>OZ022221.1:5691639-11251639 GCA_963978815.1 Aleochara curtula | reverse complement strand
AGGACCTACTACTCGATAAGTTACCGCCCCATTTTGTTTAAACTTCGGAGGCGTGTGTTCAGGACGACGGCCGTTCGAACTATATATATGCCGCCCCCGTGGCTCTATCGGTTCTCGAGTTATTAACAAAAAACCATTCCTAAAATAAAAACCAATTATTTGGAAAGGTACAATCCGATAGTATTTAGATTTGGTTCGCATGTGGAGGGGACGAAGGCGGTTCGAACGACATATCTGTCGCCCCTCTAGCATGGCTGGTTCCCGAGTTATTCAAGTTTGAAAAATTTGACCTTGACCTTGACCTTGACCTTCACATTGACCTTGACCTTGACCTTGACCTTGACCTTGACCTTGACCTTGACCTTGACCTTGACCTTGACCTTGACCTTGACCTTGACCTTGACCTTGACCTTGACCTTGGAAAGTTGCCACCCCATCTGGTCCAAGCTACGTAGGCCAGGTGTCTCGCACGACGGCGGTTCGAATGATATACGTGCCGTTCCCGTACCTCAATTGGTTCCCGAGTTATTAACAAAATACTATACCTAAAAATCAACGTGCCTAGCTGAGAACTATAACTATTTCAAACTGCCTAGCTCTTGGACCTGTATTTCGATAAGTTACCGCCCCATTTGGTTCAAACTTGGCAGGCTGGTGGCTGAGATGTGGGCGGTTCGAATGATGTTTGTGCCGCCTCCGTAGCTCCATTGGTTCCCAGGTAATTACCAAAATACTACACCTAAAAAGGAATTTGCTTAGTTTAGAAATATAACTATTTCAAGCAACGAAGCGGCAAGGTGGTACCCCCAAATTGCAGGATCTCCTACTCGATAAGTTACCGCCCCATTTTGTTTAAACTTCGGAGGCGTGTGTTCAGGACGACGGCCGTTCGAACTATATATATGCCGCCCCCGTGGCTCCATCGGTTCTCGAGTTATTAACAAAAAACCATTCCTAAAATAAAAACCAATTATTTGGAAAGGTACAATCCGATAGTATTTAGATTTGGTTCGCATGTGGAGGGGACGAAGGCGGTTCGAACGACATATCTGCCGCCCCTCTAGCATGGCTGGTTCCCGAGTTATTCAAGTTTGAAAAATTTGACCTTGACCTTGACCTTGACCTTGACCTTGACCTTGACCTTGACCTTGACCTTGACCTTGACCTTGACCTTGACCTTGACCTTGACCTTGACCTTGACCTTGACCTTGACCTTGACCTTGACCTTGACCTTGACCTTGACCTTGACCTTGACCTTGGAAAGTTGCCACCCCATCTGGGCCAAGCTACATAGGCCAGGTGTCTCGCACGACGGCGGTTCGAATGATATACGTGCCGTTCCCGTACCTCAATTGGTTCCCGAGTTATTAACAAAATACTATACCTAAAAATCAACGTGCCTAGCTGAGAACTATAACTATTTCAAACTGCCTAGCTTTTGGACCTGTATTTCGATAAGTTACCGCCCCATTTGGTTCAAACTTGGCAGGCTGGTGGCTGAGATGTGGGCGGTTCGAATGATGTTTGTGCCGCCTCCGTAGCTCCATTGGTTCCCAGGTAATTACCAAAATACTACACCTAAAAAGGAATTTGCTTAGTTTAGAAATATAACTATTTCAAGCAACGAAGCGGCAAGGTGGTACCTCCAAATTGCAGGACCTACTACTCGATAAGTTACCGCCCCATTTTGTTTAAACTTCGGAGGCGTGTGTTCAGGACGACGGCCGTTCGAACTATATATATGCCGCCCCCGTGGCTCCATCGGTTGTCGAGTTATTAACAAAAAACCATTCCTAAAATAAAAACCAATTATTTGGAAAGGTACAATCCGATAGTATTTAGATTTGGTTCGCATGTGGAGGGGACGAAGGCGGTTCGAACGACATATCTGTCGCCCCTCTAGCATGGCTGGTTCCCGAGTTATTCAAGTTTGAAAAATTTGACCTTGACCTTGACCTTGACCTTGACCTTGACCTTGACCTTGACCTTGACCTTGACCTTGACCTTGACCTTGACCTTGACCTTGACCTTGACCTTGACCTTGACCTTGGAAAGTTGCCACCCCATCTGGTCCAAGCTACGTAGGCCAGGTGTCTCGCACGACGGCGGTTCGAATGATATACGTGCCGTTCCCGTACCTCAATTGGTTCCCGAGTTATTAACAAAATACTATACCTAAAAATCAACGTGCCTAGCTGAGAACTATAACTATTTCAAACTGCCTAGCTCTTGGACCTGTATTTCGATAAGTTACCGCCCCATTTGGTTCAAACTTGGCAGGCTGGTGGCTGAGATGTGGGCGGTTCGAATGATGTTTGTGCCGCCTCCGTAGCTCCATTGGTTCCCAGGTAATTACCAAAATACTACACCTAAAAAGGAATTTGCTTAGTTTAGAAATATAACTATTTCAAGCAACGAAGCGGCAAGGTGGTACCCCCAAATTGCAGGATCTCCTACTCGATAAGTTACCGCCCCATTTTGTTTAAACTTCGGAGGCGTGTGTTCAGGACGACGGCCGTTCGAACTATATATATGCCGCCCCCGTGGCTCCATCGGTTCTCGAGTTATTAACAAAAAACCATTCCTAAAATAAAAACCAATTATTTGGAAAGGTACAATCCGATAGTATTTAGATTTGGTTCGCATGTGGAGGGGACGAAGGCGGTTCGAACGACATATCTGCCGCCCCTCTAGCATGGCTGGTTCCCGAGTTATTCAAGTTTGAAAAATTTGACCTTGACCTTGACCTTGACCTTGACCTTGACCTTGACCTTGACCTTGACCTTGACCTTGACCTTGACCTTGACCTTGACCTTGACCTTGACATTGACCTTGACCTTGACCTTGACCTTGACCTTGACCTTGACCTTGACCTTGACCTTGACCTTGACCTTGACCTTGACCTTGACCTTGACCTTGACCTTGGAAAGTTGCCACCCCATCTGGTCCAAGCTACATAGGCCAGGTGTCTCGCACGACGGCGGTTCGAATGATATACGTGCCGTTCCCGTACCTCAATTGGTTCCCGAGTTATTAACAAAATACTATACCTAAAAATCAACGTGCCTAGCTGAGAACTATAACTATTTCAAACTGCCTAGCTTTTGGACCTGTATTTCGATAAGTTACCGCCCCATTTGGTTCAAACTTGGCAGGCTGGTGGCTGTGATGTGGGCGGTTCGAATGATGTTTGTGCCGCCTCCGTAGCTCCATTGGTTCCCAGGTAATTACCAAAATACTACACCTAAAAAGGAATTTGCTTAGTTTAGAAATATAACTATTTCAAGCAACGAAGCGGCAAGGTGGTACCCCCAAATTGCAGGATCTCCTACTCGATAAGTTACCGCTCCATTTTGTTCAAACTTCGTAGGCGGGTGTCCAGGACAACGGCGGTTCGAATGATATACGTGCCGTCCTCGTAGCTCAATTGGTTCCCGAGTTATTATCAAAATACAATACCTAAAAATAAGCATACTTATTTTGTAACTATAACTATTTCAATCTGCAAAGCTTTCGGTCCTACAACTCGATAAGTTACCGCCCTATTTGGTTCCAACTTTGCCCGCACGTGGCCAGTTAGAGGGCGGTTCGAATGATGTATGTACAGCCTCCGTAGCTCCATTGGTTCCCAAATTATTCACAAAATACTACACCTAAAACAAAATTTGCTTAGTTTAGAAATATAACTATTTTAAGCATCGAAGCGGCAAGGTGGTACCTCCAAATTGCAGGACCTACTACTCGATAAGTTACCGCCCCATTTTGTTTAAACTTCGGAGGCGTGTGTTCAGGACGACGGCTGTTAGAACTATATATATGCCGCCCCCGTGGCTCCATCGGTTCTCGAGTTATTAACAAAAAACCATTCCTAAAATAAAAACCAATTATTTGGAAAGGTACAATCCGATAGTATTTAGATTTGGTTCGCATGTGGAGGGGACGAAGGCGGTTCGAACGACATATCTGTCGCCCCTCTAGCATGGCTGGTTCCCGAGTTATTCAAGTTTGAAAAATTTGACCTTGACCTTGACCTTGACCTTGACCTTGACCTTGACCTTGACCTTGACCTTGACCTTGACCTTGACCTTGACCTTGACCTTGACCTTGACCTTGACCTTGACCTTGACCTTGACCTTGACCTAGACCTTGACCTTGACCTTGACCTTGACCTTGACCTTGACCTTGGAAAGTTGCCACCCCATCTGGTCCAAGCTACATAGGCCAGGTGTCTCGCACGACGGCGGTTCGAATGATATACGTGCCGTTCCCGTACCTCAATTGGTTCCCGAGTTATTAACAAAATACTATACCTAAAAATCAACGTGCCTAGCTGAGAACTATAACTATTTCAAACTGCCTAGCTTTTGGACCTGTATTTCGATAAGTTACCGCCCCATTTGGTTCAAACTTGGCAGGCTGGTGGCTGAGATGTGGGCGGTTCGAATGATGTTTGTGCCGCCTCCGTAGCTCCATTGGTTCCCAGGTAATTACCAAAATACTACACCTAAAAAGGAATTTGCTTAGTTTAGAAATATAACTATTTCAAGCAACGAAGCGGCAAGGTGGTACCTCCAAATTGCAGGACCTACTACTCGATAAGTTACCGCCCCATTTTGTTTAAACTTCGGAGGCGTGTGTTCAGGACGACGGCCGTTCGAACTATATATATGCCGCCCCCGTGGCTCCATCGGTTCTCGAGTTATTAACAAAAAACCATTCCTAAAATAAAAACCAATTATTTGGAAAGGTACAATCCGATAGTATTTAGATTTGGTTCGCATGTGGAGGGGACGAAGGCGGTTCGAACGACATATCTGTCGCCCCTCTAGCATGGCTGGTTCCCGAGTTATTCAAGTTTGAAAAATTTGACCTTGACCTTGACCTTGACCTTCACATTGACCTTGACCTTGACCTTGACCTTGACCTTGACCTTGACCTTGACCTTGACCTTGACCTTGACCTTGACCTTGACCTTGACCTTGACCTTGGAAAGTTGCCACCCCATCTGGTCCAAGCTACGTAGGCCAGGTGTCTCGCACGACGGCGGTTCGAATGATATACGTGCCGTTCCCGTACCTCAATTGGTTCCCGAGTTATTAACAAAATACTATACCTAAAAATCAACGTGCCTAGCTGAGAACTATAACTATTTCAAACTGCCTAGCTCTTGGACCTGTATTTCGATAAGTTACCGCCCCATTTGGTTCAAACTTGGCAGGCTGGTGGCTGAGATGTGGGCGGTTCGAATGATGTTTGTGCCGCCTCCGTAGCTCCATTGGTTCCCAGGTAATTACCAAAATACTACACCTAAAAAGGAATTTGCTTAGTTTAGAAATATAACTATTTCAAGCAACGAAGCGGCAAGGTGGTACCTCCAAATTGCAGGACCTACTACTCGATAAGTTACCGCCCCATTTTGTTTAAACTTCGGAGGCGTGTGTTCAGGACGACGGCCGTTCGAACTATATATATGCCGCCCCCGTGGCTCCATCGGTTCTCGAGTTATTAACAAAAAACCATTCCTAAAATAAAAACCAATTATTTGGAGAGGTTCAATCCGATAGTATTTAGATTTGGTTCGCATGTGGAGGGGACGAAGGCGGTTCGAACGACATATCTGCCGCCCCTCTAGCATGGCTGGTTCCCGAGTTATTCAAGTTTGAAAAATTTGACCTTGACCTTGACCTTGACCTTGACCTTGACCTTGACCTTGACCTTGACCTTGACCTTGACCTTGACCTTGACCTTGACCTTGACCTTGACCTTGACCTTGACCTTGACCTTGACCTTGACCTTGACCTTGACCTTGACCTTGACCTTGACCTTGACCTTGACCTTGACCTTGACCTTGACCTTGACCTTGACCTTGACCTTGACCTTGACCTTGACCTTGACCTTGACCTTGACCTTGACCTTGACCTTGACCTTGACCTTGACCTTGACCTTGACCTTGACCTTGACCTTGGAAAGTTGCCACCCCATCTGGTCCAAGCTACATAGGCCAGGTGTCTCGCACGACGGCGGTTCGAATGATATACGTGCCGTTCCCGTACCTCAATTGGTTCCCGAGTTATTAACAAAATACTATACCTAAAAATCAACGTGCCTAGCTGAGAACTATAACTATTTCAAACTGCCTAGCTTTTGGACCTGTATTTCGATAAGTTACCGCCCCATTTGGTTCAAACTTGGCAGGCTGGTGGCTGTGATGTGGGCGGTTCGAATGATGTTTGTGCCGCCTCCGTAGCTCCATTGGTTCCCAGGTAATTACCAAAATACTACACCTAAAAAGGAATTTGCTTAGTTTAGAAATATAACTATTTCAAGCAACGAAGCGGCAAGGTGGTACCCCCAAATTGCAGGATCTCCTACTCGATAAGTTACCGATCCATTTTGTTCAAACTTCGTAGGCGGGTGTCCAGGACAACGGCGCTTCGAATGATATACGTGCCGTCCTCGTAGCTCAATTGGTTCCCGAGTTATTATCAAAATACAATACCTAAAAATAAGCATACTTATTTTGTAACTATAACTATTTCAATCTGCAAAGCTTTCGGTCCTACAACTCGATAAGTTACCGCCCTATTTGGTTCCAACTTTGCCCGCACGTGGCCAGTTAGAGGGCGGTTCGAATGATGTATGTACAGCCTCCGTAGCTCCATTGGTTCCCAAATTATTCACAAAATACTACACCTAAAACAAAATTTGCTTAGTTTAGAAATATAACTATTTTAAGCATCGAAGCGGCAAGGTGGTACCTCCAAATTGCAGGACCTACTACTCGATAAGTTACCGCCCCATTTTGTTTAAACTTCGGAGGCGTGTGTTCAGGACGACGGCTGTTAGAACTATATATATGCCGCCCCCGTGGCTCCATCGGTTCTCGAGTTATTAACAAAAAACCATTCCTAAAATAAAAACCAATTATTTGGAAAGGTACAATCCGATAGTATTTAGATTTGGTTCGCATGTGGAGGGGACGAAGGCGGTTCGAACGACATATTTGCCGCCCCTCTAGCATGGCTGGTTCCCGAGTTATTCAAGTTTGAAAAATTTGACCTTGACCTTGACCTTGACCTTGACCTTGACCTTGACCTTGACCTTGACCTTGACCTTGACCTTGACCTTGACCTTGACCTTGACCTTGACCTTGACCTTGACCTTGACCTTGACCTTGACCTTGACCTTGACCTTGACCTTGACCTTGACCTTGACCTTGACCTTGACCTTGACCTTGACCTTGACCTTGACCTTAACCTTGACCTTGACCTTGACCTTGACCTTGACCTTGACCTTGACCTTGACCTTGACCTTGACCTTGACCTTGACCTTGACCTTGACCTTGACCTTGACCTTGGAAAGTTGCCACCCCATCTGGTCCAAGCTACATAGGCCAGGTGTCTCGCACGACGGCGGTTCGAATGATATACGTGCCGTTCCCGTACCTCAATTGGTTCCCGAGTTATTAACAAAATACTATACCTAAAAATCAACGTGCCTAGCTGAGAACTATAACTATTTCAAACTGCCTAGCTTTTGGACCTGTATTTCGATAAGTTACCGCCCCATTTGGTTCAAACTTGGCAGGCTGGTGGCTGAGATGTGGGCGGTTCGAATGATGTTTGTGCCGCCTCCGTAGCTCCATTGGTTCCCAGGTAATTACCAAAATACTACACCTAAAAAGGAATTTGCTTAGTTTAGAAATATAACTATTTCAAGCAACGAAGCGGCAAGGTGGTACCTCCAAATTGCAGGACCTACTACTCGATAAGTTACCGCCCCATTTTGTTTAAACTTCGGAGGCGTGTGTTCAGGACGACGGCCGTTCGAACTATATATATGCCGCCCCCGTGGCTCCATCGGTTCTCGAGTTATTAACAAAAAACCATTCCTAAAATAAAAACCAATTATTTGGAAAGGTACAATCCGATAGTATTTAGATTTGGTTCGCATGTGGAGGGGACGAAGGCGGTTCGAACGACATATCTGTCGCCCCTCTAGCATGGCTGGTTCCCGAGTTATTCAAGTTTGAAAAATTTGACTTTGACCTTGACCTTGACCTTCACATTGACCTTGACCTTGACCTTGACCTTGACCTTGACCTTGACCTTGACCTTGACCTTGACCTTGACCTTGACCTTGACCTTGACCTTGACCTTGACCTTGACCTTGACCTTGACCTTGACCTTGACCTTGACCTTGACCTTGACCTTGACCTTGACCTTGACCTTGACCTTGGAAAGTTGCCACCCCATCTGGTCCAAGCTACGTAGGCCAGGTGTCTCGCACGACGGCGGTTCGAATGATATACGTGCCGTTCCCGTACCTCAATTGGTTCCCGAGTTATTAACAAAATACTATACCTAAAAATCAACGTGCCTAGCTGAGAACTATAACTATTTCAAACTGCCTAGCTCTTGGACCTGTATTTCGATAAGTTACCGCCCCATTTGGTTCAAACTTGGCAGGCTGGTGGCTGAGATGTGGGCGGTTCGAATGATGTTTGTGCCGCCTCCGTAGCTCCATTGGTTCCCAGGTAATTACCAAAATACTACACCTAAAAAGGAATTTGCTTAGTTTAGAAATATAACTATTTCAAGCAACGAAGCGGCAAGGTGGTACCCCCAAATTGCAGGATCTCCTACTCGATAAGTTACCGCCCCATTTTGTTTAAACTTCGGAGGCGTGTGTTCAGGACGACGGCCGTTCGAACTATATATATGCCGCCCCCGTGGCTCCATCGGTTCTCGAGTTATTAACAAAAAACCATTCCTAAAATAAAAACCAATTATTTGGAAAGGTACAATCCGATAGTATTTAGATTTGGTTCGCATGTGGAGGGGACGAAGGCGGTTCGAACGACATATCTGCCGCCCCTCTAGCATGGCTGGTTCCCGAGTTATTCAAGTTTGAAAAATTTGACCTTGACCTTGACCTTGACCTTGACCTTGACCTTGACCTTGACCTTGGAAAGTTGCCACCCCATCTGGTCCAAGCTACATAGGCCAGGTGTCTCGCACGACGGCGGTTCGAATGATATACGTGCCGTTCCCGTACCTCAATTGGTTCCCGAGTTATTAACAAAATACTATACCTAAAAATAAGCATACTTATTTTGTAACTATAACTATTTCAATCTGCAAAGCTTTCGGTCCTACAACTCGATAAGTTACCGCCCTATTTGGTTCCAACTTTGCCCGCACGTGGCCAGTTAGAGGGCGGTTCGAATGATGTATGTACAGCCTCCGTAGCTCCATTGGTTCCCAAATTATTCACAAAATACTACACCTAAAACAAAATTTGCTTAGTTTAGAAATATAACTATTTTAAGCATCGAAGCGGCAAGGTGGTACCTCCAAATTGCAGGACCTACTACTCGATAAGTTACCGCCCCATTTTGTTTAAACTTCGGAGGCGTGTGTTCAGGACGACGGCTGTTAGAACTATATATATGCCGCCCCCGTGGCTCCATCGGTTCTCGAGTTATTAACAAAAAACCATTCCTAAAATAAAAACCAATTATTTGGAAAGGTACAATCCGATAGTATTTAGATTTGGTTCGCATGTGGAGGGGACGAAGGCGGTTCGAACGACATATTTGCCGCCCCTCTAGCATGGCTGGTTCCCGAGTTATTCAAGTTTAAAAAATTTGACCTTGACCTTGACCTTGACCTTGACCTTGACCTTGACCTTGACCTTGACCTTGACCTTGACCTTGACCTTGACCTTGACCTTGACCTTGACCTTGACCTTGACCTTGACCTTGGAAAGTTGCCACCCCATCTGGTCCAAGCTACATAGGCCAGGTGTCTCGCACGACGGCGGTTCGAATGATATACGTGCCGTTCCCGTACCTCAATTGGTTCCCGAGTTATTAACAAAATACTATACCTAAAAATCAACGTGCCTAGCTGAGAACTATAACTATTTCAAACTGCCTAGCTTTTGGACCTGTATTTCGATAAGTTACCGCCCCATTTGGTTCAAACTTGGCAGGCTGGTGGCTGAGATGTGGGCGGTTCGAATGATGTTTGTGCCGCCTCCGTAGCTCCATTGGTTCCCAGGTAATTACCAAAATACTACACCTAAAAAGGAATTTGCTTAGTTTAGAAATATAACTATTTCAAGCAACGAAGCGGCAAGGTGGTACCTCCAAATTGCAGGACCTACTACTCGATAAGTTACCGCCCCATTTTGTTTAAACTTCGGAGGCGTGTGTTCAGGACGACGGCCGTTCGAACTATATATATGCCGCCCCCGTGGCTCCATCGGTTCTCGAGTTATTAACAAAAAACCATTCCTAAAATAAAAACCAATTATTTGGAAAGGTACAATCCGATAGTATTTAGATTTGGTTCGCATGTGGAGGGGACGAAGGCGGTTCGAACGACATATCTGTCGCCCCTCTAGCATGGCTGGTTCCCGAGTTATTCAAGTTTGAAAAATTTGACTTTGACCTTGACCTTGACCTTCACATTGACCTTGACCTTGACCTTGACCTTGACCTTGACCTTGACCTTGACCTTGACCTTGACTTTGACTTTGACCTTGACCTTGACCTTGACCTTGACCTTGACCTTGACCTTGACCTTGACCTTGACCTTGACCTTGACCTTGACCTTGACCTTGACCTTGACCTTGACCTTGACCTTGACCTTGACCTTGACCTTGACCTTGACCTTGACCTTGACCTTGACCTTGACCTTGACCTTGACCTTGACCTTGACCTTGACCTTGACCTTGACCTTGACCTTGACCTTGGAAAGTTGCCACCCCATCTGGTCCAAGCTACATAGGCCAGGTGTCTCGCACGAC
This sequence comes from Aleochara curtula, assembly GCA_963978815.1. Taxonomy (NCBI): domain Eukaryota; kingdom Metazoa; phylum Arthropoda; class Insecta; order Coleoptera; family Staphylinidae; genus Aleochara; species Aleochara curtula. Next base: position 11,240,824 of record OZ022221.1, on the reverse strand, counting down.
GGCGGTTCGAATGATATACGTGCCGTTCCCGTACCTCAATTGGTTCCCGAGTTATTAACAAAATACTATACCTAAAAATAAACGTGCCTAGCTGAGAACTATACCTATTTCAAACTGCCTAGCTTTTGGACCTGTATTTCGATAAGTTACCGCCCCATTTGGTTCAAACTTGGCAGGCTGGTGGCTGTGATGTGGGCGGTTCGAATGATGTTTGTGCCGCCTCCGTAGCTCCATTGGTTCCCAGGTAATTACCAAAATACTACACCTAAAAAGGAATTTGCTTAGTTTAGAAATATAACTATTTCAAGCAACGAAGCGGCAAGGTGGTACCCCCAAATTGCAGGATCTCCTACTCGATAAGTTACCGCCCCATTTTGTTTAAACTTCGGAGGCGTGTGTTCAGGACGACGGCCGTTCGAACTATATATATGCCGCCCCCGTGGCTCCATCGGTTCTCGAGTTATTAACAAAAAACCATTCCTAAAATAAAAACCAATTATTTGGAAAGGTACAATCCGATAGTATTTAGATTTGGTTCGCATGTGGAGGGGACGAAGGCGGTTCGAACGACATATCTGCCGCCCCTCTAGCATGGCTGGTTCCCGAGTTATTCAAGTTTGAAAAATTTGACCTTGACCTTGACCTTGACCTTGACCTTGACCTTGACCTTGACCTTGACCTTGACCTTGCCCTTGACCTTGACCTTGCCCTTGACCTTGACCTTGACCTTGACCTTGACCTTGACCTTGACCTTGACCTTGACCTTGACCTTGACCTTGACCTTGACCTTGACCTTGACCTTGACCTTGACCTTGACCTTGACCTTGACCTTGACCTTGACCTTGACCTTGACCTTGACCTTGACCTTGACCTTGACCTTGATCTTGACCTTGACCTTGGAAAGTTGCCACCCCATCTGGTCCAAGCTACATAGGCCAGGTGTCTCGCACGACGGCGGTTCGAATGATATACGTGCCGTTCCCGTACCTCAATTGGTTCCCGAGTTATTAACAAAATACTATACCTAAAAATCAACGTGCCTAGCTGAGAACTATAACTATTTCAAACTGCCTAGCTTTTGGACCTGTATTTCGATAAGTTACCGCCCCATTTGGTTCAAACTTGGCAGGCTGGTGGCTGTGATGTGGGCGGTTCGAATGATGTTTGTGCCGCCTCCGTAGCTCCATTGGTTCCCAGGTAATTACCAAAATACTACACCTAAAAAGGAATTTGCTTAGTTTAGAAATATAACTATTTCAAGCAACGAAGCGGCAAGGTGGTACCCCCAAATTGCCGGACCTCCTACTCGATAAGTTACCGCCCCATTTGGTTCAAACTTCGTAGGCGGGTGTCCAGGACGACGGCGGTTCGAATGATATACGTGCCGTCCTCGTAGCTCAATTGGTTCCCGAGTTATTATCAAAATACAATACCTAAAAATAAGCATACTTATTTTGTAACTATAACTATTTCAATCTGCAAAGCTTTCGGTCCTACAACTCGATAAGTTACCGCCCTATTTGGTTCCAACTTTGCCAGCACGTGGCCAGTTAGAGGGCGGTTCGAATGATGTATGTACCGCCTCCGTAGCTCCATTGGTTCCCTAAAAATGAGCATGCTTAATTTAGAACTACAACTATTTCGAGCATCGAAGCTGCAAAGGGGTACCTCCCAAATTGCCGGACCTCCTACTCGATAAGTTACCGCCCCATTTGGTTCAAACTCTGTAGGCGGGTGTCCGGGACGACGGCCGTTCGAACGATATCTCTGCCGCCCCCGTACCTCGATTGGTTCCCGAGTTATTAACAAAAAACCATACCTAAAAAAGTTACCGTCCGATGTAGTTCAAACTAGGTGGCCATGTGGGCGTGGTCAAACCTGTTCCTGTGATATAGATGGCGCCACCGTACCACTACCTGTTCCTAAATTTTTAACAAAAAACTATAACTTCGAAACTTACCGTTCGATTTGGTTCAAACTTGGTAGGCAGGTAACGGCCGCCAAGGCGATTTGAACAATATAGGTGGCGCCACCGTAGCACCCATGGTTCCCTAAATATTAAGAAAAAACGTAATTACTCGAAAAGTTACAGTCCGCTATTATTCAGATTTGGTACACAGATGAAGGCGGCGAAGGCGGTTCGAATGACATCTCTGCCGCCCACGTGCGATGTCTGGTTCCGGAGATATTTAAGTTTGAAAATTCTACAAAAATTCAAAAAATGCAAAAAATTAAAAGTCCTCGGAATGAGCTGAAACTTGGTATGCGTGTAGAGGGCGCCACGCTGATTACAATGACAGACGACACGACCCCCTAGCACGCTTAGTTTAGAAGTTATTTTTTAAAACTCGACCTTGGAACCTTATCTATAAATCGCAATAACTCGGAAAGTTGCCGCCCCATCTGGCCCAAACTTCATGGGCCAGGTGTCTCGGCCGACGGCGGTTCGAATGATATACGTGCCGTTCCTGTACCTCAATTGGTTCCCGAGTTATTAACAAAATACTATACCTAAAAATCAACGTGCCTAGCTGAGAACTATAACTATTTCAAACTGCCTAGCTTTTGGACCTGTATTTCGATAAGTTACCGCCCCATTTGGTTCAAACTGGGCAGGCTGGTGGCTGAGATGTGGGCGGTTCGAATGATGTATGTACCGCCTCCGTAGCTCCATTGGTTCCCTAAAAATGAGCATGCTTAATTTAGAACTACAACTATTTCGAGCATCGAAGCTGCAAAGGGGTACCTCCCAAATTGCCGGACCTCCTACTCGATAAGTTACCGCCCCATTTGGTTCAAACTTTGTAGGCGGGTGTCCGGGACGACGGCCGTTCGAACGATATCTCTGCCGCCCCCGTACCTCGATTGGTTCCCGAGTTATTAACAAAAAACCATACCTAAAAAAGTTACCGTCCGATGTAGTTCAAACTAGGTGGCCATGTGGGCGTGGTCAAACCTGTTCCTGTGATATAGATGGCGCCACCGTACCACTACCTGTTCCTAAATTTTTAACAAAAAACCATAACTTCGAAACTTACCGTTCGATTTGGTTCAAACTTGGTAGGCGGGTAACGGCCGCCAAGGCGATTTGAACAGTATAGGTGGCGCCACCGTAGCACCCATGGTTCCCTAAATATTAAGAAAAAACGTAATTACTCGAAAAGTTACAGTCCGCTATTATTCAGATTTGGTACACAGCTGAAGGCGGCGAAGGCGGTTCGAATGACATCTCTGCCGCCCACGTGCGATGTCTGGTTCCGGAGATATTTAAGTTTGAAAATTCTACAAAAATTCAAAAAATGCAAAAAATTAAAAGTCCTCGGAATGAGCTGAAACTTGGTATGCGTGTAGAGGGCGCCACGCTGATTACAATGACAGACGACACGACCCCCTAGCACGCTTAGTTTAGAAGTTATTTTTTAAAACTCGACCTTGGAACCTTATCTATAAATCGCAATAACTCGGAAAGTTGCCGCCCCATCTGGCCCAAACTTCATGGGCCAGGTGTCTCGGCCGACGGCGGTTCGAATGATATACGTGCCGTTCCTGTACCTCAATTGGTTCCCGAGTTATTAACAAAATACTATACCTAAAAATCAACGTGCCTAGCTGAGAACTATAACTATTTCAAACTGCCTAGCTTTTGGACCTGTATTTCGATAAGTTACCGCCCCATTTGGTTCAAACTGGGCAGGCTGGTGGCTGAGATGTGGGCGGTTCGAATGATGTATGTACCGCCTCCGTAGCTCCATTGGTTCCCTAAAAATGAGCATGCTTAATTTAGAACTACAACTATTTCGAGCATCGAAGCTGCAAAGGGGTACCTCCCAAATTGCCGGACCTCCTACTCGATAAGTTACCGCCCCATTTGGTTCAAACTTTGTAGGCGGGTGTCCGGGACGACGGCCGTTCGAACGATATCTCTGCCGCCCCCGTACCTCGATTGGTTCCCGAGTTATTAACAAAAAACCATACCTAAAAAAGTTACCGTCCGATGTAGTTCAAACTAGGTGGCCATGTGGGCGTGGTCAAACCTGTTCCTGTGATATAGATGGCGCCACCGTACCACTACCTGTTCCTAAATTTTTAACAAAAAACCATAACTTCGAAACTTACCGTTCGATTTGGTTCAAACTTGGTAGGCGGGTAACGGCCGCCAAGGCGATTTGAACAGTATAGGTGGCGCCACCGTAGCACCCATGGTTCCCTAAATATTAAGAAAAAACGTAATTACTCGAAAAGTTACAGTCCGCTATTATTCAGATTTGGTACACAGCTGAAGGCGGCGAAGGCGGTTCGAATGACATCTCTGCCGCCCACGTGCGATGTCTGGTTCCGGAGATATTTAAGTTTGAAAATTCTACAAAAATTCAAAAAATGCAAAAAATTAAAAGTCCTCGGAATGAGCTGAAACTTGGTATGCGTGTAGAGGGCGCCACGCTGATTACAATGACAGACGACACGACCCCCTAGCACGCTTAGTTTAGAAGTTATTTTTTAAAACTCGACCTTGGAACCTTATCTATAAATCGCAATAACTCGGAAAGTTGCCGCCCCATCTGGCCCAAACTTCATGGGCCAGGTGTCTCGGCCGACGGCGGTTCGAATGATATACGTGCCGTTCCTGTACCTCAATTGGTTCCCGAGTTATTAACAAAATACTATACCTAAAAATCAACGTGCCTAGCTGAGAACTATAACTATTTCAAACTGCCTAGCTTTTGGACCTGTATTTCGATAAGTTACCGCCCCATTTGGTTCAAACTAGGCAGGCTGGTGGCTGAGATGTGGGCGGTTCGAATGATGTATGTGCCGCCTCCGTAGCTCCATTGGTTCCCAGGTAATTACCAAAATACTACACCTAAAAAGGAATTTGCTTAGTTTAGAAATATAACTATTTCAAGCAACGAAGCGGCAAGGTGGTACCCCCAAATTGCCGGACCTCCTACTCGATAAGTTACCGCCCCATTTGGTTCAAACTTCGTAGGCGGGTGTCCAGGACGACGGCGGTTCGAATGATATACGTGCCGTCCTCGTAGCTCAATTGGTTCCCGAGTTATTATCAAAATACAATACCTAAAAATAAGCATACTTATTTTGTAACTATAACTATTTCAATCTGCAAAGCTTTCGGTCCTACAACTCGATAAGTTACCGCCCTATTTGGTTCCAACTTTGCCAGCACGTGGCCAGTTAGAGGGCGGTTCGAATGATGTATGTACCGCCTCCGTAGCTCCATTGGTTCCCTAAAAATGAGCATGCTTAATTTAGAACTACAACTATTTCGAGCATCGAAGCTGCAAAGGGGTACCTCCCAAATTGCCGGACCTCCTACTCGATAAGTTACCGCCCCATTTGGTTCAAACTCTGTAGGCGGGTGTCCGGGACGACGGCCGTTCGAACGATATCTCTGCCGCCCCCGTACCTCGATTGGTTCCCGAGTTATTAACAAAAAACCATACCTAAAAAAGTTACCGTCCGATGTAGTTCAAACTAGGTGGCCATGTGGGCGTGGTCAAACCTGTTCCTGTGATATAGATGGCGCCACCGTACCACTACCTGTTCCTAAATTTTTAACAAAAAACTATAACTTCGAAACTTACCGTTCGATTTGGTTCAAACTTGGTAGGCAGGTAACGGCCGCCAAGGCGATTTGAACAATATAGGTGGCGCCACCGTAGCACCCATGGTTCCCTAAATATTAAGAAAAAACGTAATTACTCGAAAAGTTACAGTCCGCTATTATTCAGATTTGGTACACAGATGAAGGCGGCGAAGGCGGTTCGAATGACATCTCTGCCGCCCACGTGCGATGTCTGGTTCCGGAGATATTTAAGTTTGAAAATTCTACAAAAATTCAAAAAATGCAAAAAATTAAAAGTCCTCGGAATGAGCTGAAACTTGGTATGCGTGTAGAGGGCGCCACGCTGATTACAATGACATACGACACGACCCCCTAGCACGCTTAGTTTAGAAGTTATTTTTTAAAACTCGACCTTGGAACCTTATCTATAAATCGCAATAACTCGGAAAGTTGCCGCCCCATCTGGCCCAAACTTCATGGGCCAGGTGTCTCGGCCGACGGCGGTTCGAATGATATACGTGCCGTTCCTGTACCTCAATTGGTTCCCGAGTTATTAACAAAATACTATACCTAAAAATCAACGTGCCTAGCTGAGAACTATAACTATTTCAAACTGCCTAGCTTTTGGACCTGTATTTCGATAAGTTACCGCCCCATTTGGTTCAAACTAGGCAAGCTGGTGGCTGAGATGTGGGCGGTTCGAATGACGTATGTGCCGCCTCCGTAGCTCCATTGGTTCCCAGGTAATTACCAAAATACTACACCTAAAAAGGAATTTGCTTAGTTTAGAAATATAACTATTTCAAGCAACGAAGCGGCAAGGTGGTACCCCCAAATTGCCGGACCTCCTACTCGATAAGTTACCGCCCCATTTGGTTCAAACTTCGTAGGCGGGTGTCCAGGACGACGGCGGTTCGAATGATATACGTGCCGTCCTCGTAGCTCAATTGGTTCCCGAGTTATTATCAAAATACAATACCTAAAAATAAGCATACTTATTTTGTAACTATAACTATTTCAATCTGCAAAGCTTTCGGTCCTACAACTCGATAAGTTACCGCCCTATTTGGTTCCAACTTTGCCAGCACGTGGCCAGTTAGAGGGCGGTTCGAATGATGTATGTACCGCCTCCGTAGCTCCATTGGTTCCCTAAAAATGAGCATGCTTAATTTAGAACTACAACTATTTCGAGCATCGAAGCTGCAAAGGGGTACCTCCCAAATTGCCGGACCTCCTACTCGATAAGTTACCGCCCCATTTGGTTCAAACTCTGTAGGCGGGTGTCCGGGACGACGGCCGTTCGAACGATATCTCTGCCGCCCCCGTACCTCGATTGGTTCCCGAGTTATTAACAAAAAACCATACCTAAAAAAGTTACCGTCCGATGTAGTTCAAACTAGGTGGCCATGTGGGCGTGGTCAAACCTGTTCCTGTGATATAGATGGCGCCACCGTACCACTACCTGTTCCTAAATTTTTAACAAAAAACTATAACTTCGAAACTTACCGTTCGATTTGGTTCAAACTTGGTAGGCAGGTAACGGCCGCCAAGGCGATTTGAACAATATAGGTGGCGCCACCGTAGCACCCATGGTTCCCTAAATATTAAGAAAAAACGTAATTACTCGAAAAGTTACAGTCCGCTATTATTCAGATTTGGTACACAGATGAAGGCGGCGAAGGCGGTTCGAATGACATCTCTGCCGCCCACGTGCGATGTCTGGTTCCGGAGATATTTAAGTTTGAAAATTCTACAAAAATTCAAAAAATGCAAAAAATTAAAAGTCCTCGGAATGAGCTGAAACTTGGTATGCGTGTAGAGGGCGCCACGCTGATTACAATGACATACGACACGACCCCCTAGCACGCTTAGTTTAGAAGTTATTTTTTAAAACTCGACCTTGGAACCTTATCTATAAATCGCAATAACTCGGAAAGTTGCCGCCCCATCTGGCCCAAACTTCATGGGCCAGGTGTCTCGGCCGACGGCGGTTCGAATGATATACGTGCCGTTCCTGTACCTCAATTGGTTCCCGAGTTATTAACAAAATACTATACCTAAAAATCAACGTGCCTAGCTGAGAACTATAACTATTTCAAACTGCCTAGCTTTTGGACCTGTATTTCGATAAGTTACCGCCCCATTTGGTTCAAACTAGGCAAGCTGGTGGCTGAGATGTGGGCGGTTCGAATGACGTATGTGCCGCCTCCGTAGCTCCATTGGTTCCCAGGTAATTACCAAAATACTACACCTAAAAAGGAATTTGCTTAGTTTAGAAATATAACTATTTCAAGCAACGAAGCGGCAAGGTGGTACCCCCAAATTGCCGGACCTCCTACTCGATAAGTTACCGCCCCATTTGGTTCAAACTTCGTAGGCGGGTGTCCAGGACGACGGCGGTTCGAATGATATACGTGCCGTCCTCGTAGCTCAATTGGTTCCCGAGTTATTATCAAAATACAATACCTAAAAATAAGCATACTTATTTTGTAACTATAACTATTTCAATCTGCAAAGCTTTCGGTCCTACAACTCGATAAGTTACCGCCCTATTTGGTTCCAACTTTGCCAGCACGTGGCCAGTTAGAGGGCGGTTCGAATGATGTATGTACCGCCTCCGTAGCTCCATTGGTTCCCTAAAAATGAGCATGCTTAATTTAGAACTACAACTATTTCGAGCATCGAAGCTGCAAAGGGGTACCTCCCAAATTGCCGGACCTCCTACTCGATAAGTTACCGCCCCATTTGGTTCAAACTCTGTAGGCGGGTGTCCGGGACGACGGCCGTTCGAACGATATCTCTGCCGCCCCCGTACCTCGATTGGTTCCCGAGTTATTAACAAAAAACCATACCTAAAAAAGTTACCGTCCGATGTAGTTCAAACTAGGTGGCCATGTGGGCGTGGTCAAACCTGTTCCTGTGATATAGATGGCGCCACCGTACCACTACCTGTTCCTAAATTTTTAACAAAAAACTATAACTTCGAAACTTACCGTTCGATTTGGTTCAAACTTGGTAGGCAGGTAACGGCCGCCAAGGCGATTTGAACAATATAGGTGGCGCCACCGTAGCACCCATGGTTCCCTAAATATTAAGAAAAAACGTAATTACTCGAAAAGTTACAGTCCGCTATTATTCAGATTTGGTACACAGATGAAGGCGGCGAAGGCGGTTCGAATGACATCTCTGCCGCCCACGTGCGATGTCTGGTTCCGGAGATATTTAAGTTTGAAAATTCTACAAAAATTCAAAAAATGCAAAAAATTAAAAGTCCTCGGAATGAGCTGAAACTTGGTATGCGTGTAGAGGGCGCCACGCTGATTACAATGACATACGACACGACCCCCTAGCACGCTTAGTTTAGAAGTTATTTTTTAAAACTCGACCTTGGAACCTTATCTATAAATCGCAATAACTCGGAAAGTTGCCGCCCCATCTGGCCCAAGCTTCATGGGCCAGGTGTCTCGGCCGACGGCGGTTCGAATGATATACGTGCCGTTCCTGTACCTCAATTGGTTCCCGAGTTATTAACAAAATACTATACCTAAAAATCAACGTGCCTAGCTGAGAACTATAACTATTTCAAACTGCCTAGCTTTTGGACCTGTATTTCGATAAGTTACCGCCCCATTTGGTTCAAACTGGGCAGGCTGGTGGCTGAGATGTGGGCGGTTCGAATGATGTATGTGCCGCCTCCGTAGCTCCATTGGTTCCCAGGTAATTACCAAAATACTACACCTAAAAAGGAATTTGCTTAGTTTAGAAATATAACTATTTCAAGCAACGAAGCGGCAAGGTGGTACCCCCAAATTGCCGGACCTCCTACTCGATAAGTTACCGCCCCATTTGGTTCAAACTTCGTAGGCGGGTGTCCAGGACGACGGCGGTTCGAATGATATACGTGCCGTCCTCGTAGCTCAATTGGTTCCCGAGTTATTATCAAAATACAATACCTAAAAATAAGCATACTTATTTTGTAACTATAACTATTTCAATCTGCAAAGCTTTCGGTCCTACAACTCGATAAGTTACCGCCCTATTTGGTTCCAACTTTGCCAGCACGTGGCCAGTTAGAGGGCGGTTCGAATGATGTATGTACCGCCTCCGTAGCTCCATTGGTTCCCTAAATATGAGCATGCTTAATTTAGAACTACAACTATTTCGAGCATCGAAGCTGCAAAGGGGTACCTCCCAAATTGCCGGACCTCCTACTCGATAAGTTACCGCCCCATTTGGTTCAAACTCTGTAGGCGGGTGTCCGGGACGACGGCCGTTCGAACGATATCTCTGCCGCCCCCGTACCTCGATTGGTTCCCGAGTTATTAACAAAAAACCATACCTAAAAAAGTTACCGTCCGATGTAGTTCAAACTAGGTGGCCATGTGGGCGTGGTCAAACCTGTTCCTGTGATATAGATGGCGCCACCGTACCACTACCTGTTCCTAAATTTTTAACAAAAAACCATAACTTCGAAACTTACCGTTCGATTTGGTTCAAACTTGGTAGGCGGGTAACGGCCGCCAAGGCGATTTGAACAGTATAGGTGGCGCCACCGTAGCACCCATGGTTCCCTAAATATTAAGAAAAAACGTAATTACTCGAAAAGTTACAGTCCGCTATTATTCAGATTTGGTACACAGCTGAAGGCGGCGAAGGCGGTTCGAATGACATCTCTGCCGCCCACGTGCGATGTCTGGTTCCGGAGATATTTAAGTTTGAAAATTCTACAAAAATTCAAAAAATGCAAAAAATTAAAAGTCCTCGGAATGAGCTGAAACTTGGTATGCGTGTAGAGGGCGCCACGCTGATTACAATGACAGACGACACGACCCCCTAGCACGCTTAGTTTAGAAGTTATTTTTTAAAACTCGACCTTGGAACCTTATCTATAAATCGCAATAACTCGGAAAGTTGCCGCCCCATCTGGCCCAAACTTCATGGGCCAGGTGTCTCGGCCGACGGCGGTTCGAATGATATACGTGCCGTTCCTGTACCTCAATTGGTTCCCGAGTTATTAACAAAATACTATACCTAAAAATCAACGTGCCTAGCTGAGAACTATAACTATTTCAAACTGCCTAGCTTTTGGACCTGTATTTCGATAAGTTACCGCCCCATTTGGTTCAAACTAGGCAGGCTGGTGGCTGAGATGTGGGCGGTTCGAATGATGTATGTGCCGCCTCCGTAGCTCCATTGGTTCCCAGGTAATTACCAAAATACTACACCTAAAAAGGAATTTGCTTAGTTTAGAAATATAACTATTTCAAGCAACGAAGCGGCAAGGTGGTACCCCCAAATTGCCGGACCTCCTACTCGATAAGTTACCGCCCCATTTGGTTCAAACTTCGTAGGCGGGTGTCCAGGACGACGGCGGTTCGAATGATATACGTGCCGTCCTCGTAGCTCAATTGGTTCCCGAGTTATTATCAAAATACAATACCTAAAAATAAGCATACTTATTTTGTAACTATAACTATTTCAATCTGCAAAGCTTTCGGTCCTACAACTCGATAAGTTACCGCCCTATTTGGTTCCAACTTTGCCAGCACGTGGCCAGTTAGAGGGCGGTTCGAATGATGTATGTACCGCCTCCGTAGCTCCATTGGTTCCCTAAAAATGAGCATGCTTAATTTAGAACTACAACTATTTCGAGCATCGAAGCTGCAAAGGGGTACCTCCCAAATTGCCGGACCTCCTACTCGATAAGTTACCGCCCCATTTGGTTCAAACTCTGTAGGCGGGTGTCCGGGACGACGGCCGTTCGAACGATATCTCTGCCGCCCCCGTACCTCGATTGGTTCCCGAGTTATTAACAAAAAACCATACCTAAAAAAGTTACCGTCCGATGTAGTTCAAACTAGGTGGCCATGTGGGCGTGGTCAAACCTGTTCCTGTGATATAGATGGCGCCACCGTACCACTACCTGTTCCTAAATTTTTAACAAAAAACTATAACTTCGAAACTTACCGTTCGATTTGGTTCAAACTTGGTAGGCAGGTAACGGCCGCCAAGGCGATTTGAATAATATAGGTGGCGCCACCGTAGCACCCATGGTTCCCTAAATATTAAGAAAAAACGTAATTACTCGAAAAGTTACAGTCCGCTATTATTCAGATTTGGTACACAGATGAAGGCGGCGAAGGCGGTTCGAATGACATCTCTGCCGCCCACGTGCGATGTCTGGTTCCGGAGATATTTAAGTTTGAAAATTCTACAAAAATTCAAAAAATGCAAAAAATTAAAAGTCCTCGGAATGAGCTGAAACTTGGTATACGTGTAGAGGGCGCCACGCTGATTACATTGACATACGACACGACCCTCTAGCACGCTTAGTTTAGAAGTTATTTTTTAAAACTCGACCTTGGAACCTTATCTATAAATCGCAATAACTCGGAAAGTTGCCGCCCCATCTGGCCCAAACTTCATGGGCCAGGTGTCTCGGCCGACGGCGGTTCGAATGATATACGTGCCGTTCCTGTACCTCAATTGGTTCCCGAGTTATTAACAAAATACTATACCTAAAAATCAACGTGCCTAGCTGAGAACTATAACTATTTCAAACTGCCTAGCTTTTGGACCTGTATTTCGATAAGTTACCGCCCCATTTGGTTCAAACTGGGCAGGCTGGTGGCTGAGATGTGGGCGGTTCGAATGATGTATGTACCGCCTCCGTAGCTCCATTGGTTCCCTAAAAATGAGCATGCTTAATTTAGAACTACAACTATTTCGAGCATCGAAGCTGCAAAGGGGTACCTCCCAAATTGCCGGACCTCCTACTCGATAAGTTACCGCCCCATTTGGTTCAAACTTTGTAGGCGGGTGTCCGGGACGACGGCCGTTCGAACGATATCTCTGCCGCCCCCGTACCTCGATTGGTTCCCGAGTTATTAACAAAAAATCATACCTAAAAAAGTTACCGTCCGATGTAGTTCAAACTAGGTGGCCATGTGGGCGTGGTCAAACCTGTTCCTGTGATATAGATGGCGCCACCGTACCACTACCTGTTCCTAAATTTTTAACAAAAAACCATAACTTCGAAACTTACCGTTTGATTTGGTTCAAACTTGGTAGGCGGGTAACGGCCGCCAAGGCGATTTGAACAGTATAGGTGGCGCCACCGTATCACCCATGGTTCCCTAAATATTAAGAAAAAACGTAATTACTCGAAAAGTTACAGTCCGCTATTATTCAGATTTGGTACACAGATGAAGGCGGCGAAGGCGGTTCGAATGACATCTCTGCCGCCCACGTGCGATGTCTGGTTCCGGAGATATTTAAGTTTGAAAATTCTACAAAAATTCAAAAAATGCAAAAAATTAAAAGTCCTCGGAATGAGCTGAAACTTGGTATGCGTGCAGAGGGCGCCACGCTGATTACAATGACATACGACACGACCCCCTAGCACGCTTAGTTTAGAAGTTATTTTTTAAAACTCGACCTTGGAACCTTATCTATAAATCGCAATAACTCGGAAAGTTGCCGCCCCATCTGGCCCAAACTTCATGGGCCAGGTGTCTCGGCCGACGGCGGTTCGAATGATATACGTGCCGTTCCTGTACCTCAATTGGTTCCCGAGTTATTAACAAAATACTATACCTAAAAATCAACGTGCCTAGCTGAGAACTATAACTATTTCAAACTGCCTAGCTTTTGGACCTGTATTTCGATAAGTTACCGCCCCATTTGGTTCAAACTGGGCAGGCTGGTGGCTGAGATGTGGGCGGTTCGAATGATGTATGTGCCGCCTCCGTAGCTCCATTGGTTCCCAGGTAATTACCAAAATACTACACCTAAAAAGGAATTTGCTTAGTTTAGAAATATAACTATTTCAAGCAACGAAGCGGCAAGGTGGTACCCCCAAATTGCCGGACCTCCTACTCGATAAGTTACCGCCCCATTTGGTTCAAACTTCGTAGGCGGGTGTCCAGGACGACGGCGGTTCGAATGATATACGTGCCGTCCTCGTAGCTCAATTGGTTCCCGAGTTATTATCAAAATACAATACCTAAAAATAAGCATACTTATTTTGTAACTATAACTATTTCAATCTGCAAAGCTTTCGGTCCTACAACTCGATAAGTTACCGCCCTATTTGGTTCCAACTTTGCCAGCACGTGGCCAGTTAGAGGGCGGTTCGAATGATGTATGTACCGCCTCCGTAGCTCCATTGGTTCCCTAAAAATGAGCATGCTTAATTTAGAACTACAACTATTTCGAGCATCGAAGCTGCAAAGGGGTACCTCCCAAATTGCCGGACCTCCTACTCGATAAGTTACCGCCCCATTTGGTTCAAACTCTGTAGGCGGGTGTCCGGGACGACGGCCGTTCGAACGATATCTCTGCCGCCCCCGTACCTCGATTGGTTCCCGAGTTATTAACAAAAAATCATACCTAAAAAAGTTACCGTCCGATGTAGTTCAAACTAGGTGGCCATGTGGGCGTGGTCAAACCTGTTCCTGTGATATAGATGGCGCCACCGTACCACTACCTGTTCCTAAATTTTTAACAAAAAACCATAACTTCGAAACTTACCGTTCGATTTGGTTCAAACTTGGTAGGCGGGTAACGGCCGCCAAGGCGATTTGAACAGTATAGGTGGCGCCACCGTAGCACCCATGGTTCCCTAAATATTAAGAAAAAACGTAATTACTCGAAAAGTTACAGTCCGCTATTATTCAGATTTGGTACACAGATGAAGGCGGCGAAGGCGGTTCGAATGACATCTCTGCCGCCCACGTGCGATGTCTGGTTCCGGAGATATTTAAGTTTGAAAATTCTACAAAAATTCAAAAAATGCAAAAAATTAAAAGTCCTCGGAATGAGCTGAAACTTGGTATGCGTGTAGAGGGCGCCACGCTGATTACAATGACATACGACACGACCCCCTAGCACGCTTAGTTTAGAAGTTATTTTTTAAAACTCGACCTTGGAACCTTATCTATAAATCGCAATAACTCGGAAAGTTGCCGCCCCATCTGGCCCAAGCTTCATGGGCCAGGTGTCTCGGCCGACGGCGGTTCGAATGATATACGTGCCGTTCCTGTACCTCAATTGGTTCCCGAGTTATTAACAAAATACTATACCTAAAAATCAACGTGCCTAGCTGAGAACTATAACTATTTCAAACTGCCTAGCTTTTGGACCTGTATTTCGATAAGTTACCGCCCCATTTGGTTCAAACTGGGCAGGCTGGTGGCTGAGATGTGGGCGGTTCGAATGATGTATGTGCCGCCTCCGTAGCTCCATTGGTTCCCAGGTAATTACCAAAATACTACACCTAAAAAGGAATTTGCTTAGTTTAGAAATATAACTATTTCAAGCAACGAAGCGGCAAGGTGGTACCCCCAAATTGCCGGACCTCCTACTCGATAAGTTACCGCCCCATTTGGTTCAAACTTCGTAGGCGGGTGTCCAGGACGACGGCGGTTCGAATGATATACGTGCCGTCCTCGTAGCTCAATTGGTTCCCGAGTTATTATCAAAATACAATACCTAAAAATAAGCATACTTATTTTGTAACTATAACTATTTCAATCTGCAAAGCTTTCGGTCCTACAACTCGATAAGTTACCGCCCTATTTGGTTCCAACTTTGCCAGCACGTGGCCAGTTAGAGGGCGGTTCGAATGATGTATGTACCGCCTCCGTAGCTCCATTGGTTCCCTAAATATGAGCATGCTTAATTTAGAACTACAACTATTTCGAGCATCGAAGCTGCAAAGGGGTACCTCCCAAATTGCCGGACCTCCTACTCGATAAGTTACCGCCCCATTTGGTTCAAACTCTGTAGGCGGGTGTCCGGGACGACGGCCGTTCGAACGATATCTCTGCCGCCCCCGTACCTCGATTGGTTCCCGAGTTATTAACAAAAAACCATACCTAAAAAAGTTACCGTCCGATGTAGTTCAAACTAGGTGGCCATGTGGGCGTGGTCAAACCTGTTCCTGTGATATAGATGGCGCCACCGTACCACTACCTGTTCCTAAATTTTTAACAAAAAACCATAACTTCGAAACTTACCGTTCGATTTGGTTCAAACTTGGTAGGCGGGTAACGGCCGCCAAGGCGATTTGAACAGTATAGGTGGCGCCACCGTAGCACCCATGGTTCCCTAAATATTAAGAAAAAACGTAATTACTCGAAAAGTTACAGTCCGCTATTATTCAGATTTGGTACACAGCTGAAGGCGGCGAAGGCGGTTCGAATGACATCTCTGCCGCCCACGTGCGATGTCTGGTTCCGGAGATATTTAAGTTTGAAAATTCTACAAAAATTCAAAAAATGCAAAAAATTAAAAGTCCTCGGAATGAGCTGAAACTTGGTATGCGTGTAGAGGGCGCCACGCTGATTACAATGACAGACGACACGACCCCCTAGCACGCTTAGTTTAGAAGTTATTTTTTAAAACTCGACCTTGGAACCTTATCTATAAATCGCAATAACTCGGAAAGTTGCCGCCCCATCTGGCCCAAACTTCATGGGCCAGGTGTCTCGGCCGACGGCGGTTCGAATGATATACGTGCCGTTCCTGTACCTCAATTGGTTCCCGAGTTATTAACAAAATACTATACCTAAAAATCAACGTGCCTAGCTGAGAACTATAACTATTTCAAACTGCCTAGCTTTTGGACCTGTATTTCGATAAGTTACCGCCCCATTTGGTTCAAACTAGGCAGGCTGGTGGCTGAGATGTGGGCGGTTCGAATGATGTATGTGCCGCCTCCGTAGCTCCATTGGTTCCCAGGTAATTACCAAAATACTACACCTAAAAAGGAATTTGCTTAGTTTAGAAATATAACTATTTCAAGCAACGAAGCGGCAAGGTGGTACCCCCAAATTGCCGGACCTCCTACTCGATAAGTTACCGCCCCATTTGGTTCAAACTTCGTAGGCGGGTGTCCAGGACGACGGCGGTTCGAATGATATACGTGCCGTCCTCGTAGCTCAATTGGTTCCCGAGTTATTATCAAAATACAATACCTAAAAATAAGCATACTTATTTTGTAACTATAACTATTTCAATCTGCAAAGCTTTCGGTCCTACAACTCGATAAGTTACCGCCCTATTTGGTTCCAACTTTGCCAGCACGTGGCCAGTTAGAGGGCGGTTCGAATGATGTATGTACCGCCTCCGTAGCTCCATTGGTTCCCTAAAAATGAGCATGCTTAATTTAGAACTACAACTATTTCGAGCATCGAAGCTGCAAAGGGGTACCTCCCAAATTGCCGGACCTCCTACTCGATAAGTTACCGCCCCATTTGGTTCAAACTCTGTAGGCGGGTGTCCGGGACGACGGCCGTTCGAACGATATCTCTGCCGCCCCCGTACCTCGATTGGTTCCCGAGTTATTAACAAAAAACCATACCTAAAAAAGTTACCGTCCGATGTAGTTCAAACTAGGTGGCCATGTGGGCGTGGTCAAACCTGTTCCTGTGATATAGATGGCGCCACCGTACCACTACCTGTTCCTAAATTTTTAACAAAAAACTATAACTTCGAAACTTACCGTTCGATTTGGTTCAAACTTGGTAGGCAGGTAACGGCCGCCAAGGCGATTTGAATAATATAGGTGGCGCCACCGTAGCACCCATGGTTCCCTAAATATTAAGAAAAAACGTAATTACTCGAAAAGTTACAGTCCGCTATTATTCAGATTTGGTACACAGATGAAGGCGGCGAAGGCGGTTCGAATGACATCTCTGCCGCCCACGTGCGATGTCTGGTTCCGGAGATATTTAAGTTTGAAAATTCTACAAAAATTCAAAAAATGCAAAAAATTAAAAGTCCTCGGAATGAGCTGAAACTTGGTATACGTGTAGAGGGCGCCACGCTGATTACATTGACATACGACACGACCCTCTAGCACGCTTAGTTTAGAAGTTATTTTTTAAAACTCGACCTTGGAACCTTATCTATAAATCGCAATAACTCGGAAAGTTGCCGCCCCATCTGGCCCAAACTTCATGGGCCAGGTGTCTCGGCCGACGGCGGTTCGAATGATATACGTGCCGTTCCTGTACCTCAATTGGTTCCCGAGTTATTAACAAAATACTATACCTAAAAATCAACGTGCCTAGCTGAGAACTATAACT
The DNA here is from genome assembly GCA_963978815.1 of Aleochara curtula. Classification (NCBI taxonomy): domain Eukaryota; kingdom Metazoa; phylum Arthropoda; class Insecta; order Coleoptera; family Staphylinidae; genus Aleochara; species Aleochara curtula. Next base: position 11,223,148 of record OZ022221.1, on the reverse strand, counting down.
ATTTCAAACTGCCTAGCTTTTGGACCTGTATTTCGATAAGTTACCGCCCCATTTGGTTCAAACTGGGCAGGCTGGTGGCTGAGATGTGGGCGGTTCGAATGATGTATGTACCGCCTCCGTAGCTCCATTGGTTCCCTAAAAATGAGCATGCTTAATTTAGAACTACAACTATTTCGAGCATCGAAGCTGCAAAGGGGTACCTCCCAAATTGCCGGACCTCCTACTCGATAAGTTACCGCCCCATTTGGTTCAAACTTTGTAGGCGGGTGTCCGGGACGACGGCCGTTCGAACGATATCTCTGCCGCCCCCGTACCTCGATTGGTTCCCGAGTTATTAACAAAAAATCATACCTAAAAAAGTTACCGTCCGATGTAGTTCAAACTAGGTGGCCATGTGGGCGTGGTCAAACCTGTTCCTGTGATATAGATGGCGCCACCGTACCACTACCTGTTCCTAAATTTTTAACAAAAAACCATAACTTCGAAACTTACCGTTCGATTTGGTTCAAACTTGGTAGGCGGGTAACGGCCGCCAAGGCGATTTGAACAGTATAGGTGGCGCCACCGTAGCACCCATGGTTCCCTAAATATTAAGAAAAAACGTAATTACTCGAAAAGTTACAGTCCGCTATTATTCAGATTTGGTACACAGCTGAAGGCGGCGAAGGCGGTTCGAATGACATCTCTGCCGCCCACGTGCGATGTCTGGTTCCGGAGATATTTAAGTTTGAAAATTCTACAAAAATTCAAAAAATGCAAAAAATTAAAAGTCCTCGGAATGAGCTGAAACTTGGTATGCGTGTAGAGGGCGCCACGCTGATTACAATGACATACGACACGACCCCCTAGCACGCTTAGTTTAGAAGTTATTTTTTAAAACTCGACCTTGGAACCTTATCTATAAATCGCAATAACTCGGAAAGTTGCCGCCCCATCTGGCCCAAGCTTCATGGGCCAGGTGTCTCGGCCGACGGCGGTTCGAATGATATACGTGCCGTTCCTGTACCTCAATTGGTTCCCGAGTTATTAACAAAATACTATACCTAAAAATCAACGTGCCTAGCTGAGAACTATAACTATTTCAAACTGCCTAGCTTTTGGACCTGTATTTCGATAAGTTACCGCCCCATTTGGTTCAAACTGGGCAGGCTGGTGGCTGAGATGTGGGCGGTTCGAATGATGTATGTGCCGCCTCCGTAGCTCCATTGGTTCCCAGGTAATTACCAAAATACTACACCTAAAAAGGAATTTGCTTAGTTTAGAAATATAACTATTTCAAGCAACGAAGCGGCAAGGTGGTACCCCCAAATTGCCGGACCTCCTACTCGATAAGTTACCGCCCCATTTGGTTCAAACTTCGTAGGCGGGTGTCCAGGACGACGGCGGTTCGAATGATATACGTGCCGTCCTCGTAGCTCAATTGGTTCCCGAGTTATTATCAAAATACAATACCTAAAAATAAGCATACTTATTTTGTAACTATAACTATTTCAATCTGCAAAGCTTTCGGTCCTACAACTCGATAAGTTACCGCCCTATTTGGTTCCAACTTTGCCAGCACGTGGCCAGTTAGAGGGCGGTTCGAATGATGTATGTACCGCCTCCGTAGCTCCATTGGTTCCCTAAATATGAGCATGCTTAATTTAGAACTACAACTATTTCGAGCATCGAAGCTGCAAAGGGGTACCTCCCAAATTGCCGGACCTCCTACTCGATAAGTTACCGCCCCATTTGGTTCAAACTCTGTAGGCGGGTGTCCGGGACGACGGCCGTTCGAACGATATCTCTGCCGCCCCCGTACCTCGATTGGTTCCCGAGTTATTAACAAAAAACCATACCTAAAAAAGTTACCGTCCGATGTAGTTCAAACTAGGTGGCCATGTGGGCGTGGTCAAACCTGTTCCTGTGATATAGATGGCGCCACCGTACCACTACCTGTTCCTAAATTTTTAACAAAAAACTATAACTTCGAAACTTACCGTTCGATTTGGTTCAAACTTGGTAGGCAGGTAACGGCCGCCAAGGCGATTTGAATAATATAGGTGGCGCCACCGTAGCACCCATGGTTCCCTAAATATTAAGAAAAAACGTAATTACTCGAAAAGTTACAGTCCGCTATTATTCAGATTTGGTACACAGATGAAGGCGGCGAAGGCGGTTCGAATGACATCTCTGCCGCCCACGTGCGATGTCTGGTTCCGGAGATATTTAAGTTTGAAAATTCTACAAAAATTCAAAAAATGCAAAAAATTAAAAGTCCTCGGAATGAGCTGAAACTTGGTATGCGTGTAGAGGGCGCCACGCTGATTACAATGACAGACGACACGACCCCCTAGCACGCTTAGTTTAGAAGTTATTTTTTAAAACTCGACCTTGGAACCTTATCTATAAATCGCAATAACTCGGAAAGTTGCCGCCCCATCTGGCCCAAACTTCATGGGCCAGGTGTCTCGGCCGACGGCGGTTCGAATGATATACGTGCCGTTCCTGTACCTCAATTGGTTCCCGAGTTATTAACAAAATACTATACCTAAAAATCAACGTGCCTAGCTGAGAACTATAACTATTTCAAACTGCCTAGCTTTTGGACCTGTATTTCGATAAGTTACCGCCCCATTTGGTTCAAACTAGGCAGGCTGGTGGCTGAGATGTGGGCGGTTCGAATGATGTATGTGCCGCCTCCGTAGCTCCATTGGTTCCCAGGTAATTACCAAAATACTACACCTAAAAAGGAATTTGCTTAGTTTAGAAATATAACTATTTCAAGCAACGAAGCGGCAAGGTGGTACCCCCAAATTGCCGGACCTCCTACTCGATAAGTTACCGCCCCATTTGGTTCAAACTTCGTAGGCGGGTGTCCAGGACGACGGCGGTTCGAATGATATACGTGCCGTCCTCGTAGCTCAATTGGTTCCCGAGTTATTATCAAAATACAATACCTAAAAATAAGCATACTTATTTTGTAACTATAACTATTTCAATCTGCAAAGCTTTCGGTCCTACAACTCGATAAGTTACCGCCCTATTTGGTTCCAACTTTGCCAGCACGTGGCCAGTTAGAGGGCGGTTCGAATGATGTATGTACCGCCTCCGTAGCTCCATTGGTTCCCTAAAAATGAGCATGCTTAATTTAGAACTACAACTATTTCGAGCATCGAAGCTGCAAAGGGGTACCTCCCAAATTGCCGGACCTCCTACTCGATAAGTTACCGCCCCATTTGGTTCAAACTCTGTAGGCGGGTGTCCGGGACGACGGCCGTTCGAACGATATCTCTGCCGCCCCCGTACCTCGATTGGTTCCCGAGTTATTAACAAAAAACCATACCTAAAAAAGTTACCGTCCGATGTAGTTCAAACTAGGTGGCCATGTGGGCGTGGTCAAACCTGTTCCTGTGATATAGATGGCGCCACCGTACCACTACCTGTTCCTAAATTTTTAACAAAAAACCATAACTTCGAAACTTACCGTTCGATTTGGTTCAAACTTGGTAGGCGGGTAACGGCCGCCAAGGCGATTTGAACAGTATAGGTGGCGCCACCGTAGCACCCATGGTTCCCTAAATATTAAGAAAAAACGTAATTACTCGAAAAGTTACAGTCCGCTATTATTCAGATTTGGTACACAGCTGAAGGCGGCGAAGGCGGTTCGAATGACATCTCTGCCGCCCACGTGCGATGTCTGGTTCCGGAGATATTTAAGTTTGAAAATTCTACAAAAATTCAAAAAATGCAAAAAATTAAAAGTCCTCGGAATGAGCTGAAACTTGGTATGCGTGTAGAGGGCGCCACGCTGATTACAATGACAGACGACACGACCCCCTAGCACGCTTAGTTTAGAAGTTATTTTTTAAAACTCGACCTTGGAACCTTATCTATAAATCGCAATAACTCGGAAAGTTGCCGCCCCATCTGGCCCAAACTTCATGGGCCAGGTGTCTCGGCCGACGGCGGTTCGAATGATATACGTGCCGTTCCTGTACCTCAATTGGTTCCCGAGTTATTAACAAAATACTATACCTAAAAATCAACGTGCCTAGCTGAGAACTATAACTATTTCAAACTGCCTAGCTTTTGGACCTGTATTTCGATAAGTTACCGCCCCATTTGGTTCAAACTAGGCAGGCTGGTGGCTGAGATGTGGGCGGTTCGAATGATGTATGTGCCGCCTCCGTAGCTCCATTGGTTCCCAGGTAATTACCAAAATACTACACCTAAAAAGGAATTTGCTTAGTTTAGAAATATAACTATTTCAAGCAACGAAGCGGCAAGGTGGTACCCCCAAATTGCCGGACCTCCTACTCGATAAGTTACCGCCCCATTTGGTTCAAACTTCGTAGGCGGGTGTCCAGGACGACGGCGGTTCGAATGATATACGTGCCGTCCTCGTAGCTCAATTGGTTCCCGAGTTATTATCAAAATACAATACCTAAAAATAAGCATACTTATTTTGTAACTATAACTATTTCAATCTGCAAAGCTTTCGGTCCTACAACTCGATAAGTTACCGCCCTATTTGGTTCCAACTTTGCCAGCACGTGGCCAGTTAGAGGGCGGTTCGAATGATGTATGTACCGCCTCCGTAGCTCCATTGGTTCCCTAAAAATGAGCATGCTTAATTTAGAACTACAACTATTTCGAGCATCGAAGCTGCAAAGGGGTACCTCCCAAATTGCCGGACCTCCTACTCGATAAGTTACCGCCCCATTTGGTTCAAACTCTGTAGGCGGGTGTCCGGGACGACGGCCGTTCGAACGATATCTCTGCCGCCCCCGTACCTCGATTGGTTCCCGAGTTATTAACAAAAAACCATACCTAAAAAAGTTACCGTCCGATGTAGTTCAAACTAGGTGGCCATGTGGGCGTGGTCAAACCTGTTCCTGTGATATAGATGGCGCCACCGTACCACTACCTGTTCCTAAATTTTTAACAAAAAACTATAACTTCGAAACTTACCGTTCGATTTGGTTCAAACTTGGTAGGCAGGTAACGGCCGCCAAGGCGATTTGAACAATATAGGTGGCGCCACCGTAGCACCCATGGTTCCCTAAATATTAAGAAAAAACGTAATTACTCGAAAAGTTACAGTCCGCTATTATTCAGATTTGGTACACAGATGAAGGCGGCGAAGGCGGTTCGAATGACATCTCTGCCGCCCACGTGCGATGTCTGGTTCCGGAGATATTTAAGTTTGAAAATTCTACAAAAATTCAAAAAATGCAAAAAATTAAAAGTCCTCGGAATGAGCTGAAACTTGGTATGCGTGTAGAGGGCGCCACGCTGATTACAATGACATACGACACGACCCCCTAGCACGCTTAGTTTAGAAGTTATTTTTTAAAACTCGACCTTGGAACCTTATCTATAAATCGCAATAACTCGGAAAGTTGCCGCCCCATCTGGCCCAAGCTTCATGGGCCAGGTGTCTCGGCCGACGGCGGTTCGAATGATATACGTGCCGTTCCTGTACCTCAATTGGTTCCCGAGTTATTAACAAAATACTATACCTAAAAATCAACGTGCCTAGCTGAGAACTATAACTATTTCAAACTGCCTAGCTTTTGGACCTGTATTTCGATAAGTTACCGCCCCATTTGGTTCAAACTGGGCAGGCTGGTGGCTGAGATGTGGGCGGTTCGAATGATGTATGTGCCGCCTCCGTAGCTCCATTGGTTCCCAGGTAATTACCAAAATACTACACCTAAAAAGGAATTTGCTTAGTTTAGAAATATAACTATTTCAAGCAACGAAGCGGCAAGGTGGTACCCCCAAATTGCCGGACCTCCTACTCGATAAGTTACCGCCCCATTTGGTTCAAACTTCGTAGGCGGGTGTCCAGGACGACGGCGGTTCGAATGATATACGTGCCGTCCTCGTAGCTCAATTGGTTCCCGAGTTATTATCAAAATACAATACCTAAAAATAAGCATACTTATTTTGTAACTATAACTATTTCAATCTGCAAAGCTTTCGGTCCTACAACTCGATAAGTTACCGCCCTATTTGGTTCCAACTTTGCCAGCACGTGGCCAGTTAGAGGGCGGTTCGAATGATGTATGTACCGCCTCCGTAGCTCCATTGGTTCCCTAAAAATGAGCATGCTTAATTTAGAACTACAACTATTTCGAGCATCGAAGCTGCAAAGGGGTACCTCCCAAATTGCCGGACCTCCTACTCGATAAGTTACCGCCCCATTTGGTTCAAACTCTGTAGGCGGGTGTCCGGGACGACGGCCGTTCGAACGATATCTCTGCCGCCCCCGTACCTCGATTGGTTCCCGAGTTATTAACAAAAAACCATACCTAAAAAAGTTACCGTCCGATGTAGTTCAAACTAGGTGGCCATGTGGGCGTGGTCAAACCTGTTCCTGTGATATAGATGGCGCCACCGTACCACTACCTGTTCCTAAATTTTTAACAAAAAACCATAACTTCGAAACTTACCGTTCGATTTGGTTCAAACTTGGTAGGCGGGTAACGGCCGCCAAGGCGATTTGAACAGTATAGGTGGCGCCACCGTAGCACCCATGGTTCCCTAAATATTAAGAAAAAACGTAATTACTCGAAAAGTTACAGTCCGCTATTATTCAGATTTGGTACACAGCTGAAGGCGGCGAAGGCGGTTCGAATGACATCTCTGCCGCCCACGTGCGATGTCTGGTTCCGGAGATATTTAAGTTTGAAAATTCTACAAAAATTCAAAAAATGCAAAAAATTAAAAGTCCTCGGAATGAGCTGAAACTTGGTATGCGTGTAGAGGGCGCCACGCTGATTACAATGACAGACGACACGACCCCCTAGCACGCTTAGTTTAGAAGTTATTTTTTAAAACTCGACCTTGGAACCTTATCTATAAATCGCAATAACTCGGAAAGTTGCCGCCCCATCTGGCCCAAACTTCATGGGCCAGGTGTCTCGGCCGACGGCGGTTCGAATGATATACGTGCCGTTCCTGTACCTCAATTGGTTCCCGAGTTATTAACAAAATACTATACCTAAAAATCAACGTGCCTAGCTGAGAACTATAACTATTTCAAACTGCCTAGCTTTTGGACCTGTATTTCGATAAGTTACCGCCCCATTTGGTTCAAACTAGGCAGGCTGGTGGCTGAGATGTGGGCGGTTCGAATGATGTATGTGCCGCCTCCGTAGCTCCATTGGTTCCCAGGTAATTACCAAAATACTACACCTAAAAAGGAATTTGCTTAGTTTAGAAATATAACTATTTCAAGCAACGAAGCGGCAAGGTGGTACCCCCAAATTGCCGGACCTCCTACTCGATAAGTTACCGCCCCATTTGGTTCAAACTTCGTAGGCGGGTGTCCAGGACGACGGCGGTTCGAATGATATACGTGCCGTCCTCGTAGCTCAATTGGTTCCCGAGTTATTATCAAAATACAATACCTAAAAATAAGCATACTTATTTTGTAACTATAACTATTTCAATCTGCAAAGCTTTCGGTCCTACAACTCGATAAGTTACCGCCCTATTTGGTTCCAACTTTGCCAGCACGTGGCCAGTTAGAGGGCGGTTCGAATGATGTATGTACCGCCTCCGTAGCTCCATTGGTTCCCTAAAAATGAGCATGCTTAATTTAGAACTACAACTATTTCGAGCATCGAAGCTGCAAAGGGGTACCTCCCAAATTGCCGGACCTCCTACTCGATAAGTTACCGCCCCATTTGGTTCAAACTCTGTAGGCGGGTGTCCGGGACGACGGCCGTTCGAACGATATCTCTGCCGCCCCCGTACCTCGATTGGTTCCCGAGTTATTAACAAAAAACCATACCTAAAAAAGTTACCGTCCGATGTAGTTCAAACTAGGTGGCCATGTGGGCGTGGTCAAACCTGTTCCTGTGATATAGATGGCGCCACCGTACCACTACCTGTTCCTAAATTTTTAACAAAAAACTATAACTTCGAAACTTACCGTTCGATTTGGTTCAAACTTGGTAGGCAGGTAACGGCCGCCAAGGCGATTTGAACAATATAGGTGGCGCCACCGTAGCACCCATGGTTCCCTAAATATTAAGAAAAAACGTAATTACTCGAAAAGTTACAGTCCGCTATTATTCAGATTTGGTACACAGATGAAGGCGGCGAAGGCGGTTCGAATGACATCTCTGCCGCCCACGTGCGATGTCTGGTTCCGGAGATATTTAAGTTTGAAAATTCTACAAAAATTCAAAAAATGCAAAAAATTAAAAGTCCTCGGAATGAGCTGAAACTTGGTATGCGTGTAGAGGGCGCCACGCTGATTACAATGACATACGACACGACCCCCTAGCACGCTTAGTTTAGAAGTTATTTTTTAAAACTCGACCTTGGAACCTTATCTATAAATCGCAATAACTCGGAAAGTTGCCGCCCCATCTGGCCCAAGCTTCATGGGCCAGGTGTCTCGGCCGACGGCGGTTCGAATGATATACGTGCCGTTCCTGTACCTCAATTGGTTCCCGAGTTATTAACAAAATACTATACCTAAAAATCAACGTGCCTAGCTGAGAACTATAACTATTTCAAACTGCCTAGCTTTTGGACCTGTATTTCGATAAGTTACCGCCCCATTTGGTTCAAACTGGGCAGGCTGGTGGCTGAGATGTGGGCGGTTCGAATGATGTATGTGCCGCCTCCGTAGCTCCATTGGTTCCCAGGTAATTACCAAAATACTACACCTAAAAAGGAATTTGCTTAGTTTAGAAATATAACTATTTCAAGCAACGAAGCGGCAAGGTGGTACCCCCAAATTGCCGGACCTCCTACTCGATAAGTTACCGCCCCATTTGGTTCAAACTTCGTAGGCGGGTGTCCAGGACGACGGCGGTTCGAATGATATACGTGCCGTCCTCGTAGCTCAATTGGTTCCCGAGTTATTATCAAAATACAATACCTAAAAATAAGCATACTTATTTTGTAACTATAACTATTTCAATCTGCAAAGCTTTCGGTCCTACAACTCGATAAGTTACCGCCCTATTTGGTTCCAACTTTGCCAGCACGTGGCCAGTTAGAGGGCGGTTCGAATGATGTATGTACCGCCTCCGTAGCTCCATTGGTTCCCTAAATATGAGCATGCTTAATTTAGAACTACAACTATTTCGAGCATCGAAGCTGCAAAGGGGTACCTCCCAAATTGCCGGACCTCCTACTCGATAAGTTACCGCCCCATTTGGTTCAAACTCTGTAGGCGGGTGTCCGGGACGACGGCCGTTCGAACGATATCTCTGCCGCCCCCGTACCTCGATTGGTTCCCGAGTTATTAACAAAAAACCATACCTGAAAAAGTTACCGTCCGATGTAGTTCAAACTAGGTGGCCATGTGGGCGTGGTCAAACCTGTTCCTGTGATATAGATGGCGCCACCGTACCACTACCTGTTCCTAAATTTTTAACAAAAAACTATAACTTCGAAACTTACCGTTCGATTTGGTTCAAACTTGGTAGGCAGGTAACGGCCGCCAAGGCGATTTGAATAATATAGGTGGCGCCACCGTAGCACCCATGGTTCCCTAAATATTAAGAAAAAACGTAATTACTCGAAAAGTTACAGTCCGCTATTATTCAGATTTGGTACACAGATGAAGGCGGCGAAGGCGGTTCGAATGACATCTCTGCCGCCCACGTGCGATGTCTGGTTCCGGAGATATTTAAGTTTGAAAATTCTACAAAAATTCAAAAAATGCAAAAAATTAAAAGTCCTCGGAATGAGCTGAAACTTGGTATGCGTGTAGAGGGCGCCACGCTGATTACAATGACATACGACACGACCCCCTAGCACGCTTAGTTTAGAAGTTATTTTTTAAAACTCGACCTTGGAACCTTATCTATAAATCGCAATAACTCGGAAAGTTGCCGCCCCATCTGGCCCAAACTTCATGGGCCAGGTGTCTCGGCCGACGGCGGTTCGAATGATATACGTGCCGTTCCTGTACCTCAATTGGTTCCCGAGTTATTAACAAAATACTATACCTAAAAATCAACGTGCCTAGCTGAGAACTATAACTATTTCAAACTGCCTAGCTTTTGGACCTGTATTTCGATAAGTTACCGCCCCATTTGGTTCAAACTAGGCAGGCTGGTGGCTGAGATGTGGGCGGTTCGAATGATGTATGTGCCGCCTCCGTAGCTCCATTGGTTCCCAGGTAATTACCAAAATACTACACCTAAAAAGGAATTTGCTTAGTTTAGAAATATAACTATTTCAAGCAACGAAGCGGCAAGGTGGTACCCCCAAATTGCCGGACCTCCTACTCGATAAGTTACCGCCCCATTTGGTTCAAACTTCGTAGGCGGGTGTCCAGGACGACGGCGGTTCGAATGATATACGTGCCGTCCTCGTAGCTCAATTGGTTCCCGAGTTATTATCAAAATACAATACCTAAAAATAAGCATACTTATTTTGTAACTATAACTATTTCAATCTGCAAAGCTTTCGGTCCTACAACTCGATAAGTTACCGCCCTATTTGGTTCCAACTTTGCCAGCACGTGGCCAGTTAGAGGGCGGTTCGAATGATGTATGTACCGCCTCCGTAGCTCCATTGGTTCCCTAAAAATGAGCATGCTTAATTTAGAACTACAACTATTTCGAGCATCGAAGCTGCAAAGGGGTACCTCCCAAATTGCCGGACCTCCTACTCGATAAGTTACCGCCCCATTTGGTTCAAACTCTGTAGGCGGGTGTCCGGGACGACGGCCGTTCGAACGATATCTCTGCCGCCCCCGTACCTCGATTGGTTCCCGAGTTATTAACAAAAAACCATACCTAAAAAAGTTACCGTCCGATGTAGTTCAAACTAGGTGGCCATGTGGGCGTGGTCAAACCTGTTCCTGTGATATAGATGGCGCCACCGTACCACTACCTGTTCCTAAATTTTTAACAAAAAACTATAACTTCGAAACTTACCGTTCGATTTGGTTCAAACTTGGTAGGCAGGTAACGGCCGCCAAGGCGATTTGAATAATATAGGTGGCGCCACCGTAGCACCCATGGTTCCCTAAATATTAAGAAAAAACGTAATTACTCGAAAAGTTACAGTCCGCTATTATTCAGATTTGGTACACAGATGAAGGCGGCGAAGGCGGTTCGAATGACATCTCTGCCGCCCACGTGCGATGTCTGGTTCCGGAGATATTTAAGTTTGAAAATTCTACAAAAATTCAAAAAATGCAAAAAATTAAAAGTCCTCGGAATGAGCTGAAACTTGGTATACGTGTAGAGGGCGCCACGCTGATTACATTGACATACGACACGACCCTCTAGCACGCTTAGTTTAGAAGTTATTTTTTAAAACTCGACCTTGGAACCTTATCTATAAATCGCAATAACTCGGAAAGTTGCCGCCCCATCTGGCCCAAACTTCATGGGCCAGGTGTCTCGGCCGACGGCGGTTCGAATGATATACGTGCCGTTCCTGTACCTCAATTGGTTCCCGAGTTATTAACAAAATACTATACCTAAAAATCAACGTGCCTAGCTGAGAACTATAACTATTTCAAACTGCCTAGCTTTTGGACCTGTATTTCGATAAGTTACCGCCCCATTTGGTTCAAACTGGGCAGGCTGGTGGCTGAGATGTGGGCGGTTCGAATGATGTATGTACCGCCTCCGTAGCTCCATTGGTTCCCTAAAAATGAGCATGCTTAATTTAGAACTACAACTATTTCGAGCATCGAAGCTGCAAAGGGGTACCTCCCAAATTGCCGGACCTCCTACTCGATAAGTTACCGCCCCATTTGGTTCAAACTTTGTAGGCGGGTGTCCGGGACGACGGCCGTTCGAACGATATCTCTGCCGCCCCCGTACCTCGATTGGTTCCCGAGTTATTAACAAAAAATCATACCTAAAAAAGTTACCGTCCGATGTAGTTCAAACTAGGTGGCCATGTGGGCGTGGTCAAACCTGTTCCTGTGATATAGATGGCGCCACCGTACCACTACCTGTTCCTAAATTTTTAACAAAAAACCATAACTTCGAAACTTACCGTTCGATTTGGTTCAAACTTGGTAGGCGGGTAACGGCCGCCAAGGCGATTTGAACAGTATAGGTGGCGCCACCGTAGCACCCATGGTTCCCTAAATATTAAGAAAAAACGTAATTACTCGAAAAGTTACAGTCCGCTATTATTCAGATTTGGTACACAGATGAAGGCGGCGAAGGCGGTTCGAATGACATCTCTGCCGCCCACGTGCGATGTCTGGTTCCGGAGATATTTAAGTTTGAAAATTCTACAAAAATTCAAAAAATGCAAAAAATTAAAAGTCCTCGGAATGAGCTGAAACTTGGTATGCGTGCAGAGGGCGCCACGCTGATTACAATGACATACGACACGACCCCCTAGCACGCTTAGTTTAGAAGTTATTTTTTAAAACTCGACCTTGGAACCTTATCTATAAATCGCAATAACTCGGAAAGTTGCCGCCCCATCTGGCCCAAACTTCATGGGCCAGGTGTCTCGGCCGACGGCGGTTCGAATGATATACGTGCCGTTCCTGTACCTCAATTGGTTCCCGAGTTATTAACAAAATACTATACCTAAAAATCAACGTGCCTAGCTGAGAACTATAACTATTTCAAACTGCCTAGCTTTTGGACCTGTATTTCGATAAGTTACCGCCCCATTTGGTTCAAACTGGGCAGGCTGGTGGCTGAGATGTGGGCGGTTCGAATGATGTATGTGCCGCCTCCGTAGCTCCATTGGTTCCCAGGTAATTACCAAAATACTACACCTAAAAAGGAATTTGCTTAGTTTAGAAATATAACTATTTCAAGCAACGAAGCGGCAAGGTGGTACCCCCAAATTGCCGGACCTCCTACTCGATAAGTTACCGCCCCATTTGGTTCAAACTTCGTAGGCGGGTGTCCAGGACGACGGCGGTTCGAATGATATACGTGCCGTCCTCGTAGCTCAATTGGTTCCCGAGTTATTATCAAAATACAATACCTAAAAATAAGCATACTTATTTTGTAACTATAACTATTTCAATCTGCAAAGCTTTCGGTCCTACAACTCGATAAGTTACCGCCCTATTTGGTTCCAACTTTGCCAGCACGTGGCCAGTTAGAGGGCGGTTCGAATGATGTATGTACCGCCTCCGTAGCTCCATTGGTTCCCTAAATATGAGCATGCTTAATTTAGAACTACAACTATTTCGAGCATCGAAGCTGCAAAGGGGTACCTCCCAAATTGCCGGACCTCCTACTCGATAAGTTACCGCCCCATTTGGTTCAAACTCTGTAGGCGGGTGTCCGGGACGACGGCCGTTCGAACGATATCTCTGCCGCCCCCGTACCTCGATTGGTTCCCGAGTTATTAACAAAAAACCATACCTAAAAAAGTTACCGTCCGATGTAGTTCAAACTAGGTGGCCATGTGGGCGTGGTCAAACCTGTTCCTGTGATATAGATGGCGCCACCGTACCACTACCTGTTCCTAAATTTTTAACAAAAAACTATAACTTCGAAACTTACCGTTCGATTTGGTTCAAACTTGGTAGGCAGGTAACGGCCGCCAAGGCGATTTGAATAATATAGGTGGCGCCACCGTAGCACCCATGGTTCCCTAAATATTAAGAAAAAACGTAATTACTCGAAAAGTTACAGTCCGCTATTATTCAGATTTGGTACACAGATGAAGGCGGCGAAGGCGGTTCGAATGACATCTCTGCCGCCCACGTGCGATGTCTGGTTCCGGAGATATTTAAGTTTGAAAATTCTACAAAAATTCAAAAAATGCAAAAAATTAAAAGTCCTCGGAATGAGCTGAAACTTGGTATGCGTGTAGAGGGCGCCACGCTGATTACAATGACAGACGACACGACCCCCTAGCACGCTTAGTTTAGAAGTTATTTTTTAAAACTCGACCTTGGAACCTTATCTATAAATCGCAATAACTCGGAAAGTTGCCGCCCCATCTGGCCCAAACTTCATGGGCCAGGTGTCTCAGCCGACGGCGGTTCGAATGATATACGTGCCGTTCCTGTACCTCAATTGGTTCCCGAGTTATTAACAAAATACTATACCTAAAAATCAACGTGCCTAGCTGAGAACTATAACTATTTCAAACTGCCTAGCTTTTGGACCTGTATTTCGATAAGTTACCGCCCCATTTGGTTCAAACTAGGCAGGCTGGTGGCTGAGATGTGGGCGGTTCGAATGATGTATGTGCCGCCTCCGTAGCTCCATTGGTTCCCAGGTAATTACCAAAATACTACACCTAAAAAGGAATTTGCTTAGTTTAGAAATATAACTATTTCAAGCAACGAAGCGGCAAGGTGGTACCCCCAAATTGCCGGACCTCCTACTCGATAAGTTACCGCCCCATTTGGTTCAAACTTCGTAGGCGGGTGTCCAGGACGACGGCGGTTCGAATGATATACGTGCCGTCCTCGTAGCTCAATTGGTTCCCGAGTTATTATCAAAATACAATACCTAAAAATAAGCATACTTATTTTGTAACTATAACTATTTCAATCTGCAAAGCTTTCGGTCCTACAACTCGATAAGTTACCGCCCTATTTGGTTCCAACTTTGCCAGCACGTGGCCAGTTAGAGGGCGGTTCGAATGATGTATGTACCGCCTCCGTAGCTCCATTGGTTCCCTAAAAATGAGCATGCTTAATTTAGAACTACAACTATTTCGAGCATCGAAGCTGCAAAGGGGTACCTCCCAAATTGCCGGACCTCCTACTCGATAAGTTACCGCCCCATTTGGTTCAAACTCTGTAGGCGGGTGTCCGGGACGACGGCCGTTCGAACGATATCTCTGCCGCCCCCGTACCTCGATTGGTTCCCGAGTTATTAACAAAAAACCATACCTAAAAAAGTTACCGTCCGATGTAGTTCAAACTAGGTGGCCATGTGGGCGTGGTCAAACCTGTTCCTGTGATATAGATGGCGCCACCGTACCACTACCTGTTCCTAAATTTTTAACAAAAAACCATAACTTCGAAACTTACCGTTCGATTTGGTTCAAACTTGGTAGGCGGGTAACGGCCGCCAAGGCGATTTGAACAGTATAGGTGGCGCCACCGTAGCACCCATGGTTCCCTAAATATTAAGAAAAAACGTAATTACTCGAAAAGTTACAGTCCGCTATTATTCAGATTTGGTACACAGCTGAAGGCGGCGAAGGCGGTTCGAATGACATCCCTGCCGCCCACGTGCGATGTCTGGTTCCGGAGATATTTAAGTTTGAAAATTCTACAAAAATTCAAAAAATGCAAAAAATTAAAAGTCCTCGGAATGAGCTGAAACTTGGTATGCGTGTAGAGGGCGCCACGCTGATTACAATGACAGACGACACGACCCCCTAGCACGCTTAGTTTAGAAGTTATTTTTTAAAACTCGACCTTGGAACCTTATCTATAAATCGCAATAACTCGGAAAGTTGCCGCCCCATCTGGCCCAAACTTCATGGGCCAGGTGTCTCGGCCGACGGCGGTTCGAATGATATACGTGCCGTTCCTGTACCTCAATTGGTTCCCGAGTTATTAACAAAATACTATACCTAAAAATCAACGTGCCTAGCTGAGAACTATAACTATTTCAAACTGCCTAGCTTTTGGACCTGTATTTCGATAAGTTACCGCCCCATTTGGTTCAAACTAGGCAGGCTGGTGGCTGAGATGTGGGCGGTTCGAATGATGTATGTGCCGCCTCCGTAGCTCCATTGGTTCCCAGGTAATTACCAAAATACTACACCTAAAAAGGAATTTGCTTAGTTTAGAAATATAACTATTTCAAGCAACGAAGCGGCAAGGTGGTACCCCCAAATTGCCGGACCTCCTACTCGATAAGTTACCGCCCCATTTGGTTCAAACTTCGTAGGCGGGTGTCCAGGACGACGGCGGTTCGAATGATATACGTGCCGTCCTCGTAGCTCAATTGGTTCCCGAGTTATTATCAAAATACAATACCTAAAAATAAGCATACTTATTTTGTAACTATAACTATTTCAATCTGCAAAGCTTTCGGTCCTACAACTCGATAAGTTACCGCCCTATTTGGTTCCAACTTTGCCAGCACGTGGCCAGTTAGAGGGCGGTTCGAATGATGTATGTACCGCCTCCGTAGCTCCATTGGTTCCCTAAAAATGAGCATGCTTAATTTAGAACTACAACTATTTCGAGCATCGAAGCTGCAAAGGGGTACCTCCCAAATTGCCGGACCTCCTACTCGATAAGTTACCGCCCCATTTGGTTCAAACTCTGTAGGCGGGTGTCCGGGACGACGGCCGTTCGAACGATATCTCTGCCGCCCCCGTACCTCGATTGGTTCCCGAGTTATTAACAAAAAACCATACCTAAAAAAGTTACCGTCCGATGTAGTTCAAACTAGGTGGCCATGTGGGCGTGGTCAAACCTGTTCCTGTGATATAGATGGCGCCACCGTACCACTACCTGTTCCTAAATTTTTAACAAAAAACTATAACTTCGAAACTTACCGTTCGATTTGGTTCAAACTTGGTAGGCAGGTAACGGCCGCCAAGGCGATTTGAACAATATAGGTGGCGCCACCGTAGCACCCATGGTTCCCTAAATATTAAGAAAAAACGTAATTACTCGAAAAGTTACAGTCCGCTATTATTCAGATTTGGTACACAGATGAAGGCGGCGAAGGCGGTTCGAATGACATCTCTGCCGCCCACGTGCGATGTCTGGTTCCGGAGATATTTAAGTTTGAAAATTCTACAAAAATTCAAAAAATGCAAAAAATTAAAAGTCCTCGGAATGAGCTGAAACTTGGTATGCGTGTAGAGGGCGCCACGCTGATTACAATGACATACGACACGACCCCCTAGCACGCTTAGTTTAGAAGTTATTTTTTAAAACTCGACCTTGGAACCTTATCTATAAATCGCAATAACTCGGAAAGTTGCCGCCCCATCTGGCCCAAACTTCATGGGCCAGGTGTCTCGGCCGACGGCGGTTCGAATGATATACGTGCCGTTCCTGTACCTCAATTGGTTCCCGAGTTATTAACAAAATACTATACCTAAAAATCAACGTGCCTAGCTGAGAACTATAACTATTTCAAACTGCCTAGCTTTTGGACCTGTATTTCGATAAGTTACCGCCCCATTTGGTTCAAACTAGGCAAGCTGGTGGCTGAGATGTGGGCGGTTCGAATGACGTATGTGCCGCCTCCGTAGCTCCATTGGTTCCCAGGTAATTACCAAAATACTACACCTAAAAAGGAATTTGCTTAGTTTAGAAATATAACTATTTCAAGCAACGAAGCGGCAAGGTGGTACCCCCAAATTGCCGGACCTCCTACTCGATAAGTTACCGCCCCATTTGGTTCAAACTTCGTAGGCGGGTGTCCAGGACGACGGCGGTTCGAATGATATACGTGCCGTCCTCGTAGCTCAATTGGTTCCCGAGTTATTATCAAAATACAATACCTAAAAATAAGCATACTTATTTTGTAACTATAACTATTTCAATCTGCAAAGCTTTCGGTCCTACAACTCGATAAGTTACCGCCCTATTTGGTTCCAACTTTGCCAGCACGTGGCCAGTTAGAGGGCGGTTCGAATGATGTATGTACCGCCTCCGTAGCTCCATTGGTTCCCTAAAAATGAGCATGCTTAATTTAGAACTACAACTATTTCAAGCATCGAAGCTGCAAAGGGGTACCTCCCAAATTGCCGGACCTCCTACTCGATAAGTTACCGCCCCATTTGGTTCAAACTCTGTAGGCGGGTGTCCGGGACGACGGCCGTTCGAACGATATCTCTGCCGCCCCCGTACCTCGATTGGTTCCCGAGTTATTAACAAAAAACCATACCTAAAAAAGTTACCGTCCGATGTAGTTCAAACTAGGTGGCCATGTGGGCGTGGTCAAACCTGTTCCTGTGATATAGATGGCGCCACCGTACCACTACCTGTTCCTAAATTTTTAACAAAAAACTATAACCTCGAAACTTACCGTTCGATTTGGTTCAAACTTGGTAGGCAGGTAACGGCCGCCAAGGCGATTTGAACAATATAGGTGGCGCCACCGTAGCACCCATGGTTCCCTAAATATTAAGAAAAAACGTAATTACTCGAAAAGTTACAGTCCGCTATTATTCAGATTTGGTACACAGATGAAGGCGGCGAAGGCGGTTCGAATGACATCTCTGCCGCCCACGTGCGATGTCTGGTTCCGGAGATATTTAAGTTTGAAAATTCTACAAAAATTCAAAAAATGCAAAAAATTAAAAGTCCTCGGAATGAGCTGAAACTTGGTATGCGTGTAGAGGGCGCCACGCTGATTACAATGACATACGACACGACCCCCTAGCACGCTTAGTTTAGAAGTTATTTTTTAAAACTCGACCTTGGAACCTTATCTATAAATCGCAATAACTCGGAAAGTTGCCGCCCCATCTGGCCCAAGCTTCATGGGCCAGGTGTCTCGGCCGACGGCGGTTCGAATGATATACGTGCCGTTCCTGTACCTCAATTGGTTCCCGAGTTATTAACAAAATACTATACCTAAAAATCAACGTGCCTAGCTGAGAACTATAACTATTTCAAACTGCCTAGCTTTTGGACCTGTATTTCGATAAGTTACCGCCCCATTTGGTTCAAACTGGGCAGGCTGGTGGCTGAGATGTGGGCGGTTCGAATGATGTATGTGCCGCCTCCGTAGCTCCATTGGTTCCCAGGTAATTACCAAAATACTACACCTAAAAAGGAATTTGCTTAGTTTAGAAATATAACTATTTCAAGCAACGAAGCGGCAAGGTGGTACCCCCAAATTGCCGGACCTCCTACTCGATAAGTTACCGCCCCATTTGGTTCAAACTTCGTAGGCGGGTGTCCAGGACGACGGCGGTTCGAATGATATACGTGCCGTCCTCGTAGCTCAATTGGTTCCCGAGTTATTATCAAAATACAATACCTAAAAATAAGCATACTTATTTTGTAACTATAACTATTTCAATCTGCAAAGCTTTCGGTCCTACAACTCGATAAGTTACCGCCCTATTTGGTTCCAACTTTGCCAGCACGTGGCCAGTTAGAGGGCGGTTCGAATGATGTATGTACCGCCTCCGTAGCTCCATTGGTTCCCTAAATATGAGCATGCTTAATTTAGAACTACAACTATTTCGAGCATCGAAGCTGCAAAGGGGTACCTCCCAAATTGCCGGACCTCCTACTCGATAAGTTACCGCCCCATTTGGTTCAAACTCTGTAGGCGGGTGTCCGGGACGACGGCCGTTCGAACGATATCTCTGCCGCCCCCGTACCTCGATTGGTTCCCGAGTTATTAACAAAAAACCATACCTAAAAAAGTTACCGTCCGATGTAGTTCAAACTAGGTGGCCATGTGGGCGTGGTCAAACCTGTTCCTGTGATATAGATGGCGCCACCGTACCACTACCTGTTCCTAAATTTTTAACAAAAAACTATAACTTCGAAACTTACCGTTCGATTTGGTTCAAACTTGGTAGGCAGGTAACGGCCGCCAAGGCGATTTGAATAATATAGGTGGCGCCACCGTAGCACCCATGGTTCCCTAAATATTAAGAAAAAACGTAATTACTCGAAAAGTTACAGTCCGCTATTATTCAGATTTGGTACACAGATGAAGGCGGCGAAGGCGGTTCGAATGACATCTCTGCCGCCCACGTGCGATGTCTGGTTCCGGAGATATTTAAGTTTGAAAATTCTACAAAAATTCAAAAAATGCAAAAAATTAAAAGTCCTCGGAATGAGCTGAAACTTGGTATGCGTGTAGAGGGCGCCACGCTGATTACAATGACATACGACACGACCCCCTAGCACGCTTAGTTTAGAAGTTATTTTTTAAAACTCGACCTTGGAACCTTATCTATAAATCGCAATAACTCGGAAAGTTGCCGCCCCATCTGGCCCAAACTTCATGGGCCAGGTGTCTCGGCCGACGGCGGTTCGAATGATATACGTGCCGTTCCTGTACCTCAATTGGTTCCCGAGTTATTAACAAAATACTATACCTAAAAATCAACGTGCCTAGCTGAGAACTATAACTATTTCAAACTGCCTAGCTTTTGGACCTGTATTTCGATAAGTTACCGCCCCATTTGGTTCAAACTAGGCAGGCTGGTGGCTGAGATGTGGGCGGTTCGAATGATGTATGTGCCGCCTCCGTAGCTCCATTGGTTCCCAGGTAATTACCAAAATACTACACCTAAAAAGGAATTTGCTTAGTTTAGAAATATAACTATTTCAAGCAACGAAGCGGCAAGGTGGTACCCCCAAATTGCCGGACCTCCTACTCGATAAGTTACCGCCCCATTTGGTTCAAACTTCGTAGGCGGGTGTCCAGGACGACGGCGGTTCGAATGATATACGTGCCGTCCTCGTAGCTCAATTGGTTCCCGAGTTATTATCAAAATACAATACCTAAAAATAAGCATACTTATTTTGTAACTATAACTATTTCAATCTGCAAAGCTTTCGGTCCTACAACTCGATAAGTTACCGCCCTATTTGGTTCCAACTTTGCCAGCACGTGGCCAGTTAGAGGGCGGTTCGAATGATGTATGTACCGCCTCCGTAGCTCCATTGGTTCCCTAAAAATGAGCATGCTTAATTTAGAACTACAACTATTTCGAGCATCGAAGCTGCAAAGGGGTACCTCCCAAATTGCCGGACCTCCTACTCGATAAGTTACCGCCCCATTTGGTTCAAACTCTGTAGGCGGGTGTCCGGGACGACGGCCGTTCGAACGATATCTCTGCCGCCCCCGTACCTCGATTGGTTCCCGAGTTATTAACAAAAAACCATACCTAAAAAAGTTACCGTCCGATGTAGTTCAAACTAGGTGGCCATGTGGGCGTGGTCAAACCTGTTCCTGTGATATAGATGGCGCCACCGTACCACTACCTGTTCCTAAATTTTTAACAAAAAACTATAACTTCGAAACTTACCGTTCGATTTGGTTCAAACTTGGTAGGCAGGTAACGGCCGCCAAGGCGATTTGAATAATATAGGTGGCGCCACCGTAGCACCCATGGTTCCCTAAATATTAAGAAAAAACGTAATTACTCGAAAAGTTACAGTCCGCTATTATTCAGATTTGGTACACAGATGAAGGCGGCGAAGGCGGTTCGAATGACATCTCTGCCGCCCACGTGCGATGTCTGGTTCCGGAGATATTTAAGTTTGAAAATTCTACAAAAATTCAAAAAATGCAAAAAATTAAAAGTCCTCGGAATGAGCTGAAACTTGGTATGCGTGTAGAGGGCGCCACGCTGATTACAATGACATACGACACGACCCCCTAGCACGCTTAGTTTAGAAGTTATTTTTTAAAACTCGACCTTGGAACCTTATCTATAAATCGCAATAACTCGGAAAGTTGCCGCCCCATCTGGCCCAAACTTCATGGGCCAGGTGTCTCGGCCGACGGCGGTTCGAATGATATACGTGCCGTTCCTGTACCTCAATTGGTTCCCGAGTTATTAACAAAATACTATACCTAAAAATCAACGTGCCTAGCTGAGAACTATAACTATTTCAAACTGCCTAGCTTTTGGACCTGTATTTCGATAAGTTACCGCCCCATTTGGTTCAAACTGGGCAGGCTGGTGGCTGAGATGTGGGCGGTTCGAATGATGTATGTACCGCCTCCGTAGCTCCATTGGTTCCCTAAAAATGAGCATGCTTAATTTAGAACTACAACTATTTCGAGCATCGAAGCTGCAAAGGGGTACCTCCCAAATTGCCGGACCTCCTACTCGATAAGTTACCGCCCCATTTGGTTCAAACTGGGCAGGCTGGTGGCTGAGATGTGGGCGGTTCGAATGATGTATGTGCCGCCTCCGTAGCTCCATTGGTTCCCAGGTAATTACCAAAATACTACACCTAAAAAGGAATTTGCTTAGTTTAGAAATATAACTATTTCAAGCAACGAAGCGGCAAGGTGGTACCCCCAAATTGCCGGACCTCCTACTCGATAAGTTACCGCCCCATTTGGTTCAAACTTCGTAGGCGGGTGTCCAGGACGACGGCGGTTCGAATGATATACGTGCCGTTCCTGTACCTCAATTGGTTCCCGAGTTATTAACAAAATACTATACCTAAAAATCAACGTGCCTAGCTGAGAACTATAACTATTTCAAACTGCCTAGCTTTTGGACCTGTATTTCGATAAGTTACCGCCCCATTTGATTCAAACTGGGCAGGCTGGTGGCTGAGATGTGGGCGGTTCGAATGATGTATGTGCCGCCTCCGTAGCTCCATTGGTTCCCAGGTAATTACCAAAATACTACACCTAAAAAGGAATTTGCTTAGTTTAGAAATATAACTATTTCAAGCAACGAAGCGGCAAGGTGGTACCCCCAAATTGCCGGAGCTCCTACTCGATAAGTTACCGCCCCATTTGGTTCAAACTTCGTAGGCGGGTGTCCAGGACGACGGCGGTTCGAATGATATACGTGCCGTTCCTGTACCTCAATTGGTTCCCGAGTTATTAACAAAATACTATACCTAAAAATCAACGTGCCTAGCTGAGAACTATAACTATTTCAAACTGCCTAGCTTTTGGACCTGTATTTCGATAAGTTACCGCCCCATTTGATTCAAACTGGGCAGGCTGGTGGCTGAGATGTGGGCGGTTCGAATGATGTATGTGCCGCCTCCGTAGCTCCATTGGTTCCCAGGTAATTACCAAAATACTACACCTAAAAAGGAATTTGCTTAGTTTAGAAATATAACTATTTCAAGCAACGAAGCGGCAAGGTGGTACCCCCAAATTGCCGGACCTCCTACTCGATAAGTTACCGCCCCATTTGGTTCAAACTTCGTAGGCGGGTGTCCAGGACGACGGCGGTTCGAATGATATACGTGCCGTCCTCGTAGCTCAATTGGTTCCCGAGTTATTATCAAAATACAATACCTAAAAATAAGCATACTTATTTTGTAACTATAACTATTTCAATCTGCAAAGCTTTCGGTCCTACAACTCGATAAGTTACCGCCCTATTTGGTTCCAACTTTGCCAGCACGTGGCCAGTTAGAGGGCGGTTCGAATGATGTATGTACCGCCTCCGTAGCTTCATTGGTTCCCTAAAAATGAGCATGCTTAATTTAGAACTACAACTATTTCGAGCATCGAAGCTGCAAAGGGGTACCTCCCAAATTGCCGGACCTCCTACTCGATAAGTTACCGCCCCATTTGGTTCAAACTTTGTAGGCGGGTGTCCGGGACGACGGCCGTTCGAACGATATCTCTGCCGCCCCCGTACCTCGATTGGTTCCCGAGTTATTAACAAAAAACCATACCTAAAAAAGTTACCGTCCGATGTAGTTCAAACTAGGTGGCCATGTGGGCGTGGTCAAACCTGTTCCTGTGATATAGATGGCGCCACCGTACCACTACCTGTTCCTAAATTTTTAACAAAAAACCATAACTTCGAAACTTACCGTTCGATTTGGTTCAAACTTGGTAGGCAGGTAACGGCCGCCAAGGCGATTTGAACAATATAGGTGGCGCCACCGTAGCACCCATGGTTCCCTAAATATTAAGAAAAAACGTAATTACTCGAAAAGTTACAGTCCGCTATTATTCAGATTTGGTACACAGATGAAGGCGGCGAAGGCGGTTCGAATGACATCTCTGCCGCCCACGTGCGATGTCTGGTTCCGGAGATATTTAAGTTTGAAAATTCTACAAAAATTCAAAAAATGCAAAAAATTAAAAGTCCTCGGAATGAGCTGAAACTTGGTATGCGTGTAGAGGGCGCCACGCTGATTACAATGACATACGACACGACCCCCTAGCACGCTTAGTTTAGAAGTTATTTTTTAAAACTCGACCTTGGAACCTTATCTATAAATCGCAATAACTCGGAAAGTTGCCGCCCCATCTGGCCCAAACTTCATGGGCCAGGTGTCTCGGCCGACGGCGGTTCGAATGATATACGTGCCGTTCCTGTACCTCAATTGGTTCCCGAGTTATTAACAAAATACTATACCTAAAAATCAACGTGCCTAGCTGAGAACTATAACTATTTCAAACTGCCTAGCTTTTGGACCTGTATTTCGATAAGTTACCGCCCCATTTGATTCAAACTGGGCAGGCTGGTGGCTGAGATGTGGGCGGTTCGAATGATGTATGTGCCGCCTCCGTAGCTCCATTGGTTCCCAGGTAATTACCAAAATACTACACCTAAAAAGGAATTTGCTTAGTTTAGAAATATAACTATTTCAAGCAACGAAGCGGCAAGGTGGTACCCCCAAATTGCCGGACCTCCTACTCGATAAGTTACCGCCCTATTTGGTTCCAACTTTGCCAGCACGTGGCCAGTTAGAGGGCGGTTCGAATGATGTATGTACCGCCTCCGTAGCTTCATTGGTTCCCTAAAAATGAGCATGCTTAATTTAGAACTACAACTATTTCGAGCATCGAAGCTGCAAAGGGGTACCTCCCAAATTGCCGGACCTCCTACTCGATAAGTTACCGCCCCATTTGGTTCAAACTCTGTAGGCGGGTGTCCGGGACGACGGCCGTTCGAACGATATCTCTGCCGCCCCCGTACCTCGATTGGTTCCCGAGTTATTAACAAAAAACCATACCTAAAAAAGTTACCGTCCGATGTAGTTCAAACTAGGTGGCCATGTGGGCGTGGTCAAACCTGTTCCTGTGATATAGATGGCGCCACCGTACCACTACCTGTTCCTAAATTTTTAACAAAAAACTATAACTTCGAAACTTACCGTTCGATTTGGTTCAAACTTGGTAGGCAGGTAACGGCTGCCAAGGCGATTTGAACAATATAGGTGGCGCCACCGTAGCACCCATGGTTCCCTAAATATTAAGAAAAAACGTAATTACTCGAAAAGTTACAGTCCGCTATTATTCAGATTTGGTACACAGATGAAGGCGGCGAAGGCGGTTCGAATGACATCTCTGCCGCCCACGTGCGATGTCTGGTTCCGGAGATATTTAAGTTTGAAAATTCTACAAAAATTCAAAAAATGCAAAAAATTAAAAGTCCTCGGAATGAGCTGAAACTTGGTATGCGTGTAGAGGGCGCCACGCTGATTACAATGACATACGACACGACCCCCTAGCACGCTTAGTTTAGAAGTTATTTTTTAAAACTCGACCTTGGAACCTTATCTATAAATCGCAATAACTCGGAAAGTTGCCGCCCCATCTGGCCCAAACTTCATGGGCCAGGTGTCTCGGCCGACGGCGGTTCGAATGATATACGTGCCGTTCCTGTACCTCAATTGGTTCCCGAGTTATTAACAAAATACTATACCTAAAAATCAACGTGCCTAGCTGAGAACTATAACTATTTCAAACTGCCTAGCTTTTGGACCTGTATTTCGATAAGTTACCGCCCCATTTGATTCAAACTGGGCAGGCTGGTGGCTGAGATGTGGGCGGTTCGAATGATGTATGTGCCGCCTCCGTAGCTCCATTGGTTCCCAGGTAATTACCAAAATACTACACCTAAAAAGGAATTTGCTTAGTTTAGAAATATAACTATTTCAAGCAACGAAGCGGCAAGGTGGTACCCCCAAATTGCCGGACCTCCTACTCGATAAGTTACCGCCCCATTTGGTTCAAACTTCGTAGGCGGGTGTCCAGGACGACGGCGGTTCGAATGATATACGTGCCGTCCTCGTAGCTCAATTGGTTCCCGAGTTATTATCAAAATACAATACCTAAAAATAAGCATACTTATTTTGTAACTATAACTATTTCAATCTGCAAAGCTTTCGGTCCTACAACTCGATAAGTTACCGCCCTATTTGGTTCCAACTTTGCCAGCACGTGGCCAGTTAGAGGGCGGTTCGAATGATGTATGTACCGCCTCCGTAGCTTCATTGGTTCCCTAAAAATGAGCATGCTTAATTTAGAACTACAACTATTTCGAGCATCGAAGCTGCAAAGGGGTACCTCCCAAATTGCCGGACCTCCTACTCGATAAGTTACCGCCCCATTTGGTTCAAACTCTGTAGGCGGGTGTCCGGGACGACGGCCGTTCGAACGATATCTCTGCCGCCCCCGTACCTCGATTGGTTCCCGAGTTATTAACAAAAAACCATACCTAAAAAAGTTACCGTCCGATGTAGTTCAAACTAGGTGGCCATGTGGGCGTGGTCAAACCTGTTCCTGTGATATAGATGGCGCCACCGTACCACTACCTGTTCCTAAATTTTTAACAAAAAACCATAACTTCGAAACTTACCGTTCGATTTGGTTCAAACTTGGTAGGCAGGTAACGGCCGCCAAGGCGATTTGAACAATATAGGTGGCGCCACCGT
Source organism: Aleochara curtula (assembly GCA_963978815.1). NCBI lineage: Eukaryota > Metazoa > Arthropoda > Insecta > Coleoptera > Staphylinidae > Aleochara > Aleochara curtula. The sequence goes on along the minus strand of OZ022221.1, from coordinate 11,196,894 downwards.
AGCACCCATGGTTCCCTAAATATTAAGAAAAAACGTAATTACTCGAAAAGTTACAGTCCGCTATTATTCAGATTTGGTACACAGATGAAGGCGGCGAAGGCGGTTCGAATGACATCTCTGCCGCCCACGTGCGATGTCTGGTTCCGGAGATATTTAAGTTTGAAAATTCTACAAAAATTCAAAAAATGCAAAAAATTAAAAGTCCTCGGAATGAGCTGAAACTTGGTATGCGTGTAGAGGGCGCCACGCTGATTACAATGACATACGACACGACCCCCTAGCACGCTTAGTTTAGAAGTTATTTTTTAAAACTCGACCTTGGAACCTTATCTATAAATCGCAATAACTCGGAAAGTTGCCGCCCCATCTGGCCCAAACTTCATGGGCCAGGTGTCTCGGCCGACGGCGGTTCGAATGATATACGTGCCGTTCCTGTACCTCAATTGGTTCCCGAGTTATTAACAAAATACTATACCTAAAAATCAACGTGCCTAGCTGAGAACTATAACTATTTCAAACTGCCTAGCTTTTGGACCTGTATTTCGATAAGTTACCGCCCCATTTGATTCAAACTGGGCAGGCTGGTGGCTGAGATGTGGGCGGTTCGAATGATGTATGTGCCGCCTCCGTAGCTCCATTGGTTCCCAGGTAATTACCAAAATACTACACCTAAAAAGGAATTTGCTTAGTTTAGAAATATAACTATTTCAAGCAACGAAGCGGCAAGGTGGTACCCCCAAATTGCCGGACCTCCTACTCGATAAGTTACCGCCCTATTTGGTTCCAACTTTGCCAGCACGTGGCCAGTTAGAGGGCGGTTCGAATGATGTATGTACCGCCTCCGTAGCTTCATTGGTTCCCTAAAAATGAGCATGCTTAATTTAGAACTACAACTATTTCGAGCATCGAAGCTGCAAAGGGGTACCTCCCAAATTGCCGGACCTCCTACTCGATAAGTTACCGCCCCATTTGGTTCAAACTCTGTAGGCGGGTGTCCGGGACGACGGCCGTTCGAACGATATCTCTGCCGCCCCCGTACCTCGATTGGTTCCCGAGTTATTAACAAAAAACCATACCTAAAAAAGTTACCGTCCGATGTAGTTCAAACTAGGTGGCCATGTGGGCGTGGTCAAACCTGTTCCTGTGATATAGATGGCGCCACCGTACCACTACCTGTTCCTAAATTTTTAACAAAAAACTATAACTTCGAAACTTACCGTTCGATTTGGTTCAAACTTGGTAGGCAGGTAACGGCTGCCAAGGCGATTTGAACAATATAGGTGGCGCCACCGTAGCACCCATGGTTCCCTAAATATTAAGAAAAAACGTAATTACTCGAAAAGTTACAGTCCGCTATTATTCAGATTTGGTACACAGATGAAGGCGGCGAAGGCGGTTCGAATGACATCTCTGCCGCCCACGTGCGATGTCTGGTTCCGGAGATATTTAAGTTTGAAAATTCTACAAAAATTCAAAAAATGCAAAAAATTAAAAGTCCTCGGAATGAGCTGAAACTTGGTATGCGTGTAGAGGGCGCCACGCTGATTACAATGACATACGACACGACCCCCTAGCACGCTTAGTTTAGAAGTTATTTTTTAAAACTCGACCTTGGAACCTTATCTATAAATCGCAATAACTCGGAAAGTTGCCGCCCCATCTGGCCCAAACTTCATGGGCCAGGTGTCTCGGCCGACGGCGGTTCGAATGATATACGTGCCGTTCCTGTACCTCAATTGGTTCCCGAGTTATTAACAAAATACTATACCTAAAAATCAACGTGCCTAGCTGAGAACTATAACTATTTCAAACTGCCTAGCTTTTGGACCTGTATTTCGATAAGTTACCGCCCCATTTGATTCAAACTGGGCAGGCTGGTGGCTGAGATGTGGGCGGTTCGAATGATGTATGTGCCGCCTCCGTAGCTCCATTGGTTCCCAGGTAATTACCAAAATACTACACCTAAAAAGGAATTTGCTTAGTTTAGAAATATAACTATTTCAAGCAACGAAGCGGCAAGGTGGTACCCCCAAATTGCCGGACCTCCTACTTGATAAGTTACCGCCCCATTTGGTTCAAACTTCGTAGGCGGGTGTCCAGGACGACGGCGGTTCGAATGATATACGTGCCGTCCTCGTAGCTCAATTGGTTCCCGAGTTATTATCAAAATACAATACCTAAAAATAAGCATACTTATTTTGTAACTATAACTATTTCAATCTGCAAAGCTTTCGGTCCTACAACTCGATAAGTTACCGCCCTATTTGGTTCCAACTTTGCCAGCACGTGGCCAGTTAGAGGGCGGTTCGAATGATGTATGTACCGCCTCCGTAGCTTCATTGGTTCCCTAAAAATGAGCATGCTTAATTTAGAACTACAACTATTTCGAGCATCGAAGCTGCAAAGGGGTACCTCCCAAATTGCCGGACCTCCTACTCGATAAGTTACCGCCCCATTTGGTTCAAACTCTGTAGGCGGGTGTCCGGGACGACGGCCGTTCGAACGATATCTCTGCCGCCCCCGTACCTCGATTGGTTCCCGAGTTATTAACAAAAAACCATACCTAAAAAAGTTACCGTCCGATGTAGTTCAAACTAGGTGGCCATGTGGGCGTGGTCAAACCTGTTCCTGTGATATAGATGGCGCCACCGTACCACTACCTGTTCCTAAATTTTTAACAAAAAACTATAACTTCGAAACTTACCGTTCGATTTGGTTCAAACTTGGTAGGCAGGTAACGGCTGCCAAGGCGATTTGAACAATATAGGTGGCGCCACCGTAGCACCCATGGTTCCCTAAATATTAAGAAAAAACGTAATTACTCGAAAAGTTACAGTCCGCTATTATTCAGATTTGGTACACAGATGAAGGCGGCGAAGGCGGTTCGAATGACATCTCTGCCGCCCACGTGCGATGTCTGGTTCCGGAGATATTTAAGTTTGAAAATTCTACAAAAATTCAAAAAATGCAAAAAATTAAAAGTCCTCGGAATGAGCTGAAACTTGGTATGCGTGTAGAGGGCGCCACGCTGATTACAATGACATACGACACGACCCCCTAGCACGCTTAGTTTAGAAGTTATTTTTTAAAACTCGACCTTGGAACCTTATCTATAAATCGCAATAACTCGGAAAGTTGCCGCCCCATCTGGCCCAAACTTCATGGGCCAGGTGTGTCGGCCGACGGCGGTTCGAATGATATACGTGCCGTTCCTGTACCTCAATTGGTTCCCGAGTTATTAACAAAATACTATACCTAAAAATCAACGTGCCTAGCTGAGAACTATAACTATTTCAAACTGCCTAGCTTTTGGACCTGTATTTCGATAAGTTACCGCCCCATTTGATTCAAACTGGGCAGGCTGGTGGCTGAGATGTGGGCGGTTCGAATGATGTATGTGCCGCCTCCGTAGCTCCATTGGTTCCCAGGTAATTACCAAAATACTACACCTAAAAAGGAATTTGCTTAGTTTAGAAATATAACTATTTCAAGCAACGAAGCGGCAAGGTGGTACCCCCAAATTGCCGGACCTCCTACTCGATAAGTTACCGCCCCATTTGGTTCAAACTTCGTAGGCGGGTGTCCAGGACGACGGCGGTTCGAATGATATACGTGCCGTCCTCGTAGCTCAATTGGTTCCCGAGTTATTATCAAAATACAATACCTAAAAATAAGCATACTTATTTTGTAACTATAACTATTTCAATCTGCAAAGCTTTCGGTCCTACAACTCGATAAGTTACCGCCCTATTTGGTTCCAACTTTGCCAGCACGTGGCCAGTTAGAGGGCGGTTCGAATGATGTATGTACCGCCTCCGTAGCTTCATTGGTTCCCTAAAAATGAGCATGCTTAATTTAGAACTACAACTATTTCGAGCATCGAAGCTGCAAAGGGGTACCTCCCAAATTGCCGGACCTCCTACTCGATAAGTTACCGCCCCATTTGGTTCAAACTCTGTAGGCGGGTGTCCGGGACGACGGCCGTTCGAACGATATCTCTGCCGCCCCCGTACCTCGATTGGTTCCCGAGTTATTAACAAAAAACCATACCTAAAAAAGTTACCGTCCGATGTAGTTCAAACTAGGTGGCCATGTGGGCGTGGTCAAACCTGTTCCTGTGATATAGATGGCGCCACCGTACCACTACCTGTTCCTAAATTTTTAACAAAAAACTATAACTTCGAAACTTACCGTTCGATTTGGTTCAAACTTGGTAGGCAGGTAACGGCTGCCAAGGCGATTTGAACAATATAGGTGGCGCCACCGTAGCACCCATGGTTCCCTAAATATTAAGAAAAAACGTAATTACTCGAAAAGTTACAGTCCGCTATTATTCAGATTTGGTACACAGATGAAGGCGGCGAAGGCGGTTCGAATGACATCTCTGCCGCCCACGTGCGATGTCTGGTTCCGGAGATATTTAAGTTTGAAAATTCTACAAAAATTCAAAAAATGCAAAAAATTAAAAGTCCTCGGAATGAGCTGAAACTTGGTATGCGTGTAGAGGGCGCCACGCTGATTACAATGACATACGACACGACCCCCTAGCACGCTTAGTTTAGAAGTTATTTTTTAAAACTCGACCTTGGAACCTTATCTATAAATCGCAATAACTCGGAAAGTTGCCGCCCCATCTGGCCCAAACTTCATGGGCCAGGTGTCTCGGCCGACGGCGGTTCGAATGATATACGTGCCGTTCCTGTACCTCAATTGGTTCCCGAGTTATTAACAAAATACTATACCTAAAAATCAACGTGCCTAGCTGAGAACTATAACTATTTCAAACTGCCTAGCTTTTGGACCTGTATTTCGATAAGTTACCGCCCCATTTGATTCAAACTGGGCAGGCTGGTGGCTGAGATGTGGGCGGTTCGAATGATGTATGTGCCGCCTCCGTAGCTCCATTGGTTCCCAGGTAATTACCAAAATACTACACCTAAAAAGGAATTTGCTTAGTTTAGAAATATAACTATTTCAAGCAACGAAGCGGCAAGGTGGTACCCCCAAATTGCCGGACCTCCTACTCGATAAGTTACCGCCCCATTTGGTTCAAACTTCGTAGGCGGGTGTCCAGGACGACGGCGGTTCGAATGATATACGTGCCGTCCTCGTAGCTCAATTGGTTCCCGAGTTATTATCAAAATACAATACCTAAAAATAAGCATACTTATTTTGTAACTATAACTATTTCAATCTGCAAAGCTTTCGGCCCTACAACTCGATAAGTTACCGCCCTATTTGGTTCCAACTTTGCCCGCACGTGGCCAGTTAGAGGGCGGTTCGAATGATGTATGTACCGCCTCCGTAGCTCCATTGGTTCCCTAAAAATGAGCATGCTTAATTTAGAACTACAACTATTTCGAGCATCGAAGCTGCAAAGGGGTACCTCCCAAATTGCCGGACCTCCTACTCGATAAGTTACCGCCCCATTTGGTTCAAACTTTGTAGGCGGGTGTCCGGGACGACGGCCGTTCGAACGATATCTCTGCCGCCCCCGTACCTCGATTGGTTCCCGAGTTATTAACAAAAAACCATACCTAAAAAAGTTACCGTCCGATGTAGTTCAAACTAGGTGGCCATGTGGGCGTGGTCAAACCTGTTCCTGTGATATAGATGGCGCCACCGTACCACTACCTGTTCCTAAATTTTTAACAAAAAACCATAACTTCGAAACTTACCGTTCGATTTGGTTCAAACTTGGTAGGCAGGTAACGGCCGCCAAGGCGATTTGAACAATATAGGTGGCGCCACCGTAGCACCCATGGTTCCCTAAATATTAAGAAAAAACGTAATTACTGGAAAAGTTACAGTCCGCTATTATTCAGATTTGGTACACAGATGAAGGCGGCGAAGGCGGTTCGAATGACATCTCTGCCGCCCACGTGCGATGTCTGGTTCCGGAGATATTCAAGGTTGAAAATTCTACAAAAATTCAAAAAATGCAAAAAATTAAAAGTCCTCGGAATGAGCTGAAACTTGGTATACGTGTAGAGGGCGCCACGCTGATTACAATGACATACGACACGACCCCCTAGCACGCTTAGTTTAGAAGTTATTTTTTAAAACTCGACCTTGGAACCTTATCTATAAATCGCAATAACTCGGAAAGTTGCCGCCCCATCTGGCCCAAACTTCATGGGCCAGGTGTCTCGGCCGACGGCGGTTCGAATGATATACGTGCCGTTCCTGTACCTCAATTGGTTCCCGAGTTATTAACAAAATACTATACCTAAAAATCAACGTGCCTAGCTGAGAACTATAACTATTTCAAACTGCCTAGCTTTTGGACCTGTATTTCGATAAGTTACCGCCCCATTTGGTTCAAACTGGGCAGGCTGGTGGCTGAGATGTGGGCGGTTCGAATGATGTATGTGCCGCCTCCGTAGCTCCATTGGTTCCCAGGTAATTACCAAAATACTACACCTAAAAAGGAATTTGCTTAGTTTAGAAATATAACTATTTCAAGCAACGAAGCGGCAAGGTGGTACCCCCAAATTGCCGGACCTCCTACTCGATAAGTTACCGCCCCATTTGGTTCAAACTTCGTAGGCGGGTGTCCAGGACGACGGCGGTTCGAATGATATACGTGCCGTCCTCGTAGCTCAATTGGTTCCCGAGTTATTATCAAAATACAATACCTAAAAATAAGCATACTTATTTTGTAACTATAACTATTTCAATCTGCAAAGCTTTCGGTCCTACAACTCGATAAGTTACCGCCCTATTTGGTTCCAACTTTGCCAGCACGTGGCCAGTTAGAGGGCGGTTCGAATGATGTATGTACCGCCTCCGTAGCTTCATTGGTTCCCTAAAAATGAGCATGCTTAATTTAGAACTACAACTATTTCGAGCATCGAAGCTGCAAAGGGGTACCTCCCAAATTGCCGGACCTCCTACTCGATAAGTTACCGCCCCATTTGGTTCAAACTTTGTAGGCGGGTGTCCGGGACGACGGCCGTTCGAACGATATCTCTGCCGCCCCCGTACCTCGATTGGTTCCCGAGTTATTAACAAAAAACCATACCTAAAAAAGTTACCGTCCGATGTAGTTCAAACTAGGTGGCCATGTGGGCGTGGTCAAACCTGTTCCTGTGATATAGATGGCGCCACCGTACCACTACCTGTTCCTAAATTTTTAACAAAAAACCATAACTTCGAAACTTACCGTTCGATTTGGTTCAAACTTGGTAGGCAGGTAACGGCCGCCAAGGCGATTTGAACAATATAGGTGGCGCCACCGTAGCACCCATGGTTCCCTAAATATTAAGAAAAAACGTAATTACTCGAAAAGTTACAGTCCGCTATTATTCAGATTTGGTACACAGATGAAGGCGGCGAAGGCGGTTCGAATGACATCTCTGCCGCCCACGTGCGATGTCTGGTTCCGGAGATATTCAAGGTTGAAAATTCTACAAAAATTCAAAAAATGCAAAAAATTAAAACTCCTCGGAATGAGCTGAAACTTGGTATACGTGTAGAGGGCGCCACGCTGATTACAATGACATACGACACGACCCCCTAGCACGCTTAGTTTAGAAGTTATTTTTTAAAACTCGACCTTGGAACCTTATCTATAAATCGCAATAACTCGGAAAGTTGCCGCCCCATCTGGCCCAAACTTCATGGGCCAGGTGTCTCGGCCGACGGCGGTTCGAATGATATACGTGCCGTTCCTGTACCTCAATTGGTTCCCGAGTTATTAACAAAATACTATACCTAAAAATCAACGTGCCTAGCTGAGAACTATAACTATTTCAAACTGCCTAGCTTTTGGACCTGTATTTCGATAAGTTACCGCCCCATTTGGTTCAAACTGGGCAGGCTGGTGGCTGAGATGTGGGCGGTTCGAATGATGTATGTGCCGCCTCCGTAGCTCCATTGGTTCCCAGGTAATTACCAAAATACTACACCTAAAAAGGAATTTGCTTAGTTTAGAAATATAACTATTTCAAGCAACGAAGCGGCAAGGTGGTACCCCCAAATTGCCGGACCTCCTACTCGATAAGTTACCGCCCCATTTGGTTCAAACTTCGTAGGCGGGTGTCCAGGACGACGGCGGTTCGAATGATATACGTGCCGTCCTCGTAGCTCAATTGGTTCCCGAGTTATTATCAAAATACAATACCTAAAAATAAGCATACTTATTTTGTAACTATAACTATTTCAATCTGCAAAGCTTTCGGTCCTACAACTCGATAAGTTACCGCCCTATTTGGTTCCAACTTTGCCAGCACGTGGCCAGTTAGAGGGCGGTTCGAATGATGTATGTACCGCCTCCGTAGCTTCATTGGTTCCCTAAAAATGAGCATGCTTAATTTAGAACTACAACTATTTCGAGCATCGAAGCTGCAAAGGGGTACCTCCCAAATTGCCGGACCTCCTACTCGATAAGTTACCGCCCCATTTGGTTCAAACTTTGTAGGCGGGTGTCCGGGACGACGGCCGTTCGAACGATATCTCTGCCGCCCCCGTACCTCGATTGGTTCCCGAGTTATTAACAAAAAACCATACCTAAAAAAGTTACCGTCCGATGTAGTTCAAACTAGGTGGCCATGTGGGCGTGGTCAAACCTGTTCCTGTGATATAGATGGCGCCACCGTACCACTACCTGTTCCTAAATTTTTAACAAAAAACCATAACTTCGAAACTTACCGTTCGATTTGGTTCAAACTTGGTAGGCAGGTAACGGCCGCCAAGGCGATTTGAACAATATAGGTGGCGCCACCGTAGCACCCATGGTTCCCTAAATATTAAGAAAAAACGTAATTACTCGAAAAGTTACAGTCCGCTATTATTCAGATTTGGTACACAGATGAAGGCGGCGAAGGCGGTTCGAATGACATCTCTGCCGCCCACGTGCGATGTCTGGTTCCGGAGATATTCAAGGTTGAAAATTCTACAAAAATTCAAAAAATGCAAAAAATTAAAAGTCCTCGGAATGAGCTGAAACTTGGTATACGTGTAGAGGGCGCCACGCTGATTACAATGACATACGACACGACCCCCTAGCACGCTTAGTTTAGAAGTTATTTTTTAAAACTCGACCTTGGAACCTTATCTATAAATCGCAATAACTCGGAAAGTTGCCGCCCCATCTGGCCCAAACTTCATGGGCCAGGTGTCTCGGCCGACGGCGGTTCGAATGATATACGTGCCGTTCCTGTACCTCAATTGGTTCCCGAGTTATTAACAAAATACTATACCTAAAAATCAACGTGCCTAGCTGAGAACTATAACTATTTCAAACTGCCTAGCTTTTGGACCTGTATTTCGATAAGTTACCGCCCCATTTGGTTCAAACTGGGCAGGCTGGTGGCTGAGATGTGGGCGGTTCGAATGATGTATGTGCCGCCTCCGTAGCTCCATTGGTTCCCAGGTAATTACCAAAATACTACACCTAAAAAGGAATTTGCTTAGTTTAGAAATATAACTATTTCAAGCAACGAAGCGGCAAGGTGGTACCCCCAAATTGCCGGACCTCCTACTCGATAAGTTACCGCCCCATTTGGTTCAAACTTCGTAGGCGGGTGTCCAGGACGACGGCGGTTCGAATGATATACGTGCCGTCCTCGTAGCTCAATTGGTTCCCGAGTTATTATCAAAATACAATACCTAAAAATAAGCATACTTATTTTGTAACTATAACTATTTCAATCTGCAAAGCTTTCGGTCCTACAACTCGATAAGTTACCGCCCTATTTGGTTCCAACTTTGCCAGCACGTGGCCAGTTAGAGGGCGGTTCGAATGATGTATGTACCGCCTCCGTAGCTTCATTGGTTCCCTAAAAATGAGCATGCTTAATTTAGAACTACAACTATTTCGAGCATCGAAGCTGCAAAGGGGTACCTCCCAAATTGCCGGACCTCCTACTCGATAAGTTACCGCCCCATTTGGTTCAAACTCTGTAGGCGGGTGTCCGGGACGACGGCCGTTCGAACGATATCTCTGCCGCCCCCGTACCTCGATTGGTTCCCGAGTTATTAACAAAAAACCATACCTAAAAAAGTTACCGTCCGATGTAGTTCAAACTAGGTGGCCATGTGGGCGTGGTCAAACCTGTTCCTGTGATATAGATGGCGCCACCGTACCACTACCTGTTCCTAAATTTTTAACAAAAAACTATAACTTCGAAACTTACCGTTCGATTTGGTTCAAACTTGGTAGGCAGGTAACGGCTGCCAAGGCGATTTGAACAATATAGGTGGCGCCACCGTAGCACCCATGGTTCCCTAAATATTAAGAAAAAACGTAATTACTCGAAAAGTTACAGTCCGCTATTATTCAGATTTGGTACACAGATGAAGGCGGCGAAGGCGGTTCGAATGACATCTCTGCCGCCCACGTGCGATGTCTGGTTCCGGAGATATTTAAGTTTGAAAATTCTACAAAAATTCAAAAAATGCAAAAAATTAAAAGTCCTCGGAATGAGCTGAAACTTGGTATGCGTGTAGAGGGCGCCACGCTGATTACAATGACATACGACACGACCCCCTAGCACGCTTAGTTTAGAAGTTATTTTTTAAAACTCGACCTTGGAACCTTATCTATAAATCGCAATAACTCGGAAAGTTGCCGCCCCATCTGGCCCAAACTTCATGGGCCAGGTGTCTCGGCCGACGGCGGTTCGAATGATATACGTGCCGTTCCTGTACCTCAATTGGTTCCCGAGTTATTAACAAAATACTATACCTAAAAATCAACGTGCCTAGCTGAGAACTATAACTATTTCAAACTGCCTAGCTTTTGGACCTGTATTTCGATAAGTTACCGCCCCATTTGATTCAAACTGGGCAGGCTGGTGGCTGAGATGTGGGCGGTTCGAATGATGTATGTGCCGCCTCCGTAGCTCCATTGGTTCCCAGGTAATTACCAAAATACTACACCTAAAAAGGAATTTGCTTAGTTTAGAAATATAACTATTTCAAGCAACGAAGCGGCAAGGTGGTACCCCCAAATTGCCGGACCTCCTACTCGATAAGTTACCGCCCCATTTGGTTCAAACTTCGTAGGCGGGTGTCCAGGACGACGGCGGTTCGAATGATATACGTGCCGTCCTCGTAGCTCAATTGGTTCCCGAGTTATTATCAAAATACAATACCTAAAAATAAGCATACTTATTTTGTAACTATAACTATTTCAATCTGCAAAGCTTTCGGCCCTACAACTCGATAAGTTACCGCCCTATTTGGTTCCAACTTTGCCCGCACGTGGCCAGTTAGAGGGCGGTTCGAATGATGTATGTACCGCCTCCGTAGCTCCATTGGTTCCCTAAAAATGAGCATGCTTAATTTAGAACTACAACTATTTCGAGCATCGAAGCTGCAAAGGGGTACCTCCCAAATTGCCGGACCTCCTACTCGATAAGTTACCGCCCCATTTGGTTCAAACTTTGTAGGCGGGTGTCCGGGACGACGGCCGTTCGAACGATATCTCTGCCGCCCCCGTACCTCGATTGGTTCCCGAGTTATTAACAAAAAACCATACCTAAAAAAGTTACCGTCCGATGTAGTTCAAACTAGGTGGCCATGTGGGCGTGGTCAAACCTGTTCCTGTGATATAGATGGCGCCACCGTACCACTACCTGTTCCTAAATTTTTAACAAAAAACCATAACTTCGAAACTTACCGTTCGATTTGGTTCAAACTTGGTAGGCAGGTAACGGCCGCCAAGGCGATTTGAACAATATAGGTGGCGCCACCGTAGCACCCATGGTTCCCTAAATATTAAGAAAAAACGTAATTACTGGAAAAGTTACAGTCCGCTATTATTCAGATTTGGTACACAGATGAAGGCGGCGAAGGCGGTTCGAATGACATCTCTGCCGCCCACGTGCGATGTCTGGTTCCGGAGATATTCAAGGTTGAAAATTCTACAAAAATTCAAAAAATGCAAAAAATTAAAAGTCCTCGGAATGAGCTGAAACTTGGTATACGTGTAGAGGGCGCCACGCTGATTACAATGACATACGACACGACCCCCTAGCACGCTTAGTTTAGAAGTTATTTTTTAAAACTCGACCTTGGAACCTTATCTATAAATCGCAATAACTCGGAAAGTTGCCGCCCCATCTGGCCCAAACTTCATGGGCCAGGTGTCTCGGCCGACGGCGGTTCGAATGATATACGTGCCGTTCCTGTACCTCAATTGGTTCCCGAGTTATTAACAAAATACTATACCTAAAAATCAACGTGCCTAGCTGAGAACTATAACTATTTCAAACTGCCTAGCTTTTGGACCTGTATTTCGATAAGTTACCGCCCCATTTGGTTCAAACTGGGCAGGCTGGTGGCTGAGATGTGGGCGGTTCGAATGATGTATGTGCCGCCTCCGTAGCTCCATTGGTTCCCAGGTAATTACCAAAATACTACACCTAAAAAGGAATTTGCTTAGTTTAGAAATATAACTATTTCAAGCAACGAAGCGGCAAGGTGGTACCCCCAAATTGCCGGACCTCCTACTCGATAAGTTACCGCCCCATTTGGTTCAAACTTCGTAGGCGGGTGTCCAGGACGACGGCGGTTCGAATGATATACGTGCCGTCCTCGTAGCTCAATTGGTTCCCGAGTTATTATCAAAATACAATACCTAAAAATAAGCATACTTATTTTGTAACTATAACTATTTCAATCTGCAAAGCTTTCGGTCCTACAACTCGATAAGTTACCGCCCTATTTGGTTCCAACTTTGCCAGCACGTGGCCAGTTAGAGGGCGGTTCGAATGATGTATGTACCGCCTCCGTAGCTTCATTGGTTCCCTAAAAATGAGCATGCTTAATTTAGAACTACAACTATTTCGAGCATCGAAGCTGCAAAGGGGTACCTCCCAAATTGCCGGACCTCCTACTCGATAAGTTACCGCCCCATTTGGTTCAAACTTTGTAGGCGGGTGTCCGGGACGACGGCCGTTCGAACGATATCTCTGCCGCCCCCGTACCTCGATTGGTTCCCGAGTTATTAACAAAAAACCATACCTAAAAAAGTTACCGTCCGATGTAGTTCAAACTAGGTGGCCATGTGGGCGTGGTCAAACCTGTTCCTGTGATATAGATGGCGCCACCGTACCACTACCTGTTCCTAAATTTTTAACAAAAAACCATAACTTCGAAACTTACCGTTCGATTTGGTTCAAACTTGGTAGGCAGGTAACGGCCGCCAAGGCGATTTGAACAATATAGGTGGCGCCACCGTAGCACCCATGGTTCCCTAAATATTAAGAAAAAACGTAATTACTCGAAAAGTTACAGTCCGCTATTATTCAGATTTGGTACACAGATGAAGGCGGCGAAGGCGGTTCGAATGACATCTCTGCCGCCCACGTGCGATGTCTGGTTCCGGAGATATTCAAGGTTGAAAATTCTACAAAAATTCAAAAAATGCAAAAAATTAAAACTCCTCGGAATGAGCTGAAACTTGGTATACGTGTAGAGGGCGCCACGCTGATTACAATGACATACGACACGACCCCCTAGCACGCTTAGTTTAGAAGTTATTTTTTAAAACTCGACCTTGGAACCTTATCTATAAATCGCAATAACTCGGAAAGTTGCCGCCCCATCTGGCCCAAACTTCATGGGCCAGGTGTCTCGGCCGACGGCGGTTCGAATGATATACGTGCCGTTCCTGTACCTCAATTGGTTCCCGAGTTATTAACAAAATACTATACCTAAAAATCAACGTGCCTAGCTGAGAACTATAACTATTTCAAACTGCCTAGCTTTTGGACCTGTATTTCGATAAGTTACCGCCCCATTTGGTTCAAACTGGGCAGGCTGGTGGCTGAGATGTGGGCGGTTCGAATGATGTATGTGCCGCCTCCGTAGCTCCATTGGTTCCCAGGTAATTACCAAAATACTACACCTAAAAAGGAATTTGCTTAGTTTAGAAATATAACTATTTCAAGCAACGAAGCGGCAAGGTGGTACCCCCAAATTGCCGGACCTCCTACTCGATAAGTTACCGCCCCATTTGGTTCAAACTTCGTAGGCGGGTGTCCAGGACGACGGCGGTTCGAATGATATACGTGCCGTCCTCGTAGCTCAATTGGTTCCCGAGTTATTATCAAAATACAATACCTAAAAATAAGCATACTTATTTTGTAACTATAACTATTTCAATCTGCAAAGCTTTCGGTCCTACAACTCGATAAGTTACCGCCCTATTTGGTTCCAACTTTGCCAGCACGTGGCCAGTTAGAGGGCGGTTCGAATGATGTATGTACCGCCTCCGTAGCTTCATTGGTTCCCTAAAAATGAGCATGCTTAATTTAGAACTACAACTATTTCGAGCATCGAAGCTGCAAAGGGGTACCTCCCAAATTGCCGGACCTCCTACTCGATAAGTTACCGCCCCATTTGGTTCAAACTTTGTAGGCGGGTGTCCGGGACGACGGCCGTTCGAACGATATCTCTGCCGCCCCCGTACCTCGATTGGTTCCCGAGTTATTAACAAAAAACCATACCTAAAAAAGTTACCGTCCGATGTAGTTCAAACTAGGTGGCCATGTGGGCGTGGTCAAACCTGTTCCTGTGATATAGATGGCGCCACCGTACCACTACCTGTTCCTAAATTTTTAACAAAAAACCATAACTTCGAAACTTACCGTTCGATTTGGTTCAAACTTGGTAGGCAGGTAACGGCCGCCAAGGCGATTTGAACAATATAGGTGGCGCCACCGTAGCACCCATGGTTCCCTAAATATTAAGAAAAAACGTAATTACTCGAAAAGTTACAGTCCGCTATTATTCAGATTTGGTACACAGATGAAGGCGGCGAAGGCGGTTCGAATGACATCTCTGCCGCCCACGTGCGATGTCTGGTTCCGGAGATATTCAAGGTTGAAAATTCTACAAAAATTCAAAAAATGCAAAAAATTAAAAGTCCTCGGAATGAGCTGAAACTTGGTATACGTGTAGAGGGCGCCACGCTGATTACAATGACATACGACACGACCCCCTAGCACGCTTAGTTTAGAAGTTATTTTTTAAAACTCGACCTTGGAACCTTATCTATAAATCGCAATAACTCGGAAAGTTGCCGCCCCATCTGGCCCAAACTTCATGGGCCAGGTGTCTCGGCCGACGGCGGTTCGAATGATATACGTGCCGTTCCTGTACCTCAATTGGTTCCCGAGTTATTAACAAAATACTATACCTAAAAATCAACGTGCCTAGCTGAGAACTATAACTATTTCAAACTGCCTAGCTTTTGGACCTGTATTTCGATAAGTTACCGCCCCATTTGGTTCAAACTGGGCAGGCTGGTGGCTGAGATGTGGGCGGTTCGAATGATGTATGTGCCGCCTCCGTAGCTCCATTGGTTCCCAGGTAATTACCAAAATACTACACCTAAAAAGGAATTTGCTTAGTTTAGAAATATAACTATTTCAAGCAACGAAGCGGCAAGGTGGTACCCCCAAATTGCCGGACCTCCTACTCGATAAGTTACCGCCCCATTTGGTTCAAACTTCGTAGGCGGGTGTCCAGGACGACGGCGGTTCGAATGATATACGTGCCGTCCTCGTAGCTCAATTGGTTCCCGAGTTATTATCAAAATACAATACCTAAAAATAAGCATACTTATTTTGTAACTATAACTATTTCAATCTGCAAAGCTTTCGGTCCTACAACTCGATAAGTTACCGCCCTATTTGGTTCCAACTTTGCCAGCACGTGGCCAGTTAGAGGGCGGTTCGAATGATGTATGTACCGCCTCCGTAGCTTCATTGGTTCCCTAAAAATGAGCATGCTTAATTTAGAACTACAACTATTTCGAGCATCGAAGCTGCAAAGGGGTACCTCCCAAATTGCCGGACCTCCTACTCGATAAGTTACCGCCCCATTTGGTTCAAACTTTGTAGGCGGGTGTCCGGGACGACGGCCGTTCGAACGATATCTCTGCCGCCCCCGTACCTCGATTGGTTCCCGAGTTATTAACAAAAAACCATACCTAAAAAAGTTACCGTCCGATGTAGTTCAAACTAGGTGGCCATGTGGGCGTGGTCAAACCTGTTCCTGTGATATAGATGGCGCCACCGTACCACTACCTGTTCCTAAATTTTTAACAAAAAACCATAACTTCGAAACTTACCGTTCGATTTGGTTCAAACTTGGTAGGCAGGTAACGGCCGCCAAGGCGATTTGAACAATATAGGTGGCGCCACCGTAGCACCCATGGTTCCCTAAATATTAAGAAAAAACGTAATTACTCGAAAAGTTACAGTCCGCTATTATTCAGATTTGGTACACAGATGAAGGCGGCGAAGGCGGTTCGAATGACATCTCTGCCGCCCACGTGCGATGTCTGGTTCCGGAGATATTCAAGGTTGAAAATTCTACAAAAATTCAAAAAATGCAAAAAATTAAAAGTCCTCGGAATGAGCTGAAACTTGGTATACGTGTAGAGGGCGCCACGCTGATTACAATGACATACGACACGACCCCCTAGCACGCTTAGTTTAGAAGTTATTTTTTAAAACTCGACCTTGGAACCTTATCTATAAATCGCAATAACTCGGAAAGTTGCCGCCCCATCTGGCCCAAACTTCATGGGCCAGGTGTCTCGGCCGACGGCGGTTCGAATGATATACGTGCCGTTCCTGTACCTCAATTGGTTCCCGAGTTATTAACAAAATACTATACCTAAAAATCAACGTGCCTAGCTGAGAACTATAACTATTTCAAACTGCCTAGCTTTTGGACCTGTATTTCGATAAGTTACCGCCCCATTTGGTTCAAACTGGGCAGGCTGGTGGCTGAGATGTGGGCGGTTCGAATGATGTATGTGCCGCCTCCGTAGCTCCATTGGTTCCCAGGTAATTACCAAAATACTACACCTAAAAAGGAATTTGCTTAGTTTAGAAATATAACTATTTCAAGCAACGAAGCGGCAAGGTGGTACCCCCAAATTGCCGGACCTCCTACTCGATAAGTTACCGCCCCATTTGGTTCAAACTTCGTAGGCGGGTGTCTAGGACGACGGCGGTTCGAATGATATACGTGCCGTCCTCGTAGCTCAATTGGTTCCCGAGTTATTATCAAAATACAATACCTAAAAATAAGCATACTTATTTTGTAACTATAACTATTTCAATCTGCAAAGCTTTCGGCCCTACAACTCGATAAGTTACCGCCCTATTCGGTTCCAACTTTGCCAGCACGTGGCCAGTTAGAGGGCGGTTCGAATGATGTATGTACCGCCTCCGTAGCTCCATTGGTTCCCTAAAAATGAGCATGCTTAATTTAGAACTACAACTATTTCGAGCATCGAAGCTGCAAAGGGGTACCTCCCAAATTGCCGGACCTCCTACTCGATAAGTTACCGCCCCATTTGGTTCAAACTTTGTAGGCGGGTGTCCGGGACGACGGCCGTTCGAACGATATCTCTGCCGCCCCCGTACCTCGATTGGTTCCCGAGTTATTAACAAAAAACCATACCTAAAAAAGTTACCGTCCGATGTAGTTCAAACTAGGTGGCCATGTGGGCGTGGTCAAACCTGTTCCTGTGATATAGATGGCGCCACCGTACCACTACCTGTTCCTAAATTTTTAACAAAAAACCATAACTTCGAAACTTACCGTTCGATTTGGTTCAAACTTGGTAGGCAGGTAACGGCCGCCAAGGCGATTTGAACAATATAGGTGGCGCCACCGTAGCACCCATGGTTCCCTAAATATTAAGAAAAAACGTAATTACTCGAAAAGTTACAGTCCGCTATTATTCAGATTTGGTACACAGATGAAGGCGGCGAAGGCGGTTCGAATGACATCTCTGCCGCCCACGTGCGATGTCTGGTTCCGGAGATATTCAAGGTTGAAAATTCTACAAAAATTCAAAAAATGCAAAAAATTAAAAGTCCTCGGAATGAGCTGAAACTTGGTATACGTGTAGAGGGCGCCACGCTGATTACAATGACATACGACACGACCCCCTAGCACGCTTAGTTTAGAAGTTATTTTTTAAAACTCGACCTTGGAACCTTATCTATAAATCGCAATAACTCGGAAAGTTGCCGCCCCATCTGGCCCAAACTTCATGGGCCAGGTGTCTCGGCCGACGGCGGTTCGAATGATATACGTGCCGTTCCTGTACCTCAATTGGTTCCCGAGTTATTAACAAAATACTATACCTAAAAATCAACGTGCCTAGCTGAGAACTATAACTATTTCAAACTGCCTAGCTTTTGGACCTGTATTTCGATAAGTTACCGCCCCATTTGGTTCAAACTGGGCAGGCTGGTGGCTGAGATGTGGGCGGTTCGAATGATGTATGTGCCGCCTCCGTAGCTCCATTGGTTCCCAGGTAATTACCAAAATACTACACCTAAAAAGGAATTTGCTTAGTTTAGAAATATAACTATTTCAAGCAACGAAGCGGCAAGGTGGTACCCCCAAATTGCCGGACCTCCTACTCGATAAGTTACCGCCCCATTTGGTTCAAACTTCGTAGGCGGGTGTCCAGGACGACGGCGGTTCGAATGATATACGTGCCGTCCTCGTAGCTCAATTGGTTCCCGAGTTATTATCAAAATACAATACCTAAAAATAAGCATACTTATTTTGTAACTATAACTATTTCAATCTGCAAAGCTTTCGGTCCTACAACTCGATAAGTTACCGCCCTATTTGGTTCCAACTTTGCCAGCACGTGGCCAGTTAGAGGGCGGTTCGAATGATGTATGTACCGCCTCCGTAGCTTCATTGCTTCCCTAAAAATGAGCATGCTTAATTTAGAACTACAACTATTTCGAGCATCGAAGCTGCAAAGGGGTACCTCCCAAATTGCCGGACCTCCTACTCGATAAGTTACCGCCCCATTTGGTTCAAACTTTGTAGGCGGGTGTCCGGGACGACGGCCGTTCGAACGATATCTCTGCCGCCCCCGTACCTCGATTGGTTCCCGAGTTATTAACAAAAAACCATACCTAAAAAAGTTACCGTCCGATGTAGTTCAAACTAGGTGGCCATGTGGGCGTGGTCAAACCTGTTCCTGTGATATAGATGGCGCCACCGTACCACTACCTGTTCCTAAATTTTTAACAAAAAACCATAACTTCGAAACTTACCGTTCGATTTGGTTCAAACTTGGTAGGCAGGTAACGGCCGCCAAGGCGATTTGAACAATATAGGTGGCGCCACCGTAGCACCCATGGTTCCCTAAATATTAAGAAAAAACGTAATTACTCGAAAAGTTACAGTCCGCTATTATTCAGATTTGGTACACAGATGAAGGCGGCGAAGGCGGTTCGAATGACATCTCTGCCGCCCACGTGCGATGTCTGGTTCCGGAGATATTCAAGGTTGAAAATTCTACAAAAATTCAAAAAATGCAAAAAATTAAAAGTCCTCGGAATGAGCTGAAACTTGGTATACGTGTAGAGGGCGCCACGCTGATTACAATGACATACGACACGACCCCCTAGCACGCTTAGTTTAGAAGTTATTTTTTAAAACTCGACCTTGGAACCTTATCTATAAATCGCAATAACTCGGAAAGTTGCCGCCCCATCTGGCCCAAACTTCATGGGCCAGGTGTCTCGGCCGACGGCGGTTCGAATGATATACGTGCCGTTCCTGTACCTCAATTGGTTCCCGAGTTATTAACAAAATACTATACCTAAAAATCAACGTGCCTAGCTGAGAACTATAACTATTTCAAACTGCCTAGCTTTTGGACCTGTATTTCGATAAGTTACCGCCCCATTTGGTTCAAACTGGGCAGGCTGGTGGCTGAGATGTGGGCGGTTCGAATGATGTATGTGCCGCCTCCGTAGCTCCATTGGTTCCCAGGTAATTACCAAAATACTACACCTAAAAAGGAATTTGCTTAGTTTAGAAATATAACTATTTCAAGCAACGAAGCGGCAAGGTGGTACCCCCAAATTGCCGGACCTCCTACTCGATAAGTTACCGCCCCATTTGGTTCAAACTTCGTAGGCGGGTGTCCAGGACGACGGCGGTTCGAATGATATACGTGCCGTCCTCGTAGCTCAATTGGTTCCCGAGTTATTATCAAAATACAATACCTAAAAATAAGCATACTTATTTTGTAACTATAACTATTTCAATCTGCAAAGCTTTCGGTCCTACAACTCGATAAGTTACCGCCCTATTTGGTTCCAACTTTGCCAGCACGTGGCCAGTTAGAGGGCGGTTCGAATGATGTATGTACCGCCTCCGTAGCTTCATTGGTTCCCTAAAAATGAGCATGCTTAATTTAGAACTACAACTATTTCGAGCATCGAAGCTGCAAAGGGGTACCTCCCAAATTGCCGGACCTCCTACTCGATAAGTTACCGCCCCATTTGGTTCAAACTTTGTAGGCGGGTGTCCGGGACGACGGCCGTTCGAACGATATCTCTGCCGCCCCCGTACCTCGATTGGTTCCCGAGTTATTAACAAAAAACCATACCTAAAAAAGTTACCGTCCGATGTAGTTCAAACTAGGTGGCCATGTGGGCGTGGTCAAACCTGTTCCTGTGATATAGATGGCGCCACCGTACCACTACCTGTTCCTAAATTTTTAACAAAAAACCATAACTTCGAAACTTACCGTTCGATTTGGTTCAAACTTGGTAGGCAGGTAACGGCCGCCAAGGCGATTTGAACAATATAGGTGGCGCCACCGTAGCACCCATGGTTCCCTAAATATTAAGAAAAAACGTAATTACTCGAAAAGTTACAGTCCGCTATTATTCAGATTTGGTACACAGATGAAGGCGGCGAAGGCGGTTCGAATGACATCTCTGCCGCCCACGTGCGATGTCTGGTTCCGGAGATATTCAAGGTTGAAAATTCTACAAAAATTCAAAAAATGCAAAAAATTAAAAGTCCTCGGAATGAGCTGAAACTTGGTATACGTGTAGAGGGCGCCACGCTGATTACAATGACATACGACACGACCCCCTAGCACGCTTAGTTTAGAAGTTATTTTTTAAAACTCGACCTTGGAACCTTATCTATAAATCGCAATAACTCGGAAAGTTGCCGCCCCATCTGGCCCAAACTTCATGGGCCAGGTGTCTCGGCCGACGGCGGTTCGAATGATATACGTGCCGTTCCTGTACCTCAATTGGTTCCCGAGTTATTAACAAAATACTATACCTAAAAATCAACGTGCCTAGCTGAGAACTATAACTATTTCAAACTGCCTAGCTTTTGGACCTGTATTTCGATAAGTTACCGCCCCATTTGGTTCAAACTGGGCAGGCTGGTGGCTGAGATGTGGGCGGTTCGAATGATGTATGTGCCGCCTCCGTAGCTCCATTGGTTGCCAGGTAATTACCAAAATACTACACCTAAAAAGGAATTTGCTTAGTTTAGAAATATAACTATTTCAAGCAACGAAGCGGCAAGGTGGTACCCCCAAATTGCCGGACCTCCTACTCGATAAGTTACCGCCCCATTTGGTTCAAACTTCGTAGGCGGGTGTCCAGGACGACGGCGGTTCGAATGATATACGTGCCGTCCTCGTAGCTCAATTGGTTCCCGAGTTATTATCAAAATACAATACCTAAAAATAAGCATACTTATTTTGTAACTATAACTATTTCAATCTGCAAAGCTTTCGGTCCTACAACTCGATAAGTTACCGCCCTATTTGGTTCCAACTTTGCCAGCACGTGGCCAGTTAGAGGGCGGTTCGAATGATGTATGTACCGCCTCCGTAGCTTCATTGGTTCCCTAAAAATGAGCATGCTTAATTTAGAACTACAACTATTTCGAGCATCGAAGCTGCAAAGGGGTACCTCCCAAATTGCCGGACCTCCTACTCGATAAGTTACCGCCCCATTTGGTTCAAACTTTGTAGGCGGGTGTCCGGGACGACGGCCGTTCGAACGATATCTCTGCCGCCCCCGTACCTCGATTGGTTCCCGAGTTATTAACAAAAAACCATACCTAAAAAAGTTACCGTCCGATGTAGTTCAAACTAGGTGGCCATGTGGGCGTGGTCAAACCTGTTCCTGTGATATAGATGGCGCCACCGTACCACTACCTGTTCCTAAATTTTTAACAAAAAACCATAACTTCGAAACTTACCGTTCGATTTGGTTCAAACTTGGTAGGCAGGTAACGGCCGCCAAGGCGATTTGAACAATATAGGTGGCGCCACCGTAGCACCCATGGTTCCCTAAATATTAAGAAAAAACGTAATTACTCGAAAAGTTACAGTCCGCTATTATTCAGATTTGGTACACAGATGAAGGCGGCGAAGGCGGTTCGAATGACATCTCTGCCGCCCACGTGCGATGTCTGGTTCCGGAGATATTCAAGGTTGAAAATTCTACAAAAATTCAAAAAATGCAAAAAATTAAAAGTCCTCGGAATGAGCTGAAACTTGGTATACGTGTAGAGGGCGCCACGCTGATTACAATGACATACGACACGACCCCCTAGCACGCTTAGTTTAGAAGTTATTTTTTAAAACTCGACCTTGGAACCTTATCTATAAATCGCAATAACTCGGAAAGTTGCCGCCCCATCTGGCCCAAACTTCATGGGCCAGGTGTCTCGGCCGACGGCGGTTCGAATGATATACGTGCCGTTCCTGTACCTCAATTGGTTCCCGAGTTATTAACAAAATACTATACCTAAAAATCAACGTGCCTAGCTGAGAACTATAACTATTTCAAACTGCCTAGCTTTTGGACCTGTATTTCGATAAGTTACCGCCCCATTTGGTTCAAACTGGGCAGGCTGGTGGCTGAGATGTGGGCGGTTCGAATGATGTATGTGCCGCCTCCGTAGCTCCATTGGTTCCCAGGTAATTACCAAAATACTACACCTAAAAAGGAATTTGCTTAGTTTGGAAATATAACTATTTCAAGCAACGAAGCGGCAAGGTGGTACCCCCAAATTGCCGGACCTCCTACTCGATAAGTTACCGCCCCATTTGGTTCAAACTTCGTAGGCGGGTGTCCAGGACGACGGCGGTTCGAATGATATACGTGCCGTCCTCGTAGCTCAATTGGTTCCCGAGTTATTATCAAAATACAATACCTAAAAATAAGCATACTTATTTTGTAACTATAACTATTTCAATCTGCAAAGCTTTCGGCCCTACAACTCGATAAGTTACCGCCCTATTTGGTTCCAACTTTGCCCGCACGTGGCCAGTTAGAGGGCGGTTCGAATGATGTATGTACCGCCTCCGTAGCTCCATTGGTTCCCTAAAAATGAGCATGCTTAATTTAGAACTACAACTATTTCGAGCATCGAAGCTGCAAAGGGGTACCTCCCAAATTGCCGGACCTCCTACTCGATAAGTTACCGCCCCATTTGGTTCAAACTTTGTAGGCGGGTGTCCGGGACGACGGCCGTTCGAACGATATCTCTGCCGCCCCCGTACCTCGATTGGTTCCCGAGTTATTAACAAAAAACCATACCTAAAAAAGTTACCGTCCGATGTAGTTCAAACTAGGTGGCCATGTGGGCGTGGTCAAACCTGTTCCTGTGATATAGATGGCGCCACCGTACCACTACCTGTTCCTAAATTTTTAACAAAAAACCATAACTTCGAAACTTACCGTTCGATTTGGTTCAAACTTGGTAGGCAGGTAACGGCCGCCAAGGCGATTTGAACAATATAGGTGGCGCCACCGTAGCACCCATGGTTCCCTAAATATTAAGAAAAAACGTAATTACTCGAAAAGTTACAGTCCGCTATTATTCAGATTTGGTACACAGATGAAGGCGGCGAAGGCGGTTCGAATGACATCTCTGCCGCCCACGTGCGATGTCTGGTTCCGGAGATATTCAAGGTTGAAAATTCTACAAAAATTCAAAAAATGCAAAAAATTAAAAGTCCTCGGAATGAGCTGAAACTTGGTATACGTGTAGAGGGCGCCACGCTGATTACAATGACATACGACACGACCCCCTAGCACGCTTAGTTTAGAAGTTATTTTTTAAAACTCGACCTTGGAACCTTATCTATAAATCGCAATAACTCGGAAAGTTGCCGCCCCATCTGGCCCAAACTTCATGGGCCAGGTGTCTCGGCCGACGGCGGTTCGAATGATATACGTGCCGTTCCTGTACCTCAATTGGTTCCCGAGTTATTAACAAAATACTATACCTAAAAATCAACGTGCCTAGCTGAGAACTATAACTATTTCAAACTGCCTAGCTTTTGGACCTGTATTTCGATAAGTTACCGCCCCATTTGGTTCAAACTGGGCAGGCTGGTGGCTGAGATGTGGGCGGTTCGAATGATGTATGTGCCGCCTCCGTAGCTCCATTGGTTCCCAGGTAATTACCAAAATACTACACCTAAAAAGGAATTTGCTTAGTTTAGAAATATAACTATTTCAAGCAACGAAGCGGCAAGGTGGTACCCCCAAATTGCCGGACCTCCTACTCGATAAGTTACCGCCCCATTTGGTTCAAACTTCGTAGGCGGGTGTCCAGGACGACGGCGGTTCGAATGATATACGTGCCGTCCTCGTAGCTCAATTGGTTCCCGAGTTATTATCAAAATACAATACCTAAAAATAAGCATACTTATTTTGTAACTATAACTATTTCAATCTGCAAAGCTTTCGGCCCTACAACTCGATAAGTTACCGCCCTATTTGGTTCCAACTTTGCCCGCACGTGGCCAGTTAGAGGGCGGTTCGAATGATGTATGTACCGCCTCCGTAGCTCCATTGGTTCCCTAAAAATGAGCATGCTTAATTTAGAACTACAACTATTTCGAGCATCGAAGCTGCAAAGGGGTACCTCCCAAATTGCCGGACCTACAACTCGATAAGTTACCGCCCCATTTGGTTCAAACTTTGTAGGCGGGTGTCCGGGACGACGGCCGTTCGAACGATATCTCTGCCGCCCCCGTACCTCGATTGGTTCCCGAGTTATTAACAAAAAACCATACCTAAAAAAGTTACCGTCCGATGTAGTTCAAACTAGGTGGCCATGTGGGCGTGGTCAAACCTGTTCCTGTGATATAGATGGCGCCACCGTACCACTACCTGTTCCTAAATTTTTAACAAAAAACCATAACTTCGAAACTTACCGTTCGATTTGGTTCAAACTTGGTAGACAGGTAACGGCCGCCAAGGCGATTTGAACAATATAGGTGGCGCCACCGTAGCACCCATGGTTCCCTAAATATTAAGAAAAAACGTAATTACTCGAAAAGTTACAGTCCGCTATTATTCAGATTTGGTACACAGATGAAGGCGGCGAAGGCGGTTCGAATGACATCTCTGCCGCCCACGTGCGATGTCTGGTTCCGGAGATATTCAAGTTTGAAAATTCTACAAAAATTCAAAAAATGCAAAAAATTAAAAGTCCTCGGAATGAGCTGAAACTTGGTATACGTGTAGAGGGCGCCACGCTGATTACAATGACATACGACACGACCCCCTAGCACGCTTAGTTTAGAAGTTATTTTTTAAAACTCGACCTTGGAACCTTATCTATAAATCGCAATAACTCGGAAAGTTGCCGCCCCATCTGGCCCAAACTTCATGGGCCAGGTGTCTCGGCCGACGGCGGTTCGAATGATATACGTGCCGTTCCTGTACCTCAATTGGTTCCCGAGTTATTAACAAAATACTATACCTAAAAATCAACGTGCCTAGCTGAGAACTATAACTATTTCAAACTGCCTAGCTTTTGGACCTGTATTTCGATAAGTTACCGCCCCATTTGGTTCAAACTGGGCAGGCTGGTGGCTGAGATGTGGGCGGTTCGAATGATGTATGTGCCGCCTCCGTAGCTCCATTGGTTCCCAGGTAATTACCAAAATACTACACCTAAAAAGGAATTTGCTTAGTTTAGAAATATAACTATTTCAAGCAACGAAGCGGCAAGGTGGTACCCCCAAATTGCCGGACCTCCTACTCGATAAGTTACCGCCCCATTTGGTTCAAACTTCGTAGGCGGGTGTCCAGGACGACGGCGGTTCGAATGATATACGTGCCGTCCTCGTAGCTCAATTGGTTCCCGAGTTATTATCAAAATACAATACCTAAAAATAAGCATACTTATTTTGTAACTATAACTATTTCAATCTGCAAAGCTTTCGGTCCTACAACTCGATAAGTTACCGCCCTATTTGGTTCCAACTTTGCCAGCACGTGGCCAGTTAGAGGGCGGTTCGAATGATGTATGTACCGCCTCCGTAGCTTCATTGGTTCCCTAAAAATGAGCATGCTTAATTTAGAACTACAACTATTTCGAGCATCGAAGCTGCAAAGGGGTACCTCCCAAATTGCCGGACCTCCTACTCGATAAGTTACCGCCCCATTTGGTTCAAACTTTGTAGGCGGGTGTCCGGGACGACGGCCGTTCGAACGATATCTCTGCCGCCCCCGTACCTCGATTGGTTCCCGAGTTATTAACAAAAAACCATACCTAAAAAAGTTACCGTCCGATGTAGTTCAAACTAGGTGGCCATGTGGGCGTGGTCAAACCTGTTCCTGTGATATAGATGGCGCCACCGTACCACTACCTGTTCCTAAATTTTTAACAAAAAACCATAACTTCGAAACTTACCGTTCGATTTGGTTCAAACTTGGTAGGCAGGTAACGGCCGCCAAGGCGATTTGAACAATATAGGTGGCGCCACCGTAGCACCCATGGTTCCCTAAATATTAAGAAAAAACGTAATTACTCGAAAAGTTACAGTCCGCTATTATTCAGATTTGGTACACAGATGAAGGCGGCGAAGGCGGTTCGAATGACATCTCTGCCGCCCACGTGCGATGTCTGGTTCCGGAGATATTCAAGGTTGAAAATTCTACAAAAATTCAAAAAATGCAAAAAATTAAAAGTCCTCGGAATGAGCTGAAACTTGGTATACGTGTAGAGGGCGCCACGCTGATTACAATGACATACGACACGACCCCCTAGCACGCTTAGTTTAGAAGTTATTTTTTAAAACTCGACCTTGGAACCTTATCTATAAATCGCAATAACTCGGAAAGTTGCCGCCCCATCTGGCCCGAACTTCATGGGCCAGGTGTCTCGGCCGACGGCGGTTCGAATGATATACGTGCCGTTCCTGTACCTCAATTGGTTCCCGAGTTATTAACAAAATACTATACCTAAAAATCAACGTGCCTAGCTGAGAACTATAACTATTTCAAACTGCCTAGCTTTTGGACCTGTATTTCGATAAGTTACCGCCCCATTTGGTTCAAACTGGGCAGGCTGGTGGCTGAGATGTGGGCGGTTCGAATGATGTATGTGCCGCCTCCGTAGCTCCATTGGTTCCCAGGTAATTACCAAAATACTACACCTAAAAAGGAATTTGCTTAGTTTAGAAATATAACTATTTCAAGCAACGAAGCGGCAAGGTGGTACCCCCAAATTGCCGGACCTCCTACTCGATAAGTTACCGCCCCATTTGGTTCAAGCTTCGTAGGCGGGTGTCCAGGACGACGGCGGTTCGAATGATATACGTGCCGTCCTCGTAGCTCAATTGGTTCCCGAGTTATTATCAAAATACAATACCTAAAAATAAGCATACTTATTTTGTAACTATAACTATTTCAATCTGCAAAGCTTTCGGTCCTACAACTCGATAAGTTACCGCCCTATTTGGTTCCAACTTTGCCAGCACGTGGCCAGTTAGAGGGCGGTTCGAATGATGTATGTACCGCCTCCGTAGCTTCATTGGTTCCCTAAAAATGAGCATGCTTAATTTAGAACTACAACTATTTCGAGCATCGAAGCTGCAAAGGGGTACCTCCCAAATTGCCGGACCTCCTACTCGATAAGTTACCGCCCCATTTGGTTCAAACTTTGTAGGCGGGTGTCCGGGACGACGGCCGTTCGAACGATATCTCTGCCGCCCCCGTACCTCGATTGGTTCCCGAGTTATTAACAAAAAACCATACCTAAAAAAGTTACCGTCCGATGTAGTTCAAACTAGGTGGCCATGTGGGCGTGGTCAAACCTGTTCCTGTGATATAGATGGCGCCACCGTACCACTACCTGTTCCTAAATTTTTAACAAAAAACCATAACTTCGAAACTTACCGTTCGATTTGGTTCAAACTTGGTAGGCAGGTAACGGCCGCCAAGGCGATTTGAACAATATAGGTGGCGCCACCGTAGCACCCATGGTTCCCTAAATATTAAGAAAAAACGTAATTACTCGAAAAGTTACAGTCCGCTATTATTCAGATTTGGTACACAGATGAAGGCGGCGAAGGCGGTTCGAATGACATCTCTGCCGCCCACGTGCGATGTCTGGTTCCGGAGATATTCAAGGTTGAAAATTCTACAAAAATTCAAAAAATGCAAAAAATTAAAAGTCCTCGGAATGAGCTGAAACTTGGTATACGTGTAGAGGGCGCCACGCTGATTACAATGACATACGACACGACCCCCTAGCACGCTTAGTTTAGAAGTTATTTTTTAAAACTCGACCTTGGAACCTTATCTATAAATCGCAATAACTCGGAAAGTTGCCGCCCCATCTGGCCCGAACTTCATGGGCCAGGTGTCTCGGCCGACGGCGGTTCGAATGATATACGTGCCGTTCCTGTACCTCAATTGGTTCCCGAGTTATTAACAAAATACTATACCTAAAAATCAACGTGCCTAGCTGAGAACTATAACTATTTCAAACTGCCTAGCTTTTGGACCTGTATTTCGATAAGTTACCGCCCCATTTGGTTCAAACTGGGCAGGCTGGTGGCTGAGATGTGGGCGGTTCGAATGATGTATGTGCCGCCTCCGTAGCTCCATTGGTTCCCAGGTAATTACCAAAATACTACACCTAAAAAGGAATTTGCTTAGTTTAGAAATATAACTATTTCAAGCAACGAAGCGGCAAGGTGGTACCCCCAAATTGCCGGACCTCCTACTCGATAAGTTACCGCCCCATTTGGTTCAAACTTCGTAGGCGGGTGTCCAGGACGACGGCGGTTCGAATGATATACGTGCCGTCCTCGTAGCTCAATTGGTTCCCGAGTTATTATCAAAATACAATACCTAAAAATAAGCATACTTATTTTGTAACTATAACTATTTCAATCTGCAAAGCTTTCGGCCCTACAACTCGATAAGTTACCGCCCTATTTGGTTCCAACTTTGCCCGCACGTGGCCAGTTAGAGGGCGGTTCGAATGATGTATGTACCGCCTCCGTAGCTCCATTGGTTCCCTAAAAATGAGCATGCTTAATTTAGAACTACAACTATTTCGAGCATCGAAGCTGCAAAGGGGTACCTCCCAAATTGCCGGACCTCCTACTCGATAAGTTACCGCCCCATTTGGTTCAAACTTTGTAGGCGGGTGTCCGGGACGACGGCCGTTCGAACGATATCTCTGCCGCCCCCGTACCTCGATTGGTTCCCGAGTTATTAACAAAAAACCATACCTAAAAAAGTTACCGTCCGATGTAGTTCAAACTAGGTGGCCATGTGGGCGTGGTCAAACCTGTTCCTGTGATATAGATGGCGCCACCGTACCACTACCTGTTCCTAAATTTTTAACAAAAAACCATAACTTCGAAACTTACCGTTCGATTTGGTTCAAACTTGGTAGGCAGGTAACGGCCGCCAAGGCGATTTGAACAATATAGGTGGCGCCACCGTAGCACCCATGGTTCCCTAAATATTAAGAAAAAACGTAATTACTCGAAAAGTTACAGTCCGCTATTATTCAGATTTGGTACACAGATGAAGGCGGCGAAGGCGGTTCGAATGACATCTCTGCCGCCCACGTGCGATGTCTGGTTCCGGAGATATTCAAGGTTGAAAATTCTACAAAAATTCAAAAAATGCAAAAAATTAAAAGTCCTCGGAATGAGCTGAAACTTGGTATACGTGTAGAGGGCGCCACGCTGATTACAATGACATACGACACGACCCCCTAGCACGCTTAGTTTAGAAGTTATTTTTTAAAACTCGACCTTGGAACCTTATCTATAAATCGCAATAACTCGGAAAGTTGCCGCCCCATCTGGCCCAAACTTCATGGGCCAGGTGTCTCGGCCGACGGCGGTTCGAATGATATACGTGCCGTTCCTGTACCTCAATTGGTTCCCGAGTTATTAACAAAATACTATACCTAAAAATCAACGTGCCTAGCTGAGAACTATAACTATTTCAAACTGCCTAGCTTTTGGACCTGTATTTCGATAAGTTACCGCCCCATTTGGTTCAAACTGGGCAGGCTGGTGGCTGAGATGTGGGCGGTTCGAATGATGTATGTGCCGCCTCCGTAGCTCCATTGGTTCCCAGGTAATTACCAAAATACTACACCTAAAAAGGAATTTGCTTAGTTTAGAAATATAACTATTTCAAGCAACGAAGCGGCAAGGTGGTACCCCCAAATTGCCGGACCTCCTACTCGATAAGTTACCGCCCCATTTGGTTCAAACTTCGTAGGCGGGTGTCCAGGACGACGGCGGTTCGAATGATATACGTGCCGTCCTCGTAGCTCAATTGGTTCCCGAGTTATTATCAAAATACAATACCTAAAAATAAGCATACTTATTTTGTAACTATAACTATTTCAATCTGCAAAGCTTTCGGTCCTACAACTCGATAAGTTACCGCCCTATTTGGTTCCAACTTTGCCAGCACGTGGCCAGTTAGAGGGCGGTTCGAATGATGTATGTACCGCCTCCGTAGCTTCATTGGTTCCCTAAAAATGAGCATGCTTAATTTAGAACTACAACTATTTCGAGCATCGAAGCTGCAAAGGGGTACCTCCCAAATTGCCGGACCTCCTACTCGATAAGTTACCGCCCCATTTGGTTCAAACTTTGTAGGCGGGTGTCCGGGACGACGGCCGTTCGAACGATATCTCTGCCGCCCCCGTACCTCGATTGGTTCCCGAGTTATTAACAAAAAACCATACCTAAAAAAGTTACCGTCCGATGTAGTTCAAACTAGGTGGCCATGTGGGCGTGGTCAAACCTGTTCCTGTGATATAGATGGCGCCACCGTACCACTACCTGTTCCTAAATTTTTAACAAAAAACCATAACTTCGAAACTTACCGTTCGATTTGGTTCAAACTTGGTAGGCAGGTAACGGCCGCCAAGGCGATTTGAACAATATAGGTGGCGCCACCGTAGCACCCATGGTTCCCTAAATATTAAGAAAAAACGTAATTACTCGAAAAGTTACAGTCCGCTATTATTCAGATTTGGTACACAGATGAAGGCGGCGAAGGCGGTTCGAATGACATCTCTGCCGCCCACGTGCGATGTCTGGTTCCGGAGATATTCAAGGTTGAAAATTCTACAAAAATTCAAAAAATGCAAAAAATTAAAAGTCCTCGGAATGAGCTGAAACTTGGTATACGTGTAGAGGGCGCCACGCTGATTACAATGACATACGACACGACCCCCTAGCACGCTTAGTTTAGAAGTTATTTTTTAAAACTCGACCTTGGAACCTTATCTATAAATCGCAATAACTCGGAAAGTTGCCGCCCCATCTGGCCCAAACTTCATGGGCCAGGTGTCTCGGCCGACGGCGGTTCGAATGATATACGTGCCGTTCCTGTACCTCAATTGGTTCCCGAGTTATTAACAAAATACTATACCTAAAAATCAACGTGCCTAGCTGAGAACTATAACTATTTCAAACTGCCTAGCTTTTGGACCTGTATTTCGATAAGTTACCGCCCCATTTGGTTCAAACTGGGCAGGCTGGTGGCTGAGATGTGGGCGGTTCGAATGATGTATGTGCCGCCTCCGTAGCTCCATTGGTTCCCAGGTAATTACCAAAATACTACACCTAAAAAGGAATTTGCTTAGTTTAGAAATATAACTATTTCAAGCAACGAAGCGGCAAGGTGGTACCCCCAAATTGCCGGACCTCCTACTCGATAAGTTACCGCCCCATTTGGTTCAAACTTCGTAGGCGGGTGTCCAGGACGACGGCGGTTCGAATGATATACGTGCCGTCCTCGTAGCTCAATTGGTTCCCGAGTTATTATCAAAATACAATACCTAAAAATAAGCATACTTATTTTGTAACTATAACTATTTCAATCTGCAAAGCTTTCGGTCCTACAACTCGATAAGTTACCGCCCTATTTGGTTCCAACTTTGCCAGCACGTGGCCAGTTAGAGGGCGGTTCGAATGATGTATGTACCGCCTCCGTAGCTTCATTGGTTCCCTAAAAATGAGCATGCTTAATTTAGAACTACAACTATTTCGAGCATCGAAGCTGCAAAGGGGTACCTCCCAAATTGCCGGACCTCCTACTCGATAAGTTACCGCCCCATTTGGTTCAAACTTTGTAGGCGGGTGTCCGGGACGACGGCCGTTCGAACGATATCTCTGCCGCCCCCGTACCTCGATTGGTTCCCGAGTTATTAACAAAAAACCATACCTAAAAAAGTTACCGTCCGATGTAGTTCAAACTAGGTGGCCATGTGGGCGTGGTCAAACCTGTTCCTGTGATATAGATGGCGCCACCGTACCACTACCTGTTCCTAAATTTTTAACAAAAAACCATAACTTCGAAACTTACCGTTCGATTTGGTTCAAACTTGGTAGGCAGGTAACGGCCGCCAAGGCGATTTGAACAATATAGGTGGCGCCACCGTAGCACCCATGGTTCCCTAAATATTAAGAAAAAACGTAATTACTCGAAAAGTTACAGTCCGCTATTATTCAGATTTGGTACACAGATGAAGGCGGCGAAGGCGGTTCGAATGACATCTCTGCCGCCCACGTGCGATGTCTGGTTCCGGAGATATTCAAGGTTGAAAATTCTACAAAAATTCAAAAAATGCAAAAAATTAAAAGTCCTCGGAATGAGCTGAAACTTGGTATACGTGTAGAGGGCGCCACGCTGATTACAATGACATACGACACGACCCCCTAGCACGCTTAGTTTAGAAGTTATTTTTTAAAACTCGACCTTGGAACCTTATCTATAAATCGCAATAACTCGGAAAGTTGCCGCCCCATCTGGCCCAAACTTCATGGGCCAGGTGTCTCGGCCGACGGCGGTTCGAATGATATACGTGCCGTTCCTGTACCTCAATTGGTTCCCGAGTTATTAACAAAATACTATACCTAAAAATCAACGTGCCTAGCTGAGAACTATAACTATTTCAATCTGCAAAGCTTTCGGCCCTACAACTCGATAAGTTACCGCCCCATTTGGTTCAAACTGGGCAGGCTGGTGGCTGAGATGTGGGCGGTTCGAATGATGTATGTGCCGCCTCCGTAGCTCCATTGGTTCCCAGGTAATTACCAAAATACTACACCTAAAAAGGAATTTGCTTAGTTTAGAAATATAACTATTTCAAGCAACGAAGCGGCAAGGTGGTACCCCCAAATTGCCGGACCTCCTACTCGATAAGTTACCGCCCCATTTGGTTCAAACTTCGTAGGCGGGTGTCCAGGACGACGGCGGTTCGAATGATATACGTGCCGTCCTCGTAGCTCAATTGGTTCCCGAGTTATTATCAAAATACAATACCTAAAAATAAGCATACTTATTTTGTAACTATAACTATTTCAATCTGCAAAGCTTTCGGCCCTACAACTCGATAAGTTACCGCCCTATTTGGTTCCAACTTTGCCCGCACGTGGCCAGTTAGAGGGCGGTTCGAATGATGTATGTACCGCCTCCGTAGCTCCATTGGTTCCCTAAAAATGAGCATGCTTAATTTAGAACTACAACTATTTCGAGCATCGAAGCTGCAAAGGGGTACCTCCCAAATTGCCGGACCTCCTACTCGATAAGTTACCGCCCCATTTGGTTCAAACTTTGTAGGCGGGTGTCCGGGACGACGGCCGTTCGAACGATATCTCTGCCGCCCCCGTACCTCGATTGGTTCCCGAGTTATTAACAAAAAACCATACCTAAAAAAGTTACCGTCCGATGTAGTTCAAACTAGGTGGCCATGTGGGCGTGGTCAAACCTGTTCCTGTGATATAGATGGCGCCACCGTACCACTACCTGTTCCTAAATTTTTAACAAAAAACCATAACTTCGAAACTTACCGTTCGATTTGGTTCAAACTTGGTAGGCAGGTAACGGCCGCCAAGGCGATTTGAACAATATAGGTGGCGCCACCGTAGCACCCATGGTTCCCTAAATATTAAGAAAAAACGTAATTACTCGAAAAGTTACAGTCCGCTATTATTCAGATTTGGTACACAGATGAAGGCGGCGAAGGCGGTTCGAATGACATCTCTGCCGCCCACGTGCGATGTCTGGTTCCGGAGATATTCAAGGTTGAAAATTCTACAAAAATTCAAAAAATGCAAAAAATTAAAAGTCCTCGGAATGAGCTGAAACTTGGTATACGTGTAGAGGGCGCCACGCTGATTACAATGACATACGACACGACCCCCTAGCACGCTTAGTTTAGAAGTTATTTTTTAAAACTCGACCTTGGAACCTTATCTATAAATCGCAATAACTCGGAAAGTTGCCGCCCCATCTGGCCCAAACTTCATGGGCCAGGTGTCTCGGCCGACGGCGGTTCGAATGATATACGTGCCGTTCCTGTACCTCAATTGGTTCCCGAGTTATTAACAAAATACTATACCTAAAAATCAACGTGCCTAGCTGAGAACTATAACTATTTCAAACTGCCTAGCTTTTGGACCTGTATTTCGATAAGTTACCGCCCCATTTGGTTCAAACTGGGCAGGCTGGTGGCTGAGATGTGGGCGGTTCGAATGATGTATGTGCCGCCTCCGTAGCTCCATTGGTTCCCAGGTAATTACCAAAATACTACACCTAAAAAGGAATTTGCTTAGTTTAGAAATATAACTATTTCAAGCAACGAAGCGGCAAGGTGGTACCCCCAAATTGCCGGACCTCCTACTCGATAAGTTACCGCCCCATTTGGTTCAAACTTCGTAGGCGGGTGTCCAGGACGACGGCGGTTCGAATGATATACGTGCCGTCCTCGTAGCTCAATTGGTTCCCGAGTTATTATCAAAATACAATACCTAAAAATAAGCATACTTATTTTGTAACTATAACTATTTCAATCTGCAAAGCTTTCGGTCCTACAACTCGATAAGTTACCGCCCTATTTGGTTCCAACTTTGCCAGCACGTGGCCAGTTAGAGGGCGGTTCGAATGATGTATGTACCGCCTCCGTAGCTTCATTGGTTCCCTAAAAATGAGCATGCTTAATTTAGAACTACAACTATTTCGAGCATCGAAGCTGCAAAGGGGTACCTCCCAAATTGCCGGACCTCCTACTCGATAAGTTACCGCCCCATTTGGTTCAAACTTTGTAGGCGGGTGTCCGGGACGACGGCCGTTCGAACGATATCTCTGCCGCCCCCGTACCTCGATTGGTTCCCGAGTTATTAACAAAAAACCATACCTAAAAAAGTTACCGTCCGATGTAGTTCAAACTAGGTGGCCATGTGGGCGTGGTCAAACCTGTTCCTGTGATATAGATGGCGCCACCGTACCACTACCTGTTCCTAAATTTTTAACAAAAAACCATAACTTCGAAACTTACCGTTCGATTTGGTTCAAACTTGGTAGGCAGGTAACGGCCGCCAAGGCGATTTGAACAATATAGGTGGCGCCACCGTAGCACCCATGGTTCCCTAAATATTAAGAAAAAACGTAATTACTCGAAAAGTTACAGTCCGCTATTATTCAGATTTGGTACACAGATGAAGGCGGCGAAGGCGGTTCGAATGACATCTCTGCCGCCCACGTGCGATGTCTGGTTCCGGAGATATTCAAGGTTGAAAATTCTACAAAAATTCAAAAAATGCAAAAAATTAAAAGTCCTCGGAATGAGCTGAAACTTGGTATACGTGTAGAGGGCGCCACGCTGATTACAATGACATACGACACGACCCCCTAGCACGCTTAGTTTAGAAGTTATTTTTTAAAACTCGACCTTGGAACCTTATCTATAAATCGCAATAACTCGGAAAGTTGCCGCCCCATCTGGCCCAAACTTCATGGGCCAGGTGTCTCGGCCGACGGCGGTTCGAATGATATACGTGCCGTTCCTGTACCTCAATTGGTTCCCGAGTTATTAACAAAATACTATACCTAAAAATCAACGTGCCTAGCTGAGAACTATAACTATTTCAAACTGCCTAGCTTTTGGACCTGTATTTCGATAAGTTACCGCCCCATTTGGTTCAAACTGGGCAGGCTGGTGGCTGAGATGTGGGCGGTTCGAATGATGTATGTGCCGCCTCCGTAGCTCCATTGGTTCCCAGGTAATTACCAAAATACTACACCTAAAAAGGAATTTGCTTAGTTTAGAAATATAACTATTTCAAGCAACGAAGCGGCAAGGTGGTACCCCCAAATTGCCGGACCTCCTACTCGATAAGTTACCGCCCCATTTGGTTCAAACTTCGTAGGCGGGTGTCCAGGACGACGGCGGTTCGAATGATATACGTGCCGTCCTCGTAGCTCAATTGGTTCCCGAGTTATTATCAAAATACAATACCTAAAAATAAGCATACTTATTTTGTAACTATAACTATTTCAATCTGCAAAGCTTTCGGCCCTACAACTCGATAAGTTACCGCCCTATTTGGTTCCAACTTTGCCCGCACGTGGCCAGTTAGAGGGCGGTTCGAATGATGTATGTACCGCCTCCGTAGCTCCATTGGTTCCCTAAAAATGAGCATGCTTAATTTAGAACTACAACTATTTCGAGCATCGAAGCTGCAAAGGGGTACCTCCCAAATTGCCGGACCTCCTACTCGATAAGTTACCGCCCCATTTGGTTCAAACTTTGTAGGCGGGTGTCCGGGACGACGGCCGTTCGAACGATATCTCTGCCGCCCCCGTACCTCGATTGGTTCCCGAGTTATTAACAAAA
The DNA here is from genome assembly GCA_963978815.1 of Aleochara curtula. Lineage (NCBI taxonomy): Eukaryota > Metazoa > Arthropoda > Insecta > Coleoptera > Staphylinidae > Aleochara > Aleochara curtula. The sequence continues at coordinate 11,160,138 of OZ022221.1, read as the reverse complement.
AACCATACCTAAAAAAGTTACCGTCCGATGTAGTTCAAACTAGGTGGCCATGTGGGCGTGGTCAAACCTGTTCCTGTGATATAGATGGCGCCACCGTACCACTACCTGTTCCTAAATTTTTAACAAAAAACCATAACTTCGAAACTTACCGTTCGATTTGGTTCAAACTTGGTAGGCAGGTAACGGCCGCCAAGGCGATTTGAACAATATAGGTGGCGCCACCGTAGCACCCATGGTTCCCTAAATATTAAGAAAAAACGTAATTACTCGAAAAGTTACAGTCCGCTATTATTCAGATTTGGTACACAGATGAAGGCGGCGAAGGCGGTTCGAATGACATCTCTGCCGCCCACGTGCGATGTCTGGTTCCGGAGATATTCAAGGTTGAAAATTCTACAAAAATTCAAAAAATGCAAAAAATTAAAAGTCCTCGGAATGAGCTGAAACTTGGTATACGTGTAGAGGGCGCCACGCTGATTACAATGACATACGACACGACCCCCTAGCACGCTTAGTTTAGAAGTTATTTTTTAAAACTCGACCTTGGAACCTTATCTATAAATCGCAATAACTCGGAAAGTTGCCGCCCCATCTGGCCCAAACTTCATGGGCCAGGTGTCTCGGCCGACGGCGGTTCGAATGATATACGTGCCGTTCCTGTACCTCAATTGGTTCCCGAGTTATTAACAAAATACTATACCTAAAAATCAACGTGCCTAGCTGAGAACTATAACTATTTCAAACTGCCTAGCTTTTGGACCTGTATTTCGATAAGTTACCGCCCCATTTGGTTCAAACTGGGCAGGCTGGTGGCTGAGATGTGGGCGGTTCGAATGATGTATGTGCCGCCTCCGTAGCTCCATTGGTTCCCAGGTAATTACCAAAATACTACACCTAAAAAGGAATTTGCTTAGTTTAGAAATATAACTATTTCAAGCAACGAAGCGGCAAGGTGGTACCCCCAAATTGCCGGACCTCCTACTCGATAAGTTACCGCCCCATTTGGTTCAAACTTCGTAGGCGGGTGTCCAGGACGACGGCGGTTCGAATGATATACGTGCCGTCCTCGTAGCTCAATTGGTTCCCGAGTTATTATCAAAATACAATACCTAAAAATAAGCATACTTATTTTGTAACTATAACTATTTCAATCTGCAAAGCTTTCGGCCCTACAACTCGATAAGTTACCGCCCTATTTGGTTCCAACTTTGCCCGCACGTGGCCAGTTAGAGGGCGGTTCGAATGATGTATGTACCGCCTCCGTAGCTCCATTGGTTCCCTAAAAATGAGCATGCTTAATTTAGAACTACAACTATTTCGAGCATCGAAGCTGCAAAGGGGTACCTCCCAAATTGCCGGACCTCCTACTCGATAAGTTACCGCCCCATTTGGTTCAAACTTTGTAGGCGGGTGTCCGGGACGACGGCCGTTCGAACGATATCTCTGCCGCCCCCGTACCTCGATTGGTTCCCGAGTTATTAACAAAAAACCATACCTAAAAAAGTTACCGTCCGATGTAGTTCAAACTAGGTGGCCATGTGGGCGTGGTCAAACCTGTTCCTGTGATATAGATGGCGCCACCGTACCACTACCTGTTCCTAAATTTTTAACAAAAAACCATAACTTCGAAACTTACCGTTCGATTTGGTTCAAACTTGGTAGGCAGGTAACGGCCGCCAAGGCGATTTGAACAATATAGGTGGCGCCACCGTAGCACCCATGGTTCCCTAAATATTAAGAAAAAACGTAATTACTCGAAAAGTTACAGTCCGCTATTATTCAGATTTGGTACACAGATGAAGGCGGCGAAGGCGGTTCGAATGACATCTCTGCCGCCCACGTGCGATGTCTGGTTCCGGAGATATTCAAGTTTGAAAATTCTACAAAAATTCAAAAAATGCAAAAAATTAAAAGTCCTCGGAATGAGCTGAAACTTGGTATACGTGTAGAGGGCGCCACGCTGATTACAATGACATACGACACGACCCCCTAGCACGCTTAGTTTAGAAGTTATTTTTTAAAACTCGACCTTGGAACCTTATCTATAAATCGCAATAACTCGGAAAGTTGCCGCCCCATCTGGCCCAAACTTCATGGGCCAGGTGTCTCGGCCGACGGCGGTTCGAATGATATACGTGCCGTTCCTGTACCTCAATTGGTTCCCGAGTTATTAACAAAATACTATACCTAAAAATCAACGTGCCTAGCTGAGAACTATAACTATTTCAAACTGCCTAGCTTTTGGACCTGTATTTCGATAAGTTACCGCCCCATTTGGTTCAAACTGGGCAGGCTGGTGGCTGAGATGTGGGCGGTTCGAATGATGTATGTGCCGCCTCCGTAGCTCCATTGGTTCCCAGGTAATTACCAAAATACTACACCTAAAAAGGAATTTGCTTAGTTTAGAAATATAACTATTTCAAGCAACGAAGCGGCAAGGTGGTACCCCCAAATTGCCGGACCTCCTACTCGATAAGTTACCGCCCCATTTGGTTCAAACTTCGTAGGCGGGTGTCCAGGACGACGGCGGTTCGAATGATATACGTGCCGTCCTCGTAGCTCAATTGGTTCCCGAGTTATTATCAAAATACAATACCTAAAAATAAGCATACTTATTTTGTAACTATAACTATTTCAATCTGCAAAGCTTTCGGTCCTACAACTCGATAAGTTACCGCCCTATTTGGTTCCAACTTTGCCAGCACGTGGCCAGTTAGAGGGCGGTTCGAATGATGTATGTACCGCCTCCGTAGCTTCATTGGTTCCCTAAAAATGAGCATGCTTAATTTAGAACTACAACTATTTCGAGCATCGAAGCTGCAAAGGGGTACCTCCCAAATTGCCGGACCTCCCACTCGATAAGTTACCGCCCCATTTGGTTCAAACTTTGTAGGCGGGTGTCCGGGACGACGGCCGTTCGAACGATATCTCTGCCGCCCCCGTACCTCGATTGGTTCCCGAGTTATTAACAAAAAACCATACCTAAAAAAGTTACCGTCCGATGTAGTTCAAACTAGGTGGCCATGTGGGCGTGGTCAAACCTGTTCCTGTGATATAGATGGCGCCACCGTACCACTACCTGTTCCTAAATTTTTAACAAAAAACCATAACTTCGAAACTTACCGTTCGATTTGGTTCAAACTTGGTAGGCAGGTAACGGCCGCCAAGGCGATTTGAACAATATAGGTGGCGCCACCGTAGCACCCATGGTTCCCTAAATATTAAGAAAAAACGTAATTACTCGAAAAGTTACAGTCCGCTATTATTCAGATTTGGTACACAGATGAAGGCGGCGAAGGCGGTTCGAATGACATCTCTGCCGCCCACGTGCGATGTCTGGTTCCGGAGATATTCAAGGTTGAAAATTCTACAAAAATTCAAAAAATGCAAAAAATTAAAAGTCGGAATGAGCTGAAACTTGGTATACGTGTAGAGGGCGCCACGCTGATTACAATGACATACGACACGACCCCCTAGCACGCTTAGTTTAGAAGTTATTTTTTAAAACTCGACCTTGGAACCTTATCTATAAATCGCAATAACTCGGAAAGTTGCCGCCCCATCTGGCCCAAACTTCATGGGCCAGGTGTCTCGGCCGACGGCGGTTCGAATGATATACGTGCCGTTCCTGTACCTCAATTGGTTCCCGAGTTATTAACAAAATACTATACCTAAAAATCAACGTGCCTAGCTGAGAACTATAACTATTTCAAACTGCCTAGCTTTTGGACCTGTATTTCGATAAGTTACCGCCCCATTTGGTTCAAACTGGGCAGGCTGGTGGCTGAGATGTGGGCGGTTCGAATGATGTATGTGCCGCCTCCGTAGCTCCATTGGTTCCCAGGTAATTACCAAAATACTACACCTAAAAAGGAATTTGCTTAGTTTAGAAATATAACTATTTCAAGCAACGAAGCGGCAAGGTGGTACCCCCAAATTGCCGGACCTCCTACTCGATAAGTTACCGCCCCATTTGGTTCAAACTTCGTAGGCGGGTGTCCAGGACGACGGCGGTTCGAATGATATACGTGCCGTCCTCGTAGCTCAATTGGTTCCCGAGTTATTATCAAAATACAATACCTAAAAATAAGCATACTTATTTTGTAACTATAACTATTTCAATCTGCAAAGCTTTCGGCCCTACAACTCGATAAGTTACCGCCCTATTTGGTTCCAACTTTGCCCGCACGTGGCCAGTTAGAGGGCGGTTCGAATGATGTATGTACCGCCTCCGTAGCTCCATTGGTTCCCTAAAAATGAGCATGCTTAATTTAGAACTACAACTATTTTGAGCATCGAAGCTGCAAAGGGGTACCTCCCAAATTGCCGGACCTCCTACTCGATAAGTTACCGCCCCATTTGGTTCAAACTTTGTAGGCGGGTGTCCGGGACGACGGCCGTTCGAACGATATCTCTGCCGCCCCCGTACCTCGATTGGTTCCCGAGTTATTAACAAAAAACCATACCTAAAAAAGTTACCGTCCGATGTAGTTCAAACTAGGTGGCCATGTGGGCGTGGTCAAACCTGTTCCTGTGATATAGATGGCGCCACCGTACCACTACCTGTTCCTAAATTTTTAACAAAAAACCATAACTTCGAAACTTACCGTTCGATTTGGTTCAAACTTGGTAGGCAGGTAACGGCCGCCAAGGCGATTTGAACAATATAGGTGGCGCCACCGTAGCACCCATGGTTCCCTAAATATTAAGAAAAAACGTAATTACTCGAAAAGTTACAGTCCGCTATTATTCAGATTTGGTACACAGATGAAGGCGGCGAAGGCGGTTCGAATGACATCTCTGCCGCCCACGTGCGATGTCTGGTTCCGGAGATATTCAAGGTTGAAAATTCTACAAAAATTCAAAAAATGCAAAAAATTAAAAGTCCTCGGAATGAGCTGAAACTTGGTATACGTGTAGAGGGCGCCACGCTGATTACAATGACATACGACACGACCCCCTAGCACGCTTAGTTTAGAAGTTATTTTTTAAAACTCGACCTTGGAACCTTATCTATAAATCGCAATAACTCGGAAAGTTGCCGCCCCATCTGGCCCAAACTTCATGGGCCAGGTGTCTCGGCCGACGGCGGTTCGAATGATATACGTGCCGTTCCTGTACCTCAATTGGTTCCCGAGTTATTAACAAAATACTATACCTAAAAATCAACGTGCCTAGCTGAGAACTATAACTATTTCAAACTGCCTAGCTTTTGGACCTGTATTTCGATAAGTTACCGCCCCATTTGGTTCAAACTGGGCAGGCTGGTGGCTGAGATGTGGGCGGTTCGAATGATGTATGTGCCGCCTCCGTAGCTCCATTGGTTCCCAGGTAATTACCAAAATACTACACCTAAAAAGGAATTTGCTTAGTTTAGAAATATAACTATTTCAAGCAACGAAGCGGCAAGGTGGTACCCCCAAATTGCCGGACCTCCTACTCGATAAGTTACCGCCCCATTTGGTTCAAACTTCGTAGGCGGGTGTCCAGGACGACGGCGGTTCGAATGATATACGTGCCGTCCTCGTAGCTCAATTGGTTCCCGAGTTATTATCAAAATACAATACCTAAAAATAAGCATACTTATTTTGTAACTATAACTATTTCAATCTGCAAAGCTTTCGGTCCTACAACTCGATAAGTTACCGCCCTATTTGGTTCCAACTTTGCCAGCACGTGGCCAGTTAGAGGGCGGTTCGAATGATGTATGTACCGCCTCCGTAGCTTCATTGGTTCCCTAAAAATGAGCATGCTTAATTTAGAACTACAACTATTTCGAGCATCGAAGCTGCAAAGGGGTACCTCCCAAATTGCCGGACCTCCTACTCGATAAGTTACCGCCCCATTTGGTTCAAACTTTGTAGGCGGGTGTCCGGGACGACGGCCGTTCGAACGATATCTCTGCCGCCCCCGTACCTCGATTGGTTCCCGAGTTATTAACAAAAAACCATACCTAAAAAAGTTACCGTCCGATGTAGTTCAAACTAGGTGGCCATGTGGGCGTGGTCAAACCTGTTCCTGTGATATAGATGGCGCCACCGTACCACTACCTGTTCCTAAATTTTTAACAAAAAACCATAACTTCGAAACTTACCGTTCGATTTGGTTCAAACTTGGTAGGCAGGTAACGGCCGCCAAGGCGATTTGAACAATATAGGTGGCGCCACCGTAGCACCCATGGTTCCCTAAATATTAAGAAAAAACGTAATTACTCGAAAAGTTACAGTCCGCTATTATTCAGATTTGGTACACAGATGAAGGCGGCGAAGGCGGTTCGAATGACATCTCTGCCGCCCACGTGCGATGTCTGGTTCCGGAGATATTCAAGGTTGAAAATTCTACAAAAATTCAAAAAATGCAAAAAATTAAAAGTCCTCGGAATGAGCTGAAACTTGGTATACGTGTAGAGGGCGCCACGCTGATTACAATGACATACGACACGACCCCCTAGCACGCTTAGTTTAGAAGTTATTTTTTAAAACTCGACCTTGGAACCTTATCTATAAATCGCAATAACTCGGAAAGTTGCCGCCCCATCTGGCCCAAACTTCATGGGCCAGGTGTCTCGGCCGACGGCGGTTCGAATGATATACGTGCCGTTCCTGTACCTCAATTGGTTCCCGAGTTATTAACAAAATACTATACCTAAAAATCAACGTGCCTAGCTGAGAACTATAACTATTTCAAACTGCCTAGCTTTTGGACCTGTATTTCGATAAGTTACCGCCCCATTTGGTTCAAACTGGGCAGGCTGGTGGCTGAGATGTGGGCGGTTCGAATGATGTATGTGCCGCCTCCGTAGCTCCATTGGTTCCCAGGTAATTACCAAAATACTACACCTAAAAAGGAATTTGCTTAGTTTAGAAATATAACTATTTCAAGCAACGAAGCGGCAAGGTGGTACCCCCAAATTGCCGGACCTCCTACTCGATAAGTTACCGCCCCATTTGGTTCAAACTTCGTAGGCGGGTGTCCAGGACGACGGCGGTTCGAATGATATACGTGCCGTCCTCGTAGCTCAATTGGTTCCCGAGTTATTATCAAAATACAATACCTAAAAATAAGCATACTTATTTTGTAACTATAACTATTTCAATCTGCAAAGCTTTCGGCCCTACAACTCGATAAGTTACCGCCCTATTTGGTTCCAACTTTGCCCGCACGTGGCCAGTTAGAGGGCGGTTCGAATGATGTATGTACCGCCTCCGTAGCTCCATTGGTTCCCTAAAAATGAGCATGCTTAATTTAGAACTACAACTATTTCGAGCATCGAAGCTGCAAAGGGGTACCTCCCAAATTGCCGGACCTCCTACTCGATAAGTTACCGCCCCATTTGGTTCAAACTTTGTAGGCGGGTGTCCGGGACGACGGCCGTTCGAACGATATCTCTGCCGCCCCCGTACCTCGATTGGTTCCCGAGTTATTAACAAAAAACCATACCTAAAAAAGTTACCGTCCGATGTAGTTCAAACTAGGTGGCCATGTGGGCGTGGTCAAACCTGTTCCTGTGATATAGATGGCGCCACCGTACCACTACCTGTTCCTAAATTTTTAACAAAAAACCATAACTTCGAAACTTACCGTTCGATTTGGTTCAAACTTGGTAGGCAGGTAACGGCCGCCAAGGCGATTTGAACAATATAGGTGGCGCCACCGTAGCACCCATGGTTCCCTAAATATTAAGAAAAAACGTAATTACTCGAAAAGTTACAGTCCGCTATTATTCAGATTTGGTACACAGATGAAGGCGGCGAAGGCGGTTCGAATGACATCTCTGCCGCCCACGTGCGATGTCTGGTTCCGGAGATATTCAAGGTTGAAAATTCTACAAAAATTCAAAAAATGCAAAAAATTAAAAGTCCTCGGAATGAGCTGAAACTTGGTATACGTGTAGAGGGCGCCACGCTGATTACAATGACATACGACACGACCCCCTAGCACGCTTAGTTTAGAAGTTATTTTTTAAAACTCGACCTTGGAACCTTATCTATAAATCGCAATAACTCGGAAAGTTGCCGCCCCATCTGGCCCAAACTTCATGGGCCAGGTGTCTCGGCCGACGGCGGTTCGAATGATATACGTGCCGTTCCTGTACCTCAATTGGTTCCCGAGTTATTAACAAAATACTATACCTAAAAATCAACGTGCCTAGCTGAGAACTATAACTATTTCAAACTGCCTAGCTTTTGGACCTGTATTTCGATAAGTTACCGCCCCATTTGGTTCAAACTGGGCAGGCTGGTGGCTGAGATGTGGGCGGTTCGAATGATGTATGTGCCGCCTCCGTAGCTCCATTGGTTCCCAGGTAATTACCAAAATACTACACCTAAAAAGGAATTTGCTTAGTTTAGAAATATAACTATTTCAAGCAACGAAGCGGCAAGGTGGTACCCCCAAATTGCCGGACCTCCTACTCGATAAGTTACCGCCCCATTTGGTTCAAACTTCGTAGGCGGGTGTCCAGGACGACGGCGGTTCGAATGATATACGTGCCGTCCTCGTAGCTCAATTGGTTCCCGAGTTATTATCAAAATACAATACCTAAAAATAAGCATACTTATTTTGTAACTATAACTATTTCAATCTGCAAAGCTTTCGGCCCTACAACTCGATAAGTTACCGCCCTATTTGGTTCCAACTTTGCCCGCACGTGGCCAGTTAGAGGGCGGTTCGAATGATGTATGTACCGCCTCCGTAGCTCCATTGGTTCCCTAAAAATGAGCATGCTTAATTTAGAACTACAACTATTTCGAGCATCGAAGCTGCAAAGGGGTACCTCCCAAATTGCCGGACCTCCTACTCGATAAGTTACCGCCCCATTTGGTTCAAACTTTGTAGGCGGGTGTCCGGGACGACGGCCGTTCGAACGATATCTCTGCCGCCCCCGTACCTCGATTGGTTCCCGAGTTATTAACAAAAAACCATACCTAAAAAAGTTACCGTCCGATGTAGTTCAAACTAGGTGGCCATGTGGGCGTGGTCAAACCTGTTCCTGTGATATAGATGGCGCCACCGTACCACTACCTGTTCCTAAATTTTTAACAAAAAACCATAACTTCGAAACTTACCGTTCGATTTGGTTCAAACTTGGTAGGCAGGTAACGGCCGCCAAGGCGATTTGAACAATATAGGTGGCGCCACCGTAGCACCCATGGTTCCCTAAATATTAAGAAAAAACGTAATTACTCGAAAAGTTACAGTCCGCTATTATTCAGATTTGGTACACAGATGAAGGCGGCGAAGGCGGTTCGAATGACATCTCTGCCGCCCACGTGCGATGTCTGGTTCCGGAGATATTCAAGGTTGAAAATTCTACAAAAATTCAAAAAATGCAAAAAATTAAAAGTCCTCGGAATGAGCTGAAACTTGGTATACGTGTAGAGGGCGCCACGCTGATTACAATGACATACGACACGACCCCCTAGCACGCTTAGTTTAGAAGTTATTTTTTAAAACTCGACCTTGGAACCTTATCTATAAATCGCAATAACTCGGAAAGTTGCCGCCCCATCTGGCCCAAACTTCATGGGCCAGGTGTCTCGGCCGACGGCGGTTCGAATGATATACGTGCCGTTCCTGTACCTCAATTGGTTCCCGAGTTATTAACAAAATACTATACCTAAAAATCAACGTGCCTAGCTGAGAACTATAACTATTTCAAACTGCCTAGCTTTTGGACCTGTATTTCGATAAGTTACCGCCCCATTTGGTTCAAACTGGGCAGGCTGGTGGCTGAGATGTGGGCGGTTCGAATGATGTATGTGCCGCCTCCGTAGCTCCATTGGTTCCCAGGTAATTACCAAAATACTACACCTAAAAAGGAATTTGCTTAGTTTAGAAATATAACTATTTCAAGCAACGAAGCGGCAAGGTGGTACCCCCAAATTGCCGGACCTCCTACTCGATAAGTTACCGCCCCATTTGGTTCAAACTTCGTAGGCGGGTGTCCAGGACGACGGCGGTTCGAATGATATACGTGCCGTCCTCGTAGCTCAATTGGTTCCCGAGTTATTATCAAAATACAATACCTAAAAATAAGCATACTTATTTTGTAACTATAACTATTTCAATCTGCAAAGCTTTCGGCCCTACAACTCGATAAGTTACCGCCCTATTTGGTTCCAACTTTGCCCGCACGTGGCCAGTTAGAGGGCGGTTCGAATGATGTATGTACCGCCTCCGTAGCTCCATTGGTTCCCTAAAAATGAGCATGCTTAATTTAGAACTACAACTATTTCGAGCATCGAAGCTGCAAAGGGGTACCTCCCAAATTGCCGGACCTCCTACTCGATAAGTTACCGCCCCATTTGGTTCAAACTTTGTAGGCGGGTGTCCGGGACGACGGCCGTTCGAACGATATCTCTGCCGCCCCCGTACCTCGATTGGTTCCCGAGTTATTAACAAAAAACCATACCTAAAAAAGTTACCGTCCGATGTAGTTCAAACTAGGTGGCCATGTGGGCGTGGTCAAACCTGTTCCTGTGATATAGATGGCGCCACCGTACCACTACCTGTTCCTAAATTTTTAACAAAAAACCATAACTTCGAAACTTACCGTTCGATTTGGTTCAAACTTGGTAGGCAGGTAACGGCCGCCAAGGCGATTTGAACAATATAGGTGGCGCCACCGTAGCACCCATGGTTCCCTAAATATTAAGAAAAAACGTAATTACTCGAAAAGTTACAGTCCGCTATTATTCAGATTTGGTACACAGATGAAGGCGGCGAAGGCGGTTCGAATGACATCTCTGCCGCCCACGTGCGATGTCTGGTTCCGGAGATATTCAAGGTTGAAAATTCTACAAAAATTCAAAAAATGCAAAAAATTAAAAGTCCTCGGAATGAGCTGAAACTTGGTATACGTGTAGAGGGCGCCACGCTGATTACAATGACATACGACACGACCCCCTAGCACGCTTAGTTTAGAAGTTATTTTTTAAAACTCGACCTTGGAACCTTATCTATAAATCGCAATAACTCGGAAAGTTGCCGCCCCATCTGGCCCAAACTTCATGGGCCAGGTGTCTCGGCCGACGGCGGTTCGAATGATATACGTGCCGTTCCTGTACCTCAATTGGTTCCCGAGTTATTAACAAAATACTATACCTAAAAATCAACGTGCCTAGCTGAGAACTATAACTATTTCAAACTGCCTAGCTTTTGGACCTGTATTTCGATAAGTTACCGCCCCATTTGGTTCAAACTGGGCAGGCTGGTGGCTGAGATGTGGGCGGTTCGAATGATGTATGTGCCGCCTCCGTAGCTCCATTGGTTGCCAGGTAATTACCAAAATACTACACCTAAAAAGGAATTTGCTTAGTTTAGAAATATAACTATTTCAAGCAACGAAGCGGCAAGGTGGTACCCCCAAATTGCCGGACCTCCTACTCGATAAGTTACCGCCCCATTTGGTTCAAACTTCGTAGGCGGGTGTCCAGGACGACGGCGGTTCGAATGATATACGTGCCGTCCTCGTAGCTCAATTGGTTCCCGAGTTATTATCAAAATACAATACCTAAAAATAAGCATACTTATTTTGTAACTATAACTATTTCAATCTGCAAAGCTTTCGGCCCTACAACTCGATAAGTTACCGCCCTATTTGGTTCCAACTTTGCCCGCACGTGGCCAGTTAGAGGGCGGTTCGAATGATGTATGTACCGCCTCCGTAGCTCCATTGGTTCCCTAAAAATGAGCATGCTTAATTTAGAACTACAACTATTTCGAGCATCGAAGCTGCAAAGGGGTACCTCCCAAATTGCCGGACCTCCTACTCGATAAGTTACCGCCCCATTTGGTTCAAACTTTGTAGGCGGGTGTCCGGGACGACGGCCGTTCGAACGATATCTCTGCCGCCCCCGTACCTCGATTGGTTCCCGAGTTATTAACAAAAAACCATACCTAAAAAAGTTACCGTCCGATGTAGTTCAAACTAGGTGGCCATGTGGGCGTGGTCAAACCTGTTCCTGTGATATAGATGGCGCCACCGTACCACTACCTGTTCCTAAATTTTTAACAAAAAACCATAACTTCGAAACTTACCGTTCGATTTGGTTCAAACTTGGTAGGCAGGTAACGGCCGCCAAGGCGATTTGAACAATATAGGTGGCGCCACCGTAGCACCCATGGTTCCCTAAATATTAAGAAAAAACGTAATTACTCGAAAAGTTACAGTCCGCTATTATTCAGATTTGGTACACAGATGAAGGCGGCGAAGGCGGTTCGAATGACATCTCTGCCGCCCACGTGCGATGTCTGGTTCCGGAGATATTCAAGTTTGAAAATTCTACAAAAATTCAAAAAATGCAAAAAATTAAAAGTCCTCGGAATGCGCTGAAACTTGGTATACCTGTAGAGGGCGCCACGCTGATTACAATGACATACGACACGACCCCCTAGCACGCTTAGTTTAGAAGTTATTTTTTAAAACTCGACCTTGGAACCTTATCTATAAATCGCAATAACTCGGAAAGTTGCCGCCCCATCTGGCCCAAACTTCATGGGCCAGGTGTCTCGGCCGACGGCGGTTCGAATGATATACGTGCCGTTCCTGTACCTCAATTGGTTCCCGAGTTATTAACAAAATACTATACCTAAAAATCAACGTGCCTAGCTGAGAACTATAACTATTTCAAACTGCCTAGCTTTTGGACCTGTATTTCGATAAGTTACCGCCCCATTTGGTTCAAACTGGGCAGGCTGGTGGCTGAGATGTGGGCGGTTCGAATGATGTATGTGCCGCCTCCGTAGCTCCATTGGTTCCCAGGTAATTACCAAAATACTACACCTAAAAAGGAATTTGCTTAGTTTAGAAATATAACTATTTCAAGCAACGAAGCGGCAAGGTGGTACCCCCAAATTGCCGGACCTCCTACTCGATAAGTTACCGCCCCATTTGGTTCAAACTTCGTAGGCGGGTGTCCAGGACGACGGCGGTTCGAATGATATACGTGCCGTCCTCGTAGCTCAATTGGTTCCCGAGTTATTATCAAAATACAATACCTAAAAATAAGCATACTTATTTTGTAACTATAACTATTTCAATCTGCAAAGCTTTCGGCCCTACAACTCGATAAGTTACCGCCCTATTTGGTTCCAACTTTGCCCGCACGTGGCCAGTTAGAGGGCGGTTCGAATGATGTATGTACCGCCTCCGTAGCTCCATTGGTTCCCTAAAAATGAGCATGCTTAATTTAGAACTACAACTATTTCGAGCATCGAAGCTGCAAAGGGGTACCTCCCAAATTGCCGGACCTCCTACTCGATAAGTTACCGCCCCATTTGGTTCAAACTTTGTAGGCGGGTGTCCGGGACGACGGCCGTTCGAACGATATCTCTGCCGCCCCCGTACCTCGATTGGTTCCCGAGTTATTAACAAAAAACCATACCTAAAAAAGTTACCGTCCGATGTAGTTCAAACTAGGTGGCCATGTGGGCGTGGTCAAACCTGTTCCTGTGATATAGATGGCGCCACCGTACCACTACCTGTTCCAAAATTTTTAACAAAAAACCATAACTTCGAAACTTACCGTTCGATTTGGTTCAAACTTGGTAGGCAGGTAACGGCCGCCAAGGCGATTTGAACAATATAGGTGGCGCCACCGTAGCACCCATGGTTCCCTAAATATTAAGAAAAAACGTAATTACTCGAAAAGTTACAGTCCGCTATTATTCAGATTTGGTACACAGATGAAGGCGGCGAAGGCGGTTCGAATGACATCTCTGCCGCCCACGTGCGATGTCTGGTTCCGGAGATATTCAAGTTTGAAAATTCTACAAAAATTCAAAAAATGCAAAAAATTAAAAGTCCTCGGAATGCGCTGAAACTTGGTATACGTGTAGAGGGCGCCACGCTGATTACAATGACATACGACACGACCCCCTAGCACGCTTAGTTTAGAAGTTATTTTTTAAAACTCGACCTTGGAACCTTATCTATAAATCGCAATAACTCGGAAAGTTGCCGCCCCATCTGGCCCAAACTTCATGGGCCAGGTGTCTCGGCCGACGGCGGTTCGAATGATATACGTGCCGTTCCTGTACCTCAATTGGTTCCCGAGTTATTAACAAAATACTATACCTAAAAATCAACGTGCCTAGCTGAGAACTATAACTATTTCAAACTGCCTAGCTTTTGGACCTGTATTTCGATAAGTTACCGCCCCATTTGGTTCAAACTGGGCAGGCTGGTGGCTGAGATGTGGGCGGTTCGAATGATGTATGTGCCGCCTCCGTAGCTCCATTGGTTCCCAGGTAATTACCAAAATACTACACCTAAAAAGGAATTTGCTTAGTTTAGAAATATAACTATTTCAAGCAACGAAGCGGCAAGGTGGTACCCCCAAATTGCCGGACCTCCTACTCGATAAGTTACCGCCCCATTTGGTTCAAACTTCGTAGGCGGGTGTCCAGGACGACGGCGGTTCGAATGATATACGTGCCGTCCTCGTAGCTCAATTGGTTCCCGAGTTATTATCAAAATACAATACCTAAAAATAAGCATACTTATTTTGTAACTATAACTATTTCAATCTGCAAAGCTTTCGGCCCTACAACTCGATAAGTTACCGCCCTATTTGGTTCCAACTTTGCCCGCACGTGGCCAGTTAGAGGGCGGTTCGAATGATGTATGTACCGCCTCCGTAGCTCCATTGGTTCCCTAAAAATGAGCATGCTTAATTTAGAACTACAACTATTTCGAGCATCGAAGCTGCAAAGGGGTACCTCCCAAATTGCCGGACCTCCTACTCGATAAGTTACCGCCCCATTTGGTTCAAACTTTGTAGGCGGGTGTCCGGGACGACGGCCGTTCGAACGATATCTCTGCCGCCCCCGTACCTCGATTGGTTCCCGAGTTATTAACAAAAAACCATACCTAAAAAAGTTACCGTCCGATGTAGTTCAAACTAGGTGGCCATGTGGGCGTGGTCAAACCTGTTCCTGTGATATAGATGGCGCCACCGTACCACTACCTGTTCCTAAATTTTTAACAAAAAACCATAACTTCGAAACTTACCGTTCGATTTGGTTCAAACTTGGTAGGCAGGTAACGGCCGCCAAGGCGATTTGAACAATATAGGTGGCGCCACCGTAGCACCCATGGTTCCCTAAATATTAAGAAAAAACGTAATTACTCGAAAAGTTACAGTCCGCTATTATTCAGATTTGGTACACAGATGAAGGCGGCGAAGGCGGTTCGAATGACATCTCTGCCGCCCACGTGCGATGTCTGGTTCCGGAGATATTCAAGTTTGAAAATTCTACAAAAATTCAAAAAATGCAAAAAATTAAAAGTCCTCGGAATGAGCTGAAACTTGGTATACGTGTAGAGGGCGCCACGCTGATTTCAATGACATACGACACGACCCCCTAGCACGCTTAGTTTAGAAGTTATTTTTTAAAACTCGACCTTGGAACCTTATCTATAAATCGCAATAACTCGGAAAGTTGCCGCCCCATCTGGCCCAAACTTCATGGGCCAGGTGTCTCGGCCGACGGCGGTTCGAATGATATACGTGCCGTTCCTGTACCTCGATTGGTTCCCGAGTTATTAACAAAATACTATACCTAAAAATCAACGTGCCTAGCTGAGAACTATAACTATTTCAAACTGCCTAGCTTTTGGACCTGTATTTCGATAAGTTACCGCCCCATTTGGTTCAAACTGGGCAGGCTGGTGGCTGAGATGTGGGCGGTTCGAATGATGTATGTGCCGCCTCCGTAGCTCCATTGGTTCCCAGGTAATTACCAAAATACTACACCTAAAAAGGAATTTGCTTAGTTTAGAAATATAACTATTTCAAGCAACGAAGCGGCAAGGTGGTACCCCCAAATTGCCGGACCTCCTACTCGATAAGTTACCGCCCCATTTGGTTCAAACTTCGTAGGCGGGTGTCTAGGACGACGGCGGTTCGAATGATATACGTGCCGTCCTCGTAGCTCAATTGGTTCCCGAGTTATTATCAAAATACAATACCTAAAAATAAGCATACTTATTTTGTAACTATAACTATTTCAATCTGCAAAGCTTTCGGCCCTACAACTCGATAAGTTACCGCCCAATTTGGTTCCAACTTTGCCCGCACGTGGCCAGTTAGAGGGCGGTTCGAATGATGTATGTACCGCCTCCGTAGCTCCATTGGTTCCCTAAAAATAAGCATGCTTAATTTAGAACTACAACTATTTCGAGCATCGAAGCTGCAAAGGGGTACCTCCCAAATTGCCGGACCTCCTACTCGATAAGTTACCGCCCCATTTGGTTCAAACTTTGTAGGCGGGTGTCCGGGACGACGGCCGTTCGAACGATATCTCTGCCGCCCCCGTACCTCTATTGGTTCCCGAGTTATTAACAAAAAACCATACCTAAAAAAGTTACCGTCCGATGTAGTTCAAACTAGGTGGCCATGTGGGCGTGGTCAAACCTGTTCCTGTGATATAGATGGCGCCACCGTACCACTACCTGTTCCTAAATTTTTAACAAAAAACCATAACTTCGAAACTTACCGTTCGATTTGGTTCAAACTTGGTAGGCAGGTAACGGCCGCCAAGGCGATTTGAACAATATAGGTGGCGCCACCGTAGCACCCATGGTTCCCTAAGTATTAAGAAAAAACGTAATTACTCGAAAAGTTACAGTCCGCTATTATTCAGATTTGGTACACAGATGAAGGCGGCGAAGGCGGTTCGAATGACGTCTCTGCCGCCCACGTGCGATGTCTGGTTCCGGAGATATTCAAGTTTGAAAATTCTACAAAAATTCAAAAAATGCAAAAAATTAAAAGTCCTCGGAATGAGCTGAAACTTGGTATACGTGTAGAGGGCGCCACGCTGATTACAATGACATACGACACGACCCCCTAGCACGCTTAGTTTAGAAGTTATTTTTTAAAACTCGACCTTGGAACCTTATCTATAAATCGCAATAACTCGGAAAGTTGCCGCCCCATCTGGCCCAAACTTCATGGGCCAGGTGTCTCGGCCGACGGCGGTTCGAATGATATACGTGCCGTTCCTGTACCTCAATTGGTTCCCGAGTTATTAACAAAATACTATACTTAAAAATCAACGTGCCTAGCTGAGAACTATAACTATTTCAAACTGCCTAGCTTTTGGACCTGTATTTCGATAAGTTACCGCCCCATTTGGTTCAAACTGGGCAGGCTGGTGGCTGAGATGTGGGGAGTTATTAACAAAATACTATACCTAAAAATCAACGTGCCTAGCTGAGAACTATAACTATTTCAAACTGCCTAGCTTTTGGACCTGTATTTCGATAAGTTACCGCCCCATTTGGTTCAAACTGGGCAGGCTGGTGGCTGAGATGTGGGCGGTTCGAATGATGTATGTGCCGCCTCCGTAGCTCCATTGGTTCCCAGGTAATTACCAAAATACTACACCTAAAAAGGAATTTGCTTAGTTTAGAAATATAACTATTTCAAGCAACGAAGCGGCAAGGTGGTACCCCCAAATTGCCGGACCTCCTACTCGATAAGTTACCGCCCCATTTGGTTCAAACTTCGTAGGCGGGTGTCTAGGACGACGGCGGTTCGAATGATATACGTGCCGTCCTCGTAGCTCAATTGGTTCCCGAGTTATTATCAAAATACAATACCTAAAAATAAGCATACTTATTTTGTAACTATAACTATTTCAATCTGCAAAGCTTTCGGCCCTACAACTCGATAAGTTACCGCCCAATTTGGTTCCAACTTTGCCCGCACGTGGCCAGTTAGAGGGCGGTTCGAATGATGTATGTACCGCCTCCGTAGCTCCATTGGTTCCCTAAAAATGAGCATGCTTAATTTAGAACTACAACTATTTCGAGCATCGAAGCTGCAAAGGGGTACCTCCCAAATTGCCGGACCTCCTACTCGATAAGTTACCGCCCCATTTGGTTCAAACTGGGCAGGCTGGTGGCTGAGATGTGGGCGGTTCGAATGATGTATGTGCCGCCTCCGTAGCTCCATTGGTTCCCAGGTAATTACCAAAATACTACACCTAAAAAGGAATTTGCTTAGTTTAGAAATATAACTATTTCAAGCAACGAAGCGGCAAGGTGGTACCCCCAAATTGCCGGACCTCCTACTCGATAAGTTACCGCCCCATTTGGTTCAAACATCGTAGGCGGGTGTCCAGGACGACGGCGGTTCGAATGATATACGTGCCGTCCTCGTAGCTCAATTGGTTCCCGAGTTATTATCAAAATACAATACCTAAAAATAAGCATACTTATTTTGTAACTATAACTATTTCAATCTGCAAAGCTTTCGGTCCTACAACTCGATAAGTTACCGCCCTATTTGGTTCCAACTTTGCCCGCACGTGGCCAGTTAAAGGGCGGTTCGAATGATGTATGTACCGCCTCCGTAGCTCCATTGGTTCCCAGGTAATTACCAAAATACTACACCTAAAAAGGAATTTGCTTAGTTTAGAAATATAACTATTTCAAGCAACGAAGCGGCAAGGTGGTACCCCCAAATTGCCGGACCTCCTACTCGATGAGTTACCGCCCCATTTGGTTCAAACTTCGTAGGCGGGTGTCCAGGACGACGGCGGTTCGAATGATATACGTGCCGTCCTCGTAGCTCAATTGGTTCCCGAGTTATTATCAAAATACAATACCTAAAAATAAGCATACTTATTTTGTAACTATAACTATTTCAATCTGCAAAGCTTTCGGTCCTACAACTCGATAAGTTACCGCCCTATTTGGTTCCAACTTTGCCCGCACGTGGCCAGTTAGAGGGCGGTTCGAATGATGTATGTACCGCCTCCGTAGCTCTATTGGTTCCCTAAAAATGAGCATGCTTAATTTAGAACTACAACTATTTCGAGCATCGAAGCTGCAAAGGGGTACCTCCCAAATTGCCGGACCTCCTACTCGATAAGTTACCGCCCCATTTGGTTCAAACTTTGTAGGCGGGTGTCCGGGACGACGGCCGTTCGAACGATATCTCTGCCGCCCCCGTACCTCGATTGGTTCCCGAGTTATTAACAAAAAACCATACCTAAAAAAGTTACCGTCCGATGTAGTTCAAACTAGGTGGCCATGTGGGCGTGGTCAAACCTGTTCCTGTGATATAGATGGCGCCACCGTACCACTACCTGTTCCTAAATTTTTAACAAAAAACCATAACTTCGAAACTTACCGTTCGATTTGGTTCAAACTTGGTAGGCAGGTAACGGCCGCCAAGGCGATTTGAACAATATAGGTGGCGCCACCGTAGCACCCATGGTTCCCTAAATATTAAGAAAAAACGTAATTACTCGAAAAGTTACAGTCCGCTATTATTCAGATTTGGTACACAGATGAAGGCGGCGAAGGCGGTTCGAATGACATCTCTGCCGCCCACGTGCGATGTCTGGTACCGGAGATATTCAAGTTTGAAAATTCTACAAAAATTCAAAAAATGACAAAAATTAAAAGTCCTCGGAATGAGCTGAAACTTGGTACACGTGTAGAGGGCGCCACGCTGATTACAATGACATACGACACGACCCCCTAGCACGCTTAGTTTAGAAGTTATTTTTTAAAACTCGACCTTGGAACCTTATCTATAAATCGCAATAACTCGGAAAGTTGCCGCCCCATCTGGCCCAAACTTCATGGGCCAGGTGTCTCGGCCGACGGCGGTTCGAATGATATACGTGCCGTTCCTGTACCTCAATTGGTTCCCGAGTTATTAACAAAATACTATACCTAAAAATCAACGTGCCTAGCTGAGAACTATAACTATTTCAAACTGCCTAGCTTTTGGACCTGTATTTCGATAAGTTACCGCCCCATTTGGTTGAAACTGGGCAGGCTGGTGGCTGAGATGTGGGCGGTTCGAATGATGTATGTGCCGCCTCCGTAGCTCCATTGGTTCCCAGGTAATTACCAAAATACTACACCTAAAAAGGAATTTGCTTAGTTTAGAAATATAACTATTTCAAGCAACGAAGCGGCAAGGTGGTACCCCCAAATTGCCGGACCTCCTACTCGATAAGTTACCGCCCCATTTGGTTCAAACTTCGTAGGCGGGTGTCCAGGACGACGGCGGTTCGAATGATATACGTGCCGTCCTCGTAGCTCAATTGGTTCCCGAGTTATTATCAAAATACAATACCTAAAAATAAGCATACTTTTTTTGTAACTATAACTATTTCAATCTGCAAAGCTTTCGGTCCTACAACTCGATAAGTTACCGCCCTATTTGGTTCCAACTTTGCCCGCACGTGGCCAGTTAGAGGGCGGTTCGAATGATGTATGTACCGCCTCCATAGCTCCATTGGTTCCCTAAAAATGAGCATGCTTAATTTAGAACTACAACTATTTCGAGCATCGAAGCTGCAAAGGGGTACCTCCCAAATTGCCGGACCTCCTACTCGATAAGTTACCGTCCGACGTAGTTCAAACTAGGTGGCCATGTGGGCGTGGTCAAACCTGTTCCTGTGATATAGATGGCGCCACCGTACCACTACCTGTTCCTAAATTTTTAACAAAAAACCATAACTTCGAAACTTACCGTTCGATTTGGTTCAAACTTGGTAGGCAGGTAACGGCCGCCAAGGCGATTTGAACAATATAGGTGGCGCCACCGTAGCACCCATGGTTCCCTAAATATTAAGAAAAAACGTAATTACTCGAAAAGTTACAGTCCGCTATTATTCAGATTTGGTACACAGATGAAGGCGGCGAAGGCGGTTCGAATGACATCTCTGCCGCCCACGTGCGATGTCTGGTTCCGGAGATATTCAAGTTTGAAAATTCTACAAAAATTCAAAAAATGCAAAAAATTAAAAGTCCTCGGAATGAGCTGAAACTTGGTATACGTGTAGAGGGCGCCACGCTGATTACAATGACATACGACACGGCCCCCTAGCACGCTTAGTTTAGAAGTTATTTTTTAAAACTCGACCTTGGAATATTATCTATAAATCGCAATAACTCGGAAAGTTGCCGCCCCATCTGGCCCAAACTTCATGGGCCAGGTGTCTCGGCCGACGGCGGTTCGAATGATATACGTGCCGTTCCTGTACCTCAATTGGTTCCCGAGTTATTAACAAAATACTATACCTAAAAATCAACGTGCCTAGCTGAGAACTATAACTATTTCAAACTGCCTAGCTTTTGGACCTGTATGTTCGATAAGTTACCGCCCCATTTGGTTCGAAACTTGGCAGGCTGGTGGCTGAGATGTGGGCGGTTCGAATGATGAAATTTTACGTTTTTGCATTTTCCGCGGAAACTACCCAATAAAATTTAATTCAAAAAATCACAGTTGTGCATGGGCTCATTGCGCATCATTTGGCGGTAAGAAAGTTTTTCTATCTCTAACAGATTTCCCTAGAAAAATTTTTGAAATTAAAAATTTTAAAATCTTCCATTTTTTTTCAAAAATTTTTTTAAAATCTTTCTAGTTTAACGTTAGCGCTGAGAATTTTTTGTAAGATACACAATTACATACTGCAACAAACGTAATTTAAAGCAAGTTAATATATTAAATAGTTTTACGGCAAAAAATTCTCAAAGTTGAAATTTATAAACTCTTCCAATAGAAAATTATACACTTTCAAATGCATAAATTTTCCATTTCCATTAAAGATACGTAAAAATTAAAAGGCGCATTTGATAGAATGTTAATTCTAGTTTCTAATTCTGAAAACGAGATGTTTATATCTTATCGCGTCTATTTGTTATTAATTTTTAAAGTAAACAAGTCGAAAAACAAGTCAAAATCTTCGTTTGCTTATAATTCAGTTGCTAATTAATATATCGTAACCAACTAAAAGCAGTTTTATAGACTCTCTAATTATGCACAATACTAAAAAGTTTGAATAATATTTCACTTATAGTTTAGAAGCTATGGTTATTTAAAAATTGAAAGAGCACAATGTCGACGACGTGACCAGCTTGTCGCACCTTATGACAAGTCAACTTTAAACATTAGTAGCATCTAACGCAAAAGAGATATTCGAATACGGTTTTCACAGTTTTAAAGAAAATTAAACGCTTCATCTGAAAATATAACTTTTACTTACGTAGACTAAAGATAAGTATTAATAATTAACCTTTGAATGTGGGTAACATTTTAACATTTGTTACCTTCGATTTTCAAATTTCAAAAAAATAACTATTCTAGAGAACATTTAGAACGCAATGCTGGTTAAATAATTAAAATCGCTTGATAAATAAGGAAGTTATTAACAATTAAATTTTCATATTTTTTCCCGCCTTGGTCGCTCGAACGAGTGTGAGCTTAGAGCCTCTGTGCAGTATACGTATACCGCGGGGCATTGACCGGTGTTCTTGATATCTTGAAACGCAGGGCGCACGTCAAGTGGTGTTCCAATGTTTAAATAGTCATAGCTGCTAAACTATACGTACGATATAATTTAAACTTACCAGAATTATACACAATTAGACATTCTATCAAATAGTTTTTAGACGGTTACGATATATTAATTAGTCTTGGAGTTATATGCCAACAAATATGCTGACTTGTTTTTCGACTTGTTTACTTTAAAAATTAATAACAAATAGACGCAATAAGCTATAAACATATTGTCTTCAGAATTAGAAACTAGAATTAACACCTTATCCACCGCGCTTATTTGCTTTTACGTGCGTTTAAAGGAAATGGGAAATTTATGCACTTGAAAATGTATGATTTTCTATTAGAAGAATTTATAAATTTCAACTTTCAGAATTTTTTGCCGTAAAACTATTTAATACAGTAACTTGCTTTAAATTACATTTGTTGCAGCATCTAATTGTGTATTGTACAAAAAATTCTCTGCGCTATAGTTAAAGCAGAAACCTTCTAAAAAAATTTTTGAAAAAAAATTGAAGATTTTAAAATTTTTAATTTCAAAAATTTTTCTAGGGAAATCTGTTAGATATAGAAAAACTTTCTCATCGCCAAATGATGCGCAATGAGCCCATGCATGACTGTGATTTTTTGCATTAAATTTGATTGGGTAGTTTCCGCGGAAAATGCAAAAAAGTGAAATTTCTATTTTAGCTAAAATCTCAAAAAGTATTTGAGCTAGAATTTTTTTACTATTTTTCCGGTCAATAGTTATGCCGTCTTAACAACATAAATTAAGTTTTTTATAAATTTTTGAGAATTTCAAATTTTGAAAATTTTGAAATTTTTCCTTTTTTTAAATGTCCATAACTCTGCAACCTGACGATTTACAGAAATGTGTGATAGCTTATATTGATTGGTATATTATAAACTTTCCGCGTGCCAAATTTCAGGCCAATCGAGCTGTTAATTTCGGAGATATTAATTTTTAAAAAAATTTACAGATAATTCAGGCATAGAGTGACTACGCCTCGTTTTCTTTGGAAAAAACACGAATATCTCGGAAAGTAATCAACGGATTCTGAATTAACATTAAATGATTTACCAGTATATCGATTTTGAGCCTAATCGGACAAGGTAAAACAATTAGGCAAAATTGAAAAAAATCGAAAGGGGTTAACCTTCCTCGATTTTTAACAAAAATCATCAAAATCACCCGATTGAGCTGAAATTTGGTACACGTATAGATATGAAGGCGAGAAATACGCATCCGTTGGAATTTTTGCGCTACGACAATTACTTTCCAAGTTATGAGCATTTGTTTATTCGATTTTTGCAAAAAATAAAATGTTAAAAATTTATTAATTTAATAGTTGATTACTATATGGGACATACGTTATTCAACGGGAAAAATAATAAAAAAATTCTATCTCAAATACTTTTTGAGATTTTAGGTAAAACAGAAATTTGACTTTTTTGCACTTTTAGCGGGAACCGCTAAACGAAAATTAACAGAAAAAATCACAATAATGCCCCAACTAACTGCGCATCATTTGGTGTTAAAAGAATTGTTTAATCTGTTATAGCTTTCTTTAAAAAAATATTTAAATTTGAAAAGTTTATAATCTTCAATTTTTTTTCAAAAATTATTTTTAATGACTTCTAACTCCACAATAACGCTCATTATTTTTTACATGATAAACAATTAGATGCTGCATATGATGTACTTTATAAGAAGTTAATATATGCAGTTGTTTTCCAGCAAAAAATTGTCAAAGTTGAAATTTATAAACTCGTCCAATATAAAAACATACATTTTCAAATGCATAAATTTCCCATTTTCATTAAAGGTACATAAAAATTAAAGGGCGCGTTTGATAGAGTGTTAATTCTAGTTTCTAATTCTGAAAACAAGATGTTTATAGCTTATCGCGTCTATTTGTTATTAATTTTTAAAGTAAACAAGTCGAAAAACAGGTCAGCATATTTGTTGGCATATAACGGATAATCTATCGAATGAAATTTAATGATTGCACGGTATATGATCAGAAATTTAATTGGCTTTCTAAGAGTGAAAGAATTATGGCGATATCTCTTATAGTTCCTGAGATGTTAATTAAAATGTGGGACGCTAATTGTTGGCAATTACGCTACTGGTGCGGGCCGTGCATGCTCTACGAGCGTGCGGACACCACGAGGATTCGCGAAGTAGGCAGTTCGGCTGCCACCTCAATTCTGCTGCCTGGAGTCTACGTGCAGACTGCGGTTTTTTCGCCGCGGCGCACGGGAATTTTTCAAATCGCTATAACTTCTAAACCACCCTATCGATTTTAATGATTTAAAAAGTATTATCACCACCATTAAATGCCCTATCACACTATGACTTCATACTTATCAAAATATCATTATTACTTGGTGAAATTGGTACTTTTTCACTGAAAACCTCCTAAAACTCCTTCAGATATTAATAAATCGTCAATTTCTTTTAATAGTTTATTATAAAAACTTTAAATCTATATTATCAAGCATTATTATTTTAATTTCACCTTAATTCTTGTGCGCTATTTAATTATTTATCATTTAAAAACGGAAAATGTTATTAAATTATGTTATTAAAACTATTAAATTATTAAATTTTGAACATTTTATTTTTTGCAAAAATCTAATAAACCAATGCCATAACTTGGAAAGTAATTGTCGCAGCGCAAAAATTTTAACGGATTCGTATTTCTCGCCTTCATATCTATACGTGTACCAAACTTCAGCTCAATGGGGCGATTTTGATGATTTTTTGTCAAAAATCGAGGAAGGGTACCCCCTTTCAATTTTTTCAATTTTGCATCTTTGTTTCTACTTGTCCGATTAGGCTCAAAATCGGTATACGGGTAAATATTTCAATACTGATTCAGAATCCTTTGAAATTTTACCGCTACAATAATTACTTTCCGAGATATTCGTGTTTTTTCCGAAGAAAAAAACACGAAGCCTGAATTGTGCATGTGCCAATTATTGAAACATTATTATCTCCGAAACTAACAGTTGGATTGGCCTGAAATTTGGCACCCAAAAAGCACAAAGTAAAACAATTAATATAAGCTGTCAAATATTGGTGCAGGTCATCGGGTTGCAGAGTTATAGACAAAAGAAAATTTTCAAAATTCAAAAATTTAAAATTCTCAAAAATTTATATAAAACCTAATTTATATTGTTAAGACGGCATAACTATTGACCGGAAAAATAGTAAAAAAATTCTAGCTCAAATACTTTTTGAGATTTTAGGTAAAACAGAAATTTCACTTTTTTGCATTTTCCGAGGAAACTACCCAATAAAATTTAATTCAAAAAATCACAGTTGTGCATGGGCTCATTGCGCATCATTTGGCGGTAAGAAAATTTTTCTATCTCTAACAGATTTCCCTAGAAAATTTTTGAAATTAAAAATTTTAAAATCTTCCATTTTTTTTCAAAAATTTTTTTAAAATCTTTCTAGTTTAACGTTAGCGCTGAGAATTTTTTGTAAGATACACAATTACATACTGCAACAAACGTAATTTAAAGCAAGTTAATATATTAAATAGTTTTACGGCAAAAAATTCTCAAAGTTGAAATTTATAAACTCTTCCAATAGAAAATTATACACTTTCAAATGCATAAATTTTCCATTTCCATTAAAGATACGTAAAAATTAAAAGGCGCATTTGATAGAATGTTAATTCTAGTTTCTAATTCTGAAAACGAGATGTTTATATCTTATCGCGTCTATTTGTTATTAATTTTTAAAGTAAACAAGTCGAAAAACAAGTCAAAATCTTCGTTTGCTTATAATTCAGTTGCTAATTAATATATCGTAACCAACTAAAAGCAGTTTTATAGACTGTCCAATTATGCACAATACTGGAAAGTTTGAATAATATTTCACTTATAGTTTAGAAGCTATGGTTATTTAAAAATTGAAAGAGCACAATGTCGACGACGTGACCAGCTTGTCGCACCTTATGACAAGTCAACTTTAAACATTAGTAGCATCTAACGCAAAAGAGATATTCGAATACGGTTTTCACAGTTTTAAAGAAAATTAAACGCTTCATCTGAAAATATAACTTTTACTTACGTAAACTAAAGATAAGTATTAATAATTAACCTTTGAATGTGGGTAACATTTTAACATTTGTTACCTTCGATTTTCAAATTTCAAAAAAATAACTATTCTAGAGAACATTTAGAACGCAATGCTGGTTAAATAATTAAAATCGCTTGATAAATAAGGAAGTTATTAACAATTAAATTTTCATATTTTTTCCCGCCTTGGTCGCTCGAACGAGTGTGAGCTTAGAGCCTCTGTGCAGTATACGTATACCGCGGGGCATTGACCGGTGTTCTTGATATCTTGAAACGCAGGGCGCACGTCAAGTGGTGTTCCAATGTTTAAATAGTCATAGCTGCTAAACTATACGTACGATTTTATTTAAACTTACCAGAATTATACACAATTAGACATTCTATCAAATAGTTTTTAGACGGTTACGATATATTAATTAGTCTTGGAGTTATATGCCAACAAATATGCTGACTTGTTTTTCGACTTGTTTACTTTAAAAATTAATAACAAATAGACGCAATAAGCTATAAACATATTGTCTTCAGAATTAGAAACTAGAATTAACACCTTATCAACCGCGCTTATTTGCTTTTACGTGCGTTTAAAGGAAATGGGAAATTTATGCACTTGAAAATGTATGATTTTCTATTAGAAGAGTTTATAAATTTCAACTTTCAGAATTTTTTGCCGTAAAACTATTTAATACAGTAACTTGCTTTAAATTACATTTGTTGCAGCATCTAATTCTGTATTGTACAAAAAATTCTCTGCGCTATAGTTAAAGCAGAAACCTTTTCAAAAAATTTTTGAAAAAAAATGGAAGATTTTAAAATTTTTAATTTCAAAAATTTTTCTAGGGAAATCTGTTAGAGATAGAAAAACTTTCTCATCGCCAAATGATGTGCAATGAGCCCATGCATGACTGTGATTTTTTGCATTAAATTTGATTGGGTAGTTTCCGCGGAAAATGCAAAAAAGTGAAATTTCTATTTTAGCTAAAATCTCAAAAAGTATTTGAGCTAGAATTTTTTTACTATTTTTCCGGTCAATAGTTATGCCGTCTTAACAATATAAATTAAGCTTTTTATAAATTTTTGAGAATTTCAAATTTTGATAATTTTGAAATTTTTCCTTTTTTTTAAATGTCCATAACTCTGCAACCTGACGATTTACAGAAATGTGTGATAGCTTATATTGATTGGTATATTATAAACTTTCCGCGTGCCAAATTTCAGGCCAATCGAGCTGTTAATTTCGGAGATATTAATTTTTAAAAAAATTTACAGATAATTCAGGCATAGAGTGACTACGCCTCGTTTTCTTTGGAAAAAACACGAATATCTCGGAAAGTAATCATCGTAGCGGTAAAATTTCAACGGATTCTGAATTAACATTAAATGATTTACCAGTATATCGATTTTGAGCCTAATCGGACAAGGTAAAACAATTAGGCAAAATTGAAAAAAATCGAAAGGGGTTAACCTTCCTCGATTTTTAACAAAAATCATCAAAATCACCCGATTGAGCTGAAATTTGGTACACGTATAGATATGAAGGCGAGAAATACGAATCCGTTGGAATTTTTGCGCTACGACAATTACTTTCCAAGTTATGAGCATTTGTTTATTCGATTTTTGCAAAAAATAAAATGTTAAAAATTTATTAATTTAATAGTTGATTACTATATGGGACATACGTTATTCAACGGGAAAAATAATAAAAAAATTCTATCTCAAATACTTTTTGAGATTTTAGGTAAAACAGAAATTTGACTTTTTTGCACTTTTAGCGGGAACCGCTAAACGAAAATTAACAGAAAAAATCACAATAATGCCCCAACTAACTGCGCATCATTTGGTGTTAAAAGAATTGTTTAATCTGTGATAGCTTTCTTTAAAAAAATATTTAAATTTGAAAAGTTTATAATCTTCCATTTTTTTTCAAAAATTATTTTTAATGACTTCTAACTCCACAATAACGCTCATTATTTTTGCATGATAAACAATTAGATGCTGCATATGATGTACTTTATAAGAAGTTAATATATGCAGTAGTTTTCCAGCAAAAAATTGTCAAAGTTGAAATTTATAAACTCGTCCAATATAAAAACATACATTTTCAAATGCATAAATTTCCCATTTTCATTAAAGGTACGTAAAAATTAAAGGGCGCGTTTGATAGAGTGTTAATTCTAGTTTCTAATTCTGAAAACAAGATGTTTATAGCTTATCGCGTCTATTTGTTATTAATTTTTAAAGTAAACAAGTCGAAAAACAGGTCAGCATATTTGTTGGCATATAACGGATAATCTATCGAATGAAATTTAATGATTGCACGGTATATGATCAGAAATTTAATTGGCTTTCTAAGAGTGAAAGAATTATGGCGATATCTCTTATAGTTCCTGAGATGTTAATTAAAATGTGGGACGCTAATTGTTGGCAATTACGCTACTGGTGCGGGCCGTGCATGCTCTACGAGCGTGCGGACACCACGAGGATTCGCGAAGTAGGCAGTTCGGCTGCCACCTCAATTCTGCTGCCTGGAGTCTACGTGCAGACTGCGGTTTTTTCGCCGCGGCGCACGGGAATTTTTCAAATCGCTATAACTTCTAAACCACCCTATCGATTTTAATGATTTAAAAAGTATTATCACCACCATTAAATGCCCTATCACACTATGACTTCATACTTATCAAAATATCATTATTACTTGGTGAAATTGGTACTTTTTCACTGAAAACCTCCTAAAACTCCTTCAGATATTAATAAATCGTCAATTTCTTTTAATAGTTTATTATAAAAACTTTAAATCTATATTATCAAGCATTATTATTTTAATTTCACCTTAATTCTTGTGCGCTATTTAATTATTTATCATTTAAAAACGGAAAATGTTATTAAATTATGTTATTAAAACTATTAAATTATTAAATTTTGAACATTTTATTTTTTGCAAAAATCTAATAAACCAATGCCATAACTTGGAAAGTAATTGTCGCAGCGCAAAAATTTTAACGGATTCGTATTTCTCGCCTTCATATCTATACGTGTACCAAACTTCAGCTCAATGGGGCGATTTTGATGATTTTTTGTCAAAAATCGAGGAAGGGTACCCCCTTTCAATTTTTTCAATTTTGCATCTTTGTTTCTACTTGTCCGATTAGGCTCAAAATCGGTATACGGGTAAATATTTCAATACTGATTCAGAATCCTTTGAAATTTTACCGCTACAATAATTACTTTCCGAGATATTCGTGTTTTTTCCGAAGAAAAAAACACGAAGCCTGAATTGTGCATGTGCCAATTATTGAAACATTATTATCTCCGAAACTAACAGTTGGATTGGCCTGAAATTTGGCACCCAAAAAGCACAAAGTAAAACAATTAATATAAGCTGTCAAATATTGGTGCAGGTCATCGGGTTGCAGAGTTATAGACAAAAGAAAATTTTCAAAATTCAAAAATTTAAAATTCTCAAAAATTTATATAAAACCTAATTTATATTGTTAAGACGGCATAACTATTGACCGGAAAAATAGTAAAAAAATTCTAGCTCAAATACTTTTTGAGATTTTAGGTAAAACAGAAATTTCACTTTTTTGCATTTTCCGAGGAAACTACCCAATAAAATTTAATTCAAAAAATCACAGTTGTGCATGGGCTCATTGCGCATCATTTGGCGGTAAGAAAATTTTTCTATCTCTAACAGATTTCCCTAGAAAATTTTTGAAATTAAAAATTTTAAAATCTTCCATTTTTTTTCAAAAATTTTTTTAAAATCTTTCTAGTTTAACGTTAGCGCTGAGAATTTTTTGTAAGATACACAATTACATACTGCAACAAACGTAATTTAAAGCAAGTTAATATATTAAATAGTTTTACGGCAAAAAATTCTCAAAGTTGAAATTTATAAACTCTTCCAATAGAAAATTATACACTTTCAAATGCATAAATTTTCCATTTCCATTAAAGATACGTAAAAATTAAAAGGCGCATTTGATAGAATGTTAATTCTAGTTTCTAATTCTGAAAACGAGATGTTTATATCTTATCGCGTCTATTTGTTATTAATTTTTAAAGTAAACAAGTCGAAAAACAAGTCAAAATCTTCGTTTGCTTATAATTCAGTTGCTAATTAATATATCGTAACCAACTAAAAGCAGTTTTATAGACTGTCCAATTATGCACAATACTGGAAAGTTTGAATAATATTTCACTTATAGTTTAGAAGCTATGGTTATTTAAAAATTGAAAGAGCACAATGTCGACGACGTGACCAGCTTGTCGCACCTTATGACAAGTCAACTTTAAACATTAGTAGCATCTAACGCAAAAGAGATATTCGAATACGGTTTTCACAGTTTTAAAGAAAATTAAACGCTTCATCTGAAAATATAACTTTTACTTACGTAAACTAAAGATAAGTATTAATAATTAACCTTTGAATGTGGGTAACATTTTAACATTTGTTACCTTCGATTTTCAAATTTCAAAAAAATAACTATTCTAGAGAACATTTAGAACGCAATGCTGGTTAAATAATTAAAATCGCTTGATAAATAAGGAAGTTATTAACAATTAAATTTTCATATTTTTTCCCGCCTTGGTCGCTCGAACGAGTGTGAGCTTAGAGCCTCTGTGCAGTATACGTATACCGCGGGGCATTGACCGGTGTTCTTGATATCTTGAAACGCAAGGCGCACGTCAAGTGGTGTTCCAATGTTTAAATAGTAATAGCTGCTAAACTATACGTACGATTTTATTTAAACTTACCAGAATTATACACAATTAGACATTCTATCAAATAGTTTTTAGACGGTTACGATATATTAATTAGTCTTGGAGTTATATGCCAACAAATATGCTGACTTGTTTTTCGACTTGTTTACTTTAAAAATTAATAACAAATAGACGCAATAAGCTATAAACATATTGTCTTCAGAATTAGAAACTAGAATTAACACCTTATCAACCGCGCTTATTTGCTTTTACGTGCGTTTAAAGGAAATGGGAAATTTATGCACTTGAAAATGTATGATTTTCTATTAGAAGAATTTATAAATTTCAAATTTCAGAATTTTTTGCCGTAAAACTATTTAATACAGTAACTTGCTTTAAATTACATTTGTTGCAGCATCTAATTGTGTATTGTACAAAAAATTCTCTGCGCTATAGTTAAAGCAGAAACCTTCTAAAAAAATTTTTGAAAAAAAATGGAAGATTTTAAAATTTTTAATTTCAAAAATTTTTCTAGGGAAATCTGTTAGAGATAGAAAAACTTTCTCATCGCCAAATGATGCGCAATGAGCCCATGCATGACTGTGATTTTTTGCATTAAATTTGATTGGGTAGTTTCCGCGGAAAATGCAAAAAAGTGAAATTTCTATTTTAGCTAAAATCTCAAAAAGTATTTGAGCTAGAATTTTTTTACTATTTTTCCGGTCAATAGTTATGCCGTCTTAACAATATAAATTAATCTTTTTATAAATTTTTGAGAATTTCAAATTTTGAAAATTTTGAAATTTTTCCTTTTTTTAAATGTCCATAACTCTGCAACCTGACGATTTACAGAAATGTGTGATAGCTTATATTGATTGGTATATTATAAACTTTCCGCGTGCCAAATTTCAGGCCAATCGAGCTGTTAATTTCGGAGATATTAATTTTTAAAAAAAATTACAGATAATTCAGGCATAGAGTGACTACGCCTCGTTTTCTTTGGAAAAAACACGAATATCTCGGAAAGTAATCATCGTAGCGGTAAAATTTCAACGGATTCTGAATTAACATTAAATGATTTACCAGTATATCGATTTTGAGCCTAATCGGACAAGGTAAAACAATTAGGCAAAATTGAAAAAAATCGAAAGGGGTTAACCTTCCTCGATTTTTAACAAAAATCATCAAAATCACCCGATTGAGCTGAAATTTGGTACACGTATAGATATGAAGGCGAGAAATACGAATCCGTTGGAATTTTTGCGCTACGACAATTACTTTCCAAGTTATGAGCATTTGTTTATTCGATTTTTGCAAAAAATAAAATGTTAAAAATTTATTAATTTAATAGTTGATTACTATATGGGACATACGTTATTCAACGGGAAAAATAATAAAAAAATTCTATCTCAAATACTTTTTGAGATTTTAGGTAAAACAGAAATTTGACTTTTTTGCACTTTTAGCGGGAACCGCTAAACGAAAATTAACAGAAAAAATCACAATAATGCCCCAACTAACTGCGCATCATTTGGTGTTAAAAGAATTGTTTAATCTGTGATAGCTTTCTTTAAAAAAATATTTAAATTTGAAAAGTTTATAATCTTCCATTTTTTTTCAAAAATTATTTTTAATGACTTCTAACTCCACAATAACGCTCATTATTTTTTACATGATAAACAATTAGATGCTGCATATGATGTACTTTATAAGAAGTTAATATATGCAGTAGTTTTCCAGCAAAAAATTGTCAAAGTTGAAATTTATAAACTCGTCCAATATAAAAACATACATTTTCAAATGCATAAATTTCCCATTTTCATTAAAGGTACGTAAAAATTAAAGGGCGCGTTTGATAGAGTGTTAATTCTAGTTTCTAATTCTGAAAACAAGATGTTTATAGCTTATCGCGTCTATTTGTTATTAATTTTTAAAGTAAACAAGTCGAAAAACAGGTCAGCATATTTGTTGGCATATAACGGATAATCTATCGAATGAAATTTAATGATTGCACGGTATATGATCAGAAATTTAATTGGCTTTCTAAGAGTGAAAGAATTATGGCGATATCTCTTATAGTTCCTGAGATGTTAATTAAAATGTGGGACGCTAATTGTTGGCAATTACGCTACTGGTGCGGGCCGTGCATGCTCTACGAGCGTGCGGACACCACGAGGATTCGCGAAGTAGGCAGTTCGGCTGCCACCTCAATTCTGCTGCCTGGAGTCTACGTGCAGACTGCGGTTTTTTCGCCGCGGCGCACGGGAATTTTTCAAATCGCTATAACTTCTAAACCACCCTATCGATTTTAATGATTTAAAAAGTATTATCACCACCATTAAATGCCCTATCACACTATGACTTCATACTTATCAAAATATCATTATTACTTGGTGAAATTGGTACTTTTTCACTGAAAACCTCCTAAAACTCCTTCAGATATTAATAAATCGTCAATTTCTTTTAATAGTTTATTATAAAAACTTTAAATCTATATTATCAAGCATTATTATTTTAATTTCACCTTAATTCTTGTGCGCTATTTAATTATTTATCATTTAAAAGCGGAAAATGTTTATATAGTAATCAACTATTAAATTATTAAATTTTGAACATTTTATTTTTTGCAAAAATCTAATAAACCAATGCCATAACTTGGAAAGTAATTGTCGCAGCGCAAAAATTTTAACGGATTCGTATTTCTCGCCTTCATATCTATACGTGTACCAAACTTCAGCTCAATGGGGCGATTTTGATGATTTTTTGTCAAAAATCGAGGAAGGGTACCCCCTTTCAATTTTTTCAATTTTGCATCTTTGTTTCTACTTGTCCGATTAGGCTCAAAATCGGTATACGGGTAAATATTTCAATACTGATTCAGAATCCTTTGAAATTTTACCGCTACAATAATTACTTTCCGAGATATTCGTGTTTTTTCCGAAGAAAAAAACACGAAGCCTGAATTGTGCATGTGCCAATTATTGAAACATTAATATCTCCGAAACTAACAGTTGGATTGGCCTGAAATTTGGCACCCAAAAAGCACAAAGTAAAACAATTAATATAAGCTGTCAAATATTGGTGCAGGTCATCGGGTTGCAGAGTTATAGACAAAAGAAAATTTTCAAAATTCAAAAATTTAAAATTCTCAAAAATTTATATAAATCCTAATTTATATTGTTAAGACGGCATAACTATTGACCGGAAAAATAGTAAAAAAATTCTAGCTCAAATACTTTTTGAGATTTTAGGTAAAACAGAAATTTCACTTTTTTGCATTTTCCGCGGAAACTACCCAATAAAATTTAATTCAAAAAATCACAGTTGTGCATGGGCTCATTGCGCATCATTTGGCGGTAAGAAAATTTTTCTATCTCTAACAGATTTCCCTAGAAAAATTTTTGAAATTAAAAATTTTAAAATCTTCCATTTTTTTTCAAAAATTTTTTTAAAATCTTTCTAGTTTAACGTTAGCGCTGAGAATTTTTTGTAAGATACACAATTACATACTGCAACAAACGTAATTTAAAGCAAGTTAATATATTAAATAGTTTTACGGCAAAAAATTCTCAAAGTTGAAATTTATAAACTCTTCCAATAGAAAATTATACACTTTCAAATGCATAAATTTTCCATTTCCATTAAAGATACGTAAAAATTAAAAGGCGCATTTGATAGAATGTTAATTCTAGTTTCTAATTCTGAAAACGAGATGTTTATATCTTATCGCGTCTATTTGTTATTAATTTTTAAAGTAAACAAGTCGAAAAACAAGTCAAAATTTTCGTTTGCTTATAATTCAGTTGCTAATTAATATATCGTAACCAACTAAAAGCAGTTTTATAGACTGTCCAATTATGCACAATACTGGAAAGTTTGAATAATATTTCACTTATAGTTTAGAAGCTATGGTTATTTAAAAATTGAAAGAGCACAATGTCGACGACGTGACCAGCTTGTCGCACCTTATGACAAGTCAACTTTAAACATTAGTAGCATCTAACGCAAAAGAGATATTCGAATACGGTTTTCACAGTTTTAAAGAAAATTAAACGCTTCATCTGAAAATATAACTTTTACTTACGTAGACTAAAGATAAGTATTAATAATTAACCTTTGAATGTGGGTAACATTTTAACATTTGTTACCTTCGATTTTCAAATTTCAAAAAAATAACTATTCTAGAGAACATTTAGAACGCAATGCTGGTTAAATAATTAAAATCGCTTGATAAATAAGGAAGTTATTAACAATTAAATTTTCATATTTTTTCCCGCCTTGGTCGCTCGAACGAGTGTGAGCTTAGAGCCTCTGTGCAGTATACGTATACCGCGGGGCATTGACCGGTGTTCTTGATATCTTGAAACGCAGGGCGCACGTCAAGTGGTGTTCCAATGTTTAAATAGTAATAGCTGCTAAACTATACGTACGATTTTATTTAAACTTACCAGAATTATACACAATTAGACATTCTATCAAATAGTTTTTAGACGGTTACGATATATTAATTAGTCTTGGAGTTATATGCCAACAAATATGCTGACTTGTTTTTCGACTTGTTTACTTTAAAAATTAATAACAAATAGACGCAATAAGCTATAAACATATTGTCTTCAGAATTAGAAACTAGAATTAACACCTTATCAACCGCGCTTATTTGCTTTTACGTGCGTTTAAAGGAAATGGGAAATTTATGCACTTGAAAATGTATGATTTTCTATTAGAAGAATTTATAAATTTCAACTTTCAGAATTTTTTGCCGTAAAACTATTTAATACAGTAACTTGCTTTAAATTACATTTGTTGCAGCATCTAATTGTGTATTGTACAAAAAATTCTCTGCGCTATAGTTAAAGCAGAAACCTTCTAAAAAAATTTTTGAAAAAAAATGGAAGATTTTAAAATTTTTAATTTCAAAAATTTTTCTAGGGAAATCTGTTAGAGATAGAAAAACTTTCTCATCGCCAAATGATCGCAATGAGCCCATGCATGACTGTGATTTTTTGCATTAAATTTGATTGGGTAGTTTCCGCGGAAAATGCAAAAAAGTGAAATTTCTATTTTAGCTAAAATCTCAAAAAGTATTTGAGCTAGAATTTTTTTACTATTTTTCCGGTCAATAGTTATGCCGTCTTAACAATATAAATTAAGTTTTTTATAAATTTTTGAGAATTTCAAATTTTGAAAATTTTGAAATTTTTCCTTTTTTTAAATGTCCATAACTCTGCAACCTGACGATTTACAGAAATGTGTGATAGCTTATATTGATTGGTATATTATAAACTTTCGGCGTGCCAAATTTCAGGCCAATCGAGCTGTTAATTTCGGAGATATTAATTTTTAAAAAAATTTACAGATAATTCAGGCATAGAGTGACTACGCCTCGTTTTCTTTGGAAAAAACACGAATATCTCGGAAAGTAATCATCGTAGCGGTAAAATTTCAACGGATTCTGAATTAACATTAAATGATTTACCAGTATATCGATTTTGAGCCTAATCGGACAAGGTAAAACAATTAGGCAAAATTGAAAAAAATCGAAAGGGGTTAACCTTCCTCGATTTTTAACAAAAATCATCAAAATCACCCGATTGAGCTGAAATTTGGTACACGTATAGATATGAAGGCGAGAAATACGAATCCGTTGGAATTTTTGCGCTACGACAATTACTTTCCAAGTTATGAGCATTTGTTTATTCGATTTTTGCAAAAAATAAAATGTTAAAAATTTATTAATTTAATAGTTGATTACTATATGGGACATACGTTATTCAACGGGAAAAATAATAAAAAAATTCTATCTCAAATACTTTTTGAGATTTTAGGTAAAACAGAAATTTGACTTTTTTGCACTTTTAGCGGGAACCGCTAAACGAAAATTAACAGAAAAAATCACAATAATGCCCCAACTAACTGCGCATCATTTGGTGTTAAAAGAATTGTTTAATCTGTTATAGCTTTCTTTAAAAAAATATTTAAATTTGAAAAGTTTATAATCTTCCATTTTTTTTCAAAAATTATTTTTAATGACTTCTAACTCCACAATAACGCTCATTATTTTTTACATGATAAACAATTAGATGCTGCATATGATGTACTTTATAAGAAGTTAATATATGCAGTAGTTTTCCAGCAAAAAATTGTCAAAGTTGAAATTTATAAACTCGTCCAATATAAAAACATACATTTTCAAATGCATAAATTTCCCATTTTCATTAAAGGTACGTAAAAATTAAAGGGCGCGTTTGATAGAGTGTTAATTCTAGTTTCTAATTCTGAAAACAAGATGTTTATAGCTTATCGCGTCTATTTGTTATTAATTTTTAAAGTAAACAAGTCGAAAAACAGGTCAGCATATTTGTTGGCATATAACGGATAATCTATCGAATGAAATTTAATGATTGCACGGTATATGATCAGAAATTTAATTGGCTTTCTAAGAGTGAAAGAATTATGGCGATATCTCTTATAGTTCCTGAGATGTTAATTAAAATGTGGGACGCTAATTGTTGGCAATTACGCTACTGGTGCGGGCCGTGCATGCTCTACGAGCGTGCGGACACCACGAGGATTCGCGAAGTAGGCAGTTCGGCTGCCACCTCAATTCTGCTGCCTGGAGTCTACGTGCAGACTGCGGTTTTTTCGCCGCGGCGCACGGGAATTTTTCAAATCGCTATAACTTCTAAACCACCCTATCGATTTTAATGATTTAAAAAGTATTATCACCACCATTAAATGCCCTATCACACTATGACTTCATACTTATCAAAATATCATTATTACTTGGTGAAATTGGTACTTTTTCACTGAAAACCTCCTAAAACTCCTTCAGATATTAATAAATCGTCAATTTCTTTTAATAGTTTATTATAAAAACTTTAAATCTATATTATCAAGCATTATTATTTTAATTTCACCTTAATTCTTGTGCGCTATTTAATTATTTATCATTTAAAAGCGGAAAATGTTTATATAGTAATCAACTATTAAATTATTAAATTTTGAACATTTTATTTTTTGCAAAAATCTAATAAACCAATGCCATAACTTGGAAAGTAATTGTCGCAGCGCAAAAATTTTAACGGATTCGTATTTCTCGCCTTCATATCTATACGTGTACCAAACTTCAGCTCAATGGGGCGATTTTGATGATTTTTTGTCAAAAATCGAGGAAGGGTACCCCCTTTCAATTTTTTCAATTTTGCATCTTTGTTTCTACTTGTCCGATTAGGCTCAAAATCGGTATACGGGTAAATATTTCAATACTGATTCAGAATCCTTTGAAATTTTACCGCTACAATAATTACTTTCCGAGATATTCGTGTTTTTTCCGAAGAAAAAAACACGAAGCCTGAATTGTGCATGTGCCAATTATTGAAACATTAATATCTCCGAAACTAACAGTTGGATTGGCCTGAAATTTGGCACCCAAAAAGCACAAAGTAAAACAATTAATATAAGCTGTCAAATATTGGTGCAGGTCATCGGGTTGCAGAGTTATAGACAAAAGAAAATTTTCAAAATTCAAAAATTTAAAATTCTCAAAAATTTATATAAATCCTAATTTATATTGTTAAGACGGCATAACTATTGACCGGAAAAATAGTAAAAAAATTCTAGCTCAAATACTTTTTGAGATTTTAGGTAAAACAGAAATTTCACTTTTTTGCATTTTCCGCGGAAACTACCCAATAAAATTTAATTCAAAAAATCACAGTTGTGCATGGGCTCATTGCGCATCATTTGGCGGTAAGAAAATTTTTCTATCTCTAACAGATTTCCCTAGAAAAATTTTTGAAATTAAAAATTTTAAAATCTTCCATTTTTTTTCAAAAATTTTTTTAAAATCTTTCTAGTTTAACGTTAGCGCTGAGAATTTTTTGTAAGATACACAATTACATACTGCAACAAACGTAATTTAAAGCAAGTTAATATATTAAATAGTTTTACGGCAAAAAATTCTCAAAGTTGAAATTTATAAACTCTTCCAATAGAAAATTATACACTTTCAAATGCATAAATTTTCCATTTCCATTAAAGATACGTAAAAATTAAAAGGCGCATTTGATAGAATGTTAATTCTAGTTTCTAATTCTGAAAACGAGATGTTTATATCTTATCGCGTCTATTTGTTATTAATTTTTAAAGTAAACAAGTCGAAAAACAAGTCAAAATTTTCGTTTGCTTATAATTCAGTTGCTAATTAATATATCGTAACCAACTAAAAGCAGTTTTATAGACTGTCCAATTATGCACAATACTGGAAAGTTTGAATAATATTTCACTTATAGTTTAGAAGCTATGGTTATTTAAAAATTGAAAGAGCACAATGTCGACGACGTGACCAGCTTGTCGCACCTTATGACAAGTCAACTTTAAACATTAGTAGCATCTAACGCAAAAGAGATATTCGAATACGGTTTTCACAGTTTTAAAGAAAATTAAACGCTTCATCTGAAAATATAACTTTTACTTACGTAGACTAAAGATAAGTATTAATAATTAACCTTTGAATGTGGGTAACATTTTAACATTTGTTACCTTCGATTTTCAAATTTCAAAAAAATAACTATTCTAGAGAACATTTAGAACGCAATGCTGGTTAAATAATTAAAATCGCTTGATAAATAAGGAAGTTATTAACAATTAAATTTTCATATTTTTTCCCGCCTTGGTCGCTCGAACGAGTGTGAGCTTAGAGCCTCTGTGCAGTATACGTATACCGCGGGGCATTGACCGGTGTTCTTGATATCTTGAAACGCAGGGCGCACGTCAAGTGGTGTTCCAATGTTTAAATAGTCATAGCTGCTAAACTATACGTACGATTTTATTTAAACTTACCAGAATTATACACAATTAGACATTCTATCAAATAGTTTTTAGACGGTTACGATATATTAATTAGTCTTGGAGTTATATGCCAACAAATATGCTGACTTGTTTTTCGACTTGTTTACTTTAAAAATTAATAACAAATAGACGCAATAAGCTATAAACATATTGTCTTCAGAATTAGAAACTAGAATTAACACGTTATCAACCGCGCTTATTTGCTTTTACGTGCGTTTAAAGGAAATGGGAAATTTATGCACTTGAAAATGTATGATTTTCTATTAGAAGAATTTATAAATTTCAACTTTCAGAATTTTTTGCCGTAAAACTATTTAATACAGTAACTTGCTTTAAATTACATTTGTCGCAGCATCTAATTGTGTATTGTACAAAAAATTCTCTGCGCTATAGTTAAAGCAGAAACCTTCTAAAAAAATTTTTGAAAAAAAATGGAAGATTTTAAAATTTTTAATTTCAAAAATTTTTCTAGGGAAATCTGTTAGAGATAGAAAAACTTTCTCATCGCCAAATGATGCGCAATGAGCCCATGCATGACTGTGATTTTTTGCATTAAATTTGATTGGGTAGTTTCCGCGGAAAATGCAAAAAAGTGAAATTTCTATTTTAGCTAAAATCTCAAAAAGTATTTGAGCTAGAATTTTTTTACTATTTTTCCGGTCAATAGTTATGCCGTCTTAACAATATAAATTAAGCTTTTTATAAATTTTTGAGAATTTCAAATTTTGAAAATTTTGAAATTTTTCCTTTTTTTAAATGTCCATAACTCTGCAACCTGACGATTTACAGAAATGTGTGATAGCTTATATTGATTGGTATATTATAAACTTTCCGCGTGCCAAATTTCAGGCCAATCGAGCTGTTAATTTCGGAGATATTAATTTTTAAAAAAATTTACAGATAATTCAGGCATAGAGTGACTACGCCTCGTTTTCTTTGGAAAAAACACGAATATCTCGGAAAGTAATCATCGTAGCGGTAAAATTTCAACGGATTCTGAATTAACATTAAATGATTTACCAGTATATCGATTTTGAGCCTAAT
The DNA here is from genome assembly GCA_963978815.1 of Aleochara curtula. Lineage (NCBI taxonomy): Eukaryota > Metazoa > Arthropoda > Insecta > Coleoptera > Staphylinidae > Aleochara > Aleochara curtula. The sequence goes on along the minus strand of OZ022221.1, from coordinate 11,119,132 downwards.
CGGACAAGGTAAAACAATTAGGCAAAATTGAAAAAAATCGAAAGGGGTTAACCTTCCTCGATTTTTAACAAAAATCATCAAAATCACCCGATTGAGCTGAAATTTGGTACACGTATAGATATGAAGGCGAGAAATACGAATCCGTTGGAATTTTTGCGCTACGACAATTACTTTCCAAGTTATGAGCATTTGTTTATTCGATTTTTGCAAAAAATAAAATGTTAAAAATTTATTAATTTAATAGTTGATTACTATATGGGACATACGTTATTCAACGGGAAAAATAATAAAAAAATTCTATCTCAAATACTTTTTGAGATTTTAGGTAAAACAGAAATTTGACTTTTTTGCACTTTTAGCGGGAACCGCTAAACCAAAATTAACAGAAAAAATCACAATAATGCCCCAGCTAACTGCGCATCATTTGGTGTTAAAAGAATTGTTTAATCTGTGATAGCTTTCTTTAAAAAAATATTTAAATTTGAAAAGTTTATAATCTTCCATTTTTTTTCAAAAATTATTTTTAATGACTTCTAACTCCACAATAACGCTCATTATTTTTTACATGATAAACAATTAGATGCTGCATATGATGTACTTTATAAGAAGTTAATATATGCAGTAGTTTTCCAGCAAAAAATTGTCAAAGTTGAAATTTATAAACTCGTCCAATATAAAAACATACATTTTCAAATGCATAAATTTCCCATTTTCATTAAAGGTACGTAAAAATTAAAGGGCGCGTTTGATAGAGTGTTAATTCTAGTTTCTAATTCTGAAAACAAGATGTTTATAGCTTATCGCGTCTATTTGTTATTAATTTTTAAAGTAAACAAGTCGAAAAACAGGTCAGCATATTTGTTGGCATATAACGGATAATCTATCGAATGAAATTTAATGATTGCACGGTATATGATCAGAAATTTAATTGGCTTTCTAAGAGTGAAAGAATTATGGCGATATCTCTTATAGTTCCTGAGATGTTAATTAAAATGTGGGACGCTAATTGTTGGCAATTACGCTACTGGTGCGGGCCGTGCATGCTCTACGAGCGTGCGGACACCACGAGGATTCGCGAAGTAGGCAGTTCGGCTGCCACCTCAATTCTGCTGCCTGGAGTCTACGTGCAGACTGCGGTTTTTTCGCCGCGGCGCACGGGAATTTTTCAAATCGCTATAACTTCTAAACCACCCTATCGATTTTAATGATTTAAAAAGTATTATCACCACCATTAAATGCCCTATCACACTATGACTTCATACTTATCAAAATATCATTATTACTTGGTGAAATTGGTACTTTTTCACTGAAAACCTCCTAAAACTCCTTCAGATATTAATAAATCGTCAATTTCTTTTAATAGTTTATTATAAAAACTTTAAATCTATATTATCAAGCATTATTATTTTAATTTCACCTTAATTCTTGTGCGCTATTTAATTATTTATCATTTAAAAACGGAAAATGTTTATATAGTAATCAACTATTAAATTATTAAATTTTGAACATTTTATTTTTTGCAAAAATCTAATAAACCAATGCCATAACTTGGAAAGTAATTGTCGCAGCGCAAAAATTTTAACGGATTCGTATTTCTCGCCTTCATATCTATACGTGTACCAAACTTCAGCTCAATGGGGCGATTTTGATGATTTTTTGTCAAAAATCGAGGAAGGGTACCCCCTTTCAATTTTTTCAATTTTGCATCTTTGTTTCTACTTGTCCGATTAGGCTCAAAATCGGTATACGGGTAAATATTTCAATACTGATTCAGAATCCTTTGAAATTTTACCGCTACAATAATTACTTTCCGAGATATTCGTGTTTTTTCCGAAGAAAAAAACACGAAGCCTGAATTGTGCATGTGCCAATTATTGAAACATTAATATCTCCGAAACTAACAGTTGGATTGGCCTGAAATTTGGCACCCAAAAAGCACAAAGTAAAACAATTAATATAAGCTGTCAAATATTGGTGCAGGTCATCGGGTTGCAGAGTTATAGACAAAAGAAAATTTTCAAAATTCAAAAATTTAAAATTCTCAAAAATTTATATAAAACCTAATTTATATTGTTAAGACGGCATAACTATTGACCGGAAAAATAGTAAAAAAATTCTAGCTCAAATACTTTTTGAGATTTTAGGTAAAACAGAAATTTCACTTTTTTGCATTTTCCGCGGAAACTACCCAATAAAATTTAATTCAAAAAATCACAGTTGTGCATGGGCTCATTGCGCATCATTTGGCGGTAAGAAAATTTTTCTATCTCTAACAGATTTCCCTAGAAAAATTTTCGAAATTAAAAATTTTAAAATCTTCCATTTTTTTTCAAAAATTTTTTTAAAATCTTTCTAGTTTAACGTTAGCGCTGAGAATTTTTTGTAAGATACACAATTACATACTGCAACAAACGTAATTTAAAGCAAGTTAATATATTAAATAGTTTTACGGCAAAAAATTCTCAAAGTTGAAATTTATAAACTCTTCCAATAGAAAATTATACACTTTCAAATGCATAAATTTTCCATTTCCATTAAAGATACGTAAAAATTAAAAGGCGCATTTGATAGAATGTTAATTCTAGTTTCTAATTCTGAAAACGAGATGTTTATATCTTATCGCGTCTATTTGTTATTAATTTTTAAAGTAAACAAGTCGAAAAACAAGTCAAAATCTTCGTTTGCTTATAATTCAGTTGCTAATTAATATATCGTAACCAACTAAAAGCAGTTTTATAGACTGTCCAATTATGCACAATACTGGAAAGTTTGAATAATATTTCACTTATAGTTTAGAAGCTATGGTTATTTAAAAATTGAAAGAGCACAATGTCGACGACGTGACCAGCTTGTCGCACCTTATGACAAGTCAACTTTAAACATTAGTAGCATCTAACGCAAAAGAGATATTCGAATACGGTTTTCACAGTTTTAAAGAAAATTAAACACTTCATCTGAAAATATAACTTTTACTTACGTAGACTAAAGATAAGTATTAATAATTAACCTTTGAATGTGGGTAACATTTTAACATTTGTTACCTTCGATTTTCAAATTTCAAAAAAATAACTATTCTAGAGAACATTTAGAACGCAATGCTGGTTAAATAATTAAAATCGCTTGATAAATAAGGAAGTTATTAACAATTAAATTTTCATATTTTTTCCAGCCTTGGTCGCTCGAACGAGTGTGAGCTTAGAGCCTCTGTGCAGTATACGTATACCGCGGGGCATTGACCGGTGTTCTTGATATCTTGAAACGCAGGGCGCACGTCAAGTGGTGTTCCAATGTTTAAATAGTCATAGCTGCTAAACTATACGTACGATTTTATTTAAACTTACCAGCATTATACACAATTAGACATTCTATCAAATAGTTTTTAGACGGTTACGATATATTAATTAGTCTTGGAGTTATATGCCAACAAATATGCTGACTTGTTTTTCGACTTGTTTACTTTAAAAATTAATAACAAATAGACGCAATAAGCTATAAACATATTGTCTTCAGAATTAGAAACTAGAATTAACACCTTATCAACCGCGCTTATTTGCTTTTACGTGCGTTTAAAGGAAATGGGAAATTTATGCACTTGAAAATGTATAATTTTCTATTAGAAGAATTTATAAATTTCAACTTTCAGAATTTTTTGCCGTAAAACTATTTAATACAGTAACTTGCTTTAAATTACATTTGTTGCAGCATCTAATTGTGTATTGTACAAAAAATTCTCTGCGCTATAGTTAAAGCAGAAACCTTCTAAAAAAATTTTTGAAAAAAAATGGAAGATTTTAAAATTTTTAATTTCAAAAATTTTTCTAGGGAAATCTGTTAGAGATAGAAAAACTTTCTCATCGCCAAATGATGCGCAATGAGCCCATGCATGACTGTGATTTTTTGCATTAAATTTGATTGGGTAGTTTCCGCGGAAAATGCAAAAAAGTGAAATTTCTATTTTAGCTAAAATCTCAAAAAGTATTTGAGCTAGAATTTTTTTACTATTTTTCCGGTCAATAGTTATGCCGTCTTAACAATATAAATTAAGTTTTTTATAAATTTTTGAGAATTTCAAATTTTGAAAATTTTGAAATTTTTCCTTTTTTTAAATGTCCATAACTCTGCAACCTGACGATTTACAGAAATGTGTGATAGCTTATATTGATTGGTATATTATAAACTTTCGGCGTGCCAAATTTCAGGCCAATCGAGCTGTTAATTTCGGAGATATTAATTTTTAAAAAAATTTACAGATAATTCAGGCATAGAGTGACTACGCCTCGTTTTCTTTGGAAAAAACACGAATATCTCGGAAAGTAATCATCGTAGCGGTAAAATTTCAACGGATTCTGAATTAACATTAAATGATTTACCAGTATATCGATTTTGAGCCTAATCGGACAAGGTAAAACAATTAGGCAAAATTGAAAAAAATCGAAAGGGGTTAACCTTCCTCGATTTTTAACAAAAATCATCAAAATCACCCGATTGAGCTGAAATTTGGTACACGTATAGATATGAAGGCGAGAAATACGAATCCGTTGGAATTTTTGCGCTACGACAATTACTTTCCAAGTTATGAGCATTTGTTTATTCGATTTTTGCAAAAAATAAAATGTTAAAAATTTATTAATTTAATAGTTGATTACTATATGGGACATACGTTATTCAACGGGAAAAATAATAAAAAAATTCTATCTCAAATACTTTTTGAGATTTTAGGTAAAACAGAAATTTGACTTTTTTGCACTTTTAGCGGGAACCGCTAAACGAAAATTAACAGAAAAAATCACAATAATGCCCCAACTAACTGCGCATCATTTGGTGTTAAAAGAATTGTTTAATCTGTGATAGCTTTCTTTAAAAAAATATTTAAATTTGAAAAGTTTATAATCTTCCATTTTTTTTCAAAAATTATTTTTAATGACTTCTAACTCCACAATAACGCTCATTATTTTTTACATGATAAACAATTAGACGCTGCATATGATGTACTTTATAAGAAGTTAATATATGCAGTAGTTTTCCAGCAAAAAATTGTCAAAGTTGAAATTTATAAACTCGTCCAATATAAAAACATACATTTTCAAATGCATAAATTTCCCATTTTCATTAAAGGTACGTAAAAATTAAAGGGCGCGTTTGATAGAGTGTTAATTCTAGTTTCTAATTCTGAAAACAAGATGTTTATAGCTTATCGCGTCTATTTGTTATTAATTTTTAAAGTAAACAAGTCGAAAAACAGGTCAGCATATTTGTTGGCATATAACGGATAATCTATCGAATGAAATTTAATGATTGCACGGTATATGATCAGAAATTTAATTGGCTTTCTAAGAGTGAAAGAATTATGGCGATATCTCTTATAGTTCCTGAGATGTTAATTAAAATGTGGGACGCTAATTGTTGGCAATTACGCTACTGGTGCGGGCCGTGCATGCTCTACGAGCGTGCGGACACCACGAGGATTCGCGAAGTAGGCAGTTCGGCTGCCACCTCAATTCTGCTGCCTGGAGTCTACGTGCAGACTGCGGTTTTTTCGCCGCGGCGCACGGGAATTTTTCAAATCGCTATAACTTCTAAACCACCCTATCGATTTTAATGATTTAAAAAGTATTATCACCACCATTAAATGCCCTATCACACTATGACTTCATACTTATCAAAATATCATTATTACTTGGTGAAATTGGTACTTTTTCACTGAAAACCTCCTAAAACTCCTTCAGATATTAATAAATCGTCAATTTCTTTTAATAGTTTATTATAAAAACTTTAAATCTATATTATCAAGCATTATTATTTTAATTTCACCTTAATTCTTGTGCGCTATTTAATTATTTATCATTTAAAAACGGAAAATGTTTATATAGTAATCAACTATTAAATTATTAAATTTTGAACATTTTATTTTTTGCAAAAATCTAATAAACCAATGCCATAACTTGGAAAGTAATTGTCGCAGCGCAAAAATTTTAACGGATTCGTATTTCTCGCCTTCATATCTATACGTGTACCAAACTTCAGCTCAATGGGGCGATTTTGATGATTTTTTGTCAAAAATCGAGGAAGGGTACCCTCTTTCAATTTTTTCAATTTTGCATCTTTGTTTCTACTTGTCCGATTAGGCTCAAAATCGGTATACGGGTAAATATTTCAATACTGATTCAGAATCCTTTGAAATTTTACCGCTACAATAATTACTTTCCGAGATATTCGTGTTTTTTCCGAAGAAAAAAACACGAAGCCTGAATTGTGCATGTGCCAATTATTGAAACATTAATATCTCCGAAACTAACAGTTGGATTGGCCTGAAATTTGGCACCCAAAAAGCACAAAGTAAAACAATTAATATAAGCTGTCAAATATTGGTGCAGGTCATCGGGTTGCAGAGTTATAGACAAAAGAAAATTTTCAAAATTCAAAAATTTAAAATTCTCAAAAATTTATATAAAACCTAATTTATATTGTTAAGACGGCATAACTATTGACCGGAAAAATAGTAAAAAAATTCTAGCTCAAATACTTTTTGAGATTTTAGGTAAAACAGAAATTTCACTTTTTTGCATTTTCCGCGGAAACTACCCAATAAAATTTAATTCAAAAAATCACAGTTGTGCATGGGCTCATTGCGCATCATTTGGCGGTAAGAAAATTTTTCTATCTCTAACAGATTTCCCTAGAAAAATTTTCGAAATTAAAAATTTTAAAATCTTCCATTTTTTTTCAAAAATTTTTTTAAAATCTTTCTAGTTTAACGTTAGCGCTGAGAATTTTTTGTAAGATACACAATTACATACTGCAACAAACGTAATTTAAAGCAAGTTAATATATTAAATAGTTTTACGGCAAAAAATTCTCAAAGTTGAAATTTATAAACTCTTCCAATAGAAAATTATACACTTTCAAATGCATAAATTTTCCATTTCCATTAAAGATACGTAAAAATTAAAAGGCGCATTTGATAGAATGTTAATTCTAGTTTCTAATTCTAAAAACGAGATGTTTATATCTTATCGCGTCTATTTGTTATTAATTTTTAAAGTAAACAAGTCGAAAAACAAGTCAAAATCTTCGTTTGCTTATAATTCAGTTGCTAATTAATATATCGTAACCAACTAAAAGCAGTTTTATAGACTGTCCAATTATGCACAATACTGGAAAGTTTGAATAATATTTCACTTATAGTTTAGAAGCTATGGTTATTTAAAAATTGAAAGAGCACAATGTCGACGACGTGACCAGCTTGTCGCACCTTATGACAAGTCAACTTTAAACATTAGTAGCATCTAACGCAAAAGAGATATTCGAATACGGTTTTCACAGTTTTAAAGAAAATTAAACGCTTCATCTGAAAATATAACTTTTACTTACGTAGACTAAAGATAAGTATTAATAATTAACCTTTGAATGTGGGTAACATTTTAACATTTGTTACCTTCGATTTTCAAATTTCAAAAAAATAACTATTCTAGAGAACATTTAGAACGCAATGCTGGTTAAATAATTAAAATCGCTTGATAAATAAGGAAGTTATTAACAATTAAATTTTCATATTTTTTCCCGCCTTGGTCGCTCGAACGAGTGTGAGCTTAGAGCCTCTGTGCAGTATACGTATACCGCGGGGCATTGACCGGTGTTCTTGATATCTTGAAACGCAGGGCGCACGTCAAGTGGTGTTCCAATGTTTAAATAGTCATAGCTGCTAAACTATACGTACGATTTTATTTAAACTTACCAGCATTATACACAATTAGACATTCTATCAAATAGTTTTTGGACGGTTACGATATATTAATTAGTCTTGGAGTTATATGCCAACAAATATGCTGACTTGTTTTTCGACTTGTTTACTTTAAAAATTAATAACAAATAGACGCAATAAGCTATAAACATATTGTCTTCAGAATTAGAAACTAGAATTAACACCTTATCAACCGCGCTTATTTGCTTTTACGTGCGTTTAAAGGAAATGGGAAATTTATGCACTTGAAAATGTATGATTTTCTATTAGAAGAGTTTATAAATTTCAACTTTCAGAATTTTTTGCTGTAAAACTATTTAATACAGTAACTTGCTTTAAATTACATTTGTTGCAGCATCTAATTGTGTATTGCACAAAAAATTCTCTGCGCTATAGTTAAAGCAGAAACCTTTTTAAAAAATTTTTGAAAAAAAATGGAAGATTTTAAAATTTTTAATTTCAAAAATTTTTCTAGGGAAATCTGTTAGAGATAGAAAAACTTTCTCATCGCCAAATGATGCGCAATGAGCCCACGCATGACTGTGATTTTTTGCATTAAATTTGATTGGGTAGTTTCCGCGGAAAATGCAAAAAAGTGAAATTTCTATTTTAGCTAAAATCTCAAAAAGTATTTGAGCTAGAATTTTTTTACTATTTTTCCGGTCAATAGTTATGCCGTCTTAACAATATAAATTAAGTTTTTTATAAATTTTTGAGAATTTCAAATTTTGAAAATTTTGAAATTTTTCCTTTTTTTAAATGTCCATAACTCTGCAACCTGACGACTTACAGAAATGTGTGATAGCTTATATTGATTGGTATATTATAAACTTTCCGCGTGCCAAATTTCAGGCCAATCGAGCTGTTAATTTCGGAGATATTAATTTTTAAAAAAATTTACAGATAATTCAGGCATAGAGTGACTACGCCTCGTTTTCTTTGGAAAAAACACGAATATCTCGGAAAGTAATCATCGTAGCGGTAAAATTTCAACGGATTCTGAATTAACATTAAATGATTTACCAGTATATCGATTTTGAGCCTAATCGGACAAGGTAAAACAATTAGGCAAAATTGAAAAAAATCGAAAGGGGTTAACCTTCCTCGATTTTTAACAAAAATCATCAAAATCACCCGATTGAGCTGAAATTTGGTACACGTATAGATATGAAGGCGAGAAATACGAATCCGTTGGAATTTTTGCGCTACGACAATTACTTTCCAAGTTATGAGCATTTGTTTATTCGATTTTTGCAAAAAATAAAATGTTAAAAATTTATTAATTTAATAGTTGATTACTATATGGGACATACGTTATTCAACGGGAAAAATAATAAAAAAATTCTATCTCAAATACTTTTTGAGATTTTAGGTAAAACAGAAATTTGACTTTTTTGCACTTTTAGCGGGAACCGCTAAACGAAAATTAACAGAAAAAATCACAATAATGCCCCAACTAACTGCGCATCATTTGGTGTTAAAAGAATTGTTTAATCTGTGATAGCTTTCTTTAAAAAAATATTTAAATTTGAAAAGTTTATAATCTTCCATTTTTTTTCAAAAATTATTTTTAATGACTTCTAACTCCACAATAACGCTCATTATTTTTGCATGATAAACAATTAGATGCTGCATATGATGTACTTTATAAGAAGTTAATATATGCAGTAGTTTTCCAGCAAAAAATTGTCAAAGTTGAAATTTATAAACTCGTCCAATATAAAAACATACATTTTCAAATGCATAAATTTCCCATTTTCATTAAAGGTACGTAAAAATTAAAGGGCGCGTTTGATAGAGTGTTAATTCTAGTTTCTAATTCTGAAAACAAGATGTTTATAGCTTATCGCGTCTATTTGTTATTAATTTTTAAAGTAAACAAGTCGAAAAACAGGTCAGCATATTTGTTGCCATATAACGGATAATCTATCGAATGAAATTTAATGATTGCACGGTATATGATCAGAAATTTAATTGGCTTTCTAAGAGTGAAAGAATTATGGCGATATCTCTTATAGTTCCTGAGATGTTAATTAAAATGTGGGACGCTAATTGTTGGCAATTACGCTACTGGTGCGGGCCGTGCATGCTCTACGAGCGTGCGGACACCACGAGGATTCGCGAAGTAGGCAGTTCGGCTGCCACCTCAATTCTGCTGCCTGGAGTCTACGTGCAGACTGCGGTTTTTTCGCCGCGGCGCACGGGAATTTTTCAAATCGCTATAACTTCTAAACCACCCTATCGATTTTAATGATTTAAAAAGTATTATCACCACCATTAAATGCCCTATCACACTATGACTTCATACTTATCAAAATATCATTATTACTTGGTGAAATTGGTACTTTTTCACTGAAAACCTCCTAAAACTCCTTCAGATATTAATAAATCGTCAATTTCTTTTAATAGTTTATTATAAAAACTTTAAATCTATATTATCAAGCATTATTATTTTAATTTCACCTTAATTCTTGTGCGCTATTTAATTATTTATCATTTAAAAACGGAAAATGTTATTAAATTATGTTATTAAAACTATTAAATTATTAAATTTTGAACATTTTATTTTTTGCAAAAATCTAATAAACCAATGCCATAACTTGGAAAGTAATTGTCGCAGCGCAAAAATTTTAACGGATTCGTATTTCTCGCCTTCATATCTATACGTGTACCAAACTTCAGCTCAATGGGGCGATTTTGATGATTTTTTGTCAAAAATCGAGGAAGGGTACCCCCTTTCAATTTTTTCAATTTTGCATCTTTGTTTCTACTTGTCCGATTAGGCTCAAAATCGGTATACGGGTAAATATTTCAATACTGATTCAGAATCCTTTGAAATTTTACCGCTACAATAATTACTTTCCGAGATATTCGTGTTTTTTCCGAAGAAAAAAACACGAAGCCTGAATTGTGCATGTGCCAATTATTGAAACATTAATATCTCCGAAACTAACAGTTGGATTGGCCTGAAATTTGGCACCCAAAAAGCACAAAGTAAAACAATTAAAATAAGCTGTCAAATATTGGTGCAGGTCATCGGGTTGCAGAGTTATAGACAAAAGAAAATTTTCAAAATTCAAAAATTTTAAATTCTCAAAAATTTATATAAAACCTAATTTATATTGTTAAGACGGCATAACTATTGACCGGAAAAATAGTAAAAAAATTCTTGCTCAAATACTTTTTGAGATTTTAGGTAAAACAGAAATTTCACTTTTTTGCATTTTCCGCGGAAACTACCCAATAAAATTTAATTCAAAAAATCACAGTTGTGCATGGGCTCATTGCGCATCATTTGGCGGTAAGAAAATTTTTCTATCTCTAACAGATTTCCCTAGAAAAATTTTTGAAATTAAAAATTTTAAAATCTTCCATTTTTTTTCAACAATTTTTTTAAAATCTTTCTAGTTTAACGTTAGCGCTGAGAATTTTTTGTAAGATACACAATTACATACTGCAACAAACGTAATTTAAAGCAAGTTAATATATTAAATAGTTTTACGGCAAAAAATTCTCAAAGTTGAAATTTATAAACTCTTTCAATAGAAAATTATACACTTTCAAATGCATAAATTTTCCATTTCCATTAAAGATACGTAAAATTTAAAAGGCGCATTTGATAGAATGTTAATTCTAGTTTCTAATTCTGAAAACGAGATGTTTATATCTTATCGCGTCTATTTGTTATTAATTTTTAAAGTAAACAAGTCGAAAAACAAGTCAAAATCTTCGTTTGCTTATAATTCAGTTGCTAATTAATATATCGTAACCAACTAAAAGCAGTTTTATAGACTGTCTAATTATGCACAATACTAAAAAGTTTGAATAATATTTCACTTATAGTTTAGAAGCTATGGTTATTTAAAAATTGAAAGAGCACAATGTCGACGACGTGACCAGCTTGTCGCACCTTATGACAAGTCAACTTTAAACATTAGTAGCATCTAACGCAAAAGAGATATTCGAATACGGTTTTCACAGTTTTAAAGAAAATTAAACGCTTCATCTGAAAATATAACTTTTACTTACGTAGACTAAAGATAAGTATTAATAATTAACCTTTGAATGTGGGTAACATTTTAACATTTGTTACCTTCGATTTTCAAATTTCAAAAAAATAACTATTCTAGAGAACATTTAGAACGCAATGCTGGTTAAATAATTAAAATCGCTTGATAAATAAGGAAGTTATTAACAATTAAATTTTCATATTTTTTCCCGCCTTGGTCGCTCGAACGAGTGTGAGCTTAGAGCCTCTGTGCAGTATACGTATACCGCGGGGCATTGACCGGTGTTCTTGATATCTTGAAACGCAGGGCGCACGTCAAGTGGTGTTCCAATGTTTAAATAGTCATAGCTGCTAAACTATACGTACGATTTTATTTAAACTTACCAGCATTATACACAATTAGACATTCTATCAAATAGTTTTTAGACGGTTACGATATATTAATTAGTCTTGGAGTTATATGCCAACAAATATGCTGACTTGTTTTTCGACTTGTTTACTTTAAAAATTAATAACAAATAGACGCAATAAGCTATAAACATATTGTCTTCAGAATTAGAAACTAGAATTAACACCTTATCAACCGCGCTTATTTGCTTTTACGTGCGTTTAAAGGAAATGGGAAATTTATGCACTTGAAAATGTATGATTTTCTATTAGAAGAGTTTATAAATTTCAACTTTCAGAATTTTTTGCTGTAAAACTATTTAATACAGTAACTTGCTTTAAATTACATTTGTTGCAGCATCTAATTGTGTATTGTACAAAAAATTCTCTGCGCTATAGTTAAAGCAGAAACCTTTTTAAAAAATTTTTGAAAAAAAATGGAAGATTTTAAAATTTTTAATTTCAAAAATTTTTCTAGGGAAATCTGTTAGAGATAGAAAAACTTTCTCATTGCCAAATGATGCGCAATGAGCCCACGCATGACTGTGATTTTTTGCATTAAATTTGATTGGGTAGTTTCCGCGGAAAATGCAAAAAAGTGAAATTTCTATTTTAGCTAAAATCTCAAAAAGTATTTGAGCTAGAATTTTTTTACTATTTTTCCGGTCAATAGTTATGCCGTCTTAACAATATAAATTAAGTTTTTTATAAATTTTTGAGAATTTCAAATTTTGAAAATTTTGAAATTTTTCCTTTTTTTAAATGTCCATAACTCTGCAACCTGACGATTTACAGAAATGTGTGATAGCTTATATTGATTGGTATATTATAAACTTTCGGCGTGCCAAATTTCAGGCCAATCGAGCTGTTAATTTCGGAGATATTAATTTTTAAAAAAATTTACAGATAATTCAGGCATAGAGTGACTACGCCTCGTTTTCTTTGGAAAAAACACGAATATCTCGGAAAGTAATCATCGTAGCGGTAAAATTTCAACGGATTCTGAATTAACATTAAATGATTTACCAGTATATCGATTTTGAGCCTAATCGGACAAGGTAAAACAATTAGGCAAAATTGAAAAAAATCGAAAGGGGTTAACCTTCCTCGATTTTTAACAAAAATCATCAAAATCACCCGATTGAGCTGAAATTTGGTACACGTATAGATATGAAGGCGAGAAATACGCATCCGTTGGAATTTTTGCGCTACGACAATTACTTTCCAAGTTATGAGCATTTGTTTATTCGATTTTTGCAAAAAATAAAATGTTAAAAATTTATTAATTTAATAGTTGATTACTATATGGGACATACGTTATTCAACGGGAAAAATAATAAAAAAATTCTATCTCAAATACTTTTTGAGATTTTAGGTAAAACAGAAATTTGACTTTTTTGCACTTTTAGCGGGAACCGCTAAACGAAAATTAACAGAAAAAATCACAATAATGCCCCAACTAACTGCGCATCATTTGGTGTTAAAAGAATTGTTTAATCTGTTATAGCTTTCTTTAAAAAAATATTTAAATTTGAAAAGTTTATAATCTTCAATTTTTTTTCAAAAATTATTTTTAATGACTTCTAACTCCACAATAACGCTCATTATTTTTTACATGATAAACAATTAGATGCTGCATATGATGTACTTTATAAGAAGTTAATATATGCAGTTGTTTTCCAGCAAAAAATTGTCAAAGTTGAAATTTATAAACTCGTCCAATATAAAAACATACATTTTCAAATGCATAAATTTCCCATTTTCATTAAAGGTACATAAAAATTAAAGGGCGCGTTTGATAGAGTGTTAATTCTAGTTTCTAATTCTGAAAACAAGATGTTTATAGCTTATCGCGTCTATTTGTTATTAATTTTTAAAGTAAACAAGTCGAAAAACAGGTCAGCATATTTGTTGCCATATAACGGATAATCTATCGAATGAAATTTAATGATTGCACGGTATATGATCAGAAATTTAATTGGCTTTCTAAGAGTGAAAGAATTATGGCGATATCTCTTATAGTTCCTGAGATGTTAATTAAAATGTGGGACGCTAATTGTTGGCAATTACGCTACTGGTGCGGGCCGTGCATGCTCTACGAGCGTGCGGACACCACGAGGATTCGCGAAGTAGGCAGTTCGGCTGCCACCTCAATTCTGCTGCCTGGAGTCTACGTGCAGACTGCGGTTTTTTCGCCGCGGCGCACGGGAATTTTTCAAATCGCTATAACTTCTAAACCACCCTATCGATTTTAATGATTTAAAAAGTATTATCACCACCATTAAATGCCCTATCACACTATGACTTCATACTTATCAAAATATCATTATTACTTGGTGAAATTGGTACTTTTTCACTGAAAACCTCCTAAAACTCCTTCAGATATTAATAAATCGTCAATTTCTTTTAATAGTTTATTATAAAAACTTTAAATCTATATTATCAAGCATTATTATTTTAATTTCACCTTAATTCTTGTGCGCTATTTAATTATTTATCATTTAAAAACGGAAAATGTTTATATAGTAATCAACTATTAAATTATTAAATTTTGAACATTTTATTTTTTGCAAAAATCTAATAAACCAATGCCATAACTTGGAAAGTAATTGTCGCAGCGCAAAAATTTTAACGGATTCGTATTTCTCGCCTTCATATCTATACGTGTACCAAACTTCAGCTCAATGGGGCGATTTTGATGATTTTTTGTCAAAAATCGAGGAAGGGTACCCCCTTTCAATTTTTTCAATTTTGCATCTTTGTTTCTACTTGTCCGATTAGGCTCAAAATCGGTATACGGGTAAATATTTCAATACTGATTCAGAATCCTTTGAAATTTTACCGCTACAATAATTACTTTCCGAGATATTCGTGTTTTTTCCGAAGAAAAAAACACGAAGCCTGAATTGTGCATGTGCCAATTATTGAAACATTAATATCTCCGAAACTAACAGTTGGATTGGCCTGAAATTTGGCACCCAAAAAGCACAAAGTAAAACAATTAAAATAAGCTGTCAAATATTGGTGCAGGTCATCGGGTTGCAGAGTTATAGACAAAAGAAAATTTTCAAAATTCAAAAATTTTAAATTCTCAAAAATTTATATAAAACCTAATTTATATTGTTAAGACGGCATAACTATTGACCGGAAAAATAGTAAAAAAATTCTTGCTCAAATACTTTTTGAGATTTTAGGTAAAACAGAAATTTCACTTTTTTGCATTTTCCGCGGAAACTACCTAATAAAATTTAATTCAAAAAATCACAGTTGTGCATGGGCTCATTGCGCATCATTTGGCGGTAAGAAAATTTTTCTATCTCTAACAGATTTCCCTAGAAAAATTTTTGAAATTAAAAATTTTAAAATCTTCCATTTTTTTTCAACAATTTTTTTAAAATCTTTCTAGTTTAACGTTAGCGCTGAGAATTTTTTGTAAGATACACAATTACATACTGCAACAAACGTAATTTAAAGCAAGTTAATATATTAAATAGTTTTACGGCAAAAAATTCTCAAAGTTGAAATTTATAAACTCTTTCAATAGAAAATTATACACTTTCAAATGCATAAATTTTCCATTTCCATTAAAGATACGTAAAATTTAAAAGGCGCATTTGATAGAATGTTAATTCTAGTTTCTAATTCTGAAAACGAGATGTTTATATCTTATCGCGTCTATTTGTTATTAATTTTTAAAGTAAACAAGTCGAAAAACAAGTCAAAATCTTCGTTTGCTTATAATTCAGTTGCTAATTAATATATCGTAACCAACTAAAAGCAGTTTTATAGACTGTCTAATTATGCACAATACTAAAAAGTTTGAATAATATTTCACTTATAGTTTAGAAGCTATGGTTATTTAAAAATTGAAAGAGCACAATGTCGACGACGTGACCAGCTTGTCGCACCTTATGACAAGTCAACTTTAAACATTAGTAGCATCTAACGCAAAAGAGATATTCGAATACGGTTTTCACAGTTTTAAAGAAAATTAAACGCTTCATCTGAAAATATAACTTTTACTTACGTAGACTAAAGATAAGTATTAATAATTAACCTTTGAATGTGGGTAACATTTTAACATTTGTTACCTTCGATTTTCAAATTTCAAAAAAATAACTATTCTAGAGAACATTTAGAACGCAATGCTGGTTAAATAATTAAAATCGCTTGATAAATAAGGAAGTTATTAACAATTAAATTTTCATATTTTTTCCCGCCTTGGTCGCTCGAACGAGTGTGAGCTTAGAGCCTCTGTGCAGTATACGTATACCGCGGGGCATTGACCGGTGTTCTTGATATCTTGAAACGCAGGGCGCACGTCAAGTGGTGTTCCAATGTTTAAATAGTCATAGCTGCTAAACTATACGTACGATTTTATTTAAACTTACCAGCATTATACACAATTAGACATTCTATCAAATAGTTTTTAGACGGTTACGATATATTAATTAGTCTTGGAGTTATATGCCAACAAATATGCTGACTTGTTTTTCGACTTGTTTACTTTAAAAATTAATAACAAATAGACGCAATAAGCTATAAACATATTGTCTTCAGAATTAGAAACTAGAATTAACACCTTATCAACCGCGCTTATTTGCTTTTACGTGCGTTTAAAGGAAATGGGAAATTTATGCACTTGAAAATGTATGATTTTCTATTAGAAGAGTTTATAAATTTCAACTTTCAGAATTTTTTGCTGTAAAACTATTTAATACAGTAACTTGCTTTAAATTACATTTGTTGCAGCATCTAATTGTGTATTGTACAAAAAATTCTCTGCGCTATAGTTAAAGCAGAAACCTTTTTAAAAAATTTTTGAAAAAAAATGGAAGATTTTAAAATTTTTAATTTCAAAAATTTTTCTAGGGAAATCTGTTAGAGATAGAAAAACTTTCTCATCGCCAAATGATGCGCAATGAGCCCACGCATGACTGTGATTTTTTGCATTAAATTTGATTGGGTAGTTTCCGCGGAAAATGCAAAAAAGTGAAATTTCTATTTTAGCTAAAATCTCAAAAAGTATTTGAGCTAGAATTTTTTTACTATTTTTCCGGTCAATAGTTATGCCGTCTTAACAATATAAATTAAGTTTTTTATAAATTTTTGAGAATTTCAAATTTTGAAAATTTTGAAATTTTTCCTTTTTTTAAATGTCCATAACTCTGCAACCTGACGATTTACAGAAATGTGTGATAGCTTATATTGATTGGTATATTATAAACTTTCGGCGTGCCAAATTTCAGGCCACTCGAGCTGTTAATTTCGGAGATATTAATTTTTAAAAAAATTTACAGATAATTCAGGCATAGAGTGACTACGCCTCGTTTTCTTTGGAAAAAACACGAATATCTCGGAAAGTAATCATCGTAGCGGTAAAATTTCAACGGATTCTATATTAACATTAAATGATTTACCAGTATATCGATTTTGAGCCTAATCGGACAAGGTAAAACAATTAGGCAAAATTGAAAAATATCGAAAGGGGTTAACCTTCCTCGATTTTTAACAAAAATCATCAAAATCACCCGATTGAGCTGAAATTTGGTGCACGTATAGATATGAAGGCGAGAAATACGAATCCGTTGGAATTTTTGCGCTACGACAATTACTTTCCAAGTTATGAGCATTTGTTTATTCGATTTTTGCAAAAAAATAAAATGTTAAAAATTTATTAATTTAATAGTTGATTACTATATGGGACATACGTTATTCAACGGGAAAAATAATAAAAAAATTCTATCTCAAATACTTTTTGAGATTTTAGGTAAAACAGAAATTTGACTTTTTTGCACTTTTAGCGGGAACCGCTAAACGAAAATTAACAGAAAAAATCACAATAATGCCCCAACTAACTGCGCATCATTTGGTGTTAAAAGAATTGTTTAATCTGTGATAGCTTTCTTTAAAAAAATATTTAAATTTGAAAAGTTTATAATCTTCCATTTTTTTTCAAAAATTATTTTTAATGAGTTCTAACTCCACAATAACGCTCATTATTTTTTACATGATAAACAATTAGATGCTGCATATGATGTACTTTATAAGAAGTTAATATATGCAGTAGTTTTCCAGCAAAAAATTGTCAAAGTTGAAATTTATAAACTCGTCCAATAGAAAATTATACACTTTCAAATGCATAAATTTTCCATTTCCATTAAAGATACGTAAAAATTAAAAGGCGCATTTGATAGAATGTTAATTCTAGTTTCTAATTCTGAAAACGAGATGTTTATATCTTATCGCGTCTATTTGTTATTAATTTTTAAAGTAAACAAGTCGAAAAACAAGTCAAAATCTTCGTTTGCTTATAATTCAGTTGCTAATTAATATATCGTAACCAACTAAAAGCAGTTTTATAGACTGTCCAATTATGCACAATACTGGAAAGTTTGAATAATATTTCACTTATAGTTTAGAAGCTATGGTTATTTAAAAATTGAAAGAGCACAATGTCGACGACGTGACCAGCTTGTCGCACCTTATGACAAGTCAACTTTAAACATTAGTAGCATCTAACGCAAAAGAGATATTCGAATACGGTTTTCACAGTTTTAAAGAAAATTAAACGCTTCATCTGAAAATATAACTTTTACTTACGTAGACTAAAGATAAGTATTAATAATTAACCTTTGAATGTGGGTAACATTTTAACATTTGTTACCTTCGATTTTCAAATTTCAAAAAAATAACTATTCTAGAGAACATTTAGAACGCAATGCTGGTTAAATAATTAAAATCGCTTGATAAATAAGGAAGTTATTAACAATTAAATTTTCATATTTTTTCCCGCCTTGGTCGCTCGAACGAGTGTGAGCTTAGAGCCTCTGTGCAGTATACGTATACCGCGGGGCATTGACCGGTGTTCTTGATATCTTGAAACGCAGGGCGCACGTCAAGTGGTGTTCCAATGTTTAAATAGTCATAGCTGCTAAACTATACGTACGATTTTATTTAAACTTACCAGCATTATACACAATTAGACATTCTATCAAATAGTTTTTAGACGGTTACGATATTTTAATTAGTCTTGGAGTTATATGCCAACAAATATGCTGACTTGTTTTTCGACTTGTTTACTTTAAAAATTAATAACAAATAGACGCAATAAGCTATAAACATATTGTCTTCAGAATTAGAAACTAGAATTAACACCTTATCAACCGCGCTTATTTGCTTTTACGTGCGTTTAAAGGAAATGGGAAATTTATGCACTTGAAAATGTATGATTTTCTATTAGAAGAGTTTATAAATTTCAACTTTCAGAATTTTTTGCTGTAAAACTATTTAATACAGTAACTTGCTTTAAATTACGTTTGTTGCAGCATCTAATTGTGTATTGTACAAAAAATTCTCTGCGCTATAGTTAAAGCAGAAACCTTTTTAAAAAATTTTTGAAAAAAAATGGAAGATTTTAAAATTTTTAATTTCAAAAATTTTTCTAGGGAAATCTGTTAGAGATAGAAAAACTTCCTCATCGCCAAATGATGCGCAATGAGCCCACGCATGACTGTGATTTTTTGCATTAAATTTGATTGGGTAGTTTCCGCGGAAAATGCAAAAATGTGAAATTTCTATTTTAGCTAAAATCTCAAAAAGTATTTGAGCTAGAATTTTTTTACTATTTTTCCGGTCAATAGTTATGCCGTCTTAACAATATAAATTAAGTTTTTTATAAATTTTTGAGAATTTCAAATTTTGAAAATTTTGAAATTTTTCCTTTTTTTAAATGTCCATAACTCTGCAACCTGACGATTTACAGAAATGTGTGATAGCTTATATTGATTGGTATATTATAAACTTTCGGCGTGCCAAATTTCAGGCCAATCGAGCTGTTAATTTCGCAGATATTAATTTTTAAAAAAAATTACAGATAATTCAGGCATAGAGTGACTACGCCTCGTTTTCTTTGGAAAAAACACGAATATCTCGGAAAGTAATCATCGTAGCGGTAAAATTTCAACGGATTCTGAATTAACATTAAATGATTTACCAGTATATCGATTTTGAGCCTAATCGGACAAGGTAAAACAATTAGGCAAAATTGAAAAAAATCGAAAGGGGTTAACCTTCCTCGATTTTTAACAAAAATCATCAAAATCACCCGATTGAGCTGAAATTTGGTACACGTATAGATTTGAAGGCGAGAAATACGAATCCGTTGGAATTTTTGCGCTACGACAATTACTTTCCAAGTTATGAGCATTTGTTTATTCGATTTTTGCAAAAAATAAAATGTTAAAAATTTATTAATTTAATAGTTGATTACTATATGGGACATACGTTATTCAACGGGAAAAATAATAAAAAAATTCTATCTCAAATACTTTTTGAGATTTTAGGTAAAACAGAAATTTGACTTTTTTGCACTTTTAGCGGGAACCGCTAAACGAAAATTAACAGAAAAAATCACAATAATGCCCCAACTAACTGCGCATCATTTGGTGTTAAAAGAATTGTTTAATCTGTGATAGCTTTCTTTAAAAAAATATTTAAATTTGAAAAGTTTATAATCTTCCATTTTTTTTCAAAAATTATTTTTAATGACTTCTAACTCCACAATAACGCTCATTATTTTTTACATGATAAACAATTAGATGCTGCATATGATGTACTTTATAAGAAGTTAATATATGCAGTAGTTTTCCAGCAAAAAATTGTCAAAGTTGAAATTTATAAACTCGTCCAATATAAAAACATACATTTTCAAATGCATAAATTTCCCATTTTCATTAAAGGTACGTAAAAATTAAAGGGCGCGTTTGATAGAGTGTTAATTCTAGTTTCTAATTCTGAAAACAAGATGTTTATAGCTTATCGCGTCTATTTGTTATTAATTTTTAAAGTAAACAAGTCGAAAAACAGGTCAGCATATTTGTTGGCATATAACGGATAATCTATCGAATGAAATTTAATGATTGCACGGTATATGATCAGAAATTTAATTGGCTTTCTAAGAGTGAAAGAATTATGGCGATATCTCTTATAGTTCCTGAGATGTTAATTAAAATGTGGGACGCTAATTGTTGGCAATTACGCTACTGGTGCGGGCCGTGCATGCTCTACGAGCGTGCGGACACCACGAGGATTCGCGAAGTAGGCAGTTCGGCTGCCACCTCAATTCTGCTGCCTGGAGTCTACGTGCAGACTGCGGTTTTTTCGCCGCGGCGCACGGGAATTTTTCAAATCGCTATAACTTCTAAACCACCCTATCGATTTTAATGATTTAAAAAGTATTATCACCACCATTAAATGCCCTATCACACTATGACTTCATACTTATCAAAATATCATTATTACTTGGTGAAATTGGTACTTTTTCACTGAAAACCTCCTAAAACTCCTTCAGATATTAATAAATCGTCAATTTCTTTTAATAGTTTATTATAAAATCTTTAAATCTATATTATCAAGCATTATTATTTTAATTTCACCTTAATTCTTGTGCGCTATTTAATTATTTATCATTTAAAAACGGAAAATGTTTATATAGTAATCAACTATTAAATTATTAAATTTTGAACATTTTATTTTTTGCAAAAATCTAATAAACCAATGCCATAACTTGGAAAGTAATTGTCGAAGCGCAAAAATTTTAACGGATTCGTATTTCTCGCCTTCATATCTATACGTGTACGAAACTTCAGCTCAATGGGGCGATTTTGATGATTTTTTGTCAAAAATCGAGGAAGGGTACCCCCTTTCAATTTTTTCAATTTTGCATCTTTGTTTCTACTTGTCCGATTAGGCTCAAAATCGGTATACGGGTAAATATTTCAATACTGATTCAGAATCCTTTAAAATTTTACCGCTACAATAATTACTTTCCGAGATATTCGTGTTTTTTCCGAAGAAAAAAACACGAAGCCTGAATTGTGCATGTGCCAATTATTGAAACATTAATATCTCCGAAACTAACAGTTGGATTGGCCTGAAATTTGGCACCCAAAAAGCACAAAGTAAAACAATTAATATAAGCTGTCAAATATTGGTGCAGGTCATCGGGTTGCAGAGTTATAGACAAAAGAAAATTTTCAAAATTCAAAAATTTAAAATTCTCAAAAATTTATATAAAACCTAATTTATATTGTTAAGACGGCATAACTATTGACCGGAAAAATAGTAAAAAAATTCTAGCTCAAATACTTTTTGAGATTTTAGGTAAAACAGAAATTTCACTTTTTTGCATTTTCCGCGGAAACTACCCAATAAAATTTAATTCAAAAAATCACAGTTGTGCATGGGCTCATTGCGCATCATTTGGCGGTAAGAAAATTTTTCTATCTCTAACAGATTTCCCTAGAAAAATTTTTGAAATTAAAAATTTTAAAATCTTCCATTTTTTTTCAAAAATTTTTTTAAAATCTTTCTAGTTTAACGTTAGCGCTGAGAATTTTTTGTAAGATACACAATTACATACTGCAACAAACGTAATTTAAAGCAAGTTAATATATTAAATAGTTTTACGGCAAAAAATTCTCAAAGTTGAAATTTATAAACTCTTCCAATAGAAAATTATACACTTTAAAATGCATAAATTTTCCATTTCCATTAAAGATACGTAAAAATTAAAAGGCGCATTTGATAGAATGTTAATTCTAGTTTCTAATTCTGAAAACGAGATGTTTATATCTTATCGCGTCTATTTGTTATTAATTTTTAAAGTAAACAAGTCGAAAAACAAGTCAAAATCTTCGTTTGCTTATAATTCAGTTGCTAATTAATATATCGTAACCAACTAAAAGCAGTTTTATAGACTGTCCAATTATGCACAATACTGGAAAGTTTGAATAATATTTCACTTATAGTTTAGAAGCTATGGTTATTTAAAAATTGAAAGAGCACAATGTCGACGACGTGACCAGCTTGTCGCACCTTATGACAAGTCAACTTTAAACATTAGTAGCATCTAACGCAAAAGAGATATTCGAATACGGTTTTCACAGTTTTAAAGAAAATTAAACGCTTCATCTGAAAATATAACTTTTACTTACGTAGACTAAAGATAAGTATTAATAATTAACCTTTGAATGTGGGTAACATTTTAACATTTGTTACCTTCGATTTTCAAATTTCAAAAAAATAACTATTCTAGAGAACATTTAGAACGCAATGCTGGTTAAATAATTAAAATCGCTTGATAAATAAGGAAGTTATTAACAATTAAATTTTCATATTTTTTCCCGCCTTGGTCGCTCGAACGAGTGTGAGCTTAGAGCCTCTGTGCAGTATACGTATACCGCGGGGCATTGACCGGTGTTCTTGATATCTTGAAACGCAGGGCGCACGTCAAGTGGTGTTCCAATGTTTAAATAGTCATAGCTGCTAAACTATACGTACGATTTTATTTAAACTTACCAGCATTATACACAATTAGACATTCTATCAAATAGTTTTTAGACGGTTACGATATATTAATTAGTCTTGGAGTTATATGCCAACAAATATGCTGACTTGTTTTTCGACTTGTTTACTTTAAAAATTAATAACAAATAGACGCAATAAGCTATAAACATATTGTCTTCAGAATTAGAAACTAGAATTAACACCTTATCAACCGCGCTTATTTGCTTTTACGTGCGTTTAAAGGAAATGGGAAATTTATGCACTTGAAAATGTATGATTTTCTATTAGAAGAGTTTATAAATTTCAACTTTCAGAATTTTTTGCTGTAAAACTATTTAATACAGTAACTTGCTTTAAATTACATTTGTTGCAGCATCTAATTGTGTATTGTACAAAAAATTCTCTGCGCTATAGTTAAAGCAGAAACCTTTTTAAAAAATTTTTGAAAAAAAATGGAAGATTTTAAAATTTTTAATTTCAAAAATTTTTCTAGGGAAATCTGTTAGAGATAGAAAAACTTTCTCATCGCCAAATGATGCGCAATGAGCCCACGCATGACTGTGATTTTTTGCATTAAATTTGATTGGGTAGTTTCCGCGGAAAATGCAAAAAAGTGAAATTTCTATTTTAGCTAAAATCTCAAAAAGTATTTGAGCTAGAATTTTTTTACTATTTTTCCGGTCAATAGTTATGCCGTCTTAACAATATAAATTAAGTTTTTTATAAATTTTTGAGAATTTCAAATTTTGAAAATTTTGAAATTTTTCCTTTTTTTAAATGTCCATAACTCTGCAACCTGACGATTTACAGAAATGTGTGATAGCTTATATTGATTGGTATATTATAAACTTTCGGCGTGCCAAATTTCAGGCCAATCGAGCTGTTAATTTCGGAGATATTAATTTTTAAAAAAAATTACAGATAATTCAGGCATAGAGTGACTACGCCTCGTTTTCTTTGGAAAAAACACGAATATCTCGGAAAGTAATCATCGTAGCGGTAAAATTTCAACGGATTCTGAATTAACATTAAATGATTTACCAGTATATCGATTTTGAGCCTAATCGGACAAGGTAAAACAATTAGGCAAAATTGAAAAAAATCGAAAGGGGTTAACCTTCCTCGATTTTTAACAAAAATCATCAAAATCACCCGATTGAGCTGAAATTTGGTACACGTATAGATATGAAGGCGAGAAATACGAATCCGTTGGAATTTTTGCGCTACGACAATTACTTTCCAAGTTATGAGCATTTGTTTATTCGATTTTTGCAAAAAATAAAATGTTAAAAATTTATTAATTTAATAGTTGATTACTATATGGGACATACGTTATTCAACGGGAAAAATAATAAAAAAATTCTATCTCAAATACTTTTTGAGATTTTAGGTAAAACAGAAATTTGACTTTTTTGCACTTTTAGCGGGAACCGCTAAACGAAAATTAACAGAAAAAATCACAATAATGCCCCAACTAACTGCGCATCATTTGGTGTTAAAAGAATTGTTTAATCTGTGATAGCTTTCTTTAAAAAAATATTTAAATTTGAAAAGTTTATAATCTTCCATTTTTTTTCAAAAATTATTTTTAATGACTTCTAACTCCACAATAACGCTCATTATTTTTTACATGATAAACAATTAGATGCTGCATATGATGTACTTTATAAGAAGTTAATATATGCAGTAGTTTTCCAGCAAAAAATTGTCAAAGTTGAAATTTATAAACTCGTCCAATATAAAAACATACATTTTCAAATGCATAAATTTCCCATTTTCATTAAAGGTACGTAAAAATTAAAGGGCGCGTTTGATAGAGTGTTAATTCTAGTTTCTAATTCTGAAAACAAGATGTTTATAGCTTATCGCGTCTATTTGTTATTAATTTTTAAAGTAAACAAGTCGAAAAACAGGTCAGCATATTTGTTGGCATATAACGGATAATCTATCGAATGAAATTTAATGATTGCACGGTATATGATCAGAAATTTAATTGGCTTTCTAAGAGTGAAAGAATTATGGCGATATCTCTTATAGTTCCTGAGATGTTAATTAAAATGTGGGACGCTAATTGTTGGCAATTACGCTACTGGTGCGGGCCGTGCATGCTCTACGAGCGTGCGGACACCACGAGGATTCGCGAAGTAGGCAGTTCGGCTGCCACCTCAATTCTGCTGCCTGGAGTCTACGTGCAGACTGCGGTTTTTTCGCCGCGGCGCACGGGAATTTTTCAAATCGCTATAACTTCTAAACCACCCTATCGATTTTAATGATTTAAAAAGTATTATCACCACCATTAAATGCCCTATCACACTATGACTTCATACTTATCAAAATATCATTATTACTTGGTGAAATTGGTACTTTTTCACTGAAAACCTCCTAAAACTCCTTCAGATATTAATAAATCGTCAATTTCTTTTAATAGTTTATTATAAAATCTTTAAATCTATATTATCAAGCATTATTATTTTAATTTCACCTTAATTCTTGTGCGCTATTTAATTATTTATCATTTAAAAACGGAAAATGTTTATATAGTAATCAACTATTAAATTATTAAATTTTGAACATTTTATTTTTTGCAAAAATCTAATAAACCAATGCCATAACTTGGAAAGTAATTGTCGAAGCGCAAAAATTTTAACGGATTCGTATTTCTCGCCTTCATATCTATACGTGTACGAAACTTCAGCTCAATGGGGCGATTTTGATGATTTTTTGTCAAAAATCGAGGAAGGGTACCCCCTTTCAATTTTTTCAATTTTGCATCTTTGTTTCTACTTGTCCGATTAGGCTCAAAATCGGTATACGGGTAAATATTTCAATACTGATTCAGAATCCTTTAAAATTTTACCGCTACAATAATTACTTTCCGAGATATTCGTGTTTTTTCCGAAGAAAAAAACACGAAGCCTGAATTGTGCATGTGCCAATTATTGAAACATTAATATCTCCGAAACTAACAGTTGGATTGGCCTGAAATTTGGCACCCAAAAAGCACAAAGTAAAACAATTAATATAAGCTGTCAAATATTGGTGCAGGTCATCGGGTTGCAGAGTTATAGACAAAAGAAAATTTTCAAAATTCAAAAATTTAAAATTCTCAAAAATTTATATAAAACCTAATTTATATTGTTAAGACGGCATAACTATTGACCGGAAAAATAGTAAAAAAATTCTAGCTCAAATACTTTTTGAGATTTTAGGTAAAACAGAAATTTCACTTTTTTGCATTTTCCGCGGAAACTACCCAATAAAATTTAATTCAAAAAATCACAGTTGTGCATGGGCTCATTGCGCATCATTTGGCGGTAAGAAAATTTTTCTATCTCTAACAGATTTCCCTAGAAAAATTTTTGAAATTAAAAATTTTAAAATCTTCCATTTTTTTTCAAAAATTTTTTTAAAATCTTTCTAGTTTAACGTTAGCGCTGAGAATTTTTTGTAAGATACACAATTACATACTGCAACAAACGTAATTTAAAGCAAGTTAATATATTAAATAGTTTTACGGCAAAAAATTCTCAAAGTTGAAATTTATAAACTCTTCCAATAGAAAATTATACACTTTAAAATGCATAAATTTTCCATTTCCATTAAAGATACGTAAAAATTAAAAGGCGCATTTGATAGAATGTTAATTCTAGTTTCTAATTCTGAAAACGAGATGTTTATATCTTATCGCGTCTATTTGTTATTAATTTTTAAAGTAAACAAGTCGAAAAACAAGTCAAAATCTTCGTTTGCTTATAATTCAGTTGCTAATTAATATATCGTAACCAACTAAAAGCAGTTTTATAGACTGTCCAATTATGCACAATACTGGAAAGTTTGAATAATATTTCACTTATAGTTTAGAAGCTATGGTTATTTAAAAATTGAAAGAGCACAATGTCGACGACGTGACCAGCTTGTCGCACCTTATGACAAGTCAACTTTAAACATTAGTAGCATCTAACGCAAAAGAGATATTCGAATACGGTTTTCACAGTTTTAAAGAAAATTAAACGCTTCATCTGAAAATATAACTTTTACTTACGTAGACTAAAGATAAGTATTAATAATTAACCTTTGAATGTGGGTAACATTTTAACATTTGTTACCTTCGATTTTCAAATTTCAAAAAAATAACTATTCTAGAGAACATTTAGAACGCAATGCTGGTTAAATAATTAAAATCGCTTGATAAATAAGGAAGTTATTAACAATTAAATTTTCATATTTTTTCCCGCCTTGGTCGCTCGAACGAGTGTGAGCTTAGAGCCTCTGTGCAGTATACGTATACCGCGGGGCATTGACCGGTGTTCTTGATATCTTGAAACGCAGGGCGCACGTCAAGTGGTGTTCCAATGTTTAAATAGTAATAGCTGCTAAACTATACGTACGATTTTATTTAAACTTACCAGAATTATACACAATTAGACATTCTATCAAATAGTTTTTAGACGGTTACGATATATTAATTAGTCTTGGAGTTATATGCCAACAAATATGCTGACTTGTTTTTCGACTTGTTTACTTTAAAAATTAATAACAAATAGACGCAATAAGCTATAAACATATTGTCTTCAGAATTAGAAACTAGAATTAACACCTTATCAACCGCGCTTATTTGCTTTTACGTGCGTTTAAAGGAAATGGGAAATTTATGCACTTGAAAATGTATGATTTTCTATTAGAAGAGTTTATAAATTTCAACTTTCAGAATTTTTTGCTGTAAAACTATTTAATACAGTAACTTGCTTTAAATTACATTTGTTGCAGCATCTAATTGTGTATTGTACAAAAAATTCTCTGCGCTATAGTTAAAGCAGAAACCTTTTTAAAAAATTTTTGAAAAAAAATGGAAGATTTTAAAATTTTTAATTTCAAAAATTTTTCTAGGGAAATCTGTTAGAGATAGAAAAACTTTCTCATCGCCAAATGATGCGCAATGAGCCCACGCATGACTGTGATTTTTTGCATTAAATTTGATTGGGTAGTTTCCGCGGAAAATGCAAAAAAGTGAAATTTCTATTTTAGCTAAAATCTCAAAAAGTATTTGAGCTAGAATTTTTTTACTATTTTTCCGGTCAATAGTTATGCCGTCTTAACAATATAAATTAAGTTTTTTATAAATTTTTGAGAATTTCAAATTTTGAAAATTTTGAAATTTTTCCTTTTTTTAAATGTCCATAACTCTGCAACCTGACGATTTACAGAAATGTGTGATAGCTTATATTGATTGGTATATTATAAACTTTCGGCGTGCCAAATTTCAGGCCAATCGAGCTGTTAATTTCGGAGATATTAATTTTTAAAAAAAATTACAGATAATTCAGGCATAGAGTGACTACGCCTCGTTTTCTTTGGAAAAAACACGAATATCTCGGAAAGTAATCATCGTAGCGGTAAAATTTCAACGGATTCTGAATTAACATTAAATGATTTACCAGTATATCGATTTTGAGCCTAATCGGACAAGGTAAAACAATTAGGCAAAATTGAAAAAAATCGAAAGGGGTTAACCTTCCTCGATTTTTAACAAAAATCATCAAAATCACCCGATTGAGCTGAAATTTGGTACACGTATAGATATGAAGGCGAGAAATACGAATCCGTTGGAATTTTTGCGCTACGACAATTACTTTCCAAGTTATGAGCATTTGTTTATTCGATTTTTGCAAAAAATAAAATGTTAAAAATTTATTAATTTAATAGTTGATTACTATATGGGACATACGTTATTCAACGGGAAAAATAATAAAAAAATTCTATCTCAAATACTTTTTGAGATTTTAGGTAAAACAGAAATTTGACTTTTTTGCACTTTTAGCGGGAACCGCTAAACGAAAATTAACAGAAAAAATCACAATAATGCCCCAACTAACTGCGCATCATTTGGTGTTAAAAGAATTGTTTAATCTGTGATAGCTTTCTTTAAAAAAATATTTAAATTTGAAAAGTTTATAATCTTCCATTTTTTTTCAAAAATTATTTTTAATGACTTCTAACTCCACAATAACGCTCATTATTTTTTACATGATAAACAATTAGATGCTGCATATGATGTACTTTATAAGAAGTTAATATATGCAGTAGTTTTCCAGCAAAAAATTGTCAAAGTTGAAATTTATAAACTCGTCCAATATAAAAACATACATTTTCAAATGCATAAATTTCCCATTTTCATTAAAGGTACGTAAAAATTAAAGGGCGCGTTTGATAGAGTGTTAATTCTAGTTTCTAATTCTGAAAACAAGATGTTTATAGCTTATCGCGTCTATTTGTTATTAATTTTTAAAGTAAACAAGTCGAAAAACAGGTCAGCATATTTGTTGGCATATAACGGATAATCTATCGAATGAAATTTAATGATTGCACGGTATATGATCAGAAATTTAATTGGCTTTCTAAGAGTGAAAGAATTATGGCGATATCTCTTATAGTTCCTGAGATGTTAATTAAAATGTGGGACGCTAATTGTTGGCAATTACGCTACTGGTGCGGGCCGTGCATGCTCTACGAGCGTGCGGACACCACGAGGATTCGCGAAGTAGGCAGTTCGGCTGCCACCTCAATTCTGCTGCCTGGAGTCTACGTGCAGACTGCGGTTTTTTCGCCGCGGCGCACGGGAATTTTTCAAATCGCTATAACTTCTAAACCACCCTATCGATTTTAATGATTTAAAAAGTATTATCACCACCATTAAATGCCCTATCACACTATGACTTCATACTTATCAAAATATCATTATTACTTGGTGAAATTGGTACTTTTTCACTGAAAACCTCCTAAAACTCCTTCAGATATTAATAAATCGTCAATTTCTTTTAATAGTTTATTATAAAAACTTTAAATCTATATTATCAAGCATTATTATTTTAATTTCACCTTAATTCTTGTGCGCTATTTAATTATTTATCATTTAAAAACGGAAAATGTTTATATAGTAATCAACTATTAAATTATTAAATTTTGAACATTTTATTTTTTGCAAAAATCTAATAAACCAATGCCATAACTTGGAAAGTAATTGTCGCAGCGCAAAAATTTTAACGGATTCGTATTTCTCGCCTTCATATCTATACGTGTACCAAACTTCAGCTCAATGGGGCGATTTTGATGATTTTTTGTCAAAAATCGAGGAAGGGTACCCCCTTTCAATTTTTTCAATTTTGCATCTTTGTTTCTACTTGTCCGATTAGGCTCAAAATCGGTATACGGGTAAATATTTCAATACTGATTCAGAATCCTTTAAAATTTTACCGCTACAATAATTACTTTCCGAGATATTCGTGTTTTTTCCGAAGAAAAAAACACGAAGCCTGAATTGTGCATGTGCCAATTATTGAAACATTAATATCTCCGAAACTAACAGTTGGATTGGCCTGAAATTTGGCACCCAAAAAGCACAAAGTAAAACAATTAATATAAGCTGTCAAATATTGGTGCAGGTCATCGGGTTGCAGAGTTATAGACAAAAGAAAATTTTCAAAATTCAAAAATTTTAAATTCTCAAAAATTTATATAAAACCTAATTTATATTGTTAAGACGGCATAACTATTGACCGGAAAAATAGTAAAAAAATTCTAGCTCAAATACTTTTTGAGATTTTAGGTAAAACAGAAATTTCACTTTTTTGCATTTTCCGCGGAAACTACCCAATAAAATTTAATTCAAAAAATCACAGTTGTGCATGGGCTCATTGCGCATCATTTGGCGGTAAGAAAATTTTTCTATCTCTAACAGATTTCCCTAGAAAAATTTTTGAAATTAAAAATTTTAAAATCTTCCATTTTTTTTCAACAATTTTTTTAAAATCTTTCTAGTTTAACGTTAGCGCTGAGAATTTTTTGTAAGATACACAATTACATACTGCAACAAACGTAATTTAAAGCAAGTTAATATATTAAATAGTTTTACGGCAAAAAATTCTCAAAGTTGAAATTTATAAACTCTTCCAATAGAAAATTATACACTTTCAAATGCATAAATTTTCCATTTCCATTAAAGATACGTAAAAATTAAAAGGCGCATTTGATAGAATGTTAATTCTAGTTTCTAATTCTGAAAACGAGATGTTTATATCTTATCGCGTCTATTTGTTATTAATTTTTAAAGTAAACAAGTCGAAAAACAAGTCAAAATCTTCGTTTGCTTATAATTCAGTTGCTAATTAATATATCGTAACCAACTAAAAGCAGTTTTATAGACTGTCCAATTATGCACAATACTGGAAAGTTTGAATAATATTTCACTTATAGTTTAGAAGCTATGGTTATTTAAAAATTGAAAGAGCACAATGTCGACGACGTGACCAGCTTGTCGCACCTTATGACAAGTCAACTTTAAACATTAGTAGCATCTAACGCAAAAGAGATATTCGAATACGGTTTTCACAGTTTTAAAGAAAATTAAACGCTTCATCTGAAAATATAACTTTTACTTACGTAGACTAAAGATAAGTATTAATAATTAACCTTTGAATGTGGGTAACATTTTAACATTTGTTACCTTCGATTTTCAAATTTCAAAAAAATAACTATTCTAGAGAACATTTAGAACGCAATGCTGGTTAAATAATTAAAATCGCTTGATAAATAAGGAAGTTATTAACAATTAAATTTTCATATTTTTTCCCGCCTTGGTCGCTCGAACGAGTGTGAGCTTAGAGCCTCTGTGCAGTATACGTATACCGCGGGGCATTGACCGGTGTTCTTGATATCTTGAAACGCAGGGCGCACGTCAAGTGGTGTTCCAATGTTTAAATAGTCATAGCTGCTAAACTATACGTACGATTTTATTTAAACTTACCAGCATTATACACAATTAGATATTCTATCAAATAGTTTTTAGACGGTTACGATATATTAATTAGTCTTGGAGTTATATGCCAACAAATATGCTGACTTGTTTTTCGACTTGTTTACTTTAAAAATTAATAACAAATAGACGCAATAAGCTATAAACATATTGTCTTCAGAATTAGAAACTAGAATTAACACCTTATCAACCGCGCTTATTTGCTTTTACGTGCGTTTAAAGGAAATGGGAAATTTATGCACTTGAAAATGTATGATTTTCTATTAGAAGAGTTTATAAATTTCAACTTTCAGAATTTTTTGCTGTAAAACTATTTAATACAGTAACTTGCTTTAAATTACATTTGTTGCAGCATCTAATTGTGTATTGTACAAAAAATTCTCTGCGCTATAGTTAAAGCAGAAACCTTTTTAAAAAATTTTTGAAAAAAAATGGAAGATTTTAAAATTTTTAATTTCAAAAATTTTTCTAGGGAAATCTGTTAGAGATAGAAAAACTTTCTCATCGCCAAATGATGCGCAATGAGCCCACGCATGACTGTGATTTTTTGCATTAAATTTGATTGGGTAGTTTCCGCGGAAAATGCAAAAAAGTGAAATTTCTATTTTAGCTAAAATCTCAAAAAGTATTTGAGCTAGAATTTTTTTACTATTTTTCCGGTCAATAGTTATGCCGTCTTAACAATATAAATTAAGTTTTTTATAAATTTTTGAGAATTTCAAATTTTGAAAATTTTGAAATTTTTCCTTTTTTTAAATGTCCATAACTCTGCAACCTGACGATTTACAGAAATGTGTGATAGCTTATATTGATTGGTATATTATAAACTTTCGGCGTGCCAAATTTCAGGCCAATCGAGCTGTTAATTTCGGAGATATTAATTTTTAAAAAAATTTACAGATAATTCAGGCATAGAGTGACTACGCCTCGTTTTCTTTGGAAAAAACACGAATATCTCGGAAAGTAATCATCGTAGCGGTAAAATTTCAACGGATTCTGAATTAACATTAAATGATTTACCAGTATATCGATTTTGAGCCTAATCGGACAAGGTAAAACAATTAGGCAAAATTGAAAAAAATCGAAAGGGGTTAACCTTCCTCGATTTTTAACAAAAATCATCAAAATCACCCGATTGAGCTGAAATTTGGTACACGTATAGACATGAAGGCGAGAAATACGAATCCGTTGGAATTTTTGCGCTACGACAATTACTTTCCAAGTTATGAGCATTTGTTTATTCGATTTTTGCAAAAAATAAAATGTTAAAAATTTATTAATTTAATAGTTGATTACTATATGGGACATACGTTATTCAACGGGAAAAATAATAAAAAAATTCTATCTCAAATACTTTTTGAGATTTTAGGTAAAACAGAAATTTGACTTTTTTGCACTTTTAGCGGGAACCGCTAAACGAAAATTAACAGAAAAAATCACAATAATGCCCCAACTAACTGCGCATCATTTGGTGTTAAAAGAATTGTTTAATCTGTGATAGCTTTCTTTAAAAAAATATTTAAATTTGAAAAGTTTATAATCTTCCATTTTTTTTCAAAAATTATTTTTAATGACTTCTAACTCCACAATAACGCTCATTATTTTTTACATGATAAACAATTAGATGCTGCATATGATGTACTTTATAAGAAGTTAATATATGCAGTAGTTTTCCAGCAAAAAATTGTCAAAGTTGAAATTTATAAACTCGTCCAATATAAAAACATACATTTTCAAATGCATAAATTTCCCATTTTCATTAAAGGTACGTAAAAATTAAAGGGCGCGTTTGATAGAGTGTTAATTCTAGTTTCTAATTCTGAAAACAAGATGTTTATAGCTTATCGCGTCTATTTGTTATTAATTTTTAAAGTAAACAAGTCGAAAAACAGGTCAGCATATTTGTTGGCATATAACGGATAATCTATCGAATGAAATTTAATGATTGCACGGTATATGATCAGAAATTTAATTGGCTTTCTAAGAGTGAAAGAATTATGGCGATATCTCTTATAGTTCCTGAGATGTTAATTAAAATGTGGGACGCTAATTGTTGGCAATTACGCTACTGGTGCGGGCCGTGCATGCTCTACGAGCGTGCGGACACCACGAGGATTCGCGAAGTAGGCAGTTCGGCTGCCACCTCAATTCTGCTGCCTGGAGTCTACGTGCAGACTGCGGTTTTTTCGCCGCGGCGCACGGGAATTTTTCAAATCGCTATAACTTCTAAACCACCCTATCGATTTTAATGATTTAAAAAGTATTATCACCACCATTAAATGCCCTATCACACTATGACTTCATACTTATCAAAATATCATTATTACTTGGTGAAATTGGTACTTTTTCACTGAAAACCTCCTAAAACTCCTTCAGATATTAATAAATCGTCAATTTCTTTTAATAGTTTATTATAAAAACTTTAAATCTATATTATCAAGCATTATTATTTTAATTTCACCTTAATTCTTGTGCGCTATTTAATTATTTATCATTTAAAAACGGAAAATGTTTATATAGTAATCAACTATTAAATTATTAAATTTTGAACATTTTATTTTTTGCAAAAATCTAATAAACCAATGCCATAACTTGGAAAGTAATTGTCGCAGCGCAAAAATTTTAACGGATTCGTATTTCTCGCCTTCATATCTATACGTGTACCAAACTTCAGCTCAATGGGGCGATTTTGATGATTTTTTGTCAAAAATCGAGGAAGGGTACCCCCTTTCAATTTTTTCAATTTTGCATCTTTGTTTCTACTTGTCCGATTAGGCTCAAAATCGGTATACGGGTAAATATTTCAATACTGATTCAGAATCCTTTAAAATTTTACCGCTACAATAATTACTTTCCGAGATATTCGTGTTTTTTCCGAAGAAAAAAACACGAAGCCTGAATTGTGCATGTGCCAATTATTGAAACATTAATATCTCCGAAACTAACAGTTGGATTGGCCTGAAATTTGGCACCCAAAAAGCACAAAGTAAAACAATTAATATAAGCTGTCAAATATTGGTGCAGGTCATCGGGTTGCAGAGTTATAGACAAAAGAAAATTTTCAAAATTCAAAAATTTTAAATTCTCAAAAATTTATATAAAACCTAATTTATATTGTTAAGACGGCATAACTATTGACCGGAAAAATAGTAAAAAAATTCTAGCTCAAATACTTTTTGAGATTTTAGGTAAAACAGAAATTTCACTTTTTTGCATTTTCCGCGGAAACTACCCAATAAAATTTAATTCAAAAAATCACAGTTGTGCATGGGCTCATTGCGCATCATTTGGCGGTAAGAAAATTTTTCTATCTCTAACAGATTTCCCTAGAAAAATTTTTGAAATTAAAAATTTTAAAATCTTCCATTTTTTTTCAACAATTTTTTTAAAATCTTTCTAGTTTAACGTTAGCGCTGAGAATTTTTTGTAAGATACACAATTACATACTGCAACAAACGTAATTTAAAGCAAGTTAATATATTAAATAGTTTTACGGCAAAAAATTCTCAAAGTTGAAATTTATAAACTCTTCCAATAGAAAATTATACACTTTCAAATGCATAAATTTTCCATTTCCATTAAAGATACGTAAAAATTAAAAGGCGCATTTGATAGAATGTTAATTCTAGTTTCTAATTCTGAAAACGAGATGTTTATATCTTATCGCGTCTATTTGTTATTAATTTTTAAAGTAAACAAGTCGAAAAACAAGTCAAAATCTTCGTTTGCTTATAATTCAGTTGCTAATTAATATATCGTAACCAACTAAAAGCAGTTTTATAGACTGTCCAATTATGCACAATACTGGAAAGTTTGAATAATATTTCACTTATAGTTTAGAAGCTATGGTTATTTAAAAATTGAAAGAGCACAATGTCGACGACGTGACCAGCTTGTCGCACCTTATGACAAGTCAACTTTAAACATTAGTAGCATCTAACGCAAAAGAGATATTCGAATACGGTTTTCACAGTTTTAAAGAAAATTAAACGCTTCATCTGAAAATATAACTTTTACTTACGTAGACTAAAGATAAGTATTAATAATTAACCTTTGAATGTGGGTAACATTTTAACATTTGTTACCTTCGATTTTCAAATTTCAAAAAAATAACTATTCTAGAGAACATTTAGAACGCAATGCTGGTTAAATAATTAAAATCGCTTGATAAATAAGGAAGTTATTAACAATTAAATTTTCATATTTTTTCCCGCCTTGGTCGCTCGAACGAGTGTGAGCTTAGAGCCTCTGTGCAGTATACGTATACCGCGGGGCATTGACCGGTGTTCTTGATATCTTGAAACGCAGGGCGCACGTCAAGTGGTGTTCCAATGTTTAAATAGTCATAGCTGCTAAACTATACGTACGATTTTATTTAAACTTACCAGCATTATACACAATTAGACATTCTATCAAATAGTTTTTAGACGGTTACGATATATTAATTAGTCTTGGAGTTATATGCCAACAAATATGCTGACTTGTTTTTCGACTTGTTTACTTTAAAAATTAATAACAAATAGACGCAATAAGCTATAAACATATTGTCTTCAGAATTAGAAACTAGAATTAACACCTTATCAACCGCGCTTATTTGCTTTTACGTGCGTTTAAAGGAAATGGGAAATTTATGCACTTGAAAATGTATGATTTTCTATTAGAAGAGTTTATAAATTTCAACTTTCAGAATTTTTTGCTGTAAAACTATTTAATACAGTAACTTGCTTTAAATTACATTTGTTGCAGCATCTAATTGTGTATTGTACAAAAAATTCTCTGCGCTATAGTTAAAGCAGAAACCTTTTTAAAAAATTTTTGAAAAAAAATGGAAGATTTTAAAATTTTTAATTTCAAAAATTTTTCTAGGGAAATCTGTTAGAGATAGAAAAACTTTCTCATCGCCAAATGATGCGCAATGAGCCCACGCATGACTGTGATTTTTTGCATTAAATTTGATTGGGTAGTTTCCGCGGAAAATGCAAAAAAGTGAAATTTCTATTTTAGCTAAAATCTCAAAAAGTATTTGAGCTAGAATTTTTTTACTATTTTTCCGGTCAATAGTTATGCCGTCTTAACAATATAAATTAAGTTTTTTATAAATTTTTGAGAATTTCAAATTTTGAAAATTTTGAAATTTTTCCTTTTTTTAAATGTCCATAACTCTGCAACCTGACGATTTACAGAAATGTGTGATAGCTTATATTGATTGGTATATTATAAACTTTCGGCGTGCCAAATTTCAGGCCAATCGAGCTGTTAATTTCGGAGATATTAATTTTTAAAAAAATTTACAGATAATTCAGGCATAGAGTGACTACGCCTCGTTTTCTTTGGAAAAAACACGAATATCTCGGAAAGTAATCATCGTAGCGGTAAAATTTCAACGGATTCTGAATTAACATTAAATGATTTACCAGTATATCGATTTTGAGCCTAATCGGACAAGGTAAAACAATTAGGCAAAATTGAAAAAAATCGAAAGGGGTTAACCTTCCTCGATTTTTAACAAAAATCATCAAAATCACCCGATTGAGCTGAAATTTGGTACACGTATAGATATGAAGGCGAGAAATACGAATCCGTTGGAATTTTTGCGCTACGACAATTACTTTCCAAGTTATGAGCATTTGTTTATTCGATTTTTGCAAAAAATAAAATGTTAAAAATTTATTAATTTAATAGTTGATTACTATATGGGACATACGTTATTCAACGGGAAAAATAATAAAAAAATTCTATCTCAAATACTTTTTGAGATTTTAGGTAAAACAGAAATTTGACTTTTTTGCACTTTTAGCGGGAACCGCTAAACGAAAATTAACAGAAAAAATCACAATAATGCCCCAACTAACTGCGCATCATTTGGTGTTAAAAGAATTGTTTAATCTGTGATAGCTTTCTTTAAAAAAATATTTAAATTTGAAAAGTTTATAATCTTCCATTTTTTTTCAAAAATTATTTTTAATGACTTCTAACTCCACAATAACGCTCATTATTTTTTACATGATAAACAATTAGATGCTGCATATGATGTACTTTATAAGAAGTTAATATATGCAGTAGTTTTCCAGCAAAAAATTGTCAAAGTTGAAATTTATAAACTCGTCCAATATAAAAACATACATTTTCAAATGCATAAATTTCCCATTTTCATTAAAGGTACGTAAAAATTAAAGGGCGCGTTTGATAGAGTGTTAATTCTAGTTTCTAATTCTGAAAACAAGATGTTTATAGCTTATCGCGTCTATTTGTTATTAATTTTTAAAGTAAACAAGTCGAAAAACAGGTCAGCATATTTGTTGGCATATAACGGATAATCTATCGAATGAAATTTAATGATTGCACGGTATATGATCAGAAATTTAATTGGCTTTCTAAGAGTGAAAGAATTATGGCGATATCTCTTATAGTTCCTGAGATGTTAATTAAAATGTGGGACGCTAATTGTTGGGAATTACGCTACTGGTGCGGGCCGTGCATGCTCTACGAGCGTGCGGACACCACGAGGATTCGCGAAGTAGGCAGTTCGGCTGCCACCTCAATTCTGCTGCCTGGAGTCTACG
Organism: Aleochara curtula; assembly: GCA_963978815.1. Lineage (NCBI taxonomy): Eukaryota > Metazoa > Arthropoda > Insecta > Coleoptera > Staphylinidae > Aleochara > Aleochara curtula. Next base: position 11,080,274 of record OZ022221.1, on the reverse strand, counting down.
TGCAGACTGCGGTTTTTTCGCCGCGGCGCACGGGAATTTTTCAAATCGCTATAACTTCTAAACCACCCTATCGATTTTAATGATTTAAAAAGTATTATCACCACCATTAAATGCCCTATCACACTATGACTTCATACTTATCAAAATATCATTATTACTTGGTGAAATTGGTACTTTTTCACTGAAAACCTCCTAAAACTCCTTCAGATATTAATAAATCGTCAATTTCTTTTAATAGTTTATTATAAAAACTTTAAATCTATATTATCAAGCATTATTATTTTAATTTCACCTTAATTCTTGTGCGCTATTTAATTATTTATCATTTAAAAACGGAAAATGTTTATATAGTAATCAACTATTAAATTATTAAATTTTGAACATTTTATTTTTTGCAAAAATCTAATAAACCAATGCCATAACTTGGAAAGTAATTGTCGCAGCGCAAAAATTTTAACGGATTCGTATTTCTCGCCTTCATATCTATACGTGTACCAAACTTCAGCTCAATGGGGCGATTTTGATGATTTTTTGTCAAAAATCGAGGAAGGGTACCCCCTTTCAATTTTTTCAATTTTGCATCTTTGTTTCTACTTGTCCGATTAGGCTCAAAATCGGTATACGGGTAAATATTTCAATACTGATTCAGAATCCTTTGAAATTTTACCGCTACAATAATTACTTTCCGAGATATTCGTGTTTTTTCCGAAGAAAAAAACACGAAGCCTGAATTGTGCATGTGCCAATTATTGAAACATTAATATCTCCGAAACTAACAGTTGGATTGGCCTGAAATTTGGCACCCAAAAAGCACAAAGTAAAACAATTAATATAAGCTGTCAAATATTGGTGCAGGTCATCGGGTTGCAGAGTTATAGACAAAAGAAAATTTTCAAAATTCAAAAATTTTAAATTCTCAAAAATTTATATAAAACCTAATTTATATTGTTAAGACGGCATAACTATTGACCGGAAAAATAGTAAAAAAATTCTAGCTCAAATACTTTTTGAGATTTTAGGTAAAACAGAAATTTCACTTTTTTGCATTTTCCGCGGAAACTACCCAATAAAATTTAATTCAAAAAATCACAGTTGTGCATGGGCTCATTGCGCATCATTTGGCTGTAAGAAAATTTTTCTATCTCTAACAGATTTCCCTAGAAAAATTTTTGAAATTAAAAATTTTAAAATCTTCCATTTTTTTTCAAAAATTTTTTTAAAAGCTTTTTAGTTTAACGTTAGCGCTGAGAATTTTTTGTAAAATACACAATTACATACTGCAACAAACGTAATTTAAAGCAAGTTAATATATTAAATAGTTTTACGGCAAAAAATTCTCAAAGTTGAAATTTATAAACTCTTCCAATAGAAAATTATACACTTTCAAATGCATAAATTTCCCATTTCCATTAAAGATACGTAAAAATTAAAAGGCGCATTTGATAGAATGTTAATTCTAGTTTCTAATTCTGAAAACGAGATGTTTATATCTTATCGCGTCTATTTGTTATTAATTTTTAAAGTAAACAAGTCGAAAAACAAGTCAAAATCTTCGTTTGCTTATAATTCAGTTGCTAATTAATATATCGTAACCAACTAAAAGCAGTTTTATAGACTGTCTAATTATGCACAATACTGGAAAGTTTGAATAATATTTCACTTATAGTTTAGAAGCTATGGTTATTTAAAAATTGAAAGGGCACAATGTCGACGACGTGACCAGCTTGTCGCACCTTATGACAAGTCAACTTTAAACATTAGTAGCATCTAACGCAAAAGAGATATTCGAATACGGTTTTCACAGTTTTAAAGAAAATTAAACGCTTCATCTGAAACTTTAACTTTTACTTACGTATACTAAAGATAAGTATTAATAATTAACCTTTGAATGTGGGTAACATTTTAACATTTGTTACCTTCGATTTTCAAATTTCAAAAAAATAACTATTCTAGAGAACATTTAGAACGCAATGCTGGTTAAATAATTAAAATCGCTTGATAAATAAGGAAGTTATTAACAATTAAATTTTCATATTTTTTCCCGCCTTGGTCGCTCGAACGAGTGTGAGCTTAGAGCCTCTGTGCAGTATACGTATACCGCGGGGCATTGACCGGTGTTCTTGATATCTTGAAACGCAGGGCGCACGTCAAGTGGTGTTCCAATGTTTAAATAGTCATAGCTGCTAAACTATACGTACGATTTTATTTAAACTTACCAGCATTATACACAATTAGACATTCTATCAAATAGTTTTTAGACGGTTACGATATATTAATTAGTCTTGGAGTTATATGCCAACAAATATGCTGACTTGTTTTTCGACTTGTTTACTTTAAAAATTAATAACAAATAGACGCAATAAGCTATAAACATATTGTCTTCAGAATTAGAAACTAGAATTAACACCTTATCAAACGCGCTTATTTGTTTTCACGTGCGTTTAAAGGAAATGGGAAATTTATGCACTTGAATATGTATGATTTTCTATTAGAAGAGTTTATAAATTTCAAATTTCAGAATTTTTTGCCGTAAAACTATTTAATACAGTAACTTGCTTTAAATTACATTTGTTCCAGCATCTAATTGTGTATGGTACAAAAAATTCTCTGCGCTATAGTTAAAGCAAAAACCTTTTAAAAAAATTTTTGAAAAAAAATGGAAGATTTTAAAATTTTTAATTTCAAAAATTTTTCTAGGGAAATCTGTTAGAGATAGAAAAACTTTCTTATCGTCAAATGATGCGCAATGAGCCCATGCATGACTGTGATTTTCTGCATTAAATTTGATTGGGTAGTTTCCGCGGAAAATGCAAAAAAGTGAAATTTCTATTTTAGCTAAAATCTCAAAAAGTATTTGAGCTAGAATTTTTTTACTATTTTTCCGGTCAATAGTTATGCCGTCTTAACAATATAAATTAAGTTTTTTATAAATTTTTGAGAATTTCAAATTTTGAAAATTTTGAAATTTTTCCTTTTTTTAAATGTCCATAACTCTGCAACCTGACGATTTACAGAAATGTGTGATAGCTTATATTGATTGGTATATTATAAACTTTTGGCGTGCCAAATTTCAGGCCAATCGAGCTGTTAATTTCGGAGATATTAATTTTTAAAAAAATTTACAGATAATTCAGGCATAGAGTGACTACGCCTCGTTTTCTTTGGAAAAAACACGAATATCTCGGAAAGTAATCATCGTAGCGGTAAAATTTCAACGGATTCTGAATTAACATTAAATGATTTACCAGTATATCGATTTTGAGCCTAATCGGACAAGGTAAAACAATTAGGCAAAATTGAAAAAAATCGAAAGGGGTTAACCTTCCTCGATTTTTAACAAAAATCATCAAAATCACCCGATTGAGCTGAAATTTGGTACACGTATAGATATGAAGGCGAGAAATACGAATCCGTTGGAATTTTTGCGCTACGACAATTACTTTCCAAGTTATGAGCATTTGTTTATTCGATTTTTGCAAAAAATAAAATGTTAAAAATTTATTAATTTAATAGTTGATTACTATATGGGACATACGTTATTCAACGGGAAAAATAATAAAAAAATTCTATCTCAAATACTTTTTGAGATTTTAGGTAAAACAGAAATTTGACTTTTTTGCACTTTTAGCGGGAACCGCTAAACGAAAATTAACAGAAAAAATCACAATAATGCCCCAACTAACTGCGCATCATTTGGTGTTAAAAGAATTGTTTAATCTGTGATAGCTTTCTTTAAAAAAATATTTAAATTTGAAAAGTTTATAATCTTCCATTTTTTTTCAAAAATTATTTTTAATGACTTCTAACTCCACAATAACGCTCATTATTTTTTACATGATAAACAATTAGATGCTGCATATGATGTACTTTATAAGAAGTTAATATATGCAGTAGTTTTCCAGCAAAAAATTGTCAAAGTTGAAATTTATAAACTCGTCCAATATAAAAACATACATTTTCAAATGCATAAATTTCCCATTTTCATTAAAGGTACGTAAAAATTAAAGGGCGCGTTTGATAGAGTGTTAATTCTAGTTTCTAATTCTGAAAACAAGATGTTTATAGCTTATCGCGTCTATTTGTTATTAATTTTTAAAGTAAACAAGTCGAAAAACAGGTCAGCATATTTGTTGGCATATAACGGATAATCTATCGAATGAAATTTAATGATTGCACGGTATATGATCAGAAATTTAATTGGCTTTCTAAGAGTGAAAGAATTATGGCGATATCTCTTATAGTTCCTGAGATGTTAATTAAAATGTGGGACGCTAATTGTTGGGAATTACGCTACTGGTGCGGGCCGTGCATGCTCTACGAGCGTGCGGACACCACGAGGATTCGCGAAGTAGGCAGTTCGGCTGCCACCTCAATTCTGCTGCCTGGAGTCTACGTGCAGACTGCGGTTTTTTCCCCGCGGCGCACGGGAATTTTTCAAATCGCTATAACTTCTAAACCACCCAATCGATTTTAATGATTTAAAAAGTATTATCACCACCATTAAATGCCCTATCACACTATGACTTCATACTTATCAAAATATCATTATTACTTGGTGAAATTGGTACTTTTTCACTGAAAACCTCCTAAAACTCCTTCAGATATTAATAAATCGTCAATTTCTTTTAATAGTTTATTATAAAAACTTTAAATCTATATTATCAAGCATTATTATTTTAATTTCACCTTAATTCTTGTGCGCTATTTAATTATTTATCATTTAAAAACGGAAAATGTTTATATAGTAATCAACTATTAAATTATTAAATTTTGAACATTTTATTTTTTGCAAAAATCTAATAAACCAATGCCATAACTTGGAAAGTAATTGTCGCAGCGCAAAAATTTTAACGGATTCGTATTTCTCGCCTTCATATCTATACGTGTACCAAACTTCAGCTCAATGGGGCGATTTTGATGATTTTTTGTCAAAAATCGAGGAAGGGTACCCCCTTTCAATTTTTTCAATTTTGCATCTTTGTTTCTACTTGTCCGATTAGGCTCAAAATCGGTATACGGGTAAATATTTCAATACTGATTCAGAATCCTTTGAAATTTTACCGCTACAATAATTACTTTCCGAGATATTCGTGTTTTTTCCGAAGAAAAAAACACGAAGCCTGAATTGTGCATGTGCCAATTATTGAAACATTAATATCTCCGAAACTAACAGTTGGATTGGCCTGAAATTTGGCACCCAAAAAGCACAAAGTAAAACAATTAATATAAGCTGTCAAATATTGGTGCAGGTCATCGGGTTGCAGAGTTATAGACAAAAGAAAATTTTCAAAATTCAAAAATTTAAAATTCTCAAAAATTTATATAAAACCTAATTTATATTGTTAAGACGGCATAACTATTGACCGGAAAAATAGTAAAAAAATTCTAGCTCAAATACTTTTTGAGATTTTAGGTAAAACAGAAATTTCACTTTTTTGCATTTTCCGCGGAAACTACCCAATAAAATTTAATTCAAAAAATCACAGTTGTGCATGGGCTCATTGCGCATCATTTGGCGGTAAGAAAATTTTTCTATCTCTAACAGATTTCCCTAGAAAAATTTTTGAAATTAAAAATTTTAAAATCTTCCATTTTTTTTCAAAAATTTTTTTAAAATCTTTCTAGTTTAACGTTAGCGCTGAGAATTTTTTGTAAGATACACAATTACATACTGCAACAAACGTAATTTAAAGCAAGTTAATATATTAAATAGTTTTACGGCAAAAAATTCTCAAAGTTGAAATTTATAAACTCTTCCAATAGAAAATTATACACTTTCAAATGCATAAATTTTCCATTTCCATTAAAGATACGTAAAAATTAAAAGGCGCATTTGATAGAATGTTAATTCTAGTTTCTAATTCTGAAAACGAGATGTTTATATCTTATCGCGTCTATTTGTTATTAATTTTTAAAGTAAACAAGTCGAAAAACAAGTCAAAATCTTCGTTTGCTTATAATTCAGTTGCTAATTAATATATCGTAACCAACTAAAAGCAGTTTTATAGACTGTCCAATTATGCACAATACTGGAAAGTTTGAATAATATTTCACTTATAGTTTAGAAGCTATGGTTATTTAAAAATTGAAAGAGCACAATGTCGACGACGTGACCAGCTTGTCGCACCTTATGACAAGTCAACTTTAAACATTAGTAGCATCTAACGCAAAAGAGATATTCGAATACGGTTTTCACAGTTTTAAAGAAAATTAAACGCTTCATCTGAAAATATAACTTTTACTTACGTAGACTAAAGATAAGTATTAATAATTAACCTTTGAATGTGGGTAACATTTTAACATTTGTTACCTTCGATTTTCAAATTTCAAAAAAATAACTATTCTAGAGAACATTTAGAACGCAATGCTGGTTAAATAATTAAAATCGCTTGATAAATAAGGAAGTTATTAACAATTAAATTTTCATATTTTTTCCCGCCTTGGTCGCTCGAACGAGTGTGAGCTTAGAGCCTCTGTGCAGTATACGTATACCGCGGGGCATTGACCGGTGTTCTTGATATCTTGAAACGCAGGGCGCACGTCAAGTGGTGTTCCAATGTTTAAATAGTCATAGCTGCTAAACTATACGTACGATTTTATTTAAACTTACCAGCATTATACACAATTAGACATTCTATCAAATAGTTTTTAGACGGTTACGATATATTAATTAGTCTTGGAGTTATATGCCAACAAATATGCTGACTTGTTTTTCGACTTGTTTACTTTAAAAATTAATAACAAATAGACGCAATAAGCTATAAACATATTGTCTTCAGAATTAGAAACTAGAATTAACACCTTATCAACCGCGCTTATTTGCTTTTACGTGCGTTTAAAGGAAATGGGAAATTTATGCACTTGAAAATGTATGATTTTCTATTAGAAGAGTTTATAAATTTCAACTTTCAGAATTTTTTGCTGTAAAACTATTTAATACAGTAACTTGCTTTAAATTACATTTGTTGCAGCATCTAATTGTGTATTGTACAAAAAATTCTCTGCGCTATAGTTAAAGCAGAAACCTTTTTAAAAAATTTTTGAAAAAAAATGGAAGATTTTAAAATTTTTAATTTCAAAAATTTTTCTAGGGAAATCTGTTAGAGATAGAAAAACTTTCTCATCGCCAAATGATGCGCAATGAGCCCACGCATGACTGTGATTTTTTGCATTAAATTTGATTGGGTAGTTTCCGCGGAAAATGCAAAAAAGTGAAATTTCTATTTTAGCTAAAATCTCAAAAAGTATTTGAGCTAGAATTTTTTTACTATTTTTCCGGTCAATAGTTATGCCGTCTTAACAATATAAATTAAGTTTTTTATAAATTTTTGAGAATTTCAAATTTTGAAAATTTTGAAATTTTTCCTTTTTTTAAATGTCCATAACTCTGCAACCTGACGATTTACAGAAATGTGTGATAGCTTATATTGATTGGTATATTATAAACTTTCGGCGTGCCAAATTTCAGGCCAATCGAGCTGTTAATTTCGGAGATATTAATTTTTAAAAAAATTTACAGATAATTCAGGCATAGAGTGACTACGCCTCGTTTTCTTTGGAAAAAACACGAATATCTCGGAAAGTAATCATCGTAGCGGTAAAATTTCAACGGATTCTGAATTAACATTAAATGATTTACCAGTATATCGATTTTGAGCCTAATCGGACAAGGTAAAACAATTAGGCAAAATTGAAAAAAATCGAAAGGGGTTAACCTTCCTCGATTTTTAACAAAAATCATCAAAATCACCCGATTGAGCTGAAATTTGGTACACGTATAGATATGAAGGCGAGAAATACGAATCCGTTGGAATTTTTGCGCTACGACAATTACTTTCCAAGTTATGAGCATTTGTTTATTCGATTTTTGCAAAAAATAAAATGTTAAAAATTTATTAATTTAATAGTTGATTACTATATGGGACATACGTTATTCAACGGGAAAAATAATAAAAAAATTCTATCTCAAATACTTTTTGAGATTTTAGGTAAAACAGAAATTTGACTTTTTTGCACTTTTAGCGGGAACCGCTAAACGAAAATTAACAGAAAAAATCACAATAATGCCCCAACTAACTGCGCATCATTTGGTGTTAAAAGAATTGTTTAATCTGTGATAGCTTTCTTTAAAAAAATATTTAAATTTGAAAAGTTTATAATCTTCCATTTTTTTTCAAAAATTATTTTTAATGACTTCTAACTCCACAATAACGCTCATTATTTTTTACATGATAAACAATTAGATGCTGCATATGATGTACTTTATAAGAAGTTAATATATGCAGTAGTTTTCCAGCAAAAAATTGTCAAAGTTGAAATTTATAAACTCGTCCAATATAAAAACATACATTTTCAAATGCATAAATTTCCCATTTTCATTAAAGGTACGTAAAAATTAAAGGGCGCGTTTGATAGAGTGTTAATTCTAGTTTCTAATTCTGAAAACAAGATGTTTATAGCTTATCGCGTCTATTTGTTATTAATTTTTAAAGTAAACAAGTCGAAAAACAGGTCAGCATATTTGTTGGCATATAACGGATAATCTATCGAATGAAATTTAATGATTGCACGGTATATGATCAGAAATTTAATTGGCTTTCTAAGAGTGAAAGAATTATGGCGATATCTCTTATAGTTCCTGAGATGTTAATTAAAATGTGGGACGCTAATTGTTGGGAATTACGCTACTGGTGCGGGCCGTGCATGCTCTACGAGCGTGCGGACACCACGAGGATTCGCGAAGTAGGCAGTTCGGCTGCCACCTCAATTCTGCTGCCTGGAGTCTACGTGCAGACTGCGGTTTTTTCCCCGCGGCGCACGGGAATTTTTCAAATCGCTATAACTTCTAAACCACCCTATCGATTTTAATGATTTAAAAAGTATTATCACCACCATTAAATGCCCTATCACACTATGACTTCATACTTATCAAAATATCATTATTACTTGGTGAAATTGGTACTTTTTCACTGAAAACCTCCTAAAACTCCTTCAGATATTAATAAATCGTCAATTTCTTTTAATAGTTTATTATAAAAACTTTAAATCTATATTATCAAGCATTATTATTTTAATTTCACCTTAATTCTTGTGCGCTATTTAATTATTTATCATTTAAAAACGGAAAATGTTTATATAGTAATCAACTATTAAATTATTAAATTTTGAACATTTTATTTTTTGCAAAAATCTAATAAACCAATGCCATAACTTGGAAAGTAATTGTCGCAGCGCAAAAATTTTAACGGATTCGTATTTCTCGCCTTCATATCTATACGTGTACCAAACTTCAGCTCAATGGGGCGATTTTGATGATTTTTTGTCAAAAATCGAGGAAGGGTACCCCCTTTCAATTTTTTCAATTTTGCATCTTTGTTTCTACTTGTCCGATTAGGCTCAAAATCGGTATACGGGTAAATATTTCAATACTGATTCAGAATCCTTTGAAATTTTACCGCTACAATAATTACTTTCCGAGATATTCGTGTTTTTTCCGAAGAAAAAAACACGAAGCCTGAATTGTGCATGTGCCAATTATTGAAACATTAATATCTCCGAAACTAACAGTTGGATTGGCCTGAAATTTGGCACCCAAAAAGCACAAAGTAAAACAATTAATATAAGCTGTCAAATATTGGTGCAGGTCATCGGGTTGCAGAGTTATAGACAAAAGAAAATTTTCAAAATTCAAAAATTTAAAATTCTCAAAAATTTATATAAAACCTAATTTATATTGTTAAGACGGCATAACTATTGACCGGAAAAATAGTAAAAAAATTCTAGCTCAAATACTTTTTGAGATTTTAGGTAAAACAGAAATTTCACTTTTTTGCATTTTCCGCGGAAACTACCCAATAAAATTTAATTCAAAAAATCACAGTTGTGCATGGGCTCATTGCGCATCATTTGGCTGTAAGAAAATTTTTCTATCTCTAACAGATTTCCCTAGAAAAATTTTTGAAATTAAAAATTTTAAAATCTTCCATTTTTTTTCAAAAATTTTTTTAAAAGCTTTCTAGTTTAACGTTAGCGCTGAGAATTTTTTGTAAGATACACAATTACATACTGCAACAAACGTAATTTAAAGCAAGTTAATATATTAAATAGTTTTACGGCAAAAAATTCTCAAAGTTGAAATTTATAAACTCTTCCAATAGAAAATTATACACTTTCAAATGCATAAATTTCCCATTTCCATTAAAGATACGTAAAAATTAAAAGGCGCATTTGATAGAATGTTAATTCTAGTTTCTAATTCTGAAAACGAGATGTTTATATCTTATCGCGTCTATTTGTTATTAATTTTTAAAGTAAACAAGTCGAAAAACAAGTCAAAATCTTCGTTTGCTTATAATTCAGTTGCTAATTAATATATCGTAACCAACTAAAAGCAGTTTTATAGACTGTCTAATTATGCACAATACTGGAAAGTTTGAATAATATTTCACTTATAGTTTAGAAGCTATGGTTATTTAAAAATTGAAAGGGCACAATGTCGACGACGTGACCAGCTTGTCGCACCTTATGACAAGTCAACTTTAAACATTAGTAGCATCTAACGCAAAAGAGATATTCGAATACGGTTTTCACAGTTTTAAAGAAAATTAAACGCTTCATCTGAAACTTTAACTTTTACTTACGTATACTAAAGATAAGTATTAATAATTAACCTTTGAATGTGGGTAACATTTTAACATTTGTTACCTTCGATTTTCAAATTTCAAAAAAATAACTATTCTAGAGAACATTTAGAACGCAATGCTGGTTAAATAATTAAAATCGCTTGATAAATAAGGAAGTTATTAACAATTAAATTTTCATATTTTTTCCCGCCTTGGTCGCTCGAACGAGTGTGAGCTTAGAGCCTCTGTGCAGTATACGTATACCGCGGGGCATTGACCGGTGTTCTTGATATCTTGAAACGCAGGGCGCACGTCAAGTGGTGTTCCAATGTTTAAATAGTCATAGCTGCTAAACTATACGTACGATTTTATTTAAACTTACCAGCATTATACACAATTAGACATTCTATCAAATAGTTTTTAGACGGTTACGATATATTAATTAGTCTTGGAGTTATATGCCAACAAATATGCTGACTTGTTTTTCGACTTGTTTACTTTAAAAATTAATAACAAATAGACGCAATAAGCTATAAACATATTGTCTTCAGAATTAGAAACTAGAATTAACACCTTATCAAACGCGCTTATTTGTTTTCACGTGCGTTTAAAGGAAATGGGAAATTTATGCACTTGAATATGTATGATTTTCTATTAGAAGAGTTTATAAATTTCAACTTTCAGAATTTTTTGCCGTAAAACTATTTAATACAGTAACTTGCTTTAAATTACATTTGTTCCAGCATCTAATTGTGTATGGTACAAAAAATTCTCTGCGCTATAGTTAAAGCAAAAACCTTTTAAAAAAATTTTTGAAAAAAAATGGAAGATTTTAAAATTTTTAATTTCAAAAATTTTTCTAGGGAAATCTGTTAGAGATAGAAAAACTTTCTTATCGTCAAATGATGCGCAATGAGCCCATGCATGACTGTGATTTTCTGCATTAAATTTGATTGGGTAGTTTCCGCGGAAAATGCAAAAAAGTGAAATTTCTATTTTAGCTAAAATCTCAAAAAGTATTTGAGCTAGAATTTTTTTACTATTTTTCCGGTCAATAGTTATGCCGTCTTAACAATATAAATTAAGTTTTTTATAAATTTTTGAGAATTTCAAATTTTGAAAATTTTGAAATTTTTCCTTTTTTTAAATGTCCATAACTCTGCAACCTGACGATTTACAGAAATGTGTGATAGCTTATATTGATTGGTATATTATAAACTTTCGGCGTGCCAAATTTCAGGCCAATCGAGCTGTTAATTTCGGAGATATTAATTTTTAAAAAAATTTACAGATAATTCAGGCATAGAGTGACTACGCCTCGTTTTCTTTGGAAAAAACACGAATATCTCGGAAAGTAATCATCGTAGCGGTAAAATTTCAACGGATTCTGAATTAACATTAAATGATTTACCAGTATATCGATTTTGAGCCTAATCGGACAAGGTAAAACAATTAGGCAAAATTGAAAAAAATCGAAAGGGGTTAACCTTCCTCGATTTTTAACAAAAATCATCAAAATCACCCGATTGAGCTGAAATTTGGTACACGTATAGATATGAAGGCGAGAAATACGAATCCGTTGGAATTTTTGCGCTACGACAATTACTTTCCAAGTTATGAGCATTTGTTTATTCGATTTTTGCAAAAAATAAAATGTTAAAAATTTATTAATTTAATAGTTGATTACTATATGGGACATACGTTATTCAACGGGAAAAATAATAAAAAAATTCTATCTCAAATACTTTTTGAGATTTTAGGTAAAACAGAAATTTGACTTTTTTGCACTTTTAGCGGGAACCGCTAAACGAAAATTAACAGAAAAAATCACAATAATGCCCCAACTAACTGCGCATCATTTGGTGTTAAAAGAATTGTTTAATCTGTGATAGCTTTCTTTAAAAAAATATTTAAATTTGAAAAGTTTATAATCTTCCATTTTTTTTCAAAAATTATTTCTAATGACTTCTAACTCCACAATAACGCTCATTATTTTTTACATGATAAACAATTAGATGCTGCATATGATGTACTTTATAAGAAGTTAATATATGCAGTAGTTTTCCAGCAAAAAATTGTCAAAGTTGAAATTTATAAACTCGTCCAATATAAAAACATACATTTTCAAATGCATAAATTTCCCATTTTCATTAAAGGTACGTAAAAATTAAAGGGCGCGTTTGATAGAGTGTTAATTCTAGTTTCTAATTCTGAAAACAAGATGTTTATAGCTTATCGCGTCTATTTGTTATTAATTTTTAAAGTAAACAAGTCGAAAAACAGGTCAGCATATTTGTTGGCATATAACGGATAATCTATCGAATGAAATTTAATGATTGCACGGTATATGATCAGAAATTTAATTGGCTTTCTAAGAGTGAAAGAATTATGGCGATATCTCTTATAGTTCCTGAGATGTTAATTAAAATGTGGGACGCTAATTGTTGGGAATTACGCTACTGGTGCGGGCCGTGCATGCTCTACGAGCGTGCGGACACCACGAGGATTCGCGAAGTAGGCAGTTCGGCTGCCACCTCAATTCTGCTGCCTGGAGTCTACGTGCAGACTGCGGTTTTTTCGCCGCGGCGCACGGGAATTTTTCAAATCGCTATAACTTCTAAACCACCCTATCGATTTTAATGATTTAAAAAGTATTATCACCACCATTAAATGCCCTATCACACTATGACTTCATACTTATCAAAATATCATTATTACTTGGTGAAATTGGTACTTTTTCACTGAAAACCTCCTAAAACTCCTTCAGATATTAATAAATCGTCAATTTCTTTTAATAGTTTATTATAAAAACTTTAAATCTATATTATCAAGCATTATTATTTTAATTTCACCTTAATTCTTGTGCGCTATTTAATTATTTATCATTTAAAAACGGAAAATGTTTATATAGTAATCAACTATTAAATTATTAAATTTTGAACATTTTATTTTTTGCAAAAATCTAATAAACCAATGCCATAACTTGGAAAGTAATTGTCGCAGCGCAAAAATTTTAACGGATTCGTATTTCTCGCCTTCATATCTATACGTGTACCAAACTTCAGCTCAATGGGGCGATTTTGATGATTTTTTGTCAAAAATCGAGGAAGGGTACCCCCTTTCAATTTTTTCAATTTTGCATCTTTGTTTCTACTTGTCCGATTAGGCTCAAAATCGGTATACGGGTAAATATTTCAATACTGATTTAGAATCCTTTGAAATTTTACCGCTACAATAATTACTTTCCGAGATATTCGTGTTTTTTCCGAAGAAAAAAACACGAAGCCTGAATTGTGCATGTGCCAATTATTGAAACATTAATATCTCCGAAACTAACAGTTGGATTGGCCTGAAATTTGGCACCCAAAAAGCACAAAGTAAAACAATTAATATAAGCTGTCAAATATTGGTGCAGGTCATCGGGTTGCAGAGTTATAGACAAAAGAAAATTTTCAAATTTCAAAAATTTTAAATTCTCAAAAATTTATATAAAACCTAATTTATATTGTTAAGACGGCATAACTATTGACCGGAAAAATAGTAAAAAAATTCTAGCTCAAATACTTTTTGAGATTTTAGGTAAAACAGAAATTTCACTTTTTTGCATTTTCCGAGGAAACTACCCAATAAAATTTAATTCAAAAAATCACAGTTGTGCATGGGCTCATTGCGCATCATTTGGCGGTAAGAAAATTTTTCTATCTCTAACAGATTTCCCTAGAAAAATTTTTGAAATTAAAAATTTTAAAATCTTCCATTTTTTTTCAAAAATTTTTTTAAAATCTTTCTAGTTTAACGTTAGCGCTGAGAATTTTTTGTAAGATACACAATTACATACTGCAACAAACGTAATTTAAAGCAAGTTAATATATTGAATAGTTTTACGGCAAAAAATTCTCAAAGTTGAAATTTATAAACTCTTCCAATAGAAAATTATACACTTTCAAATGCATAAATTTTCCATTTCCATTAAAGATACGTAAAAATTAAAAGGCGCATTTGATAGAATGTTAATTCTAGTTTCTAATTCTGAAAACGAGATGTTTATATCTTATCGCGTCTATTTGTTATTAATTTTTAAAGTAAACAAGTCGAAAAACAAGTCAAAATCTTCGTTTGCTTATAATTCAGTTGCTAATTAATATATCGTAACCAACTAAAAGCAGTTTTATAGACTGTCCAATTATGCACAATACTGGAAAGTTTGAATAATATTTCACTTATAGTTTAGAAGCTATGGTTATTTAAAAATTGAAAGAGCACAATGTCGACGACGTGACCAGCTTGTCGCACCTTATGACAAGTCAACTTTAAACATTAGTAGCATCTAACGCAAAAGAGATATTCGAATACGGTTTTCACAGTTTTAAAGAAAATTAAACGCTTCATCTGAAAATATAACTTTTACTTACGTAGACTAAAGATAAGTATTAATAATTAACCTTTGAATGTGGGTAACATTTTAACATTTGTTACCTTCGATTTTCAAATTTCAAAAAAATAACTATTCTAGAGAACATTTAGAACGCAATGCTGGTTAAATAATTAAAATCGCTTGATAAATAAGGAAGTTATTAACAATTAAATTTTCATATTTTTTCCCGCCTTGGTCGCTCGAACGAGTGTGAGCTTAGAGCCTCTGTGCAGTATACGTATACCGCGGGGCATTGACCGGTGTTCTTGATATCTTGAAACGCAGGGCGCACGTCAAGTGGTGTTCCAATGTTTAAATAGTCATAGCTGCTAAACTATACGTACGATTTTATTTAAACTTACCAGCATTATACACAATTAGATATTCTATCAAATAGTTTTTAGACGGTTACGATATATTAATTAGTCTTGGAGTTATATGCCAACAAATATGCTGACTTGTTTTTCGACTTGTTTACTTTAAAAATTAATAACAAATAGACGCAATAAGCTATAAACATATTGTCTTCAGAATTAGAAACTAGAATTAACACCTTATCAACCGCGCTTATTTGCTTTTACGTGCGTTTAAAGGAAATGGGAAATTTATGCACTTGAAAATGTATGATTTTCTATTAGAAGAGTTTATAAATTTCAACTTTCAGAATTTTTTGCCGTAAAACTATTTAATACAGTAACTTGCTTTAAATTACATTTGTGGCAGCATCTAATTGTGTATTGTACAAAAAATTCTCTGCGCTATAGTTAAAGCAGAAACCTTTTTAAAAAATTTTTGAAAAAAAATGGAAGATTTTAAAATTTTTAATTTCAAAAATTTTTCTAGGGAAATCTGTTAAAGATAGAAAAACTTTCTCATCGCCAAATGATGCGCAATGAGCCCACGCATGACTGTGATTTTTTGCATTAAATTTGATTGGGTAGTTTCCGCGGAAAATGCAAAAAAGTGAAATTTCTATTTTAGCTAAAATCTCAAAAAGTATTTGAGCTAGAATTTTTTTACTATTTTTCCGGTCAATAGTTATGCCGTCTTAACAATATAAATTAAGTTTTTTATAAATTTTTGAGAATTTCAAATTTTGAAAATTTTGAAATTTTTCCTTTTTTTAAATGTCCATAACTCTGCAACCTGACGACTTACAGAAATGTGTGATAGCTTATATTGATTGGTATATTATAAACTTTCCGCGTGCCAAATTTCAGGCCAATCGAGCTGTTAATTTCGGAGATATTAATTTTTAAAAAAATTTACAGATAATTCAGGCATAGAGTGACTACGCCTCGTTTTCTTTGGAAAAAACACGAATATCTCGGAAAGTAATCATCGTAGCGGTAAAATTTCAACGGATTCTGAATTAACATTAAATGATTTACCAGTATATCGATTTTGAGCCTAATCGGACAAGGTAAAACAATTAGGCAAAATTGAAAAAAATCGAAAGGGGTTAACCTTCCTCGATTTTTAACAAAAATCATCAAAATCACCCGATAGAGCTGAAATTTGGTACACGTATAGATATGAAGGCGAGAAATACGAATCCGTTGGAATTTTTGCGCTACGACAATTACTTTCCAAGTTATGAGCATTTGTTTATTCGATTTTTGCAAAAAATAAAATGTTAAAAATTTATTAATTTAATAGTTGATTACTATATGGGACATACGTTATTCAACGTGAAAAATAATAAAAAAATTCTATCTCAAATACTTTTTGAGATTTTAGGTAAAACAGAAATTTGACTTTTTTGCACTTTTAGCGGGAACCGCTAAACGAAAATTAACAGAAAAAATCACAATAATGCCCCAACTAACTGCGCATCATTTGGTGTTAAAAGAATTGTTTAATCTGTGATAGCTTTCTTTAAAAAAATATTTAAATTTGAAAAGTTTATAATCTTCCATTTTTTTAAAAAATTATTTTTAATGACTTCTAACTCCACAATAACGCTCATTATTTTTTACATGATAAACAATTAGATGCTGCATATGATGTACTTTATAAGAAGTTAATATATGCAGTAGTTTTCCAGCAAAAAATTGTCAAAGTTGAAATTTATAAACTCGTCCAATATAAAAACATACATTTTCAAATGCATAAATTTTCCATTTTCATTAAAGGTACGTAAAAATTAAAGGGCGCGTTTGATAGAGTGTTAATTCTAGTTTCTAATTCTGAAAACAAGATGTTTATAGCTTATCGCGTCTATTTGTTATTAATTTTTAAAGTAAACAAGTCGAAAAACAGGTCAGCATATTTGTTGGCATATAACGGATAATCTATCGAATGAAATTTAATGATTGCACGGTATATGATCAGAAATTTAATTGGCTTTCTAAGAGTGAAAGAAATATGGCGATATCTCTTATAGTTCCTGAGATGTTAATTAAAATGTGGGACGCTAATTGTTGGCAATTACGCTACTGGTGCGGGCCGTGCATGCTCTACGAGCGTGCGGACACCACGAGGATTCGCGAAGTAGGCAGTTCGGCTGCCACCTCAATTCTGCTGCCTGGAGTCTACGTGCAGACTGCGGTTTTTTCGCCGCGGCGCACGGGAATTTTTCAAATCGCTATAACTTCTAAACCACCCTATCGATTTTAATGATTTAAAAAGTATTATCACCACCATTAAATGCCCTATCACACTATGACTTCATACTTATCAAAATATCATTATTACTTGGTGAAATTGGTACTTTTTCACTGAAAACCTCCTAAAACTCCTTCAGATATTAATAAATCGTCAATTTCTTTTAATAGTTTATTATAAAAACTTTAAATCTATATTATCAAGCATTATTATTTTAATTTCACCTTAATTCTTGTGCGCTATTTAATTATTTATCATTTAAAAACGGAAAATGTTTATATAGTAATCAACTATTAAATTATTAAATTTTGAACATTTTATTTTTTGCAAAAATCTAATAAACCAATGCCATAACTTGGAAAGTAATTGTCGCAGCGCAAAAATTTTAACGGATTCGTATTTCTCGCCTTCATATCTATACGTGTACCAAACTTCAGCTCAATGGGGCGATTTTGATGATTTTTTGTCAAAAATCGAGGAAGGGTACCCCCTTTCAATTTTTTCAATTTTGCATCTTTGTTTCTACTTGTCCGATTAGGCTCAAAATCGGTATACGGGTAAATATTTCAATACTGATTCAGAATCCTTTGAAATTTCACCGCTACAATAATTACTTTCCGAGATATTCGTGTTTTTTCCGAAGAAAAAAACACGAAGCCTGAATTGTGCATGTGCCAATTATTGAAACATTAATATCTCCGAAACTAACAGTTGGATTGGCCTGAAATTTGGCACCCAAAAAGCACAAAGTAAAACAATTAATATAAGCTGTCAAATATTGGTGCAGGTCATCGGGTTGCAGAGTTATAGACAAAAGAAAATTTTCAAAATTCAAAAATTTAAAATTCTCAAAAATTTATATAAAACCTAATTTATATTGTTAAGACGGCATAACTATTGACCGGAAAAATAGTAAAAAAATTCTAGCTCAAATACTTTTTGAGATTTTAGGTAAAACAGAAATTTCACTTTTTTGCATTTTCCGAGGAAACTACCCAATAAAATTTAATTCAAAAAATCACAGTTGTGCATGGGCTCATTGCGCATCATTTGGCGGTAAGAAAATTTTTCTATCTCTAACAGATTTCCCTAGAAAAATTTTTGAAATTAAAAATTTTAAAATCTTCCATTTTTTTTCAAAAATTTTTTTAAAATCTTTCTAGTTTAACGTTAGCGCTGAGAATTTTTTGTAAGATACACAATTACATACTGCAACAAACGTAATTTAAAGCAAGTTAATATATTGAATAGTTTTACGGCAAAAAATTCTCAAAGTTGAAATTTATAAACTCTTCCAATAGAAAATTATACACTTTCAAATGCATAAATTTTCCATTTCCATTAAAGATACGTAAAAATTAAAAGGCGCATTTGATAGAATGTTAATTCTAGTTTCTAATTCTGAAAACGAGATGTTTATATCTTATCGCGTCTATTTGTTATTAATTTTTAAAGTAAACAAGTCGAAAAACAAGTCAAAATCTTCGTTTGCTTATAATTCAGTTGCTAATTAATATATCGTAACCAACTAAAAGCAGTTTTATAGACTGTCCAATTATGCACAATACTGGAAAGTTTGAATAATATTTCACTTATAGTTTAGAAGCTATGGTTATTTAAAAATTGAAAGAGCACAATGTCGACGACGTGACCAGCTTGTCGCACCTTATGACAAGTCAACTTTAAACATTAGTAGCATCTAACGCAAAAGAGATATTCGAATACGGTTTTCACAGTTTTAAAGAAAATTAAACGCTTCATCTGAAAATATAACTTTTACTTACGTAGACTAAAGATAAGTATTAATAATTAACCTTTGAATGTGGGTAACATTTTAACATTTGTTACCTTCGATTTTCAAATTTCAAAAAAATAACTATTCTAGAGAACATTTAGAACGCAATGCTGGTTAAATAATTAAAATCGCTTGATAAATAAGGAAGTTATTAACAATTAAATTTTCATATTTTTTCCCGCCTTGGTCGCTCGAACGAGTGTGAGCTTAGAGCCTCTGTGCAGTATACGTATACCGCGGGGCATTGACCGGTGTTCTTGATATCTTGAAACGCAGGGCGCACGTCAAGTGGTGTTCCAATGTTTAAATAGTCATAGCTGCTAAACTATACGTACGATTTTATTTAAACTTACCAGCATTATACACAATTAGATATTCTATCAAATAGTTTTTAGACGGTTACGATATATTAATTAGTCTTGGAGTTATATGCCAACAAATATGCTGACTTGTTTTTCGACTTGTTTACTTTAAAAATTAATAACAAATAGACGCAATAAGCTATAAACATATTGTCTTCAGAATTAGAAACTAGAATTAACACCTTATCAACCGCGCTTATTTGCTTTTACGTGCGTTTAAAGGAAATGGGAAATTTATGCACTTGAAAATGTATGATTTTCTATTAGAAGAGTTTATAAATTTCAACTTTCAGAATTTTTTGCCGTAAAACTATTTAATACAGTAACTTGCTTTAAATTACATTTGTGGCAGCATCTAATTGTGTATTGTACAAAAAATTCTCTGCGCTATAGTTAAAGCAGAAACCTTTTTAAAAAATTTTTGAAAAAAAATGGAAGATTTTAAAATTTTTAATTTCAAAAATTTTTCTAGGGAAATCTGTTAAAGATAGAAAAACTTTCTCATCGCCAAATGATGCGCAATGAGCCCACGCATGACTGTGATTTTTTGCATTAAATTTGATTGGGTAGTTTCCGCGGAAAATGCAAAAAAGTGAAATTTCTATTTTAGCTAAAATCTCAAAAAGTATTTGAGCTAGAATTTTTTTACTATTTTTCCGGTCAATAGTTATGCCGTCTTAACAATATAAATTAAGTTTTTTATAAATTTTTGAGAATTTCAAATTTTGAAAATTTTGAAATTTTTCCTTTTTTTAAATGTCCATAACTCTGCAACCTGACGACTTACAGAAATGTGTGATAGCTTATATTGATTGGTATATTATAAACTTTCCGCGTGCCAAATTTCAGGCCAATCGAGCTGTTAATTTCGGAGATATTAATTTTTAAAAAAATTTACAGATAATTCAGGCATAGAGTGACTACGCCTCGTTTTCTTTGGAAAAAACACGAATATCTCGGAAAGTAATCATCGTAGCGGTAAAATTTCAACGGATTCTGAATTAACATTAAATGATTTACCAGTATATCGATTTTGAGCCTAATCGGACAAGGTAAAACAATTAGGCAAAATTGAAAAAAATCGAAAGGGGTTAACCTTCCTCGATTTTTAACAAAAATCATCAAAATCACCCGATAGAGCTGAAATTTGGTACACGTATAGATATGAAGGCGAGAAATACGAATCCGTTGGAATTTTTGCGCTACGACAATTACTTTCCAAGTTATGAGCATTTGTTTATTCGATTTTTGCAAAAAATAAAATGTTAAAAATTTATTAATTTAATAGTTGATTACTATATGGGACATACGTTATTCAACGTGAAAAATAATAAAAAAATTCTATCTCAAATACTTTTTGAGATTTTAGGTAAAACAGAAATTTGACTTTTTTGCACTTTTAGCGGGAACCGCTAAACGAAAATTAACAGAAAAAATCACAATAATGCCCCAACTAACTGCGCATCATTTGGTGTTAAAAGAATTGTTTAATCTGTGATAGCTTTCTTTAAAAAAATATTTAAATTTGAAAAGTTTATAATCTTCCATTTTTTTTAAAAAATTATTTTTAATGACTTCTAACTCCACAATAACGCTCATTATTTTTTACATGATAAACAATTAGATGCTGCATATGATGTACTTTATAAGAAGTTAATATATGCAGTAGTTTTCCAGCAAAAAATTGTCAAAGTTGAAATTTATAAACTCGTCCAATATAAAAACATACATTTTCAAATGCATAAATTTTCCATTTTCATTAAAGGTACGTAAAAATTAAAGGGCGCGTTTGATAGAGTGTTAATTCTAGTTTCTAATTCTGAAAACAAGATGTTTATAGCTTATCGCGTCTATTTGTTATTAATTTTTAAAGTAAACAAGTCGAAAAACAGGTCAGCATATTTGTTGGCATATAACGGATAATCTATCGAATGAAATTTAATGATTGCACGGTATATGATCAGAAATTTAATTGGCTTTCTAAGAGTGAAAGAAATATGGCGATATCTCTTATAGTTCCTGAGATGTTAATTAAAATGTGGGACGCTAATTGTTGGCAATTACGCTACTGGTGCGGGCCGTGCATGCTCTACGAGCGTGCGGACACCACGAGGATTCGCGAAGTAGGCAGTTCGGCTGCCACCTCAATTCTGCTGCCTGGAGTCTACGTGCAGACTGCGGTTTTTTCGCCGCGGCGCACGGGAATTTTTCAAATCGCTATAACTTCTAAACCACCCTATCGATTTTAATGATTTAAAAAGTATTATCACCACCATTAAATGCCCTATCACACTATGACTTCATACTTATCAAAATATCATTATTACTTGGTGAAATTGGTACTTTTTCACTGAAAACCTCCTAAAACTCCTTCAGATATTAATAAATCGTCAATTTCTTTTAATAGTTTATTATAAAAACTTTAAATCTATATTATCAAGCATTATTATTTTAATTTTACCTTAATTCTTGTGCGCTATTTAATTATTTATCATTTAAAAACGGAAAATGTTTATATAGTAATCAACTATTAAATTATTAAATTTTGAACATTTTATTTTTTGCAAAAATCTAATAAACCAATGCCATAACTTGGAAAGTAATTGTCGCAGCGCAAAAATTTTAACGGATTCGTATTTCTCGCCTTCATATCTATACGTGTACCAAACTTCAGCTCAATGGGGCGATTTTGATGATTTTTTGTCAAAAATCGAGGAAGGGTACCCCCTTTCAATTTTTTCAATTTTGCATCTTTGTTTCTACTTGTCCGATTAGGCTCAAAATCGGTATACGGGTAAATATTTCAATACTGATTCAGAATCCTTTGAAATTTTACCGCTACAATAATTACTTTCCGAGATATTCGTGTTTTTTCCGAAGAAAAAAACACGAAGCCTGAATTGTGCATGTGCCAATTATTGAAACATTAATATCTCCGAAACTAACAGTTGGATTGGCCTGAAATTTGGCACCCAAAAAGCACAAAGTAAAACAATTAATATAAGCTGTCAAATATTGGTGCAGGTCATCGGGTTGCAGAGTTATAGACAAAAGAAAATTTTCAAAATTCAAAAATTTAAAATTCTCAAAAATTTATATAAAACCTAATTTATATTGTTAAGACGGCATAACTATTGACCGGAAAAATAGTAAAAAAATTCTAGCTCAAATACTTTTTGAGATTTTAGGTAAAACAGAAATTTCACTTTTTTGCATTTTCCGAGGAAACTACCCAATAAAATTTAATTCAAAAAATCACAGTTGTGCATGGGCTCATTGCGCATCATTTGGCGGTAAGAAAATTTTTCTATCTCTAACAGATTTCCCTAGAAAAATTTTTGAAATTAAAAATTTTAAAATCTTCCATTTTTTTTCAAAAATTTTTTTAAAATCTTTCTAGTTTAACGTTAGCGCTGAGAATTTTTTGTAAGATACACAATTACATACTGCAACAAACGTAATTTAAAGCAAGTTAATATATTGAATAGTTTTACGGCAAAAAATTCTCAAAGTTGAAATTTATAAACTCTTCCAATAGAAAATTATACACTTTCAAATGCATAAATTTTCCATTTCCATTAAAGATACGTAAAAATTAAAAGGCGCATTTGATAGAATGTTAATTCTAGTTTCTAATTCTGAAAACGAGATGTTTATATCTTATCGCGTCTATTTGTTATTAATTTTTAAAGTAAACAAGTCGAAAAACAAGTCAAAATCTTCGTTTGCTTATAATTCAGTTGCTAATTAATATATCGTAACCAACTAAAAGCAGTTTTATAGACTGTCCAATTATGCACAATACTGGAAAGTTTGAATAATATTTCACTTATAGTTTAGAAGCTATGGTTATTTAAAAATTGAAAGAGCACAATGTCGACGACGTGACCAGCTTGTCGCACCTTATGACAAGTCAACTTTAAACATTAGTAGCATCTAACGCAAAAGAGATATTCGAATACGGTTTTCACAGTTTTAAAGAAAATTAAACGCTTCATCTGAAAATATAACTTTTACTTACGTAGACTAAAGATAAGTATTAATAATTAACCTTTGAATGTGGGTAACATTTTAACATTTGTTACCTTCGATTTTCAAATTTCAAAAAAATAACTATTCTAGAGAACATTTAGAACGCAATGCTGGTTAAATAATTAAAATCGCTTGATAAATAAGGAAGTTATTAACAATTAAATTTTCATATTTTTTCCCGCCTTGGTCGCTCGAACGAGTGTGAGCTTAGAGCCTCTGTGCAGTATACGTATACCGCGGGGCATTGACCGGTGTTCTTGATATCTTGAAACGCAGGGCGCACGTCAAGTGGTGTTCCAATGTTTAAATAGTCATAGCTGCTAAACTATACGTACGATTTTATTTAAACTTACCAGCATTATACACAATTAGATATTCTATCAAATAGTTTTTAGACGGTTACGATATATTAATTAGTCTTGGAGTTATATGCCAACAAATATGCTGACTTGTTTTTCGACTTGTTTACTTTAAAAATTAATAACAAATAGACGCAATAAGCTATAAACATATTGTCTTCAGAATTAGAAACTAGAATTAACACCTTATCAACCGCGCTTATTTGCTTTTACGTGCGTTTAAAGGAAATGGGAAATTTATGCACTTGAAAATGTATGATTTTCTATTAGAAGAGTTTATAAATTTCAACTTTCAGAATTTTTTGCCGTAAAACTATTTAATACAGTAACTTGCTTTAAATTACATTTGTTGCAGCATCTAATTGTGTATTGTACAAAAAATTCTCTGCGCTATAGTTAAAGCAGAAACCTTTTCAAAAAATTTTTGAAAAAAAATGGAAGATTTTAAAATTTTTAATTTCAAAAATTTTTCTAGGGAAATCTGTTAGAGATAGAAAAACTTTCTCATCGCCAAATGATGCGCAATGAGCCCATGCATGACTGTGATTTTTTGCATTAAATTTGATTGGGTAGTTTCCGCGGAAAATGCAAAAAAGTGAAATTTCTATTTTAGCTAAAATCTCAAAAAGTATTTGAGCTAGAATTTTTTTACTATTTTTCCGGTCAATAGTTATGCCGTCTTAACAATATAAATTAAGCTTTTTATAAATTTTTGAGAATTTCAAATTTTGAAAATTTTGAAATTTTTCCTTTTTTTTAAATGTCCATAACTCTGCAACCTGACGATTTACAGAAATGTGTGATAGCTTATATTGATTGGTATATTATAAACTTTCCGCGTGCCAAATTTCAGGCCAATCGAGCTGTTAATTTCGGAGATATTAATTTTTAAAAAAATTTACAGATAATTCAGGCATAGAGTGACTACGCCTCGTTTTCTTTGGAAAAAACACGAATATCTCGGAAAGTAATCATCGTAGCGGTAAAATTTCAACGGATTCTGAATTAACATTAAATGATTTACCAGTATATCGATTTTGAGCCTAATCGGACAAGGTAAAACAATTAGGCAAAATTGAAAAAAATCGAAAGGGGTTAACCTTCCTCGATTTTTAACAAAAATCATCAAAATCACCCGATTGAGCTGAAATTTGGTACACGTATAGATATGAAGGCGAGAAATACGAATCCGTTGGAATTTTTGCGCTACGACAATTACTTTCCAAGTTATGAGCATTTGTTTATTCGATTTTTGCAAAAAATAAAATGTTAAAAATTTATTAATTTAATAGTTGATTACTATATGGGACATACGTTATTCAACGGGAAAAATAATAAAAAAATTCTATCTCAAATACTTTTTGAGATTTTAGGTAAAACAGAAATTTGACTTTTTTGCACTTTTAGCGGGAACCGCTAAACGAAAATTAACAGAAAAAATCACAATAATGCCCCAACTAACTGCGCATCATTTGGTGTTAAAAGAATTGTTTAATCTGTGATAGCTTTCTTTAAAAAAATATTTAAATTTGAAAAGTTTATAATCTTCCATTTTTTTTCAAAAATTATTTTTAATGACTTCTAACTCCACAATAACGCTCATTATTTTTTACATGATAAACAATTAGATGCTGCATATGATGTACTTTATAAGAAGTTAATATATGCAGTAGTTTTCCAGCAAAAAATTGTCAAAGTTGAAATTTATAAACTCGTCCAATATAAAAACATACATTTTCAAATGCATAAATTTCCCATTTTCATTAAAGGTACGTAAAAATTAAAGGGCGCGTTTGATAGAGTGTTAATTCTAGTTTCTAATTCTGAAAACAAGATGTTTATAGCTTATCGCGTCTATTTGTTATTAATTTTTAAAGTAAACAAGTCGAAAAACAGGTCAGCATATTTGTTGGCATATAACGGATAATCTATCGAATGAAATTTAATGATTGCACGGTATATGATCAGAAATTTAATTGGCTTTCTAAGAGTGAAAGAAATATGGCGATATCTCTTATAGTTCCTGAGATGTTAATTAAAATGTGGGACGCTAATTGTTGGCAATTACGCTACTGGTGCGGGCCGTGCATGCTCTACGAGCGTGCGGACACCACGAGGATTCGCGAAGTAGGCAGTTCGGCTGCCACCTCAATTCTGCTGCCTGGAGTCTACGTGCAGACTGCGGTTTTTTCGCCGCGGCGCACGGGAATTTTTCAAATCGCTATAACTTCTAAACCACCCTATCGATTTTAATGATTTAAAAAGTATTATCACCACCATTAAATGCCCTATCACACTATGACTTCATACTTATCAAAATATCATTATTACTTGGTGAAATTGGTACTTTTTCACTGAAAACCTCCTAAAACTCCTTCAGATATTAATAAATCGTCAATTTCTTTTAATAGTTTATTATAAAAACTTTAAATCTATATTATCAAGCATTATTATTTTAATTTCACCTTAATTCTTGTGCGCTATTTAATTATTTATCATTTAAAAACGGAAAATGTTTATATAGTAATCAACTATTAAATTATTAAATTTTGAACATTTTATTTTTTGCAAAAATCTAATAAACCAATGCCATAACTTGGAAAGTAATTGTCGCAGCGCAAAAATTTTAACGGATTCGTATTTCTCGCCTTCATATCTATACGTGTACCAAACTTCAGCTCAATGGGGCGATTTTGATGATTTTTTGTCAAAAATCGAGGAAGGGTACCCCCTTTCAATTTTTTCAATTTTGCATCTTTGTTTCTACTTGTCCGATTAGGCTCAAAATCGGTATACGGGTAAATATTTCAATACTGATTCAGAATCCTTTGAAATTTTACCGCTACAATAATTACTTTCCGAGATATTCGTGTTTTTTCCGAAGAAAAAAACACGAAGCCTGAATTGTGCATGTGCCAATTATTGAAACATTAATATCTCCGAAACTAACAGTTGGATTGGCCTGAAATTTGGCACCCAAAAAGCACAAAGTAAAACAATTAATATAAGCTGTCAAATATTGGTGCAGGTCATCGGGTTGCAGAGTTATAGACAAAAGAAAATTTTCAAAATTCAAAAATTTAAAATTCTCAAAAATTTATATAAAACCTAATTTATATTGTTAAGACGGCATAACTATTGACCGGAAAAATAGTAAAAAAATTCTAGCTCAAATACTTTTTGAGATTTTAGGTAAAACAGAAATTTCACTTTTTTGCATTTTCCGAGGAAACTACCCAATAAAATTTAATTCAAAAAATCACAGTTGTGCATGGGCTCATTGCGCATCATTTGGCGGTAAGAAAATTTTTCTATCTCTAACAGATTTCCCTAGAAAAATTTTTGAAATTAAAAATTTTAAAATCTTCCATTTTTTTTCAAAAATTTTTTTAAAATCTTTCTAGTTTAACGTTAGCGCTGAGAATTTTTTGTAAGATACACAATTACATACTGCAACAAACGTAATTTAAAGCAAGTTAATATATTGAATAGTTTTACGGCAAAAAATTCTCAAAGTTGAAATTTATAAACTCTTCCAATAGAAAATTATACACTTTCAAATGCATAAATTTTCCATTTCCATTAAAGATACGTAAAAATTAAAAGGCGCATTTGATAGAATGTTAATTCTAGTTTCTAATTCTGAAAACGAGATGTTTATATCTTATCGCGTCTATTTGTTATTAATTTTTAAAGTAAACAAGTCGAAAAACAAGTCAAAATCTTCGTTTGCTTATAATTCAGTTGCTAATTAATATATCGTAACCAACTAAAAGCAGTTTTATAGACTGTCCAATTATGCACAATACTGGAAAGTTTGAATAATATTTCACTTATAGTTTAGAAGCTATGGTTATTTAAAAATTGAAAGAGCACAATGTCGACGACGTGACCAGCTTGTCGCACCTTATGACAAGTCAACTTTAAACATTAGTAGCATCTAACGCAAAAGAGATATTCGAATACGGTTTTCACAGTTTTAAAGAAAATTAAACGCTTCATCTGAAAATATAACTTTTACTTACGTAGACTAAAGATAAGTATTAATAATTAACCTTTGAATGTGGGTAACATTTTAACATTTGTTACCTTCGATTTTCAAATTTCAAAAAAATAACTATTCTAGAGAACATTTAGAACGCAATGCTGGTTAAATAATTAAAATCGCTTGATAAATAAGGAAGTTATTAACAATTAAATTTTCATATTTTTTCCCGCCTTGGTCGCTCGAACGAGTGTGAGCTTAGAGCCTCTGTGCAGTATACGTATACCGCGGGGCATTGACCGGTGTTCTTGATATCTTGAAACGCAGGGCGCACGTCAAGTGGTGTTCCAATGTTTAAATAGTCATAGCTGCTAAACTATACGTACGATTTTATTTAAACTTACCAGCATTATACACAATTAGATATTCTATCAAATAGTTTTTAGACGGTTACGATATATTAATTAGTCTTGGAGTTATATGCCAACAAATATGCTGACTTGTTTTTCGACTTGTTTACTTTAAAAATTAATAACAAATAGACGCAATAAGCTATAAACATATTGTCTTCAGAATTAGAAACTAGAATTAACACCTTATCAACCGCGCTTATTTGCTTTTACGTGCGTTTAAAGGAAATGGGAAATTTATGCACTTGAAAATGTATGATTTTCTATTAGAAGAGTTTATAAATTTCAACTTTCAGAATTTTTTGCCGTAAAACTATTTAATACAGTAACTTGCTTTAAATTACATTTGTGGCAGCATCTAATTGTGTATTGTACAAAAAATTCTCTGCGCTATAGTTAAAGCAGAAACCTTTTTAAAAAATTTTTGAAAAAAAATGGAAGATTTTAAAATTTTTAATTTCAAAAATTTTTCTAGGGAAATCTGTTAAAGATAGAAAAACTTTCTCATCGCCAAATGATGCGCAATGAGCCCACGCATGACTGTGATTTTTTGCATTAAATTTGATTGGGTAGTTTCCGCGGAAAATGCAAAAAAGTGAAATTTCTATTTTAGCTAAAATCTCAAAAAGTATTTGAGCTAGAATTTTTTTACTATTTTTCCGGTCAATAGTTATGCCGTCTTAACAATATAAATTAAGTTTTTTATAAATTTTTGAGAATTTCAAATTTTGAAAATTTTGAAATTTTTCCTTTTTTTAAATGTCCATAACTCTGCAACCTGACGACTTACAGAAATGTGTGATAGCTTATATTGATTGGTATATTATAAACTTTCCGCGTGCCAAATTTCAGGCCAATCGAGCTGTTAATTTCGGAGATATTAATTTTTAAAAAAATTTACAGATAATTCAGGCATAGAGTGACTACGCCTCGTTTTCTTTGGAAAAAACACGAATATCTCGGAAAGTAATCATCGTAGCGGTAAAATTTCAACGGATTCTGAATTAACATTAAATGATTTACCAGTATATCGATTTTGAGCCTAATCGGACAAGGTAAAACAATTAGGCAAAATTGAAAAAAATCGAAAGGGGTTAACCTTCCTCGATTTTTAACAAAAATCATCAAAATCACCCGATTGAGCTGAAATTTGGTACACGTATAGATATGAAGGCGAGAAATACGAATCCGTTGGAATTTTTGCGCTACGACAATTACTTTCCAAGTTATGAGCATTTGTTTATTCGATTTTTGCAAAAAATAAAATGTTAAAAATTTATTAATTTAATAGTTGATTACTATATGGGACATACGTTATTCAACGGGAAAAATAATAAAAAAATTCTATCTCAAATACTTTTTGAGATTTTAGGTAAAACAGAAATTTGACTTTTTTGCACTTTTAGCGGGAACCGCTAAACGAAAATTAACAGAAAAAATCACAATAATGCCCCAACTAACTGCGCATCATTTGGTGTTAAAAGAATTGTTTAATCTGTGATAGCTTTCTTTAAAAAAATATTTAAATTTGAAAAGTTTATAATCTTCCATTTTTTTTCAAAAATTATTTTTAATGACTTCTAACTCCACAATAACGCTCATTATTTTTTACATGATAAACAATTAGATGCTGCATATGATGTACTTTATAAGAAGTTAATATATGCAGTAGTTTTCCAGCAAAAAATTGTCAAAGTTGAAATTTATAAACTCGTCCAATATAAAAACATACATTTTCAAATGCATAAATTTCCCATTTTCATTAAAGGTACGTAAAAATTAAAGGGCGCGTTTGATAGAGTGTTAATTCTAGTTTCTAATTCTGAAAACAAGATGTTTATAGCTTATCGCGTCTATTTGTTATTAATTTTTAAAGTAAACAAGTCGAAAAACAGGTCAGCATATTTGTTGGCATATAACGGATAATCTATCGAATGAAATTTAATGATTGCACGGTATATGATCAGAAATTTAATTGGCTTTCTAAGAGTGAAAGAATTATGGCGATATCTCTTATAGTTCCTGAGATGTTAATTAAAATGTGGGACGCTAATTGTTGGCAATTACGCTACTGGTGCGGGCCGTGCATGCTCTACGAGCGTGCGGACACCACGAGGATTCGCGAAGTAGGCAGTTCGGCTGCCACCTCAATTCTGCTGCCTGGAGTCTACGTGCAGACTGCGGTTTTTTCGCCGCGGCGCACGGGAATTTTTCAAATCGCTATAACTTCTAAACCACCCTATCGATTTTAATGATTTAAAAAGTATTATCACCACCATTAAATGCCCTATCACACTATGACTTCACACTTATCAAAATATCATTATTACTTGGTGAAATTGGTACTTTTTCACTGAAAACCTCCTAAAACTCCTTCAGATATTAATAAATCGTCAATTTCTTTTAATAGTTTATTATAAAAACTTTAAATCTATATTATCAAGCATTATTATTTTAATTTCACCTTAATTCTTGTGCGCTATTTAATTATTTATCATTTATTTATCATAACGGAAAATGTTTATATAGTAATCAACTATTAAATTGTTAAATTTTGAACATTTTATTTTTTGCAAAAATCTAATAAACCAATGCCATAACTTGGAAAGTAATTGTCGCAGCGCAAAAATTTTAACGGATTCGTATTTCTCGCCTTCATATCTATACGTGTACCAAACTTCAGCTCAATGGGGCGATTTTGATGATTTTTTGTCAAAAATCGAGGAAGGGTACCCCCTTTCAATTTTTTCAATTTTGCATCTTTGTTTCTACTTGTCCGATTAGGCTCAAAATCGGTATACGGGTAAATATTTCAATACTGATTCAGAATCCTTTGAAATTTTACCGCTACAATAATTACTTTCCGAGATATTCGTGTTTTTTCCGAAGAAAAAAACACGAAGCCTGAATTGTGCATGTGCCAATTATTGAAACATTAATATCTCCGAAACTAACAGTTGGATTGGCCTGAAATTTGGCACCCAAAAAGCACAAAGTAAAACAATTAATATAAGCTGTCAAATATTGGTGCAGGTCATCGGGTTGCAGAGTAATAGACAAAAGAAAATTTTCAAAATTCAAAAATTTAAAATTCTCAAAAATTTATATAAAACCTAATTTATATTGTTAAGACGGCATAACTATTGACCGGAAAAATAGTAAAAAAATTCTAGCTCAAATACTTTTTGAGATTTTAGGTAAAACAGAAATTTCACTTTTTTGCATTTTCCGCGGAAACTACCCAATAAAATTTAATTCAAAAAATCACAGTTGTGCATGGGCTCATTGCGCATCATTTGGCGGTAAGAAAATTTTTCTATCTCTAACAGATTTTCCTAGAAAAATTTTTGAAATTAAAAATTTTAAAATCTTCCATTTTTTTTCAAAAATTTTTTTAAAATCTTTCTAGTTTAACGTTAGCGCTGAGAAATTTTTGTAAGATACACAATTACATACTGCAACAAACGTAATTTAAAGCAAGTTAATATATTAAATAGTTTTACGGCAAAAAATTCTCAAAGTTGAAATTTATAAACTCTTCCAATAGAAAATTATACACTTTCAAATGCATAAATTTTCCATTTCCATTAAAGATACGTAAAAATTAAAAGGCGCATTTGATAGAATGTTAATTCTAGTTTCTAATTCTGAAAACGAGATGTTTATATCTTATCGCGTCTATTTGTTATTAATTTTTAAAGTAAACAAGTCGAAAAACAAGTCAAAATCTTCGTTTGCTTATAATTCAGTTGCTAATTAATATATCGTAACCAACTAAAAGCAGTTTTATAGACTGTCCAATTATGCACAATACTGGAAAGTTTGAATAATATTTCACTTATAGTTTAGAAGCTATGGTTATTTAAAAATTGAAAGAGCACAATGTCGACGACGTGACCAGCTTGTCGCACCTTATGACAAGTCAACTTTAAACATTAGTAGCATCTAACGCAAAAGAGATATTCGAATACGGTTTTCACAGTTTTAAAGAAAATTAAACGCTTCATCTGAAAATATAACTTTTACTTACGTAGACTAAAGATAAGTATTAATAATTAACCTTTGAATGTGGGTAACATTTTAACATTTGTTACCTTCGATTTTCAAATTTCAAAAAAATAACTATTCTAGAGAACATTTAGAACGCAATGCTGGTTAAATAATTAAAATCGCTTGATAAATAAGGAAGTTATTAACAATTAAATTTTCATATTTTTTCCCGCCTTGGTCGCTCGAACGAGTGTGAGCTTAGAGCCTCTGTGCAGTATACGTATACCGCGGGGCATTGACCGGTGTTCTTGATATCTTGAAACGCAGGGCGCACGTCAAGTGGTGTTCCAATGTTTAAATAGTCATAGCTGCTAAACTATACGTACGATTTTATTTAAACTTACCAGAATTATACACAATTAGACATTCTATCAAATAGTTTTTAGACGGTTACGATATATTAATTAGTCTTGGAGTTATATGCCAACAAATATGCTGACTTGTTTTTCGACTTGTTTACTTTAAAAATTAATAACAAATAGACGCAATAAGCTATAAACATATTGTCTTCAGAATTAGAAACTAGAATTAACACCTTATCAACCGCGCTTATTTGCTTTTACGTGCGTTTAAAGGAAATGGGAAATTTATGCACTTGAAAATGTATGATTTTCTATTAGAAGAGTTTATAAATTTCAACTTTCAGAATTTTTTGCCGTAAAACTATTTAATACAGTAACTTGCTTTAAATTACATTTGTTGCAGCATCTAATTGTGTATTGTACAAAAAATTCTCTGCGCTATAGTTAAAGCAGAAACCTTTTCAAAAAATTTTTGAAAAAAAATGGAAGATTTTAAAATTTTTAATTTCAAAAATTTTTCTAGGGAAATCTGTTAGAGATAGAAAAACTTTCTCATCGCCAAATGATGCGCAATGAGCCCATGCATGACTGTGATTTTTTGCATTAAATTTGATTGGGTAGTTTCCGCGGAAAATGCAAAAAAGTGAAATTTCTATTTTAGCTAAAATCTCAAAAAGTATTTGAGCTAGAATTTTTTTACTATTTTTCCGGTCAATAGTTATGCCGTCTTAACAATATAAATTAAGCTTTTTATAAATTTTTGAGAATTTCAAATTTTGAAAATTTTGAAATTTTTCCTTTTTTTTAAATGTCCATAACTCTGCAACCTGACGATTTACAGAAATGTGTGATAGCTTATATTGATTGGTATATTATAAACTTTCCGCGTGCCAAATTTCAGGCCAATCGAGCTGTTAATTTCGGAGATATTAATTTTTAAAAAAATTTACAGATAATTCAGGCATAGAGTGACTACGCCTCGTTTTCTTTGGAAAAAACACGAATATCTCGGAAAGTAATCATCGTAGCGGTAAAATTTCAACGGATTCTGAATTAACATTAAATGATTTACCAGTATATCGATTTTGAGCCTAATCGGACAAGGTAAAACAATTAGGCAAAATTGAAAAAAATCGAAAGGGGTTAACCTTCCTCGATTTTTAACAAAAATCATCAAAATCACCCGATTGAGCTGAAATTTGGTACACGTATAGATATGAAGGCGAGAAATACGAATCCGTTGGAATTTTTGCGCTACGACAATTACTTTCCAAGTTATGAGCATTTGTTTATTCGATTTTTGCAAAAAATAAAATGTTAAAAATTTATTAATTTAATAGTTGATTACTATATGGGACATACGTTATTCAACGGGAAAAATAATAAAAAAATTCTATCTCAAATACTTTTTGAGATTTTAGGTAAAACAGAAATTTGACTTTTTTGCACTTTTAGCGGGAACCGCTAAACGAAAATTAACAGAAAAAATCACAATAATGCCCCAACTAACTGCGCATCATTTGGTGTTAAAAGAATTGTTTAATCTGTGATAGCTTTCTTTAAAAAAATATTTAAATTTGAAAAGTTTATAATCTTCCATTTTTTTTCAAAAATTATTTTTAATGACTTCTAACTCCACAATAACGCTCATTATTTTTTACATGATAAACAATTAGATGCTGCATATGATGTACTTTATAAGAAGTTAATATATGCAGTAGTTTTCCAGCAAAAAATTGTCAAAGTTGAAATTTATAAACTCGTCCAATATAAAAACATACATTTTCAAATGCATAAATTTCCCATTTTCATTAAAGGTACGTAAAAATTAAAGGGCGCGTTTGATAGAGTGTTAATTCTAGTTTCTAATTCTGAAAACAAGATGTTTATAGCTTATCGCGTCTATTTGTTATTAATTTTTAAAGTAAACAAGTCGAAAAACAGGTCAGCATATTTGTTGGCATATAACGGATAATCTATCGAATGAAATTTAATGATTGCACGGTATATGATCAGAAATTTAATTGGCTTTCTAAGAGTGAAAGAATTATGGCGATATCTCTTATAGTTCCTGAGATGTTAATTAAAATGTGGGACGCTAATTGTTGGCAATTACGCTACTGGTGCGGGCCGTGCATGCTCTACGAGCGTGCGGACACCACGAGGATTCGCGAAGTAGGCAGTTCGGCTGCCACCTCAATTCTGCTGCCTGGAGTCTACGTGCAGACTGCGGTTTTTTCGCCGCGGCGCACGGGAATTTTTCAAATCGCTATAACTTCTAAACCACCCTATCGATTTTAATGATTTAAAAAGTATTATCACCACCATTAAATGCCCTATCACACTATGACTTCATACTTATCAAAATATCATTATTACTTGGTGAAATTGGTACTTTTTCACTGAAAACCTCCTAAAACTCCTTCAGATATTAATAAATCGTCAATTTCTTTTAATAGTTTATTATAAAAACTTTAAATCTATATTATCAAGCATTATTATTTTAATTTCACCTTAATTCTTGTGCGCTATTTAATTATTTATCATTTAAAAACGGAAAATGTTTATATAGTAATCAACTATTAAATTATTAAATTTTGAACATTTTATTTTTTGCAAAAATCTAATAAACCAATGCCATAACTTGGAAAGTAATTGTCGCAGCGCAAAAATTTTAACGGATTCGTATTTCTCGCCTTCATATCTATACGTGTACCAAACTTCAGCTCAATGGGGCGATTTTGATGATTTTTTGTCAAAAATCGAGGAAGGGTACCCCCTTTCAATTTTTTCAATTTTGCATCTTTGTTTCTACTTGTCCGATTAGGCTCAAAATCGGTATACGGGTAAATATTTCAATACTGATTCAGAATCTTTTGAAATTTTACCGCTACAATAATTACTTTCCGAGATATTCGTGTTTTTTCCGAAGAAAAAAACACGAAGCCTGAATTGTGCATGTGCCAATTATTGAAACATTAATATCTCCGAAACTAACAGTTGGATTGGCCTGAAATTTGGCACCCAAAAAGCACAAAGTAAAACAATTAATATAAGCTGTCAAATATTGGTGCAGGTCATCGGGTTGCAGAGTAATAGACAAAAGAAAATTTTCAAAATTCAAAAATTTAAAATTCTCAAAAATTTATATAAAACCTAATTTATATTGTTAAGACGGCATAACTATTGACCGGAAAAATAGTAAAAAAATTCTAGCTCAAATACTTTTTGAGATTTTAGGTAAAACAGAAATTTCACTTTTTTGCATTTTCCGCGGAAACTACCCAATAAAATTTAATTCAAAAAATCACAGTTGTGCATGGGCTCATTGCGCATCATTTGGCGGTAAGAAAATTTTTCTATCTCTAACAGATTTCCCTAGAAAAATTTTTGAAATTAAAAATTTTAAAATCTTCCATTTTTTTTCAAAAATTTTTTTAAAATCTTTCTAGTTTAACGTTAGCGCTGAGAATTTTTTGTAAGATACACAATTACATACTGCAACAAACGTAATTTAAAGCAAGTTAATATATTAAATAGTTTTACGGCAAAAAATTCTCAAAGTTGAAATTTATAAACTCTTCCAATAGAAAATTATACACTTTCAAATGCATAAATTTTCCATTTCCATTAAAGATACGTAAAAATTAAAAGGCGCATTTGATAGAATGTTAATTCTAGTTTCTAATTCTGAAAACGAGATGTTTATATCTTATCGCGTCTATTTGTTATTAATTTTTAAAGTAAACAAGTCGAAAAACAAGTCAAAATCTTCGTTTGCTTATAATTCAGTTGCTAATTAATATATCGTAACCAACTAAAAGCAGTTTTATAGACTGTCCAATTATGCACAATACTGGAAAGTTTGAATAATATTTCACTTATAGTTTAGAAGCTATGGTTATTTAAAAATTGAAAGAGCACAATGTCGACGACGTGACCAGCTTGTCGCACCTTATGACAAGTCAACTTTAAACATTAGTAGCATCTAACGCAAAAGAGATATTCGAATACGGTTTTCACAGTTTTAAAGAAAATTAAACGCTTCATCTGAAAATATAACTTTTACTTACGTAGACTAAAGATAAGTATTAATAATTAACCTTTGAATGTGGGTAACATTTTAACATTTGTTACCTTCGATTTTCAAATTTCAAAAAAATAACTATTCTAGAGAACATTTAGAACGCAATGCTGGTTAAATAATTAAAATCGCTTGATAAATAAGGAAGTTATTAACAATTAAATTTTCATATTTTTTCCCGCCTTGGTCGCTCGAACGAGTGTGAGCTTAGAGCCTCTGTGCAGTATACGTATACCGCGGGGCATTGACCGGTGTTCTTGATATCTTGAAACGCAGGGCGCACGTCAAGTGGTGTTCCAATGTTTAAATAGTCATAGCTGCTAAACTATACGTACGATTTTATTTAAACTTACCAGCATTATACACAATTAGACATTCTATCAAATAGTTTTTAGACGGTTACGATATATTAATTAGTCTTGGAGTTATATGCCAACAAATATGCTGACTTGTTTTTCGACTTGTTTACTTTAAAAATTAATAACAAATAGACGCAATAAGCTATAAACATATTGTCTTCAGAATTAGAAACTAGAATTAACACCTTATCAACCGCGCTTATTTGCTTTTACGTGCGTTTAAAGGAAATGGGAAATTTATGCACTTGAAAATGTATGATTTTCTATTAGAAGAGTTTATAAATTTCAACTTTCAGAATTTTTTGCTGTAAAACTATTTAATACAGTAACTTGCTTTAAATTACATTTGTTGCAGCATCTAATTATGTATTGTACAAAAAATTCTCTGCGCTATAGTTAAAGCAGAAACCTTTTTAAAAAATTTTTGAAAAAAAATGGAAGATTTTAAAATTTTTAATTTCAAAAATTTTTCTAGGGAAATCTGTTAGAGATAGAAAAACTTTCTCATCGCCAAATGATGCGCAATGAGCCCACGCATGACTGTGATTTTTTGCATTAAATTTGATTGGGTAGTTTCCGCGGAAAATGCAAAAAAGTGAAATTTCTATTTTAGCTAAAATCTCAAAAAGTATTTGAGCTAGAATTTTTTTACTATTTTTCCGGTCAATAGTTATGCCGTCTTAACAATATAAATTAAGTTTTTTATAAATTTTTGAGAATTTCAAATTTTGAAAATTTTGAAATTTTTCCTTTTTTTAAATGTCCATAACTCTGCAACCTGACGATTTACAGAAATGTGTGATAGCTTATATTGATTGGTATATTATAAACTTTCGGCGTGCCAAATTTCAGGCCAATCGAGCTGTTAATTTCGGAGATATTAATTTTTAAAAAAATTTACAGATAATTCAGGCATAGAGTGACTACGCCTCGTTTTCTTTGGAAAAAACACGAATATCTCGGAAAGTAATCATCGTAGCGGTAAAATTTCAACGGATTCTGAATTAACATTAAATGATTTACCAGTATATCGATTTTGAGCCTAATCGGACAAGGTAAAACAATTAGGCAAAATTGAAAAAAATCGAAAGGGGTTAACCTTCCTCGATTTTTAACAAAAATCATCAAAATCACCCGATTGAGCTGAAATTTGGTACACGTATAGATATGAAGGCGAGAAATACGAATCCGTTGGAATTTTT
This sequence comes from Aleochara curtula, assembly GCA_963978815.1. NCBI lineage: Eukaryota > Metazoa > Arthropoda > Insecta > Coleoptera > Staphylinidae > Aleochara > Aleochara curtula. The sequence goes on along the minus strand of OZ022221.1, from coordinate 11,041,691 downwards.
GCGCTACGACAATTACTTTCCAAGTTATGAGCATTTGTTTATTCGATTTTTGCAAAAAATAAAATGTTAAAAATTTATTAATTTAATAGTTGATTACTATATGGGACATACGTTATTCAACGGGAAAAATAATAAAAAAATTCTATCTCAAATACTTTTTGAGATTTTAGGTAAAACAGAAATTTGACTTTTTTGCACTTTTAGCGGGAACCGCTAAACGAAAATTAACAGAAAAAATCACAATAATGCCCCAACTAACTGCGCATCATTTGGTGTTAAAAGAATTGTTTAATCTGTGATAGCTTTCTTTAAAAAAATATTTAAATTTGAAAAGTTTATAATCTTCCATTTTTTTTCAAAAATTATTTTTAATGACTTCTAACTCCACAATAACGCTCATTATTTTTTACATGATAAACAATTAGATGCTGCATATGATGTACTTTATAAGAAGTTAATATATGCAGTAGTTTTCCAGCAAAAAATTGTCAAAGTTGAAATTTATAAACTCGTCCAATATAAAAACATACATTTTCAAATGCATAAATTTCCCATTTTCATTAAAGGTACGTAAAAATTAAAGGGCGCGTTTGATAGAGTGTTAATTCTAGTTTCTAATTCTGAAAACAAGATGTTTATAGCTTATCGCGTCTATTTGTTATTAATTTTTAAAGTAAACAAGTCGAAAAACAGGTCAGCATATTTGTTGGCATATAACGGATAATCTATCGAATGAAATTTAATGATTGCACGGTATATGATCAGAAATTTAATTGGCTTTCTAAGAGTGAAAGAATTATGGCGATATCTCTTATAGTTCCTGAGATGTTAATTAAAATGTGGGACGCTAATTGTTGGCAATTACGCTACTGGTGCGGGCCGTGCATGCTCTACGAGCGTGCGGACACCACGAGGATTCGCGAAGTAGGCAGTTCGGCTGCCACCTCAATTCTGCTGCCTGGAGTCTACGTGCAGACTGCGGTTTTTTCGCCGCGGCGCACGGGAATTTTTCAAATCGCTATAACTTCTAAACCACCCTATCGATTTTAATGATTTAAAAAGTATTATCACCACCATTAAATGCCCTATCACACTATGACTTCATACTTATCAAAATATCATTATTACTTGGTGAAATTGGTACTTTTTCACTGAAAACCTCCTAAAACTCCTTCAGATATTAATAAATCGTCAATTTCTTTTAATAGTTTATTATAAAAACTTTAAATCTATATTATCAAGCATTATTATTTTAATTTCACCTTAATTCTTGTGCGCTATTTAATTATTTATCATTTAAAAACGGAAAATGTTTATATAGTAATCAACTATTAAATTATTAAATTTTGAACATTTTATTTTTTGCAAAAATCTAATAAACCAATGCCATAACTTGGAAAGTAATTGTCGCAGCGCAAAAATTTTAACGGATTCGTATTTCTCGCCTTCATATCTATACGTGTACCAAACTTCAGCTCAATGGGGCGATTTTGATGATTTTTTGTCAAAAATCGAGGAAGGGTACCCCCTTTCAATTTTTTCAATTTTGCATCTTTGTTTCTACTTGTCCGATTAGGCTCAAAATCGGTATACGGGTAAATATTTCAATACTGATTCAGAATCTTTTGAAATTTTACCGCTACAATAATTACTTTCCGAGATATTCGTGTTTTTTCCGAAGAAAAAAACACGAAGCCTGAATTGTGCATGTGCCAATTATTGAAACATTAATATCTCCGAAACTAACAGTTGGATTGGCCTGAAATTTGGCACCCAAAAAGCACAAAGTAAAACAATTAATATAAGCTGTCAAATATTGGTGCAGGTCATCGGGTTGCAGAGTAATAGACAAAAGAAAATTTTCAAAATTCAAAAATTTAAAATTCTCAAAAATTTATATAAAACCTAATTTATATTGTTAAGACGGCATAACTATTGACCGGAAAAATAGTAAAAAAATTCTAGCTCAAATACTTTTTGAGATTTTAGGTAAAACAGAAATTTCACTTTTTTGCATTTTCCGCGGAAACTACCCAATAAAATTTAATTCAAAAAATCACAGTTGTGCATGGGCTCATTGCGCATCATTTGGCGGTAAGAAAATTTTTCTATCTCTAACAGATTTCCCTAGAAAAATTTTTGAAATTAAAAATTTTAAAATCTTCCATTTTTTTTCAAAAATTTTTTTAAAATCTTTCTAGTTTAACGTTAGCGCTGAGAATTTTTTGTAAGATACACAATTACATACTGCAACAAACGTAATTTAAAGCAAGTTAATATATTAAATAGTTTTACGGCAAAAAATTCTCAAAGTTGAAATTTATAAACTCTTCCAATAGAAAATTATACACTTTCAAATGCATAAATTTTCCATTTCCATTAAAGATACGTAAAAATTAAAAGGCGCATTTGATAGAATGTTAATTCTAGTTTCTAATTCTGAAAACGAGATGTTTATATCTTATCGCGTCTATTTGTTATTAATTTTTAAAGTAAACAAGTCGAAAAACAAGTCAAAATCTTCGTTTGCTTATAATTCAGTTGCTAATTAATATATCGTAACCAACTAAAAGCAGTTTTATAGACTGTCCAATTATGCACAATACTGGAAAGTTTGAATAATATTTCACTTATAGTTTAGAAGCTATGGTTATTTAAAAATTGAAAGAGCACAATGTCGACGACGTGACCAGCTTGTCGCACCTTATGACAAGTCAACTTTAAACATTAGTAGCATCTAACGCAAAAGAGATATTCGAATACGGTTTTCACAGTTTTAAAGAAAATTAAACGCTTCATCTGAAAATATAACTTTTACTTACGTAGACTAAAGATAAGTATTAATAATTAACCTTTGAATGTGGGTAACATTTTAACATTTGTTACCTTCGATTTTCAAATTTCAAAAAAATAACTATTCTAGAGAACATTTAGAACGCAATGCTGGTTAAATAATTAAAATCGCTTGATAAATAAGGAAGTTATTAACAATTAAATTTTCATATTTTTTCCCGCCTTGGTCGCTCGAACGAGTGTGAGCTTAGAGCCTCTGTGCAGTATACGTATACCGCGGGGCATTGACCGGTGTTCTTGATATCTTGAAACGCAGGGCGCACGTCAAGTGGTGTTCCAATGTTTAAATAGTCATAGCTGCTAAACTATACGTACGATTTTATTTAAACTTACCAGCATTATACACAATTAGACATTCTATCAAATAGTTTTTAGACGGTTACGATATATTAATTAGTCTTGGAGTTATATGCCAACAAATATGCTGACTTGTTTTTCGACTTGTTTACTTTAAAAATTAATAACAAATAGACGCAATAAGCTATAAACATATTGTCTTCAGAATTAGAAACTAGAATTAACACCTTATCAACCGCGCTTATTTGCTTTTACGTGCGTTTAAAGGAAATGGGAAATTTATGCACTTGAAAATGTATGATTTTCTATTAGAAGAGTTTATAAATTTCAACTTTCAGAATTTTTTGCTGTAAAACTATTTAATACAGTAACTTGCTTTAAATTACATTTGTTGCAGCATCTAATTATGTATTGTACAAAAAATTCTCTGCGCTATAGTTAAAGCAGAAACCTTTTTAAAAAATTTTTGAAAAAAAATGGAAGATTTTAAAATTTTTAATTTCAAAAATTTTTCTAGGGAAATCTGTTAGAGATAGAAAAACTTTCTCATCGCCAAATGATGCGCAATGAGCCCACGCATGACTGTGATTTTTTGCATTAAATTTGATTGGGTAGTTTCCGCGGAAAATGCAAAAAAGTGAAATTTCTATTTTAGCTAAAATCTCAAAAAGTATTTGAGCTAGAATTTTTTTACTATTTTTCCGGTCAATAGTTATGCCGTCTTAACAATATAAATTAAGTTTTTTATAAATTTTTGAGAATTTCAAATTTTGAAAATTTTGAAATTTTTCCTTTTTTTAAATGTCCATAACTCTGCAACCTGACGATTTACAGAAATGTGTGATAGCTTATATTGATTGGTATATTATAAACTTTCGGCGTGCCAAATTTCAGGCCAATCGAGCTGTTAATTTCGGAGATATTAATTTTTAAAAAAATTTACAGATAATTCAGGCATAGAGTGACTACGCCTCGTTTTCTTTGGAAAAAACACGAATATCTCGGAAAGTAATCATCGTAGCGGTAAAATTTCAACGGATTCTGAATTAACATTAAATGATTTACCAGTATATCGATTTTGAGCCTAATCGGACAAGGTAAAACAATTAGGCAAAATTGAAAAAAATCGAAAGGGGTTAACCTTCCTCGATTTTTAACAAAAATCATCAAAATCACCCGATTGAGCTGAAATTTGGTACACGTATAGATATGAAGGCGAGAAATACGAATCCGTTGGAATTTTTGCGCTACGACAATTACTTTCCAAGTTATGAGCATTTGTTTATTCGATTTTTGCAAAAAATAAAATGTTAAAAATTTATTAATTTAATAGTTGATTACTATATGGGACATACGTTATTCAACGGGAAAAATAATAAAAAAATTCTATCTCAAATACTTTTTGAGATTTTAGGTAAAACAGAAATTTGACTTTTTTGCACTTTTAGCGGGAACCGCTAAACGAAAATTAACAGAAAAAATCACAATAATGCCCCAACTAACTGCGCATCATTTGGTGTTAAAAGAATTGTTTAATCTGTGATAGCTTTCTTTAAAAAAATATTTAAATTTGAAAAGTTTATAATCTTCCATTTTTTTTCAAAAATTATTTTTAATGACTTCTAACTCCACAATAACGCTCATTATTTTTTACATGATAAACAATTAGATGCTGCATATGATGTACTTTATAAGAAGTTAATATATGCAGTAGTTTTCCAGCAAAAAATTGTCAAAGTTGAAATTTATAAACTCGTCCAATATAAAAACATACATTTTCAAATGCATAAATTTCCCATTTTCATTAAAGGTACGTAAAAATTAAAGGGCGCGTTTGATAGAGTGTTAATTCTAGTTTCTAATTCTGAAAACAAGATGTTTATAGCTTATCGCGTCTATTTGTTATTAATTTTTAAAGTAAACAAGTCGAAAAACAGGTCAGCATATTTGTTGGCATATAACGGATAATCTATCGAATGAAATTTAATGATTGCACGGTATATGATCAGAAATTTAATTGGCTTTCTAAGAGTGAAAGAATTATGGCGATATCTCTTATAGTTCCTGAGATGTTAATTAAAATGTGGGACGCTAATTGTTGGCAATTACGCTACTGGTGCGGGCCGTGCATGCTCTACGAGCGTGCGGACACCACGAGGATTCGCGAAGTAGGCAGTTCGGCTGCCACCTCAATTCTGCTGCCTGGAGTCTACGTGCAGACTGCGGTTTTTTCGCCGCGGCGCACGGGAATTTTTCAAATCGCTATAACTTCTAAACCACCCTATCGATTTTAATGATTTAAAAAGTATTATCACCACCATTAAATGCCCTATCACACTATGACTTCATACTTATCAAAATATCATTATTACTTGGTGAAATTGGTACTTTTTCACTGAAAACCTCCTAAAACTCCTTCAGATATTAATAAATCGTCAATTTCTTTTAATAGTTTATTATAAAATCTTTAAATCTATATTATCAAGCATTATTATTTTAATTTCACCTTAATTCTTGTGCGCTATTTAATTATTTATCATTTAAAAACGGAAAATGTTTATATAGTAATCAACTATTAAATTATTAAATTTTGAACATTTTATTTGAACATTTTATATTAAACGCGCCCTTTAATTTTTACGTACCTTTAATGAAAATAGGAAATTTATGCATTTGAAAATGTATGTTTTTATATTGGACGAGTTTATAAATTTCAACTTTGACAATTTTTTGCTGGAAAACTACTACATATATTAACTTCTTATAAAGTACATCATATGCAGCATCTAATTGTTTATCACGTAAAAAATAATGAGCGTTATTGTGAAGTTAGAAGTCATTAAAAATAATTTTTGAAAAAAAATGGAAGATTATAAACTTTTCAACTTTAAATATTTTTTTAAAGAAAGCTATCACAGATTAAACAATTCTTTTAACACCAAATGATGCGCAATTAGTTCGGGCATTATTGTGATTTTTTCTGTTAATTTTCGTTGAGCGGTTTCCGCTAAAAGTGCAAAAAAGTCAAATTTCTGTTTTACCTAAAATCTCAAAAAGTATTTGAGATAGAATTTTTTTATTATTTTTCCCGTTGAATAACGTATGTCCCATATAGTAATCAACTATTAAATTGATAAATTTTTAACATTTTATTTTTTGCAAAAATCGAATAAACAAATGCTCATAACTTGGAAAGTAATTGTCGTAGCGCAAAAATTCCAACGGATTCGTATTTCTCGCCTTTATATCTATACGTGTACCAAATTTCAGCTCAATCGGGTGATTTTGATGATTTTTGTTAAAAATCGAGGAAGGTTAACCCCTTTCGATTTTTTTCAATTTTGCCTTATTGTTTTACCTTGTCCGATTAGGCTCAAAATCGATATACTGGTAAATCATTTAATGTTAATTCAGAATCCGTTGAAATTTTACCGCTACGATGATTACTTTCCGAGATATTCGTGTTTTTTCCAAAGAAAACTAGGCGTAGTCACTCTATGCCTGAATTATCTGTAAATTTTTTTTAAAATTAATATCTCCAAAATTAACAACTCGATTGGCCTGAAATTTGGCACTCGGAAAGTTCATAATATACCAATCGATATAAGCTATCACACATTTCTGTAAGTCATCGGGTTGCAGAGTTATGGACATTTAAAAAAGGAAAAATTTCAAAATTTTCAAAATTTGAAATTCTCAAAAATTTATAAAAAACTTAATTTATATTGTTAAGACGGCATAACTATTGACCGGAAAAATAGTAAAAAAATTCTAGCTCAAATACTTTTTGAGATTTTAGCTAAAATAGAAATTTTACTTTTTTGCATTTTCCGCGGAAACTACCCAATCATATTTAATGCAAGAAATCACAGTCATGCATGGGCTCATTGCGCATCATTTGGCGATAAGAAAGTTTTTCTATCTCTAACAGATTTCCCTAGAAAAATTTTTGAAATTAAAAATTTTAAAATCTTCCATTTTTTTTCAAAAAATTTTTTAGAAGGTTTTTGCTTTAACTATAGCGCAGAGAATTTTTTGTACGATACACAATTAGATGCTGCAACAAATGTAATTTAAAGCAAGTTACTGTATTAAATAGTTTTACGGCAAAAAATTCTGAAAGTAAAATTTATAAACTCTTTCAATAGAAAATCATACATTTTCAAGTGCATAAATTTCCCATTTGCATTAAAGGTATGTAAAAATTAAAGGGCGCGTTTAATATAGTATTAATTCTAGTTTCTAATTCTGAAAACGAGATGATTATAGCTTATTGCGTCTATTTGTTATTAATTTTTAAAGTAAACAAGTCGACTAACAAGTCAAAATCTTCGTCTGCTTTTAATTCTGTTGCTAATTAATATATCGTAACTAACTAAAACTGCAACCCGATGACCTACAGAAATGTGTGATAGCTTCTAATAGAGCTAGAACATTCATTTTTGTTTTAAATAATTTTAGATTAGTTTATTTATCTTCGTAGTAAGTTTGAAGTCTGTCGCTTGATCGGATCTATTTCAAAATGATTAATTTATTCGGGAATTCACCTTCAACGTGCGATATTTTTGTAGTTTCAACTTTGAACATTATTTTTACAGAATTTGTCGCATCAATCATTTTTAAAAAAATACTGTATTATTGCACGTCTAATGGTTGATAATTTTGCATATTTTAGATTGTCAAAAGCTATTGCAAATATTAGAAATAAATTCTTGAAAATGTGCTCAAATTTGAGGGTCATTTCCTAAATTTTGACTTTCATAATTAATTGCAGCTAAACTACTTTGTATATTGCACTAAATTAATTTTTTTTGATTTGATAATCTATCTGACAATAATAATTAGGAATTTCAAGTCTCTATATATACACGAAGTGGCAGAAAATAATTTTTTAAAAAAATTGGAATTTTTTCACTTATTTCAATTTTTACGAGAAACTATTAAAAATATCAAAATGCTGTTTACTCTGTACGATGCACCTTAAAAATGTCTATTATTAGTGAAAAGCGCATTGAAATTGCACTGCTAGAAACCGAGAAAAACGCAAAAAACTAAATTTAAACAAATGCAATATGCTCTGCAACCATAAGAGATAGATTTTTTTTAGTATTTTTTCCGTAATCAGTGGCTTAAATAACATTAGAATCAAAACGAATTTTAGCCGAATTATGAAAAAATCCAAATTTTTAAAATTTCCAACAGTCCGCATATTTGCCCTGTGTTTCTATATGATGCGTGGGCATAGGCACAAGCAGTAGCAACAGGAGCTTCACGCACGTAGGTGACATGGTAGTAGTAGTGATTTAGGCACTGATCGATATCCCCGCTACTGTGTACTGCCGCACAGTGTACACTCAGTAACCTCAGTCGTTTCGCGCCACTTTTACTAAACGGTTGTACCAAGTGTTAATCGCTGTTTTAATTATTAATAATAAGTTATTAGCAAACGTACTAATACAGATTAATAAATAATATAATTTCGCTTCTCTGGAATAGAAAATTACATAAATCTGCCGTGAGTTAGGTGTGTTTCTTTGGCCTGCTAAAAGGGTGCTTCGGAATTTTTAAACATGAATAATTACTAAACTAATTATGCAAAATTAATGAATTTTGGTACAGTGATAAAGAACTTAATGCACTTTCAAAAGATAGTTATCGCGTTTCCGTGGTTTTATTACTTTCATAGTTATTGACCGGAACATAAAATAACCTCATTTTGGACAGTTTTGCTTTAAACATTAATAATTAATTAATAATTAGTGCGATTTGAATACGGTTTTTACTCAAACAAAGTATATTTAATGCCTCATCATGTGACATAAAAATAATTTGGGATATCTGCCAGGAAATAGTATATTTTCGACTCGGAAAGTAAGTCAAATTTTTACCAATTTTTTTGCAGGTTTGACTTTGATAATTTTTTCCGCGTAAACGGTTATAGATAATTGTTTTGGGTTAAGAGCAACTGTTAGAGTGTCTAATTGACCATGTTCTGCCAAAAAATAAATCTTAAATAATAATTAGAAGTGGGTCAAATGAATTTATGAAAATTTTTTATCAAATCCGGTGTTTTCAATTTCAAAATTTTTTTTCTGGAAACCATGAAAGATATTTAAATAATTCAAAGTGTGTATGATGAAGGATTAATTGATGTTTATCCAAAAAAATAATCAAGATGATATCTATAAGGAGTTCGAAGATTTTCACAAAAAAACAAAATTGATAAAACGTCAGATTGCGCATAAACCATAAATGATAGAATTTTTTTATTATTTTTCCGATAATTGTTGCGTCGTACGTATACGAATCAATAATTTTTTTATGCGAATTTTGAATATTTTAAAATTTTAAAAAATTGCTCCTCACTACTACTACTACAATTTAAACGTCGAGCATGTGTGAACATTTAAATGGCCGGCACGTCATTTAAAGGTAGCCGCATTCCATTGAGTATTACTCACCGCTACTCGTCTGCCGTTCGTCTGCCGATAACTGAACGCGCCCGATGATGCACGATGCACGTTTGAACTTTAAAATATGACATTTTAATGTTTACGTTTGAATTCCATAACCTGCTTAAATTACATGTGTTTTATTGTTAGTGTTAATTGTAAATTTAATACTTTAGTTAATAATTTTCTCATTTGTTGCAGTCCTTCGTGAATGCATTGAAGTCAATGGGCTTGGCGGGAGTCAGACAGTGCTCCACCTAACCAAACGAACGAAACAGGTGGTCAGCATTTTCAATGTTATTGTTCAACGTGGTGTTACTTTCAGTGGTTTAATAAGGAAAGTGAGTATTATTAAAGCTTGAAAATTGTGTTATTGGGCTGGCTTATAGTGCATTAGTGTTTCATGGGTGTTTTGTGCTTAGAAAAGTGTCAAATATGGAAGAACGCAGCACTGATGAGGTACACAACTCACTTGAGGATCAAACGCTGATTGCAAAGCAAGATTGTGTTATTAATGAAGAAGAAATTGAAGGCGAGATCTCCTTTACCAGGAAGAAAAGACCAGTACTTATTACTTCCAATGATAGTGATGAAGAAATTGAGTGGAACTCTGTGATTACTTCTCAGGAAGATGATCAAGCAATTACACCCAATGAGACCACTGATCATGAAGATACTTCTACAAATCCTCCAGAAGTAAGTGAACACACCCATGTTGACTTGTTTGTAACCCATTGTCTTATAGGCCAATAGTGATGCAGAAGAATCACAAGTAGCACCTTTACAATACAAGAAGAAATCTCGCAAGAAAAACAACAACTCTGAAGTTGACAATGACACAAGGAGGATGTCAGCTAAGGAAGCACAAGAACAAAGGAAGGAAATTGACTCTGAATCACAACGTATGCTTCGTGAGTCCAACATCTCTCTGCCATACCACAGGCCCAAACAACAAACACTTTGTGACTTTCTAAGGATGCGTTCCCGATTTGCTGAAGTGGTGCCAGAAAATATCCATTGATTGCCCACAGCATCTGCAATCAAGATGAGCAAAGAACACCTTGAGCTTGTCAGGTGAGTGAATTTTAATTGCCCTGTCAAGTTGTTATCAAAACTTTGTGATTTCCCAGCTTAAAACTCAAGGAGAAACAAAGGCATGTTGAAAGCTTTTACAAAAGTGACTCAGACAGTGATTTGGACAAAGAGGACAATGAAAATGAGAATTAGACGCCATTAATGTTTCACAATCTGGCCATATTCATAAGGAACGGGTAGCTCTCCAGACGAATAATCAGGAGGAACCGAAAATTGTTGAAACACCTGGTGTGAAATTCAAACAACTCCGGGAAAATCTACGAGAGCAAATCGCAAGGAAACGTAACGAGCAGTGGTTGGAAAAGCAGAGATTTCAAATCAAGAAACAAGATGAGGAGCAGGAAGAAGATAATGAGGAAGAGGAGAAAGAGTGTTGTGCTGATGATGAGGCAGAATTCACTGATAACGAAGAGGAATTTTCATCAAGTGATGAGGAGGGAGAGGAAGATGAGGTAGTTCAACAGGTTGAGAAGAAAACAAAGAAATTAAAGAGGATTATCAATCAATTGGATGATTCCAATGAGGAAGAACAGGAGAAGCCAGTGGAACAAAAGAATGTCAATACAGATTCAACAATTTCTTGTAAGTTTTCAACATTTTATATGTTCTGATTGTAATACAACTTTTGTGTTTAGGTTCTGATGATGATTTACCAGCTGGCGGGCAAACAAACACTTGTAATACACCCATAAAAACGATGGAATCTCGCTCGGAATTGGAATTTCTCTCTCCAGTGTTGCGATTGACTGGATTGCAAAGCTTTGACTGCACTTCCAAGTTCCTCCCGGGTTCTCCAGGTTCACCAGCAGTTAAGCTAAAACCCGTGGAGAAATCCTGGTCAAAGTCACTTTTCCAAAGTGCAGCAAGTGAACTCGGCACGCAGGAGATGTACGGGAACACTCAGGATTTGCTGGAATTGTGCTCTGGTGAATTCACCAACGCAACAACACAAGAAGCATGCGAAGACTCACAGGACTCACAGGAAGAACAAGAGAAAGAAGTTGCAATTGATGCAGTTGATGAGGATCTCATTACTCAACTTATTGATAAAGTTGAGGCGGAAGAGGAAATTAGGCCAATGAAACGTAATAGAAATCAACAAATTATTGACTCTGATGATGAAGATGATGGGGAGGAGGAGGAGGAGGAGGAAGAGGGAGAAATTGAATTGAACTGAATGAAGATGTTGATGAAGTTGGTTACGACTCTGAAGAAAATGAAGTGCCTTTACACATTCTGGAGGCCAAAAAGAAAAAGCAGCAGGGCAAATTCCGGGTGGGAAATTTCGTGGAAAACGAAGCTGAATTAAGTGGCTCTGAATGGGGCAGTGAGGATGAAGATGAGCGAAATCTGGATGATTTGGAATTTGAACTTGGAGATGAGGAGAAATTCAATGAGAAGCAATTACGTAGAGATCTTGAACAAATTCATGTACGCCGGTTAATCGATGAGGATAAACGGGATATTAAGAAATTGCAGGAGCTGCTGTTGAATGAGGATGAAGAATTGCAAGGAGCTGGACGCCAAAGGCAATTCAAATGGAGAAATATCGGTTGGTTTATTACTCCCACTTTGGATCTTCTTTCTTAATAACTGAAATTCCTCAAATTTCAGATTCGAAAAATGTCAATGCTAATGGAGAACTGGCAGCTGAAGATGAACATAATCAATCAATCAATGATGAGGAATGGCGCAGAAAACGATACGAACGTGAAGCTTTCCTGGAATCGGTGGGTGTAACTTAATTACGATGTGAATAATCATTAATTAATTGACGCAATTTTAGCAAAAAGAAAAGAATACATTGCCGCCTAGTCTTGAAACTAAAAGTCAGGTATTTCAATTAGGTCAACGTGCAATTATTCAAAGCAATAAGACATTGGTTAATCCGGAAGTAAAGCCAGTCTCAAAGCAAGCGTATGCAATTCAAGTAAGTCATTGGCTTATGAATCGGTTAATGAGCTAATTAACTCATGTTTTAGTCACTGCGTGGGTCATTTTTGTCCAGGAATGATCAAGAACTGGCCCGGGTTGCTGAATATACAAAAGTAAGCAACATTGGAGGATTGGAGGTGCTAAAAACTCCAAGAATTTCGTCTTTCAAAGTGTCACAAATCGCAATTATAATGAATTAGATGCAATTAATGCGGTAACACTTTATATTAATTCAACTGTAAACTTTATTAATACATTTCATCTTACAGAAGGAGAATAAAAAGCGAAAAGCCCATTAGCATTGAAGAAGTTAAGACTGAATGGCTTAAGTCCAGCTGGTAAGCCACATGTCAAATCAAAAGCTAGATTATTTTGATACAATTAAGGACTGATTGATTTTTAATATAAACAATGCTGAATGGTAATGATGTGATTTTTTTATTGCTCAGTTGGTTTGCGAAGGAGGTGATAACTTGGAAGGATCTTCTTCAATGTTTCAATTTGTCCTAAAAGGCCCTGTAAAATGGGATAATTTAAGCAGCTGATGATTTAGCTTTAAGTAAAGCTTACTGTTGGTTTATGTAGTGCTTCCCTTCGCATATTATTTGGCCCATATATCACATTGTTTATGTCGCCCATAATCGAGACTATGCCATACGGATATCCTAATGGTAATAGCTAAAATTAATGAAATGATTATTGATTTCGGTGCAACTTTTGACAAATACTTACTGGTAGGGTAATTATATTAATTAGAAAAATCATTAAAAAATGCTATCTTCAATAGTTTAGGAGTGAATCGAAAATTTAAAAAAATTATCAAGTTCTTTTAAAAAATTTAATTGGAGGACTTCTAATTGTTTTATAGCTTTGAAATTTTTCGTGGTTAAATGCTATATTTTATTCTGATTAAGGTAAATAAATTAATGCACATAAGTGTTTTCTTGGAAAAAATTCTCAAAATCAATATTTTATTATTTTGCATGTATAATAAAAAAATATAATATAATATATTTAATATATAAATATAATACTGCTATGATTCCCTAGGGATGTTATATCATATCTGCACAAGCAGAAGGTTGTAGAGTTCTTCATCAGCTAGGGTACTGTTTTCATCAGTTCTGAGTATGCATGGCTCATTCTTGTTCCCTCCTAAAAAGCAAATTATGTGATTATTAAATTTAATTGTGTTAAGGTAATAAATACTCACATGATTCCCTAGGGATGTTTTTTCATATTTGCGCAAGCAGAAGGCCGTACAGTTGTCCATGATCTAGGATACTGTTTTCATCAGTGTCAAGTAAGCATGGTTAATTCTTAGGCAGTACTAAACTGCAAATGATATGATTATTGAATATAAATTTGTCAATATAATACTTACATGATTCCCTAGGGATAATAATTCATAATTGCAGTTATATAGTGTACAGTTGTTCATTACTTTCAACTTCATGTTTGGTTAGTGCAGACCCCATAAGCACTAAGTATGTTAATATAATATCCTAGCCATCAATTTGTTCCTTAGATTTCTCGGGCGGATCAGACGGAACTTCCACAAGTTCACTGTCTTTGTCTGATATAGTAATAATACTGCCAATATCAGTAGTTTGAGATTCGTGGTAATCCTGCAATGCATTAGATCCATTTCCCAACCCTGAAGATAAGTCAATAAAATCAGTAATGTTTAATTCATTTGTAGCACTCTGTTTTTACCTGGGATGATTCATTTACATGCTTGTGTTATTGCTGATCCAATTGAGTCTTTTACTGAAGGCTGGAGAGGCAGGCATTCTATAAAGAGCCTTCAATGATAAATGCTGGCTCTTTTTCATAAATGTATAGAAGATGATCAATCAAACGATAAAGATCGTCGCAGATCAAATTACGCGGTTTCTTATATGTTTTGTTCAGTGTAGTGATTGTCAAAATACTCGTGATCAGGCTAAAAACATAATTGCAAATAGAGTAATTATATGAATTGCAATACAAATTTTGATACTTACTTAAGTTGCAGGACTAGTTGTGCTGTACTTTCACCAGTTTTTGACACTGCTACTAGTATTTGATGATTCTTCATAAGAAACATGAATTTTGTATTGCCTGCATCTACTGATTGGATGGTGTCACTCTGATCCTGGATTAAGCTTACTATTGCTTGCATTACTCCAAATAACATTGCCAATTTGTTCTCATTGCCATATCTAAAATACCAATATGTTTAAGTATGCTTGAAGCACAAATAGAAAGAGGAAAGCTATGTACCTGGAGTAGATTGATTTCCCAGCTAAGCTCTTTGTAAATATGTGTTTTTTGTAAATAATTCTCTGCTCATAAGTTCACACAGTCGGTATCCTCCATTGGTACTTATCGTCGATTGTGACATTCCTAATTAATACAAATCACTATTAATTTATTTATTAATAGAGAAAAACAAACGCAAACCACATACTTGAAATTTGTGGTTAAGTAGGAGGAGCTTATTGGTAAGGTTCCACACTTACCATCGGGGGCATGATGATCAATTGTAGTCAGACTTGAGGGTTGAATTAAATCAATTAAAATGAATTAATCAACATATTATAAACATTTAACAAGACTTATTTAGTAATAATAAAACATTTTACATGTATATTTTTTGAATTTATTCTGTTATACAGACTGCATTTCATCAGCTTACACTTGCACTAGTGACTCACGCACTCATGCATGTTTGACCTACTTATAAACAGCTGATCACCTGACTGCCGCATTCCAATGTAGACAGTAGCATTTAAACGGAATCCCCTGGAATTGCGCTTTAGTACATGTTTAATTATTTTTCAAATCGCTATAACTTTTAAAATTACCAACCGATTTATGTGATTTAAAAACGATGTTCATCGTTATTAGAGTCGCTTCAATACTGCGTAATCAGTTTTCCGATTATAACTCTATCTACCATTCAGGTAATGCGACAAAATAATTAAATGTTCAATTGCGACAGTTTTTATACCAATGTTCCACTAATGCTAAACATTTATACTTTGAACCATAAATTGGCAATAAATATTATATCAATGCACAATACGCATAAGACGTTAATTGAAATGTGCGCACTTTTCGCGCTCAAAGTCAGCTGGAATCAGCGGTGGCCAATGGCACAGGTGTTAAAGTTTTATCATGTGGAGCCAATCACGACTGACCGGCTAATCACTTGACGAATTTATTCACTTTACTTTAGCAGGTTATTTGGAGTTAGACACATTGCATTGTGTTTAACTTTGACTAACATTTTAATTAATAATTAGTTCATTTCAGTGCTACTTCAGCTTCCGTCGATCGAGGATTCGTGCCATGGACATCAACGGAACCTACCTATATCCTTTTTGTGGCATTGCTTTGAAGACACAATTTGTTTATTTCGAGAAGTGGACAGCGCGTACTCAGGTATTTGGTTAGATGGGAAATTATTGTATGGGGTAAAATAAACGATTTAAAGAGGGTTGTAGCATTTTTGAGCATGAATTACAGGTAGTGAAATAAACAATTGTTTTTCAAAGCAATGCCACGTGAGTGAAGCAACCAAACTAGTTAACTATTCATTCTCGATATTAAAATGTTTGTTTGTTTTAGCTAATGCCATCATCAACCAGGAAGGATGTCAATTTGAGGAATTGCAATTCGCTCGCTGTGCCACCCGGAATGAGGATCGATTGGAGAGCATCTTCGCTTCGGATGTGGTCATTTGCCCCGTTTTGCTGGCCAGGAGCTACACTGTGGTGAGTCGCATGCTTGTCCTGGTTGTTGATGCATGAATCGGTGGAGTGTTGGTGGAGGGCGAGTTGGGTTGGGTGAATTGCACGTTGAGAGAGAGAAGAATCCCTTGCACCATGGCATAGCACGGTGTCCATGGTGCTCTGCGTAGGGGTTGTCTATGATTTTAATATATCGCTCGGACGGCCTGGCTACTTCGGTAATTTGCAAAGCTGGGCTGTTCGGGCATTCACCGGTAAATTTCATTAAAACTGGTAAATGTCAATCAAAAATTGAATAACTGTAAAATTGCTTATGCAACTGCATCCCTGTGTTAATGGCAAGAGTGTCACTAGCGTCAGCTTAAAATAGTCTGAGCCAGACACTACAACCCTTTGGCAACAGTAAACTGTCAAGCTACGATCTTGGCTTATGGCTGGACCACCGCTAATTGAGGTTGATTTGCCAATTGCTGTGTCTACAAATTTAGCTTTGCGAAGTCTAAATAAGGCACGCAGCCCTTTAGCGACAGACTTATCAAGCTACGATCTTGGTTTAAGGCTGGACCACTGCTAATTGAGGTTTCAATTAATTATTACAGCAACTAAAAGCACAAGCAACAAATAGATATTCAATTCAATTCAATAATTAATCAATTATAATAAATCGCAAACAAATGAATTCTAAAGCGATAACTTCTCAAAATACTTCAAGTTTTAAAGCGGACAACCCCTTGCAGTATGTGAGAAGGGAGGCTTCTTTCTTTCGTTCTTGGCAATTCGGTCAGCTGGCCCTCCACCAATTATCTTCATCGTATTCATGCTCAACGATCAGGACTTGCTATGCGACTCGCCCGGTGGGTTTCCTGGTCACCAAAACCGTGGTGCAAATGTGCCGCATCCCGAGCTAAGTGCTCCCCAGTTGATTTTCATCCTGCTGGTTCACCGAAACTCTTGCAATTGCTCATTTGGTATTTATCCTAGCTGTTGATACATTAATTAAAATAAATATACATTCGCGTTTCATTTTCATTTAAATTGAGTCTTGATCAAGTTTGGTTGCTGTTTGAGTGCTGCTGAGAGAATAAGTGAAGGTGCCATTGCATGGGTGCTACTCACTCACTCTCTCAGCATGAATGCGCGTGTGTGAGTGCGGAAAAAACGGGTTTCGTCCTGCGTCCACGCCCGATTTTTCCAGGATTTCCGCCAGGGGGCGCCTCAAAATATAAATAAATAATTTAATAATAGTGGGGGATCTAACCCAAGATGCAGATGGCCTGAGAGCAGTCAGCTTCGACTTGTCGAGTTATTTAATGATAAATTCAATGATGCAAGCGTTATTATAATTTTTTGCCTTTATAGGTATAATCCTTAATATGATTAACAAATATTTCTGTAAAATTACACAGCATTTACTTAATAGATAATAACCCGCAACTAAACTAGAAGTTGCGCTTCAGTGAACCTCTGATTTTGATCTATTATATCTAGTAAACTAATTATGATATCTGGAAATCACTTTTTTATATGAAAATACCGTATCTTTATTAATGTTTATGCCAGTTTTCAACGCGATCACTTCTGATTATTCCGCACAATCCTTTGCGAACTTTGAATAAATTTTGGAGCATAGTCAATAATATACCATTAAAAATGATAATGCATTCTGATAGTATAAGAAACGGACATTACATCAGTTTTTATATCATTAAAATCGGTTCAGAACTTTATCAGTTATAGCGAGTTAAAAACTTTCCGTGGGGCTGATTTAGTTGCGCAAGAAGCGCGCACATGATGTGTTAAATGGAAGCGCAACAGGTGGTTTCACCGCACTAGGGCAGTGGTGCATTCGTTCTAGGAAGGCGGTGCTTTGCGCAATACCCCTGTTGACAGCGGCCATTCCCCATTGCCAGGCCAGAATCACAAACAAGCAGCGCAACTGCTAGTGCGCCTGGTGTTGCCTGGTGCGGTAACAGTAGCTTAACTACGCGTGATTAGTAGGGGAGACCAATTTTTACTTAAATGAACATATCTCTGTCCAGAAACATACTACGTCTACGAATTATATGGCAAAGGGTAGCTCAATTTATACTCTTTAAGATACAATTATTTCCATTAACGAAAATATTATGATTTCGGAGAAAATCAAGAAAATGTGAAATTGCGTTTAGTGTACCAACTCTCCTAGTATCGAGGAGAGTTGGAACAGCTATGTTTTTGGATTATTTCGTCACTAACAAATTCCATTATACAGAATATCACATTAAGAAGTAAAGACGAACTCTAATAATTATTTGTTATACTTGTATGTATTGAAATAACATATAATATTCAGTCAAGAATCAATAATCAATTTTGATGAAAAATAAGAATATTGTGTAAGTAAAAATGATTAAATAACAAGTAACAAATAATGATTAGATTAACTACAATTTTAAATTATTAATTAATAAAACAATGTTAGGAGAGTTGGTACAAGCTGTTCCTCTCCTAGCTTGAAAAAATGGTGAACCGCTCAGAATAATAATTTGTAGCTTCGAAATTACAAGTCTTATAAAAAAACTAAAGTAACTACACGAAACTTGAATGACTAAAGTATACGGGAAAAAATATTAGTATGCAATATTAGTAATTTTTTGTATGCAAATGCTGCACAGTCAAAACCGCTTTCCACACACTTTCATCGCTTACTCCATCAAATAGTGAGTGTTAAAAACAACAAATGAGCGTTTATTCGAGCTCGCTAGTAATTATAGTTTCCGAGTTATCGACACTGTTCCAACTCTCCTCTGTTCCAACACTCCTCGGTCTCTCCTACTTCACATTTTAATTAATATCTCGTAAACTATGATAGGTATTTGAATAATTTCTTTACCACCCTGATTTTCGCGCACGGACCTCCTCCGAGAGTCGTTTCCAATCCAGGGGAGGTGCGTGGGCAAAAGTCGCGCCACCATATAATGTCTTGGTCATCATAAATTTGTTCCTTAGATTTCTCGGCCGGATCAGACAGAACTTCCACAAGTTCACTGTCTTTGTCTGATAGTGCCAATACCAGTAGTTTGAGATTCATTTCGAAATCATGATTTTCCCGACAGGAATTTCCAGCTGATTCTTTTGATTGGCATAACAACATCAGGATGATTAAGTTGCAGACTTAATAACTTATTATATTCGCAAATTGTTGACTCATCTCTGAGACGTTTCAATGTCTCGCCATGCATTCAACTCCTAAAATAGATATATCCATATCAGAGCAGAGATTCTATATGATATCTTGTGCATTAATAGTTACCGATTTGTATTGCTTCCATCGTTGGTTTATCGAATTTCTCTCGTTTCACTTCGTTTTACATTTGATTGTAACAAAGAGCTCTTTCCAAAACGAAGCATACGATTTGCATCACCTAAAATAGCGCTATACGTTAGTATGAATATTCTAATACTAACGTAATACTAATATATGATTAATTACCTGTCGTCTTGTAAAATCAGCGTTGTGAACATATGGCAGTCAAATAAAATGCAAATAAGCTGGTACCTCCACCAGCTGGTCTGGAGCTTGACACAAACAATTCACAAAAACTGCAACGATTGTTTCGATTCCGTGAATGCGTTGAGACACAAAAAACCAACCAGGGACAAATGCAAGTCTGTTCATTGCAATTGTCGTCTACAAACAACACAAACGTCTGGCTGAATCATTGGAACCCAAATTACTTCAAGCCACCACTTGGCTCCATGTGCATTACCCACCAATACGCCATAATCTCTCTCTGCAACTAGATCAATATTAATCATTATTTTACTCATATAGATAATGAATTAGATACCTGAATTAGTTTAGAAGCTGGAACTTGTATACACTTTCTTGATATCATTGGCGCAACATCCATCTTGGAAAATGCACAATCACACTGGCCCCAGCTGGAATAGCCAATTATTAATATGCATATTAGAATCCGATATTGAAATGAAACGAATGAATTACTAAATACCTGGCAAGCTGTGCATTAAATGTGTGTTGTTAAGCATGGACAGACAGACCATTCACAAGAACTGCACTGGATCTTTACTGTTCACTACCAAGAACCACACATTACTAACGTCTGGCGCATTTTTAGATGAGCATATCATGTTAAAACATGATTTGCACTATAAATCAGACATGGGGAAAATAAACAACCATATGAATTAACACGTGAACCATATTTCTATTGTTCACTGGCAACTGCATCTGACTGCAGAAATTCAAATGACAAATCATGAAACTACAACTAGTCAGGTGACCTTCACATATGAAATTTGAAAATTATGTATTGCTCTTTAGCTATAAACAATTACACTGATGATAATTTAAGATAATTGATAATTTAAGAGATTTTAATCATTCATATTAGACTCTAGGTACCTATATCCAATTGGACATCCATACTGTCAAAATAAAATGCTTGCCATATGATTACACTTGCATGTATGATTTTTTAAATTTTACAGTCTCTGGAATGAAATTGTTACTTGAAGCAGATTGTTTCAAGTACGGATGATTTTCCTAAAGGCTTGATTTTATCCATAAACTATTTGATTGTGTAAAAACATTACAACAAAATATTCATATGGTGTGCATATTTTGCATCGTTGATATTTACTATTAGAGGGTCTTTTAGCATGGGGAAAGTGTCATTAGAGATGGGGCAATGCATATTCTTTATTGTATAAGCAGTGAAATTCCATTTACAATAGTATTATTGCTTTAAAATAATTATGGAAAATTATCTTGGGGTACACACACACACACGCACATAGCCATCACCGTCAAGTGTCATTCATATTTCCATTGGACATAACTTGAGAATTATCAATAATCATGCAGTCATATTTCGTACATCATTATTATATCGTATATGCAACGGATTTCAGTCAAAATATTAATTATTTATCGAAAAAATAAATATTAACCAAACGAAATCAGCTGGCAATTTCAAGCAGCGCCACCTGATATTAGTGCTAAAAAAACCATATGTGGTGATCTGAGGCGATTTGGGGTGATCTGCGCATGCGCAGACCAGGTGCGCAGGCCGAATTTGCTAGAAAACCGGCCTCGGACGGCCGTTTTGGCCAGTTTTCGGTCAACTTTCGTGGGTGGAACCTGCGTTTGTCTGTGCTCGGATTTAATTTCTTTGTCTTGCGGGTGTGCGCTGTTGCCATATGTTTAGTTCTTCCTGTTCGCGGTTTGAAGCGACTGAACTATTGGCGACAGTGCATTCGCCATTTCATGCATGCTATGTTTATGTTTGTTTCATGCATCGATCGTCATGCATGAATTTAATAATTGTTTAACTGTTTTTAACTGTTTTGTGTTCAATTTAAATTAATGTGTTTTTCTGTTGCAGGTGGATCAACTACGGACCAACTACGTCGCGACGTAAGCAAAAAGTGGATGAATATTTAATTGATATGTGTTTCTTAGGTCACCATAGTCGTCTCCTGGAAAGTCCGGGCGCGTTTTCGTCGTGTGTTCTTCGTGTGTTCGTCGCGTGCCTAGTGCGGGAGGCAGTCGTTCGGTGCGTCGGACTCGAATCGGGAAGACCTGGAGAGGTCGGTAAACGAAAACTCATCGTGTTCGTGTCGCGTTACAAAATCGCGATTAGCTAACGAAAGTGGGTTGTGCCATGGCCCCTTTCACCTGTTAGGGCAGTTTCGCAAATTGATAAACGTAATACAGATCGTGTGCGGGAGTGCTCAGAGTGCGAATAACTGAGCATACCCTCAATGAAGGGTCGTGTGCGTTCGCGATATTGTGTCCGCAAGCCGCGTCTTGCACATCCTAATTTGAATGGACAATTTTGAGTGCCGTTTCGATGGAGTGCGCGTGCATGATCGTTTCCACCAGAGGGTCCACCAGGATGATGAGGGGACGGCAACGAGGGAACCCAGATAAGCCGTCCACCCTGAAGAGCGTGGTAAGTACAGAGAAGAGCCTGCTCTTACTGTTTATGGTGGCGATTGTTGCTTTGAGCTGGTGCGCCTTCAGCGCACTGCTCAAAGCAGCATTCAAAATCATACACTTTGGGAGTTCGGCTCTAATAGTTTTAATTCCGGTGCAAACAAACGTTTTGTACGTTGTTGGTCGCCTCTTCTCTTCTCGTTGTCTTTTGCCTTTGTTGTTGCCTCCTTCTCTATGCGACTAACGTTCGCATATCGTAGGACATTCTCGAGTTGCGGCGTGTTAAATCCCGTAAGGGACCCCAATTTGTATGCCGCTGGGATGCTGCAATTGGGGCACAGTATTAAACAACTATGTATCGGCAATCGTGCCACCCAAGGTCGCGAAGGCAACCGTGCCACCCCTGGTCGCGATGGCAATCGTGCCAAAATTGGTCGCGAATTTGGGCAATCGTGCCACCCTGGTCGCGAACTTGGGCAATCGTGCCACCAACAAACGCGATCGAACTTATTAAATATTGCGTGTGGCCCACTTAATAGTAGGTAATTTTATACACTTTACATACACTTCTCATCTTGTATTGCACTTGCACTTGTATTATCACCATTATTTACATGTGTTACACTTGATTATTTCTCTCTCGATTCGCTTCTCATCCGAGTACAGCATAAACACACACTGTACACAACCCTTCCAACCATCCAATATGTACCCACAAGAAATACACACATATTTCTTAACATGTATTTCTCTCTTTCAGCGTAGTTTTAGTTATCTAACCCATTTCTTTCAGATGACTTTTGCTTTTCAGCTAGTTTTTAGTATTTTCTGCTTTCAGAGTAGTATTAGATTTTTTCTGCTTTTTTCAGCTTCAGGCGTGCTTTTCCATTCCATGGACTTAATCTAATTTCTTTCTTTCTTTAGCTATTAGACAAATTTGACTCTGAGATTTTGCTTATCTAATTTTTGATATGGCAATATTGGTTGCTTGATTGATTGATTGAAATTCGGAAAAACCAATATTGTGTAATCATAAATTAAAGTTCAATTTGGTGTTTAAACATTCTCACGAGTCAAATTCATTTTATTGCAACTGTCTATTTCTATTTATTTCCTCTACACATAAAACACATGAAACTTTCTTTCCAGGTGCGCCAATAATTTAGTTGCGTTTAGATTTGGCCATGCGCAATTTAATTCGCGATTTTATTAGGCGGTTCGCAAAATATTTAAGATATGTTTCATGCGTAAAGTTTCATAATAAATTCATGCGCCTTAAAATGCGGAAAATAATTAATATTTCTTTCTTTCCAGGAATAATTAATAATATCTTTTTTTTAGCTCTAACTATTATCTTTCTTTTTTTAGCAATTTATAACTTTCTAACTGTTTTAACTTTGACTAATCTTTCTTTCAGCAATTACTAATTATTCTGTGTGTTTTAGGAGTAACCAGTTGATGTGGGAGAGTAATATTTATTTAGAAATTATTCAAATTTAAATTCAAAACTTTTACTCTTGGCGCTGGACTCGTGACGGCGACTCGGCTTAAATCCTAATCAGTTGTAGTCTGTCGTACAGCTGACTAACATTATTGTGTTTACAGGGTGCACACAGTGAACAGCTTAGTTCTGATGATATGGCAAATTTGGAACATAAAGTCAGATGATAGCGAGGATATTGTATTGTGCGAATCGCATTGATTGAGGGTTTTATGGAAAAGATGAACTCGGCAGGTACAAAATGTAGTTAAGTTGCGTTAATATAATGTTGTGTTTTAGATTCAAGCTCCAGTTGAAGTTCATAAAAGTCCAGTTTATAATCCAGATGATAGTCCCGATGATATTTGGGAAGTCGAAATTCAAGGTAAATATGTGATTTACCATGGCATTTGAAAGAGTAAATAATTATTCACCACTCAAGCGTATAATATGTAACAAGAAATTTGTTAAAAAGCACTGACGCAAGGTGATGAAACAACATATGCAAACTAGTTGGTTTATCGATCCCAACATGATATATCAATCAGCCAACCTTGGATCAGCTGTTCCCTACTGGGTCACAGACTCACAAGTGTTGTCTGGCCTACAGTGTTTACTTACT
The DNA here is from genome assembly GCA_963978815.1 of Aleochara curtula. Classification (NCBI taxonomy): domain Eukaryota; kingdom Metazoa; phylum Arthropoda; class Insecta; order Coleoptera; family Staphylinidae; genus Aleochara; species Aleochara curtula. The sequence continues at coordinate 11,017,276 of OZ022221.1, read as the reverse complement.
CATGCATTTAGGCATAATTTGATATTTTTACGTGCTTTTTTTGTGTTTAATCACAGATGCGTTGACATTGTACTTGGTAAAACGCGCTTCAAACGCAATAATTCAAATATGAAAGAATAGGAGGTTGTTGAGTATCTATTGATATATTTTTAAGGCGATTTGATGAATTTATTGCGGACGATTTTTCTTGCCAATTGCCTTTGCTTCCTCCAATGTATCCGGCAATTTGGAGTATTTCGTTTCCGGTAGTAATAGCGTCAGAGCAGCGGTGATTAAAGGCAAAATTCCGAAAATCGTTGGCGTTAACCACCAACCAAATTCGTACTGAACCAAAGAACCAACAAAAGGGGCTACAATAGATCCAATTCGTGCCATCATTGATGTCATTCCAACGCCTTGACTGCGTATACTGGTCGGATATAATTCACCCGTGTAGAGATAGACATTCGTAAATAGTATTGTTAATCCAAAAAGCGAGATTGCTCCCATTATAGTGGGAAAGATGCCTGTTGATAGAATCGGTATAAGGCACATTGGAATACCACCAAATAAACAAGAGACAATCTGTGTCCACTTTCTACCCATAAATGTGAGAAATAAAATTGTGAAGCAGCTAGCTGGTAGCTCAACAACAGCAGATATTGTTATATTGATAAAGATATTACCAGCAAGTGAACCAACATACTGAGCTACCCCATAAAAGCATAATCCACAGGTGATCCATGCCAGTGAAAGAATCATAGTTCGCACTGCCATAACTCCAGTGCTAAAAAGATCTTTAAAATTGCCTTTAACTACTGCGTGTTCAGCTCTTTCTGCAACAAATGCATTTATGTCAACAGCAATTTTTTCAGTTGGCATACGATTCATTTTTGCCGCCTTTTCAAGTGTGGCAATTGCTTGTTCTGTTTTGTTTGCTTGCACAAGAAAGCGCGGGGATTCTGGCAAAATCCAAAGATAGCAAATAAAGATAAATGAAGGCACTGAGATAAACAGCTGTGAATAACGCCAGTCTCGTATAAAGTATCCAATTCCGGCAAGTGATAAGTGACCCAGCCATGTGGGCACTTGATATAGAGAACTTATTACAACTCTCCACTTTCTTCCTGTGATTTCCATCAACAGCACGAAACTAGTGCACATTGAACCTCCAGTTGCTACAGCTGAAATGAATCGTAATATCAAAAATGCCCAGTACCAGGGTACAAAACCTGCAGCACTTCCCGAAATTGCCTGGATCATTAAAGCAAAAGCTAAAGGCCAAGCTCGACCTTGTCTAAAATAAAATGAACTAATCAGACAAATAGCGCAAAACAATGCATTGTTGAATTCTACCTGTCTGCCCAGAAACCCCATAAAGCATTTCCAATCAAAATGCCAAGCATAGTTAACATTTGCACCAAAGTGGCCAAAAATTTATTATCACAAACCAATTCCCATTGTGAGGTTATTGTTCTATCAAATGGATCTCTGAAATACATAAGAATTGAAGGTTTATATACGGAATATTAAAATACTTTGAGCATAATTTACGGATCTATAAATCTCTTGGCACAATCAGGAGAGCATCCATCAATTGTATCATTTGTTTCGCATTTAACTTTTGCCGGTGGTCCAATTATAATTATATTTAATTGATGCCATCCAACGCCAAATTTCATCAAAAGAATAAGAGAGAATACAAACATTTGCCATCTTCCAAATGATCCAATTGATCGTTCAAAAACATCGGGTGGTTGATCAACGTTTGGATCTAAAAAACATCCAAAATTTCATTTAAAGAAAATCATGTTGGATTGCCTATAGTTGGCTCCGCATGTCGATATATTTAAATGGCGTAAATATTTACACTTGATATTTACACTATTCATTTAATTCTATGATCGACGAAATAAGACTACATATTACGTTTTGATATAGTATTATTCATCAATATACTTGGTATTGACATAAGAATTAATCGCTTACCCTTATCAGAAGGCATCTTATTGAACTTTTGCTCAAATTAATTTATTCAAACCACTATTCTCTCTACTGTATTAATTAACTTAAATGTTGCCCTTGCGCGCGATACAACAAAAAGTATAATATTTTCAAGTGTTAGATAGAGTTCACTAACTCTCGACTTGGTGTGTGCGCGTTTTCAGTGCGTTCTGTTTATTTTCAGCGCAAAGTGGCGGCTATTTTCTCAAAATATCAGAATCATCGTATAAGCGATAATCACCATGTTTGACAGACGCGTCTTTAATCCACTCGGTTTTACATCCAACTGATTCAAATTTAGTCATAATATCAAACACATGTGCTCAACACATATTTAAGTCGAATTATTATCTCTCGTTCACTCGTTATTTTACGCTAATGCACTGGGCAGATAACCCATGAGTTCTAATACAATTATTACATTAATTACAACAGAAATGTCATCGTTTGTCACGATGCTCTCTCACAATAGTACCGAATTGTTGACGATGAACTAACGGTTTAGCACATTGTCAATTGTGATTTATATTTTTGAGCGCAACGCGACAATTTGATTACGTAAAATGCACAAATAAAATATTTAACCAACTACTATTATACTGCTCGTCTCATAATAGTTTGCATATATTTGTTATTTGTGTACGCATTGCTCGTTTACTAATGCTAATGCGTTTTTTCATTATTTTGTAAACTATAGAAACTATGAAGAGACAATTAATTGATTGAAAAATATGATCAACAAGGCATTTCCGCGATGAACCAATATTAATTACAAGATTATTGTTATTGAGTAAATAAATAAAAGAAATTAATTGACCTTTGAAATCAACGTTTATAACACACTTACAATTTACTCATAATCGTGTATTTCACTTATCAAATTAACTTTCACCTGCATTTCTCCATAGTTGATGGAGGATTACAAAAATAATAACGACAAGTATGCTAAAAATGCGTTTACATAATATAACTTAATTTCATGCATAAAATATTTATTCAAGGTCTCCAATTATTAAGCAATTGTCGTTTAACAGACATGCATAATACAATTAAGTTTTATTTTAGTCTCTACATAAAGTATTCTAACCATTACGCAATAGGTACATATTCAAGTAAACATAAATTACCCTAAAATTGAGTAAGGGATAATACCATTTGTAGAAACTTTTGGCATGCAATACTACTCGTATACAAAAATCGTACGTATATTTTGTACTCGTGTACAAAAAAGTTTTAAATTACGGTATAAGCACGAATTGAATGCCAATCAAGGCAATAAGTCACGGAAGACGTAGTAGCCGCTTGATAACAGAAACGTAATTCGTGCAACCGCATTATTTAATTCATCGGTTAAGCTTAAATCCAAAATCAAGATTAGACGTAAATCAGTGAATGAAATCAATATACCTGATAAGAAAAAAACATGATTCAGTAAATAATCCTTTGGCGATGTTCTTGAATATTATCATTTTTGAAAATGGGACTCATCTCCTCCGAAAGCAAATATTCTGCTAATAAATAATTCTGCTAATATAATAAGCAAGCATACATAACAAACGCAATCAAACTTGTTGTTATGTCAGTTAAGACATCGTCAAAAATATACTTTTTTTTTATCTAAAATATTGGCATTAGGGGTAGGTACATAAAAATTGTCAACAACTATCTTTTAATCGTGGAATTAAACCAAGTACATAGCTACTTGCATAAATATTAATCACATTAATCGAACAAAGTACTCCAGTTACGTACGGGTGGCATGGCAATGCAAAAATAAAGAAAAGTCATTTTTCGTATAAGATCATACATATAAGCCTGCTTTTTCGGCCACAGTTTAAATAATCGCATAGAGAAAACTATGTATTTATTTTCACAATGTTGGTTTGCCCAAAAAACTCGGATAAAATCGCTTCTTTCAATCTTTTGCATCTTTTTTAGATGCCCGTTGTAACTGTGCTTCTAACTAAAATTAAATCATTAACGCTTCTCTTTTTATAGTACCTACTTGAGAGTCTTGCTTGCTCTGTGATTAGTGAATGAATGCATGACTAGCAATCAGTGTAATGATTACTTCTTTAGAGATTGTGCCAGTAAAGTTAAAATGGAGTATGAATTCTGCATTACACTGCCAAAAGTTTGAAGAGACAATCGTCCAAATCCCATAGTATTCAAATACAAACTGGTACCGCCTCTGGTGATTGCCATCAAAACATCTTTTTGGATATCGACCGTACCAGTATACCATTGAGTTTCAAATAAAATTTGCGCAATTCCCAACGATTCTTCAATCAGTTGCTCACCAGCCAAGCTTAGAATAAATAAAAGTCCAATCCACGCAAATAAATGAACAAACGTTTTTAATTGCGGCGTTAGCAAAAATTGAATGGCAATTAACGCAATTAGAATTGCAGTTGACGTTGACATAAAGAAACAAATTCGTGCCATTGTATTATTCACTTGCTGAGTTAGCCTGTAGCATAACAATCTGCATATTTAAATATGTCATTACAACATGTCTAGTTAGCATGTATACTCACTCAATTAAAAATACGTGATACTTGACGCAATAAATCATACGCTTTTTGCGCTCGATCGGATGCACAATTGTGAATATCTCCTTCATTTCATCTTTGAGCAGCTGAATTCTTGAGATTAGCAATTGGCTAATGCCAAATAGAAACATTAATGTTAGTGCAGCTGCTATTGAGACCGTGGTGCAATTAAACAATTGGTACAACCAAAACAAATGAAAATACGGCGCATGTGCCAAAATTGGAATATTAATATACATTGGCGTAACAAATCCGCATATTCTTTCAATCTTCAACTCTTCGTTTTCACGCTGACATTCGCGCGATTCAATTAAGCCGAACGAGCAATAAACACTTGAACCAAATATTGTGTAAATTACCATGAATTTCGTAGCTAAGTTCGCCCATTCGTTTACATAATCAAATAGTTGTGGCTTGGAAAATATTTGAAAATTTCCCAATGTACATACAAAATTTTGTATCTTATCATTATTTAGTGTAAACGACATCATTACACCATACATTACAATTGCAACAAACACTATCGTAATATTCGTTAGGACATCGTCAATTATATAATTTTTATTCGCTAAAACGAAATATTAATTAGTATTGCTTTGATTATAGCAAGTCAAAAAAGAGAGCAGTATTACAAGAGTACGTGACAATTAGGTTTGCAAGGCATATAGACGCTGTTACTGGTAACATGATTATTATCATTGCCAAATTATTCCATTTCGTATAAATTTCATTCTTTTTTGGCCACATACGCAACCATCGCATTACCATAAATCCTGCTTGAAGCACGTCTTGTTTATTATCAATTCTGCAAACTTTCATTCTTTTATCAGGCAGAAAAGCAACAATTCGTTTTGTTACACTTTCGAAAACCATCTTGCTCTTTATGATTTCTCATACACAATTTACTTCTAGCGGTTTTTGAAATTATCGACTAGAAAGAACATAATATGTAATAAGCTGCTTAAACGCGAGCGAGCGAGCGAGCTTCCATTGATTTAAGAGAAAAAAAATTGATGCAATGATCATGCCATGCCTTTAATCTTGTGACTTGTTATTTTATCATGTGATAAGGAATATTTTCCATTTATTCGAGCCAAGGTACACAATTCAACAACGTGAGTGAAGCAAAAAAGCAAACAATTGACATTGACTTTAATTAATTAATGTTTCAAACGGTGAAAGAATGAATAATTTGAATATCTCTTTTATATTCTTTGTTGATATTACGTTTTTATTTCAAATTAATCATACATACTGCTGTTTAGATCGAGTTACAAAAAACATCCTCTTCTATTGCCATATATTCTAATTAATTGTGGTTTAATACTATACCGGATTATACGATTCGACTTATTAATCTCCTTCGTAAACTTTCTCACTTGTTCTTTGGATTCTTTAATTCCTGGCTTGTGAATAATGAATGCATTATTGAGTACTTTATAATCATAGTTGAGTAAACACATTGCGAATCCCTAAAATTATAATGCAAAGTTTATTGCAATACGCACGCAGGAGGCGGCATCATTCATCTGGACGAAAATCGTTTTACCTGACTCATTTTATTTCCTTGCCCTTCCCAATTTAATCGCTCGTCAAACAGTGGATCACTTTTCGTTCCAATGTAGAAAGCCTCCCAAATTCGATAATTACCCATGCGTTTGGTGGTTGTGAAAACATCCAGTTCATCAGTCATTTTCAAATCCAACCACTCGGTTAATCTGGGAATCGCATGGCATACGTAACAAATTCGCTTGTGAAACAATTGTGCTTTTCCCTTCTTGAACAATTTCTGCAGTTCAGTCTTATTATTTGGTGCTTGCACCGTGTTTGGCACTTCGAAGATTGGCAGTGCGTATACTTTAGGCACTCCACCGTTTTTCGTGAGTTCTGGCTTTTTACGTAGCATCTCCATAAAATCCCGAATGAAGTTCACGCTGGGATAAAGTTCTATATCAGCTGCAAAGACGTAATGCGTCAACGCCGATTGCCTAGCAATATTTCTCGCCACATTAATCGGAAACGTTAATTTATTCCTTCTTCGGTACGTATCATTCGCCTTCATTCCCGCGTACGGTGCGCCCTCGTCGCAGTCGACGAAATGTGCGGAATCGTTATATATTCCCTGAATGTTATCACCCAAATCGGGTATATGATCCTGATGGATAAAGATGTGAAAGGAGACCAGTTCTTTTATCTGGTCGCTGGCATTTAGGCAGTGCCTCAGGTACGAAATCGATCTTAACGTATGATTAAAATCACTTCCTGGCGCAAAGACGGCAACACTAATCGGTCCCTCCCAGCGCTCCACTAAAGTTGGCAAATTATCGAAAAACGTAAAATCTGCAGGAGCCGTGTACGTAATGCTCTCGTCACAGGCAAACTTTCTGGATGCGCGCACAAAATTGTAAAACACAAAATGTGTCCCGCGCTGTCCGATTATCGAGCGCGCTTCTTTATGCTCGCAGGGAAAATTCGTATTGTGCTTGAATTTGAATTCGTACGGTTCGTGCGTAACTTCCGAAACCCCACTAAAGTTTTGAGTCAAGAGAAGAGAATAATGATTCAAATCGCGAATCGCAACCGGCATTCGCAGCATAGTGATGAGAATCACACAGCACGCAAATGTTAAGATGACGAATGCTATGTGTCGTCTTGAAAGCACACGCATGATTTACACACTAGTTTGAAAACTCTATCGTATTAATTGCTTGCCCACTATTGTACCTGAGCGTAACGTAGGTATTCCGAGCAATACCGCGTTGCGAATAACTTTTTTGGCGCAATGAAAGTACGGCCACTGCAAGTCATAGTTGGCGTTGTTTAATTTAATGCCACATGAAAAAAAAACGTACGTTAATTGTACAGTATTTAAACACATGCGTAGTTTAGTTTAGCAGCTTTACTATCACTATACAAATATAATATGATAGCCGGTAATATTTATTAAAAATTAAAATTTGTTAAAGCACTTGCTCACTTGTGAATCAAATCGATTGTGGCCATGTAAGTTACTACATAAGTAGTTAAGGTACATAACTTTTTAATTGCGTTGAAATGGTGACAGGACATTTAAATATTTCGTTATCAGGCCGGATAAATGCCGCGTTATTTGAATGAGAACGTGAACGTGCCTTACGAATAATTCACTACGATTCGATTATTCATCTCGTCCATTGCGATTGATTAAAAGGCTTAAAATGAACCCATTCATAATTCGGTTGGTCATCACCCACATTTTTTTGCGCCCGAGCAAATATGTTATGCATTTCCTGTTTGTTTTGTCAACTATTTGCGGTTTGTTAGTTGAAGGCTGGTTAAGTAACAGTTAAACAATGAGGAAACAATTGTCATTGTTGCCGTTTATTTACTTATTTATTTATCAGCATGGTCTTTTATTATCCTGCATTTTCCACACATTTCTGCCGCTAGTCATTTCGTATTTCGCGCAATTTTTACAATCAATAAAATTTATTCGATATTTGTTTGTGGAATTGATGAATGCGGTGTGTAATGAAATAATCAGCGATTATTGGTATTGTTCGAAAGACAATTGATTATTAAATTTGCATGACTTATACTTGCTCAAACATTTCTGATAGATTACCGCTGAGCTTTATTATCAATTAATTAAGTTTCTGCTTTGCTTCCTTCTTGGACAATAATAAGTTTAAAATGGATTTCAATAGTTTCATACTGATATAAATATTTACGAATAAAAGAAGCAAGGCGTAGAAATAAATATCTAAATTTTGCGTAAAAATAAACGAAGCGTTACGAGACAGTGGATTCAAATGCTCCAAACCATTTCTACCATTGTTACCTCTATTACCATGTCGCAGAACATATTCCGTCCAAAAGATGGCCGAGTCTAATGGCTTAACAGGCACATCTTGATATTTCAAAGACAACTCATTCATGACATTCAAGTATTTCTCATCAAACAATACTTGTTTTACTTTTGCACAGAATAATTCTTGTGGTTCTGTCGATGCGCGAAGCTCAGAAAGTTTAATCATCTCCCCTCCGCCCTTCTCCATCAATTTTCGTATATTATTCACCTGGTCAAGAAATATCGGAAGTCCAAGAATGGGTTTTCCACAGTAGGACGTTTCCTGAATGCTAAGACCTCCACCATGCGTGATAAACAATTTTGTTTTTGATTGCAACAAAATGTTAGTTTGTGGCGCCCATTTTAATGCATTAACATTTGAAGGCACCTTTACCCCTTGCGGAAGTTCTATTTTCCATATTATTTCATAATCCGGAAGAGTTTTAAAGCATTTGCCAATTGAATTTAATATATTCGTAGGAATCGTCTCGCTTTTTATATTCGAACCCAACGAGAAGTATATGACACCTGATTTTGCTTTTGCAAAAATTGCGTTCAAGTCCTGTAATCAATTTAAATTGATTAAATAATCACAATAAAACTTAAAACGTACTTTTGTTAAGGTGCTATTGTGTTTAATCTGCACTCCGCCCACTGGAATAATATTCGGTGGTAATTCTTGTGCCTGATTTAATGCCACATTCCAGTTAACTAAGGCAATAGCAAACTTTTTCTCAACATCGTCATACATTTCGTGATTCCAATGTTTGAATAGTGACCTTGATAGTTCAACATGTTTATCCTTAAATTCATTATTTCTTTTGTAATTATAATAGTTGATATACAACGCATTATAGACGCGTTGATACAATGTGCGTGCTTCCACAAAAGGCATTACAACTTGTCCGACATATGGATAAATATGCCCGCCAAAAATATCATCCACCGTATTCGTTAGTCCATAAGGACTCACTACAACGAGTGGTGGATTACCAAATCTCTCAATTAACGGAAACAGACATTCTCCTGACGACGCGTCCCACATAATTAAATCAAACTTGAAATTTTTCGGATAGCCAAGAAGAACTTTTTGAACTTGTTCGTGTTTAATATCTTCTACGCATATAAACAAATCATAGTTTAAGAAGTTTTCCACAAACGATTTTAAATTAAATGGCGTTAGATTGAATTGATCCATATCCGTTGTTTGATACACATCAATCATTTCGTAAATTCCTACAACCATTTCAATTATTTTCAGTACCTACCTAACTAATGAGAAAAAGTTGGTACTTGCCATTCAGAGTTAAGACAGTATAATTTTCTTGTTTTACTTTTGCATAATCATGCGATAAGAACGTTACGTTATGACCATTTTTAACTAATCCCAAAGCTATTGATTCTATCCAAAAATGATGACTATGAGAAACCACTGTTCCAATTATTAATATATTCGCTGCAAGCGCACAATTCACAAGTATTAGTAAAAATACGCCAGTAAAAATCAAATACATGATTGCTTTTTAATTAAAAAGTAAAGATGTCCACAAACAGTTGGATGAAAACTACTCAAGTAGTGAAAAACGAAGTGATTTAAAAGCGCTGAGATAAAATGAATATCATGAGCTCCCAATAAGTAGCAACTAAACCAAAACAAGTGCGTTGAGAACTCAATGCCAAGCCTAGAAATTGGTAACTACAATTATGTAACAAATTGATATGACCTAGTCGAATACTACTAGCGCACAACTTACCTCAGATGCACTCATGGCCATCAGTATTATTTTCGATTAATTAATCTATTATTTGCAAAGCTGGTAATTGACTACAATTATTTTAAACTTGTTTAAATTAATTAGACAAAGTAGATATAACTCTTTCAAAATATTTTATTTCAAGTTTCAATCTATTTTAAAAGTAATTGGCCTATAAGTTTACAATTCGGTATATGTCCGTTTCACGTATCCGAAGTACTCATCAATGAAGATGAGAAGATTTGCTTCAAAATTTGTGGCAATTGTGTCAAATCGGTACAAACATACGCTCTTCCCGCTGGCAAATTAGCAACCAACCTATAATAAATAATGTATACGTAAAAAGTATGCCTTTATTGGATCGATTCAGGAAAAAATACCGTTCTGCTTGATCTCCTAAACTGCCAATGAAAATGGCATACGCATTAACTTTTGCCTGGGCTGTTAAAGCCTTTCCGAATCTTGCCGGTGGAATTCCATATCTCTGCAGATTGGCATCTGATAACACAATCACAATATTCTCATCACTATCTTCATCAACCAGTGAATTTACTGCCTCTTCTGTGGCCTCCAACGTGTTATCGCCAGTCCAGCAATATTGAGAATGTGCATGCATCACCTAAAAGTGTTGATTAGCGTTGACCAATTACAAATTTGTTGATGTATTTCTTACGCGAATAACATCAAGTCGCTTCATATTATTTTTTGGTGGCTCGCCTTTTTTTACAAACTCAATCTTATCCGTCTCGCCCGAATGGCCAATAATATCGTATCGTATCTTATCGTCAAATCCTTCGAATGCTTCCATAACTAATACGACAGCTTCTAATTCCCGGTCCAGTCTTCCATCGTACGAATTGAAGCGATACATACTACCAGAGACATCAACGACCACTCGAAAATGTTTAGGTTTCATTTGCGGTGCTCCCAACTCTGGCTCATTTTCTTTACGTCTACGATAGATGTTTTTCTCACCCAGGATTCCATCAATTAACTTGATATCGTCTAATTCACCTGTAGTTTGATGTCTATTCCAATGGCGTTCCTTGTTTTTCGCCTGCAAAGTGCCCAAAATCATGCGTAGTGATTGGACTTGTCTTGCAACAGCGTTAGAGAACTGTTCGTACAAATTTGCATCGTAGCCACTCATCCCAATTTCTTTCAATTTCTCTTGAAATGCTTTCTTTCCCATTTCGCGAGCTGCTCGTTGTACATGCTCCGGCACTGCGGCCTTTTCCTCGTCGGACAACTGATGAACAGTATGTCCTGCGTCCAAGCGGTAAGGACCACCTTTACCGCCAAGACCAGCAGTATCTCTGCCGCCTGTGCCCCCAGCCCAAGTGTTACCGCCAACGTGAGGTTCGTTCTTCGGGTCTTCTTTGCCATGCTTTGGTCCGCTAGTATCCAATCCACTTTGACGTGTTTTGGTTACTTGCAAATACTCCTTTGCACGTTTCGATTTAATATACTCAACCGTAAACACGTTTTTACTAGAAAATCCATGCTTAAATAGTATTTGTCCAACGGTTTCAACCATTTCTGGGCTATATCTATCGAAATCAAACACATTAAACACGACATCCTCGATATCTCCATTAGGAAATTGTTGCAAATGCTTAACTATATTAACCACCTCTCGCGTGGAATACGGATAATTAACTAAACCCTGATCAGCTAAATTTCTTAGCTCTCCGAACACCGCAACTAATTTTTCAATTACTTTAACGGGTACATTTGGCCCGTACTGCTGTAGCATATCAATTTCACTTTGCTTTGATGGATTATCAACTGCGTGGCTGCTGAAAAGATCTCCAAGCGAGCCAAAGAAATCATTTCCTAGGAATGGAAATCCTGGACGATTTGCCAATACAATAATCCGAAAATCTGGATGCGTGCGTATATATTCCAGTCCGTCTTCAAGGCTATCTCGTCCTCTCACTATACGCCGTCCGTCGCTGAGTATCATTTGACCTGTTTCAACAAGCGTCTTTAAGATGCATGTGACATGTGTTGGTGCTTTATCAGCTTCGTCAATCACCAACACGTGGCCATTCTTAATCGCGCGTACTAAAGGACTATCTTCGTGTACTAAACGCCCATCACGTACTGTTGGTTGAATAGTCAAAGTCTGTACAGTCGTATCGCGATGCAGTTGTATATATTCCCTTGGGCGATTCAGTAATTCAAGGAAACGATCAATAATTTTATTCTTACCAACACCTTGATTACCAACCAATAATAAATGGTAACCCAATTGGAAATCCTGTAGAAGGCGTTCCATTAAGCTAATATGCTGTGGTACATCATAAAATAAAATGCTAGGTACTTTAATGTGCGCACTTTCGGTATTGTACAAATTAGCCCGAGTTTTGCCAATTGTAAGAATATTTTTACTAATACTCCACTGAATTGGCTTATCCAGATCCTCATTTGATTTCTCGATTTCCACTTTACGCATTGTCTTCTCCAATGCGTCTCGCGTGAGAGAAGGCAAAAATTTTATCATAAATGTCTTTTCTACGGTATCGTAAGCATTATCCGTAGGATACTTTGCCATTCGGGCGGCTATTCTCAGCAATTGCCTTGTTGAAAGATGACCTGCTAGATTTTTTAGTGTTTGGTCTTGGTTTGTCCGCAAACTGTGCGCCAAATTTAATATTTGATACAAAGGTTTCGGTGTTGGCCCATACTATGAAAAATATAGCCATTCAGAATATTAATTAGCTTAAGTTTAGTTATTCAAAACTTACCAATGTTGTAATTATGTGCATTTCTTCTTGTTTAGTTAAAGGCCGCACATGGTGAATGGCAAACAAGCTGAGAACTTCTGGTGATAACCAATTCACTCCACCCAACAATTGTGGAGGATCTGCAATCGCAATTATCTTGAAATCGGGATGTATTTTAAGTACTCCGCTTTCAGTCATCTGCTGCTCGGTAAGAGAATATTCTCTCCGTATTAATTCATAACGCTCTGCGTTAATTAGTCGTTTACCGTCATACAATTGAAGTTCTCTATCATGGACCAATCTACGAAATGCGCAATACTTTAGTAAATCAATAACAAACAAACATAATAACTACGCATGCCTATGAAGTACTGATAATGTACTAGGGTGAATACGGTGTAACCCATCGAGAACGGCAATTTTTCCGGCTAAAGCAGCTTCGATCAATGCGGATAATTTCCAAACAGTATCCCCATTATCTAAGGTTGTCCTTTGCTGAATAAGATCCCTGGAAGTCATATCTTGATATAGGACAATCGACTCGACAGCTTTGCCTTTAATTTCCGCGATTTTATCGACCAGTATACTTTTTCCGCATCCGCGCGGACCCACAATGCAAAAATCAGCAACATCATAGGTTTCAAGCATTTCCTGGAGCAGCTTATTCTGATACTCAGTTTCGATATAATTTTGGTGCGTTCGACGACTTAGGAACTCTTTAAGTTGCGATCCAATTGGCATTGCATGCTGTGACGGAGAGACTTGAAAACTTTGCCACAAGTCCTCCACTTGCTTAATACCATCTTTCATAAATATATGATACGGGTAAATGCGGTAAAGTAAATTATACACGGATAAGTCCAGGTTTCTCTCCTACAAACGGTGATACATGAGCAATTTTAATAGCGAAAAAGAAATTAGTTTTACCAGAATGCGCGCTATTGTTGGAAGATTATCGATTGGAAAATCGGGCAATCCTAATGTGCTTGCCTCCTTGCTCAACATGCCAAAGGCGATCGAAAGTATTTGTTCGATTTTTTCGCGCGGTGCGTTTGGAGCTAAAGTTGTAAGTTCCACCAGCCATTCCTGGAATGCAATAAAATCCTATTAATATTAATAGAAATTCCAAATATATTCGCATACTTTATATGCCAACTTCTAAAGTTGGTAGTTTTCCAAGGAAATATAAACAATCAATAAACATAAGCACCATGATCACAATCGCACTTTCTGCAATTGCACGACGTGGTGCAAAATTCTAAATTGAATGTTACAATGATTATTGCGCCCCGCACGAATGCGCTAATGGTTGTTGATCATGCGACCGCAAATCCAACACCTAACAACGTGAGAATCGTATTCAAAGTTTTGCCTGAAAACATTTTATTGAATAAGTTCCTGATCTAAAAATAGTAGCAGGGTGCGCAAAGTAACATTTTCCAATGACTAATGATATTTTAATACGTGTGCGGTAATTACACTTAATTACTCTTCACGCGCGTCAATCAGAGAGCGCGACACGCGAATATCTTTGACATCGATTTGCGGCTCATTCAACCGCCGAGTTCAACGTGTGTCCGGACACAAAACGAATTAATAAATCATGTGCACAACGACGAGACAGGCGGCTGTCGTTATTTATGCCATCGATATTTCATCTTTGTGATACATAATTGTCCCTCAGCGCTTCGCTTGTGTCACTGGCGTAATTATATAAAGTTTTATTATGAAAGTTTGCAAAGAAATTCGCACGCAAAGTTTTACAACTTGTGTATTACAAACGATTGCAACTTCTACCAAGATATAAAATCAACTAAAACATGGCTGGAAAACTATCTAAAAACTTTTGCAATTATACTGCTAAATTAAGCAATTATTAAACATTTTATGGCTTTTGCAAATTGTAATTTTTATAGGTTTAGTAGATTGAGGAAATTTTACTACTAATAACACTTTCGTTTCCATCTTGCTGTTGTTTCTTAATAACGTGAGGCAAGAATATATGCAATTGTCGTTTTGTGTCGTGCTTGGCGCTATTAAATTTTCTATTATCCAAGCGATAATCCCCCTGCGGATGATTAAAATTTGCTTCAAGTACGGAATTTATTTGCAGTCCATCGTTACTCTTTTTGCTATTCTTTGATTGCTTCATTACTGTACTGGCAGACTCTTCGCTAGTAATTGAAGGTGATGCAGGGACGTGCTTGATGGGCACTCTCGTAAAAAGTTTATTATTATCCCTTTTTCCGTGTTGTTCGATTTTTGGAATATTTATATTCGCATCCTTGGCCAAATCAAGCCATACAAGAACACGATCGCTCAAAGACGTTTCTTGTACATCATCCAGCAACTTCTTGCACGACATGTCCGAAATATTTGTATCTTCTCGCGCTGAGAATCGTCGAAAATTCATCAATCGATGCGTCTGTAGACTTTCTTCTGGCAGGTATATATTTACAGCGTCACTTGGTATAACATCAATCGTATAAGTGCGCTCAATTGTTTTTCGAGTGTAGTAATTCCCTTCGTAATTACTTTTACATCTTGGAATAACTTGTGATTTTTGCGAACTTGGTAAACGCACAGAACAAATATTCAACTGTTCAATTTCGTTGCTTTCGCTGGAATTAAGACTCTTGAGGTCTTCTTCTTGTTTGTAGAATGATTTTCCGCGCTTAATTGTTTGTTTCTTGTGCGTGCGCTTATTGTGCGCGAGCGGATCATGTGCGTGTAGCACTGCGTGATGATGTCCCCCTGTCCAAATCGTGCGCACAAACAATGGTTTTTTACTCGTCTCCCAATGCACTGTCATTTTTCGTGTATTTCGGGTATGCACACGTACGCGTCGCAAATGAAGTACGACTACGACAGACGTAGCAGGAACTAACAAGCCGATGGGAATAATATTTCGAATGGAATGCGTCCCGACGATCGCACGCGAACTTCCCGCCGCCCGGGGACAGGCACGACCCGCATTTGTCCGGAAATGTGACCGCAATGCAAACGTAATGTGGTTAAACATTTCTTGCTTTTCTTCAACCCTCGTTTTCGTGCATCTGCTTTACGTGCAATTTCTACAACTTGCCTGGTAGTTGTTAACATTTACATCCCTCGCCTGGAAACGCGATCGTAGTGGCGGATCCAACGGGTTGCCACGATATCTAAAACAATCATTTATTATCAAGTCAAATGGTTTTTCAGCAATATGTTTTCGGGGCCATACTTGGGCACTGGAAGACCTATAGCTATCACCCGAAAATCCTCATTGACACGCACCAACTTCCATTCGTCTAATTCAGCTTTGCTGTATTTCTGTAAAATGGGTGCGCTTTAAACTTTATCAAGTTACTCAATCAATGTCATCATATTGTACCTCCAATAATTTATCATAGCGTTCGGCCGGAATTAATAGTCTGCCATCTTCCAAGTGCATTTCTCTGTTCTCCAACAGATTATTTAATACAGGAAGAACGTTGCGCTCCGCCTTTTCAATACCTTCCAGAACTAGAACTCTTCCTTCAGTTGCAGCCCTAACAGCACTCTAAGTTTTCTGTTTTATAATCATGCAATATTACTTTGTCTTACAACTAAATCAAGCACATATTGTTTACTAGCTGTCATAAATCAAAAAAGGCGCACAATACCTGATCAAAATATAATGCTGTACCATGCATAATTTCTCTTCTCTGCTTTAAATCAGAATCAGTTGTATCTCTACTCAGAGCAACATATTCATGCTCTCTGTTAGTAAGTTCCAAGTACTGCATAGCCAAGTTCCTCCTTCTGGGTCCTGGGGGTCCCAGCAGAAATATGTCCTGCTTTAATAGGTCTTTTTGCATCATCCATCGTAAGTGATGCAGGGTTGTTTGATTTGGTTCATCATTATCTGAAATAGTACACTAGCTGTCAGTTGAGTCGCTCCTTAAAGTCTGAGCTACTTACAGTAGTTCCTGGGAACATATTGAGGCACCTTGGTCTCTTTTAAATCTGTTGCAACACCCCCAATTGATACTGTATCAGATGAAATGTAAGCTCGAACATTGTTGAAAGTGAGTTCAGGTCTTTTCAGGCAGCGTGTCAGCACCTGAATTCTTCTTGATGTGGCGAACATTTTATCACAGATAACGTTTAAAACATTATTAACACTACTCTTATGTTGGATTATTGCAAACACGTTTAGTTAAAAAATATACATTAAATAATTAAAGAGTGCAAAGGTTATACTTATGATAACATAGGCAGAGCGTAGCACAAAACTAGTTCTGGCGGTTGCATATAGTTCCCTCCAAAAATAATTTATTATTCGCGTAAAATTAGCACAAAGTACCTATTTAGCACCTATTTTCTACGTAAAGTCTGAATAACACGTTAATATATTACAGAAATATTTACAAGTGCAAAAGTTGTGGTCCGTTAAATACTTTGACATTTCCGCATCTTAAGAAAACAAAAAATTAGCTTCTTGGAATTGATAGCCTTTGATAAGATATATTTATAGTTCTTTCACCCATTCATCAATCAAAAATATAACTTACAACGCTTTACAGTTTGCGTTACGAACAATTATATTTTATCAAATAATATTTGTCATTAATCAAGTTTATTGGATTCGTAACTATCTTGCAAGGAACGCAATAAGCGAAGGGAGTGAAAGACTAAGTGACAATTTAATATCCACAAAAGCGCTAAATATTATTGCAGTCCATAAAACACATTAGCCGCTCAGCGATGCAATCATCCATTAAGTACACAAAAACCTGACAGCTGCGCCAAGTTTAAAAGGCCATTGCGCAATGAGTCGTGTCTTAGTTATCAATTTGCGTTCTTTGCACACATAATCTGTGTGCGCATAATAAGAAAATGCATTTGTCACGAATAGTACTGCTAATTTTACAACTATCTTCAATAGAATTCATTAGCGGCCGATTAATAGCAATCTCTGATGAAGATATTGATATGCGCGAGTCGTTAGCAAAGTGTATAGCAACTGCCAGTAGTGTTTATTTCAAAGCGCAAGAAATTATCACAGTCTCACTGGGACCAAATATGTCACAAGCGCCGTTCTCACTTTCGCTATCACTGGACGCAATGCTTTTGCCCGCACTTTTCGGCCGTCAGAGTTGGACTTTGCTGTTGAAGCAACCACATCGTGGCCGTCCAAATACTATACGTAATTATCTCAATTATCATCGTTCAGACTCGTACATTTTGCAATTGCGCAGCTGGCAAGAGATTAATATGCATTTAAACTTTTTACGAAGACAACCCTCTTGGAATCCACACGCTAAATTCATAATATTATCAGCAACGTTATACGAGAATGTTGAAAGAATAATTGAATATCTTATCAAGAAATTATGGGCGCAAGATATCTTAAATGGCGTTGTAGTTTTCCCAGACGATGCAAATCATAAAGTGTACAATGTTTACACATGGTTTCCGTTCGCAGATGGTTCATGCGGTGATCAATTCAATCGTATTGAAAAGATTACGACTTGTACTTATGGAAAAATGAGTAATGAAATTGGTTGGTTCCCGAATAAAGTCCCAGCGAAAATGAATAATTGCTCCGTAAGAATACGCACGTTCGATTATCCTCCTTTCGTAATAAAGAGCGCTAAAGGTGTGAATAACATTTATAACTTGTCCAAGGGACTTGAAGTAAAGTTGCTTAATCTGGTGAGTCAAGTGGCAAATCTGTACATGTTATATGAGATCATCCCTGATGAAAAATGGGGTGAATTTGCGCAATCGCTGAATCAATCCACAGGAATTGTGGGCGCGCTAGTAAGAAGCGAAGCAGACGTAGGCATCGCCGCCATGTCCGCCACTTTACCGCGTCATGCCATCTTGGACGCTACTTCCGCCTATTTTCAAGACTCGATAGGTTTCTGCGTTCCACACGCCGAGCAGAAATCTCAATTTGCCAAGTTTGCAGAAATTATGACCGTTGAAACTTGGATAGGCGTTAGTCTTACGGTTGTTGTGATAACAATACTTACGAAACATTTGAGCGTGTCCAATCGCAACGAGAACAATGCTTATCACACTTATAGCAGCGTATACCAAAAGGTGATAGCCATCTCAATTGGGCATGCTGTTAATATCCAGCCGCGATCAACACAAGTACGCACTTTTCTAATGTTGTGGATTATTTTCTCGCTGCACTTGGACACCGCCTATCAGACGTACCTAATGAGCACGCTGACCAACATTGAGTACGAGTATCAAATTCAGAATATCGATGATATTCTCAACACTGATTTGGATCTGTTGCTGTTGCCGACAACAGTTGGATATTTCGCTGATGATGATCGGCGTCATGGGCCATTTAAAATGGAAGTCGAAAAGAATCGTGGTACTTATCAAACGCAACAAATTACGGCTCGTATGAAATATTGCGATAATGTTGACGATTGCCTTCGTCGAACTGCGTACCGTAGAGATTCCGCAATCGCAGCTTCAAGGGTTTACATTCAGTACGCAAAAAATAGTTACTTGTCCAAGACGGGCTTACCATTGCTGTACTGCTTGGAGGAGCGCATCGTGTCTTTTCCAGTCGTCGTTTACATGCGTCGTGGTTTTCCACTCTTGAGGAAATTTGATGATATTATAAACATGCTGAGCGCCGGCGGTTTCGTGACAAGATTTGAAAAGGATTTGTTCATGGCAAAAAAGTTTGCTCAAGCGGAGAGCATTGATAATACGTATGAAGAAGTAGATATTCTAGACGTTACTATGTCTTTTATTACGCTAGATCATATGCGTCCCATCTTTTGGATGCTTCTAATTGGCTATGGTTCGTGTTGGATTGCATTTTTCGCAGAGATAATTATTTATAAATATCGCAAAATCAACGTAGGTACGTATAATTTGATGAATTTGCGTCTATAATTTGTTAATCAAGTGCTGCTATATAATAGACGTTCGATGCGACTTTTGCATAATAGATTTCAGCAAAACCTTGAGTGCAATTTGTGTAATTAGTATGTAGATAGAAAGGAGTTTATTTCTTGAGTTTATTTCTTGCTTACGAGGAGGTTGTTATTATTTCCCTACCGTGACGCATTTCTTGCTTGCATACGTGAAAATATTATTTCTACAACAAGTGCTATTGTTGCAATGAAATTGCCCATAATGTACAAAAGAAAACTACATCCATAAATCACGATATCAGCCTCCTTTTCTTCAACCATATTATTTTTGCTGTACGAAATTTTCTTGTACGTTTCAATCTCCAAGAGACAATCTTTCGTCCACTTGATAAGAAAGCCACCTGTTCACCGCCGAAAGAGAGGCAGTGAGTTAGTTACTTGTTCTTGATGAAAAATCACTTACCATTCTGCAAATATCCAATCATGATATCGATT
The DNA here is from genome assembly GCA_963978815.1 of Aleochara curtula. Classification (NCBI taxonomy): domain Eukaryota; kingdom Metazoa; phylum Arthropoda; class Insecta; order Coleoptera; family Staphylinidae; genus Aleochara; species Aleochara curtula. The sequence goes on along the minus strand of OZ022221.1, from coordinate 10,997,059 downwards.
GCCTTCCAAAACGGTGTGGCTGGCGCAAGTCCCCACGCGTGTGGCGCAGATCTAATCGGTTCGATTGTAATTCGCAAATTATCGAGTGTCTTTGGTGCACAGGCGTGCAGCGACTTGTACTGCAGAATGCTCTTCTCATCCAGTACAGCAGCATCATGCTCACTAATGTATTTCAATTGATTACAAATGCCTTCAATTGATGCACCATCTCTGCAAGTTGCAAATTAATTAAGAGTGAATTAGGTAGTAGGTACGACTTCCGTAATATTTCACAGGATAAAAAATAGATTCATGCATAATTTCCCCATTGTTTAAAACACTGGTGCGTGCTTCGCAGGAGATAAGAGAGAACGAAGAAGATGCTTTATAGCTCTGCGCGTACGATGCGATGGCGATGTAGGTACATATATGAGTGCTGTCCTTAACGAAAAATAACGCATATTTCATGCGTCCCGCTTCTGAATATGTTTGCCGAATGGCTTTTTCTCCCGCAGTCAAACTTTACGAGCATGTAACAGATGGTTAAGAAAATTTGCTCGACGCTAACGCGAAATACAAACGTTCTCCCTTCTTCTCCCTCGAAAGCGACCGACCGAATCGAATTTATCAGTTGGAATTTATCCAACAACTGTTGTTAATTTGTTTTACGACACGTACCTACCTTTCAACGTAATTCAAGAATGGATCGGTAGTGGAAAACATTTGTTTAAAGAGCTGCATTTTATTCTGTTTGTCCATCACAATCTCATAACCGTGTGCAACAAGCTGCTCGCCATTTTGTGGCTCTAAATGTGGCGGCCTTACAAGAATGGCGGCTAAAATACTCTTGTAGGAAGTGCCAAGCACTATTGACATCATAAATAACATCAATAGTAGAATGAATGGACTGCTGAACTGACCCAACATTTGACTGGATATTCGAGAGTTTGTTTGCTCCACGAGCAGTCTTAAGCACATCTACAACTCACTGGCTAATTCACCCATTACTTTCAAACAAACAAACGCACTGCACTCACCATCAAATTGCCCCAGACGTTTGTGTTTGCAAGAAACACCCTTAACAATAACGCCATCAGAATTAGGAATAGCGCAATCGCCAACCACAATAGATACTGAAATGGCGCCGAATACAATCGCAAATAATTCCAAATCGAAATGCGACACACAAAGAGAAAATTTAAATCTTCGTAGCGTATGAATTTCGTAAAAGTAGCATCGATGAACCGCTGTAAACTTACACTTACACCGCCAATCGCTAAATCCGCTTTGCCATTGAGAATATTCGGAAAGATGTCCTTGTCACTTCCGAACGTCGCATAAGTAAAGTTCAAACGTTCACTTAGTACATTCAAAAGCACCCATTCGGAGCCTGCTAAATCCTTGCAACCCGCATTAGCATTATTATCGTATCTCTTTTTGCAGTAAATAAACGGAAAGAAATCATTGTACGCCACATGCAAAAAATGTCCACGTAATTTCAGAAATGAATCCGGATAAATATCACGTCTGTTTATCAATACTTGAGTATCATTTGTCTCTTGCAATAATTTTATCTCGTCAGCATAAACGCCACAATAATAACATTTATTATACACAATTACGCTCTTTGATTGTGTCATGTTCATTATCAAAACATTTCCAGCAAATTTCAAATCAGGCGTATTCCAAAATTTATCCTTGTTCTCAAAGATTTCAATATCTTGAATAACAAGTATAACCGTATGATATAATATCACGTTACCGTATAAATCCGTATGAGTTTTAAAATCGAACGGCTGATTTAAGAGTACTAAATGTACAAATTTTATTCCGGCTGGTCGTCGGAGTCCCTTATAATTTTCCCTTGAGCAATTGTAGCTTGTGATTTGTACGCCATGATCATGCGACAGGACTTTTGCTATTTGATTTCCCAGAAAGGAATTAAACTGGTCAAAGTGTATAATAAAACTAAAACGTTCAAATTTCATGAGTAAATTGATCAAATACTCCATATGAAAATCACTCAAAGTGCGACTATGAATCGAATGAACAATCACGCAAATTATCAGGATTTTTACGATCATGATTGCTACAATTTTTGTTATAACTCTCAAAGTCGCTGCGCTTAGGATTTACCTATATGCGAAAGAAAAGCTTGTTAATTGGTTAATTAATTCTAAATTATATTTATTTCTGAGAGGGCATTAATTGCGTGGGAAACGGGCACGTGTTCGACTTGTTTTATATTTATGCAGTGATTCACATTCAGTTTACCAACCACTTGGTTATTAATTAATTCAGTTTAGGAGGCTTTAAAGGCTTCTCTAATTAATGTTTATTAATATGTATTTGTTAAACTGCTTCTCCTTTCTCATTACTCTTCTTCGCTATCGTAAAATTTATTTTATCACTTCTTTTTTCCCCAAGCAGTCAGTAAGCAGTAATTGCTTCTTATTACAAAAGCCACCACTTCAAAATAATAAGTTAAAAAACATGAGGAAAACACATTTTTCAATTTGACATTGCTCATAAATATTTCAGAAGGTAATAATAATCATGAGAAAATTTATACAGTAGGTAGTCGATTAATTTGATTTATCAAGTAGTGATTTATTTGATTGAATTGCCATTTCTTTTTGGATATTTCGGTAAATTGTTATAACGGTTTGTAGGTACCTACCTACATATTATTCGGTTGTTGATATTTGTCGGCCAACAAAAACAAAAGTAATGAGAAACAAGTAAATTGCAGTCGCGCAAAGCAAAAAATAATTTTATTTTATTGTCAACTGCGAAATACGCAAAGAATTCCACAATGTGTAATTACTGTTTATTCGCACACGAAATTAAACGTGGACGCGTTTCAACGCTTTAGTGAAATTATAAACTCGTAATTAAATGAGTAGAGAAACTTTGCAGAGAAAATGCATTGAACGTTGTGTAGGGTAGGTTACAAATGTGTGTTATTTGGTCGTCGGCTGGTGGGTGGTTGCAATCCAGGTCTGTAGCGTGCCTTCTCCTGCAAGGGGTGCGCGAAATCAAACGCGTTTTATTGATCTTGAGAGAGCGCCAAAGCATGCTATATGAGCGCAAGAGGCGGCCGTTGACCCATGACCTCCAAAAGCAGTAGCACAGCCGCCGCGGCCGTTTGCCGCCACAACCAGCGTTCCTTGTGCTCCAATTGCACTGCATCCGTTGCGCTCTCACGCACAGCCAGGTGGTGGTGTGCTACTTGTCCTGTGCTCCTCCTGCAATTGTCGTATCCCTCAGGAGGCAGAGTATATGTATTATAATTTTGCAAAATTGCATTTTACAGCATTGGCACATAAGGTGCAAAGTTGTTCTTCATTTCATTCGCATCTCGAGTTTATTGCCGCCCGCGCGCACGTACTTTGAGCACTTCAGGTGTGCAAAACTTCAAGTCCTCAAGTGGATTTTCTTTGCCAACCACAATTAAATATACGCCTTCAAACAATGCGTCACGTACTTGCATTTCTTCTTCTTTTCCTCCTAGTTCTCACCTATTGTTTCGTTTTATTTCACACAACTACTTCAGCTAGTTATAGAGGATGAGAATTTTAAGTTGAAAGCACTTTATAAATTCGACAAAGTTTCTACTCGTTGTAACGCATAGGTGTAGGTACCTACTTTGTGTATTTTATTATCATTTCATTTTTACACTGAATTTTACAAGTTTACTTTTTTCGACTCCAAGTACTAGCTAATATTTCCGCCTTTCGTTTCTGCACAATATCAACTTGTTGTGAGCGAAATAATTTATTTGTCCGGTTGAGCGTTGAAAATTGAAATGCATTCTGTTTTGCATCCCATTTATTCCAAGATTGAAAAAAGCGAGCGTAATGGATGCAAATGCCCTTTGTTCGCGTGTGCAACGCGCTTGAAAAGGGTGCAAGTGCTTGCTTCAAGTGGAAGGTGGTTCTATAGGAGGGTGGTGGTGGGTAGGCGCGATGCGACCTTATTTCTCACGATTGCATTGTTTTTGCGCGTTTTTATCAAAGACTCGCTGCGTTCTTTTGTCCCTAAGTGTTTTCCATTGTTCGCTACTCATTTTCGCTCTGATTAAAGTGGTGCATTCAAAAATTAGAAAAATTATTAATAGCCTAAGGTGACGAAAAAGTTGAGAAGCGCGCAGGGTGGCGTATTATTGAACTCGGTGCCGCCGCGGCTGCCGCCAACGTCGCTCCCCCTCCGTTTTTCAGCACACTGCGTCGCGGGGTGTTGGCATTGCGCGTGACGTCACTTGGTTGCGCGCACCGCAACGCCACGCGGCAGGATCAGCAACTAGGCGAGAGTCCTGTGATGGCGGCGGCAGTTTCCCGCTGGCAAGTGGCAGGTGGATATCACCGCCGCCGTCGCGCGCACCGTTGTTGATGCGATACTATTATTATTCTTCTTCTTATTATTATTATTCTTGCTCTTTGTCGCGGTGCATCGTCGTTGTCGTCGGTTGTGCAGCGCGCCGGTGATCATGCGATTGTTGTTATTGTTGCGGCTCGACGAGCTGCACGCTGGTGCATGCCGTTTGCCGCCACCGCAGCCGCCAACCAGCAGTAGCAGCAGCAGCAGCAGCAGTAGCAGCAGCAGCAGCCGCCGCCGCAGCCAGCCTTAACCGAGTGCGTGCGTGTGTGTGCGGTGCGTATGTGGGTGCCGAGCGTGTCGCGATCGCCAGTTCGAATTAATAAGAAACACACGCACACCGCTGCAGTGACTTACTACTTTGCTCTTTTGGATACAACACATTGCGTTCGTCGTCGGGGGTGGCACGCACCGTCGATATGTCACTGCTAAGCGTCACAGGTAATGCTGCTGCATACTTTTGCAAACACACCACACCAACCAACCAACCAACCAACCAACCAACCCTTCGGCGAACAAGACAAGAGAAACGTTGTGAGCTATTTCATAAACAAAACATGCATTTGTGCGTCAAGCATTTTTGAGGTGGCCTACTTATCCGTGAGCTTTCTCCACGTTTTACGCCGCCGTCGCTGCCGCCGCGCTACGCCAACAATGCGTAGTGTAAATGTGTAAAAAACGTGTGCGTAAGTAAGCTGCGTGTTTGTTTTATTGGCTTTTCCGACTTTTGCATGCAAACACTCGTGTTTGTACGCACACGAAAAATGGAAAAATCTATGACACGAAAATTGGTTTTTCCAGTATTTGTCATGTTCTGACATTACATTGCGTTCTTGTTTTTGTTTTATCGTCGCATCTAATTAGAGCGAAACGATTGAGAATTCATAGCAACATTAGTGTATTTTTCTCATACCAAACAAAATTGTCAACTTTTTTAAAATGCATTCTCGCAGTCGTTTATTCTTCAATTTTATTCAACGCACACACGCGCTTTGCACATTCAGTAAACGCATCAGGGAATTGAAGAATTCTTAATAACGCATTGAACGTGACTTGTTTTCTTATTAAGCATGCATCTCGAGAATTAATATTTAAATCTTTCACACTGCTAAAGTTTGAATTGGCTTTGGCGAGAGGGAGAGAAAGGGAGAGGAAAAAATTGACAAGAGAGTTTATCGTTATCTGTATGGAAATAATATCGATCTGCGGTTTTGTCATTCAACAGCCGCCTCCTGTGTTCGCACAGTGCTTACGCTATTTATAGTTGGAAATCATTGTATATTCGGTTAAATGTGCGCAGGTTTTGCTTTCATGCTCTTATTGTTGTTGTTGTTGTTGTTGTCTGCTCTTTCCTTCGTTGTTCAGCTCTTGCTAGTTTAGTTACTCACTGAAGTCGATGGGTGAATTGCGGCTTCATTTGCGGTGGTGACACATGGCGGATAAGAAGCTATTGTTAAAAGGAAGGGGGAGTGGGGATTCTTGATACCTAAGTGTATTATTACACATTTCTTACTCTCTGCGCCTGCACAAGTTGTAATCGTTTGATACATTTACTTATCAAATTAAAAAGTGTATCAGAGAGAGTATACTTTTTATTCAGTACAATAATCAAGTGACATTGATATATGAAGAGATCATGCTCATGCGAAAGACATTTATCCATTACATTGCTGCATCAGTTTGCTCACTAACTCTTCACTAAGTGATGTGACATCTTATTTACTTCCAAATTGGCAATGAAGAATAAGACGAGACAATGAGATTAGGTAAAGAAACGTATGCGGCGCTGTGCAGACATTACTTAATAAAATTAATTCGCTAAAACACAACGACGAATTGCTGGCTGGATTTTCATTAAATTGTCAGTTGCATTACGAACGATAATTGCTTTATTTTTTCATTTTCCGTGACATTTTGAACAGTAGACTATTGCTATTTCATGTTATTTTAAATAATTGCATTTCAATGCAATTACAAATAATTGTGAAGGACGTGCAACATTAATAATGCGAAAGATATCATGGCGACAATACAAAAATACATGTTCAACTAATTGCCATTCACAGATAGGTAAATTGTGCACTTTTGATATGTTGGCAATGAGATAAAATGTGATAAGGGATTGATACATAATCGATAATCATTAATATTTACAGTTATTCATAGTTGCTAGCCAATTAATTATTTTCCAACTTTCACACTCTACTTCAAAATCAAATTTGCGCCCGTTCTAATTTGTTTGATAACTTGACTTGTTAATAGAACATGAGTAATGAAATATTTTAAATCTTGTGCGTATAAAAAATTACATTTCGATGATAAATTAATTTGCTTTTTGTCAATTTACTAAATTTGCAAACTATCACGAGTTGCCTAGTACCTGAACCTACCTATATTTTAAATAGTGCATGTTACAACAAATTCGGATCGCCTTAACCGCGTGGAGATTTGCTTGCACGCGTTCGAACAAGTCTACCAAACACACAGTATATAAACAATGGCAGTGCGTGCGAACAGATGCACATACAGCTGCTCGAATACACAGTCTAAAGTCCAATTGTGAAAAATTAGCAGTAGGTACAGTAATGCGGATATTACAATTATAAAACATTATGCTTCAAGTAATGAAATGCAGAAACCGGTATAAAATTATATCATAAAAAATAGAGCACACTGTAAACCATGACGTTGTCGACAAGAGACTTATTAATTTGTCATGCAAATGCATCATTTTCATCCAATCGATGAATGCACTACCCTTAACGGTGGGATTGTAGTCAAATGCGAATTTAATTATAGCACACTAGTAGCCACGTTTAGTTCTTAATAACTTGGACAAAGCAAAAGCGGAAACGAATCAGTCAATACTTAAAGAGAAGGATTGAAAATTTAATTCGGTGTTTGTTGGTGTCAGAAATAGAATCGCCTTGACTCCTTAAGTGCAGAAAAAACTAAATAAGTCACTAACAGTGTGCACTACGATATGGTTCTTCCTCTTCTCCTCTTTTCTACGTTCCCGTTTCCCCAGTTTGTTTCTTTCATTCCTCCACTTTTCACTATTACGTTGTGCACGTAGACTTATTGAACCAGTCGGGTTCAAATCAGCGCGTTCACCCCGAAAGCCAGAACCATTTTCAAGCACACTTATTCTCTGTTAATCTTTAATGGGAATTTCATAAACCTACATTTCTCTACACGATACATGAATAATCAACGCAAAAATCGTAGCAAAATTAAACAAACAATTAATATTCAATGTTGATGAAGCGACCTTTCCAGTATTGGCATAACATTCCCCTCGGGGTGCTCTTTCGTATTTCTCATTGCCCTTCAGTTGGTAGCTAATAATGCTTTATGTTTCGGTTTGCATCATATTCAGGTTGCTTCACAAACAACCCAAATAAATTTCACCTATGTTGCAAACAACAGCAACTTTTGTATGCACCATGGGGATGGTCAGGAAAATAGCAAAATCGGTGCATTCTTAATGATAAATCAATACTTTATCGACAGTGGCAGCAGCAACAGCAAATTCAGCCGTATCATAATAAATAACTTGATTAAAGCTCGCCTGATAATTGTCAAACTGTGGATGGACGAGTGCAATTGGGGACGAAAAGGGGTGAAATCGAATTAGCTGATGGTATCATGCGTTGTATGTGCAGCCTATAATGCGGTTGTGAGCATAAGGGTTGGTTTTGTGTTTGCCGAAATTGCGAAACGAATTTGCCGGAAATTGATTAGGTACCGTATCAATGTGTATATCTCTCTTTCGAATTCTACCTGTGCTTTTTCGTTTCCGTCTAAAATAGTAAAAAAAAACATATGCTAATAAACTCGCAATAGCCTAATGAAAATAATTATATTTATTTTACATTTTGGACTAAAATTGCCATTAACAATTCAATTGAAGTGAATTGAATTAAAACGTGATTTGCGCTCTATTACCGTAAATTGCATACTCTAACTCTATTGAAATTGCATTAAATTGCTATCGAATGGCTTTCAGAGCGTGCGTTAGAACGCTAACATCAATTGTTGCAATGTTGATAATATTAAATTTATTTAAAACGTTATAATTGAGTCGTACACATGCACATTAAAATAGGGAGTGAAGCAATGTAATATTTATTTGCGGCATGAATTATTCCAAATCAAAACACGAATTTCAAAATCAAAGTAGCATTCCGGATTAATGTAGATTTATTATCTAAACATCCTCAACTCGAGCGGAATGCTTTGCGGACTTTTGACAAAATGCAGGACACGAACGACGAACACTGAAAATCCATCTCTAAATTCGTAGATTAAACGCGATTATAATTCTCTCACAAGCGTAAAGAGTTGATGCCATTCGCAATGCATACATCCGTACAGTAATTACACAAGCACGACGTACATCGTGTTTAATTTTAAGCCATCCCAACGCCTTGAGGGGGGGTTGTTTTCCTTCTTGTACTATATGTCCAATTAATTTAATGAATTAATTTCAAGCAAGCAACATTTTTCTCGGTCATATACCATCTATAAAAAATTAAAATGACTTAGACTAAGAGTAAGTTGTATTGTAAGCTACTTGGACATTTCACCCTTTTTAAGCTGCTTGCCCGTTATTTATTTGTTGCTTTTTTGCGTTCATGTTATTTGCTCATTCGTTTGTCTGGAAGTTTATCAAATGCAAAATAGCGCAACGAAATTTGTCGCAACAACTACCGCATTCAAGTTGCCAATTAATATTCCTGCGTATTGTTCAACATTAAATAAATAAAAATGTTAGGCTCGTCCTAAATTGAGGACATCTAAAAATAGACGATTTCGACTTTTTGCGAATGAAAGAAGAAAGCGTGGAGAAAAAACTTATCCAGACTTTGCGCAGCTCCAGAATGTCTGTACTGTGTGCCAAAAGCAATCGTGCTGTTTTCGCAATGACTTTTTCGATTTTCCTCATTTTCTCGATTTATATTTATTTCATTTTTTTGGTTGTTGTTGAATACTTTACAACAACTTTATATAAAAGTCTCCAACTCAATTTAAACAAGTAGGTAGGTATCATTAAGTTTTGCCATATTTCCATTCTAAAATAACGAGTACAAAAATTCATTGTAGATTTAAAGATTTGCATGCGTAATTTATGTGGAAAATCAATATTGTTTTATCGTCCCTCACAACTCCAATAACTGCCAATCTTGCATTAACCTCTCGTGCAAATAAGGCACGAACAAAGCACACAAAACTCATTTATTTAAGGGAGGAATACGTGAAATATGTACAAATCTGCGTACAACAAATAATACAACAAGTATCGCTACATTATTTCTCGCTTTATGACTTTATTTAGAACGTTATACGTTGACGTTCACGTTGTTGTTTTATAGTTTATTATATTGGGCAATTTATACGTAAATGTTTTATGATGATATCACATAATCACATAATCGTAAAATGGATATATTTTTAGTACCTACTAAACTATGCTAATCTAAAATCATTTTTATTTACAACTCGATTTACAAATGGCAATCTTCATCTTACAAAACTTGATACTAATTATTTAGATGTATTTCATGCACCTTTGCATTTTGCTCGCTAAACGAAACTTTGAGCGCTAGAAATCGATAAAACTATTTCGCACGAGCATGAACACGAGTGAGATGCAAATTTGAGCGACGGCGGTGAAGGCGGCAGTGGCGAAAGCCTTTCCATCGCATCCGCATTGTTAACACGGTGTAACCGGTTAAAGCGCTGAAGCACCTCGCATGAGCGAATCGAATAATAAACTGTGCGGTTATTAAGCTCCTTTGCCGAACAGATAGAAGTAACGCGAGAAGGGGTTAAAGATATTATAAATTATCCTCATTATAACCGTTATTGCTATATTTGCTACGATGCGCAGCAGTACGTAGGTACTGAGGAAGCACGCACGCAACGAGTTATGATTATGCGAATTGTAGGTACGCGAAAGAAGCAAGGATAACAAGCACATTGCAACTAAGAAATATTAAGAGGTAAAATACTCACCGGAAATGTAAATTTTGATTGTCATGTCCACGATTAAACCTATATAAAAAAAAACAAATCATGCAAATCTGGTAATTTTTCACAATTTGTTTGCGTTTGTACATGAGCGATGATATTTGCATTGCTTTATTCGGTCGTGTTTGTTTAATGATCAAACAAACACATCGCGCAAAAAATGGATTGCGGCTATTTTAATTAAGATCACTCGTTATTCGATTACAGAGTTGTTAGCTTTACGAAGGAACGTTCCATCATTTACCACATAATATTGAGGATGATAAATTAATAGCATGATTAATTAAGAGAGAACTCAATTACACGTCAACAATATTTTTATCAATCAATTAAGATTTAGCAACCGCAAAAGTGCTATACTATTAAACAAAATTAAGCTTGCGACATCTCAACAAATGAAAGAGACAAATTAAAGTAATTTACGTTTTAATTAAAAACTTGAACGAAATGAATGATGCTCCAAATGTTCTTGGAATTAATGATTTCATTTGCTCTCATTACATCTCACTGAATCAATATTCTAATTAATCAACTCTTTCCTAAATTAATTAAATATAGGTAAATCACGCCGGTTTTTTGAATTATATTATGATTTTAAATATTTTTCTATATATAGCAACTCTTCTAATCGTTATAAATAACTCCAGCGTTTTGTCTATAAAATGTTGCTTCACCGTAAACAACGACGCGATTAAATATTTCATGAGAAAATTGACGAGTAATTGCAAATAATTTCAAGACTTTCTTTCACAAAACGTTTGTTTAAAGTAACTAGGTACATAGGTACTTTACGATCTATCCAGTTGTCTTTTTATTCTCATGCTGAGAGTGCAACGAGGGCAGAAATGCAGTAAGAGGACAATTGAGTAATTGTTGTTTATTTAACATTCATTGTCGTGTTCTACTTTAGTCGACTAGAAATTGGACATTTTTAAACGACGACTACAGCATGTCAGGACTATAATGGAAATTTATTATTTACGACTTCTAAGAAAGCACACAAAATGCGCTTGGCATTTAAGATAAAAATTATTTATTTATTTGCTTATAATAGCTAATAAATTAAAGTAGTTTAAGACAATTTATTTTAAGACAATTCCAACACTCAAGTCGTGAGTTAATAAAGAGAAATGTTGTGTCAAGTGAGGAGAGACAGTTGAATATTAAACTTTCATTCTTAGTGAACGAAGCGAATGCGTTTGGGTATTAAAACTTGGTGCAAGTTGTAAATCGCATCAGTAAGACTCGCAGCGCGAACGATTCAATTGCATTGAATGCCTGGAATAAGTAGGTGACTCCCGTTTTGAGCCCGGTGAGAATTTATTGGCTTCCTCATGCTGCTGCTGCTGCTGCCTTTTAAATACACTTAATGTCTCCTGCGACGCAAACGCACACCACGATCCAATTAAACGATGAATGCATTGCAATTCAATGAAATTTTGCACTCGATAACGACTTTGATTATTGAATAAGGCGGTATTCTAGTCTAGGAATTTATAAGAATCGAACATTTTTATGAAATTTGTCATCTAATTTCATCAATATCTCGAAAAGTACTAAAGATATCATCAAAATTCCTGAATTTTTCACAAGTCTTACAAAAGAATCGCATGGTCTATCGCAAATTTGTTGGACACATTCTTAACTTGAAGCGATCATGTTTATTCTTCAACTTTTCGTTTTAGTTGAAAGTTCAAGTATTACATAAAACTTAAATCTCTATCCATTGGGATATAGGAAGGTAATGAATGCTGGAGCCCTGTATCACTAATTTAAAAATTCAATTTCCTTCATAAGATCTAATTTCATCAATATCTCGAAAAGTACTAAAGATATCATCAAAATTCCTGAATTTTTCACAAGTCTTACAAAGAAGTAAATTGGTCTATCGCAAATTTGTTGGATGCATTCTTAACTTGTTGTGATCATGCAGATTCTTACGTATTCTTGAATAATGAATAAATGAGTGATAAAAAAATGCTAGTCTAGAATAGCCCCTTAAGAGCGCACTTAGGCCAAAAAGTAGGTAATTCAATCGATAATAGATAAACAGAAAACACTTTACTCAAACATGATTTTTCGTTTCACCTGAAACGTGTGGAAGGATGATATTCTATTTGATTTGTTCAAAATAACATCGAGTGTGACACCTTTTGTTTGCACCCCATTCGCACGCCATCAAGTGCATATCCGCTTATCAGTAGCGCACTTTGTGCTTCTCCATTGTCTCAAGTATTGTATTTCTTGCGCGTTTGTTTGCTTTCGATGCGTTTCAATCGGTGCGCTTAATTATAATCAAACTCTTTCACTGAAACACACGCAACCTGCTTTTATTCTCTTAATTTGCTCGCTCTATCCCCCCGATGAACAAACAAACAAATACCTACAAAGTATCAACATTTTGCATGGGTTTGTGAATTTAATTAAATTCACTATGCGCACATGTAATCAAAGTAATCAACACTCAACCAGTGATTAGTTGTATTAATAATCAAATGAACTGAATTAAATTTTCAACGCGCAAAATATCTCTCTAGAAAAAGCAATATTTATATCACATTTCAATCTATTTTCACCTTTTCACAATTGTATAAATACTTTATTGATTTTACTTGTTCTCGTATTTTATTCAGTGAATTTTTAAATATTTACAACTTTGGTATAAACTCTCTCTATAAAAATACAGCGTTGGTGTAAATCGTATATTGATAAAAATTATCAATAACCATTTCGGTGCTCGCCATCTGTATCAATATCCCATAGAGTTTTCCGAGTTTTCCCAGCGGGCCGCAACTCATCTCGTTTTTTCTTCCTGCGTCGCGCACGCTCGCCAATCGAGCTCAACTATTGCCGCCTCGGACAATAAATGTCAGATTCATAATGGAAAAACCAGCATCAATAAATCACTCGTTGAATGCTTAAGAAACCCACAATTTTATAAACAAAATGCATCAAAATTAAAAATAGCATTTGCGCACATATTTTATCAAACTAAAATCGTAATTAAGTCTAAAGCGTCATAGTCGTTGGTTAGTTGACTAGTTAGTCTCATGCATACTTGACGAGTTTAATTACACTTCAGGCAATTGCTCAACGTACAAAACGTTTTACGCTTTTTCTTGCATTATTATTTTTTATTACAAAGCCTTACAAACTCGTTTAATTTCTTTCCTTACACCGCGAGAATAAAATCAGGTCATTGTTTTGCATTTTAATTATAACAATTACGCGAATGTATGTTAGTTACTCATAATAGAGAATGTGGTTGCTAAAAGAATTCTTTTTAGAGTAGGTATTATATTTAAACAATAATTGTATCCCAAAAATTGGGATAAATTATATATTTTTCAAAGCAGTTGAGTAAAAAAGCAACAACAAGATTTATTACATCAAGTATACGCTTAGTTAACATTAACATTGTTAGCGTTCTCGTTTGCTATTTATTAGTGTAATTAGCAAGCACGTAATTTAAAAGTGGCGAACAGCAAGCAAGTTGAACAACTCGAGCAAAACCGCAATTTCTTGGCGCGAAATAACCGCAAACACGCAGAAGAAGAGATTTGCGCATTTTTTTCCCTTATTCATTTTTTCATTTCCTGCATTCGTTCATAAACAAGATTTTCCTTCTTTGCCGTCTTTCATTCTTGCTGTTGCGCTTGCTCAACTCGAGCGCGAAATTAAACATATCGCCAAAGTGCAACCGAGGAATCTCAAGAGTTGCAATTGTGTAGTTTATCGCGTAGAAAAAAGTAAATTATGAGAATTAAGATGAAAAATTTGTATTCAATTTTCATGTATTTCTTTCGCAAGTCTTTTTCGTTACACAAGTTAAAAAGTTTATAATTAATCTTAAAAATTACCCACGTACCTAGCAAAAAAAAAACTTTGATAAATATTATTCGAAATAATTAACTAATTGTCATTTCTTTTCGTCTGATTGCAGTTAAGAAAGCTCATTACGTCGGAGCTCAAGGTGAGTATTATTCGAACATGTTCGAAATTAATTAAGCAATTAAGCGATGAGGATGTAATTTATTTAAAAAGTAAATGATCACGCCAGAAAAAGAAATAAGGGTTGCGAGTATGATGAAAATCATTACAGTAGAGCAGCGTATTTTAAGAATTTTCCAGGGAAACGTTGTAAGAGGTTGGCGGTAATTACATTACAGACGAAATTACGCTAGGATCAAAAGCGGGTCGCGAGAACGCCACTGATAAGAAGACGCACGTGCAATGTGCCGATGGCGTTGGCAGTGGCGGTAGCAAGCAGCGCGGTGGTGGCTGTGCCTACGCAAGCCAGAAATTAAACAGCCTGCCAACCGGAATAAAAACGCGTTCGCCACCGCCATTCCCGCCAATGCCATCATTGATCATTCGCGAAAATTTGATTTATTGCATTTAATTACTTTTTCTCACTTGTATTCACATTCAATAATTTTATATAATACTCATTTTCCACGCTGACTAAACATCAATTGCTTTAAGTAAATATTAATTAATTTCATCACCTAAATCATATTGGTAATTGAATAATTTATTATTTAAATCGCAGTAAAAACATACTCGTTTAATGCATTGAAAAATTATCATAGCAAAGTAATTCGTACATAGATTTTAGGAATGCTTTAGATGATAAGATAATTAATTATGGTATTTTTGTTTAAACTTGTAGCTGCATCGCAATTCAACTCATACGTAACATTAAAACTACAAAACGTGAAATCGACCACTGTTACTGTTAAGGGTGCTTCACCATGTTGGGAACAAGATTTTCTTTTGTAAGTATCTCTTTTCGTGTTCTACGCAATTTTCAATTTCCACTTGCGTTCTATCAATAGTTAAACAAAACATGACAATGTAAACTTTAAGGGCAGTGCAAAGGCCTGCCAAACATTCACGAACAACGCATTTCCAACGCCCTTCCTGCACGATAAAGGCAGCAGCCAAAGCGAGCAGCTCCCAAAAGTTGCAGGCAAACAATACCCTGAACAACTAGATCAACGTAACAATGCAATGAGGAAACTTTGATAACTAGATAACTTGATAAATGCATTTGATGCCAACTGCACTTTAATGCAAAACCATTCTCAACTATCCCATTTAAATTATACACACTTTTCACAATAGTAAAGTACTTACTAATGCACTAGTTAGTTATATTAGTAAATTAATAGCTTATTCATATTCAGTTAGTAGCGCTAATTAATTAACAAACTGTTGATTACAATCGACCATGCACTGTAACCTTTAATGATTGCCCAGTAGTAGTTGCTACACGTACAATTTGATTAATTGTTTAAATAATTTTATTTAGCGAGACAAACGACCTGAATACGGGGCTGCTCATCGAGGTGTGGAGCAAGGGGATGATTTGGGATCGCGCTATGGGCTATCACTGGCTGCCACTTCAGGGAATACCCTACACCACAAGTCAGGTAACTTCTGCCCCACTTCTCCAAGTTGTACTCCAGGTCTAAACAATAATTAAGCGTGAAAACGACGTTAAACGTTCAGGAAGAATTCACTCATTTGTCATTCATGTTCGTTCATGAGAAATGCGACATGTTCAATCATTCATCGTTGATCACGTTTTTGTTTCTGGATGGGTTTTTGAATTTTGTAATTGTTTGATGAATTCGTTTGTTTAGACTTAGTCAAGTTCTCATTAGTGGTTGCATTGACATTATCACTCAGCGCTAATTGCTAGTGACGATCGTTGATAAAGTCAATTGCGAAGAGAGAAACCACAATCATCTAGTTGTAGTTGTCAATGTGCACGTGGTACTTGCAGGAGGAGGCGGCCAAGTGGTTGTCCCTGGACGCGGAGCTGGTGATGCGCGACGGCGAAGTGGTGGGTACCAAGAATCCCACAGGCAATTCACTCCTTGTCGAGTGCCGCTTCGAACTGCCCTTCGGTGAGTAGATTTTCATCACGTCTTCTTCTACTTCTTGTTCTCCACGCATTTTCACTTATTTCATCAATTCGTCCATCATCAGAGCAAAGTTGAAACTTTGCAAATACACACGAATTTCTGGCTTTTAGTTACTTATCAATTATTCTAGACATGTAGTTCGTAAATGTTGTTCAATGTGCTCCTGCTTTATACGCAATTTCATCCAACATTTATGACTGTTTGATCTTTCTTTCGTTCCTCATACATTGAAAATCGCATTCAAGTCATTCTAGCTCTGCGTACTTTTTCACTCACCAATATTAAAATATGTATTACATCCATCATGATGTTGTCATCGTTGGGAAGGAACACACTTACTTTTGAAGATTTGACTCGTCGCTGAAATAACTTTTATTTCTTGGTAACTTCTTCCTCCTCCTCCTTGCTTGTCTGTTCTTCTTCTTCCTCGTCTTCTGCGGTTTAGGGGTTCTCGCATCTATGATAGCCACAGTATGCTTACTCTTGCGAATAGTAAGTACAATCAGCAAACGAAATATTAAAACACTGAACCAAAATAGACCAAGTACTTGTAGACTTCACTACTTTATTCGCAAGACTTTAATTAATTTTAGTTGTCTTATTTCTTGGCACACTGCACTTGAAGCAGTGTTAATAAAACACTTCAAATATCACTCAACTAGCGAATCGAGAAAATTTGATTTAGTTGCTGCACTTTGATTTTCTAATACTTCTTTCAACAAAATTTTCATTTTCTCTTGTATACTTTGACGAATCTCAACATGCTTTAATTAACTTGAAATAACACCATTGAACATTTTACGACTTGCCAATGATGATGGGTACTTTGTTGCAACTTTTTTCATGAGCCTTTGCGAATCTTATAATACTACTAAATTTATGTCTTCTTCTCTTGTACGCTCGAGCAGTCTAATTTGATTCATTTGCAATTAAAGTTTAACGTTCCAGACGTTGATGGTCGGATCATGCCTTAAAAAGTTTCATTTCAACGCTCTCTATTTATCGCGACGAAATCATTTTAGATTATTACTTTAATCAAGTGCTTAAATTGCCCATTAACGATTTTACAATGTTCAATAAGTATTAAACTTGTTCTTGTACGTTGAACAAAAATTGAAACATTTTCTTGCGAAGTAATAAACATTATTTTGCTATTCATTTAAAATGATATACGAACATTCTACACGCTTAGACGAATGTGGAATTGCAGATTAAATTGAAATTATTACTTTTGACTTAGTTTACTTCTCTACTTTTGCATTTCAAATATTTCAACTTTGCTTATACAGACACTTTGTTGTTAGACACACAGTCCTAATAATCATAGAGTAATCTATTAGTACAAATTGTAGTGTAAATGAATACAAGTGTTGATAGTTTAGTTGCATTTTTGATGGTGATGCATATGCAGGACGCTGTGATCCTCCTACAGGATGGCGTACTTTGCTGTCTGCTGCAACCAGCTGCAGGAGTGATGCAGCCAAAACTAATCCTTCCATAGGTAACATCTTCATCCAATGTGTGTATCTCTTCTCTTCTCTTGTTGGCCGCATGAGCACAATATGAAATTATGGAAAAATTCAATGCACAGCTCTCTATGTCTATCTACTCTTCTTCTATTTAATTCTACTTCTTCATCTTCACACTGGAAATTATAAGGATTCTTCTCAATTCTTCAAACAGCAAACTTCCAATTATGTTTGCACATATTGCACATATTCTGCAACAGATAAATGTAAACAATGAATGACAAGTCTTGAAAACTCACATAGTAAAGTACTTGCTAATTGCCACTCACAACAATCCTGTAGAGTGCATACAAGTATCGTCTTTTGTATTGCGGTCTTCCCTTGAGAGCACAAAACAAATCAGAGATATGAATATCCAATGAAGCACATACTTAGCAGATGATGAATATGTGCTCTTCTCTTCCCATAAACAATCTGGCCTAATTATCAAATGGTTAATTGATTTGTACATTTCAGATCCAGAAAATATAGAAGCTTCCGATCTACAGAAAAAGTTAGAAATGCTAAACAATATCATGGATCCAGAAGCAAGGGCAGAGCAAGCACGCCGCCAAATGATATTGCATTTTGGGCATTGTAAGAACGATCAATTTTGATTATCACTTTTGCCATCATAGTAAAATAACTTTCTCGACATGTTTATTCATATCACTAGGTTATTCTTTATTTTACTTTGGCTAGTTCCAAAATTATAACATGGTTATTTTCTATTTGCACAGTTGTCAGATTGCATAGGTTGGCGACACTGCACTTGCTAGAGCCGGTGTGAGGTAATGACATTGACCGTGATTGACGGCCGGTAAAAAGTGTCTGATGCAGTGCAGTGGGTTAAATCTATAATCATCTGTAAAAATATTGTTTGCCATTAGGAAATAATCATCGAAACAGGTAAATTACTTTATTATTCTTGCGGATGAGTTGTTTTTTTGCGTTAGTTTTTGCGGATCGCGTTGATTTTTATTGGAGACCGGTTTGCACACCTGACATTGATAGCGTAGGCATGGCGTCCATTGTGATAATTGTGCAGCTTCTTATTTAAGGTAATGTTGTATCTAATACGTGTCGTCTTTCAGCTGGTTATTCAGAGGACAGTGACTACACGTCTGAC
Source organism: Aleochara curtula (assembly GCA_963978815.1). Taxonomy (NCBI): domain Eukaryota; kingdom Metazoa; phylum Arthropoda; class Insecta; order Coleoptera; family Staphylinidae; genus Aleochara; species Aleochara curtula. Next base: position 10,978,100 of record OZ022221.1, on the reverse strand, counting down.
TTAAATTATCCTGTGGGTCAACATGCAAATTCATCTGCATCACAATTTCGGTCTGCTGCTCATCAACTTCATACACCACAACGATCACTGGAAACATCCAGGGAGAATTCTTATGAACGTGATGATGCTGTTGTACATCATCATCACTACCTGCCTCAGCCGCCGACGACGACCCAACAACATCATCTGAGTCCAGGTACACATCGTCAAAGGCATATGCAACAGGTGAGCATTTCTCTTATCACAAATATTTGTCGGTGGCCATGTTGTGGTTGACCACATTCGTGGATGGTCATTGAATGAAATTCTTAAACATCGTGCGTTTTCGATGGTGAATCTAGTCAAATATAATTGCAAACAATTCCCATTCTGGGCAAGGTTAATTAATCTACAATGTCATATTGTAGCACTATTCCCCCAATGCGGATGATTATGGATATGGTTCTCCAAATGTTGGGACCAATCGGAATTATGCAGAAAATAGTATAGATCCAGAACCACTGTCATATAACAGTCGTCCACGAAAATCTAATTACACAAGGTGAGTGATCAATCATTAATTAGGATATGCTTAACAATGTACTCGGTTTCCTACTTTTCTGACTCGTAAAACTACAAATGTGCTATACTCTTGAACAACCAACTACATACAACGCAACATTTAAAATAGTAGCATAGTTAGTATAGTTCTCTAGCTATTTACAACTTTTATTTTGTAAATTAAGCCGTAGACGCAAATGTGCATGGGATGTTGATGACAGGTAATTCTTCAATTCTGTTTCTCAATGCTACTTCATCTATGCAATTGCCCATAGTCAACTCATAACTTAATCATCATGATGAGTCTAGATTAGATTTGCTTGCTGTTCAAAATCATCATTTGCAAACATATCAAGCAATTTTTGTATGCTAATACATTCATATCATCATTTGTAGCCAAGATTGGAGCAGCCATGAAATGTACAGCACCCACCAAAACTTCGACAACGTTGAGAGTTGCAACGACTACATTACGGACCAGCCGTCAAGACGAGTAAAAGGTGTGAAATTTTGCACTTACATTTATCTTGATAACGGAGTGCACAATCTTTACATACCATATGTATTTTTAGCAATACGCAGGCCAAGTTTGGAACGTCAAACCACATTGTATGATGATTATACGGACATTAATACATATACAACAAATCAGCTTAATGAAATATCATACAATACAAGGTAAATTTAGGTTTAGTCGCGCGAGTAAATTACACATAAAAATATTATAAATTTTTAGTGCAAAAACGTTTAATCAAAATACGGACGACTATTACAATACATCATCATATCCATTTCAAGAAGAACGCTATGGGCAAGATGAGGAAGATCGCCAGTGGGATTCCGGAGGATTCTACCCGACTAAAACAGCAGGTAGCACTGGCAAAAAATTGCCAAGTATTCCAACCAAACGACGGTCGTCTGTGGTTAGCGCGACAAATACAGATAATGTCTACGATATCACCAGCTACAGTTGCGCCCCGACGCCAACTCCTGGCCGTCGGAAAGTCCTTCCTCAAATCCCTACTAAACGTTCAGCAAGTCGACAGAGTTCTATCAACGACGACTACGATGGGTATCGAACACCCACCGAATCAACGTATCGCGGTAAAAGTCTGCCACCAACACCGACGAAGACGCCAAAAGTCATGACACGTCTTATGGCCGCACAGAATAAGCCCTTCAATAGTTTGCCTCCTACACCGGGGCGACAACTTCCTAAACCGAATGTAAATAATCGAAATAGTAGCAGCACTGCTAAAGCTAGGCGCGCGAATTTAATGAAGCGCACTAGCAGCGCCGAGTACACTGAGGGCAATGACATTTACGATAGTTATTACATGCGACCAGGAGCCATGAGCGCTCGCGATAACTACAATGAAGACTATAACTACGCATATCAGAGTACTGATAATCTACCTGCCCAACAACCCGAAGAAGAGTTCAAGACAACTAATGAAAGTAGTCTGTTCACCAGCACAACGGTGACGACGTCCGCGACACATGATTATCAGTACAATAATATACAAGAAGCACAAAACTATCAGTCTGATTATTATTATGATGCGACATTGCAACAGCAGAAAGATGACTATTATCAAAACGATGCAAACACGAAAAACAGTGAGCAATATGTGAGCAGTGCGCATATCACTTATGAGCAGCAGCGGCCCACACTAACTTCTTCTGTGGCGCCGGCGATGGCAAAGGCTGCGACCAACTTTTACGAGGAGCAAACGAGTAAATTGAAGTTGTTTGGTAATACATTGGGCAACAGACTGAAAAGCAGTTTGCTTACTACACCAACTGCAAGCACAACTCAACCTCCGACGAGCACAACGAGTAGTAGCAATTATGTTGCTGCCTCGCAACAGCCGTACTCGTACCAAGCTGCTGAAGATATTGATCTGAGCCTCGAGGCGCACGATGACGAGCTGAAGAACTCGTTCGATACGGCAATCTCATCGATCACCAGCTCGATTGCCAATCAGCAGTATGGTGTTGAAACGACAACAATATCGTCTTCGTACGAAGCGCAATACCACAGGGACCAAATCGACTCACCCAAAGCAATAGTGAACGGCGGCCAGCAGTATCCGACGAGCACGGCGGAAGTGCCGAAAGTGCTGAACGGATACAATCGCGGTTTTCTGCAGCAGCAGGAGACAATCGATGCGACCAGCTGGCAGCAGGAAGATGAAAAAGAGACATATTACGAGGAAGATGAGAATTATCTCCTCGAAGAGGAAGAGACGCCGGTTAATGGCGATTATAGCAATAAAGCAATAATCAATCGCGAATCACCAGCATCTGTGATACACGTAGACGTGGACGAGCAGGGCCTTCGTAGAGGTTCCTCGCAGTTGACCGTTGTCGATCCGTATTTAGCACAAGTGCCCAAAACCGCCACCACCGTTATCACTACCACAGCAGCGAACACGGTGGTCGATTACCCCTCGCGCCGGCCCTCAATGGAGCCGTATGCTGCGGCCGAAGAGTTTATGGGTACACCACCGCGCAAACCCTCAGACTCTTATCCAAGCGTGCGTCGCACGTCACGACAATCACCCGAACTTGAGCGCCAAGATAGTCAGGACCAAGACGAGCAGCACATACCTGATGTGCCGCCTCCAGAAGAAAAGCGAGTGTCCTTCGAGGAAGAAGAAGAGTTGGATGGAGAGCAGAAGCCCAGTCAGCAGCGACCACAGGTGACGGCCGTCCAGAGGTGGCATTGGGCCTATAACAAAATCATCATGCAGTTAAACGTAAGTTTTTGAACAGTTTCTCTCGATTTTTTATTTAGCTTGCGCCCCATTACCATTCGCATTAATGCGTTGGACCATTACTACACATACTCCGGATTGAGTGCAGCCAGCAGGACGTCGAGGGACCACACGCCGTGCGGCTATTCGAATAACGCGCGTATTGAATTAACATCTCAGCGTTTTTAATTCAATCAGAATGACTAGCGAAAGGAAACAAACACAACAAAAGTTAATAATGTAGCAAATGCTGCTAATAAAATAACACAATATAAACAATCGTATTGACCAGCGGAAAGTGGTAACTCACAAGTTGATACTTGTTCGCAGATAGATTGGGTATAGTAAGTAGGTATGCACAGCGGTGAAAAGGTAATTGATTTTTCGTATAGTTTTGCGGTGCATTCAGGCGGCATTTATTTGCGATGAAGGCATAGTACATCAGAGCGGATCACACACGTATTGATCATATTGATATTTTGCGGATGGAACGCAGCGATGTGTTCGAAATAGACATGCCGCGAACAGGACAACGACGACGACGACGACGACTAGGGCAATGCTAACAGCATTAGATGCTGGCTGAGTGGGCAACACGCGCGGTGTGCGAGGCGGTAATAGAACAACGCAGCGGCACATACATAGAGTCTTTAGCTGTCGTATCCACCACGTTCAGTTTTTCCCGCGGCGCGCAACAACTTCAGCTTATTAGGTGGCGGCAACGCGCGCGTTCATTCACTCGGTGCGTGCAGTATTGTGCGGTGGTGTACCCATTCTCCTGTCATCTGCAAGATGACTTTGATTTCAATCACATTTGCGTTCGATGCCATTTAGATAGATTCAAATCAATCGCGCGCGTTCAACAGGTTCTTTTCCATCGACAAACTTGGCGAAATAGCTAGCACAATTTACTTGATATTGACCCAATTTAATAAAACTTTTTTCGGCGTGTGCCATCAACGTTCTGATTTAATTGCTGCCGGATGTAGATGACAGTTCGTATCATACGTTTTAACGCAATATTATAATTCATTAACGATGGATGAGGACGAGCACCAGCAACAGACATCGTCGTCGACCACTGAATGGGCGCTCTTGTTCCCATTGAAAACTGGGCTGTTTGCGGTGAAACCCTCGTCGGCCGAGCGCATCAAGGCCAAGAAAACAACGCATAAGGACATTCCTGAGAGTGAGCGATTACGCATGCGACGTGGTTCCAGTTTGAGCGAATTGGACAAATTGTCCGGGGTCGCCGGCGGCCCATTGCCGGACTTGGTGCGTTCGACGACAACGAGCAACCAGTTGTCTGCTAGCCCTTCGTCGCTGCCGCACTCGCCGTATTTATCGCGTTCAATTAATTCAAATCATCCGTACTTGACTCGCGGTAGCATTGGCGACCTCATGAACCAGAAGAAGTACGGTTCGAGTCAGTGGAGCGTTCGCAGCGAGTCGCTGATTGCGCGAACAGTGCCGCTAAGTACGGTAACTCCAAGACACAGCCCGCCGCAAGGGCATACGCCGGATATTAAACTATCACCAGACGACGAAGACGACGGCCACGAAGTGGGTCCACTCACTGTTGCGCAGCGTACACAGCGACTCACCAGGCTGCTTAAGCAGCAACGCGCTGCGATTCTCAGGAAGAATCACAGCATGTCGGTATGTGCGCAATGATCATTTCGCCTTTTCAATGTTGTCGCGCATAAAAATAGGCAAATGCGGGTGTATCCTACCTATGCGGACTAATTATAGCGTAACGCGTTTTTGCAAGGTCCCACTATCAATGTTACAGATAAATTAAAGCACTTTGTGGAAAATTCGGTTGAGTAATTAGCTCGTCTCATGGTGAAGGCTGTGGAAAGAATTGTGCAAACCTTGCGCAACGACAGTGTTTGCATAATGAATACGCAATGTACGTACAATCATATAACATTTTATTATGTTCACACTTGTCATAATCGATCAATCACACTACAAAAACACGCAAGACGACTAATTTAATACGTGCAGAGTTGCTTTGAAAAACTTGGAAACAATTTTAAATTTTGCTAAGGGCAGGATTTGATTAGCCTTAATGCAGATGGCGCGGTGCGTATGGGGGTGGCAACCCCTAAGAATTCCAACACGTTTGAGATGGCGCCACAATGTTGAATTTGTCCTAAATTTTCTAGCAGCACGAAAGCCAAGCTGGATGGAATCTGGCACAAGCAGGCTGGCTGTACGTATGGTTTTATCGCCTTGTATGGCATTCGGTCAGTCGGGAGAATGCACAAAGGGACGCGTTTCCGTAAAAACAAAGGACGCGTGTTTAACGGGGGATGGGGTTGGGTTTTGTAAACTTTGCGAGAATGTAACGAACGACGATACACCGCGATACGGTCATGCGCGCTCAAAATGTAATTAAGTGCATTTAGAATAGAGTAATACGGGTGTAGTTTATTAGCAAATGTTGTTTTTAGAGCCGCCGCCGGCTAAACGCGTGCTGTGTACATTTATAATTACTGCAAGCACAGCTCGAGTGTGCATTTACGAGAAGTAAATTTAAATTGATGCATATTTAAAAATGATAACACTAATAAATAGATATGGTGGTTCAATAACGAAATTACAACATGATTTTAAATTAAACTAAATGATGACAACGGGTGTTGCAGTCAAATGATATGAGAAATATTTTAGGATAAAGCAAAAGCCACCAAACCAACTTGTTTAATTTTTATGCGCAAATTTAATTTGATTATTAGGCTACTGTCGGGAATATTTAAATGTAATGCGATTCGCTGCTTTCGCTTATGCATCGGGGAATTTAAAATGTACAACCGTGTGTGAAAAAGTCTAAAGCGTAAATTTTTGTTAAATGAGCACAAAATTAAAAATAACTTTGCACGTATTTCTCGCCGGTTTGTCAGTCAATAAATATTCATTATTGAGTTTGTAAATTGAATTCGAAATGGTAAAAAAGGGAGTCGGGCAATAGTATTCGAACATTGAATATCATTTGATCCATCATTTAGTTAATGGAAAACCGCTGTTCGATCAATAATTCCCCAATGCGGTGAGCTGTATTAATGATTCAATGGTTTGTGACTTAGAGAAAATCAAATTTTAATCGATATTCAATATTTCATCAAGTTTTTTTAGCGATGTACGAATATTTAAAATTGCGTTTTTGGAATTATTCTATACGTGGTAAGAGGAGTTGGTGTATAATAGCATCATTAGGTGGCCGGTTATGTCGCGAATGTCTTCTAAGTACTTTTGCCACTTAGTGTTTTACGACGAGCGCATAATCAAAAGCAGGGAGAGCGCGCACACACCTCTTGCTTGCTCATTTATACGAATACCATTTGTGCGCTGGCCGCGCATCACAGCATTTTGAGCAAGGAGCGGCACAAAAGCATATCCGCATCCGCATCTTTTGTACGCGGTTCGCAAGTTGTTATATTCGAATGTGTATTTTACACAGCAGAACGAGCGAAATGTTTGGCGGTGACTTGGTGATGATAGCAGCGAGTGTCTCGTAAGAGCGCAGAGCAAGAGTGCGGATAGCCAGCGGAGAAGAGAGTTGGCCACATAATTGGATTTTCATTGCAATAGCGGCGGCGGCACTGGCGTTGACGAGACGGTAGCTGTAGCGGTGGTTTAATTAGAAAACAACAAGCTACACATACAAACTGAATTGCACTATTATATTCATCCTTGACGAACAAAACAAAAACGCAGAGAAGGCCGCGAAGTAAATTTCTGATCATCTGGCGCAAAAATCGAATAATTCATATTCGTCATTGAAATGCACAAATATCTGCAATGCAAAATCAATACATAGAAAAACTGTTCACTCGTACAATATCTTTATGCAAATTACACTCGGGCTCATCCATCTCTTCACTGCATGAACATTATTCGTAGTCCTCGGGTCCGGATGCATTTTCAATGCGGCTCCCACAGCTAAAAAGGTTTGAATGCGACGATGGCAGCAGCGCGAGCGGCGGCGAATAATATAAAATCGGAAAATTAAACTTGCACCGACACGAGACCAAGAGAATGCGTGCGACCCGGTCGCGTAAGTGACGATGACAGACGACGCAAACTTTATGTGTACGCGAGTTATTATAATATAATGAAGGAAAGCTCTTTGTGCTCATGCATAACTTTGATGCTCTATTGCGTTTATCCATGCGAACGTTGAGAAAAATCTCGAGCAATTGATGAATTTATATTTATGAAAATTTCAAGTGCGGCTTGCTAGTAAAACAAATCACAACACGGTGAACAAACAATTCAAAGCTATTAACTGCCGTGGAACTAGAATTACAATGAAATTGCATTAGAATTGCATTGCGCGCAATGCAGTAACAATACAATCCGCACACAGAGCCAAATAGTTTATATCTTGGCGGAGCGGTGGAAGAGCACATTACCTGTCTAAATGCAAATGCATTATATTTCTTCTTTGCGTTGCACTTTTTGTCTCTTTCGACGATCGCGTACTCGCGCAGATAATGCTGCTTGATGGTACATTTCACATTGTGAGTGGGCGGCTGTGTCATTGGGTTAGTGGCGAAACGAGCCAGAACATAAGGGAGGGGTTGTTTATCGGGAGAAAAGCACACGTCAAATGTTAACTGTGTGCGCACAGGAAGACCGCATAGTGTAATCTGCAATATTAGACACGAAGGAATACGACGAATCGTAATAAAATTTATGCGCTCACAAAACAACCACTGTGCATATTATCACGATGCTTATTCTATGAAACTTGCAAAAATGCGCTCGCTAATTATTGAGGTTTATTGCTCATCAATATACTTTAAACACGTTTTTAAAAACTCGAACTATAACTTTTTACAACAGTTTCAAAGTCTGGTTTATAGGTTTTCTTTATTTTAAACAAGAGGAAATCTCATATTTTTAAATGTTCTTTTACGGCGAATTGATATTACGAGTTTTCATTTTACGCATTGCCCGAGAAAAGTCTAATTTCGAAAATATGGTGATCGATAGATTAAATATCACTTTTGATTGATTACAGTTTATACTATACGCACGAACAAAAAAAGTAGAAATGTTTCTTACATTTTTCTTCATTACTCTTAATTTTTTCACAAAATTCTAGCTACTTGTTTACTTTTAAGTTCTTAATATTCATTTAGTATACATAGCCATTAGCCTGGTGAGTTATTCTCTCACTTTTACTCAATTCTATTTAACTCCAGGGAAAATGAGAAAAAAGCGGTCATTTTATTAATAAATTGCCGATTTAGATTAAACAACGCTCGCTCATACAATAAGCTTTTCCAGATTAGGTTCTCGCATGTTTTGCTGGTCGAGCGTTTTTTGTGTGTTGCTCTTGCGTTTTGCGTTAAATGTAAAAACGGCTTTTTGCTTTTTGTTACGTGAAAAATTCATCATGCACAAAGCAAATTCTATGCGGATTAACAAGAAGACTGTTTTTTGCCATTAGTGAATTTTATTCGGGCGATACGGTAAAGTGAATAAGGCAAGAGACATTTAAACGCGCGCGAAAATATGAAAAATTAACGTCGGACGAGATAATGTTATGGACGAAGAAAAAGCTGAAGGCGCCAATATGGCAATAATTAAGTTATAACAAGCCGACATTGAAGGCGAGCGATGATGGCACGACTGCTGGAGTAATAGTTTGTAGGCGGTGACTGATAATTAAGAGCAAATGATTATTAAAATATAGGTCATGTCAGCCTTGTTCTAATTTCTTCGCGGCGTAGGAGTTGACGTGATAATCAAGTGCTTTACTTGATACGCATTTTTCATTAAGCCAAAAAGCGAAAATTGTGTGTGATTTTACATTGTACGTTAAATTAGTTTGCACTGCACACTAACATAACATTGCTCGTGCTGCTTCCTTGCTTGTTTGCTTGACTTTAATCATGAATTTAATTTGCATACTATTCATACAGTGTACACACTAACTGGTTATTATTATTCCGCGAATGGTTGCTCCTCGAATATTTACATAAAAAAATCGGCTTTTTTGACGCCACCGTTTTGCAACGCACAGAATTGATTAAAATTTTACGCGCACAAAGAATGGAAAATACTACATGCAATAACAAACGACAGCAACGAAAAAAAGAGAAATGACAAGCGCAAGACGCAGATAAGCCTTGTGTGTTCCTGTCACAAGGAACAACGGCCTTTATTGTCATATTGTGACGTTTTATGGAAATTTAAATTTATTACACGCAGCATAAAAATTCAACAACGAATTTCAAGAAATACGCCGCCCAGTCTACGACGAATATAAATCAAAAAAGATAAAAAAATATAAACAATCGTCGTTATGAACTTTTTTTTGGAGACAATTTAAATGAACAATTATTTGCAATTATTTGATGGTAGAGAAGAATTTCTGAAGATAATTTTATTGCAAGAACAACAATATGAAGAAAGTCTTAGTTAGGAATACGCAAGTTGAATAAAACATTAATCTTTGTCGGATTAAATTATCGACTGGCTCACTCTGCTGTACGTACGCTCACAGAATATTCTCTCATTTCGGTTGAGTGGGCGGCAAATAGTTTATGTTAACTTAAAGAAAATAAGCGGCACGTTTTTCATTTCGAAATTCCTTTGGGGAATTTTCATATGGAAATGAGACTCTTCTCGGTTGCTGGGAGCGCGTTCCTTGACTTTGTGCGGCGCTTACAGCACACAATTGCCTCCGTTGCTGCCGCCTCCGAGACTCACTCACTCTTGTGCGCATCCTGCGAAATTTCGGCAATTTTATGAATATTTTATGATAGCTCACTTATTCCGTCAGTGAGTATGTAGTCTTTCTCTTTTGCTAGGCAAACTGAAGATGTTATTAACTTTAGTTGAGGCTATTAAAATGAATCAAAAAATATTTGTGGCCAAGGGAAAGTAGGAGGAGAGGGAGGAGCACTGCGATAATATTGGAATTTAATTATTTTGTTGATTGCCTTTGATAATTTAATTCAAGACGATTTCTCGTCTTTGAAGCAAAGTCTCGAAAAGCCTCTGATCTTTGATCTATTGTTATTCTATTTCATTGTCTTGCATCGCTCAGATAGATAACTGCGCTGGCAAACCGGGCATGATCCAAAGGAGGGGAGATACTTGCTTCTCCTCGTAAGTAAGGATAACTAATAAGGGTCCTTTTGCGATAAAGTTGTACGGATTCAACGCGCGCGTGAGCGATAAGCTAGACTAATGGATTTTGTTACACAACATGCTATATAAAATGATTCAACTCATGATGTTGCGGTATAGTTTATTAATTTATACGCTGCTAGTCGTTCACAGTGTCTTGCGCAAATTTAAATCAAAATTACAATTTTTCATTTTTAATTAATTTTAATGGCAGTAGTCACTATAATAAAATTCATGAGAGTCATAAATCGTAAATCTCTCTCATCATTAAAATAGTTATTACTTTATCGAATGCATAGATAATTTACGATAAAGATTAGAATTGATAGAGCAATTTATGACAATTTTATATTCTTCTCCTGATAACGGACGCGACGAGAATATTGTTCAAGAATAATTTATAGTTTGGAAATTACTTGTGATTGACTACGAATACTTTATTGTAGATACATTTTGTGCGAGAGCAAAGAGAATTCATTTATGAACAAAGGCATCGCAATAATTGGACAAATTGCCAAAAGTTGTATTTGGTTGGCGGGGGGGTAGTGTGTGATAGAAATACAATAAGCGTATAAATAATACAATCAGGCTCGTCGTTTCATGCTGCAGTAATAAGATTTGGCCTCATTGTCTCAATTCATTGCATTTCGTTGGGAAATGCGAAGGTGTCGTACGCGCACAAGCAATGAGAGAAATAGAGTTATAGCCGCCTCCCGCAGCACTGCCGTTTTGCAAATGAAAGTGCTGCATTGCAGTTAGCGCCGGTGGTAAATCAGCGCAACCAGGCTTTGCTGCTCACTCGCTGTTTTCATCTTTTACGCCCCAATTCAACAAGGTGTTTGTACCTCTTACAACTTGCTCACTTCGCATGCGATGCAGTCTCGGGTCACTTTGCGTACTCGAATTATACGACGTTTGTACGGAGAGCTGACGACATACATCTCGGCGATACGACTAAGAAAATCTGCAGTAATAGTTGCATCGTCTGTCGGTGCAGCAACACAAAACTGAAATGAAATAAAGTGTAGTTTACGAGATGCTCGCGTTGCTTACAACGGTCTATGGATTTACAGACTTGTATCGCGGATTTAGCAATTTTATGCTATTTATTCTTTAGAGCGCACAACGAGGAACGTGATTTCATTACTTAATATCTGAAAGATTTGAAAGGATTGCGAAGAACAAGTTTTAATGCAATCTTAGTACAGACATTGGGCATTAAATTTACAATTAGTTGATCATGTTTTACGATGGCAGTAGTGCAAATAAAACTAGCACTTGAATCAATTTAAATAAGCTGCCGAAATGTCAAGATATTGTCGTCGACTCAGAATTTTCTTTATGCGACTAGGACGCGCATGTCAAACGCGCGTTTCGTTTCGATTTTTACCATTTGCTCGCGCTTTTCCAGCGGAAAGCAGATACTTTCACCCATGCATTTGGAGCGCAAACAAATACGGAACGCATGCGTAAACACACTCAGCGCTGATGCATGCATGCATTACCTATTCAAAGGCAAAAGCGAAGAAAAGCAAATAGGCTAACAGCCCGCAATATCCCACTGTGAATTTGCACAGATTTTACGCATTTTTACGCCGTGCTTGGAAGTGGAGGAGTTCAACAGAGCAAGTAGCAATGGGAAAAATTGATTTCATTTGAATGGAATCTCAAGTTAATAACTCGAGATTTCATTTGAATGGAATCTCAAGTTAATAACTCGATTTGAATATTTAATTAAATTTAATGTTGATAAATATCTCAACTTTTGCCAACTCAATTAAATCATAATAATGTTTATTCGCATACAGTTAAAATACGTTGCGAATGCTGTTGAAATAATTTTGCATAAGTTTATGTATCGTTTTAGTTTCGCTGTGAATTTTGCCGTATGGTTTATGTGTGCGTTCGTAATGATTTCAAAACGCATGGCATTAGGATAGCTTAAACAGCCACATGGATGGGCGGTTTTGGCAAACTAGTTGAAAGTGGCTTCATTACGTGAACCACCTCCGCGCATTAAGTTTAATTCCATTAAATGCGCTAGCAACTCGGTACGGTACTGCACATATGACAGGCATAGGTTAAAATATTTCTAGTTGTGGAAACACTTTGAATATTTTTCATTAATTAATCGGTGATATGTTTGTTGCTCTCATCTTTAAATCACCGATAGAAAATCAAAATATTTTTTTTCAGGAATAGTACGTACTGGAAAAGATAAAAAATAATCGGGAGCACAGCACATAGTTGGCAAAGCACAGCACTAAATGAAAGCGCAGTAAAAGTGCACGCGGCGGAAAAATACTTGTCGCATTGCAATTTGGCATTAATTGACTTTTCGAATCCAGTTGAGTTTTTGTGCGCGCTGCAATTGCAATCTTGCCAAAGAGTAATAGACACATACATGCGTTAATTATTGCTGCTTGTTAGCTTTTGAATGTCCAACGCATTCATTCAAGCGCAGAATGAACGTCAAACGTTGCGAGTTTTTATAAGTGATTGAAGATATGCAGACTTGATGAAAATTGATTGAAATTTTATGATTTATTACACGTGCTGCTTTCTCAATTAATTATTTTTAGTTGTACGTGCGCGCATCGCGTTGGAAAATGAGCTAAAGTTTCTGATTGAAAATCTTCTCTCAAAGTTTTCTCATTAATTTAACATATTTTACGCGTTTTCCAAATTGATTTTGATGCACTGCTTCAAAATGCGTTTATTTTTGTATGGCGAAGAAAATGCAACAATAATTATTATTATTCAGCAGTAACAGTTGAATAACTTGACGGGCGGTCATGATAGTATTGGAAGAAGAGAGTACGATTAAAAATCACATTTGCGAAACTCTCATAATGGTTAACTTGTTGAAGTAAGTCGAATTTGATGAGATAAATGAACAAAAAGGCGACGAAGTGAACCGACGAATCGAAATGCATTTGGCATACCATTCGACACGTTCGTCGGACACATTTTTGGCACAATGCCCGTATACACGGTTGCTACTAAACATTTTTTAACTGTCGCAAAACTTTTACAAGAAACACAAACAAAATAAGTTTGAACAACAACGTGAAATTGTAATAATCTAGAGTTTGACAATTGCAACTTATTTACGATCTTTATTTAACACGATGGTGGGTAATATATTATTGGTACAACTGTATAAAAGTAATCAATTTAAATCATTATAGTGCTTGCCTCGTTTGGCACACATGCTAGACTACTTATCACCGGATTTTTTATTTGCCATTTTTTGTTGTGCTGCAGTTGGTTGCCTTTTTGGCAGCATATAAAATGATAATACATGTTGACAGCCAGCAACAATTGTACTGCCAGTCTGAGTTTAATTTTTCACATGAGGAAATGCGATATACAAAGTGTGTAAAGCGGGACAGCGCGCTGCAGCGGTCTTAATCTGATAATATTTTCGATAGTACACATGCTGTGTAGGAAACACGCGCATATTTTATGCGTCTTTCTGCCGAGTCTGAGCAAAAAGTCAACAACAATAGAGCGACACAATTAATTTGGTCTAATAGTGACGCTAATGTATACGATAAACGAATGAATAGACGCCCGAAGAATACGAAAAGAGGACGCAAAGTTTTGCAATTTCTAGTTGACTAGCACTTTTTAAATATTCTCCATCTGGTGCTGTATGCAAACTTTGTGCAGTTGACTTTATTCTAAAATTTATTTAGCGCACGAACTAATTAAACGGAAAATCTTGCTGCAAAGGGATTTTAGTTTGTTTTATGATTAATAATTTTCACTGCTCCTAGTGCAAGTAGTAGTAGTCAGTCGTCTATTGGATTTCTTTTGGTCGAGTGAGTTTGCAGAATGACTCGTGATGAGTGCGCGCGTTCGTTCACTACTGGCAGTTAGTTGGCACTAAAGCTCATAATCCGCGCCGTTTAATTACTTTTCTTATATTCATAAGACGGACGAGGGGGACCTCTCTGAATAATAGAACACGACGATGCGGGCGAAAGAAATGATGGCAAAGGAAAAAGTTGTTCAACGTATTCTTTTTCTCTTCTTTTTGACGAAGAGTTGTAATTGTCATCAGCGCGTGCCATCATAACGTGAGAGTAGAATCCGAATCGGAATTAGCGTTCCCTTAACATGTTGTCTCTCATCCAGAGGAGGAAGAAGTTGGCGACATATATTTTTTTGCATTCTTCTTGCGTTGATAAAATGTATTTCTTGCATTATTATTTAAGTCCATTTCGAATTCAAGACTTGTATACATTTTTCGGGAATGCGGAACAAAATTGAAAACGAAGAGATAAGTGAAATCCAATTTTTGAAGAACCAGAAGTCGAATAATGCATTGCCATAAATTTTATTCGATAATATTTCTTATCATCCCCATAAAATATTATTATAATGCATGGTAACGTATCAATTCAAAAATGGGCGACAAGGCAAACGTGTAAAGGTCATCCCTATTTCAGATTCGCACCAGATCGATGAAAGGAATATTCAACCCGAATTTCCTTTAGTCGGAAAATGCGCTATGCCTAAATGTGCAATTAGTGTACAAATTTACAATAAGGCTAGATTAACGTTGCTTACGTATTAAAAACGCTGAGATGTTATGGCAAAAAACGCGCGGACAAAAGTTGCAAGGATAATACAATAGCGATGGGATGTTTAATTAAAAAGTTTAATAAGCACCTCATCTGCGTGCACGCTGCTTGACACACTTTCTTTTTGGGGCCGTCGCGCAATTCTTTTTAATTTATTACATTGCTTAATTATAAGGTTTACTAATATTATCTTGTTTTTTATTATTCTAGGTAAGTTTTTGAAACAGATTTCCTTATTCCGCGTGCGCCATTCTTCGTCAAGCGTATTAACAACGGGGTAACGGTAACAGAACAACAACACATCAACCACAACCACACAACATTGTTAGGGTAACGTAACAAAGGTATTTTTAATTACTGCCACAAATTTACTTCGTTCGACTTGAAAAGGTAATGAATTTTTGATATAATCTTTGTGCGCATATCTTTCCAACATTTAGGGCGCTAATACATCAAAATATACAAACACGGAGTAAGTAACAATTATCAACAAATTATCTACATCCTGCTGCTATTGAAACGAACATCTGGAGCGGAAATTATAAATCGCTAGCGCAAAGCAATTTGAATACTACATCTTCGACATTGAGTGAATTGCGGTTTTGTTCCTGTATATTACGCACACGTAAAGTGCGCAACGTTAGCATCAGACAACACTACACATATAATCTTCGGCACGAGAACGCATTTTCTAAGGGTTCGCACAGGTGTTTAATTACTTAAACCGAGAAAGCGAAAGGGTAGGAAGACTGCTTCCGGTTTTTGTGGGTAAGGTAGGAGTTTACTTTTCAAGGTGTTTATTTATAGTTTCGAAACTATGAAAAAGTATACGCAACTTTTTATTATGCTGGTAGATGTATAGGCTGAAGAAAGTTTAAGTCACGTATTATTCGATTAGTTGTTGAAGTCGCTTCAACATTGGTATTACCGCGAATGGGAAAACGCATAGGCGAAATAATATGGCATTAAATTTGATAACGTGTTAAGACTCTTCGGAGCACGTGGAATTGACGCGAAAAATGATTTATTTACTTAATAATATAGCAGTGGCATTGGTGTGTCTTTAGCACATAAAGTAAGGCTGCGTGAGTTGTTGAAAACGCGGAAAGCGACCGGAAAATATCAACGCGCAATATGATGCAATGAAACGGGAATAGGGAGCGTCGTGCTTGCACAAATAATATTGACATAAAACGGGAGGGCGCGTACCACCGCACATTCAATTCGGTTCAGTCACTTGTATTCTCTCATTTTGCAAACATTTTATCAACTTGTTCGATTGTCTTTAGAGAAAATGAACGGAGATTACGACGTGTGGTTTGCTACAAGTAGAAAAAAAGTTATATTTAAAATAATCGGCAATTCAAACATTGAATTCTATAGCGAAATGAAATGATGAAATAATGTACAAGTGATTCAGTACAGCTGGAGAAAATTAAGACGTATGATTCGTATTAGCAATTTTTTTTATTTACACAAGAAAGCCACATATTCGGTGAAAGCGGAATGCGTGTAATTTCGGGGTAAAATAGTTAACAAATTATTGGATTTTCTAATTATTTCATCACAAGCGCTTGTTGGATGCCGCTTTACGCGCTGCTATCAAATTATCGGCGGTTTAATGGAATAGTTTGCGAAAAACTTGATGAATTTTAATTGGCGATTTAACCGGTTTAATTAATTTGCAACGTGTTAATTAACTCGTTTATAATTCGCGTGTGCGCGCCACTCATTGAATTTGATTGCAACTTTTTTGACAATTTATCGTGGACTAATCAAATTCGCGAGGTATTTATCGCAAGAATGATAAATATAATTGAGAGATGGAAACTCATTAGCGGTATGAAAAAGAAGTAAGCTCAAGTAAAGCACACTTAACAAAGTGTTTTCGCATGTATTTATTGGGCATTGCGAAATTAATCCGACAACTCTCGTCGTCGTTGTGCATCGTGTGCAAACACACACACACACACACTGAATAATTATTGTACAAGGGCGCAAACGCCGAATGGCGGCTAAAGTGTGCGTGCAGAGAGTGCGTGTGCGACGGCAACAGCGGCAGCGGCGGGGAAATCAATATAAGGGGTGAGTTTGATGGGGCGCAGGCTTGAACCCCCGTGAGCCCAGCGAGCGTGCGTCGGTCGTCGGCGTTCGCCGGCACTCGCTGTTTGCCGACGCCGCCATCGTGCGCCGCTCCAGCCACCCCCGAAATTCGAGCAGGCGAGCGAGCGCGCCACCGTCGTCGTCGACAGCGCAAACACGCCGCGTCGCGTTCCGTCGCGTTCAATTGAAATGCGAGTATATAGTACGAACGCGTGTGCTTGCCATAAGAGATTATTTATAATAAAATAAAAGAAAAATGCGAACGAGCCGCACCGGATAGAATATCAACTTTCACCGAAATTAAATCGCGAATTCATTTTCCGTTAAAGGTTGTTGAACATAGTACCAATTTACTTCTCAGTGTGCGCGAGAATATGTGATTTGGCTAAATACTTATTCAATTAATAATTAATTATAATCAATTATTTCCTACTTATTGAAATACAATTCAACTTAACTTTTCGACGAATTAAAATTGTGTAACTGTTATAGCGCGGATAAAATACATGAAAACCCGTCTCACATCCAACTCACACGAAAGACAACGTATTTTTTTTTATACCAAACATTTGCTCAAGTGCCAACATATTTCTGAGTTTGCCATCACAAATAATGGACACATTTTATCATACTCATTACATTCATTAAAACTTTAAGCACACATGCGCGCGAGCCATCGACGAAAATTCGCATTTTCATAAATAATACACTGCACTCGTTTCCGGATTATGCACGAATAGAGAGTGAAGCGCGCACGAATTAAATTTTGATTTATTGTAACGCGCCGCACAAACTCAAAATTCACAAAATAACGACAACAGCACATAACAATACACGCAACAGCACTAACGAATAATAATTCAGAAATTTAACAAGGCCATGCGGGAAAACTAGAAAGAAGATCATCCTTTCAAACTAATGACGAACAAACAGAAACAAAAAGTGCTAGCAATTCATATTCGTAAGATAAATGTGTCTAAACTTGCAATAGTTTCGCGAAACGAATGTGTGCTTCTAAAATTTGCATAAATTGATGGAAAAGTTTAATCAAAAGGTGTTTACACACAGTGCACATCTCGCTATTGGAGAGTAATAATAATAATTAATACTAATAATAATAATTTTTGTGCTTTCGATGTCGTCTTAATACGCATAGCTCAGTGTCCTACTATCGCTGCTGTTGATGTTTTATAATAATTGGACGACGCTCGCCCTCGCTCAAATTTGGTATACATTATAAATTTAATTAATGCGGATACAGCTCGCAGGTCAGTTTCCCCAAATTAATGTATGCTGTTGGCTGCAAATTAACATTCAATAACGATTTATTACGTTCTCAAATATTAGCCGTATTCTCCAACGCTGGTGAATATGGTGTTATATGAAGTTTAAAGCGATATATGTTGGGAAGGGGGGTCGGATGAAAAATATTCTTCGATTGATTCGCAATGAATATTTGAAATTAGTTTGAGTCGCGCATTACGCTTGAAAGCATTATAAAAACGCTCGTTTTTGCATTTATTATCACCATAGCTTCAACGATGCTACTAATACAGACATTATCGTTATCTTGAACCACCCACCGTAAGTGTGTTGGTTTTATCTGGGTATGTTATCAATAAAAAAACGTACAAGTAGTGTAAAGTGCAGAGTAATGCACTTTTTTATGAAGGTAGAATATGGTAAAATGTTATACTAATATTGAGCCAAAAGCAAATATTATTTATATTTTTCGCTGAAACAAGTAGGATAAAAATTCAACCCGATTGAGAGGGTGGCGGTAAGCTAGGGAGCAAACAAACGAATCGTTTCGTCAAAAGCCGTCGTTGTTGGCACCGTCCGATGGAATAAATTCGTACATTTACATATAATTTGAGCGTGCGTGCAGGCGCACAGCAGGCGGTTGATTGCAAGATATAAACTGTACTCTACGTACGTACGAATAGGAAGGAATAGGAATGCGAATGCGAAACCGAAGCATACAGCGTACAATGCGTATTCAACAGGGACTTAATGACTTCCTGCTTTCTCTTGCGCACTTTCGTACCCCGCACACAGAACGTTTGTTTAGTCGGTTGGCCTTTTAATGCGAGTTCTCGGGAAATGACCATCACGCGTCGCCGGTATACTATGTTGTCGTCTTTTGCAATATTTATTCATCACATTACGAGTGGTTGGTGGAATTGACCCCTCCCGCCGAAAATCAAGTATTTACGATGAAACTCATTGACAGGATAACGCAACACAAAACCGGGCATGACGGATAACTGGTTTCATTAAGGGGTGGGGCGGGCGGTTGAAAGAATTTAACAGCACGAATAACGTAATAAAGTAAGGAATGAAAATACCACCAAAACATTCGTGCTGTGAATATGGGAAAATCATGTATGCGAAGAGCCATAAGAAAAAGGATGGCATACGCGGGGGAGGAGGTCAAATCATAATAAAAATCGATTTCTCATTTAGCGTTATGAATTTTTCCATTCACGTAACAACAACGCCAATAACAAGAACCGCGCGTTTTCCACCCTCGTTCGCTAATTGCGCCACGACTATTTGTATTAATTATGGGCTTGTGTTATTAGCTTTTTATAACGTTCAACATCAATATATAACATAAACGAATGGCTTCTTTATTCGGTCGGGAAATACGATAAATTGGAGTATGTCTCGCAACTTTATTCGAGTAATTCACAATTAATTTTTAACCATTACAAAGTAATAAAAAAACAGAACAAACTTCGGGCAACTATTCGTGAAAAGCACATAAAACAGGCGATAAAGTAGAGGAAAATATGTTTTTATGTTGACTTGCAAACTAACGACTAGCTTGATACAATAATTAGAGAGCAATTAAAATAATTACACATTCGTCACCCTTTCATCAAGAAGGCGCGTTTCAATTTTTTGATCATAAAAATTACTCGTTCGCACTATTATTTTTTCTGCATTATGTTGAAAGGGTTCAAAATAGGCTAAAAAGTAAGGAAGTCATTTAATATTTAAATAGGCAAATAATTATTCTACGGATATGTGAAAAGGATTGATTAAACAAATTGAATGAATATAGTGCAAACACACACTCTAATTGGATAGAAATTATTAATGAGCGCACAATTTGTAATTTCTCATGGCCGTGCCTTGTACACCCTACTCGCCAGGAGGATAGGAAATGGGTAAATAATGAGCACGCGTGTAACGGCGGCGGTGGCGGCAGCGGCAGCAAAACGTGGCATCCCCTATATTAATATTATTGGCAATATTCCTAACTTTCCGTCGTCGTTATCGTTGCTACCATATCAACAAGTACTTTGCTTGCGCTATTGTTCTATCAGCCAACTCACTCCCTTTGGCGCATTAATGTTTTTTTCTTTTTCCAACCAGCACGTAAAGAATCGTAAGCAATGAACGAATGAACGCGTGCGTTCGAGTCGCGAGCAAACAGCGAGTGCCAAAAACATGGGGCAAAAGCACAAATCACGAATGCACTTCCTCCTCACTTGTTGGTCGTGCGAAAACTTTTAGTCGGTGCGACGCGATGACTCTTTTTTGTTATCGGTTTTAACGGTGTTAACGATGTGTAATATGCCGTGCGCAGAAGCCGGATAAAGACTAGGACTCTCTGACGAGTCATTACTTTTACCGGTTTGGCGGTTGCATCAAATCCGGAACATATTCTTCTATTATGCGCGTCAAGCAGTTCGCGATGGTGTTATGGATGCAAATTATTTACGAGCGTTGTTATCAATTAAAATGTCATCTAATTAAATTGAATATGTTTCGGTTAACTGCTAGATTTTACTAGCTAGAATTTGATGCAATTAGTAGATTGCCGCCTATTACGTAAAATAATAATGCTAATTACATAAATCAAACGGTCGAGGGGGAACATTGGGATGAGCTCGCCAGCCGGGAAAAGGGTGGGCGAAACGAACGAGTGCATTTGCATAGAAATTCCAGCGCGTAATTTCGTGCGTTAATGTTTTGGCGCGGGGTGCAGAATTCAATTGTTCAACCGCATTAAACTATTGCATTTGCATATCTAATTGCCGAGAAATTTGCGTAAAATTCAATCAGCAAATGCCAGTCGTAGAACTCTGCGTATGGGCAAAAAGTGGGTAGTGGTAAATTCGTAAATTGAAATGCTATCAAAATGTATGATATTTTAGTTATCTCGTTGTAAATATTCAAGTAATTGTAGGGCAAGTTGACCAGTCGCGTACAACATATACGTGAATAATTAATTTCGTGTCGAGCAATAACAACAATGAGCAAACGCGCACCCATGTGCTTTGTGCTTAGAATAATGCATAATGCCTAGTCGTATGCAGAGGTGGAAAAATGGGTCAAGCGATAAAATTCTAGTATGCATATTAAATGCGGGGAGTTGGAAAATGTTTGAAAATATTTATTTGAACAATATCGCAAGTAATGAACATGTTGCAATAGAATTGCAGACAAGGTAGGACAACTGAGTGACTGACTAACAAGTAGTTGGGGGGGTAGGAGGTAGCGAGAGAGATGTGATTGATGAAAATCCCGAATAGGGCGACACGGCTTAAATTCACGCGCGCCGCGCGAACAAAATATCGGAGAATGACGGAATGTTTCCCAATGGAGCGAGAGGAGGGAACGATGTGATGATCACATCGCAAGTGATGACACAATGCGCAAACAATAGGTGAATGTGCCGCACAATTGTGTACATCAAATGTCGCGTTAATAACAGCCACTGAAATGTGTCGCTCCTCGTTAGTCGCGTTTCGCTATTGTTTCGCAATAATAATGCATAAATGCACAAAACAACAACAATCAATGATTCACTGCTGCAGTCGTTTGTTTTAATGAAATAAAATTAATCGGGAAGGGGTGAGGTATGGGAGAGAAGAAAGCGCACACGAAAAGGTTAAGAACACAATTACTTTAGTCGAGCGGCGGCAATCAATTATTCAAATCCAATTCGTGTCTCTTGAATTTTCCACGCTTGACACTATAAGTGAATAAGTGAGTAATGAATTGACATATTGTGCGCACATGCAACTTAGCATTTAGCTGGGGAATGCCAACACGAGTGGTTTAAGCTCGCATCAATTTACCGCCGCCTCCTTCGACTAATTCGATTAGGAAAATGCACTGCCGCGAAATGGTTAAGTTCAATCGACTTGCACTAATGCACTAACTGTCCGACAAACTCGCCAATCGCGCCAATCATTCAGTCGGTATGAATGTTTTACTCTTCGTATATTAATTGGCTATAAATACATGACGACAGATCACAAATGCCGAATTATGAATTTGGCGATGTGGAGAGATGCACAGCCAATGTGTATTTAGCAGTGTGCACGAACACAGAATAGTTAGTGGTAGTCGTGCTAATAATTTAATCCGCATATTATTGAGTTAACGGGGTCAAACACTACATACGTGCCATTAGAGCTCAATGCAGTCTTAGTTCGCATATGCATTACCGACTAACTTCTCAATAGACTCGTAAACTATTAAGTTATACGAATTTGTAGTTTATGCTCGCTATTTCTTTACGTCAATTTAATATTAGATAATATTTACGACCACACGGCAAATTACACTTTCTACCTAATTCGATTTGCAACAAGGATAGAGACATCATTTCGTATGAATAACGCGCCAACCAAATTGAATTTGAAATTCGTATAAATCAAATGCGCTGTCTTCCTGTGGACTACCTAGTGTTTAGCTCACGCACCCCCTTAATGAATGAATACCTACCTACCTACGTCAGCTACTAGCTTCGTGGTTTAGTCGATGCATCAATGCAAATAGGGATGGTGGTAGTATCATAAAATTTATGTAACTCTCGAATGCGTTTCGAAATCTTGAGAGCACCTACATGCGCGTGCAACGGTTTGAGAGTTTAATTTGAAGCGGCCTCTACATCCGCCCGCAATGATAATCCGCGAGGGTTTAATTAAATCTCGCAGTGCAGCCACAGACGACGGCTTTCGCATCGCTTTATTTCTTTATGTACCCGGCACGTCGCGGCTACCAGAAGCGAAATTATTGAAGAGTTATAAATTTGCGAGATGAAAGTGAAGATGGAATTTGCAGTATTAAAATTTTAATGACGGAACAATTAAGGGTCGAAAAGCAATTAAGCAACGAAACAATTCATGATACAATTTTCATTAAGTCTTCTCTTCGTTTTATTTATTCCGAGATCGGAGATTAAGAGATGTGCATTATACGTACAAACGGCAAAAAAGAGGACTTTTTCGATTAAGTCCTTTTGACTTTTTACTTGCGCCAAAAGCTAAGACCTCAATTTCGTATGCACCAAGTCACGTCGAGATGAAACTTTTTCGGACAGCGAAATCAAACGAAATTAATCCAACTTGTTTTTGTAATCCTTCGTTCGGCTCTAAGTTGCTATTTGCTGGCAAGTTGCAGCATTAGGCATTGCATTAGTGGGGGCGGCTGAAAAAATTGTTTGAACTGCCCTTCCGTCTTATTTCTTTGGGCATCGGTCGGTCGTGTAATTTATTTGGGTCCGGACCTTTTCTCTTTGCTTCTTTACTGCGTTTTTTTATTTTTCGTGTTGACATACATTTTACCAGGCGGGCATATTAGGAACGTTGATTAGTAGCGGGACTATTTAAATTACATAAGGGATGCTTTTTACCCAGAACGCTCATCAAATTCGGAATATTTTTTAAAATTTAGTTAGCGTACAATTTCGTGATGTAGTTATTTTTTCGTTTTGATCTCATCAGGCAAGGGATAAAATAACAAATAAGTGAAGTGTTTGTTGACGCGTGTCGTAAACCAAAAATGACCTGATGGGTCTTAACACTTGAGGCTGAATAATGCTTGCTCGGACAAGCCGGAAACTCGTGGAATAAAGACGCCGAACGGGAACGACGAAAAAACGGAAACACTTCACCCAGTTTCTTTCTTTTTTCTTTTACTTGTATTTTATTTGCTTCCAGTATCGCGTTTTATTTTCTTGCATTCCGACTCAGTTCTTTGTATTTTCGCCTATTTTTCGGCATTGTTGCGTTTTAGTACTACTCGCTCTTCTAGCGTATTCTACTATAAAAACGTGAGCGCGCGCGTATTATAACGCTTGAATTCCAAATAGTATTTTTTCAGCCGAATCAAATTTGAAATTGAAGAAGCGGGATATAAAATAGAAGATATAAAGATATCTGAACGAAACCAAAATACTTCTTGCTTAATATTCCAGTCGGGTATAAAATGTAAAATGTAAGAAACACCTCGAAAGTGTCACAAAAATACCACTCTTCATCTTGCGCAAAATACATGGGGGAATTTTAAACCATTTTCGTTTTGATCGCTTGTAAATCGGAACGATATTCCAATCGCAGGCTATCGTCGCGTGAAAAAATGTATTCTATTGGATAATGCGGCAAGCTATTGTGATATTAGAATAGTAATTGGGAAAAATCAATAGAGATCAATAGGGTAATAACGATAAGGTATTATCGCAATAAATTAGGAATGCGAACGCCAACTCGTGGTGGCCCTTTAAGAATCAAAGTTTTCATCTTGCTCTTGCACTCCTTGCCACCTCTAAAATGCGGTCCTGCAAAGCGCCTTTGCACTATCAGCGATAAAATTACATGGCACGCGTCCAAATTCTCTCAGCTCCCTATAGACTAAACTCGAGTGCGAATGTCGAATTGATTTAAGGCTCGAATTAAACAGACTCATGACCAGTCAATTAACAATAGGGTGGGGGAGAGAACGAACATGACAAGTTGATTAATTAATAAAGCAGTTCTTTGATTGTACATTTCAACTTGAATTTTTTGTGCGATAAAAACAAAACATAAGCGCTCAATGTCTATCACTTGAATTGAATGGCTCAGAGCGGAAAGAGTGCAAACAACAGCGGCGGCCAACACACGAGCTAATTAAAACATTGCACTTGAAGCTCAAAAAGTTGAAGAAAGCCTAATTGGCAAAAATGTCTCTGCGGTAATAAAAAATTCAGTTTTTTAAACGTCGCAAGTTTTATCAAACTTTTCTTTCTGCATTGCGGGGGTATTAAATAAATAGTACAGCGAAGGTGCGGAAATTTAAATATTTTGTGATGAGATAGCAATCGATTAGATGCATGCAGTAAAATCCAAATGTGGCACCCCCACGATAGCAATTTCCGAAAATTGCTAATACTATTTCGCAGCCCTTAAGCGAGCATTGGGAATATTCCCGACTGTGGTAGTATGCGTGCGCGGAATTTAACTGGATAATTATACATTGTTATTGTTATTGAACGAGTAAAATGCGCGCACGAGCTCATCATCTTGTTCAATCTTTGTGCACATTAAGTTGACAAAGCGCAGAATTCATTACGTTTAAGACGCTGACATACAAATACGACCAAGACGAACGACAACAGTAACCGGGGGGTTTTCCGTGCATAACAAATATAATAACATGATATTAGGATCGTAAATATGCTAAAATATTCGAGTGTATAATTCATATTAAAATGTAAATTACGCGGTTTAGGGAACAAAAAACGCGAAGGCAAAATACTCTTGGAGGAAATGCAAGATAATGATGTGATATTTGGATGGCTTGTATGCTTTTGAAAAATCTCTATTGATTTAGCGATAAAAACTTGATATATACTTACGAGTCTAAATCTCGAAGTGCGCGAGATTGAACTTTAGCAAAGTACGAATATCTACTTGCCTTATTTTTTATTCTTCTTCTCGGCGGCTGTATGGAAAACGCCGAGTAAAGAAGTTGAAATCACCGAGAAGATGACATTTGCACAGCGCGTACTTTCGAAGGATATTTTTCGCCGTTAACCCTCTCTTTATTCTCAATTTTATCACAAACTTGACGCGTACTACGGCTTGTACTTTCTTTCTTCTTTGCATTCGCAAACGTCCAATAACTGTACACTGTCTGTCGCATTTGAATATTTCTTATTCGGTATACAAAACTATTGTAAAAGTGTCAAATGACAAATGCATTCGCAAGTTTTACGCGTTTGATTTTTCTTTTGAATAGTTATCGTGTAACTTTTATTTCCACTTATTACGCGCGCGTAAACGACGCGAAGAACTAGGAAGTGGAGGAGGGAAAGTTTCGCAGCACTACTAAATGTGTGTATGTCGTATAAAAGGTTGATTAAGTAGCAAACTTGTACGTGGTAGGCGCGCAGTGTGATTCCTTCGGGAGTGTCTATATCGATTTGCCGCATTCGGCGCTTGTTCTATTTTTCTCTCTACGCGTACTTTTTTACAACTCTACAAGCGCTTCTCGTAAATTTTCATACAGACAATACGCCAGTAATACAATGAGCGAACGGCGCGCTGTTTCACTCCTTCGTATTTATACAAACAACGTAAAACGAGTGAAAAACTAATGCGCCAAGTACTCGCATTAATGTCGGAGTTTTGCGACTAAATTCTTGCTCGCGAAAAAACGGGAAATTCCTAGCGTATTAACGCATTCATCAGGCGCGCCGCATTCTATGAATTGGATTTTGAAATAACTACTCGTATTTTATTATTTTTCATTGCGGATAAAACGCGCAAAAATATTCAAAGGAATTCCCTCACAACTTGAAACTTTTTCGAAGTAGTTTGTCAAATGCAAATATTGATGCTTTGCAAAATGTAGGACCAGGGGAAGAAAGAGGGATCACGCATTATTCGCACACCCTTGTGCTAGCTGTGGTACGTTATAAAGGAGCACTAAGGGCGAGATAAATAAAATGCACATCGCACACGTCTAGCCCCATTGGCATTCACGTCCTAAATAGCGATAAAGCTCTGCGCCGCATGCGTGATAAATCGAAAAGATTTCGATACGAGACAAACCGGATATACGCACACTTGAACCACCGCCGATCGTATGTTGCCGCCTCCGCTGTGCCTCATTAATGCGCTTTGTTTCAAAGTGGAAGCGATTTCATGCACGCACTTAGTTACTTACGTTTCAAGTGGAATGAAATTCACCCTTTCTGAATCGCCGCCACCTGCCGAACGGAGACGCCAATTTATCGACGTCAATTCGAAGCGAGTCGTGAATATATTTAGGATCGCGCTATTTTTATATTAAACGTGGATTAATTTATATTTTTCTATCAGGTGCGTTCGAGTTTTTTAATTAAAATTTTCAGCGTAACGGCGATGATAATTGTCCTCACTTCGCAGCCCTCATGTGCGCGATGATGACAATACATATCTCTCTCACCACTGGTTATGCATCGGCCGCCCCCAACGCATCTGCTAGCGCGCCTCGGGGGCACATCTGGTGCGGCAGCGGTAGCACTTGCGATGGTGGTAACACTCGTGCATCTTCCACGTGAGATCCTCGCGCATTTCGCTCGTGCGAGCGGGCGATTTGCGCTTTTCCGGGGAGCCGTAAAGCTGACTGCGTTTGCCGGTCGTCCCATGTTAAACTCACCGTCGCCCCCGTCGTCATTTCAGCCGCCGCCTGTCCGTCTGACAGCGGCGGGCTAGCATTTTTCATTCATCGTGCGCGCCCAAGCGAATTTAACTGGGACGACCTTTTCATTTCGTTTCATTTCACCGTTTGCGCATTTTTATTCAATGTTTAATAGTAGCTGCTTCTTCTATTCTCAATAGAAGAAACTCTTTATTTTCTTGCACTTTTATATTTTCCAAGTTTAAATTTAAAATTTTACACCTTTGCGAAGGCGCGCTTTAGTTTAAAGCTTGTATCCCATCGACTTTGTATTGCTTTCGTTCAATTTTGACTCTCGTATCGTCGGCCGGAGCTTAAAACTTTTCCAATTTCCAAAGTCTGGAAAATAATGTTCTTTTGCGTCTTCTTCTTTCATTTTGATTCTAACTTTGGTTGATTGACAAATGAATTTTTAATAGCAGTTGTAAATTTTATCAAGTAGTGAGCGACTAAGAGAGATGTTAATAATTTTTATCTTTCCAGAACAAGTTTGATAAACATTTAAAAAATGATGAAAGTAGTTTCGTTCAAGTGAGCGGCGGCACGGTGGTCATAAATATAATAAGGGTCGTTCTTGTGCGCATAGCGTAAGTTGAATAGCAGTTTTCGTCTTTCATTTCGGGGGCGGTGGAACGTCATCATCGATTGCTTGTCGCGCGTGCTAAGATATTTTCGGAGGAAGGGAGGCAATGAAATACGTTGAACCAAATTGGGTTAGGATGACGTGTGCACGCGTACGTGATTTTAGAAAATGTGTCAATCAAAAATACATTTACAAGTAGGCACATAATAAGTAGTTTATTATACATGCGAAATTGACAATTTAAAATTTACATAGAGTATTTAACGAGATTGAATTTGAATATTGTATCGGCTGCAGCATTCCCGGATAAATCCAGGATTATTCTCGCATTCGTTTATACCTGCAGCGCTGAGGATGAAATTTAATTTCCGACGTCGGCTGCGCCAATGATTAATCATCAATTTTCGATGATGTAATTAACGTTTCAATGATACAAAAAAATGACTTAATTT
Source organism: Aleochara curtula (assembly GCA_963978815.1). Lineage (NCBI taxonomy): Eukaryota > Metazoa > Arthropoda > Insecta > Coleoptera > Staphylinidae > Aleochara > Aleochara curtula. The sequence continues at coordinate 10,949,470 of OZ022221.1, read as the reverse complement.
TCATTTTTTGTGCGATGTACAAAACATGAATAATTGCCCGAGAATGAATATTAATTTTACTTTAATTATTAATCAAAAGGCATTTATATTATATGAACTCTGCAACTCGCAGATATTTATTCGAGGGTAATTAATATTCATAAAATGCTTGTTCTTTCTTTATGTTTGCCAAACATACGCACAATATATTTATAAAATTAATAATACTTGCGCGCATCTCGCAACGGATGATTAATAATAGTCGCGTAAAAAACGAGCGCTATTCTTATTTTCGCATCAACAAATGGTTATCGTGCGAAAGCGTTTTAGTTCTTTTCTTTGTAACTGTGCGTTGCGCGCAAACGTGTATGACATGACTGACGATTATTGATTGCGTGTCACGTTTGCTGCTTGCTTGCTTGCTTGCTTTCCGAATTAGACGAGAATCTTTCACGTTTCACTTGATTTCTGCACTTGCGCGCCGCCAGCATAAATTATGTATGACGGAATAAAATGTGTACGAAGCTTTCGCAGCGCACTCCAACGAACGCGCCAAACTTTTAATGAACTTTAATTGAGCGCCGCGACCGCACGAAAAAGTTGGGCCTAAAGTTTCCAAGCTCTTTCGCCATAGAGAAAAAATAGAATGGGAAGGTGGTGGTGGGCATTAAGAAAAATTAACAGAGCTATCTTTTTTTACACATTGCAAATTGTTTCAAGTATTTTCCGGCAAAATAAAATGATTATGAACAGATAATATTGATTGTGAAATGATAGAATAATAGGTCGTTTGAAACTAATTAGTCAGATGCGTACGCGTGATCAATCAGTGTCATAAATTAAACGGAAGGAATTGAAGCGAATACCGGAAGCGCACACATGACGCTTTACATCCCTCTCGGGGCGCTACAGACCGGGCGCGTTTATTATGCGCTGCTCGACGTTTCATTTGACATTACGCGTGACGTTTCGCTTATTGCTGCAGCGCGCAACACTCGAAGAGAATTCAATTAGCTTCACTACTATTGCAAGTGAATCGGAGACGTGAAGAAGCGAGGAAGTGGTGCACTTACTGATGGGGCTGCTGCGCGCGTGACATCCGCGAGACGTTGATGAGGAAAACTATGAGAAGTTGTGGTTGTACATTTATTTCCTCCTCGGAACTTTTGGGCGATTGGCTAGAAATCTATATTCGTTTTAAAATCATATTAATTATTCCACCAAATTTGAGAAATTAATTTTATAGCGCACAAGTTATTGATCCATCCTTTGAAAATGACATGTCCTTTGAACTCGGAAAAATAAAAGTAGAGGACAGCGGGAGAATGAAATAAATCAAGAAATGGACGATAGAAGCAAAGAAAAATAAATCAAAAGTAGAGTTACGTGTCTCAAGAATATGTTCGTAAATGTTAATGAATATTATTACGAATACACGTCAATCAATCACTTAGAAAATGGTTGTTTCGGTCACGCTATACGCTACGCGTTCGTTTGCTCTCTAATGCCATAAGGGCATCAATCGAATGAACTTGAAATTTATGAATCATTTCAAGAAAATGTAGCATTAATAGTGTCATAAAATCAAATCATTAAACGTTTGCTATAAGTTACTCTCCCCTGCTGAAGACGCTCTTTGAGCCAGAGTATTGATAAGAAATTGAGAAGAAGAGTCGTGGAACAAAGCATTTCACCTCTCTTTACAAATTGCCACCGCTTTTAAACTCTGCGCGAACTTTTTATTCGTTTCTTCGGACGTACCACCCAAGGAATGGATGGTAGAAAAAAATGTACGAAACGCGGACGATTGAACGGAACAAAACATCGGATATCGTTCACTCATAGATAGTGAAAAAATGGAAAAGAAAAGTGCAGCATTGAACAATTTCCGCGTTGCTATATTTTTTGTGTAGATTTTTTCTCTAGCATTTTTCCGAACGGTTGTCCGTTATTTATGTGCGGTTTTTTTTCGGGAGCCGCATTAGAACGAAGAGAATATTGGAATTGTTTCGACATGCACCCTCAGCAAAGTACAAAGTGACATTCGATGTTTTCGGGCGCGCGAGAAGTTTTCCGGGTTTTGCGAAGAAGTGAATGGCACGCAGCGCAAATTAATTCTCCTGCGGGAAGAAATCGTCGTGTTGCACGAGCGTCGCGGTTATAAATAACCAGAGTTATTCTAACGTAACAACGTATTATAGGTAAATGCGTATTCATTTGTTTCCGGTGTACCGGAAAAAGTTGGTAAATGTTTCCGGCTGCTTTACTTCTTTGAATTTATATTCGAACAAATAACTTTCAGTTCAGACTTTCTCTCAATTTTTTTCTCGTATTTTTTTGTATAATTTATAAGATGAAATATTCAGATAGCGAAGCGGAAAAAATACTCAACTAAAAATAGACACAATTATTTTCTTGCGTGCGCATACGTAAATTGCAGGAAAAGTCACACGTTTTTGGCGATGTGACCGCGGCAACAGCGGTAGTACAGAGATTGGGAAAGAAGAGTACAGCGAGAGGCGGCGGTTGCCGGCTGTGTCTAGGCAACCGAATGTCCGCTTGCGATAGCGCGTCGACCGCGAATCTGCTCGCGCGCGCGGCGTTTGCCAGCCACCCCCACGGTCGGGTCGATAACACGATTCTGAATTATATATACGTACGTACGGCGACGGCGGCAGCAGCAGCAGCAGCAGCGGCTACACAGAATGTGCTTACAACGAGCTTTAGATTGTTGCCGCCGCACATGCTATAATCATATACACCACCCGGCAGTGGTATCAGCGGCAATGCTCGCACGTTGCGATGATATGTTTGGTTGCGTATGCATTTATTGCCCGCCCCCCTTGGCCAACGCGGTAATAATCACTGCACGTGCAGTGCTTGAATGCTAATGCACCTGCGAAAAGCATGCGTAAAAATATTGAGATAAGAGAAAATATTTTTATTTGCACATAATTCAATTTCATTCATAATACCAGCGGAAATCTCATGGATAAACGCGCGTTTTATAGCAATTCCGCGTTAGGGTTTTGTAGCCTAGTTTTTCCCACAACAAAATATTGGTTGATATTTCCCAGCTCCTAGGGAGGCGGCGGCAGTGTTTCGTTGCTTTTTTATTGGTCTTGTCAAAATGTTTATCGCACACATTTCGCTGTTTATGTGCGTTTATGGTACGCGTCGATTTTATTACGCGATATTATGCATGGGGAAATGGGGGAAAATGTGGAGAACAACGCAACGTCGAAGCACGCACATACCGCTACATCGCGAAAATTTGCATTTATGATCAAGCAGATACGGAATCTGCACACAACTAGCACTATTTGTTGTTCCCTCTTTGCGCATAACTGCCTCATACAAATCAAATTTTAATTTTTCTCTGGGCAGTCGGAATTTTAACTCGTGTTGTTTTTTTATTGAAACTTTTCCAATTAAATGCGAATAAAGCGCTGTGAGACAGTCAGACAATGCCCTGAATGTATTTTCGCACGTGGCTTCTCTTATAGACATTATAAATTCGTGCAGCTCACGCTTCCGCACTCCTGCCACCACTTCGTTGACTCCACTTCGTACAAAAGCAGGCGTTGAAGAAAAAACGAAGACTCGCGAAACAACTTTTAACTTTCTTTAATCTCACTCAACTTGAGAAAGGGAGCTCATTCCTTCTTCTTGCGCGTTGCGTTCGTGCGTCGTCTGTTGTTTTGCTTTTTCTTCATTTAAGCGGCCAAGCAAGAAGAGCCAATGAGATATAAGATATAATCCGGCAGAAGAGTGAGGTGTTATGTTGCGTCCTCCAACACCCTCGGGTATATGAAGGGAAAAAATATGATGAAAAGATCGGACGAGAGATGAAATTTACGCGTGCACTCAACGAACTCGACACTCACTCTCCGTGAGAGTGACTTGTTTGTATTACTATCATGTTGCACCTTCATTTATTACGGGCTATTAGGAAGTTGCAAGAGTGCGTTTTAATTAATTAATTAGTGAGCATTAATAGCTCCTTTAATTTTCGGCTTTGCTTTATTAATTCATCAAGTACTTGTAGGCACGGTCGGTGTAAGAAAACGAAGAAGAGTGTAGTTGTGTAAATTTGATGACTTCAGCTGACTTGGTATTGCGATTTGCACTCGTGTAAAGTCATGATTGAGCCTGACTTAACTTAATTTAACTTATTGCAACAAAAGCAAAGGGACACCGAGGAATGTTTGTCTTTCTCGTAACTTCATTAAGCGCTTTGAATTCTGCGTATTCTGCGAGTGGAAAATATAAAAGTTGCTCGCGAGCAATTAATGAAAGTTTGGGCGTTGAGAGCTGGGACATTATTCAGAGTGATTTTTCAAGTAAATAACGAGACTTGTGCGCAATCGAAAATTTATTATTATTCGCTGATAAAGAGCGAATTTTTTGCACTCGCATTCAAGAATTTATGTGCATAGTCTTCCTGTGCGGCTCGCTCCAGCCAGCATCGCGCATTGCTCCCAAAGTAAGAAGGACGAAGGGAAGAAGCAAATGCCTTCCTGCTTGCTCCTGCCGCGATATGGGAACGCGTTGGGTACGAGGGTATTGGTCGGTCGCGTCGTCGTGTAAAGGAAAGTATTGATCCGCGCGGAAAACGAGCTGTGTGCTCGAGGAGGAGGAATAGTGACCTCGTGCGCCATCGCTGATCTTACAGGTGCTATTTATCATGCGAAGGGGCAAACGAACCTCAAAGCTTACGCGTATTTCCAGCACACGCAGAAAAAATAACCATAACAACAACAACAACCAGACGCGCAGAACAAAAAGTGGTAGGGCTTTTTGCGTTATGTAATTAACTAATTAAAACCAGCCTTGGGAGGAAAGCTCCTACCTTATTTTTGTCTTATACTCATAATAATGGTATTACGTTACCGCCCTTCAGGTGATGGTGAAATGTAAGAAAGTAAATTAACACCCGGTGGACTGCTCTCAATTTGGTTCAACATTTCTTGCGCTCGTTTGAAAACAAAAATAGCGGGGAAACATTTGCAGCCAACAGCAACTTGCAAGAAAGTTTATTGCGGGTTCGCTTTATCCATCGCACATTCGTATTTTTCTTGCAGATGCAAATAAAAACAGGATGAAATATGTGATCAGCACGTAAATGTTGAGCAACACTACGATCATCAGCAGCACATCATCGGTAAAATGCATTCGCGCTCGAACCTAATGCTGCTCGGCGATGGCAGGGAACGGGCGATTTTCCCGAGTAGCGCCGTGCACGAGGACAGAACAGTGCAACACGAACTTGAGACACTCGTGAACTATTACAACAACTAGTACTGCGCTACGAAGAAGTGAGCGCTAATCAAGAGTGTGTGCGCGTTGTTTGGATGAACTCTGCCTTCATACGAAACGAAACGACTACGAAACGAACTTAAATCGCGCAACGAATTTTTTGGTTCAAACACCGACCACCACATCGTCATCGCTAAGCACTCGACGACACATAATCCTGAAGAAGTACCATATCATCATGTGCTATGCACTAACAATACTCTGGACGCTTGCATCATCATCATAGTTTCTATCTAAACGAGAAGACAAAAGAAGAGAAGATATTCTATTTGCTGTTGTTGAATTATTGCATTTTTTGCACAAAGAGAAAATTTATTGATCGTGTTACGTTTTGTTATTCTTATTAACTATCCGAGGAGAACAAAGAAACGGAGAAGAAGTAGATTGTTGTTGATTGATGTTTAACATATATTTCTATATATTGTAAGCTAAGAAAACGGCTGCTACCATGGGCGACGATCTCATGGAGAACAATTCGGCCCTGATCCCGCATCAAGGGTACGACCCGAATGTTGATTACATTATCAGCGACTACATGGAGCGGCTGGGCACGCGATTGAATATTCTTGAAACAGAACTCAAGTACGCGTGGAGAGCCTTGGATCTCCTGTCGCAAGAGTATATAAAAATGTGGGAGCGGCTGGAAAAGCTTGAGAGTCTCCTGTACGAACAGCAGAGCGTGATCGCTCAACTCTTGGATTTTTACACCTCGGGTAGTACGACTAATGAGCGCGGTGCGCTTATGGACGGCCGCCTCGGCGAGTTGGAAGTAATAAGAGAGATTTTGGGCAATGGGACGGTTGAAGATGGACTCGAAGAGGGCGTCGATGTCACGAGACATTCGTCGCAGGGTGCTATTGTGCAAGAGGTTGATCTTGACATGGAGGAGCTCAATGTGCCCGATGAGGCGTTCTATCGCAGCCTGAATGCGGCGTATCGTGATGACCTCGTCGGTCCCGACGCGAAACAGAGCCAGCAACAATTGGGAATGATCTGGGAGGAGCGCGAAGAGTCCAATAATGATACGAACGGCGGTAGCACTACCGGCGCTGAAGATGACAAGATGCGCAGGATGCAGCAAGAGCAGCAAGACGTTTATAGTGCGATGGACTATAAAGACTATCGCGGAAATTCGCCCTGCGTGAGCGAGCAGGATATTGCGCAGCTGACACATATAAGTGCAATTGACCAGGTTGCCGTTGATAAGCTCCACGAGCTTGATAGGCTCAGCGCCAAACTGCAGCAGGACTCGTTTAACATCAAACAGCTTCAGAGAAAGCTGCTCGAGTCGCCGCACAAGGAAGCCGCTGTTGAAGCAGGCAAAGATCATCATCGTCAGAGTACGAGTGGCGGGTATACGAATGAAAATTGGGCATTGAGTGCCCACGAACACGACGAACTGCTCCTCATGGCGAAATCAGACATTCCCACAACAATATCACCAAATTTATACATTCCTAGGCCGAGCTCCCGCCTGTCGGTGACAGAAAGTGTGATAGCCACTGATAACGAAGTGGCTGAGACTCTTGCGGGTGGAATGCGCACTCCTCGGACTCCGACGAGTCCACGCAGGAGAAACCTTGACGTGAATGTCTGTAGCGCTCCCTATACAACCGTGACGGGCAGACTGGCCTATAATACAGCGGTGCATAACGTGGAGAGTGCAGAAGCAGCCGCAGCCGCCTCACACAATCCGTTTCTATCGATGAATCCATTTTATAGCAGCTCTGGTGACTTGAATGATATACTTTCGGCGACCTATGAAACGGTACACTCATCAACTCCCTCAATATTCAATGTCAAGTCGGAACGGGCGCAATCGCCGGCCCTCTCGATATGCAGCGTGAGAACCCGACAAGATGGGTACATTGGCAATGAGCCGCAATCGAGTGGCGGGCTGACGAAAAGCGAAGAGCCTAGTCCGCCACCGCCAGCGCCACAAGACTTGTACTTGATGCCGAATGCGATGGTGCAGCCAAGAGGACCGAGTCCAGTCTTCCTTGGTACCGACGGGCCTTCCAAGTCAATTAACGAACACGGACGACTAAGTCCAAAGGTACCACATTCACCGAAGAGCCCAAAAACCTCTCCGAAAAGAAGTAAGTCGCATTCGTCTACGATACAAGCGGCGAAATCAGATTCGGGATTGTCTTCAATGAGCGGCTGGTCGAGCCTTGAGAAATCACCCGGCTCTCCGAAGAATGGACCGGTGAAACAGCACTCTCTAAATTATCTTCACCAACTGCGCCCCACTTCACCGCATCCACCAACGGCTACAATGCCTCCAGATGGTGCCCTGCAAGTTCCTACATGTAGCGCAATACTTCCAGGCGGTCACCACTTATCTGCATTTACAACCGTCAAGTCTCCATGCAGCTTAGATTCGACTGAAGGCTACGGAACATTTGTTCCTGCACCAGCGCCAGCGTCTGATATTAATGTGAGTCCGCGTTTAAGACCTAAACATCCACATCCTCCGCACCCGAAGAGCGGTGAATACATGTACAGAAATGAGCAGCCGGCAATCTACTCCGTCGCTGGCAGCAACCGGCAGGAAACTTACACTTCAGTGTACACGAGTGCAGATCACATTAACCACGCTGTTAAATACCCGGATCTGGTCGAGCCTTATGAAAACAACGAACTGCAGCAATTGCAACACCAGCAGCAACTTCTCTTGCAACAACAGCAACTCTTACAGCAGCAGCAGCAACTGCAACAGCAACAGCGCGCGTATTACCATAGCAGTCCGGACATGCACGCAATTCGCCGAAAATCACTCAATCGCTCATATGCGACAAGTAACGGCAGTGACAATATTCAAAACCACGATGGCTATAAAGTTGCCATGCACAGAACGATGTTTCCTAGTGGTAATATTACAGATGCCTTAACTTATTATCCTACTTCAAGTCGATATGATCAGGGTCATCATCATCCGCAACCGCAGCATACTCCTCACCATCACATTCAACAACCCCAGCAACAGCAAGAATTTGCAGAACCGCACGGTTGGAGTACGTATCCGGGTGAATCTCAGTACATTCAAGACAGTGCTAGCAATTCGAGTTCTATGCGATCAGTTGAGACAACAACTGCAGAAAGTGCGTACTCGCAATCCCCATATTTGGATCAAAGAAGACATCCTCCCAACTTGCGTCCACAAGGTCATACTGCTGCTCAACAGCAACAACAACAACAACAACAGCAGCACCAGCAGCAAGTTTCACCGTCGTTACCACCGCCTCCGCAGCCAATTTACCAAAATCAACAAGAAGCGTACGCGTGGAACCAGCGGCAAGACATTCCGTATCTTGAACTCGACCTCAGGAACCGCAACGTTCCTGAATACATAGTACAACAAGGTGAACGCAAATATTATGACTCTAGTGTGCTCGTCACGCAATCCGGGTATATCTCTTGCAATATGAACGAACCGACCATTCAACAAGCTCGACCCGAGCACTCGACTTCCAACCAAAAGCTGAAAAAGTTTAAGAGAGGCAGTATCAAGTCCGCCATGAATTCGGTGAGTCATTGGTTGCCCGATTTACATCTTACGAAACGAAACCGATCGTATTCGCTGCCCGGAAATAGTAGACTGGACGAAGATGTTGCGCCGCAGCCCACACATCATAAAAATGTCTTTAGCAAGAGCTCGCTCAACAAGAAAAAGAAAAGGATAGTCTCAACGATGTCTGGCATATTGCAGAAGGCAAAGAGGAAGAGTTTTACGCATGCCCAGTCATTGTCAGACCCAGAACAATCCGAAAACGAATGGGGTGCAAACCGAGCGAGTTCGGTAGTCTCGGAAGACGAAAGAAGCGAGGATTCGTATAGCATGTTTTCCGAATCAATAACTGAAAGGGGTGAGAATCTCTTCGAAAAGATGCCAGTGTTTGCAAAGAAAGATTCGCCGCCATCGCAATCCGGCGACTCTGCCAATGTTGAAACAGTCAAATTGCTGTCACCGATTCAACAGCAGTTTGAAAGCACTACCCCTAATCAAGACACTGACGTGTCAGACCATTTCGCCGGGGATGAGGAAGTCTCGGGAAAGAGCACAGGTAGCGGATCGAGTGGCGGGTTATTTGCGACAGTTGGCGATGCAAAGCGAAATTCGGGACCCTCAGAGAAAAGTGAGGACTCCGCTGGGAGCGAGTGCAAGTCGTTCCCGCCAGTCACCTTGGGCGGAGCAAGCATGGAATTTGCTGTCTCGAGGGCTCTGGGGAAGTATAGGCAGAGGCAGACGTCCTCGTCAATTCCGGATGAAGTCGAAGATGGCCCAGACGAGAGAATTCACGATGCGGTCGAGGTGATTGAACCTCTGCCCCAGCAGACACCACAAGCGCCACCAATGCCGCCAGTCTCACCCATGTCCATCTCGTTTGAAGAGACACGTAAGGTGCCCTCTTTGGTCGAGCAAAAGTCATCCGAGAGCACGCAGAGTGCGCACAGTTTTGAGAACCATCGCACCGAAAGCGAAGGCAGCCCAGCGTCCAGTTTTCGATCACAATTCGGACGCATGCCTAGGCATCAAGCAAGCCTTGAAATTCCCGGCTTTCGCGGTGACGATGACGATAATCGCAGTACGCATTCGTGGCGCAGCACTTCGAGAGTCTCCTCTCGACGACAGAGCACTGAGGATAGCATTGATAGTGAGGACGAGTGGTATTGTTACGAGCTCAAAAAGCTGGAAGAGCTTGAGCGCCAAAGCGCATTAGAAGCGGAGATGGGTCCTCCAGTGCAAGAAGTGGAGGAGACCGAAGAGCTCTACGAGCCCGACGAAGAAATCAAAGAACGCATGTCTTTTGTTCTGAGAGAATTGCGCATGAAGACCAAACCTGTTGAGTCCAACCAGATGGAAAATAATCTGTTGGTCATCTCCTCGGCAAGGCAGCGTGGTCAATACCTCGATATGGAGGAGGCAGAGAGTTTTGAAGAAACGGCTGAAGAACAACAGTCAATGTACGATGACGCTATTGAAGCCGAAGAGGCTAAAAGCGATGCGGAAGATTCGTCGGGCGCGACTTCAGGCCCCGACAGTCCGCAACATAGCATGTCTGAACTTGATGATGCAGACGCAGCCATCGCTGATGAGTTTGCACGATGCAAATTAACGAGTGCCGGACTCGTGGGTCAACCGCAGGCAACTTTCGCTGATGCAGAAGCACACGGACAACTCGAACCCGAAATTTCCCCGGCAGATGTGCCCAAAATAAAGATTGAGATTCCGATTAGCGTGCAGCAGGGCGGCGACGACAAAGATTCGGGACCGTTGGGCAGCAAGTGGAAGCTGCTGAAAGCGCTGAAGGAGAGAAAGGCCGAGGACAAGATCAACCAAGAGCGAAAGGACACGTCGGAAACGACGAGTGAAAAGGAAAAGGTTAGTACGGCTGCTGCGGCAACGAATAGTATGCTGGGTATGATGAAAAGTTTTTACGAAATTCACGTCAAGACCTAAATATTTCAAAGCCACATAAATAATAGTACTGAAATGCCACACTCATAAAATTGCAAACGCAAATGACAAATGAAGTCCTCTATATACAATTTCGTTAAAATATCGATGCACAATTACAGGGTGATTAACAAAGTATTTTAAGAATAGAACAAACACTCAACGCAATGAATCTATTCTTGGCAATTAAACGTAGAACAACGAAATTTCGGACAATCGTCAATAAAAATTGGCATCGATAATTTATACACACGCTATATATAATATACAACTATATACAAAGTTTTAACCACTGACAATTATACAAAAATATACCTTATATTTACACTTGTAATGTGTAACAAGTGTAGAACGTACAACTACTAGGCATTAAGGAAGGTAATATACATGGAACAAAACCGCTTTAATTGTTAATATTATACGAACAATTAACCAATAATACTTAAAGACGCAAGAAGACCCAACAATAATATAGCAAAAATAGCAATAGCGCTTAGCCTTAACGAGAAATAATAATAATAACCATTGAAACGCTTTATAAATGTTAGGAACCAAATTCCTAATAAATGTTTTAGACATGTTTAGCAAAATTGCGTACACGAAATGCAAATGAAAAACATTGCGACGAAAATAATTAATGCGGATTATTAAGAGGGAAATTTAATGAGTGTAACTAGAAAAATTATATAACACTCTGCTTGAGAAACGAGCATATTTTCAGATTAATAATGAAGAATGCATTTACACGCAACTCGTAATACCGAAATATTAAAACTATAAATTACTCGCGTTGAATACTGCAAGAACATCTTGTATATGAATTACCCAGGCGCGCGCGCGCGTTTTGCACACTACTGAAACAAACAATTAAACAACCATCTCTTGTACATACAACGCTATGATATACAGTGAAATACGACTAGATCTACGTAGTCACTAGGATAGAACATTGAATGTGCATTTGCTAACCGGCCAAAAACTAAACTGAACCGACCAGAATTTGCAAAATGCAAAGTATCACAATATGCACACAAATTCAATTGAGCTTTGCTCGTAGTCTTCAACTCTTACATATTGTTTGTTTACTCTTTCGCATAGCTTTTGTTTGCTCTCGACATTGGTACACGCATCTAGGCATATTTCATTCAGGTGTATTTTTGAACACTACAACAATACGATTGAAATCCAATTTCACTTATACTCGAGTTTTCGTTTCGACTTGCAGTGTTTGCTCGTCTAGCAAGCAGACAGATAGAAATTATAAATAGTTGCTAGGATATACGAAAATAATAACACAACAAAACCAAAAGCTATTTGGTAAATTTCCACTCGCATCGGTTCGAGTATTGAGTGATCGAATAATTGAATAAAGTTCATGTCAATTTCTAGCGGAAAGAAAGAAAAACAATATCCACTTAACATTTATATACCTCTATAGAAATTATTGAATTATTTATGCGCGAGTTGTTCGAGTTAATATAAAATATAGCAATAAATTAATGCTGTTTGAGAAGTTATTTTAACAGCATATAGAATAGAATCGGATATCATATCTTATTATATTTTATCATGATTACACATAATCATATCATACATAATCTCGATTGAATAATATCATCATATGACATTATACGCGCTTTGAATCAAGTTTGCAAAAGTCTAGGAAATTAATTATAAGGCGCATAAAACTTTTACTCGTATACGTGTAAGCTATTAGGAATGTGAATTCATGAAAATGGCAATTGAAGAACTCATTTCGACGACTCGTTTTATTATTAGACTTTGTTCGTGTGGAGATTTTCTTGCGCTAGTGACCACCCATGGACTTTTGCACATTTTACAATAGAACACGAGCGCAGGAATATTGGGTTCCCGTTGAGATTTGCTTCAATTCGCTTTCTCGCGCGCACACACTGCACTTAACATGAAATACTGTAAAACGTAATGACTTCAATATGCGCTTAATATAATTTCATCCCTTGGAGTGTTCGGTACGGTCGCGAGCGAGCATGGAAAATAAACTTGGGGAAAACAAAAATCCCACAAGATGAGCCCCGTCCCGCGCGGCGCCTCTAGGCTGTTTCTTTAAACAAATGCATTGCGGCGGATTTCACCTCTAAAATTTCATTTTATTCCTTGTTTTTCGTTACAAACGATAAATTGCACGTTCATTCAGTTGGTTAGATATTTTATTTGCGGTCGAGTTTTTGATTCACATCATACCCGCCGGCTTCATCGCATATTACAGAGAACAACAACACTAAATAAAATAATACCGTGCGCAAAATTGAGCAGTGCAAACGTAATAAAGTTCAGACGGTGCATAAAAAACAATACAATAAATCGGATAGTTTTACAATGTTTTTCAATTGAAATTTTAATTAACAGTCGCAGTTTATACTCGAATAAAATTTTGATTTTCCAGCGCAAATAACATTTCAAATTGGAATTCACAGTATAATTTCCTTGAGTCAATATAATGATGGCGGGTAATTAATAATTTTGATTGATGTGGTAAAATGAAAATCTGAGGGGCAATTAAAAAATCATCAGCATACACTGCGCACTACTACAACTAAATAATAACAGTAACAAGAGAGTATGAAAGCAGCGACTTTATCGACATGGAAACCAATTAAACTTTTTTCCATGAATACACACACTCGATATATGTAGATTGAACGCGTCGCCGGAAAAAATGGGAAAGGGCACGGGATAATACGGAAATCGAACGAAAGTGCAACACCGGGATAATTGATATTATTGATTGCACTCGATTTGTTGGCATCAACATTAGCACTATTAGCTTACTAAATTTCGCGTAATCCATATAGATTTTCATGATATATTCATTAAAGCAAATCAAAGCAAAATAATAAAATGCAGTGAGTATTTAGCGTCCATTCAATAAAAGAGAGTCTAAAATACGTTTAGCACACAAAACAAAAAAGCAAACAAATTTTAAAGTTGGTCCTCTTGCCATAATAAAATACTCTATTATATTTTTCATATAAAACGAAATAATATTACCTATATAACTATAACCAACTTGTCTACTACTACTTGATTGAAACAAAACATGGCTTTAACTCAAACTCAATTCGACGTACACTCGACATTATCTATACTAAGATAAAATAAAAGTAGCAATAAAATATTAGAAACTAACATTAAGGACATGATGATGTCTATGCGTGTATATGACACATTAATTCATTTCACTCTTCGAGTCGACAACAAATGTTATTTATTTATTGTTCTTGCAGTATGCAGTACTCACTCACCTCACTCACCTCACCTCAGTCAGTGAGTCAGTCATTCGGTCTATATAAAGTAATGAATAACGAATAGCGCATTACGTGTGTGACACGCATTTATATGTCAATAACAAAACGTCTATCTATCACTTGCATACTGCTAGCGAAAGGGCAAAAAAAAGAAGAAGTATTTATTGTTGAATTATTAATGATATTAATGTGTAGTCGCAGTGGCCCTCTCCACGCACACACACCTACACACCACCCCACCCCTCTAGTATTATGCATAATGCAAACGCAAAAGCAATTAAACGAAACAAATAGCAGTATTATTGTCATTATTATTATAATAAAATGTGAAGAATACACTACGCTATCATTACGATTATTACTAAGCATCACGAATATGTACGACGTACGCAACTAATTAAATAGATTGGCTAATAATAATGACACGAAAAGAAAATGCAATTAGTGAGTGGCTTTGATGGTGTTAGTACTATTATATATATATAAAATGCATCACTTATCAATATGCAAATGAAAAATATGGAAACAAAGAAGGCGGGAACGCAAATGTAAATTGTGGCAGTAATTATTGATTTAGTTTTACAGAGTGCATATATATGTAAAATACTGGGAAAATGCACCCCGCACACTAGTGTGTAACCAACTAACAAACAATTGCACATACACACACACACACACACACCGCACTCTGTTTCCATTATTTATTGTATGTACATTTAGTGCTGTTATTGTGAGGATGCAAATAAATAAAATGTTTTCATGTGCTTCAAAGGGTGTTGCAGGCAGCCCTTTGAAGTTGGTTTTGTTTTTGAGTTGAGAGATGTAATTAATTTTTATTTTTGTTTTAGAATGGTACCGGACTAGGTGGCGATTCAGCTGGACGTGCAAATGGGTGAGTTTCACAATCGCATTGCGGGCAAAGCGGGAAAAAGAAGCGCACGAAATATTTTCATATGTCATCAAACCATAATCATTATTCTCACAGCGGTGGTAAGAAGAAGCGGAGCTCGCGAACGCGCGTACGAAATGAATTGAAAATGAAATGCTTGCGCATATTAAAATACGGGCAGCAGGCGCACCAGTGAGAAATATCGTTCGCTGAAGCATGAGGAGCGTAAAGTGTGCTTTCACTCGTTAAATCCCTCAAGGGGATAATATTTATATATATATATATATACGCTGTGTGCGTATATTTGAAATTTGTTCTCGTCCTCGCTCGTGTCCTGATGGTTGTCGCCGGGAGCGCAAAGTTTGTTTTTCTAATTAGAACTTGCGCCGCCTCGCCTGGTGCTTTTTCAACGTTTTCACCAAATGACACACGCACGAATTGTAGGTATAATTTAACGGCGCCAATAATCGCATTTGGCGACTGCTGTCGCTTTGCATAATGATGATATCTCATAATAATAATTGTCGTGAAAATTACGTCGATTTCGCGCATTTGAAGTAAATTGAAGGTATTTCGGTTTGTTGCGATTAGCACAATGACATCAGCTGCATATGAATGCGCGTGATTGTCTTTAACGGCATTAACAATTATTGCTGCGCTAATGAGTGTTATGATAACGTTGCACTACATTCCACTCGATTAGAACAGGATATTAGATGGAAGCTGGCGAGAAAATACACGCGTCCGGTTTGCGGTTGATAGTATTAATCGACTTGTAATTACGCGTTTGAATGCAACACTTGAATTGTGATCGCAATCACATAGTAGGTGCTGCGAGTGCGAGCAAATAGCTGACACATTATTATTACTCATTAGGTAGGCTTATTAGGAAACTTGGGATTTAAAAATCACAAATTAATTTTGCTGTAGTCTAGTTATTAGAATCAATTATTCATTGGGAATTGACAGCAGATCGCAATTAAACATAATTGCTGTTTCTAGTTTTGAAAATACATCAGCTAACCGAGATGGCTAATAGATAAAATTACATACTACATGCAACACGCAAAAGTGTCAAACAAATTGGCATATTGAACACGTGCTCTACCTTCATCTCTTATGGATTTTACGTGCGCTTCGTGCTCCTCGCACCGCGCCGTCGATAAATGGGTCTGATTTTTCCGGTGATGCGCGCACGAGTTTTACATTCGCATGAATCGCGTAATCGTATTAAGGGCACTTGGAAAAACTAATAAATTGCTTTTGGTTTTGTGCCACACACATATTGCCGCGAAATATTTTACCTTTGTTGTTGTTCGCGTACGTACAGTACGTATGGATTGCGAATAGTAGGAAGGAGAGGGCTTGACAAGAATTGCAGATGCGGTGGGGGCAAATTGCAATTAATAGATAGAGACTGAACTAATTGAGTTTACCTCAATGCTTGCGCTAGTGCATACCAAACGAATAGAACGAAACTTCAGACGAGGCGACGAGATTTTATCTCTGCGGTCCGCTTGCGGCGGCAGCAGCGCCGGCAAACGAGGGTAGCATTCACATAAATGCGCCTTTATACCAATTTTTCGCTTCTTTTTCTCGTAATTTTTTCTCTTTATAATTTAAACACACAATTTGTCGCAATCTTTCGTCAACTTGCCAAGTTATTTTTTAGAATATTTTCATTATTGGGTTTTAATTTTATTTCAAACGACAGGGCACTTTGTTTGAATTCAAGCGCAAATAGCCTCAAGTAAAATTGCTTATTTTTGTGCGGGCGAAAACACAAAAAGATTAAGCGTATACCACCGCTTTGAATGACATTGAATTGGTTGTCATTTGCAGACATCCCGGAGACAATCCATTCTACAGCAACATCGACAGCATGCCCGATATTCGGCCACGACGTAAATCAATTCCACTCGTCTCTGACTTGGTAAGCATCCTTTTGCCCTGTATTTGCTTCGTTCATTTCAAACATCTTCAATTGCGCCCTTGTCATGCAATGAACCACAACTCTATGAAAAATATTAATAATTTAAAAGTACATCGGAACTCCATTAGTACTCCAACTTTTAATTTCGAGTGCGTGTATTCTTCTTATTTAAAAGTCTTTAAATTCAGAGCCGATATAGCCATTTGTCAATTTATTGCCAATACGTTTGGCGTGTGCGCGCGCGATCAGACAATTCGCACAATGGCGATCACGAAATTTGAAATATGCTCGCAATATTGCTGAAAATCTGCTGTTGCGACGCGTCGACGCACACCTAACTTGGAAATATGTATGCGCTACGAGTGTCATCATTCATCATCATTTATGATAATGTAAATTGTGGAGAGCGTGCATGCACGAGTGAAGAGACTCTCCTCTCGCGGTGGCGGTGGCCATCTGCCAAAACGAGCGCGCGTACAACCTGCGGATTTACCGTATTATTACAATGATAACAACAACCAACATCGTACTCGTACCGCCCTCGTACAACTCGACACGAACCCAACGCAAAATGAAATGAAACGTGCGGACATTAAGTATCGCATTTTGCATTTTTTATTTTGCGGCTTTATGAATTACGAATGCGGCTCTTCACGCGCTTTGACATTTAGTTTTCGCGATTGGATTTTAGAATTCGGGATATTCTAAAAATCTTTTGAAAAAACTGTTGGATACGTGACGCATTAATATTATTATCATTGGTTCCCAAGTTTTTTGTACGGCGTGTTTTCTCTAGAGATATGTCGGTCTCTTCGACGTACACAACCCTTCTCGCGCGCGTCCTCTTGAAGGATAAATCCAGGCGAGCGCGCTAGCCAAACATAAACATAATATAACTTATGAGCACACCACGCGCCGGCACGTTTCCTATTTAATCTACGAGGAAGTTGTTGGTGGCTCTTCGCCTTCCTTACATTTCGCGTTATTCACATATGTCTGGTCCGTTGGGACCTTATACCATTACCTGTGGACGTGCGGACATCTTGCAAACGTGTCTTCACCGTCTTCTTTCCGATCTGCGCGAGGCTTAAGGCGATGAAAAATGCTTCGTATGCAAATCGCCAAAGCGCCCATACAAATTCGTTCATTTACTTTAAGATTATCATCACTCGTTCTATCTGCCATACTCATTTGAAGTAAATCATCAAGATCCGCTCCCGAAGCATATTCTTCTATGCCCTTTAAATAATCCATGATTTAAACGTTTATCAAATTGATGTGCATTATTATGATCATACCATCAATAATCATTAATTATCTCTTTTTCTTTTTCTTTGATAAATTTGTGGTGTATTTTTTTCCTCTGGCATTAATGTGATTATGAAACTAATGTGTATTTGTATGTATTTTCTCTTTCTTTCTGAACAAAATCAAAAACAACCCCCCTGATAAATTTGATTGGCCGTTTGATAACGCACCAGGTTCTCAAGGTATAAAATTTATTCTACAATACTTGCAAGAAATATTCAAAATTGCGTAGTCCTACTAATTAGATAAAAAAACAAAATTCACATAACGAAATTACAATTGAACAAATATACAAAAAATACAGCAGATGATCAGCAAACAATAATAATATTGTAAATTAAGTATTGAATCACTTTTTTGGGTGACGTAACAAGATCACCTTTACTTCTCTCACGTATTAATAATAGTTGGTGCACTCGTTTTACAATCTGCATGTTTTTTTACTCGCACGTCTTTCAGTTGCTCCTGCAAGCAGGAGTATAAATATTTTTTTCGTAATTCCCAAAGTTTACTTTCACATAATCAATGCGCTGCGCATTCGTCGTAAACATCATTTGCATGCAAATTGTGTACGCATACTTGCGCCGTAATACGCAATGATAACTCGCTTTATTATTATTTAGCTTCGTTGCATGCGTCCATTATTCATTATCACAACTCACATTATCATCATTTCTCTTGGGTGCATGATAATAATTAATTGCTTAACATTTAGTATGCACATATTTCTTAATAGGTGGTATATTTGTATTTTGCCAGTTTATCGCAAATTATTTTAATTATTAAAATAATTGGTAAGTAACTTGGCGATAAGTTGAGATATTTTATTTATTAGGAGCACACTACCTCACTAACAAAAAGGCTTTCAAGTACAGCTACTGCTCGGCTTTCAATTTGCATATAGTGTATCAATTTTTTAATTAGATTTCTAGAGATTTTAGAATGCATCATGGTACAACAAGAACACATCAATTATTCTCATATAATAATAAACTCAACACTCTTATCAGTTTGCAGATAAATGTTAACATCTTAGTCTTAGCTAGAACTTTTGATATTTATGATACTTCTTTGCTCAAGATGAAGATTGTTGCTAATTGAACACTTGTAATTTGTTTAGACGATGGCTGCAACAAAACGCAATGCCGGCTTGACATCGGCTGTACCAAGAGCTACGCTCAACGATGAGGAATTGGTATGTGGAGCAATTTTATTTAAACACGTGCAAATTTACTACTCTTAAGATAATGAAACACATATTTCCGGTTGATTCGTTAATTAATTACTTAATTCTCACTCGACAGTTTTTCTGTTCTTACTCACAAACTATTTTACGTTTCTATTTGATTACGACACCGAAAAAATGTTTAAAACATTCACGTTTGGTTACTTCTGCTTAAGTTGTACAAGTCTTCACTAATTGCCAATCTTGTTACCTCAGATAATCATTAACACTCTAACTATTATATATCTCTATATCCTATGGAATACAATCGAATATAATATGTTTTTTTCTCTGATATGAACTTTCAGCTTGCATTGGTAAGGGTAAAAGCGTAGCTTGAAACCAAGTAGTCGTTCTCTTAAAGTACAAATTTTTGCAAAATAACTTTAACGAAAAGCAACAAATTAGGAGATGTTTTTATGATACATATGATTGAATTGACTTACTCTAGTGCTGGATATGAATTGTGTTTTTGGGCGGCAAGAAAACATGCTTTAAACAATGCATCTTATTACATACAACACGTTACACGTAAACACAATTGACATCAAAAAATTCCTAATGGTACATAACAAACACCCTAGACGTGCTTCACATTACATTAATATAAAGTTACGTGCTTCACATTACATTAATATAAAGTTTATTCATCTGCTGGATAAGTAGATGGTTAAACTTACTTTATATCTAATTTCGATACACAAAGAGAAAAACAATTTCAAATCAAATAACAAGTATAACAACGCATAAATATTGTTTGTCTGCCTTTTTTCGAAGCAGAATAATACGAATAATAATACTTAATTTCTAGAGAGCGCTTTTGCTATCTATTTGACGATCATTATTATACATTTTTATTATCAAAGTCCAGCAGCTTTGAAGACACTTGGTTGACTTAGTTAACTAGAGCACAATTGAGAATGTACCTGAAGAAAGTAATGAACGTATACCAAAGCATAAACTCAATTCTTGTCCAATTAAAACAGACAGTATGAAATGTTTGTTATGATTACGCGTTTTGCTCAAGTATTTCGCAAATTGAATTTAAAAGGAAGAAGTGCGCGCATGTGATGAACTGAAGTACAAACAAAACAGGATAACGTAATTATAAATCACTTTAGCGACTCATCTATCTGTACTTAAATGGTGCGCGAATGAAATACGTTGATTACTTTTTCTGAAATTGAGTTTGATTGGCTTTATGCTCTCTCTCTATTTCTATCTCCTCTAATCTCGTTCGCGTTCTTCTTCATGCTCAACTACTTTTTCAACTCATCTCTACTACTTATCACGTTTTAACTATTGCAAATGACGAATGATACGAATGGAATGAACTCTCTTTACAAACTAGTTGCATCATACATGATAATCGTAGAACGTTGTTTTGTTTGTAATTTCTTTGGCGAATGAAATTTGGCTGCGTTATTATTACTTATATCTTAGATATTGGCTTGCATTACTTATGTATTTGATTAGATGACTTAATTAATTATCTATTCTAGAGCAAAATGCGTATGATTTTGATTCATTCAGAAAGCAGAGATATTCGTTCGTTACTTTGTTCTTGTTGCCTTCTAAGTTTTATTATTACGTAGCTGATACGTGCCGTGCGCCCCTTGCAAGTGTTGCGCGCATATGCTAATAATTGTTTTGCGTGGTGATTTTTTAGAAAATGCACGTGTACAAGAAAACGCTGCAGGCACTCATCTATCCGATCAGCAGTACCACGCCACACAACTTTGTCCTGTGGACGGCCACGTCGCCGACGTACTGCTACGAGTGCGAAGGCTTGTTGTGGGGTATCGCAAGGCAGGGTGTTCGCTGCACCGAGTGCGGGGTCAAGTGCCACGAGAAGTGCAAGGACCTCCTTAACGCCGATTGCCTGCAACGTAAGTTTATTCCACGCGCACCACCCCCAATGCAGTGTGTCGAGAAGAAGGCATCTTGTTACCACGAGTATAAAATTTAACGCATAAACTACACTATCGCGCACATACTTGGGTTTATGATGCGACATGAAATTCAAATTGCTGAACGCATTTGCAATTTTAACTCGTTTGGAACGTTCGCTTCGTCTCATTGTGGTCTCGTTTACAACTTGCAACAAACTAACTTTCTATATATAGCTTTACTTCCCAAAGGATAATTATCTTGATTATATATTTATTTTTTACGGCTTATTCGCGACCTAGATTTTTCAAGTAATTAATTTTTAACAACAATTCACTTACATTTTGAGCTTTGCAGCCGTTTTCTGCCTATAGCAAGTGAAGCAAGTACATTTACGATCCATTAAACTTTTAATTTACCAATTGGCTCTTTGCACGTTGCAAGAATCTCGCAACAAGTTAGCAACACGCGCGCGCGAGCGCGCTGGCAGCTAAACAATACGCGAATGTAGTAATAAAATCAAAAATGCATCAAAGTCTGAGTGCGAGTTGGAACCTTCACATCCGGATCTGCTTGTTGCTCAATGGAAACCAATTAAAGTAATTTCCGTCTTTGAGACATACACAAGTGGTAACACGATAGAGACGAACGAACGGACGAACAAGTTGGAGTTGAGGGGAGATAAGGAAAAAAGTTTGAAAGGCTTGAGCGCACATGTTCAATTAATGCATCTCATGGTTGCTTGCATCGGTTTGCAGGAGCCGCCGAGAAAAGTTCGAAGCACGGTGCCGAGGACAAGGCGAACAGCATCATCACCGCCATGAAGGAGAGGATGAAGCAGCGCGAGCGCGAGAAGCCGGAGATCTTCGAGTTGATCAGGTACTGTTCCGTTTCCCCGATTGATTCTTTTCTCTCTCTCGTTGCCATATAATTTCGTTCATCCTGTTGTTGTATTTTGCGCGCATCGAATATTTATTGTTATCATCATCTTCACAACATCACGAGCGTGTACCTCTTTTGCGCGCGTGTGCCTCTGGGTATAAATCATATATCTCTTTGCATTTGACTTGTTTTGAAGTTGAATTGTGTACTTGTAATGTTCACGAATAACAGGACCATCTTCGGGATGGAAGAAAAGAATCACGCCGGGCATATGAAAGCCATCTATCAATCGGTACTCGATGGCACGTCCAAGTGGTCGGCGAAGATTGCCATCACAGGTTTGTCCCCCTCTCTCGCCCTTGTTCTAATAACATCAACAACATCTACTACAAAAAATTTAACAACAACAACAACCTCAATCCCCGCCCGCCCTTGTTGAACGTCGCTCTATTTATTTCGTACTTGTATATTATTGATTGATTGACTCGATAAGTTAATGTCGTCATCATGGCCAATTACTACAATTGGTCGGCTTTTTCCCATCGAGGCGAACGAGATTTATTTGTGCCTATTTTATGATTTGAATTTGTTGGCTTTTCTCTTGCTGAATGAAAGGCCAAGAAATTTTCAATGAATGTTTTGAATGTGCTTCTTATGTGCCATTATTACTCGTATCAGACGATTCATCGATTGAATACTTAGACACTCGACTCGCGTAATGATTGCCGGAAGAAACTTATGATAAGTATGCAATCGATGGTGTAAAATATACATAAATAAGACGCGTTCAATTTACGTTTGCTTCTGCTTAATGTTAAATTGCTTTTGCCGTAGTCATTCATCATATTGGTATCAACTAATTAATGCGCGATATCATAACATGTTAGCG
Organism: Aleochara curtula; assembly: GCA_963978815.1. Taxonomy (NCBI): domain Eukaryota; kingdom Metazoa; phylum Arthropoda; class Insecta; order Coleoptera; family Staphylinidae; genus Aleochara; species Aleochara curtula. The sequence goes on along the minus strand of OZ022221.1, from coordinate 10,926,408 downwards.
AACTTAGTCAACAACAGTCAATACATTTAATTGTTAATTGAAACTTAAATCAAGAAGCGAATCTTTCGTATTACTTGTCGATCGCGTGTAATCAAGGGGGGCAATATATTATTCAAACTAATGATCCGTAGAGAGACGTATCTATCGATTATCTTTGCGTGGGTGTTTTTGCTGGATATACGCGCTCAAACTTGGGGAGATAATCAGTGTGCACGAAACACCTCACAAACTCATTCGAAATGTGAATGATTTTAATACTCTGAATCCAGAGTTGAGCTGATGATACACAACAGACGGCCGAAATTAGTTTTGCGGGATTTACTATTCGGAGCTGTTGCGCGCGCGTTGTTTGATACAAATGCGAGAAGAACTTGAAGAGGAGTTGATCGAAATTTTCATCGTTTAGTGCTATTATATGATACACTTTTAAACGTGGTATAATTGCGGTCATTCAAATATATGATAGATAATAAAATGCTGCATGTAATTTAGATAAGTGATGTGCGGATTCGGCATTTTGCAGGACGAGTATGTGCGTTAATAAAACGCGCACTTTTATGCGTTTAGGAAATTAGCAGGCACGTATTTCTCTGCGATCGTGTTTATGCAAGAGCCATTTACAAATTGCTCATCTCGCAACGAATTTCCCGGTGCGCGCACATAATAATAGATTGTTGTTGACTATATAACTACATAGAGTTTTGTTGATTAAAGTAGTAAATAGACATGCCAATCATCGAATAAGTAATTAGTGCGCATTAGTTCATTTTCAATTAGCAGTAAAAACGTGATAAACTACTCGTATCGTTTACTTGAAAGTGCACACAACAACATAATTACACCAAAAAAAAAAGCAGAAACAAAAATTGGTCAACTTTGAATTCAATTGCATTGCGAATACAATCCATCTTATTTATGTATATTACATACTTTTAAAACTAATAATGTTGTCTTCTATATTATTACTAATACTTTTTGAATGAGCGTACGATTATTAATACCAAGCGCAGGCAGCAGATAGACAAGCAGTGCGCTTTTCGTCCGCGGAACGACGAAAAGCCACCCTAGAAGCGCATCTCTATCTCAGTGTGTCCAGTGGTGTTCGTGCTGTGTTTTTTGATTTGATTTGTATCGATGTTGTTTATATTCTTGTTTCCGGTTGGTTGGTTGGTTGGTTGGGGGCGCAACTCGCGCGCAGAACGACTTTTTCAGTGGACCCAGACACACACATTGATTCAATCGAGCAGGCCGAAGAGATGACCATTGAGGGCACCTCCAAATGGTCGTGCAAGATTGCAATCACAGGTATTGCCAGCTGCATTCTATTGGGACATAATAATAATAAGAATACTTTAACTTCTCTGCCTCACTATCTTAATCTTCTATCTATCTATCTATCTATCATTTCCTATATGATAAGATGATGATGATGATAAACTCTGCTAAACTCGATCTTAATTACGCTCATGATGATTTCTTCTTCTACTTCTTATTTCACTGCTCACTCATCCCCATTACCCCCTTCTTCACCACGAGGTTTATGCATAATACTTATTCTTGGAGTGTTGCCGCGCAAGCATTTGTCGCCATTAACTTTGCGCCACGTTGGCGGAAAACTCTTTTGAAATGCAAGAATGCAGAGAAACCAAAAGAAGAAAACACGCATCAGAACCGTGTGATTTGATTCTCTTCTGCCCTTCTTCTTTTTCGCTCACCTACTGTACTTCTACTTCTTGCAAATGCGCACACATTCCTCTCTCTCCCTAGTGTCCTCATTTTTGTTTTCTAGTTTATTCGTTTACTTTTCACCCACTTCCTCTCAAGCAGCAAGAGCACTATTTGCATACGAATGAGATGACTCTTTTTGTTTACCAAACACAACCGCACAACCTCTTTATCTTCCCGATACATTTTAGTTTTGACTTTGCCGCCTATTTGAAGATTTTTTATTTTTTGAAGACCAGCCTCCAAACCGTGTACCACTTTGCAAATGCAGTTCTCCAGCTCACCTCAAGCAATGCGCACTCAATTACTCTTGTTTACAACTATAAAAAAAAAGAAACTGAATAATTACGAGGAACAACAACTCTTCATATCACTTCATTCAAACGCAACTAAATCGTTTAGATTAACAACCACCACCACCCCCATAAGATAAATGGAATGACAACATATTTTACTATTCAAACTATTCGCACAACGCATGATGGTCCTAATACTACAAACTTTTTGAAGACAAGTTTTCTTCCTCGATTGAATTAAAACAAGCGCATCAGAATATATAGATAATAACTTTTTCACCCTTGTAAAGTTAGAACTTCTTAACATTTTACATTGATTGATTGATAACGACTACTTTCTTGAGAGCTTGCCCATAGAATGTAGCTCCAGACCTGCTTGACATAACAATTATAACATCAACGACAAGTCTAATATAATTAACAACCAATTTTATAATGTTGATTACTTGTTTAGCTCTGTTCCGAAGAGTGGACTCTTATAGTGAAACAAGAGTTTTTGGAATTGACACAAACCACATCAGAAAACAAACTTTTTACACCAACTTACACGAATTCACGAAACACAACACACGTACACACTAATTGAAATTCTCGCACATGAATTGCAAAAACTGCAAGAAATGCACTAGCAACACGTTCTAAAAAATACAACATGTTTTACTACAAGACAATAATAAGCTTTTCTTGCGCTTTTTGCTTTTCTGTAAAACTTTTCTGGGTCTGTCAAAGTATAACTTGATATATATATTTTAAAAAAACTCGTCATGATCTTCAGCATGCATCTCTGCGTACTCGTAAGATTTGAATGTTCTCTGTATTTATTTATTGTAAATCTAGTTTGTATTATCTCTACATATGCATGCGCGCTTTTCCCTACAGTTCATTAAATTTGTAGATGCGCAATTGAGGAATTGTGGAATCGCTGAAACCTATTTGAGAACGGGAGGATGATATCTGCCAGTAAGCGCAACATGACAACTCTATTCAAATATTAACAAAACACGTCCAGCGAAAGCGTACCGGAAGAGCCTTAGAAAGTCCGTATGTGATTTCACTCTTCCCAATTGCTTCTGCCCAACATATCTACAAATGTGATGATATCAATATCTAAAGTGCAGTAGTCGATTGTAGTTTGCTTCTAGGATTTATATACTTATATGTCGTGTGCTTTTTGTGCGTAACTTTACTCAAACATTCTCTATCTATGTGTACACCCACAAAACTTTTTTCGAAAGGTCGATCAAATAGCTAATTGTACATTGTGTGACATTACAGTAAAGTCGGCTCAAGGGCTGATCGCCAAGGATAAGAGCGGTACATCGGACCCGTACGTGACCGTCCAAGTGGGCAAAGTCAAGAAGCGCACACGCACAATGCCCCAGGAGCTCAACCCGGTGTGGGATGAAAAATTTTACTTGTAAATATGATTCGCTTCTTTGCATGTGCTTCCCATGCAAATACGTATTCATTTTTTTCTTCTGTATCACAGTGAATGCCACAACTCGTCTGACCGAATCAAGGTGCGCGTTTGGGATGAGGATAACGATCTGAAGAGCAAGTTGCGTCAGAAGCTAACGCGCGAGTCGGACGATTTCCTCGGGCAGACCATAATCGAGGTAATTGAGTTGGCCGACCCAAGTGGGCTTGTGTTTTTATCCATGCGTGACTGATGCTGATGATGTTGATGCATATTAGGTGCGCACACTGTCGGGCGAGATGGATGTGTGGTACAATTTGGAGAAACGCACAGACAAATCTGCGGTATCCGGCGCGATACGCCTGCACATTTCGGTGGAGATTAAGGGCGAAGAGAAGGTTGCACCGTATCATGTTCAATACACGTGCCTGCACGAGAATCTCTTCCATTCTCTATGCGAGCAGAACGCGGGCATTGTAAATTTGCCGCAGGCAAAGGGCGATGACGCCTGGAAGGTGTACTTTGACGAAGCGGCCGAAGAAATCGTCGACGAGTTTGCGATGCGCTACGGCATCGAGTCCATATATCAAGCCATGACGTACGTGGGCAATTTCACGATGTGCTGGTTATCAAGAGATTAATTCGCTGTGATCTTTTGCAGACATTTTCACTGCCTCTCCACAAAATACTTGTGTCCCGGCGTTCCGGCCGTCATGAGTATGCTGCTAGCCAACATCAACGCCTACTACGCACACACAACCGCCTCATCAGCAGTTTCAGCGAGCGATCGCTTTGCCGCATCGAATTTTGGTGTAAGTCTTTGCGCTCCGTGTGTCTCCGTCGAGCTCACAAAACTTTAACGTCGCACCTACTTTTTTGTTCGCAAATGTCATGTAGAAAGAGAAATTCGTCAAACTGCTTGACCAGCTTCACAACTCGCTGCGCATCGACCTCTCAATGTACCGCAACAACTTTCCTGCGTCCAGCCAGGAGAAGCTCATGGATCTCAAGTCCACCGTCGATCTTCTGACAAGTATTACGTTCTTCCGGATGAAGGTGCAGGAGCTTTCGAGCCCACCGCGCGCCAGCACCGTGGTGAAAGATTGCGTCAAAGCGTGCCTGCGCTCCACATACCAATTCCTCTTCGAGAATACGTACGAGCTGTACAACAGGGAATTCCAGTGCGATCCGAATGAACCGAAGCGTGATCCAGAAGACCATGGGCCGCGACTCGACAGTGTTGACTTTTGGCACAAGCTCATCGCGCTCATCGTCTCCGTGATCGAAGAGGATAAGAATAGTTATGGTCCCGTCTTGAATCAGTTTCCGCAAGAGTTGAACATCGGCCAGGTATATATATATATTGCGGATTTCGGAGTTCTTCGGGACTGAAACTTTTATCAACTATTTTACAGCTATCCGCGTCGACCATGTGGAGTCTGTTCGCCGTTGATATGAAGTACGCGCTTGAAGAGCACGAGCAGCACAGATTATGCAAATCGTCCGCATATATGAACTTGCACTTCAAAGTGAAGTGGTTATACACGAACTATGTGAAGGATGTGCCACCGTACAAAGGTGCCGTGCCCGAGTATCCTGCGTGGTTCGAGCCGTTCGTGATGCAATGGCTCAATGAGAACGACGACGTCTCATTAGAATATGTCCATGGTGCCTTTAAGAGAGATAAAAAAGACGGGGTGAGTCGCGCACTTAATTTCATCAGATTCATTCTCTGAACCTGCGGTCCGTATGTAATGTTCCAGTTCCAAAAGAGCAGTGAGCATGCACTTTTCTCCAATTCGGTAGTGGATGTATTTACGCAGCTCACCCAATGCTTTGACGTCGTTTCGAAATTGGAATGCCCCGACCCGGAGATCTGGAAGCGCTACCTCAAGCGCTTCGCCAAAACAATTGTCAAAGTACTCATTGCATATGCGGACATAGTCAAGGAGGAGTTTCCGGAGCATCTAAAGGAGGAGCGCATTGTAAGTGCGCGTTTTTCGCAAGTTTTTAAATCCGCTTGCATGAGTTGTAATCTTTTTGCAGGCGTGTATTCTGATGAATAACATCCAGCAGTTGCGAGTGCAGCTCGAAAAGATGTTTGAGAGCATGGGCGGTGAGAAACTGGAACAGGATGCTGCCAATATCCTCAACGAGCTCCAGACGAACCTCAACACCGCGTTGGACGAGCTCGCGCAGCAGTTTGCCACTAGGTGAGTTCATCATGGTTTTATTTTTCTCTTCCTCCGCCGCGCTGCTGATGTTTGGCGTATACTCTTTTGTTTACGATGGTAGCATGGCTGGTAATTTATATATCTCTTCTTTAGCTTGGAGCCACGAATAACGCAAAGTGTAAAGGAGCTCGGAGATTTACTGCTCGCAATAAAGGGCGGCGGGCAGCCGGGAACGTTAAATCAGCCAGCGGCGCGCAACGCGGTGACGATCGAAGCGGACGAAGTTCTGACACCGCTTATGGATTTGCTGGATGGTTCGCTATCCTTGTACGCGCAGTCATGCGAAAAGACGGTGCTCAAAAGACTGCTTAAGGAATTATGGAAGATCGTAATGAGAATATTGGAGAAAACCGTCGTCCTCCCGCCGATGACGGATAAAGCGGTAACACTTCGTCGTTGTTACAATACTTTACACACGTTACGTTCCGTTTTTCATTCACATTCCTTTTTCTAGATGATGTTCAAGAGCATAACGGACAATGCAAAGAATATTGCGGCGAATACAAAGATTGAAGATATGTCACGCATTTTCAAGAACCATATGACCGGCAAGCAGGATGTGAAGAACGCGCTGAGCGGTGTGATGGATATCTCGAAGGACTTTGAGAAGAATCTAAGTCCGAAGCAGTGCGCTGTTTTGGACGTGGCATTGGATACCATCAAGTTGTACTTCCACGCTGGCGGTAACGGTTTAAAGAAGGCCTTCCTCGATAAGAGCGCGGAACTTCAAAGTTTGCGATATGCGCTCTCATTATACACGCAGACGACGGATGCGCTCATCAAGACGTTTGTTACCACACAGCTCAACGAAGGTATGTGCACTTGCTTCTAATACAAAATTATTCATTCACAACGCTCAATTTATTTTTTTCGATGTACTTGAACAACTAATCATATATTATACTAACCATAATTTTCTCTTCTTCTACTCTATCTCTTCTTCCACCTTCTCTTCTACTACTTCTACTTTAATGTACCAATTACTACAACAAACCTACAACAACATGAACAACATATGACCAACATCAACATCTAAATTTGCTTATAAATTTAAAGTGCCGCTGAACAATAAAGATACATATCTGCAACGACAAATCTCAATACGCGACGATGACGAAACTGAAACGGGATTAGAGGCATTAGAGGAACCTCTCAAAGCAAGAAAGCGCAGAGAGAGCGAGGCACGCCAAGGTATATTGAACAAAACAAGCAAGCAAATAAATTCCATCAAAGTGCAATGAAATTTTTAAGCGAACCATCTCTTTTTGAAGCCTACGCTAAATATTCGCATATTTTTTACGTAATTCATGCTCCCCAAAGCAATGCACTGGCAGCAATTTTACTTCGTCTCTGAATCATGTTCTCCATTATAGATAAACGAAAATGGAATGCCTTTAAAAGTAAATTCTAAATCAAGTACAAGTGTTGAATATTACAAATGAAATTGCGCCATGCTGCCTTGGGCTGTTTTGTGGCACTCTCGTAAAATTTCATCAGCGAGATTTTTAAAATTTAGCCAACTGCTTTTATTATGATTATGATTCGATATAATGAAGTGATAATATTAATTAATTGCTGTTGAATATTATCAAATATTTTTACATTTTATATATATTTTTTCAAAGTTTAGTGGCATATAGTTAGAAACAAACGACTTTGAGCATTCTTGGTAGCATTAGTGTGAGTTTTCCTTTTAGAGGATAACAGGTGTGTTCTAACAATGCGACACCACGTCATCATCATCATCTTTGCTATGGTTTACAATATTGCGTTGATTTTAGGCACCGATTAACACATATCTCATATTGTTAGAAACTTATCCGGCCCTTTAACACGACTACATTGCCTGCACGTACGATTTTGTTGAGAAAATTACCGCTTCAGTTGTTGCATGCACCTGAATTTATTACAGGTTTACAACTATGTATGAGAATGTTGTTCTTGTTCTCCAACTAGTATATAATCACTGCGTTCTACAATATAATAATGCATACTATTATTGTAGGACAACCAGTGATCGTTATAGAATATCTAGGCTTGTACATTTTGCTGAAAATTAGCAAAGTTTGAAATCGAGTTTTCTGTATTACTTTCAATTGATTTCGTACATTAATGCATATGGACTTGCAGATTCGGTGGAAGGACAAGAGGGAAGCGTTGGAGAAGTGTCCATCCACGTCGAGTTGTTTGCCCATCCCGGAAAAGGCGAGCACCGAGTAACGGTGAAAGGTGAATGAGTTATTGAGCGCACCCAACTCGCAATATCATGGCTAACATTTAAAATTCTCCTTGGTATTTTGTAGTGATTGCGGCGAACGCTCTGAAATGGTCAACTCCGTCGGGTTTCCGACCATTTGTGGAAGTTAATCTCATTGGGCCACATTTATCGGATAAGAAGCGCAAACAGGCAACCAAATCAAAATCAAACAACTTGTCGCCCAAATACAATGAGACATTTCACTTGTAAGTTTCAATCATTGTCTGCGATAATTGTGCGATCATACATGTCTTTCTCATTTGTAGTACCATCGGCAACGAAGAACAAATGGACTGCTTTGAATTGCACATTTGCGTGAAAGACTATTGCTTTGCAAGGGACGATCGGCTCGTTGGTGTTGCCGTAATGCAATTGAAAGATATCGTCGACAGGGTATGCATATTTTCCAACTCTTAGTAACGATTATACAAGTAAACATTTTGATACAAATGCATTCTTTTAGGGCTCTTGCGCTTGCTGGTTATCACTAGGAAAGCGCATTCATATGGATGAAACTGGCTGGACGATCTTGCGCATTCTTTCGCAGCGAACCAACGATGAGGTCGCGAAAGAATTTGTGAAACTGAAATCGGATATTAGGCAAGAGGATCCCCTGCAATAAATACATGCTGGGCAGGCTAATGTGTTCAAATGAATGGGAGACGAATAATTATGATAAAATTCACAAAACAACACGCTCGTAAACCAAGTTCTCGATTCTACTATTGGGCCGTCCTTTAACGTATTAATACGCACTACAAACGAGAATGTAAACAAATCTTGCAAAAGCAACTCTTGCGAATATGATAGACATTCTCTTGTACGAACTTAAGATTTGCAATAGTGCAGTTTCGAAATTATAATATTACATGTGCCTGCATTAATAATAATGATGAACAAACAGCATTATGAGGGTAGATGAATATACATAGAAATCAATGATGGATGATAGATAGACTTGTCATATTAACAGAAGTACTTAATGATGTCAATGCACACTGAGAAGCGCATTCAAGACGTACACATTTTCATTTTGATGTCTACGATTGCTTTAAGAATTGTTTGCCCACTATTCATAGTGCATAAGGATAGTTATCCCTTATGTATTTGGTACTTCAAGTGAAAATGTGATTCAACATAGTTTAAGGAATTAATTGCTACTAACGTATCATTGATACTTTTTCGCATGAGGAGAGTAGCTGGTAGATAGGTTTTATCAAGCGCCAAAACCTATGAGTGGATAGAGCGCTCCTTAAGATGATGAGAGTTGGTATCGTTTCAAAAATTAACGATGATTTTAGCGACAAGCATAAATTACAACAAAAAACTTCTTCACTGTGATATGTAAGTACAGTGTACTAATTGTGTTGTCTGTTTTGTGTTTTACTAATGTTAATCGTGCCGAACTAATGCAAATTTGACTTATCATCTAAGGTCATTCACCTAACTATGAAGCATAAACAAACAAGTCATTGAAATTTAGATGTTGTACAAATTCGGATCATCCAAAAATTAATTTTCATCAAAACAGCAGAGGTGCGGCCTCTCACTCGGTTTAATAAATGTTTAATGTCGAAAATATGAACATTGGAAAAATATTTAGATATAATCATATGAATGTAATTACAAAGTGAACGCGTCATTGTTTCATCTGTATAATATTTCACGGAATCATCACGTTAACGACTATTAAGAGAATTCAGACAATATATACAAAATACATCTCGATGAAAAAGAACAAAACAGTTTAAAATAATGAACGACAACTTTTACATTATTTTACGACTTGTTACCAGGCTAAATAATGAATAATGAAGTAGGTGACTATTTATAAAATATTAAATAATTGAATATTAATCCATCACACAGAGAAACAAACACAAATACTAAAAGCACACTTTACGAATAGTAGGGCAAATTTTTTTCTTAATGGTGATTGTTTGTTGTTGATCATATATATCCTCTATATATATATGGTACACGTTTTTCGTAATCAGTCTATCTTTATGAACAATTAATGTAAATTCTGTATAAAATCTGTTTTCGATCACGTTCTTCCACACTTCTTACACTCTAAATTAGTGAACTAAATGATGAAAATGGAAGGCAAACAAGAACTCTAAATGAATGATATTTATAAATTTATGATAATAGTCCAATTCACTTTGAGCGTTTCACAACTGTACTTGATATTCTTAACTAATTTGCGCGAAGGCATGTGATTTAAAGATGATTTGTTCTCATTTAACTTATTCAAACGTCAGCAATCATATCCAATTAAGGTGCTCTACGTATGATTAATGAAACATTGATAAAATTAACGGAAGCGTCATGTTATTGAACATATTTTCTAAATTGTCATACGCCAATTGGTTCAATTCAATGATCGTTCGATAAGGTAGCAAGCATAAATCAATGCGCCAAACAGAATAATAGATATATCAGCGATTTTTTAGTCCCACGTACGACTCGTAACAGACATCATGACATAAATGAAAATCGATTATCATGAATTAAAATAACGTTAAGAGGAAGCAACAGTTTGTAAAAATTAGGCATGCGGTAAACAATTGCATAAACATTGTTGAGAATGTTACAGTCTCCCTTATCATAACTTGTACTTGTACATACTTACTATTATATATAAAATATTATATTTAAGATTAAGTACGTGCGCAAAACAAAACAGATGATACCTTAATTCGCTGTATATTATTATCTTTCTTGCAAACATGCATCTAAACGTGGTAAATAACAAAACTAAGATGGAATAATTTTAAAACAAATACGCATGATATATATATATAAAAGAAAAACTATAACGATCTAACATGGACCATTATTTGTTTCTTAATCGATTTATGATTAATATAATTAAAATTACATGTTATTACATTGAAGATGCTGAAATTAATAACATTATTCAATAATAAAACTTACACTCATGATAAGTAATTGTGAGTAAGATAATTCAATATGTTTCATGGTCTACGACAGAGTGCCAATTTTGAATAATCATTGGTGTTTGAATTAACCGTGCGCAAGTGATGATATATAATGTCTGTATATTTTATCGGACCGGAACTGTATCCAGAACGTGGACGTAGTAATGGCATAATAATCTTTCAAATCTATGGTGCACTTAGTGTACCCCCTTTAATTATAACAGACATGACATCCTCTTTATGTACTCCGCAATGGATGTATTTGAGAAGACCGCAGCCACGTAAGTTTAATCATGTATTTGCTTATTATTGTGGTTTTATTCAGCATGGAAATATAGCTTGTAATATATCCCTAATTAGGTCAGTCGTGGAACAGTTGGTGCTGTGCGAAGAAACCTACATCCAAGAGTGGATAAGAAAAGGCTGAAAGAAGAAGACAAATTTATGCATACATATAAGTTTTTATTAGGGCAGATGGTGGCTCAGTGGTATAACATTTTCTCACTCACCGTGATGTTCACAGTCCAAATCCCCAAGCGGATTGGACAGTAACCGTGAAGTCCCCGGTAGGATATATACAATATGAATACAAGTTTTAATTCTGTTGCAGCAAGACAGTAACTGGCGCAGTGGTAAAATACTCGCCCAGCAACGGCGAAGTGACAGGTTCGAAATTCCGGGCACGGCTAAGATTTTTGACTCAAGAATAAAATTATACAACATAAATATAAGTTCCAATTCTGTTACAGCAAGCCAATTAGTGGCGCACTAGTCAAACACTTGCCCAGTAACAGTGAAGTCAACGCTTCGAATCTCCGGGCCGTTGTAAGATTTTTGACTTAAGAATAAAATTATACAACATAAATATAAGTTCCAATTCTATTACAGCAAGGCAGTTAGTGGTGCAAGTGGTAAAACACTTGTCTAGTAACCGTGAGGTCCTGGGTTCGAATCCCGGGGTCTGAAATTTTTCAGAAATTTAAAATTCTAATGGTCAAAGCACTTAGAAGTCCCCACCTCTCCTATAGTGGCGGCGCTCCAGTCTCAAATGACGTCACAATACGCGGTCTGTTGGTAACGAAAATCGGGAATGGGGAGGCAGTATACTGCCGGGGAGCGAAGCGGCGGGGTGGGCCGACACAAGACAATCTTAACGTACGGACTTCAAAACTTAAAAATGGGGCCCTTGTACGCTCTGGGGGGGCCCCTCAGGACTTACTCTAAGTCCGAAGGAAGCCCCCAGAGCGTACAAAGAATTGAAAACTCAACAAATCCGAATTACCTGTCTCAGGAATCGAACCTGAGACACCCAGATCACATCCATGAGCCAAACCACTAGGCTATGAAGTGTTATTGGTATAGCTAAATTTGATCTTCCCCTTATAGACTCAAACTTAGAATTTAAAACTTAAATAAATGTTGCTTGTCCCAGGAATCGAACTCGAGACACTCAGATCACTTCCACAGCCTTTACCACTAGGCTATGAAGTGTTATTGGTATAGCTAAATTTGATCTTCCCCTTATAGACTCAAACTTAGAATTTAAAACTTAAATAAATGTTGCTTGTCCCAGGAATCGAACTCGAGACACTCAGATCACTTCCACAGCCTTTACCACTAGGCTATGAAGTGTTATTGGTATAGCTAAATTTGATCTTCCCCTTATACAACTCAACCTTAGAATTTAAAATTTAAATATGAATCGCTTGCCCCGGGGATCGAACTCGAGCCACCCAGACCACTTTCATAGCCTCTCTGCCACTAGGCCACGGAATGTTGTTGGTGTGACTAAATTTAATCTTCCCCTTGAATATTCAAACAGTGAATTATGAGATTCAAATTAAATCCTCATTAGATTCCAATTCGATTCTTATAAGATTTCAACCTAACACCCCTATAGCTTGCTAGCTTTTTAAATTCTTCTTTTCTCCCAGATTTGTGCCTCATTCATATTATTAAAGAGCCCCGTCCCCAAGCTCGTGGAGTACATGGGACCTGTGAGTAATTAGGATTACCAAAGTAATCCGTTAAAATGTCATTTCGCCGTCTTTAAAAGATGGAATTTGATAATTGAAATATAATAAAAATAATTGATTAAGTATAAAACCCAACTTATCATCTAAATGCATTTAGTTTTCAAACTTATTCAGACTTAAATGCATTTCGTAACAATCAACAAAGTATCAAATCTCTCAAAACAAAATACATTTATAAAATGTTTAACTACCACCACTAATTCTAGTATAGTACCCCCCCTTAAGCAAACTATTCCTCCTAATTGTTTTGATAAATAAACAAACACTGCGTTAGTTAATGCGCTTGATCGGTGGTAGATGTAATTACCAGTACCGGTTAAAGTTGGACACTTAAAGCAATGTCAATTACGAAAACTTACAATTACTTCCTACTCAATAAAATAGTCATTAAATTATTCCGATAAGTTGTGACCGAACGCTCCAACTCTGCGACTTGTATCTTCAGTCGCTCATTATGTTTCAAGAGTTCATCCATTTCTTGCTCAACATTTATCTCTTGTTGTCGTCGCTTTCGCCTGGAACGTCGCGACGCTTCATTATTCTTGTCACGCATCTCCCTGTACTTGGAACATTCGGAGGAATCACTGGCGCGACTGGCCGGTTTCGAGGGTCGTCCACGTTTGGACACCTTCGCAGGAGTATAATCCTCACTATCATCCAATATGTTAAAAGAAGAACGTCGTCGCTTTACAGACGGCTTTGACGTTGTCGCTGCCCCCGGAGGGATGTAATCCTCGTCATCTGAATCATATTTTTTGCGACGGCCCCCCCGTGCCTTTACTATCAATGGTGTTGCCGCAACAACAGATGGTAGCGACGATGATTCGTCGTCAAAGAATTCGGTCACAACTTCTCGTGCATCCTGATCTGAAGAAGGCGACAATGGCGTTGTCCTTTCCTGTTCTTCTTCCTTAATTTCCTCCTCTTTGACAACAGGTTGTCTTTCTTCTTCTTCTCCCTGCCCAAGTAAGTTGAAATCATCGTTACAAAAGAAGTTATCAAGCTTATCTACAATACTTACATTGTTTCGGAAATAAGCATTATTTTCCATTTCAAATGAACATATTGTGTTAATTACGTCCGGCGTTTGAAGTACATCCGCTTCACCAAAGAGAGCCATCGCCTTATCGATATTTAATTTAAGAGCGTAGTTATGATACTCGTTGATTGCATTTACATTATTAGATGATTGATTACTATTATCAATTACGTTGCTAATATGTTGCTGTTCGTCGTTATTATAATTTTTTATATCATTGAAGATGGCTTCGTCGAAATCAGGCAAGAAATCGTACTCATCCATGTTGATATCATCAATATCAAAATTATTGGGCGAAAGGATCGCATTGTTACCGCTGATTAATGAATTGCTCTTATCGTCTATAATCATCACTGCACCGCTGTTCGAATTGTTGTTTATAGTTTTTGGCTGAAGTGCCGACTCGACATTCACATCATGTGTTTCATTATTCGCAAAATTAAATGGATTTCCATCCGTTTTTATAGTATGTGTAACTTTGGAAAGCTCGTTAGCTTCTACAACGAGAAGCACATCAGTAAAACTTTTTCTAGGAGCAACACAATTATGTTTACCAATTAATTCGGGAGTGTGTAATTCATCTGTAAAACAATTGGTCGTTGTGTCGTCCAACTGTGTGACGAAGAGCTGAAGATTCATATAACGTTCCATCTCCAGTTGATCGCCATTCTGCTGAGATTGCGGCGAATCGCCCAAGATAAAGGAACTCTTTGTCTCCGAATCCTAAAAGAGATCGCAAGTAATAAATAAGTTTATTCAATAAGTCTAGGCTAACTAAGTCATACTTCTTCGGCCAGAATGTCGTCGAAGGTCGGTTGCACCAAGTGCGGATCCACGCAGTGAAGACTTGCTTCCAGATCGCCTTCGAGATTCAACATTTGGTTGGTGATGTTGACTCCTTTTTCCTTGCTGTTGCCGCTGTTCAATAATTTCTCGCCACGAAGCGCAAGACAGTCGGGAATTTGCGGATAAGGCCATGGTGAACGATACTGCAATGTCGAACACATGTTAATTTTTTTGTTGCTGAAATTTTGGCCATCCAATTCAACCGGCAAACTTCAGTCAGTTTGCGTGCTTGCTCTCTACACTTACGGTATGTTCGCCAAAACTTTTCGTAAAAATGTTGACTTCTAGTATCTCACCAAGAGAAGAGTTGAGCGTGCTGGACTCTCAACCTGAAAACCAGAAATATGTTATAAAGTTGTACAGTCCGACTTTCAAAGTCCTCTGCAATTAGATTATATCCTGACAAAGCGCTAAGCGATCCTCGGAATTGTTTGTTTTTGGGCGATGATAATACTTATAAACAAAAAGTACGCGCGCTATTTTTAGTTGCGCGTATGAGGAACCCAACTGTAGCCCCACGCGACTTTTATTTGAGGACTGTATTATTACCAGTGGCAAATGCGTGACTCAATCAGTAATTACAGATAAGAGAAAGCTAGCTACCGTGCGTGCGTGAAACAAGTTAAAACTTGTTGTAACCCGTCATCACCGGGAGCCTCCGTCGTTGTTTTTTAGTAAACCGGAGCGGTATGAAGGTCATACACCCATCCCATGATCACCATACGTCCTGACGTCATGCGCTCGGGATTCCCACACAATAGTCAATAAATTCTTTGTTCGCGCACTTGCTGAATGTCACAACGATTTGACGAATTTCTTTAACGTAAATTTGTATACTAGCTGTCTCGATTTCCTTTAGACTAATGATGCAAGAAATAAAACTTACTCTCGACTATTGCGCTGTGGTCACCACTGGACTGCGTGTAGATTTCCTTCAGGGTCACTATCCACGAAATCGTCCACAAACGTGATACTGCAGCCGTCCAATGAATATTCAAATGCGCGACAAATTGTTTGCCAAGTAATTAGTTGATCAAAATGACTGTCGCCGCACTTGACGCCAGTTCAGCACAGTTGCACAAGTTGTGAAATAATCGGGGGGCCGGCAAAGTGCGCTCACTTTTTGTACTGGCACTCGATTCTGCGCTATCCGCGCGCTCCACGCATCTCGCTTCTACCAGCAGGATCAACCTAACTTGGTCCTTTTCGGTACCAATGACGTCACCAGCAGAACGCGCAACTTGTGGGAGAAAACGATTTCGTGGAATCATGACTCACCGATAATCGACTTGTTTTTGCCTGAATTTACAATGCACAGGCGCCTGTTTAAAAAACCATAGCTCAAATAATTGCTGTGTGATTATTTTTGTATTTGTGATGTAGCAATTTGGTTTCATAACGCGCTATCAGGACAAGTCGCAAACTGCATGTGACAATGATTCATGCATCCGTTAAAGGCACCTGATCTACCAACACAACTTGTTGCACTTAATAGTTTACAAACAATCTAGCACCTACAACTACGAGAACATAGTAATCCTAACAATACATAGAATGATACTTACATGGCGAGATTCATGAGATCCAATTCCCTTTTGACCAAATAATTTCCTCAAACGGCCAAGCACACGTATCACGTGAATTACAAAAGTTCTTTGTTATTGTTGTACCCGTGCGGCGGCAATAAAATTGATTTACTAATAACCAGTTTAAAAGACGTCGCATATTATGAGAGCTAAATATAAATTTTCCTGCAAGTTATAATCGATTCGCAATTTCAAATAATAGATGTGGAAAAAGAATCGTTATTGGACAAAATGACTTGCAAAAGTATTATTAGATGCGCTACGATAACTCCGTGTAGCATGTGCCGAGATAACAGTCGTGCAACTAACTGACTCCTCAACAAATTGCCGCCCCGTGATCGCGGCGTACAAAGCTGGCTTGTGTTCAAAATTGCTCGGCTGCCTGCAATGTATTTCCAACACTTGGATTATTCGAGATTTCTGCGTTTGGGGGAACGCAGCGCTTAGGCATTGGTTGCGGGCACAAGCAAGGATTGTGCTCATCATCAACAAGGATGATGCAACATATCTTCATGATGGCACTATACAATGCACATCCCTCCCCATTGATATAAGATTCAAATCTTTCTCTAATTGCAGATCAAACTTCTTCATGTAGTTTGGAAAAATCATTAATAAGTTTTAATAACAAAAATAGAAAACTAAAACTAATTTAAACTCGTCAAACAAATCTCAATTACACAGTAAAAACTAGAAAATAAAACAAAAATGGAAAGTAAGTTTAAAATTCCAAACTTAAAGGACGCCAAACTCACAATCAACCAGCAAAAACTAGAAACTAAATTAATAATGGAAAAGAAGTTTAAAATTCCAAACTTAACGAACGCAAAATTTTTGCCCATCTTGTTAATTACATTGCTGAATATAGCGAATGCACTGAAGGACAATCATCTGAAAAGAAATATCAGTATATTAAATTTTGTTTATGTTTCAAAATATTTACTGTAAAATTTTGCTAAAATGTTTACTGTAAAATTTTGCTAAATAATTTAAGCAGTCTTTTCGTCAATTATAAAGTGCATAACTCTTTATCACATGCCCATCGATCAGTTCCTGATAAGCAAGTTTTGCACTGCAACTATCAAATAATTCAATTGTCAGGGGATTACGTGAAATGGTTTTCGCAATTTTTGTCGTGAACGCATAGGCCTCTAAATGTTTCCTAATAGCTCGTATAATTAAATGATTATCAGTTATCGGCTCAAAATTGAATAAACGTGCAACGAAATGAGAACACTTGGACCCCATCAGCCATTCTGGCCGAATTTGTCGAATGTCTTGTCGTCGAACAGGTCTGATTATCCCCAAATCAACAAAATAAACTAAAATAGTATCCATTATACAAAGAATTCTTGCACGATACCATTGGTCGTTCCACCGACAGATGCAAGGGTCTCCCATTTTTAAATTTGCAATTATTAGTTGACTGCGCCAGTTAGCATTTATATTTGTTTGCATTGTTTTGTATGCAACGTTATCGATATATCCAGGCATGTCGACTATGAACGCAATCTGGTCCAAACTCAAAATATTGATTATACGAACAGGAAAAACATTTTCATGTGGTAAAGCAAAATGCTCTAAGCCTACCGAACTATTTGGATACAGTAATACGTCTTTACCTTGAGAATCAACGTCGACCTGGTGCGGTGGCGGTGGAAATGTGCGCATACCATCGATGTTCAAAACGCGATTAAATTGATTTTGCACGAAAAGGTTAATATTGTCCCTCCCTGCATAGACGATGGCCTCTGGACAAGTATCGCTTCCTTGAATGCCCTTAGTGCAATGAATGTCGATGACCTTATCAACCAGAACGACATGGAGTGTGTCAATAACTTTCTGCGTAAATCCATCTGGAATACACAAGTTCCACAGCCGTATAGCTTTGCACAAAATGGGACGATCGAGGAATAAAACTTCAGGTGATATTTCATCGTATTCCACCTGCTCTGTGCTGCCATAGTCAATCAAGCGCACACGATATTCGGTGGAGGCTCTTCGCTCAATACCCACCAGTTCACCACGGTACCAATTATTGTTGCGGTGATAGCGTACCGTACAAACATCACCAACCTTCCATTTAATTGACGCATCCGGCATAAAACCAGAAAACTTCTTAGCAAGTGTATCCTCAATCATTTGCACTTCACTGCGATCTGAAATTTCATTGAAGAAGATGGAACCATCGTCGCCAATATAAGTTACAACCCCTTGTAATCGTAGCCCGGATAACCGTAAGGCTGGGAGCCATTTATTTTTGGTATTCTCGTCCGCGCCCCTAATAGTGGTAACGTTTTTACTTGCGGAAGAATCCTCTTCTCCCAATGAGGCGATCATAGGTTTTGGTAACGCAAACTCTTTTGCTAGTCTTCCCAAACCATTCTGGCACAATAGTTTATTCACGCAAAGTGTGCGTACTTTTCTTTTTTTAAGTGCGTGCACACTCTCTGTTTCCTTTGTCCACATTAATACTGGCACAGCGTCAGAAGACTGTGGATCAGTCTTTAATTTAGTAATATATGTATTTGGTTTGTCTAACACGAGATCATTTACAAAGTCAGTAGCTGTAAGCGACCAATTTGGGCCAAACGGAGATGTGCCATATAATAGCACTCTTAAAGCGATGGGTGGATATGAGGAAAATTCCAGCATGCATTCTCCAATATTATCCAGCTTTGCAGTAAAGACATTGCCATAATCAAGTCCGCGTACCTCATATAAATCTTCAGATTTCTTCATCACAATTACGACGCGGTAATATCGTTTCGTCTTTTGGTTGAACGCAACAGCAACTTCATTTACTCTCCATTCAGAATGCATCAGCAAGGGATGCGTTTTATAATGTAATTGAAGATTCAATGATAAATCCTTGTGAATATTCATTAGCTTAATATTCTCCACAAAATGCACGTAAATGGAATGTGGATCTTGTACGTTCAACACACGCACCTTATCGAAACGTATACCAATTAAATCTTCTTCGTTCTCCATAAAATCTGACTCGGAATTCCCTTGGGCTTGCGATAGAAGTGATTTTGTAAATTGGTCATTAGCTCCGCTCTCACCGGTGTCGTCATCATTGTGTGGCCATTCAAGAGTTAATGACCTAATACATTAAATATGAAATTATACCAATTCAATAAACCTATAAATTATGGTAACTTACAAATCTCCAGTCGATTTTAAACCAATACTAACTAGGTGTGCATTAACGCATCGGCAGTAATTGTTCTGTTTCTTGTAGAGAGTCACTTGAGGAAGTTCGTTAAAATCATGAACAGTCATTTTCAAGATTGAATGTTGCAATTTCGCCAGCAAACTTTTTCCCATTTCATTTTGCACCTCGTTCTCGAATGACACATCGATCAGATTTACTTTCGTAGCCTATAAAATAGTTTTATCAAGATCAACAAAACTTTGATTAAGAGAAAAAATTGAAACGAACAATTTTCGGCAGGGCCAAGAACTTCGGATCCAATCTTCGAATGCTATCGTAGCTTACGAAAATCTCAGCACCGGAGTCCGCCATTAAAATCCTGATTGATTCAAGAGGCGGATTTATTGACGTGATAACAGCTCGGTGCCAGTTGCTTATGGAATTAGAGTAGGACATTTTGACGGCAACTGGCATGTTCACTCTAGGGCTGTAAATTTCGCACTCATCTGCATGTTTTCGGTAATAATTATTTAGCGAAAACTGCAAATGTGCAAACACATCAACTGGGCACTAAAAAATTAATTATCTTGGGTCAGGCATACGGAAAAATTCGAATTTAGCTTACAGTTTGTACAAGAACTGTGGTTGCATCCACCACGCTGAGAAGTCGAATAATGAAGGATCCGTTTAAATCCAATGTTTCATTGGGAAAAGCTTGCCCATCCTCCACTCGCGAATTGAACGAGATTTCATTCAAACTCAGATCAAGAACCGGATCTGAAGAGACTACACGACCCGTTGCTATCAATGCCTCGCGCAAAGAAAAGTCCTGATGCTTGGCAAACACTTTTAGGTCGCATTCCAATACATTGCCAGGCAGTATGTTGACCGTATTAATTGTAATATTTGATGTGTCCAACATAGACATGATCTCAGTGGCGATATCATCGGTCCACGGTTTACCCTCTGGTTCAGCAACATCAACGAGGCAACACTCCATTGCAAACGGAGGAAACGTTACTAAATGTTGTGGTATTGCATACAAGCTACAAACATAAGTGATGAGGCGTTACAGTGATTCAATTACTAACAAATAACTTACAATTCAAATGATAAGATTGCAGATAAACCATAGTCAAGGAGGTGTACTTTGCACTCTTTGGATTCCATATTAACGGACGAGACAATGCCACGTCGCCAAATTGGTTGTTTATGGTATTTCACGAGATACATTTGTGCTAAAATATAAAACTGTTTAATATTGGTGATGCGAAATAATTGGGAATTTAACGTACCCACTGATACCTTATCCACGCTGTCTATCGAACCACGCATGGCGCTCTTTATGTCCGCATTTAACTTTGCAAACTGCTCGTTGTGTTTGATCGGAAAGACATAAAATAATCTCGGAGTAACGAAATGCAACAGGCGCACATTCTCTTCTTGACTTGGACGGAACTGAATCGGAGAATGTACCTCAGATGTGCCCGTTGGAGGAGTGTAATCTCCTGATGGTTTCCTCGGAGGACTTTCAAGATCATGTACTACAACATCACACCATCTTCAAAATGTATCCCGTTATGAAATTATACCAATACCTTGATCATCATTTTGAATGTACACGGGAGTGTTTGATTCTGGTCCGGAAGAAATCATTTCCACATCCGTTTGTTCTTCTCCCTTTTCCGACGTCAATTGATAAATGCTATTTTCCGAAATGTTTAACATTAAAGCACAATCCAAGTCGCTTATGATTTTAGTGAAATCCAAATTGATCCTAGCAAGTAATAACATTTTGAAATTGCAGAAACTCCAAATTAGCAGATAACTAAAGAATTTTACTCTGTATTATTATCGCAGGTGTTCCTAATGTGTAAATTGCATGGTAAACTTTTTGCTTTAGCCATCTGGAGCGTGATAACACCGACATTCTGCGGGGCATTGAAGTTCTTTTTGTTGAGCACATCCTCGGCCTTTGCGATGAGTTTCTGGAGCGCTTTGATATCGCTTTCCAAAACGTTACGAATGCGTAAAAGTGACGTGAGCTCCAAATTGGAAACGGCCGTCGCTTGAGCGATAAGACGACTTTCAATCTGTTGCACTTTACCAAACAGATACTGAAAAGCTCTGAACAACTTCCTCGAAAACTCCGGTTTGATCGGTTGCATTGAGGTGTTGGAAATATGCCTGTTAACAATCTAAGCAAGACACATATTAAACACGCTGGCCCGAGCTTCTTGCCAATTACAAGTACCAAAAGCATACATCAAACAAAAAAGTAGTATAAACATTACATCATCCGCATCATTACTACAATAACTTCGCATTGAATGACAAGACCGTACCGCGGCGATTCCATCTTGGAAAGCATTGTATTATTATTGTTCGTGCGCACACGGGGCAAAAGTTTAAACCATGGTGGGGCTTGCTATACTTGTTGTTGCAAGACGCTACTACTTGACTTCTTGCGGGCGACGCGCTGTCCATGCTCAGCAAAAGGTGAGCAGTGCGCTTAAAAACACCAGTACGCCACGACATGCAGCCGTAATCTGCACATAGTTAATTCTTGCTGCAAAGAAAACCCGAAAGTATTAGGCGAACATATTCAAATATTTCAATACAACTCGTAAAAATTATTACGAAGGCCTTTCGATTGATCGCAGTCTATGTGAATATTTAATTAAGACTTGTCGTCTTCGCTACTTCGGCGCACCGAGTTTTGTAATCAACATAATTCCGTTACACAACATCAACAAGTTGTGCGTGTAATAAGTAATTGTGCCGAACATGATGAGATCGATACACAGTGTGAGCACAGTGCTGATTATTCTTGGATATTTAATAATCACAGGTGAGAATATATATTATATGAAGGTGCTTGCAGAAACGCGCATGTTGTGCCAACTGCGCACAACTTTTGTTTTTCATGCAATTTCATGCGGTGTTTGCCTTTTGCTTGCTCGACCTATAGGAAACGACGACCTCCAACCGCAAACAGAAACAAATTCTTCACATTAACTTGCATTGTCATTAAAGTGCAATTATGTTACAATTAAAAAAAAACACGTAGCATCTAGATTTTATCAAGTTATCAACTAGTGACGAGTGCGCAAACCAAAGATAGAATAGTTGAAACTGCTACAAAAGACGCTGCTCTAATTATTAACATGGAAATATTTATAGCAAGTAATATAATTTCTGATTTTAATGACCTACCATAAATTATGGATTCATTGCTGCGTTAGAATTCAAGATTTCAATGAAACAAATTATTTAACCCACTTTAAAAATGCCAGATTGTCATGAAAAGGGGAAACTTAATGAAAGTTGCATCGAATGCTCATTGAAAACTTGATGCGCGTACGAAATAGTCGGTCGTTCTCACGCGCTTAAATGCAGTTTGCACTTGATATGAAGTAATCTTAATGCACCATTATGCGCTAGTTAGCTACGAAAAGAATGAAAGAAGAAATAATCTACAAATATGTCAACATGTATGCGCAATTCACCTATTGGGCTAAATAATTATCAGTGAATCTTTTAATCGTCGCCGAGTCGTCAATTTAAAAAACAAGATGTTGTCATTAAAATCAAATAATGACAACAACAACGACGTCGGCGAGACGAACACAAAGTAAAACATGATGTTCGCAAAGCAATAAATTCGATTCAATGAAGGTCGGCAAGTTCATCTTCATCGTGCAATAATTCCGATTCCTTCTTCAATCTCTACGACTCATCATCGTTTTTGTTAGTCAAGTTGTTATTAACTTTATCTAGAGTTTAACATCGTTTCACGCGTTGTTTGTAATAATTGCAAGTCTTAACATCGAGAAATATATCTTGGACTTAATACTAATTAATTGCAACCTTGAATTATTCATTACAAATTTCGTCGATTATAAATTGTTCCGCATTGGTGCTTATTTGTTCATAGGTGCAATTGTATTAATTACACTTTTTTTTGAAGAATTCTCAACGTTAACTTAACGACGTGGCAATAATTTGCGTTTGCTCCTTTTGAAATGTTGAGAGACTTTAACTAACAAAGGTTAAATTAAATAACAAACTCCCTGCGCCTCATACACGATCAACGATCAAGACCTCATTAGAATTAAGCATGACAAGTTTAGCAAGAATCAATCAGTGCTAATAATGTTGCCGCTAATAATAAAGTTGCGCCGAAGGATAACGTTACGCTATTGCGATATTAACATTTTGTTTAATTTTTACTAGATGAATTAATCGCCGTGCCTGCCAACCATATAATAAACTATAAGCTAAATTGTTTATAAAAATATATAAATTTGTTATTTAATTAGTCGTGCTTAATTTCAGTCATTAAATATGCAGCCGATGCCGATGTTCGTGACGAAGAATTTACAATAAAAATAAAGAGAAAACACTATAAAATAATATCCAAATACAATAATGCAAAACAAAAGAATCAAGGAATAATTTCAATGTCATCCTGTCTCGCAAAGAAATTTAACCGATACAATAATGAGATAATGAATGAATTTCGCAATGCAGTCCTTCTTGCCATTGACATACAAAAAAGGACAGTCCATGGATTATATTCACTGATTATGCGAAAGTGGGCGACTATTATTATGAACACGAGGTTGCATTTGTTACACTTCATCGCGTGTTTTTTAACTTTGCTTTAACGTCTTCAGTCAAAAACAAACTTATTTCTTCCTTGGCGCGCAGTTAATTGGAAACTAATAATAAAATTAAACCGTACTGAAAAACTGTTTGAGAATATACTCTATGATTTCACAAGTGTTAGATGTAAGCATAAATAACACTCAATCGCATTACAGATGGTTTTATAGATAATTAGAAATTTTTCACTTTCACTCCTCTGCACTGAGAAACGCATAGAGAGCAACGGTAGCATCTTGCAGAGTGTGCTAATTACCTTTAGTATACTTTATGTACGTTCGTGGTTTGCGTATTGCATTTTCAATTGCTTTTAGCATTCAGAGTTTTCGTATCGAATAGCAACGCATTAATGCAGGATGTTAAACTTCTTTTCATATAACACCAATTTCGCAACATCCTTTCATCAGGGGAAAAGAGAAGAAATAAGTTACCATTCAATTGTCTTACACGTTTGTAAAACAAATAAACGAAAGATTATGAGGAAGAATGTTGTTGACTGACCTATTCTTTCTTTCCTTCGCTATTATAAAAGCGGAATAGCCATTAATTTTACGAAAAGGAAAAGTTACCGTGCGTTATGTTAACGAAAAAGTATCAGGAAGCAAATAGTTATCACTGCTGTGTGAAGAGAAGAGAATTTGCGGTTGCGTTTGTTTAAAGTTTAAGACGTTCGCTGTGAAATTGCAACAGATAGCTGAGCAACAACATTTTCTACTGCATTCAATTTCTAAAGGGTGTGTCCAGCAGTTGAATGGACCAAGGCGTTCATGCACACTTCTTCGCATATAAAACTTGAACTCATTCTATAATCTTGTTACTTAATTTTGAATTGGAAATTTTCTATTATTACGTTTCACTATAATTATTTCCCATGGGTCAATCTATATGTGAACTGCCTAAAGTGATGTTGACCGCCACTTACTTCTCGTTACATTATAAATAAATATTTCGAAAAAACCGACCCGTTTAACAACTTTGTCTAAATGCGAATTCAATTATAATTATTTCTCACGGGTCAATCACAAAATCCCCAAAGTGATATTGAGTTAAATATAAAAAATACCAGTCTATCAACCTGAAAATATTTGGCTTGCAATGATGAATTGAGGAATTGTTTAGCGGCACGTAATTGCGCGCAATGAGTAAACATTAATTGCCCTAAATTGTGCCGCACACGTATTGCGAATCATTACAAACGCACAAATCGAGTATAATTACATTCCAAATGCAGTTGCAACTGCTAACTTAAGACGTAACTCACTCATAATCGATGCGACATGCGAGTGATGTGAGCGACTAATGCGTTTTCTTCATTACCTTTTATTGACTTTGCAGTACGAGTTCTATAAGTGCTCAAATGTTTAACGCGTGTGACATTTATTTGCCTGCCTAAAAGTACCGCAATTGAACTTTCAATCAAGCTTTGTGTGTTGATAAATATCACTCAAACTCAAGTTCTATTTCGGAAAATCGATGAGTATTAATTGCAAAATTACAATTCCTACAAGTAACGCTACAACAGATTATTTGCGCAATTGTGCCCGTATCAATAGCCAAAGTGCTAAATCAAGAACGAAATTGAATTCTATTTAATTCACTGCTTCAACAAACGCTTGTTGGTTGGTTTAGGTCAAGGATTCGTAGCATATCTCCAATGCAGCAAGAAGTACAAGAATGCAAGAACTGTTTGCCAACAAAGTGCGATTAATATACCGAAGTGAGTCTTGTCTTTCTTGTTTCTGAAATGTGAAACGCGAAATACTCAATCCTAAACGACGAATAAAATACGTAGCAAAATAAGTTTCATTAAATCTACGTTTTCTTGTATTTTTAGCGCACATGTTTAATAGCCGGAACAAAAATACGCGTCAAAAACGTGTCACGAGTAAATCACACGCCTGTGAGTTATAATGTAGGATTACCTCATATTTTATGTTAATAAGCTAAATGAATCACGCTTCAAATTAAATTCCCTCATTGTAAATAAATTGCAACATTTGAAAAGCACTCAATTAGCAGCCGCATGTCTTGCTTTACATCTAATTTGAATACCTATGCTCGTGCTTTGATTGAGAACAAAATGTTGACTTCTTTATTTTCAGTCTTGTATTGTGTGCATTTGGCATTAATTCGATTCGACAAAAAAAAAACCTTGAAACTACTTCGCGCACGCCTAATTCTAGTTCTCTAATTGCAGAATGAGGCAATTAATGACACTCGAATGAATGCATTCTTTGCCTTGCATTCAGGGTATGCAGTCCAGCTATAGAAATTAAAATTACAATTTACGTAAATTTCTTAAAGTTGAGAAATAATTATTTCACGAACGACGACAAGTAATAAGTTGGCTAAATTGGCGACGGCTTATCTTAAAGATGTAAATTTGCAAACGATTGAACAGCGGATTGATAAATTGCGAATAATTGGAATAAATCAAAGAAATCACGAATCACGACATTTGCAATTGAGTGGCTTATGGCCTTGAGTGTTGACTGACTTCTTGGCATTGTGTTATAATAGCAATACTGGAAGTATAGTATACGACTGTTTTTCTGGAATCGTTGCATCACTGTAAACCTAATATTGTTTGTTATTGGCGAATTGGGCGCATTAAAGTATTGATTTTGAACTAAAAACATGATGCATCTTGCATTATAAATAGACGCAACCGCAAGTTCTCTTCTCTTTTTCTGCGCAATAGCATGCAAAAATACTGTAACTAAATTCACCGAAGATTAATGCGCGCGGAAATTGAATTTACATTTGATTATTATTTTCCCAAGCAGCTGTTAATCATTCATAAATTAATTAAGCGTGACTTGGTGACGGAAGTTAATCGCGAGATGATTATGTAAATGACATTCCTCGCGTTTCATATTTACGTTTGTATCTTCTCTTTCCTTGCTAGTGTTGAGTATTTCCTGTACTCAATACTTGTACTTTCATGGCGCATTCTACCTTTGAATATTTATTGCAGTCATGTTGCACGGTTATAAATTTGCAGCGTAGAAAAATAAAATTACCGTTATTGTTTAACCGCCGCATAGAAGTACCATAGTGAAAATGTTGCGATAAACTATACCATATCCTCATTTTGTTATCATCTGCAATCAGATGTAAAATAAAACAAATAAATTTAATCGTTCGCGACCTGCCAACGTCTCTTCGAAGAATATAACGTCCAAGCCAAATTTGAATATGATGAAATTTGACTGAATATTTAAATGATGAAAGATTAGAAATTAACACACAAAGAAGCAGTAATGCAAACGTTCGTATTTGCATCTTATTTAAATAAGTACCTAAGTTATAGTTTGCTACCGATATTTAGCAATTCATTTGCGTATCATTGGCACACTTTGACGCGAGAGTATGCCCGTCATAAAATATGACAAGATGCAGTAGTTTAAAAACTATACGATATCTTGTGAAGATTAGAAAGTAATTGCTCTTCTTATATAAGAGCCGCGCATTTATCGAATGTATGATTGGTTCAAATGAATAATAATTATTTCATCTTCATCGCCAATTTCCTCCAAGTGATGTAATATCAACCCATTATCATTATCAAAAGAAACGTTGCTATTGATCTAGATTTCATTAGTTTTAATACTTCTTCGGCGTGATTTATTTATATGCACTTTGGTGTGCATGCTTTAAATGTCGCAAAATGTACACAATCAAGGCGTGTTCCATTTGATAGACGCTCTAGTAACTATTAGAGTTTCACTTGAAAATTGAAAAATTCGCAGCGTGCACATGGAGCGTAATTAACACAGGGCAATTGAATGCAAGTCTTACAAATTACAAGCAATTCAACCTTAGCCCCAATTTAAATGATCGATGTTGTTGCGAATTATGTTATTGAGCTATTGCAATTTGCGCTGATTAAGCAAAACGCGAGTCGTCGAAATTAAATTCGTATTACTCATATATTCCTCATTTATCTAATTAATTACTCTACCGAATCGGTCGTATTACTCAAGCGTGAAATGCAAAGCAACAAACACTGAAATCAATCACTCGTATCACGTATGTGAATAAGAATTCTACTACTATTGATATTTACTTTTCCCCGATATCTCCACTCAATAATACAGCTCAACATTACTAGCGATTATATTGTGTGTACCTGTGAGGCCACGATGTTGTTTCATACAAATGTAACGAATGAATTAATTAATCATCCAATGAATGGCGCGTAAAAACTGTCGCCACAGAATGGCAGGAAAACATTGCAGGTGTTTCCTCTATAAATATTCAAATTATATTAATCCGCAAATACTGATAGTTATTTATACTACCAATGACGCATTTATCTGAGAGTATCCTACCGATTTTTACATAAATTTTATTAGATTTACTCTCTTTTCAATTGATCCTTTCATATGATAGCAAAGCAAAGCCAAGTCCAGTATCTAATTAAAGATCATTTACTATAGCAGCCAGATAAATAATGTTTGACTTGCAATAAATTCACTTATCACAATAAGCTGCAATACCATTGTAGTATTGTTTAATCCGATACGCAATAAAATCATGTGAAATGCGCTGAATTAATAAATCATTGATATTCAATCGGATTCGAAACTTTTGATCTTGATAATTTAAGGGGAAAGAAATTGTAATTTTAAATTAGTGATGCAGAGCTCCAGATTTCATTACCCTCCTCTATTCTAACTGATAGAGATTTAGATTTTTTTGTAATACTTGAACTAAAAGATGAAGAATTAACACGATCGCTTCAAGTCAAGAACGCGTCCAACAAATTTGCGATAGACCAATTTGTTTCTTTGTAAGACTTGTGAAAAATTCAATAATTTTGATGATATCTTTAGTACTTTTCGAGATATTGATGAAATTAGATCACATTTCTTATGAAAGAAATTGTATTTCTAAATTAGTGAGACAGAGGAGCCCAGATTTCATTACCTTCCAAAATTCTAAATGATAGAGATTTCAATTTTTATGTAATACTTGAACTTTCAATTAAAACAAAAAGTTGAAGAATTAACATGATCGCTTCAAGTCAAGAACGCGTCCAACAAATTTGCGATAGACCAATTTATTTCTTTGTAAGACTTGTGAAAAATTCAATAATTTTGATGATATCTTTAGTACTTTTCGAGATATTGATGAAATTAGATCACATTTCTTATGAAAGAAATTGTATTTCTAAATTAGTGAGACAGAGGAGCCCAGATTTCATTACCTTCCAAAATTCTAAATGATAGAGATTTCAATTTTTATGTAATACTTGAACTTTCAATTAAAACAAAAAGTTGAAGAATTAACATGATCGCTTCAAGTCAAGAACGCGTCCAACAAATTTGCGATAGTCCAATTTCCTTCTTTGTAAGACTTGTGAAAAATTCAGGAATTTTAATGATATCTTTAATAGTTTTCGAGATATTGATGAAATTGGATCTCAAATCTGGATTTCTTGATCACCGCATATAATAACAATAATGACAGCAGTCATTATCGTTCAAAACTAGAAGAAAACTAAGCGACGACTAAACTAACTGAAACGCACGTATTCGAAATTGCGTTTATAATAACAGTTTCTTCATCATTAGATAAATCTGCCTGTGGTTTGCACTCCTTCATGCGTTTTACTTTCATGCACATCATCGTGCATACGTTGGAGTACATGTTACGTACAACTCTATTGAGTACTAAAGTGATTTTAATAATCTACCTTTGAAAACTGAATCACTGATTGATAACATACGTTTGTTGCTGTGGAGCACGCAGCTTCTTGAAATATTTCAAAATAATGAACTTTCGTTGTTCAATCATTTACGCGAGATATATGAATAATTGTAATTGCGTCAAAATTATCCACGTTAACGTCTATCAAATTTACATTTTGCTTCGACAATTAATCGTGTCCTTTCACTCTCTTCCCTCAAAAAGTCAACTTCAATATAAGTTTCTACGAGTTTTGCGCAAAGCGAACAAAATATAATGCGCATTGTTGTTAAAGCGATTGAGTATAGTGCAAATAATTCTTCGCGTTTATGCATTGTAAACCAATGTCGATTTGTATTTCAATTATTTCTCTTCGAATGCGCAATCGGAGAAGAAAACTACGTGCGTCTTTTCTCACCTGCAGTAAAACAAAATAAAATAAATATCCTTTCACTTGAATCACTTTCAATCGTGCCGCAGCCAACTCATTACCATGTACTCAAAATTATTTCCTTCACATTTCATTTGCATAAATCAATAAAATTGACTAATATGAAATTTTACAGATGGATTAGAAAACAAATCGCGAGTGAAAAAGACCCGCGCCCCGCCGCCGCCTTCAGCTGACGCACCCGAAAATGATGTCGACTATAATGACGACGAATTCGATGAGCGCAACAACCCTTTGAACTCAAACTACGTGCCTCCCGGATTTCTCAGTCCCTCAGTGCAAGAGTATTTGGAGTTAGGAAAGTCCATTCCAGGTAATTTCCAACCTACATACTCATAACTTTCATTGGCTAAACTTCGCGGGCTGAACACGACGCATATAAATAAATTTGCGAATATTCGTTGTATTCGTTGCAAGTTCGCATTAAAGATTGTCGAATGACACACTTTGCCGAATTGGGTTAGGCCTGAGGGGCAAAACACAACACCAAAGTTACACGTTGCAACACGTTGCGTGCGAATCGAAACTGCATTCGTATAATTCTTACTTTGAGCTGTATTTCACTTGACTTGATTTTGCGTTAAAGTCACTCCGAGATTTATCAGAGAAAGTTTGCGCATGCAGCGAGAAAACTGTATTTCCATTTAATGCCGAAACGCATTAAACAAATGTTAATTACACGTCCAACAAAATAAATTATTCTCTTCGTAATCAGAGTGGAGCGCATGAAATACATTTTTTCTAATCACATTTCAGGACGACCCGGTACTGATTACCCCGTTTTGGGAATTGTGCCCTATACGAATTTTTATTGTGACGAGCAACCCTATCCCGGATTCTACGCCGACCAGGAGACGCGCTGCCAGAGCTGGCACTATTGTGATATCGACGGGAGGCAAACAACATTTCTGTGTCCCAATGGCACGCAATTCAGTCAAGCAGTATTTGTCTGCGATTGGTGGTTTAATGTGCGATGTGATCTCAGCGAAAGGTACCTGATTCCTTCTTTATCTGACCACCCAAACAATATTCTTCCCATTGCAGTTACTGATTAATGCATAATTCAATTTTAGGTTGTATGTTATCAACAGTCGACTCTATGGCAGGCCAAAATTGGATCCGGCAAGGCCGCACCGTACGATCACGAAACAACTGCTCGAAGATATCTTCAATGACTAACTAACTATAATTACAGCAAGTAATTGAATAGTTACTATTATTTAACGCAGCATAAACAAAGGCAGTATGCAACTCCAAGTGCATTAAATAAACTGGTTACTGAACAAATTACTGTACAGTACTACAAATTCAATATGATTGATGATCTAAAAACTTAAACCGCTTAGCAAACTGCAAGTGATAATAATAAATTACGCATACTTTTTGTGTATGCTAAATGTTGTTTTACTCTTATCTATAACGCAACTTTGTTATTTTAACTATTTAATTGTAACGCGAATTATTGCCATTGTATTTTGATTAACTCTCATCTTTTTGTACTCCTATGTTCGACGAAAACTAATTTAATAAATCTAACTTAAAACGTAATTGTATTTGTCAATCTTTTCGCAACGTAAAATATCCAAGAAAACTGCGCAATACTTTATTTAAAAAAAGCAATTAGTTAGTGCAAGTGACACGAAATTCGCACGCAAATGTAAGTAATTAAAATGTTTAATCGTAAATCAATTTGTCGAATAAAACGAGAAATTAAAATGGAATTAAAATAATTGAATAATTATTCTGCCGCCTGGTGCAATACAAATATTATTTTAAATCTCATTAAAAATGTATAATGAAGCATCGATTTTTTGTTAGATTTTAATATTATTCTCGAAATGTATTTGTTGTCAATTGAATTGTAACTAGCAAACAAACGCATCCAACCAACTTGGAAAAAACTAATTTGCAATTGCGGATAGACTAGAATAAAATTTACAGTGGCCGGCAGGCGCAGCACGAGGTGTTGTCAGTGTAGTGTAATTAAATTTTTAATTACTCGCTAATAGATTTATCTAGCCAAAGTGTGTGCGTGTGGTATGTCTGTCAACGACATGCTCGGCATGTCTGCAACCACCGTGTTGACCGATTCATTACACTGACCGAACGCTAATCAGAATGAGCAAACCTTAATTTCGCACCCTCCTTCCCTCCATTTGCAACCATTCAACAAATACGCGTACGCCACGAGGGTGGGGTGGCAGGTGTCAAATTGTGTTCATGTTAACTTTAGTTTTGGTTTCAATTTCCAAGACTGCCATCCGCCCGCAGCCGGCAAATTGCTTTTCGCCACTAATTAAAGACGAATAATTAATTTGTTATTGTTAACTGTGTGTGCACGTCCGACGACGACTATCGAATTATAATTGTTAATTGAACTTATCGCTGCCGCCGAGCGATTCAAACAACTAGGTACATCCCGATTAAGTTTTATAACTGATCGAGTGTAAAATACGCATGTTGCTTATGCAAACGAAACCAAACAAACAAATATTCGGTTGGTTTGAATATTAATAAATATTCATTCTCACAAAGGGATTGTGCAATTCGCACAACAAACGGCTCTTCAAAAATGCATTTTGCATCGAGTCAAATTCACCCGCCGCGCGAGATATTCGTGCGTATCGGCAATAAATAGTTTTCACCGAATGCCACTGAATTGTTCAGTAGTTTATTTCGGCAGTCGCGCGCGCGAGCCGCGGATTTGCTACAATAAGGAGCAAATGAAACGTAAATTTGCAAACGCAGCCAACTGAAAAATTTTCAAATGCACGCCAACACGCGCTCTGTAATAACTTGCCGCCCCGACTGCAAAACAACGACATCAACAAATGCCTGTATTAATTTCGCGGCGTGCCCGCCCGCCTGTCCGTTCGAGTTGGTTTGGTAATTAATTAATTATTTTTCGTTTGTTCCGATCGCAATGAGCGTGAAATATAAATATTTACGCAATACGTGATAAAAATATTCATTCAATATTCGTCAATTAAAAGTAATTCATTGCGAAATTTAATCAGCGCCAGTCTCCGAGTTTAAATTATTTATCAATATGCATTCTTAAAAAACTACCCATGTTCACCCGATTAACGCGGTAATAAATTCGTGCTCGTATCAAGCGTGAGGCTCATTCAATTTGTTTGTTTAATCAAATAGTGCAACTCGCGGAAAAAAGACGAGTCTGATTGGTGTGAACCAACAACAACCACCACACGTTCCACTCATTTCCGCGCTTGTGATAGGTTTGGTTGGTTATGCTGATGGCACGTGCGACCGACCGCAAAGAATGCGATATTGCCCGCTGTTTTTTATCATTCCGCGTCGATGATGATATCCCGATCCAATTTCAATATTTACTCTACAAACCTAGTAGGTATATTCAATAGGTGTAATCATCTTTATGCAATAATTAATAACATTGCAGCATCATATAGAAATACGAAATTAACTGCACACAGCCCTGTTAGCTATGCATATGCGTTTTATCATCCGGTTGGTTTTGCATTCCGATATGGAGGTAACACGCATAAAATAAATCCAATAAAATAAAATATGCTCTCCTCGCGCGTATGAGGAAAATTTTAAATTTATGCATTTTAAGCAGCGCCAATCGCTCGCGTGCTCTCGGATGGACGAATCGTGCATTTTAAAAAAGGTGCAGCATTACGTGCAGTGTACACAAAACCAGCAGAAAAACTCATTTGCATATTATGGATGCAACTGAAACGTGAAGAGCGCCCGATTGAAAATGGTTCATCGACTTTCAACCGGCTGTTAAAGTTGTTAGTTAACTGCATTTTAATGCTTCATTCGGTTACGATACGTGTTTTACCACCCCATCAACGATTTTTTGCGGTTACCACTTTTGTTGTAAATATTCATTAGCGAAATCAATTACCATATTGGTTATTGAAATAAATTTTACGCCTGCTTAAACACACGCCCCGTTCAAAAAACTTATCCATCAGTTAATTTATGTTAATCATTTAACATGCAATAAATGACCATATTAACTCTTAACAAGTGATTAAGCACCCACTCTAAAGTATTTTTTAGACTACCGCGATGAAAACAAATGAATGCGCGAATACCGACATGATTTTTATCAATCACCAACTTATTATTGACTAGACGAGTCTACCTCTCAATCACGTAAGGGCTTCCCTGTACTACGCGAAGCGCATTTCCGGAATGCGGTAGAGGAAGTATTACTGCAACGGACACACTACCATCATGCAGGCATGCATTGCAAGTATGTAGTATGCGAGTCATGAGGGCCACGCGCACGACGACCACTCACTCCAGGGAAATTAAGAGAAAACCTCAAATCAAATTTGCACCCGATCGTGCCGCACACCACGTGCGTATGTGCAACAATTGTCATCCGCCCTCGACTTCATCAACCCCGCACATTTCCCTCCAACATTTCAATATCTACTCCGCATTACAATCAACCAAGATACGACATACTTGATTCTCTTCGTCCTTTAATTTCACGCTATAAAAATGATAAGAGACATCCTGTATAGTCACAGCTGCAAATAGAATAGGACTAGACCGCGCACGTATTCACGATTCGAAAAAGAGCAGAAATAAAAAGGATTGACGAGAAATCCAATCCGGGCGCGTATTTTATTCCAATGTAATTACCACCTGCACACAATGCGCACGAATGAGTTGAATGGAAAATATGCATAGTGCGTACGCGTACTTTTTATGCAATGGATAACTTTTTTGCATTCCAATTCGCACTATCATTCTACGATTCGAATGAAGTATTATAGTAGAGTAATAGTTGGCAGGCAATCTAATCAAAAACCATACGAATCGAACATCACGTCATCAACATCGTGGCTGTTATGTCTTTATTTGCATAACTTTTGCGCTATGCATTTTTATTGCCTTTTTATCTTTGAACTGTCATTACTTTGAAAAATAAACGAATTATAAACCCCGAAAGTCTTTTGTTCATTATTTTTCCTATTACTATGAATTATGTCCTCATGCGTGCGACATTATTTCTTTCAGTAACGAATAATTTCTCTTTCTAATCCTCTCATTCTTCGTCATTAAAAATTGTGGAAATCAATTGCAAATAATGCATCAATAAAGCTTATAACTATCATCATCGTGTTTGTTAACAATCGCTTCGAGTATAGCCATCGCCATCTGATATTGGCAATTAACAAGAACAATGATTAATCAAAGGTAATCAGATGTAAATTTACGAGCGAGTCTCGACGTAACGCAATGCGCAACCACACACAACCCGATGCAACTAAATTGAGCACTGCACTCCTGAGTGAGTAATGATAACATCATGTGCATGTCAGTCATACGCGTGCACAACTCGTCGCCATCGCCTTCGCCGCCGCTGCCACCGCCCGTTCGTGGTTGTATTACAAACAAATTAGAGTGAATTGATTCTCATCGAGATTGCCACTTTATCTGTACATATCGCATCGATCGAATTACAAATTTTTACGCGTCAATCATTATTCAACTTCACACGCTTATCAATCAAACTAAGAAATACCTGCGCTCCTCGCATTGCAGTCAAGTCACAGTAAAATTAGATTTTTTAGATGCTTGAAACGAGTAACATTAGCGAATGTATGTTATTTCGTGAATGCGCCATTAATTAAAACTAATTAGTAAAAGCAACTTGATTACTTCTTTGTGTGTTCTCACATTAGACTGCTTATACCTTACTGTCTATTTCAAAAAAGCACAAGATTAGCGCAAAAGTAGAGTGAGTTAATGCGATACGCACTGGCACTATTAGGACAAAATAACGTATTGTCTTTCCGGTGTGTCTCACGACCGCACGAGCAAACAGTCAGGAAAGTAAGCGAACAAGCATTAAAAGAGCGCGCGAGCGCGGACGCTTTGATAGCAGTTTTAAGTAAATGAGATTTAATAAGACTTAATGCGATTTATGTGTTGTTTGTGTGCCTAAATGAGAAACACACTTTCGACTTCAGTCCGTGACGATTAATTGGTTCTTATTCCTTTGCGTGTTTTTGTTTTAGAAGATTAACTATTCAATGATAGGAATTTTATCATTTATCCTCGCATTGAGACATTAGATAGATATGACTAGCCGTCATATGGGTACCTAGTATGTAACCTAACATTGAGTGAGTATAGCACATGTTGTGTGCGATTCGAGTTGCTAATGTAATTCAAGCGCAAACAGAGCGTGAATGATGATTATTAATGCAAACTACACAAGAGATGCTGTGCGCCTTCGATTTGCCACTCAAGCCATTGGATCATAAACAAACACCCCAAGGCATCTTAGCATACCAGAAGAACTATGCTGATCTATAAAATTAACCAATTAGGAATATATCCTAAATGAGAATTAATATTAATTCAACTACGACTTCGTGAGTGATATAGAAATAATCGGCAAATTTATCAGAATTATGTAAACGCGGTAGGAAAATTTTAGTTGAGAACCGCATCTAGTCTAATAATTTAATAGCTACATGCAAAATATTTGTTCCGTTTCGATATGAAATGCCAATATGGTAAATAAAATGCAGCGAATGTGTGCGGCCGAGCGTGAAACATGAAATTTTTGGCCACATATGCGGCGAACGCGAATGATTGCCTTTGCTTTTAAACATCAAGGATACTTTGTACATATTTAGCATCATGCAGAGAGGCATTTCAAATGCTCTATTATTTCGTCCAATTCCACCGCTAACTAGCTGCTAAAGTAATTGTACCCAACGCAAAACTAATGTAACGAAGACAAAATACCGTGACATAATAGCAATTTGTTTTATGCAAGCTTCATATTCCTAAAAATTGCAAATACTAAAAAGCGAACCGATAATGTGATTAAATTGATCTGATTTTAATGCGTGATGGAATAATGTTAATTGAATTTTACAAGTTCCTAATTAATGATGAATGAATTGTGTAAAATGTTTCTTCAACAAGTGAATGTCCAAAGTGATATATCTAACTAATACTATTTTAATGACGCGAAATAAGAGCGGATATTTAATTAAATGAAGAACTGATTAAAATATGAAATGAGCAATCTTCAAAAAGTGTGTTCAATCAATTAATCTGCGTTTCGTAAGTAAAACGAGTGGATATTCCGCGTAACTATTGCACACGAATGAATTGAATTCGTATTTACACTCGTGATAATTGTACCATCTCCCATATCATATTAAACTTGCATACTCCAAACAATTTAATTGCTATTACGTCCCTTCATTATCTCGTTAGCTAAACTGAAGTTAAATAAGTAATGTAATTAATCTAAAGTGTGTAACAACTGAAGAAAAAATAAAGCTTCCTACGAACCGTCGCAATGCATTTTTATGCGATAGTAATATAAAGTTTGAAAGTTTAAACGTTAAACGCAAAGTGAGGAAGCAACCAAAGAAAAGGTTGTGAAACGTATCACTATCCTCCTGTCTTGAAAAATAACTAATTTCGAAGTTGTTCTTATGAAAACTTAAACGCAATTGATCAGTCTTATATATACTAACTATAATTTAATCGTATTTCAATGCGCTTTTATGCAAATCATAATTACTATCGTGGCATTTGCGAATTGGCTCTACCCGAATGTCATCCCTCTTTAAATGAAAAGCTATTAAAATTAAATTAAATTGAACCGTGCTAACAAATGTCTCACTCCGCAAATTATTAATCAAAAGAAATCACCATAGTCTACGAAACGTTTTACGCAAAGCTACCTACTCAAACAGCCAGTATCTTAATTAATATTCAAATGAACGCATATGATGTTCGAAATCAAATACGTAACGATGGCAGCGTTAGTACTGATTGGAGATAAAACGATGAGGAAGTAAGCGTCTTCATGAAATACTTGAGAATTCTCAAGTCTTTGAATTCGAACGTGTTTTGCACTGACAGTAGTTATTCAAATTAGATCCTGAGTTGGAGCCGCGTTGCCAGTCACTAGCTACTGGCAATTGAAGAAAATTGAAAGGAAACTATTACAATAACCACCGGAATATTTGCAAATGCATGCAACAGTCGACACTGTATGAAAATGTCTCATCGCCGCAGATATGAATAAATTATGAAACGATGTCTAGAGATAACGCAAACGATGTACAAGATATTATGAAATAAGTAAGAAAAAACAAAAAGCAAAGTACTTTTGTGTTGTTGTTCTTCTAAGCGAATGAATATTTTACTTCATCAACTGTTTTCTCAAAACCGCTTTACTTTGACTTATGTTAATTGAAATTTAATTTGTTCGACGCATTAATAAATTAAACGATGCCTAATTTGGGAAAAGCTAGCTCACATCTGTCTCAATACGAGTTGAAATTTTTTAAAACAAATTTAACTGCATTCTAATTTAATCGTATTTTCATTTTGTTTTTGTTTATGTGTTATGTATATTTGTACTCCATTTAAACCGTGCTCGCAACTGTTACTTTCTTTTCACGGATAATCTCATCAAGTTTTTTTTAGCATTACTATTGATACACATTCGCCGCATACGCAATAAGAAAGTTAGTCAGTCAGTCAGTTAGTCTCGTCTTCAAGTTGCGCGTAATTTGTAACTGCTATATAGCAATGTCTTCCAGCATATATCAAGGTAACTCGTGTGTGCTCTTCACTTCCGCCAAGAAAATTTAAACCCATGTTAAATAACAATGTTTATGTAAATTAGCCGGAGGAGAAATAACAACCATCTCATCATCGTCGTCGGTAATATAAAAAAAAAAGGCAAAACAAGATCTACGAACTCAGCAACCGATTAGCTGGCGAACTCTAAGTTTTATGGCAAACCAAGTGCGCTCACTCACTACGCTAGGTGTAAATCAATGTCAGAAGTGTTCTTGTACCGCACATTATACCGCATTTTTGTACGAAATTAAATTTGGAATTTCATTCCTTCAAAGGCCTACAGGCTGAACGTACAATTCGGTAATGCTACAAGTTTTCAAAAAGTAGTAATTATCGCTCAAGCTATACCTAGTATGTGCGAACCGATAAAATTATTCTTCAGAATGTCCATGACAATAGCAATATAAGGCAAATTCCAGCGCAAATTATGATGATCTTAAAACACAAATACGTGACGTTGAATGCACTCGTAAAATATTCATTAATACGTCTTACTCTTTGGTGCACATTATGCTGTGTGATTTTACATTCGAGGAAGAATGAGAATACCGTGCATAAAATGACAATAACTTGTAGATTTCTAGATTTCATACAGCTACCATCCTATCCTTCTGGTCATATTTTACTACGCGATGTACTCTTCTTATAATACGCTGATAAATATTTGAGTTTCCTATCTGCTATCAAAATTATTAAATAGAATCGCATGATTTTAATTTGTGCGCCAAACTAAATGAAGTATTATTTCAGACAAGCGAGCCCGCAAAGTGTAAGCTTTATCTGAATTCAAAATATTAGACTTTCATTCGATTCATAAATATAACATTCGTAGTTGTACTAATGCGCAGTGTAATATGTGTGGTACACTTTTGTCGGAATTGAGACCGCATTGGGAACGAATGTATGTAGTCCTCTCATTAGTTTCAGTGCTAATTGCGTTACCTTTTATTTCACCGTGCGCAAATGAAGTTCAGTAGTTTATTATGTTATGTGCATTCGCACAACTCTTTTCTTACATGTTCGCTATGAAATAAAATTTATCTGTTATTCATTTTTATCTGCGTTTGAATAAATTAGAATGTCCGATGCAGAGATGAATGTTGATGAATGTCGAAATTAGTACTACAAGACAAGAAGTACGCTTATTAAATTTGAGATATTTGTGTGTGCCGCCCGATAAAAAATAAATCTGGACTGGAGTTCTATTAAAATTATACGTCAATTGCCCGAGTGGATTATTTTCAACTCGATTTGATTTTCTGACATTTTTTCAAGGATCCCTAAAAGCGCTGCAAACTGTCACCACAGTCTACGATGACTTTGAATTAGTACCTAAATAGTTTTCAGATATATTATGAAGTTCTCATTATATCGCGCGGAAAACTACAAGCTTCAGCAGACCGCAACCTCCAGCTGAACTCAATTTAAATTGAATTCAATTTGTATTGCTCAATTTAATCACACAGAATCAGAATCGCTTGCTTCTCGTACTACACGCGCATGCATTTTACCAGGTTTAGCATTCACCTAACAAGTAAATTATTAATTAAAATCGTGCATGTCTTGTTGTGAGTATTTCGTTTTTGTAATATTTCAATTAATTTTATCGACAACCTACTCACATATTTTTAAAACACCTGATTAAATTTCTTTGTCAACCAAGAAACTAATAATTCCTATCAACATTTTTCCTACTTTTTCTGTAAATTAACAACCGCTTATCATTAGAGCTTTGCATCATAAAGAATCTTCCGACTAATTGAATTTTCAGTAAAAAAAGCTAATTGTATGTAATCATCAATTACATTCACGTGTGAGTACTTCAAGGAAAGGCTAATTCATGAAAAACGCACTTTTTTCGCAATTACATTTCGCTCGCACGATGGCTTCGCGTGTACTGATTGCATTAGCCAGCGTTCTCTTCGTTAGGGTCGCATTGTTCAGGGGAAGAACGATCCCAGTGATTTTACGTCAATTTACATGCTTCCAAGATGCACAAGAGCGAAGCCAATGAACAAGTTATGATTACAATCTGCATGCTTTGACTGCTATGCAACAAGACGATAAAATAAAATGAAATTGATGTATTCTTAGCCCGTGGTTTTCTTGTGAGTCAATACGCTATTAGCAAACACTAATTGTTTTCTCATGTAATTGTACGGCAAGTACAACAACAACAATAAATGCGAGGCGAAATATTTAATATCAGCATGTATTGTCTCACATATGCTAAGAAGAATTGCAAAAGCAATTGCAAAATTTGCGTTATTATCGACAGCATAATTTGTTATGAAAACCGCTAATTAATAATAAGCAACAACTGCAGCTACTAGGTAATTGTATTTTTCTCACATACCGCATCTTCGCTTTACTCACATACCGCATCTTGCGGCGAGAAAAGTTTGCCTTGAAAACTATTCGCGCAAAATCAGAGAAACCGGAAGAAAGTTTGCAAACGCGGAAAAATGGAACACGCAAGGTGTTCGATGTGTTTTATCGGCGTGACTTGATATTCAACAAGTACTTTCCCAAATCGTCTCTCAACCCACAAGCGCATTAACTGACAACTTACTCACTTTACTTCGCAAACCATATGTCGCATTCGACAAGATTGTTTTAAGCCTTAAATTTCAATGTCAAGCGGATACGTTCACTATATTTGCAACAGGTACTTAGTTAGTATTTTAAGTAGGAAATGTGTTATTCAATTATTATCTCTGCGAGGCTTTCAGGTAAAATCAAATTAAGAAATTCATTAGCATTAACTGAAATGACTCCAAATGAAGAAACGCATAAATAATAAGCAAAACTTATCCAGACTATAATCGCCCATTAATTCAATTGAATCGAAAGTTTACGTTCAAATTCACCAACTCTGCTCTATTGTACTTTTCCTTGTTGTTAATTGCGCACGAACGATTACAATAACTTTCCGAACATTTCGCTTCTTCATCTCCCAAAAAATGAACGATACTTCATTATTATCATCTTTGTTTCTACATTCAACGTCATTTCTTCCTACTGGGAGGAAGTTACTAAAAGTTTACGAAAGGATATTTCTGCCTTTCATTGTCATCCGTATAAAACTAGTCAATTATTAATTAATACCGATAATCCACATAATAATATGCAACGAATCCAGAGATCCTGTTTCATTAAAACCATAACGAAATG
Organism: Aleochara curtula; assembly: GCA_963978815.1. Classification (NCBI taxonomy): domain Eukaryota; kingdom Metazoa; phylum Arthropoda; class Insecta; order Coleoptera; family Staphylinidae; genus Aleochara; species Aleochara curtula. The sequence continues at coordinate 10,884,246 of OZ022221.1, read as the reverse complement.
TTAATTTAATTAGTTAGAATGCACTTCAAGGTGACCTCCGAGTGGATAATTACATTTACTTTGTTCTTGTTACGAGTTCAAAAAATATACCAAAGCAATAAGCGACTCTTTGTTAGCAAAATTACGTTACCCTTTTTTACAAGTGGCAATAGCCGTCGCATGTAATAAAACGCATTCGTGTAATGTTAATAGCCTCCGCATAAACAAAAGTCGATAAGTAACGGAAATAATTATAAGTTTATATTAATATTGCAGCACGAGCGATATCGTAACGGGGCGGCCGGCCTTGTCAAGGAAAAACGCACGAATTGACATTGCAAGAAGTATGTAAGTAAGTAAGTTAAGCAAGCGAATGCAAAGCAAGACAACACGACTTGCTCTCTTGACTTAGTTAGTTGGTGCTTTCGTCGATTTAGTAATCACGCTAAATTACATTCTATTCAACTGTTCAACGATCCAGCTATTCACCGCTATTGATTTCAAAATAGAGGAGTATTTTTCCTGTTTATTTCCTTTTGTTGTACGCGTTGTTTGCAATAAAATATCATTTGATAATTAATGAGTAATTCCACGCGTATTCTCCTCATGTCAGAAATCAATCGTAACGAGTTTTCAAAGTGTTTCTGTATGCGGCTATTGGAAAAACTTATTTTGCCACGGCAAAAAAACTTTTAAACAAAGCCTTATTGCAGTAGTATGATTATTCGCGAATCGAATGAAGAAGTGGATGGCAGGGAGCTGCCAACAACAAGTACGACGACGACTTCAAAGTTGAACGCGAAGCACTTTCAATCTCGCGACCATCCAAACGGTTCAGTCAGTGCGCGCGCGTGTTCACAACGTGCTAAGCCGAGTTGTTAGTTAGTTCTTTCCGGAATAATCAGCAGCCAAAGTCGCGAGCACAATTCTCTGATTGTTTACTTAACTCAATACGTTATACCAAAAAAGCGCACGCGGGTTTACACGATGTAAACCTTGAAATTTCGACAACCGCAAACCAACAGTTCGTTCATTGTTGGTGCATTACTTGCTAGCAAAAAAAAAACAAGTATACAAGTGTGTTGTTGCGTGCCTTGAATTCTCAGTGTCTCTTGTCCATCAACATCTCAACAGGACATCGCAGCTTCTTCTTTTCTTCTCTGACAAATATGACAAGGCGACTCACGATGTCAATAGGCAGATTGCCATCATTGGCAATGGTAATGCGGATGGCACTTGCCCTCATTGCGCGTAAGTTTTTTTGTGAATTCAATTTCTCTGCATGTCGCATTTTCTCGCGTTAAAAACGCCTGTCTTTTCAAAACGAGCAAAAACTTTGATTTGCAATAAAAGCACCTAATCGACAAGTCCGAAACGTTAATATTTATGTAATGAGTGTCTAATGAAAGCAAAAAAAAAAACGCGCGGCGGCGATTGCAGCGCGTGCAATACATAAAACATTAATCTTCCTCGCGACGTAAAGAAATCTTAAAGCGTTTCTGCGTTTCTTTTGGCGGCGCCGTTTCTATTTTCTGGAGCAACTCCAAATGCTGCCTGCCATGTACATATTATTTAAATATTGACTTCGCTTCACAAATTACTTACTGGCGTATTGCTCAATTGAATTGCAATGAGCGCCGCTGTCATTTCAACTGACAATTTTCATGTTTGCTATCACCTTGCGAAGAAATACGAATCGAAAAAACATACCGAAAGCTTACGTGGACGTAGCCTAATTGAGTAATCAACACGCGGGACGGAATGGGTCATTGATTCGTAAAAATGTATTAAAATTTATGAAACCTAATGATAATGCGTATCGTATTCGGGTTAAGTTAAACTTAATAACTTCATCTCCGCATGTTCTTCGCACCGTTCCCCCCACAACCGCTACAACATATTCATTAAACGCAACTAGAACGCAAAGTGATAATTAAGCCTGGCTTTTTTAATCAGTGATATAAATACAGAAATTCTGAAGAGATATGTAAATCTCATTAAAACGGTTAAGACCGCCAACTAATTCATGCAAATCCCTTATTGATCAAGTATACTTGCATAGTACAAGTAAAGCGACTTGACACTATAACCTACCTACTATATGATTAGTTTTAATTAAATGTAATCGTAATTACAACCCATTTTAAAAAAATTGATCTTGCCTTGCATTATCTGAATCCGCAAACTCTAAGTGCATAAAATGCAATTCGCAACCACTGAGTATATTCTCTTTACGCCTCATTACGTTATCAATACAAATTATTGTTTCAATACACGTTCATTACATGTTTAGCATATGCCAAGCACTAATATAATCGCGGTCGAGTAAATATTGAATCATGTTCTGTTATATTTGTGACCAAGTCACCAGCATGAAAGACACTTTGAAAATGCAACAAGCACTCACCAGCTATTAGCATATTTTCCATATGCATTTTCCGCATTTATCACAGCATCTCCAGGTCAATTTCTACATTGGATTTAAATAAGTCAATATATGTTCATGAGCGCGCGTATTTGTTTTTTCCCGAATGGCAAACAAACCTATTATCTTATTCTTTCAAACGTCGTTGTAGCGCTAGACAGAACACACTTTGCTAACTGTGTACTGTATATTGTTACTGCTTCGCAGTGTACATCTCGTGATAAGAAAACTAAAAGTAAAACGAACGTTGGACGAAATATGAACATGTTTGGTCAGGTCAGGCAAACGTTGCCAAAAATTTATATCGCAACACTAACGTCATTGTCAGGTAAACCGCTCGATAGTTTTAAGAAGATCCATATCCCGTTTCCAACATGTTTTAGCTAATATAGAAAAGCATAGCCCCTTTCACGTACTAAACTTAATAGCGCAATTGCCGCAAATGTTGAATAATTAATTACCAAACAAAAATTATTAATCTTTAAGCAAAACTTCCAAAAAAAGCATCATTAGCACGTATAATTACGTCTCGACGTGTAAATTAATTAATCACCGATTGAGCAATCGTGTGAACACTTGCGAGAGTAATGTGGAAAATAAACAATGCTAAAATTTAATTACTCACTTACTCAGTCTGCACTCTGCAAACGCTGTGTATAAATATGAGTTTAAGGTAGCAAAGCGCCTCAAGAAAGTAGCAAAAATTAATAAATCTTCAACATCGTACGTGTGATATATCTATATTTTTTAGTGAACGCAATAAACTTTTGCGATTTCGTTTTTATTTGCCTCGTATTTGCATTCCGCGCTATTTCTACAGCCGCAATAAGTAATTGTAATTCACTGCAAGTTCCATAAGAAGAAACGACGATTTAAAAAAGCAGAAGCACTGCAACTACGAGTTGGTTTGCTACAAAAAGTTACAGAGCACGACCAACGAATCAACGTAACGCCACGCGAATTTGTTTATAAATTGTTGATCCGCAGACTAACGAGCCGGTGAATGAATACGAAATTGCGAATGAGCAAAGGAAACCGAAAGTTTGCTGTGCAATAATTAAAATATACCTACACCGATCGCCACTGTCTGGTGAATTATCCCGATTAAATTTCTATATTTCAAAGGTACCTCACCTCTCTCATTATTTAAATATGCATTATTGCAACAATCATTGCATAGACGTCTTCGACTTGATTATATAATAATCTATATCGTTGTAATTTAGCAGCAGCTGCTTGCATATCAAATAAGAAAACCATATGCACTATACTTATTTCTTTTCCTCGCTACAAACTTCATTGCAACTTAATTAAATCGTAAATGAGACAAATGTGTCAGCAACCTAAGCGCAGCATGCTATTACGAATTCTGACCTTAACTTTCAATTAATTTCAACACAGCTAATACCTAATTTAAAAACACATTCACTCGAGTGATATATGAATGTGAAAAATCCGCAATTTGCTTACTTCCTTTCTTGAATTGCTTTCAATAATAATAATAGTAAAACAAAAACGCCATTATTCAAGAAGAATCCTTTCACATTGAATTTCCCGCTTTTGAGAATATTATATTCACTTTCAATTAATTTCACGTGTAATCATTTTGTAATATCCGAATTGCTAATTGTCGTTCATCTCTGCTACCAAATTACACGACGTGTTTGCAGCAACAACATCATAAAAGTGGGCAATTTTAACGTTGAATTAACTGAACATTCAAACGTGTATGTGTGCAATTAACTTTGTGAATGAATGGATTTAACAGCCACGTAATAAATGTATGCATTCGATGCATTTATGCAATTATTAAATCAAGTCATGGTAACGCGATTAATATGGAGCTCCGATTCTGGCGCAACAAACAACTGCAATAAACTGCATGCTTTTAATAATATCTAAACATCCATGATCTTTCTAATGTAGTGATTTACCACAAAAATGAGAAATAACTAATTGAAATTATTTTGTTTTGTAACAACCGCATAGCAAACCATCTGGCTTCCCATTCATTATGATCGTATTTATACTGTTTATGCGCCAGCTAGAAATACAGAAAATTTTGTAACTTTGGACAGTTGGCTGCCAGTTAATTAAATCGTCCCATAATAGAAGCACAACTGATATGTGATACAATTACTGCCGCACTACGCAGAGCAAGTAAGCAAGCAAGTTACAACCCTCTAAATTTATAATTGAATCACTTGCTAGCGCGTTAAAGTTGCGCATGGCGCGCGCTCACTTAATGCACCCGTTCACATTCGAATTAATATTAAATAAACGAACATTTTATCATGTCTAAAATGTAATTTGCGCAAAATACAATTGGACGGCCGGTGTGTGTGCTGCTGGCGGAAAAAAAAGCGCCTTTATCGTATTACGACAAGGCACCGAGTGTGTTGTTTGTTATGTAAATAACAAAGTTATGTGAATAATTGCAGAACCCACATTGAGTCAAATAAAAACTGCTGGCTTGACTGATAACGACGCTAATGTGCTATTTGTGATAATAATTAAGTGCATTGTACTAATGAATGTTCACTCATTTCCTGGTGCATTAATTTTGTAATTGAAAACCAATGGATTATCCATCCTTTCAAATTCCGCTCACGCGCAAATATTAACTGCAATCATCTTAAAATAAACGGCGATAATTAATGTCATCATTAAACAAAAGCGCAATCGACTTCTTGTTGATGTTACATTCAGCAGAGTCAACAAAGATTATAAAAAATGTTGTTCACGGCGCGCAAAAATATTAAGTACGAATGCATCAAGTGCATTGTGTGTGCAGTACAGTTAGTTATCTAGAGAAAGCGAATTTAATTGAAGCTTCAATATGAAATAAAATCGACAATGCAATGTGCACTGGCGTGTCAAGCAAAAGTACAACAACGCTGCATGTGAGTGCATTGATGACAATCGACGTCGTTACATTGAGTGACGACGTCGTTAAAATTACCGGCGCGTACGCGTTATTAACCGTTCGATAATTAGTGCATCTCACGAGAGTTCACGTTTTCCTCTTAGGCTTCGACCGACTACTAAAACGCTATACGTTACAGTTTTAATCGAGCTGCAAAACACCGCGGCAAAGATTGATTTATTGATTTCTGCGTGTACTGATACTCAATCTCGTTGTGCACTTTTATGGATGAATTAGTTGTTTTAATCTATTTCTCAATTCGAATTATATTTATGTTATAAAATTTGAAATTGATCTCATTTTCTGAATACTGCTGTTGCATGGGCGCACGCTTTAGTTTAACAAATATTATTTCATCAATAGTTATCCAAGAAAAGTGAATTTATTTATCAGCTTTTGCATATATTTTTTTTACCGTCATTGCCCATTTAATGAAAATAAAAGTAAACTGATACTCAACACTGTGGCTCCGAGTTCGTGTTCAATAAAAAAAGTTATTTCATCAATCGTAAAGCAAGTAGTAATTATTCTGAATACAAATCTCTGCTCTAGTATTATTATTATTTATCGCATGTCATCGTCTATCACGTGTGTAAATTGAAATTAAAATCAATCAACTTAATGCAAATTTTATGCGATTTGTGCGGATGCATTACAAACCATTTGACCATGATAATTAAAGCCCGCGCGAGTTGGTTTATCATCACTACCTCGATTTGTCATTCCGTGCAATTCAATTCAATTCAATATGCATATTGTGCCCTCCCTGCCTCCCATGTTCTCTATTTGTTTATACATGTACTGTCCATCCGACCTATCTATACTAGTAATAGACACCAAATATTAATTGAAGAAATTGAATTAATGCAATATGTATGCATGCATTTCAAATGTGCATGCATATGAGTCATGAATGTAAAGCGAATTATTCAATAATACAACAACAATATAATTGATTTGATTCGATTTGATTACCGCAATAATAATAATAATTAAGCGTCACGTCCAGAGGTTTCAAATTTGTTTAGCATTAATCAAAGTGTAAATTCATCGCGTGTCGCACTTTATATTTTTACAGAGCAAATATTATTTCTCCGAAAAGAAAACCAGAAATGCGCAATTCAATGCGTGCACTTTCAGCGAGAAAAAATAAAGAAAATTATCACTCAATCACCAATCTGTATTTGTATGTCAATTCTGCGCCGCGTGCGTTAATAATATCGAGGAAAAATTAAGCTCAAACCGCAGCCAGCAGGCGCAGGCTCAACTCGAGTTGAGAGAAAGTCGACGTGAAAATAGAAAATTACGAATCAGAGGAGTAAATTATTATTGAAGCCATCGGATGCTACGTTTGCTTTTTGCTCAATGTGTTCCTTACTTTTGCTCATACCAAACTCGCTTACTTATTAACTTCTTGCGTCAAAAACCAACAACTTATAGCTGTAATTTTTATACCAGAGATGGCTTCGTACTCTTCAACATTTTTCGATATGTACTCTGCACTAAGCTAATCTAATCCGCCTTACATTCCTAGCATCAAGACTAATTACAAATTAAGTCAAGTTATAGCCAAATTATGTACGTACGACACGCAGAAAATGAAAACGTGTAGTTTGAAGGTAGTTACGTCTTGTTCACACCGCGTAAACAAACAAGACACTAGCGAATACTGCAGTATGCTGCAACACGCGCAAATTGTGTGATTTTAAAACATGAAAACGCTTTTACCATACTCAAGAAGTTCAAGGCAAAAAACGCTCACGTTATTTCGTGTTACTCCCAAGCTGCTTGTGTATGTTTGCAGTGTTTGAGTTTACTTAGAAAATCCCGCAAAAATAGTGTTCAATTGCAACGCATTGTTTCACGACAAAATAGTAATGTTGCTAATAAATTGCTTCGCTTGATGTGTTTTGCAATGTGTCTGGGCGTTTATCACTTTGCGCAAGCCGAGCACAAAAGTCAAGAGGTACCGAAGCCTATTAACACCTTCTTGCATGTGAAGTAAACTATTAAGCATTTTCTCCAAGAAGTATGTACCAGCAAAGGCTGCCTCACTTAATTTGCAATTTAAAATTACAAGCAATAGTGTTTTTCTTATCAATTGCGGCATTAAATGAAATGAGTGAACTATATAATAAAATTGCGAAAATCAAGCCGCAACTAAATATCAGAAATAATGGCAAATAAAAACGATCGAATGCAAATACAATAGTGGCATAAGAAAATTGTTTCTCGCACATTTACATCTTGCGCATACTTCTTCTCTTACGCATGTGTGTAGTAGGTATATTCATATGTATCGTTCTATTGACGCTCTCATCATTTGCATCATTTACGTTCTGTTACGTGAGTTGCAAGTCTCTTCATTCATTCAATGTATGACTTGTTATAATAAATACTCTTACGTTTTTCCATTGCGCCGCATGCGGTGTCTGCATACAGTTGCCCGATCTCGGCTTTCGATTGCGTAACGTTATTAATGATATGCAATGAGTATTCGTATTGTTTGCAGCATTTGTGAAGTAATATAAAAATTATAGCAAGTAGTTGTAATTGACACAATAATCATTATTTTATAAGTGAATGATCATTCAACTTTCAAAGTTTCTAATTACTGCAAATTTCATTAACATGCAAAATTATGAACTCAGTTCCGCGTGTCACTTGATCAAGCGCATAAAAGTGCATCCCATATTAAACTAGTTTTCCCGTTTTAATCCCAACTAAGTAGATAAAAAAACCGGTTCAAACATTGAACTTTTCTTTGAGCAAGTCAACTACTTTAATTCTACTCTTTGGTGGTAAAATCTCATAGCGAATTAATCGAAAATCATTAGCGTAAAATTGGAATTACTAAATTCAATGCAAATGATCGCTAGCTAATTCCTGTATTTATTCTCATTCTACACTCCACTCGTATGGCATGGCATACCGTTCCGAAACAGTCGCACATCATTCCCGTCATGTACAAGGGATTAATGCATCGTGCAATTCGTGCCCGAGTATTCGCAACCCGGATTGCCGCGGAATACGCGCACCGAAACGCAATCAACAAACATTGAATATGGTTTATTACATTTCTTCTTTGATTCGACCTACGCAACCTACGACTGCAAATATAGCAGCAAGCATATATTTACACAACCATTTCATAAACGATAAATTATTTATGAGAAATGATTTTAAATAGAGAGCAGCGATTCATTGATTATGTACTAATAGTGATACGCGCATTTCAACGCTAGATTCGATTATGATATACTAAACTACCCAATGAATGGTACCGAGTAAATAATACGCGATCGTGACAATTCCGCTAAATTCATCATCAAATTTCAATGATTCTCAATTCGCATTCGATGCGCTATTAGTTTAAAATCACGTTTCAATCGAATTGTTCTGCCCGCACACTGTAAGTGAGCATTATAATTTCAAATAATTATTAGAATGCACCGGAGCGAAATAAGTTTCTAATTAATTATTAAATTTTGTCTTTCTAAAATAATTATAATTTTTTCTTCTTTCTCCTCGCGAAATTAATGACAACCGAACACGATTAAGTCTTGTAATAGTAGTAATGTTAGATATAATTGTAAACCATTCTTACGAGTAATAAACGAACAAAGAAGTTATATATTATTGTGAATGGCAAAGCAATGTGCATATAACACATACTTTGAAATTAGTTCAGTAGCGCGACGCATGTTATACTCATAAATTTTATATCACATCATGGAAAAGTCCAAAGAAGAAAGTTGTCTCCACAATATTTCTCTTTCCCTATTTGGCGCATAAAATATGAATTTCATCTCTTCTTAGTCTTGCAAACCGCAAAGTAATTTAAAACAGCATGCAACTTTTTAAAAACGCTTCTTCTTTTTATGCTGTATAAACAATGTTCAGCGCGTGTTATTATTTTATAATTAAATACTCGTGACATTTAAATAAATCCTTTGTTTCATGCGCTTTAAATCAAATGTTTAATCAATGCACTTTATGAATAAAACAACTCGCATGTTGCTTATCTATTTCCCTCATATTCACAAATTAAATGCCCCTGAAACTTATTCGCAGTTCTTTAAAATTGACATAAATTAAAACGCCCTGATTGAAATGTAATCTACTTTTAAATCCCGCGGAAGTTTCATAAATATTACAAATAACCATTCGTAATTTCATTTCAATACAATTTCGCGATTGAACCATATCATTTTGTCATTTTTTTCCTATTGTTTCCCCAACTCGCCCACTAAAATTACGTCGCTTGCATAATAGACAAGCACATCAAGTAAGTGAATGTCTCAGTCAAGTTAATTTTCAATAAAACTGCCAACTATTACGCATTGCACCGCACATTTTTGTCGTCGTTGTTATATTGTGATGTTTATGTTGTTAGCATGAGAAATACGTGTTAAGCACAATTTTAACTAATTTAGAATACCGTAGAATTGCTTTATAGAGATATATACGTGAATATGCAACAATAATTCATTTGTTCGTTTGCCTTGCAAATTACCGACCGCGTTCTTGTCACATTCTTCGTCACGAGTGATTGTAACCTTCGCGAAAGAAAGACAAATTGTAAATTAAAAGTTGAACAATTTGGCAACTCGAGCGTATACGTCTGACACAAGTTCCACGACTTTTTGCAATAGCAGCTAAATAAACAATGCGCCAAGTAAAATAATTAGTGATGAACAAATATTACAAGGTCTTTGCCTTTAATGTAATCAAATTCAAAGCATAATTAAATATTTGCATTAACTGAATAATTGAGCGATTTCAAATCGTGATAAAAATGATTGAAACACGTGTTGATCATGGTCTATTACAGTGTCGCTAAGCCCTTAACGAGATTACGAGATACAGGCATGTTGTATCCGAATTTAATTGATCCGCGCAACAGGTCGTTTACAAACGTAAACACTTTTGACGCCGCCAACTGCCACAAATGACTAACGAGCGCAATTTGCGTTAAACCGACACAATCAGATCCGAAGCGCATTGCTGTCCTATTCAATGCATCCGAGAGGATCATTAATAATGAATTTTATGATTTTATAGCTTTCACTACATTAAATTGCGCGGAGCGATTCAGTGCAACTGGATAGTAGTAGTGGTCACCGGCTTCGTATAAAACGAAACGTATTCTCACGTCGAATCTGAATTTTTGATAAACAATCTCGAATCTTGAAATTCGAATACCATCGCGTAATGATTCCTAAGAGTTATATCACCTTCGCTCGTTTATATGTGTCCATAAAGAAATAACTTCCTACTATGAAATAGTTTAAATAAATAGCCAGCTCGCGCTGAATTAACAAGCATGCTTATGCTCCTATCGTAAATAAATAGCCGAGATAACAACAAAGTAGTAATCCAATAAATTAATAAATTTCGAAATTTTCCTCGGCTTACCGCAGCTGCTATTAATTATCATCATACAACCGTAGAGAATTTATAAAATTCGCCGCAAGATTCAACAAAGATTTGCCATTGTTTTCAAGTAAAACACACCCATATCAATGCCGCCCGCAGAGTATGAATATCTCATTAAATTACAAATTGAATTGCAAACTCTCGATGCATGTTGCACACACAACAACTTTGAGTTGATTTCAGTCTTGATTTGCAAAGTTGAACTAACAACAACAACCCCACAACCGCAACCAGCGCACTGTGCGTCCCTGTACGTATTGTTACAATAGAAAATAAAGTGTGATGATGATACACGCAAAGTTTAATTCTGTCATTCCTCCTGAGAGTGTGTAATAATATCAAGCGCAAAATGCAAATAGTAAATCAACAAGCGAATTGTTTACCCGCAGAGTGCATACGCATGTCACGTTTCAAATTTAATAATTCATTCGCTATTCATTATCATCTATATCTCTTCGTTAAATATCAAATTTATATATTTTTGTGTATAACCGAAAATGCCTCAAGTACCATCTTATCTCGATTTACCTGGAAATGAATGTCCATCTACTACCGTACGTGTATTTATACAGTTTGTATAAAAAGATTGATTTATTTGAATCCGTCGAAATGTCACGCGAGTATAAAAATCCCGAAAGTTATGTTAATTGTTTCTAGTCACCGTATTTCGTTTCCATTGTATCTCATTCGAGGGAAAGGTCCATTCGCGCGTTTGCGATTTCTACATACGTACAAATAGAGCGCTGACCATAAAGATCAGCAGCAGCACGCCCGCATTTCAATTTTCAATTCAATTCGAATTTCCGATGCGATCACACAAAGTCAATAATATCCGCGTAAAAATCATCAAGTATCGCTGAAGCGAACCGCCTTTCAACTTAAGGTGTTGCATGCATGCTGTTCAAGGATGCCAAACACTAGTTGCTGCTCTCTTCTAGGAGCGCACGCGAATCATGAAAGAAATTAATCTACTGTCATGTGCAATTCGCTTATCTTTCACCCGGCTCACTCGACGAGACGTGTACTAAGAGCACTTTTACTTATGGTATACTTAATGGCAAAGTAAATGGAATTTACTTAAATTGCTCACTCACCTACACTTTGTGCATTCGCGCGTTCATAATTCTCAAGCGCATTTTACATTTTCATCCATCAATTTTGCATGGTAATTAATTGAATTCAACTCTAACTCTGCCTACATCTGTCAATGATTCATAAGTAAGAATCTCTCTCATTTGTCAATGATCAACTACTTGCTTAATTTGAATACTCTTTACAAATGTTGCTGACCATCAGCCATCCGCTGTTTTTGTACAAGTGTACTTCAGTTTGCTTCGCAATGCATTGCATGTACGTGCAGCTCATAAAATGAAATCTTCGAAAGTGAATTAGTATTTCGTCCGCACGTTCCGCAACCGATGCTAACGACAATAAAATTCTCAAACAACTTTGCAGACTACTTTAATCAACATTCGTCCAACTCTTCGCCGTGCGCTCATAAAAGCCAAGAATAGAATTCACTCTGCTCTGTGTCATTTTGCCCTATCCAACTGTTCGTGTTAATAAATTAAAAGACGCAAATACGGAACCGAACTGATTAGAAACGCGCAAAGTGATTTATCGATTGAGCCATCGCTAATTATGTAAATTACGTTTGCATATCTTCGAATGCCGACTGACTGTCCGAGGTTTACCCATGTTCATCCACTTATGCAATACCTTCATCTATCAATTTCCTAAGTGCGCTATTTATTGCTTGCTATCATTTGTCCTTAGCTGAATAATAATCGATCAGATTGCTGGTTGCAACCAGCCTTGAAAGGTATTTTGCAAAGAATTCATTCTTGCGCTAGAATCACTTATTAGCCGCCTGCCTCAAATCTGCATTTGGAATTTCAACCTTGATAAAATATCAATTACATTATACTGCCGCTCGGTATAATTGCGATAAATGTTTATTAAATGCATTAAATTCGGATTAATTACGTGTTCGTTGCGTGTCTGTGCTGTAAAACGTTTTACAGTCTATTTAATATAAATTGACTTATGCATTTATGGAATTTTAGCATGCTTCAACTTGTGCACATTTTAAATTCAATGCACTTTAAATTACGGCCGCATGTAATGAAATATTCAAAAAGTGTAGCAAGAATTGTGCAAGTGCGCATAAAACATGTAAATTTGGCTACCTAGAAGGCTCTGCTACGAGGCAGTTAGAAAGTATACAAATCGCCAACCAAAGAACCGAATGAATGGACGATAATAGTCAATAAATAAAATAAACTAAATCGCGGAAAAATCGCCACGAGTCATGACTCTTGCCATTAATGGCTAGGCACATTCTCTTCACTTTGAATTGCTGAATGCAAGACAAGCTCTTCAACTGTTCGCAAACCACGAATTCTTTATGCACCTCTTCTCTCAAATTTTCTGCAAGTCTATAACTTAATAGTTAATTTATATAATGAAAATTATGTTTTCAGTATTCCACATTTCCTTGGCAATTACGACAATTCACCATGATAAACCAGAGAGCGCTCAACCGGAACGAATGGCATCTCAAATGCGCGTCGAAGAAGGCTTCTTGCCAATGTCTCTCACAATTCTAAACGCCAGCAAGCTGGAATCATCCGAGCGCCAAAAACGTCTCCTGCCTTACATGACTTTCTATCTAGAGCAGGACTTTAATCGTCCGCACGGTCAACCACTTCCACCGCCTACGAGCTATGCGACCACGGGCGCAATCCAACCGCCAACCATTCTTCAGCAATACCACAACAAATTCACCGAGCACACGAATGGCCAAAGTTTTCCACCGCCTCATAGCGGCAATAAATACATCGAAGTCACTTCGCAAAAAGTCAAACTGACACCCTTCTCCGAAAGCAATGCATTGCCTGGACCATTTCTTCCAATGCGCTATCCGCCGCTCAACATTCAATCACAGCCTCAGCCACAACCTCAACCTATTAAAAGTATCAGCTACACGTCGCCTACAAAGCCCAATTACAGCGCAATATATGACAAACTCTCGCAATTAAAACTGCAGCAGGAGTTGCAATTAGCCCAAAACTATAATCGCTACTTTCCTCTGAATTACGGTCGCAAACCGCTACCGCCTAGCGCACAGCAATTGCAGCATGTGCAACAAGTTTATATACCAATCAGCGAATACACCAATTCACCCATTGCTTACAAACCGAGCACGAAAACAATCGTACAAACATACACAGCTTCAAATATTGATATTCCACCGCCACCGCCTGGTTCGTCGCTGCATTCAAACAATCAAGAGATTCGTAACAATATCAATAACGCGCCGGAAGAGTACGCAGTGCCAGTCAAAACTTATAATGAGCCAGTCAAGAATTACCACACACATCATCCGCAGGAAGAACAATACGTTCAGGACTCCCTACCGGCGCCGCCGCCACCATCACCGCAACTCAAGAAACACGTACTCAAACCAGTCATACTCGTGCGACCCAAAGACAACGTCAACGCGAATAATGATAAACCATATCTGATCATACAGCGCAAACCGCAATCGCAACAACAGCAAGCATACAATATTGAATTACAATTTCCGGAAGCAATCAATTACCGGCCATCCGGAGCCAAATACGCGAATGAGCCACTTGGCAAGTTCATTGTCGAAAGTGTCACGCCGAAATACGTCGATATTATACCGAAATATGAAATAAAACCAAACATTGTGCCCATTCATCCCACGTTCGGTGAACCGTATAATACCAAAATTGGTCCTATCGGCGCATCAATTAATGTTCAACCCTTGCATCCAATAGCCCCACCGCCTCCACCACCAACTCCGCATCCCAAAATAATCACGTATCACCAGCCACACTCGTACGATAGAGAAATCACGGAGCAAGATTACAAAGATAGCCAGGAACAAAATCAAGACTACGTTGATACCGAGGAAGTAAAGTATGAAAAACCAAAATATTCACACGTGCAACATCACTACGTAAACCCCCCGAGTGATAACGAACCGCCAGCATTTACGCCCACAACTACCAAGCATCCAACCGTTCAACTGCAATATATTGAAAGACCAAAATACTCTGACGAAAAGAGCGTTGAAAAAAGTGTTAAGTTCATTCAAACGTATGCATCGCAATCACCCACGACCGTCACCTATCCGCCTATCGAAAGCACACAGGCTGCATCTACGTTGCCCGAATATCAAGAAGGCAGCAATTCGCTGAGCTTAATTTTGAAAAAATTGCAAGATACAAACGCGCTACCGCAGACGCTCACCCCGGATAATATCGATAATAGCATTCGTACGCTCGTCAAGATTCTCAGCTCGCTCAAGAAACAACCGAAATTTCAAAAACCAATAGTCGTCCCGGACGACTCGCCCGATTACGAGGGCAATAATGAGGCCGGCGTTAATTTGGGCGAAGTTCCCGGAACAGTCACGCAAATCTTTCCCGATCACACACCCGAAGGAGGCACGCCAGGCACACCAGGCGTAGACTATCCTGCGCTCTCCACCATACCGCAAACAAGTTTCAATTGCAAGACGCAAAGATACAAGGGATTTTTTGGTGATCCCGATACTAATTGCCAAGTAAAATATGAAATACTTTCCTACATAATATAATAACTTAATGCATGTATTGCCTTGCAGGTGTGGCACTACTGCGATCTAAACGGAGGTCAAGCTTCGTTCTTGTGCCCGAATGGAACGATTTTCAGTCAAGTCGCATTAACTTGCGACTGGTGGTATAATGTAAAGTGTTCCAATACGGCGCAATTATACGTTCTTAATGAGCGACTCTATAAATATATTTTGCCATTGGCACCCAAGTTCCCAGAAGATTATAGTGGTCCGCTTGTTGATCGGTAAGTTAATCTGCTAAACGATTATTTTATCATTCGCGCTTCAGGCTATCTCTTCCTAACGCTTATTATTTCACCGCTGAAATATTATCTAAATGTTTATAGCTCATATCCTACTATTTCATTACCATCGATACATGTTTTGATAAATCATTACACTTGTTAATACGACTATCAACTTTTCTCTCATTTGCGTGTCTGACTCTTCAGTCTTTATAAAGTTTTTTTACGCTGAAATATCTTTTAAATGTTCAGTGCCCCGAATCTGACTAGTTCGTTTTATTGACTGATAAGTTAATAATGACATTTGACTACCTGGCGACCCGGTACTTTTAACTCATGTGAGAACATGTGGGAAAAAATAAACCCGCTCTCATTTTCAATTATTTATCATTGGCGCTTCTGACTAACTCGTCCTAAAGTCTATTATTTCAAAGCTGCAATATTTTTTATCTTTTTTTATAATCTTTTAATTTGTCGATACGTAACTTGTACTCAGACTTTAGTACTATCATTTGTAAATCAATTTTTAACTCTTCTATCATTAGCGCTTCTGACTAAATCTTCCTAAAGTTAACTTTGTTTAAAACTAATTATTTCAAAGCTGCAATATTTTTTCTATTTCGCGTCCTAATATTTTAATTGATCGATAAGTTACTTATAATAAAACCTAATATCTATCATTTCTAAATCGTTACACTTTTTAATCTGCTTTTTAATTTGCATTTTTTACTAACTTTTAAGTAAGTTGTCGTAAAACTTCGAAATGTTACTTGTACTGAAACCTAATTTCTATTATTTCTAAATCATTATCTATATATTCCATTAACTTTTTGCTCTTCTCTGCCGTAGAGCGCTTCTGACTTTTCTGTCTAAATTTATTTCAACGCTGAATTAATACCCGAATTCATTTCATTTCTCCCGAATTCATTTCATACCCGAATTCATTTCATTTCTGCCATTATTTAATCATTTTCCACATGTTTAACAATAACTTTTCACTTTTCTATCATTGCCGCTTCAGACTAACTTCTCCGAAAGGTTATTATTTCATACTTTTTCTATCATTACGTCCCCTAATATATTAATTCATCGATAAGTTACTAGTACTCAATCGTAGTTTCTATCATTTTTAAATGATTATTCTTTTTACTACAACTTTCAACTCTTCTTGACGCTTCTTACTAATACTTCCAAAAACCAATACTTCCAAATCAATACAGTTTTTTATAACTTTCAACTCTGTTATCACTGGCGATTTTGGAAAACTTTTCCTAAAGTGTTTGCTTTCATTTCATCGCGGAAATATTGTTTGAATGTTCAATACCCGAACCCGACTTTCAACTCTTGTATCATTGGCGCGTCTGACTAACTCGTTCTAAACTATATTAATTCAAAGCTGCAATATTTTTTTTATTCCGAACCGCAATCTTTCAATTTATCGATAAGGTACTTGTACTCAAACCTAATCACCATCATTTGTAAATCAATACACTTTCTATAATGTACTACCACTGATGCATCACTTTAAAGGTGCAATGTTATTTAAACATTTAGTGCAAACGCTATTGCTGAAAACCGCCTAATATAATTTAACATTGCAGATATTTAGCATTAAAATTCCAAGAGATGGAAGAAAAAATGAAAAAAGAACGGAAGCAAAAAGAAGAGGAAGATAACGCGGCTCTAAAAGACGCACGACCGACCGCAAATGCAATACCGCACGCTATACAGGATGATGCGGATGAACTACGCGAGCAAACTGATAAATTGCAAAATCAAGATAAGAATTTTCACACCTCCGCGCCCATTATCGTGCCTGATGAAACCGAATCAAATGAAACAGCTGCTTCTTCTTCTTCTTCATCATCATCATCATCATCATCATCATCTTCTTCCTCCTCCTCAACCGATACCTAATTGCCCCGCGGTTTAGTTATCAGTTAATTAATGTCCATATACCATATTTATTACTTTAAGTGTATACTACTAATCGTTATTTATTTTCTCCTAGTTTGTCGGCCAAGTCTATATACCCTAACTTATGCGTTGCGCGATTAGCCATTACGTTACGTTGTATTAGAAATTGCAACAAGTAGCAAGCGAATTAATGCCATACCCGTTAGCTCTAGCTTTGGCAAAAAACGCAAAGACGATACAGATTCAAAGCATTCATCCACTGACTGATTGCCAATGTTGAATGTATGCATTTCGACGTTCTCAATTTGTAGTAATTGTAGCAAATATAATTCAGATGATTATCTCTAGTCATTGTGTTATAGTTGTATTATCTCTCGATGCGACCAAGTGTTTGAAGAATTCGATGGTAAACGTATGTTCTCCGTTTACATACATACAGTATGTGCGCAATTCGTATGTGTACTTACAGTTTGTTAACTATCTCTTGAAGACCTACGCTGTTGTATTCTCGAAGAATTATCAAACGACTATTATCGTATCAATATTATATCAAAATTCAATTGTATTTAAATATTCTTTATGTACGTATGACTGAATTTATTGCGTGTCGAAGATTACTTGAAGTTCCCTGTAGCTGAAGTTCAATTGTCGCGTTATCAGTCACGCACGCATATGCAATAAATCAGTATGTATGTGTGAGGCGCAATGTGTGAATTGACTGAATTTATTGCGTGTCGAAGATTACTTGAAGTTCCCTGTAGCTGAAGTTCAATTGCCGCATTATCAGTCACGCACGCATTTGCAATAAATCAGTACGTATGTGTGAGGCGCAATGTGTGATTTGTTTGTGTTATAAAACGCAACATCTTCATATACCATGTGATTACGAATGAGTACGATGCTCGTCGATGCGCTTATCAGCGCACTACTCGTCCAAGTCGTCCAAGTTCTTGTAGATAATATTCTTCGTTGTCGTCGACAAATAAATAATAAAAAAAATGTAAAAACTCACCCCGAGTGTTCCTTGCAGCTTCCCCAGGACCTCCTTGGAATTGTCCGCCAACGCCTTGAACTCCACCAGGGTATTGTCTTGCTGTAACAAAAAACAAAAGAGAATAATTAAAATGGAGCGAACAATTCAATCAGTGCTATAAGTACTCACCAGTTCGGTCACTTTTTTATACGAATGACTGGCGTGCGCATTGAGAATGCAGCAAGCGCAAAAGTATTCATTGCACAGGAAGCAGTAGAACTCGTTCGGTATGTTATGCGCCGAACAATTGCTGATTGTGAACGGCCATATAAAATGTTTCTTCATCTCCTCGCTCGCTGCATCGCCATGAACTTGCAACCAGCACGACTTGCAAAGATTGACACTGCAATCAACGCAGCGCACATCTGCAGTTTTGGCGCAATTGTTATCACACTCTACAAACAACATTCGAAACATTAGGCGCAATGATACAAATGAACTGCGAGGTACTTACTTTGATGGTCGATTGATGAGACAATCGATGCCCATGCGGAATCTTCGAGTGCCGAGCTTAAGACCATCCGGTCGTTTCGCACGAATCGAGTGGCCAACCCTATCTCGCTGTTACACGGCGCTCTCGCAAAGTAAACTCTTCCAGCCATATAATAATTGATCGGGAAATGCTCACGAATATTAAATTCCCCCTTGCCGATGCTGCTCACTCGCGATATATGATTACACTCAAGGCAAGGGAATGATATGCAACCGTTGTCCACTTTATTCAACAGGCACTCTTCGCATACGGAATGGCCGCACTTCAGCAGCAATGCACACTTGCCTGAAATGAATCCATCACCAGCATCACAATCATTCATTCAATCATGCAATTAATAAAAATTTGTACTCACTTTTTAAGTCGTAGAATCGTTTGCATTTGGTGCAGCTCAATCCCTTCATCTGCGGTGTCGATGGTTCACCTTCTTTGCTCGGCGGCGCCTTTCGCTTATTGTGTTGCGGGCGCGCCATGTAATCGGTGTAATGCGGCGGCTGTCGTTGATAAAACGATGGGCCCTCTTCGGATGATCGAAAATTAAAGCCATTGTCGTCGTTCGATATACTTCTGTGGTTCATCGTGTTGTATCCATTGAATATGGCCGATGCACCTCGCCGAGCGCGACTTTTCATTTTTCACGAATCTCGCCGGCAACTGCAAATCAATCGTCAAAATATTATTATCACACACTAGCAAATTGATTAAATTAACGATTTTACTAACAATTGAAACCCGATTTGTTAATTATCCCAGGATTTATAAAGATTTAGGAAGAGCTCGTCGCAACGCAACCTCGCTGTTCGACAGATTCTTTATACTGACCGGTTAAAATCGCGCAAAAATTCTTATCGTCAAAAAGGTGCGAAGTTTTTCGTCAACTTTCCGCTATCCAGCGCTCTTAAAATGTATGTCTATCCCGCCCTAACCCTGTAGTTAGACAAGGCAGGCTCTTTTGCAGGTTCGAACCGATTCGAGCGCCGTTCGTGCATTTGTTGCTATTGCATATTGGCATGCGCAAGTGCATTTAAAATAGACAAAGATAAAACATACATATAACTTATGCCTATTGTCTTCGCATATTGTTGCTAAGATGTATGATGGTTTGCATATGTTTGCAATCCAAATTAATAAATTGATGAAAACTTTAAGAACCCTTGCGTGCAATTCAATGCGTACGAAAATAGTACTGTCCTACCCCTTGAGAGAAATTTCCACAAGCGTGGTGGTGGAATTGCATTCACCGCCCCCGTGGCAACAAACAGCTGTGCCAACTTTAGCACGAGCAGCAAGCACTCTACATAATTAGAGCCACTGCTGTTTACATGATAGCAAACTCTATTACAAATCGTAAAATGTACATCAACGCTTCTTCCAGGCATGAGGAAGTAATCAATCAACGAGAAAATTGCATCTTAACACTCTATCCCCTTGTTGCTGTAATAATTTGCAACTTTTTGCTGCCTTGTGAACGAATGACGCAAACCGAAATGCAAATTGCACACGAGTAGGAAGTCCAAACAGGTGAAAAGGGTGGCAACTAAAACTGAATTAAAGCCGACACGCAGGAGGCGAGCTGAATTGGTCTGCGGTTGGGGGCTGGTTCAAATCGTGAAATTGCAATGCACGCATGCACCGTGCACACGTTGTCGCCGCCGCCGCCGCCTGCACTTGTGTACGCTGCGCCACCCCTTAGAGCCGCCAACCGAGCAGTGTGCGTGTAAATAATAATTTCATTAGTCCGTAACCGGCGCTCATCCACTGCACTTCGTACTAGTGCATCATTTGCTCCACTCGTGTGGTGTTACTAAAAATAAAGAGCCCATTACACCCTTGCAAATCATTATTATCATTTACCCACTGTGTGCTCCCGTTCCCGCTTGCGGTTGCCCTATCATTACATCATTTCAAGCTACTGTGGTGTTGGTGTATGTTCAGTGGTGGTTGAATGTGCAACAGGTCCTAGCATCCAGAAGCACCCGTGAACTTGGCCCTTTCAGTGCGTGCGTGTCAGCTGTGTTTGTGTGCCACTAGGGGCATTGAGCCGTCAACGAGAACTCTCCGCCAAGTTCAAGGTAACACTTTGTCTATACTGTCTTTGTTTACATGATGTAGGCACATGCCTAATTTATATATTTTGCAAGAAAATGCAAGATATTTGCGTTTACGCTTATCCTCTTGTGATCATATTGGAAATGATTATAATCTTTGTCATGTCTCAAACTATAGGATCAGTGTTGAGTTGTTAAGTGAAGAATCCCGATATGCAAGAGTGAAGAGTAAAATCTCAACAGGCATAATAATCAACACATTTTCTACTTTTATGCATGAGAGTAACATAATAGGATGTGTAATGCATGTCTAGTCATGTTGAAAAAATCATTGTGTGCTTGGTGCCAAAGTGTCCCGAGGAGTCAGAACCCAGGCTCGGGATATGAAATCGAGTGGTCTAAGATTCCAACCTATTCAAGTACTTTTAGGGGCGTGATCCTTGTAAAAGTCAAACGTAAGATGCGTTATAAGTGCGCCGCTTTGCCAATTATTGTTGTAATATCTCGAAAATAAAAACGTTAAAGCATTTTCCCTTAACTACATGTACCTGCCAATTGACCTTAACCACACTTACATGCGCTGGATAGCAGACGAGTTTTACGCAAAAATACAATAAGTTCGAATGTTGTACTTACAGTTATCGATGCGTAGAGCCCTTGGGATGATTTTCACACTATTTTAATTACACACCAACACTTATTATCAATAATAGGAATACATTTCACCGCGGCAATAACGAGAACATCCGCGGTAAAAGTGACGCCACGCTAAAGTAACGCCTGATGAAAGCACTAGTCGCGACACTGTCGTCAAGGTCGCGCCTACAGCGTATGCAACTTAAAGTACACATTAATATGATTTATTATTATTAAATAGGACATGACATTAACTCTGTATAGTTTAAGAATCACCTTTAAAATAATTCCCATCCTCATATATTAACTTGTAATTCGAATATTAGGCGGGGAGCGCGATTGGCATCCAATATGGTGGTATTTGTTGCTAGACCCTCTTTCATATGCTGATTCAATATGATGTTTGTAACAAATAGAAAAGTGGCATGTAAAAAAGTACATTATCTAGCGGTACAAAAACCGGTGAGAATCGCTGCCAAAAGGAAAAATCATCGCATCTGTCGTGTGCACATCTGTTAAATGTACGCAGCAGATCAGCGGCACATGTGTGATGCACGATGAAATGAAACTAACGCAAAAGTTGCCTTTTGCTCTTATGTTTAGTATCCTTCTGCTCCTGGCAATTGCAATTTGTTTAGCAATTGGCTGTTCATGTTTCCAAGTACACAAAGCGCTTAGAAGTAATACGTGCGTGGTGAACCGGATTCAAACCATTCCCTACCGACTTGTGAAGGTCTCACAAGTCAGATGGGTGGCGTGCTTTCGTAGTTGCCCATCTATGTGCCTCGTTCACCAGCCTGTTGTGGAAGACGTCGAAGGTAATTAAAGCCCTGTCCCTTATCAATTAATTAGCAGCACGTCCTGGGCCTGCACACGAATGCTGGCAGCATTGCAGCGCCTCGTCGAGGACACGTGAGGTGCAGTGTTTACACGTGTAAATTTGGGCAGATTGACCATTTCTCGAATGGCAACATCATCCTCATCATCATCGTCATGTGTGCCTCCTTCTAATCACTTCTAATGATGTTAATGCCAAATGCAGTCGTCGTGTACGGTCGTCGTCACGCATACACGGAGTGGGCACCGTCCTATGCGAACGCAATAGAAGGTTCGGCTGTGTGCGTTGCCTGGTGGTCATAGGAGGGAAAAAAGATGAGAGTAAAATCACAATGGCGGTGCTCGCTGGTACACGTCCGTAGGAATTTTGGGCATGATTTAGTTAGTGTGTAGGTGTGCAGCGATTTTGTGCGATCCCAGAGTGCGTGCTGTGATTGCAAGCGAAGAGCCCGAAGGAAATCCAGGTAAGACAGCGCGCTCCAGGACCATTGTGGGCCCCGCGAAACGGTTTGTTGTGCGTTGCTTGCGCGATACACACAGGGCCCGCGTGCACATGGTGGCCTCTCTGTGTATATGTGCAGCTCGCAGGCCTCCAGCGCATCAACATAATGTGTAGTGGCTAACTGTATTTTGGCTCAATACAGTTTTAGGTCAACAACTCTATTTTCTCTAGGCCGTTGCTGCCACTGCTGCTGCGGCCGCTGCTGCTACGTGCATAGAGACACCACATCTTCAGTGCGGGCTCATCATGCTGCTGCTGTCTGAAGAGGAGCAGTTCACTGAGCTCCTTGTGCTATGGTGCGGCGCTTGCTAATCTTGGCGTTCTTGTTTCTGTGTGCCTTCAGGTAGAGCGAGAAACTATAAACACGTAAAATAGACAAATGGATCAGAGTGCAATGGACCAGCAGTTCCGGCTGCGCTGGAACAACCATCCGGACAACATGACCGACGTGCTGGTGAGCCTCTTCCACCGGCAGCTGTTGTGCGACGTCACCCTGGCCTGCGATGGCGAGCTTATACGCGCCCATCAGACAGTGCTGTCGGCGTGCAGTCCCTTCTTCGAGGACATGCTGCTCAATAACAAGCACCCGCACCCGATCATCTTCCTGCGGGACGTCAACCTCTCAGAGCTGAAGGCCGTGCTGGAGTTTATGTACAAGGGCGAGGTGAACGTGTCGCAGAACCTTCTTTCGGTGTTTCTCAAAACGGCGGAGGCATTGCGCGTTAAAGGCCTCACTGACAACAATCTGCTGAACAATAAGGAGCGCCCTTCGAGCGCCGCCCATTCGCCACCGCACGAGAAGCGGAAGCGGAAATCCAGTAACTGTGATACAATTTCAAACAGTGATAGTCGACATAATGATTCTCAGGTATGTGAGCACCGCTCGCTGACAGGCATAACTTTGCGACTCTTTGTAGGCCACAAGCAATTACAAATCAGCGCATTTACCAAAGTCTCAAAGCGAAAGAGATGTAGGAAGTCCAGATGATATACCGCCGTCGCCCATAGTCAAGCAGGAGCACTTGCAGGATAGCCCGCAGCACGTTGAATCGTATCATTCAATGTCCGAAGCGCTCCAAACTGTAAGTCTTTCCGAGAGCACACTAGAGTCTAAGGCTAGAGTCGCAGCTGGGCTAATCATGCTAAATAAACGCATCTCAAGTATAAGACGAGATTAAATTAGAGACAACTTTCTCCCCCCTGACTTGACGAAGGAAGAAGTACGATAACGCGAAATTAAGAAATGCAGAAATTCAAAGCACGAAGAAGCAAGTGACTGAACTATTCCTTCTGTTAACAGAATCGGGGGAGGGAGCCAGGGCACGAAAGAATAGAATCGGGCTTCGATGCGATCCTCGACCAATGCAAGCTGGAGCCGGACGATAGCGAGTTCGAGCTCAAGCGGAAGCCGCTACCGTTGCCGCCGGAGCTCGAACGTCCGGCGGCTGCTGCGTCGATGCGGCGAGACGTTGTGGCTGGGGGGCGGCAGCACGGCAAACGCGGCACCCGCTTCCGCCCCCTGTGGATGCACGACTACGTCTGGCTGCAGTACGATGCCGCGCAGAATCTCATGTTCTGCGTGTATTGCCGGAAGTGGAGCAAGTGCCTCCCCGATACGCGCACCTCCTTCGCGGTCGGGAGTTCCAACTTTCGTCTCGAGATTGTCAACCACCACGACAAGTGCAAGGTGCACCAGCAATGCGTTGCAATGGAGGCGGCTAATCAGCGCGTTGATTCGTAGCCTGAAACACGCGCGCACCATGTAATATCTAATTCCAAACGAGGCATACGCATTTTATCAAGTAAAAAAAGGCTAGTGCAAATTTTTACAACGGCAATGTTAGGATAGATTACAATGTTACTTAGTAGACTGTTAAGAATACAGAATAATTTTATTTTCGTTTGAACGACAAATTTTTATAACGTACATTCTTCAAAAGAATGATGTATACTTGTTAAAGATAGCGATAACTTGAGATGCGTTTATTTAGCAAATTACCAGTTATACATTTATATACCTATAATAGTTTTAATTCATTTACTGTTTCTATCAAATACAATAATATAACGTAAACGTTACAATTGCGCCTGTTATTCTGTAAGAAATATTACACTTGAAACTTTTTAGGGTGGAAGTTTGAGTGTACACCAGGATGACCTGTTATCAAGTCACGCACTATCAGACCACAATGAACCAGCCGAACATAAGCTACAAGTACCACCCCCGGATGCATCCGATACAATTGATGGTGAGTGTTGCCTTCGTGCTTGATGCTTGTTCCCTATGTCTTTCAATCAATCTCTGTGTTTTTTAATGGACCAACTAACATTAGCAATATTTATTGTTTGAGACGTTGGATGCAATAATAATTTTATTTCTCTTTAATCTTTGTACAAAATGCACTTGTTATTTTATTTGCACAAATCTATTGTTGTAACCCAATTATTATCATCGTATTTACTGATATCAAATTATTATAACAAGTGAATTGCACCTAATTGATAAAATTATTGTTGTTGTTGTTTTGAGTTAATTTCAATTCAAATACTTGTTTGAACTTATTTTTGAATTAGTTTTGCTTGATTTAGTTTAGTCGTCCTCACTTGAGTAAAATACACATCAAACAAAATGTGTTTAATGACGAATAATGTGTTAAATGAATTAATTAATTAATGTTCAGAGTGTTTGCGAGTCAATTATAATTGAAAAAGTTTGAAAGTTTCAAGTGCAGTGTAGTTTGAGTGCGTTTTGGAACTTTGTGATTGTTTAAATTTGTTGTGAATTTTATTTGCAGTGCATTCAGTCGAATTAAGTACATAATACTCAGTTATGTTGTATTGTTGAAACAAATGAAATGAAATGAAAAATGATTACCAACAACAACAAAAAAAGATAAAAATGCGTACGAAGAGATATATTTGTCCTGAGCGCACTATGATGCGCGAAAGCGGAAATAGAAGAACGATGTGTATATAGAATGTATATAAAAGTCGCTTGCGCTAAACAAATCTAAACGAAAAACGCGGTGGAAAATGGAAAATTCTTATCTTGTGGTTATTTGCCTAACTTTAATGCTCTTTTTGGGGGTGCACTGTCACTATTCTGCTATCACTAATTAACACATTACACACTTATGTTTTTAATGATATATATATTGATTTATTTATTTTCTTTCAAAATTATTAAATTATAATAATTTGCAAATCAAAAGCAGCGCATATAAATGATTTACGAATTAATTAATCAAGTTTCTTTTGTGCATAATACTCTTCTTTATATGAGTTTGTTATACATGATTCTATTGTTTTCCTATTATTTTACTTTTATGATTTATGATTTCTTTGGAAAAACGAGTCAGACATATAACATAAAGGTGTTTTGTTGGTGTTGCAGGTTCAAAAGCCTGGCACATGCGGCTTACATTCGACAAGCTGCCAGGTGGATGTAACCTGCACAGATGTAAATTGTGTGGCAAAATAGTGACGCACATCCGGAACCACTATCATGTGCATTTTCCGGGCCGATTCGAATGCCCGCTGTGCCGGGCGACGTATACACGCAGCGACAATCTGCGCACGCACTGCAAATTCAAGCATCCCCGATATAATCCGGACACGAGGAAGTTTGATGGCGTGCCGATTGCGACGGCAACGGCCGCAAACGCGGGTAGCGGTGCCGGCGGCGGCGGTGGAGCTGGTGGACTTGGCGCTGGACCGCACCAGCAGCAGCCACCCTCCGCGCATAGCTCGGCGGTGAAGAGCGAAATGGCGAACGATTGATTCGCGCTGGTCGCGTCGCCTCCGCCGCCTTCCTTTCCTCCGGACTTGCTGGCGGCGGCGGCATTGTGGCGCGCACAAGTCGCGTGGCTCTGACACTACCAACACGCACTAATCACGAAACAGCAATATCAATGATAAACAATTCTAATTTCATTTACTTTTCATTTCTTTCCGGGAGGAGTTTGGAAGAGAACGAACGAACGAGCGAATAGTCCGTTGTTGTTCATAGTCCGCATTTTGCTACTACTATTTTTATTTTTATTACCTACTATTATTTGTTTTTTTTTAATGATTATTATTTTGTTAATTGTTTAAGCGCATTTTTGAGTACCTTACTATTTTTATTATTTGAATTTTCAAAGTTTATCAGTTTTCACGAAGAAGTTGTGCGACAACTTGCAATATTATAGAAATAACAAACTACTTGTTACAATGGGACGTATAACGTTAAATATTTTTGCAAAGTATAAAATACTTGCACGAATTGTGTGATTGTTGCGACAAAAACGAACAATCAAATTGCTAAACGCGGGGGCTGAAAGTGGTGACAAAACGCAAGAGGAGAGACAGAGAACTATTTACAAGAATATTCTATTTACACGAATTGTTATCGATTATAATTGTTACTACACTATGATTAGAATTTATTCGATTGATTGTTGAATGCTCTTTGAAGATAGAGTGCTTGATGAAGCACTATAAAACAAACAAAACGAATCGGAAATGAACTTAATTCGAACGTGCAATTATTTACTCAAGTATATAGATAATACAATTAATTATTTAATTACTTAAGGCGTAACAATACTAATTATAAAAAATACTTTACAAGTAAAGAGATGAGAGCGAAAAGAAAAATGGAAGAAAGTTATGAGCAAGAATAATGCTGTGATTTGCAACTGAAATCAAACAAAATTATTGAGCACTTTTTACTTAAATTATACTTAAACTATAGTCGTTTGTTGTCATTACCGTCCTAATTCACATACACGCAAAAAAAGAAGAAATGAGTATAAGGTGAACAAATGTGTCAAAAACTATTTTTGCCAAACAATGAGAACAACAACATTTAAAATTTGCTCAGTCTTTATGGCCTCGCTTGCGCCTCTATTAAACAAACAAAATAAAACAAATCCAGACGTAGTCGAAACAAAACGAAACAAGAAACCAAGCAAACCGCGCACGGTCTGTAACTATTGCCAAATTAAAATGCTAGAATATTTATATATGTTATTATATAAATGTATTTTACCTTATACACAATACAACACTTAATAACAAATAGGATAGACATCTAAGAGAATAATAACAAAGAGTAATTAATATATTATTATACATACATTATATTATTATACAACAAATACACGACGGAGCGGTATAAAAATATGGAAAGCGCATAAAATGCAAAATGATTTAAATGAAATGAATATTCGTATTTGAATACGACATTGATAAGACTAAACAAAAAGAATTTTATATACATAATAATGATAACAAATGAGAACGAACACTATTTAACTAGCTAATTAAAACAAGACGCAAATGAGGTATTTAGTCAATACAAAACTGGGAGTGGTGTTGAAAACACATACAAAATTTGTTGAACGTCAAGTGCAATTTATTTATAATCATTAATTGATTAATTCATAGATGAAATTGTTATACGCTAGAATTGCTGATTAATTTAGTTATTTATTAACGAAAAAAATCTATTAGAAATAGTTACTTATTGATTATTGAAGATTAATATTCTTATTATTTTATTACTTACATAATTATTATTATTATTATCTAACAGAGATTTCTAATTATGTTTTATTTACTCATTAATTAATTGATTAATGTTTAGTGCTGTTTTTTGTACGGACAAAAAAAAAGGAAGAAGAAATGCTCATGCATACCTCATTTTTTTCATCTATTAATTGATTTTATATTTTTAATATTATTATAGCAAATAATGGTTTAACTTGTTATTCAATTAATTTTTTATATTTAAAACTTAAATGCTTATAAAAAAAATAGGAAGAAAAATTCGAAAAATGGATCAAAGATGATAGAAAAAATAATAGAGTGATTCGTATTTTACTATTGCCGTTGTGAGATATTATTATTAATAATTTATCAATTATTATTATTTATCGTTGAAAAATACTAAAAACTTGAAAGAGCCTATAATACTAATCGAATTTATGCTAGAAAGAATTTGAAAACAATTTGATGAAATTTTATGCCTTATTCTTGCATATACTTAAAAATAATTATTTTATTCTAACAACATACGATACGTATATAATGTTTATTTGATAAACATGCAACAAATTGGCAATCGGATCATTTGAATACATACAAAAAGGGTTGATTGAATTGAAAATAAATAATGGAGGAACACTTTTAAACTTGTACTATATAGAAATACTGATTGTGATATAAACGAGGGTGAAGAATGGTGCTACGATTTGCTTAATTAAAAAACAAATTAACTAAACTGAAACAATTTAGAGAAAGAAAGAAAGAAAGATAGAGTGAGAGAAAGAGAGTAAACACAAATTTCTATAATAAAATATATAAATATTTATAAATCTATAATGACGAAAGGTGAAGAAATTGAGATTGAGACACTCGGAACATTTGTAATTAGATTATAGAGAGAGATTTTTCCACACTTTTCATATACTTCATATAATTTTCACATAACGCATTTGTGCAATATTTAGTTATATAATTCCATAGTTAATTAATTAATAATTCATAGATTAAAATCCTCAAACATACAATGATAAAACATGAACAAAGCGAAGCAAACAAACAAATAATTGCCAAAACGAAATAGTAAGAAGCTTACTGCTCAAAAAACTTATTTAAACACTGCGAGAAACGTTAATTAAAAACTCAATCGATTTTCTTAATTGAAATTTTAGAATAAGCAAAGTAAAACATGGTTGCGGTGAAAATTAAATATTTTAAATATTCACGAATAATACTTAATTAATATTTGCGAAATTATTCTAATAATATTATTATTACTCATAGTGTAATCTGTTTTTTTACATAGATATTTATATTTTTACACTTCAGTTATGATTATTAATTTTATTTGTTGAGATTATCACAATCACTGTAAAATGAACACCAAATTAACTTATTATTATATGCATATAATGGTTATATTAACTTAAGCGTCGTTCGTGTTGAGAAACAAACAAACAAACAAACAAATCACAAGATGAGAATTTCGGTTTGGTTTTTGTACTTGAATGATGAACGCATTGATAATTTATTCTTTCTTAATTGTACACAATATTAATGATTAATTTATACAAGTTAAATAACATACGTGGGTTTCATGAAATACTGTCGGGTTTACTAGTTTTTTATAATGCTCTAATTATATATAAAATAATTATATGAATACGACAAGAAAAATTGATGAAAATATTATATAAAAATGAGCAAAATAAATGAAATATGTTATATATTTTTGATTTTCCAACGTTAGTGCGCGCATTTGAATCATGACAACCTAACACGCGCAACTTTGATGGATATTAGAAATTCAATTGAATGTTGTTATCCTCTGAAATCCTATTGTGGGGTGGTTGATTTTTAATTTTATGCGAACGAAATAAATCCAAACTTCATGTGTGTTTCAGATAGCAGATGCTTCAAGGTGTCCCAATTATTCCAACGAGTTGGAACAATGGACGAGCGAAGACGATGCGTGCTGTGCGGAAAGATTGTGAGCAACACGAGGAACCACTATTACGTTCATTTTCCGGGACAATACGCGTGTTCACATTGTCCGGCAGTGTACACGCGCTCGGACACGCTCCTGCTGCATATGCGTACCAAACATCCGATGGTTGCTTAGCGGGGTCGCTCCTGCCGCCGCCGCCGTTATCGCCAACGCAAGGACCACATCTATAATTGTTTATTGCAGACTAACGACTCGTATTAGCAAACAATTCGGGGGGCCACGCAAAAAAAACATTCAACGAACACTTTGCCAATTGTTTCATCATTTTTTGCGCGCGCGCATGAAACTAGTCACCGAACAACAAACACCAAAGCAAAAATCAAAACAAACTTCAAGAAGCGAAAGAACGAAAAGGCTGCAAACTAATTATGAATTTATTATACAATACACGAAGCCAAATTATACTTTACGTGTTACTAACTTGTAAAATATAAAATATAGGTACCTTTAAGTTGAAGCTGATCAAATTCTATAATGAGTGAAAGACGAACATACAAACAAATGTTTAATGGCTATAAAATATGTATAGGTTTGATAGATGATAAATCATAGATATTTTTACGTATTTTTCAAAAAAACGTCGTCGATTATTAACTAAAGATGAGGCAAAAGCCGTGTAAATGAGTTATAGAATAATCGCAAAACGCAGGGCCTAGAAAAGTTGAAATCAACAATGCCAAATCAAAGAGGCCAAACTAATTATTAAACTATCATACTATATATTAGTAATTATGTAGATTATTAGTTAAACTTATTTTAAGTTGCTTCTACCGAATATTTCCTAAACTTCCGAAGCGCATAGTGTGCGCAATCGGAAGCAAACAATTAATTTTGGTGCCATAACAAACAAAAACCAAAGATTTGTTGCCATTAAACTCTAGTCGTCTTGCAATAACTATCTAAAAACTCCTCTAAACTCTATATATTTATAAATACCACAAAACAACCACAGCTATTTCAAGTGTTGATTCATCGATCAAACGATATTTTGTGCGCTTCTACTAAGTGTTCCTATTAAATCAATAGTTCATAGTACATAGCTAATGAAATTCAATGAATGTGCCAATTGCTATTCTGTACTTTATTTAAATGGTTTATAATCTGTTTTGTTTCGTGACAACACTGAAATTAGTTGATAGGATGAATGGGCCGTGCATTGAACTCTATTATTGTACAGATAGGTAGATAATATATTTGTAAGCAGATGAATTATTAAGATTTAAATATAATAATCAATCAGGGTAACCATTTTCAACAAATGATAATTTATTGGATACACATTCTTATTGCGGATGTCGAATGAATGCTCTGAGATGAACAAGAATGTCAAGAGTCTACTGTTTAAGAAATAAAGTTTTATCGTGTATTTCAATGCTTCATGTATAATGCATCTTGAATGTTGTTTTCTTGTACACATGCACACTTATTATTTATGTCATTTCCATATTCTTTGCTTTGTTTTATTAGTTGTGTACTAATGTTTATCTTATAGGTCACAGCTGTGAAATGTTAATGCATAATAATTTCATTTGTTTTAGCTCAGAATCTTTCGACGCCGATGCCTCTATCGTATAACGACATGTTTGAACAGTCCGTAACAAATTCATTGATGTGGAAGTGCCGTGCGTGCACCAAGGAAGTAACAAATCGTTGGCATCATTTTCATTCGCATACACCACAAAGATCAATATGCCCTTATTGTCCAGCAACGTACAGTCGTATTGATACATTACGTAGTCATTTGCGCTCAAAACATATTTATATGAAGCTTGCCAATTACAAATTTCATTAAAGTGCGCAACTTTCTTACTAACCATAATCATTCTTTCAGTTTCATATTTTTCGTCATTTTTTTAATCCAATTTTTACGTCCTATTTATAGAATCAATAAATTCTTATTATATTCAAATTTCCATAATATTAGAGTTTATTAAAAAAAAAGAATAATTCAAAATGCGCGCAACTTTGAAAAATCAATATTCCATTGAAGAACAGTACTACCAGCGCCGTCTCATGGGTATGGGAAATATTACAATAACAAATTGAAATTTGATTTAAAAGCAATACATTTTAATGTATTGTGCAGTAATTATGCAATTAAACGTATTTTTTTAAGATATCATACATTCAGACGTATTTATCCCACCAATTTATGCGTGGTGCCCAACTTGAAGGTCAATTAATTGAAAATTATTAATGACATGGTACATGTTGATTAAACCGGAATAAATGGGTAAATATCATTTCCAGTAAAATTATCTCTATGTATTTTTGTATTAGGCTTGAAAATAATAGAGTATGATCATGCAACCGGAGTAAAAAGTTGTAGGATTTCATCACTATCAATGTTATAAAAGAATTAAACTATTACTGAAAGTTATTAGCAACTCGTAATATAAATGAATACAATAATTATGCAATTACTTTAATGTTTATCAATTCAATGAAATGTCTCCCCATTGCTAGATGTAACCATTATACATGAAGTTGTTAACCATCTAAATGTTTAAGTAAAATTGTATTAATGTTTAATTAAGTGTACTATTCATGAGTAAACCGATTAACGTGAAATAATATCATTGATGGTATGCTTAGAAGCAAATAGGATTTAAATATGCGGCATGAATTGTATTAAATTATTCAATGTCTGTAGAAGATTTAATAAAATTATTACTGGAAATTAAATCTCTTCTGTCTCAAATGAATATTCATACATAATTTATTATTTAAAATCAGCAGTGGAACATATTTTTTTATTTTATTAGTTTGTATAATGCTGGCTATGTACTCTGGGTATTTAAAGTCCATTTAAACATTTAAAGGGCCATCGCGCACTACAGCTGAGGGCAGCACCTTATGGACGGATTTCCGATCGGCCGAGATCGGACTTGCCGAAGTACAAAGTCGGGCTTGCCAGGCATGTTTATATTATCAGCTGTTGTCTATTGCTCTAAACTTTCTCAAGTGCGGTGAATTTATTATTAATATTATTTAAATTGTGAACTATTTTGGTGTAGGGATTGCAGTGACATTATCTAAACATATTATCAAGATGAGTATGCCAACAGCAGATTGGTTTCTGCTCGGTAAAGACACATATTTTAGGTGAGTTAAAGAGACTGAACGAATTTTATGTTATTGTAATTAAATTGTAGAAAAATTGAATTATACCCAATGGGATGGCATACAGAAGTGAATATGGATAATGCTGTTGCAGTTGCAGCACCATATGCTGGCCCAATTGCTGTTAAAAGAGATCCCAATAAATTTGTTAAGGCTAAGGGCACTGGACATTCCTTTATTAACATTTATAATGGTAGTGGCAAGCTATTCAACTCAATCAAGGTATATTTGATTTCTATGTTATATCAACGCTAATATCATTTCGTATTCAGGATAATAAGTCAATCATTAAAATTGGCTGGACCAATGATGAGCACCTTGTATGCATTCATGAAGATGCATCCATTACTGTCCACAATGTCTTCACAAGTTATATTTATAACATCCACAATATTCATGTGTGTCAAGAGGTGAGGGATGCAAAAATAATTGATGCCATTATCTTCACAAACCCACAAAACTTTACTGGAGCTGCTGTGCTTACAACAAACTTCAAAGTTTTCCTTATAAACAATCTCAATAAGCCAAAGCAGAGGCAATTGTCAGAATTAACAAGTAAGATGTTTCTTTTATCATAAAACACTAGTAACATTAATTTTGATTGATAGAATCTAGTCTAACACCTACTAGTTGGACAGTCATTTCTGAAGAAAACAGTACTGAAGTGTTAATTGCAAGGGGTAGAGAGTTATACAGACTTAAACAAGATGAAAGACATGCAACAGAAATGGTCAGTATAGCAACATCTTTTGACTAGATTTTAATTGTAATCATTTTAGTTGGAAGCAGATATTACTCATCATTACACATCCATCCTGCAAATGGCTGTTTCAAGTAATGCTAGATACTTGGCAATGTTTACAGATGCTGGCTATATATGGATTGGCACTGCGGATTTGCGTACAAAAACAGCAGAAATTGACACAGATATGATTGTTAAACCAAAATATCTGGAATGGTGTGGAACAGAGGCTGTGGTCGCATTCTGGGAGATGGATTACACCTTAATGCTCATCTGCAGGAATGATTATGGTTACTCTGCAATGACGTTTAATTATGATAGCGCCATTCATTTAACTCCAGAAATTGATGGGGTTCGCATTTTATCCAATTTTCAACACGAATTGCTGCAGAAGGTTCCTGACACTCTGCAGAAAATATTTAGGATTTACAGTAATGATCCTGGCAGCTATTTGCTTGAAGCGTCAAAGCAATATCAAGTAAGATAACGTAAAACTGTAGGATATTTATTTAAAATATCATTTCTATTTTAGAAAAGAAGCCATAAAGCAGATGAATACATTTGCCTGGTAAAACCAAACTTGGAAAAAGCGATTGAACAGTGTATTGAGGCAGCTGGCTATGAATTTGATACTGATAATCAAAAGATGTTGATTAGAGCTGCCCAATTTGGTAAATGCTTCACGTCAAACATTAAACCGGATGAATATGTGGATATGTGTCGATTATTGCGCGTTTTGAATGCAGTAAGAGATCGCAGAATTGGCATTCCAATTACATATACAGAGTATCCTTTCAATTCGACATTACGTTCTAATTTTACATTTGAGAATGTCCTTAACTATTATATAGATTACTGTATTTAACAAATTCTGCTCTCTTAGATCGACTAGTTGCCCGTCGACAATACTACCTTGCTATTGAAATAGCCAAGTATTTAAAAATGCCTGATAACGAAGGCAGCAATCGAATATTAGTACATTGGGCAAAGTACAAAGTAAGTAGTAATATTTAAAGTATAACTACAAAGATTAATATGATTTTATTTTGTAGGTCAGCAAACCTGATAGTACTGAAGATGATATAATTGCACGACAAATTGCGGACAAATTAGGATCCAGCGTGGGTATATCTTATAGTGAAATTGCCAAGACTGCTGCAGATAATGGACGTAAAAAACTTGCTATAAAGTTGCTTGATTATGAACCAAAAGCCAGCAAGCAAGTGGAACTCTTGGTGCATCTGGAAGAGCATGAACCTGCGCTTGTTAAAGCGATTGAAAGCGGAGACACGGATCTAATTTATGATGTAATTTTGCGTCTAAGAAATGATATGCAGTTGGCAAAATTTAAGGTAATTGAAAATACGTGATAAATAGTTCAGGAACTAAAGCAAATTGTATTTAGCTATTGGTACATAAATATCCAGTCCCGTTGGCATTGTATATAAAATATTGCCGCGAAAATAGCGCTGAAGCTTTGGAAGGAATTTATACACAAGAGGATGATTTCAATTCCCAGGCACTACATTTAATTTCTGCATTAGAATGTTCAGTAAGTATTCATAATTTAAACATTGAACATTCAGCAACTTATGTTTTCCTTAATTTCAGAAACCATACGAAAGGGAATCCTGCGTTGCGTCCGCATTAGAAGCATACAAACGCGGTCGCAATGATTTCAATGCCTCTTTATGCGATGAGGCTCTAAGATTATCAAAGGAACAGAAGAGTCTTGATGAGAAGTTTAAAACCCAGCTAAGTGGCTTATCAGCAAACGAAACATGCCGTCAATTGCTCTTAATGAATGAGCTGAAAATCGTGGACAAGTTTCGGAATGATTATAAAATACCTGATAAACGGTACAGTATTACAGCCGTATTGGACATAATATTTAGACATTATTTATAGGTATTGGCATTTGCGAATTGATACATTAGCAACATTAAAGAAATGGGAGGAGTTGGACAAGTTTTCCAAATTGAAAAAATCGCCAATTGGATATGCGCCTTTTGTGGATATTTGTCTGAAGCACGATAAAGTTCACGAAGCCAAAAAGTATTTGCCTCGTGTAGCAGATGATCTTAAAATAAAATACTACATGAAAGCAAAGTAAATATATTACTGAATTTGAAAATGCAAGGTTTAATCATTCTGTTTAAATTTTTTAGCGAACTGGAAGATGCGGCACAAATTGCATATGAGCAACGTGATGTACAAAGCCTGTTGCAAATTCAATTAAAGTGTAATTCAAGCAAACCTTTGCTTAGTGATAAGATAAACACCTATATTTCCGCTTTGGGTGTTCGTAAATAATGGATCATAATTATTTAATATATTCTAT
Organism: Aleochara curtula; assembly: GCA_963978815.1. Taxonomy (NCBI): domain Eukaryota; kingdom Metazoa; phylum Arthropoda; class Insecta; order Coleoptera; family Staphylinidae; genus Aleochara; species Aleochara curtula. The sequence continues at coordinate 10,847,399 of OZ022221.1, read as the reverse complement.
ACGTATTTTGAACTTGAGCAGTTCTTTTAAAAGTTTGCACCAGTAATTTTCCTGCTTGAATTTCTGGTCTGCGTCATTTTCACTTGAATACATGTTTTATTCTAGATAACAGAACGATAACTGCGCGATATCACACATTTTATTATCAAAATGTAATCTAGTGAGCGACGAGTCGAAAAACGTGCCACAAAGTACTGGGAATAATAAATTAAGTTTCATTAATTAATCTTTGCAAAAATAGATGTGAATACTATGCCTGGTAATTTATATTAGTACGTTTAACGGTTGTTGATAACTATAATATCGCATTTGTTTATAGTATGGGTAAACGGTGGCAGTGGAAAAATCTCAGACCATGTTATATCACAAAATTCAGTCGAATTAGAGGATCTCGGTAATTTATAAATCAACTTACAGCCAAGTTACATTAACAAATTGTGATTTAGAAACAGGATGGCTTTACTTGCCTGGATACGATATACCTGACCAGGGATTCCTTGCAGGAGAGAATGAGGAAAATGAGGATATATACATTGGACGGGCTATTATCGAAGGAGACCTAATACCAGGCATTGTATTATTCGACTCAAAGAAGGCCCTATTTACTTTAAGAGGACAAGTATATGCACGTGACGAGAAACACGTAATTGTTTCATTATTTATGATTACCTCAGGATGTTCTAATTTAATTTATAAACTAGATATTATGTGGTACTCAATTATCATGGGTAAACCGGTTACCAAATCAAATTCACCCTCGTGCAGTTATTGGAGGTAGAACAAGTAGTGGCGAATTGTTATATATTGGCAAAACAGAATATGATGGTATAATTACAATTGGAAAGGTATTCATTAGTGTTAGCTACATTAAATGCTGTACGCCTAATTAAAGCTATTTATTTTAGATCGTTCCATCTATAATGTTCAAATTATTCATTCCTATCAATGGAACAGAAGTTTCAGTAGATGATTATGAAGTATTAGTGCATGGTTATTGATATAATAAGCTATAAGAATTATGTAGATTAATGTATTACATATGTTTAAATTGATTCTGTTTTATTACATTCATCTATCATCTTGCAATTCATTCAAACTATATTTAAATTATATAATTTAATATAATTATTTGCAATAAAGATTGTTGTCAAACTATTCCGACAGGTGCCGTGCAATGTCCAATTTGCTATATAAATTTGAGCGATCTTCGATTACGCTCGGAATTATTCGAATCTCCTACGTCACATGAGCGCGAATTGAAATTTGAATTTGAATTTGAATTACCATATGTTATTCTAATTCCCTGTAAATGGTTGAAATTACTATTTATGTATGATTAAATAAGATGCAATCAGTTGAAATAAAAGTATATTTAATTACACATGAAATAAACTACAAAAGGATTAATTGTTTGCTGGTTATACCCGTGCAAACAGCGGGTCCCTGACAGAACTTAGCCATACCTCTAATTAATAAATAATTCGCTAAGAAGCGATTATTAGAGGTATGCCCACCCCCGCGACGTGGACGCGCCTGTCAGGAATTACCCAGGTGAAACTGAAGGTTTCCCTGGGCCGGGTTAATGAGCTGCCGATTTGCTAGAGCAGTAATTAATCAGTTGATTAATTAGCAAAAGAGGCAGCTCAAAGGCACCTGAAACAAAAGAAAACACACAAATATGATTAGTACGAAACTCTACCTTTGCTACAGAAGTAGCAGTGATGTGTATCCCACGGTGGTTGGTCGTGCGGTTGAATGGGGTGGTTTAGATTGGCGGCGGCGACTGCTGTCCTGTTGATTGATTGATTGATTGATTGGTTGGCTTCCTGGGTGGAATAGTGGCGGATTCTTCTTTCTTCTTGGGAGTGCTCCCGAATTAAAGGTAATCGCAATTAAATTAAATCGCGACCTAATTCTTAATTACAATATCTAATCCTGCAAAATCTAATTAATTTTTCCCGCTTTTTCGCAATTATATTGCCCCTGCATGTATATTTAGTAACCGCATCAATTCTACATTATTCTTTTACCCTTTTTTCCCTTTTTTATCATGAAATGATCCCAATTGATATATTGTGTAGCCCCCCTCATTCTACCATATTATTTGACAGTTTTTTTACCCTTTTTTGTATTTTTTACTAATTAAATTGCTCCTATCAATATATCCAGTAGCCGCATTAATTCTACCCTATTTTATGGTTCTTTTTTTGTCCTTTTTTTCCTTTTTTATTAAAAAAATTACCTGTATTAATATATCCAATAGCCGCATTAATTCTACCCTATTTTATGGCTCTTGTTTGTCCTTTTTACCCTTTTTATTAATTAAATTACCTGCATTAATATTTCCAGTAGCCGCATCAATTTTACCCTATTTTAAGGCTCTTTTTTTGTCCTTTTTTCCTTTTTTATTAATAATATGACCTGTAGTAATATATCCAATAGCCGCATTAATTCTACCATATTTTATGGCTCTTTTTTGTCGTTTTACCCTTTTTATTAATTAAATTACCTGCATTAATATTTCCGGTAGCAGCATTAATTTTACCCTATTTTATGGCTCTTTTTTTGTCCTTTTTTCCTTTTTTTATTAATAATATGACCTGTATTAATATATCCGGTAGCCGCATTAATTGTAATTAATTTTTTTTCGCTTTTTTTCTTTTTATCAATAAAATGATCCCTATTGATATATCCATAACCGCCTTCGTTCTATCCCAGTATTTGGCGCTTTTTTAGCCTTTTTTTTCTTCTTTTTTTGCCCATTAAATTACTCCTACAAATATATCCAGTAGCCGTACTAATTGTACCCTATTATATGGCGCTTTTTTTTCTTTTTTCCCTTTTTTTCTTCCTACCAATATATCCAATAGCCGCATTAATTCTACTGTATTATATGGCCCTTTTTGTCCTTTTTTCCTCTTTTTATTATTTTTTTCCGCTTTTTTTTCTTTTTTTCCCCTAAAATACTAAAACCGCCTTAAATACCTATAAATGAATTAAATATAAATTATATTCTTCCTAATTACCGTCAGCATTAAAATTATTATTAATCAGAAGCAATTAATTAAATTAATTAATTGCCCCTGAATCCCTGAAATTAATTACTTTTTTCCCCTAAAATGCAATACCTATAATTATGGATCTTTTTTTTCTTCTTTTTTTCCCCCTAAAATGCGCAATAATGTAATATTCATTTAAAAGCTATAAATAAAAGCAATAATAAAATGTGAAACCTATGATTATTCGACCAGGCTGACTAAAAAAGTCGCTTAAATACAGCGAATGAATCGCGGATATAAATTTACAACTGCTTAAATGTTGTTACAAGCCATTCCATGCCATCACACTCCAAACTCAAAGCATACCATACCACCAAAACCCAATCTCAATCATACACAGTCGGGTGCGCACCCTTCACACACAAACATATAATCTCAATACTTGCAACACACATCTAAGCAGTGTAAATTCATATAAAACGGTAAAAAAATAGACAGCCCAAATCAAATAATAGACCTAGCTAATCAAATACTAATAATCAATCAATAAATCATCCTGCAAATCTAAAAATCGCGATAATAAATCGATAAAAGTTAATTAATCTTTAATTAAATACCTTCCTCCGCATTAATAAATCTAAAAAGCTAAAAATTAATCAAGAAATCATCCTGCAAATCTAAAAAATCGCGATAATAAATCGATAAAAGTTAATTAATCTATAATTAAATACCTCAAACTAATCCTCCGCATTAATAAATCTAAAAAAGTTAATAATTAATCAAGAAATCATCCTGTAAATCTAAAAAATCGCGATAATAAATCGATATAAGCTAATTAATTAATGATTAAATACCGCACACTAATCATCCGCGTTAATAAATCTAAAAAATCGCGACCGTAATTCGATAATAGCTAATTAATTACTGGATATATGGCGCAAACTAATCAACCGCAATAATAAACCTAAAAATACATACATATTATCAATAAATCATCATGCAAATATACAAAATCGCGATAATAATTCGATAAAAGCTAATTGATCAAATGAATAAATGTCGCAAACAATTCATCCGCATTAATAAATCTAAAAAAGCTAAGAATTAATCGCGAAATAATCATGCAAATCTAAGAATATCGCGATAATAAACCGATAAAAGCTAATTAATTATGAAATTGCATCCGCATGCTGAACAACCGACGTTATTAAACGAGAGAAGCTAATAATTAATGGTGAAATAATCATGCAAATCTAAGAAAAGCGCAATAATAAACCGATAAAAGCTAATTAATTATGAAATTGCATCCGCATGCTGAACAACCGACGTTATTAAACGAGAGAAGCTAATAATTAATGGTGAAATAATCATGCAAATCTAAGAAAAGCGCAATAATAAACCGATAAAAGCTAATTAATTATGAAATTGCATCCGCATGCTGAACAACCGACGTTATTAAACGAGAGAAGCTAATAATTAATGGTGAAATAATCATGCAAATCTAAGAAAAGCGCGATAATAAACCGGATAAACGCTAATTAATATTGAAATTACAAACGCGAGCTAATCAACCGCGATAATTAAACGAGAGAAGCTAATAATTAACGACGAAATAATCATGCAAAAATAAAGGCATGCAATAAAGAAAATTTCCCTGACCTTTTTTCTGATGAATCCTTCGATCGCCCCTCAAGGTCCGCATCTAGGAATCCCGAATCCTTCGCGTTCCCGATCCTATCCCATTGATCACCTGAAACAATTCGAAAAATATATAATAATGGCCATAATTATGCATAAAAGTAAAAAAAAAGTAAATAAAAAAGAAAGTAATTAAATGATATTCACCTTTAATCCAGAAGCACTAGGCGGTTCTTGCTGATCATCCTCCCCCTTGATTCCTTGGACATCTCCATTCTTCTTCCTGGTCATCTCCATCCTCTCTCCAGGTCATCTCCATCTCGCATCCGGATCATCCTTCTCCTCTTCTCCCCCATGTTCCTCTTCCTCCATCCAAGGCTTCCTGGTCCCCCTTCCTGGATATGGATGGGCATCTCCCAGATGGACCCCCCTTGGTATGGATGGCTTCCTGGCCCCCCTCGAAATGGATGGCTTCCTTCTTGGTTGGAATCTGTGAACAAAAAAATAAACAATTGAATCATATTCAACCACTCAAGTTGCGGATACGTGTCGGTCTCCCACGCTGCTGTTCCTCCTGGATGGCCCGCCTGGATGGTCCACCCTGGATGGTCACCCCTGGTCGTCCCCCTTTGGATCGAATGGCTTCCTTCTTGGTCGGAATCTGTGAACATAAAAATAAACCATTAAATTATGTTCAACCACTCAAGTTGCAGATACGTGTCGGTCTCCCTCGCTGTTCTTCTTGGATGGCCCGCCTGGATGGTCCACCCTGTATGGTCACTCCTGGTCGTCCCCCTTTGGATTGTATGGCTTTCTTCTTGGTCGGAATCTGTGAACATAAAAATAAACCATTAAATTATGTTCAACCACTCAAGTTGCAGATACGTGTCGGTCTCCCTCGCTGTTCCTCTTGGATGGCCCGCCTGGATGGTCCACCCTGGATGATCACTCCTCGTCGTCCCCCTTTGGATCGAATGGCTTCCTTCTTGGTCAGAATCTGTGAACATAAAAATGAACCATTAAATTATGTTCAACCACTCAAGTTGCAGATACGTGTCGGTCTCCCTCGCTGTTCCTCCTGGATGGCCCCCTGGATGGTCCCCCTCATTGTCCTCCTTCGTATTGGATGGCTTCCTTCTTGGTCGGAATCTGTGAACAAAAAAAAAACAAAAAATTAAATCACATTCAAGTTGCAGTTACGTGAATGGCTTCCACGCTGCATCCTTCTTGGCGGACTGGTCATCCATCCTTCCTGCGAACAAATAATGCAATTAATGCATTAATTGTTTAAAACATTTGTTTATATTTGTACATACCATAACGGCGGCTTCACCCTCATTATCCAGCCAACATTATCATCCTTTCCAGCCTCGATTGGACCTCATCTCATCTTATCCACACCATTCGCTCCATCCACCCTAAAAACATTCGTTGATAACACACGCCGCCTATCTATATATTCCGACGGACGTACCTTTGATGTTGTCCGTAGTTTTAATCCATCCATTTGTGGGCGGTTGCTTCATCCTCCGGAGCCCTCACATGTTTTCCATTTCCGCGATTTCCATTTCCGCGATTACCGCGATTCCCGAAACTTCCGCGATTATCCCCACGTAGCAATAGCAAAATCTCAATAATAACGGATTTAGTCGCGAACTGATTAAACTAATTGCACGATACGCGAATTAAACCATCGACGCGACCCGTGAATGCATCATATAACGATAAATCTATAGCGCAAATATACGAATAATCTATTAATAAGCCGCCTATAAATCGCCTAATAAAATTATAATAATAATTCATAGCCGCAATTAATAATATCAAAATATTACCTCATCATACCACAAAGCATAATATATCATCATACCATATCACTTCACTCATTCATTCAAATTCCCAAAATCATCATACCCAATACCAATACCAATACCAAAACCCAAATCAAAATAAAAATTTAAACCAAATTTTGGTTCAAATTTTGATTTGCAAAACCCAAATCAAAATTAAAACCAAAACAAAAAATAAAAACCAATACCAAAACCCAAATCGCAGCATGCCAAAAACCCAAATCGCAGCATACCAAAACCCAAATCACAGCATACCAAGAAATCTAATCACACCACTCAATTCATCTCACATCATACGGTCGGGTGCGCACCCTTGGGACAAAGACAACTCACTTCATACCATTCCAAACCATCATACCAAACCCATATCATACCCTTAGCCTAATCGCAAATATCATGCCGCAAACCCAATAAATAAATAAACCCGCATAATAACCATACCAATTCATCATACCCATCATACCCTTATTCTAATCGCACTTATCATACCGCATACTCAATAATCACCCATTACAATCCGCAAAATAATAATAAAAACCTATAATGTTTACCGCATAAATATCATTAGTCCTCAATCCTATTTAAATCCGCCTAATTCCTAATGATTTCGCGCAAGCATTCAATAATACGAAACACGATTTCAAAATTCAAAAAGCGCGCGCGAGGAGCGAATATTTATTTTAACGCGAATTGAGAATTCACCATGCTAAAAATTAAACCCGTCTAGAAACCGAAATTCATACACGTTGCGTGACAAACTCACGATAAGAAGTCAGACAAGATCGAGACCTGCATAAAAATTGTTCGTGTGACGTCAAAAAGCATGCTAGCAAAAATAGTTAAAAGGTACTTACATGTGGGCTTTGATGTCCTCCTGAGCCATTCTGGGCTATCCTGGGCGATGTGGACAACTCATCGAAGGGTGTACTGCATGTGGATCATCTTCTGGGCGAAGTGGAACCATTCACGGGCTCTGAATGTGCCCGATGTTGACTCGATTAGCACTAATTGCTCACCGATTGGACCTGGGGCTGTTGAAACATCGTCGAAGGTGGTGTTGGCTGGCTGGATAATCCGATTGAAGTTGATGAAGAGTAATCCAAGGCACTGAAAGCAGAACCAATGTTAACATGGTCTCTGCTGCACTATTATTTTAGACACTATCACTATCACTTTGGCATTATTTAACGGTTATTGCAAATTTCGAACACTTCCATAACACTCGCGTATTGAAATCACTCGCGCACTACCGATAATTAGTAATTAATTACATACCTTCAATCGCAGAAGACGTAGAAACGTGGACCGACGAACGCACGGCGAAAGCGGTCGCTATACTGAATTGGTTAGAACTGATAAGAACAATAGATGCATGCGTGCAATAGAGCGCAATTGTTTATACATAGTTGTTGGACGAAAATACAAATACCTAGCGGATCACGCTCTAACCCCGGAACAATTGTTACCATTTTTGTATATGTGATCCGGTGTTCTTGGATGATTAAAGGTCAAAAGAATATTAAATGCATTGTTTACATTAAGAATTTTAATTTACATATGAATCACATGCTAACTTAATTTTACAAATATATTAGCAATAGATTCATGGTTTTATTAAATGACTCTTGAGGATGATGTATTTACGTTATGTAAACAATGCCTGCAAGTTTGAAGTCTTACAACAAAGTAGTAATGAAATAAACTAATAATCAAACTATCGCAAAACTTTTAAACTCATTATTACGTTAACGAGTCGATTAGAGCGCCACCGTTTGCTTCGCCCGAGAGTCAATCAAAGAATACCGGTTAAAATCAGTACAACTGAATAGCATGGATAATACAAAAATGATAAATAGGTATAATGACATTAAAAGAACTTAAATTATAATATCAAAACTTCTTAATCAGTAGGTAACATTTCGGGCGTTGTATGAACAATAACTTTGCGTTTTGCATCGTAAAGGAAATGATTGTTTTCAAATATTTTGCTCTTGTAAAACGGCTTCAGATCATCAATATTAATCTGCTTAGCTTTATCTCTCAGATCCTTTTCGTCGATCTCAATTGTAATCATTTCGAGATTATTTGTACCACGCATAAACGTTAATTGATCTTGTGTCAATTGGCGTAAAATGTAGAAGAGTAATTCAGAGTGATCCTTTTTGAAGAGCAAATAACGTTGGAAGATTCTTCGCATTGTCTTCATGACACTATATTTTTGCGTCTCGACGAAACTCTCAAGCATCATTCGAACTGCCATGTTAACATCATCCTCCTGAACATATTCTCTAAGATGCATACGTGCATGTGCTTCAGCCATACGAATCATGCTCTCAATATGACGCACAGTAATGGGCAGCGATCCTGTCGCCAGTGATTCCTGGCGAAGTTGAGAATAGATATTTGCGACCTTATCCTTATCCATATTCTGCAGTTTTGGATGAATATTGGCGCGTGCATATACAATGTACTTTCGTAGCATTTCTTGAGGGATTGCCAACTCGTTCTGTACCACAGTCATTAATTCAAGCTCATCCTTCTTTGCTGGGTGATGACGAACATGCGAGTTGGCAACGAAGACAGCAAGGTGTTCATCCTGCACGGGATCAATCTCATCGCGCACCACGCAGAGGATATCGAAACGTGACAGAATTGGATCAGATAAGTTAACGTTTTCTGCGAAAGTCATGGATGCATCATAACGACCACCGATCGGATTAGCTGCCGCAATAACAGAGCATCGCGCTTGCAAACTGGTCACAATACCAGCTTTAGAGATAGAAATCGACTGCTGCTCCATGGCTTCGTGAATTGATGTTCGATCTTGGTCGTTCATCTAAAACAAAATATTCAATGACTTTCTAGACTAGCTAGTAATCATATACAAAGCACCTTATCGAACTCATCAATAAGACAGACGCCCTGATCAGCAAGTACAAGGGCACCTGCTTCAAGCGTCCACTCTCTGGATTGTGGATTCCTTCGTACATAAGCAGTCAGGCCTACTGCACTCGCACCCTGACCAGTGGTAAAAACAGCTCTGGGCGCAATCTTTTCAATATACTTCAAGAACTGCGATTTTGCAGTACCTGGATCTCCGCATATTAAAACGTTAATGTCGCCACGTACTTTATGCTTTTGGCCAGGATTCTTCGATTCTCCGCCAAAGAGCGTTAATGCCAAAGCCCTTTTAATATAATCATGGCCATAAATCGATGGAGCAATTGATGCAATAATTTTTTCTGCAATCCGATGATCTTTACTCATTTTTAATATGGTGTTGATATCGTCGTCTGTTAACGATTGAACAATTTGTTTGCTGTCCTTAACAACTATATGATTTGCGAAAATAACAGTTGAAAACACAGGAAATCCCTGATCTGTATTCAAAGAGCCATCATAGCTATTTGTATAAACTCCTGTAATATCCACTTCATCGCCAGGCTTGCAACGATCACACAAATCAGCCAAAAGAATGCAATCCTTTGAACGAGGCACCCGTCCAGCTGGAATTCGCCCTGGTGATTCTTGCAATGTGACTTTCTGATAATTTCTATAGATGGTTTGTTCCATGTTGATCTATCCAATATTACAAACATAAATAAATGTGTATAATTAATGCTAAATTCTCTTACCATAAATGGTCCTAAACTTTGACACTCTGGACAATTGCCTGGCTGCACTTCTGCATGTTGAGACTGCACAAATGGTCCAAGCACAAAGCCACACTTGTTACAATCATATTTCACGATGGACAATTGCGGAAGAACACCTGTTGTTGCAGTAACAACGCCTAATGTCCTGACTAATTGATTAACATGCAATTTCCTACAAGAAAAATTATTATTAAGGGTGTTTTAGTTGTTTTACACAGGTATAAAACATACCTGAAAGTACGAAGTTCTTCAATCAGTGGTAAATCGCCAATGCGAACATGAATTTCGTTCGTTACTCTTTCATAACTAGGGTAAATTGAAAGGACAATTTCTTTGGCGACTTCGTCAAAGATATCCAGCATTTGAAAGGGCGCCTCAGGCAAGAAATAAGCCAAAACATGTTCTTTGTTGCCCAACGTTGGAAACTCTACTATGAAGCTGGATTGATTGTTTTCGCACATACGACGAATGCGTTCCTTATAGACGAATTGCCCCTTCGAGTTCACATATGTGCGGAGAAAGTTCTTAAAACGATTGACGATTTCAGTGCGTGGTCCCACCATGCACACCCATTCCTTGATTGTGTATCCCTTAGTGTCCTCAAGATTCTCAATAGACTCAATCATTTCAGTATCTTCAGTCTCTCCAACGGCGGCTTTCTCCGCCTGCCGCCGTTTAGCAGCCCTCGTATCCTCTTCATCATCGCTTTTCTCGTAAAATAGTTCGTGGTCATCACGACGGAAGACTCCATCTTCACGCTCACGTTTGCGAATCTCTGCTTCAGCAGCTCGTCGGTCAGACTGAGAAATATCATCATATTCTTCCTCATCCAGCATGTCTGGGTCATAGCGGTCCAGTCCAGGCATTGGACGATAATCACTATAATTACATTTAACGTAGAGGCAATTAATAAACTACATAACAAAAGCAAGAACATACTTTTCCATGTCATCTCCAAACAGCTCCTCTCCATCTTCTTCCTCCATTGGATCTGCCTGTGATTCACCAAGAAGTGCAGCCTCATCTTCAAAGGGCTCAAAATCTTGTACAGGTGAAGTCATTCCTGACCGCCTAACTGGTGAAGAAGGCTCCTGTACAATAATAGAAAATTGATCAAGACCAGCACTACTACGAACTGCTATTAAACTTACAATTTCAGACATTTTGTTGCTAACACTTTTCACAGATGCAAACAATTAAACCCGATTTTAGAAGAAATAGTTAAAAACCAATAAAACTACAAATGTTTAATGAAAATGCAAAACAAAGAAGCACAACAAACTTATCACCACTGCATTGGACTGCATGTAAAAAGCGCGGGAATTAGAATGAATTGTTGGTTACTTGGGAACACCAGTGGTTCCAATAAAATGTTTGCAACCACTGTTCATCACTGCTCACCTGTCAAAATATCATATGACATTTATAACCAAACAACTAAGGTGCAAAGCAGTTCAAAGTAGTGTAAAGAAAAGTGTTGTGATAAAATTTGTGGTGTTATTTAGTGAAAATGTCTGCTTTATTCAGGTAAATAGTTAAATTACTTGTAAATATTGATTGCGCAAATAAATCGGGGTTTCATAGTGCCCAGATCCGTTGTAGAGCCATAATTATGATTATGTAATTTACAGGCTAGCTGGCACTAGATGCCTACTCAAAGCATTTGATAATTCATATCAATCACAGCTTGTGCGAGCGATACAAGTTAAAGCAATTCCACGAAAAGATCAGGCTATCAGCCTACTTGAGCATGATACCAATAACATGAAGCTTGGGAGGCCCATGTCACCTCACTTAACGATCTACAAATATCAGCTGACTGCTGTGTTATCCATCACACACAGGATTACTGGCATGGCCCTGTCCTCCTACATGTATATGTTGGCTGCTGGTCCTTTATTCTGGAAGGATTACAATTCATTTGTTGTTGGTCTTGCTGGCATGGGACCAGCTGCCCATCTGAGTATCAAGTTCATGATTGCCTTGCCATTTGCTTACCATATTGCCAATGGTCTCAGGCATTTGATGTGGGATACTGGCAAGTACTTAACAATCAAAGAGGTTTACACCACTGGATATGCAATGGTTGGTACCACATTACTTATCACTGCATTGTTGATGGCTATATAAATGGGTAATTCATATTTGGTATAACTTATTGTCATGAGTATTACTATTCAATGGAGAGTAATGAGTGCTGATATTTATTTGGATGAATGATACATTCATTATTTGGATGATTTAAGGTGATAAAATAAAAGAATATTGATACACAACCAGGTCATCAATCAATCTGAAGTTAGATGGTATAATAATAAGGGGGAAAGTAATGAACACAACAGAATTAACATTAATTAATACTATTACCCTCCATGATTACATAACATTCAATTAATAGTACATATAGTATTCACTAATATTTTGCCAGGTAACAGCAATAAATAGTTTACACATTTCTATAGACATTGGTAACAGTTTGTGACTGTGAATTCCCAACATAAATTGCCCAGTTTGTTTCAGTACAAATATTAGAAAGGCTACTAATATTCTCTGATATGTAAGGTGAGTTAGTACATGTTACAAAATCTATTTTTAAAACACTTCAATCAAGTAGACCTACATGATTGTGATACCTTTAGTACCATGGTTTGGTAAATTGGAAACAAAATATCCATTATTCTATTCACAATTAAACCAAGATATTATTAGTACAGTCAGTGCATTCTTCCAAGATTTATTACATATTGCTACTGCTATTGGGAAAAACAGTCTTTTTAGATATAAAAAATAAAGCAGCCTTATTAAAATCGGGAATTTCATCTCTAAAGTTATTCGACGAACGCGATATTAACAATTACACAGCTATACACGTAATATATATATTTCTATATTCAGTGATATCTCATTTTTTATTCAAAATGAAATGCACTTATCCCAACTAGATAGACATTTATAAAAGTTGTATTTCAAGTGACCATTCATTAAAAATTTTGGCATTTCTTATCAAGCAAACAAAGTCAACGTACCCAAACCATTATTATTCAAAACCGAACGCATTTTAAACACTTCTGATCATATATTTATGCCATAGTTCAAAATGGTTTATTGCTACTTTTTAAGTAGGAATAATTTTGGTCCTTATTTTTCTATGCACCTATATGTGTATACCCCAATATGCTAACATTTATATTACCCTTGGTATTGGTTCCATTTAACCAGCAAATGAAATTTTACTTACTTCTCAAAAGCAGTTAAGTCATATTCCAGTTAAAACTTATGGACCATGATGTATTTTGTATGATGCTCAATTACATTTGAGACGATATGTTCTTCAATTTCAAGACCAGCCAAAAGTTGTTCCCTTGTTAATGATAACTCATAGTTATCATCTGACATCACAAACATGACCTTTTGCCGTCTAGTTTGTAAAATATTACCAATTACTAACTGAAAGAAAAGCAGGCAAGTATTTAAAACATAATATCAGTCTCATCTTCCTATATACTAACTTTATGTTTATACTTATTCAAAGAAACGCGTGCTTTAGTCAATAGAATGTTCTCATCTGTTTCTAGCTTAAAAGAGACAACAAAAGCATGAGGCACCCAAAGGTTCACAACAGGAGACAAAAGTTTAGGAACTAGCTGTAGTGATATATTTGGCACTGCTTCAGATTGAATTTTGTGTGTAGGCTAAAAGGTAAAATGCAATAATGATCAGAATTAAGCACTAGGCAGATCAAACTTAATACATTACCATTTCACTGGAAGGAACATAAAAATCTGACACTGCAGCAGCCAGAAACAAAAGTGCTTTGGGTCCTAATGATGCCAGACATTCACATGTTGCTCGTAACAGCCAGAAATAGTCTGCAACTGTTGTAAAGTTAATGTATAAAATTTTACCACCCTCTTGGGCTGCCTTGTAGTTTGCTAAAACTGGAGCTAGAACATCCACACTATCTGGTTTGACTGCAACCCGAAAACACCATTAAGGATTTATTTTGACTTCCCAATTAAGATGTACCTGTTATGGTTGTTGCTTGTTCATTTACATTCACTTGTAAATCCAGCATATCCATAAACTTTTGACCATTAAAATGCCTTGTAAAGGGCTCCAGAGATTTGAGTCTATGCATAAAAATGACTGAATATCCATGATCAAGAAAGTACTCAGCAGAGGCTGCTCCTCGTGTTCCAGCACTAAAATTATCCACAAAACGAACAGTATTGTGTTCTAATGGCACAGTCGTACCCCCCGACTGGAAATATTATTATTATTTTATACAAATTATGTGCACATAACCTCGTCTCGGTTATACTTCAAATGTACATACCGTAATTAAGGCAATACGTTGGCCTTTTTGGCTTTGACGTAAACAAAACTCTTTTAATAACGTACGATTATCTTCAAAGTCAGTCGGGGGCAGGTGCGTTGCATAGAATTCTTCCCAATGTGAAGCCATTGCACTACTATTGATGACATGGAATGTAATGGTCAAGGTTCAGAAGGAACAAACTATAAACACTTAAAAGGCATTAGGATCATTAGACTAATGTATTTTGGCATTCATTTAAAATCAAGTAATATCTGCACCAAGCCCTAAACCTGCTTCATTACTTAGCTTTATATTACAATGAGATATAACATTGTAATTTTCTACTTATTTTTATTTACACGAAATACATCATATTGATGTTCATACAGCATTAAGAACTTTTAAATAATATGAACTATAAGTTTACTAATCATGTGCCAGGGCTTAGAATTTAGGTGCTGGGCTTTCCATCTTGGAATAGTCTACATTTGGAGAGAAGAACTGCAAAAAGGACACATTAGCTCAACCTGGTATGCTTTATTATTACTGATTTTGGATTACCTTATACTGTTTGCTGGCATACTCTTCGTTTGAGATTTTGCCAGAAGTTCTGTTCCATTGAACATCTGGATTTCTAAAGGCCAAACGTGCAGTGTATCCAACAGCTCCCAGACAACCCAATCCAACGCAAACATACAATGGAATAAGCTAAAATAGCAATAGATGTACATTGCAATTGCTGTGAAAGATTTATGTAACAAATTCGACACAATTAGCTGCATTTGTTGGTAGCATACTCACAGCCTTGTGCTTCTTAAGGGACGACAAGCTCATGCCCTGCATTTTGGATAATTAATGCTTTTCCACACAAGCACAAGCAATGAACAATTAATTTGTTTAGATATCAGCTGCTACTTTAACACGGCGAGTTAGAGATACACTCGACGATGTTATGCAAATCAATGAGTTAGAGTGGTCAAACCATATACAACAGTGATGTAATAAAGAGAGATGACTAATATTCCACCATTTTGAACAACTAAGCGAGTCAAATTCGGGATTATGTAATTTAAATCGCAATTTAAACCACAGCAATATTTTAAAGTATTGCATTTTAAAACAATACATACTATGAAATTTGATTTTAAGTAATGGAATATAATTTGCTAAATGGCTTATTTAAAATATCAATATTATTTTTAAACGCCTTCATTTGACTTATACATTCCAAGGGGCATTTAAATAACAATAAATTTAATACAATAACCATAAAATAATTACTAAAATAAATTATCTAAAGTATGATTTATTAGTAAAAAAGGTACGTTGGGAAGATACCAAAAATTGGTTAATGATGATGATTTAAAAAAAAATTAATTTATTTAATTAATTGTTTCTAAAATGCCGGATGCCTTAAGTAATTATTTATTTCTTGAAACTGTTTGGTATATATGTTTATACGATGTATCAATATCATATAGGTACTCATACAGAAGGAAATTGTAAGAGGCAACCGCGCCACCTCCCCCGTTACAACGCCTGGCGATGAAGATCAGACCCCAGAAAAAAAGTTTTCCAGCAAAACTGGGGTCTGAAGAGGCTTACCAGGCGCCAAAAGCAACTCTATAGGCTCGTTGCCTATGCAAAAGAGGCGTGGCCTAATTTGGCCCTCTGGAGGCTCAACTTTAACTATACGCCAGAGACGATTCCTCGACTGTAGCCGATAGTGCTCGAATTGGAATCAGCTGTTTGTAGCCATGTTTATAACCGGCATAGTATTTTGTGGTGTAGTGATGTGCAGTGGGTTGTTTTAAGGACTTAAACAATTAATTTTGGGGTAAGAAACGCTATAAATATTTACTTACAGTGAGCTTTTATCGTGTAGAGTAGGAATCATCTATTTGTTCGCATTCGTTAATTAATTTTCTCAGTTAAATATTGTCATAGAAATAGACGTTATTCAGTAAATAATGGATGGTAAGGACACTCTTCATGGAAAAAGAATTGCTCTGCTCAATTGCTTGAAGAAATCTAAATGGTAAGAATCGTTTGTTTAGTAAATATTATTATATAACGCGCTATTATGTCATAGTGATATAGCCAGCTCGATCTATGTGCATGAATGCTTCAAAGACTATTCAAATGCATTGCTCTCAGATAAATCTCTACATGCAGAAGTACAGAGAAAACTAAATGAACAAGGTCTTAAAAACAATACTTTACAGTGGAAGACAAATTTACACAATATTGAAATGCCCAATCTTGAAATAGATCTCAGTGACTTTGAGAAAGATGTGGATTTTCTATTGCCTATAGTCAAAAGGCAATTCACTAGTCAAAATAAAAAACCTCCATACCTTGTGAAAGATAAAACTTCAATGCATAAGGATAAGATATCCAAAGAAGTTTTTCAAACAGCATTGACAGTTGAGAAATTGGAAGATGAAAATACTGAAAGAGAGTCTGACAAGCCTTCAGCTTATGATGTATTTAAAACAGCAGGCGATGTGTTAAATATGAAAGAAATAAAGAAAATCGGCACACGTTATAACGTTCCAACAAAGGCAAAACGACCGTTGGGAATGAGACGCATGAAAACAACCAAATTTGTTTCTCCCTTGTTGACAAACAATCAGAGGTACGAATTAATGGCTAATTTAAAAGAAACTAACTATATTTTTCTAGAAATGACGAAGCACCAACTAACAGTCAGGAAGAAGAGGTGGATGAACGTTTAAAACACTTTGAACCCAAACTCATTGAGCTCATCAAGTCTGAAATAATGGAAGTGGATACTCAAGTTAACTGGACAGATATTGCTGGTCTGGAATCTGCAAAATCTGCCATCCAAGAAGCAGTTGTATGGCCCATGCTGCGTCCAGATATTTTCACTGGCCTTCGACGCCCACCAAAAGGCATCCTACTGTTTGGACCTCCAGGAACAGGAAAGACTTTGATAGGAAAATGCGTCGCGTCAACGAGTAAGTCAACTTTCTTCAATATAAGCGCTTCTAGTCTAACGTCAAAGTGGGTGGGCGATGGCGAGAAAATGGTACGCGCTTTATTTACCGTTGCACGATGCTATCAGCCTGCGGTCATCTTTATTGATGAGATTGACTCATTGTTGTCCCAGAGAAGCGATTCAGAACATGAAAGTTCGCGACGTATTAAGACTGAATTCCTGGTGCAACTTGATGGCGCACGTACCAGCAATGAAGAGCGATTATTGCTCATTGCAGCCACGAACCGACCACAAGAATTAGACGAGGCTGCAAGGCGGAGATTTGTAAAGCGATTATATATTCCGCTTCCTGAATATTCTGGAAGGTTGCAATTGATTAAAACTCTTCTTGCAACTGAACCCAACTCATTGACTACTCAAGATTTTGAAGAGATTGCAAAATTGTCCGAAGGATATTCAGGAGCCGATATTAAAACACTGAGCTCTGATGCGTGCTTGGGTCCAATAAGAGATATTAGTATGACGCAAATTGAAACCATTGAAACATCAGAAGTACGACCTGTTTCAATGCGAGATTTTCGTAATGCGCTGCTTCATGTGCGCTCTAGCGTATCTTCACAAGACTTACAACAATATATCGATTGGGATAATACTTATGGTTCTGGTAGTAGATAAATAAGCAAATTTCGGAATAGTTATTTATCGTAATAACTTTGTTTCAAACACTGTTGGAATTAATTCAAGTAGGGCACAAAAATAGTTTCACTGTTTCTCGGAATATTTCGGTTTCTTTCTTTGTTTGCTTTGATTGGAATTTTGCGCGGATTCAAAATTTTAATATCGTTACTATGAATCATTTTACTTTTGCCAATTTTAGATTTGTGTCGGTATAAAATTAATGTTGATAGGAAATCGAAAAGAAAAAATACAACTTCCATGGCAGTAATAAAACTGACACCCAGGAAAAGCGCTAAAGTTCCTCCAATTGATACTTGAATCAAAAGAAGAATAAATTATTTCAGCAATCACTTACTGCTATTTTGGTAAATACCAACCAACTAAATCTTCAAAGCCGAATATTATATCTCGATGATATTTTGTTGTTGGAGGTAGAAGACCCCAACGGAAAGTTAAACGTTGGTCAAAGTATCCATATTCCCTGAGGCATAAATAATTAATCAGTTTTAGGCTTTTGTAATCGAATTCAAGTAACAAATACTTGCCACATTGAGATTTTAGATGCTTGCAGAAGATACGTAATGAAATCACACGTTTGCGGACACTTGCAACCAAGTTCTATCGGAGCTCTTGTGATTTTCTCAGTATGCTGCGCGACACATGCTAGGCCTTTTAAATCGCAAAGTTTTCCCGGCAAAGTATGGTAAAAGAAAGGCCGACAACCACATAGTTTCATAACTAAACGATAGCGACAATTGATGTAGCAAATACTTCTACTGTATGCTGGAATTTCAGGATTTAAAGGTTCATCTTCGAACCTACATTTTCTTTGAGACGGTGATAATGAGCGGAGATTTATATTTGCGGTTGTCTCATGCATTTTGAAATTAATTTCCAGTTCTTGGCTTTCTTTTACTATTAATGGTTCTTCACTGGTTGCATGGGCAATGTCCAAATAAGAATGGATATAAATCTATTAAGAACATTACATGAAAATTCGTGTTATGCACTGATATGATTACAAACTTTTAAAGGCTCTAATGGATCCGAATCATAACGTGCGTAACATAAGCCATTCAAATAATGGCATCGTAAATTACCCTTTTCTTCAATATCATCTTCAGCCATAGTATCATTTCTTCCGTCGATACTAAAATTATTTAGGGAATTTAAATGTCGAATAGTTCATCAGAAAGAACTATAACATACGTATAAGTGAAATACTTTGCAACTTTTGTATTAACAGAGAAACAAATTCCAAGCTCGGTCATTACTAATCGCCAATCAGTTTTGCGCTCTGTATCAAATGTGACCAGTGTCCCTGTTAATTCTGGATGGACTCTTGCTGCTAATTGCATCAAATTAACATTATTTAACTTCTCATCATTCGCGTATTTTCCGAGAGCACTTAATGATTCATATGAGATGTTTGTTACGTCCATTACAAACTGGCGATAATATTCGTACTTTGTATCACTTGCATTCAAACCCCAAGTCCTAGAAAATTAATTAAGTAAGAAATTCCAAATATAAACAATCATACTCTTCGATATATTCATCAATAAAATATTCATCGACTCTGTTTGCAAAGCAGGCAGTTGCACTAGGAAATGGATTAAACCAATTTCTATAATCTTTTTGAATTGATACAACTGTAGGATTTGCATAATAACGTTGAACGCTCTCCACTGATAATTGCACCGATGCATAAGTAGCAAGTATTATGATTACAATCCATATTAAACTAAAATATCATGTGTAAAAAAGTATAATTTATTTCGTGAAATGTCGAAATTCAAAAGTGATTCTAAATTGCGCACTACTAGTGCATATACCGTTCTAAAATATGCAATTTTCGTGTAGCTATTATCGGAACACCATGAATTGTTGTACTTCTTGCAAAATTTACTATTTTACGACCCAAAACAGAGCACAATTCTCGCAAACGATCCATTCTCAAAGGCGCAGAGTAAATAACAATGTGTTCTGTTATATATGCGTAACTATGAAGTAAATATGCATTAGAGCGCAGTTAAAAAACCAAATTAAGATCCATTATCGATAAATTTCTATTATCATTAAACGAAATATGAATGCCATATCAGAAATGCGCCGAAGACCAACATTATGTCGCGGTAGATTGATTGCTGATAAGCGTAGCTTTTGTTTCCTTTTGTTCTGTTAGGGCTCGTGACTCATGGACGAATACAACAAAATTAACGCCCTACAAAATATATTATTTAATTACATAGAATCACAACACGAAAGATCTTACTTGTTGTTTGGCAGCGCGAACAAATCCATCGTTGGATGTTACCGTGACCGCATGAATACGATCGCCAAATGTGAATATCTTTAAAGATCGTTCCTTTATTTTTCCGCCAACAGAAAGAACTGTCTGTGATAGTTGCACACTATCAAATGTATCATCTTCAGGCATATCCTCAGCAGTAGCATCATCTGGTAGCACAGTTATATGCTCAAGAAATTCCATGCCACGTTCTTGCTCCTTAGGCCCCCCAACAGTAAATAGAATGTCTAGAAAACTTTCTTTTGCAGTCTGACAGCAGTAAAGAGTCTTAGCACTGAAAAACTTATCCAATAATGGTTTAATTGGACGTTTTGATTCCCATTCTGCTTGTTGTTTAAGAACTGGTACTTCAAATTTATATAAATTGCAACTACCATTTGTTACTGAACTTGTGTATGCCAACATTGTTGATACATCTATATTTACTTTCTTAATCTGTGAGGTATTCTCAGGAATGCATTCCTCCTCTAAATCTGAGATATTAATGTCACAATCAACTTCTAAACTAAGTCGTTCTCCTTCAACTTGGACTCCCATGTGCTCAAGTTTAGCAGCCAGGTTTTCACCAATTCCATTAGCAAATGCAAACACAATCTGCAATTCAAAATCCATTTATTAGCTACAGAAGTATTATGAATTACTTGCCTTAGGTTTCTGGAACATACATGGATATTTTTCAGCTCCTTCAATGTATTCTTCAGCTTGCTCAAGAATACTCTTGACACCATAATTTGTATTGCCCATGCAAATTTGACTCAGGCTTTTGGGATTCCGAGCAATAACTTTCATCCAGCTTAAACCATTGTCATAAATAACGTCAATGACAACCTTCCTGTCACCGAGCAGTATTGGTTTGTTTACATATATGCAGTCTTTTAGTCCACTTAGCTGATGAACCAAGGCACTGAAGTGGGTCAAATTTGTACATTGTAAATGCTCCTTTTTGATACTACCTGAATTGCCCACCTAAAACACAAACTAGACATTACTCCAGGCCTTTTCAAAAACAAAACAAATGACTTTACTTTACGCAAAAACAAGAGCTCTTGTTTAATCTTCCTTTGCAACTTTTGAATGCCTTCTAACTTGTCATACAAAAGTAATGATTTAATAAGCTCCTCACCAAAGGCAATCTTCTCTTCTGCTAACTTAATTAACTCAGGAATATCAAGTTCATTTCTCATTGTTTTGATCAGGTGGATTTCAATATGGCGCTGTCATATATCTACGAAGAAAACAAACATTAAGGTCATCGTTAACAGATTTGACGTATCTATTTATGGCCATGTGCCAGTGATTGGTTAAGTAATTGATGTGAGAATATAAATATTGCTACTGTATTCCTGCTGGGCGTTGCAGCCTACACTTAGTGAATCGACAGTATTGTTGTTAAATTGTTGTCGCAGGTAATTGAGATACAACACATGTTTTGCAACACGGTGCATTTGCGTTGATTGGGATTCCTGTTCTTGATTCTAGCTACTTGTTAAAGTCTTGTATAGGTTTACGTTGCATATTACCTTCATTGTGTAAATAAATCAAACAGAATGTCGCCAACACCTATGCCTGGGTAAGCTTGCTTCAATCATTTTGCAACATGTTCACCAGCTGCTTAGTGCATTGCTACTGCATGAACCACATTTTGATATACAGCTAACTTACCTAGATGTTGATAAGAACATGTATATTGACTTTATAAAACCAAGATAAGAATGGCTTGATAAGTAAACCCAACTGCTATACTAACATAGTGCCATGCCCACTAGTAGGAGCGATTTCTGATGGTAGTTTGGTGCCTAAGTTTCCTGCATTCAAAATGTTTAGTTTTCCTTCAGAAACCAACAGTTTTTACGCTGATAAATGTGATGAATCACCAGATGTGCCTGACTTGCAGCCACTTGAGTCAAGCATGTTGTACAACAGGAGAGTACAGTATCATGAAGAGAAAAGCGCTGCCATGCAGTTGCAAGCACTGATTGAAACGTATTAATAGAAACTTACACACTAATCTTGCAAAAAGAATGGTTGAGCTCCTGTTTCATATAGCTAACAAGAGTGAAATGTTTCAGTATTACAACCAGCATGTCGTTTGAAAATATGCTGTGCTCGCGATGCGGCGAAGGCTTTGAGATCAACGAGAAAATCGTCAATACAACTGGCGAACTGCTCCATCAAGAGTGCTTCGTGTGTGCCCAATGCTTCCAGGTGTTCAAGGATGGCACTTACTTTGAATTCGAAGGTCGCAAGTACTGCGAACACGATTTCCAAGTATTATTTGCACCATGCTGCGGGAAATGCGGCGAATTCGTCATGGGGCGTGTCATCAAGGCAATGAACATGAACTGGCATCCAGGATGCTTCCGGTGTGAATCCTGCCAAGTGGTCTTGGCCGATTTAGGATTCATCAAGAACAATGGCAGGGCCTTATGTCATGATTGCAATACAAAAGCTAAGGCACAAGGAATGGGACGTTATATTTGCCATAAATGCCAGTACGTTCTATCTCTAATTATCAGTCATTTAATTAACTTATGATCTGTTTTCTAGCGGTTTGATTGATGATCAGCCACTAAAATTCCGTGGAGAACTATATCATCCATATCATTTCAACTGCATGTCCTGCGGAGTCGAGCTGGATGAAAATGCACGTTTGGTTCGTCATCGACCAGGCTATGCTGCGAACGAAATGAATGAGTTGTATTGCTTGAGATGCCATGACAAAATGGGTATTCCGATTTGTGGGGCTTGTCGGCGACCGATCGAAGAACGTGTCGTTACTGCCTTGGGTAAACAATGGCATGTGGAGCATTTTGTATGCGCTAAATGCGAAAAGCCCTTCTTTGGGCATCGTCATTACGAGAAGAAAGGTCTTGCCTATTGCGAAACGCATTTTCATCAACTCTTTGGCAATTTGTGCTATGTTTGCAATCAAGTTATTGCAGGAGACGGTAAGGTAGATTCAAAATTACAAAAGGACCATAATGAGATCTGTTTTGGTCGTAGCATTTACATCCTGGAATAAAGCCTGGTGTCAACACCATTTCGCCTGCTCGGTTTGCGATCAGAAGATGAACCAGAAAACTAAATTCTATGAGTTTGATTTGAAACCAGTGTGTAAGAAGTGTTACGACCGTTTTCCTGCTGAATTACGCCGTAGACTCGGCAAGCAGCATAATGCATCGTCTAAGAATTAATCAAATAATCGTTTGCTTCCATTTACATAGAATTTATTGACATTCTAACCAGTTTTCTAGATGCCTTAAGATGTGCCTTGTGCAATACGTACGCACTATTTTACATTTATGTATTTATTCGTAAGTTTCAACTAATCTAACTTACAAAATATGCCATATTAATTAATTTAGACAGTTTAAATTTAATATTTTATATTTATTATTGTTGAAAAATAATTACATAGTAACACACCATTCGAATGTTATTAGTACGATTAACGCTGAGCACTTTTCGCAATTTGCTCTTTGAGCACGAGAATACTGTTTCGCTGCTCTGGAGGTAACATCGCGATTTGCTCATCAGATAGTTGAAGTACTTGCATTATGAGTGCAGCTTTCTCTTGGTCGGATGCTCCTGATGGCCCAATATTCGGTGATAATCCTGGACGAGGCGTTAAAATCGGTCCGGTAGGCTGTGGAACCACTGGTGGCACAATAGGCATACGATTCTGCATTGGTGGTACAGCTTGTGGAATTACTTGCGCTGAAAAGAAATGACATGAATAATTTGATTTTGATTGATGGAGAGTAACTTACGCATTATCTTTTGTTGGCGTGGGTCAATTCGGCCAGCTTGTTGGCGTGGATCGCCACAGTATCCTGAGCGTGGGTCCCTATTGAATGATTCAGCTACCGGCGGTGGAAGAGGATTCGTCAAGCTACGAGGATCCTCATTTCGCAGGCGTGGATCCATATTTCGCAAATCAACATCTTGGGCTACAAAAGATGCTGTTATTTGATGTTAACGAAGCGCGATGAAATACTCACCCATGGGTTGAAATGATTGATTATTCAGTCCAAAATCAGGCCTAATTGTGGGCTGAGGAGCAGGTGGTGTAAAGCTGTTAATGGTAACAGAACCTGTTGCTGGCTTTTCAGCTGGCAGTAAAACTGGCATTGGATTTTGAGGATGTAGCATATTCTGAAATGGTAATAAGTATATTAATTGACATTTTTCAGGTGTGATTGCAGTACTTACACTTGCTGTTACTGGATCAACAATTCTCATAACAACTAGGCCTTGTAGCAAAGCATATGCTAGCTGTGGGTTCTGTAATAGCATATTCCTTGCCTCTGATGGGTTGTTCTATAACACAATACATTAGGCATTGTGCAAAAGTTTAACACTTAACTTACTTGTATGCATAACTTCATTTGTTTCATCAATTCATACATCTGCTCTGGAGGCAATGAAGCTACTGCTTTGCTGATAGCTTCAGGGGCTTTGTCAGAAGGAGTTGGATCACCATAGGGATTCTCTACTGGTGGCTGATTCATCAGGTTTTGCATCTCCATACGTGATTTTTCAGTACATGCATTGTCCACACGTAAATTGCGTCCGCCAATTTCATAACCATTTAAATTCCGCATAGCACTAAGTGCAGTTTCTTGATCTCTGTATTCACAGAAGCCATAGCCCTTTGGTTTCCCAGTTTCTCTATCAAAGACCAACCTGTAAAAGTTCATTATTAGATACTGCATCCAGGTCTGAGTGTAATATGACTTACTTGAAGGATAATACTTGACCAACTTCACCAAATATATCCTTTAGTTTCTCCTCAGTGGCTTCATAAGGAATATTTCCAACTTTAATTAAACAAAATACTTAGCAAGTTGTAGGTTAATAGTTGATGAAAACTTACCAAACACTGATCGCATGGATTTATCCATAATATTGGCGTCTAAAGTATCCATAGTTACAGTTTTTCCACTTACTTTTTATTTCAGCAACTAGATTCAGAATGTTATTATTCTTCAAGAACTGTTGATTTAATGAAGGAAACCAGTAGTATATATACTGATATGCGACGATTACTGTAATTGGAAGTCCTTCAGTAATTCTAATTATGTCAGCTTTAAATTTGATTTATAAATTATTAGCTGTTGTATATTAATTATAGATTTATTTCTACGTTAAAATAATCTTTAATTTGTTTATAATCAATTTATTTCTTTAAATCTTTTATTCTATTTGTAAACAATTCCTTATCATTCCGTCTATGTGATCCAAACTACAGTAGCGCCGTTGTAACGCTGGGTAGCAAGTCCGCAAACTAAGTCAGTTGCCGATGGCTTGTTTGTGGTGTTCGTTGCAATTTTGTCGTGGTATTTTGTCTAATTCCAATTAGCTTTCGTTAAATACGAGTGTACCATACAGTAACTAGAAATGCATAAACAGTGTGCGATTGCCGTGATGTGCGTGAGATTACAGTGTAGCTAAATGTAATTAATGTGTCATAGGAAGCAGCGACGTCTTGTATACCGCTTTGAGCCCCCAAGTGTATAGCAGCGCAAATGGCGTCCGAAAATGAAGCCTCCTGCGATGCGGATCCGAATTTCGCGGTAATTTGCTCTTTCCTTGAACGATTCGGTACCTCCTGTGGTCTCCAGGCTGTTGACTTCGTCGAGTTGCAGAGCATGTTGGAAAACACGCAGGAAGGTGAGCCCGCCAAGTTTCAGGCTAATGGATGCATATGCGTGATTTCTTGTATGTAATCATAACAAACCACCAAAAACAAACAAAGCGCCGCGATCTAATGATAGTGCATGACTTGTAATTTAGGCGATAAGCATTTGCTGCTTTAATTGTTATTCCAGCGGTTGTGAAGTTGTTGTGTACCATAGCAATAAGTCGCAATTAGAGGAGACAATTGGTTAACCTCAAATTCTGTGCATTGGTTTACAGTATCGCCTGTTTTGATTGATTTGCATATTAAACTCATGCGAAAGCTGCGAAAATCCATCAACAATGATCGATGGGAGCGTGGCATCGTGAAGTTCTGCCATACATTCAGCAATCAAGATGCATGGGAGATAGAACGATTTGGTTACAAGAAAGCCAGACTCTCTGCAAAATTGCGCCTTTTAAAAGTAATATACGTTTATTTCTTAAGCGATTTGACGGTTGTCTCACGTTCGTCCTCTTTCAGGAATTGTTGGAGATGCAATTTGATAACAATACTTCATTCAAGAATAAGATTAAAGAGATTACTGCTAAGGATTTACGTTCACAGCCACTTGGTCGTGATAAACTTGGCAATTCTTATTGGTACCAAGCTGATGACAATTGCCAAATACGTGTCTACAAGGAGGACCCAGATGAAGAGACCTGGGCTCTAGTTGCTAAGTATGTTACATTCATTTCCTTGAGTGTCATGCCAATTGATATGATTTCCAACAGAGATAGGCAAGGATTAGTCACGTTGATTTCCAAATTGACGGATAATCAAGACTCTTCTAGTACGGACGCAGTTACCAACGACGACAGCAACAGTTTGGAGGAAAACAAACCAGTTGTTGATACTGGTCAACAAGACTCTAGTTCCTCAAATAAATCCTCTGATGATCAAGGTCCGCCCATTCTTAAACAGGAAGCGGACGACGAAGACACCAAAATGGATGAGGTAAATACAATTCCTACAACAGACGTTAAATTAATCGCTGAGACGGTGCCACCTGTGTTGACAATGGAGGAGAAGAAACCAGAATTGAGTGGCATCAAGGAAAAGTATATTCGTAGTGACAATTTTATACAGTCCAATCGAAAAGCTGTCGAAAGCGCTGGTTTTGTTGATATTAGTAATGCAGATCTCAAACGTCCTCTCGACGATGATATTGACGAACCTAGTATAATAAAACGTCCTCGTATAGATCGCCCCACACTTTTAGGCAACAAAAAGAAACCGTATTTTAAGCAGAATTTTAATGATGTGGATGAAGTAGAAGACGAAGAGTTGGGCGAAGAAGAAGAAGAAGAAGAGGTTGACGAGGAAGAGGAAGATGAAGAAGAACAAACGGGCGACGAAGAAGAGGACGAGGATGATGATTCTCAGAATGAAAATGACAAAGTGAGTGAAGCAATTGAAGAACCTCTAATGCTTGTTATTGGCCGCGGGAGTGGTCAAGACAATCAGTGCGGTAAGGTGATAGTCGAGGACGAAATAGTTGAAGACGTCATGTATTTCTACGGCGAAGGTAATGGTCGCGACTGTGAGACTGGTAACGAGGAGAAGAAAGAAACGGCCAATGATGAGGCTGGAAGCAGTATTAAGTCTCCAGCGAAGAATAATATTAAGTTGGGGACGATAATTGATACGAAGACTGATCATTTGACGGAAAAGTCGGTACCAAAAATGTCGCCATCGCGATGGGACGTGGGTAAACCCGACACAGAGCGAGCCGCCGACTCTAATTCTGTGCGCAACCTCGTTGATAAGTTTGAAAGTATTGCTAAGACGGACGAAGCACCGGTACTTAAGAAACCAACATTTTTCTTCGGTCCAATGTCGGGATTTAGTTTTAAAGCACCGTCGATGGTGACCTCGACGAGCATGAGTTTTGGCACTTCCCTTTCGAATTCCACACCAGGCAAGTGTAATTCAATACCAAAAGAAGATCAATTAGGATCAAGCAAAGAACAGAATGAAACAGTTAATGAGAATGCAGGTAATTATAATTGTAAAGATAATAATGTAAATCAAACGAAAAGTGTCGATGAAGACATGATCAACAGAGAGTCAGAAGCAACACCTGAGATTATTTGTTTAAATAAGGAAATAGTGACGGAAGAAGAAACAAATTGTAATTTGATACCATTGAATGTTAGTGACAATAAGATGAGTATTCCAGAACTGGAAGAGATTAAGCAATTGGAAGTAGCACAAGGAAATAATTTAAATTCGAAAAATCTTGTTGGGAATTCTGATTTAAATATTACTGCTGAAATTTCCAAGTGTGAGTTGGAAGTTGAGCTCATAGATTCTCCAAAATCAAACGTTCAACGCTTTTTTGATAACAAAGAACCTTCACCAATTTTAACAAGTGAAATATCAGCTGCACTCAATCCATCTGATACAGGTGATACAGAATCGGTTGACAAGCAAAACATTGACAGTGAGCTGAAAACATATGAAAGTGCCTCATCAATTGCACAAGAGTTGCAAGAGTTGTTAGATAAATCTGATTCAGAATTAATTAAAGATGCCACAAAAAATTGTAAAAGTCAATCAGTCACTGAGGAAGCTGTTAGTGAAGTGTATCATGATGAATCTGCAGCTCAAGGTACAGTAGAAGCAACAGCAGACTTAAATCAAACTTCGACGATTGATCATGAAACTCCTGCAGGTGTTTCTGTAGACAATAATATTATGCCAACAGTTTCTGATGATCATTTATTTTCGAAGAATATAGATGTAAAGGCATGTGATACCTTTGTGGAAGAAAGTAGATTAGAGGTTCCAATTTTAAAAGAATCTTTAAAGGCTGAAGATGGCACGTTGAATAATTCATCTTTTGAGTTGTGTATGGTACCGGAAAGTACACAAAATGTTGGCGAAACAGTCCAAGTTCAACAACCTGTTGAGCAACTTGTTGAATGCAATGAGAGAGAATCTATTTTGAAAAAGAATGATGAAATAATAATTGATGATGTACAGAGTGCACAAAGTGCAAATGAAGTTACCTCAATTAACTCATTAGACGAACAGTGTAATTTAGGTTCGAATGATAAATCTTCTGAAGTGCCTCCAAATGATGTTTCTAAAGATATTGATCCTCATGTGGTTCAAGCAGTAGACCAAGTATTGTTGCCAGACGATAGTCAAAAGGAAGAATTAGTTGATAAGATTGATGAGCACGTTGAAGACAAGTTGTCCATGGGTGAAATGGTATCTAGTGCCACTCCAGGAACAGACAACACAGAACCTGATAATGGAGCAATAAATGCTAATGATAAAAATGAATCAAAGGTGTTGATTGAAGATGTGCAAACAGGGACTATTACTACAAAGAAAGGTATTGTTAATAATATTAATGCAGCAATGAATTGTATTGAATATCACTAAAGAGTTTGACAACGTTTCAGGGCCTGTGCTACAAGAGGAAACATCCAGCATAGAAATAGCAGAACTATGCAAAGTGCAATCAGAAATTCACACATCAGAGGAAGCCCAAGATAATCAGTTGCTATCTGTCAAAGAAGTGGGAAGTCTCCAATCTGAACTGGTAGCAGAATCAGTTACTGAATCAATAGTTAAACAAGATGAAGAGGATAAATCTTATGACTTGGTAGAAGATGCTTCAATGCCTGTGGATATTTTACAAATAGATGGTACAACTGTCGAATGTACTACGAAGCCGAAGGAAGATGAATCTTCAATTATCAGCGATAATATTCTTCAGGAATCTAAGGCCGCAGAGAATTTGGTGAGTGCAGAAAATGATCAAAGTAGTAAGGAAGTTGCAGCTATTACTGAAGTGCCTAATGACATACCAACTGAAGAAAATTTATCATCAAATGAGCAGCACACCAAAGCAGTTTCTGTAATAGATGTGCCTACCTGTAGTGACAGAGTTCAAAATCAAATGCCACCAGTATTAGTACCATTGGCACCTGAGATTGTTTCGTGGGGTAATTCTGAATCTTTATATGCTGGTAACAAAATTGCGGAAACCTCTCCTACATTACTTGCACCACCAAGAGCAATAACAGAAGACGATCCTTTAGAATTGCCACATTTGCCGCCGAAAATATACGTTCTTGACGCACCAGCACATACTGGAGAAGCGGCAAATATGGACCTCAAACCGATCAATTTTCATCAAGATCCATCGTCGTATGAACATGCAAATGCAATGTCTTCTCATATCCCTAGTAATTTTATTCACTTGCAACCCTTACAACAACACAAGCCTCTCTATAATGATGAGTATGGCAAATTGGAAACTAAAACTTATGACTCGCAAATTATTGGTGAGACTAGTGCGCTGGAAGAGCCGCCTCACTTAACACCTTTAGACTGCGTTGCTAAAGAACCTTCGATTCTCAGCTATCAGCATGCCATTGATCCACCAGAGCTCGCACCCGAAGATTATAACACGTACACTGTGGCTCATGACTTATCAGGTGGCATAGATAAAAATTATGTGCCTGAACCCCCTAAAGAGGATACAGCCGATTCGTTAGAGGAAGAACCAATTATTCAAGAAATTGGCTCGATATCAAAGATTGAAACAAATGCCCCACAATTACATGAAGCCATGCCAACGTTAGAGCGTCAAATTGTACCCGCTAGCGAAGAAGAAGATATTGCCAAAATACGCGGCAATGCTCCTTCTACATTAGAAATTGATGTGGATAATTCATTGTCGGAACCTCGGAAGGATATTGAATTCGCTGAAGTGCCATGTACAGAGCAAAAAGTTGCACTTTTAGGCGATGATGACGCTAATGACGGTGCGTTTAGCGACGATATGAACTATGATGACAATAATTCAGAGCCAATGGACTTGGAAGAATGCGCGGAGGGCGAGATTATTCAACGATCCGAAACTGATTCCAAACAGGATAAAGTTCCTGAAGAAGATAAGAGTAAAGATGGCACGGAAAAGAAAGTCCAATCATTACAGTCGCTCTCACTAGATTTTACGGGTGAGACTCCATCACTTGACCAGGTGCACGCCTTGGTGAAAAGCGCCAGAAAACGTGGGCTGGAGGAAGAGGCTGCTGAAGAAGTATCTGATGAAGAGGCCGGTGGCAAACGTCGAAAAATGCGTGGTAAACGATCTGCTAATCGTTCTATGCGACGAAGCATTGAGCAGTCTAAGAATAAAGGCATGAGCAGCAGTGACGACGAAAAGAAAGAAAAACACTCTGAAGAAACTGCCTCAAAGCCGGAAAAGAAGCGACCGAAACGAAAGAAGCTTGTGATGGGTTTGGAAATTCCCGAGGATGGTGTCGTTTTAGATGCTCCAACGGGATTACGACAGTCGCGTCGTATTGCACAGCAGAAGATTAAAGAGGAAGCGGAGCGCAGAAAGTTGGAAGAAATTGCGCTCGAAGAAATGAAAAGCAATCAGAAGAAGAAGAGTAAAAAGGATGAAGATAAAGATTACAAAGCCGAGAAGCGAAAATTGAATAAAATTTTAACTGAAGATGAAACAACAAATGAAGCTGATGTAGACGATAAAAAAGAGAAGAAGAAAAAGAAGCGAAAGCACCGCAAATTTGATGAATTGAATCCCTGGCGGTCTAGTTCTGATTCGAGTAGCGAGGATTCGCATGTGGAGGAAGAAGAGGAAGAAGAAGAAGAAAATTATATCGAAACCATCAAGTCTGATCACGAATTCTCCCCAGAGAGCGATTTAGAGAATACGCAAGATCCCCAGCCTCTGAAACGGGCGCGCACGGTGCGAAAGGAGGATGAAGATGACCCTGAAGAGGCGGCAGACGATACGAATTGCCAAAAATGTCAGAAATCTGATCATCCAGAATGGATTCTACTATGCGATGGTTGCGACTTCGGTTGGCATTGCAGTTGTTTACGACCTGCACTTCTTGTTATTCCCGAAGGCGATTGGTATTGTCCACCATGTCAACATACGCGTCTTGTTAAGTTATTGCAGGATAAATTGGTTGAGTTTGATAAGGTTCAAACAAAGAGGGAAATGGAGTTGCGTCGCAAAGAACGGCTTGCGTATGTGGGCATTAGTTTGGCAAATGTTCTGCCTGAAAGAGAGATCGATGATGGTACCAAAGCAAAGCGTGATCGTTCGAAGAAACGTGAACCTACGTCAGGAAATGAATCGGAATCGTCAATTTCAAGCAAATCTGGTTCGGAGAGCGGCTCTGAATCGCAATCGTCCAGTGAATCTGGTTCCAGTTCTACTGACAGCGACGAACCAATCTATAAATTACGACAGCGACGACAAGCACATAGCTACCGATTTAAGGACTATGATGAGCTTATCAATTCCGCTATACAAGAAGAAGTCGAAGTAAAACAACAGAGCGAAAGTTATAGCAAGGGAAAAGATATGGCAACTATTGTGCAAGCTGAAGCACAAGAAAACCAAGAAGTACCGGTAAAAGAAGAAGGTGCTGAATCCGAAGAAGATATCATTAGACCAACAAAGAAAATTCTGGGCAAGAAAAAGCATCGTCGCCTAAACAGTTTAGATATTAGCAGCGAAGAGGACGCTGATTCCGACGAAGATTTTAAAGGATCGACTAGTGAATATGAACAAGACGAGGAAGATGACTTTAACGATAGCGGCAGCAGTAGTAGCAGCTATATTGGTCGAAAAAAAGGTCGCGGCTCGATTCGAAGATCAACAAGGGCGAGAATATCAAGGTACGATAGAGATTTTATTAATGATGATTCCGAAGATTCAGACGAGCCCCAAACAAAGCGAAGCCGATCTGACTGGGAGGAATCCGATGAGTCTGAGGAAGAAAGTGATAGTTCTTGGACTCGTAAGAAGAAGCGGCGCGGTGGAGTAGCACACAAACCACCATCCAGGAATAGTTCAACGAGCAAGCGTAAGAAAACAAAAAAGAAGAATCATGATTCCGATCGTGAAACTGTTCGTAGGAAAAAACCAAAGATTAAATTTGGCTCCTTTGATGATGATGATGTAGGCGGGCGACGACGGACACGTGGAAAAAAGATTAATTATATCGATGCGCTTGCAACAGATAGCGAAGAAGAATCGAGGCGAAGGCGACAGGCCAAAGACGAGGAGAGTGAGGATGAATTTGTGCTCAATGAGGAAGAAGACGATGTCCAAGATGAGGAAGGGCGTGAAGAGGGTTCCAGTGACGATTCGAACATAACTGGACTAGTGCCCGGCGTTAAGAAGGGCTCAAAGAAAGGCAAAGGCAAGGGTGGAATTAAGCGAATAAAACGGGCGCAAGGCGAAGAGGAAGAAGCACTGTTTCCTCCATTACCTGTTGCAACAAATGCGCCTGTCACGTCTGAAGCCGAACCAAATCCAATCGAACAAATTAATAAAAATCTCGAAGCGATGGACGAGAAGGAGATTGGGATGATGATGGAAGAGGAAGAGTATGCAAATAAACAGTTGCAAATGGTAGCCGCACAATTGGAAAAAGAGAAGCGCCGTAAAGAAATAGAAGCAGCGCGCAAACTTGAAATGAATTTGCAGCCTCCCATAGTCGCACCGCAGTCGGAGATGATTCAACCTTCTGTGATACAAGCGATACCCATAGCAATGACATCACAAATACCACCGCCTACGCTGATACAACAGGTACCGACGGATCCAGCGCAACCAATTCTTCACGATGTGCATCAAATGCATCCCCAGCCGCCTCAAATTCAACAGCCTCCCCAACTAAACGAATCGCCATCTCATATACAGCAATCGCCTCACTCTATGGTTCTTCCACCACAAATGGCTCCAGTGCCAATGATGATCGACACAATGACGCCGAAGAAGCGCGGTAGAAAACCAAAGTCGCAATTAACGCCTCCAGAGATAATGCCTGGACAGCCATTCTTAATGACTTCGCCGGGTGGTGGTGATAGAGATGATAGCAGCGATGCTACCTTGGGATTCAACGCAGATGGCAGCCCAAAGAAGCGGCGTGGCCGAGGTAAGGGCAAAAAGACATTGGAAAAAGAAGCAGCAGCTGCAGCAGCTGCCGCAACATCACAACCACCTGCAAAATCAACAGAAAATAAAGAGCTCGAGCCTGTTGCACCACCAATTGACCTAAAAGCTACGCTTCCAGCGGAGATTCCACTGGTTGGCGGCAAACTTGGAGTTGCTTCAGCACCACAACCCTTTTCTCAAAGCCAGCCGAAACCATCGGTCATCACACGTATGCTACAAGCACAACCGGGCCAGCCAGCATATCCAGTTGGTGGCATAAGCCACAATTTCAGTGAACGTTCTCAAGGCGCCCCATTGAATCAGGGTCCGTTTGTTTCTGCGCCCGGAGGTAAAGTCTGACAATTTGTAATTTTGCTTTTATTGATGCGACATTCGTTTTTTAGCAATTCCTGCAAGAGGACTCCTTCCAGGAGCATTTCGTTCAGCCACTAATCATTACGCCGTTATAAGAAGCGGGGCACCGCCCATTCGCCCACAAGGAATTCCAGCACATTTGTATCATCATCCAATGGACTCCCCGCCAACGGGCAATCCCGTGGCCGAACGCAGTTCACCTTCATTGACTTCACCTTCTTCGGCATCACCTATTAGTAATAAGAGTGATCCAACGCCGCCGCCTCCACCATATGCGATACGTCCGCCGATTGTGCGGTTTCCTCAAGCGGCTGGTGCGCCCACAGGAATGCCGCCTCGACATCCAACGATGTTACCGCAAATGCATGCCCGTCCACCGTATGCGGGTGTGCCACCACATAATTTCCATTACGCTCCCCCGTACGGTGAGGGCGGCAGTCAGTTCCAACATGTGCCCCCGCCGTACCAAGAGCAATTCGCTGGTGAGGCGGATGGGCCTAAAACGTACGATGAAGAGAATGGTGAGTTTGGTGGGCTGGTTTCGTATTTCTCAAGCCAGCGTGAAGATGATTTGGACACGTAACCCCGAAGTTGATAAAGACCAAAAATGTTTAGTTTACTGGAAGGTAAGGTGCAAAGCAACTATGTAATATATACTGATTGAAAATGATACTCTCCTTTTTTTAAATGGTGAAATTCTGAATTTAATTTATCGCTTTTAAGGACATGATAAAATACTAACTGTTTATTATTTTAGTTTAGCAGAGAGTTGTAGCAGATATTGTATATTAACAAGTCGATACTGAATTCAATTTAATTTTGGTATTGGTACGCAACAAGTGGCTGCTCACTAAAGACTTGTTAAAATTTAATATTATGAAATAGAAGAAGCACACAGAATATACTAAATTATTAATATTATATTTATATATATTATATAAATAATAATTGTATACAATCCGGATGTAAATAATAGCGGCAATTTTAGGAGCAAATATTTTATTAATTCATAATGTGAAACATGAACGAATCTATAATATAGGCGTTATTAATAAACGTATTACATACAACTATTGATAAGCCAGCAGAAGAATTGTAAATAATTGTACATACATTATGACAAAATTTTCATTACATTATCACAATTATTATTAAATTATCTAACTATTATAAAATGAAAATCGTACATTTGTAAAGATAACAAATTCATTTGATTGAGCATTTCGTTTTTGGCGTCGGAAAGTAGCTAGAGTATTGCTCTCGACAAAAGGCGAATGTTAAAGATAATTAACAATTACATATGACTGTCTATAAATCCTAAAGCATCAGTTTGTAGCGTGAATAGAAATGATACTAAACTTTTTAGGAGGAAGTTAAAATCTTTAACGCGCTTGTTTGAATAGTTGGGGCATTTTTGGTTTGAATAGTTGGGGTATTAGTAGATGTAATTATTTATTACGAATAAATGCACCTAAGTTGGTCTAAAAGATCAAGTTCAGTAGATGTTAGAAACAACGATTAAGAAACCCTTTGTTGCAAGAGCATAGACAAAGACTTAGTACGTATGCAACCATACACGCATTTAAAAAGTAGGCCATTAGTGTGTGCACTTACTGCATTCCTGAGCCTTTTAAATATTTAAATGGATATTTAAATCGGGTTAGTTTGAATAATTTCATATAGAGGCGTTGTGAGCATATCGTCGGTCGTGCTCGGTACTGATCGGACCTTATGCCGCTGTATAATTTGTCACCGCTTTTCCATCTAATGATCGCCATTGTTTATTCCTGTCAAATGTTTTGTTTATCGGTTGATTTTTAGTATAAGTTAACGAATTTGGTTAATTAACATTATTAATATGAGTATTCATTAAAAAATAGTGCTGTGTTGTGATGTTTACATCATTCAATCTTGTACGAGCGACTACTCATAACTAAATTGTAAGGCACCAGTATTATATATATGGATAGCCCTTATGCCGGTTCATGTGTAGCATGAATTACCGGTGATAACAACTGGCTATTAATATCTAAATATAAATGATCATGTTAGAATCACGCCTTGTAAGTATTATTTGTTTATCTCATCTAATTCTTGAAGCAAGTTCTGTGTCCACATGCATTGCTACTCGTGATGTCAATTGGATTCGTTTTCTGGAGTTTAATATTCATTAAGCTAGCACCTTGAATCAATTTTCAGTTTGCCAATATTTAAACAAAAGTATAATACTTTTAATAAAGTATAATACAATGATCATGTCTACATTGTGATTCTTTTTGGCCTTGGTCTATGCAGTATTATAGAAATCACATACTGATTGAGATGTCAGCAATTAAATAAGGTAGCATGGATTATTTTAAAGACATGTAGATTGATTGTACAAATTTTTAGATATGTTGATTGATGGATTCACTGACATATGGTTTAAATTCATCATAG
Organism: Aleochara curtula; assembly: GCA_963978815.1. NCBI lineage: Eukaryota > Metazoa > Arthropoda > Insecta > Coleoptera > Staphylinidae > Aleochara > Aleochara curtula. Next base: position 10,810,545 of record OZ022221.1, on the reverse strand, counting down.
AAAGAGAACACTTAACAATTGAGTTCACTCTAAGAATGCAAGATAAGACATTTTCAAATGTTAAGCAGCTGACTTCTATAATGGGAAATACAAAATACGGCTTCTTATTAAATTGTAAGTATTCTGCGTTTGTTCAATTAGATATCACTGAAATAACTTCTTGCTATCTTCATTTAAATTGAAACGTCATTTATCAGTTTTTAATTTTTAGTTTTATTTCAGATTGTCATCCATAATTTCATGTATAGCAAGCAGCACTTTGAAACTGAATAGGTAGCTAATTATGCAACAACTGAGTGTGCAACTGTCGTTGTTCTTCTTCTTAAACTTGGGGAATAGGTAGAATTGCAGTTTTCTAATGAATGTAAATTTGGGCTCTCTTTTAGGTTGCCACTCATAATAGCTGCTCTGCGGAGACAAGTCTAGTGATTTTAAGTTCTGAATTGACAATATAAGGGCAAAAACAAATTTAGCTGTAGCAACAATGCTTTATAGCCTAGTGGTATAGCCTGTGGAACGAATTTCAAACTATAAGGGGAAGATCAAATTTAGTCACAGGTATAACAATCCATAGCCTAGTGGTAGAGGCTATGAAACTGATCTGAGTGTCTTGAGTTCAATACTTGGGAAGGGCAATTCTTATTTTCATTTTAAGTTTTCAACTGACACTATAAGGGGAAGATCAAATTTGCTGTAGATATAACACTCCATAGCCTACTGGCAGAGGCCATGGAAGTGATCTGGCTGTCTCAGGTTCAATGCTTGAGAAAGGCACTTCTTATTTCAATTTTAAACTCTGTATTGTAATATAAGGGGAACATTAAATTTACCTGTGGTAACAACACTCCGTAGCCTAGTGGTATAGCCTATGGATGTGATCCGGGTATCTCAGGTTCGATTCCTGAGACCGGCAATCTGAATTTAAGTTTTCAATTCTCCTTGTGCGCTTGGGGCCCCTTCGGACTTAGTCTAAGTCCAAGGGGGGGGCTCCTAGGAGCGTACAAGGGCCCCATTTTTAATTTTTGAAGCCCGTACGTTAAGATTTGTCTTGTGACGGCCCACCCCGCCGCTCCACTCCCCGGCAGTAGACTGCCTCCCCATTCCCGATTTTCGTTACCAACAGGCCTCGGTTTGTGACGTCACAGAGCAGGGGGCGCCTCTCTTGTCAAGTAGGGACTTAGAATTATTTTCCAAGTGCTTGCTTTGAATACAAGTGACATGGCCAATTGAATGACCATCCTACTTAAGAAGTACCTCTGCCTGACGCCAAGTAACTACTTAGGAATTATTTACCACTAGAATTTTAAATTTCCGAAAAATTTCAGACCCCAGGATTCGAACCTGGGACCTCACGATTACTGGGCATGTGTTTTACCACTGCACCAGTAACTGTCTTACTATACCGAAATTGAAACTTATATTTCTCTGGCAAATACGGTGATGTTTGAACGACTGTAGTTTAATGCGTATAATGAGATCGTGTAATTCAATGAAGATATTCACTTTCAAGCTCCAATTGGTTTATATCTAACAAGAACACAATTAATAAACAATATGAGAACAAATAATAGCGTGTATTAAAGTAATATGAAGAACTTTTACATAAAATAATATATTAGACCGCATATGAGAGTCACGCAAAACTTTGGGAAAGAAAGGAAAAAATCCGTATATTTATTTATATCCGTGCTTGTAAAATGTGCGCATTTTAAGTTGGAAAATTAAGAAAGAACAACGGAGCAAAAGGATAAAGAGCGCGTTTGCCTCTATTTAAACCAAGAACAGTAAAGAATTAATCCAGACGAAGAAAATTTAATAACTACGAAGATGTTATCTGCAGTAGAAGTTATTTGAAAACCCAAACCTCTAAGCTTTCCGTAGCAATTAATATATTAACATTTTAACTTTAAATAACCCACATTGAAAATTGCATCACATTAAAGAGCGTTAAATTATTAACAAATGCTGAAAATTTTAACTTGATACCTTAAAAAACAAAAAAGTTATAAGAGTTTAAAGTTTTAAAAAAACAGTGCCACTGGTGTTACGCACTGCACCCGCGCAAATTCGCACCTGCAGCTACCGGCAACAGTAGCAATGCAAACATTATCGCGCTCTCTTGCTCCTGTAGCATTGATTAGTAGAAAAAAGTGCCGCAAATCCATGATGGCCGCTCTTATGGCCTTTACATGCATAGTAACCATGGCAACCAGCGCTGAGCAATAGAGGCCGTATATAGCGTTCTCTTTTCATTAATGCTCATTCGGTGATTTGTTCTTTCGTATTCATTAATGAAAAAACACGTGTATCTTTAAATCGTTGTAACTATTGACACAATTGAGATAATTTAAAATTTTAAACAGCATATGAATCTTGGATTCTTCCTTGATAAACTGACTCGTATGATTTTTAACTAATTAGTCTTTATAATACGCGAATATGGTATTAATTAAAATTTTATGATCTTTTAGGACATTGACTTACATTGACGGACATGAAATCATTGCCACGAGAAGCCCGTACATTAAGACTGTCTTCAGTACGTTAAGATTGTCTTCGTAAATATTATATAAACTTTTTTTAAAAACCACTTCGCTACTAACTGCCTTGTGTAATAAAAATAAGAACTTATATTTACACTACCAATCAATTCAAACCCCGCATATAGCCTTCGAATAATAATGGGATACATCTAGTGTTCTTGGGAGATTTAATCTTTTAAAAGCAACATCTATGAATTTAATAATTATACATTATACATAAATAAACAACGAGAACAGCAATTACACTTAAGCATAGAATATTTGGTAGTATGATTCGTTTGTTTTGTTTGGAATAATCACAGTCACAATTGGAATAACGCATCGTAATATAAGTTAGATAATTTGATGTTTGAATAATACGATTACTTGTTTGTAGATAGTCTCTATAATTTTTTGTTGTGATAAGTCTTTGGTGATATCTTCAGTTCAATAGCTGCTACCATTATTACCCCGCATCGATATTGACATTCTCCTTGCAGCGCGCGAAGGATAATAACCGACCGCATCCTGCATTGAACTTGAGGCGGAAGTCGGTGGTGGGTAACGCCATTTCCACGTTTTTTGGATTAGATGCCCATCCGTAGATGCGCGTCCTCGAAACGGTGCACTTTCGTTGGCGTTTGATGCGGTTTCATCATCCTCCCCAGGATCCAACTCTCCTTCCGTCCATCGGCGACCAAGGGACATGCCACTCGTCGTTGGTGTTGAAACAGCCGAGCACAGCATTCGTACTGTATCCGGAGAAATTGCGTCTTTGTCGCTTCCGGAGCGCTTTAATTTCGAGGGGCACTTGGATTGCACGCGCCAAAAACGACATACATCGCGAAACACGGACCAAACCTACGATTCCCAGGATTTAAAATATTCTCATTCATAAGCTTTAATCAACTAGGCTTACTTGATCAATGCTTTCACGAACTGAGATCTCATGGAAGCACACGCATCCTATCTCTTTGCTCCGGCGTTGTCCTTCTTCAAGGCTTACCATTCGATCGTTCGATTGGTCTGTTTTGTTTCCCACGAGGACAACAGGCACATCCAGGCATCCATCCTTCGCTGAACCGCTGCTCGCACTGCCACCGAGCCGCCGCCGTCGTTTATTGTAGTTTATTAGGAATTTCAGGCGATAGCATTCGTCGAATGAGCATTTATCTGTCACTGAATACATTAGGATGAATGCTTCAGCCCACCGAATGTTTGCTTCCAGAGTTAGCGATTCGTTTTCCTATAAAAGAACATAACTTATCCAGTATTAGTGTTCAGCTTCCTATATATTTCTTAAAAAATAGAAAAGACGCCTCGTAAATAATGCAGCAACTTTGTGGAAAATAATATCCATCATGAATTATATTCGAAAACAATAAACGAAAGAAGAATACTGGGATTATGTGAAATTGCATGAAATTACGAGCAAACTAGGCGCATAATGAAGATTTATGACAGTTGATATTCGCGGAAAGCAGCCTCGCGAAAATACAATACGAATAATGTTCATATTTCTTTTGTTCATTGGAAGCGAGTCTTCGAACGTATCCTGCATTAAATGCGTGTCAAGAAGGAAGGAAGGAAGGAAGCAAGGGTTGCTTGTGCGCATCGGTGTGTTTGTTACTCACATAGGGTTGTCCTGCCACGTCCAGAATATCGAAGTAGATCATTTCGTTATCGATGAGCGTATGAAACGTGTAGACTTTCTCCAAGGTTGGATCATATTCTCCGATATAACGTTTCGTAATAAACCGCACGACCATCGCTGCAATTGATGCAAAAGAATTGAAAGAATCGCCATCAATCAATAACATAGCAATAGCCAGTCAATAAGGATGCCTTACATCTGGTTACATAAAATTGTATGAATAAATATTTAGGAATGTAAACAAAAATCAATCAATCGGTGATTAACCGAGTTTATAAAAGCACGATTTAAAATGCGAATATTATTAGTGCAATTAGCAAGCTATTAGTAGTGTGTCAGCATGAACTACGCAGCTTTGAAGAAATACCACAAACAATACGCGATGATAAGATATCAAAGGGTATCAAGGAAAAGCCGCATGAAATGTATGTATGATATAAAAGCGGAAAATAAATCAATCAACGTCACTTAACGTTGTGCTTCGTCGCGTCATGTTAAACTGTTCGCTGTTGAGTTGAGCTGAAGTATTTTGCGTCATGTTTGCGGGGTTCTTGATGCGAATATGAATATATAACTATGTGTGTAATAATGAACACTGGCTAGCGTTTCAATTTGCTGATAAGAAATAAATTATGAATCATGCTAGCATTTAATAAGGCAAGCAACAAACGAAACCAGTTCAATACGAATTAATTTACATCAACAATCGTTGCAGTTGCTAAAGTTATAAACTTGGAAATGTTTTGGTAGTTTAAAAAGTTTGGTAAGCGATTAATAATTTCAAGTAATAAAATAAGTACCTGATTTACCCACACCACCTTGACCCAAAACCATCACTTTGAGTGTCTTCTGCCTTGGATAGAATCCCAATTTAACAAGACTTGACTTTGGAGAAGTTGCATTCATTTTCATATCACTGATTAGTCTTAAAACTTTATTGACGCTTTCATTAATCTTTAAAGTATCTGGAAAAAAGGCCACCAACTTTTTAATTTCGTTATACTATCATAATGTTGTTATCATCGTATCAAAATTGCCAAAATGTTATCGATTTAAACATGACTGAACTCTTGCTTATCTTATCTTTAAAATCGTAACACTTTTTAAATTATTGCTATAAATAATTTTCGAATTGTAGTGCATTTCATACCTCGCTAATATTTGCAAATATCATGACACGTATCAAAATATGTGGCTGCCTGCTGCAGCTTTTCCTGGTTTTGATTGTGTGCCAAGCTCGCCTGCTTCCCAAGTTTGCGCAAAGTGTAAGAAATGACCAAGCGCAAAAAGACGCGCACTTTCATCCCGAACGCAATACCATTATACACTTGTTCGAGTGGAAGTGGATTGACATCGCAAACGAGTGCGAAAGGTTTCTTCAATACAAAGGATACGCCGGCATCCAAGTAAGCTGTACTATACTTACGATGAAATATTAATAATTCGATTTCCAATCATTGAATCTCTGTAGGTTTCGCCAGTGACTGAAAATATTATTGTTCAAAATCGTCCATGGTGGGAACGTTATCAACCACTTAGTTATAAACTAATTACTAGATCGGGCAATGAACAAGAATTTACTGATATGGTTCGAAGGTAGCAATTATCCTTTTTAAACTGCTTTAAACTTATTGAAATTATCCTTTTTCTAGATGTAAAGCAGTCGGAATTAATACTTATGTGGACATTGTAATTAATCACATGACTGGACCTGGTGAACACGGCCGCGGAATAAATGGTACAGTAGCATATCCTGATCAAAAGGATTATCCTGGCGTACCGTACTCTACACTAGATTTTCACCCTTCATGTCCTCTAAATGACTACAACAATCCGGAAGAAGTGCGCAACTGTGAGCTGGTTGGATTACGCGACTTAAACCAAGGCAAAGAATACGTCCGGAATGAAATTGTTAACTTTCTTAACAAATTGGTTGCAATTGGGGTGGCTGGATTCAGAGTGGATGCTGCTAAACACATGCATCCGAATGATCTGCGTGAAATATACTCGCGCGTTAAGAATTTAAACACTGACATTGGCTTCTTACCGAACGCGCGTCCCTACTTCTATCAGGAAGTAATTGATCTCGGTGGTGAAGCGATAAAACGTGAGGAATACTTATCATTTGGTGCTGTAACTGAATTTAGATTTGGTGCAAAACTAGGCAATGCCTTTAGGGGTAATGATGCTTTAAAATGGTTACGCAACTTTGGCCCAGAATGGGGTTTCTTATCTAGCAAGGATGCAATTGTATTTGTTGATAATCATGATAATCAACGCGGTCATGGTGCGGGTGGTTCAAGTATTTTAACATATAAAGAAGCGAAATTATATAAGATGGCAATTGCATTTATGCTTGCGCATCCCTCGTATTCAAATACCAGAATAATGTCTAGTTTTGCGTTTGACCAAACGGATCAAGGACCACCGCAAGACGGAAATGGCAACATAATTTCACCTGGAATTAATACGGATGATACGTGCAGTAATGGCTGGATTTGCGAGCATCGATGGCGACAGATTTATAATATGGTTGATTTCCGGAATGCATGCAACGGTCGCAAATTGGTCAACTGGTGGTCGAATGGCGATAGGCAAATAGCGTTTGAATTAGAAGGTGCCGGATTTATTGCATTTACAACGCAAGGAGATATTAAAACCAATATTCAAACATCACTTCCGGCAGGCACATATTGCGATGTGATTAGTGGTAAATTAGAAAACAATACGTGCACCGGAAAAACGGTAAACGTAAGCAATGGATATGTTTACGTCGCATTATTCAATAACGAAGAAGACGGAGTTTTAGCTATTCATTATCATGCAAAATTAAATTAAAACATCATATATACATTCGTATTTCGTAATATCCTTGCAAGAATAGAAGAGATACCTGTATTATTTGAAATTTCTTATTTTCCTGAAAGGATTCTTCCAGCTTTCATTTCGATTATGTAACTTGTCCTGACGAAGGCTTCCTAGATATATGAGATCTGCATTTTCTTGAATTTACATTGAATTTCATTTTCGTTATGAATAGTTGATGAAACTTTTGGTTTTCTGCAGGAAAATCTCTTAAAGCATTCAGGGATAATCAATTTAAGTTTTCAGCAAATCAATAGAGAAATAGTAAATTAATTTTCAATAGAATTAAAATAATAGAAAATGAATAAACTTAGCAAAAAAACGCCAGTAAATACGCAGCCATTTGTTGAAAAAGAAGTTAACAGATCGATTCCTGGATAAGAAACAAAAGTAAATATGAATTCTGTTTACATGAACTCATTTCTCCAGAAAGATTGCCTCCGTTTCACGTTTGCTTTTAAATAAAGTAGTGCAAATATCGTCGTCTAAGTCAATACAAAGAGATATTAGCGATATTAATAAATAACAAGATTAAATACCCCAGAGTTTACCAGTTGACTAATAATATATCAAAACAAAGTATCCAACTGTAAAAGTAATAACTGAATTTAGCAATATTCTAATTAAATCACAATTTACCATAAAATTAGCAAGAATAGAGATGCGTAAATGACTTTTAAATAAACGCACAAAGTGTAAAGGACAATTGATTTACCACTTAGGGCGAACAGTGTGGAGCGAATGAAAATAAAGGAATGTGATGCGCGTGTAATCGATGGTTGAAGAAGTAGGGAAAGCTTTTCGATTAATTGACGGCAGCAAACACCTCCCGACAATTCGTTTTCGGGGCAATACACGCCTGCTTTCGAGGTGTACATGTCACATTCACGTCTAAATCCATGTTTACGCTGATCCCTCGGAATCCTATTTATTTACTATACAGTATGATTTGATTTTAAATATCCTATTCAACTATTAATAATATTCCTGTAATCAAAAGTCCTAAGCAATTTTGATTGAAGCAGGAAAACAAATTCTAAACAATCCCTTCACCATTATTATTAATCTTTCTTATTTGCATCCGAAAGTGATTTTACTATGCGTCATTCTGTATTCATGTTTTAAGCGGGTTGAATTTAGTTATCCATTACGACCGTTTAATTAAAGATTTAATTACTCAACGGCAGTAACAATATCAATGCGAGCTATGCAATTAAAGTAATTCATTTACCGAATAAGCTTTACTTTCAATTAAATGCTACGCATCAACTTTATCATAGTTTAAAACACAACAAACTATTTCTCATATAAAAAATATCTTATAGAAAGAAATACGTTTTCCTTCTTTGAGTTTTCTAGCCCATACTGGCATATATTAAATTTTCATAAACATGGGGCACAATGGAAAGGAATTTCCGGTCCGAGGCCGTAATGAGTAGGTGCAAGTGGCTGGAAAATGGAAGGATAATGAAATTCTCTCGAGCGCAACTTTTTTGTCAAACAATAAGAACACTTCCATCCAAATTACTCTGAGGTTATTGCTTCTAAAAATAAATGTCTGCACAATAACTACCCTCCCTCTCAATCTCGCATTGTTTATCCCTTGGTTTTAGTACTAGTGTCAAAGTTTTCTTTCTTCTGAAATTAGACTGTCGTTTAACGCGACCAGCAGCATAATTTTTTCTTCTAGCCTACGATAAAGAATAATAAAATCAAAGAACTTTGATAAAAATAACTGTTAATCATCTCCTCATTAATTAAGAAATAGTAATAAAAAGATATAACAAGAATCGCTAACAAAATGACAACGAATAGAAGAGATAAATTATCAAAAGCTAATTCTGCGTCAAACAACATAATCGTCATTTATTTATGACACATGCAATGCCTCAACTTTCCGCGAAAAACATTCACAAATTATTAAATCGTGCGTGGGAAATGCGCGGTGCGTGAAAAACGTGAGACATTTGTTGGATGCAAATGAATTTGTCATCGTTACAGCCAGCACCAGGGTGGGCGGACGTTGAACGCACGTCTAAACAAAAAAGTTAGTCGCGTAACCGGAATTCGTATGAATTTTAATTTGAGCCTCTCAAGAAATCCAACGAAAAATATGTCCATTCATAAATTTTACGCGATAAACATGCGCGTCTCACCGTAAACTGCGTGTAAACCTTCGGGAACATGTAATTCTATTTTTGCGCGCGCGACCACAACTGCTCTCTTTCGCGTTTTTCGTTATTGTCTTAAACGTGCCCGAAATGCAATTTCACGACTATTTTATTATCATTGTGTTTGAATAATGTGTCATAAATAGTTGATTGCGTTTAATTGAGCGCTTAATAAGTGTTGCGTGCTGTTTATGTGCTTGTTACTTTAACACGAGACTAAATTAGATTTTTAGTTGCTTTGGCTACAAACTTTTATTTTATTTTCGTTCGTACTTGTGATTGCAGGTGTTGAAATAATTGTTTGTTTACTTGTCAATCTTGTACGAAAACATATGATCTTGTTTTTAGTTTTTTTCCCGTGCAATCCACACATTCAATTAATTTTTAAATAAGTTAAATAAGAAGTACAGAAAAATATTTATGTTAACATTACTTTAATGTGAAACATACCTTGATATAAAAATGTTCATAGTTGGAAATTTTAAGCCATTTATTGTTATTAAACATTCGCGTCGAAAAAATCGAAATACGCGCGGTTTTTTGTTTGTAAAATTAGAAAATCTAAAGATATTTAACTGGGCAAGACGTAAGATATTGTAGAAAATTGACGCGATACCGAATTGAACTGGACGCGCAGCCCTGTGGAACGCGACTGGCTAGATATTCCCGTAATTTCCCACTTTTCCTTTACGCCTCCTTCTTCTTCTTGTCTAGCTGTGATCCGGTGTCGCAGCCAAAGCGGAAAGCGCATTATTACGCAGCTCGACTCAACAAGTTTGCAACGCGTGGAACCACGAAATCGTCGCATGTTGGCTGCTTTGTGGAAAATTCACCGACCGCCACTCGAACCGCGCATTGTGTTCAACTCAAACAATTCGTTTTCAATTGTCAAACTATCAAGGATTTAATCCACCGCCAAGGATTACATGCGCCGCGAAGTTACTCTAAGCAACTTCAATGTGGAGTGATAGTCTAAAAGAAGCGCATTTTAAATCTCAATCACCCCTACGCATTGTCCTTGTATTGGCGAAAGGACAAATAGCTTTTCATTTCGATGGAAATTCAAAGTTGATGTGGCTGGCAGGCAGCTGTCAGTGATGGCGCATTCGATACTAAGAGTTTTGCATGGATTAGCGTAAACGCAAAGACGTAAACGAATGCGACAGGAAGCAGTCACATGAAAATCGCGCGTCGACACGCAAAACTCGCAATAATAAAATAACTCACTGCCTCTCTTCGGCTTGCCGCCAGCGTCTATCGACTTGTGCGTCGCCAGTAAATGTCATCTCGTTATTATTCGCCGCCGCATTGCCATAAATTTTCGTCCTCGCGCGCTCCTTCTGCTACTCCTTCGCGCCCAATATGCATCAACTTCCTGCCATTCCTGCGTATCGCGCAATTTTATTTACGATCGACGTTTTATTGAATGATTAACCATAATTGCGTTGCGACTTGCTCGCACTTTTCTTTTCTAGAAACTACCTACTTATTATTAAAGTTTTCCGCGTGTTTCAAACTATTTCAAAACAATGCACTATTATTTGCTTAATGTTTTATTGCAAGCAAGATTTATTGATTTAACCAACTTATTTTTGGATTTAACGCGCAGTTTCACTCAATTCCAACGAATTGACAATTTGCTTACCTTTTATTACTTAACTTATGAATTTATCCACTGCCTAGAACTACTTAAAGTTTCTTCATTGCTTCCTCAATCCAGTCGCGATAAGTAATAACATTAACATAAACTCCCGGTTTATTTGCGTAACCGCAATGCTGTCCCCATGATGTTATTCCAAATAATTTAAAAACACCATCATGCAAACAAGCCATTGGTCCACCACTATCACCATCGCAGGCATCAACTCCATTCGTCATAAACCCTGCACAAAGCATGCCAGTCGTAATTGATTCACCGTAAACATGCGGCATTTGGCAAACTTCTTTCGATAAAATTGGTATCCAACCTGCTCTTAAATGTTTAGAAGCTCCTGAAATTAATTACGATTATTATCGTCTAATTCTGAAATTCTTGGACGACTTACTGGATTTCCCACTTTCAATTGAACCAAATCCAGATATAGTGCAATTTAAACCAATTGGCAAAGGTTCATTTGCGCTTGGTAGACAAATAGGTTGCACGTCCTTGGATATTTTCAATCCGCGTCCTTTCAGGCGAACAAGTGCAATATCATTATTCATTTTGTTACCCATGCCGAAATTGGGATGTATAATAAAGTCATCAATGTAAGCTTCTTGTTCAGTGCCTTCATCCTTACTGGCATCATAATCACCAGCTACGATAAAATACGCTCCTTTGGAAAATCCTCTTAAACAATGAGCGGCTGTCAGGACAAACTGTGATGAAATAACAACAGCACCACACCAATGCGCTGATTTCGTTTTACCATTAACACGAATACTTGCCTAGTAAAATAATTTACTAAATATACGCTAATTGCTTAGATTATTTTATTACCTGCCAAGGATATTCACCGGGTTTAGCATATGATCCTTGAACTACTCTAAAATGTACATCGTCGTCTTCTTCATCGCTTGATACCAACGCATCACTGCGAAAACCGCACCTTCCCGGTAATTTAGCGATAGTGCGTTCTTCTTGCTTTATTGCCAAATATCTTGGCGATCCCACATCATTACAGACGACACCAACGTCTTCAGTATGCTCGCAATTATGTTCTCCCCAATCCCAATGAACGCAGTCCTCAATTTCAGTTTCATTTCCTAAACAAAATACCTGATCCAACCATATTGGGCCAGTACCTGCACCAAACTGACCATCTTTCACCACTTTCGCACTGCCTTTAAATCCCAATTGTCCGCAAACAACTTTTGCCGCGTCATCATTAAAGTCGTCATCGCAAATTGTTCCCCAAACTCCGTTGTGTTTCAATTCAACGCGTCCTTTTGTTCCTTGACTCAGGCGCACTTCAGTCGGCTTATCGCACAATCCAGCAGACTCGTCCGATTTATCACTGCAGTCGTATACGCCATCACAGACGAATGTCAAAGGTAGACATTCTTGTAAATTGGCGCACTGCCAGTGGTCAGTAGGACATGCGCTAATCGGAGTTTTACACGCAACTCCAACGATTTCTTGTCCTTGGCAATTATGTTTACCCCAGCCGGCAAAATCGCAATCACGTAGCGATGTTTCATTTCCGGTGCAACTAACATCGTCCATCAAGTATTGCGTTTTACTTGGCGGTATGTCCTCTGCAAAATATGAATTTCCTCTAACTTCGGCCGCCCCTAAAGGATATCCCAATTCTCGACAAACAACATCCGCATTCTTCAAACCAAACATATCGTCGCATACGTAACCAACTTTTCCAAACGCTGAAAATAAAATAATGTTTAAGAGTATTCAATCATAAATTAAATAAATTATTCACCTTCAATTTCAATACGACCACTGTGTTTGTTCGGCCCACCAACAAGACGTATTTTATAATCAAATGCATCCGCAGTGCATCCCTTTTCGTCCATGCCATCCCCACAATCATTAACACCATCACAAAGTTGCTCCTTTGTAATACAACGTTTGTTTGGACAAATAAATCCTGGTAATTTAGAGCAGTCAACAATAAACTTTTCGTTTTCGTAATAATCATACATTGGCAGGATAATTAACGCTCCTGAAGTGCCCACATTTTGATTAAGAATATAACAAGATCCGTCGTGTTTTCTAAAATTTGTTTTACATTAAACTACTGCTAGAAAAAATGCGAATCAAGCACCTAAAGTTGAATCCTTTACATTTCAGTTGAACGCAACTTCGAGCGCAAGATGCGACAGTTACATTCTCCAATTTATTTGTTTCTTTTACCGCCAACTTGGTGCCTGCAGTTTTTGAAAATTCGCTCAAGGATAAATCGCAATCCTTTTCATCTGCGCCGTTCGGGCAATCTCTTTCTCCGTTGCAAACTAACGTAGGTGCAATACAAATCTTGTTACCACACTCGAAGCCTTTTCTATCGCACCAATTTATTGATGGTTTGCTGTCATCTACATCCGGTTCGACTAGCAAATCTTCATATTCAAATACATAATCAGCATTTACGTCTGTGGATGGAAACGGGGGTGGCCATTGCTTATTTTTATATGTCGTTGGGGAAGCTGTCAACGGCTCATAAGTGGACTCTGTTGTACGCTCAATATTTCCCCAAAGTTGGTCAATTTGTTGATCTAATGTTTGACCCTCATGAATGGGATGTTTTTGATTTTGTTGATGAGCATTTGATAATGCATTAGCTACCAGAGGTTTCTTAGTAATATAGTGGAATTTTGTATATGTTCCACTTCCAGTTTGACTATTATGATTTGCTCCTGTTGGATTGTACGAGGATTCAAAACGTTGCGAGTTATACGTATTATAAGATGGTTCAACAGAATGTTGCACATTTGCAGTTTGAGACCAACTGTTAGTTTTTACAGTTGTAGTTTGATAAGATCCTTGATACTGTGACTGCTGATTATAGTTATTTTGATTCCATTTATTATTGCCTTGATTTTGGTTTGAAACATAACTAGTTTGCGTTCCACCTTGATATGATCCTTGACTATAATCAGGAGCGCTTTTCGCACCAGAGTTTTGACAATCAACATTATGTGCATGGTCGCAAACTTTTAATTTGGGATTAAACAAAGTTCCAGGACCGCAATCCATAATATGTGTCTGTCCGGAACCACAGTTTAAAAACTTACTACAGTCGGAAGGATGAGCCATGACTCCAGAGAAAGCTGCAGGACATTGTGCCACTTGATTACTTTGTTGACCGGAAGTTTGTGTTTGACTTGCATATAAATCAGCATTACTAAATTGATGGCTTTGCAATGGCGATCTTGGCTGATTTTCTACCATTTTCAAATGTTCATTTTGCCCGGTAGGACAAACCGCTTTATGCGCGTGATCGCACGCATTAATTTTCATGTTAAACAGCGTTCCTGGAGGACAAGACATGTCATGCTGTCGACCATTATCGCAATTAATAAACCGACTGCAGTCGGTGTAATGCGGAATAATTCCTGAATAACCACTAGGACAATTTGCTTGCCTCTTTTCACTTAAATTTCCGACGTCGATAAAGCGCGCGCTCCTTGGTCCGCTCACGCAATTTACTTTACCAGGAAAATCGCACTCCAAATTTACAGGAGAAAACAAAGTGCCAGGTGCGCAATTTTGCACAACTCCACGTCCATTTATACAATTCAGGAACTGATTACACGATGCCTCATAAGGAAAGACGCCTGTTGCTCCTTGCGGGCATTTAGACACGGCTTGCACCTGTCCAATGCTTTGTCCTGCAGATGGTATTTTACCAGAGTAATAATTTTGCGGAATAAATATATTTTGACCATACGAATGATGTTGAGTTTGACCTCTTATTGGTTGAACAGGCATGCCATGAATGGTTATACCGGCATAACTGCCATAATGCGGAAGTTGTTGCGGACTTGTCGTAGATTGTCCGCCTCTTGTGGGCTGAACAGGATGTCCATGGGCAATAGCACCCCCGTAACTAGTATTGAATCCTTGTTGGTGTGTTGAGTGCGGAGCAGATTGTATATAAAATGGTCCATTATTTGTTCTTGCGTATGATTGCGTATTTGAAGATTCACTCGCACATCCATATCTCGGATGGCATGGTCTTTGATAAGTTGGTTGTCTTTGAGGTACTTCTGGTTGTTGCTGGCCATTATAACTTCCTTGAGATGTTTGATGTGATCCGGAAAATTGCGGAGAAGCAGCGTACGGATTATATCCATTTGAAAATAAAATGGTAGTTGTTCCGCCGGAAGTAGTCGGGCGGGAAATTGGATAAAATCCAGTCTGTTGTTGCGGTTGATTATTTGGAATATTTATACCAGGAGTATTGCTATTTCCTGGTTGATATACAACTCGTCCTTCATTCGAATATGGACGGCCTGTATTTGATTGATCAAAGTTATTATGAGCGTACGTAGCATTACTGCTTTCAGAACAATTTAAAGTACAAGGCGCAGTATTACTAGGAATGGTAACAACTGGTATATAAATAATTCCTGGATAAACTGCATGAATCCTTTGACCATTATTATAATTTTGTTCTGGAGGTTGTTGCTGGTTGGGATAATTTGCTGGTACTCCAAGCCCGTAATTATTTGTACTCGGTCTTTTATGTCCAAAATTAGAAGTACCAGTACAATTATTAAAGCAAGGAGTATTTGAAGAAGGATTATTTATTGCAGGATAATTTCCTGGAGCTATTGTACTACCATATCGATCATTCGTTGTACCATGTGTGTCTTCATCGTCAAACGTAGCTTGTTGTAGTTTTCCTTGACGGTTATTTTCGTAAATATAGCGCAAATTTTCATCATTATTGTGCTGTTGTACTTTGACGTTTGTATAATTTTGGAATACTTGTAAATTCTGATTCGGCGTATTATCTTGATTATAATTTTGCCAGTCTAATGTTTTCATACCAATAACTTTGCCCTTAATTCCACTTCTAGGAACATCTCGATCACTCGGTGAATAAATCTAGAACATTGCTAAATATACTTTACGAATAAGCACGGCGTAATTGAGCTTACAGCTTTACATAAAATAAGCATACAATAAAGTATAACTATTGTTCGGTACATTTTTTTAAAGTGCGCACTGAACATTCGAGTCACCACATATTCTTATTGAAATTTCAGAGTAATTCGCACGACGAATTCGATTCAAACACTGCCTGATAAAACTATACTGCGCTGAGTTATTAAACATTTATTTGTTTTACTACTGATTAGAATCATTAACAGGTCAAAGGGTTCACCGAACAGCGAGCACTGGCTGACACAAATTCAATATGAAAATATTTGTTTTAAATTCCCACAAATTACTTCCTAAGAAATTTCAACTCTGATGTCATTATTAATATCTTCAGAAAATTCCACGAAACAATTAAATCTATATCTATAAGTTGTAAATTATATAACTTTTATCAAGGGATTTACACTGCACCGCGTAAGTGCAAGTCGCGCAAAGTGTTGTGCAAGTCGCGCAAATTCGAGCGCATTTAAATTTGTAAAGTATGCTGTTATTATGATAGCAACAATTGTTTTGACTATTTTATTCTGCTAATTTGTAAAATGACAATTATCGATTTGTCATATGATTTACTCTTTGCCAATTGTGATTTCAGGTTCGGTTTCAATGTTTGCGTAACAAAATTTACCGTAATTGATTTTTTAGATTATCTTTTGGTGTTCCTTTGGAAGATGTATTTCGCATTGGAAAATTGCATCCATCATTGAAGGTTTTTTATAGCACACGTAATGTTAATGTTTGCAATCTTAATTTCAATTTCAGCGACTGTTCTCTACACTTCATGAAAGTTTTAATGTGAGCTCAAATTATAACATCCACGAAGAAAGAGCAAATAATCTATTGGAATGTCTGAATGACAAGTATGTTAATCATGTTTTGCGGCGTTAATAACATATTAATTTCAGAAGAGAAATTAATTTTCAATTGATTGATGCATTGATTTATAATAAGCCATTGCCAGAGGCAATGCCTTTTGAAGTGCTCCTAGACGCGTTGCGTTATTTTTTTCAATGTTTGCCATTGCCATTACTGCCGAAATATACAAATAAACAGACGTTCAATTGGCGTAATGTAGCTCGACATTGCAAAACGGCTATTGAAAATAGATTATGCAATGAACGAATTAACAATATCGTAATTCAGATATTCACGGAGTAAGTCATCTTATTTCATTAATCTCCATTATATATTCATTTAAAACCTGTTCAAGTGAGTTATTACGATTGCCCCGAGTTAATCTACTGCTAATTGGCTACTTTGTAAACTTTTTAAGAAGTATAATTTGGTGGCGACAACGATTTAGTAAAAAATGTGCAGTTATCTTGGTCAACTATTTCGCATCTTCAGTTTTCCATTCTTCCTGTACGGAGGTAATATTATTTAATTACCGCATTCTTCGAGTATCAAAAGTAATATTTTGTTTCAACAGAAATGTCAAATATACCACCCACTCCTTTTATTCCTATTGGTACAGTGGCCAAGAATTCAAAACTTATGTATTAAGACCATCCCAGAATGTTTTAAACCAATCCCAATTTATTCATATCCAGATTTTGTTAAACAAAGCAGTAATTCAAATACCCTAACTGTTTCAACATATCGCCCCACAAAAAGAGCGCGTAAATCATTACCCACCATTGAAGAGGTGGAAGAATGCGCTACAACCATCAACGGTTATTTAAAGCGAAAGAAATCGATTGGATGTCAAACGGAATTATTAAAAAATAATGCCTACTCGCAAACTTTAAATCTACAATCAT
This sequence comes from Aleochara curtula, assembly GCA_963978815.1. Taxonomy (NCBI): domain Eukaryota; kingdom Metazoa; phylum Arthropoda; class Insecta; order Coleoptera; family Staphylinidae; genus Aleochara; species Aleochara curtula. Next base: position 10,792,972 of record OZ022221.1, on the reverse strand, counting down.
TAAACTCATACGCGCAAGTTAATGAGGAATTTGCAAGAGGTGGAACCCTTAGCAAAACCACTATAAGAGAATCTGATTTTATGATGGCCGAGCCATTAGCACCAGAAATTTTACACCCTACTGATGCCAATTATAATATTAACACTCAACCAATTTACGATAGCATTTGGGAATTGTTATCCGGATCGAGCACGTCAATGCGAACAAAAACTGACAATAAATTGAACCCGAATGAAAGTGAATCGAAACTGCAAACAAGTGAATTTAAACTAAACAGTCCTCCAAGGCAGGACGAGCAATACAATACTAACGAAAGAAACAGAAGTACATCTCTTCTTAATGTAAGCAATCCTTCAATTAACGATTCCACTCGGCGTACGCGCAGTTTAATTCATTTGCTTAAGAAACAAAGTTCAAAACTTCGCACCAGCTTTGAATTCATAAAACGCATGCGAAATGATGTTCTGGATCGAGCACGAAGTGAAGAATTCTTGCTTAAAAGACGTGGCATCAAATACAAGAAAATTGGGAACTTCAACAACGGCAAGGATTTCAATACAATCTAAGTGTTACTACTTGGACCACGTGCAGAGAATGAAATAGTATCTCATACTTTTAAAAATATTTTTCACCTCAGCATCATAGTAACAATGATAATAAATTACTTATTAGAGTAAATTTGCAACAGCAATGAGCTGGCAAACAGCCGCATTTTGGGGTATAAAATTTATTGCGTTTCACGCAGCATGGACGCCTTCATTCATTAAACGTGTACAACGGCACAGTATTCTCACTCTTCGTAAGATCGTCCAAAAGCATTTAGACTAAAGAAAATCCCTCAGTTTGTTGGATAGCTTGGAGTAATTTATACTTTAGGCGTTCTTTCGTGCCGTAGCGCGGCAAGTCTAGTAAATTGAAGCATGTATGCGCCACTGGTAAGTATTTCTCATCGCTTGTCGGCTGTATCGTAATCTAAATCAAAACAAATTTCAAACTTTTACCCGAGTAATTAGTCGAACCCTAATATATGTCTACCTTAATATCTTTCATTCCCTGAATGGGAATACGGTCACTGCCAGTAAGGAACAACAAAAACTTCTTTTTCTCCATCAATGGTAAATCGTGCAAAACCTCCCAAAACCATCGTACGACTTGGTCGGATGATTTGTATCCATTCTTATACATTGCACTTTCTTCAAGTGCGTGCCAATCGTAATTTTCATTGCCCACAACAACAGCCATCAGCTCGTGTGAATGAAATAGTGTTAAAACACGTCCTCCACAAACTTTCATAAATCCGCTATAAAACGCTTCATATTGTGCCTTTACAGACGTATTGAACAGATAATCCACATATAGATTCACATATTCTTGCCTGAAAATATAGTATTAGATAATTCAAATTTTGAATTTTCGTATCTTACTTGTTTTCCTGCGTGACCATAATACTCTCGCCATGCGGTTTCAACGATGTTTTCTTAATCTCTCCAAAAGCCTCACGTATCACTTCAAAATTCAAACAAAATATCTCTGCGATGTCCGGATCAGTATAATCCAAAAGGCTTTGCAACGAATTGGCAATCGTTGGCGATAAACCTTTAATATCTGCCAGGCCAACCGGTTCGTTGAGTAATTTCTTATACAAAACGAGAGGAAATGGAATGTCGATGATCGTGAAATTGTATATGGCAAGACCACAAATTTGTCCAATGAACGAGAACATTGCGGCATCTTCTAGAGAGTCTTGCGAGAACCAAATAGTGCGAGTCTCTTCGTATTCGGCGAACATTCCATATTTTGGATCCAGAATCTCACGCAACAAAAGCAAGAAGAACTCCTTTCGCACGCCACCCGCATCTTCAGCCTCTTCGTCTCGGAATTTCACTTTGAGGGGTTTTTTCAAGTCTTTCGAACTTTGCATACTCAGCTGGCAAAGTGCGTCGTCGACCAGACGATCTCGACTCACGTCCAATAACAGATACTGATTGAGAGAGTTGATGTTGGGCAGTGGATTCATAAGCAGTGTCAGCACCGCATTACGTGCTGCATCTTGCATGGCAGTCTCCATCTGGATTGCCTGATCCGTTTGCAACAGACGCGTTTTGGCCTGTGCGTCAAACAAGAATGGATAGTTGCATAGATAAAATCGATTCTACAAACATAAAAGCATGCAAATTACATGCAAATTAATGAAACCGTAGAGATGCATACAGATGAATCAGTCAGCCACGAAACGTAATCAATTCGAATATCCAGGTAGTCCAGCAAATCAGTCATGTGAAATGTATCATAAGGCACTTTCAAACCATCCACGTTGTGATTCAACTTGTTCAGAAATTCCAACAGATTAAGAACAGCCACCAAACTCTCTTCGCCATGTACAACCTTCAACAAATGCCACATTAACAAGTGAATATGATTATGTCCATATTAGATTTCTACTCACGCCATTATAAGCGATGTTCTGGCTCATTATCAAATAGGACGCAACACTCTTGAACATGTTCACCAACTTCTCAAAATAATCGCCTGGTGTCATGGACCACCAGGTACCTATCACACGATGAGCTTGTTCTTTCAACCTGAGCACGCTGAGTGCAAATGGTCGTTGCAATTTCTGATGCCGTTTGGGATTGTTGAACTCGTGATAGAGCGGTAGCAATAAGTAGATTCGTAAAACCTCCACGTCTGGGGGCGAAGTAGACAATTTTGGAACCAAGTCCTCAGTGATGGCACTGTAGATCTACAAATAAGCAGCATTAGCAAAAGACTTGACATAGTAGAAATTGCTTAACTAGTTGCTTCACTTCTTCGTTTTCCAATTTCCCAATCATTGTAAATGCTTCATCGGCACTTTGAAGATTCACTCCATGATGTCTACTGGAGCAGTAATAGTGTTCGTCATTATCCAATAAAAACGATCCGTTCATGCATGCGAGACTTTTGAAAACTGTCTCAAGATAGCTGAGAATATCCGGATCAACATGTCCATCCTGTTTAATGCACAGTGTAATTCTATCGGCTTCCACGGTGAGTATTTGAGAGCGTGGTGGCAACTCTCGGCTATCGTATGGAACCACATCATTTCCAATAGGCTCAACTCGGGCGAAACAGTGATCGCCGCCTGCATAAATGCGATAAATTCGTACTTCTGGTGGTGCTGTCGAGGCAGCAAGTGATGTTTGCGATGAAGACACCCATGGACCGAATACAATCTGTGGCGTAAATGCATTTCCATTACGAAGTCGACCCAATTGTCCTGCGCCTCCAAGACCAAAACTGTAAACACGGCCTCGTGAAGGAATCAATGCCAATGTATGATGACGTCCACATTGAACTTGCGTAATGGTCGATCCCATCAATTCAGACACCTTTCTAGGCAGCATTTCATTTGATGTGCTGCCATGACCTAACTGGCCACAACTGCCCTGGCCACAGGTGAATACACCACCATCCATTGTAAGGAATGTCGAAAAGTCTTCACCACATGATATGTATCTGACTCCAATGCTGCGCAATGAACGCAACTGGCAAGGATATACTTTGTTGTATACATCATTTAATCCGAGTTGGCAATTGTTGTTCCTGCCCCAGCCAAACACGGCTCCAGATTTGGACACAGCAAAGGAATGATTGGCGCCGCATGCTATCAGGGCAATGGGGATGCCTGTAAGCGATACCACTGTTTTTGGTACGTTTTCGACATTCGTGGTTGTCCCTATGCCAAGCTGGCCATAGTTGTTGCAGCCCCAAGCAATAATTTCTCCACTGCTTGTTAACGCCAGGGAATGACGTATACCACTGGCTATTTGTATCACATGGTGTTGAGCCAGACCCTTCACTAGTTTGGGTACTGACAACTGTTGCGTTCCGGTAATGCCCAGCTGGCCAAATGCATTAGAGCCCCATGAATACACTTGACCCCAGCTGTTTAGTGCCAATGAGTGTGCATTTCCACAGGCAACATTCGTGATCTCGTAGTCACTTAACTTCTCAACGGGCTCTGCGAAACGATGTATGCAGCGCAAGAACAGAAACAAATGAGATGCGCATGAGTTTAAACCCGGTTAAAGTGCAATGCCATTATGACATGGGATTAATAGTAAAGAGAATGGCAAATAATGAATAGAGACATACTAAATAATGACATACGTGGCCGTTTTCGTGGTTTGTCGTGTCCCAATTGACCAAAGTCATTGCTACCACATGAAGACACTTTGCCATCACTTGTGAGCAGCAAGGTGTGCGTGTAACCACATGCAACTTCCACAACATTGCTGGCTTGTGGCCACTGGACCTCAACTGGGGTATTGATAACCTCTTCTTCAATGCCACCCAGTCCCAGCTCCCCATTTACAGTTGCTCCCCATGCATACATTGTTAAATATTTAACCGATTGTTGCTGTTTGTCTGATGTTAGGTTAAGTGGTATCAAAATCAAATCATTACTGCTTCTCTGCTAGCTGTTGGCGGTTTGCGAGGTGCTCAACGTAAATTTACTCGTTGCTTGGAAGATTGCTGCATCTATTTACCTAATTCACTCCTATTTTAATTGCATAAACAAGATTAGAATTAAATGATACATACCGAAAGGACGAGATTGTCATGAAAGGTTGGTTAGAATTCTGATGGCCCAAAATTAAACAATTATGTACAGATACAATTGCCACACTTTCTCACTCTCGAATTAACTGCACAAATCACATAGCACTAACAAATGCAAAATCACTCTGGAACAACTTGTCGTTGCCGAACTCAGGCATGTCTAAACACTGCACCAAGGTTAAATACTAAAATGTGCAACAGACATCATTACACTCATATTAAAATTGAATATATATTTTGACAATCACGTAATGATATCATTTTATATGCAGATATATAAATAGATTTACCAAATAAATTAATCTATTGGAATGCTTAATAGTAAATATTGTTATTTGTTTTTACAGTTGCCTATACTAGTTGTAAATACTGTATGCACTGGTATACACTATCCAATACTAGCGCCGCCCAGGGGCAGCCTTATTAACTCGTATAAGCCATTCAAGGGTAACCAATTTCCTTATACAATTTGGTAGTGTGCAGGTTGTGGAGATTCTGCAGCCCAGAGGGAAATCATGAAAAGGTGCGCCCGTTACTACGCTCTTTGAAGCGCCTGGTATCGCCGCGCACGACGCGCAACTTCTACAAACAGCTATAAACTATTAAACTATGTAGCATTAAGCTATTTAAAGTTTTTGAATATCAAAATAATAATTCCCTTCACACATACTGCATAAACGCGCTTCCTTAATTCAATGATTTTAATTCTTTAATAAATATGTCATTTTTTCATGACAATAAATGAATTCTTTTTAAATTTGATGAATTCTTTTTAAATTTGCTGCCGTTTTCATCAATATTGCGTTTGCATGGCTATTTCTTAGGTCCCACTAAAATACAAATTATTTAATTACTGAATGTAATTTTAGTAAAGTAATACTCACATGATGCCCTAGGGATGTTCTTTCACATTTCCACAAGCAGAAGGCTGTAGAGTTGTTCATGAGCTTAGCTGCCGTTTTCATCAATATTGCGTTTGCATGACTATTTCTTAGGTCCCACTAAAATACAAATTATTTAATTACTGAATATAATTTTAGTAAAGTAATACTCACATGATGCCCTAGGGATGTTCTTTCACATTTCCACAAGCAGAAGGCTGTAGAGTTGTTCATGAGCTTAGCTGGCGTTTTCATCAATATTGCGTTTGCATGACTATTTCTTAGGTCCCACTAAAATACAAATTATTTAATTACTGAATATAATTTTAGTAAAGTAATACTCACATAATGCCCTAGGGATGTTCTTTCACATTTCCACAAGCAGAAGGCTGTAGAGTTGTTCATGAGCTTGGCTGTTGTTTTCATCAATGTTGCATTTGCATGGCTAATTTTTAGGTCCCATTAAAATGCAAATCATTCAATTACTGAATATAATTTTAGTAACGTAATACTCACATGATGCCCTAGGGATGTTCTTTCACATTTCCGCAACCAGAAGGCTTTAGAGTTGTTCGTGAGCTTGGCTGTTGTTTTCATCAATGTTGCATTTGCATGGCTAATTTTTAGGTCCCATTAAAATGCAAATCATTCAATTACTGAATATAATTTTAGTAAAGTAATACTCACATGATGCCCTAGGGATGTTCTTTCACATTTCCACAAGCAGAAGGCTGTAGAGTTGTTCATGAGCTTGGCTGCCGTTTTCATCAATATTGCGTTTGCATGACTATTTCTTAGGTCCCACTAAAATACAAATTATTTAATTACTGAATATAATTTTAGTAAAGTAATACTCACATGATGCCCTAGGGATGTTCTTTCACATTTCCGCAACCAGAAGGCTTTAGAGTTGTTCGTGAGCTTGGCTGTTGTTTTCATCAATGTTGCATTTGCATGGCTAATTTTTAGGTCCCATTAAAATGCAAATCATTCAATTACTGAATATAATTTTAGTAAAGTAATACTCACATGATGCCCTAGGGATGTTCTTTCACATTTCCGCAACCAGAAGGCTTTAGAGTTGTTCGTGAGCTTGGCTGTTGTTTTCATCAATGTTGCATTTGCATGGCTAATTTTTAGGTCCCATTAAAATGCAAATCATTCACTTACTGAATATAATTTTAGTAAAGTAATACTCACATGATGCCCTAGGGATGTTCTTTCACATTTCCACAAGCAGAAGGCTGTAGAGTTGTTCATGAGCTTGGCTGCCGTTTTCATCAATATTGCATTTGCATGGCTATTTCTTAGGTCCCACTAAAATACAAATTATTTAATTACTGAATATAATTTTAGTAAAGTAATACTCACATGATGCCCTAGGGATGTTCTTTCACATTTCCACAAGCAGAAGGCTGTAGAGTTGTTCATGAGCTTGGCTGCCGTTTTCATCAATATTGCGTTTGCATGGCTATTTCTTAGGTCCCACTAAAATACAAATTATTTAATTACTGAATATAATTTTAGTAAAGTAATACTCACATGATGCCCTAGGGATGTTCTTTCACATTTCCACAAGCAGAAGGCTGTAGAGTTGTTCATGAGCTTGGCTGTTGTTTTCATCAATGTTGCATTTGCATGGCTAATTTTTAGGTCCCATTAAAATGCAAATCATTCAATTACTGAATATAATTTTAGTAAAGTAATACTCACATGATGCCCTGGGGATGTTCTTTCACATTTCCACAAGCAGAAGGCTGTAGAGTTGTTCATGAGCTTGGCTGCCGTTTTCATCAATATTGCGTTTGCATGGTTATTTCTTAGGTCCCACTAAAATACAAATTATTTAATTACTGAATATAATTTTAGTAAAGTAATACTCACATGATGCCCTAGGAATGTTCTTTCACATTTCCACAAGCAGAAGGCTGTAGAGTTGTTCATGAGCTTGGCTGCCGTTTTCATCAATATTGCGTTTGCATGGCTATTTCTTAGGTCCCACTAGAATACAAATTATTTCATTACTGAATATAATTTTAGTAAAGTAATACTCACATGATGCCCTAGGGATGTTCTTTCACATTTCCACAAGCAGAAGGCTGTAGAGTTGTTCATGAGCTTGGCTGCCGTTTTCATCAATATTGCGTTTGCATGGCTATTTCTTAGGTCCCACTAGAATACAAATTATTTCATTACTGAATATAATTTTAGTAAAGTAATACTCACATGATGCCCTAGGGATGTTCTTTCACATTTCCACAAGCAGAAGGCTGTAGAGTTGTTCATGAGCTTGGCTGCCGTTTTCATCAATATTGCGTTTGCATGGCTATTTCTTAGGTCCCACTAAAATACAAATTATTTAATTACTGAATATAATTTTAGTAAAGTAATACTCACATGATGCCCTAGGGATGTTCTTTCACATTTCCACAAGCAGAAGGCTGTAGAGTTGTTCATGAGCTTGGCTGCCGTTTTCATCAATATTGCGTTTGCATGACTATTGCTTAGGTCCCACTAAAATACAAATTATTTAATTACTGAATATAATTTTAGTAAAGTAATACTCACATGATGCCCTAGGGATGTTCTTTCACATTTCCACAAGCAGAAGGCTGTAGAGTTGTTCATGAGCTTGGCTGTTGTTTTCATCAATGTTGCATTTGCATGGCTAATTTTTAGGTCCCATTAAAATGCAAATCATTCAATTACTGAATATAATTTTAGTAAAGTAATACTCACATGATGCCCTAGGGATGTTCTTTCACATTTCCACAAGCAGAAGGCTGTAGAGTTGTTCATGAGCTTGGCTGCCGTTTTCATCAATATTGCGTTTGCATGGCTATTTCTTAGGTCCCACTAAAATACAAATTATTTAATTACTGAATATAATTTTGGTAAAGTAATACTCACATGATGCCCTAGGGATGTTCCTTCACATTTCCACAAGCAGAAGGCTGTAGAGTTGTTCATGAGCTTGGCTGCCGTTTTCATCAATATTGCGTTTGCATGGCTATTTCTTAGGTCCCACTAGAATACAAATTATTTAATTACTGAATATAATTTTAGTAAAGTAATACTCACATGATGCCCTAGGGATGTTCTTTCACATTTCCACAAGCAGAAGGCTGTAGAGTTGTTCATGAGCTTGGCTGCCGTTTTCATCAATATTGCGTTTGCATGGCTATTTCTTAGGTCCCACTAAAATACAAATTATTTAATTACTGAATATAATTTTAGTAAAGTAATACTTACATGATGCCCTAGGGATGTTCTTTCACATTTCCACAAGCAGAAGGCTGTAGAGTTGTTCATGAGCTTGGCTGTTGTTTTCATCAATGTTGCATTTGCATGGCTAATTTTTAGGTCCCATTAGAATGCAAATCATTCAATTACTGAATATAATTTTAGTAAAGTAATACTCACATGATGCCCTATGGATGTTCTTTCACATTTCCACAAGCAGAAGGCTGTAGAGTTGTTCATGAGCTTGGCTGCCGTTTTCATCAATATTGCGTTTGCATGGCTATTTCTTAGGTCCCACTAGAATACAAATTATTTAATTACTGAATATAATTTTAGTAAAGTAATACTCACATGATGCCCTAGGGATGTTCTTTCACATTTCCACAAGCAGAAGGCTGTAGAGTTGTTCATGAGCTTGGCTGCCGTTTTCATCAATATTGCGTTTGCATGGCTATTTCTTAGGTCCCACTAAAATACAAATTATTTAATTACTGAATATAATTTTAGTAAAGTAATACTTACATGATGCCCTAGGGATGTTCTTTCACATTTCCACAAGCAGAAGGCTGTAGAGTTGTTCATGAGCTTGGCTGTTGTTTTCATCAATGTTGCATTTGCATGGCTAATTTTTAGGTCCCATTAGAATGCAAATCATTCAATTACTGAATATAATTTTAGTAAAGTAATACTCACATGATGCCCTAGGAATGTTCTTTCACATTTCCACAAGCAGAAGGCTGTAGAGTTGTTCATGAGCTTGGCTGTTGTTTTCATCAATATTGCGTTTGCATGGCTATTTCTTAGGTCCCACTAAAATACAAATTATTTAATTACTGAATATAATTTTAGTAAAGTAATACTCACATGATGCCCTAGGGATGTTCTTTCACATTTTTACAAGCAGAAGGCTGTAGAGTTGTTCATGAGCTTGGCTGCCGTTTTCATCAATATTGCGTTTGCATGGCTATTTCTTAGTCCCACTAGAATACAAATTATTTAATTACTGAATATAATTTTAGTAAAGTAATACTCACATGATGCCCTAGGGATGTTCTTTCACATTTCCACAAGCAGAAGGCTGTAGAGTTGTTCATGAGCTTGGCTGCCATTTTCATCAATATTGCGTTTGCATGGCTATTTCTTAGGTCCCACTAGAATACAAATTATTTAATTACTGAATATAATTTTAGTAAAGTAATACTCACATGATGCCCTAGGGATGTTCTTTCACATTTCCACAAGCAGAAGGCTGTAGAGTTGTTCATGAGCTTGGCTGCCGTTTTCATCAATATTGCGTTTGCATGGCTATTTCTTAGGTCCCACTAAAATACAAATTATTTAATTACTGAATATAATTTTAGTAAAGTAATACTCACATGATGCCCTAGGGATGTTCTTTCACATTTCCACAAGCAGAAGGCTGTAGAGTTGTTCATGAGCTTGGCTGCCGTTTTCATCAATATTGCGTTTGCATGGCTATTTCTTAGGTCCCACTAAAATACAAATTATTTAATTACTGAATATAATTTTAGTAAAGTAATACTCACATGATGCCCTAGGGATGTTCTTTCACATTTCCACAAGCAGAAGGCTGTAGAGTTGTTCATGAGCTTGGCTGCCGTTTTCATCAATATTGCGTTTGCATGGCTATTTCTTAGGTCCCACTAAAATACAAATTATTTAATTACTGAATATAATTTTAGTAAAGTAATACTCACATGATGCCCTAGGGATGTTCTTTCACATTTCCACAAGCAGAAGGCTGTAGAGTTGTTCATGAGCTTGGCTGCCATTTTCATCAATATTGCGTTTGCATGGCTATTTCTTAGGTCCCACTAGAATACAAATTATTTAATTACTGAATATAATTTTAGTAAAGTAATACTCACATGATGCCCTAGGGATGTTCTTTCACATTTCCACAAGCAGAAGGCTGTAGAGTTGTTCATGAGCTTGGCTGCCGTTTTCATCAATATTGCGTTTGCATGGCTATTTCTTAGTCCCACTAGAATACAAATTATTTAATTACTGAATATAATTTTAATAAAGTAATACTCACATGATGCCCTAGGGATGTTCTTTCACATTTCCACAAGCAGAAGGCTGTAGAGTTGTTCATGAGCTTGGCTGCCGTTTTCATCAATATTGCGTTTGCATGGCTATTTCTTAGGTCCCACTAAAATACAAATTATTTAATTACTGAATATAATTTTAGTAAAGTAATACTCACATGATGCCCTAGGGATGTTCTTTCACATTTTCACAAGCAGAAGGCTGTAGAGTTGTTCATGAGCTTGGCTGCCGTTTTCATCAATATTGCGTTTGCATGGCTATTTCTTAGGTCCCACTAAAATACAAATTATTTAATTACTGAATATAATTTTAGTAAAGTAATACTCACATGATGCCCTAGGGATGTTCTTTCACATTTTCACAAGCAGAAGGCTGTAGAGTTGTTCATGAGCTTGGCTGCCGTTTTCATCAATATTGCGTTTGCATGGCTATTTCTTAGTCCCACTAGAATACAAATTATTTAATTACTGAATATAATTTTAGTAAAGTAATACTCACATGATGCCCTAGGGATGTTCTTTCACATTTCCACAAGCAGAAGGCTGTAGAGTTGTTCATCAGCTTGGCTGTTGTTTTCATCAATGTTGCATTTGCATGGCTAATTTTTAGGTCCCATTAAAATGCAAATCATTCAATTACTGAATATAATTTTAGTAAAGTAATACTCACATGATGCCCTAGGAATGTTCTTTCACATTTCCACAAGCAGAAGGCTGTAGAGTTGTTCATGAGCTTGGCTGCCGTTTTCATCAATATTGCATTTGCATGGCTATTTCTTAGGTCCCACTAAAATACAAATTATTTAATTACTGAATATAATTTTAGTAAAGTAATACTCACATGATGCCCTAGGGATGTTCTTTCACATTTCCACAAGCAGAAGGCTGTAGAGTTGTTCATCAGCTTGGCTGTTGTTTTCATCAATGTTGCATTTGCATGGCTAATTTTTAGGTCCCATTAAAATGCAAATCATTCAATTACTGAATATAATTTTAGTAAAGTAATACTCACATGATGCCCTAGGAATGTTCTTTCACATTTCCACAAGCAGAAGGCTGTAGAGTTGTTCATGAGCTTGGCTGCCGTTTTCATCAATATTGCATTTGCATGGTTATTTCTTAGGTCCCACTAAAATACAAATTATTTAATTACTGAATATAATTTTAGTAAAGTAATACTCACATGATGCCCTAGGGATGTTCTTTCACATTTCCACAAGCAGAAGGCTGTAGAGTTGTTCATCAGCTTGGCTGTTGTTTTCATCAATATTGCATTTGCATGGCTATTTCTTAGGTCCCACTAAAATACAAATTATTTAATTACTGAATATAATTTTAGTAAAGTAATACTCACATGATGCCCTAGGGATGTTCTTTCACATTTCCACAAGCAGAAGGCTGTAGAGTTGTTCATGAGCCTGGCTGCTGTTTTTATTACTGTAGTGTATGCATGGCTAATTGCTAGGGTCAACTAAAATGTAAATCATTTATTTATAGACTATAATTAATAATTGATATACTCACTGTATTCCCAGGAATGCTAATTCATTGCAGTTAAATGATTCCCTTGTTTAGTAGATATTTGTAAGGTTTGTTGTTATGCATATTTGGGTTATGACAAAAGGCTGGTGAGTCATGCGGTGGAAGCCCTATTTTAGTTTGGATGGTGCTGCCAAAAAGTGAGGAATTTATAAACTAACTTCTAGTGGCTTCAGCCAATCACAAGGGAATTCCCTCGGCCTTTAAATCTGGAGCCTTTTAAATTTGATTGCGCAATAGCAGCGCAGAGTCAGAGCAAAGTGTTTGCTCTTGTAGATTTAAACATTGATATTTTTCAAATTTCTTTTGTATAAAGGATTGTTTCAAGTCTTGAATTTGAAATAATCCTACAATTTAGCGCTAAATTTGAACAATTTTCGGGTTCAATGTTTTGAACATTGAAATGTATATTTTCAGCATGGAACTCATTATTGTATTTTACATGGGATTTATATGGAAAAATTGCTGCGCAAATCATTTAATAGCGACTCACACGAACAGGGAGAGAGTGCATAAGCGTCAGTTTTTGTTCACACAAATGAGGTTTAATATTAAATTGAACTAAATTATATATTAAGGTTACACTAGTTTATAGATAAACTATATTATTATACAAAACAATAAAACTTGTAATTTTCAGCTGCCTTCTATGACTCATTGATAAATTAAGTTTTAAATGGGATAAATTGGAGTTTAAATAATTAAAATTATAGCATGCAATACCGAAGATTGAAGAGGCTCTAATGTAGATGATTATTGTTTTTAAATCATCAAAATCGGTTAATTACTCTACGAGTAATAGTGGTTGAAAATCTCTCGCTGCACGGTGCACCTGCATCAGGCCGAGAATTCAGTAGGCCACTTGTTGCCTAGTGGCATGTGTGCCCTGGTGTGCCGCGTGCTGTTAGCACTAGGTCAGGAGTGTAATCGACCTACCGCACCCCACATACAACTGGCACACTGAAGACAGGGGTGTTGACAGTGGTACTTACCAGTAGCGTAGTTACAAGAGTTTACGAATTTACATTATTATTAATATCTGCAAAACCATATAAAATATATAATTAATTCTCTCATTCACAGAAAAAGTATGAATTTTTTAAAAACATGTCAGTTACCCAGTAATTTTCCAGCAATAATAAGTTAGATTATAAGTGTGTAAGTTATACATGCAGAATATTGATATATCGACTTGGAGATTTTTTTCCAGGAAAACACATATATATTAATTTACCTTAAACATAATAAAATATAGCATCTAACTATGAATCACCACAAAATATTTCAAAGCTATAAAACAATTTTTTTAAATAATTTGATAATTTTTTAAATTTTCAATTTACTTGTAAACTATTAAAGATTTTTTATGATTTTTCTAATTAATATAATTACCCTATAAGTAAGTATCTGTCAAAATATACACCGAAATGAAAAATTATTTAATTAATTTTAGCTACTACCATTAGGGTATCCGTAATGCATTACGCCGCATGCATGTTCCGGTAGCTATGGTTGCCATGGCAACCATACATGTAATTGCCATAAGAGCGGCCATCATGGATTGGGCAACACGAGGGCAACCGAAGAATGGCCGAATTATTTTGCCTTTATGTTCCATCCGTGAAAACGGGAAATTTAAAAAAATTCATATCTTTGTTAGTTTTGCATATAATCTGTTTAAATTTGGAACATTGGTAGAAGGATTATTGCCTTATATTTTGGCGTAATTTTTATAGTTGGGAAAAGCTTATTTCCTGAGTTATGTTAAGTTAAAAACACTGAAATTTCGATGCTAAACTTCCGTATGTACGATATGTACCAATTCATATCTTTGTTGCATATGCATATATTTAGATGAAATTCGCAACATTTATTAAACGATTCATGCTTTATGTAATCCTTTAATTTTTATAACTGGTAAAAAATTATTTTGGATTTTATGACTAATTGAAATGCAACAATTTTTACCGTTATTAGGTTTGGTACAATTGAACATTTCAAGCAGGCTAATGGCATGCTGCCTGCTGTGCATTTAATCGTGAACGAAAAACAATATCATTAACCCAGCCCAGTGAAACAAAATTATTGTACTCAAGTTTCAACCTTTGTCGCGAAGACACGACATATGTTTAAAATCATTTGGCGTATGGCTAAGTTTTGTCAGGGATCTGCTATTTGCACAGGTATAAATAACAAATAATAATTAAAGATTGACCATGCCAAATACCCGGTAGTCATACTGAGAAAGTTGATTATCGTAGGCCGGGCTAGCAACCTATATAAATGTACCTATATGCTCACAGTCCCCAGGCAAGTCTGGATAAAAAACAAGGCGTAAGGCTTATCCGCAAGCAGCGGTGCGTTAAAAAGCAACCATTGGTATGGTGAACTGTATTAATTTAATAAGTTATTAATAATTTATTTATTTTATTATTAGTTTATTTAACTCGTAGCATTGTAGCATGCGACATTAGAGGTGTGTTACATAGTACGCCCTCCTCATGTTTAAATGTCCGCGTGGGAGCGAACATTTAAACGGTGATTATCGGCGCTTAACTTGAGTGCACCTGTGCACACGCCTATGGGAGTAACGCACATAGCGCCATGCTGCGGAGTTAGTTTGCTTAAGCAGCATCTTAAGCAAGTCAGGTGGTACTCAAGCTACATCCCACGTGACTGAACTAGCTCGCCTTCGGTACGTATGCATGAGTGAATAAGAAATTGTTGCAATTCTACTTATCTCACTTACTCATACTGCGGCTATAGGAATATGTGCGCGCCACCAGCAAGTGCGGCAAGGTGTTTTCTTCACTCAGCGCCGCACTCACCGACGGACCGCCTGCATCAATTACGAATCTGCACATATTTCAGTGATCAAACTCTTAATCAAACGTAAGTATCAACTTCTTTTAAGCAAAATAACGCTTCGTTTTAATCGTGGCAATATTTTAAGTATGCCATCACTAGAAATTCATAAAAATACAACTTTTTAATGTCTTCTCATACGGTCCGTAGAAATTTCATCATCCAAGGAAGATCCAGCAAAGAATCACCGGATGACTTAAGAAAATACATAGAGAGATATCATATCATAGAGGATTGCTGCTGGGAAGAGATATATTCAATAAATCGTAAGTACCAAATCATTTTCTATCATAATGCATGCCTTATTCTTCATACATCGGTCCATCTTGGTATCACTAAGCAAATCGCCGATGCAGCGTATGTGTGCATGTATGCATGTGTGTGTGAGCCGCAAGAAGATAAGATGCCAAATACAGCGCTATTTAGACCGCTAAAATTTCACCATGTGTTGGAGAGAGATAAAAGTTTTGCAATTGTTTCTATTTCATTTGCTCATACAAGAGCAATAGCACTACGTGCGCGCCACCAACAATTGTTGCAACATATATTATTTTATGTACGTACTGTACTTAGTCTTTTCGCTCGCCATCGAGTCGGCTGCTGCGCTGCGCATCTGCATAAACTTTAGTGATAAAATACTTAATAAAAAGTAAGCAATTACTTCTTTTGGCTAAAATAAAGATTTTCTTTGCTTCTGCCAATGTCAGAATAGTGCTACCAGTTAAAATTCGTCATAAATACAACTAATTGATGTGTTCTTTTGTGCTCCGTAGGAACTTCTTCGCTCAAGGAAGATCAATCAAATAAAGAATCATCCAAGGAGTTACGAGATATTATAACATAGAGGATTGCTACTGCGAGGAGATACGTTCAGTAAATCGTAAGTACCTAATTATTTTCTACCGTGATGCATGCATAACTCTTCATACAATCAGTCCATCTTGGTATCACTAAGCAAATCGCCGATGCACCGTGTATGTGTGCATGTGTGTGAGTGTGCCGACAAGAGAAGATGTCATCTGCAGCGCTATTTAGACCGCTAAAATTTCACCATGTGTTGGAGAGAGATAAAAGTTTTGCAATTGTTTCTATTTCATTTGCTCATACAACAGTAATAGCCCTACGTGCGCGCCACCAACATTGTTGCAACATATATTGTTTTATGTACGTACTGTACTTGGTCTTTTCGCTCGCCATCGGGTCGGCTGCGCCGGTGCGCATCAGCATAAACTTTAGTGATAAAATACTTTAAAAAAAAGTAAGCAATTACTTCTTTTGATTAAATAAAGATTTGCTTTGCTTGTGATAATTCCTCAATTGTGCTACTAGTTAAATTTCATCATAAATACAACTAATTATTGTGCATTCTTCTGTGCTCCGCAGGAATCTCTTCAGCCAAAGAGGATCAATCAAATAATCAAAGGATCAAGCAAGCAGTTAGTCAGGAGATATTATTACATTAAGATTACTACTGAGGATGGATACATTCATCAAAAAGTAAGTACCTATTAATTTTCTATTGTAATGCATGCAAAGCAATTAGTGAATACATCGGACATGTATCGGTCAGCATCGGGATGGCCGATGACGATAAGATCTCGTACTTTCGACACCTAGCGCACTATTTCGAGCGCACAAATTTGGCAATGAGTGCGAGAGAGATGAAATTGTTACTGCACTTTATCTGAACGAAGTGGCAATTTGATTGCGTGTTTTTCACACCTTACTTGCTCAGTTGCTTCGTTGATTTTCATTGTGTTTCATTGTGCATTTCGCAAGTAGTAAATTTTATTGTGATATTAAAAATTAAATAAAACTAAATAATGATATCATTTCCGCTAATAGTACGTAATGTTTTAATTGTATAATTGGTTTAATTATGTGACAAGTGATTAATATTTTATTGTGTTCTATAGGAAGTGTTCCGCTCAAAGAGGACTAACCATGAAATCAACCAGTATCAATCGATGGATCAATCAGAGAATCAATCACACAATCAAAGAGCTACTTGACTACCAGAAGCAATTAGGGATAGATTCATCGATCAAACCGTAAGTACCCATTACTTTTCTAAGCATGCCTAACTGCGCCACTATCGTCGGACCTCGACACGTCTCGACAAGTAGCCCGCATATACAGTGCATGTTTGTTTATGCGGCTAGTGAACGGTGATAAGAGACAAATGTTGTCTACCTGGACATCAGTTGTGCCGCGCTCACTTTATCATATTACACAAATCTATGACACCAGATACTCAAAATTTCATTCATTTTGCAATGTGCGCGAGAGAGATAAATTTATTGCAGTTACAGCTGGCTCATTTCTTCACACTGCATATATGTTACTGCGTGCGCGCTCACTTAACCAATGCATTCCTTTACCTAATCCTTATATATTTTTGAAATAAATGCAATAATATTATAAAATAAATAAAAATAATTGCATTTAATGATATCACTTGAGATAATAATATGTTTACTTGTATTTGGCAATTGATAAAAAAGTTTTGCCATGCGCTACTTGTATTCTTAGCTCAACTTGGATCTTCAACAGCTGATTCGGCATAATTTAATGACTAATTAAACAAAGATCATCTTTTTTGATATAGTACTTTGCCTGCGAGATGCGCAAGTTTGAAAGTTTTGAATACTTTGCAGCCGCGCCAGGAACAATTTGGATCAACTGGATTTTACGAGACAATGAATTCTATAAAAATTAGGGACTGCGGACTGCGGAACTATGATTAATCAATGATTTCAATTACAATAACAATTTGTAATCAATTTCTTTCATTCTCTTTTAGTTATTGAAACTGCGCAGACAGAACATCCAAACATATCATATGCCATTCGATTAGCATTTTTGAAATTAGCGTCCTAACTTATAACTAGCGAAGAATTAGGTACCAGTACAGAGGGTTAATTTATTTTTATAATTTTATTTATTTTCTTTAATTTATGATTTTACTGTATTTTAATTTATATCCTTTTAGTATGATTTTTTATTTTAATTTCTTTAGTATTCGGCAGCCAAAAAAAAAAAAAGAAAATAATTAAAGTCGCGTCACAAAGGTTCATCTAAGTATTGTCTGAGATATTAATAAGCATGCTATTTATTTAAATATGAGATACGCCGAATAGTATGAGTGAGTAAGTGAAGGGTGGCCACCCGCAAAAGTGTGTTGGAGTTTGGGAATGGATGATCTTTGGCAATATAAAGATGACCTTTAAAAAAATAATTGAATTGAGTCCGTAATAATTGCTGAGTTAATTTCTGCTGAATACTAAACCCTTATTTTTTATTTAGTTATTTATAATTTTGTCACAAACTCCTACTATTTTTTCTTCGTGAATTATAAGCTTAGATAAATCGCGTTTTATAAATGAATACTTATTTATAAGTATTCATATTTCGGCCGCTAATTCGAATGGTGTATTTGGTCCGTGAAGAAACAGCTCAAACTCTCAAGCAGAAGAATTGCAAAAGATGTGAGGAAATAGACATCGAGCTGATAAACAAATGGATGCGAAATACATAAAACCTGATCATCCAGACCAAATCATCACAGGACCAAGCAAATGAAGAAGGCATGATTAGCACGATATGTAAGAAGAAAAAAGACTTTGGCTAGAACATCATAATATCAACGAAGTACATCATAATAACAACGAAGAACATCATAATATCAACGAAGAACATCATAATATCAACGAAGAACATCATAATATCAACGAAGAACATCATAATATCAACGAAGAACATCATAATATCAACGAAGAACATCATAATATCAACGAAGAACATCATAATATCAACGAAGAACATCATAATATCAACGAAGAACATCATAATATCAACGAAGAACATCATAATATCAACGAAGAACATCATAATATCAACGAAGAACATCATAATATCAACGAAGAACATCATAATATCAACGAAGAACATCATAATATCAACGAAGAACATCATAATATCAACGAAGAACATCATAATATCAACGAAGAACATCATAATATCAACGAAGAACATCATAATATCAACGAAGAACATCATAATATCAACGAAGAACATCATAATATCAACGAAGAACATCATAATATCAACGAAGAACATCATAATATCAACGAAGAACATCATAATATCAACGAAGAACATCATAATATCAACGAAGAACATCATAATATCAACGAAGAACATCATAATATCAACGAAGAACATCATAATATCAACGAAGAACATCATAATATCAACGAAGAACATCATAATATCAACGAAGAACATCATAATATCAACGCAGAACATCATAATATCAACGAAGAACATCATAATATCAACGAAGAACATCATAATATCAACGAAGAACATCATAATATCAACGAAGAACATCATAATATCAACGAAGAACATCATAATATCAACGAAGAACATCATAATATCAACGCAGAACATCATAATATCAACGAAGAACATCATAATATCAACGAAGAACATCATAATATCAACGAAGAACATCATAATATCAACGAAGAACATCATAATATCAACGAAGAACATCATAATATCAACGAAGAACATCATAATATCAACGAAGAACATCATAATATCAACGAAGAACATCATAATATCAACGAAGAACATCATAATATCAACGAAGAACATCATAATATCAACGAAGAACATCATAATATCAACGAAGAACATCATAATATCAACGAAGAACATCATAATATCAACGAAGAACATCATAATATCAACGAAGAACATCATAATATCAACGAAGAACATCATAATATCAACGAAGAACATCATAATATCAACGAAGAACATCATAATATCAACGAAGAACATCATAATATCAACGAAGAACATCATAATATCAACGAAGAACATCATAATATCAACGAAGAACATCATAATATCAACGAAGAACATCATAATATCAACGAAGAACATCATAATATCAACGAAGAACATCATAATATCAACGAAGAACATCATAATATCAACGAAGAACATCATAATATCAACGAAGAACCGCACCACACCGCACCACACCTTAGCGCAAATAGAAGTGTTGTCAAATGTAATGAATATTTCTAATTTCTAGTCAACTTTAATTAACTTTAAACCATGTTTCAGGCGAAGAATCAAACCACCCAAAGAGATGACGATTGAACAATTATAATTAATCGTTATTGAAGACCCACCAGGAATCAAAAATGAGTAGAAATTAAGCGACAAGATATACTAACATGTATTGGCTGGGATCTAAAAGACAATTCAGGTAGGTTCAATTATTATTGATTCAAAAATATTACTATTAATTGACTTTATTCTTTTTTAGCCAATAGACATGAACATAGCTCATATGATGTTAAGATGCCCAGGGACTAAAAGCCAGAAGCCAAGGACCGAGGATCCAATTACCAAGGACTTCAAGAGAACCGTTAGTGATAATATATTATTGCATGCTAATGGTTATGGGGACAAACATGCAAGTTGCTTTGGTTTGAATCGGTAGTAAATTCGCGTTATACTTTCAGACTACCAGGCGCAACATCTTCGAATAGCGCGCAATATTTTAATAATTTTCAAGTAGATTGAGTCATTTAGTCGGAAATGCGACTACATCAAATATGTAGCTTTTTCGGTGAAAGTTTGCTTAGTGTCAGGTTGCCTTTTTGTATCCGTCATTCGCGAAGGTCTAGTTTACAACTCACTGAGAATTCCGTAACATTTCATTTAGTTAGTTTCTACTTTTTATTTTATTTATCTTTAACTTTATTTTATTTTCATTTAGTTTAAATCCCCTTTTTAACTTTTATTTTTATTATTTTTTAAAATTCTTTAGTTATTTAGTATTCTTGATAATGTGACTCAGAGCCAAGGACTAAATTTCAAGAGATCTTCTAAGATCTCTCACCCGATATGGCAATTCTGATTGCACACCCCAGTTGATTTTCACATGAATTTCTTTGCCACAATCAAACACGCGTCTATGGTGTTCGATTAAAAAAGTATTTCTGAATACTTCTACTAGGTCTTTCGAGACCTATTACTCGTATACGCAATTCTGCTTGCGTTTGTTGGGAATTTTCAAATGATCTCTTCGTCATAATCCAACACGTGCATAGCGTGTTGGATTAAAAAAGTATTTCTGAATACTTCTACTGGATCTTACGAGATCCATACCTCGAATACGCAATTCTGTTTGCGTCTCAATACATCAAAGTGAAAATCAACACATTATAATAACTCAGCACAGCTATCTGTGCACTCATCTTACTTGAAATACTAATCTAACACTTAGTGTTAGATTAAAGAGTCTATGGCCTGGGTCATGGTATTGAGGTGCTAAAATTTTCATTTAATTTATTATTTAATTCTCCCGGTTATTGAGTTCTTGGTGGATTGTAAGCTAGTTCATCGCCAGTGATGAGATACCGATGGGGAATGTGATGTTAAGTGACTTTTGCTTGCAAAAAGAAACATCGCGTAAGAACCTATGATCCAGCACCTCTTGTGCCGAGATACTTATCCGCAAGAGGACTTAGAGCTGGGGAGGGTCTCTTGAGGGCCACTCACACTACCGACATATCGCTGATTCCATTCCAAATGTCTGGAAGTGTGACGTCCATCAATATTTTAATAGTTAGAAGCGCTATTCGAATGATAGCAACATTCAGGGCATCGAGGCCAGTCCATCAGATCCAAAGGATTCGCGACAACAATTGGGCACCGTTTGTGTAGGTGTAATGTAAGTATTATTTGTTGAAATTTTACTTATCCTCTGAATGTATTTTCTAATGATGTTTTCTCTTTTTTCAGATCTATTGCGAATTTCAAATTTATTCGGAAATCATCGGAGCTGCATACGAATATACTTTAAGTGCAAAAATCTGCGCGCGCAATTTATTACATGATAAGGCAGCGCTGCTTTATCTTCTTTGCTCTGACCAGTTCTTTCGTCCCGCAGCTCGGCGTCGAGGCGCACGTCATATATTTGCAAACTATTTTGTAACTACTCAAAACTAATTTAAAAGTAAGTAATCAGCAATATTATTCGCAATAACGTTATATTAACTTATTACGAACAACTCAAGTGCTTGATTTGACCATATTAATTGAAATTATAAGTGATTAAAATGCTTTCGTGTACTTTGCAGGAATTCTTTCGCTCAAGCGGGATTCAATCGGGTAATCAAAGGACCAGTGAAATACATAGAAGCCAATTGTCGCAGAGTTCAAGCATTAAAACGTAAGTACTAATTACTTTTCTATATTTATTGCATGCATATTTATCGCGAAGTGCGACGATAAGATTCAACAAGTCAGGTGACGTCTTCGATTGGTCAGGTGACGATATTGCGCGCAAAGTTCCTCCGGCGCGCCGCTGCGCTCGCATCTGCAGGGAGCGAAGAGGATAGCGCCCGAAACTTCGCTCTCCAGATGGCTTTGCCGGCGTTCAAAAGTTTGGCTATCTCCGCACATGTGCGAGAGAGATAAATTTGTTGCAAATATACCTATGCTCTTTCTTCTCACTGCATTGATAAGCGCTGCCTGCGACTTCAGCGCTCTGCATTAGTTTGATAGCAGTCGTCTTCTTTCTATCGATGGCGGTCACACGCTCGCTAATAAAAATTAAATTAAATGTTAGTATTGGCTTTTCCATTAAAAGCAATTAGTTCTATTCGTGATTTAATCATCATATATTAAAATTACAAGTGATTAACATAATCTACTGTGCTCTTCAGGTAATTCGTACATGGACTTAAGCAGGAGTATGGTCACTTAAGCGGGATTCACTATGATAACCAAACGAACCATTCCAACACACGGAAGCCAATTGTCCAAGTGTTAATTGATCAAACCGTAAGTACTAATTACTTTTCTATATTACTGCATGCATATCATGAAGTGCGCCGATAAGTTTCGACAAGTTGGATGGACGATACCATTGTTGCAATTCTTTAGGTGTGGTAGTGTATGTGCGGCCGAAGATGATAAGATGACAAAGTTGCGCACAAAATTTATCGCAAATATGCCTATCTTTTTTCTTCACACAGCATCGATAAGATTGCGTGCGCCTTTACTACGCGAATTTCAATAAAAAGGTGTTAGTTTTATTCATTAGCTAAACGCGATTTATGCAAATTTATTTAGTGATTAATATTATTTACTGCGCTTTTTAGGAATTCGTACATGGACTTAAACCCCATCAGCACCAGTAGCCACCGGAATTCCTTCGCTCAAAAAGGATCCATACTAGGATCATGGTGAATTCCAGGATCATCCACCCACTCAAAGGATGATATCGTCACAGGTGGCAACAATTAGGGACATCGCAGATTCAAAACGTAAGTACTCATTTTCAATATTAAGCATGCAAATTCGGGAACATTGACATCGGCATTTTCGGCGAGATTCGACTTGTTGCCGGCAAATACTTTTCATGCACTTGCATGCGTGCGGCGGCAATTGATAACATGCACAAGTTACACTATTTCGGCCGCTATTTGGACACTCAAAATTTCAATTGATTCGCAATGAGTGCGAGAGAGATAAATTTATTGCTGTAGTTACAGCTGACTCATTACTTTACATTGCATATATGCATCTGCATGCGCGCCCATATAACAATTGTTTTCCTTCACCTAATCCTTATATAGTTTTGAAATAAATGCAATAATATTGTAAAATACATAAAAATAATTGCATTTAATGATATCACTTGGGATAATAATATGTTTACTTGTATTTGGCAATTGATAAAAAAGTTTTGCCATGCGCTACTTGTATTCTTAGCTCAACTTGGATCTTCAACTAATCAACAGCTGATTCGGCATAATTTAATGACTAATTAAACAAAGATCATCTTTTTTGATATAGTACTTTCCCTGCGAGATGCGCAATATAATAATAGCATACATACATCATTTACGCGTAGTTTGAAAGTTTTGAATACTTTGCAGCCGCGCCAGGAACAATTTGGATCAACTGGATTTTACGAGACAATGAATTCTATAAAAATTAGGGACTGCGGACTGCGGAACTATGATTAATCAATGATTTCAATTACAATAACAATTTGTAATCAATTTCTTTCATTCTCTTTTAGTTATTGAAACTGCGCAGACAGAACATCCAAACATATCATATGCCATTCGATTAGCATTTTTGAAATTAGCGTCCTAACTTATAACTAGCGAAGAATTAGGTACCAGTACAGAGGGTTAATTTATTTTTATAATTTTATTTATTTTCTTTAATTTATGATTTTACTGTATTTTAATTTATATCCTTTTAGTATGATTTTTTATTTTAATTTCTTTAGTATTCGGCAGCCAAAAAAAAAAAAGAAAATAATTAAAGTCGCGTCACAAAGGTTCATCTAAGTATTGTCTTAGATATTAATAAGCATGCTATTTATTTAAATATGAGATACGCCGAATAGTATGAGTGAGTAAGTGAAGGGTGGCCACCCGCAAAAGTGTGTTGGAGTTTGGGAATGGATGATCTTTGGCAATATAAAGATGACCTTTAAAAAAATAATTGAATTGAGTCCGTAATAATTGCTGAGTTAATTTCTGCTGAATACTAAACCCTTATTTTTTATTTAGTTATTTATAATTTTGTCACAAACTCCTACTATTTTTTCTTCGTGAATTATAAGCTTAGATAAATCGCGTTTTATAAATGAATACTTATTTATAAGTATTCATATTTCGGCCGCTAATTCGAATGGTGTATTTGGTCCGTGAAGAAACAGCTCAAACTCTCAAGCAGAAGAATTGCAAAAGATGTGAGGAAATAGACATCGAGCTGATAAACAAATGGATGCGAAATACATAAAACCTGATCATCCAGACCAAATCATCACAGGACCAAGCAAATGAAGAAGGCATGATTAGCACGATATGTAAGAAGAAAAAAGACTTTGGCTAGAACATCATAATATCAACGAAGAACATCATAATATCAACGAAGAACATCATAATATCAACGAAGAACATCATAATATCAACGAAGAACATCATAATATCAACGAAGAACATCATAATATCAACGAAGAACATCATAATATCAACGAAGAACATCATAATATCAACGAAGAACATCATAATATCAACGAAGAACATCATAATATCAACGAAGAACATCATAATATCAACGAAGAACATCATAATATCAACGAAGAACATCATAATATCAACGAAGAACATCATAATATCAACGAAGAACATCATAATATCAACGAAGAACATCATAATATCAACGAAGAACATCATAATATCAACGAAGAACATCATAATATCAACGAAGAACATCATAATATCAACGAAGAACATCATAATATCAACGAAGAACATCATAATATCAACGAAGAACATCATAATATCAACGAAGAACATCATAATATCAACGAAGAACATCATAATATCAACGAAGAACATCATAATATCAACGAAGAACATCATAATATCAACGAAGAACATCATAATATCAACGAAGAACATCATAATATCAACGAAGAACATCATAATATCAACGAAGAACATCATAATATCAACGAAGAACATCATAATATCAACGAAGAACATCATAATATCAACGAAGAACATCATAATATCAACGAAGAACATCATAATATCAACGAAGAACATCATAATATCAACGAAGAACATCATAATATCAACGAAGAACATCATAATATCAACGAAGAACATCATAATATCAACGAAGAACATCATAATATCAACGAAGAACATCATAATATCAACGAAGAACATCATAATATCAACGAAGAACATCATAATATCAACGAAGAACATCATAATATCAACGAAGAACATCATAATATCAACGAAGAACATCATAATATCAACGAAGAACATCATAATATCAACGAAGAACATCATAATATCAACGAAGAACATCATAATATCAACGAAGAACATCATAATATCAACGAAGAACATCATAATATCAACGAAGAACATCATAATATCAACGAAGAACATCATAATATCAACGAAGAACATCATAATATCAACGAAGAACATCATAATATCAACGAAGAACATCATAATATCAACGAAGAACATCATAATATCAACGAAGAACATCATAATATCAACGAAGAACATCATAATATCAACGAAGAACATCATAATATCAACGAAGAACATCATAATATCAACGAAGAACATCATAATATCAACGAAGAACATCATAATATCAACGAAGAACATCATAATATCAACGAAGAACATCATAATATCAACGAAGAACATCATAATATCAACGAAGAACATCATAATATCAACGAAGAACATCATAATATCAACGAAGAACATCATAATATCAACGAAGAACATCATAATATCAACGAAGAACATCATAATATCAACGAAGAACATCATAATATCAACGAAGAACATCATAATATCAACGAAGAACATCATAATATCAACGAAGAACATCATAATATCAACGAAGAACATCATAATATCAACGAAGAACATCATAATATCAACGAAGAACATCATAATATCAACGAAGAACATCATAATATCAACGAAGAACATTATAATATCAACGAAGAACATCATAATATCAACGAAGAACATCATAATATCAACGAAGAACATCATAATATCAACGAAGAACATCATAATATCAACGAAGAACATCATAATATCAACGAAGAACATCATAATATCAACGAAGAACATCATAATATCAACGAAGAACATCATAATATCAACGAAGAACATCATAATATCAACGAAGAACATCATAATATCAACGAAGAACATCATAATATCAACGAAGAACATCATAATATCAACGAAGAACATCATAATATCAACGAAGAACCGCACCACACCGCACCACACCTTAGCGCAAATAGAAGTTTTGTCAAATGTAATGAATATTTCTAATTTCTAGTCAACTTTAATTAACTTTAAACCATGTTTCAGGCGAAGAATCAAACCACCCAAAGAGATGACGATTGAACAATTATAATTAATCGTTATTGAAGACCCACCAGGAATCAAAAATGAGTAGAAATTAAGCGACAAGATATACTAACATGTATTGGCTGGGATCTAAAAGACAATTCAGGTAGGTTCAATTATTATTGATTCAAAAATATTACTATTAATTGACTTTATTCTTTTTTAGCCAATAGACATGAACATAGCTCATATGATGTTAAGATGCCCAGGGACTAAAAGCCAGAAGCCAAGGACCGAGGATCCAATTACCAAGGACTTCAAGAGAACCGTTAGTGATAATATATTATTGCATGCTAATGGTTATGGGGACAAACATGCAAGTTGCTTTGGTTTGAATCGGTAGTAAATTCGCGTTATACTTTCAGACTACCAGGCGCAACATCTTCGAATAGCGCGCAATATTTTAATAATTTTCAAGTAGATTGAGTCATTTAGTCGGAAATGCGACTACATCAAATATGTAGCTTTTTCGGTGAAAGTTTGCTTAGTGTCAGGTTGCCTTTTTGTATCCGTCATTCGCGAAGGTCTAGTTTACAACTCACTGAAAATTCCGTAACATTTCATTTAGTTAGTTTCTACTTTTTATTTTATTTATCTTTAACTTTATTTTATTTTCATTTAGTTTAAATCCCCTTTTTAACTTTTATTTTTATTATTTTTTAAAATTCTTTAGGTATTTAGTATTCTTGATAATGTGACTCAGAGCCAAGGACTAAATTTCAAGAGATCTTCTAAGATCTCTCACCCGATATGGCAATTCTGATTGCACACCCCAGTTGATTTTCACATGAATTTCTTTGCCACAATCAAACACGCGTCTATGGTGTTCGATTAAAAAAGTATTTCTGAATACTTCTACTAGGTCTTTCGAGACCTATTACTCGTATACGCAATTCTGCTTGCGTTTGTTGGGAATTTTCAAATGATCTCTTTGTCATAATCCAACACGTGCATAGCGTGTTGGATTAAAAAAGTATTTCTGAATACTTCTACTGGATCTTACGAGATCCATACCTCGAATACGCAATTCTGTTTGCGTTCGCATGTATTAAAGTGAAAATCAACATATTATAATAACTCAGCACAGCTATCTGTGCACTCATCTTACTTGAAATACTAATCTAACACTTAGTGTTAGATTAAAGAGTCTATGGCCTGGGTCATGGTATTGAGGTGCTAAAATTTTCATTTAATTTATTATTTAATTCTCCCGGTTATTGAGTTCTTGGTGGATTGTAAGCTAGTTCATCGCCAGTGATGAGATACCGATGGGGAATGTGATGTTAAGTGACTTTTGCTTGCAAAAAGAAACATCGCGTAAGAACCTATGATCCAGCACCTCTTGTGCCGAGATACTTATCCGCAAGAGGACTTAGAGCTGGGGAGGGTCTCTTGAGGGCCACTCACACTACCGACATATAGCTGATTCCATTCCAAATGTCTGGGAGTGTGACGTCCATCAATATTTACATTGTTAGAAGCGCTATTCGAATGATACAACATCCAGGACATCGAGGCCAGTCCATCAGATCCAGAGGATTCCCGACAGCAATTGGGCACCGTTTGTGTAGGTGTAATGTATGTATTATTTATTGAGATTGTACTTATCCTCTGAATGTATTTTCTAATGATGTTTTCTCTCTTTTTCAGATATATTGCTAATGTATTTTTGCAGTAGGAGCCCGCCCACCCAGACAGCAGTTGGGCGCCGGTCCGGACTCTTTCGAGTAAGTACAAATCATGAAAAATGATTGAACATTTCTAATGTATGTTTCTTTTGTTATAGGAGTTGTTCGCGAATCGGGAATGCGCGTTATGGGATATCGCTTACTTTCGCAATTCAAATCGAGTGCGCGTAGAGTATACCGAGTTCGCGTATCGTAAGTTTCACGGTCGAGTGTTTCGCGTAGGTACCGCAATCGTATATTTTCTCGCGTTCGCGCACCGTTCATCAGGAAGCCAAGGAGCCATGAGGGAGGGACCAAGGATCGTATATATTTTTTAAATTCGCGAGTGTAATAGACTTTATTTACATCATCCATCCATCCAATCCAGATGCGGCGAGGGCCAACGTAGGGACGCTCAGCGGGCAGCTTCTTGTGTGCACAACCCACTTGTAATGCTAGCCGAAGTGGAATCCCCTTCTATCTACAAACTGTAGTAGTTGGGGCAACTTTAACACTACCGATTACCACCACAAACTGTGGTGGTAATCATTTGATATATTTTTATGTGCATGAGAATAATTTGCACGATTATAATTTGCATGAGCATAATTTGCATGATTTAGAAATCATGATTAAATGTCCTTCTGACATCTGACGGGTCGAGAAAACTTTCGCGATCGCGGTTTTTAGGGAGTATGCTGTTGCTGTTTTGCGTACGATAGAAGAAGTCCAAAGTCCACGAAATGGAAAAAGAAGTCCACGAAGCAGGAAACAGTAAAAACAGCATACTGTAAACAATACTGGAAAACAACACTTTTTATGTCGCGGTTACAGGGAAGATCGTGCCGTTCTGAACTGTAACTGCCAATGCCTTTATTATATGCCTGTTATTATATCATGTATATCATGTAATATTTGCGTGTTAAATCCCGGATGGGAGCCTGGGTGGATAGACGTATGTTTGGGTGTTGCTACCCCCAGGTCACAACCTATATTGGCACGTGCCAAAACTGCTCGTTTCGCGCGGACATAAACGAGCCCATCATTGGTTATGTAGTTAGGTAGGATAATCATCCCATGTTTCCCCACATTTCGTTAGCTATTGTGTGTGAATGAATATTGAGCATGCGAGTGAGTGAATATTTAATAACATGTACTTTCTCTTTCAGGATTAAATTAGATTTAAGATAGTTCGCGTCGCGTTGCGCCAAAATCGTATAAACTCGATTAGGTTAACCCTTCATACTGACTGTGAGTGTGCCAACCGACGTTCTCTTTCAGGAATTGTATATATTTTTAATATGTTTTCTTTTCACAGTGCTTCAAAAAAACCGTAAGTTTTTAATGAAATACTTCATTAAAAAAACTAATAATATGTGGTATGATGGTTGGGCACAGTCAGTATTTCCCTATTCCTAAACCGGCACTTCCTTTTTAGGGCGCAATGGCTACTCGTGTAGCAGGAGTTATTAATCATATGTTTGTGTTTTTCTTTTTTTTCAGGTCGCCTTTGACTTTGTTTCGCATTCAAGCGTGAATGAAAAACATAGTCATTAACCCGGCCCAGGGAGACTATTTAATGAAAATAGTTTCACCTGGGTAAATCCTGGCAGGCGCGTCCTAGTCGCGGGGGTGGGCATAACGTCAATTGCTTTTTTAATTTTATTCATTAGTTTGACGTATGGCTAAGTTCTGCCAGGGTCCCGATTTTTGCACGGGTAACAAGTTGCAAAAACACGGTATAATGCGCATTCTCAGAGCTATTCAGCGAAATAAATCGTCAATTATGATTAGCGGATTTTTAATAAGATAGCGGTACTTAATAATTCTTCAAAGATTCAAGCGACCCATGGACCAAGGAGACGACAACGAATACAACGAAAACATTTCATGAAAATGTTATGAAGCGGTTTTAACTAATATAAAGATTATCGTAATCACATTTGAACAATTCGACAAGATATCAGAGGATAAATGAATGCGCTATACTAACATTTGGTACATTTTGATAAAATCGCAATATTTAAGTAATCACTCTAGAAAGAGTCAACGCAAAACGGTCGTTATTTGTATATAAAATAATTGATATTGATATGCACTTACGGTATAAATAATTCGCTAAAAGTGGTAATTATCAATAACGAAATTTAACGAAAGACGTAATTTCATTACGTTTACATTTGAAGCAAATGCAATGACTTTAAAAATATCTGCACTCGACAATATAAAGTCATTAGGCATGTAGGCCAATTTGGAGCATCTCCAAGAGAAATATTTTCCAATCAATTACGCCAATGATACGTTAAAATCAAATATAAACTGGTACGCACATGGAACTGTGTACGCAAACTTAATCAGCATATAGATGAATTATTAAAATTATCGGTTTGATTCAAACAGAATTAAAATAGACAACAACAAACGTGTAAATACACATGAATATGATTGTGATTATTGTGTTGCGCGCTATTAGAGTCAATTTGGTATTCTTGATAATGTGACTCAGAGCCAAGGACTAAATTTCAAGAGATCTTCTAAGATCTCTCACCCGATATGGCAATTCTGATTGCACACCCCAGTTGATTTTCACATGAATTTCTTTGCCACAATCAAACACGCGTCTATGGTGTTCGATTAAAAAAGTATTTCTGAATACTTCTACTAGGTCTTTCGAGACCTATTACTCGTATACGCAATTCTGCTTGCGTTTGTTGGGAATTTTCAAATGATCTCTTTGTCATAATCCAACACGTGCATAGCGTGTTGGGTTAAAAAAGTATTTCTGAATACTTCTACTGGATCTTACGAGATCCATACCTCGAATACGCAATTCTGTTTGCGTCTCAATACATCAAAGTGAAAATCAACACATTATAATAACTCAGCACAGCTATCTGTGCACTAATCTTACTTGAAATACTAATCTAAAACTTAGTGTTAGATTAAAGAGTCTATGGCCTGGGTCATGTTATTGAGGTGCTAAAATTTTCATTTAATTTATTATTTAATTCTCCGGGTTATCGACCGGGAGTGTAAATACACATGAATATGATTGTGATTAATGCGTTGCGCGCTATTAGAGGCAATGCCTAATAATCAATAATTTAACGCGTTGAAGCTAATCCTATAAAATCGATGAAATTTAATCAGCTTTCCAGCGGTTGTGCTATTTTAGCTTTACTCTCATCCGCAATTTACGTTTATTCGGGAAACTCGCAGAGAACAAATTACTTTTTTGCAATTATAGCGAAATCAGCTAATGCAAATTTAATGAAAATTTTTGCACTGATTCATCATTTAATTTTTTATCAAGCAACGTTAGAATTGTTTGATTATCTCGATTAGTTTTTCCGGGAAATTTTTTCAAACGCAAGCGGTCATAATTTGTCCATAAATTTTCAAAAATTTATTTAACTTACTTTTAATCGTTACTCAATATAGAGTTTTTTTCTCAAGATACCCAGATAGTTGTGTTAACATACAGTAGTAAAATAATAGCAATTGCCTTGATAGTTTTTGGACAAAAAAATTTTAAAGTTGACTTTGCCAATTAACTTATAAAAAAATAACTTACATTCAACGACGAAAACATAGTACTTCCGGGTAGAGTAGAAACATCATTCTTGCATCACATTATAAACTGTTTAATATACTTTCTCCTAGTGAAAACTGCATTACAATAGAGCAATTCACTAATTAGTTATTCATATTTAAAGATAATAAATCCTAAATCGGGATGTTGCACGTTATGGTTAATGTCAATGAAACCATTGAACCAATTTACACCGAATAACTGAAGTTTTAAAGCGCTTTAAGGTTTTTATAATTGTGCCGAGTTTAATTAACATCGCGTTATTAGTTTATTAAATATTAATATTTAAATAATTTTATGCAACTTCCTACCGCGCGGAGAAAAATGCACTTAATCATACAGCTTCAGCGAATGATTATACCAACTAGAGACGCGGCTTTTTATTGCGTACCGAAACACAGTAATGAATCAATATATTATTCATTATTAACAATTGAAACGATGTTTAACACTTTGCACAAGCATATGCTAAACGTGGCGCGAAAAGAC
The DNA here is from genome assembly GCA_963978815.1 of Aleochara curtula. Lineage (NCBI taxonomy): Eukaryota > Metazoa > Arthropoda > Insecta > Coleoptera > Staphylinidae > Aleochara > Aleochara curtula. Next base: position 10,759,990 of record OZ022221.1, on the reverse strand, counting down.
TGACAACGCGACTGTACACGGCACAGTGAACAGGCGTCTAACTCACCACTACTACCGTGTCACCTACGTGCGTGAAACCCTTGTTGCCAGCATCGGCTATAACGACTTTCAGCTTCGGAGCCCCTGTGCAATATACGTATTCCGCTGGGCTTTCACTGCAATACGTGAATTGAGCAATTCCACCTTATTCAAACTATAGTAAAACTTAGTAACACTTTAATTGCTCATAACTTTGTTGTTTATCAGGCGATTTTAATAGTTTAAAAAGCATTGAGTTTATTATTTATTTTATTATTTGTAGACTTAAAACAAGAAAAATTGTTTATCATTTATACGGGATACGGACGTTAGAAAGCTGAACTACATTTCTTTAAAAAAACATTATAAATAATAATTTGCGGTTATAAATCTTTATCAACATTTATTCGCTATATCCAGTATGAACTTTTAATATATAAATATTTTAAATTTTCGCTAAATTAACTGAACTATAATGAATTATTGGTATTGCAAATTCAATATTGTAAAGCTTCACTTGATTTATTTTAAATTTTTAAACAATGTTCTAATACGGCTACAAGTTTTATTTTTTTGAAAGTAATTCTAGATTAGTTTGTTTATCTTCGTAGCAAATTTCAAGTCTGTAACTTAATCGGATATATTTAAAAATAATTAATTTATTCGAGAATTTATCTTCAACGTGCGGCATTTTTGTAGTTTCAACTTCAAAAATAATTTTCACAGAATCTATAGTACAAATAATTTTTAAAAAATTACCGTATTATTGCACGTCTAATTGTTGATAGTTAGGTCAATTTTGGATTGTCAAAAAAGATTGGAAATACTAGAAAAAAATTCTTAAAAATGTCCTCAAAGTTGAGGGTCATTTCCTAAATTTTGACTTTAAAAAGTAATTACGGCTAAACTTCTTTATTGATTGCGCTTGATTATTATATTTTAATTAGATAAACTATTTGCCAACAAAAGTAAAGAATTTGAATCTTCTATATATATAGAGAGTAGCAGAAAATAATTTTTGAAAAAATTTGGTATTTTTTCACATTTTTTATTTTTTGTGAGAAACTATTAATAAGAACAAAATAGTTTTTACTTTGTATAATGCACCGTTAAAATGTCTATTATCAGTGAAAAGCGCATTAAAGCAGCTATGCTAGAAACAGAGATAAACGCAAAAAACAAAATTTTAACAAATGCAATTATCTCTGCAACCATTAGAGATAGAATTTTTTAAATATTTTTCCTGTAATCAGTGGACGAAATAACATCAGAAACGATATGAAGATAGCTCAAATTATGAAAAAATGTAAATTTTCAAAATTTCCAGCGTTCCGTATATTTGCGCTGTGTTTTCTATATAATGCGTGTGCATTAGCGTAAACAGTGGCAACAGGGATTTTATGCACGTAGGCGACACGGTAGTAGTAGTGAGTTGCATCATCTCGTAAGCACTGCAGTGCACTGGGGTGAATGCCCGGCGACATGCGTATGCGGTACAGGGGTCCGACCTTGAATTGCGTTCAAACCGAATCTGGGGCAAATATTAGCGCAACTTTAATTGTTAATAACTTTTTTGTTTATCGACCGATTTTAATAATTTAAAAAGTATTTGGTTCATTGTTTAATTCATTACTCGTGGCTTTAAAAGAAATGAAATATTTTATCGTTGGCAAGGTATACTGACGTTAGAAACTCGGACGATATTTGTTTAAAAAAGCATTATAAATAATCATTTCTAGTTGCAAATTTTTATCAATAATTATTAAATACACCATCTATGAACTTAAATATTACAAATTTCGACTACACAAACGGAGCAATAAGCAATTATTGATATTGCACATTCAATTTTCTTAAGATTCACTTCATTTAATTTAGTTTTTTTAACAATGTTCTAATAATGCTACGACTTTCATTTTGCTTTTGAATAATTGTAGATTAGTTTATTTATCTTTGAAGAAAATTTCAAGTCTGTAGCTTAATCGGATATATTTCAAAATAATTAATTTATTCGAGAATTTATTTTCAACTTGCGGTATATTTGCAGTTTCAACTTTGCAAATTATTTTCACAGAATCTATTGCGTGAATAATTTTTATAAAATTACCATATTATGATACGTCTAATTATCAATAGTTATGTAAATTTTGGATTGTCAGAAGTGATTGGAAATACTAGAAAAAAATTCTTGAAAATGTCCTTAAAGTTGAGGGTCATTTGCTAAAATTTGACTTTGAAAACTAATTGCGGCTAAACTACTGTATGAATCGCGCTTGATTAATTTTTTTTAAATAGCCAAACTATTTGGCAATAACAGCTTTGAATTTGAAGCTTTAATATACATAGGAAGTGCCAGAAAATAATTTTTGAAAAATTGTCGTATTTTTTCAAATTTTTCAATTTTTTAGAAAAACTATTAATAATATTGAAATTCTCTTTACGCTGTGTTATTCGCCGTAGAAATATCCATTATCAGTAAAAAGCGTATTAAAGTAGCGATGCTAGAAACCGAGATATGCGTAAAAAATTAAATTTAAACAAATGCAATTATCTGGACAACCATGTGTCATAGAATTTTTTTATTATTTTTCCTGTAATCAGTGGACAAAATAACATCAGAAACGATATGAATATTGCTCAAATTATGAAAAAATGCAAATTTTCAAAATTTTGAGCATTCCGTATATTTGCCCTGTGTTTTCCATAAACAGTGGCAACAGGCACTTTACTCACGTAGGTGACGCGGCAGTAGTAGTAAGGTAGTTGCTGCGCGGTAGTCGTATCGTAAGTACCGCGGCCAATGCCTAGCGCAATGCGTACGGGGCACAAGGGCTCCTAAATTGAATTTCGGTCAAACCGAATCTCGCGCAAAAATAAGCCAATAAAAGTTATTAATAAGCCAATTAATAACTTTTTTGTTTATCAAGCGATTTGAATAGTTTAAAAAGTATTTGGTTCATTATTTAATCTATTATTCGTGGATTTAAAATAAATAAAAAAATTTATCGTTGGCATCGGATAGTGACGTTAGAAAGTCGGACGACTACATTTGTTTAAAAAAACATTATAAATAATCATTTCTAGTTACAACTTTTTATCAATATCAATTAACTACACCGACTATGAACGTGTGCTGTATAAATATTACAAAATATGTCTACACACACGGAGCAATAAGCGATTATTGATATTATTTATTAATTAATAGTTGCGGTTCGATCCATTGATTACAATGGAGCCGTCAGTATACTTTATTCATCCATAGAGCACAAGTTTGCGCAGGTCATGAGTTAGTTAAAAATTGCCAAGTCGTCTATAAAAAAATTCATCCTATTAGCGCAATAATTAAATTGACTATCAACATGCGAATATGTTGATAATTAATAATTGATTTAAATACTCATTTTGCAAGCAAGTACAAAGCTGAAAAATCACTTTTCATCTCTAGCACTCAATCGTAATACACGAGAGTTTTCAAGACGTAAGACATCAGCATCACCAACATTATTTATCAATCTTTTCAAAGGAATTACATAGAAGATAGGCACATTACGGACTAGTATTTTAAATCGTAGATTTTTGCATACAACGTTTTTTATAAATCTATAAAGTGCTACACATCACAGATAATTCAGTCAAAAATATATACATCAATTACCAAAACGCAATTATAAACTATAAGAAATACATAGCATTTGCTTGACATTTAGAGCAAATCAAATTACGTATCTATAGAATAAATATTAAATAATTGTAGCAATTAATACAAATAGATGGGATGTTTTTTTACGGCCGCATGCACGGGAGGATTCCTTGAATAGTAGTCGGTGCCAATTTTTGCCGTGGGCTTTTTTTCGGGCATTTTAACTGCCTGCAAAACCAATCAAAATATTATTAGCAAAATCAAAACAATTTGCGCTTAATGTGAAATGAGATAAAGTGACGAACGCAAAATACCTTCTTGCCGCGGCGTTTACGACAAGTGCATTGGCACTCACACCGTTTTTTCTTTCCGGTTGCAGACGTGATAACAAAATTCTTACTGCGTTGAGTTTTACGTTGATTGCTCTTTTTCTTGACTAATGAGTGATGAGAAATAAGCGCAAAAGTAGCATTACGTACATTCATCTCCGAGCGGCAATTGGCACGACGACATTTTGGCGGTTTCTTCTCGGGTTTCGTACCGACATCGCTGAACACTTTCGGTTCATCATTAGCCAATGTGCTATCAACAACATTATCAATAAATGCGGCCGAATCCTTTGGTAGATTGCACATCATCGGACCAATAGTTCTTAAAGTTCGGTTAGCGTTTTCGAAAATATCGCTAAAGTCTCTATGAACAAACTAATTAATAAATTAACACTTAGACAACCTTTGATCAACTTACTCTTTGACTTTGTCGCAAAACATATTCATCAATTGTAAAATACTACATGGATGGTTGCAGCAACTGTTCGTAATCCCCACATCACGTCGCGTTCTTGAGGGATACTTGTCACAAAAAGTTGCCAATGTATCAGTGAGTTTATTGCCGCAATAGATCTTGGGACAGGCGATATCACTAGGCCTATATTCATATGGTCTCGGATGACCATCTACCAAACTGACGCACCACAAGACCACGCAACAGACGAACAAGTCTTCGAGTTGCATGCTTGATGGCGATAATGATGATGATGATGGCGGCTGAAAGCAAAGAGGACAAGTGTTGAATTTCGCCACGACTGTAATGCCTTTTATAATATCGCGTCGTCGCCATCGTCGGCGTTTGTTTGTAACTGATCCGGGTATCATATTACACGGTTATCGAAGTAACTTTCAGCTCACGTACCCTTTCCTCCAAGTTCTTGTACGACGCGCTCGAAGAACACGCATTGTTAGGAGTGAAATACGCGATGCTGAAAACAATGTTTCATTTGCGATTTGTGCGTGCGTTCGCAGAAAATTTCGTCTGCGCACGAAGAAGGCCATTGTTTCCTTCCTTCATTAGTTGCTTTGACTTGGCAATGATGGTCGCACATCGCCAAGAAATCGCTTACTTGAATACGACCAGCTACACGCTTTATTGCCAGTTTTACGAGCTATTTCTCGTGGTTATTTCACGCGTATTAAACTCGATGAATTATTGTTTGCTGTCGCGCGGATCTTTCGATGATTTTTTACCTCTTGGACAATGCGCAATTGAGATGCAATAGATTGCTTTGCGGAGGATTGTAATTAACTTTTTGACATTTCGCATTAAATGAAAATGACGAATTTATTGTCATATTCACTCAATGACGGCACAATATACAATTGAATAAGACTTGAAAGTTCCCAAGTTTCTGAGACTTGCGCAATTCGTGAAATTAAAGATACTTACAACTCCTGAAGCTGAAGATATCGTAAAGACAAAATGTTAAGGTCAAATGCATTCGAAGAACTTGTGGTAAAGTTGCGACCATCACCGATGGCCCCGAGCACGAACAAACCGAGCATTTGGCAATCGAATGGCGGCGGTATTAACGATCGTTCACTTTTATTATAAACCCGCACTTTTTGCACTTATTTTCTCAGCGGGCAGTCGCACTTTTGCACACATAGATTACACGGGTGCCTTTTGCACATTTAACCTTCACCGCGCTTCCACGGCTAAGCAACCGCCACCAAACTTAAGTCGCTCAAGCCGACAGTTTAATGCTCCACAAGCCAATAAGCGCACGCGAATTAATTGATTATCAATTATTTTAGTGGAATTCGTATAGTTATAGATAAAGCATGTAAGTGCTTGATATGTATCCCTAAACGGAGTCGTTTCGTAACACAAGACAGGGAATCCACTTTAGTTTATGCGCATTCAAACAATTTAACAATCTAAAACGAAGAATATTAATCACCTATACTTTACATACAAAACACGTGGAAATTTACAATTTCTGATGAAATTATAAGGGGGTTATAGTGTTAATTATCTATAAACTTGAAGTAATTATTTATCATAGATTTTGATAGTATTTACGTTCGATGCGATAGTAAATAAAGTTTTATAGTGTAATAATTTCAGCCAGGCACGCGCTGCTGAAATTTTAATTAAATGCATTGACCTCAAATCAAATCAGCACGTCACAAAAGTAATAATTATCGAATTAATAATAAGTGAAACGTATTTTTACAAAAGGTACATTATGTATTCCACTCGTACAAGTGTACTCATAATATCCGTACATCTTATCATGCAACATTCGCGCTAAATCAATTAATTTAAATTAATTACAATTAGAATGCGCACGCAGATTATCCACAAATCATAACATATAATTCAAGAAAACTATGATTCGCAATTTAGTTGGGTTATCAACAAATTATGCAATTAGTACACAAATTGGGGAATATTTCGTCTTGAAAACTTAGTCACTGCTATGAAAAGTTGGCTCGCGCTTATTTCTCTCTCTAAATTTGCGTCAAAAGACGAAAATATATATTATTTTCTACTCTTGACAGAAATTGCCAACTTGCGATTTTATTTGATCTTAAAGCATAAAGAACATCAACTTTTAATGCGCTGTGTTACTAAGGCATACAATCACGTAATTGCTTCGCATTTTTATCGTGATCCTATTTTCGCCATATAACTTAATAGGTAATTTACACGCTTAAAAGCAATTAGACTTATAAACAAACGCATTATAACAAACATTAACTCAAGATAATAGATTGCAATTCAAAACGTTAAATGGTTGTTTAGTCTCGGTGCAATCAATCGAAAAAAGAATGGTACGAGAAACTATCTTATCGATAAACACCCTAAGATGATGCTTTCTTTAACTTTTTTGTCGATTATTGTATTTTTACTGATTAGCAAGTTGCTACTTACTTAATACATTAGTCTACAATTGATTTATCGCCGACGTAGTGTGGCACGTGGCTCATCAAAATGCAATAAAAGAGGAAGATGTAAATAGTGTTGATAAAAAGCGAATTTCTCCTAGCACCAAAAGGTTTCAACGCGATAAGACGATAACAAATATATTGCGGGTCAAAAATTCTATATTATGTCTTTTGCTAGGAAGTAAATTAACATTTTTACAACAATCATTTAACAATCAAATTCAATCAAACACATAGTGAAAGTCATCTTCAATTCATCCCCAGTTAAATGAATTTCATCAAAGACTAAGTATTATAACTCGCACATTTAAGGGTTGAAGAATAGCTTACAATTTATAATCAATCAACGTCACTTAACGCAAAGGGTAATATTGAATGATTAGAATCAAGCGCAACTTTAGTTAATTGTTGCAATTTCTTTGTTTACAAAACGGTTGTGTCATAGTTTTCCGCGAACGTATATTGATATAAATAATAATTATAAAAGTCTAATGACCCTCACGAACCTGTCGTAAATTTGTAACAGAGTTCAATGTCACTAAATGCATGCACTGCCTTACAAAACGTAATTTACGCGTACTGCGATAGTTTATCACAATATAATAACTTAAGTATTTTTAGCGTATAAAAATCCAGCAATTAAATATTTAATTAATTATGCAATTGGATATTTAAATTAATCAATATTAATTACTCAGCTATAAATTAATTGAATTTGATGAAGTTTGCTACAACGTTTAGCTCAATTTAGTAAAGGGATATAAGGCATTAGAAATATGCAAATAATATTTTATTCCTTACAGAATATACTAACTATAAATTCAACGTAATTCAAATTAAATTCATAATTAGTATATTTGAGAGTTTACTTGTATTATACTAGAAATTTTAGGCTAATAAGTAACATAGTAGGTGTACCTGGACAAACAGCAATAATTCAATATAAATCACAGTAAGACAATTGCTGATGTCAATCAGTCATAGACACATAAGACACATAAGATTTGAGAAAGAAAGAGCAACAAACATGATGTATCTAAGTCTGCTATGAAAGTATTTATTGAAAATTGAATCCACCACCTGAACTACTTTGTGTATTTGATATTGGAGCATCTTCAAAGACTGGTGGTTGTGGTTGAAATTGTTCTGCAGAGAGGCGAGTAAAGAGAATTCCAACACCCTCAATGAGGGCTAAAAGTACACCACCAATGAAAGCACTGCCAGCCATTGCAGAAACGCCATTTCGCGCAGCTAGAATACCGCCTGTGGCTGCACCACTAATGATTGAATTCCATGGGTCTTCCTTTTTGCGTATGTGGATTAGTGCACAGTCAATTGTTGAAAACATGCCACCCCAAACAGCAAAATTGCCTGCAATTATTGGCGACCGTTGTTTAATTGATGTCAATGAGCCAATCTGAAAAATACATGATAATAATTTGCAAATGAGACATGCAAGCAGTAACAAACTTACAAGGCGTCTGTTGAAACCCGATGGTGCATTACGAAAACCTTTTACACTTTGAAACACGCCGCCGCCAATTAGACCCATTGTGAAGGCACCGCCACAATCATCAACAATTCGCCAAGGACATGGTTCTCGTGTATATTCCTCCATTATATTATTTATCAGTTAATAATGGTAAGAAATTGAGAAATGAGTACTGAGAATTCTAACCTACGGAGCACACCAACGATTGATTACATAAATCAAACTTTTCCGCCCACAGCAGCCAAATAAAATGTCACTCACAATTTTCACAATACGTTACAATGTAAAGGGATAATGAGAACACTTTCACGTTACTTAATTTATATTAATTAGATGTTCTTCGTACTAAATAACATGACATATAACAATGTCATCGATGGTAAAGATGGACCTTGAATTTAATTCACGTGGTTGACACAATACAGCTGGCCGCCTGCACGGTGCTGCCGCCGTTGAAAATATGGCAACTAGCGTGAAAGTTTAATCGATTTAAAGAGCAATTAAAGAGCATTTAAATGGCCGGAATCTGCGCATTCCAATCGACCGAACATTTGTTCGGGTGAAGATCGGCACGAGCCGAGCGCTGACCATGTGAGACCCACTTCCTCCTGCACGGTGCTGCCGGTGTGCAAAGTATGCCAACTAAAATGTGGGTGTTTAATGCGTTTAAAGAGCATTAAAAGGCCGCATTCCTCGCATTCCAATCGACCGAACACCTGTTCGGGATTGAACACATGCGCGCGTCATGTCCGTGTAACGTTACGAGAAGGTGTGCGTGCTTAGCAATTGGAGCAATCAGCTGTTTCGTGACAGTACCAACTACTTTACACAACTGATATCAAGTAGTTTAATATATCTTAGGCAATTGGAATGGCCGTTAATAACAATAACAAACATTGCTGGTGCAACAGCAAGCCATAAAAATATAATCATAACCCGCTGTAGTGTCGCGCTTCAGTTTTGTGCTTTGGTAGTCGTTGTTAATTAATAGGCTTAAAATGCCGGAAGCAGTGGAGATAAGTCTTCTGAATAAGCACACTGTATTAAAACATTTTGAAAGGAGTGATTTTGCTTTTGGTGTAGTAACATTCTTTGCCAAACTACACACAGTTGATACTTGTGGAAGTAATGGCTTACCGTTAACTCCAAATTCAATAACAATTTACGGTAGGGCACAACTCTTTAAGTCATTTGTACACCCAAATCTATGCCAATACTTGGACATCATACGAGGTACCCATGGTAAATAAGCTCCTCGCGTTTAACTATGAGTTGTTGTAATTAATTCATGTTTGTGAACAGAACGACTGCTAGTTGTCTCTCAATATTGTGGCAAGCAATTATCAACACAGTTATCTTCAATTACGCCAGAACAAGTGCCCAAAATTGCTTTTCAAATTATAAAAGCATTGGACTATTTGCATTCAAGAAATATCATTCATCAAAACCTTTCACCAGAGGACATACTAATCCAAGAAGATGAGACTGTTAAAGTCTTTAACTATGGACTATCAGCAATGACAGATTATGGCAAATTAGTCTCATTTCCTCTTGTGTATGTATCAAAGTTACTAATTTATTTAGTTGGTGAGTGCAGCTCATAAAGTACGTAATTACTAGGCAAACAGTCTACACTGCACCTGAGATATACTTAAACAAAAACAAGAAAGATGTAGCACTCTCAAAGGCTGTGGATATTTGGTCTTTGGGGATAATACTGACTGAACTCATACTTGGACAACCATTGTGGGAGAATCTGAAAATTGGCAATAAAATAAGAAAAACTCTAAGTTTACTTCAATGTGATGGCAGAGTATTTGAGAGAATTGCAAGAGAACACAACAGATATGAATTATTTCAGGTGCATAAATAAGATCCAAACATTGGATTTAATTATTCTTAATCAATCTTATTTTAGTCATTAGATGGAAATCTTCGTGAGTTTATTGAAAGCTGTTTACTTATTTCGCCTAGCAAAAGGCCAACAACAAAACTGTTGTTGGAACACAGATTATTTCAAGGATATGTGAAAGACAAGCAATGCAACAAAAAGAAACAAGCTGTTGAAAAGTTTGAACCTTTCACAATACCTGAATTTTATCATTGGTGGCAATTGGCTGGTGGAGATGTTATCACAGAGTTGAAAAAGCAAGGCTTGATAAGGACAGGACCTCCAATTTTATCTCTACCAAGGTATATTTACAATTCCACTAGCTATAGCATATTCATTGTTTCAATATTGCAGTCTCGTGTTGATTGAAGGAACAACTCTGGGTTATGATAAAAATCCAACAACATTGTATGATCAACGGGTGATCTTAATGCCATTGAATGCTCTCTATGAACGTTTGGGTCATTTGAAGCACCATCATTTTTATCCGTTGATTCATGTCAAGTCTGCAATCATTGATAGATTTGATTCAATGTCTTCTTATGATGCAAGTGGCTTGCCTCTGTGTATCAAAGAAAAGGATCCTGAGTATCAATTTCATCGGATTATTCTCATGCGTCGTCTTTTGCATGTAATTGTTACTATATGTTTATTCCATAAACTATGATTTAGTAACAATGATACTTTTAGGGATATCCATTTACCAGAGATTTAATAGCAGAACAAGCAAAATTTGACATCCCACCATTATTGCGTGGTGATATTTGGGCATCACTATTAAGAGTCTGTGGTGATGTGGATTATTTACAACTGCAATATTGTTTAATTGATAAAGAGACTGCAACTGCCACTGATCGTCAGGTAACCTTATGTGGCTGTTTGTTATTGATTCTAGGTGATTAAGATAAAAATTTTTAGATTGAAGTTGATATACCTCGTTGTCACCAATACAATGAACTCCTCTCAAGTGCAGAAGGACATCGCAAACTTAAACGCATCCTTAAAGCATGGGTTAAAAAGAATACTCAGTATGTTTACTGGCAGGGCTTGGATTCCTTGACTGCACCATTCTTATTGCTTCATTTCAATAATGAAGCAAAGGCTTTTGCATGTCTGACTGCATTTGTGCCAAAGTATTTGCATAAATTCTTCTTGAAAGACAACTCATCTATTATTCAAGAGTATCTGGCAAGGTTTTCACAATTAATTGCATTCCATGATCCACAATTGGCTAATCACTTACAGGAAATTAATTTTATACCTGAGTTGTTTGCAATTCCATGGTTTCTGACAATGTTTTCACGTAATATTCAAAGGCAAGTTATGGAATTATTAATTATTTAGTCATTTGTAATTTCAGATGTTTTTCCACTGCATAAAATACTTCATCTGTGGGATAAGTTATTATTGGGCGATTCATCATTTCCATTACACATTGGCTTTTCAGTTTTAACTCAATTAAGATCACGTTTAATGTCCAGTGGCTTTAATGAATGCATTCTACTATTCTCAGACTTGCCTGAAGTGGATATTGAGAATTGTGTGAAGAATTCACTAATGACTTATGAAACAACACCAAAAAGTATAACATATCGTTTGCACGATTTCCAAAATGACACTGATCTTACGCCAGATAGCTTAAAGGAATCAATTTGTCAGAATAAGGAAAGATTTCCACGAATAAGCGCAAAGGACGTTGAGAATTTAGTATACAATTTTCCAATGCATGTTATAACAATTGACATTCGTAACCCAACACAGTAAGTTTTGGAACTCAGGTTCTGACATAATTAAATACGTAATTTGCAGATTTGCAAGACGCGCTGTTATTGGTAGTTTTAATGTACCAATATCAAGTGTAAAATTCGGCGAAGCTTCGCTAGAAAACCTAGGCACAGCTGGCAATATACTCGCCAACAATCAGGAGAAGATTGTTGTAATTATTGGTGGCTGTGATACTGACTTGGAAATGGTGTGTTGTAGACAAATTAGATGATCATAAAATAACTCTTATAACTTTTAGTTTCCACGCTTGCTTCTGGATTGCAATGTGCCTAAAGTATGTGTATTAAGTGGTGGTTTTGAGGCATTGGCAGTGAGCAAAACAGCAAGAAATACAATATTTACAACAATATAATGTCATTCAAATAATGTATAATATACATTGCTTACTTATAGTAGAGGCATTCAGCTATTGAACGGGCGCTAATTGAATGAGTTGATTACTGCTCTCTGCCAAATCGTGTATACTGACTCGTCCACGTTGACGAATGAATTTTGCAACGGCATTCATTTCCTCTGGAGAAACGTAAATGAATTTACCACGATCGTCCATTACGCCCGTCAGGATATTATCATTTTGCAGATCCTTGATGCGATCGATTGCTGCTTGTGTTTTGAGCCTAAACTTGGCAGCCAAATCCTCAACGACGACGACCTTCTGGGTTTTGATGAAGCCGACGTATTCCTGCAGCAAATTTTCTTGCTCCTCTTCATCAGCGCCTTCCTGACCCTCCTCCTCAATTTTGAAGGACTCCTTCATCTTGAGGTATTCTTCATATTCTTTCTGCTCCTTTAATTGACGCGCTTTCTTTTCCTCTTCTTCACGTTTGGCTAGCAATGCCTGTTCCTCCTTTTCTTCCTTCAAACGCTCCTCACGTTCCTTATCTTCTCTTCGTTTTCTTTCCTGTCTTATATGAGCTTCTGCTTCCCTCTGCACTTTCTTTTCAGCCTTGGCTTCAAGTTTAGCTCGTTTTTTAGCACCCAGCTTCTCAACGTCTACAGGTGCACCGTCGTCTTGCTGTTGTTCTTCTGCGGGTGCTTCCTCTGGAGCTATAATGATATTCAATGATTGAGTCAGTATTTAATATATTTGAATGCTGTTTACCATTTCTTCTAGCACCACGATTCCTGAGCATTTGTGCACGACGTCTTCCGGCACCTTCCTGCTGTTGAATAGGGGCACCCCTGGCTTGTGGAGGTCCATGCTTTTTCGCTAATGTTAGACATTAAACAACAATTCTACTTTAAGGATATAAAGCAACAAATTTTGCATACCTGAAGTGGTTTTACTGGTCCAATAAAAAGCAATTCCACAGATGATAACGACGATCAGCGAAATGCCAGCCAAGATAAGCGTTAAATCCATTATGAATAATTATATTTTACACTATTAATTAAATAATATACATGAGGAGTAATCGTAATCAACAACCAGCTGTTTACGACGTTTAATAACTACTACACATGGCTACACGTGTACCACAGGTAACATATTCTTGTATCACAATAAAATTATGATTTATTGATAAATTTGCAGCGAATGATAGTTCTTAAAAATCAGACAACATTACCAGTTGTTATGATGTTTAATTGGAATTAAACAACGTCTAAAAGGTAATAATAACAATATTGCCCCACCATGAGCATGACTGTCAAATGAAATATCGATTTTTTTCGAGTCAGCTGTTCGCCACAGGATTTGGAGGGACTTGTCAAAAGTTGGTCAAGTCTCGTGATTAAGTAAAGGCGTTTAAGTTGGAGATAAAAACTCGCTAATACAGTGAATTAAAATGGCATTACATTCCGCAATTAAGGGCAAACTTATATCAGTCATTGGAGATGAAGTAAGTGTCCATATTTCTGTTTGATAGCTTGCTGAGATGTTATTTGTAGGACACTTGTGTTGGTTTTCTTCTGGGTGGAATTGGGGAAATTAATAAGAATAGACATCCCAACTTCATGGTTGTTGATAAAAGTATTGCTTTATAAATCATTCATAATGAGTTACTAACTCACCTGTTTTTAGATACTGCAGTGAGTGAAATTGAAGACTGCTTCAAGAGATTCATTAAGAGGGATGATATTGATATCATTTTAATCAATCAGAATGTTGCTGAGCTCATCCGCCATGTGATTGATGGTCACACACAGCCTGTGCCAGCTGTGCTTGAAATTCCATCAAAGGATCATCCTTATGATGCTAGCAAAGATTCAATTTTACGTCGCGCCAGAGTAAGTTTTGGCTAAGTGGTAATGCTTCTAATAATTTTTGAATATTTCTTTTAGGGCATGTTTAATCCTGAAGATATGGTGCGCAGTTAAACTGTGCTGTTGTGATCCACCTGCAAAATATTGCACATGATCATGTTGGAATTAATATCTTAGAAATTAACTTTAGATGGAGAAAAGTTCAAGTTGATAGTAATTAGCTTGGAACATTAATATATTTGATGTCTCTTCATTTCTTGTTTTGGTGGACATTCCAATCTTAGTAGGTATTTTAACAACATATTTTATGTGAAATAGTAATGTAAACAAATTCTCTTAAAGTTTTTTTACTCCTCACTTATCAAATCACACAACTTTAGCCAACTGTGCTCAATCATTTAAACGGAGAAATATTCATAATTTCAAATCGTAATTAGCGTCCTATAATACATTGAGAGTCGTAATTATTGATAGAGCATCTGCTATGTGTGCGCTGTGTGGCCAATAATATTAATAAATAGTTGATAGTGAGAATAATAATACTGATCATCTTTGATCATTTTTCCGCTTAAATTTAAAGAGATTTGCTATGGCGATAAATTTGATTGATCAAGTTAAACGCCTAAACTACAATTGTACATATCGATAATTGCAATCCATGAAGTCGTAACTAAACGAAACGTTATTAATATTATGGCCATATTGCATGCGCAGATGTCTCTCATACATGCTGCTGAATGATTAAATGTACAGATTCGTGCACATCGCGTGTATCAATTATGTTCTTTCAGGACAAGCAGTTTGCACGATTGACGGCTTGCGCTCGTTGGTGACGGCGGATGGAATGCCGACGGGTGCGAGGGCCGTGTGCACGACGATGCTGGGCTGACCCGGTGAAGGCGGATGCAGCTCGTGGGAGCCGCCAGGAGTGAGAGTGGCGAGGGCAGCAAGCAGGTCATGATTGAGAATAGGTTCGCCTTCCGGCCGTGGCTCCCAATCGAGCGGAGGCGATGCCGGAGGTGAGATGAGGAACTGTTTGAAGGGCTTTGGCGGCTGTAGCGATGTGTTCTTCACGGGGGTGACTGGTTGTGCAAAGTAGCATGAAATCGTTGATTCGTTCAGCTTGTATTGGTGCAGTTGAACGCGAGCATTAGCCGCAGCAAGGGTCGTTTGAAAATTCACCCGCAGCCGACGAAATGACCGCAACCACTGAAAGGTGACACCCTCATCAAAGAACTTGAATAGCTCTTCTACTTCCTTCTTTTTATCTGCAGATGTAAACACTGAATCATGAATATTGGTCACTATCAGTGATGAGGGCAAATCATCAAACTCATCTTCAGCTTCCATATCACTGTGTTCCAGATCAACCTGCTCACTCATCAGGTTGGGGTGTATATTTGGAAGACCATCCTGATCATTGATGATTATATCTTCGTCTTTGAGATCGGTACTCTCTATTATAGATTCAGCCATCGCGGGTGGGTTGTAGACTTTAATTGCTTATGGTACAAATGGATATTAAAATAGAACTTAGTGCTGCATGTTGAACTGCAACATAATTGCCAAAATCAGAGCCAATTTCGACGTCGTCATATCGGTGCTATCAACGGTAATCGAGCTGCTTACCTCAATAAATGGAACTTGATTCCTAATTACATTAAATACAAATGAGAATGAGAAATTCTCTTAATCAGCTGAAGCTTGGTAAAAACATTAAATGTCAAGTGTCAATTGAACACCCACGAGCGACGTTTGCGGTTGTACCGGGTATAACATTAGTTCGACACTACACACTGAGGAATACACTATATGGGCATCTCTTTAGACCGGAGCAAATTTTGACAGAAGTTGACAGTTGACATAAGTGATTACTGGTAATTGCAACAACTCGAAGTAGTTTCTGTGATTTTTGTTCAGTTCCTGTGGTTTTAGGATAACATCTCTGCGACTAGGGTATGTGTGTACTAATTAGGTATTGTTTAATTCACGAGTAGTGTAGCTGAATACTCTAAATATGGTGTAAAATCAAAGATCAATAGTGGGCGACCTGCTACCACAACGTCAATGCAGGCATGCATGGTTAACACCTAGTATAATCGGTATTTGTTAATATTTGCAGTGCACATACCACAATTCATATAAATACATGACAAAATAATTGCAGGTTTGCAAGAGCTCTAGGTACAATGGCCCTGGAGAGCTCGGTTATTTGCCCAGTATGCACCCTCTTCTTGAGGCCTGGGATGTCACTGGCTGCTCATTTAGAATTACACTCAAAAGATAAACTCATTGAAGTTATGGTAAAATGGAATTCCAAACCAGAGACAGTGATTGATGATATTCCTCCCTTGGTGCCAGTTACTACTAAAGCACCAACTCAAATGCTTCCGCAACCATGGATTGCAGATGCACCAACAGGTTATATGCCATCAGTGTTTACTCCAGGGGCACCTATGCAAGTTGGACAATCTCTGCCTGCTCTAGGGCAACCTGTGCTAACAATGCCCCATCAACTATCACAAACAGTAACTGGAAGCAATGCATCCAGTCAAGGTAATCATTCATTCTTCTATCAGCAGATTATGAGCTCATCGACTCCATCAACACCAACCAGTTATATACATCATAATGGTGTACCAATTCCAATTTACAATCAGCCAGCATTTCCACAATTTGTATACCAACAACAGCAAATGTTCATGTCATCTGGCCCTCCACCTTTGGTTCCTATTGGTGGTTCTGATTCAATAACTCAAAAAGATGAGAAATCAAATAGTGAAAATTTATTACCACAAATTATAGAGATTCAGGAGGAACAAACAGATCAGGAGAATGTTGATGATGATATGGAGACCTTAAAGTCAAGTGCAAAAGTGTCTACCAAAGAGCAGGAAAATCAAGCAATTGCTGATGACATTAAATCGCCAAGTCCTGCTACAATTGCTGAAGATATAGATAAGCCATATGAAACAATAACTGATGTTTATTTTGAGACAGATGTTCAACTGGAGGGAATAAAAGGTGATGAGAAATTAGATATTGAAATTGGTCCAGAAATGATAAATTTAGGGAGAGGCAGAACGCCGGACGTTGCTGAAGCCTATACTCTCAATCAAGGAGTTAATCATAATCACTTTGATGTTAGTGATGTGAATTTGGATTTAGGACAAGAGTTTATCGAGTCCCAAAACGCCATACCATCCACTACTGAAGACCATGATTATTCAGGCGGTACATTTAAATCTGAACGTCCATCTATATTGATGAGCATAAATGATTATGAAAATCGTGACGAGAATATTTCGACTGATAGTGTAAATATACGCTCTGATGAAAATATGCCTCCAAGAGGTGAATTATCAGGGCAAGAAAGCAATGCTAGTGACGTTGCTTCATGGTCTCGCCTACAATACCAAGAAGGTTCATCGCGAATGTCCACTGCCATGTCAACTTATGATTTACTTGCAAGGGAGAGCTGGGAGGGTTCAGATGTATCCGAAACAGATGAGCCGCCTCCGTACCAGAGCCGTTCTCCAACGTGCATTACTGCTGGTGATGACGATGCCAGCACTAGTAGGCCGAGGATTAGCTACAAATGTAATTCATGCGATATGTCCTTTCCGTGCCCAAAGGAACGTCGCGTGCATCAATCGGAGACCCATGGTGCAAGCAACATGTCTACGACTGATCGTCTGGTTGTATGCAACGAAGATGTAAAGCCGGTTCCAAATGATTCTACAAGCACGGCTGGGTTACCAGTATTTGGGCAAACTGTTAATAAACTGATTGTTAAATCCAAGAGTGAAGAGGAAGTTAAGACTGATTCGATCGAAAGTTCATTCGATCACATTTTTAATAACATTATTAATTTTAATGAAGAAGATGCCGCAGCGAAGAAACCTACAGTCACCGGGGCGGAGTTGGCCGTGTGCGATGAGAGGTTTGCAAATACGATCATCTGCGTGATTTGCTGTTCTGTGGTAAATGAATGTACGCTGAAAGAGCACCAAATGAACATCCACGGGTTCAGCTTTGAGACAAAGTATAAATGTGGAGTTTGTTTAGAGGAGTTTACGACCGAGCCCCCATACACGAAGCATTTGAGTGTCCATCCTTTGGAATGCCAGCACTGCGGCAAACACTTTTTCCGCTGGAATAATCTCGCACTCCACATCAAGCGGCACCTCGGTATCAAACCCCATAAATGTACAATGTGTGCTAAATCATTTCTCACTAGGCAGAAGTTGGTTGAGCATATCAACACCCATACGGGGGAGGCACCACTCAAATGCAATATGTGCTCAGAAACGTTCAAGCGGTATTCAAATCTCATTCAACATCGGAATCGACGGCATTTGATGGTGAAGAAGCGGCTCAAAGATTTCATTTGCCCTACTTGTGGGGATTTATTCCATTCCAAGAAGAAACTCGCTTGGCACAAGGAAACGCATGAGAACAAGCCGAAGGCATGCCCGTATTGCAACGAGAAATTTGTGCATACAGTGAGCCTGACACGGCACATTAGAAGAGCACATAACGACAGATTTGTCGCAGATGCAGAACGGGCTAATGAGAATGTTGAATGCCCTATATGCAAAGGCGTTTATATGCGTAGTTCACTCGATACCCATATTAAGAACCATGGGCGAACGAAGCAATATAGCTGTACGCTGTGCTCCAAAGACTTCAGCACCAAGTGGAATTTAAAGTTGCACAAGTGGACCCACACCGGCCGAGCTCAAAAGCCCTTTCAGTGCGAGCTATGCAATAGCGGTTTCGTCCGCGAATCCGACTATACCGCGCACATGAACTCTCACAAGTCTGTGCGACCTTTTACGTGCAATTACTGTGGTGCTCAGTTTATTCGCAAATACAATTGTCAGAGACACGTGAAGGAGCACGAGCGTGTCAAGACTCATTCATGTAATGTGTGCGGGAAGACATTCCACAGGTCGTATTACCTGAATGATCATATGCGCGTTCACAATGGTGCGCGGCCCTTCGTTTGTCATATTTGTGGAAAAACAAGTGCGACGAAGAGCAATCATAATAAACATGTACGAATACATCATGCACGAGAGCCTGTAACAACAGAGAATTGATCAAAGTGCATGAACTCGTTTACAATATGTGAATACCAATTGGGAGACTGTTGCAATTAAATTGCAATTAATGATTTTTTTCTAATTTAACATATTCGATTTTATTTTAGATTACTCACTTACACGATTCACTTAAATGGTAGCCAGTAAGAAGTTTAAATTCATTTGAAATTCAGTGTTGATTTCAAATTTCTCATTTATGTTGTTAATTAGTTCGCTACCTAATTGGGGATCGATGTAATAAATTGTTTTGTAAAAATTCAATGCTGCTTCCTGCAACAGAAAGTAATTAAGTCATCTATTCGTGGAGGAAATTGCTATATAGCATTTACCTGGAGAGGAATTGGTTGTTTATTGCTCAAGTAAACAGCAACAGATGCACCAAGAGCGATATCTATTGACTTGCCGATATCAAGATCATAAACGAGGCGACCAATATTTTCCAATAGATTCAATTGCATTTTGTATGCCTGTGTGTAACGATAGGCTGATCCTCTATCTTTCAGATAGCTCTCTTTTGACTGCTTTAATAATACTTCTTTTATTGTAGGTAGCACATCCCTAGAAAAATGAATGCTTTGAAGAATATCCTGTTAGTTGAATGATAACTTACTTGATTGTGCGCATTCTTATAAAATCTTTCGCAAGACGTCCTAAAATTTTCAAGAGGTTGAAACTTAGATTAATTATTAGTGGTACGTTAAACTCCTTGAAACGATTAACAAGAGGTGACCAAATTTTATGGACTATTGGAAGCAGCTCATCTTCATAATCTTTAATAATATCTAAACCAGTGTTTAGAATTTCAAGTACCAGAATCTTCCTATTTATTTCTTTCGATGGCAGGAAGTTTAAAGTACGTTCCAAAATGAGGATGACTAATTTAATATGCCGTGGAGGCTCTGGTTTCTTATACTCTTGTAATTCTGGTTCATCGTAGTCACGTAACAAATCGTTTTCGGTTTTCTGCATATCTTCATTGTACATTTGCTCAGCGGTTTTTCCCATTATATCATCGGATAAGTCCACAGGTTTGTGAAGCTCTTCCATGCGTTGTTTATATTCCAATTCTCGTTGCCTTTCTTTTTCAGCGCGAGGTATAACAGGATCTTCAATGATTTGAACATTCATCCATCTATGCATTGATTTCATGAAGACTGCAAAGATGCGTAGATAAGCTGTAGCGTTGCTTTCTTGAAATTTATCACAGCTCTGCATTAAAACTCCTTCAGTAATATTTGAAATTGAATCCAATACTTCAATATCGCTGTAATTCATAACAACGGCGAGTACAGTTAGAACAGCCTCATTTTCCTTAGGTCGACGTAATTTATTAACAACGTGGTGAGTGAAGTAGTCTGAATTTTCATTGATTAAATGCGTAATTGACTTGTAGCCGCATGCGAGAGAAATATTGGCAATTGATGATAGGCCAGCAGCCCGTAGAAGTGGATGACTGCTTCCAGCCTTCTCCAGCACATGATACAATACTTTAAGCATTAAAAGTTGAAATTCTGCGCCGACTGATAGAGATATTTTTCCAATTCCTTCAAGCTGAATGCACATTTGAATGATGTTTCGTTGTACATCACGTAAAACAACTTTGCCTTCAACAGCAAGAGGTAATTTCCAATATTTTGAATCAAGATATAAATTAAGAATCTCTTTGGCTCGTCTCCAAGTTATCAATGGAGATGTGACTAAAACATGATGTTTGAATTAATAGATGAAGCTTCTTAACTTATTGGTCCAAACCTGAGAGGATTTCATTAATCAACAATGTGGCTTCACTTCGTTGGTCTTGATCATTATTGAAAACATCTAAAAGATAGTCTAAGACAATATCAATTACAGTTGGTTGTACTAAAGTATGACACGCCTGTTCAAGTTTATTTTGGATGCATTGGTTGGAAAACTTGAACGTTTTCCATGGAGTTCGTTGATCAGGTGATGAATTCCAGTCTAAAAATCAGATAGGTATTAATTAACATCTATTGGCAATGTGACAACTTTACCGTGTAATGCATATTCTTCTAGGAGGCTAACATTTCTTTTATCAATTTCCGCAACAAGAAGTAAAGAGCCCATAAGTCTGGTGAGATTCACCTGAGTGAAAAGTATATTTTTTAGTTTGCTACTACTAGCAAATAATTTCAAGTATCCAACAAGTAAATTCATTTGAGCAATTTGTTCATGAGAATCCACACCATTGAATACTGTTGGTAAGTTAGTCAGATGTTTATAGAAGCTTTGTTGTAGATCATCCAGGATAGCATTCACGTTGTAATCCACTTTATGTATTTCTTCATATATTGATTCAAGGATAGTTAACGCTGCATCAACCACACTGTTATAATCATCTTCAGATAATATAATGAGCATTTCAATCACTTGCACAGTTGTTTGTGGTAATTTGCTAAAAGAACATTATTTTACAATCCACATGGGATTTCGTAAGTTATACTTACTAAAAGCAAGTGCTGATGAGTAGTTTACAGGAGTTTATCAATTCAATTCGGACTTTCTCATGGGAATGAGTAGTTAGATGTTTCAATAAGTTGCAGCAGACTGCCAGGTGTTTATCATGAACTGTTATTTCATCTTTTTGGTCCTTTACTTTGAATAGTTCGTTCAACATTGGTAATTCTTGTGTTTCAGTTGATTTGTAGTTTCGCATTGCTACGCTTATTAAACGCCCCCAACCCTTTACACAGGCGATAACAACTTGATGCCCACATTTATCGTCATCGACGCAAATTTGTATCATTTTTGTTACAACACCTGGAAGGACTTTAATGATAATTGGAGCGATTTGCGCGTATAATACGATGTCATCTTCTGAGTTATCATCTACTTTTAGAGCATACATAATGCATTCCAATGAAGCAAGTCGTAAGGGTTTTGCTCTCTCATTTTTGGCCAAATGAATGCATATATTAAGTAAGTGGCAAATATGATAAAAGTATTTTTCTGTGTATGCTTGCAGATAAATATCCATTGACATTGAATGGTACAATGTGTGGAAACATTTTATAACTGCTATTTTTATTTCTTCTGATAGAGTTAAATCTGAAACAAATTAAGGATTAGATTTTGAATAATCATTTCTTAAACAAATTTAACAATACCAGGAACTTCAGGAGTATTTGAATTGACAAGAATGGTCAATAGAAAGTCGAGTAGAACATAGAATGCATTTACATCACCTATTTTGGTCTTTTTAAATATCTCCTCAAGAGTATTGATGATGCAAAGTTTTTGATCCTCAGTAAATCTGGACATAAAGAAATCATCAAAATTAAGGAATCATGTATATATTTGTTTACCTTTTAATAAGGAACTTTTTGGAGTGGATTTCAAAGAAAGGAATTGCCAAAATTGGCAAACTTGCTTGAGCAACACTTGGGGGAAGTTTCCGAGCTAATTTACTGAAATTCTCAAATTCCGTTGCTACCAGCTTGAACTCATATTTATCATCCTTTAATATATTTTTGAGCTTGTCAATTGCCATCAGTAAGTTTAATTGGGGCATCATTTTGTAAGATTCTGCTTGAACTCTATTAACTTCAAGGCCTCAATACCAGTTCTTTGTTTGTATTGAATTACAACAGTTGAGTGCAGTGCCTTAAACATACACATACTTTTTTATGGATCAGCATTGATAACTATAACGATAAGTGAGTCAAATAATTCGATAATAAGAAACTACACATTAAAAATTACATTTAGACATTGCACATACTCTTGAGCTTGTTGTTATAAAATTTAAGTGGCGACCATTGTCCACTGAGGAAGAGTTGCCAAAGGAAAACTTATTTTAATAACGCACGGCATATAATAGTTTATTTAATGGAGTTTTAAAGATGACACACATGGAATGTTGAAGAAATTGCAAATTTCTTTATTTGCAAATTGTAACAAGTGATGTTTTGGTTATGGCCTTATTTACATGGATAGTGTCGACGTAAACACCGAGGTGGCGCTCGGAACTAGTCTGGCAATATTAAATTTCATCGAGGGCCATTTAAAATATTTAAATCTTTTAAATTAATGAAAGCAACATGCCTATATGAACAAAGTGTAGTAATTGACTTTAATAATTTTTTTAGGCCGGAAAAAGGTATAAAATATTACAAAAAATTAATTCATCATAAATACGCTAACCGCGCGCGCACTTTTATGTTACTTTATTTTCTTTAAATTTCACATCTGTAGGAACGTCCTAGACACAGATTGTTTTTCAGTAATATTAATAGTAATATTTTCTACGATCGCGCGTAAAAATAGTAAACTGTTGATAACGATTTAAGGTTTTTTTAATGTAAAGGTCCTTGATGTCGACCACATGACGATGCGTCTACTCGAATAATACGCGCTATCAGAGCAAGCAACTATTAATAACAAATATGATTTAACGAGTCAACAAATAACTCTTTAAAGATATCGCGTTCATTTAATCGAGTTAACATGCCAACTAAAAATACGGTTGATTAGCGAAGTTTGTAATTCGTGTTTGCCAATAACAATTTCTATATACATCTCGTATCGTTTTAAAAGAATCTAATTATTTATTTAGGTATATCAATTATAAACGTAAAAGTAATAAATTATTATGATGACATCGAGTGAATATGCATAAAAGTATTGATAAAAGGACTGTGACAACAAACATGTCCATAAGAATGAAACAATACGTCAACGAAGAAGAAGAATAAGAGCAGAGAAATACTACATAATGATTATGAAACAGTTGACTACTGTTCGGAATATTGATAACAATATTTACAATAGCATCTCATCTCATTGAATGGATGCAAATGTCATTGAAATGCATTCTATCTACTAAAAAAAAAAATCACATTCATACGCCCTAACATTCGGAGACAACATTGCGCACCACCAAATAAAACGTGCGCATCCAATAATTACAGGCTATTTTCTCTCTCCTAATGAGATAAAAACTGTTCGTTAAGATCTTTGCGTTCAACATCTAGAACAAGAGTCGGTGGTGCGGCTAGTGCGTGGCCGTTAAGGGTGTTGGAAACGTTCGCTGGTTTCGCCGCACGAAACCCAAGAAGTTCCGGAAGGGTAGCTGCATATGATAATAGGCGCAATAGGGCAGTGGATCCCAAATAGCGAAGAGTGCTTCCCGTTTATCCAAAACGGTTCCAATGAGTCGAGTGACTGCTTCGACGCTTGGATTTTTGATTGTCTCAATCACCGTCTCCGGCATGTAATATCGGCCGTTTTCGGCGACAAGCGGTCCACTATTCTGACGACTGAAGTGTTTGCAGGGTTTCCACAATAGTCTAGGATGTACATTAGTATAGCAAATGTACGGTAGACTGACTCCAACCCTTGCGCGTAATGGTTTGATCATTCCAGTTTCCTTGCAGACGACCAATTGAAAGCTCACGTGCCCGGTAATTGGGCGCAACAGATTCAACTTGCTGAAATAATTATTTACCCATAGGTTAATATCTTCGTTTTCGATCGGGAGCAGGCCATTATTGTCCTTATCCAATTTACAAGTAACGTTTGCAATAACTTTGGATTCTTTGACGGTCGTACATGTTATGAAATGATCGCCTTCAACATCTTGAACGACGACCCAAGGGCGCTGTTCGCTAATTTCGTGCGTCAGTTTCAATTGGTGTTTGTACGGTGGCAATACGATTTTGACGCGTTCACGTATTCCGCAAACACCAGCCATGAACATAACAAACTTTTTATTGCAGCGAATCGTTCCATTGTCGTACAGCTGCATGACTTCCTCCTTGGACGTCATCGTGTAGTAGGCGGGCGTCGGTATTTTATTCTTCTCGCAGCGTTTGAACACTTCCAGCATATCGTCGAGGGCGCGAACTTCCTTGATACCCGGATTGAAGCATGTGCAACCCAGCAGTTCAAGATGCGGTTTCGCCACCGCATCGAAGTATGCTGGGGTGGCTGCGCTCACGGGGATATAATAAACGGCGTTCTCTTTGTGCACAATCTCGCACAGAGCCCGTACATAATTCTGCTGTTTTTCGCTATTAGGTTTAGGTACCGTGTAGAATTTGCTCACCGCGGTGGAGAAGCGTGCCAGGGCAAATTGTCCTTCCACCTCGCAGACGATGACCCGCGCTCCGGCCGAGTAGAAATTCCTTGCCAGGTGCAACGCCTGTATCGTGCTGCCTCCGGAGATGAGTACGGTGCGCTTCTTGCGGATGCGCTCGGTGGGCGATTGGAGCATCAGCCCAAGCATGAATTTAAATATATTTAGGGGTAACTGGATGACTTGCCAGAAGCACCAGAACCACATGGATATCCAAAACATGGGTATCGCATAAACCAATTGTTTCCACGTGCCGGGAAGCACGGCGAAGACGAGCGCTTTGAAGACGTTGAAGAGAAACACTGGATACCAGCCGATCAAGTCAACCCATGGCGACTTTGGCGGTTCCTCCTCGTGCTGAAAGCTGAGGGGGCTTTGACATCGCGAATCGCGATGATCGGATTGAATTACGAACGGTTCGTGAATGATGGTCCCGGCCGATGAGGCCCGGGAGATGATGCGCTTCTTCAGCGTGTTGTTCGGCGACGTTGAAAGGGGCGAGAGGGATACAGGCGAACCAGGACTGTGAAACCCTGAGCTTACGCTGCCCGACGCGTTCAGGCTTTCGTTGCTGGGCCACATGCCTGTCAGACTATCCGTGGTGCACGTTGGCATCGCTCAAATAAGAAAACCACAGCTGTTTCAACTCTTTTTCAAAGTCACTCAACAATCGGTAACTGTTGTTTGGCCATATAAAAAGAAACAGTCCAATACGCACAGCGAAGAGGTAGGTTGCGCACTTGGAACACTTTCGGAACAGTTTGTTAAGTCAAGTTAAGTTAAGTCGCGGTTTGAAAAAGCACAACTTGATGCGCCTGCATGAAATAAGCGCTATCGGCGGTGGCGAGTCGCTTTTATTTAGCGTGCGAGTGCACTATGAACTCGCGCCGATTCCCCTTCTCGCTAAGCCACGCGCGCACCGACTTAAGTCGGATGCACATGTTTGGTGCGGAGTGCACATCACAGCGCCTTTGCTCTTTCGAGACACGAATGCTGTTGACACCGTTCAGCCGTTTTCATGCGTTTCCAACTCACCAATAATTTTCTTCGATGTCGTTTTCTTCGAGCGCGCGCGCGTGTCCTTGTCCTTGCGCAATTTATCTCCGCGTACCGCGCTAATTCATCTCGCTGCAGTCGACTGATCGCACACACGCTCAATGAGAGTAATAAAAGGAAAAACTTGTTGTGCTTGAATGAACCTCATTCTTCGACAATCAACGACGCGCTGTTGTTGTCGTTTAAGCCCCTTAATTGTCAATGCAAGTTGATGCACTTGACGAGCGCACGGTTAATAACGTGATAATTGAATTCGACTCGGGCATAAAGTGTATAAACACTTTGCTCTTCAAATACGCCTCAATCGGTTGAGAACAAGTTGTACTTTTGTCATTTTATTTTATTTGCAAAAATGCACATACAACTCGTAATTTGCGCATCGATATTCTCTTCGCATAATGCCTAATTATATTTAATCATAGCTTTTATAAAGTCTCGGAAAGGCATGTTTTGAACTGGTTTTTAGTAAAAGCTATATATTTCGCATTAGTAGGCAGATGAAATCTTGAAAATCGATACATTGCGTCAAACTAGTTGTTATATTATCTAAAAATTGAACTGAACCAATTAATTAATTACGAAAAATTCCAAAATGAATACTATCGCGAAAAAATTTAATTAATTCAAGGATAATTAACAGATACGCGTAATAAGCATTTCACTTACGGCCTGTATAGTAACAGTAATAACGTTAATTATAATTGGCTTTCGAATCCCTGATATTCATGTGACAGAAATCCAGAGCGTGTTTCAGTTATTATGCTGATAGCACTTTGATAGCAATGGAATGAAAATGAATAAAATATACTTAATATATTTTAATCAAACGCTAGTTACCGGACGTTTCAACGATTACAAGCACTTGAAATGAGAAATACACACAATTTTAGAATGGCAATATATGATGCCGATAATGAAAAATGTTGTCGAATAAGGAATTTGATAACGTCTAGACTGCAGACATTCATAGAGAGATGAACAATAATCTCATAACAATTAATATTTTGATATATTAAATGCTACACCAATATTTTTGTGATAAAAAACATAACAATATCATCATGTTTATGCATAATACTTGAGACTTGCTTATCACTTTATCAGCGTGTGATAGATAGCTATTACTCTTACGGAATGGGAGATGGGTTATTGTACTATTTGACTAAACTCGTAATGAAATCAAATGGAATGTTGTTGTGTGCATCGTGTAATGATTGCATATCAGGTATCAACTTTAATTATTTAATTGCAATATTAAGTTTGCTAATGCGGCCTATTAACGATATTAGTTTATTTATGAATTGACTGCGAATCGATTGCGACTTATCTGGGAGTTTAAGGCAAGTTGAAATTTCACGGTGCGATTCCTTTAGGAGGAGCGAGAGGAAATCCGGGTTAAAATTGGGTAATAATTAATATTCGGTGAAGATTTATTGACTGATTTGGTGGTGTTTTGGAAGTCGCTTTGAACATGCGGCAAGTGCATGATAATCATCGATTTTTATGCGTGCTGTTTGTGTGCACAAAATGTAAACAAGATAAATGCGCAGGGCGGCACTTAATCAATTCAATTACTTTATAATTAGATCAAGTCGCCTTGCTCCTTTTTTTATATCCCCTGCGCTATACACGCGTATATTCGCCAAAGTGCTATTGATATCATGATATCTCATTTATGCGCTGGCGCTGTATTCGTATATCAAACCGCAAACGTTCGTACATAATGGACGTTTGGGGATATCTCCTCCAAGCGCAGCTTTTTAATGACACTGCACCGAATCTAATGTCAAAATAGATAGTATCGGGAAGATGTTTCCCGGAGGAAGCATATCTAATGTCTTTTTCTAGCGGTAGTCTAGCGGTAGTTTGATGATGCATTAGACCGGAAACCGTCGCGTGTACAATTTACATGTCATATGAGTTTGACAAAATTGCCACGAACGAAACATTCTTTGCGAAATTGCTTTGAATCGCGAATGAAATTAGGAAAGTTTGGTGGATTCAACGTGCAGATAAATAGAAACAAAGATGATTTCATTAGGCAAACATTTATAAACATATCGGAGGCAATTGTACTTGTGTGCGAATGTATAAAAATAAGTACTTGAGCGAAATGCTCGTTTAAGCGAAATGTTAATGCGTCCGTTTGATACCAGCCACTTACACAGTGTAATTGTAACCCATCCGAGGACCTATGTACTTTGCACTCGCTTTAATCGTGATTATGAAAAACCTCACTCTCCGGACACTTGATAAAATGAGCGGTTGCTAGCAAAACTCAACTCAATCAAATGCAATTGCAATTCTATATATCAACAATTTCAATTACTGTTATCATCAAATGTGCAATTCTCTACGTAAAAACTTATTTTCAAACCTGCAATGCCATTAGTGCGTGATTTAATTAAAATTTATGGCAATAGTTTTCAAACAAAATCACTTTGCACAAACTTGGCGGCCAAACGATAAAATTCTTGACATAAAATGAAATTGTTTGCGGTTTCTTCTGTATTTTCACGAATATCATTTGCTTTTTGGGGTTTAGTGCCTAATTATTTATTTATTTATACTCATAGGCTTTTCTATTAGTACGAAAGTTAAACTGAAAACTTTACTAAATTTCCAAAAATTTATTTGTGCGTATTTTATATAATGCAATGAGTTTTTGACAACAGCGGTGCCAGTCACAAAATAATACAATGCAAAACAGGAGGGAAATGTATAACAGGACAATGTCCTAAAATAAGGATGAGGTGGTAGTGGAGGAGGAGGCAAAAGGAAAAATTTATTTTCCAGATTTTAAAGTCTTACTTAGCGTGTCTAATATTTCGCGTTTTTCAATTGAAAACACATTAAATTGCATTTTTTGTAGACAACGTGCAAATGTCAAAATATCTTAGCAAATATTATTGGCAATAATTAGTCAGTGGTGGGTGAAAGGTTGTGTAAACAAAAAACGAAATTGTGAATATTTAGCCAATAGATTGAATAATTTTGCGGACTGATAATTGCGCTGTAAACGTGCTTCAATCTAACGAGTACTATCTGCAATTGCATCAATACTAATATGCATTAATTATCAATTTAGTCTTCGTATAGGAAAACAAATTATTCAAAAGATTAATTTTACATTTGGATGCTAATATCGACTTATTAAAGAGACGGACCGCGTCGAAGCACTGGTAACCTGGTAAAACCACTTTTGCTTTTATGCAACGGAATTTCTATTGACTCAACTGAAAAAGGATTGAAACTCATTACTCATGTTGTTTATCAATATTTTTGACACTATTGTTGTTCAGGATAATGCACTGGGAAAGTGTTAAAAGGCAAGGATTTCATGTGCATCCGTTCAGTTTTCTTAAAGAATTTAAGGTGTTAACATAATTTACCAAATTTTGCGCCAAGTCCTAAGAGTAGGAGATCTAAATTTGCATAAAATCTTGCGTATTAATCTTCGGTCGTTATTGATTATCATATGCAAATTCGTCATTTAAGTTATTGATATTGATTTAACGAATTCTGCGTTGTCATGACAAAGGTGCGTGCTTTACATCCTTAATTTTCCGATCATTTTCTGCATATTAAGGACAAGAAACCGGAAACGCGATTGCGGTAATAAAAGTCAAATGCAGTCATTAGATATTTTATGCGTTTTATGCGTTTTGTGCGTTTCTATATAATATTCATTAATCTTACGCTACAATAATAGCAATTGATATTAAATCATCCCCAAAATGGATCAATCAAATAGAAATGCATCAAGCTTAACTTATTGCGCGAATGTAGAGAATTGGAACACACCGCGTTCACGACAAACTGTCTATCAACCCTCTGCCGATTCGCACGCGATTTGCGCCCACCCTCATAACCCTACGTATCAACATGCTACTGCTGGTGCTGCTGGCGGCGAACAAGTGGCATCACGAGATGGTGGTGCGGTGTGTGGGGTGGCAGTGCACCACTATCAGCAGTCGTCATATGCAAAGCACCCCCAACAACAACAACAATCCGAAATCGCATGTAGAACGTCGACGGCCGGCCAACGAGACGCTTCGTCTATCCAAATCACTGCCACCACTTCGTGTCTTGAGCGCGTTTGTGCAATTGTTCAACAACCAAACCAACCCTCATATTATTCGCCGTTAAATTTAAGTTTGCAAAGTCTAGCTAGTCGCCCGCAACAACCATTCCTCTTCCCAGAAGTGGAAGAAGAACAGTTGGAAGAAGATAAAACTGAAAGTGACATTGAAGCTGATTGCGAAATGCCGCGCGTGAGTCTATCAAGTGCAAATCTAATATTTTATATAATTTCAGTTTTTAAAGCGTTGTGCTGCACTTTCACATAGTTATTTTTAGTTTATAGAAATCAATGAAATTTACATAAGTTTTGCACCTATATAACCGCGAAGAAAAGTATTTCCAGCGTTATTTGAGTGAGTTATCACTAGTAGAGTTGGTAGTTTCAAAATTAGCGAATGCAGCAGATGTTCTCACCCCTTGATTCATGCATAGATAATGCGCATTCGTAATTACCGCGTTGCGTGTTGATTTACATGATTCAACTGTTTTTTAACCGCGTTTCGGGGTGGTTACCACCACACAGTGCGTCATATTTGATGGTTGTTAGTCAAGGACTAGGTGACCAACGAATTTCAGTCGCATTAATTACGTAAAATAATATAGAACAAATATTTAACTCCTCAGCAAATATGAAGTATTAATATTTGTTTGCTTCAACTACGACAAGCAATATTATCAGAGCAAAGCTTGGATGTTGATTTAAAGTAAAGTACAACTACTGGCAATAATTCAGTTTAATGCAAACAAATAAATAAACAATTTACAGGATGATTAACTGCAATAATTGCAAGCGATAGATTAAAATAATTTTCGATAAACGTTTGGTGATAGAAAATGCAAGTAAATCATTCCAGTGATAGAGCATAATGAATTACAGTTATTCAAAATTCGTAGTGCGTAGAAAGTAAGCAGTTAACTATGCTTAAAGATTAGCAACGCAGGTATTAATGAACTAATACGAAAGTAAGTGATTCAAGTATCACTTGGTAGAGTAATTATGTATACGCATTAAAATTTGTCGTGGGGATTCCGTGCCCCCGCGATAATTCTTTGAAATAACGAGTCAGACGTCCAAAGTGCGCTGCGTAAGTCCAAAGAGTCCAAGGAATCACATCAGTTCGCTCAACACTTACGACATTTACACACAATTCGTTATATTTATACTTTAATTTATTTACAGTTAGTTATATTTACTCATCGCACTCATCGTAATGAGCGTGCTTAATGCGTTTGCGATCACGTACGCTGAAATATTTCACTTATAATTTGCGCTTCCGCCTGCAAACTTTCAAACTTTTATTATCGTGCGCACATTTTCTAAATTCCGCATGCCGAATGCAATTAATGAACTAATTAATATTTCATCAGAAAATTTCATTATTGCGACTTTAAATAATTCGCCAACTAATATTATTATCATGCGGTAATTAAATTGAATTCAATCTAATTAATTTGTTTTCGACAGTTATAAGTTAACTTATATAATATAAGTTATTATTTAAAGAACTGCCAAATATTTAAAACAAATTCACTCTTTAATTGGCAGTATTAATGATATTTACAGTCTCATAATTGATCCAATAATGAAGTGACCGAAAATCAAGTAAATTGAAATAAACATAGACGTTTAATGAATCACCCACTACGAAGTAGACTGGTGAATGCGTGACGATTTGCACGAACGCAAATTTCATTTCATCCTATAGATGTTTTATCAAATAATATTACAATACATTATCAATCTGCTTGCTCATTCCGCGTATTATTTTGTCGAATATTTTAATGTGACGTATCGGATGAATATGATGATGAAATAATTGAAATCATTGTGCGAATCTTGATGACATCTTGACCATTTAAATGTCTCTGGAAGCTCAATGAAGATAATTAAATGGCTTCTAATGGATTAAATATTACGAAGGGAATTAATTGATTGATTAATAGGTATTATTATTTACTCACAATGATAAATGATAATGATCTATACTTCATGTTTTGATAACAATAAGTAAAATAATGATTCAACTTTCTAGAACAGCATGCTCTAGATATTTTGCAAATATGAATAATCACCCTCGAGCATAATAATTTTTCAACAACAAACAGCCACATTAAATCTATCACTGGAATGATAAATGCGATAAATGCGAGAAGAGAAAAGTAGAATAAAATCCTGCAATTAAAGTAAAAAAAAATGCCTGGTGGAAAGACTCCAGTCAGTGACATTCAGCAACGTGCGCTTAGCAGACGCATAAATATTACATCAATACAAAGTTCAAGCAAAGTCTGATGCGTGACTTCAATAACTCGCTTGCGCATTGGTATCTTTAAAACATTCATTATCCATGTTCATAGTAATAATGCATTTCTCACATAAAAACGCACAGACAATTCTATTGACTATGAATGAATGGACGTGATTTGAGGCATTACATTACACGCTCATAACGGTCTCTCTTTAGCATTTGAACTGACGCGATGGGGACACTCATCAGCACTGGACTTTGTCCACTTTGGCGGTATGATCGTGGTGTAATCCGAAGCGAAATCATACGCAACTGGCGTGCCAGACGAATGCGCGTTGTTGTTTTTTTTATCGCGCTGCGCCTTCAGTAAACAAACACAGCGTAATTTATGGATTTGATTTGCTCGCCGGCTACATGCTAATTGGCTTAATTACGCCCACAGCCTACTTACTACTTTGTAATGTGCACACGGGGTGCAAAGTGCGCTCACCGCAATTCCATCGTGCGGCGCTTACGACGGAAAAAATCTGCTCATTCGGAAGTCGCCGCGACGAATGATGAGTTTAATTAACTCGTTACGAATTAGCACAATATTTATTCAAACGCGTATTCAGGCCGCGAGAATGACTGATAGCTTTCTCGTGTTGTTGCGAAAACTTTCTGTTATGTCACTTGAAAATATTTTGATCAAAGTCAAACTTGTTTGCAAATGATAAGCATCTAAGAACTCTAGTCAAAAATCACGAAGAAATAATATATTTTGAACGCGGATTCATCGATATAATAACACTGGAAGCTATGAATGTAGCAGTTAAACAGTTTTCTGGCGTTTTGCAGTTTGTTCAGCGGTTTCAGGCTGAAGAGTTTCACTAAGAAATCAGTGGCTTTCTTGACTCGCCTGTATTCATTTGTGGAAATTGCTCTGCACACGCGAATGGCTCTGCCAGGCACAAGACTTTACTCTCAGCCCATACGTTTCGCTCGCACGTATGGTAACATCGCCCGGAGGCGGCATGCGAACGTTTCACTATCATTATAGCAAGCTTTCATAGTCGCGTTTGATAACGATTTAATGCCGAATGCGTTTCTTCCACGTGGCACACACGTTTGATCCGTGCATGCATTCGCCGCCCCCGCTCGCTTCCGTATTTCGTAACATGCAATTGTTTTGTTTGTCGCCGCCAACCCCTTGAAGCAATTGCGAACTTTGAAAACTTTGCCCAAACACCAAACAAACCTTGTTTGGGTGCGTTCCAAGCGTAAATACTGCGACTGAATACACTTGAAGTAATAGTTTTGAAGGTGATTCATATTTTCACCGAGCCGCCCCTAATTTAAAAATACAATTTCTTATGATTTAATCTAATTTCATCAATATCTCGAAAAGTACTACAGATATCATCAACATTCCTGAATTTTTCACAAGTCTTACAACGAAGTAAATTGGCCTATCGCAAATTTGTTGGATGCATTCGTAACTTGAAGCGATGATGTTTATTCTTCAACTTTTCGTTTTAGTTGAAAGTTCAAGTATTACATAAAACTTAAATCTCTATCCATTAGACTATAGGCAGGTAAAAATCTGGAGCGATGTATCACTAATCGAAAAATACAATTTCTTTCATAAGAATTGTGATCTAATTTCATCGATATCTCGAAAAGTACTAAAGATATCATAAAAATTCTTGAATTTCTCACAAGTCTTACAAAGAAATAAATTGGTCTATTGCAAATTTGTTGGATGCATTCTTAACATGAAGTGATCATGTTAATTCTTCATCTTTTAGTTCAAGTAAGGTGATTCATATTTTTCTTTGCTATCAAATTTATTTATTGCATTGTACGTATGGCTGCTTTCGCACACTTCTGGCCCGTTGTGATACCAACGGAGTACAGCCCAACTACTTTAAAAGTTTAATCGCACTTCTGATCGTGAAGTTTTTTGCGTTTCTTTATAGCCATCGTTGAAAAAAGCGGAAACACCGAAAATGGCTGATAGGCCACGGCGTTCTACCACCTACCAAAGGCCGAAATCTCAAGCCGATGTAAGCGCTCATCACCTCGGATAGTTAATCACATCGTAACCATTGTTTTGTAATTGATAGATGAGTAGTGCCTCCTCAAGATTGGAAAATCGTCTTCGTGGAGATGGCGGTGCCAGTAGTGATGAAGATCTGGCAAGGCAAAACACCGATCTGCGACAGCGGCTTCGAGATGAAGCTTCGCTCTATCGCAAAAGATTGGATACTTATCGCCAGGCTCAGCAAAATCAAGCCACACTTGTCAGTCGGCTACAAGCCAAAGTATACTTACCGTTAATGAAAAATTCATTTCTTTATAAATTGCATCTATTTCTTTGAGGTTTTGCAATATAAGCAACGCTGCGCTGATCTCGAAGCGCAAATCGGCACTGGCGCTCCCGATTCTTTGAATACGTCATTAAATGCATCTGGACGCGCTCTAGCTGCCCCCGGTTCTGCACTGGAACAGGCCCAGCAGCATCTGCGTGATATTCGGGAAGTCCGGGATGATCATATCACTGAGCTAGATGTAGCATTAGCCAAACTCGAAGACGAGCGTAAAAAGTACTTATACACCTATTCCCCTTGAAATCGTCAAATATCTCTAATAATTCTACCATAGATGCGATAAATTAATGGCTCACAATAAGATTTTACGTGAACAACTTGAGGAATCGCAACAGACCAACGAAGATCTCACTGAAGACTTGCAAAAGTTGACGAATCAATTCGAAGAACTTCGCGAAGAAATGCTTATCAAAGAGGACGAATGGAAGGACGAAGAACAAGCATTCAATGATTATTATAGCACTGAACATAATCGTCTTTTGAATCTCTGGCGCGATGTGGTTAGCATAAAAAGGCTTTTTATGGATGTGCAGACGTCAACTGAGCGCGATCTTAATAAATTACGTACGGATATTCAAACTTCCGTTCGAGATGTCAACTATAATTGCGACAAGATTGATCGTGGAGTTCGATCGGAATCAATGCTTAGTGTAAGACATTGCTGTTTCTAGTTTAAACTTTATTAAACTTTATTTATAGTTGGCAGAACCCAGAACGCACTTTAATCTGGAGAACGTTGAACTCAAGTCACAATTGGACTTGTTGCGAGCGCAATTCGACGCGCAGAAAAGCGATTTGCGTGTTAAAGAAGATAAGATTCAAGAGCTCAAGAAAGATATTCAACTGCTCGAAGATCGTTGTGCCGATGCAGAGCAATCAGTGGTACAAGTTGCGCATATGCAGGATGAAGTTGAATTACTTCAGAATGCATTACGTGACATTGCGCACGCACTTATTCAAGATGCGGAAGCGAAAGATATCGCTGGTAACACACACGTACATCTAAGTTCTTCAACTCCTGTGCCTCAAAAGTCACCTAAACAACCCTCGAGGATTTCCTCGAATGCTTTCGCTGAAAGTACAATTTCAGCAGTTCAGGCTGCACTCCATAAACATAAATCAGTCAAGCATGAACTTCAGGTAAACTTAACGTTCAAACAATGATAATTTGTACACTACTTCTCTTAAAATTTCATCCAGGTCAAGTTACAATCAACTCGTGAACAATTTCATCTGGTGAGAAAACAACTTGAAGCATCGGAAATGCAATCGAACGAATTGGGAAATCGTTTACGCGACGTTATTCAACAATTAGACATGTGTAAAAATCAATGCTCGGAATCAACGCAAGAAAACGACAATCTACAAAAACTTAACGATGTTTTGAGAAACGAAAAGAATGCGATTGAGAAGCAGAAATACGAATTGTCGAAAGTAATGGAGAATCTCAATCAGGATTTGGATAAAATGCAAAACAAAAACTTGAAATTACAGAAGGAAATTGACGCGCTTCTGGATGAAAAATTATACTTCCAGAATGAATTTGATAGATTAATGCAGGAGGGTTCATTGCGCGAAATGAATTTACGATCAGAGGAAGATCGCTGCAGTCGCATTCGAGAAGAACTTCTCACGACAAGAGAAGAATTAAACAAGTTGTATTTAAGTCACGATGTGTTAATTCAGCAAAAGAACGAAGTTGACACTTTGGTCAAACATTTAGAAAAAGTGCGCTCTGATTTGGAGCATGAACTTGAGAGAGTGGGCAATGAAAGGACGAAACTTCATGAAGGACTCGTGAAGAAAGAAGGCATGGCTGGTCATCTGGAAACAGAAAAGCGGAAATTATTAGAAAACATTAAAAAGGTACTAATAATTAATCTATAAATCACACAATAACAATTTTGTTCTCTTCTTAAAGCTGGAAGAAGACAAACAACAACTTCAAAGTCAAGTTAATGATCATGCTAGTGACATTCAATCACTTCGTAAGGAACTTCTTCAGGCTGAGCAAGCCAAATTGGATTTAGATTCAGATCGCGTAACATTGACAGAAAAAGTTAAATTTCTAGAGATTGAAAAAGGAAAAGTAAGTAACCATAATCGTAATAATCTAAAACACAAATTAATTAAATAATATGTCCAAATCAGATTGAAATGGAACTTTCTCACGTCACAAGAGATCGTACCGATTTGTGTAATCAACTAACAGCATTAACTCGTAAAAAAGATGCCGTCATTGAGGAATTAACAAGAACAAAACATAAACTTGATCAACAAACTGAAACGAATGCACGAATCAATCGTAATCTCGAAGAACTAGTCACTGAATCTGAAGAAAAACAATGCGCTTTAGACACCCTCGAAAAAGATCTTCAACGCGCGCAAGAACAACTTGCAGCTTTGCGCTCTGAAAAAGAATCTTTGGAAGCTGTGCTCTTTGATACACAAACAAATCTTGAAGCTACTGAAATAAAACGTGATCAACTCGAGAATGACAATCAAGAACTCAACGTCAAAGTGGAATCCTTGAAAGGACAAGTGCAACGTCTCTCTAAAGACATTGAACGTTCGGAAAAACGTTTCCAAGAAGTAAAACAAACTTTAACATCGCAAGCAGGTGCACAAGAAGTGGAGTTCCAGCATATTTTGTCTAATTTAAAAGCACAAAATGAAGATACCATTAAGCAGCTTACCGAAGAACGTGAATTTATCCGAAGTTCAATGGAGAAAAAGTTGCAAAACACCATTCAACAATTGACGAATGAAAAGGAAGCGGAAGTAAATAATTTAATCGAGCGCATCGAAGCATTGCAAGGGCAAACTGAAAACTTAATATTACAACACGAGGAATTAATGTTACGTGCTGAAAATGATAAACAGCAGGCGCTTTTACTTGCGCATCATGATCAGCAAGCGCTGCAGGAGCGCCTGGAAGAAACTAAACGACATCTGCAAGAAGAACGCGAAGCACTTGAACGCTGCAAACGAGAGAATAACGCGACATTTGAACAAAATCGAAATTTGATGAATCAAACCAAGGAGGAACTTACGAAGAATAAAGCAAAATTGATTGAAATGAAGCAGAAATACGATGAGGAAAAACTCAAACTCGAGTCGGCTATTGGTGATCTCCAACGCGATAAAGAAGCGAATCTTGGCGATATACAAAATATGAAAGTACAAATCCACTTGTACGAAGATAAAGTCGATTCGCTGAATAATCAATTACACGACACTTTGAGAAAGTTGAAAGAAATGGAGAATATTTCCGAATCGCTGCGCAAGGACTTAACCGATGTCCGAAGACAGTATTCCGATTGCAATTTCGAAAAGGAAAAGTATCATTCATCCAATAAAGAATTGCGCGACCTAGTGAAAAAGCTCGAGTTTGAAAAACGTGACCAATCGCGTCAGATCGAGGAAAATTATCAAAAGTTATCAGTAGCTGAAGACGCAAAGAATGCGCTCGAAGTTGAGAAGAATAAATTGCAAAATATCATTCGCGAAACGGAAAAGGAGCAAATACAACTCGATAATAAATTGCAATCGTTAGTTGAAGAATTGCAGCGTAAAGATTCACAAAATGCACAAGCACAAGCTGAAGAAAAAGAACTACAAGCACGGCTTTTAAACGAAGTGGAAGAGCGCGATCGTGCACATCAGGAAGTGCATAATGTGAAGAAACAACTTGCTGAATTGGATCGTAATCTTGAGCAAACTCGTAAAGAATTGGCTGTTTCAAGAGCACACCAAGGACACCTTGAAGAACAATGGCATGCCAAAGAACAGGATCTTCTGGTACATTTAGAAGATTGTCGCGCACGAGAAAAACGTCTCGAGGACCAGAAACATAACTTGGAAGTGTGTTTAGTGGATGCATCACAACAAATTCAAGAACTTAAAACCAAGTTATCCTCGGGCGAAAGCCGCATGCGATCAATAGATACACAACTCGCGCAAACCGAAACCCAGAAAAGGGATGTCGAACAAAAATTAACAAGTGTCATTTCAACCCTTCGAAGAATAGCGGGTATTCAATTAGATGGCACAATAACACCTCAAAGTCAACGACTTATGAGTCCATCACGTCGTTGGAGTCCGGCACGAGTCAGCGACTATGAGAAAATTGATTCAGTGTCTGACATAGATCCTGAAAGTGTACGCAAAGGAGTTCGCAATCTAATGCAGCAAGTCGCAGTTGTCGAACGTGAACGTGACGATCTTAAATCGCAAGTTGCAATAGCCAAGAAACAACTGAAAGAGTCCACTGATACTCAAGCAAAGGGCGATAATAAATTGGGAAAAGTGCTTCAGAATTTCCGCCTTTTACAGG
This sequence comes from Aleochara curtula, assembly GCA_963978815.1. Taxonomy (NCBI): domain Eukaryota; kingdom Metazoa; phylum Arthropoda; class Insecta; order Coleoptera; family Staphylinidae; genus Aleochara; species Aleochara curtula. The sequence continues at coordinate 10,720,437 of OZ022221.1, read as the reverse complement.
ACGAAAAAGGAGCACTTGAGGCAAAACTCGGACAGAAAGTAATCGCGTATAATACGCAAGCTGATGCGCTAATGAAGAAATCCGAGGAGGCCCAACAATTACGAGATAAACTAACTAATCTTGAAGTGACTTTAACCACTTGTTCAGAGGATAAAAAACAGTTAGAGGTATTAAAAATTTCCCTAAATTAAGTAACGTGTTAAGTATATAATATTCTAGGATAAAATTGATAAAATGAAAACAATTCTTCATAAACTCGAAAATGATAAACGAAATCTTCAAGAAGAGTTATCTCGCTGTGAGGCCAGAGGATCCAAAATGGAATTACAACGCATGTCTGCTGAAGGTGATCTTCACAGATTACAAATGATGTTACAGGAACGCGATGCGAGTATTCACAAACAACAGGAGAAGATTGAATTGCAAGCGAGAAGTTTAGCTAGTTTAGAGGAACGCTGCTCATCCCTTAAGTCTACGATTGATCAATTAAATCAATCACTGGAGAAAGCAGCAAATTCCGAATCGGAAATGAAGATTGAGATTCAAAGTCTTCAACGAGGTTTGCTTGAATCCAGCACACAGAGTCATTCTGGTCAGGAACGTATAAAAACTGTAAGTAACACAAATTTCCCGTTTTCCCCTTTTCCTCAAAATAAAAATAAAAATATTTCAGCTCCAGAAAGCTTTGAATACCTGCGATAATGAGAAGAAAATCCTCGCTGAACGTTATGATAGTTGTCAGCAAAACGCCGCTGAATTACGTCGTAATAATCAATTATTACAAGATCAAATTGCACGTTTAAACAACGAACTTGCAAATTGCGAAGTGCAACGATCAGGCCTCGAAAGTCAATTGCGAGTTAATCAATGGCCAGTTGATTCCTCAGTTGGCAGTCATCATGAAGAAGAGCTTCTTAGACAATTGCAATCAATTCAGCGGGAACGCAATGATCTTCGCACAAAAGTCGAGTCGTTGAACACAAAACTTCGACAAATTGAATCTGAAAATCAGCAGCTCGAACGCGCCATGTCCAGAACACCACACCGGAGCAAATCGTACGAACGACAAGACAAATACGAATTGGAGACGTCCATAAGTGATCGTCAAAGTATGAAATTGGAGCAGGAAAATCGTGAACTTCGTATGCAAATATCCAAGCTGGAATCTGAACTCTCTGTGAAAGAAACAGAACTTACCAGATTGAAAATTACCGGTGCTTCATCGAGTGGTTCGGACATGAAGTATTTAAGCACAGACATTGAACGTTATCGTGCTGCTCAATTACAAGCCGAGCGATTGCTAGAAGCGCGCGAGCAAAGTCATCGACAGCAAGTTCAGCGTCTTGAGAATCAAGTTGCGAATCTCAGAGAGCAGTTGAATCAGGAAATCAAAAGACGTCAACAGTATGTGATGCGTAGCAGCCGAGCTGGAAGAGAAATGCAGCAATTACGACAAGCGCTTGGCGATTCTTTACGAACAGTTAGTCAAGATCCTTCTCTGGATGCGTTGCTCCTGGAGCAAGAAGCTCGCAAACTTGACCACACTGCCTCAACCACTGCCAGTTTACCTCCGGGTTTATCATACGATAGAAAAGATAGAAGCACCCCACAACCTCCTCCTTATTAATTAATTAATTATTTAATTTAAATCAATTAGGCATAGAAATATCAAAGGAGGAATTTCTTCATTCCATAGGGTAGTTGATTGCACTTTGCTCCTAGAGCATAAACAAACAAATTTCGCATTTATATCTTTACATCTTTCATAATAGTTTATGGGTAAGTTTATACAATAATTTTTCTTATAGCTTATTTAATCACATTAGTTCTTCAACTTAGATTTATTTAGGGTACGTAGAAGAAGGGTACAATCAATGTTGCAACAAGAAGAAAAAAATTATTCAAATTTAATACCCTGAGCCAATGGTAATTCTTTCGTATGATTAATCGTAATAGTGGACCTCCTCATATATTGCTTCCATGAATCGGAACCAGACTCTCTTCCACCTCCGGTGTGTTTTTCCCCACCAAACGCACCGCCTATTTCCGCACCGTTCGTCGGAATATTAACATTAACAATTCCGCAGTCTGAACCTTTAGGGCCGATCCATTCAAACATCTTTTCAATGCTTGAGGTAAACAAACTCGACGAGAGACCTTGGTTGACTTCATTATTATAGCTGATTGCTTCCTTTAAACTGCTCGCCTCCAGAATGTACACAATTGGCGCAAAGCATTCAGAGTGAACCAATGGATGGTTATGAGGCAAACCGGAAATAATTGTTGGCTCAACGAAGAATCCAGGACGATTTAAAACCTTTCCACCAAACTCTATTTTTCCTCCAGCTTTAACAGCTTTCTCAATAGTTTCTTTATACTTTTCAACTGATTTTTCAGTGTGTAATGGACCAATGAGGACATTTTCTTCTAAAGCATCACCAATTCTTGGCATTACTTTTTCGTAGGATTTCTTTAGTCGCGCAACAAATTCTTTTGAAATCTAGGAAAGCATCGTATTAATAATTTATTCCGAAAATTTAGGTTTTTTACCTTTTTATGCAGAATTAATCTTCTTGTTGTAGTGCATCGTTGTCCTGCGGTTCCCACACAGGCGAACACGGATGCTTGGACAGCCATACTTAAATCGGCATCTTCATCAATAATGAGCGCGTTATTGCCGCCCAATTCCAGTAAATGTTTTCCAAATCGTTTTTGAACTTCAACTCCTACTTGATTTCCAATCTCACAACTTCCCGTGAATGACAAAAGTTTAATGCGAGGATCAGCAGCCATTGCTTTACCCACATCCGCTTTTCCGCTACATAATGTTGCGATCGCCCCCGGCAGTTTATTCTTTTCCAGAACGTCGACGACGATTTTTGTGGTTGCAATTGATGTTAGAGGGGTTGTTTCAGAGCCTTTCCATAAAACCGTATCTCCGCAAACCTACAACGATAAAATATTCTTCAAATGCAAAATTTAATTAGCTATTTGTCAAATACTCACCATAGCAATTGCACTATTCCAACCATAAACAGCCACGGGGAAATTAAATGCGGAAATCACACCAACGACACCAAGTGGGTTCCATTTTTCCATCAAGACATGTCCAGGACGTTCAGAGGGAATAATTGCGCCGGATAAAGACCGCGAAAGTCCGACAGCATAGTCGCAAATGTCAACGTATTCTTGAACTTCACCAATGCCTTCCGGGACGATTTTTCCTAAGAGAAAGTTCCGGGTAAGAATAGTAAGTAGGTACAACATATTTATATGCGGCAAATTCCTACCCATTTCTAAAGAAACCAATTTCCCCAATGGAACTAATTTTTCCCGGAGCGCATCGCCAATTTGGCGCACAATTTCGCCACGTGCGGGAATCGGAAGGTCAGCCCATTGATTCCAAGCATTTTCCGCGGATTTGATACACGATTCGTAATCAGTTTGATTGCCGTATTTCACTTCAGCAATTACCTCGCCATTACTCGGGCAAATAGATTTAACCGTCTAATAATAAATGAAATTGGGCATTAGGTAACTAATTCATAATAAGGATTAATACTTACTTCGCCAGATCCTTTCCACGCGCCATCGTACACACCGTAATTAGATCCTTGAAGACCCAAGTCTTTCAAGAATGAATATTTCGTATCGTTGACTAAGTAACCGGAAGCCATTCTTAGAACATTCACAAAGTTATGCGTGCTCTTGCTGGACTTGAACAAATGAGGAATATTTGAACGTTGAATTAAACTCGTCATATCTTTACCGAAAAAACAACGGGACTATAAAAGCGGCTCGGGATCCTTTATTGCACTCAAAAAAGATTAACAAATAACGTATCAGAGTTGGTTAGCTATGCTCAAGCTTTTTATTCTGTTGATCAAAGAAGAAAAGGTTATCGAAAGTTCAAAACATCGTTCAATAGATAATATACTAATCAAATATTACGTAAAATTCATATCCAACTATTTCTCGATGGCTACAAACATTATGCATAGCATAATTAGTTTATCAACACACTTATTGATCACAAATACGTCATTTTTTAAAGACGAGTATTTAAATTTGTTTAAATATCGCTTGAGCGGTTGCCTAGAATAAACATCGCAAATTGCGAATATTGAATAAAACTCCAGTTGAATAAACTTGGAGAGCGCACGCAATAAAATGTAAAGAGTTTCATTTTGCATTCAGGAAACTGTCAACATGTTGCCGAAACTGAATTTCCCCTAAGAATCAAACTTCGATCGCCTGGGTAAAACTTCATCTATTTATAAATAAATACATTCGAAAGTGTCCCAAACATATGGAAGAAGAGAACAAGTTTCGATTTCGCAAAGTTTGCACACGCGTTTTGCGCCTTGAATGTGATGATAAAGGCGTGCAGGAAATTTAAAAGCTTTAGCGTAAACTTTTCATCATGCTACCAACGTTATTCTCAAGTTTTTATTAAAACATTCGTAATAATTTACTATACTCGGATAGTATTATCGTAAAGTTGAGAAATTCGAAACGGTGATTTAAAAATGAAGAAAACCGAAGAGTAAAAGTTATGCTAAAACCGGAAAATCTTGCGCAAATTATTGCTATGCGTTGCGTCAATAAAAGTCAGCACAAGCACTGCGAATAATCGTAAAAATCTATTTATTCACTTTAATAGATTTTAAAGCTGCTATATCGTGGAAAGCAAGTGACTCTTCCGCCCCTGTACTTCTTGATTACACTTCAATTTTATTTTATCTTTTATTTTTTCCTTAGAATTTTACGTTGCGCACAGCCAAGAAGTGTTTCAAACTTAATGCTACGTGAATTCAATTTATTACTGGCTTAACCAATTTCTGATTTATTTAGTTCTTACGGGAAGTAATCAATTGAGCTGCTACCTTAATTTTCCAGACGAATTAAATCGCGTTATCTTTGACAATTAATAAATTATCGTATTTATTAGGCATATCATTGGCCATTGAGCAGATGAATAAATGCACCTTTGAATTTAGCTTTGAGCTCTAGTTTTCGCGAGGGTTGATTTCGAGCGCGTTGTTTATAACCCATTCAATATTGCTTACCAATTGTATTTTGTCACCGTCGTTACGGGAGTTCGAAAAATAGGCGCAACCCTAGAGTATCGGTTTCGGTTCAGTATGCAGGTCTCGTAAAAGCAACTGCGATATAAAAACAATAAAAAATGCTACGTGTGTGCAAACAAAATAGCAAATTCAACAGAAGCCAAACAATGAAGCAAAAAAACCAATGTGCGCGAGCAATAGTAGTAACTAACATTCAATGTTTTGATTTGATGAAAAGGTTTATTTATTTGTTGATGGAAACAAATAAAAGCAAACAAATGCATCTAGCTGGATGGAATTGCATGATTAAACATATATTTTCATTATTAAAATCTGAATTATGGACGGTGCGCTAATGAAAAGCCAGACACTCTTTCGCAACATAAAGCATCGGTTTATGGCTGCGGTGAACTATCAAACAAAGCCATCGGGCGTAAAGTGCGCTCAACTAAACGGTGTTAATTACGTTTTGTGGTCATGTTGCGCCACCTCACACTCTTCTTATCCTGCGGGCACGCACTCGCTCACACCGGACACCACCCGCCGATCCTTCGAAGGATGTGTCATATGTGCGGGGCCATACGGCAGGCATTTTCGCGTTTACGATGTCGTTATTCTCTCGCCTCTAATATTTGCGATTCTATTGATTTTTATATTCAATAACGGCGTCGTTACACCTATTTAATTTAATGAATTTCCACGTTATCGGATTCGGTTAATGATGATAATGCGTTTGCGTAAATAATGAGCGCATATTGTTATGTTAATAACTATGTTCCACGGTAACGCAGGGAAATTCATAGGAAACTTTGCGAATGAAATAAATGCATAAGATAAACAAAAGGCTATCTCCGAATGCAACGATTTACATTCATTGCGCGTTGGCTCATTTCATCCCGAAGGTATTTGCGCAGCGCTGTTTGCTTCGTGTTACTATGGGGATAACGAACGAACGAACGGCGGCGAATCGCCGGCAATAAAACACTCGTCGCACCCTCGAAAGTGGTATGCTCGAGTCGTAGATATATCCTAAATTATCATCGAATGACATTTAGAATGTGTTTGGGCCGCGAGCAGATAAATAACTGGCCAGCGCGCGCATGGAAATTGTTCCAAGTCAAACAGAGCTCTTTGTACCTTGCGTCCTGCTTCCGGGATCCATAAACAAACCGGGATAACGCGCGCGCGCGAGCCGGATGATTAAGTTCAAAGCCTGGAATTGTAATTTTTCTCCGTTTGTGTTAAGTTTTACACGCATTAATCTCATTTACAAGCAACTAAGCAAATCCAGGAATAAATTTTAATCAGTTGCGTTTGTTGAACTCACATATGAGTCGATGGAATTTTTCATTTTTGTTGTTTGAACAGTTGAAGTGAAGAATTTAATCTCTTTGTTTGTCTCGGGCGCATAGTACAAAATTCCTTGTTGGACATTATTGCAAAAGAGCAAGTTGAAGGCCTCAAAACGGTGAAGGCATCCCACACGCAATGCGACGAGCGCAAAATAATCATAAGGAACTGGATGCTGGCTGGCGCCTTCTTACGTTTTATGGTATTTCCATATATTAAATCCGTGCAAACTCGCAGGTAATCCCAGCTAAAAATATCTCCAGTGTCGTTGACTCTTTATACGAGAAAGATAAACCGCGAAGAATAATTTTATTTATCTTTCTTTATCGGAATTTAAACGCTAGAAAGCAAATTAGTGAAGGTACCCCACAGGCTGAAAATCACAGGGGAATATTATTAATTAAATATCATGAATTTTTAAAAGGATGTGGGAACGACAAGATATATTGCTGCTACGGAGAGGTCAGATGAATCTGTTTATGAATTTCAAATACGTTCAAATTTTCACTCTGCTCTCGAGCTCGTCCAATTTTCATGCATATTCGCTCGACTTACCTACCCCAGCTTTACTACACTTAATCGCCAACCCTTTGAACCATCTCATTCACTGCATATTAATTTGTTTATGCCACTATTTTCAGTTTATTTGCTCTCCCGCTGCGGTTTTATTAAAATGCATATTGGCAAGTACTTTTAAAATGTAAAATTTTCATTACAGGATGACATTTTATCATCACATGTTGTTTCTATAATTTCTGCGCAATGCAGTGGAAATGTGAACGCAAAGTTGAGATAAATGCATTTGATTGGTGTAACCATCCAGCATTTGATTAATCTCTTTGATGTTCGACTGCCATCGCTTAACAAGCGCGTCCTCGTTGGTCGTATGTGGGCACTTTGTGTCGATGGGCTAAATTTATTGCTTCCCGTTGCACCCGCCCGCTCCCAGCATACAAATACAGTGCGGACTCATCTGCCGGCATTTGTGATGGAATCACGGGGGGCGGCTTTCAATCGGCGATGATTGCACGCCATCGCATGCCATAGCAAAAATAGGGTGAGAATAGCAAATCAGTGTCATTGCATCGCATCAATCTAATCAGGTCTTCCTCTATGCACTCTCTGCGATATTGAATTCAGGATCGTCCTGGAATATACTCGATTGCTCCCCTATACGAGCTAGTTTTAGTAATGCTCAGTAATACGATCAGAAAATAATCAACTATATTGTTTGCTAATGAAAGCTGATACAATCTGAATTAAATTATCGTGGGACGTATTGAAAATATTCAGCAAGAAATTCAACATATTTTCTTTGAAACAAATATGATTTGTTTCACGTCCTTGAATCATTAAAGTATACTGAAAGGACGTTTCCATAATACCAGAAGCAGGGTACAATGTTCAATTAAAATTTAATTACGCAAAGCGGAGGCGGCAACAACGACGGCGAGTGCATTCAGTGTGTTAACAACATACACTATCAAGTCACAACCCTCTCGCTTCAATCCTTTGATACACTTCAAACGGATTCCAATTTAGACATGATAAACTATTTCTACAAGTGTATACATACATAATGATAACTTACCAGGAAAAAATAAGTCATCTACGTTGAGCACGCGTTTGTTAAATAAACAAACACTTCAAGAAGCACGTTAATTACGTGCCTTGTTTTGCGCTTGCTAGGACAAAATTAGGATTTACGTAAAGAGTCCTTCGTACCTGCCTGCTGAGAGAGCGCATTAAGAACAACAAAAGCAGTACGGACAGCAAACAAACAAACAACAAGCGGCAAGGGTAAAACAAGTGAGTGATAAACAGCAGGAGGACACATCGTTAGGCGCGAAAACAAAAGGGTGTGCAATAGAGGAAGTGCAGCTAATTGAGAAAATAGTTGATTTACAACCACATTCTTCATATATGCGGAAGAGAAAACGACAATCGCATACAGGATGTGCAATTTGCCATTGACTAGGTCTTGGCTTTTGTTCACAAAGTGCATGTTTCGGGGGCGAAAGGTGACACAAGTATATTGACTGAGTGCACTGAAGTGTTCGTGCCATTAATGGCAAACAAAAACAGTAACAACAACAAGACTGATGGTAATGGCAACAAGGATGACAATGATGGTAAAGGTTCGAGTAGCATGTGGGATACGGGAGTGTGGTAACTCTAATTGCCCAACTCTGTCGAGCATTAAATCCATGCCACCCCCGTGATACTTCTGGGACTCGCATTGACATTGCGCTCCGTGCTCAATGCGCTGAAACGTAGTGTAATTACGTAATGATTGCAGTTCATATTGATGGATAATTATTAATGCGTTTAACTGTTTGCTCTGGCTAATTATCCTCAAATTTGCCGTCATCATCATCATCGTAATCATACAGTTGAAATTAATCTCTTAATCTATGAGTTACGTAATTTTATTAATTAGTTCGCTGAAGCGCGTTCCTTGAGGAAATAATGAAAAAACGGTAAAAGACTGAGCGCACTTAGTTAATTGCACTCAATAGACAATTGAAAGCACTTGAACGTCACTTCAGCGCATCCGTACCGGATAACAAACAATGCAATACCCAATAAGTGATTGATAATGATTGAGTGACTGATATAGCCATCGGGCTTTCACTTCAACGCAAAAGCTGGAGTAAAATAGTACATAGTCGAATCAGATAATTCTTTTAAATCAACCAGATGAAATTTAAAAATTCTTTCTGAAGCGTAATAATCATGTAGTAAGAACATTCGTTCTTTTTATCTTCGACTCTCTTGCTCGTGCGACATATTCGTGGAATGCTTTGCATTTTCGGTACGTTTTCGTCTTGTTGAGAAAGCATGCAAAGCAATTTGCACAATGAATGGACTGCTAGCTGAACAACAAGCGTAAGAAGACGAAGAACAAGACAAAGACGAAACGCATTGCTGTCCAATTTAGTAAAAGCGAAATTGCCCAAAGGGACAACGCGCATTCACCTGAAGAGAGCAGCGAGCTGACATAGTCGTGCGTGCTTCAGCCATAAAGAATTATGAACCTCGGAGTTTTGTTGCGCATACACGGAAAAATGGGAGAACATTACCGAAGACAATAAGTAATATGCCTACAGGGTAGCACTTTTACCTTTATTCATTTGCTTCATCCGCTGTGCCGCTCGCCGCCCGCCCTCTGACTTTTTCACTTTACGCCTCATTTTGTGCGCACGTTTAAAATTTCACATTTTATTATTATAACATCTGCTTTGTTTTACGCTTATCACACGAGTGCTTTCACAATGTTATTTCTTGTTTGATTAATTTCTGACATTCACATGCAAATCATGCATTGTTTAACTCTCATAACTTTTCACCGTGGACGGTAAACACTACAGGTTTTAATTAATAGTTAAACGCGAAAAGAAATAAGTAGTAAAAAGTTGTGCTGATGCGAAATAACACATGATACAAATGGGTTATTTCCCAAGGGATGCTTGTTGCCGCCGTCGAGTCAGTCATTGAGCTCCGTAGCTAGGCGCTTGCCGCCTCCGACATCAACGCCACGTTAAAATTCGATAAATATTTATGCGCTTTACCACGATTTATCCTCGTACATGCGCGAAAGCATTGCACAATACAGATTCGGAAAATGTATGCAAAATAGGCTATTATTACGCACGGGGATACCTAAATAATAAACAAACAGAGCTAAAATTTCAAGCAAAAAGTTACCAGTTTATGGGATTATAAATAATGCTCAACTATAAAATATTCCCACGAGAAATTCTTTGCTTTTTTTCGGATGATTCGTAGAGTTTTGCAATGAAATTGTTGAATCATTGCCATTGCAATCAATACTTGCGTATACGAGTAATTAAACAGGTGCACATAATAACATTTCAGCTTCACCCAAAGAGGAAGCAGACGTCCTTCACTTGCATCATTGCAATGCGTTGATTCATCACGTTATTATTGTGACATTTCGGTGGGAAGTTTATCTCTAGGCTTTGACGTGCAGTAATAAAATTAAATACGGTAGGAAATTGCCAACTGAAACCGGATATTGACTGAGAGAAGTTGGACAAACATAGAAAAGCACCTTTTATAAACGCGAAATGCTAAATTGTTTACTAAGTAAACTAAAGAGTAATTAAATTTTTCTCATAGTCACTAGAGTAGAGCGCAAGGCAATAAATAAATAAATACTTCAAGTGAATTGCAAAATTCAACAAAATCTAGAAATTTAATTAGAAACAAAAGTGCAATGAGAACAAACAACTCTCTTACTAACCCAGAGAAAACTATAATTTTTTCTCACAATAGTTTAACTACTTAAATTCATCAGTGAATTACTTAAGCGAGATTACTTAATTCAAAATTTGGATATTTAATTTAAACTCTAATAGACTTCTTCTAGTTGATTGCTAAATTCACTTGTGATGTCAAGTATGAGTGATTGAATAATTAAATTCTGAGAAACTTGCAATTGCGCGTTCGTTGTAACGAAATTGCATGAAATCGTTGAGGAAACAACGCGCAGCACTGGGTCAGTAAGGGGAAAACAGAGCAGTTCCTATCGCTAGAATTATCAGCAAAGAAGCAGTGGAAATTAGGAAAAAGTATAAATGAATCCTGAAGAAGAAGTGGGATAGAAACTCAGGGTAGATATTGAAGGAGGTTCGACGAGCAGGAAGGAGAAAAGGAATAGGAAGTAGTACGCTCAGGGCAATTTTCTAAATGAAGTTTTCCCAATCAATTAGCGTACATTTGAGTTAATTCAACAAGAACGTCCTCCATCTCTTCTCTTCATTTTCCCGCACTCTGATTTCCTCCTTTCTCATATATTTATTCATTTTACTTTGCTTTCCTTTATATTAAATTTAGATTTTCCTTTACGTTTTGTTTTCCGCGTATTTTCTTTCACTTATTTCAATTTCTACAAAGTCATCTTTGAAAGTCTTTTTCTTTGAAACTTTATATCATTAATTTTTTTAATTGAATAACTTTTTAAACTTAATTTTGCACATGACTAATAAAACATTTTTTAAACTAGCACACAGGAATATTATATATTCAGTCAAAAAAGAGGAAACGCGAAAGGACTAACGAAGAGGAAACAGGAAGTTGATAAAACCGGTATACGATGAAAAACAGATGCTGCCTAGTTTGATTCAGTACGAACGCTCTTCATGCTACGTTAAGGGCTGAAGGAAGGATGAATAGCAGGACTATATATATGAGTCAATATAAAGGACAGAAACGGTGGCAACACTGCTAGAGACAGTGGAACACCGAATTGAGGGTGGCAGCAAATTGAAACCGGAAGCTGGGCGTAGAGGGGTTGTGTGGCGAAATGAAGGTAACACAATGAGGAAGACGCTCCCTTGGCCTTCTTTCGTGCGCGCTAAAGAAGTAAATTAAAATAAATCGTTCTCAAAATATATTTAAAGAAGCGAACGCGGAAGCGCGCCGCCGAAGAGGATTAAAATCGCACCCACCCTAATTTGACGCACAGATACGTCTCTTTCCTTCGCGGCGTCTCTTCCTCTTTCTTCGTGTCAATGTCAGCCGCCTCCTGCTAAAAAATATAATTCAATAAAAAAAGGAAACGCACAAAAAATGGTAGAGTAAATGCGGGAAAAACAATAAGAGGGAGGAAAAACAATAAAACAGTTGAAAAGTGCCACATAAAATTTATCACCTCGCTTTTTTGTTGTTTCGGAAAAGGGGATATTTATTAACTTTTTTGGCACGCTAATCAAATTTCCATTAAAACAACATTTTCTACTTTATTTTAAATTCCACCTACTTGCAGGAGATAAGGAGGACGAAGAAGTACAAATTTCAAAGTTGAAAATGTAAATATAAATGATAATGAAGACGTATGAAAAATAGGATAGAACAAATATGAAATATGCTAATTCCGTATTTCCGGTTTCAACTTCTAAGACTCGGAAACCACCACATGACGCACGCCGCCACTGATATTACTGCAGGAAGAACGCCGCACGAGCAATGTGCAGATAATGAAAAATCTTATTGTTTTTACCATGCAAATTTCGTGGATTTTTATGCTAATCCGCACCACCAGCTGTCGATTGAGACTTGGGTGCGTGTGTGAGATAATTAGAAAAATTAGAAATTTGGAAAAGAAAGTGTTAAGCCTTCCAAGTGCATCATCATTGGATTTGCAACATTCAAGTGGCATTGAGTCGTCGTGGATTTGGTTGAAGATCTGCTTGCATTTGCATTCGAGCATTGAATTCGCTTGCAGCTGGTGGTGGATGAGTGCGCTGAGAGTGCGCAAATCCGAAGGAGCGGCAGCTCGGATTTGCATCACATTTGAATAGCATGCATTTATCCGAGCTTCGTGTTGCTGCTGCTGCTGCTGCTCCTGCTGCATCAATAATGTTTATATACACAGCGCATATCAATATGAAGAGTCACTGAGCATCAGCATCAACATCATTCCTCCATTTCGATTTAATGGCTTTTTAATGACACTTTCAGCTCAACGCACGCCCCGCTCTCGACGTAATAGAACTTCAATTTTAATAAAATATCTTTTTCACAACAAATTCCTTCGCAGAAAGAAAAAGATATAAAATGCATGCAGCACATCATAAAAATTTGTCGATGGTCACCGTCGATGAACAAAGAGACGAAATAGAAGTAAACACACTCGAAGGACGACGAAGGACGAAGAACTAAAAAGAATTCTTTTGCAGAGTGGACATTTTCTTCACGCCACCTTTGCTTGTCATTCACTTTACACTCTCAGCAAAACCTGAGACGTTCTTTTGTATCATTCAGGCATGCTTTGCGTTGCGACAGTTTCCACTCTTAAGCTCGCAGATTGTTTACACTTAAAAGCGTTTCCTGCGACAATATTTTAAAATAACTCGATACCTTTTTCTCTTTGGCTGTTTTTCCTTAACAGGAAAATCTACGAGGTTGATGCTTTCTTTTTATCTTCGCGTACAGACAGACGCATGTCGCATCGGAAAGCAATTTTTCTTTAGGTAACAATACGAACGCCAACGTGCACACAATGCACATTATAGGCGGCGGCTGCGGCGGTAGCGGCGTCTACGAGGGTTCCAATTTCCCATTGGCGGCGGCGGCGGCGGTGACAACACTGCTAACACAGCTATCTGATGATGTCATCAATATCTATGAACGCGTGCATGTGTCAGTAGTAGGTAAAATGTGTGCGGAGAGAACGCAAGGTAAATCTGTCATTTGATTCAGCAGACTGACGTATTCACAAAAGCGATGATGATGCAGATTTAAACAAATCTATCAAACTGAGCTTTGCTACGTTTACTCAAATGACATCCAAGACAGATGCAGGAATAGGCAAATTCAATTTCAAGTCTTAATTCGTCAATGAAGCATAAATAACTATTGAAAAGTTGACAGCAGTAATCTCCGGCTCGGTCACTTGAGCCAGTGACTTTCAGGTCACAATCCAAGTGTTAACCCTCTCAGCCATCGAGCCATTAATACTTAAGTAAGTAATTAAAATTATTCTGAACCAAAAGAATAATGAATAATGAAGAATATTTTGGAGTATACGACAACCCCGGTGCTGCATGCCGCATGCTACCAACTACGACGTGACACGTCCCGTGATTTATTATCCTTGCGAATCCTTTATTATTGCTTCATTACAATACTGACGCTTCTTATCACACGACGTCGCTTATTATCCACACTAATCAATCCTTATCATATCAGTTCTCATAGCATGCAGCGCAGTCATCATTAATTATATATTATTTGCATTAAACTAACTTTGAACGTAGGTAATTTGTTTCAGGTATCATCTAATCTCGGAAATATTTATGAATTTCATAAATCGTCGCACGCCAACATAGTATTTTGGTTCGTATTTTGTATTTTGCGCAATTCAAACATCTTGAATTCGATTGAAATTTATTGCGAGCATCACAATAGCTTTCGAATCCGATGAGCGCAATGTGATAGCGAAATGGAGCGCAATTGGCATTGTCGTTATTTCAAACACGCGTGATATGATAAATAGCGTCGAAATTAGATTTTGCGCTCTTCCCTAGGTGTTCAAATATTTGAACCTGATAGAAAATATATTCAAATATCGCGTGTATTTCAAGATATTCCAGAAATATTACCAAGAGTTTCACACAACCAATTCGCGTCATTCAATCTTCTCAAAGTGCAGATTTAAGCGGTTATTCAAAGCTGAAATTTAAATACTCTGTATGTAAAATTACATGTGAGGGTTGTATTTGTATATCAAATTCCATTTCACTTAAGACAAGAGTGTTCTTGATCTCAATGCTCCTGTTGTTCAATCACACGTCAGTGCATTCAACGCAGCACAAAGCAAATTCACAATTATGCTTAATTTATAAATCATAAATTATTAAGTATATAGCGCTCACGTCTTAATATAATAATAATACGCAAGTAATATATGATATCCTGTCAGGACATATAACGAAATTGTTTAAAAATCGTGCGAAAAATTAATTGCGAATTTGCTGAAATAGCGCTTAATCATTTGCAGGATAATCCAAGTTTTATTGATCACATATTAGGCGATAACTGAACTTTTCATTTCCTAAATAGTTCTTCAGTATTTTAATTAATTATCGGTGGTATTCTGAGTATAATTGCTTGACGCTTTATCAATTTCTGATTTAGAATTCAATTCATGAACGCGACGCAAAGACACAACTCTTTTTGTCATTTCGTTTTCTTGCAGTGTTTGAATAGACATGAGACTAAATACATTAAGTGCATATGTGTGCAATTCTTGCAGTATACACGATAAATCTTAGCGGCAAAGACGTATAACACTAAGAAACAACGACGACTCGGAAGACTAAGACATATTATAGCGATGTAGATCCAACTTACACGTTGGATCACAAAGAAAATGGAGGAGAAGTAAGACGAAAATAAGACAAAGATTCCATACAACTGCAAAAATAACAAGTTGAGTAATTAAATTAATAAATTATGCGCATTACTTTAATTTACTGAAGCAATATTTACAAAATTTTATTATATAAAGCACTTACGCGTTGGTGCTCCGGAGAATATGCATTTTGTTTGAATTCATGATTTAAAATAACGTTGAATTACTTTAAATTACGTGATAATAATCATCGTAAAACTAGCACAAGGTCGTGGGACTAAAAGTAGATTAAATCATCAAGCTTAGAATTAGAAGACTTCAAAACTAAAACACTACTTCGCGTGTTACGTAAACGAAAAGAAGATTTTGACTCAATTCTCACATTACACAAAAAGGATTACATAAATTGCACTTTTATCCAATTACTTAATATAATTATATTATTATCTTAAAAACCCGCCCGGTATTACCAAAGTTTATATTCGGATTTGACGATTTAAAATTAGTTCAACTATCGGTTTATGACACTTGCTCATCGCGCGCGCGCTTGTTAGTTATTCTTGTTCTTGCAGTTTGCTTAGTTTTCGGTCGGTGATGGATTTTCAATGTCCAAGCACTCAATGCGCAGTGGTTGTTGGTAGATTTAGAAATGGATTCTGCGGCAGCGCCGGCAGTAAAAGTCGAAACGAAGTTGGTCAGCGCACATCTGTAGCATGTCCAGAACTTGCAAACAAGTTCCAATGTAAATTACCAACCACGTGGACAATTCCCATTATCGTCTTAAACCGCCTCACGCCGCCACCAACTGCTGATGCGCCAGCAAGTTTCGTTTAGTCGGGAAGATGATAAATATTTATGTTGCGCTTAAAATTTGATTGCGCCGGAAGTAAAACTAACCCCGAACACGTAAAAATAACCTTTAAAGGGTTTTACGCAAATCAAAGTTGATTAAATTTTTTTATTACGCTATCAATATGGAAATTTGTTTATCAACGATTTAAACTTTAACACTTTAAAGTCTTAGAACTCGCGTTGATGAATAATTCTTTAAGAATTGATGGATCGGATCCGTCTCGGAAAAGTGAAATAATTTCAAACTATGAGTAAACTATGGATTTACCTTGAACTAATTGGTTTTTTAACAAAATTACTCACAAAAAATACTTATGGCTTGATAGCATCAATGACAGAAATCTATTTTTAATAGATGTCTAGTTTTAAACGAGTTTTTGACTCGAATTGAAATGACTCAATTTGATGGTGACAATGAAAATACCAATTAATTCTTTTTAAAGTTATTTCAACATTCCAGGATTAACTAGTTCATGAATTACCGTAGGGCAAAAAACGAATAGGACAATAGATAATTAAAATCTAGTCAAACGCTGATTACAATTAAAAAATCACGCGAAGGGCAGCAACATTTTTTAAATTTTACTCAGTCTAACTATGTAGGTACCAGTTCATTTTAATTAACAAACTTTACTCGCAACTAATTAAACTAAAGTTAAGTTGGCCGAAAATTGAAATAAAAAAATGTCTCGCAAAGTAAAATAAAATAGAAAGTCACGTGCGAAGCTGGCAAACTTCTCAAACAACTTCTTTGAGTGCAGTTTGGTAATTAAGAAGAGTTGAATGCTAAGCGCAAATGAAAATATGCAGCATGCGCGTACTTAAAACGGCTACTTCCGCTTTTAAAATGAAGCCCAAACTCCTCACACCCCCATGCTGCGCCATGCAATTTTAATGCGATTTTACTCTAGAAAACATCTCGTTTCATATTCATTATTTAACGACTCTTTCATAAGTTCAATAATTAATTTCGCCGAAATAACCAACTTTTACGAGCCAATAAATACGGCTTGATATATTCCTTGCACTGCATTATTAAGCGCTGCACGCACTTTTTATTCCTTTTTTTAGTATTGCTAATATTGAAGCGCATAAAACAACTTGGATATTTCTGGAATATTAAATCTATTCATTAATTAATTTTGTAATTTACTTTCAGGGCTATTAAACTCACGGCATTTTTGTTCGCAGGTCAAAAACCCTTTCGATTTTGGACAGCGTTCGTGGGCGTAAAATACATGTTATTTTTTTCTTTCGCCAGGTTTGCATTTGCTTTCTGCATGTAATTTCAGTGCAAACACTCTCGAAGCCACCCACTCAATAACCCCAGCTCAAGAACATTGTTTTCTTCACCATGCGCTCGCTGCGTGTTCTTGCGCTTCGAATGAATTGAATCTCAGAGTGGTGCACGGATTTAATTTGAATAATTTTCGACGCTGAACGCGCCGCCTTCTTGTGCAAATGTCTCATTCCTTCGGGAGCACGAGAGCAAATTTTGGAATGTTTGTCCAACCATTCAGTCCATCGGGGCAAACACATCCGAATTACTTCGTTGAATCTAATGAACAAACTCGTCCTTTTTTTCAGCTCGCGCATTTGTTTTCGCATGCGCTGAATAATTATTTGCTCTTTAGTCACAATCGATAATAACTAATTTTGTTATCCTAATATTTGAACGCGAAGGATAATTTATTTTAAAACAAGTAGCCGACTTGCAACTGACCTGATTATAGAAAATTTGGCAACGAAATATAATTGACACATCGAGGACTCGGATGCTTGGCAAAATTCCCTACAGGAAGCAGAAGAGCATCCTTCAAAATCCTTTTTCACGTAAAGTGGATCAAGGCCCCTTTTAAAATTCGGTTTAACATAATTTATAGTGTTAGCAGTTGCCTATATTTTACATTAACGCGTATAAAATTCGGACTAGTTAATTAAACATAAATCATCGTACACCTTGATTATGTTTACATTACGCGTGCATTGTACATTTGAAAATTAGTTGACCACGAGCTAAATAACCTTCTTCTTCTGCCTCGCTTTAGCGTAATCACCAGCCGTACATTCTTCCTCGTTTGCGCCTTGCTCAATCCTGCTGCTTCCTCCACTTCTTGCGCGCGCGGCCTGCAGTTTCACTCTTGCAGGATAGCAGCGAACATAGCAGTCGTTCACTGCGCAGCGTGCTGTACGCATCGCAGGACTTCTTCATCGCGACATTCGCGCGTACTCCACGTACCAAGCAACATTCGCGTATCCTTAATAATTGAAAATAATTCATCGTTGTAAGTACCCAGCGTATAATCAGGAATTTGAAGTACTTTAAAAGAACAACAACTACCAGAAGGTGCAAGAAGTGAATTGAGTGTTGTTGTGCCGTCGAAGAGAACGAGTGAACGCGCCAAGGTTGTTCAAAGTTCGAATTCGCGTTCGCTTTCTAAAGAACGCCCGCAACCTCACGCAATAATACGGCAAGAACGACCAACAAGCAACGCAGCGACCAGCAGCGCTAAGAAATAGTGTTGTTCTTCGTGCACGAGCAAAGAACTTGAAGGACAGGATGTAAGATAAGTTTATGGAAGAACTCGCGCCGTCTCTTCTTCTCAGACAGTGAACGCGCAGTAGTGATGTAAGAATTGATAATTCACTCTTTTTCTTTTGGAACACTCGCAAATTGCATAGAACTGCAACAATATTATCATTGCGGATTTACAACAACCACACCAACAGCAACAGCAATCGCAAAGCAAGCTAAGCGTATTTTCAACATGTTGAAGATGCAGCGTTCTTCTTCAGCAAACAACTTGCTGGTCGTTCTTCTGGTCATTGGAGTCGTGCACGCGCAAGGTGAGTGCAAAGTCACGCCGTGGCGTTAACAATAAAAGACCTTAAAACACACAAGAAAGCGCACACACACACTCCTTGATGGCTGTTTACTTCGGCATTCGTAATAGACATGCAACCTATTTGCATTAACCCATAACGCAACGCAAACAAAACAAAACAAAACAATCGCGCGCGAGACTAAGAAAACTGCGCTGGTTTTATAATGCATTTTAATGGGAAATTACATAAACAATTAACGTAATTTCACGCGTATTGTTCTAATTGGATTACACACACGACAGCGCAGTTTATTCCCCGTTACACACGCATATAAAACAGCTGTCTAAAGTTATATAATAATAATAATACGCTAGTTAAATGAGAAATAGACAATGCAAGTGCATAACAATAGTTTCGACTCGAGAATAACATGAATTCTAAGCCAAAACAACATTAGAATTAAAGGTCTGAAGAACAGGACAAAAAGCGGTAGCTGCTGATGCAACAATATTATGAATTTCATGCGTTTTCCGCAGTTTCCAGACAGTTTAAATTTTGCGCACAATTGAACTACCCTACGTCACAGTGATAACACTGCCGCAGCGCTCGGGACTTGTACCTGAAACGTATCATAGATAAGACAGCTGAAACTCAGTTAGGTTAGTGCTGTACATAGTGCGTAGAGGTAGTGCCGTGAATTTAGTGTTTTTAGGGATTGGAGAATAATTTAAAGACCTAGAGTAAGACTATTCATCAATAAGGCTATTACCGAGGCGGTATCCAAAGAGGCACAAGTCCAGGATAATTCAAGTCGTTAGAATAAGTAAGAGAAATTCAGCTGTCGACCTCGTGGTGAGTGCAACTATTGTTCTTTTATATAACAAGCAAACCGCGTTAACACATGTACTACGTATCGAATATTTACGCAATTAACCCTTAACGAAGGATATATCGCGAGCGCAAAGTGTACTTAAGTATAATTCGGTATATAAAGCCAATGTTTATATCATAACCTCGTGGTATCAACACATCGAGTTCTACGTTAGATAAGGTGCAATAACGAATCGAAATGGCATTAACCATCAAGTATTTATAGAGTTGAAAGGTAATAAGGAATTTGCGTATTGTTCGTTAGAATTACACTGCCAAAAATTCATATAGAGGTTAGAGACGTAAAGCAGAGTTTCAACGTGTAACTCAACTGATAACAAAACGTTTTTGCTGCTTCGCTGTCGACCCGTAAAGAATTTGTTAAATTCTCAGTATTGTTACAGTAACAAAATTATGAATTTCATGCGTTTTCCAGTTTTATGCTATCAAAGTTATCGAACAATAAACAACGCGAATATTTAGTGCAAGTGCAACGCCGTTAAGTTAACTAATAAGTATAATAAGGACGTGCATATTACAAGCAAGGTAGTGCAGTATAAAGCAAGACATTTAGTAGTCTTCTTCAGCAGTCAAGCGCAACGAGAATTATCATGCAATAGCTCGGAATACAAAACACTTCTGCAGTTGTCGTCCTTGTCGACATAATCCTTGCAGCTGTCGTTCTTCTTCGTCGGCCTTATATTGCCGTGCGCGTTACGCATTTAGCTACAAAGTCTGCATACATGCGCGCCATACGACTACACAGAGAGAGAGGCAAAAAGACAAGACAACTTTCACACAAGCTACCAACCAAGTTATAAACCACATGGGCAAAACATTTACCTACGTGTAGATGTAATACGGTGCGCAGTATACGTTTCGTTACTAAAAGCTGCATTTGAATTTACGTGTGTTCAAATGCATAATTCATCCAGTGCGCGCTGGATGGTAAAGTTAAAAAAGTCCACATTATATTACGCAACGCACCTGAAGTTGGAATGGAGTTAAATGTTATTTAAAGCGAGCTCAACTAAGTAACGCAAATTTATAGTTTAACGTACGATAATCATAGAAAATTTGTTTCAAACTAATGATGATATCCATTCAACTCGTTGACACTCTTGTCACACACGTACTGAAAATGTTGTTAAATTTTTATTCGCTAATGGAACTAAACTTTCAGTGCTACGTCTCCAAAGACGTGAAAACTTTTCGTTTTTCTTCTTCTTCTGTAGTTTTCTCTCTGGTCTTCTTGGCTAGATTGTTGTCGTAGGTTTCCTTACGACCGAATAAGTTAAATAACTTTTTCGTACTTTGAAGATTCACTCTGCTGATTACGACCTTTTGCTCATTCGCGAAACTTGCACTAGTTAAACCCAAAAAGAAAGGAAAAAACTTAGTGGTAAGTTTTAATTAAAAATTTGCACATTTACGCGGTGTAACATAATTATGCAGTATCCGTTTAATGTGTCATTTAATTCTATTAAGCACGAAAAAAGAGAGTCGAAGTGAAACTGCAATAATGCGAAGGAAATTACGGCTGGCTTAAGATGTTTTGTTGTTGTTGCGAGCATGCGGAAATTGGCCAAATAGACCGGAAAGTCGTAACTACACGGGTTTTATATGCATGCGCGTTTGCAATTCATATAAGGCACACACGCGACCATCTGTTAAACTTTACGCAAATGCGTGAACTTGTTTTGCTATTATTTTACTTTTGCCATACTCGTATTGTTCTTTAAATGCCACTTTATGCGGCGTGGAGCGCGCTTGAGTTCACCATTTCCGGTCATTTCAAATGTAGTTTAATACAGTTGCAGAATATCACGCAGGTTGCAGGAATTCACAGGGGGGATGCAAAATGAAAACGATGAAATTTTCTTCGTCGACTTATTAACATGCCACTTAAACTCTTTGAGTAATTAGCCTTTGAACGCGACGTTTGCCACGATGAAAACCTCTTCAAGTACAAACAAGTTGGCGCAAAGTTTTTTTTCGCCAGCTTCCGTTTTGCAAAAGGAAGAAAAACTGCGAGCGCGTTGCAAAAAGATGAATACGGAGTAATTGACGGACAGCTGGCAACGGTATTTCTCTTGCGTGAAACTGAAGTGAAATTTCTCTTTTCTTCTCTTCATCTTCATCTTCATCGTCTGAATAGACAGATGATTCATTGAATACGCGATGCTCAATCAATGCTCCTAACTTAATGACAGCCACGTGCGTATAAACTTTGTCTAGCATACAATAATCAAATACTTGCCAAAATATTACTTAGGGGTGGCTAAATTTGT
Organism: Aleochara curtula; assembly: GCA_963978815.1. NCBI lineage: Eukaryota > Metazoa > Arthropoda > Insecta > Coleoptera > Staphylinidae > Aleochara > Aleochara curtula. Next base: position 10,698,298 of record OZ022221.1, on the reverse strand, counting down.
GATGACATGAGGGGATAATTCAAGTTCTATTGGTAACCAGTGCTTGGCAAAGTTTTTGAATTTTAGTTTATTAATTATGCTTATCAATTATCTACTTGAAATCGCGTGCAATTGACAGACATTTAAGCATCGTATTTAAATTATAACCCATCAATCAGTAGTTTTTCTTGCGTCGATTCAGGATTCCTGTTTTAGTCAGGCATGGATAACGGTATTAATCCTGAATTCGTAGTTGAACAACAAATAGAAGGTTTGAAACTATTTGTCGAATTGCATAACGTATGAGCGAGTGTCTTGGTCATGTGTCGCGGAGGAAAGCAGCGAATTTGGAGCAAACGAAAGTTTTGATTGCGAAAGTCGAACAAGTCGTCCTACCTACAGTATGCACGAGCATTTCGGCGACTGCACCGATTCGAAAACGTATTAACTTTGATGCAATTAGTTTGGATCATGTTCGACGCTCGCTCGTAATTACATTTCAATTATTTTTATTTACGGACGCGCGAATTAATTGCTTTTCACGCGTTGCGCCAACGAAATTTTTGGTGCGTGATGATGATGGCTGGTTGACTGGCTGGCCTGTGGCTCGTTTGACGTTCGTCTAGGCGATATTCCATTGAAATTGGAAACGAATTGACAACACATCCAGGTGTAATTCAATTTTACGTAAATGGAGTATTTTTGTTCAATTAGCAAACGCGCGCGTACCTTTTTCACTCGTCAAATTAATATGGTTTCTTTGTTCGCGTGAAATACGAGCTGCACATTTATAATTAATTTTCAACTCTTATCAACATTAATTATGCCTTTAATTAAATTCAATTTCGTAAAAAGCTTCATGCCAATTGCGCAATTACTCTCTGAATAAACCGTACATCTAAAACGTTCAGTTTAGTTACTGTCCATCATTCATCTAAGAATAGCTGAATATTTGCTGGATTCTCGCGCAGAAATATTCGATCTCGTTACGAATAATATATATATATTGTTCAGTTGGTGAACGCAAAGAAACGCTTATAGGCCAAGATGAAAAATTGAATTTGTTTGAATGGAAGCTGATGGCCAAGGAAAACAATTTCAATTCAATAAAACTGTCGATATTCATTGTGTGTATCGGGGGATTATCTCTGCGCTGTGCTTTCTTCCCTCGAAGAAAGAAAAGAAGAAGAAGAAGAAGCTCTCGACCAGCTTCAGAAATCCTCTCGGCCATCGTTCAACAAGCAAAGAGCGGCGTGCATTTTATACGTAATATGCCCTTTTTTGTTCTCACTATGTGTGTTTAATCTCTTGATTTGATATCCTTCATGTTTTATTCGACGTGCGTACGCATTCAGCCGAAGGATTCATATTTTTGCGCGTATATACATTAGCATCGCAAACAATTTGAGAATGTGCTTTATGAAATCCGACTTTTTGCGCTCATTCTATATTCCATTTGCTTTTTTCCGCGAGCAAACAAGCCGTATGTCGTACGATAAAAGATTTATGTAATATGAAAATCCCGTGTTCATTGCCGCATTTTAAATTTCAATTTCAATTTCAAGTTTAAATTTTGCGCACATTTGTACTACCCTACGTCACAGTGATAACACTGCCACAGCGCTCGAGACTTGTACCTGAAACGTGTCATAGATAAGACAGCTGATTCTCAGTTAGGTTAGTGCTGTACATAGTGCGTAGAAGTAGTGCCGTGAATTTAGTGTTTTTAGGGATTGGAGAATAATTTAAAGACCTAGAGTAAGACTATTCATCAATAAGGCTATTGCCGAGGCGGTAGCCAAAGAGGCACAAATCCAGGATAATTCAAGTCGTTAGAATAAGTAAGAGAAATTCAGCTGTCAACCTCGTGGTGAGTGCAACTATTGTTCTTTTATATAACAAGCAAACCGCGTTAACACATGTACTACGTATCGAATATTTACGCAATTAACCCTTAACGAAGGATATATCGCGAGCGCAAAGTGTACTTAAGTATAATTCGGTATATTAAGCCAATGTTTATATCATAACCTCATGGTATCAACACATCGAGTTTTACGTTAGATAAGGTACAATAACGAATCGAAATGGTATTAACCACAAAGTATATGTAGAGTTAAAAGGCAATAAGGAATTTGCATATTGTTCGTTAGAATTACACTGCCAAAAATTCATATAGAGGTTAGAGACGAATAGCAGAGTTTCTTGGAGTAACTCAACTGATAACGAAACGTTTTTGCTGCTTTGCTGTGGCCCCGTAGAGAATTTGTTAAATTCTCAGAATATGCGAATATATTAAGCAAGCTTACACATGCCTGGCAGTCTGCTGTGTTGCTAACTGTTCCATCATTCCTCCTCGAAAGCGAGCTGGAATTGCGGGAGAATTATTGTGCAAAACAAGCCATACGTTAACATTCGGCGTACCGTTCCTGGAGTATTCTATGCGTAAACTAATTGTGAATTGAGGCAATTGGCTAATTAACCATAGTGAATTGAATGCTCAAGACAGAGTACGTACAAGACAAATGTTTGCATGATTCGTATAGAACGCACCTATCTTCTTATCAAGTGCGAAATGAGAAACATTTAATGAAAAACCATTGCATTTCTAGATAAACGCTCAACGAAAAAATTTGTATTAGCATTCATAATGTGCTATTATCATTGCGCAGACAATGACGCAAAACAATCAGCGGTCATTAGCGGGCAAAAGCACGACTCGTAGTCTCAGAGGAACGTAACGAAAATGACACAAATTATGAAACGAAAGCAAACAATTGCCAGTCATTCACAGTCACAATCGACAATAATAATTAACATACAATTTGGTCAGGTTTTGCATTAGCACGTTGGGCAAACAAACAAATTGAAAAATTAATACAACACAGAGCACGTAATGTGTTTTAGCAAATAGCAAACGACGAATTATCAATTAAATTGAGGTGGCACATAGACGAATAATTTAAATTAGCTTTTTTTTATCAAAGTCATTAAATCATAACGGAATGGAATACTACTTTCGATAACTATTTTTGGGCTTGATGAGGCGCACCTTTCACCTTGTAATTGCGCGGTGCATTACTGTGTGATTGCGTGATTGATACATGTTTCTCGTGGTACGCGTACGCATTATGTTTATAATTCATATGACGTTTTTCGACTGTTAGTTAGCGAGTTGCATGTGTACCAATTATGGTCTATGCATAGCTAATGATCGACTGGGATGTGAATAATACCAGAGTGCACACGCACATATTGCTATATTGTTCGAGTCATAGGCTCGGCTAGGTGAGGTTGGCACAACCTTCAGAAATTCTTAGCTGACGAAAGAAATCCCAGTTGTGGGAGTGTTTTATATTCGCTACTACTACGCACACATTCGATTGGGAAATAACACTTATAAAGTGTGGTAACCAAGAACATATCTATAAAAAACATTTCATATCGACATAATAGAACTGTGTGATTCATTAAAGTCAGTGGTAACCAACGTTTTACCTTTTAAACACAGCATCAAAGACAGGAGAAACCCTGAAATGTTCACTTCATTGAGATTTTCGATTACTTTTGCGTTATACGTACTTTTAAAAGTTTAATAACAGTCTGCATTTCGCTTTTGCATATTAAATGCACGCATTGTTTGGTAAAGTAGAGTTTGCATCTATTATACGTGCATTTACGGCTCCTTTACGATGTGTTCTTGCTTCTTTGATTCTACACTCGCGCGCTGAAGGCAGCAAGTAATTGAAACACGCGTGCTTACAAGTTATTAGTTTAAACTTGTGTGTTTGAACTTTACCGCGAACTATGCATGATGAATAGTAAACTGCTGCTTGATAGAAGCAATATTTGAATTAATTAAATTTTAATTTAAAAAAAAAGAAATTAAATCATTATTGAGCGTTAACAATTTGGCAAAATCGCAGCAGTTTACTTCGCCAAGCGAGCCAAGGCAAACTCGAACAGCATTTATGAGTTAGATAAAGTTTTTAAGAGCAATGGCTTTGCAGACTAGGATTTTTATGAGGTTGAGTTTAAATTAAAAACGTCACACATATTTTCTCAACTTTAGCAAAGGCGGCAGCTTAAGAAATTCTTCATGCGAGCGCATAAAACTTTAAACAATCATAATTTTTCCCCGTAGTGAAACACGATGATAAAGTTTGAATGTTCATAAATTATTTGCAAGTATTTCTAATTAAATTGGAATCAGCGGCGTACGGTGATTTAGTAAGGAATTTGAGTAATTGAAAAAGTGACTTGTAGAAAAAGGCGATGGCGGCGGCAGCGGCGGAGAAAAAACGCGTCTTGGTGGAATTTTGCGCACGATCTCGTGTTTGAAGCATACGCACACGTGAGCAAAGAGTTGATTAGAGGTTTGGAAACATTCGGAGTGAAAGTATTCCGGTAACAGAGTTCGAGTGCGGTGGCCTGCGACTGACAAAACGAGTAATGATAATGCAGGTTCATTTCGAACGGTATGGTATGGTGAATAAACTGAAGCATTGAAGCGCCTTTATTATTCTTGCTATTATTGTGCAAATAATGAGTGATAGACTATTTCGTCTTGGACTTTTGTTGAAAGCACGAATCACTTGCAGCCTAAGCGATATCATGCAATATGTGGTCAATGAACAAATAATCATAATAATAATGCCAATGCAGACTTGAATTACGTGTTTGGTGGCCGAACAACATCGAATGAAAGTAAGAACATTTGAACGCGCGGCGCAAAATGGTAAAAGTTGTAAAAAAACTTAAATAAAATTGCTCATACTTGGCTGGAATGTACACGTGCCAGTGATTTCTTAACTTCTTCGCCATAATGTTCAAGAACTGATCGGTCGCCAAAGCAACAATTGAATAAAAGTCATTTGCGCCTTTTCGCAACGCAAACATAAAGTTGTAACCTTTTTAATATTAGAACTTTTTGCGTTTATATTTGACATTTTGCTGGTGGGTTAACTGAATTATCCTCGACGGGTTTTTAGCGCGTTTTACATGAAAGAGAGCGGCAACAAAATGTTTATCCGAATTACGAAAAGTTATGTAAATTATCCAAAAAACGCAAGAGCGACCCACCCGAAAAACTTACTCACTGCGCAATGTTTAATAGCGAAGCGTTTGAAATGATTAAGCATGACGATTTTAATTAAAAACTGAATAATTGATGAGTTGTGGTGGCTATAAACACAACAAAACAATAATTATTTCATTCGTTAATTAGTTACATAAGTAATTAAGTATTTTGCGTGGTAATTACTTATTGAACGACTTTACACTACTTATGAAATTGCACGCGTCTTCACATTAAGTGAAAATCATATCGAATTATATAAGATGCAAATTTAATGTTCAAGCAACAAAAAACAGTCATTATTCGAATTCTACATAAACTTTCTCATCGCAGTACTTATTTAACATTTAATAATGCATCAATTTTAGGAGGACAATCACTCGCGTATTAATCATAAATTAAACACTGCTCGTTTATTTACATATTTAATTATATGAAATGGTTCAAAATTGGGAGCTGGTGCTATTATTAATGCAGCCTCCCATTCTTTTGCTAGGGGATACACATTGCAATATTTATTATCATCATCAACATTGTGCGATTGTTTCCGCTTTGCATGCTGCGTTCATTTATGAATTCTACATCATATCAATAGCAGAATTTTAATGAAAATAGGAAATTCAATTATACTCTGATAATGGCTAGAGCATGCACCAGTACTGCGATCAAAATCATCATTTCAGTATTATCAATTTAATAACATTTTGTTCATCCCAGTAAATCTAATAATATAGAAATCATTTGCATTTATAATGATTCAAACGTGTTTTTTGGCGGAATTAATTAAGTTCTTACAACTTTAAAAACATTTGAAAGATGCGCTTAGGTCATTACGTCATGAACGAAATTGTTTCAAGTTGATTTATCACTTAACGAAATGCAAATTAGTATGTTCTTTTCCGGATCTTTATACAGCCTTGTACTATGAATGTTTTTGTACTTCTACCGTCATGAATTGTCATCGCAGAATGTGTACGGGGTCTGCAACATGTTGGTAAAGAGTACGAATGACTCATTGGGCACATCATAAAGCAGTTAGCACATTCCAGCGCTGAAGTAATAATACAGGTGACTATGACACAAAGCGTAGCAAAACCGTTACAACTCAAGTATTGGTTGCTGTTCAATGAAGGTGAAACATTGAACGCGTTTTGCGTGGGATGCGCAACTTAACACTTTACTCTTTTATGCGGATTGCGTAAATGCGGCATCTTTACAGCCCAGATGGGTGGCATGGTAATCTTGAAAGTGCGAGTAATGAACACGCGATTAGCATAAAATTAACATGAAAATTCAATTGTTTTGGTGCTCCCCCTAACGCGACTAATGAGTAATCCGGTAAACACTTATTGCTGCTTTAATTTACACACGGTAACTGTGCATAACTGTAGTTTAGTTTTGCATACATTTACGTGTTCGAGTAATCGTTTATTCGGTGACATGAACGGCAAACAAAAATTGCTAATGGATTTTTAATCAATGCAACTTGGCGGCCACAACAAATTAGAATGCGAACTCGCAAGAAAATGCTGGCGATGCAGAAATTAATTTCGGGCGCGATTCATGACGGAAATTTAATGATGGCGCGCAGTTTAATGGTGAATTTTAATATTTTTGGCAGTTTTCTCACGTATTTCTCGTCGGATCGCTGCGTTTTATGAATGTCAAATTTTACGAACCTTCAACTGGGTCGTTCCCATGCTTAGCAATTCATAATTTAAAAAATAATACTCTTTATGCATTAGGCATTTAAATAAAAACTTATTATGAATTAATGAGTACTGATGTAAAATTGAAAAGTTAGATAAGATATTTTCCGGTTTGGTGGTTAATGAATTCAAAGTTTGCAAGTCATTAAAGTGAAATTAAGATGTGAATTGGAAACAATTCGAAATGTATGTCAATAAGCGGTAATTTCGATTCGACTCTACGTACAATTACAATTAAGCAAATTAGTACAATATTACAAGCAGGAGATACGCGACTTGGGTTGTAATTGCTTATTGGTTATTGCTCATTATCAACGAAGCAAAGCGCATCGGACTAGGCGTCGCGACGCGGGGCGGTAGATGATCACGTATCGTCAAAGTTCACCGGGGTTTACTCGATGCATACTAATGCGATAGATGTAGCCAGCGTTCAATCAGCCGAATTCCGGCTTGATACGAACGTGAACCAAACAGGACTCAACTATGTTCAGACAGGTGCCAAAAGTGTAAACACAGCTACGCCGAAACCAACCATCCAAACGAATATATTGCTATGAAATTTACCTAACACGATTTCACGTTTAACTCGTGACATTGGCATTCGTCATTTGAAATATTTTGCTTTCGAACTATTAATACCTGCGCATAATTCGGCCGAGTTTCACTCGATTTCTAATCAATTATCGCATTTTATAATTTACGCGAATTTGCTCGACGAAAATGGGGGTGAATGAGAGAATAACTCATTTATCATTTATGAATCGCAAAATATTCCTGCTGGTTTGCCATCGGCGAAAGTTTATTAGGTGTATGACAAGTCGAGTTCTTTAATTTATTATATAAATAATAATAACGTAGTATGGCTTGTTAGTCTCTTGAATATATACGTCATCTACATGCGTGAATAGATAGAATAGTCGTTCGGCTTATAATAAATATGCAAATACGATTTCTATATCTCATGAATGCATGAAGATTATTTTGTATGAAAGTGCCTTAGCTCTCCGTATTGCACTGAAATCGAAATCTTGCATATGAATATGATTTGCATTTTATTGAACTCTCCGGCTGCTTAACAGCCCAACAACAAAGGCTAATAGAATGAGAAGAGAATGCCTTGAAAGTAAGAATAATTTGCAATTGAAAGTGAGAAATTTAAAAAATATTAAGATGTAATATTCGGAAAAGAAAAACGAGGCTTTTTGTATAGCTGGATTAACAAGTTTTACAGAAAACGTAAAGTTTAATTAATTCCGCATTTTTTTTGCGACGTTTTCACGCAAATCTTGAATTCCGGAGTATCATCAAACATTTGCACTGAGAAATTGAGTGCATTTCTTGGTGCAGCGCGCGCGGTGCACTCTTGAGCGTTTCTACATTTTTGTATCAAATTTTTTTAGTCGCATCTTGCCGCCTCCGCGAAGAAGAACTTGAAGCCGCGTTTTGTGTGCTTAGCCGGGCATAATAAGAGAGGGCGAATGAGAAAATGGAAAATGTTTTTGCCCTCTCGTTCGTGTAGTAGCACATCGAAGAACTTTCAGATTTATTAATCTGCTCGCGTACGTCGCACCGCGACTGCCACCGCCCCGCCGCGCTGATGATGAAAATGCAACTTTGCAACGACGACCCCAAAAACTGATTTCAAGAGAGAGAGGAGGTCAACACAAATATGTACGTTTCACAAAGTTGGCACGATCGCATTCGCCGCATGGAAATTTATTGGAAAAGTTTGGCAATTTTAAAAATTAATAATTGTATGGTGTGTCCACAAGAAGCATTTGCCATTTGCCGTTTTGGGCCGCATTGTTTTAAAACTTTTTCGCGCCCATGAGATTAATTAAGAATTGCGCGGACGGACGGAAGTTGAATGAAGTGAATTTTACGCGCAAATATTTTCTCACGTCCTTTGCGAGTGATATTGCTGAATAGGAAATTAAATCGGACCGCCAAAGGTCCTTCCCATGCTAATGAGTTGTTCTATTAGCAATTGCATAATTAATTAATTAGCTATTAATAATACACCTAGGTGTGGTGTTTAAATTTAGATTTCGTATGCTTCAAGGATAACATGAATGCCAGCTTTCAGTACAAGCGCATTATTTTATTATTAATTTTCTTTCGGTGAAACTATAGAGAATTTAAGGGAAACATAGCAAAGTACATTTTGAATGTGCTTTCCATTGCAGATTTTGTTTTTATCGCGCAACATTACCTCTAAACTGACAAGAACAAACGATGAGGAAAAAGTAGTGCATCTTTGTGTATTAGTTTTCTGCTGTCTGTGCGAAAACGAACGAAATGTATTATTGCATGCAGTTTTTCATTGCGGATGCGGCAAATGTACTTCCGGATTATTTTTCCTGCTACGCTTTTGACAGTGCTGCATCAAGAATTAGGATCTTGCTTATATTTTGCGAATATTTTTATAATCCGGTTTATTCCGCATTCAATTTAATTTAATACTTTCGCGGCTTGAAAATAATTATTTTATTTTATTAAGAGACGTAGGATTTTCGCAATTTTAGAAAAATAGCAATGCATCAACAGTTTTGACATGATTTCGCCATTATCTCTCACAATAGCAGCAATCTAGCATAGTGAATGTCAATATTTCCTGACTGAACTCCCCCAGGAATATTTTTTACGCCGTAGCATGCGGGAGGACACCAAAAATTGCAATCCCCGAGTGCCGGAAGTCGTTGCAATACAATACAGTGAAGCGAATCGCGAACGCGCGCGGCGCCCGCTTGCCGTTCAACGTTATCTTATCACACGTGCGCCACATATGTGGTCGATTTTTAGTCCTAGACGGAGGCGGCACGCAGCATGCCCGCCGGGAGCTCCATCAAGCAGTAACAAGGACTCTTTGTGTCCATTAAAGCGCCGCCAAACTACTGATTTCTTTCTCCGGCCACGTTTTGTTGCATTCGCGCTGAAACACAAATGCAAAACGCATTCGAACATCACGTACGAATCGAAAATAAAATTCCGCACGTATTATTTTTTCCATTAGGAGCCAGACATGCGGAAATAATCATATCAAGGGCTTTTGTGCACATTACGCGAGAGAATTTAAAACGAAAGAAAGGAAATGCTGTTGTAACACACACAAAATTTAAAAGCGCAAAAATTAATATTAAAATTCTATTCAATGTGACGACTATCGGTGGTAGCACCATGAATGCTCGTGACAAAGCGAACCCGGAGGCAGCATACGCTTGACGAGCGGTTGCACTTGTAGTGATTTGCTATCCGCCGCCGATGGCGGTGTATGCATGAATGCGCATGCCTCGTCTGCGGCAACGACGACGGCGGCAGCGGTAGCGGCATAGGCTAAAGCCGCTTCGTCCAGGCGAATATTAATTAGCCCCTCGATATTATTAAATCATTCAAGCGCCCGACGCGTATACAGGACGAACTCGCCTATTGACGTCGCCATCGGCAATTATTAATTAACCTTTCAGCGCGCCCACAAATATTGCAAATCGTTGCCAAAAGCTTGTGTGCTTGAATTATTGCTGATGCTGATTTACGCTCGTTAACATATATTTCGTCGTTGCCAGATTACAAAGTCGAAATGTTTGCGCGCTCTGCAATTTACGTTTTGCGATAAAAGAAGAAATTTTGTAAGCAATTAGGTAGCACACTGTAGTGCGCTGTCGTTTTAATTTAGTTTCACGCCTCTTTGTTCTTTTCATTAAAAGTTAAAAGCGCCTCTAATCCTCCCTGCTAATTATTTTGTAATGAACAATGCGCATGAATTATTTCCTTCTTTTTAAAGTCTTAATGGACATGTACCGCAACAACAACAAATTGAAATCGGGGGGGAGGTTGATGAATTCGCCATGCTATATTGAGATAATGAATTTGCAATTTCTTGTCAAAATATTACGATTAATTTGTGCTTATTCGAGCTCGAGTCAATTCCACTTAGATATCAATGAAAATTAATGGAATAACAGTGCGTGGTACGCTGTACGATTAATGCGGTGGCTGAAATCTAAGTGCATTTAATGCAAAGCTATTTTCATCCCAACTTTACCCCTATTGTAAATTATAGAATATGCACATGCAACTCGCCTGGTCTAATAACACAATGTTGTCAACATGCACTCGGCGCATAGATTATATTGGAGGTGGTGCGGTGGGGAACGATAGCAAAATAGGAAACTGGAGAACAACACATTAGCGTTCGTAGTCATCCCTTTTAGCAAAACTCTCTCGCATGGGGAGCACATTTTGGCACGCGTTGTTACCCTGCCAGCCGGCGGCAACGGCGGCTGCGGCGGCTCGCCTGGTGCGAGTTTGATTAGATGTGAACTCTTGTGCGTTCGCTCGTGGGACGCGTGATAAGAGCTTATTGAAGTTTGCACCGATTCTAATTTGTGTAAGGGTTGAAACTATATTAGCATTCAGTATTATATTAACTATTATCATAATTTAATTTAAAATTGAAATTTCAATGTCATTTTGAGGAAGGTATTTGGAGAAATTCAAATCAAAACTATGTTGTCATGATACGAACTAATAACATTTCCAGTTGTTACCAAAGTAGCGTGGAAAATGTGTCGGCGCGCAGCGGAATGTTGCACAAACTTTTAATGATTGCATGAATATGACAACAACTTTCATCCACCCCAAATTTACTCTCGTCGACCGTTGTTGCCGGTTGAAGGAATGAATGAATGAAAGTCAGACGGAGAAATACTCGCATTTTCCTGCGCTAAATAGACGAAGACGAAGCACTACACTATGCGAAAGTGACTCTTGACTTTCCAGGACGAAATTCCGCCTAGCCAACTTTCCGCTCAATTGTGATTTTCATTAGCGCATTCATTCGTTGCTAACAAAATTTTTACGCCCTCTGCTTTATTTACGTTGTTTGCACTTGCCGCCGTAATTGCTTTATAAAAGCCGAAAAGTAATTTCATCTCATCGCTCACACGAGATTAGGACGAAAATGATAAATCAAAGTTTGCGATACTGAAAAGTACATTAGTTGGAATTAGCCCGAAGGCGAATTGAGATAAATCACACGTGTGTTGCGGGAGGTGTGTAGGAAGGCAGTCGATGTGGAATTTATCTATCTATTCGTGCTGTTTGTGTTTTAGTCGGGCGGCATTTGCATCAGTTTCAGTTTGCAGTTCAACTTAGTCAATGCGCGACGATGTGAGAAGGCCTAGGGTGCGGATTGACCCAGTTGTTTCACCGGTGAGTTGACTCGATTGCGCGACACATTTGATATTGCCAACTATATTTGGCTCGGGTCACGCTACTATTGCGCTTCGCAATACTGCTCGTAAACCATAAGCTAAAGCAGTCGCAAATGCTGCTTTTGCCTTTCACTTTTTACACGTGAAATGCCAACCATTGGAAGATTGTGGTGCTTGATAAAAATCCTTCAAGTAGTTTTAAAACTCTGATATTTTCGGAGGTTCTTTGGCAACAAGGAAAAAAATGAGAGGACACCCTCGATACGATAAGATAACAAACCTATTTCCGTTTGCGCTGCTACAACTAGAGTGGAAATGGAAAAATACGCGGCAACCGCACTAATCCGACCAAAGTCGCAAACTTTTCCGGTTTTCGCGCATCCTCTGCGTATTTCACGTTGCGGCTAAATCCCTCAAGCCATCCCGGACGCGCGCGTACTCCGTGGGGAAAAAATTAATTTCATTGAGCGACCGAATTACTGTCGCTATTGTTATAGTGTGTGCGTGGCGGCAATTGACACATGCGGAAGGATAGAAAGGAGCAGCAGTGGAAGCGTACGCATTGCGACGGGAATTGTCGAAGAAAATAAAAAGAAACAAAAATTTACTCGGGCATACTACGACTACAGTAGTTCGTTAACCGTTTGAACTCGCCGCTTCGAATGCTGGCACACAACGGGAGTAGTTGCTAATGGCGGCGTAACGACGTGGGTGCGCGCTCTTCCTGAACCCCAATTTAGGGAGGCGGCTAGACTGTGTTCGCTCACTCGGACGACGGAAAGTCCTTAATAATGCCTCTTCCATTCGACGGCACTCCGGACACGATCATTACGTTCGGCATGAGGAAATCGCATTTTTCCGCTTACGACTTCTTTCCCTGCGCCCGCATTCCAGGACCTCGACATGAACTTGTTACGTAAAGAGGCTTTGCGTTTAGTGCTGGCTTCGATTAATCTTATTGCGTCGATTTGTAGTTTGCTCAAATAGGGTGAGATTCGCACGAACGTACTTTGCTACATACAGTTTTGTTCCTTGGGGGGATGAGTGTGCCAGCCGGGCGGGCTAAGGCGTAAAAGAGCTAAGGATATCCAACCCCCGCAGCAGTTGGCATTTCCGTTTCGACTTTTTGGTATCCCCCGTGAACCGTTTGGTGTTTTGCCTTTAGACGTGCTAACAAATCGCTTCGGGTACCGGAAATATACGTCTGCTCCTTGTCGGCTTTTCCGGAATTTTAAAATTAATGGTGTAACACATTTTCACAATGCAACGCGTTGGATTTTCACTAGGAATTAAATTTTCAACTTTTCTCCACTTGGCTCAATGCCAATTACGTCCAAGAAAAATTAAAGTTACAATCAACGAAATTGCGCATGCAAATCACAATCACTGGTGGTTGTTATGCATAATAAAAACGTTAATTAAGAGGGAAACTTTGCAAATTACTTCTTAATTTAAATTTTTCACCGCGTGCAACATGCATTTTACTTCATTATATAGCGAAACGTTCGCGGCAATTGTTCGGTCGAAAAACAACTTTTAGCATTCTTGATTAGTTACAGTAATTACATGAAAATCCCTGCTGCCCCCGAAAAAAAGTTAAATTACTTGTTACGCTCTCACAATGTTCGGGCGCTGCGCAACGCTTTATCGAAGGGGCGGCGAAATAAAACCGGGCCGGATGAATGGAAGTGAGGAATTCCGCGGAGACTTTATGGTGAAAAATTCGTTTAGAAAGCCCACAGGCTAATTACCATCATGCTACCATGAAAAATGCGTGAGGCTACAAAAAATACGCGCGAGGGTTGTAGACGACGCGCGCTCCGCAAATAATAAATGAACGGTGCGGGTTATGAAAGTATACGTGAAGCTTTTGGCGGGCGCGTTGTTGGCGGCTTGCCGAAGGGCAAAAGGGGCGGTGAGCAAAATGAAAAAAGGGCTTGCGTTGCTCGTTTGACGCCGATTACGGGCTGAATGCGACCACTGGGACGATTCGTAAACATCGCATTAATTATTGTGTTAATTTGTTTCAAGTTTGCATATTCGCGTCTTGCTATTTTTTTGGCGTTTCTTTCATGAATTTGCATTTTTCGCTCAAAACATTTCTTCATGTTTTAAATTGCGCTTGTTTACGGTGATTACTGAAGCAATTACAGCCTGAAAGGCATGTACCTGTTTATGAAATATTTTCTGCTCGGGCAGACGTCTGGATATTTGCTTTTAAATTGCGGTTCTTTATTTATTTCATAACTCATGCGAGTACGTGTGTTACTTCAGATAGAATAGACTTTAAACTGACAGATTTAATTAAAATTTTCTTCTTAAATACCGCGCGCCCGCGTATACGCTTGTGAGGTCGTTGCGTGTGCCAATCGGAATTTGAGGTACCTACACGTGAACGTCGTATATTAATTAGAAAATTTAATTAATCAGCATGAGTATTCCGCGTTGCGTATAACCAATCTATGTGTGTATACAATAATGATGAATAGCACAAAATTCCATTAATTTATTAATTTACAATCCGCTGAAATAAATTCCACGACTAATTTGGAATTTAGTTATTTGCTTAATCATTTTTTAAGTATTTAATTATTATTTTAATTAAATTGCCATACAAAGCGTACTTTAGTAAATCGAGAAATTACGAAAGCAATTTACGAATGACAATTAAAAGCAAATTGCTCCACTGTTTCCTGCTTTTAACTTGGGGACTGTCGCGTTAGCATTGCTTCTTCCCATCGCCTGAGGTGCGGTTAATGCGTAAATAAACAGGGCGCACAGGAACACAGTCATAAATCTCGGGACTCTCTAATTTCTCTTCCTCTTCATCCCTTAAACACAGGCAGCCAGGCAGACACACACGCATACACGCGTATGGGTATGGGGGAGGGTAAACTCAGTTGGATATTGCATTTGCTACGTGGACGTGAATGTGGACGTTCATCTATCCGATATCATTACGCTCAAGTTGACAAATTGGCTTTGAGCCTATGGACCTAATTGAATTAGCGTTCTGCTGATGTGCGCCCGCCGTCCATGCGTTGACATTCAAGCTACACCGGTGATCTATAGGCTTGCTTACTTACCACCGCCAGTGGAGGCAGCCTAAGACCGACACGAGATTAAGTTATGTGTGTTACATGCGCACACGTCGCTTTCTCATATTTCAAAATCCTTGTCACGTCATGATCTGCGCAACAGCGCCGACGAATCTATACGCGACCTCTTCTCGTCCTTGGCGTTTTCCAGGACATCAACATGATTAGGTTATGACGGCGTTAGCGGCGGGTGGGCGAGGGAAAGGGTGAAAGAGGAGGATGTTTTGGGATTCAGGGAAGCGTTCGCATAATTTAAGATTAATGACCGGAATAATCCGGCCAACTTACGAAATCCCAATGTGGCGCAAACAAAAGGTGAAGTTACAACTCAATATTTGCTTAGTGGATTGCGTATCAATCATATCTATTATCCTGTCTGAAGGGGATTGGGGTTTGATGCTAAATTGATAAGGAAACTGTTGATCCTTTGATCTCTCAATTCAATTAGTACTTTTTCAAGGCTTAAAATCAATAGTGATCCCTAAGAAAATTTTAATTTTTAAAGGCTCTAAGCAAAAACGGAGAAAATACAGTAGTGCGAGAACGGAAGAACAGCAAGTGTTTGGCACGTGCTACCATAATTCCGGTTCGTGCGCGTCGTCGTCAAAAATTACGGCCATTTGTTTCGTCAAAGTACTTCCGGTATTCGAGCACCGGTGCTCTCGCCGCCGCCCAATATTTATGAGCAACGGTTCAAGTGTTGAATGTCGAGCATTTTCACAACACAACAAGCCAGGGCCAAAAGTTGGTAAAACAAAGCGCAAAAGAGTTGTATTTACATTTACATTGCCAACTCAAACAGTTGAACACAATTCAAGTTGGTTCGAGAGGGGTGTGCGAGGGTGGGAAGCCGCAATTGCCGCAGAAATGTAAGTGGAAAGTTCGCGTCCCACTGGGACAATTCCTAGATGAGGCGAGTGAGCAGTCGCTTTTATTTTATTAAATAAAAGTTATCAAAACGTTTAATGCGTGAGGAGCGCGCGCGCGCGCGAATTAATTGAGATCATTTTTCATTTCCTCTTTGCATATTAGATGGAAATTTTTTGCATCTCTCAGTGATAAAATGAGAAAAGGGGGGCAGAGAGACGGAGAATAGGGAATTGAATATGAGGGAAAAATTAACTCTAGCAAAGTTATTTTATTAAATTATATGACGCTTCGAAAGTTTTCCATTATCATCAAATTTCATTAGAATGCCCGAAATTTCAACTTTGTCGGCAAAACGTTCGCGAGCCGCACTCTAGTTCATCAGCGTCATTTATTTCTTCGTCTTTGCTTTCATCATAGCTGAGCAAATTTTCTCAATAATGTTGGCCAAACATTTGGCTGTGGTATTCGCTAAATTGCTTTTTCTTAGGGCACACCTGTTAGCTGCAATTATTTTAGCAACTTTACTCATTTATTAACAACACAGCCAACACCCGCGTTTCGTGAATGAATATTTTCTATTGAGCGCTCCGCGTAAATTATAATTTTCCATTTATTTATCAACGAGAAGCGTTTAGAATGTAATATAATTATTATGAACTTTAATTAAAAACATGTCATTTTTGCCGTCATTAATTTTTCGCATTATTAAAAGAATTATGGAATGTTTTAGTGAGATATTTCATAGATGATCGAAACGTAATTAAACGTCAAATTTCAAACTCGGCACGTAATAAAATTAAAAGGCTCGAACCTATTAAAATATATTAATTTCTAGCGTAGCGACTGCAAAATTTGATGGAGAATTTAATAGTTAATAGAACTTTTCGTTTAATAAATTTCACGGTTCTAACTAGCACGCGAATTCAAACTTATTGTCTGTAATTAAACAGTAATTCAAATTAATAAGTCAACAGGTAATAAAATGAAAAGGCAACAGCATGTCGGATGCGTGATGCACATGAATATATAATATTTAGTTTAATTTTCATCTCGTATTGCACGCAAAGTTCGCGAGACATTCTAATATTGCATTTGAAGCGAATAGTCAGTCCTTCAGTGTGGCAAGCAAGACACTCATTGTCTATGTATGAACAGCAAGCGCACAATTTCAAAAGCACTTTAGTTGTTCGTATCTCTCGCATGTTGTACGAGTGCATCGTTCGCAACCGATCTCTTTGCTTCAATCTCTATTTGCATTTTGCGCTTCATACAAGTCATATGCGAGAGGCGGCGGCAGCAGCGGCAAGGAGTGCTCATAGGAGATGCGCTCACCTTGGAGTGCATACGCACACTGCGCATTTTATTCAAGTTCGCGTCAGCTTGCAAAGCATCTATCATAATGTAATATAATAAAAGCTTCCTGCAATTCGTGCACGGCGAAACGCGCGCTTTTTTCTTTCGTATTTTGCGTCAAACTTCTTCGAAGCTCGGCGCGCGTTTTTCTCGGTTTCCTTTTCTTCATTTCGCATTCGCGATAGAATTTGATTCGCATCTCACAAGTTGTGATTTCACTGAATGTACCGCATTTCTCCTCTTAAAGAATGAGTGAGAATGTGTATAAATTCATTATAAAATAGATGAAATCCGACAGGAATGATATATTGAAAGTTTGGCGAGTTTTCAATTGACAATGCGGAAAAGCGCGCTTTCCTTATACTTTTGCCACAATGCCCTAATGCCGACATGCATCTAGAGAGTGGCAGCCGCCTCACGGTTCTTCCGGCTAGAATTTCCCGAGGTTTCAATTAAGTTTCATATAATTAGATAGATACGCGCTACCGCCGGCGGTGTTCGAGAGCGCGACGTGCCTGTAAATATTATAATGCAAATTTATATTCATCCGAGTGGCTTTCGTTGGAATTCCCCAAGTCGGCGGCGGCATATTTCCCTCATTGGCATCCGCGCACACTCTCATTGTCGCCACCACCGCCGCCGTCGGTGCCGACTACCTGCGTGAGCAACGTGAACACGAATTATTCATAAATTACTCTTCCGCTGTCGACCGACTTATTTTCGTTTTGTGCTACCGCGAATTCAATTAAAGTTTCGCCCAGAAAATCTTCAGAAAGCACACGCACTATTTGTCTAAAGACATTGAACATTTGTTGCAATAAAGTGGTCGGGTCATCAATTGTAATTTGATACGTGCTGGTGGTTGGTTGGCGCGCGCGCGCACAAATTGAATTTATCACACAAACGACTATTGGGTGGTCCGCGGTGCGGTGATAAAATCCAGCGATTATAAATAAAACGATTTGCTATAAATATATTTCATTCGTTGTTATTATTGTTACGGCGTCACAACGCACGTCGCGCACCGTCCAAACATATTTCTTGGGTTCGTGGCGGCGCGCCTCGCTCGCGAATTATGAGCGATAAAAGTGCTGCGCGCGAAAGGGGGAATCGGGATAATAAATGCGAATGCAAATGTAATCACAAAATACTTGACGACGCGCTTTCGCGTGCGCGCGCTCTGAGCTTTATTTATCGACCCTTCTAGCGAAGAAGAAGAAGAACGAACGAACGCTGTGCGCACATCCCATTCACGTATAATTTTCAACAAATCCGAACGGAATGCTTATACCGCAATCGCAATTCGCTTAAAAGGATTATGGCATTGGTTGCCAAACCGGAATTTGATTGAAAATAAAAGTTTGAGAAAGGCAGCCAGCAACTGCCGGCCAAAAAAAACTTATTTTGACGCATCACGAGAAAGAACAAGTTTTACATTTTACGGCGAGCATTTAAGAAATGTTTGGAAAGTGTGAAGAAATACGTCGATCGTAAATTCCAGACGTAATGTGCGAATTATATTACATTAACATTTCGACTCCTGGCAAACAAACAAACGCGTTGCAATCGAAATTTAGTGTTCGCATTCAAGCACCTATCAAATATTAGCATCCCCTGCGCTCAGGCAAGGCATTTATTAGCATCCAGCTCGACGCTCCTGTCAACAATGGCGGTTTTGCAATACCTCAGCACGACATTTAACCATCGTCGAGATGGTGGTGCTGTTGATGCGCAAGCGAGGGTGGTTTTGGTGTTCGAAAACAACACGTGCGCTGCACACAAATTGAATGCACGCTAAACAGATTTACATAACGTAACATAACACGACGCATAACATAATATAATGCTGTAGCAAACAACCCCCACGTATGCAACGTCACGCATCCTCGCAATTTGGCAACGTCACACTCAGCTGTCAGCATTCCCACCCTTAATGAAAGGGAATTTTTATTCCTCTACGCTTTCTTACCTATAATATTCAAGAAAAACCAGAAATGATAACCAAAATTACAATAGAAAAAAGTTGTTGCGAGTAGAATTAGAAGTCTACATTTCTATTAATATCGCGAAAACTATAGGTGATTATTCAAAATAATTCTTTCACCCACTAAAAGAAGATTAAATTTTTGATAGCATATCAAAAAATCTTTAAATTTGGCCATTTAGTTATCACGTAATAAATTCTCAAAGTTGACTTTCAAGTTCTTGCTTTTGCAACGCAAGATATTGGACGTTTTTGATATCTGAGTTAGAGACAAGTGAGATTAATTAATTTGAATTATATTTGCATCATTTT
Source organism: Aleochara curtula (assembly GCA_963978815.1). Lineage (NCBI taxonomy): Eukaryota > Metazoa > Arthropoda > Insecta > Coleoptera > Staphylinidae > Aleochara > Aleochara curtula. The sequence continues at coordinate 10,678,703 of OZ022221.1, read as the reverse complement.
TCAAGCAAGAATAATCACGATGATTATCATGATCATGATACATGCATGCGCATTCTTCGAGTAGCGTGAAGTAATCGTAATATTTCAGCTGTAAGCGCACAATGCTCTCTGAAAGAGCGTGAAATAAGCGAAACAAAAGGAGTTGAAACACAAACAGCGAAAATGCAACAAGAACAAAGAGAATATGTGCGCTCGTAATGGACGTGCCTTACACTATATAGAGGTGGATAGCAGCAATTGGGATATTTTGTGTGTGCGCTTTCGCGTGTTTGGAAGTTTAACTCTCCTCCGAGATTGTTGCGCAAATCGCGCGCACTTTAGTGCACACCTTGAAATCGTGCCCAACGTGCCTAAACACGCCGCCAACTATGCCGAAGACAATGGCACTCGGGCGCGCATTGCAGAATTTCGCAGGCATGCAACGCGAGATGCGATGCATTGACCTATTCCAAATTGTTGTCTCTTGTGTAACGCAAACGCGAGCGGATATTTAGGACGGGCTGTCAGCTCCAATGAGGCGCATGCAATAATTTTCTCACAGCAGCAGCGAACTATTCATAACGGCGTGCACTTTTCATTTGCATTTAATATGCATTTCGCGCATTGAGCAACTAACTACACACTGTCTGCTTCAAATCGCATTAAGAGCATCTTTGTCTCTTTGTTTGCGACAAATGTCAGCACATTTGCAATTGTTTTAATTGATCAACGCGCGCAACATTTAGTTTCAGCGAACAGATACTTGCTTCTTTTTAACTCAAAGTTTCAATGACTTTTCTGGTAGTTTTACGAAGTGGGTTTGGAGTGGCGGTCAATAACTAAATAATATTTTGTACTCGATGCTACATACAATATTATGCTAGGTCTAATTTGAATAATGATTGCGGTCAAGCAAATACCGGCTAATATTTGCATATTTAATTAAGTGGCTCCTTGCAGCCACCCCCGTGGCACCGTTAACCCTCTTAATCCACACACGTAAGGCAACTAACACAACACTCGACAAACACAAGGCCATGTTTGGCCATCGACCAGGGGGGTTCAAATGTGCGCCCCCAATAGGCAGCTATGACAACAAGGAGTGCACTGCTACCAGCGGCGGCAGCGGTAAAACCAGCGAAGCAAATGCCAAATTGATCGTGAACACTTTAGTGTGGCGAGCGAATAATTAAGGCCGCCAATTAATTATTCAACTCAATGGGTAATTCATTGAGCCGCCCCATCCGCTAGCCTCGGACTTGAAACTATCTCTCCCTCAGCACTAACAGCCGCAAAAGCAGCCACCATAATTGTAATTGGACCCGGTGTGCAATTACATATCGCCAGAGAAAACATTATCTAATACTTTTTGCGACTCAAGTCCAAGCCGGCTTGGATACTTGAAAAAATATCTCTGAAAATATTTAAGCGGTTCTTAAATGAAAGAATAATATTTTTATTTTTTGCGGGGTTGCTTTTATGTGCACTTCAACTTCAACTTTTTATCCCTTGCGATTCTTTGCTGCTTAACTTTCTATCCTTTCCGCTCGCTCGAGTATTTGTTGAAGGCGGCGCCGCGGAATTATTAAAAAACAAATGAAACTCGCATCATACGCTGAATTCTTTCTCCATTACGCTTTGTTTCTTTTTACTACTTTTTATATGCTTTTCCATTCCACGCAATACGTTTCGCATTCCGCATCGAAGGCGGCGGGCGGGCGGACGGGCGGTAAGCGTGGTATTAAGTGCAAATAAATGAGTGGACGTGCGCGCTGGAGTTGCATGTGCATCAGAATGCATTGTGTGCTCGAATTTTCTATCCCATGCGCATTCAATATTCAAACGATTCGAGTTTCATCCCTCGCGCGTATATAGCATACCACCCTATTGTCTTTCTCTATTTGCTTGCTCGTGATGCTGCTGCGCTTTAAATTTAGATATTGACGATGCGCTGCATGCGATTTGCCAACGCGAAGCCCTTTGCATTATGAAATTTCGATTCTCGCGTAATCGCCACCGAACCAGTGCGCGAAATGCGGTCTATTGTGCAATATTTCCACTGAATTTGTGCGGGGTTGACTCACCTGATTTATTAACAGGCATATCGACTAAATCCTTACCCTAACTGCGCTAGGACTAGATCCTAATTAATTCTGATAATATTTTAATCTCACCAAAAGCCTCTAATAATTTTTTTGTTATTTTCCAGGTGAGTTTAATCAGAGAGAGAATTCAAGTCGTAAGTTTTATAATCTCAAATATTTTGCGTAAATTGGTAATACCTATTTCATGTTCAATTTGAATATTAATCATTAATATCCGAATGAAATTAGCGCGAGTAATTGAATTAAAAAGTATAAAACTAGAGCAATGATTAGTTAATTAATTAATAATTCCGTCAGGTTGGCTGAGTGTTGCGACATTAATTGCATTGGTAATTGCTGCGACAGACAAGCGCGCTCGTCATTTGCATAAACTGTCATCGGAGGCATGCATTTTAATGCACTTTTTTTTTTCTTTCTCGCAAAGCGCAGCAAGTGTGTGAATTTTACTTTTATTTCGCGTCATGTCTTCACATACGACTAATTCGCAGTTTGCAACAATGCAACGAGAGCGAAACCAGAAGCGCTGAGAGCGATGAAAAAACGCTTTTCCGATGTGAAAATGTGAAAGACACACAGACGCAGGCATATTATGGCGGCATACGGCTTTAACGTACCTACTCAAAGTGGAACAACACAATGTGTATAAAAATGTTTTAATAAATTAAATTCACTTGCGCGCACTTTTATGTCCGACGATGAAAGCGGCATAAACTCGGCGGTGGTGCATAATTTATTCCGGAAACTAGCGCGTCATATTTAAATTGAATTTGCTGCGAAATTATTTATTTAATCAATAGCCTGCATGCCATGCCCCCCGCGGTGCCAAATCACGGCGAATGAGTAGTAACTTTAAAACCTCACAACAATGCGTAACAAAAGCAGGGCTAGCCAGCGTAATAACAGGGTAAATGCGTCATCTTCCAGTTTAACGACGCCATCAAAATTGCGCGCTTTAATTATCTAGCCAAACGGCAATAATAAAAGATAAACGATAAACATATTGCACATTAATATAAGTAAGTACGCTGACGTCTTATTCGTTTTGCCGTCGCGCGCCGTGTTTTAGTGCATCGCGCCGGATGCATTGTGCTGCACATTCTGGTCGGATTGTCGAAGAGGGAAATTAGCATTCGCGAAAAGTTGCCGGCGGAGAATTTTACGAGCGAGACATAAACTTTATAACTGTTGCGGATGGAAATTATTTTTGCGCTTTTCCGCAGCACGGTACGTACACAAAGGCGTTGTTTGTTGTTGCGTAAACAACGAGGCCACTCGATATGCAAACTACCTCTACTGCATCCCCTCGGTTTGGGGGTTGGGGGAGATGCAATAGTAGTTGAAAAACTGGGATACGTGCAGTACGCCAAAAGATGAGAAATGCGCACCAGTGACACGTCAAGCGTTTATTGTCAATAGTGCTCTCGCTTCAAGTCAAAATATTTCGACGTTTGCAGCACGTACGGCGCAAATTTCAATTTCCCAGGATGTCTTCCTAGACGGTTCGACAGTAAATCATTCTGACAAGTATATTTTTCACTAGGAAAAAGTTTTGAAAGCGCAAAATAAAGCCGCGGTGTTAGTTAAACGGCGCAGAAATTTAATGTATTTTTGGGCTAAATTAACGCGAAGCATATTTATTACTCAGTCGGAAAATATGGGGGTAAGGGATATCATTTTAATACAATACTTACACTTCGTACGTGTAAATTGCGCGCCCGTACGTGCAAAGAGGCGAATTGTGAAGATCCCGAACGTATTTTCACGTGCATTCCGTCGGCACACAACAGCTGCCGTCGTTTATCCTTAAGGACATGCAAGCGCCCGCATCCTTACAGCGCTTCTCGACGCTTCGTTTTTCCGGCAGTGGTGCACTTGCGCTAATATACCGCCCCTCGCCTTAAATATATACGTGTAGGGTATGTGTTATATATTATTCAAAGCAACACGCTTTGCGGGCACGAAGAATGACAAAGATGGAGCGGAGATTATAAAGTGGCGAGTGAAACTAAGGGATGCAACGCGTGTATAGGTTATACCTATATTATGTTCATAATGTTTATTAGATTTTCTCACGCTGTGCCGCGATTTTCATGTCGGTAAATGAACGAGAAGAAGCGTTGATTTTCTCATGCTGAAATAAATACGTTTGGGGGCTGGCAGCGGCGGTCTAAACGTAGGAAATTATAAGCAAATTCCTTGCGTTTCGTTTGAAACGAGTTGTAAGTGGAATTGGATATTTTAATTAAATTGAATGCCCCGGGAAAAAGCGAGATGATCACCTTCATTTGTTTTAGATAGTTTTGAACTGTAATTACAAACATTAACCTCCATACGTACTCGTAATTTCTCAATTTCTTTACGAAGTGACATTTATCGTCCTTATGAACCGGCACTGCATGTGCATCGCGTCACGCCGATTACTCGATCATTAAAACAACATCAGCGGCCTTTTAGCACATTAGCACCGACGAGTGCGAGACGCGCGCGCAAGTTCCTTTCACCTTCAGTGCGAGTGCGACTGCTTTAATGAACGATTATCGTTTGCATTTTCATCCTTCGACGAGGAGAAGGATGCACACTTTCATGTCTTGTCAATCGAGCGATTTGGACCGAGCGTCTTTTGTTTTATACGAACAAAAACAAATGAGGTTGAAGCATGGCAGATATGAAAAAACGCGTCGAGTTTTATTGCAATAATCATTCATTCCTTTGACTTTCTAAACGATTTCAAATCGATAGTTTTCTTCACTTTTTCAAATCGCATTGACTCAAAGATTTATTTATTTGCGTGGCTCGCTTTACGTAACAGACAACAAGATGAAATATATCATTGATTATAATGTGGTTCTAAGCGGTAACGGCGTGTGGACTAATTAAACATTTTGCAAAGTAATGAGTATGCAGGAATGCAGTTTGGTGCTTTGCTTCATGTACCATATGAAGAAATCTTTGTTGCGCAAGTGGCTATCACAACGAAAACGAAACGAATTACGCGTGCCGTGTGTAAATCGAAAAGTTTGCTTTACGCCCAAGAAACTTTAATAAAAATATAACAACGGCAGCAGCAGCAAGCACTTCCGCGTACAATGTATTGCAGTATTGACCAATAATAGAACGTGTTGTGTTGTTGTGTTGTTACGTGAAATAACAACACAGCTTGCAGAATGTTTTTATTAAATAAATTCCTCTATTATGTGGCAAAAATTGATATCGGTAATAAATAAAAAATTCACGCTCGCGGAATTCAGCGAATCAGTCATGCAATTGAAAAATATATAAAATCACTGCCGTTGTCTGCCAATGAAGGGAAACGAAGAGAGGAATTTTTGCCGCTTTGTTGCTGCCGAACGATGAAGAAAAAATATATATAATATAAAAGAATCGGCTTATTCACGCACGTATTATTATTGCTTGGCACGGCTGTGGCAATTGGACTAGTAGCACACTCGTCATGTATGACTACACTCGCGCAGACTCAAAATTTTCTATTTTATTTTCGGTTGAATGCAATGAAAAGAAAAGGAATTAAATGGCATTACATTAGTCCTACGTTTTACACACCAAATATCAGCGCTAAATAGAAAGAATTCTTCTTTTAAAAATCTCTTGAGGAAATGTCAATTAGTGTTGGAGATTTGAAAGAATTGGAGATGCTGAATTAATTTGTGGGCGTTATAAACTTTCTATTTTTCGGTTATCCATTAATCTTTCAGGAATTCTACGTATCTGAAAACCACGTTATGAAATTTTAATGTACCTCATTCTAATTTAAACGCAATTTTTGTTGATTGTGTTATATGTCAATTTCTCAAATAACCGAAGCAATTTCACGCTGTATTATCGACATTTGCCTATTAATTCTGTCATTTCGCTCCGCATTAAAGAACATTTTTCCGCCTCGTCGACGTGCATGCGGCAATTATCAATAAAAAAAAAGCACCAGCAACACGACAGACATGCAATTAGATGTATAATTCGGTTTATAATTAGCATTGGTGAAACAGTCATTGAAATCGATTTGGAAACGTCGACGAGAATTTGCAATTATTATTAACAAATGAGAGCGCACGTCCACCGTTCGGTCGGCCTTGGTGCCTGTCGTAATGAGCAAATAACAAATTGTTATTAAACGCACAACATTAATAAATACTCTCGATTAATACGTTTCCCCGTATTCTCTAAACAAACGCAAACACTGAATGCGTTCTCTAATGATGTCGGATTGTTGGACGTATGCAAAACAAGACATATTCAGGATATGTTAAGTTGAGAGTGCTACACATGTATGCTAATGTGATGAATGCATTGCACTAAATTAATTGCAGTTGCCTATTTTCTATGCGTAAAGAATTAACAATCTAATGATGCCGTGAGTCATTTGAAAGATATGCCGAATTAAATGTTATATAAGTAACGTAGCTAAAAATAGAATAGACTTGTTGCTAGACTAAATTTAATATACTTACGAGTTTTTTAGGAATTTCTTAGAATTCTATCGGTTCAAAATGTAGATCATGAAACGCGAAGTGATTTTGAAGTTAACGCTTGAACTGGATAAGATACTTAAAAGTTAAATAACTCCGAAACTAATCGTGATAGAGGGCTGTTTTATAGTTCATTTTAATTAGCATACTATCCACTTTCAGTATACGGAATTTCAATATGTTTAACCCGTTAATCTCTCCGGAAAACCGCGAGGAAGTTACGTTTTCAATAACCTAGTAATAACTATAATTTGATTCTAGTTTTCTTTGCTCTAGTTATTGCAATTGCGTATAGAGATTATTTACACATGCGTAGACGGTATAAATATTGAATACGGATTTACTTTTTATACTTTTACTAAGTATACCTACTTATGATGGACATGTAAGTAAAATATTACGGCACGCAAACATCCTAGGCAAGTTTCTACTTGCATTTGCATTAGCAGTAAACAAATATTCAATTTCGTTTCTTTCATACAACGCAAGCAATCATGTTTAGTAGCACTATTCGTGCGCGTTCGACTCCACTCATAATTATTATTAATTATTTTACATTAAATTAACCGCACGCAATTTTACTTCTTTCGATCGTTACCTACTAAAGCAAATGCTAATTTGTTTATACTTTCATTTCACTTGAAATATTTTTAGTAGTTTATGATTATTTAACGAATGCCATCCTCAAATAGTTCAAAAGAATTTTGAAAGTACACTTAAACTCTCTACAAGTCGATATTTCCAAAAGGAAATAGAATACAAAAGAATAGGTAATTAATTTTTCAAGCAAATAATTGCGTGACATAAAATTAGATATTTTATATTGAATGCTTTCAGCCTTAAACTTGTCACTACTTTCTAATTGTTGTTCATTCTTGAGCGACACACGGTTTTATTGTTCGATTGGCTCATAAACAAATTAGCACTTACTTTTTCAATGTGTACCGAGCGTCATTTATTTAATTACTGCTACGCGTAGTGCATTCTAGTCCTCAATACCTACTAATTCGTGTTTGCCATTTCATTGTTGCTTAAATATTCGCTTAATTTTTTTAAAGCTTAACGCGAATTGTGCTTACAAAATTGGCTATTCATAACGCGAGTTTAATGCATTGAAATAAAGCAACTTATCCTTGATCTTTAAAAACCAGTTAGACTCGTGTTTCTCAAAGCTGTAAACATGTAAATGCAGTTGTAAAGACAGCCGCTGGCCATTCTTAAAATGGAGAACAATAAGAGAGAAAATATACTATACTCTTGCTCGGGCAAGAAGTGGCACTTGACGAGGAAAGAACAACGACTCAAGAGAGCTCGTAATCGACGCTCAAATCATGCGCGCAACGCAGTGAATTTTTCTTGGCGTAGATGATTAAATTAATTGCGATCGTGGCGCACGTTTTTCAATACTTTATCGCGGACGTGAGTACGGGGGAGGCTAAAGAGCAAACTGCAAATTGCTTATAATTCGTGCAACGTGATCGATCAGATGATGATGAATTGCATCGAGCGAGCGCGCCTCAAGTGCAAGTCGCTTGCACTGCGCGCACACAACACTTGCCTCCTCAGCAGCTCAAGAGTCATATATCATAAACGCGTGCAAAAATTCCTTCAGCGTCGTCCTTTTTCACTCGTTTTTGTATTTTTTTACGCAGCAAGTTTGCGCGTTTTTCCGGTGGCAAACAAATGGTGAAAATCATGCAACTGACATGCGGTGCGATGCGCTCCCCTTGGAGGCATTTACGCTAACCTTTCAGCATGCCCGCTGGGAGGTCCTGAAAATTCAGGCTGCTCGAAAAAAGAAGCGCAGAAATATTGTTTATCTTGATTTATATACGCGCCGGCCTCTTGCGGCTTGCGGGGTGGCGAATTGTGCGGTGTGAATTTTATATTTTTTGAAGTTGTATGTTGTTATATATTCGATATGCGCAGCGTGTGATTAATAGTGTTGCGGAGGTCGCACAAGTTGGCAAAAGTTTTCGAGAGCCGGCCGGAAAAGCGGAATCAATTTCAAATTGCAATTAATCTAGCCCGCGTGCGGCGCACATTTGATAAATTCATCTCGAGCGCTCATTTCCGCCTGCCATGTTGTATTGATAAATGGCAAATGTACGATATCGCTTAAACCATTTTTATTTCGCACTTGCCATACACTTTTTGAACTTTTCAACTCGATGCTGTGAACCGCACATTCATTAAACGCGCAAAAATTCGCCTTCAACTATGGATGAAAACCCTAATTAATCGTGCACTCGCTCATAGTAAAAACGAAATGATGAGAATCGTTTTTTGCGTATGAATTTGACAACTAAAAGTAGAACTTGACAAAGCGTAGAAAAAGTAGAAGGACAAGAGAAACCACTCGAAAAAATATGTATGCAATGCGTTTGATGAAAAAATTCCCGTTTTTCTCTCATTTCTCCACGAGTAACACGATAGTATCTATTCTGGCATACTGGCTACAACATCTAATTCCTTCCCCCTATGCGCATATTTGGCATGCTTTACGTTTTTACAAAATGCACGACGATTCGTGACTTGAATAACCGACGGAATTTTTCGAATATTTGCATGCAAATCAGGGCGTTAAACTTTAATAGGAATTTTCAGTGAACGAAAACAACTTTTTTCTTCTCTGCTTCAGATAAAATCCTTTGGATCAGTAATTAGGATAATTAATATCTTCCCGGCAATCTTCCTGCGTGAATTTAGCTGAGGACACTCAGTGATTACATTGATTAAAAGTTTGGTTAATAGGAGTGATTAAAAGTTTGCGCGTTCGCCAAGTGGTAAACAAGTTAACAGTAAAGAGAAAAGTTTACTCGATAGTCTCAAATCTTAAAGGTATACAAGAAGAGCAAAATAACTAATTTAAATTCGCGCGTATTATCATGAAAATTTACGGATGATTGAAATCAATCTCGGCGGAATTTGTACAATCATTTTGTGGGAGCGGTGCAAGAATTTCAAGGAGCAGCGAACGGAATGTTTCGTCCTTGGCTCAAGGTGAATCACCAACTAAATATTAATTTGATGCAATTTACTCCTCTTGAGCTGGCACTCCTGACTCGTTGCCAGAAACGGAGCAATACCGAATGTGTACTTATTTTTCCCGAGATGCGCTTTAATATTTTACGACGTGGGTGACACAGTAAGTCGAAGGAAAGTGAGCAGAAAGCACTTTGGCACACACTTAAAAATGCATTTCTCGCAATTTAACCATCCATTTGCAGTCGAGTGCAATGCGCATGCATGCTGTATTTTGAATGATTTTTATTACGAAGCGTTCCACCTGCTTTTATGCGTTTACACAGCCATCGAATGCCGCATTTTATTCCATCACGTTCAAATAATTGAATATGCGTTGCACATTGCATATTTGATGAGGAGTGCACCCTCGTCCCGTCTGCACACAATGCATATTGTTGATCGTGCGCGCGCGCTCGAACAATTTGCGAAAAATGTGCGCCCGAAATAACACTGAGCGAATATTTTCGCAGCTTAAGAAGAATGATAAGTGTATGGTTGTTGTGTTAGGATCCGTGTTTGCACTCGTGAGGGAAATTTGCATTGTTTGTGCAGTGTTTGCATAAGCGTCAAGAGAGCATCGCACTTTTAGGCGGAAGTCTCTCTCCGCAAGCGGAGGCGTAAGCCAAAAAATATAGCGAAAATATGTTTGCGCAAAATATCTTCGTCGATATATTCTATACGCTATGGATTTTTGGGTTTTGCATTTATAATGCAAACATGCTTGAGCATCGTACCTCCAGCTTTTCGGTTGATATACAAGACGAGCGCGTGTTGGCAAGGATAACGTCGGCCAGCAAGAGAATTTTTGTGTTTTGGACGCGACTGTAGACGCATTTTATATTTACACTTCCGAATACGCGGAATGGAAATGTGCATGGGAGTCAAATATATGCAAATAGAAACAATTTGCATAAATCCATTCATATAAATCTACAAAATGTTGTGTGCGCCCTGCCACTGCCGCCAATACGTGTACGTATTCGATATCTATGTAGATTATTGATTGGGTATGCCTAACCTCAGATATAATACATATTGATAGGATTTTCATAGAATCCTGTCGAAATTTTTCCCTCTTTAAACATCAATATATTGCCCTCGAGCAAATTCCACAGCGGCTTTATATATTCCTGGTTTTAATATGAAATAAACTGATAAAATTGGGGAGGACAAACCAGCATTAAATTCTATTTGATTTATGAAGTATTGCTACCGCTGAAATTGGAAATACGTGTAAATTTATATATGCTCTTATTAATGTCACTGTAAATAAGAGTTTACGCGAAATCCAAAACGTGACATCATGTTTTAAGACGCGGGTGCCGACAAATTTTCACGGTTGATTTGCAAAGAGGTCGTCCTGCTCGTGGAGAAACCAACGAAAAATCAGTGACGTGCTGATGTATGATCAGCAAGAAATGAACTCTCGGCGTTGTGCAGTCGAGCGAAATTGTCGGCGTGCAATCAATTTGACAGTGACATTTTTGCGCTCGCATTCCTCGTGAAAAGGACGAGCTATCTCGAGTGGAAGCGCACACGCACGCATGCATATATGCAGAGGATGAAGAAGAAGACGAAGAAGCTAGTCAAACATTTTTCAAAAATAAATTTGCAAGCATTTTCCATAGTAATGGATATCGCTTCTTCGCAATGATGTCTTTTTCGCTGCTGTTATCCACTGCACCACTTCATCATCGCATACACAACATCTCTACAGCTCAGCTCGCGTAATATTTCATCATTGCTGTCGAAATTGTTGCGCTGATAATTTAAAACATCCAAACGCGATTGAGAGCCAACTTTGATAGCGCAATCATTGCAATTTCTAGAGTGAGTACTCGGGGTATGACTGTATCGCATAAAAACGGCAAAAGTTGCAAGAAATGCACGCGAATTCCTGTCCGCCAATAAATTTTATTCCATGCCATCCCCGGCATGACGGCATTTGTATTCGTTGCGCGTCGCGAGCGTGCAGTAACAGAGTGAAGATGGGGGCGGCGGCGACAGCCGTGGACGGGCATTAGGTGCATGTCGCAAATGAAATAAATGACACCCGACAAGCGTAGATACTTGCCAATTTATGTGCTTCAATTAAAGAGCGCGCGCTAAAGGAAAATTTACAATTTGCTAAATGCATATTTAAGACCATCGCCCGTCCGCGCAGAATGCGATCCAATTAAACTTTTGTTTAACTACGCGCGTACCTGAAATGATGAAGTAGACAGGTTAGCAATATGGACACGCCGAAGAAAATAAAACTAACTAACAGACAAATATCGCCCAGCGCAAAAAAGCATTAGCGAGATGAGAACGAAAAATGGAAAAAATAACGATGGGGTAATATGTTATCGTTGGCGGGCGCATGAGCTGGTCAATTTTAATGCGCGCATTTACCTTGCCGCTCGTAAATCATTCGCGATGACAAGCTGCTCGCTGGACGCCGCCCCCTCCGGCCGAGGTTTGTCGCTGACCTGACAAACTTTCCCTGCAAGTTTCAGTTTCGATACACTGACGGCAGCTTCTCTAATACGTGTATGCAGTGCATGGAATGGAACAGAAAGGCGCTTATTACATGTTTGAAAGACCATCGCTAAAAACGCCCGTGAAGAAAAACTCGCATGAATGCGTCGCTGATGCCAAGATAAGGTGAAAAGTGTAAAAAATGTGTTTCCATTTTCTATGCCTTTCAGACGCGCGCAATTACGGTGTCACGACGCGAGACGCATTGATGAAACTGGGATTTGACGCAGCTCGAAAAAAATGTTATGCGAGTGAGATAATAATAATAGTACAGAAACTATGTTTTTAAATTTAAAATAAGCTTTATGAAAGCATAATTCTTGTTGATCATGCTCATCTTATCAGAGCGAATGTGCCAGACATATATCAGCGAGTTAGCAGCGTGGAATGAAGAAGACATTGGGAAAGAATGATGGCCCGTGGTGCGCTGCTGCACTTTAATGCAGTTGCATTACATATTTATAACCGTAATTCCACGTCCTAACCAGAGCCCGTAATTCAGCGCGGCGTACTGTAAAACATTGAATTAAAGTTGGGGGGCTATTCCTAAATCAGCGTGCGCGCTCTTTTGCTTTACGTAAAAATTGGGCGTCCCCAAAACTTTGAAGTTTATTTTTTTGAGGAATGAATGAATTCTCTATTTACTAGATGCTAGAGATGTAATTCGCGGATGAATTGTTATACTCATGAATCAATTCAATTTTCCGGTAACAGAAATGTGCGCACTGTAGCAATATGTTTGCATGAGTGCCACTTCCAGAATGGTTTGTTAGTCCACGCGCACCAAGCACTAATTTATGTTCGTCCCTTGCTTGCTCTCCCTGCGTGTGTGCTATCAACAAACACGCAAACAAAAACATTCGTGTCAATATTTAACATGAAAACAAATGAAACGTAATGGTAAATATCATTTAATCAACACTTGTTATTATAGGATATACTTTGCGAAAATTTGCCAACTCTTAACGCAACTTCTCTTTCGCTAGATCAATACTACTTTGGAGGACCACAAGCACGCTACATTCCGAACTATCAACAACCCAACCAGGCAAATGATTATGTCAATTACAACAGCCGGAGGCCATCGGCCACCAGCTACCAGGAAGATATCGATGGTTCGTACTTCCCGGCGCGCGATTTGCAGACGTCCGATTTGCCATTGCATCTGCAACAGACATTGCCGCAGTATCGCTTCACGCCGCAACAGCAGTCACCGGCTGCGTTCCGCGTCCCATCTTCGACGAATGGATTTCAACCCAGTCAACCGCTGCAACAACCGCAGGGTTTTCGATCGCAAACTCAATACCACACCGATCACATCACTCCATCGACGCACCGCCCCAACTATTCGCATCTCTTTAAGACGCATCACAATCCGCAGACGGAGACCTTCTTAGGCGAGATTACCATTGAGAGTCCGGCGGACTTGCCGCCCGAGTTCAGCAACCGCCCCTCGCCGTTCAAAGCCAGCTTTTCATCGGCGCAACAACAACAACAACAGTGGCGGCAACGCTTCGGCGATAATACGCTCGACGACGACAAGACGGACAATCTGTTATCGAATAGTCGCCCGATTTTAAATCATCGAACGCGCATCTTTGCGCCGGACGGCAATGATGTTAAAGCCACCCAAGTTAAAGACTATTATATCGACAATAGCGGTGAGGTCTTTGGTGCGAAATCGATTCGCTCGACGACCACAACCACCCCGGTGCCGGCTACCACGCTGCATCGTCGATTTCCATTCAAAGTTTTTCCGACGAGCACGACCACCGAGCGCAACATCGATCCATTACTGGAGGACATAAAAGAAGATGCACTGAACGATAACCGCAACCATAAAAATGATGTCGAAATCATAAAAGAACCGGTCACCTTGGCACCGGATCAATTCTTTACGCTCAGTCCCCCAAGGAACACGTCCAGCGAGGAGGTCGACGATGAATTGATCGATGAAGATGAAGAAGAAGAATACGACGAGTCCACTCCTTCGGATTATGACTATAAAAATAGCAGTGAAAATAACGTATCTGAATCGGAAGAAATTGAAGAGACAACTGAAGCAATCGACGAAGATGTGGGAACTGAACGATTAATGTCGACCACAGCTACGCCTCCCATTGAAGTGACAAAGAATTACGAGGTCCTTACAATGAAACCATCCACAATGGTGAAGGACGATAATTTTAAGGAATTTATCGATACAACGGTTATTGACACCACCGAAACGCCGGAACCGACTACGATTAAGCCGGTTGTAAATGTAGTTACTACCAAATCGGTTGTGAATAATACAATTATTGGCGCAGTCACTCCTCATGCGCACACAGAACAAATGGCAATCCCCACTGAAGCAACTATTGATGATTCCAGTGATACTTGGGTAGTTGTTGCATCTGTGCAGACAAGTCGTTCCGTATCGGGAGCGAGATACTTGCCAAATTCACTTATCGAACAGGAAACTCGCACGAAACTTTTGAATGAGTTGGAGATGACTACCATTTTAAATAATGTCACTGAAGAACCTCCAGCAACTGTATCCTCCAAACCAAACACAAGCACAGAGAGTCTTATTGATAAATTAGATCGAGTACAGTCCGATTTGTCCAGCAGCCTTTTGAGTGGCTTCAAGGGCAATAATAATATCACGGTTATTACGGAAGGTAGTGCTAATGTAACCACGATGATTGATATTGAAATTACGACAGCCATTCCAAAACAATCAGGTCCAACAGTAGTCATTAAAAAGTTTTCGCCAAATGCTAGACCCACGTTTAAACCGAAGTATCAAACTAGGCCTGCGAAAACATTGAAACCCTTTTTGGATGAACCACAAGCGGATCAACCCATCAAGCCAGAGACGAGAGTTACGGTGCCTGATGTATCTAAATTTCTTCCGCCAGGATTTAGATCTTCTACTAATAACGATCAGCCAAAAACTATTGGAGATATTTTAGATAAAGTTCCAACGACTACAGAAGAAAGTAAACTTGATATTGCTGGTCTGAAAATTAAAATTTCTGATAATATTACGTCGCTTCTTCCTAATGGTTATAAACCAACAACGGAGTCAATAAATAATGCCATGAAAGATAAAGATGCAGCACCAACTGAAAAACCAAAGAAAGATTCATCAATTTTGGACAAAATCCTTGCGAAGGCGAAGGCAACGGATATCTCCGCATTATTACCTCCTGGCTACAAACCTACCACTACCCCGCAACCGCCAACGTCTGTAACTGCCAAGACTACGAAGGATAACCTGAAAGGAATATCACGAGATGATCTGTCCGCATTTCTTCCACCTGGTTATAAATTACCTTCCACAACTCCATCAACTACGACGATTGACTCAACGACTTCTGTAAAAACAACAGAAAAATCTCCGCTGGGTGGTATTACTTTAGATGACATTTCGGCATTCTTACCCCCTGGATATAAGTCTCCATCCACTACTTCCTCGACTACAAAAGCTCCGCTTCTGAAAGGAATCACTTTCGATGACGTCTCCTCATTACTTCCACCTGGCTTTAGAGGCACTACGACTACAGAAAAACCTAAATCAAATTTGAAGGGTATTACTATGGACGATATATCTGCATTCTTGCCACCTGGATATAAAGGTCGTTTTACGCCTAAATCAACCACACCCGAGCCATCAACAGAAGCGCCGACGACCACCACAACAACAATGCCGTCTTCAACGAGTGGTAGCGGTTTTAAAGTTGTATTCCCAGGCCGCCCCGGAGGCCTGCCGTCTGGTACACATAGAAAGTCATTTAGTGGACGCCTTACAACCCCAAGAAGCATCCCCGGGGAGGGCGCCAGCCCTACGCCGCCGAGCAACAATGGCGTCCCATCTCCAACGATCCGTAAGGGATTGCCTACAAGGTAAATAATGGATTTCAATTTATTTTAAATGATTGAAGCCATAATTTTACTCCTTAGAGCAACCACCGAGTTTACTGGCTGGCCGACACCTTCGACAACTCCAATATCGATAGAGAAATTATTAGAGGCGGCTAGAAACGCCACGAGCAACACGGCGAGTTCCACAAGCACCACAACGACGACGACGACGACCACAACAACGACCACCACAACCACTACCCCTAAACCGACAACGCCCGGCTATTGCGTCAAGGAATGCGATCTTGCGGGCACGATCAAACTGGTCGGTGGTGCCAAATGGGTTCCTGAGCTCCTCGATCGTAACACGCGCGAATGGCAAATATTGGCAAATGAGGTGCAATCACAGGTATGATTTTTAAATTCGATTCAAACCAAAACCTATATTACTCAACGCCATTAGCAGACTGCTTAGCTAGACGAATATTGCAATTCGCGTGATAGCGCAATCACTTAATCTGATTGATTTATTCTCGGTTGCTTGCAGCTCGAAGACGTCTACAGTAGATCGGGCGTATTGAACAAATGGTACAAAAAGATACGAATTGATGGCTTCAGCGAAGGCAGCGTGCTAGTGGATTATCTCGTCGAATTAAACGATCTTGGCCGGCAAGTCAACACGGTCGAGATTAAGAAACTGTTTCACGAGTCCCTCGAAGATGCTACAGCCACATCGAAGGGTTCAAATCGCGAACCAAAATCGAACGACATTAATGCGACAACGGGCGGCGAGCACGATAGCACCAGCGATGGCGACGACGGCGGCGGCGGCGGCGATGATGAGGTGAAGCTACTCGAAGGGAAATTGAGTTTCGGCAATTTCGTCGTCGATCCCAAGTTCACCGATTTCGTTGGTGAGTAATTTAATACGATTCTAATCTCTTCGTGATGATTGCAATTCATTATCCATTTCGTCTTCAGTGCTTCCGAAACAAGTATACCCAACCGTCGGATACGCCGATGAGAATATCTTGCTACCACAATGGGCCATCGCCGTAATTGTGATCGGATTGGCATCGCTTCTGTTTGTTATTATTTTCGGAGTCACTGTGGTAAGTTTACTCAACAAACAAAGAAGCATATTTTAATAGTGCGAATATTCCAGCTGGTAAATCGCCAAAAAAATGCCAAGAAGAAGCAACCCTCACCATTAACCGAAGACATGCTCAACGAGTTAAACAAAAACCACATGACGGGTATTGATAATTACGCCGCCGACGACCTGTATAACATGGAAGATGTCTGGAATGATCGACATCCTTACGATACGAAATTACCCAAAAAGGTAAGCCGCCCCTCGTCCTCTCGCCACTTTTGTAGGTAACTTGAAGTGCATTCGTATGCTTGTTGGGATTTCCATTACGGCAAACTTTCCTAGCAAGCAACATTAATAATGACGTTAATAATTGTGAAAGTTAGCAGAGGGCTCAAGTTGAATGTATGTTTGTTCGCAAGTCCCATTATGTCGAGTGCATTCATAGAATGCACATGCATGCCAACCAAGCTCGCACCAATGGGCTTGTTTGAAAGCTCTCTTAATAACTTCCTCTAACTATCCCACCAACTGACTGCGAATGTTACCATTTCAGAGGTCATCTGGATCGATCCACGACAATAGCATGGCGAACCTGTATGATAGTTGGCGATCAGAGTGGAATGGATACTACTACAATGCATACTACGGTAATCATCCTGGCAGTAGCCATAGCGGCGGCGGCGGCGGCGGCTACGGACGTCGGAGATCCGATTACGATACTAACTTTTAAAATGCAATTACATTCTTAAAATGCCAAACTTCAATTTGCAAATGTCAACTCACCCCAAACGGCCGAACAAGTTTACAAAATACTTAGACGCGTGTCGGCTTCTCTAGTCATTTAAGAATGCGCGAAACGTTTTTGAAACAGCCCCTAGCCGCACGGCGAAGTTGATGAAGGCAAGCAAAATGCAATGCGTGTGTATCCGAAGGCTGTGAACGAGAAAAACGTTTATAATTGATAATATACCGTGAGATTGATTTGACTTCCCACATCTGAGTAATTTATTCACGTAACAATTAATTAATTCGCACAGACATGGGATACACAAACTAGTGGAACCGAATTTAATGACGTAGTAAATTATATACGATGTTTAATGTTTAAACATGCCAATTGCCAAATAATTTAATGGATCTTATTGTGTATTCTTGACGCGTACACTTTGTCGAGTAGTAACCGAAAGAGATTTACGGCCGGTAACGGAAATTGTTAGCACAACATTCTTCGCGAATTATCACGATATGTAAAACCACGTACTATTAATCAAGAGTTTTCTTTGATTAGTAATATCAATAGCGTAATAATAGATTAATTGTGTTTTTTTTCCTTATTTAGCAGAAATGAGCTAAGGAAATATCGAAATTAAAACCAATTACAAGTGCTCAATTCATACGTTTTTTTAGGGAACCAAATTGACTTTTAATACGAATTTAGAAACGATTAAGACAATAGTGATATCAAATTCTACAAGTTATTTTACGGAGTTTTACGCCAAACGAATTGCTATTCTGATGACGTGCACGTGCCATTCGAACGAATTTCTGGTAGAATTTGATATTAAGAAAAATTGTTCAACCTATCCGCGATTAATGCTGGAAATTGTAGGGTTGTTGTCTACGCGAGGTAATTTGTAAATATATTGTAAATATATTAAAATATTATTACGTTTAAATATCAAAAAAGTTTTCCGCGAAATATAATAATTAATATCTAAAGTATAAAATATTTATGGAATGTTAAATGTTTTATAATAATTCATTAAGACATGAATGATTCTTTTAAATTTAAACGATGTCTTTACTAACGCGGTTTTTTTCCACATCAACGATTTGATTTGCTAAAGTGGATTATTTAGAAAAGCCAAAGACCAAGTAATTATTGTCCTTGCGTATTATTTCTAATACCGTATCGGAAAATAACATTTAATTTATGTGTTTATGTCTCAATAAATTGATTGATTAAATTAAAATAAGTCGTTTTACTGTCTTTACTCACGTACCAGTATAGGTAACTACCTACCCTCCCGGCACCATTTCCAGCAATCCTCCCGTAAGCGATCACAAACTCCGCTGTCCTTTTCCTATAAAACCGATAGCAACAACATTTATAATTGCTTATCATTCTTTCAATTCCCCGAGAAAGCAGTTCCACTCTACGTATTACGTTTTCAATTCTAACCATTTTGAGACTAGAAGAGAAAGATCAAATTTAGCTGTAGGTGTAACACTCCATAGCCTAGTGGTAGAAACTGTGGAAGTGATGTGAGCGTCTCGAGTTCGATACTCGAGAAAGGCAATTCTTATTTCAATTTTAAGTTCTCAATTGACACTATAAGGGGAAAATCAAATTTAGCTGTGGGTATAACACTCCATAGCCTAGTGGTAGAGGCTATGGAAGTGGTCTGAGTGTCTCAAGTTCAATACTCGGGAAAGGCGATTCTTATTTCAATTTTAAATTCTGAATTGACACTATAAGGGGAAGATCAAATTTAACTTTAGTAACAACACTCCACAGCCTAGCGGTATGGCCCATGGAAGTGATCTGGGTGTCTCAGGTTCGATCCCTGAGACCGGCAATTCGAATTTATTAAGTTTTCAATTCCTTGTATACTCGGGGGCCCTCGTCGGACTTAGTCTTAAGTCGTCCGCAGGTGCCTCCGGAGCGTACAAGGGCCCCATTTTTAAGTTTTGAAGCCCGTACGTTAAGATTGTCTTGTGACGGCCCACCCCGCCGCTTCGCTCCCCGGCAGTAGACTGCCTCCCCATTCCCGATTTTCGTTACCAACAGACCGCGTATTGTGACGTCATTTGAGACTGGGGCGCCGCCACCATAGGAGAAGTGGGGACTTAGAATTATTTTCTAAGTGAGTTAAGCATTAGAATTTTAAATTTCTGAAAAATTTCAGACCCCGGGATTCGAACCCAGGACCTCACGGTTACTAGACAAGTGTTTTACCACTGCACCAGTAACTGTCTTACAATAACTGAGTTGGAACTTATATTTCTCTGCTGTGTTATGTATTCACTGAACGAGGGGCATTTGCTACAATTAGTGCATACGCATGTAAGCTCTCAATTAATCCCAGTTAAACTATAATTGTCATGCATTTGTTATACATAATAACAACTCTTGTCGTAAATCTCGTTGTAAGTGAGCTCTCGTTGTAGGAAACCTAAAACTCGCTAAGTACATGCGCATTGATGCAGTAATTAATATTAGCTATAGGATTTCCCCCAAAACCTTAAAGTTCATGTATTATTTATATTTTATAACTGCGGTTCTATCAAAGCTGTTTACCTTAAATCAGCGAGAATGATGAAATTTTACCCCTTTCTTTTTCATAGATGTATTTTCATGAATGTATTTATTCTTTTTAAATAAATCAGTTAAATGTCTTTTTGCTAACTATATTCCTAGTTCTTGTTCGTTTTTTCGGGTAACTAATATGAATTTTTATTGACTTTGCTGTAATATCCTGGTTGCAGGCTTATCAGTGCTGAAAACATTAAAACTTTATTTAATTTTAAATAAGTAATCTATACAACATCCGTGGCAGCTGAACTTCTGCAAAATGGGAAAAGTTATTAAACTATAAATATTTCCAAACGTAGCTGTGATAACAAAGCAGGGGCGACTTACTATACGTGGTAAGTGTGCTATCATCTGAGAAAGTTCGATAGCCGCAAAATCTATACATCGCCCGTAAGGGCCGAATTTCCACTAAATTCAAAAAAAGGCTTAATTACACATTATTAAATATTTCAAAACGTACCAATGAAACGTCAGCGAGTGCCTTGCAATTCGTGGTAAAGTGACTATTCACTCATACATTTTGGTAGCTGTAAGCCCCATAGAACAGTGGAGAGTTGCGCTACAAATTACTTTTCAAACTACAAATTCAACGATACATTTCTGGTGCGCTTACAAACTGAATTGAATTTTTCTTATCCATACAACTAGCAAAGCATACAATAATGATTTGTAAATCGATTGATACATAGTAATATTCATATTATTAATCACAAATCATAATATGTGTATCTTGTTAACAATTCTGAAATTAAAATCTTTAAATATGGCACACATCTCACAAAACACACAAATTGGTTAATAATCGTGCACGTTAAATATTTTTGAATGTACGAGTTTGATATACACACATCAAGGATACTTTGGCAATAATCACCTTTGACTGAATACTAAATTTCGCTCATATTCAATTAATTTCGGAGCATCTTATGATGCGATACAATTGTAACGCAAATATTGCTGTAATTTGCCTCAAGTGCCTGTATTAGTTTGCCTGCAAACTAACTACGAAGTGTCCGAAATTAAATATACATTTTGAACAAGTGATGCCAAAAACTAATTCTCTTTAGAACAGCACTTAATTATCATCTATGATTTGCTGTATTCATTTGCCTAATTCAATAATATAATTCTTTGTTTTGCGTTAATTTTTAAGCCTATCTTTCTACTACTTAAATATTAATTAGGCCTTCTAATAATTTTAGCAAGGTTTACCATTGTTTTCCTTCTGGATACGCATTTACAAAATTAATAGATTTAAACGTACAAGAGATGCAAAATAATTAAAGCGAAAAACAATTAAATACAATTACAATATGCATATAAAAATATTATCACAGAATGAACATCTGAACGTAATATAGACAGAATTAATAATATTAATACAATCCGAAGCAAGAAAATAACGCTAGACCACATCAAATTCAATAAATAAAACGCTCTCAAGTATTTTGCATCTTTCATACGTCTTTTACAATCAATGATTAAAAATAATCACCGAAACTTCCGTACTGTAAATAATTTTATGCTTTATACGCAGTTGTGATTTAAGAAAATTACCATCTCGTACGATTCGACTAATTATTACCTATGCAAATTTCCTACGTGTTTATGAATGTCCTTATTCAAGCTGCACATCATTAGAATACATTTCCTATTAATTATTTTCATCAGCCTATTTATGTTTTCATTGTATTCTTCATTTACCTCATAATATAATACCATTTCTTATTAAGAATAGCCGAACAGTTATGCTGCTCATGAAAGAAACGTGCTAACCATCTAAGAATATGGTATTTGTGTATTCCAATAATAATTATTTGCATTGTGTATGTGATTGAAACTAATGTACTGCATTCACTAAAAATAATAATGCGCAATGAAAACAGGACGCAAGTTCTTAATTAATATTCTTCATGTTACAAGTTATTTGCTTTAAATCTCCTTGTAATTGTACTATATTTACAAATAGAAGGTAATCAGTCGTCGTTTTATAAATATAATTGATGATAGAATTAATAAAATAATTCTTACTAAAAATAGTTTGTTTTTAATCTTTCTTCCACCTCTTCCCTATCGATGCGCTCAATTATCTTCTACGCAATCGTTCATAAGTGTAAGAAGTAGTGCAATTTAGTGTGTGATTGTGTGTGTGTTGTTTTATAATGACTTTACGCAAATGTGCAAATATATTTTGTAGTTTGTAGCAAACCTCTGAGGGAAAACCACTCCAAAAATATGCAATATTATTATTTGTTCAAGTTTAAAAGTTTAAATTTAAATTGTATAGTTTTTGTTTCTTCGTTTGAATTTCCTCTTACTGTTTCACTTGGAAACGGTTTTCAACGGCTTATGATCACAAGAGATTAAAGATTAACAGAAATGTATCACATATATAGTATTTTCTCTCATATTCACGTCACTCCAAAAAACGTATATGGTTCTAAAATGCTTCTAAAAAGTCGTTGCTTTTCCAATTTCACTAAGATTTTCACAAAACGTAGTTAATATAATAACGCGATCTTCATACCGAAAATATTGAATTCAAATTCAATCTAATTGTGTCTTCTTGTTTGCTTTTTACCTAAACACCCATTTAAAATACGCGTGGAAAAGACGTTAAAACGTAATTAGTAATTTTGATGAAGGAATTCCTACGCAAATCGCGTTTAGCGTAGATTATATGTATAAATGTATTGCTACCTATTAAAAATAGATGCCCTAACATCCTTACGTGCAGCAGTAACACATACACCTAACTATAAATTAAAGTTGGTAGAAGCTGAGCTTTTAGGATGTAAACGCGCTAACGCAACTACCCTAGGTCGTCTTTTTACCGCGGGGTTTGATATTTTCCGAAATTTGCCACATGGCATCCTCACTGATGACATCATCAAAGTTCTGAAAGAATGTGATGATTCGTTCATTCTTCTTAAACGTATATGTTGAAGCGCTATTTGATAATCTAAAACAAGAAGTTGTTAAACAATTTATATGATATTTGCTATAAAACTCACCGCTTCTTGAACGTCTTCATGTTCTCAACAATATTATACTGCTGCCAACGTTTCGAGAAGTTTATCATATTGTTAGGAAGTAAGTTGCTATTACCAATGTGAACGAACGTTAAATCCTGTAGTACGAGCCCACTAAAATTATAACGCAACTATTAGAAATCCAGTATCGCGAAAAGAAAAGTATATTTTGTCACGACATACATGTACGGAATGCAGGGCGGCGATGCCGCAGCTAAAGCTTGTCGATATGTCCGGAAACTCGAAGAACTATCAATCAATGAACAATATTCTTTCAAGCCCTCTTGAACATGTTTTTGCCATTCAAGTCGACGCACTGGTGCTGAATCAAGTGCAGAGAGCAATGCGAGATATGAGTTAAAGTTGTTTATTTTACGCAGGTGCTTCATGATCTTTATGTACTTCATAAAGTACTTTTCACGATCTCGCGCATCGCTCAATAGAATCCGAGTTCGCGCCCAATACGACATTTTGTTAAAATGTTCCGTAAAGCGTGTTAAATTCGGGCTACGCTCCTCATTCTGTTCCTGTGCCCAAATAAGCACCTCGGGTATTTCAATTTTCATGAAGAGCTCGGCATCCAATAAAGTCATCTGCTCCGCAATCTGTTCTGATTTAAAATCTAGGAGCGTATTGGTGCGCACGTTCAGCTCAACAGTAGGTACGGTATTGCGCACTCCCTGCTGCTCCTTTGCAATATGTTTTTCAATTAATTTAACACGCAAGGCTTTTGCAAGTGTTAATTCGCCACCCGTGATAAGTTGTTGTACAAAATTCATAAGTTTCTGTTGCAACTCGGAATCCAAGTCAGATGCCCTATAAAAATTTAAACCAAAATATTATTTCAAAACTGTATTTGGGACACCCTTACGTTAAATCATTGACTACTCGAACAAGCAGTGCAAATGCTTCCCTGGAGCGTGGCTTCTTATCTGGCTGGCAATAAAAGAAATCATAGCGACGCATTAATTTGTAAACCAATTCTAAGGGTGTTACGAACGTCCTATAAGTAGTTAGGAATGCTTCTTGATATGAGAAACCTACAAATTAAGCATAATTAAGTAATGCCCACATTCTCCCACTATAGAAATTGTTGATTATTAGTTTACCAGTATCTTTATCTTCTATTCCAGCAGCAATTAATTCAAAGTTATTAATAATGGGAAAGAAATAATATGCTAATGTATTATTACCTGTTTTACTACTTTTAGTCGCTTGAATTATCAAAGCATCACACGTGCCTCCCCGAATGTCTGGTCCGTCTTCCTCAAGTTTCTTTAATAGCAAGTACTTGCTGATATCCGTCTCCTCCATAAGGTCTTCCCCATCTTCGCTCTTTTCTTCCTCTATTACGGACTTGGGCGTATTTTCCAATAAGTCTGGTAGTGGTTCCACAGGTGTTTTAATATCTGGAAGATTTACACTTTGCGGTGTCAATGGCGGCGATTTGCAAAAATTATTCTTTGATTTTCTTGGCGGAAGTGCCGGAGGAAGCCCAATATTTTGCGCAATCGGTGGCAGATTCGGACTCTTCATTGGTGACGAGATCGGACTATGTTTGAAACATCATAATTAAATATCATCATCAATGCAAGGTCGCGGCAAACTTGTTGAAAAACGATATTTTTTGATAGTTACCTTGGATCACCCGACTGATGTGCAATCATCAATGAATGCATTGCAGTGTGCGAACTTCGACTTGGTGCATTGGGGAATGAACACGATTGCGTTGTTGGCAAGCCAGGCGTTGGCGATTGGGCCCAGGGCTGTCCATGCACAGAATGCCGCATAAATTCCTGATCGTTGGAGTGCGAGCAATTGCCAAACATTTCCATATACGCCATAACTGCAATAGCAAATACACAAATTAGCTAAATTGTTGCAAAACCGAGTGAGCATCTCTTGCGTAAATCAAATCATCAACAATTTATAAAAGCAAAAGGCTTTGTACAAGGAGAAGAGATGGCAAACAAAAATTCGTAAAAGGTCTATATCAAAATTTAACGAATAAACAATCATCGCTTAAATTGCGAAAAACAAGCCTGGAAAAGTCTAAAGCGCGTCATAGATTTGTACACAAACTGTCCGTAACGTAAACTGAGAGTTGAATAAAGCAGTTTATCATTTGCGGCCCACTTACCGGAGTAAGCCACTGATTGGAACACTATGAAAGACAAACAAACAAAGTACAAGATTACTTCACATTTCGTAGCAATATGATGATATGTTTGACTTCGGGTGATTATACACGTTTACTTACTATGTTTTTTCTTCGGAGGGAGTGGCGGCGGCTTTCCATTATCCTGACCGATACTGCTGGATATACTGATGCTGGTCGAAAGACTGTGTTGTGACTGATGTATCTGGCATGCATGCATTATTTCTCCACCTACAATTATTAGTAGTTGTTTTAAATCATATTGTATAATACAATAATATATTTATTACCTATGTGACTATCTGGCACATTATCATACGGTGATGGTTGGCGTTCTGGTTTTTTACGCGTCTTTGCCGGTATTGCGGGAGGTAGCGCATCATCTATACCTTCAGCCAAATGTAACAGCATGCTATCCTTTGAAATTGATGAACTACTTGTGGTCGAGGACGTCTCGATTACTTGACTAAGATTATGCACCATGCTCTCAGACTTGACCATCTCTACCGATGAAGACGTCACCGACGACTTCAAGATACTTTGACTCCAGTGCGTACTCTGTTGTGAGCTGCGCTTCGAACAACTTGAATTTCGCTGTGACTGCGACTCGATAGACATAATACCAGAGTCCGCATTCGATAAGCGATTATACTGGAAGTGATTAACGTGATGCTCGCTGCTGGTGTTATTCGTTAAGGCGATGTACGAGTGGTCGACAGTATCATCCCAATTGCAACTGCCATTTGAACCATAGCAGTTGCCATCTTCAAGAAAAAGAAACCAAACTGTTAGTTTGACAAAGTATTGAGCCAATCATAAATTACCATCAATGTCTGGAATATCATTTTCTAAAGCAGTATCACTATCATCTATGTTTTGGTCCATTAAAGCTGATATCTCCTCCTCTTCGCGAGACTGATTTAAGACGGAGTCCATGCTCCCAGCACTTGCTGACAGCAAGGAGCTGGAATCCTCTGGCGAACGTGAGTGCAATGACATGCGTTCTAGACTAGAATTAAAGTTAATCGCCGGATCGAAGTCCAGCTGCTGATTGAGCCGCTGCTTCGTCTTTGGCGGCAGCGGTGGCGGTGTTAAGCTGCTTACGAGTCGGCCATCCGGCAGCGACAACGGCGGCTTCGGGGGTGGCGTAGTATCTCGCAATATTGACTCTGAACTGTGGCTGCTACGCACAATCCCCGGATTAGTCGACGTCTGCTCGAGAATCTCTCTTTCGCGCGGTGTCAGCGGAATATCTGGCAGCGAATTGCGCTGCGAAGTCAAATCCACGCTGATGTTTGCATAAGAATTTCGCTGGGCCTTATACACAACATTCTGATGAGCAATTCGCTCCTGGCATAAATTGATCAAACCCTGAACGGCGTCCTCAACCAATTGCACCACTTCAATTACTGTCTGTTCCTCCAGTGATGATGCATCGATAAGCGCATCATCGCACAACTTTATAAGACGTGCGACACTCTGATACATTCGATGCGTTGCTGATCGTATAGTCGAGGAGCAATCCTCACCCATTGATGATTTGACGAGTAGATTGATATGCCATACTGTATCCAAAACGATGGTCCCATTTCCGGGCAGCATTTCAAGTTTATCTTTTGATATAACATCGCGGAAATGTTTAAGTGTAACTTTAATCTACAACGATAAACAGCCTAGATAAAATATCGTTGATAACGCCCTGATAACTCGTACCTGTTTGGCAAGACTGTCAAATTCATGAACGGGTCCTTTATCTTTGTGGATATCCATGTCAAGAATTTCCTGCTTAATAGGACGGCCCTTCGGACTCTGCGAACGAATACCCAAACCAGTGGGACTTCGCATCTGCGATATTTTTTCTAAGAATTCGTCCTTAAAGGAGCGAGCCCGGCGCGCCAACTTGGTGCTCTTGAACGATGGCTTATGTCCACCAGGAATGGTACCAGCCAGCGGCGATGGACTAGCGCTTTCAAATTCTGAAATCGTATACATCGAGTTAGTATTACAATTCAAGTTCTCGAAACGACGTTAAAGCGCGCAATAATTCGAGATATCTAACATCAAGGCAAAATTCGGGCTATGTAAGTAGTATCAGTAGTCGGCGATGCGTAATCTATTTATCGTTAATTAATAGTTTCATGCGTTCATTTGACGTACGTACAATATAGCCAGTGCGAAACGAGCCCAACCGCAATCACAAAAACACAAAGTGAAAGCCTTGTCTCTACGTAAACGCGAAAGGAAGCAACTCCAGACGCAGGCGACACGATGAATATTTATCACTACCCCGGCTGGTGCGCGACTGTCTTACACACGAAGAAAGGAAACGCTCAAGAAAGACTAAACGCGCACGGCTATGCTTCGGAATCACCGTCGTCGTCTTCGCTCCACGACCAGCGCACAACTCGTCATCAATGTTATTTGTTGGACGTAAATACTCCGTCATTCACTTGCGGCGACTTATTGGGTGTTTGCAATAATTTCGACGATGACTTAACCGACTGACCAAAACCGATTTCAACAACGAACAACACGCAACTACGTCCCGAGCGAGATTAAACCGCAGTCTTGGAGAATGACTAAGTCCGCTTATAGTAAACACGACCGCAGCATGATTAAAAACACACAAAGTGAGAATTTCATCAAATCCCACTTGTATGTTATACATGTTATAATTGGAATTCTATGTACGAGTAGCACCGTAAGTGCAAGTGACACATATTAGGCATGCTAATTACCTTTCAGATTATCGCAAGGCGCAAAAATATTCATTAAGCAAGCAATGTTCATGATAGCAACAAACAACGAGCGCACTTGGTGTACTTGAATCCAGCTTCATTTACATTACGTTCCGCGCTGATGATCGACCGCGTTAATAATGATCAACGATTGTTTATTTCTGCCATGCCCGCGGGGCTTCTGATTGCGTAATCCGCGCATCCTTCCAATCTAATGACGCCAGCAGTAAACACGCCGCATTATTATACGATACGTGAATCATGCATGTTTTCATTGCGTTTCGATCGTTTTTCCTTCCAATACTATACCAACTTTTTTTTTGCCTCGCAAATATAATCGAAACACATTGATTATGCATGAGCGCCGCCGCAAATTACTATTTGTTTTCAACGCGTGAATTTATTTATCTCTTGGTTGGCGTTGCATGCAACGTTCGAACAACGAAACAAATAAACAAAGCAACTAAATGAAATTATGAGGCAAATTCGGCAATATGTCAATGTTGTAAATTCACTTGGTTAATAATCACGTGCAGTTGATTTCGTAGTGATTCCAAAGTATCGACTCTGACGATTTAATAAGAAATTAAGGTGAAATTCCCAATGCAAACCAACGAGACAATTATGGACGATAATAGTCCATCGGCAGTTGCCGAAGTTAGCAATGTCGAGGAGCCAAGCAGCGACGACAAGCCGTCTATTCAACTCCTGAAGAAAACCGCCGAGCTCGCTGATATCACGAAGAGCGATCAGGCAGGCGCGCAAGGCAATCCGCAGGACTCTGAGCTCAAGATCGAGATCGCCGATCAGGGCAAGCAGGCCAACACCACGATCGAGACCGTCTACGAGAATGCCGGCATCGATAAAACCGTCTCGTCGGTGACGCCATCGAACATCACGCAGCAAGAAAACATCAACGAAATTCACAACCAGATACAAACAGGCCGCATGAATAAATTGCGCGATCAAGCAAGCAATATCTTCCCGGTTGGTACAATGGGCTGCAAGCAAAATGATCAATTTCCGCCACGTCGTTTCCTCGACGCCGGGGAAGCATCCATGGACAATATCGGGCATATTGATAACACGCCGCGCAAAATGCCCGCTCGCAACGATTACGGCCGCAACCCCGTCTTGGGCACCGGCTTGGATGAAGCCGACAAACGCAATGTGAATAAAAAAGGTAAAAATTGTATATTTCACCGTCTAAAATACATTTCAGCCGCTGACATTTAAATATTTCCTCAGAGAACTGCGATCCTAAATTGCCTTTGGGCGGTAGTTCGGCGCGCATTCCGCCAGGGGGCTACTCGCACGGCATATGGTAATGGTACCACATACACGTGATTCAGCAATTTGTTAAATTCTTAAGTGATATTCGGTCGTAACGTGAAAAATAAATGTATTCAAAATAACTTGTAGTGTAACGAACGATTGGCAGACCTTGAAGGGCGCCTTCAGAGATCGAGGCTATCGAAAGCAGCTGCAATGCGTGGCGTCGCCGGCGCCGGCGGCAGAGGTGTCGACGCTTCGCCAGCAGCACATATTTGCGCGTCTTCGTCGACGGCTCCTCAATGACATCGTCTGCGCCGGGCATTGCCCCAGCTCTAAATGTGCACAAAATTCACACGTACGTTGTTTGCTCGCATACGAAACAGAGAAGACGCGCGCGTATCTCGGATGTGCAACAGAGAATGCGTCAGTCACTAAAAATAAGCGCGTTTATATATCTTGGGCACTTGAAATTCCTCCAGCACTTGCAGTATTAAAAAAACAACACGCTTCCAAACAAGTAACTGTTGAAACAGTGACGCACTGCTTCTGTCTTCACAGTAGCCCAATAAAAAGTCGGCGCTCACCGCTGACTATTAGCGAAAAGTCGCGCTTTGAAAATTTAAATATCTAATTCGCGGAAAAGCAAAATTCGACTGCATTTCGGCAATGGAAAATACAATTTCAGCCCGCTTAAAAGTGGAAGGAGATTTTTGTGTGAATGTTTGCCAAAAGCGATACGAAATTGAGCGTAATTTATGAATAAACTCGCGCGCAAAATCCTCGTGTGGATTTCCATTCAAACGCACATTTGTGTCCATGTTTTGTCTCCGCTGTTCGTTGATTTATATTTTGGCAGTCAGTAGTGTAGAGCGCGACTGCTTTTTGCGTTCGTAATAATCACATGTCATTCGACAATTTACCGCCGCCGCCAAGCGCTGCGATGTGGACTCGTGCATTTTATTACGACGACGATGCGATATGGAGAGAGAGTGCCTCTGCTATTGCTCATCGCCCAACATAATGACAATTACAGATGACGGCCGTTTCAATAGAAATGCCATTAGGAAATTGAAGGCAATTCTCATTCTCATAATACGCGCGTAGCCAAACGAGTATAAAAATCAAAACGCAAACGCCTATAATAAAACGGCATTCAAACATTGGTTTTTCAACTTCTTGCTATAGATAATGCTTAACACGAGTTTATGTTTTCCTAATTAGTGTAATTAACGCACAGCACGCTGTCGCAAATGATGTAATATTTATTAATAGCGGAACCGAACGCGATGAAAGCAACCTGCTTGCTTGCGCACCCCGAGGCGGCGAATCCACAATAACGCATTCAATGCAAACTCATTATTTTCCCCATCAACCAAAACAACAAAAGCGATCGTTACGTTGCGGGGGTTTGCTAGTAAACAAAGATGAACGCCGACGCCTGCCGCCTGCAGTCTTTCTAAACCTCATTTCACCTGCATTACTGAACCTGTCTCGTGTCTCGCGCAAGATAACGAAAGTACTTGCCCTGCTTTGTCTCGCCTGCATTTTCTATTTACCGATCTCCGTCGCGGCGGCGGCAATTCCATTACGGTACTACATAGTGTGCATTCTACGCCGCCTGCCCGCCTACCCGCCAGCACACTTGTACATCGCACGGCGGCGTTAAAAGACTCCCTGACACATTCACCGCCGCCCAGCTACCGGGATGCAGGCGAACGGAGGAGCGCATCACGTTCACCTGCTATCCAATTTAGAGATAGTGCACTCATCTGCGGCTAGCTCTCCTCCAAACAATGTATAAATAAATCTGCATAGCGAATGGGCGCAAATATAATATGAATTTAAAATCTCAGCAAAAATATTCCACGATATTTATATTTACGCTTCTCTAGCATTACGCATCGTAGATGTAATTCCATTGCATAACTTGGCGAGTGCGTTAACCTGCCGAGGGAATTCCACCCGAATCAGGTGCCGCTCTAAAGAGGGAGTACAACAACCTGCCGCAAATCTCACCCGGGCAATTGCTCTGCACATACCTTGTGGCACATGTTTGCTAGCTGATTTCGGTGTACTCGTCATTATCTCTCCGATAATGTGTTCGTTGTATCAATCAGTTCTTGCAGTCGATGCCAGTAGGCAGTAATCCAGCTATGGCACTAAAGTGCACCCCGAAATGATAACCGATTGGGGACTGTAGCATTGATATTATCAATTGAGCAGCTGCACGGTCACTACATCTTCCTCGATCGCGCGACTGTTTTTTCGGAGATATGTACGGAAACGCGAAGATGCACACTGGTGTGTAATTACGCTAGCCGGCAAAACATGGTCCGTGCTTCACCCGATTCACAGCTTCTGCATTCCGCAGCGCGACCGACGAGAAGATCTGAGATGCTATGAACGCGAGAGCGAATCCACGCTGCTCCAGAGAGCCTGTCATCCGAGCTACCAGTCGATATGATATGACATCTGACGCACACGGTCCCTCCGCGGATGTATCGAAAGCCCTTACGCGATACACACAATAATACATACGCACGAATTCGCCACTACACTTATCTATCTGTCGCTGGCAAGATGATACCAACGAGGGGAACGGTGCACTCGAACGATCGATAAAACGGGATAGAAACGTATACTGATTGGCTTAGTTGGGGACTCATCTTGTAGAGGCGCTATCGAATATATTTCCATGCTTTTGCTATTATCAACCATTCAGAAATTGTTGCTAAACGCTTTAAAACAATAGTTAGACCATTGTCCTCCAAGTTAATTAATTGAAATATCGGGTTAATTTGCGTATTCTAGTGGAGGCGGATGTATATTTAATAGTACTGCACTTGTTCGCCCAACAAAACGGCGCTTGAGTCATTTCGAGCAGCTGATAGAAGGTCATATCGAATAGCAAGCGAACAGCTCATACTGGAGAGATTCCATAGGCTTCCCCTACCCAGGAGAAACCGAGTAAACCATCTACACGAAACAGAACGAGACTCGAAAGAAATCACAAAACCGAGGCAAATTCAAACTGCTGAATCAAAACAGCATTGGTAACCGGTTGGTAACCAGCTGGTAACCAAGAGCTTCGCCTATTTAAAAGACTCTCCTTATACCAAACAACTTTTATGTTTTTATAAAATTAGACCGGGATAGCGCGTACGCAGTCCCGACTACCAAAAATTACGCGCCCGAGTTATCCACATTAGGGATAATCGCAGGGGTCAGCCCATCCGTAGTGCAATGGTAGGGCCTCACCCTGGGGGAACCGCCTTGATGATCACGGTAACCCCTACGCCAGGTAAGTATGCTTTTGTAGCGTTCCGGCGCTCGTCTAGTAAAATTTTCAGACACTAATCGAGAGAGTAATAGCACTACTGACCTCTGTTACTACCAACACATATTCTATCAATAATAAAATTACTCCCTGGTGTCTTCAGATATCGTAATTATGTGTCTATTTGAATACCCAACGAATACTCAACACCGAACGACTACTCAAAACCGAGTCCTATAAAAATTGAGATTTTAAATCTTGGAAATGCGCTTTAATATTTAAAATACGCAGCTTGTACAACATAAATCGAGGGAGCCACTTCAAACACATCAGGCAATTATTCAATGTCAGCTTCATCCTAGTATTAGTTTCTGTGCAGTCCATATTGACGAAAGTGGGCAAGAAGAATGTACAAAAGGTGTCAATAATTAAATTTTATAAATTTATACTTTCATTATACCGTATGTTTTAAATAAATAAACCGTAAAACGAGAGTTTTTCCCTCCTTATTCTTGCGTAAACCTTTGGCGAACCCTGGACTGAATTAATGTTGGAGAGAAAATAGAGTAAGTGTGATGAGGCATCCAACAAGTGCCCTTTGTTATTATCCTTGAATTTACTGTGAGCCCATTTTAGCTTCTTCAAATCCAGAGTGAAAATGGGCAATGCTGGAGTAAAGCATCATGTGGAGACAGCAAAGAAAACTGGGGTATTGAAAGTATCTCAATGCAAGCTCAATGAATTCCCACAAGGTTTCTTACAATGTGAGGGCAATTTACGCACTTTGGACATCTCTGATAATAAATTCATAATGCTGCCTAATGAAATTGCACGCTTCATACATCTAAAGAATCTCAACTTGAACAAGAACAAGTTGACCAAGATACCTGACTGCATTGGAGCACTCACCAAGCTGGACACCCTAAGCATCTGTAATAACAACCTCAGTGGTCTACCACGTACAATTTCAAACCTCATACACCTGAAGCAAGTATATCTGTCTGATAATCATTTCAAAGAGGTGCCAACAGTTTTCTGTGGTTTGAAACACCTAGACATACTTGATCTTTCACGAAATGATATAACAGCTATCACAAGTGATATAGCCACATTGAATGTAACTGAATTAAATCTAAACCAAAACCAAATTGCTGAGCTATCATCTCAAATTGCCACATGTCCACGTCTAAAAACACTGCGCCTTGAGGAGAACTGTTTACAAATCACCTCAATCAGTACGCGCATTTTGGCTGAGAGCAAAATCTCGAATTTGACGCTGGAGGGTAATCTCTTTGAGATGAAACAATTAACTGAACTAGATGGCTATGAAGCATACATGGAACGATACACTGCAGTCAAAAAGAAACTCTTTTAAGCTTGCAAAATCTACCAAACTAAACAAACGTCGCCATTCGCAATTACTAAGTATTTTCTATTTGATAAACTGTTATTTAGTTTTTATACTTGTATTGAAACGCACCGCGCACCGGTATTCTATATGTATATTATATTTATTTTACTGTTATATACTTAGAGTAGATAACTCTACCTTGCAATTATATATATTTAATAATATTCCTCACTCTTCTGTACCTGTTTTACGCACTTTCTTTACTTGGCTTTCTTATGATTTCAAAACTCTGTAAAATAGCGCAAACGTAGAGTGCAACAACAATTTCTGGAGCAGAGAATTTAGACAAGAGATAGACCTACATACTACTAAAAAATATAACTAAATTCGTATAATAAACTCAAGACAGATTTGGTTAAAATGGGACCAAGCACGCAACAGATGAAAAGTACGAAATTCATTTCCATCACAACTTCAATAGTAATTTCCATACTCAAAACTTTTTGGTGTAGTACGCCAGAATAATATGCAAGCAACTAGTATGAGCTTAATAGTACCGCAAAAATTGATGTTAAAACGTATAAGAAAGGAAAATCTCATTACAAAATTTACTCAACTCTGAACATTGCCCGGACAACACTTGTCAATTATAACCACGTCCCTAATCCGAAAGTATCTCAGTGAAATATTCACACGTCTCGTAATTGTAAAGTTCTTATAAGTGCTCTTGACAACTCTTGAGTTAAATACGAAGCAAGTTCTTATGCTACCTGATTGATTAGCGCGTGATTTTAGTAACACACCTAGCTGATAAATCAGTGGTTCTAGGTTCAATCGAACCGGCGCTTTCAAATTGAATTTCTTGATTCAACTGGTGCTAAAAAGCTCTTAAGCATAAATAAATATATTAGTAATGCGTATTGAATTAATGCAACCGTATTTTTAATATTGGATCTTTGAATAGATATGCTTAGTAATCAAAAATTCCCGTAAAAGAGGATAAAAAACCCGTGCAATTGTATTTAAACCGCACGCATTTACACGCTTTCAATGTGGCATGCTCATTGTATTTTATACTTGTTCGAGCACCGTTTAAATATAAATATTATCGCCGCCTTTGTGTAGACCGCATGAACAGCGCATAATAATTATGAGGCAGTTTCTAATGACAATCATGGCCAATCAATTGGCCATTACATAAATTATTTAGTATTCCACTACTTGCATTACTTTTAAATTAAAACCTAAGTATCAACAAAGTTGTGACTCTCTGTGTGTATGTTAATAAAGCAGGTCGTCGAGCTAGCATATAATAATTCCATAATTACCGCAATGCGATACGTATTGCAATTTGATGTTATTGATGTTTAGAAGTAACTCTGCAACTATAATACTAAGAACACAACAATGAAAATCTTCTGATGCATAGCAAATTTATGAGTCAAGTAATATCTCTCTATTTTCATACGCTCTTTTAACGATTTTCATATACGCTCTGTGCTGTAACTCCCATTGTGTGATTAAATTCTAACGAAACTTAAGCTGCTGACGAATGCAAAAGACGCAACTGCAACAATAGGCGAATATAATGCATTCGTGTTTAATCAGCTCTGTAACGACATATTTTTGTGACCTGTGACTGTGATTCTCACACTATATATTCTACTGCTGTTTTTCTTATATAAAGATTTTCAAATAAATTTTAATGATCTTTTATATGGTGTCTATTAATTATACTCAAACCTACTATATTTATGTGGAATAAAATTGGCAACAGCACCTATATTTCCCCATATGAAATGCATTGGGGAAATATCCCCATTTGAAATGCATTGTCAATAAGCAACTATTAATTCCGCAGTAATTAATGGTATTTCAAGATATAATTTCTATCATATTAACCCGTAATAGATAAATGAATACTATTCGTGTTGATTCGCTATTAATTTCATCGATTTTATTCATAAAAATTAAATTTAAAAATTTTGATGTAGAAAAAACCTACTGGCGCGCTCTGCGGAGAAACGCGGGAACTCATATAAGCCGATGCGTACGTACCAAACTCGTCATACAATTCGCACGCAGGTAGACTCTTCACTCCAGGCGGTAAAATGTAAGAAGACCTACGCGTTACTTCATTCAATCAAACGCCTGGAGCGAATTTGCGCATCTTCCGCAGCTACTACATTACTACTTTCGATATCCCTAGTCATATATTTGGTTGTCCTTTAACGCCTTTTTAATCTATTTCTACCAAAAGATATGTATAAATAAGTTGTTATCACAAGTATTTTTAGCGACCTAATCACATACTCCTTTGTATATGTCACATGTAAATATACCTTTTACTGTTTCGCGACCTGATTAGGGCAATATTTATCTCATTTCATTTATTATTTTGCGCATTCAAATAGTGTCTCATTATTAGATAGCGCAAATTATAAATATTATGAACTATAATTGTTTATTACTCCGTTTGTGTAGACATATTTTCTAATATTTATACAGTACAAACTCATAGTCGGTGTAGTTAATAGTTATTGATAAAATGTTGTAATTAGAAATGATGAAAAGTGTTTGCCGGTATGCCGATGTCAATGTTCCCCAATTTGTTTTTATATGCTTATAAATTTTTTTGTTCGAAAACTATCAAAGCAATTGTTATTATTTTACTACTGTATGTTAACACAACTATCTGGGTATCTTGAGGAAAAAACTCTATATTGAGTAACGATTAAAAGTATGTTAAATAAATTTTTGAAAATTTATGCATAAATTATGACCGCTTGCGTTTGAAAAAATTTCCCGGAAAAACTAATCGAGATAATCAAACAATTCTAACGTTGCTTGATAAAAAATTAAATCATGAATCAGTGCAAAAATTTTCATTAAATTTGCATTAGCCGATTTCGCTATAATTGCAAAAAAGTAATTTGTTCTCTGCGAGTTTCCCGAATAAACGTAAATTGCGGATGAGAGTAAAGCTAAAATAGCACAACCGCTGGAAAGCTGATTAAATTTCATCGATTTTATAGGATTAGCTTCAACGCGTTAAATTATTGATTATTAGGCATTGCCTCTAATAGCGCGCAACGCATTAATCACAATCATATTCATGTGTATTTACACTCCCGGTCGATAACCCGGAGAATTAAATAATAAATTAAATAAAAATTTTAGCACCTCAATAACATGACCCAGGCCATAGACTCTTTAATCTAACACTAAGTGTTAGATTAGTATTTCAAGTAAGTTGAGTGCACAGACAGCTGTGCTGAGTAATTATAATATGTTGATTTTCACTTTAATACATGCGAACGCAAACAGAATTGCGTATTCGAGGTATGGATCTCGTGAGATCCAGTAGAAGTATTCAGAAATACTTTTTTAATCCAACACGCTATGCACGTGTTGGATTATGACGAAGAGATCATTTGAAAATTACCAACAAACGCAAGCAGAATTGCGTATACGAGTAATAGGTCTCGAAAGACCTAGTAGAAGTATTCAGAAATACTTTTTTAATCGAACACCATAGACGCGTGCTTGATTGTGGCAAAGAAATTCATGTGAAAATCAACTGGGGTGTGCAATCAGAATTGCCATATCGGGTGAGAGATCTTAGAAGATCTCTTGAAATTTAGTCCTTGGCTCTGAGTCACATTAT
This sequence comes from Aleochara curtula, assembly GCA_963978815.1. Taxonomy (NCBI): domain Eukaryota; kingdom Metazoa; phylum Arthropoda; class Insecta; order Coleoptera; family Staphylinidae; genus Aleochara; species Aleochara curtula. The sequence continues at coordinate 10,640,829 of OZ022221.1, read as the reverse complement.
CAAGAATACCAAATTGACTCTAATAGCGCGCAACGCAATAATCACAATCATATTCATGTGTATTTACACGTTTGTTGTTGTCTATTTTAATTCTGTTTGAATCAAACCGATAATTTTAATAATTCATCTATATGCTGATTAAGTTTGCGTACACAGTTCCATGTGCGTACCAGTTTATATTTGATTTTAACGTATCATTGGCGTAATTGATTGGAAAATATTTCTCTTGGAGATGCTCCAACTTGGCCTACATGCCTAATGACTTTATATTGTCGAGTGCAAATATTTTTAAAGTCATTGCATTTGCTTCAAATGTAAACGTAATGAAATTACGTCTTTCGTTAAATTTCGTAATTGATAATTACCACTTTTAGCGAATTATTTATACCGTAAGTGCATATCAATATCAATTATTTTATATACAAATAACGACCGTTTTGTGTTGACTCTTTCTAGAGTGATTACTTAAATATTGCGATTTTATCAAAATGTACCAAATGTTAGTATAGCGCATTCATTTATCCTCTGATATCTTGTCGAATTGTTCAAATGTGATTACGATAATCTTTATATTAGTTAAAACCGCTTCATAACATTTTCATGAAATGTTTTCGTTGTATTCGTTGTCGTCTCCTTGGTCCATGGGTCGCTTGAATCTTTGAAGAATTATTAAGTACCGCTATCTTATTAAAAATCCGCTAATCATAATTGACGATTTATTTCGCTGAATAGCTCTGAGAATGCGCATTATACCGTGTTTTTGCAACTTGTTACCCGTGCAAAAATCGGGACCCTGGCAGAACTTAGCCATACGTCAAACTAATGAATAAAATTAAAAAAGCAATTGACGTTATGCCCACCCCCGCGACTAGGACGCGCCTGCCAGGATTTACCCAGGTGAAACTATTTTCATTAAATAGTCTCCCTGGGCCGGGTTAATGACTATGTTTTTCATTCACGCTTGAATGCGAAACAAAGTCAAAGGCGACCTGAAAAAAAAGAAAAACACAAATATATGATTAATAACTCCTGCTACACGAGTAGCCATTGCGCCCTAAAAAGGAAGTGCCGGTTTAGGAATAGGGAAATACTGACTGTGCCCAACCATCATACCACATATTATTAGTTTTTTTAATGAAGTATTTCATTAAAAACTTACGGTTTTTTTGAAGCACTGTGAAAAGAAAACATATTAAAAATATATACAATTCCTGAAAGAGAACGTCGGTTGGCACACTCACAGTCAGTATGAAGGGTTAACCTAATCGAGTTTATACGATTTTGGCGCAACGCGACGCGAACTATCTTAAATCTAATTTAATCCTGAAAGAGAAAGTACATGTTATTAAATATTCACTCACTCGCATGCTCAATATTCATTCACACACAATAGCTAACGAAATGTGGGGAAACATGGGATGATTATCCTACCTAACTACATAACCAATGATGGGCTCGTTTATGTCCGCGCGAAACGAGCAGTTTTGGCACGTGCCAATATAGGTTGTGACCTGGGGGTAGCAACACCCAAACATACGTCTATCCACCCAGGCTCCCATCCGGGATTTAACACGCAAATATTACATGATATACATGATATAATAACAGGCATATAATAAAGGCATTGGCAGTTACAGTTCAGAACGGCACGATCTTCCCTGTAACCGCGACATAAAAAGTGTTGTTTTCCAGTATTGTTTACAGTATGCTGTTTTTACTGTTTCCTGCTTCGTGGACTTCTTTTTCCATTTCGTGGACTTTGGACTTCTTCTATCGTACGCAAAACAGCAACAGCATACTCCCTAAAAACCGCGATCGCGAAAGTTTTCTCGACCCGTCAGATGTCAGAAGGACATTTAATCATGATTTCTAAATCATGCAAATTATGCTCATGCAAATTATGCTCATGCAAATTATAATCGTGCAAATTATTGTCATGCACATAAAAATATATCAAATGATTACCACCACAGTTTGTGGTGGTAATCGGTAGTGTTAAAGTTGCCCCAACTACTACAGTTTGTAGATAGAAGGGGATTCCACTTCGGCTAGCATTACAAGTGGGTTGTGCACACAAGAAGCTGCCCGCTGAGCGTCCCTACGTTGGCCCTCGCCGCATCTGGATTGGATGGATGGATGATGTAAATAAAGTCTATTACACTCGCGAATTTAAAAAATATATACGATCCTTGGTCCCTCCCTCATGGCTCCTTGGCTTCCTGATGAACGGTGCGCGAACGCGAGAAAATATACGATTGCGGTACCTACGCGAAACACTCGACCGTGAAACTTACGATACGCGAACTCGGTATACTCTACGCGCACTCGATTTGAATTGCGAAAGTAAGCGATATCCCATAACGCGCATTCCCGATTCGCGAACAACTCCTATAACAAAAGAAACATACATTAGAAATGTTCAATCATTTTTCATGATTTGTACTTACTCGAAAGAGTCCGGACCGGCGCCCAACTGCTGTCTGGGTGGGCGGGCTCCTACTGCAAAAATACATTAGCAATATATCTGAAAAAGAGAGAAAACATCATTAGAAAATACATTCAGAGGATAAGTACAATCTCAATAAATAATACATACATTACACCTACACAAACGGTGCCCAATTGCTGTCGGGAATCCTCTGGATCTGATGGACTGGCCTCGATGTCCTGGATGTTGCTATCATTCGAATAGCGCTTCTAACTATTTAAATATTGATGGACGTCACACTTCCAGACATTTGGAATGGAATCAGCGATATGTCGGTAGTGTGAGTGGCCCTCAAGAGACCCTCCCCAGCTCTAAGTCCTCTTGCGGATAAGTATCTCGGCACAAGAGGTGCTGGATCATAGGTTCTTACGCGATGTTTCTTTTTGCAAGCAAAAGTCACTTAACATCACATTCCCCATCGGTATCTCATCACTGGCGATGAACTAGCTTACAATCCACCAAGAACTCAATAACCGGGAGAATTAAATAATAAATTAAATGAAAATTTTAGCACCTCAATAACATGACCCAGGCCATAGACTCTTTAATCTAACACCAAGTGTTAGATTAGTATTTCAAGTAAGATGAGTGCACAGATAGCTGTGCTGAGTTATTATAATGTGTTGATTTTCACTTTGATGTATTGAGACGCAAACAGAATTGCGTATTCGAGGTATGGATCTCGTAAGATCCAGTAGAAGTATTCAGAAATACTTTTTTAATCCAACACGCTATGCACGTGTTGGATTATGACGAAGAGATCATTTGAAAATTCCCAACAAACGCAAGCAGAATTGCGTATACGAGTAATAGGTCTCGAAAGACCTAGTAGAAGTATTCAGAAATACTTTTTTAATCGAACACCATAGACGCGTGTTTGATTGTGGCAAAGAAATTCATGTGAAAATCAACTGGGGTGTGCAATCAGAATTGCCATATCGGGTGAGAGATCTTAGAAGATCTCTTGAAATTTAGTCCTTGGCTCTGAGTCACATTATCAAGAATACTAAATAACTAAAGAATTTTAAAAAATAATAAAAATAAAAGTTAAAAAGGGGATTTAAACTAAATGAAAATAAAATAAAGTTAAAGATAAATAAAATAAAAAGTAGAAACTAACTAAATGAAATGTTACGGAATTCTCAGTGAGTTGTAAACTAGACCTTCGCGAATCACGGATACAAAAAGGCAACCTGACACTAAGCAAACTTTCACCGAAAAAGCTACATATTTGATGTAGTCGCATTTCCGACTAAATGACTCAATCTACTTGAAAATTATTAAAATATTGCGCGCTATTCGAAGATGTTGCGCCTGGTAGTCTGAAAGTATAACGCGAATTTACTACCGATTCAAACCAAAGCAACTTGCATGTTTGTCCCCATAACCATTAGCATGCAATAATATATTATCACTAACGGTTCTCTTGAAGTCCTTGGTAATTGGATCCTCGGTCCTTGGCTTCTGGCTTTTAGTCCCTGGGCATCTTAACATCATATGAGCTATGTTCATGTCTATTGGCTAAAAAAGAATAAAGTCAATTAATAGTAATATTTTTGAATCAATAATAATTGAACCTACCTGAATTGTCTTTTAGATCCCAGCCAATACATGTTAGTATATCTTGTCGCTTAATTTCTATTCATTTTTGATTCCTGGTGGGTCTTCAATAACGATTAATTATAATTGTTCAATCGTCATCTCTTTGGGTGGTTTGATTCTTCGCCTGAAACATGGTTTAAAGTTAATTAAAGTTGACTAGAAATTAGAAATATTCATTACATTTGACAAAACTTCTATTTGCGCTAAGGTGTGGTGCGGTGTGGTGCGGTTCTTCGTTGATATTATGATGTTCTTCGTTGATATTATGATGTTCTTCGTTGATATTATGATGTTCTTCGTTGATATTATGATGTTCTTCGTTGATATTATAATGTTCTTCGTTGATATTATGATGTTCTTCGTTGATATTATGATGTTCTTCGTTGATATTATGATGTTCTTCGTTGATATTATGATGTTCTTCGTTGATATTATGATGTTCTTCGTTGATATTATGATGTTCTTCGTTGATATTATGATGTTCTTCGTTGATATTATGATGTTCTTCGTTGATATTATGATGTTCTTCGTTGATATTATGATGTTCTTCGTTGATATTATGATGTTCTTCGTTGATATTATAATGTTCTTCGTTGATATTATGATGTTCTTCGTTGATATTATAATGTTCTTCGTTGATATTATGATGTTCTTCGTTGATATTATGATGTTCTTCGTTGATATTATGATGTTCTTCGTTGATATTATGATGTTCTTCGTTGATATTATGATGTTCTTCGTTGATATTATGATGTTCTTCGTTGATATTATGATGTTCTTCGTTGATATTATAATGTTCTTCGTTGATATTATGATGTTCTTCGTTGATATTATGATGTTCTTCGTTGATATTATGATGTTCTTCGTTGATATTATGATGTTCTTCGTTGATATTATGATGTTCTTCGTTGATATTATGATGTTCTTCGTTGATATTATGATGTTCTTCGTTGATATTATGATGTTCTTCGTTGATATTATGATGTTCTTCGTTGATATTATGATGTTCTTCGTTGATATTATAATGTTCTTCGTTGATATTATGATGTTCTTCGTTGATATTATGATGTTCTTCGTTGTTATTATGATGTACTTCGTTGATATTATGATGTTCTAGCCAAAGTCTTTTTTCTTCTTACATATCGTGCTAATCATGCCTTCTTCATTTGCTTGGTCCTGTGATGATTTGGTCTGGATGATCAGGTTTTATGTATTTCGCATCCATTTGTTTATCAGCTCGATGTCTATTTCCTCACATCTTTTGCAATTCTTCTGCTTGAGAGTTTGAGCTGTTTCTTCACGGACCAAATACACCATTCGAATTAGCGGCCGAAATATGAATACTTATAAATAAGTATTCATTTATAAAACGCGATTTATCTAAGCTTATAATTCACGAAGAAAAAATAGTAGGAGTTTGTGACAAAATTATAAATAACTAAATAAAAAATAAGGGTTTAGTATTCAGCAGAAATTAACTCAGCAATTATTACGGACTCAATTCAATTCTTTTTTTAAAGGTCATCTTTATATTGCCAAAGATCATCCATTCCCAAACTCCAACACACTTTTGCGGGTGGCCACCCTTCACTCACTCACTCATACTATTCGGCGTATCTCATATTTAAATAAATAGCATGCTTATTAATATCTCAGACAATACTTAGATGAACCTTTGTGACGCGACTTTAATTATTTTCTTTTTTTTTGGCTGCCGAATACTAAAGAAATTAAAATAAAAAATCATACTAAAAGGATATAAATTAAAATACAGTAAAATTATAAATTAAAGAAAATAAATAAAATTATAAAAATAAATTAACCCTCTGTACTGGTACCTAATTCTTCGCTAGTTATAAGTTAGGACGCTAATTTCAAAAATGCTAATCGAATGTGCATATGATATGTTTGGATGTTCTGTCTGCGCAGTTTCAATAACTAAAAGAGAATGAAAGAAATTGATTACAAATTGTTATTGTAATTGAAATCATTGATTAATCATAGTTCCGCAGTCCGCAGTCCCTAATTTTTATAGAATTCATTGTCTCGTAAAATCCAGTTGATCCAAATTGTTCCTGGCGCGGCTGCAAAGTATTCAAAACTTTCAAACTACGCGTAAATGATGTATGTATGCTATTATTATATTGCGCATCTCGCAGGCAAAGTACTATATCAAAAAAGATGATCTTTGTTTAATTAGTCATTAAATTATGCCGAATCAGCTGTTGATTAGTTGAAGATCCAAGTTGAGCTAAGAATACAAGTAGCGCATGGCAAAACTTTTTTATCAATTGCCAAATACAAGTAAACATATTATTATCCCAAGTGATATCATTAAATGCAATTATTTTTATGTATTTTACAATATTATTGCATTTATTTCAAAACTATATAAGGATTAGGTGAAGGAAAACAATTGTTATATGGGCGCGCATGCAGATGTATATATGCAATGTAAAGTAATGAGTCAGCTGTAACTACAGCAATAAATTTATCTCTCTCGCACTCATTGCGAATCAATTGAAATTTTGAGTGTCCAAATAGCGGCCGAAATAGTGTAACTTGTGCATGTTATCAATTGCCGCCGCACGCATGCAAGTGCATGAAAAGTATTTGCCGGCAACAAGTCGAATCTCGCCGAAAATGCCGATGTCAATGTTCCCGAATTTGCATGCTTAATATTGAAAATGAGTACTTACGTTTTGAATCTGCGATGTCCCTAATTGTTGCCACCTGTGACGATATCATCCTTTGAGTGGGTGGATGATCCTGGAATTCACCATGATCCTAGTATGGATCCTTTTTGAGCGAAGGAATTCCGGTGGCTACTGGTGCTGATGGGGTTTAAGTCCATGTACGAATTCCTAAAAAGCGCAGTAAATAATATTAATCACTAAATAAATTTGCATAAATCGCGTTTAGCTAATGAATAAAACTAACACCTTTTTATTGAAATTCGCGTAGTAAAGGCGCACGCAATCTTACCGATGCTGTGTGAAGAAAAAAAATAGGCATATTTGCGATAAATTTTGTGCGCAACTTTGTCATCTTATCATCTTCGGCCGCACACACACTGCCACACCTAAAGAATTGCAACAATGGTATCGTCCATCCAACTTGTCGAAACTTATTGGCGCACTTCATGATATGCATGCAGTAATATAGAAAAGTAATTAGTACTTACGGTTTGATCAATTAACACTTGGACAATTGGCTTCCGTGTGTTGGAATGGTTCGTTTGGTTATCATAGTGAATCCCGCTTAAGTGACCATACTCCTGCTTAAGTCCATGTACGAATTACCTGAAGAGCACAGTAGATTATGTTAATCACTTGTAATTTTAATATATGATGATTAAATCACGAATAGAACTAATTGCTTTTAATGGAAAAGCCAATACTAACATTTAATTTAATTTTTATTAGCGAGCGTGTGACCGCCATCGATAGAAAGAAGACGACTGCTATCAAACTAATGCAGAGCGCTGAAGTCGCAGGCAGCGCTTATCAATGCAGTGAGAAGAAAGAGCATAGGTATATTTGCAACAAATTTATCTCTCTCGCACATGTGCGGAGATAGCCAAACTTTTGAACGCCGGCAAAGCCATCTGGAGAGCGAAGTTTCGGGCGCTATCCTCTTCGCTCCCTGCAGATGCGAGCGCCGCGGCGCGCCGGAGAAACTTTGCGCGCAATATCGTCACCTGACCAATCGAAGACGTCACCTGACTTGTTGAATCTTATCGTCGCACTTCGCGATAAATATGCATGCAATAAATATAGAAAAGTAATTAGTACTTACGATTTAATCGATCAACTTTTCGCCAATGGGCTGCATGCAATGCATTGAAATGATACTTTGATTGTCCTTTTGAATCCTCCTTGAGTGAAAGAACTCCTGCTAGTGTTGCTGATGGTAATGGACTCCATATACGAGTTCCTAAAGCACACGATAAAATAAATTAATTACAAAATGACATTACTAATATTTCATTTCATATTCATTGGCGCTGCATTGGTAAAGCAAGGCAAAGTGTTGAAGTTGCGCGCAATGTTATCAATGCCATGTAATGAAATGACATAGGTATATTTGCAAGACATTACTCTCGCACTCGTAGAAAAATGATCAAATTTTAACACCTCGTCTTATCATCTTTGGCAGCACGCAGAGATTTGCATCGTCGGTGTAGATGGACAGCCAATCAAAGACGTCACCTGACCTGTTGCATCTTATCGTCGCACTTAATGATTTGCATGCAATAATATAGAAAAGTAATTAGTACTTACGTTTTAATGCTTGAACTCTGCGACAATTGGCTTCTATCTATTTCACTGGTCCTTTGATTACCCGATTGAATCCCGCTTGAGCGAAAGAATTCCTGCAAAGTACACGAAAGCATTTTAATCACTTATAATTTCAAGTAATATGGTCAAATCAAGTACTTGAGTTGTTCATAATAAGTTAATATAACGTTATTGCGAATAATATTGCTGATTACATACTTTTTAATTAATTTTGAGTAGTTACAAAATAGTTTGCAAATATATGACGTGCGCCTCGACGCCGAGCTGCGGGACGAAAGAACTGGTCAGGGCAAAGAAGATAAAGCAGCGCTGCCTTATCATGTAATAAATTGCGCGCGCAGATTTTTGCACTTAAAGTATATTCGTATGCAGCTCCGATGATTTCCGAATAAATTTGAAATTCAAATTTAAAAAGAATTCATTTATTGTCATGAAGAAATGACGTATTTATTAAAGAATTATAATGTTTGAATTAAGGAAGCATGCGTTTATGCCGTATGTGTGATTTCTGAGTAATTTACCATTTTTTATATGAATGTTGCGTTCATTTGGTGGTGTTAAAATGTATTTAAATATTAGAGCCCGACAAAGGTATCCCTGATCTTGCTGGTCTGGTAAATCAAAAAGTCAATAATAAATTATCAGCGTATTGGTAATCAATTTAATTCTTGCGCTAAAACAAGAAATTACTTTAGTAATGGTTCCGCAACTTTTACCTAAGTATTATCCCTTTGGTGAAACTTTCAGACGTCTTCCAAAGTTTTGTTTAATACGAATAAATGCAAGAAACGGAAATTTCGGCTCTATTATTGCTGAATAAATAATCATTTTTTGATATGAATAATGCGCTCAATAGCTCGTGCTAAATTGCATTTAAAAATTAGTGCTTTACGAAGGCGCATCTACTGCTTCAGCAAGGACAATGAACCTCGACCATGCGAAAAGCAAACGTGATCAAAATGTTTAAAAATCAGTAAACGTTGATATCCTATCAACTTATGCAGTTTAAATTAAAACATTTATAGAATAACACAAGTCTATTAATAGTACTGTAACTTATATTTATCCCATGTCGAGTTTAGAACTTTATGAGTGAGATAATTTACTAAGATTCAAAAGTCAAACAAGTGCACGGTTCTAATGCAAAATCAACAGCTTGTCGAGTCTAAATTTAGCTTTGCCCAGATGAAGTAATAATACGCAAACAGAGACGAGCGTTCTATTCACCTTTTGGCGCTAAGTGCAGTGCATTTCAAGCGTAAATGCAATAATACAATTACTCGTTTACTTCGTAAATGTCAATGCATTCATCAGCAGGAAGCCTGCGATCTTCAGCAAGCGAGCAGTAGTAGGCAGTAAGTACTTTACATTTCGCAATTGCGATCGATCATTTAACTGTGAGACGCACGCACGTTGGGCGAGAACGCAATTGCGTGTTTAAAATGATAATCAGCTATTTACACAGCCGCTTAGCGCCGATCGCATGTGATTTCTTGCCATTGTCATACGCGGAATACGAAATAATAATTTCAATCCACCGCGACGTTTATTTTCATCGCATCTATTTGTATTTCTTCAACTCCGCCCGATTGTGTATGTATTTATAAAACCGGTATAATGAACTTTGTTGAAAATACGCGCCGTACACGCAAATCTCTATTGCTATTGCTATTGCTCGCCTAGAATATTACCCACATACTAACTAACTAGCGTTTTAATTACAAACCGGTAAGCGTGCTCAGCTTGTTTACAAACAAGTGAGCTACGAATTGACCACGTTTGTTGCAAATTGAGGATAGACGATTATGATTCAGCATTGTGTGACTCTCAAGATTGATTATTAGGCTGTTATAATGCTGCTATTGTTGTTGTTGTTGTTTATGCGATATTTGCCGGCAGAAAGTCGTAGTAAAAATGGCCTTGGCGGTGGTATTTTTACTTTGAAAGTGTGTCCACCAGCATAATGTGGGGCGCCGGTTGCGTGGCTCTCGTCACATAGGCATTGCGATTGTAAACAAAACGGGCCCATTTGGCGAGGCCTATGCGAACGCCTTTAGCACGGCATGTACCGCCGTTTTTGCGTTGTTGTTTTGCTTCAAGGACAAATAGTCAAGCGGCGGCGTAAAACGCCGGGAACGCTTCCTCGCCCGGTTTGTTGTGCTGCGCGTTTTGTCGGCAACACATCGGAACCTCTTGGGCATCGCTCGCTCCTTGTTCGTTAGCTTAGCTTTGGTGCGAAGGTATAAAAGAGGCCCTCGTCTTTTGCTCCTGGTGGTACACGCATTCACCAGCTCCTCGAGCTCTCGAGCAACACGTTTGGCGGCCGGTTGCGCAATTCGACAAAGATCGCCGGTTTATACATACGAATGCACGGGGCGCAGTGGGATAAGCACACATGAAATAAAGCGAGTGTGTTCGTGTTGTGTATGGCTCGGCTTTGTAGAGCCGGCGCAACGGCAAACGGCGTTCAGACCGAATGAGTGAAGGAACTTGGAGCAAGCCAACAGCGAAAGGTGGAAGCATACGCAGCGCGACGACCAGAACAGCGTAGTTGTTTATTTGGTTTTCGAGGCGAAAGCCGTGTACGTGCACAACACGTTATCATTGGCAGTAGGAGATAAAACCATACAATCGAACGCACAGCTTAATTGCGCCAACGTTATTCGACATTGCTTGTCCAGTGTCTTCTTATGCGCACTTAGAAATTGCAAGGTATGTGCCCTAAGCTATTTTTGCTAGTCGACCACATGTATTGTGTTTATATTGTTGTTATCGGCTCTATGTATGCATTGATTACACGCGGTAATTGTTCGACAATACGGTAGCTCATAGACTGTATTTCGCCGCTCCTGGATAGTGCGCTCCTCATTTTAAAGGCCCCATTGCATTAATCGCATTCGGCAATAGGAAGATTCCACCGAGTCCTTTGTCACGTAGACCCCCTTTTACATATGCGGCGTGTTGCTTTTTTGTTTGCACGCATTTAGCCGAGGCGTGCGATGTTGTAACGTATTACATTACTACGCAGTAAGCGAAAAACGTGCTTGCCGACGACAAAACGCATCGGGCCCACGATTAAGGTAATTGCAAGTCGATTTATAAATATCGCGCAATCCACGCGTGAGTGCCGATTCGCCGGTAATATATTTAATTCCGCACTATGCGATCTAAGGAGCGAGGCGGCCATGTGGCAACGCCGCCTCGTGACCAACCTCTATGTTATTATTATAGCCGCCCCTCGACCGTTGTTTGTCTGGCATAACCTTAAACACTAATCTGTTTATGTTTTGGATGTTCACAGCTGATTGATCGAGTCGAAAGACAAACCAAGCCGGAGCATCGTTAGCATCGCGAGCGTAACAATGGCGAATGGTGCCAGAGATTTGGACATTGATGAGGAATTTGGGGTTGATGATGTCGAGAAAATGCTCGTTGATAGCAAAGACGAAGTGATGAGTACCCCTATGACGGAGATGTTCGGCAAGCGCAAGCAGAAGAAAGTGAGTCGACAAAATAGCAAGGAGAATGTGGTAGCATCCTCGACCACCGGGTTTATACATGGTCCGCGCAGCTGGAAGAATAGCCGCCGGTCCCGCAATGGCTTCGGACGTGGATTGCCGAAGAAGGGCGGTGCTGGCGGCAAAGGTGTCTGGGGTCTGCCCGGATCTGAATTACTGGAGACTTACGAGGATGTCAATGATCCCAATTATGACAATGAGAATATGAACAACGGCGACATTGAATTGAAGGTGGTTATACCCGATATCTCCGTAGAGGAGGTGCGCCGCAAAGTGGAGCCTATCGTTCTCGAGTACTTTGAGAATGGTGATACCCATGAGGCAGCTATTTCCCTCGAGGATGCTATACCGTATAATTTGCGGGACATTCTAGTCCAGTTTGTTATCGAGATCGCGATGGACCACAAAGCATCTCATCGCGAAATGACATCGGTGCTGATCTCAGACCTCTACGGTCAGGTCTTCACCGAATCTGATATAACCAAAGGTTTTGAAAACCTACTCGCAAATTTGAATGACCTCATCATTGACATTCCGGATGCGCCTACCGTTCTAGGTAATTTTATGGCGCGTGCCATAGCTGACGACTGTATACCGCCGAAATTCCTCACTGTCATGAAGGACAAGTCGGACGGTCCCGCCTTCCAGGATACCATTGACCGCGCCAATACGCTCTTCACCATGGAGCATGGTCTCGTCCGACTGCACAACGTCTGGGGCGTTGGCGGCGCATTACGACCGGTCAAATACCTAACGCGCCAAATGAATCTACTTCTTCAGGAGTACATATCGTCGCGCGATATGGCCGAAGCAACGCGGTGCGTTCGCGCCTTGGAAGTGCCGCACTTCCATCACGAACTCGTCTACGAGGCGGTAGTTATGGCACTCGAGGCCAACTCTGCGGCGCGCGAAGAGGCTCTCTGCACTCTTCTCAAGTCGCTCTCTGATGCTATAATCATCACGCCTGACCAAATGGAGCACGGTTTCTATCGTGTCTTTGATGATCTCCAAGACATTTCAATGGATGTACCATTGGCTTATATTATACTTGATCGATTTGTCGATCGTTGTTACAAAGACGGCTTTCTCACCGAGAGCATCATCAAACGTTTGCCATCGCGCGGGCGCAAGCGCTTCGTCTCTGAGGGCGACCAGCATCTCTTCAAAAATCGTAAATCCACATAAAGAGTATTAACGTATTACGCATTCACTCTTCCCGCCCGCATTATTCATCCAAAATGATACACAGAGAGACAACAGCAATATTCATCAAAATTTTGCAGTTGCAACCGGAATTTACATACAATGATGATAAAAACAAAACAAAAAAGAAATGTAATTTGTATGATGTAAAGATTTGTGCAGAAAACTAGTAGCAGTTTATGTATTGCCGAGTAAAGTGTTTCGATTTATAGAAAACATTCTCAGCATGTAGTGTGAATGCTGCTCTATTTATGATATTCTCTTACTTTGTATAAAAAAAGAGTCCTAGCAATGTAGTGCTTTGAAATTACGTTTGTGCGTTTTTCTGATTTATCCCTGTATCGTGCGCAAATTTGCATTTGATATTCGAATTATATGATGTAATCTAATCTTAACTAGTTGCACTAAAAATATTACAAAGTAATTGATAAAACTCTTTGAGAGAAGCAAAGTGGAAATTAATATGTTAATTTTTTTGTATTTGTTCTTCTATGAATAAAGATTATTTCAAGTTTAATGTATTCCAATTTAATTATTATTATCGTCATCAAGTAAAAGTGTCGTTAAAGTATCACAGTTTCGCTTCAACGAGAGAAATGAAAATTTTGAAAGGGCACGAGTGGGAAACGCCAGCCAAAATTTGTAAAACTTAATTGCTCTGCGTATATATACATATAATTTCTCTATCTGTAAACAATTCTACTACTTATCATTAATCAAATCAGTATATAATAAAATACCTTTGTATAAAACCTGCTTAACTAAAGTCAAATACTTGATCATAACCCAAATTAATATCTTCGAGTTTTCATCAAATCCAAGTTTTCTAATAACAGTTCTCCATTATCGGAAGATTGAGCCAATGCTATAGCAGCGGATGAAATAAATGTTTAGTGCAAGAGTTGGCAATGTATGGTAACTTATTCCAGTGCACTAAACACTAATACTAAATGCGGCGTTTTTGCTTGTTTTATCGTCGATGGATAGCAAAATATCAATGAGAAAGGAATGGGGCATTTTACGTACAAATCAAGGAGTCAAAAATTGAATAATATCAGGGGAATATGGAAAATCGTTAATGGCAATGCTCAGTGACATCAACAATGACTGATTTTTTCCAGCCAAAGAGAAAATAACCAACAGCGGCACCCAGCACCACTGCGATGCACAGCCAGACGTTGTACGTCATGAATATCAACATAAGAAAGTACGAAACGACCATTTGGACCATATGTAGAAACGTTTGGAAGATATGCATGGTGCTCCACATCGTTGGCCTATAACACAATAATTTCAACGATCCGAAATTCATAGATATAATTATCAATGCTACTAAATTAGCTCCACTATGTTAGAAAACTACCAAGCAGATAGGAGAAACTACTGGTAAGCCAGAAGAGAGTTATAGTTAAAAGAAGCAACCAACAACAAGACCAATAATATCAGCTATAAGTTAAATTAGCAAGACATGGAAAAGATAGCATTGCAAGAGTTATAAACCAAATACCCACAAACAAAGCAATCGCACAAGTCAGTCCTACGTACAAGACAACAAACCAACTTACGGTTGTTTATGGATGACTTCACCAACCATACTGCATTCGCATGTGAATGAGAGATGTAATTTGATGTTAAGAAACAATGCAAAACAAATTATTAGTTATCAATAAACCTCAAACGTTCGCAAATATGTTGATTTGATCGTGTCTCAATAGACTGCGTATGATTATGTGTTATCGCGCAAAATGTGTAAAATAGGCCGCATAATTTGTTACGCGATTATCTTTCGGTGTGATATATTCGGCGGACGTCATATACTACTACTACCTATTTATCAACCATTCCAATCAATTTACCGTACGTAATGATCAAGCAGTGTTTCTTTGATGTATGTATCAATCCGCAAATGACAGTTTGTAAACGATGCGCATATATCAGGCAATTGACGCTCAACATGCAATAAAAGCAAGCAAATAATAAAAATGATAAACACTCACTGAACAACTTGATTATCCTCGGCGACCACACGTTTATCAGCTGGCAAGGAAACGGCTCGGTATTGCAATGCATTGTACGTCTTCCAGAAAAGAAATTCCCTACAAAACCCAATTGGTCATAGAGTATTCACTCGACTATAAGATAAAAATTACCTGTAGTACTTCAGTCCTTCGTAGAGAGCAGCCATAAAGAAAATGCCAATCATTGAACCAACTAAACCACCGACTGTATTAAACTTCCAGTCATCAAATAGAACTGTTTCCGAGTACCCAAAATGAAACTAAAATCGAATTGAAGATATTCATTAAGTGGTCATAAGACTTAGAATCAAATTACTTACTGCCATGCTCATCATATGGCTCATACCACCCATACCACCCATTCCACCCATATGACCAGAATGATCTTCACGATTAATAGGGTCCATTGTAGATCCATGTGAGCCATGGTCCATCATTGGTTGCTGCTCATGATGGTGCATTGTATGATGATCGTGGTCCATTTTTCAAACTATAACAGAGATCATAAACTGTATTACCTGTATGTAAATGTTTTATTTTAAATTACACAATTGTTTCAAGTGCTATGCTCAAACTATGCAGGATAACGTAGTACCTTTTCAACAAAGTACGCGCACCAAGAGCTTAATTGCAAAAAAGTTTAAGTTCTATTAGAGAATTGCCTACAGGCGACCACCAATAGGCTACTAAACGCTGACGAATGCCGCCTGCTGAATATATTCGGCCGCTTGTTCGCAAAACATATGTATGCGTGATAGGGACCGATATGAATGATGATGATACCAACGCGGAGGAGGTAAGTTCTAGCTTGAAATGAACGGAATGTCATAAAAAATGCACGTCGCGAGACAGAATAACTCAATATTGAGTGCAAAAATAATTTCCTAATTCGTCAACGATCAACGCATGCTAATCAAAGTACCCACTTCAAATGTTAACGAGCCAGAAATAATTATCAGGCGCATCTAAATTACGTTGAATTCTTCGTCAAAATTGCCAACATCCCGTATACAGATAACGAGATTCTTACCGACCTATACTTATCTATAAACTAATTAAACTCTTAGCAATCTGATTGTTTTATTAGCATCTCATTATTACCGACGAGATGGTAATATAACATCTCATCATAATCTGGTGTCTTTGACACTGCTCCCATTTCTTATTATGATGGTTCAATAGTAAGGAATATACCAAACGATGGATCAACTTGAAATTATCGTTAATAGACTATCGCATTCATTCTGTGTAAACGTCGTGCGGGTTGGCTTGTTTTCTAAAACAATTCCTTGAACCAGCCACGTATTAAACTCTGATAACAGTATGATTAATGCTAATTATTCGCCTGTTTTGGCAAGTTATATACTGAATTGTAAATCGATTAACAATGTAAATTGTTTAACGAATACCATTCGCGTGTTTTTCCTCACAACAACCAACAATTACAAATTTCAACCATTCGCAAAGAAAGAAAGCGAGCGTAAAAAAATGGAAAAGTAGAACGCCCAAACTAGAATTGCCATACCAATGAACAAATTAAAAATTAGATTAACATATTGAGAACTTTTCTGTTACATGATTTCAAGCGCAACTTTCACTTTCTTTGCGTTTGTTCCAAGTTGCCAGCAGGAAGTAGCAAATGTCCCACTTGCTCAGACTTTGTTTATAGCGCTCTAATTGATTTTGTTGTCGACATTGCAAAAGAGCAAAATAATTGTTGTTGGCTGTCGTTTATCGAATTGTTTTAAATTGCCGGCGGTCCTCATATTCGCCTAGGCGAGCGTTGTGCACACGGCACTACATATTTTGCGCACGTAGCCAGCTTGGAAATTGTTTTAAAGTGCCGTGTGCAAAACGCACTTATACTATGCATTGGAACTTGGTAACTTGTCAGTGATTATCGGTCGTGCCGCGTTCGGTTTTGCTGTACCCTCGTCGTCGACATCGAGTGCCAATTGCAATGCACCAGATATCGCCAACGTGTCTCGCTCACTCGCCAAGGCTTTTGTTTATTTAAACAAAAATAAATGAATGTGTGATTACCAAACGTTGTTGCGAGAACCAGCCGGCAATAATACATTGTAGCAACGCGACCGAGATAAGCGCCAACCACAAAAACAGCTGGATTTTTGACCGCAGGAATCAAAAACCACTAATTGTTTTCGATGAAATAGGACGTCGTATCCAACAATGCATAAATATTGAGATGAAAGCGAGGATCCAGCAGCGATTAGCGACTCTATCTCTAAAGCCTGTGATTGTCAGTCAAATCTTTCTGATTGCCCTTAGAAATGCAGTCGGTTATTCAGCAGATAATTATTCATAATATAGACCAAGTGGTAGCTGAACATACTAAAGGAATGAACAATGATGCATGAACCATCAACAAAACAGCAGTTTTAATTGACTTATTAGTGGACCAGACAATCGAGCAACCTAGTTTAATCCTTCATATACTCTTATCATTCAGATCATTAAAACTACCAATAAATTTATTGACGTGCTTAGTGTAGTGTTGTTTAAAGGTCGTTTGATACGTTGTGATTAAAGTTTTAATACAATACACCTTTGAATTTATTTGTTGGTGATGAAATAATGGAGAAAAATAGACCAAAGGTGATATGACAAGGTTAACATTCTTGGGCGCTAGAAACAAAGCTGCTAAATGATAAAATGACTTGAAACAACTTATACAATTTTGCTTAAGATTGTTCTCGGGCGTATTGACCTATTGCTTTGCTTGTAGAACGTAAAACTTGAAGATCCAATCAATTTTATCTCAAGGTCTAGAACTAGTTGTTGTGTTTTAACAAATACCGTTTCATTGCTAAATGCAACATATTTCCCCATACCAGTGCATTTCATAGAAAGGTAACAAAAGCTAATTTGTTTAATAGAAATGCATATTATAGTGTTGATATCATTTCATTACTGTCCCCGATAACAATTGACAGCTATGGTTGGTATGTGAATGAATGGAATTTAATAAAGGATGACCCAGTATTCTAAGGAATCTGACAACGCAGAGTATTCTCTAATAATCGTTAATCAAATTCAGTGCACATTCCCCGCTTGGCAATTCCACACATATCAGAAATGAATTCATCAATGGTGGCTCGATTGATAGTGGTATCAATGGGTTCCACAACGAACTTGCGCGCGTTATAACAGCATTTTAAGGCGTTCAATCGTCTAGCAATTACGTTATCTAATCCGCGATGTAACTTATTCGATGAGCATATGCAGCCGAAATCAGGTAAACAAAATATAGATGATTATTACATAAATACTAACCTCAATATTTAGCCGTTGACAAGCTCGGATATGCAAGAGATCTGATGACGCCAATACTCACACCACGACTGTGCCAATCATGGATTCTTTCGCCAGAGTTGTTATTAGTGGTAATATCGCCGTTCTAATCACTGTGGTTCTTTCACGATTCTATTTTTCACTCGATAATCTCACTACTATACGTTAACACGCGAACACAGACTTTCACTAGTCTAGGACAGTGATGCCAATAGGTTAGGAAGAGTGGCGCCACCACTCAACTAGGAAAAACTGCTGGAACTAGAATTACATGGAAATTTACTGATATGTATAAAATAAATATAAATAGATAAAATGAATATGGATATTACATTTAACGGACCCCATGGCCTTGGCCCAATCGGACATTCACATCAACAGGGGAAGCTTGACCTTGGGAGATGTCCATTTCAATTTCATCTTCTTCATCATCATCATGTGTTTCCGAGGAGTCATCATCATCATTGTCATCCTCATCATCCTCTTCATCTTCCTCATCTAAGTTCTGCACAATATAAAGGGTTGGTTAGACATGCGGCATTCGGGGATAGCTACTCTCTAAACTGATGATGTTATGTACCTCTGCTTGTGTTTTACCAATCGGGAGCAGGTCAGCATTCTTCTGGGATATTGAATTCAGCTGTGACAAATAAGAAAAAATATGCGTCGCTTGTTGTAGTAATACGTATGCCATAATTAAATGTATGATTTGCTTGAGTATAAACAAGTATAAAGAGAATATGCTCACCCATGCTGTATGCTCTCGCTCCAACTGTGCAATTTCATTCTCATCATCACACGGTTGATCTACGACTAACCACTCTGTATCGATGAGTCTCGGAGTTAAATTTGGGAATAATGGAATAGCCATTGTGCAATTTATATCAATGACTTTACAATTAGATTCGCAAAATACTGAAACTGACGCTAACAACAGCTTACAATGGCGCGGAATTGAGCCAAATAATAAGCGAGGTTAAACTAATATGTTGTGATGAAGTTTATGGACCTAGGTGGCGTCCATGTTTGCGTTTGCGAAAATATCCTAAATGTTTTATAATTTAAAATACAATGCATTTACTAGTTGTGGATATAGTTAATTAGGAATAAAACATTAATAACTTTTTTACTGACATATAAACACTTTATTGTATTATTTCATGAAGAAACCTATTGCACCCTTAATTACCATGGTGCAATGAAGAACACAGAAGAATATAAAGTAAATGTCACTGAAAATTTGCAGCCCATTAGTTTTGTTGTTTGTTAACGTATAAATATAATAACAAATATTTATATTTACAACAAAAAGTATGTTAATTCATCGCATAGAGTATTCTCTTCTTTATTGCACTAGTAAGTTCTGCATTGGACAATTTTAATTTAACCTGTAGCTATCTGAATTCGTACGAGGTTTCCTTAATCGTACATGGGTAACGTTGTAATTTATCTTTGCAGATAAAAATCAACCTAAAATATTCAATGTTCATTCGCCGCAACAAGGGTATTAACAATTTCGATCTTGTCCGGAACGCATGCAGATTATGAAGATGCTATAACCTGTGCAACATTTTGGTGGTTAAATAATTACGTGTAGGCGACGAGGGAACGAAGCATCACGCCGATAAATTTCGAAAGTTTAATGAGTTCTGTGTGTGTTCATTGCCCATGACCATAAAAGGTGAGCGCTAATACAGAAAGAGCCGGGTAAGCACTCTTACAATTGCCATTTACCATGTGGTTTCATAATTTGCAAGTCATACTTTCATCCCTCGTAGGAAATGTCTGTGCCAAAAATGAGCAAATCCACAACGAAAACAACATCGTTCAGAGCAGGTCGAACCTACCTGCAGAAGAAGTGCGCCGATGATCTTCGAGCCTTTGATACGTCGTGCATTAAATACCGGCTGGAGACAAGTGTTCAACCCCAGGGCGTTAAGACACTAATCAGCAGTAATGACAAGAACAGTTCCCCTTACTATCAGTACCAGCATGAGAAGAGTGATAAGGAGTTTACTACCTTGTCATATGTTATGACTCCAAACACAAATAACAACAAGAGTCCCAATGATTACAATCATCCAAGCAGTGAGAAGATCTATTCACCGCCACACAGGGATGATTATTGTTATGACTCCCACTGCAATACCATGGTTGATTATGGCACAAATGGAGCCAAGGTTAACTTTGCACTGAACACACTGTTAAACAGCAAGTTCAGCAACAGCTCACCAAGTGTCTTCTACAGCCCCACTTCAACTCCTACTAATAATAACAATAACACTCAACACAATAACAACATTATTCTTGGACCATACAAGTCCAGGTGAGTTATCCTCAGCCTTAACAAGTTTATTGTTCTAAGCACAATTTGTATAGGTGTTACTCAGGAAGTAAGATCAAGGAGAAAAAGTCAAAAGGGCCAGTTTCAGTCAGCTTGGAGATTGAGCGTCGTGTTTATGGCTTGATGGAGCGTTTTATGGCTCGTATGTCATTGTTCTATGTACCGGCCACACCAACAAACTTTATCAATTGCAATCAATTTGATAGATTGAATAATTGCATTTGGGAGGTGTATGCAGGAAGCGCCCAGAAGGAGATCACATACAAGAGAAAGTTGGAGTTTTGGAAGCAGATTTATTTATCTATTCAGGTAAATACAACAAATTTTTAAGCGATATTTATTAATCGTTGCGTTTGCAGAAAATTATCACACGTTATGGTCTCTTCTTGGTGGGCTCAACAATGACTGGTTTGGGTTTGGACTCCAGCGACATTGATATGTGTTTACTAGTGCGACCAGGGATTGGCGATCCTCGAACAGACGCATTAATACATTTGCAGGACATTTGTAATTTACTTAAGACTAAAGGTGATTAGCAATACAATTGATATATTAATTACGTCTTGTTAACTATTTGACTTGCAGATTTTGTCAAATCGCCAGAGGTAATAATGGCAAAAGTACCGATCCTCAAGTTTCGAGACGCTACGTACGGTTTTGAGGTGGATCTGAATTGTAATAATTCAGTGGGTATTCGTAACACGCATTTGTTGAATGCATATGCCCAATTGGACTGGCGTGTACGACCCATGGTCGTCATGGTTAAGCTGTGGGCACAAGCGAATGACATCAACGATGCGAAACGAATGACCATCAACAGCTATTCACTTGCTCTGATGACCATCCACTATTTGCAATGTAAGAGAACAAATTACATCTATCAATTCATTATAATTTAATGCATTTTATGTATTCAGATGGAGTTAATCCACCAGTAATTCCGTGCTTGCAAGCATTGTATCCGAAACGATTCGGGCCGCAGATTGAGATTCAGTCGCTGGACTTGCAAGGCGAGCTGCCTGAATTTTACTCAGTGAATGAATCATTTCTTGGCCAGCTATTCCTCGGTTTTCTGCATTACTTTAGCAACTTTAACTACGCAAAGTTTGCCATGTCAGTGCGCGAGGGTGGACTCATTGTTAAGGAAGAGTGTCGTTATGTGCGCGCTCCTAAGAACGATGCCAATCAGTGGAAATTGCTCTGCATAGAAGAGCCGTTTGATCTCACGAATACGGCACGTTGCGTTTACGATTTGGCTACCTTCGAGCACATTAAAAACGTATTTCGCGTGTCGTACGATACGCTCGTTCAAACCCAGGAACTTGCCTCAATCTTACCGTGTCCAGCGCTGCCCGTACACGTCTTCGCGACGCCGATGCCAGTCCTAAACCAAACGAACCAAAGATGAAAACTCCACACGCACAGGAGCAAAATCCAGCGCGTCTCGCTATCCCATCGCTAGTCCGTGCCATAAAAAAAGTATTTATTTGCATAGTATTTAAGCCAACTCGGTATGAAACAAAACAGCGTAGTCGATGCCCTCGGGTCTAATCGTAGACATCACACATTCCAAATGAAAGAGTACTCGATTGCGTTTGAGCAATTTATTGTAAATACTCGAGTTTTGTGCGCTATGCGAATCGGTTTTGCGATTACGCATTATGCGCACATGTAAATAGTTATATGTTTCAATATTTCGTATGGCAAACATGATAATCACGCGGCAGTATTTATAAAAAAGTCGGCGGATTACAATACATTGAGTGATTGATTGATTCAAATCGTTTATAGTATATTTTGGTCACACATTGGCTACCGGCCAATGCGCTGCAATGTTAATCAAAAAGTTTGAAACAAAAAAAGTATATTACATGCAGCGTCTGTGCATCAATATTGTAGTTATATTTATTTCGTTTATTATTGTCCAGTACTTAAGGCTGTTCAACGGCAGCACAAGATACAAAGAGAGAAGGATGCGCATTTCTAGAGAACAAAAAAAAAACAAAAAAGTTGCATATTCTGCGCTTTGTCTTCCATCAGATTACGAAATGTTTAAGCAAATTTGGTGCCAAGCTCAATATGTTTGAAAGACAATATTAACGTATTAGATCTCTTTATAAGTAATGTATATTTATTAGTATCAATAATCGTTTATTTCTACAACCAACAAACAAAAAAGAAAGCACATAAAAATGAAATGGATAATTTTTAGGTATGTTAACAAAGGCTGTTATGCTAAAAAATTTCAACAAAAAAATATTCAAAAAGTATATATACACAAAAAAATTATATATAGAAATTAATAAAATTCGACGATTGTAAATACTTATTTTGCAATTATCCGAAACAAAAAAATTATAAAAATTTTGTTAATTGCCACCAGCTTCACGGAACACAAACAAAAAGACTTTTTGGTTGTGCAATATTTTAAGTGGAAGCGGTATTATTATAAAATGGATTATTGCGCGAGTGATGTTTATTAGTTAATCACATGAGAGAAATATTATAAATTTGTAATTGTAAATGTACAACAGAATCTCACGGAATCAATGCAATAAAGAACAATAAGCAGCAATTTTATAACTGCCTATTCTTCATGCCTTAATTCTCCTTATGGATTGTTTAAGAACTAATTCAACTTTATAAGAAATGTAAGCCGGTTTTAAAACTGTTGAAATTGGTGTCTTATGTTAGAAGTTACATAGGTTTGAAGTTCGCTGAAGTAGCAACTTTGTTTTCCGCGTAAGCAAACTGTAGCAAAAAGCTAGTCGCTGCGGACAGGATTCGAACCTGCGCGGGCAATGCCCAATGGATTTCAAGTCCATCTCCTTAACCACTCGGACACCACAGCCGTGGTGGCTGCTAACTGCGTACAAGGAATCAATCTGGTAACGAACACCAGAAGCGCCAATAAGAAGACCAGGAATCAAAATGTGTGTATGATGCTCTCCTGCATGTTTGCGCATAAGATCATCTTGCGAGACAAAGTCGTCAAAACAGAGTTGCCGACGAGGATGGGATTCGAACCCACGCGGGCAGAGCCCATTGGATTAGCAGTCCAACGCCTTAACCACTCGGCCACCTCGTCCTGTGAATCCTTGGATAATAATTGAACTTGATAAACAATGCACCCACTAACCAATATAAAGCTTAACTTCAACGAAGATAAGAAGTGGGTAAAGCACTTTGGCTTATCATTTCTTTGTCACCTTGTCCTGTTTAACCTGGTAACGGTAACTAAATAATTATGCCAACTCCGCTAGACTCGCAATCACAATCAATAGGAAGATGGCTTATTTAGTTATTTGAAAACGCTTAAATTTTAGTTAATTAAAAGTAAATAATTAGAGCGCTCAAACAATGAAACAGATAACAAAGTAGCTTAATAAAACATCGTTAAACGTTGTAAGAGCAACATTTAACTCGCGCCGAAAAAGTGCGCAACTTATTCAATCAAGTTTCAGCGGATTTTAAAAGAGTTCAAAAGTTCGCTGCGGACAGGATTCGAACCTGCGCGGGCAATGCCCAATGGATTTCAAGTCCATCTCCTTAACCACTCGGACACCGCAGCCACATTTCATGCTACCTTTGCCGTTGTGAGTATTGTACTTGATAATCTTATCAATTATTACCTGCCTTATCAACTACCGTCTACTGGAAAACCCAAATTCCAGACATACTCTAAATAAATTAGTCTCGCTTGACTGTTGAACAGAGTTTACTTTACGTGAGCAAAATGTTTATTCAAAATCGTGATTAATGAAATAAAACAGCTGCATATATTATTTATACCTTGGTGCATTAATAACGCTTTAAATATAATTGCACAATTAACAATAAGTCCGTAAAGTAACAACTTAAAGTCGTTCGACTTCATTCATACGTCTGAGCAGTGCCAAGTACGAATATGAAGTTTTAAGTACCTGGAAATGTTCTTGTGTACAACTTGAATCAATTTAATCTTACTTAACTTGTACCTGCATTAATGTCTGTAAAGTTAAATCAAAGAATTTGCCAGCAGTCAACGTAATTGGACGTTTAGATCGTTCCATAATAATAAACAAAGTGCGCGTAACACGTTTTCCATACTTATACCAATGCGACATGTAGCAAGCTTCACCAACACCTTCGCTCTAGAATTAAAATGAATTAACCATTTTAAACTAGTCAGCTAAATTAAAATAATCGCACTCGTGTCATTATATCATGTCCAAACCAGCAACACATTAACACTTGTATGAAATTACACGAGAAGTAGAAAATCAACGTAATGAACTTCAAATCTGTGATTGGCGTTAGAATAATTTGAAATCCAGTTACACAAATTATAATACTACTAGCAAGAAATTGAACAAATTGAACAAATGAAAACATTGATTCAATATCATGAGCGTATCTGAAATCAATTAAATAATTATTAACACTTCGTAAAATTACCAACGAGCAAATAAACTGACTTGATTGTAATTACATGATGAGCAACATACGTTCGCAATTTTGCGAGTGCAACATCTTCAACTTTCTTGCGATCTTCCTGAGGAATATCCAATTGTAAATCTTTGCCTAAAGCAATTAAATTATTCTTGAGTATTTCGAATTGCGCTGAGCCAATTTTAATTAAACCAGTGACGACACAATCAAGACTGGAATGCGCATATCCATTGATGATTATCCCCCATAATTGATAAACATAACAGAAGTAATGATATTTCTCAACTGATATGGGAAAATAGCTTGGGATAACGAGCAATCTCTTGTCCAGAAATGGAAAAACCATAAAGAAAATAATGGTTACAGTGACACAGCCACGAAATAAAATCGCAAAAATGCGTACAATTCGATTTGCATCATTGATATACTTTTGTTGTTCGTGGCTGTAGCGCGTGAAAGATGGATGCGAAAGATATGCGATTAAATGTTTAAAGCGGTCAAAACGTAAATGAATGTTAATGAGTTTCGATACGAATGTCGTTTCAGTAAGACCAAAGTATAAAGTTTCAATAACTTCTGCTGAATCGTCAAAATTGAATACGACATTGAGCCAAATCGAAGTGAAAAACGTAACAGTGATAATAATATTAAATGCAAATTTCAAATAGAATAATTTTGGATTTTCATCAAGTGGCAAGCCGTACGTGGGAAATACGCCAAATTTCTTAACTATTGATATTTCATAATTAATACAGCTCAGCGGTGTCTAAAAGAAACAAAGTAACTTTGAACAATTAATAACTTTAGTAGAAAATTGTATTGTACTTCTTTATTTTGTTTTTTATATTGCTCTTCAGGAATCATATTGCGACTGGTTAAATTAATTTACAAGTAAACTATAGCAAGAAAGTGGATCGTAGAATGATATTTATATGAGCATTCAATATTCAAGAAAGGGTAATTACAGGGGTTTGAAGAAAGGTGAAAGATTATTACAATTGTGAGAGAAAGTTTGAATAGTACGTCTGGCAACTTTAGATTTTATTTCATTTTTATACATTTAAAAGTATGCCTTTGTACATTATCATTTAACGATGTGCATTTTATAGTTTTGCTCGAGCAGGAATAATTAGCACCTTTAATTATTTATTAAACTGCAATCGGCCTTTGTGAATAGTTAATTTTAATAGTTATTTGTCATATTAAATGATCAGTTTGCATTTACCATGAGTACATGTGATATTTTTTAAAATCTACATAGGATAGGTACTTTGAATAATTTGAATAACTTAAATATCACTTTTTATCAGTTGTTTTAATCATCCTCACTGTAAACTCTTCGTAACACTGCGAAGTATGAATAGGACGTTTTCATAATCTAAAAGCAATTTCAATAGACATAAAATTATTGTTAATTGTAGTCTATTAAACTCACCGATAGATAAGTAGCTAAATTTAATATTAGAATTTTACCAGCAGTTAAATACGAAGCCCTTTTTGCGCGTTCCATAATAATGAATAAAAGTTTGCGCACTTTAGATGAGTAATTATACCATTCAGACGTATAACATGCTTCTCCCACACCCTCACTCTGTAAATGATAATTTCTTTTCAGTTTAATTTCCATAATTAATCTACATTTCTACCTCTTCCATAATGCCATGACCATACCAGGAATACATCGCAATTTGCTGTACCATGCAAAAGAAGAAGATGGTAATTGTTGCAAAACCCATTGATTTCGGAGGTGTAATTAAGAACTGTACGCCAGTTAAACACATAGTCATTGTACTGTTTGCAAATTGTAAAAATATTCCTAATGCCAGCGTATTTTCCACATCTTGAACATAACTAAAACATTTGCTAAATACACCTGAAACTTTGATTTTAATTAAACTAAATACTACCTTAATAAATATTGATGATGAACTACACAATAACATAATCGTTTAACCACCAGATCATCACGTTCTTCATCGCTTAAGCGCTTTTCCTTTTCAGTCATCAGCGTCACCTTTTTGAGATTATCTTTCAGCAATGCAAATTGCGTGCGGCCCATGGAAATGAGCGATATGGAGACGAAATCTAAGCAGCAAGTGCCATAAGCAACAATGAAGAAGGCAAATGTTTGAATCACGTAGATGTATCTGTAATATTTAATAACGTCGAATGGATACCAAGCAGGTACAGCGATTAAATCATTATCAGCTAATGGAGAAATTGCATAAAATAAAGCTGTCAGTATGCACAATGCGCGAAAGTACAGTGCGAATCGTCGATAGGATTTTAATGAATCTTCCATTATTTCCTCTTGTTCCTTATTGCGAATGCTGGTAAACAACTTGTTTCTCAGCTTTGGTACAAACGCTGTCAGCATCTTGCGTCGCCAAAGAAAGGGCATTAATTTGCACAGAAATGCATTTTGCGTATTGAAGAAATACAGAGTATCAAGTAAGCTGTCATTCGCACCTCGTTCGATTGCCATCTTAAGAACGAACGAAAAGTATTGTATCAACGAAATTCCCAGATAGAAAATTCCCATGGAATAATAATAACACTTGTTAATTTTAACATTTTCATCTTTGTACATTCCAACGAGATTCATCACTTTTAATTCGTAAACAAACGTGTCTGCTAGATCTTTATCGTTTGTTTCCAGCATTTCGCGTGCTTTATCACGTATTCCTTGATACATCCACATCTTCGCTTATTTTCTGCTGGTTTTAACTCTTCAGAAATTGGTAATAATAGAATTGCTTCGTCGAAATTAATGTTTATTCTGCGATCAATTCAGCACAACTCTGTGGCATTCATTTGATGCAAGTTTATATAGTGCACTAAATTTGATTAATTGACCCATTAAAAGTTGTCATAATTGTTTGTTAATCACTCGTATAAACGATCGTCTAACGATTTAAGAGGAATGTAAGTACCAAAGGATAATTGCGTCATTCACATATTAATTATTTATTATTAATTGTCTGAGTAATATATGTACATATGCTGCTTTGAAAATCATTGTAAAAACTGCATTATTGGGTTTTTAAATATTATCATGGGATGGTTGATTAAGAGATTCATCAAGTATTTTAAATTTTTTAAAGTGCAGATGGCTAAATTTTAAAATGTATTGATTAATAATTAAGCATGGCAAGTGTATCAGATCAAGAATGTAATAAAATATTCATTGGAATTGACTGGATTTCTGTATTAGTTTAATAGGTGTAGTTTATTTACTTGATATATGAACTTTAGATATTTCATGGTGAAGGTAGAGTTTTGGCAGCGTATTATCACTAATTGAAAAATACAATTTCTTTGATAATTTCATCAATATCTCCAAAAGTACTAAAGATATCGTCAAAATTCCTGAATTTTTCACAAGTCTTACAAAGAAGGAAATTAGTCTATCGCAAATTTGTTGGAAGTATTCTTAACTTCAAGCGATCATGTTAATTCTTCAAGTTTTTGTTTTAATTGAAAGTTCAAGTATTACATAAAAACAAATCTCTAGCTCTTAGAATACAGGAAGGTAATGAAATCTGGAGCTCTGTATTACTAATTTAAAAATACAATTTCTTTCATAAGAAATGTGATCTAATTTTATCAATATCTCGAAAAGTAGTAAAGATATCATCAAAATTCCTGAATTTATACAGGGCTCCAGCATTCATTACCTTCCTATATCCCAATGGATAGAGATTTAAGTTTTATGTAATACTTGAACTAACTTCATCAATATCTCAAGTCTTACAAAGAAGTAAATCGATCTATCGCAAATTTGTTAGACGCATTCTTAGGGGGGTTTCAGCCACACTCAAAATAAAATATGTAGTCTTAAAAGAGCTACATATATCTTAGGACAAAAGGACATTAAAGGGGAATTCATAGAGTATTAGTCACTTTATTAACTGAAACAATTGTGTGTATTAAGTGTATAATAAAAACTTTTGGAAGTGACAAAGCAGCTACTAAGTTATTGTGACTTTCAGATAACAACTGCAGAAACTGAATTGAAATGCATTTTTTTCATAAGAAGAATAAATATTTGATCATTTAAATTTGCATCAATCTAAAAGCGTAAGAGTTTAAACTTTCATTTAATCATCATCGCCATAAACTCTTCTCAATACAGCAAAGTACGAATAAGAAGTTTTCATAATCTGCAAATGTTTCATACACAATTTTCGCTTATTACAAAATAAATTTATGAAACTTACCGATAGAAAAGTAGCCAAATTAAGCACGAGAATTTTACCAGCGGTTAACAACGATGGTCTTTTTGCACGCTCCATTACAATAAATAAAAACTTACGCACTTTAGGCGAATAATCATTCCATTCAGACATGTAACATGCCTCACCAACTGTATCACTCTATCAACAAATTATTCACTAACCAAATAAGTAATCTAATTAATCTCAAACATTTTTACCTCTTCCATAATTCCATGACCATACCAAGAATACATTGCAATCTGTTGAACCATACAGAAGAAATAAACAGCAATCGAAATAAACGCTAAAGATCTTGGTGGTGTAATTAAAAACTGAACACCAGTCAAACACAGAGTGAATATACTATTTGCAAATTGCAGAAATATTCCCAATGCCAGCGTATTTTCCACATCTTGAACATAGCTAAAACATGCTTAAAAATACACAAAATTCTATCATTTCAATTAACCACTAATTACTCCAGTAAATACTGATGATGAATAACACAATGTCGTAATCGTCTAGCCACCAAATGATCACGTTGTGCATAACTCAATTGCTTCTCTTTCTCACTCATTCTCGTCGAATTCTTGAGATTATCCTTGAGAACTGCAAATTGTATGCGTCCCATTGTAATGAGGGAGATTGAAACAAAATCCAAACTGCACGTGCCATACGCAACAATGAAAAATCCACATGTTTGAATAATATAGATTTCGATATGATGCTTATTCACGTCGAATGGATACCAAGTTGGTACAGCAACCACTTCATTATCAACCAATGGATAAATCAAATAAAATATTGCAGTTGTTATGCACAAAGTACGAAAGTAAAATGCGAATCGACGATATCCTTTCAGTGAGTCTCGCATAATTTCATGTTGTTCTTCCCCTCGAATTTTGAACAACTCGTTGCGCAGCTTTGGAATAAAAGCAGTTAACAATTTTCTTCGCCAAATAAACGGCAACAATTTGCATAAAAATGCGTTTTGTGTATTGAAGAAATATAATGTATCAAGTAAACTGTCATTTTCACCTTGTTCAATCAGCATCTTGCAAATAAACGAAAAATACTGTACAAACGAAATACCCAGATAGAGAAAACCCATAATATAATAATAAACAGGATTAACTTGTATATTTTCATCCTTGTACATTCCAACCAGATTCATAACTTTCAATTCGTAAACGAACGTGTCCGCTGGATCTTTGTTATCAGTCTGGAGCATTTCCCGAACTTTACTTCGAACTCCTTCTATCATAAACATTTTGCCCGTTGTTTAATTTAAACTAACTATTTCATTAAATAACTGCGAACGCAAAAGCTGAAATTCTAAGTGACTCTACGCATGTTTATTCTGTGTGTATTTGATCAACAATCAGATAAGAATAAGCAATGTTGCTCTTGGGCCAAAATTTATATAGGTAGTTCAGTTTAATCAGACGATGTATTTTCTGGAATAAAAGTTTTCTTTTGCTAATTGCATATTTATTGATTGAGTTAGATTTATTCAAACGTGCGCAATCCCATGGGAAGTGCGAAATGTGAACGAGAAGAGAAATTAAAAATTATTGCGTGTTTCACATGATAACATTATTAATGCAGTAACATGTGTGCATTTTATTTAATTTGTTCTACGACATATCTATTTATCTGCATAAAGTCGCTGTAAAACTGCAAAATACGAATATGCAGATTTTAGAATCTAGAAAAAAAACGAGACAAAGAATTTTGATGTATTAAGATGGATAATTTGATAGAGAATTTACCATGACTAAAGTCGGCAGTGATAAGGTAAAAAACTTTCCTGCTGTAAGTCTCACTTGTCGTTTAGATCGTTCCATTAAGATGATAAGGAATTTTTTATCAGATTTTGAGCCTTCGTACCAGTTGGACATGTAACAAGCTTCGCCCATTCCATCGCTCTAGAATATTTAAGTATCAAGTGAAATATTTTCAATTCAGTTAAGTATATTTGTTATAAGTAAATGCAATTAGTTCAGCATTGTTTTTTTGAATATTCGACTCGTTAAATCACTGAAGATATGTTTGCCAGGCTGATTAATCACATTTACCATGACTTATTGATTGATAAAAACCTCCACTAATATTTCATTACCATACCAGCAATACATAACAACTTGGCACATCATACACGCGATATAAAATATCAAAAGAACAAATTGTCCACTTTGAGGGGGTGTAATCATCATTTGAAAGCCAGTCATACAAATAACTGCAATACTTGCAAGGAATTGTATGAAAATGCCATAAGAAAACAGATTTTCCACAGCAGCAAGATATCTGTAACTAAACTATAAAGTTACTGCCATCATTAATTAATCGCTGAAAAGTCTACTCGATAATATATTCATGAAGCAGATATAAATCTGGCAAATTATCAGGATGAATATCGCATTCCCCATTGGAAATTCTCTCTATATTCTTATCATTCCCATTGCGTTTCGCGTAATCAACATTTCTCAACGCTTTCTTAATTAATCTCAACATTCCAACACCAATACTCATCAAGTAAACTGCGAATAAATCCAAGTTACCATTTGTCACTGCGCTAATATACAAGCAGGATAATTGTAAACCATATGCACACCACTTATACGATAGTACATTGCCCGGTAACCAACCCCCAAAGGGTAATACACGATTACCATCAATGTAGGGAAATGCTGCGTATAGAAACAGAATAAACATGATAAGAATACGAAAGATACGTGCAAAATAATTGCTTAAATTCACAATATCATTCAATTCATCCCAGCCGAATTTCTTAAAGTACTTATAAACTCTTTGATGCCTTAAACTTTGCTCAATCATCAGTAATCTTCCAGGACCAAAAATAAAATTACACAATTTGCAAATGTACGCCGTCTGAGTAGTCAAATAATACAAAATATCTGAAAATTCTTCAAGAGAATCGACGCCAATCAGCAGTTTAATAATCATGCTAATTGGTAACAGCATTGAAAATGCAAATACTAGAATTGCTTTAATTATATCCCTAGTCGGTTTTTTAAATTTACTTGGATATAGACCAAGGAAGAGAAATATTCTACGTTCCAGCGAAAATATTTCGTTGAGATCTTCGTACATTGTAAATTAATTTTATGAAGAAGAAGGGAAGAATCAGGAATCTTTTATAGGCTATAAAATTCGTATAAAATTTATATTTCATCGCATGGGGTTTAATAGCTTAATAAGTAGTTTGATTCGTATTAAAGTGGCATTTATTAAGAATTCAATACGTGTTGACGAGATTTAAATGCGACAACGATTTGTTTTACTATTATTCCGTCTTTTGTATAATCATTGGGTGGAGTGAATATCAAAGAAAGGATTTAAAGTCCTATTGATTTGATTCAAATACAACACGAAATGTATAATTTAAAACTGTAAAGACGAAATATCAAATACTTAGTTGTAAAGGATATTAGAGGATATGATAACAAAATAAGAATGACCTGAACTAAATAAGTATAGAAAACAAAATTTTATTTATTAAACTTGAAAAACTTAATTCTTGTGTTTGCACTTGAGTATCTTATACCTCGTTTGCATTGTTTTACAAGACGGTGTTCTAAATGTGACGTACGTACTGAAATTTAATTTATTTTTTAATTTACTTAATTTAACACCATTCTCACGCGACGAGTAATTCTTTACTCGTTTATTGTGCGCTGGCTTGACGTTGATTTTATATCGGCATTCAAATTGTAAATTATAAATATGAAAATGTGTATGCTGCAACAACAATCATAGCATTATTCAGTTGCTATTATAGCATATGAGTTACCTTGGTAATTGCTGAATATCTTCGATTGGATGTTTTATTATTGTTACAATTTCCACTCGACCAAGTGACATTATACTTGGAATTGAACGTACTTGATTTCCAGACAATTCTAGCTCTGAGATCATTTTCGATTTTGGACCAATACAATTCCTGTAATTGTATATCATCGATATTATGTGGATTGTGTTTAAAATATGTACGATTTGATGATTCTGAAACTTTATAGAAATTCCGTATATTTATGGAAAATTTAAGCATTATGGGAATTCGTACAATTTCGATAGAAATTTGTATAAAGTACATAACCGGACTTTTCTCCTCGTAATATTTGAGATCCATAGTGTTTGATGGCTTGTACTTGAATGAAATACATCGAATTTGGCTCCAGGTGATGAATAACATATTTATGAATATTCTAAAAATAAATACAGATCAGACATTAGACACGTCTTGATCAAATTCAAGAGCTAAAAGCTTTTAGCAATAAGATTAAATTACATCTTTTGATAACAAAAGATCGAAGATGGACGTGACAAAACGTGATTAGTGTATTGTTTCTGAAAGATTTAAATACAAAAATCCAATGAAGAGAAATTCAGTGTGCTTTCGGCATTCTTGGACAGCAAGAGCAACAAAATGGTTTTCAAAATATTCACTCTTCTTGTAAGTCAATTATTTAACTCTTAATTAATTCGATAATAAGATATTCTATTGTTTCAGTTAGTGGTGTTATTAGTAAGTGAAATAAAATCTTCAAATGTCTGGGAAACGTCTGAAAACTTGCAAAATGTTGCACCGAAAGATAACATTCTAGTTGACAACTATTGCAAAGAAAATGACTGTAGATTCAAGACGCAACTCATGCCAAATGAATTTACCAAGAGGAATCACAAACACTTTGATTTGGAGAACATACCAGTGAGTTAATTGATTACTTAATTAATTAGTTAACACATAAAATTCAATAATTTCCAGGCGGATGATACAAAGATTTCATTCTTTCCTGCATTCTATCAACATCAACTTGTTAGACAATGTTCTTGTCGTCATGAGAAACGTTTAGTTGACTTAGGATCTAATTACTTCCCAAGGTACCTATTATTATTTACTTTTTAAATTATTAATTAATAGTTTATTATTTAGATATATTTCGGATATGGTATGCATTGCTGGAAGTTGTGGTCCTCATTATGCATGCACACCTAAAAATTATAAACTTTGGGTAATGCGTAAACGACATGAAGATGATGAACCAGGCACCGAACCAATTCCTAAAGAATTACGTGATTTTTGGATTGCTGAAAGTGTTGCAACCACAATCGATTGTGAATGTGCCCTAATTTAATATACAACATGATATATTACCATATATAAACTATACGAATAAAATGAGCATGATATAAATGTATTAAAATGTTATAATTCTCACCCCTGAAAGGATTTGTTGTCTGACTAATACAGATTCCAAGGAGGTGATTGCATCTCCGTAGAGTCTTTTACTCCAGAAGATTTTATACTTGTCAATGTCATTTCGTCGAGGCATCCAGCTAATTTCAACATGCAATGAGCCATTCGAAAATGCCAATGGACCCACAAGCACCTCGGGCGCTTTTGGCGCATTCGGACTTTGAAATGTGACTGGTTCAGAGAAACCACGCGTGCCATTTGAATTGACTGCAGCCACACGGAACTGATGCACAACGCCCGTCTTGATTGACTTTTTCAGCAGGACGGCCGTATTGTCAATGGTGAACAGTCGTGTTCGCCACTCTGAATAATTATCGGTGAACTCTCCTTGATGTAGGCGGCGTTCTTCAAGCACATAGAACAATGGCTCATTTTTCAGCGCATTGTTCGACCACTTAATGCGTAATGCTTTTTTACGTCTTGCAGACACTTGAATTTCACTCGGCAGTGCTGGCAAACCTGTGCAATTAATGGTTTTTTCTTCAAGTGTTGCGAATCAATTAGTTATGCAATTTATGTCGTGGAATGTAATTAACGAAAAACTGCTAAAATTATTTTTAAAATATAACAAATGTTGTCATTCCACGAACACATTGACTGCATTACTTGGAAAACAAGTGCCTATAGTGGACAAAACAAATGGACAAGTTGATGACGAAGAAGAACAAGAAGAAGAGCAATTTATGTGCGCGCCGAATGCGTCTAATGAGAATTCGATTTTGCCAATAAGGAAGGAAAAACACGTGCAAGAATCTCGCAGCAGTAAATTGCATAAGCGCGTTTGCAGTTTTTAATTAGTTTGCCTGCGTTCAGGGCGATAAATATCTTCATGATTGAGTTTAATAATTGCGTAATTGCTTAATAAAAGGCTAACGTGCAAGTGTTCAGGTGCTATAAATATTTTATAGAAAATGACTCAATAAATTAAGACCAGAAGCAGCTGGCTAAAATGCAAAAACTTTGTGATAGCTAAAGATCGAATTACACACGCAGCACAAGAGCAAAAAAATGGGAACACATTTTGCTTGACCATATTGGGCGCCCCGAAAAAGTGAGGACCACCGCGAATTGGAATTTATAATAATTGGTGGTGCTTCAAGGCATGCGCATGATTAATACGGCAAAAGTTGAAGCACCGCGCGCAATAACAAGCTTGATGGCTTGTTTTGCGAACGCACACAGCGCAACCAGAACTTGTCAATACGCGCAACCGCTACTTAGAATAATTGTTGATTCGCCGAGACAAAATCGATGACTTAATAAATGATGAAAACCATAAATTATGCCATGCATTCAACGCAATTATTCATCTTTTATGCAAATCGCCGATTAATTAATGCGCAAGAAACGATTACATCTTACCTGTTACACTCGCCAGTCCTTTAGTCGCCTGACATGTGCTGCCGCAGTGATGTGTACAGCATTTATGCGTACCCGGACAGTCCGAATCCTTATCGCAATTGTTCAAACACGCTTGGTAAACACGCAAAGTGTCATTGGAAACAACACTTTCGGGTTGTAGTTCTATCAGCGCGGAACACTGACCGAGTTTGTTAAAACCATTTTTCAGGCAGTTGTTCAAACACTGAAATGAACATACAACAAATTAAGTGGCTTGTCTTGAGTCTCGGCTAATTAAGCGTTGAAGAAGGATAAGAAAATCGCATACGATCTAATTACCGATCGGTGCTTAAATCAAAGGCGATTTTACGACCGTAAATTACATGTAAAACTAACCCTGATCGAGAAACAATTACAGTTCAGCAGTTCAGTTTATAAATAAGCGCAGAGCGTCGATTAGAAGTGGAATTTTTGTTAATGCCTCGTAATTGCTTGGTTTCCTTGTTCTTCTCCGCGCTCTTCGCGTTATTGCTTTTCGACTTTCGTAAATTGTTTTCAATTCACAACCGCAACACGCATTCTTTGTAATTTCATTACCAACCCGCTCGTAAAAATAAATTAACAATCAACTTTTTGATTATGGATCAATTACCCGACTCGGATGAGAAGATGGCTCAAAGTTCGCAGAAACAAGGAAGCAAATGTTTAAAATATATTTACTTAAAACACGGCATATTAATTTTAATTAAGTGAAATTTGAGCGCATTATTTCAATGATTGCTGGTTGTTAATGGTATGCAATTAACTCGTCAGAAATGGAAAGCTTATTTCGTGTCTTGTGTTATTCAAACGAGGAAAACGAGCAAACGAGCAAAGCAAGGAAACCAATTTCTTCAAGCTCGCGAGTTATTCGCGAATCGATTGCAATTTGCAACTTGCCAACATATTTCTTGTCTTGTCGTTGGTGACGTTTTGTTCTCGTTTTTAATTCGTCTCTGGTTTGTGAAGGATTTTAGTTTTATTCTCGATAGTGTATTAAATATACATAGGTAACATATAGAGTGTTGCATTAATTGTTTCATTTTTAAATGCGAACTGGAGCTGTTGAAATTTACGAAAGACTCGGTATGATAATGCACTAAAAATGAGCAATGATTACCAACATTTTAATTACTGATTTTGCTGATAATTTGCATGCAAATGACGAGCGAGAGCGTTAGCGCGAGCTCAGCGCGTACGCGCAATTTCAGCACTTATTCCGTGATCGTTTTTCATCATTTTCTGCTAAACTCTGCACTCGCGCAACGTCTTCGCGTTGGCGCTGTTGTTTTTGCGAGTTTTTGCGCATTCTCGCGCATTCGCGTCTCGCGTTTCGTTTCTTTGCATACGCGTGCCCGCTCGCGCATTTTTCTTCGCTCGTTGGCGACGGCATCGACGACGCCGTCTTTTTGCATACTTGCACTTACTTTTACTTGCTTTTTGCGCATACCTCAGCCGCACTCTGCGCTGATTGCGCCTGCTCACGGCATCACTTAAGCTAAGTGGAAGACTTGCTGCAGCTTCTGCCACCACACCAAACACTCGTTTATCCTAGATGATCCTGAATTCTATTGATTTATAGCGCCAGCCACCTTATTGTTAACAAATTTCCTCAAAGCCTGCATCATTATCAGCTTATCCATTTAATTAACCACATGCTGCTATTCATATTACTAGTGGAGTTTCCTCAGCTTGCTAACAAATTGGAAAAACTGTAAGAATGTGAATTGAGAGTAAATTTATTGAAATATTTAATAATTAACAAGAAAGTTGGCATGCGAATCATGTACAAATTGATTAACAATTAAAGCAAATTGGCGTTCCATTCATTAGATCAATCGATCCAGCGATCGATTGCGAAAGAATTGAGAATCGAAACTCGTTGATAATTTATGCACGAGTTGTGTATGCGGTATTCACATTGCTGACGTTATCTTAATCTTAATTAGCGCATTGACAAGCTAAACGCTTAACAATTTAATTAATTAAGCTTGTTGCCGCTCCAAAGGCAAACTCGCCGATGCATAATTAATAAACAAATTTCAGTGTGCGACCAAACGAAATACTTCTTTGATTAGCATTACCGAAATCGACGTTTTACACGCTTTAATTGGCACGCTTAACGGAAAATTTCGGTTTAATTAACTCGAATGATGGACCGGCTTTGTGATGAATTAAAAATACAATTTAATTTCATAAAGCGTCATTAAAGTAATCATAAAGCAAGTTTTACTCAAGGGTAAATTTGCATTTGGTATTTATAGCTGCTAGTTTATTACGTACTGCATGCAGCATTATAAGATAATAGATGATTGCCAATTTATTTTGAGTGTTTTCTTGCAATTTACGTTGATTTAAAATACACACACGTCAAATGCGTAATATGAAAGCGCAGAGTGAAAATGCCATGCACTTTAAGTTAGATAGAAATTAATTATACGAGCATGAATTAAGCTGCATTATACAAAATGCATCTAAGCTCTCCTTAAACATTATTTATCTCGTTTCCACGCATCGCGGATTATGAGAGAGAAGGATGAGAAATAAGATGAAGAGGAAGACAATTTGCAAATAGTTTATTTATGGGCAGCACACGTTCGGGCACGTTAATAATAATTCAACCCGAAACATACATAAATGTTTTAATAAATTATTATAAACGACGTGCGCGCATATTTGCTTGGTGCATCTCTCATTATTTTAATAATATACGCGCGTGAATTTACTTAGCATTTATTGCGTAAAATAATCGTAAACGCAACGTAAATGCGAATTTAAAAGGCATTTGTTTATGATGTGAGCTAATGAAACAAACAAAAGTTTCATCATGAATTGCTCGCTAGCAGTTGGCGGACAAAAAGCCGTTCATCAATTCCGCGAAGACATCAACGATAAGCGCTTCTCGAAAATGCATGAGCAACACGTGCAATTGCGAAAATCACATCTGAAGAGACACTCGAAGAGTTAACTGCCATCTATAGATTATGTTTATATCTTTCGAGAAACAATTGCGATTGTTTATATGGTTTTCAAGTACTTACTGAATGTTTATGAAAGTTTTTATAGCAGCGTGCTTCACACGTGGTCCGCGTGATGACATCAACGGCGCGGGCGGGATGATGATGATGATGATGATGGTGATAAGAGTGGACGACGGTGATTGATGATGATAATAATGTATGCGTAATGATGGTGAGTGATAGTAATGCACGCACTACCGCATTTTGCGAGGCTATCGCAGCGTCCAGCAACATGCTCGTACGCGCTCGTTCGTTTGGCGACTCGCGATGGACCGCGTGTTGTACTTGTGGATCGCTTCCTTCCATCCCGCCGCAGGAATACGCGTTTCAGTTTTACCTACTTTCCTCACCTATATTTTTCTTGCTGACTTGCAACTACCACCTGTCAATCAACACCTTCTAGTAGACACTATATTAACATCTTTATTATTCAGAATACAATTTTAAGTTTAAATTTATTCCCACTGGAGCCTTAAGGA
Organism: Aleochara curtula; assembly: GCA_963978815.1. Classification (NCBI taxonomy): domain Eukaryota; kingdom Metazoa; phylum Arthropoda; class Insecta; order Coleoptera; family Staphylinidae; genus Aleochara; species Aleochara curtula. The sequence continues at coordinate 10,601,235 of OZ022221.1, read as the reverse complement.
TCAATGAATTTAGTGGTTTTTCACCTTCGGCATGTATTTTATTAGATAAGCTTAAAAAATTGGTGCAATAATACTAAAAAACTTTAATTAAATGTGATTATAAACGAATTATTTAACGTCCACCACCTTTATCTTATTTCATCATCGCTTCGTCTTTCTTTGGTTTATCATCTCCATCTTTTGGCTTATCCTCTTCATCCTTTGGTTTTTCATCTCCGTCTTTAGGCTTATCACCATCCTCCTTTGGTTTATCACCATTGCCATTGCCATTGCCATTACCATTTGATTTGCCTGTGCTTGTTGTCATTGCTGCTGTGGTAGTTTCATCCTCATCATCATCATCATCATCATCCTCGCAAAACCAAGAACAGAAAATGTCAAAGAAAAAGTCGGAATCGTCATCATCACAATCACCGCAGCAATAACCAAACTGAAACAATTATTTATTTATTAAATAGCACTTAATAAATGTCGTATACTAACACTTTCCGCATTTGGTACGAGAACTGCAACTACGCCAAAAACCAGCAACAATTTCCACGCGTTGATCATGTTATTGGAGTATCTTGTTGCGAATTGTAACAATTAATCAGTACCGCTTTGAATAATTGCGCGCTTATATATTTGTAGGAAATGATAACAAAAGCATTTAATAAATACATATAGGTAATATCCGTTCGATCGTGCATTCAGTGCGCACACGTACATTTCACGTCCTTGCTGATAGATTTGTGCAAACGAATACGTATTGTTTAATTATCACTTTGTTGCGTTATGAATAAATCGCAATGTGTGCGTTTGATTTGTTATGCACTCGATGCTAACGACAATTTCATTTAATAACTGCTCGTGCTAACTGCATGTCAAATTCAAGTACACAAAACGTGTTCCTTATTACGATGAATTGTTTTATTTCTATTACACCTAGGACAATTTAAAATTATTACAAAGTAACTTCTAAATATAATAAATAAAATTTAAATTTATCAACAGATGCTTTAAAAACTGCGAACAATTATTATTTAATGAATATCTGTTTGAATAATTAAACATTCTTTCACTGATTGTTTATTTGCGATGGCAGTAAGAATGACATCATAGGGTAATAATTTCATGGCTTTCACCAATACTGAAACGAGTATAACAAAGCCACAGCAAGACACAAAACAATCGCCATAAATATAAGACGGACAATTATTTTCATCAAGAGATGAGCACGGAGCGGAGCGCAGCGCGCGGATATTAAATGTGGAGAGTCCGAACGAAATAAAAGCGTTTTTTACGAGACGTGCCGTGGCCGTGTGTGCTAAAGTCCCAAGACTGCGCGACTCGCAAGCATTCTCGCAAAACATCAATAAAGCATTGTGATTGATAATATTGGCCGCATAATAACAATCGATTGAACGAGTCGCGCGCTGTGTGTTCCTCGCTTTCGTTCATTCATTACTGTCATGTTGTGCTTATTTGGTCGCAGCAATGTTCTTTTGTAATTTTATTAACAGCTTCGATTTTCATTTTAAAATATTCAAAATCTCAATGGAATAAATAAATAAAAAAGGTCAAAAGGCATACAGACTTTTTCTTCACCAGATTCTTCAAACACTTCTTCTCTTTTTATAATTAGAAGTTCTAGACTTTCTTTAGAATCAAATATAGTTTTTGCTATTTTGATTTAGCTATTACATGGTTGACAAAATTGCCATAAAATTAACAAAGTTATAGGTGAAGGTAACAACAAGTTGTAGTTGTTCTTAGAACTGGCAAATTCTTGTAGTAAATTCTTCATTTGTTGAATAAATAGTGGCATTAATATTTCCATTTGATACACATCCATATTATTACTGATATCTAAATTATTTACTAGATACAGCAATTTTTTTACAATACTTCTGCAGCTCTTCAACTCTGACAAGTAGGTGTTTAAATTCATCATTATTCCACTCATTAAAACCTAAAAGGGAATCAAAATTATTTGTCTTTAACTTCCTATACACTTACCAATTGAAGTCCAGAATTAGAAATATTTATTGATAGATCTTTGATAAACAACTGATCAAAATTGTTATCAATTACAGCATAGAAATTGATAATTAATTTATGAATGGTTAAAATATAACATGCAAATAAAATAATTATGAATTTATAGTTAATTCTCAAGTGAAATCTAAAACTTTCAATGAGCAATTCGTGTTTCCTCATAAAATACAACAAATTCAATTTATCCCTAAAAATCGACAAATGCCCAATGTTATGATCTCGTATTTTGTACAAAAAGTATAAATGCTTATCAATGTCATTTAATTGATTATTCAAATAAGTAAATCGAAAATTAATTTCGTTCATTGTTTGGTTCATGTGTATTAAAACTAAACCAATTTGGTATTCATTCATTTCAAAAGTAAATTGCTTATAGAAGATCATAAAATAAAATATTTTAAAGATATAGAAACAATGATAAATAAGTAAGGAATTTGAGTCATTATTGATTGCATTTAAGCCAATATTAGTATTTAAACTTTCATCAAACTCTTGTAATTTCAAATGTAACTTTACCCTAGTTTTACGATCATTTAATAAAACACTATGATGTACCAGCGTGCATAATAAACTTGTTAATAATAAGTTCAATATATTTATTGCCCTTGTAAAATTAGATTTGTTCAATTCTATGGTCATATCACTTATTTGTTTAGTAATTTTTATGATAGTAATGAGAACATTTATGAACGTAAAGATAATCCCATAAAAAACGTATAAAATATGTAATCCACTATAATTATTCACTGAGGGTACTTCAATCACAAATATTTCATAAATGTAATTACGACGGAGCAATAACTTAGTTAAATAATATTTTATCACAAATAGACTCTCATACACTGATGTAATTAAATTTTTAATTTGGTTAAACGCTGCTTTAGTAAACAAATAACTTTTTTGTACTACTTCTTTAAAGTTGATTTGATATTTTGTTTCAGGAGTTTCTTCATCCATTTCTCGTACTTACTCTTTTACAAAGAGATAGAGAAATTGGTTATATACTGATGGATTAATCAGATTTAATTAATCAAAGTGGAATTGTAATTTACTTTAGCAATCAATCACTGCTCTATGGAAATTGAAGAATTAATACAATATATAAACTAAAACATTCTAAAAGTACTAAGATTGTCTCGTGATCAATATCTAAAAATCCAAGAACTGAATATAAATTATCAGTATTTTTACAAAACATTATGAAGACCATCAATAATTTCTTCAGCGGTGATTCCTTCTCTAGACTGTGCAATTCAATCAGGAACTTTGACGAAATTGAAACGCTTTTCAATGCTTCCTCATTAACTGAAGAACATGTAAAGATGATATGAAATATAAATACCTAAAATACACAATATCTATCAAGTTATCCATCATTAAATCTTAAACATACAACATGAATGCAGATAATTATACCATAAACTGCTGAAACTAATACTAAATTCGTATCGTAAAAAGTACACGAACCAATTGAAGTCTTTAAGGCAATATTAATGCCTTGCATTGTAACAACAATGAGCAAAATGCATAATAAACTGAGTTGTACTCCAAAGTTATTGCTGGTTCTGCTCATCATGTCACTCAAAACATTATGAATTTTTATAAATGTGCAGATTTTCTTATATTTCACTTTATCAACTTGAAGTTTCCCTTCTGCGTTATCCATAACTAAAATAGAACCATCAACAGTCTCTTTCATAATGCGGATATTCAATCGTTGAAAATTTTGGATTATTATACGATTTGTATAAACAATTTCCATCACAACCAAAGACTCCATCCAGATATTAAATCCAAGAAATAAATCCATCAAGTACTTCCAATATCCTAGTTGTGAATGCACTGGAGTTAGAAGTAAAAGTACTTGAAGAATAATTATTATCACAATCCATGTTGACAACTCGAAATATTTTTTACGCTCTACTTTCACAAATGAGGGAATTTTCAATTGTTTCTTAATTGCTGCTAAAGTTTTTTGAACATAAGTATCTGATTTCATATGTGCGAATAAAATAGATGTGCAATTTAACAACACCAGTATTGTATTCAACAGGATATCAAGGATAATCATGGTTTTCGTAAAATTTGTATATACTTTTTCACTTTTCACAAACTGTATTTCCACTAAACATCCAACAAGTAACCAAACAATTAAAAATCCATAGAATTTAAAGAAGTATTTAAATTGAGTGTCAGGAATACTCAGTCCAAAACAATTTGACAGAATTGATAATAATTTATTTTCGTATTTAATCATTGTTTAAACTCAAATTCTTTTAGTTTAACACTGCTTAATTTTTTACATGAACTGCTAAAGTTTCGTTCAATGCGATGTAGGTAAAAACTTTTATTGATTTGTATAACTATGATAACTATAATAATAGTAATGAGAATAATGTTTCCGTTTCCTTGCATGTTGTAAATTCATGTCTAGTAACATAGTTCGTTAATGATTAATGTCAATCAATAATAACTATGTTGTTAAGCTGATAAATAGAGCAAATGATCAATTGCCTCAAATTTGAAATATTTAATACATAGGTATATTTCATAAAAATTCCTTAATTAATTATTTATTTATGCACATGAACATGATGAACACATCGATGAAGTTCAACAATCACAGCAATAAAACTAGAAACACCAACAAACGATCCATAAATGAATTTCCTACGAAGGATGACAAATCCTGCATTAAATCGAGGTTTATTATTCGATATATGATACCAAAGAGTCACCAATTCTCTTATCAATAATTGCTCAGTCATTGTCTCTTGCTGATCTGCCACAGCGAGGATTTGTTTATAAATTACATTTGAGAATTTCGTTGCTTCTTCTGTTACAGCATTGCAACCAATTATCAACCATATTTCCAATATCTACAAATAGAAAGTATATTTGTTACCTGCTATGCGTGTGTTATTTTGCAAACCCAATACTCACGTAGAAACATAAGGGTATTGCAATATGCGCCAGGTACGACCAAATGTTTACCTGGACTGTGCTTGCATAGACTAGAAAATTCATAGCCTGAATAGTCTCAAACAAAACCATCAACAATATGAACAAAATCGGCCAGCCGAATATTTTGTTGAAGTAGAAACACAACAGGTAAATCTCCTTATACCTTTGGGCTGTTTGTTTAATATTTTGTACATCTTTGAAATCGGGTTTTGTATTAAGTGCACTTTTGGTCCATCCAGTAAGAGTAAACAATCCTTCAGTACTTTCATGCATATTAGCAACAGGCAATGTCATAAAATTATCCATATTACTTAATAATTCACACATACTTTTGCTTAATAACATCTTCATCTTCTTCAGTGACAACGTAATGAAAATAACCAATGAAATGATGCAGTAATATTGAAAATATTTCAATACGTAATAACTCAAAGTCATTTCATTATAATTAATCAAAATCACATAGATATCCAGGCTAATTAAAGCTATAAATAAAATATGTATCATTATCACAAACCATTTAATTGCAGTTGCTTTATTCTCTTGTTTTTCTTCGTCTGATTCTTCTTTGAAAAGTAGTTTAATTTGATGAATATGTTCATTACCCATAAAATGACATACGAAGAATATTATTAACACTGCTGCAGTTAACGATATATTATTAAAAGCATCCCCAATTTGTATAATAAATGCTAGAATATAACTTCGTCCATATTGCGAATAAACATATCCAGCCACATTTACAAAAACCATCAGAAATATGTATAATGAATGAATATCCATATTTTTGATTTTATTTTTCTCATAATCAAAATCTGGTAAACAACATGTATAAACACAGATTTTATATAGCGTGTATAGTAGATTCATTATAAGTATTATTAATAATCTTATTATTTCCCTCGATTTATACACAGGCACTATACAAATTTCAGTTGAATTACTCAAAACAATTGAATTATTACTTTGAAAGCAAAAAATTATAGAGTCCAATAATAAGTTGTTTATTCACTGTGGCCGTAAATGTAAATGTAGTCAATAGCATAATTACAGTCTAGATATCTCAGTGAAAGTGCAGTTGGTGCAATTGTATGTGGTTTATTGATTTCTGCGTAAATATTGTGTCATCATGTATTTAGTGAAATAAGAGATTATTATCATAGCCTTAGCACGCTATCGTTTTATTTTACTTTATTACAATAAGAAATAAATTACTTTTTCAACATATTATCCTCGTTATTATGTTTTGAATTGTATTAAAACAATTACATAAGAAATCAGCGTACCAAGCATTGGAAAGACTAATGAATAATTGTAATTGAAAAATCCTGCTGCACTAAATTCCGGTGCTAAAATATGGCCTTGCATTGATAAATCTTTCAATTGTTTCGTATTGTCTTCATCATCACTATCTAATAATAAATTATAGCAAATCAATGGCATTTCCATTGCTGCTGCTTGCGCACGATCACATGCCGAAACAATTGCCAAGACAACCACCTAAAAACAGTAAAACCAAATAGAAAACTATTGTTTAATTGAGTTTATTAACTCACCAAAGGCATCGCAAACCATATGGCACACATGATGTATAAATTATAATCGAAACTTTTCCCCAGCAGTTTTTCTTCGCCACTTCCATAAACCAAAGCCATATTGAGTGGAAGTAACATATTGGCAATAACATTCACTTGCAATACGACTAGATTCCACCCGAAAATACTATTAAATTGATTTACCACATTGGAAATTTTCGTGTAAATCGCACTAATGAAATTTAAATCCCAGTGATACGTAATTGCTTTTCCAAGTTTTCTCATCGATTCACAATTTGTTGCACTACTCACCACAGCACCATCATCATAATGATGTTGCAATACGTAATTCACAGCTTGCAATTTGTATTTGATCAGCAGCACATAGTTTCTCATCAACAGCGAGGTAATGAAAACGTGATAGTTCTGGAAGTTGCGTAGTAATGAGTATTTGCTAATACTCCAGCCAAGCATGTACCACCAATTAATCAATTCGTAAATAACGTACAGGACGAAAAGGACATGGCCAACGGCAAGTTCAATATAAAATCTACGATTGTGGGTGTACTCATTCCTCTTGACATGTTTCAGAATATGTTCCAGCATTTGCATGTCATGCAAAAACGTCTGAAGTGATTGCGATTGCATTAAATTAACCCAAACAATTGCCACAACATTGCATAAAGTCACAGTGAAATCAGCAATGGTCAAAATGATGAAAACACTTATTTCCATATAGCGTTCATACGTGAATTTTCCATACAGAGAAAAAGCATAAATCATGCAAATTATGGATAGCATAATTATACCATTGATATGCTGAAAGCGACATCCTTCCAAAGTTTGCATATCAAATGCTGGCCAAATACCCAATAATTTACCAATAAAATGCAATGGTTTAATTGTCAATAAGTTGATTTGCATGTGCGTCATGTTGATGAAGTATTTAAAATATTTAAAAACCACTAGTTAAATGAATATCTCTCACATCTTCAGTACTTTCATAACACTAAACTTCACTTTTCACTCTTCACACTGAAATTTCCATGGAATTATGACACAAGCAATTAAACTTTTTGTTTTCGTTTGTTTGAAGAAATTGTCATGTTCAAAGGCTAAAACAGGTATGAAGTTTTTATTCAAGTAATTTTCCGGGCGACCATGAATGTCGGAATTAATGCGTTACTTCATATATTGTTAATTAATTAATTATTTATCAAACGATGTCGTAATAAATCATTAGAAAATATTGAGGAGCACATAAATATTTCATAAACTTACACGCACTACAAAGCTATTCATTCTTCACTTAATCATTAATTTCACTGCTTATTTGTTAATTAAATTCTAATGCGCTCAGAATATATGATGAAATGTTAATTGGAATTTCAGTTCCATATTTATATAAGGGCCAAAGACAGTGGGAATAATGAGTAATTAACAAAGTGCAATTAAGTTAATTAAAGAGTTGAATAGTGCACCTCTGTGTTTAGAAACGACTGAGATAAAATCATAATGGATAAATGAAATAGCAAGCAAGATGAATTATTATTTCGTCATTTCTTCGTTATGTTTTTCTATTTTATTAGTGTGTTTGTCTTTGGCGACACTAAACACTGTGCATTAATTATTAATGTTAATTACATCGCTATACAAACGTACCGTTAACTGCTCGTTCATTAACTAATAAGTCATCATAGGTTTCGAGCTTGATTAGTTTATGTTTTACTGCATATGAGTGTTCAATTTATTGCAATTAGTTAATAACATATTAATATTCATTATGTACACTTTTAAATGTTGTATTAATTATTTGTAAGTTTATCACTACGTTTATTTCATTTTACTTTTGCCAACGTCTGTTTTATTGTGTGATTACTTCAAATAGCGACGTTTTTCGTTTGTTTTCCATGCTTTTATATACTTTGTCGCGAACCTTTGATCGTATTTTAATGAGCGGTGTACATTCATGATTTCATGATTACAGATTTGTCCTGGTGTTGCGTTTAACGAGTATTGTCAATAACAGCAATGCGAATATCTTGTCAGAGAACTGGAAATTTCATTTTCCTGGTGGCAGTACAATGGGAGTAAGTAAAACACTTTGTATAAAACAAAATAATTATGAATTATTACATGTAATAGATGCTTCGTGATTCTTTGTACGCTAATACTTTGTTGAATTTTTCATCAGATTTTTGTAGCGGTTGCGACACCCTTGGAAAAAGTAAAGAATACATTTCTGGCGTATAATTTTGAGGCAAATTATGCCCTGCCTGATAGTAAAGTTCGTTATGATTATCCACCCCTTGTGGAACGAGCGGAAACCGCAAAACAGCAACGAAATGGTTTCGAACGGCGGTTTATTTATGATGCTATCGAATCAAAAATGCAAATGTATGCCCCACATTTATTTTTGGTCAGTTCTTACATAATTTAATTGATTTTTATTGATTAATCACAGGTATGGAGTATCTGGAAGGAATTGTTTACTTCGTACAATTTGTGAAGCTGCCGCTGAAAGTTTAACAAATAATGGAGTTATTGGTGATGTACTTCATGTAATATTCACGTAATTTACTTGTTTGTTTATCAATTATCTATAAATATCTGTAAATTATGTTTTATTATAGACCTTCAAGTTCAAACGATACCATTCCGAATGAATATGACCAAGCTGAAATTAATGGGAGGAGAGGAAATTGTCATTCGTATAATAAAAGTTGTAAAATTAGTTTTCTAGGTTTAATTAGTTGGATTGGTCATGCTTTATAGTTTTACATGAATAATGAACAAGAAATCTATGTACTAAAACTATAATTTAAAATTTAAATATTAAAAATGTTTACCTATTGACTGTTATGAAATATTTAAGTACATAATTCAATTGTTAGCTAGTGCTAAATTTTTAGTTCAATACTGAGTATCAAATTAGCCTTAGAGTTACTGTAAATTTACGTAATCTTTTTAACGGTTATAAATATATCACAAATTTTAAATAATAATATTTAAGTGATAATTTATTAAATAATATGACCAAGTCTTGTAACTAAATTTAAAACACTAAATGGACATTTTTTCTTATATTTCTTGCAATGTTTATGCAGTTTTCCATACATTTCAGCATTTTCATAATCATTCAGTCCTTCAGTTTTGGACATTGATGGACTAAAACAAGTAATTAGAAGTTTCTAATTATTCCAATTACTTGCAGGTGCTCACCTTAAAATAATATGAAGTACATCAGCTAAAACTCCATTATCTTCCAAGGTATGCTCAGCAGCTTCACAGATTGCTCTTAAAAGGCAAGCTTTTCCGGAATATCCATGACTAAAACCACACTTTATTTAATTTCATTGTTTTATTCCACATTCAACACTTTAATAAACCTTTTTAGTTTCGACTCGATTGCATCATAGACATACTTCCTCATAAAACTAAATGATCGTGAGACAATTGGTGGATAATCATAATCAGTATCGTTTGCTGGCAATACGTAATTTGCTTCGAAATTATACGAAACAAATACATTATAATTGTCTAATTCTAATGGTAATGCTAATGCTATAAATAACTAAAATTGCAAATTATTACATGACTTATTTAATAAGCAAATAATTCACTTACACCCATAAATGGTCCACCATATGGAAATCGTATTGGATTAATAATATGTCCATCGCTATCACATTTATGTATAAAAATTAAACTAATTAAACATACACTGAAAATTAAAAGCTTATTACTTTTTCCATACAACAGAGGTATTAAAATACCTTAAAATATACATTTTACGCCTGCTTCTTAAAGATTACTCGCTTACTCATCAGTGTTGAATTCAGTCGATGACTAAACTTGATTCACGGCGTGTTCGATGCTCAGTGATAACAGTAAAATTACATGCGGTATGTACTAATAATTTACGTAATAACAATAACAATCAGGTGTTAAGTGTAACGTTACTGTTATTTTAACGTCACTTTTAATCACTACATTGCAGTAAGTTACTTACCTAACAATTAAGCACTTGAATTATTCTAGGAAATTTTAATAAATTAGAAATCGATTGAATGTAAATTAGTTGATATCATCTAATAATATTGACTGACATAGTTATTATTAAGTGTTATTCACTAATTATCTATCGCTTTGAATTGAAGCTAATGATACTTCAATTTCCTAATCCTCCTTGAACAGAACAAAGTAAAACATGAATTGTATCGACAGCACAATGAAGATATCTTCTAAGCAAACCAAAAATTTCAACTTTAATGTCAAATCTATATCGATCCTTCAAACAATTTCAAAATACTGTGCAATTTTTCCAAATGTGAATGTGAAAACTTTTACAAGGAATCAACCGTTTCATTTATTCTTTGCTTGCAATTTATTCATACACATTAGTTGCTTTCTCTATGCAACTTATGCAAAATTTAATATTTTTAGCAAAGACATGGTTACCTCTGTTTATATTTCTTATCTCATAAGTGATACTGCTCTATTCATCAACAATATAAGCACTATAATTATAGTGATAACGCATCACAAGGAAATTATTGGGATCATGAAGCAATTTGAGCAATTAGCTCAGATATTTCGAAAAGTTGATTATGTGACTATGAGTAAAATGCGATATTTAATACAATTATGTACATCGCATGCGTTTGCTCTGATCTATTTCTTTACGAATTCTTATTACTGGTACATTAATCTTGGTGCATATGTGGCATTCATTTGGGCAATCAGTGATTTTCTTCACTATGAGATTTTCATCTTTGCTGAGTTAATTCGCAATTATGTTATACTCATCAATGTTTCAGTGAGGAAATTGAAATATGTGCTGCAAAATTACTATCCGTTTAATCCATCGTATACAATGATTATATTAGATACAAAAACGCATTTGGATGTTAAAGATTACCATTGGGATATTGACAAAGTGACGAATGCATTCAATTTAATTTTTAGTATCATCGAAGACTTTAACAAAGTTTATGGCATTTGCTTAATGCAATACTTCGTTAATGTTGTTTTAAATATTATCATACCGATTAATTTGGCAATAGTTTATGGCAATGGCGAGAATTCCATACTAGGAGTTAAATTTGGTGTTGGCATCTTTGTTATCTCTTGCATGTGGCTTATTTTACCAATTGTAAGTAGAAATTACTTATTAATTCATTACTACATGATTTAATTACTTTTAGACATTGGGAGTTGCTTTAATCTCAGTGTGTCAATGCACAACTGAAGAACTTCGACAACTTCCTAAAATTTGTTATGAATTAGCGCAATGCGTGGATGCGAAAAGACGTCATCAACTTCTCGAATTCGCCATGCAAGTGAATATTGCAAATCCACAGTTTAATGCTGGTGGTTTCTTTGTTATTAATAACAGCATTGTTTTCTCAACGTTTGGTGCTGTCATATCATATATTATTGTGCTTATTCAGTTTAATACCTTGGGATAATATATAATTCATGTTCAAAATTAATTAGGAAAAAGGAAACGTCAAGAGTTAAAATTAATTAGTACTTTAGAGGGTTAAAAATAAAATAAAATTATATTGGAAGTTTATGAGTGTTTAACTAGTAATAAAGTTTACAACACTTTGTAATGCAAGTAAATAAAATACATTTACTAATTGGCTTGCTCATAAAACGAATAAATTGCATGAATACAACGAATAAAATCAATAGGTAGAGAAATAAAAAGACAAACAAACTAGAATTATAGCTATTCTACTAATTGACTGATCATGACGAATTGATAACAACGCAAATTAATATAAAAAAACGTCCAATTAAACAGTTGTTGTTCAAAAGTGTCTTGTTTATTACTTGAGAATATTTATTACTTGGTGAACACAGGAAACAATGAATTTTCACAGTATTAAAGTCGTTAATATGATTGCTTATTGCATTGGAATTTTTCCAAGTCAGAGAGAAAATTTTATGGGTTATATTCGAGGAATTTTCTTCATAGTTTTTATTATCATTGCAGCATTATTTAATATATATGGAAAATTCTTCGTGTTTGGTCAATATGTACATAAAACTGCTTTAATAACTTACGCTTTAAGTGATTTTATTGCAACTGGATTAAATGTTGTAGTAATTCTATTAATTAACATATTATATCGAAATCGAGTGAATAATTTTGTCGAGCACTTGAAGAAGTTGGAAATCTTCTCAAGCAGTGATAAGAATGAATTGCGTCAAGATTGCAAGAGATATAATTGTGCATTGTTTTTTGCACATATTCTCATTGGTGCATATTTATTTTCGAGTTGTTTCTTCTGGTGGAATTCAGTTGGATGGGATATATTTAAATATTTCATGCTGAAAGACGTTCAGAATTATTTTGTCGCACTTACTGCCATATTTCTGACGACTTATGCTCTATTAATTCAATGCAGAATGGCAGATTTAAATCGTAATCTTAGACGTATTTGTCGTCAAAGATGTAAGATTTATCCATTGGACAAGAGTGCAGTTTCCTTTAAACACATCAATACTATAACTTTGAAAGAAGTATCTGATGGATTTAGTGTGATTGTATGGTTGATTGACGAGTATAGTGAAATCTTTGGATTAATCTTTGTGTTTCTCTATGGGAATATTATTATTAACATTTTGGTACCATTGAATTTGGTGTTGATTCAAGCACGAGGCATTCCTGCAATGAATAATGGGCTCTATTTTGGAAAAGAGATGATTTTCCTATTTATTCTCTATTTAGTTATTCCATGCGTAAGTTTTAGAGATGAGTAATTCACAAATCAATATAATATTTATAACTTTGCTGTAGATTTCTGGATTTGTCCTGTTTTCCACTTGCAATAATGCTTCAAAGGAAGCGCATAAAGTACCTGGGATGTGCTATCAATTTATTAAACAGTTGAAACACGATGATTATAAATTAAAAGAGCAATTACGATCCTACGCCGAAGAAGCTGCTCAATTACGACCAAGTTTCTCAGCCAATGGATATTTTATAATTAACAAAGCACTAATTTTTCCAATGTTTGCTACAGTCATAAGTTATATCGTTGTGATTATCCAATTTCATTAGTTGTACATCATTTTTATTGAAATGCTACCATCATAACTATGTACGTAAGCAATGAACTTAATAAAGTAAAAGCCAATTTATTATCAACAATGAAGCATCTAGCAGCTGTGAATTTTATATCCAAAATTTCAACTTGATTTGCAAATCTTTCCAGTTCTGTCACCAATTTTGTATTTGCATTTCCGAGACGATCGGAAATATGTGCACAAATTACAGGTACTTTTCCAATTTCTTCAAGAGTTTTCGTCAAGGAATTCATTATTTTATAAGCAATGGTCTGAAACACATTGGTTCTATGAACAAATTTTAGAGAGATTAAGATATTTACCAGGAAAAATGTAACATGAACAAATCGCATTACAACTGTTATTAAACCAACATATTCTTTACTTCTCATTGATAAAATAGCTGTGTTTAAAGGAGCCAATAAATTTGCCACAATATTAGCATAGAAAAACACCATAGGTAATCCAAAAACTTTGTTGAAAAGTGTGACACTCTCTGCGATTAACGTAAATGCTGCCGTTAAATCATGTAAAGACCTTACGGATTTCTTCTCTGGTGGATATAATGATGGCATATCAATTGCAGTCACATTGTTCAAATGCGTATTGAGATCTTTCATTCGATCTTTCAATAATGCTGAATAATAAATGATTAAGCAATAACCGTTGTAAATCCAGAAGTTTTGAAAGTTACGCCACATAATAAATCGATATATTCGCCATTTAAGTAAATTCGCCCAAATAATATTATCAATTACACACATCAAAAACACGCCAACATAATGACTATAGAAAAATGCATTAAACTTCCACTGTTTCCTTATTCTTCCTCTGTTTTGTTTATGCACAAATTCTTCAAGATATTGCATGTTTTCAATGAAGAGCAGCCATTCTTTCCCATAGTAAAAATGTATACAAATCAAGTTGATAATGTTCGAGCAAAATGTTGTAATGTCCGATAATATATAAAACATTATAAAACTGACGTTGAATTCATGAATAAATGTTGATTTCCCATATTCATTCATTCCAAACATGTAACTAGCAGCCAATATCCAAAAAACACCCAATATTTTATGTCCCAAGGCATTCTGTAATTTCTTCCCTGAGTCCTTAATCCCATTGATTTTCGGAGTTATTAAAAGTCCTAAAAAATAAGTAATATAATGCACATGTTTCAAGTTGGCTAAAACAATCATAGCACTTTATTAAAACCATTTATTTTATAATTCTATTTCAATCCATACAACCATATTAATTACGAATTATTTATTTATAACTACATGACATTAGTGTACACATTACATGTTTGTACTAATCATATTCCCCTGTTTTCTATTATAATAATTGTTATTTTATTATTCTATATTTAATTGCAAATTTATATTAGGATTATCTCTATTTCCTCTGTTTTTAGAGTTAATAAAATAAAGAAATAAACCTACTTCTTTATTTCTTCAACTATTAAATTATTATTCAATTAAGTGAAATTAATTTCAAGTTTAAACAAACAAGTAAACAACTATCCATCAGATAAAATAAGTTGATAAGCTATCATTACACTTATACCTACTTCATACCCGTCCATCAAATTCTCCTTATCCTTTTTCATACTTATTTTCTCTGTGTCCTGTCAGGCGTATTACAACGAGTGACATTTATAACCGAACTAAACAAGTCGATGAGCTCATTCTTCCTTCCTTGCTGATATGATCAATAACATGCGTTTGCATAAAACACCGCTCCCAGCTATGCGCATCAGACGCATACAAAATGCACACCAAACAACCACCAACAACACAACAAAATAAATTGCAAAAGTTTATCAAGAGTAAGATAATTGACAAAATGTCGAAAATATCCAAAAAGTCAACGCACGTTCAGGATCTTTGCTATTACAAATTCATTCACATTTTGGGCAAATGCTTTGCGATTTTACCGAATTTCAATCTCGATCGAATGGATCAATTCTCCACCAACTATTGCTATTCGATGATGGTGCTCCTGGGACTTTTAGGCGTTTACACGTTTGGCACGTATGGAAAATTTAGATACATGAGATCTATGCTTGCACCAAGTGTTTTTCTGACTGAAGTTACATCAGATATTGCAATAATAGCTACGAATTTAGTAACTATCTTACGAATAAATGTATTGAAAGGACGATCAGTATGTAGAATGCTTAAGATTTTAATTACGATTGATAAAGAACTACGAAGTGTCAATGAAGCATTTGTGAAATATCCAGCGAGGAAATTTGTATCTGAAATCGTATTTATTCTTAGCTTTTTTGCTGTGTTTCTTATCTATAATATTTATATATGGATGGCATCAGTGGGTTGGACGGTATTTCGATTTTGGATTATGCGCGACTTGCAAAACTTTCAAGTTCTCATTACGGCAATTCTCCTGAGTAGTTATGCGACAGCAATGAAAAATCGTGTGCATATTGTTAATAAACTACTTGTGAATTTACATCCAAGTAATGACATTGATGATTATTTATTTACAATGACACATATGACGCAAACATCCTCTAAGTCAATGGAACATGTTGTAAAGAAATGCATTAAAGTTTTTGTTCTTCTCATGCAAGTTCTTGAAGATTATAATAACATATTTGGATGGGTGCACTTAGTTCTCTATGTGAATATTGTAATTACGTTATTGAATCCCATTAATCTGATGTTGATTTATGGAATTGGTGATCGTGAATTTCCAGCGGGAAGTTTTGATGTGCGTTTGGTTATTTTATGCGTGATTTGGGCTGCTCTTCCAGGGGTAAGATTAATTCATACAAATACTTAGCGACTTAGTGCATAAATTTATGCTGTGCAATTCATATTTTAGTTGATTGCAACTTGGATATTTTCTGCATGCGATGAATGTATTGCTGAAATGAAGAAAATTCCCAACATTTGCAACTGCCTAATTCAACAATTGGGCGAAGATAATAAAACAGTCATACAATTAGAGAAATTTGCTCAACAGGTAGCAAATAGTTGTCCAGAATTTACGGCTGCAGGATTTTATACAATCAATTATAATATTTACTTTTCATTAATCGGTTCGATTACAACATATTTGA
The DNA here is from genome assembly GCA_963978815.1 of Aleochara curtula. NCBI lineage: Eukaryota > Metazoa > Arthropoda > Insecta > Coleoptera > Staphylinidae > Aleochara > Aleochara curtula. The sequence continues at coordinate 10,584,531 of OZ022221.1, read as the reverse complement.
TTGTCCTGATACAATTCAGATGAATTGAGTTGGAGTAATAACACAATTTAACTATATACTGTAAAATAAGCCGAAACATTTTTATTGATTTGGTAACAAAAAATATTAAAATATTCACATTTCTTAAACTATTGCGTCAAAATAAATAAAATTTGGCAAATTTTTTTTTATGATGAAAATACTTTCCGTAGCAATTAATATATTAACATTTTAACTTTAAATAACCTTGCAAATAAATCTTTTTTTATGATAAAATTTACATCACATTAATGAGCGTTAAATTATTAATAAATGTTGAAAATTTCAACTTGATTTTAAAAGAACAGTGCCACTGGTATTACGCACTGCACTCGCGCAAATTCGCACCTGCTGCTACCGGCAACAGTAGCAATGCAAATATTATCGCGCTCTTTTGCTCCTGTAGCAGTGATTAGTAGAAAAAATTGCCGCAAATCCATGATGGCCGCTCTTATGGCCTTTACATGCATAGTAACCATGACAACCAGCGCTGAGCAACAGAGGCTCTATATAGCGTTCTCTTTTCATTGATGCTTATTCGGAGATTTGTTCTTTCGTACTCATTAACGAAAAAACATGTGTATCTTTAAATCGTTGTAACTATTGACACAATTGAGATAATTTAAAAATTTAAAAAGCATATGAATCTTGGATTCTTGATTGATAAACTGACTTGTATTATTTTTAACTAATTAGTCTTTATAATACGCGAACATGCTATTAATTAAAATGTAATTAAAATAATATCTTTCTTTTTGAAATAACACCGCATTTTGACCTTTTAAGACATTGACTTACATTAACGGACATCGAACAGCTGCACCATCGGAGTCCACTTTATGCTACGCTCGGTGAGCCGAAAACCGTGCGAAAAGTTCGTCATATGAACCAATCACGATTGTCCAACATATCGCATGCTGCATGCATGTTATAGACAAGTTTGCTTAATTTAGTTAAGTTCGCTTGAGTTACACGCATTGCACCGCGTGGTAATTCTGACTAACTTTACTTAATAATTACTTAATTTCAGTGCTTCTTGAGTCAATCGAGGTAATTCGTTCCATGGACAGGGCATCAACAGAAAGGACAGGGCATCAACAGAAAGGACAGGGCAGACTACATACATCCTTTTTGTGGCATTGCTTTGGAGACACAATTTGTTTATTTCAAGAAGTGGACGGCGCATACTCAGGTATTTGGTTATATGGAAAATTATTGTAAGGGACATAATAAACTATTTAAAGAGGGTTGTAGCTTTATTGTGCATGAATTTCAGGAACAGAAATAAACAATTGTTATCCAAAGCAATGCCACGTGAGTGAAAGCAACCAAACTATTTTTAACTGTTAATTCTCGTTATTAAAATGTTTGTTTGTTTTAGCTAATGCCATCATCAACCAGTATGGATATCAATTTGAGGAGTTGCAATTCGTTCGCTGTACCACCAGAGTGAGGATTGATTGGAGAGCATCTTCGCTTCGGATGTGGTCATTTGCCCCGGTTTGCTGGCCAGGAGCTACACTGGGGTGAGTCGCATGCTTGGCTTGGTTGTTGATGCATGAATCGGTGGAGTGTTGATGGAGGGCGAGTTGATTGAATTGCACGTTGAGAGAGAGGAGAATCCCTTGCACCATGGCATACCACGGTGTCCATGGTGCTCTGCGTGGGGGTTGTCGATGATTTTAATATATCGCTCGGACGGCCTGGCTACTTTGGTAATTTGCAAAGCTGGGCTGTTCGGGCATTCAACGGTAAATTTTAAAATAATTGAATAACTATAAATTTGATTGTGCAATGGTATTCCTGTATTATACCCCCTGTATCATGGCAAGAGTGTCAATATTGTCAGCTTAAAACAGTCTGAACCAGACACTACAACCCTTTAGCAACAGTAAACTGTCAAGCTACGAACTTGGCTTATGGCTGGACCACCGCTAATTGAGGTTGATTTGCCAATTGCTGTGTCTATAAATTTAGCTTTGCGAAGTCTAAATAAGACACGCAGCCCTTTAGCGACAGACTTATCAAGCTACGATCTTGGTTTAAGGCTGGACCACTGCTAATTGAGGTTTTAATTAATTATTACAGCAACTAAAAGCACAAGCAACAAATAGATATTCAATTCAAAGTAATCAATTCAATTCAATAAATCGCGAACAAATGAATTCTAAAGCGATAACTTTTCAAAACACTTGATCTCTAATGAGATCAAGTTTTAAAGCGGACAACCCCTTGCGGTATGTGAGAAGGGAGGCTTCTTTCTTTCGTCCCTGGCAATTCGGTCAGCTCGCCCCCCACTAATTATCTTCACCGTATTCATGATCAGCGATCAGGTCTTGCTATGCGACTCGCCCGGTGGGTTTCCTGGTCACCAAACCCGTGGTGCAAATGTGCTGCATCCCAAGCTAAGTGCTCCCCATTTGATTTTCATCCTGCTGGTGCACCGAAAGTCTTGCAATTGTTCATTTGGTATTTATCCTAGCTGTTGATACATTAACTAAAATAAATATACATTCGTGTTTCATTTTCATTACTTTTAAATTGAGTCTTGATCAAGTTTGGTTGTTGTATGAGTGCTGCTGAGAGAATAAGTGAAGGTGCCATTGCATGGGCGCTACTCACTCACTCTCTCAGCATGAATGTGCGTGTGTGAGTGCGGAAAAAACGGGATTCGTCCTGCGTCCACGCCCGATTTTTCCAGGATTTCCGCCAGAGGGCGCTTCAAAATATAAATAAATAATTTAATAATAGTGGGGCATCTAACCCAAGATGTAGATGGCCTCAGAGCACCTTATGGACCTCGTTGTTACGTGATTGGTTTCTCTTCGTCATACATTTCGTGCGCTCATATATAAACAATATTTGAGTGCAAGTTTATTTCTGCGACAGTTTTACGAATTAAATTCAATGAATAAGTTTCGTAATTAAAAATGACCATCTTTTATATATTGATATACAACTTGGATTGAGCTGTTCTCATTAACAACTTCACAACCAGCTTGAGCGCGTTCTTGCGCAGTTAATTGCTCAATTACTCTCTGTACAGTGTCCAAAAATTCCTTGCACCCAGATTAAACTTTTCTAGTGCGTACATTCGGGCAGCACCAACATAATTAGCAGCATCTCTTATCTGTTTAGCTTTCTCCATATTCTCCATATTTATAAATAGTTTTCTGATTAATAATCCAAATCTTACAACTTTTAATAATGTTATTGCGTTTGCTCCAGTTTATAAATCCGGTAAGCTTTAAGCAGTACAAGTGACTTTAATTGGCAGTACAAGTTTAAACAGTTTTGTGAGTGAAATAGGAATATTAATAGCATTTATTGTATATCTTTTTGAATTATTCCTTGGAAATTATCATTTAAGTTAATACATTTCCTTGTAACTGCTGCTTACTCTAATCATGTTATTAATTCAATTAGAAAGATAGGTCAGAAAAACTAAATAGGAATTATGAGAGAAAAACGCAAGCATGCAACTCGTTTTCTGTGTACTCAGCTTAATTAAAATTAAATTAAAACATGCCAGCAATGTTGGCAGAATAAAAAGTGCGTTACGCTAGTATGCTCATCAGGCAATAATTTGTTCAGCTATTATTAAATGCAAAAAGACATAAGAGTTTTACGATTACGATGTTTGCATAGAATTTGTTTGTTAGTTTATTTATAATATGTTCCACTTTTAATTAATGCTACTTTTTTCTATTCACTTTTTCACTACTTTTTCACCTAAGTCTACGTTAATAGATTAACAATGTACTTCTATTTAAATATTTAATAAAAACAAAACATGACTTGTGGTTAAAATAATTATTGATTAGTAACACAATGATTTACAAAAGATAACAAAGTGCAATAGAAAAAATAGATAAGTTATTTGTTTGTGGCAATAATAAAACACCTAGTATTGAATTCATTAAGTAATTATCCTTGTCATATAGGAATTCATTTAATCAGGTTGGTAATGACTCCATTTATCAAATGTATTTGATTGACTATGGTCAATTGTCATTTGGAATTTGTAGAAGAAGAATCTGAATACTTATTTTCTTTCCAGCTGAAGCAAAGAAATAAAATATATTAAAATGGCGAGAAAGGGATGGGGAAAATCACCTCAGGATTTATATTATCTGAAACCTCTACATATTTGGGCAAAATGTGCGGGTATCTTGCCAAATTTCGATATCGACCGCCTCCACGCATATAAAGGACCATTTTGGAATACATTTGTCATGTTATTTCTGTTTACATGCATGGCACTTTATGCCTTATACGGTAAACTAGTTTTCATGGTGCACGTATTTCCCACAACTATCATAGTCACCGATATTGGCGGCGATTGGGCAATGGTTTTATCCACAATATCATCAATTGTGCGTCTTAGTCTAATTAAAGGGAAAATGGTGTGTCGATTACTTGAAAGTTTAAAGCGTATTGACGCTGAATTACGCACGATCGACAGTGGTATTCGTTATCCTCAAAAGAGATTTATTATTGAATTCATCGCGGCCAACATTCTTTTTGTAGTTTACTACGCTTACGATGCATACATTTGGATTAGTTCAGTAACATGGAATACGTACAAGTTTTTTGTGATGCGCGATATTCAATGCGGACACATTATCATTGTATCTTTGGTGATTCGCAATTATGCTCTTGCGATACGTAATCGCATGAGAATACTGAACGCATTGCTAAGACAGCTAAATCCTTCTGAAGATCCGACAATGGCATTCGTCCTAGATTGGCAATCAACATCAACAATGAACAAGGCATTGCAAAATAAAGTTTTGAACGATAAGACTCACGTCCAAAAAATGCGAAGAATCTTTGCAAGGATTTGCAGGACGATCGAGATTCATAATGATATATTTGGATGGTCTTATGTTGTAATGTATATTGCAATTGTTGCATACCTTCTTACATCTTCAAATATCGCTCTTGTTTATGGCGTGGGCACCAGAGATATTGACGGTGCTGGTTTTGGATGGCAATTAACGATTTTATGCATACTTTGGAATATTTTACCATTGGTACGTAGATTAAATATCAATTATTTGATTCAGATTAATGCATGGCCATTTCAGACAATTGGTTACTTTATTTTCTCTTCGGCTGAGCGCTGCTTTTACGAGTTTAAGAAAACACCAACCATTTGTTACTCCGTCATTGACCAATTGACTGCAATGGATCAGCATAACGTATTGGTGCCAGAATTAGAAAAGTTCGCACAGCAAGTTTCAAATAGTCATCCGGAGATTACAGCTCATGGTTTCTTTACTGTTAATTATGCTATATTTTTTGCTTTGATAGGATCATTGAGCGGTTATATTATTGTACTAATTCAATTTATGTAATTGCCCAAAGAAATAAATGACTAGCTTATTAAGAATCCGTTTTTCAAATAAATAAAAATATGAAATTTACTCAAGTCGTTTCATTTCGATGACGTGCTCTCTTGCATATGGAATTTATTATTTTAATTAATTAATAATTAATTAAAGGTCAAATATTATTAAGTAAAATCAATAATGACAAGCAATCAGAAATAAATGCACTTAGAAATCCCTAAAGGCAATGCACACGCAAATGTCATGTTTATACTAATTTTAAAAATTAGTAAGTAAGTAATTAAGTTCTGAACAATGATTTATTATCACGTGTATTCGTCAGTTACCGCTCACTTGCTGTACTAACAGCTTATCATTCCAAACTTATCTGTACTTGCAAACTTATTGGCTTGAGGGGACAAGAAGTAAATAACTAAATAAAAGTAAAGATTTCTTTATTTTCAGTAATACTTTTCAGTAACACAATATTTACATTTAAAAAGTAATTAAATAAAAGTAAAATGGCAGCAACCTCTTCGCAAGATATTTATTATTACAAACCATTACATTTATGGGCAAATTGTATTGGCATTCTACCCCATTTCAACCTCGATCGTCTTCATGAAGTCCGAAAACCCTATTGGAATGGTTTCGTGATGGCATTCATCTTTGGCTGCATTGCCGGCTACAGTTATTATGGTAAAGTGGTACATTTAATTGAATTTCTACCCCCAAGTGTTTTTGTCACTGATGTTGGCGGTGACACTGTTTTATTCGTCACCACAATGACTGGCATCATTCGATTAAGCCTGGTTAAGCACATCACCATTTGTCGGTTGTTGGAGAGCTTCAAACGCATCGATCAGGAATTCCGCACATTGAATCCAAATATTGCATATCCACAAAAGAAATTTATCATTGAATTTGTAATGGCAAACATTCTCTTCTTAATTTACGTATGCTACGATACTTCGGTGTGGGTGCGTGCGGTCGAATGGGAGACTTATCGTTGGTTCTTTTTGCGAGATGTCCAACTAGGCCATGTTGTTATTCTCTCGTTAGTAATGCGCAATTATTGCTTTGCCATTCGCAATCGTATGCACATCCTGAATGATTTGCTGCTGCAAATGCGCGAGACTGAAGATCCAACGATGCTCTTCTCACTTGATCGCACTTCTTCAGCTACAAACGCAAAGAAGGATAAAGTATTAAATGAGCTATGGCATGTTAATAAGATGCGACGCATTTTTGCACGAATTTGTCGTACGATTGAAATATACAATGATATATTTGGATGGGTGTACCTTACCATGTATGTTACTATTGTTGTTTATCTTCTGACCGCTGCAAATATTGCGCTGATTTATGGAATCGGCGGTGAGCCAATGAAACATCCAGAATATATTGTTCAATTGATTATTCTATGTGTTGTTTGGTCGTTAATTCCTCTGGTAAGATTTGCGCACTGACTAAATGATTTGTAGATAACATAATTTGATTTAAGGCAATTGGATATTTCATATTCTCAGCTGCTGAGCGCTGTGTTTGGGAGTTTAAACGAACTCCTACAATCTGCTACTCGGTTATTGATGAATTAACGACTCTAGATCAAAATAGTGTGCTCATCCCGGAACTGGAGAAGTTTGCACAGCAAGTTTCTAACAGTCATCCGGAGATTACAGCCGCTGGCTTTTTTATAGTCGATTATGAGATATTTTTCTCACTGATTGGCTCGCTTAGTTCTTATTTCATTGTCTTGATTCAGTTTATGTAGAAATAGAGCACTCTTGTTATTACTACGACTCCCTTTCACTTATAAAAACTATGTTATGCTATAGTAAATAAATAATAGTTAATGGTCTTCAGTATAATCAGTATAGTCGCCCGCAAACGTATTTGAAGCGGAATACCTGAAGACTGCTAACGGTGGGGCTAATAATTGAGCACTAGTCAAGCAATTGCTGAACTAACGCCACAATGAATTTATTACAAATTTTAGTTGTCTCAAAATAAATAAGTGAATTAAAAGAAATCAAACAGACTAATCGTTAAAACTTTTCCGGATGGCTAAGCCGACTTCTCCAAGGTGCTCTGAGGCCATCTGCATCTATGGTTAGCTCTCCCAGTATTACTATATTATTTATTTATATTTTGAGGCGCCCCCTGGCGGAAATCCTGGAAAAATCGGGCGTGGACGCAGGGCGAATCCCGTTTTTTCCGCACTCACACACGCACATTCATGCTGAGAGAGTGAGTGAGTAGCGCCCATGCAATGGCACCTTCACTTATTCTCTCAGTAGCACTCATACAGCAACCAAACTTGATCAAGACTCAATTTAAAAGTAATGAAAATGAAACACGAATGTATATTTATTTTAGTTAATGTATCAACAGCTAGGATAAATACCATATGAACAATTGCAAGACTTTCGGTGCACCAGCAGGATGAAAATCAACTGGGGAGCACTTAGCTCGGGATGCAGCACATTTGCACCACGGGTTTGGTGACCAGGAAACCCACCGGGCGAGTCGCATAGCAAGTCCTGATCGTTGATCATGAATACGGTGAAGATAATTAGTGGGGGGCGAGCTGACCGAATTGCCAGGGACGAAAGAAAGAAGCCTCCCTTCCCACATACCGCAAGGGCTTGTCCGCTTTAAAACTTGATCTTGTTAGAGATCAAGTGTTTTGAAAAGTTATCGCTTTAGCATTCATTTGTTCGCGATTTATTGAATTGAATTGATTACTTTGAATTGAATATCTATTTGTTGCTTGTGCTTTTAGTTGCTGTAATAATTAATTAAAACCTCAATTAGCAGTGGTCCAGCTTTAAACCAAGATCGTAGCTTGATAAGTCTGTCGCTAAAGGGCTGCGTGTCTTATTTAGACTTCGCAAAGCTAAATTTATAGACACAGCAATTGGCAAATCAACCTCAATTAGCGGTGGTCCAGCCATAAGCCAAGTTCGTAGCTTGACAGTTTACTGTTGCTAAAGGGTTGTAGTGTCTGGTTCAGACTGTTTTAAGCTGACAATATTGACACTCTTGCCATAGTATAATACAGGAATACCATTGCACAATCAAATTTATAGTTATTCAATTATTTTAAAATTTACCGTTGAATGCCCGAACAGCCCAGCTTTGCAAATTACCAAAGTAGCCAGGCCGTCCGAGCGATATATTAAAATCATCGACAACCCCCACGCAGAGCACCATGGACACCGTGGTATGCCATGGTGCAAGGGATTCTCCTCTCTCTCAACGTGCAATTCAGTCAACTCGCCCTCCACCAACACTCCACCGATTCATGCATCAACAACCAAGCCAAGCATGCGACTCACCCCAGTGTAGCTCCTGGCCAGCAAACCGGGGCAAATGACCACATCCGAAGCGAAGATGCTCTCCAATCAATCCTCACTCTGGTGGTACAGCGAACGAATTGCAACTCCTCAAATTGATATCCATACTGGTTGATGATGGCATTAGCTAAAACAAACAAACATTTTAATAACGAGAATTAATAGTTAAAAATAGTTTGGTTGCTTTCACTCACGTGGCATTGCTTTGGATAACAATCGTTTATTTCTGTTCCTGAAATTCATGCACAATAAAGCTACAACCCTCTTTAAATAGTTTATTATGTCCCTTACAATTAATTCCCATATAACCAAATACCTGAGTATGCGCCGTCCACTTCTTGAAATAAACAAATTGTGTCTCCAAAGCAATGCCCCAAAAAGGATATATGTAGTCTGCCCTGTCCTTTCTGTTGATGCCCTGTCCATGGAACGAATCACCTCGATAAGCGGAACTTCAAGAAGCACTGAAATTAACTAAATATTAATTAAAGTTAGTCAGAGTTACACGCGGTGAAATGCTGTGCAGCTCTAACCAACTAAACTAAGATAAGCAAACTTGTCTGTGCATGCACCGAGCAGTTGCACCGTCCGAGCCCCACTCTATTCACCTTTTGGTGACCCGCAAACCTCGCAAAAAAAGTAGGCAAGTCACAGATAAGTTTGCTTATTTTAGTATCTCAATTAGCAGTGGTCCAGCCTTTAACCAAGATCGTAGCTTGATAAGTCTGATAGGACTTAACTTGATATGACTTTTTTATAAATTTAACATTAAATGCTATAATTTGGAGTTAAGAACAATTGTAATCGGAGAACTGATTACACAGTATTGAAGCGGCTCTAATATCAATGAACATCGTTTTTAAATCACATAAATCGGTTGGTAACTTTAAAAGTTATAGCGATTTGAAAAATAATTAAACATGTACTCAGCTTAAAGCGCCATTTAAAGGGCCGCGCGCATGGGGATTCCAGGGGATTCCGTTTAAATGCTACTGTTTAGATTGGAATGCGGCAGTCAGGTGATCAGCTGTTCATAAGTAGGTCAAACATGCATGAGTGCGTGAGTCACTAGTGCAAGTGTAAACTGATGTAATGCAGTCTGTATAACAGAATAAATTCAAAAAATATACATGTAAAATGTTTTATTATTACTAAATAAGTGTTGTTAAATGTTTATAATATGTTGATTAATTCATTTTAATTGATTTAATTCAACCTAAAATCCGACAACAATTGATCAGCATGCCCCCGATGGTAAGTGTGGAAACTTAATGAGTTCCTCCTACTTAACTACAAATCTGAAGTATATGGGTTTGCGTTTGATTTTCTCCATGAATAAATAAATTAATAGTGATTTTTATTAATTAGGAATGTCACAATCGGCGATAAGTACCAATGGGGGATACCGACCGTGTGAACTTATGACCAGAGAATTCGTCTGATAACTTTGAAAGCCTGAACTCCTGCATAAGCAATGTGGATACCTTGAACATTACGAGCACTGTTGATGGTTCAGAAGAGCTAAATGCTAATACAAATGAGGATGATGTTAGTATACAATCATAGAACGATGACTACACAAGAAATGAAGAGTGGCTGACCAAGAAGAAGCACATATTTACGAAGAGCTTAGCTGGGAAACCAATCTACTCCAGGTACATAGCTTTCCTCTTTCTATTTGTGCTTGAAGCATACTTAAACAAATTGGTATTTTAGATATGGCAATAAGAACAACTTGGCAATGTTATTTGGAGTAATGCAAGCAATAGTAAGCTTCATCCAGGATCAGAATGAGACTGTCCAATCAGTAGATGCAGGCAATAAAAAATTCATGTTTCTCACGAAGAGTCATCTAATACTAGTAGCAGTGTCAAAAACTGGTGAAAGTACAGCACAACTAGTTCTGGAACTTAAGTAAGTATCAAAATTTGAATTGCAATTAATATAATCACTCTATTTGCAATTGCGTTTTTAGTCTGATTGTAAGTGTTTTGACAATGACTACACTGAATAAAACATGAAAGAAGACGTAATCTGATCTGCGACGATGTTTATCAGGCGCTGAGCGTTTGATTGATCATCTAGACTTTTACAAAAAGGAGCCAGCATTTATCATTGAAGGCTCTTGATAGAATGCCTGCCTCTAGCCTTCAGTCAGAGACTCAATTGGATCAGCAATAACACAAGCATATAAATGAAGCATTCCAGAGAAAACCAGAGTGATTTGCAGAAAAAACAGAAAAACAGAGTGATTTGTTGCACTCTGTTTTTTCCGGAATAATTATAAGCAGAAAAATTTCAATAATTATTTAAAGTACGTTAATTTTAAAACAGAATTACATTCAATACTTTGTTATTTATTATTCGTGCTTTAGAAATCGTATGGCGGCAGATTTGTGCTGACACCAAGAATATTTTGGTGAATCAGTAGTACCTAATGCTAACTTACAAATTACTTACAAATTATGTATATGCCAGAAATGATTTTATGGTATATAATCGAGAATTTAATAACTTTTATAGTAGTGAAAAAATTATTCAAATACCTATTATACCTTCCAAGATATTAATTAAAATGTGGAGTACTAATCACGCGTAGTTAAGCTACTGTTACCGCACCAGGCGCACTAACAGCTGCGCTGCTTGCTTGTGATTCCGACCTAGTAATTCTGAATGGCTGCTATCAACAGGGGGATTGTGCAAGGCACCGCCTTCCTAGAATGAATGCACCACTGCCCTAGTGCGGTGAAACGTGTTGCGCTTCCGAGAACTCACCAGCCATTTAACTAAACAGGTGCACGCTTCCTGCCCAAGTAAATTTGCCCTGGTAGCAGTTCGTCAGCCCCACCGAAAGTTTTAAACTCGCTATAACTTTTAAAGTTCTGATCCGATTTTAATGATTTAAAAACTGATGTAATGTCCGTTTCCTATACTATCAAATGGCGTTACCATTTTTAATGTAATATTATTGATTATGATCCAAAATTCAATCAAAGTTCGCAAACGTTTATGCGGAATAGTCAAAAGTAATCGAGTTGAAAACTGGCATAAACATTAATAAATAAACGATATTTTCATATAAAATAGTTCTGTCTAGATATCATAATTAGTTTAGTGGATATAATGGATCAAAATCAGAGGTCCCCTGAAGCGCAACTTTCAGTTTAGTTTGAGATGCTATTGCGGGGTATTATCTAAGTGGAATGCTCTGTAACTTCACAGAAATATTTATTAATCATATTAGGGAATATATTATAATACTAATGATTAACAAATAGATTAAATAAACGCAAAGAAATAATACTAACTCTTGAATCGTTGGATTTATCCTTAAATAACTCTACAAGTCGAAGCTGACTACTCTCAGGGCATCTGCATCTTGGGTTAGATGCCCCACTATTATTAAATTATTAATTTATATTTTGAGGCGCCCCCTGGCGGAAATCCTGGAAAAATCGGGCGTGGACGCAGGACGAAACCCGTTTTTTCCGCACTCACACACGCACATTCATGCTGAGAGAGTGAGTGAGTAGCGCCCATGCAATGGCACCTTCACTTATTCTCTCAGTAGCACTCATACAGCAACCAAACTTGATCAAGACTCAATTTAAAAGTAATGAAAATGAAACACGAATGTATATTTATTTTAGTTAATGTATCAACAGCTAGGATAAATACCAAATGAACAATTGCAAGACTTTCGGTGCACCAGCAGGATGAAAATCAAATGGGGAGCACTTAGCTTGGGATGCAGCACATTTGCACCACGGGTTTGGTGACCAGGAAACCCACCGGGCGAGTCGCACACCAAGTCCTGATCGTTGATCATGAATACGGTGAAGATAATTAGTGGGGGGCGAGCTGACCGAATTGCCAAGGGCGAAAGAAAGAAGCCTCCCTTCTCACATACTACAAGGGGTTGTCCGCTTTAAAACTTGAACTCGTTGGAAATCAAGTATTTTGAAAAGTTATCGCTTTTCAAATTTATTCGTTCGCGATTTATTGAATTGATTACTTTGAATATCTATTTGTTGCTTGTGCTTTTAGTTGCTGTAATAATTAATTAAAACCTCAATTAGCAGTGGTCCAGCTTTAAACCAAGATCGTAGCTTGATAAGTCTGTCGCTAAAGGGCTGCGTGTCTTATTTAGACTTCGCAAAGCTAAATTTATAGACACAGCAATTGGCAAATCAACCTCAATTAGCGGTGGTCCAGCCATAAGCCAAGTTCGTAGCTTGACAGTTTACTGTTGCTAAAGGGTTGTAGTGTCTGGTTCAGACTGTTTTAAGCTGACAATATTGACACTCTTGCCATAATACAGGGGGTATAATACAGGAATACCATTGCACAATCAAATTTATAGTTATTCAATTATTTTAAAATTTACCGTTGAATGCCCGAACAGCCCAGCTTTGCAAATTACCAAAGTAGCCAGGCCGTCCGAGCGATATATTAAAATCATCGACAACCCCCACGCAGAGCACCATGGACACCGTGGTATGCCATGGTGCAAGGGATTCTCCTCTCTCTCAACGTGCAATTCAGTCAACTCGCCCTCCACCAACACTCCACCGATTCATGCATCAACAACCAAGACAAGCATGCGACTCACCCCAGTGTAGCTCCTGGCCAGCAAACCGGGGCAAATGACCACATCCGAAGCGAAGATGCTCTCCAATCAATCCTCACTCTGGTGGTACAGCGAACGAATTGCAACTCCTCAAATTGATATCCATACTGGTTGATGATGGCATTAGCTAAAACAAACAAACATTTTAATAACGAGAATTAACAGTTAAAAATAGTTTGGTTGCTTTCACTCACGTGGCATTGCTTTGGATAACAATCGTTTATTTCTGTTCCTGAAATTCATGCACAATAAAGCTACAACCCTCTTTAAATAGTTTATTATGTCCCTTACAATAATTTCCCATATAACCAAATACCTGAGTAAGCGCCGTCCACTTCTTGAAATAAACAAATTGTGTCTCCAAAGCAATGCCACAAAAAGGATGTATGTAGTCTGCCCTGTCCTTTCTGTTGATGCCCTGTCCATGGAACGAATTACCTCGATTGACTCAAGAAGCACTGAAATTAAGTAATTATTAAGTAAAGTTAGTCAGAATTACCACGCGGTGCAATGCGTGTAACTCAAGCGAACTTAACTAAAATAAGCAAACTTGTCTATAACATGCATGCAGCATGCGATATGTTGGACAATCGTGATTGGTTCATATGACGAACTTTTCGCACGGTTTTCGGCTCACCGAGCGTAGCATAAAGTGGACTCCGATGGTGCAGCTGTTCGATGTCCGTCAATGTAAGTCAATGTCTTAAAAGGTCAAAATGCGGTGTTATTTCAAAAAGAAAGATATTATTTTAATTACATTTTAATTAATAGCATGTTCGCGTATTATAAAGACTAATTAGTTAAAAATAATACAAGTCAGTTTATCAATCAAGAATCCAAGATTCATATGCTTTTTAAATTTTTAAATTATCTCAATTGTGTCAATAGTTACAACGATTTAAAGATACACATGTTTTTTCGTTAATGAGTACGAAAGAACAAATCTCCGAATAAGCATCAATGAAAAGAGAACGCTATATAGAGCCTCTGTTGCTCAGCGCTGGTTGCCATGGTTACTATGCATGTAAAGGCCATAAGAGCGGCCATCATGGATTTGCGGCAATTTTTTCTACTAATCACTGCTACAGGAGCAAAAGAGCGCGATAATATTTGCATTGCTACTGTTGCCGGTAGCAGCAGCTGCGAATTTGCGCGAGTGCAGTGCGTAACACCAGTGGCACTGTTATTTTAAAAACTTTAAACTCTTATAACTTTTTTGTTTTTTAAGATATCAAGTTGAAATTTTCAACATTTATTAATAATTTAACGCTCATTAATGTGATGTAATTTTTATCATAAAAAAAATTTATTTACAAAGTTATTTAAAGTTAAAATGTTAATACATTAATTACTACGGAAAGCTTAGAGTTTTCGGTTTTTAAATAACTTATACTGCAGATCACATCTTCGTAGTTATTGAATTTTCATCGTCTGGATTAATTCTTTATTCTTCTTGGTTTCAAAAGAGCCAAGCGCGCTCTTAATCCTTTCGCTCTGTGCTTCTTCCTTAATTTTCCAATATGCGCATATTTTACAAGCACGGATATAAATAAATATACGAATTTTTTCCTTTTTTTTCCAAAGTTTTGCGTGACTGTCATATGCGGTCTAATATATTATTTTATGTAAAAGTTCTTTATATTATTTGTTCTCATATTGTTTATTAATTGTCTTCTTGAGTTTTCTTATTAGATATAAACCAATTGGAGCTTGAAAGTGAATATCTTCATTGAATTATACGTTCTCATTATACGCATTGAACTACAGTTGTTCAATCATCACCGAATTTACCAGAGAAATAAAAGTTTTAATTTTGTTACAGTAAAACAGTTACTGGCGCAGTGGTAAAACACACGCCTAGTAATTGTGAGGTCCCAGGTTCGAATCCTGGGGTCTGAAATTTTTCGGAAATTTAAAATTCTAGTGGTAAATAATTCCTAAGTAGTTACTTGGCGTCAGGCAGAGGTACTTCTTAAGTAGGATGGTCATTCAATTGGCCATGGCACTTGTCTTCAAAGCAAGCACTTGGAAAATAATTCTAAGTCCCTACTTGACAAGAGAGGCGCCCCCTGCTCTATGACGTCACAAACCGAGGCCTGTTGGTAACGAAAATCGGGAATGGGGAGGCAGTCTACTGCCGGGGAGCGAAGCGGCGGGGTGGGCCGTCACAAGACAATCTTAACGTACGGGCTTCAAAAATTAAAAATGGGGCCTTTGTACGCTTTGCGGACCCCTCTCCGGACTTAAGAAGTCCAATGGGGGCCCCCAAGCGTACAAGGAATTGAAAACTTAATAAATTCGAACTGCCTGTGTCGGGATTCGAACCCGAGACTCTCAGATGAGATTCATAGACTAAACCACTAGGCTATGAAGCATTGTTGCTACGTAAAAATTTGATCTTGCCCTTATAGTCTCAATTTGGTTTAAATTGTAACTCAAAACTTAAATTCAGTTCGTCGTTCTCGGGATTCGAACCTTAGGATCTCAGATGAGATTCATAGACTAAACCACTAGGCTATGAGGTACCGTTGCTATTGCTAAATTTGATCCTGCCCTTATTGTCTAATATTGGTTTAAATTCTAACTCAAAATTTGAATACTATTTGCCGTTCTCGGGATTCGAACCTGAGACTCTCAGATGAGACTCACAGACTATACCACTAGGCTATGAAGTGTCTATAGACAGATTTGATCTTCCCCTCCTCGAGAATTGAACCCGAGACACTCAGACCACATCCATAAACCATATCACTGGACTATGGAGAGGTTACTACGGCCGCATTTGATCGATCATTCACTCATTGTCTTAAATTGGTTTGAATTAAAGACCTAAAATGTAAATTCTATATTTTTTAAGGAACATTTAAGGAACAGGTAGTAAATAAAATACTAGTCAAGAAATCTTTATCATTTATTTATTTAGATGCATCAGCCACATATATCCGTACATCAGACACATCCCGTCTACAGAAATATTTATTTTCAGTAATAAATTATTTATTGTTTAAATCAATAATAATATTCCTGATTTGCATAGTAATCACATAAATTTGACTCCGAATCAATTTTGGCTCTGAAATTATACCAGGACGCGGCCAATTCCGGTCAATCGGACTAGCATGGTTCGATCCATAATTAATTCATCTATCCAATGGTGTATGTCTCAATTGGGCACAACGTAGCATAACTAAACAAAAAGCTAACGTTTTGGAGAAAGCAAAGTATCTTTAATTGCAAATATCCTATAAAAAATCGATAGTTTTGTAAATTTTAAACTTTAATCATATTGTATGATAATTAAGCTTTTGATACATATACTTTCTTTTCCTGTGAAATAATTTTTAGATCATTAAATTGACTGCCAAACTTCATCAATATATTTTTGCAGCTCGAAAATTGTTCAACTTTCGCCTTAAATTGAGGTAAAACTAATAATCGTATCGGAATAGTTCTTTTTGATTCATGTACTAGAACTAATACTGTACTGATTACAAAATAAAATTCAAAATAATTAATTCTAAATTCATCGAGAATGTAACTTTCCAGTCCACTGTGCCAAGCTCCGATACAATCCGATAATGGGCTCATAACGCCTCTATATGAAAATATTCGTACCAAAATGAAACACATTAAGCGCTTTAATAATTTAAAGGGCCGCGGAATGCAGCAGGTGCGTAGGCGTGGTTTACTGACCTACTTTTTAAATGTATATTAGGTTGCCTAGTACGCGATGTAATGTATAAGTAAGGCAGCCACTCCTACAATGTGTATAACTCATGTGTAACGGTTAGAATTAAGTTTTGTGTTATTACTTTGGAAGTTTAATGATATATTGTGATTATAATGGATTCATTTTACGATCAGCCGAGACGAGCACCTTTTCCCAAAGTTTTAGCAAGTTCCACAGACAGGGTAATTATTAATTACTTGGTTATTTAATTTACTAACATCGAGTTTTAGGTATTACCAAACACAGTGCCAGATGTTTCAATGCTCATGCAAAACAAGGGAAATATAATACAAAAGAAGAATGAAATGTCCTACAATGCTTGGAAATATCAACTTCGAAATGGAAGTGCACACAAAGTGAATAAGGAAAATAATACACCAATTATTGCTGAGCCTACACCAAGCATTCTGAGGAAACAAGTACGATTTGAAACACCCCAACCAATACATGTGGCAAACACATATTCCCCAAATTTCAACATGCATCCTGTTAGGCCAACAATAATAAACAAGTATACAACCACACAAAATGTGCTACCAATGGATCCAAGTGCTATGCCAAGGCAAGAAAACAGAAATATCCTACAAGCTAAACCCTTTGAAAAGATTTACATGGCAAATATACCTAATAGAAACTTAGATTTAAGTGTGATTGAAGGGCCAAAGCATGGTTTACATAGAAGTCATTCAGCACCAGAATGTTATCCCAATTCTAATGTTTTACATACAATTCCCAAACATGATGATGATAGAATGACAACTGGTGGTCTTGAAATGAGGCCTCTTAGAGCTGAATCAACTACATTAGAAGTTAGAAAATCTCAAGAAGTTCAGACACAATCTGATGAACCAACTATGAAGGACTTGCTAAAAATTATTCAACAGCAAAATGAGCAGATTATATGTTTGCAGCAGCAAGTAACATCATTACTGCGAGAAAGAACTGAACAGCCACAAATTACAGCTGCTCCTGCTACACACAATATCAATAATTTGGTTGCATCTCCATTTAGAAACAAAGCATTAGACTTGGGTGGCAAGCAACAATTGCCAAATAAATTTGCCATAGATGTAATGACTAGCTTTGAAGTTTCCATAAGAGGTCCAAAGTGCTATAGCAACAGAAGTCAATTATTTAATTCACCAACAAAAAGTAATCAAGCCAGAATCACAGAAGTATTGGAACCAACAACATTTGATTCATGTTCAAATAATAACTTAAATGATACTGCAAAGCAATCAAATGAATTATCATTGAAGCTTAATGAACCTGTTTTTGTATCTGAGCGTTGTCCAAGTCCAGAAAACAGTATTCATGTTGATATGAAAGACTTTAGTTCAGATGAAGATGATACCAATAGTGGTGTTAATAATTCAATGATTGGTTGGACAATTTATAACAACGTTATGGACCAAGTAAATTGTATGCTTAAAAAATCAGTAGAAACCAATGCTGATAATGCTAATTGTCAATATGACAAACAAAGAGATCCACAAGGAACATACACAGGCGCTATTCTGAAACAAGTGCGGGAAGCTACAATGAAACACCTAAAACGAGTTGGAGTGGACCTAAGAAATATTGAACAGGAAGAAACTATGTATGGTAATATTTTGCACCATTCAAACATTTGTTAACATTAAATCTTTGTTTCAGCTCTAGTAATGATGCTTATACACCAAGTCAAGTTAGCTTTGCTGTAAAACAACTTTTACTTAAATACCTTCCTGAGGAACAACTTCAAAATCTTACAAAGCCACAAGAACATGTTCAACATATAAGCAAACAAGTGGCAAACCATGCATATCCTCAACAGCTTATTAAACGACGTCCAGACTTTTCAATGGCAACTGTACAATATATGGAGAAATACAATCTCCTGAATAAAACTGGTATGTAGTTGTCTAAGCTTAACATTGTTCCAATTATTATTTATATCATCTTGTAGGTGCTCAGCCAAAGAAACCAGTTGGTGACAAAATGCTGGACATAACTGCACTGAGGCAGCAGCCAAAACTCATCTAGGAAATCAACAACTTTGCCCATAAGATCTATTAAGATTGATTAATTATCATATTTTATATCACATAAATAATTTATCTACATATTTTCAATATATTTTCTACTATGACATCATAAATCAGATGTTAAAAGATTCACCACATCCACAAGTGCCTTTTATATTAGGATTGTTGAAAACAAACTCTGAGC
The DNA here is from genome assembly GCA_963978815.1 of Aleochara curtula. Taxonomy (NCBI): domain Eukaryota; kingdom Metazoa; phylum Arthropoda; class Insecta; order Coleoptera; family Staphylinidae; genus Aleochara; species Aleochara curtula. The sequence goes on along the minus strand of OZ022221.1, from coordinate 10,565,250 downwards.
TTAGTTTGTTCTGTACATAATCCATTTCAGTTCCTAGTAATGTTAACTGTGCCTTTTTGTCTATAATTACTTTAACACCATCCTGTATAACTTCCTCATCCATTTTATCTTTGGCTGTTGCATAATCTAGTGTGTATGAAAGACCATTACATCCTCGTTGACGAACACCAATCTTTAATCCAATCTGTAAGATATTGATTTAAGACACTACTTTTGAAGAATTTCTCTAACTTACAATTCCTTCTTTGCCTAGCAATATCTCTTTCACTCTATTAACAGCTGAGGGTGTCTGAAATGAATTTATTAGTGAACCAAGTCAATCAATAATGAAATTCATTACCAGAACTAATGCAGCTCGTGTTGCTAATAATTTACGATTCTTTACGGCACGTACAGTTGCCGTTGCTAAGGATTTGGTTGCCATTTCAAAATTCTTTTAACGCTGATTATTCAATTAATTTCACAACATGCTGCTTATTACATATATTCCACTTGGATGTTGTTTTGGTAGATTTTGAGGGGTTATATTTTGGTACGTACTGCCATCTCATAGAGTCTGATTTCAATTAAAATAAAATACATAGGTGGCACGATGTACACCAATTTTGAATTAAATTCTAAATTATTTAAATCATGTAATTTTTAAATATGATATTTATTGAGTAAAATTCATTGCAAACAAATCATTGATCAAAATAGTAATTTTAATTAATTAAAAGGATGCCAATTTATTGCTTTGATAATATTTGAATATCAAACAAAACTATTAAGTGTAATTAAGATTCGGGCACGTTTCTGGTCGTTCGTTAGAATCAATAAGAGAACAAACAACGTAATCCAGATGCGTGGTTGCTAAATCTTCAACAGTATTATTATAAACACCGTTAAACATAAGAAAGGGAACATAATTCACAGGTGGCTTATTCGCCATTGTGCGCTGCCCATACGCAACTTCCAATTCGGTTGCTTTACTTTTCATACAACTAGTATGACGATAATAATCGAATTTTGATTTACGCAAGCACTAAAATGCATAAATATATATAGTTAGTGTTATTCCTACAACTAATAAACTTTACCTTTTCTATCTGCGCATCTGTATAATTAAAGTTCATTAAGCACGCAAGAACTTCAATAGTTTTGTCTTGATTTTTAGTCTTCCCTTGCTCCAGAACACAAGCATGAACTCGATTCCCATAACATTCAGCCGCTCCATGTTGGCATTTAAAATCCCAAGAGCCGTCCTTCTTATGCTTTGCATAACTATGGCCAAAAGGAACCAAATCAAAACTCATATATTTGCCATATTCCATTGCCACAGGATATAGTTGTTGTACAATAAACCTGATGCTGTAGGGACATAAACTTTCGTAGAACAATGTTATTTTGACATTGCTCTCATGATTATCAACTATATCCAATGGCTGCATACTAATATTCTACAAAATCATTGAATAAACTTCCAGTTTAAACTAAAACTCAAAATACCTGAAGCCCTACGGCCAAGAATAAGAGACACGCTGAAATTGTTGCTAGCTTGCTCATTGTAACTGTGATAACTGATAAATGATTCCGATATTTGAAGCTGATGGTCTGCCACAATGGTGATCGTATAGTATTATATCAATGAGCAAATAATCAACGCACCATTTAAAAGAAATACGATCAGTTTCAGAGACAAATCGAAACTGGCGGCAATGCCTATTTTAATGGTTTACCATTATTCTCCATATGTAAATAACGCATGCGATGTTTTTCAACCGTATGCATATTCACATTATCGTTTGTATATACGCTTTGCAATAATGAGCATTGTTTTCCAAATAGGCAATTGATCTGCAATCGTTTTTTGACTAGCCCAATTGGTACAGTGGCAATCAAACTGTAGATAAATCTCCACGCACAATGCGAATATTTTTATAAATGTGTCAATCAATCAAGCGTCTTCACTTATTGGCAACTAAATAAATTAAACATTAATTATTAATGTATTCGCTTAATATGTTTGCGTGAATGAATTATTTATTTGTTTATGCTTTATTTTTATGATTGAACAATGGGCAGTGAAGAATGTATAATCCAGATACACAACTGTCATTCCTTAACATACTTTAACCACTTTTGACTATTTTAATAAAACCACCAATATGATGATGTCTTTGCTTTCTTTGGGCAGTTGGCTGGCTTGTGAATTAATTGATTGCACGTAGTGCCTAGAAAATCATACAATGCATCACTGGACAATTGCGGATCGAATACATTATTGTACACAATGGTCGGAACAAAAGTTAAAACAACGCCCAGCGATGCGGTGTTATCACCATGTCTTGCAAGCAAAGTGTTTTTCAATTCGCCGCGTAAACAATTAAAAATTTGTACGGATGATATTCCGCTGCTCTTAGCACACTGAAAATATTGCAAAATATTAGATAGACGCTGAAGCAAACAATAATTTTTACCGATTCAATGTTGCTGGGATTCGTAAATCCAGATCTCCTTGGCGAACTCATCAAACAGATCAGGAAGCGCACTTTGTACGCTTCTGATACGTCCTGATGCAATGCACACGCTTGTATCTGATTAGCATAACACTCATTACTACCATGATGGCATTGAAACATCCAACGACCGTTATAAAACGAATGCTAAAATTATAAAACACTTTTCAACACGTTCCTTTCGATTAAAGAAAGTTTTAAAATTACTGATGCTTTCCCATACGGAATCAAATCCAGTGTGATGCGATCGCCAATTATGGGATAAGCGGTTCTTAATTGAGACGTGAAGAATGTTATGCTATCCGAACATAAAGCCTCGTAATACACGGAAACTTTCAACTTGTCTGTTGCCTAAAAGAAAACACACTAAAATTAAATCATCAGCAAATTAATTATCACCTGGCTATGCACAACAGCAATAGCAAACAATTGTATGAAGATTGCTCTGAAGAAGATGCGCAGAAACATTTTGAAAAGCGCGCACTAAGTACTCCAAAACAAACAAGACCTTAACCGGACAAGTGTTGATTGCAAGTGAATAATCCGCTTGCGAACATAAATATTATATGTAATTATATTAATAAATAAATTAGGCCATTGTGACTTGTGTATAGGGTACCCCACTAAACGATCCAAGTCGGATCATGTTTGATTGTGATTCAATAAAAATGTTTCAGCGTGCTTCACTTTAAGTCAACACGATGCGTTTGTTTGATAATAAATGTTTTCTTTGAAAGTCCATTCAATCGCATACTAACGTGATAACGACCTTAAATAACTTTTTTCTAGTTAGCTGATATATTAATAATGCTCTCAACTTAATTACATATAATGTGATTGCATGTCTTGAACTTTTATTCAAGTTTATCTATGTAAACTTGATCTAACTCGCATTATAATTTCATTTGATGCGTAAAATCATTTAAGTAGCTTTAGCTATAAGTGATTCTTAAAAGTTGAAAGCTAATTCAAGATTACAATTAGCAATAAAACCCTGAAACCTACTTCGAGAATCACTGTTTCATAGTACATATAAACATTGAAATAGTTTACGATAAAATTGATTATTCAGTTTATTATCGTTTTTGGAAAAGAAAACTAGTTAAAATTAACCATTGTTCATCTGATTCGAATACTACAAACCATTTAAGTATTAATTAAATGATTTACAGCCTCATTAAGCAACTTTTACAATCCAATTCATAATAAAACGAGATTAAATAATCTTTCTTCGAACACATTATTATTTTAACCACATACATGTCACTACATGTGCATAAAAAAATTCTTGTTGTGTAGTATCCCCTCGAGCGTACATCGATTAAGCATCTACATTCACACGAAAATCGATTCGCACGTAAATGTAATGACACGGAATAGAGTGAAACAAAATAAAAAGCTAGAGCAACCAGGCACAAATATCAAAATAGCAAATACGATTATAATTTCTGGTCGGTTCCGTCCATCTAACATCAGTTGTCGGCCAACACGCAAAGATTGCAGAACGCACTGCACAAATCAAGAAAGACGAGTGTGAATGTGATTTCAATTTATTTAGTTCCACGCTGCATTTTAGCTAAATAAAAGCGTCTAACAATTCAAATTTATTTCAATATAAATTTTAAAATTGTTTTTGCTCAACTTAGCCCCATCGATAAAACGAGACGCGCTCAAGATGTTTGTCGTGTTCTGGAAATTTTTCGAATTAGCTGTAAGTCCGTTGCGCTTAAAATTACAGCGCATGAATAATATTTAATTTGTTTAATTACACATTCTACCATTATATTTTTATTTGCATACAAAGCAATTTGTCCTTGGCTCTGTGACCAAGTCAAATTCGAGCCGTACGCCAACATCCTCGGCTGGTTTCTTGAATATCTATGATTTCAACCGAAACTCACGGAACAAGAGCACTCAAACCGGAAAGACACCACTCCGAAGAGGTATGAATTAATAGTTTTCTAAGGCCATATTCATGAACAAATTTTCATTTGTCACCGACAAGTAATGTTTGTATTAACACGATTAGATTATCATAATACGCCAACACCGGATCTTGAAATATTTCCGCTGATATCAATCATTTTCATTTTCTAAAATATATTTTGCTCAACGTTTTCATAGCATTAACCTCCGACGTTTTGTACATGTGCATTGAGTGAAACACACTTTAATGAACTATAATGTAGGTCAGCAGTTGTAATTATTAATGAGCTATTCAATTAATTATCATTATGCATACGATCAATGATTTAATAATCTACGTTAAACTAAAGTCACTTTCAACGTGAAATAAATAATACTCTCGTCGTAATTATAAACTAATTAATGCGTTGAAATTCTCATGAAAAACAATAGTACGTAGATGAGTAATTATGATGAGTGCAGATTATTATCATCATGGAATCCCACGATAATTCCCATTACACGAGATCGCTCTTCATGTACAAATATTGATAACGTTCATTAATAAAAATTATACTCGTAAATCGCACTTGATTCAGTTTTGTGCAAATAATTACTTGATGACAAGTTTTTAAGTCACATTTTTTCGTCATCTTAATTCACCAATGAATTATAGGTTGTAGTCACGCGAATCCAAAGTAGTTACGACTCTTGCTAAGTGAAAAACAACAACTTTATATTAAATTAAAGCTCATTAAGTGTATAAAAATGAGATGATTAAATAATAATCTCAATTACGTGCGTCTTTTTCTTATATACCATATAAATAAATAAATATTTAAGTAGACATAAAAACACATTACTTATTCGTTCACTTTTTGTTTACGAATTAAAATCACTCGCCGACAAATGCAATACAATAATGTATTCCGCAACCGCAGACTAATACCATAAATAATTAATTTATGAAACATCTTAACGCGTAGTTGGAATACAATAAATCGATTTCATTTGTATTCAAGGTCAAAATAAATATAAATGAAATACAAATTTAATTTTCTGTGTTGAAAATCATAATAAATTAATTTAATTCATCAACAATTGTTTCCAGCGTTGTTAAAAGATTACCTCGAATTATTACGATGCCAAAATTTGGACAAATATTAAACGCATTGTAAAATTTAAACAAGCACCTAATAAATAACATTTTATTGCGTTATTAAATTACTTTTTGCTAAAAATTCTCGTAATGATGCAATTTGTCATCGGCTCATGATCAAAAACATTCCAAATGTGTTTATCAGCGACTGCGAAACGTTTAGCTACATTTAAATTATTGATTTGCTCGTGCAATCAATGACCGAAAATCCAATTGTAATTTAAAGCGGATTACTCATACCAACTCTTGCTAATTAATGTGAGTGATAACAGCGAATGAGTTCGTGATCATAATAGCTAAATATTTAGTGCTAGGTGCACACTGAGTATTAGGATATTTATCAACAAAGAACATTGACACTTGTTCAACGTGCTCAGTCAGAGCTAGTGCTAATACTCAATCAAGTGGTGTAGTTGGTGTGAGACGATCGAAAAGTCTCTGTTGACGTCGCACATAACTGATAAGCGTAATTGTAACTCGTAATGAAATCTGCGATAACGACGAGCAACTCGGTAAAATCGATATCGTATAAATTCACTGCCGGCATCGATTATTCTTCTACTCGAACTTGAACTCTGACGAGTAATTGTGACTGATTTTTTTATCGATAGTTCTCACTCATCAGACACGCGGGCTCGTAATTAAAGAGCATTATTCAAGTCATTCAATCCACGCAAGTCGTTCGTATACAATAAATCCAGTGGTGATAAATATTCTCTCATCTTAACAAACATAAACATGAAAGACAAACGAGTCATGGATGAAGTCAGTAAGTACTTGTTTTTTACTCTTAAATACAACTAATGCCAAATTAAATAACATCACGCACAAATTTAAATTTCTATGAACAAAACCGTAATCTTTTATCTTGTTTCATCAGCGTGATCCGTGAATAAATATTGCTTAAAGCGACACTGACTGACTGACAATTGTTTAAATACGAATATAATAATAAGTAAGTAAGTAAGTAAGTAGTTAAATTGTTAGCGAATAGAACAAATTACGCGCGGAGACGCGTGCTCATCTAGCGGCGAATCACGTGAAATCTCACAGCCATTCGATGATGATGCACGTGTACGTTATTATTGAAAATTATTAGAGAATCACCAAGCGCAATTCCAACTCCCAAGTCTCGATCATCGCTACTTTAGAATAATTTATTATTATTAGATAATTAGACAACATGCCATCGTTAGTTATGCACGTGACGAGCCCACTGCCAAGTAAGGTGATGTTGATAACAACAGTACGCTAACTAACGCAAAATTGTTGTAATTTTAGACTTGAACAAATACCAGCGAATTTCGTATCGTAAACTTTCCAGCTCAGCTAGTGCGTAATAATCGTATAGGATTAAATGACTTTTCGGATTTGACTTTCTATTGCTAATAAACGTAAAGTGAAACACACACACACAATACGAGATGATGAAATGCGTACAAACAAATGAACGTAATAATTGTTGGAACAGGTTGCGATGACCAAAGTCACATGCATAAATGCATTATTAAATGACGGCAAATTGCTAATAAACCGCACAGATAGCGCGTGTGTTCTGCGGTTTAATTATATCAGCAATTAAAAAACATCTGCGTTTCACATAATTGCTGTACATTTTCATTCAGATGGAATATATCCCCCTACCAACGGCTATTCCGTAAAAGCGTTAGAGAAATAATGCCTGCGCATGTTTTCTCTTTTTTGTGTGCATTACCAGGCGAAATGTGCAGTTAGATGCATCGATCAAATGTCACTAAACGCTTGTACAAGCAGCGAAGACGACCGGTCCGAGGCGGGGGTGGTTGGCAAATGTTTACGTCCGAGCACGTGCAAGCAACGTTTCGAGTAAGAAGCGCATGTAGTGTGTGTATGGGCGCACAGTGTGCAAACATCGACTCGAATTGTTCGCGCTGTTGCTGCTAAATGATTGCAATAAACACCATTCAACTCGTTCGTTCCGCGCGCGATCCACGCGAGTAGGCCTTATTTAGCTAGTTAACAGTGCGTCGCACTTCAATCGTGCTTCGACTCTCGCTTGTAAACAATCAACAGCAACGCCGGTAGTTGTCATAGTTACGTGCACGACGCTTTCAAGAAATCAAAAATGCCAACCTCACAACTGATTGCAGGCCTTACCAAGAACGACTGCGTGTGCCCTCAAGAGCGCCGACCATCGTACAGCAAAGGTAGGAAGAAGCGCGTTCAAAGTTTACAAACTAGTTTCGCAACGCTCGCATTCATTTCAGATGAAGATGCGCACATTATGGTCGAAGAATGGCGCCTGCAAAGTGTCCAATCGCCTGTGGAATTGAACCACGCAGATTCCAACGAATACGACGATTTCGCACCGTTGGAATTTCACGGGCATTGGGACAACGAAGGCAAGGCCAATATTAACAACAACGGATTTACCGGTAGGTAAATCAATCAATTTGATTTTGTTTGTCAGCAAAAGCCAGTCGAAGGTCGTCATTACCATTGAACAAAAAAGAAATAAGAATCAATTTAATGCTTACCGACTCATTAAACGTCGTGATTGGGACTGATCAATTGTGATTTGTGCTTTTCCGCAGCCACACTGCGATTCATCGATCGTGAATTGCCCATCCTCGTTGGCGGTCCACTGAATGAAGATCAATACGTCTTTGAGCAATTGCACTTCCATTGGAACGAAGATGATCACAGCGGATGCGAGCACATCTTCGAAGGCATCTCGTAAGTAGCAAATTTCATGTCATGATACATTAACTCCTCATGGCGCAACAATGCCAAGGCCATCATAGGGTGCCTACCTGAAACAACAGCGTGTTTAGCAGGTCGTCACATAAAACAACAATTAAATAAATCACTTTTAAATGCGTTCCCTTGAGGAGATAATCATGCTAAAAATGCGAAGAAAACAAGTCAACTATTTATGTTTATGGCACCGGCAATAAATGTCAAGGCAGACGCGGAAAACAATTGGGCACTTGTTCAACAACCAACCACCTGTTGCAGGTACTCAATGGAGGCGCACGCAGTTCACTACAATCAAAAGTACGGCTCGTTTAAAGACGCAGCGAATAAACACGATGGCCTTGCGGTGGTGGCTTTCTTCCTGCAAGCCACCGACGACTACGAGAACCCATGCTTCAATAAATTGAGCGAGGCCGTCAAACAGATCGTCAAGATCGACTCGGAGACGGCAGTGCCCGCCGACTGCTTGACATGGATCCAGGAGGAAGCGCAATGCAAGGGATACTACACCTACCAGGGATCGCTCACCACCGAGCCGTACTTTGAGAGCGTCACGTGGATTATTTATCCGCGTCCTATTCACATTTCGCGCCGTCAGGTTGATAACTTCAGGCAGATGAAATCCACCCCGTGCGAGCAACACAACATCATCAAGAACGTACGTCCGGTGCAGACGCCCGTCAAGAAATTGGATTTGATATATGCGCGTTCTCATCGCAAGAGCGAATAAATCATCGGCAAATGAGTATTAATTAATAATTCAACTCCCAAGTGGGAGGCAATCTGGTGCAACATGGAAGAATTGTTACGTTTTAATAACGTCTTCATGCACGCTTGAAACACATCACCGCACTATGAATCTAGCAATGAATATGATATTTATGAATTTAGTGTTAAATCAAATTTTATATAGCAGACTTGAATAAATGATTTAAAAAATTTCTTAACGTTTAGGAGGATAAAGTATGTATTCCGAATTACTTGATAAACTCGATTCGCTCGAAGTATCTTCCGCATCATCGCTGTAAAAGCACGCAGAATTATAAAAACTTGAAACTCTCTTCACAGTATCGCAGGGATTTCGATCAATTATTGGACAAGCACAAACTTTACCTCGCTTTGCTGAACTTGTGCTTGAACTTGCGCCGAAAGAAACAGTGTTATCACTGCAAATACTTGTTTGAATATATCGCTCAGTGATAATTGGGGGTTCATCAACAATCCCCGACTCTTCGCTCGTTTCCAAAGTGAAATTTGATTTGTCACTAATTAAATCGTCGGTGGATTTTACGTAATAAGCTTTCATCATGTCCCAGATTGATGAAGATTGTGCAGCAGGAACAAGGGATGGTTCTTTGTAATAAATTCGATCTTCTAGACTCACGCGTTCTTGCTCCTCAGGCCATTTGAGGATTTCTGAAATCTTTTGTCCAAGATTCACTACTTCTACTTGCAAATCCGCATCTTCAGCTAAATCACCCCCCAAATTAACTTTCGCGCGTTGCAAAACCGGATGAGAAATATCCGACATCCGCATCGTATCAAAAATGGACATTAAATCATCAATAAACAAGCAAAGCTGCGAGTAAAACACCAAGTAAAGATTATTCGCGTAATGATTCTTCTTTTCCGGCGGAATAATTAACACGATTTCGGGAATGACTTCTTTCGCAGCTAATGAATTTCTGGAAGAACCGGAAGTCCGGCGAATACTCGATGCAACAACGCTCGCAGTTTTTATACTTGCGTTATCAACTTTTCCCGAACTCCTTTTCTCCGGAATGGAGATTCTTCGCTTTGACGATCTGCTACTTTTCCTCCTCTCGTCCCTTTTGCCTTTCGATTTGTCCTTTTCACTTGAAAATTTCTCAATGTACATTTCATAGCGCCGTTTATAATCATCAAGGGGAATTTCCTTTAACCATTCAGGTTGTGGCTGCGCACTTTTAATTTGGGTGATGTCCAAAACAATTGGTTGCTCAACATTACATGTATTGAACCGTTCTGGACCTAATCGTCGCGCAGTTGGAGCACTTCCAAAATTCGTAATTACATACGGTACTTGGAAGCTTTCCCTTGACATTGTAACGACTTCCTCAACAATTCTATCAATGTACGCGCAAAACAATGAGTAACATATTCTCATTCGCTCCTTAGTTGCCGAACGTATTATTACAGGAGACTTTAATTTAGCAATTATATTTTCCAAATGCATTGACAAAGTCACTGGTTGATTAATTACTAAAGACATTGGTTTGGTCTCCGCTTTTGCCGCCCCTTTCTTACTAGGCGCTGATTTAGCTGAGTCAGTTACTTGCTTAACTGGCTTTTTAGGTTCATCCTTCTTATCCTTCTTATCTTTCTTGTATTCATCACGAAACATTGCATCTAATTTAATTCGCATTTCACTACGTGTCTTTTTATTATCTTCAATAGTCCCTAATATTTTATTATAAGTTTCTTCTAAACTTTTCGACTTTTCGTAATTTTCTCGATCTGTCGTAACCACACGCAAATCATTCAAACTCAACGACCACAATTCCGGATGTTGTGGTAATCGCACACTTTCATAAAACGCCTCCAACTCATCAACCACCGACTTGGAATACAAATACTTTGGTCGCGTATTCACCACATCAAATGTCGAATTCATTGCCTCAAAGATAGTTGCCTTATCGTACGTGTAAAACTTAATATCAGATCGCTTTCGCGGAATTGGCTTGAGCAAATTCATTGTACATTCTTTAATTAATCGTCCTCGCATTCTATTCTCAAGAATCGCGTTATAATCCGCGCATCGTTCGTAAATGTGCGGTTCCAATGCGATTACTTTCAAAGTAATTAAAATTTGCAATTTGCCATCCCACAAATCAGGTTCAATTTTCAGCTGTACAAATTCCCGAAAAAATCCAAACGCCGCTGTACGAAACCAAAATGGTACATTATATTTTCCCTTTGGCATTAGAATATGATAATTTCGATTGAAATAGAATCGTTTCACGTCAGGAGCATTCTTTCGATTAGTTGTAAACTTGGATTCGGCTGGTAATTCCTCAAAATATAAGCGTAATGCATATGGATGAAAACTTTTCATATACAAATAATGCGTCAACGTAATATTTGTTTCCTTTGCATTCTCAAACAACACGGTGGTTGTCACAACTCCTTCAGAGTCTTTATAAATCTTCTGATCATTAATTATCAAAAACATGGGTGATTCTTCGCAGCATTTGCGCTCATTACACTTTAATTGCATTTTCAGCATTGGTTTTTCTCCTTTTTTCATACACTTGGAGTCACATGGATTCAGCATTATTGGTTTAAGATTAATATTCGTGCCAGTTACCATGCAATTCTCCAGTGAGGGTCTGTGAGGTAGAATTTTCTGCAACGTACATTCATCCAATAGTTTCGGAATGTATTGATGCTTCAATTTATGAATATCTCGTGTTGCAAATCGCGAAGAAATTGGCATAATATTATCAGGCACTTGAACGTACTCAAGAGGCGTTAATTCATTCTTTTCCAGCTTGGAAAATTGTGCGAAATATCTTTGAGGTTCATCAGCAATTTGTTTCAAATGAACAGGCATTTTCCAAAAGATTGGATTCCCTCTGTACTTGTCAAACTTGCATGGTTGCTGAGTGTACGTAAAAAGTTTACGCTGTTGTTGAACCTTACGATAATCCTCGATAGTATTCATCAACAATTGACCGCTAAGACGGCCAGTTTTCTTGCACAAATATTCGCGAATTTGTTGAATTGCATTCTGTTGCTGTTCCCATCTTACCAGTCGATTATCCTGTTGAAGTTCGTCCTTTGGCAGCTTGCATTTGCACTCGTCGCAGCAAGAAACTGTCGAGGGGATGCTAGGCAAATCGTCCATTTTTTAGACGATATGACACAGTAATGACTGATGCCAAGTAATAACAATTAAATAAACGAACAATTGATGTATGAAACAAATCTATTAATTCAAGAATCGCCCCTGTAATTCATACGTCTGTATAGGGCAACTTGTCTTGCAATTCGCGTGGAAACTTCGCTTCTTCGCACTTTTCGCGCGCTATTAATTGCAAACATGATCGTCACGTAACAAGTGATACTAAACACGACCCAAAATCCCAAATTCATTAGCAATGCTTTCAATCGACTCTTACGTGTGTTGATAATTTTATTGTTTTTAAAATACTCGTTCTCCATTGATGTATCCGTTCGTTCTGTGTACTCGATATCAACGCTAGTATGATCTGTCGTCGTCGCATCTTCAGTTGTGCTTGGCTCAACGACTTTAATCTGCTTTTGCGGGCGAACCATTGCATAAAATTGCAATGTTTATACGTCAGACGCAATGGCGCATCAAAAACAATAATAATACGTGCAAAACAACTTGATCTGTATTTAATTACTCTAAATCAGGCATTCGAATGTTTTTCTCGCTGCGTAAATTCTGCACATGATGTTTCATCATTCGCATTAATTCGTTATCATACTCCGCAGGCGTTTTCTTCGCATCGGTGATCCAATAATAGATCTCCCAATCATCGGACGGCTGATTAATGAGCTTGTCATACTGCTCTACCTGTTGCAGTGTCATATCTGCCAAATACTTGCTGGCAAATGTGCTCAAGAGAATGTCGTTCTCCAGCATGCCGCGCCTGCGAGATTGGTAAAGAAGTCGCGCCTTACGTACAGCCAAATCTTCATTATTCTTATGATAACGCTGTGGTAATTCGATATAATCCTCCGGGCATTGCGTATCAGCGCTCTGATAGTTTCTAATGCCAAATACACTTGAAAATATTCGCTAAATTTTCCAATAATTAATCCGCGCTAATTTCACTCTTAAAGAACTTTTACTTACGCAGGATTCAAATCCTTTCGATCTAAGCGAGCTAGAAAACATAATTATTTAATTTTTAGCATGAGGTTTTTAGTTTTCTAGCTTTTGTTGTTGATGCAACGCCACCCTTTAATAATTAAAATTATAAATGGGTTTACGCGTTAATTGCGCTGAGTATTCATAAAATTATTATTATATAACTTTCACATTTAAATGTCATTCAATAAAATGCTTACTCTTTATTTCTGATCGCATTTGTTATTGTAATTGAAGCACTCCAGACATTGCCAGAGCATTATCTAACCCACTGTCTTATTATTCATGTTACTTTTAAACAATCAAAAGTAATAAGTATCTCATATGTTAGTAAATAATCATCTAATTACGTATCGTTTCGCCGAAACGCGAATTCATTTCTATGCATATAAATAAGTAACTATTAAACATGTCTGTGACCATCCCAGTAAATGTTGCTTTTTGCATAACATTCGCTAATTTGCGAGAGCCGAAACTGTCTCAAAATGTTTAGTCATTGAGCCATCGCCCATTCATCTAAATTGTATTAGATTGCAACACGCGAAAGGCTCTCTCTTTAATTATAGACTTGCAATGCATGTTTAAAAAATTCCATTTCGAATAAATTCCAAATCTTTGATCGAAATAATTGTTTGAGACGGCATTGATATGATTTGAAAAGTTTGTTGTTTTACTTCATTTACTCGTATTTTATGAATTACGTTAGCAATGACCCAATAGTTTATTACACTTAATGTAACGCAATTAATTTAATTAAAGCGCAAAGAATGGGTGCATTTTAAAATGTCATCAATTTGTTGCATCTGATTCGCAAGACTTGTTTACATTTACAGGACAATTACGATTCGTCCTTGACGCACTTGAAAGGTGCGCAAAAGGGACCCGAATGCGATTGCATTCAAGTAATACGAGCCCAATTTGCGAATGCCTTTAGAATCAACGTGTACCCTAACCCAGACCTTCGACACGGAGAAAGTGGACCAGATGCTGGAGGCAAGTATTAAGTAATCTTGGGCGAGTTCTTTGCCGATCAATGCGCCAACGATGAATTCGTTTAGGTATATAAATGTGTCACTCGCCGAAATTCAGCATCAGTTTCTTGCAAACAACCAACCAACCAACCAACCACCAATTCAAAAAATGGCATTCAAAGTAAGTCTTCTAAACTTACCTCAACAATTCAAGAAGTTAATCGCTGTTATCTATTGTTGCAGCTCATCGTCCTTTGCGCCGCTTTGGCTTGCGCTCATGCCGGTTTGGCTCCAGTTGCCGCCCCTATTGCCCACTACAGTCTTGCTAGTGATGTGAGCAGTTCTTACATCAACTTGCCCGCAGTCGCTGCGCCTGTTGCCGCCCCAATTATCGCCAAGACCTACGCAGCGCCCATTGCCCAAGCCACTTATGCCGCTCCAGTTGCTCAAGTTGCCGCAGTTCATGCCCCACACTATGGTGCAACTAGTCAAAGTGTTGTTCGTTCTTTGGGTGGTGCTCAAACCGTCTCCCATTACAACAAAGCCGTTGATAGCGCATTCTCTTCAGTCCGCAAATACGATACCAGGATCACCAATGACGCTTATTCCGTGCATGCCACTCCACTGATTGCGAAGACCTATGCCGCATCTCCAGTCGTCGCAAAGACCTATTCTTATGGTGCCCCAATTGTTGCCAACACCTATGCTGCCGCTCCAGTTGTAGCTAAAACTTATGCCGCTCCAATTGCTCATGCCACATATTCTGCACCAGTGGCTCATTCTGCCTATGCTGCCCCTGTGGCTCATGCTGCTTATGCCGCACCAGTTGCTGCCACCCCAGTCGTTGCCAAGGCAGCTATCGCTTACTCCCCAGCCGTTGCTGTATCTCATACCACCTTCGAAGGTTTGGGTGCTCATTACCAATGGTAAACTTTTCATGCTCTTTCTACTCGTTGAATTGTAGCTTTATAAGTCGAAATTATTTATTACTTCAATAAATTATCTATAAGCAATATACTTGTTCGCTATACTTCCTTGGTATACCATTTAAACGATATTATTATTTTGTTTCGTTACAGCATACGCCATCTCCAAGCTGCGAATGTTTAAAGCAAATTGCGATTTAACTCACCTTACAGTTGCCACTCCCAGGTCAGATCCGCAATAATTCATGCTTTATCTTCTTTTCGCGCTATACGTCGTACTTAAGTTATAAGCACGTTATACATGCGCTATAAATAGAACTTGTTTGAACAGCCTGTTGCGTCGCACATTGAACCAGTGTGCGAGCACGCTTTTGATACTACACTTTGATGAAAACATTCGAATAACTCGTGCGCATTAAATAAACAATAGTGCATTATCATTCTGAAATCTAGTGCAGTATAAACCGATGCAATGGTAGCTGGTAGATTAGCTTTAGTTACAGGTAAGACCATTCGAAATATTTAAAGCCAAATTCCGGCAAAAACAATGCTTTGTTTATATTTTGAGGCGCCGCATCTGGTATCGGTAAAGCCACATGTACCCTATTCGCCCAGAATGGGGCAACTCTGGTCGCCGCTGATCGAAATCCTGAGGGAATTGCACACCTCATAAAAGACTTGAATCATTTTTCAAATGTAAAGCACACAGGGCTTTCCCTTGATGTTACGGATGACGAAAGTGTGCGCAGTGCGCTCTTGAAGATTTTAGAGCACCATGACAAACCGCCTTCTATTATTATAAATAGCGCTGGAATAACGAAAGACAACTTTCTGCTAAGCATGTCTGAAAGTGACTTTGATGAAGTAATCAATGTTAATCTAAAAGTAAGTAATTTTAAGGAATTTAGCATCATCAGAATAATTAATTTGATATTACCAGGGCACATTTCTTGTCACACAAATATTCGCAAATGCAATTATCAAACATGGCATTAAGAATGGCTCAATCATTAATTTAGGAAGCATAATTGGTAAATATGGCAATATTGGCCAAAGTAATTATGCTGCTAGTAAAGCAGGAGTTGCATTAATGACAAAATCTGCTGCAAAAGAGCTTGGAAGACAAGGAATCAGATGCAATGCAGTTCTTCCTGGTTTTGTGGATACTCCAATGACAAAAACAGTTCCTGATAAAGTTAAGAATAAATTCTTATCTTTGATTGGATTAGGCAGGTTTGGACAACCTGAAGGTATTTACCTCATGTCATAAGCAAATGTAAATTGCACCCTGATAACAAATTATGCTTGTAGAAATTGCTGAAACAATTGCGTTTCTTGCTTCGGAAAAGAGCTCATATATTAATGGAGCTTGCATTGAAGTAACAGGAGGATTCTAACTACTTCAACTTCTACAAAAAAACAACTTCCATTTTAGAATATAAATTTTGTATTAAGTTACTTCTTGTTTTTGCGTTTCAACCTCTTTGCCTGTTTATATGCTTTATAGTGTGTTTTCTGTTTCTCTAGCAACACTTCTGTGTACTTCTTCTTATTATACTTACAAAACTCTGCATCAGCTAGCAATTCATCAACAAGTGTTTGTTTCCTTTCTTTCTTTGTGAGGCGATTGTTATAATAATCAAGAGGAGAATCAAGAACCTTACCAACTTGGAAGTACTTTGGAAGCACCTTGAGATCGTTCTTCTTGTAGAAATGCTTTGGGTCCAGCACTGATCGCATTTGTAGAACTTCCAGATCCTTCTTGATTTCATCAGTGACTTCAGTTGCTGGCATATTAAACCAGTGTTTACCCTTTGATTTCTCTCTCTCTAATCTCCTTAGTTGCTTTAATTTTCTTTCACTTTCAATTTGTGCTGGTACAGACTTTAAGGTCTCAAAATTGTCTTTCAAAACCTCTGATTTGGCAAGTACTTCCTGCAGCACCTTATCATCTCTCTTAAGAGTTTCTGTCTGAAGTTTAGTCACATGCTTAAGGCCTTTACTAGACCTGACTTTCATAAGCTTTAACGTAGATTCCACAAGCTTCGTGAATTCCTCCTGACATGTGGACACTTTCTTCTTTTTTGGTGGATCTGGTTCACTTTCCTTTAATTTTAGATTTCTTTCCGTAACGAAGGTTTGATACACATCTTCAAGAACTGATTCTGGAGACGTGAATGTACACAATAAGAGATATAACTAGAAATATGTATGACTTACCATCTGGTTGCAAGATATCTTCGCCTCCAACATTGTCAATCACGAAGTCCACGTTATTCTCGATTTCCATTTTAATACACTAAAAACAAGCCTGGATATATGTAAATACGAGATAATTACCATTAAAATTACAGTAATTCTGTCGAACACACTATAAACACTGTAAGGTTATGACTGCTGTTAATTGCAATGTTCACTGTGAGGAGCTAACGTCGAGCGAGCTTGTACAAACACGTTTAGATCGTGCTAGTGTCACTTTGACTCGCTTGTTGTTATGTTTGTCTATCATATACAATAAATAATATCAGCATTTAGACATTAAACTAGTGAACAGTGAATTATAATAGCTGCATAATAATGAGTGTCAGGCTGAGCACACATGGATATTTTGGCAAAAAGTGTGTAATTAACAAATGATTATTTATTACATGTGTACTTATAATTTCACTCTGGTTTTAGGAAAACTACAGCAGCACCTCCACAGGGTGTTCGTTGCCAGAAATGCCTAGAATATGGTCATTGGTCCTACGAATGTAAAGGCAAACGAAAGTATGTGCACAGGTCATCAAGGACCAAGGTTCTTAAAAAGCGTCTCAAAGTTATTGAGGAAGGGTAAGTCATCATTCACTTATCAATCCATAATTGTACTAATTATGTTTGGTCATAGAAACAAGCTCCAGGAAGAGAAGAAAAAGAAACAAAAAGAGAGCAAACAGAGCTCTTCAGAAAGTGACTCCTCCAATTCAGACTCTTCTAGTGATTCAGAGTCAAGCAGTTCAGATTCATCAAGTTCATCATCAAGCAGCTCTGATTCATCCTCCTCTTCAGACAGCTCTGATAGTGATGATTAGCTAACTATGAGGATTTCATCAATGATGTCTATTATACAATTTATAATAATTCTGGACTGCCATTAATTGTATGTTATATTTTATGAGATCAATAATATTAAGATTATACTCATCAAATTCATATGGATGCACTTATTCTCCAAATTAACATTATGATGATCACGAGGCTGTGTTACGATACTCCAAAATTTTAAAAGATGAATGTCACAAACCAAAAATTATTTTAACATAAGGTTTAATTTCATTAATTATTAATATTGGCAGCATTAAAACTTAAAATATTGAACTATATCACTATCCACAACACCACCAGACAAAATTTGTAACTTGTGATGCGTCGTCGATAGGAGCGGAGCGCCCTGAAGAGCTTCTCCAGACCCCCGTTTTGTTAGTTTTCTTCCAAACCACGGTCTGGGGAGTATCACCAGGCCGCTTGGCCTTCGCCATAAGGAAATTGATCGTGCGATTTTTACTTATGCTAGTTCCGACTTTACCCGTGGGCTGCGCTAATGGTGCCGGTCAAGACAAAAGTTCTAAATTCATCCGTAGGCTGCGCTAGTAAAGAGCGCAAAAGTTTGAAACTTCGCAAACTTTTTAATTTGAAGAAGTCGTTAATATTAAATTACTTGTAATATCTCATTAATTTTGTATATGAAATAAATAGTTAAAATGAAAATTAAGTAGACGAAATTTGTTTCATTCGGTTATTGAATATGAATATCCAATGCTTATTTTGTCTAGGTATCAATGTAGAAAGACGGTATGAATTTAAATTTAAATACCGATCCCTTGTTCTAACTATTTCATAATTTGCATAAAGTAATTTATTTTGCAAGTTCCATCAGCTTACTAATATTCATACTGCGAAGTTCCTGATTTGATAAGAAAACATCAAACATGCGCTCCAATGTTTGCTTAATTTCAATAGCAATCATCGAATCCATGCCAAGTTCAGGAAAAGTGGAACTTGGGCTAACTGTTTTAACATTCTTAATCTGTAGTAATCCTAATATAACATTAACCAAATCATTGTCGTTCTTTCCAGTTGCCTTCTCAAACACAACCATACTACCAACTATCGGATTTGAAGTAAACATTAACACATCCATAACTTCCAGACAGTCAGCAATTCGTTGTTGAATCACACCTCCAAGAACAATTTCAACATTATCTGATTTACTATGAGCCAGCAAGCCAACATCACCAATTACACCCCATTGTATAGCCTTGCCTGGCAATCCTTCTGAATGCCGTATTTCGCAAATTCGTTCCATAATAGAATTCGAATATCCGTAATTGGTTTGTCCTGCAGTACCTCGCCCGCAAGACACGGATGAAAAGACAACAAAATGCTCCAAACATGGTGCCATAGTTCTTGTGAGTTCATCTAAATAAATAGTGGTGCTCGATTTGGGTTTGCATGATTCTAAAAACGTCTGTTCAGTTTGATTCTCCAATATTGCGTCCCTTAACACCGCAGCTAAATTAAAAACACCCAAGACGTCTCCAAGTAGTTTAGCTTCTTGTAAAACAGCTTTGCATCCAGTTCTCGTAGTTACATCTAATCTTGTTAGTTTCACTATGCATCCATAAGACTCCCATAAAGCTTTTCTGAATTGTTGATAACCGGTTGTAATGCCGTTTCGTGATACTATAACAATATTTCGCGCTCCTCTTACCACCAACCAATCAATTAATTCCACACCAAAACCACCAAGTCCACCTATAATTATATAACTTCCCTTTGGACTAAAATATGCTTTGCGCATCGCATTAATTTTGTAAATAATTGGCGGTAATAAATTCTTTTCTTCATCTCGTATTTTAATTATTACTTTACCAATATGTTTGCCCGTCATCATATATCTAAATGCGCTCTCAAGTTCATCATGTGCAAAATCAGTATACGGTAACGGTTTAACATATCCTTTTTCTATTCCTTTAGTGAGGCACTGAATAATTTTGCTAAAGATGGTTGTATCAGACATAACATTATCCAACATTACTCCATGATATTCCGCATTTTTATTGGCAAGTTCCATACTCAATCGAGAATCATTGTTTAAATCATATTTACCAATTTCAATAAACCGTCCGTTACGCTTAAGACATTGTACAGATGCTTGAAGTTTTTCGTCTGCTAAAGAATTTAATATCACATCAATTCCCTCTCCATTGGTTTGCTTTAAAATCATTTCATAGAACGACGTATTTCTAGAGTTGCCAATATGGTTTGGATTAATCATTGGATAATTATTCATTATAAATTCGCGTTTCTCATCAGTTCCAACAGTTACGAATATGTTGCAGTTGTGATAAAGGGCAATATTAATTGCTGCTAAACCAATACCACCCGTTGCGGAATGAATTAGAATAGTCTCACCCTTTCTTAAATTTGCGCGCATTAAAAGTCCATAAATAAGGGTTGCGTAAACGCATGGCACAGTTGATGCTTCAGGCATTGTCCAATCATTAGGAATATTCCAAATAAATTTTTTAGAAACACGAATATAGTTGGCCAATGCTTTCGAATTCCACAGACCCATAACGCGTTCTCCACTGAAAGAAGAATGAATAAAAATTAAATGAGAATCCAATATATCAATTAATATATAGCTTACTTTGTGGTTTTACCAGCAAACTCGAAGCCTAAAATACTATCCTGCGTTTTACGATCACTGCAAAACAATTCTACGCTAACTTTTCCAGTTGCAATGACCACATCTTTAAAGTTTAGGGAAGCAACATGAATATGAACATCTACTTCGTCTTTGTTTATACTTTCTAAATTATCCTTAATGCTCAAATCTCCCTGAATCCAGCGCAACGAAGAAACGTCTCCTTTTATTGTGTTGTTCACATAACTATGCAAAGGCGAGCACTCTAAAGATTCATCTATTAATAAATGACGATACGATCCCCAAAGTCCATTCTTGTAAATATTAAAGCATAAGTTTTTGTCCAATTGTTCTTTGTAAACTGGATTAGTTTGATCAAAGTTTGGAGCGGTTAAATCGTCGATACAAAGGCACTGAATTTTCTCATGTCCATATTCTCGTATGAAACATTTGGTCATCCCCATTAGACCATTTTTCGGGTCTTTTTCTGAATACAATAGCAGATTTTCATTCGTTTGTTGAGCTTCTTTCAGCGGTTGAAGCCATTTAAATCCATCTGAAGTTATGTTAAGCCCAACTTTTGATTTGTGCGCTTCATTAGATCGTAAAAGAATAAACGCTTCTTCTCCGCTTGTGTATTCACAAAGAGTATCAAAGTATTCAATACTTTTAAAAGTATTAATTGGTTCTCTTGATATGAGGAAACCATTGCGTTTGATATTAGCTTTTACTTTATCCAACAATTCTAAATTTGTTGATAAATTATTGCCAATAATAAGAAAACAATCGGCTTTCTTGAGCGCCTCAAGTTCTTTTAAGTTTGCAATGGTTGAATATTGCAATTGAATTACTGGCGTATGATTAAATACATCTTCTATAAATGTTGTTAATGACTCCATTGGTTTTGGTCGATCAATCAATATCTCCATAATTTTTGCCTGGGTTGTTGACGAATTCTCCACTGCAATTTGTATCATTACTCTTATAGCAACTTGGGTATTCAAATTCGCCACATAAGGAACGAATACATGAGATTCCAAAACTGGTTTAGGACTTTTCTTTTTAGTAATACTTGTTCCACCATAGCCACGCACTTCAACAAATCCACTTTTAAGTATATTTAGATGGTGGTAGTTATAAACTGGAAGAATACAATCGCTATTATTCTTGTTCTGAAGAATTAGATCCCAGTGTTTCAATGGATTTATCAGAACTTTTGAAATGCTTGTTGGTACATTGAAATTACGAGTATCCGCGCGTATTTGTTTCATTTGAAAGATGTTATCAATGAAAGGAATCCAATTATTCCACTTAACCGATCCAACAGTTCCTTGTACATTACAGTTTTGTAATTGTTTAAATTCATTCCTAAAAATTATTCAACATAAGTTAATCGATCAATAGCAATCCTGTAATAAGTTTACTGATAACAATATCCACGTAAATATAGTTCCTTGTAAATATCCTTTGCACTCATTGCTTCTTCCGGTTTTGGCTGTGGTAAAGGTGGCAACTCTAGCCATTCTTCCTCAAAATTATCTACGTGATTTATTTTACCAGTGACCACTACCGTTTCATTATCAGTAAACTGGAAGTTACCCGTCCTTTGGCATATTTGAAGACAAATTTTAGTTGATCCATTTAATGGAATCGTACACGCGCGCAAAAATCGAATATTTTCTACATTAATCGGTCTGTTGCTTTCAGGTGAAAACATTTGCCATACGAGAAAAATGTATCCAGAAGCAGGAAATAAAATCCTCCCTAAAGAAAATTATTATAGTAATAGTTTATACGCAACTTACTACTTACCATCAATATTATGGCCTTTAATACTGGCCCATTCAAAACTATTCAATGATATCTTTGCATACATCATATCTTTCTGAATAGTTTTTCTCAAAATCACTGCCCATGGTTTATCATGTTTCCATTTAATTAAATGATTTATCATTGGTGTTTTTGATTTTACAGGCCATTTAACTCCGTATAGAGCAGTTAAATTGGTATTGTATCCCAATTGATAAAGTTTTCCAATACATTCCAAAAGTCTATTCTTCTTGCCTGCTTTTCCCAAATATACAACATTTTCATCATAATTATCTTTACTTCCAATAACTAATAAATTATATCCTTTTATACTATTTAAAGTTCTACTTGGGTGCGCGTTTAATACGCACTTTACCAAATATTCGGAACAGTTGCTTTTCTTCAATTCTTTATGCAAATGCCACTTATTTGGCGGTTGAATTATGTCGTAGGTGTTATTCAATTGAATGTTAGTTAAATTTCCATTAAATAATAGTTCACAAACTTTTTGAGTTCCCAAAATTGCGCTTTCTAGAGTAATCACCCCATCTGCGTAAGCGGAAGTAATTGCACCAATACCATGTCCGTAAAACTGTTCTACCTTAACATTCAAAGTAATTAAAAGTTTAACAATGCCAGTTTGAAGTGCCAATGTTTGTAAACTTCCATGAATGCTATGAATATCATTAATATTAATATTCAGAACTTGACAAAACTTTACTAAATGTTTTTGGAAATATTCAAACACTATCATTTCCTGAATGAAAGTTAGAGACTCATTGAAATCAGCATCAAAAAAACAATGCAGTGGTTTAACAAATTCCCTATTTCTCATAATATCAATCATTTCCATTTTCTCTGACCCGACAATTGCAAACGCGCGATAATGGTGTTGCGGAATATAACAGTTGAATGAAACATTCAATAAGCTAAGAAAATCAGGATCAAAAGGCCTTGATTTTATATCATCAATTATAGTTTCAATTGCTTCAAGAGTTCTTCCGCTAATGCATAAAAGTTTTGATCCACTAATCGATGAACTTATATTGTCAGTGCGCACTTTCTTTAAAAGCGCGTGTCCATTTGTTCCACCAAACCCAAAATTATTTAAAGCAACATACGGCTTTCCTTTGGGTAATGGTGTAATATCAGTTACGATTTTAATATTTCCATTCAGAATACCGTTCATATTCGAGCGCGGTTTGTTAAAATGTATGTTCGGTGGTATGAGATCACTTTCAAGAACCATACACAATTTAACAAAAGAAGCCATTCCAGAACTAGCTTCAGTATGTCCTATTTTCGATTTCATTGATCCAAGAAGCAGCGGTTCCTTTAATGATGGACAAATCGCTTCATTAATTGTCTGCATCTCTTCAGCATCTCCAGCGCGCGTTCCAGTCCCATGTGCTTCAAAGTATCCTATTTTATTAAGATCCAAATTGATTTCTTTATAGAAACTTTTCAGTAATGCCTGTTGCGCCTCGCTGGAAGGATATGAAACTCCTGTTTCTTTAAATCCATCGCAATTGGTTTTACAATGAACTATTTCTGCGTATTGCCTTCTCGCGCAATCACCTTTTTGGAGAATAATACAGAAAATTCCTTCAGCTCTCACATATCCATTAGCAGACTCATCGAAGCATCGACAAACTCCATCAACGGATAAAACACCTAAACTATTACAAATTATTACTATAATGTTCACTTTAAAACGCAAAACCTTACCGGGCAAATTCTTCAGATATGTGCGAAGTTAGAACAAGATTATAAACAAAGATAATCGCACAATTAACTTTTCCCTTATTTAAATCTTGAATTGCATTATCAATACAGTATAGAGATGAAGCACAAGCTGAATCCGATAAATAATTCGGTCCTTCAAGTCCTAAAAAGTGCGCAAAACGGTGATTTGTAAACGCGCGATAACTGCCAAGTAGCGGAAAAGATTCATTCGGAGTTTCATCGAAAAATATGATTTGTCCTTCCGCAAATGTGTTTGCAAGATAGAATCCTGTTTTACTATTTTTTAATTCAAATGGATTTATTCCAGCGTCTAAAAGCGCTTCGAATGCTACTTCATACATCATACGATTTCCTGGTTCCATGTAATCCACTTCTTTCTCTGGTATATCTAAAATCAACTCTAATTAGTATATGTTGGATAAACAAATAACTGAATCTCTTACTAAAAAATGAGTGGTCAAAGTTGGCAATATTAGGAATATTCCCCAATCTCTCAGAAATAAATGGATTACGAGGATAACGTGTTGTATTCGTGGTAACCATCTCTTCCTTGGTGTAAAGTTGTTCTTTAAATTCTTGCAAGTTGTTAGAATTAGGTCCTTTACCGGACATTCCTATGAAAATAAAAATATACATTAGTATTTCATAATTATAAGAGTAATATATACAATAATTACCGGTAATAAATATTTTTTCATTATCGTTATAGTTGTCCATTGTTGACACTCGCAATGTCTGTTAAACGTTAAATTACCACCTAACAATCTTATATACTCGCCGAAAATAAATTTGCTAATGATATTACATCATTAAAAATTATGCTTAATCCATTCACAATTATAATTTATCATATCAAAAATTTTAGGACTGCCTTGACAAATAGCATGTAACATAAAATGTACGCATATTTTACCATTGAATGCAAATAGTTATTCATGAATTAATAACCCCGAAACAAACAATTTTAACTTTGCATATGAAATTAAAAATTTAAATTTCATCACACATGTAACAACTATTAGTACTGTAATACATAATATTGTAGCAAGGGCAAGTAAATCCACGTGGAACAATTAAATCCTGCTGGGATTATTCGCATATGTTAATAATGAACTACTAGGAGTATTAATTTATGTACCTTGCGTGTCTATCAATAACTTTAAAGCATTTTTCTAATGTAAATTTTCATTTTTTGATTCAAAAACACAATGTAATAGTTACAAGCTCATCATATCAATATATATACTCTATCATTTATATAAACGGCATTTAATTAATCGTAAGAAAAACAATTAAACTTGTTGAACAATTTCGAAACGACAATGTGTACGAATAATGAGCAACAGAATTTCTTTTAACATATACATCATACGAATCATATTGGCACGAAAATGTAGGCATACTTCATTCTTTTTTGTTGTTGTCGCAACTTTATCAATTTCGCAAAGTTATTTACACCATAATTAGTGAATCCATCAATATCAATACTATAATTACAAGTACATACAAATATAAATAAATGATTTCTTTGGAAATCCATCATCTTTGCGCGCCATACATTTCCTCATGGCATCTTCTTTTAAATTCGTACTATTAGTGTTCATAGTTAATCAATCAGTACTAATTGCTTATACAAAACGCTAGGCACCTGTATAAATTGCAATGTAAACATTATACAAAAAACGAAAAACAAAACAATAGATCATTTGCAAAATGAAAAACATCGACGTAACTCAAACAAACATGACTCGAAAATGATGCGAGCATAATAACTTGCTCCATTTTGCGGTTTGTCGTATTATTTACAAATTGTTAATACATCAGTAACATGTATTACATATTATCGCGCTTAATATTTAAATATAATATATTTGCATATTCTTCTGCATCACTTAAAATATACTTTCATACCTATGAAAAATTTAACGTAGTATTTACAGCAAACATTGTGTTTAAGTATGAGATTAGTTAAATTGCGTGTTTTTTGTTTTCAATACATAGGATTTCTAATGAATAAAATAATGAATGTTATTGAACATAACACTTGTTTATGCACTATATGGTTAATGTGTTTGCTATAAAGGTAGACATTGAAAATTAATTGTTATTTGATAGTTTTGTTTATCAATTTCGTCTCACTCTCTCCCTCTTAAAATTATTTGTGTGTTCGACTATTTAATATGAAGGATACCGATCTGCACATCAGCCGTACGAACTATTGCAAAAGTAATAATTAATTGATATTGCTTACTGAAAGAAGACTGAAATTATTACATATCACTCTGTCGGAATCCAAACGTGTACGTTTGAATGGGTTTCGGAACATAGATGCAAGAAGGAAAAATACTTTGAGAATGTGTTCATTTGTACTCTTCACACAACAATTGCGTATGTTCGGACTTGTACTAAATATACTTATTGCATTCATTCATCCCGCTTCTCCATTACGTGAAAGTCATAGTAATTCAATTTCTGATAATAACGAACGTAGAATTAAATTCCATATAAATCTCTGATTTCAACAACGGTTTTCACTTCTTGAGTTTGCTGCTTCGCTCGCGAACTTTAAACCAATGAGTCCTACAATTGAGATCGATAAATATTGCTGAATTACCATTCGAAAACTAAGGAAAGCATCTGTAGCAAGTAATCACGAGTATACGTAAAATTTAATTGGATTACGTATGCGTCGCTTATGATTGAAATTAACAGTGTGACATTTTTTGTAAAACCACAGTCTAAAATACCACACAATTGCGCAAGAGATGAACAAGTGTGGTGCTGATAATTATGACGATACCGAAAAGAACTCCTGTAACCGGCGCACAGTTGATCGTTCCAGCAAACAGAGATCAAAATCAAAAGTGCGCGCGGACACCTCGTACCGCCCAGTCTCGGCGATAAGTTTGACCACCTTCTGCAATTCAGTATTGTCATTTAATGACATGATTTTATGTTGCAAATCCTGTAAGATTCGCATATAGTCTTCGGGATTCTCTTGTTGAGCATCCACATCGATGACATCGATTTCTTCCTTGATAATTTTAACATCAGGTTCCTCTTCATTCTCCGGCGACAAGTCACGCCGTTTTCGTTTCTTATCTTCGCGTTTTTCCTTCTTTTTTGACTTGTCCCGTTTGGTCTTTTGTTGTGTAGCATCCACTTTATCCACACTTGATTGTGGCAGCGCAGCTGGAGCTGGTGGTGCTGGAGACGGCGGCTTATAAGCCATTTCAACGTCTTTCGTCGTGCTCGTCGAAGAGTTCGAGTTGTCGTTTTCCTCAGCAGCTGTAAACTTTTTCTTATCGTGCTTGGGACTGGAAAACAGACTCGGATCGTATTTCTTATCACTCTTTACCTTATGCGAACCCTTGTCTCGTTTCTCCTTCTCCTTATCACGGTCTTTATCTTTTTTCTTGTGTTTGTGCTTGTCTTTCTTCTCGTCGAATTTCGGTTTCTCTGGGGGTACATCAATTACTTCAACCGCTTTTGGCTTGGTTACAATTTCCTTCGTCTTGTCTTTCTTATCAGGTTTTATCGTAATTGCCGGCGCCGCCGGGCGAGGACTTGGTTCCCGCTCGCGGGAAACTGTACTGACTTTAATTTCCTTGTTCTTGTACTCTTTGTCTTTATGCTTGTTGTCATAGTCTTTATCCTTATCACGTTTCTTGTACTTTTTGTCATCTTTTTCCTTATCCTTCTCCTTTTCTTTACGTTTATCATCTTTGGGGATTTTCACCTCGGCTGGACTCGCCGGCCGTTTAGGACTCACCCACACTTCACGTTTGGGACTAAGTCGTCGAGGTACTGGACTTGGTGATCGTTTTGGGGATTTGTCGCGTTTCTTTTCCTTACGTTCATGGTCTTTACTACGTTCTTTGCTTTTATCTTTCTTTCGTTCATCTTTCTCACGCTTTTCCTTATCACGCTCTTTTGGTATGGACTTGATTTTACGCTCTTTCTCCACCACCTTCTCTTTCTCTTTTTCCTTTTTGTTTGGTTCTTTGTTAAACACCTCTGGCGTTTTCGTCCGTTTGATGGGCATACCAAAAAGTGAGTTAAAACTCCAGCTGGAGTCCTTGGGCTCCTCAATTTTGGTTTTGTGTTTCTTGGGGTCATTTGATCCACCAAGCTTGGGCTTGTTTATTAACTGCTGCTTTGCATCAGAACTTATCTTAGTGTCACTGTCAGTAGAACTAGAAGAACTCACTAGCTGAAATTGCAAATGTTAACTTTGATTTTAAACTGACTGTGAAACAAACTTACGATACCACCACCATTTAGCAACCTGTGCTTAAACTCATCAGTGGGGTCTTTAAATGTGAATTTCTCCTTTTGTGACTTGTGTATTGCAGGTCCATTCTGCTGTAGGCTAAGATCATAATTGAACTTGATTCTCTTTGGCTCATCTTTGTTCTTGAGATAAATATCAATGGGCAGATTAAATCCTGCATAGCCAGACTCTTTCAAGGAGTATGGAGGCTCCTTTACAACTATAAATGGGTATGGTTTAATTCTTGTTGGCTATTGGAGTATGACTTACCTCTGCGTGGTCTTGGAAATGTTTCATGCAGATAGAAGACAACTTTGTCAACGTAATGGGCAATATCTGCTCCATCGCAGCCACGAACGAACACCTCCCAATCGTGGGTGAAACCCTCCTGGGTGCGTTTGGTTCGTAGGGACGCTTCATGCCCAATTTCAAGATTGATACGAACCGACATGACGAGGCACTCTAGTGATAATAATGTAACGATACTGGATCTTTACGCACGGCTTGCATTTCATAGCACGTTGTGTCTATGAAGAAGGCTTCCACCGTACACTATAAGAACTGCGAACCCTGTAATATTTACTTTAACCTAGTTCCTTCTTTGCGTGTATATCATATAGTCACAGAAGCACTTCACCACAACCGCGAGCATTATAATGCCACAAATCTATACACGCCATGAAAGAATTCGACCACTTTAATTCATCAACACCACGGTTCTGTTTGCCAACAATCGCGACGGTAACGATCAACAACAATTGATATAAACAAACGCAACACTACGAGACCAAAAACATTACCCAGTCGATAGTGACAGCAGGGGAGTGCGTCGTTGCCAGGTAGTGCAATTGTCAAACGCCAGGGCATACTGCCTCAATGGCAACATCTACTTGTTATTACAAATACCACTTGATTAGAGAAATTAAACCAATAATTATCTTATATAGTTTATCAAATTGCCACTGGAACAAATTTTGACGAATTCTTTCTTTAAGTATAATATTTTGTTTATAATTCACATCCGTGCCACAATAACGTAATCCTAAATATAGTGTAAATAAGTGTATACAAGTGAGTATCTATCAGGATTAATTTTTTAAATATAATCAAAAAAATATATAGTAAGAATGGAACATCTTGACCCAAAACACTACATTTGTACTGATAAGATTGATGTAAGTACCTACTTTAAACAATACCAGGAAGAACTAAGTAAGTTGAAAGATATGCTGGAAGCCGATTCAACACCCAACCAAGTAAACAAAGGCAATTTATATGGATGCCATATTAAATTAAGAGAGCTAGAATATCTAGAATCTACCTGCAGGTATCAGAGCTGATTAGAATCTATTTCAACTGTTGTCTAATTGAAATTATATATGTAGTGTTGATAATTTAGCAATCGAGGATGATGTTGTTCAAACAGCAGATATGAGGAAACTGTGGCAAGCTTTAACCATATCTGCCAAAACAGGAGCTCACCTTGAAGTACATAAACTGAAGAAACACTATGAGAAGATGGAATTAAAGAGGCTAATATTTCCAGTAACAAAACTAAAGACTGATGTGAGAGCCCAGAATGATGATGACAGTGTTGATGATGAAGATCACACTGTTGATTTAATAGAAGACTTATGTCCGAATCAAGATTTACTCTATACAGTGAGACTCTACAGACCATTTGATGTTAAGAACCAGAAAAACATTAAGCATCTACATGAAGTGGCAATTTTAGGTTCTCAAACATTGGCACAGCTAAGAGACAGTTTCCAATGTGTGGCAGATGTATCAGCAACTTATGAGATTCAGACTCCTAAAGAGCAGATGGCATTTGAAAGCAAAGAAGAATATCCATCTGGATGTATTTTCATTGAGGATTGTTTCTATAATGATATGCGCCATCCAAACTCTATTGAATATTCAGAACAAGTTATTACCTGGGCAAAGAAGAAGAAAGTTGGAGACTTTAAGAAAGCAAAGATGGAAGAGGTAATTTTCTTGGTATAAAGGATTTAATTATTTGTGATTGTTGATTTACAGACAAAAATAGTCGATTTGAACTTGCGCATTGGTTATCCTTATGTTTACCAACATCAATCAAACTGCGAGCATATTCTAATCGTCAGTGATGTGCGTTTCATTCGTCCAGATGAAGCAGCATCGTCGATGACCTACCCCTACATTCTAAGCGTCAATAACTTGACTGTGCATTCATGCGGAATGTGCGAATTACGCCAGGCAGATTTTATTGTTTCTGATTCAGATCGTCATATCTACAAGAATAATCTGTTATGCAAAAACTGCGTAGAATCATACAATTATAAAGACGGCGAGAAAATTGGATCATTCAAGTTGTATCCCTATAATTTCATTACTAGTTAGTTCTTTCCCGAAATGTGTTCCTAATTTTATGTTACGACTTAAGTATTTAAAGTTTGTTACTATTTTTTGGTTGTATAATTGAAATTTTTAATAAGAAACAATGATATTTTCTTTATTAAAAGTAGCCGCTTTGAATTGTTGAAATAGTAACACAGTTTGTTATCAGAAGAGATGGAATTCGATCAGATAATTATAGATGAGGCGCGAGAAAATTACATATTTGAAGCGGTCGAACAATCAACGGACCCATAATTTCTTAATCTTTAGCAGTATCCAATATCGTCCAGCAAGATTTCGACCGATGCGTCGCGCGCGTACGCAGCTATTATTCACGTCCTTAACATGAATGTAACAGGAATGCAACGCCTACAAGCCATTTAAACGATTTAGGCTGAAGGTGAAGCTGAAAACACCACGCACCGCCGAGGAATGCAATAAAAAATGCACAAACCGCGCAAGCACCAGTTATGTAATATGATGATAATGCTCCCCTTGTTTTTCGTACACGGAAATCTCTTAAAAGTTTACGACATGTTTATTTTAATAATACATCTTTTATCTGGTTCGTTACGGTTTTACAGGGCTAGAAAAGTGATTGACGTGAAGCGCTTTGATCATCACTGAAATGATCAGAAAGCTCATCGAAAAGAATGGTGGAAAAGCTCCTAAAAAGTCACTTTCTCTTTTATTGTAATTCACTGATAAAGCGCGTGTCATTTGACGCTAATACCTCTTGATTCCTTCGTTAAAACGCGCGTGATGCGCGCTCGATGGAATTTAAGCGCTTCGCTCTCGATGGCAACGCGCAAAGTTTACGATGTGTCTCATTCGAGTACATTTTGTCGCATAACATGCGTTTGTTTGCTGTTAGTGATCATTTATTGGTTATTAACGAAATTAAGCGGCCATTAACGGCATTATGCACGGCTCCTGCGCCCTCAATTTGCAATTTGGAGCAATTCAGCAATGCGCGTCGCTCGCGCGGCAAGCAGATGTGTTTCGCTTACTTGCTCCACGGAATGAAATGCAATTAGCCATCCTCATGTGGTCGTTAATTGAACGTCTTTTGACAATTTAATGTCTGACCATTTCCTAAATCCCATGTAATTTACGAATTGCGTTTGTGTGGTCGCAATTTGCAATTTCGCTGCTTATGTCATTGAAATTCTTTTCCTGCTCATCTCGCGCAAGTGCGCTAATCAAACTTTATAAAATCTGTTCGTAACAAATATGGAAGGGCATTGATAGTGCCCTCGGAAAAACTTTTATTATGATTATAAACAATAGAGTTTAAAGTGGACAAATAGCGCAACCAAAAAGTTTTACGACGCGTGGCGGGCGTAATAATTCATTCGAATTGAACGAAGATCAATGAAGATGTAAATGCAACAAGGCGCACGAGCGGAGCAGAAGGAAGTGATCTGCATGTGTAGATGATGGCGCAACAAGTACACTAGTAATATATGTAAGTTTATATATACAGGGATTAAAGTTTGTTGTTGCGATACGACGCTCAGTCGATTCCCGGCGTTGTCCTAGTGAGCATCGCGCGGCTCTCGCGAGATCCGTTCGACGACGATAACGCGCCTTTCAGACCTTAGAATACTGATTACACATAGTGCCGTCCTCTTGTTTCGTGTTTGATCCATCAGCTTTTCACGTCTTACAATGCATCGATGACCATTGACTTTGATTGTCCGCATGTTGATTAAAAGTTTGGCAAAGTGTTGTACAAGTTGTAATCACCAAGTTCAACAAGCAGAAGAAGAGGACAAAGTGGCATTAACGTAGCGAATTAGGTAATGAATGATGCACACGCTCTTTTTTTCCGTTGAATGCGTGAGTGCGTTATCAGTAGTCATTCCGGATATTTCGCAGAAACTCGACTGACCGTCCCATCATTCATCTTTTGAGCGCGTTTGTTTTATCAATCGTTTTTCTTCCGTTGACAAAGTATGCGCGCGCGCTTTTAATTTTACATAAGTAACTTATTAATCTAGGTACTACCATATTTAAAAGCTACATAAAACTATGAGAAAACTTTCAAGTTTTGTTATAAAAGTTGCGCCGCGAAATCGATAAATTTAAATTGCACTTAGAAGTTAAATAACTTCTAAATTATCAATTGAACTATGCGCAATTTTTCTATAATAATTGTTGTAACTATTAAATATAAATTAAATAAAATATCCGTTAATGATACTTGAACTATATCGTATTATCACAATGACCTATTTTGCATAGAAACGAAAACGTTTTCTATCATTTGAATAAACTAAACTAGCGCGTAACTCGCACAATATCCATGTGTTTGAAAATGCGTTTTATCATCGCCTCTTAATTCATTATCGAATTAACATATTAACAGCGCGCCGCACACTCGCATGTCACTCTTTATGTGCGTTATTGCTTCATTATTTAGTACTTAATTGATCGTGCGACGTACATTGCATAATGTTTTGCATTGATCGCTCAATTCGATCATCGATGATCGCCAATAATCGCTCCTAAATGCTGTCAATTAACCTCGATATTTATTCAATTAGAACGCTTCTTAAAATAAACAATAACCGTACACTCAATGCGACCAAACTATTGTCAACTTTTGTTGTTATAGATTTTAAGGAAATGGGTTCTTTCCGTTGGAAAGAATACTTTTGGTTGCTATTCACCATTGCGCTGGCAGTCCACGAATGCAATGCTGATCCGCCGCCTCCAGCACCACGATACACGGATCGAGATCGTGATGACAATTCAAATATTCGTCCATCAGGGTAAGTTAAACACATTTTCTGCCCCCCAAAAACGAGAAAAACATAAATGCCAAATATACATGCGCATTCTTGTGGCATTCTCTCATGCAAAGATGTGATAAGAAAAACATTGGCAATAATGTGATTCAAAACTTTTTCTCCTCTTGTTTGCACATGACGAAGAACTCGATGGCAACTTTACGTTAAAGTTGAGAGCGTGGGCGACAAATGACATAAACATCAATTGTTTTACGCCATGCGCACTTGTTGTTATCAGCATGTAATGTCAAATAAATTGCTGGAGAATCTATAAACAAGAGAATATAAAATAACTTTGAAAATATTCAATTAACTTGGCGAAACTTTGCGTAATTTAGATTACAAGTTTATTCACTTGTTATACAATTTGATAACGCTGCCAAATATGTCGTTCAACCTTTATAAATAAATAATTTTATCAGAAAATAAAAATTCTGATTCATTTACGAATCGAAGCAATGAATGAGAGCATTTGAATCAAGTCGTAAACTGTGGCAAATGCATAAAAAAGTATGCGAATTAAAGAAGTGCGTTAATTAGCATTAGGTTGCTTTTATCAGGAAATTGATTAAAGATTATGTGCGAAACTAGGTTGAAAAATACACGTGTGTGTGCGCGCACACGAGAACGCCTAAAGGGCAACGAGGAAGTTAATGTTTCAGCCGTGAAAATCTGATTATTTGCACACGCCGTTATCACGCGTTTGACATTTTTCTATTGCGCATGTAAGAGCAGCACACTAACTAACTGTTTAAAACTTATTTGCATATTCAAATTTCCACTCTGTCTTTCGGACAACTGCAGAAAAATAAGTGACAAAGATTTAATACGACCATTAAGTCATTAACTCACAAAACATTTGTTACGTTGTTCTTCATTTGTTGTTTGTTTATTAATTTATGACTGCCCATTACATAATCATAACTAACTATCGCTAACATGTTGTACTGAATGCTGTTTCTTCGCGAGTGCGTTCTTGGGCTTAAGTTTAGTTGGCTTAAAGTCAGCGAAGAGTAAAATGCGCCAATTTAAAGCTGTGACATGCGCAATTTATACAAAAACATCTTTGGCAGCCGCCAACCAACCAATTGTGCGATCGACTTAAGTCTATTAGCGGAATGCTCAACGCAGAAAGGAAGCACTGGGCATTTGCTTAGAACGGTTGCCATTAGCGACCGAATGCAAATGACAAACGCATCGTGATGCGCAAAGAGGAAACAGATGAATAACGCCGGAATGCAGATTACATTCGCAATGCGGCGAAACAATCGCTGGTGTTTTAATAACGAAATAATATTCTAATCAGATTTATTGCCATTCTTCTTCTGTTTCTTGTTGTTATTATTATTATTATTATGATTATGTTTATTAGCATCGTGTAGTAATGTGCAGCAGCGGTGGTGTGATGATGATAAGCGATGAAGATAAATTCTCTGCATTTGCAATTCCGAGCAGGCGCTCGCCGTTTTCTATGTGCGGCTAATGCCACAATTTCTATATCGAGTTTGTGTGTGTGTTTAGTGCCCATGATAACATCTTGCTTGAACGAATCGTTTGTTCATTGCTTTGATAGACGAACGAGCAGGTTGTTAATAATAATTTCATATTTGCAAATAATAATGAATTCAATGAACGGATCACATTTCTGCGCTTGAAACAACAACAACGAACAACCTGATAATCGCAAAACGTGTTGTGCTCATTCCTCATTATTGATTCGCTTGTTTATTGAGGAAATTTAATTTGTTTAAGGTAGTAGGAAAAAAGGCCTTGGTTTCGCAACAATTTGCTGGATGATAAACGGGGATTAGAGAAACAAATGATGTAAATTTCGAAATTTAGTGAATGACTGTTGGAATCTCGTGTCGAATTTGAATTTGAACGGCGATAACCCAAACCCATTGGCTTTGAACTTTGTGTGCATGCGCGTCGTGCGCCAGTGGGTCAAACACTCGAACAATTTACCATCATAATTTATGAACGATTAGCACCAGCACCAGAAATTAGATATTATTACGCTCACTGATTAGAGATTCAATGTGCGTTCACAGACATTCAATCAAACGCGGTACAAAAGCGACACAAAGTTTCGTATTGTATTAGGAATGATTTAAGCGTGTTGGTGACTTAAGTCACCGTAATGCGTGGGTGCGCAAAGTAACAAAATAAGCAGCATGACTACAACAAAGAATTGCAACAAATTGGGTCACTGGTGGCGCTCGAAAACAATAAGACGACTTGCCATTGTCAATATTTTTTCGTTCATTCAAAATAGAAATGAATAAATTCAACTTTTTGCAAGTTTTCAGTCATAGTTTGTGGTTTCAGGCCACTTCATTGCTTGAGTCAATAAGTCACTTATCGATAAATTAATTGCGCTCGACTGCCGAAAATTTAATTAACTAATTAAAGCCGACTGCCGCCGCGGCGGTCTATTCATTGACGAAGGAAGAAAGACACATCCGTCGTTCTTGCGCATTACACTTAAGTCAAGTAATGATTGTTATTCATCGTATACACTTGTGCGATGCGAGTGCTGCTCTTATTTGTATTTGTGTTAAGTGAAATGAGTCGGTGCTCAAGCAAATTAACGATTAGATGAATTAAGAGTGACAGGACATGCGTTTTTCTTTCACACGCGCGCAATTTAAGTTCTACCCGAATAAAATGAACAAAACATAAAATATTTGAGAAAATTCTAGACGAGTAGTATGTTTAAATATTGATGTGAAATGACCATCAATCATAAATCGGAATTAATTAGCTTCCGAAGAAGCACCAGCTTTGATTACATCAGACGCATTCGTCATTCGTGCAAGTCTTTTATTTCTTTTCTACTTCTCGTTCGCTGCATGGCTTTTGCTTCAGTGGTTACTGATTGCTTGTATTGCCTCTTCTTGGATTACCTCTTCCTCTACGTCTTCTTATTTTCTTCGTAAGCGCTGCTTGTTTTGCTCTAAAAGGGAAGCGCCACCAATCAAATCACAATTTCAATCAAATGCCG
Source organism: Aleochara curtula (assembly GCA_963978815.1). Lineage (NCBI taxonomy): Eukaryota > Metazoa > Arthropoda > Insecta > Coleoptera > Staphylinidae > Aleochara > Aleochara curtula. The sequence continues at coordinate 10,528,481 of OZ022221.1, read as the reverse complement.
TTATCACTGAATACTCATCTCAAAACATCAACGGTAATCTTCGTCAGCCTCATCATCCATGCACTATTCTTTCAGGAAGAATTGCCTGAAACTTTTTCAATCATTTGAAATAATAATTAATAAGTTGTAAGTGCGCTGCACAGTCAACGAGTATCAAGTGTATTTGAGCGCTTAATGTGGCATTAGCATAATGAGTGTTGAGTTACTTAGCGCACTTCTTTCGATGCCGCGAATGACGAAGGAGTGAAAGAAAAGAGTTCAACAAACTACATACATATTGAGAAGTAAACGAACAAACAAGTAGCAAACAAACACATCAGAAATTAGCCGCCTCTCTGTGTGTGAATCGTGAATGCGCGTAATTAATAAATAGACGCGCATTACGCAGAAAACAGTCGGCAAATTCATAGTTGACTATTGCATTAATAAACCAAGTGTTTCGATACTTTTCTTACAACAATTTTTAACTGAGAAAGATATAAATTATTTCCAAAGCACTCAGTTTAATTTATAGAAGATTTTATATTATTTAACTGTCAAATAGCTGTCAACATAAAATATTAATGCAATGCAACAGTTCAAGTCTTAAACAAGCATGTTATTTATTAAGTTGCGTTATTAAATTTCGCTTTAATTAACACGCAAATTATGCAAATTCGCGTCTTATCACCATATTAAGAGCTGCTGTCATCTGCATCACATCTTAACGATTTGTTTATTTACTTCTTGGCACTTATCGTGCGCGTAACGCGAGCAATTCAAGCATAAAGACGGAAATTCGTTTGCAATGTAATTGGCATGTTAATTAATTGATGATGGAATGCACTTAAACTATTATTAACTAATTACAAGGCAATTAAATAGGACATGTTTTGTTAACAACAATTTCACAAGTTTTAAATTCGCTGAGATCAGTTGAATAAAGTTTGTAGAAATTTTATTTGTTTCGCTCTAGTTTTCAAACTTTATTTTAGGTCAATCTTCTTCACCTACGCGTATTTTCATCTCTCAAATTGGGCGAAATTGTCTTGTATGCTCGGTGACTTAGTAACACTTATAAATAACATTGCGTAATGTCGTTTATTGTTTGAATGTCATAATTAGAGTGCATTTTGCACAATACTTACTCACTTAAGCGCAAATCTTTGTAGTGGTGCACTAAATAAAACTCTGACAACACAAACCATAACGCGAAATGCGAAATGAAATTATTAGATGTATGGTAATTCAAGGTCTACATGCTTGATACCATTGCAAGTAAGTACACATGCGCCACCCACACCCATCTGCAAAACAAAAAAGGGAATTGTTATCATTAACTTCCTAGATGACGACATCTCTCCTCACGTCTCAATTCATAAATGCGTTCGTTCTTTGTGACAAGCGTAATTTCATCAATTATTACACCCAGTGAAAATTTAGTTACAAGTTCAAATTAATAATATTCTCTCACATAATATTTGCAATTGCGACAACCACGTTTTAACCTTGTTCAAATCTAAATAAACTAATAAAATTCCATTTGATTAAAATCCGGTGTATAAATTACGTTTAAAATGATTTAATTTAGTTTTTTACGTCCATGAATAATGATACATTATCATGAAGCAGACGAAAGAAAAGAAATTGATAAAGATGGCATGCAGAGTGAATTGTTGTGTAAGGTCGCGCGAACACGAAGAGTTTTGAACATCTCAAGCTCCTCAAGAGCAATGCTTCTGGTGTGTAACAGCGGGAGGCCGATACGGCCAATCAGAATATATCACTCGTTATCACGCAGTTAACAGCGAGAATCAGTGAAGCAACAGCAGCGAGAAGAACTAAAAACAATGAAAACGACAAGAATGGTGCACTTTATAACAATGAGGAACCGGTATTGCAGTCAACTCCAATCTCATCACCATCGCTATCATCATCATCATCATCATCATCATGGTCATCATCATCATGAACAAGAAGATAATCATCAAACATCCAGCAACTTTTTCATTTCTTCTTCTTCTTCTTCTTCTTCTGATCCATTGCATTGTTTTCTAAACGCCCAAACAAACTTTTATTGATCGAATTGATTTAAATACTATTTCATTTCATTATTAATTTAATCGTCCATAATTTAATAAGCATAAAAATTAATCGAATCATGAAATCCCCCTGCATTTTATGACTTTGCGCGTTGCTTTTTTATGGTGGTTTGATTGCAATGACGTAACAATCAATCAAACAAATGAATCAAGTGCTAACTAAGAAGAAGTGCAATGCGAATGCACATCTAACCAGTTTGCATGATTTATTGCTGGAAATAATTAGATATCAATAGCGTGCAGCGTGTTCTAATTGAAACTTATTGCTGTCATTTGTTATTAAATTCTTGCGCGCTCGCAAGAAATTCCTGAGCCAGAGAAATTTAACAAATAAACAGCAACAAACAGGCATTAGATGCTTATTGCCTTCCAATAAGTTTAATGAGCGCCCAAAGGGCAACAATGTTGAATGCAAAAGCAGAACAAAGGTATGCGTTGTTCACGCGTCCGATTGGCAGACATTTGCGCGTGAATGATCAATGATCATTGATACAAAAGACCACAATTGATGTTGTTGGCCTTAATTCAGGAAATTGGGTTCATTGATCATCATGAATTGGTTTTTATCCAGGTAGAATTTCGTTGGAAAATTGCGCGATTGATTGATTGAAAGACGAATTCAACACACTATTATTACACGCACTTTAAGCTTACGTCTTTGAATGACGTAATTGTGCGTAAATTGCACGTGCACTATTGCACTGAATTATTTATGTCTTGTTCTTGTTGCAATTGTTGCAGGCTGCACGTGTGTAAATCCAAGTCGGGGAATTACTGCTGTCCCGGCTGGCGGATGAACTCGTTCGGCCATTGTCATATACGTGAGTTTAGATACTGTTTCGTCCTTGTTGTCCTTCTCGTCTATTGATTTATTTCTTGTAAATTGAACTGTAAAATGTAAAATGATCTGCGTTTATCGAGGAGGAAGCAAGGCTAAATGCGGTTTAGTTGAACCGAGAAGAATTTGCTTATATTGTTATGTCTTGCAGCGATTTGCATCTCGTCCTGTATACCTGGTTATTGTGTACATCCAAATCTGTGCAAATGTGATGATGGAAAATACAATTCGACGTGTAATCAGGAACGTTCGTGTACGTATTTATTATTTGCAAGAGAATAATTTGATTTAATTGCATTTTTCCACGATTATTTTAGTAACAGGAGGGTGTAAAGCAATGTGCATGTTTGGCGGTACTTGCAAGGATGGAAAATGTGAATGTGCTCCAGGATATACTGGAGAATATTGCACAGAACGTAATAAATAATTTCTTTAAATTTAGGAGTTTTTAAAGTGTTTCATTTGTTTTTAGCTGTTTGTGTTCAAGCTTGTAAGAATGGCGGAAGATGTATTGGTCCTGATCGTTGCGCGTGTGTTTATGGTTTCACTGGAAATCATTGCGAACATGGTAAAATTAAATTAATTAATTATTTAGTAACCTAGATAAATAGGAAATATTGTGAATTTATCGTAGATTTGAGAACTGGTCCTTGTTATACGGGAATTCGAGGCAATCTATGCGTAAATCAACTTCAAGGAGTTGTGTGCACGAAAACTTTATGTTGTGCCACTGTCGGTAAAGCTTGGGGACATCCTTGTGAGCATTGCCCTTCTAGATTGGAGTGCGAAGTCGGATTTATCAAAAATCAAAAGACCAATGAATGTGTTGGTATGTTTTCCGCTTTCTTCATTAACTTTAATTAACTTTAATTCGTGTTTTAAGACATCAATGAATGTGAAGCTATTCCTCATCTGTGCCAAGGAGGTTCATGTCTTAATACGATCGGTTCGTTTGATTGTGAATGCCCTGAAGGACAAGCGCGTAATCCTGGAACGAATCAATGTGATGATCGCGATGAATGCCAAGATGAAGGAGTGTGTGAAAATGGACGATGTGTTAATACAGTTAATGGCTTTTATTGTCTGTGTAATCCGGGATTTATTCAAAGTCAAGATCGCACTTATTGCATTGATGGACGTCAAGGCACTTGCTACACAAGTCGAGTTGGTGGATACTGCCGAAATCAATTACCACATCGATTATCAAAGAAAGACTGCTGTTGCGGCGTTAATATGGGGCAGGGATGGGGTGATTCGTGCGATAGGTGTCCTCTGCATGGCGAGGATGACCATCGTATCCTTTGTGCTGGAGGTATAGGCATTAGCCGTTATCCTACACCGGGTGGAGGATCAATGACGAAAGATGAAAAGCAGATTGGGCTGATTTCTATCAATGAATGTATTTTACGACCGGATATTTGCGGTGAAGGACAATGCGTGGACACAGCCGACGGTTATGATTGTGTCTGTAAGCCAGGATATCGTCACCGAGGCAAAAATCAAAAAGAATGTGAAGATATCGACGAGTGTCGTGAAGGAAAATGCCAGAATGGACGATGCACAAATACGCCAGGATCATTTACTTGCATTTGTCCGCCTGGTTTTGATATCTCACCTGATGGAACAATGTGCACGGATCACGATGAGTGTAGTGAAATTGGAATGTGCACAAATGGAATTTGTATAAATATGGATGGTAGTTTTAAGTGTCAGTGCAAAAATGGATTTAAATTATCTTCTTCAGGATACGCGTGTATTGGTATAATTTACGTAACTTTTAAAATACTCGTTGTTTAAGTAATAATTTTCAGATATTGATGAGTGTTATGAAAATCCAAGAATCTGTCTTAATGGACGATGTGATAATACACCAGGATCTTATACATGCGCGTGTCTTCCTGGTTTTACAGAATCTTCCGATAGAACGTTCTGTAGTGACTTGGATGAATGCTCTAACACAGGAATGTGCAGTCATGGTCGATGTGTTAACATGGAAGGCTCGTTTAAATGCGTTTGTGATTCAGGATACCGTCTAGGCCCTGATGGACATCACTGCATTGATAACGATGAATGCGTACATAATCCTTGCCAGCATGGAACTTGTTTCAATTCTCCAGGAAGTTTCCGTTGCGAATGCCATGCTGGTTTCAGTTTAGGTCCTGATGGTCGCTCGTGTTTAGACACACGTCGTGATTTGTGTTATCAGCAGTATAAAGATGGCCAATGCCAAAATCCTAGCACAATTGCAGTGACAAAAAGTAGTTGCTGTTGTTGTACAATCATATCAGGACAACCAATGGGCTGGGGTACAACTTGCCAACCCTGTCCGATGCCTGGAACTACTGAATTCGATCTATTATGTCCTCACGGATCAGGACAAACGTTCGACGGAAATGATATTAACGAATGTGCACAAAATCCGAATATTTGCTTAAATGGTGCATGTGAAAATATGATTGGAACTTATCGATGTATTTGCAATCCTGGCTTCCGAGTTGACGACTCCGGGAAAGTCTGTACGGATATTAACGAATGTGAAGAAGAAGAATTGGTAAGGATCAGATTAATTTATAATTCTTATACTGATTAGAGAACAAATTAAAATGCTGCATGCATTTAGGAAATGTTCAATGAATTGTTAGATTTCTTACGCAGGTTTGCAGCGGTGGCCAATGCCGAAATACTCCTGGCAGCTTTCAATGTATTTGTCCTACGGGAACTCAACTCAATTTACACACGTATGTTTGCGAAGATATTGACGAATGTCATGAATTAGGGCCTGAGGCCTGCTTTAATGGGGAATGCCAAAATACTCACGGTTCTTATAAATGCGAGTGTGATCCTGGATCAATTTTAGATAACACTGGACGTATTTGCATTGGTAGGAATAATTATCTTAATATTATGGTAACATCTGGTAACTTGTGATATTTCTAAATAAATTTAGATAACAGAAAAGGATCTTGCTGGACAAAGATGAATCACGGTCGTTGCGAAAATAATTTACCGCAATTATCACGTAGACAAGAATGTTGTTGTTCTATTGGCGTCGCCTGGGGATCACCTTGTGAGAGATGTAACAGGAATGAATGCGAATGTCCTAAAGGATATGCAAAAATTGATGGAAAAGCTTGCGCAGATGTCAATGAATGTGAATTAAATCCGGATATTTGTCGAGGCGGTGGAACGTGCGTTAATACCGATGGCAGTTTTACTTGTACATGTCCTCCAGGACTAACTTTGGATGAAACACGTAAGTCATTCTTATTTTTTGACTGGCGTTTTATTTACTCTAACAATTAAGGAACTCAATGCTTGGATGTAAGAAAAGAGCAATGTTTCACGCGATATAAACACGGAAAATGCACGAATGCAATTGATGGTCTCTTCAATAAAAAATTATGCTGCTGCTCGGCGATTGGGCGCGCCTGGGGTGAAAAATGTGAGGCATGTCCGCGATTAGGAACACCAGTTTACGCGGAATTATGTCCACGTGGAAATGGATTTATCGAACGCAAGGACATCAACGAATGCACCGAGTTTCCGGGCATGTGCCAAAACGGACGATGCAAAAATACGGTGGGCGGCTACAGCTGCAAATGCAACAAGGGATATGACTATGATGATAACCGAATCAAGTGCATTGATATCGACGAGTGCAGTATCACTACGGAAAATGTGTGTGGTAATGGAATTTGTGTGAATACACCTGGTGATTTTGAATGCAAGTGCCATGAGGGGTTCCGTGCTTTGCCACCAATGCAAATCTGCATGGGTAAGATAATTAATTTAATAATTAACCATTTAAAAATTGTTTCCCTTGTTGTTTTAATCTAAAAAGACATTGACGAATGCGATGAACAAGTTGGACTTTGTCGTGGGGGAAGATGTATTAATAATGAAGGCTCCTACAAGTGCGAGTGCCCCCCAGGACACGAACTTGCGTCTGATAAACAATCCTGCAAAGATATTGATGAATGTTCAAGAACTAGTGGTATTTGTTCAAATGGTGTATGCGAAAATATGATGGGTACTTATCAATGCGTATGTAACGATGGTTACCAACAAACTGGTTTGAAAACTCACTGCGAAGATATTGACGAATGCGAAGAAGAGCCATGCGATGATATTTGCATTAATACTCCGGGAAGTTATTCATGTTCATGCGGGTACCATTTGTATTTCAATTTGTTATTAAAATACGTAATAATAATGCAAATTTTAGCAATGGTTATGCTTTACAACTTGATGGAAGAACATGCAAAGATATTGACGAATGTACGGAAAACCCAAGGATCTGCCATGGTGGCAAATGCTCGAATATAAACGGAGGGTATATTTGCCATTGTACTGATGGTTTGGTACCAGGTCCTGGAGGAACTTCTTGTCTGGATGTGGATGAATGTAAACAGAATCCTAATATATGTGGGAATGGAGAGTGTGTGAATACACTAGGATCATTCCAATGCCGTTGCGAAGACGGTTATTCCGTGAAACCGGAAGAGACATCCTGTACCGATGAAGATGAGTGTGATTTGGGATTATATAATTGTCATATGTTTGCTGATTGCATCAATAATCCAGTAAGTAGTGAATTATTGCAATTGATAGCGAATAACTGATTTCTTACGTGTTTTATCAGGGTTCATATCAATGCAGATGCCAAGATGGCTTTACCGGAAATGGTGTTTCATGTCGTGATATTAATGAGTGCCTTACTAATAATGGTGGCTGTGATCAAAACGCTCAATGCGTGAATACAGATGGTTCATTCAAGTGTATTTGTGATTCGGGTTTTAAAGGGGATGGGTATACGTGTACAGACATTGATGAGTGTTCAAATGATCCTGCGTTATGTGAGAATGGCCAATGTTTAAATTATCCTGGTGCATTTAGATGTGAGTGTGAAATGGGATTTATTAATCCCAATCAAACAAATGAACAATCATGCATTGGTAAGTTGAATTTAAACAATTCCCGATAGGATTAATTATTAAATGATTAAATTGATTATTGTTTTAGACATCGATGAATGTAAAATGTTTGATCAATTATGCATTTTTGGTAAATGTGAAAATACTTTTGGAATGTTCCGCTGTGAATGCCAGGAAGGATATAAATTAGACGCTTCTGGAGGCAATTGCACTGATATTGACGAATGCGAAAGTCCTCAAAGTTGTCTTTATGGAAAATGTTCGAATACTTTAGGCTCTTTCCAATGCCTTTGTCCACCTAATTATGAACTCGTTGAAGAAGGAAACGCTTGCATTGGCATGTAGTAAAATTAATAATAATTAATTATTACTAATATTTTTTCTACAGATAGACGCACGTCACGATGTTTCCTACAAGTAGATCATCAAAGACGGTGTGATGAACCAACTGCAGATTATGTAACAAAAGCAGGTTGTTGTTGCTCAGTTGGACGTGCCTGGGGCCCCAACTGCGAAATATGTCCTTCCTCGGACAGCAAGGATTATCAAGAACTCTGTCCTGGCGGACAAGGATACCACCCAAACTCGCATACGGTCGTCCTGGAAGATATAGACGAATGCGAAGAGCATGAAAATCTTTGCACAAACGGCCATTGTACTAATACCTTTGGTTCTTTTATGTGTTCATGTAACGAAGGATTCCGTTTGGATTCCTCTGGAGTAATGTGTGTTGATATCGATGAATGTGCTGAAAATTCGAATATTTGTCCTGTTGGTCAATGCGTTAATGAAGATGGCAAATACTATTGTGAATGTCCTGACGGATATATGCCTTTGCCTGGGAGACGTGAATGCGTGGACATGCGTAAGGATCTCTGTTTCCTGAATTACGAACGTTGGAGGTGCTCAACGCCAATGACTCAGAACCAAACAAAAAAAGTTTGTTGTTGTTCGATGGGTCAAGCCTGGGGACAACCGTGTGAGCCTTGTCCAATTCCCGGTTCCAGTAGGTATAATAATAATGTTAATTTTAGTTACTCTAATCAAATTCTTTCTTTACAGCGGATTATATCGGTCTCTGCGGCGGTCGTCCTGGTCAAATAGTTAATCAACTTACAAACAAAACTGAAGAAATTAATGAATGTGATCTTATGCCAAATATGTGTTCCCATGGACAGTGCATGAACACTCCTGGAAGTTTTGAATGTCAGTGCAATCGAGGATATAATTACGACATTAATTCTCATCAATGCATCGATGAAAACGAGTGTTCTCGTGTTCCAAGTCCTTGTGAAGGTAACGCACAATGCGTGAATCTTCCAGGAAGTTTCGAGTGTCGCTGTCCTGAAGGATATAAGCACGGAACATCATTTATGGACTGTATTGACATTAACGAATGTGTGGAACGTCCTCATATTTGTTCCAATGGAGAATGCAAGAATCTGCAAGGAAGTTTCCAATGTATTTGCCATCCAGGATATTCTCTCACGCAATCAAGGGATACTTGTGTTGATGTCGATGAATGCTCAAGACATCCGAATATTTGCAATGACGGCGCGTGCGTTAATATGATTGGATCGTATAAATGCCATTGTAATTCAGGATTTAAATTAAGTCACAATGGAGACTGTGTTGATATCGACGAATGCCATATGATGCCATTCCTTTGTCGAAACGGACGTTGTCGCAATAATATCGGCTCCTTCCAATGTGAGTGCGCATCCGGTTATACTCTTACGCAGGATAGACATAATTGCAGAGACGTTGATGAATGCCATGAGCAACCAGGCACATGTCCACCTCCAGGAAGATGTCAAAATATTATGGGATCTTTTGTGTGCTCTTGCCCTGATGGCTACGAATTAAGTCCACTTACAAACATTTGCGAGGACATTGACGAATGCGATACGATGCCAGGCATTTGCGAAAATGGCATATGCACAAATACGGATGGAGGTGCATTCTGCACGTGTCCAGACGGATTTGTATTAAATAAACATTCAATGAAATGCGTTGATGTACGTCAGGAACAATGCTATGATCATTTCTTCAATAGAAATTGTTCGGAACCGCGTGGAATGCGTATGACTTCCAAGGAATGTTGTTGTTCTCGTGGTGCGGCATGGGGACGACATTGCGAAGAATGTCCACGTGAAGGATCATGTAAATTATTAAATTATTTTATATGCTTTTTAAATATTTTGATTTTCTTCATTTATAGCTGAATTCTTGAAATTATGCCCTGAAGGATTAGGCAGAATGGACACCGGAAATGATATTAATGAATGCGAACTTATGCCAAACGTGTGCGAAAAGGGTGACTGCGTAAATACTGATGGCTCTTTCCGGTGCGAATGTCCTGCTGGCTATATTCTTGACAATACAGGAAAGAAGTGTATTGACGATAACGAATGTATTAGCAATCAAAATGTTTGTGGTAATGGCACGTGCGTAAATGTTGTGGGTGGTTTTGAATGCGCTTGTAATGATGGTTTTGCTCCAGGACCTTTGCAGGTGATTATTTTATTGCTTTTTGTATTTAATTATTACTTAACTCTTGATACTTTTAGGTTTGCGAAGACGTTAATGAATGTCATGAAATTGGTAATCAATGCGCGTTTAGATGTCATAATGTGCCTGGATCTTTCCGTTGCATTTGTCCTTATGGCTATAGTTTAGCTCCTGATGGTCGTCATTGTCAAGGTATATTCTTCAAAATTATTATCAATACTACAACTATTTAATTTATTGTCTGCTTTTTTATAGATGTTGATGAATGCATTACTCCGGCAAATAACTGTAAATTCCAATGCAAAAATCTCATTGGTTCGTTCATGTGCATTTGTCCTGAAGGATACACGCAAGTCGGCTTGACTGACGATTGTAGAGATATTAATGAGTGCACTGCAAATTCAGGATTGTGTCCAAATGGTCATTGCTTGAATTTACAAGGCTCTTATCGTTGCGATTGCTTCTCTGGTTTTGAAATTAGTGATGACGGAAAATCCTGTATAGGTCAGTAAACGTTTTTGCTCTCTAATATTTAGTTTTGAGTCAAAATTTATAAAATTGATTATATCTTACAGATAAACGTCAAGGCTCATGCTTCAGGCAATTGATTCACGGACGTTGCGTGGGAAATTCGCGAGAAATGAAGCAAGTAACACGCGCAGATTGTTGTTGCTCGATGGGTGAATCATGGGGTCCTACTTGTGAATTATGTCCATCTAAATACTCCCCGCAATATCAAGAACTTTGCTTAGAGAGCGGATTCACCTTTGATGGCCAGGATGTGGATGAATGCGCTACTATTCCTGATTTATGTCGAAATGGTCGATGCATTAATACGATGGGATCCTACAGATGCATTTGCAATAAAGGATATCGCGCTGATTCCTCCGGATTAGCATGTTATGGTATTTTTATTTCCAGTTATATTCAATATGCATTGATACTGCATTTATCCTGCAATTAATGTTCTGTATCATTTTTCAGACGTAAACGAATGCCAAGCAAATCCTGCGCCTTGTCAATACAACTGCCAAAACACGGAAGGCAGCTATGTGTGCTCATGTCCTGTTGGCTACCTGTTAAATCCGGACGGTACATCCTGCCGTGACTTGGACGAATGCGCTACCGGTCAGCATATCTGTCAGCACAACTGTATTAATATTCAGGGTAGCTACCAATGCTCCTGCAGTAAAGGATACAAGCAGGATGGTGACGATTGTTTAGGTCAGTTATTCGCGAATATTTCTTATTTTTTTGAATTACTTTTCATGCAATTTTTAATTAAATACAGACATAAACGAATGCAAAGAAGGGGTATGTCCTACACCAGGCAGATGCGTAAATACACGAGGAAGTTTCAAATGCATTTGTCCTCATGGATTCAAACTGGACGAAACAGGAACTTATTGCACTGACGCAGATGAATGTTTAGATGATACTAAATGTCCTGAAGGTACCGGCGCGTTAATTAATCGCTCAAATTTAAATTGTGATAATTATTTTGTTTGCTAAACAGGTTGTCAGAACTTAATTGGAGGATATCGATGTGGATGTCCTGATGGTTATTATTTACATCACCATTATAACCATTGCATTGACAAGAACGAATGCACGAATAATCCTTGCGGCGTTAACGGCAATTGTTATAATACGCCAGGAAGTTATCGATGCGGATGTCAGGATGGTCATCAGTTTGATAACAAACAAAATATTTGCGTTCAGGTAAAGCACCTTGACTTTTGTTTAATTCCAAGAGAAAATTAACTTAAAATTGAAATTTAGATGAGTTCAATTTGCTACGGTGCGCCATGCAATTTCGGCTGTACTCCAGGAGCTGGCGGATACTCCTGTCGCTGTCCGCAAGGATATCAGAGTATTAGTCCAGGACATTGCATTGCAACTATATCACCCACGGCAGGATATCGCGGAGACATTGGTAACGTGCCAGTTTACCCGATTGGCGGGGATGGCAATGCCGATGATAAAATAATTGGTTCCGAAGGCTGCTTCTCGTGCAAAGTAAATTCATAATCTATAAGTTCTAAAAACGTAATCACATTAAAATCAATTTCCATTAAGGTGAACGGAAGACATCGACGGGAATCACGTCGTCTTCGAGGATTAAATGGTAATTCAACCAACATAATCGAACAGGCTGTGTTGCGCAGAATGGCAGGACGACGAGCGGCAAGGAAACAGCGTCGAATGCGTCGTCATGGATACGCTGAAGACATTGAGTTAAAGATCAACTTGAACCAAACGAAGCATCGTATGCGCATTATTAAAATACAGCCATCTGTTAAGGTAATATTCGCAAAATTTTAATTTTCCTTTTATGCAAAGTTTCCAAACTTTTTCAGACCGAAATGGAATATAGACTTGTTAAGGGCGCAGACTTGCACAAATTTGAACTAATCAAAAGAAACGGAGTTTGGGCACTGCACTTTAAACGACGCCTCAAACATCCAGGTAAATTTGATATCGTTATTCAAGGTAGACCTGTACGAATTGAAAGTGCTTTAACAACCACAACACCAAGCAGCGATAATACGAACGAGATAACTCTTGTTGCAAATGAAGAAACAACCGAAACAACGTCTGTAGCAACAACAACGACGATCGCAAATGATGCGTACGAAAAACCACTTTTGTTGCGCGTACGCCTCATTGTTATCGAATAGAATAATTATTATAATGAAGCCATGTTTGTAACCAAATTAAAAACGCCATTAAATTATGAAAATACTACGTATGTTGATGGATCATACTGCCATATAATTGACATATACAAAGAAATTAATTCTATTGCCATGGTAACGCGACTGCCATTTAATCATAGACGAAGAAAGGTCAAGCATGTAATCGTAATGTGTTCAAAAATGGTTCAAACAAACAAATTGAGAAATTATTTATATTTATATGCAACGTTTTAGCATAGAACTTGTTATTCACACTACGCAAACAAGAGAAACGTTATTTGTAGAATGCAATTGTTTAGTTTTAGTAGGAAAGTATTATAAATAGAAAAAACGCAATCCCGGCGAAGACAAAGTGGTGTAAAAAATTGTAGAGATGTCAATGAATCGGAAAATATATATACCTATGTAATGCTATTTTAAAATTAAACGTATTTATATATTTTATCTATTTGTATAAAAATAAGAGAAGTACGCGTAATTATTATATTTATATATGCATTAATTATATTTCGTGAAAAATTTGTTAAGTTACCTAGTAAACAAAATGTAAGCAAGAATTAAAGATTCGAATTCATTTGAAAATTATTTAACGATCGCTCATCGTCGATTTATAAATTTAATAAAATTATTATAATATGTGCTACACATGCAAAATACGTAGCTATTAGTAAAAAAACTAATTTTGAAGCTGAAAACAACAACGGAACTTATTTAGAATGTTGTGCTCAAAGCATTCACTCAACGCGTCTGCAATAATTTGTTGTATACTATACGTAAATGTATTCTGCATTAAATTTAGTCATCAAGACGATATAGAAACAATTCTGGAATGGAAACGATTACAATTTGACTATCCGAATGAGGCAGCACGTCAAAGAGATATTACTGAAGGTATTTACAAACCGGATGTGCCTATTCCAATGGACGTCGACGCGTTTTATGCGCGACATAATAAACGATTTATATTTGTAACTATTCCTAAACTGAGGCCAGGAGTTCCTGTAACTTTTGGATATGTATCTGATAAAAAATACGATGGTGATCCAGTAATTACACCATTTCCTAATTGGGATTGGCATCGCAACACATCCCAGTGTACAAACAAATTCGTTTCCGTTTACAGCGTGCACGTAAAGTATTAAGAATTAAATAATTGAATACGCGATTAAGTTACGAAATTACCAGATTGATAAATGTGGCTATCTGCATATTCTGGATAGCGGAAATGAAGGAAATGGTGTAATTTGTCCACCGAAAGTCGTCATGTTTAATTTAAACCACGTAAGTTGTAAAGAATTTAAAATCACTCTATAACTTATTATTTTAGTTTCCTTGGAGTAGCTACGTTCAAAATTATTATGAATATCCGTCGACTGTATATAAATCGAATTCCTTGTTTACTAGTTTACAAATTCAGAGTAATACAATTAATTGCATTGCGCCAATTTTCACGTTAATCGCGGACACAGCGCAATCCAGTATGGTGCACGCTCGAGTACATCCTGCAATCAAATCCAACGATATCAAAGTGAAACACGAAAGTATGAAACCCGTAAATGGTTATACAGACTTTGAAATTCTCGGTACTAAGTTTACTTTGAATATTGGTATTCTTGCAACATCTCTTTCATCACCAATGACTCCAATTGATATCTATCGGACGTATGCGTATATGCCTTTATCTTCTGGCTATTTCAGTCATATTAATACACAACACTTCTACTCAAACGAAATACCCATTCAATTCCAGGTAATTGAATTTCATTTATCAAGTTTTAGAGGACTGATAAGTACGTAATATAATTTTTACTTCAGACGTTTAAATCACCCACCGTAAGTCAAACTGCTGCAATGGTATCCAACAGACAATCCATCATGTTTTTATCTAATATGCAAAACACATCGATTGTTTGTTTTCACCCTTATTCAACTGACTTTGGGCCGAATGTTCATACAGTATACAAGAATACAACCACGCTGCAATTTGTCAGTGGCATGAAGGTTGAAACAACGTTTGGAATTGTTGTTATATAAGAATTAAGTCATTAAATTTAATTGCAGATTGTTGAAACTGAATTGGGACACGAACAATTGTGGATAATGAGCAATCGATTACAAAAAGCCCTAACTACCGGTTATGATTTTAACGAAGTCAATTTTAGAATATCAGTGGGTTGGACAAAACAATTATTAAATGACTCACCATGCCAATCGCCCGCACAAGTGGAATAGGCAAAAAGTTTGAAGCTTAAAATGAATCCTGTAATCTTGATAATAAATGATAATAAATTCATTAGTGTTTGCTTTTTATACCCGTGCAAACAGCGGGTCCCTGACTGAACTTAGCCATACGCCAATTTAATTTAAATAGTAAATTATCATTAAAATATTGGTCGTATGCCCACCCCCGCGACAAGGACGCGCCTGTCAGGAATTACCCAGGTGAAACTTTAGTTCAATAATTTAGTTTCCCTGGGCCGGGTTAATGACTTTGCTTTTCATTCAGGATTGAATGCGAAACAAAGTCAAAGGCGACCTAAAACAAAAGAAAACACAAATATATGATTAGTAACACTCCCGCTACACGAGTAGCCATGCCGCCCTAAAAAGGAAGTGCCGATTTAGGGATAAGGATATGCCGACTGTGCCCAACCATCACACACACATTATAAATATGCAAATTTCTTTAAATATTTCATTAAAAACTCACGGTTTACTGAAGCCCTGTGGAGAGAAAGTATAAATTATAAACAATAAATGCCTGAAAGAGAACGTCGATTGGCACACTCACAGTCAGCAAGGATAAAGGAACAGCCTAATACGAATGAGAGGGGACGCGGAGCTAATTGAAATCTAATCCTGTGAAAAAAGATATGGTTATTAATCAGTCACTCTTTCTCATGCTTTTTTTTCTGCACACATTCCATTCATACAAAAATAGCTAACGAGAGGGAGACATGGGGATAATTAGCCTACCTAAGTACATATCCAATGATGGGCATCGTCTATTCCGCGCGAGACGAGCAGTTTGGCACGTGCCGATCAGTTGTGACCTGAGGGTAGCTACGTCCAAACATATGTCTACCCACCACAGGCTCTCATCCGAGATTTAACACCAAAAATAAATACAACACAAATAATATTATTTCTGGAGGTTCTCCTCCTTGAATTTAAATCGTCCTTTACTCGCGGTTGAATAAATAATAACGATAAAACGATAACGCGCCCGACGACTTAGCGAACGATAAATAACGACTGGCTACAGTCCAGAACGGCACTATCCTTTCTGTAGCCACGACATAATAATATTGTGGTTGCTGCTGCATGTTGGTGGTATTGGAACGGATTCTTGGATTCCTGGACTTCTTTGCTTCTCCTCGGACATCTCTTCTTGATGGCATCTTCCCTCCTTCTGAGCAGCAACAGCAACTGGCAAGCTAAAAACACCCGATCGCGAAAAACTACTACTAAATTGGTCTTAAGGACCCGCGTAAAAGTCAAAAAGACTTTGAACGTCTGTGGAGTCAGAAGAACTCAGTCTATATCGTTGGAGTCGGAAGGACTCTTGCGTAAGGTGATACTCACTAATTATTGTTCACAATTTGTGCCACAATAAATTTTCTAAAGTTGCTCCACTATTACAGTTTGTAATAGTGGAGATTCCTCTTCGGCGAGCATTACTTGTGGGTCGGCACACAAGCAGTCGCCCCGCTGAGCGTCCCATCGTTGGCCCTCGCCGCATCTGGAACCCTCTGGATGGATGGATGTTGAAGTCGTCTGGAACCCTCCTCTGGATGGATGTTGACGTCATCTGGAACCCTCTGGATGGATCGTTGGACGGATATACGGCCGCCTTTTCATAATATTTAGTCTCTCACGGCACTCGCGAAAATTACAAAAACTGCCGGAACGGAACCCGCACTCGAATTCTACGCGACCCGCACTCGGACTCTACACGCACTCGAAAACTTTTAACGCGCACTTTACCGTACCCGCACTCGGTAATTTGTTTTGACTGTGGATCCATAGCACCTACAACATAAATAACTATAGCTAGCTATATTAAAATGTTCAAAGACGAACTTACTTGAGGCTCCATCGTAGAGTGCCCAACTGCTGTCCTATGGAATGAATTCCTCCTTCTTGAAGAAGACGTTCCTCACTGAAATAAGAACTCCTTGTTAGTATATAATAATAAACATTAATATATTTGTAAACTCAAACTTACTTGAAAGTCCATCGCTGAGTGCCCAACTGCTGTCTCATGGAATGAATTCCTCCCTCTTGAAGAAGACGCTCCTCACTGAAATAAGAACTCCTTGTTAGTATAAAATAATACACAACATATCATTCATATATTTTCAAAGTCAAACTTACTTGAAAGTCCATCGTTGAGTGCCCAACTGCTGTCGTATGGAATGGACTCTTCCCTCTTAATGAAGATCATTTTGATTTTGATGGACGTCGCACTCCCAGACATTTGTCACTGGAATAGAACCATCAGTGCTGCATGTTGGTAGTGTGAGTGGCCCTCACGACACCCTCCCCAGCTCTAAGTCTTCTTGCGACACAAGAAGGTGCTGGATCGCTGGTTCTTCCTGGGAGTTTTCCTAAACAAACTTAGTCGAGATATGCATCAACCATACGTGAACTTAATCTGAATAAGTCAACTCAATATCCTATCCCTGCACAGTATCACATCGCTAGCGATTACCAAGCTTACAATCAACCAAGAAAAAAAGTAACTGGAAAAGTAAATAATAATAAATAATATTAAGGTTTTAGTATTCAATTATATTATGACTCTTTGCAAATAGTTAATATAAATCTAACTCAATTTGACTTTATATTGGTACATCAATTTACTGTTGCAGATCATTCTCACAAATCTCTCACACAGGCACTCAGTCAAATTCATACGCTGTAAAAGAAAATGTAATCACAGTAAACTGTGTAATTAAATCGAAGAGTTGCCTCTTGATTTATTAGATCTTGGAAGATCTAGAAGGAGTACATGAAGTACTCTTTGAATCGAACATTATTACTAATGTTTGATTTCATACAAAAGAAATTTAATCACAGAAAACTGTGAAACAAAATCGAAGAGTTTCCTCTCGATTTATTAGATCCCGAAGGACCTAGAAGTAGTATATCAAATACTATTTATATCTAGTACCGTCAGTGTTAGATTTATGCAAAAAGAAAATTAATCACAGCGAGCTGTGAAGTAAAATCGGAGAGTTGCCTCTCGATTTGTTAGATCCTTAAGGACCTAGAAGGAGTATATGAAATACTCTTTATATCTAACACTATTTCAAGTGTTAGATTTATTTAAAGAGGAAAATAGTCACAGATAACTGTGAAATAAAATCAGAGAGTTGACTCTCGATTTTTTAAATCCCGAAGGATCTAGAAGGAGTATGTGAAATACTCTTTGAATCAGACACTATTACTAGTGTTTGATTTATTCCGAATGAAAAATAAGCACAGCGAACTGTGAAGTAAAATCGGAGAGTTGCCTCTCGATTTAGAAGATCCCGTAAGATCTCGAAGTAGTATATAAAATACTATTTTTTCTAACACTGTTATAAGTACTAGATTTGTTAAAAGAAAATATTAATCACAGAAAACTGTGAAATAAAATCGAAGAGTTGCCTCTCGATTTATTAGATCCCGAAGGATCTAGAAGGAGTATGTGAAATACTCTTTGAATCGAACACTACTACTAGTGTTTGATTTGTTCCAAGTGAAAAATAGGCACAGCGAACTGTGAAGTAAAATCGGAGAGTTGCCTCTCGATTTATTAGATCCCGTAAGATCTTGAAGTAGTATATAAAATACTATTTTATCAAACACTTTTACAAGTGTTTGATTTCTTCATAGAGAAAATTAATCACAGAAAACTGTGAAATAAAATCGAAGAGTTGCCTCTCGATTTATTAGGTCCCGAAGGACCTAGAAGTAGTATATGAATACTATTCATAGCTAACACTATTACAAGTGTTAGTTATCTTTAGAGAGAAAAATAATCATCAGCATCTGCAACAATACTTGATGACCGTTTTGGACTCAAATGTCTCTTTAACAAAAATTATAAGTCCTAATATAAAGAATACTAAATAACTAAAAATAAAAAGAAGTAATTAAAATGGTGGTGAAGAAAAGAAGTAAAATTATGCAAAATAAAACAAATCAAAAAATTAATAAAATAAAATTTAAAAAGTGGGTAGCTACTTAATTCACGATTAATTGTAAGCTAGGCCTTCGCAAATAAGCAATAGTGTAAACAGGGACCTGAATACAAATTAACATAAACCGAAAAAGATTCACGTTAAGCAGATGAATATTCTACTAAAATTTCCTAATCTAAATATTAATTATATAAATTAATCTGAAACAATAACATGCAATTGAAATTACCACAATCACGGTCATCTCATCAAGCAAGACAGGCGAAGCATGCACTAAAAAAGAAAATGAAAAGGTACTCACGGTTTTCTCGATGACATCCCTCGGAAATTGGCTTCTGTCTCTGGTTATTGGCTGGACACATCTTGGATGGAAATCCCTCTGGATGGAACGTCTAATACTCGCGCACTCGATGAAACTATTTCGCGACCCGCACTCGTACTTTCCGCGCACAAACTGGTTTGGAGATCTGTGCTCCTTAATGTTTAAATTCTTTAGTTATATTTTGGAGACCATTGAAAACGATCAACTGGCACTCCTTTAATCCCTTGCGGGAATGGTATATGTATTAGGTTTAATTGTATTGTAATAAAGGTGGAGTCCCTTGAAAACGATCAAGCGGTTACTCCTTTAAACACTGTTGGACGAAGACCTCCTGGTCACATCTTGGATGGCAAGTCACTCCTGCACTGGATCTTTACGCGCACTTAATTGTCAGTCCTTTCTGAAAGAAAGAAGGTTAGCAAGCTGAAAAAGAACAATAATATTAGCACAAAATAAAATATCCTGAAAAAGAAATCATTAATGTTTTAATTTTTAAGTTGGGAGATTTGTACTCCTTTATGTTTAAGTTTTATTTATTCTTTGGAGACCATTGAAAACGATCAAGAAGGTACTCCTTTAATCCCTTGCGGGAATGGTATATGTATTAGGTTTAATTGTATTGTATTAAAGATATAATCCACACTGATGGACAAAGTCTTCTGGCTTTGTTTAAAGTTTAGGAAGCAACTGAGCTCAGAACTTCACGACTAAGAGAGAGATTTTTAACTTGTAGAACTTTGAACACGACCAAAGAGGAAGAACCACAGCTGAATTTGGTATCTCACTTTCCCCCCACGGCTCAGTAACTAGGGGAAAATCTCAAAAGGCATAGAAGCCTAGCGACCCTTGTCTCAGATCGTCTTCCCGAACGAGTCGGGAAAAGTCAAATTGGAGCGCAACTGTCTCTCTAGTAACAATAGTTAGCAACAATATTCCTTAGAGAACTAGAACTACCTCCATCTAGGGGAGCAAAGGGTAGTTATGATTGACCGCCCCCCTATGAGTTGACTGGACCAATGCTCCACGCCCCGCCGGGAGCACACTGCGCACGCGAATACGATTCACCATTATAACTTTTCTGGCTACCGAAGCCGGACGCGAGTACCCCCCTAAACGGTATGGAATTGAAAAAGCGGAGAAACAACCGCCTACTGTTGAATTTAACCGCAAGACTTGGTTTTTCATTCAATAAATTTCCCAATTTACGTGAAATCACTCATTTATTTATTTTTGT
Source organism: Aleochara curtula (assembly GCA_963978815.1). NCBI lineage: Eukaryota > Metazoa > Arthropoda > Insecta > Coleoptera > Staphylinidae > Aleochara > Aleochara curtula. Next base: position 10,507,671 of record OZ022221.1, on the reverse strand, counting down.
GGTTTAAATGTATCCTGTAATCAAAAGATGATAATAAATTCATTAGTGTTTGCTTTTTATACCCGTGCAAACAGCGGGTCCCTGACAGAACTTAGCCATACGCCAATTTAATTTAAATAGTAAATTATCATTAAAATATTGGTCGTATGCCCACCCCCGCGACAAGGACGCGCCTGGCAGGAATTACCCAGGTGAAACTTTAGCACAATAATTTAGTTTCCCTGGGCCGGGTTAATGACTTTGTTTTTCATTTAGCTTCGAATGCGAAACAAAGTCAAAGGCGACTTTGAGTCTATAGATGAGTCTATGGATGAGAAAACTGTAAGCTTTCCGTAGCAGTTAATATATTAACATTTTAACTTTAAATAACTCTGCAAATAATTTTTTTTTATGATGAAAATTGCATCATATTAAAGAGCGTTAAATGATTAATAAATGCTGAAAATTTCAACTTGATATCTTAAAAAACAAAAAAGTTATAGGAGTTTAAAGTTTAAAAAAACAGTGCCACTGGTGTTACGCTCGCACTGCACCCGCGCAAATTCGCACCTGCTGCTACCGGCAACAGTAGGAATGCAAATATTATCGCGCTCTCTTGCTCCTGTAACATTGATTAGTAGAAAAAATTGCCGCAAATCCATGATGGCCGCTCTTATGGCCTTTACATGCATAGTAACCATGGCAACCAGCGCTGAGCAACAGAGGCCGTATATTGCGTTCTCTTTTCATTAATGCTCATTCGGTGATTTGTTCTTTGGTACTTATGAATGACACGTGTATCTTTAAATCGTTATAACTATTGACACAATTGAGATAATTTAAAAATTTAAAAAGCATATGAATCTTGGATTCTTCCTTGATAAACTGACTCGTATTATTTTTAACTAATTAGTCTTAATACTACGGCGCGCCATAATGAATTACGGATATCCTAATGGTAGTAAATTAATGAAAATTATTGAAATAATTTCTGGTTTAAGAGTGCAAATTTGGATAAATACATACTTGTAGGGTAATTATATTAATTAGAAAAATTATAAAAAAATTCTATCTTTAATAGATTATGAGTAAATTAAAAGTTACAAAAATTATCAAGTTATTTAAAAAAATGTAATTGAAGGACTTCTAAAAGTTTTATAGCTTTGAAGTTTTGTGTGGTGATGCAAAGTTAGATGTTATATTTTATTCTGTTTAAGGTAAATTAATATATATAAGTGTTTTCTTGGAAAAAAATCTCAGAGTTGATGTATCAATATTCTGCATGCATAACTTACACCCTTATAATATCCGTTATTATTGATGAAAAATTTCTGGGTAACTGACATGCTTTAAAGAAATTAACGCACTTTCTGCGAATGAAAGAATTAATTATATAGTTCATATAGTTTTTTCGATATTAATAATAAAGTAAAGTCGTAGTTGCTATTATGCTACTGGTAATTACCACCACTAACACCCCTGCATTCAGTGTGCCAGCTGTATGTATCGTGGGGCAAGTCGGTTACACACCTGGATCTCGTGCTAGCAGCACGCAGCACACCAGGGCACACATTCGTCTAGGCAACAGGTGGCCTACTGAATTCTACGCCTGATACAGGTGCACCGTCTTAGCGAGAGATTTTCAAACCCGTATAGCTCTCAAAGTTATTAACCGATCTTAATGATTTAAAAAGCGTAATCATGTGCATTAGAGCTGCTATAATATTATGTCATCAATTATTTAATTGGTAAATTTTGTCACTCTAAATAATAACATTTAATGTTTAATTTCTCAAAAAATCATAAAAGTAATCTGAAAATTTCAATTTCTATTTTTTATGTAATAATATAATAAAATTATAATTATATACGTGCTCCTAGTTATTTTATGTTAATAGATCATTAAATTCCAGTAGATATATTAAAATTATTATCCGCGGGCTGTTAGCTTTAAATAAACAGTTTAACTAATAATATAAATAAATTAAATATTCCTTCCTTCTTTGCTCAATCAGTTGATTGTAATTTAGTATTATTAATAGCAGCACTACACTTTAAAAAGTAGAAGATTTGCTCATGTATTCCAGTGTCTCCTGTAATCAAAAGATGGTCAAACATTAATTGTCATTTGCTAGTTATACCCGTGCAAAGCGGGTCCCTGGCAGAACTTCGCCATACGCCAATTGAATTTAAGTAATGCATAATAATTGAAATATTGGCTGTATGCCCACCCCCGCGACAAGGACGCGCCTGCCAGGAATTACCCAGGTGAAACTTTAGTACAATAATTAAGTTTCCCTGGGCCGGGTTAATGACGTTGTTTTTCATTCACGATTAAATGCGAAACAAAGTCAAAGGCAACCTGAAACAAAAAGAAAAACACAAATATTTGATTAATAACACTCCCGCTACACGAGTAGCCATGCCGCCCTAAAAAGGAAGTGCCGATTTAGGGATAAGGATATGCCGACTGTGCCCAACCATCACACACACATTATAAATATGCAAATTTCTTTAAATATTTCATTAAAAACTCACGGTTTACTGAAGCCCTGTGGAGAGAAAGTACAAATTATAAACAATAAATGCCTGAAAGAGAACGTCGATTGGCACACTCACAGTCAGCAAGGATAAAGGAACAGCCTAATACGAATGAGAGGGGACGCGGAGCTAATTGAAATCTAATCCTGTGAAAAAAGATATGGTTATTAATCAGTCACTCTTTCTCATGCTTTTTTTTCTGCACACATTCCATTCATACAAAAATAGCTAACGAGAGGGAGACATGGGGATAATTAGCCTACCTAAGTACATATCCAATGATGGGCATCGTCTATTCCGCGCGAGACGAGCAGTTTGGCACGTGCCGATCAGTTGTGACCTGAGGGTAGCTACGTCCAAACATATGTCTACCCACCACAGGCTCTCATCCGAGATTTAACACCAAAAATAAATACAACACAAATAATATTATTTCTGGAGGTTCTCCTCCTTGAATTTAAATCGTCCTTTACTCGCGGTTGAATAAATAATAACGATAAAACGATAACGCGCCCGACGACTTAGCGAACGATAAATAACGACTGGCTACAGTCCAGAACGGCACTATCCTTTCTGTAGCCACGACATAATAATATTGTGGTTGCTGCTGCATGTTGGTGGTATTGGAACGGATTCTTGGATTCCTGGACTTCTTTGCTTCTCCTCGGACATCTCTTCTTGATGGCATCTTCCCTCCTTCTGAGCAGCAACAGCAACTGGCAAGCTAAAAACACCCGATCGCGAAAAACTACTACTAAGTTGGTCTTAAGGACCCGCGTAAAAGTCAAAAAGACTTTGAACGTCTGTGGAGTCAGAAGAACTCAGTCTATATCGTTGGAGTCGGAAGGACTCTTGCGTAAGGTGATACTCACTAATTATTGTTCACAATTTGTGCCACAATAAATTTTCTAAAGTTGCTCCACTATTACAGTTTGTAATAGTGGAGATTCCTCTTCGGCGAGCATTACTTGTGGGTCGGCACACAAGCAGTCGCCCCGCTGAGCGTCCCATCGTTGGCCCTCGCCGCATCTGGAACCCTCTGGATGGATGGATGTTGAAGTCGTCTGGAACCCTCCTCTGGATGGATGTTGACGTCATCTGGAACCCTCTGGATGGATCGTTGGACGGATATACGGCCGCCTTTTCATAATATTTAGTCTCTCACGGCACTCGCGAAAATTACAAAAACTGCCGGAACGGAACCCGCACTCGAATTCTACGCGACCCGCACTCGGACTCTACACGCACTCGAAAACTTTTAACGCGCACTTTACCGTACCCGCACTCGGTAATTTGTTTTGACTGTGGATCCATAGCACCTACAACATAAATAACTATAGCTAGCTATATTAAAATGTTCAAAGACGAACTTACTTGAGGCTCCATCGTAGAGTGCCCAACTGCTGTCCTATGGAATGAATTCCTCCTTCTTGAAGAAGACGTTCCTCACTGAAATAAGAACTCCTTGTTAGTATATAATAATAAACATTAATATATTTGTAAACTCAAACTTACTTGAAAGTCCATCGCTGAGTGCCCAACTGCTGTCTCATGGAATGAATTCCTCCCTCTTGAAGAAGACGCTCCTCACTGAAATAAGAACTCCTTGTTAGTATAAAATAATACACAACATATCATTCATATATTTTCAAAGTCAAACTTACTTGAAAGTCCATCGTTGAGTGCCCAACTGCTGTCGTATGGAATGGACTCTTCCCTCTTAATGAAGATCATTTTGATTTTGATGGACGTCGCACTCCCAGACATTTGTCACTGGAATAGAACCATCAGTGCTGCATGTTGGTAGTGTGAGTGGCCCTCACGACACCCTCCCCAGCTCTAAGTCTTCTTGCGACACAAGAAGGTGCTGGATCGCTGGTTCTTCCTGGGAGTTTTCCTAAACAAACTTAGTCGAGATATGCATCAACCATACGTGAACTTAATCTGAATAAGTCAACTCAATATCCTATCCCTGCACAGTATCACATCGCTAGCGATTACCAAGCTTACAATCAACCAAGAAAAAAAGTAACTGGAAAAGTAAATAATAATAAATAATATTAAGGTTTTAGTATTCAATTATATTATGACTCTTTGCAAATAGTTAATATAAATCTAACTCAATTTGACTTTATATTGGTACATCAATTTACTGTTGCAGATCATTCTCACAAATCTCTCACACAGGCACTCAGTCAAATTCATACGCTGTAAAAGAAAATGTAATCACAGTAAACTGTGTAATTAAATCGAAGAGTTGCCTCTTGATTTATTAGATCTTGGAAGATCTAGAAGGAGTACATGAAGTACTCTTTGAATCGAACATTATTACTAATGTTTGATTTCATACAAAAGAAATTTAATCACAGAAAACTGTGAAACAAAATCGAAGAGTTTCCTCTCGATTTATTAGATCCCGAAGGACCTAGAAGTAGTATATCAAATACTATTTATATCTAGTACCGTCAGTGTTAGATTTATGCAAAAAGAAAATTAATCACAGCGAGCTGTGAAGTAAAATCGGAGAGTTGCCTCTCGATTTGTTAGATCCTTAAGGACCTAGAAGGAGTATATGAAATACTCTTTATATCTAACACTATTTCAAGTGTTAGATTTATTTAAAGAGGAAAATAGTCACAGATAACTGTGAAATAAAATCAGAGAGTTGACTCTCGATTTTTTAAATCCCGAAGGATCTAGAAGGAGTATGTGAAATACTCTTTGAATCAGACACTATTACTAGTGTTTGATTTATTCCGAATGAAAAATAAGCACAGCGAACTGTGAAGTAAAATCGGAGAGTTGCCTCTCGATTTAGAAGATCCCGTAAGATCTCGAAGTAGTATATAAAATACTATTTTTTCTAACACTGTTATAAGTACTAGATTTGTTAAAAGAAAATATTAATCACAGAAAACTGTGAAATAAAATCGAAGAGTTGCCTCTCGATTTATTAGATCCCGAAGGATCTAGAAGGAGTATGTGAAATACTCTTTGAATCGAACACTACTACTAGTGTTTGATTTGTTCCAAGTGAAAAATAGGCACAGCGAACTGTGAAGTAAAATCGGAGAGTTGCCTCTCGATTTATTAGATCCCGTAAGATCTTGAAGTAGTATATAAAATACTATTTTATCAAACACTTTTACAAGTGTTTGATTTCTTCATAGAGAAAATTAATCACAGAAAACTGTGAAATAAAATCGAAGAGTTGCCTCTCGATTTATTAGGTCCCGAAGGACCTAGAAGTAGTATATGAATACTATTCATAGCTAACACTATTACAAGTGTTAGTTATCTTTAGAGAGAAAAATAATCATCAGCATCTGCAACAATACTTGATGACCGTTTTGGACTCAAATGTCTCTTTAACAAAAATTATAAGTCCTAATATAAAGAATACTAAATAACTAAAAATAAAAAGAAGTAATTAAAATGGTGGTGAAGAAAAGAAGTAAAATTATGCAAAATAAAACAAATCAAAAAATTAATAAAATAAAATTTAAAAAGTGGGTAGCTACTTAATTCACGATTAATTGTAAGCTAGGCCTTCGCAAATAAGCAATAGTGTAAACAGGGACCTGAATACAAATTAACATAAACCGAAAAAGATTCACGTTAAGCAGATGAATATTCTACTAAAATTTCCTAATCTAAATATTAATTATATAAATTAATCTGAAACAATAACATGCAATTGAAATTACCACAATCACGGTCATCTCATCAAGCAAGACAGGCGAAGCATGCACTAAAAAAGAAAATGAAAAGGTACTCACGGTTTTCTCGATGACATCCCTCGGAAATTGGCTTCTGTCTCTGGTTATTGGCTGGACACATCTTGGATGGAAATCCCTCTGGATGGAACGTCTAATACTCGCGCACTCGATGAAACTATTTCGCGACCCGCACTCGTACTTTCCGCGCACAAACTGGTTTGGAGATCTGTGCTCCTTAATGTTTAAATTCTTTAGTTATATTTTGGAGACCATTGAAAACGATCAACTGGCACTCCTTTAATCCCTTGCGGGAATGGTATATGTATTAGGTTTAATTGTATTGTAATAAAGGTGGAGTCCCTTGAAAACGATCAAGCGGTTACTCCTTTAAACACTGTTGGACGAAGACCTCCTGGTCACATCTTGGATGGCAAGTCACTCCTGCACTGGATCTTTACGCGCACTTAATTGTCAGTCCTTTCTGAAAGAAAGAAGGTTAGCAAGCTGAAAAAGAACAATAATATTAGCACAAAATAAAATATCCTGAAAAAGAAATCATTAATGTTTTAATTTTTAAGTTGGGAGATTTGTACTCCTTTATGTTTAAGTTTTATTTATTCTTTGGAGACCATTGAAAACGATCAAGAAGGTACTCCTTTAATCCCTTGCGGGAATGGTATATGTATTAGGTTTAATTGTATTGTATTAAAGATATAATCCACACTGATGGACAAAGTCTTCTGGCTTTGTTTAAAGTTTAGGAAGCAACTGAGCTCAGAACTTCACGACTAAGAGAGAGATTTTTAACTTGTAGAACTTTGAACACGACCAAAGAGGAAGAACCACAGCTGAATTTGGTATCTCACTTTCCCCCCACGGCTCAGTAACTAGGGGAAAATCTCAAAAGGCATAGAAGCCTAGCGACCCTTGTCTCAGATCGTCTTCCCGAACGAGTCGGGAAAAGTCAAATTGGAGCGCAACTGTCTCTCTAGTAACAATAGTTAGCAACAATATTCCTTAGAGAACTAGAACTACCTCCATCTAGGGGAGCAAAGGGTAGTTATGATTGACCGCCCCCCTATGAGTTGACTGGACCAATGCTCCACGCCCCGCCGGGAGCACACTGCGCACGCGAATACGATTCACCATTATAACTTTTCTGGCTACCGAAGCCGGACGCGAGTACCCCCCTAAACGGTATGGAATTGAAAAAGCGGAGAAACAACCGCCTACTGTTGAATTTAACCGCAAGACTTGGTTTTTCATTCAATAAATTTCCCAATTTACGTGAAATCACTCATTTATTTATTTTTGTGGTTTAAATGTATCCTGTAATCAAAAGATGATAATAAATTCATTAGTGTTTGCTTTTTATACCCGTGCAAACAGCGGGTCCCTGACAGAACTTAGCCATACGCCAATTTAATTTAAATAGTAAATTATCATTAAAATATTGGTCGTATGCCCACCCCCGCGACAAGGACGCGCCTGGCAGGAATTACCCAGGTGAAACTTTAGCACAATAATTTAGTTTCCCTGGGCCGGGTTAATGACTTTGTTTTTCATTTAGCTTCGAATGCGAAACAAAGTCAAAGGCGACTTTGAGTCTATAGATGAGTCTATGGATGAGAAAACTGTAAGCTTTCCGTAGCAGTTAATATATTAACATTTTAACTTTAAATAACTCTGCAAATAATTTTTTTTTATGATGAAAATTGCATCATATTAAAGAGCGTTAAATGATTAATAAATGCTGAAAATTTCAACTTGATATCTTAAAAAACAAAAAAGTTATAGGAGTTTAAAGTTTAAAAAAACAGTGCCACTGGTGTTACGCTCGCACTGCACCCGCGCAAATTCGCACCTGCTGCTACCGGCAACAGTAGGAATGCAAATATTATCGCGCTCTCTTGCTCCTGTAACATTGATTAGTAGAAAAAATTGCCGCAAATCCATGATGGCCGCTCTTATGGCCTTTACATGCATAGTAACCATGGCAACCAGCGCTGAGCAACAGAGGCCGTATATTGCGTTCTCTTTTCATTAATGCTCATTCGGTGATTTGTTCTTTGGTACTTATGAATGACACGTGTATCTTTAAATCGTTATAACTATTGACACAATTGAGATAATTTAAAAATTTAAAAAGCATATGAATCTTGGATTCTTCCTTGATAAACTGACTCGTATTATTTTTAACTAATTAGTCTTAATACTACGGCGCGCCATAATGAATTACGGATATCCTAATGGTAGTAAATTAATGAAAATTATTGAAATAATTTCTGGTTTAAGAGTGCAAATTTGGATAAATACATACTTGTAGGGTAATTATATTAATTAGAAAAATTATAAAAAAATTCTATCTTTAATAGATTATGAGTAAATTAAAAGTTACAAAAATTATCAAGTTATTTAAAAAAATGTAATTGAAGGACTTCTAAAAGTTTTATAGCTTTGAAGTTTTGTGTGGTGATGCAAAGTTAGATGTTATATTTTATTCTGTTTAAGGTAAATTAATATATATAAGTGTTTTCTTGGAAAAAAATCTCAGAGTTGATGTATCAATATTCTGCATGCATAACTTACACCCTTATAATATCCGTTATTATTGATGAAAAATTTCTGGGTAACTGACATGCTTTAAAGAAATTAACGCACTTTCTGCGAATGAAAGAATTAATTATATAGTTCATATAGTTTTTTCGATATTAATAATAAAGTAAAGTCGTAGTTGCTATTATGCTACTGGTAATTACCACCACTAACACCCCTGCATTCAGTGTGCCAGCTGTATGTATCGTGGGGCAAGTCGGTTACACACCTGGATCTCGTGCTAGCAGCACGCAGCACACCAGGGCACACATTCGTCTAGGCAACAGGTGGCCTACTGAATTCTACGCCTGATACAGGTGCACCGTCTTAGCGAGAGATTTTCAAACCCGTATAGCTCTCAAAGTTATTAACCGATCTTAATGATTTAAAAAGCGTAATCATGTGCATTAGAGCTGCTATAATATTATGTCATCAATTATTTAATTGGTAAATTTTGTCACTCTAAATAATAACATTTAATGTTTAATTTCTCAAAAAATCATAAAAGTAATCTGAAAATTTCAATTTCTATTTTTTATGTAATAATATAATAAAATTATAATTATATACGTGCTCCTAGTTATTTTATGTTAATAGATCATTAAATTCCAGTAGATATATTAAAATTATTATCCGCGGGCTGTTAGCTTTAAATAAACAGTTTAACTAATAATATAAATAAATTAAATATTCCTTCCTTCTTTGCTCAATCAGTTGATTGTAATTTAGTATTATTAATAGCAGCACTACACTTTAAAAAGTAGAAGATTTGCTCATGTATTCCAGTGTCTCCTGTAATCAAAAGATGGTCAAACATTAATTGTCATTTGCTAGTTATACCCGTGCAAAGCGGGTCCCTGGCAGAACTTCGCCATACGCCAATTGAATTTAAGTAATGCATAATAATTGAAATATTGGCTGTATGCCCACCCCCGCGACAAGGACGCGCCTGCCAGGAATTACCCAGGTGAAACTTTAGTACAATAATTAAGTTTCCCTGGGCCGGGTTAATGACGTTGTTTTTCATTCACGATTAAATGCGAAACAAAGTCAAAGGCAACCTGAAACAAAAAGAAAAACACAAATATTTGATTAATAACACTCCCGCTACACGAGTAGCCATGCCGCCCTAAAAAGGAAGTGCCGATTTAGGGATAAGGATATGCCGACTGTGCCCAACCATCACACACACATTATAAATATGCAAATTTCTTTAAATATTTCATTAAAAACTCACGGTTTACTGAAGCCCTGTGGAGAGAAAGTACAAATTATAAACAATAAATGCCTGAAAGAGAACGTCGATTGGCACACTCACAGTCAGCAAGGATAAAGGAACAGCCTAATACGAATGAGAGGGGACGCGGAGCTAATTGAAATCTAATCCTGTGAAAAAAGATATGGTTATTAATCAGTCACTCTTTCTCATGCTTTTTTTTCTGCACACATTCCATTCATACAAAAATAGCTAACGAGAGGGAGACATGGGGATAATTAGCCTACCTAAGTACATATCCAATGATGGGCATCGTCTATTCCGCGCGAGACGAGCAGTTTGGCACGTGCCGATCAGTTGTGACCTGAGGGTAGCTACGTCCAAACATATGTCTACCCACCACAGGCTCTCATCCGAGATTTAACACCAAAAATAAATACAACACAAATAATATTATTTCTGGAGGTTCTCCTCCTTGAATTTAAATCGTCCTTTACTCGCGGTTGAATAAATAATAACGATAAAACGATAACGCGCCCGACGACTTAGCGAACGATAAATAACGAGTGGCTACAGTCCAGAACGGCACTATCCTTTCTGTAGCCACGACATAATAATATTGTGGTTGCTGCTGCATGTTGGTGGTTTTGGAACGGATTCTAGGATTCCTGGACTTCTTTGCTTCTCCTCGGACATCTCCTCTTGATGGCATCTTCTCTCCTTCTGAGCAGCAACAGCAACTGGCAAGCTAAAAACACCCGATCGCGAAAAACTACTACTAAGTTGGTCTTAAGGACCCGCGTAAAAATCAGAAGGACTTTGAACGTCTGTTGAGTCAGAAGGACTCAGTCTATATCGTTGGAGTCGGAAGGACACTTGCGTAAGGTGATACTCACTAATTATTGTTCACAATTTGTGCCACAATAAATTTTCTAAAGTTGCTCCACTATTACAGTTTGTAATAGTGGAGATTCCTCTTCGGCGAGCATTACTTGTGGGTCGGCACACAAGCAGTCGCCCCGCTGAGCGTCCCATCGTTGGCCCTCGCCGCATCTGGAACCCTCTGGATGGATGGATGTTGAAGTCGTCTGGAACCCTCCTCTGGATGGATGTTGACGTCATCTGGAACCCTCTGGATGGATCGTTGGACGGATATACGGCCGCCTTTTCATAATATTTAGTCTCTCACGGCACTCGCGAAAATTACAAAAACTGCCGGAACGGAACCCGCACTCGAATTCTACGCGACCCGCACTCGGACTCTACACGCACTCGAAAACTTTTTACGCGCACTTTACCGTACCCGCACTCGGTAATTTGTTTCACTGTGGATCCATAGCAACATAAATAAATATAGCTAGCTATATTAAAATGTCCAAAGTCAAACTTACTTGAGGCTCCATCGTTGAGTGCCCAACTGCTGTCCTATGGAATGGATTCCTCCCTCTTGAAGAAGACGTTCCTCACTGAAATAATAACTGCTTGTTAGTATATAATAATAAACAACATAACATTAATATATTTTTAAACTCAAACTTACTTGAAAGTCCATCGCTGAGTGCCCAACTGCTGTCTCATGGATGAATTCCTCCCTCTTGAAGAAGACGCTCCTCACTGAAATAAGAACTCCTTGTTAGTATAAAATAATACACAACATTCATTCATATATTTTCAAAGTCAAACTTACTTGAAAGTCCATCGCTGAGTGCCCAACTGCTGTCTCATGGAATGGATGCCTCCCTCTTGAAGAAGACGTTCCTCACTGGAATTAAAACTCCTTGTCAGTATATAATGTTACACAACATAAAATTCATACATTTTTAAGATCAAACTTACTTGAAAGTCCATCGTTGAGTGCCCAACTGCTGTCTTATGGAATACTTTATGTTTAAGTTTTGTTGTTTATTCTTTGGAGACCATTGAAAACGATCAAGAGGGTACTCCTTTAATCCCTTGCGGGAATGGTATATGTATTAGGATTAATTATTTTGTATTTAAGGTGGAGTCTCTTGAAATCGATCAAGCGGTTACTCTTTTAAACACTGTTGGACGAAGACCTCCTGGTCACATCTTGGATGGAACGTCTAACACTCCTACTTGAAATTTACGCGCACTGATTGGCAGTCCTTTCTGAAAAAAAGCAGATTAGCAAGCTGAAAAACAAAAAAATAATTATAATATTAACACAAAATAAAATATCCTGAAAGAGAAATCACTATAGTTTTAATTATTAAGTTTGGAGATTTGTACTCCTTTATTTTTAAGTTTTATTGTTTATTCTTTGGAGACCATTGAAAACGATCAAGAGGGTACTCCTTTAATCCCTTGCGGGAATGGTATATGTATTAAGTTTAAGTGTATTGTATTAAAGGTGGAGTCCCTTGAAAACGATCAAGCGGTTACTCCTTTAGGCACTGCTGAACAAAGCCTTCAGCTTTGTTTAATGTTTGGGTAACAAGTTTGGGTTTGGGTAGTTTGGGTAACAACTGAGCTCAGAAGTTGAACAACCAAGAGAAGATTCCAACTTGTAGGCATTTGAATGCTACCAAAGATAAGGAAGATCACAACTAAATTTGGCATCTCACTTTCCCCCCACGGCTTAGTAACTAGGGGGAAAGCCCAAAAGGCATGGAAGCCTAGCGACCCTTGCCTCAGATCATCTTCCCGAACGAGTCGGGAGAAGTCAATTGGAGCGCAACTGTCTCTCTAGTAACAATAGTTAGCAACAATATTCCTCAGAGAACTAGAACTACCTCCATCTAGGGGAGCAAAGGGTAGTTATGATTGACCGCCCCCCTATGAGTTGACTGGACCAAAGCTCCACGCCCCGCCGGGAGCATGCTGCGCACGCGAATACGATTCACCATTATAACTTTTCTGGCTACTGAAGCCAGACGCGAGTACCCCCCTATGCGGTATGGAATTGAAAGAGTGGAGAAACAACCGCCTACTGTTAAATTTAACTTGGTTTTTTATTCAATAAATTTCTCAATTTCCGTGAAATCACTCATTTATTTATTTTACGACAATTTTGCAAGTCTGCGTTTTTATTTTATTTTTGTCTTTACTTTCAAAGTGCATTTAATTAAAACCAGTGATTTATAAATTCAAAACTCGTAAAAATTAGCAATAACAAGTTGGAATTGAAATATTTCAACCAAAAAAGTTACCGTGGCTATTATTAAACCAGTTCCCCATAGAAACAAAATTGGGTGAATGTGGTTTAGCTGCAGGATTTCCTGCTCTTTAATTTCCGGATGCCAAGTGGACGCGAGTTCAATGAAGTTGTCTTTATTTTTAGTTAAGTATTCTTCATGCCAAAAATTCATTAATCCAGCAGCCAATACATTTTGTAGAAAATTCCTCTTTGTATAATAATTCGGATCATGAACATATTGTCGATGATTTAAATTTTTAAAATAGAATGGCAATTTAAATACTTTGTATTTAGATTTATCAAAGTAGAAGTTATCAATGTATTCTAACAATTACGAGTGATTTAATTAAAACAATAACTTTAAATTCAATATTAGGCACTTACTGTGACTATAATAAATTGCAATCATAACAAAATCATATTTGGTATCATTTTTAATTAGAGCCATTATTTCATTATCCGGCATAGTTACATACTTACGTTTAATGGAAAACTATAAGAAAATGGTTATCAACTCAACTTTTCTCATTCTTATATAAAACTTACAGTTTTATGACTAATTTTTAATCCATCTCGCGAAAAAGTATTTGGTAAATATTCAAGTGACTTATCATTTGTTATATCTTCCCATGATTTATAATTTCGGGTATATCTGAAATTAAACAGTTAGTTACATTTAGCACACTGATTTTAGAAATACTTACTGTGGAACTAACAGTGCGCTTAAAATTCCTGAAGAATACAGTGTTGCAACATTCAAAATCATGAATAATGCACAAGTGTACAAAATTCTTGATGCCTTCTTATGCGGATTGATATTTTGAGTTTGGCTAAGAAATAAACCCACTATATCAAAATTATCAATAACAATATCGTTATCCTTAATGCCGCATTTGTTATAAACTGCATCCCTCAAGAAAAAGCTAATGCGAATTAGAATAAAACTGCTTACAATGCATAACCAAATGTAATAATTAAATACATTAATAAAATTCATATATAATCCATGATCAACCCTGAAACCAAATTTTTTAGATTTCTTGTTAACTGCAATTGTTTGCAAACTTACTGAGGCATTGGTACAACAGCAACAACTTCAAGTTCTTGAATAGGAAATAACTGTATATCCTCATCTTCGTCTTTAAAGTCGGGAATGTGGTAAGTTTCCGCTTAATTTCCATAATGAGAGAATATAAAACACAATCAATACATAAACTAATTATCTAATTATTTAAAATACGATTAACCTACCCTTTGATCTAGGAACTTTAATAACCGTCCAATTCCGATACTTAAGAAATTCCAATTCATATCTCGATTGGCAGGAATCCGAAAAAAACTTGAGGAACATACTGAAAACTTGTATTTTCGGTTTATCACTATATTCTCGCCTCACTGTTAAAGGATACATCGCTTTACGATGCGGAAATAAATGTGCGTTGTATTTAAATTTTTGCAATTTTGAATTCCAAATATCAGTTAAAACTAATTCAATTTTCGCTAAACCATGTAACCATACATGTTTATAATGATACACATTTATTTCATGATTACCCAAAACGTGATATCCTTTCGTAACTTTTACATCGTAAACGATTACGATCGTATTTTGAAACTGAGACATATAAACTGCTTCAACTTGTGGTAATAACATGTAACCCAACCAATCAACCAGTATGATGAAATTAATTTGATGTTTTTTGAATAAAAGAAGAGAATTATCAAGAGTCATCAATTGAAACGGTTTCAAACATGGCGCCAATTTCGGTGATATCATATAAATGATATCTGAGCATTCTGTATGCACTGAATTTTGACATACTGGTATCCATGGTGGTAAACGTATTTGATTTGTTTGTACATTACTTGGACAATATGCAATACAAACTGTTCTCGTACTATAACTGTAAGTACTTAATATAACTGATAATAAATAATTCAATTCTGGATACATTATGCTTGTTGCATGATGGCTGTCTACATGCAACTGAAACAAAAATTTATCAAGAATCACTTATAAAGCTTACCAATCTTTTAGCAGAATTACTTTTTCCCAATTTCCTAATGCATACTTTATACCCGAATTGAAAACAAATTTAGTTTAGTAGCAATAACATCTGAATATGATTTTAAACAAGTTAATTTCAGGATAACAATGACAAAATTGGAAGAATCCATCGGAATAAAGTTAATTTTTCTCTACCTATCATTGCCTAATGAATTGAATTGAATAACCCAATTTCTAAACTAAATTACGTAATTTATCAATAATTTGATTAAAACGAAAAAGCCTTATTCAACCAAAATTCAATTTCCTTTTCAGTTTGATTGCTGCGCGCCACGTACAATATGATACCGGAAGTGAATCCCTTATTAATATTAATACTACAAACTACTACAAACTAATATTAATACTACAAGTTGTAACTAATAATCTGGAACCAGATTATTACTCTGTTACTGATATAGAAAAATCATGCGTAAATGTCGTCTATATTTATACTAATATTGCCCATAAAACTTCTGAAGCTTCAACGAAATATCTTCTACCAAATGCATTTATTCGATACATGCAGAAACGCCTTAGTGAAAGAATTGAAGTGAGTTTTACTATTGTCACCGATGATTTGCGTTATATGAAAGATATCGATCCAGAATTGAAAGCCAAGTCAAATGTACTTATCATTTACTATAATTTAAGACAACAGGGAAATCAGCGTATAATTACTCACAATTCTATTCTTTTATATCGTTTTATCAGTACTTTTGAACACCCCGCTGGTGGTATTGCTTTGGAAGATGTCTGGAATTTAACTTCTAAACAGTTTGTGTATAAGAAATATTTATTCCCGGGACGTCGGAATAAATACCAGGATATATTTAGTTATCGTTATACTGAAATGACCCCAAATATCAGATATACAATGTACACCATGATGCTTAGTTCTGGGGGATCAAACACGAGATACTTTTTGGAGTTTGCAAAATATTACAAATATAAGCCAATTAAAAGTAACGTAAAGGCAAATGGTAATAAATTCTGTTATATCTAGGTAATAAATTCTGTTCATTATCATAATAATATCTTGAGTTGTTTTACAGTTGTTAACGCAGATTTTGATAGCTTATCACGAATGATTGGTACACTATTTTATTTACAATACAAGGGTGATTGTTGTCCAGTACACGTAATTGACACAGTGGCAATTGTTCCGAAACCAGAGTAAAATGCACAGACCCTAAAACTTTTCAAACTAATAATTCGATTGTTTTAGAGTTGATACAAGATTTTATATTGATTTTATTAAGGTCTACGAGTGGCAGTCTTGGATATTTATATTAATTACATTTTTAATTACGCGTTTTGTTTTCTATCTAAGAGAATGTCATAGACGTGAACTAAACGAGAACACAATTACAACCCTTGATGTTTTTGGATTATTTCTTAGACAAACTTTTCCAGCCCCAAGAAATCAATCATCACGAATTATTTACTTATGCGTTTTATCAATTTTTATGGTTTACATGATGATTTATACTTCAGCATTTTTCAGTGTACGACTACGTACAAAGTGAGAATAAATTCGTTATTTAAAGTTTATCAAAGCTTTATCAAATTCTTTGCGTAGGTATCGAAATTATTATAAAACTGTGGAGGATTTAATAAACAACAAGGATTTGGAAGTTTTATCGGGAAACTTTACCGATTTTGATCATAGTCATTGGAGTGACATGCTTGCTGAAAATAAATACAAAGCTCAACTGCAACTCGGTTTTGATGAGATAAAAGCAAAAATCCAAGATGATAAACTTTATAAATATTTGATAGTCCTTCCGTTATACAATAAAAGTAGCTATATTAAACTTATTACGTGCATTATAAATGTACTAAGCCAATAATTTTCAGAATACGTGGAGAACTTTAATTTTGATAAATCAAAATACATGCTCATTAAGCTACCACAAGGTGAGAAATATCAAAATTTGCATAATCCTATTAAATCACCTGAGTATTACGACCGTAAATATTTTCTAATGCTCGCTCAAAGCGCTGGATTAATGAACCACTGGAATGAACAAATGATGCAAGTACATAAAGACCGATATACAATACTAGATACGAAATTTAATGATCGACAATTTGTCGCACAATCATTAACCCTGCATCAATTTAAACACATACTTTATCTTTGGATATCTGGACTACTATGCGCGACTTTTATATTTTTCATGGAAATTATCTATGAAAAACTTTAATTACACTTTAATTACGTTTGCTGAAACTGCATAAGAATCAGATGTATTTGCGCACGAATGTTCAAGAAACTTTCACTTGTTAGCACTTTTTATGTTAGAAATAAAGTTGAACGGTGTTTTCAGTCATTAAGGGCGCACTCACAACAAAAGTTAACAGCACGTTCCTCCCAAATCCAAAGGTCGCGTAATTCTCTGGGCAATCCAGCTTGACCAATCTTATTATAATTAGGCTTAATAAGCATGCACCGTCCCACTTTACGACGAAGAATCTTAATTGCAAAACTGCGAGGCTTGCAGGAATAACGTCCATACCAACAATCTTTGGCTCTGCATTCAACATTACGAATGTAGCGCGGGAAATAGTCTGGTCCCAAGTCTATCCAGTTAATATGCGCATCGCAATCCCACTGCCTCTTTGTTTCTCCTTGTTGTTCCTGGTCTTTTTGCCGCTTCCTTAATGCTCGTTTGGGGCGGCGACTTATCTCACTCTCCGAGAGAAGAGAATGGACGTGATCTACTTCCATTGCGGGTGTATCGGATATTTCCATCTGATAATTTTCATCCACGTAAAAGTCTGGAATTGCATTTGCGTCTCGTTTATTGTTACTGCTATAAGTTGTTGTAAAGTTTCGTACAGCGGGCGAATCGATACTCATGTATCTTGGATTAAAAGCTGGTCCAAGAATTTCCGCTAATATGCTGTCCGTTAATTCAATACACTGTTTTTTAGACATTGACCCAACTCCACTTTGGCAGAAGCACAGAAGAATAACTAATAAAATATACAACATTTTGAACTCAAAACTCGCTACTAGAATAGCTCTATTCAAGGGTGAAACACTTAACTGATGCCTTCCAAACTTTGCGCCCGCTTTATATACTGTGCGCTCCCCACTCGTAAAGGACTTTAATTGAATTATAGTAATTTTCAAGTCAATAAGTGAAATTAACTTATTGACAAGCAAATTGTTTGCAGAATTAACCAAATTATGCATGCGCCTTTGTATATTCATTAAACACACCAGACCCAAAAATGGATTAGGATGACCGTTACCACTTAATCCATATAATCTTTACCTGCAAAGTAAATGAAGTATGGGCTTTTCCATGCATAATGGATTAACTACTTAATAACGATACTTTTGGAATTTCCAGATTTTTGCTTTCAAACTATTTAAAAATGTTATTTAAGTATTATAAACTTGCTATATCTAAAACTTTTTAAGCGAATTTTAACACATCAATTTTACGGTAATCACAATAGAAATTTAAAAGTACTTAAAAGAAACGCAAAAAATTATTCGCTATCATTTGGAATAACTGTTTTCTTTCTTTTCCTAGTATCACCTTTGCCTTGGCCTTGCTTGGGTAGCATATTTAATGCTTTTGCTATAGCTACTGCAGAGCCCGAATACAATCTATCGTTAACATAATCAACAGGTTTGCCATCATACGTAGGACCCAACAACTCTTTTTTGATGTAATTAAGTTCATGATCAAAATCAGTGGGTCTCAAGTCTGCAAGATTGAAGTCCTTAATCGTCATTTCTTCAATGATAGTATGCAAAGGATCATCATAGTTGCCACTACCCGATGCAGGAGCTGGCATAACTTTTCCCATTATATGTTCAGAAATATCAAGCAAATTGGGAATGAATTTAACTTCAAAGTGCCGTTCATTTTTGATCATGACCGGTGTTAATTCACAAGAATAAATGCGCCCAATATCGCGGAGCTTTACATAGCTTAGAATATGACATTCTTTAAAACTCTCCCATAAGTTGTTGAACATCTCAGGATGTTGGGGAATAGACTTGATTAAACGGCATGGCTTACAATAATATCCTGGCTTTGAATACGGTTTTTCAGTAAACGGGCGCGCCTCTATGAATGTAATTCCCACAGGAATTTCCGCATTAGTATTTCGTAGTAATTTAGCAGTCTTGCCAGGTATATCGCGATGCATATTTCCCATTTGTATAAAGTAGCCGCATCTCTTTCCTGTCTCGTCAATTGGTTCTGGTTCACATTCATTTTCTTTCTCCTGTTCCTCCCCGTCCTCACCACCTTCAGAATATGTTACTCCAGTCAGCAATACTTCTCTGGTATCTTTGCATAAAACCACACTTGGTGATAGTTTGCCCGGACGTGTTGGACTGTATAATAACACCATAATTTTGGTTTTAGAACCCAGAAATGTTCTTAATCCTAAACGTGTATAGCGTGTCATAAACTCAACGGTTTCTATAAGTTTATCACTTAAAGCAAGTGTATCATAGTAGTATTTACGAATTTCTCTGCCTTGCATTGTTTCATAAACTTCCTTATAGAATGGATCAAAGCTAAAGTTTCTGACCAAGGGCAGCACATCTAAGTGCACATCAAAGTTGGCAAGATCCTTAATGTAAATCAAACTATTAATACGCTCTTTCTGGTCCCCATATGTTGGATCTTCAGTTGCTGTAACAATATATAGAAAGTTTTGATAATCAAACAATTTGGGAAATGATGTAGCTGCCTGTAGAAGGATCTCAGACATTGGCGCATGTTCTGCTACACAAAACTCTTCCTTCAACTCAGCAACAGTCTTCTTAGTTAAATTAAAAAGACGTTTATATGTGTCTGCTGCCATATCTTGAAAGCCAGCAAATTTTCTTTTCAATTTGTATGGATGCCAAAGCATAAGAAACATTCTACTGCCTGGATCGTAATTCCGATCTAATGTGTTATCATAAAAATTGAATGCAGCTTGAATCACATTCTTGAATGGTGCTTCTCCATGTTCATTTTCCACAAACATTGGTTCTGTACAATCAATAAGCATCATAGCTTGTGCTGATGGTTGGACATACATATCTGAAGAGCTAGCCACTGCAATAATAAATTATCTTGTCACTAAAACATGTGGCATGCCTTATCAAAATATTGGATGTAATAATGAATTGTAGATTTAGGACATGATTGAATCCTGATAATCAATAAGCAATTATGCAAAAATACTAATGTTAATAAGTTGTCACTTACTATTTGTATAAATAATGAGAAATAATTAACAAAAGCACCTCAACCACACCGCGCGATGAATTTGACCATAACCTTGAGTCGTGCAGCTAAACAGCTGACCAACGCATGACTTAACCCCAACTTTGAATACAATGTTTATGTGTTTATATTTATTTTAAGTGCATCAAAATGAATAACGACAGCCCCATAAAGTTAGATTTAGCCCATTGTAAACATTTTGTGAAACGTAAAAAGCGGTTCTGCAAAATGACTGTAAAAACTGGCTTGGAATATTGTGGAGAACATACACCCCCTGAGGCTGGAAACAATGATGAAACCTCAAATACTCTTAGGATTGTATGTCCTTTAGATAATAAACAGTAAGTTAATGTATATCCATGTTTCATAGTTTTAATTTGATAATATTTGAGTACGTGCTTTTCTCATAAACTGGAGAAGCACCTAAAAATATGCAATGCAAAGCCAAAGTTGGTGAAGTACATGTTACGAGATGTAAACAGTGGTGATATTAGCATCAATGAAGCATCTGCTGAGAGCAGACAATTATCACTAGTGGATGTTCAAGATATCAAAATTCTGATAGCAAAAGTTCAAAAAATCTATGATGGTAACTATCTCATTTACTTGGGCCTATGTGGAACTTCTAATTAAGCTTTATATTGTTTTTAGAGCATGTTGAAGGCAATATTATTGAAAATAATGAGACATGTGATATTGTTGAAGAGGTTTTAAAATCACCAGAGTATGGTGATAAAACCAGAAAGCACTTAATTCAAGCTTCATCAATCCTTGGCATTTTAGCCAAAGAACATCTAGTCAAAGAAAACACCTGTTATATTGAATTTGGCGCAGGCAAAGGTTTGTCATAATAAAATAGTCTCACTTTAGTTGATTGCAAATTACATCAGCAGATTCTAGGTCAATTAAGTTATTGGCTTTCTGAATTGATCAAAGACCAGAAAGATTCTTCAGTGCTACTAGTTGAACGGGCGTCTCACCGACATAAATACGACAATAAAGTCGATAAAAAGGAAAGAAGAATAAGCAGAATTAAAGTTGATATTGCTGATTTATTACTGCATGAAGTTGATGCAGTTAAATCAACTGAAAGTATTGTCAGTGTCACAAAACACTTATGTGGAGGCGCAACTGGTTTGTATTTTATACTTACAATTTTGATTCAATTTTTAATAACAATTTCAATTTAAGATTTAGCTCTACGATGCATGCGAAACTATGAATTAAACGGTGGTAAAGTAAGTGGAATTGCTATGACGTTTTGCTGCCATCATCGGTGTCTTTGGAGTTCTTACACTGGAAAAGATTTTTTAAAAGTAAAATATCTGTTAAATAAACAAATTGCTTATTAATTCCTAATTTTTATAGACGTGTGGATTGACTAAAACAGATTTTGACATCATTTGCGGCATGGTCAGTTGGGCAATTTGTGGAACAGGACTTTCACGAGATAAATCAAACATTGCGAGTCCTGAACCAAGTCAACGCGAGAAAGAACTTGGCTTAACTCGTGAAGAGAAGGAAGTTATCGGCCGCAAATGTAAAAATGTCTTAAATTACGGACGTTTGCATTACTTAAAGCAATTTGGTTACAAATGTTCACTTCGTTTATATGTTAAAGCTTCAATTTCGCCGGAGAATATTTGTATTATAGCTACTAAATGATTAAGCGTCGCATATAAATATTTATAGTTATCGAAACCTGATAAAGAATTGTTTTTAATAAAGACATTGATAAGTAATTAACTTTTATCGCCAATGACTAATTTTATTTATACTCATCTCTGTACTTCCTCATTAGTGAATAGCAGTCAATCAAATCGTCACCTTACCGTACCATTGTTATGATTTAAGTTAGAAAATGTTAAAAGTTCTGATAGTTCTTAGTGTTAATTGCTTTTCAGTGATTGATGCGGCTGGTCAAATGGCTTTTGGATTACCAGAAATAAAAATAATAAAAGAATCAGTTAAAAGTTTGGAAAACTCAACTTGCAGATTGGATTTAAATACCTACATTGATAATATTTACCGAAATGAGAAAAATGCGCTCACAAGTAATACATAAGGTAATTTCAAAATTATGATAATGAATTTGATATCATTTTAGTGTTTGATTCTATGGTGAAATTTCCTTTTGGTTTAATTGATGGTAACATGTATCAATTGGGAAATTTTGATGAATGTATTTCGGTGACACTCAATATGAATGATGATAGTAATCGAACTGCGATGGGACAATATTGTCTCATTGATATTTTAATTAATATAACGCTATCAAAAAATGTGAAAAAAGTAATAATCTAAATTACTATTTAGAATATGAATTATTGAATTATTTTTTAGAAGCAAATATTAGAACCAAATGAAGTTTATTGGGCTGTTTGTATTCCTTCGTCTTGTACCGCAAATCAAGCTAATAATCTGACTAAAATAATTATTTCTAAAATTATGCCTGGAAAACCTATTACCGCAACGGTAAATGAAAATGCATGTTACTATCACAAAAACTTAACTTTTGAAAAGTTTACGAAGCTGCAAATATGTTTCAGGTATGTAATTCTAATAAGTAGTTAAATTATTTAATAATATCTCTTTGCAGCGTTTTGATACTTGGATATTTGTTATTCGTTTGCTGCGCAACTGTTTGTCATACTTTTGTTAAGTACAAAACCGCAAGGGCGCTAAAATACGCAATCAATGATCCTAACGCAACGAAAATGAAAACTGTATCATGTTTGGATATTATTGAAGCATTTTCATTATTCAAAAATATGAAAATTCTCTTCGCTACAATACCAGATATTGAATGCAAACAAAATAATCTTTGCGGAATGCGCGTGCTATCTATGTCATTCATGTTCGTAGGAAATGCGCTCCTATTTCTTTTCTGTGCACCGCACTTGAATAACAAAATTATGAAAACTTCTTTATCAGAATGGCAAAATGCTGTACTCTTGAATAATCCACTAATGTTGGACACATTCTTAATGACTAGTGGCTTTAAGGCTTACTGGATTATTGTGAATGAGATGAAGAAATCATCAAAATGGAATAGAAACATTTTTCGTCTGGTATTGATGCGTTTCTGTAAATATATGCCAGCATATATTGTCATGATATTATTCTATGCAACATTCATAGAAGATATCGGTAGTGGACCATTATGGAAAGAAAGAATGCATTTAGAACGCGAGCGATGTTTATCTTCCTGGTGGACCAATTTGATTTTCCTCAACAATTATTGGAATGTCAATAAATTGGTGATTATAAGCATTTCTAGATTGATAAATCAGATGCAAGTGTTTTACTAATGAATTGTTTTAGTGCATAACTCAATCATGGTATTTGTCTGTTGATACACAACTATTTTTGACTGCGCCCTTATTGAGTTATCCTTTGATCCACAAAAGAAAGTTTGGATATTGTCTTTTACTTACAGTGTGCATACTTACAACGACGATTCCGTTTATAATTACCAGTTCCAATCATTTAGATCTAACTTTACTGAGTTATCCCAAGTAAGTATAATATACTTCCTGAATTTCTGCAAAAAAAGTTTATTGCTTTTTAGAGACATCACTGATCTTGGTAATAATCATTATTTTACTACTTACTTCATCAAAACACATATGAAAGCAAATGCTTACTTTTATGGAATATCAGTGGCATATATTATCCAAAGATTATCAACGAAATCGTGAGTAGAATTTCATTTTATCCTATTATCAATCAACAATTTACTTTCAGCTACAATATCCCAAAAATATTGCAAGTGGTTATTAGTTTAATGGCTATCATATCAGGATTTGCATCCATATATTCGGTTATTATACTTTATAAGAGTGATTATATTTCTAACTCTACCGAAGCAACAATTTATGCACCCCTTCATCGAATTGGTTGGTGTCTTACAGTTGCATGGATACTCATTGTGTGTATGAATGATAATTCATTAGTTTCCAACTTTCTCGGCCACAAAATTTGGATATCCTTAAACAGATTGCTATATTGTTCATATTTGGTTAATGGATTTGTTGAATTATACTGCTATGGTCAAACGAGAAGTCCAAGACATTTAAGCAGCTTCAATTTGGTAAAACTTTGCATTAATTATGAAATCAATATTCATACATAATCCTATTTCAGACTTGCGAGGTCCTATCACATATCTTATTAACGCTGTTTGGTGGATTTCTATTGCACATATTATTTGAATGCCCAACGCATACTTTGAAGAAAGTTTTTCAAAAATGTAACTGTGCAATACCAAATTTGCTTGCATTAGTAATCTGTTTAAATTCATTTCAGGTGGTACAAAAGCTAAAGAACCTGTTTCAAACTTGGTGGAAATTGGAAACGTTGCTCAGCCTAACGAAATTCAAGAATCCCCATCCCATATCCTTCCATCAGCATAATTTTATAACATGTATAAAATAGCTTTTATTAATATGAAACAAATAAATACACTTTAAATAAGCTTTAATCTTTCCTCTACGTTTATGGTTATATACCAAACGCAGATCGTAATTAAATTATTAACCCAGGAGTGAACATAATTTGAGCTCTATTAACTATTCACAAGTCAATTCGCACGTACGTGTAAACTAAGTTTATAACTTGTTTGGTAATACTTGGTTTGAGTTCAATTTAGCTGGGATCTTGACCATAATACTACATTTATCTCTGCCAAATTTATTGCAAGTATCAAGTTATAGACATTTCTGAAAACTGTGGAAGAATGCCCACAATTAACGCTAGTTTAGCAGAGTCAATTGGTGTCTGCTTAATTTGTGTTACGGTATCACCATCAGGCATCATCTACAATAAAATTCAATTCAATTTGTATTCCGCATTAATAATACACCATACCTTATCCGCTACGTGCTTTATAATTTGTCCATCACCGTTTATATAAAAGGATGAAAAACCGTCATACCAACTGAAACAAAACATGTGATTATTACATGAATTAAGTTTGAATGAAACGTCATACTTTTCAGTTTTTTCAAACAACTCCTTAAAATTCCATAAACGATATTTCCAGAAGAGAAACATTACTTTTAACCCTGATATGCCTCGAATTTGCCATCGTACCTTGACTGAGTTATCTTCAGGATTCTTGGTGATTTTTATGATTTCAAACTTAACATAGGCATACTTTAAATGGCCTATCGTTCGTAATAATGCTACTTGTTGAACATACGCATATAAACCTCTATAATAAATTCAGCATTCAGCAAATCGTAGGCTGAACAATGTATGGTGTCACTTACTCTGTTCGTTTACCTCTAATATTATCCTCAAATATTATATCTGGATGATAAATGCTGTAATCCATTGGTTGGACAAATAGCTTTGGCAATGTCTCAGATAGCTTTTTAAAGATAGCATCAATTTGATCTGGTGAGGGACTTGATTGACTACTTGACTGCGATTTCACATCTGTGGTTGGTTCAGATGCATAATTACTGGAAATTGCACACACTTTATGATATCTCATAGTTACTCATCAAAGCAGTACTTACGCAGCTGGTTTAGCTGTTAAAACAATATTTTTGTGTGGTTTACTTCTTACATAATTCTCTATGTTGTATGGAATTGTTCTTGGTGGGATGTCAATTCGGCAGTCTTGCAGTGAACCACTTGATGAATATAGTTTAAACTGAACGCGATTTCAACCGTTAGGAACATTGTTAATTACCAAAATTAGCGCAAATTACCTTATCGTTGCGTAGAAAATGCGATTCGTTTGTATGGGATTCATGAAGCTGAGCACGAGTCGTTATAATCGAATGGAAACAGGTCAGCCGTGTGGCCAGTCGCCGCAATGTCAGTGCCATAACTTACCATCAAATGTTTCACTCACTGTCCAATTAACTATCAATGAACTATATTATTTGCATCACAAGTAAATTAACACAAACTGAACCGATCACGACAAATTACGACTAGGTTAGGTACAGCTGACAGCTGGTCGAGCATGAGTATGAGCATGAGTGAACGTGTGGAGAGTTGCCTATAGTTGATACTGACACCATAGTTTAAAAGTTTCAAACAAATTTTAAATGTAACTATCCTTTTGGAGACGTCTGCTTTTCTTTAATTTTCCACGTACAAAGCGTAAATTTGCATGCATGCCGCGTGGGAGTTATAAATCTTGCGATTGTATAGCGTATAAAAATATAAAATTCAATTAATTCCGAGGGGTAATTCTAAATGGATGCGGATGCGTATGCAAAGCAGGAGCGCGCGCGGGCTGGGGTTAAAAATTGAGCCCAGCGAAAAAAATGCGAGGGTGCAGATTTTTTTCATTCGGCAGGGGTTGGTGGTAATTTCGGCGATGCCTTAACGAAGCAAGCGCCGGTTGCGTTGCCTTGGTGGCACTCAAGGGAGTCACGCGCCGCGCAAGAAAAAAGAAAATCACCCGAATCAGCGGCGGCGGCGAGCTTGCGAAGTATGAAAGCGCGCCGAGCTGAAAAAAGGGAAAAGAAATTACAATCCACGTGTACGATGCATTCAGCTGCGGTTCTCGCCGCCGTCAGCGCACCCCACACCCTTTTAGTGCGTGTGCATGTATAAAACAGTAGCAGCGTCGTCCTCATCGTCGTCGCGGCGCGTTTAAGGGATGAGTAAGTCAACGACGACGATGTGCTTAATTCTCTGCCATTGCTTCTCGTATCTTTCTGCCGCCTCCAGCGCGCAAAGCACTTACACGTTGAGCAAATTCACCAACACGCGCGCTCTCCTTTTATATCCCAACTTTGTTTTAGTATTTTAATGTGTTTTTCATGGTAAATTAAATTAGACACGGGGTGAGTGGGAGGAGGGCGGTTGTGTTTTTAAGGGTGGCGGCAGAGGCGGCGGCAGAGGCCTGATAGCCACAACTTTGAATGCTAAGTGCTTCGAACATCGATATTCTCTGCTGCTTGCGCCTACGTTGATGGATTAGTTAATGGGCAATTTTGAAAATTCAGATGCGCGCATTAATATTCAGTTGCTTTATCGATATGCATGATGCTCGAGTTACAAATTGGATTGGGCTTTTTTGCTAATAAATTCACTTAAAACAATACAACACGCAATTTAATTAAGTTTACCAACTTTTTTGCATACCATTTCATGAGCGTGTGGTTGCATTTGATACTTGCCTTATTAGAGCTGGTTTAAATATTTAAAACTTTTTATGCGCCTCCTGTTTTTGACTCGACGCATGAAGGCGATAGAAAAAGGGCTTTTCAAAAGAGAAAATGTTCTTCTTATCATAATACAGCATGGCGTTTGATAGCATTCGACGTCGTCATGATCGCCCAAGGGAAATTAAACGCACGCAAAATTAACATGTTCTGCTGCTATTCATGCACAATAAGCCAAGTTTGCTATGTTCTAGTAGATTTAATCAAAAATATTTGTGCGGTTAAAACACTCTAAATTCTTTTTTATTTTACTCTCCAACATTTGCGCAACAATAAGAAAATTCGTTACATTTTACTGGACAAATTGTCAATCAAGTTTCAAGTTTTTGATGTCGTCAAGAATCGAGCATTCTTCAATAAATAAATGTGAAATAACGTATATTTTGACGACTGACCAAATGTAGGAGATTTGATGCATTTGATTACGACGTATTTTGATTTAATTGTCACAATAGGAGAACGCTTGAGGAAGCGATTTGCTGGAAAAAGTAATTCAGGAAATGAAGCGAGGTGAAAACGCGCAAAACCGACACGATTTCGAATGAGTGTGAATAAATGCCCAGTAAAGCGTAATGCCCGCGATAGCGACCCTTCAAACCAAATACAAAACGAATTTGAATTTAATGTACTAGGTCAGAAGTGGACAGCAATTGCACACTGATGAGGAAATACAGCAAAACTCTATGGAAAAAACTGATATCCTGTCATGGAATATTCAAACTGCAAGTATGACAATGTTAAGAAGTTAATCAGTTGGAAATTTGCTTTTGACATTACGTATTCTTCATACATCTCTTCAAGAAATGCAAATTTCTAACGTTTCTAGATTTTTATCGACATGTGAAATGCAGTTTTTCCATTTTTTTGTGAAAACCAACATCTTTTAACGTATTTCCTTTCTAGCTAATTTTTTCCTGACAAAAAATACACAAGAATTTAATCATGAATGAATTCGTTAAGAATTCTCTATTAACTTCGCGAATAAATTAAAAATTTTGCAATGACACATATCAAATTTCTAATTGACTTATTGTATTTCCATTTTCAGCCCCATTTTAAAATTCATTATCACCTCAAGAGAGCGAACAAATGTGTCAATCAATCAATTAAAGTAAGTATTTAAAAATACGGTAACGTTTAGAATTTGTTAGAAATTAGAGACGTATTTAAAAATAAACGTATTGAATGGTTCAAAACTTTCGAAAAATTAAAAATCCGTTGTAATTTTAAACTAACCGCAAATTTCACCAAAAACCACAAACGCAAAGAAGTATAATTTATGATCATTATTAAAAGTTACTCCTCTCATCGAGAAAAGGGGTGGTAAATAAAAATTGTGATAAAATATCAATGAATCAAGTTTTTGCGCAACATTCACCCTTCATTTACCAGCAGTGGCACACACGCACACCCCTAATCCAGATGCGCATAAACAATTGCATTGTAACTGAATGACATGGTGGATGAATGTAAATAATGTCGAGTATGACATCAAATATGAATCTGCTAAAAAGAGCGCATGTAAAAAACAGAGAGAACTATTAATGAAACCCAGCAAAAAAAATGCGAACACGCAAGCGCGCGCACACACACACTCTACCGATTGCGTTAACATTACACCCCTATTCTTCGGCTGTCAACGTGACCGTAACAAAATTATTTAATGCCCAAGAGTTTTTCAGCCGCGTGCACACGCATGTCGTGCCCTTGTTGCTTCACAATCGGCGTGATCGACGTTTGTGATTTCCCTACTTTCCTCCCAAAAAAAAATATATATGTACCGGTGCATTTTTTGCGCATGCAGCACGAGTGCAGTTTTACCCTAATTTCAAACATTTTTATCTTTTTCCCGCTAACCACCATCCACGCTGAATGAAGTGCAATGAAACTAGATCTAGATCAAGGTGGTTTGCTGTGTGCTCAATGATCACTCACCTGTCTTATTTTTTTTGCTTTCTGATGCAGTGCTTTACTTAAAAACAAAAAACACCAAATAGTCTACGATTATTCACCGATGAATAATTAAAACCTGGTGGGGAAAAAGTTAAAAATTAATCTTGGAACAGATGGCAAACGCATTAAGAAAAAATACGCGATGACATACTAAAAAAAGCTGCTTATATCCAACCGAAAAAAACACAAGAAAAAGACGTAAATAAAACGTAAGAATAAGAAGATGAAGAAGCGAAGCAACAGACGCGTCCGAAAACAAATGATGATCAAATTGCACATGCACGCGTGTCACGTAATAAGCAGCACGTGTCGTTATTTTTTTTTACCTGTGCATCCCATCATCATCATCATTTCAGGTAATAAATAATTACCCACTTTCCAATACTCAATACTCACGTATATATTTTTTTTCGGCTGTTTTCACGATATGCATCCGCTTATTACAGGTATTCGTATTACGAGAAAGCCGCCCACGTTCGGGCTGAATAATCAAATATCACGTGCGCTAATTTTCACTCACTTATTGCCGCTTTAATCATTGTTATTCGCCCGACGAGGCAAGTCAAACACGCAATGCAATAATATTATAAATAAACAAGCAACGTGCAATCAAGTTGCTAAGCAACACGAGCGAGTGAGGGTTGAAAATATGCATATTAAGGTGAAACTTCCAGAACATGTGACAAATTACTATTTCGAAAATGCAATACAAAGAAGTGCAGAGAAATTGTTGAAGAAAGCAATTTCTTTCGTTTCTTCCCGCTGGCTTTTCACTAATTGGCTGAACATTTTCAATATGTTGTTGTCATGTTTCTTGATTTGTCAGATGTTTTTCTCTTACATTTCGCAATTGTTAATTACGAAAAACGTCTTAAAATTAATATTCGTTTTCGTCGCGCAAATTGTTTGTGATGACTTAATGGCCAACGCTTAATTAATATTTACTCGACAATTAGAACCGTCATATAAATCATAATAAATCTGCGAAAATGCGCGGGCGAGAGTAAGCGCTCTGTAGAGAAAAAAAAAGTTAATTACAGCTCTCGTAAATGTTTCGCAATTTTTAATTTTCATTATGGCCCTGCCAACAACTTTTTTACGCTTAATTTCACTTTATACTTTCTTCGTTCGCTCATTCCGAGCGTCGCGACGCTGCTGTTTGTGTCGTTGACGATTATTGCGCCCTGAAAAAAGGCGAATCCTGAAATAAATTCGCAATAATTAATGACTTTAAGTGCTCTCTCCGCGCCCCCTACGCATCGCCTTGCGCCGAAACCTTTTTTTCTGGGATTATTGTTATGTTGGCATGGTGATAGTAAATATTATTTTGATTACCATGGCAACCGAACGCAATGGCGCGCAAAAAGAAAAAGTTGGTTGCCATGGGTAACAATTGTTTTGCTTTGATACGCGAACGGCCGGTTCGTTAACAAGGGGGTAAAAGTTCGCATTGTGTTTGAATTTCATTGTCTCTCCTTTGTTTTTTTTCTCTTCGCCCGCCGCACTGAATCGGCGGCGGCGGCGGAATGGCAACGAGGAGAGAAGAGCGAAGGGAACAAGCGGGGGAAGCGGGCAAAGTTATCGCGAAAATTCTCATTTTCTTATTGCTTGCCATTATGAGGGAGGCACTCTTTCGTTTCGCGCGCGCGGAGGCGGCCGTGCGACGTGAATAAAAAATAAGTAGAGGGTTGCAAATGAATACAAGGATTTGTACGGCGCGCGCGGCGCCACCGTCATCCTTCGTCCTTCGTCGCAGCTGAAAGGCAACGGTGGCATCTTCGTAATTATATTTTTTTAATTTATCTTCCTTTATGGAATGGCCGAGGGGTGCGCGCCCGCGCTACTTTTCAAGGGGACGAAGTAATGTTCTTCTTTCCTGCTCCTTGAAGCGTTGCCTTCTTCCTTTCTTCTTGCAGGATGAATATAAAAACAAAGAATATGTAAAATTAAGTAAAATTCTTCACCATGTGAATTCAGTGAATCCTTTTCGCGTAGTGCGGCTGTAAGGAAAATGAAATGAAGGCGGAAAGAGAAGCGAAGAGAAGCCAGCGAAAATCGGGGACAAGGGAGGCCTATTTCCGGTTTGTAAAAGAATACGCCGCCAACGCCGCATGCGCGCATGACGATGATGACGATGGTAAACAAAGCATTTCTGGCGGCGAAAACTCCTTTTGCCTTGCGTTTCATCTATCTGGCTGCCTCCCGTCTGCCTTTCATTACTTTAGGTCCTAATGCAAAACGCTTTGCGTCCTTCTACGACTTCCTTCTTAGTCGTAACGCTTAATCACGTCAGCATCAACATTTTTGCGTCAACAACAAAAGAGAGCATTTTTTGATAAGAACAACACAAAAAAGGCATTTTAAAAATTTAATTAAAAAAATGCTAAATACACACCGCGCGAAATGAACAGCGCACGAAGCAAAACAAAAAAGAAAAACACAAAGAGATGAACGAGATGAAAGAATTTCCACAAAAACAGAGTGAAAATGCGGAAATGATATCATGATAGCGTCAAGCACACCTAAAAAGAAAATTTGAAATTAAACAAGAATCCTCCGTTAAAACTCAGCATAATTAAATATTATGAAATTATTTATCATTAGTTAGTTGAGGCAAAAGTTTGATAAACTTTGTTCGTGAATTTTCCATGCACAAAAAGCGATTAAATTTGATTTTCTGCTTAATGATTCTGTTGCTCGCGGCAACGAAATTTCAATTTGTTATTTGCAGATTTCTAATGTCACAATTAGCTTATCCATGCGTGAGTTGACTTCAGAAAAAAAAGTTTGGAAAAAGTTTAAATTGGTATAATTTCTTCAGTAAAATTCCTAATATGATCACAGGGAAAATATTAATTCGTTAATAATTATTTTTCTAGATAGACTAATTTTTAGAGGATTGTGAAAAATATTCAAAAAGTTCTTAGCAATGCCCAAGAGATAAATTTAATACATGATTTTAAGCGCAAGATGAAAAAAAATATACATAAAGCGAAAAAAGAAAATTTTATGTTTGATGAAAAGTTAAATGCGTTGCGTTCCTTAAAAGTGCCATTAAGTTATTAAAATATTAAGAAAGCGTTTTTCCTACGGGTTTTTCCTTGTGCGCTCTTGGCGATTTCACAGGAATACGAGAAGAAAATGCTTGCTTTTTAATACAAAGTGATTTTTAATTACTTTCACTTGCGAAATAATCTGTTTTTGATTTTTTTGGTTGTTGACGGCTACAGTGAAATTCCACGTAATTATGGAATTTGTTCAACTGTCAAATGAAATTTTTAGTTGACTTGTTACGTTTTTAATGGGGGAAAGATTTTCATGCTTATTTCCTTTTTGTATTATTTTTTTCGTCTGAATTTGGTGTGTATTACATTCAAATAGGTGTCAATCATATGATATGTACTTGAATAACTATTATTTGTATTGAAAATTATGCGGGTTTTAGTTAAATAACGTTTTTCCTTTGTTACAAGTTCATAATTTTTTTCTCACTTTTTTTGAAGAGGCAAAATCGAGCATTTCTTAGCTTAAATTCAGAATAAGTAATTAGCGCATGAAATGTTTTGAAGGAGGGATGAAAGAAGGAGTTACTAATGAATAATCAACGTTTGGGAACGTGAGCGACGTTGGCGTTGGCGGTAGCATTGGCGAATGATAACACGCGTTATACTTTAACCCTTCTCCCTTCGTACACTGAATATGTATGGTTCATTTCCGGTCTTGCGCACTTGCAACACTTGTTCATTAATTCATTCACCAACCCTTTCTTTACCTTTTATATCCATCTTTCTCTCTCTACAAAGCATTACAGTTATTAATAAATAACATCTATAACTGACAATTTTATAAATTCTACTACATTTCCAGTTTAATGAAAAATAAATGCACGTTTTACTTCGTTTTGCCTTAATTCGTGGAAATAATTCCATTGTTTTATGCTTCCAGTTTATTCATTATTTAATCCTCTTTTACTCAAGTGCGTAATTACTCTGTAATTACGTAAAATATTCATGCAATTCGTTCCTGTAAAAAGACATACCATTACGAACTAGACTCTTCTTTCATTGAAACAAAAATTAAATTAAAATTGAGTTCTTTTCTTTGTTTCAGCTCGATAGCAAGAAATGCACCAAGCGACCCCTGCAGTTGTGCTTTAAAAAAAAAGGGGTGCATTTTTATTCGACACTATCACCCATACATCCATATAGACTCTCCACATATATCTTTCAACCCTTTTAGAAAAAATAAATGCAAACGATGCACATTTTTTCATTTTCCCTTAATTTATTCAGACAAAACGTTCGAAAACGTCCAAATAATTAGTCGTACCCCTTGGCAAACCCAAAAAAAAAGGGTAAGGGGTAAACATATGCAATGTGCACTGAAAATTATCATAGTTTCACTGTAAATTATTTCGTGTAAAAGATAATAATGCTTAATGAAATTTAAAATGTGATGCGATCTTTTTTCCTGATCGTAGATAAGTTAAATAAAGTGCACACATTTTCTATTTTAACTACTGCTATCTTTCTTCTAACCATCTAACAACTGAATAGTTAATCCTTTTCTAATGCATGCATAATTTTTACTAAACAAAACTAAGGGTTGCTTAACCTTTAATAAATTGAATAACAAAACATGTGTTGCTTTTAATAAAATATCAAATACGTACGTACTGAATTTCAGCTTGAATCAATTTAATTAAATTTTACTTGAGCTTCAACATTAATTAACAATCAAATATCTGTTTTCTCGTTTCTCGAATTCAATATTAGTTCAAATGATTAATTTATCTTCTTTGACTTGCATGCAATTTGGCATTTTCTTTCGTACTTGTAGGTAATAAGTAGCGTAGGTAATATATTTTTTATAGTATTATTTTTCATTTACTTCTCCTTTTGCTTGCCTTAACGGCGCTGATGATGAATCGAAACGTTTTCCTCTCGTGCGTTTGATTGCCATGCGCTTCGTCTTTTGTGCCCTGCTAAGTAGGCATTAGGTGTACAAAGACGATGTAAGAGAAGAAGCAGTTGTGCAAAAAAGCAATTAAAAGCGAATTCAAATTAGATTTCTTTTCATTTCGTCCTTCGTTCGTTGGCGTTGGCGTTTTAGAGAAAAGACGTGAAGCAAAATACTTCATTACTTGAAATATATTCCTTTATTTCTTCATCGCGAGCGAGCAGCAGCAGCAGCAGAGGAAACAAAATAAGCTCGGAGGGATATTTCGCACTTTTGCGCACTTTGGCGCTGGCAATTAGTTAATTAATCTTTGTGTGCGCTTCTTTGACGACTTTGCCGCCGCCTTTGTCATGCACTTTACTCATTAGCACCGATGTCAGCAGCGCAAAATGCTCATTACGCATTTTAATTAAAATACGCGTTCGAGATTACGATGAACAAAATCAGCGCAAGATTATTTTCTTGCGTTGCGTTATTCATTTGTTAATTGGTGAGAGGCACGCGCATTTCGAGTTTTGCTCTAATGTGGCGTGTTTTGCTGGCACCTGCTGTACAGTTTCTATGGTAACACACACTCATCCGGGGGATGATGAGGAGAAGACCAACGAAAAAGAAAAAAAAGAGGAGCGCACAAGAAGAAGTAAAGAGCGAGCGACGGCGGCAGCGGCAGCGGCGGCAACGAGACGGTAGTAAGGGGGTGAAGCTGAATAAAAAAATACGCAGCCGTGGGGGTGACTCAAGTAAAAAAAAAGCGCGCGCGCCACCCGGATCAATATTAACTCTTTTGCTGCCCTTCGCTTTCTCTCGCTGCGCACCCGAAAAAAATGCGATGCACACCGACACGCACTTGCAGCCAACACATACGCAAAGGGGTGAAACAAGTGACTAACGAAAAAAAGCCGAGACGCACAGCGCTCAAGGGGTTGAGTTGAAAAAAATTTCGTTCGTATGCATGTATGCATCCCTCGCCGAAAAAAAGGGGTTGCAAATGCATTCATTGCGCGAGTCAGTCACCCCACGCATCCCACACGCGAACAAAAAAATATTCCGAGTGCGTTGCAAATACGAAATACATAAATCGTCATCAATAACGTAAACAGCTCCTCTCGGAGATATAAATAATAATGTTGTTCTCTTACTACTGTTTTGTTTCGAGTAAAAAAACGAACAAAAGACATCAATTTTACGTCACATTATGCGACTGCGATGACAAAATAAAAGAGTAGGTGGAAAATAATACGAATAATATGTTGTTTATCTTCGTTTTGTTGTACATTCGAGTGAGGCAACAAATTTACATAAAATTCATAAATTTTATTCGGTTATAAATGATGCGCGATAAACAAACGACAAGCCAAGGTCGCGCATGCCGGATTTGTAGTGTGTGCGGAAAACGTGAGGAAAATGAACAAAACAATGGAAAGCGAAAGGGAAATAGTGGCGAGCTCGAACGCGTGGAAATTCAAGTTCAATGTGCCATAAATACATGTGTGGGTGGATTGGTTGGCTTTGTGTGTTATTTTTATACAGGCACGTGGATTTTGCGACATGCGTGAGTGTGTGTTAAGTGGCGGTAGCTCTTCTCCTGTTGGCGGCCGTGCCGGCAACGGCCACCACGCTGCTGCCTGTTTGGCGGTGACGTAAAGCAAACCGCATGTGCTCCACGCACGCATTCATCAGGTTGTTGCTCATATGTGATGTGAACATTTCACATATGGGTAAATGAAAAACCCACAACTTTTTCCTCGTTTTGCCCCTCTTGTTCATCCCTTAAACAATTTTGATTTTAATTGATTGTTTTGTTGTAAATAATCTCATTTGCGACATGAATTAGAGTTATGCGCATGAAATTTCGGCAGTTGAAAACATGAAGGGCGCACTTTGGTCCTGAAAAATAAGGAGCAGTTTGATTAAAATTCCTGACGATGCCTTTCGGCAAAACACGCTCCTTCCACCATCGTCCAATTTTCTGAAGGACGTGGAAATTTTAGAAATAAAGGATAATTACGCATTTCCTCTCTTGTTTCAGTATTTCGCTTGCGAATTAATTCAACATTTTGAAAACATTTCCCAAAATACTTTAGTTATTCAAGAAATGAGAATAAGCTTTAGCTGGTTTGCATATTCACCCTGTATTTGAGTATTAGGCATACACGTGTATGGTAGTGACGTGTATCTTCCGGAGTGCAAGGGGTGAAAAAAAATTCGCGTGTTGCGCGCTATCCGCGAGTAACCCTATCGTGCATGCGCTTCTTTTTCGAGCAGCTCGTGCCAGCCTGGGTAAGACACAAGATCGATATAACTCTTCCGTGGGGTGAACCGTCGGCGAGCGCGTGGGGTGAATCGCCGCCGCGCTACCCCTCAAGAAGAACATTTGCCCGACGCGCGCGCGCTTTTTTTTATATGCTTCTTCTTCGCGTTTTTCATCTCACTCCTTCGCTTCGAACCCATTCTGTCATCTCTTGAATTTAAAAACGCACGCTGCGAACCAGAAATACGGATATCAGTCGATTTTTTTTCACCACCCTTTCATTCCATTTCCCAAACTCGTCTCCGAACAAACGTACGATGTGTTTGTTGTTTAAAATGGTGTTCAAGTCATTCGTAATATAATATTTAGGCAAAAATATCAATGACCAAAAATATATCAAATGATTGTGATTTCTCTAGGAACCAGAAAGTCAAGAAAAAGAGTGCTACACCCTTAACACTCAATACCTTTTTCGCTGCTTATTTATATGCCATCTAATCAACTTGATAACCATCACATACAACGTGAATATTTCGTATTTGAGATAGCTGGCTACTCAACAATTTGCATATTGGTTTTAATCAACTTTGATGAGCCTGATTGACAAAGCCTGATGGCAAAATGTGGAAAAGTGATTAAAGCGCGTGAACGAATTAATCAAACAAGAAATTCTCATTTGCATTTTTTCATTCATGACTCGTTTATTCGCTTAACTCGATGATTAATTAGCGATAGCGTCACCCCGCGCATTAATTACGTAAGTGTACGATCGTACTCTCAAAAACCCTTAAGTCAACCCCCTCGTGTTTGTATTTGTTTTGCATATTATACAATAACAAGGCATTTGCATAAGTGCTTCAGAAAGTTAAAAAATTTAAAAATTACAAATGATAATAAACGAAAAGTTTGAAGTTGGACCTAACGACAATTGAATAACTAATAAAAATCATTTATGAATAGATAAGTTTCTCTTACTAGAAAACTTACTTTTTTAATGTGAAAATATGTAAAAAGATACTTATTTTGTTATTTAAATATTTTCGCTTGGATTTATACTAAAAATCGTTGAATGCTTTGTCGTTTGTGCACGCGACTCTTGATGGTGAGAATCCATTGAGAAAAGAGTATCAAGCACGAGACAACAAAAGCAAAAGGTTTTATTATGATTGCACGGTCGCGAATCGCATTGAAACGAAGAACACGCATAAAAGAGCTGAACGAGAAGAAGAAGAAGAAGAAGAAGAAGAAGGGTAGTTGCTTGCCACACGCCACATACGGCGGCAACACGTGTCGTATGTTGGCATATGTGGCACACTTTTTTCAAAGCTGCTGAATCGCAAGCCTCAAGCAACAACTACTACTAAAAAAGAAATGGACCAATCAAACAGCCAAGCAAAACACACTAACAATTCAATAATTATCAATTCATAAAATAATTATTATTATTGACATCATACAATCATCATACACTTGTTCATAATCTTATTAATTATTTCCTTGGCATTATTTCATCTCAATAACATTCATTTCTATGTCTTCTTTTTCTTCTTCTTCTTGTTCTTCGAAGAAAACAAAGAAAGAATCAAAACAAACGCAATTAATTAGATTATCAGTATTAATTTCATTGAATTATATCAAATTGAATTAACACATTTCCGAAAATGTAACTTAATCGTATTTCGTGTCTTCTTACTGGATAAATAACAGATATCTTAGAATATTATTACACATGATTTGCCTTCGATTGTTTGTTTAATTCGTATACATTTAAATACATAAATACATACATTTAAACAATTATTAATTATTTCTTGTCTCTTGGAAATTGGAAAAATGTGAAATGGATTTTACTTGTTTTACTTGTTTCTTAATTATTTTCGTATACATATATCGATTGATTTATTGATTGAATATCGATCGAGTATATAATTTGAATAGTATCAAGAATAACTTATGAGTTTAACTGTTAATATTACTTTGGCAGGTGTATTAAAAAAACTAAATAGGTTTCATGAATGAAATGATTGATTGTGATTGATTGATTAATTTGTACTTTGTGGTTAGAACCATGAGGTAGAATTCACATTTATATTATTATTATACTAATAATATGTACAATAAGAATATCATGAAATTAATTCGATAGACAATGATGAAATTGATGGAGTTTTAAGGGTTGTTATGGCCTTTTCGTTTCAATACATTCAAAAATTCGAAATATCTGTGCAATTTTATCCATTAACATTCAAATACATTTAATTTATTTTCCGGTGAATTTGTAAAGAGAAAATTGCACTTAACATGTAAAATTCCTAATTAATCATTATCCATATTTCAAATACGTTCAACATTAACACTTTCAACATTTAATCTCCGTAATTACGTTTATTTCTTTTTTTTTGTATTTTCCAATGTGTTTCAAATCTTGTTACTTGGTAATGAGTGAAGAATGTTTGAAAATTTCGTTTCGTGTTCGTGTTCAAGTTTGTTAAAATCAGTCTTAAGGGTTGTAAGTTGTTCACAATAACTTTGTTAGATTTTTACATATAAATACATTTATTACTTATTATTGTTTAATAATTATTGGTACTTGATAAAATTTTTGTCATTAATATTAATTACAGATAATAGAGGTAGATTTTTGTACTTTATTTTATATTTTTTATAGAAAAATAAGTAAAGAAGGAAAACGAAATAAACTAAAAAATGTAAAAAAAAACATAATAAATTTTATTTTGGGTTTTCTATTCATATTATATACAAATATAATTTATTTCTATAATAATGCGCTATTATTTGTTTTATTTTTTGGTAACCCTGTTTTTGTTCATTTGTTTCTCATCTTCTATAACTTCCTATTCATTGTGAAATGTCGTTATCGTGTTAATTATTAATCTATTAAACTTATTGTTTAAACATTTGGCGCACACATAGTAGCTGTATGTGTTTTAGGAACATAATCAAAAAGAATAACACAAGAGACCAACGATGATTAAAAATACTACAAATATACAATAATTAATAATTTATACACGTTTGTTAAAATAATATTAATAATAATTCATAATAATAATTGTACTAATTCAATTATGGTAACAGGAATTCAAAAAATGAATTATGGCACATAATTTCCTATTGTATTTCACCGATTTATAGCAAAAATATTGATTAGATGATGCTTCGTATTATTAAATTCACATGTAAAAATGTTCCCGTCAAATATTTTGTTTGTTTATATTAACCGCGTATCATTAGTTTAAATTTTAGTGAAAATATTTCAATAAAAGATGGGTGGCAAATGGGGGTTGCTTATAGTTGTATTTACATCAAATATACATTTATATTTTATCCTAGAAACATCTAGAAATTTCCGTTTTGCTCCTCTTTGTTTATTTGTTGTTTGTGTGTATTAAATCTAAAATATTTGGCGACATTCATTCGGTATTTGGCTACTTTTGAACACAGCCTTCTTGTTTGTAACAAATGAATCGGAACGCGAAACAAATGAGCAACTATTGGAATGTAAAAACCCGTTGTGAAAACCAGTCAAAAGAAAATCATAATAAGTTTAAGGGATAGTTTTCAATCGTCGTCTTGTGTGCTATCAATTTCAACCCGTTTGGTGCTGATTAGCTTGTTGTCTTCAACCCTTGGCAATTGTTTTATTTACTAGCGTTTGCCGTCTTGTAAACTAGTTGGAAATGTTACTTTTCTTAAGTCTCAGATTACTTTGCGTGCCTCTTACCCTTCGTTCAAAATGAAATAACGGGTCACATCCGATTTTTTGTTGTTTTCCAAATCGAAACCTGTACTTTATAAAAAATCGTAACGCTAACCCAATAACCTTTTTCCATTATTTTGCACAGCAAAGAAAAAAACACGTATAAAACACCCGTTTTTCGTCAATTGTTTGCGTGCGCGCGAGCGTATTCGCAATCTGTCGATGACGCGCAATCTGTCAATTCATCGCGGTAAAGTATTCTCTTTCACCCCCAAAACATCAACCCTCTAGCCTCCAACCGTTACTTGTTCGCCTACAACATTTTTTAAAGAAAAATGCTGAATCTTTTTCCAAGAAACTTGTAGTCAAATAAAACAATTCCCTTCGGAAACGAGATGAAAATGGAAAACTATCCCGTATTAAGCGTAGCTACGTATTCTAGCAAATAACAATTATGGCATATTTAAACAATAAATGTCGCCATTTTGTTGTCATCAACACCGGTTTGGCAATCATCCACATCTTACAACGTTGTGCATGCAACTGTTGTATAAAATAAAATATTTGCTTATATTCATTTACATTCATAATCATAATAATTAATAGAATTTGTTTATTTAGTAGATTTACGTGTAGTAGTAGTATGTTTTGTCTATTCGTAGATCTAATTAATAGTTTAATTATTCAAAAGACAAAAAAGTGAGATTTTCTTCTTGTGATGTCATTGTTTCATTCTTATATTTGTTTATTACGCAATGAGGAACTTGTATACCTGACTATTACTCACCCTTTTGTTGGCAAAAGGGTCGAGTGGCCAAAACAAACGAAACAATTTAATAATAATAATAGTGTTCTCGCTTATATTGGTAAACAAAACGAGGGAAAGTCCATATCGAGTAGAGAGATAGAGAGAGAGAGAAATTGTCAACATCAACTTTGGTAACGTTTAAAGACTTTGCGACTTGGCGAATAAAATACGATAACTATTTACATTGATTCTCAGCGTTGACGCACTACGTCGTAGGTGCGGCTAGTGTCCCTAAGGGTGTCTTGTGGTCATCCCCGACAACGTCAAACTCTTCGTCCTCGTCGTCCGCATGCGGTTCATCGCGATCATCACCGCTGCTTGGGGATCGAGACATTGGGCTTTCCCCGCTAGAATGCGAATGCATCCCGGTGCTCATTGATAAATCTTCAGGTTCGGTCTGTTCGGGTAGTTGGTGCACCAGTGTGGGGTAGATGCTTATGGGTTGTTGAGGGACTATCGTTTCACGTTGCTTGGGTATCGGTGCCATGGTCATATGCATCACGTTCATTACACTTACAGGACTCGTACGGTCCTCTTCAGATTCGGGGGTTTTCATACCACATTTATGATGAAGGAGATGGTGCCTCCTTCGGAATCGACTTTGACACCGCTCGCACGCAAAAGGTTTCTCGTTGGTGTGAATGAGGACGTGCGCTTTCAACTGATTCGAGTCTGAGAATTTTGCCTGGCAGAATTCGCAAGCGTAAGGTCTTTCGCCAGTGTGCACCCGAAGATGTCTTCGAAGGTTTGCCACTTGGACAAACTGACGATCACAATGCTCGCAGTGATAGGGTCGTTCACCAGTATGCAAACGCATATGGGTCTTCAAATGATGGTCTCGTGTGAATCTTTTGTGGCATTGTGGACACTCAAACGGCTTCTCACCCGTATGAGTGCGCTCGTGATTCTGAAGGACGTGTTTGTACCCAAAACTCCGATTACATACCCCGCAAGTAAACTGCTTATCCCTCGTATTCGTGGTCTCCTTAGTGATACTGCCAGTCTCCGACGGAGGACTAGAGCTCGACGTAGGTGATGGTGAACTAATCGGGACTTCTTCATCAATGATCAAAGTCTGATTATTATTCAGGTTCTTTTTCGTTTTGCGTTTGTTTGTTTTCTCGATGCTACTGGAGGTTACCACGTTGTTATTGTTGTTGGTTTTGCGCACTTTCAAAGCAGGTGAGAGTTGCTCATTGGAGGTGGGCGGTGAGGGAGGTGAATTCGCCGTCCAGGCATTGAAAAGTCCAGGGTGGAAGAATGCAGGGCTGGGTGGAATTGCCAAACCGCTTGCGGCAAGCATTTGGGAGGCCATAAGCAATTGGGACGGAGTGAACATTGCTGCGTTGCCGAAATTTGGGAAGGACATTGATGTCAGCGGACTCATCAATGTCGTTGATTCTTCATCTGTCATTTCACGGCCCAGAAGATCTGCACAAAAATAGAAATGGCAATGATAATAAAGCACAAACTAGGTACATTGCTTGGTTTGTTTAGGACTTGCCATTGGGCACAAATACGTTGCTTGGTTACTATTAATAGCTAATAACAATTTGAAACGCTTTAGAATTCGAATTAAGAATTTGTATGTTGTGAAAATGTAAAAAGCATTTGCAAAAAGCGGATCAAAGCTATTCATGAAATTTTAATATCGTGTGCGTAATGAACGCGCGCGCGCTCGCGCCAAAGCCTTGAATTATATCAAAAGAAGGAAATACGCCAGGGGAGAAGCGCGAAACGAACGGGGGATGCACGGATAGGGGCAGGCAGATAATGGGGAAAAACCAGCCCCGCGCGTGTTGGCGGACTGCGTTGCTACCGTTTGCGCGCCGCGTTTGTTTCGCGACGAGCCGCGCGCGCTAACGACGCACCACGGTGGCGGCGCGGAGAGGATGGCAAGGGGTTGTTGCCACCGCTGTTGCTGCCGCTCTACCGCCGCCGTCATTGCGCCGGCGTACAATCCGCGCACCCCTTTGAGCACACGCGCCACGCGCGCGCCGGCCATCAACATTATCCTTTCGTTCTCCTATCGCCGCCTCCAAGGCATTTGCCTCCATTACAAAAATGGCAATTTCCATCTAGATTACACTCTTCTTTCTTTTTCTCTAATTTCATTCCAATAAAGTTATTCAATTCTAATTGCTATCGCATTAATTAAATGTTCCACTTGCCAGTTAATTATTATTTACAGTTGAAAATAAAAGAATCGATTGTGAGTTGTTTTCAATAAATAGGTAATCGTTTGAATAATGAAACAAGTGAATGTGCTTCTCGCTCCTCATTAATTAAGTGCGCCTCATTAATTAGCAATCAAATAATTTGTGTACTTGAGCAAGCGAATGGGAAATTTGACAAGCCGTGTCTACATTCTAAAATCGTCTGGTGACGTTCACTCTTCATACATTCTAAATTGCTTATTTGCTCAAGTCCAAAAACAAAAAAGTTCCAATAAGTAGTTGAAAAGTTTGATCAACTTACCACGCTTAGGAGTTGATTCCTGCAGCAACGGCATGTTGAACGCACAACGCACACATAAAACAATGCACTTTGGATTTGTTGATTCGTCAAGAAATCCGCGCGCAAACAAAATCCAAACTCACACTCAACTCAAGTCACTAACAAGAAGCAAATTGTCTTTGTTGTTGCTGCTGTTCTGCGTTGAATATTTGATTGTAGCACGAAATAATTTGTTGAAATGTTGAATTACTCTTGTGTTTGATCCACTTGGTCTTTTATTCGTTGTCCTCGCAAGACGTGTGTCGAATGAATTGCGAA
The DNA here is from genome assembly GCA_963978815.1 of Aleochara curtula. NCBI lineage: Eukaryota > Metazoa > Arthropoda > Insecta > Coleoptera > Staphylinidae > Aleochara > Aleochara curtula. Next base: position 10,463,505 of record OZ022221.1, on the reverse strand, counting down.
TAACACGCAGTTTGGGGGCAGTTGCGACTGGGAGCGCAATGCATGTGCGACGCTCACGAGATGCGAGTGCTTACTGAATGCGAAACGCTCACGCACCATGGAACTTAACCTAGGCCAACACGGACGCCGCACGCACCACACCAACACATCCCCCGAAACGACGACGACGTAAAAGTGTAACGAGTACGAATGGCTGATCAAATGCAAAACGTATTCGAGTGTGAGTGCGCATTAAACCACCCCACCACCACAAAATGCTACGCGTGATGATACCGCTCTCTTTCTGACACTTTAAGGGAGGGCTAATTATGTTGCTTAAACATTTACCTTAAACAAGCTCAGAGAGAGAAGGAAGAAAGATTGGGGACCAAGGTAGACCCAATTTTAATTTTTTTCTTATTTTGCTATGTTTCCTCGTTCATCTTCCAAATCAACGTGAATATTTCGGGTTGTTAAGGGTAGTTTTGACCTTGCACTAAATATTTCTACTTTCGCTTTCGCCTTTGGAACCAGTTTGTCGGTTACATCATAAGAAAACAAAATTTGCATTTTATGCAATGCTCCATTACTTCAGCAAGTCTTTGTTTGCATGCTCTCTTGTTGATAACATTTTCCTTCCCCGACGCACTCGAGGAAAACGGCAAAGAGTGAGAGCGTGGGGTATAATCCAATTTCGATGCGGCTGCACGGTTCGCACGGGTTGAGAAGGGTTGAATTGCAAAATTGCCCAAATTGCACCGAGTATGCAAATTTTTACTGGCAGCCCACCCCCCATTGCGCCATATTTACCACTAAAACTTCGCGTACCCTCTACGAAAGACGCGCGAGTGCAAATATTAACATTTTGCATTTTTATTATACGATCCACCGTTTATAATATTATTTTACAACAGTTTTACAAGTTTTTAGGGCTTCCAAACGTCGCCAAAGTTAAAAAATCAAAATGCTAATATCTTAAGCCATGTTACTAAGTAATAATTTATAATCTGCTAGTTTCAAAATAGATAGTCGTTTGTAATACGATTATTTGTTTGATTGTTTAGTTACTTACTTTATATTTCCAAGTTCATTTTTTCGCCGTTTTATGTACTAATGTGTTTCATCAATACGAAGGACACTCTAGCGGAAAATGGAAAAACGGCGGCTAGAGAAGGACACAAAGTATATTTAATGCGATGGGGAATATGTGAATGTATAAAAAATGCACACTATAGAAAGTGTGCCCTCGATTAATCGACCAAACTCCAAGGGCGCACTCATAAAGAGGGCGTCATCGTACAAATTTTCGGGAATGATTCAATCTGGGGAAAATTTGTCAACGATTGCTACTGTATTGCCATTGACAATTTTTGCTGGACGACAAGAGGACAGGCAATCAAAAACATTCATTCAATAATACAAAAGAGAAATAGAAAATTATTTAAATAATTCACAACTTTAAAATAATCAGCTTAAGGAAAACTGCGTAAAAACGTCTGAAATTTTATTAAAAGTAAAAATTATAAAAGGCTAATCGAAATGTATTACTAAATATTTCAAATATCAATGCAAAAACTTTTAGAAAATTTATTTAAGTTTTGTTTGAAAATTCTTTTGTATTACCTACAAAAAATATATTTACAAAGGTATTAAACGAATGAGAAAAGTAAAAGTTTATCGAAAAATGAAAGAAATCTCAAGTCTTTACACATGCAAGATTGACAGCAGGAGACGGCTGAACTCGGTGGGGCGGTTGAGAGCACTTACACTGAACTGGACATGTCCTTTCAACGCGCGGAATTCCATTCGCACCACGCTATTTTTCTTTTTCTCTTATTGCATTGCGTTGACGCGTTTTGAGATTTGCTTTTGCTTTTTTCTCATACTTATTTTTTTTTGCCAACAAAATTGCCAAAATGGAAACGTATTACTTATACAAGCGCACGCGCTAAATAGATTTGTAATATTGAATTCGATTGAAACCTTACAAAGAACACGTCACAAATCTGAAAATTCAATTAATTTCTTTATGCTAGACGTATTAATGAACTACTTTTAATAATCACTAATAATAGCTTCAGACCCGGACCTTATGCAATATTATTATTTCAAACAATTGCAGTGTCTCATTCATAAACTATAAATATCCTAATGATAAAGAATAAATCTATCAAGTGTTGACTAAACCTACAATTATCCAAGTGTTTGACGAAACAATAAGCAAAGTCAAATTTCGAATACTCTGTATATTAATATTGTAAACGATCAGTTACTAATTGATTAATAATTTGTCTGCACGCGTTCAACATTCGAATATACATTTGAACTTTGACAATTTAATAGTCAAGTCACTCGCGTGTTGTGAAAGACAACTGGAATTTCACGCTATAATTATTGCTATTATTCATTCATGCGTACGAAAATCCTCATCGTCGAGTTGTTAATTACATAATACATAAAACGGAAAACAACAATCACATTTGTCGTCTTAATTAAGGCATAATCGGCAATCGGTAGTAAGCAAGTAAGTGTGACAATTGTTTAATCAGTCATCAGCCATCAGCCATCAACACATTAATGTTTTATTTAAATAGAAATCATTATTATCATAAGCAACAAGTGTTAAGTGTGTACTTACACACAGCATATATGATTAGAATAATAATTGACTTAGACAGTTGGTGCATTTAAATGCTTATCAATTAATGTGTATTTAGTCGATTGCATTTCCGGTGACTATGACAACCAAAGTGTTATATCTTGGAAACTTACACTGTGTTCGATGGAAAACAACTTTTGTTTTCCACACACAGGGAAGAAGTTTTTACGTAAATGTGTGTTTGATATTTGCATTTCATCAGCCATTTGTGTTCGTGTGTAAACACACGCCATGAATATATTTTTCACATTCAAACCAAAAATATGAATTGCTGATAAGAGGCCCGGCCCGTTTATCACATTTACCACCAGTTAGCTGATGATGATGAAAAATATCACATGGGAAACCATGACCTAAACTAATGTTGAATTTCTTATGACAACATTGCATGCAGCACGACTTATCATAATTTATCTTAAGACAATAATGCAAGTTGACTTGTTATTCTCACTCTTTTTCAAATTTTTCGGAAATTCTATTGTTTGTAATGTCTGCCATGCATTTTACTTGGAAGTCTAGTTGATAAGTGCAACTATTTTTAAATAGTTTTGTTTCAATGCGCTGCGCTGTCGCAATACAAAAGGGCGTTAAGAATGACTTTGGGGGTTCATAAAACAGACATAAGTGTAATAATAATGAAGTAGCGCGTGCGCGACGCGTGCTTACAATAAAAAAGAGCACAAGCAAGGCAAAGAATGCACGAAAAAAGAATCAAGACGAAGAAGAGCGCATAGCACACGCGCGTACGTTTTTTTATATCGCAATGTGCGTTTTTCCTGTTTGTGCAATACACTTTTTAAGGGCGCAAACACACACATGCACGCTCCACGCACCACATAAAATTAGTGACGAGCACGAGGGCGCTGCGTTTTTTGGTGAAACCAACGGATTTTGTCGTGCCGTGAATGATTTTTTCCTCTATGGACTCGAAAAAAAAAAGAAGAGAATAAACGAGAACGCGGCACGCTTACAATTTCACCAGGTGCAACTTTTATGCTTTTAAAATAAAACTACTGCTTTAACATAAAATTCAAGTTGAAATTCCAAAATTCAGAAAAGTAGTGAACTATTCAATTCACTACTTTTCTAGTTATTATGAAAATCTAATTCTACGAGTAAAACAGTAAAAAATTAAATATTGAGTATTCATTCATAATTCTGCTCATTTCTATGATAAAATTATTCTCTGATTAATTAATTCAAACAATAAAAGTATTTTTAAACAGTGTAAAAGTAAATATTTAATAAGAATGTTTGAAAAGAAATCGGGGTAGAGATTTGGTTGTTGTGATGTTGTTGCATCTTGAAAATAAGCAAGATGTTTTTATTAAAATGAAATAATAACACGTGGACCCTCGCGAAATCGGTCGAAAAATACGAACAAACAAGTTCAAAGCAGTAATCTGTGCAAAGGAGGAAGGCAAAAAATATCTATAAGCAGAAGAAGAGCATAGTTGTGTGTCCGATCGTCCGCATATGCCCTCTTCACGTGTACGCGCCACTTTTATTCTTTACGTCATGCGTGTCCATCGCCCACTTGGATCGGATATGCCGATCGGATCTATCATTCTATCAGTAGCCGAGCAAAGCACAAGCGTATTGAGTATTAGTTATTTCTTCATTCTTGTTACGAAGATCAAGAACGCGCTGCAGCGGTGAGGGACACGCGTAACAATAACGTGGCCATCCGCCGATGATGATCAACAACTGCCCCAAAGATTTTCTATTTTCTCTCTTCTTTTCTCTTCTTTTTTTTTTGGTTAAAAAGGCGATTCTTAAAAGTATTTCGTTTTTCGCTTTGACCGTTTGGTGGTTCGTTCGTTAAGTCGTTTTGTGCGGCATTTTCCACTATCAAAGCAAGCATTCTTTATTTGCATTTTTTATTCCATGCTCGGCATGTGCCCTCAAACCGATTATCTTTTTATCTTTGAATATCTATTGATAAAAAAATGTTGTTATTCCAAATGTTGCAAACAATTCCCTTTGCGAATAATTTACATTCACTAATCTTGTTAAATTTCACTTCGATTTTCATTACTTAATCCTTGCTGCAGTTTATGATCTGTCATGCAGTTTTACCTGAAGACTTTTACTTTCAATTCCATGTTGAATTTCCATTTCGATTTATCATTCTGTACTTTTCACTTTCAACAGTAAATTTTGATGAATCATGCTAAAATGTCAATGGATTTTAAAGAAATTCAATAAAATGTTTAAGAAAACGTTTTGAAGATTGAAACGAAATGAGTTGCGTAATTTTTGAAACTACAATCGTTTCTTACGCGTATCGTTTGATGGCAGGTAAAGCAAGTCGAAGGGTAATTAATTACACCCCGATCTTTTCACCTTCCAAGAAATGCCATCCAAGTCGCAAAGTCTGAACAGCAAAATTGCTTAAACTGCTTGCAAGAAGTCTAAGTAGTGCCCTCCTATAGCTTAATCCAATTGCGATTGAACAATATTTAATTGCAGCAAGCCTTACTGCAAATAATTATATGTCATTAGAAATGGTATAAACATTGTAAAATCCTATTATATTTTTGCTAATAATATGTAAATATTAACCTTATTATCATATTTTACTACCCTTAAATCCTTAATATGAGAAAGGGTTCTATCTCTAACTCAAAGCTTTATATTTGGTTTATCCAAAGAATTTTTAAGTTATTTAAGAAAATGAGTCAGAAGTTTAAAAAGTTCAATTTCTTAGAAGGTTTACCTATTACTGACGTATAACGCCAGCCATTAGTAAAACCTATTAATTATTTCTCCACTTTACTAATTTCATCTTTTACTATTTCCCAAATTCCCCAATAGATTCATCTTTTACTAGAGCTCGAAGAAAATTTTATTCTCCTTCCTTCTTTTCGCACAAGATGAAAAAATCACTTGTGCAATATGTTCAGCCATTATTTGTTCGTTCTTTGTCTATGTGATTTTCCTCTTTTTAACTCACCCGCTTTCGATTTCATTTTCTGCTCGGTTTTCGTCTTTTTTGATGTTTAGGGTTGGTGTACCGTCTGGCGCTTGGTTGGTGTTCGCTGACCATTAGATGGAACCCTGACGGGCATTGTTGTCCATTCGATTCGTATTAATTTCGTTAATTTTCGTGAGATTTATGTGCGCAAAGATGCCGCCGCCCGCACTCATTGGGGATGCACAGAAGTCGTCATCATTATTCAATGCAATGCAAGCGAAGAATGCAATGCTTGTTCACGCTGTTTTGTAATTCGCCAAGGTTTCCTCTTTTTTTCTTCTTTACCTGCGTTTTGCAAGAAGGAAATGTTCCTTTCGATTATGTAAGAGTAGAATCACCCACGCGTTTATTTAAAAAAATATCGGAAAATTCGTAAATTTAAATAAAATAATTTTATTTTCGACGAGTAGAAATTTCTAATAGAAAACTGTCCATCATTCATGATTACTTAGGATGGTCAGTAATAAACAAACATCAAGAAAAACATAATGGAAAATCTGGGAAAATGCAAACAAAGCGGAGAAAAACAAGAAAAAAGGCTTTTCCAATCGATCGTGTATTTCTGTTTGCGCTATTCTTTTTTTTTATTTCCCATTTCCGCGAGTATTATGTTTAACGTTGTGATGGACGAGTTTTAAACCTGATTTTACGAATTTCCGTTTCCGGTAGCATACATCAACTCAACATTTGCACAATTTCCATTTAGTTTTAACGATTTTCACGATGTCTATTTGGAGAAATATTTATGAAAAATTATTAATAACATTTGACACTTTTTACGCATCGTCAATCCGCTTTGAAATTATTAAAATTACTCGACTAAAAGCACGGAAAGTGACATCAAATAGAATACGAAAGGAGAGAAGCGTGAATAAGATGAGAAAGCAAGCAGCATCAGCACTGGAATGCAAAGTGCACTGTGATTAAATATTCATTAATTGTGCGTCGTGCACGTCATCGTAAAGTGCATTTTCATTACACTTTTCTTCATTTTCCACTCGATTCAAAAATGCTCGCTTTTCATCTGCACTCTCGTAATAATTTTCGCGTTTCGTCGCGCCAAAGAATGTGAAATAAAATTAATTATTTTGATTTTAATTCTCAAAGCAGGAAAATCTCAAATATGAAATTTTGTTTTGCGTGCGTGTATTTTTCATCCGACTTGCGCTGCTTGTTTTCAACGTTGATTATAATCATGATGGCAGGAGTGAATAAATAAAATAGAAGCACATCCTTCTTTTCCTGCTTCATCCAATTCTTGAGTGTTACTTGTGTCCTTCTTGCTCGATTCCTTTATGTGCCTTCACTTTTCGTGTTGAATTTTTAATAAAGCTATTAGAATATTACTTTGTTGCTTAATGTATAGAAACCTTTAATACTTTCTATTCAAATTTTCTTCAACAACAAAACTAAATAATTTAATAGTTCTTTCTCCTACATTTTTAAAATCTTTACCTAGAAATATTTTTCATGAAAGTGCAGAATGAGGAAACAAAAAATAGTAGGACAAAAAAACGAAAACTGATCATTATGATCAAGCACCCTCTGGTTTTCTATTACATTCCGCATGCAGTTTGTTCGTGCGGTTTGAATTGCATTCATCAATTCATCATCAATTTCCTATACGTGTCTCACTTTGATTCATGTGACCATCGAACGTAGGAGGATGCTGTGCTGTGAATCATCAAACACATCCAACCGAAAATGGAAAATTTGCTGCTGGTTTTTGCCAGTTGCGAAAAAATGCCAGTTGCGAATTTTATGCTTTAATTATTTATAATTCACACTTACCAATAGACGAAATATTAATTAATGTTGAATATCTGACGAAAATAACAGTTGGTCAGTTAATATTCAGTTCAGCAGTTGAAATACTTGTAGCACTGGACTTGTTGAGAGATGTGACTAGACTGAAAGTGTGTTGAAACTGCGAATATGTCCAGGCACTTTTGAACTTGCTCTGAACTTGTTCAGTACTGGCAATTTTTACATAAACAAAGCAGGTATATTTTTGTGTTACCCTTTCCTTCAATAACACCAATATTCCATGCGTTTAGTCTCAAAGCAACGTTCACATCGCTAACATATAAAACACTCGACAAGTTTTAAAACATTGGCATTGTGAGCCAGTATTAAAATTTTCACTCTAGTAAAATTCTACTTTATTAAGTGAAACTTAAATATTTAAAAGTCTATTTCATCAGCGGGTAAGGCTCACATTTTTTTGGTATAGGTAGTAAGTATTCTCCATGTTTTCTATTTTTTCTATTAGTGGGTGACTATTGAAAACCACTTCCGCGTAGATTTTTTGAATACAACAAAGAAGAATGGAAATTCAAGCAAATAAAAGTAAAAAAACTCTACTTGTGTAAAATGCAGAAAAATATCATATTCTTCTTTTTTGCAGAATTTTGTTCAGCTTTGAAATAATTTTAAAACATCATAAAAACTTATTTTTTATCATAATGTGCAAATATAAATAAGAAAGCAGATGCGTCACATTCACGATGATGAAAATTGCACAAAACGTGCTTCAATCATGAGCAAATCCAATATTAACGCATTTTCCACCTACAACTTGTGCTTCGTGCGCGTGTTTATTGCGTGTATTCAGTGATTTTCGATTATTTCTGCCTGATATCTCAATCAGTTGAGCTTGTCACACGTTTCGTGATCTCTTCGTATTTATTAGAAGCACGTATATGATATTATCATCTAATAATTACACTTGGCAAATCTTTTTTATACATAAAAGGCTTATAAAATCTTAAAATTTATTCCTTGCTTTGTCATGAGCTGCAAAGTGAAAGTTTTAGTGCAAGTCATTCGAAGACACTTTTTTTGCTCCCCTAAAAAACCGCAAATTGGTTGAAATCTAAATATTTAAAGCAATTGTCTATGCGTAAGTGATAAAACATGTCACATTAGAGCGAAGAGGAACAAAGAAACGTGACAGACGTTCAAATCAATTTGAGTTTACTTTTTTTGTCTTTGCAAATGCCTTTTGAAAATCATTTCGTAATATTTGTTACGACTGAATGAATAAAATTGCGTGAGAACTTGCATAAATTTGATTCCCTCAACCTCTTTCTTCTCTACGCATAATTCAAAGTGTTATTATTGGAATAGCAATTGGAAATTTGCTGATATTTCGTAATTTCAGGTATAAATTTATTTTACTTTACCTCTTCTCATCTCGAATTTCTTCGTTTGTTGAATGCATTGCATGCATTTTGTGTGAATATTCACATAATGTGAGAAAAAGTATTGCGAATACGAATGCAATATTTGTGCAAAGTTCTTGGGTTGTGTTGATGATGATGATGGTCTGGTTGAAAACGGTCGAGAACACCCTCTGAAAGGCCATGCATCAAAGAATGAAACGTCATCCCTTGTCCATCGGGCGAGTACACAAATGCATATCGAAGATCAAATAAATACATACACTTATGCATTCGCTGGATGTGTGTGCTTTTGAAAGGGAAATGCTTAAAATTTCGGTTGAATAAGGGTGCGCTCTGAAAGGTAAAAGAGATTATTTCAATAATGCTACGTGTGTGATGCATTTTAAGATGCAAAAACGATGCAAAACTAACCCATTTCCTCCCTCGAATTGTCCACGCACGTGTGTGAATTCCACATAAATGGGTTTTACTTCAATGATGCAAGATTCCAAATCGTGGGAATTTTTCATACACATTTCCTGAATAATTACAAAGTAATTTTAATCACACATTTGTTCTCATCAGAATAATGAGCTATGAACTAAGTATACGATGAGTAATTAAAGAGTTTATAGTTGTTTAATTAATAGTGTTATTAGCTAATAGCTTAGGAATTTGTATAAAAAAATAGTTGAATGAAATGCACTTGTTTTGCACATTTTTCCCACGTATGAAGAAAAGGTTAAAATGAAAATTCACTTGTTCTGTCAATAGTAATCACATATCGATAGGCATCGACAAATAAATGTCTCGTTTCAAAGGGATGAAAAGGGTGAAAAGGATTGCCTTCTACCTTTTTGCACCCTTTTACTTTTTGCTCATATGCTACCTGCTTTTTCACATACCTGTTCTGTTTCTGGTTTATCACTAAATAAATTTTCACCTTATAACAATTTAAAAAATACTCGCATCATGGATTTCTAATAATTCTCATAAACATTCAACTGTTAAATATTTAAGGGATGAAAATAAGTAACAGGAAAAAGTTATCCAATGAAATTTACTACTGATGAAAAAAGGGTTCAACATGAACGAATCAGAAAAGGCGTAATAGTCAGGTAATCCTTTCTTCCCCTTTGATGCCTGGCTGTTTATATTTGTAAAGGAACCCTTTCACTTTCCCTTTTACCCTTTTCTTTTTTCCCATCCAATACAATTACGTACAACACCCTTTCACTTGTTCACCGTTCAATGAGCGAAACAGCAAATGAACCAAAAATTACAAAATGAACGCCATCGAAAGCGCAAGTGAATGGGTTGAAAGCGAAAGGGTTGTCACATAAAAAAAGGGTTACATTACAAAATGGCGTCTGTGACAATATTTTCTTCAATTTCATCCACTTTTAACCCTTCAAAATTCATTTTACATCATAGTTTATTTAACCACAACGTAAGATTAAACTTTATTGATTTCTAGCAGTTTTTCCAATTTCCAAATTTGTAGAAAACGTTAGCAAATGTCCACATGATCTTAGTCATACCCCTTCGCAATATTCCACCCTCAATGTTGTCCAAGAAAGGGGAATTTATCCCTCTTCTGTTAGATTGTTTCATCCCAGGGGAAAGTATGACCCTTTGGTTGAGAAATTCAGCCATTGCTTGCAAAACGAAACAACACAAAATGCAATGCAGCAACGTTGCCAATTTAAGGAATTTTCTAAGGGATGTTGGAATGTGATGGAGAGAATAAGAAGGACTTAATAACTAATCGATATTTGCGTCGTTTAGAAATTAATGACGCTTTTAAAAACTCGCTATTTTTTCTCTTCTTTTTCATTATAATTTCTTCAGCGCATTTCTTTTCTCTGTCCCAAAGCAGAAATCGCTGTGTCCTTTATCCTTGTTCTCATGTTCGATTTTGCAGGTTTTTGCTTGTTCATCGTAATATGAATAGCACGATCTTTTAATATTTTAATAAGACGCTCTCAGTGCTTGTTTGCTTCTTTTTCCTCATTCGATTGTTTTCTGCTTTTTGCAACTTTTTGACGTATTCGCATAAAATGTGCATTTACATCAATAATAAAACAGTACGTGTGGAAATGCCATCTACGTCATACTTTAAACTTTAATAACAATAATAAACTAAACTTCTTCATCACTGCGTTTATGAAAAGAAGGAAGTCATTGATCCAATAAAAAAGGACGCAAAGAATGATGAAATAATGAGGCAAACGCGACGCGCGACGCCCGAGAAAAGCTTCTTGCGTCGAAGAAAGAAGAAGCAGAAGCAAAAAAAAACGTTGAAAGCTTATTAATAATTCGCGATCGCGTCCAATTTTCAACGTTTATCGGCGAGTGAAGAAACACTTTCCACCTTTCCTCGTGCACGCATTTCTTTTTTCCATCCTCTTTGCACGACTTTTTCTCAACTGGCAAACAAAGACGCATTATAAATAAAGGTTGAGAATACGCTAAGAAGACTAAAAAAGGTGAAGAAGAAGAACAAGCAGCCGTAGGAGGGAAGGAGGGAGGAAAATGAATGAACAAGTTGCAAACTCATCCGGACTTAAAACTTATTTTATTGATAATGAAATATTCAGCGAGAAATTCAGAGCATTACTTTTCACTCTCGGTTGCGTTGAATATTTAAACGTTGGATGCGTTGCCATAGCAGCGCAACGCACCAAAGAAAACCTCCAAATTGAGCTTGTATAATCGATTTCAACCCTTGTAATTATCATAATCATGATGTGGTTAAGGGGTTGAATAAGCATGCCAGCCAATTATCAAGTTATACCACGTGGTTATGTTGTTAAACGCATTAGAAAGCGATAAAAAAGCAGCCAGGTAAAGGTAAAAAATTTAGTTGGTAGTCAATGAACGAGCACGAAGGGTTGAAATTGAGTTGCCTTCTTTGTCATGGTGCACACACTTCCGATTAGATTATTAAGCTACGAAACTATGCGTTTGTTTGTGTTATAAGGGTTGAAATGAATGAAAAACGACGGCGGTTAACCACTTATTAGTTTTATAGCGGGCGCGCACGCGGCACGCGACCAGGTAAAAAACGCATTCAACGGTGGCGGGCAAAAAAGTGAAAGCGAATGGAAGACGAACTACCACCTAAAAAACTAAAATAGGGATGAATGTATGTATAAACTAAAAAACTAAGGTATGTTCAACCCTAATAAAAGGGTGTTAGATGCTACTTTCTTATTCTTCATTCTATAAATGCAGAAGTTTATTTGTTTGTTATTTTTTAATGTTTGTTTACATTCCAAGTCAAAATTACTTATTTCAAATAGTTTTAACCCTATTCCGTCTAATTAGAAGGGTTGTCGTCAACATTAGTAAACCAATTGATCGATAATGATGAAGCAACCCTTATAATGGAAGTTTAATTGGCCAGCAGTAAAAAGGGTTCAATACGTTTTTTTATTGACTTGTTCTTTGTGACTTGTTCAATTTTTTTCCGGGTGGTTTTTGTAAAAAGCAAGCGACAACAGCCGCAGGTAGCAAGCCACAATAACACCTTATCATAGCGGGAAGGGGTTGCGCAAAGAGGCAGGCAGCGGAAAAGGGTTTTGTACACCCTTTCCGCTCGTCTTGTATGCCGTTACATGGTGGTTAATGCGGTAATACGTCAATGATACGCTTGCAGACTGTTTGTTGGCGGCTGAATGCGGAAATGCATTACTGAAACCGATTAGGAAGTGCCAATTCATTCAAGTCGCTTTACCTGCGCACAAGTGAAAGGGTAGAAGCAAGGGTGAAACATGCGTAAAGGGTTATTACATACCGTATGATGGATGCGTTTATGATTTTTGTCAACATATTCAATAGGTGTAATTCAATGTTGGTTAAATATCAATTACATTGTGGTTAAACATGTTACATTATTCAGTTTCTTTCTATTACTCATAACAACTGCTGAAAGGGTTGAAAATTAAATGTTTAAAGTGTAGTCGATTTATTTTTTAATTGAATAATGTCTAGACTTTAAATGTACTCTGAATCTCAATTGTTAGCACTTTTTAGATGACTTCAGTATACTTTTTTTGCTGTTTTTAGTGTCTGGTTGCAGTGCACATTAAGACTGCACCCCTTACAACCCCCGACATGTATGATTGTGTCTCGTGCTGCACGTCACGTGCAAGTTGCGTATTTTTAGTTATCATGCCCAGCGCACCCGCGTCATTCTTTGTGGATTTTTCGCTTTTTTCCGCGTTTCTTCCTGATTACTGCATTACGGCACTCGCTCGAGGGTTGCACTCTTCCATTAGTTCTTCGTTGCTTCACCAGCAACAACTCTACACCCTTGCTGCTGCTGCTGCACCACGCTCTTCGGCAAAGATTAGAAATATCTCCGGCTGGCGTTTTTCAAGAGCTGAAACTTTTTCAGTATTTTTGGAAAAGCAATGATGCAACTTCCCCCTTTTTTGTGCCCCAGCCTTAACTCGACAACTTGAGGGTGTTTTTTGCTTTCACTGCAATACTACTGTACAATTACGTTGACAAAATTGACAGAAAATAGGGAAGTAAATTTCAGATTTATCCGAAACAATTTCCAACTAAAATAACTTCCTATTGCTAAGTTTGTTCAACAATTATTATTGGAGATTCTTGGTTTACAAATGTTATAAACACTTTGTATTTTGTTATGATATGTGGTAAGATGCAAGCACGAATAGTTGGTAACTTCACACAGGGAGGAATAAGCAGTCAAGAGCGAGGGAAAAAAGGGAAAAGCGAGAAAAGGGGGTTTTGGGAATCAGTTATGCCACCCTTAGGAGTGGTCATCGATGGCCGGCATGCTCTTTTCGATTCGATAAGGGTTGATTACGCACTGTTGGGATAGGGGTTGGACGCGAACATGACGTCATCCAGGGTGATTCCCTAAAAGTTGAGAAGAAGAAAACCAAGAAGGGTGCATTTGCAATGATGTCGCCATTTTTATAAAAACAGCGAATATAAAAACAAACGCAGAAAACAAACGTTGATGAAACTTCCGTATTTTTGTGGAATTTTTAGTTTTCTACTTTCCAAAAATGCGGGGGTTGTAACAGCACAACGTGTTGTGTGTTAAATTCAGTTTCGTGTGTTGCACATGCACTCATTCGTCTTCTTTCTCGTGCCAACAAACAAGGAAGTGCTCCTATTCACTTTTGCTTTCCGTTCAAATGCGCGTTCTTCGAACATCTGCTCAGTGGCTGATATGAACCATACGTTTTTATATAATTTTACATCACATTCACCAAAAATTCGTACACACTAATAAGCATAGAGAACCAGCAAGCAACTCAGTCGTTCGAATAATCCCAAAGTGGAAACTTGAAACACTTGAGCAAAATGCGAATGAGAATGACAGAAATTAAACGAAAGAGCTGAACAACAGCAGATCTTAATGCTTCATTAGATTAATATACGATTGTTGTGCATTTGCCAAATGGTATTCTTCGTGTGTTATTGATGGTCATCTGGTGGTTTGCTTTTCAAAAAGGGTGAAAGAGAAATGGGTTGAAATGTGCTACAAATTTTAATTGCCATGAAAATACTTCCATTATGAACAAAAACTTGATATACACCAAAAACTAATCTATTAAAGTCTTGAATCACTTGGAAAATAATGATTGGTAATGATTTAAGTATGAATTCACCCCTTTGAATTAAAATACAACCAATAATATTCACTGTACTTATGCTTAGGGGAACACGACAATTATTCTCAACCCTTTCATAGAAATACAAAATGTCTGTGAGTTCTAATCATTCCTTCAACGCCATTTTATGAAAATGCAAATATTTCAAGGAATTAAAATTTTATAGTTGATGCAAATAACTTTCACTTACTTTATATTAATTTTCACTTACGATAGATAATAAACTATCCAATATTTGTGCAATACCGGAATGATAGTTATGTAATAATATTTTATTACTTACATTTCGTGCAAAATGTTCACGTTTCAGGTCGTGCAAAATTCCATTTCGTCATAAACTACCTGAATTTGCTCTGGTTCTGCGTCGATTTACTGCATAAAACTTCTTTACGTTTAGCGCTCAATGCTTTTTGAAAGTCAGTCTGTCGGCTTGTTGCAATACGCATGGAAATTTGCATATTTTGCTAGTTTGTTACAGTTGTTCATTTGCAATTGCACTAATAAATGCGTCAACTTTGCTTAGCTTTGCTTCGCAGGGCAAAGCTAAACGAAGAAGGCAATGGAAAGAGGAAAAGAAGAAGAATTGATGCAATTGCGACAATGAGTGCTCTCGTTTCATGTTTTTGCATTTTACTCTTCAAATCCTCGGCTTTTAAGAAGAAAAGAAGGCCTAGAAGCACAAGAGGAAGGTCTTGGAAGGTAAAATTCCAAGAAAATATCGGTAACACTCTGAATATCTAGTAAAATTGCAGAAGAACTTGAAATTTTCATGTTCACATCTCCAAATCACTAAATTCTCATTGAAACTAAAACAATCTCTGGTTCAACCAAAATTATCTGTGAATTCTACTCTCAAATATGAGAAAGCAATATTCGAATAACGGTAAATTATAACAAAACAGTCTATTTAAGTAAAGTAAAATAAAATAGAGAAAGCGCTTTATCTATGGCAGAAAAGCACAATTTCCATGACGAATTTCCTTCTTCTTTCGCCAAAAGTATGCAAATTTTCGAAATTTCTAAACCATTGTAAAAAGCAGCAATTATGCAAATGCCGTAGTCATAAAACTAAAAACTTGCCATCGAAAATCACAAAAGTAGTGCAGTTATTCGTATTTTGCATACGTTGCGCGCACGTTCACAAGCAAATTGAATATTTATTGATACAATAAAGCAGTGAAAACCCAAAAAATGTTAATAATTCCATGAAAAAGTCATTTTTTATATGGGTCAATTTCCAATCTATAATAATTCGAGCTAAAAAGTTAAAACTTACTTATTTATTGCTTTTACCTGTGCCAAGCGACGAAATAAACAAAATAATACCAAAAAGTGCCGAATAAATTCTAAAGAAAATGCACATTGCACATGTTGCACAAGTGTCACGTGTGATGTATGTTCTTTTTCCATTTTCTCCACATTTTTTCTTGTTGCAATATGTGAAGAATTTACTTTAGAGACTATGTTAAGCATCAATGATGTATCAATAATCGATTCGTTTGTACATTTTTGCACTCTTCCATTGCATTGTTACCATTTTTTCGTCGTCTTCTTTTTCTTTTACCTTTTTGGTTCATTTGGCTTGTAGTGACGTAACTGATGGTACACCATCCGTGTCATTGTTTGGCAATGCAAAGAGACACAAGAAACACATAAATAACATAAAATTCGGACATTTTCTGACCTACCACTCGCAGCTAAACATCCAGATGACCATTAATTCTGCTCGAAAAAGCCAGCGCGCTTTTCACTTTGCTGCCAACCCTATTATTAGCCGTTTGCACCGCACAAACGTGATTTACGCCTTTTTGGCCTGCATTTCAGAAATGCAGCAGAAAAAAAACTTTTAGAATAAAGGGTTTTACAGCGCGTTTCATGCATTCTGGTGGTCAACTCCACTAATGGCTTATCATTATTGGTTTTTCCATTCAAATAGCACAATAAACTGCACTATTTAACAGTAGCAAACGAAGTACATTCGATTAAGACTCGTAATGATGTTGCACATTTAACAATTGTACATTTTTACTCACTCCTTCAACTTTTGCAATTCGCATTCAAAGTGTTGTCCAAGTTTAATTAATGATCGTGCATTTCTAATAGTCATTTTTCACGTTAGTGACAATTTTCTTCACTTTACATGCGTTTTACTTGAGTTTTGAATGACACGTTACAATTTCTGAGATGCGTACAAATGTTAAGCAAACTGTTAATAACTTTTAATAGATTCTCTCCGTACCTTTACTTGGAATTCTTTTGCAATAGATAATTCGACAATTACACAATGATAATCGCCTTAAATGACGTCAAATATGTCAAAAACCTTGATTGTTTGCAAGACGCCCACGCAACATCAAAAAATTCTTTTTATTTCTATTGTTCAATCGGATTATTTTTGATTTCGCCTTTCACCTTTTAATTCTTTGACTTTCGAGCAAAAAAATTGTATTGTTGTTCATTTATTTCTACAGAGGGTTTCGGATTGATTAAAAGCACATTTGATTGGCGAGTAGTGTAAATACCCTGTAGATATTTATTTAGCATGCAACTATGAATATTCGATGGTTGGATTTAATCTGTTACTTTTCCATTCACCTCATCATTTTATTCTTTCTGTGCTGCTCGCTGCTAAAAAGGAAAAACAACAAAAGAAATTTGTTGTTGTGCATTCAGTAGAATTTTTGCCCTCCTTCTTCTTCTTCTTGATCAGCATCGTCGTCGTCATCATCGTCTTCTTCAGGCTTTTTTGTTCGCTTATCTATTTGTTTGCGGTGAATGGTCGAACCTGACCGATGCATGTGCGTTGAATTACGCAAAAACGTATCGTATTCAATTATACGTCGTCTGCTTCTTCTTCCTCGTCTTTCTTTCTTTCAGTAGAGTGTTTTGCACCAGCTTCATCTCTCTTGAGCACTGCTTCAGCATTGTATTTGCATTCGTTCCAGGAAGTGATCCCTTCGTAAGTTGAGAAGGCAATGCCCAACAGCACAAGAAGAAATGGACGCAAGGAACACACACGCATGTGAATCGATCAATGAATGAATGCCAAATGCATGAAAAATAAAAAAATATAAAGAAACAGCACCAGAAGCAAGAGAAGAAGACGGAATCAGTTACCACCTTTAACTTGTTGTTATGCAATCGTTGGATTTTTCTATTTTTCTAGGGGTTGCTCTGTTCTCCCACATATTCTGACGTCACATCCCGCCTTGCACACAAATTTCACATTAAAAATACACCAAAATCTTATTTTTTGAAGTACCTAATAAGTAAGTACGTAATAAGATATCGAGTTTCAATGATTTTGCATTTTTGCTTCTTCCTCAGCGCTAAAGAAAATGCGAACTTTGCGCGAATCTGACTTGTTATTTGATGTGTAGTACTTGCAATAAGTAAGTAAGTAAAATGCTGATCAAGTAATAAATTTTATACGATTTCATCTTTTTCTGCTTCTTATTCTTCAATTTTTTATTTGCTTACGCTCGAATTTCAAAATTTTGCGCATTTCCGGCTTCACTCTAATTGAAAGCGAACGAAATAAATTTCCTAATGTCTCAAGTCATTAACTCATTTTTGTGCATGCTGAATTTTATGTCTTTTTGGTTAAGCAAACCCTCTTAAGGGTTCAAACACGTCACACATCCGTGTTTGCATACAGCTAATTTGTTGCCGTTTCCTGGTTTTTGCCCTTCAAACACTTCTTTGCCTCCCTTCGCCTCGTTTCGACTACTCATTAATCACGCGATCGGTGCGTTTGTCTTCTTCTCGGTCCAAGCAGCGTTTGTCAACCCCCAAATGTTTTCCATTTATGCATATTTCCCATTTCATTTCGAGAAACTCTTCACTTCACAAACAGGAAGACGTTCACTAGAAAACCGTTAAACTTCTTAACGTTTACGAATTAACTACAACCAGAAGAGCGCAAAATTTATTGATGTCGCTGCAAAAGAGCGGAAATTAAGAAATCAAGTAAAGTCAATGTGAAAAACAAAAGATAAGGAAACAACCTGTTTATGATTTTGCACCACCTTTCACGAGGAAAGCAAACCCCGGTGATAATGTGTTTTGCAATAGTATCAAGCGAAACAGATCAATAAATTCGGACAATTCAAGGGTGCGCTTCACTTTTTATCTTGTTGATTGGAAGGAGGAACTTCTTCCTCAAGGGTGTAAAAAACACTCTTAGCACGTGCCCTTGATTCGTCGAAGGGTCTGCAGTTGTTCGTTGTTTTTCCTGGCTTAAAAAAGGTACGAGATTTGCAAGTTTTTCACATGTTTTATGATTATTGCCATGGTGACGATGACGTTTGCACCTGTTTTAATAAATTCAAAGCAATTTCCAACTTTGCCTTTGACTTGAACATGAATTGAACGAACGAACGAATTAAGAAAGAATGGGATTTAATCAGAGTTTTATTAAAAAATGCGGGTTACACCCTTGAAATAATTTAGATGAACAACGCAACGAATTGCATTTGTATTATTCAAACGCACACAATTAATCCAATGAGCAATTGTCTGAAATTCATCCAAGAAACTACAAATAATAATGTTGCGTTCAATTCGTCGATTCGTTAGTTTTGCCAGCTAATGGATGCACATTAAAAGCCACCCCTATTTCCCATTTATTGCTTATTACATTTCCATGTGAATTGCCATCCGATTCGGTTGGAGCTAACGAACAATACGAAATTTCCCTATTAAAATACGTAAAAATAACTTTTGCTTTTGATGATAATATGTTGGAAATGCTGGAGAGGAAAAACGTTAAACGATTGTATAACAATGCGGAAATATTCTAATGTATTTGCTCTAAAATTACGTGAAACTCGAGACATTTCCAAGACGCTTTTTCACACTTCCGGTAACCAAAGACGCGCACTATAATTTCGCATGTTTATTGCAATCGATCATTGATCCATTGATCATTGGTTTGCGGTTAAAAATGCATCGGAAATTAATTTCTAGTTTGTGCAACGGTTTTTCTGATTAATATAAATTTCCATAGTGCATGCGCAAATCGCCAGACGGGTCATTATTTATTGCCCTTGAGTCGTTTGCGTCTCGACCTTTTCGAGGGTAAAAGGCGACGAACGCGATTCGAGATCAAACCATGTGCTGCTGCTGCTGATATTGTGCAAACCCTAACCTAGAGCACAATAAGGGATGAAACTACACACACTCGCGCACACACATGCAAGGAAAATGGCAGTGCGGATGCATCGAATCAATGGCAGAAGGGTCGTGTGTATAACAAAAGGGTGTCCAGTGTTCGTGCACTTGATGAATGCATTGCAAATGGCCGATGGTCAAGGGCTGCAGCCAGTTCTATTGCACAACTCTTGCAGCCGGCACATAAAAAACTTTTTTGGTTAGTTATCACCGTATTCCCTTATCGCATTTTTGACAACTGTCGTTTGTTTTACGTTTTCCGCACCAAACTGCATCATCAAATTGAACAACAATAAATAAATTGTTTTCTTGCAATTCCAACTACCCAAATCGTGGAGGTCTAAGGGTCGAGTAATTATAGTAATTGAACAATGAAAGAAATGAATACCCTCTTCAAATATAATTACTTCATATAGGTACTTTAAGTACAAGAAAATAGAAGAGCGGAACTAAGGGAAAAATTGGCAACTCTTGAAGTGAAAAAAATTGAATTTCGCACAAGTTGCACCAAGGAGTAAAGAACTAACTAAACAAATGAAACAACAAGGGGTTGGTTGCCTTGGTAGCAAGGCATACGATTGTCAAATGCTGATTGTTGATTGCTTTCTTTTCTCTTGCGTGAGGGTGGATGCAATGCCGCTATTGCTGCTGCTGCTGCCGCCGCCGCAGTTTTTCCGTATTTCTGGAGGGGCATTGCAGCACCCCTTCGTCGGCGTGGCGCAATAAAGGGATAAATAATAAATTCCCCGTTTTGAGCTCATTTCGCTTCGAGGGCGCGCACCCTTCCTCAGCCACCCTCGCCGAATGGCCGGCAACGAATCAATCGCACATGGCTTTATTCACAAAGTGCGCGCGCTTTCCGAATTTGCGAAAAATATCAGATTGACGAGTTTTCGACGTCAATAGCACGAATCAATAATTATGCGTTTGTTCCACTGTAATTGCTTCCTTGCCGCACACGTTGTTTTTGCAGCAGCCGCCCTTAGAATAAAAGAAAGAAAACAAGAAGGTCGTTTACGAAATTCTAAGGAAACTCAATCTTTTTACTTCAAGTTCCTCCTTCATTTTTATAATAAATTCAGGCTTATTACGTAGTAAGCGTAATAATTTTTTACCTATTTTAAATCGCGTGCCAAAACTTCTTCTTCTTCCCCTTTTATCACCCTGCACTGTCATTGCATCTTTAAACAGCTATTATCATGCATTCTTATAGTTTTTTTACAAAGTGTATAAGAAGATAAAAAGTGACTGAATCCACGTGCGACGAGTCGACTCGTGCCAATAAAAAAACGCATCGCACAATGGGGAAAAAATCACAAAATCAGAAAGCCAAACAGTGGCGGTCGCCGTAATAAAATGCAAAAAGCTGACCGTTAGCCAAAAAAGAAGTCGGCGCGGCACAAACTTTGGCTTTTCTCGGGGTGTGCAAGGCAGCTGCTTCGATAAATATTCATAGAGCCATAGATTTTACCGATCGTCATCCCTCGACGTCATTATGATTTTTGCATTTTTAACAGCGTGCACCCCACGAGTGTGCGCTTCACCTTTCTCGTATTCATAAAAACGCAACAAAAGCTTCATCGACCCAACGAGTTTTAATGCAAACGACGTTAAAAATTGATGCAATATTTGCATTTTTCGCCCAAAACGCCCGATCGTAGGGGGTCAATCGACAATTACTACCAACATGCATTTCTACGCAAAGGGGATGCACAATTGCCACTAAATTTCAGTTTGCTACGCATTTGCATTTTCCGTATTTGTGTGTATTTCATGTGCAAAATTCGTTACGTGTTTTCCCCTTACAAAAAATGATGTTTAACCGATTTTCACCATTCTCAAAATGTCGTTTTAACAATTTCGCTAATGTGTTTCTACTCTAACGCTTAGAATTTGTTTGTAATTTTTAAGTAAGTATACCTATTGTCCATCCACTTCTTGCAAGCACTAAGCCAAAATAATCGACATGTTTGCATACATTAAGAATGCGCAAGCCTCTTGAACAGATAATCCCTGTTTGAAATCCGTGCGATCAGTATCGGCGGCTCGACGCATCAGAGGGTGAAAGAGATACGCGAGTATGAAACCCCTTTTACCAAAAGCCTTCGTTCTTGTAAACAATACATTGTTGCGATGTTTTCAACACGTTGTTGAACAAGTTTGGCCATCGATGATACTCTTCATGCACATGCGCTGTGCGGAATAATGGAATTAAACCGAAATGTGTAAGCTTGAAAGCTTTTTGCTTTTCTTTCCTGCCATTGTTCATTGCACAATATTTCAACTAGGAGCGGCGAAAATTCTGCTTGCAGATTACGAAACAAACTTGAAAGTACACTCTGTTGATTTGTGAAAATTTGCTGAAAACTGCCAACGCAATGCCAATATCGAAGACGTTAAGCAACTTGTTGCTTCAACTATTTCGCCCATTTTCCGACGTCGAGCGCCTGGAAAATCCTTGGCGGGCGGCGGCAAACCACATGTGAGCATGTGGCACGTACGTACGTGTTTGGATTTTCTGCACAAGTGGGCAATTTTCTCGCCGCCAAGCACGGAAAGCCAGGACGAAAAAGAACCAAGAAGTACCTATTCTCAGCGGAATCAACATGTGTTTTCGCTGATACCACAACGAAAACGACTTTCACTATCATTTCAATGCGTTTTCCCTTAACGTTAAATAAGAAAATGCCAAAGAAAAAACATTACTGGCATAGTAAATATCCAATTGAATTGTCATCATTGCATGAGTATAAGAGTTTTACTCGTTTCTTTTTACATTTTCCTTTTGTGTTTGCGCAAATTGCGAGCGCAATTTCGATCGTATCTCGAGAGACCAGTTATCCAATGATTATTTCTTTATTTTGGAGCGCTTTTCCGCACGAAATGCGTCAAAAAATGGCAGGAAAACGAAACATCCAAACGAAACTCTGCCAGTTGACTTACTCTCAATGGAGTTGCATTCCCTTTACGTTTCTTTGCGGCTTTTACCGCTTCGTGAAAGGATTGTTGTGATCGCTTCCTTCATTCGAAACCCATACACGCCTCGCATTCATCTCACACTTGGCACAATCCGACAAAATGCCGATCGTTCAAGCATTAAAGGATTAACGCCTTCGCAAATGCTGCCGAAAGCCTCAAAAAGGGTAGACACCTTTTGTGTCACTGCGTATGATTATTAAATATGCTTTTAACGTGGTTTTTATTGTAGCAAACAATAATCTAAGTATTTTCATATTATATTCGGGGTATATGTACCACTCTTCAATAGTATATATCAATTAATAGAGTTTACGCAATCAGGAATTTCATACTACAAAGTTTAAAAAGTTTTTCAAACTTTTTAAATCGCATTACCTCCTCTGGCGGATGAATTAAGAACTTAAAACTCTTAACTCTGCTTTGGCGCGAGTCATCTGGTGGCAAATATGAGCACCTTTGTTCAATTAAAGAGTGTGTTTATCTGTTGTTACCGCGCTTCAACAATATGTTGTGATTTAAATATGGTTTATTTAACAAAATTAATATTTGTTTACATAATGTAATCTAATTTAAATGTCAGAGCATAGCATTGTCAACTTGACTTTGAAACGACCAATCACGTAGCTACATATTTAAAGAGACGCGCTCCGTTGAGCGTTGTTTACTGTTTGGTCCATTTAATAGAGCGTGGGTAGCGTCCCGATGGTACTGTTTAATGTTCAACCCTTTTTTGTGTTGTGATAATTTATTGGAGAGCTTGTGAACAAAGGTAAATATTATTCAAGGATGGTCAGCAATTATGACATAATCCCGTTTAGTTGTTGTGGGTTTGTTGTTGTTTTGCCGCGCATCGGTGTAACCTCAACCTTGCATAGTGCATAATAAACAACCGTTTTGCAACGATCTAGTGCATACAAATAGACAAATAATTGTTTAACTCCACGATGTGCACTTCGTTAATTACGTCCATATGTTTTTTAGATGTCGGATCGAATCACAAGGTCAGCTCGGACCTTACGCAGCAAAGTTGCAGAAGCAGACTCCACTGTTTTGTCAAGTCGTGGAGCTAGACGTTCACCAGCTCGTATAAAGACTGACAGGAAACGGGGTGAAACGACACCTGAACGGGAAGGAAAACGAACGCCTACAAAGAACAAGAGCCCATCAAGATCAGCACCAAAGAGCCCATCAAGAGCTGCACCAAAGAGTCCTTCAAGAACAGCACCAAAAAGTCCATCAAGAGTTGCACCAAAAAGCCCATCAAGAGTTGCACCTAAGAGTCCAGCAAGAGTGACTCGAAATAGTCCATCAAGAATTGCAGTTCTAAGCTCAGATGACATAAGAGTAAGAAGACACTCACCAGGCAGATATAGAAATATTGCCACAAGTGAAACAAAACTGTCAAGTACATACATTTTTCTAACCCAAATTACCAACAGCATTTTCTAATGGTCATATTTTCTAGATTGGCAAAATCGCAATAAAATTACAGTACCTGATTCTGAATCTGATTCAGAAATGTCTAGTTATGGAACTAAGACGCGCGAATCGTTTAGCAGGGAATCCAGTATTGATGTTCTAAACAACATACGATCTCGCATTAGTCGTCAAAGGGAGCCATCTGTCCCAGATCATGTTATGCCATTACTCAACAATGTCAGCAAAAGAATTGCTGAATTCTCTGGAGATGAAGAGGATGGGAAGAAAATACAACAAACAAGATCATTGGTTAAAAGAACCTCACTTGGCAGCATTGTTTTTGTCATGTTCTTTGCCAGCTTTGAGCTTATGCTCATTCTTGGACTTCCATTGCTTTGTAATGAAAAACAATGTGAGTTTCGATTACCTTCAATGGAAGATCTTCATACAATCTTCGGCGCCTTCGACTTATCGGTTTTATACGTGTATACCGGATTTATCTTATTCAACGCAATCATTTCGATAGTGCCTTTCGGCGGGAAGAAACACAAATCAATGGTGCCTAGAGATGAAGAGTTTGAATATGTACTTAATGCATTATTCTCTCTGATACTTCAAATTCTAATTATTGTGGCACTGGAAGCATATCATATTCCAGTAACAATGTACATCATAAATAATTTCTTCAAATTTGTTACTGCAACTGTTGTCTTCTCACTGATATTCTCCTGGTTTTCTTTACTACTGGGCACGTTCTGCACGCAAAATGGTTGCATCTCAACATCACATTTTTACAATTTTATTATGGGTGGACAAATAAATCCAAGGGTTGGAGATATCGATGTGAAATTTGTCATGATTCGCTGCTGCATCATATCAACTGTAAGTTAAAAAAAACTTTGGATGACTAACCATTGATAATAACTGAAATTTTCAGATACTTGTGGTATTATCATTGGTATACCAATCAACTGAAATGATAGCTTTACCACCGAATGATATTAACGCAGAATATTTACCATTTGCATTGGTACAGAGCATTCGTATCAAGCCGACGTTGTTTGTGCTATCCACGCTGATTTGCATCTACTGGGGGGAACAATTCTTGTTTGAAGAAGCCATGTTATCGATGAAAGAATTCAAGGAAACGCCGTGGGGATATCTGAAAATGAATGAATATCTTTCAGGAAGTTTCATGTACTGTTTATTACCGCAGTACGTTTATAATTACAACGTAGAATTACCAAGTTGGCAATTGACAGTGTGCACGGCAATTTTCTTGATTGGATATATCATTTACCGGGGAAGCAATAGTCAAAAACATGCATTCAGGAAGAATCCCTATAGTGTTGTTTTTGCCAGTATGTATTTTACTAGTTTACTAATTTGCATAGAGAAATGCTTAATATTAATTGATATTTTCTTGTAGAATATGAGTCTATACCAACGACACTTGGAAAGAAAATTCTCTGCTCTGGTTATTGGGGATTTGTGAGGCATCCCAATTACTTGGGCGATATTATGCTTAGCTTATCATATCTTCCTTTCGTGGGCTTTACTCCGCCATTTGTTGTAATCATTTTCATGGTCTGTAGTTTAGCACTACGTGCTGTTGAAGATGGGCAGAAGTGCAAGCAACGTTATGGTGCTGCTTGGGACAGGTATTGTCAACGCGTGCCGTATTATTTAATACCGAAAATTTTCTAAACGATCAAATCATTTACTTTATTGCTCTCTACACATTTTACGGATTATTCTAGTTTTTATTGTAACGTTTAATGAGCACTTTGACTTTTCAATACGAGTGTTTTCGTGAATACGAATTCGGCGGAATGTTTTACAAATAATTCATTCGTAATTTTAAAATATATTTTAAATAATTATATATTGAAGTAAATTTAAATTAATTAATTGATTATCTATTATATTTGTAAATAGACAATCATTTTAGAAGCGAATTTTATATATTTTATATTGTGTCAAGTAACATGCATTGCTCAACATAAAAATTTCGTTTTTAATGCTTGTTACTTGATATCAAAGTGTCATAATTAAGTATTTTATGATCTGTTAACAAATTATTCTTTGCAAATAATGTTTCTTTTCAATGCACTATTTACAAAGAATTATTTGTAATATTTTAAATCATTTTGAAAGTTATATTATAGCAAAGTAATTTTAATTAGGATTAACTATAAAACAAATCATCATGTACAAATATTCTGAATGCTCACGACATCGATCTCTCATAATCGTGTGCAATAATGAAACAATTTTGTATTCATTATTAACGATTTAATCATTTAACTACATTGAATATTTACGATGTGTAGATTATTTTTAGTCTAGCTTTAATTTGATCCGGTTTCATATTTGATTTTGTATTATTTGTCAAATAATTATATTAGTGTGGTATTTCAGCTCTGGGTAATTGTTTAATATTAATCCAAATTAATGTGGGATAAGCTATATGTTCTAAATAGATTTGGAATGCAGTGATTGGTAAACTACCGTAGGTGGCGCTCGGTTGCTCTTGTTTTGCCGCCAAAACGAGTGAGCGTCACTTCGACGAGAGCGGCTCATTGTGAAACGACGTAAAAGTATATGTGGTGATTAATTATGTGAATATTTTTATTAAAAAGGGGTAAGTCATCTCTAATGAGGTGTTATTCTATTCATTAAGAGAGCTTCTTTCTATTACGTATATAGGCTTAGTGGTACATTCATTATTTTCGTCATAATTCGCATCCGAAGTCTGGAGGTTACCGACGCTTTACCGGCATTGGCAACCTACACCAATTTCTTGATGAGGACCGGTAAATCAAACCATCCATCGCTGAATCGATGAATAATTGTTAGGATTACTAAGGTATTTATAAACGATCATGTTATTTGTGGCTGATTCCGTCAGATTCATGCTTTTTCGCTTCTTTGCTCTCGTCCTATGCATATGCATGCACACACACACACACACACACGCGCACCATTGGCTTTATCTGCATTGCAGAAGATAACACTTTATTTTAGCCGTATCTACCGTTCGTAAGATAACAAACATACTTTTCGCTTGCCGGTATCTCATTAAGGCAACGCAAGTTCTGACTTGTAGTAGCGTTGCGATGGTAACACCTGTAGAATGCGAATGTTGTACAATGACGGTCAGTGGTGTTAGATCAAATTTGCATATTATCATTTTTCGACTCGCATGTGCGTAATGAGTTGTTATCACGTATTGTTGCTTACTGTAAAGACAGTAAACAACCCATTTATGCGCTTTCCAGCCTGCACGTAACTGCAGATAACCCAGCAGTAGTCAGTTAAAAATCGCTTTATTTTCTGGTATACACAGTACATTGTGAATAACTATTAACTCAGTTGGTTGCATTACAAACTATTCAACGAAAAGGACGACATTAATCGAATTCCGTAAGAAAGTTCTAGTCTAATGTGGACAATAAATAATAAATACAGTTCACTTGTAGATTTACATGAAGAATTGTCATATATGTTCGCTATTCTTATGACTACAACAGCTATAGGAGTATGAGAAGAAGCAACATGTCTCAAATGAGTAATTCATAATTCATGTCTCTACTTGAGCATGCAAGTCTATGGCAGTTTGTTGGGCAGTTATTATTGTAATTAAGTCTTAGTATTTGTCAGTTGTTCACACTGAGGATTCATCAATAACCGTAATGACTCGATTTGGAAATACTTTCCATTTAGTATTATTCCTCGCAATGCCATTGGTGTCTTCTTCACATTGGTGCCCATTGACTGGCTCCTCATTAATTTTGGATCGTGCCAGTGACCATCTTCTACCCTTTCTGTCAAGAATAACAGGCATCTCAGCAATGAGATTATTCTCAAACTCGCTAAGCATCAGATAATTTTCCACTTTATTGCATGACGTAATGCAATCACCAATGTAATCCAAGTCATCTAGCAAATTGTCAGGCAGGTCCATATCAGCAATACCCTCTTCAGAAATGCAAGTGAGTTCTTTCTGATCGCCAGTACCAACCATATTCTCAATGATTGGTTGATTAGGTGATAGCTCCGTACCGAGCACGATAGCAGCCGCTGCGCCTGCTGCAACACCTGGATCATTTTCAGGTTCTTGTGAAAATGACAACTTTCGACGCTGAGGACATGTGTCCGACACGCATAAGTGTCGTGTACCATTTTCACGAGTATGCTTATGCCGTGAGATATTCCTGCGATGCAGGTCGATCAAGAAGAGCGTCAAACTGCCAACGATCACACAGGTCGAGCTGAAGTAATACCCTGCTCGATCACCGCAGCGTTCATTCATATATCCTTGAATAAAATGTGGAAATGAAATCAAATTATTGCAATGTTGATTGTTGCTATAGTTACCGGAGAATGGTACGCCAATAACGATAGGAATTGCTTGTGAGCATTGGACAAATCCCCAAGTTCGGGCAAAATTACGAGCGCGTACTCGTTCGTACGTATACATTTTAAGGGAGTAATGATAGCCACCACAAAATATGCCTGAAATCACCACACACTGCATTATTAGAATAGTTATCGTTTGTTTTAAGATACTTACCATAAATCCAAGCAAACATTACATACGCATGATAATTGCCGCTCACCACGGTGAATGCCAAGATGGATAAACCGCACATAAAGACTGCAGTTTGCGTTAAATACTGCCTGGCAATTCTACACTCGGTTGAGTTATGCAGTACCAACGTACTAAACACAACACAACCCAAGGTCCATGCTAGGCCGAGATAGACCTGAAGGAAAACTGTAGAATCGCCAAGACCTTCCACTTCCGCTTGGTAGGCTAGATAAAAGAGTGGCGTGTTTATCCCGAATGCAGAGATCCCCGTCGAAATGAGAAGGATTCGTACGGTTTTGCTTTTCAACGTGCTAAAGTCGAAGAACGGCACCTTATCTTCGATCTTATTCTTGTCCTTGATCTTGCGCTTCTGGTTTTTAATGTGCAATATGGCACGTCGCTGCGGATGGTATAGACTGGCGGAGCGGTAGAATGTGCCAAGGATAAATGTTGCTGACACCGCACCGGTGACCACTTGGAGCCCAAGGCGCCAACCAAGTGCGCTAAAATGCAGTCGCATTAGCTCGCTGAACGTGCATTCAAAGTACACTTACCCAATAGTCGTGCGGATAATTGTCGACATAATGGCAATGCCCAGTCCGCTGCCGCTGACGATAAAGATCTCGACGAATTCGCGCCGGCGTTTAAAGTATTGGGCGACCATTAAAGTGGAGCAATCCCGCGTGATTCCGACGCCGATGCCCACAACGGTCCCATAGCTGGAAATCAATAGTTTATGAATGATAAAATGGTAAAAGTTGGCAGATTATTACTGTTGCGAACGCGTAGGGGGATTTTGTGTGAGGAACGGGCTTGAGTTACATTCGTAGCAATATTATTCATGCTCCACCGGGACTGACTGACTGCCAGCTCGCGAAGGAGGCGAAGGAAAAACAAACAAATTGTTTGATAGGCAGTGTTGTGGCAGACGGCTTAATTTTTCCGATGAAAAGCATTAAAGTTGTTATGCGGTCGGCTTGGGCAAGTGGCTTTTCAGTTGAAGTGTAGTCAGCGAACAAACAAGGTACTTTAAGGCAATTCGCGACTATGCTTACGGCGGTTTCTTTTTGTTGTCGGCCGTTTAAGCATCCGAGTAGAAAAAGAAGAAGAAAAGTGGATTGCTAAGAGTTTTCTGCCGCACTAACAGAGTGTTATGATTTCATCAATAATTTAGTTGTGTTTTTCCCATTTTAATACGGCAATGCAAAGTATTAATTCATTAATATTTCATACACTTTTTATGAAATTTACTTCTAACATTTGCTCCGCAGTTTTTTGGGATTAGAATGAATGGAAAATAATGGAGAATAGGAA
Source organism: Aleochara curtula (assembly GCA_963978815.1). NCBI lineage: Eukaryota > Metazoa > Arthropoda > Insecta > Coleoptera > Staphylinidae > Aleochara > Aleochara curtula. The sequence continues at coordinate 10,433,588 of OZ022221.1, read as the reverse complement.
GAAAAAGCAATTTCGCAATACACAACACAAAATGTTAATAGGAACCGGGTAGTTGTGTGCAAAAATACGCGAAATCATCGTTTATTTTCAGCTTTTACCTTTTTTCCTCATATTTGTTCGTCTTATCCTATCCTATGCAAAAAATCTAATCATTCAGCAACTTTATTACTGGAGCCAGAGAGTTTCTTATGCTTAAATCAATTTTCTTTTTGTTGCAGATGTGCGCGCGGAATTGGAGCTTGGAGTTATTAAGGTGAGCAATCAATTGATTATTTTTAGTGGCGTATAATCCGCTCGAGCGGGGGCAGCGCATAAAAAGGAAGGAAAGTAAATAACCCACCTGAAAAACAACTGATGAAACTGCGTTGCAAATGAGGTGAACAGGCACCCCAACGCTGTTATCAAGCCACCCATCACGGCTGTCACTCGTGTTGACTTCCGGCGGCAGAAAGCGATGGTCACTGGAGATATTAACAAGGCGACTCCGGTCGACATTGCGCCTAACCATCCTGTAATTACGAAATTACAATTCGTTAATACGCGCAGCTAATTCATCATTGCGCATTCATCTGGTAAGAATAATAAGGTTTAAATGAATTAATGAGGAGAGTCGAAAGTTATCGCAAACATTCTACAAGTTATGGTACTCCAAATATGCAAATTCATCAATCATTGGAAGGTAAATCAACAAGGTAAAAAACTCACTCGTTAATAATGAGTGTCATGTATAAACTGCTTTACATAGTAAAGTTCAAGTTAAGCTCATTCGTATAATGAGATTAACACACTTGGTATATAGCAAAGTTACTTAAATTTGGAACAAAGTCTGTGAATCATTTGTCATTTTGACACATTCCTGCCTGCCGCTTTTTATTCGTCTGTTTTTTTTTTCGCACGCGCAACGCCAAGAGAAATTCAGCGGCAGGTAGCGTAATTGGCGATGAACAGTAGTTGAGCAGTCAGCTCATTACTCAATATACCTGTTGGTTTCTCGATGTCTTTGCCGAATTTGCGCGCAATATCCGTGGTGAATAAGCCATACGAGAGGACGATGCCGTGTCCGAGAATGTGCACAAGCACGGAGGCGATGAGCACCACCCACCCCCAGCCGCCTTCCGGATAGTAATGTTGTTTAAGCGTAAGCAATTGCCGCAGGTCGGCAACAAGACGAGCGGCACGTGTCGCGGGCGCATCGTCAACCACAGAACCCTAGAAGAAGTTTGTCATTTTCTCTTGCTCGTCTGCAGAGCGATTAGTTGTTACCCCGTAGAAGCTGCCCAGGCCGGAATCGTTATGCGAAAGTTGGGGTAGTGACCGCGAACGCGCGATCCCATTATGTCGTACCACCCCCGCAGATCGGTGGTGGTTGAGCGGTTTGCTTGTCTCGTCCTGACAACCGCTACTGCTCAATCCGCGACCGCCGTCGCTCGAGTATTCCTCGTCGGTAGTCATCTTTCATAAATCTGCGTGGATATTTTTACGATTTTCATAATTGAACGATAACCATTGGAAACTTTCATTCGCGCGCATAAAAGTTGTTTGTTTTAAGGCGAGCCTAATAGAGCTATTTGAGAGGGAGCGCGTTACCATTATCGTTATCATTACGCCGGTAGCGCAATCAGATTATTAACTCATTTCATTAAAGCACTTTGCACAAAGTTCATCGGAGGTCGTTCAGGCGGCGCGAATGTCATATTCGCTCGTTTACTGGGCAAATGATGTCTGCCAACCTGGGCTAATCATCATCATCCCCCGCATGCATATAAAGTGTTGGCAATTCAGTACAACTTTGTCGAATGATGTCAATTTAATTACTACTCCCTACGCATATTCGACATACGATAATTTGTATATGACGTCAGCTAAAATTAGATTTGGTGTAGAAATTGAGTAAGATAGCAAACGAAATATTGAAGCAAAACATTGATAAAAGCAAAACTCGCAAAAAACGGATATGAGCGCGCAGAAAAAATGGAGTGGAAGGAAACGCGAAAAAACACGATTATATGACTCGACGCTGCAACTGCGGAAATCCGGGGTATGCGCAGGCGGCGCATGAATATTGCGTCGTCTGGACGTAAACATGTGCATATAAATGACATGTCTTAATGCGCATCATTCGTCAATTTTACGAGCGTGTTCGCGTTTATTAGAAATTAAATTACGCGCTTTGATTTTATTCAATTCCTCGTATAAAGCGGAACGCGGCAGGAGCCGGTCTTGCATTGGTCCTTTTTTGCAAGTTGCATCGTTTGTCCAACTATGTTATTATGTAGTTGCTTGACGACTATGCACTCGATTGAGTCTTTGGCGCGCTCACTCGGGTTGTATTTTTGGTAACGCACAAAAGCGCAGAGCAACTTTGTGAAGCAAGTCGTAAACTCGGCGCCGGATAATAATAATCATAGTGTGTGGCGTATTCGCGATACATTTTACAATTTTACATAAATTGCTAATATTTTACGTTTTACAATCGGATAAATGTCGAGCGAGTGGCAAGAAAGTCGAGTTTATTATAATGTGATGAGAATTAAATTCTCGCGGAAATTAATGAGAAAAAAGCACTTTAGTTTATTGCTACCTGACGAACGAAGTTTTTCACTTTCACTGAAATTTTCCAGACGTTTACTTTGATTCGATAAATGAATCTAGAACTGTGGATGACGCGTCAAACAATTTGTTATTCAGTGCGAGTAAAATGCTCGTATTTGTTTGCGTGATCCCCCGCGGTGAGCAGAAAGATCATCAAATGTTTTGCGCTTATTTCACTCGCAATACGTGTTTATTTACATTCTCCTGCAGGAGCGAAAGGGACGCAATTTACCACCCTTTCTTTTAAGCGTATTAGTTGTGCCAGGGCGTGTTTGACTTGCCCATACAATTTTGCAACATGCAAGTAGATTATTTGTCTTTGGCGACAAGAAGAAAAGTCTCGAGCGAGCAAAGAAACTTTCGATGAGTCGCGTATTGAATATTTTCGTCTGGCAAATTTAATTTAAAAAATACGCGTTGATAAGCGGGATTTTTTGATATTTTCTCCCCGGTGGGAGAGGGAGGAAACGAAATGCTTTTTTCCATATCCGCTTGTTTGCTCCATTTTTATGCTGAATTTTTATCGGTTTGAGATTATCATACGCGCATAAATCTTTTACACAAAGTTTGCAAACATAAAATTTTTAGCAAAATATTTTTTGCTCGTACAAATCTTTTATCCGCGAGTATATTTTGTGGTTGGTTGGTTGATTATTAATTTCATGGCCGAAAACAAGAATTGATTGAGTTACATCTGCAAGCGAATTGTGAATTATTGCGCTGAAATTAATTCAAGGAATTTTCCTTCGTTCAGTTTGCGTGCTTAATTGGCAGACGGCGAATAAGGCCCCGCATGTGTGACGGCGCGTTAAAACGTCGAAAAGTTGTGTTATGATCGTCGCGAATAAATAAATCGTAACGCAAATGGTAATGGAGTGACAGCAGAGCGCGAGCTGCGATGCGAATGGAAATGCGCAAAGAGAATCCGCTTTTGACTTTTCAACATTTCGCTATTGTTTGCCGAAGCGACATACACGCGGGCATAAAAACAATTTATTGCTTCGACCTTAATGCCCGCAATTTCCAATTCAATTCGACGCGTTTTTATTCATCTTTATAATTTTTCCACTATCATAAACTGTCGCATAAAATTAAGCGCGTGTTTAATTAATATATGGTGAATTACTTTGCGCACACTAACCCTTAAAATCCATTCTTGTTAAGCGTACAATACGTCAACTGAAACCCGACGAATTTTTCAGCGGTCAAAGCGGGTCAAACGTGTTTGGTTAATGGCATGTGAAATCATGTTTTCAACCCTTTTTCTCGTAATATTCAAAGAGAATTTTCAATATTTTACAAAGATTTTGCTATGCAAAAAAAGGTGGAAATCCTGAATTTATCTGATGAAATTTGACGCATTTTATGCCCTTTCAAGAAATAGTTTCAAACGTCATCTTTAGCTATCATAAAGTTGATTGTAAAGTAAGTTTATGAAAGTTTCCAACGTTATCACAAATATCGTAAAATTTTTCATTTGTTACCTGCATTCATCAGTTTATTCACATTTTCATTCGCTTCGTATCAGAGATAATCAGAAATAAATTACATGATTGTTGTTGGCGCTAAAGAATGATTGGAAGCGGATTATTATTGAGAAATTGTTTAATTATTAGTCGGTCACAATATTGTAGCACAAAACACTAACACGTGGTGCGTCGTCTGCATCGTTAGGACCGGTATAAGCAAAAAGAGTTGACGCGGCGCTCGCGATGAGGATGCGGAACGAGAACTCGCGCGATGAAGAAGTTGTTTTGTCTGGTTATCTTTTCTCTTTACGCGCGCGTTGTGCTTCGCGGGGAGTTCGCGGTCGGACAGTCGCCGATGTACTGAAGTTCGAAACGCGCCAGTCGCTCGCCTTTTGCTCCTGAGCGACTTCTGCGACTGACTGACAATGAAAATCGTTTCAACACAACGAACTCCTTCTTCTTCATCGTCGTCTCGTCGTGTTTCTAGTTCATTTCATGTAAATTCGTGAAATCGTAAAATGCCTCGCATGCAATTTATTGATAAGCTCATTGCGGTTTAATTGAGGAGCAGTAAAAAAGTGCGAATTACCGAATCACTTCTCAATCATGTTAATTGAAAAAACGAGCAATAATGCGCAATTATTTTTTTAATGGTTACTTTTAAAGAGCATGAATGTATTTTAATTAAGTGAATATTTAAACCAGTTTTCATTTTCTACAGTCACTTAAAATTTACAACATTTACGCTTAAAAACCTATAGGGAAAAGGTGGATACAAATTGAACTATTGTTTATTGAGTCTTAAGAAGTATGTGTTCGGATAACACTTTGTATACTTATATTAAATAGCTGTAGGTTATTCAAAGACACGATTCGTTCACCTGTTATCCATTAAGCTGACTGATGACTGACATATTTGTGTTTAATTTCATGCAGATGCGCGCGCGTTTTTTGAATGTATGCAAAGCATAAAAAAAGGACAACAGTGAAATAATTCGCACGTTTCGGGTAGTGAACGCGTTCCGACACTTTTCGTCGTCGTCATCCTTTGGCGTTTTGAAGCGGTGAAAAAGAAAAGAGAAAATGCCAGAGCGTCCAAGACACAAGGCGGCTGCCTGCCTGCCATACATGGCGAATGACATTTACATATTTTCGTACAATAATTCATCGTGCATCCGAACTTTTTATGCTCGCTGAGATTCGAGCAGCGTTTTTATACGCGTTTGCCCTTGGTCGCTGCTGCTCGTCGCGTTTAGCAGCTCACCGGAGGTTTTTCACTTCGAACCAAACACTGAGGAAGTTTCACTACACTTCTTCGTTTTTTTTCGCGGCGTCAAATTGTTAAATTATGATAGGCGGAAAATCGACTTATTAAATTACCATTTGCTAAATCAATTCGCAATTTGCGTAATGCGTCTAAGAAGTATTTAATGAGGAAGTAATTTAATTGTTAGCAAATTCTTAAAATAGGAGTATTTGATACTTAGAAATTGCGCGCCGTGTTTATTTTGTGAAAGTATTTTATGCGAAACTGAAATTAGGCGTGCAACATAAATAATGCGTAAAATTAGATGAATTTTATTGTGCTCGAATGCCAAGTCGTTAATTTAATATTAGATCAGTGGAATTTCGGAAAATTTATACAAAACGTATTAAAATATTCAGCGCCATACTAACAAAGTATGAATTCAAACTGCGCAGAACACTCTGTAAAAACGCATTAAAATATGAATGGTTTTTTAGTTCTCATAAAGTTATTTCAGAGATTTTCATAAAATTTAAGCGATAAAAAGTGATTTATGAATGATAATTAATTAACAAGTATAATTTTTAAAAGAAATTATTACGAATATCATATTACAAATTAATTAATTTAGACAACCATTAACAACAGTTAAATATTCAATTAATGCGCTAGTATTTCATTATTTATTGTGATTTCGACATCGACTGTGTGTGAAATCCGAGATTGTCACATCTTTGAAATTTTTTTCCAATACGCGAACTACAAGTGATTTCTATTCGTGTTTTATGTTAATTTCATTTCGAGCGTTTAACACAAAATACGGCTAAAACCCGTTTTCTATTATTTATTGCAATGTCTCGGAACATGCTTATTCAATAACACGATAAATTACTTTCTGTATTATTAACACTAATGCTGCGATAAACCTTAAACTATTTAATCAACAAAGTTGAAAGTATATTAACATATTTTGCGAATATTGCCAAGACGAACGAGGTAGCGTAAACAAACAAACGCTAAAAAAACCATTACTTACGAAGAAAGTAAACATTGAAGCATTTTACGAAAGCCAACTACTTAAGGATTTGCGTACGAGCCTTTAAGTACTGGAAGAAGAAATAAAACCATTCAGGATGGTGCTAAACTTAATCCTCAAACAGCACGCAGACGATTCGTATCGTCTTATCAGTACGGGGATGAGGGCGCAAGAACGTAATAAAATTTACACACGACGCATTTATGTAGAAAATTTCTAATTAATTACATATAATTAATTTTTTGCCGGAGTAAAACAACAACTGTAAGTGCTTGGAAACTTGTTTGTTCGGCTTTCAACAACTCTTTTTTAACTTGGCAAGCTAAAAAGGATAAAAATTACACGCACTTATTATGAATTTTCATAATAATACTAATTACGAGTTGAAATTCGTGCATCGTTTTACATTCTTGCTGCAATTTTTCACGTTGTTTATTACACGTTTCAACACATTGACCAAGAGTATCATTAACCTTTATACTCGAACACGATTTATGACTTTATTTTACGTATTTACAAATTGCTTTATCATTATTATCCAATGACTGAAAGCTTAATACATTCAACTCGTTCCTTCTTGCGCCTTTGGCATTATGAAGAAGAGAGATGATGCGCTGATTTTATATATTTACTTGGGGAGTATTTGCTTGTTTGTTACGCTATGCGCCTTGCGATTTCTCTCCCTTGGAAGTAATTTCGTAGAATCGTAGAAAATACTTGTCATAATGCTAGATAAAGTATGCAGAATATCCATCCAAAGATGTCATTCGACTTGTTCGACTTTTGCGAATAGATGTAGTCATTCTAGGGGAAAGTTTGCGGAAATTGCGAAAATAACTTTTCATCGGGTCGCCCTTACGAGCCCTGCTTTTACGCGCAATGAACGTCGGCCCTAAGCATGGACGACTAACTCAATATGCGTTCAATAAATAACATGTTTGCTTTGGCGTTTGATTAGACTATGTAGTTTCGAAAGGAAATATCTTTAATTAATTTACTAATTTCGTAGTGATTACGGTAGTTGGTGATCATTAAAAGGTAGAAAGATAAAGTGTATGAAATGATGGTATATATTTAAAATTCAAGCGAGGCTAAAAACGCGCAGAGGCATCTGCAGTGAAATGCATCGTTCTTAAGAAACACTTGTTGCTCCTGGTAGCATTTTCAGAGTAAACACAGTGAGGGAGCTACGCGTTCCGCAAAATAGAATTTCATTATTTGTAAACAGAGAGTCGGGAACAAGCACACGGCTTGGACAGGCCGGTTTTAACAAGTTGAGATATTTTAGTAACAAAATTCAGGTAAAATCTGCCTGCAGTATAGAGCTACGGCATAGTGAAATATCACATAGTGTTACCAAAACGTCTGGTTGAATATTATATTCACATTTAAATTCGCGCAACAATTTATTCTGCTAGCTTTTTGAGTATCGTGAAGAAAGAACAGCTTGCCACATTATAGCACATGGTACACTTGTTATTCAGATAATAACAAATTTTCGTGTTACATGCATATTCAGAAATTTAATTATTCAATTTTCATTACTTGTCCAAACTTTGGAACAATGTTCAACGGTTTTCAGAATAATTAATCAAAACGATGCAATTATCAAGCGACTTGATGTTATACATTAACTATTACAAAAAGTTTAAACAGCGGTAGAAATATCAAAAAAAGTAGTTACCTGAGGGATACATGGGGTGAACATGAAACTTGAATGCAGCAGGTTGTACAAGTTGTGAACAACTCAATTGAATTCCATGGTTTAATATATGCACGAAGAGCGCACACACCATAATAACGAAACCCCAACCGCCTTCGGGGTAGTAGTGGCGGCAAAGAAATCTGCGAGCTTGCAGTTGCTGCTGGTGTTTGTTGGGGGTGGCCGGACGTACTTCGTCTGCGGGTGGCGCGCCAGACAACAGCGGCCAACTTTGCGCTCTTGATAGTGAAGACATTGCGCTTTTTCAAATAGTTTCAAACACTTGATTTATGTCATTTTTAACTCCTTCACTATATTAATTGATAAGGTACACAATATTTAAAGTACATACATAATAATATCTGATTATTATCAATTGGCTCATAGCTTTAGCTATGTATCGTATTTGCTAGATACAATTTTCGGTTTAATAAGGCGCTAGAGAAAAGTTCTAAGTTGATGCAAAGAAGCTTGTTTTGCTTTGACGTGAATCTCGAGTAATCGTTATCGTTTATATATCAAAACTAACTTTTGTCATGCTTCGTTTACTACGTGAAAAAGTTGACGAATTGAAAAAATGTAAGCATGAGTTGTTGATTGCTTGAATCTTCTTCATTGATGTGAAATCGGGAATTATCAATCAATACATTTGATGCGCCTTTAGTTTGTGAGCTGAAAAATTTGTCGATTTGAAAAAATGCAAGCACGAGTTGTTGATTGCTTGAATCTTCTTCATTGATGTGAAATCGGGAATTATCAATCAATATATTTGATGCGCCTTTAGTTTACTAGCTGAAAAATTAGTCGATTTGAAAAAATGTAAACACGAGCTGCTGATTACTTGAATCTTCTTCATCGATGTGAAATCGCGAATTATCAATCAATACATTTGATGCGCCTTTAGTTTACTAGCTGAAAAATTAGTCGATTTGAAAAAATACAAGCACGAGCTGCTGATTGCTTGAATCTTCTTCATTGGGATGAAATCGGAAACTATCAATTTTAATATTGGGTGCGACTTTACTTTATTGAGTGAAAAAGTTGACGATTTGAAAAAATGTAAGCACAAGTTGTTAATTGCTTGAATCTTCTTCATTAATGTGCAATCGGGAATTATCAATCAATACATTTGATGCACCTTTACTTTATGAGCTGAAAAATTTGTCGATTTAAAAAATGTGAGCACGAGTTGTTGATTGTTTGAATCTTCTTCATTGAGACGAAATCGGGAATTATCAATTTACACATTTGATGCGCCTTTACTAGAATTTTTACAAATGATGACGTTTTCAATCAGACATATGAGAAAGTTGATAACTTTTAAGAATACGCAAAGGAGGTGCTGTTTATCTGTTGTAACATCACCGCTTCATAACTAGAGAAAAATTGAGATGATTGATAACACAATCGATAACGAAAACAGAAAAGAATGGCTTATAGGTACTTTAGTCGAATCTTTAATTGTAGTTTTTATAAGTTGCTTGCAATTTTTTGTGTGATTTTAGCGCTTTTCACACACCAAATCTGGGGAAACAGTTAACGTAATGTCTCACATGCGTGCGTGCTGCGATCGTAAAAGCGGAATCGTAAAAGTCGTAAGAGAATGCGCGTGTTGATGATGCGCCATGCCATCATTGACGACAACCGTTTTGACGGTTTTGCCAACAATTAAAACTTGCGTTTGCAACCGCCAAGCATTAAAGCGTCTATTTCTCATGCTTTTTACGTTTTCTTGTTGTTATTTTATCGACTTTTTGTTCGCACTCTATGCGCTCAGATGATTCTAATGACCAACCATCTGTTTAATTATTGACTATATCTGGATGAATCTCCAAGCCATTTACTCGTTACACCATTCTTCTCATGCTTTTATAAAGCTCAGGTAATACGTGGGTGTAAGCAGTACGTTGCATATATCACAGAGAGAAAAAAGCCTGAGTACTTCCGGTTACGTGCGTCGTTTATCAATGAATTAAAACGCGAGATATGCATAAAACTGAAAATGCGCGCGATATGCCAAGAAATGATTTCGTTTCGTGGATGTAATAAAAATCAAAATTCGCGATAGGCTAAATGAAAGTTGCGCATGAAATGCAAAAGAATCACGAGTGTGTGATGGGAGCGCGCGAGAAATGAAAAACGTCAAGTGCACTCGTGAAGTAATTGAAGTTGCGAGCATAACAACATTTTCACATTTTTTATGCACTCGTATTTTGCTCCAGACACAAATTACCAGCTTGGTTTCGGCGCTTTTCGTATTGCTTCAACGTTGACGCGTGCCATTCGTTAGTTTATGTTTAGCAAGGATCGTGCAACAAGCGAGTTTACATTTTTCTTAGTTTAATAACTACGAATTTTTCAAGACGTATTTTTTGGTTGATAGGTCCGCATTCTTATTGCTTTTTCGGGTGAATTTTACGAGCGTTTTTTGCGCACCTCTTAATGCCATTACCGTATTTATTACCACGTGCAACAATGTTGCGTAAAATTCTTCTTAAGCACACGACAAATTCGCGCAGAGTAAAGTGTTGCGATTTATTTCAAATCGTTTCGTTTTAAATAGCCATTTTTTTTTCTCATTGGTGGAGGAAACGAAATATTTGTAGAGGAATTTATTTTATTGTTTTGGGTGGTCTGAAAGTTGTCAACTCTTGTCCGGCTATTACATTAAATAAAAGCAAGAAAAACGCAATGCGACGAAGACAACTAAAAGAGTAAACACGAAAAGAGCGAATAAAAGTAAAAAGTAAAAATACACGAGGCGAAAGAGCGCTCGGACGAGTTGTTTCGCCGTTTGCAGCGCATTGCCGATGGCCTCTTTTACGCATTCGCAAAAATTGGTGCCATCCGGAAATTCCTTTGCGCACTTTGCACGAATAGAACGTGCACACGTTCGGGTGCATTTTGCACTATTTTCAAAACGCGACGAAATTACATGTCGAACTAAAAATTGGGACAAACACGGTAAATTTCGCGAGCGAATTAACTTAATTTATTGCCATGCACTGCATAAGTACACGTGATATACGAACTCATTAATCATTCCGCTAATAAAGTGCATAATTAATTAGCGCATTTGTCATCCGGGATTATGTGAAATTTTGTAGGTTTTTTACTCATTTTTCTTCATGAGTAAAATTCAAAGGCATACATAATAATTGCAGTAAATAGAGATTTATACGCGTTTTTTTCAATAAAATATTTAAGTAATTTGTACATCTTGAAGGAAAAGAAAATGTCTTAATTTGCCTGACGTAAAGTGAAATTAACTCAAGTCGAGTTAATTGCAGTCAAGTTTCGTTGAAATTTCGGAACGAATGGAATGCGAAAAAGTTGTAATTCAATTCGCGACATTGCAATGCTTTATGCGAGCGATTTATTTAACTGAATGAGATGCAGCGTAAAATTGTGCAGTCATTTTCATTTTTACAGCGCCAACTTTTCGCGCCACTCTGCGGCATGTTGATAGGCGTAATAGGGAAGTAATAAACATTGCTCAAGTTGAGCTTCTTCCCCTCTTCGAGGGCTGTTCAGAAATTGAGTAAGCAATAAAATAGGCAAATTTCGCACGCGTCACAAATTTCGGCCGCGGAAAAAAGGGGAAAAAATAAGAAAATAAACGCATAAAAATGCTAGAAAAACAAGTATGAGATGAATCATTATTCAGCGCGTTTTGCTTCTTATTATTGATTAACTATTTACGTTAAGTGCGCTGCATCGCCGGGAATGACAATGAGCGCTTTGAGAATACGGAAAACTCGGCAAGTTTTTCTTTGTTGTCTCCTCTCCTTTTTGCTGGTTGCTGCGCGATGGCCGAGTGGGTAATACATAGTTGAACAATGCAAAAAGTTACCTATAAACGTCGTGCATGACAATCGAGTATTAGGCCTTTTGCGTAGGGGCCGACTTTTTCATTACGTTTTCTTAAATGCGCCGAGGCACGAGCGAGATAAAGAAAGCGAGTCACATATGCGAATGATGAGTATTAGCATAATTCACGATAGGCTAGGCTAAAGTCAAAGACATCCTTATGAGAAGCACGAGAAGAAACTCATAAGGAAATAAATGACAATGTAAATAAATAACGCGGAGAGAAGCGAAACAAAAGAGAATATGGAAGCATAAATAAGATATTAAAATATTTCTCTTTCTTCGTTTTTTCATACTGAAAATGGGAAAAATCTTTGATTCTACGATACTACCATATAAATCGTAAATAATTGACAGCTGCTCGTAACTTTTCATCATAATTTATCATAATTCATCGTTAAAATATAAACAAACTATTAAAAGTACTGACAAGTGAAAATTTTAAATTTTTCTTGATATTTGTCCATTTTTACGTAGCTGTTTTTAATAATCCTTAATCAAGGATTTATTAGAGTTAATAATTCGGAATTTTGAATATTTCAAATTCAGAAATATATTTGTGAAAAGAAGAGGAGGATAAATCAAGAAAGTAGCAAATTTGATAACCATTTATCTCATTTATATTTGAATCAATTTCGAAGAGAGTTTATGGTTGGTTGGTTGGTGGTGATGTGTATTAATACGCAGCTCTCATATGCACGCATACGAACTTTTTATTCCGTTTTGAACCTAATTTCGTCCTGCGTGGGGAATACAAGGATAAATGTCCTTTTATCCATTTATCTATCTATCCATCGATGGACGCGACAAAATGGGGCGGCGCACATCTCATTGCTTCATTCATCGCATTCACTTGAATTTATGAATGTGCAATAATTTTCTCTTTTGTTTCCCTCGTTTTTGCCTTCTTTTGTTATTTCGTACGGCTTGCGCTACGCTACGCCTATTTCAAGTAATTGATTACGTGTAAATCACGTAATAACAAAAAACTTTTTGGGATTTGGCTTAAATTTGAATTTGATAAATATATTTGATCCGGTGCGCAATGGCAAGTTTGAGAAGGAAAAGGGAATTTTCCGGTTTATCCTCGATGACATCCTGAATGGAATACTGATTTACACCTTGGCTGTTCGAGCAAATGTTTAAGGACGGGAAAATAAAAAGAAATAGGAAAAGAGTTGTTGCTGCCTTGATAACACGTGTTGTTCTTTTTTTCTTGTTTGCTTTTGGCGTTTGATTGTTTTTCTTTCGGATTATTATTATTCGGAATTTTCCTGTTTTTGCTATTTAAGCTCCAACAGGCGCAAAAAGAGAAACGTTACGAAGAAGTTGTTTGCGTATTTTTAGTTTTGCTAGTTGCACCATTGACTACCGGAAAATGAGGTGAAAATCTTGAAGAAAAGTGGCAAGGCAAGAATGCCAATGCTTTTCATGTTGCATGCGCTCTGATAAAATGCTGATAGATTTACGAGTGTTGCTTATTTATTGCTTCTTGCGGATTTCAAAGAGGAATAACATAAAAGACCAATCGATTCAATGATGATGTCAACTTTTTCTCATGTACGAAAAATTCGTTAAAAAATGCTCATTGGATTTTCTGAACTGTTTCTATTGATAACGTTAAAAGCTATTTAATTTATGATCATATAAGCCAATTGATAATAATCAGATATTTTATCAAAAAAATACTCACAAGTTGGAATTTTAAAATTTAATTTTTAAGCACGCACATGCGATTTAAAATTACGTCTGGTAATTATATGCACTGGTACACTTATTATTCACTTAGCCTTCCTCACTTGTGGTGAGTCGAGGACCGCGCACGAGACACCACCGCGCTGAAGAAGAACCAAACGGGCAGTGATAATGCGCGATGCGTGAGTGCGAATACCACGCGACTCGAGCGCCACGAACGAACGCTAAAAGCGAAACAAAGCGCAAGCGATTACAACAACGCGCAACTTTGTATAATACTTCGCGAAGGCACGCAACGCGGAATTTAATGTTGTCAAAGTCAGAGTAACGAGAGGTAATATATGTCGCAAATAGAGGAAATTGAACAAGCGTACCAGAAATATTTACTCGCTACCCATCGAGTATATGAAACGAGAGTATAATTAGGCGTATAACTCGCGGAGCAAAGAGCTTTTAGTTTTAGTCCTAAGTAACTGGATGCGTTCGAAATAGTTTAATACGCGTAATTGATAGTAAGCCAACAAGATAAGGAAGATAAACATTAAGTCATTAGTTTATTTATTGAATAGATATCATCTTATACTTTATTGCTAGGATTGCCAAGAGATTCAGATTTTAATATCCTAAGATAATTTAGCTAATCACTGACACACACCTAAAGTAGGAATGGAATTTAAATAAAAAATTGGAAGTGAAACTATTGAATCCTTATAAGGATTAATGCGGTGCCAATTAATTAATTCAATCAATCAGATAATTAGTGCATTTAAAATATTAGGCGTATCAAAGATTTGGAAATCAAAATATTATTTTTATACACGTAATTTAATTTTCAATTTGCGGTACTTTAATTTCAGTCTCATAAATTTCAAGTGAAAGTTAATGGAAAAAAATATATTACGAGGAATTGGTAATTAATTAAAATATTATCGAGCGTGTCGTTAGACTCTCAAAAATAATAAATTTGCCCGTTTATGGCGCGATTTAATTTGGCGTTGGATTTCGTCTCGCTTTGAATTTTGACTGCTTATTGCGCTTATGAATGCCTTGTCAATCAATCACTCGTTCATTCATATTCATCAATAATGTATTGATTATAGATTTGATTTTTGATATACAATGTTCTAATATTAAAACAAGCAGAAAATTACATTTTTCTAGCAATTTGAACATCGATGAATTTCTTGGGATCCTGTTGTGAATTTACTTCACTTGGAATTAATTTAATTCGAGTGCATACGTGTCAAGTCATTAATTAGCATGAAACTCGTCACTCATTAGCAAATAATTGACGCGAATTGCAATACGAGTTTAGCAAATTCCGCTAGTACAAGTTTTTGCATCGGTTGTCTTGTCTTTATTGAAAAAGCATCTCATTAATTCTCGCATGATTTTCATCTGAAGATCTTTACTTTTCAAGTTGTTGGAAAGTGCAATAAGACATCGCATCGCATCGCATCGAGAAAAACAATTCAGCTCTATCGATATTTAATGGCGATGCGCTTCGTTTATTAAGTTTTTTTCATCATCCTCTGCGTCTCGGGCTGTGTTGTCGTTTGGTAGCCGGCAGTAAGTGGTAGCGGTCAAGTGCATTCGTTTCGTTTTCGTTGCGATGTTTCAATTTTACGCTCGGTAAACACACAAACAATCAGCGATTGTGTGTTTTTCCAGGAAAAGTTCGGCACGTGCACCGAGTCGACTGCAATGCGAATGCTCGCGAATAACTCAAGATAACTGCGCTTAATGTTTGAGTGCGTGATGCAGCACTTGAACAACACAGATTCACGCCGCGTGCGAACAACTCAAGAACTTGACTAAGAAAGATGCTTTTTGACCGTATACGGCGTGCTCTTAAATTTAAATTATGACAACCACTCGCCCGTAAACTTGCACATTTTTTTATATGGATGAGAGTAAAAAATTCGCAACAGGATAAAGTTTGTAATTTTTAATTTGCGTATAAATGTGTCAAAAAATCACAAGCTGCTCGCAAAATGTCTATTTTCCTAATTTCCGCGAATTTTCAGAAATGTATACATGCAAAATTGAAGCAATTTTATAAATCCTGAAATTAGACTAGGTTTTAAATGATAAGTTATAGAAAAAAGTTAGTTTCAAGTTTAACTGCCCGTACCGGGTTTAAATTTTATTTTCTGAGTGATCATTATCACACCATTAGAAAATTCAATTCATTGTGAATATTACCTGAAAATATCAAGAAAATATCTCAGAAACCAAAAAAGTTATTCAACTTTGAAAACTTTCGGATTTCCCTCAATTTCGCATAAACATAAACAGCATTCGCCATTAAAATATTGCAAATCCATGATGGCCGCTCTTATGGCATTTACATGCATGGTAACTAAGGCGATTTTCAGCGTCCTTAGCAACCGGGTTATAAACGATATATCGCGCTCTTTTCATCCATATTTCATTAGCAGTTTCAATTGCCCCCATATGATTTACATATACGCAATTAAATATCTATAACTTTGGACATAATTAAGATAATTTAAAATTTTAAAAAGTTTATGAAAGTAGAGTTATTCATCTATACGACAATATAATAAACTAATTCGTATATATTATTTCAACTACGAATATAATTAATTCAAAAATATTGGATGAAGATTCTTCTCGCTATTTTAATATTTTGTTGGATAAAGTTATTAACTTTTGATTTGCTTATAAATTATAAGTTAGTCTAAAACGAACTTGGAACTTTCATAATTTTACAATTCATCAATTCCCAAAACAATTTAAGTAACCATTTTGCATTTTTCACTTATTATTATGGAATTTAAATGCGCAGCGCAATTTTTTGAGCTATTCGAATTTCTTTTCACTTTCTTCATTTTTAATACTTAATCAATATCATAAAAAATAGATATGATTGATTGTTTGATGCGATGCGATTTAAGCTGGCAGAAAAAAGGATAAAAAGAAGTGAGTAAAAAGAGGAAGATAGATAAAAAACAAATGCATCATCATCTTATGATCGAAGCAACCATCAGCATCACACGCATCGAAAGGCTTAATCGAGCATCCGAATCTCTTCTTCTCGTTGTCTCATTGCGTCGCGCTTTGTTTCTAGGCGCGAGACTCGATAAGCGTCTTCGCGCACCAACTTTTTTCTTCCCTCGGCGTTTGACAGCCGCTCTTTTTTCTCATCGTTTATCCTCGCTTTCACGTCGCTTCCATGTCATTCATGCGTGCGCCTCAATTTGATTTTGATCCCTCACGCTTTTAAATAAAAAATACAAATAATAAGGTGAATTGACAGCTTCTTGCTCTATGATTAATCATTATTCTATACAGTATTGTATTTAAAACACACTTATTTACTTAAATCAAAATCGTTTCAAATCATTTTAGACTTCTTCTTGAAAATATTGAGGAGTAAATAAATTTTAGAAGAAAAAATAACTAAACGCCCACTTTTAAAACAAGTTTTCACTTTAAGGGTATCTGAGCAAACATTTTGAATGCCTCCTCGATAATAAATCATTGCCGCAAAGTTGCATCTTCCTTTCGGCGGCGTTTCCGTTGCTTTTTCCGACGTTTCCTTTCATGCGCTTTCCGATAACGAACGAATGCAAACCCTTTTCTCAGTACGCCACGTTGCGTTTGAAATTTTTTTCTCATTTTGATCTATTTATTGCCGAGAAAAATAATTTACTATTTTAAAGTATTCCTAAAACACGTATTTGACATGTGAAAAATGCTTCGATATTTCAACTATTTTTAAAGTTGTCGTTAGTTGTAAGAAATTGTTTGTCACTTTTCGTCACTTGCAGACGAAGTGCTTTATCTAGTCGTGTGATGTTCGTGATCAAGAGAAGAAGTACACTTAACATCTGCGTTATTTAAAGAACTCGCAGTTTGTAAAACGACTTGCACATGTATGAAAATACAAAAAATATAAATACGCGAGAAGAAAGAGAAAAAGTCGTCGATTTAAAAGGCAGTATGCAAGTCACAATAAAAGATCCGATTGGTTAATTCAGATCAGCACGTCAAGACGCGTCCGCGACTGATTTATACGGAGCGTTTAATGCGCATATTTGCACGATTAAATACAACGTGAAATACATGCGAATGTGCGTCCAAGAATGGCTATAAATATTATTTTATAATTGGGTGCTAATTCATTTCACGTTCGTGTACATTATTTATTATTCACGAGTGCGCATTACTGTTTCGTATTTTTCAAATACAGCATCTGCACATGCGTTTATGTATCAATTTCGAAACAGGATAATCCACCAAGTGCTGCGCGAAACAGGTAGAAAATTACGGGATGAATAGTTTACGCGTTGAGTTGGCAGAATAACGTAGTGAATTTTATGTCAACATTCGGTATTTTAATATGTTATATATCGCAACAAGATCGTAAATCCAAATGGAATTTATGGAATTTATTGACATGATCATAACGAACGAAAACGTTGAAAATTATTACTTAATTAAAAAACGTTCAGCGCATTAATTACAAGCATGTAACGCGTACGTTTAACAATTGAGAGAAACTTAATTGAACGGTAGTACATTTCAAAGCTTTGAAGTGAATTGAAATTTAAATGTAGCGCAATTTTCACTCGTGTTTAGTTGCTCGAAATGCTTTCATCTCGCTATCCAGTCTCATTTTCGTTTCAGACAGACGGATAAAACACTTTTGTAGAGTAAATTGTTTTGTAATGGGTACGAAATTGGACAGACTATTCGTAATCATAGAATTTGCATGCTATCACTCTGCCCGCTTTAACGGGCCATAATTACTAGAACACATTTTTATAAAGCTTCAAAATTATATTTAATTGAAATGCAATTTAAATCATTTCTTCATCTACATTCGACGAAGGATAATTTTTATGTGTTACACTATTTCTTCAGGATTTATTAAGAAGAAAAGTATTTTAAGAACATTTCATTCATATTACAATTTATCTAAGAAGTAAAGAGATAAATATTTATTTACATAAGATTTCTATGCAGGATTAACACGAATTTAAAAAGATATGCATTCATGAAGAGCGGAGCAATAGAATAAGTTAGAGTTGAGAGTACACGATGAGCGATTGAACGCTTTGAACGATGAGCTGACAGCATTGACAGATGATTAATTGCCTTTTAAATGCGCTCTCGTCATATTTCTGCATGTCCATAAATAACAACGGCCATTGTTTCGCGTGCCTCCTTTCATGCGCTCGATAATATTTAGCTTGATGATAGCACTTTGTATGTTGTGTTTGCTTAGCGAGTGCAAGACTGACGATCAATTCATAAGACGCTGATTCAGTCATACATTTTCTTCATTAATACTTATCGTGATAGTAATAATCAAACTTTACAAGTGTTATCATTATTCATAAAATCATTTTAAATTTTCACATTCTCTGGTAAAATGAGAAAAAAAGATTTAACAGATAATAACACGGAATGTTATTAGTAACATAGGAAGTCAAATGTGATAAGAAAATAGTAGAGGAATCATTTTTCTCTATTTTGCAATTTTCTCCCGCAACCAGACACTCATTATCGCGTCTGATCACTTCGACTAAGGGCGTTGCATTCGATCACGATCCTGATAAGGATTAAGCTCCTCATAAATCTCGTAAATGATATTTTTTTCGCACTGCAACTTGTTTTCTTATTATTTTTTCTCCTGGGAAGAACTTAATTTAACTGCCATCTATAAAATTTCTGTACATGCCTGATTCATTCGTATTATTATCGTTATTTCTCATAGAGATAAAGTCATATTATCTTATCACGTATATTTTTTGCTTGCCGTACCTGTGAGCGTATGAACAAGGCGGATAATTAGTTATTAAACCGAATTTCAACTGAGTAATACTCGAACGTTTAATTGCAATTCGTCTGCAAAATGATAACAGTTAATAACAGCTGAGAAACTGTTAGCGATATTGTCCGATTGAAACGTATTTATAGCTGAATCAATAGATGATCAATTGAAATTAATAACTCAAAGTGCGTATAATGAAAATCGTACGAATACTTGTTGTTGGCGATGAAGCCGTTGGGAAAACATCACTTATTGAACGATACGTTAATGATTCATTTCTCGTAACACATTCACCAACTGTGTAAGTTTCTCTCTCGTCATGAATTGAACGTAATTAAATTGGCATTTTTCAGTATTAATGAGTATGTTAAATTGTCTCAAGTAACACAATTACAATTGCGAGATTCCTCAGGACTTGAGGCGTATAAAAACATCAGATTTTTACAATATGCTCAGGTACTATTTGAGAGACATAATGAACAAACCAGTAAAATACCAAACACTTTCAGGTGGATATTATTTTAATGTGTTTCAACATGTCTTCATTGGAAAGTTATGATAATTTGAAAAAGTATTGGTTACCGGAAATTAAAAGATGTTGTCCGGAAGCGTCTCGTATTTTAGTCGGCTGTAAAAGCGACCTACCTTCCGTCATTAACGAAGGTTTAATTTACAATTTGCAGGCGGATTTAAATGTTAAAAGTTATGTTCAATGCTCGTCAAAAGTGAATGATAATGTTGATGGGGTTTTTAATGCGGCATTAAATATTTATAATATCAATACGAAGAAACGATTGACAAAGAAGAAATCTAAATAATTTAGAAACATAACTTTTAATTATTTAAATTAAAGTATATTTCCAGTATATGACAAATATAATTAAGTATAATTTATTAGAGAATAATATTTTATAAAATTAGACACGAGAATTCTCGTTTCTTTAATTTTTTCTTATTGATAAACGCAAGGAGAGCCGAGTTAAAAACTTTGTCAATGTTATACAACTCCTTCGCTGAGCACTCGATGAATTCATCAGCTTTAATTTCTCGCTGCAATCGTAATCCGTCATCGAATGTGATTGTTTGCATTTGACTCCTTTGATCAACTTTTGTTGCTAGAAATATTTAGAGTCTTAGCTGATTAAAATGCATTTGATAGCGGAAAAGCGGTCTGTACCTGCCAGGATAATTTGACAATGAGGTCGATAATGTCGTACCTCCTTTGCCCACTTGCTCCTTACGTTCTTAAAGGACTCAACACGATCGACCGAATAACAAATCACAAAGACATCTGTCTGTAAGCATAAAAATACAATCCTGTATTATCCTTGTTCGCGAGGAAACTGCGTGCAGGATGAGGCAAATTCTCGTCTTACAGTAGTATACCCGAGAGGGCGCAATTTGTCGTAGTCCTCCTGCCCGGCCGTATCCTGCAGGATAATTTTGTAGATCTTATTGTTGATCGGTATTTTCATTGAATACGAATCGAAACTAAAAAATATTTGTTTGATTATGAACAGATTTGCGATTTTTTGAGATTTTACTTGACTAAGAGAAGATTCAAGATATTATTAAGCTTTTTATGATAAAACTTACACAGTTGGTATATATTTTTCATCGAAAACTTTATCTTTATATCCAATAAGCAAGGAAGTTTTTCCGGTATAACCATCACCCACGACGGTAATACGTATAGTGTTCGCGTCACTGTTGCCGCCTCTGGTATCACCGCCGCCACTCGTTGACATCTTACGCGAGCTACTGTATCGCCGACTCATGCGACTTGATATACTTGCACGTCGGCTCATTTTTTAACGTTAAACTTTTCCGTCCTTTTCGCGCATGTGGTTAGTATAAATGCACAAAGGAAACGGTTGTTCGGTTTACATAGTTTTCTTGCTTGTTTTGTACTTATTGTCGCGTTAAATTCGCGCAATGCACGAGAACATAATCATTAGATGTGATTACGAATTCTACGCTTCCCGCACACGTTACGTTATCTTATCGCGTAAATTTACCTCACGAAAACGAAACACTCGTCATTTTTATATAAAAAACCGCTCAACACAAGGTCTGTGAATTGTGTATTTACACAATTCATAATATTAGTTGATTTCTAATGGTAATTTTAGTGGTACAAATTTCATAATCGTTTTACAGTACTTCATCGATTTATAAAACTTTGGGACATACTGTATTTAATCACATTCTAAAATTTTTGCTTTTTGTGGGGATTTACGTTGAAAAAGTGTGGAGTATTTTATTATCGCATATTTTAAATGGATTTCAAATCGGGTTATGTTTTGTTTGTAACTGGGATAAATCGATAAAGTTTACAAACAAGTAATCGCAATAAAAAACAAATAAATTATTACATCGAATCAATCGTGTCACCTCACCGGATGTTGAGTGCAATAAATCCGAATGATTTAAATAATTTCCCACGTTTTATGAGCTCTACTATTGCGAGAAATATTTTATGCGTTCAGTACTCAGCGCATTTCCGTATTTTTTCAAATAATTTATGCATTTTTTTATTGCAAAATACGGTAATAAAAATATTTTGAAAGTACTAGACAATACGAGGAATATTTTGAAAAATACGATTTTAGAGTTGCACAGTGATTTGTTTCAATTCACATTTATAAATATTTAAATTTTCATCCGCGTAAAAATCCAAACTCGCGTTTTATACACTTTGAAAAATCCAATTTCAAGTTTGCGCCGCTCTACCCTTCGTGTTGGGTTAGTTCTCACGTCAATAATAAATGAGAAAAGTTTGTCTCTCTACTAGGACACAAAGGACAACAAAAGGGAATAAAAATTTTAAAATTGTGTACATCAAAAAACTCAACAGAACATGGGAAACAGATTTTAATTCAGGATATCCTTAT
This sequence comes from Aleochara curtula, assembly GCA_963978815.1. Taxonomy (NCBI): domain Eukaryota; kingdom Metazoa; phylum Arthropoda; class Insecta; order Coleoptera; family Staphylinidae; genus Aleochara; species Aleochara curtula. Next base: position 10,411,278 of record OZ022221.1, on the reverse strand, counting down.
GTAACACGCAAGTTATTATCTTTCCTCTCTTGTTGAGAATTGAATTACACTTTAATTAAACATGCAACCCGAAGTGCAGCATCGAATTTGCAACACCCTCAATTCAATTTCGATAGAATGGTCGTGCGCGAAAACAAATAAACAAAGGAACCGAATGAATGAACAAGCGAACAAGAAGTGGACAATGAAATGTATAAAATATTGTTGTATCTTTAAGCGCACTGTATAGAAATGGAATTTCTTTGTACTTCGTACATTTCGTGTTTGAAATTGCTAGGGCAATTTATGATTTGAGCCATTTGTTATTGAATGAACATGAGCGTAACGATTTCGTCGAGAACATGCGTAGAAAATTAGAAATATGCATCAATTTGAAGTATAATATTTTTAAATATTACTACTTTCCTTACTTTATTAGCGTTTCATATACTTACACGATTTCATCATTTGTCATTAAACGCGCAAGCCAAGACATTCTTAAGGGAGGTTTCGTGGCGCAAAAGTGTGAATAGCGGTACTATTGACATATTCTATAAATATCCACCTGGAATATCCACATTTATCAAATGAAATTCAATGAACATTTGCGGATTTCATTCATCAAGTCTTTTTTTGTGCGTTCGAATATAAAAAATTGTTTGTGATAAAAGCTTGCGTGATAAGTGAAAATAGAGCAATTCACTTAATTGATCATTAATATTAATTTTGGTCTTTAACGTTTATGAACAACACAACAGTTTTCGTTCTCTATTTGCTCACGAAATATGACAACGTGTCATTTATTTTCATTTTGCGCTTGTTAAATTTCATGAATGGCTCTAAAATTATTTACGGCGCTATACAGTAATGAGAAGTACTAAAAACAAGTGTTAATTAAATGAAAACATGAAGCATGTCTCATTTAAATTAATCCAATTAATTATTAATTCGTCGGAAAGTGCAATGTTCAAATAACCACAACAATTTATGCTTATTCTCTTCGGATTTAATTATTTCTCCACTGGTTTTTGGAACAATAATCTGATTATCATTTAAAGGGATAATTTTTCATTTTAAGACCACATTAAGATTTAATGCGAGCTTAGAAAACAATTTTAAGAATTGTTCCACTGACCTGCAATATGTACTGGAGTCGTCTTGAATTTCTCTGCCCCAAAGGGTGCCAGCTGTGAGCAGGATAATTGCATCCCGACGTTGAGCACGTGCACAAGCACAGTGCATGCGATTATCACCCATCCCCAGCCGCCTTCCGGGTAGTAATGTCTTCGGAGAGTCGTTGCCTACGTAATTAATTTTAAAAATTATGTGGGGTACTTTTTCCATTTGAATTTAAATTTCTGCTCAATTTCATCTATTCTTTTCGAGCAGCATAAGCGAAAAAATGAATATGTCAAAGTCAAGTTTAATTGGAAAAGTTTCTTCCTCTATTTCGCTTCCGCAATCGGAAAGTTTCGATTTGAAACATTTCTCTGTAACTCACTCTCGCATGCGACATTTAGAAATAGGCAATTTATGATCGCGCGCGGGTAGTAAAACAGTAAGCGGAAATGTTTGAGAATACGAATGAGATTAGGAAGCAGGCGGAAGCAAAGAAGAAGAAGCAAACTAACCTTGCGCGCATCCAGTGGAAGATCCACTAATAACCGTTCGTTGTAATCGCTTGGCGAATGCTTCGCCTGCTTGTAGTTTGCGTTTGATGGAGGCGGCTGTTGCGAGACGGTTGAGGCCGCTGCCGCCGCCGCTGCTGCTGCTGAGCATGCCGGACACAGCTTGCCGCTGCTGCGTGTGTTCGGAAGTTGCCAGTTTTCCACGTGTACGGCCGATGGGAGTTTTGAGCGCGGGTCGTTTTCCACGCATTCTTCGATTTTCGTCAAGGCCAACACGTGGAATTTTTCATACGATTCGTATTTATCACTGCCACCTGACAAGAAAAGGGGTTCGTTTATGTCAGAATTTTGTTTGCTAACATAAAATTTTATCCTTGCCATAAAAATATTCCTTGAGCGAAATTACAACTAGATTCTTGTTTTTAATTCTTCAAAAATTAATACTCACCGCATTCGTGATGCTGAGGTGAAGTCGAGGTCAACGTATCAATGTCATTATCCTGTTCAAGGATAGTTGACACCGTATCGGTGCGCACGGTTGTCTTGTATGGATGTTTAGGAATCCTCGGTGGATTGTTGCATGATTTCTGCTGCTGTTGCTGTTGTTGTTGTACGGTGAAGAGTTGGACGTGACGTTGCGACAGCGGCAGCACAATTGGCGCGTTCTGTTCATTTCCGGTATTGTTTTCACATCTTGTTCCTGCTCTCAGTGGATTCGTTTCTTCCGAATTTCCGCCTTCACTTACGTGACTTTCTTCCGCAATATCCTTGAGTGGAAGAAATATAGAAGAAATTTTTATAAATGAGGAAATTCATAAAGCATTTTCCACAATATTTATTAAACTATTAAATCGCCTGTAATTTCTTTGGAATTACGACTTAGTCATTTAAATTTAAATGAGATTCAGAGGTTGCGATTCAATTTATCGTCATTTGTATGCGATTCACAAGGGTTGATAAGGTGGTTGATAATAAGAGAAATTAATACTGTAAGATACTTTAGGGGTTGCTAATTTGCGTAGAATACAATTAAATTTAATTATGCGGCTATTCCTTGAATAACAAACTTACTAAATGATTACCTATACTTCGTAAATTAATATAGTTTTCTTTTATTTTCAGGAACTGGGAAAAATCTACAGCTGAAGGATGTAATATTGTAAGTGATTTTAACGTTTTCGATGGTAGCAGCTAGGTAAACACAGTTTTGATTTAAATAATGTTGATTAAGCGGGATAAATCTCTTATCATAATACGTAAGATTTATCCATTGAGACGGCAAAGGTTGTACGAATAACATCATAAACCGGGCGAAGATGTTTTTCGAATAGAAAATCGAGACTTACCCCATTTATTGGTCGTTGAATTTCAAAATCAGTTACTTCGTCGGGACGCAAATCCCCATCGAATTGCGTGCTGTACGTCCGGCCATTCGGATCAACGCGCAGTTGGACGACAGCTAAAGTGCTGACAGGCCAAGTTTTGCTATGATTCAATGTCATTTTTGCGTGGTCTTTTGTTGCTTTTTTACTCCATGGACTGTCACTCGACAAAACTTGAACACTTTTCCAAAAACTCTCTAATCGTAATAATTCGCAATTCCTCTATTTAATTTTAGCACACGTATCACAGCATTAAATTGTTCCAAAAATTATTCTTATCACTTGTTTTCAGCCTTCTTTACAACTTTAGCACTTTCGCAAACATTTTTTCACGCCAAACTTATTTTTGCTTCCTTTCAAGTACTTTCACGCAAACAGAACGCTTTTTGCACACAAACACACAATTTTTTTCAGACACTTGTTTGTCTTTGACGTTTTATTTGATTTTAGTTGGTTTTCTTAAAGGCTCTCGCTTCTCGTGCAGTTGGAGAGTTTCTTAAAGGTTTCGCCCCCTCTTGGGATTCTTTAAGGTTACTGGGTTTCTTAGATTACGCCGTATTCTTTCTCTTCTTCGGTTGCAGATCGAAATAAATCCCACTGATGCGCTTTCAATGTTTTCTTCTTCGTCGTCCTCTGAGCGCTGAGGAAATACGAACGATAAACTACGAACGCGCGCGGTTCAACTTGATGCTTTTTCTATTTTCGAAAATAAAATAGCGTATAAAAAAAACAACACAAGTTGGTAATGAACGACGGTTGCGTTCAAAATGCGAACAAAGGCGATGAAATAAAATTGCAATACAATGGTGGAGCAGCAGCAGCAGCGGCAGCAGAGAGAAATTATTATGTGGTATTGAGCGAAATTAAAATGCACATCATGCGTACAATTTCACCACACGTTTTGTTTTCGTCAAGCGAAGACACTTGTCTAATATTAATAAGTTTGCTCTCTTGCTTCTTCTTGCGCTACGTATAATGCAAATTTCGGTTTTATCTTTCTTTGATTTATTACACGCTGGAATAGTTAGGAATTTCACTTTATTATTTTATTTTTTATTGCGTTTTTTATTTTAGTAGGTTACGAGTTCAAGCAACAAATAAGTTAATGTAGTTTTCTTCATTTCTGATTAATCCTTCAGTAGTTTCGAGGTGGTATTCCTGAAAAACGAGAAATTAATAATCAGAATGAAGTGCAAGTTTATGAAATAAAAAGATAAACTAATTAACAATAATGTACGCTTCTCGCATGCAGTACGATTAAATTCGATTCGGCAATACGCGTTCGTTCGTTCGGCTTCGGTGCGGAAACAATAACAAATTAATTTATGGAATGTCCTGCCAGAAATGCACACACACACACACCCTCTGTGTGGCATAGTGGGTGGGCGGCGGCGAAAGTAAATGTAATATTTGCGAGTGTATGCGTGCGTATTTCGTTCGTAATGCGAGCCGAAATTCGAGCGCCAGTTTGGCCTAGTTTTAATGCAAAGTCATTCGGTTATTCTATTCATTCGGGACTCATCTTCACCCTTTCAAAATTGACATATGCAATGCATTCGCGAATATTTTAATCGATTCTATCTATGATAATGAATGAACTTTATGAATATAGGATTAATAATAATGATGATGTTTGAAGTCAAATATTAATCAACATCATTTTTAGCAGTGACGAAAAACAAGCGAAATTAAACGGTTGCTAAAACAACAGTTTTTTAAGTTATTTTCTTTCTGCTGCAGCTTTGGTAAAGCGGTTTAAATGGGTCGTTTTAAAGTTTCAAAAGTTATGCGCTTTTATATAATTATTCATTTGTTTATTTATTTGAGCATCCTGCATGCAGCTGACAATTTTGTTGTCGCAACCACTAAAAATGCAAAATGCAACTGCGGAATGATTACGCGCTGCCACCGCCTCCACAGCTACTGCCAGCCTCCGAAAATACGCAAAGAGATAGTGCACGTTTCATGCGCAACCAGCATGTTTGCGCTCGAGTACGTGATTTCGGTCACGGTTCTTTTTTGATACACCCGAATACCCTTTCGTTTCGACGTCTGTAAAGTGGTTTTGCTGTGTAAAGTAGGGACTTAAGCATCCACCGGTGTTTTGTGGGTTCGCTGCGCGCATTGCAATCCGGGATTATGCATTTTTATTCCAACATTTTGTATTTCGAAATTTGCGTGTTAGTTAGTTTCTCTGACCCAGTTAGAGTTTCTCTTTCGTCGATTGTGTACCTACCTAATTATTATCAATCAATAGCAAGACGCGTACGTACGTTGATAACCAAATTACGTGCAATTCAATTAGGCGTTTTATCCTATTGCTCGACGGCGGCAAAAGAGGAAGCAGCCGTGATGCCTGAAGGCAGGCAGCGTAGTGGAGTTTCATTACATGCAAAAGTTCAACTTTGCTCATTTTCTCCAATAAGGATACTTTTAGTTTAATTCGGTTTTAGTTTAATTAACTTGCGCTTGTTCCACTCACAAGTCTTCAATCTTTCGGTAGCAAGGAAGGAAGGAAATTTACTTATAAGAACGACGACTTCCTTGCGTAAATATTCTCTCGCGTTGGAAAATAAAATTTAAGATGTTAAATGGCAAAATCAATTAGAAACGCATTAGAAGAGTTGATCGTTTAAGGCATAGTAATGTACATGCAAATAGAAAGAGCAATTGGGGGCAGCAATTGTAGCCAGCGAATCGGATTTTTAAACGAGTCGAGGTGCATCGTTCGAATGTAATTTATTGGGCCACTTTTGCAGACCGCTTAACGGCATTATTCCGCTTAATGTATTGGAAGATTCGATTTTATTAGATCTCTATATGCGTTTTTGAGTATCCATTTGGTTTGCATATTTTACATTACGCTGTTGCATGAATAATAACATTATTTTCCATCATAATTATTGCGATAAACCTACTTTCTTCTTTTACTAAAAAGTTTCTACGTTAAAAATTAATTTCAATAGTTATTCAAGGATGGTATTAACAGATTTAAATAAGAATAACTTTTTCTGTCATTGATATTCGATAGTTATTTAATCAGCGATCAATTTATTATTTAATAATTTACTCAGAGTTGAAATTTAGTCTAGTAATCTAGTCGTCTATTGATTGGTAGTTTACATTATGCACGTAGAAAGCATGTATGAACATGAATCCTAATTTATTCAAGCCTTAACATGAATAAGGATAACGTCTATTGTCCTTACACGAGACTCCAATGTGTCGTTCATTATTTATCTCATTATCTGCACTCACGTTGCTCATATTACATCGTAATTGCTCGGTTAGTTAAGTACAAAACAAGGGTGACAAACTAGATTAAGTCAACGTCTAGTTTTAGCGCAAATAAATTTCATGTAGTGTGGGCAGAGGTAATCTACTTTTCCGGATGGTAAAAACTGCATATTTTTATTTTATTTTCGTCCAAAGTACAAAATAACTACGGAGAAGTAAGACTTTTACTTTTAGAACTCAACTGCATAAAAATTAAGTTCGCTTTCTTGCGCTTGAATTACAAAATCCTCAATTTTTTCCCCGTCGCTTCTCATTACTATTTCGGGCACTCGTCTTGGCACTTTAAGTGGCACACATCAAAATTGGACGCGTCGCAGGGTTGCTTCCCTTTTTCCGCAATTGTCGCAAAATGCAGCAGCTGCATAGCGAGCGGAGTCGGTCGTAAAAGCAAGCGAAACGGTGCGGAGGCGGCAACGACGCCAATGGTGGCCGCTGCTGAATAATAAGCGCGCTAAAAGTGGAACTACGGTGGTGCATTTACGTTACGAGCACGTTCAGCACCGGGGGCGGTTGCGCGCTGCTGAGATGCATTTATGAATTGAATTATCTCTGCGCGATTGCGTTACCGTTTGCCGCCAACGTTATCATGTGGGAGTATAACTAGACCTACGTAATCCTTTCGCATGGATTGCGCATCGTCTTACCAGCGCATATCGTTTTCCACTCGTGCGCGCACATTTCATCCACCCATTGAGTATGTGCGACTTTCATTTTCATCTCTCCACTCGCTATTTTTATTCGCGTTTTATTCTCTTTTATTGCGTTCGTTTATGATTATGCATAGCACTCATTTATGATAATTATATCCCTGGGATACAAAGAGAGGATAAATGTAATTTTTACAAATTTTATACATCATATTTTATTATTGAACATTTTTTATCCTTGTAAAAAAAAGGTAGCGGATGTATTTGATAGTAAAGCAAATATAATACAACAACTCTTGAGGGTATTGAAGCAGCACACGTGCGGAATAACGTAATTCAAAAGGATAAAAAGGGAAAAATACAATGAAGGTTATCTTTTTATCAAGCAAATTCTACGCACACGAAAAAAATGGATAAATTTGGTTTACATACCTTGTTGCGTTAGTAAATTCAATTGTAAATTAATTTCAAAACACCAACTCATAATTTTCCGTAGTTTAATAGAAAATTTCATATTTTCACCACTAGAAAAATCGTAGAAAAGAGAGGACATTCACGGTAATTGAATAGAAAAATCAAATGTTATCAAGAGTGCGAATCGCGATTGTTTTCCGCCTCCGAGGCCGGTTGCGGCGGCTGAGGAGTGCATAGCTAGTGTGTTTTTGGTGAGAATGCGCGCGGACGACTGTCTCGCCGCCGCCACTGCCGCCGCTTGATATAGGTCGACAGTTAGTCCTTCCTCGCGCGGGCTTTTTATCCTTTTGCGCGCGCGTTCTCCACTTCGCCGCACGTTATTTGCGATCTTGGCAATTTGTGCGACGCTTTTTTACGGTTATTCTTCCGGTTTCAAGGAGTAGCTGATGATTATTACCTGTGAAATTGATGGAGATTTTAAAATTTCCAACTTTTCAATTTATTATTGCCTTAGGCAATTCTCGGCAAAAATGAATATAAAAAAATTAGATTTGCAACATTTTTGAAATCAATGGAGTAGAATTATTCAGTTATTTTAGTTTTAGTTTCGCAAGTCTCGTTTCGTCGGTTATACCGAATGGCTTCAAGCGTCATTATCCTTTTCGCATTTTTCAAACAATTTGTAATCCTTGGTAGCGCGAGAGCTGTTGTGTAATGCGCAACCATCTGCCAAGTCATTCTCTGCACGCCATGCAAATTACTTCTTCGTTTCGCGTTCGCGTCGTTGACTGAGTGAAGCATGAAGAATGTCTGCACACTATTATTTTCAGTATTATTATTATTATTATTACTACGGCGTATCTTTAAAGTCGGCGGCGGGTAGTTGTTAAAAATATTAAGAAAGCGACGTTGCGAACGAAATGTTCGGCGCGGAAGAAAAATCATGACAGCAAAAGGAAATGATGCGGAAAACTCTTGCAATTTTTTTGCTCTGCCCGAGACGGAAAGGATATTTTGATGTTATTTTCAATTGAATAAAATTAATACTCAGCCAACTTTGTAGACAATGAACGCTTTAGTTTTGGCACACACTTTTGGAAAAAAAGATTGAGGAGTGCATTTCATTCGCAACTTTAGCTCCCCTCTTAGTTAAATACGATCGGAGACAAATGAATCAAGTGCACGGCAATGAAGTAACAAGAGCGCTTCATTCGAAGGACAGGGAGGAGACAATGGCAGTGTCGTCGTAAGCAATTGATCTCAATTCCGCTTGATTTAATGTCCTAATCTTGCACTCGCCCAACAATCGACAACAAAGAACGACAAAGAGTCGCAGTCGCCCGTGTCCATTTTGCAATTTCGGGTAATTTAAAGCCATACGCGGAATGACTATCAACTAAACAAGATGCTCAATTTATTATTCTCAAGACGGAAAAAGCAAAAATTTATATTTTCTTCAATTGCTAGCAAATTTACCAATATTTCAAGTTCTACCCGTTACTTCAAGATTTAAAATCACCAGACTTGCAAGCCGGTATTTTAAGTTTTCGTGGAAAAATCGCGAAAAATGGCAATCGCTTTTATTTCTATGGAAAACCAATTGACGTATAATTTGCACTTACTCTTAATACTTTTTGTTATTAGTACTATTACTTCATTCTCATTTCAGTTAAGGAAATATAAAACTTCTTTGCGCATCAAGAAACGTGAAAATTATGATAGCTGACGAGCTTAATTGAATACGAACAAGCATCAAACTATTAGCTAACAAATATTTTAGGATATTACTTTGTTGAGGGTGCAAGTCATCGTTGATTAGAGAATAAATAGGGCAAAGGACGCGAGAATGCCCTGAACATACACCTATCGACTTTTGGGGTAGTATTATATTCCTTTCCCTCTCTGCAAGCACATAACGTGAATGTTTTCTATGAAAGTTAAATAGGATATTTTTCCTCTTTTTATTGCCTTTTTATATTTGTCTAACGACAATGAACATAGGGTTGTTTGGCTTTATTGCGATCTCTTATTAAATAACAACTCGACAAAGATGAACAAAGTCGCAACCCTTAAAGCCGCTGCTTTGTTTCTCCTTTGTTTTACGCTTTATTTTAGTGTTAGATTGACAAAGATGAGCAGAGATAATCCTTCAAGTGATTCGTTCGTTTCTACCCCACTGAAATGTCATGGACAATTGATAAAAAACACTTGAAATAATCGTCCATCTCATCTTATCGCAAGCGTTGTCTGATTAAGATACATCTCGTTCTATCTACGTGGCGAGCAGTGCGTACGAGCGTGGGCGGTAATCAAAATAACATTTTTATCCCGCTGCCCTCGAGCGCAATGTGCGTCGTATTGGGAAAGCCAATTTCTATTTTAATTTTGCGCCCCCGTCTCGTTTCGCCATTTACATTCTATCAATAATACATATTGCTGGCCTCATCATTCGTATTGTTGCGGAATATTTTGCAATGGGTGCGCGCTTTTTTTTTCACGCACGAAATAATTTTTCATTTAAACGCTGCTTAACTTCAATCCATCAAAGCCTCAATTCGAGTTTTCATTAAAAATGATGAAGCACTTGCCGGAAAGAAGAATAATATTTTTTTTGCATTTAAATTTAATTAATTTCTGAATTCTTCTTTTAATATTCTCTATAAAATTTTGCGTATTTTAGCCAGTAATTATTTTAGAATTTGTAGCAATCAAGTGACTAAAAATAGTATTTCTAATTTTGCATAAGTTCCAAAGATTATCACTAAGTGAGATTTCCAGGAAAATTATTTAAAAATAACTAACTTTCCTATATTTAGGTATAGTAAAATTTAAATTAATTTGCAAATAGAAGAATTTGGAAGGGGCAGAGAAATTGATGTTATCCTTGAAAGTAATTAAGGACACATCTGAATCAAGGATAAAACTTTGGAAATGTAGATAGTAAACTTCAGATGGCGCAAAGGATATGCTATTATTATCCTTGTAGGAAATCAATAGGTTGGTTGCTTGCGGTTATTCCTCACAAGAGGACACGGCGTGGCCGAATACGCGGATCGCGCGAACGAAACGCCGTGTGAGGCGGCGGCATTCTGTTCGGTATTTAGCCGGGCGACGCGGCTGCCCACGGCCAGTTAGTGACATGATATCACGGGCACAACGACGCACCGCACTGAATCCGTACGGGGAGACATGTATCACCATGAATACAACAGCAGCAAAACTTCGATTTGCGGTAAGAAATACACGCGCGCGCTCTATCGCCGCCCCCCATCTCATCATCCATCATCAACCCTTCTCATCGTCATACTTAATACAAACAAACAAATAATGTGCGCAGCGAAGCAATCGCACTTTTCTGCAAGCGGGCGGCGTGCTTGCGGCGTTCGATCGATTGCATTGCCATTCATATTTGGCCAGCGTGGAAAACGTGGAAAGCGCGCGTCGCCCACGCTTCAATACGCACGTACGCGTTGCTTGCAATCGGTGCTATTCCTCACATTTCATCGTTTCGTTTCGTTTCGTTTCATTTACGCAAATGCGACCAAATTGCGAAAATGTGGGATAAAAATGAATAAATCTCAAGTCACATAAATTCACTCACTTGAAGCGCGGCGTTTAAGTTGTCCGCACTTACGTGGGGCGTTTTCAGTAAAAATTTAGACATTTACTAGAAACAGTCATTTATTATTATAAACAAACACACTTACTTTTATTATCATTAGTTATTTACAACATAATTTTCAAACTTTGCAATTTTGAAACACATAAATTCTGTTTCTAATCGTGAAATTGCGAAATAAAATTCAAAACAATGCAAATCGCGCACATTACATTAAGGTTTTTATCTGCTTCTTTGATTAGTTATGTTTGATTTATCGTTAAAACTTCCAACTCTATTAGTTCAATTTTTATTTACTATCTTGAAGTACACCTTACCAGTTCGTATTCAGCGTTTGGTGTACCTCGTTTTAAAAAATAGACTCGCAGTTTAATGTCAGGTGCATAATTTTTGTTATATACAAATTTCATTGAGTGGCAAGCTTTTCTCACTTCAGAATTAGATTCAACTTTGAATTTTTGCGTGGTAAAGTTGGTGAACTTGGATAAAATTGTGCAACAGTTATTGATTTTACATCAGCACGCATAACACACACTTGCGCATGCATTCGCAGCTCAGTACAAGTTCAACAATTACTCATCGTTAAGTCGCAAGCTAATTTATTAAATGATATTCGTATTGACTTGTTTATTGACTTAAGAGCGTCATTCACACGTTGCCTCTAACCGCATGCGACACGCGAATTCATTAGGTTTCCATGATACTGGGTTTTAAGTGATACGTAATTAATATTTGAAGCATACTTGAGTTAATATTTTAAGTGCAAGTACCGGCAGTCTGTGGAAAAAAACAAATTTTAGTTCTTGTATGACGTCGTTCTTTGGGTATCGATCGCATTTCCGCTAAAGTCGGAAGTGCCACGAACGGTTGGGATGCTCTGCTCGGTTTGAACGCGAAAAGTGGCAAAGGATAATGCGGGAGAGCAAAAGGATAAGACGTAATTCCACAAAAACGAGTTTCATTTCCTTCGTTTTGTTTGCAATCCAAAGCTTTGTAATCTTTGATTATTTCAATGATTTTTGTTGATCATTACGACAATGAAAGAAAATCAGTTTATTTCATTTTGTCCTTAATGTAATTAAATTTTAAACCAACGAACTTTTAATTAAAGCTAAACACAAAGTTTATTTTAATTTTTTCTTGAAATTAATTAATGATTAAGTTTGCAATAGTTTCGTGATTAATTAATTTACTGTCCATTTTAATTCAATTTATACGAACTTGTACGCTACTTGTGAAATTCATTTCCTGGCGGAAAAAAAGAAGCACTTGATGTAATTGAATTGTGGTGCTTTAAGAGTTAGTGACCTCTTTGCAGCAAACAAGAAAAACAAATTTGCAACTCGGATTTGCGAGCTGGCATAATAAACTTTTTCGGGCCGACTTTCGTTTAATTTGGCGGGGCATGAGAGTCACATGAAGAGCTCTTGAAATTTATTATCGCATCGAGGGGGTGGGTGGATGGTTGGTTACTTTTAGCTTGTGTTGTGCGTGCTTGTATGTGACCTTGACTCTCGTTTCAGAGCGGAGTTACGCATTTACATGCGCACTTTCTCCCTCAAATTCTTTGGGGGGCGGCGGCAACGACGCCAGTGCCTGCCGCGTTTCGTCACACACTCACTAAGTCAGCTCAATGCGCATGTCTCGCAGACACATTTAACATTTCCATTCACATGTAAGTTTTTTCTGCTGACAAATGCATTTCTTTCTTCACTTCAATTTCAGTTTCTATCACCACTTTTACTTCACTTTTACGCTGATTACAGATCTTTTGCAATGTTGATATCTAATTTAGTTTTATCGGGTTGATTAGAAATTCGATGCGGTGTGAAAGTAGACTACGCGTGGCCGTGTCGTGTGAAATGGACATTTGTATATTGGCGTCATGCATAATTGATTAATCAATCAACGAGACAATTGTGGGATACATTTAGAATTGTCTGGAAAAATTTCTCAATGATGAAAGTACAAAGTCTAAGCTTATATTTAAATAATCAATTCGCAGTATTTTGCAATACCAGAATAATTTGCGCTCAATATTTTTGCGTTCATAACGTCCCAGAAGGAAGGATAAAGAGGATTCTGATTATCTTGCAAATTTTATACGTTTTACAAAGTAACATAGTTGACAAATTTATCCTTTACGTCCTGGAATTTTTATGTTATAATAAATTCTCTAAATTATTTGGAAAATCGCCATAACACTAATAATTGAGATTTTACGCTGACAATTTTCCAAATGTGAAATTGTGAAAAGGCGCACGTGAGATGTGCAAGTATTATTATTATCCTTCGGTTTATTTGGAACTTAAGTCAATGGTAACGACCTCTGGCTTCTTAGAAAAACAAGTAAATAAATAATTCTGCGCATAAACAAGAGCTTTAATTCGTCGGCATCATTGTCAACTTAGCCGGAAGTCATTGACATTAATTCGGCAATAACGCACAAGAGAGAGCAATAAATGATTATTACCCGGCATGGAACACTAGGCGGAATTAATGTGGGCCACCGCAAGTGGATGTGGAAGAGTAAAATCAACTCAAGTAGTAGCCTTTAATGTTTACGAAAAGTGTCCTATTTCATTCCATGTTTCGCGATAATAATTCTTAAGTTACACCAACTCCAAATAAATAAATGCACAAATAATTACAAAGGTCGATGCAATGGCGATTGCGCTGCATTTATTGCGTCTTTTTTCCAAATTACATGACGCACTTTTGAGCATTTCATGTGATCCAGAAATGTGTCCATGTGTTTTGTATTTTATGCATTTTATCATTAGTCACGACCAGTGGTTCCGTGTTTTTCCGAGTAGTAGCCTACTTTTAGTGCGGATAATCATGCGACTCTATAAAAATAAATATAAAAATCTAATAAAAGGATAAGCGTGGAATAAAACATTTACACGTTTAGGTGGCGAGCGGAAAATGGTAATTTGATAATATACCAACTTTAAAGTTTTAGTTTTATTTACCAGAAAAGTTAATACTTAATTAAAGAAAAAATATATTATTTCTGGATCCTTTTTGGTAATTAAGGCATTTGGAATTTATGTTTCAATAAGTTATTCATCTCGTGATCTTAAACGTAAATGCACTTACGCAAGACGTAAATAAATCATAGCAAATGGCCCAAATTGCGTTTTAGTTTTTGAAGGAAGTTTTTCGTGTACATCAAATTTAGCCTCAGAGAAATCATGCAGTTCTAGTCGGAAAAGCGAATGCATTCTGCACGTTTAATTTTAGATGAACTCAATATCATTTGTAAGCAGTTGTGCGATTCATTTCTGAAATTAAATCCAACTTATGAACGGATTTATGATTTGCGTAGCGAGTTTGTTATAAAAATGATAAAATTAAATGCATTACCAGATAGCACGGGAATTATTTGTTTTAAAAAACTTAAACAGTTAGCGGAAATATTAAATTTATGACTATTATTTGTCATTGTTCGACATTGAAAAAACTAATAATCATAATGATTTTAAATAAATATTTACATAGAGAAATTCAACTTCGTAGAATTGCACTTGAAATAATCATAGCAGAAAATTAAGATTTTCTGTACGTGCAAATTGGTAATTTATTGTTCTGTCGGCGGCTGCAGAAATAGCTCACGAGGTGCAGTTAATCGAGGATGAGGCGGCAGTCACGTATCCTCTTTATACTATTTATTATTCAAAAACATAAACAACAAAAACACGCGCAAATTCATGGCGCCACAATAAATGCGCATCTTACATTTTTATTAATTCAACCCATAAATTATTCACTTAATCAAAGATGTTTTAAATAACGTTGAACTTTCGCAAACGCAAAACATTTTTTTTAGTGTCAATTACAAAGACATTTTCATTTAAGCATATATCGAATCAATTGTTTGCGACATGCAAGCAGGCATTCCATACGCGTAAATCATCCTCTTTTTAGCAAAACTTTTAGATGAGGATTTATGACTGTAGTGCAATTTTGCATGCATTAATTGATTCATAACGCACGTGATTTTTTTGTACATTGTATTAACTTTAGCCCCGAATTTTTTGTTCTCACATGACTAAACTTGTGGCGCACACGCGGGGGACAACACGGAATGCAAAAATAACTTGAATAACAATTGGTTACGCCGGTTTCCTTTGCGTTTGAGCAACATTCTCAAGATGACTTTATGCCAAGTTTTTTTTTATAAAACTTTTCTATCGCACTTAACATACATTCAGTGTAAACACAATCGTAATTTACTTCCACCATTTTGCATAGTTTTTAGTTTTTTACTTTTTAGGCCAAGCAAAATAATTTTTCATTTGCTACTAATGAAAATGTTTTCTTATCAATAGTTTATTACCAATGTCTAAAATGAATATTTATTCTACTTTAGATTTGCGGTGACTATCAATTGGTAATGATGATTTTTAATACAAGTACTTAGTTAATTTGTAAAATTTCGAATGGTAAAACATGATACTGCATGTGTGATATGTGTGCTCGCATTTGGGATAAACATAAGCGCTCGCCGCCGCCCGAGTCGCGGCGAAGCGAAACATATTTAGAATTGTTCGGCGATGAACCAAGGCGCAGTAGAAGTGCGGTGCTCCGCTGAGAAACTTGACGATTATTAAAGATATCACGCGTGCACGCCGCGTACTAACATTAATTTCTTATTTTTAATCATCACTCTTTGAATATCAATAAACAAGCAACGGGTGCGCGCTACGAGGCGGATGATGTTATTTGATAAGCTCAAGACGCTCTTTGATTGCACTCGCGTACCAGACATTCAAATCAAACATCAATTCACAGGTAAAGAAATTGAGCGATATTTCGGTAACTTTGCCACTGTTGGCCCCGCCGCCGCTCAAGTAAAAATAAGCTTGGAGGTGACGAATAAACATTTATTTCATCACTGGCGTCCAGCAGTAAAGTCATTCACTCTATTTTACTATGGACTGCACCAGTGATGCAACCGCTTTTTGAGCGTATTTATTATTTTAGCGCACTATGCGCAATATTTACAAAGTTATTGCAATAGTAAATTTTCGGACATGAATGCAATGTATGCGCGAGTCGTGTCTGGGCTGCAAGTCAGTCACGCGATTCAATTAATCGCATTCAATTTAAGAATGTTAGAGCGCTCATGATGATATTGTATTGCTTGCATTGTGCGTGTGCGCATTGAACATCGGCCAACAACTTGCTAAAAATACATTGGGTTCGCCGATTTACAAATTTGTTCTTTCTCGCTTTGCAGGCAATAATAATGCAACCACAAAGGATGGTCTTCAGTGGCGCGGCCGCAATGGGGGCGGTGAGTGCGGTAACGGCGGCTGTTTGGATGGCGGGCATCCCGGCGCGAACGTCAACTATGGGGGCGTCGGCGCCGGCGGCAACCAGGAGAATGGTAACGGCGGACAGATTGCCGACAAGCTGGAGGGACCGGACCCAATTGAGGACGACGCTATTCACCTCAAGAGACGGGTGGGACTCATCAGTGGGGTGGCTCTAATTGTCGGGACGATGATAGGTGCGCAAATGAAAAACGTGTAGGACATTTGCAGAAATTTACGATGAATATTCTTTAGGCTCTGGAATTTTCGTCTCTCCATCAGGTCTGTTGGAACGGACTGGATCGATTGGAATGAGTTTTGTGATATGGATGGCTTGTGGATTGCTATCCTTACTCGGTAATTAATTAGTTGCAGTAACTAATTGTTTCATGAGATTATTGTACGACATGATGGACATTTTACAGGAGCGTTGGCTTATGCCGAATTAGGAACGATGAATACATCCTCCGGAGCCGAGTACGCATACTTCATGGACGCATTTGGCGCACCACCGGCTTTTCTCTTTTCGTGGGCGAGCACCCTCGTCCTGAAACCGTCGCAGATGGCAATCATTTGCCTGAGTTTCGGCAAATACGCCGTGGAAGCTTTTGTCTCCGAATGCGAACCACCCGAGATTGTCGTCAAGATGGTCGCAGTGCTTGCCATTGTAGTCATTTTGTACGTTAATTGCCACAGTGTCAATTTGGCGACCAGTGTGCAGAATATCTTTACGGCGGCAAAATTGGTCGCCGTACTCATTGTAATCATTGGCGGCGCGTACAAAATGTTTGAAGGGAATATTCAGCATTTGCGCGAACCGTTCAAGAATACCGAATACTCAATTGGTAACATCGCGACTGCATTTTACACTGGTCTCTGGGCATATGACGGATGGAATAATTTGAATTATGTCACTGAAGAAATAAAAAATCCCTCAAGGTAAATAACAAGCGAATCAGAGGGCGTTTAATATGCGGAGACTTTTTAGGAACTTGCCACGCAGCATTGCAATTGGTATCCCACTGGTAACCATCTGCTACGCGTTGATAAATGTCTCCTATCTAACAGTTATGTCACCCATGGAAATGATGACTTCGGAGGCGGTTGCCGTTACATTCGGTAACCGTCTTTTGGGTGTTATGGCATGGCTAATGCCATTGTCAGTCACCATTTCAACGTTTGGATCAGCGAATGGTACACTTTTTGCTGCTGGTCGCTTGTGTTTTGCGGCGAGTCGCGAAGGACATATGCTGGACATTTTGTCCTATGTGCATGTAAGACGGTACACACCGTCTCCAGGACTCATCTTCCACGTAAGTTATCTACCGTCAAAGAAAATTGAAATAACTCATCATTGATGATGATCGACTCTTTCTTGTTCCCCTCGTTTGACAAATTGATTCTTACTAACCAAGTCGTTTCGTTGTATTATGACATTTAGTCGCTAATTGCCGCTGCCATGGTTTTGTACGGTACCATAGACTCCCTCATCGACTTTTTCAGTTTCACGGCATGGATCTTCTATGGCGGCTCGATGGTAGCCCTCATTGTCATGCGATACACGAAGCCAAACCACCCTAGGCCCTATAAGGTACAGATCACGACAGGAAGTCGTAAACTTTTTGATAACACGTCTTTGGTTGTTGTTTCAGGTGCCAATTATCATTCCAGTTTTGGTTTTGATCATCTCAATTTATTTGATCATTGGACCCATTATAGACCAGCCAACAATTGAGTACTTGTACGCGGCGCTCTTCATCCTCAGCGGCATGGTCTTCTATGTACCGTTTGTGCATTACAAAATGCACATCCCTTTCATGGGTTTGTTTGCTAGCCACTCCTTAAAGAAATCCCGAAATGATAAACTAATCCGTGTTTCTCTCTTATTACGTACAGATCGAATTACAGTCTTTCTGCAAATGCTTCTAGAGGTAGCGCCAACAACATCGATGTTTGATTAGGACAACAATCAGTACGCAAAATGTATAATTACCAATACTTATAGTACGGCTTCAGAAGCATACAAAACTCCTGATGATGCGACGCATTGCGCTTTCATGGTTACGAGAGTTGATTACAAATCGTTGGTTGAAATTTGCAACGAATGATCCATTCCTTTTTATTCACTTCTATTTGATATTTGCAATATAATTCAAAAGTCTGAATTTTTTATATAATCTCGCATATAAAGCAAATGACTTGTAACCATGATGCGTACAAAAGTGTTGATCATCAGTATAGTTACATAAATGTAATTAGAGAATTTCAGAAAACTTAGACGCGTTTCACGATAAGTTTTTTTTACATATTTTACGGATTCAGTTTGTGGCAAAACTAATGATGCTATCATTCCATGCCACAAAATGATAACATTTTTGTTACCTACACTAGTTTGATATTTAAAGGGATGATGATATTTGATAAGGTGCATATCAATGCAAGGCGCGGATGTTATTCAAGAAAAGAAAGGACGAGAAATAATAACGGATATTTTGACAACGTTATGTACTGTAGTGTTTTCATTGTTGCCAAAAAAGATGTATAGATATTAATAAAGTTATATTGGTAATGTTTATTATTTGTAAATAGCCAGTATTTCTTTTTTATTCAACAATACATCATTACCTAAGATATCTATCATCAAATTTAAGCATAACATATTAGGATCATATCATATTAAGAATATATAACTATGGCAATCAATATAACATTTGCGGTACATTTAAATCTTGCGGGACCTTTAAATTTTTAAATGCTTTTAAATGTCCTGTTGCTGGCGCCCCCATATCTCGAAAGACAAACTAGTGTAGTAGTAGTCAGTATTAGCGCGTGTACATAACCGCAAAGAGTGTTTGTTTTTGCCTCGTATTAAAACAATTTTTATTTAATTTCACAGAGTGATTACCGCAGAAATGGAAGCGAAACCCCAAAAAATGCCCCGGGTGGCAAAGGTGAGAGCTTTATTTAAGCAGCGGACACTTGTAAATAAGTATTTATTCATAGGTGAAAAACAAAGCTCCTGCTGAAATCCAAATAACAGCAGAACAACTTCTCCGGGAAGCAAAAGAACGTGATTTAGAGATATTACCACCGCCCCCAAAGCAGAAGATCTCTGATCCAGCTGAACTCGCCGATTACCAGCACCGGCGGCGTAAGCAGTATGAAGACAACATTCGTAAAAACCGAACCTCCATGACCAACTGGTTCAAGTATGCTCATTGGGAAGAATCACAGAAGGAGATCCAGAGAGCTCGTTCCATTTTCGAGCGGGCGCTAGATGTAGATCACAGGAACATAACACTATGGCTCAAGTATGCAGAAATGGAGATGAGAAACAGGCAAGTAAACCATGCACGTAATTTATGGGACAGGGCAGTTACAATACTGCCACGTGTTAGCCAATTTTGGTATAAATACACCTATATGGAAGAAATGTTAGAAAACGTACCAGGAACACGCGCTGTGTTTGAACGCTGGATGGATTGGCATCCTGATGAGCAAGCATGGCAAACATACATAAATTTTGAACTAAGATACAAAGAAGTTGATCGCGCTAGAGAAATATATGAACGCTTTGTAATTACACATCCAGAAGTGAAACATTGGATTAAATATGCAAGATTTGAAGAAAACCACGGTTTTATCCATTCAGCGCGTAATGTGTTTGAACGTGCTATTCACTTTTATGGCGATGATCACTTGGATGAACGATTATTCATTGCTTTCGCTCGATTTGAAGAAAATCAAAAAGAGCATGAGCGTGCCAAATGCATATATAAATATGCTCTCGATCATATACCAAAAGAAAACGCAAAAGAATTATACAAAGCTTATACGATCCACGAAAAGAAATATGGAGATCGGAACGATATTGAAGACGTGATTGTTTCCAAGAGGAAATTCCAATATGAACAAGAAGTGACGCAAAATCCAAATAATTATGATGCGTGGTTTGATTACATCCGTCTGATTGAAGACGAAGGAGATGTTGAAGTGATTCGTGAGACATACGAACGAGCAATAGCAAACGTCCCACCGACAAAGAATAAAAACATGTGGAGACGTTATATTTATCTGTGGATCAATTATGCCATTTATGAAGAATTGGAAGCACGCGATTTCGATCGTGCGAGACAAGTGTACAGAGCATGCATTGAATTGTTACCACACAAAGTATTTACATTCAGTAAGATTTGGTTGCTCTTTGCTCAGTTTGAAATACGACAAAAGAATTTAACTTCGGCACGAAAAGTGCTTGGAATGGCAATCGGTATGTGTCCGAGAGATAAATTATTTCGTGGCTATATTGATTTAGAAATTCAATTGCGTGAATTCGACAGATGCCGAATACTGTATCAGAAATTTCTTGAATTTGGCCCAGAGAATTGCGTTACATGGATGAAATTTGCTGAATTGGAAACGCTTCTTGGCGATTATGAACGCGCCAGATCAATTTTTGAATTAGCCATCTCACAATCACGACTTGACATGCCTGAACTTCTTTGGAAAGCTTATATTGATTTTGAAATCGCCCAAGAAGAGACTGAAAATGCGCGATTACTCTATGAGAGACTCCTTGAACGCACCACTCACGTGAAAGTTTGGCTTTCATATTCGAAATTCGAATTAAATTGTGAGAGCAATAAAGAAAATGAAATGCACATTTCACTTGCGAGAAGAGTATTTGAACGAGCAAATGATGCGCTGAAAACTTCAAGTGAGAAAGAAGCCAGAGTCCTTTTATTGGAGAATTGGCGAGACTTTGAGCAAGAGCATGGTGATGAAACATCATTGAGTAAAGTACAAAGTAAAATACCTCGTCGGATTAAAAAGAGGCAAAGAATTGTCGATGAAGATGGGGTTGATCAAGGATGGGAAGAGGTGTTTGATTACATCTTTCCTGAGGATGAAGCTGGAAGGCCAAATCTCAAGTTATTGGCTGCTGCTAAAAACTGGAAAAAGCATGTAGAAGTTGAAACAGCTGACACTGAATGAAAATTGAAAAAAGGCGTTTATTTTAATAATAATACAAATTAATAAGTAACAATAAAAATCAGATTGCAAAACTATGTTTTCCAAAAACTTGGGTTTTGCTGTAGTCTCCTCTCAAAATTAGTGTACCAAGTTTGAATTGTGGACATAGGCACATAAGTGGTGTTGGGATCTCCAAGCATTCTATTACGATCTGTTGAGAAGCTGAGCACATAATTCATAAAGTTTTCAAGCATTTTCTGTGCAAATGTCATATAAGCATTTGTCTCATCCTGCCTGTGATCCTGCATATTTACCAGTGGTTCTGGAAGTAGTATAAAATATCATTAGTACTTTAAAAGTAGAGCTTGAATGCTGACATACCAATAGAAATGCCTATTTGTGCATTATGACAAATTGCTTGTTGACCAAATGTGGACATGTTATTGAAGTCACCCATTTCATGCAATTTTCTGAGAGTAGCAATTTTAAATATTGCTGAAGGTTTCTGATTAGATATGAAGCCTAAACATTGCCAATTTGGTGGTGAGTTTGGATCTGGCCAGCTAAAGAACACTAAACAAATATTGTTATTAACTTGAAAGTGTAAACTATCATTACTCATTCACCTTGGGCACCAAATCCTTCTGGTAGTGAAACAGCACCAGTGAGGAATACAACAATGTGATTAATATTATCAGCATCCAGAATTGTTGTTAGAAACTGAGTTTCATTAATTTGTTGGAAATCAGTTTGCACCTGCATTTAAAACACTTTCAATCGTAACTAAAACAATGATAAACATACTTAGTTACTCACCAAACGACCAGACACAACAAGACCGAACATCTTTCACAATTAAACTGAGATACTGCTGGTGTAGTTTTAAAGGAATTGATTTCTTGTAAGAATTCTGGAATATTCTGGACCTCAGTTTATATCAATCCAAACACTTCCAGAGGAAGATAGAGTATTTGTGGAAGTGTTCGACATGGAACGCCGCTCGTGGAATGTGGCCACACTGAGGTCTATTTTTATTTGACAGCGCTTGTGGAGTTAGTCAAGGTCGCAGCAATTGTGTGTGGCATTTTGGTGTGAGAAGTGCCTGATTTCGCGTAGTAGTTTGTTATTAATTGCATTCTAATGAGTGCTAGTAGTAATTTCAGTGCTTCGTGTAAACTGTAGGGCCAATACATCGCATCGTTATCATGGAGAAGCAGCGTTAGCCAGGATTGCACTCGTTGAAGAAGAATCAGGGGAGGTGCTCCCCTTGGCCATAACTTAGCGTGGGATCACAATCATGGTAAGCTTTCGTTTGTTTTGTTATAAAAATAACATCGAGTGAATTGGCATGTGCGTGCGAAACGATCGCTTTCTCGGCTGACATTAACGATTGTTATTGAATTTAATCATCTAAGTAGTGCTAACCAAACTTGTAAGTGCATTCGGCGAGACCCCCCCTGTGCAAATCAATATTCGCAAAGTAGGTGGTGTTTCACTTCCACTCGCGGTGCAGATGGAATGTTTTTCCGGTTCGCGTGCGGTAATTTCACGGTCGATCATATGTCTGACAGGATGGTATGATATTTGCATTTGTTTACGAATAGTCCTGACTTCTTCTATGCTGCCCATGTTGTCTATGCCATAGTTTTGAAATTGTGTGAAGTTGCAGGTAATTGTGCATGATGTCTTCCGTTCCAGTATCTCAATATGAGGCCCTGAGGGCCGAAATGCGCAACTTGGTGGAACAG
This sequence comes from Aleochara curtula, assembly GCA_963978815.1. Taxonomy (NCBI): domain Eukaryota; kingdom Metazoa; phylum Arthropoda; class Insecta; order Coleoptera; family Staphylinidae; genus Aleochara; species Aleochara curtula. The sequence goes on along the minus strand of OZ022221.1, from coordinate 10,388,269 downwards.
GCGCAAAAAGTGCACGAAATCGCCACCCAGGTCATTTCGTCCACCAGTTCCACCACTTCGATTGCGTCTTCCACGACTAACAATCAGGTAGATTCCGATGGAATATTAACTAATGCGCACATTAACTCACTAACAGTCTATGTTGTTCTATTAGCAGTTGTTATTTGTTATCGATTAGAGCGTTTGGATATGCGAGATTTGTTTATGAATTGTGTTTTTGCATTCAGATTCGTAGCCATTCTAGTTCATCTGCTAACGCTTCTACTCAATGCAACCCGATAGTGACGAACAAATTCGCCATGGAAGGAACAATCCAATCAACACACGTAATGTCAATTCGTAGGCGTAATTTTCTCATAAACACTAATTGCATTTTGTTTCGGCCAGTATGATCTCGACGCCGCATTAAGTGAAGATGATTTCGGACGTGCAACTAGCACGCAAATGTCTGTAAGCAGCGAGCCTGTGATCCATAACACGCAACCCATTGGCCTGTACCATGGCACCTGGCCAGTGGATCGAACAATGTCAGCTTCTGATCCCAATAAATTTCAAGCTGGTGATGGCATTCATCAACCACACAGTCAGCATATTCACACTGTAAGCTTGCATTACTCGATGCTCTTGAATATTTGAATGAATGCAATGTGTATTTAAATTCGCAGGACCAAATGAGTGTCCAAAGTTTCGCATCTAGTTCAGGCGGTGGTCCTCTTGATCGTGTTCTTGGCAGTCCCGATCGCCTGACTCGACGCTCCATGCAGCAGTTGGAGGCCAAAGTTGATATGGTCTACAGTCTGCTCGCGATGCTCGGTAATCAGGAGCATGCTGATATGGGCGATACGCTGCTCGCCCTCAGCCGCAGTCCGGAGAGTTGCCTCGCGATGCGACAATCAGGTTGTATTCCTTTATTAGTTCAGTTGGTACAATCAGACAAAGACCACGACACGCGCAAGAAAGCGTCTGATGCTCTTCACAATCTTATCTATGCGCAACCCGACGAGAAAACACGCAAGCGTGAGATTCGCGTTCTTAAGCTGCTTGAACAGACTGCGGGATATGTTGGCGCATTGAAAAATAACACCGAGTTCAATATTAGTTCTTCGTCTTCAACATCCGAGTCGTCGGACCACTTCGACGATAAGCATCCGGTATCAATTATTGCGAACCTGATGAAGCACTCGTTCGACGAGGGTCACCGGCAAGCGATTTGCCAGTTGGGCGGCATTAAAACAATTGCGTCGCTCGTTGAAACGGAACACAACATTCACGGCGCATTAAACGATGCGGTTGCGTGCATTTTAATGAGGCGTTACGCCTGTATGGCGCTCACGAATCTCACGTTTGGGGATTCTGGAAACAAGGCGCTACTGTGCTCGTTCAGGGAATTTATGCGAGCGCTCGTCCTGCAACTTCAAAGCCCCAGCGATGAGTTGCGGCAGGTGACTGCCAGCGTTTTGCGTAATTTATCATGGCGCGCGGATCAGTCCAGCAAGGAGATTTTGCGCGAGGTTGGCACAGTCACGGGCTTGATGAAGGCTGGCATGGCGACAACTAAAGAAAATACATTGAAGTCTATTCTGTCAGCGCTTTGGAATCTGAGCGCACATTGCACCGAGAACAAAATAGAAATATGCGCGGTCGAAAAAGGCTTGGCCTTCTTAGTTGAGATGTTGGCGTACAAGGCGCCGTCTTCTTCGTTGACCATAAACGAAAACGCGGGCGGCATATTGCGTAATATATCGAGCCAAATTGCGGTACGTGATGACTATCGAGAGGTGCTCCGTAAACACAATTGTTTGCAAATGCTCTTGGATCAGCTGAAAAGTCCGAGTTTAACGATTGTGAGCAATGCCTGTGGCACGCTTTGGAATTTATCGGCGAAGAATCAGATCGATCAGGATGCGCTCTGGCAGATGGGCGCTCCTGCAATGTTACGCAGCTTGAATCATTCGAAACATAAACTGATTGCCACTGGCTCGAGTGCGGCGCTGAAGAATTTGCTAAATTCGCGCCCCTCACACAGCCTTCTACAACAAATTGATTCAACGGCGCGCGCTATGGATCTCCCTTCGTTGCCGACTCTGGGAGCGCGCAAGCAGAAAGCTCTAATGCGAGATTTAGACCAGAATTTGTCGGAGACGTTTGAGAACATTGAATTATCGCCGACAAAGCACCGTGATGAGCACTACTTCGATAACAGTATATTGATGAAGCAGCGCACTAACGGCGCGGAGAATGTGAGCGTTACCGAAGTGAAAAACAGCTTCGCTAGTTTAAATCTAGGCGAACCCTCAACTAGTTTTAGTTCAATAGGAAGTAATAATACATTTAATTACGCGAATAAATTCGTTGATACTAATTATTCAGAGCAACCAATTGACTTCAGCCGCACATATGCGGAAACTTCCAAAGCGTCGTCGTCGTTTGCCATACCGGCTACGTCGATCAAGAAACCGGAAGAAAAGCCGTATAGTATTTACGCTGAAACTGACTTGGACCAACCTACTGACTACTCTTTAAGATACGCTGAAGATGACTCTGGCTCAGATTGTGATAAGAAAGAGCCTGAATATGTGCAAGATACGATTAAGACGTATTGCACTGAGGGCACTCCATACGAAACGCCGATCAACTTCAGCACAGCAACCTCCTTATCAGATTTACGCATTGTGGATATTGATAATGATAAAACAAAGGACCATAACAAAGATTCCAAGCCGCCTAACTTGTCGCATTTAGACGAGAAAGATCAATGTTCGGTTGAGGATATTACAGGCCTCGTCGATATTAAGCCCGAAGATAAGCCGCCTAACTGTAGCGAATTTAGTTCCGGTATGTTATCGCCAGAAAAACCTGTGAATTATTGCGAAGAAGGCACTCCGGGTTATTTCTCGCGTGTAAGTTCATTTGGCTCGCTTACTTCAATTTCGCCTAATCGCCAAACAGTAAACAAAGAAGAGCCCTCGCCGATTCCGAAGAAAAATGAGCAGGCCACATGCTCGGAAGTGGTAATTAATAAAGCGGTCAAGTTTGAGGCAAATGTGAATTACGCGGATCAAACACCGTTGATGTTTTCACGATCAAGCAGCTTGGCTTCTCTTGACAGTGTCGAGCAGCATTCAATTCACGACGACCGCAGCTCTGTCGTCTCCGATTTCAGTCGCCTAACGAGCGGAATTGTCTCACCGAGCGAATTACCTGATAGCCCAACACAAACGGTACCACCAAGTCCGCGACCGCGAAAATCCATTGATTATCCTTCCACATCTCGGCAACTTGGACGACCGCAACCAGCGCCTAGAAACTTGAAGCCGAGCGTATTTGAAGATAATCTTACCAAGTTCACAGAGGAAAGTACTCCAGTTCAGTTTTCAACTGCTACTAGTATTAGCAGTTTGACTATTGACGATCAGGATGAATCAATTTGCGGTGATATTCAAGAGGTACAAGTTTATCATTTTCAAAATTCGTCTTTTTAATGTATTATTGTTTCATAACTTATTAGCATAAACCATGCAATTCAGCTAAACCGGAGGAGCACTCCGAAAAGCAAGACGTGCAAGAAAAACCAGACAGTAGCTCCGAGTTGAACGAACAGCTCTCTGAGAACGACGAAGATATTCTAGCCGACTGTATTAATATTGGAATGCAAAACAATCGGTATGTTATTTTTTCTATTTTGTCATGTTTTCAATAGTTTTCATTCCCAAAGGCACAGGCATTCCATAAAAAAGACATCAAGTAGTAAAATTCCATCGCATACTGCGAAATCGTCAGGTAGCAGTCGGCCTCAAGGAAGCGGCATTCCGGTATCAAAAACAACAATTCCTGTCTTGCGGATGATTCCATCCGCAAGTAGAAAGCAATCGGGCTCCTTCGTTCCATTGCCGTCTGTGCGTTCTGATTCTTTGCACACGTTCGACACGGAAGGAGCTTCTGTATTGCCAATGCATGGTACTACGAATTCCTCCTCAAGCGTTCTATCTGTTCCAAATGATAGAAAACCGAGGAAGGATTACTCTTCCGATGACAGCAGCAATCTTTCTGGTGAGAACGATAATATTCTAGCAGAGTGTATAAAGTCCGGAATGCCGAAAGCGCGAACTTTACAAGAGCGCTCCAAGAAGCCGCCGGTGGCGCATAGAAATGTACCAACTAGTACGCCGATTAAATCGAGCCAAAGCGAATTGGGACATAAAAAGCCACCCACATACTTTGGAGCACTCGATGAGATATCAAACTTTGCGGTGGAGAACAGTCCTTGTCAATTCTCGTTGAGATCCAGCTTAAGCGACTTGACTGTCGATGGTAGCGTAGCCGGAACAGTCAGGTAAGCTTATAACTTTAAGTTCTTGTTTTGGTAAATATTAACATTGCCAATTATTAATGATTTAGGACAATGGGGGAAGGCGAAACCAATCCAGACAGTGAAGTGAATGCGGCAGTGTGCAACACTAGCAGGAGATCACTTTCTTCTGCTGGTCCTAGTAACGTACACAATACCACTGGTACTTCTTGTAACACTACTGGCGAGCTTAGACGCCAGGAATCGTTGTCCTCTCTAAGCGTTGAGTCGTTTGGCTCAGGAGAAAATGAACAAGCACTGCTTGAACAATGCATATCATCGGGCATGCCGAAAACCAAGCGCTTATCCAAACCTATTCAAGAGAGACCAATTGGCGTGGCTACCAAGCATTTCAACAAACAGTCGGTCAACAGCGACCACGACAAGCAACACATTATGAGCGAAAGTGGGACAAATCAATCAGCGTCAAAAAACGTGAGTGCTGCGTCTGTTGCAGGGAACACAAATCAACATCACCTCGCAGCAGACAGCGAAGCAGACACAAGAAAAGTCGGACCAGAAGAAAGTCTGAAAACGCTCAACCCACTCGAGCACATTACGGACGCGAAGATCGAGCGAGCGGAGATGAAGTGCGCCCAAATTTGCCACGATACATTACAGGCCAAATCATCGCCTATCGTCGAGAGCTACTCGACCGCTCCAATGAAGAATGGTTGTGATAATAATGACGCATTGCCAAAGATTGCCAGTTACAATGTGGCGTTGCAGAGAAGTGATGATGAACTTCGCAATCGTGGTTTAGTTGATAGTAGAATGTTAGATCCCGACGCAATGATCGAATCGTTGGATCGCTTTACGGCTGAACTAGTCTCGCAAGCGACGCTGTATAAGGAAGAGTCCAGCTTTACTACATCGCAGATTGAGGGTGGCGATACGTGGACTGATAATATCCCAACAATTCCAAGCCTCACAGATAGCATGCCGCACGTTATCACGTTCAGCGATAAAACGGGCGATAAATATGATGTTATTGATGCACCTACATCTAGTCCGTCATTGACCGAATCTACTCTAATCGCGATGGAAGCAACGAAAATGGCTGCGACCTTTAAGAAGCAGGCCGAGATGGAACAAAGTGCAACGTGCGTCACAACAATGGAGCTTGATAAGATCGAACCACCATCGCAAATGAATTCGATTAGTGGGGCGATTGAATTGCCGAAAAATTCGCCCTCATTGGGGCGTAAAAAGTCATTACCTGGCCTGATGGTACGTAGAGCATTGAGTAATTCACGCCATCAGGCATCCAGTTTAGAGAGTTTAATAGCTAACAATAGCGTTACACAGTTGGAACATATTAATCCTCCGTCAATAATGGGTGATATGGATATGGATGGCAGTTTAATCAGCGTTGATAGTATAGCTAGTGATAATGAAGATGGCCAATTTAATATTGGGCAAATAGGACTGCATCCCATCTTCAACATTAAGAATCCATTGATATCGAGCGGCAGTCGCTTCCAGGCATCGCAAACGTCGCAAATTATGAGTGGTATTGAAAACGTCAACCCCCCATCGTTATTTAACGAAGTCTCCGATATGTGTAATTCCCTCAACGATATCACGACTAACTTAGGAACCACGGACGTATTTGAAGATTGTGCCTCACAGCTGCAGACTGATAACGATATTACTGAACCGTTTTCAGATGCGCATAGTATAACGCCGATTCAATCAGATATTAGTAGTACCGAATCGACGCCCAAGAAAACGCGCAGTCGACTCACCCCTAGGGAACGGCGCAATGAATCGAAAGAGCGCTACTTAACATATACGGTAGATGCGGATAAAATAATGCAACGTGATGATGAAATTACAATAACTGATGAATATCGTACTGTTTGCGGTGAAGAACCGAAGTCTGGCAGTGCGGATACATATAGAACAGTCGGTGACAGTTTTTCAAGCGCAACGTACAGACGCAGTCCGAAGTTGACTGCGAAAGAGCGCCGACAACAAGACCAGAGTAGATTCCAAACACAAGTGCTTTCCAAAGAAGTCCTCCAAGATGTGTCTTCGAATACAAATAATGTTGAGACTTCCAAAATAAAAAATAATATACCGAGAAAATTAAACTTGCGTAAGCGCATTGATAGCAAGGGGAATTCGCCGACACAAACTGTGACTGAAACAGTATTTAGCTTGCTGGAAACTGAAGCGAAAATAGTACTTAATTCGTTGAATGAAACGAACACGAATGCACTTCTTGATGAAACTTTGAGCTTGGTGTCCAATGATGGTGATGATTCTGAACCAAACTCGAGATGTTCCATCACCTATCGAACGTACCGTAAAAGTTCTTCAGTTTTATCAAATGCCAGTACAGGTAGTAATATTGAATTGCCACATATAAGCAGCGATGATGCGCATTCAAGTGATACGCTGAATGCGAATGATGATGTGAGCGGTGGAGAGCAATCAAAAGGGACAACACCGAAACCCAAGATTGTAAAGCCGGATACAATCAGGTCTCTAGAACCAAGTCCGACAGTTGAACAACCGGCTGAGAAAGCTGTTCGTGGTCGCAGAAAACCATTGTATTCCAGGCCACTGAAAACGGCGCCTGCTCCACGGACAATTACTCCACCAAAACAAACTACTCCCAAATTAGCCACCAAGCCTCCGATGCCGGCGACATCGCAAGCTAAATTACAAAAGGTCACAAAAACATCACCAGGTCCATTGTTGCAGCGTGAAGGAACATTCACAAAGGACGATAAGAAAACCAAAATACCCACAATGTCGAGTGCCATACCTAAAGTTGCAGCCAGTTCATCTCGATTATCGAAACCCACGAACGGCGCACTAACTCAACGCTCCAAAATATCAACATATGGGAGCCGCAGTGCAGGTCTTGTTAAAAGCGCGAGTTCAGATCGCGCAAATAAACCACCAAGTCGAATTTACAATCGATCACCAAGTGCAGATAGCCGAATTGCTGTTGCAACGAGTAGCTTTAAACCAAAAGTTTCAAGCACAACAGCAACTAATCCCAAGAATGGTGCAGTAAAGAAAACTACGAGTCCTCTGCCAGTGCATGCGGCTGACCAAGAGTCTACAGAAGCCAAGAACGGTCAAGCTAAAAAACAAATTCGCAGTAGAATTGCAAGCCTCTTGAAACAAGTGGAGGAGAGTAAAAAGCAAATTTCCAACAATAAGCGAGTTGATACGCGAGTGTGGATCGAAGCATCCGCTCCGCAGTAATATAATGCATTTCTACTTCATTAGTTGAATACGAAGTTGATAATTACCGTCATTTTTATTACATAATTATCATTCATATACACTTATTTATCAATTTTAGGTTGGTAGTTTAACATATTGACTTAAAGCTTATTAGCTATTGCAATGTGATTATTGCAGTTTACTTCCACGGGAGGAAAATTTAATTTGCCTTGATATAATTAATCGATATTATTAATCAAATCTGATAATTCTAGTCCAGATTTCAATTGTGCAAAGACTGTATGTTATTAAGTACGTTTAATAATAACAATGTGTAAAAGCAACGTTGATTCATAAACATCTTTCGAAAGGAGTTAACGATGAAATGGGGTCGGATGTTTTTTAAATGTCCCAGTATCATTGGTTGCATATTCATACCCATCGCCATCACCACGTGTTGTTATTGAGAACTTAACCTGGTGTTGAAAGTAATACTTCATGTGATAAGTAAACAATTGTCGAAATGGCTTTAATAGAAAGTGAAGCAGTGGACACAAAGAATATATTATGTCAGTTTAAATCAGAAAGTGGTGAGATTGCCGGTGACATAATAGATTTACCCATAAATTGCACTGTAGATCAACTCAAACTCATATGTAATTCATTGCTTGAAAATGAAGAACAGGTGCCCTATTTATTTTACATCAATGAGAATGAAGTGAAGAAGTGTTTAGAGGATACTCTTGATCCTAATAAACTCAACACTGAAAATGTTGTAGAAATTGTTTATGAGCAGCAAGCAATATTCAGAGTGCATCCTGTGACCCGATGTACTGCATCAATACCTGGTCATGCTGAAGCTGTGATATCAGTCAGTTTCAGCCCTGATGGCCGTCATCTGGCATCTGGATCTGGTGATACAACAGTACGTTTTTGGGATGTCCTCACACAGACACCATACAGAACTTGCAAAGGTCATAACAATTGGGTATTATGTATAGCTTGGTCTCCTGACAGTACAAAGCTTGCATCAGCTTGCAAGGATGGCAAAATAATTATTTGGAGCCCTGAAAATGGGGCTCAGATTGGCAAAACTATGAAGGGTCATAAGCAATGGGTAACATCACTTGCCTGGGAACCATTCCATAGAAACTCAGAATGCAGATATCTTGCTAGTGCTTCCAAAGATGGTGATGTTAGAATTTGGGATACAACTTTGTGCAGTACTGTGAGAACACTTTCTGGGCACACAAAAAGTGTTACTGTTGTGTGTTGGGGTGGCTCCAATCTCATATATACTGGATCACAAGATCGTACAATTAAAGTGTGGAGAGCAAATGATGGGGTGCTTTGTAGAACTCTTGAAGGGCATGGTCACTGGGTAAATACTCTAGCATTAAACACAGATTACATCAGTAGGATAGGGCCTTTTGATCCAATTAAAGACACCAATAAAACAATAACTAATTCAAATCGCAATGAGCTTCAAAAATTTGCTTTGGGTCGTTATGAAAGTACAATATCTTCAGCTCCTGAGCGTTTAGTTTCCGGGTCAGATGACTTCACACTATTTCTGTGGGATGCACAAAATGATAAAAAGCCATTAGCCAGACTCACGGGTCATCAGCAATTAGTAAACAGCGTTAAGTTTTCACCGGATGGACGAATTTTAGCTTCAGCTTCTTTTGACAAATCAATAAAATTATGGGAGGCAAGAACAGGCAAATTTATTGCAAGTTTGAGAGGACATGTGCAAGCAGTATATATGATTGCATTTTCTGCTGATTCACGACTTCTCGTCAGTGGAAGTGCGGATTCCACATTGAAATTGTGGAATATTAAGAACAGAAAGTTAGAATTTGATCTTCCTGGGCATGCTGACGAAGTATATGCCGTCGACTGGTCGACAGACGGAACGCGTGTAGCTTCCGGAGGAAAAGACAAAGTGCTGAAACTTTGGCAGAATTAAGAAATAAAACTCCTGAAGTCTAACACAAAATAATTTATTTACAATGAATAAATATCATCAACATTTCACTAAATTTATCGTTCGTGGTTCTCCCAATATTCCTGAGTCTGCATTTCGGATAAGCGAGACACAGTGCGATCGAACGCAAAAATCTCTTCATCGCCAGTAAACACATTTGCTTTCATATTTTCATCTTGTTTGCTAATTTTTAGATCATCCATAAGCATTCGTGTTTCATCTGTGGGCTCATCTCCTTCTTGAGGCTGTCCATGGTCGAAGAGATGACGCAGTGGAACTTCAGCACTGATTACCACGCGTACGCGATGATCGTACAATGCGTCTATCAGCGTAATGAACCGACGTGTTTGTGACTTCCTCTTTAACGATAACTGAGGCAGCTCTCGAATAATAATAGTATGGAATATGTGTGCCAAATGAAGATAATCGCTGGCGCCAAGCGGACGATCGCATAGCTCGTCAAATGTGGTATCCAAAACTTGCCCGCAAGTCTTGGCAAATTCAACATTTCTTCCTAAAATGTTGAAAGTTCTTGGCCGTACGATGTCATTTTCTTTAGAGCACAATATCTTGAACACGTCGTCCACCGGGTCATCCTTAACGTGCTCGCGTTTTATGAAATAGTGCGTTTGACCTGCCTGGCCTTTAAGTCGATAATCAACGCCAGAGTCAAGCTGCACGGTCTTGCAGTGCTTTTTAAGTACTGGAATAAACGGCACGAAATTAGCTCGTTGTAGACCGTTTTTGTATAGATCATCGGGTGGGCGGTTGCTGGTTGCCACAACAACCACTCCGTTGGCAAACAATTGCGTAAACAAACGCTTGAGTATCATTGCATCGCCGATATCAGTGACTTGAAACTCGTCAAAGCAAATCAACCATGCTTTATCACAAATATTTCTGGCAATGATTGGAATAGGATCAAATGGTTTTGAACCCTTGTCTGAATAATCTTTAGTCACTTGAGACTTGGTATTATGAATCCTCTGATGGACATCAAGCATGAATGCATTGAAATGCACGCGCTGCTTTTGTGGCGTTTCCACACAGTTGTAAAAAATGTCCATTAGCATTGTTTTTCCACCGCCCACTGCGCCGTAGATGTATAATCCAGTTGGTGATTTAATTGCTTTTGCTTTGCCAAACAAATTGGAAAATAAGCTGGCTTTTGGAGGAGCATAGTTTTTGATATTGTGGTAGACTAGATCAAGTTCTTTGCAGAGATTAGATTGTTGCTCATCCCTGAGTAGCTCACCGCTTTTGATTCTTTGCTGTAATACTACTTGAGGCCCTTTGGAATAGTCTACTGTTGTTTGAGAGGATGTTGAAGAGAAATGGATTACTTGCTGCCATATTTTGCCTTTCACTTGTTGAAGGAAGCAAACCCTCGCAACAATTCTAGACTTGTGCAGGGTCATAATAAATATCCTACAAGTGCATATTAGTAATATGATGGTAGTGTCAAATTAAAATTTCACTTACCTGGATTGACTAGAGGATATTTGCAAGTTGTGGGCATAAACATTGTTATATAAGTACGAGTCGCATTTCCATGTTATGATTTTTGGCGCAGGATTAGGTGTTTGCTTTCTATGTGCATCACGGGTTTTACGTAATGAAGGTTACAAATTACCGTAATGAAATATGGAACAATCCAACTCAGCCACATCAACCATATAGTCTCAAATCAACTTAAATTTAATCGATTTTTATGGTAATTTGTTTTCGAACTACACGTTTTAAAAGCACTTAGTGTATTTGTATTTCATAGGCAACTGGGCGCACATACGTAATGGTAATTACGTGACTCAGGTGATCGCGCACGTGCTTGTTCCTCGGAAAACCCGATCTTACTCGAATGCCAGAAGTACAAAACATGTGCTTCTGTTGATGTCAGTTGGTGTAATTAACCTCGTTTGATTCGGGATGAAACATTGTGAAAATCAGTGAAAATGAAGTTCGCTTATAAGGTAAACAAGGAAATATAAACTTAAATTTATAACTAACTCGTTATTAATTAATTTACAGTTCAGTAATTTACTTGGCACAGTATATCGAGAAGGTGATATATTGTTTTCACCTGATGGAAACTCAGTCATCAGTCCTGTTGGTAACAGAATATCTATCTTTGATTTAAAGAAGTAATACAATAATTATTTGTCAGTTGCATGTCCTAACTATATTCATTTTCAGTAACAAATCAAAGACATTACCCATTGAAAGTTCTTATAACTACAATGCTATTGATATCAGTCCGAATGGTTGTGTATTGATAGCTATAAATGAGGCTGGTGATGCTCATATTATTTCACTAATATCACAAACAATTGTATATAGATATAGATTTAAACAAAAAGTGAATGCAGTAAAGTTTTCTCCTGATGGACAATTCATTGCAGTTTGCAAGGAGTCAAATGGTATGTGTCATGTCAGCAAGTTGTTTACATTATTAACATATTTATTTTAGTGTTTATATTCAAAGCACCTGGTGCATTTAATGGCCAGTTTAATGCTTTTGTTATGGAAAGAGTCTATCATGGTGCATTTGATGAGACAACATGCCTTGATTGGTCTTCAGACTCCAAACTTTTAGCAGTTGGCTCCCAAGATAACTTTACTAGAATTTATGCAGTGGATAAAAATCTGACTTTCACACAGTATTCACTCAGTAGTCATACAGATAGTATTGTTTCCTGCTTCTTTGAGGACAAATCTCTGGACATAACAACAATTGCAAAAAATGGACATCTCTGTGTTTGGGAATGTTCTTTAGATGTTGATTCATTAGTTAAGTTACAAAATGAGGAAGCTCAAAGTGGATCTGTCAAGAAGAAGGTATGAGAACAAAATTAACAAGTAAATATTTTATTTGATAATACTTTTATTTATTAGCGAAATGAAGTAAATGAAGAAGTGGATGACGCTCCATTGCGTCCAATTGAGGATCAAGAAAATTTGCAAACTACAGAAACTACAATTATTGAAGACTCACATAAAATAAAGTCAGAGCAAGAAAAGTTTTACTATCGTCGTTTAGCCATTCACTATCTTCTTGATGAAGTACATAAAGATGACAGGAATGCAACGCTCAGCTCAGCTGCTTATCATAAAAATATGAAAATTCTAGTGACTGGTTACACAAATGGGGCTTTCTTTATTCATGAAATGCCCGACGTGAACTTAATTCATTCGCTTAGCGTTTCTGAGCAAGTGATCTCCGCAATAAGCCTGAATGCAACAGGTGATTGGATTGCACTTGGCTGTGGTGGATTAGGGCAACTTCTTGTATGGGAATGGCAGAGTGAAACCTATATAATGAAGCAACAAGGGCATGCAAATAATATGTCCTGCATTGAGTACTCACTAGATGGTCAACATTTGGTTACTGGTGGAGAAGATGGTAAAGTGAAATTGTGGAATATTCAATCAGGATTCTGCATTGTTACTTTCAATGAACACACAAGTCCAATTACTGGACTGGCATTTAGTGGTAATAAGAAGTTTGTGGTATCTGCTTCATTGGATGGAACTGTGAGAGCTTATGATCTTATCAGGTAATTTATTTTAATTTATTAAATCACTAGAGGGTAATAAAACTGTTTACAAGATATCGCAATTTCCGTACGCTTGCAACTCCGAGCCCAGTGCAGTTTGCCTGCATTGCAATTGATTCTAGTGGAGAATTTGTTGCTGCGGGTGGACAAGATGTTTTTGAAATTTACCTGTGGTCAATGAAGATGGGCCGACTTCTTGAGGTACTCAGTGGACATGAAGGACCAGTTGTAAGTTTGAAACTTTTTTCCAATTAACGAGTATTAATTTAAATTGCGTTTCAATACTATAAAAATAGTGGGGCATAGCGTTTGACCCGAATCCTGCAAGTTCAACCCTGGTGTCCGTATCTTGGGATAAAACATTACGCGTTTGGGATGCGATTGAAAAGGGTAGCGCGCATGAATCCATTGATATTAACGCTGACGGTCTTGCCGTCGCTTATAAACCAGATGGAAAAGAAGTGGCTGTAGCTACATTAGATGGACAAATTAGCGTTTTTGACGTTAAAACCGCGGCCTTATTGCACACCATCGAAGGTAAAAATGATTTGGGCAGTGGTCGCCTCGATGCCGATTTGGTAACAGCCAAGCAATCTCTCAAAGCTAAATCGTTTACGACTCTTTGTTATACTGCAGATGGAGAATGTATACTTGCTGCTGGTCAGTCGAAAAATGTATGCATTTATAACGTGAAAGAGGCGATGATTATTAAGAAGTTTGAAATTACACAAAATCGTTCTTTCGATGGCGTTGATAGCTTCATCAATCGTCGTAAACTGACTGAATTCGGTAATGTTGCTCTGGTTGAAGAACGAGATGATGCAGAAGGAAATCAAAAAGTTGCGCTGAAACTTCCCGGAGTCCGAAAAGGCGATATGTGTTCGAGGACAACAAAACCAGAAGTTCGAGTCTTTGCATTACGATTTGCGCCTACTGGACAACAATGGGCCGCGTGTACGACCGAAGGATTGCTCATATATTCATTGAGTACAGGAGTTGTTTTTGATCCTTGGGAACTTCAAATCGGCATAACTCCTGCTGAAATGCACAAAGCGATCAAAAATAAGGACTACGCAAATGCCTTGATTATGGCTTTAAAGCTTAATGAGCCGGGATTAATTACGCTGGCGATGGAAAGTGTGCCTGTATCAGATGTACAATTAACGGTTGCGGATTTAAGCGAGAAATGTGTACAGAAATTACTACAAGTGATTGCCAACGCCTTGGATACATCGAATCATTTAGAGTTTTATTTGAATTGGACCCAATGCATATTAAATCGCCATGGACTTAAGAGCATTGGAGGATCTGCGCAATGTTTAGCGCCGTTGTTGGACCTGCAGAAAAGTTTAACACGACGAAATGAGCAACTCTTAAAACTGTATGTATTATTTATTATTTTTCGATAGAGACATCTTGATCGTATTTTTAATCACCAACATAGGTGCGACTTCAACAAGTACACAATGGAATATATTTGCAAGCTTGGCGAAGTAGCGTCCAAACAGCAAGAAACTCAATTATTATCGGTTTTGGATGAAGACGAAAATCCATTTGCTAGCGACGAAGACGATGAAATGTTGCTGTTGGGCGAAGAATGAGTTCATTCTATAGTGTTATTATTGGATAAGATTTGCCAATTATGAGCAGTGGCCAGTAGAAAAGCATGAAGATAAGAAATAATCCTGGAAAGACATAACGCGACACTTTGTCAATTTCACACCACAGAGTTTTCTCTTCGCCCGACTTCTTCTGAAAAGCGAGTAAGTAATTAAATGTTTGTGCTGTGTTAAATAATAAACCAACCGTTGTCCAATACAGAGCCAGATGAGGCTTTGATTTTTTTACGTTATAATGCCCCGATTTACTCCACGCTGTTAGATTATTAGATTCCTGAAAATATTCTAGTTTAATCATCTTTCTTAATTCGATTCGCAATAGCAAACCTCATTCAGCCGATTCCTCTTTTTTGCTGCTTTATAACGCTCATCCAAGACTTTTACGACAACAAACTCGCTAAGAGCGCTAAATACAAATATCATACAAGCAGCCATCCATAAATCAATTGCCTAATGAATAGAAAACAATAATTGGATATACAAAAGTTAAGTGTTGATATGAAAATCATACTTTAACGTAAGCAACTGGCGGAATATCAGATCTTAAGCCGGTAAACATTGTTACCAGTGTCAGAAGGCAGGTAACAAGCAGAGTTACACGACCTGGTACTGCATCGAGACTCAACCAAAAGCTAAACCATGAAACGACAACAACAAGAGTGGAGGGTGCGAATGTCTGTATTAAATGATGCCCTATTTGCCGTTCGAATCGAAAATAAACCACGAGCCGCGAGAAATTGCCATTCTTTTCGGTGGTGTACACATCTTTCTCTTCCAATTGCAACGGCTGTGCGATATGATATTGAAGCAATTTTAATTCAGGACTAACATTTACGCCAACACCACGGCTCCATCGTAAATTCATTTTCGTATTGTCATATGCAACTAAGCAACATTAATGAGGAACATTTAAAAAGATTATTTAACTTACAACTTTCAATGCTTAACGGGCATATTTGAATATCCATGGGATAATGTTGAAATTCCATCTGGCATGCAACGATTGCATGCATTCTTGCCGTGTACCGCACCGTCTTATTTCGGAAAAGGGTAACCGATGAAAATTTCTGCGTTAAAGTTGCAATTTCAACAACTTTCGAGTTGAGAAAGTACAAATCGGGTTGCCAGAGATTCTCGAAAAATTGCGTAGGCAGAGTTACTTGTTCATCTCCATATTCAAATATCTCTTCGGGGATGTGCAATCGCGAATCGGTCCATTGTTGACGCAAAAACATATCCATTCTGAAATCCATGTCTTCCACATTGATAGAGTTGATATCAACAACCGTCATGCTAAAGTCGACTTCAAGGGGGAGTCCTTTCGGGGTCGGTGGACGAATTTCTAAATTTCATAATTAACAGCGGGTATGCGTACGAAAATATAATTTAAATACCTTTTACATACTCCTCCGTTAAAATAGCCTTTGGTTTATATTGTCGCGAACTTTTTGGTACAATACTTTGGCATAATTCAAAACACGCAGTCCTAATGATTGAAAACTTTTATTAACTTTACACCTGCTGAATAATTAACGTTACCAATAGATAAATAATGCCCAAGTTTGATACAAGCGCATAGTTGCGTTTGGTTGCACTTTTCAAAACAAATTGCAATTACGTTTATTCACTGAGTCGCGTGCCCTGCCGAACTTGAACTCATTCTTCAATAGATGTACGCGGATGGATTGAAAGCGAAACTTTTGCCGTATCATAGATGATTGAAAAATAGTTTGGGCGAGTTTACTTCAATTTGCGGCATCCGTTTCCGTTGCACGCGTCTTTCATTTCATGATGAAGCGCAATTATTTGGCAATTAATGAGCGCATCCTTGGAGCCGAAACTCGGCGAAAATTTTACCTAACGACTGGTTGACATGCTGAATTCGATTGTGTTAACTTCTTTATTACATCTCGTATCGTTTTAATATATTTTATTACATCAAATTACAAACAATATATTTTAATTTCGAAGGACTTCGAGCTCCTCGGGAGTAACGTGGATGCGTAGTTGTTTCTCAATGATCAAGTCTTGAATTTGCGCTAAATCCTCGGGTACATATATCGCCGCGTCGATATATAATGCTTTTAACCAGGGACATTCTTCAACTGCTATATAGTACGCATTCCTGCAAGCTTTCGGTTCAAAGTAGGCATGCAGAAATTGCAAGTAGAGCCGCCAGACAAGTCCGCAACGTCTTGTACACATATCCGCGCGCGTTATTCGCTTGAATAAGTTTAGCAAACGGTTTTTGCAACTTTCAAATGATGCGACTGAGCCTCCTAAAATATAATAATATTTAAGTGACTTGAATTGAATTAAAGACAATACACATACCAGTGATTGTATCATTCCAATTTGTTTCAATATCGCACAGCCGTTGATTAGCAATGAGAATTAAGAAGAGCGTGGACATTGTATGTCCAGTTTGTAGTAACAGATGCTGAATGCGCCACCAGGGTTGTCCATAATTTGAATGAAAACTCTGTAATTTAGCTAAAACAGCTAAGAAGAACAAATTATTTGGAAAGAGCTCAATGCTCTTATGAAGATATTTAATGAGCCATGAGCCGATATCATGATTGAGGCTTGGGTCATCCATATAATGCCTGTAAAGAATTGCAGTCAATAGCTCGTAAAGTAACTCTTTGCGATAAACAATCAGGCCATGATTGAGAGAGTTAAATTGCTCGATTGTATTCTCAAGAAAGATGCGGCATGAACTTATCTCGTCTGTCAAATACAGAAAGTAAGCGTTTAAACAAACTAGATCAGTAACCAGGTCTGGAAGGAAATGTTGAACGCCGTGAAGATCTTCCATTGAACTATTGATATGGCTGACCATCAGTTCAGAGAATCGCACTTTTATATCAGCAACCATTTGTTGAGTTATAAATCTTGGCAATTCATCAATTCTTCGATCAAGAAAGATAGTCGCCAAGTATTTGAGGCACTCTTTCTTTGCCTCATCCCGCTCTTCTTTATTGTTGATCTTAATGAAGAGGTGAAGTTCAATGAAAGTTTTAAGTCCAGCACACACAGAAGCTTGCTGTGAATAGTCCATTGACGAGAATTTCTGTTGGCAACTTAGTGTAATTGCCATCTTAAGAACGTTAATCGAATTCGGATGATTTCCAGATTCATGTTCGACTAAAGCGTATTCCTTGAAGAGCGCAACATTGCTGGAATTGTTTTTGAGAATTGATTTCATATCGCTTCGCAGCTTCTTCTTAAATGTTGCGCTCACTTTGAAGAGCTGTTCACGTTCAAGAATAACGAGCAGCTGTTGAAAGCGAAACCACCAGATAGTTATCGCTGTTTTCTCATCGCCCTGGAGACTTGCAATGCAAGAGAGCATAATAGTCAATATGAACTGTAAGTACTCTTCCTGGCCTGGAAGTGGTTTCAGGTATTGTGGGCCAACAGCGAGCCGCTGCGCAAATTGCAGCAGCAATTTATTATTGATGTCTATAGGATAAGTGGGTAGAAAGATTGGGAATAGGGTTTCAATAGAATCCAGCGACCAGGAAACATAATCTATTCCAAATTCCTTCATTGTCGTGTGTCTGCAAGGAAGCAGCGGTATTTTTAACAACGTAAGTATCATGACGGTAAGGCGAATCGTATTTCCAGGCATCGTAATTGGATGAATCAATTCTGACACGTCTTCTGAGAAAACTAATCGTTGTGGGTCTGTACAATCTGCATTTTGAACTGGTAACCAGTGGCTTGCTTCTCGTAATTTTTCTACACGTAGCCACAATTCATGCATCGGCAATTGCGACTTTAGCACAACTTCTTCTAGCTCTTCAAGCTGTTTCTCGTCGGTGGCAACAATGGTACTGAAATTCGTATCGTTACTTTCGCTCATATTAAGTTCCAGGTACATTCGTAGCAATGTCCACAATTGTTCAAAAAGTCCAGCTTGTTTAAGAAATAGCCCACACTGATATAACATGCGCAAAATACTTTCTTCCAAGTTACTTCGATTGACTTTCGCACTACGCCGCAATGAGTGCAATGTATGCAGGCATTTAATGTATAAATTGATTACAGTCGGAGCTGTACAATGGGACATTGAACATTGCGTAGCTTCAATGAATCCTTGCCACAAAATACTATTCGCGGCATCGCGCTCTACAAGAATCTCCAACTGCTGTTGTAATTCATCTGCTGGAAACACAGCAACAGCTATATTCAATCTGAGGCGTAACAATTCTTCACAAGCTGGATTATTTTGTAGGGCTTTGTCAATAATACAAAGTTTCCGTTCAGCAGTAACACGCTGTCCTTTAGCAATTGATCCCTTTTTGAAGGACTTTTCAAAATTGAATATTTCGTCCTGGAAATTCACATAATTTTTCCATAGTTCTATATTGTCTGGTTCATTCTTAAGTTCTCTATTAAAAGTTGCAGTCCTCTTGGAGATCTCTTCTTCTTGATTAGTTAACAATGAATTGCTCTCCTCTTTTGTAATTGGCTGCTCTAGGGTCTTAGCAGTCAGCACCTCTTTATCACTTCCCGCTTGCTGATTGTTAGTGACTTGGTAATAGCGCTTGAATTTACTTTTTCTGTGTCTTGCAAGTCCAATATATCTATGAATTTTGTATCTTGGAGCACTAGGTCTAGAAATTGTTGTTACATACTTGTATTCTGATATATATCTTTTATCAATTGTGAAACATTCATTGTCATCAATTTGAATGGTTTCTTCACTCTTTAGATCTTCCTTAGACTTTTTACGCTTCTTTTTCTTAGATTTATTTAACTTGTGTTTCTTGGTTTTTGGTTCCTCATCTGCACTTGAACTGGAAGAGCTTTTAAAATGTTTACGATGAAGTTTTGGTGCTGCATCAGGATCTGTTGGAGTCACATCAATTTTATAGCTTGAGTTATTTAACCACGACGTGTCTTCAGTTTCTTGTTTCGTTTCGGGTTCGTTAGCATTATCTACGTTTGTATATGCAGCAAATAATGCCATTATCTATCAAATTTTGTTAGTAAACAAACTTCACAACTGCTTCCCACGTAGAGGTTACCAATGACACATGCGATCAGCTGCGCAACCTTCAGTTTAAATGCGAGAGTCACGTGGTATGCGATCAGCTGTTCCATAAGTGCTTTAAATTGTATTTAAATCCATTTAAATGGCCACGTGATACTTGTTGCCTACAGGTGGGATGTTGGTTTGCGTATTTGGATTATTTGCTCAATATTTAACCAAGTATGTTAATTAAGCTGGCGGTATTCTGCTGTCAGCCTTGGAACGTATTTAACAGTAGGTCTTTTTGCAATAAATTCGCAATATCCATAAGTCGGAGCGCATTCAGTTAACATGTGAGGCTTAATAGTTTTAACAATAATATAATTAAATTGTGATGCATTAATATTCGAAAAGTGAAAAGCCATTGGTTTATCATTCTGATTGTCTTATCAGTTGCAGGCAGCTAGCATCAGGTTATTTACATCGGCCGCACGAACTTCTATTGCGCGTGTAAAGTAACTACCGCATTTATTAAACAAAAATGTTCCGTCCAAGACTGTTGTTTCGCCTGTGCATAGCCAATAAAACTCCAAAATGGGCACGACCTCTAAGTTCAGCACCGGTTACATTAAAGGTATTTAAAGAAACTTCTGGGAATCTGCCGATAATAAATAACAAATAAACATTATTTTTAGGATCAACCAGTTGCAAATTACAATGACCCACTAACGGATACGTTTGGACGACACCATACGTATTTGAGAATCTCAATTAGTGAAAGATGTAACTTGAGATGTAAGTTATTTCAATTACTTTAGCTCATTTATATACCTGTCTTCATTGGGCGTGTTTCAACTTTCTAGGTCAATATTGCATGCCCGCTGACGGTGTTCAGCTATCACCTAAAGAACATTTGCTGACAACGGATGAAATTATAAAAATTGCTACATTGTTTGTTCAAAACGGCGTGACGAAAGTACGACTAACCGGTGGAGAGCCGACCGTCCGTAAAGACTTGATTGATATCGTCAAACAATTGAAACAAATTCCAGGCTTAAATCTGGTTGCGATGACAACGAATGGATTAACGCTAACTAGACAACTAGTAGGACTACAGCGCGCTGGCCTAGATGTTATTAATGTTAGTCTGGATACATTATGTCCTGGAAAATATTCTCAAATTACGCGTCGCAAAGGATGGGAGCGCGTTATGATGGGGATCGATTTGGGAGTACAATTGGGCTACTCGCCAGTGAAAATTAATTGTGTTGTAATGAAAGGTAATTGTATTCTAATCACTATTCAAATAAGTAGATTTTATCAGTAAACTAGTTGGTCCGCTTCGGCGTCATACCGAGCGGCAAGTTGCGCGTTTTTTGGATTTTTAAATTAATTATTTTTTTTCCAGATTTTAATGATGACGAAATTTGCGATTTTGTGCAAATGACTGCTGAAAAGGACGTAGATGTGAGATTTATCGAATATATGCCATTTACTGGCAATAAATGGGAGTACAAAAAGATGGTTTCTTATAAAACAATGGTTGATTCAATTCGAAATCGATGGCCGGATTTTGCACCAATTCCTAATGCTCCAAATGAAACCAGTAAAGTATGTATTCCAATTTAATTTCATGTGTTTTGAGCAATAGAAATCAACGCACATTTGTTCATATGAAAGATATAATTACTTCGCAGGCCTGGAGAGTTCCTGGTTTTACTGGACAAATTGGATTTATTACTTCAATGAGCGAACATTTTTGCGGCACTTGCAATCGCCTTCGACTGACTGCCGATGGTAATCTGAAAGTGTGCCTTTTCGGAAATGCAGAAATATCATTAAGGGATGCAATACGCGCGGGATCTTCTGATGACGATCTTGTGGCGTTAGTTGCTGCAGCAGTTGGAAGGAAAAAGAAGCAACATGCAGGTTTGTAGTATTTCTTCTTCTTGCCCTGCTTTTAGAATTTCCACCCTTTGTTCTCTTTGGGCTGCGGTTCCAGTTTCCCAAATTCATGACATATTTCTAGCAGTTGCTAATGTTTTAGGCATGTTCAATTTATCCAAAATGGAAAACCGCCCTATGATCTTAATAGGTGGCTGATAACACCAAATGATACTACAATTGTTAATATAATATTGTGTGCGGTAATTTTATGTTCTCAGTTCCCCCTCCACGGCTTAATGCTCTGTCACGTTAATTAAGTTCCTATTGTAATCTAAAAACTCTTCTCAACTTTGGTGGGTTGTTGCTAAAATTAACATGTCCGTTGTCTGATTTGCAGAGGAGATGCAGTATCGCACCTTGAAAAATTCTTTTCCATACAATCCATTAATTGGTCGTAAGACAATTCCATTTCCATTTTCCAATGCGTTGCATTTATGTGCCTCACCCCGTATTCATAAAACAACCATCAATATTCATCAGCTTTCCACGCAATTGACGCACATTGATGCGAGTGGCAAGGCCCAGATGGTCGATGTTGGCGATAAGGACATTTCCAAGCGCACTGCTCACGCGATGGGCACCATCGTTCTTGGCCAACAACTTGTGGACTTGGTGAAAGCGAACGGACTAAAAAAGGGCGATGTACTTTCCATTGCAGAGTTTGCCGGAATAGTTGCCGCAAAGCGCACATCCGAACTTATTCCGTTATGTCATAATATCATGTTAAATTCAGTTAAAGTACATGCGAAACTCGATGAGCCGCTCAAGGCAATTGTAGTGGAATCACAGGTGAAATGCGATGGCAAGACGGGGGTGGAAATGGAAGCGTTGACTGCGGTTGCAGTGGCTGCTCTCACAGTTTATGATATGTGCAAGGCGGTGAGTCATGACATAACAATTACAGATATTAAGTTGATGAGCAAGTCGGGTGGACAGCGTGGTAATTACCAAAGGCAGGATATTGTTGTACGCCCATATGATACTTCTCCGATTACCATTAAAGAGACTGTGACAGTTGGTGCAATCTAGAATAGATTAATCAAACTATATTATTAAAGAGATTTAATAGATGTTATTATTGTTCAACAAATGAGACTAATCATTTTTTACGTATCGATTGTCTTTATGGAAACGGAAACTCTTCCGGAAGAAAAGTCTCATTGATTTCTCGAGTGACGATGATGTTTTGATAGACCATTGCAGAACGCTTTGGGGTTCTCGTCCTGTTTGGATCCTCAAAATCGACGCGGTAAAGTCCAAACTTGGAACTGAATGTAAGATAAGTTACTTGTTTGTCACGTAACAGGATTTATTTATATATCCTATATTGATTAATCATCGTTTGAGTAGAAAGCGCGATTTGCTGTACTTACTTGTAACCGTTGACCCATTCAAAGTTATCCATTAACGCCCAATAGGTATACGCAGTGACACGCACTCCGTCATTGATTGCGTTCAATACCTCAGCCAAGTAGGACTGCAATGAAAAACAAGGTAATAACAATAATTAAATTGGACTAAGCGAGTGTAATTAGTATAACGCACATTGAGGTAGTTAATGCGGCGCGTATCAACAATTGACTCGTTTCTGAAGCCATCATAGCCGTTCTCTGTAATGAAAATCTCAATGTCGCTGCCATACGAGTCACGTATCCAATTAAGAAGTCGACGGATGCCCCACGGCACCACAACAAAGTATGCGCCGCCTTCGGTGAGCTCCCAAGAGGGATCGACGAGTTGTTGCACGTCAATGTCATTCGCTAGACTGGGAACGGGCTGAATGGGTTGATTATCCGGACGAACGAGAAAAGTTGAGTAGTGATTAACGCCCATGAAGTCATAAGCGCCGCGAATCTCCAAGAGTTCTTCGAGCGTGAAGACTGGAAGTCGCGAATCAATGAAACCTTGCTGTTGACTCACGTAATCAATGCGCGCCCGCATTGCAGCTGGATAGTCGCCGTCGCGGGAATAAATTGGATGCATAAACCAGCCAAACTTCAAAGTAAACGTAAAGTTAAAAGCTTTTAAAAATCAGCGCGCTCCCCCGCCGCGAACGCGCGCGCTTTTCACTTACCTCAAATTGAATTGCGCGATCAGCAGCCATATGGTCCAACATTGAGCTGTTATCGAATGGCTCATACCACCACGTGTCAACGACTATGCCGAGCCGCCCTGTGGGGTTGTAAATGTATAAATAACATTTTCATTTCCGTGTTGTGCGGCAGCGTTGTTACCGTTTTGCGAGCGCCTGAAGTAATTATCGTAGATGCGGTACGCACGACCGTGGGCGCGAAGGACATTATGCCCGCAGAGATACGTACCCAGCCCGCTGCTGTTAATGAAGGGTGCATTTAAATTATCGTAGCCAAACTGACAATATTGGCCCGGTTCGTTAATTGTCACCCACAAGCGGACGCGATCGCCAAATAATTGAAAGACGCGCGTTGCGTACTCGGCGTAAACGGGGACAATTAAATCATTCGTCCAGCCGCCAAGTTCCTGCAAACGTTGCGGCAGATCCCAATGGAAAATTGTCACTAGCGGCTCGATGCCGTTTTCCAGGAGGCCATTTATCAATTGATTATAATAGCGCACCCCATCCGGATTGAGCGAGTTGAGTGTGCCCTGCGGAAATAGTCGCGTCCACGATAGCGAGAAGCGATAGTAATCGACTCGCAATTGCCGCAGCATGCCAATGTCTTCCTCGAAACGATAATATGATTCACAGGCGTCATCCCCATTCGAGCCATCCACCACGCGTTCGGGGGTCGTGTGCACCGCATAGTCCCAAATACTTTGACCCTTCCCTGCTCAGAAACGGCGCGTGGCCGAAATGATATTTTGAATAATGAATGAGAGCTAATTTTACCTGAAGTCACTTACCGCTCACATTCCACGCGCCCTCTACCTGATACGCGGATGTCGCCGCCCCGAAATTGAAATAGGGCGGAAATCGCGTTGAGCGCTGTGCGTGCACCTCTTTCTCGACGATGCTAAGTGTCCAAAGGGATGAAAGAGCAATCCCGATAAGCAAATGCATGGTGGCGACATGCAGGACTCGAGGACGGATGTGCCATTCGTAGATGATACTTTCGCTCTTTATACCCATTGCAAATGCATAAAAAACTATTTACAATTCATAAAACTATCTGCAGCACTTGGCGCATTTATGATATATAATAATTTGAAATGGCAGCTCGTTTGTACTTTACAATGGACACGCGATAAAATCGCATAATAGGCAATGCACTCAAGCGCTTGTTTATTCTTTACTTTACGCCGTTGATGGAACGAGTTTGAAAATGGGCGCCGATTCAATAATTGGTTCATAGAGAGAAAACGCGAGCGCCCTCATTTTGCCGCCTCCGACACGCGGCATTCTGTTGTGCCCGCCGACAAGCAGCAAATTTTGGCCGGCACGCAAGTCAGTACACACCGGGCCAGAAAGCGCATCGCATCGTCCTTGCCGCCAACTCGTCCACCGCAAGGATCGTGTGTGTTTTGATGCAGCAGCGTGCGTCGTCCTGTGTTTTGTTTTCATAGCACAGTAAACACACACGTCTAATAGAGCGAGGGTGCAATCGATTTGACTTGTGCTTTCCTATCAACAGGTAATGTTTGATCACTTATTTCATTAAGGCCGCTGCATTATTAATTGATGACTTTAAAGTTGCATCGGCGACGCGCTGTTATTCTCGTCGTCGTAATTACATTGTTGCGTTTAAATGGGCCATTAGATTCGGGGCGCACGCCTAATTAATTAACGGATTTTGATGTTGGTCACGATTTGCGCATGAATTTTGATTTAATTATTTAGGATGAGCGCTGCGAAAACGATGAATCATTTATGCATTGATTGACACGAAGTCCCAAACGGCGGTTTTACATATTGTATGGCGCGCGCGGGATGACTAACTTTATATGCCTAATGAAAAAATCCATTCCGAACGGTTGGCCGATGCGTTGGATGGTTTTTTATTTGCGCAACAGAATCATTTATATCGTGACTATCATATCTTTCTTTATGCCGCGCGCATTAGAAGCACAACACGTTTTAGCCATCAAATAATCAATAGTCGTGTAACTTGTTGTTGTTGTTATTATTTCAATAACTGAGCGCATCATTCAAATTGAATTTTTTCGCCTGCCCTTTTACGACCATTGAAATATTTTTATGTCGTTTGTAGAAAATATTATGCAGTTTACGGCGCTTTAAGTGCGCGCTCAGGCGATGCCAAATATACATATCAAAATTGAGTATTTTTGAGCGCAAAATAAGCACAACTTTTACGCACATTTTAATATTTATTCAGCAAACAAATATTTGAAGTTTCTATTTCTGACGAGATGTGTGCAATTCCTATGCCCACATTTAAAACACCATATTCAACCTGCGTTTACTCGCAGGACGAAGACGCACAGCAATGAGTTCGTAGGCGGCCTAAGCCATTGCAATCAGATGGCGAAACAAATGACTCAACATCATCAACAGCTTTCTTTGCAACATCAAGAATCGCAGCAATGCCCACTTTTGCAGCAACGATGCCACTCGCCAACGACACCCGAGGAATTGGAACGACGAGCCATCATCCAGCGAAATGATCTCCTCCTTCATGAGGCAGTTATTAAGAATGACACGGATGGTGCGCGTCGCGTACTTAAAGAGCCCGTCGACATTAATTGCAGAAACAATGTAAGTTTAACGCGAGTTGCGTGTTGAATTCTGGGTCTAGGTTTGGTGTCTTTTTGCAATTACAGTACGGGCGGTCGCCAATACATTGGGCCTCGTCGCGCGGCAATTTGGACATAATGGAAATGCTGATTGCGGCGCACGCCAATATTGAAGCGCGCGATAAGGTAATTCAATTTTGCTTGAGATGCAAATGAGTCAATTTCGGCACATTGTTTATGCGTTTCAGTACGGCATGCGTCCACTATTGATGGCTGCGTGGCATGGTCATCGGGAAGCCGTCCGTCTGCTAATTACAGCCGGCGCGTGTACAACGGCAACAAATAAAGTACAACAAATTAAATTGGGTGTGCGCCCGCGGAATACAAATCGATGAATGTTTATTCGCTTTTTTTATTTCTAGAAATTGTATACATTGTTGATGTGCGCTGCCAAGAATAATCGCGTCGATGTAATTGATTTTCTCCTCGAGACGCTCGAAGATGTGAACATTGATGCTGTGGATGCCGAAGGACAAACGGCGCTCTTTCACGCCGCCATCGAGGGCCATGCGCAAGTTGTTCAGCGACTCATTGATCATGAGGCGGCAATCGACAAGTGCAATAAGGTGTTGTAATTAATTAATTTGCATATTTTTGAATGAGGTGAACTCCACTTTGCTGTTGTTGCGCAGGAATTAAAGACGGCTTTACATATGGCTTGTGAACGCGGCCATGCGGATGTGGCAATCCTCCTTCTGACCCATATCAGTCCTGCGGAACTCCAAACAAAGGACGCCAACGAAAATACGCCGCTTCATGTCGCCACGCAAAATCAACAAACGAAACTCGTACAAATTCTTCTGGATGCTGGAGCTGAAGCAAACATTGAAAACGCTGTAAGCAATCGCGCACAAAGGGAATAGTGAAATACGCCTCTTCTCTTTATTTGAATTTATTGCTTGTTTCGAACAGAAAGGTAACACTCCACTGCACATCGCTTGCAGTTTGGGCTGTCGACTGATATTGGAATCGCTCCTGCAGAACGCAGCGGAAATTAACAGGAAAAATAAGGTGTGTTGATTGAAGTTTTAACTAGTGTTTTGCTATTGTATTTACGGCCGGCTTTTTTCATGGTGACAGAATGGCAATAGACCGCTGCACGTTGCTTGTCAGGCGAACGAAGCTGATATGGTGGAAATGCTGATAAGTCGCGGCGCTGACTTGAACTGCTTGAACGAGGTTTTGCATATTTTCTTTTACTTGATCATTAATTTCAATATACGTTTCGTTCTTTATATCATATTATGTTATGCAAATGCGCTTGTTGTAGCGGCTGCAATCACCGATGCATATTGCTGCTGAACTAGGTCACATCGAAATATGCAAACTGCTGCTTGCTGCAGGTAAACAGAATGCCAATCTCACGTTTATTGGTGCGCTTTTGAATTGTGCCATTCGTAATATTGCCATTTACAGGAGCCAATATTGAGCAACGCGAACAGGGCGGACGTACGCCGTTGTACATCGCGGCGCGAGGGAGTTTTACTGCCATTGTCGACATGATCATTAAAACAGCGCGTTTGGATTATCCGCAAGAGGTGAGCAATTAATGCCCCCCAAATTCCATGTATAGGCACATTCATTCTCTAATCACTTGATACGTCAAAGGAGGATGATAAGAACATCAAGAATACGACGAAGCCGGAATCGCGCAAACCCGTCCTGAATACGGCGCGAAGGAAGTGG
This sequence comes from Aleochara curtula, assembly GCA_963978815.1. Taxonomy (NCBI): domain Eukaryota; kingdom Metazoa; phylum Arthropoda; class Insecta; order Coleoptera; family Staphylinidae; genus Aleochara; species Aleochara curtula. Next base: position 10,360,230 of record OZ022221.1, on the reverse strand, counting down.
CACTCGTTCACAAAGAATCAGGATCAAGAGCACGAGGCAGACGTTGCTAGTGGTAACCAAGGCAACAACACCTTTCGAGATAACGAACGTCTCCGCCAAATTTTATATAAACTTTCCTACAAACAGTTGGCTCCCAGTGAATGGAAGCGCTTAGCGAAACACTGGGCTTTCACGGAGGAACAAATACGCGCCATTGAACACCAATACACCGGTGAGAAATTATTTCCTCCGCGCTCGCTTTGTCCGCCCTTCTTCCACCATGCATCATAAACTTTTCATCCATTGTAGGGCCGTCGAGTTATAAAGAGCACGGGTTTCGCATGACGCTGATTTGGGCGCACGGCCTTACGGCTGACGTGAATCCGATTAAGGAGTTGTACGAAAGTCTTGTTGCAATTGACAAGAAGAACGTTGCCGGTAAGTTAACAAACTTGAGAGTTTTGACAGTGATATTTATGTCTGTTGGCAGACGCACTGAGACGTAAATTGGACCAAGAGAACGAGCAACGCCGACGGGGGCGGAAGAAGTGCGACAAATGCTCAATAACTTAATGATTAGTTCGACGTGTGCAATTCTGGTCGTCATTACTACTATTTAATTAGAAACTAATTGATTACGTAGTAATTATTCGTAAAATGTCAATGTTTTCCAATATTCGACCAATTTCCACTTTTCCATCGATTTATCCTGTAAATATTTGTGCCTGTCCATTATGGACAACCCGACCAGACATATCTGTAATCCAAGGAATTGATAAAACACTAACAATTACTGTCACTCTGTGTGCTTGCAAATAATAACACTAATTTTGTGAATTATGTTTGTGTTTTGTTCTCCACTTAATTGAATATTTATTAATGCATTAGATTATTTTTTATAGACGCTTAAGTATACCCGCGTGGTCCATTACGCATATGCAACGGTTGTTCCTTGGTACCAAACAGGATAATGGATATATTATCAACAACACCGTAATTTTCCAACGGACCTGTCTAAAAGAGAATGCAAATAATTATCAATTATTCCGTTTAGGCATTGTGTTAAAGCACACCGTATCCTGAAATGTTAATGTCCACCGTCCATGTGCGTACTCCCCCCACGTCATGACGGACATAAATTTCCATCGTCGAAAACCGTCGAGGGATGTGTCTAACGGTCGCGCTCCCAGGAGTTGAACGTTTGTCCCTGAAATATTGCAAAGTGCTGTTTGCTATTTATTAATTTATAAATTTGTTACCCGAAGGCGACGTGAGGTAAATTTCTATGGCGCCTCGCAGGGAGTATCTAATATCCAATTCCACTTGAACATGTTCCAGATAAACAACATTATTATTTGCGCCGATGCATGCCAAAGTTTTAAAATCAACTTCCAAGGGTTTGTAAGGCGAAAATATCATTGCATCTCTATGGAGAGTTAATTTAATATTTAATAAGACAACATTTTATGAACCTACGAGATTTGCGGTACGTGGAATTCACATTTATGTGCTTTCGGCACTAACGTCCAATTTGTTGCAGCCAATGCCATGGATAAAGCATTCATAAGTCCGAAACCAAAACGATTGCTTATCCAAAATCCTGCAGCGTTTTTTATCCACGTGGGATCATCGGCTAAAGGACGCACTTCAGACGTCCATACAATCAAATGCTGAACATCGCGCCAGGACAATTCAGGACTAAAATAAACACGTAAATATTTGTTTCGTAAATTACAAACTTTTCAGCACTTCACTTCCAATGCAAGTGCAATTATTCCAGCAGCCAGCGGAGCAGAAGCCGATGTGCCACTGTGTTTAACAGTACACGCATTCTTCAAGTCGGTTGTTGCCTGAAACGCGTAAGTAAATTATTAATGAGACCTGGGGCTACAGGAAAAGTGATTACAGACAATCATTTGTTCTTTATTAGCTCCGGAAGAATAAGTTACAGCCATTGTAGATGCACATGCTTCTCCGTACCAAGGAAATTCACCACGTTGAGATGTACTTCCGATGGATATCGTATAAGGACTAGTGAGATAACCATCGCAATTACAATCATCTCCATAGCCGCCCCCGTTACCGGAAGCCCATACAAAAATGGCACCTTTACCATTACGTCCCTGCAGATGATTAAATAGGTAAAAAATGTTGCAGTTTAATCAATAACAATTTACTTTGGTAACTCCTTGTTCTAGTGCTTCCTGTGCAAGTCTACCAGGACCATCGACAGTTCTTCCATCATCGTTAGGACCCCAGGATGCGCTATAAATATCAACCAAGTGACGGGCATGACTAAGAGCCATTCCTTCGATGCGATCATTAATCGGACCATCCAACATCCGAATGCCGCCCACCCTCGCATTATACGCAATTCCTACGCCGCATTTACCATTATTAGCGACCATCGCAATTTCTCCAGCGCAACGAGTACCGTGATTATTCTTCATTGAATTTACGTAATGCGGCATTGGATCTTCATCATTTTCATTGCAGTCATAACTAATTTCGGGCGCGTAATTCACTAACAAATCAGCATGCGTGTACTCGATACCATCATCGAGTATTGCTATTCGCACATTACGTCCAGTAATTCCCATGTGGTACAACGGCAGTACATTTAAATTTAGGCCTGGTAAGTTGCGCGTTCGGCTATTATCTTGCTGTAATAATAATATTTATGCGTAAAGTTTTCAACAATTTAAAACTTTTTTAGGACTTTACCATATACCACTGCTGATTCCATAATTCATCGTTGAATATAGGAAGGTCTAAATCATTTTGAACTAAGTCATTCTTATCGAAGACGTCTCTTTTAACGCGCTTTTTAACTTCTTGTTTTTCCAGCCAAATTAAGCGCCGGTTATTGAGCAGCATCTTGGTGCGCGGTGGCTGCGCTCTTTTGATATAGTTTGGAAGAGTTTCATTGTCACCGAGTGAAAGGTTTGGTAGCAGCCAGTAAGTGTGATCGAAACCGCGCACCTTTAAATTTAGAACATAATTTAAATGGAGAAGGAGAATCCTTTCACATATGTTGCGCATACTCGACACCGGAACCGGGTGCGTATACAATGTATGTACCATATGGCGACGGCACGCGCGCGTCTAGCTCGTGCGCACTGAACAACGCTCTATTTTTAGGGGAAGCGCTCTCCCCTTCAATAATACGGGATTCATTGTTTTGGTTTCATCTATGTGCACGTTTGGCACATTCACTGCTTCGTGTTTTCTGTTCGCCTGGTAATCGGCGTCTACTTTCGCGCCGGCAACGATCGACGGCGTCGCGGTATTGATAGCGCGTTATGCCGCTGCCACCGGCGTCGCCTCGTGACGTCATTACCGACGCCGCAACTTTGTTCAACGTGTATGAAGCACCCCGAGTGACGGCTTGTTCGACTCGGAAAAAAGAGCGTGTTCTGATTGTCATATCAATCAAACAATATGAAGGTGATATTAACATAAAGCTAATAATTAAATAGAGTTTGTATGATTGGCAAATATTGTTATCTACAGGAGCGTTACACATGTAAATTAATGCAACCATCTGTAGGAATTACATCAAAACAAATTCCAGAACAGGAGTAGAGGTGTAGGTTCACCATATTTCAACGTAAATAATTTCCAGGATAGTTGTTAACAAATTTAAACTTACACGTCCTTTGAAAGTGAATCCCATTTGAGATGCGATGTATTTTGCGTAGTTAGTTCCGCCAAGAACTTTAATAACTATTTCATTTGGCTGCACATTCGCGTTGATGCACACTATGCACATTAATATTAGTATAAACAACATTTTCGAAGAATAGGATCAACAAACTGATTTCTAGATGTTAGTTTAACTGTTGCCACTGCATAAAAGGCGCAACGCACTCGGCATTCCTTTATATATCCACACTAAAAACAGCGATAGTGTTTACTGATAAAGCTGGCCAAGCTAATTCAATTCCACAAACAAATCGCATTGATTTAATGCCATATGGGTTAGCTGGGAGTTCATCCTCTAATTACCATTCTCATTTGCATGCAAAGATTACTTGGCTGCGTCTTCGTGGTGCGAATGCAACAACATGTGCAAATGAAGGATTTTCTTAAGCCAAGCGTAAATGGATGTGTTAATTAAAGTTTTCTTTTTAGTAAAATTAATGGTGCTATAAAAGAAAATTAGAGACACCATTAAAGATGCAAGAATGAATTTCACTCTGAACTGAGCTACTTTGAATGAGTTACGTGCCATTCCTTTGAAATAATCAGTGGTTAAGCACTAATTAGTTAAAAATAAAACGAGTGAGTTTATCAGGGAAGAATCCAAAATTCATATGCTTTTTAAATTTTTAAATTATCTCAATTGTGTCAATAGTTACAACGATTTAAAGATACACCTGTTTTTTCATTAATGAGTACGAAAGAACAAATCTCCGAATGAGCATCAATGAAAAGAGAACGCTATATACAGCCTCTGTTGCTCAGCGCTGGTTGTCATGGTTACTATGCATGTAAAGGCCATAAGAGCGGCCATCATGGATTTGCGGCACTTTTTTCTACTAATCAATGCTACAGGAGCAAGAGAGCGCGATAATATTTGCATTCCTACTGTTGCCGGTAGCAGCAGGTGCCAATTTGCGCGGGTGCAGTGCGAGCGTAACACCAGTGGCACTGTTTTTTTAAACTTTAAACTCTTATAACTTCTTTGTTTTTTAAGATATCAAGTTGAAATTTTCAGCATTTATTAATAATTTAACGCTCTTTAATATGATGTAATTTTCATCATCAAAAAAAAAAAATTATTCTCAGGGTTATTTAAAGTTAAAATGTTAATATATTAATTGCTACGGAAAGCTTAGAGTTTTCGGTTTTCAAATAACTTATACTGCAGATAACATTTTCGTAGTTATTGAATTTTCATCGTCTGGATTAATTCTTTACTCTTCTTGGTTTAAAAACAGCCAAACAAGCACGGATATAAATAAATGTACGGATTTTTTCCTTTCTTTCCTAAAGTTTGTTATATGCGGTCTAATATATTATTTTATGTAAGCGTTCTTTATATTATTTTTATACAAGCTATTATTTGTTCTCATATTGTTTATTAATTTTTTTCTTGTTAGATATAAACCAATCGAAGCTTGAAAGTGAATATCTTTATTGAATTACACGTTCTCATTGTACGCATTGAACTACAGTCGGTCAAACATCACCAAATTTACCGGAGAAATATAAGTTTCAATTTTGTTATAGTGAGACAGTTACTGGCGCAGTGGTTAAACACATGTGCAATAACCGTGAGGTCCCAGGTTCGAATCCTGGGGTCTGAAATTTTTCGGAAATTTAAAATTCTAGTGGTAAATAATTCCTAAGTAGTTACTTGGCGTCAGGCAGAGGTACTTCTTAAGTAGGTAGGATGGTCATTCAATTGGCCATAACACTTGTATTCAAAGCAAGCACTTGGAAAATAATTCTAAGTCCCTACCTACTTGACAAGAGAGGCGCCCCCTGCTCTATGACGTCACAAACCGAGGCCTGTTGGTAACGAAAATCGGGAATGGGGAGGCAGTCTACTGCCGGGGAGCGAAGCGGCGGGGTGGGCCGTCACAAGACAATCTTAACGTACGGGCTTCAAAAATTAAAAATGGGGCCCTCGTACGCTCCGGAGGCCTCTCCGGACTTAAGACTAAGTCCAACGAGGGCCCCCAAGCGTACAAGGAACTGAAAACTTAACAAATTCGAATTGCCAGTCTCAGGAATCGAACCTGAGACACCCAGATCACTCCCATAGGCCATACCGCTAGGCTATGGAGTACTGTTGCTGCTGTGAAATTTGATCTTCCCCTTATAGTATATATTCAAATTTAAAATTGAAATAAGAATTGCATTTCTCGAGGATTGAACTCGAGACACTCAGGTCACAACCATAGCTTCTACCACTATGCTACGGAGTGTGGTTACTATAGCTAAATTTGATCTTCCCCTTATCGTGTCAACTCTGAACTAAAAATTTAAATAAGAATTGCCTTTTCAAAGGATTGAACTTGAAACACCCCGACTATATCCATAGACTCTACCACTAGGCTATGGAGTACTGTACCCACGGCTAAATTTGATCTTTCCCTTATAGTTTCAAAAGTATTTAAATTGTAAATCTAAAACTTGGGTTACTCGAAGATCGAACCCGAGACACCCGACCCACATGCACAGCCACAACCACTAGGCTATGGAGTATTATTGCAATACCCAAATTTGATCTTGGTCTTATGTGTGCAAATTTGGGACGGGTATTAGCTGAACTATTACTGTCTATAGCATAAACAGAAAGAAGCATTCTAATAATTTTAATGTTTTTTATTCTTTTTAAATTATTAGCAAATGTCGTAGCGTCATTTAGATGCATCATATATGCATTTGCAATGGACCTGACTGGAAAATACTTGGTCAGTATGTTGGCATGTGTGCATCGGTACATTTTTGCTACTTTTTTTTTATTATAACTCTTATAATTTACCCACAATAACTAATTATATATGCTTTTAGCAAAAGGTTTAAAATGCCCATAACTACGCAACCAAAGGCGCTGGAATGGTCATCATCGATGGCGACCAACACGCCTCTACATGAAAGAATGCAAACTAAAGTTTTGAGATTTAAAAATTTAAAGAGCTCAGCAATGCAGGTGCACTCTTTAATGGCCCGCTGACCTACTTTTTAAATGCATTGATAGTTGCCTAATGTTCGATTAAGCGCGTATGAAACCTATTAGTGCAATAGTAGAAAAAATCAGATTTGCAAATCAAGAATTATCCTCGATGTATACACAAAATAGTGTATATATTTTATTAAATAGTGCGAGCGGCGATGCTATCTTGGTAATATAACAGCCTCTTATTATTAGACGTTTTCATTAAAAATGGTTAACCAGCAACGACTTGTCATCTAAAAAGATTCATTTACTATTATACAATTTTCGTCGTTGCTTTATCAATTTTTGAGCTGATTTTGCGTCTCCAATCTCATATTACGTGTATGTTAATCGATCCTAAGCTAAACACTTTGAAGCTGTTAGTAAGCGACTGTAAACGATCGTGTACACAAGTGAGATCAATGTCATCGCACTGTGCATCAGTGTAGTGAGGCTAGCCAATTTGTTATTAAAGACGCGTAGGAGCTACAGCAATTGTGGGTGCTTTAATTTCCCCACAGGAGTTGTTTTAGTAGATCTACGTTCCTAAATCTTATTGCAAAATGTGTGGTGGTTTTACATGCTCCAAGAATGCTCTTATATCACTCAATGTGCTCTACATTGTAAGTATAAATGCATCAATACATATCCACATTACACTGTTTACTTCCAGGTTGTTGCCTCGATATTAATTACTGTGGCAGTATATGGTCGTGCTGCATCAATTGTCACCAATTTACCAATCATTAGTGGTATATTAGCATGTGGAATCATTTTGATAATGATATCATTATTAGGACTTGTTGGTGCAGTCAAACACCATCAAGTCATGCTATTTTTCGTATCCTTTTATCTTCATAATATGTGCTCTAATATGTGGCTGTTATATTTCCTTAATGATGTCATAGTATATGGTAATACTTTTTATGTTGTTCTTGATCCAATTCTCGGTTGCATGTGCTTGCCTTGGTGTAAATATGGAGCAGCAGGAGCAACTGGCTGAGCAGGTTTGTAATTTTGCTATAAGAATTGTAATACACTGATATCTGATCACTTTTAGGGTTGGGGAAGAGTTACTCCAGATATAAAAAATGAAGTACAAAGGCAATTCATGTGTTGTGGATTTGATGATAAATATAAAATGAATGATACTAAGATGGGGCATCCAGGATGTGATATTGTCAATGTTGGTTAAGAATCTATAATATCTTCATTAATCCACTAATGAAACCTTTGTTATAGTTGTCTTGTTGTTCTGGTAATTCAGATGTCACCTGCAAATGCAAAGCTTGTATGCCATTGCTTCAACAAACAATCAATTATGCATTTAAACTATGTGGTTGGATTGGCCTATTCTTCAGTTTCACTGAGGTAAGTTTTCTAATTCATCTGACTAAGAAAGTAGGCTATATAACTTAATTTAGTCTGTTAGTCTCTTAACGATATTAACACAATGGTAATTGGAGTAATAATAATGTTTTAGTTCTTGGGTGTTTGGCTAACAGTGCGTTATCGCAACCAAAAAGATCCTCGTGCAAATCCCAGTGCTTTCCTGTAGGTTGGTTTACTGAGATCAATCCAAATATTAGGCTTGGGAATTTGGTGAAATAACAAATGGATTTATGTATAATTATTAACGCTCTCGACTAATTTATTCCTAATATACACTACTACTTTAAATGCAACTATTGACCGTTCTGTTATGATAGATTGTAGGCGTCATTTATACAAGACATTACCGAAATCTACAAGATCCAGACGAGAATATGGCTACAGCAATTTTTCCCAGACATAATTTCACTTACTGATAAGAAGACTTGGAGTAATTGCGCTTTCTTCCTGAATTTTGTGATGTACGTAGTTACTAGTTCAGAAGACTCTTAAGGAGTAATAACTTTAGTTTTATAATTAGTTATCTGCCATTATTTACTGATAGGAACTGTTAGTTTAAAAATGCAGACCAAAGCTAAATATCAATTTACGCATCTAAAAGACATATCAATCAATTGATACAGTATGTGTGTTTGATTCTCACGTAACGATTTATTTTTGACTGATTTTTAAATCTCCTACGCAATTCATTATTTTGCTAGTTGAGCAAGTAATTAATAAACGCAACTGATTTGAATTGATTTCCATAGATAAATCTCTAATAATAACTAATAATTGAAGTTAAAATATGGAACCAGTGTTTGAAAGGCTGTTAACTTGAACAAATATTTTTATTATGATCTTATATTACCTAATTGTAAATAATGACGACGAAACTACGAGGGATGCAACTGCGTGACGAACGGGCATGCAAAGGGTACGCGAAATTATATTCTTTCTATATAATATGTAATTGCTTTGGATTCGACGCTAGATGATAGCTTACCTTTAAACAATCGTCAATTGTGCGTTAGTGACTGTTATCCAATTGCTAATAGAAATTAAGATAAATGAGTTAATCTTGCTCATTGTTTAAGCAACATTTAAATGGTACGATCCTACAAGAAGGCTCTCTCAATATTTTTGTAATGTATAAGAACTTGAAGCAATAGCTTTTAGTAAAATGGCAGTTATTTAAAGTTAATTAATAATCGATGTTAGTATCTATCTTGATATCAATGACTGAACTGTATGTAAACGCGTTTAAAATCTATATGCTGTATTAATGAAAATGTAATCTATTGCGTTTGTTATTGCGGTAAATGAAGAACAGAACAGTCAGCGTGGAATTGCATTTTTCTTAATTATCGCATTAAATTACCGTATAAATGTGATGATGTTGAAACTTCGCTTTCACTCTATATAAGCAAGAAATGTGAAATATGGTTGTACGTATTTAATTAAATCAGGAATACGACACAGCATTGTAATCTCATGATTGTGTAATCCAACAAATAGTAACTGTATGTGCATTTGCTAATTCATCAACATCAAAAATGATGTATGTAGTCACTGAAATAATTACTCAATCGTTTCAAACTGTTTGATTTGATTCGATTGAAAAATGTTTCATTTAATAATAAATAATTAATGTGCTACAGTGATAAAATTATATCTAATCATAAATTAGTTAATGCATTCCAGTTAATGCGTTAATAATTTCTATAAAAGGGAATATGATATGGGTGATGTTTCAGGAATCGGCTAGATTCTTGATGTCCAAGCAAACTTTGTTGATCAACTCCGTTATTAACCGCATAAGTTTGCCCTTGTCCGTACGATTTACTCTTTGCATAATCACCCTTATCACCGTTTGCATTGTCTAATGCTTGTAGATTTTCAACATGCCCTTGCTTCTTGCTCTGGTCGGCATTAAATTGCTCCTTTTCATGTCCGCCCTTGTAAGAGTTTTGCGCGTTATCGGCAAAACTACCCGCCGTTCCTTTGAAGTTATAGTTACCACCCTCATCATTGGATTCATCGTAATACTCTTCTGTTCTACCGGTTTCGTCCTTGTGATGGGATGTTTTAAACCCCTTAATAACATGGCCCTTTTTATGATTTTGTTTTTGTTTCACCTCATCCGCGTTTTTGCCTTGTTGATCATAGTTTTGCGATCCTTGATAGCTCTTTCCGTCCTCAACCGTATTCTTTTGGCCTTGTTCTCCCGCATAGTACGCCGTGTCTCCCTTATTATTACGTATTTGCGCTTGGCCATGTTGGAAACCCGCTTGGTCCTCTTTACCGGATGCATGGTCAGAGGAGGCAACGTTCTTGTATTGATTATCATTCAGATGTTGCTTCCCATCTTTGTAAACTGATTGATCAGTGTATTGACCGCCCGCTGGGGCAATATGTGGCAAGATACCAACGGGGGCAATGGGTGCCGCAACTGGCGGTGAAGGCGGAATAAATTGCGGTTGAAGCGCAAGACCGAAACGTGGATCCGGAAATGGAACGCCATTTGGTGGTACTTGGAAATTTACGTATCGCGGTTGAGGATAATAACCGCCCTCAACGATATGATATCCATGTACGGGTACTCCAGATTCGGCGGTCTTCATTAAATCTTCAGTTTCGTATCGATATTTATACACTGGTTGCCGGTCATCTGCGATTTCTTCACACGATACGTACACACCGAATGAATATAAAACAACCGCAAAGAACCACGTCAAAGACATTTTAAACGCTAACTATATCAATTACCAAGCGATTGATACAAGTGCTGAGTTGCTTTTGGTGATTGTATAATCACCCCAGCTATTTATATCCCATGTACCCACCATTTACGCATTATTATGGCGCTAATTTTGCGATAAATGTCTTAAGAATTCATTGGAAATTGTGTACTAGACGAAACGAAAGGCGTAATGGACCGAAACATTTTTCAAAGTAAATTCAACCACAATCAATGCATTGGTGAACTGCGTCTCCTCGCAAAGCAAAGTCCATGATTAAATCATATTTCCTACCGGTACTAAGCTCATTCTTAAAACAAGACTCAGTGTAATCAAATGTGTAATACAAAACAATTGCAATACCTAAAAACAGTAACGCTGTAATGAATTTCTTTTGGATTTGCAATTTGGTCACGGCCTTCATTAGAAGTTTGCCATTGTTTAAATCCATTATGTACGCTAATTACGCTGCAAGTTGGGCAAAAATGTGCTGTAAATGTAAATATTTTTTTGTTATCCAAGTTATAATAGGAATTGCACGTTTCGCTTTTCAATGCTTTGTTTCAAAGCAGATTCAATTTGCTAAATTCTGAACAGATATGATATCAAAAGTTTAATTTGTAAGAACGTTGATTACGCGCTATTGTTAATTGAACAGTATACGAAGAAAATATTTTTCAGGACGCAGGACAATTGCGCAAATGACGCAAACAAATATACCGAGCTACGGCCGCACCGCACGCAAGCAACCCCCCCGATTCACATCCGCCGCCAAGGAAGCGCGCAGAAATGGCGCGCAGCCCCATGTATCGGCTCGGTTAGGCGTTAGTACCGATCCTTGGGGGTTGTAGAAAGCAACGTCGTGCGCATTTCATGTTGCATAAAACTACCCGCAATCCATTTGCTACAAGAAGGATAACACGTAGTCCAAGTCGTGTTTAATAAATGCTTTAAAAAACACGGAGCGCAACTATTCTAAAATAAAGTACTCTAAAGAGTGTGTTATCATCATACGAACGTAGTAAAGTGCTTCAACAAATACACAATTAATTCGCTTTTATCTTTGAGCACGCAATAAAGTGTTTTGTTATTTACCTAATTTATTCGATAATCAGAACGCATCGAACCTAGCCGAAATCGCACGAGAAAAAAGTATAAAGTATAGAGTTATTAAACAAAGAATACATGCGAATGATACGTGAGTTTGTGGCATAAAGGCAAAGGGTGTTGCTACAGGGCGAGTCGAGGATACGCAGCAACAAGGCACTTGTTTGGTGGACGCGAATCGCACGATTAGTTTGCTCAAAATGTCCTTGTCAGACGAGGAACGTGACGAGTGAGTAATTTCCTCAAATATTCCTAATCTTCACTAAGGTTTCTTTCAGCCATTTTATTATCAAAATTACCCTCCATGACTTCCCAATTTCCTACGCTCAATTTCTCCCAAAACTCAACCATCCTTGTTTAATTAACAAAGGACCAGATAACTTATTATTTGTTATTTATGCAATAATCCTAATTACCATATTATTTTTGATTGAAATATTGAAAAGCAGCTCGCAATCTATTTAATCCTGTTATGTTTTTCCGACTTTAAGTAGAGATTATCTATAACACTTGCTCTAAGCTATTTTAGAGTGACGTTACTGTTAGATAACTACTTTCAAGTGCGAAGCGCCAAATTCACTATTGCAATTATAAATATTTGATGCAATATTTTTTGGTCAATAAAATGCGAATGTCTGCCCATGTGAATTTCCGCAAAAGACTTGATATATTTGCTGTAATTAATTAAGCAAAATAACGATTTATGCTGATACGTAATCAATTCATGATACATTCATATTTTACCTGATAACTTATCAGGTTTATTGATTATATACGTATGCATCGGTAAATATTTGAATCAATCAATGTAAAAAAATAATTTTTAATAAACCTCGGATAACACTTCGCGCGTAAAGAGTTTTATAACAAAACATTTCGCATAGTTTGTCATGAAACTAATTTATGACGTCCATCTGAAAAATAAGTAATATTTATCTGAATAGTGTTGACTTAATCTTTTGTTGCATATAATTTGTTCTTATCTTATTCGCTCCGCAGATTAAGTGTGTGCATGTGTTGAAGTGATTCATATATATTTCCCAGTAAAATAACAAGTTGATAAAGAATTTGATAACTACTTTAAAAGAGCGCATTTTTCCAAGAATTTAAGAGTAAAAAATGCTTCTGTCGTGCTTCAATGGACGTGAAAAATGGAATCGTATTACTACATCCACAATCGGCTTATAGGTTTTCCTATTTAACAGTGCATTGTTATGCACTTCCAGGAATTTGAAACAAGTGTGCGCTGGCGATGGTTTAAATACGAGCGCACCACGCCTTTAGCTGCAGTCGATTGCGATTCGCGTTACGGCGTTGTTGGCCCTAGTGATTGACTTGTAAATATTACATACTTTAGCATTGGCATTACATAAGAATAGCGCGAAATTACAACTCGTTACCACAATGAGTCAGTGCAAAATCACGAGCAACGGTAAAGAAGACTCGCATACCAACGGCGAAAATAATGAGAATACCACCAATAGAAATAATGATCTTACCACGTATGTGCGTTATTATCAGTTAACCTTTATGCCCAGAATTTAAAAATGTTTCCATCCGAATAACCGATTAAATTAAGAGTGATTAAATTTCCATAGGGGGCAAAAATGATTAACTATAAATAAGTCATTCAATTTATTTTTCTTTTGGTTCTAATTCAAATTTGCCATCAAAGAAGTTTAAAACAAGTTTTGCGTCTTTCCAGATATCCAGATGGAACTGTTCGTCTACGTAATTCCAATATTGAACTTATGGATCAAGACATCCTTTACCATCTGGCTTTAGGCAGTGGTTCTCATGACTTGGTCGAAATGTTTGGAGATGTTAAGGTAAGTGCTTTAATTCATTGTTTTCCTTTGCGCACTACGATTGATTGTCATTAAATTTAAAAAACAGTCACTGTTTTATATCAGTTGATAAGCAATTAAAAATAAAGCGCAGTATTTATTTCAGAATCTAGTTTAAAACTAATTAAATGAATGAACTTTAAATACTGCAGTTAGTTACTTTCACTATTATTGATAATCAAGTATTAATTATCAGTCATCCTTAATTCCATTTCAAACGCAATAAATTTAATTGCATAATTTCATATTCGTTCAATTATTTACCAATACTCAATCAACTATTACGCTATTATGAATGAAAAATTAAATATGCAATGGATTAGCAATAGCTGATAACCTTTTTCTATCACAATTGTCGATTATCTCAAAGAGAAAACAAGTTTTGATGGTGTGAAACTAACAACTGATGCTTTAGCACTTGTTATTATTTGTTGCGAAGCAAGATATGAATAACAATCAAGTATATGGCACGTGGATCTCGAAAATGAGAGTTGACGCGAAAATTATTGCACTTGATAGCAATAATATTAGTACTAATTGACAAGGTCAATAGTTAAATGTGCGATTGTTTTTGTTTATAGTTTATTTGCATGGGCGGCACACCGAAGCGCATGGAGACGTTTGCTTACTACATTATGAAGGAAATTGGGCATAAACTGCCAACGGGCACTACGCTCTTTGATATCAGTCAGTATTCATACAGATACAGTATGTACAAAGTTGGTCCCATCCTATCAATCAGCGTGAGTATTAAATCTTCTTGCAACTTACTCTTAATCATAACCGGTAGTTGCGCTCCAAACTGGTTAGACCGACCCTAAGGGTTTTCTATTGAGCATTGAATTAAATTGAATAATAAATACGCTGTAGCAAACGGGTTATACATTCTTTCATTATCATTTCAATCATCAAGAATGTACATATTTGAATAAACTACTCGCAACTATAACTCGTACGGGGTTGAAACGCAAGCGCATAATTATGAAAAATTTAAATATTGTGATAAAGTTTTATGGCAATATTTTTATATCTTTTGCAAGGCCAAATTCAAAATCAATATGTTTTGCTGGAAATATCAATGAATTATTCTCACTGTGAATTTATATTCTATTAATTTTCAGCATGGTATGGGAATTCCTTCAATTAGCATATTGCTACATGAAGTTATCAAGCTGATGTACCATGCTAAAGTCAAAGATCCGATCTTCTTTAGGATAGGTACTTGCGGTGGTATTGGCATTGACGGCGGCACGGTCGTTATCAGTGATGATGCATGCGATGCATTAATGCAAAACTTTTACGAAGTACCCATGTTGGGTAAGAACGTACGCAGACCAGCAAAGCTGGATAGAAAATTGGTACGCGAAATCAAGGCTTGCGCTGATCCTGAGGATCCTTACGACACCGTTACTGGTAAAACAATGGCAACCAGCGATTTTTACGAAGGTATTTAATTAGTTTTATCACTTTGTGAGTGCAATTTTCAATAAATAAACTAATTGTGTAGGCCAAGGACGACTGGACGGCGCATTCTGCGAGTACAATGAGCAGGACAAAATCGAATACCTGACTAAACTTCACGACCAAGGTGTGATGAATATTGAAATGGAAGCAACTGTATTTGCTGCTCTGACTCACCATGCTGGTATTAAGGCTGGCATAATTTGTGTTGCGCTTTTGGATCGCTTAAAGGGAGATCAAGTAAGTGTTTGCTTCGCGGACTAAGGACGTTGATATTTCCTACACACGTTTGATGTACTTGAGCTGTACTAACTGAGAGCGCCACTCTTGTAGGTCTCGACGCCAAAGGAAGTCCTTAATGAATGGCAATTGCGACCGCAAAAGCTAGTTGCGCGTTATATCAAGCGTTATCTGCAGATGAAGGGCCGACATTCATTCGAAGGACACGGATCGATTGCCGTTAAGAGCCCAAGACGGTTCAAGTTAGTTCAACAGGAGTCACAGACCTTCGAGTAATTTACTGGGCTGCCATTGCCGAAGAGCGCAATTAAATATTTTTCCTATGTGTTTGCCTCATCAATTATTTGTTTCTATATGTGTATTGATTAAATTATGCCTATATCACGCCGTAATTCCATTTCGAGTCGTAACTGCAGGTAGTCAATAATCAATACTTGTTTCAGGCACAAAGAACGCGATTAAATTATTATTTGAACCACGCCTGTTCTTTTAATTAAACTTGTACTCGGCCTACAACTACTTGAGGTTGCTATTAATATTACAAATCGATCGTTGTAAAATCAATAAACCACACCATGTTTCAGAATTTCCCAATTCCGCTTGACTAAGTGCGCAAACTATAATTTTTTCTATGATTAAGAAGCTCATAGTTAATGTGAAATTAAAATATATATATATCTGCTATGAATAAGAAAACTAAAAAAATCTCGTGCATAATTTTAAGTTGTATGTGTTCAATGCCTAATTAATGTTTAAGATTAATTCGGAACATTGACAAAAATTATCAAATTCGCGACCAAATAACTATGAGAAAGTAACTTGCAACACATATCAATCACAAGTTCAACACATTGATAATTACGTTCATAATCTTAGTGCATTTCTTAATTCGTTAGCTGTATACCGAAAATTAATTTCAATCAATTACCAACCAGCATCCATTGAACTTAAGCTGATTGATTATCAATGCAATTGATGCCAAATATGCAATTAATGCCATATTAAATATCAAACGTTGGCAATATTATCATTATCAAAGTGTGTTAATTAATTAGTTCAAACCGTTCTCATTTCTCTGCAGATTTATACAATAATAATAATAGATAGGATTTTTTAAACTTCGGTGCTAAGTTTAGCGATGTGTTTAAACAACGATTTGATATTCTACCACGTGGTAAATGATTTCATAGAATTGATAATAACCAATACTTATTGATTACTTATCACGTATGTTAAATAGCACACATCATAGTTTTGTTATTGTTGAGATTGTGCGCTTTAAAATACAGTAACGTTACACTCGTTGTTGAAACTATATTTATGCAAAAAAAAAAATATTATACTAAGGTGTGAACGTTATATACCTAATAATAATACTAATTAATGAATTTCAAAAGAAAGTGTTGCCTAAGCGTAATTGTCATGAATGTATAATGCGTAAGATTTAAGTAAGTACGTAATTCAACCAATAAATGTTGTTGTCTCATGCGCTTATAGTCAAAGGAAACACTTCGTGTTAAATTTGTGTAGTGAATTAGCATTGTTAAACTAGTATTTCTTTGATGAGATAAACTTTAAACTATTCGTCTTTCTATTCCTAAGAATATTTATAGAGGACTAACAACTACAACTAAAGCTCACAAATTTAACGCACCCGGCAAAGATATTCTAAGACATTAAAATAAGACGTGTATTGCAGAGCTATAGTTTCAAAATTTAAATAAGCAGTTATTAATAGACGTGTGAATTGCATTTAACTATTCAAAAATTTAGTTCTTGGCCAGCAAAATTATTTACCACCTTGTCTAATCGTACGTTCTTCATAGCGAATGCTTAATTATTATAATGAAATTTGTCGATTGCTGGCAATCATATTATGTATAGAAACAATAAAAAATAATCAAATTATAATAAAACTTACCCTTCTTACCATTATTCCTCAACTTAAGCTTGTTTTCCCTATTCTTTAGATTATCCTTGATGGTTTCCTATTAATAAAATATTTACAATGCTTACAATTTTCATATTACAATTTCTGTATGCGTTTTGTGCGTTTCTCTACAATTAATTGCTAAATTCAGTACATGTCTGCAATTATTAATTATACATTTATTTTCGTATTTGGCATTTAGGCATACTGATGCATATTAAATGACATCCTTGCAATGCCAAGTTGTAAACGATAGTTTTACTTAAGTGGTGAAGCAATTTAAATGCATTTTTACTATTCGTTTGAGTGCAAAATTAATCGTGTAAAAGATATTCGATCACTAGATGAATTCACTATCCGCATATACAAAAGAATTATATAAAATACAATTGCAATTGCTAAAATCTCAAAACTTAAATAGTCGTTAAATATATAATATCAGATAATACCAAGTTGACGAATTAAGTTGAAATGTTCAATAATATACACATGTCAAGCAAGTTTTTGTTTGTTTGTGTTGTGTTTAAATAACTAACTAATGCAAATGCGGAACTGTACACTACTAAATTATAATTTTCTCTTTACAATAATAAAATAACATTCCCTAGCGAAGTAATAATCAATATAATTTAATAAAAATGGAACAAATCGATATACTTAATAAATTATTTCAATGCGCACTAATAGCGCAATTACCAATCGTCGATTGCTTTGTTTGCCTCGCTTAGCACGAAAGAAAAGAAATTAAATAATACAACTAGTAGTCTCACGTGTTTTCTCTTTGCCTGCAACACTCAATATACGATTCATAGAAACTATAAATAAAATATAACATTAGATAGAATTGATTACAACTTAACAAATAATTCATTATTACCCCCCAAAGAGTGAAAAGTATTTAAATTGCAATTGTAACTAGACAAAAATCCATCTATACTAGCCGTACTAAATATTTTAGCAAATTAATAAACTATTTGATAGGAAAAAGAACATGTTAATACCTAATTAATTAGTATTAACACTAATCTAATCATTTCTTCTAAATTTCTATCATTTAAATTTCCTTGCTTCCTTCATAGTAACCAAATATTGGCGTTAATAGCTCAACAATTATAATTCAAACAATTAATATAATCAATGCTAACGATGACGCGTGATGGTATTATATAAGTAAGTAAAAAAGTTTACAACTTTTTCCTATTCAAATTGATTGCACGTAATTTTATAAAAATTGTAATTATTTCCTTCAATTAATCCCAAAATTAATTAAAACCCTACTTGCAAGTAGCCCGTAAAAGAATATTTTCTCTCGTTTTCTCTTTGATTATCTATTAAGGCACTGTTTCTGAAATAAACTCTCAAAGTAATGGCTCTCTCCCTATCTCTGTGTTTTCCTCCCTAATCTGCGTGTTATTCGTTTAAATCTTAATGGTGTTATTAGTTAATACTGGATTCAAATTTGCCGTAGATTTACTTTGACAGTTATTTTACACTTATTCGCTAATTAATTCGAAACTGCATTAATTATTTAAGAATAATGAAAAACCCTGAATTTGATTTTCTGTATGCGTACCTACAACTTATTTCTAATTTTGCGTTAATCAACAGTTTTATAATTAGTTTAAAAACAAACTCATGCACTCTTAATCTAATTTGTTTATAGTCTTTTGCATCTTGAATTTCATTATGCAAATAAATATGATTAAGTACAAACAGTTATGAAAGATGTGTACTTAACTATTTATCTCTAAATGACTTCTTAATAAATGTTTCAAAGTGATACAAAAACCTAACAACTTTGGTTCTTTATGGAATGGTAATAATTTATGTTATTTATATTGCAGATCACTTGCAATGTCATAACATATTCGTATAAGTTAATTAGCCCCCCAGCAATAATTCAATATATAAATATATATATCTATAATCTCGTTATTAAAACTACCATCGTTTAACTCATTAATAGTTATTCAATATTCGACGGAATGCAATTTGTGTGTATGTGTATACAATTATTAAAAAATAATAAGTATGTATGACTTGAGTACTCGCGATTCTTCACTATCATCGATACTTGTAAACTATTTTACGTTTACTCAAATGTTTCATACCACCTATTACACCTAATTCTCTCATGTAATTTTCATTTTAGGAAGACCCATTTCGTATTACCATCAACTTTTCAATGGGAAACGCAACGCATATTTGTACTATGTTGTTTCTTGTTTTACTAAAGGATTATCGAGAAACTCATGTCGTATTCAATTCGTAATAATCCGCAATGTACAATTAACATTAAAGGAAATCAAAAATCCCTTCTTAGTCCTTGAAGCAGCACTCCTGGAAGCTAGCAAAAAGATGAAGCTTCATCTTTTCCCTCGGATCTTTTAAAGAGTGATTCACCAAGGATTTGAACGGGTAAATCTCCGAAAAAGGCTTGACTTTAAAGTAAAAATACATTCATGACTTTCCCGAGCATCCATTAAAAATATTCGTGGCGATATTTGGCGCATAATTTGCACTATTAGTTCTTCTTAACTAAATGCGGATGTGTACGAGCGACAATCGCTTGCAGTTTAGCCAATTGCGTGAGCAAATTCGTATTGTTACCTTCGAGCGTTTGTATTTGCTTGCGATAATCGCTATTTTCACTAACTAGAATTTCTACTTTCCGTTCGAGCTGATCCATGTACTCTTTCTTTTTTCGCCGGCTTTCTTGTGCTGATATCTGTAATTCAAATCATGATTGTTTAAACTCGTTCACAAATCGTGCGATCGATTATGACAGCACACCTTATTTTTAATTTTCCTGCGGATTTTCTTCAGCGACTTTTCTTCGGCTTTGGTCAATGGTAGCTTGGTTGGCACTGGATATCCTTCGGCAATCAAGGTGCGCTTTTCTTCCTCGGTCAGCGTTAAAATACCTGTTGAACCTTTCGGCTGCGTGCTAATTAAAGGTGTGTGTATGGGCTGCCTCGTTGCGGATCCATGATGTGTAAGGATAACTCTGGTTCCCGAACTGGTTTTCGTTCGGATGAGACCAGGAGAGGATGGTTGACTGATAGACATTGAGGACACGGTGACATTGTCTTCGCTCTCCTCACTGCTCGAACACGATGGCGGTGTTGGCGGCAAGTGGAATACGCTCAGATTGTTTGGGTCCACTTTAATGTTGATTTTTGGTGCCAGTTCCAAACTATTACTCGTGAAGATATTGTTCGCTGCAGTGAGCATGATATTACAATTTTTGAGCACACCCTTTGGATCGTCATCACTCGCAAAACTTGAGCTGAAGAAATCATCGACATTTGGCTTGACATCAATCTGTGTTTCAAAGACATGCTGCGGCGACGATGGACACGAAGAATGCGTGCTGTCTGTTTCACTATAAGGTTCATCTTTTATTTCTATCTCGTCGTGCAGCCGTTCTCCGCATGCAGCGTTCATTGATATCGTTGGGAAACATTCATCATCCATATCTAAACACGCATTATTGTAAATCTGCATTTTTGCGTATGTGTATGAAATGTTACCATCGACTTTATGGTGAGATATTGGCGAATCTGGCAGAGAATCTCCATCGGAAGCTAGACTATACGAATGCTCTGATTTGATTGGTCTTGTGCCCAATATCGCATCGGTCATTAATTTATCTTGCAGAACTACTGTATCTGTATTTGGTAAATCCTTTTCGAACAAATTCCAATCAGTTAAATCATTGCCGGGATTCAATCGCAGTACGTCTTGCATCGTCTGAAAAGAAACACATATTAGTACATGTGCTCAAAGTCATAAATGAAACGCATATTTCTATTATTAGTGTACCAACATCAAATACGCATGTATGACATCAGAGTTGAAACCATTCGCAAATATACCGTTATATTAAATACTTGAGTCGCATTCCTGCTGGTCGCACATGTTACCGAATGATGTTATCAGATAATTGAATATTTCATCCGCAATTATAAAGAAATTGCCATTGCAACTTTTCAAAAAGTAGTTCAAACTGTGTGCAAATCTTATATATATGGGAAAATGAGCATGGCTATAGCTAAAAGCAAAGTGAAAGGTTGTTCTGCAATGGCAAGGTGAAGGTTTCGGCAATCACCAAAGCGTGCGAACGGATCTGTGAAAGAAGTGTGTTGCGCGCATTCGCGTCTTAAGTGCGCGAGATCATCCAACTTCCAATACGAGTACGTTGACATTACTTCGATGACTATGAGTATATTTCGACAGCATTTTTCTACTTGTTTAATGCCAGCCAGTTATAGAGCGTTAAGTGCATAGAATACCAAAAACAGACCCTCGACGCGCCGCCGTACGTTATTTCAATTAAAATTTAAATTCGATTAAGAGTTTATGATGCGTTACACGTGCTGTTAGCTTCACGCAACGCAGGCCATGCGACGATGCAGTGTGTAACATAATAAAAAATACATTGAAATTCCACATTCTTTCAGTTTTCCGTGATTGCAACGCAATGGACAATTCTCATTGCGTTCCAATGCGTTACACCTTCTTCCTTAAGTATTTGCCGTGGCCCAAAACATGGACGGATCGAAGAAGCATTGCTGGAAATGAATTCTGCCCACTTGCTTCTTGGAATATTTATAAGATAGAGTCCATTGACACCAACAATAAATATATAACTTCTTAACCAAAAAATGCAAAGAATTTAAACGTGCAATAACTTTAAACTCTGCTTGCTGAAGCAAAGAGAAATAGGCAATAAACTAATAATTTTCATGCATCTAAAATATAAACACAAGTTTGCTACGCCTTGAACCTGTACAAGAAGAGGCCAACAACCCAAATGTTTGAACAATCATTTATGATGGTATTTCGCAAGTTGAAGAAGCAAACCATAGCGGTTATATAATTAACATATGTTAAGTGCGCTATAATGGAAAGTCTAAAGCGATAAATAAATAAATAAGTTTAACCGAATTTAATGTGATAACCGGCCGTACGAAGCGCGCGACAGGAAGGAAGTGCCTCTTTTATACTAAACGATGACAGTTTAAGATAATCCGAAACGTATTGTTATCACTGCTAAATACTAGTACTACAGCAATTATACTATCATTTCAATTCGAAAGTAGACTACACTTATAAAATATCATGTCAAATAAGTTGTAATCAAATTACTCCACACTGAAAAAACTTGCGCGCTTTGCCCGTGCTAGATTGCATTAAAGTTAGTAGCTTATTAAAGCTATTATAACGAATAATAACAGAATCATGACGTTCTAATGCTTGAAGAATTAAAACGTAGCAGAATAAGAGAATAAAAAAATGGGAATGAGAGTCAAACCACGGTGAAGAACTAAACGGAAGTTGAACGACCGTACAGAAACTCGCACACCCATGCATACCATCGCGGGCATAATGCGTGCAAACGGCGGTAGCCAAGCAATAAATAACTGAAGAACCAGACACAATACGGCCATACATTCAGCATTTCAGCATATCTAAATTGTGGATACAATTGGCCAATTGTGCAATTTGATGGCATCTTGACGCTCAATTCAATTCGAAATTGAAATGCGATGCGCGCATCAAGTGCGTACGAAATGTAAGTCTAAGCAGAAATCGCACGCTGAATTTTAATCGTGCAAGGTGAATGAATTATTAATTTATAAAAGCGCTGCAAAAAAACACCAGCGTGCACAAATTGTTGTTCGTTCGATGTTTCTGGCTTGCGTAACGGTTGAGCTAGCACCTATGCGGTCTAAATATTTGTAATTGCACTTTTTTGCTTGAACGGTAAACATTTTGCGCACTCGCAAAAAATGCGACCGATAGTGTCGCAAACGTGTCAAGAAAGCGCATTCGATAATTTCCTATCGCTAAATTACTAATAATACATGTTTTAATTGATAATGACAATCTATTCCTGTCCAATCGACTACTACATGTGATAAGTAATTATCTTATCCGGGGCGCGATAAAAATTTGGAATAATTACAGCAAAAAATCATTCAATTATTCAATTACCGACATGTTGAAAATGAAATAGGCTAATAAATCAAATTGATTCACAATCAAACGCACTGAATGGCCTTAATCAATGCACACATGTGAATGTGGCGTTCAAAAGAATCCCATATGAAATCTAGTTGGGTGGAATGAAATTACTTTTTGTATTCCGCAATGGCAAAAGAGTATTTTCCAGATGATCAAACCAGCAACGCATTGCAAACGACATAGTACAAGCAAATGTGATAAATCTATTCCGGCGCGTGGGCTGTGAGGCACGCTGGCGTCATTCACTATCACTGTCATTCGTTGCCGCCGCGCCGCCCGCGCCCTGGAAAAAGTATGCCACAATATTTACGCGTGCGCGCACACCCAAAGCAACCCTCGATTATTGGATGAAGCGAGTCGATAATGAATTTGGCCTTTTCCATTATGCTGGCGCAAGTTGTTTATTATGCGGGCGTACGTGCCCTAAGACTGTTTCAAGTACATTGCGTCACGAGGGAAGCAACAGGCTTCAAAACACATTTTACGTCATCCTAATGTCCATTCACGCGCTGAACACTTGCAGCCACCCACACTGCTGTTGCTAAATTTAGAATCTTGATGATTCGACGTAAAGTTGCTAGCAACTATTTAGTTTTCCACCAACTACGCTGTCGTAAATAAAATAATTATTAGGCGTAGTGCTCTAGCTTTAATCCTTTACGTGAAATAATTAATTATATTATTGTTTTGAAGCTATTAATAACTCTGCAATGAATAAATATTTTTAACCTTCTTTTTCCTCATTAACGCCTGTAATAAATATGTTTCTTTACTCATCATCAATTAATAACTTCTCTCCATGACTAATTTAAAAAGTTCGTAATCAAATTCTTCAAGAACTTTCATTATGCATAAATCTATGAGGGTTTCCGCTAGTTTCCGCTAATTTCTAATGAGATTGTCGTATTAACAACCGCGATATATATGTATCAAATAATAATAATAAAAAAATACATAAACACTTTCTCAGGCATTAATAATATTCCACGCGAGTTTGCATAAATCAAGTTAAAGTGCTCGCGGTTTTCGCGTTATTCGTGTGCAATTTCCTTGAGTTTCAAACGCAAGTTCATACGGTGGAAAAACGCTGGGTTATCGTAAACGTTATCACCGATCACTACGAATGAAAACCATATGGTGATTGGTTGGGCATTGTGTCGTGTGGCCTTATCCATTTGTTCGATGGAAACGGTGCATGAACGTCAATTCATATCATACGAGTGCATGGCGCGAGAGAGGCAATTATTAAACAAAATGGAAAGCTAAAACTATAGTATTGTACTATTTGTATATGCAAAACATCCTGCTAATTTATGCCCAATACATTCAAAGCTTTTTCAAGATCCGAGGAAAAGTATTTTTGCGCTCAAATCCAGACTCATAATTAAAATGCAGCGCGAAATGGAGAAAAAAGAAACACGCTAATAAAATCATGAAACGAAAATGTTAATTATAAGTACGTATTGTTATCAATGCGTGCTTATCACCGCGCGACTGTGTGTAGTCTTGACACACGTCTTAAAGCATTCTGAAATGTTAAATTTGTATTTATCTATGTGCAATTGTTTCTTTTTGTGTGCTTTTTATTTTGCGCGCGGCGTAGAAAAATCAAATCAAACAAGTGCGCAACAATGAAAACGCTGCACCATTTCATGAGCGCGCGTTCGTACTTTATTTTTTGGATAAATTGTGAAATCACGTAAAGCACGAACTCAGCAATTTGTTTAATTATTGCAGCAACACGCCAAACAAGCGCACGACTATAGACAAATATGTGCGAGTGTATAAATAATTAATGTCTTATGCTTGACGTTTAGCACTGACATATTTTTGCACTTGTGTTTGCACTTTTTATATTTACCACATTTTGATATTTTTGTGTGTATTGACAAATAATATTGTTCCACCTCATATCTTTATAGCCATATTTTGCAAATTTGGAAAATTCGCTCGACGTTCAAGTTTACGCTCCGAATTTATGAATTAATTGAACGTAACTTTAAATTGTAGACAAGTAGTAATTCCTTACTTGAAAATGATTTTGAAAACGTTGTCGTAATTACATGCGACTTATGCTTTAACTAAATGGATTACCTACTAAAGAACGAAAAGTTTGTAAGACTTCCACGGCAATTTACGAGCTATTTTTCATGTGTGTTCTAAAAGCATTTAAAACTAGTTAGTCATTAATGAGATACAAATAAATGAGTTGCAGCAAAAAAACATACTTGAATTTCCGACGCGAGCAAAACAGTAAATGTTTTGTATTCATAAACTCTTATCATAATATGAATGCAAACCAATAAATTACAACAAGAAACAAAGCACTCCTGATGTGCATCATACAAGTACAAATTGTACAAACGCATTTCATTATTTGCGCTATGCTTTTACAATATCACGTATTCTTCCGTGAAAGTGATATTGATTCATTTACTTCCACAGGACAACTGTTGGAATACATTATAACCATTCAGGCGAGTAGATGTCCTGAATTCTGAAATCGACTAGATTCTAATCAATACGAATTCGGTCAAGTTTTCCCAAGGTAACTAATAAATGAAGTAATAACATTTTCCTTCACGTCCGCAACTGAATTTTCGCGCAAACTTTACGTGACTATAAATGAAATAATTGCACGAGTTAAGAATTCAACACCACTATAGAACAATAAAAAGTTAATCAGTGACTACTTAACTGTACATAAATAGGTAGAACATGCAGGTTTCGTACACCCACATACATCGTACGGAATAAGCAAACGCAGTAGCAGCAGCAAACGGCGCAAATACGTTGTATTTAAACATTCAATAGCTGCTTCAACTTTATTGATTGCGCTCTATAGATTAGCTATTCATACCGTAAAGTGCAATCAAGTTGTTCCTCTCAAGGCTGCATGTACTTTCTTCCGGAACAGCGCGGCGAAGAGATTGTTCGAGAATCGTAATCAAAGCGTGAATAATGAATACAAATGTGGTTATAACATGAAATCTATGATGAGTATGATAAGAACCGTCTGTGATCGAGTGATTCGCGGATGAGTACGGGGCGTGAGAGTGAAGCGCATTTCGCTCGATGTGAGTGCAACTTTCCAATCGACTCTCTCGACTTGTTTAAGTTCATTATTAAACACTCTACTAATTATAACTCGAACGGCTTGCTTCGAACGATACGTCGAATGGAAATGCGGATTTTCCTAATTGTCTTCGATATTTCCATACGCAACTCGTTGAATTCAGTTGGCTAACTTTACATTTCTTCTGTTCTTTCGTTTTTGCGTCATTGACCTAGTCGTTGTTTGAACGGTAAAGCTTTTAGTTGCTTGTTCGTGCAACTTATTCACCTTGCAAAATAATATTCTCAACTGCAAGCAAGCGAGCAAACTCGTCAGATAACTTTCTAATTATTGCGCATCTCGTCTATCTGCATACGAAGTCTAAACTAACAAATCTAATCGCTTCAATTTTCGTGTATAAAGTCGTACGATATTTTTTTGCGCTGACATTTGACTTTTTTGAGCCGCACACGTATCTGTCAAGTACAGGCAAGGCTGATATGTGCGCTCATTAAAAAAATGCGAAAAGTGACTTAGCATTCGATACCCACTTAGATAATACCAATATATATATTTGTTGGAGCTGCATAATTATAACGAAAAATATACACACGTAGATAAAGTGCCATCGCAATAACTTGCTTCTTATCGACCCACCTCGTTATCAATTGGGTTTGCAATGGGCTGCAAAATACGTACCATATTCAGGTTTACTACAACATTATGTACCTACTTTCATGTACAATTGTGCATCGACTTTCATGCATTATTAAATACGATTTGAAAATATTTATACACGTATTCCGATTAAAAAAGAATTGTAGTTGTATAAACTTTTTAAATATTGGAATTATCTTAATGCAATCAAAAGTTATGATGATTTAATTGCTTACGTGTAATTTAAATGGAAGTAGTAAAGGCACTATTGAACTTCTTAAAGAAAAGAGCGCGATGTATACACCAAGTGCCCGGTTGCTAAGGACGCTCAAAAGCTCCTTAGTTACCATGCATGCAAATGCCATAAGAGCCGCCATCATGGATTTGCAAACATTTGGTAAGCCAATTAGGCTGCATATACCCCGAGCAATCAGGACTTGAATCATTTTACAATGAATCAAAAAGTTTTGAAAACCTTGTAACTTTTTTGTCCTTGGACATAAATTGTTGATTTTTCCAGAGATTATTAACAATGAATTGAATTTCATTGTGATATAATTTTTATGATCGCCATAAATTTATTATAGCAGTAATTATCCGATAAACCGAGGTCTATGTAAATTAAACTATGTCTATTATTATTTCAACTAAATAGGAATATCATCGCGTGCTTAATTCATAATTAACGAGCATGAATTAGACATCCCCAACTTTTCACGTTCAAAAATTAATTTTTTGCTATCAAAGATTAACACATCTAAACGGGTAATAAAAATAAGTTAGTCAGGTACTACTTACTACTGACGAATTTCAGTTGAGTGAAACCGCTTTAAAATCACAGTCGTGTTTACAATTACCTTATTTCCTGTCGTTTAAGCTAATGTAGATATCTGACCTTATTTCCGGTACTTTGACAAATTGTAGTAAGTTCTTAGAATGCTCCAAGTACACAAGCACTTGATATAATAATACTTCTCAGAAACGCATACGACAATTTGTAAAATATAAATATTATTTCAGTGACTGACGCTAATGAAAGTTGATTTTCTATTTTATCTTTACCATATTTAAATTTTTCATAAAAGTGGCGTGGCATACACGTAAAAAGGCGTGATTGGTCCATGCCAGGTGATTATGAATGAAGCGCCGCAAGCGCAACTTTAAAATTTCCTCTAGTGCGAAGAGTCTCCTCGAGCGCGAATACTCTAAGAAAATTGGCACACTCTCTGCGGCTTATGCGAGTTCATAGTTTTATCCCGAGGGCGCGCTAATCGAAATTCTTGCAAAACTACTGAAAACTCGTATGAAACTCTTTGAAAGTTCAATTAACAATTAATTTGTAGCTAACTGAAACATGTTACCTATTACTTATTACGTTTACTAGATTTGTGAAAGGTTTAAACAGCGAATAACTGCATATAAATGATACTCGTTTATGCGCGCTTGGAATGTAAAATATGCAAGACATTTACGTCTATTTTAAATTTATGGATAAATTAATGCGTCGATAATAATGTACATGGAAACATTTGAAACGCGCGTTGCCAAATATTTCCCGATAATGGTCCTTCAATCGATTTATTATATGTACTTTGAAGTACAAATGCGCGTATCTAATTTCATGGTGTTCGACGGTTGATTATACGAATTATGTAAGTTATTAGTAAAACAACGTTCAAGTACTGGCTCAACGAAGTACCTGTAAGCATTTTCTTTGCGGAATTCAACGTGCGCATCCGGTGCGCGATGGCTGCCTTCCGAAAAGGTCAAAAACGGAATTTACGTTCGCGCGTCGTCGCAGCGAGAAATTCGAAAAGTCGACCGTGAACTTGCTGTTCGTAGTTTTCCTTCTCGTGTGCTAAAGGAACTGCTTGCCGGACAGGCGAGTCGATTGCATAACCTGTTCCTGTCCGCTGCAGTAGTTAAAGAACTCATGCAAGCGCGCACTTGTTGCGTCCTCGTCTTTCGTCTTACGGTTCAATTAACTCGCGATATGATGCTATGCACGCCGCGTTAATTAAATACATGCATGCATCGAGACAAAGTGTCTCATTCCGCAACGCCAGGAGCGTTTCGCGCTCCTTCCTTTCTTTGGCGCAAAAAGTATTAGAGAGACATTCTCCGAGCGCACTTCGTATGCCGGTGACGTCAATTCATAGAACTTGCGGTAAAGACAAGTTTCCCACATGGCAGTCTTGTCGCATTGCTGAATAATTGCTCATGTAGGTGATTTCTCTTCAGCAATCCGCGAACGGGTTGTCTTCATTGGAATTCAACTATCGTACCGTACATTTATTCGCCGCAAGTGAGCGTACGAACACCGACGAGCCAGTGACCTTGGCCGTGGTTCTCCACACATTCACTACTCATTGACCATCATGCTCATCATCACGATGATGTGTGCTCATCGTTGTTGTTTTTTTTTTCAGTCTCCACATCCTTATACATTGATCGCTTATATATTGGAAATAACCGATATCTATTAACATTCCTTCCAAGAAAGAAACTTGAATGGCGATGGGATTTTTATAACTTATCAATCTAAACTTTTCCAAACTTTCCGTTTTCTCATTAAAATTTTAAATATGGAAATTAACAACTTCTAACAAATCCTATTAATGCTTTATCTCGAATTGAGACAATTAATAACTTATTCATGAGTATGACATTCTAATAACGCGCGCACGTGTGACTTTTCAGCATCATGTTTTACGAATTTGTTTAAAGTTTATCCTACACGGATTTTTAATGTCACTTACCCGAAGAGCACCGGTTAATTGTATTAATCATGTTTAATGACTAAATGACTCAGAGTGAAATACTTTCCAAAGAGAAATCGCCATTAGCATACGCCATTATCTAATAACTTATGAATGCTGTGCGGTGCTGCCAATAAATAGTAAATGTTCATATTCGCAAAGGTCAGCGCTAGGCATGCACAAGTCGCTTTTTTTCTAAATCATAACATTAGTTAAACTGGTTTAGAATTGTATTAGCACGATTGTAATTCTCCAAGGCATCATCAGCGGCATTCGCATCGCTCTTTTACTGTCTTCGATTAACTTTATTGCATTGTTCGACGGTTTACGGTAAACGCTGGGGGGAAAAAAGTTATCAATGCGATTCAAGTGAGGCATGAAATGGAACGGCCCCGATATCGATGGATGATGATGATGATGATGCCAATAGGTGGTACGTCATTGGCGTCAATGAGGTCAGACGCTCACAAAGCGTATTCATCATTCCTTCATTGAGCCATAGAGACAATTTCTGCACATAAGGTTTCAATCTCGCGAATAGCAATCGCAATTCAGCGAGTTAAATACATTCATTTGAAGCCTTCGACATTCGTCGTCGTCATTACTAATTGACCCATATTGGTGCGCTTCACTCGTGAGATCATACGCGCAATCTGTGGCAAGGAGATCAACCATAGTGCGATTCGAAATAATGTTTTGTTTAAATTCAATGTCAATGTTGCAAGTGCGCTATTTATAGGTGTGTTAATGCAGCTGCAAACAAATGAGTTCATAGTACATGGAAATTTACTATAAGACGCACCAATCATTAATTAAAAATCCCATTGTTAATCAAATAATAATATAAACATGATTACTCATTTCGTCGCGATTCCTTAAGAAGCACACATTATGATTCACTCGGGTAGGTTTATAACGGTAAAATCCTCATAAAAAAAGTCTTCAGACGTTGAGCGCGTCCAGTTGTCTAATAATAAATATGACAAGTGCATTTTTCATTTGATGAAATGATACATCCGTTACGTAATTAAATAAAATGTAAGTAAGTGTAGTATGATGAATGCACTATTGATAATTCGTATCTCGTATAGTAGTAACATTATGTAAGTGAGTGCACTCAATTGAGAGAAACTGTAGAGCCTGATAAGTCGTAATACTGGCACTGATAAAACGAGCAAGTTTAGTTTTATCACTGAAGCGTTAATAAACTGGTATAACTCAATCCAGCTTTTTTGACTGACACTGCTAGTGGATATCGTAAAATGTTATCATGAAATTATTTATAAGGTTTTACCCATTGCTGGAATTTACATCGTCTTACAAAAATGATCAATACAACCGCAATTACCATTTCAAGATCTGGAAATTTTCAATTACTTCATCGCAAACAAATCATAATTCTGCATTTCACAATTTCTATTGCCGTCTTGAATATTATATTCAAATAATTTGCTCATGTATTTGAATAAAATTAATTCAAAATGATGTTCTTATCGTAATTATGCATAAATAAAATTCAGACATGTCATAATACATAGCAGAAATATAATAATTAGTCGCAAATGACATTGTTATTGTAAAATAAAAATATCCTATAAATAAACCACGAGTCATTAATGCCTGACACATGAATAAAAGCAATTGCTTTATTTTCGTTATCCGGTGTGACTTTGATTAATAATTTTTTTATAAATATATACCCTGATAAATGTCCCACTCGATTCAATTAATTCGTTTTGAAAATTTTTCTAGAAATGTGACGAGATAAAAAAATATTTTCGATATCTATCTATAATATTGCATCACCGCATTACCTACTATTATTATTGCCAAAACAGTATAGAAATATCAATTGAGAGCATATCCACCAAATAAAAACTAATACGAGTAGGAAATAAACAATTAAGATAAAAGTTATAGAAAATATTAAAAAGTTGTTATTGCACACGATTGTTGTTACAAACTAGATGAAGCTTTGTGTGCGCCATAATTATGGAGTAAAATTTGATGGAAAATTAAAAATTTGCGTGACGAAAATACGCGTTCATCCTACAAAAGAAATGACTTGCAACTTCACATACGGATGAATGCATCAGAAGAATAATATTTCTACTAGAAAGTTTGCCCCACACGCATCACGACTTGCATTCGAATTGTTGCCGTAGGTTTGACAATTGAATAGTGCAATAAACACAAATAAATTACTAACTTATTTATAAATTAATTATTCCACTTCTAATGTACCTATAAATCTGTCGTAGTTATTTTGGTAGTTTATGAAACTTTCACCATTAATTTTACCGGAAAATTTAGTTCATCATCAAATCATACACACTAACTATGTACTTATCTATTCCGAATAATAAATTATAATTGCAAAATATAGGAAAACCGATGTAATTGTGTCCTTGTTATGTAATTTCAAAATATAATAATCGTCAACTTTTTTATCTAACCAACAAGGATTTTAAGTGAAATTTAAATAGTCCAATTTTTCCTCGGCATGAAAAAATAGCGCACGTGCTATTAACTGTATCAACACAAACGAAATCAAGATAATATTATCGTGCACTGCTTAACTAGGTTTAAAGTTTACCAAATCCTCATCATAAAAATTCATCAATCAGTCTTTGACTATGGTACATCATTTGCGTGCGCAATTCGTCGGCATTGGGTCATTATTAAAGCTTAGTGATACTAATCACGATAGATTAAGTACTCATATGAAAATCGAATAATATCGAGGTACAATTGAAATGCAAGTAATGAGCAGTAGGTAAACACATTAAAATATAATTTCTCACAACACAACAGGTCATTCAATTGGCGCCGTGCGTTATTGTGATCTGCGCGCAAGGACGATGGAAAAGCTTATTACCGCAAAGTTATATTATATTCACGTTAAGTTACGTGAATCACTACTGTGGAATAAAATTAATATGAGTAGAAATATTTTGAAGGCTGAAACTATTCTATACATTTTTTGCTCCGCTGCAATATTCAAAATATTCCCCGCTTTTTTTGTCATTTATAACTTGGCCGTCATTTCTAGACACTCTTTTCAAAATAACTATGTATTTTGCATATTTTTATCATTTTACCAACGTATGAATTTTATTACTTATTCGCCAAAATGTACTACGTATTATTTTATCTACCCATTATCGCACTCACTATGCACATTATGCGTACAAATGATAAAGAAGTGGTCTCCAAATAACTACAATACAATAATGTATGTATAATAGTACCATGGATTTTCGTTGAATTAAAACTTGACGTAAATATGACCACAAATTCAACTGAAATCTCTCTCATTCATATCCTTGAACTTGCTTAAACTACGAGTACGAACATGAAGCGTACGCGGAAAGAGCTCATTTAAAACTGCAACAACTTTTTAATTTCAAGTGTGTTTTTCCAAGTTTAACACGCTGTTAGTTAAGTCGTTAAATAGCTATGTTGCAGGAGTGTGTTGGTTATTTGTTTCTACGAATAATGAATGCATAATAATTAATTGCATTTTGAGTGATTAAAGCAAGTATGGCACAGCAGATGTAGTTTGGAAATAATTTAAATGCAATAAACAGTGCAATTACAAACACTTACCGAATCGAGGGCAGCATCCCAAAACTCTGAATTAATGTCATAAAACTTATCCACTGCATAATCTATGCTGATTTCCATCATAACTGACAATTTATCGGCGGACGTTTAAATTCCAATAAAATATAGTCACCCTAGTGGCGGTGCGCAATGAATTAATAAGTAACACTCGCCAACTGCTATTGATTCCAGTTGTTAGTTTGATATAAACTTCAACTTCACGTGAGAATCGACACTATTGTTCCAGATTGTAAATAATTATGCCAATTATGGAAACGTAAATAACATGAAATGACAATCGTCACTTTTCAGCGCTTCAAGTTCTTCGAACCGCTCTGGCGCTATCCCGCAGTCAACCTGTTGATACGCAGCGCTTAAATGACTACCGAATACCCGAAAAAACTCCAACAACCTTGCGGTATGTACTCGTCGCTCGAATAGCCTGTTATCGACGGGCGTACACTCCACACCACGCACGTTCCGTCGCAATACTAACTCGGAAATCTTGTGGACGAATCGCGTGTGCAGCGCACTCGATCCACCACTCGCTATCTACATATCTACGTAAAGCAGGAAAGTAATGCTGCCTGCATCGAGTTAGAGAGTCGCATCCGTACAAGCAGCATTAATAATATCTAACAATATAAAAAGCTGTATTAAACGATTACTCAAAATTGCCGCACGCTGGAAAAAAAAACAGTATGGTAATATGAAGTTAGGTCAAACATTTTTAATTAAGTGTTGGCTTTCTTTCGCGCATTATAAAGAAATATATGTAGATAAATAATAGCGATAAAAACAACAGACACAATAATTTGTCTGGCTTGTAAGCAAATATCAGCAAATTAGTATAAAATAATTATCAATGATTTGAGAATGAATTCGATGAATTAATATGATTTAATTCGTTTTAGGATTTGCTGATACGAGTGTGGTTCAATACAATTTCCTGATAAAGCATAATTCGCATAAAAATCAAAGTTGCCAATCATTAATGACCTATCTGCAAATGTGCCATATTCGCATAAATTCAAATACGCATTCAACTCTGGTTGACTCCATTTAAAACTATTTTTATGCAACAACCATCAATGAAAATGAAAAATATCAGTTAATTCGCTAGGCCTGATAATTACCATGATTTAAACAGATCCTCCTCTTACGAATTGAAATGAACATATCGTAAGTATACGACTTTTACATTATATATAACAATATGCTTAAATTAGAAATCAACATTTTCTTGACCAATACGTTAGAATACAGCTATGTACAAGTCTACATTAAATGTTCTTTGATTAACCCCAAAGGTATTACTTAATTACCTGAAACAACTTCATCAACTGAAAGAATCATTTGACTTGAATGCCCAAACGTAAGAAAACTTTACTTCGCCATCGCTTGCATGTGCGACACTATTTTACGTGAGAAGTACTAAATATTCTAAATATAAAAATAAATCCTCACTTTATACAGTAACGAATAACTCGCACCGAAAAGATATTAATTGCAACGAGCGCAGCTACGCCGCTGTTGCATAGAAATACACTATGTAGGAAAGATTTCAGTTTGCTGCTCCTTATCGTTCTTTGAAGAGTTTGCTGAAATTTTAAAACTGATTGTTATAGACCCGCAGTTTCTTACCCTTTCACTTCATTTTAATGATGCCGTCTATTTTTGAGCCGTGACACCAAGTTACAGATCTTAAGTGCCGGCCCCAGTTTCAAACCCATATACTTCATCATCATATCGGAATTTAGTAGTAACAATGCTTTGCCGTCGATTTCCTTCAAGTAAATGTGTTTTGCGCTCAATAACTTGATTCACAAATTAAACTCGCCAACTTACGTGTTTCCGGAATAAATCCGCATGAATTCCAAGACACGGATCAGTCGAATTAATATATTGAATAACTTCCTCAATGCTCCATTCGGGTGTAGGTATCTTGTTTAGATGTGTAATAGACGATTCGTTCATATTGAACACCGATGTTTCCACCGGCGTGGTTGATGTCGCAGCTTCTTGCTCTGGTTGTTTTTTAATTGGAGGAGGTTCACAAATATCGCAATTTGGGCATGACGATTTTGTTGATTTTAAACCTAACATTGAAAATACAAATGAACAACCTTCACCACGCTAAACATGAAATACTTACTAAATAACTGTTGACAGCAACCAAGATTATTTGCCAAATTCTGAAACACTTTCTCCAAGTCACTGGCCATATTCACTTCTGGCAATTTCAAGGTGTACGTCGAACCATTATGAGTGATAGATATTTCTTCGCCACGCTGTGCGCTCAGCTTTGACAGGATAACACCCGGCTTATGGGACGCATACAAAATCTTACCAATTAGCATTTTTACCAGCTCCTTATGGCTGGTATCTTCAATAGTTGAAGGAAGCTCAGCAATATCAATGTACGGGCCTCCAAGACATGATTTGTGCGTGTATACAACAGTAGAAGTTAAGGCTTGGCCAGACGTGTCAGCTTCAGGCTGTGGTTGCACTTCAGCAGTGGAACTTACTGCTGGTGGTGTAGTACTTGGAGTGCTTATAATAGTTGTCTTTGGCCTAAATCGATTTGTAGGCACATGTTGCTTTTGACCAGGAGGCTGCATAGGATGACCTGATTTTGCACACCAGCCGATTGGAAAAATGTCTCTACTATCAAATCGACACCAGTAATCAAATGCTCCTCGC
This sequence comes from Aleochara curtula, assembly GCA_963978815.1. Lineage (NCBI taxonomy): Eukaryota > Metazoa > Arthropoda > Insecta > Coleoptera > Staphylinidae > Aleochara > Aleochara curtula. Next base: position 10,324,074 of record OZ022221.1, on the reverse strand, counting down.
CATCCATCAAATGTCACATGAATTTGATCATTCTTAATAGCTCCAATTGTAGCAGTACAAATCAGTTGAGGATTCTTCTTATCCACTGCCTCTAACTTTTGTCCAACTTGAAAGAGATTTGTCCTTGAAGCAAGAGGCTCCTTTTGAAATATTTTAGCTGGAGCCATTTCAGCTCCATTAAGTGTCTTCAGTAAAAACATTGGCCAAGAACTTGCATTCATTCGAAAACCTGTAAAGTCACCTTGTAGTTTGTATGCAAAATGTAAACAAACTTGTGTACTAACCTAGTGGAGGTTGCAACATCCCTCCAGATTTTTCACAATGTCCAATTGCATGAATTTCACTTGAATCCACCAAACGCCAAAAGTCATTCTTGTTATCACTGCCATCCAAGCGTAATCGTAGCCGTGGTCCTAAAATACTTATCACAGTGGCTATACATGTTGAAGTTACATTGCGTGGATCCAATGCTTCTAGCTTCATTCCAACTTTAAAATCATTCTGAGGGGGCTCAGGACTTTGGCGAAAACAACTCAGGGGCGCTGGAACACTGTTTGTTTCTCGAAGATACTCTTCCCAATCAAATGTGATATAGGTTTCATATTGGAAATGCCCTGGTGCTGCATTCTCTGATGTTGTTGTTGGCACCGCCGATAACACTTTATTATTAGGCGAATCCTTCTTTTGGTGCTTATTCATACAGTGCACAGAGCAGTAATCCTTGCTGCCATTTGATCCTCCACGAGTAACATTATCACAATTGGGACAGGCGCCCTTGGTGTATGCCTTACGGAATTCAGCGAGACACGTTTCAGAACAAAACTCTTTCTTACCGTTGGTCGTTGGTAAAACGTATTTTAAAGGTAATTTACCCTCATTGCACCAGGTGCAACCAATGTTCTTTTTTGGCGGTCTACCAGGGCCTCTCATTTTGTTATTTACGTTGGGAGAGTAACTCGATGACATTGTTTCGATGTTAGTTATTGAAGCAGCAATGCTGTGACACATTTAAATGCATACTAAATACCGGTACATTAAATAAACTAAGGAAAATCGTTCATCCCAACTTGTGCTCCAACACGTCAGCTATAGATGCCCACACCTTACCACCGTTACAAACACTGCACACAATCGCAGCATGATGATAATTATTCCATCAAACTATTGATATATATTCCATAAAATGTTCACAATCCACTCAATTATTAACGCACCGACTTAATCACTAGAAAATGTCAACAACTACGACTGACAACGTCAAGCAGTTTTTTTGGTTACTAATGGCAAGCAGTGCTGTCAACCAGCAAATATTAAACTCACCAGCGTATAGTTCGTGTATGTTTACATAGAGTATTGGTCCAGTTCATGACAACTTCGTTACAATTATCCTTCAGGATAATAAATCATATCAAAGTGACACTGGTGGCACCCTTTAACCCTTCACAATGTTGAAGTAAGTAGTAGCTACGTTAGTGTCATGTTGAAAATTTCGTGATTTACTTGTTTCCACCTGAAATTTATTTTAACTGCTACAATGCATTTGGCCCGAGCTATTATGCAACTGAGAATAAGCCTAAAGCAAGGATCTCGTAGATTATATTTTATAATGTTAGCTGTTTCATAAGTCCTGGATGACTGCTTATTGCAAATTATTCTAGGTTTGGCCTAAAAGTGGGTCTCATTGGAGGAACGTACTACTATCTAGCCCAGGAAGGCATCTGGGAAGACAGTGATAAATCTTCAAAAGCCTATGATAAATTATGTACAGCAATGCAGCCTTATCTTCATGAAGTCAGCTCTCAAATTCCAGTTAAAGTATGAATATATAATCATTACTTTCTAGATAAACTAATTTGTTATCATCAGTTTCCAGATCTCCCAAGCACTGAGCGTGTCTCATTTGTAACTAAGCACTACTGGAACCAAGGAGTGATGAGCACATTTGAATTTATTCAAAATATACCCAATCATGCTTGCAAATTGGGCAATAAAGGAAAAGAGCTGCTGTCTGAAAATTCAGAGTTTTCAAAGTTCCTTGACTCATTTAAATCACCAAATGATTCTGCCACTGGAGATTCATCAAAACCCACCAAATAGTCTTGAAGTTGATATTATAAATTTCAGATCAAGCATTCAGAAACAATGTAAAAATTTTAAATTATGTTGTGTCGCTCTTGTTTTATTAAAATATAGTTAAATATTAAGATCTTTGCCTTTAGTAATCAAATGTATCTTTTGGCAAACATCTGATACATTCCTAAAAATGAAGAAACTGTTGCTATTAAACCAACTTGCCATGTGCTTAATTTTTCTCCCCACAAGTACCCTTTTGGCAAAGTATTCACTGCATGTATTAAATCTAATGAACGTTGAATACATGTCAAGACTTCAAATCTTTGCTTTACCATCAACTTATTAAGTATGTCCCTAAAAATATAATATTAGAAATTCCATACAAAAAGGATTAATGCAATCAAATACATTTCATTTCCAATTTGCATATGTGTTTTATGCTTCTGCAGTAGTAAGACACATCTTATATTACTAAGCAGTGTCAAGTAAATGGATGCTACCCAGAAAACTGAAGTTGCTGTGTCCCATTTACTGCTATTACCATTTATCAATTTATGCTCTAGTAGCCAGCTCACTTTCTCAACTGGATAATAAAACTGATCAATAATATTAGTAATAACATTCAGGAAAGCTATCAGTTTGTCTGGCTCCTACAATGAATTTAGAAGTTAAAGCTGAATTAAAAGGTTGTTAGTAGATCCAACAAACATTTTGGCCAAATTGATATTCCAAATTGTATTTTAGCATTGGCAAATCATCCAATAAACGTAGAACTGCTCTGGTACCAGACATCTGGGAGCTGAACATTAGCATTTTCTTGGCAAACAAGTCATTATCACTCAGTCCTCCTATTAGTTTGGCTCCATAACATAAGGTTCTCAAAACCTGTTTAAAAATCGCATGTTAATGATATATCCATTGCAGCTACAATAGCTTACCTTATCACGACCTTTATAGGTATCCAAAATATCACAAATTTCGTCCAAAGCAAATTTTAATTTAGCCATTGTTCGGCGACCTTATCTTTACGATTAATTTACGAACTATAAGTCAGAAACTAATAAACTATTCATCCAGTCAACTACGCCTCCTAAGTATGTAGATTGTCTACTTTCTAAAACGTTTACTTTTACTCATGTCACCCATAGATCCTTGGGTAATAATAATACGTAGCTAATCGAAATTGTGCGAGCCAGTTTAATCCACTGATACTTATATCATTCGTGGATCAATTAAATTGGGCGGCTTATCGTCTTATTCGTATCAATATAAGTTTTTCCTATTATTTTCCACAGAATGAAAACGTAGCCAATTTGTTAATATAAAACGTTATAGCTATGCAACATTTTAAACTTGTATGCAGTTGAATTGCGACAAACTTTGTTATTACTTTATATTGGTTCATTTAACAATTAAATGTCTTCTGTATCTACTGTCCACTCAACGTTTGAGCTAATTATATTAATTCCTGTGTCTTGTTCGTTCATTATAATGTGTTACAACCGGCCGTCCGCTATTCTTATGCATTCCTTGACTTTTAATAACTAAATCCATATGCCGTTTACCAAGTCTTTTCACGCGCCTTGAAAGTTCAGGACAAGTTCTCATTATGGCAGTAATATCATGTAAATCCCATCTGTACAACTCTGTTATAGATACAGCAGCAACAGTCATATAATTTATACCCGAATAATATCCAATAGATCCAATTAAATTTCCATCTTCCAAATGTTGAAGTTCTTTTCCAAAGCTATTATACATAGCAACGGTTCCAAACGATACAAAATATATGCATTCAAAGTTAGTGCTGTAGCGCATAATAATATCATTTGGTAAATAGACGAGAGGGTTTAATGTAGCAACAATGCGACCAACAACAGGTTTTGGCAATCCTTGTAGTAAATCAATATTCATCATTAAATGACTGCAACTATATAGAAGGTTCTCGTACTGCAAATGTGTAGATAAATTGCCGATTATTACCGACTCTTCAAAAAACTTATTTTGAAACTTGTACGCAAAATAGGTCATTATTTTCGTCCGCAATTTTCCGTGCAAGTTACGGTTGTTCATATAGTTCAATATATTATTCCACATGTACTTGCATTTAATTTCCGAATTTTCCGTGTCCATAACACTTACAAATATAATGACTACCAAATACACGTGAAGGAAAAATAATGCGATAGTCATGATGATATCAATTACTGGATGATCATTTGTAGTTCTATCCCACGGTACTAGTTTAAAAGCTAACATGTAATAAACCAGGACTATACACAAATGTTCGTAATATATTTTAGCTTTGGCCAATGATTCCGGATGCGGATCTTGAATTTCCTCCTGATTTCTTCTTAAAATTGGCAACATATAATCCATACCATAATGCATACATGTTAAATAATGCAAAGAGAAGAACAATACTGTGCAGAACCATACAATTTGTTCGTAACGTATCCGAATGCCAAGGATCTTTAACACCCACCAATTTATGAAAAAACATCTGCTTATTAAATACAGATGAAATATGATCAAATGTAACCACAGTTCGATAAGATCATTCTGGATTAATTGCGAAAGTGGTCTTAGTAGGTCAAGCATATCAAAAATCAATTGGATTTTCAAATAGCGCAGTGCAATGCGGCCTATTCGCATTTCAACGCGATTTGCACCCTTTACTTTGTATCCGATTAGAAATTGCACCACGATGCAAGCTGATTGGATCACCTTGCATATAATAGTTATCCATCCGAAATGTCGGTACAGATGAAAATACAATTCAAACGTTGACCATGCAATGTAAAAGTATACAAAGAAGAAGCGTGTACAGTAGCAAACAATTGCAAACACGCTCATCGGGTGCGCAACATAAGGTCTGCAATTGTAAACCATACGCAACTTTTCTTTTTCGATCTCACGCATACTTTTATACGTGTGCCTGGCCTGGGGATGATAATACGAGGGCAACATACTATTTCTAATTGCGCGAATTATTCTGTCGCAACAACTTGCGCGCGGTTTCAACTGCGGCCAGCAATCTTTGATTTGCAACTGGCAATTATGATAACCGATGCCTTTATAGCGTCGTCGCATATCTATCTAAATCGCAAAAAGTCACTTAAACTGCTTCAACTTAATAACCTATTTATATTTCTTATCTAAAGTTTGACTTTTCCATTTCAATCATGGCCAGCTCGATGAAATAATCAAGTTGAAAGTTTTATACTTCTTTACTGCCGTGGTAATCTGTATGCAATCGAGCATGTAATTAGTGATTTGCCTCATAAAGTAAATTTTCATTTCATTAAGCATCTGTAAAGTACGTTTAAATTTCCATGCTTTTGCAAAGAAATGGTTTTCTGGTAATTAAATTTACGCCAGTGCGCGTCGGGTAAAGTTTGGTATGCATCATTACAACAATGATATTTTGTGCCAACAACAAGCGACCATTCAATTAAATTGTAAAGATATGGAATTTAATTGCGCATTGAATTTCTCTGTCCGGCTACTTATCGTTACTATCCGCACACGGGCATTCAGTTGCCAAAATGTGGTTGCTTACGATCGTATTATTTTTCGCACATCTGTTCACGGCAAGTACAATCAATGCTCAATTGCTCGTTTACGTGTCTATGTTATCCTTGTTTATTTCAGAAAGGAGACTGCAATGTACGCCGAGATTGTGGTAGTTTGGATGATACGCTCAATCGCGCGCACGGTTAAAACAATAATATAACGCCTTTTTTCCAGAATGCGGGGTCTCAAATACGGAGGAAATTGATATGCGGATCATCAACGGTATAACCGCTATGCCTCATCAATATCCCTGGATTGTGTATATCAAGTACATGAACAGACCCTATTGCGGAGGCGCAATTATCAATGACCGATACATTCTGACCGCCGGTCACTGTCTCTTCGAGTATTTGAATTCTATTATAATCACAGCAAATAATCTTGATAGCAATCTTTTCTCATGTTCTCAGGATGTCTCCGGCAAAGATGCAAGTGGTTGTAGGTGGTCATGATTCAGAAGTGGAAGATGGGCTCGTAATAAACGTCGAAAGTACAAAGTTGCATGAGAACTACACGCGCTATGATACATACGACGACAATGATATTGGCTTAATTAAATTGCGCTCTAAGTTGCGCTTTAATCAAAACGTGGTGCCCATCTGTTTACCAAATCCAGGTATACGAATCGCAAAAGTTATTGTTATAAACTTGACTAAATCTAATTATAATTAGCTTCGGAATATGCTCGAGCAAGTGTGACAATTGCCGGCTGGGGAACAACGGAAAATGGTGAAATGTCGAGATATCTTCTTCACAACCAAGTGCGCGTTTTAAGTCAGGACGAGTGCATGCGTTCGTACCGTATTGGACCCAAGTTTATCCCGCGCGAAAATCTCTGCGCTTATGGCTACGAGACAGATACTTGTCAAGTAAGTTCATTTTCTTTGTCAAGCCGTTTATTATGATCGACTCAATTCATCAACTTCTGTATTTTTTACAGGGCGATAGCGGGTCTCCTTTGGTTTATGAATCATCTCCTTATAAATACGAACTTGTTGGTACGTGCAAATCAATTTCTCCTACAACAGTGATTTAGTGACAATGAGTGATTTTGATAAAGAATGCAATTGATCAATTCGAATTGAAATCACGTAATTGCTGCTATATTTGGCAAACTGATTGATATATTAATAACAAGCAAATGTTTATACATCAGGTGTTGTGTCATGGGGCGAAGGATGCGCACCCAAGAGAATACCGAGTGTCTACGTCCGGGTAACAACCTATCTGCCATGGATCGAATACAATACGCGCGACGCGGTTTATTGCAAGGCTTATTAATATTGCACGATAACGTTTTAAGTGTTAATCATAAATCAGGAGCAATAATAAACAAAGGTTTAAACGCGAACGCTTTGTTTGTGCCTACATTTAAATACGAACGCCAATTTTTACGAATATGCACTAGTCGGATAACACAATGCGAATTAATTTTGCGGACAGTATTTATGAGACCAATAAAAATATATGCGCTTTAAAACTGATAAGTTTCGTTGAGTGTTAATGCAGTGGAAAATTAGTTTACAGGAATTTTTTTGTGATGTCAGGAGTTTGATTTGTCAAACTCAATCACGCAGAATTGTAGCCAACTATAATTAATAGCTATTTAATAGCAATCCGCGAAGATTATTCAAACCAAATCGGTTTCTATTCATACTTACTAATAAAATTGCAATGCATAACCCGATCTCACGCTGCGTGTATCTTCTTGCACAATAAATAAACAACGTTCGCTACCAACCTACAACTTTAATAATTAGTATGAAACCTCTATCTGAACCATGAAATATCATCAATACTTGTGTCAACTCGGAAATTTATAAATAGAATAAAAATAGCAGCTGAAACGAGTAGATTAGGAATGAACTTATGTGAAACCATTGGAAAATACTAAATTAATAAATCACGTTTGATGTGCTTTTTTTACAAGATGAAGTTACTGCTTCCTCAAGATTACTATCCAATTTGTGATAATTTGCTGAGTTGGGACGACGTCGCTGATTCCTTCTTTCACGTCGTCCCTCCAATATTAATGCCAAGAGCTGCAATGTTAAATATGATTTTTTGTCTTTTATATACTCTCCTCTGAAATTTTAATTTAAGTTATTACCTTCTGCTTGTTGTGATAGCCCACATATCCAGCAATGATTATTATACAGAAGAACATAAAATATAAAAAGAAATAGGAATCATCCTTTGGTTCAAGATCAGCCGTCATGATTTGAGGCTCTTGATCTACATTTGTATGTAGAGGTTTCTCCGGAATTTTGGGTATTACTTTATCCTCATTTGGAATATCTCCATTTGGTCTGTCTACCACATCATTATAATCTTCATCCCCATGTATTTGAACTTGATCTTTGGGCTTTTCCTCAGTCACATTTGGGTCAGTTTCTTCCATTAATGACCCTTGAATGTCTTTTTGATCACTTACAGTGTTAATGTCTGATATTGGTTGCTGAGACATAGGTTGAGATTTTACTATAGGTGACAATGGCTCATTGTCTAATACTTTCTTAACATTTATTTCAGGTTTGGATGTATTGTTTGTATTAAGTGTGGTAGCTTCTTGAGTTTGTATAGCATTACTAGTTTGTCCTAGGTTAGGCTTATCTGATTGTACTGCATCATCATGATGATCTTGATGAGTTGAAGTTGAACTTGTAACTTTGTTAGCCAAAGAGGGTTTGGTATTACTGCTCTTAATTATCGTATCTTTAGTGGTATGTTCATGATGTAGCATGTTTGCCATAAAAGAGGATACTTTACAGATATAAGGAGCACTACCATCATATTCTGTACAAAATCTTCTAGTACAGTTATCCATTGTAAATGTATTATGCAATATGGTAGTGTTGTACTGCACGTAGAATTTGTTTAAAGATATACAAGTGTCATTTAGAGAATAGGTCTTAACTTCTTCTAAATGCTTTGCAATATCAGTGCTGTGCATGTTTCGGCATAGCTGGACATAAGTATCATAGTATACTAATCCTAATATTCTCATTTCATTTGACTTTGTTATTCTTAAATCCAATGGTTCTTGATAGATAAGCTTGATCAGCTCTGCTTTAGTGTCAGAGTTTTCGAGTAACAAGTTCAAATTATTACAATTCTCATTTGCGGTTAAATTTTTGAGCTTATCGTATAGTGTAGGTAAGGATATCACGGCTGAATTACTTACATTACATAATGTTATAACTATGATACAGAACAGTAGAAAATTCTTGTGTAAATTCATTGCACTCAATGTTATTGTTATATCTTCCACACAACTTTTCAGGTTACGTTGCCAGAATTACTGAGTTGTCGCCCGTGTCAAATGTACAAATATATAATATAGATGTCACCTACAGCGACCGATCTCAAACTTTGAAAAAGTTTTCCCGCGCAAAAGTCTACAATATAAGGACCATTCGCTCTGGTTGCAATGGTTATTATGCTATAATTTTTAAGATATATTTGTACATAAACAACGAACATATCAAGTAGTGCTAAAAGATTTGGGGATGGTGATTGTCATTCTTCCACAGAAACGACACCGGCGTATAAAATTAATATAGAACCATCTGCTAAATTAACTAGTGGTTAACTGTTCTATGCACAGTTCATAATTGGAGATAATATATTGCGACAGTCGAATGCATGTTTAAATTCAGAAGTACACACAATTAATGAAATACAGTCGATATTCCAAATATTCCATGAATGAATACGAGCCATACTTCATTATTGTCTAAAATATCACTAACTGGTCGCCCACGCATCGCTTTGTGTACAAAAATTTAATTAAACACGATAAACATTATAGTGATTAATGGCACTAAACCTAATCTATACATTTGATTGAACGTATACCATATAATGTAATAACAACAAGAGACTTAGTCTCATTTATAATAATAAAAAGAAAAATACAATCATCAATCCAATAATACTTCAGATAATATACAAAATTCTTGCGTTACTCTACGTGCTCTCTCTCCATTGGATATAACCATTTTCCTATCTACTACTTCAATTAAAATTCATCATTTCTTGCATAATCCTGCACGATGATAAATATTCTGCGCTGTCCTAACTAATATTGCACAGCATTATTTCGGATTTATACAAATATAGTTCTCATCTAAATACAAATTGGACTCCACAAGTACGTTTCATACCTACTCAAGAGTTGAGGCTAAATGATTTCCCTTCAATACAATCAATTATTCGATCTTCATAATGATGTAATAATATAAGGCTAGTATGAAAAGGCTATGTTAGTTGAAAGCGCTAACATCATCTCGTGTGGTATAACAAATAAAGCTAGATTTTGTAGAAGAATATGTTGTCCACTTTAAGATTAAGTATGTACAAAAAGTGAATTTGCATATTTGGGTACTCTAAAATTATGTACGTAGTTTCCTCCTATCTATATAGTTTTTCTTTGTTTTGGTCCCTACCCTAAGCCACAATAAACATATATGCAATTAACATATCCAGTTTTGTCTTACCCTAAAGTCTTTGCTACTTACTTTGCTACATCTCACAGCAATCCTCAATATCAAAATGTAGTTTTGGAATGTTCAGTTGCAGATTAGCCCAAAATGGCACCGCACTATACTTTTATCAGTAAGTACGCATAGTATCCAAATAATTAAATTATTTGTAGCTTAATTCATCCACTTTTTGCAATTTGGCGCTCCACACATACATGATATTTTATGTTGATCGTCTTCTATATCAAATTTATAGTCGTATGCCAACTGAAATAATTAAAATTTTATTACGTATAATACGAAACTCATATACGCATATAAAATATACAAACCTCTTCACCTCGTTGAATTCGACGTTTAGCGAAAATTATAATTCTCAAATCTCTATCAACTTCAACAATCTCGGCAACGCAGTTTGGATTACAAGAATGATTGATGTATCTAGCCAATCCGCCACATAAAGTTGCATCAACCACTCGATCTTCATCCAGTCGGAACATGTATATACCACGGTTCTGAAAATTTAAATTGACTATATCCGTCAGTAGATGTGATAAATTTGCATTAAAATACCTTTGCTTCGTATCGCTTTTCTCTCGTTTCCGCCAACTCAGTCCTGATTATTTCGCCGATATATTCAATCACCATGGTATGTTTCTCTAAATCTCTAGCTGCATATAATCCAAGTCCCTGAATTTTTGATCTCGCCAGAAAGACGTTATTCCGCCACTCTTGCTTCATTTTTTTGTATTGAGAGCTCTTTGAATGAACAAATTGTTTACTATACGGGCATGCTGCTTCTCCTGAAGGCGCAACTGTGGTGGCAGGAGCAAAAACAGGCCTTGCCGAACTTCCAGTTCTTTGTGTATGAGGTCTTTTCCAATGCAGTTGATTTCGCAATCTTGCCTCGGTGCGCGCAGCCCCGCTTGGATTGATTGCTAGGGGTAATTCCAATAGTGGATTCCGGCCATATTTAAATTTATAATCAGTCAAAGTCTCTATGCCAGGAAGACTTTCTAAAACTCGCACAACGGCAGGCTCAGTCAGCCCAAAAAGATCTTCCCCGCTGACAAATTGCGTAAATAATTGCACGCATCGATTTTCTCGTCTAAGTTGCGCTAGTGGCTCCAAAACTTTTAGCCACACAGATTTACAAGTGTTATCCCGAAATTCAACGTCCTCTTCGGCAGGCTCTTGTACCAAAATACGAAATTCTGGTCTTCCGGAGACATCATGGATTGAACAAATGTAACGGCATCGTTTATTAATACGTCGCATACTCCAATAGAATCGGATTATTTTGTAGCCAATTGGATAAATGTAATTTGCTGTATGAAAGTTGGCTAATTGATGCGGAAGTAACTGGCCAACACTAAGAAATATTAAAGAGCCCACGCGTAAGAGATTATTTTGGTCTGAATGATGCATTACAGCCGCAACTTGACGATTCTCATCACGATCAACGTAGACCCTTCGTGAAACCGATAAGGTCGTCAGTTCGTTATCCTTTTCGTTCTTTGGAACATGCATATTGCAGAATGTAGTCTTGTTCTTATAGAACACGCAGTTATCCTTGACCGCACAGGGCAAATGATATATGTTCGAACATCTTGGTTTGAAGCATTTAATTGTGGCACCCAACTGTTTGCAATGCATGCATGTTGAAACCAAACTTTGTTGTAACGCATTTGGTAAATTCATAAGAGCGCCGTTCACAGTTTCATAAACCCCATCTGACCACAATCCGCAATTGAGATGAACCCATTTGTCCACGTCGAAATTAAGCAAACGTGCTGGACCATCAGCAACGGCATCGCTAACAACATTGCAAAACATACATTTTCTCGTATCATCAGGTACTTTTGCGGGGGCTACTGTTATGCGCAATCGGTACATCAACTCCATGATCTCTTTATCTGTCGGCTTCTTGTATTTTGTAGCTGGATGAACACAGTTTTGCGTAAAAAGTTTGTATTTTATATCTTTCCAATTATGATTAGTGTCTTCTTCGACTTGCATTTGTTCAGCTTTTATTTCCCGTTTAAGCGTCGATGCATAATCTACTTCCATTTTATCGGGTTGTATGACTTGTGTTTTGTTTTCAATGCGCTCCGCAGTGATCTTATCTTCTTTCTGGCACAAATGCTTGATTATTGCGGCGGCCTTATCTTCAGTCATTGACGGACTGCGATGCATCAGAGCCAATTGCATATAGCAACTGGAGCTGCAAAAGTATATTTCATCGCCATCGCTTAATAGCTCAGAATCTTTACTCAAGAACGGCAATTCGGAAACCTTTTTACGTATCATATTGGTCAATATTACAACATCGCAATGCCGACAAAATTTAGCATCTCCATTAAGAATACTTTGAATATCAATTGGCGCACCCTCTTTTCCATCTTTACCCTTTGTTCTGTACAATCCAAGCTTCTGACTCGGAGGTGTCCCAGTGCGTTCGACAATTTGATAACTTGTAGGAGCGGGTATATGCAATATATTTGCTAAATCGCGGAGGACGCCCATAATATCTTCAGCCGCCGACGATGTAAGAGTCAAAGTTACGGTAACATTACCGGAATCTTTAAGTGGCGTACTTGGGGCACCACCAAATTTCACCTTTGTGCCTTGGGCATTACAATCGATATTCTCTTTATCCAAATTCGGTGAACCATTAATTAAATTAATATTTGCAGGTTTTAGACGAATAGGCACTGGCGCAATAATTGGTATAACTGGTGATAAACGCATATCAGATTTAGCAATCTCATCATCTTCATTCTCATCAATCAATCTGAGCCCCGGGAATGTGAATCCAATTTCATCAAAGCATTCAGGCGATGATGAACTTATCACAGACTCAGGAGTATCATCCCTACAAAATAATTCCCACTTTTTATCATCATCATTATCGAATCGTATAAGTGGAAACTCTTGATCGTAAAATCCGCGCTGTGTCGATACAGGCGGTTTCTCAGGCAAAACTTCATGATCTCCATATGGTTTTGAATTGTAAAAATCGCCAAAACCAGGTACAATTGCGTTACCATATGTACCAACCAAATCACCATAACGAGGATCAAATTCTTTAGTGCCTAGCTTAGTCAGATCTCCAGAAGCGTAAACTGGTACCACCGCAAAATTTTTACTCAATACTGGTTCGGAAACGATCATTGGCGGTAGCGCGCGTAATTGAGCTAAAACACTCTCGATATAGGAATCGTAATCTTCATCAACCTTTGAACTTTTTCTTGGTCGTTTCTTCGGTTGGCCTTGACTTTCTTTATTCAATATTTGGCGACGTTTTTGTTGATACAAACGACGTTTCTGCTTTTTAATAATTTCTTTGTCCAGCATTAATTTATCAGAGTCCGCTCCGTCAATATCTTCCTTCATCTGTAAATCTGATTTGCTTTGATCAGAAACTTCGGAATGCTGTGACGATTCATCTAGCAATTCCTTTTTCACTTCTTGCATAACTGGACTTTGCTGCGGTAGATTCTTCGTGACTAAGGGAGGCGTCTGTAAGCTTGAATCTTGGCTTCCCGTAGATCTTGGGGTCGCCGGAGAAAGCAAATCGTCACGACTGGGAGTTCTGCTTGGCGGCAAACCTCTTTTAACATCAATGTGCAATTGCTGACTTGTAATCGCTACAGGTGGTTGTTGAAGCTGTTGTTGAACAGGCTTTGATACAAATGATGTCTCTCTTGTTACGAGGGGTGCTTTCGCTTTGCTAACAATTGGTTGGCCCACCGTGGTCAATGGCGATATTGTATTTGTTGGCGGAGCATCGTTTTGCAAAATTGGCGGCAATAAAGAGGTAGGCGTTGGTGGTACTGGACGAGCCAACTGGGCTTCTAAATTCGGTACCAAAGGCAAACACGGTCCAGATTGAGATGTTACAGAAACTGTAGCAGCGGGTGACGATGATGACTGCGTTGATGCACATGCGGTGTTTTGTAAAAGTTGTTTGAGAAGTACGTTTTGTGAATCTTCCATTCGATTTACCATTGGAGTTGTTGGCATTGTAGGCGTTTGAGTAATTTTTGGTTCTTGCTTTAACAATGATGCTGTCGTAATGGCAGTGTTTGATTGATCATCCGGCTGTAAAGTTTTTATGTCGGGTTTGATATCCTCTTCAGTCTTAAGTCTGGGGGTGGGTGTTTTTGTCAGTTGAGTATGTAGCAGATTTGTTGTTGTTCTCGCAAACGCCGAAGTTGCAGGATTTGAAGTTAATGTTGTTGAATGAGGTATCGCAGACATTGGTGATGAGATACTCGCCGACGTAGAAGTAGTAGAAACTACAAAATTTGTAGTAGTAATTGGCGAAACAACATGCGGTTTTTCTTGTGCCAATGGGGTCAGCGATGGTCTGCTTATCGATAGCGATGAACCTAAGATACTAGCAGTGGTAATTGTTCCTGGAGATGTTTGCGGTACTGTTGCTGCTGGATGCGATTGCAGCATAGCATTCAAGCTTAAGGACGGTTTCTTCTGAGCATGAACTTGTTGTTGGTGCTGCTGTTGTTGTTGTTGACTTTGCTGTGTTGTACAAACAATTTCCGAATGCTGTACTTGTTTCAGATTTGTTTGCGTAAGTTGTTGCGATTGCTGGTTGTTCGCACTTTGTTGAACCAGCGATTTTAGCGTATGCTGCGTTTGATTTTGAATTGAGGATTGAATGACAAGATTATTTTGTCCCGAGATAGGAGTTGTAATCTTTGGTACGAAACGTTTACTATTTGTAATCAGTTGCGGCGCGCTCGACAAATTCGTTACGGCAATAGTAGTTGACTGAAGTAACTTTGATTGCTCTGATACAGAGTCAATACTTTCGCCCAATGGTTTTGGTAGTAAGTTTGCAAGAATTGGATGCGAATTAATGCTTGTGGATGTAACGGTCACGTTAGCATTCGATGGAGTCCCTGTGTGTTCTTGAATGGGCGATGAAACTGTTTTAAGCGTGGTGGCATTAGCTTTCGATGCCGCCGTGGAAGTTGTCTCAATTGTATGTGTTTTCATTGTTAGCACCGAAGTAACCGTTTGCTCCTTACATAATGGTTTCGCAGTTCTTTCAACACTTACCGTCTTCGAAACTGTTGTTGTTTGCATCGCATTGGTAAGTAAGGTACGCAATTGCTGTGACACATTCGCAATATTATTTGTTACATCTGTAGGTTGCGATAACGGAGACAATTGAGCGGTTGTATTAGGACGACCCATACTAAGTACACTTTCGGTGGCAATCGTGACTGGTGTTACGAGATTTTCTGAATTTGAAGTTCTAGCAACAATTTTGTCGTCTTCATTTCTCTGATTTTCGCTGGCCTCCTGCTCGTCGACCTTCACAGTTTTTCCTATTATTTCAATCAAATATCAATTACAATAAACACAGAATTTTCAAACTACTTACCAATGTTTTCTATCATATCCAAAACATCCTCAAACGATTCAAACGCGCCTGGGATACCATTGGCATCCTTTCGGCGATGTTCTAGCGCTTGCATTGCAATATTGTCAAGCATTTGTTCCTGGGATGGTGTCGGCGATGGAATAGAAATTACGACCGATTTGTTATCATCAACATGATTATCCAATGTCTCTTGAGTCATCATGAATTGGATTTCTTGTTTTTCTGTGGGTGCTTGAGAATCTTCAATAATCTGCGCAGTCATCTTCAGCTCGGGCGTTGTTTGAAGTACCGGAGAAGTTGGTTTAGAATTGACCATATCATTGCTATCCTCTTTAGAGTCTTTCATCTCGGGTGAATCGTCTTTTTTCTCATCTTCGGTATTTGAACTATCTGGTGATACCGAATCATCTTCAAATATCTTTTTGGGCAACGTAGTATCTTGCGGTGTGGCCAAGGATAAACTTGTCGACGGTTTATCGATAACTTTAACATTACGCAACTTGCTCACCGCGCTCGCACTGATTACGGGAACAGTAAAACCCGATGGCAAAATTGACGCAATTTGCGATGTACTTGCACTGACGATAGTAATCGCAGGGGATACCGATGTTACCAATTTCGGTACGCTGATAATATTATTACGCACCGTGCTTTTGGCCAACAGAACAGTTGCCATCGTAGTAGGCGCCTTGTAGCTCTGAGTTGTTGTTATAATTATATCCTTTTTAGCACCTTGATTCAAGTGTATGTTATTTTGTGATGCTATGGGTGTCGTAATTAGCGTCATTTTCGATGTAGCGCCTTTCACGCTAACAAGATTGGGTCGCACATTTACTGCTTGAATAATATTTCCAGCCTTTATAGGTGTATAAACCATATTTGCGGCATATTTATGTATCTCATTTATGTGTTTAGTGTTCAGTTTTACGATTTTATCGCTCGTCTTTGACCGCCCATCAATTAATTCTTCAAAATCTTCTTTTGTTGAAATGTGATCTTTATTATCTGCCAGTTCAAAAGACTCTTCCTCGGGTGATTCATCCGCACCATCCGCTGTAATTTCCTCCACCTCAGGGGAATCAGGACTTTCATGCACCATCAAGTCTGCGTTTAAGGACTGCAAATCCAATGTTTTCGTTTGACCCTGCATTATTAATTCCTCCTCACTAGTGGTCGGACTTTGAATTACAATTTGCATGTCTTTATCAAACTCGTCTTCACAATCATCCTCTTTATCTGAATATTGAGCATTGCTCCCAATATCAAAGAGAATATATTCGTCATTTATTTGATCGGACTCTAAAGGGCTTGATAGCCCATCGGTTATATCGCTTTGCGTAAACGTTTGTATTACAGTCATGTCATCGCCATCATTCTGTTGCGCAGCCGAATTTAGAGATATTTCAGTCGATACAACAGCGGTGTCATTATCATCATCGTACTCCATAATCTCATTTGGCAATTGCTTGTCGGGCAGCATCATAATAATGTCATCAGTATCTTCCGGTATTTTCTTGCCTACCGTGCGTATTAATCTGCTTGTCGAAGCGATTGACGGAGAGTTTGTCGGTGGTGGAGATGAACTATCTTCGAATTCATTATACTCTTGACTAACTAATGAGCTCACCTTTGCATTCACGTTCTGCATATTTAGTTTAACAGGCGACTTTTTCTTCAGAATGGAAACTTTACTCAGATGAGATTCTTTCTTAAACTTTGGCCCGGCCAAATTACTATCGGCACTTGCAGCGGGCTTTTCATCTTTTGTGTCTGGCCCCTTCTTTGCACCTCTCCCATATCCACCCCACATGGGGGAACCGCCACGTAAGCCCAACTTTATGAAACCGTATCGCCCAAAGTGCGGCGGCAACGGTATTGGATTATTCATTGAATTGCCTCCGCCGCTCATATCGTTATCAGGTACGCATGGATCCGTTAAAGCATTGTAAGGCGTTCGTGGATTTTCAATACTTGTTGCTGGACTATTGCTTGAACTATGAGGTCGGCGAATTGCCATTGGTGACTGGTTTGGGTTGACCATCGGACTTCTTGGCATTGGCGATGGCGGCTGATGAATCATGGGACTATTCGGTGGTTGATTATGAATAGCTGGACTCTTTGGCATCGGTGAGCTAGGTGGATGATTAAATGACACCATTGGACTTCTGGGTGGCATTGGAGAAGGCGGTTGACTAGGCATTGAGTGTGGCGACATTATCTGTTGCTGATTCAATAATGGGCTCTGAGGAGGCATTGGCGAATTCGGCTGTTGCAGTTGTTGTTGCGCCTGTTGCTGTTGTTGTTGTTGTTGCTGCTGCTGCTGTTGTTGCTGCAATCGTTGAGCTAACTGTTGTTGCTGCTGCTGTTTCACCAGTTGTTGTTGTTGCAGCATTAGCTGGTGCTGCTGTTGCTGAGTCAGTTGTTGTTGCTGTTGGTTTATAGTATTCTGTTGTTGTGGCTGTTGTCTTGATACCATTTGCCGCTGATGAATTAGCTGACTAATTTTTGTAGAATTTACACCATCGCCACCATCTCCAGCGAGTTGTTGCTGCTGCTGCTGGTGTTGTATATAAGCTTGTTGTTGTAAGTGGCGTTGCAATAATTGTTGATTTAATTGCTGTGGCGGCGGGCTATTAAGCGGACTAAGTGTACCGGGTTTAGCTTGATAATTTGGATTAGGCGATTGCATTCTGGCGCGATCGATTTGTGGGCGAACAAATCTTGTTTGTGGCGTACCCGGTCGAATATCTGCGGTATAACCGATAGGACTTGTTACTACCCTACGATGTTGCGGTGATGTCATTCGCATTGGCGGCGGAAGATGCATAGAAGGCGACTGCACTGGCCCCGGACTACCCTCGCTTTGAGAATGCGGCGTGCCAATACGAGGTGATGGTTGCATTGGCGACATAACTTGATTCATCGGGTTCGGACTCTGTAATACATTAGATACTGAACCTGGGCCCGGTGAATGGGACACCGACGGAGCGGGACTATGCATTGGCGAATTGTGCTGCATCATAGGTGATGCAGACGGTGACATCATCGGTGATTGCGGAGGTTGAATTGGTGAAGATGACGGCAATGCTAGTGGTGATGGTTGCCCTCCAGTTTTATTTTGTTGCTTCGTGCGATATTCCTTTACATGCGCAAAGATATGAATTAAGATTAGCACAAACAATAAATATTTATATGGGTAATACCTGTATTAGAATAGTGTGTTGTTTCGATTGCTTTCTGCTATTCTCGAGTTGCTTTTGAAGAGCTGTATTTTGTGTCATAACTCTTTGCAGCTCCAGCGCGTCCGGCTCGGATAATTGTCCGCCAGTCTTCTTTAGCTGACGTTGTTTACTATTCAATGACTACAACAGAATATTAGAACAAATAATAAATTTATCATTTAAAAAACTACCTTTCTAACTTTTCTTAGCTTTTGAACTTCGGTGTCATAAAACTTCTGCTGTTGTTGCAAGAAGTTATTATGATGCTGAAGCCAACGCTCATATGCCATCTGGGTTTGCTTATCTTGTTCGGTAACAATATTCTCCGGTGGCTGCGGCGGAGCAGGCACAGGAGTTGATTGAAAGCTGGGAATTCTAGATGCATCCGGCGCAATTTGCGGTGAAACCATAGGCTGCAAGCGCGGACTTTGCTGCCAATGATTTTGTTGCGTTGCCAACGGTTGAGGATTTTGCGGCACGAAATTACCTCGCGAAGAAAGAATTCCTTGAGCTATAATTTGAACATGCAATAAAATCCATACAAAATACACAACAAACTGTTTAAATACCCGTCGAAGGTTGCGCAGAATTCAATAACGGATCAGTGTTAGAAATAAAATCGGTTTTGAGAAGATTCTCAAAATCATTATCGGAAAGCAAAGAAGTTGAAAGGCCACTTGTTGAACTAACTTCCGCATTTGGTGTAACGTTGCCCTGAGATTGTAATTGCTTCTCTTGTTCCCGTTTTTCCTGTTCCAGTAATTCTTGTATTAAAAGGGGTTGTTCCTAAGAAGTGAAAATAAATCATAGATATGATAACTTTGTAACAAGTTTAAACAAGTTAAAGTACAGCATGCGCATGCGGCTAAAAACTTAATGAAAATCACGTTAGATATGATAAATTTGAAAGTAAATTGAGAGAAATATGATGTACGTTTTATGATTGTTACTACTATTATTTTACACCATTTTTTGCTTCCATATATAGCGATTCGAGCAATGCTTAAAATTTAGAAATGCAAATGTCTCACCTCCAATAACAAGGGAGGCCTTCGCTGAACGTGGGTAAATGGACGCATGAGCCCATGTTGCAGACGAAGTGGACCCATCTACCACACACATGCAAGCAACACCAGACAAACCTCAACCACTTAGTTAGTACGTATCTACCGTATACTAATTATATCCCGTCATACGAACGAAATATAATAAACCTTGTATGGCAAAATGAGTTTCAAACTATAAGTAATGATGTGTATTACGTTCTTTAAATTATGTTGGTATTAAGATGAATAAATGTTCAAATGCAAAACTTGCCAAACCATCTAAAAATTGCAAAACATCCATGCGCCAACCAAAAAGGAGCACATACCTGCTGCTGCTGATTCGCATTTCCGGGGTACGGTGGTGGCGGACCAGGATATGGAGGCGGTGGCGGCGGCGGTTGCTGCTGTGGTGCTGGCTGTTGTTGCTGTACGACCGCACGTTGCACGATCGTTTGACACTGCAAAACGCCGGGAGCTGCCATCCGCGGATTGCCCAAATTTCTGACTTGTAGTTTTTGATTTTGTACTGTGAATACATGAGTCAAACTATAACATAAGTTGTCTTTGCCAATAATATTATTTACTTACATTGCATTAAACGTTGTTGTTGCTGCTGATAATTAGGACTGTACGATAATATAATACTATTGTTTGCGGCGATTGTTCCTACAATGCCATCAGGAGACATTAATTTCGCTCCCAGCGGCATAGGACGACCCATTGCTGCTGCTTGTTGAACCTGTATAGAATATACAATTTTAGCAATTTCCTCTTTCCTAATATCACCTCCAAATACACAATACCTGTTGAATCATTTGTTGCTGAATTAATTGATGATTGATATGTGGTGGCGGTTGTTGTTGTTGCGCCTGTTGCAACAACTGCTGAGTCTGTTGCGTTGCCACAAGTGGCGGCGGTTGCATCGACTGTTTCTGCAACGGCGGGTTGGATTGTTGTTGAACTTGTTGCGCTTGCAAATGTGACTCTATCGACTGTACAGCTTGCGTCACGTGTTGCTGCGCCGCCGTCACAGATGCTTGATGAGAAACGGGAGGATTAACTATTTTTTGCGGCTGCGGTTTATCTTTCTTATCCTCCTTATCAGTTTCTGTAGCCTCAACCAAATCCAAAGTATCTAATATGTTAGTCTTTTCGCCATCTGCTAGCGCATCCAATTCTGGATCGGCGTATTCGAGTATATTGAAATCGGCGCCCATCTCTGCGAGCAGCTCATCCTCGTCGTCTCCTAGGCCACCTAATATATCACTAACGCCCTGCAATTCAACCATTGTGTTTTCTTCTTCCAATTTCTCCAGTTCGGCGGTAACACTATCAGGAATTTCCTGTTCGCCGCTTTGATCCGATTGATTAGTTTGAGATATTGAGGAGGGCGGTTGTATCGTTTGCTGCGCAATCCTTTGCGCTTGTTGTTGGACCATCCCCATACGAGGACCTTGCATATCTTGATTGCGCGCTTGAAATTGATTATGATTATTTGCAGCACGTTGGATCAGCTGATCAATTTCGGCAGACGCATGCCGAATGGGCTGTTGTTGAGGCAGAGGAGCAACAAAACGTTGCTGATGCTGTAGCGCGGTATTCGGCTGAAATTGTTGTTGAACACTCGCCGGAATAGTTGGTCGCGGTTGATGTTGATGAATCAAGAGACGCATTCGGGGATCCATGGTTTGTGTGCGAGGATCTAGCTGCACCCTATTTGTAATTGGTTGTCTGATAATATTACCTTGCTGAACAGGGCCGCGCTGACGAATAAATGAAGGCGGTAATGGTTGTCTGAAGGTAGTATCACTTGTAACAGGAGGCACAACTTGTTCTTGACTCTGCTCAGGCTCCGTTGTTGGAGGCCATATTCTTTGTTGACCTTTCCCTGGCAATAAATGGTCTTCCAATTTTTTAAACTGCTGTCGCTGAAGCAGGTCGCGTAGTTGTCGATTAGCTTCCGGTTCTATTTTCTGCGGAAAACCTTGCAAGGATGTAGGACGTGCTACCACATTCGGCCGAGGCGTTGCTGGCTGTTGCGCATACGGATCAGCCGATAATGATCGTACCACCGGAGGCGGTTGTTGATTAAAGTTGTCAACATTATTATGTAGAATGGTTGAACCATTGTCCGGACTTTGCAGTTGCATGGAATCTTGCTGAATGAAAGGTTGATTTCCTTCGGACAATTGCCGCTGAACTCGCACTATAGCTATGACAAATATTTAAACCAAAATGAAAACACATCATTATTGGATGATAAATCATACTTACGGTTCATACCTTGTACTCGATGTTCTTGAAGTACATGTTGTTGTTGCTGAGCTTGCTGCTGGCGCATCGCTTGCAGATTTTTCCATTGTCTTTCCTGTTCAGCTTCGCGTGCAGACTTTTGTTGATTGCTGACCTTTTCCTGTTCCTAATGAAACAGAAAAATGTAAATGACAACATGACAAAATGTGTACATTTCGTATATAAGAGAAATACCAATTGAAACCCAAATTGAAGAGATATTTAAAAAGTGAATAAAATCAAGCATTTTCCCATGCATATAGTCCGTCCAAATTGCTACAGTACAATTAAACTGGTTAAATTACAACTAAGAGGTAACCAACACCAATCAAAATTAATCAGAACTTTTCCATTCCATGTTAATACATTAACTTTGTTAAAAGGGACACTTAGTAATAGTTTTGTTTTTGTTTTTAATAGAAGAGCTCTGATTTTATGATAATGTGGAATGATCCAGGACAACAGCGAGGTGTGGAATAATCCAGGATGTAAATACGAAAACATCGTTCACAAAAAGGGATAATTCGAAATTTACGATAACTGCGAATGCGCATGCCGTTCCTATAATGAAAGAGGCAATCATAAAAAGTTTTTGTAACGAAAATCAAATCATTGAACCTGCGACAGGATACAAATAAA
Organism: Aleochara curtula; assembly: GCA_963978815.1. Classification (NCBI taxonomy): domain Eukaryota; kingdom Metazoa; phylum Arthropoda; class Insecta; order Coleoptera; family Staphylinidae; genus Aleochara; species Aleochara curtula. The sequence continues at coordinate 10,301,330 of OZ022221.1, read as the reverse complement.
TCAAACGGCTCAATGAAACTTTTAAACTACATCGACCAGACCAGAGTTTAAAACGTCCATAACATATGATAATAATCAAATTTCAAATAAATAAGAAAGCATGATTCTCATATCGTAATCAAGTCCAAAAACAGAAAAATTCAGATCAAAATAAAACGAGGACATTCCGACAGTCAGATAATCTCACCGGTGGCTCGCAGGTTTCCTGACAGAGGGAAGGAAGTGTACGCATAATTTCAGACGGGGTTAACACGCGAATCTGATGATCATTTGCAGGCAATTGCGGTGCAAGGCTGTGACGCGATTGTAATGGTAACGGGGGCGGCTCGGAATAGAGAGGATTGACGGTGACGTTCGGTGCAGGACCGTTGCAGGGATCGCCCGGTCCCAGAATCGGGCCGTGCACGGTGAACTGTTGCTGTGTGGTGGTGGTTAACGGAGCTACCGGCGGCACAGAAGCCGGCCGCGACGGCGGCGTTATCGAAAGAGGGCTGGGCGTCGACGAGGGCGTTAGGTTATTAGTATTATTGACGGTAACAACAGAGCTAGTTAGTATTGTGGTTGTTAGTGGCCGTGATTGTTGTTGGGTGGTGCACACCTCTGAAACTGGCTGCGGTGTTGTGACTGTTTGGACCGGACTGGAAACGGCCGTCGTTTTGCTCACCGAACTGTGCGCTGTGATGGCATTACTCTCCTTGTTGATCTGTGAGCGGGCACACAACATTCAAGATTTACATAAGCAATGAGTCAAAACGCTTTGAGGTGGTTGTTGTCGTTGTTGTTGCTTTGAAATTGAGGGGGAGGGCAACAACAAATGGTCTATTTGGTTACAGACACTTGTTGTGCGATCATAAAACATTAAAGCTGTGTCTTGACGTGAACAAATATAGTCAAACATATGTGTATTATATATAATATGCAGAAGAAGTCAATAATAGAAATTAAATAACGCATATGCAAATGACGTAAAAATCATACAAGATGACAGCGCACGCTACGCGAACAACTAATTGTTTTCAATCAATGTCTTCTCGGGGTGTTAGTAACAACCCGCCCGCACCAGAAACACATAAGCGTTTTTTATCTCAATGTGTCTGATATTTCAATGCGCCAACAATAGATAATAGACACCATCAAAATTAAGTGATAACGTCGCTTAAGAAAGAGAATTGCCACATACCTGTTGCGCTTTTTTCATGCGCAGTGCTGAACGATTATCCTTCGCCTGCTGCAGGAACGGTGCCTTGGCCTCGTTGTTGAGCGCGCGCCACTTTTTGATTATCTGCTTATACCTGTCGCTCCACGCGGGGTACTCGGTTTTCCACTCCGGGTGATTGGTATTTGCGTACAATACGGCAGAAATCGTGGCTTGCAAGCCTAGTGCCTCGTCCGCCTTCATCTTTTCGGTGGATCGTTGATTATAAGTTGTTGGAGCAGCGGCAGCCGGTTCAGCCTCGGCTCCTTGATCATTCACATTCACCCAAGGAGAAGGCGGCTCGCAGTACGGACTAAATTGAGGGCTACTACTTTAATAAAATAAGAATCAATTTCCGAAACCGATATGAGCGCAAACGTTTACTCACTTGCTAAAGTCGGATTGATATGGAGATTGTGGAGTGAAACTTAATGGCGAATTAATATTATTCGGTACAGCCACCGCCGCTAACGTAGACGGCCGCACAGCACTCGGAGGCATTGCTGCAACTGGTGGTTGTTGCACAGTATTAGTTGTGGTAGGCGGAAACACATTTGCAGTCGAAATTGGAAATATATTACTTTCTTGAGACTCTTGTGATTCGTCAGTCAAAACACCCTGTTGCACGAAAAACAATTTAGCATACTGCATTACCACTTTATACGCTTTACTCACTTTGAAAATATCTTCAACATCTTTGCTGTTTATATTTGGTATATCTAAATTAAAAATGTCGCTGAATTCGTCTTTGGTATCTTTGGAATTGGAGACCCCTATTAAGATGAGCACTTTGTAAATAATCCTAGATAGAAAATACGAGAAAAACACAACATACCTTCCAATGCTTGCATGTCCGCACCCTTCGTGAGCTCTTCACCATTCATAATGGTATCAACAATATCAGTATCTAATATGTCAGGTAACTCGAGTCCTTTCAGCGCCTCTGAATCACTTTCGTCTTCTTCCTTCGGCACCACTTGAGCCAGCACTTTAGCCACAGAAGTCGTCTTCGGCTCCAGCTGCGGTTTCGGTGCGGCCGGCGTTACATTTTTCTCTTTGGCTGAAGCCACTGCGCGCAATTCTTCCTGAGACAAGTGAATTGTCTTGTCTTTTTCTAAATGCGATTTCTCCTTCTCGTCATCGCTGCTCGAACTGCCGAGATCCTTTTGTGCATCAAGCAATTCGCGGCCGAAAAACGCGTCCTGCAGATACTGAGGAAAAGTTTCGCACAACTTACTTTTTATTTTCCGCTTCATGGGTTTTCGGCGCGGTTTGTCGCCATCCAGCAATGGTGGCCCTAGTGGATCGGTTGGTGTAGTTTGGCCTGGTAACATATCCACGTCGTCGTTGTCCTGACCACGTACACCGCGTACACGCACCAAAAACCCGCCAATTCCCAGTTTTTGCAAGTTGCGCTGCCGCTTTCTTCGCAATACAGTTATACCGCTCTCACCTGTAAACAGTGTGAACCCTTCGGGCGGCGGTCCATCGTCTTTAGTCCAAGTCATTCCCTCCTTGTACAATTCATGCTCGTCCTTCACATCAACGAGCTCTAATTTCGCATCCAAGGAGTTTTCGGCAGAACCCATACCAGCGATAACTGATTCGATTGTTGCCATAATACCGGCCTCTTTATTATGCTGCACTACTTTTTCGAGTTTCTTACGTTTCTTACGCGACACTGAGTGTTCCGAGCATAACGATTTGATAAGATTATGTCCACTCTCACTTAGCACAACGCCGTCCATGAAGTATTGCGAATTTGCTTTCCCCTCGGGGCTTTTGGTGGGCGAAGGTGGTTTCGGAACGGGCACAGGTGCAAGATGAGGCGGCTGAACATCACGTGGACGACACATCAGACATGTGTAGCCCTCTTCGGCGCACTTTTCCGCATCAGTTTCGCTCTTGATGCAGTCGCAAGCCCCATGCAACCAGCGCTCGCATTGCATGCATTGGATAATTAAATCGCCCTCGGAGTAGGGCTCTTGGCAATTGGGGCAAACAGTGTGCGACGCGCACGGTCCGCACTCGGTGTAGCTATTCATCCAGTTGCAATTGAAGCCTGGATCAGTCGCTCCGCATGTCTGGCACATAGCGCACCACTTACATTTCCAATTGCCATGTGGTACGTAATTGAGTGGCGGATCCATGCAATAAATGTGAAATGAAATATCGCAATCATCGCAGAGAACGAGACGATTTTCGTCGTCACGCTGACCACAGCCCTCGCACACGGTGCAGTCCAAACAACGCCAGCCGATTTGAAGAATTACTTTGGTTACCTTAACGTTAACGCAATAGGGGTGATAACATTGTCCGCACTGAACGCATGAAATGAGACAGCCTTCCTGGTCAGTGCCAATCGCACCGCACATCACGCATATATCCTGAGTAAGAACGTACTTGTCCTTCGCCGAGCACAGCACCAGCCGATTCTCGATACCCGGTTCTTCGTCTTTGGTGCCATCCGCTGTCGGGCGTTGGAGGCCCACGCCGGGCACGCCAAACACGCCGCGCATTTTGTACTTGGCACCGCGCTTTCGTCCAAACTCGCTCATGCGTTGCCGCTTCATATAGCCCACCTTCCCCGGCATCAATTTACCTACGCCTTTTGGCCGACCTGGATAACCCGTACCGTAACCTAAGCGCTTTTTCGCAATTTTAACCGCATATGGTTTACCTTTTCCAAGACCGATCGCACGCATCGGCTCGTCTGGTCCGTGTGGCACATCAAACTCGCTCGTATCATCGTAAAGTGACTCCTGCGACGCCGACATTGAGTCCTCGTCCATGCTATTCCGCTTGGACAACATACGATTCTCCTTGCAGCACACGCATACGTACTCGTAGTCCGGTTGCATTTCCTTTCGCTGATGATATGCCACCAAGTCCGCCTCCGTATCGCAGGTTCCATGCACAAACCTAAATTCGCGATAGATCAAATTAATGCACAAAATTCGAAAACGCTGCGAAGATTAGCTTTCTTACTTGCGACACATAGTACATTGTACCATCTCTCGATGAGCGTGCGCTCGGTACGCTCGCTGGCAAACAGGACAGTTAAACCCCTTGTTACGTTGCTGATAGCATGAATCGCAGACGGTGTAATGTGCATGCCATCGAGATGACAATCCGGCACCGGGCGTTCTTGAACCGCAGTCGCCGCACACGCGACAACAACGGCACTTCCATCCGTACTTTGGTATAGAGGCAACGATGGGACGCTGACACATCGCATGGTAGACTTTCTCGCACTGCTCGCAAGTGAGCAGCTTCGTCTCGTCGCCGGTAACACGACATGTTTGACAAACACGACACTTACGGCATTGCCATCCCGCTCGAACCCCAGGCAGTTGGGAGAGACCAACGCAAGAGCCATGGTAGTGTTCGCCGCACACAGAGCAGTAGATCAAGGTGGACACGTCGCCCAAACACTTGCAAGTATAACAAACCAAATCTGCAAGTAATCGAATAGTCAATCTCGTAAGTCCACGAAATGATTCCAGTCTGTACTCACTTTCACAGCTTATTGCAACCTGATATAAATGAGACGTGCAATACAACGTGCAAGTGCTCAATTCCTGAAAAGCACCTGACGCAGTGGCGCAAGGAAAGTGGAAGATTTTGGTGCAGCCCTCCATGTTACAAGGAATGCTCGCTCCAAAGTGATTGCAGAATGAACATTTTCGCGATAAACTCAATAGCAGCGACGGCCCCACGTTATCAAAACCCATGTATTCTGAAATAACCAACGTATCCCATGTATTGGCAAACTTGTTGTAAATCTTATGCTAATGGCGACTTCAAATAAAGTTACACACCTTTTTTTGTAACCTCGTGGCTCCAGTACGTACAACTGCGATGAACATAGAAATGCCCAGAAGGTTCAAATACGCTTTGAACGTCGGGCTCATCGATGAACCCAATGATTGTAAGCTCATCCACGTACTCATTCGTCATCGACGGATTTCGACACTTGTTAAAACTCTTCTGACGTCTACACGTCACCGGTCCACGAGGACTCTTATCACCTGAATGTTCCGGAGTGCTGCCCACAGCTGATGAGGTGATCGGTTGCTCGTGTGCCACCCGTTCCGGTATGAATCCATCCGGACAGGATAGACGCAACAGTTCTCCTTGGCCCAACTGACTGCGTTCCCCCAAATTACAAAAGCCGCATACTTTACCCGGCCTGCAAGTAGTTTTCAATCATAGAACAATCTCCTCTTGTCATCGTTCACATCGGCACAGGATCTAGATAGAATAAAGGTACTAGGATGAAATGACACCTACCAACTTTCTGGTGCATATGGCAGTTCCTCATGGATTTGAATCTTCTCGGCCCGTTCGATGGGCACCAGCGCGCCCGTCTCCGGATCCAGGATCATCTCGTCAGGTGTTACACTCATCGATGGAAAATCAAACTCGCTGCGATCGAAGCTCTTAACGCGTTTGGGCATCCCACGAGTCTGTCCGCCCGGCTTCCATTTCTTCATTCTGATGCCTCCAACACCTGTGACGGTGCTGCGCCGAGGAAACGGCTTGCCTAATGATTCACAAACAATAAACAGATCCGTCGTACTTCATCATCATTGCTTTGGAATACATTGGACCGGCGAAAAGAATGAGCTGGAGACAAATGATGGATCGGATATAACCATGAAACACATTGGGAAAATATGCACAATGAGTAGTTCTTTGGTAGTGCTATGGAAGCTTTGTCACAAAATGGGCCAATGGAAAGAACGGCTAAAGGAATGCATAAACATTTACAAATACCTATAACGCTCTATCAGCAATAACAATAACAAAATTTGTTTATTTACCTCCTTCCCTCCGCGGCCTGCCCCGACCTCGCTTGATACTCAATGGTTTACCAGTAAAGAACACAGCCGGTGTCGTATCGTCATTAGTGGCGGGTGGGGAGGAGGCGGCTGATGTGGCCGCCGACGCTGGTCCTGATGATGAATTTAACTGTAACGGTGAAGGTAAGTCAATTAGGTTATCATCATCATCGTCGTCGACATCGGAAGCCTCCGCTTCGTCGAGGTCCATGAGCTCGTCAGGGTCTAGCCCTGCACTCAGTTCATCCATTTCGCTTGCGTATCACTACAAAAAACGAACAAATCACCTTATATCAGATAGGGCACTGCCTCCTCGACTGAGAAACGAGATTTTCGCACACCACTAGACTTTCAGGGGATGCAATTGTATCTACTCATCATCAACTATGCACCAAGATGCGAAACCCGCTATAAGATCCGCAACACCTATCGCACGCCAAGCCACGAACTGCAAAAGTTCCCGAAACCAAGATCCAAGAGTGTAGTGCGTATTAAGAGTGTAGGGTTAAAGAATAACCGGTGATAAGTGTGCAGAATGCCTGTTTAAAAAGTATATCCATGAACAACCTAAACGGGTGCTTGCATATCAATTAAAATTAAGAGTACGTGCGCCATATATACGTGCATGCTAATATCAGCTACTTAGAAACGTAATCCGTATAAATCCGTACACCGTGGCGATGATGCTCAAATCATTACTTGCACTCAGCTGCAAGCCGAATTGCTTGGCGTATTCTTGGCTAGCGTTTTGCGTTTGGGCCCAGCAAACGCCATGTCAGTTTGTACACGGACGGTGGCATAGCCGCTACACCAACACAGTTTCACAGCACAAACAACGATTTTACCATCGCACGGTGTCGGATGCCGTATACAGCCGCTCTCAAAGCACAACCACTAATTATTAATAATAATCCTTAGGGCACTTACGTAAACCTATTTTACACATTTTACTTTTGTATACATGTTGTAATAACACAAAAAATTTGTCACTAACTACGAAAGTGGGAGACTGGCCATCGCCGACGGGACTGTCATTTGATGTTTGCTGTCATAGAGGTCGCCGATGCACGCTTGCCAACACAAACTACCAACTAAAATGTTCTTCTACGAAAATTACTTTACCAGATTAAAGATAATAAACAATCATCGTATACAATTAGTTAAAGCCTAAAATATTCAGGTTTACTTGGATCATCCATATAATGAAGCCAAAATGATTATAACACCAATCCACTAATAACCTGAAAAGTTGGCAGCTGTGCTACGATGCCAGCACATTTTCTAGCGCGCTTATTACGTAATTAGACTGGCGCCTTTTTTCAAAATGATTATATGTATTCTTATTGCTATGGACTATTTAACAACAATCAAAGGAACCATGAATAACTGGTGTATTTTTCATTATAATTATAGGTATAAAGAGTACATTAATGAATATTGCTATTATCTTTTACAGTAATCTAAATTTCCTAAAATCTGTGAGCAAGTGATATAATGTTAACTATGTTTAGTCTCAATAGTATGAGATTAATGTTAATACGACTATTAAAGAAATAAATTATAAATAACATCGGATCTCATTGTTTCCTTCATACTATTCAGTACAAGAGTATTTGTCTACTAATCTAAGCTATCTTAATTTATCAGCCTCAACATTAATTTGTAATTTATCTATCATCAAAACTTGAGTTGATCAATGACCAGTGTCTTGCCGGTTATCACGGTTTTCCTTTCGAGAAACAAAATTATCTTTAAAACTAAACTTTCATCATCGTACAACATTTTCTTTTGGCCAATATGAGGCATTTACTTTCATCTTAAATAATTTATACAATTAAATATTATTCGATTTTGGCACGAAACAATTGAATGTTGCATCGTTGCAATATAATCAAAAACGACACACATGTTACGTTAATAGTGAAAGAAAAATGATCAATTTTCGTCTAGAATAGATAAAAATAATATATATATTTGTAATTCCTAAATATAAATTTCAGATAGTTTCAATGAACATACATAGCTAATCAGTCTCAAGTAAAATCTCAATAAAAATAGCAAGGAGAATTTTAAACGTTCAATTCGCAATGTTTAAATGAACAAAATATGAATTAATATCACAAACGTATCATCATATTAACGTAACATGCGATACACGTAAATTTTTAGATATTTTATAATACTTAACCACGTATTATTTCAATAATGTATGCATATTACTGAATTATGTTTAACCATATATTCCTGACTTCCTGTCTGAAGTAAATCACCTACATCTTATCTAATTCATAGATATTCGAATCGATTGAAATCACTTGAATCACTTTAAAATGCTGTTGTTAATTATGTCTTTTTAGGCTATTAAAATGCAATCATCTCATTTGCTGATGTCTTATGTCAATGTCCATATTTAGGCTTAGGTCATTAGCAAGCTAAGATCACATTAACGTCCAAACAAATGTTTGTTTTCCCATGAAAATTACTATCATATAATTACCATCCATTTTCACATTTATGATGCGTATCCCAGCTGCATTTAAAGAATGTTTAATCTCGTTGAACAAGCGCAAGCAATGGCTTTATACTTGCTTATTATTTATAATATTATCACATCAATAAATAGATTGTTGATACTTTCAGATCACCGCCCCTCTTTACGTCCTCTTTGATTCGCTTACTTTAAACATTTATCTAAGGCTTACAATAGTAATAGTTGAGTTGTAGTTTGCTGTTTCTTGAGTAGTACTGATAATAATGGTATTTCGCACAAATCAATTAATTTGTGATTATTTATAGAGGCTGTCATCATATGGAAGCCTTTAGAAGAATCACAAACGCATCTCTTTTATTTCATTCCTATCTAGACAACGATTTCTTTCGTATCAACGGATGCCTGTCACCCTTGCTCATCATCAGCACGTGGTAACACGATTGAAACTGATTTTCGTGGTCCATTGCGTGGATTCATAATGCAATCTTCCTCATCCTTTTCGGGGCTGAATAATTTTTCCTCATCGGGAACGTGGACTAGATTTGGGCTAAAACAAACAAAATTCAGATACGATTCAAGATGTTACTTTGCAAATAGCGTCGTTTGTTAGAAATTGTTTGGCATTTGTCCAGTTGTTATTGAGTTATTTTTATTTCGCGTGCAATTAAGGAAAAAAGTCCTCTGAGTGGATTTTATGTCACTATCAAGGAATTCAACAAACGTCAATGCCAAGACATTGGAGGCGGCAGCATTAAACTATTTATAGAATAGACATAAGCACGTGAAGTGATTAGGCTGACAGCCTCTTGTTTCAGCTTCATACACTAATGAGTGCGATATTTATGGACAAAAAGATAATATTCGTCGTGCATGTATTTGAATAAGTGATTGATTGATTGAGTGATATATCCTACCTATCGAAGGTTGTCGGGGGTGGCGTTGGCGTCCTTGATAGTGGAAAACTCGCCACTTCGCGACTCACTGATAGCGAACGTATGGATCCAAAGGGTTGATCCGGCGATGTCTGAGCTACTGAAGGTACCATTGCACTAAACCAAGCATAAATGTTATTCAAACATATGAAACTTTGATCAAAGACGGTTCACTTTATAAACATTTGACTGGCGTGTTATTTTTGGCTGTTCAAAGCAATTTGTAACCACTTGGAGGAAATCATGGTACAAAGTGTTGCGTGGCTAATAGGAGGATTGCATGGTCAAGGACTTAAAATGCTCGTTTGTTAAGGAGCATGAAGCACGTGAATTTTTTTCCAGCGTGTTAATTGTCAAACGTTAAATGCAGGAAAGGAATAAATTTAATCAAAGGTTAAAGTTTGCGTGCAAAACGGAAGAAGCGTTCGAATAACATAAACAAGACGAATTTGACGGCATTTGTAAACCTATTAAAATTCAATGATCGAGTGTTACGTGATAGAAATTTTGCTAACTAATTCCGCAGTGTCAAGGACGCAAAAGTTAACAAAAACGATTGATTTTCAAAACAATAAATGAAATAAACTGCGCGCATTCAAGCCAACTTGGTAAATATTTAATGAAGTCAATGCGTGTACTTCCACTTTCTCTGATAGTTTTTATATCCTGTCCAGAAATCCATCTATAAATAAATTCTGTGCTATTTTTAAACCGAAAAGAGGAAATTTCTATTGAATCGCGCGGATCACACTAATTCGTGTAATACACGCGGTGTTTCATCTCATTAAAAAATAAACATGCTTGGCATTTCTTCAATGTTAATTCTATTGCGGAATAATTGTGAGAATATTCGTCTTTCATGCCATCTGTCACTGGACGTCATTGGTGCATTAATAAAATATAATTTTAGGCAAAAGAAGAACTAGTTATACTAATTATAGGCTTGATTATAAATAGAACATAATTTACTTACCCAAAAGACATTGAATTGACGAGAAAAGGCTGTGGTGTTGGACATTGGCTATGCGGTGAGCTAGCCAAAGAACTTCGTGTACTTGATACTTGACTATGAGGGCATTGCGGTGGTCCAACAGCAATTGCGCCTGGTCTTCGGCCCATTGTCCAGCACAAAAACGAATTCATATTACCGTTTTCGATGGCAGCTGCAAATAAATCCAAACACTTGCGATTAATGCACAAAAATTAAAAATTCAATGCGCAGTGTATTGTGTGATTTCCTATTACGATGTTGAATTGAGAGACGTGATGTAATTTACAAACCGTGTGACTTTTTAATTAATCAACATTGTTATTATTATTGACTGCACGTGCAATTCTGCCGGACGTTGATGCTTAATTGAATTACTCGTCACGATATTACTTGTTTGCTTTGCTGTTTTTCTAATGATTTTTAAGCATTCAGTTTACGAAAGGAAAATGAAGAAAGGAAGCTGAACATGTTCAAGCTCAAGCATTTAAATCCTTTACGCGTGCGTCGAAACCTTTGTAAGGTTTGTTCATTTGATTTTTCTTTGTTGGTTTCTTTTGTTTTACATTCATATAAAGTTGAGTTAGTTACTTAATAAAGAAATCAACACTTTTGGCAGAAATAGAAACTTGTATTATTGAGCATGTTAAATTTTTCTATTTTCTAAAAGAAAGTTGGTAAACAAAAAATCAACATTAAAATTTTAATGAGTTTCTTTTTTCTAGTATATTTATGGTCTAATAACGCAAAAAAATGTCATTCAAATTATTTCTAAGTCAAGGTTAGAAGAACAACTCGTGTAAGTATTGCATTTGACAATAAAGAAATTTACTTTACAACTTTGAATATTATTCGCTCTGCGCCAAAACACTTTCGTATTTTGTTTTCCTTTTCCATTTTGCTATTTTCCCTCAACAATGCGTGCGGGTCATTAAAAAGCGTTTTAGCGATGTGGAAAACGACGCTGTTTGATCGATATTATGCTAATCAAAGTACGCCAACCGAAAGGAAAGAAGGAAATTTGCTGCAGTTGGATCGTTAAGGCGTTATGTATAAACGTATAATACCGAAAATTGCGTCATCGCAAACGACATATATGTTCTTTGAGCAATTCCTTTATTGCGAAAGGCGCAAAACTCCCTTGTTACCAAACACATTTCCTCGCGAATCGATCAAGTGTCATACAACTGGGAAATTCTTTTTCAAAAAAACGCAACAATAACTAGGCTAAGAATAAACATTGAAATCACTGAATGAATTATTCAATAACTGTGCAGCTAAACAAAACTGTAAAATTGTTGATAAGCATGAAATGTATTTATTTCTCCTATATAACTAACAAAAGCGACTTTGTTTATCTGTCTGGCACACAGCGAGGAATAGTCATTCCTATGCATTAATGAGTTTATTACAATTTTCAAATACAGTTATGCCGCAAAATGAGCATTGAGTTAATGATTCGACTCGCTATGCAGCATTAATATTAATTAATTGACCGTTTTGACCTTTTTCATTTACAATTGAGACGCATTTCCATCAACTAAACAATTTATACATATTTTCACATTATTCCCACGAGAAAAAAGTTGTCAAAACGTTGAAATTTTAATTAATTTGCCTATTACCTACGATAATTAGAATTTGGTTTTTTATTGTTGATATTTTCTCACGCGTCTCTAATGACCAAACATGGAAATGTAATATTAATCACGCATTCCTGTATTTTATTTCATTAAAACACGTGTATCAAACGAATAAGAAATTTAATTATAATTCGAAGGTCGTTTTAGAGAATTTATCTTTACTTTCTTCTGATGACTGCTATAATTCATGTAATATTTAAATGAAATAATCATTTAAACCTTCAGCTGTAAGTATACAATCATATATTGAAAAAAATTTTCAATGACTATAAGCCAAAGTCACACAAAAGTACGGTAACTTTGGGAAGTTATTACGGGTAATCTACTTTACCAAATTAAATGATTCAACGATTTTATTATCAGAAATTTAATAAGCTTTCTGATGGTGAAAGAATTATTTTGATATCTTTTATGGTTCCTGAGATATTAATTAAAATGTAACGTGCTAATTGCGGGCTATTACGCTACTGGTGCGAGCGACACCAGCAGAAGTCCTTAGCGCATTAGCGGTGCGACCCCGATTTGAATCCGCTGAGTAATCGCTGGACCTCCGATGATACCACGAAGATTGCCGAAGTAGGCAATATCTCGCCACTTCGGTTTTGCTGCCTGGTAATCAGGCATGCGCCTACGAAACCGAAGAAGCTGAGGTGCGTTGCAAGTTTCAAGGCACTACCGAGTTCGCCTCCTGGGGCTACCGCTCAGCGCCAGGGAAAATTTCAAATCGCTATAACTTCTAAAGTAATGGACCGATTTTAATAATTTAAAAACTGTTATCACTGACTTGAAAAGACGTATCAGGGCTCTATATCATACCCATTGTACTATTAATATCAATTGATGAAATTATTATATTTCTAATTAAAACTTATTAAAAACACTTCATTTAATAATATACATGCAATTTATCTGAAAAGTTCTTTGCGATAGCTGTATATCTATATAATTTTGCATTAATATTTAAATTCTTCTTTAATTCTTCAGCGCTATTCAAGTTTTTATAATTTGCAACGGATAATTTAAAATTGCTGTAACTTTTAAAGTTATCAACCGATTTTAATGATTTAAAAATCAATAATACAAACTTAATACGCACTATAAGCCTCTATAATAATTTTCCCACTAGGTAAAATATTTACGAGTTTGATGAGTAATAATTCTAATTGACTTACCGATAGTTTTTGAGCTCGTGACTGGACTCAGTGGATAGAAATCACCATGAAGTGGACAATGAAACCCAATAGTTTGCTCCTTTAATCTCGCACGTCGCGTAAGAATGCAGAGCCAGGCGCCAGCTGAGATCATGATGAATCCAACAACAATACAGAAAGGACCCAAAATTCGTGAATCTCCTGTGAATGCTGTTCGTTCAGCATAGTGATCAGGCTCTTCATTTTCTCCAGGACCACGATATGAAGCAGCTGAAAATAATACAAGACGTAGATATAATGATTGAAACGAATAGATATTTAAATTTGACGTTTAGTAAATTAAATATTTTTGTAGAAGGTCAGAATACTACTAAATCAATATAAAAAAATCAAGTAGTTTATATTTGCTAAGACTACAAGTGATAAAAGCGGCCATCAAATGGAAAACAGCGCATTATAGAAGCCTTCTAAAAGCCTGGCGTAATATATTTACGCAATTATATGTGTTTTCAAGCGGCGTTTGTAGGATGTCTACTTATTATATTTATCTCTTATTGTTTGTGTTATTCACGTGAAAATAACAGTAAAACCGATGCTGTTGTTTTTCGATCTTGTCCTTGCACAATAAACTGCAAAGAATTCATGTAAAATACGTCGTAAAACTTTTAATTTCTTCAATTTTCAATTGAACAATAGAAATTCTAATATTGGACATTAGAGGGATGATATTTATGTTTTCTTTGAGTACTTGATGTGCATTATTTTATTTATTACACAGTAATAGTATTAAAATAATTGTCCAATTGCGCTGCACTGATGTGAGTCATTCTTTGCTTGACTGAATACAATAAGCAAGCAAAGTTATAAAATTATTAATCGCGGAATGCAAAATGAAACTCGTCGAGCAGCTGCAAACCGACTGAATCATCCGACTACACACAGCAGCGAATGAACTGTAAATGAAACACAATCAATGATTGTACCGTGCACTGAACTCTTAATTACATCCAGTGGTATTCAAACGACAGGGTGCGGAACTTTATTATTCAGCATTATCATTGCATTCTTGTAACATAATAAATTACATTACACTTTTCTCATTTTAGCACATGACAGCAATTGCTACTTTTAAACTACGTAATGCGATTTTGAATACTAAAAATAATGAGGATGTTGATCATTACTTGCACTTAGCTCCAACGCGCAATACCTATTTACGTTGTAAATATTTTCTTTATTGCATTTTGTTTTGTTTAAATTCCCCAAGTGATATTATGGCGATTACCTTATTTGTTTTTCCCTATTGCATTCGTTGCACTTTTAATTAAATACAGTTAATTAGCTAATTGTGTTTTGTAAATCACCTAATCACGGATTTCACCTCGAAACGTCTAATTTGTTTATTTAATGTCCTTACGTAGATTTTAAAAATATATACCAGCTGAATCTGTTGCCAAGAAAAAGTAGCTTATTCAAATAAATCCCAAGTTCAATAGATGATTCGCTCTTATCTCATACGTATGTAAAAAAACTACTTGTTTAAAACGCAAGGCTACGTTTCCAGTGTTGAGAACATCTTAAGCAAACATTACAGCTGTTGAGTTGTTTGTACAAAATGTCAGAAGCCAATTTACAACAGTGAAATTATTTGCAGACAACACATGCAAGTTACGTTTTTCTTTCGAGAAGTTATTTACCTGTGAGTACAATACCGATGAGTAGAAAAAGTATACCAAAGACGGGCACAATAATTTGACAGCTCGTTGCAACAACCACCCCAGCAACCATTACGCCGCCTTCGACTTTTTCAACCCTTAATCGGGTTACTGCCGCTGGACACCTCACTTTGCTGCCGTCGGTGAGACCCTCTTCAGACGCTTCTCTAGGCCTGGAAACAATGGAAAATTCATTAATTCTTTGGAGGCGGTAAACGTTCCACAATTGAACATTGAACTCGACATTAATCATCAATAATTAAATACGGAAAGTACTGGTAATTCAATCGAATAGCAAAAAATAGAACCAGTGGATGTATAAATAGATTAGTTATCCTATTTTTTGCCCATTTACCTCTTATCATGGAACAAAAGGATAATCAATACAGTCACTGACTGAAGCATTAAATAAAGTTCACAAAATGTCAATTGGTAAATCAAATACAATTCGATTACTATTACAAGCGTTCAATAACTTTGTTGGAAATTTTCATTGCTCTTTTGCCACTGAGCGAATCGCAATTGTTGGTTGAGTGCGTTTAATGTGGTAATAATATTGAAATAAGTACGTGGATTGAATTTCAGCAAACAGGGAAAAATTGAGCACTAGCACGATTTTCATGTTTGCGGCTTGGCATTGCTTGAATAAAATTGCCATATTTATTCGATTACTGCATGCACTTTCCTCATTACGATATGTGCTAAAGAACAAAGCATTTTTCCATAAATTTATTCCAAACGTAATTAAATACTCAAATGCGTAACAACATAGTGGATAATAACAAATATTCATTTGTAAATACACGTTAAGTAATTGACACATTATTTGCTACGTACAAGTTTGTTTACGCTTAAATTGATACACATATAATGAATGTGTCCTAATTAGGATGAAATTAAGCAATATAGAATTAAGTAAGTAACCAAGCAATAACAACAGTGGCGCAAATAAATAAGTGAATTAATGGCTCATCAATCAATCGCCATGCCTAGTATACGAATAAAATTACGTGTAGCACTTACACGGTAACAACAACAATATTAGTATTCTATATTTAATTATAGTATATGCAGAAATTGGTAAATAAACACATTTTTGTACATTTCCAAAATAAACAACTCATCAAACCATCATTGATATTTTAATTTAATAGAAATAAAACTTGTCTGCCAAAGTGCAGTTAGTAATTAATCAGTAATTAATGATAAATGTCATTGTGAAGGTTATAAATGTTGAAATATAAATTAAACAGTGATTAATAATCTTTAGAAGATAATTCAAAATGTTAAGTTAATGATTTAAGGAATAGATCTGGTAATTAAATAAAAACAGCTCGTGTTAATTGTTAGTTTACTTAGTTTGTTGATAAGATAAAAACGTGAACGTAAAGGAGAATTAATAACAGCTGATTATCCTTTCATTTTGCTGGGGATTCAAGAAATACGTATATTTTTGAAACAAACCAAGATGCTGTTGGCACATACAATTTGACATACCAAGCGGGCTTTAAATTGCCGCCAGCTTCAAGTCCATGCAGTGAAATCCTGCTGCGATTGCAGTTCTTCGTATGCGGCGTTGCGCATGGCGAATGATGGAAAGTCATCCTTGCAACAATGACAACGCACCACGCACAAACAAAAGTATTAGAGGAACAATAACAATGAACAACGTGCACAAAACACTCGACTTTCTCTTTTCAGTCTCTTTGCGCACCAGCAGCAAGCACACTGTTTGTTTAAAGTGCAAATTCCGCAAAGTCAAACTTTTTAAAAATTCCACGTCAAGGCAGAAATTTAGTAAATTTAGCCGCCGCGTTCTGCAGTCACACGCGATTAACTTCATCCAGCTTTGCCAACAGGATCAACACATTGAATGCATCCACCGCCGTGTTATCCTTTTACAACTTGAGTAAAAGTAACAACTTTCCAGCTGGATTCACAGCCGTCCATAGTGCTAGCAGAGAACACTAAAACTCTATTTGTTAAATGGCAATAGATTTGCAATTTGCACAGAGCAGGCCGCGAGCGTAACACACGCGAATGAATCCGCGGTCAGACTGAAACTCGTTCTCGTCTAGTGCGAGCTCGCAGGTAATTCAATGCTCGACTGCCCACTCCTGCTATCGACATACAGGGTACTAATTAATTATGCATCAGAAATACAACTGCATGAAATCAATTTCTGATTAAACGGCAAGTTATTTTCAAAATTTACATGACTTTCATTACTTAACTGCTAGTTCTGACTTAAAAATAAATTTCATACTTACTTCAACATAAAATAAGTGAATTAATACACTGTATGACATAACATTATTCATAGAGACAGGAATTGTTAATTAAATTATAACTGCACTGATTGTCAATAAATTGAAGATTTTTCGAGCACAAGTCGACTTAACTTTTGAGTAATTTTACTTCCCCGGAACTCAATGAGTCTGAGCTGAACTTAGTCATCATCTTCGTGATTTTGTAGTGAGTTATTATTGTTATTTGTGACGCGTTTGTTTTTCACGCAACTTAATGAAATTTGGCACCGAATGGTACGCAACTGCAGTGCGCTATAATAAATGATACTAAACACGATCAATTCAAACTACATAGTTGTACTACGCGTAACTTTGTACCAGTCTCCTAGAAAATTGTACTCCATAAACATTTCAACTTTTTACTTGATAATTGGTGAAAAGTGAGAGATGCAAACTTTTCTGCGATCGTTTTAACAGACGTTGTTTTTCATTGGTAAGCAAAGACACGGTTTAATTATGACTTAACGAACGAATGTATGTAGTTCACGTGTATAAATATAAATTACCTCAATGTTCGACATACATACAACGTGTAACAAGATTATTTAATTTTATGATAAGGTCTACGAAATAAATCAAGAATTATATAAAACTAATCAAATATTAAAGTAGTACGTATTTATTTGCTGCTTGCTTGCTAATGATTCAATCCACTCGCTTCCTAATTGTATTATGTCTATCTATTCATCACAGCTAAACAACTATTACATGTCATGCTAGTCGATTGCATCTAGGACTTGAGTTGCCAGTCGAACTATTAATAAAATAACAAGCAACGTATTCAATTCACGCAGTACTCCGGACATTGTTCCTTCCGCGCAGCAATCGTAATAATTCCTAGACCTGCCAATTGCAACGCACACGTATCTACAAAAAGGAGATTTAATTAATGACTAAACTCTCCACGTCTCTTCATTAATTATCACAACAATGAACGACGAGACATACTTGCAAGAGAATAGCATGTTGGATAATTACAGATGCGTAATAATTCATCAAATAGCAGCAGTTCGTTTAATCGTTAAAGGTATTCGTTGTTGTACATTTTGCATGTACAATTTGTCGATAACGTTTGAATAATATGCAGAAAAGCTACCGTTTCGCACGCGTGCACAACATGCACTGGCAAATAGTAAAATCAAAACGGCGCCGGCGTTTTAGGTTTTCTCTCATCATAGATATCTATAGCTTGTTAGCTCATTAGCTGTCTATGCATTTTCAAACAAGTTTTTCACATCTGTTCGATTTCTATTCGGTAAATAAACAATCAATTTCCTCATTCAAAAGCAGGATATCAATTCATTTTATTTCATTTCCAATCTCCTGATTAACCCCAGGTGATTTTTTTAAGGTTAATTAAAGGGGTGAAATCTTAAGATGAAGAAATATGGAAATGCGGCCTAAATATGTCCATTTGCACCTAGGTCCTCGATTAGAAGAAATCAATACAAGCGATAGAAATGGGTATAGGAAAATAGAAAATAGATTTCTGTGTGCATTAAGCAAATAAATATTACGTTGTAGTTATGAGGTCAGATGAAAAACACTTTGGATAAAAAGAGGTCAAAACCTAATTTAGCACAGCTTTCATTTCCCATACGTAAATGTAAAATCTTACTTACATATTAGCCTAGATCCAAGTGCTTTTGCTCAATTGCTCGTTTTCAATGCATTGGTTTTCTTCTTGCTTTCATTCTTTTTTCACTAAGAATAAATTTGTTATTTCTGCACTGCTTTTTCGAGTGTTTAGGAAACGCAATGGCGTTTTCAACACGTTGGTATCTAATAGCCAAGGAGGTTGTTGACCTCTTGATGCTAGTTCTTGACCAGGTGCACACGGTAGCAGTGATATCCACGCTTGAGACAAAGTATTTACGTTTTTTGACCAAGCTAGCAGCTAACTATAGCTCACTGGATTTGATAACTCGCACAAGCACTACGCATATTTCCAATGCGTTTATTGATTAGCAACTAAACACTACACTAATGATGTACTGATATGTGATTACCTTTGATTTGATTAACTATTGCGAATAAGAAATGTAGCAGTTTATAGCACGCACGAAGATTTATTTATTCAAGGAATGCGTCTTCTCGCTCCGGTTGTTGGGAGGTTGCTAGCACCGAGGCCGGGACCAGCGTTCAATACGATCGTTAAACGCGCTCTTCGCATGCATTCAACTTATATGATGAGTCTGTGTACTTGTTCGTTGATGCACTTGACTCCTGTTTCATTCCTTTGCACAGGAAACACAAGCCTCCCACACTCGCAAATGAGCGCTATTTCAATAAACTCACGCCACAATGTCTTCCATGGACTATTGGAATATCCTCCCAGACAAACCCCTCATCAACTTCCCAGCGACATCTAGAAATAATAAACAAAAATTGCTCGTATCCATTAAAAGATCCCTGATTTAATCATTTAAACGACGTAACTCCCAAAGCGGCCCGAAAAGTGTTTTCTTCATTAATTCATTAAGGGTGTCGCATTTATGAATGGACCATCAATATATTCAAATGAGCGATACTATGTCAAATAAGTTAGTTGTTAATTATGCAATAAAAAGAGTTATAAGTAACGTTAAGTGATGAATGATATAAATTACCAATGGCATTATATGATCAATGGATGATTGTAACACATTTCCGTTTCTCATCGGTAAATTATTAATTAATACGAGGCATGCATGACTGGAAATGTTCTCAAGCAACTTATTGGTATTATCGACGAATATAGGTTGATTAATACGTATTTGTTGGCTCCTTGATGGATGGATGGTTTCATTCTCTCAGTGTATGTTTTACCGTGAACACCGCTTCGATCATGGACGAATCAACTGAAACGCCAAAGCAGCCGCAAGATGATAAAAAGTACAAGTTACTTTTATCACTCTGGTTGTCATTCTGCATCATTGGATTCATCTGGTTCATTACGAAACTGCTGAGTAGTCGACGACGCATCCAAAATAATTTCTCATGCATTGAAGAGCAATTAAAACGCATGCAGGCTGCGATTGAAGAGCAGGAAAATAGCATTGAGGATATTTCCGAAGAAGTTTCCGAGGAAAAAAGTGACACTATTCCGAAATTGCCAATTGACGCACTTTGCACAAACAAAACGGATGCGACAGATGAGAATAGAAATGAAACTGTTGAAGGCTGTGACAACGAGATTGAAACTTGTGTTGAAGATGGAACAGCAGAAAAAGGAGTTAGACAACGAGAATTCGTTGAGAAAACAACTCTTGAAGATACTTTGCCAAATAATATAAACAGTGATGGAACCGACTGCAAGAAAGATGTTTAGAGAAGTTGTATTTAAACGCAGTAATCAAATATTTATTCTGGAACCGGAAAATTGTGATTATCGATTATCTATCCATTTCAAAATCATGCGATTATCACTTGGGGTATACGTGGACGAATGACAGGTTGCTTGGAGACAAAACAATGCACACATCAATAAGTTTCTTTCTTCAAAATTTGTATAAACCCATCCATTATCTTCACGCGCATCATCTCAACACGTCAAATTATTCAAAAGATGCGTCCGCAAAAAGTTTCCGTGGATGTGTGGAAAATGATATTCGGTTCGTGTTCCTACTTGGCTTTGGCATTTGTGGCATGGTTATTCCTAAAATTAGTGAATGCGTGTTTCTGGTTCCCATCATATTTAAGGAAACGTGAGACAAAATCAGCTGAAGCGCAACTGGAACAAGAATTATTTGATAATGATAGTGATACACCGCAAAACGAAGACAATCCGGAAGTCTGTGAAGAAACTGTTGATAAGAAGAATGATTAAGTTATTAGACTATTTGGCAGCACTGTGAATTAAGAATTAAGAAATATATTTATTCACAAATAAATAATTTAACATGAATTATGATGAATTATAATAGTGTATTGAGAATTCCATTAGAATTGATTGCCACACAAGTATTATTTCGTTTTGTATTGGTATTTAAAGTAACATTGATCTAATTATGGCATGTTTTGTAAGCAATCACGAATTTGTACCCACGTATGAAGTCCCTAAAAATCAAATAAATAATGCTGAATACATTTGGCGATAAAGGGAATCATGTGTTTTACCTTTTTGGCAGTTTTGTATTGCAAATTAACAAACGCTTCAAAGGTTTCACGCAAATCGTGTATTTTTTGAACTTGAAACCGTTCAACATCTTTGAGCGCTTTCTCGCTAAACTCCTCCAGCTCCTGCTTTGCTCGATTGACAGCAATCGCGCCTTCGTGAATTTGCTGATCAAGCATGTTCACTTTGAGTTCCCTCACTTCGTCCGTATCGACAGCACCAAAAAGGCGTGACATCAGACTTAATTTGCCCTGCTGAGCGCGTGTACGTTCCACATTTTTCGCAGCTACATTGTCCTCAGCCGCTTCCACTTCGTACTGCAACAATTCCTGGTTCTTGCATACATTTTGCAATGCACTTGCCAGAAATAAATATTCCTTCAATTGGTCCACAAGCAACTCTTCATCCTCCAAACTCGTGTCGA
This sequence comes from Aleochara curtula, assembly GCA_963978815.1. NCBI lineage: Eukaryota > Metazoa > Arthropoda > Insecta > Coleoptera > Staphylinidae > Aleochara > Aleochara curtula. The sequence goes on along the minus strand of OZ022221.1, from coordinate 10,279,542 downwards.
TGCTTGACGCTAGCGAATCCAAATAATGTCCAGTTTTTTGCAATGCATCACCCATATCTTTCTCAATGGCTGACCATTCCGAAAAAATACGCCCATAATTCGCATGCAGCTTGTAAACATTATACTGTTTTTCCGCTACGCGTGAACGTGCTTTTAGAAGGTTGTATAAATTCGTGTGGAATGTTGTTGCATAGGATTTCAGACCTTCGAATTTCGGATTTGAGTGTTTCAGACGAACAGAGACGTTTAGGGACTTGAGTTTGTTCTCGGCGATCTGTAAATATCCGTTCGCTTTGTACGTTTCCCTCCAACCCTCCTCGTTTTGCAAAAATTCATAAAAATGCGTATCAAAGCTCAGAATTGGATGATTCGCAAGGCGCAGTAGGAAATTCTCGAGGCCAGCGCGTCGACGATCTATAAAATCTGGATCAAACGTATCTGTGCTCAATTTCTGCCACAGAAACATGACTCTTTTTTCAGGCAATGGCGGAATAATGACATATGGATATGTTATTTCCATGTAATCATGCAACTGCTCAAATTCCGTGTATCGTCGCCATACAGACGATAATTTTGGTAAAGGTCCTTCATAATCTGTATTGATAACTCTAAAATAGCATTACAAAGTTAAGCAATGGATGCCAGCAAAATAACTGTGTCACTTACTTGGTTTCAACTAAATATACTGTATAATAATCCCGGAGATTGAGAGATCCATTGGCCCGTTTTTCCGACTCGGCAATCGTGACTTCCACATGACTTAGAAGACTCTCCTAATGCATGCAAACAGTGTTAGACCAACAGCAAAAAGACCACAGCAAGTAACCTAGAAACTTACATTATTATTAGTGCTATTCGGAAGTTGATCGCTTGAATGACTATTGTGGATATTGTCTCCATTCATTTTGATTACGTTCTTCGTCTATTTCTATGCCCGACGACTGCAATAAGTTAACAATAATCACTATCTTGTTTTCTTTGTTTGCATTGCAAATAAATTAAATGGCACTGGGACAGTGTGTGTACAAATATCACAGGATTGGACGCGACGGTATTCAAGATAAACACATAATGTATTTATTACAAGTGTATAAATAAACAACAAACGCGAGAATTTTTATTCAAGGGAGGTTCAACCTCCTAAATGTGTAACCCAATTCTGCTAGATAGTAGCTGTTTACTTAGACTGCCATCACTGAATATTATTTTAGTACTAGTAACTTGCATTCGACCTGTAAGAGGCCACAGTCGGTTCGCACAACATGCCTGGTATCAATTCCAACGTGCTGCGGCATTTGGTATCATTTTCATGCGTGTCCTTGGTATCAGTTTTTCCTGTTTTCATGCCGCTTTCCTTATCGGCTCAGCGCCTAGTATCGTCCAACGTTGCGGGTGGCAGACCGCACGTTGCATGGACGATCAGGGCACCGCGTTCTCCAGCACTCGCACACCACTCTGCTTTAGTTTTGAGAAAAGCCGCATTTCAAAAACGCGCCCGACACATTCCAGCCGTGAGTCCTCCGGTCTGGCACATAATTAGTCGACTAGCATGCGTTAATTCGCGCACCAGCAAATTGATTTCACAATAGCGCTTCCGGAAGAACGGAATCCATCGCCGGCACAAAACCGCTCCAAGCAGGTGCAATTCATAAGCAACCAGTTGCTAAAGAACAAATCTAGCGCCGTTTTTTGTTCGGATTCTTTTCTGTGCTTAGTGCAGTGTGTAAATTAAATCGTGGACGACCGCAAGTGCAACACATCGAAGAAGACCAATTGCGCTGGAATGAACTCGATCTTAGGGAAGTTCTTTACGAAAGTACACTGTCAAGAGGTGGGTAAGTCAGGACGAACATAAAAAGATTTGTGTCAGCTCTCGAATATTCGGGTTATACTTAATTAAGGGGGGCGGTTCCAGGACTTTATATAACAAGTTATCTTATTTCTTATCCTGCCAATATAATGAGACGTTAAATCACTAATAATCTTTGATAAAAATACGTCTTGTACTTGGGGAAGTTATAAATTGCACGCAAATAAAATGATTAATGATTAATAATTCATAGATAATTATCAACTATTAATCAACTATATCTTAGTGGTGGTGTTTAAAAGCGCACCACACACTACTGCATTATAATATGCTAAAGATCGATACTGAACATCACCTGGGAAGTTGAACTATAGCTAAACTAGCCGACAAATTACAGATTTTGTTGAGTAAAGATGATTTTAATGCGACATGATATGGTACACATTGTATACAGGATAAATTATAATTAAATTAATCAAGTTTACAATTTTGTACAGTCCACAAGGTTATGTCATGGAAAATGTATTACGTGTGTTTAAACGCATGTTGTTTGCGACTCGCAGCGAAACGAACAAAAAATCAAAATGCGTTTGAAATGTTTATCGTGATTCTGCTGCGAGTGACCAGATTGACCTCAGTCCTAATAAACTTCAATTGAATTATCGGTTTAATTACGTACGCATTGTAGATATGTATCTCGTAAAAACATCCCAATCACCATACCAGGAGCATAACGAACGCGTCATCCATGCTGTTCAAGCAAATAATTTATGTCCAGCTGAGATAATTTTAATTAGACGTCCCAGTGTGAATGGAAACTCTTGATGAGTTACGAAATACCCTCAAGTCGCTTATCGGCAGCACGCTTGTGCGTAAACGTAAAGTACACACACAGTATGATAAAAAGCTACAAACAGAATTTAAAATAGAAAATATGTGTGTTACCAGTATCTTTATAAAGTTTCCATACATCTTGCATCAGATTCACGAGTTTTACGTCATTATTAATCATTTCTATCTCTTGAAAGAATTCCCTTGTTATCATATCATCATTAATAATACATCAATAATAAGTTGCCAAGGGAATAACGGAAAATTAATATATTTGTCGACAAATCATGGAAGAAAAAAATCTGAAATCAATTAACGTATTCTTTGATGTAACATAATAATAGACTTTGGATTAAATCTGACATTAACAGAAAAAATTTCCAATAATTGTTGTCGATCTACAGCGTTTAAGTAGCGTGTGTCATGCTAAAACTGTGATACTCTGTGCACGTCGCTTCTGAACAAGTTCTACGTGTATTTGTGAACAAACAAACAGCATCAATGTTAAAATAATAATTTTTGCATTAAGTTCAAGTTTGAGCATTGCAATGTGATATATTCAGAAGCAAAATTGTATCACGTTTCTCATTCATTCACTTATCGTCTCGTATTTTACGATTTTACTAAGCTTCTGTTTCTTGCTAAGCAGAAAACACTGAAAGGTTATTGAATTTACGAGATTCTTCGTCGTTTCTGTATTAATTGAATAACGTCAGGAAAATAAATATACTCAGTCTACATGGAGTGGGAAAATATTCTATTGATTTTGTAAAATGCGGGCTATTGTTATTTTTGCCCTTCATGCGGATTTCTTTCTACCTTGACTTTTACGTATTTTGCTCTTGAATCTTCTAATTTTGAGAACATCAAGGGATATTATAGATTTAATTGGATGATTATTCATTCAAATGTTATTGACTGCGTAACAATCAGAATTGCTAACAATTATGCTTTGTGTTCCTTTATTAAAGTAATTGAATGTTGATAAATTGGTTATTGTACTATACGATTACTCATTTTTTCAATTAATTGGCTTAGTTTTAAAAATACTTTCAGTTCCACCTTGTTGCAAATGCATTCCTTATTTTTTATATTTGTTCACTGATAACAGCACTTCACGCAATAATATTTCATCGCCTTTACCAATGATACAATTTCAACCGCATGTTTTATGCTTCAATTCGTTTTTATGATTGTTATTAAAATTTACAATTTAATGGCCACACATATTTTTAATCTACCGAGTTTTTAAGGCGTCAATTTGCAATAAATAACTCAAGTTTACTTAGTTAACTTAAAGTAACATGCGTTTTCATTAGGCGAATCATTTGTTTTCATTAAGCTTTCATTCGCAATGACCATCAACACACCTGCCAATCAGTTATTTTTGTAATTTAGACTTAATGTTCCGTTCGTTTCAAATTCAATGCTATACCACTGTGAATTAAGAAAGAAAATCGTCAAAAACCTAGACTTATTAACATTTTTGAAAAATTCTTTCTATCACTTATTAAAGGAATAACTGTAGTAGGTAATTATGAAAATATGATTAAAATGGGATTCCTAGTTTAGCAACAATTTACAATCAAAGTCGAACAATGGATGTGCCGATTTATTCCTCATATAAACGTAATATTCAAAATTCATTTTTTACGCTAGTAATCATCCTGCTTCAAAACTGTTTAAATCTACATTAACTATAACTAATGAGTTTTCTCATGGTGTAAAACGCTTTACTTAAATATTATATTTTCATAGTAAAATTAATTTTTGAAAAATGTCCAATTTTGCCCAAAGGAGATACGAGAGTTGAAACATAGTTAATTTAATGAAGCATCTCACCAATGAAGTCTAAGCTCACTCAACTGGTTAAAGATGAAATTTTGAGTTACTTTTCATGCAATATTATTACGCTGTCTGTTGTGACATCACAATAAATTAAAAACAACTTGGTGATCGTTGAAACTACTAAAAGTATAATAGCGTCCGCTTAGTAGACATTCGTGACGTCGAAAGCTCATAGGCGGAAAATGTGTACGCATAAGTGAATTTACAACCGCGACACGGGCACTCGGAATGTAATTTTAGCAAATTGCAATGCCAGTGCCGAACACGCAGCGTCCGCGTTTAGAAGTATAGCTCAAAATGTGATTCAAATCAACTTTTTTCAACTACGTAAACTCGCTTGTATTCTTGCGCTATGACAAGTCTTATTGATGCGGATGAGGTGCGCAATTTGTTCACGATTAGATTTGTTTTTCCGGAATAGTAATTGAAACTGGATTTACAGGGTGGTGGTTATTTGAAGCGGGCAAATCCAGACCAGCTACATGAAATCTTCGAGAAGTATGCGTCCATCGAGAAGAACGGGGAGCGGTTTATGAATGCCGATGACTTTGTGCGTCGATATTTGAAATTGTTTGAGGGCGACAATGTGAACAGCGACAGCGTACGGCTGCTCGCCGGTATCGTCGATACGAATAAGGACAATCTCATCAGCTATGCGGAGTTTCAAGCGTTCGAAGGACTGCTCTGCTTTCCGGATGCACTCTACAAGACAGCGTTCCAACTCTTCGACACAAACGGAAATGGAGTGGTTAGTTTCTGTAAGTATCCTAGACTACCACAACGATTCCGAAACAAATTTAAAAACCAGCTTTAATTGCAAAATTATTCAAATAATTATTGCTTTATACTTTATTGCATACTTATATACGTTGACCTTAACAACAATGGCCATTTAAAGTGATAAATGTAATTTGTTTTCAGCTGAGTTCGTTGAGGTAATGCGCAAGACACTTTTGAATGAGCGTATTCCGTTTAATATGGAATCGCCGTTCATTCAATTGTACTTTGGCAGAAATAAACAACGCGCGATTAGCTACAGCGAATTCAGTCAATTCCTTCATGACTTTCACGAGGAGTATGCGATTGAAGGATTTCGCAAGTCGGATAAGAATGGCACCGGCTTCATTTCCGAGCTGGATTTTCAGGATATTATGATTAACATCAAAAGCCATTTGTTGACTAAGCAAGTGCAATCGCATTTGATCGAGGTAAACATGCCAAACTATGCGTTTAACGTGATGTAATTACACGTGTTTTGCTCATAAATTATGGATTGCTTGCCAAAATGATTTCAATACATGCAACGACGACACAAGTCTTAAACTTAGACTCATTCAGCATTAATCTATCAAGTCGTGCTAATCATTTGCAAACAATCCTTCGCGTGTTGTTCATTTGCCTTAATTAATTATGTCATAGCAGGAGAACGCGTAATTAATAACTGTAATTGTGTTTTAGACGGCTAGTGGTAGTCAAACTGGTCATAAAGTTAGCTTTCCATACTTCATTGCATTCAATTCCTTACTGAACAATATGGAGTTGGCAAAACGCATCTATCTCAACGTAACCAATGGTCATCGAAATCAAGAAGTCAGCAAAGAGGAATTTATGCATTCAGCTCAAGTCATGTCGCAAATGACACCATTAGAAGTGGATATCCTGTTTCAGCTATGCGACGTCCTTAATCAATCTGGGTAAGCACCATTTCTATTCTCATTCTCAAGTCACAGAAGAAAAATTCATATTCATTCATTAACTGCAAGTGTTTATCAAGTAATTAACGCATTTTCTAATTCTATTTCGAATTAGCATATTGCATACTGAGCGTGGAAATGCTGACGGGTCAGTATCAGGAAAGCAGACCGTAAATATGAATATGAAATACCCACCCTTTTAATACCCTCCAGCCATTACTATATTTTGAATAACTAAGATGATAAACTAATAATTTTCTCTGTTTTCAGCCGTATTGTTTACAATGATCTCAGCGCCATTGCACCTGAACAGTACTTTAAACAAATAACAAATCGCCTTGCTGAAATTCATGCTGTATCTGTAAGTTGGTCAATTTTTGATAAGTAATCGATTTAATTATGGATAATTGAAGGGTCCAGAAGATCGAGGGGTTGTGATTCAAATGCTTGAGAGTGCATATCGCTTTTCGTTGGGGTCGATTGCTGGAGGTAAATATGAAAGGAAATCGTCATGTAACTTTGGCATATTTCTGAATAATAATAAAACCATCTGCATATTTCACTCGGTCACTCTTCTCCTCGCCATTTTTTCTCATCGCTTGCTGTCATTGTGTATTACGAATGCAGATTCAGATGATTGATTATTGAATTTTGTTTTCTCCTTCCCTCTTCGCGTTTGATGACGATGATGATGATAGCCGTCGGCGCGACCGCCGTCTATCCGATAGATTTAGTAAAAACGAGGATGCAGAATCAACGCGCTGGTTCCTTTGTCGGTGAACTGATGTATCGCAATAGTATAGATTGTTTCAAAAAAGTGATACGACATGAGGGGGTGTTTGGATTGTATCGTGGACTAGTGCCGCAATTGTTGGGCGTCGCACCGGAGAAAGCCATTAAACTGACAGTAATTATCACACAATAATTGCATTTTCTATAATTTATAATCATGTTTTAGGCAAACGATTTTATCCGTGATAAATTTTACGATAAACATGGAAACATTCCATTGTACGGTGAAATATTTGCTGGCGGTTTTGTAAGTGTTGATAGCATTTTGCATGAGGGGTTTGTTTATAAGTTGTGATTGTTTTTTTGCAGGCTGGTGGTTGTCAAGTTGTATTCACGAATCCGTTAGAAATCGTCAAGATTCGTTTGCAAGTTGCAGGTGAAATTGCGGGCGGTAGCAAGGTGCGCGCCTGGCCTGTGGTGAAGGATTTGGGCCTTGTGGGTTTATACAAAGGGGCCAGGGCTTGTCTAATGAGAGATGTACCTTTCAGTGCAATCTATTTCCCGATGTACGCGCACACGAAAGCCGCACTCGCTGACGAGTCCGGTTACAACAGTCCACTAACTCTCTTATTGGCTGGCGCCGTGTCCGGTATTCCTGCCGCATCACTCGTCACTCCTGCCGACGTTATTAAGACACGATTACAGGTGGTGGCACGTGCTGGCCAAACGACTTACACGGGTATTATGGATGCAGCACGTAAAATCTACGCCGAAGAAGGACCACGTGCATTTTGGAAGGGGGCTACAGGTATTCTGAATGAGGCGTCCCTCCAATTGAATTTGTTTACTAATTAAGTGTTTTTCCAGCTCGTGTTTTCCGTTCATCCCCACAATTCGGTGTCACTCTCTTCACATATGAACTATTACAAAGATATTTGTACATAGACTTTGGCGGAACGTAAGTCAACTTACTTACTTACGAATTTCTAATTTCTACTCACAGCTCACGAGCACAAAATCAAACATAACACAATTCTAACTCATTCAGAAACAAACTTCATATCAAATTTACATAAATTTACGCAAGCTAAGTATATGAAGTTGCTCATGAAAGTTTTATCATATCAATTTATTGCCTTTTAATGCTATCCGTTGCAAAACTATGAAAAGGTATATGAACAAAGCTCAAATTATTATTTAAAACTTTGCAATAGTTTGTCTTCTACAGCAACTAGGTGTTTCAAACAGTATTGTTAATAATCAATTGTAAATTTACAGACGGCCATCTGGTTCTGAACTCAAAGTGATGGAAGCTGAACCAAAATCTCGACATCCGGACCACATTGGCGGTTATTCCGTAGCGCAACCAATCTTCAGCGGAATCGAAACAAAATTCGGTCTATGCCTGCCAAAATTCAGTCGTCCACCGGCTAATTAAATAAATATTTGCTACAAAGTGTATTTAAACTCTTACCAAAAAGGCGTTTTGCTCATTTTCTCCACAAGCAAGTCAAACGTTGCCTCTGAGAACGATGCTTACATTGCTTGCCACATGCCAAATAGAATTTGGAAACCATTTATACAACTTTATTGCAATAAAGCACGCGATGAAATAGCTTATTGCAGAAATTTCATGCTCATAGGCTCATAATTCTGTTGATTTCGATATGACACATGTATAAACTATTAGGGAAAATAATAATTGTGAATATAATGTGATAAAAGTATAAGTAAACAGCATAAACTACGAATAACGGATGAAACGAAGTGAACGAAACGAAATGTGAATTGAGTTTCTTGTTACATCGTGATAGTAATCAAGAATACAAAAAAGCCTTAAAATAACGTAATTATGCGATGAAGAGAGATGCAAGTTATACATACATTTTAGTAGCAAATTAATTCAAATATTTTTAAGTAGGTAGATTATAAATAATAACAAATTCAAAATTTACAAGTGATCTTTTCATTTCGCATATATTTTATATATATGCCGGAGATCATGTAATGATGGCAAAGAGAGAATGATTGATAATGTACTCAGAAACTTCCTATTTTTCTTAAAATATTCTTGTAAAGAAAAACATTGTAAAATTAGTCAGTCTTATTGTAAAGAAGAAATATTAATATACATTGTCCACACTCGCAAATACTGTTAGCAATCGAAACAAAAGACATGTTAGACAATGAAATAATGTAAAACTGGTAATTTCCTATTACTAGTATGGCATTTATCTAATAAATACATTTTAATTTGAATTTAATGCGTTAGTTAGTTGACTAGATTTGAATCATTCGATCTACCTGTCGTTTTCGACATTGCAATATGTCAATTTCGATGAATTTATCGATGAAAATTTAAAATAGATGAAGTACACGATTCGGCGATGGGCAAAACAATATTGACTAAATTAATTCACAGTGTATCAGTTGCAACTTACGCGACTTGTATTCGAGAAGAGCGATCATAATCATCACAAATTTATGTATTCGATGCATTAATTAAATTCACCATATTTTCATTCGATTTAACGCGACAGACAACTTGTCTGTCATCTTAGTATGGACACATTCCTATCAGCAATCAACACTCACCAGAAGAAATGTTCTTGTGGTAAAGCAAGATGCCAGAATAAGGGTAATCCAACACGTGAATTTAATAAAGATGTGCTTGCACAAAAACGACAAGGAATTTGTGGAAATCAAACATGCCAACAACAATTCCCGCCACCGTTGACAACTCCAACAAGATGTTATACAAGATATCCTCCAATTCCAATTGCCACATCAACTACGCGAGAAGGTAAAAGTGATAAGGATACAGATAAAACGGAGTCGACAAAGGAATTAGCTAAATTGGATAGTGGAAGTAACACTTCATCGAATGATGAATACAATTACACGACGTGTAAATGTCCGAAGAAGAATACTGAAAATGAAGATAACGCAAAACAACGAAAATCGCATAAATATTACATGTGCAAGAATTCAAAATGTCGGAAACGAATACGAAGGGATGCTGACCATACTAGAGAATCATTTAAACATGATGTAAAAGCCACATCGGCACTAACTAGACAACCAGATCATTCGAGCGGTTATCATAGGTATGTGCATTCCACACAAACAGCACAAAATTATCCGGGTTGTTGTGAGTTGGATCATTTTCCTCCCTTACCAGTGCAAGCAATTATACAATCGCACCGATACGACTACACAATCCTTGGCAACGAGAGGGAAGTAATTGGCTATACTCCCGGTCAGTATGAATACGCTGGTCCTTCATATCCACCGCTTGCAAATTCTAGGAAACCCTGTAGTTGTGTGAAAGAAAGTCCGGAAAAAAGCACTTCTTCCAGTTCCCAAGAGCAAGACGAAGGCGCAAAAGCGCGTATTCCAACCGCGAAAATGTTCCATCATTGTCCAACAACGTGCAAGTCGTGTTGTAGAAAAAATATGGCAATTACCAAAGTTGTTAGACCAAGGTCCAAATCAGTCATGGAACGATGTATGGTACATGAAATTGGTACCTCGCCAATACCAATTCGCGCATTGCGAACGCAACCACCGCGCAAAAATTGCCATACGTATATCTCACCAAGTTTTTCACATCCCAGCAGCGAAGATGTGTTTCTCACGCCCTCAACCTCAATTGAAACTCAGCAGGTAACAATTCCAAATAAACCACGTGGATACTATATGGATAAATCATTTGTAACTACAGCAGAACCAATTAACCAAAACGGTCGACTCAGTGAAGAGCGGAAAGTGAAACCACACAACACCAAGTGTAAATGTGGTAAGAAACGTCCAACAACCGAAACATTTAAAATGAAAGGCGGTTCACCGAAAATTCACAGTACGAAATCAGTGCTCATACGTTACAAACCACCTGTAGTCGATTGTTGTAAATTTAAACCGTGTCCGGCAAAATGTAAAGCGTACAAAAAGGATGCAGGAATCAGGTCGGAAACGGTTGATCGTTATCCTAAAGAATCTAGAAAAGCAAGTAAATCACCGCCAAGCACACCAGCTACGGAAACATTATACATGCGCAGTCGGGAGATGAATTCCATGGAATCAAATTTGTACGTGACGCCGGAAGAAGAAACTTCTGAAAATACCACTAAGGAAATTGTTGATTATGATGAGACAACATATCCAGAAAGTCGAAGTGAACCAATTACTAAGAAACCAGCAAATGCGGCGATTGTAAAGCGTAATAATACAACGGAACTTTTTGATACAGCACATCGTCAACGAAAACAACAATCACCATCGTTCTGCAGAGATAAATGTCCAGCCTGTCAGCAAATTGGCACATCTAAACCCACATCAACATATGCGACGCCAAATGCATCCATGTCCAATTATGATACTCCTTCAAATGGCTACCAAGAGCCAAGCAAAGGAAGTATTCCTAAGAGTGAAGATAAGAGCGGTCATATTATAAGCGGTACTATTACAGCAAGAAGCGCAAAACGAAATATTGGAGGTAAAAAATTAAGTCCAACAAACATTGAGGAACCGATTTATCTTACACCAGATCAAGTCAGTATTGCGATTTCTTCAACGAGTGATAAATTTTCACCCAAAGCAAATGGTACTTCAGCCCCTGCAAAAATAATTGGTGCTACTCAAGAACAAATGAGTAGGAAGATTTCATCATTAAGTAATAAATTAATGACGAAACAAATTAGTAAATTAAGTAATGGAATGAAAGATGAAGAGTCCAAACATAGTTTTAAATTTGTTATATGCGATGCGTACGCACCGAAAAGAAAAAGTCCACCAAATGTTAACCAAGAATTAAGGGATGGTGACAGATATAGAACTGCGACTACTTATCCCAAACCACCAAGTATTGCTTCAAGTATTCTGACTACACATTCGTACGCGACTGCAAATTCCTCGAAGCCTGGATCAACTAAATTCGTAGTTTGTCCAAATACTAGCGGTCAATCTAAACAAGTACCACCTGTAATCAAAATTGAAAAGATTGAAAAAGATTTACGCTCATTATCAGCAAAGAGTTCATCGATCCCATCCTCGCATTATTTAACAACAAAGAATACGCAATCGTCGTTAAGTGAAAAAGTTTCCTCGCGTTTCACATCGTTTCATTCAGCACATCAAGGTGATACGTCTGAAGCTACTACGGATGAAAATATGCGTCCAACAGTTAGAAGTAGAACTAAACCGCATTCATCTTCAACAGATGAAGTTACGAAGAAATCAAAGAAAACTGATGAAGAGAAAGACGATACGATCATGAGTAAATTTAAGTGGAGTGGTAAAGCTGGCATTTTAAATCATTTACGTGATTTGTTTCATCATCCGTACGCGCGCAAACTTTTAAAGTCCTTGTTATTCTTCTTGCTCGGTCTTAAAGTTTGTTCCGAAGCTTGGTATATGGTTATTCCTATTTATGGAATGAATACAGCAATAGTAAGATGTTCTTGTCCGGATTAAACTTAAATACTTTCAAAGAAATTGCATTTCTTTGCTCGCTTGTATTGTTGTAACTTATGAATAAAACTACAATCGACACTGTGAATGTTGTAGAATGATGTACTGAACTATTATAAAATTAAATACTACAAAAAATTATTATACGTAACAAATTTTCTTTTAATAGCAAATATAATAAGTAAATATTTTTTGTATACTGTATACTGTATAGTATACTGTAAGTATACTGTATAAATCATGAGTTCAGAGTACAGAATAATAATTATCTACTTCAAACTTTGTGTGCCAAAGAAGTAAACTTAATAAGTCACTTAATAAAAGTTTTTGCGTGTTTTCAAATTTCGTGTAAAGAGAGAGAAGGCTTGTTTCAAAACTTCGCCACTGGTGGCGCTAACGCTTGAAGACGCTTTCGCGCCAAAATGTTTGCGGGTCTGGCTTCTATTGTAGTGTAGTGATTGTAGCTGTGTACCGGCTTGGGTAGAAATACGTCTTAAAGTGGTTAATTAAACAGTAAGATCATCTGACTCAGCTTGCAAAAGGTATGTTAGTATTATCTGTTTTTATAGAACTGTTTTCTACGTGTTGCATTGTTTTTTTACTTGTCAAATATGTTGTATTTGTAAACGAAGGTATAACACGGTTATGGCGGCAGCGGCAACCGGCTACAACAGGCATTACACTTTTGCTTCAACATTCCAACACACATTTCAGCGAATAAATACAAACTAAACGTCAAATGGAACACTTTAATGTTATTACTTCAATGCCTAAGCCGTACAAAACACATATTACATGTCCTCGATGCTCATTTTCCAACACACGCAGTCCCTTGATATCGCTTATAACAGACTGATGCACAGTCATATACTTTACACTTAAATCGGGTTCAACTTCATATGCATGTATGAGCAATAGCTGGTCTAGTGATGCAGTGTAGAGGTAGAGGTCATTTAGAAAGGCACCACTGATTTGAGCACTATGGGATTGTACATTTGTATGGTTATCAATAACCTTTAGATCACCTTTCAACCATTGAAAGTATGTTAAACTTATCTGGTTATCGTCGCCACCAGATAAGCAGAGAAATTTATCGGATGAAAGGAATCTGAAAGCGAATGCGTTGATCCCAGACTGGTGAACTTTACATCGGTGCATCGGTTTGTCAATTTTCGTAGTTAAATCGGCACAGTTCCAAAAACATAAAAATCCATCTGTTGCCATTGTGCACAGTAGTTGATTTGGCAAATAAGCCAATTTTAATATGCATCTTAGCTCATACTTATAGACATTGAATAATGTCAGTCTTGTTTGATCATTAAAAATGAAGAGTTTTGTACAACCATTTGAACACGCAGCAAATAGATAGACTTCATTTGCATTAACGATTGAGATTAAATCCATTATGCGCACTTCCTCATCCGCTGATTCATAAAATGAGTACAGTTGCTTACATCTGTGGAATGCGTTATTGTTTAAGATAATTTTCCAACAAATTATCTGGCCACGTCCACCACCACTGAACAAATAGTAATTATGATCAAATTCAGTCAGTGCAAGACATCTTATGCTTGAAAGATGAGATTTAATTGTACAAACATTTCTCAATTGTACATTGACAGTAGTAATCAGCTCAAAGAAACTAAGCGTTGTATCTTCAGATCCAGTAATCAAATACGTCTTGTCAGTTCCAAAATTGCTGCTCGTCATCGCATTAATCTCAGTTGAATGCACACTTGATGTAAGTTCAACCGGTCGTTGCATTTCCAAGGTGTAAATTGATTTCTCACGAATATAAGTGAAATTATTATTGTACATATCCCATGATCGGTGGCCTCCGCCACATGACGCACTGAAAAGTTGCATTCTTGTTTGGCAGTCCCATAGTAACATTTCATCGCCACTGAATCCAATAATTATATTCTCAATGCTGTTGATTCGTGCCAGCCATGAAAACGGAAGAGTATCTTTGTAAAGTTGAATGAGCTCATTGTTCTCTATTTCAAAAGTACGTAAAGTTGCGTCACGTCCAAGCGATGATAAGATACTGTCATCCCAGTTGAAATGCAAATGTGTTATGCCTAAATGGCTATGAGCTTTCCTCACTGAATGAACTGGATTAACTTTCTTTGTATTAAAGAGGTGAATGTGTCCTTTACGATCACCAGCGGCAAATCCAAAAGGCACCTTACATGCACTTGTTGACCATCTTTCTTTGCTGGGTGGCAGCTCATAAACTCCTGAAATTAGGTTCAAGAAATTATTTACAAGCCAGTATTTATTAGAATTCTATACCCATTAGTAGTAAATTAGCCGTTTCAATCTTCCACAAGTAAAGCAATCCATCTGGCCCACAAGTTAAAATATGGTTGCAACTCAACCAATGCAAAGAAAATATTCTTAAATGAGATGGTATTACATATTCCAAAATTTTAAGTAATTTTCCGTCATGCAGTTGGAAAATAATAATATCTCCTTTTATTCCTGAAATCTTGAAATCATAAGTGACTCTTGAATATTACAATTCATTACCTGCTAGTGCAAATTTATTTCTGCATTGTGAAATTTCCAACAAGGAATAACTTTGTAACTGTGAAAATTCATCACACAATTTCATTTCATTTGCTAATTTATTATAGTGATACAGTTGTCCTTTCTCTGTTATAACTACAATAACTTCATTTACAAGAATTACCAATTTCTTTGGGACTTGGCTATTTGGCAGGTGAATTTTTCTATTAATTGTTTCACCTATGTTTGCTTGAATTATACTTGCATCTGAACCGCCAGAGTAAGCAATTTGTTTCTCTTCATTACTTGTTAATGACCATATACTGCCACCATGATGTAAGTTGCAAGTCTTCAGTAAATTTCCATCATAATCCCAAACACAAATTCGACCATCTTCTCCACCTGATAATAATCGCGTTTTCTGTAATTGACAGCGAAATACTCTTGAAGTATGCCCATGCATTTTCTTCTCCATAGTTATTATGGATGAATTTTCTTCTAAATTTCCATCAATCTTCCATAAAATCAATGCACGATCATCTGATGCACTCAATATATGATTGTTGAAATAGTCCATAGCAAAAAGAACACCCTGGAAGCAAATTTATGCTGTTTATTAGAAAATTAAGCAATTATTTTTCTTACTTCATGTCCTTTGAGTCTGTGATAAACTTCACACGATTTGTAAGGCTTCCAAACTAGAATTTCTGAAAACACAGTGCCACTTAAGACTACACATTTTTTAAATGTGTCATGACAAATATGTGCAGCATATAAAATGCATTTTTCACTGCATCTTGTTAAATGTATAGTCAGTAAGTCATCATTTAGGAACTCAACTTCATTGTGCATTGTCACAATGGCAATATTGTTGTATTGAAGCCATTTGGTAGATAAGACCCAATCATTTGATGAAAATCTTGACTTAATTTCAAAGTCACAATTGCTTAAGGATTCACTTTTATTTACCAAAACAAGAATCTCATGCTCAGCATTCAATATTACATGTGTTTTGGCCTGGTTAATATCAATGCCATGAATTCTAAGGCCATCAAAAGCAACATCTTTCCAAATTAGCTCATTGCTATGTGTATTAAATACTTGGAATGTGTTTCCAATACCTGCAATAATCAGAATTAAACAATATTGCAAGTCCCGATAATTCATTGGACATGTTATACCAGCTAAGAGACAGTTATCTACAAGCTTTAGTGCTGTTACATCAGTCTTTACTAAAGCCTGTGTGCAAAGCATCTTTTTACTGCTTTTTTAAACTCCCAGAATAATTATTATCATTAATTATTGGAGTTTGTTATTGAATTTTATTTAAAAGAACACATGGGCACATGTAGTAAGAAAGTAAACAACTACTGGAGTGATGCCTATGTGAACAACGTATTCTATTCTTGTCACTCTTATGAAGAATTTCTAATGAGTGAGAGAGAAAGCAATACCACTGAAATTATGTGCTGTGGTCCAGTAATTTATACGATTTAAAATTTTTCCGAATGAAATTTCGAGCAATTAGCCGTCTCTCTCTTTCACATATTCGGAAACGAGAACGATATACCATCTAAATTTCACACATGTAAACAAACCTAAGAAGCAGTAAATATCACATTATTAAATTAAAAATCATTGTGAAAATGAAGAACAAGAAACGTAAACGTAAAAGCAAGAGATCAGAAACAGATTCTAGTCTCTCAGAGGATGAAAAACATATAAAATCTCTGAAGAAGAAACATAAAAGGAAGTATTCATCTTCGAGTAGCTCTAGTAGTAGCACTGATAGTGAAGAAGAACGAAAAAGGGCTGAAAGGAAGTTGAGGAAGAAATTGAAAAAGCATAAAACAAAAGCCAAAGACAAAATTAAAGTACAAAATTCTAAAGCTAAACCTGCATTGGAAGTAACACCTCAATCAAATGACATACCCATTGAATTAATGAGCCGCTCAATGGTACCAATGACAAAAGAACAATGGGAAAAACAACAGAGCGTTGTTAGGCGTGTATATGATGAATCAACTGGTCGGCAGAGATTAATTAAGGGTGATGGGGAAGTAATTGAGGAAATTGTTAGTCGAGATAGACACATGCAGATTAACAAAGCTGCCACAAGTGGGGATGGAAATTATTTTCAAGCAAATGTTATGAAGAAGAAATTATAAATGTGGTGGCCAATCATATAAATCCGCGTAAATCTTATTTAATTTAAATGTTACAATATTTCCTATCAACATCTGACCTATAAATAACATGCAACATGAAAGCCCAAATCCAAAGTCTTTTTGCGGCATTTAATTCTACTTTAAGTTCCATATTCTGAAACATTTTAATTTATTCAACAACTAATTGCAAGCATGAACGTTTAAGCAACACGTCATAAGTTTTTTCACTCTGTCATATTTGGAATGTTACTACAACAGCTGATTTATGTTTACATTCGTGGTAGTCGCGCTAGCAATTCGTGTTTGGTACAATTGCCCGAGTTCTCGCATTCTTTCAAACACAACTAGGACTCATTTAAGGTTGTTAGTAAATATAGTTAACTGGTGCGGTGTGTTCTGGCAATGTTATCGAAACAAACGTGACTTGTAGGTTTCGCATAGTTATTCATCTTTCGTTCAACGCGCTATTAAGTGCGCCAGTTGGGTGACACGTTGTGGAAAAGTCTTTGCAAATAGTTTAAAACGTAACCAAACGATTTTATCTAAGCTTTATTTCATTTTGTAATTATTATCGGCTGTTATTCCACGAGTTGCCAGCGTTGTATCGGTACATTGATGCGTGCAACGAATAATTATTATAATTCGCGTGTGCAACGTGTTTGACAACGCGAAAGCGCTGCTGATTTTCGTATCTTTTGAGCTATCTTGAAATGCAACATATTACAAAAAACATCGGATAATAAACATAGCGTGAGTGATTGAATGATGATTGGTAAATTGGATATTTTAGCTAGCATTGATTTATACATAAATGCGACAGGAATAGGTGCGGTTCATTCCAATCCTTGAAGCGTATATGCAACCGAACAAACGTTGTTTCGAGCGCGAAGGCTGCTATCATTGAACGGCAGGATCGCCTGGATGTGGATTTTCACGCATGGTGTAGTACGCGCGACTGTGTGTGTCGGTAGACGTTTGGGGGAGAGGGTGAGAAAGGGCTAAACCCTAGCCAGGCGTCGTCCTCCCCGCGACTCGTCGTGCACTTGCCGCAAGCCGATCAGCAACTATACGCAAATTGAGTGCTGTTGCGTTTGTCGCGGACATCGGCGGTGTGCGCTTTTCGCAAACAATTTGGGGAAAATTGGGAAAACCGGCGGCGGTGCTCGGATTTTGGGGCGGGCGAACAGCGAGGCCGTAGAGGCATCAAGGAGCTTGCCGTGCGTGTGGAGCGTGTGCGTGCATCAACATCGCGTCGTCCAAGGTGAACGTGCATCTGATCGGGAGCCGGAAGCGAATTAATGTAATAAGTCCAGCGCGCGCCAGGAGCAGCAGCAGTAGCCGGAAGGGTGCACGTCGTGGACGCACCGTCGTGGTGGTTCTCGTAGTGGTGAATCGTGCGAAGCGTGCGGCCGCCGCGGCGCCAGCAAGAGCACCACCACCGCGACGAAGAGGAAAAATGGCCGATGAGGAAGTGCTTTTTGACGACATCTACGATCTCTGTGAAGAGATCGGGAGGTAATTCTCCATCCACCATCTAAGTGTTTGTGTGCATGGGCTTTTAGTTGCGAACGGCGACGCGCCCCTCTTCTAAGCGTTTCGAGGTCCTTCCTCCTTGTAGAGGGTTTCTAAGGGTTAGGACGCCGAATGTCAACACAATTAGTTGTTATTGAGGAGGGGGGTTGATTTGCATGTGTTGCTTGTCACAATTTGAACAATTTATGTTCGATAAATATCCCCTGAGTTTTATTGTTTTGGGATATTGGCAAATTAGATTAGCTGCTGCTGGTTATTTACGTATTGAAGGGGTTGCCATTCTGAATAGTTTGCAATTGTGCTAATACACATCGTAGTTTAATTTATGTAATGTAATATTCTCTTCATTTCAGAGGTCCGTTCAGCGTAGTGAAACGATGCATCCATCGACAGACGGGGCAGGAGTTTGCTGTAAAGATAGTGGACGTCTCGAAATTTACTTCGAGTCCTGGACTGAGCACCGAAGGTAAATGCTTCTCCTCTGTTCTTTCCACCAAGTTGTAACATTCGTTTTACTTGCGCTTTAAAGTAAATGTTTAAATAGCTCAGCGTTCATTTCGCTCCTGAAATTTTACGTTGCCGAAGCGAACTTTTCCCTCAACTAATTATCTTTCTGAGCAAACAACTTGCATCCTCTCGCTCAATGTTTATTATATAAATATAATGAAGCTATTAAAAAGCTTGTACGAAAAGTAAATGCGAGGTAATATTCAACATTTCTGTGGGAAAATGATATTTTACGGGATAAAACTGCATAATGTTTACAAACGTAAACAATTTATGCAAATATGAGAGCAGAAACTCGATATCTATTTGCGTATTATATTTCCATACATTTCCTGCAGCATATCAAAAGTGCAAGTGGCTGGAAAATTGGGTGTTATGTAAGGTTTTTCTTGCTAATCCTTTTTGTTACATTCATCGGCACTCGAAAAATGTCTAATCCGTTTAAGGATACTGTAGAAATTATGTACCCTTTTCAAAAAGTTTAAAATAAGTTTGCACTTTGTGTGTGCTTTATAGGAATGAATAATGAATGGGAATATTTATTTATTTACAGATTTGAAACGAGAAGCAACAATATGTCACATGTTAAAACATCCTCATATTGTGGAATTGCTAGAAACGTATTCATCCGAAGGAATGCTCTACATGGTTTTCGAAAAGTGAGTACATTTTATTATTACACTAATTAGTTACTTATTAAATCGCTTTCCGCAATTAATTTAAACGAAAAATTTTGGTAAAATAATGGTAAAAGTTATGAACGCATGTTGTGCTTTGTTAGAGGGATCGTATTGCATAAAAAAGTGTGATAACACTGTCAACTTCGTGTTTGTGTTTATTTCAATTATAGTCGACTATTAATTTTCCATCCAATTTTTTGCAACTATCGAACAATGAACGCTGTAGGTTGATGCACTTTGACGTACTAAAAATACACGGAAAATGTATTTTTACCTCATTTTTTACATTTTCAATTTTCACGCTACGTTTAAATTATGTTCTCGTTCAGTTCTACGTTTTTTTAAATACAACATTTTCCATCGACAAGTTTATTGCAACTCTTAAACAAGTATGTACATATTTTGATTTTATGACGAGTTTGTTCGTTTAATTTTATCGTAGAGCATGAAATGTGTCTGAATTGAATGACTTTTTACGATTTTATTATTGTGGACTTAATCATCAAGTCTGCAACAAACCTGATAAATATGTGCGCATTGTGAACGAATTGCGAGTTTTCGTATGTTATTCATAGCCGAGCATGAGTGACATTTGGCGCTTTTGTATGCGGGGATTCCGGTCTATGTTGTCGCCGAATTGCGATGCCAAATTTGCAAGGGTAGTTTAGCATTCAGGGTTCGCATTCGCGTTCTATTTTTCATATGTAGAGTGCCTCATAATACTTGCTAAAAAGTTGCAATACTATGGCTCCACAAGGAAATGCTGTGGATTTTATTTATTATGAGAAAGAGGGTTATTCCCTTAAAGCGGCGTGAAATTTTATTCTCGCCAAAGAGTATTTGATCATAATAAGTAAGACTTTGATTGAATGTCTATCTTTCATATTTAGCGACGAATTAATGAGCTGAATTGATTTTAAGTAATAATGTTCCTGAGTTATGGGGTTAGCACCGTGTCAATTAATATGTTATTATTATTGAACGCTAACTCCTGGATAGATAAACAATTGATGAGGTTAAAGCACATAAAATAAATTCCCCTAACACAAGGAACAAGCACTATTTCAGTCAATATTCATTTAAAAGTCTTTGAAATCTCCCTGGGGGCACGTTAGACACAAATCCGAGGTTTACTTACCACCCTTGTCTTGCGTGCTCCGCTCGGAATTACCATGCCTCGAATTTTCAATGTTCGGTAGCAAGTCAAACGGATTGCCGGCGCGGTGCGGTTGGTCGTGGAAAGAAAGGGATGAAGACGAGAGACCAAACAATAATTTACACCTTTTCTCTTTTCGTAACGAATTTTCATGCGAACAGCATTATTGTGCCAACGAGGTTTGGTGCATTGTTTGCTCAAGAGCTGGTCGGCCGACACACTCGGAATGTATTTCTGCATGGTGGTGGAATGAAGCTTTATTTTGTTTTCGAAACGCAGGACGACAACAGGATTGCGTTGCAAAGTTTTATAACTGTATTGTGGCAATGCAGTCGCTGACAACCTGCTAGTGTTTGTCGTCGGTGCGCGCAATGTTGACATGAATTATTTATCGAAGAGACAATTTATTTCAATTTTTATTGCGGACACGCAGTGATTTCATTTATTTTTATATTCGCATTTCGTAATGCGCAAAGTAATTTAATTGGCAAGCGAATTCATATTTGAAATGAATTGACCATAATAAAATTGGGATATTTGTAATTTGTGAAGAATTATAAAAATTCAGATGAAGAAATTCCGAGACAAATTTAGAATGATATAATTTGCGTAATTTTTATGAGTGATGAAAGCATAGATTTAAATCTTAGGCAGTATTTGAAATAGGTCACAATTTTATTTTCTTGCGCTATAAATTCGCAGCATACAAATTTTTGACGCCTTTATTGTACGTGTTTCCTCTTGAAATAAGCGCGAACGGGCTTTGTCAACGCAATACGAATGTTGATAAAATATGTCATAAATGCAAATTACGTGGTTTTAAATTCCATTAGTGCGGCTGCACCATGAAAATTGCACCAGAATGAAACATTGGATGTAGGCAAGTCGGCGGTAGAGCGAATGAATGGTATAATATTCTTTTATACAGATTAAATTTTCGGTTTCGTGAGTGCATATTTACCAATGTCAAATTTAACGACCATTGATTACTATTTACCAAACTGGATTGTTGGTTGTGGGTACATATTATTATTCCTATAATTATTTAGATAATTTCGCGACTATTTATTCATTTCAATTTCAATTATAGCTAATACTCCGAAAACGCGAAAGCGATTGTAAATAATTGAGGGTGTGAGGCTATTCTGAAAGTGATGCATAATTAAAAATTAAAATATTGATCTTACAAATGGAGTGAACACGCGGAAATTTGTGTTTTATCCTTTTTGCCAGACCGCTTCCCTCTTTGAGTGCGTTTTGAAATTATGAGCGGAAATGCTTTGGTCGCTCCGAGGTTTTCACTTCGTCTTCCGCTAAGTCAAAGGGTAATTTAATTTGCATCGATCCAATCGTCGTTAGAAAATTACGTTTGGTAGTTGATTTAATGATAGCGTAATTGACACACATTTTTCGAATGAAGAAAAGCGGGAATTTTAGTAAAAGTTTTTGAGTAAATGTGTAATTAAATTGCGAATTTCATATGATTTTATTTTGTTTACAGAATGGACGGTTCGGATCTTTGCTACGAAGTGGTCAGACGCGCGGTTGCTGGTTTCGTGTACAGTGAAGCTGTCGCCAGGTAATCAATCATGGATTATTTTCGATAATTCGATTTCAGCGGTGATCCGTGTTGATTCTAGTCATTATATGCGTCAAGTATTGGAGGCGCTTCGATACTGCCACGAGAATGATATCATTCATCGAGATATCAAGTCTGAGTGCGTGCTGCTCGCGACGAAGGAGAATTCAGCACCTTTGAAACTCGGTGGCTTCGGCGTTGCTATACAGTTGTCTGATCGGCATCCAATTACAACAACAAATGTCGGTGAGTAAATTTAATAATCGTAGGTATTAATCCTCCCTCTCTCTGTATCTATGTGTTCGAATGCGGTGTTTATAAAGACGAATTATGCTCGCGATGATCCGATAATTAAATGTTGAATTAATATTAATGAGGATAACACTCAACAAACAACACATTGAGTTGAATCAAGTTGATAGAAATGGTTCGCAACTCGCGCAGACTTTTGAATAGAGTGTGTGGCTACAAAGCGAAAAGTTTCGTAAACACAGCGAGTTTCGCATTTCTCGAGCGGACGCGAATGGGATCAAAGATGGCAATGAGACAATGATGCCATTCTTGGTTTTAATGAGTGCAAAGTTAAGTAATGTGCTGTGTTTTCCACGCATGCAGTCTCAGACTTCCGCACCAACTTGAGCCCTTTGGGACGGCTCTACCTCAAGTCTGATCGGGCTGGTAAGCACTGGCGTTTCCTCTTTCATGGATTTGCCACTCGCACAGTTTCATTCGCATTCGCAATTATTATATCTTTGCTTATTCCAGTGGTTTTCAATCTTTCACCATTCAAGGTATATTTTGGTAATTGTTAGTCACCTCGATTTTTTGCCTCAATCTCTTCACATTTTGAAAACCACTGGTTTATTCATTCATTCATTCGTTCATTCATTCATTTATCATGCTTCACTTGGCTTACTTTTGAGTTTAATCAAAAAGTATTTACTTGTCTTATCATTTGACATAAGAAAAGAAACGGTTGTTGCTGCGTGGAAAATTCATACGTATCGCCATTTAAGAGGCTTTTTACACCCCGTGAGAAGGGATGTAATGTTATAAACTGGCGACGCGTAAAATTGTGTCCGCGAATGAAGAAACGTGTCGGATATTCTTCTCGTCTTTCGCCTTTATATCAACCCGTCAGCGAACGTGTCCAGTCAACAACATACTCATTCGTGCGCATTCGGCCGCGACCCGCGCTGGCTTTTTGAGAAAATCGCGCAAAACATCACATTCCTCTCCATTTCCGCCTCGCAGTCGTCGCTTGACTCTCACAATTTCTCAAGAGCACATTTTCCCAGCCGTACGTTGCGTGTATGAAACGTTGAAATGGCGAAGTGAGGATATATATTTTCTGAACTTTTTTTTCAAACAAAAGAAAACATTTTAACAGTAGTTTTCCAACATTTCCGGTTTCAAATATGGAGTGTGAAAAAAATGAGTTTCTCGTAAATTTACTGGGCCTCTTGATAGAACGTTTAAGGGAAGTTTAAAACGACTAGCGAGATAGATATGTTTATGAATACGCATATAATATGTCTTAAAAGTTTGCAAGTTAATTAATTAATTAATTATTCTACGGAAGTTTAAAATCATACTCATGTTCACACATTGCTTCCACATCATCATCATAATTAATGTGTTTTGTAATTAACATGTAGCGCACGTATGAAACTGTTTTATCGATATTTTAATAAGCATTTTCACATTTAGGAAGCATAAAATTATAATGAAGCGAACGAGTAATAACCTGAGCGAATTATTTAAGTATCGATAAAATGCGAATTTGTTTGCTTCTTTCTGGTGCTTACTTAGCCACGTTTTACCTACCTGTATTCGGAATGTGTAAGATTTATGATTTAATTTCACTCGCAGCGCGCAAAGAACGAATTTGCATAGCTATCTCTCTGAAAATTGAATTGGGCCCGCGCTGCGTTGCGGAATTGTTATGCAAATAAGCGCCGCTGAACGCACAGAACGCGTTTCGTTTTGTGTGGTGTTAATTTTTGTGCTAATGGCTAATAATTATAGGCCGTGTCGGGTGTCCCAGCTTCATGGCGCCGGAGATTGTTGAGCGGCGGCACTACGGCAAAGCGGTGGACATTTGGGCGGCAGGCGTACTCCTTCACGTCCTGCTCTCCGGACAATTGCCGTTTCACGGGCACGGACGTCGATTGTTCGAGCAGATATGCCGAGGAAAGCTGCAGGTACTCACTTACAACTTATTATTTTCATTTCATTTTTCTCCACGCATTTCGCACCCGCCTCACTTGCCGTCAGCGGCACGCATTGTTCGAGAAATTATTCCAGCCAATGGATTTCAACTTTTAATTACTCTGCACTCACTTTTGCAATTTTCTGCATGACATCATGTGACATTTCGGGTAATTGGAGGAAATTCAACGTACTTATGAAGTTTCCACATGTCTTACGATTTTCGCTAAAAATAGATTTTCTTTGACATTTTAAATTGCCATAAAATGTTTATTGGTAACTCGTAATACTACTTACTAACTTTGGAAAAACGTGTAAAACTGCAAACGTACAAAGAAAATTGCGTATAAATTGTAGGAGAAATGTGTATTTTGTACGCATTGTCAAAGTAAATTATTACTTTGCACTTGTACATACTTTGTCACAGTCAAACGCGACTTATTTCAACTGCATTTTCATTCTTCAAGTACGAAAGTCGGAGTTGACACGTTGCAGTATTTCTTTTATCAGTTCTTCAATTTATATTCTGCACCATTTATTATTTGCCTCGTTTGGGAATATGAGACAATCAAATTGCGTAAATTATTCATCAATTCAAATTGAATTCGAGCGAATTATCACCTCTTGTTAATTGTCATACATATTCAGATGTGCGCAATTCCCTTGGGTTTTGCTGTGTTTTCAATTCATGTATGTGAAGAGAGGTGCAAGGAGAATACGTTATCAATAATGCCCTGTCTCGTTTCAGTTGGATACAACACAATGGGAGTTTATAAGTGATAGCGCAAAAGATCTCATCCAGCAGATGCTGACCGTTGACCCAAAGCAGCGCATAACGATACAAGAAGTTCTAAATCATAAATGGCTGCGTGTAAGTTTTGTTCTTTATTACTTTTAATATAAATTCTGCATTTTTCATTCCACCTGCGAATGAGTTTATTACGGCTGCACTCGCGGCTATAAAATTCTTATGAGTTTTTAACGATCATAACTGCATTTGTTTTCGCTCTTTATTAATTTCGTGTGTATGTTTTAGGACCGAGATAAAGGCTTAAGAATACATTTACAAGATACGGTAGATGAATTGAAAAAGTTTAACGCCCGGCGGAAAATGAAAGCAGTCATTTTGAATGCAGTCAATTCAAACAAGTGGAATCCGTTCGATGATGTGAATATTGATAGCTATTCGGATTTTGGCGACGATGAAGTATCGGCTAATGGTGAGTAAATTTCACTTGCTAATTGAATCAGTAAATTATCATCATTTTCTTTGGTGCGTCTCGATTGAATATTTCTGATTTTAGTGAAGCGTAAGTCTTTACTCATCTTTCTATAAATATCCGTTGTCTACAACATCCATGATGATCTCTAACATTTTGTTCTTGCATTTCATACTTTTGCGATTTCGCAAGTTGTAAAAGTATAAAGACACTGGATCTGCGTTTGTGGGTTTCTCGACGCAACTCTCGTCTGAGAAGTTGTTGTTGTTGTTGTTGGTTGTTTGAGGGTTGGCGTCTTCTTGCATGTACAATGGTAGACCAACTAAGCCCAGGGCGAATGCATGTTTGGCGTGGTTTTGCAATTCTTCATAAAACTTGCTGTGCGAGAAGCTTCGTTCAATATCTTCGTGGGCGAGACCCAGTTCCTCCAGCTTTAGTGCAAGTGCGCTATAGTAGCATTCGAATAATTCATTTCGATGCCGATCACGCGTGCTTCCATTTAGGGCGAGAAATATCACTGACATTAAGTCATTAATAGGAGATGATAATCGACATCCCTGAAAGTCAACGAATATTGCATTCTCGACACTTTTGACCGCATCGTCGGAAAGCTTACATAAAATATTGTTCGGCCATAAATCTCCGTGTGTTAGCACAAGGTGAGCTGGCTGAGTGGTGGGCTTAAGAACGTCCAGTATGAAGTAGGAGAGTTTATCCACGTAGATGCTGTCTTTGGGGAATGAATGTCGAGCTAATTTTAACGCATCCTGCATGCCCGACAGCAGCAGCTTGTCGTCGATTTGATTCGTGTTGTGCAATTGTCCCGTGAGATTCGGAAGCGCTTGCGGTGCATGATGGCTGAGCGCAAAGGAGAACGCATGGAAACGAGCTAATTGCTGGAGCACGACGCAGGCACACTCGTAACTTATCGGTTTCCGCACATCAAGTGCTTCGTATCCGGCTGCGTGCAGATTTTCGAGGATTATAAATTTTTCGTCGGCGTTATAGCACCGCGAAATGCAGCTGAATGGAATGTTAATGTTGTTCGCGAAGCGTCGTTCAAGATTTAGGAATTCGCTAATGATCCTGCCGTAGAAGATCACCTCGTTGCCGAAATACAAATCCGCAGCAAATTCAACGTTTTCCGGTTTCGCACTCGATGCATCCAAACACTTTACGAATACTTTACGCGAATTGTTTTCCTGCTTGTCTTTGATTTGCACTAAGGTTGCTGTGTAAATATTGGTTGTTGGTGAAGATATTTCCAAACACTCGTAGCCCAATAATTTGAGTTTTTCTTGAAGCTCAGGCAGGTTTTCATCCATTTGAATATAACTTATTTAACTTCTTGGCTGAATTTTTGGATGATTGTTTCACTACTTTTGAGGTTTAATTCATATGCTGAATTATATTCAGAATTATGATGTGTTCTACTCATGTTCGGGTCATGGATAGGTCAACTTTGATAAGTGATTAGTTTTTATTATTTGATTTATTAGCGTATTGGGTTATTCAACTGAATTTTGTTTGTTGTTGGTTGTTGAAATTTGTTAATGGGATTTTTACAATTTGCAGCTGTCCAGACAATCCTCAATAGTTTGGATGATATTGGCTGTCTTCAAGACTCGCGAATTGAGGAGCGAGCGCATTTGCTATCCCTCCTGGACGATATCCATCTTCACAAATTATTAGTGGTGAGTGTGCACTTTTACCCCTTTTTTTGTAGTATTATTATTTGTGCGGAGTTGGTTTATTGGATTACCGGTTCGGGGAGAGAGTGCGTTTCCCATAAAGTGGTTTGCATTTTGTTGGCTGAGTTATTTGATCCGCGAAGCACTGTACATCACATTCCACTTACACCGCATCATATTTAATACTTATCTGTGGACATATTTAACCAGCAAATGCACGGGAAAATTCCTCGGGGAAGCCGTACTATATTGCCCTAGAGGTGCGTTTCTTAATGTACCGATTTCAAGCAAAGTTACTTTCGAAACTAAGTTAACGAAAAATATTCGTATGCGTACGTGATTCATGAATAATTCAGCTAATGTTCGGTAATTTTATAGATTATTTTAATTTAATGATTTAAGTTTATTTAAATTAATTTCTACTCTTGGCTGGTACTAGCTGTTTGGTCGATATTGGTATAAAAGGATTTTAAGGGAAAAGTTTATTTTAAAATGTTTGTTTTGATTTAAATGTTATCATAATATCACCGGTACGGATAGAAATCTCTAATCCTGCGCAGTGAGCGAATCTCTTTAGAAATGAGATAGATATGCAGATGTACAACAGTAGATTGGCCGTCATCGTTGGAGCGGCACGTGTCGGCGGTTGCGTGCTGTACGAGTATATCGGTTAAATTTCGTAAAACTATTACAAAGTCCAACAATAGCTGGTACAATTTCATTCAGAACTGATTGAATATCTGTTGCGCATTTATATGACTAAATGTTTAAAAAAAATAACAAAAGTAACGAACGCGTTTAGTGATAGTATAATTGTGAAAATTAAAACAATAAGTAATATGGTGCGAAAACGTTATTTGCGAGCGTTTCATTCAAATTCAACATTCACAACGGATTTTGCAGCAATTCTCGGATTTTTGGTAAATTTTACTTAAATTCATTCAGTTATTTTTTTATCACTTTGAATTAGCGTATTAGCTGTGAAAGGATATTGATTTTGAATTAGCGTAATTATCAAACCTGAACGTACATCACGCGAAGTTTGTTTTATGTTGAAAGGATTTACAAAATTAAATAATAGTAATAACAATAATAAAATGCGCATGGAAATTGAATTTATTGAAGCGCAACGCGTTTACTTTTCAATAAATACATTCGCTTCATATTCATAGACGAATTTGCATATTGCTTTCTGGCTCACTAAGTTGAAATAGCTGACGGTGTGACGAAATGCCCAAGTTTAGAATTAAAAGCGAAATTGGCGGTGAATTTGCGTCTGTAATTATATTTAGATGGCGTCACAATGCTATTTAGCATTCAAATGCAAATGAAGCTCTTATTTGCGAATCAAGCGTTGCGCTGAAAGACGTTCTCGCAATGTTTTCCGCAGCGTCAAACTTGGCCCGAGATAAATTGCAGCATACTTGAGTTTGAGCATTGTTGCGAATCCACACGTCATAAATTACATTGATTAATTAACTAACGCTTTAAGGCAATGGGTTATCAATTTAACTACAATACGGCTATTAAACTTATGAATTAATAATAAATTGATCTCGTTTAAATCCAACCAGCGAGTGGGTTCAATCAATATTGGACTTGCGAGTAGAAGGACTAAGTCAATTATAAATATTCGCGTTGTTGAGCAATTGCGCTTTTTGAATTTAATAAATATCACGAAAAAACGGGAATTGTTCGCATACGAAATATTATTTGGTGGAACTTTTGTTTCGCTTGTTTATTATTTATTCATAATTTATGATTTTCAAGCTGGAAATACCGCAATGTCATTCATGGGATAAAATCAAAATTCTGAGGAATATTGTGTGGTAAAATGCAAATGCACTTTTATAAGGGTTGCGCTTAAATATGCAAATAGTTGGACACTTTTTCTGATTTACATTCTTTGTACGTTCATAACACATGACGTGATAAACATGTTGCGTTTTTCTTATCAGCCACTCGCCCTGTTGAATAATATGCTTATTACGTATCCGGCGCAACTACCCTCCGCAATTATGTTGGTTATTTCTCATAATTTACATTTTTTTGTTGTGATATGTACGTAATGAACAATTGTTTGTTTTAGTTATACGATCGGATAAGCAGTAAGGTAGTGGCACCTGCTCACCCTCCAACGAGCGATGCAGTACAAAGGGCGCGCGACGCCTCGGACGTTCTCCGCGAGATGGACCACCGTCGCGACGCCGACCATAGAGACCTCCAGGAGCTCCGGGATATTTTGTGTCGACCGCATTTTAAGGTAGGGCAGGTTATTGATTTATTCCTTTAGCCCCGTTTATGCCGCCCCTAGCTGATAACAGAGGGCAGATTGTCGCTTGGCGCGTTTATTCAAGGGCGCAATTGAATTAATTTGGCGGCGAACGCAAAGCGTCGAGGGTGGCATGCGGCGCGCGCGCTGGGAAATTGATGCAATTAAAATCCCGAATGTATAAATTGGGAATTAGCGACTAAATCGCATTTCGATTGCCACGGTCGCGCATCGTCAAGGTAAAATAAAACTAGCGCGGAACGAATTGGCGAGCACAAAGTAAATGACTAAACGAACAAAAAGCGTGACCTCCACCTGTAAATTGGTGATTTATTCGCCGAATTGTGAATTTCCTCATTAGTCCAACGTACATTCCACTCTTGTGTTGCACGCTTTTTCATCCCCCGTTTCCGGCTTTGACTGGCAAAAGGGTTTTGTATGCGAATATTCAAACGCATTTCTAATTAATTTTCTGCATTCCTGATCATTAAAAGTTTACAGCTCGAATTTCGTAATTAGTAATATTTGAGTGAGAGTTTACTATTATAATTAGCGCTGGGCTTGGTGCGTGTTTGACGTCTGGTTTTGTTATCTAAACAAAGGCCTAATTCGTCTATGTGTTATCCTGAAATTTGATTCCCAGTTGTCCTAATTGATATTAAGATAGTAAGCGTATCGCCCTTCGTTTCGTATTTAGTTTATGCTTGAATAGTTTTTGAATTATCGCGTGGTGGGATCGATAGAAGATGTTTTCAGCACATTTTGACGCATCAATGATTAATGCATTCTGTCATCGTCGAGTTGGCGTGTTCAGTTGAATTTGAATATCAGCATAACGTTAAAAATGATTCGAACCATTTATTCTCACAAAACAATCAAATTTAATTAGAATTTTAAAGCGTATAAAATTTAGGTCATATTCGATTTCATTTCACATTTTTTAATTAAAGTTTTATTCCTTTTTTATACACGCGAAAAAGCAACTAGGTATTTAGTTGATGATATTATGCGTTGTTTTAGTGACTGATTGAAATTCCCTTGAAGAGTTGAATCTTTGATGTTTTTGCTAGTTACTTATTAAGTTCATAGCTTTTTAGTAATATGATGTAGACTTTAACTACATCATCAGCGAGTGCACAACGGTGCATATAATGAAGACTAATGATAGTGCATGTTGACAGGCTTTAATGTTTTGCTCTGAAGTTGATCGGGATATGTTAATTAAAATACTTCGTTACGTATTTATTTATATTAGTTTTTTTTTGGTATTTATGAGATAGACATGCGAATTTTCAAAATTAATTAATCTCTCTGCTTATCACAGAAAATAGTATAGATTCACTCAATATTTCTATAAAGTAGAGAAATTTTATGTTATCATGGTCAAACGGGAATTTAATCTAAGAAAAGTAGAATTTGCTGATGTTTTTCTTACTTTACCGTGATGAAATTTATTTACGCAAGCGAATGCATGAATGTCCGTTTAAGTTGGATTGGTTTTTACCCTGGCGGCGGGGACATTTGGTTTATTGTTCGTATTGGCGCATGTGTGGCACACTTGCAACAAGAATGTATGCGTCAGGATGACCCACTTTGAAAGTTTGCCTGCGTTTCCAAGGCTGGAAAGTTGGCCAGCGTGAGGATGCAAGTGTGCAACCAGCAAGGACATTTCTGCAAATAGTACTCGAATATACCACAATTCCTACATTTATTTCAGTTAGCACTGCGGCCAGAAGTGCGCTTTTTCTTTCTGGATTTTTTCCGGTTGCGTTTGCCGCCTCCGCTTGGCGAAAAAGCATTTTTCATTATTTCAGCTCCGTTGCGCAGTGCCATTATTTGCATATTCGCACATAAATTAGCAATTATAAAGTGTTGGAGCGCATTAAATTATTGCTAGTTTTTGGAAATTATTTCGGCATATTAATTCGAATTAGTTCATCAAGGTAGAAATCTAATTGCTTCATGAAGTTCTCCTTTTGATCTTTTTCATCCGATTAAAAAGTTTTTAATGATCTATTTTAAAGTTGATTATCGGCGCTTCTTTTGCTCGCCGACGCCTCGTGACTTTAACGCTAAGAAGTTTCAAAGTCTTGAAACATTTTTGCGGAGTTATTACCAAGAAAATGATATTAATGATTTTTTCTCTTTGTTACAGGTGAGTCCTTCCCATTCATATTTCTACTACAATGTAAATGCGGTGTTTGATAGCGTAAAAGGTAATTTTATATGTTCGATAATTGGGGTGCAATTAGCACTTATTAATCAATACGTACGTGGACGTTCATTATCCGTAATGTTTGCGAATGATAATTGGCACTATGTTGACGCGTACAATGGGCGATTGGTTCATTGTGAATGAACGCGCGCGCCATCTTGCGCATGCCGGGTATTCAGCCGCCCCCGGAACGCAGCAGATATACACACGCAACGTCCGTGTGAGCGGCGGCAGCGGTGCAGCGAGCATCCCTGGAGCCGGCGCTGCTAGTCGCGCCATCCTAAGCGTCACCAACGGGTTTATACGCGCGCGCACGCGGCTGTGTGTACGATTATTATTGTTGTTATTCTCCCGTTGTTATCATCATATCATGAATTCGCGGTGCGTTCCTCCGGTTTGACAATTTGCCATGAATGACTGACATGTGCTGAAGCGGAAATGCGTCCGCCATTTCAAGAAGACGTGCAGCGGTGCCTTTGTGCTTTGTCGGCGGCAGACAACACGCAAATGAAATCGCATTCGTCCATTAAATGCGCCTGAATAATAGAGTTCAATCTACCGGTGCATAATTTAATGACTTCGGTGCGCCTGATATAATGACGCGGTACTACTGCTGCTGGTGGGTCAACAACGGCGGGTTCCCATCGCTGGAGCAGGCATATCTACTTTACATTTAGGTTGATTAATAATTCGCCATATTTACCATCAATTGTAAAAATAGATGAATTAATCATGCATTGAATTAATTATATTGCCAGTTTTAAGATAAACGTAGCAATTTGCTTAGGCGGCGGTTGGGAAGTTTGGCGGAAAAGAGGCAGGCGT
Organism: Aleochara curtula; assembly: GCA_963978815.1. Classification (NCBI taxonomy): domain Eukaryota; kingdom Metazoa; phylum Arthropoda; class Insecta; order Coleoptera; family Staphylinidae; genus Aleochara; species Aleochara curtula. The sequence continues at coordinate 10,246,590 of OZ022221.1, read as the reverse complement.
TTCAGTGTTGACTTGTTGATTATTTTATTATTCCACATGCAACCTGTAGGCTGTTTGATAGGTTTAGTGCATACCTGCGTTCTATTGGAAAAGATTTTCCTGCTCTAGAAAAGCTAGAGGGTTTGTTTAGTTGTCTAGTTTTGCTGTTCTGGCGGGGAAAATATGTGATGACCTCATTTCGATAAAAGGGTTGCTAAAATTCAATCGAGATAAATGCAATTTTATGCAATTGCAAATATAAATAAATATTTTATGGTCTAAAAGTGGAACAATCATTGAATTTGAGGGAAATTAAATTTCATATTTTAGTACGATTCATTAATGCTATTTCTGCTCTGAATTTTTGCAATATGCAAATAGACAATAAAAACTTGGAAAACGAGGAAGAGCGGAATATTTGTTTGTATTTGAAATCATACGCGAAGTGGTTGGGAACGTTGAAGAGATGCACGAGTGCAGTGCAAAAGAAGGCACGAGTGGGTGGTGTGTGTGGATGATGTAAAGAGGAATGATGCCGGAGGAAATGTGGCATCGTTGAATACACCACATCATCGGGTTGACGACATTAAATCTGAGCGCGCAATGTCTTTTTTGCACGAACGCGAGTGTGAGACAATGCACATTCATGCATTCTTACGTCTCTGGCGGTGATATTTTACGACTGAGGGGGATATAAAATCTGCCCGAAGTGGAGAAAATGACGACGATTTTGACGCGCATGAAATATTAAAGTGGCATTAGCCGCTTAACACGCGAAAATCTATTAAGGCGCATTTAAACGGCATTAGTTGTACGTAGTCGAGGATACCGAGCTTAACCATTTTTTTTCTGGGTTAAGTTGGTTTAATGTTTGTTTTAACGCTGTTGTGCAAAGCATTCTGATGACTACTTGCGATGCGACAGAAAGAAGAGTTTTTTCGCTCGCAGCGAGACGGAGACATAACAAAGGAATTGGGAGAGAGTTGCAATTAAAACACGTTTTTCCTTTTTGAGGTGGAATGCTTAACTTCTTTTTTCTTACTCAAAAGTTGTCATTAAATCTAGAGTTTTAATGATGCACAAAAAGTAGCTATTTGTTATTTTATTCGTAATTGTGCGGGGAAATTTAGCGTTTGCGAATTCTTATCTGACTGACAGACAAACAACATGTAAACCATGTTCTTATTATCTCTTCGCTTCGGGGCGAACGTAAAGTATGTATGTACGTTAAAGTATAATTTGATCGGAGAGTCTTGGCATACATCAACGACAAGATTAACCCTTTTGCTTTTCGTATTTTGCTCGCTCTGTTCCAGATAAATTTTGATTTATGAACATATTTTTACGCTGTGTATCTGAAAAGTTGAGAGGCGAATGTTTATAGTTGTCGGTATCAGGCATAGTTTAAAGATTTATCTCCGACGGAATATTTTATGGAAATTTAACGATTTCGGTGCGGATGAAATTGGAATTGTTTGCGAGCGCGTATGATGAAGGGAGAATTAATCATAATCAAATGTATCACATATAGAAAATAACAGTTTATGCGCAAGTTGTTGGAAATTGGCTCGTTGAGAAAGTTTCGAGTTGGACAACTTGACTTCCAAGATCCCTCATCAAGGGCTCCAATGGGAAGCAGGAATTATTAGGTCTCCCTTGATATAATTTCAGCGGCTCAACTCGAATTTAATTACTGAAATTTTCAACAATAAGGGTTGCCGTTACCACAACGTATATGCACTCAACAAGTTCTTGGTACGGTTGAGAACTTGAATGCGCTTTAACCTCGCAACGCGCGCCCCATATTTACATTCAGCGCTCGCATGTGAAGATACGTCGTGTGTGAAGGAGTCGTTTATCTTACGCTCGAATGAAGATGTGAGGACCTTTCTTGGATCCCACGAACCGCCGAAAATCGTGTTCGAACAAGACGCATTGACGTGCCGCGCATTTTAACGTGGGATGAAACGTCGGCCAATTCATTCTGCGAGGCGGCATATCGGAAGCGGGAGTGAAAAAGATGGACGGAAATTGCACACGCATGCAATTGAAAGATGTGCGGACGCCGTAAATTATGAAAGTTTAATACCTAATTGAATTAGGGGCTGCACTCGTGGCAAACACACGCATAAAGTATGAATGAACGACAAAAGAATGAAGAAATATGGCTGGGCGCAAGGCCACGTAGGGTTATGGATAGTGATGTAGTGCATGAAGAAGGAGAGACGTTCAAGGGAATATTGCGGAATGAACGTATGAGGAGCAGGGCGGCTAATAAATTGCGGATGTCACATATGCGCTTGACAATCGCGCCTCGCGTGGGGTGGGATTTTCTTTTGCGAAAATCAAGGTTGTTGGGTCAATGGCTGTGTGCGGAATTTTATTGGGAGGCTAAATCATGATTGATTATTAAGGTGGACGGCGTGATAATGTAGGTAAATATTCGTGATTTTACTGCGTGTGAAAATCGACACAGAGCGAGTTGAGTTGGCTGGAAAGGATGCGAATCCATGGGGGGATTGAATCTTCCGGGGCTCCGGAAAGCCAGCAATCGATTTCCCAATCCCTGCTACGGTCAGTCGACTGTCCGCGGCGGCTTAGAAAGCCAATGCAGCGCGTTTGAAAAATGATCTTTTACACGTCACCTACAACGGCCGTTTCCGGTTGCCGCTCGAATTTTGCGCAAAGCTTTTTGGTAAAAGTCATGTAATTAATCTGATTGTTTTCGCGAATATCTCTCGGCCCCTTAAATAGGGCAAATCATTTGATTCGGTTTCTAAAAACTTTGCTGGTAAAGTGGTAATTATTTTATTCCCTTGTGAAATTTGAGAATGCTGGTGATATATTAGTGAGTCCTAATAATTCTTTCTACGCGACCTGAATAATGGCAGTAACGATGCTGTTGGACCATTTATAAGCATGCGCCAAATAACGGAAGTAACGGAAGTGCCAACCTAATCCATTTACCAGCAAAACTCTAACTGCAGCATCTTCATCCTTCGTGGATTTTTTCCTCGCGCGGCGCATCTATGAAAATGCGGTGTGTGCGCGAAGGATTCGGATGCACTGATTATTATTATCATCATGACCCAGTAGCACTTGCAGAAAAATCGCCATTGGCTGGCGTCCAAGTAGGCGAGTGAGATTATTATACGAATGAGGCCCAACCGCCAACACGTTGCAGCGGTCCGTGTAACTCTTGTCCTTTAATATCGTCAAGTGCAATTCCATACGTAATTTAGCGCGGCGGTAATAGCGGTGTGGCGTGGCGGCGTTCGAATAGTTTTTAACTAGACAAGTTTAATCGCAAGTTGACCGACGTGCGCTCGCAAAGTTTAAGCGTCAACTGACATCCCGCATTGCGCCGCACAAATCTGCATTTCTCTACTCGGGGGGGGCCGAGCGGCTCGAGTTCCCTTTTGGTGCGAAACAGGATCAGACTGGCAAACCGAAGAGATTACGTCGATTGGGAGCGAGCCGCCCTTAGCCGCCTCCGTGTGCCACCACGGAGGTGTGTTAATCTATCATTCTTATCAACAGGGTGTTGACGCACAATGTATTTCCTCGGCGAATTCCGCGCCGGCTTTTTTGTTTGACCCCCCCACGCGTTCCAAGTCTCGAAGGATGCTGATTTATTGAGAACGTTGCCGACTTGATTCCATCTTTTGATTATTCGTGTATTTTATTCATTTCGCGAGGGTCGAGCGCAAAGAATTGCGGAACATGTTTATTTATGCCAACACCTTTGCTGATTTAACATCCCCAGCGTTACCGAAAACCGACATTATTCGCGCTGCGGTTTTACTTTAAGCTCTCCTGTTTCTAAATGAAATCGTCCGCTTAATTCGAATTATTTCTGGGACGCGGCGTGGGATGTAGATGCCCGATAAAAATGGTTCGAGTCGTATAATTTTGATTTATTGCTTTTTGTTTTCCATTGCGTCCGTAACAAAGGAAAAGGACTATCAATTAATTAAATTTTCATCATTTCTGCGAAGCGATAATGAAAAAGAAGATTTCTTTTATTAATTAATAGATTTATTAAAAAGTGCTCTAGAGCAGACCTGAATTTAACAAGAATTATTACAATGTTTACTTTGACTTACGTAAGAGGGGAATATTTTAATGTTTTCATGAGGTGAAGTGACTCGAGGAAATCTTAAAGAAAACAGTTTACCTGTTTGTATCCTGGCAACGAGGACGTAATGCGTTTCACTCCTCATATCACGCGGTGCAGTAATTTAGGTCCTTCTTGGCTTGGCGATTTACGCGCACTTCAGCGAAGAAATGAAATTCGCAGTTGCTGCTGCTGCTGCTCTTCCTCCAGCAGCTCGTAGAGAACGTCAACGTGAAGATAAGACGAGCGCACAGAATGGTGCATAGTGTGTGACGGGAAGGTGCGAAACGTATTAAACCTTACGGAATAAATTCACCGGAAGCATTCTGATTAAGTCGCCATATCTAGCGAGCGAGCTAGCGCGCGAGTTCGCATCTTGTTGGTTATGCTCTTGACGCGACGTGCTTCTAGCCGCCCCTTTTGCGCGCGTGCATTTTCCCGACGTGCACATTCCGTCAACGCGCGCACGCCGTGTATTCATTTGCATCTCGTTTTGTTCTCGTGGAATGCACGCTCACTTCTCTGAATGCAAATTTTGCCTGCATATGCAACTATTTTATTAATTCCACGCGAAATTAACTCAAGGGTTGGCTTTTTCTACTCGGGGTGTAATTTGTTTACTAAGTTTATTATCATCGTACTTTGCTAAGATTTATTTAAAGGCCAAGAGGGATATTTAAAAATACCTGATTATTTCCTTCGAGACCGCAGAAGTCTCGCTCGTTTCTTTTCATCTGTATTTGCTCAAAGTGCATTTGCAAGTCTTCATTCAATTTTTTTTCCTGGCGCTGCAACCGTGTAAGCGACGTGATTACTATGCGCATGATACAGTGAAATGTCCCTGAAGTATGTCGCGTTTTCATCTCCAGGTTTTCCACGTATTTTGTATGCTTGGAAAAAGATGCACTGACGCCTGAACGTGTTGCGAACATGCAAACCCTGTTATAGTTGGCGCTTGAGTGATGCCGCGTTCGCGTTTTCTTAATTTCTTCGTCCGTAAATTACTTGCACACGTGAAATATCACATCGCCACAGTTTGGGGATTTGCGAGCAATTTATGCAAATTGAAGTGGATTTGCGGCGGAAGTTCATTTTATTTAAACACACTCTATCATTCGTTGAATTCATTCTTTTCGCTGAGCGAGCCAAAGCGCGAAATAAGAAGGAATAAATGAAAGAATTAGGAGCGAGCTGGTGCGGAGAAATGAGGAGAATATTTGTGACAGGGCGTGGATAAGTTTGAAATGAGAAATTGCGAGGGTGACTTTAGTTTCTCTGCCACTTTTAGCGTGAATTGCAACATATCAACTTCTAATGTATGTAATACTCTTTGCGCTTGAAAGAGTTTGCTAAGAAGTCGAAGAAATAAACCTAAAGAAATAAACCAACTAACAAACAAAAAAAGTTTGTCAGATGCCAGATGTAACAGTAATTTCATTTTTATTTGTTTTCTTACTATTTTTTTCATGGCTTTTTAAATGATTACTTTATTTACTAAGTTAAATTATTACCAACGAGTTATTGCCAACATCAAAGTAGTGCGGTGTTTAAGATTTTAAAGAGGGAATTGAATTTGCAAAATGTTGCTAGTGTTTATGAGGCTAAAAATTCATGATCAGTCTCTATTTTAGTATTACATAATTTACTTAATATTTGATAAAGTCCTTGGAACATGTAACAATATTGAATTATTCAAAATCCAATACCGTAATTAGTCTATCACGCGATATGCAAGTCAGGTACAGCGGGGTATCAATGCAGTAGTTAATTTCAACCGGATGTATTGCGGTTGCGCGTGTTTTGCTGCCGGCGGCAACTAATTCATGTTATTCTCTATGTCATCCTTGTTATCTCGGTGGTCAGTATGACCGCAAATCTTCTTGGAATGACCGTCATAGCAGCGATGCCGGAAATAGTGGGAATTTAACTATCTAAATTAATATCTCAATATTTCCCAAGTCGGAAAATTTCGAGTTTATTCGCGCATATTAATTATTCCAATAAAAGTAGAAAGATGTAGAGGGAAAAGTTAGCAAGTTGGCAAGTTTATCATTTGAAGACGAAACTTGGTGCACGTACGATGCACACCGTTGTGGTTTGTGGTCACTGGTCGCGCATTATGGGAATTGCTCTGGTTTGTTAGCTAGTCCACTATCGTCCAACGGTGTGAAAGAGAAACGCAGGAGCGCTCGCGGATACTGATGGTTAATTTGTCGTCTCTGTTGTAAATCAGAGGACGTGTATGAGTCCGGGAATAAAGGACATGTTATTCATTCTATTCTGTCCCGCGATGATTTCGACAACGTGTTGTGTCGTACAAAAACAACATAGGGTTTGATTACATGTGGGCAGGTTATTGCTCACCTGAGGGAACGGTCAATTTTCTTGGAATCTATGCTATAATCTCTGGAGAACTTGCTTTATCATGATTCTCATGATAGAAAATTAGAATTTCTAGTTTCGAAATTGGCAATATAATTATTCATGGTAAATGTACGCAATAAAAATATAAAGATAACAAATTTACAGGATCTTCAATACTTTAATGAAAAAGACTTAAATTACGAACGCTTGTATAAAGAAAGTGGATAATTAAAGGCAATTAAGCAATTAAAAGAAAGATGTGCGCGTTGCATTAAATTCACTTCTTGCGATCTGTCGTAGTCCTCGATGGCATGAATCGTGTGCCCATCGTGGAAGAGTATTATCCTCCGGGACATTATCCTGGTTATGAATCATGGCCGCCAGCGTATCCGGCTTATTACGGACGCGTGCCGACGTTTTACCCGCCGTCACCGGGTATGGGATTGCATCGCGTCGTAGTTGCACCTGCCGCCTACGGGGCTGGCAGTGGCTGCAATGGCCATGGACATTATACGAATTTGGGTCCGTTGTGTTCCGGTTGCGCGGCGCGAAGTGCGGCCACCCACGCGGCAGCAAGTGCTGTCGCTGCTGCCTCGGCGGCGGTGCTCGCGCGTGACCAGTGGATTGGCGAGGAGACGAAGCGCTCGCTGCCGCCGTACGTTTACAAATACTATTTGAACAGGACACGATGTTATCGCCGACATAGTCTTAAGGTAAATCTAGCTGAGTGAAAAACGTAGTCGTTGAGTCAATGTTGATTTTACACTAATGTACGCTGCACGTAATAATTGGACAATTGAGAATTAATTATTTGAGTTTTCCACGCCCGTATTTAAATAAGTTTTTAATGGCATTTCACTTTTGTAATACGCCCGAAATCATTTCCCACATGAGATTAATTACCACCTGAAATGGCTTTTCGGATAGTTTGGACGGAAGTTTATTAATTAACATTATTTAACACGTTATTATCATCTCGTGAGGATTTATCTTAATTAGCGTTTGCCTATCAAATAGTTATGCCCAAAAATAGAATATGATTCACTTTGGGGGGATTTGAGTAGATTTTGCAAGTAAACAAAACTATAAGTTTGAAATATTTTGGTCGAAATCTTTGGGATTATGTTCAGCAGGATGTGATTGCTGAAAAGTTTTACGTTGACTTCCGTTTCGAGTTCCGGCATTCACAGCCAGGAGAGCTGGATAAAAAACGAGCAGTCGTTCGTTTTGTGAGCAATTGGTGAATTGCAATCATGCAATTTGATCCTCCCATTCTTCTACTCGCTTTTTGTGTAGCACTGCTGTGCGCTTGCCAAAAAATTGTTGAAAGTGCTCGTCCCGTGCAAGAAGCGAGAGAAAAAGCGGTGGTAAACTACACGTGTATTTGTATAAGTGAATTGAACGACGCATCCTGTGAACAGGAAACGCTTTGCGCGAAAAATCGCTGCTTTTATTCCGGTCAAGGACGTTAAACGGGGCGGCCGTATTTCTGATAAAGTTTACATTTAGTACGCGCCTTGTTCATTGAATTGCACGAATTGTCATAAATTTTTTTCGTACCCATGCGCATTCAAGTAATATTTCTTTAAATTTTTGGCAAAATATACGAATTTTCCTCATTCGATATTCCCGGAAGTGACTTTACATTGAGTTCTTTTTTACCGAAAAGTATATTTTGCAATTGTGCTTTTGAGAGGCAAACAATTTATTTATTTTAGCGTGTATTAAAGTTTATTAAAGAAGAACGCATAAAAATAATTGAAATGTTAAAAATATAGTGAAATTCCGACTTTGACCTAAAGCAATCTGTTATAAACAAGTACGGTAATAAATCATCAAGTTTTTCTCGCGTTGGCGCGTTTTCCCGACTTGTTCACTTCCACAAAATTGCTCTCGTTGCGCAAATTTGCTTCTTCGTTAGCGTGGACTCCTTAACAATCATGCACAGAAGTAGAGAAGTAGTGTGTGCACTTGCAGTGGCATTGTCATATTTCATAATGGTGCTCGACTATTTCAAGATGCGGTTGATGGCCGAGTTTTATTCCTTTGCAAAGTTTTTGCTTTCATTCGCTGTGCAATCTTTCGTCATAAATTATTGCACATAAATTACGTACGCTGCTAGAACTTTCGCGAATATAAGAAAACATTATCAGGTAAATCGATTTCTAAGTTGGCAATGATTGACAATGAAAATAGTTTTAAACATTCGAGAAACATGCGAATTTGACGGTGGTGCAGTCTGGGACGAATGTTTATTGATTATTTTTACAACAGCACAAGGATTTGGCTGAAATAAACGATGCAATTTGTTTAAATTTCTTCGTTGCGCTCGTATATCAAGTCGAATTGATTTACAACGATATTTTTCACTGGGTATTTCCTCCCTTTTTACCACAATGAAATCCATTTTCAGCCGTTTCAATCGCGCTGTTATAAGATTACCATCTTTTTGGCTTTGCGTACAGACGCGAAGGGGAGACAATAACAAATCCAGCAAATGCATTTGAGTAATTTCCGTAAATCGAATCACAGAATTTGTCAATTGTTTAAGCGTTTCTTTCTTTGAAAGCATGACCTTTTTAATTACTCCTTTTCTAAGGAGTTTTTGGATGCTGTTGTTGTTGATATTCTTCACGTGTGCTGACAACGTTCAAGAAACTATTCGGGTAGTTTGTAGTTTTTTGTTTCTTTACGAAAACTTATTCAATATGCGATTGGCGATGGCGAAAAGGGATTCAGTTGAGTGCGCGAATTTTCGGTTGTCGATTTGCCAATAACACGATTGCCGATTACAATCGCGCATGGAGTTGAAAGCTTTTTGGCCCAGTTTGAGCGTGCAAGGTAATCGAAACTGTCAACGACAGTGAATTACATAATATTAGCAATCTTCCGAGGGCTGCTTGTCTCTATGAAACTAAGCATATGACATTTTGACATGATCTTTACTTTTTCCATATTCAACCGTAACTTTCACGTGCAGACAAATCATAGTAGTTATCTATTTCTTATTACCACTCAAGACTGAAATTATCAGTAGGCAATTCATTTGATTACAGCAATAAACACTTTAGTGGTGATATTGAAATTCATTGAAGTGCTTTGCAAATATAGCTAGGCGAATCGTTGAGTTTCTATTTTTGAATTTAGTGGTTGAAAGTGTTATTAAAATTCATAACAAAGTTAATTGAGAACCGTGAATCAAGTTTGAACATTCCAATCACATTATTCCATCATAATGGCCATTTCTCGTTTATTTCGAGCGCAATCTGCGAGAATTGAGGTTGAAGCCACGCGCTGACTCCTACGGCTTCTAATGTGGAGTAATTCAAAAGGTGAAAAGCGGGCCAATACAGGGAACAATCATATATAAATGTCGACAGCATTTAGCACTTTATATATTGGTGCTGCCAAAGTTATGAGTAAAATATCTTGCAATTCAACAGCTATATACATGCTGTATGCTCTCGCTTGCGGCGCGCACTCGCATCAAACTTGAATGCAGGCCATAAATTTTCCAATGAGCTGAGTTAAATTTGCCACATATCCTTCAGATGCAGTTTGCAATGTTCGTATTACATTGCAAGTCTTGTTTTCGTGACGAGAATGTATTATTTACGCCACCAAAGCGTTATATCACCCTTAATTAGCTTGTCTTGATGAACAGCGAATAGCGTGTTACATGTTGTTAAACTATTTGTTTCGCTTCGTGTTATAATGATTGAGATATTATATTTCATATAGTGTTGCTACAAAGTTACACATCATATGTGATTAACTGTTGCGAAGTAACTCATAATCATTAATTACTTTAAACATTTAAATTCGAGGTGTTAAAGCCTCGAATGGCTATTTCAAAGATTTAAAGAATTTTTAAATGTTTAAAAGTCCGAGAGTTGTATGCAACTCTTCGTTCACAGCTATCCAAGTAATGTTTCTATTGCTGTTTACAATCATATGACTAGATTTTTCGTTTCGCGATCCTGTTCTAACACGAGTCGTGGACAGCACTGTATCTGATAAAATTTACATAGCGCGACACTGTTCAACTGCATTGTGCTAGCAGTATTAGCAGTGCACTCAACCGCGTGTGTGATCGGTAGTTCTTTTCGCAATTAATCGTGTAATAGTCAAGTATCAATTAATAGTTATAGTGGTTTGATCATTTAGTTAGTTTACTGAGCTAATTATGGCCAAGTATCGAAAGTATAATCGGTCGTAATACGTGTCCAGCTATTAACTTTGATTGCTGGCTGGTGTTCAACATTGGAGAAGTATTTTATAATCTGGAACCATTTAATATCAATTTAATTATCCAGACCGTGGATAAACGGCAAATATAAACGGGATATAAGCATTAACAGGTTAGTGAGATCAACTTTTATTTTCAGCATTAATGTATATCGTTTATGGACAGTGGTATATCAGCTTGCGCCAAAGTGTAGGTAATGAGTTGAGGTAGAGTGTTTGTTCGACTTTCATCGTTATCAGCGGATAACAAACAACACGTCTTACTTCTTGCGGAATACGGTTATTTGAAGCGGTCACGTCTTGCGTGTTACATTATTCACAGACTCCGGTCTATAAACGTTCTGTATGCATACACCAACCTCAAAAATGAGGATGGATTCTACGAGTGATTAGATTTATTATGGTAATCAAAGGGCGTTTTATTCAATTATTTGAGAACATGTACGAATTGAAGATGGAAAGGAGGTAACGTTACTTACTGACCAGAGATATCTATCGCGTTTACAAGCCCATTAGTAGGGTCGTGTATGTTTGCTCTATGCAATTTGGTTAATGGCACGTTTCGGCACGCATATGTTTGCATAACATTTAATTAACACCATATTTGGATTTTCTAATTAATTATCAATTGCACCAGTGCAAACTGGCGCCGTTCGTGCAGTTTAAGGCTTTTTATGCCTGCGTTTGCCGTTTGCCACTTGTCGCCTCCGTTCTTCGCGCATGCAAAACACGAAGTGAACATCCCTCGACTGAATAATGTACAGTTGCAAGTTGTTGTTGCAACGGCGGCTAGCATCACCGCCACATTATGCGAACGGTTTGTTTGCGTGTATAAAACAGCACGCTTCGAGTGTGGAACGAATAAACGACGCGTAATAATAATAATGCGATTACAGCAGATCAAATTTTCATTAAAGTGATGGCGTTCGTCAACGCGACTGGCGGCAGCTCGTGAAGGTTGGGGGCGGTTTAATTATCCAACGAGTCAAGAGTACTTGAACAATGTTTATTTTGGAAACCATTGGTATGTTTCTTAATGCAAATATTCAGTAAATATCTAGAATGAATCACGATAGTTGATTCGATAACGGCGAAATAGTCTGCGTTCGTTGGTTCATTCGTTGTTTCATTCGCATACTGCCACTGTCGAATGCATTCGGTATCATATGCGGTAGCATTCATCCCGCGGGACCGTTTTGCCTTTTCAGGTTTTGTGGTTCGCCTTGCACACATTCTGAAACGGGATGGAATTCAACGCATGCGTTACGTTACTCATTGAACTCGCCAGATATGCTCGTACTTTACAAACGCTGCATTCGCATTCCACAACTTCTAATGCCTGCTTTTCTATTAATTTAATTTAAACGAATGGCCAATTTTAAGTAATTTGCTGGATGTGCATTCAATCGAAATATTATCATCGCTTGAAATTACGGCATTCCCTTAGAGATTCGAAGTTTAAATGTAATTTTATGAATGAATCTTTTGAATTAAGAACGGGATGGATAATATTCTTAACTGATTGAATAATTGATATTAAGGAGATTGATAGATAAATGAATTGCATTTGAATTTTTGAATTTTACGAGTCTATCTCATATATCAAACAGAATGTGCATTCCATAAAGCATAACATCATTTTAGAGATGGGGAGATTCATGGCATGAAAATATTCGCAAAACTAATTACGTGAACAATATGCTTGTAATATGCAGCGACACGATAGCAACACACTTTTATGTTATGAGATGGCAACCTTTGTATGCGCCCCGGGTAGTTTAATGCAATATTGTGTAATAACCAGAAGACCTCCGGCTTCAATTGGCTTGGTGCAGTGGCACGGACACTTTCGTTTGCCGGTAGCATCCGTCGAAGGATGCTATGAATATGCGATGCGAGAAAATGCAGCGCGGCATTCGCGATTTATGAGTTGGGATATCAAATGTTGATGAGTAATTTATAACTGAACTAGCGCTCGTTTCGTTTATGTTTGCTCGCTTATCTTTTGGCAATCAAATATCGTTTTTGTGTATCACATATTTGCAGTTTTACTGCCGCGCTAATGCGGTTAACCGCTCTCGACGTTCCCTTGGGAAGTTGGTTGGAGGTGATGTATCATTCGGCTTTACCAGGCTGTTAATGATTTGTTATTTGTTTGGGATGTGTTTTTTCTTGATAGGTTGCTGGTATTTTTAATTGCTGGAAAAATATGGGAATAATTTACCCGAATTTCAAGGGTCGCTGAATTCCAGCTGGGATATCATATTAAGCTAAATATTTGCGTGTCCTTTGTACAATTCTGGCATTTTATCTCGCTGGTCCTTTTGGGAATTGTTATTTTATTTTTCATTTAGCTTTCATGTAATTGTTTTTGTCGTTATGGCTCAGCAGCAGCAACAGCAGCAGTAGCGGAGAGTGCGAGTAAAGTTTTTTCTTGTACACTGACCGAAAGGATAATGAAGGACGAGGCGGTGCATGAATGAATGAATGTGTAAATCCCTTAAAAGTATTATGAATAGAGTTGGGAAAGAGACAGGCGCGCTGCTCAATTTCGTTTTCTCTGTTGGAAGTTGGTGTCCAACTCTCGATGCGGCTTGAAAAAGTGCGTCCATTCGATATCCAAGTAACGTGAGCTGGCGGCGGCGACGGCGCCGGTGGTGGTGGAAACGCGCCGGGCTGTTGCTGCGCGATGCATGGTGGAGGCGGCGGCGGTGGTGGTGGTGGCAGCAGTCGAGACGCAGCAGCCAGTGTGGCATCTGCGATGAACATCTCCGGACGGCGGCGACGTCGCTAACGCGCGCACATTTTGCGATTTCAGTGTAAATCTTCGTCAGTCGCCGAGCGCTTTTTCAAGTTCATTGGTGTCTCGCGCGTCGCGCATTTTTCTCTTCTGCCTTCGCAATTACTTCCTCTTCGTCACGCTTGCCGCCGTCGTCGCTGGCGCTGCCGATTTTTTTCGATTTGCATCAGTCGTGTGTGCGAACAAGTGTGGATGCGGGTTGTGCGCATGTTTGTGGCGGTCGTTTCGGACGGATGCGCATTCTCATCGGGCCGTGGGTGGTGTGCGCCTCTTTGCGCGCGTGCATGAGTGAGTGTGGTGCGTCGTCGGTCGTACGTTAGTTAGATTGGAAACCCACGGGGACACACGCTGGATCCGTACGGGCCGGGCGGATGGACTCCGCACCATGGGGGTCCGCCGCCTCCGCACTGGTTCGAGAGGCCCGGGCGCTCCTCGGACCCTGTCACGCCGGTCCTCGGTCCACCGATGCGACAAGTGGACAGTCCATTCCACGCCAGCTGTCCGGTGCACAGTCCGTTTCGTTTTCGCTACGTGAACGGCGGCTCCAGCATGCACTCGGTGCATTCCATGCACTCGGATTACTATCCGCCACCGCCACCGCATCAGGTGTTTTATACGTTCTCAGCTTCCTCCACATTTCCTCCACACATTTCACTCGCTTCAATTGCCAGCAGTCATCAGTCAATCAATCAATCAATTTCAGTCTTTATTGCGTTTACGTGCGAGTAATGCGCATAGGTGCGAAGAAAAAACGGGGCGAATTAACTAACAAACGTGTGCGGCGGGGGCGGATGCTTTGCATGTTTTGCGTCGTTGATCTCAGTGGCGGTTGCCATGATGATGGGGCCGGAGCAGGAGGCGGCATGCGCGCGTCTGCGTCCCGTTGACCCACTTTGCATTCATCACACGCGAAGGACGAGATGACTGCACCAAAAATGTCATAAAAATAATAGCGCTTAGACGGATATGGAGCGCGTCGGCAATGATTTGAAACTGAACGCGCCATAATTTTTGCGTATTGCGTACAGGAAGGAAGAATTTGATTTCAGCGTCAATCCGGTCGAATTTTTTTTTATTACGGCACAATACAATCATTAATAACGCCATGTCACGCAGCCGCCCGATATACGCACGCATGAGTATGAGAAGTTGTTGCCTTTTTAACAAGACGACAGAAAATTAGATTTTTTAATTTACGTCTGCGGAAAAAGGACGAAGGGAAAAAATGGTTATAAATCGACTTCTTTGCCAGAGGTATATTCTCATATGAAATAATTCATCATCGTTTCTTTTGATCTGTCCAAGTATGAAAAATGCTCTTGATGCGCGGATTTGTGATTTGATTTGGCGGAAAAATAATTGAAATACTTATAACAAAATCTGACATTGACCTAGCTGTGTGTCAAGTACATTTCAATTTCGAAACGACTGTCAAAATTCTCATCAGTGCATATCTCTCTTTGAGCACAACATCTGGCAAATAATTGCTTTTGGTAATGCCGAAAAGTGTTTCATTCACGCAGCGCCAGTCACCTGAGGCGAAAAGCGCAGCAGCTCCCAGCGTCGAGTCGCAGCTCAAACGCGCCCAGTTGCGAATCGCGCAATTAAAGGCTGAAAACGTGCGCTTGAAGAAGCGCATAAAGGGCAAGGGCGACGATGGGCAAAGATCACTCGTGTCGACGCTGTATAGCGAACAAGGATCGCATTCGTCAAGCGAAGGCATAAAATTCGTGCAGCCCAAGAAGCCTGTCATCAGCAAGGAGGCGTCCGCGAGCAGTAATGCGAATAAGAAAAAACCGAAGCGTAAAAAGATGGCAACGGGTAAAGCGAATGTGGCGTCGCCAACTAAAATTTCCGCCACGAACAAACCATCGCCGAAAAAGTTGCGGAAACAATCGTCAAACATATCGCATGGCAGTACCAAGATTCGCGACCGCATTGAATTGGTACGCGAACAATTGAAACATGAATTTGTTCAGAAATCATCACCGAAACGGAAACTTGGCATTCCCGCAGCCAAAATTAAGTAAACACATTTGACACGCTTGTCAACATGATGGGCGTCGCTGGTATCTATCAGATAGACTAGAACGACGTCCAAATTACATTCAGATCCTTGATCACCACACATTTCTTTCATTACGTAAATTCTGAGTTCATACTCATACGAAACTAAGCGAATCAACTGTCAAGGATCTGAAAAGTACAATGGCAATCAAAGATATGAAAACGCCCAAACCGAAAAAGAACGCGTTCCGAAAACCAATGGCAAAATGCGTCAAAACTGCTAAGTCCAACAATGCCAAGAGTGCTCAAATCAAGAACTCGATTAAAAAACGCGCTTCCGAGTTAAAGACCTCAATGAAATCGATGGTGATACCGCGTCCGAGATTTTTATCGATGGATAATTCGAAACCACTTAACAAATCAAAAATGACCATTCAGCAACGCATGATTAATAGCACTCTCGGCACGGAGACGACGATTCACTGGAATTGGGATCACGAATCGAAACTGCCCCTTCAAGCGCGTATACCCGTGATTACAATACCGATTACCCCAGCAGTTGTGGTACCCAAACCGAAGCAACCAAATCGTTTGCGCCGCCCCAGCCGCCAGCATTCGAATATCGCGCTGTTCTCGGGCAGTTGTACGAACCGCATTCGGAATATTTACTCTTTTCTGAAGAGTCAATCGTTGGCGTAACAGTTGTTGCTCTTTAATAAACTGATTTAAAACCATTCAGCTGTCTGTCATGCTTCATATTGACAAAGTTTTCGACATCATTCACAACGCATCAAAATTTTAGTCTCTCATTTTTTTCACATTGCATTTCACCAATGGCAAATAAAACAATAAGTGTAGATAAATTACTTAAGCTTTACGATGAGATTTTACATATTCAGCACAGTCTGGCGCTAGAAGATACTCAAAAATATTTCGAGACTAACGAATTTCTGCAAGCTAGGAAGTATTCGCGCGATACACATGTCAAGTTTAAGACAGACTTGATAACGTGCATGGAAGGTGAACAAATTCATCAACCAATTTTCGGTAAATTTCGCAATATAAAGTCTGCGCTTAAATGCCGCCCCGAATCGGTACTTAACGTTCATTTTTACGATAACTTGAACCATGAGAATGATGAAGATCTTAGTGATTTTCACCGCTTGCAAAAAATGCGCTACAAGTTGGATAAAACTATACAAGAACGAAAACGACCCTCATCTGAAGAGCTTCCTTCCGGTATTCTGAAAACGTCGTGTTCGCGTGGCTCTCACGACAAGGCCAAACAAGCGCTGGATGCTCTCGCAGAAGTGAAAAAGTCTCTGATTGAGCCTCGTCGTAGGGTGCACTTTGTGCAAACGTAGCCGAATCGTTAAGGCCTTGAAACGTCATTTCATTGCTTCAAAGTTTTGGGCCTTCATTTAAATTCAAATCGTTTATGCTCACTTGGTTTCGGTAATCGGTATGCCTTTCGATTGGAACAAGCACTACTCAAAGCTCAACGAGTGGGATATCAAGAAGTACCAAAAGGATTTAGAAGCGCGCATTGATAAGTTGTATGGCTATTACACAAAGCCAACTCTTGAACTTCCACAGCCGAATATGAAACAGCAGACGGCCAAGTTGATGGAGCAAGTGCTCATAAATTCGTACGGTGTGCATGAGCCCCCGAAAGGGGAGGCAGAGCCAAATCCTTGTGTTTCGGGCAATTCCAGAAAACCACCACGTCTGAAGACATTTCTTCTCAGTCATTCTGATCACCGCTTTCCGAATGCGTTCCAGCGCGTCGATATTCTCGAATATCTTAGCAGCAATGCGTCAACTAGTTGCTCCACGAAGCCATTGAAAGACGAGGTGAGGAGCCGTGTTCATCGTACACGCGGCCTCATCAATAAGATCAAAACTGCGACGAGAAATGAGCACTCATCGAAAAAATAAATAGACATCACATGTCAATGATATAAATAAACATTTGCGCGATGCGTTGACGTTATTTTCTAACACTTGACAATTTCGACACATTAAACAAACCAGCATCAAAATTTCTGTTAATCGGCCGCCATGTGTAATCGGACTTGCGAAAGGAATCGCTCCCTGTGCTCGCACTACTCACCCTCGAGTTGTGAATGTTGCGGCCATATTTCACATTGCGATGGCCCTTTCGGTGACGATGTGGTCTATACGCAGTCGATACGGATCGCGGCGAATTACGCAAGACATTTGCGACTGGCGAAGCATCGGCGACGCGCAGTGCTGCGCGACCATGAAAGCCATTGCGAACATAGTTGTAGCGCCCACGACAGCGGAACGAATTTGTACAGAAAGGGATCAATTGTCAATGTGATGAGTGATTTCATCAAACGTAATTTTATGGAGTCGCCGACGAGCGGGACTTCTGTGAGGCGTACCAGGTCGCCGCCGATGAGTGTGCCCTGCTCGAATGGGTACCAATTGTCGACGCGCGGATCGATTGTGGATTTGACTGTGCGGTTCGTATCGCAAGAGTATATGCAGAACGTGAATGATGAACAGTTTGACAAGTTCTTCGATCGCGTGTCGGAATGTGGAGGACATCGGACTATCGGGTTTGTCCAGCCTCCAACGTAATCGCGTCACGTAAATGTCGTCAAAAATGTCAGTCGCGGCTGTCAGCCGGCGAACGCTCGTTGTTTACGTTTGTCCGATCACCACGGGGCGCGGCGATGTCGTCCGTCTCGGATTTAAATTCTCGTGATAACGATAGAGACAATCGTACGATTGTCGAATCGGAAGCAGCGCCGCCGGTGAGCGCCTCATTGCCGCTCGTGATACAGGCGATTGATAGACGCGCAGACCCGATCGGTATCATCAACCTGGAGAATGACGAGGTGGACGAATTTGATGCGGCTGTGGGGACCACATCCTCCTCAACCCTGGTGCCTTCAGAAATCGCGCGCGTTGAAGAACCGCCGCAACCAGCACCCCAATCGAAGAACCTGGCGCAGTGGGTCGGCCAAGAGTTGGTCAAGGAGCTCGAACTGGAGCTGGCACATGTAAAGTCGAAATTGGTGTGTACTTCTCCAGTATCGGGCCGGGACGCGGACTCTCTCATTAGTGAACTGATGGAGGAAGTGAACAAAATCGGTAGGGAAATTCACGAGCTGCATGCGGAGCAGGAACGACTGCAGAGATTAACAAGTGCTCGCGCGATGAAAACAGAACTAAAGGCACGTCTGGATCTTGCGATTACCGAAAATCTTAAATTGCGTAAAAGGCGAGAAGAAATACGCGCGTTGCTCGCCCGACTTCTTATGCCTAATGATACCCCAATTTCCATCTCGCCCGAGACGAGCTGCCCCAATATCTCCTTGGAGAGCGTTCAGTTGGAGATTGACAACTTGCGTAGAATCCTTGGGGATGCAAAGAGTAAAAAGTCCACAGACGTTGACACGACCACCTCATTCGACACCAATATCATTCAGGTGCAATGTGACGATGCCAACCCCCTGGTCCGGCCGCAGGACCACTTATTGCAGCGCGTTAATGATCTCGAATCGGAAATAGCGCGTCTCAAAAACGAGCTGATGACGTTAACGAAAAACATGGGTAAACCGGCGACGCAATAGAATACGTTGTATTCCCTTGAATATAAATGAATTTATGCGTTTGATAAATAAATGAATGTTTACATAAAAACGAAAAAACGTCAGCGGGGAAGAGCAGCAACTGCGGTTAAATAACATCATTCCTTCGTCGGTTTATTTTACTGTTTGCGTTTTTGCGGTAACCAGCCACCCACTCGTTATTATTCCGTGGGGGATAAATGATAAGTAAATTAAGGCAAAAAGAAATTGAAATCGATTTTTGCCCGCCTCGCGTATTCTTCTCGCGTCGTTCTCCTCTCGATTTCGATCACAGGGTAATTGGAAAGATGTGTGGCTGACAAAAAATACAAACGCTGTTGTCAATAAATACAATAACATGAGCATACTTTTGACATTATTTATGTTGTACTCGAGTGAACGCTTTGAACGCATTTAATTTACTTGCTTTATTTTTGTTACAGGTGAGTTTGCAATTTCATTGGCCTCTTATTATTTCTCATCAACCCGAAAAGCCTTCTTGACATTCATGACAGCCACTTGCATTTTCTTAAGGTGAGCCATGAGCGAGATATTGTTTGATGTTCAGGGGCATAGTAAGCAAGCGTGTAATACGTGTTGAAATTGCCAAGTACATAAGTAATTAGTTTATGCTAATACGAACCGATGCTTCGTCGAACGAAGAGAGAACGAACGACGCCGTTCTGTTCTCGATTATCAATATATCATCGATTGCTTTGCGTAAAAGTCGTCCTGTTTCGCGTCGTCGCTGCCGTCGTCCTTATTGTGATCAAAACGAGGCCGCGAAACAATTGCATTGAAAGCCGAGTAGGAGAATTAATTAATCAATAACTTATTTTGCGCCTGTTTGCGTGTTTAATTCTCAAGCAGCGACTTCATATGCAAAAAAGCAAATCGTATTCTTTCTCTGATGTCTCTCGTTGGTCGCGCATAAAATTTTATTATCCTGGCAACAATTTTGCGAACGTAAATAAGAAAATATTGCCATGTTTTATTGCGCGTATAAAAAATTTAATATTCACGATATTATAAAATGCGAATATCATAAAACTATTGTTGTATTTGTTTGGCAAATGCGATTTTACGGTTAAGACGGTCTGAAATTATTACGAAACAAGAGAGTCGGGGCTGAAGAGGTGAGTTTGCTATTGATCTCTAGCAAATGATAACGCTGCCTCCGCCGCCACCAGCGACACGGTCTTTGCGTATTAGAGATTCCTGTTTTTCGTTGTCGTTGCTCGCCTGTTTATACAAAATAAACGTGCCTGTCGGGCGCGCGCGCTTGCCCGCTTGAATAACATTCGAAGATACAGAACCGTCATGCACATTCAACGTGTCACATTCACCTGCGTCGCGATCGAATAATACGACACTGAATTCGTGCACACTGCGACCGCCCTCAAAGAGATGGATGGCGATCTGTCTGCCTGATTTGTTTCCAATTTTGGAGATATATTTTTCGCCCGACTAAATTCGCTACTAGTTTCTGAATAACCCAAATGGTCTTTCCTGAAACGAAAAAAAAATTGAGTGCCTAATAATGAAAACGAAAAGAAAATTGGATTTTCTGATTTGAAATTAGATTAGGGCATTTTCATACGTATTTGAACATTATTAAACAATATCAGATCTGCGAATATTTAATGCGCAAAGTGAAAGGAAGATTGAATTTTATGATAGGAGAATAGAAGTTTTGACTACGATTGAGTAAATGATTTAAAATTGGATGACGGATTATGAATATTACTTATTTTGAATATTAGCGAGGATAAATTGGTTGTTGGTTTGACAGAGAGAAACATAGAAACTTCAAAGTAATCTTACAAATTGCGGGTTGCTGTGCTTTTTATTCGGGAAATGTTTGTTGAAATTACATGGTAATACTTCATTCGTCAATGGTAAAAGCCATTCCATGAAATGAATCCTTGATATTTTTCTGATTACAGATATGACGCTTTTGTTTATTATGCTTTGTCTATTGTTGACAGAACAAAGATCTCTCTTCGCTTTTATATCAGTATTATTGCAATTAGTTTGCCTGCTTATTACAACATATTGTTCATAAAGAACGTTCATGCAAAATTTAATAAACTAATGAATGATGATTATTCATTCATTATAAAAAGTTTAATTTATTTTGCAATAAATTAAGGGTAATCATTAATTATGAGTCGTTCGTGTATTGTGCGAATTATGCAGATGTTTCGCTGAAAAGGAAAGCGCGAAAAATGCGGAGAATATAAAAAATGAATTTCTAATCTGGACGGCAAAAGAAAAACGGCTGGGAGAAGATTGACAATGGGCGCATTTTGCGTTTTCTTGCGAGGGAATTTAGAAAATACATGCGTTTCTCACATTACATCGCATCCGCGAACAGTTGGAGTGAAAGTGGCGAAAATCTTTCTTTCTCCCCCAAATTTCCGCCCACGAAAAATGCGCAAGGTGAATGCGTGGAAAGGCGTGTAAGATAATAGGCGAAAAGGGAGAAATACGAAAAGTACGGCGATAAACGCGTGCGAAAATTTGAACTATAAAGGTACATGACAAAAACCAAAACCCACTTTAAAAATAATGGAAGGGAAAATTTAAATGAATGAATATTGGAACAAGGGAAATGTTACAAAGATTTGATGAATATTCATGCGATGCGACACGAAGGGAAAGTGGGAATTAGATATTTATTTGAACATTCAGTATATGTCGGAAATTATCATGCAGTGGGGAGTAAACGAGAATTTTCTTTGGCAGAATTTCCTTCTTCTTCTTCTTCCTGTATGAATGGTATTTTTGCGCGTTATTCCAGAAAAACGATTGAAGTGAAAAAGCGGCGAGGTGTGCTTCTGTTAACTCAGTTACTTATCGCGAGCTTTGCTCATTTCAGCTCATAATAGAAAATGTCATTATGTCTCGTTTGCGCGCCCGAAGCCTATTTTAATTGAATTCAAACGAATCGATGCAAATTAACGTCGGCGCACATCAACAACCCAGTGCAAAAGTCATCAAATGATTTTAAGGGGTGAAGCATTCTTTTATGCTTTTAATTAACAAGAAGCACGGAGTCCTTGATTATACAAATAAAAATGGACTATCAGCAATATAAAAGATATTAATTAGAGCCTGATTCTTGAGGCAATGATTAAATAATTATTATTGAAATGCAGTATTAATTTCCGGATCGGTAAATAGCAATGGTCGATATGCATTTTATGAGATTAATTTATGTTTGCTTTACGACTTATTTGATCGTTGTTATCGATAAGTAATTGCAAGTTATATTTGCAGGATTTTCGTACTATTAATAGTACTATTGAATTTCCAGGAAAACTTTAATTCAGAACATGTTCTCTTTTATCTTATGCCATCCATTGATATCTCTTTTTTTTGCATTGAAAATACCGATATTTTGCTATTCATTCAGCCAGCGAAAGCCGGTTTCGAATTGCGAATTGCATTCGTTATATCCTTTCATGCTTATTTGCATACTTTTTTTTGCGCAAAATTATGTGCATTTATGAAACATGTCCTTATATTAGTTACGGAAATGCATTTATGCGCCTAGTAATGTTTTATGCAATGATACTATTTGCAATTTTAAAGAGAAGTGACCGAAAAATGAATTCATGAATACATTTATGCGAGTTTTTTTGTTTCGATCATGTTCTGGATATAAGTATAGAAAAGAATCTCGATTGCATTTTTGTTCTAAAGAGATATTGAAAATTAGAACGTCTGAGGAAATATGCTTTGAAAGGGGAAACAACAAAGTGGTTATATAAAATTGAATGTTTGCTTTGTTGCTTTGAACAATGTCAAAAAGGAAGAATTTACTTAAGCGTAGCGAATATTTCAAAGCAATAAAACGCCAGTAAACTTGAACGTTTATTGAAAATTTATGATTTGACAGTTAAATGATTATTACTGGGGTTTGCGAAATGAACGATACACCAATAACCTATACGTATTTGCGCGTGGTTCGCGAGTTTATATCTGAGTTCGGCGTAAAATTGCCGTGAAACTGAACAATTTTCATATTGAGAGTGGAAGTCTGCAAATATGCTGACTTTTAAGTTTTTTAAGATCGCTTATAACTCGAGCACAGTTTTTATGCGTAAATTTTATATCGAAATATATTTGATAAGAAATTTATAAATTATTTGATGCATGTCGGCTGTGCATTTACAAGATATTAATATTTGATTTTCGATTCTGATATAATATTCATATTTATTCGGTTCAGTTATTCTTTTATTTGTTAAATATTGTTGTCAATAATTCATTTGTGGTACAAAATTGAAAATCACCCTTTTATTTCTGCGTTGACAGCCGTGATAAATAAGTAGATTATTAAACGCAGATAGTGTTTTGTTAAATGCTTTTTATGCTTGTCCCATTGCGAAATAATTTAAAATTTTATCTTTTTTACATTTCATTTATTCATTTTTGCTATAGTTTAGTTATTGTTTTAATTTGTAAACAGGATTATAGTGAGGGTTTAATTAAATCGATTTCGTCCTGTAGCTTTGAGATAGGATAATAGAACATACACACACTTACTGGAAAAGGTGGCTATTATATTGCGGTACCACAAGGTAACGATTGTTTCGAATTACAACTCGACGATTAACACTGAAACTTGTAATCACTAAGCACACTTTACGCGCGAGAAAGTTTCAGAAACGTAATTTATATGTGCGTTTGCAGTCGGCAATAATGTTTAACTTATTACTTTGAGTCTTTGTTGCGTGTTTCATTTATAGATAGTACTTGAGGCACGTTTTCAAAAGGATAACGTTAAATAGCTCTTGGAATTATGAAACTTGATTAATCCACATAAAAATTCAGACCTTTCTAACCAATTAAACTTACGAATACTTCTTTTAATTAATTGAGAGCATTAAATTTGCCGAAAAGGACCTCAAAGTCCTCCCAAATGCAAAGGAGGAATAAGCAAATTAATTTTTATATAATTTTAAACAATATCAGCTATGAATATGCGCCAAAATTAATTGGGGTTAGTGAATTACTTCCAGAATTAGGTGAGGTCACGATTTTGCGAAAAGGGTGACCTCAAACTTGCCCCAAGGGAAGTAGGAAATGACTCAAGTAATTTGTTTCAATAAAATTAGCATAGAGTATAGAGTAATGCTATTAATCATTCGTAAATGGTATTAAATGCACGCGATTTGCAATTAAAATGCGCACCGATATTTTCTCATCGTGGACAGATATGGGAGAAGTTAACCTAATTTGAGTGCACTTTATTGCCTGAACGCTTGTTTTCCACCAGTACAACTGCATTTTTTGCACGTTTTTTGATGTTTTTCTTCCTTCGCTTAAAAGCTTTCGCGTTACTCAGCGCTGAGCGGAGCGGAGCAGCACAATCAGTGTAGGTGTGGAAAGTTAAAAGTTGTAATGCCTTCGCCATGCATTCGGTCCGCCACTTTTTCGTGGCTTCATTGCAACGATGCTCGTAAAAGATAGTCGGCCACGACGCGCTCATAAATAACATACGTTGCACTTTTAGTGCCCGTTTAGACATACTACCACCGTTTGCACTAATTTCGCACTTTGGACAAATACATCAAAGCAAACATACCGCACAAATAATTAAAATGCCTGTACGCGCGCACGTGCTGCAAGTTATGAGTAAACATTCATTCCACACCTATATTACTTTAATTAATAATTATGCACCGCATACGACCAACAAATTGCCACTGCATTCATATTCTCAATAGTTAATCATGTTTTATGTGGTCAAAATGCTGCATAATTATACGAATTCCACACATAATAATTGAAAATTAATATTCAGCTAATTATTACAGAAATATGCCAGTTAACAAAAGAAAATATTATTGCATAGCACAATTTAACACGACGTATATTTTAGTTATACGCCTTTTCGGGTATAACAGCGTAAAATTAAATTCCAGAGACAATTGAATTGAATTGAAAGTATTTCAATAACGCTCCTTTTTTAGCGGAACAGAAATAAGGGGAACTTTATTCGAATAATAAGGAAAGCTTTTATATTTATCAGTAAATATCAGAAAAATGTTGAAATGTTTTGGTAATTTCCGGACACGAAAAATACGTGTGTAATTGGAATTTATATTTGTTTTCTATTTATATTATTCTTTGAGCTCTTCTATTTTCATTTTCGCGTGGCATTCTCAATCTTTGGCTTTCGACAACAAGTAAAGTCCGCACACGGCATGTCCCTGGAGCGCGATCGTGCGCGTATTATTTGTCCGCGCGCTCGCGCTGGCACTTTAATTACTTTTCCGCAAACTCGTAAGCATGGCGCTCGACTCTTTGAATAATTAAAACCTAATCTGGTTGTGTGCGCAGTGTGCGCGTATGTGTACAACTTTTCATTTCCCTTCGCGAAAAGGACACCCTTTCGACACACTGTTGCCAAATCTCAATTAGCCTTCGAACAGCCAGCGCAAATCCCAAACAAAACTATGCAAATTCGACGAGGAAGACAGCTAGCACTCGCTGGCGCTATGGATTACGCATATAAGTACTTAATTAAAATTTACCTACTTTGCACAATTAATTACGTTTCTGGGTCGCACTTTGTAAGGAATCGCCGATCCGTGCAATGCGCATAATGCGCAGGTGGAATGGGGGGGTGGATGAAATATTTTGCGGTTGGCAACATTGTCATGTTATGGCCGCAGCAAGGTGGATTTGATTATACGTTGGCGGCGTAATGAGAGGTTTAAGTATTGAGTAGTAAAAAAAAGTAGCGTGAAATGATGCTGAAATGAGTACGACCAGCGAATGCATGCAAATACGGTGCCGTTATGAGACCAATTTCGTTTTTTCCCCGCCGTTGTTGCAGTAGGGTTGTCATTGTTATGAAGTGTTCATTGGCCGAAAGGCAGGAAGAGTGATGGCCTTCTCGCGTTTGTTTGCATTTGAGTTTAAATTCTATCGCGTTTGCGTCCAGTCGCGCCCGCCGGGGTTTAACAGGAGCCGTATTGCGGATTCATAAAAAGCGAATGCGATATGGGCTTTATACACATGCCGAGCATGTTTGACTTTTTGTTGCTGCATCGAGCGACCGCTCATTGGATGAATACTCGATGAGGATCAAAGTAGCACATGTTACAAAATAAGTGGGTTGTGAATGACGTTGAATTTGTTGTGTGTAATTGAATTTTCAATAACTGACCGGAAGTGATACTTTTTTCCTGGTTGCACACACGATGACAAATATTTTTTAGGGAGAAGTTTATATCACGTATTTCTTTGAACGTATTATGCTTTGTTGTACCCTGCAAAAATTTATTTGTGAGGTGATGTTGGAAAATCCAGGACACGATCTGACCGCAAATTTTCTTTGACGTAAATCATTTCGTTTCTTGGAAAATACGATGCGGGAAAAAATTCGGTGTCCGTGTTTCTTTGAAGCCTGAATAGGTGTTCTTCATATTTTATTTGTACAAGTAAAATGCAGTGCGTATTCCTTTGAAAATTACGAAGGATACGTTTTGTTCCTTTGTCATGACATTTCAAAGTTGTGCAAATTTATGAATTACTTGTTGGCAGAGTTGTGCGTCTTTTAAGTACTTTGTTTAACAAATTACCAAACTTTCCATTTTATTCAGAGTCCAACTAAGAGCAGACGTAATAAGTCAAAAGTAAATGCGCTATTTTAAATTAATAATTTGTTGGTGAAACTGCGTAGAAATTCGCGAATATTTAATTCATTTATGCGGGATGGTTGAGAGAGAAAAATGCATACACGAATTGGATAAATAATGAATTAATTTCATCGTTGGCTTTTTGATTAATCGATGCGCGGCTATTGAATTCGCGAATGTTTACATCGAACGTAATTATAAACGCGTCATGCAGCATGCGTGAAAATGATTGCGGCAAATGCGCATTCTCGTCCACATATATCAGTCAAGCAGGCCGTAAAATGCGCGTTTCTAATTGTGGAATGAATGGATGTCGATCATGCATTGTTGCTGATTAATGACTTTTTGATTTGTTTTGTTTCACCTAAGTTCGCACGAATAAACGCGGCCCACGTATCTTTTCAAAAAATTTAATGCGTTCCATTTGCAAATTGGATATAGAGATATGATTTGTAAAGGCACTAAACATTTCGGAGTGCTCAACATGATTTAAATTACATCTTCAAGTGCGTTAATTCATCATATGAAATATGCAGAAAATTGTGAATATATGCGCTCATAAAGTTGCTCCGTATGCACTAATGTTGAGTGGCACACGTCACTGAAATGCATTACAAATGTGCATCAGCCGCTCATTTCGCACCGCAAATGAAATCCGGCTAATAAGATTATATTATACCGCT
This sequence comes from Aleochara curtula, assembly GCA_963978815.1. Taxonomy (NCBI): domain Eukaryota; kingdom Metazoa; phylum Arthropoda; class Insecta; order Coleoptera; family Staphylinidae; genus Aleochara; species Aleochara curtula. Next base: position 10,219,132 of record OZ022221.1, on the reverse strand, counting down.
TCACTGCTGCTTGAATTTTATATGCTCATTGACATCATTGTCAGTTATAACTCGAGAGGGAAATTTGATTAAATCACATCATTTTTACAATCTTTGCAGATTTTTAGTTGAACATTTATTATTCGCTGCCCATGCAAAATTAAATATGAATACCTATTGAGTTTTACGTTCGTAATTTACAGATTTTATTTACAATAATTTATATTGTACCACAATTTACATTTGCTAACATATAAGCACCAACACTTTTTGATATTCGCCGCCTCCACACTTTGTCCGCACATTGTATTTTGCATTTTTATCGCTTAGTTTGCATTTCATTGTTTGACACTTCAGATGCCTTGCAGCGTTCGCCATAATATAAACGGCTACATTATGTAAATTCAAATATCTGCAAGCGTAACGAAAAAAATGCATTTAAATGTAATGCGCAGCACGAGCAACCATAGCTTTCGTTGACTTGACAAGGTGAACAAGTGTTAAACGCTGGGAGAAAGGACTAAGGGTGGAGAGGATTGTGTAAAAGTAATTTGCAGCGTGTATTTGACATTATTCCTAAACGGTGTGCAAATACTGTCCAGTGCTTAATTAGGGTTCAAAACAATTATGCTACGGACGTCTCGGATGACGTTTTCGTATTTCATTTTTCAAATGAATTAAATCATTTTGAATTTATCTTTTAGTACCTTTCACAAGTGTCACAAAGTAGTAAATTGGTCTATTGCAAATTTGTTGGATGCATTCTTAATTTGAAGCGATCGTATTTCATAAAAACCTAAATTTTTATTTCTTTCATCAAAAATGTGATCTAATTTCATGAATATCTCGAAAAGTATTAAAGATATCATAAAAATTACTGAATTTTTCAAAAGTCTTACAAAGGAATAAATTGGTCTATCGCAAATTTGTTGGAGGCATTCTTAACTTGAAGCGATCATGTTAATTCTTCAACTTTTTGTTTTAGTTGCATGTTCAAGTATTACATAAAAACTTACATTTCCATCCATTAGAATATAGGAAGGTAATGAAATCTGGAGTTCTTTATCACTGATTTAAAAATACAATTTCTTTCATAAGAAATGTGATCTAATTTCATCAATATCTCGAAAAGTACTAAAGATATCATAAAAATTACTGAATTTTTCACAAGTCTTACAAAGAAGTAAATTGGTCTATCGCAAATTTGTTGGACGCATTCCTAACCCACTTAAATCATTTTGAATTTACCTTTTAATACCGTTTATTGCGTAAATGCGTTCCATGCTATGGTAAAGGGATGAATAACTAATAATTGTAACTCTTAACGTGATATCGAATTGAAGAAGTTTGGTCAGCCAAGGGTTGATTGCACTTTAAATAAATAATATTAAAACAGTGCACGTCTTTTGTGCCAGGACAAAGGAAAGCGTGAAACACTAAGTTTTCGATGCATTATGAAATTTTGCCGGAGAGAAAAATAATAGTAGTGGAGAAAACGGATATCAAGTAACACTTATAAGCATTGTAATTAAATTCTTGCATAGTACAGCGAACTTTTCGGTGCAGGATGAATGAATTTATAGGTCGTGCAAAGAAAAGCATGCGATATGAAATTCCTCAATTTTCCATCGTCGGGCGCTGAACGAAAACGCATTAGACGCATTTTATGTTTTTCTTCGCTCCCAGATGGGATTTTCACGTCGGCCCCGATGCACACAGCCGTTCAAACTTGAAGAAACTTTATGGAGAATATGCATATTTCACTCTCGTACTGCTTATTCTTCTTCATTCGCCTCATAATTTTAAAACGGTTGAACAATTGCCCATGTAGAAAAAACACGGATTTGTTCATCGAATCAAGCGATCCGAAATGATTGATTATCGCAATCGAACTGCAGTCGTTCGTGCGGAGTGCATTTGAGAAAAACGGGTTAAGTGTCATAAAAAATTGGCCAAATTAAAGCTGAACTGTTTGCAATGCGCCGTTTATATTTTACATTTTATTGCGCGGATAATATAACGAATGGTTTTGGCTGTTTGCTTTATCTGTTGTTGCTATTTTAACAAAAAGCTGCGTCCTTTATTGCTAGTCAATAAAACAAACAAAGTTTGCAGGTCACTTGCATTTAAAACATTTATGTATTGCGTTGTCCTCCATTCTCTTTCTCGTTTTTGCGATCGCAATTCATGGCATCAAATCAAACAAAAGCAGGAGGCATTGTTTGTCTCATGATTCTCATTCGGTTTTTATCGCTCGCGGGCGGACTGGGCGAAGAAGAACGGAAGTTTGAACAATTGCTCAACGAACACTTTGGAAGTGGTCGGACGCATCGACAGTTTGTGCTGAGTTGACTTTGTGCAAACGTGAAGAGCGCGCCTCGTGCCATAGTCTTATCGCGAATGGCTTGACGGCGGCGTCGGCGGCGACGGGCATCGGGGATGCAAACGCTTCTTGGGGAAAACTTATTGGTTTAGTTCCGCGTTCGGAATGTGAAAATAAAGTAGTCGAACACATTCCCCTTCGTACTTTGCACTTTCGCAAAGGGGGGCGTTCCACTGCGCCAACTTTCTGAGGAAATTTCAAACATCACTTTGTAATATCGCCTTCTTCGCTGTTCTCTTCATTGTTTAAACTTCAATCTTTATTGATCTTTTTCTAATAGTTGTTTTCTTTTCTGTTCCAGGTGAGTTCAAAGTTTCAAAGTCATACGTAGGTTAGAGAACGGAAGTGAGCAGGTAATATTTTCCAGTAACGATGCGCACTTGTCGCGAAATTCATGAATTTCAATTAAGCAAAATAATACGGCAGAGTGATTAGAGTCGTAAAAATGTGACAAGCTGAAATAATTTGAAGAGAACGTGCGCGTTCGTCAAGCATATCACTCACGTTCCACATTTAACATCTCAGCGCTCGCGCACTCGTCCTCGTTCGCTATCAAAACTCCTTGCACGCCGCCGCCACCATCGCCAACATCGCGTACTTTGTGAGGCGGCAAACGTTCTGCAGCGAGGGCACCCAATTTTGCACATCCACTTTTGCGCAGCTCTTTGTCATTCGCATTGCCCTTTTGGCATTCGCGCCCGCGCGAACGTCATGTGTATCTGACTTCCTTTCGACATGATTTTGACACAATAGCAGCTAACATCCGGCGCACCCTGCACACCCTCGCCTTCTTTGCCTATCGCACCCAACCACATTGCTTCATATTTGAGCATACGTTGAATACATATCTGCTAAATGATATTGTCATCTGTAGGGCTAAATGGCAGATAATACGTTTATATTTTCATTCCATTTCGCTCTCAGTCTCCTCGCTCAGTTTATAATTGGCGTATTTCAACGGGTAGAAAAGGTTTAATTTTCGATTTATTTATTTTATCCTTTTAAATGAGTAGAAATCCAGGGTAAGATACTTTATTGACGTTTGTATTGAACACTAAATACTGACAAGTGAAAACGTGGTTTCTTCTGCATTCTATCTGTGCTTGGAAAAGCGAAGGAATTGAAACCCCCTTCCTGCCGCGTGCGCGCTACCTTCATGTTGAATTGAGATTGAAGCTCTAATGCTGATTGAAATCGTGTAATGGGTTAGAATTCAACTTAACGCAACGTTTTTGTTCGGTTTGCGCGAGAAAACGTCTAAAAATATCGCGAGCAATACAAGAAACTGACGGATTTTTCTACGTTCGTTAAGCTCGCTTTGGAAACACTTATTAGCAATCAGCAATTTCCAAGGTTGGAAATTAATCCATCTTCATTAGTTTTTTCATTGTTGGTTTAATGTAAATCTTCTTCAGGGCTTCTTCTTTTTGGTTTTTTGCGCTGTTTGTTTGTTGTTGCCTTCAGCGGTTTTTGCACTTAATGAATGCCCCGCGTTTCATTTATTTGCCGACCTTAGCAAATTTCGCAGTCGTGCCGAGCCAAATGATATATCGTCGAGGCGGTATTGGTTTGCCGTAATGACTTTTCGTTGGCTCGTTTTTCGCTTCTCTTCATCTTCCTGTTGCAGGCCACGAAGCGGCCGACTGAGGTTCATTTATATTATTCCCCGCTTTTCCGCCTTCGACGAAGCAATTCAATACGCGATTTCTATTTAATTGATTTGTCTATTTGTGAAATATTTATTAAAATCATGAACATGCAGATATCTGAAGGGGGGGATCCATCTAATTGAATTTGTAATTAATGAAGCATTCACTCGCGAACGTACAACATCAAAGTTGCGTGATTTATGCGCATTTATTGCGTCTTTTAATTAAAGCGTGTTTATAATTTATAGAATGTTTAATATTTTACGATGCTGTAAACACGACATGCTTTCTTCTTCCGCGACTATAAATTACTTCCTACTATTTATGCGCACTTTACTCTAAGCTGTAAGCTTTTTCTAATGTTTGCATGGAGCGCGCAGCACAAAGTGTTAAAATTTTACGATTTGCAAAACAATTAAAGATTTTTTAAATCATTATAAAATTGCCGGTTTCGTGCATTTTACGGCCAGCAATAACTGGATTTAAAGGAATGGAAATTATTGCAATTAGTTTTACAGGCTTTATTGAATGGGATGTAACGGGGCTTACTCAAATTCTACGTGCTGCGCTATTATTCCCCACGGCGATAATTTTAGTTAGTGGACGTTCTCGTTCATAAAGTTGCACATTGAATCGATTTTTTTATCTACGCTACAAAAAAACACTGCTTATTTCTCGGCGCGCGGAATTAGCCGTGAATATGTAAATCGGGCGCACACATGCTTCAACGATTTGTGCAAATATGCAAATACATGTGATTAAAAAGACATTATTAATAGTCTCTCGATGGCGAAAGGGTTTTTATGATTTTTCACGTGGAAATTAAATTCTAAATTTACGCATCCGCAGTCGCTCGTTGGCTCCTGATGATAGCGAACGAATGCAACTATAAATATCAATGTTCGTAATCAGCGGAAAAGCCTCCACCGCTTTGACCTTAATTTCCGCATTTGCCGCATTTTTTCCGCTGTATATTCCGCGATTCTTTATGTCGCGTATCAATTTATGCATTTTCATTTGGCTTTTAAGTGGCACGGAAGAGGAATGAAATATCTAGCAGGGAGGAATACGTAATACTACGCTTAATTATCATTAAGTATGTAGTTGGCTGCAAATGTTTATATTATGTTACCATCCATCTTACTTAGCCGCGTGCACTTCATTGCCAGGGCGCGTTCCAGTTTATTTATGCTTTTATTTACCTACACTAATGCTCACTCATTCGAATTCGCCTATTTGCTAAATATTATAACGCATTCGCCCTTCTCGCTTGCGCTCCCGTGTGCGTTTCGGCTTCGAGCGGAAACACAAACACTTCATTCACCATATGTGATGCGAGCTACTAAATCAGTTTAATGTGCTTAATTGTGCAATCATTCGGAATACCGAATGTGTTTAAATTCCACCACCAGAACTGCGTGTACGCTGTTGACGTTAATCTTTCGTTTTCAACTGCAATAATAATGGTTGTAAACAGTCAAATTTGATAAAAATAAGTTGAAATTGGCATTTTGCGTACGTAATTCCATTAGTCGCGTATTCAAATCGCGAAACGGATGTTGTGGACGACATATTTAATTAGATTTAATTAATATTTCAGTGCGCATTGTGTTTAATGTTTGCGTGTTCTAGATGATAAATGCGAATTTATTTTTGCGCTTATCTCGCAGTATGCGCGAAACGCCTGTGGGAAGTTTGCTCGCACAACAATTGACGACATCCTCCGCATTGGTATGGGGTTGCCGGGGGGGAAAAGTTGGCGCATTCATCCTTCTAGTTTTTCTTTTGGATACCGCCCCGTTTTTGTTTTGTTTTGTTGCTTTCGGGTAATGTTTGGGTTTTAAGAGATTTAATTTGTTTATGGTGCGCGCCCTGCAATTGCATTAGGGGTGCTTCTCGCGCACGAAGCGCACTTTTATGACGTTGCGCATTAAGGGCTCTCGGAGGCGGGCAATAAAAAATAATTCAGTTTATGTAATTTCCGCCCGTAATTGGCTGCGTTTTTCCTTAATTGCCATAATTCGCGTAATTGCACCTTTTTCGCCGTTTTTTAGTTATGTTTCACCGGCCAACACAAATTGCTCAAATTATTGATGTTGATTGTGATTGGATATGGAAATTACGGCAATTAATTGCCTTATGGCAATTTAACAGATTCATGAATATAATTCGTCAATTTCGACTATTAGAAATCAATGGGTGATTAGTTCAATTTTATGCATTCAGTTATTATTTCGCCTATTTAAGTTATGGGTAAAGCTGCGTAATAATGATAGAAATCAAATAGGGTTGATGAGTCATTTCTGGTATTTAAAATCAATGGTAAATTATTTAAAATTTGAGCATTAATAAGAGTTTTATGTGTTCGCACATTATGAAATTGTGGTGTAGATGAAGAAATTAAATGAAATGAGGTAATGAATGCAGATAGGTAGCAAAAAGGGTTATCTTGAACAATACGAGAACACAACTGCAACACGTCGAGCATTTTGTAAGAGTAGAATGTCAATAGGACAATGGGCGGCGGGCGAGCTTCCCAAAAGGATAATAAGTTGCATGTAGTGGGCAGAAGCGTGCGCATTACGGCCAATTCGAGGACGCATAATGGAAGTCCATTAAAAGCTGTACAAGAAGGACACATTGTCAGCTCAGTGCGCTCGTGCTGCTTTTTCGCTCACGCTTTCTTTCACACACAAGTGCCCATCTACTGTCAGGACAGTGGTTGCTTGCTTGCTTGCTTGCTTGCTCCTCGCGTAGTTCTGAACAGCGATTATTACTCTTCATTTCTTCCTTGGCAAGTTCCGCTTCGGAAAAACCTTTTCGAAGGTAATGCCACCATTGGCTTGCTTCAAATGACCTCATTTTCGGACGTCATCAAGGTTTTTTGCGCCCCAATGTTCTTTATACTCCTTATCTTATTGAAGTGTTCATCTTGCGCCAATGAACGAATCGTTCTGTTTCGAGTTATGAATATACCTCGGTACATACCTATCCTGTACATTGAAAAAGTTTTTCAGTTGCTTCCGGGGGTTGAAGAGTGGTTAATTACCAGTGGGATTTTGGGTATACGCTGGCTGGCAGGCGGAATGAAGGTAGCTGAAAAGTTGCATTCCTCTTTAGTAATGTGGGAAGATACAACACTGATCGGATTAAAATTAAACACGTTCGCAAAGTTGGTGGAAAAGTTTTACAGGCAGATGTTGTTTGAGGTGTTGTTCTTATCGATCCTGGTAATAATAATCTTAGTAAAACATTACACTTAAGAACTTTGCTTTTCTTTGACGTTCCTGCTAAGTCTTGCGAGAAAATGCAGAAACTGTCATTTTCGTATAATCTTTGGCGGTTTTCGTTGAGTTTACTAGTTGCTTTCGGAATAAATAAATGACTGGCTTTGGGGATGGCGGTTACGGTATGTGAGGTTGTCAGCCGACGACCGGAAATACGGGTGGGCTTTCTGAATATTTATGGGAAAACTACTACTCTTTTTTTCTCTTAACTTGTCATAAGCATCACAAAGTATAAGACTCCCCAAAGGTCGCGACACGCTCTGACACCCCGTCACGTTATATTTCAACGCGAATTTCCATACGACTTTCGGCTATTTCGCGTCGTCAAAACGCAGGATGCGCCCCCGTCGCCTTAGTCTCCACGGTACACTTTGTCTTCGTTTTTTATCCGCATCATTATCTCGTGCAAAATAGCGTCGTACGCATACTTTGCGAAATGCGTGCTTTATGTGTATTCACACGTAGAAAGGGGAAGATTTATAGTACAATATTAAATCACGTGCGCGCCACGTACAAAGCCGGAGGATAAACGAAGTGTCGCATCATGCCCATCATAAATACATCGAATACGAATGGAATGCGCGGTAATGTATGATCGGCTAAAATGCAGCGTCTCTCGTGAAGGCGGCAAGGCTGGTGGTGGTGCTGGTGGAAGCGGGGATGGCAGAATAGATGTATGGTTTCTGCATGAATGGAGAGCATCAGCTGGGCCGCGAATTACGTATTGCGTTTGTTCCACGAATGTTTGTGTGCCGCCGCAGTCGGGAAGTAAATTGGAAAATGCTTAGACATATTTGCTCCGTAATAGAATGCGAGATAAGCGAAGTTCAACAGGCCGACGCGCATCGATCTGAATTTTTCAATGCGAGCGAATTGCGTATGAAGAAAATAAAATGCTCAATGGAAATGAGATGAGCGTTCCTGTCGCATAAAGTGTTCACTCACGTTTTCATAAAATTTCATCTTTTTTTCGAACATGCGAGTGTTCATTTTATTCGAATGAAAATAATGAGTATTATTGAGTAAGGCGTTTCTTTATTCGAGTAGTCGACATTCCCATTAAAAAAGGGATTTTTTTTCGAAAAGAAGGCGAATCACGAAAATTATTTATCGGCACACTAAACGAGAATCTATAGGTAGTAAGAGTAAAGTGAAGTTTATCGCAAGTTAAAGATAGCCACCAAAGCACATGTAATGCAAGCGATATTTCTTGAATTTCGCAACAATCCTGCAATAATTTATCCTCAAGAATGGAGTAAGAAAGCAGCGTACTTGTATATTCCCGCATCGTTATTTCCTTCGAAAATTTATATCACTAGTTGCTATACAACTTAGACTCAATCCATTGCTGTTCTACGTTTAAGACTAAGTAAAAAACAACAGTTTTGGATTTCTACAAAATTTATTACACGGAGCATTAAAATATTTGTTCTTTTATGCAAATATTTCTTTATTTTTTCTAGCCACGTAGAAACCACAAATAAAAAATGCTCTTATAGTAGTTTCGACTCGAAAAAACTCAAATATTTATTTTTCTATTAAGTTCTCGGTTTTTAGAGCCCCTTCAGCAAAGGACTCTGAACATGTGGGCTTTTATATTATTTAATATAGGGATGATAAATCAATACACATTTGTGTATATTAAAATTCCAGTATGCATTCAGAATATTTAGCGCGGAAATATATAAAAGTTGAAGAAACAAAAAAGAAACTAAATAAACACAATGCAAAAATATCGATAGAAAAAAAATCAAAATGTGCATTTACATGCATTAACCAACAAATAACTTTCATGTTTTCTTATTCATACTCAAAGTCCTTTTATTGGCCCTATACATTCCAGAGGCAGGAATAAAAATTGCTAGCTCGCTTGCATCGACTTGAGTACACACGTACGGACTACGTGTGGCTGCAGCACATTGCTAAAATATGTTCGCTTTCCCTGTATTTATAGCCCAGGTACTTTCGCGCAATACGCGAATGTGTTTTGTATTCGCGCATGTTATATGCATGGAAATATGGGAGGCAGGAAATATGCGATTTATTCGCTGGCAAACTTTTCCTCTTCGTTGGTGCCGCGCTATTTCAAACTAAATTTAAAGTTTTGCTTTGCTTAAATATGCTTTGCACATATAATTGTGTATGCCCCGTAGAGTGCACGAGCGCGGACTTTATTTATGATAAAGTTTGAAATCGTTTTCCATGGTGTAATCATTCAAATTGTGCACTTATCCAATTTCCAGCGCTGCCAAAGTTGTATCGTTATTTTTAATGACGCAGGCAATGAATGTTTTTACGATTCGTCCTTTTTATACTGATGAATAATAATAGTGTTTTTGTTTGTTTCAGGTAAGAGTTTGCTGCTTTCTGTCAACACTAAAATCCTTCCGGCAAAGTGAGTAAATTTTATAGTTGCCACTTTTTTACTTTGCGTAATACCTACCAGCAAAGGTCAAGGATTGCGAAAATTATAATTTAATTTAAATGCGGGAAAAATAAAACAATTCGGTATTCCGCGGTGATTTGTACATTTGCCAACCACATCGTTACTGGATTCGTCCACCGGAACCGGAAAACAGGGTGTACGTAGAGGACGCGTGCGCGTTCGGACAATTTCCAAGTATATCTTTCAAATTACCGTCATTTCCGCAAACCTTGTTAGTTGCGCGCGCCCCCCGTAATTTTATTCGCGTGCGCCACCCATTATTGTCGACTTCCTTTCACCCCCTTCGCCTTCTCGCTTGTGTTGCGATCCGCTAATCGAATTTTCTATTAGAGATACTAATGGTACGCATCTAGCGTACGCGATGAAAACTTTGTTAATAAATGTTAATCCTTTAATTTTAATCAGCTTTGTCGACGCTCGAAGTAGACAAACTATCAGCGCCCGCTCAAATTTCCTATCGTGAAGGGTAAATATTAATTATGATTTGCCGCATTTCCGGTCGAGTTTGATTTAATTGCGTTATTGTATGCGGTGTCCGATACGCCGCTCTAATCAGCCAAAGTTTACGCTTTGTTTCATTAAATAACAGAAAGGGTTGACCGTGTACGAAATGAAATAATTTCCAATATTTTTATTTGTCACATTAGCGACGCCATGATTAATATTGGTCATATATTAATGGTCATTGTATATCAACAAATATTTGCAAAGCGAGGTGACAGCGTTATTAATTGATGAATGCTAAATTCCAAAGCGCACACCCTTATCTCGTTAATGGCGAATTTATTCTTAGCATAAGGACTAATTGTGTTCAAACATGAGGGGTACATGCATTAAATATTTGTCAGCATAATTAATTAAATTCAGAAGCATTAATTGTTGAGAATTGATAACAACACGTAACAAACGTTTAGATTACAATTTATCAGTTAATTATTGTACGAATTGCGTACAATTGAAATTGCCCTTTGTGGCTTTTAATTATGATCCGAATGAGTTGCGCAGAAATATGAAAATTTAATTAACAATCATCAAATACGCGACCACAATACGCACGAATGCGGGAGATAGGATAATGAAATAAATTTCAAGGATTACGATTTTTAATTATTGAAACATGTCAAACAATTATTATTAACGAAGATTAATCATTGAAGCGTGCGGTTTAATCAATCAATATCTCTTGTTGTGTGGAGAAGCATTTGTCACGTTGAGGGAACGTGTCTAACAAAGCGCGCACGCGTTTGGAGAGTATTAATTAATTAGTGATCGAGTCAATTAAATGGTAACCGATGTCGTTGTTAATTAAATCTAACCGGAATCTTATTAAAAATTGAATCTAGTTGAGAACTACTGCTCACTTAAATATTGAAAATTAGTGGCAAACTAATAAATTAATTTGAATCGCAGCAGAATCGTAAGCAAAACGGCAAAACTATGAAAAACTATAGTTAAATGACAGTGACAAGTACAGATACGAGTAATAACAAAGATGGATTGTTCGCGTACATGTTCACGAGTGACTAGCAGTGGTGCCTGGCAAATGCAAGCAAATTGTAGAACGCAAGCGTCCCAAAGTGCCATCCAGTATTTGCGCAAAATACGTACAATACGATCCAATGTCGCATTGGCGCAGCCGAGTTGACTTTAGTCCTGCAATGGCGACAATCGTTGCTCGTCTATTATGCACGTAGATTTGTGTTTATTTGCTTGTTCGTTCATTCTCAATGCCCGTCCTCTCACGATGTTTGGCAATGTAATTCTATTAGATGCAATCCCCGACGTTGGATGCTGTTGGATTTTATTATACTGCAACATAATTTCGCATTAAGTGTTGTGCGCCAAACTCTTTTTGTTTGCTTTGTGAACGAAAAATCTGCGTTTTCAAGTTCATGAAAAAGTTAAGTAATTGAGAAGGAATATAAAAACTTTTTATGCCGTGGAAATTAACTGGCTTGAAATTTAATTTTGTGGTATTGTAATTCAGAGTGCAAAGTTGCGACGGGTTCGTGCTGGAGCGAAATGAGAAGGCATTTTTCATTATTCTCTTCGTGAGGGAAAAAAATTGGACAGCAAACTTGCAATAGACTTAAAACTCATTGGGATTGATTAGTTTCCAGTTCGGTTAATGCAGAAATGCTAAAAGCACTCGGATAATTTATTGCAAAAAATAATGAGACATGCGCAAGTAATTAATAAGAAAGGCTGAGCATTTTAGAGTTCGTCTTGAAGTAATTTAATTATTTATTGAGTGTTTATTCAGATTATTTTCCCATTTTTTAAATTAGTCAATTAAATTGATTGCTGTGGTCGCTTTTGATTTTTTAGCACAGAGGAAACATTTGCCAAGAATGCGGAAGAGACTATAAAATCACAATAAAGTTCATTCGGATAATGGACTTTTTCACTTAGATTCAGTTCAGCGTAAATTTGAACAAGTTCCTGTTTTTGAATGTTTTCAAAAATATTATTTTTAATTAGTTTACAACTCGGTAATTCAGTTATTTAATTTTGGGAACTTTTTTATTTAATTATTCGGGTTTTTTTTCCTAAAGAAAAAATTTGGTTACATAAATGTTGCGACAGCCAAAATAACAATTCAGGGATATTTTGAAGCCAGAATAAAAGAATGTAATCTAATAAAGGTAAAAAGATATCAAAAGTTGCCACCATTTCATGAATATTTAATCAAGCCGCATTTTTGAGATGCTTCTTTTACAAGTCATTCATTTTCCTGTTGGCATATTGGGTCTTTTAACATTATTAAATATCCTTCTTCCGGTTCAAACTTCAGACTTCAGACTGCTCACGTGTCATTATCTTATTCTATATATTTCCCCACATTATTAAATATTTATGGTATCATCCTGTCGAATTTTATTTTGAAGTAATTTCATTTCCGCCACATATAAAATTGATGCTGATAGTACATTAAAAATAAATCTCTTGGACCACTTAGAAAGGACACATGCTTTCATGAATAATGGAGCGATATTAAATATTCAGTTCATTGTTCATATTTCATAATGCTCGCTTAAAATATTAATGAGCAAATTAATATTTTTATACTAAACGATATGATTTAGTTTTAAAAAATTATTACAATTTTTAGTCGGTTTTTTGTTTGATATTGAATATGGTTTAATACATTTTTCATTCGCTTTTATCCTTTAGAAGGATTTCTTTTCTGTGAGGCAGACAATATTCGCTTTCTGCCTTTTTCACGCTTGACTTATTTCTTATGAACTACTGAAGTTAATATAATATTTGCAATATTGAAAAATTGGAATAAAATGAACAAAAACATGATATACATTAAGGAATGCTTAGTTAAAATAAGTATGAGAATTTACAGCAGTGAGGAAATTTTGTTGGCTGCAATTTCTTTACATTTACCTTTTCTGTAGTCGACGCGCCCTCTTCTTAAAAACTCATTTCTTATGATTTACAAGCGGAAGTAAACACACAGTTTTGGGGGGTGGTAGCAGCTGTGCAACGAATGTACATGTCAGGTTATTATTTATGATCACAGGGCAATTTTATTAGCTGTGTTTCCGGCAATGCACTTTTTTTATTTCGTTGTGATATATGCTTTTATGTTGCGTCAATTATAAAGGCCTCCGATTAAGATATTCAATTTTATTTGACTAAGATAATTAATAATTTAATATGCCAGGATTAATGCTGGAATGAATTTTACATCTATCAAACTTTGACTTATAAGGAAGAGAGCAAGTTTGAATATGCTTGTTCAAATATTACTTATTTCGCTTCACGTAGCATTTCATAACATGAAATTTCAGCTCATATGAAGTTTGGAGGAAAGATTATTAAATATGTGCATGTTCAACTATTGCACTTCCTTGACTACTTAGTGTAAATTCATTTTAAAGCTGCAAAAAATACAATAGAAGCGATTCTTGATTCAATTTAGAAATGACATGAAAGCTCGACAAACTTTTTGTATTTTTGAGGTGTGGTTGAGCAGAGAAACAAATTTATACTCCAACTGCACATGAAGTTTGTACAAACGCTTCAACTTTTTGTATACACGTTGCATCTAAGATGGCAACGTGAAGTGTGGATGCGAGCGAGCAAGGAAGGAAGGACGAAATCGAAAATGAAATCGTCTGAATGTGACAGCTACAAGCACGTAGCTAAATTACCATTTATTTAGTTTAGCACACAGCGAGCGAGCACTTTGCGGGTTGTAACGTCGTCGCCATCGGTGCAGTCAAAAGAAATAATTTAACTTTGCGCGTACAACGTTCGAGAGTGCAAACTAGGTCATCCTCGAAATTATTATCCGAGTATAATTGCACGTTAAATGCGTACTTGAATGTCTTCGATAGCACTGGAAACTCGTGTATGTGCTTAGTTAAATTTAGTTTCCTAAATTGATTGGCGCAATGATGAATTGAACTTATTGACTTTGCGGTTAAATTACGAATTTGCCACAGTGGCAAGCAGGATAATTTGGTAATCACTAGGAAAAAGATTTGTTTTTTTACAAAAATTTTAAGTCCGCTGTTTAGTTATTCATTTGATACCTCAATGAATGTCTTATCAACCATCGTCTAGAGTCTTTAGTAGCGAGAAAAACCACACGAATAAGTGTACACGAAAAAACGCAGAAGTGATGAAATGAAAGAGCGGCGCAGACTTTGTCACTTTGTGTTCGCGCAGATGGGTTTTCCTTTCATCCATCCACACGTCCTACATTTGTTTCCGGGTTGGTTTTTACACGCGTTTTCTATACGCCACGTTTTCCACTCCATTTCCTTCGCCTTTGTTTTTAAGGTAGGAAAACGCACTCGAATAACGTTACATCACAATGAAGATTGTGTTTTGTGTAAATATTTTTCTTGCTTATTTTTTTCCTCTTTGCCTAACACACCCTAACATAAATTAAGGGTGGAATGCTTTTGAATGTGCTTATTTTCCACTATACTACAGTAAGGTATTCGTTTTTAACGAAACGAAATGAAATGGAGCCTTATTTGATAATGAATGTATCGCTTGGGAGTCGTAGGTAATTGCTCAATGAGCTCGCGGTAATTTAGATTCAATCTAAAGATAAATCGATTCGCACAATTTACTAATAGAATTTATCTCTGCCATTCCGATGCGTATTCGCCGACTTATGATAGCAGCATTTCTTTCCTAATCATTCGCTATTGTTGGGAGCGCAGGACGGGATCAGGAAATAAAGCAAAAAAAAAACTTCGTCCTTCGTCCTGAAGCAAATGGAGCGCGTAACCAACTACGACCAAGTGTACCGAACGCGGAAAACGTGCGCTGCTGATAGCATCTGCATCTAAAGCAGAAATGTGTTTCGTAAAAGTTTTCCTCTCTTAGGTGCGCTGCGCAAAGAAATGCACGTATTCAAACTTTGCATTTACCAAACAACAAAGGAGAACATTCTTTCGGGTTTTTCCCTCGGCGATGGCGATGGACCGGACGGAACGAAAAAGTTTTAATCCGTTAATAATTCACCCTGTTAATTTATTTAATGAAGTTTACGTGCACGACGCACGCACCTCTCAGTGTTATCCACAGGTGCTACAAAAGTTCCGGAAATGCGCGCATTTGCTGTTTAAGGGTTGCGTAAAGTTTGAGTGTGGTTTTCTATGACGCAAACGATTATTGTTGAAACTATTTTGCAATGAACATTCAAATGGCGTATGACGGGATTGTTTCCTTGTATTTGAAGTGGTTTTGAGGCAATCTAACGAGGCCGAGTGGCGTACATGTTTGGTGGCACGAATATTGAAATTTGACACGTCCTCATAGATTAACTTCAACGCTGCCGCCGTTGCTGTGAAACAATTAGGTCTGATCGGCGCGCAGGCTGTTTAATTGAAAAGCAGCCGGAACGCGAGCAGCGCGCTGCCAATGATGTCAGCGTGTGTTTAGCCGTGTTCTATTACTGCAATTTGACCCCTCCATTGCTGCCCCTTTTGCGCGTGTACGCCGCATCGACTATTATGCAATCACTCGAGCGCGCGCTGTTGATAAATCGCTGATACGCTCGTGTGCGTAAACTGGCGGCGTTGCTGCCGCCCCCGTTGTCACTACACTTTGCTATATGGCCCCACGGTCGGTCATAAATTATGCGCGGAAATAAACTGATACCGCAGACAAGGAAAGCAATTCGTATTACATATTATATTAGCGTTCTAACCCTCAAGTACAAAGTGTTTTCATGCAGTATTTGGACCAAGTTTCCCCCCTTTCATCGACCTCGAACTATTCGCAAACCCACTTATGACATTGTTGTTGCCATCGTATTCAATTAATTTTAATGTCTGGTTGATTATGCGCATCTAAAAATGAGATTTTCTCATATTTACACCTTTTAATTTATTTTTAAAGCATATAATTTTCTATCCAACGCTGGAATTTTAACGCCGCTTTATAAAATCGTGTTTCATCACCTGACGAACACATCAGCCATTAGCTGGATAAAAATGTGTTTAATATTTTGTTTTTCATGTTCTTTGTGAACCTTACACGAGCAATATCCATGCACTTTACTGCAAATGTTTTTAATTTCTTTTGGACCTCACTGGTGGTCCAACGTTTATCAAAGAAGCTTTCAAATGGCCTGGTAAAAATGCTTAAATACTGATGCTCCTGTTGCTGCATTGCAGCTAAGATGAAAGGCGATAATGCGTAAGAGACTGAAGCATAAATAATAAGCAATAATGAGAAAAGCCTTTGGGAGTAACACGCTTTGTGAAAGTATGTCAGGTCTTGGAAAACGCGGTACATTTCTGAATTTTGAATCTAATTGCAAAATTTCCTGAGCAACAATTTCAAGTATGCAAAGAATTGCTTTCGCAGAAAGCAGGAAGATTAACCGATAATTAATAATGAGTAAATTTCATAAATTATGAATTAAACTCGACTTGGTTTTTACGAAGTATGAAACAAGGCAGTCGATGCAATGCGGAAGCTGCACAAAACCGCCAGCAAACAATATTGTTTTCCTCGCAGATTGGATTTTGATATAAAGCTACCCCAATCTGGCTTCTTGTAATACTAGCTCATCTCTGCGCGCATTCGATGCTTTTCCCAATCCTCGTGTTTACTTCAGTTTTTTGCTGCGCACGATGCCAAGAGTGGAATATGGTGCATTCGAAGTTTACCTCAGCGCGGAAGAAGTTTTTAGATCTTTCCGACTTTGCGACCAAAACATGAGCCAGTGATGGTTGCCCGCTAAACACTCGGCAAAACAAGATTGGCGAGGGAGAAAAAGTCGGTCAGAGTTGCGCAGAAAAAGTACGAAGAATCATTTATTTCATTCGGAACAATACAAAGGGAAAATTTTGTTATGAAAAGTTTATGCTGACGAATACAAGAAAATACTTTTAAGATCTCATAAATAACCACTCTGAACGCGAGAATTAGTTGTTTATTTATAAATGTTTAATTAATTATTCTGAGATCACCTGAAAAATGAAAAGCATGTCGAATTAGACGCTTTATGGCACTTAGGTCAAGTAAAAAGAAATCCATCCCTCAATTGCAGAAATAATTGATTACTACTACTTGACCTAATATTAATTCATAATATAAAATATTTATTCGCATCACATTTAAATAAGTTTTATGATAATATACTTAACTAAATTCAGTATATTGCCATTTCATAAACTGAGTCAATAATTTCATGGATTTTCACGTCATGTTTCACTGAAATCGTTGCCGGCATTCAGTACATGTCTATTTCATGGAGCATGGAATACATTCGGACAAAGGAAACGACATGTTTCAACGTGATGAACATTTGCAATCAAATAAATTCAATGAATAATGTAAGTGGAAGTCACACACAAATAAAGCGCGCGTAACGAGTTGAGCAAATAGAAGTAAAAAATTACAAATCACGCGTAAATAATCGATTAACGTAAATATTTAATTTAGATATGTTTGTTTTTTTTTTGCCATTTTAAATATTTATTTTGGAATACATAGATTATTTCGCAGCAATTTTGGGTTTAGGGTAATTATCTATTTTCAAAAGACGTTGAGAATAAGTTTCCCTTTGATTTGCGTTTTGTTAACAATACGGCGTATTTCATGAAGAACAGGAAGAAGCAGGAGAAGGACCTCAACTCTAAAGCCTGAAGGGATTGTATTTTCTTATATGCAGCAGGCAAGAGAGGTGAATAGCTAGGGAACATGACATACATTTCCACTACGCTGTAATACGCACGATAGCTTCCAGCCATCTTGCAGAGTCGCAGTCCTCGTCCACCCACGTCTTATTCAGATCCATCTTTTCAAATTGAGATGCAGACTTGCCACTTCCATCCGCATGGCGGTGAAGGATTTGGCGGCAGACGTTCGCGTGCCTCATTGCGCACCACTGGCACCGCCACACCACACCACACTCCTTGCGGCACATTTCCGCAATTCTTCCACGTCGCGTTTCAATTTCGCTATTTTCGCTCAACCTGTGTGCGCGCCTGTGTTGTCTCATCGGTTAATTTCCATTATGGTTTTGTTTCTCTCACAAAACCGCGAAGGACTCGCCCGTATTTGAGTTAATAACTTGTTTGTTGGGTGCGCTTTACGCTCCGGGATATTTTTCACAACCAATTTTTTTGTTTGCGCCAAATTGCACGTGAATTGTATTTAATGTACTTCTCTTCTTGTTTCAGGTGAGTTTCCATTCGGTTTCATTCCGAACTCATTGAAGCGCGCGAATTAGACGTAAGTAAACAGAACGTATGTATTAACCACTCGGGCGTACAATTTTAATTTAAAACGTTGAAAAATGCTGCAAATTTTTCTCATTCTCCGCGTATTTCAATTTTACTTAATTAATTATTTTTTTCGCAACACCTTCAAATATTTCACTCTTTATTAAGTGAGAAGCCGCCATTCAATAATTAGCTGCGCATTTTTTTGCAGGTTGAAAAGTTCTTGGGTGAATAGAATTAAACGGGTGGAAAAATGAAGTTGAAAACTTATATTTTCTAAGAGAGGAGAAAGTAGGAAGTAGAACTTGAAACGATTAACAATTAAGACAAAAACTTCTGATGGTTTGTGATGGTGAAAAAGTCTGATGGTGAATTTTTATGCATTTATTAATTCGTGATTGGAACTTATATTTAATTCAGCACCGCATGAAAAGGGTTGCTAAATTTGTTTTCGGTTTGTTTAATTTACAAGAGCAATTAAATTTTTTCGACGTTTCGTTTCATGCACGGAAAAATATATATGGAAAATGCTATTGGCGGTTTTTCCATTTGCATACGAATAAATACGCGAACTCACTTAACCGCGCGCGCTGCGCTCATAATGAGTTGCTTGTCGTCCAGTCAGTGCGTCCCAGTCAAGAAGGTTTTCGCTTTTAATTAAAACTTGAAGTTGAATCAAGAAAATTATCCATTCGTGTGCGCACTGTGCGCTCGCTCTCTGCGCTTCTCATCTTCATACTTTATCAAAATATTTCCGGCCGGCCCGACATTTATTCAACAGCTAATTAAACAATATAAATAATTTATTGTGCGCGTACACAACAGGCATGACCAACTTATTTATCTACGTTGGGCAATTTCGACGCGTTAGTTTACATAACAGGAATTTAATGAGCTCTGAAGTTGAACTAATTGCGAAAAAAAGCGAATGAAACAACAATTTGCTGTCTATACCGGCCGGATTTTTCTTAATCTTCTCTAGTTTCATCAAGACGGCTTTTTCGCACTGCTGGGCGTTAAGAAAAGACTTGAATGTCGTCAAGTCTCAAGTTTACATACGCTTCGCTTACGTGAAATGGAAAATGCTTCAGCTTATTTTTTGCGTAATTAGGAGAGTTTTTAACTTTTCTTCTGCGTAAGAGGAGTCTGGTTGAACAGGCACGTGGGGGGGCGCTCGAAAGTGGGTCAAGGTTTTACAGCGCCCAGTCTTTAAATCCAACCCCTGCTTGCACAGCTCAAAAATGGGCACATGCATACATGCGCATTGAGGCGAACACGAACGCAGAGAACAAATTCGGCAATCACGTGTTCAGCTCGCTGGATTCACGAGCGGATGTCCTGCAAAGGTAAAATCGTTACGATGAACGCGGGGGCGGCACGGATCGCGCACTCTGCTGCCATCTGCGTAGCGTTGGCAAACTAGACTTCAAAGCAAGTTGCAATCGAGCCGCCCCCAATGATGTAGGGCGCGTTATAATAGATGGCGTGCCATGCTCGAATCACGAAATAGTTGTTTAATCGCGCAAATATTTTCGCAGGTTTATGACATTTAATTACGTTTATTGCGCCGAACCCTATTCTGATATTTACGGCTTTCCACCCATTAGCTCACTTTTTATTAAGGAAATTAACTCGTGGATTTAATAACAACGCCGCTGCTCCACAAATTGTCGGCGTAAATTCGTTATTGCGATTGTAGCCAAAGAAATATATTTAATAGGCGGCTGTCTAGACGGCGGGCGAGACTCGGGGGCTCGCTTTTAGAACTCTGCATGTAGACTATTCTGAGAGCGCAGATGAAAATAATGCAGTCGTGTTTTAAACTGATTTAAAGAAGATTAAGTAATTCACTTTTGAAATTAAATATAGTCAATGAGGTTGCCTATATTATTCAGCGATTTTTGCATTTAATCAATTGTTCATCGGCGTAAAATAATAGCGATGGAAAGTTTAATTAACGCTTTAAAACTACTCATTATTTCGAAAACGGAAACAATTTGAATTAGCGGAAGTAATCAGATTTGTCATGAATGAAAAAGAATAATTTTATGGATTTATTTATGGAAATATCGGGTTAATGAAAATGCGAAATATATAATTAGATTTTATCGCAAATTTTATTAATCTACAAATAAAACATATTTTATTATTATTAGTAATCCATGTTCAGTGTTCGCTGAAATGAAATTATTTGAAGGAAACTGCAATTAAATTGAAAATGAGATATATTCATGTTATGTTTAAAACAGGAAATTTAATCCCGTATCGATGCAAAATACAGGTAGAGATAAAAAATGCATTTGCATTTTAAAAGAGTTATTGCCATAGTTTTCAAATTATTCTTTCGTTCAAAATATTTATGAGATCATTGGACATTAATTTTTAATTTAAAATCACTTTGAAACATGATGAAATGCAGTCAATTTAATGCGAGAGAAAGAATTGACAATTTTATATCATTTTATAATTTATTTAAATCACAAGCAAGTTGGTAAATTGAGGTAGCACATATATTTTATTACGGCCGAAGTTTTTACGCTTAAAAGAAGAGGTGGAAATGAATGACAGTGAGTTGAAAAGGACGTGGAATATTTCACTATCCTTGCAGCAGACTGTATTTCGAGGCGTGACTGTCATTTGACGCAATATGTAGGTATATAACATCGTTTCATATTTTGTGCGTTTTGCCACGGACGACGTTTCTTCTCTTCACGAGTGCGCGCATGGAATTTCAATGTAATCGAATCATGCGCTCGATTAATCAAAAACCAATTTTGCATTATGGGCCCGAATGCACTATGTAAACGCTGCAATGGTGGAAAAATGTTTTGGTTTTTAATATTCATTTCCCTTTAAAGGGGTATTCCAGTCTTGTGATCCAATTTCATAAATATCTCGAAAAGTACTAAAGATATCGTCAAAATTCTTGAATTTTTCACAAGTCTTACAAAGAAATAAATTGGTCTATTGCAAATTTGTTGGACGCATTCTTAACTTGATGCGATCGTGTTAATTCTTCATCTTTTAGTTCAAGTATTACATAAAAACCTAAATCTCTATTAGTTAAAATATAGGAAGGTAATGAAATCTGGATCTCAGTATCACTAATTTAAAAATACAATTTCTTTGCATCAATATCTCGAAAAGTACTAAAGATATCGTCAAAATTCTTGAATTTTTCACAAGTCTTACAAAGAAATAAATTGGTCTATCGCAAATTTGTTGGACGCATTCTTAACTTGATGCGATCGTGTTAATTCTTCATCTTTTAGTTCAAGTATTACATAAAAACCTAAATCTCTATTAGTTAAAATATAGGAAGGTAATGAAATCTGGATCTCAGTATCACTAATTTAAAAATACAATTTCTTTGCATCAATATCTCGAAAAGTACTAAAGATATCGTCAAAATTCTTGAATTTTTCACAAGTCTTACAAAGAAATAAATTGGTCTATCGCAAATTTGTTGGACGCATTCTTAACTTGATGCGATCGTGTTAATTCTTCATCTTTTAGTTCAAGTATTACATAAAAACCTAAATCTCTATCAGTTAAAATATAGGAAAGTAATGAAATCTGGATCTCAGTATCACTAATTTAAAAATACAATTTCTTTGATAAAAAATGTGATCTAATGTCATCAATATCTCGAAAAGTACTAAAGATATCATAAAAACTCCTAAATTTTTCACAAGTCTTAAATAGAAGTAAATTGGTCTATCGCAAATTTGTTGGACGCATTCTTAGGTACATTTTACCATCTTTCAACCATCTTTCGAGGTATATTATAAATATAGCAATAACATTTCGTTCAAATTGCGTGTTTATCATAACAGAAAGAAATAAGTTGTATTAACTACGAATCCAACTGACCGAGAGAACGCGTTCGTAATTCGCGAAATGACATTTCACGTTTACAACTATACAAAACTTAAATCTTTCGATGCAGTTTTCTCCCTTGTGACGGTGGCACCAACTTTAACTCGGCGCACAGCATTCAACACTGACTTTGCTCGAATTTCTTCACGGTTTGCCGTCGAGCACGAGTAAAGTTTCCATTAATAGCAGCGTCGTGTCCTCGACGTGCAGTTGATGTGTGCGGCACAGCCTCACGTTGTTGTTTTCATTAGAGTTTAATTACAGTTCGCCACTAAACTGGGAAACGCGTTGGCGGCGTGCACCTAGTGCAAGGAAAAAATAGAGTTCGCGCGCGCACAGTAACCAGCGCCAATTCCGAGTTCATAATTACCATCTTCGGCTCTTCGAGCGCTTAATTCGAGGAAACGGCGTGGAAATTGCCCCTAATCGTGCTTTACATCGGTTTTCTTTATAAAATTCCGCGTTTATTGCATTGTACATTCAGCGCTTGCGCGCATGTGCTTATTAATTTCGAGGAAGTATGATTACTCTCGCCCGATTTTACATATTTCTCAAATTTATATCCTTGTTTATGCATCGATAAAATGCTGCGCTCTTTTATGGGCTCGCGTAGGTGGATATGGGTCACCGTCCTTGAATACAACCTTTCCGTTTTGTTTTTTGCGGAGGTTCGCAGGAAATTTACGTTTTTCGCCCTCAATGTGAAACTCGAACCGCATAGATAATGCCACGATATTCTTTGATAGCAAGCAGGACGAGCAGCGCGCTTATCACGGGAGGCAACTTGCACTCCGCAAAGTCTCGTAAGTTTGTTGAACGTTTGCCACATTTCTACTGAACGTGTGTGGCCGACTGCTACGCCCTGTTGTGGTTTGCTGCCTCATGTGTCAGCATGGTCGCCATAAACTTTTAGATTGAAATTCAAGATGCATAACATCTATAAATGACGTTCAACGAGCGGCTCATATAATACGATCAGCCATTTGTATTTCAATGAATTTTTATAGCTTTCCAATTTCTGTGTGACTTATTACATATATTTCTAATTCATCATAATATTATTCGCGATTTTCCCCTGTCAAATCGGAGGTTTCCACTTCACACATTATTTGCCAAAGGCCTAGTTTAGAAAACGCAGCAATTTTTTTTATAGTTTTTCCCGGAAAGCCATTTTGCTCATCAAAAAGTTAGGAAACTAAACGCGTTAGATATTCTTCGATTCTTCGAAGTTTTCGAAAGTTTTCACTTGCCAGATTGTCCATGAAAAGCCTAATTTAAAATTAAATTCGCAAAACTTAGCGACGAATATTTCTCGTACATTTTTTGTGCCTTTTTCTATTAATTACGAACATCAAACACTTGAGTCTAATGAGTTCGTAACTTGCTTTTGTTGTTGAAGTAAGTGCTCAATCAAGATGCGTAATTGTTTCTGGCATCTTTATACGTAAAATCGTAAAGCAATTTATGAATATTTGTAGGCGCACACAATATTCAAAGAATTAATGGCTCTTCATTATTATTGCGGCGCGGATGGTTTTTCATGTTGAATTTATTACCAAAATGTGGAACAATGGGACATTATACAAATCACACGTTGCAGCGACGCCATCATTGTCAGTTGACTTTTCAAACTTTTGTTTTTCATTGTTCCAAACAGTTGTTAATGTTTGAATATAAATTTGCATCTCGATTCGTTTCGCGTTTATTTAGCGCGCCGCCCGCGACGGTTTTCAATGAGTGGCTTTTCGTCCGCAGTAGTCGGCCTCCGAAGGTGTTTTTTTATTTTTCAACCTATTCACAAACTTTTAGAACGGGTTAAGAGTGTGTAATATATGGCAAATGAACTAAATACGCGCTAACTTTGCAAAGATTATAAATCATCCGTTTTATGCTGAGTGGATTTTTATCTCTGAAACTTTCTTGATTCACTTGCTCATCTCTTTATATTTTTATGATGATGCTATTGCCCACTTTGCAATTAATTCACTCTGATATTTCATAAATAATTTTACAACACGATTTCAGCCATATTTTCTATTCAGAAACATTCAATTCAAACAAATAATATCCAACACTCGGAAACATTACAGAAATGAATATTTGTTTTTAATAAATCTCGTTTTCATTTCGATATTCAATAATAAAATGCGGAAATATTAAAATAATACTGCGGGGGAAAAGCATTTGGATTTTTACATTTACATTTCCACGAAAGGGAAATGTATCGCAAATATTTTCAAATAGACCTTCGTATTTTATACGCGAGGGAAAAAAGGCCTACAATAATATAAAGACCAATCAAAAAGTCTACATGGAAAAACGGAAGTCCGATGCGTGAATGTGAACAGGACGAACTAGCGCGCTTGACCGCAATGTGAGGAAGGCGTTGAATGCGCCTGTCAACTGCGAGTGCGCAAGGACTCTATGTACGCAGTTTTCAGGATGCCGCGATAGTTAACCGCTAGCCGCCGACCGGTTTTGTCGCTTTGAATTTTATCGTCCTGTTCCTGAAAAACGTGCTTATACCGCTCTTTAAGCGTGGTGAATTAATAATAAGTTTAATCGTTAATTATTCATTAAAAAACTTACGCACTAAAGACCAACTTTACTTCGCCAAGTGTTTAATAATATTTTGATTAACACATTAAATTATTTAATTGTGTTTTCGAGTGCGCTAACAACAGAATCGTAAAGTAGTCCTGCATATTTTAAATCTGTTGATTTGTTTATTGATTTAATTTTTTTTAGTTTGCTTATGAATGACTTGATGTAATTGCCAATTAGTTGCGATAAACTAATTATTTGAATGGTCGGCTTATTTCAAACGGCAATGTTGGCATAGTTTGTTTACTTTGTTTATAATGAACGAAGCAATCTAATTGCAAGCACCCCTATATAATTTATAGTTGCTAGTTGCCAACATTGATTTACATGCGTAATTTATTTATTCATTGCGTTAAGTAACAATTATAAATCAAGTTAAAAATTCGAATTGATTCTAAAATATTAGTTTGGATGGACTGCAAGTAAATCATCAGATGTTGTGCTACGTAAGAAATATCATTAAATTAACGAATTTTAATTACTTTTTGATTACAATAGGAATTAATTAAAAGAGTTAACATTCTAATAGACGTGTCCTAAAAGGACAAAAAATAGGACTAAGGAAATAGCAAAAAAAAAGTAAAAGTACATTCTGAACGCGCAAAGAACATAATACGCAGCATTCGTCTTCCTGTGTATTTTTCTCGGCCGTTTTACTTCCTTCATTTGGTCTTTTTCCAAATTGTTTCTTTTGTTCGTATCATGTTCCTTCCCTGCCGCGTTGGCGGAGCGTCTCCAACAAATGGAATGAAATTATTCAGTCTTTTCAAATATTCGAGGCGCGTCATGTTTTGCTGGCTTTTTCAATGTCTCTCTGGTCCATTGCAGTGGCTTTAGCGCGCCTTGTTCGGCGTTCGCGTGATCATCTAGTTAATGTTCAGTCAATTAAACATTTCGGGATAAGCAATTTGAAATGGTTCGTTGCTCACCTCTTCTTTTTTCCTGTGTCTTTTTTACTCCTCCAGCTCTTAATCTTGGCTTCTTTTGCGCAAGTTTACGATAAGGAACTGGATTCAATTATTTCTTCTTTTTCTTGCATTATTTCATCATTCTCTTTACGATAGTACAATGAAACAATGAGATTTTATTTGTTCACATACTCGGTATATTTGTTTATTGCTAATACCTTCATACAGGTACATGATAAACTAACGTTACACCCGGACAAATCCAATTTCCGGCCATTTGGCAATTCTAACCGTAGGTGAGCGTAGTCAGCAATGGGATAAATTTTCATAAAACGTAATAAGCCTAATTTGCAGTCGCCCTGCCGCCATGCTTGCTTTCAGTACATCCATATTACGAGCTCTAAACTTTCCAGTGCATTCGCATTTGTGGTAAATTTTCACATTTACTCATTACCCCTGTGCACAATGCAGAAATGCATTGTTGTACAGACACATAATATTCATCGTTTATTTCGTAATGTCATAATTTAAATTTGACAACTATAAATATTTTAAATCGAGGGATTTTCCAGTCAAAGCTTAGAGGGATCGACTTCTAAGGGATACATTTTCCATTAAGAAATCTTTGAATATTTCTTCACGTTTAATATGAATTATTAAATGAAGTATTCATGCTTAGTAGGTACTCGTTGAGAATATTTATATTTTGATAGCTTTTAGTAAGACTATTCATATTTGATCAAGACTCAAGTTAAGACTCTTTCGTTCGTGCGTACTTATTCATAGATGAATCTAGCTGATCGTTAAATAGAAAATAAATGGCATGATAAAGGCAATATATCGCTATGAATGGGTGCGCGAATGCGCAGAGCATTCAGTGAATAATGGCGTAAATAAATATAAAACTTTCTTGGGTTCTTGTGCAGTCGAATCTTGTATATGTTGCGTTAAGATGCTTTGATGGCATCTATTTGTTTTCATGCGTCCATCGCAGTCAGTGTTCAAATAGTACACTTCTTTGGAATATACGTGTGCTTGAATGGCAGGCGAAAATAGATGAAAGCACATTTAAAGTTTATTTCGAGTTTATACAATTGAAACTTTACATTCGACGGATTACCAACTCAGTTTCCCATCTGCAGATATTCCAACGCTGGCGCCGCGCACAATTTCAAATAATTATATCAAACTTTGATTAAATTTTGTTTGTCGCAATGGAACTATTAAACCAACAGGTTCAAATGGAGTTTTGCAAATGCATTGGAGTGGATTTTAAATTTTTTTAACGTTCTTAGAAAACGAAAGGAAATAGCTAACGAATGATTGAAAGCCTGTCAATGAATTCCACACGTGGCGAACGTAAAAACGAAAGGAGTAGTGATAATACCGTATGCTCAGGTGGGTTATTCTGTCCAGGAACATAACGCAGATGAAAAATGTCCACTCGTTCCTCGTGATTGAATGCCAGTTATATAAACCGAACATTTACGCCATTGCTGGCGATTCTTTTCAAGTCAATGGCGCTCGCCTGTGGATGATTTATTTAAAATCAATTTCATCAGTCATTATGTGAAATGATGGTGGATTACGTACAATCATTCCTCATGCTCACACAATTATTATACATTAGGGTTCTATTTACCAATCTCTTTGTTTGAACGGCGGCGAAAAAAAAGGTATATGCGTTGGGTCTTGTTTTTACAGGCACTGCTTCAGGCGCACGATGTGGTCGCCCACGAAATATACGGCGAAGACGCAATGCGAGTCACGCCGCCCCCGCTTTTACCGTACCTCAACGGCGGCGATGATCTCGACGGGCCTAACGGTGACGTCGAGATGGAAAATGTGACTCGCGTCCGTTTAGTACAATTCCAGAAGAACACTGATGAACCTATGGTAATTTGGTTGAGGCTTTGTGCCACAGGCTGTTTAATATAGCACGCTTTTATTATTATAGGGTATCACCCTTAAGATGGTTGAAGACGGCAAGTGCATTGTCGCTAGGATAATGCACGGCGGAATGATTCATCGGCAAGCAACGCTGCATGTTGGCGATGAAATTAGGGAAATTAACGGCATACCAGTCATGAATCAATCCGTTAACACGCTTCAGAAAATCCTCGTAAGTGGATTTATTAAAGTGCAATTTATAGGGTGTGCTTTTAATAATACTTTATGTGTTCTGTTACAGAGGGAAGCCAGAGGCTCAGTTACCTTTAAAATAGTACCCTCTTATAGGAGTGCACCGCCGCCTTGTGAGGTAATTTTTGAAATTGTATTATCCTTTATTTAATTCGATTTGCATTACAACACATCAATCGTTCTAATCTCATCCGAAGAAATGACTTTGATTATTCTACTAATTGAATCTCAGTTTCTGTGTGTAATACAACACTTATCATAGCATTTTATTGCACGAGGATGCGATAGAAATGCCTTGCATCCTGTTAGGATACTATAAAGTTTTCAACTGAAAACGATACAATTTTCACATCTCAAATAACCAGTGATCCAATTATATTTCAGAGATATAGGGTATCATTATTGAAATAATTTAATTAATCATTTAATCGGATCGTAGTTCAATATCAGGATATTTTATATTTTTTTTGGGCCCGTGGATTAATTGATTATAACTACATGTACAAATTTTTAACATTCTGTTCTCGGTACGGCCACTACTACCATCTCAAAACAATAGTTATTCCGGATTAAACCACTACCAGTTTTAGTAAGTACTTGAAGAATCTCTTAGCTGATTCTGGTGTGATGTGATTACTTACTGGGCATTACTTTTTTGTTACTTTATGGTCGTTACTTGAACGGTGCGCTCAGTTTACCGCCTGCAAAAGCATGTCCATGTTCTAGAGATAAATCATTTCATCCTTCATTGGTAACAGGAAAACGAGGCAACTGGTAGTGCTTTGTAATTGTTAATTTAATCATGGTTAATGTTAATTATAACGCATGTCATTTAACAGAGGTCTGTAGATGTTTCGAATGATTTCAATGTGCGTAGGAGGCATGCGGAATTCTTAAAATAATTAGATGCTTCTTTATTCATTCAGCCCCACTTGTTATGTGGTCTAATATCATGGAAATGCAAAGTTGCATCCCCCATGCGTAGGTTTGAATACGTTTAACTTTTCATGATATTCGAATTGCAGATTTTCGTTCGGGCTCAATTCGATTACGACCCCTTAGAAGACGAATTAATACCGTGTGCTCAAGCTGGCATTGCATTCAAAACCGGTGATATTCTCCAAGTAAGTATTACGCTGCTCTCTTTCATTAGGCATTCATCGATTTCGACGATTGCCGCGTTTCATCCGCAAATGGACATCCTGCGTGCCATTTCTTCCTCGCATTTCTTCATCCCTCATATCGTTTAGATTGTGTTTACAAAGCATTTAAATTGGAATCATCTCGTGGCAGCTGCCGCTGCTATGGCACCACATGTGAATGCACAATGTCATGATCGTTTTGACTTGCAGATTATAAGCAAAGACGATCACCACTGGTGGCAAGCACGAAAGGATAACTCGGCGGGCTCAGCTGGACTCATACCCTCACCGGAACTGCAAGAATGGCGAGCGGCTTGCGCTGCCATGGAGAAAACGAAACAGGAACAAGGTAAGAAATCCATTTCACACATTCCATGCTCAGGAAACATTGCATAAGTCATCTCACTATTTTTCAGATGTAATTTTTACTTTCCCGTTTTCGCTAATCATTCACTCTTTATTCAGCTTTTAATACTTTATACTCTTACGTCCGTCTTACTTCATTTTTCTTTTCTGTGTATGTGCATTTCCAGCAGTTCATAAAACTTTTTTATTTCTATCGGTTATTCATCGTTATGCATCGTTATCATTTAAATAATACTGTATAAATATAAACCTTGTATAAATAATCCTAGGGACGCATGCCGTGCTTAAACAATCAATCATCATCGTATTTCAAAGTCAATGTTCTAATTAAATACTGCGATCATTCACGTGAATTACCGCATGATTGTTGTGTCCTTCTTGATATGAATATTAGCTGCAATCAATGTTCCGATAATAATGTGGTCATTTTGAAAATTCGTTCACGCATGTTCGCACTGATACTCTAGTTTATGTGCACTCTCTATTTTATTCATCATTATCATCATCATTATCAAATAATTGGATATTCTGAATCAATGTAACACATCTCTCTTACTGATCTGAAATTTATCAACAAGCAGATTTGTATAATACTCATTGACATTCGTTGTGATGTGATCGCCTCTTATATGTTTCTGTTGAATGCAAAGACGTGGAAAAGGGATGTTCTTCTCATGCAAATGGTTGTGATGGGTCAACAGGTATATGGCTTATAAATACTGGCTTAATTTCGATACCAAAAACAAACTCAAATTCTACAACAGACATACTAATATACCACGAATTAATAATTCAATATTTAGAAAAAATGGGAAACATTTGACTTGAATGAAACGAGAAGAGCAAGTTATTCTCACATCATTTCTGACAAATATTTTCCATTAATAGATTCGGATCGAATGATTACAGACGTCTAGCGTTAACGCATGTATCGTATTCTTTCGAAGTTGAAAACGGATATTTTCCATTTCTCGTTTGCCCTAGCTCAACTCTTTGTGCATTGTGTTGCGTTGTTTGTTGTCAAACTCTTCATATTATATAACTTGAATATGTTTTCTGTTGTATCAATTACTGGTTTCTTCTTGGCTTATTTTTGTGATCTGCTGGGAATAATTGGGACACTAATTGATCTCACTAGATAAATGATACCACTGACATGTGTCGAATTGCAGAATAACGTTAACTGTTAAATACTTCATAAAATATTATTTCGCTTCAGAGTCAATGCATGTACCATTCATTTCCATTCTCTCTCGCTCACCTGCGCGTTTTGTTAAATTAATTTTTCTATAAATAAACCACCACCGTAAACAAAGTTTTTTGTGGTGATTACACTAGACTTTAGTGATATTACTGGAGGAATAATATTATTCTTAAATGTTTTCTGTAATGTCTATCATGAATTCACGAGTAAAATTGTTGCCTCGTTTAATGTCACTAAACACTGCATATTTTTTTGTTAATAGAATAGCAGTCTTAGATGCCAAGTTATATATTCGCAAGATGGGAAAATGAATGTATTGTTTTTATAAATTTTAGTCAATTGCTCAATCTTCGGTCGCAAGAAGAAACAATATAAAGATAAATATCTGGCAAAACACAACGCAGTTTTCGACCAATTAGGCTTAGTAACGTACGAGGAAGTTGTCAAATTACCAAGTAAGTATTTATACTCTTTCACCAGTTAATGTATTGAAGCACACATACTAATAATACGCTTTCAATTTATTGTTGACCAAAAAACTATTTATAACAACAACTGGTGGGAATTTTCTAGTGACGGATCCAGCATTCCAGAGAAAGACCTTAGTCTTGTTGGGCGCACATGGAGTCGGCCGTAGGCACATTAAAAATACCCTGATAGCAAAACATCCCGACCAATATGCTTACCCCATTCCCCGTAAGTGGTTTGCAGTTATAAATTGTGTTCCAATACTAATCTCTTGCTATTCTATTTATATTAGATACAACGAGACCCCCAAGGCCTGATGAGGAAAATGGAAGAAATTACTTCTTTGTGTCTCATGATGAAATGATGGCAGATATAGCTGCTAATGAATACCTGGAATATGGTAAATAATTTTTCTATCATCTTTACTTATTATTATGTATATTTATCGAATCAATAGGAACGCATGAAGATGCAATGTATGGTACAAAATTAGAAACAATACGGAAGATTCATCAAGATGGTAAAATGGCCATATTAGATGTAGAGCCACAAGCGTTGAAAATCCTGCGAACCGCCGAGTTTTCACCCTATGTAGTCTTTATTGCCGCACCCGCACTTCAAAATATGGCTGATGTAAGTAGCTAAAATTAATCGCATTCCACTTTATTAATGCTGCTGATTTTTTTTGCTAGTATGATGGAAGTTTGGAACGCCTTGCGAAAGAATCAGAAATGTTGCGCAGTGCATATGGTCATTATTTTGATCTGACCATTGTAAACAACGATATTGATGATACAATTGGAAACTTAGAGGCAGCCATTGAGAAGGTGCAAACCACGCCGCAGTGGATACCGGTCTCATGGGTCTACTGACAGCACCCATCCATGGAGTTCGGTTTACTTCAGCATTTCTAGAGCTTTAAATTGATGAAAAGGTTTTCATTTTGTCATTCGTTTACTTTTAGTTCGGGGTGAAATACACGACATCCAAGTAACGAGGATGACGTAGGTAGGCGAAATACCATTCCAAGAGCTGCATTATT
Organism: Aleochara curtula; assembly: GCA_963978815.1. Classification (NCBI taxonomy): domain Eukaryota; kingdom Metazoa; phylum Arthropoda; class Insecta; order Coleoptera; family Staphylinidae; genus Aleochara; species Aleochara curtula. The sequence goes on along the minus strand of OZ022221.1, from coordinate 10,186,922 downwards.
CTATTACGTATTTGCCCAAAGGGAAAAATCAAAAGTCGTAAATGTGTATGGATCGTAATTGTTACAATTTTATGTAGTTAGCCAACCTACTACTGTTTTAGAACACAATAATATTCCAACATTTGAAAGCAAATAATAGGTAAAAATATACCCAATATTTTCAGATGCTATGCATCCGTACTTAAGAGTTTGGCAAATTAACGTTTATGAAGATCAAATACAAGCAGATACCGTAAATAGCAACTCATTCAAATACGTTCTGAATTCACTTTCTAAACTAATTATCATTAACATTACTTAACGCACAATTGAGATTCATTAATATGTAATGGTTTCTAACAAATTCTCAATCGACTAACGAAGTAACATATACTGCAAACAATTCTCCAGTAACACACTACAAACAGATGAAATATTGTTACTCTAATATTAATTAGAACCTTTAACAGAACTTAATTTGTCATTCTGTAATCCTATCGCTTGTATGACACCAAACAATCAATCAACAGCATGCACATAATAACAAAGCAAACAATATATAACATTCAAAATTATTCTACTCAATTATTAAACAATAAGTTTTATTCTGGTTGGCAAAGGAAACTTAATTCTAATTAATTTAGAATAAGAAAAATAGACTTTGTTATATACCATATCAGTAAATCATATTATTTAAAGCGTGGTATTATTACAGTTTTTATGCATATTAATAATACCTGTTTCTAACAGCTTTTTGCCACAAGACTTAAAATTTCAATTACGACTGCGTTCATACAAAACTTAGTTAAGAAATATTCTTTTTTAATATATAAATATTACACATTTAATAAAAGGGTTGAATAAATAATATGATGTAATAATTAAAAAAGGCAAAGTCATTAAATTAATGTTAAAAAATAAATCCAATATAAATGAAATATTAAAACAAAGAGCCACCAACCTGATAATTACAATTATATAGTATGAATTAAACCGTTATATTATTGACGTATTGAAACAAATAAGGTGTTTATTAAGTTTGTCAATGTTTTCTTGCGGTTTATTGGAAAATAATATGGAATTCGATATAAAGCTTAATATATTTATTAGCTTAATATGATAATTACTTGATTATTGCGAAAATAGACTAAGTCGAATAAATACTTCTTTCTGTTAAGCAAAAAGAATTAAATAATTATGGAAAATGAAAATGTTATTTATACTGATATTAAGTGATATAATAATTAGTATACATATGATATAATCTAATATGAATAATGATTAAATGAAAAGTTATACAAATACACCTACTATTGAGTTAGAGAAATACATCATTATTTCCACCCTCAGCTAATGTAAAGAATAATGGATTGGCATATATTATATTAACAATATTAATTTAAGGTATGGTAGCACTCAGTATGGAGATGTGTCGAAAATGCGGTGTTATTTCAAAAAGAAATATATTGTTTTAATTAAATTTTAATTAATAGCATATTCGCGTAGTATTAAGACTAATTAGTTAAAAATAATACAAGTCAGTTTATGCTTTTTAAATTTTTAAATTATCTCAATTGTGTCAGTAGTTACAGCGATTTAAGGATACACGTGTTTTTCATTAATGAATACGAAAGAACAAATCTCTGAATGAGCATCAATGAAAAGAGAACGCTATATACGGCCTCTGATGCTCAGCGATGGTTGCCATGGTTACTATGCATGTAAAGGCCATAAGAGCGGCCATCATGGATTTGCGGCAATTTCTTCTACTAATCAATGCTACAGGAGCAAGAGAGCGCGATAATATTTGCATTCCTACTGTTGCCGGTAGCAGCAGGTGCGAATTTGCGCGGGTGCAGTGCGAGCGTAACACCAGTGGCACTGTTTTTTTAAAACTTTAAACTCTTATAACTTCTTTGTTTTTTAAGATATCAAGTTGAAATTTTCAGCATTTATTAATAATTTAACGCTCTTTAATATGATGTAATTTTCATCATCAATAAAAAATTATTTGCAGGGTTATTTAAAGTTAAAATGTTAATATATTAATTCGGTTTTCAAATAACTTATACTGCAGATAACATCTTCATAGTTATTGAATTTTCATCGTCTGGATTAATTCTTTACTCTTCTTGGTTTAGAAAGAGCCAAACAAGCACGGATATAAATAAATGTACGGATTTTTTCCTTTCTTTCCTAAAGTTTGTTATATGCGGTCTAATATATTATTTTATGTAAGCGTTCTTTATATTAATTTTATACAAGCTATTATTTGTTCTCATCTTGTTTATTAATTGTCTTCTTGTTAGATATAATCCAATCGAAGCTTGAAAGTGAATATCTTTATTGAATTACACGTTCTCATTGTACGCATTGAACTTCAGTCGTTCAAACATCACCGAACTTACCAGAGAAATATAAGTTTCAATTTTGTTATAGTAAGACAGTTACTGGCGCAGTGGTAAAACACATGTGCAGTAACCGTGAGGTCCCAGGTTCGAATCCTGGGGTCTGAAATTTTTCGGAAATTTAAAATTCTAGTGGTAAATAATTCCTAAGTAGTTACTTGGCGTCAGGCAGAGGTACTTCTTAAGTAGGATGGTCATTCAATTGGCAATAGCACTTGTATTCAAAGCAAGCACTTGGAAAATAAGTCCCTACTTGACAAGAGAGGCGCCCCCTGCTCTGTGACGTCACAAACCGAGGCCTGTTGGTAACGAAAATCGGGAATGGGGAGGCAGTCTACTGCCGGGGAGCGAAGCGGCGGGGTGGGCCGTCACAAGACAATCTTCACGTACGGGCTTCAAAAATTAAAAATGGGGCCTTTGTACGCTCCGGAGGCCCCTCCGAACTTAAGACTAAGTCCAATGGGGGCCCCCAAGCGTACAAGGAATTGAAAACTTAATAAATTCGAATTGCCAGTCTCAGGAATCGAACCTGAGACACCCAGATCAGTCCCATAGGCAATACCGCTAGGCTATGGAGTGTTATTGCTACAGCTAAATTTGATCTTCCCCTTATAGAAAATTCAGAATTTAAAATTGAAATAAGAATCGGATTTCTCGAGGATTGAACTCGAGACACTCAGATCACTTCTATAGCCTTACACCGCTAGGCTATGGAGTGTCGTTACTGCAGCTGAATTTGATCTTCCCCTTATAGTGTCAACTCTGAACTTAAAATTGAAATAAGAATCGGATTTCTCGAGGATTGAACTCGAGACACTCAGGTCACTTCCATAGGCTTACACCGCTAGGCTATGGAGTGTAGTTACTGCAGCTAAATTTGATCTTCCCCTTATATTGTCAATTCTGAACTTAAGTAGTGAATCTTCCCGTTAAGTAGTGAATTTGAAAAGTTAAATAAGAAGTGCCGTTCTCAAGGATTGAATCTCGGACCACTTTCTAAGAATCTAGGAATGAGCACCTAGCTTATTCTAGCTAATTCTAAACAAATTTTTAAATAGTGAGTATTCTAATTATATCAATTGGATTTTCCATAGTAACGATAATCAAATGACACTTCCCCCAGTAATAATTTCAATTAAAATGGCATATAAATTAAAGTTAATTAATAATTACATTTCAACTGGAATAAGCTAATATCCAATATGAAATTTAGACCATGTTGTGGATGTGTTGATTTGAAATACGTATGTTATTTTATGTCAGCGATTTTTATTCTGAAACTATGTATAAAATTGTACTGGTATATTGTTGTATCCATTAACTACTCTCGTTTTAACCATATATTTATTGGGTTTGAAGCCTGCTTTATAATCACCTTTCCAGTGTTCATAGTGGGAGTCTACTTTTTAAATAGATTTTTAATATTCCCCATGCTAATTGCTGTGGTTATTGAATTTGTGTTGGATATCACGTTTATCACACTGCTAATTATTACAAAAGATTTTCCTCAAGAGGAAAAACCATATATTCATAAGCATGAGGGTCATTTAATCTACATGGATTATGGGGCTTATGGTTTCAGTGCATTTTATAACTTGTACTTCACCATGGTGATAACTGAAATGTTATTGTTAATAAGATGGAAATACTCCCACACCTTTCAACTGGGAAAAGTTGATGTATCAATATATCCCTTCCAAAGATATGGTAGAACAATGATAGTAAAACATATTGAATGATGTATATACATTAACTCTCTTTTCAGAAACTACCGCATACTAAACTGGATTTTTCTTCCATTATTAATTGAATCTACAATAATTACCCTGAATAATCAACGAATTAATCAAAAAAGCGATAAATATATTATAAATTACTGTTCATTATACATCAAAAATATTAAAATTTCTTAAACGCATGTTGGCAATGCCTATGTAAGAATAAATCTATTAATATAACAATTACCATTTAACAATTCTTTAAAATATGATGAACAAAGATTATCTATCACTGCATTCACACCGATTCAGCATTGCAACTTTATAATAGATTAATTTTGCATTTTAATTCGTTTATCTATAACCAGCAATTGTTTAAAATCAAAATATATAAGGTATGCTAACTCACTAATGGTCAGTATACCAATTAGTAAAGAAATTATTATAAATAATTGTAATTATTAGCACATCTTACTTTAAGATTAAGTCATATTTTCTGCCATGCGGACAGGTATTATAAAATATATGTATATATCTAACTAATATTGGCAGGCAATCAAATGTTAAACGGCTTCATAAGTACCATCCATCACCGGACTGGAAGAACCATTTAGAAACTTTTCAAGTTCATCACGTTGGCGTCTCGATGGGGTATCGGTGTCCTCATGCGATTTCTTTTTGCGTTTCTTCTCCTTATCACTTTTATGTGCTTTCCTTTCCTTATCCTTAGTGCTTGACTTCTTTGACTTAGATTTCTTATCAGCCTGAAATATACAAGATTTAAAATGGCAATAAGTTTTAAAGACTAGAAACATTTACTTTATCCTTTCGATGATCCTTTCTTAGTGAAGAGTCATCATTACCACTTGTTTGGTCTGGAGGCGTTGGACTGCAACTGTTTTTTGAACTCAACAGCTCCATATGTACGTTTGATGATGTGACGCTGGTACTATCGTCATAAACAGTACTTCCACTATAATCCAAAGTTTGGCTGACTCCACTTATATCTTCACCGCCCTCAGGAGACCGACGCAGCTTGGTATCCACCGCCATCCAAGTGTCGAATGCATCCGAAGTTAACTCAGAGATCTCTGAATTAATAGTCGAATCAAATTCATCATTCGTCTGCTTCATATCCACATTCATCTCACTGCTGCCTCCATGCTTGGGAAAGATTTGCTTAAATTCATCCAAAACTAAATCATCTTGATACTCAGATACTAAAGGATTGCCAGTATCTCCATCACTTTCAGAGTCCTCAGCCTCATTCATATTTACACTGGAATAACTTGTGTACACATCATCCAGGAAACTTCTATCCAGTTGCCCACCATCTGGACAAAATTCTTCCACTGAAGTGATAGGACTTACTTCCAGCAGTCTCAGATCTGGCAAACCATCCTCCACGCTTTTATCACGCAGGCCAAATTTGGAAACAAAGCCTGAACTTTGACTGCTACTCTTACTGCCTGCACCAATGTGCTGAGTAAGTGGATTTGTAGATGCTGATGTGCCAAATGGAATGGGATTCCCGCCTCCAACTATTATTGATGCACTCTTTGACCTCTTCACATCAATACCCACTTTGTTAACAGATGATAATGGTTGGCTTGATGCAGAAACTGGCAATGGAGCTGGGGGTGGAATGTTTGCATTCGAGTCTGCTATCTCTCGGCGTTTACGATTGAGCGTCTCCTGGAATTTGTAATAATTAGCCTCATCTGTTTCAGCATACATATCCAACTCTTGAATAGTAGCACTGGTATCCATTTCATTTCGTTCAAGCTGTCGAATTAGCGTTTCTCGTTGAAGTTGGAGGAATGGTAAGTTAAAGAACTTGTGTAAAAGTTTCAAGCCAAATCCATTTCTCATTGATGATTCTGAATACCTGACTTGTGCCATTCTCGTACTGCAAGGCAATACATGAGTATGAGAATGAATGTATGAAATATACAATTACCCTTGAAGTGATTCAATGTAGTAAGTGATGTGATCAGTAGTAACAGTCCGGTGATGAGACATATCACAATGATTGGCTAATATTATAACTGGAATATGTGGTGGAACTTTTGGTAATTCTCTCTGTACATATTCAAATGTCCTGCAACCAAATGAGTTAACATCAGCTCATACATTATGTAAATTACTTGCTTACCAAGTCTTTGTAATATCCATAACAAATATGACACCATTAGTGCCTTTATAAACATCTAAAAACTCTGCATCTAGTGCAGTCTCCTCAGGCAGATCCAACTGAGAGTTTTCTAGTTTTAGGCCATCAAAACGTTTCTTCTTCTTACCTTTGTCAACAACATCCCACACTTCAACTTTCACCACATCATCAGCTGCTTTGTAGTTCCACTGGATTGATGTAACCTGGATCTCATCAGTTGGAATATAGACCTCCAGGAACTTCTTGCCTTGCAACCGATGAAATAAACAGGTCTTGCCAACATTCCTATCGCCTTTGATAATGATTTTCACTACAAATTCAGTCATATTAGAACTCGAAACTATAAGTGTGACATGGTCTTACTGTTGTATTGTACACCTCTGGCAAATTTCTTTTGCAGCGATGTGGACATTGTCTGATGAGTTGCCGTTTTGGGGGCAGTTGAGGGGGCGGTTGAAGATCCATCGCTCTTACTTGTTAATCTTTTAAATGCAGACAACATACTGTTTTCTACCATACGTTGAACTGACCTCACTGTTGTGATGTTTGTTGCACTATATACTGAACTTGATCAACTACACGCACTGACTTTAATCACACACATCCTACCTCGGTTATTTATTTATTCAAACCTCATTTTCTAGCTTTTCTGAGGGTTTTCTATGCCATTTACTTCACCAACATGTGTTAACGAGAACGTCAACACAACTAGCAATCGGAACCTGTTCGTGTAACATCGAATTGTATCGAATGGCGCGCGCGTAAGCGCGCAACTTATTCAAATTTTTAAACAATTTAAATTCGAAATTAAATTAAATTGAATTAATATATCTTAAATGATTACAAATTAAAGTAAATTAAATTAAAAAGTGAAAAAGAAACAACATAAACCCAATTCTAACCCCTACTTAAAATCTACTTTTCAGCAAAACTTTGACATATCTATTAATTAAATTGATAATGTCATCAAATAATCAATTTATAAATTAAAAGAATGACATATTTCACTCTAGTTTCCCTTAAGCATAAACTAATTAACGTCTGCAATATTATAACATGTATTCCTATTTGTTTTGCGCATATGCAGGATGCCATTTCACCCTTCAATTCATTTCCATTCAAGGGAGAAAGATAATTGACGCAAATAACATGAGTAGTTCCGCAGAAATTTAATTATTAATTATGTTGCTGCATTTCTCCGAATAGTGCGTCGTTGATTGCAAGTTGCGCTCACAAATATATGCAATCCTCAGAATTTCAATTAAAAATACTACAAACGAGACTTGTAAATAAATTCTGAATAAACCATGGAATCAATTACATAAATTATTAAATCTAAAAGCACATGAAATACTGAAATTCTAATTAAATATACAGAGCATCCGGTTTGGGCTCATGTTAACCTAGTGCGCGAACAAAGTTTACATGATAGTTAATGAAATAGAAAGATTAGGTAAACAGCATCAAGAATGCGCTGAAAATATCCCAGAGCTTGCAGCTAATCATATTTTGCATTATGTATATTCTGCATTCAATGCACTCGCTGAATGCGTGTGAGTTTCCTTGGTATTCTCTCGTCCTTCCTGAAACTGCAGCCATGCAAACGGAACGAGTATTCCTGCAACTGCAATGGTGTTAGTGCGGCTGGGACGTTGTTTCCTGGGCAAAATCCTAGTTAAACTAAGCCGGCTGCCGGCTGGGTGAATGTGCCGGTAGGGGAAGAGCGCGCCAGCAGCTGCGGCAGGATGGAAGCGCATGCCGGGAACGGAGAGGGTTCGAGGATCGATTTTCCGCTATCCTCGCAAGAACACAAACCGATACCGCTGTTGCCGTCGCCCCAGGGTCGCAGGCGGTCACTGACCCTGCTTGCAATAAACATATATACTGAGAAATGTCTCAGAAATTGAATTGAATCCATCACAAAACCCATTTCAACATCACGCACACAATAAAACTGTATAATATCAATCTATAATTAGAAAAGGTATTATCCTTTCAGTTCATCATTTCATGATTGTCCTGAAGTTCTCCGACAATTACAGAATAATTTCGAGAATTTGTAATGCAGTAGTTCTGTGAAAAATCCATAATTTATACATAACTATAAAATGTGGTAGCACAGTTGCATTTTTGTGCAGTACTGCAGGAAACACTCAAGGACATGGTCGACTGTTTATCCTTGGCGTTGCCAGGATTTCGACGTGTAAATGCACACACACGCCAGTAGAGTGCATCAGCGTGCTGCGGCGCGCCAGCCCGGGCATTGCTATAGAGTTGTAACCCTCGAAGGCATTTATTAACATAACATAGTACGTGGGGGCGGCCACGTTGTTGCCGGCATGGAAAACCGGCAACCAACATTCTGCGCATGCATGTGTTTACGATTGTTCTGCCGCTGTATTCGTGCGGGCAAATGACGGGGAGCACTATCGACAATGATTTTTCGTTTTTTTTCTTTAACCACCCGCGATTGGCTAGACGCACGAAATGTATATGCAGTAAATGTGCTATGTATGCGTCTCGTATTTGGGCTTGGTGGCAGCTCGCTTGGCGGCGACCCTGCGCGCAACTATGTTACTAGCGCTACCACCCCACCTCCCCTTACGATATATTCGTCACTACCGCTTAGCCGCCGCCGTCGTGTCATACAGTATCAAGTAAAGTGCTTGTGTCTTATCGACCTCAATATCTAAATTCAGCAACTGACCGAAGACTGAAATAACTAGGCGTTCATGATTTCTAGAAAAATGCACACCAAGAATTAAAAGAATTCAATTTCTGTATATATTTATTATCCTTTCGAAATAAAGACAAGATTTATGCCTTTTTCCTTTTTCACTGAGAAAAGCAATTCAACTAAAAGAAAATCGCTAAAGGTGGTAAACGAATATGAATTTAAATGTAAAATAAAATACATATTGGAAAATTCCGATTACCGATGATAATACAGGGAAAACTCCCTGCTAAGTGAGAGTAGGTACATTTTCATATCACCTCTCATGTATGCTTCGCGAGTATTTCTATTGGTTGTACAAGCAGGCAAAGAATAAATTATTGCGTGTGATGGTTGGGCCATTCATCATTGTCACCAGCAGGAAAGAACGTATGAACCTGCAACGCAAGCAATAACAACACCGACAACGGCGGCAGTAATGGGTGTCTGATGGAAAAGCGCCACTTTAGCCACCCCCCAAAAGAAAACTCAAAATTTAATACAAGGCGCGTGCGATTCATGAAATGAAATACTCCTACGCCGGAAGCATTAATCAGATTCTGAAATTTGCCGATAATTATGACGATTCAGATTTAATTCTGTTGCTTTTCGAACTTATTTATTTTCTTGCGAAAGTTTAATCTAAAAATAAATAGGTAATTTACTTAACTGTTAAGTCTTTCTTTGCAAATCCGTGAACCAAATATCCAATCATCCGATAGAAATGTCGAATCAATTACAATCTTCTGGATTTCGAGTGCAAAATTTATCAACGACTGCAATGATTGATTGATTCCTAATAGGGTTTTAAATTTACCCTTGTAACATCAAATAATTCACTTACTCTCCTATGACGTAAGTAAGAAGCGATATATTTCGGGAAATTCGCTACATTTCGTTTGCTCGCTTGAGGAAAATGCATTCACAAACGGAAACTACGTAAAAGCACGACTGCTCGTACTGCAGCCAATGTTAAATCAATACGAAATGTTCACATGACTGATTCTTGATGTTTTCCAAGTTTAAAAATTTCAATATAAATTTAATTTAAAGTCTCGCAGCAATTGTAAGTACATATGGCATAAATAATTGCAGGCACATTAAAAAACAAGCAAAAGGGGACAACGAACGCCCTTGAGGCCCTTTGGTAGCACCGCGGGCACGAAGGGATGATGCTCTTCGTGCACGGACAGCTCGTGCGCGTTTTGCTGCCGGTTTTGTTATATTCCGTTGCGTGTTTTTTATTCTTACTGTGAGCAATAACACGTAATAGCAAGTTAGGGCAGTTTCGATCTACACGCATTCGGCTTACCATCTGCCGTCTGAGCCATCATCAGACGACCTGTAGCAGACTGCTGTCCGACTGTTGTAACAATCAGCTGTCGTCGTCATTTTTAATATTTTTAGGAAATTAATTCCCTTACTGTTTCGACATGAATCATGTGTTTTGCGCCAATACAATATTGGCACGCTGCTTGAATATCTCAAACTTAAGCCAAGTAATAAATGTGACAAATCACAAGTTGCTAATCCCTCCAAGGGAATTTCCTCTTTGAGAGGCACGAGTGTGAGAAACGCAAGTTTCGGCATTGCAGTGAAATGAATAATAAAAAAAACGAAGAAGGTAAAGGAAAAGAGGACGCAATTGAGAGCGTCGGGTGCGCTCTCAGCTTGCATCTTGATAGCGGGCATGTGCCGCACGACAGCTGCCTACCTTCAACTTATTATGTGTACTACACACCTGGCTCCTACGCCATCCATTATTCAACTTATACCAAAAATTACAATCCCAATGTACACACTCATCAACTAAAGAGCGCGCCAAAAACACCATCAGCTTTCTGGATCATTCCGAGCTTGAAAAGTTCAGAGATTTGTTGGTAGCCCCCGTATTAATTAAATACGACTTTAGATATTTCATCTGAAATTAAGTTAGTTTGGCATTCCTTTGATGTGGAATACAAAGACATTTTTGAAACGATTGCCTACCTGGTTTGGTTTGGCAGAAGAAGTGGCTGTTCGTGGCAATCGTAAAACACGGCAGGTGCGGTCAGTTTACCAGGTTGCATCGATGCATGGTGTATTTGCGGCACGAACCATCATCAACAACTAAAGTCACCTGGCGTTTCGTGTGCAGCTTGCTTCTTTTTTACAATACATGTAAAAATGGAGCGCCAGCCACTCCACACACACTGCTTGGCAATCAATATACCTATAGTTATTCTGAAAAAGTAAAAATATGTCAACATGGATAAAAAGCGTGGAATTGCTAAAGATTCGCAAAGAAACGAGATCAACATCGCACCCTAGGAGGGCATTTAATAAATATTATAATGCGAAAGCGTTCGGTGCGCATTCAGCGCAGTTCAATGCTGGTGATTGTTGCCGGGTACGCAATCGCCACCCCCTAGCGAGCGCGCGGTCGTTAGGTGCTGCTGCTGCTCCTGCTCCTGCTCCTGCTCCTGCTGCATGGGAGCGAAAACGCCCTCGACGTGTGCGCGGCTTGCGTGTATGCGGAACCGAATGAAGAATGGAGGATCCGGCGGGCGAGCAGCCGGGAAAGTTCATTGAACTGGGAGCTGATGCAGCCGGCGGTGGCAGCAGCCGCCTGGAACAACCCCCGACGTCAATGCGGCAGCATTTAGCAGCCGCCGACAATGGCATTCGCCTGCAAAAACGAACCAATACAAAAAACAAACACGTCGAAACCTTTAAATCCCACTAATGCTACATTCACAACGTGCAAACTCGGAAACGAAAATCAAACTATAAAATTATGTTTGCTAGCAACCTCAACGTGACCTCGATTTGTTCTATTCAATTCTTTTTCTAATTATAAACATTGCAAAAGGGAAATGAGAATTCTGCTAGTCTAAGGAGAAATTGCAAAGGCAAATACGCAGTGCGCCAATATTTGCGTCGAAATTAGGGATAAAGTTTTCCCCCTTCTCAGACAGTCTAGGGGTGGAAAATGAGGAAAAGTGCATTTATTATTCTTCGAAGATCAGCCGAGTCAAGACTCCCAGGAGTCCTTCAATACGGACGATTTTTTATGTAGCTGCTGCATTCGTAGTAGGGTGGAACCCGATTAGAATATCCTTCCACTAAAACCAAATTTCCCGGGTTACTTTTGACAACTCATTGTTAGTATATTCTTAGTGCGAATGAATCGAAAGGTGTGCGGATCAAAGGCAAATGCGATGAAGCTTTTTGCTTTTCATTTAGAGCAAAAAAATCCTAGATTTTTGATATGAAACTTCTTTAGCGAGCTATATCTTTTACAATTCTGTGTCCAGATGTTTCTCTGTAACGTCTAGACGTAATAATGTAAACAAACAATCATATGTCGAAAGAAAAAATTAATTATTACAAGCCAAACACTCGCAAAACTATGGTAACTTTGAGAAGTTATTACGCGTAATCCCTCTCAGATATTTTAATGATGCTATAATATATTATCAGAAATTTAATAAGCTTTCCGGAACTGAAAGAATTATCTCGATATCTCTTATACTTCCCGAGATATTAATTAAAATGTAGAGTGCTAATTGTTGGCTATTATGCTTCTGTTGCAACTGACTCCAACAGGAGTCGCCAACGCATTAGCGCACTATTAGCGGTCCGAAGCAGGTGCGGATACTACGAGGATTGCCGAAGTAGGCGCGATTCCGATACGTCTATTCTGCTGCCTGAAGAGTGAGCATAGACTGCGGATTTCGCTAACCAGAAAAATTGAGGTTTGATGCGAATGTCCAGGCGCTACCCAAGTTTGCCCTGGCATTAGCGGCCGAGCGCCAGGGAAAATTTTCAAATCGCTATAACTTCTAAAGTACTGGACGGATTTTAATGATTTAAAAAGTGTTAGCCCTATCTTGAAAAGCGCTATCATACTATCGCATCGTACTCATTTTAATATTAATATTATTTTATGAAATTGCTATATTTTTCATTAAAACTTATTAAAAGTATTTTACCTACAAATAAATCCCGAATTTATAGTAAAAGTTCTTTGTAATAGATAATGATCTATATCATTTTGCATTATTATTTGTATTGGCTCATTTTTTTGTGCTGTCCTGTTCTCCAAATAGAAAATCTCAATAAGTAAAGTCTCACAAGACAGTTATAAGCTCCTTGATACTACAAAGAAAAATATTATTTTTAACTTTGGCCACAAATGATTACTTAGCTTATTATTTATTAAATTTGTACGTATCCTTAAGGCATTTAGTTGCGTGCCCCTTAATGATTGAAAAATAATGTTTGGCCCGTTGACATTGAGCATGGCGCATTGATGCATGGCGAATTCAAGGCTTTGCTTTGTGGACGGCGTCTCGAGTGCATGGAACTCACTTCAGAGAAGTCACTTCTTTGCACAGTGCAAGATAGGCAGCCTCCTTCTGTTGTTGTTGTTGTTGTTGTTGTTATGCTCGACGCAATTCGTGCAAAGGTGCGCATCGTCCGCCGTCTCGGCCGGACAACTCGATGCCGTATAATTTCGCGCAAACGAATCATAAAACTTTGCAACCGCCGAGAACCTTTTATGTGAGGGCCTTATATTTGGTTCAATAATTAAAGTCTGCGTCGTAAAATAGAGCGAGAGCGAAATGCAATCAGTCGCATTCCAAAACAACAGCCTCCAGACGGAAGTTTCCTCCTTACTGAATTCTGATTACTTATGCAAAATAATCAACAAATTGTTATTTTCACGCATGTCTCTTTCTTGCCACCGCGAAACAAAAGAATTTAAAATTTGCAATTAACCGCAAACATTCGTAACAATAAAATTTTAATGGCGCTTTCACCCATTGACCATGAAAACAAAATAAAATCTTTAATGCATAAAAAACGAAGACGAAAACTTATTAAACACGCGTAAATTTGTGTACAAGGCAAGCACACTCGATATCGAATGTTGTCGGGGTTGTCCAGTCACCCTCAATGTTTTCATTACATTAAGTACAAGTACTCTCGCGACGAGACGTGGACAGTGAGTAAACGAAGTGAAGACACCGAAAATATTGCGAGCTTTCTGCAAATGTGCACATAGAACGGAATAAAAACGAATTCGGGTCTAAATGGAAGCCTTCGAGTAAGTCTTTAGAGAATTGCGCGTTGGGAATATGACTACCGCTCCCAATGTTTGGATGTTGTTGGTTCCCCTGTGACCTGGCAAAAAACCGGCGTTGCCCTTCACTCTACGAGTTTTGTCTAATAATAGCAGTCAAATTAAAACCCGCTGGAAATATTATACAGGTGCTTAAAACTTGTTTATAAAGCAGACTAATTATGTTGAAATACATAATAACTCTACGTGTGACACATGGAGCATTTTGAAGCCAAAAAATGTCGTAACTTTGACGTGGAAGAATTCGCAATTGTGAAAGTGGCAGGTGAATCCCAGTTGACACCTCATATTGCGTCCTGTCGTCTATGATGAGCGCACCATCAAACCAACATAAATTGCATATTAAATATCTTCAAAAATATCTTTAGACCGGCGTTTAATTCAATTCAAGACCTTAAGAATGGAATAATAATTCTTTTCAATTGAAAATGCAAAACCAGAGTCTGGCAAGCAAGCAAAGCAGGCAAAAAAGTCCTCACGTACGCGTGATTTGTGCGATGAAAAGCGCGAGATCGACAATGATGTCCTTCGCCTTGCGCCAAGAGACGGGTATTCTCACATTCGAAAGACCGCACCGAAGGTCGCCCATCCAATGATCGAAGAATAACATTACGCATATTGGCGCCCTTTTAACCTTTCAGCAAAAAAGCCTGATTTGAATGTATTTTTAGTTTCAACTGCACTGCAACTGACAAATGCAATCGAAAATGGATTTGCGGCATGGAGGCAGCCAGACGCTGCCCCTATTGTTTGTGTTAAATGCGGTGCCGCTAGACGCGCCGGCAACGGGAGCGGCATGTGCGTCGTGACCATGGAAACCCCGTTTTCACCGGTTGTTTCCCAGTCTCCAAGCGCCTGTCACTCAGTTTTCCTGCTGCGCTGGAAAACTCACTGCAAACTGAAAATATAACAAAGTCTTTCGCTATAATATTGCTTTGAAGGGATAATTAACTTATGCACATTAAACAAAGCGACCACTAATTCAATTTTAAGTATTGCTGTGAAAACTACAAGCATGAGTGTTTTTACTCGACGCATGTAGAGAGTTTTATCAAAACGTGATACGCGCAGGAAGAGCTTGCACTGAAAGCAAAACCACGTCAAGGGTGCCACCCCTCACTTTGCCGCCGACATGCGATGCATTTTAATTATGTATGATTTTTCCCATTCAACGAATAAAATGTCTCATATCCAATGCACTCCTGTCAAGGACTGTGAATTCATCAAGTCGACCAAATAATTTGCAAACGAATAAAAATCAATTCAGAGATGCAGTAGTTCAGTGATTTGATGATCATACTGCAGACGCATCCATAATGCAGAGATCGCGCTTAATGAAAAGTCGCGTCTGGTGCTCAATGTCGCAATAAATTCGATGCAATGCCAAAGTACGCAGAGCGCAAGGGAGAGAAGTGTACACGAAGCAATGCAATGCAGCAGACAGCTCCGCTTCGACCAGGGGGGTAGGAGCGGATAGACACTGCCGCCGCCTTTCTGCATGGCGTTGGTATGCGAGAGAGACGTGGGGAGCTGGGCTCGCGCAAGGGTGCGGTGGTCGTTACCATGGTGACGCTGCATCTCTCGCCGGCTGGGTCTTGTTCCGGGATGCAACCACCACTCTCTGGATGCAGCTGAAGCTGTATGCGAGCGCGCTGCAAATCCATACGCACGGACAGCTTCCCGTTTTTGCCAACCCGTAGTACAAGGGTGTCCCTTGAATAAGACAACAATAGCACATTGCATATGTAGCAGTGCGAATTGGGGAAACGATCGCGTTCTGAAAGTGGCTTCAAGTCCACCCCTAGTGCAAATAACAGGCAATAACTTGTGCAGCAGGTGCTGCTGTTATACTCGCTCCACTACCCATCCATCCAATACATATTTTACCTATCTACACTACGAATTGATTCCAGGATATCATCGCAATAATATAAAAAATCCACTAATGATATTATCATCATTTCACATTGGATATTCCACTCATGAAATATAAATATTTTTAGTCACCTTGATATTCTAAATATAGATAAACATATTTTTGGATCATCATGGCACTGATAACATGATAAGAATAAATATAGTGCTCATTCTCTTATAACAAAGTGAATTTGTTTGTTTACTTACTTGATTATCCTTGCTATTAATTCCTGTCACGTGAAGTGTAATAAAGTTACACGCTGATTTCAAGGCTTGTGCAATCGATAAGGTCCTTTTAACACATATTAAATTTTAGGTACTAAATTCATGAATGATGGAGATTGTTGTGTCGTTAAATTCACAGGATCATAAATTAAAGCAAACGATTAAAATTAAATTTTCATTGGATCGTCAATTAATAAAAATCTGGATTAATTCAGGCACTACTTTTGCAACTACTTTTGAGAGTAAAGAAATGAATAAAATTAATAAATTTAAACAAGATACAGATTAAGAATATTTTCGTCTTCCAGTACAAATACATTTTATTATTATAATAATATATTTTACTAGATATAATATATAAATTATATATATATTTATATATATCATTCCTATTATATATTATATAATGTATATTTTCTTATGTGTGTGATAAAATAAATAAGTAATATAATGGTATAGCAACATTCATAATATATATTTATATGTATTTTATAGTTATGTAGAAAGATAATATAATATAATATTAAGTAGAATATATAATATTTTCTGTATCTTTTTTCTCATTTTTTTCATTTTCTCTCTATCAATTTTCTTTTATGTTATTCGATCATTTGCCTTATCTGTTACATATAATAATAATAATAATAATAATATTTATATTATTTCCTTATTTATTTCATTTTAATCAATATATTGCAATAATTGCAATGCACATTCCAATCGAATCGAATCGAATCATCAAATATCGATGATTTATTTATTTACTTATTAGTGTTTTCACCTTTGCCGTTAAGTGCGTTCGGATATTCATCAAAAATGTATTTCAATTCGCGTCTTGTTTTTAATGTTTTTTCTTTTTTGTTTCGATTTGTAGCAAAAAGTGTACTCGTACAAAATACTGACCGCAATATCATCAATCGTAATAATAATAATATATTGTTATCAATTACTATCATTACTGCTTATTACTCCTATTATTATTATTAATTTATTTGTTTAATTTTTTACTTCAATTTCTTCGAATCCTTCGGTTGGTTACAATAGTTTTTCACTCGACGTTTTGTGTTGTATCTTGTCTTGTGTTAATTGTGTATGTTTTGTGTGTTTCGAATAACCTCCCCAAAAATCGTAATAAATGTTAATAATAAATATAATTTCATTATACGTTCTGCATATATAATAATAGAATTATTTGTTATTAATCTCTCTCTCTTTTTTGTCCATTATTATTATTACTTTTTGTGTGTTTTTATCAGAATATTTATTCAGTAGAATAGCCATATTTCATCGCTAAAAATTTCTTTACACTCTGCTTAAGTAGTATTATTATATAGTAATAATTTTATATTGAAAATATAATAAATATTGTATTATTTATATGTTAGCAGTGCAATTTTTCTCTTTTTTTTTGTTTGTTTGTTTTGTTTCGTTAGTTATTTGGTTTTGTTTTTTGGAAGAGTGAGGTTGTGAGGATGAGGTTATTTGTTATACTTTCGAAAAATGTTTAAACATTTCAAAATATAGTGTGTAGTAGCATCGTTAATTGCTTAATGATACACGCTGCAATAGGAACGCAATAATCGAGTTTGTTTTGTAACCAAATTAAGCACTAAAGCAATAATTATCATTTCACTTGGGGAGTTTTTCTTCTTCTTCATCTTCTTTTGTTTTTTTGGGGTGATATTTGAGAACACGTTCAGTGGAACTCTGCGTAAAATTCAGACACCATATACGATACAAAAATATCGAAAAAATGATCGATATCGATAAATGATAATCACTTTACATAAATATAAATATACTCTTGCATTTTGCTTTTTAGTTAGTTGTATGTAGACAGAACCGAATCGTCTTTGTCCTTACGTGCTTTCTGCATAATCAATGTTTCCATCCATCATTTCCCTATTTATAATACAATCGTTAAAATATTCCATTGCTTTGATTGAAAATATATCGTTTTACTAGTCAATAGTAATTGATTGTTGAGTTCATTTGTCTCCTCTTTGTTAAATAGTTTATTTTATTATTCTTCTTTTGGTTAAAATTCAGATTTATTGCACGCATTATACGCATAATTTTGTCGCTTGTTGTTGATGTCGCAAAAATCGATCGAAATCAATCAATAGAATACCTACAAATTCGACTACATTCATATAATATATATTATATTATTATTATTATAGAAAAGTATAATTTTAAACACGTTGCCATAGAGATATATTATTTTATATATGAATATACTTTGTATAATTTTATTATATTTCATATTTTTTGTTATAGTATACCTTTTTTATATATTTTTTATTTGTTTATTAGGTTTTTAAATAGTAGTATTCATTCCGCAAAGTATTTTTCTTTTATTATATTTATTCATATAGTTATCAGATTGTTTAAAGATAAATTATTATTGCAAACTTAATTAGGACAAGAGATGAATTAAGGAAGTTGGAACATTGGCGCACAAGGAGCGGAGGAGTTGCTTATTATTTAATTCGTTTGTATTCGGTTAAATCAGGAATTTGTCTTTTGTCTTACGTATTTCTTTGCTTGCAATTGTTAAACAATTAGTATTATTATTATTATTAGTGTTGTCTGTTTATATCCTTGCGCGCTTCTTTTTTGGTTTGTTTACTTCCAGGATAAATTATATCCGTATCTCGATTCAATAAACGCACTCACATTCCTACCTCATTTTCCATCGTGTTTAAAATATGTTTGTGGATTATTCCGCCTACAAATTTCTTTAAACATTTTTCTGATTGTTTGTTTGTTTGTTTGTTTCGCATATATCAAAAGTGTGTTAATGGATTTCGCTTCTTACAATTGTAGACTTCTTAATAAAGATTAGCAAAATCTTCGTCGTTTCAGTAAGTCTTTTGGTTAGCTTGCTTGCTTTAAATTTATTATTTATTGATTTAGTTTTGCATTTATTCAATTTCATCATCATCATGATCGAATTTCATTCGCCAATTATTGTGATTCTTAGTAAGTATTGCTTTGCGTTTTGTTGTTCGTAAAACAAAAAGACGAATCAAGAGATTGAGATTTTGGTCAGTTCTTCTTAAAACTTAGTGTTGGGTGTTTATTAGTTTATCGAAGAACTCAATTAACAGGTATCTTTTTGTTTTTGTTTTGTAGTATTTTGTATGACTTGTTCGTTAGTTAGTTTGGCACCAGTAATCAATATATTTTGTGTTTCATTCAATTCTTCGCTCTCATCATTTCGTTGATGTCCGCTGAATTCCGAATTAGTGTGTTGAATGACAGAAGCAAATGTCATTGGACCCTCTTCTTCATCATCATTTTCTTGCAACTTTTCTCAACTCCTCATTGTTAGTTAAATTCTTATTGTTGTTATTTTTGCATCTTATTCCTCGTTTGTTTGAATTATGTTATCATCATTTTTCTATATACTCCGAAATAACATTTAAGTCAGTCTTACGAATCACAGTGAAGCTTTGATATGATCAAATTATTGTGCTCGGTTACTTACTGCTGTTATTATTTATTACAATTTTTTTTGGTTGCTCTCTTCTGTCTTTTTTTTATAATTATTTATTTATTTAACAATATTATGAAACATTAATAACCAACATTAATGTTAGTCTTGTCCAATTTTCAGTTGTTCAATTTTTCCCTTTTAGTTTAATTAACGACAAAGTTGCTCTCATTGTTCTTGTCTGATAATTGTTAATTCTTTGAGAAATATTACTATTTGAGCATTGATTTTCTCTCTTCAGAGTCCATAATCGATTTGCTTTTGTCATTGTGAGAAATCAATCAATAAAAATGTCAATAAAATAATGCCAAAGTGTTATATGTACTGTGATATGAATAAAATCAATAAGTAATCAATAATTTTCGAATTATATTATTCTCTATTTTGCGATACGAATGATGTAAGTAGATGTTTTTTTTGGTATCTTAAGAACCTTGGCGTTTTAATTAGGAGGTAATTTAAGCTATGTATGCTTCATTAATCCTTTTTTTTTGCTTTTGCTTTAAATGCATTTTACTTTTGTATTGTGTTTTTTTCTTTAATATAGTATCGAATTGGAAAAATGCTATTAAAATTACATTACATATTTTGTTTTAATTGTAGAAAACGACTACTACGATTATCGTTCCAAAAAGTAGTAGATAAATAGATAAACATTTTATTATAATATATAATAATTATTTCCATTGTATTTAAATGATTATTCAACGTTTCTCCTTGTTTTTGTTTTTCTTGTCTAATTATTAATATATACGCTAATTAAATTAGTTGATTTCTTCTTCATTCTTTTTGTGATTTATTTATTATACGGTTTAATTGATTGCTTTCTTACTTCAAGTAGAGAAGATTTCGTTAAAAGTTGAAAAGTTGACCAAGGGCGCTATAGGCTAACTACAGATAGCTATTAAATATGTCCATTTGGTATTTGTCTATTTTGTTAATAATCAATCTCACCATTTGCTATTATTTTTCCTCTTGGTTATTATTAATTGTTGTTAATAATAATTATGAACGGTAGTAGTAGGTAGTAGGTAATAACAATATTTATGAATGTACTTGAAAATAACTTACGTTATTATATTGCTTTCAGTTACGATTAGAAGACGAAATATTTCATTATTTAATTCATCGTTTTTGGGTTTTTATACTTTTTTTTGATATAATATGTATGTATGTAGTCATTTTGTTCAAAATTCGGAATCTTATTACTTTGTTAGAAAATATTATCATCGTTTACCTCGTTTTTTTTTTATTATTTGCTTCTCTAGAATAAAGTGTTAAGCTATTGAATAATAATGGAATTTCAGTCGCATATTTCTTCTTGTTGTTTGTTTGTTTTTTTCATTATTTTTATGTAATTTTAATCGTAATAGGCAAATAGCAAAATGCGCGCATTTGGATTTGATATAAGAAGCCTTATTTGCTGCCCTTATGTACATTTTCTATGGCGGTTTCACATTTAAACTTGAAATAAATGGATAATGGTCGCACTATGTAGTTTTGTTCATAATCCCATCACCGCGTAACAATAATTAATTAGACGCCTGCGTACCATTCATAGGCTTCCTTTTCACTCTTTGCTTGGTTAATCAAATAATTTGTTTAGTTATTTATTGCGGACTTACGTCATAAACGAGTTCTTCGCATTTTCCCACCCTTCACAGTCCATCTTGACAGTCGATTTTTTTCATTATTAGTGTTTTTGATGTTTTATTACGCTTACGCCTTAATAAATATGCCAATATCTAAATAGATACTTACATTTCTATTCGTAGTCATAGGTAATATTATAAAGTTTTTGTTTTTGGAAAATGGTTTTCCAATTTCTTCTTGTACGAGTATAATATATATGTATATGAGTAAAATATCATCATATCTCAATCTATATAAGTATAAATTGTATTTTTTGTGTTAATATAATATTATGCATTACTTTTTCATTTGTCGTCTATTAATAGGTATTAATAATATATTATTATTATTTCAATTATTATTATTAGTTATTATTCATAATATTATAGGTTCATTTAGGCCTATATATATCATTTGTTTAAAAATATGCCTGTAATATACAGAATTCATCTTCTTTATTTCATTTTTTTTGTGTGATTTTTTTTATTTGGTTTTGTAAAAGTTGGTTGTTTTGTTCTTGTAATATTTTGTTGGTTGTTATTATATTATTATTATTATTTCTAGGGGTATTTCACTCAATTGTGCGCAATGTAGAGTACAACTTGAGTAGCGGCACATATTTCATATAATCTCGATTTTTTTGTATGCATCTTATTACTTTGAAAAAACTTCTTCTTCTTTTGTACATTCCATGATACATTGTGAATGCACAAGAATGATTTATGGTTTACATTGAATAACAACTATGCGAGAGATAAGAACATTAATGATTATTACACATGCACGAAATGAGTTTTAGTTTATGAGTAACAACTCTACTACTACATGAAATATTTGTATTTGTATAATTATTATTTCTTCAATAATAATAATAATAATTAATAATGTTTAATATATGTATTTATGTGTAATTGTTCAAGTCTTCTCAATTTTATTCACTTATAGAATATATTCCATTATTAATTAGTTTTTTTTTGCACCTTTTTGTTTTCTTCTCCATTTTATATTAGAAAATACTATAAAATGGAAGATTATTTCCGGTTGCTCAATACCCCCGCACCCCATCTCTCTCCTAATGTGTGTGTGTATCTTGCTCTTCACTCAATCAATAATCATTAAGTCATAATCGCACAGTCGTTCATTTGGTTTTTCCGCTTAATCTCACTTGGATATTTTGTTTACGCTAAATACGATGATTGAGGCGCAATGCACTATGTACGTATGAATATGTTATGTATGTCACTTCCTCTCATCCCTCCTCATTGTCCTTAATCCATTCTTACATATTAGGTTTGTGTCGATTCGATGAATTCGCACACGAATCGATTCATATCATTTAAAAGTTAATATTGCAATACTCAGCCCGTCTTTTGCAAATGTTTATTGAACTTAATCGTTATCAAATCTAAATAATAAATCAGTAGGTAACAGACACTAAATATACTCTATGTTTAATCTTTTTCATTATCTCAAAAAACACTAAAACACCTAATATTTTATTCATATTTATTACTCTTATAGTTTTTGTGTATATTCAAAATGGAATCGAATAAATGTCAATCTTTTTTGTTTCCGTTCTTGTCTTAATTAACAGTCAGTAAGATAATTATTACACACAACGACCACGTGTCCGATCTTTGTCTTTAAGAATAACTACATTTAAGAATATTTATTGCATTTCAATGATATCTGCGCATGTTCAATTCTCCATCCGTCATTTCAATCTCCTTCTACCCCCCCATTTTCAATTCATGATCAATGGATGATGGTTTTGTTCTTGGTTTTTCTCTCTTGTTGCAAGCAATTGATTGATGCCCGTTTTGATCAATTAAAACGATGATGATCTCAATAATTCAAAACAAATGCGCGATTGTGTTTGATTCATGTAATAAATGTTTACGAAACTTTTACGATTTTACTCTTTTTTTGTTTTGTTTGGTTTGTTTAACACGGGCGGGAAGACTTTCAATTTTTTTTTAGTATATTTTTTGTTCGCTTTAATATTTCCATCTAATTGCTCAAGTCCCAACTCTGCGCGTGTTTAATTTCCCATCAACATTTTCACGTTCCATTCCGCACTATCGTTTGCAGCCCCTATTTGCTTTGATAACATCAAAAATTTGCCTACGTGTGAAAAAATGACAATCAACCATTTCAATCCTACCTAGCACTAAACGCATTCCTAGACCACAATTACAAATTTCCAAATACATAACAAACAGCCGATTATCAATAAACGTGTTTCGAATTACTACACAAAAAACACTGGATAAGTAATAATTGTTTTACGTGTGACGTATTGCTCCTAAATATTTGTCGTATATTAAAAATTTCATTACTCGATCAAGGGGGCCACATTAGCAACCTTTTCGTTCCAACACAATTTACCTATTATCCTTTATCCTTATTCTTTATCAAATTTCCTACCCAGCACTGCAATGATTGCATGTATAGTTTTCCTTCCTTCTTTTTTTGCTCGCTTTTCCTCTTCGATTATGTACTACAAATAAGTTTATATGCATATATCAATAATAGATTTTATAAGTTATGTTTTCATCTCTATATATAATATATATATATATCATATTATTATTTATGCATGTGTATCTCATAAACATCTTTATTTGAGCAGAAATATTGTATTTTAGAAAATTTCATAAATACACCATATATATATTAAACATATATATGATATTTGTTTATTGTAAGATTTTATAATCTAAGATTTCGCGGGCAAAAAAATTATTACCTTCAATTCTCTCTTTCGTTCTCTCTATAGAATTGCGCTCTAGCAAAGTGTAAGTGAATAGTTATAACTATTAGATAGAGTTAAAACTATACTTTCCTTGCAAATAGTCTTACTTCATAATAAATAAATTATATATGAATTTATTTCAAACATGATAACGTGCTTAACTTCATCAGCATGTTAAAGCTAATGGAATGCTTGATTGAATTTGTTAATCATCGTTCCCCTTAATAATAGTTTTAGTTTCATTATATTGCAGGTGATAAGTAAATTATTATATGATACTCCTTGATTATGCACACAGACACTCCAACGGAAAAAAAACTGAAAATAAAAGAAAAAAATAAACAAATAAAATAATAATTGAGGTAAATCACCAAAAATTTATTACTATTTAAATATATATAGACGTATTATATGACAATATATTTGGTAGCAATTAAATTTATCATCAGAATAATAATAATAATCATAATAATAATAAAAAATCAAAAAATCTTATGTATATTCTGGCTAGTAATTTATGTATATATAATATATATAATATATCAATCTATTTAAAAATTCTTACAACGGTTTATTTAGTGTGTGATTCACTCATTAATAGCAGTTTGTTACCAACTAATTATTGAGAAATAAATAAATGTTTTTCTCTACGTTTTTTTCTTCTCTTCTTCTTTTCCACTCACTCTCATTTTCTCTCACTAACTACTTCACCTTTCATCATCACTTTTTACACACAAAAAAAACAGAAAGAGAAATATAGTAACTGGCAAAAAAAATAGAAATGAAAAAAGAACGGAAAAAAAAATTGGAACTATCAAAACGTAAATTCGTATAAATCATAAAATATTCCTTCCTTCTCGTTGCTCGTCCACGTCGAGTTCAAACTAAGTATTTGTTTAGCCAAGCAGTTCAGCCGAGGCGGGGGTGGCAAAAATATATATATTAACTTTATATAGAGGGCATCATACGACTTAAATTATATTATAATTTTGATTGTTTAGTGGCATACGTAACCGAATTATATAAGCGAGTATAAGTAATATATGAAAATTAAATAATAATAATAATAATAGAAAGCTGATGATGATAATAATAATTATGATGCAGCTGCACTATGAATGATAACAAATGATCTTTGATGACGATGATGATGATCAAATGGTAATGAATGATCGATAGCAATAATCATAATTGTAATTAATAATAGTAATAATAATAATAAGAGAGGGAAAAAATTAATTAATATACATCTTAGAAAATACGTTGATTTTTTTCTTTTTCTTCTTCTCATCACCATAAATAATTATCATTAATATTAATCAATTAATTAATAATAATAGGCAGCTGCTATTGTCTTTCATTTGAATGCAAAAATATTTATTAACATATCATTTAATTCTTCATCTGTAATTCTTAATAAATATATCTATAGTATCAGTAATAAATTCAAAATAGAAACGCAAAATAAATTCAGAAATACTCAAAATTCCTTCCGTCCTTCCTTTTCCTCATACGACATATAAAAAAATAATAATAAAACAGTCACGCTGCACACAATCAAGGAGCCTGTATGTATCATCATCATAATAATTAATATAAAGTAGTGTCACATAATAATAATAATATTAATAAGGGTATAATATAAACTTTGTGGACATGTGTACTTGTACTAACATTCATAAAAGTTATTAAATATATCTTCACAAAAATATGTAAAAAAATAAAATAATAATAGATAATAATAATAAATGGTATTAATAGCTATAAAACAACAACTTATATATAACTTTCTTCTCTTTTGCCTTATATTATTATTACTTTTGTTTTGCATGCTGCATACTTTGCTTAAATGATTTCATTCGTATTATTTGTTTATTTCTTATTCGTTGGTGTCTTAAAGAGTCTTGCTTTGCTGGATTGTTATCGTCTTAATCTGCACCACAACCAGTTGGGATAAGGGGTCGCGCAAAAAGCAAAAAAAGGGGCATAAATTATAGAGAAAATACGAGACTATAAGGGTAGTATTATTTCTTTGCAGAGTGCTTGCTATTCCCGATAAAGAACTCGATTAATTAAGTATTAATTCCTAGTAGTTAGTTGATAATGATGATTTGGAAGTAGAGCAACTCGTTTCTGTTTCTTCTTTCTCTTGAAATAAAAAATTGCAAATTAAACTAGAGCAACCCCCCAAAAAGCATCAAAGTGGCGGCGTATTTTTTTCTTTAAATTATTATCATATTTTCCTTTTTTCTCTCATTTATATCATAAATAATTTATATATTATATATTAATATTAGAAGTACCATTTATCGTCTAATTACTTTGCATTGTGCTGTCGCAAAATGGCGCTGTACGGGAAACGTCATTATTATTATTAGTATTATTAATATACAAATAGCACACACGTACGTTATAAAATATATTATGAAAATTTATGAAAAGTACATCATCATTCAATGCGCATGTTTTCTATATACACAATACGCAGTGTTTGGAGAGATTTTTCATTGAGTGTATGCATGTACTTCATCGACTTTGTCTATTTCTTTTACTTTTTACAAATAGTCTTTAATAACTTATAAGCTATATAAGAAACATATGTTTATCACACATCACAATGACACATAATAACAGAACAATAGTAACAATTATTTATTATGAGTTTTCGTCCTCGTTTCAACTAACAATTAAAGGGATATGTATGTTACTTTATTAGGTGTGCGCGCACACTTTGAATGCATATTTTGGATTTGCTCAAATTCGTAGACCCGTAGTGAATATTTTCCTCTTTCAATAGTTTGTTTTTTTCTTTTTCGTTTATGTTGATTTGTATGGGAGAATATGCTAATTATAATATAATAATCTATAAACATCGCGATCAGTGGCAGTTCAGATCACAGCCAGACCCCAGAAAATGCACCTCCCAACATGGTATGTGTGTTTCATTTTTATTTTCTTTTTCTTGCTTTGCCTTTAGTGGTAATTAACTATTGTTTGTCATTTGTTGTTTGAATATTAAGCACGTGTCCATGGAGGTTGTAAAAGTAATTAATGAAAAATTGAAAATATAGTTACCATAAATACTTGAAAAAACCTCCGTATTTAGCCCTTCGACTCTTCTTCTTCATTTCGGTTTGCTATACGATAGATAGATAATTATTATACTTCTTTTACAATAACATATATAAATTAAACTTCAATCATTATATTAATATATAGCTTCTTATCAATTAGCATTTAGTAAATCATCATCATCCATGTCTATTTTATATATATATATATATATGTTTTGCTATTACCGCATTATCATCCCTCGTTTTCTTTTTTTCATTTCTTAAACAATATTGAGAATTGCTGAATCAGACTTTAAATATTTCCACAACAGTTTTTCATCATGTATTTTGTTTGTTACTCACAGAGAACGCCCTTTCATCTTCATTTATTACCTGGTATACGTTCGGTGTTTGCATTATCTAGTTTTTAATTACTCTCTTTCATTGTGGCAAATCACATGGCAAAAATAAAAAAATATATATTATACGATATTTGTGTTTTTCTTCTTTAACTTCCTCATTTTCTTCTTCTTTTTCGCATAATTATTAATAATAATTAATAGTCAATAAGTGTTTCGTATTCGCACACACTGCCAAAAGCGATCGCTCTCTCTAAAAGTCCAAGTAGTTGTAAATATCGCATTATTTCAAAATAATAATAATAATAATAATATTAATAAAAAATAACCATAAAACACTTAAGCATAATAAATACTTCTAATAGTAATAATATACGTTTCTCTCTTCATCCTTCTCTCGTATTTTCTTTCTCAGTATTATTAATATTTAGATTTGTCTAATTAGTCAATGCAATAAGCGTTTTACCTTGGAGTTTCTCAAACTTTGCATGTTTTATTTCTTTGTTTACTTTACAAATAATATGTCTTTTCTTCTCATTAATATATTTGGTTTAATTATTGGTTTTTTCGAAATCGCAACAAAAACTAAAAAAAGAACGAAACTAAAAAAATAATTCTTTTCGCCGAAAACACAAATGAAATAAAATTCTTTTGAAATCAGTATTTTTCCTTTCATATCTCTCTCTCTCTCTCTACGTTATTTTTCCGAAATGTTTTTCGCATGTATATTTTCCTAGTAACCGTTAAAATACCTAATAAACCCACCGCGCACAACTTTTCCGCTCACCGCTGATTGGTTTTTCGTATTTCTTCCACGACGATTATTAAACATTATAAAATTATCAAATTCTTCTAATTATAATATGTAAACAAAGAAAAATATATATAATATGTATAGATAGATAATTATCAATTATTATTATATACCAACCAACATAACTATAGGTATTTTGACTCCGCCATAATGGTATTACAATATATTGTGATCGCGTTTGTTTATATATATTTTTTTTGCGTTTTTTTTTACTTCATAGTTTTGTTTAATATCAAATATCGTAATTATTATTATTTTTGTTGCAGTTTCAGTTTATATAACATCTCTTTTTCTTTAATACTATAAAAATTTGTGATACATTTAAGAAAATATCGTTCTTCTTCTTCATTTGTTATTCACTTTTTGATGGATGATGTTTTCTTATGGTTGTGTTGCTGTTGTTTATATATATTTCAAATGTTTTATGCTTGTTTTATATATGATAATATAGATACATGCAACAAATATGGCCGTCCGCGTGTGTCGAGAGCCTGGTTTTGCGCGTGCGCTCTTCATATACAACCACCACCCCTATCGTTTGGCAGTGGCGGCTACTGCCACGTGGCATGCACCATCATCATCATCATCGTCGTCAAAAGCAAGAAGCAAAACGTTCAACGTTCGAGCACTATTTTCTAATACGTAGCCTACATCATATACAACGATAAATAAACAAATAACAAAAAAATAATTAAATATTCAATAGATATAAAATCCTTTTTACTCGCCATCGCCTTCTTTCAATAGTTAAAGTTTCGTTGTGTGGAACGTGCCCATCATGTCTCACGTACGCATGCTTCTTGCTCCTGCGGGAAGAATGCCTAATAGGTGTTGGTTTGTATTTGTGATTGTGGGGGGCGAATATGAAAATTTTACGAATTGCTGGTGTTGCATTACTGATTAGATTAGGTTTTATACTCGGCTCTCTCTCGGGAATAGTATGTGTAAAAACTTTGATGATGAACACGGGGCGCGTGCCCGGTTTTGCTATAAAATGGGCGCGATTGCTAACTAGTAGATAATAATAGTTTTGTTATCAGTTAGTAATTTACTATATGTCTTAAACTATTAGAGGATTTCGTGAGCGAGATCGATTGATGGATTTGATTGCCCAGCGAGCATTTAATGTGTCTTATCCATCATAGGTAGAGTTGTTGTTGTTGCTGCTGTTGCTGAAGCTGTTCTTTTCGTGTAGTTCTTGATGATGTGCCTTTGAGGGCAATCTCAACACCACCGCCGCTGCCGCTGCCGCTACCGCCACCACCGTCATTGCAATTAATAGGGTGTGCGCGTTTAAGGATTTGGCGAGTAAATGCGAATGGCTTGCAGCGCCGGCAGTGAGCAGAAGGGGCATTGCGCCTCGCTGCCCTCGCACACACGATTGGCACACTCCATGCAGAAGAAATTATGGCCGCACGGCACCAGCGCATGTGTGACTTTCGCTTCGCTGCACACGAGGCACTTGGCGGAGCTGAGGAGCGAATCAACCGGGCTGGTGCTGTTCGCGGGCGATGGACGCGAAGGTGCCACCGCCGCAGGATTCGGGTACGACCAAATGCTCGAGAGCGCCGTCGAGCTATCGAAGCTGGGCGAATCGCCCAATCCTTCGTCGCGCTCATTCGAGCTCCAGATAGC
This sequence comes from Aleochara curtula, assembly GCA_963978815.1. NCBI lineage: Eukaryota > Metazoa > Arthropoda > Insecta > Coleoptera > Staphylinidae > Aleochara > Aleochara curtula. Next base: position 10,156,914 of record OZ022221.1, on the reverse strand, counting down.
GCCAAGATCTCCACGACCGCCCGAACTCGACGAGCTGGACGAGCACGAGCCGGAGGACGAAAACGCGCCGGTGCTGCCCGTTGAAGACGTCATCGTCGGAAAGGTGTCCGCCACCGGCTCGATGTAGTTGAACAGTGAATTGAAGCCATTCTTGTACAAGTTGCTCAGCAGATCGCTGGCGTCCTCCAGATTCGTCATCGAATTCAGGGCGCCATTAATTGAGGTGCCGTTTCCGGTGCGCATCGCAATATGCGCTTCAATCTCACGCCGCGCACTATCCACGCTCTCCGGCAATCCGGTGACTTCGAAAACGGGCTCCTTGTCGCGACTCGGCGTCACGATATACGTGTGCGTCTGGTGTTGGATACGCTTGATGGTGGCACCCTTTGGGCCAACCACCAAACCGACAACGCGATATGGTACGCGCACCTGAATCGTAATATGACCGGGAATATTGGCTGGTGGGCCGGGCGGTGTGCTCGTGCCCGAACCCAGACCCGCCAAATTATTCTTACGCGACGCGCGAATTTGCGAGAAATGCTCGGCGGCTGAAAGGATTTCGCGCTTAGCTTTGGCGACATCCTCCTTGCGTCCAGTGACGACAAACACTGGTTCCTCGCCCCGCACCGGCGTCTTGATGTACGTATTGGTCTTTGCACGTAGCGCCTTGATCTTGCATCCTGGAATAGAAGAGAAACCATCATTAGTATCAATCGCATCAAGAACAATGCTCAAATCATCATCATCGTCAGTCATCCCGCCCTTCAACCTGTTTGCCAGGTCAACCGCATTCACCTTGACTGCGTGTGCAAATGTGCAACTCTGCTATTTACTTCAGGACAATACGACTTCAGCCAAACTCAACCACCTAATCAAATATTTCGAGAACACACCAAAATGCCCTCCTCCTCCTCTCTCAACAGCATAAATAAAATTCCCAGACACTATTATAAAGTGATACCTAGCCACTTGGATAATTGTGTTTGCATTGAGTGCACTTACAATGTGATAGAGAACAGCATCACGCTCGCGGTGCGCCGACTGAAAGCAAACGTTATTACAATAACCTTGGTCTTACTCTTGATCAGGTACACGGTCACAGCATGCGCGCCGCGCGTACCGCGTTGTAGCTCTTAATAATAATCCAAGAATGGAGTGGACTTGTGCTTGCTGCTGGTGCGCGCACGAGGTGTGAGCCGAAATGAGACGAGAAGCCGCTAGATGCGAAAAGACAAAGCGAGCTCGAGATCGTCGTGAATGCCTCTTTCAAGACGACGAAGGACAAGCCACCGCGCTAGTGCGGTGCGCCTCTCTTGCCAAAGGTATACCATGAGAACGGCGACGATTGAATACCACCATAGCGCAGACGACGACCACGACGACGACGACGACGACGACGACGACGATGATGATGATGACGACGAGGACGAAAACGAATGAAAGCAAATGCACAACACAATACGCCACACAGCCGCCAGCCAGACAAGCGAGAGAAGAACAGGTAAGGTCGGGATTTCTATACGACTCACTCGTCATTCTCATTCTCTTTGGCTTTGCGATGCGATTAAATACACAAAAATCCTCATTGAGCAGCAATTTCAATTGCTTCAATTTAAAACATGCATTTTATTATTAGACTCGCGCCTTGCCGGAGGTCAACTCTCATCTCCGGGAGAGGATAATTTAATATCTATATTTATACAAAAGTCATCGACATCAATTCATCTTTTTTTCACCTAGCCGCTTAAACAATCACTTGCCATCCTTCAAATTCAATTTTGCCGCAAATACCTTGAGCAATTTCGAGCCTAGAGCGATGAAAAGAGAAAATCGCAAGAAGGAAAATCAAGGAATGCACCAACGACGGCGCGACGCATCCCGACGTGGAAATGTCAACGAGCTGGCGACGCTCCAGCCACAGCACAGATCTCTCTGTCATTAAAATAAACACAATTCCGACACATTTTGAAATAGCCAAATCCTTGAATTCTAATCGCCGTCACGAAAACACCTACCGCCGACGAAATCAAACCGCGCAATCGAATCGATAATTCCGGTGCGGAAATTTGCGATCAACACGCGCAAAGTTTCAAGTGTCGAGTCCTTTAATGCAGCGCACTGCAAACGTTTGTCGTATTGTAACAAGGCAAATAAGCGCAAGAGATGCGCGCGTCTAGAAATATCCGCGCACGGCGGGTAAATGCCACCACATGTAATAATAGACTAGACCATCTCGATGCGTGTGCGTTTTTATTTAGTTATGTGACAAATGCAGACAAGACTACTACTATTGCTGCCGCTGCTGATGCTGTTGCTGTTGCCGCTTGTCCCAACTGTTCAGCTTTTAATTTTATACATATTCAACTTACTACTTATTTACTGACGCTATGTGTTTGTTGCCGCATGGCAATCGTGGATAATACACTTTTATCTGCACATAAAAATAGACTGCAAGAAGAGAACAAACTCTCTCGTTTAGTCGCCACGCAATCCGAGAATGCGCCACAAAACACTACCGTTTACTATCACTACGTGCGTCGAGCGCCGCATTGGCAAAAAGTCAAGAAAACCGGCAAATTTCGATTGTTATTTAATTAGTCACAGGACTGCAAGCAAAGCACGCATTTATTTAAACCTTTGAATCATCATAATAATAATTGCACCGGCATTTTCTGCATATAGGAAACGGATGCATCATGAACGCGTACGCATCGCGAATCAATAAGCAAGTTTGCCAATCCATAAAGAAATTTACATACATTTTACACGTGTTTAACTTAAACATTTCGCATTGTTTCACGACTCGTCAAATGCATAAATTGAGTGATCAATGCACGCGCGCATGTAATAAGTGTTGTTGATGACGATTAAAATAGAGTCCGGAAGCATGACAACTGCACCAGCTCGCGCGCTTTTCGTCCTGCGATCATCGTGCCCGCCAGTAGCTCGCTCGTAGTGAAAAAGCCAACAAAATATTCGTGTCATCATCGGAAAAGGTGGACGACGACGACGACGACGACGACGGAGAGAACATTGCTCTGCACTCCAAAATCGTCGTTTCGCTTGTATTTTTTTTATTTGCTTCTCTTCGTCAAAAACGTGTAACTAGTGCACAATTTCGAAAATAGCTGCTGCTTCGAATATTTGAACGAAAACACTGTTTCAAAGTATCTAAAATAAATCCCGAAACGTTTCTTCATCGACTTGTTTTACTTAGCAAATGAATGTAGTTCAAACATGCGCATTAAATGATCAATTCAATTAACAACAACAACAACAAAAAAACGATGACGATGAAGAGGAGGAGGAGGAGGCGGTGGTCGACGAGGTTTCAGATACTAATAATTTCCGGCATTCTCAATTAGTTTGCATCGCGTCGCATTGCGTATTGTGTTTACGATTATACTGCGTCGAGCGCGTCTATGTGCGCTAGTAATATTGATTGTGATTACGTCGTCGACATCGTCGTCGTCGTCTCGTTCACTCACTCGTGCGCCTAGTCTGCCGCCTCGCGAACATGCACATTTATTCATAAATGATTCATCCGGCGATTAAATTGTATAAACAATTACTTAAGCCAGTTGAATATGTGAACGGCGCACAACACGCATGGATGCGCTTTTGTTGCTCATTCATGATTTGCGTCTGCGATTAAATGCAACTTTTCGCAATTTTCAGAGCTAGAAATATGTAGTTCAATCGCCCCACGAGACCGAGGAATTTTGTGAGTATTATTGAGCGAGATGTGTCGGTAATGCAGGCAGCTCATTCGTTGGCGGTTCGTTGCGCCGTGTTGGCCCTGTTTCGTCCTAATATTGCCGCCACCGCCACTACTATTGCTGCTGCTGCTGCCGCCGTCGCTCGAATGTTTTTCTGGCTAGTCGGACGGGACTGGAGCGAACGCGCGAGTGCGGCGGCGAGACGCATATAACGATTTTCTCGAGTTTTCCGCATTCAAGAGGGGACGCGGTCCCGGCATGCAGCATGCAGCACACGTAATACGCGCATTTTCGGGGAGGGCAACAACACGAGAAGGACGACGACGAGGACAACCACAGCGCCTGCTATCCTGCTATTGCTATCTGGGTTGTATGCGCATTCGTGTTTGGGTGAATGTTTTCAGCACGCACACGTCCGTATCCTTGTGCACAGCCATTGGCGGCAGTGTGGTAGCGGCGGCTAGAAGGGTAGTTGCGCACTGCTCCGCTTACAGGAGCATACATACACATACGCACCACGTCGGGTCGACGCATTTCTGGAGAGGTCGTTGTCCTCCCGCGGCGGCCTGGCTGCTTTGCTTGCGTAGCAACGGCATGCTCACGCTGCAATACTACCGGCGGCGGCGGCGGCAGCAGCAGCAGTGGTGGCGGCAACCGTTGCTGTTCCTGCCGGGCGGCGCGTTACAGTGAACTCTCTCCCGAATGTGTCTCTTCATGCCACAAGGAGAGGAGTCGCTGCCCTCAAACAACTCGCAATCTCCCAGCAAAATGCTATGCTACCCGATCCCATTGCAAATATAGAACAAGTCACTGCCGCACCATTTCTAGCTCAATCTGATAGATTCTACACCCATATTGACATCGAGCAAACCCCAAAAATCCAGATAATATTCATCAATATAAAAATTATTATTTCATCGCTTTCTAATATTTGTTATAGATACTTTCGTCCTGTGAAGAAAATATTCCGCCTCTAGTCATTTAGTAATGTTGATAAAAAGTTTACGTAGTTGATTGCAGACAGACAAAAACATTGCATATAAATACGGAGTAAAATCGGGAAGCGACCCTAAACCAGGACGATGGCAATGACTCGTATTGAACTAGCCGGGGTCGATGTTTGCTGCGTTCGATGCCGCCACCGCCGCTGCTGTTGATGCTGCTGCGTTATGTCGGCGGCGCACGGCAGACCTCGATAGCGGTCAGGGGTATAGTAGTATAGTAGGAATTGTGCACGCAGGAAGCGCGCGGAGGCGGCGGGCCTTGATGCAGCGTGCCGCGGAGCGGGATGATGTGTGCATGCGGCAGCAGCGCACTGGGGTAGAACAGAGAAAAGAGGAACGGGAAAGCGCACAGTGCCACCGCTGCACCGGGAAAACGAACGTGCGCATGCCAGCCGCTGCTGCGTCATGTGATGTCTGCAGATGAGAGCACTCACCGCCACCGCCGCCGCTGCCGCTGCCGCCGCCACCCCTAACTGCAGCATCGGTCGCCCGGGCAACGACGCCCCAGACGTATCCAAACTCGGAGAGCCAACGCAACGCAAAACAGTATCATATCATTCTCCCGACGTAAATTTTATTACAACCGAGCGCATTTCCTAGTCGCGTTTATAATGATAATGGAGTAATGTCATACCTATCAACGTTCACTACCCCCCCGAATCCCCCGCCAAAAGACACCTTACACCACCTACTCCCTCAATGCGCATTTCATACTATTTTTAGCATTTCCACTTCGCTAACCGTATCAATAATTATAATTATCCGTATTTTACGAGTCGCCCGTTCAATTCCATTTTATCCCATCTAAAACCCGCCATAAATCTCCGTTTTCCTTCCATACGTAAAAAAAAGTTTATCGACCTCGCATGCTACCCCTTTTTTATATCAATATCAAACGTTTGCCACGCTTACGTAACAAGCAGTTTATGCATGAAAAAAAAAACTCGGTCAAATTAAAGCATCGCATGCTATAATTAAAACATACCAACTCCTTCACTCGCAAATTTTTGTTTATTCATCCCTCATCTTCATGGAGTGCAAGATGAATATACTGCCATGGCATAATGACAACAAAAGCGAAATAGTAAAGCAGTAGTGCATGCAGCGAGCAGTCAATAACAACACGACGCATACACACAATGGCAACAAAACGGTGCACGTTCTTCGATGCGGTTGCTAGCAAAGTAGCACGCGTCCTCATTAACTCACCCGCCCCCATATTCCACGTTCCCATAATACGTTCAATAGACACGCACACGCTTCCTTCACCTACTCGACCAACAAACCAAACTAGAAAAAGTCACCTAGTCGCGTAGTTAAAAACTACAAAAAAAGTGCCATAAAAACCCCCAATTAATTATGCTGTTTGTGGGTGACTATTGGCGAATTGGGGATGAAAAAATTGTATTCACGGAAAGTACTGACAATGGCATAGTTGGTCGAAAAATAACAAAGTATGACGAGGAATGACGTCCCGTGTAATTGCACATTGAGAATGTTTTGCCGCTCTCCTTTCATTCGGGACGCGAGCAACGCGAACATTGATGCATTCGTAATGCACCACCTTCCTTCCTCTCGCGTTTCTACATCTCGTCTCGCGATGCATTGTTGTTCGCACTACATATTGCATTGCACACACACACACATCTTCGAATGCCTCCGCCGCGTGTACGAACAGCGCAAATCTCTTTCTTGTGCTCTTGCATGTATGCGTTTTGCGCCCGACGATGTGGTATGCGCGCATTTATTTGTTTGTTGCGTGCTGCAGCCACGAAGACGACGACGACGACGAAGACGTAGGGTCCTCGCTGGCAAACAATAAACAAGTTGTGTGTGCCGTATTGTGCATCATGTACGTACAAGTGGATGGTATGCGTCTCGAGTACATTTAAAATTCTTCGAATTGCAATAATAAATAAAAAGCGCCGCGCGTTTATGCATTTCGCCGCAATTGCGAAGCGGATCGATTGTCGCATGTACAAAAACTAAAAACAATGCACGACCAATCCAACAACAACAACAACAACAAAAAAAGGACTGTAAACTTAAACCTTTCTTTCCGTTTGTTACAACTTCCATATCTCTGCAGACAGAGGAACTCACCTGGAACAAAATGAAAAATACATTAGGATTTCTATTATTCTTTGAATAAATGAGGATGTGCGTTATGCTAAGCATTATCTATTAAATTTTGAACAAAATTCTTAATTGGACTAGCCAACTTCCGGTAAATTATGGTAAATACTTAATACAAAGTTCAAAGGCACGCGTGCGCGTTAAGAATATATAAATTTCAAATTAATTGCGCTCAGAGAGTGTGGTGCGATGAGTCAAGAACTAAATGGCCACGACAACAAGTGTACAAAGATGTCAACTCTCTTGATGATTCACGATGCAACACGATGCAAGTACGCGAAAAAATGAAATAAAAGGAGCAAAACAAAGAGATGACACTTTGACGAACACCGATAAGCTAATAGCGCCGACGACGAGGAGGAGGAGGACGAGAGGAGGACGTTTAATGTAACATTTCAGCGAAGTCGACAATAAAATAAATGCACCGCGCAGAAATATAAAACACTGGCACGCAAAACAGGAAAAATGGCCAATGCAGATGATGATGATGAGACACACTGCGCTCGCTCTCCGCGAAAAGCAGCAGTGAAGGAATCGAAGGGAACCACACACAAAGTGCAACTCGCCGACAACAACTACATGTGATGCTGTCAATAACGATGAGTGTATGTGATTATTACAACAGACGTGCTGTATCTTCATTTTTTTTCCCACTACACTCATAACGACACTTTTTACGCGGTTTCCATTGCCACGTGCAATGCTCAATCAGCAACATTTACGCCATCATTTTGCTATAATAATAATAATAATAATCTTATGCGCTTTTCATCAGGTTACCCACCACCACCACCGCGTTGGAATCGATAAAATCGTAGAGAAAAATGCAATTTATGCAGAGGCCTTGTGGGAAATCTAGGCCAATAGAAAATAGAATTTAGAATCTCGCCAGCCGCCCGATTCTTTTTGATAGAACAAAGTCAACCTTGTTATTTTTGAATATCCGCGTGGAGATGCCAAAATTCGCGCGCGGCAGTTAAAAAATAATGCGTGGAATTAATGAATACACTTTCGTGATATATCATCAAGCGATGCGATGCGATGCGATGCGATGCAATGCGAGCGCGTAAATAAAGAGTGAAGCAGAAGTATATACAAACAAGTGAACAAAGTTGAATGATGATGAGGATGATGATGACGACGACGATGATGATGATGAAGAAGATGCCCGACATCACTTGTTCTGGTCTTCCTCGCTCCTTCCTGTCGGGGACCTTGAGACGGACCTAGTTCAACACCCGCGCTGCACTCACAACAACATACGCCGCGGCCGTTTGTTGCTCGTGCTGGTGCTCAATTCAAAATCTCATCAAGTGCATTCGAATGCCGTGCGTACGATGCGCGTACACCTTCGTAATAATGTGGTGTTTATTGAATTCACGCATTCAATCGTCGCGACTGCCGACTACTATTTGATACACTTTTTGATTGAATGCGCACACGCAACGCGCTCAACTCTTGCGAAGGAAGACCCAGACAGGTTGCTTACACACGCTGACCAGTTTCACTCATTTCACTTTCATTCAATCGCCAACCAACAACCACGACCACGATCAATTCATTTGCTCATCAGACACATTTGCATTTTTTGCGCAATTATTGCACAAACTTCCTCAAATTTTGCTCAAGCATCTCTCGAAATCTTTGCGTTCTCGTTTCCATCTAAGCTTCAAACATTTTAAAGCTCAGGTAAGCTCAGGTAGAGCAAGAACTACCGTTAGGTAAAATTCTTATCTTATCTTCTGAGAAAAATAGATGAAGCGAGAAGACGCCAAGCGTGAACCAACCGTGAATGAACAAATGCATTTTGACAACTATGAATTTTCTCAAAGGGGCCTAGAAAATCGCAGGTAGATAATGACTGGAAGCTTTTCTTTTTTCATCCGAGACCGCAAGAAATACGTGGTAACATCGATACACTCAGCTGTTACTCAAATAACACCTTTTCGAATTTAGCACAGGTAGGTACAAAAGTTTTTTCAAACTTTTAGTGCGCGTGTAATTAAATCGAAGCATTCAAAATCATTAAACACACAGCGTCAGCGCAATGTATAGCATGTTAAGGTCATTAAATGTAATAAAATGTGTGGTAACCTCCATTACCACCTTATTGATTAAGACTAAATTAACAAATTCGAAAATGTCGCAATTAGCGCCGCGTTACTCGCCGAATAAAGCGCGATTCGAATCCATTCCAACACCTCGCGATGGCCATCCGTTCAATCAGATATTCAAGAAGATATTTCGAGTGTGAAATTTATGTTGTCGAGTGTGTAGTAGTAGCGTTTTGGTAATTATGTGACAAGAATAATCAGAACGTGTGTATTACTGCAATGCGCCCTAAATAACGCATTCGTCTGTCTGCACAAGCTTAGCTATTACAGCAATAGCAAAGCAGACTAACTAGGCCACAATCTACAATTTTTTCCTCTTTTAGATTTTCATACCGACGAGAGTGCATGCACGACGACCACGATGCCTGAGAGTTATCGTAAAGTCTCTCTTGCAAGATAATTTGTTGCTTCACAATCGCATTACCAACACACTCATTGTAAATATTTGACTAGACATTCGTTTTACTGCTGGAATTTTATTCATCCCATTGTAAATCCTCCACCAAAACTTGGAAACTATGCCAAAAATAACCCGGAGAATTTTCTTTATACAAATTAGCCAGGTAGGCTGCAAATAAATTATTGTTACCTTCATGGTCGTTATAACCGAAAACTACTATATAATTTCATACATTGAATACGCATGCTTCGAGTTGAAGCATGTTTGTGCACGATGGCAGCTGGCCGGAAGAATGCCATGTGGATGACTAGCACTTATACCATCATCATGGATGGAAAAATGTTCTTGAAATGTAGAACACAAGCGTCGGTTACCAATAAATGCAACCAACGTCGACAACAACGGCCACAGAGGAAGGAATCAAGAGAGAACTTAAACTTTCTGCCTGGCAGAAATGTCTACCTAGTATGTTATGTTGCATGCAGTAGCATCATACCTACTTCTTCTTCTGCCACATATTGAAAGATCGTCAAACAACATACATATTTCCATGCCTGGGAGTTTTTCGGCTTGCTGTCTTTCTCGCTTTGGCTGTGGGATGCGAAAGGGTCTCTCCTTCGAGTAGCAGCTGCCGTTTATTTGACTGTTGCCTACCCTCAAGTAAGAACCTGAAGAACGCGCTGAAGAAACATGCGCGCAACCGACCGAGAAGCGAAAAACCACAAACAAAGCCAAAGCCTCTTTGCAATACACATGATTATTAGTTGTCGTACGAAGGTAAAAATATTAAATTAACTTGCGCAAAAAAGCACGCATTCAAGTGACATTGAAGATTTATGTCTTTTCCTTGCCAGCAGAATCATAAAAAAAATGATGTTCGTATGGACGCTTAAATACCTTGTCCTAATAGTTCAGAAACGAGCACCGAAAAACACAATTAAACTTCCATGATTAATTCTATTACTCCAGTAAGTAATTAATAAGCGGTCCAAGTATAGACCACAAAATATTAAACACTAAATATTGCATAACGTCGTGTTTATAATAATTAATGAGCGAAAGTCGAATGACGAATTTCAGCGGACAATATATAAACTCTCGAACGCAACACACAAACGAACACGACTTTTGCACATTTGCAATGCGCACTTGAACGAAATATAATACGAAAATAATGCAAATTGCATATTCGTCCGCTACGAATGACAAACGCGTATTGTTTTGCGCATTTAGCCAGCGCGGCTTGCATATATTCACTCAGTAGATGCAATTCGATCGTTTTGTAAACAATATTATTAAAACAACTACACGCGAATTTGCGCTGTCTCATTGCGCTGACATAAAGCAGTGGGTGGTGGAACGAAGGAGACTGCGCTCATACCATTTTGTTTAATAAACACGTGTTGTTTCAATTTTGTAATATTTTTCTCGGTTGCCACCTTAAAAGCGTCATTTCCATGCACGAAAATATTACACAATGATTATCACTTCATTATTATCCTTCGATAAAATATTACACTACTAGATCCGCAGCGTTCGCTTTTCATAGCCAGCCAGATGTTCAAATTCCACCCAACGATTTTCCAAGATTTCCAAATCTGTTGCATGCAGTAATTAAATACTTAAAGTCATCACCGACATACGATTTTCATTAAGTCTGTCTGTTTGTCACATGTGTGAATCGAAAATATGTTTTCAACTTGCATTTGATGCGTTTTTATGATTTTCAAACGAATGAATGCCCTCTGACAAAAGTCTTACTACAGTGCTTGATTCGTCTCGCGAAACAGATAGCAATCAGGTATTTTGATTCTTGGTCGGATGTCACCAGTTTTCTTCTTCTTCTTCTTCTTGTTGCTGTTGTTATTGCAATATTTGCATATACACAAGCGCAGTCATTCGAGTAGATTTCAAATTGCATTTTCAATCGTATGATAAATGCGCCGATATGCAGTTGAGCTTTATACGCGGCGTCCCACTCGACAAATAATAAACGAAAACAACTCAAAATTTATTGTGGGAACTTTTCAAGCATTGCTTTTGTTGCACGTCTTATTCGTCTCTGCAACGGAAGTTCACAGAGAAGTTTTCGAAAATTATAACCCGTCTTAAATTATCCAAAATGTGTCCTAAATTAAATATGCATGTCACCTTGGTTGACATTTAAAAAACGGCGAGAGAAATTGCGTTTTTTTTTCGCTTCACCTACCTAACTAACAAACAACTTAACTGACCTATGCGCATACGAAACGAGTAGCTAGCTCTCGTTGTGTAACGACGGAGAAAAAAACGAAACCAAACGACAATGTAACACATTTTAATGCAAATGTCAATAGTTGACTTAATTGCAACTTTGAACCACTCTCAAAGCAAATCATTCACCATTCTTCGCACTGCTAGAAACCAAAACTCGCGCAAGAAAATTCTTCTTTGTGCAGGTGGCGCGCATGAAATGCATCCCGACCACTTCCGGTAGGTCGCGTCGACGCGACTTTATTACGGCATCGCTAATGTCCATCAAAGCGGTAGTTAAAACACTTCTGGGGCGAGACACAAAACGTTAAAAATAAAAATAGGATAAAGCGCCCGAGCACAGTCGTCAGACGCGTCTCAGATTATCTCATACTTCAGAATGTCTTCGATGCCATTAAAGGATTCAATTACGTGCAAACAGTAAACTGTAATAAATGATAAGTGTATCAATTAATCATGAATAATTTCATGCGAGCGAGTTATGCACCGATGAAAAGTAAACTTGAACCGCGAGCATCTTTTACAGCAGTTTACCGATACGTCTCCTCGTCTAGTCTCGGCGCAGTCACTTCCTTGGCGCTAAGAATCATTTATAAAGAAAGAAATAAATGTGTGCATCGTCCACTTCCTGGCTGCACGTCTCCTTCTTTACGACGCACGTACCTAACATGCAGGTGGATTCTCAGCATTAATTATTCATCATCAACAAACGGTCATTTCACATCAGCGAATTATCTGGATCAAAACGTGTGCGCGTTGAACTGAACTTTGATATATTCGTCAAAACGAATGCTAATTATATAAGTGGGCATAAATAAAATTTTGGACAAAATCTAAATATCAACCAGTTGAACCATAGATTAATCAATTTCATTCGCACATAAATTTGGGTTAATTTCAACGGGCGAAAAAACGCGCAACAAAACTCTATTCGCAATCGGAATGCCATTTGGCGGTTGCATTGTTAACGCCGACTATTTATGACATTGCGTACGCATTTAAATAAAACGGAATGATATCTCTCGACTCGTCTCGGACGCGCATTATACGCGAGGGAAAAAACACGCCAACTAACTAAATGCGCCATATAGACTTAAGTAAATGCTGCGCGCGCCGCGTTCAACCTGCATATGCATGGCAAGGAGTAAACTACCTGACGCGCTTTTTGCTTGCTTCCACTTCATTGGCATCTCTGCGCGAGCCCGTCTTTTGTTTCGTTTCTTAAGCCGCTGAAAACGTTTTGTGTTTCTCACACACACACACACACGACGTTCATCGAGTGGTTGTTGTTTTTGTTTTTTTGCTGTTGCAAGAACAACAACGCCGCACGACGAGACTAGTCACAAGTTAATTTAAGAATTTTGCGCGGCAATAACTTACATCGTTAAGGGTGGCAATCGATGTAACAAAAGCCGACACGATCGAAAAGGAACTCAATATGCAAACGCGAACAACGCAAAACAACCAAAAACAGCCTATAGCGTGCCAAACAAAAATGATGATGCTGCTGCTGCTGCTGCTGATGATGATAATAACAACAACAACAACGGGGCAGGCGCACTGTTGAGAGAAGAGGAACAAAAAGGTGGTGAACGTGGAATATAATAGTGCAGCAGACACGTCAATTTTCGATGAAGCAGGTTGCATGCGGATGAGAGCGAGTTCAAAATTCGGCAAATTGAAAATTCCGCGCCAACAAACATCAAAGCCACCCGCCTCGAAGGCAGACGCGTCCGAATTTGACCGCAAAACAAGAACGCGAACAACAACAACTACGATTACAATAATAATAAAACGAGCGAGCCAGCCAGCCATCGACCGACCGACTGACGGCCGAAATGAAAACGAGAGCAGAATGCATTTTTCGTAGCCAAAGAGAGAATTATTATAACATTAAACAAAGAACGAATGAATAAAAGGTGCATCGACACGCGAGACGAGAGTGTGCAGTGCACACATAGCGAAAAATAAAACACGTCTGGACCGCCCAGCAGCATTGCAAAAAGCCTTCTCTTCTCTTCTCTCCGGCGCAGCAACAACAACAACAAAGAAAAAGACTGACTAACTGACTAGCTGGCTGGCTGGCTGGCTGGCTGGCTTTGCAGAGTATGCCAGTAGTGAACCCACTGAACTAAAAATCGACCAAGTCCTTCCTCGCCTTCTACTTCTTCTTGTTGCTTGCTTGCCTGCCCGCCGCCACTTTTTATCAAGCATATTACATCGAAAACTATAAACTATAAAGGTAACAATCGAAACCCGATAAAGTTATGCATGAATGTGGAGCGCAGAGCCAAACCGACAATCAAATCGCGAGATACCCTCTTTCGAAGAACTGCGCATTCGCGATATTTCTTTTACTTCTCTTTTTTCGGCCATTCACTCGAATTTTAATCAACTCTATCTTTGATGTCCACATCTTTGTAGTATAATAATTAAAAATAACAAAGATATCCTGCATACTTAGTGTCAATTCTCTGGATTTCCCTCTTCTTCCAAATCCCTAATATCGAGTTTAAAGTAACTTTTTTTGTACCTATTTGTGAATATTTTTGAATAATGTAGAAAAATGTATAAACTATTGTTGGTTGCGCACTCGCGAGAAATCCATAGACCATGGCAATGGGTAAATAGTCGCGAGTAGCCTTGAATAAAACGAGTGAGCGAGCAAAGACTTCTTCATGCTCACTTTTCATTCTCTATCGGAATCTCCTCCACAATGCGCTCACTCTCAACCACCTTGCTCGCTTACCATCTCCATTCCGAAAGAACAACGTCTGGTGTGTACCGCCGACTGATACCATGCCATCAACTATCTCACAGCTAGGCAGTGCACTGCTCGCAGCTCGTTTGCTAGTCAAATTCACAAAGCGAGTTTGTATGAATGTAGTATGCTGTACGTAGTCTCGTTCGCGCTTAAACGCGCAACTTTTCTATACTAGTAGGCAAGGTCAAGAAAACTGTTACGTTATGCTTCACATCCTAACAACGTCATGATTCATGATCCTTACTTGATGATGATTGTGGTTCACGATTCGTGATTCTTCGTCTTCGGCAGACAACAACAACGTAACGCCGCGCGTAAGAGTTCAATACACACAATCCGGATTTAACGCTAAATTTAAACAAGTTGTTCATTCAATTTCGATAAAAACCAATGAAGTAATCAGCATTCAGAAGACACACCAAGCGATTGTAACCGAAATCGAAAACTGACTTTAGTCGACAACATCAAGTCGAATAATAATTTTTTTATTGAAAAAGGACGAAGACGACGACGACAACGACAGCCAGTGCTGTTTAAAATTGTAATTATCTACACGGCATAAAGGCAAAGCACCGCAAAATATGAACAACAAGAAGAAAACTAATGAAGACGTTGCTGACTGAGAAATATACGCCGTCGTTTAATGGGACAACGAACCGACTTAGCACACACAAGACACTTTTGCGTTCTGCTAAATTAAATGCACATTCTTTTCGCGCGTTCATCAGTTTCGCGAAAAATTTAATTTAAAATTCGCCTCAATTTTACGTCTTCATTAAAACAAAAGATAATTTTATAGAAACTGCCATTCATTAATGGCGATAGAGGAAAAATGTGCTAGTTTTATGGAGAATTAAATTTAACGGCTTTTTTCAGTGTGCCCTTCATGTCACACACAGACACACACGCGTAATGACAGAGTGAGAACAAAAAAGCAACCCCTAAATTTGTGACATGCATTATGCTGAATAAAACCGTCCAAAAGGCATATTACCATACACAAAACTATAAGTGAAATTTAATTTGGCTTAACGACTAATCGCCATTCAACACAAACTGTCATGCGGCGTGTTGCAGTAGTAGCTACACATGTCATTCACTTTAAGTAAGCTTAACATTTAAGTATTTTTTTATGATATGCAAAAAGTGGAACGAAACTTACAAAGCCATTCGAATGAAAGCATTATCAAAACGTCTTAAGTAAGTAACTAAGTTAAAAATGAATTTCAACTTCTTAAAATCGCAAGGTTAGCACGTCAAGCAGAAGGCTAATTTATTACCACCGCACCGAGCAGCACAAAGAGGAAGGGTTGAAGTTGTTCAACGTCTCCTTGATTCAACCCCCCTGCCTGAAAGGTGGTGTCTGAATAAAATCACAGTCAAAAACGGTTATTAAATCATATAAATCAAGATTTAGAATTCGTTTTTAAACGGTCTCAACTTCTCTTTAGGCCACGTGCCTTTTTCTCCCGTGAATGATTAGCAAAAAAGAAAAGTTATCTTCGTCAGGATTATTGTTATCATTAACCTAGCAACCGAATACGCGGTGCTTCGTGCTGCTTCTCTATTCCTAGCGTTTGCTAGACTTAGGCACTCACACACACATTATCTCGAAATGCATATAATATGCATATATATATATATGAAATACGCGTAGTTTTAGTTCGCAAAGTATGCATTTGCAGTGTACAAGTAAATGTGCAAAATAGCCTTGAACTCGCGCTAGTAGTGCAAGTCGAGTTTTTTGCTCCTTACGCGTTGAAACGACGACTCGCGTACTCGCGCAACTTGCATTCGCATTTAATATTACTTATTATTATTATTAAGTATTATTTAAAATGCATCAATTTCTAACCACTCACCTCCCCCAAAAGTAGCATGTCATGCCAACGAAATACATTTCGCAAACGTGTTATTTATTGGCGATTAATGCGCGCGCGCCTCATCATCAATTGAAAGTAAAATCTCGATTTCTCAATTGCCAAAGCCATTGACTTAATGCGACGACACAAACAAACTCCATTGTATAATTATTATACAATGTAAGTGTAACGCAATAACATAAACATTGTTCGCAAAGTGTAAAGTACTTGACATCTCCGCAGCGACATTGAATCATTTCAAACTGTGTGTAAATATGTAAATATGAACATCAACTATGGTCAAGTTTTATTCGTTTGTGGTGAGTAATTAATTACGCCACTCTTCGCATATTGTTCACGAGGTTGAAGAACTCTTCTTTTGCACATACGGGGAGCATATTTTTTCGCGATGATCGATTGTAGGAATTCAGCACACATCCTGCCGGATGATCGAGATCAAATTACCCACCAACAACATGCGTGCCCCTTTTGTTATACCATACTTAAACCACCAGCATCATTGGATGCGCGAGAAACACACGCATTATTACGTTACCTACATGCGTGAGGTGCAATTAAGAGGAACATTGAATGCAGCCATCGAAAAACCATGACGATCGAATGTCAAATAGGAATATCGAATGATGCATCATCATCATCATTCTTCTATCCAACGTAAATACAGCCACCCCTTGATGTAAGAGTACAACTAAGCTAGACTCGAGCGAGGGTGGTGCGTTGATGAATCATTGGCAAATGCATGGGAACCTCTAATAACTAATTAATCATTGAAACAACGCGCGCGCACCGCATGAATAGCACATAACCATGAGCAACAAACAATGATTTGACGTTTGCCTAGCCAGCTAGCCTCCCTACAAGGTAGAAATGCGACGTAATACCTGAAACGCAAATATTGTGAATTCGTTGACACGATACGATGTTTGATTAAATGTGTCACACACCAGCAGTAAATACGTATTGCGACGCTGAAGGTCAAATTTGAGCTGTGTGCCATAGGCGAAACACATGTTTCCAACGCATATTTTTCATCGGGAATTAACCATCAAAGCGCATTGGCCATGTGACAAACGCGAATCGATAATGAGCCAGTGGTTGCTACCACTTTCGTTCTTAGAGCATGGGACATGAGCGAATAGATTAGACGTGGAAATCAACTAACCTTGTCGTCCAACGATTTCGGCCACATGTTCGCTGCTGGGTACTGGCACACATTCGGTCATGTTCTGCGACTTCTTGGAGCGGACCTCGTCCAGTCCGAGGTTGGTCAGTGGGCTGACGAAGGAGCCCAGCGGATCGGTGGGACTTTCCGGTTCGTTGACGGCGGCAAGGGGATCGTTGAGGCCCATCATTGTCAGCTCGAGGGCCAACTGCAGCGCCCGATCGTCTCCAATCACCATGTCGGCGAACGTGCTACCAGGCATAGTAATAACGTGCGGTTAATGATTTAACTGATGAATCTGTTCGTTCGATGGTCGCGCAACTGCTACACTCGGGTACCGGCCGGAAACGATACTGCGCGCGGCTTGCTTGGTCCTTAACCTAAAAGCGAGCGCCGATCCAATACGCTGAGCAGTAGCAACACTCCACACTCGCGTCGTTTGTTTACAACAATACGGCGGCAATGTTCAAATGTTCAATGACACCCAACCGATCAACACACCCGGGGAAGTCCGTAACGTGCTGGTAACTGTTCAAAATGGCAAACCGGAAATCACACTCTCGTGTCGCCTGCTCCTCTCACACACTTTGGCGCTGTCACTTCCTGTCGTTGGCGCGAAGGATAATTCGCGATCGTGGTACAAAAAACAACAACTGCCACCCCACGCAACGTACCGGCGGCTTCTGGTCCTCTTCGCGCACAAGAGACTTGTAAAACACCTCTCGTCCCCGGTGCCGATGATGGATTCCGATTCCGTGGTCTTTTTTGTGATGGTTTATAAATTACGTAAAAACGATGTTGATTTTAGTATTAAAAACGGCTCACTGGTACAAAAATATATGTTAAATACTCTAATCGCTTAAGTATATCTTGCAATAATATGTTATCTGCTTCGATCGTTTGCTTGCTTTGCGGTAATGAGGGTTGTTCTTGCGTTACTTATAATAATATTGTGTAATTTATAGTTTTAGGTAAAAGGAGTTTGTGTGATGGCAAAGCAGATGCGCTCAACCTGCCTGCTTGTATCTGACTGAATTTCGGTTAAGCGCGCTGCCCGGCCGTATGTGTGCCATGTGCGCTGTTCGTTCGCATTGCGCGTGCTCGCGCCGAAACGCCGGCCCGCCAATTTTAAAACCACTCCCGAAGACGACCGAACGCGCCACTCCATGGACTTCCGCCCCCAACCGGATACGACACTAGCGCTGACGTGATTTAAGGGCACTGTGCTTATGAACTTTACGCGAGGGCAATTATTACATCCGTACACGTTATACACCACGTATTCTAAATTCGAACAAACTTTTTCAAAGTTACAGCAGCAAAATGCAACAAATCATTCAAGGACATGCCAACACGTTATCATTATCAGTACGGTGTCAATGCTAAGCGCGTTTATTTGTCGTTAAATATTAAATTTCATCAAGTGCGCTCCTGCAATGTGCGCTCCGTGTTTGCAATTAAGTATGTAGTCATAATCAACGCGGGAGACAATTGCGAATTGTCGTTTTTTTGCAATAATAATAACACACGAGTTTAAAGGATACACACACCAAGGTTTTTGCATATAATTACTGAGCAATTAGACAATTGATAATGTCTTGAGCATCACACAGCGCACGGCGCATTCGTCGCATCCGTTTAGTGACCTTACTTGCAAAATCCTTACGAAATGCTAATTGACATCAAGACTCATTTATCCTCAATGTTCTTATCGTATCGTAAAATTCGCAGTGCTGCTGTTTATTATCAGCAAGTGTAAATAATTGTAGCATAATTATTATTAATTTAACTACGTCTTGGCGTGATTATGAATTGATCTATTGACGAAATGCTAAATGCGCCAAATCATTATTTGCGCTGTGAAATTGCGGTGCGGTGTGGTTATCGTATTGACAATATTGATAAATAGTAAATGCGAATTAGTTTTTTCTAGAGCGCGAAATGTGCATTGCATTAGCGGCCTCGTGAGATTCGCACATTGAGGTAGCGCACACACAATTTCGTTGGTGTGTTCGTTGACACTTCGTTTCCTGAACTGATAGCTCATTGTATGTTTGTAAGCATTCAGTACGATTTTTCATTGTTGCGTTTGTGTTATGCTAAGCAGCGAGGCCAGGTGTGTGTGCCAGGAGAGAGCGCGCGCGAATTGCTCGTCGGGCATATAGCGCCAAACGTCCCGAAAAGCGAACCTATTATTTGGGACCCGGGGCGAGAAATTGTAGCGAGCAAAACGCGTCGCAACTTCTTTTGTCCCCTTTTCGTCGGTTGGGCGCATTCTTTTTCGGTGCGCCCGGGCGCTGAGACCTTGGCCGTGTTCCTCACTCACTGTAATAATCAAGAATTGGGCCCGAAACGTAATTGAAAAGGTCTTTCACCTTCAACGCCACCTTGGGATGCCGGCCAGGTATGCGAACCCATCGCTTAGAGAATCTGCAAAGATGACAAGATTTCAACGAGAAAATTTACCAATTAAGACCCGAACAAGCCATACCTTTTGGTCATATGAAGCATGCCTGTGTCTCATTTAAACAAATTCTACTTTTACCTTAAGGGTGGGTTGAAGCTGATGTATAGTACCTATAAGAAAATATTACAACACTTTGTATAAAATAAATCCGAAATTTAAGTAAACTTCTTGTAGGTAAGACGAACAATTAGATAATGCGCACCTGGAGATCCTTGCTTTAGAATATTTGTTCCTTGAGTTCTTTTCACGTCAAGTAAATCGTGCTACCGTATAATTTACGTACCGAAAATTACTTGCAGGTATATTTTATACAAAAAATTGCAAGCTGCACGATTTATTTCTGTCATAACTGGTGTTATCTAAAGTTTTTAAATAAACACGAAATCAATTCCGCGCCTAAACTTGTTGCAAAACGAACGAGTAGCGATGAAAGTAAGTAAGTTCTTCGAATGATTAATAGCAATATTACTAATCTTATCGCTTGAGAAAACATTGAGTTAATTTAAACAAAGTTACAACTTGAATTCCGTCGTCCGTCATTCTGGCCACGTGAAGATGTTTGAATGAATCGCAATTAACACGTTTCAAATGAACAATAATATTATAATGATTGACATTGAATAATGTCATATTCCATGTGTAATTGTATTGTTTCGAATTTTAGTTTTACAATGACCTCGTTTCTAACATTATCGCATACGGCAAACGCATTGTGGCTAAATTTGTTCTTGTATTACGCGCATTGAGATATGACTTATTGTAGTAGTAAACGTATGTTGATTCAAACTTTCCTACGTACTTGAATAAATTAATAAGACATTTGGCATTTCCTGTTGGGCAATTTAGCAATTTTGATAATCCACTACACTTGTAATTGCAAAATATTTAAATTGAATTTGTTTTCGGCTCATTGAAATGGTGGGAATTCAAATGAAAAAGTATATTTACAAAGGCATTTGAATTACATTCATTCACTCTTTATAATATAGACAATTCAGTAACCGTTTAACATTTGGTATAATATTTTATAGATTTTTAATTTTTATTTGGAATTTTGTCACATTTCTCTTTTACCAAACTGTAATTAAAAGTCGAATTTCGAAATAATTATTCATTTTTCTTCTAGGGTTACTTTAGCCAATTATTTTAAACACCAATTTTCATTTTGCTATTGTTACGTTATGAACATTTACCAGTGGAAATAGAATAATTAAGTATAGAAAATTAAGCTTAGAACCGAAGGAAACTAATGATCAAAGAATCACACAACACTCGCTATAGTCTTCTTATAATAATAAGCAGCATAATAAAACGTAACAATAAATAATTCCATAAAAAGTACGACAAGTTTACGATGTGTAAACTGAAGCAGCATATCATGTATTGATTAGTTTTGACACTTTCGATCAGTTCATCATCACTTATGAATGAATAAAAATGTGTGTGTGTATGTATGTGGTAAGTATTATTAATTAATTTTATGAAATAATTATATGATTGCATTATTAGTTAGTATATTGTTTGTTTATTTATTGTTATTAGTCTTCGAACGCATTCACTCGACTTGTAAGTTTTGGGAATTAATGATTGTGAGCAAATAACAGCTTTATAAATACGTAAAACGTTCAATCAAGATATCATATGAATAACCATTAATTACTCTATCAACAGTATTCATTAATTTCCAAAGTAGTAGATAAATTAGTTGAAAGAAATGCAAATTGAACACACGTTAAAAATCAAGTGTTGGTACGTTTAGTGATGTTAATTAGTGTATTGCTGTATTGTTATATGCATAATTATTACACAGTGAAGCAAATAATTGTTGCAACACTGCAGACGTAATGTCCAAAATGCATATTGTCAAGGAACTATTATTTTATAACATTATTAATCATGGTGCATTTTCAAATAATGTAATGTTTATTTTGAGTATTATTAACGTACTTGAAACGAAAAATTAGATGAAAAACCAAAATTGTAATTTCTCTCTTTTCTAGCATGCAAATTTATAATATGATCATTTGAAAAATAACGCGGTGAAAAGTTCA
The DNA here is from genome assembly GCA_963978815.1 of Aleochara curtula. Taxonomy (NCBI): domain Eukaryota; kingdom Metazoa; phylum Arthropoda; class Insecta; order Coleoptera; family Staphylinidae; genus Aleochara; species Aleochara curtula. The sequence continues at coordinate 10,134,961 of OZ022221.1, read as the reverse complement.
ATTTTTCAATTGATAACAATATATATATAGAGATATATCAATTAAGAATGATTAACAAGTATTTAAAGATAGCTCTTAAAAACGAGTTTTGATTTCGATCGAAAAAATATTCATATATCTTCAATGATGATTAATATTGCGAGAATATACATAGTATGTGTCAATTTGTTGCAGTTGTTATCGTAATAGTTAAGAATAGTTTTATATATCATAGACATAAGAACAATTTTTGTCATTTACCAAATTGGATTATTTACCTACTTTACTTTGCTTAACGTTTATCATACAATTATTATTGTAATAATTTATAGTTTATATATATTTATAGATAAAATTTTAAATACCCTGCTTACAAACAAGTTCGTTTGTTCTAAGAAGGGAAATCACATTTATGTTGCATTCTTGTTATAATTAATTACTTAGCTAACTAATATTATTAGACGTCTCTTTCGCCGATGATTTAGTTATTTATTTATAGCAAAATCAATAGAATTCTCTTTGCAATCTCTATAAAACAAGTATCCATTCATCAACAACTTTTAGTCATATCAAAAACGAATCGCGACGATTTTTCAAAGTTAAAACTTTTAGTCAATAACGTTTGCAACCCCTAATAATCAACCGATAACGAATGCGAGTGTGAATTCTGCGCGCAAGTTGGTATTAAGTTAGTATCCTCATTATTTGTTAGTTAATAAGTGGTAGGTATGGTAAGTGGTACAAATGTGTAGTGTTTGTTGTTTCATTAACGCGAAATGCCAATGTACTTATTATACCCTGTTGGATATTTTTTCTGAGTGAGTCTCTGGTGTACCTATTCTGATTTAAAATATACTTTGTTCATCACTTTGTAGTATTTATAGTAGAAATGTCAGAAAATAATTCTTACAGCGACTTTTTAGATAAATAGTTTGTCTGTTGTTAATAGGAAAAGAATACGCTGCGTGATTATTATCATCATTATCATGAAAGTTTGTTTAGTACTTGTGCAAGTCTCCGGTGAATGATAAATGTATGCATTTCTTTATTTCACTCGTCCTTTGCGTAAAAGTGTTGCTTCAATAGTAGTTTTTTTTTACATAAAAATATATTATAAATATATTATATATTATATCAACAAAGCTATGTCTTTTAGTTATCCTTTCTGAGTATCTCTAGACTCAGAATTTTAATGCATAATATGTACAACACTATACTTGCTGGCGGCAATTGTTTTCTTTTATATACCTTATAAATTTGGAAGTCAAATGGAAGTAAGTGTAAATTGCCCTCTTAAGTATGTTTCTAACGATTTTTCTGATGACTTAAGAGATTGGCGACATGAAAAACTAAAACATAAAAAACACATTGTTTAAAAATTGGGCAAACTAATCGTAATGAATTAAACCATAATGGGCGCATCTTCTGTGCAATCATCGGTGATGTTTGGCTGACCGATTAGGTAACCGAGATGATGCCGCTGCGAATTCGATTGTCGTGACTCAGTGCCGGCAGACATCGTGCGAATTACGGGGCCTTTCAGTCTTTTCTGCTCACCGACACTGAATATATCATCAAAACTACCGTCCGTCGACAGCATGTCGTCGTCGGACGTTGCATGAGTGAGAATGGGCAACGTCGACGTTAAGTGCTCTTTTTCCTTCTGAATCTCCTGTATGTGCGTCTCGAGTATGTTCTCCTCGTCGTCGACGGGCGGATGCAAGGGTTGCGATGGCAAGAGTTCGTCGGGACTGAACACCTTGGAACTGCGCAACGACGACAGACGATTCGTGGCCGCCTGGCATGCCGTATCTAGCGTATCAATATCGTCAAGCGTGCTGCGCATCTTACGCAACTTCTCCGATATGATCGTCTCAATGCACTGCGTTTGGCTGCTGATATCGTGCAGACTGTCCTGCGCCGGTACGATTTTATTCGTGCGAAGTATGCATGGCGCGAAAACTATGGCCAGGGAGGCGGCACTCATACGATTCACTTCTTCGTGAAGTGCAACGCGCGCCAAATGAAAAATTAAGCGCTCCATGAGGTCGTAATTGGGACGTGGAAGTTTCTTCAGCATATCGTACAGCGTCGAGACGCGCTCCTGAGGATCAGTCATGCTGGCCACGCGTATAAAGTTCTCATAGCACTCAAACGTCAGCAGCGGTTCGGGCATTTCGCGAAGAAAACATTTAAGCACGGATGCTAATACATGAACCTGATAATGCTCAAAACAAACATCCGCATTCTCTTCCTCCATTTTCATCTTAAGTTCCTTCACTTTTGAGCTGACGCCCGGCTTCCGATATAATCCCTCGGTGTACAAGAAGAATTTCTCTATTGTCAGTAGCAGATGTTCGATTACTACGGGGATTTTGTCATCGTCGCCGAGCAAAGACTCCAGGGGAACGCGAAACAGTTTCTTCGAGTCGGGATCGATAAGCGTATTGTCTTTGATGCAACAGACACCATTCTTGTAACATTTTTTGTGACACGTCAACTTACAGGATTGGCACACCAGGCCACGTTCAATGGGCCACAGCAAACGTTGCGAGCAAATTTCGCAAACGGTCTGTATTTGAAGAATTGTCAATTGGAAAGTGTGGCCATTCCATTTTGTCGATTCCTCGGCTTTTCGTTTCTTCTCCTTCTTCTTTTTATTCTTGGAGGGTTTCACGTGGTCTCCGCGCGAATTCATAAATTCATTCATAAATCCACGAAACGCATTTACGGCCATAGTCACGAGAAAATCTTTGTCTTTCTGCTCCCGTTGGCATACGGTGTCCATCGCTTGCATGAAATTTGTTATAAGATCTTTATATTTGACGCTGTACGTGTCGAAGCTCGTCCCGTTTTTATTCGCCGCACTGTACAATTGAACGAGATTATCCTTAAACTCTCGCAACGCCTGCTTAAATAGCCTATCGACCTCACTCGGCTTCTTGCCCGCCTGCTCCTCGATATTTACAATTTTACTGGAGATAAAGTTCTGCATGTCTTCCAGTTCTTTGGCATCTGATATGATCTGGTCGGTGCGATCTGTAAATTCAGATGCCCCCGTTTTCTTGAAATTGCTTCTGTGTTTTCGTCGGCCGGGTTTCTGCGCTTCGACTGAACAAGGTGTGTCTATCACTTTCTTGTTCTGAATGCACCTAACGTGGAAAGGCCGCTTGCAGTGTATGCATTTATTGCCAGGATCCGGATGCAGGTCCCCGTTGCAGGAGAAGCAGCGACCCTCACCGGAGGATTTCTTGGACGTGTGTATCACACGGAAGGTGTGATCACCCACCACGATTGTCTTATCTTCCCATGGCGAAATGGGGTGCGCGATCGGATGGTCGCTGACGACGATCTTTGTCGCGGGATCCGAATTTCTTCGACGTAGTATCTCCTGCTGATGACCAGTACCTCCTGAGCGATTGCGTTTCGGCGAGGGCATATGCCCATAACTGCTAGTAAAGTCGGTCACAGACTTTGCTAAGGAATTGCCATCGTTCAGTATCTTATGCGCGGAAAATTCAGCTATCGTTCCGAGATGCTGATTCTTTTCCATTCCCATATTTTCAATGAGATCATCGCCAAGACTTCGCGCAATATTGCTGCGGCGATGACCACGAGGTGGTTTTGGCGGATCCGCACCGAGCATTTGTTTTGCTTTATCGGGCGCCAATTCAAATGCAAGCTGATTATCACGTAGTTCTGCATCTCGCTCAATTCGCGAAAAGTCCACAGTCTCGCCTCTTCGCCGAATGGGAGGAAAGCTAATTAATTTCGTATCGGGGTGTTGCTCTCGCTTCACCACCGCATGTTGAACGACTGCATTTGTTGGACGCTGATTGTTTGCGTATGAGAATTCGTAATTGTCAAACGATTGTTGTAAGGGCGGTGCGGAGCGGGTAACCCCGCTCTCCGAATCGGTTTCGCTTTTCGTTCGGGTCAGCCATGGGTATTTATCGGAGGGGGAAAATGTGTCCGGGTAAGGCCCCGAATACGTTAGAGATGAATTCAACGAGTCGCCGCTGGATCGCCGTATGAGATGAGAATCAGTACTATCAACGCTTTTGACTAATTTACGTTTAGAATTTTGGTTTTGTTCTAATACAACCCCTTCTTGTTTAATATCCTCGAGCCTATAAAACAAAAATCGAATGTTTTTTAGAATATTCTAGGCATTGCATTCATCATAATACATTTGCAACAATTATTTTCGCAAAAAATGGCAGACTGCTGAACTGCAGTGCCGGTATATGGAGGTGTCTTAAATATTCAATCTATCCGTTAACCCCCCAAATTTGGAAATGGCGGACGTTCGAGAAGCCGTGGATTTCTTCCGTGCGAGCACAGCACCGAACTGCGGCATCGGTAGAGTCCAATGGCTCCTAGATCGACCACGTGACGCCACCCACTGAGCAGATCTGCCAAACTAAAGCGATCAATGTTCAGCTGTGCCATCACAGACACACACCTCCGACAGTTTGGGTAACGAAGCTAGCTTATGTACTGGCATGTAGGAAAATACGGATCAGAGAACAAGAAATTTCGAATGAGCCTAACGCGAATTCGTTGGAACCCACGAAAGTATAAACTTCACAAGCGTAAACTACACTGGGGTAGCCGTTTTTTAATTGTTCTTAACATCACGAAAAGTAGCGCAAATCATGAAGAATAAATAAAATATTGTTAAAAACCCCAAGCGCCATCTACTACAGAGTTGTATACCACTTTTCGAGGGGTGGGGAGCTTTAGAATTTAAATTTGGCGTACCTGATGTGATTATATGGAGGAGGCTGACGATTAACGGTCACACTGGGCAACGACTGAGTCGATCTTAAGCTGATCTTGGGCGTGAAATTAATGCCATCCAAGTCTTCTAATCCATCAATTCGTGATCCATATCCACTACTCCTAAGAATTAAGAAATAATTACACAAAAAACATTGCGAAAATGGTTCAAATCAACGTACTCTTGTGAAATTTTCGACTTGACTGATAACCGATGCGCCTCCGTTTTACTCTGATTCCTGCACGAGTCATCGTATGAGCCTTTGGATAAAACTTGCAATTTGACGCGCGATACTACATTATCCTAGAATCATCGATATAAATATTATTCAGCAACATCAATATGATTATAATTTACTTGTTTTCGATGCAATATCGCTTGTTGTTTTCGCATGGCATATGATTTGCGCGACAGGTAGCCTCTGCTGTAGGCCTGCAGTCTAATGATAAGTTGCAATTGCTTTTGATACCAGATGCGCACTTTAAACGCTCGCCACGTTTTCTGTATTCGAATGGCGGCGGAGACGATCGTGCGAAAACTTCTCTGATCTAAGTACATGCGGCAGTAGGATTGGATTGTGATGGCAGCATTCTGAATGCGAAGGAATCGCCGCCTCTCCAGGCAAAAACGAAACCAACGCTGCAATCGCACGATGCTCGCCATAATTTGCTGATGGAGTCGGCTATCTAATTTGCTTTTTTCGGATTCGCGCAAGAATACCTTGGTGCATCCCAATTGATAATTATCACGATTCAGATTATGCGTTGACAGAAAATCTCTGACATCGATTTGCGAGCTGAGCAGTCCTTTAGGCAATAGTATCCGATATAGCTGGATAAATTCATCATAGGTGAGACGCACATTGAAACCGGCTTGTCGAATGCGCACAGTTTCCAGCATCCCCGTATATCGCAATTGCCTTTGCACCGTCTCCTCATCAAAGTCATTTGCCACTTTGCGGCTGTTCGACTTGATACATCGTATAAAGAACGGATTCGCTTGGTTCAATGTATCCATCAGCGATTGCAACGACTGCTGAAATTGCGCGGTGACAGTCATAGGCTGTTTGCGCGCTTTACCCAATTGTCCCTGAGCGGCAGCAGTCAATCCCGTTTTTCCTGCGAGCGTCTTCACGGATTGAAGATTTTTCAACCCCTTGCGACCGCGTTCTCTCGGTCGGAAGCTCTTGTTTTTCCTAATGCACAATAAAACCCCAATCAGTCATCATGATATCATTGTATTTCATATAAGCCGAAGAAAACACCATTTAAAACACAACATATTTAATCCCAGTTTGCAAAGCATGCAAGTTCTATGCTAAATCAAATCAAGTTTCATTGTTAGTTACACCAAGAAGTCCAATGATAACGCATATTAATTAAAAGCACAATTTGTGAACCACCGCCACCACAGCTAAGCGTATTGTATCGTCTCGTAATAAATTACAATGATTTGGCAATAATAAGATCTAAGATGTGGTAAATTATTAGATGAAGAATGAAAAAACCACGACAATACGAGTCTGGCGAGTACAAAAATCAGTCAGCTGTATTAATTTTTGTACGGCCAGTCGTTAAAAGCATTAAGAATAAGTTACCGGTAGATTATCACGCTTTTTGTCATAACGACCTAAGGATTCCAAAAACCAGCACCCAAGTGCAAAGTACCAGCGTATTTATTAGGGACCAGCTTCCCAAGAAAAAGGTCTTAACGTTGTAGGTGTGTACATACATAACGATTTGATTAGCACGATGCATTACGCGTGCCTGATCAGGGCACATTACGCGCTCTAAAGCAGCCGAATTTGAGTTGGCTAATGAAGTCGTGGAGTCCTTTCGCGTCCGCCGGTCATCTTCGTTGCTCCCGCTAGTCATGTTATTGTTTTTATTCGTTCCTGACCGGGCGCGATTATAGAACTGCGGCCAGGACAGTCGATTGTTATTAGGAACTTCCGAATCGTTGTTGCGATTTGCTAACCGGTTTAGCGCAATGGCATTTCGTTGTTTGCTGTGTGAGAGACAATAAACGAATAATTTCTTTTTAAAACAAACAAAACATGAACATGTAACAAAACCCATCAAACTCATGAACCACCAGTTATGATGATCATACTCATTCCATTCCAAAAATATCTGCATCAAAAACCCATGTGCAAATCTTTCATTGATGTACTTATTTATCATTCAAGAAAGCCGTCATGCATTGAACACACACACAGAATTCATTGCTAATTAACACCACGCAAGTGCACCGGAATTGAGTAAATTCATGAGATAAAAAACAACATTCAATAGATATGAATGTGAATTCTTAGAAGAATAGATGCTAGATTCACATGCAGTGAAGTTGAAATCGTTGACACACAGAATGTAAAAATGCAATATGAATGATTCATTCAACAAGTAGTAATATGAATTTCCTAACACTGCACAAGTGGCTCAAAAACGATCAAAATAGAATAGAACAAAGTCGAAACTGAGGCAGATATTAATAACAAGGTAAGACGGGGAGCTCAGTGTAAAGTAATATGCAAGAGAAACTAAAATTCATGGTCCTGTAGCTACTTGGAGGACTTGACTTACGCAATTCGATTTATTGTGAGGTTCACGGCAGAAACAGTCACAAGATGGCTAGGGAATTAAAGAAGATATCAGCCATCGTTATCAGGAATCGCAATATGCCTCGCATAGCCTATTTATTGTGATGATTTCTCTTATACGCGGGTAGTCGAGGACAGAGCTGGGCAAAAGGAATTGGTGGGTAGCAGCATACCTGATTAGATTTTCATTGGGCACATGATTCCTTTGGTATCGTTGTTGGATATTATTCTTGTTCGTGTCCACCCGACTGTGTCGATGCCGCCTTCCCGCCTCGTGGAATGCGAAATACGCACGAAAGAATGCTCGTACGATAGCCCAGCGAAAGACTGCAACTGGGTCAGCGCCCACCAGTTCACGGACGAAAGCCATGGAGCTGTTCTTGAGAACGCCAACGATATCCTGGCGCATCATGTCCAAGTTCTTCTCGCGCATTTCGGCCACTTGATACTTGACGGTTCCGGCGTAATGAACGATAATGAATGCCGCTTCCTTCTTCTGCGGTTTCTGATAGAACTCGTTATCCTTATGCACACTATTGAATTTCTGAAGGAGTGTCTCATTCGTGGCGCCCGGAAAGCTAAAAATAGATTTTGTTATATCATTTCGCTCGCATTGTTTGCTTTCGCGCGCAAGTTTTATCAACTTACTTGCATTGATCGTCGAGTATGCAGAGCAATCCGTTTACTTTCCCTTCAATGAGCTGCAAGCATCCGGTGTTGTCCATGAATTCAATGTTCTTCCACCGTATACCCTCCTTGCGATACTCTTCCTGTTCGTACTTGAAAACGTGCTGGTTGAAATAGTGCTGAAGGTGTTCGTTTGCATAATTAATGCACAATTGCTCGAAACTATTGCACAGCCCAAAATCTTCAAAGCCAAAAATATCCAGAACTCCAATCGAGTAGCCCTGATGCTCGCGTAGAGTATCCTTTTTCGACAGGAGTGCATGATTCACTTGCATGACAATCCAGTCGAAGAGAGCGCCATACAAGCACTTTGCCATTGCATCGCGGCTTGCAATCGCTTCCGGCAGGCGGTAGTTAATTACAAGTGTCTCACCGGAAGCGCGCGCTCGTTTTGCCGTCAGAGCTTGCATAAGGGTCTCTTGTTTGACGCGCAAAAGATCCGATATCAACCCGACCACTTCCGGATTCTTGATGCCGACAGCCTCGTCATGGTGATACGTGGATTTCCGCGGTTGGAACTCAACGTTACCAAGCAGAAGCACAGCGCTAAGCACCGAGAACAACCGTCGTTGTTTCTCCACCGTGAAGCCGACCATTTCCATGGATTGCTTCAATCTGGAAAACTCGTAGCCTTCGTCGATATTCTCTAGCGTGGAGCATCCACTGCGATTCAAATAATTATATTGGTCAGCGCGTTTTAAATAGAACTGACAACGCTCCTGCTCTGTAGCACCTTCGAGCAAGTAATAAAACACGTGGTAGTTGCGCTCATTGCGCCCTTGCGTGCATATCCGTGATTTCTCCAAGAGATATTTTTGCACGACGGCGCCGTGCACCATTCCATTGCCCTTGTAATTTACCTGAATGAATTTCCCGAAGCGGCTCGAGTTATTATTGTGTGCGGTTTTTGCATTTCCAAATGCTTCCAGTACAGGTCCAGCACTGAGGATGGTCAACTCGACGCCGCTGCCATCGCTACCCTTTTGACTAAGGGCTGTCAGATGATGGAGCAGGAAATTGGTGCTCTCCGTCTTGCCCGAACCGCTCTCCCCGCTGATAACAATGCACTGATTTCTGCTATCCTTCAACATACATTGATAGGCTGTGTCAGCGACCGCAAATATATGCGGCGGCAAATTCGGACCCAAGCGTCTATATTGATACAACTTCACATATTTGGGGTTGTAAATCGGGTAGAATTTAAATGGATTGACCGATATTAATATGCTACCCACGTATGTGTAAATGTGACCGGCTTCGAAACGGTTCCGCAGATTTTCCAGCAGCGTGGTTTCATTCAAGTCGGGCAACTGGCACAAATCGGGATACTCACGATCCTTCGGCTGGTAGAGGAAGCGATGGAAATAGTCTTTCACCAGCTGAGTATCCATCACGAAATTGTCGTGCCATATGCAATCGCTTGCCTTCTCCCGCAAATAGAACTTGTACTGACTTTCGTCGGCAAGATTCTTCGGCCACAGCAGCTTTAACTGCACCGGGCTTTCCTGCGGGCCCAAGCTACGTACCTTGCACTCCTGTCCGATAGCATCCCCGATTACCTCTGCGAGCTCGTACGCGTGAGGGAGTTCGTTGAGGGACAACCGCTCCACGATACACGTGACGATTTCTTCAGCTGTCGTCTGCTTGCTCGCCTCCACCGAAAGCGCTTCGTAGAGGTCGGAGAGTGAACCAACGTACACCTGTACGATGTGCCGCGTGTTGTCTCCCGACATTTTCCACAAGCAACTATTAACGCTATCAGTGACTTAAATTGCACAAAGTCTTAATTGTCGCACTCTTTCTTGTCCTGCGCCGTGACATTTTATCTGGCAGGATTCATTAGTATCATTCTCGTACGCTACAGAATCTGAAAGCAAAGGCAAAGCGTAAAAAGGCAGCAAGAGAAGTGCGTGTGCAGAATGCATACGGGCGGCTACACATCGAGGACCAAATGCAATCAACAAGTTACAATCGTACTGCGGTGCACCGACCAGCGCGAATATCAAGTGATCTCGAGGCAAACACGGATTCTCTTCTGGCCCTCAATGAAAACAATTTCAAGATCAAGTTCACAGCCAGATCGTATCAGGGCTCTTCGCGAATTCGCGAGCGATTAGTCGGCGATTGCACTTCCGTGCATGGAACACTTGTCAAATCGTTTATTTGGGTCACATGTTGCTTCAATGGCCATGTCAAGCATACACTCACACACCGTCTGTACGGTCAGCTTCTTCATTCGTCTGCACCGACCTCGTCTATTCCGGTGGCGATTTGATTCGAACGAGACACAGAGAAGACGCTGCTGCAATTATCGCGTATCGGCTTAGCGGCACCCGAAAGATACCTGTCAACTGGCCACTGAACGGTTTCCCACTAGAGCAACGTATAGACGCCAATCGGACACTTTAATCGTGCGGCATTACAACACCCACCAATATTCTTCAGCTGCACCGAGATGTGCAATTGAATGGAATCAATCTATGAAACATGAAGCGTAAATCTGAACGAAGCAGTCTCGTATGTGTATCCGCCCAATTGATCATCGAATTGCACGGCTCTGTGCCGTCAACATCGTACACCACACTTATCACTGCACATACCTATTTGTCGTTGGCACTATGATAAGAATATTGGCGACAGACGCGTATTTTAGCAATCGTGACACTTGTTTCTCACTGGCATGGATGTAATCAAAAAGCAAATCTCCATTTTTACATATCTCCTGCTGTCGTTTGCTGCACACTGGCAACATTTACCGTCAGGGGGCGTCGATGCTCTTTTACGTAGGCTATTTTCTGCGGCCACGTGACTAAATCCGCGCGACTTATGAATCATAAACATTTTCCTGTCGGTTCTTTAAAAGTAATTTTAGTTGTAATTGCATTAGATCATTAATTACAAGTGTTATCGCATCCAGAAGTTTGTTGTATGAGTAATCTTACGAGCAAATATAAAATAACATAGCTGGTATAATTAAGAGTTGATAGTGCTAATTGATGGACTGAATATTATACTCTTTTGCATATCAAAAGTACTTTTAAACACTTTAAACCATTTAAAGCACACATAGTACTATTACCTAGTTATCTAAGTTGAATATCATTGATATAATCAAAATGATAAGATATTACTAATCTGGCTGGTTGTCATAAATAATTGCATTTATGTTTTGTAAAATTTTGCGCAATTTTATATTGCAGACATTATCAAAATAATGCAATGTTTGTATTAAAATAATTACATACTATTATTATGACTTTTAGTTCAAAAGTTAGACGTTGAGGGCTGTGCATAAAGCTAACCTCGTTCGTAGTGCGTTTGTTGTTTTGCATTGTTTTGGTTCTAATCACTGGAGATCAACATAATGATTAGCGCAAATAACGTTGAAACGATTGTTGAAGAGAAGAAGGAGGACGGCGTTGATCGTCAGAAGGTAATGTTATTGTATTTCATTCACCACTTGCCTTACTAAGTGTGCTGTTGACAGGTATGTCCATTCCTGCTGAGGGTGTTTTTATCAACAAATGGCTATCACTATAAACCAGCAGAGTATGCCAAGGGCAACGTTCCTGAGAATGAGTTACAAATCTACACATGGAGAGATGCTACTCTCAGTGAGCTGGGTATCTTAGTGAAGAAAGTCAATCCTGATGCAAGACGTAAAGGAACCAAACTTACATTTGCCCTAGTGTATCCAGATAGTAGATCGCCAGTCTACAGAATGAGAGAAGTGGGCACTATTACTTCTGGTCAAAAAGGCCCAGAGGATTTAAAAACACTGAATCAATGCAGATTTACAATTGGTGATTATATGGACATATCCATATCGGCTCCTGAGCATTGGAACTCTAATCCAAGAAAAGGCTTTCAGCCAGGATACAACAACCATAGGCAAAGGCCATATTAATTGTAATTGTAGTTGTTTAAGTATTATTTAAGGTATACCTTTATACATTCTGTATCTGACCTGATAAATGAAAAATTCAGGATACTCAAATTTTTGTTTGTTTTTTAATAACATTAAAAATAATGGCTTCCCTATCATGTAAAACTATAGAGAATCTGATTACTTAATTAATATATTGTGGGGCAGGCAATTTATAAGTCTTTTTGCCTTTTTGTACCACTGGTTGTTTGCCTGGTGGCAAATCCTCTAGCTCTTCTTCAGGCTCTTCACATGTACCACCAGTTTCATAGGTGTACTCGCGTTTTACGCCATCAGGATCAACATATCCGTATTTACCACGTGTTATACAATCAATACCAATTGTTTCCTCTTTAAATGACCCATCCTCATTCTCATAGCCCCAAGTGATGCTTCCATCAGCATTGTCCGTGCGGTACTTGCGCAGGATTTGTACTGGAGGTTTACGTGTCCTTTGTCCTTCATCATCTAGATATTGCGGTGCTGGACGTGGAACAGGTCTAGCAACAGGCCTTTGTTGTAGTTGTTGTTGCGGTTGTGGTCGCCTCAAATGGGGAATTTCTGCAAGTGGGATAAAGGATTGTTGTTGTTTCAACTCTTGACGAACCACTGGTCTTTGTTGCGGAATAGGCTGCGAATATTGAATTTGTCGTTGGGCAGTAGCTGGACGTTCAGAACGGAATTGAACATTTTGTTTATCTGATTCTGGTTCAACTTCAATCAGTTGCTGAACTGGGCTGGCTTGCTGAATTGGATTGCTAAAACGAAGGGGTGAAGGTGCGTCTTCAATGTCTTCAATTACAGGTCGCACTTCTTGTAAACGTTGCGGTTGTTGTTGCGACAATCTGGTGCGTGCGCGCACAGGTTTCGGCTGTTCCAGAAGAAGCGCACCAGGTATTTGAAGTCGTGGTGGCACTTGTGGATATGCCAGCGCAGACTTAATAAAACATATCTGTAAAAAGTAATTGTAATTATGAAATTGCTTTTTAACACATGAGTACTTTTTGTATTGGAGAGAAATTGTCGATGATTGTAAATTAAGAAAGAAGAAAGTGGAACAAGTGGAGCACCAAGCGACGAAAGCACGCGCAATTTATGCGCAACATCAGTTTGAAATGACTGGAAGACCTGAAGAGCTAAACCCACAAAGGAAAATTAACGACCACATTCGTAGCGATCATATTTTTTTTCGTTTTGGCTGCATTACGTATTCATGCAATTCATAAGGCATGCGCAAGTGACAGACAGAATTTAATGCAAATTGCAGAGAAAGAGGTGCGTGCGCCAGATTGAAAAGTAGCATCTGGCTATATGCATGTATTGTTGTTATTGAAAGGCTCAACTACGGCTAAATTCATTGCGTAATCATAAGTTAAAAGATCGTTGCTCTGTCCACAGGCTTTTTATTATGAATGAATGGAACTTTACGCTCAAAATTCGTGTTTTGCTTTCAATGAAAGTGAAATCCTATCACCGCTTATTAAAGTCAATTGCTTTAATTTATGTTCAATTTATTCGAACAATCCCTTTGCATATTTAATAGATAAGTCTGAAGGATTTTTCATAAAACTTGTAGCGCTTTTACCAATCGGTATTTAATTTCTTAGATATTTCGTGAAACGAAAGTGAAATGCGTAGATGCAAATTCACCGATGCAATGTCGTGCTTTGAACTACCAGTAACAGAATTCAAGTTCAACGTTCACATCACATTGCAAATAGACAAGATTTTCTTCGACTGCGCCTTGATCACTGCATCAACGCTCGTCTATGATTGGCATTTTACGTTTAGTAATTACTAGATGTAGGTATATGGCATAAGTAATAATTATAAACAAACGGCTCAACGACGAGAAAATATGTCAAGAATTTTAAGTGGCTTATTGCTTTCGAGAATGCCTTATGGGTGTGATAATAAAGTGCAATAAATATTTAGCCGTCAAAGTGGCAATGAGAAGTATCTTAAGTATTTCTATAGAGTCAAGGTGATCCAGTTAATAATTGAGTTTTTATTTGATTTGACTTTCTTTCCAATTTGAAAGTAGGTATTCTTAAACGACACCATTGTTACTATTTTATTTCATCTGATAATTCTACTTTTAAACTTTGTTTAAACTTATTCTGAATTGAATTAATTGAATTGATTGATTACTTACACATATTATCGCTGTAAAACAAATAGCACCACTTAGTAGTCTCATTATGAAGCACTAATTTACCTACAATTTGAGTATGAAACTAATTAATCTCTTCCCGTTGTTGTTTCAAGTGTTGCTAATTGAATAATTGAACTTTTAAAAAATTGTGCCAGTCAAGAACTGGTTGACACGCAGCAATGCGACGAAGTAGTCGATGGTCGATGGTAAACGGCATGCTTTATACCGCCACACCCTGCCACACTCTTTTGATTTCTTTTAAAGTCGGTTTATAGAATTCTAGAGCTTTAAAGCAAGCACGTTTGTCATTTTTAATTGAATTCACTTTGCGAACTTTAATCTAAACCAAGCCTAAGTACACGTAATCGTACTAATCTTTATAATTTGCTCTAAAACTTAATCATTTACTGCCTGATGCCAAATTACTTTGAATATATCAATTAATTATTTATTATTCAAGTTTAGAAAATGCTTGCTTTTTAGATAATTGTTATAGGTGAAATGCAAATCATGAAGATAATAAAGCGAAACTTTTGTTAAGTAAAATACACAAAGAAAACAAGATTTCTTAGTGCCATACAACTTGGAAACTTTCACCCTCATCTGCATGTGGAGGAGCACAAAGTTACTACCAATGGAGACACCTGTCTATAGATAGATTATCAAAGACACTTAAGTGACTTTAAGTCTCTGTATGTGTAACTAAAGCAATTACAATTTCATTAGATATGCTACGCTCAGTTACACCTCTTCCAGCGCAATAATGAATCAGCAGTAATAAATGCTTAAAGAAATCAAGTCATCGAATAACGAAAATGTTTCTAGAGTTGCATACAACATTTATAATTTTAAATGTTAATTTACTGTAAATTTAAATTACCAGTCGATTAATAAGTTGCATAGAGAAATTCATTTAAAATGTTTACGATTCTTTACTTTTCTAATGCTACATTAGTTTGTAATAATAACTTTGTTGACAACTTCCGTCCTAATTGTATTGTTTAAGTCAAACATTATTTTTATATGTTTTTAATAATTCACCAACTCATAAACTCTAAAAAAGTGAAGATTATTGCACACAGTGACAAATAATTTGTTTAAAAATATTTCCCACAATATCAAACAAGTGTTCATTGACTCCAAGCAAAATCATTATCGTCTGTACGAATTAAACATACATTATGACAAAGAATCACGTACGTAGCATGAGTAAATTCGCACACAAAATTTGTTTAAAAAAATAAAACTAATTTGTATCGTTCGCGAACAAATTCATGCAAAATAATGTTTAACAACATCGCGCTTAGTGCGAAACATTAAGGCAAATTATGATGGATGGCATTATAAATTCATTCAGATTAATCATGGCTATCACCAATTTTCATGGCAACATCAACTTCCGCAAAAAACGTACAATAATGACAAACAGAATGCTGATGCGTCGTGTTTTTTCCTCTTACTGTACCAAATAATCCAATGTAAAGAGAATAATCGAATAATAATTGTCATTTACCCTTTAATTCTGAATTTCTGCCGAAGAACATTATCTGATCCGAAAGTATTCGTAAAAAATTTGCGCAAATATTCTAATTGTGAATTAATCTATCAATGATTGCTCTTCGTGATCGAGGTAATGATTCATTCGTAAATATGGCAAATAATTTCATTTGAAATAATAATTATTCGTATTTTTTGTTATTATCATGTGCAAGAATGCGTTACAAATGCGTCTAATAATTTGTTGTTGACTTGACATATAAAATAACTTATTATGCAAGTTTTAATCGAAAATGCAGTGCTTGATTTTGTCTTAAATTAAATTTTAACGTAATAAATGCGCATAATACATTTGTACATTGGACAAATTGTCGTTTTCAATGCTAAGACAATAAAATTCATGTATTGTTAGGCACATGTGCGGTATTAATTATTTTTCACACTAAAATAGTTTTGATGAACTGATGCGGATCAAGGAAGCGACCAAGTTTTTGTTTAAACATGCTTAATGGGTTATTTATGCACTTTATTTGAATGCAGCAGAAAAGCCAATTACTTTGTTGATTCCACATAGTTTTGCGTGCACCAGCGAAATAGTCAACATTTTGCAACAGACGACAGTTATGAACAATTATTACTGCTAACAGTTACCAGGATATTTATAATTATATTGCGCATTGTTATCAAGCGCATGTACGATTTGTCATTTTTTGCTCGATGTTTGTCACCCACGGTATGCATGCTCGCTACATAAAATTTGTTTTATTATTGCTGATTGCTTCGCAAACAGCACTGATTAATTATATTTTAACACTTGCGCATGTAATTGATTATATATTTGACTTTCGTTCATTCACATTCGCAGTGAGTTTATTAGTGGCAGCCATTTTTCAATTTTGTTTATTCGTCGTAAGTAATTAAAAAAGCATCTGTAGACAACGACGATAATGTCATTTTGTTCTGCGGCGCATAACGTGACATTGAATTATAAACAATATTATGATAATATAATTTTCAGTAACCGTAGCATTTCAGATGCCAAACATGATTCAATAACTTGTACGCATTGGATCAGCGCACGTCTGGAAAATCTTTGTACATACTTTAATTCGTATTATGTATGGGCATGCATGCATGCAAATATCCTACGCAAATAGCAAGTGCGCTTTGCAATTCTTGAAAACATGTAAAAAATGTATAGTGTCATTTATTGCTTTGTTTGCGAATATCGCCTTGCACGTGATTAATATTGTTTTGGATTTGAACTTCTTGCAACTTGAGTAATGCAAATCAATTCACTAAGCGAAATATTTATGTAAAGTTGTGCGTCCTTCAAGACGTTTCTCTTCTTTGTTATGTGTTCCGCGATTCTTGGTTGTTCCTTCATTTATTGATTGTTTATTATCGAATTAAACGATTGTTGTTGCTGCTGTTCATTGCGATTCGTTTAGATATTGGCATTCTGTGAATTGCCATTTGAAAACACTGATAATTCGAAATGTTTTGAATGCCATCGAATGACGATCGACAAGTTTCCAAGTTTGTATGATCTAATATTTAATTGTGATACATAAATCATGCTGATTATTGATTAAAAAATTTCACTAGTTAATGACGCTATAGTTGTAAAGTGTTGTGCGCAAATTACTTAAAGTAAAAAATGTTTTATTTTGTTCAGATTATTAAACAGCGAATGCAACGTGACTATTTCTTATGATGATGTAATTTTCATGTGTTTTACAGATAGACAGTGATAAGAAAAACTCAAATAGATGAGGCAGACTAAAAATGAATTTTATGATGAATTTTACTGCTGTTTAAGTAATAAATTCATAAAATCATTTTTCATTAACCAAATTTCATGTACCTATCTTCAGCAACTTCTCCATCCAAATTTTGTAGAAATGTTAGAAATAAAAAACTGGTGTATGATTTACTAATTAACGAAAATTTTAACTTTCTGCGATAACTGATAAGTCATAAATGTAAAACGAAATGCCTGCATGTCTTATCAGTTTTTCGATTCAATTTATTCTTGAACTCTTTATCAAATTATTTCAATTATGTGCCACAGCGAGTCAAATAATAAATAACTAACCGAATATTTTTAATTTGTTTAAAAACATTTTTAAATACTGAGAATTTATTGATATCTTTAAATTCCGAGTAGTGAATCCCTAAATTCAGAGCTTGCATAAGCAGGATCCGTTTTAACTGAACAATCAATGTAATTTTCACCACAATTCATCTTGTTCCAAGTGCAAAATTCAATTAACCGCTAAAAAAACCACCAAAGAGTTGATGAGCCATTAATGACGTTGGAAGAAAACCAAACAGAATCGTGACTTACTTGAATGAAGTGAATTAAACGCTTCACACATTATATTCATATGCATATTATTCCATTTGGAATAAGTTGTAACAATTGCACATTCGAGATAGCATCTCACATGCAACCTGTTGATTCATTAACAGGAAGATTTGCAATACTCACGATGGGAATCAATCGAACCGGATAATATAATATAAAACCAAGAGGAACTAAATCCTGAATGTTGAATGGATTTTTTCGGAACAAAAAAAGAATTGTTTAAAAATTCCATATTATTATTACGTACGATGCGAGTGAAAATCCATCAATTGCATTTGTCCAAGAGATAAAATCTGACATTAAACGTCAAGAGTAAACTATATGAAGTCTGCAATTAGTCGTATAAATTATTGGTTCTGTTGTAGGATGTGATGTATTTGATTTTTACTGGGTATTGAGTCGAAATAATTTATGATTCCCAGTGACAAATTGCCGGATTGTACAACTCACTTTGTATATGAAACAAAGTTGTACGCTAAAATATAAATCCATAGAAATGGAGTAATTATAGATTGATATGTATTAATGGCTATACAGCCTTGTACAACTACTGTTTGTTTTAAAATGCAATCGGATTTGAATTGCACATGAATCACTTGATATGGTTAGCGATTCAAGTGATATGTGAGACTTTTGTATGAATGGAAAGTAAGTAAGTATCTAAAAGTTATGTTCAACAAACTATGCCTTATTATGTAAATTAATACCCCATAGGCATAATGTTGACATCAAAGAGTCAATTTAATTCTCTTCATCGATAAATCACAGCTGGATCGATTGTCAATTTAGTTTTTTTTTGCACTTGTTTACATTTTCATATGCTAATAACTAGATCAAAATAGCAAATGTCGTAGAATTAATTTAAAATAGTCAATTAAAAGCGGAAATGCAAGCGTATTAAAGGCACGAGGAACTCTTTTAGTTATTTTTGTTTTGGTTTGTCTTGATCGATCTGTATTTGGATTACATGGTCATTCAACAGTAAGTTAGTAATAAAATGTCTAAAATTAAATCAAGCACTATTTTCTCGCGTTAATTAAACATTCTCATATTTCATATCTATTTGATATGATTGCAAGCTGAGTGATTAGCGACCTCGAAATGCTAAGTCTAATCATTATTATACCACCAAGTTTTTTATGGTTCAATAGCTCGTAATTCATATGTTGTTGAATTTTAGTTGTAAACTGTGATAATTGACGTACTTAGGAAGTAAATCATATTTTAAATTACCAGAAACACGAGGAACATCTTCAAAGATTTGCTACATTAATTTCCATAAGTCAAACAAAGCAATTAATACACACTTTAAGTTTTTTTATCTATTTTGTTTTGACGCAATCATTTTTAACGCATTCAAGATTGATCAAATACAATGGTTGTATTTTTATAGTATTGCGTAAATACCGAGAAGTATTTTCCGAAAAACTTGGTGATTGTTATCAATGATCTGTATTGAGTCACGTTTTGAGATTATAATAACATTTTGCAAGATTAGTGCTAAATTAAGCACAGTTATTTCTTCAAAAATCATGTAATCACTAATGTTCTAGAGGAAATAACTTTTTATCATTAATTTTATGCACAATGTAAATATACCGTTAACTTGTATTTTTAATTACGTACAGCGAATAATTATTTACGTTTTGTATTTAAAAAAAATACTTTAAATAAATAAGTATGGCAAACTTTAACAATGTAATTGTCTACAAAATATTTGTCTAGAGATTATTTCTGCCATAATAATTATTGTAGAGATAATCCTTTTGATAAAACTCATAAGTTTCCATAAGAAAATTATAAAATACTTGAATAATTTCTTTTCACATGTGGCGTACTGAAATGAGGTGAAATAATGAGTTATCAAGTGATACACAGACTATTAATAGGCATTATAGCAATGAGTGCAATATGAATGGACTTCAGCAAGTGCAATCCTGAAGGCGGAATTGTCCACGGTATCAGTACGAGGCGCACCTCTCGCGGTCTCGCACGCATTCCCGCTGATAGGAAGCAAGTGCGCTCAACTAGTCAGTCAGTGCGCGGCGTGTCGGCATCGAATCGCCGCTCCAAATGAGTATAAATATTATAAAATTAGCGCGTCAGGCGACATAACGCGTCTCGTAGTTGAATCGCGCACTTGTACCCCGCAAGTACAGTGCAAACCAACCACCAACCCAATTTGCCTTCCGATTCAAAAGTTTTCCAAGTATTTTTTACAAATGCGCGCATCTCTTAACGCTTCGCCGAACGCGGATTTCAAAGTTATAAACAGTTTGAGAAATGCTGAAAAATTGATAAGGCTATCATCATCGTGAATTATGATGTGCGCAGTTGAAAGTCAATTGCATTGACGCGTCAAGGATTTCTTTGCCATATAGTTTTTTTTCGCAAATACTGATAACGAATTGGACTGGACAAACACTCGAATCAATTAAGAATTAATATAGAGTGATCAACGAATGTCTCACTGAAAACTTTACTTGAGTTTGATAATCGTCAGTGTTCTGCTAAAAAAAGTTGTAAGTTTTTAGTTTATTTTTTTAGTTATAAAATTGCGGAATTTAAAATATATGTAATTGAATAAATTGCTTGTCATTAAGACATATTAGAAATCATATTAAAATTATTATCCTGCAAGGCTGAAATTCTATTTTTAATAAATCGCAGCCATATTAAGTAGAAAAATAAATATTTTATGTAGACCTCATTATCGTTTAAAATAATGAAACAATTCCACCCTTTAGTTGAATTCATTAGAGTATGACCCATTTGTCACAAATATTTATCTTTCTATGTCATTTTTTTTATAATTTCCTTTAATGGTAAATATTACTCATAAATGTGGAAATTTTCATTGGAAAAATGTATCAAGTGTTAACACTAAGGGGCTAAGGTCTGTACGATTAACCCTTAACAACACCACTGACAAGCAATCGATTTTATCTATCTATAAACAGAAGTAAACTAGCACCAACTGAAAATAACAAGGAGAAACTAAACATATTATCAAATTATTCCATCTGATTTGAGTATAGCAATAAAATAGTGTCAATGATTTCTGTGCTGAACAAAGAGAGCATGAGCTTAATAACAATTTCAATGATTTTTCGAATAGTAGTAATAATAATAAGACGAGAAAGTAATTATTCAGAGCACGTGGGTTAACAAATTGTTTTTATTGATTTCTCGTATTCCATTAAATATTATTCACTATCGGGTGCTGAATGCTTGGCAATTCTAGGAATTGCAATAAAAATATTTGCACATACGTAGATGGAAAAATGTTTAAACAACAAAAAAGCATTAACTATTAAAAGTTGAGAAATTGAAACGTTTTTTGCCACTCTTATTCCAATTCATTGATTTGTTTTTAAAATTATGCCAACGTCCTTTACTGTATTGTAAATTCCATTTTAATTGCATTTTCAATGCATGTTTATGATAACAGTAATATTATGATAACATAAAATCCACGCGGTCTTAATTGCCAATTAATAATATTCACAGATTGAGTTTTAATTAAATTTATAAATAAATCATTTTAATTCAACCGCACTTTAGTGTAAAATCGTTAGCATGTTCGTTCACTTGCATAGAAAGTTGAAAAGTATTTTATTTTATGTAACATCAAGGAAATGATTACATAAATCCTGAGTACTAGAGTATTACGAACGAAATTATTAAATTCAATGAAAATTTTACTCGCTTTATCAAAATATTTTTAGGTAATGCGCAATCCAAGTCAAGTTCACTTTATCATCAGTACAATAAAGTATTTACGATAAAAAAAACACGCGAGGAAATAACTTTTTTAAAAACATACAGCACTAATTAAATTAAAATTCATTAGCACACTCGTATTAAATATTTGACTCATCGACTCATTGCAAAAAAATTTAATAAACAAAGGAAAATTACAATCGTTGCATTTATGCATTGAATTCAACATTGATGCAACAAAACGATAAAAGAATCATTATCATTTGCGTTGATAATTGATAATTGCTAATTAATAACTAACATGATTATTCATTTACCGAAATAACCATGGAAATAGTGTATTTTAAACTCGATTGTTTGTTTGTTGTTGTCGTAGTTCGAAAGCATCTAGGACAATGAAGTAAAATATGATGAAATCGTTTGAAAAAAGTTTGTCAAACATAATAAAAAAAAGACAATACTAATGGCTACCGATGTTAACATACTGTTTATTAATAAGATGCTTTAGAGTGCTTGACGTGGCTTGATTTCCCAATTTAAAGTAAAATGCTAAAAGCCATAAAACTATGCCATTTGCTCATTATGTGAATTGCGAGTGCTTCTTCGACTTCCACGATAAAATCCTAACTCTACAAGTTGAGGACGGAAAAGCGAAACGCAGTAACAAGTCAAAGAACTGAAGAAAGAAGAAATAAATTGCTTGGCGCACTTGCTTGATTCGTTCGTTCGTTTTGCGGTTTAAGACATTTATGTAGATATTTAGAAAGCGTGCGATTGCACACTACTGTGTTGATTGCATGAATCGAATCGACACTAATTATTAAATAAATGTAGTAATGTGTCGCAATCCTAGGACATTACATTGCATACGATTTCCATCTCCTTGCAACATTCAAAAATTGTTTATCACTCGTTTGGTGAATGCACCAACGTATTTGCTCTAAAGCTTTTGGATTTTAATGAGCAAATCATATGTTAAATTCCGAGTTCAATCACCATTCACTTTTGCAACACAGTGAATTTTCAATTGCATAAATACGATGGATAGAAATAAAATTAAAAAGAGATTCAATAATTTCTAGATGCAATTACTTGTTGTCTAGAATTACTATGTATTTTTACAGCGTATCACTTTGTTATTATGCTTGATTTATATTGTTATTATAGATAACTATTATAATTAATTGAAATTCCATATAAAGCAAACGATTCTTTTTTTATTGCTTGCACTTAACCACTAACCGCAAATTGTTTTACTATATTTATGCAAGTCATAATGAACTCGACTTTAATTAACGTGGTTTTTGGGTATTCATGATGATTTGCTAATTGGCAAAATGGCTTTAAATGCCAAGTGCATTTTTAGCACTTTAAGCATAGTTCAATGTCAATCATTTCCAGAGTTTATGAAATTCCTAAAAATATCGATATTCTAAGTAATGCTCAATGCTACTGTAAGAATAAACTTATGTGGTCTCGTTAAAGTAGGTCCTCAAAAAAGTAAGCTGAGTAGGTATTGCATTAATTGAAAGTGAAACAAGTGAATTAATCACTTGTAGTTAGTTGTGTCGGAAATGCGAATAGCTGAGGAAATTGGAGCAAGAGCAACTAATTGACTTCGTCATTTTATGCATAATTATTACCAATCGCCAATAGTGCGCTCATTATGAGCACAATGAATGATCTTGACACTTCAAAACGCGGACGCACGTTAAGAATTCACAAAGCTTGCGATCGCCGTTCGCATATATGAATAACTAATCTATTTATTTATTACTTTGATGAATTAGTTTTTAAACTTGATTCACCGTACGCCTTGAAATCGACTCTTTAGTTCCGACATTTTTGTCCGTCATACGTTCGGAAGTAAAAATCCACGACTAGCAATGATAATGATGAAACATTTCCGGAACTGATTAAGCGTTTTGCAATAATCATAATAACATCATAAAATTTATTATTAAATCCGATTATTTAATCAATATCTCTATGTTGGAGGTCGCATTCTATGATAAGTACCTAATTGTTATTTTCCGTAAAGGTATTTTGATTAGTCAATGATTTCTTGACCTATTTCAGAACGTATCAACATGATTATATCACATGCAATTGGTGAATACGGAAGATGGCAATGCATTCTAACGTTGATGCTTTCCTTATGCAATGTTCCTTCAACGTTTCACATTTTCGTGCCAACGTTCCATGCACGAGAGATGGATACGTGGTGTGCAAGACCAATCAACTTCACGGAGGTGGATCCGCTACAATGGCGACAGAAAACCCAACCGGATGGTGATGTTTGTAAGATAATTCGCGAGGAGGACCTCAAGTTAATTGACGGTGAATTGCACGTGAGTGCAAACGCACAAACTGTTGAATGCACAACGTGGGAGTTTGATGGTAAAGGTGAGTAAGTTATGAAATATAAATTTGTGAATGCATATGCTGGCTTAGTATCTATCTAAGTAAGTAATAAATTCAAGAGATAAACTAAGCCGCAGAAACAAGCTACTTTATCAAATGAGTAAATTTACCAATCAACGCATCAACGCATGCTCTCGCTGTTGTTGATAACAATCAGATGCAGTCAAGATTGTTTGAAACAATTACTTCCGCTTAAAGTTGACGTAATGGTATGATCATTACAATTCTTCTTACTCGGTTAAATAACGCTCCATGTTTTACTTTAGTAATTTGATTTTCTCTATTTTCAAGGGAGCACTCTTATCACGGAATATGGATTGCTCTGTTCAAAGGCGAATTTAATCAGCATTGCGGAAATGATGTTTCTGGCTGGGGTAGCAATCGGTGGACTTGTGAGTGGTGTGATTTCAGATCGTTATGGCCGCAAGAAAACACTTATTGCTTCTGTTGCTGTACAAACAACATTAGGAGTGATCATCTCCTTTAATCCATGGTTCGAATTGTATTGCATATTGCGTGCTTTATTGGGATTCTTTTCGGTCTCAGTCGTATTTAGCGCATTCGTCTTAAGTATTGAATTAGTCGGAGGTACATGGCGAACAGTCGCGGGAATTTCTTTTTTATTTCCGGCAAGTTTAACTTATGGTCTCATATCCGCTATTGCATATTTTGTTCGTGATTGGAGAACACTGCAATTAATCGTCTCACTGCCTGGAGCACTCATTCTTTCCTACTGGTAATTAATAAAATTTCAATACGTGATAATGAGATAATTTTGTATTTATTTTTAAGGTGGTTAATGCCAGAATCTCCACGTTGGTTGCTTGCTATGGGAAGGACGCAAGAAGTATTGAAAATATTAGAACAAGCTGCCAAGTTTAATAAGAGAGAATTGCCTGCTAATTTGGATAAACAACTTTTACCAACTTCGACATCAATTAATAATGAGTCTGCTGGAGTTTTGGACTTGTTCAGAACGAGACGTCTTCGAAAGATTACGATTTGTCTGTTTACTATTTGGTTCTCAGTTTATTTCATCTACTACGGCATTACTTTAAACCTGGGAAATATTGGCGGCGACTTATATTTGACTTCAGCACTGAGTGGACTGGTTGAAATACCAGCAATGGCTATCAGTATTGTGGTCTTATTGAAAATGGGCAGACGTTGGCCATTTGCGTGTACAATTTTCTGTGCTGGTTGTTTCTGTTTATTGATTACAATAGCACCAACCATATTGCAAAATGCACAATGGTTAATTACGAGTTTTGCAATGTGCGGCAAATTCCTCATCTCTTCATCTAATTCTATCATGCCCGTTTTTACTGCGGAGTTATATCCGACAAAAATTCGAAATATTGGCGTTGGTGCAAGTAATGTTCCTGCTGGAATCTCATTAATGTTGGTACCATACTTATGGAATATGGTATTATGACTTAGAATCATAAATAATTTACCTAGTTATACTTAAAATTAAAATTTCCAGGTTGCGATTCATGCGAGTGTACCAATGATTATTCTTGGATGTTCTGGTATTATTGGAGGATTGGTTGTTTTACTACTTCCAGAAACAGGCAATTCACAACTTCAAGACTCGATTGAAAATTCCGAAGCATCCAATGACGATAAATTATTTAAGAAGAGTAATAAAATACCGAAAGAGCGCAGTAACCATGAAGTTGCGATTTCAGCGTAAAATGATCTAATTTTAAATCAAACGTTTATTATGAAACGTTTACTTTTATATATGAATTTAAACTTTTATACTTTCTATCTATAAGATAATAATTTATTTGGCCGATTTTCGATGAAATTCTGATAGCGCATAATTATTTATTAGTGAATGTAGATCCTATTTAAAATATTATCTAGTTTTATAGATGTTACCAGTATATTTTAAGATTATATACTATTTTAATTTGATACCAAATACTCTTTGTATTATTAAATATTATTGAAGCAAAAGTTCTTTAGCGTGATCTCTGTTCTGAAATTGTGTGGCCAGACGCATTCGCTGAAAAAATTATTTGAAGACGTCAAGAGGTGACTTTCAAATTCATTTTACTGCTGTAATTCATGTGCTATTTCAATGAAATAATCATTTAAATTTGAAGGGGCAAACCAACAATCATACGTCGAAAAAATATTGCAATTATTTTAAGCCAAAATCACGCAAATTAACGTTAACTTTGGCATGTTATTACGCGTAATCTATCTACCGAAATACATTGATCAATTTATATGACATCAGAAATTTAATAAGCTTTCTGATAGTGAAAGAATTATTTTGATATCTCTTACAGTTCCTGAGATATTAATGAAAATGTAAAGTGCCAATTGTTCGCTATTACGCTACTGTGCGCTGCTGGTGCTACCGGCACCACCAGCAGTTCTTGGCGCGTTAGCCGCTCGACCGCTAGGTGTTGAATCCGTAGAGTAATCGCTGAGCGGTCGGGCGTGGGCGCCGTTACCACGATGATTACCGAAGTTGGCGGAATTCCCGCTACTACGATTTTGCTGCCTGATCAGCAGGCATAGACCGCGATTTTGTTGAAACGTAAAAGACTGGGGTTTGATGTGAGGCGCTACCGGGTTTGCGCTGACGATAGCGTCTCAGCGCAAGGGAAAACTTCAAATCGCTATAACTTCTAAAATAATGAACCGATTTCAATGGTTTAAAGACTATTATCACCAGTTTGAAATGCCCTTTCTTACTATGGTATCATCCTCATTTGAATACTAATATTACTTAAAGACATTGTCGTGTTTTTAACTAAAATTCAGTAAAAGTACTCTATTTACTATTAAATACGCAATTTATGTTAAAAGTTCCATGTAATAAGTGTAAATATATATCATTTTACATTATTATTTTAATTTTCCTTTAATTCTTCAGCGCTATTGAATTGTTCATAAATTACAAAGTCGGAAATTTAAAATCGCTGTAACTTTTTAAGTTATTAACCGATTTGAATGATTTAAAAACTGAGAACATGTTCTTGATAAGCACTAAAAGTCTGTGTAATAATTTTTGAGCTGGTATCATTTACTTTAATGAATTTTGACGTCGAAATGACTGATGTATGTCCTGCTCAAATAACGCTATTGTATACACTGGCAATATACGATACCATGTTTTAATTTATAATATATTTCAGCTAATAAATGCCTTAACTATGTAAAGGTTCGTTATATTAATTTTGATATCCCAATGTAGAATCATAAAGTAAAGAAGAGCGGAGGTTATGTTGCAACCAACCCAATGCCAAACAAATCAATCAAGAAGTACTGTGTGATATAATACACTCTAGCATTTAAGTGTAAATTCATTTCAATATTAAAGCTTAATCTCATTAACTGTGATAATTTGGAATTGCAATCATGAGTTCAGACTACACGACGTTTAATCCAAATCCGGATTTGTTGGACACTATGGTTGCAATGGGTATTGATAATGAAACAGCGAAAATTGTGCATTTATCAACTCACCCCCAAAATAATACTAATTGTGTGTGTTCTTGTAGGCCTTATACAAAACTGGTAATAGTTCATGTGATGCTGCAATTGCTTATGTTTTTGACAATACTCTTTCGGAAGCTGAAGCTGATTTGCCTCAAAACTCTAGTTCAAAGTCACTGGATAGACGACGTGTTGCACGCCAACAACAACGTGGGGCACATGAGAGTGAATCAGATCCAGATGTTAGCCAACCTTATAAAATGGTCTTTGTGGTAAACACAAGTTTACAAATGGGCACTGGTAAAATAGCAGCACAAGTTGCTCATGCTGCAATTGGCTTGTATAAATCACTTATGGAGGGTGAAACAGCAAATCATGATGCCTTAGAGTACTGGGAAGATGATGGGTAAATATTATACCCTCATATCAAGCATGACATTCTAACTACAATCTTGTAATTGCAGAGAAAGGAAAATTGTTACTCGAGGACAGAATGAGCAGCATCTTCTTGATTTAAATGAGTCTGCATCAAATGCTGGGCTACTCTCATATCTGGTACATGATGCTGGTCTAACTGAGGTTGCTGCTGGTTCAACCACAGTTCTGGGAGTTTTTGGTCAACATGATCATGTAAACACAATAACTGGTGAGCTACCATTGCTCTAAAGTTTGTATACAATGTGATAGTATCACTGTTACTACTAATTAGGCACATTAATTAAATGGCAGTGGAATTTAGATAATTTAGCATTGAAATGTACCCATGTTGTAAAACAATGTGATGGTTGTAACTACTCCTTGTTACACCACTTATTACTTTATTCAATTTTATTGAATCAGCTGTTCTTTTTATGCGTATTTGTTATCACAATAGGTATTAAACTAATTTTAATTTTGAAAAATCATTAAACTATTCAAACAGTATATGAGAATTTGTGATCAATATAAATTAACTTGCATTCCATTGGAAACAAAGAGTTTAGAATAATTGTATCCAGATATTTGTTGAACCATCAATCGAAACAATATCGTCAACCTCAGGAACGTTTGATCGACAAATGGGACATGATCGGACTCTGTTGAGCCAAATTTGAATACATGATTCACAGAATATGTGTTTACATTGTAATATTCTGGGTTTTTGGAATGCATCTCTGCAGATGGAACATTCGTTTTCAACTTTGCCCAGCAATCCTTTGCTTGGTTGTTCGCCAATAATACTCTATAAGAACGAGCATCACATCTATTAAATATCGCTAATAATCTAACTTACTGGTTTGTGTATCAAATCATATGTAGATCTTTGCAGGGTTCTCAGTTTAAACAAAATAAACGTTGTTTTTGTAATCAAGTAAAGCGTTCCTAGAAGGAGTGCGATACCTTTGTCACCGCTTTCATGAGTATCACACCAATAGCGCATCCATGGAGGCATTGTTAATATGGCACTGTATGTTTGACAAACAGATTCTATGAATAAATACAATTTGCTCTAGAATTATAAACTAAGCAATAATCTTTTAAAGCCTGTAATCCTTGTAAACCACTTACTCTTTGGGAATAGTTGAGAATTGAAATTGGCAGTAATGTAACAACAATCTTTATGAGAAGAATGATTAGTTTGAAAATAATGTCTGTCATTGATATATACCATAATAAATCACCTGCATGCAATGGTGATGGATAAATTTGACAACAAATTAACCCTCTGAACAGATTGCCATAATTATATACCAGAATCATACCAATCACTATGTTTATCAATGCACAATGTAGTTTGGCCGTATCAGGAGGCTGAGATTTGTTAGTTTGCATCTTCAAAATATGATTTGCGAATATAAATACACCGTATACGAATAAAATGCATAACACCGTAAGTAAGTAATTATAAATGAATTTTAGCAGGAGCAAAAACACAACTGGAACATAAATGAACCATGGAAATTGTTGTGTATTAATGCCAAGCTGATTCCTTTGATCTCCATTACGCTCCATTAGAATTTGAGTTGAATTTCACATAATAAGTAGGCTTTTACTCAGCACGCACGTTTTATTTCATTAATAACACTACCAGACTTGCATTATGAATTATTTTGAAGCAAAGTCCATTTATTAAATCTACAGCTTTAGCTATGCTTTCTCAATCACATTGGCTGGATTAATTTAGACGTTTGATAATGTGAGTTGCTTAAGTAAGTCAACCAAATCAGCTGACTTAAGTCAACAAATTAAATATTCACTTACTAGAGAATGCAAGTCTGGTTTGTTTTTGTGTAAAGTATTGGTAGCTCTAGCAAAATATATACATAATACTACCAATAATCTTTTAAGATCATCAATTATTTATAGTAAATGTAATATTTGTGTTAAGAATTTGCTGCATTTCAGTATTATCGTAAAGAATGTTCCCTTTTTAATTTTTAAAAGTGACCAATCGTGTTTTCAAGGGGCCAATGTCCTTTATTTAAGCGCATCAGTGTTTGCTTCCAAGAACAAGGACACCTATTTGCAATGGACGACAAGAATATTAACGCCGAGGAATCGAACTACGTACGCAGATAACAAATACTTTTAAATATACGTGATATGTGTGTATACGTATTTTGTCAATAGAGAATATATTAACTTGCTCAAACGTTTACTTGATTCTGTAAACAAATGTTTCATGGTTGTATGAAGAATTAAATTATATAAAACATCTGTTTACACTTGATTGATTAATTAATTCAGTCAGGCAATCCTTAAATTACGCTTTCCTCGTTGTGATCAACTGAAATATTAGAAAATGTATTGCGCGCTGTATATTAAATACTCATGCAATCATGTCAAGTACTTATTGCAACAAAACCGACAGTTGAATGCATCTCGTACCTACTTATGTTGTGTTGCTAACAACAATGGGCAATACACTTTATGGATGTTCAATCAACCACCAAACACGCAATACGACCTGACAGTGAAACAAGAAAGTCATAAAGTTGATTTATGCTTGTGTTAATTTGAGGTCCATGGTAGCACGGAAGAGGGGATCAGTTCTGGATGAAGATAAATGCCAAGTATCATCCGTAACAATGTCCAGTCCGCCGTGCGTCGGCGGCAACGAAGTTTCGTATTCAAGCAAACAACAAGTTGGTAGCGAGAGTGACCATAGACCTGCGTCTTTTGTGTTCAAGTGCCAATTTTAGCATTGAAACAAAAACGCGTTAAAGAGACAATCGAGCACTAAAACAACGTGACTGCTGACCGCAGGTAAGGAATATTAATTGACAATGTCAAGCTCAAATGACAAACAAACTGAAACAAACTATGTTTACGTTGTTTGTTAGATGATTAATGTGAATTTTGTACTTTTATGGATATTCACTGTATACGTAATTGCCGCACAGATTAAATGCTTTGCAATTAATTTAAAAAACCACTGGATAATTACGTATATAAAAATGTGCCAATGTTATACAAGTCGCTGAATCGTGCAAATTCTAAGTAAAAAGTTGTAATTTAATATAATTGCGGACTTGACTTATTTGTATATTGTCAGTATTTAAAAAAGTTTAAAAACTCATTTCCTAGTTATAGTTCTGAATAAATATTAAGCTTCGCCAGTAGTTCTCTTTTTAAATCCAAAGCGGTTTCGTTGGGCAATGTACTGCTATTAGAAAGTGCGCAGAACCTGATTAACAACAACACTAAAGTTGTATTAAAGTAACTTAGTCATACAATATACCATGTATGATTATTATTGATCGTTGAAAATGTTATCCTCGGATCGCAATACCAATTTAATTCATATGAAAACCAGTAAGTAACATTTTTTTCCAACGGATGCAAATCAGCGCGCTCAAAGAGTATTTGTAATTTGAATTTCTATTATACACATGATGTGAATTACGTTGTGCAATGTCAGTCACCTCGATCAGAAACGGAAAGCAATGCATAATCATACAGTGATCAATTTAACCAGGACATTACTTCATCCTGGAAATAATATTCTCTGATTGACAGTTACTCTACACAATATTCGATCAAATTAAATTAAATTTCGATGTACTTTATGAATATTTAACGCTTGAATCATATATAATAACAATGCAATATTTACATACTTGGAGAATTCAATTTAAAAACGTAAAATTGCTTATCACCGCATAATACTAAAAAAATAATTGATTGCACCGCAATTGAATCGTAATTTTTTCAGGCACTACCTACAACAAATAGAACGTACTCATTTCGGTATTAAACGCGGTGAAAGATGTTACTCAATTTTCCACTATTTATTCTTCCACTTTTCGGATTATCTGCATTGGCTTATCGACTGCCAACTTCTGTGATACCGCAACACTATACGATAAATATCATCACAAACTTGGCCGACGAGAATG
Organism: Aleochara curtula; assembly: GCA_963978815.1. Lineage (NCBI taxonomy): Eukaryota > Metazoa > Arthropoda > Insecta > Coleoptera > Staphylinidae > Aleochara > Aleochara curtula. Next base: position 10,102,980 of record OZ022221.1, on the reverse strand, counting down.
ACAACTTTGAATTCTACGGAGATGTTCTAATTAAGGTAAATATTGTCATATTCAATGACATTACGTCAATTTGTTTGGTGATTTAAGGCAACTGTTGTTGACGAAACAAAAAATATCACTTTACACGCGAAATCATTAGAGATTGATGAGAAAAAGATTAAAATCAACGATGAGAAAAACTTGGTGGATGCAACTTCTTTCGATAAAGAGAATGAATTCTTTACGATTTCTCTCATTAAAGCTTTGGATAAAGATAAACCAGTGAACATTCATATACCATTTAGAGCTAAGCTAGGCGATGATCTTGCTGGTTATTATCGCAGTTCGTACATGGATCAAAAGACGAAACAGAAGAAATATTTATCAATCACGCAATTTGAATCTACAGATGCACGTCGCGCGTTTCCGTGCTTCGATGAGCCGGAAATGAAGGCAAAGTTTTTGATATCTTTGGGACATCAGAATAAGTATACTGCGCTCAGTAATATGAATGAAATTAAGCGAGAACCAATGTAAGTTAATTGTTTATGGATGAATTGTGTTGTAATAATTGAGTGTGCAAATTTGCAGTGAAGGCAAAGCAAACTGGTCGTGGACACGCTTCGCAGAAACTGTGCCAATGTCCACGTATCTTGTTGCGTTTATGGTTTCGGATTTCGCTCATGAAGTCGCTGACAAAATGCACAGCAATGTCACATTTAGAATTTGGGCGCGTGAAGATGCATTAAAACAAGTTCAATTCGCCAAAGAACTAGGCCCGAAAGCGTTATCGTACTTTGAAAACTTTTTTGGCATTCCGTATCCATTGCCCAAACAGGACATGGCTGCTATTCCCGATTTCAACGCGGGAGCAATGGAGAATTGGGGATTAATTACGTATCGTGAATCCGCACTTCTTTACGATCCCGAAATCTCAACTGCGTCTAATCAACAAAGTATTGCGAATACAATTATTCACGAATTGGCGCATCAATGGTTTGGTAATTTAGTTACCATGAAATGGTGGACTGATTTATGGTTGAATGAAGGATTCGCCACTTATATGGCAGCTCAGGCCGTTGATCATCTATTTCCAGAATGGAATTATCTATCGGAAGAATCCGTTAATAATTTAATGACTGTCTTTGACTTTGATTCTTTGCTAACGTCACATCAAATTTCCGTACCGGTTGGACATCCGCGCGAAATTGCGGAAATATTTGATACGATTTCTTATCGTAAAGGATCATTCATTTTACGAATGATGTCTCTCTTCCTTGGGGAAGAAACGCTACGTCAAGGTGTTAGTAATTATTTACTGAAACACAAGTACCAAAATGCTGAACAAGATGATTTATGGTATTCTCTAACCGCTGTCGCTCATGCGAATAAAGTTTTACCGGCTAATTTAACCGTTAAAACCATTATGGACACTTGGACATTGCAAACAGGATATCCTGTATTGAATGTCCAGCGCCATTATGAAAATTCAAAGGTGGTTGTTCGCCAGCAACGATTTTTAAGGGATGTTATTCAGGCGAAGAGTGTTTCGAATCATTGGTGGGTACCAATAACTTACACTGACGCGGAAGAATTGCAATTCAATGAAACTAAACCGAAATACTTCTTGCCAAATGATGGTAATGAATTGACAATTGATGCGCCTAAAAGCAGCAAGGATTGGCTATTGTTTAATATTCAAATTGCTGGACTTTATCGCGTTAATTACGATGAAGAGAATTGGCGACTTCTAAGTGATTATCTCCAGAGTGAAAAATATGAAAATATTCCCGCAGTTAATCGAATTCAATTGATTCAAGATGCTGCTGCATTGGCATGGACTGGTGACTTAAATTATGATATCTTCTTTAATTTAACTAGTTATCTTCGACAAGAAAAAGGTTACTTGCCATGGAAAGCAGCATTAAATAGTTTGTACGATTTGTATGAGCAACTCAAACGTACTAGTGAATACGGAACTTTTAAAGTTTATATCAAGAAATTGATTGCACCAGCTTATAAAAAGTTTGGTCGTTTGACACAGCCGGAAACTGATGAGAAAACACTGCTTGGATTGCAGAAAATTAAATTGCAAGCGATGATTGCACAGACTGCGTGTAAATACAAAGTCGATGAATGCATTGCCGACGCGAAAAAATTGTTTAAAGAATATAAAAAAGACTCCAAAACAGAGTATGTACTTTTTATCATGTGTTAATTGATTATCAATTGTTTTTTGTTTTAGACTACCGAAGAATTTGAGGTCGATAATCATTTGTAACGCGCTCCGAAGAGGCGGCGAAGAAGATTGGGATTACATGTGGAAGCAATATTTGAATTCTAATGTTGCTGCACAGAAATCTTCGATTTTGTCAAATTTAGGATGTACTAATGAACCATGGCTTTTAAGACGATTTTTAGAATGGAGTATTAAACCAGACAGTGGCATTCGCAGTCAAGACTTTGTCACAGTTTTCCGATCAGTTGCTCTGAATGATAATGGTTTTTATATCGCTCGTGAATTCCTCAAGGAAAAGATACACGAGATTTCCAAATTGTAAGAATAGCTTATATTGAATTGAAACTTTTTAAAATGTCTTTTGCAATTTCAGTTTGTACCCTAATGGAAGAAGATTAACCAGATGTATTTCTGTTTTGACGAGTCAAATGATAACTAAAACTGAATATGACTGGGTAAGAAATTGTAATATTTACTTATGAATCGAATGACATTTTTGTTTGTTGCAGTTTGAAAATTTAACGAAGGAAAATCGCGAAAGCTTTAAAGATGCGCAACAAGGCGTTGAACAGGGTTTGGAGACGATTAAATTAAATTTGCAATGGCAGAATACTCATAATAGAGATATCAAAAACGTAATTGCAAGACATCTTTAAAGATGTTCGTGCTTTGCATTAACTATGATTTCATAATTATTTTTTATATACAATTTTACTAATTGCAAATAAATTTTAGTTCTCCTAGAGTACTTTTTTCTGAATTGATTATTTGAATTTTTCGGTATGACTACTCGAAAGTAAATTATGAATAGTTTCATTGCTATTGAGAAATTTATGAATTGCTCTGGTGATTTACACCAGGTGAAATTTTGTGAGAGCCAGTCCAGTTACAGCATTCGATAATATGCTTCATGTGATCGTACTTGACGTAGGAAATTAACTTTTCCAAGTTTTCTGAGTTCATGTTCAGTTTGCCAGTGTAATATCCAAAGTAAGAGATGAATTTTCAAGTATTTAGATTTGTTGGGGGACTTGCTAAAACTTCCTCCATTTTTGCGCCTTAATAGCCTGTTATTGGTCATAAGTAATCGAAGAGGGGCAGCGAACGCTGGTTGGTTTTACCTTTTGCAACTGTTGCAATTTTTTACGAATATCTTCCAAACTAACCAAGATATTTGAATGATCGTTTCATTGACGCATGGATTATTAAACGTTTTATAATTTCACTCAAAACTACGATAGATTCATTTCCTTGGGGCGCAACGTAAATAATATACTTTGACGAATGTGATTCTTTGTGCTGTTTTTGCGCATTATGCTCGATTAGCATCATATTTCCGCATTCCGTAGTCGCAAGTTGATGATGTGTATGTCCGCATTTTACCAATAAACGTGTTTACCATTTCTACCTTTACCATTTACCTTTTTGTATACCTTAGCGCAAGTATTTTTACGAGTTTTAAACTTACAAAGTCGATGAGATTGTTTTTCTCATTTGGGCGCGGAATACTCATGTTGAATTAACGCAATATACTGTTGTGTTGTACTATTTCATAAGTACTTTATTTCCATGTTTCGTAGTTGAACAATTGTGCTGAAATGTTTACTTACACACCCTTTTTTACTTACTTTCACTTACAAATCCTTTTTTAACTTTTCCTTCATCGCTTTCAATTCATTGGTCATCGCTATTATTCATATTTCGATCCCAGTCCTTTCCCTTCATTCGAATTACTTCCAATTGATCATACTTATACTGGTAACCCACTGATCATTCTTTGAATGGCCCATATCTAAAACAAACAAAGAACTCAATTAATTCGGATCATTAACTGCACTTGGTGAGTCGTGTTGGCCTCCTCTTTGATGATGAGTCTTTCACTGGCATGTAATGAATGTGCTTCGGGCTTTGCATATCCTGAAAAGAGACAACGAAGAAATCACTGCTTCAAAACTTTCAATATATTCTAATCAAAGTTAAACAATGTCAAACTAAACTCGAAATATTTCAAATAAACGCGCGCAAATAAATGTTGAAAATAAAATTGAACTTTTTCTACACGGTATTTTAAAACAGGTCTAAATAAGCAAAGTGTCTTCACAAACATTCGAGTGTACTGATAACAAATACACGGGCCAGGTTAGGTTGCGTGTTAAGAGTCAAAGTTTTAATGTCAAACGCGGAACTTGTCCGGAACAGGCAAAGATTACGTTGCGACGTGATAGACGGCAAGGCGAAAAAGATAATTAGGTACTCACGGTTTGGGCGAAGAAATCCATCGTTGGCTACTGTCTGGGTGATGATTATCTTATCCAAAATGTAATCCTTTGTGCGAAGATGAAATCTCTTATCCAGCTTATCGTTGTAATAGCGAAGACGCGCTGGTGCAGTAGTAATCCGCTTTTCACTGTTTTATGTATTAATCACTCGCGAAACCGTCCAAGAAATTATTAAAAGTCTTAGTTTAATAACAGTGTTATCACGTACTGTTATTAAAATTCGATTTGTAGGTAATTAACACTATTTAATTGTTAATTCAATTCAGAGTAACGCGGAGCGAACTGCAGTCGGCGCGAGCGATCGCTGTACTGAGGTGCGCTGAGGCTGGCCGGTGCACCGCAGTGATAGCGCGAAGCAGTACAGATGCATTACATGCGTACGACGAAGTGCCATTGTTTATCAGCATTTGTTAGAGTGCAATAGAAAAATTTGCGATTGCTCAGCTCTCGAAAACTGACACCAATGCAAATTCTCCCTCGTCTGTGTGATTCATTCTTTAATGCAGTAGTTACCGCAGTAATTGTCAAATCTAATGCAATATTTATTGTGTGATAGTTTATAACATAATATACATTATGCATATACGAAAGGCACATCATTTGTATGTGTAATAAAAGTGTACGAATAAGCAATTGCAACACCAATGCACTTTGACAATGCACGTACATAATACATACAGTAAGAGATTGATTAAAGAATATTAAAAACCGAAATGTTCACTATTATCCTCCAACCATGTTTGTACTGACTTGTAGCACATCTTCATCCACTGAATGTTATTCGATACAGTTTCATAAACTTCTTTATATGCGCTCTGAGCTGTTGCGAGATCTGCAGAATCTCTAAACGCGCTGAGTTGTTCCAAGTCAAACGGTGTGTTCATGTAATGTCTTAAACTCAATAGCATTTTTGCCAATCGACTAAATCCAAGACCATAACTAGAATCAGAAATAGATTATCGTAGCTGCACCTAAACTTAATGCCAGACTCACTTTGTTTTCAATTCATCCCAGTTTTCGCGCAGGAATTGCCAAGCGAGTTGATAACCACCTACATTCCTTGCCACAGATTGAAATACCAATGCGCCATCCTGCTTCTTAATGCCCGATGTATCATCAAGCATCATATTTAAATATTTACGCAAAAGCCATGGTTTGCTCGTACATCCTAACGCAGTCAAAATTGTATCTTTCTCCGAAGGAACCGACGTATTTAAATACATTTGATAAGCGAAATTAAATTCGGTTTCTCCACCTTCACGAATTGACGTACAATAAATAGTTTCACGTAAGTTCACCTGAATTCTAAAACCGCAAAAACATTGTTAAAATGCCATTTAAATTCACGATTACTTACGGTTTATTGGAAATCATTAATGCTCTGAACAATTGTCTTGCTTGGCTGACACATCGACTTTCAGTGTTCATACAAGCCCATTTCAAAATTAATACCCTGAGTCGAATCACCTCATAAGAATCATTAGGGTTCTCTAACGGCATTGTGTTGGCGAAAGAATGATCAAAGACCATTTGAATAAAGTTATTGAATTTCGTAAATGCTGGTGTTGAAACCAACATTTGATAAATGTATTCCATCTTTTGAAATGCGATAAAGTATGGTACATAATGGTTGTCCACAGCTCCTAGTCTGAGAAGAATTTTGAATGGAATGTCATAATCCAATAAATTAGCGCGTGCTAAATCCATAGCATTTGAAATAATTTGTGCTCGATTAAGCATCGGAAAGTTCATATAATTGTTCGTAATCTGCTTCCAATTTCTTTCATCATAGTTGACAAGATAATATCCTAGAATTAAACCAATTATTAATCTGGTATCTAGTTTTCTAGTAAAACTTACCTGTATTTTTTAAATTAAGCATATAACCACGCGATATATCAATATCAACCTTCGTTTCATCCTCACACTTTAACCATAATTTAGGTGCAGTATCTTCAAAGTCGGGCTGAGAGTGTGTTACATACGAGACAGGAATCCACCACTTACTGGTACTTGGTTCCGATCGGGGCGAGTAAAAGAAACGCTCCTGTTTCAATAACAACGTATTATTTTGGTAATCAGCAATTACCGTAACAACAGGAAAACCGGCTTGCGTAACCCACGTGTCTAGGATCGTCTTTAAGTTATTTGATTGTAAGCCAGGAACATGTTGATTACGCTCCACGAATGCAGCCACAAAATCCGTATAATCTGCATTGCTATATTGGTATTTGGTTAAGAAATGTTTAATTGATTCCTTGAATTTCTCCTCCCCATAAACATTATTCAACATGTGGATAATAGATGCACCCTTCTGATATGCAATTTTATCAAACGCTTCAGCGATTTGATTTGTTGTCTCAAGTTTAACGCTCAGTGGACGTGTGAAAGAGAAACAATCAAGTCTCATTGCTGGCAATTGCTCCTCGATTATAAATTCATTGCTGATGTTAAACGAGGGTTCAACGTGATTAATACCACGATACTTGAAGAAGTTGGAAAATCCTTCTTTCAGCCATAAATCATCCCAAAACTTGGGCGTTACCAAATTACCAAACCACTGATGCGATAATTCATGTGCAATCGTCTGCACTCCTTCCACAGTTTGATCGATTTTCGTATTAAGATCATCATGCAAAAGAATCACTTCGCGATAGGTAATCAACCCCCAATTTTCCATCGCCCGGAAACCAAAGTCCGGAACAGCTACTTGATCTAATTTCGGAAGGGGGAACTTCATATCAAAGTATTTTTCATAATATTTAAGAATCTTTGGCGAAATCATCGATGAATAAATCGATTGATTAATCACATCTTTACGTGACCATATTTTCAGTTCTCTGCCGTCTGTATTAAATTCATACGACTGAAGATCACTGACAATGAAGGCGATTAAGTAAGTTGACATGTTTGGTGTTTTTTCGTAATGATCCCAAGAATATCCAGGCATTATTAAACTATAAATAAGTCATACATTTAATGGCAAAACTCTTTGCACTAAATATGGTAAAAATACCTTTCTTCCGTGTTGATCCTTGGCATATTTGATAAACTCGTCATGTGATTCGGTCTTCCAACGCTTATCGAAAAAGTAGCCTTGAATTCCGGCTCGTCAAAGCAGGGAAAAGCACGTCGTGCGTCCACCGGGGAAAATTGTGTGCTTGCTATCCATCTGGAAATCATTGAACTCAATCATTACGAGTCTAACCCTAATGACGATGTGCAGACACACCTTGTTTTATTAGATTCCCTATCAAAATAACTGCTGCGATAAAAGCCCTGATTCAGATCATTCAACTGGCTCACAAATTCCATATGCAGATAATACGATTCGCCCACTTTCGTCTTGCGATCCAGATGGAATGTGTACATTTGGTCCAGCTTACTGTAGGTTAAATCCCGAAGGCGCAAGAAGTAATCACCCTCCACGTACTTGATGCGAATTGAATCTCGATCGATATCAATATCAACCGCATGCAAATAAATCTTGTCGGTCGCTTCCTGACATTTCATATCGATTGACACATTTCCATGCGTGGTGAAATTGCTTTCGTCCAGGAAGGGCATCACCTTTAAGCTGAAAATACATGACCCATATTATTCTCTCAGCTATTGTACTGCTCGTTAAATTTACGTGTAGTGTTTTGGCAATAAATCCTTTGGTAAGCGTTGCAGCTTAGGCGATTTTAATTGTGGTGGAACATCCGCTTGTGTTGCTAGCGACTGAAGTGACTTCCGGCATGGTCCTGCGGCTAATGATCCTGTGGTAAGCGCTGCCGGAGGCGGTTCAGAAGCGCACTCCAGAGGCAATAGCAAATACACCGCAAGTGCGGATAAAACTGCCAGAAGAATAGCGCCCATAACGAGAAAGAAGCAAAGTAATTTTGATATATGAAGTCCTTTACTGTCGTCCTTGCCGCTCACGTTGTATTTCGTCGTATGCGGATTTTCCACGTCTGGAACGCCTGTCACAAAAATATCATACATGTTATCAGCATTGCAGGAAAGAAAGTAAACGGCGCCTAAGGAAAATAGCGAAAACTCGTTAACGAAATGAAGGCTGGGCTCTTGCAGCACGCTCCTTCATTTTTCCTTCTTTTATGGGCTTTGCGTAATAATAAAAATGCATGTGGATGCATTGAAATGCGCTTTAATTACAGCATAGATGATGCAGCATGATTACGCTTCGTAACCTTTACATTGACACTTGATAAACGACACGCTTTTTGATGACATTTTCTAGCAGAAGCAGTGCGTGAAAACCGCTAAAATTAGAAATTCATTAAAACTCTGCAGTCATTTAATGCGCTCATAAAACGTGTTTGGACAAAAGTGGTTTCGCTATCAATTTAAATTTTATTACTAATTTAGAAAACGATTGAAAGAATTGTAATTTAGTTTATCGGGCCTAATTGATTAATAAACTGTCAATGAAATAAGATAATTCCAATTTTCTTTCGTTGGTAATTACCCAAGTTATTTATGTAAAGTTATACAGTTAGTTTCAACCAGCAACTGCTAACTGTAATTTATTATTGTCGATGAGATCATTTGCTAACTGCCGGCAACGAAAGCAAACAATTATGGAACTCAAAATGAATTGAAAATGGAATGGCTTCAAATAAACAAAAAATTGCATAACACCAATGATCATGCAAATAACTTGCTTGAATTAATAATAATAATGTTTAATTAATTACCTTGTCCATAATATCCTACCATTTTAACTAGATTTAAACTCAACAATGGTTAATTTGCAATATTTTTACACACTTTTCATAGAATTTGTTCTCGACAATATCAGTGTATATAAACAGTGTACTCCCGCTGGGCACGAAATTAAAAATTTGTTTAGAAATGTAGTTTTAAATGCTGGTTTTAAATTTAGGTTTAAGGCACGTATTTTTAATAGGATTTCGTTGCGAAAATGTGTTACTTCTGGCGCGCTACCGTTTTGATAAGTTTATGTACTAGTTGTGCGGTGCTGCGTCGTTTTGTGTAGGAGCGTCGCGACGCTGGCTAGCTAAGAGTATATCTATGCATGCGAATCGCTTCGCGACGACGCGCAGGCTGCGCTCGCATTCGCAGTGCAGGAAGTGCGCAAATCGTTGTGTTCGATTCGCTCCACGCGCCGAATGCATTACAAAGATACAAATATATTATATTTATTTGTGTAACTTCTGCTATTTAGACATTTCGAATCAAATCAATACATTAAAATTGAGATATTTCCCATTCGAATATTCGTTCGTGATGATGCCAAATGTAAATATTAGTTTGGTGAGTTTACAAAAAGCAATTTCATGTAGTTGAAATGTTTACAAATCATTTTCGCACTGCTATTTTTATAGACTGATGGTAAATCAGTGGTTAAACTTATTTAAGAAGAAAAAAGAGGAACGCGATTCAAGTTTATTCACCCTAATGAATGCGCAACGTCCGGTCAGATGGCAGTTAGAACTTCTGAAGAGTTTGAACTGCACATGCATAATTGGCATACGCAGAGAATAATAAATAATCCACACTTAAACTACATGCTTATAATTATATACATAATAATATGTCGGAACGTATGAAAAATAAATCGTTAGTGGGTATAAATACCCGGCGTTCATTGTGAACCAAGTGTTCATGTTACTTAAAGACTGCAAACGGCTTAAGTCATGCTATTACTCATTGTATCATTACAATTAATTATTATAGAGATAATTGACAAAATGCAATGCTCAATTATAAATTATTTCTTCTCATGGAAATAGTTTAGATAGTTCTTTAAGACTTTACTCACTTTTATATTCGACGTTTTTCTGGGTTGACATGTTGGCTTAATTTAATTACCCTTAAGCGACTAGATAACACACCACATAAATAATTCTCAATTAATCTGATTACTTTGGCAATTAATAATCCGTTGAGAACATTTTCTCAAAGAAAACACTTCACAAGTTTTAGACGATTAGCGAAAAATCAAATCATCGTTCAATACACTATGAAATTCACGTTAAGAATAGTTTTTCTGAATTCCTCACAACTTTTTACGAATCAAGGATTGAACTAAAGTGAATTGAGTAACTTTTACACAATATAACAGCACTACTAGGTCTAGGCTTCGGAGATGTGTAGGTGTCACCACTCACTGACTGTTCAATTTGTGAATAAAGTTTACGTTCGTGTGCGATTGCAATCAAGTTGGAGCGCTTAATGAAATTCTCTCACATCGGCGGTTCTCCAACACACGCACTAAATACGGGCCGCCCTGGTGCGCACTTCCATCCATAATCTAAACATTAGCTGCTTATGCGATGATGATAATAATAACACAACAACTGTAGGCCGCCGAGCAAGAGGAAAGATATTGGCGCGAACGTGCACCGAATGTTGGAGGCGTTTATTGAATATTCCATTCGCTTGCAACTGACGTGCAAAGAAGAAGAAGAAGTTGCGAGTGCATACACTACTTAGACTTAATGAATTTCTAATAATACGCCCTCGTTGACCGAGCGTGCCAATGCGTTTAATTAAATTTCCAATTTGTTACACGTGTTCCGAAAGAATAACAAACAGCTTTGTGCACTTTTAATTGGAACTAGCTTAAGATAATAAGAAAAATATAAAGTTACCTTCAAATGATGAGGCACGTTCGTTGGTGTGAATATCAGATCGCGAACTAAACACATAGACTCGTCTAGGGACATCTTGAGATGGATTTGATAAGAATGATATACGTCATGTGCACTTGAAATGCGAGTAATCGCAATAGAATAAAAATTTCATTTTTATGGTATTTTTATGTAGCATAGAAATAACTACTGCTATTGTTCGTTGTAGCGAAGTATGTAGGTATAAAGTGGGCGTTCAATAAATTGTATTTTTTTTATACAGTTGTAATGTCGCGAAAAGGATTTAAATGTCAATAAAACTTTCTTTGCAAGAAGCGCAACTGTAGCTGTCGGCGAAGACAAGAAGTGCGCAAATTTGCATATATTGACAATGGTAATGCGGTGCATGATTTAATTAACTGTTTGTGCTCATTGTGATTCGAATAGTAAAATTGCCCGCACGCAATGTCATGCAAATTCTGACTCATTGTATGTACTCTGATGACCAAATCGAACGTGTCACAAGATTTTCAACTAGTTTGTGTGACAGTATTTATATTTTATATGTCATTAGAGTACACATTCAACTACTAAAAATATGACATCATCAAGACTAGATCCAATACAGAGTGTTTTCATTTTATGGCCAATCATTTCTGCTATACTTCTTGCAGTTTTACGAGCTGAAACTGTTAAGTTAATTTTGACTCTAGAAATGTTTAATAAAGAGTATTTATTTCTAGATCAATTGATTACTATTATATTTAATTCAATATAGTAATATGCACCTAGGTTTTTATTGATATATTCTAATTATTATGCTATTTGTGTGTTGAGACATTAAACATGCAATAAACTTCTTGATGCTACATAAATCATAAATGGTCAACTACTACAAAACAAGAAGACTTGAATACCTATTACTTATTCCATAAACAGAATAGATAACTATCATATTTTGATGACAACAATGATAATTAAATAATTAATAAAAGTAACGGTTTAATTGGTTGTGATTATACGTTTAAAAATGTTCTAAAAATATGTAATATGTATTGCAATTGTGCACAAATGAAAATAACCTTCGTTCAAGTGATAATTACTTCATAATTGGCTCGAATAACTAAAAATTTTACTGTTTAATATAAATTCACGCTCACTACATTTTGAAAGTGCTTATTTCTTCATTTAGATATTTTTTAGCTATTCGTTTCACACAGTTTGAGAACACCAGGTGGTTGCGTCAATGTGGTCAACTTTCTGAAGAAGGATGTTGTTCTTCTTGACGTAACAGATACTTTGGAAAAATATTTATATTTGTATTTTAAGATTCGATACAGTTTCGAAACGTGTACGTTTTAAGAAGAGACTGTACAAATATATACGAGAATATACCACCTATCTGCTGAAGAAAAAATAACGTAAATAATTTTAAAACAAGGGGTAAGTATCCAATATATTGGCATTTATATTTGTTTCATACTCTCTTTATCGCTACTTTCTAAGTATATGCTTTCTGTACCTTCTAGCAAAGCACAAGCCGCACCAAATATTTAAAAATAACTATGAATAAGTAAATAAACACTGGATTGTCGTAATTCATTTGATATTCATGTGCAATTAATTGCATAACATGTAAATACATTCAGTTTTATGACCAATTACACGCGAACTCATTTTATAACTAATTTATAGTAACCGGAAATTATTATTTATGTCTCTCTAGTTTGTTGCACGACCGCCCACTCTCCAACTTTACCTTGAAAGATTATCTGTATTCATTTTCCAAATCTCATTTAATTCTTAACTTTTCTCTAGTAAGATGTATGCTCCCTTTCGAGTAATAAAAATATCATTAATTCATTTTTCTTTCTAATGCACATTAAACAAATAAACCAATGAATCAAGCTCTTCCTTCAGATCTAATGTATGTAGTGTTGGAGCTATATGCAAATGAGTGTGAGTATGAACAGCTCAATGTGCAGATAGATAGTTGATAATCTGCTAAAGTAATTAAAGTCAGTTACGCATCGAAGCAAATGCGGCTCGATGAAGGCGCACTGAATTATTTATTTCCGAGTGGCGCAATCGCGTAAATACGAAGCTAAAAAAATAACAGAAAAACAGAATACATGGATGTAACAATGAATCGGCTCGCGAGTTGTTTCATCAGTTGGATTTCACACGAGAAGTATCTTTGGCAAGACGCAAAATGTAAAATCGTATCAACTTCTCCGCTGGCACTGTAAACGGAAGTTGTTTCAAGTGACTTGACGTTAATTAGTCACATCGTTGCATTTCCATGCTGGCATTTCGAAACATCTTTCCATTTTTTGACAGAGATGCATCACATTTTGATGGATATTTAAAGATTTATATTTGTTTTACCAAATACTCTGCGTATATTTTGAAACAAAACGCTGTGCTATTTTAATCATTTTACATTCTTTCACGTTTAGTTAATGGATCAAATATTACACCATTGTGTAAATTGAGAGTCATTTAATACATGTTCCGAATTTCATCAAAATATCTGCAAAAATAACAAAGTTATTAATGTTTAAAGTTACGACATTTTTGCCACAAAGCCTAGTAGCGCAAAGACTAGTAGCGCAATGCCCAGTAGCGCAAAATTGAGCGAGTAAGGTCCTACTGGTTTGCTTATCGCTAATTGGCTGATAATTGTATTGGAAAATCCATGATGGCCGCTCTTATGGCATTTGCATGTACGGTTGCTAAGGACGCTTTGGACGGTCCCTAGCAACCGCGAGATTGCAATATATATCGCGCTCTTTTCTTCGAAACTTTTTATGATCGCCACATGAGCTCTCATTTAAATTACATGCAATATTTAAATAGCTATAACTTTTAAAGTAATTGAGATAATTTAATTTTTTCAACGTGATATGAAACTCAATAAGTTATATTTATATTATTACGACTAATAAAAAATTATTAATTAAATTTGAAATCTTTTAATTGATTAAATAAATCTGCTATTCAGGTCGTTTGTTCGTCTCTAAAACAGTGAAAATAAATAGGGAGATTTTTTCTAGGTGCATCTAAATAAAAAAGCGATAAAAAAGACATAAAAGCAAAAGGTACGAGGTTGTAAATCTATCCCTAATTGGTTTTGTTTGTACAGTTCACGCAGCTGAATGTCATAGACGTGTCAGTAACAATGAAAAAACATCTTTGTGAAAAAGTCAAACCCTCATACGCGCAGTTGAATCATCATCATCATCCCTTTATATTCTAAATCACTATCCTCGCATAATACGTATCATAGTGCGTACGTCATTTGAAAAAAAAGGTGCCCTTTAAATGTTCCTGAAATATCACAGTTGAATGATACCGCATCATGAGTGAAAGTCAACAGGGAATAGGAAAAGCGTTGATATGAAATCGATAAATAGATAGACTAAATTTAGGTCAGCAAGCAAAGTGTCCCACATCGCCTGAGAAGTCAGAATGGACATCCTGCAGAAGGACAACGGATATGCGCGAATACACAGAGGAAAAGCTGTTTATTCTTGTCGTATCTATTAAACTCGTATTTCTTGATCCACCTCGTTCGTTATGTTAGGAAAATGTGTTGGAAAATACGATTCCGTACACGCGACCTCGCGTGTTAATGGATTAAGTTCCGATTTCGCTGCCAATAAATGCGTTTCGTTATAATGTCCTACTATCAGGGCGTTAACAACAACGGATGAAATATATTATGCCTTTCAAATCTTTCGCTTGATTAATATCTATATTTTCCAAACAATAAACGCAAAGTGTTATTGTGTTTTACTTCAAAGTAACCCTTTGAGAAAAAGTTCAAGACAACAAGGCCATAAATAAGCTAAGCTAAAGTCGTAAAGGTGGAAGGCAAACAGATGACTTAAGTCAGATTGGCGTGAAACCATCCCACTTTGCAGACGCTAAACGTGTGACAGCTTTTTCAGCCGAAATAAGAGCGATGGGTTGTTGCGACTGAAACGTAACATCTTGAGAAATCGTAATCCTCGTCTCCGACTTTATAAACTTGTATGCACAGATTTCCACATGTCATTCGAGTTCAAATAATCGCGTCGTGTACATATCATCTCCATGCGACATTTAAATAATTCAACTTAGTTTAAAAGTTAAGTGCGTGCAAATTAATCCAAAGCAAGTTTATAATATGTTCAGTAAAGACTTATTCGGTAAAAATTGTTATCAGTGGACTACGAATTTAAATTTATATTATAAATATTACCAAGAGATGTCAAATCCAATGCAATTCAATTCGCTAAATAATCAACATATAAACCATCATTTAAATAGCTATGAATTCTACCATGCGGACGCGAATATTCCTGAAAGTTATCATGATTATTTGCATAATGTAAATCATAATAACTATTCGATCAATTTGGATAATAATAGTGGTGATAAAACAGTGGAAAAGTGCAGAGAACAGAATCATTACACTTATCCTACGGAAAATGAAAACTTACCGCAAAAGTGCGATAGTTTTCGTTTAGTTTGCGACGAATCAAGTGCAACTTTGGAAGTTAATGAAGCGCAAGATGATATGCAATATCTTGATAATTATCATGCAAATAATGCACTAGAAGGTATTTAAATTTTGCTAAAGTTATTAAAAGTCTTCTTAGAAATACAAATAATTCATTCTGTAAGATGAGAACTTCCAAACTTTACTCTTACCTTTTTCATAATCCTACTTAAGTCTATATTCTTCCTGGGTGGGCATCACTCATAAATCCACATATTTAGTATCTTAACGTGTTTTCTTCATAAATGTCAACTGACTTAGTCGATCACATTTCGGTCAGAATAAAATTTATGCGTCGTAAATGTAACGAACGTGCCATAAATATAATGAACAGATAATATATTGTGAATTTATTTACAGCTATTTTATTTTAAGGCACCCTTAAATTTCATTATTATGTTTCAGACAATACTGAACATGTAATTGAGTCATCTGCTTCTTGCAATTTACCCCTGCAACGTAAGGAACGCACTGCATTCACAAAAAATCAAATAAAAGAATTGGAGAAGGAATTTCAGCATTCTAATTATTTAACCAGATTACGACGTTATGAAATTGCAGTGGCTTTGGATTTAACTGAAAGACAGGTAAATTATTGTTTAAATTTGAGTTTTTATAAGTAAGTCTTATACAATTTCTACAGGTTAAAGTATGGTTTCAAAACCGTAGAATGAAATGGAAAAGAATAAAAAGTAACGAAATTAATAAAGACCAATAATAGACTGAGGTAATTTATCAAAATTTACTTGAATTATAAACAAATTATAATCTTAGTCATTATTATACGAGAATTTACTTTACGATATCTTTTAACATTCGTATATAGCAAAATGCTATAATCAATAAAAATTACAATACCAAAGATTTGAAGAAAATGTTTGCATATATTATTAATTTTTAACTACGTGCCTATATTTATTTTCCTTTCCTTTTGCCAGCCAAGTCAACCTTTTTCACCAAGCTACTGTCAAGATTTATAAGTCCACCTAGTAAAGCTGCATTGATCTTTGATGGTGCTTTTTTTGTCTTCTTGATCGTTTTAAGTGTGCTTTTCTCTATGCCATTTTTAGCAATGTTCTTTGACGGTATATTCGCAATTCCTTTCTTCTGGAAGTTCTTCACATATGCTGTGGATAATGGGCCTTTGGGAGACTCACTCTTCATTGCCTTCTTTGGTGAGCTATTTTTTCCTTTTGGAGATTTTGTCAATTTGATTTCAGGAATAACAATATCATTTATTTCTTCCTGCGTCTTCTCAACGGATATCATGGTTTTCCTTGGTGAATCGTTATTCTTTTTTATTATTGATGCCCTCTTCTTGATTTGTGGAGATGCAGTTACTTTGCTTTTTGATACTACAACTTCATCATTCTCAATTGATGCAGATTTATTGACAGTCCTCTTTACTTTAGTCTTCTCAGCCAAAGGAGTGCCCTTATTCTTGATTTTTAATGGTTCTCTGATAACAATTTCATCATCTTCAAATATCACACTGTCATCTTTCTTTTTCAGTAATGCTGGAGTCAATTTTGGCTTTTTCCCAGGTTTTACCACTGCAGCTTTCATCACATGCTCAGCTGCCACTGCTTTCTTTTGTTTAGCTACTGGTTCTGGTTGTGTATTTTCATCAACAACAGCAGGTTGCATGCCTTCAGAGAACACTTGCACACAATCTAATAATCCTGCTTTCTTGAGCTTTTTTAGCTTTTGCTTTATTTTATACTCATGTTTCTTTTCAGTCATACCTGTATTGATTACTTTACATTCAGCTGTTCTATGTGTTTTCTTGGGGTAGCGAGTTGATGTAATCTTAACTTTAAACAAATTCTTGTGCATAATGTCAGGATCAACAAACTTCGCTTCAAGACGTCGTTTAAACATTATGTAATTGTCCATTGTTTCAGCAGCTACTTTGGCTACTTCTCTGTCAGCAAATTCAACAAATGCTGCCCCCTTACTCCCTCCAGTTTTATGTGAGCGTAATACACGAACATTGGTTATTTTGCCAAACTGCTTAAAGTATTGCCTCAGTTCAGCCTCATAGAAACCATGAGGTAGATGGCTTATATAAACAATACCCTTACAACTTGATGTGGCTGCAGCAGTTGGTGCTCTCTAGCAAAGAAGTCATGATATAAACATGTTATACAAATCAAAGAAATAAATAATGAACACTCACTTGTACTTGCTTCTTTACTTGCTTGATAGATTTTGAGAAGTCCTTCTGTTTAGCACTATCTAAAGCGATATTTGGGGTAACTTTCGCAACCTTATTCATTTTTGTAAAGTACAAAATCAACTTTAAATATGTACACTACTAAGCACGTGGGACAACACGAAATGTAAATGTAACTCAATGTAACTCTCGTCGGTACAAATATAACCTCGTTCAGCAAATCAACACCACGTTTAGCTGTTCGTTTATCATCGGTCACGCTCTTCGTTTTCAAATTTAAATTATTTAAAAAAAATTAAATTACTATGATTCAGTATTTTCGTTTATTGATGAACTACAGAATTTATGAAATTGTTTGGAACTGTATGTCCAATATTTCTTCTCTCGCAAATCGCTGGAAGTGTTTCAAAATAGACCAGGATATATAAAAATTCCACGCTATAATAAACAAAATGATATCTTAATGTTTTCATGCTTTAAAAGAATTAAGAACGTACCTATTAATAAAATACTAATAGTTAGCTCAGAAAAAATAGAATTACGAATTCCATAACTTATCAAAGAAATATTAACTAAAACCAGAATTGTTAAAAGAACGATTTCAATAATGCTTGCGCCCAAATAAGGCAGAAGTAATGATGAACGTTTCTGAAAATGTCATTGTTAATTAATGAATCGTAACATTAAATATAGCATATTTAATACTACCTTATGTATTCCGAGTATAAGTAAAAGATTTGCACATAAAGTAATTCCAATGTAAACATAAATTATCCAAGTGTATGATTCAATATTTATATCTGCATCTTCATAGTAGTCAATTACTAGGATCAATATTAAGCGCACTATCTGAAAATGCTCATATTTAAATTTGTGTTTATTTCACTAAATAATTACTTACGAAACTAACATAACCCAATGGTAATAAATTCAATCCACTAATATGGCACATTGTATAATTGAAGAGATTTCTTGTTTTTTACAAAAGTTTACTTTGCTGAATTATTATTCATTGTAGCTTGCAAATACTTGTGTAAAATTATTTTCTGTATGAATTTAATCTTGGTTATCATATCTTATTTGCCAATCACATTATATCTTATCATTTTCAATTAACTATCAGTACTAAACATTACTGATATTTAAATTTTAAAGACTTATAGGCAACTGCTTAAACGTCGTAATTCTACCCAGATTTTCCTACACCTAACCTTGATGTTTCCCTCCAAATGCAAGTCTGTGCAAGTCAGTGGAAGTGTCAGTGATTGTTCAGTAGTGATTTAATATAAGTGATTTTCTTGTAGATAACAATGAAATTATACTATGGTATAATTTCTAAATTGTATAAGCGTTGGGATCATCGTGCGCGTATGGGTAAAGCAGATGTTTACTGCTCAACAAAAGTAAGCTAGTCAGGAATTGTAAGTAAAGGGTTAGGTCTAAGTAGCGGGATATCACCAGGAATAATTCGCCATAAATTAGGGGGTTTGTATGGATATATTGCGCAAACGGTACAGAGAATTGTATTTATCGGAGAAATGGCCAGTATAACTTCTCTTTGCGATAAGAGTAAGCCGATAACCTGTTTATGACGTTACAACTAACACAAACGTATCTTGTGTTCATGCCTCCACGTTAGCTCCAGTATAAAATTTCGTGCACTCGCATTTCACTTACAGTACGATTTAGTTAATAACTCTATGCGTTACACTGTGCTAATCACGTTAGAGTCGGTGCTAGTACCTAAAATCTAACTGGTTAACGTATTTGTTTCTATTTGCATCTGGTGAAAGGTTGGCAAGATGGAACCTGGGCAACATTTTGATTCTGATTGCATGACATTGACAAGATTTGTCTTGTCTGAGCAGAAGAAAGTTCCATCTGCAACTGGAGATCTGACTCAATTGTTGAACAGTCTCCAGACTGCGGTTAAGGTAGTTAGTTTTGCTGTGCGCAAAGCTGGCTTAACAAAATTGTAAGTGATATCTTAGTTAACACAGTTAATGCATTCCAAAGTCAATTATGTTAAACAATTAGAGTAGACTAACAGTAAATGTTATATTGCAAATTCTGCTATGACATTGGAACGTCCTTCAAACTGACCTTAGCAAATGTTGGGTTCACCTTGCATTTCAGGTTTGGTACTTCTGGTGAAACAAATGTTCAAGGTGAGGAAGTTAAGAAATTGGATGTTTTGTCCAATGAACTCTTCATTAATATGCTTAAGTCATCATTCATGACTGCAATCTTGGTATCTGAAGAAAACGAAAACATTATTGAAGTTGAGTCTGAAAGAAGTGGCAAATACATTGTTTGTTTTGATCCACTTGATGGTTCATCAAACATTGATTGTTTGGTCTCAATTGGGTCAATCTTTGGTATTTACAAAAAAGAAACTGATACACCAGCAAGTGTAAAAGATGTACTGCAGCCTGGCACCAAGCTTGTTGCTGCGGGTTATGCTCTTTATGGTAGCGCTACAATGATGGTCTTGTCTACTGGACATGGTGTGAATGGCTTTATGTTGGATCCTTCTGTTGGTGAATTTTTGCTCACAGAACCTAACATGACAATCCCAAAACAGGGCAAAATCTATTCAGTGAATGAAGGTTATCAGTACCTTTGGGATGATGCAGTTAAGGAATATATTGATGCAAAGAAAAATCCAAGTAAAGGAAAACCTTATGGTTCACGTTATGTTGGTAGTATGGTTGCTGATGTTCATAGAACCATTAAGTATGGAGGAATATTCCTTTACCCAGCCACTAGTGCTTCTCCTAATGGAAAGGTAATTTGGGTAATGAGTTTGTAAATTAGGTAGTACAATAATTTGTTTTAGTTGCGTTTGTTATATGAATGCATTCCAATGGCTTATTTGATTACTCAAGCAGGTGGATTGGCTACAAATGGAAAGATACCCATTTTGGATATCATTCCAGAAAGTATTCATCAGAGAAGCCCAATCTTTTTGGGCTCAAAGCTTGATGTTGAGGAAGTTCATTCATACATTAATAAGCATTCCAAATAATTGAAATGCTTGTGTAAAGAAGAATCTGAGTCAAATTTTGACAATAACTATATTTAGGTACAACATACTAACATTCTCTTCTCTTACAGTCATATTTTAAATGGAAATTGGGAATATAAAATACGTTACTATGTTTTTACAGAGCAGTTTATTATTACAATAGGTGTAAAGTATTCTTTGAATTACATCTGGCAATTAGGCCTTTTAATCTGGTCTGAGAATAGTACTCGAGGACTCGCACCAATTAAATTAGTTAATGATGGTCGCTAACGTTGTGTTGACATCGGCGTTTTGTGTCTTGTTGAAGGAGCTTGATGTAACATTCAAAGAAGGGGATATCTTTCCAGGATTACTTGATTTTGTTACTGTAGAGTTTCCGGTTGTAGGATTTGCCGTCGAAAATTCGGGTTTTAGAGTTGATGATACGGGTTTTGGAGTTGTTGATACGGGTTTTGGAGTTGATGATACAGGGTTTGGAGTTGATGATACAGGGTTTGGAGTTGATGATACAGGGTTTGGAGTTGATGATACAGGGTTTGGAGTTGATGGTCCGGGTTTTGGAGTAGTTGTTATGGATGTTGTCGTTGACGGTCCGGGTTTTGGAGTAGTTGTTATCGATGTTGTCGTTGACGGTCCGGGTTTTGGAGTAGTTGTTTTCGTTGATGTAGTGCTGGGTTTCAGCGTGGTGGTTGATGTCGGCGTCGTGGTACTATTGGGCGAAATAGTAGTTATTGGCAATTCACCTACAACGAGAGAAATATGAATAATTTGTTAAATATCTACAGTATCTTGATTACCTGAGTGATTGTTAGTAGCAATCGTAATTACCAAAATGAATGATAAAATACCAAGCGTTGCAATAATACATGCCATTACCTTTTCACGTCTCGACCATGATGGACAACAATTTAGGCTATCAATTTTATTAAAATGAGTGCACGTTATTACAAATTGCAAATTTGACTTACCACTGTTGTCCCAATTCCTGATTATCAATAGGTACGTAACCGTCTGGCATTTTTCTTACTGTTGGTCAGGTAAGGGGCAAATTTAATATGTCTCCGGTAAACGCGCGGAGTTTGCGGATTATAATTGCGTATTACACTTTCGTACGGATTTGGATTTATTTATCTTATCAGAAACGTACAAAGATATCAGAGACTGCACTTGTAAAACGCGTTCAGCAATATCGGATTTTGCTACATTAATGATTAAAAATCGATTTTCGCAGATATCAACGTATCGATTGAGTATGGAAATGTTATAAAATAATAGGAAAGTTAGGCGCTGGCTATTACAAAAGTAGATAATAGGCCATAATAACTATCAAAGTCGTTAAGAAATATAGCCATATCAATAACTATTTCGATATATTGGAAGCCACGTATTGCAGTTGCGGGTTTAGTTTAGTACAAAAACAGTTACTGATTAAATCAACATTCGCTTTGAAGTTTGAATTAAATAATAGTAGGAGACAAATTTAGGTATAAATTCAAACAAATATTATTGGAATCATAACTGATTAATTTTTAGATTAATCTTTATAATGGGTTTATTAAAATTTCTCAGCGCTTTGAATTGGAGAACATTATCAATAATATTTCATCTGTTTATATTCGTTCGAATTGCGTATTTTGTCAGAGACAGATCCAAGAGTGACTGTTTTTGTTCTAAACATGGAAAGAAAATTAATAATTTATCATCAATTGCCGCGCAATGTCGAGCATATCTATGTGGCTTTTTAATACTTTTCTGTTATTACGAATTACTTTGCATTGTCACGCAAATGACCCATCAAAATTATCGAGATATTCTGGATGCATAACAAAATTGCGCTTATTGCGGTCTTAAACTTAAAAATAAGTTTCAGGACAATGCATTCACAAACGCACATTTTCGAGTTACTATCAGCACGTGCAAAAACTAAAAATGCAAATGATCAAGTTTACTGCAACAGGTAAAAGGTAAAATCATCCAGTTTTAACAGAATATCAAAAATATCAATTAAATGTGATTGAGTTGCTTTTATATTTGACGTCACAAATTGATGAAATGTAAAGTTTCTTGACCTGAAACTTTATTCAAGTTCTGTTATCATTCCAAATTAGAATGATTATAACAAGTAGTACACCTATACAAATAGATATCGTTTCTATGTTTAAATAACACAAACTTATTGGCAGTTTGAAAACAATTTTTTTGAAAGAATATTTAAAATATATAAATTCACTTATGAAATGTTATCATTGGACAAACACTCATCAAAATATCGTACTATATTTGTCAATTACATTCCAATGTCTATTACAACTGCGTAATTCAGTAATAACATAACTATTGATTCAATCGCATCTTTAGTAAGTGAAATGTTGTATAATTTTCCATACGTTTTAGGCATTTTCATATTATTGAAATGTGCGCAATCATCGCGAATTCTTGGCGTAATTCCATCAGCTTCATACAGCCATCAAGTGTTTTACCATCAAATATGGAAAGAATTAGCAATACGCGGTCATGAAGTAGTTGTTATCACAACAGATCCAAGTGGTGAAAAGCACCCCAATTTACGTGAAATCAATGTTAGAGAGAGTTATGGACCAACGAAAGAACTAGTAGATATATTCATTAATACCAGTATAATTACTATTCTAACTGAGAATTTACTAATGAAGAAATCAGCAGATATTATTGATTTCCAAATGTCTTTGCCGCAAGTTCAAGAGCTTTTAAACAATAAAAGTGAACATTTTGATTTGCTTATGGTTGAACATTTACAATCAGTTCCATATGCGTTCAAATATCGCTTTAAATGCCCAATGATTGGCATGGTATCAATGGATGGATTTACGTTATCACATGATTCAATGGGCAATCCAATCCATGATATTCTTTACCCTTTGTCAATATTTCCGGTACAGACTAATCTAACATTTCTGGAACGTGTGGGTTCATTTATCATTACGAAAATGTTTCAATTCACCATCTATAGAAACAGCGAAGAAATGAATCAAATTATTAGGAAGCATTTTGGTGATGATGCTCCAGATCATTATACATTAGTAGAAGAGACAGACATGTTATTTATTAATGCGAATCCATTATTTACGCAAATTCGTCCTTTGACCCCAGCTACAATTAATTTGGCCGGAGGAATTCATATGAAGCCGCCCAAACCCTTACCGGAAGTATGATATTTTCAGTTAGCCTTATTCTTGACTAATTAAATAACTTTTAGGACTTGCAAACGTATTTGGATAGTAATAAGGAGGGTGTGATTTACTTTAGTTTGGGTAGCAATGTTAAAAGTAAAGAATTAACTCCGGAATTGAGACAAACAATATTAGAGACTTTTAAACAAATATCATATCAAATATTATGGAAGTATGAAGATGATCAATTACCTGGTAAACCAGCTAACGTTAAAATAATCAAATGGGCGCCACAGCAAGATGTTCTCAGTAGGTTTAATTATTTAAACTTTTTGGCAGCTTAATAGTGATTATTTACAGGACATCAGAATATAAAACTTTTTATCACCCAAGGGGGAATTCAATCACTCGAAGAAGCTTTATATTGCCATGTTCCTTTTGTTGTTATACCATTCTTCGGCGATCAAGAGGCAAACGCCAATAAATTAAAAGAACGAGGTCTTGGTATAGTGCTTAGCAGATTTAATTTAAACATACTTAACTTTAAGCAAGCAATTATGGAAGTATTACAAAATCCAAAATATCAAACAAATGTTATTAAGCTTGCTAATATAATTCAGGACGAGCCAATGAAACCAATTGATCGTGCAATATGGTGGGCCGAATACGTAATCAGACATAAAGGAGCAAAACATTTAAAAGGACCAAAACTACCATTTTATCAGTATTACTACTTAGATATTTGTTTATTTCTAGCTGTGGTAATGACTATGCTCATTTTAGCATTATATAAATTTATCAATCATTTAAAACTATGGATGACTGCCAAAACTCAAAAATCAAAACTGCGATAGTGCTAATTTAATGTGGAGATCAGATAAATATTGTGTAATAAGCACGCTTAAATGTTTAAAGTGTGCTGAAAAATGTTATCATCATTCGATTACGTATCAGATTTCATTTATTTCATTCTATTATCTTTTGCAATAAATTTGCTCGTTCATTGAGTCGATGAGTTCATTAGTCGTACTTAAACATTCGTGAATTTAAGTCGTAATCATATAGCATAGCAAAAATGTTTAAAATATTTATTATTGCGCTTAGTTGTATAGTGGTTCTTCAAAATGTTGAATCAGCTAGAATACTTGGATATGTTCCAATGGCTTCATACAGCCATCAAATGTTTTTCCAACCCTTATGGCGAGAATTGGCATTGCGTGGCCATGAAGTGGTTATTTTAACAACCGATCCAACTGGTGAAAAACTACCCAACTTGATTGAACTTGATATCTCCGAATCGTATGGTCCGACTAAAGAAATGATGAATATTATGCTAAACACGAGCGCGTTTAGAATGCTAATGGGGAATGATTGGTTGGACTGGAGTGTAAAAATGGCTGATTTTCAATTTTCTTTGCCGCCAGTTCAACAACTGATCAAAAACAAGTCTGAACATTTTGATGTATTTCTAGTGGAACATTTGCCAGTTTCAGCATATGCATTCAAACATCGTTTTAATTGTCCTATGATTGGAATAATGTCATTGGACGCATTTCCGGTTTCGCATGAAGTTATGGGTAATCCAGTTAATTCCGCATTGTATCCTATGGCGATATTTCACAAGCAAGAAAATCTTACATTCTTCGAAAGGGTATTTTCAGCAGTATTAACAGTTGCTTTTGACTATAAACAAGAAAGCGGATACGACTCTTTGAATATGGTTGTTAGGAAACATTTTGGTAGCAAGGTTCCGCCAGTCGAGTCATTGCTGGAAGAAACAGATATGTTATTCATCAATTCCAATCCACTTTTTACACAATTACGACCACTGACACCTAGCACAATTAATCTCGCTGGAGGGTTGCATGTTAGGGAAGCAAAACCGTTACCGAAAGATTTGAAAACATTTTTGGATAGCGCCAAAGAGGGAGCCATTTATTTCAGTTTAGGAAGTAACGTTAAAAGTAAAGAACTTTCCTTAAAATTGCGAAATACAATTATGGCGGCACTGAAACAATTACCGTATAAAGTCTTGTGGAAGTTTGAAGATCCTGAACTTCTGGGAAAACCAGATAATGTAAAAATTATACAATGGGCACCCCAACAGGATGTCTTAAGTAAGTTGCGCCTGAATAATTTGGTAACTTCAAGACTTTCAAACTTATTTAATTATTTTTTCAAGGACATAAAAATATTAAATTATTTATCACACAAGGCGGTCTTCAATCATTAGAAGAAGCATTATATTCCCACGTACCAATGCTAGTTTTACCGTTTTTCGGTGACCAAGAATCAAACGCCAATAAACTGAAAGAAAAAGGTTTAGGTCTTGTTTTAGACCGTTATAACTTGAATGTGAATGATTTAAAGTCTACAATTCATGAGTTGATCAATAACAAAAGCTACAAGGAAAATGTAGTCAAATTAGCAACTGTCATTCAGGATCAACCAATGAAACCCCTGGAGAAGGCAGTTTGGTGGACTGAATACGTTATTAGGCATAAAGGCGCAAAACATTTGAGAGGTCCAAGAATTCCACTTTATCAATACTTTCATTTGGACATATGGGCATTTCTTATATCGGTTTTAATCACTCTCCTAGGAATTGCTTATTCATTAATTTGTATTAGCATTAAGGGCATCAGAAAACTGAAATCCAAAACTCCCAAGCCATCTAAATCCAAAAAATCAAAGAAAGCATAAGACTATGATTCATTATCAATAGAATAATATTATCAAATCTTCGACACGTGTCAAGAGGAATTATTAATAAAATATCAGATCACTATATGATCGATATCAATAGTAAAAATAATTATCTAACAATTATGTAACGTAAGTAGTATTTTAAACTACGAAAATTTATTTTATCCTAAGTGGAAAATCCCGTAGAAACTCTCTCGTAATTCTTCGTCCGTATTCGGTGTTATCCTTATTTTCAAACTGCAAGGGAAGCGCGCAGCATCCAGGACTAGACCTCCAACAGGACGTGCGTAAAAATCAATGATTCCTACTGCGAAGTTGTGCCAATATCTCAGTTATCATGTCGGCGTGACCTACATTATTCGCCATGCCTATCGAAAGTGATCATTTAACTTCGTTAGAAAATCTAACTGATCAGGCTATACCTATTCCAATTCAGATATTTCTATGGAAACAAGTTAGTCCATTTGTGCGCCCTAAATTGGGGAAATTACATGAGGCATCATGTATGGTAAGCATTCATTACACCCCCTATTAAATAACACTTCATAATATGGCATTTATTCACCTAGTTTTGTCAACACGCGCCTGGTCATCACGAGCTCAAAGAAGCATGCAAACTCTTCGAAAAAGTACTCGTGCAAAATATTTTTATCGGCCTAAAATCCGACTTGTCAGAGGCATTGAAAACACTGCCCAGATGGCGATTAATTCAAGCAGCCCTTCCACATGTTATGCATAGTATTGCAGCAGTACTTTTTAACAGGTAATTATTTAATTAGGCTTAAAGTTTTTGCTGAAACGCGCACTAATTTTCAGAATGAAAGATGGAAATATACAAATTCTGGGAGCAATGGAAAGTAAACTTTTATATACATTACATTGGATTTTATTAGATGCTGCTGAAGAATGTTGTGATGCTGATTACGAAAAAGGCATTTTTCATACATCTCCATTTTATTATTTATTCTCAATACCAACAATGACAGTAAGTACACTACAAACAATTAATATAATCTATTAAGGGTTAATTCTTTTAGCTATTTGTTTATTTATTTGCGCCGATTTGCCAAAGCTTGAAAGAATCAGACTTTCAAAATTTTCGCTTGGAAAATGGTTTGAAAATCTGGCAAGCCATGTGGGAATTTCGTCATCCAGATGCGCCTTGTTTTACAACACATTGCAAGCCAAAGCCAAAACTAATTACGAATAAAAACTGCAAAAAGTCACAATTTAGTGATGTGTTTCTCGGACGTAAGTAACAACTTCATTTAAATAATATTCTCTTGTTTTTTTATACGTTTCAAAACTCTTGCTTGTCTATTCTTCTTAAATCTATGCAAAATTAATTCGCATAGAAAAATAATTGTGGATACAATGAGTAAATAGATCCACATTTTAAAACCCCATAAAAATTTACGTAAAGATAATGGTCTTGCGTTAGTTTGCATTGTTTCGTATTGAAAGAAATTCTGCATACGCGGCATATTATTTGAATAATTCCTGAGAATTATTTTATACCAAAAATCAATGATTCCATGCTCATTCAATTGCGTAATTCCCCGATTTAATTCATCAATGTACGGAAATCGATCGGAAACCAGAAAAACCAGCAAAAAGAATCGATAACATTTAGGCATTACCATAACGACCTCTTGAGTTTGTTCATCAATGTTTTCCATGTCTGTGATAAAATTATTCGAAAGTTGTTTAACAAACAGCGCAAAGTTTCCTTTCAATAGTCGATTATTAATATCAACATCGTTTTTCAAATGCACTTTACGCGCTTTCACTCCAGGATCATTGCTGATATCAAGCACTCCAACCGTGCCCCAATAAATATCATCACTTTCAATAATATCAGTCACTGATTTGATCTGTCTGGTAAATCGTGTAGATGCACAATGCATTGTGAATGCAGCATTATATGCAGTTGACATAAGTAATGCGAATAATACGCAGGCAATATAAATCCAACGACTTATTTTTTCCAAGTATCCAAAATTTCCACTAACTTGCAGGAAAATGCTCCATATATCAAAGATACACTTGGGAAATTCATTGCCTTCCAACGAAATGAACTTTCTCTGTAGTTTGATGAATATTTTGAAGATTAAAGCCATCACAAATGTGAATACGATCGGTAAATAAAACAGACTTTCTGAAATTACTGCTTCTGGTCCTTGAGGTGGCGAAATAAATTGCGGACGCGGTACAAGAAATGTAAGACAATTAGACGAATGTTCAATTGTTGATTGAGCACCTGGTATATTAGAAAATTTAAGCCAAATTGAACATGCAGATAAATCACTTTCATTGCTCGTAATTGAGTTGCGTATTGCAAGATAATTATCTGCATTAAACGATTGATCAAATCTAGTCTGGAAAATAACTTTATCAAACTTTCGTGTAATATGCTTCAGAATATGATATTCAATTCCATCGTATGGTTGTCCTTCTTCGTTAACCATCATAAACGGAGGACAATTAAAAGTTGATATTCTTATTGAACGTTCCATTCTTGAAAACTAAATATTCTAAGGAAAAGAATCTTTTAGATAGCTTTCTACTCATTTAAAAAAGCTTTCAAGTATTCAAATAATTTTTTAACCATAGGTAAACCCTCTAATGATGATGGACTTTCCGGTATGGATACGCAATCCACCCCTCCACACAACACATCAATATCTTCGTTTGCCGATCAAGTATCGCAAGCGGCTGGTCAACAAGGAAGCGTGACCGTCACTGCGACCATTACTAAAGCCGATGACGATGTAATTTATTTTTTATTAATGGTTTGAAAAGTAAAATTAACTATTTTAGGGGAGTTGGGTTTCATCTCCAAAGGATACCGTATTTCCTGAAACAATACCGGAAGAAAGTTCCAGCACTGAAGAGGAACACGTTGTCATTTTTCGTCTACCTT
This sequence comes from Aleochara curtula, assembly GCA_963978815.1. Lineage (NCBI taxonomy): Eukaryota > Metazoa > Arthropoda > Insecta > Coleoptera > Staphylinidae > Aleochara > Aleochara curtula. The sequence goes on along the minus strand of OZ022221.1, from coordinate 10,073,356 downwards.
CATTGCATGAATCGGATGGATTTTTGCGTGATCCATCAATTTATACGGTAATTAAACATTAATTACACGACTATAAACAATTAACGCGACCAATTTTTAAGGCTGAGACAAGTATAATTCAATTAGCAATGAAGAAGAACAGTAAAACTATGAAAATTGAAACAATAAGTACTGCAACAAGTACATCTGCTCCTGAGCCTGGAAAACTTAAACATACTGCATCAATACAAAAAATGAGAAATTCCAGTTCGTCAACGGATAAAGATAGTATGGATAGCAGTAGTAAACAGCCATCCACAGAAGGTGGCGGGGGCGGTGATCCGCGTGGCTCTAAGAAATCTTTGAGCGGAGGTGTTCATCAATCTACTGATACACCAGCCGCAACTTTTCTGGACGTTGCTGTTTTGCGCTGTTTATTTATCACGCATTGGCAAGAAGAGGGAATTTACTGGGGTCTTCATTATATGTACAATCGTCTGCGTGATATAAATGAGGAAAGCACCGCTCAACAACAACCAAGAAGACGTAGCAATTCATTACCAATACCAAAAATTGAAATTTCTTTGTACCAAAACAACGATGGAAAGTCCCAAGAGCAAAAAGATTTTATTGAGGTTCCTTCAGTAAAAGATGTCTCATTATTAGCTGGTAAGTTAATTTATTCCCTTATACTTAACTGGTAAAAGGGCTCGGTGGCAGAGAGGGTTAACACTTCAGTTGTGATCTGAAAGCCACGGGTTCAAGTGACCGAAACGGAAATTACTGTTATCGACTTTTCAAATAGTTATATATGCTTTCAATCATATTTAGCAGTGAAAAGTCGTCTGTAGTTGGGGTGTAAACTTCATTGGTATCACAAAGAGGCCAGTTCTGTGCCAGAGCGTGCGAAATATACAAAATATGGCTGATAACTAATTGATAAATATCTGATTGTTATAGAATCTCCTTATCATAGCAAAACTTCAGAGGAGTCTTTACATCATACACGAACATTTAGCGAACGCGTCAAGAAGAAAATGAAGATGGCTGACTTGAAGGCGTTTGTTGAGACGAAATTGTTATCAAAGTCGGACAAGGCTCTGGAGAAAATTGGACAGGACGAACCGAAGATGCTTGGCGAACAAGCGGTGGGTTCCACACGTATGCTTAATGTATGTATCTTTCTCTTTCTTTTCTTCACTTCTTCGTTATGGTTCCAAAAACAACAACAACAAAAATAATTAAACAACAACACGATAGTAACAATTTACAGTTTCATATTACAGTTGAGGGTAAATTAGTTAATTAATTATTCTTATTCACATTTATATATTTAAATTCTTTTCCTCTTGAGCACTTGCTATTTTATTAGTTTCTTCTAACACTTTAACTCTTTTCACACTATTTCTATTTCAAACATAATTAACCGCATTATCATTTAAATAATTATTTTTATATCATCTCTAGGAATACCATCGAAGTTTAGATACTGGAGATGAACATCTTTCGCGTCCAATGTCTTCAATTCACCGCATGTTTGAGCCGACGAATTTAGTCAAAGGCAAAAGTATGCCTAGTTTAAGGTATGTCATTTACTAATTTCGCATTTAACTTATTGACTAGATACGTAAAAATCTAATAGTATTCTGATTCTGATTGTATCTTCTTTTTCCCGTTTCTAAAAAACCGCTTAAACATTTCTTCATCTTCTTCATCTTCATAAAAAAAACTCACAACAAAATTAACCAACCAAACTGTCTAAAAAAAAACCAACTACCACTCTACCACTGAATGTTTCTAAATGTATGCCTCCTTCTTTGAATGATGTGTATACATTCGTCCATCATCAAGCTGTTTGATTGACGAATTGGCGGCAAGCGGGTGAGTACCACGTATATGTGATTCACATCTTTTCTCAACTGCTGCTGCTTCAAAAATAAGAATAATCAATGGCTTAATTGCACTTTAAACGCACATCAAATCAAATGCTAAATCTTCTCATATATTTTAAGATACATCAGTGAAATTCATTGGGAAAGACCACGAAGAATTCGTACAGGACCTTCGCAACCAATGAAAAATCCAATTATAACTGTTACTGAGCATACACCGACTCCATCACCTGATTACTTAAGAAGACAAGTTAGTTAACAATTTATTCCAACGTAGAAATCGTCTTCAATTAATTTTGCTTCCTAGGGATCGATTGATAGTCAACTAGACGCGCTTTCTCTTTCGGGAACAACAAAACTAGGTGCATGGAATGAGCGCAAACCGAGTTTAACTCGTTCACAAACTGATTCTAATATAACTTATACCGCCGAAGATATTCCGGAAGCACCAGGATCATTTTGTTATATAACAAAAGAGGGTGACATTGACTTACAAGTCGTCCTCAAAGCTGTCCATTCAGCATCTCTACGTGATCATCATTGTTGCACGTTGCGCGTCTTGGAAGTGATTTTGAATTTGGTCGAGTTGCTGATGGATATGGGAGTATTAAAGCAAATGATGCGTGATGAAGCAATAAGTGTTCAAACAACTACCCCAGTTGCTGAAGCAAGTCCGGGAATCAAGAATAATGTTGGACAACCCTCCTCAAAGGGTAATTCGCAAATTCCAAGTCCCGACGATGCGAAATTAAATGGAACTTCACCACATCGTTTAATAATGAGCATAATTCTCAGGTAATTTCTATTACTCACTAAAAACAAGCATTACTTAAGTTGATTTAAGAGTACTTAAACACTTGGGATGTCCACATGGATGTTGTACGGATGCACAACGTGGACCAGCAGCAGAATTCTTACGTACGCAATGCCAAAACATAATGAAGAAATTAATGCGTGCTAGCAGCAAACAATTTAATAGCTATCTACGTGATTACGTGCGTTATCAACCCTTACACGATCTCTTAGACTTGTTGCACTCCTACGTTGGATTCTGCATCGATCCAAGCTCATTACTTTCACCGCTAAGTAAGTTACCAATCAAATTCATATTTGACACAATCATCATTATCTATCGTACTGCACAATTGATCATCAAATCATTCAACTTGTTCTAAAATTCCGAAAGTTTTCGAACAAGTTCTTATAACAAGTCTTTAATGAGCATTTGCTATGTGCCTCCCTGGTCTACAACTTATTACTATTACTTTGAAACCTCTTCTTACAACACTATGACTGACTGACTGAACCTCATAAAACAGAAGACACCCTCTCAGATCGTGGTCGTCTGTAACATGTCATAGAGCGTAGGCGTAATAATCTATTTGTTTAGCGTTGAAATGCGTATAGATTTGCAATTCCTCCCTATTTAATTAGATGCCAGCAATTGTGTGTTGTCAGTTGCTCTCTCTTCGCTGTTCTCCACTTTTCACTTATCTCACGCATACGTAGTCGTTGATTTGATAGTTAGAAATCAAGTAATTTGTAACACAATTCAACATCTTGAGATAATGTTTCACTAACCGTAAATCGAAAATGAAACACGCGTGCGGCAGACCAGAAGCGGGGCTCTAGCAAGTCGCCGTCTGACAATGCACCACCAACAAACACGACAAACTTTGGCACAGGCCTCGGCGGCGGCGGAATTCGAGGCATCGAGGGACAAATTATCAGCAACATTTTCAAGCCGCTCGTGACGCGCTTCGTTCAGTCCGCGAGAGAACTCAAATCACCTGAGAATTTAGTACGTACAAAATTTCATCGCCTAATTAATATAACTTAATAACTCATTAAATTAATCACAGGCAATGTACTGCGATATTAGACAATTGATGACATATGTGAAAGAAGCGCACGGAAGTGTTTTTCGAAGAGTTGCGCTCAGTGCGCTTATTGATTCAGCGGATCGCGCATCTAAGAAAGAGCCAAATATTCAAACAACAAGAGTAATTAGACATATGCATCAGTCGGATATGGAAGATGCTCCTGATATACAAACGGATAGTTCATATCCAATTGATGATAAGAGTATGCGCAAGTTATTATTCAAAAAGCGAAGTACATCGTCAACTTGCGCTGTAAGTTACGACTAAACTATTTCAATTCAACATCTATTACGTAAATTCAATTTACAGAGCCTTTTGGAAACTGAAGCTGATGAAATGAAAACGAGCCAAAGTCCATTAGGTAACATTCGCAAAAAACAATATGTCTTAACGCCAAGACAAAGCGAGAAAACACTGGGAATTCCAGAATTACCAATTTCAAAACCTAAATCTAAATTACGACTTGGCGGTATCGTTAACTGGTTTAAACGGGGTGATTCAAATTCTATCAATGGTTCAGATAATCCGGATAGTAATGATAGCATCAATGATTCAATATTTATACGTCAGCAATCTAAATATTATCAGCGTATGCCGGTTAAAAGCGGAAGTTCCGGGAACGTGGGGCAAACTCTGCAGAAAGCTAAACGACGAGTGGAAAATCAGTTTACACGATTTGTGCTCAAGAAAGGGAAGAAACGCGATGGCAGTATGGAAGAATCACCTGGCAGCTGTAAGATAATAATTCATGTTCTCCGTTTAATTAGATTTTAATTATTTATCGTTTAGATTTAAGTCGAAGAAATTCTTTTGAGTTTGGTGAATCCTCCCGCGAATCTGAATTCGTCGTATTCAAAGAGCGCAAGTTGGTACCAACAATGCCGATTTATCAAGGAATGACACGTCTCTCATTCTTATTGGAGACTTGCCCGCCCGGATCAGTGCCGGATTCGCATCTTCTAGCAGCCATTTTGGATTTACCCCACTCCGCAGTAGTGGCACGCGCTGCGATTATTTTGGAATGTTCATATTTCGTGCACTGCTGCAATAAAGGCCTGTGGCCTACATGGATGAAACTGGCATTTCCAATGTTTCGTCCTTCAGGACCGATGCCCGTTCGTGGACAACCATCCGGCATTCGGCGTACGCACATTATGCAGCGTGCGGCTGGTAAAATGTTTCATCAGTGGGCGGAAGCACTAGGTGCGCGTCTTGAGGAATTCATCAATGAAGATAAACAAAATGAAATAAATATTGCTAATATGATACTTGATGATTCCAAGCAAAAAGAACTCCTGTTACAAGACGAAGAAGAAGATTTCTTAGACGAAGCTTCAATTAATGCTTACGGATCGACATGTCCTGTCGCTTTACGATTTATTGCATGTATGCTTTTGATGGAAATCACTGCTTTCTTAAGAGAAACATACCAGTCTTTGCCAAAGTCATCTCGAGTAATGCCAGGCACCAAGGATCGTCCTCCACCTTGGGAAAAAGTATATACAAAAGAGAATCGAAGATGGTCAATGGCGCTTTCATCAATGGGACATTCCCAAGCATCCGCTCAAAGTTTACAGTCAATAGCTGGCGATCGTGAGTCCGGACAAACTGAAAGAAAGATTAGTTTTGTTCTTCATGAGCCTGATAATGAAAGTGAGGGAAGTAGTAATACGACAGTTACAATGCAAGCACTTAATATGCAGCCGCGACATTTATTACGTCGAGGCACAGGCGCCGTTTCCGGTGGATCATTTAAACGACGAAGTTTGAAGTTACGTCGGGGTACCAAAGAAGGCAAAGACATGGAGAACGAAGGTGGGTGAAATGTCTTGAATGCAAGAATAATTGGAAATGCCTTAGTATTTATAATGTTATGTAATTGTTATTGAATGTACCCCTTGGTAGTAGCCCCATGTGTTCTTTTTTGTTGCATATCAAAATAGGTAAAATACCAGAGACTGTTAAACGTACAGATTCCATTCAGTCCAAGCGGAAGGTCAGCTCAATTTCCGATCGCAGCGATACCTCCGAACCAGGAATGCCCGGCGAAGCAAGCGGTGAAGAGTCACCCGGAGTGTTAAGTGACGATCAACCGCCTGAAAGTCCAAGTGATAGCAATGATAGTGATGATACATCGAAAAATATGCCATGGTTAAAGGTACAAAGCAATTTTTTACCTATTACGTCAATTTCTAGCGGTGTTACCATTTTTCTAGGTCATGGTACAAATGTCCAATTCTTTATATTATTATTGTACTCATCAAAATTATTGCCACCCTTATTGTTACCGACGCGTAATGCGCGCAACTACACGTTTAGTAAAAGCAGCGCGCAAAGTTTACGGTGAAGAGTTTGGCGTTCTTGAAGATCGCTTCAATGTCGATCTTGAATGCAAGAGTCGCAAAGGAGGAAAGAAGGAAAAGAATCAAGGCCGGAAAGTGTCTGATCAAACTTCGTCTCAAGTATCTCCAATTCGACGTAAAGACAGCATGGGAAAGAAGGATAAAATTGATCGTGATAAAGAAAGTGCGCAAATTAAATTCATGCGCGACTCGTCACGCGACATTGCCGAATCGGAATGCAGTGAAGGAAAAACTAAACTTTCTGATGAAAAACCAAAAGAAACTCCGCCAATTTTAAAATATATTAAGACTCAAGTAAAAAATGCATTCCACAGTCCTCTTGGTGCATTACTAAAAGGCGCTGTTATCCTGACAGAAGAGCACTTTATGGAAATTATGCCTGTTAGTTGGAAACTTTTGCTCGAGTCAAACCAAGAAGTTGCTGCATGCGCTGCTTCAATTTTCATTCTTTGCGCTGTTAAAATCCCTGCGCAAGTGTCCGAATTAATGCAGCATCAATTAAGCAACAGTGATGTCTCAGTACGAATAAATTCCATTCTCCGATTCCAAGTTTTATGGAAACTTCGTTATCAAGTTTGGCCACGTATGGAAGAAAACGCGCATTTGTCTTTTAAAGTTCCACCGCCAGGCATTGAATTCACGCTGCCTTCTCCAAAAATTGGCATAGAATCACTCGATGTAGTTGATTCACCTTGGGAACTTCTTGTTAAAACAAAAGTCGAAGAAGTTACCATAAATCAAGAACGACATCGGTCATTGGTAACCGCAACTAAGACGCGCAAAAAGCAGCAAACCGAATTAATTAAAATGGCACTACAAGCACAAGACGATAAGAAACGTGAAGAACGTGAAAATTTCTTAATTACCACCATTCCAATCACGGTTCAAGCAGCGCACGAGCCTTCTTTGTATCACACTGGCGAAGAACACGAAGAAGTCATGGATGATGATCAAGGCGATGCACCACGTAACACAGGTCATCATTTACATTCAGCGCATTCGCTGTTTCCGTCTTGTTTATGCTCAGCTGTTATACAAATTATAAATCTCCTTGATGATGCTGCAGTTTCTCCTGATGGAAATTCCGTTTATGAAGTAGCGTATCAAGTGATTTGGTGTTGTCTCGTCGAGGATTCCGCGCTATGTCTTCGTTATATACTCGAGCGTCTAACACGTGAAAAACAAGACCAAATGTTTAAAATCTTGAGACATTTGATTAGATTTATACCAAAACTACCACAACAAGCTGCATTTGCGCTGTATAATTACATCATTGGCTATGTAATGTTCTATGTGCGTAGTCCACATGAAGAAGGGCAGAAATTAATTGGCACAGCCTTATCAATTTTATGGATGGTCGTTCACAGCGTGCATGGAATAATGTTTAAAGACTTGAAACAAATTTTGAGGAAAGAACAATGCGATGCATCAATTCTTTTAACGGCTAATGTACCATCAGCAAAGAAAATTATTGTACATGGTCCTCAAGATCCTGACGCTGGAGGAATTCCATCGCAATTTCCTGTACAGGAAGACACGCAATTCTATCAAATCCTTAAGGAATCTCTAGACTTCTTTGGGATTGATGAGCATAAACACAAAGAATTCTTCTTGGTTGATTACAAAACTCGTGAGTTATTAATTAATTTCATATTTCAACTTGCTCATCCTTAAAATTCCAGATCAAATTCGTAATCCGTCTTCATACGTGCGCGATTACTATTTCTTTAAGCGATCTCAATATCCTCAATTGGAATTGGTTCATATGAAACCGGAAAAAGCATTTGATGCTTTACAACAACAAGAATTGGGCTATAAATTTGTGGAAATTGGAAAAGTATTATTGACGTGGGCAATTTTGAAAAATGTTGATATGGTTGTTCAACGAGTTGTTTTCCTGCATGAGGAATTAATGAAACTTCCTTCTTTTCCACGCAAAGCACTTGAATCGGATCTAGATCTTTACAAAGGTGGAAAAATTGGGAAAATGTTACTGGGTTTGGATGTTTTACATAAATTCATGTGGGTGCGCTTAATTGCGCGTATGTTTGAAGCAATGGCGGGAAATTTTGCGTACTCTGGCGATATCCATCTCTTCTTAAATGTGCTCAATGGTGCTGTAATTCTACACAGTGAAGATTCATGCATTTTACGTTATGTGATGGCTACGTATATTAATGCAGCGTTTCACTTTAAAAATATATTTTCAACTAACGGTTATTTATTGATAATGCCAACTTTGCTAAAGATCTATTCGAATCATCAAACAAATAAGTTGGTTACCACAACAATTGAGTATGCAGTTAAGCAATTCTACTTAATGAATCGTAAACCATTTATTCTGCAAATGTTTGGCTCGGTTTCGGCGATGCTGGATACTGATGAAGAGGGCACCTATGGAGATGCGCATAAGATACAATCAAGTTGCTTATTTAATTTATTATTAAGCTTGGAAACACCATCGCCTGATCCGCTAAATATTGCCGAGCTTGTTAAAGAAGAAAAGCCATTGAAACCAATTGATTTTTGCTATCATGATGAAAACGAAATGGTTACCATCTTGGATTGTATATCATTATGCGTTATGGTCGTTAGTTATTCGTCGGAAAGTGTGCGAGGATATCAAATGTTGGTAATTTTAGAAGCAATCTTTCCATGTTACGTTGAACATATTCAACTTCCAACTTATAACAAAGAAGGCAAAACTGAGAAAGAAATTATTAATCAACTCGCAGTTGCGATCAAGACTTTGGTGAATAATTGCGAAGCGCTCACTAAAAGTTATAATGGTCCTCATAGATCTAGTCCAGAGCATAAAGGATCAAGTCAACGAAATTACAGTCGTGGGCCGTATTCGCCTGGTTTTGACTTTGAAGACGAGTCTCATTCTAAATACATGAGCGAACATTCGCGCGCAAAAAGTTTGTACGAACATGACGTTGAAGATTCGGAAGTTTTACGCGCTGAATATCGAAGACCACGAGATGTCTTGCTATCTTTAGTGGGAGAATTTGTTTGTCGTGCTACAAATCGGCTGAATGATTTGTACAAGAAGCCAAATTATGATGGAAAACCGGTTGAATTATTGGACATTCGTTCGCACATTGTAAATAAGTTTTACGGCAGCTTAGAAGTCTAATTATTAACGAAAATTCTTTTAGCGTTTGGCAGATATTGCGCATAGCTTATTAAAAGTTTCACCATACGATCCTGAATCGATGGGATGTCGAGGTCTTCAACATTACATGATGTTTATTTTACCATCAACTGAATGGGCAAACGACGCAATGCGACCAGCATTGGTAACCATCTTAAGACGGTTGGATAAAGTATTTCAAAAGATTTCAAAGAAGCCATCTATACGCGTAAGTTTTATTTAACTTTTGATTATGCGTCAACTGAAATAACTTAATCCTTTTAGAGAAATACTGATTGGGATGCTGCTGCAGGTTTATTAAAAGGCATGTACGATACAATGATGAAATACCCGTATATAATGCATTGGCAACATGTTAAACAATTAATTAATACGTGCCAAACTTTAATCGTAAGCGATTACGCTACTGAAGGAGTGAGTTCAGCAACTGCTGCACTTATGAATCAAGCACCGCCATCGCATTTTTGCAGTACAGTAGTTCGATTAATTACTTTGCAAATTTTAAGTACTTCCGTGGTAAGTCATCTTAAAATTTTTGAATATGATATCTGTTATCATTTAATATACTTCCAGGAAGTATTTAGTTTGGAACATGTTGTTGGCGGTAGTTCAACTTTTCCTACACAAGAAAAGACTGAAAATGTTATAATGAATTTAATAATGCCTTTATGTCTTCGGGTTGGAAGTGGACGAAAAGGTTTAACAAGATAAACTAGTTGATATTTTATTTCAAGTGCTGAATTTACAGATTTGAATCCAATGGCTCAAAGTGATATTTCTTTTGCTCTAACTTTGGTTCTTCATGCGATGAGTCCTCCGAATACGAAAGGCACGCGAGATACCAAAACTTCTGCAAGAATTAATACATCATTATACCAAGTTTCTTTCTTGGGTTTGTCGTTTAAGCTAATAACTTATAACTGAATAACCAATTTGTTTTAGCTTTAAAAGTGATGACAATTTGTTTCGAAGGCGAACTAATCACAGATTGGTCACGAATTGCGCGCGCGATGCGCGAATTGGGTAAGCGCAATGAAGCCGCAAGTTTTCTATGGGACTTTTTAGATTTTGTGGTCACTCATCGAACACCCCTTTTTATTTTAATGCAACCGTTTATTTTTCAAAAAGTATGTGGATAAATTAACCCTTAAATTATAGAATTTCTAATCATTTTTCTGCAGTTAGCACAGCCGCCAATTTCCGACTTTGAGCGCAACATGCATCAAAGAATTCGCGACAAAATACGCGGAATTGGTTTTCCGCAACCTAAATCCCGAGGCGCATTACTCATGGAATTGGCGCACGAAATGAAGGAACTGAAAGAAGAACTTGAGGATTCAAGTAAGTCACTTGTTAACTATTAATGGCTTTGCATCTTTTCAGGTTGGCTAAAGATTATATTTGGTAGCAAGTAATATTGAATATTTTGCACTAATGCGATTTGATCACGTTACTTTTTCAGTTACGTACTTTTACGTAAACCACAATATTTTTTAACAATTTCAGCAAAGCTTCGCATCTTAGAGTTCTGCAAATTAATTTAATTTAACAAATTTACATGAACAGCATTCATTACTACATCAAAGACACTGACATTATGGAGACAGCAAAACAACAAATTGACCAGAGCAAGTTACCAAACAACACTCTTTGAAAATGCAGCCTTTGAGTTATTTGCAAATTTAGGTTTTTAGTATTCTTAGAGTTTGTCTAGTTTTCTAGCAAATTTTTTTATAGATTAGAATACCACCTAATGGCCCATGAGCGGCGGCAACTTTCAGACCTCTTCGCACGTCATGCTTAATATGTCCATTCTAATCATTTAGCTTCTTCAGAAGAAAGCACCGATGTGGGTAAAAAGAGCGATGATGGCAAAACCACCGTTCATGTCACATCGGAAGTCAATCAACGCCATCAACGTCCATCCCTTATTGAATTCCTCACTGGCGGAGAGCATGGAACGCGTCATGGATCCAAATCACTTCCGAGTGATTCAAATCAAAAAGGTTTAATTAAAATTCACATCTTGGTCATACTTTCTCATCGTGCTTCTTTTTTGTATTTTAGTAGAATCGTCATCAAGTACTAGTTTTACATCTAATCAAGTCAATGCGTCAATTAGCGAAGGAAATGAGATGCAAGGAGATGTCAATCCACCAAATGGTAAGTAAACAACAACAATATCAAACAAATTACAACGAAAATGCGGATATAACGTTGGGTTATCCTTTAATCATCGCAAAAGCGTGGATTCCACGCAGAACGCAACAACAACTTCATAGCAAGAGCTTTCCAAATATCTGTAAAACTTTTTGGATATCTCTCCTCTCCTTGCTGTTTAGTTTTGATCTATTGCATTGATCTCTTTCTCCAACTCCGTTTTCTCCAATGAGTTGTTTACGCATGTGTTTCAGATCGCTCACAACACTCGTCCGTTAGTGACGAACAACCGCAGACCGCTGTGCATCAAATGCACAAGTCTGATTCTCTAACATCCCAACATAGAGCGCAGAAATTGCGTTTTGTCTCTTCCGTAGAGTTTAGACATTCTTCAGGTAATACTCCCATAACTGAGTCGTTTTCTTTCCGTTACTTTGTTTATCTTTTGTACCGAATGCGCGCACAATTTGGTAGCTTTATCATTTCACGTACTATTTAGTATTTACAAGTAGTCTTTTTAGCTTTGTTGTACATACTCTAACACGTTAACTGATAAACTATTCAAACATGAATAAGTTATTAGTGAATTAAGCGGTTAAAAAAGTTTGGATATACAACGTGTTGGAGTTTAACGTAGTGCTCGTTTTAGTGGGACCAATCCGCATACACAACTACTATTTTGGCTCTGTATGTTTCTGTTTCATATTAACCGATATAGGCGAAACCTCAACGACCCCCCTAAGTCCGGGAAGTCCTGCCGACGAAAGTTCTGGCGAGACCCATCACCACCCCAATCAAAAATCCCGATTGCAGCGCGTCAAACCGCAAAGTCGCAAAACGTTCCGCTTGCGAAAGAGTCGCAAATTTGAGGTAATGCCTCCTGCGGTACAACGTCCACTCACGCCGTAATAACTTTTTTAGGTTTCTCCGCATCAACATCAGCAACAACAACAAGAGCAACAAGCGGCGCCAACAGAGCATCAAGAAGCACAACTCGCAGTACCGAGGCAGGGATGCGCAGCCGACGAGCACGCTGAACATGTTCATCTGCATAAGCAGTATTCACTTCCCACATCGCCGCCGCCCTCGCTGGAGGCGAGTCCGCCGCTGGAAGCTACCCCTGCGCCGATAGTTACCCCTAGCATTGATCCACATCGGTTGCGCATCGCAACTCGAACAAAGCACAACAATGATGGCTCTTGGGATGAAGATAGCGCAGTTTCGCAAACCTCCTCGACGTCCGGTTACCGCGAAAGTTATCCCGTAATGCATCTGAAGGAAACGCTCGATTCGAGCCCAAAGTTTCAGCCGCCCCTAGCATCGCCCGATATGCAAGATTTGCTATCCAGCAGTAGTACAACCACAACGACAAACAACTTTATGCCGTTTGATAATAGTTCGCCTGATAGCTCCTTGAATGAAAACGGTGGTGATAAAACCACTAATACTCTTTTTAAGCGCAGCGACAAGCGTGAGAAGTCAACCAGTCAACGATCCTTGATCACGTCCCAGGACGGACAAGATGAAACCACATTAATTTAATGGTTTAGCCAAATAATCCATTCAATAGATGTCTTATACACACATTCAAATATTTAATCACTTGTTAGATGTTGCAGCAAATATGGGATATGCCGAGAAACGGAATAATTACAAATGGAAGTCTGATAGCAAATAGTTGCGTTAAACTCGTAGATGATATGATATTCAAAGCTTTGTTATAGCTTATTATTCGTTTTTATTTAACTTTTGTAGTTAATAAAACGAATTAAACAAAATCCCAAATGATACACTGAATTAAGGATCAACTATGAGACTTCCTGATGCTATTATGCATATTTATTAATTGGTTGGAATACATCGTATTAGTTTATTTAGCTACACCTACTTTAAATGCCAATCATGAACCACTGCAGGTCGACAGAAAATGTCCAAAGTAATCAGTTACAATAATAAATAGTCTATGCTATAGAATGCCGACAATCGGAGCAATGCAGAGGATTGTACAATCACCGAATGAAAAAGAAAATAATTACTAATCACCGTATTTAACTGCTATTTCGGCCGATATTTAATTATAAAAAGTTATTACGGATGCCAGGATTATACAGATTAAAGTTTCCAATGGTACAATGAAAAATTGCAACCTGTTAGTGCTAAACAATATTATTGAAATGTCGCATTCTCAACACAAAATCTAGCAACTACCTTTATGAATAAGTGTAATCGGCTTGTTAGAAGGAAACAAAATTTGTTTAATTTGTTGCACACTGAACGCGTTGGCCACCCATTGGATAATTATCATCGTCTTCATCGTAGGCGTTACGATGCTGACGTCGCCGCGCCTCAGATTCAGGATCGAATGCAGCCAGTTCGCACTCTTCAGCCTCATCTGGGATCATAATCTCTTGCCGAGCTGGCAGACAGTTTTCTAGTTTTGGAATAAGCGTAGGGTCGATTTGTGCAGGGAATACGACCAAGAACTGAACGATGAGACGTCCTTTTTCGAAGGGGTTCTTGTACTGTGGCATGCCTTCGTTCATGATGCAGCGCACATCTCCATGCTTGATCACTTCACCAGGAATGCATGTGTAAACCAAGTCGCGGCAATCCAAAGTTTTGATTACTTTCTGGAATCCGCAAAGAGATTCAACCAGCTGCAACTCCTGCCTGATAATCAAATCGTTTCCGGAGCGCTTAAATACTGGATGTTCCTTTTCGTCCAGAACAATAATAATGTCACCGGCTTCCAGCTCCGGTTCTTGATCGCCCTCGCCATTGAAAATGATCTTCTGTCCATCAGTCATGCCCTTATCAATGTTAACTTCTAGAATCTTGCGATCACGCACCACTTTCTTGCCATTGCATGTCTTGCAACGATCTTTTGGATTTATGCGTTTGCCTTGACCTCTGCAATCAGGACACATAGACTGGATCTGTTGGATCATACCTAAAAAAAGATATTGCACATTACATTCAATCATCAGGAGCTAGTGTGGAAATAATATACCTGGTCCAAGTTGCTGAATCTGAACTTGCATTCCACTGCCACTGCATGTGGGACAAGTCTCCACAGCACCTTTCTTGCCACCACGACCCTCGCATTTATCACAGATGACATTCTTTTGCAGTGCAAGTTTGCGAACAGCTCCCTTGTATAATTCCTCAAGGGTGACAGTCAACTGATGCACAACGTCTTTGCCTCGGCGTTCACGTCTGCGGCCACGTCCACCACCAAAACCGCTGCCACTGAAGAACATATCAAAGAGATCCATGGGACTGGAGAAACCACCAGCACCACCACCCTCCTTCAATGCTTGTTCACCACCTTGGTCATAAATACGTTTCTTCTCTGGATCGGAGAGGATCTCATATGCCTGTGAGATCTGCTTGAAACGCTCGCCTTCATTTGGATTCTTGTCTGGATGATATTTGAGAGCTAGTTTTCTGTAGGCCTTTTTCAGCTCATCAGGTGTTGCAGTGGGTTTGACGCCAAGAATGTCGTAAAATTTGGTCTCCTTCACCATGGCTGTTGATAGCTATTACACATTATAGATTTCAGATTACTCATGCATTGGAAAGTATTGAAAAATGCACACCTTGCCAATGAAACTGTCAGCTACCACTGCACGTGTAACAATGAATTGACATTTAGCTCACCTTTTATTTATGCTTTAATGGAAATTATGGACAAATGTATTTGCTGCCGAGAGCGTGGATTGCAATAATTTGAGGGGCCAAACTGCGGATGAACTACACGTTGGTTGAGTGATTCCTGTGGTCGATTGTTCGAGATTGCTCCGCGTCGAATTCAGCTGTACGACTGTAGGAAATGCTTTTTCATATACACGCACGACCAGGCGATAATGACGAAAGGCTTCTCTATGTTGCTGTAGTGAGCTTCTAGAAATTTCACCAACTGACAAATAATACACGAGGTTGTAGAAATCAAGGCTAACTAATATAGCGGGGGAATACATATGACGTTAGCGCCGCGCTTGCTTGGTGTTGTGTATAGAGCGCGCAAATTGGAAATAATTTGAATTTGCGCACTAACGGAAATAATAATTTATTGAAAAATTACAAAGGAAGGACCTCTGAATAGCAGTAAGCAATGTTGGAAAGGATAAAAAAAAAATTCAAGATTACTTTGCACAAAAAACACGACTCTGCTTTGTACAGATAGATAATAATTATTAAATAACAATATCAACAATAACAATATTTACATCAGCTCATATTATAGGTAAGTCATACTTATTAGACACATGTAAGTTCTTCTACATTCTTCGTACAAACTTCGCATTTAACTTCACAACACCATTTAAATGAACAATTGCATCTTTCCTTTACGACCTTAATTTGTTTCTTTACACGATGACCACAGCTCCTGCATAAATTACGACAACTTCTTCTCATATCAGCTGTAGTTGTCTTTGATCTATCCCTCGAACAAATTCTACCTTTGGTACCCTTCCAGCTTGTAACATTATTTGGTTTACAATAATTTGGACTTTCTTCCAGGTACACGATATCGTTCGTCAGTGGAATATCAATCAGTGTACTGCCCAAAGCTGAATTATCCGATTCACTAGGAACTTGCAAAGCATGCTTGTACTTCTGCTTTAATCTTTCGGCTATCACGTCGAAGGGTGCTGCTTGCATCCAGCAAGTTTGCAAGGAACAACTTCCAGACATTCCATGACATACACAACGTCGAATCATTGTCTCTCTGACTACTTCCCGTCCAACTCGATGATTATGAAGATGAATTTGTGATGCAGGATCCTCGGACAAATCCAGATCATCCAGGTAAGTCTGTGAAACTTGAGATCCATAATCAATATCATCCGAACATCCACCCCACGTCCATTTAACTTGCTGCGTCTTATTCAACTCATCTTGCGCTATCGATTTCATCAAGATTTCATTCGTATTTCTATCACTCAAGCGCGTATCACAGCCACATCCATCAATTTCTCCCCGCGAGCAATTTTTTGTTATTGTATGCATAATTCCAGCTGCCATAATCGCTTTGACATATCCCAATTCTTTAGTTAACGTTTGTTTTGCGCGTCGTGCGAAAGCGTTCTCTGGACAATTCCATCGATTCCATTTGAACGCATCCTGACAATGTTGATACGCGATTTGCGCTCCAATTGTAATACTTTCCACTAAATTAGTTGACAATGACTAAAAACATAATAATGCTCAGTAAATATCATAGATTATGCGGTTAATGCGTTCAACTCACCGATGATAGAATACTTCGTGTTGTTAATATATTATTAATGCTATGAGATGCTCCAATTGATGCACACACTGCCGTAATTAGCATAAAACTATAACAAACTGAAGAAGCACGCATTTTGGTTAGATTTGAAGGACTTGACGATTGATAACATGGAATATTACTGAGTGCTTCACCACTTTCAAACTCAGTTTTAACTGAAACTGCAAGACCGGTCGCTGGGGGTTTTATAGACTATTTTATTGGGGGTGCTAGGGTGGAGTCAAATGAAAATGCAAAATTGCACTTTGATAATGGTCAATGGTTTCACGAACAGGTAAAGTTTTTAACAAGTGCAAGACACAACAAATTTACGTGAAGAAATCGTGTTAGACCAGTAAATGAAAACTTAAAGAAATAAACAATGCATTATTATCTAGCATAATTACAATTTGCACCCGGTAATAAAAGTATTTGTCAAAAATGCTACCTAAATTCGTCAGATAAATAGCCATGAAGGTGTCATAAATAATGATCAGTGAATTGAATTCAACAATTATGCGTATATAATTTGTTTCTTTTCATTCAGTAGTCCATTCATTGCATTCATTACTTTTCTTTACGCATTAAAGTGTATCATTTTGAGTCACTGTTCGATTGCGTGACAAGTGATGATTCTATTATCACTTTCTTTAGGTAGAAATGCGCGTTTTAGACGATTCGAATGCAACTGTGTGTAATAAGCAAACAATTTTTAGTTTTATGGCATCGCACTTGCTTTCGAAGAATCGCTTAAAGGTGGACCGAAATGTGTTAGCGCGGTGATAAATGCAATCCGTTCGTGGCGTACGATTGCCGTGCCGTGGTTATTGGTTGGTTTACCTGTAAATTTTATGATTCTCGACAATCGAATACGGATTTTCCATTGGCGTCGCATGCACCCTGGCGATGCACCAAAGTTTTGTTTGTTTGCTTACTATTTAACAAGATTACATCGATTTAAACGGATTACAATATTTATTTCTCAGCGCCCCGCACGACATAAATATAAACACGTTTTCCCAAAACGTGCAATGCCTGCACGATTTATTAGATGGTCGTAAATGATACCGGAAATGAAAAAAAATAACAGCATAAGTAAAACGTTGAATTTATTAGTTAAATATCATCATCATTTTTATATTATTTAATTCTAATTTATAGAACTACGTAGATTGTAAATATAATATGAAATATTTCGTTAAATTATTAACAAAACATAGAGAATAATACATTGTTTAACAATTCATAAAACGATTAGATTTTGGTTTTGCGGTAACGTATTTGCTTAATAATTAATTAGGTCTAAATTCGTCATACAATTAAATTGCTATAAAGATTTAAACAAACTTTCCAACTACGGTTTTGGTTTAATGTACTTACTGGTTAAATTCATATCTTTCTTCATGCAACATTTGTATGAATGTTGCTGGTTTCAAAGACAATACAATTGTATAAAGTGTGTAAATTGGAATATAGTGTAAGTAGTGAGTGAATTGAATTTGAATGGCGCTATATACAACATGGTAACCAATGTAATTTGGTATATCAGAGAGAGAGATATTTACACTTTTTTAATACGTATGCCAACTCGTCATTGGTAATTCTTAAGAATTATGGTAATAATGATTTGGACCATTATTATGTTGCAATACGGAAATGAATTGGTTTGGCGTCACGATATGATAATTAGCAAATTTGCGTATGAATAATTCACTTCTTCACAACAATCCCATAACTCGAATACGGTCCCAGAGGATAGAAACTATCCTCGAGCGAATCCTCGGACGTGCGATGCTCGATCGAAGACGATGATCTACTCGTCTTTGTCGATTTCTCATTATCTTTTTGCTTTGTCGAACAGCGCAATGCGGATTTAAATTCAGTAGACATATCCGAGCATAACGTGGTTTGCTGAAATGCGCACAATAAACAAATGATGCACCAAGAACACAAACGTTAATCAACTCACCTCCTAATTAGCCGTTGGATAATGGGCAAGCATTAACGAAATCAAACAATTAACAAGACGTTAGTAGCATTTTGTTGTTGTGTTTGATATTTGCATACTTATTATTTGTTTCGCTTTGCCTTCCTCATAATATTTAACATCTAATGACATTTAGCGCTTTCGTATTTTCATTTGCAACGAGATTTTAATTATACGATGGAGAAAATGTAATAATATTCTGCGTGCCTACATCATCATCATCATAATTTAGCCAATATAAATATATATTCAAATATTATATATACGTATATATATAAAACTTAATTAACGTTTGATTGATAGATTTGATATTGTCAGTAAATTCGTTTCCATGCTCGCTCGCCATTAATTAGCGGCCGCTCAGAGATGTTGCTCGTTTCATTTTTGATCTAAATAATTGTATTAAATACGCCCTATAGATAATATATTAATATATACAATATCATAATGATCATATTTTCTCAGTTGCGATAAATATTATGATTATAAGCTAATATGCAAGTTTGCTGCTATGTACAGTTAAATTCTCTTAATGAATTTTCTTTACAAGTTTTTCTTTTCACTATTGAGCTGAGCATCTTCATGGTGTGTTTTTTTCGTTTGTCTACGTACATGAAAGAAATGAAAAATGCAAATGAGAATATTCTAACGACCCTTTAACGGACATAAATTGCTTACCCATTAAAATGTAGCTATATTCAAGTGTAAAGTGTACACTCATATCGTATATAATATTCATTTATTTATTTATTTTTTTATTATATATATAGAGTCATATCAAAGAACTGTGGCAGTAATCGATTATGTATTAGTTTTGCATCAATTTCATTGCCAATGGGCATTTTGGTAATAATGAATCATTTGATCTTGTTTTAGGTAAAGTTTGTTTGGTTTTGTGTCCTATCGATGTGGCTTATAGCTACGTGTCGTGTAGGATGCTGCTCACCCGTTCCTCGACGGCAACCTTGCGAGATTTCCACACGAACTCGCAGACGGCGATCACGCACGCCACCCCCATGCCACCCATTAGGACGACGAACACGCCGCCAACGTTTGCGAGGCCCAACTCGTTGGCGGTGCTACTCGTTTTCGTCGTGTCGTCCTGCACAGGCAATTTACACCAAAAATCAGTCGGGGAAAAATGGCAAAATAACAATCTACAGATGCAGTCGCCAACGGATAATAAATCACAACATGTTTTCTTCGTGTCTCAGCATCCAGTTGGAAGAAACAATGCACGAAACGAGAATGTAATTTATGTGCGACTCGAGTTCAGCAACAGGTGCACAAGAAGTAAGAACAAATGGCGTGCAAATTAGCATTCAACCAGGTTTTTATCGTAAAACTCACCCTGCACGAACCGCCGCCACGTTTCTCCTTCCACCAGCGCGTTTTTAAGATGTGCAGCTTGCCTTCCTCCTGCAGTTTCAGAATGGCACCGCTGATTGCCGTACGGAATGGCGAATCTGCATTATAGAATGTAATGGAGAATTAATTGGCGCTGTTGGAGTATTGAGTTCGGCATTGGACTTACTTGGTGGCATTGCAATACCATAGCCCTTGGAATCCAGCATGCCCCCAACTTGGGTGAGTTCACAATTGCGCTCAATCACGTATTCAATGGACGTTGATTCCATGAGGAACGCATAGCTGCCTTTACCCTTAACAACCCGATCAACACCCTCCACATTGCTCATTGTGAAAACCGTCGGCCTGGCCGATTCCATGAATGACCACATTCGTTGATACGTTGAGAAATTTGAATCCTGATGATACACATTTCACCTGATGACTCCGCAAAAACTTTGGTACTTAGGTAACTTACCCTGAAGAATGCCGCAGTGGAACCGTCTTTCAACGCACCGTACTTGATCTTGGTCTGCTTAGCCAAATCTTCAGCACTCTCAATCGGCGAATCCATACGTTCGACAGTTAGAAACGCAGCGAGGTTTGCAGTATAGGATGAAATCATGATAAGGGTGAAGAACCACCACATTCCAGCGACCATTCGTGTCGAAACAGCTCTAGAAAATGTGCATGGGTACTGAGTCTATTTGCGCCCCAGGCGAATACTTTGTCAAGACGATAAAAAGCGCATCAAACTACTAGCAACCGAATGAATAAATAGATACTAGAGAACTAGAGAATTGCAGAGCAAAGTAATCGTAATCATAAAAGCAAGTGAAATGCATATTATGATAGTGGACTGATACAGCAAGTCTCCGGTGATGTTTTGAGAGTAGTTTGCAAGATTTGTCTGCGCTGAGCGATTGAGTGTTTGATGTGCTCACAGCTTGCGGTTCAGAGACAGACGGCAGTGAGAGCGATAAGTAAGAGATAAGTGAAGAGACTTGTGGAGGAGCTTTACGTGGCGCAGATCAGCGCGAGTGTGTGTCACTTACTTCGGCGCAATATCGGAGCCTTGCTGCATCAGACTGCCGATGGTGAACCAGAGCGAGTTCAATAGTGTGAACTGGTTCTCGAGTACATCGGGCTCACTATTGCACGGATGGGGATTGTCCCACTCGTACGGACTGAATCTGCAAGAACAGAAAGCAAACCGAAACGCACATACGTTTAGTTGGCTCCGTTCCGTACATGGCGTGACTTACTTGGGCAGGAAATCGCAGCCCTGCTGCATCAGCGACCCTATTGCGAACCACATGCAGTTGAACAACGTGAACTGATTCTCGAGATGATCCGGATTCGGATTGCACGGATGCGGATTCTGCCACTCGTACGGGGTGAACCTTGAAAAATGCGGCGGGCGGCACGCGTCGTTTATGATCATCACGATCGCAACACGTACGTGGATTACAGCAGCAAGGCGCAAAGAGCACGTACGCGTTGCACATTGTTATCTCAAACAATGCACGACCGCCCCACGTGCATAAGTGCACATCATCGATATTCACCCCATGGTGGTGCAAGGTGGATATCTATTATCCCTGCGTGTCATAGTAATAAAATCTAAGAACGTGTTTACCTTGCAAGAATGAAGAGGAGCACGGAAACGCCGAGGTACGCCGTCGCCATGTAGATCCAGACGTCCAGCGAGAGGGGCGAGAGGAACGAGAATAAATTGGGTGGTTGCTTGATCGGCTTCCGGTACAAGATGCTGATCCCAAGATTCATGAAGGGCATTGTAAAGTCCACGGCTTGCTCACGATCGTAGGTGATTGTGAGATCCGCAATCGCTAGATCTGCTTTCTGATCGAGCAGCTCTTTAATCATACCATCCCATTCCTAGCGAAAAAAGGGTAGCAAATTTTAGTCTGCTCTGATTAAAATACATTCAACAAAATTTTGATAAATCACCAATGTTTCATGCTGAAACTGCCAGTTAAAAATAGCGCTTTTGTACAAGTTATACGCGAGGATATATTTGGTAGAGCCCAGAACTTTTTCAAACTTTCCAACCCTCATGCGAAACTTTTATAGCCGCCGGATGAATTTTTACCGCAGAACACAAAGCGGCATTTCATATTCGAAAGATGTAAAACAATGCGGATGGAATTAGTGGTGGAAAAAGTTTGTAGTATTCTCGAATTCATATCCAATTGAATTTCACCTGCTGATAATTTTTGAAACTTACTTTGGTTTCACGATTTAACGCACCGTAGCGACCATCCGGTGCTAATCGAATGGTGTAATTGAAACCGAGAATGCGCGAAATCTCATGAATAAGATCAACAGCATATCCCTCGAATTGTGCATTGCCAATTAGCTTCTCCGATGAATCCTTCCGCATACAATACGGCGAGCTCTGTAAACCCAAGCAGAGAACAATAAATAATTCGCCAGTAGTTCAATGTAGAAATCAACGCACCAGAATTGTCGTAACGATAAATGTCTTATTCTGAATGATTTCGACAATTTGCGTGTAAGCTTCGCCGTAGGTTCTCGTAAAGTTGACACCTTCAGTGGAATTCCACGTGCCGATCTTCTTGAGTCCTTCGCGACTGAGTTCAATGATATCAAGCGCGAAATCACTCCGGAAGCCCTGATGATCGAACTTTATCACGCCGGTGAGGCCGCGCATTTCAACCTGGAAACGAGCAATGCACAAGGGAGAGAGGCACAAACTAATGGCACTGCGAAAAGGCCATCTCCGGCCCACTTACAATCTTCATGTAGTTGATCAGACTGTAGCCGTGCGGCCATGTATCCTGCGCGTCGCAGCTCAGCGGCTTGATGTCGATCTGCTGGCTCGTATCGAGATCGTGGAGCGCTTTCGCAAACAAGTGGACTGCATCGTACATTAATGCAGTTTCCGCCTGAATATAAATTAACTTTTAAGTCATTCGCCTCACGTCACCGGCAAACGCAAAAACAGCGCACGGGAGACGGGGGGACGAAAGCGAAACAAGAAATTGGAGCAGAGTCCTGGGAATTCGTGTAAAACGAAAAATTGTACGCGCATTTAATTTGCTTCGTTCTCGTTTTCTTTCATCGAGCGCTTCTTTAATTCCGGCGCTCCAACTGGGAAATGTATTTTGCTCTTAATCGACGACTTCGTTTGCTTCCCTCCAGCGCAGCGCCAGACTCGAGCGGTAATTACAACATGAGAGTAAACACTCGCAGGCGCGACACGAATAGTAAAAGGAAATATTTCAAAATTAAAAACGCAATTACACCAATGCATCATGAGGCAAACTGGTACGAAGTGCAAATAAATCCATTAATTAATTTCAAGCATCGCTCCTGCAAGGATAATAAAAAAGACGTCTTGGAATGACGTAAGAAAATAACGAGGAAGGCAGGAAGAATGAATGAGAATGGTGAAAATGCGAGTTTAACAAGCAGTTTTACTTACTTTCACGAAAGTATTGTTGTCCTGTTGCATGTAGCACGACGACAAAAGCAACACATAAAATGTGATAAGTTATCGTATTATTTTAGGTAAACAACAGCACAAGCATCCGAGTACAATGGGCAACAAATAGAATTAAACGCATTTATTGTCTGCTTGCACATGCAATCCACTTAGAGGGAAGTGGCGCATTGCTCTTCGTGACAATGGACGACAAAATCTCAATAAATGTGTCGGCACGGTCAAGCAACTTTGCGGTGCGGGTGCCATTTTTCTTTTGCGTTTGTTTATTTATTTTTTGGGGTGGCAGCGTTTTTATTCGGTTGCCGTTCTTATGCCCGTTTAGCATTGGAGCGCAAGGAAGACAAGGACGATACACGAAATAAAATTAAACTGGCGTCCTTTTATGTTGCGCCGTTGTTTTCTAACGTTCTGCTGATAGCGCGCGCCCACGTTCAGTGCGCCATTTCGACGTGCTATTGTTTTAGTTTATTAACGCTTATGAGGGCAACTTGTAGTGCAAGCGTACACAAAATGTTCCCGACCTAACTTGTACGTGCAGCATAAACTTTCGCGCACCGTACCGTACATCTGTACGCAATGAATACAAGTAGTGCAGCATACTAAATTACGTCCGTAATAAACTCGAGACGAATTTATTTAGTGCGGTTTGCGCGCGTACGTACGCCTTTTTAGCAATGCACGTGAATTCGCGTGTAAATTTTCCAGCGTTTAATTATGGTATTTAATAAGCGCGCGCTCGCGCAAGGAAGTGAGGAGGGAAAAGAGCTGG
Organism: Aleochara curtula; assembly: GCA_963978815.1. NCBI lineage: Eukaryota > Metazoa > Arthropoda > Insecta > Coleoptera > Staphylinidae > Aleochara > Aleochara curtula. The sequence continues at coordinate 10,049,057 of OZ022221.1, read as the reverse complement.
CAACTCACCACGTTATTATCAGTTTTGCGGCGGCCGTCGCCCAGCGCCCAATCTCGCACAATCCGCTTAACGTCAGGCCCTTCCGGATCGACCAGTCGGAAGGCGGTTATATTCGTACCGCCGTACTTGAATTCCTCCAGATCCACGCCGTGCAGATCCTGCAATGTAGCATAATTACAGGATGAAATTATCCTTAATGCGACTGCTCATTTTTGCAACGCGCTTCCCCGTGGAAAAAAAGGATCATCAATAACCATCTGATTTATTTTCAGATGGTGGGAGTTTCAATCAAGAAGATGCAGGGTGAAAAACAGGGTTTGTTTGCTAGTTTGAAGAAACATTTTATAATCGGATGATTAATGACCAGAGTCTTCAAGTCATTTCTTTTCCTTTGCGCGGGAGGTAAATATCAAAAGCATAATGGACATAGATTGATGCCCGTGATCTTTCGATGGGCCGAGAGCCAAAAATCGCAATAATGACGCAGAAGGGTAATTATCATACGCTCACTGATTTATTTGTTCTTTTTTTGCTCCATTGTAAATCGTCGAATGGGGCTTACCAATGAAGTGATCAGATAGCTGTGATAATCGCTCATCATTCCAATCTGCTGCGCCTGCTTCAGCACGTCGTAGATGCGCTCGGTGGAGCAATCGAGCACGATGTGCGACTCGGCCGAGTTTTTAATTTGTTTCAATAGCGGTCTGGAACAGATTGAATGCTTCATTAGTCGCGAATAATAGACTAATCAAATATGAAAAGTTTAAGAGTAATTTACGAAGTTTAAATAGAGTACACAATTATTTTGCCAAGAAATTCTTGAAGATTACATCAGGAAAAACAAAAAAGTTTTTAAATTATCTATATAGGACAATAAATTTAAAAGTTATAATGATTTGAAAGTTTGACCATTGAACACACAGACCATTGAAGTTCTATGCAAGGCTTCTCGTCAAAGACCAGAGAGTCTTTTTGCAGAGTCTACATTTTTATCAATATCTCCAAAACTATTAGAGATATTAAAATAATTCTTTCACCTTTAGAAAGATGATTAAATTCTTAATTCAATAATGAAAAAATCATTAAATTTCGTCAAACAGATTTTGCGTAATACGCTCTCAAAGTCACGCAAATTTTCCAAGGATAATAACAGGCACATGAATTTAAACTTTGATAATCAAGTCTTTTCGATCTGTCTACGCAATAGCAACGTACGACCGGCATAGTTAAATTTATAATTACGTTTCCCTTAATTGCTATAAATTAAACAGCTTCGCAATGCGTCGTAAAAATAAGAGCGAAGCATTCAAATAATAATTTTAAGGAAAAACCGCCATAAAACCATAAAACATAAATGAATTCAACAACTTGAAATGTTGACATAAAATGTAACTTCTTCTGCGCCTGTACGGTTTGATGAAAATGGTACTTTTGTTTCTTAGTTGTCTACGGACACATTGTGGATGGTGGTGAGATGACTGCGTTGGGAATTTGGGCAATTTTATGATAAGATTTTGATGCGGCAAACATTAAATGCGCGTTTACTATCTGCCAGCGCGCATGTACATAAAAGCAATTCGCGTTATATTAGTGCGTGGGCTCATAAAATAGTCCCAACTCCTTGCTGGAGCCGCCCTGAAGGATTCAATTTCGACCGGCCATCTACGTATTCAACTTAACGATTATGTGCTGCAAGAACAACCAGTTACTGTCATAATTTTAAAATACGATGGAGCGACGGAAAACATTTGGACTTCTTTAATGCGGTGGGATCCTGTTTAATGTGGTATCTTGTTTAATCAACTTTCGGCACTATGAAGGACCCAACTAAACTAATGAACTTAATCCTGCTTGTGGTTATCACCTTGCACCTCTCGTGTACTTCTTGCAAAGTAGAGCTTTGTTGTTTGGGATTGAAGCCTACGGACTAAGAAGAACGCTCATCACGTCTAGGGTTTCGACTAAAGTGTTATTCATCAGCTTCTGACGTGGGTATCCAAATATTGGTGTGAAACAAGTAACCGCCACGTCTCTCAGCGGAATTAGCGGAAGGAAGTGCGAAGTAACTTTACATTAATCGATTTCTATTGCTGTAGTGTATTCATTTGTAGGTCAATGGGGTTGCTTAATGGCAATCATCAAGAACACTGAGGCAAATGGCTTGAGGAACATCAATATTCAAGTTCATCAGGTTCATCAACGAGAGCAGAACTTTTGTGAGTTATTGCTCTGATGAATATTTGAACAGTTGCGCCGTTAGCAAATGGTTTGCTAAATGTGGAATATGAAAATATCAAATAGAATTTAGACAACGTGCTGCTTCCGGTTGAAGGATGATATGAGCATAGATAAATTGAGTTTAGCTGCAAGTTCAGTTTGTTCTTCTATGACGACGACGGCCGTGGCAATGGCGGTGGCGAAAAACGTGCAAGAACTATTCGAGCATGTACACATGCTGGAGGCGGCGGCAGTCGGGCGACTACGGCTTCAATTTCGGTCACGCTAAAATATGAATAATGCATCCAATGCACTTTTAGCAAAGTTAATACGAACTAACATTTCGCTACTATGTGGTGGAAAATGTGTTCTACGAAAAGTTGAAAATTATTACTAATAATATTTTCCACTCCGTTGCGTGTTCACGAGTTCAACAGAAGACACCAAAGAAAAATACGATACCACCCAACAGTTAGACTTCTCGTTTAACAATTACATTCAGAGCATATTTTAAATTCTATCTCAGGTCACGAACAACTTTGGACGTCCTCGAAAATTTTCAGCCAAGCAAACATCTGATACGAACACGAATATTCCTGCAGTCAACATCTGTTTACATCAGTGTTCACTTGTAAGTTATTGTAGTGAATATTAACAATAGTGCAGCTCGTATTAGTTACAGGTATAATCCAAAACTCGTATGGAAAATAACATTTCCTTGATGGCAAACTGTATCACAAATTGCACATAAAGCAGCAGTATTTTCATCAGGTAAGTAGTATATTTATTTCAACTAATCATGCGTGAATATAAAAGCTAAAATTACATTTTAATCAATCGCTAAATAATGAAGTCGTTACTGGAATAATATCCATCTCATTTCAATAATTTTATTCAACAACAAACTCTTGAAACGAACTAACCACGGATGCATTGATGATATTATTGAAATGCTGATGCAGGTACTTTTACGCGTTATGTATGATTTGATTTACCGAATATGCTTTGAGTCAATGCGTGAAATGCTCTTCGTAATGAGTTTCTGCGTATTCAACACAATGGTTATGCGGATGATAACCGAGCGAGTGCACATTTTCTAGTCGTAAATCATTATTAATTTCATTTCTAGTCCATGGTGCGGGTGCAGCCTAAGCGATTGTGTTGTAAACCATGGAAATCTCATCGTTGCACATGAATTATAAACATTTATATCAAATAACAATTAATTTTGACGCATTCTATTTCGTTAAATGCTGTACGTTGGATTAATTAGGATTCCATTTTCCTATTACCATTGCACTTTATCACTGATATGCAGTTTGGTTTCAAGAGGAGTTGATGAATAATACACAGGAGAAAGCAACACATAAATATTCGTTTAAGCTGCATTAATTCCAAATATTCGTGCTTATCGTACATTTGCCATCCTGTTAAACTCATGCTGTAGTAATTTGCATAGACTTGCAATTATTTCATGATATTAATTATTCTATTGATTGATTCACGTGCACGAAAGTCGTGAATTGATTTCGATATCGAATGCGGCAGGCGGCTGAGGGTGACATAACCAACTGTCGCGCAGACATTTCGCGAATGAAGACAATTTATGGTGTCCGGGAGCGAGTTATGGCACTATATTATATACGATCCTCTCTCTTTTGCCGCCTGCGAGTTTTTCCTCCACTGTGCGGATGTCATTCGCATTCGAACGACGTTCGCAGACCTGCGAACGAGATGCGCGAAAGGACAGACGGGCGCATGTTCGACACCTATAAACGACAGCGTCGAATTTATCCTTTCACCATGTACTTACCGATACGAGGCACGTGCGTTGCAAGCGTAAGACCAAATGCGGAAAAGATGTTCTTTTCGCACCCGTATAAAACACGTGCGAAAGAAGTGTTCGTGTCGTTGGCAGAAATGTCCTAATCGCCTCTGCTGGCGATCTATGTTTGAACAAGCATTTGTTTTCTTCCTTTCATCTGTTTGGAACGTTTTATGTTTCAATGGACAATTTCGTAATCCTCTTCTCCACGAGCCAAGCAAGAAAGATGTGATTGATTTTGTACACGAAAATTGTATTTCTAATTCGTCCTTTTGTTTCAGATTCGACCGCAATCTGGATTACAAGTATAGGATGGGAAGTTGTATAAAGCGTATCAGGAATCATCATTTATTTCAATTGATCAGGTGTGTATTTTTTCTTGTCCAGTCAAGGTTTTGCAAATAGAACGCAGTAAAGCGAATGATGGTTGAGCGCAATTGCTATTCAAGACGTGATCTCCGGCTTTTATACGATGATTCGTGGCGTACACATTCCCGCAATATGTGTAAGGATAACGTGAGTGTATGCGAAGGACACATATTGGAATTGCGAAGGCCGTGCGCGTTGCTTTTTCTCATTTCCTCCCGAACGTTTTTACGCCTACGGCTGAGCGTTTTTCATGCTCAACGAACGTTGTAATATTCGTATATACCACCGGAAAACCGCCGCCAAAGATTTTCTTGCCTCCTGTTTTTTTATTGCGATTGAGAGCGGCTTTTATTTTCGTTCGCATATAATAACAGCAAAACGTTTATTCGGACGCATTAAAACTTTTAGCAAATATGAGAGAAGACATAAAAATCGCTGCGCAAACACGCAGAGGAGGGCGTTACAAATCGGGAAAACAAGTGAAAATTGTGGGACATTTGGTAGTACATTGAGCACATCATAGATGCAAGATTACGAGCGGTCGGGGGATGCGTCAGTCGAAAGGGAGATAGCGACTGGGGCGGTGGGATTTACTTGCGTTGGGATAATCCGCAAGAGCGCCATCAGGGAAAATGCGTTTGCTGTCATCCGTTTTTCCGCTTGTAGCACGAAACGTCATGTCCATTCCGTGATAGCGTAATGACCGATCGCATAAGCTCCGGAACCCATTCGCGCATTTGTGCAATGAACTGATGTATAAACTCCCAAACAAGCAACAAACTCGGTCGGAAAGTCGCTAACAAAAACACTTTGAGCGTATTGTTAGAAAGTTTAATTGGCAAAAAACCAAGTCGTAAATATAAATTCGCAAAATTCATACAGAAATTCTAAATTCTAAGCGTGCATGGAAATCATCAAAAGCAATTTCACGGCTGATCAAACAAAAGTAGCCTAACATAACAGGACATGGAAATCTAATTAACAAATTACATAATTTCAAAACGTGATGCGATTCGAAATTTCGACATGGATTTATACTACATACATGCGTAGATGGTGGTACATCCTTTTCAATTTGCATTTAAATTTTAAGTGAACATTTCCCTAAAGTTTTGTTTAATTATGTTTTTATCTCTTGCGTACGTTCATGAAATGGAATTTGAAATTTATGAATGCCAAACACATGTGAACAAATATAAAATATGAAATTATCGTATAGCTCACATCGGTTTGAATCGAAATGGCATAAAAATACGGCAATAACAAAAGCTCGTGGAAGTCTTATGCGTGGAAATTGCGTTCGACATTACAGGGTTGCAGTCGAAACGATAAAAGAGTTTGTCTTGTCATTCGCTCAATAGATATTCGCTCATACATATGCGTCCAAGTGGAACAGAGGAATGAGCCTACGGTATTTCTGCGTTTCATATTGCGAATTCCGCATTCGCGCCCCCTTTTGCGTCACTGGATTATTCAGGGTGCGCCAAGGTGCCGAATTGTGGTTATAATAAGATATGTGTGCAGCCCGAAGAACACTGTCGAAAAAATTGAACAAAGAAATATTAGGCAGACTCACAAAATTGCTTTCTACAGCGAATACGTGCTTGAATTTTTTCCTTGAGACAAAAGGACGAAACCGGAAGTGCGCAGCTGTAAAGCATGGATTTGATCAAACATTGAGGTTGAGCATATTAGATTAGCAAAAGAGGGCAACGAGCGTAATTTAATTGCGGCTAATTGAAAAGCCTGAATATAATTTTTTCTTTCGTATAAAAGTGTTGAACATTCAACAAGAAATACAAAGAGAATAGGAAGGATGGTTTGAAGAAGTAATTTGTAATTTTACTAAATTTACGCTTTAAGACTGGTAATAATAATTGTTCGCTGATAACGTCAACTGTCATTGTTGTGACAGTTGATGCGTGGATTCGCATGCGGGCTTACAACAAAATTGCGCGTTTATGACGCTGCGACATCGTCAGCGCTCATTTTACGACCGCCCTCGAGCAGCCAGTGTGCTGCCAACGACACATGTGACTGACAAAAAGCTGATGATATCCAACATTTTGCACATACTGACTGCGGCGCGCGTTTTTACTATCCGCGCATCATGTACCCATATAATTTATGTTGCGTTACGAAAATTTATACTAAAATTGTTATCCGAATGCAACAACAGCAACATCAAGTAGATTGTTGCGCGAATCTGCGACTTGATTGAGCGCTGTATCACATACTTCAGCTTTAAGCGGGTTTAAACTAAGCGCAAGAGGGCGTCTTGGTGATAGGGGTGGAAATGGCGTCGTTTGCGAAGAGCTGCTAGCAAGTAATTTCGTGTACGTGTGGGTGTGCGTACGCTTGTGCTAGCAGCACGACCAATTAATTTCCTAATTAATCCCCAAGCTCTTTGAAGTCACCTCTTGTGGGTATGCGCGCCTGTTAGCAATTTAGACATATAAAACGCTCTGTTTATTTCTTTCCATCATATTGCTGCCTTCACTAATTTATTTAGACTGAGCAAGTCTCAATTGAAATGCGTTTTTTGCAGGAATTTTCACCCTTTGAATATCGACAAATAATGTTAGTTTATGTCTGTTTTATCTCGCGTTTTATCGCAGTAAATTCGAAAAGAATGACAATTGTAACAAACACATCTCATGCGACAACAAAACATAAATTTGTTCTTGGCTAAGTTATCGCGCTCATAAATTAAACACGTTGTTTACATTCAGAGGGATGCTCTGCACCCCATCGGATAAACTGGAAGTAAACAGTTCACGTTGAACACATCAAAGTAATGCGGTTTGGTACGCACATACGGCGAGCGGGAAGCCGGGGAAAGATAGGCGGAAAACCACCAAACGTATGCGGAATGTGAGTAGTAGTTGCCCATGTTGCCGCCGCCAGACTTGGTTGAAGGTTGAGTTGGGCAATAACCCTGCTGCCGGCGTGTATTTTAAGTACGACCATCTCTACATGTATTTGCTGATGAACTGGAACCGGCCAGCCAGCCTGCAAGCGCGGGGGGATAATCGATTTTAAATTGCTGCTTCGCCGCCACCGCCGCTACCGCCTTGGTCGTCGACAAACTCAATTCCAGCATCTTGCGAGAAGACGCGATGAGCAAATGTTGCATTCGTGCACACACGTCTTGTGCAATTGCAATCTTCTCAGTTTTGCAATCAGTAAAATGGGTTTCGTTTGTGCGCGAAATTGAAATTTAATCATTTATATGACTTTGACGTGAAAAGAAATTCCAGCTCCTGGAAATAAACTAGTGATAGGTAAATGCAACGGCGCGTAATCGAAAATCAATGTGGCAAACAGCCCGGAGCACATGGAGAAGATGGTGAAAAAGTTGGAGGATTCATTGTACCTCGCGCGTAACGAATGTAACGATTGCGAAATCAAGCCCGTAATAGACTCGGTAAACTCTGGTGATGCATGCCGAATTACGCGGTGCGGTGCATGGAGGCGGCAGCAACTCACACACAAAGAACAACTACTTAAGAGGGTAGTGGTACACAAGCGGCGGCCGGGTGATCGTAATAACTATGATAAGAATAGGAAAAGTTTTAAAGACCCTCACCTAACTCCACCAGCGCATGTTGGAGTTTGTCGTCTTTCGTGAGTTATAAAATTGTTGTTTGCAAAATGAGACGTTTTGCGAATGCATAAAACATATAGAAATTTCGGATCATTCAGTTCAGTTCGTCTGTCATGTGTCAAATTAATGCGTTTCCTATTGGCAGATAATAGTCCTTGACGGAGGATCAATAAAGGATCCAAACAGTCTTCATAAATATCCGATTGCGATCGCATTTTAGCGCGAAATGTTGATGCTGCAATTCCGCGCGTGGTGATGTGCCAGTCGATCATGCGTGCTCATGATCATACATAATCGTGCAAACACGTCGGCCGCAAACAACCCCCTTGCGGCAAATAAATTTTTACGTGCGTGCGGCTGTAATGCACTAATGCTTTTCGTGTAAATCAAATGCTCGTTGTAAATTATGCAACGTGGTGAGAGCCAACTTGGCAAAATAGTGACTGAGTGAGTGAGTAAAACATTTTTGATAAATTCACTCCTGTACCACCAGCAGGCAGCAGACAGGCAGTGTACGAGCAGCATTATTATTCATGTCTGTATTTGCAATAAAATTTGATTGAGTTGGGCGGACATCTGGTCGAAATGCGGTATGCGGTTAGCACTCAATTACTGAACATAAAATAACTCTGGATATTTCATTATTAATTCATTTACTCGTCTGAATTTCACGTTTGTTTGAATAGTCGCATTTTATTAATAGTTTTACTTGTGGTCTAAGCAATATTTAATGAACTTTGACATATTTTATGCAAAGATATCCTACAACTTGTAATATGTTTCGAGAGCAGTGTAACTAAACACTTTACGAAGCCATAATATAATTGCTACTTCTTTTGAAAAGTTCTCCACTGCGAGAGAGAACTTTGAAGTAGTTCAGTAATGGGATGTGCATGAATTTAATTAATGGGTTTCCCTTTCAATAAAATAATAATTTAATTCATGAAAAAGAAAATTGTACTAACCGGTAGTCGGATCCTTCGCCAAGTTGACGTACGGTAATCGGAAATTCATAGGGTCCATGCGCTTTGAGTAGTTCCTGGAGGCGCACCAATCCCTCATTGTTCTCGTAGATAATCGTGAAGGATTTCCATCCCCACGCTTTGACTAGATCGACGTACGCCTGCGAGTAAACAGGAAGCAACGGTATAAAAATCGAATAAATATATCCGGGTGGTATGAATGTGCAGTATGCGTGTAATAAAACGCTCCGGGGTTGCTTATTGTAATCTCGGTTTTTATGCACTGTCGTCAGCGTGCGAAGAAATCCAAACGACTTGTTCGCTGCGCGCGACAATTCATCCCCCGGTAGACAGGATGGAAGTTGGGAGTTCGACGTGTTCGCGTGCGCAGCCGAAATTGTCTCGTAAATATCAATAAACTACGCACACGAGGTATTTTCACGCGCTTCTTGCAATTTTTATCAGCCATCGGCAAGCAAGCGGTATTTTATTGGGCATCACTATGGGGGGATATAACCTAAATTTTCACGACCCGTGCTTACATCGCCGCCTCCTACGCCTCAGAATCACAGAAATACTGCTGCTTTATTGCGATTAAGTTTTAAAGTTATTCGCGCAAAGTTTTCAAGTATATTTTACGGAAAGAATAAATAAATAAAGCAGGACAACTCGCTGCGAGAATATGCTTTTATTGATATTAGTTTTCAGATGTTCAGTTTATTTATTGAATCGAACTTCAATAAATAAACTAATTTCATCAATATCTCGAAAAGTACTAAAGATATCATCCAAATTCTTGAATTTTTCACAAGTCTTACAAAGAAGTAAACTGGTCTATCGCAAATTTGTTGGACCCATTCTTAACTTGAAGCGATCATATTAATTTTTCAATTTTTAATTTTTATCAATAGTTTTACTTTTACCAATCGTAGAAAAACGGCGGAAATTCGGGTGTTTAGACTAGAGAATACTACCTTAAATTCTCGCGTAGATGGAAATTTTATATTTGACTTAAATAAATAATGATTATCCTCGCAGTTTTCCGGGGGAAATTTATTTAGTGCATAATAACGCTGCAGCCACGTGGCTAATCCCTTCGCGCGGAGCACACCTGGCTGTTCATCTCTAATCCGGGCGGGGTTTTCCAACCCAACGAAAGGACTCTCAAAGCACGTACTCATTAATAAATAACGCAAACACCTCTTCGGCGCTAAAAGCCTTGATGCCATTACGACAACTCTGCACGTGTGCCGCGCCATTGCCATGCAAGAAATGTCTTTGGTGGTTTCGTCGCCACCGCCCGTTGCCACCGCTCTCAATGTACGAATGTAATCTGAAGCCTAATCTAATAGATACACAGAAAACATATAAAATCTTCCTTTAGATTTTTGAAAATTCGCACGAGATTTGTTTTGGAAAATTATTAATTAACGAATACTAATTTTATTAGAATCAAAGTTTTATTAGAATTTTACTCATTCAATGAGTTGAGTGCACATTAATCGCATTCAAACTTTCGCATTTTTAAACGAACAATTTTTCGTTGAAATAGCCTTAAAGTGTTTGAGTTTTTCCCTGCTTTGCAGAGTTTGAGAGCTGCAACTTAGTTGAGTGGAAGTACAATGCATAATTAGTGGAAGTAATTAATGATTGCTTCCGTCGCCTAGCTACTTGTACTTTACTTCAACAACTCCAATGCGCATAATTGTATCGTAATTGTGCGTTGAGAATTCCACTGGCAAAGTTGATTGATTATCCTTTGAAATTTTATATTTTCATCAAAGGGAAAAATTAAATTCCACTACGTCCATCAATAAAGCAACTGTCAATAATATCTTGACGTGGGATAAATTTTAATATGCTTCAAATATATTTCTAGTTTTTGATATCAGATGAAAATAGATCCATAGCAATTTTAAGCACGGGTGCACATATTCTATAGGTATTCCCAAATGGACAAGGGTTCGTCATTGGGGCCAATAAATGTCAGTGTAAATTTGTGAAGCGATTCGTGGAAGATGCCTCGTGCGCCCGAAGAGGAGAGTTAATTAACCTCTTTTGGGGGTTTAACACGAATGGCCCCAAGAGTTGCACATGGATGCGTACCTTGGAAAGAGTGGTCGGGTGAGGATACAGATTGACGAGGCAGCTCTCGCGACGCAGCCGGTAGTCCCAACGGGTCTCCAAGTGCGGTATCTCCATTGTGTCGCAGATGCTCTGCACATGGGAGGCGGTGTGCGCCGATTGCGGCCCAAAGATGGCTGCCACCCCCGACCGTAGCAGGTGGCATACTGTAACAGAATAGCACAACAAAATTAACACCGATACAAAAGTGGAGCACTTCAATGGAGTGTCGCACAATTCATTTCATTTCGACGCAGCAAACAAGCAACTCCTAAATTTAATTACGCGCTTGTTGTGTGCTGAAAAATAGTACAAAACAAGTACGTTTTTGCTGTTATTTGAAACCGAACAATGATTGCGCCTTATGATACGCGCGTTTGCCGAGTTTTCAATTAAACGATACACATATTGCATGCAAAAAAGTGGCGATCCACGGCACAAAGGAATGGAATATTGGATGAGAGAGGCGGCTCGGTATTAACCCGAACGTGTTCAGCGCTGTAGTGGATTATTAAAAACTATTCGGGCGCGAAATCGACATTTGCGTAATTCCGCTGTATATAAGCTGCGTTTGTACTGTGAAATGCACTTTTCTAGCTCCTGGCGATATAGCAATGGCCATTCAACCAGGCTGAATGTAAAAATTCGTAACACAATGCGAACTCATACATAAATAAAACAAAAAGCATCATAATACATTTCCTGAAAAAATGTGAAATGATTCGTTATATTTTTTTCGTCTAGGGTTTCGTTTGGTTATATTAAATTAAAACCCGGAAAAATGTGTACGTTTAAGTCAAAGGACTCTAGCGTTTCAGTTGGATACTTCATTGAACATTTTGTATTCGCGCCAGCAATGAATTTACATGGCAAAGAAAAAGAGTACGTTCAAGGGAAGATATTTCTTCCTGTCTGATGGAGAACCGACCGATTTGTCTGGCCGTCGCGTCGGTGGGACGTGCACTTTGAAAGGGCGCAAGGACGATAAAGGACGATGGAACGCACAAGTTGAACGCGTACGAAGACTGCCAAACGCAAGAAGCCTAAAGCTTACGCTTTGTTGAACTAGTTTTGTGGTTTGTTGCCAATCGATAAATGTGCGCTGTATACCCATACTACGGTCACTTATTTTCAACCCTAAAGAGTGTTGCCAAAGTAGAGATTTATCAATAATTTATCGACCAACGATAATAACTTGGCTTTTAGTATTTATCTTTTCCAGCGCTATAAAGTTTCCACAAAACTTACAGAGAAGTCCTTCATATTCAGCAATTTTTAATTAACTCTGAAGGAATTTTTGCAGGCCTTTTGTCAATGCTGCTCTGAAATTCAAGAACGTATGAAAGAAATTCTTCACGCGCAAGTGTTGAATGGCCAAAGAATTTACTCTCTTGCGTGGTCACGGCTGCGTTTTGCCTTGAATTTCCAAAGAGCGAGCCATCAAAGTTATAGTAAACGTATAGTTGACGTGGTAGGAATGGAAAAAGCAAGGACGAAGCAAAAAAGAGCGAACGCGCAAAGGCATAAAGCTTTCTATTTCTGCACACAATTCGAGTGGAATTCAGTTAAGAACTATGAAGCACACTCGTTGCTAGTGGCGACATTGCAGACGCAGCTTATCGATGGTATGCCACCGGAATAAAATGCGGAATGTCCCTGGCGCTAATACGCGCGGAGGACTCTGCCCTGAGTGGGTTGGAAATGCGGAAAATGAAGTGAATAGAACTACAAATGATGTTGAAAGAATCGTAAATCTCGAAACTTGAACAAACGCTCGATCTTAGCCGCCCTCTTATTGTAATTTACGTCCTTTGAATTTTCACTCACTTATGAACTTTTCCTCAATAAAAGAATAAACCGCTTTTCTATCAACTCGTTCACAAAATTATTGGTTTATGTAATTGCTCATCAAACTTCTGAAACTTGTACTATTGGTGAGTTGATTTTAATTTGAAAATTGATGAAATAGTTAAACAAATTCAACATAGTGAATTGAATTGTTTAATGATAATAACATTAACACAACAGTCAATTGAGGATTGGGTAAACAAAACATTCGAGTGCGCTAATTAATTAGCTGTAAGTAAATCAAAAGGTTCACAAGGGTTGGCGTAGCAAGCGAGCGATTGGCATTAAAAATTGGAACCTCACGCGAGTGGTGAATGCGGAAATAGTCGCTTGCGGGAAGCGAATGTGAAATTCAATTATCGGCGCGCTTGGGTTTGCAAGCAACTTCGTGCGCACTTGGCGTCAAGCAAACGTTCCGTTTTTTTATATAATCTACGTGACACACGCCGCCTCCGCCGCCGCCGCCGCTGAACACACCGAATTCTCCCTTATTCGATACGGTTTGGTGCACAAACCAGTAACCGCCGCCAATCGACATGCACCCATGTTAAATTTACTGCGAACGCAATTCGCATAACTCGATCGCTTTTTCTGCACTGCGTCTCGAACGTTCAAAAACGGACAAAAAACTGAAAACACGGCTGTAATTTAACGTTCCCACGCGACAACAACAATTGGACAATTGTTCCAATGCAATTACATCGACTGAAAAATTCAATTGAATTAAATAAACTGCAAATTCTCATGAATTAATTAAATAAAAATACTCAGTTTCATTTCAATCAATTCTTTGTTTACGCGTGATTATTTTTTAAATTATTATTTGCTTGCAGTCTGTAAAGCAATTAATAAACGTGAATATTTCTCGAATAGAATTTTTTATGCATCGGTGATTAATTGTATTACTAATTAATTAACATCACTCATGTTATGATGTTAAAACCAGTGATATGAAGCCTTGGGCAGTGTGCATAACGATATTATAACAATGATCTACCACCTGTGATATTATGGTAACACATTTACATCTGAAATGGCTTCTCATTAGTGGTAATTACTTGTACGTTACTCCATTAATTAAAGTTCTCGCACATATAAAATTAATATAAATTAATGAGCTTTCAGTAGTTATTAACGGGCTACGGTTAAAATTTAAATTCGAAATATGATTTGATATTTTGCTTTGTATATGAAGTAAATTATGAATATAATTTTAACGCACATTAACGAAATTAATTAATATTTAATCAATTAATTGCAGTAATGATGTAGCACGTATAAACAGCTAATTTCTAGAGCTATTGGTTGTTCCTGATACCTACATAATGCACTTTAGAATTTACTGGATGAAATATTGAATGCATCCACCGGGTGCCATGTGACATTGCGAATGAATAGATTACGTGAAGCAGGAGCTTGAGGTGATTAAAGGAACACAATTGATGTTGGTATGATATTGATGCGTTCAAGGATAAAAGGAGGTTAGCCAAAGGCATAATGGGAATTCACACTGAATAATCCATAATTACTCAGCATTGAAACTGCATTAACTGAATAGGAAACTGCAATATTTCAGAGTTTGTATAAAAAACTAAAAGGAAGGTTTTGTAGGCGTTAAAGGGTGGTATTTAAATTTTAAAATGTGTTGTTTTTAGGTTGGAACGACGGTGTAACTTCTTAAAGGCGTATAATTGGGGGCGGAAGGATATTGATGCATTGAAGGGAGGAAAGGAAGGTCGATATGAATAGAATGTGAGCTCGAACAGAATAATCGTTGATTATTTGCGATTGAAATTGCGTTTAGCACAAGGGCGTCGTTGCCGTTGATACAATTCAGGAACGTTGACTATGCATGCAGATTGGATGGTGATTATCAGTGCCTTGAAGCAGGAGGAGTGTATTAGGCAACTCTATTAGTGATGCATGCATACGCAGGCAATAGAAACCTTACACACAATACATGGATGCGGGTGTGTTGGATTCCCAGGACATTTGAAATGAGACAGTGCAGTGTGATGAAGGAATCATCAATCCATACATAAATGCTGCATATATTAATCGAACAATTTCCAAAGTTCACGCATTTACTGCACCGAATTATTAAACATTAAATTGACTGTCGTTCGATCACGCAGTTTCGCATTTATTATTGGTTATGCATGAGGCTTAGGTTTTCGCATAACGTTTAAACTGTTTTGTCAATGAATTATATGCAAATATCTGGATATAAATTTAGAATAAAAGCATGAATGTTAAGAGTTGTTTTTTTTCAAATAAATAATTAATACCCCGACTTCTTTTGATTTTCCTATTTCATCTCCTTGTTGGTGGAACACTTGAGTTGCATGCCTTCAATATTCAATTCAAGTAAACGGAGTACAGTTATTATGTTGTTTAGAAAAATCGAGACTATAAGGCCATGATCAAAAATGTGCTAGAGTGACAACACACCGTAGCCTAGTGGTAGAGGCTATGGATGTGATCTGAGTGTCTCGGGTTCAATCCGCGAGAAATGCAACTTTGTTTAAATTTAAAGTTTTGAAATAATACTATAAGGGGAAGATCAAATTTGACTTTAGTAACAACACTCCATAGCCTAGTGGTAGAGGCTATGAGAGTGATCTGGGTGTCTCGAGTTCAATCCTCGAGAAATCCGATTCTTATTTTCAATTTTAAATTCTGAATTTATTCTATAAGGGGAAGATCAAATTTAGCTGTAGCAATAACACTCCATAGCCTAGCGGTATGGCCTGTGGGAGTGATCTGGGTGTCTCAGGTTCGATTCCTGAGACTGGCAATTCGAATTTATTAAGTTTTCAGTTCCTTGTACGCTTGGGGGCCCCCGTTGGACTTAGTCTTAAGTCCGGAGAGGCCTCCGGAGCGTACAAGGGCCCCATTTTTAATTTTTGAAGCCCGTACGTTAAGATTGTCTTGTGACGGCCCACCCCGCCGCTTCGCTCCCCGGCAGTAGACTGCCTCCCCATTCCCGATTTTCGTTACCAACAGGCCTCGGTTTGTGACGTCAGAGAGCAGGGGGCGCCTCTCTTGTCAAGTAGGGACTTAGAATTATTTTCCAAGTGCTTGCTTTGAATACAAGTGCTTTTGCCAATTGAATGACCATCCTACTTAAGAAGTACCTCTGCCTGACGCCAAGTAACTACTTAGGAATTATTTACCACTAGAATTTTAAATTTCCGAAAAATTTCAGACCCCAGGATTCGAACCTGGGACCTCACGGTTACTGCACATGTGTTTTACCACTGCGCCAGTAACTGTCTTACTATAACAAAATTGAAACTTATATTTCTCTGGTAAGTTCGGTGATGTTTGAACGACTGAAGTTCAATGCGTACAATGAGAACGTGTAATTCAATAAAGATATTCACTTTCGAGCTTCAATTGGTTTATATCTAATAAGAAAACACAAGTAGACAATTAATAAACAATATGAGAACAAATAATAGCTTGTATAAGAATAATATAAAGAACGTTTACATAAAATAATATAATATATTAGACCGCATATAACAGTCACGCAAAACTTTGGAAAAGAAAGGAAAAGTTTGAAGAAGGCGCAAAAAAACTAAGTTATAACAATATATCTTGAACATAGTGGATGAAGACAAAACAGATGTTCAAGCAAACTTTTTCTTTTGCATGGGTCATGGTTATTGGAAACAGTGAAGGGGCACAAACAAGAATAAGAACATCACAGTTAACCAAGCGTAGTCTTAGAACTAGTGCACGCAATTCTGAAGACCATGCACGTCGGGCACGAATGCATAAATATCTCCGAGTTTTATTTATGGTCATTCAATAGAAATTCAAGTACGCTTGATACATTGTTTCAGACCTCGCGAACATGAATAACAATGCGCGTTTTGCAAATGGTTTCTTCTTTTCTTCGTCATCCATGAGACATTTATATTCATGATAATTTTATTTGCCGAGACCGAAATTGTTAAAAGAATATCATTTCATCATTCTTTCGTTTATTAAAATGCCTCTGAAATTTACAGAAAGTAAATACCCATGACGTACAAGTTATAATAAAATAACCATAATAAGCTCATAACATATCCTTCAGACGGTAAAAGTTTCGTGAACTCAATACACCGCCAATTCGAATACTATTATTTAAGTTAGCCCATTACCGGTTATGATACGGTATATTGAAGTTCCATTATGAGTACATCGTGTTTCGTAGCAACTATTCCAAGTCTTGTTACACGGCTAATCGAACTCGGAATGCGGTAGACTCATGATTCAATTTTCGGTAATGTGCATGCTTGTAAGAAGAAAGTACCTCTGATGTGTACATATTTCGAAAAGTATTTCAGCGAAACGTGGCACGCAGCATTAGATACAATCAAATAATAATCGTTCCATTCCAAAACGTTTAACCTGATATGCCAAATGCGAATTGCAAATACATGGAGTGAATATCGCATTATTATAATGCCCTTTCCCTCTCTGTATTCATGCATTCACGGAGGCCCGTGGTCCAAAGTGAATTGGACTGGACATTACGGCTGGGTGGATCAGCCCTGTGGTTGGCGAGTTCCACACTCCACATTACCATCAACATTTCGGACTCGCATTTACGGACGAACAATGTTATGGGCTTGCGCACTAAGTAAATATAGCATTTATATTCAAATGCACTATCTAATAGATCCAATAGAATATAATAACGAATGAGCCTCTATTAAAATTGATAATGCTCCAAAACGCGCTCTGCTAGAGTTGAAATAAGGGTCGCAAAGAGTTTGAGATAAATTTAATGGCGCAACAACGTCAAGTTGCTAACCAGTCGCATTTGGCTGCATGGCACGTTCGCTCGTCTTGGATGCTCCAACAACAAGTTTAACAGAAGCAGAAACATTGCCGCACACTTGTGCGCCCAACGTATATAACAATCATCTTATTACGACGGAGGCGGTCGTGCCACGAGAGTCGGAGGCAATGTTATTCAAGTTGAAAGTTTGCGGACGCGTCTATCTGCTTCTAATTGCAACACTGCAATTGCACTGCACACTTGCCGCTCCCGCCATCAAACTTTGCTGCCGTCGTGTTGTTGCGCACGTTATTGATAGTTATAATAAACGCCTGCATTGTGTCCGTGAGCTATTTAAATTTCAATCTATTATGCTCGGAGACAAAGGATAATTTTCAATTTCGAACGCGTCGCTTGCTGATAGCTGACTATTAATAGTGCAGGCACTGATGTGAAATATTGTTTTGTTTAAATTTACTATCGATTGATAAATCTCCCCTATAATATGCAGGAAATATCTCTGCATTTAAAGCGCTCTTAACGTTTTCATCTCGTCTTAGTGGTTAATAAGTTAATATGAAATTAGATAGCACAAAGTGCGCAGCTCAATACGATTTCAGCACCACAATAAACCAACGTAGGCTTTCAACTCCCTAATATAATATTCCATATTCGCAGATGCGAGCGCGCCTTCTACAATTACGAAATGAGTCGTCTCTTTGCCGAGAATTTCCCGAATTAATTCACTAGTTGAGTAGTTGGCCGCTGTGCCAAAATGAATTATTACACTCACTCTCCCTCCGTCTCTTCGGGGGTGGCGATGGCGGCGGCGGCGGCACAAACAGAGAGTCTAAAGTCGCTTACGTGCGAATGATTTCTTCTTCCTCGCTATTAGCACTCTACGCCTGCACGAAAACAGTAATTCATGACTCGGCGAAGTGAAATGCAACGCAAGCAAATGGGCATGAAACGAGAAAATCGCTAATTTCATTCATTTCATTCGCCGACTGCAATCTCAACGCATGTGTCTAATTAATACGATTTACGTGCACATCATTCAGCGTAATTATTTACCCAACTTTCCGCGCACAGCGCTTAAATAATACGTGCTAGTTTAATAACGCAAATTTCCGCTCGCTTAATTTTATTGCAGTGCACACTTGTCATGGAAAAAGAGCCGAGTGACGCTGAAAAATATATTATTGATGGCATAAGATTTCAACCCTTATTAAGGCAAATGGGTTATGCGTGCTAGGCGTTACGGGTCGTTCGTCAGCAAAATAACTGGGCTGCTTCATGTACGCAAAATGCAAATCGTCCCCATTTGGAACGAATTAATAAGCGAATCGCTCACGAATTTCCATGCGCATCTTGCCGGTTGAGTCTCTTGCTATTAATATCTCAATAGGCGCTCATAAATTTTAATGCTGCGTGAATTTGCATACATTTTTCCTCTTTCTTCAGATAAATAAGTAATGACAACTCGATCATCTCTTCATTCGTAATAAAATTCCTCGTAAATTTCGAATACATACTTACTTTGCTGCTCTTTAGCTTTTAAGCAATAGGATTATTTTATTTCGCTAATGAAAAAAACAATAAATATTGCGGCGCGTATTTGCATTAAAAGCGCGTACGAAATGACGAAAAGTTTACAGACATTTTGTTGATGCATGCTCATGTTTTCTTGTTTATTTGCGACTGCCAACTTTCTCCCTCTACTCGACTGGGTTTTGTTTGCGCACAACGTGGCGTCTGTTTTTCCATAGCGCATTTGCATGCCGCATTTTCCCCCGTTGTACATTTATGCGTTGTGCAGCGTATACAAACCTGTGCTTTCATTGCACGAGTTTTGTTTAAAGCTGCGAGGCAGCGTAGGATACTTGAATCCATGTAAGTGTATTTCTACGTAGCATCGTATGAGGGGTGCATCTTGAATAATTCACGTCGTAGCCGAAGTCATAAAGTTTTTGGACTAGAAATAAATCCAACGTTTCGAGCGCATGGGGCTGTTGCCTTTTAAAATCCGTATATTTATTTATATCCGTGCTTGTAAAATGTGCGCATACTGAAAAAGTTGAAAAATTAAGGAAGAAGCACGGAGCGAAAGGATTAACAGCGCGCTTGGCTCTATTTAAACCGAGAACAGTAAAGAATTAATCCAGACGAAGAGAATTCAATAACTAAGAAGATGCTATTTGCAGTAAAAGTTATTTGAGAACGAAAAACTCTAAGCTTTCCGTAGCAAATAATATATAAACTTTTTAACTTTAAATAACTCTGCAAATAAAATTTTGAGTATGATGAAAATTACATCATATTAAAGAGTGTTAAATTCTGAACATATGCTGAAAATTTCAAAGCGATATCTTAAAAAACAAAAAAGTTATAAGAGTTTGAAGTTTTAAAAAAACAGTGCTACTGGTGTTACACCTGCACTGCACCCGTATTACACCTGCACTACTTCATAATTGCTACCGGCAACAGTAGCAATGCAAATATATATCGCGCTCTCTTGCTCCTCAATTGCCGCAAATCCATCATGGCCGCTCTTATGGCCTTTACATGTATGGTAACCATGGCAACCAGCGCTGAGCAACAGAGGCCATATATAGCGTTCTCTTTTTATTTATGCTCATTCATAATTTATGCTTTCGTACTCATTAATGAAAAAACACATGAATCTTTAAATCGTTGTAACTTTTGACTCCATTGAGATAATTTAAAAATTTAAAAAGCATATGAATCTTGGATTCATCCTTGATAAACTGACTCATATTGTTTTAATTTAATTAGTTTCGATATTATGCGAATATGCTTTTAACTAAAATAATATTTTTCTTTTTGAAATAACACCGGATTTTTGTCATTTTAGGGCATTGACTTACTTGTATTTACTTCAAAAATTTGCAGCTATTTACAATGGCAAAAACGACGTAAGAAATAAGACAAGTAGAAGCGACCGCAGTACGAAAACGAAGGGCGCTTTTGACGTGGATAAAGTACTAAGATTCCAACAGGGTAAATTCGAGCAATGTGAGCATGACAGAATAAAATGCACCACCCCCGTCAGAGTAGCAGCAATTTCGGGGTTTTATAAAGGAATCATTCGCGGATAATAGGCCATATGGCGACGCAGGCTGTATGGAGCATTTTATACCCGTCGAAAGTTGACAGGGCGCAAGGATCGAGTGACATCAATACAGATGCCATGCGTGCTTACCCTTTTTCGACGCGTGAAAGCTGTCCTGCGGCGACATCCTTTCGATCTGTGCGCTCAGCTTCGAACGTGGCAACACGGTGCGATCATTGTTGATCTTCTCTACGGCATATCGAAACGCCACTTCCTGTTTATCGTCAGCCGGATGGAATAAGCCACCTGGAATTCATGAATTTCACGAAAATTAATATTTATGTGAGCAGCAACCTGTACCAAAGTTCAAATGAATGGTGCTTAATGAATACTCCATGTATAATTAGCACAAAATTGCAATTATCAATGAACAATAATGCTGCTCGAATGATCAGTCAACTATGCGCACAGAAATGGCCCAAAAACTCAGAATATTCTACAAACCAAATTGATGTTTCAGCTCAGTCAAAACAGATGCCTGTCCTGTTAATTTATCCTGGACATACATTGCAAATTCGTGTGCAAATTGCCTTATGAATCCCAAATATCATCTAGTTTCATTAATTCCAATTTGCCTATCGGTAACTCTTTAATTAGCTTTATAACTAATGAATGATAAAAGTAAATGTGAGTTGCAAGTATTAGGTCAGATATGCATAGCTATGCTATATATTTTATTATTACTTATATTACGAAATGGGGCGTGAAAATGTAAATGCGTAAAGATTGGTTGATGTGTCATCGTACACGGGTATACGAAATAGAGGGATGATAAAAATTGGATAGTTTTCTCTATCTTTTCGGGCTGACTGCGTTCGTATATGTGCTGCAAGCATCTGTTAGTTTGATCTTTGCTTCTTTGGCTCCAAGCACCAAACGGAGTGCTCGCGTTGAACGCTCGAGGAAATAAAATCAAGATTCATAGTGATAAATGCAGAACGATTTCCGGCGTGGCGGTTTTTACTTGCGTCGTCCCCGCGTTTACGGGATTTTTTTCTTCTTACTTGAACCTCGATGCTCCTCATCGTCGCGTTCGCCTTCGGGCGAAGAGCACGGGTGACCTTTGAGCGCGTTTCTTCTTCAAACGCGAAACGCAGAGGGCAATGAAAGTCGACCCTTGACATTTAAATTCTTCCCTCTTATTTCAGCTTATTTCGTTTTCCGGAATCTTTAATCTTATTTTATACCTTTTGCAATCTTGTCGAAATATTTACAGATAGCAATATTACCCACCTACGCACACACCCTTCTATAAATAGATTCAATTTTATTCCTGTCCGCGTCAATTGGGCAAAGAGCGTAGATATTGAGTGTGCTCAAAATGGTATTTAGCTTCCGAAAGTGTCAGAAGCTAACCGATGCGACGACATTTGAATATCCTTGCGTCTCAACGAGACGAGGAATTTGGGGCCTGTCAGGATGAATGTTTGAGCCGCACTGGGTTTCGGTTGGCAGCTGGTGCGGCGCGGGCGAAAGACATAAATCGTATCAACCGCAACCGGCGGCGGCCGGACTGGCAAGTGGTTCCAGCCGGTATTTTGCCGCCGTCGAGAGTTTCTTTTCGGGCCGAGCCTTAGCCAGTTGCTGGGTTCGATCGGAGCCAGCGTTTTTGCGGTGGGCGACTATGCCGAGCATCCACTCGCCTTTTAATAAGGGACTCTGGCAATTCCGTTGCAGACATCATAAATATCAAAAAGTTAGATTAGTTTACTACATAACTCCGCACTCAGCCGGCCAAAATTGAAATAAAACAGGAAATGTGCAAACATTTACTAAAACGTTAGGAAGCATACTAAGAAAAGGGACGGACATCCCCTAAAAGCGCCAGGAAGAAAGAAAGAAAAACCGTCACGATATATAACTCTAACTGATGGAAATGGAATGCACGCATTCACTTTGAGAAGCGTCTCGCTGTTCAAGAGACAACATGATTACATATTGCATCATATGAACAATTTCAACAATTTCGTCTAATAGTTCATTCCGGCCTATTGAGTGTGACACCACGAATAATAAACAGCACTTTGCGAATGCATGACTTAATTGATGCACATTCTCCATTTACCGCACAAAGTCATCATGTGCTCACACTGCTTGTTTGTCAACTCAAGTGTACGTTGCTTTCCTATAATTATCAACTACTCACGTTCACCACCCATGTTGTTTTAGTACTTAGTAATTCACCTATGCATAGATTACATGTACTTCCATTATCCTTATTTCAATTGTCTCCATATCATGCTAATTTACATTAATAATTATTCATTTACAGAACTAATGTATACCAACAGTAACAATATGAAAATTCCGCATTAATTTAAAGCTGAAGTGCACATAAAAAATGAGAAGTAATTATGTTTGTTGTGCATTAACGACTCGAAAAAATAATATTATATCATCAAGGAGCGAGTAATAATAAAATATGAAAATTCATAAAGGGAAACGAGAGAAAACGTGGAAAAGCACACGTCGCAAAAGTTTTACGTTACACTTGCACTAAGCAAAGTTGAAGAGTATAAAAATGAGTCGAAAGTAAAGCAGCTTAAAACGGAAAAGCACCACGACATTGCACATCAAGTTTATGCATTTCTTGGAAATGTTGCGCCGCTTTCCATGACGCAGTGGTTTATTGCATTTCTTCGGTACGCTTAGTTGACTGTCATGTTAAATATATATCCTCGCAATCTTATATACACGAGATGTTCGTAAACAATATTTGCAATGTGAAAATGTTAAAGTTACAGGAAATCACTCACCTATTCGTATAACATCCGGAAGTGCATCCACGTTAATAATGCACATTTGCAGAAGGACGGCCAATGCTACAATCATACTAAAGCCCTCTGCCATATTGTTTGTTGATTACATCTGCAAATAAAAAAGAAACGATTTTAAATTCCAGTTTAAATTCGAAATGGTAAAATGCGCATTGTAACCGGAAGGCAATAATCGCAAACTATTGCACGCAATCGATTGCAATCGTTTGACTTTACCATTTTACACACGCGTACAAAAATCGCATTAAATTTTATGAATTTCAAACATACGTCATACATTGATGAATAAATTCGCAAAAAAGGCATTCGAAAGGATTAAATTAAGCTGAAATGCTTTGTCAATTAATTGATGTCGCAGTTTGTTTGATGAATTTGTTCAATAGAAAAATGCGCAATTTATAAATATATTTCTTCTGTGTGAGCATGCACTGTATAATTTTTCTGCGTGTTGCATTTTTCGCAAATGGAGCGAATTGGGACAGAAGCGCAATTAAGCTTAACGGATGGGGGGCATAAAAATGTATTAAAATTGCCGCCAACCAATAATGCCACTCGTTAAGCGTGCGTACGGCTACAGATAAATCAACCGGCCACCATTGCTCCCCTATTGCCGCCAGCAGTGCTTATCATCGATAAACAAGTTTTTACCATTCGTTTATGACCAGTCCAAATAAAATACTCAAACATTTTCCATCCGAAAACAACAAAAATAAATTACAATAAATTTTCACGCAGAATTCATCAGGATAATTCTGTCACCTAAAACGCCCCATCTTCTCCGCATCGCATTACATAATACGACATCTGGTCGTGCATATTTTCATTCAAACTCAATGAATTATGGGCGAGTGTACTTTACAAGAAGCGTAATGCACTTATCGTACACAACAACTAGTATGCTGTCGACCGTAGGGAGATTGCACTTGCGAACAAGAACAGAAATAAGAATACAGCAAAACAAAAACATGAATGCACTCGAGCTCCTGCGGCGGTTGTTCTTCTTCCTGCCAGTTGCATCCTTATTGCTGGCAACGTACGCCAGTGGCGTAAACGACGTCCCCGAATCCATATATTATTCAAACTTGCCCAACTTGTATCATTAACAGGCCATTCTTAGTTAACCAACTTCCGCTCGCTGCCTCCCACGCAGCGCCAGAGTTCAACTTTTTGTCCTGCGCGCCTGTATGGAACGTGCATGCAATCGCATATTACGTTCTTCCCCCACAGGAAGCGCAGTGCGTTGATAGGGGAAGATAGGGAATCGTAATCATATTTGTGAGTTTTCTACTTTGACTTTTATCAATCTTTAATCAAATGGCTTTTGTGATGAGTTGTTTGCACGCGGGGTGAAACATTGCGCTATTTTTTCGTCTTAACCACCGCATTTTAATTCAGAAAACAAAAACAGGAAAAACACGCCGCAAGAAAAGAATCAGCAATATACTTAAGAGCTTTGCTAGATGGCTTGTCCATTGGCACAGAGAACGAGCACTAAAAGCATCAAAATCTAATAAAAAACACTCCAGCGAATTATCGTCAGGCATAATGCCGGATTAGTCGAGAAAGGCAGGCAGGCAGGCAGGCGTGCTCCACGCCGAAGAGAAAAGTTGGCACCGAAAGAAAAACAAACTACACGAATTAATGAAACATTCATTTCACTTCTTGTACCCACGCGGCTGCCATCCAGACAATTAGAATAATGTGATGGGCGACGGCACTCGAGCCACTCAAATCTAACGCCGTCAAATGAACGAGAAACCAAATTGTATTGAATTGGCTTTGCCATTCCTTCAGGAGCATCTAGACTCAGAATCCATTGGAACATTGCAAATTCATGAGTAGCATTCTCGTAATTAACAATTAGAATTGTTAGTCTCTAACACAAATTCCAAGAATCTGATAACTTATTTTTAATATTTCACTAAACTAACATACCTAGCACAAAAAGCAAATGCCGTAAAGGCAGTTAGTTGATTAGTTTTCATTTTAATTAATAAAAACTTTTAATTGCACACTCAATTTGGCTTCCAGGCGTACACAAGTGCAAAGCTGTTATACAAAAGTTTGGTCGAACGTTTCATTAAAAGTCGGCTAAAAATTTAGTCCAATAAAAAACAATCAAACTGAATTCGGGCATTACCAAACTGTATTTGACAGTTCAATTTGACATATTTTACCAAGATATTGCTGCTAATAACTGAAAGCAATTGCAGCGAGCGCGAAATTGCATTTCTTCTCGAGACCGCAACATAGCGTTCGTTTTATCTTTTTATATTCTTCCGCTCGATTGCTAATTGGATTTTAATGCGCGATTTACATTTTCTTGCTTCCACGTCACGATACATCTTTGTGTGACGAACAACAGCCTCCTCCGATATTCATTTAATAAAATGCACGGCGGCGCTTTCGAGGAGAATGCATAATAAAAGTGCGGCCTCATTGCCGCTGAGTTTGGGTTTAATCAAGACGAATCGCAATCGATCGCGCTGAGGCGAAGCGTCGAACCATCGCATGCTGTAAATGACAGGCCGCGAAATATCGGGGGCAGCGGAAGGATAAGCTAAGCGCAGGCGAACGCGAAGACAGCGGTAGCAATGGGTTATTCGCAATGCGTATAACAGCGAGAAATCAGAAACAAAATGTTATTAATTTGGCGCATTTTCCTCGCGAATGCCGCCTCCACGAATGAATAGCCATTGTTTCACTAATGTAATATTCGTTGCGGATATCAAATATGTTGACATTGATTTTCATTGTAAATGAAAAGATTCTCTGGACTCAATCACACGAAAATAAATAGTTTACTCGTAAAAATGGAAAATCCAACTTGCCGCCGCTTTAAATTGAATAAATGTCACATTTATGTGAGTGAAAGCTTAATATACGAGGGGCTCTGATAATATCACTATCGAAAAAAGGCGAGAAAAACCATTAACGCCGTGCCGCCGCCGCGAATTGCAATCGGAAAATGGACGGGAAAAGGACGATTTAATGTATGCACATGGCGTCGTCTGCCATTACCATTTATCAAGCTTATCTTAAATTAACCTTGAAAAACTCACCGATGCACTCAGCTGGAATACGGATGAGTTATATTCCAATGTATCAGACACGCTGAAATTCATTTTATTATGAAATTTTCTTGCTGAAAAATAATTAAACATTCCCGTGCCATATTCAGCCAGCCAACATTTAAAACTTCAAGATTGACGGCTGCTAGCTAGTGCAACGTGGCGTGGAAATAAAAAGAAACAAACTCAATGCAAAGTTACGCTTATTAAATTTTCCTGTCGCTTCTGAAAATATGTAACGTTTTCATCTTTATCCCGCGCGCCAATAGAGGAACCACACTCGCCAGTGGCACGCTAAATGCGACAAATTTTTCAACAAATTTTTCTCATATTCCTGCAGTACGCTTCAAATTTTATGCGCCAGCCCTCCCGGTTATTCTTCATTCCATCAAAAACGTTTTTCCAGCATGCTAGTTTTGCTGCCGGCAGGCGCTTCACACATGATGATGGCGAGAAAGTGTCGTCTGCACTTTGCGCCAAAATGAAAGACCATCATCATCATTATCATTGTTCATCGTCCAAACGCTGTGTCCAGCACTACAATTGTGCTCTCAAAAAGTTTAACTCTAGGACATTTTATTTAAGTTAAATTTCCTATTCGTATTTTAATCCTATTAATTCAGATGCTTCTGATGTAAAATGTAAAGAAAACAAGACTAAAATCACAATTTTTGGTGAATTATCCTGCAAATCACCAACCAGCAAGCGGAAGTAAGACCCGAATTTAGAGACAACGAATATAGCGGAGGCGGCGTAGACCACGCAAACAGATTTACATGCATTGACCGAAATGAGACGCCGTGACAAAAGGATAATGCACAAAGGATAACAGGCGGCAGCGGGACGCGCGTATTACGCGATGATATTTGGCGGTTCCCTCTGCATGGCAAATATGTATCCTGCGTATTTTGCGCGTCGGATCGCAGCATGTTAACTCCCGCCTAAGAGGAGCATGACGTCGGTGTTCATCTTGTTTGTTATCCTTCTTTGGCCGAGTGCATATGCGCTTTCTCGCTGGCAT
Organism: Aleochara curtula; assembly: GCA_963978815.1. Taxonomy (NCBI): domain Eukaryota; kingdom Metazoa; phylum Arthropoda; class Insecta; order Coleoptera; family Staphylinidae; genus Aleochara; species Aleochara curtula. The sequence continues at coordinate 10,021,326 of OZ022221.1, read as the reverse complement.
CACGAAATAACAACGATCGGGACGTGTTCGTGTACCACACAGTTTAAACCGGAAGTCCTTCGTGCATAGATATAGCACGTACGTGCACTTCATATCTCTGACTCTACAAATACTTTTATTTTACGAAAATCTACTTTAAGAATTTTCTCATTCACGTAATATTGCTTAAATCACGTTTATTTCTAGCATTTCGAAAGATTGAAATCACCATTTTAATTATCAAAGCGCTTTTCACAGTTTTTCCTGTGATGATTTTTAAACTGCGTATAAAACGTGACTTTCTACTGGTCGTAAAAAATCATTAAACTGCACAGCGAAACGAATTCTTTGTGTTGATAGTCCTTTCATGAAAATCCAATATTAAACGCCAAAAAACCTGAGCGCAAAAAATGTTCATGCTGGTTTCACCATATTTTGGGAAAGTCAGTCAAATTCCAGTGAAAAATACGTAAAACTTGATGAAACTTCGGGGAAGTTCTGAATGAAGGAATTTTAAAAATTTGAATCCTGAATGCACTTTTAGAATATGTGTCGCAGGAAGACGCTTGAAGAGAGCAAATAATTTTCAAAGTACCGTTGGCAGTGAAGCAACAAGAGGCGGCTTCAAAGTTTGATGATGCTTCTTGGAAAATTAAAAGCGACGCGAGCGCAGTTCGAAACAAAGCAACGCGTTTGCTTTCCCGCACATGAGTGCATTCGCTGTATAACTATCCAAGTTTCAACTTTCGCAAATGTCCCAAGTGTTTTATTTATCTAATTAATTTTATATTTAAATATTTCCATTTACGAGACTCTCCGCATATTTCCCTGTTGTTGATTATATTCTTGCAATAACAATTTGATGCGGTCTTGTGGAAGTTGGACAATTTTAGGGAGATAACAGACTTTTAAATTAATATAACTGCTATAATTTAAGCAATATTTAAATGAAATAATCAAATACACATTCAAGTGTAAACAGAGAATTATATACCGAAAAAGAATTTCAATTTTTACTTGCCAAAGTTAGGCAAACGAGCGTCAACTTTGAAAGATTATTACGCGTAATCTATCAAAGGGAATGGAATGATTGAAACAGCATATTATCAGAAATTTAATAAGCTTTCTGGAAGTGAAAGAATTTTTGAGATATCTCTAATACTTCGTGAGATATTGTTAAAAATGTACGGTGCTAATTATTGGTCATTATGCTACTGGTGCAACCGGCACCTGCAGTTCTTAACGCAAACCTGCGTGAGCGCAAGGTGTCGAGTCTGCCAAGTAGTATTCGTGCGTGGGCGCTGACACCACGATGATTGCCGAAGTAGGCGTTCTTCCCGGTACCTCAGTTTTGCCGCGTGGTAAGCAAGCTTAGAGCGCGACTTTTTCGAAACTCACCAAAACTGAGGTGTGATGTAAATTTCCACGCGCTACCAAGTCAGCCCAAGCGGTAGCGGCTCAGCGCGCAGGATAATTTCAAATCGCTATAACTTCTAAAGTACTGGGCCGATTTTAATTATTTAAAAACTATTATCACCAATTTTAAACGCACTATCATGCTATGGTATTATGTTCATTGTAACACTATTATTACCTCGTGAAATTTTCATATTTTCTCTTAAAACTCATTAAAAGTAGTCAATTTAATAAAAAACACGCGATTTATGTTAAAAATTCTATAATATAGATATAAATCTATATAATTTTGCATTGATATTTTAATTTGTTGTATGTTCTTCCGCGATATTCAGTTATTTATTATTTGCTAAGCAGAAAATTTAAAATTGCTATAACTGATAAAGTTATCAATCGATTTTAATGATTTAAAAACTGATAAAATGTTCTAGGTACGCACTAAGAGTCGCTCTAAATTTTCAAGTATTTCACTCAAATTTCCACTGGGGAAATTTAAAATTATTACTTATAAATTTAAAAACATTGACCTAATCCGAGTTTGACTTCATCTGCGAGCTTGTACGGATGTCGCGCGCATATTTTTTTATTTCATGTATGTCATTACATTTTTCATGGTGTCTCCTTTGGGAGAGCTATACGCGCAGGACAATTGCACATGTACGTGTTCATCGCATGTCGTTTGCCTGCGCCATCAGAATTGTCAGCAAACAGTTTGCGCTTAGACACGTCTCCCTATTCCCAATTCCCGTATTCGTTGCTTCTCTCTCCCCATTGAATTGACGTGCATGGCAGGGGGAGCGTAAATGTACTGGGAATATAGTTGGGCATACATCTAAACAGCATATGGGGATTTTTCGTTTGGTCGTCGTGAAATGCACAAACGGCCTCTTCAACGTACTGCGTGCGTAATAAAACAGCGCAACGAGCGATAAATGAGAAATAAGTGAAACTTAACGAGCAAACAAACACAAAACACATTTTATGCAATGTGCAGTAAGCCAACCGGGACGAATAGTATGACTATATTGCTGTTGTTTTTCATTTATCTCTTATCAAACAAAAGACTGGCTACATAATTTTGTCGCGACACGTTCCTAAACCCCATTAGCGCACAAATCCATTACAACTAATTACGCGAACAACGTGTAATATGTATTTAATTAAAATCCGGGAGCTGGAGGCCGCGCATACTCGACGACATCGCGGTGGCGGCGAGTGGGAGCCAGCGATAGTGTGGCGACAGGAGTCAGAATGTAGCACCAAATGGCGCTCTTGAGTCTTTAATTCAGCGTGCGCACACGCGTATGTATTTCGTCTAATTAGTAGTCGGTTTCCGCAATTTCGTATTCAACGACCTTCCGGTTCATCACGCATTCGCGACTACGAATGCAAATATAAATTTAAATGAGCCCCTTTACAAAACGCACCATCCCGCCAAACTTTTCTAATTAATGCCTTTCCTCTTTCTGCCCGAAATCCATGACAGTCCGTGTCGCGCATTCAATTTCCGGTTGGCTAAAGACGTCAATAAATATTACGCATTATCATGCAATGAGCCACGAATAGAACATCAAATTTTCCTTTCCGGCAAAATCAAGTAAAAACTCATCTTTTTCACGTAGTTAGCAAATGAAAAATAGGACTGCCTTTTGTGCTGCGTGAAGGTATGTAGATAATACCCCATTGCAATGAGGGGACGGTGAATGTCCTTCCGGTTTCAGCGCAAGAATGCGGTGGAAAAGCAAGCGCAAAAAACACGTAATAATAAAAGCAAACGGTGGTCTCTTTATTGTCCCACAAGGGCTTTTCATTTGACCCTAGAAATGATTATTGTATTGCAATCAGCATTCATCTAACCCCAAAAATGCGGCCGCGAGCTGCAAATGAAACAAACAAATTTTAAATAAAAATCCCCCATATTATTATGCATGTCAACTGCTTCCGGTATTTGCCCGTGGCATGTTTTATCAGCGTATACTCAAAAATGCCAAACACTCGCCTGATAACAAGTAAACAACAATAGAATAACAATGGTCAGGCATGCGGATATGCTGTAATACACTCAAACGTAAATCACAATGCTTTAGCAATTAATATTTATGACACCAGCGCGAGCCGCTCAACACTGGGTTGAAATTCGCGTATTCGAAGTGAAATTTTGAAATTCGAAATATCATCTGCTTCCATCTGCATATTTCGTTGATTATCCAACTCGCTCGTTACCGTCATAAAATTCAGCTAAGTGTAGCGATGCGCAAAGATGCGGAATGCAACAACAGCAGCCAGTATTTTGTTACAACATCCCCAATGGGCATTCCACATCGTAATTCACATACGTGTGTATATTAGTCCGTGTCCAGAGGCGGCAATGAGCGTTAGGGGGTTGAACTGAACCGGACAGGTTGCCGCATAAGGATGTGACCATATGTTCGCTTCATGATTGTTTCTACCCGATTTTATAATTGAGTTTTGTGCTACACATCATTACGAAACAAAAACCTTTCGAGTAAGGACCTATATTCGAAAAATGTCAATTATCACGCAATCAAAAATATGCTAGCATCAGTGTTATAAAATAGCAAGATAATTAATTATTAAAGTTGAAAAATTACACAGTGTAAATTTATTCGTGCAGTATTTTTGTGCAAAATGTATTTCACGCGTATTTTCCGAATATTACAAAGGTGTAGTAGCATAAATGTTTCGTATCTGCCTGTGTAATTTAAAAATGCATGAACAAATCTCGGGAGTCGTTGAAATTTTATGTTATGCTAAAAATTTAAGCGACACATATGCAGAATGTGTGCACATTTTGCGCGCAGATAGAACACGAGCTCGCCGCTTTTTTACGAGAGCGACGAAATAATAATGAATTTTTAATTATTTGCTCAATTCGCAGTTGCGTGGAGTCCGCGTGTGAATTGCGAGTATAACATATACCAAGAAAATAAAATAACTTTGAACCGAAACCGTGATGTAAAAAGCACGGTATTTGCATATGCAATTTCTTATCCTGAAATTTTATCCACGGTATTCTAAAAAAATTTTAATTTAAATTTAGGTACCTACTATTTATCCAATTAAATTATTTAAATTTCAAAGCGATAATTTGTTGATTCCTAAATTATGCGCGTTGCATTATTAATTTTTGCGAATATTATTTGAACAGGGAAATAATATGAATTATGAATTGAATTTTCATCAATTGTGTTCGACAAACAACAATATCATAGAATAAGGATCATTTTGCATGTAATGATGCAACTTTAACGCGTGTTTTTATATAGCGCGTGAATGGGTAATGTATAATCGTATTATATTTCCAAATTCATCCTTAAACCGGTCATAAAAGCTCTCGCCAGCGGAAGAGGTCACGTCTTGTTTTTCTTATTCCTGCTGTTTCCTTAATATGTGGGGTTAGCGCCTGCCTAAGTATGTGTAGGCTTTTCGGCGGACTGGGAATGGTTTGGCCGCTCTTTTCAGCACTGCCAGTTTGTCTTATTTTTCCTCATTGCATTCGTTTCGTTTCGTCGTAATCTCCTTCTTATTTTTTATTTACTGTTACTGTAACTAACTTCCTGTAGAACGTTGCTTATTACTCTAATCCAGCCCCTTTTCTGCGAGTTGGTTGCCGAAGGATGGCATGAATGAAATGAAATGGTCTTGTTCAAGGATTTCGTCTTTAATTAAGAAATCAATAATTGCGTTTTCTGATGGGATTTACCGTTCTTTCTAAACACCATTCAAAACGTATTTAGTTTCATTAAATTCACGACTTTCAAACTAATTCTTGTTGAATCGAAAATTGTGAAATTCAACCCGCTAAACAAATTATAAACCGAGTGATTCTTGAAACTTTTTAATGATATTAAAAAGTTGATTTTCAGCGTTAAATAAAAAGTTGCCTTAAAATTCAAACGCGTATTAAAATACAGTTGTAATATATAGAGGATAATTAATAGCAAAGTGAAAATATATATTACAACAAATTGCGTAGAATTTACTGAATTTTCAATGAACTGGAATATTTAATATCACGAAATAAATAGTACGCATATTAAATATTAAAACTTAATTATATAAAATTCTTGTAAATGATGCACTCAAGTATTTTATATAAATTTAATAATTTCAACTATTATATTATATTATTTAGTTGGCTAACGGCATAAATTATAATATTTCAGCAGGATAATGAAATATTTAATTATTAGAATTTATGTATTTTTTGCAATCAATACTATCAAACGATAAATTAAAATTATTTTCAGTCAGATTCCTGTTTTGAACAGTTTGGAAATTTAGAAATTTATAAAATAACTGAAATAGCAAAACAACCCCTATGCTTACTGCAAATTTCGAATCGCAGTGATTGCAAGAGGACGAATGCCAGTGGATGTAAAATATTTACCAAGTCTAATGAGAAAAGGGCTTGTTGCACGTTTGCAACCTGTGTATACTCATGGTTCGCATGATAAAAAGAGGGATAAATAGCATGAGGGCATTAACTAAAAAACCTGGACGTGAGATAAACCCCGACGCGACCTCGCCAACAAGGGTAAAAACAATTCAATTGAAATCAAGCTCTTCTTCCAAATTCAATTTCTCCCTTGGCGGAATAAATTAGATCCGAAAAATTATGCAAACAAGAAATTACCTGAATTTCGATGAAGCTTAATGAGAAGCCGGTCGTCGCACTTTGCGTGTGCTCTCAGAATCTACGCAAATATAAATAAGTCCAAGCACTGGATTAAAATTCTCCGAACGCACCGGGGAGACGAGATTATATCATCGGTAAGATGAAAATTCTGATGGAAATCTCCGCGTTGGAGAGAAAATATTGACGTGTTTTGGAACGCGTGAGGCGTGTTTCGCGCAGCTTCTTTTTGTGGTGCACACACACAGTTCGCCCAAGAGGGACGCGCGCGCTGTTCCCGGATCGAAGCGGTACTAGTAGTGAAACGCATGCGGCCGGGACAGCATCCCGGCTTTCTGCAGGACGAGAGTACGCGCAGGACCATTTCCCTAACATCCCCCTCCGCCATCGCCGCCGCCACATATTCCTCATCTCGCTCATCCCGAATATGGTGCGGCGCATTGTCCTCCCTTTCTGGTCTATTAAAGTTATCTTGAACGAAGCAGCCGCCGACCGTGGGGTGTACATTTCCATCTCACTTACACAAGTTCCGTACGCATGTGCGCTTTGCCATTGTGGAGGAACGCGTGGGCTTGTTCTGCCGCATGAATTCGGGAAGGCAGAGGGAGAGATGGGTTTCATTAAAAATGGGAAAACTGCTGCGCCTTCCCCGAGACGTGCTTCCTCCGACTTGCGCCGCCGAATGTTTCCTTTTTACGTTCATGTACTTCATACGTGAATTATTTATACGCGAAATGAATGCACGCATCCGTTTTACGCCCACACTCTGTATACACTCTGTACGTTTTTCCATACCCTCCTCGCGCGCGCACCCTTGCTGAATAGACCGAAAAAGGAGTGAAACAAAACGGGATTGTCGCTTGCTATTATCATTTCATTTCGACGACTGCGAGCTTGTGACCGAGAATGATAACTTAAGATGATATGAATGTAAATAGGAAATTTAATTGAAAGAAAATTATCTTTACATTACGCACGCGCCCACTTCAAATGCAAAATCTGCCAATTATTATTTGCAAAAATTTTCGCACTTTTGCCGAAATGAAACTTTTATTTAACGAGAGCTTCTTTCATCGCGTCGGAAAAATAAATACGTCTCGGTTTAATAATCATGAAAAGCTGATGAAAATTAATACGCTCAAAAGCATTCCGCCCGTAAAAATATAAATGTAATAAGGGAGGCATTTAAATTACACGCATTTTCTTTTGCGTGCGCCCTCTTTGAATCGTTCATACGTACATTCATTTAATTCTACTACCCCTACTCGCAAATCGTCTGCTTGTACGTTTTATTAAGAAGAATACACGAACGCACAAAAGTAGCTGAGCAAATAACCGTTTCATTTGCGCATAAAATATGCTAGCTACATACACATTTGCCGCAATTCGAATAGCTTCTTGGAAATTTACGTAGGTATTACGTAAAATTTTCAACAAATGTTTTTGACATGTCGCTCTCTTATGCACGAGCGAAAACTAACCGGCAAGGCGGCGCGCGCGCAAACTTCTTACATCGCAAAGTTTTATTTAATCTCGCGGCAAGTAAATTCGCTTCAGAAGCACACTCGTAAATTTGCACGTAAAAGTGTGTGGTATAATTAGTAAACGACATCATCAAATTGCCAAGCATGAACTTCGTAGACCTGTCTCGCGTCGCACACTTTAATGATGTGAGTGTGCCACTCATCATCATCACCATCACTAGATCGTGAAGAGAACGCGTCCTGCGTGCTCCAAGTGGAAAGAAAGCGCTCGAGATCCTTGAGATTAAGTGAGGGCAATCCCAGGAAACGACCGAATGACTTTCGTCACACCTTTCCCACTTGCTTCGTGATTTTCCACGTGTCAAATCTGCATTATGATTAAAAAGAATACCCAATTGAATTTGTTATCCTGCTGAAAGATTTGAATTTAAAACCAAGTATTTCATGTGTTGGGACAGGATAATATAATATTGTATAAAATGCGGATCCATGCGGGTTGAACAACATATTCAAGGACCTAGGATGTGGAGGGAAAAAGGCCATAAATCAGTGCGAGATTTTTCAAACAACTTAGACGCGTGGCAACTCTTTTGCCGTCGCCGTGAAACATGTTGCGAGTTAGCTTCGAGCGTCCGCAACATTTAAAGATAAATTCGCTCATTTTTCTTCTCGAGTTGCGCTCAACCGGCGTACACGACTATGCGCATTTAGTACACTAACGCCATGCAATCAGGAGCAGGAGCAAGCAACTACGCCGACCGGCAGGGGAGAAATAATGTTGAAAGTAAAACTCAGTCAGTGCCTTCATGAACGGCGCTTGCTGTAAAAGTTTATGCAGAAGTTAGTTGCCAGTCGAAGCGCAACAAAATGTGTGAGGTGAGCTACTTAGCAGCGTCGTTTCCACGTTTTATGTCCGGAATGAAAATGCGGTTAGTTCATTTATTTTATCACGTCTTTTAATGCTTAACCATCGCAAATTTCCTAACTAAATACGCCCATCTATAGTTATCGATTAACTGTGGGCGTGGAAATGTTAAAATATAATATAAGTATAATAGAAAACACTCACGAGTTCCTGCCTCATCCTAGAGGAAGACTAGAGCAAGTTTCCGAACACGCATTCTCGATTTGGCCGTCAGCGCTCAAAGCAGCTCGTGGGTGATTTTTCAGGCATCCAAACAAGCACGAAGAACAACAACAGCGCAACAACGCGCCACCAAAAAAAAAGCAAACTGATTGCGTTTTGTGAAAAGTCTAGGCAGGCAGCGCGAAGAAGAGCATGGAATTCAATTACCGGAAATGGAAACAGCCCGTGTAGAAAAAGAAGACCAGCAGCAATAACAACAAGAAACTCCGGAACGCACCGACGAAAAACACACACGCTAGTTTTCGCACCGACTTTGCATACGAAAAAAATGTGCAATCATTTTCCTCAATACTTACTTATTTACTGAGAGACCGTCTGAGGCAACAGCAAAAAAACATTGAACGCATTGAAAGCGGAAAAGCGGAGTGAACGCGCAAAGAATGCAACAGCAGCATCAATACCGGCGCAAAGCAAACAAAACAATTGCCGACGGAGGAAAACAAAGACAATGCGCAGAATTCAAATACGCAACTTCCAGCGTTAAGGCTTTGCATATTGAAAGGAAGTAACCATTAGGGAGAGCAGGAAATGAAGCTGCATATATACGCACGTCTGTGTTTTACGTTTAATAACGGCCGCGAGCTGGCCAGGTGGGGATTGCAAAACTAAATAAAACTTCAAAACTCAATTTGCACAAATGGAACATCCTCCGGAATGATATCTATAAGTAAACAAATAACCAAAGCGATACGCAACTAAACCAAAGTATTCATTACCGAATAATGGCGCCTTAATGATCATTAACAACCCTCCATTCATTAAAAATTTCCAATAACCGATAAGTGTAATCTAGGTACTCACAAATTCAAATACTAATGACCACTCATCTAAAACAAAAGAGTGAGAAAATCTACTTACTGGTGATTAGTAATATTTTTAGATGACCTAAAATATTAATATATCCAGCATGAAATCGTTGTGAGATAGTTTTATAGTTTGAGGACTATTAAGATGAGAATCCATAAAATAGTTGTTGCATTTCTGGATGATATTGATAGCGCAATATTTAATGCACTTAAATTACATTTACAATCGTAGATCAGATATCCAAAGCTATGAATTTTAAATGCGCGTTGTCCCGGTTTGGAACTCCTCGAAGACGAAATAACGCATTTAAAAATAGCCTTCATTTCACGTACAGCGAATGGCAAGATATTTTTGACCCAAAACATTAAACAACGCGAGTGACTCGAGTGAGAAAATCGAATCAAGTTTAGTTTTGCGCCAACATTGGTGCGCGTTCGAATAGATTTATCGGTCGACTTACGACGCGTCTGAATACCAATGGGGAAATTGATGGTGGATGACGATGAAGTGTGCATTTAAAATAATCATCCCTTGTCTATTATCAGTGGTGTTTTTATGGCGCGCTGATTGCGCGTACGCTCAGCGGCGCCTCATTAAAATCGGCGCCGTATTAGCGGACGGAGACGGCGATGCGGAAATCGCATTCCGCGCCGCCCTCAAGCGGTTCAACTTTGGCCAGGCGTACGAGATCCGCGCAACGATTCGCCGAGTCGCCGCCGCCGATAGCTTCAAAGCCGGACAAATTGGTAAGTCACTTATTCCTCATCGGCTGCAATTCACTCGCGGGAATATTAAAAAGTTTAACAAACTCGCCGAACATTCACACCCTCTATTTTCACATTAGCACTTATTAAATTCTTACGCTCATTGGCGAACCGAATCCATCAACTTATTCTTGAACAATGGATGAAATTGAAGTCATAAATCATTTCGCTCCGCTAAATACTCCGCTATTATGGCGAACGAAGAGGAAAAACACGCGCAACCCCTTTCGGCATGTGACAAACACATAGCCAGCACGTACGTGTTGTGTTTCGCTGTCTGTAAAGTTATTCATCAATATTTATCAAGCGCAGTACAGAACGTCTTCGGAACGTCGATAATGCAACAAACTTGAGCACTTTGTCTTGCTCAAACAATACATCAGTTCGACTGCCACTTTATTTTTCAATTTTATTGCTGCACCACTTACTCATGCGCAAGCTCACCCTCGGCAAGTCCATTGATACTTTATGCACTTTGTGCATGCGAATTTGAAGATGCCAAATAAACGCCGAGAATACTCCGTATAATATGCTAAAGTGAAACGTGCGCGGAAAAAAACGCAAAGCTGCACGAACAAATCAAATGGAAAGAAATTGAAACATTGTTGAATGTTGGACCACTTCAAATCGTCCTTTCTTCTCTTCTTCTTCAACGCCTCAGCATGTATGCAAAGCGTAAAGCAGATGTGCTTCGCAATGCAATGAAAGCGTGCAATGCAACAAGAACAAGATGCGCGTTGACGTCGCAGATTCTGCGTTTTCACGTTCGACACACTTTGCTGCCGCCGCCGCACAGTGGTCTATTTGTGAAAAGTCAGCGCCAAGTGCTTATAACTTTTTAGTGGATGGTGCGATTTTCAATTTTGTTTTTGCATAACGTAGTATGATAATTATATTTTCGTATGCAAAAATAAAATTTTGAAAAGAATATTTTTTAATACTTGAAATCATTAACCAAAGTTGAAATATCACATTTTGTGTGCTAAATGCCGATATAACTACCTGCCTCGACCCTTTTGCCGATGCATGTGCATTAAATCTTCTTAAATTGAACACTGTCGATAATACTAATTCGGTGGCTACTTGTTTTTTTTTTTTTTTTGATAAAGGAGAAATTTTTTGATAAAGGAGAATTACTGTACAGAATAATATCACAGAACACTACAACTAATGTTTCTTCAATTACTCTACTTGACAATATTGTATTAGGCCATAATCTGGAAAACCCCGACATTTGGGAGATTCCCAAATGTCTACTCTATTTTCGGAAGTAGGAAGTTTTATAACCTGACTAGAAAAATGTTCTAGTCGTTATTTGAACATTTGACGTTATAAAGTCAAGAAGTTAAATTGTTAATAGCAGTCGATTATAGTAACATGCATTGCATTCCGACTGAGGGTCCTTAATCCGTCAGCAGGTAGTAAGCAACGCACGATCGCTTTGCATCAAAATTGTACATTTTTTCAACTTCAAATTGATTTTGCAAGCAAATGCCTAGCAATTCCTAACGAATATTTTCAGGTTTTATGAAACACAGTTTTATCTTTCTGATGATATAAGTTTAAGGACGGAAATCGACGGAAATCAAAAGTTATCACACATTTACTGGAAAAAATGTGACTAAAATACTTGCTTGCAAAATTGTAAATATTGCCGAATTTTACCAATAATTTTTGGAATGATTTATATCATTGCATTTGAGATAAAACGCAGAATGTAAATCCAAAAAAAAAAGATTCAAATTATCTATTTGTTAATCTGTAAACTCGATGCAAATTGAGACCTATTATCTGAACATATAAACTGTCAACTTTAACACTAAATTCTGACTAAACTATACATGATTTTGAGAAAATGTTTTCATATTCCTGATCAGCAGTTAATTGCCTATCAAACGGCAAAAAGAAAATTCAAGATATCACAATTTTAATTTTTAAAAAAAAGGTCATGTTGGCCGAAGCAGGTAAAATTGGGACCACTGTGCGCCGCCGCCGTGAGGACGAGCAGGAGGACGACGAACTATTCAGACGACTGGGATATATTGCAATCGTGCATTTCAATAATGCATTTCAAACATGCATGCGGCCTCCAGTTTTCTTCCTGCCGACTGACGCTTCCGGAATTGAACAAAGACACAAAGAAGAAAAATTGCATTTCTTCATTCTCTGCCGCCCCATGCTATACTTTTTACTCCAAAGTTTCATGACAAGTTTATAATTAAACTCCTTTTCCCGTAAATATTCTGCAACTAATATTTTCTACCCTCAAGGATAAATTTCAATTGTCAGTTGGATTATAAATCCAAATATTTTGAATCGGCTCATCCCCAGACCAGCAAAAAGCAAATTGTAACTTTGTTTCTCTAGAAGTACAACAGAAGGGTGAAAGCAAGGTTGTAAACAAAATTATATAGTCTACTTTAGTGCATAGAATATGGGTGAAGGTGGGTATAATACGTGTGGTTTGTATTTATTGAAAACTGCCACGTGGATGAATTATGATGACGTGGTGTTGCGTAGCAACTTAGTACGCATGTACTTCGCACACAACCCTCAACCCCGCACCTCGTCAGAGCGTCACAACGCGCACCCGGAAGATATATTTCACGACAATGAATCCGGGGGCCGGCGTGCCGCAATAACTCATCTCCGCGCGGGGCGGCAATGCGTCGTTTTTCTTCTCTCCTTCACGTTTTTTTACGCCTCCACCTCATCCTCTCGCAGGACCTCCTCCTATCCTTTGTACGCTATTTTCGTTTATCGCGCGAAATAGCATTTTAAATTTACACATGATGCATAAATATTTAGAGCAAATACGTCACTCGAACGAGAGACAAGGAAACGCATCCCTCAGCAGTTAATACATCATCACGTATGCGAAATTCGGAAATGCCAAATATTTATTTAGACTTGTGGCGCAAATATGATCTCAATTTATTATTAAGCGCTTTTTGCACGCAGCATGCGAAATGGTCGCTGAAGGTATCACAGCAATTTTTGGCCCGCAATCATCCAGTTCGAACGACATCGTGCAATCGATCGCCGAAGCGCTGGAGATTCCCCAATTCCAGACCTTCTGGAATCCGAAATTGGCCCATCCGGACATCTTCCTTGAGCGCAGCGTGTTTAATTTGTACCCGGAGCCCAAACTATTCGCCAAGGTAAATAACTCTCGCGCACTGCCCACTTGAATCCTGATCCTCCAGACGTGTTTGCTAAGGACGTCGCAGGATGTAGACAATAACAACCCTTACGACTTAGCCTGCCCCCCGACAAATAACCAACACAACTACTGCCGATAGCTAAGCAATGCACGTTAATTCTTAATCGCTTTTCAAGGACGACAAAGCAGCAATTTACTTTCTTTTACTTTATCTCTCATTGAAGATGAGTCAGTTTCGTATTTGTTTTCCTCGCGGAAGCACCATTAATCTTAAACATTTTTGCCATCCACCCATTCGCTTAACCCACTTCGCCCGCATTTAAATCCAGCGTCAAGAGGCACTACTATCTGGTGCATTTGTGTATCAAGCGTCCTTAACGATGCGCCACCCCCAGCAATATATAATACAACGAGTGTATGCGTTGCATTTCAGGCGCTATCAACACTCGTGAGGGAAATGCGGTGGAAAAGTTACGCCATCATTTATGAGAGCGACGACGGCTTGGCGCGATTACAAGAAGTGCTCAAGAATCGGAAGGCGGACGACGCACCCATCATCGTCAAGAAGCTCACGCCTGGCGACGATCATAGGTAATCATAATCGCAAAGATCTATTAATAATCCCACCAAACACACTGCTATTCTCGCCTCTGCGCCGCATCCAGGACATATAAAATCCCATCTAACAAAATCAAAACTTGTTTGCTTTACAACATAAACTTTCGAAGAAGCAAAAAGTTGCAATGAATAGAAAAAGTTCAATTTTTATGGCGATAAAACACGCGACCGAATACGAACAAACTTTTAGAATCTTGAATGAAATGAAAAAAGTTTGCGTTTCATTTATAAAGTGTTCAAGAGACCTTGAAATTTTAAATTTATCATAATGATAAAATTTCTTCAGTTAAATAGTAAATTTTAAAAACTCGCTATTACTATATAGATTTTATCTAAATTGTTTTTTTGTGCATATAATATGAAAATTAAGTGAAAGTAAATATAAAGAGAAAAGTAACAAACTAATCGAGTTAATACCTTGTGACATTGTGACATAGCCACTTACACACGCTTTGTACAAGCTTATTGTCGCATACTTTTTGAGTAACAAGTTTGGTGGCTTGGCGAAACAAGGATATACGTTTCTCAAGCGTTCGCCAGTTTGCCAGGACAATGGCAGGATCGTGGCACGTTTTTCGCACCGCACTTATTGTTTGAGTTTTTTTACGCAGTCGGCGCACGTTCGGCTGCTCATTATGCTTACACAAGTTGAATTGTTGTTTATGCATGCGCGCCTCGGCCGCAAGAACGCAAGAAAATAAGGCAGCAACCCAATAAAACAGCCATTGTGCTCCACACCATTTGCATGGCGATAGCCGCGGCAGGATCATGTTCTTTGTGTGTTTGTTGCCACGTTATTTTTTGCTAAATTGCGAGCCACGTGTATTTTGTTCATAATCACCTTATAATAAGCGTATTAAAAAGTTGTTGTGTCAACCGGGTGCACGTATTGTTTCCTCAATGACTCCGCGACGTATCAAAAGCGAGTATTACCATTGACTGTGTATACATACAGCTCCTGTGAAATGCACGTATTCCCGTGGGAGTAGGTATTACATATTTAAATATTGATCCCGTACAGCTTTCAGTCGCGCTTTCTAAATATTTAATATGCAATGCAACGCCTTCTGCGCTCGTTAAAATTTAACAAATTTCCGCTTCCCTGAAAAGAAGCATGAAACTCGACGATTTGATAATAAGATTCCCAATATTTGGCGAAAAGAAGAAAAATGTTAAATTATTTTTGTTCTTATTGTTTCGCATGGATGATAACATCGCAAGACCAATGCTGAAAGAAATAAAGGACAGTTCCGAGCTACAAATCATCCTTGACTGCGCGACAGATCACATCCTGGCGATTTTACAGCAGGCACAGGAAGTCAACTTGGTCGACGAGTATCACAGCTACATTTTGACATCACTGGTCAGTGACGCTCATAATATATTACACCACATCCACATTCTTACGCTCCCTTATCCTTGTTCGCCGTTTTGTTCTTTTGCTATTCTTCAGCCAGGACATCGCGTCGCGCGATAAAAGATTACGAGAGGAGAAGAACAACTTCTAAACTATTTTCGTCGGCGTGCTTGATGCACTTGGCTGCCTGTTCATGAAAGGCAGCTGAAAGGATAATGATTTGTGCATGTGCGCATATAAAAAAACACGTGTGCTATCAAAAAATATTGCCGAACTAATGGAATTGCGAAACGTGTTAATAATAAATTAGCTAATGTGATAAGTGTCACATTATTGACAGCGCGAAAATTAATTTCTGTATGCGCCAATAAAATATTTATGACGGGCGCTACGTACTGAGTACAAACAAAATGAAAATCGTAAATTTTCGCGCGCGCACTCACCCGTGCTGTAAGTGTAATTCGCCGCTCACGTTATTTCCAATCTCGCTGCTGTTTTGCGAATGGAGAGCGACGAGGAAAAAACATTAAAGTATGTATTTTCTCTGCTGCTTCATGCTCTATGTTACAATATCGTAATTAACATCATTCGCTTTAATCATTTCTGCCGCATTTTCCAGTTTCGTGTAGCTTGGTTTTTTTATTGTTGCTCTATTTGACGTAAAATATGATATATGAACTTAATATTTGCAGTCGTTTTCATATTTTTTAAAAACCATTTCTATCATTTAAATTACCTTCTAATTTATCCACTAGTAAAAATTATCATATCAACGTTTAAACGTTTAAGCAATTATTTGATATGAAAAATATAAGCGGCTTTGAAAATTCGAAAAAGATTTGTAACGATGAAATGAAATTTATTAGTGAAACGAAAACAAATAACTGTAGTGTCCTAGTTTTCTAACGTACGTTATCAGTGCATTGAGGTAACGATGAACACATGTGATCATGCACTGTAATGCACACGCATATTGCCGGCTAGTTCAATGCGAAATTGCAAATTGAAGCAATAAATCACAATCGGCAAGGACGCAAACACGCGCAGGACGTGCAAAGGCACACAAAACGAACGCGCGCATTCGGCATACGTACAATAAATAAAATGCATTATTCTCGACCAACCGTGCATTCGACTGATTTATGCCGCATGCGCTTTTTGTTGTCGCTCCTCTTCCGCGCCCGTTAACGAAGATTTTTGTCAATTAATTTACCCGCGCTAACATGTTTTGAATTTACATATAATGCTAATCTGCTTTTTTCCCTTTTCGACCCTTTACTCGCTCCCAAAAATATTTAAATCTTTTTCCAGGATGCACATACAATAAATTTCGATAATTTGAAAGCATCCCGTGCAAATATCACCATGCTACGTCTATTCGAACCGAACCGAAAAGATGTCCGAAATGCGCTGAGGGATTGGATTGAACCGCATGAAAGTGACTTAAAAACGCACGAAATTCGGGTAAGTTCCAACCCCCTCGATAATCAGTTTATATGCAATACATAAATTAATTAAATTAATAGCATAAATTTCAATTAATAATCCGATCCGCTATATTGCATCAAAATATCAAAAGCAAAACACTCTCCGAAATTAATTTCAAATTGTCAATTAAAATCGCATATCAACAATCCACCAACAAAAAATATTGTGTAAACAGGCACAGGACCAATTAAAGAAATATCTATTAAAGAGCACAAATAGCCAACACAGCGCAAATTCTAATTAATTTATAACCAATTCAATCAGAAGAATATTGAAATAATAAACAACCGACCGCAAACAGAATTAGCTATGAAATGATAAGCTCTTTATGCCTAAAGCGAAATTTCACGTGCAACAATTGACGCATGCAACAATTGGATTAAAAATGCCATTCCATTAGCAATATTTTTATGCTTGTTAATGGAATTGTGTAAAATGCATTACTAAATAATAAACTCACAAAATGAACCTACTCGTTCATAAATTATAAGCGCGAGCAACAAATTTAAACTTTATTTGCATGCAACACTATTGCCGAAAGTTTGTGCAGGAAATACACTGATTAAGTTAGTTGGCTACGAAAAAAGGACAATGCAGTATATGCAATTAGCATTCAATTAACACAATTGCGCCATGCGTGCATGAAGAGCGCGCGGCTAATGGAAATTAATTATTTGCGCGTGGATAATTAATTCGAGCGCGTTAGAATCGCAATGATATTTCGCTGAAGCCGCGCACCGACGTTATATGCTGGAATGAAGATATCAATGAAATGGCAATGTGCCATTAATTTTAATTTTTCCATGCATTTTAATGAACGTCCGTTTTGTCTGGCAGATATAAAGCAAATCGCATCGAGTTGCCGACAGGCGTTTTACGAGCGGTGTTAATAAAATTTATTGTGAATTAAACGAAAAGCCATAAAATTGCGCAATTAAATTGCAAATGCATTCATTAGCATAATTAATTTGTAATATTTATAAGCCGTGCGAAATTGACGCACGTATTTCAGCGCAGATAGATTGTAATATTCAATTACAGGTAGAAGCTGCCCTCTTGTACGATGCGGTGAACTTCTTCGGCACCATCTACAAAGAACTTGACCAAGTTCAACCCATTCAAGCCGTACCTTTAAGCTGTGACAACGTGCGCATCAAGTTCAAAGATGGCATGCGCTTGACTGAGTTCTTCAAAGTGGTGAGTGGACTTAACTTAAGTCAAAGACCAAAAAGAATTCTCATTTCTCAAAAGTATGAAAATAAACTAACGAAAAAGATTGTGGAACGCGAAGAGTTTAATGTAATTATTGGTGCGCTGCTTTTGGGAGAAATTACATAGCCGCGCAGCAGCAAATGGAAAAACACTCCGTTATTTCTAATTACACATCTTCGACGCTGCGCTAAGCATTTCTCAATGAAATTACCTACCGGCATGCTGTGCTATTTGGCCTCTCTCTAAGTCTCTCACGCGCGAAATTACAATTGCCTTTCTCTGCACTTCTTTCACCGAAATTAACAAGTCCTCCTTCCAACGAGAAGCGCAAAACTCAAACGATTTTTTGTTCCTTACAGCGCGAGTTCAACAACGGCTCGTTACCAGGACCAATAACTGGACAAATCAACTTTGACAAGCAAGGACGACGAGCGAAATTCGCTTTGCACGTGGTGGAGATGACCGGCGACGGGTTGCGTGAATCCGGCACGTGGAACTCGCTGCGTCCGAATCAGATCGACCTGACGTTTACGCAACAGGAGCGCCAGTTGGAAATCGTACAACAGCTTAGCCAAAAAGTTTTCCGCGTTACATCCCGGTATGTTGACTTTGACGCGCGCGCGCGGGCTATTTACATCCGCTAAACAAATGAATTAATTAACAGATTGGGCGCACCGTACTTAATGTTTCGACAGCCGAAACCAGGTCAGCGTTTGAAAGGCAACGATCGATTCGAGGGTTACTCAATTGATCTAATAAGTGCCATTGCGGAAATTCTAAATTTCACCTTTAAATTTGAATTGGTTCCCGATAATAACTATGGCAGTTTCGATCCGAAAACTAAAGAATGGAATGGTCTAATTCGTCAATTACTCGATAGGGTAAGAAGTGATAATACGCAGATCGTTGGGTGTTAACCCTTAATACTTCGGTGGATAATTGGGCGCGCAGAAGAGTTTAATCAGGTTTCCGAACGCGCGACGCAACCAATTGGCGTTGCGCACATTCCGCGGCGCTTTCAATATCAATTGCGACTAATTGATTAACACGACTGAGAAATTCGTTTGATCTACGACCGCGTCGGCGCGCATCACAGAGCGGGCCGAAGAAGAAGCGCGCTGTTGATGTTGTTGATGATGACGACGACGATGATGATGATGATGATGATGGTGATCGTCATGCCGACGAAGACGACGACAAACGGAGAAAACGCGCATGACGATTGTCGGATACACGCGCGAGCGCGATCCGAAAGAAAGCAACCGTTCCTTTCTTTCGGCGCTTTAATCACCTTTATCAGCGCGTGCGGCTTGAAAGCTTTTTTTCTGACGACGCATGCCGCTTTACTTTCTTGAAATTCAACTCTGTTGCGTACGCGCATTACTTGCACAAATAAATTTATAAATATATTTTAATAAATGTTTTAGAAAGCAGATCTCGCCGTTTGTGATCTGACAATCACATATGAACGCCGGAAAGCCGTTGATTTCACTATGCCGTTCATGACCCTGGGTAAGATCCTTAAACCAACGTATGCAATACTCGTAAATGACTGAAAATCTTTCAGGAATCAGTATTTTGTTCAGCAAACAAGTAAAAGCACCACCTGATCTCTTTTCGTTCATGCATCCATTATCCTTGGATATCTGGCTGTACATGGCAACTGCCTATCTTCTCTTATCATTGATCATTTATCTAGTAGCCAGGTAAACTGTAAATTTCAATGAAAATCCTGTAATTTCAACTATTTCTGATCACAGATGTGCACCAAGTGATTGGGAAAATCCACATCCTTGTAATCAGCAGCCGGATGAATTGGAGAATATCTGGAACATGAAGAATTGCTTGTGGCTAACGTTGGGCTCCTTGATGGGTCAAGGCTGTGACATTTTACCAAAGTAAGGCATCCAGGATATCCTGGACATGCTGAAAATGTTAGAAATTTACGCGGTATTGTGTCGAGACGACAATGCGTTAAGTAGTGCGGGAAAATTACACGGCGCACGCTTAAACACTGAGACTGAAGAAGTCAACGATGGCCGCGAGTTGCGCGCACGCAACGCATCGCGGCGTCGGCGAAGGATGAAAGGGTTCCGAGAAGGAGCGCGTGCCGCGGCCGGTCATATGGTCATAGTTTATGACACGCTGACCGCTTCCTCTTCGCGGCGCTCAAAGAGAGCCGCGTGCGCGCAACTCATACGCATGTCAAGTTAACCGAGCACGCCGCGAGACAAACTCTTCTTCTTCTTCTTCTTCTGCGCCGTTCAATGGTGATTCGCGTCTATCTATTGATTAATTTGTAGGACTAATTTTTCGATCAACTTTGTCTAAGCATCGTTGGCAATTAAAAGCAGCGAATTTGTATCAACAACTTGTTCATTTTCATAAATAAATTCCAGGAGTGCATGCACGACAAGTCGACGCGCCGATAACGAGTTGTTAGTTTGTTTGCGCAAGCAGCGAAACACGAAGACTACATACAATACGTGTATGTGTAGCAGCAGGACAAACAAGAAAAACGGGCAGAGAGCGAGGCACGAGAACAAAAGGCGTTACGAGAACCGCGGTCTGGTCTTACGCACTCGTTAAACATTTGAGCAAATATTAAACGCGCGTCGCGCCGAAACAAGGCAATCAAGTGTCGTCGTCGTATTTGTATACTGGAAGCGTCGTTTACCTTTAATATTTTAGCTTCTTCTTTATTTCTCGTCTCGTACTAATGCTTGTAAATTAATTACGTCGGAGCAAGCACCTCGCTCCAAGTAGCAACCCGACTAAAGCCGAAAATAGTTATGATAAGGAATAATAATTTTTCGTAGAATTATCAAATTTGACCCACATACTTTCGAGTTACCACGAAGCGATCTAATCAGTAAAGCAGTCCAACCCTGTCCGAATGGCCTTAGAAGTAAACGACGTGCGCGCCAAAGAAAGAACTAAACGTGCGTTGTTTCGCTTCAGGGGCATATCAACGCGGATGATCGCCGGCATGTGGTGGTTCTTCTCTTTAATCATGTGCGCCTCGTACACGGCGAACCTCGCCGCGTTCCTGACGATGGAACGCATGGGACCGACAATCGAAAGCGCCGAAGACCTCGCTAAGCAGACGAAGATCAAGTACGGATGCGTTACCGGCGGTGCGACATGCTCGTTCTTCAGGTGCGCAACCATCCAACGCGCGCGCCGCAATAAACAAATGAAAATGTTGCCCATGTTGACAGAGATTCAAACTTTTCAACGTACCACCGAATGTGGACTCAGATGCAGGCGGCAGAGCCTTCGGTGTACGAACGCAGCAACAAGGAGGGTGTTAAACGAGTCAAGACGTCCAAAAGGCTTTACGCCTTCCTCATGGAGAGCTCGTCGATCGAGTACGAAATGGAACGCGACTGTGAACTGCGGCAAGTTGGCGGCTGGTTGGACTCGAAGGGTTATGGCATAGCCATGGCCGTCAGT
The DNA here is from genome assembly GCA_963978815.1 of Aleochara curtula. Classification (NCBI taxonomy): domain Eukaryota; kingdom Metazoa; phylum Arthropoda; class Insecta; order Coleoptera; family Staphylinidae; genus Aleochara; species Aleochara curtula. The sequence goes on along the minus strand of OZ022221.1, from coordinate 9,999,778 downwards.
GAGTAAAAAGGACAATTGAAATTAATTAACTCGTTACAATGCTTGCCACTTTGTCGCGCGGCTTTTTCATCGCATGGGATTTGTCCGCACTTTGTCCGTCGTTAAAAACACCGCGAGTGTAAATTGTATTTGTTGCTTATCTCTTCAGGAATTTCAAATTCCACGCAGCAGGGTTGGGAATTTTTAATAATTTACTGAAATAACTTACAACTCAATAGATAATTAAATTCTCTTAAAGCACGCGCGAAAAAATGTTTGTTATTTGCACTTGAGACTTGCTTAACTGAATTTTCAGATTGAGTTTCAGCTGCTGCTGCACGAAACAATTTAAAACTTTCAGCGTGGGTCGCGCGGCGCAAAGAAATCAGGCTGGCGGCTGATAAAAAGTAGAAGAAACGAGTAGCCAAAGAAAGCCGTCCGTAAACAATTAGCGCATACCTGGCGTGTCGAAAGTGTCCCTTTTGTCGCGCAAATAAAGTGATTAGAAGTGCTTCGGCACTTCGCCGAATCGCCCTCGAGTGCCGATAAAGCAGCGCGAGGACGAATGCGAGAAACGCACGGCACACTGCGTAACGAGGTGTAAAGGGTCGAATGCGTATTAAGTGCACTCGTAATTGTCGCAAAGCGTAAAATGTTCCCAGTTGTGTACATGCACAATACACGTATGCGGCAAATTCAACGCGAACTAATTGAAACTGCTTTTGATTGTGCGCATTGCTGTTTTGTTCAACGTGCTAACAAATGCACCCTTTTTAAACGAATTTTCTTTTTCACGCTCGTTACACCCCTAGACTCACCGTATCGCACCGCCATCAGTGGCGCCGTTCTCAAGATGCAGGAGGACGGCAAACTTTACAAACTCAAAGAGAAGTGGTGGAAAAAAATGCACGGTGGCGGCAAATGTTCCGTACGTACATACTGAATTAATAAACAACCAACTTCCACATCCCTTTCCGAGTCCTGCAACAAAATAATAAATTAATGGAAGTATTTGTCTTACATAGCAATATCAATTAACTCAACTTATTTGCCTATCAGAAAAATGCTTAATCCCCTCAATCCCCATCGGAAATCTGCAACAAAAACATGGAATTAATAAAAGTATTTCATTAAATAACAATAAGAAATAATTTGCTAGCATAAGAAATAGGAATTCTTATGTAAACACTAATCAATTTGGCTTATTTTCTTATATTTGCGGCGGCGGATCCTTTGCTGTCACATTCCTTGGGCTCGTCACTCGATCAAACAAATAAATGCATCTCTGCGCTCGCAAGGATGAAGAGAGCGCGAGCGAGCACATAATAATTCTTCTGAATGTGCAGGGAAAATATTTCGGCGTCTCGCTGTCCAAACAGCGCGCATTGTTGGCGTTATTCAAAACATTTGGCCATTTCTATAAGCAAACTCCCCCGAAGACCTGACCGGACCGGACCTCCCTGGCCCCCCTCGAAAGATAAATACGACAGACAAGTTGCATGCGTGCGTGCGTGCGTGCATGCTTTATTTGCGAAATGTTTCAATTCCCAAATGAGACACGCGGCGCAAAGAAGAAAAAGATGTTGTCGCGCGCATTCAAATGCACAAAACGCAAACAAAACGCCCCGACAACGAAATACCGAAAATGACACACACGTCGCGTCTCGCCTGGTGGCTCGTTAAACGCGCCAACAAGGTGTGGGTGCGCGACTTCTTGTCGCACCGCAGCATGTCGTCCAGTCGTCCCGCTGTTTACCGCTTTTCCCGGTATCAATTATTTTGTCACTCACAGCGCGCACATTGATTAATCTCGCCGTCCCGCATTTGTTGCTGCCGACATTTATTTACACGCGACTAACAATGACATTATCCTTGCAGGCGCTCAAGCACTCTGGCGACGAAACGGCGGCCGAACTGGGCATCGACAATGTCGGCGGTATTTTCGTCGTCCTCGTGGGCGGCATCTTCACCGCAATGCTCATCGCCATCGCCGAATTCATGTGGAATGTTCGTAAAGTTGCTGTTACGCATAAAGTAAGCCACAAACCAGAAGAAGAAGACGAAGAAAAACATCCCTAATTTTAATTCAATTTCAGATAAGCATTCGTGAAGCGTTTGAGCAAGAACTGCGATTTGCTTTGCATTTTTCCGTGTCGAAGAAGCGAGTCAAAAACATGATCAACAGTGTGAAACAGAGTAAGGAAAATTTAAGTCCCACCGACGACAATCTAAATGATCAAGAGCAGCAGTAACGATGGTAATAAAATTTATCATTATGCGATGCGCAAATAAAACGCAAAAGGATAATTAAAGCGTATTTAACATTTGGCTTTTCAATTTCCTTTCGTCTGCAAGATGCTGGTTGCTACATTAGCTCAGGTCAGGTGGAATGAAAAATTCGTTAGCGTCTTTTGCACCTTGGCTGCGCGTGTATCGCATAATCGGCAATAAAATGAAGATGATGACCTTTATAAAGTGTGCCATAAATTATCCACTCAACTAAGTGAATTTTGCATTCGCCAGCTCCAAGAAGTCGGCGCAGCAGCGCATCGGAAGATGACTTTGTTCCGAACGGCCACACGCACACCCGGCCCGGATTAACCACCCACGCCCGCACCCGACGGGGGTTCCGCGCGCCCCTGAAAAAAGGGCACAAAGTCAAACCCACAACTTGCAGGCGCACAATCGATGCGGAAAACGAACAATCCGGATTTCCATTTCGATTTGTCCAGCGCGCTACCTAAATAAACAATTTCAATGATTAGGTAAATGACTTAAGTCAGTGCGTCAGTACAGTTAGATGGACGTCGATGACGACGAGAGTCGGTTTGTTACACTTGGTGTCGTTTCTTTGATGGGCTTATGCGCCTCATGCGGTGCGCCGGACAAGACGCGCGCGCATAAGTCGTCGGCGGTACGTCTTTCATCTTTCCTGATGCGATGATAATGCAATAAGTTTGCTGTTAATGCTTCGGCGCGATGCGAATGCGCCGTTTCTCGGATTTGTGTTGTTTGCGACGACGACGTCGACGACGATTGTGGAACTTTTCTAATTGGATATCGTGCGGATTTGTGATAAATAAAAGAGATAAATCGCGGCGAACGAGCACCCTTACCAACCGAAAAGGCAAATAGCTCAAATATTTCAAATCGATTGCATTTTTAAGCGAAAAATTGCCCTGCGAGCAAAAGAGTTATTTCTTTGTCGAGCCGCCAAGTCAAACCAATCCAATGCCTGATTGTCGATTAAGATGAATTCACCGGATTCAGCCCACCTAATTGCATTATGACCATTATGAATCCATTTTGTTCCCGCCGCTCATCATCATCGCTCGAGAGGTAAGCAAGCAGTAGCAAACAAACAAACTCGGTTGGCGGTCCAGGCGGCACAGATTCAACTTCCTAGACGCATGTCATCCACTCTAACAATGTCGTTTCTCAAACGCAGCTACGCAGAATTCCAACAAATACTTCAAATACCAGAAAACGAGCGGCGATAAACAAAGAAACGCAACGACCAACTTTTGACAAGTTTGACGTATTGCGCCCTCGCGCCCACCCCGAATACCTAGGGAGTGATGAGATACAGTTTATCATCAGGTCGTGTGTTTGTTTGCATTTGTCGCAATGATGGAGGAAACGCACGCGAAGAGATGATGCAAACATCATCAAGCGCGCCCGACACAATATAAATATTGTGAGGGGTTTTCGCCTGGTCGGCGGACTATTAGTGCACTGATCGATGGGACAGCGCGCTGCAATTAATTTTCGACTCGGACCGCTTGTTCCGCAGTCAGTGTATAAAAGCAGCGAAGAAGAGTTCGGACGCTTGGTTCGCGTCCCATATCCCCTCGCGGTATGCTTGAAATCACATATTTTTGAGTCGCTCGCCTGCTGGATGCGATGCGAAATAGCCTTGTTCACTCAAATTTATTAGCATCCTCCTGCATTAGTGCGAAAAAGGTTCTTTATGGGAAATATTCATATGCGAAGCTATTTTCTCTCTCATGGATAAAATGCAACATTATCCTTGTATGCAAATGCTTCAACCCCGCATGTATTTACGGCGACATCTATAGAACCATTTCAGTTACCATAAGAAAACTTTAATAATAATAATAATCCTCATCTCCCACTTGAATAAATTCATTCGATGTGTGTGGTTTACTCATTAATTTTGCAAGTTTTTCTCATTTCTTCCACGTATACATTTATTGGATGCTTTGTTTTAGGCGTCATTAATTTCGCAATCTAATCTAAAGCCCTGACTATTCCCAGAAGTTTTTTTCGTGTTTTCCAAAATTGACGCTGGAGGGTCAGCGACAATGGCCAATCGGTGGTGGACAATGCGATAAGTCTCCAGAAAGATTGATCTGTCCGATGTGCGTCAGCGTGGAATTCGTCAAGTGATTGAGAGCGCGCGCCGCCCGGTCGAAAACACGCCGCCCGACATTCATTCCCCGCCGATTGCGACGTGCACGAAATACACGCGCATAGTGCAGATGATGAGCAGCCGTAGATGACAAATCACCGACAGTCGCATACACTCACTCGGCGCGGGGAAAAAACGAGCGCGCCATGAAATTTCCATGCGCGCGAGCGGACGTTTTTACGAAAGGCAACAAATCGCTGCGCTATTAATTAAAATCATCCGCATTCACCACCTATGAATCCTCGAATCCTCCGAAGCCTGGCGTAGAATAGGCAAGCATTTAAAAGGAATTAAAACCGAGATGAAATGAGAGAGAGTGCGAGTGAGAAAGAAAAAAAGCTAGTTGTATCAAAGCGGAACCGACCGTTCTGCACTGCGCACTAAATACTTACATAACTCGCTTCGGAAAAACAAAAGTAATGCGAAGCAGAAAAAATTACACGTATTGGAAGATGGAAGAAAAACCAGCAAGCAAAAGTAACAAACAAGTGTGTAAAACGGCGTGAAATGAGCTTAATTGTCGGCGATTGTCAAATGATTTCAGCGTTTTCAGGATTATAAAATAATATTTCCCAAAAAACTATTTGGAGCCCGAAGAAAAAATACGAAATATAAGAATAAAATATCGGGGGAAAACGCACAATACACTGACGCAGAGATGAAGAAGAAAACGAAGAAGAAAAAAATACGAAAACCTCATTTCTCTATAAATCACATAGCAGCATTGTTGTGGTTTGCATTCAATGAAACGAAGAAGTGCGCGCACTAAAGAAACCAAATCCGCTCGGTTGAGTGATATCCAAAGCCGAATGCTTCTGTGAGCCATCGGCTGTATGCATAAAATCACATAAATTGCTATTTTTCATTGCTTTCTGTATATCACTCTCCCTCAATAAAAACTCGATAATTTCGCTCAGCGTCTAATCCAATCGGAGAGTCCTGAAAAACTTTGAAACTTCATCTTGCAAGTGCTTGCTCCTGCTTGTTGATGCATCTTTGAGCTGTATGAAAATACAAGATGTTAAGTCTACTTAAAAATGGTGGAATATACACGTATATGAATCCATCCTACAGTAAAAAGGATAATGCGTGTGTGAGTTTGCGCGCGCGCGCGCGAGCGCGGATGTGAACTGGGCCATTCGAGCACGCAGGTGCGGCGGTACCTTTCATCTCTGCTTCATATTGTTTCCGGCTGCTGCGGACCTATATTATGTAAACAACACGGCCGTTTGAAGTCGCCGCCGGAGCGATCGTAAACTATACCGCAAATGAGCTGCCGGAGTGCAAGTTTGGTCGGTCGACTTCGCCTCTTCTCGCGATTTCATTCCTTCCCGCTTTGCTTAAGTCAGTAAGCAAGTAAAACATGCGCGCAGGACGCTCGCATCGTCCGAGTTAAAATACAAGAGCGCTAATCGCCCTCCGGCTTCATAATAAGATAGATCATCTCCTAACTCACCTCAGCCGCACCGCACCGCAGCGCAGTAATGATTTCGGATTGTTTTTCGTCTTTCTCGCTGTCGAAATGACGCGCATAACGCGCGCACCGCATTATCCTGATATAAATGAGTTCTGTATAACACAACAATGCAAATAGTTTGAATGTTTGCATTCGCGTAATGCGTAACGCGCGTGCGAAGAATCGTTTTGCACGGTGCGCAAAGGCACAAAGCACACGTGCTACGAAGCGTGTTCGCACTTGGCTCTCATCTGAAGAATTCGCCAGCAAGAACCACAACAACAACAAAAAAAGGCATATAAACACGCGACTGGACGATCTCTACTGCCGCGCTCGCTGCAACGAAATGCATTAATTATTATATTACGCCGAATGGACGATGACGATGATTTGTTTAATTAGCATGTGGCCGGAGCGATCAAACGGTGTGGCACCCGAAAGCACGCGCTTGATGCCCGAACATTTCGGAAGTTTATTGCCAATTATTAATTTTTATATCGTCGACGGCCATTATGCATACGCGCGCGCGTTTTACATTTCATTATGCGCCCGCCGCGCGCCGCATCTCTCCTCTTCGCTCGTATTCTTCTCTCCATTCGAACATTGTAAATGCGCGTCGTGTGACGATGAAAAATATGAAAATGAGTTGCACAATTGGTCTTAACTAGGGTAAGCGTATAATTAAAATGCGTTTAACAACTTCAAAAGAAACGTGTTTCGAGGAGACGCGCGCATCATTAAAAAATTCTTGTCCAACAAACAATCCTGATTAATGCCTAAGCGGTTGTTGTTGTTGTTGTTGTTGTTGTTATTAAAAAGCAAGTAATTTTTCAACCCACCATCAAACTTTTGCACAATTCGAGGAAATCTGTTCAACTTGATTGGTATTTGATACCTTGCGCTTCTCTCGTTTGATTGGCGATTGAAGAAAAGCGCGCAGGCAAGAAAGGAAAATCTCGGAAAGCTTTTGCTTTTCCATCTCAGTCTCTCCTTTCGGTCTCAATGTGTTTCGTAGGTGGTGGTGGGGCAAGGTATATGAATCCTTGCATGGCGCGTTCTTCCATCAGAGTACTCGCACACGCCGTTGCCGTTGTTTGGTGGTTAGCGAAAAGAGCGTTTAAAGGAAGAGGAGTAGCGTGTGCGCGCAACAAGTCGCGTCCTCCCCAGAGCGTGCGTAAAGAGAGACGATACACTCGTTCGCTGATCCTGTTGACTTAAGCGTGTTATGCGCAGGAGCACGTGCACATCGCGGCGGTCATCAACACGTGCTGCTGATGGTTTGTTGTTGTGCTCGACCACGATTGACAACAAGGATACGACGAACCTGCATGACTGAAGCGAACGACTTTCTTCCACACTCCACCGCCGATTGCAAACAATTAAGATGACTGTGCATCTGATACTTAAGGTAAGCGCTGTTCCTTTTTCGTGTTGTCATGGTAACCGCGAATCATCATTGCATGTTATTGTTGTTCTGGCGCGACTGAAAAGAAATGTAATAACGAGGAAGAAAACCACTGCGTTTGCGTATGTGGTACGCGGCACATGCATGCATGCATGCAATGTATTTAGTTGTGTTGCACACGGCGAGCGGCGCGAGCCAAACAACCAGTTGGGGAAAAAGATGAAAGGGCGCCGCCGCCGAGCGCTCTCGCGCCACGCCGCGCACATTGCAATGATGCACACATATGCACCAATGATGCAAAGACACCGCAAGCAATGCAACTCGCTGCTCCTCTCGGATGCTGCGCGCCGCGAGAAGAACCCATCATCATCATCGTCATCACGATGATCACAGGCACCATGCGCCTTTTATCAGTTGTGAAGATGTGCGTTTAAAAACAACAACAACAACAACAGCAACATTTTAACTTGTTTAAATGATTCCAATCGGTTTGAAATGAAAAGCAACAGGTGTTTGACTTAAGTCAGGCGCGCACCTAGCATCGAGGGGCGCATTCGAAGAAATCTCTTTGGGGGTGACTTTACGGTGAAACGCTAAAGAGCTCACAGCAGCACGCACGTAGTAAAAAGAGTCAAGAGTGCGCGCGCGCGTGCATTATTGCGTTGCGACACATCATGATGCACAAGAATGCAACAAATTTAATACGATGGGGGGCGCAATAAAAAGCGATCGTAAACATCGTTTTGTACGTAGGTACCTTCCACGCTTTTTTTGATGCCGACGAAGAAGCCGCGCACGAAGGGCCCATAAATTATTTCGACGTCAATTTGATGGCACTCACCTGAAGAAATCAATGCAAAGAGAAAACGGCATCTTAAGAGATTTTGATTTACAACTGCTTTTGACTTCTTCTGTAACTAACTAACTAACTGTTGTAGCCAGCGCGCAACTATTTCGAACGTTAGCTCATGGCGCGCTGATGATAATTTTCAATTTTATCGCTTTGAATTGTTGTTGGCGTTGATGGCGTATCGATAAAAGAATAAATAAATAGTTAATCGGTGGTGTGGTGGTGATTTAAAAGTACGGCTTGTGCATTGAGTTGCATAGAGAAAATAAGTGAGAGCAGCCGATGTTTTGAAAACAAATGACGATGCAGTCGGTTGAATGACGTCGGCGACGAGCAAAAGAAGCGGAGCGCGCGAGCGCACGCCCGATTCACCGATTATTATTGTTATTATACATGCGAGTGAGTCGGGACACACACACTCGTTATGTTATAAATTATAAAGTAAACGTTTTGTTTATACCGCCGCACTCTCTGCGAGAGAGTGCATTCCGTTGGCGCAGTCCCGACCGGTCGGCGGCGCGCACTGTTGGCCTTTCTTTTTATTGTTATTTACATTATTAATGAATGTCGATTTGAATTCGTTAGCGTTTTATTTTTGCGCCGGGCCGCGCGCGCATTGATTAGTTCATTAGCTACCAGAAAGAATCGAATCGGCTCTTCTGCAACATGCGCATTCACAATTAAATTCAACATATTCAACAACTCGACAAAAGCGCGCGCGCGTAACTATTCAACTGTTTATTATTGCGATTTCATTTGATTTCTGCTTTATATCATCTCATTTTCATAAATTGGCAAAAGTATCCATAAATAATCTATAGCAACGCTCGCCAACTAACTCGAGCAAAATGACAGATAGGAAACGCACAATTAAGCCTAATTGCACACGCATTACAGCGGCTGTGATTGGCAGCAGCATGATACACGCACACTTTATGAACTGGTTACCGAAACGACAACTGCACTTGAAGTAAATGAATAGTTTTGACGAAACCACGCGCAAGTCACTGACTTTTCAAATGCAATCTCGCTTTTCTCGTGTGCATCATCATCATCATTTTGGGACGCGCGCAATATTACATCAAAGGCTGGCGATCCATTCAGCAAACAAACAAAGCGGACCTTGCTAAACAATCAACTCAAGTCCGCGCGATGACAAGATCAAAAGCATTGCATGCCAGCTAAGATATGAATTTCCGCAATTAGCCGATCAAACAAGAAATAGTTGATGCATTCATTTGAATCAAGTGGACCGACATCATGCAACGCACTCAAAGAGAGGCGGCCGCGGCGGCGACAGACTAGGCGCAGAGTAGGACGAAATCAATTTCGACAGAGTGTTGTTGCCGCTTCCTAGAGATAGATGAGACGGAAAAACGACGCACAAGTGCGGTGAGCGTGCGCGCGCGAGTACCCTCGGGAAAAACGAAATGAGTAATTTAATTTAAAACAGTGTAGGTGCGCACGCCGGCAAAGATCAAAGGCGTACGGTAAGCCTCTTATTATCTGCTACTGTCGGCAGGAGGGCTCTCTGTTTAGTGCATGCCGCAGCTCAACTGGAAACTCCACTTGAATTCAACAAGAGGTAGAGAAGCAACAGCAAATGTTCCAAGTTGTTGAATTTGCGCCCGCAAGTCCATGCACTTTGTTGTTGTTCTTTAACAATAATAACAATGCCTCAACGTGCCCTGCATGTGCCATGTCAGTATCAGTATTCGGAGTTGTTCGAAATTTAGTTTAAAATAGATTTCGATTAGTTCTTTGAGAGACTTGCTGATTGCCAGGCAGGCAGGCAGGCAGCCTTTTGCTCGAATGCCGCATTCTCATTTAACTAACTGTTCCATTACAGAACCGGCAATTAGGGCACTTACAAAGTGTGCTTTAATTACTTTTTACTCGTTTTATAATGATATGCCTTCACCTCGGGCATCAACGAGCGCAATAAAAGCAAAAGAGATCAATAATCAGTCAACGCCAAGCGATGCGCATGATGTAATCCGAGTCCTTTGAATTCATTGATGCATGAAAAGTAGACGAATTGTTCTTATTCGTATTATTTCAGGCGAATCAAACGATCATAAATTATCACCGAAATTAACTTACGCGCTTGTGTGATAAACTCAAAATGCCAGGACACGTTCTTGTTTTCTTGTCCTCGTCCTTGCACTTCCGGTTTGCTATATAGGCCAGTAAAAGTGCGTACGCGCGCGAGGAACGTGGATAGTAATAAATCACGATGTTGTCAACAAGGGTCTACCGTACTTCATTCCATCTGTTTTGTTCTTGTTGTCTTCTCGTTTTTGCAGATTTATCATAGCCTTACAATCGCTTCAACGACCATCAAATTGGGCAGGTCATGGTTGAAAATCCCCGCGTAAAAAGCAAATACAATTATATCAAATCCACCGCGAATGCAACATATGTGCTTTACAATTGCTCTTTTATTATTAGTTCTTTGGTGAGTCTATGCAGGACGCAACCGAGTGCAAAGCGCGCGCGCGATATAAGAGCGACCACGAAAAAGGCCCGAAAAGAGAATCAAAGCCAGCGGCAGAAGATCAAAGCCATGACCCGAACCACAAAATTCATATAGCATAAGGTTGGACTGCCTTCCTTCTGCGCGCACCTCTCTATTCAATCTCGACCCGTATCCCATCAATGCGGCCGAAGAAAAAGCCACATCGGGATGTGTTCCATACTGGCAGATAAAACTTTAAACTTTGAAATTTTCTCCTTTTCCCCTCAACGCCCCGCTCAAACGGTTATCAGTGAACCCTTGTTGATAAGGTGACTCTTGATGAGGGTAACTTTCGATTGTATCGGCGCGCGTCATCATTGAAGATATGCCTGGTGCACGGTATGTGTTGTTGTCGCCGCGGATGAGTAGAACAGTAGCCGAGCAGCGGTTGTACACTTTCGTTAATAGCATTAAAAGGTAGCACCGCATGCGTGTGATGGCATCGCGCTCTCCGGCACATGACAGCACGCCAACCAGAAGAGAAGATGAATACACGCGCGCGCGTTCAGCGACTACCGGTTCTCAGTCGCGAGAGCGCGTGCTCGCGCCGCCAAAGTCCTATCAGCATATCGGCGGGACCGGCAAACATCTAAAGAAACGTCGCCGACTTCTTCAGCTGGCGGCCTGCACACAAATACAAAGCAAGCAAGCAAGCCAACCAGCCAGCCAGCCAGCCAGCGCTTGAGCGCCAGACAACGTGCGCGTCGAGATAAAGATAAATCGGGTGCGCCTTGAAGTATTGCGTAATAAGTGTTCGTAATTGTTAATAAATTATTAAAACGTGCACTTGCGTCTTAATATGCGTTATCCTCTTTCCAATACCGAGCGTTCTTCTCTCCGGCTGTCATTACCTATTTGTCATAATTTGTTAATGACACGGCGAGTGCAGGTGTCTAAAAGTCCTTTGAGGAAGTGCCGACACTTGAGCTGGCATACCTCTGTCCAAACAGCGCATACAATGCGGCAAAAATGTGAGCTACCCCCGCAATAAAGACGAATTGCGTAAGTGATGAATGCAGTGAGCGCGCTGTCGAAATTAGCGCGTAAAAGTGCAGCAAAAAAAGGAAGAAGAAGAACGAACTTCGTAAACTTATTTGCCATGATGCAACGTTCGAGCAGAACGCAGCAATGAAAAGCGAAAACTGTCAGGTAGCTGCGCTCGCTGCATCAGTGTGTAATTCGGTTGCAAATTTTATTGTAAGTCAACGTGCACGCTTATTAGCCGGAGCGGTTTTATGACTGCCGGCTGACATTACGAGTTTTCTTGTCTTGTTTTGTTTTTGCGTCGCGTCTCCTCATTTTCGGTCGTGCACGCGCGCTGTTACCGGCTTAAGAAAATAAAATTAACGCATGAAATTGCATGCACGACAATTAATCCGTGATTTTATGGAACAACAACTAAAAATAATAATGTGAGATAAAAAGTGATCTACGCGACATCTCATAATTGTTACTTGTGCGCTCATTTTTGCACAAGGTGCGCATACCAACCAACCAACCAACCAACCAACCAACCAACCAACCAACCCTATGCTGCATTCATATGGAATGCGCACACACGACCCCATAAATAATGCACCATACATTCATAATTGGCATTGCATTACTATTTGCGGCTGGTCGCGCCCGACGCGTCGCTTTGCAACTTGTACTTTTATCATCAAATATGCAACGACACGTTTACAACTCCGTTTGCATGATGCGAAGCGCGCGCGCTCGAGAAAAAATAGACGACAAACTTGTCGTTTGATGATGAATCTAACCGCAAGTGACCTCCCTCTCGGTAGTAATCCTTGCGCCCGCAACGAAAGAGATTTGATGATTATAAAAAGGCTCGGAAAGTGTATATGCGCAACACAGAGATATGTGAATATGCGTCGGCACAAGGCGTAAGCACAAAACGCGCAAATACAATACAATAGACAGAATACGATCGGAGAGTGCGCTTTGTCTGGCAGCTTTCGAGTGTAATGCGAAAGGAAGACTCCAATGCCGATGGTGTATATAAAAGGACATAATCTCATTTTACGTTATTATCTTTTCCATATCAAAGGATCTTTTTGTGTCTTGCCGCATTGTCGTCGTTCGCCGTCGCGCGCGCGAGCGAAGAGTGTGCGCTGTGTGTTGGCGCGGCGCATTTGTGATATTCCTGCTTTTGTTTTATGCCTAGCGTGACTCGTACTCGCATACGCAAATTCGCGTCGTTTCTTTAATTAAATGTCTTCTTGAATGTTTCAGATAGTTGTATTCGTCCACATCTCGTTGGGTTTATCGTTAGCATTCCCGAGCGAAGAATTTGACTTTGAGCTCACGCTGGATACGCCGATACATACGAACACAATTCATCGATTTGTGCCAACTGTCTCGCGGCCTGGAGATGAGGCTAAAGCGCTCAAGAAGGTCTTCCTGTCCAATAAGAGTGTCACATGTAATGACGGCTCTCAAGCTGGGTACGTTAATACTTACTGACCTGTGTGCTGAATAGTATTCTAACTTTTCCCTGATTTCCATTCTACTGCAGATTCTATCTCCGAAAGTCACTGAACAGCAAGAAATGGATTGTCTTCCTTGAAGGTGGATGGTACTGCTATGATAAATACAGCTGTCATAATCGATGGTTGCGCCAGAGGCATTATATGACCTCAGCTCATTGGCCGGATACGCGTGAGGGTGCGTACTGTACGTTGCTTGTGATTGTTTAATACCAATCACCATTTTGCTACTCGTCAATTTCATATCTAATCGAAACCATGTTCCAGTTGGAGGCATCCTTTCGCCAAGCGAGGATGAAAATCCTTACTGGTGGAACGCCAACCATGTATACGTGCCATACTGCACAAGTGATTCGTGGAGTGGCTCCAAGGCAATACGTGATGGCATGTTCAACTTCATGGGTGCAGCTGTCGTACAACAGGTGATTCGAGACTTGGTCCCCTTAGGTCTTGAGAACAGCACTGATCTCCTTTTGGCTGGTAGCAGCGCCGGAGGCACTGGGGTCATGATCAATTTAGACCCTGTCCAGGAGTTACTTCATGATATGCTGGGGCTACGTCATGTTGCTGTCCGTGGAGTCACAGATTCAGGGTGGTTCCTTGATCGAACACCCTACGCACCAAATGGGAAGCTGCCTGTAGAGTTAATCACCAAAGGGATGGAGCTGTGGCAAGGGAAGGTACCACGTCTGTGTCGTCAGAAATACTTGGAGGAGCCGTGGCGTTGCTATTTCGGTTACTTACTGTATCCCACACTCAAGGCTCCCTTATTTGTCTTCCAATGGCTCTTCGACGAAGCCCAAATGGATGTGGATAATGTTGGTGCACCAGTTACGAAACAGCAGTGGGATTACATCCATAAAATGGGAGATGCACTTCGCCATAGTTTCGAGAATGTCACAGCAGTCTTTGCGCCGTCCTGCATCTCGCATTCAATACTCACAAAACGCGACTGGCTGAGTATTCAGATTGATGATGTGTCCATTGCCGAAGCGCTGCACAACTGGGAGCAGCAACCGCTGAAGAACGTTATTCGGCGGACGATGAATTCGTCCATTCTAGCTGACGAGCCCTCAATGACACCGCGCCAAGTTAAGCGGCGCTCAAAGTCGCCGACAAAGGATAACAGCGAACGTAAACGTCGGCGAAGGAAGAAACATCGCGACTTGCAGCGTAATCCTAAAAACCACAAGAACCACAATAATGATAATTCCAACAGCAACAACAGCAGCAGTAATAGCAGCAGCAATAGCGGCGGCAATCGCAAGAATCGGAAACGAAAAGGTATGCAGAGAAAATTCAGACATTCTGTGTGCAACAATAAACTAATGTAACTTGTTTTTGATTTGTTCTACTACTAGGTCGCAGACAACATCATGGTGAGCATAGAAATCGTAGCGGACGGAAGCATGAACATCAACAAACTAACACTCTACAACCGCACGACGAACAACAGCCTGATGAGTTGCGGCATCCTCGACCGCAACGTTCCGTTCTGCGCGCCCAGAAGCGGTCGCATCACGATGGCAGCCATCGGCGGCTGGAGCGATGCACCTGGCCGCAATGCAATCATTCGTGTCCGCGTCTTCACAATCCATTCACCGGCGAAGAGATGGACTTTATCGAATTACTCAAGTCATTCGGACTGGACATGGAGAGCGTCGCAGTCGCGCTCGGCATTGACATGACGACGCTCAATAATATGGACCACGGCGAACTGCTAAATCTTCTAACGCAGCAGGCAAACTGATGTAAATCAGTCAAAACAAATTCGATTCCTCCCAAACAAACAGACAGACTGAAATATTGACGACGCAGTCGATGATGTACATAGAGAATATTTATTAATGATTGTTTATATATTTTTATACAACTTCTATTATCCAAAGAGATGTTCTTGTATTTTAAATGTAGTGTGCCACGCAAACTAGTAACGAGCGAAACTGTACACTAGAAACTAACGACTTTCGAAGAATAAGAAGAAGAAGAACCAACGAAACTAACGAACAGCAACAACTGACAAATGCAGAACGTAAACGTACACTCAATAGGACTGATTTGTTTTCTACCTCACTTTGTAAATACATAGTCAGTAGGTTACCACTCTTTAAACATTTTGTACTATGTTTATTATTTTTTGCTAGGCGCTAATCCAATGTTAATTAATATTATTATTTAATAGACGTAGAATGGTTGATGTAAGTGTACAAAAACGACGTTGACGAGTGCATTCAATTTGATTTCTTTTGTTGGCTACTACTACTACTACTACTATTACTACTACTTCGCGTATTGAATCGAACACTAATAGACCGTACTTTTGATTAATTGTTTTACGAATACAGCAAATTTTGTGAGTATACGACTCTTTCTAAGAGCATGTGTTATGAATTGATGAGTGTGTGTGGCTTAATCAAGCTTTAGCGAAAACATGTGGTCGAAGCGCAATCGAAGAATCAATACATTCATTTAATTGATTGATAATCGAAGACTGTACCTGTTTTTCGTAATCTGTACGTATATTAATTTTAAAATTGTTTTGTTATTACTGAATAATGGAACTATTTTTAGATATGCTAAAACGTGCGACGAGTATTCCGATAAATGTCATATTTGTAGATATTGTAATAAAATAACAGTCAATTATCCATTGGCATTTCTCTCACACCCAGTATTCAAAGTTTAAGTGTGTATTTGGTAATTGTTTTAGCGCAACCGCTTCCCGTTTTATCTCCTTCCGCAAAGCGCATTGAACGTACGTGTAAATAAATTGTTACTCTTTAATAGATGACCGTTGTACTGAACTATGCACGTACTTAAGCAAACACTATCCCGAATTGCAATTACGAACGCTGGTACTAATTAAACGTTAATCATTAATCACGAAACTATTCAAACACAAATTATCCGGTTCATCGCGTCACAAACGATAGCCAAATGGGCATTAGCGCTATACCAGTGATTTGTTATTCCTGCCGTGGACTTCTAACCTTATATTAATCAAGGACCGTAGAAGAATGCCGAAATATTCGTAAACCAATACAATAGCGCGGATGATAAATCACTAACAATATAGATTAGTTAAGAACATACCTTGTAATTACTGTATCCTTGCTGTATCCTAACTATAACTCCAAGAAACCATGCTTTTGATTACGCTTATCCCTTAGTACTTAATCCAAAGTATGCCGACAGTATTGCGGTTGTATTTCCATTTATTGTATCACTCAGACGCACTGAATTTAATAAGCCAAAAATTTTGCCAATTACCTGGACTTAAGAAGAGATGAGATATAACTAACTGCACTACTACACTACTATTGCACAAAAATAACACGCGCTGTGGAAAACGAACTACGCGATACTGACAAAATTTGACTAGACGAAACATGTTCGCGATTTTTCCAAACTGCACGCTGACCGCACGAATTTTGCAACATACTGTAAACAAGCTTAGAAGTAACATTTTTACCTGAGCGAGAAACGATTGCACTCGAAAGTCATGCGAGAAGGGCAAATAAAACTTTTCAAACTAACTTTTAACGAATCGAAGAGATGTATGCAACTGCGCGCACTTGGGATTTAAATAATTTAATTTGAAACTCCGCAATGATTTTGCAATATGGTAAAACATATTGTCAACTATTGATGTTTATGCAAATAGTTTATAAACAAGTTTATGCTGCTAGAACTGATTGAAAGGCGCTCAATTTGAATTAAATAGACGGAAACACGCTTTGTTACAAAGTGTAACTGTTTTCCTCGCAATGAAAAGCGCGGATTTATTTTTTCCGCTTCATGTGGCAAATCTGAATAGGGACTCAATGAAATTACCGTAACGCGCGACAATCAACAACGGTAATTTACATGATAATCATTCATTTTTGATCGGAGCGCGCGAAACGCGCGTCTGCGATTCTTGTAAAGTGATTCACAAAACAAACTCCTGTCGTTGTCCGTTGTTCGCGTGTATGTACAATGCCCCTGTATAAAGAGTCCAACACCGACTACGGACTCGGAGAGCTGTAGCACTTGCGGTGCACACCAATAAAAATACATTTGATAATTGCGACGATTCATTCGTGGAGCTGGTGGAACGCGTGTAGTGCGCGAAGTAGTGTCCGACGTGTCGTCCGCATCTGACGTCGGTGACGTTTATTGAAATCGACAGCATTTTGACGAGACAAAACTTCAAAATTTACTCAAATCGAACAGTTACAAACAAACTTGTTACGCTCACTTACGCAGCGAGTTCAACTTGCCATTTGTGCGTGAAATAATGAGTTCACCGTACGCGCTGATTTCAGTTCAAAAGAGTCGAAAGCAAAGATGATTAGGAAGAAATCCGGGTGAATAGTCGTATGAGTATTTCTTAAGTAGCCAAGTAGCTAGTATTCCGAAGAAACTGTTTGGAAATCGTTCCACAGTGCGTGCAATCTCTTCTTCTACAAGTTAACAAATCACCGAAGAAGAATGAATTTTAGTTGGACATTATTTGTGATTGTTAGCGCAGTGCTCATAGGTAAAGATTGCGCCAAAGGACTTCCAAATCCTACGTTAAGTAAGTGTAATTTAAGAAAAATTAATTATTCCAAAATGCATGGCAATACCTGAAAACAATATCTAATTTAACCAAGCAGCAACTAGATAAGACATTGTGCGTTTTGTATCTGCTTATCGTGATAGTTGCTTCCGTATTAGTTGCTGCTGCCATTCAAGGCGACAGCGGGCGGCTAACACTTTGCTTTGATGATGGTGTTGATGTTGATTGCGATGTGCCGAAAGCTTACGTCCGGACGTAATACATACAACAAACACGCACGTGAAACCAGCATACAACAATAAGTATGTGGTTGCTATTGTTATCCGTGATACTGACGCACTACTTGTTGTTGTTGTTTGTCCGTTGGTCATCAACATATTGGGAAGAACGAAGGAACAAATAACCATACCCTATGCATGGCAAATCTGTTTTCGCGCGAATGTAAATGGCGCACCAATTAGTTGATTCATACATTGAATTGTAATTACGTACGGGTAATTCCACAATGATTGGATTAATTGCTTCGGGTGTATTACGATTTGCGAGACACTGTAACTCTAATTATAGTGAGTCTTTGTTTGCATTTTAATTACAGGTACTAAAAAATGCGGTAAGGTGCACTTAACTGTCTCTTCGCTGAAGGACACCTATTTGGAGCTGAATTGGATATCGAAATGCGACAAGGCGCGTGATATCAAACCCGATTACATCGGACTCTTTGATTACAATCCGCGAGATCGCAACGTAAGTGAAAATTAATGAAATGATTAAAAGAGCGCATAAAGCGCTCTAATCGCAAACGAACCGCTAATCTTGCCCCACATTCAACCATGCATTTTGCTAATCGACGCTAAACGCATTCAATTGGCATGCATGAAGAACTTGGCCTAGTTGAAGTTGCGCATAGCTCGGCCACTTTGGCGTATGTACTTATCTCGCATGATTCGACGTGTTCCAATTAGAAAAGTGCGCTTAATTTGCCCGCGCGCGCGCTTAATTAAAAAAGACTCAATTTTGATGGCTGCGTGTGGCCGTAGGAGGAAACGCCGCCCAAAGTCTTCATTCATGCTAATTACTACCCCGAAGGATTCTATCGGACGAAAATCCGCTTTGGTCATCCATGGCTACCCGGCAATTGGGAGTATCAACAGAATATGACTTACGTTGATCCAGGACGAAAGTGTTTCCCTTATTGGATTGCGTCGTATCGGGGATCCGAAATTATTGATACAAACTGTTTAAACATCAATCCGACATGGATGAACGATATTAGGTATAAACCCAAAGGTATTTTCATGGTATTAGTTCTCTCATAAAACTCTTATCACAAAGTCTGCATGCATAGCACCGAAAACGAGTAATATGTTCAGCTTGTTTGCAGAGACTATATTAAAGATCAGCGCATAGGAAATCTGTTTTTACCGGGCACTCACAATTCTGGTGCTTACCTAGGAAGTTATAAACTTTTCTTTGAAAACTATATCATCAATCAGGATCGCAACGTATGGACGCAATTAGTATTTGGGATACGTTATATAGATCTACGTGTTGGTTACTATATCGACGAAGGGTAATTATTATCTGAAACCGAATCATGCAAACTAATAAATATTAACGGTGATTAAATTAGGTTTTTCATAAACCACGATTTGGTACGAATTGGTAAATTGGTACCAATTCTTCAACAGATACGCAAGTTCCTAGAACTAGCGCCCAAGGAAGTGGTAGTCCTGGATTTTCACCGCTTTCCATACCCTACCAAACCAGATCCTGACATTCATCGGCGGTTAGTTGCTGTAATACAAAGAGAGCTTGGACATTTAGCATTACCACCTGGTGGTTTGCAAGCAGGAAAAGGTCCTACTATGAACGAAATATGGCATCAAAATAAAACACTCATTATATGCTATGGGCAGAGGGAAATAGCTAGAGGTAAATTCGCTTTTTCATCCCCTACCGTAGCAATATTCATATTCTTTTTTTTCTTCAGAATATTCATGGCTGTGGAACCCATTACAGCAACATTGGGGCGATAAATCCAACGTGGGTGACCTTAAGGGTTTCATATCGTCGTCAATTAAAAGCCACAATACTATATTCAACCCTATGTGGGCTATCATGGCTGAACTAACACCGAAACCACTTGATATTATATTCCGATCAAATAGTTTACGTAAATTAGCGGATGATGTAAATAGATATCTTACCACTTGGTTCCGAGACGATTGGTTAAAAGAGGTGAATATCGTAGCAACTGATTTCTTTCTAGGTAACGACCTTATTAACGTGGCAATTGAAGCTAATAAACAAAGATGATCCTAACGTCCATTTTTGATTGAGTAGCTAATTAGTTTTAATTCGTATTGTTATTTGATAATGTCCGACGAGTAATGCATTGCACATTTGTCTATCTTTATAAAATATTGCCACGTTTCATCTAATTAAACTTGCGTTATCTAAAACAGAGACATGAATTTACGTTCATATATTTGACAATAGCTCACTCCACTTAAGCGTGGACATTTTCAAAAATTCAAATATTTCAAACACTTGAATTTAGAATTTCTAATAATTACAACTTAATTATAAAATCAGTTCTTTACTTATGTACAATCTTTTTTTTTATATATATGTATGTAATGCAAATAGTTTGAGTGTGAAACTGCAAAACTGCATTGTGTTGTGATTGTATTTGAACAGAATTTAAACAATCACTAAATGTTTGAAATATTGTTGGCAATGACAACGAGCAACTTTTGTTAATAAAAAGAGAAACAAACCTGCACAACATCTCAGGGGTAGGAATTATTAGCGTATACACATTCCTAACTCTTGGATAACCGAAGAAGAAGAGAAGAAGCTAATTAAATTACTATGCTTTCATACTTAAACTATATCACAGTTGTGTCGTCTTTATCATTGCTACTATGTAAATTCAATACTAGTGAAGTCTCACCGATCGGCGCCGCCGAATCTACAAGATTCTCGGCGCTGAGTGAACTCATTGTCGTGTCCGGTTGATTATTGCGACGCATTGTGCGTACCGTACTTCGACGGAAACTGCTTCGCAAAATGCAAGCCACATCAGCGGCGGTTAAGCCTGTACTGGAGGTCGCAATCGTCGCCAACTCTCGTTGGATCATATTGTTGCGCGTCTCTTGTACATTGACGACCGTATCTCGGTTCTGATGCATTTCAACCAATACATCGTTATAGTCGGGGGGCGGTGGTTGGGCCGCGGACTCGTTTGCCGTCCGTTGGCCATTCCGCGTGCCGCTCGCCTCTCCCAGCACATTGGCAATTCGACGCACACTACGTCGAAAACTTTGCCGCAACAATTTCGCAATTCTAGCGCCCGTTGCAGTTGTATAACTAGGTGGCGGCGTGTATTTCGGTGGTGGATCTTCCGAAACGGTGGTCGTCGTCGTATTATTATTCAGCGAAGCGGCAGCCGCCTCCTGTATCGCTATGTCGTCCATGTGTTCGCCCAATGGAGGTCTATAGAGCAACTGAATGCGCTACAAAATGAGAAACAATGAGAAACCATAATGTTTTGTTGACTTTGCGTGCGTATGCATAATTGATAAACGTTCTTTTTTCTCTTATCGATTTCGCCTAGTTTCGAAAAGTGATCGAAGTGTTTGTGATTCAATTAATTCAGCCATATAAATAAATAATTGTGCGTTGCACACTGTAGGGTGCATAATGTAGTACATGGTTGTTTGTTTTTAGTGGATGTGTGTGTTTGCATTGTTAACATGATAGGAAATGCATGTGATACTAACGTAATCACCCTGGTCGTATTCCTGCGAAGAATGAGAAAGCGATTTAAGTAAAGAAGAGAACAACAGCGTTAGTCAATGGGCATTTAATTGGTTTGAAATTCAGTCACGCGAGGAGCACCTGCAGCAGTACGACGAGCTGGTCAATCAATGGTAAAAATGTCACTCACCTCAAGAATGTCAGTGGGGCCATTGTTTAGGTAGCGATAGCTCTGCACGACTGCAATGAACGGCACGCCGAGCACGGGCAGTAATTGCAGGAGAGATCCGACTTGGCGCACCCACAAGGGCCAATATTCAATAGCAATTCCGTGATGCCAGATAAAAAGCTCCCGGAAGTTGCCATTTTTGAAGAAGGTAATGCACCACACCTATGAATTTACAGAAGTAAACTATCATTGTGCACTCACCATGGTATTATTATTAATAAAGCATACCATTAAAACGACCGGCAGAACGACATTCCAAATAAAAGATAGTATTACTGGTATCCATACAGCAAAACACTGACTCTGCGACGTTTTCCTGAAAAGGGCAGTCACAAGCATATCGCCGCTGTACGGTCGTCCACGCACCATAAACACGGCGATAATTTGTAGGAGAATAACTACAATTAGCCACCAAATACCCCCGACCGCAACGTCCAGAAAGTACACTACATAAATCCCATATTCGGTGGTCATCGGAAGGCCCAAAAGGAACCCGCACGCGCAACTGAAGAATGTTATCGTCGTCTCCCAAGATTTTAATACTTTTGCTTTAATGGCCATAATTCCGGTGATAACGCAATGCCAAATCGCCAATTGCTGCGCAATACCAAACAGAATAAGTACAAAGTAAAATAGCACCGTCCAAAAGGGTGAGACTTTTTCCGTGCCCAGAATGGAAAACGTAGTTGGGATCAGTTCGGTGGCAAACCGCAAAACCTATGAAAACACACAGCAAAGTTGTTACAAACCGGAAATTCGTCAGTTTCCCAAGTTCTTTGACATACCTGATAGCCACTTTCTGTGGATGGATCAATTCCAGGACGTGAAACACGATCGCCCACAATAAACGAATGATGTTGCATATATTTAAAGGGAGTCGAAGCCACACTTTGCGGTAGAGGATCACTAACATGTCGTAGAAACGTATAAGTAGTTATTTTTTCTGAAAACGTCATAAGAATAAATGTCAAAGCCGCTGAAGAAAATCAATTCTTACCAAACGAATCCGGGTGATAAGTATAACCATGTGCTTTGAGAATATGCAGACACGTATTGGCCAAAAAAGCAGCCAAAATTAAAACAGTGATCGTAATAAACGTAATTAGACTAGAATCGCGTTGTAGAAGTTTCTTGTTCTTATTGTGGGATGCGATTTGCATAATGGCGGCGCCCAACATACCCCACGTTAAAAATGCCTCCTGGCAGGCAGCCATCCAGCTCTAAATAAACAGATAAAAATTAATTTTGTTCGTTATTAAATTCTTTCTCGCTGCTTACTCTTGAATTTATGAAAAACTCATTCCACGATGTCTCCGGAAAAACTCCGTTGACTTCAGCCGGCATCAATCCCAGCAGCTTTGTGCAGAGGATCATCAAGCCAAAAATTGGCAGTATGGTGAAGACGTAGATTACCTTCCCATACGATCGGAGTCCTTTGCTCAGCGAAACAAAAACAATCATCCAAACTACCGCTAGATTAAAAGCGGGTTGGAATTTGATAGTTCCGTATGCGTTATCGGATACTAAATGATGTCTTTGTAGTACCACCCCCGATAAATAATCCGGTACCGTTTCACTCAATTTATACGAACCGTTAATCGGTGGTTGAATTTCTAAAACATCACCACAATTACCAAACTGCAAACGCAGAAACAATTCACTTTAAAACTTGCCATTTCTGTAGGATAAAAATGGCTCTGACCAACGATATCTTTCAAATTTCGTGACGAAAGCATCACGAAAATAGACAAACATCCATGAAATACCCACGATGCTATAAAGTCCAGTGAGCATCTGAAAAAAGAGCAGCGAAACGCCAACTCCTTGAAACATTGGCGAAATCCTCCACATGTCTATAACGCCGGCACCCAGTTGCTGTCCGAGGCATTGGTAAAGTGTGAACAGGGGAATTCCAATACCGAAGGAAACGATAAGAAATTGAAATATGAAGTTGGCGCCGAAATGGACTGAAAGAATGGCGAATCGGGAAATGTTGAAGATCCCCAGCGTGCATCCAATGTACGCCAATGTCGAACTCATACTATGTGGCCATTGTCCTAGCGGGCTTTCCGCTTCCGGCATATCACTGCGACTCGTCCTTTCGCATGTCCTGAAACAATACCATTATTAACACTAAGCTCTCAAGAACATCATTTACCCGAACAATAAAGTCGACGATGTCACTTTTAGTCTGCTTGCTAGCTATAAATTATTGCGGTAACTCAATTACTTTATTTAATTAGCACGTGCGCAAGAAATAAAACATTTAGTTGCCGAATGAAATAAAAACGAAATGCACACACACAATGTGAACAATCGACACACGAGACGTTGCGTGCCTTCGGTCGCGCAAAACTTTTCCACAATTTTATTATGAAGAAGTCAACAACACGTATAAATTCAAACGTGCTAAAAGTTTGTAAAAGTGACATGAAAGCAACATGTTCTCCAACATGCTTTTCAGTTTGCATGCGATGCCAAATCGTTCAACCCAGTTAAGCGCATGCAAGTCAACATTTATTCTGCGCTTAGCTTACAAACGAACTTGGAACTTGTCCAACTAATATAAACGTAATTAAGTACTTCTTCGCGTTTAAACAACTTACTACTCGATTACTTATGCAATAATATGCCAATGAATGACGTATACTTAATAATTAAAGAAAATTGTCAAGGCCAAAAGAATTTTAAAATTCTCTTGCATTTTAACGAACAAAACTTTGCACCATTGCAAAATGTTTATAACTATAGCTAAGCTGCTTAGCAAAAATGATGAAAGCAAATACGCGAACAATACCTCAAAGCAGTAGAATAAAAGAAGGACGAAAGCGTCGTAGAAAAAAAACAAATGCTGAACGGAATTGCGCATTCTTGGGAACTGTTGCAAGTCCGCCGTGCAGAATTTCTTCATTCTTTACTTGTCTTCGATTGCATCAAAATGCGTTTCATACATACTCATTTCGTTAACAAATCACACACATGCGCCTTGATTATTGAACAATAATGAGCAGCGAGTGATGAGTGCAGAATAAATTCAGCAATAACAATTGCACACTAACTGCAATCCAGTCAGCATTGATTGCATTCCAAACAAGGAATATTTATTTCAGTTTAATGACAGATTAAACATTAATGAGTGAAACCATGAAACAAATTATTAATGTCAATGCGGACAAAGGACGTACGAAACAAAAGCCATCAACTAAAGTGGAACTCGTGGCGCAAAACTAAATAAAACCCGAACGTAAAAAGCTATGATCACAAAGAACGCGCGTACGAAGAAGAGAGGAAAATGTAAGTCACCAGGAAGTCGACTGATGAGTGTCAGAATGTCATGACAAAGGAACGTCGATTAAAACATCAGTGGCTTCGCAATTATCGTGACAAAAGGAACAAATAGTCGGCCGTTTGTTGATTGTTTTCTTAAACCTTCTTCTCGTTTCTTTGTTAAAAAAGTGAAATAACTTTAAATCCTTCCAACGGTATTTAATTGCGCTTCAAACTGATTCTTAATTTGTGCCATTTTCGCCATTATTATTTTGAAAAACACAACTCTTGTTTTATTTACACCGAGATTATGTCATGTAATAGCAATTACCATGTAATTAAGTTAAGAAAACGCAGCGGGCTGTATGAATTTCAAGAACTCGACTTGCCAAAGGCACTTAAAATGAATCACGACTTAAAAAAAGTCTCTCTGTTCGTTGATTACCATTGGTTACCAGGCAACGCCAAGCCGGGTAACAGAAACGTGATTAAAGTAAAATACGAATACGAACGGTAATTTATTCAGCGTATATCAAGCATGCATTAATACAAATATGTTTTGAGGTCAATTCCAAAGCTGACAAACGGTGATTTGCAAATTGCACACGAAGGAGCAAACGACAGGCCTGCTTAAGCGCAGATGTCACTTAACGCGACCGATGAGGAGAGAAAGATGCGAGAATTAAGGATTACTGACCTTCCGCAACACTGTAATCCTAAACGTATATTATCGATCATTATTCATGCTCATCGATGATCAAATAAAACTGTTTCTATGTTATCAATATTTGCCAATCACAAAATTGTCTTCGTCTTATCTCCTCCGAGTTATGATTACTTCATCGTCCTTGAGAATGATTTGCAATAACTTCGTACCGTTTGGAGAACACACTTGATTTGTGTAATTTGTTCAGATTATTATCACTTATCAATAAGTTTTGCGCGTTCGGAAAAGAAAAACAATCGCGCGGAAGTTCCGTGTCTCGCGTACGCCGACCCGAAACGTACTAAACTCACTTGCGCACCGAGTTGACTCTCAAAGTGACTCAAACTGAGTACACTCGGCACGTTCGCACTCCTTTACTACCTATCTTGTCTTGTCGTTTCGCATTTGGTCCGTAGGAAGGCAGGTAGCACGGCAAAACGCGACGAAATCAAGCAATCCGCGTGAGTAAGTGAAGCACTCACTCAATCCAGCCGCAAAGAACGCTTGCTTCTTCTGCTCGCCAACGCACACGACTCAGCGCGCTCGGAATAAAGAATTGCTGATTGATGATGGACGTGAACGTTACGGTTGTGCACAATACCGCTTTTGGATTTCTAAATTATAACCAAAAATACACCTACTACTACGTTTCAAATATCTCCACCAAAAACAGTACTAAAATGATGAATTAATCATTGAAATTCTTTATGTACGCTCAAATTCAATAACTTGATCAAATTAAAGTACTTATTACGTTACTCATTCGATTGGTAATTGATTTTTTGTCTGAAGAAATAAGTTTTTAAAAGAATGGCCCAAGAATAAAGAAGAGCGATAAAACCGCAAGTTGAAGATAGCGACATGCGCGCTCATCATCGAAACCGTTAGCGGGCTATTCGGAGTTTGCTGACCCATAAGTATACAAACTTTACCAGTAGTATCCTTTTTTCTACAATTTTCTTTCATTTATCTTATTCCATTTCGTCTCCTAGTTGTTTAAACTAAAGCTAATCAATCATTCATTAATGCCTTGGGTAAATATTAATCATTTTATCTCTTTGACCGTTTAAGAATGCGTCCAACAAATTTGCGATAGATCAATTTACTTCTTTGTAAGGCTTGTGAAAAATTCAGGAATTTTTATGATATCTTTAGTACTTTTCGAGATATTGATGAAATTATATCACATTTCTTATCAAAGAAATTGTATTTTTTAATTAGTGATTCAGAGCTCCAGATTTCATTACCTTCCTATATTCTAACTGATTGAGATTTAAGTTTTTATGTAATATTTGAACTTTCAACAAAAACTAAAAGTTGAAGAATTAACATGATCGCTTCAACTTAAGAATGCGTCCAACAAATTTGCAATAGACCAATTTACTTCTTTGTAAGACTTGTGAAAAATTCAAGAATTTTGATGATATCTTTAGTACTTTTCGAGATATTGATGAAATGAGATCACATTTCTTATCAAAGAATTAGTATTTTTAAATTAGCAATACAAACGTCCCTATCCTCCTATATAGATAATTTTCTCTATCTTAAAACGTTAATCTCTTTAATCACGCGTTCTCTCCAATTTGGGAATATTTGCAAATTAAAATAAAATAAATTGTAGACATTTTTACGAGCATTTAACCCGGAATGATAAAAATACAATATTTAAATATTGATAACGCGAAATGCACGTGCCTACATTCATAATTTTTGGCATACACTTGCTCTCCAACTTATGCAATATTTAAAATGTTAAATTAATAAAAATAAACTTGAAAATGTACAAAATAAATTGCACTTTCAAACCGAAATAAGTCAATAAACAGCCGTCAAAATATTACGCGAATAAGCGCAATAAAAAGTTGTTAAGTAAATTATCCTTGACTACGACAAATAGTACAACAATATGCAATATGAAATAGGTCATTATTGCATTACTGACGTGAATTGTGCAAATAAATGTTAATGAATTAGATGACGATTAGAATTTAATTAAAGTCTCAAGTGTAATGTATACTCAATAATTCGCGTATGCGTATTTTTACATATCAATTAGATACTTTACCGACCTACTTCTTTTTTGTTGTTGCTTTACTCTCTTTGACCATAAAACATTCGCCAGTGCCGAACGAACGCAATTACAATCATTACCTCATTGATTGTCATGCGCATTCGTTTTCTACAAAACTCGAAAGCCTTTTTCGTGTTTGAAACAATAAACACTTGAAGCGCAAATAGATAGATACGCGTGAAATAAATGCGTTCGCCTCAAAAAAACCAAACAAAACCTGCTGATTTTCTCCACGCAGTGGTAATGAAAATAAAAAGTCACTTTCATTCATCAATTAAATGGAATTCGACGTGAAAATATGCACGCACCGCTCCGCAAATCAATTCGTCGTTAATGAAACGAAATTGAAATTTGTTTATCATGAGTGAATTCCCAGTCGTTGAGCAGAATTAAGATTTTACACTTTGTTGCGTTTAAAACAAAGAAAACAACGCGTTATGCTTTAAAGAATCTTCTTGAAAAAGCACCGATGTATGACACACAATTCCATGTTTTCGTTACTTTGTCTTCCGTACGTCTTGAACTTCAACTTAAGTCATGTTTGGCGTACATTACTTGTTCTCTTTGCCATCCACAATTTCATAAATACCGAGGGAAAACGGGTCAAACCTTTAGCAAAAGGAAATCGATATTCGATTTAATAAATTGCGCTATTTTTCTTTACAGACACGTTGACGTTCTAATGATCATTAATCAACTATCCTTCTACGCAGGATATTATTTTCCAAAAGTGAATAAACACGCATTTTCTTTTATGTAATAATACGAATAAAAGAAGACTCTCTCCTTGCCGAACGAATATCAAATTTGAACAGATCGAATGAAAATGATGTTTGCGCGTTTCAGTCATTCACTTGTTTTCGTGTAGCGTGTTATCAAAACACAATACTTTAATAATTATTATGATTATATTTTCATGTTTATTCTGCAATTGTTTTCTTGTCAAGTTCATCGTCAGACTGGCATTGAACTTTCGCCTAAAATATATTTCATTGTCAACTACCGTTACCAAGAATATCGGAAAATGACCAACGATAATAATCATCTAAATTGAAAAAAGATTAATTATTTGTTACTTTATGATAAAACAAAAATGTCAACTTTGAATAACTTTCCAATTATACCATAAATCACCTGAATTATTTTACTTTTGGGAATTAACTTTCAATCATATTTTAAATTGCATAAATATTTTTCACCACCTACCGGAAATATCACAAAAGAACGTGTCATAGTTAATTTGCCATAACAGAATCGCCACATGAAATTAATCTACTATTGTTATCAAATTGCTATCGTTACCTTTCTTCATCGTAACGACTGTCTCTTCTCGCACTTCCCGAATAATCATAGTGATCGTACGAATTAGCCGTATGACCGCCCCCGAAATAGTAATGTTCTAAACCGCGGAAGTCCATTCCGAACATATCTAATTACAAAAAATGCTACTATTACGAATAATCTTTGCTTCACGTTCAACTGCGTTAAAATAACTGTTATCACTGTAGCCGCGAGCGCTGTTGAAACTATGTTAATTAAACAAGCGATTTCCGTGAAAAATGTTCGCTTTTCGTTTCACAAGTAATTTTCATGATTATTATAATAATAAATACGTTATTCCGTCATGTTTCCTATGAACAGAATTAATTTAAATCACGAGCTATTAATCGATCGATCCAGCACCGCACCAATTCGACTACGAATACCTGCGCACCACCGACTGAAAAGTGCTATCAAGCACCAACAACAATCAACGTCCGAATACACGACAAGGCGTACAGCAACAATGCGCAGGGATAATCAGCCGGTAACTGATATGTTGCACCACGAACGCAAATTGCAGTTCAATTGTCGTTAGCGGTGCGTTACTACTCGCCAAACAAATATCGCATTCGCTGCCACTCCACGTGCCCGTTGCACAGCATACATTGTTTATGACCTGCGTGTAAATAACATTGACAAACAGGAACAAACAACATATGTACGTATCTTCTCAGAGCCAGCATAATAATAAATATCGCCTGTCATAATAAAATTACAATTTCCCTCGCCAACTAAATCCAGACCCCATTTAAAAAATCTAAACTAGACCTCAACTTCTTAATAATCTGCTCTACCCAGTTTTTGACCTACGACATCATCAGTCGCCCATTTCCTCACTTGTTGCAATTTTATTGTTCAGGACAATAAAGATCATTATCACCTCAACTAAATGATCTGCAAATACGCACACATCTGATCGTGGTGTGGTGATAATAAAAACAAAAGTAGTAGGTTAGTTACGTTTGAGTCAGCGGCGGCTCATTAACAATGCTATTGTTTAAATTTCATTGGTTTCAAAACAACGTCGGCGTCGTCATCGTTGTGATTTGTCTCAGAAAATATGCCTTTCAGCTCTGGATGCCATCCTTGAATTCGTTAAGCGCTCTTTTGTTATTTATAGTTTGTTGTTCGCTTTTTTTCACTCTTGTTTGCAAGAATATCTATTAAAAATCTAAACACCGGAAGACAATGAATATTTAGTCTTCAATTTCACGCCTTCAACCTCAATTATTTGCACATTTAGATTGTACCGACCGATTTGATTGATGGCTTGATAAAAATAGATTTAAGTATCTCCAAACATTGTAAACAAAAAAATTCGTAATCGCTTTGATAAGCCTTGTTTAAATCGTACGTTTAAGTTATTAATGCAGTAATTTTTTAAATGTGTATTAAATGAATCGAAATTTTAGATCTTGTGGTGACGAAATTACTTGAAAATTTTGGCAAGCATTGCTATATCTCGCTCGGAAGCTTTTGCACGTTCTTCGGCTAATTTAGCATCACGCAGCACCTTCCTCTTGTGCTCTTCTTCGCGAATGCCCACCTCGCGGGCGGCAAGATACCTGTGTCGATGAAAGCCATAGAAAACGCCAGTTAACAGCAGCGACCATCTGCAGAGCTATAAGAATAAAACGCAATTTTCATGATTTGCTCGTGAGCCATTAGGACTCATTGGCGGCAAGGTCAACGCACAAGAGATGAGAGATTTATGCACTGACATTCAACCGATACTCCAAGCATTCGCCGCCATCTGTCATGCAACGCAGCAAACAATTCAGATTCAAACCGGAGAAGCTTAATTTACCTTTATGAACGGACTGACACGGAACGGTGGCGGCGGTAACTTAATTGGGGGCGGTTTCTCGATGACAGGCAGCACTTCTTTCTCAGGCATTTTTATCGCTATTGGTTTCGGTGCTGTCAAAAATGACGTACAGAAAAAGCGTTTCAAGTCTACTTGATCGCTAAGCTTCATTTTAAATGGAGAATGCGCAGTGCTTCTTATCCACGGACTTAAATTCAAATTTAGTAATTTTAAGTTAGTAAAGTAATTGAGAGCGAATTTCTTAGGTGGCTTTGGTGGGCCTGTTGGGGGCCCCTTTTTCTCATCACCTAAGGGTGGTGGATATTTGCCAACACTATCTGGCTTTTGTGTGACTTTAGGTGGATTCTGAATTGTGGTAGGGTTTGGCGGAGCTTTCTGAATTCCTTTGCCTGGTTCAGGTTTTTTAGACGTTAGAGGTTTCTCTGATTTGACTACCTCCTCAAATGTACCCGATGTCTTACGAATCTTTTGAGGCTTTTCCATTTTTATTGGTTTCTTGTCTGGTATTGCTTTCTTTGGTTTTATCTCTAATTTTTTAGCGGGTGGCGTGTTAAGTATTTTATTGGGCTTCTGGCCAGGTTCTTTAAGTGGCCCTTCTACGGGTTTGCCTGTTTTCTTTGTCAGCGATACTGGAATCTGTTTCAGATCACCAGGTTTCTTCCGCCCTGATAGTTTCCTTTTCAGATGACCTTGCATTGGCGGTCCACCAGCTTTCTTCTTCGGATCAACGGGTTTCTTTGGTGCGGGCGAGTTCTTTTTCGGGGCAGCAGGCTTTGCTGGTGCACCAGGTTTCTTCGGCGCCGGTGGTTTCTTTTTCGGGTCGCCTGGTTTCGCTGGACCACCTGGCTTTGGTGCCGCCGGTTTCTTTTTCGGATCACCTGGCTTTGCCGGCGCAGTTGGTTTCTTTTTTGGATCCCCTGGCTTTTGTTTCGGTCCACCAGGACTCTTTGTTTGAGCTGGTTTGCTGCCTGGCTTTGCACCAGATTTTTTCTGCTTCTTTCCTGGTTTATTCGCCTTTCTTTTCTTACCTATGTCCTTTTTCTCGGGCACGCCAGGCATAGTAGGTTGTCTGGGCGCTTTCTTCTTTTGAGTCCTTGGTACCAAGCGAGGAACTTTGTGAGGCACCTTACGTATTTTTGGAAACTCTAATGGTTTTGGTGCAGCTGCAGTTCGACAAGTTGGTGATTTCGGATATCGTAGTCTTGGATATGGTATGAGTTTACGCGGTGGCTTTGTCGGTATTGATATGCGTTTGCCCGGAACCCCCGCAGTACTTCGTTGCAATGGTACATCCGCATGTCTCCAATACTCGCGATGCCATTTCGGGGGAATATGAATTTTTGGATGCATTGGAAATTTTTGCTTTTTGAGTACAAAACAATCCTCAGCAGCTATACTTTTCTCATCACCGGCGTCCCGCATATTCCCATGATCGCAACCCGTCCCCTTGTTCGAAGACATTGTTGGATGCAATTACAAGAAATTTTAAATGTTTCGTTTCCGTGGCATGAATGCAAAAGTGAATTGCATGGCACCGCAATGATTTAAGAATACTGAACCGAGTTATTGCATTATTCTATCATGACAAAAATTTCGAAAATGTAAATGATACTTTGACATTTCAAATTGTGTGTCAGTTGATGATGTTCATTGTTAGCTAGACAACCACCGCAAACAAAAAAATCATTTTGTACTTGTTAACCGCATTTAGCATTCGTTTATTATATCGACGAGTGATAGAGAAATGCATTAAGTTGATGCTTCTTGCGTGACCCGGTAATAAAATTGCGTGTCGATCAATATTCTGACCAAAGGTCTTCGCCTATATTCAAATGGCCATGTATGAAGGACCTACTGACGTCATGGTGTATATTTGTGCGCTGTTGTTAACTGTATCACAATTTAAGACGTCCTTGGCGTAAAGAAATGCAAATTGAAATTGATTTCTTTTGTTTGATAATACTATTATCCTTAAAACCGCAAGACGAACGAGTTGGCATCGTTGGCATCGCATTTAAAACCTAAATCTAAATAAATGATATAGCACTCACCGATTTGGTCCTCCGTTTTCGACATTGTTTTGGTCATAACTCGCGGCTCGAGTTCCGTTGGAGACGCCATTAGAGATCGTTGGGATGGGAGTGCAACTTGGTGAACTCTCAATACTGGATGGTAAGCTGGAGACACTGGACAAACTTCTTGCGCGTCTACTTCGCGAAGAAGCCGAACTACTACGTGCCCTTTCACGATCAACATTACGTTCCCGAGACCGGGAGCGACTCCTGGTAACCACTATACGCGATGGTGCACTAATTGGACGCGTCGTCGTGGTGCTCGGCGTCGATGCATTCATGGCGTGCACCAAACCCTCCGGAGGGTATCCATTCGCGAAATTTAATGGCAAGAACATTGTGGCGTCAGGCGGTGGCATGCGTTCGCTACCGGTGACATGTTCAACTGATTGAGAGACGGGCACCTCCTCGGGCAACTGCACCGGCTGTAGCCGCCTCATCGACGTGCGCACCCACGTGTGGCGCCGTTCCTGCGGCGTCGTCGGCGTCGCCGTGGTTACCATGCCACCGTCGATATCAACAGTGGACGACGCACGCGTCTGACCCTCCAGCCAACACCACGGAATGATAATGTCGTCTGAAGGTGGCGTATGGCCGGACGTCCGCTCATCGCCAGGTGTGCTCGCGGCGGAGGGGTCGTCGCATCCTCCAGGTGCTGCGAGGTGCGTTACCGTGTCGCATTCATTCGCTTTGTGCTGCTTGCCCACGGCCGACTTAATTGCGCCGATTGTCGTGCGGAATGCGTGACTCCTAATTAGCTCCATCGAGCGTGAACGACAATCGGACATGGACCTCGTTAGCTGCGCTCGCTGGCGTTGAGCACGTGCCCGTACGCTGAGTAGCGCAGCGCACAAATCTTCACGGGAAAGGTCACAGATGACGCTCTGAGTCCTGCTGGAGGAGCTGCACGAGTCCTCGATCGATGTTAAAAACGCGTCCAAGTCATTCAGACATTCCTCCACCGACAACTGCAAACTGCTCTCCTCCGAGTCCCGCAGGACAAAGTCATCACTAAAGGTTTGACTCACTTCATTCGAATCACTTGTTGAATCTTCAGTCAATTTCTGATACTCGTTTGTTCCCGCAGAATTATCCTCGATTTCAATTAAACAGTCATTCAGGAGTTGGTCGAGTTGCAGCAGGACATTGAGCGCTTCACTTGCATTTAAGTCATCTTCACTATCAGTGTCTTCAGCACTTGGATAGCTGTAAAGTGCCGAGACTGATTCTTCATTTTGGTGATAGCCATTACACGTTGCGGTCGATGTTGATGGAAGATGAGTTGTTGTTATTGTTGCCATTTCAACCAGCAATCTGCAAGAGAAAATACATTGTAAAATACGCTGAATAATTTAAATAAATCTTATTTGTTTCTAGGAAATTACTTTTTGCAGTGGGCCGCATTCAACGAGCGAAGAGGAAAAAATTTCAACGCGTGTACATGAATAATGAATAACAATGGCATTACCCAAATGCAAAGAGAATAATATGAAAATTGCTTTGAGAACAATACTGGGAGCGTCCTTACTTATTCATATTCATTTGAATAAAACTTTTAAGGCAATTAATATCAGTATGAGCGAATGTTCAGTGAATCAATGATGTAACATTAAACTAAATATTCCGGTTGTCGAATTAATAGTTTGAAAGAAATTTTCGAATAATTAGAGAGCAGCTAAAAATAGCTTTGCATTGTTTAACAAATTACTTAAATAGCCATTTACTGTACGAGTTTCTTTGTCCTTTTCCACCAGCATTAATGAGGTGTAAACATGACTCATTTTACAACTTATTATCATTCGCAGATAAATTTAAACAAAGCTCAAAATAAAAATATTACATAAACTATACGAAACGTTGAAAGTAAGTACCGTTGTAATTTTTGTTGATATAAATAATTTGTTCTTTGTTTATTTTAAAATAGCTGCTAAATTTCAAAGATACCGTTAAATCTAATCTGAACTGTTGAATTCCCCATATTTTTCTGCTTCTGTAAAAACGCTATAAATAAATATTGCTTTTGTCTCTGCAACTTTGTCACAGATAACGAGTTACAACTGTCACTAATGTATGCTTTCTTGTAATTTAAGTATAAGGTTAACTCGATGATATTATGCTGTATGTAAACGAGTTAATTACTAATTTCCTTGTTAAGATTACCAGCTGAAGGCAGTTGTTGTATAAGCAGCGAAGAAACGTGTGTTTGATTACAGCACGCTTACAATAAATACGAAATGATGATAACATTGACCCAATATGCCCATGTAAAAAACACAGCAGCTCTCGGCTATGAGCTAGCAAATCATAGAAAACGCTTCGAAACAGTTACGTGCGCTCTTGCAAAATGGCGAAGAAGTGCAAATACGTTTTCTCAATAATATGTTTACACGTCGAATACATTACAACTGCTGCCAGTTGCAGCATTACTGTTAGTTACATTGAACAAATGCAGTTATGCACTCGCCTGCGAGCGATTCTTGTCAAGCCATGTGCTCCTTGCCTACTTCATCTTCACTGCATGCAAATCACTGAATTTAAGCAGTAGTCATTTTCCGCTGCAATCTCATTACTTGCTAAATATTTATGTTCATCATCGAGTGCATGGGAAGTGTTATAATAATGCATGCTGGCAAGGAACTAAGTTAGTGTGCAACTTGCACGTTATAATTGCAGTTACTTATTCCATATCCTCTAACGTTTCACTTCTTTTTATCATCAGCGTAAACATTCCTCCTCTTACTCTACTTTACGAAATATGGATCATGATTTGAATGTTTAAATTCACCTTGATGACCGTGTTTGAAGTCGTCTGAACTAATTCTCAAACTCAATTGTCGCAAGTTAAACAAATTGCTTCTGAATTCCGTAAATTGGAAAGATTTGTTTCGTCGCGTTCAAGCGCATTTAGAATGCAACACGGCGTGAAAAGGCTTTTGCTAAAGATTAATGCTTTGAAACAAATGCATTAAATGCAGAGATGAAATCGGATGATAATTCATGCACTTTCTGCTTCTGATTCTGATCCTGTTGGCATAGATTCAGCATGTCGTTCCGGTCGATTACGCAAATAATTTATTGTGTTTGGTCACTTTAAGCAATCACAAACCGTTGCAAAAAAAAATATATGTGACGACGACGAAGCAATCGCTCGAAAGACTCATTACATAAAGACGCAGACCTTGTGCGGTTTCAAATTAATTTAACTAGTCAATTAATTAGCCGATATGAATACTGCAATTTTCAATTGCATAAAAAAAGTTGTGCATTCATTTAAATGATGTCACTTAGTGCAAAAATTGCCATTTACTTATGACACTTTGTTAATTAGTGCATTTATTCAATAAACCCGCGGCAAGCAGACTGAACCAAGGTGTTGGTGATTGTTAAATGAACACATACACTAATTGGATAATTAATGCATTCGATGCGTAAATTTAAGAATATTTAGCACATGCAATTTGTTGCGTAGTCGCATTTTAAATACGTAAATGGATTTTTCAAGTTTCTTGACGCGCACTCAATACGATCAAATTAATTGTTTAATTAAAACAAAATAAATCATGTTTTATGTGCGGTAATTAAAACATTACTCAATTCGACTCGGATGAATATTAATAATAATGCGTAAATTGCCAATTGGAATAGCACGATTGCAAAAATATTTAATTATTTGCGCAAGCGACTACTCGACACTCTGTATAATATCATTTGAAAATATGTAAAAGCAACGTAAGCAACTAATTGAACGACCTAGGTTCGATTACTTATTAGATAGTCTGGCGTACGTGTTATTAATAAGTAGTTTCTTGATTACAACATTTTTCCTGTCGTTCCAAAATGAGTTCACTGTGTCAATATTACACAAAAAATGTCTTCAATATTTTGACAATAATCAATAAATAACTATTACGACATAAACTTTTACTTTTTTGATCATCATTTTCATCAAAAGTACGAAACTATTTTAAAGTTTATTCAACTTTCATTGAACCCGAAATTTAAACGAAACGAATAAATAATTGTTCACTTTTCTGCTTGTTAAATTCATCATCGAAAATTCCGCATTGTTTCTTTTCATAAATATTTATGCGAATGTTTTTTATATTTGCTCGGCAATATTCACACATCTTTATCCAATTTCATTCCTTGCTGTTAGCCACAATTACAATAACGAATTGTTCATCAACTGCACGCAGAAAAATCATCAATGCTTGAAATATTTACATAAAAATAATAAAACTTCTTCGTCTAGGCGAAGAAGTCGAAGAAAAAATCCGATTTCGCTCGTTACGCCAGCACTGCTACGATTATTAATTATACAATGGAATTATTTAATCCATAATTACTCAACAATTGGCATTCATTGCTCTTTCTCTCTCTTTCTCTCGTCTTCAGGCGAATGAATAGTAAAGACTGCAATTAATTTAAACGTTTCAAATTTTGTCTGAAAAGGTTAGGTTGAAAAATGTAAATTGAAAAATGCATTAGCAAACAAATACATATCTTTATCGGCTGTATATTAGCTCGCTGATTGAATATCGGCAACTGCGAGTGCCATTTGAGTTCTGCTCGTTATGACATAATCGACGCCAGACGAGCAATGAGAAAGAAGTAATCCGATGCGAAGACTAATAATGCCAGCCGGGATTTCAGTATGATAAGTTGGCGATTGCAGCATGTCTTCGCCGATGTCTTTTTAGCAACCAAACACAAACAATCTCCGTAAGCCAGCCAGAAAGTTTAGTTTGCTCTCTGGCTGGCTGGCGCGTTCTTGAAACCAGAGTCCAAGTCACGACACATCGAGCAAATGCTTGGAAATATGTATTACGAAACTGAATTTTTTTAAACAACCAACCAACACTCAACAACTTGAGTGGTTTAAGTGCACTAAAACAATTTCATAGCCGCACCATATGCACATTTTCTTCACATGCTTAAATGATTTTTAAATTTCATGCATGCTCAAGTACTACTTGAAAACTTACATTTCCGAAGAAAACCATATGATGGGAATGTTTAATCAATTTGACTTTTATGCTATTCACATTTCAAACTAAACGAGTTTAGTGAAAGTTATTAATCAGATATTAAACTTTAGAAATTATTAATTCTAATTCTAAGCAGAGTTTATTTAATATAACGATTCTGCTAACCAAATTGCTATATCCAAATAACTGAAACTCTTCCTGTTTTTCAGGACTACCTCAATGACGTAGAATTTTAATACTTTTCCGAAAATTCCTTGAGCTGTTGTTGAGTAATTAACGCAAAGTAGAAAACTTATTTGTTATACATTCAGGAACAAAGATCGTAAATAATAATAGTAATAAATAACAACAAATAGCACGGCGGAATTGACAGCGGAAACGCATGAAATACGCAGCAACATACGATATAATAAATGATAATCGTATGTAGTAATATATTTAAACAAAGAAAATAATAATAACTATGCGAGCATGCCAATGATAATAATACTCATCCATTCCATACTGGTAGGCAGTCCATCAAATTGCGAAAAGAAATTAAATTAAAAACTAATTACCATACAAGGTAATGAACGTGCGCATGAAAGTGTAGCAAAACATTATGCATAATATCCATTCGAGTTTGCTTGCTGCCACAAACTGCCGCTGCTTCTTTTTCAATAAACAAATAATGTCAGCGCAAATAAAACAACAAGTGCCTTAGCCCGCAGTTAGTAGAAATGAATTAGCGCCTCATTAAGAATGCTAAATGCTAAAACAGATCGTAATTGCGCGTACTTGAACACTGTTATTAACAATTTATTTATGAATAGAAATGAAAACGCATTAAATTAATGCGCAAATTGCTTGTTTGCGTCGTTTTAATGCCAAAACAATGAGGAAAATTAATTGATAATCTAATGCAACTTTACGACTCGAAAATATCACTTCTCAAAAATAATCAAATGCGATTTCTAAACTTTTAGAATTTTAATGCCCTTAATTGTGTTGCAAATAAGAGTATTAAACAATTTGTCTAGTCATTGTTTTTCAAACATTTCTAGCAGCTTAAACTCAAGTGAATTTTGGGTTAATTATTTAAATCATAGAATATTCTTTGCTGGAATATTTATGACTATTCCTGATTAAGTTTTGAATATTAAAGCAGCATAATTGATAAGAATAACTTACTTTTCAAAACCTAAATTCACCTCAGAGGAAAATTGACGTCAGTATAAGCAGAATTTACCTTAATTAGTTGTAGAAATATGTGTAAAATGGCAACTTATTATGAAATTCTATAATTCTCAGAATACGAACGAAAACAAATCGTGTTGTTTGCAATTTTAGATTGGAATCATCAAGGCTTGCTTTTCTCTTTGCATTTTTTTTTCTCTTCCAGGCAAAAAAGCAAGATTGTAAATGACAAACAAGTACGCCAATGGGAAAGTGCGATATTATGTTCATTAACAGCCGGATAAAGTATAATTAAGCGATATCAGTCCCCGATGCCCCTGCTCCGCGTTTCCTCTTATCACAGTTACCGAATAACAACGGTACAATATTAGTCGCGAGTTGCTCGATGATTGTTGACATTTCCACCAACGTGTGCACTAACGAAATCAGCCAGATTGTAACTGAATATCCCACCCGGAAAATTTTTAACCGATAACAAACAATTTCCATAAAATTAATCAAAAACTCCCCGCAAACTCTCCAAATTACCTCAACCGCTGACTCAGGACGCATTCAATATAAAAACCGAATTAGCCATTGATAATTAATAAACTTACTTGGAATTTGTTCTTGTTCCTTATATTAATTCATCGTTTTCAATATTCATCAAACCGCACGGCCATTCCACCCTTAGACTACACCCAACTACTAAAGAATTACTCGCCGTCAGGAATGCACACACCTTTTTGTTATTGTTGTCAACGTAGCGCGTTTCGTAGCAACAATCTCTTTAGGGTCGGTGCGGGTTACTCATCCACTATGCAAGCGGAAACCGAACGGATGTAAAGCGAAGACGCATGAATACTTATTCTACCACGCATTCCATTAATAAAACTTGTGAATTTTATGCTTGTTGGCGGCCGAACGCTATGCATGATTTTTTTTTCACTTTACTTTGAATACTCCAACGCACCATTCAACCTCGCCATACGAATGACGAAAAACGTGAAGCGTTATATAATGTCGAAAATAAACTACAGCAGAAAACTCGCAACGCATTGGTCCAATTAGAACATGAATACTTTTAGTTCAAAGCGGAAGAAGAACTGTGCGCGCGTCCACGTGCAATCCGCCTTGCACGTGTTGCTTTAGAAAAATGTTATGGAATGGAAAACTTTTCCCGACTTTCCTATTTATAACCAGATAAATAGATAGATGTCTTAGCAAAGCGTATACCGTACATACCTACAACAAATAAATATTGCTGATACGTTGTTGTATGTTGAAATGCAATAAATTCAAAGGTCACACCATATTACTCGAAAGACCAAAGACATGCAAGTCAACCAAGAAGTACGAAGAACTCTTTGGATAAAATCGAGAACGCACTTTAAAACCTCGTTGCAAAGTTTAAACTCGCACAATAACGCACATTACCAAATGACTACGCACATTTCATGATTTGTTTTCCCTTTTTCGATTTCCTTTTACAGATAACACAATTACTTTGCGTTCCGTGATTGGCGCTTAATTGAATTTGCCCATTATATCAACTTATCTCAGTTTGACAGCACGTTGTTTACCATTGAAATATTCGCAATCGCTCGCTGATATTTCCACGTTTTCTTCAGCAGTTGCTTGGTAACCTGGTCAAGTTAACTTGGTCTTTGAATAGTAAAACTCAGGCACCGAACGTTACGCGTTCACAAATCTTGGGATGCGCGCATCTTCTGTGGCCTGCCCGCAGACTGGTTATGCTGGTGCAAACGAGAAGAACCCAGCGAGTTCTGGTCGGACGGCTTCTATCCGCGACACGACAACGAGCCGAATGTGTGTACGCACAGGTACACCGCGCGATTACACTGGCCAGCTACAACGTCGAGCACTGGCTCCAATGCAGCGAGCACACCTCCGATGGTTATAACATTACCTGCTGGAGACTCACGTTGCGAACAGCGATTGCATTCAGCGGAGCCACCGAGTGAACGAACGCGCTCGCGAGTGATGCACACACGGCCGAAAACTTGTATTGTATACGAAAACTGGACGTTCAATACAGTACAATGAGGCAAAGATTCGTTTCTTATGCAGATTTACGTTTTGTTACCATGAACATTCTTTGCACAATATGACTACTTCTCCTGAAACCCCAGGTAACTTTAAATTTACCACCAACTAGTTTCCAAAATATAACACCACCTTTCTCAAATCTTTATCGTCAGCTGATATTACTTGGAATTGATTCTTAATTATTATTCGCAAACTAATTAAATTTAAATTATAAAAATGCATATAAAACTTACTGTTATCTTAATAATTTGTTACCAACCACATATTAATTACCGCTCAATGAGTAAGTATTTATTTAGGCAAACATTTAATTAAAATCATTTGCAACTGTTTTGAGGATAATCCTTGTTTGCCAACCGGTGATAATCCGCAAATCGAATTAAACAAATGCTAACAATATGCTTCTAGTGATTAGACAGTCTGCGTCCATTGAATGTGCGTCAATAAACTGAGGAATGAATTGCACGACAGTGGACATTCAATGACATTAACGTAGCAAATTAGCATTTGCTTTTCTTGTATATGCTTACGCGCGCGTATCCATTCATATGCATGTGCGACTTGCATCAGAAAAGACTCTAGCTTTGCTTTACGCGCATTCAACGCTGACGGATGGCAAAGAGGTATGACAAACTGCATTGAAAACTACATTGAAAAGCCTCTTCTTCGCAGCTGACCCATGCAATTCATGGATGAAGTGCAGAATTGGCAGACGCGTCTCGTCCGTCCGTCCGTATTGAAAGCTTGATGTACACCAAAGTCTTTTTGCGCTCGGATGCTATAGCCGTCCGTGAACTCATCTCTTACAAGAGCCCAGCATCATCAATGCGCAATGTGTTTGTGGCAATCATCGAAAATAAGCTGTCGCAAGTTTTCTATTTGCCTATTTCAACTTTACTAATCACGTACTTAAATTATTTCTTTGTTCTTCGATAAAAACAAAAATTCTAAATAGTTAGTTCTTTCGCGTCAAAAAAAAATTAATCCCAAGTCTTTGTTTGTACTAACAAAGCATGCGCTGCTATAGATTGCAAAATCGATCGACGTGTCATTTTTATTTCGGTTTAGTTCAAGGCTTCTTTGATTCACGTTCGGATAGCTAAAATGTTTTGCGATTTTTCTTTAGCATGCGTTCCTTTCACCTTCGTCTTGTCACCAGAATTTCAAATCATTTCCTTGTTACTTGTGCTTTGTTCGCAGCTCATATTTTTAACCAATAATAATTAATTGTGTTTGCTTTTATGGAATGTCCCACACGTTGGCGTTCTTGTTTGTGTCATTGCCAAAATTTATATGCAGTCTGCCTACACGTCTGTATAATTTATTTAAACAGCAAATATTTCGTGCAATTATTTAACCATGTTGTAATCCACTGTGATATTTAAATCGTTCCAATGCGGAAAATCGTGCTCAAATATAAACACGTGAGTAAACTTTCAAATACCACGAATAAACAATACTTATCAAGTTTTACTGCCGATCATATTTAAAATATGCATGCCTAATATCGGCAACCCAACATATTTCGCTTACTTTGGATTTTATACTTTAAAACTTCATATAAAAGACTCAGCAGTGATATTAAATAACCAACTAACAAGAGCAGAAAATGACCACGAAATTCATTCATTGTAAATGCATGCAACCGATTCATATGATCATTGTGTTCTAGGGCCTGTTCCACGACATGTTCATATCTTTTATGCCTATTATCATAATGTGATCGCCAAGAATAATCTAATCCCGCCGCATAAATGATCAACCAAAACTCATTTATAGTAGTCAGAAATACTGAATTTTTGCGCATGTAAATTGCAACTTCTTGGTTTAGAATCTCTTCTTTTATCACTTTGAACTTATGCAACTCATCTGTAACTATATACCTTGGAGGATAGTAAATATTATATCTAGCATCTTTTTGAATAAGATACGCAAAATCACCGGTGAAATTTTTCTGTACATCATCTTCTACAGCAGGCTCATTTCGTGAATAGATTGTATGGTACGGTTCCTAAAACGGGCAGCAATCATCAAATTCTTGCATGGAAATAAGTATGAAAACTATTCTCACCCTTGTTTCCGACTCTAAATTAATCAAAGTGTATGTCAATTCTGAATAAATGGGAAAATCGCTATTTGCCAATTCATCGAGTGAGTTAATATCATTAGCATAACTACAAACGAATGATTAATTAGTATATCAACGACCGAATCCATTTTAAATCATAATTACAATGGTCGGCTGACTAAACTCGTAAATTTCGTAGTAATATGAATATTAATTACAAGCAATCCAAAATGAAGAATACTCATAATAAGTCGCTTATTCAAGTCGTATTTACCAGCAATGTATTGCGTCAATAACATTTGGTAAACAATTAAAAAATTAACTCTTCTCTTGCTTGTTTCATTAACATTTTGATAACGATGATAAAGTTGAAGAATCACGCTCAATACTATTAGCAAAATACAAATAAAACCCCACGCAAAATATGTGAAAATATAAATGAAAAGCCATGGTACAACAATTCTAAAATATAATAACCAATCACGATTACTTAATTAATTGCTAATGAAAAACTCACGTTGGCTTTTTAACTATTGCTAAAAGTGAGAGACGACGACTTGAAAAGCTAAAGGTTCCATGCATTAATTTAAATTCAGTTATATATAATCCGTCTGCAATATTACAATTTCTTTTCAAAATATTAAAACTTGAACTATACTCACGAAGTATTAAATCAATGGTATCATTCATTAATAAACCTAAAATCCC
Organism: Aleochara curtula; assembly: GCA_963978815.1. Classification (NCBI taxonomy): domain Eukaryota; kingdom Metazoa; phylum Arthropoda; class Insecta; order Coleoptera; family Staphylinidae; genus Aleochara; species Aleochara curtula. The sequence continues at coordinate 9,955,856 of OZ022221.1, read as the reverse complement.
AGTTCTATTTTCATTTTTGATATAATTCCATATAAAGCCCATTTCACTCTGGGAACGATCAGAATTTATTCTTAAATTATATCTATTACTGTACGCGTGCAAAAATGGAGCTTCGATCAGTGTAAATTCACCTTCATAAAATAAATATTAATTAATTTTTTAATTATTACTCAAAATACTTATTATTTTACCTTTTGACAATTTAGAAACACCAATTACAATACTAGCCATATTATTAATTGTTGTATATCTGATCAAGTTATTTGAATTAATTTCTGGACTTTTGCTAAATTTACTCCAGGATTTGACGAGCGTTGGAGTACAATTGTGAAAATAGCTTTCTTGTCGATTGCAAACATACACATCAAATCTATCAAGTTCCTCTTTGATAAGAAATACTTCAACAACAAATCTCAATGCTTCACTTTGATAAAAGCTTGTAAATTCGTTTGATTGATTTTTACTGAAAATTATATCTTCGTTGAGATAATGGACATTCCTGTGCATAGATCAATTGCTCATGTTTTTCAAAATCATTTCTTGGAGTGTTGGATGAAATTATTACCCTCGTTAAAGCACAATTTTGATGATTAGAATCTTTACCGAAATCACTCGTTATTTGATAATACATTAACGGAGAATCCATTTTTGGTAATTGCATATCATTTGTATACAAAGTTAACATACTGTCAGAAGCGATTAAATTTTGCGTTAAGAATAAATTAATAAGAAACGTGCTATTTAATATATCAAATTGTGTGGCAATCATACTGAAAACCTTTCGCAAACTGCCTTAGATTATGGAAAACTCTACCAATGAATAAATTATTGAGTAATAACAAAAGCAATTTAAATCGGTGTCGTGGGTGCATTACCACAGATATAAAACGTACGCGATGTTAAATAAATAAATTATTGGAAAAGCTAATAAATTAGTTAATCTAGATAAGCGATCAAATACTATTTGATGGTAATCATTGTTATAGTTGCGGGCCCCGGTGAGCGCTATCAGCGGTTCCGCCGCGAAAGACAATACTGCGTACGCTTCAAAATCTCGCCTGGTGTGAAGAGTCTTCTCAAATCGCAACTCTATAACAAAACCACACCTCTCCAAACTGCTTATGCGAGTTTATATTCTTCTCCACAGGCGGCGCTAGCCTATGCAAATGTACAATTTATAAGATATATCTTCAAAGCATACTAAAATGTAAGTTATTCATCAACATGACTTTGCAATAACTATATTATTGATAAATCAAGATAAATTAAATAATTATGATACTGTTAAAACCAGATATATGAACTTTTGCAATACCATGCTTCGTCATATGTGTCAAATGTACACATCAGCTGTGTATAACTCGCCAAGACAGTCGGTGACCAAAGTAACATAAACAACTCTTCAATTACTGGAAATATTCAATAAAACTATCAATAAATATGACTTTTACTCTATGGAATTTGTTTGAAGCATCCTTGCTGTGCCTGAACGCCGTCTGCATCCTTCATGAGGAGCGATTTCTATCAAAAAGTAAGTGATGTGTATCCATTACCAAATGGATGATTTCTATAGTTTATATACTAACAACCACCCTTTTTTTAGTTGGATGGAGTGCCAAGTCGCCTAATCAAGGATTTGGGGAGCAACCAACAGCCAAAGCCCAGATATTAAACCTCATACATTCGATTAGAACTGTTGCGAGAAGTAAGTTAGGCAAAGCCTCTCGGCATGTAGTGCAACATCCATAAATAATTAATTTACGTTGTTTTGATTTTAGTACCATTGATACTGCTGAATATACTAACTATAATATTTAAATTACTTCTGGGATGACATTGTCAATAAGTATTTAATATATTACGAATTACTTTCTTAAAACCATGTGCTTGTTAATCGTGTAAGATAAAATATGCTTTCTGATCACCGATACTAAATGTAAATAATGAATATTTCAATTGTATTCCACCTTTTTCCAATAAAACCTATGAAATTATACATTGCTGGCATGTCAGATTACTACACCATTTCAATTCCAATTCACTAGATGTCGACCAACTGAACTTTATAAATTCAAATCTCCCATGGATTTAATATTTATTTTATTCAATAATGAACATTCTCCTCACGCAATCTTCTGTTCATAGACCTTCGCAAACGACTCGTAATCAGCTTTTTCCTCAGCGTCTAAATCATTAAAACAACATTTACGACTTATTGTCCTCTTAGTAGTTATAAAACTTGTTGAAAAATGATAGAAATTTATTAAGGATTTACCATTACCCAACACTGCGCACACGCCACAAAGGCAAATAGCGTTGCCTCACTAAATATATAAGATAATCTATGAATAGCAGGATTTGAAAGCCATAAATTTATTTTTATCTGGTCTAATGACACACAAGAAGGTGAAAGAGTTTAGAGCGAAACAAGGCGTGCATGTACTAAGTAACTATTCTTCAACAGATAGATTTACAACGCGATTGAGTAGAAGGTCAACGCGCAATCCAGTCACGAACTCGACAATTAACTTTGTAATTATCCATTCAATAAATTCACAGCTACCGCTAATTATTCAGTACCACGGTATCTGAAAATCTCGCGCTCGCATGAATTTTCAAACCGGAAAAACAGGAATCTCATTCAACTTCCGGTTTGAAGCCGTGCCATCAACTTCTTTCGGATTGGCCTTGTACAACGAATGCGCTTTCGAGATCCCTGACCCTGTGCGTGCGCGCATTGAATGCATTTATAGATTTTCTCCCGGTGTACACGTGGGTTGCGCAATACAAACGCACCGTATGACTCATTCTCGTATCCCTAAATTCCAGAGAGTCGGGAAGCGACCCTCAAACTTCTACTACCGCAACATGTACGCTCCCCATAACGGTACGAAAACCGGGAACAAAGGGAAAGCAAGGAAGAAGCGCAGCTAGCAAGTAGTTTAGTGAGTTCAATGTCACGGTGAGCGTCGGTCATGAGCATATGTGCAATTAAAACGCTAACGGTATTTCTCAAAAGAAGCGCATACTAAATAAAATTCAATTAATACCAGTGAATTACAAACGATGTGCAGTGCGCACTTAGCATAAGTGAACGCGGCGCATAATGTTGATAAACAGAATGTGATAGCCAAGGAAAATCTACATGCGTAATCTATGTATAAATTAAACTTTTCGACGCGTACTTGCAGGACGAGTACGAGAATGAATTCAGCATTCATTAGCAATTCGCGTTTGGGCTCGCTGGCAGGCTGGGTGCGCGCGTGCGAAGGATTGCATTGAGAATAAGCAGGCGAGCAGGCAGGCGAGTAAGTTAGTTAGTTGGTCGCGAACGAGCGCGTATTATTTTAGTTTTGAATTCGCTCTCGCGTTGTGCGAACGCGGACGCGAACGGCATCGCGAGTTCAAGCAGTGAGAGTTGATGTGGAAGTCGCACACGTGTCTCGCCGGCCGGACGATACGAACGCTCGCACTACCTTTGAATAATACTTCTTCTCGTCCTCATCATCGTTGTCGTCGCCAGTCGTCTTCTGGTCAACGAGCACGAATAAACAATCCACATGTGTGTGCGGACAACAAACAAGACGACAATTGTTTACGCCGCGAGTGTGTGATGAGATTTTAAGAGACATCCGCAAGTTTGTTATTGTTTTGTTTTGTTTCGATTCGTAAATTCGCCATGGCCGAACTCAAGAAGAAGGCGCTCACGAGGAGTCGTGAGGATGTCGAGATGGACGCATTGATGCACGACGAGGACAACGGCGAAAAGCGGACGCGCTTCCAGGTGAATCGCGTGCGAAACGAGACGCCCGAACGCAACGGCGGCGAAGTGGTCGTCGTCGTGGACGCTGCCGACGCCGACGAACGCCCGCAGGACGACGAGGACGACGTCCACACAATGACCGATCGCACCCGGCTCAATTCCGAAACGTACGATACAAAGTACGCCAAGAGTTTTCGGTGAGTTGACAGATTTGATAATCAAACGATATTCAATCGCGACGCACACTTGCAAATTTTCGGAATTGTCAGACGCAGCGCGCATTCAGCCACTTTGTAATTTATGCTGACATTTGACGAACGCGACCCGATTGCATTGCTCTTATCAGTAAACGTGTGCGTATCAATACAGTAGCTAAATTGTTTATCACAACCCATGCGCTCGCAAATCACCCAAACGTTTGTAAATATTCCACAAATGCTGCTTTTTCTATTTGTTTACATTTGTTCAACAAATGCAACACAATCGTCTATTTCCTTGGTTCCAAGCAACGTTAACTCGTTTTATGTTCATTTGCATTCCTTTTGATTATATTATGCATTCCAATGCTAATTTTTCTATCTGCGTAAGTTTTCTAATACGTTGAAAGAAAAGTTCAACAAAAGTTTCTATTATCCTTAAAATACGTGGGTTGATAAATGTCTCAATAATTAAGCTCGTAAATTTAAATATTTGTGAATTCGTGTGAATTGTTTCAACACGTTTTCGAATTCGTAGTAAAATGTAGTAAAACTAAATTTAAAACGCAAATTACTTTGGCGGTTACTAGGTGTTTGAATTCTTATTTTTAGGCGGCAATATGTATTTAAAAAACTTATCTTGTCTCATATATAACTGGTGAAAAACTTGTTTGATAAGTTGATAAGAACTTTTAAACGCTTCTCTTGTGCGATCTAAATCGATTTATACCAAATGTTCAACTAATAAACGGATTATTAAGTGCGCATTCGTGTTTAGAAGTATTTAGTGTTAGACATTCTGTATGTTAAACAATGAATGGAGATAATTTCCATACGCATGTTGCCCACACTTTTAACTGAAATATGTTCCGCTTATGGTCATGCCATATGGGCATTGAGTACATGCAAAATACGCACAGCCATAATAAACCTGTTTTTTATTCAGCGTATGTTCCTTTTTCATTTTTCGTATTCGCAATTCTTAATCAAACGACACCATCTAAGCATCTGAATAAATGGAATTTAATTTGTGCATTTTTAAGAAGAATTTCTCTTTTTCTGAAAAAAACAAATTATAATATGAAATCTTTCCAAGAAAAATTTAAAATCAATAAAAACACTTAAGAACATTCTTAGTAAATGAATAAAACCTTAAGCAGAAGTTATTTACCGAGTCATTATTAACACATTGTAAAAGCATGCAAAAAAGTGAAACGCCCGATGAGGTTTTTGCGATGAATCATTAAATAGCTAGCGGGTAAAAGTCGTACTCGAAAAAAGCGTCAAGACATTAGAGCGCCAAATATAAATTAAATGAAATTGATCAAGCGTGTCACGTTCATTGCGTTTGGTGCCAGCGAACACGTTATTTGAATATTTTTTACGTGTTAATGTATGTGCGATGAATTAACATGCAACACGACTGCCTGTGCTCTAGAAAAATTTAATTATGCAATGCGATTGTCTGCGAACCGAACCGGTTTGTTGTTGTCATCGTCACGCCGGAAATTTTGCAATGATCGGTTCATTGATTTTTCACTCAACGTATTGTGCATCCTTCAATCAAGTGATATTTAAACTTTACACTTGACAAATTTCTTCTTGAATTAATATTTCGATGACAAATGATTGATCATCGTTGAATCTCAAGTGATTCATGATAAACAATTCTTAAATAATCTCTCTCAAGTTAAGTGCTAATTCAATACGTTTAAGTACACTTATTAATTTCTTTATTGATCCCCGAACTTTTGGGAATTTCTATGAATCAATCAATAAATTTGTCAATTGAAATAAGCCGCTTACAGTCACATGAGCAATTTATTGATTGATTGCTTAATTCATATTTTAGCGATATTTAGCGATAAAGAAATAATTCACGAATTTACGTCAAACAAAAATTAAGATTTCTATTTTTTCTTTCACTTTTCGGCGCATTTAAATATACTTTGTCTTCCTGTTTATCCTATTTTCATAACACTAAAGTAAATGCTAAAATTAGCAATCAATACACGTGTGAAAACGTGAAAAGTTGTGGGAGTTTTTGTCATGCGACAAATATAGCCTATTCCAACATTTTCAACTATTATTTTAAATACCGACCGCAATTCCAATTCGCCATAAAAATTAAATTAATTCATTTCATGTTTAAAATACGCAGTAGAAATGAACTCTCAACCTTTCATTAATCAATGAACGCGCATAATTGACTTGTCTCTATTTATTAATACGTGATACGGTTTGTTTGTTATCATTGCCGGTGTCTGGCAGGTCGACAAATTGATTATATATTTAGATTGGCGATAAGACTAGCGAACCGGACACGCTTATCACGCACTAATTATGATAATTGGGAAAAACTCATTATGCAACTCGTACTAGTCATACGAAAATATTTAAACAATACCCATTCACGAGACAAAAGGTTAAAAATAGCGCAAAGCAAATAATAAATTTAAATAAAACGTAATAAAATAAGCAACAAAAAGATTCGCAAAATGCCAGCTTTAAATTTACTCCATTTGAGTGCTACAAAAAGTTGTCTATTTATAGTAATTATTCTTCTGAGTGTAAAATTTTCCATTATTACTTGAACTAAACAATAAACTCAAGATAAACAACGTAATCAGTGAATAAAATATCGTCGATTACTTGTTATAGCTTCATTAGTTGTTATTACATAAATAATTGCATAGCCGCAAGTTATTTCTGTAATAGAGTAATAATAATAATAGAAATATTCATGGTGAGTTATTAGCTGATAATAATTTTGTTTACATTTCTCACTTTCAACAAAATCGTGTGTCTAATTTTAAACGGGAAATACGCGTGAGTGGGAAAACCTCAAGTTAATTTTCCGCATTAGTTTACGAAATGAGATATACCTATGATGATGTTTCGTGGCGCATTTTCCAGCGAATAAAGGTAACTACCTCATTGTTCGAGATTGAGATAAACCAACATACAATATGGATTAAATTTAATACAACAACGACTCATAATATGCGCAATAAAAAGTAATGCCTTCGTGCCATTGCACACGCAGGTACAAACAATAATACTGCATTTAAATTCACCATTTTCATCATCGGTTTATTGCATTTACTTGCCTTATTTCGGTTTATGCGTTGTTTATACTGCTCGCAATACTTTCCACGAAAACCGCAAATTTCCAAACGTGTGAAAATTACCGCAATTTGCTTATCGCACCAACTTTACTCAATTTATTTTTCATTAGCGCTTTTTAATCGTTTTTATTTTTATCACGCAGTAAAAAAATCAACTCACCATAAAAGTGTATAATTAGAAGTCTCCCAAAATTCTGAAACATAAAAGTAAACAATTATTAATCAGTTCATGAAAATATTACCGACATGCAAATTAGTTCAGCTATATTTTGATTGGAAATCCCCAAAATTTCCTAATAAATCATTTAATCGCTTGATAAGCAATAATCAATTGTGAAATTAGGTTTATAGTTTTGCATTACGCGTGCATCTCTTTATTTGGCGATGTACAATGATGCATCATGGCCGTATACGAAATATGATTACACATTGCTCATTGTGTTCGGCTTCGGGTTGCAAAATCGATACAACCGATCATTATTATTGATTCGACTGCAATAAAAAATAATAATAATACGGCTTATTCACATGGAACCATAGCGCAAATAAGGACAGGTATCGCATTGAACTTGATCAGCATTTCGCTGCGCAGTTGACTGATGGACGTAAAAAGAAATCAGCCAAGTAGAAATACGAAAGCGCATTGATTATTGAACTACTTTTTTGCCTCCACTTATTCCGATTTTGGATTCAAGGGCGCGTAATTTTAAAACATGCATTACTTTTGTGATTTGGTACGTTTCCATCGATGCGATTTTTTTTGCTTATCAAATTTAAACAATTGATAGCAATTGGAGCAGTGATCTCACCTATCATGAAACAATAAACAGTTTTCTCGCTATAAACAAAATTTGTATTGGGAACCGACTTTAAGTATCTTTCCTTTCATTTGTTTATAACGACTCTTCAAGTACAAAGATGAATTTAAAGTGAATTTTATTTTAAAGTCTAATGAGTGAACTAGGAAATTCATTTGGCTATAACGAATTCGGTTTTAAAGCCGATTTCGAATTTTTATAGCTAGTTTTAATCATACATTTCCTATCACTATTGAAAGATGAATCTATAAATTGTTTAATTACTCTTTTTTTGCTGTACCTTCATAGTCGTTACAACTGAAAGTGACTAATAAAAAAATGCGTCCATCAAATTTGCGATAGACCAATTTATTTCTTTGTAAGACTTGTGAAAAATTCAAGAATTTTTATGATATCTTTAGTACTTTTCGAGATATTGATGAAATTAGATCACATTTCTTATCAAAGAAATTGTATTTTCAAATTACCGAGCGCCAGATTTCATTACCTTCCTATATTCTAACGGATAGAGATTTAGATTTTTATGTAATACGTGAATATGCAACTGAAACTAAAAGTTGAAGAATTAACATGATCGCTTCAAGTTAAGAATGCTTCCAACAAATTTGCGATAGACCAATTTACTTCTTTGTAAGACTTGTGAAAAATTCAAGAATTTTGATGATATCTTTAATACTTTTGGAGATATTAATGAAATTAGATCACATTTCTTATGAAAGAAATTGTATTTTTAAGTTAAATTTTTAATGTGGTTTGTTCATTATGTTTCAGACACTTAACGCGTGAAGCGCTTCCACGTTTAGACAATTACAGGAATATTATGTCCTTACAAGCGGCGAACAGACCTACGCTGGATGAATTGCATAATGCTACGTTGCCCAATAAGGTAATCAAAATCGTATTACGGCGTAATGAATATTGCATTTTGTCGCACTTGATCACAAGTCGTCTTAAACTATTTTTTCTCTCATTACACGCAACTCGAACATTACCAGCAATTAAATTGCAAATTTGAATTACTGATTGAGCTTTCCACTCTTAATTGTCTGAAAAACAAACAATACGGCGCCTAAAAGCAATTCCAATACTAAATCGATAATCGATGAAACGTGATCAATTCGAGATGTGATTGTGCGTCTCGTGACTTCTTCATTTTGATTAAGAGTACATCTGTTGATCAAACAATAATCAATAAACCAATGAATCACATTGATTACGAATCCAATCATTCGCATCATCCATGCAATGACTAACTACGTCTTAAACTCAAAGTTAATTGAAGGGATATTTAAAAAGTTAAATGTTAATTGACAAATTCATTCATTAAGTCATCAAAACTACTCCAATTTTTTATCCTGAACTTGATAATAATTTGGCAATAGCAAATATGTTAACAATAACAAATAACGCGTTCGCAGCGGAGCATCAGCAATAACAATAATAAACAACAAATGGGCATACATTGACGAAACGAAGCAACTGCTAAAGGTTAATTCAATCATATTTAATGTCAAAACGCGCGCGGATGGCATTGTCAGCAGATGCAATGCGAGTAGCTAGCTCTAGCACTTTGCTACACGTGATGATCACTAACTTATAAGGTTAATTAATGAATAATGACCTATGCCCAATAATGGGATGCACTCTGACATTTTAATGTCTGTCCTTCGGCCGGGCCTCGCTCAATTAATTCCTTCATTAAGCCGCCGCACGTGATGACTCTTTGCTTAATTAAAATCATAATTGCTATTCGCATTTGCCCCATGACTCGATGGACTGTGCGTGCGGAAAACGAACGCGTGAAGAAAACAGAGGAAACGTCCAGGAAGTTGAAATGATTTTGTTTGATTATGTAATCAGCGACTCGATGAGCGCGCACTGTAAAAAGGTAGTGGTCACACAATCCGTGTCGATTGTTGTGGTGCGTTTGTCGCACAATTTTCCACTTAATACACAAGTGACGAAAGTGAGTGCATGACTCTCAATAAGATACGCAGAGACTTTATGAATGTATTGAGTGTTTGTTTAGAATATTCCAATGAAAAAACCATTTTACCAATAGTTTTAAACTAGATTTTGATCAGAAATAGATTTACCTTGACCGCTTGCAACTTTGCGCGCCGACAACAAAGTGAAACTTTGAAAAGTTGTATCTCGTCCACCACTGTACCAATTACAACCAAATTTCATCAAAATATATTAAAACTATCCAAAAATATATCCTACTAATTTCATAAAAATCCCTCTCATACATTTGGCGTAATATGCGATCTTGCTGAAACTTCGCTAAAAATCGCGTTTCGCGCGAATTCATGAAAATTTTCAAACAATTTAAATTGAACCAAATTTTAAATATGTATTCTTAAATAGTTGGAGCATCTTTTTGTGAAACTTGATCGTGATCAGTCAAGTAGTTATCAAGATACAAGCTGTCCAAGCGGACTATTACTTTTACCCCCCAAAAGAAAGTTTGACTTTGAGAAGTTGTATCTCGAAAACCCTCCGACCCACTTTCCCCATTTTTTCCATAAATATGCTATAACTATCTAAGAATATATGCGATTAATTTTATAAAAATCCCTTTAACCGATTTCGTATAATTTAAGAATTACTAGAGCCATGACTAAACGCCTCATCTTGACACCTCACCGAACTCTGCTCCCATAAGAACACATGTAAAATTATCAAGAACTTCGTTATTTCCTAATTCTACTTAAAGTGAAATTATTCTTGCGAAATTGGATTATAATTAGCCGTACAACTTCCCAAATTATAACTGCCATAAATGAATAACCTGCTTTCATATTAATTAGCACAAAAAATCGTAAAGTTTATAAAAAATGTCAATGTTGCAATCAAGCGGTAGGTAGCTTAATGAGAGCATGACAAATGAGTTCTGCGACAAGCCCATCTCCATTATTGTGAGACAATACACACCTATTGAGGTCGTCACGCAGAATATACCTCTGCAGTCATAATTTCAGTACAACAAAATGACGTTTATTACTGGTACACGTTCGAAATGCTCCGCAAAAGTCGAAAGTTCGAAATTTGCGCTCTACGAAACTCTCAAATGCATTGGCCTACAATATTTTGTTTATTTTCCCATTTGTTATTAATGTATCTAATCGAGACTACGCATAAAATCTCATAAATTATTCCACGCGAAATGTTATTTTAAGCTTCTATTTGCCTTTTATAATTGCGATGGAAACGTTGCGTTTAGAATAGAAGTCATAATTGAACAATTTTAGAATATGTTTGGCTCGTCAATCAAATATTTACTCAAAGTTATGACTTGCAAATAACTTGGAATAATTTACAGATGCAAGGAACACCACTGCATGGATTGAACGGCAAAGACCCGAATGGTGAAGGGCAAGTTAAATTCGGATGGATCCAAGGTGTACTAGTACGATGTCTTTTAAACATTTGGGGTGTGATGCTCTTTTTGCGCTTATCATGGGTCGTGGCGCAGGCTGGCGTTGGTTAGTTATCATTCTTATTGAGCAGTTTGCGCTCTATTTATAGGCTACATGCCGTGCAAATTATGGATTGTGTAATTTACTTGCAGGACAAGCAGTATTATTAATCTTAACGACGACGGCCGTCACCTCAATCACGGCGCTCTCAATGTCAGCGATCAGCACGAATGGTGTGATCAAAGGAGGTGACTATCTAGTAATATTCCATCGTCAAAGAACTCTTTGACTTATTCGCATATATTGCAGGAGGGACTTATTACATGATATCAAGAAGTTTGGGGCCTGAATTTGGTGGCTCAATTGGACTCATTTTTTCAATGGCAAATGCCGTTGCGTGCGCCATGTATGTTGTGGGTTTTTGCGAATCAATTCTTGATTTACTCAAAGCAAACAGCCTATATATTATCGACGCTGGCGTTCAGGACATTCGAATAATCGGGTCAATAACCATTGTCCTTTTATTGGTCATTGTTGTAGTTGGCATGGAATGGGAAGCTAAAGTATAATGAGTTTTCTCAGTTTAAGAATTTTCTATATAAAAACGCGTGTTTTTCAGGCCCAACTAGGTCTCCTCGTTATCCTGCTAGTAGCTATAGTTGACTTTGTCATAGGCAGTTTAATTCCACCTTCAGAAGAATCCCAAGCCAAAGGATTCGTTGGATATAATGGTTCGTTATAAATCATTGATAATCATAGCATTAATTTTCATATTATAGCGACTATTTTCATGGAGAATTGGGTGCCGGATTATCGAAAAGCTGATGGCGTTGAGCATAATTTCTTCTCCGTGTTTGCCATCTTTTTCCCAGCTGCGACTGGTATTCTAGCTGGTGCTAATATTTCAGGAGATTTACGGGTAAATATATTACTTTTTCAACGCGACAGCATTGTAAAATCTGTGTTTTAGGATCCACAAAAAGCCATTCCCAAGGGAACACTTTTAGCCATTTTGATCACAACAATTAGCTACATAGTAATGGCATTAATTGTGGGTGCGACAGTTCTCCGCGATGCAACTGGTAATGTAACCGATTTAATCAACGGTACGGTTAGCGAGTGCTCATTTGAAGGATGCGAATATGGATCGCAAAATAGCTTTCAAGTTATTGAACTCGTATCCTGGGTCGGCCCCATAATCTACGCTGGTTGCTTTGCCGCAACGCTTTCTTCAGCATTGGCCTCCCTCGTGTCTGCGCCAAAAGTGTTTCAAGCTCTATGCAAGGACAAGCTTTATCCCAAGATCGAATGGTTCGCCAAGGGTTACGGGCAGAACAACGAGCCAGTGCGCGGCTACATCTTAACGTTTATCATTGCAGTCGCGTTCATCTTGATCGGTACGTGCGTATAAAGTGCAAAAAACCCACTTTAATCTTGTTTCTTCTGCTCGCAGGTGAACTCAACTTGATCGCCCCGCTTATTTCCAACTTCTTCCTCGCCGCATACACTTTAATTAACTTCTCCACATTCCATGCATCGCTGGCGAAACCCGTTGGATGGCGGCCGACCTTCAAATACTATAATATGTGGCTGAGTCTTGTCGGCGCAATTCTTTGCGTTCTCGTCATGTTCTTAATCTCATGGTGGACCGCCCTGCTAACGCTCGCTGTGGTTCTAACGCTTTATCTCATTGTCGCTTATCGCAAGCCCGATGTGAATTGGGGTTCGACAACTCAGGCGCAAATTTACAAGAATGCACTGCAAAGCGTGCATCAACTAAATAATGTCGAAGAGCACGTTAAGAATTATCGTCCGCAGATTTTAGTTCTCTCAGGCGTACCGAGTGCACGTCCTGCCCTAGTGGACTTTGCAAATATGATCACAAAGAATACTTCAATGCTTGTCTGCGGGCATATTAATACCGTAATTATATTTCTCTACCGAATGATCCCGTAATTAACTCATTCTTCTCAACAGAGCGTCTTACATCAAAAAGTGCGAAATGTAATTCAAGCCAAGGCGCAATCATGGTTAAAGTCGCATAAACTTAAGGCATTCTACATGCAAGTAGATGGTTGTAGCTTTTCAGAAGGAAGTCGCGCATTGTTAAAAGCCTGTGGAATTGGTAAATTGCGCCCGAATATTCTACTTTTAGGCCATAAAGGCGACTGGCAAAAGTGCGCACCTGAAGAGTTAGAAGTCTATTTTGAAGTTTTACAGTAAGTTCATTCTACTCCATCCCCTAACTCTCTGTTAACCATCTCAAACATTACAGCAACGCATTAGATATGCATATGGGATTGGGTATTCTACGTCTACAAAGTGGTTTAGACTTTAGTGAGCAAATCAACGAAGACCAGAATGGATCTATAACACGCAATCAATCCTATAGTCATCTCTCACAAGCAAGTAGCTGCAGTGACATCTCCGTACCGCAAACACCCATCCCGAAAGCGAAAAATGCTATAAGCAGTAGCCCCAATGCAGAAGAAGAGTCTCTAACAAAGAAGAAGAAAACCCCATCGGTTGTAGAAGACCTGGCAACATGCGAAGACGGCGAATTGCCTAAAGAAGTCTTAAGTCGCATGTTCCTCTTCCAGAGGAAACAAAAACGCGGTGGTACCATCGATGTATGGTGGTTATACGATGATGGAGGTATGGCTTTATAAATTCATATACAAATTCTTGAATTAATATCCCATTTTCTGCAGGTTTAACATTACTACTACCGTACATCATAAGCACGAGACGCAATTGGACTAATTGCAAATTACGCGTCTTTGCACTGGCAAACAAGCGCGATGAACTCGAGTTTGAACACCGTAATATGGCTAGCTTGCTGGCCAAGTTCCGCATCGACTATTCCGATTTACAAGTTGTACCTGACATAACAACTAAGGCTAATGAATCGACGCACACGTTCTTCGAATCCCTGATTGCAGGGTTCCGAGTGCCTACCGACAAGGACGATCCCGATTCAAGTATTATCTCACCCTAAAACTATCTTCAAAGTACCTAATGAATTTTCGTTTTGCAGTGCCAATTTCCGATGCTGAATTAATGGCCGTCAAAGACAAAACCAATCGGCACATGCGTCTTCGTGAATTACTGCTTGAGCATTCGCATCAATCAAACCTGGTGGTAATGACGCTACCGATGCCACGCAAAAATATTGTGTCTGCGCCACTCTACTTAGCATGGCTTGAACTTCTCACACGCGACATGCCGCCAATTCTGCTCGTGCGAGGCAATCAAACGTCCGTCCTTACATTCTATTCCTAAATATATTCCGCATTTTTTCTATTTCATTCATTTGATAAACGCGACTCCTTTACGAAACATGAACAAATCGTTGCAAATATTTTGACTTTAACTAGCACATTTTAATTTATATTTTACATCATTACTGAGTCCATTTTAAACTCACGTTACTAACGATTATTGTATACTTGATTTTAATGTTATGTTTAGCTTGAAAAGCGAGAAAATGTGAAGGAAAACTTATGTTGTGGTTGAATCTCGATGTGCAGACTCAACTGCCTAGTTTTATCATTAACAAACGTGCTTAGCATCAACTAGGATTTAGTTTTAATTATAACGATTAATATTATTTAAATTATGCAATATGAAAACGAAGGTGTGTCATTCATTCTTAGAACTTCCTTGTAGTTTATTAATTGCACACGCAACTAATATTTTAGTCATTGTCTCGAACATATTTTATGATGTATCATGTACAAAAATCTAATGGAAATTAGTATTACAATACTGCAATTTCGAAACGCGTCCACCATAAAGTAAAACATAAACAATATTAAAATGCGTTGCTTGTTTATTCAAAAATACTAAAAAAAATTATACCAACAACTTAATTACCCATCAATTGCCAATTTTGGAGGACTTGGGCAATACCCATTGCAACCGTTGCTCCCCTACTGTCAAGTGGTAAATTTAAATCAAAGGCAATTGTTTCACCTCCGTTGTAAAGTGCGCAAAATGCGCCAAAAGTACCATAATTAATAATGTTATGATCACAATGACTTAGCCATAACAAATCTCGGAATTTCGATGCATGAAAGTGGAGATTCGGATTGAAAAGTACTGAAAAATTTCTGAAGACGTCCTTATTCTCCTTTATAAATTCAACATCGCTCGAGATGAAAATGAAAACCACCTCTTTGTACTTGTTTACGTAATAATTCATTGCCTTAATATAATACGAAGTAGTCGAGAGCTTCGCTTTTGTTAAATTGTACTTATACTCAAGAAATGGTACGTAATCAGTGCCACGATAATGAACACCAACAATCACCGGATTGTTATACATCGGAAAGATCACGTCTATAGTATGTGTAATCTCCTCTAATTCCGAGATATCTTTTAATTTAAATCTAAAACCAACCCTATTTACTCCAGAGATATGTCCACCGTTTAACAATTACCTCAGTTCATTCCTAATGTTCGGCATACCATACTCAATAATTTCATTATATCTCGCTGAATATGGTTCCAACATAATTAGTGAGCAATCACTCTTATTCACCGTACGTAATAGTTCACCCATATCCATTTCAAGTGGAACTTTCATCATGTTTTGCGCAATGAGACATTTAGTCCGCAAATGACTTAATGATGATAGTGAAACTCTATAAAGATTTAAGACAACTTAAATGATAATAATTGCCTTGCGTAAAACCTACGGTTGAAAGTACTCCTGCATCTCCGAATAAACATTCTGTGGTACAAAACCAACAAATGTATCAGGATATAATTTTGCCAATGCAAATACTGATAAGTATTCAAAGAATAAATTTCCTGAGCCTCCCAGTCCCTGAACGGAGAGGATTCTCTTGTTCGGACAATCCTTATAAACATTTATTTCAAACTGCAACTTAATTAAAACGAGTAATTACGCTCAATTACTAAATAATTCGATATTTACTGCCAATATCGTGTAATAAATATATATAATCACTGCCAACCAAAGGGCCAAAAATAAATAAATGTAAATACGCGGTCTCATGATTATTGCTGTAAAATTAAAACCGAATACGATCAACATGCGGCCACACAAGCAAACTGTATAAACAATTTCAATATACATGAGTTACTGATAATGATAACAATCACCTTCAGCGTACCTGTTCATACGACATATTGCAATAACATTGTTATATAGCGCCCGCTTTCAAATAACGTGTACCATTGTGAGTCCATCACTTTATTATAAATCATTTATAAAACAGCAACACAATTACCTAATGAAACTTTACGAAATACCATTTGGAAAATAGGAAAGAAAACCAGCCTTAATGTTCAAATTGAAAGTCTAACAACTAGTACCCAACTACTTTGCCATCTCGGTGCAATGACTAAGTCTTCAATTAATTTAATCATCAAGGTCTTCAGTTATGTTTCTTTGATTTTTGCCATTTGTTCGGACCCAGTTTTTTAACGCGCATCTTATACATATGCGACATGAGCGTGTACAGCGCGGGCAAGAAACCGATAAGCAAATAGGTTCGAATTAATCCGGTAAAGCTGAACATAAAGTTGTACTTATTGGGCAAAAGCACAGTATACTTTCCGGTCTCTTCGAAATACGGAATACTCCGCAATAAAATAACTCCCTCGCAAATGAAGCCCAGAGGATACAACGGTATCCAGATAGTGTACCGCAGCCAAGTAAGAACCCCAATTTCATTTTTATAAATAACGGTAATATAGTAAGAATAACGCACAATTTCGATAGCACTCCATACAAAGAAGAGATAAAAAATGACTGGTTTTGTTTGCAATCGCGGTTCAGACTCAACGACTAGTATGAGCACAATGAAACGTCCAATCACTTGCATGCAAGCAGTGAGAACGTTCGTTTTCGTATAGCCAAACAATGGATGCATTATTTCCAAAAATTGAAATAATTGTAATGAAACCATTACATGTCCCACAGCCTCATAGGTGCCTATATAAGAGTCCATGCCATCACGTAAAAAGCGAATACCTAATACAATTAGGACATAGGCAAAGCCAATGTACATGAAGAAATTGTAGAAGCCCAAATAAACTTTTTTCCAGTCTTCTGCAAGGTAAATGCTTGAGTACACAAGAAAACAGTGCAATTATTTTTGTCTACCCTTAGAATAGCCTTTCTCCTCTTGCTGCAACTTTTTATATACTTGAGGATAATCCTCCCTGACATCACGTACATCTTCCTCTTCATCATTCAAGTCTTCCTCAGACTGCCACTTATCAAAATCAATCTTTAGCCATACAGGTTTCCCTGGCTGTGATGTCAAGCGACCCCACCAAGCTTTTTCAGCCTTTTGTATGGTAAAATCCACCTTGTTATCAAGCACTTTGTAATTGCTACCCTCAGGGTTTACTTCAGCATTAAAATCAAGACTGAAACCATACTTATGTGTGCCTCTAGCGCCCAAACCTGTGGCGCAAAACGTAATGTTTCTATCTCCCAAGCTAATATCTGGCTCCTGACAATAATAAACAAACGCCATAAACTCAATTCTCAATCATAAGAAGGGAAACTTACTTTCACATCTTTCAAGTCAATTTTCAAATATAAATTCTCTTCATTCTGCGCCCAGTAAACAAAAGGACTTAGTACAGTCATCTTCCCCAGTAATATTTATCTTGTGCTCCTAATAATTAGAAATGCGCTGTGTAATAAACGTGAATAAGCAGAAGCTAGTGAATAATTTATGCCACTCTTAATTGTCACTCACTATGATCTTCAATTGTTTGTCATTAATACAAGATGACTTCGATTAGAATTAGCCGGCGAGTTTAACGCGTATGCCAACAAACACCGTGTCAATTAGGATTGTTTACAATTCATTTTCAACGCAAGGTCTAATCAAAACATTGCTACTCATGGTTATCGCAATGCGGTCGCAACTGTCAAACGTTTAGGGAACAGCTGCACATAGAAAATTACGATAGTTAAGCGAATTAGTTCCAGAGGGCAGAGAAATGGAATTTCTAAGGGACCTTTCTTATATTCTAACGGAAATTTGCGTTTCTATTTCCTCATAGTTATATTTCAACAAATGAAGAGAAATTGGGGTACTAAATTATATCAAGCTAACGATATCCCAATTTTGCTCTCAACATATTTCCTGCTCAACCATTTATTATCCAAAATTAATACACAGGATGAAAAACGTGTTATTTTTAAGAACCTGTCTTAAATGTTCAATGTAAATAAATTCAATTCAAATTAATCTTTCTCAGCAATGGCAGTTAAATGCCTGTCGATTTCACTCTCAGTGAGCTTTTTGAATTTGCGCTCTTCTGAAGTAACAACTCCAATTTCAATTTCAGTTGGCTTAAAGTCAACAGAGAGTACATTAGACAAACAGCTGATTGCCAACTGAATAGCATCATCTTGTGACAAATCTTGCTTTTTCTTAAGCTTCTTTTCCAAGTAGCTATTGGCTTCTGTTTGTTTAGCACCCACGCTAACAGCTCTATAGCCACAATAATAACCAGCTGGATCAGTCTTGAACACACATGGACCATTTTCTGGGTCATAACCAATCAGGATCATTGAGCAACCCAATGGTCTCATCTCAGCATTCTGTGTATACACTTGTGAGATATCAGCCACTCTTCTACACAATGTATCAATGGGCATTTCATATTCAAACTTATACTTGAATTGGGCAGCTTCATATCTAGCTCTTTGCACCTGTGATTTGCTATCTGCGATCATGCCAGTCATCACACATCCAATGGTTTCAGTGAGTTGAAACAAATGAGTTATCGTTGAAGCATCAATCAGCTTATCAGGAATTTTTCGCTGTGTAACACAAACGGCTACATTCTGAGTCTTAAGGGCCACAGACGTGAGCCCGGCTTGGTTGATAGCTTTGAACGCATACTCGACCTGGTAAAGGCGCCCTTCTGGCGAGAAAATTGTAATGTGGCGATCAAAACCAGCACTGCTTCCGCGAGACATTATTACTTCTCAAATTCGTTTAAAAAGCACAGAGAGACTTACAACAATGACCACTCAACTCTTAAACGCAGGTTATGTTTGGTGAAACTGATTGTCATCATTATAACTTCAACATACAGGCAGCAGTTGCGCTAGTATCCAATCATCTCAATAAATAATTTTCAATAAATTATATCAGTAAATAAGTTTTTCTCATTAAAATTAACCGTATTCATGAGCTCTCCTGGCTATTATATAAATAATCATAAATAGATAATTTACAAGAGCGGCCTTCCTATTGTAACCTATATCCCAAACAACAATCACATGTGCTTCTTGCATTGTTTACGTTTATGTTTTGCAGTGAATAGATGGATGTAAGTACATTATTTGATCGTGTGTATAACGATAATATCAATTAATTGTTATAGCCGACCATGGCATGTCCTGTTTGCGCGAAGAAACAACGGCATTCGGTATTAATCCCTAGGCAAATTAATTTTGATGATGCAATTTACTTATGTTCACGTAAAAAATGTAAATATCCAGAAGGGTATCCATGGTTGCTGATAAAACGAGATTTTAAAGAACTTCAAGAACTTGTCAAGTGTGCAGCAAAAGATCCAGAAGAAACTGAGTTGCAAGATGAAGAAGCTTCATCAGAAATTATTAGTGCAAATATAGATGAAGTAAATAACATTGAAGTGACAGAAATGATATCATCTGAAGACACAGAAATGCATGAGTATAATGATATGATAAATGATCTAAGTAGGATGTTCAATCAAGACCCCATTGAGCAACTACCTCAAGAAACAGCACAAAAAGTTAAAGATAGTACTTCAGATTTTCAAGTATCTAATCAAGAACCACCAGATATTGATGATGCTGCGTTTGAGCTTGAAAATCTGCTAAATTCATACCATAAAGGCACTGTGGATCAGCCAAATAATAATGAAAATTCATTGGACATATTTACTGAGCTTGATGAGCTATTATTATGATATTGCAACAGTAAGTTTCTTAATTTTGTAATAGATTATTGTACAGTATTTAATTTATTTTTATATTATAAATGAACTGAAATTATTGTTTCTATCGATGTGATTGTAATTGCAATAGTAGATAATTAAACATTCCTAAAGTACAAAAAGCAGGAAGATGTAATACTTATAATTGCAGGTGATTGACATTATCTTGCAATCATGCAATTATCAAATGAAAAGAATGTTTCGCGGTTTGACATTAAATAATGAAATGAATCGAAATGAAAGTGCATTTAACTAACTGGACGCGGAGGAAATGCAGAGCAGAATATAAAAAACTCGCGAGAATGTTCAAAAAAGGCAAAAAGTTGATACAAATCTGGTTTTTGCTAGCGAATGTCTTTGCTCCTCATTCACCTAGAGAGCATGCTAATCTTGCGCACTTTTTTCGATCAGACTTCGCATGCCTTCAATTGATACTTTCGCCAAACAGTATGCGTTCTCTTTTTCCGATTATTGTTGAGCGCAGTGTACAATTACACTATTATCATGCATCAATGCGGTCGTCATATTTCATTATTAATCATATGCCGCAATTTTGTATTATTTTGAGCTTTCCGCTTGCGCGACCCATGGATCGGATGCGTTTTTCTTTCCTTTCGGCATTGTTGCATTAAGACAAAAGCGCAATTTGCAGCAACGTACTTGTTAAATTATTAATTGATTATTGTTCAATCCGCGTATGGCTTGTTAAGAAAGTTTAACTAGTAAAAGTTGTTGTGCCTGCCGGATAAATGCGACCCTGATCGATTGGTCGGATGTAAAGTGGAGGATTGCGATGGTTCGCATGTTGTTTGTATATAAAGGAGGCACTCAAGCAATATTTGTCGCCAGTTTCAAGTCAGAACTTGGTTGCTTAGATGCGTAAGATGTTTAACATGAAGGTAAATACGCCATATACATTTCAATCTGCTTCCGTTACACCTTTCTTTTTGTTTATAGAAGTTGTCGCTTTTCGCATTCGTTTTACTCGTTGAGAGTTTGTTCAATACGGAAGGATATCCCACTTATGGTAATTTTCAACCTGCCGTATAAAGTGTGTAAAAAATTGACTAAATACCTTGGATTGCAGGGCAAGTGGATGCGCATTTGGGTGGAGGGCTGGGAGGTGGATATAATGTTCACGAGTCTGCTCACACACTGGTCAGTACTGATCATCACGGAGGTGTTAGCATTGTTGGAGCTGGAGGATCGGCACAAAAAGGCATCACACTTGATTTAACGAAAGACGGAGGTAAGCGTCGTTTTACACATTAGACAAATGGCGGTTGGAATTCAATGTTAAAGTTAACTGGCTCAAAAGTCTTAAATCATACGCGTAATCGAAGTGAATCACGTTGTTCACTTTGCACTTTTTGTTGTTTTGTTGTCTACTCTTTGTTGTTAACCGATGTTTATTTAAATAATAACTATTCTTTAAACAGGACCAGCACATACTGGACTGTTTGGCGGGAGCTTCATCTCAACTGGCGCGCACGGTAAAAGTGGCGGTTATTATCAAGGGGGCGCTGAAGAGCATACGCATACAGGGCAATCCGGATTAGGCGCTTATTCTTCGGGTTTGTCAAGTTATGATGTTGGTTCACATCAAGCCCTTTCGGCGGCTGTTGGCGGTCACGATTCCGGAGAAACAAGCCCCGTTTTGTATTCAAGCTTCAAAGAAGGCGAACATAACAATTTCGCTTTACATACTGGAGGGTTGGGCGGCGGATTCGAATCGCATTCGGCCCTTTCAACTGCCCCTCAACATTTTGGCGGCAGAATTGATTTCAGTTCAAGCCATGAGTATGGACACTAGATTTTAAACGCACACAATATTACCATTAATATTGCCAAATGCGTAATCTCTATACCAAAAATTATCTTGTTAGATGTTTACGTTATGTAAAATAGCGTCATAATGATAATAAAAGTGATTGGTTATTGTTTTATAAATCGCAAGTTAATGAACTTCGGCTGTTAACCATAAAATTCAAATTCCAAATTGATCACCGCAAAATTAGAAATTTACTGTAGTTACGAGCGTCATTAATTAAATTTGTAAATGAAAAGTATGGTGCTTTTACTCCAAACGTATCTACGATGCCGCAAGCAAAAGAAAGTGACTTTAGCCGTCTGCAAAGAAGTGAGTGCAATCTCAATTTGCATTAATAAATCAGATATTTGTAATCAAGTTTAGAATTTCGCTACTTGTGAAAACAAATTCATCCCATTCGTTAAGATAACAACTTTACTACATATAAGAGTTCTTAGTAAAAAAAACAATATTATTATTATCACTTAATATAAGAATGAAATTTAGAGAGATTGCATCTGTTGAGCTAATTCATCAATGTCTGGTTTAGACGCAGGAATATCAGGCAGATTAATACTATCATCTGCTTTTGATTCATCATTTGCAGTTTGCGGAGACTTTGGATTATCATCATTCCCACTATCTTTCATTAAACTTTCCAATTCAGCTTCAAGATCATCAAAATCTTCAACTGCTCCAAGATCTCTGCCTAATGTGCTTTCAATTTCATTTGATTGCTCAATGTTGTCTTCAACTTCAACAAGCAGATCTTCAACTTTATCATATTGCAAGAATTTAAGTTTGGCTTTCATATTATCCAATGCTACTGTATATGCTTCAGTAATATTACTGCTTTCTGCTAGAGATTCACAATTATAGAGTAATGTTAAAATATTTTGATGTTGATTGGCATAATGTGTAAGCTTCTTTTGAAGTAGTGCTTTATTGATAAGAACTGTCTTGGCCAGCTGTCTATGTTTGTTCTTCAAATGCTTCTTGGCCTCATCAACCAGCTCAATGATATTCTTTTCCATTTCTCCAATTTTCTGTTCAATCAGTTTAACAGCATGCTTCAATTGGCAAATATCAACATCAATGTCATGAATGTCTTTATACTTCATTAATGTGTAAAACTTAACAAAAGTTATAGTGTTGTTACTCTTTGGCTGCTTAACTTCTTTAAGTGTAACTTTCCCGATTGACTCTAAGTAATGCAATTGCAGTTTAATATCATCTGTGATCCCAACTGCTTTTGTAAAGTGTTCCAAGTCCATGACTTTGTTAAGGAACTCTTGAGGGATTTTTTTATACAGTGCATCAGCACTTTCTTGAATGAGTGTGAGATAAATAAAAGTTGTATTTCTAATATTAGTTGAGATCACAGTGCTTTTAACCCTCTGTGTCCAGTTTACAAAGACGTCAGTAGCCCAAGCACCCCAAGTACTAGCAGACTTCTTAAGGAAATCTTCAATTGGAATACATTTATTCTGCTTGGTCAGCTCCTTTACAATATACTCCAGGCATACTGGCGCTTTACCATTATGCATAAATTGAGCCTCCAATTGATTCAATGTGAATGAATAAAGCTTTTTATACCTGCAGTACTGATAAATTGCTGCCTCCCATGATTGCAATTTGCTATCCCAATCTCTGGCATTCACCTGCCTGTTGCGCAATGGGCTGTACAAAACATTCACCCTGTCAGGATCTCTCCATTCTGCAGGTAACTCATCAAAAACTAATGTACTTGGTACATTTACAGGTACTAATTCGTTATTACTTGGCATTTCGAAAATTGCGTTGTAAATTATGTAAACCAAATGCTAACCTGACTTCTTCTCAAACAATAACAATAACACTGACCATGAGAGGCCGCACCTTTTCTACTCAAAGCGAGGGACTGTGCACTTTTTTTACTTTGCAAAAGCATTATAGAAGCGATAAGAGTATAAATGAGTTATTCCCACAGGAATTATATTTCCGGCTGATCGCTAGGGTTTTGAATCTTTTCACGCGCAAAGGTTGCTCAAGTGGCGCGTTTGACATTTCTGTCAGGCGTTCATAAAAATTTCCAAGGCTAAGTAATGAGTTTACAATTATTATTTGGTAAAGTCCTGACTGAAATCGTTTGCAGATTGCAATCACATAAATTATTAGTGATTGCTTGTAATCGCCGTATGCAAACTGCCCGAATACCATGATGACTTAGTCGCAGCACGCAAACACGCATCGTGGTGAATTGCACGGACCTTGATGAAGTCCAGCTCTTCTGAGTATGTAAATTGCGTGCGTGTGTAGGTGATGTGTGCGTAATCATTCAGCTTTGTGTACATATTTCTCTGTTCGTTCACTGTATCGCTCGTACGACTAGCCTACATCAGTCCAAACTGCGCTAACAAGTATCTTGGAGCGCGATCCGTAGTGCTGCAGTAAAACAGTGGACGTAGTGTGATTCGTGGTTAACGAGCGCTCCGTTAAACATTCCGACCGCATCTGAGCGGTGTACAGCTCTCCAATTAAACAAATTAGATACACGGAGACGAAAAATGGATAAAGGTAATAGGCAAAATTGTTTAAAGGGTTAAGTGGTGGGATACACGTTCACCGCCTCGCAACGCACCGCTAATTGTTATTGTCTATGCTAATCCTGCGATAATCGTCAGCATTCTATGCAAATTACGCAACGGATGGCACAAACCAGTTGTTTGCGACCAACGTTGTTCAATTGTTTATCCTTGTAGCGTCAGCGATTCGGATGTGCCGCCCGCTGATGACGACGACCACGTCCGTGTTGCGCGCGGTGCAATTTCATTCAAGTTACCTGCGGGCGCCTGGTGTACATTCATTTACTAAGCTCCCGAACACCATCAAAACGCCTTAAAAAGGTGAATAAAGTTCAAGGGTATTGTGGTGGCTACGACCATTGCGCTGAACTTTGCCCACTTGAAATATTGTTACAACTTTTGTCGCCAATTTGAATCCCCCAAACTCAGGCATTGCGAGCGCGCCGTTTAAATTGATTGAACGCTTGAACTTATCATATTAGTTGTAATCTAGCTGCCCCCGTGTGCGCTTGTCTAACATTGCCGCCGACGTTTAGTGTTTCAGCTGGATCATGGCGCCGCATCAGTGTAAGGGTTGCTTAAGGACACGCATCGCCAGAATGAGCGAGATGAATAAGGATATTCCAATGGAGGTGGCCTCCACGAACGGCTCGAATATCATCAGTGATAATCCAGTTATGCCTTGGTTCGGCATGGATATTGGCGGCAGCCTCTGCAAGCTTGTTTACTTTGAACCGAAAGATATCAGCAAGGATGAGATGGAGTCAGAGATTGAAGCGCTGAAGAATATTCGCAAATATTTGACAAAGAACTCGGCCTATGGCAAGACTGGACATCGCGATACACATTTGCAGGTAACTAATGTAATATGCACATTGTCAACCTAGATACTGATTTGCAATGTTTGCAGATGGAGAACGCAGTCATACGGGGGCGAAGAGGTACATTACACTTTATACGATTTCCCACTAGTGAAATGGGAAATTTCCTAGCATTGGCTCGCTCGAAAGGGATGGCGAATTTGGTCACAACGGTATGCGCAACAGGCGGAGGCGCCTACAAATTCGAAGAGAACTTCAGAAAGGTTCATACAATAGCTACCGCAATTTTTGTTTGTTTTCATTGATTGCATTCATAGGAAGTGAACATGAAATTGGCAAAATTTGACGAGATCGACTCATTGATCAAGGGCATGCATTACATTGAAGCGCAAAATAAGAATGAATGCTACTACTGGTCAAATCCCACTGACGAAGCGCACTGTGGAAAAGTAACTTATGATTTCTCTAACCCGTATCCATTTCTCTGCGTGAATATTGGAAGTGGTGTGAGCGTTCTCAGCGTGCGTGGACCGACCGACTATAAACGCATATCAGGCACAAGGTAATATTGTTACGCATTGTCTTGTTGACTGAGCAAATTAACAACAATGGCTATTACAGCATAGGAGGTGGCACCTTCCTGGGTTTGTGCTGTCTGCTCACCGGATGCAACTCCTTCGAGGAGGCGATTGAACTAGCTACTTGCGGCGATCACACAAAAGTGGATAAACTCGTACGCGATATCTATGGTGGTGATTACACCAAGTTTGGGTTGCCGGGCGATTTAGTTGCAAGCAGGTGAGTTAATTCGTTAAAGCACACCACCCATTTTTTATTCGCACGCCGCATTTTTGCATGTATTTATTTTACTGCTGGCAATCTTCGTATCTTGCGTTTCTTTTTCTCTGTTTTCTGTTTTTCCTCTGTCTCTCTGTGTAATTGTTATGGCAACTCAAGTTTCTCGGCTCTCTGCAGCTTTGGCCAGATGAATTCGCGAGACCGGAGGAGCAACGTCAGCCGAGAGGATTTAGCGAAGGCGACATTGGTCACCATCACGAATAACATTGGTTCGATTGCACGAATGTGCGCACAACAGGAGCATATCGATAGGGTGAGTTTATCTAACCGCTCGAAGCGCTAAAATGTTTGTCAGCGTGTTGTTACTGGCCGAATTGCGTAATGCATTCATATGACGAGCTCGTAAAAGTGAAATACATGAATGCGTGTTGTCGGAAAGCAGCAATTGAAAGCAGTTTTGTTGTATTTGCATACCGCTCAATTGTAAAGCCAGCATTTGTGACATACAAATAATATGAGTTGGAAAAAGTCGAACACTGATCAGATAGCAGGCACGGGGCGCCTAGTTATTAGAGTGTAAACAATTTCATTCTAAACACGCACCGGTTGTGTGTTCTATTTTGGAAGTTAAATTATTTAACTTACGATTCACGTGCTTTGCCGAAATCATTTCATCCGGTTGTTTGTACATTTACGAAATTAATCACGAGTACTCCATGAACTTGATCATCAACGCTGAGTCTCGCGCGCGCTATCAGCGCATTTTTCGTCTAACTTTAATAATATTTAATAATCAACGCTTATTAATTAGACATGCTATCAGCGTGCACATGCCGAATGCGCATCGCAATTGATTTCGATAAGAGATGATCG
Source organism: Aleochara curtula (assembly GCA_963978815.1). NCBI lineage: Eukaryota > Metazoa > Arthropoda > Insecta > Coleoptera > Staphylinidae > Aleochara > Aleochara curtula. Next base: position 9,928,674 of record OZ022221.1, on the reverse strand, counting down.
ATGTTTATACATTTTATTATCTTCCAGGTATTATTCATTGGAAACTTTCTCCGTGTGAATCCAATCGCTATGAAGCTATTGGCTTATGCGATGGATTATTGGTCTGGAGGCACTATGAAGGCGCTTTTCCTGGAGCATGAGGGATACTTTGGCGCAGCCGGCTGTTTGCTACAGTTTAATGAGTCTACCGTTATTGGTAGCTGAAAATTCGCACACGTGTAGCTAATGCCAACGTCAAATGAACCAAGCGAAAAACCAAAAATCATTTAAAAACCAGCTATATTACATATTTATTCTAATAAACAAAACTAATCACATTCCTCGTGTTAACGTGATGAGCGCAGAATGCCGAGTACGAGACGGAAGTAGTGGATTAGACAGCATTTGATTGTTTTCTTATTGTATTGTGCATTATTGTTACGTGCCTTTTTAGCAACGTTCGTAATTGGCAAAAGCGTGTGAAATGTACATAAACTCAAGGCGAGAGAGTTTTGAATAATGCGCTAATTCCGTGTATTAAATATTGGCGAAAATATGCTAGGTAAAGTTTTACATAACAATGGAATCTTTTATTCGCTGATAAGCAGTGACAACGAATTCATTTAAATGCAAATTGTACGCAAATCACAGAAACTTTGGCATTTCAATTATAGTACGATTAAGCCGCATATATCAATTTTAGTTACAAAATCATTATTTAAGCGTGTTAAGCGCTTGCGTAACGTGAGATGAATGTGCGTTTTTGAATCTGTTGGTGCAATTATTTATAGAGATAATATTATTCCAACTAATGTAGAAGATGACTTGAGCAATGTGGAACTGTTTACAAGATATTTGTTTATAAATAGTTAGCGGTCTTGTGTTTTATCACTTGTTGTTGGTCACAAAATGCAATCACAATCGATGATTGCGCATGCAACTAGGGACAGCAATTGTTATATTCTCAGGCGACGTTTTTACGCAACTTATGATGATAGATATATGATTGATGGTAGACCTAGATTGTTATATTATGTATTGAGAGCAGAGGACGCATTAGTTTGGTATTCTTTTTATATTATCTATATATATATAAAGCAAAGTAGTGTTTCTTTGTGCGAGGTGGACGTGAAAACCACTGGACGGATTTTAAAGCGGTTTTCTTCATTATGTTCGATATATATGTTGCCAGGTTTTAGGCTATAGAAAAAAACGTAGACTTGCATAATTGTTGAGAAATAAACAAATTACTGATTTTAAGTGTGTTGGGTTGCATATTCAGTTACGCCCCTAAAAGATATCAAATTACCAAACTCCTTAAGGCGGGCACACTAAGCGCACCCTTTATACGCCGATGATGCTGAGGCTGCTAAGATGAACTGAGAGTATTGAAAGAGCAAACTTTCTAAAATCGGGGGTGTGATAAATGCATATGGGCCGAGAAAATGTGCAGTTTTAATGTCGAGGGTGGGACAGATAAACACAACATTTGATTTGAATACATGTAAGAGCGCTTAAGAGAATACACCGAATGCAACTGAAGAAATGGAGCAATGTTGATGTTTCTAGATAATGTTGTAAATTTGAGGTGCGTCTCATCGTTCGGTGCGTGAATGCATTATCAAAGAATGTGAATTTCAGTTCTAAAGTAATTTGTAATTAAAATCACTACGAACGGGTAACAATATGAATGGAGAACATAGGATGAAACATGAATTTTAATTCGGGATGTGATAGCCGAGTGCCAAATTCGGTACATATATAAATTTGAAATGGATAGTAAATTGAAATTTGAAAGCTGAGCGCATCAAGTAAATTTAATTCTCATGGACCGAGAAAATGTGAAGTTTTAAAGTCGAGGGTGTGACGGATGAAAAAGAGCGCATAAGAGAATACACGAATGCACCGAATGAAGATATGAATGGTGATGTTTTTAGATCATGTTGTATTTTAGATTAGAATTGTAAATTTGGGGTCCGTTTTATCGTTCGCTGCGTGTAATAAATAGTCCGTGTATAAACGCGTTATCAAAGAATGCAAGTTTTACTTCAAAAGTAATTTCTGATTAAGATCACTCTTAACGGGCGGCAATATGAATGGAGAACATACGATATAAATGAATTTTGAACCGCGATGTGATGAATTATTTTCCGAGCGCCATAATGAATTTTGAACCAGAAGTTGATGAATTATTTTCCGAATGGATTAAGTGTAAATAATGTATTGAAATTTGAAAAATGAACATCAACTAAATTTGATTCTTTCAAATGCGTTATAGAAACACCAAAATTAAATCCCCGGCGAAGCGGGGCTTGCAAGGGGCCCCTAGTATACTGATATACTATGTAATTTTTGGTATGGGGTTTTGCATTATATATAGACATAATGCTTATTGTCTTAGAACATCACCGAAAAATATGAGCACAATTTATAATTTACGGAGGAAACCGCATTGAGTAATTAATTATCTATCTAGTCGACGAATAATTTCAAGTTGACTACTCTTTTGAGCAAGTTTGATAACATATTTCGAAGTGAAATTCTTCAAAAAAAAAAATCGCACTATCATGCCGAAATAAATATGTATTGTTAATTTTTATACACATTAATATACCAAGTACTCCATGAAAAACAATGCTTTGATATTTTTTATTCCAATCAACACAATTATTTTCGGCGTTCCGTTTGATTTAGATGGAGTGAAATTTCGGTCCATCTAATTTAAATTTTTTGCTGCGGGTTTTGGTAAATGAGTCGAAATTACTGAACGCTTTTCAAAATCATGTTAAATTAATCGTATTCCAACAAAATTAATAACTAATACAAGATGAGTCCCGAAGACAATTTTGTATCTCGCGTGTTCTTCGCTATCAAGAAGCTGCAACGCGGACGGCTAGACAGCCCAACCAGACGAGAGATATGCGATTATCTTCGTCAACATTTTCACGCGCGTGGCAATTTGAGTAGCCGCGTTGAAACAACACTGCATCGTGCAGTCAAGGATGGATTTTGTGCCCGGCGCCAAGGGCATTACCGGTTATTGGTGCCCTTCACGAAATTGCAACAAATTTCAAAGCTCACGGACAAGTCGTGCCGGAGGAAGCGCAAGAAGTCATGCGGGAAGAAACGCTGCAAGCCGTTGTCGAAGAAAAAGATGATGAAATTGCTATCGCGAATTGCTAAGGGCTTGCGGTGCTCCAAGAAACGGCGCGGACGCAGCAGGAGCAGGAGGCGCAAGAAGAGATGTAAGTGCAAAAGCAAGAAGAGGCGCCATTCCCGTAAGAGGGGCCATTCTCGTAAGAGGCGCCATTCCCGTAAGAGGTGCGGCTCCAAGAGGAAGCGCTCAAGGCGCCGCTCCAAGTGCGGAAAGCGTAAGCACTCCCGTCGCGGAAAATCGAGGAGCCGTTCAAGGAGCGGTAGCTGCAAGAAGCGTCGCAGAAGGCGTTCAAAGGGCGGGTGCGGAAAGAGTCGCGCTCATTCCAAATCTCCTGTATGCAGCCCGACCGGAAGCGCCAAATTGCAAGCGCGATTGAAGAAATCGCCGGTCTTTCTGCATAAGGTGAAGAGCGATACGCCTTTACCCGATTTCAAATCTCCATTAATGGATGATTACGAAGATATTTCGTCTCTTGATGACTCCAATTATTGAATTGGTTATTAGTTTTTCTATCCCAATAATGTTACCAAAAACTATATATTTTTTTATTTAAAGTGAATCTTTGATAAAATGGAATAAATATCAATAAATCTTTAGAAATCCATCACTTGTGTATTATTCTCGATTTCTAGATTTGCGATTGAAAAATTAATCTCATTATTGACTTGTATTTGCCGCTGTCAAATCTCATGACATGTTATGTTATACGTCTACTTGATAAAAATTACGAAAGTTCCGTCAGTATTAATATTATGTATTTCCGCATGTTTTGCATTTTATACCCAGCAAATATTGGGTTCCCGACCGCAATGTATATTGAAACCAAAAGTGTCTAAACCTGTGCAAAATGCACTGTTGTTACGGAGTGTTCCGTGCGATAAGAAGTTAGTCACGCGATATAGCGCACTTTGCTGTACATGGCGTAATTTTTGCAGGCCGCGCAATGTCTACCTTGTTCAGACTTATTTACGAACATGATGATACCAATTAAGTACTTACTGATGACCAACAATACCTTGGTCGGATCGTAATTGATCATTGTTATAATATAAAACCACCAGTTGGATAAACTATAGTACTACCTTTCGTTTATCATAAGATCTGCATATGCGATCTGCTTTACTTGTCTTCACTGCGATAGAGTATCGCAATCATCCATGTATATATTATATATTGAACTCTTAACGGCGCTGAGTTCGATTCACATAATTGATGTATCGTTGATTTCGCTAAAAGAGAAGTGTGGTCACTAACCTGTTTTCTGTATCCAGACTCCAAAAGAAATATATCCTCCATTTCCACGGCTAAGCTCCTCTCCCAGTGTAGTCGAAAAATTTGGGATAACTTCTTTGATATGGCGAAATCGCTGTAGATATCAGTACCACTTAATAATTTACTTAAAACAAAACTATTCGCGTACTAGTTATGACTTAATTAGTTAGGATGGCGAAGATGATCGCGGATTTAGAATGAGCAATTACGGATAACACGTAGCAAAACTTTAGAGAAGGACCGAACGTGCAAGTGCAGCACTTAAGACGGCGCGCAGAGCGCACTCGAGCATGCGCTCAATCTGTTATGGGGCATTAATGAATAAACGCATTAACTTAAATCAACTTCTTGGACGTAAAACACCCTTGATATAAATAAATGAACCTCCTTTATCCAATTCTACATATTTCTTATTAATTAGTCATTTTTCATGCTCAACTTCTTGGTCAAAGGAGGACCAATGGAGAGAGACCATATACGGTCATGTTACCTAAGACCTGGGCGCATATAGGAGGCGCATATGTTGTCTCTTGGATTGTTGATACGGTCATATTGTTGGTTAATGTTTATTTACATTGCGCACGTTGCGCATATCTCTTTTGCCTAGTTTGATGTTCTGATTGTTAGCATGTAATTAGGAAAACTGGACACATTTATCGTTGAAGACAGCTATTGTCGCTTGAATAGAACTTTATAGAGACTTTTCATTTAGTTATAAACTAAGCTTTAACTCTTGTCTTCTTGGTACATAGAACATACGTATATTACACGCAAGCTGCAGATATGTCTCGCAGTTAAGTGCAGGCCAAGTTCTTAATTAAAATACAATAAAACTCCCAACTTATCTAAACTTTGGCCGAATTAATACCGATATCGATTAATGTGCGCATAAAGTACGCGTATCATATGAAACATTCACTTAATCTTTTTATACATGATTTATTTATTCCAAAAATATATAAATTTTTGAAAACGCCAACAATGCATCAATTAACTACGTGATTAGAACAAACAATTCAAACTAGATGTAAAGCAAAGAAATAAAATTGTCTAAAGTCGTTGAACGTATTGCGTGAATTTGCGTAAATCGCCAGCGTACACTTCAATCTCTTGCATGCCGTGTTCTTGATTCAATAAATGTAAATGCACTTTGCCATCATTCGTAATAATTGCCTGAAAGAATTATCAATCACATTAATACTTTCATAAGACTCTTAACAATCTTAAAGATTACCATATAAGAAACTTCTGATTGTTTAGGCGATAGTCGAATCTTTTTAATGCCTTCTTTGAGATGCACGGAAACGGTAGGAAATAATTCGCTAACGCTAAAATTCCACACGTTGATATTATCACTTGAATCATGCGTGTAGAAAATGCAAGGTCGATTATGCGACCACTGTATTGATAAAATACTGCCGTCCGATTGTTGATTACTGATAGTCATCAATGGTTTCTCAAATTGTTTTGCAACTAGAACAACTTCACCAGTCTGACAGCCGGCCAAGAAATAGTTGGGACTTTGAGGACATGATTCCAATACGTTTATTGGTCCTGTCACTCCTGTATTATATCTTCGAGGATTAGTTTTGGCACCAGTAACCAAAGAATGCAAAATAAGGCCGTAATTTGTTGAGATGTACAAGTGATTTGGATCATTCACATTTAAACAAAGATCAGTACATAACAAATTCAAATCCGCATGTTGATTACGCAAGTGAATGCTATTATTACGAACTAACGAAATTCTATTCATTCCCAAAGAATCAGTCGGTTTTAAAATTAATCCCCAAATAACTATCGTTCCTATTTCATCCAATGTAATGACCTACAACACAGCAATTCGTTTTTGTACGCCAATGAAAATTATCAACAATACCTGAAAGTCCTTTGAGTGATTTGTTCGGAAACATGTTATTTTCACAATGCTTTCCAACAATCCTGAATTTAAATCTGTAAGAAAACTGGGTGCCCGAAAACTACTATTTGTATCTTCTAATAAATCCCAAACTGCCAGTGAACTATAACAGAAGAATTGAAGAATAGCGCAATTAAGAATAATAATTTAATTACTCACCCGTTTCTGAAACCACCAAAAATTAATTTATCATTATCCAATCCGAACGTAACATCGGTAATTTCTCCAAACGCGGTGAAATTATCCTCTGGAACATTTGGTTTCATCAAGGACCAAACAAATCCTTGACACTTTAAATCTCTCATCTGATGAACCGTAATAATCTTAAGATTTTTACTCGACGTTGAAAAGGTAACTATATTTGTCGGCGGATACTTTTCTGTATTAAGCACTAAATATCCTTGACTGAAAGGAAACTTTCCAGTGGCCATTTCAGCAGTTGTATTTGCATGCTGGCTTTCATTAAGTAGGTCACCAATTAGTTTTTCTTGCATGAGTAGAAACTTTTTCAAATTATATTCATTAAATTCTAGGGGCTTATTAAAATCCCAATTATCATTTACATCCACATTATCGCCGCCAACACCACGTAATTCTTGATGCAATTGTTTCAAATCATTAGATTTTGTAAGTTTATCAATGGGAAATTGCGTCCATTTATTGCTATAAACAATTTCGTCCGTTTGAACTTCTTCTTCAATACGGTCATCACCTGTTTGAGACGCAACTTGCGCACTATTACGATTACCGAAACTTTTAATAAATTCATCGTAAGATTGTCCAGGTAAATTAAACAGTGTAAAGTTCTGTTGATCTAATCGTATCATTCCCATTAATTCACTGCCACGTTTATTCATTCGTTGGTTTTGTTTTTCAAGTTTCTGCTTTTTCCGCGCTTCTTTGAAATTCACAAATTGCAATGACGATTTCGCTTCTTCAAAGCCTTCATCAGATAACGATGATAAATGTGCAGCAGGATCTACTTCTTTAGTCTCACTAATTTTACCTAAAATCTGTACATGTTTTCCTTCCTCAGGAAGATCAAAGTTTCCCGAGTCCAATTTACGTTCATCTTCCGCAGAATTCACTCTTTTGGGCGTCTCTTCCGGAGTGGCTTCTTCATCTGAGGAAGTGACTTGTCCTTCCGTGGAAAGATCTTCAGGATCTGAGGAATTAGCTGTCACTTGGGATTTTTCATCGGACGAATTATATTCTTCGAAATCAGATGCATATGAATCAAAATCATCTTCGTAATTATCTTCATCATCATCGTCATCGTTCGTATTAGTATGAATTTCAGTATCATCCAGTTCAGAGTCGGCATTCGTCGATACTGATTCAGGAATACTACTTGTTTCAATACTATCCGTATGTTTAACCCTTGTTTTAGCAAGTTTTAAAAGTTTATTTACTTCGGGCCCAGCAATATTTGTTTTTACAATACTTGGCCGCTTTAGTGTCGCCGTCTTTGGTCGTTCAATTTGACTGCTTGAGCTTGAATCCGGTGACTTCGATTGTCCTTTTTTCAGTTTCTCACGCATGTCACGTTTCACTTCCGCAAGTGTTGGTTTTGGTTTCGGTTTCGGAATTAATTTTGATTGAGGAGCCGCTCTGCTTTTAGGCGTCCTGTCCGAGGACGAAGATGATGCTGCATTTGACACATTTTTCGTAGTCCTGCTTGTCCTAATACTCTTTGAGTGCTCAGGCAGTGCTGGCTTAATTCTAGGACTCTCCGTTCCATGTGCAGTCAATGCGTTCGAATATAAGGACTTGCCGGGAAAGTATTGCGATTTGGTGACCTGGAAATGTTTTAAATATTTAGTAAATACGTGAAATAAAGAGTGAGTAAGACGACATGAACAACAAGAGCATTAACTGCGTCAAGGACTATAGATTATTCGATCATTACACGTACGTTGCGTTGGAATGATTAAATTGATAAACGTTTCAACTAAATATTAATCATATCAAAATATCACTCACTCGATTACTCGTAGGACTATTTGGAACTCGCTTTTTTACCACCTGTACGCTTGAAACGCTTGTGGATATCACTTTTGCCGCCCCAGTACGGCCAGCTACCACCTCTCTAGTTCTTGTATTTTTCGCAATGATCGTGGTTCCTTGCTGTTTCTTTTTCTCCGCTTCGGTCGCGTCCTTCTCTTGCACAACCTTCGAACGCAAAGCTGGTTTTCCTTGCTTTGCCAATGCCACATTCTGTGTGCATACAAATATCGCACAGACATAAACAACAATTAATTAAATAATTAACTATTGCACATCACCTAATTAAGAAATACTTACGTGTTTCTTAATTGTCGTCGACATGGAAAACGTACGACGATGCGTTATAACAACAACTCATAAACGTCACAGTGTTTGTAACGACAGACGAACAATCACAACACTCAACAATGCGTAATTCTCATCATTTTTAAATTGTTGATTACATTAAAACAGAATAATCAAACTAATTTATAGTCACAACAAATACCGCTTATATTATGTCGGTTGTTCGGTAACTAGGGAACTAAAACATTAGTAAACGACAAAACGCGGAAATAACTTATTTAGAACTTGTTTTAGGGGTTTGTTTACTTGATTAGAAGAAATATCACAGTCAATGAGCACTCGTACCAGTCACGTGAATATTTGGGGCAATTCTAAGCCAGTATTCAGCCCCTCGTGTACCCAATATCGAAAAGCACCCCTCCGGACGCGGGTTGTATGCAGACTAAAACGAGTTAGTCCTAGATTAGAAAAACGCGTGTCCAGTTGTACGCGTGCAGGTAGCATGTGTTTCGTTCTTTATTGTGCTTCGCTGCGAAATAATCGATATTTGTTTGTATTCGTACATACAAAATAGAACGCGGTGCATTTGAATTTATTGAAATAATAATAAAGCTAGCTGCTTGTGAAATGAGGGCACACGCTACTTGCTTTTTAATCTATGTTCGCCTCGTTGAAATTCTTAAATCTCGGAGATTATTCAAGACGTTACCAGGGATTTAGTGAAAGTAATTGAGTTAATACAATAGGTATTTTTTTATTTCTAAAATAATTATGCGATCACAGCCAAATAGCATCTGACAATAAACATTTCAAGGCATTTCTTAAAAGAAATTATTATTTCGCAAGGCAATTAACGATATTGCGAAAATAATAAAACTGTTTTTGGTTAATACTAAAGCGCTGGAACATTTTAAGGTTGTATTTAAAATACTGCTGTATTCTCTTGGCATATCATGTTTGGCTTTTGGATCTGTTTTCAGTCGTGATGTCTCATCATGGAATAAAACATTCGATTTCCCATCAAATACATCGTACATAGAAAATGGAACTTTGACGCTTTTGTAGTACTTGCCAAATAAGTTATCCAACTGCAGAAAAACATCTACAGTGTCTTTAATCCAAAGGTCAGTCTTGTTAGCACTCGTCATTAATTGTCCTAAAGATGACCAGGATATATGGCAATCTTTCTCGTCGCTATTGTGACATAGAATTTTAAAATCGCCTTTGTTTATATCAAGCGAAGTTTCTCGATGGTCCTTGAAAAATCTCTCAAAGTTATTCTTTGACAGGAAACCTACGTCTCCTTTTCCTTGATGCAAACATCGTATTACTTCGTAGTCCTGCAAGAAACCATCACCCAAGTGTTGATTGGTTTCAGCTTTGTCTAGATGAGACGCGTCAATTTTGGAGAAATAATCAACAAATCCAATTTCCGGTGGACATTTATCGATGAGATCTCTTTTACTGAAGTCGTGTAATACCGAGTTCCATGCTACGCCATCGTAAGACGGGAAACAGGCTTTGGTTCCTTGAAGATCCTTGAGAGTTTTGTGCTTCGAGTTGTTCTTTACGATTGCAACGGTAATATATTTATTTTTATTTTCTGTTGTTTCATAAAGAAGCGTCTTAAGATTGTATTTGCTAAATTTAAAAAAAGCAGTTAATGATAGCGGTTTAATATAAGTTGAATTTTTTTAGGCTTACGTTTGTCCCACGTGGACATAATCAGCAGGAACTAATAACACATCTGCAGCCCCACTGGAAATGGCGTCCATGCAATGTGTAATGTTATCCGCCTTAACACAATCGATATCTGGTTCGACGCCATATACTGCAGCAGCTTCGCGCATCCAGGCGCATTTAGCATTCGCCAGGATAGAAATGGTGCACATTCGGATAGTCCTTGGTGGATGACATCCCGTAAAACTATTCGCACTTAGAAACCCAGGAGCAGACATCATATAACTATCAATTGGTTGAATGGGGTCCAATGCAACAATTTTTTGTTTGTAGTCCTGCATCACTTGCAACAGCGCTCTTTCCCAGACATTTGCAGTATTTGAAGTGAAAGAAGTCAGAAACGTTTGAACTTCAGCCGCTCTTTTCCTGGTGATAAATCAAAATTAAATTAATAATATTTTTCTAACGTATTAATGATTATTTTAGACATACTTTCCCGCAGCTACAACAGGCCAAGGCTTGACAGCCCATACACAAGGAGCTCTCGTAGAATTAACTGCAATTTTAGAGCCATCTTTGCATAAGAAACTGTACCCCACCGGAGAAATAGGCGTGGAACCAGGAGTGAGACCGAAATGAATTTTAGCATCATCCAATCGTGACCAACTCACGTCGCCAATGCCATCAGTAAGACAATACAGTGGTCCTCGTCGCCCCCAGTATTTATCGCTCATTGAACAGCGACCAGGAGTATCACATAAACTGCATAAATTCGGGTATTTTTCCTCTGTTGAATCAATACATTAAACAATAATTTAAATCACATCAGTTTCTAGTATTTACTTAGCGCAGAATCCTCAAAGAAATCTCTGACCCAAGGACCTGCTTTACATGCGCTCTTGAAGAAGCCTGATGACGATTTGATTCGGTTTTCGGTAAGGGTCAATTGAGATTCGCAATTTTGCGGTATTACAGTTGATTCTAAATACTGATTAAACAACTCATAAATTCAAATTTCTTAAAGAATTCCAATAATATTTACATTAGCTAGGATATTTGTCCAGTCAGTTTCATAACCGTAACCAGGATGACAAAACTTTTTATCCTTCAAGTCGTGTACGCTTCCAATCCCGGAATCATCACTTGTGATTGCCACAATTTCATACTCGTAATCACCTAAACAATGTGACTTAAATATAAAAAAATTCCTAATAATTATTTGATTATTTACTATCAGTGAATTTCATTTGGTTGGTGAGTAAAATATCAATCTCCGAATTAGTTGCAGTTACCAAATCTTCCGGTGTAAAAACAGAAAAATCAGCTTTCCCTTTGGAAATACGACGTAAGCAATCCAACCTAATATTAAATTTTATCATCAATTATCTGTATTTATTTTTAGGTAATAATGATTTCTACCTATCAACTCCAACGACGCATTCAACGTTGCTTTCTGGTTTGTCTAAAATGGGACAAAATTTGGCCGCCTTCTTGAAACCTCCGCGTCCATCAACGACGCAAACACGCACTGAAATCACCAAAAACACACAGAAATCGATTAAGTGTTTAAGCAAGAATTACTGTAAACAATTTAGGCAATAATTACATCACATTTTAACTTATTTACAAAGTATTATTTAACGGCAAAACTTTAAAGAAACAAGCTAATAAAAACGCATTAAAGTCAAACAATTGCATCACACTGTTTGAATTATACGAGTGCTTAATAAGAATGCTAAATGACTTGTTATGTTACATAAACTAACGGATTATTAAATTTTATGGGATTACCGATCAGCGATCCATAACTAAAATACAATCTCATGAATGATGAGCAAGTGCAAATTAATCGTGGATTTTTTGAAAGTTACGAATGAATTGGATTGGATTTTCCAAGTTTAAGTTTGATGCACGGACAAAGAACATCATCGTATGGATTGTGTGAATTTTTGTTGTTATTGCTCTGCTAGAATAAATAATTTTGCGTGTTTTACGCTGCCTGCGGGCGTATAGCCTTCAGACGATTTAATATTTCATTACATGAATTAAATCCGAAATAGATAATGAGCACTAGCTTTCCGAAATAATACAAGAATACAACTTATTTAAAATAATAAATCATAGTATAAATTAAGTAACAATATCCGTTGTACTAATGAAGTAATAAAATCCATAAATAAAACGTTTAAACTAGAAAACCAGAACACGATTTACGATGATAAATAACTAATTAATTCAATCGCTAATTATCGTTTGATGCCATAAAATGCATTCATGTTACCACATATCCACACATGTTAATTAAGTTTTAATGAAAAACAACAGGCGTATTTCCTCAGATTACTACAATTAACTAATGTAAGTTCAGATTACGACAAGATTACAACAAACTCAAATTTATTACTTACATTTGTCGCCATAACAATGAGCAACAATTGCAAAGAAGAGAAGAAACAGAAGAACTTGATGATATAACGCACTCGAATACATGTTGGCGAATTCACTTCCTTAGCACTAAATTACCAATGAACTTTTGCTTTCAGTTAGTAAACTAGTTTGACAAACATGTTTCACTCATGTGCAAACACAAATTTGGCAAAATGCACCTGTGAGCTTAGAACAGTACGCGCGGAATAATTTGAGAGATTCGCTTCGTCCGACGTTGAAGTCTCACACTGACCAAATGAAATGTCGTTTTAATATGAATCGCTTAATGCTGTCTGTTTACCTATCAGTTGTTGCGAGCAGCACGAATATGTGTAGATTACCATGATAATTCATGTAAAGTTGAGCGAGTCTTTTCGATCAGTTGCTCACTCACCGCAGTGAAGGACGACGAGCAGCGGTAGCGGTAATGACGCACTTAACTTCACTTGAAGTTTGCGCATTTTTGACTCTTTTTTCGGTTAGACTCAGCTTCAGCTTTCTAGGCTCAATTTCTTATCGATTTGCTTTTATTTATGATTATTAACCACTTTGCTATGCTAAGAAAAGAATTCGGAAATGTATGATTCAGAACTCATTTCACGTTCGTGGAATTCCCCTTGTTAGATTTCCAGGTATATTTTTAACTTTTATTGGCGCTTCAAAGAAATTTTATTTATTTACTAAAAATAAACAGTTGTTGTAATTAATTAATTAAGTGTAATCATGATTAGTTCATTGCCATTCACAAAGAATTAATATACGATTAATAAACAATTGGATTACTTTCGCCTTAAGTAATGGATGAAGATCTTTATCAGCCAGGCACTCGACTAATTGTTATTGCTACTTAATGCAAATTACTCCGAGTGTAATTTATTGTTAATTAATTCTTATTCTAATGGCGCTATTAAATTATTACACTTTGAACTTCTTTGTCTAGGTAAGAAGCACATGCTTACTAGTTGTAATATTATTTAAATTTAACTTGAACTACTTGTAGGAGAATTGATTAAATTCACAGTAATGCAGACCACTGTGCTGAAATTGATCGTTTGAATTCATTTATGGTTAGATGTCGCACTAGGATTCGAATGAAACAAATTAAGGTGGCATTCAATTAAATTCAAGGCTGCTAGCTTAAAAGTTAAGCACCACGCAAAAACTATTGATACTACTAAGCAGCTGTATTAGTTTATCTAGTCATTACGTGAACAATCATTGTCATTTTTACTGATATGCTTGCATACGCGTTGGATACCGACACAAAAAGCAAACCAGTTTTATACATTGATATAATTCTAAAAATAACGCATCGAACTAAAATAAAATCATTATTGTAGGACGTCCCAGTGTAAATTCAAAGTGCCTTAACCTAAGCCAAATGGTTTTGCTTGTATTACTATTATGTGACTGGAATATTATTTAAATAAATGCGATATTCGCAAAGTGAAAGCCTCAGCAATAAAATACGTTGACCTGCGAGAAAGACTGGCTGTTCGGTATATTAAAGCGGTTGAGCTGTGCAAATCTGTGATAAAGTTAATGAATTAGTGTGCAAATTGTATCCTTATCAACAAATTATCTCATCTTAAATATAAATGAATGTCTATTATCAATTCAGTCTAAATTACTAGAGAACTTAAGCACATTGCTCCCGAGTGAAATAAATTCAAAAATTAAATATTCAAATTACTGGCACTCGAGACAACTTGATGTTTATTTTAAAGTGAGGAGAAATACCGATTCAAACATGTTTTCTCCAGTACATTTGAGAATTGACCTGTGTCCCAAGTCAGGTACTTTTCTACGGTTGAAAAAGGTTTACGCCATCCGTTCTAGCTGCTAAACTGTTACAAATTTCTAACGTAGAAAATCGTGACACAAATCGTCTAAGCTTGGTGAATTCTTTAAGCGTTAAACTAACATTCCACACGGATTCGGTTTAAGCCAGTCATAATTTAAATTTTGTTACTTTCGTGGGCGAATTACAATGTTGTCAAGAGTACAAGTTGTGTGATAATGTATTATCAGACGCATGTGTTTGAACAATTACAATTTAATATTGTATATAAACGATCCATGCTGTGTGTGTTCAGTGTCATTGTCATTAAAATGTGATAGTCGTGCAATGTCTAGCGAGTCGAGAATTTGACGAATGAAGTAAATCTTAACGGTTTTAACGTCGTATTAGTTGTTTGTAATTATGGTTAATGCCAGTGCGTGTTACGGCTGTGATATAAATTAGTTTTGTTTAATTATTAACAAATAGTTTTAATTACAAGACAAGATATTATTAGTGATCTCAACTACATATTTAGTAAACAATACTTAGTGAAAATGGGGCGGATTAAAATCAATTCCAAGTTATTGCCAATTAAAAGTCATTACTTTTTCTTCATGGCCGGTGAGTAATCTTGTAAAAAATTGAATTGTGTCAATATAAAGCTTACTTTAGTGAGTCATTATTGCAAAATGTGTGATTTACGTGTAAAGTTCACAAAGTTCAAAAAATGAAGGCGGACTGATAACAAGCTCAGAATATGAATAAATCAATTATATCAATGATAAAACACATTCTTAAAATTTCCATTATTTACTGAAATTATTGTTTTCTTCCAGCAATGGGACCTATTTTACCCCAAATGTCCGTTTACGGCAAAGAAATGGGAATTTCTTCAGTCGTTATGGGCACAGTGACTGGAATTCTTCCGGTCATATTCCTGATTGCCAAACCATTATTTGGACTTATTTTGGATATAAATCGACAGCATCGGAAAGGCATTTTTATGGCATTAATTTGCTCGATGGCGTTGCCTTTTGCTTTCCTGTATCTTCTTCCCACGAGGCAATTAGCGCTCCATCAATTTACTTCCGAGTGTCATCAAGCGCCAACATGTAATGTCACAGTTAGTAATTGAAGTCAAATCAATTTCAAAATGTTTTAAATACTTGTTTTTTACTCAAAAAAGTAAAAAAATATTATCAACAAGTATTATACCAAATTTTACGTAATTTGCTAGTTTATCATCGTAGTTCTGATATAATTTCTAAACAATACTTTTTCTGCATAATGTGTAAAGTGGAAACTTGCGATTTGAACTCACAAAATAAGAAAATTAAGGAATTTAATAAGAATTCCAAAGATTTCAAACCTTCAACTTTTTCACCAGTGACTAGACTTAATAAACATATTTTATTTTTTCAGGAATTGAAATCACACTATACAAGTATAAAGGAATGTAATCAAATAACAGAAATGCTCTGTACATGCGAAATTCATGAAGATCTGAAAGTTCAACTACCTCTAAAGCATTATTATGATTTGCAAAGCATTCAGAAGGAGGGAAATCGTCAGAAATTATTTTGTACGAATGCAAATTTAACAAATGTTTGCAACATGCACGCAAACACAACATGCGAATGGAAATGCGAAGAAAATATTGAAATCAATTCAGATTGTTTATACAACCGTTGGGAATTTTGGTATTTCATCTTAATGATGTCCTTGGGGATGATTGGCTTTAACGTGGCTAATTCGTTAAGCGACGCCATTTGCTTTGACGTCATTGGGGATGAATATGATTATGGACAACAACGCGTGTGGGGTACGATTGGTTTTGGACTTAGTGCACTCATTTCCGGTTACTTTGTCAATTTGGGTGCTGATATTACGACTTCTTATGGTCCTGCATTTCTTATTATGCTCATCTTTACTGGATTTGACTTATTCTTTTGTTGTAAACTGCAGGTAAAATTAACTATCTTTCTTTATACCATTTGATTAATAAGAAAGTTTCTTTATAGTTGCCCGCCATTCCTGCGCCTGAAAATATATTCAAAGATCTTCGTATTTTATTGACCAATCGCCACACAATAGTTTTCGTTACTTTTGCTGTATTTGCTGGAGTCCTGGATGGCTTTATTATTTATTTCCTCTTTTGGTATCTCGAGGATCTTGCACATAACAGCAACACAGGACAAATTAAGTTAATTGAAGGACTCATTGTTGCTGCAGAGACTTTAGGAGGTGAAGTGATATTTTTCTCAATTGCAGGTAAGATAAAATTGATTTTAATGAAAGACTTTTAGCAAAATAATGAATATTTGTTAATAGGAAAAATTCTTGAACGTTTCGGACATGCATATTCCTTCAGTATGTGCTTTATCAATTACGCACTCCGTCTAGGATTAATTTCAGTCGCTCCATCAGCTTGGTGGGTGATTCCCATCGAGTTTATCTTTCAAGGACCAACATACGCATTGACGTACACGACAATTGTAGCGTATGCGAATGCAATTGCACCTCCAGGTGCTTCAGCAACCATGCAAGGAATAGCGGCAGGAATGGACGATGGATTCGGATATGCGATAGGCAGTTTGATTGGTGGTCTGTTGTACAATGCATTAGGAGGTCGATGTGCTTTTCAGATCTTTTCATGCTTTGGTCTAGTATGCAGTTTAGCACATTTATGCCTGTACAAAGTGTTTTTACAACATCGACCGCCACCGGGAAATGATCGTAATATCAAATACGCCACTCCGGGTGAGGCGGCATTAGCTGCTTACGATGACAGTTCAACGATCAATGGACTGCAGTGCATTTAACAACTGTTTATAGATGGATATTTGAATTTGTTATTTGTTGTATTAAATTGAAATTATTTTCTATTTGTAGACATCTATTTACTTTCCAACCACGATAAGGAAATACTATTGTAATATTGTTTAAAACGCAGTGCAATGCGATGATTAATTGATAAAATGAGCGGCAGCTGTCCCGCAAATTGGTTGCACGTGCAGCTAATAATTCCCGAAAGCATTTGTGATAATTTGGTGTATTATGTGAAATTAACCTGTCGTTGCGTGTCGTCGCAATGCACATTATTCGAAGCGTGATCTGTTGGTGTGTAATTTAATGCCAGAAATTGTCTTTTCGCGCAAGCCACCTCTAAACTTTCGCATATTATTATCGCTCGTAATGTTTAAACTTGCCGAATAATTACAGTAATATTACCATTGCTTTCTGCAATATTGACTATAATCCCAGCTCATTTATCATATTGTTTTCGTTTCACAACTTTCAAAACTCAAAATAATTCCAAATTTCGCACAGAAAGCAACTACATTTCCCATGTAATTTATAATGAATGCGTTTGTCATTTGTCCTGGCGTATTCGCAATACAGTTAGGGGGTGGCAATGGCGACGTTGCCATCGCTGCCCCCATCGATTGTATCACTTGCTCGATGTTATTATAAGATATTATAAAAGGCTGTTGAATCATAATTCACCGATGGCGTGCGCAATGTGTCATCTTCCGTCTTGTCCTTTTTTGACCTGCTTATAATAACTACATACAAAAGTTGCAACTTGCATATTTTATTTGTCAACCTATGAATAAATTTAATACACCCCATTTTGCACGTACAGTCCTCCCTCGTGAATCTACAATTTGCATACTCTTCGGTAAATCTTAATGCAGAGTTGTATAGTGTATTTGTTGAACGAGTGAAATATTCGCCAAGCAGGGTGCAATTAGATGCTGTCGATGATATAGTAATGATAATAATACCACCCCCGTGTCGTGTAGGGTGTCGTCCGATCGTGGGATTCCGCACGTGCCGGATGCACCCGGTGCCAAAGACAACACATCCAACAACAATGGAATAACTATAAAAATCAAGCAGTTCACCTGCATGCAATTATATCACGCATTATGCTTTCGCCCCTCTTTTTACGTGGCGCGTTTGTTTTCAGCAAAGGAAGAAATAACCAAACATTCAATTGGTTTTTCACTTTATAGGGTGTACTAATTTATCCATAATTCAAGTTTCCAGCTATTTTTTGAGACACTTTGTATTCCTAATAGGAAAAACAAGTTATGGTTTGATCCTCATAGCTTTTCACCCTTTGCATTCAAGGGTTAAATGAGTCGAGTCTGCGCTCGTGCGTTTTTACTGCGTAATGAATGCGCATTAAAACACATTCGAGGCAGGAAGGAAGAACAGGAAAAGACAGATTACACTAACGCACGTAACGTTTATCAATCAAAACAAAAATATTTGCACATTAATAGACCGGCACGTGTTTCCTAACGATTATACCCTGTTTAAGCTAACAAATCTAAATAAATCCAAGTGAATTACTACAAAAAAACAGGCTGTTGATTAATTATGATAAGATCTATTTTTATATTTGAAAGTTGTATTTTATTTCGATCGAAATTAGATTGATTTTTTGGTTAGTGCTTTTATTGTATCGTGAATTTTACTTGATATATAATGTCAGGCGTCGTAATTTTTCTATTATAGGTGAATATGAAGTCATAAGCCGTGAGAGAATATCGAACAGTTTCAGGTGTTTGCTTATGGGCCGTATGCATTAGAAGCGCGAAAACAAAGAGCGAAAGATGGGAAAATGTGACGGAAAATACGAAATAATACGAGTAATATTATAGGCCATCGAGGCACGGACGTGTAATGCGATTGCTAATGTAAAATGGTTATTGCCATCAATTTTCCATATACCGTTGCCGCCAAACACAATACAACGCGACACCAGCCATAATAATAATACCTATGCCATCATTGGTCGTACAGTAATCGAAAGGAACGAATATTAATACGCTACGAATTATAGCGAATGAAACGAATATACGGTGACGGAAATATTGTATGATGACAATATTTAAATTAAAAAAATATGTGAGTCTCATCTACATAAATTTTCGGGTTGCTGTAGGCAAAAGAATAATAATATTAGAGTAAATTTTATTACCGGGGGTTTTTGTGCTTCTCAAGCACACGCTATCAATTTTTAAATCATTAAAATCGGTTAACAACTTTAAAAGTTAAAGCGGTTTTAAGTTTTCCTCTTAGCAACTTATAAACAATTCAATAACACTGAGGAATTAAAGAAATTTTCAGATTAGAGTACAAAATGATATAGATTTATACTTATTGAAAAGAAGGGGTAACATAAATTGTATGTTTATAAGTGAATAAAGTATTTTTAATGAGTTTTAATTAAAAATAGAACAATTTCATAAAGTAATGTTAATATTACAATAAATACAATGCCACGGGGCGAGAGTGCCTTTCACGCGGGTGAGAACAGTTTTTAAATCATTAAAATCGGTCCACTACTTCAGAAGTTATAGCGATTTGAAAATATTCCGTGGCGCTCAGACTCTACTACCAGGGCAAACTTGGTAACGCCTAGAAGTTCATGTCAAACCTCAGGTTTCTTGGTATTCAAGAAAACCGTAGTCTATGCGTGCTTACCAGGCCGCAAATTTGATGTGGCGGGTACGGCGCCTGCTTCGGTAATCTTCGTGGTGTCTGCGCGCGGTCCGAGCTAAGAGTCGGCTCGATGCAACTGGCTGGCGCGCTTCTTAGGCGCTGGCACCTCCTGGTGGAGTCAGTCACTCCAGTAGCAGACAAGCCAAAAATTAGCATTGTACATTTTTATTAATATCTCTTGAACTATTAGAGATATCAAAATAATTCTTTCACTACCACAAAGCTTATTAAATTTCTGATTATATAATAGAGAATCATTAAATTTTATCCAATATATTACCCGTAATATCTTCCTAAAGTTAACGTTCTTTTGCAGGACTTTCGCTTATAATAATGATAATTTTTTTTCGTCATATGATTGTTAATTTATAGATAAAAGTTTTAATACATATTTCATTTGAATCTTATATATATTATAGCGTAAAAACTAAATTAAAAGTCAAATATTTCATAGATTATGCCTTTTAAGTCGTCGCATGCAAACTTTTATGGTAACTTTTGATCTAACTTTTATATAAGTTTCTGCCAATATTTCAAGACCCGCTCCTGCTATAAACAAATTAATTACTAACAAATTAAACTATAATTTGGCGAGAGATGTAATCATTCAATAACACGTAAAATTCGTTGAATTTTTCACTAGAATTTTCATAGTTTTTATCATGAATTTTGACCTTCTTTAATCGTAAAGCAAAAGTAATATTAATAAATATATATTTTGAATTAATATATATTTACTGTTTATGTTTATGTACACATGAACGAAAGCAATGAACAACGAACAACTCTGGCAATGTTTGCTGTAAATAATTGATGAAGAACTCGTTGACTTGCTGAACACGGTGGTGATCGTTAATGCGCCTCCAATGGCCAGCATAATATCATAATAATAATCGGAATGACCAAACCGATTGCGACTCTTGTTTTGTAACTTTTGTTTCATGCGCCATGAACAAGCGTTGGTTTTGAACGCAAACAAAACGCGTTGCTCCTAGCAACTGTAATTATTGTTTGCTGTCATTCTGTATTTATTATTCATTTATATATAACCAATGCATTGCATGCAATTCACGATAATCCAATATATTATTATATAAAAAATTAAAAGATTAGTATAATAACTAGGAGCAATAAATAAATCACGAATAATTAATCAGTGATCAATTATGAACAATGCGCAAAGTGATTAGAATTCAATAACTAATTCCCAATAAATAAGCAGGCATAAAATATGAATAAATTCTAGGAAAAATATTCGGCAAACTCCACCCTTAATGCGCTTTTTGCATAGAGGGTGGCTTGAGTTGTTTCGTCATCACAAACGCTTCATTACGCGCGTGCGACATTACGACACATTGGATCCGCGTAACACCCACGCCGCCGCCGCCAATTCAAGAAGCACCAATGGATTGTTGTGCGCCCCCGGGGCGGACGCGCGTTGGCGCCTATGGCGTCGCGACGCTGCGTGCACCCCGCAAACAACCTGTTTTCCGACAAAGTGCGACGCGCATCCGCTGCGTGGTGGGGTTGATATTATTAAATGTTGGCATGTAATGTTACTACAATTCAATTTCATATTGGGTGGCAAATGACGAACCACCGACAATTGTTCTTCAGTAGCATTGTGACTTCAGCAATGACAATATCACTAATCTTCACTAAAAGATATTTCTAAAGCTTTATAACAACTACAACAAACTTTACATCATGTTTAATTTACTCTCAAGCTTTAATCAAGTGTTTAATGTCTTTAAATATTTGTGATAAGTGAATAAACAGTTATAGAATTTGTGTAAACTTAAATAATTTATAACCAATGTATATGGATGCTCAAAATAATAATCTTCATCAATTTGGAGGTCCTCCAGGATTTCCTTACCATGATACAACAAGTGGAGTTCTTCCTGTTTCTGCTTTCTCAGCTTTCCATCTTCTAAGAAATTATAACTATTTGATTACTCCGCCAACAAATGGTAAATATCAAAAACTATTTAGAATACTATTTTACAAAGAAACCGCAATTCTATTATCCTGCATGGAAACCGCAGAAAATACGTCAGAATAAATCACGCAAAGTTTAGATTGCATGTTACTGCTAAAGTGTTTGTGCAATTTGATTAAACGTGATATGAATTTGATTTCTAGATCTTGCAAAACCTATAAATGAACGTCTATCATTAAATTCACCCAAGACACAGCCGGAATGTTCAACAATTACACCACTTTCATTGGAAATTAATAAACCGTTTATGTCCTTGCCGCATCCACATCCAAATCTTTTAAGCGCACATAATATCTTCACATATCATAGCCATTTACCACCAACAAGTCCTCGAACTTCAGCACTTTTATCGCCAGAAGGATATTTATCCTTAAAACGACATAGAGGCGAGAAGAAACCAATCCCTGATGAGCAGAAAGATGACAAATATTATGAGCGCAGAAGGCGCAATAATCAAGCCGCAAAGAAATCGAGAGATGCTCGGAAAATTCGAGAGGATCAAGTAATACCTTCGGAAATCTTAAGAATTATATAATATTATATCTGTTTTGTTATAGGTGGCTTTAAAAGCAACAATTCTTGAACATGAAAATGCGATTCTTAAAGCGCAAGTTCTCACATTACGAGAAGAAGCTTCTTCACTGCGACAAATGTTAATGCAAAAAAAGTCCCTGGAAATTGTTAAAGTGTGATCGTTGTAATTATAATTTGTTATTGTAGATCAAATAGTGAATTACAGGTTTATTAGTAATACTAGTCATTTAAGCCCTTTAAACTTTTAAAAGTCCCCTAAAGTTCGGCGCTCAAACAATGAGGGCACCACGAGTTTACGTTTAACTCCCGCGCTTAATGACTCCGCCTACGCCGTGTTACATGTTATGTTAGTAGTGTTTAGTGTTGTGGTTTATTTAAATAATAATGATAGATACAATGATTAATATAGTGCAATTTGCTGAGGAGGATAATGTACAGGGGTTTACAAGATCGCTACATGATATGGAAGCTTTGCAGTAAGTATAAACAATATTAAAGTTTGATGATATTACCAATCACATTTTCAGATTGTAAACCATATTTGTTACATGGAATATGGGTTTCTTCATAGAAAGAAGAGTTGATAAATGGATAATGGCCACATATCTTGAAAGACAACTTTAGATAGATGGAATCATCAAGTTTGTACATGAAATCGTAGACCATCTCGATACATGCCAGGCACTTCATATGTGCACTATGCTGGTTGAGGTTTACCAATTCATCTTATGGGAAGTTATTTGATAATACAATATGTGTTATTGCTGGTGAATATTACAGTGGCATTCATAAACCACATTGCATTAATTCAACCATAGATTGAAAGGGTAAGATTTTCCTTACAGTGACAATCACACTCCTAATGTCATTTGTTTACAGTTGCATCTTAGGCTACAGTAAACTTCCTGATGTAAACCTATTACTAATGAAGCAATGGTTGGATAGTCACTGAGAGTTTGCTACATTCAGAATGTGAATCAGTAGCTGCAAGACTTATGAAGTGCCACAAACAAAATCACTGTTGATTTCCAAGGCTTTGAAAGTATTAGCATCAAAATCATATTCATCCTCTGTAAAGGGATCAACTAAGTCTAAGTAAGTAGAGTTACATTATCATTTAACAGTTTTTATTCAGCTAAATCAAAAGTTACAACTATGAATTAATAATATTTTTATTAAATATAGCTTATAAAAGTTTAATATATATTTACAAAAGGCTACTTAATTCTAGCAATAACATCAGACTTAATCTTATTATGATATACCAGTTCATCATTGATGAGGTATTTAAAGTGAGGGTATGTGATACATGTATGTATGTGAGGTAAATTTAAACTTTCCTGTGTTTCCAGCTTGAAAACAATTAATTGAAAATCCTGATATAATTCCTGAATACTATTGATTGAGGTGAATTGTGGTGAGTTAAGATTAACCCGTAGCAGTTGCAGTAGCTAAGCAACAAAATCGAGGGGCCTGTTGAAGCCACCCTTCCTATTCATATACTGGCGGTATTTACGCTTGAGGATGACGTGAACATTACCGACTTCATTGCCGTCCACCTTCTTGCCCTTGGTGGAGTCAAAGGTACAGAATCCCATCATCTTCATCATCTCTTGTTCATCAGGTGACTTGCCTTGAAGCTCAACTTCAGACACTTCTGGGCGTTCATTCATTCGATTTCGCCCCACTGGGGAACGTGATCTGGACTTGGTGTACCTTCGTTCATCCCTTGAATGTCGTCGACGATCCCTGTCGCGGGAGCGATCCCTAGAACGTTTTCTACGATATCGTTCTCTTGATCGATCTCTGGAACGATCTCGTTCCCTGTCGCGATCACGCTCACGTTCTCGATCCCGTTCACGACGTCGAGGCGATCGGGATCTACTCCTGCGACCCATACTTCTAAAATAATTTCAACAACACCAAACAGTAAGTAAATATGCACAAAAAGAATTGCCACTGAATGAAACTAACCTGGTAGAGTGCTTTGTGCATTTATATTAGATGTCATGTAATTATGAAAAACGCTGTTGTCAAATTTCTGTGGCATTTTTCCAAAATTAACTTTTTTGACATAATTATCAGAAAAAATACAATTACATGTGGTATTTCTTATCACAGATTTGAGGCATTGCCATTTTATTGTAGTTTTTCAATTGTTTTTACTTTTTTTTTTCATTCAGTCATTCAGTTCTCTCGTTAATTGTCAAGATTTTATGCACTCCAACCATACACATCACACGCGTTTTTGCAAATAGAACTAACACATTTTGCTAATTTTCACAATAGGCGTTGCAACGCTTGGGATTTAATTTAGTAATGTTAATTTGTGTATTCCTTTCAGAACCTAATTTTAACAATACCGAAAAAATATCTACTTGGCAACATGGATAAAAATAAATAGTTTCGCCGGTGGCCGACATAGCGTTAGCGCTGACGTACGCCAGCAGTTGGATGGATGCCATAGTGGTTCTTACGCAATGTGGTAGAGCGCTTTAATAAGGTCGAATTTGCCTGAGCATAGTGACCGGCCCAAACAATTTCGCCGATAATCTGCGTGCGCATACGTCCCCAGTAAACGACATGTTCCTATCGTAGTGCAGATGAAGCCGTTGCTGGTAGTGGACTCGTGAGAGTAGTAAAAGTGCTAATTTGTGTGAACGGGCGAGAGCTGAAAATTGTGACCACCATCGAGGACGACGGAGAGGCAGACGAGCGCCTAGTAACAAGGGAGTTAGCCGGTGTATGTATACATTGTGATAGCTTCGCGCCGCTATTTCGTGGACCGCCATTTGCAGGCTGTAAACGCCGACCTGTAACCTGCCGCTTCCACCGAAAAAACAACGCCGTCGATGGGGCGTATGCTGCGTGTACGCTGAGTAATTGCCGAAAACGTAAGTGCTGTGCCACCGTCCACATACGAGACCTGCCCCAGCATCAGTGGAGTACGATAAGAGTGTGCAGCGGACGAGAGAGGAATTCCGATACGGATTTGACCCAATAATACAGCAGAGACGCCGGCTCTCTCAATAGGTAAGCGTTCTATTCTATTATATTCTTACACATCAATCGCTCGTGCGGGGAGTGTCGTCGATTTTATCAACATACCATCGTTGCGGTATATCAGCATCAACAAGAGGAGAACCATCACTCATTGCGCTAAACGTTACAAATCCCTTCGTATAAATCGTACTAATCACCCATCAACGAAGCATCAAAGAGGATGTATTGGACCCAACAAGTTTGTAGGTTAAGTGTAACATTCAGGTATAAATTATTACATTTGCAAACGGATTGCATAACGGTATCGCCGATTTCGAGAGCAATAAAGCATAAGACAGTCCACGTCTTTTACGGTACCAGTGGAACAAATGTCTTCTTGCAGTGGCATTCCAGTAATGTCAGTGTTTCTTACATGAATGGTTTTGGCATGTGTGGAGCTAAATTTAAGCAGCGACAGATAAATAGCTCAACGCCTGCATCCTCAGAATGCATATTTCTCGTGTATATCCAACCTAGAGAATACAGGAAGCATAATCTTTGATATTTTTTTACAAGCAACCACAGAATATGTGTCTCTTTGAAGCATAACCTCAGAAAGCACGTATACAGTATCTGTGTTTTAGAAATGAATTGAGAGCAAATCATTAGGCTAAATTACAAGGCATTGAGGTGCATTTGGTAGTAAACGCGACAACAGCACGTATCGAGTGTGAGGTGTTGGTTGACCATTGGATGAGCGGGCGAATGAGCACGAATTGAGTAGGAGATGATCTCATCGCCTGCTGAATGCAATATCCAAGTTACTGCAACAGTATCGCTATAATCGCAGCATTTGTCGACTATTTGCAAAGCAATGATAAACAAAAGCGAAGCAACCGAATTGCTTTGCATTCGAAGGCGACTTGCATAAACAATACACGTGTTTATTCATTATGTGTAAATACCATACATTATTTGGTGAATTTGAGCAGAAAGCGTATCAGTTATAATCAAAAAACACATGGAAATTGAGAATCTATCCATACATCATGCATTTATCGTGGTAACGTCCGCGTTTGTTGTTTAGTCATGTTTGATATTGCATAATATGCAAAGTTGTATGTAATTAATTCAATTCCAAGCCCCATTGTGTGTGCTTACGATGTTGCTAATGCTCTTCCAGTTGTGAAAATGCCTTAAGCATTTTGCGTCTTGCATAATTTCATCTGCCACGCGATGAGTGCAAGCAGCAAGCAGCAGCAGCAGCAGCCGGCAGATTGAAAGAAATAGCAAAACAGCTAAAACCAGTTAATAATTGCTCGAAGCATGAGTCATCGCGTAATAGTAATAATATAAGGATACATTGAGAGATAGTTGGTTGGAGGTGAGCGGCAAAAGTGCAAACCAAAGTCAACAAACTCGGCGTGCGCGCATAATTGACGCGATTATGACATGCTTTAGAGGTGAAGACAAAGTTGAAGTGGCTGCGAGTTTCTATTATTAGATGCGCCGCCGCCGCCTTTACTTCTAATTCAATTAATTGTGTTGTCCATTGCTCGTTGTTGTCGCGCGGGTATTGGAGCAAGCGGCACAACGCAGGTTGAGAAACTGCTCTCTTTATCGGTATCAGTTTGCTCGAGTTTTCAGATAAGTTTACACAAACGTGTCACGACAAAATTTATTCACGTTATAAATTATTTATTGAACTGGTTTCTACTCTCGTGGCAATACGTTTGATAGAGCTATAATGCGCTGTTTATCATTTAGCTACAGGGCGATAAAAATGGATGTAGATGAATATGATGAAATTCGCGGATTTACTAAATATAGACGTGTTTTTAAATATAGTTTCACGGCTGGCATTGTGCCAAAGTATACAAAAAAAACGCAAGTAACTTACCAATGAGTCGTGTAATGTAAAGCAATACTACGTAAGAGGCAAGGTTAATTTTATGCGTTTTTTTCTTGAAAACGATACGTTAATCAAAACTTTGATGAGCCGGGTACTAAACGTCAAAGAGATTCCGTTAGTCGGCTGCGGTGCATCTCTGCGAGAACTTTATTATTTTCAAGTCGTTTTAATGATTATCTATAATTGCCTGGTCTAAAGTAATTGCACAATTTTTCAATTAACATCTTTAGGTATGGCGCAAAAGATGCGTACATGTTAGGGAAATCGTACATTTGCGAAATGCGGTATTCGGAAGAAGACGAAGAGCGGCAGAGAGAAAATTGCAATGGATAATTGATGCTCACTTTGTATGTACACAAATCGCAGTGCGCAGTATTCCTGCTGTGATTGCATTAATGCTTTGCGCGCGTCTGGCGCTCTTTGCGATAACAGTAAATGCAATCAACGCAGCCACGGGGAGCGTAAATAGCACACTTGGCTCTTTCAGTCATTCTGCAGAAATACGCCGTGAACAAATCGACATCTAGACGAAAATGATACGAGTATCTCTTGGGTTTTAGTTGCATTGGCAACTTTGTTCGTTTGACTCGTGTTAATTGCGAATTTACCTTTGAAATCAAAATGATATTTATCGGCTATTTACTTAGTGAATTATTGGCATGTAATAGTTGCATTGCTGGTTCATTTTTGTTTAGGGAATTGCACTCATTTAAATATGAGAAGCGGAATTTGTATGCATTATGCGAAATTGCAACATACGGTCGAGTGAACGACACTCGCCAGACGTGAAATGAGAGCATCGGCAAAAAATATATAATAAAACAGTGCAATGACGAAACATTCACCGTTCGTGGAAGTTTAAATGAATCAGAGTTTTTATTTCGATTCGATCAATATACACGTTTCGTATGCGTGCTGAACGATGCCAAATTTTGTTCACTATGACGATGTGACTTGCAAGCGACTTGATCAAGCGCCAGAGATGAGACGAACAGATCATAATTGAATATTGGATCAAGTAAATTGTTTACGTTTTAAGAGCATTGCGCATTTTAATTACTATGAAATGCATATTTAGTCAAGATTTGAGAAAAAGCATAGCATTATTGATAGATTTTTTTATTTAATTTTTCAATTTATATACGGATTAACGTTTTTCTAAAAATACCTCACACGTTGAAATAGCCAGTTTACAATTTAAGGCTAATGCATTCATGTGGAAGTTTTTTTTTATGTTACTGCGCTACATGCATTCTTTGACTAAATGCTTAATTGCAAAGTGTTGCGTGAGCGAAGGAAGTGTTTATCATAATTATGCGGGTCTGCAGTAACTGTCATTCGATGTAACAATTGAACTTTCTTCGATTTTACGCTTTTTAATTGCATAATGCATACGTTTTTCAATATTTATCTGGAGTGTGTAAACATTTTAGAATTTCCCATTGATAAGCGTAATAGGATATTTAATACAAGTAAACGCAATTAAAAACTTCAGTTATTTGTGCGCGCTTTAATTATACTTGTGATAAATTAACAATGCAAACAAGAGAGACTTGCACATATTGGCGGAGACACACACACGCGCAGCGCAATCGCATAATAACACAAATAACTGTGGCCATGATTAAAATGTTGATTTTTTCGTATTACATAAGTTCTAAAAATAAACACGAATTTACACATCATCAATAAAACATGCAGACAACGCGTTAAATCCATGTAACTTAATAATAATAATGCATATTAAATTAAATGCAGCAGCAGATATAAACATTTATTAGTATTACATGCAATGACATTAGAGTTTTAATTCGAGTATAAATTAACGATTAAGTTTTATGCGTTGTGGAAGTTTGGTAGTTGAAAGTAGACTTTTTATGTTGGGATAATTGTAATCAAAGAGATTAATGCATTTCAATCAAGAACGCTCTTTATTCATTCGCGAAAAACTCGCTTTTTATGCGATGATCATTTAGGTTCATCCATCCATCCATCCATCTGTTTGGTTAATATGGATGGACGTAATGAGTTTGATCCTTGTTCAAGTATCGCGGACACCGCAGTCTGGCTTAATGCAAATGAAATTGCAGATTGTTGATTGTGTTTCAAGGTTAATTACGCGGCGTGCGCTTTGCAAATGACCAAATTTGATGGCTTGAATTACGCAATGCTTGTGCAATGCGTGCGTGGTTTCAAAATATTTAGGTTAGCAGTAATATACTGAATGATAAGGCGTTGCATATTTTGCATTCGTGCGAATTCTTAAGAAAAGATTAGTAGTGTTGAAAAATTAATTGCAGTATTTAGTTCAGCAAACAGAAAAGCATAATGAAAGACGAATGATGTCGCTATAAGCGAAAGGCAATTAAGAGTCGTTACAACTGAAATGGAGTTTAGTTTACTTTTACTAGCGAAACGAAAAAAATTAACATGCATTTTCTAAGAATGCATTATTCATGCATTATTCAAAATCATTAGTTGTTTATGAGCGGCCGGGCGCTACCGAGGTTTTTCGCCATAAAATAATAGCGAGCCGTATTTTATTATTTTGCGCCCGCATTACGCGTTCTTTTGTACGCGAGCTATTCATACGCTGTTTGCGTTTGTTTAGATATTAGCAACTCTCGTCCGCAACGAGGAAGCGAGCGAACGGCGAATAGCAAAATGTGGCAAGCGGCGTTGTTCTTCTTTTGTTCTTTGCGCGAATCGCGCGTGCAATGTCATCATGCATCGAGAGCCGGTAGTCGAAAAGCATAGCATAGGTAGCGAGCTGTTCTTGTCCGTGAAATGGAAAAGTTTGTTGTGAAACAGCAGCGTAATAACAACAATACGCGTATTTACTCGCATGCATTGCGGCGCGGCGGCAATGTGTATACGCGCTCGTGAGCAGGAAAACGGAAGTCGCGGCGTCGCTAACGTCACTCGGGCATTTATAACGACTGCGTGCTTTAGTTTCGCTTTCATACCGAGTGATGCCACATTCTAATATCATCAAATTCATTAGACAAACGCCATTTGATTTCAGTGCTTTTAAAATTACGAATCATTCACTAATTGCAACTTTTGTCAATTCTTTACATGCTGGAAAGAGCTAATTAATATTCAAGAAGTTTTCAGCGTATTAATATTAGGTTCTAACTCTGTATTTGGAAAATGAAGATAATTATGGCCATAACGCTTTGCTGCCAAGGTTATAAATTTCATTGAGTTTTGCGCTATAACAAAATAAGAAGAGTAGTAAAATTTTATCGAGTCCATCAAACACTTTTTCATCAAGTCGTTTGAATCGGCAAGAAGTTTTAAAACTTTTGGTTTCACGCGTGAAAAACGATTTTCAACTATTTCTTTATTCACAAGAAAAGACTTGTAGTCGAGCAATTCATACGCCCCAAATAAATTAACTGCGCTTTCTTATTCCTCTTTTCACCTCGTGTATAAGTTGAGTTTTTGCAAATTTAAAAATATACTACTCGTGCATTTTTGACGCGCGCATTAAAATGTAAATTTAAATTACATGCGAATTGTTTCTCATTTTTATTCAGCGTTAAATTAAATGCTAAATTGATTTTCCACTTTCTTACTGCGTACTGTTTGCTTGCTTATTTATTTATTGCCGTTTTAATGACGTTATTATTTATTCTTTACTAAGAGAAATGTGCTTTATAGATTAAAATTAAAATGTCAAAAAAGTTGCACGGATTTACATTGACATTAAGCGAATTAAAGATTAAAAGAGCAAAAAAGTAATTAATTTTATAAATTAATCATTTTACAAGACTTGATTGCGAATAAGAGAGCGAAGCGTGTGCAGCATACGTGCAGGCAAAGCAATGTTACTGATGATAGTAATAAGAATAATAATCGGCAGGGCAAAAATGATGTGTATTAACCTACATACCTCATTTAAACGCATCGGTATTTTTATTTATTTTATAGTTCATTACGTTCGCGGCGAAGCGCATACAGTTTGCTGCCGCTGCTGCAGGCTAACGTATTGTGCGTTGCGCTCCACAGCAGCGCACTTTCTCTCCGCTTCAACGTCCGCTTCGTTTCGCTTTATTTTATTCGTTTTTGTTGCACTCGGATGCGGCACACACTGACTGCGGTGCTCATCTCCTAGCACTGAGCAATCAAGTGCGTGGTGTGCGAGTGTAGATTTGTTGCATTGGATGCAGTCATTTATGAGTAACGAAGAAACACGAATCACGAATACTAATTATATTGTTATTACGGCGTGCACTAAATGAGTAGCGTCTCCTGCGTGTCGAGCGGTAGGCTCATATAAAACTCGTATTCTAATAAGTCTCAAAGCGAGTGAAATGAGGCGAGATAAATGACTGACTGACTGACCGATGAAATTTAATGAATTTAAAGACTTGGGCCTTGGCCTCGTCTCGTGTTTGAATATAATTGATGAAGACACAAAACTCAAAAGTTTCAATTTTGTCACCATTGTTGGATTTGTGGGTTGAACTCTAAGAAATGTGAAATTGAAATTTTAATGAAATAATTGCGAAAAATAGAGCGTAAGAAACGAATACAAAATGAGGCACGTAGCTATAATTATTTTTCGTTTTTTTTTTTGGCCACTCGAGACGGGTATCATTTGCAACACGCGAGCTACATTTCTTCTTTGTTGAAGGATTTGACTTGCAGTCAAGTTGTTGGCTGTACGTACGTGGGCCAGGCGAATGAAATTTGTTTGGTGAATAAAATTTTTAACAATGCGATACGAATAAGCGAAGAAGACGATTCGACGAACGAAGGCATCGTGTCGGTGTGCGTTGTTAGTCTTTGCGTGTGTTTGGCCAGTTTGGCTTGTCGATTATCCACCCACGCGAAAGGGTGTTGTCCTTTGAGTAGTTTATGCGAGCGTTGACCTTGCACGTGCCAATTCGCCAAAGTTATAGTGGTTTTATCATTTATTAGCGTTTACGGTATGATATTATTTATGGGTTTTGTAAAAATGTCTAATCATACTGCAGATATCGGTTATAACGACGACGATACTAGGGAAAGTTTCGTCGGAAGTAAAATGAAAAATTGATGTACAAAAAACGTAAAATGTCGACGTACAAAAAAAAGTTGAGCTGGATTTGAATGAAGTCGTAATGGGCTTAACACATGTGACTTTTTATTTTTTTGGAAGCTCATAATTCATTGAAGTCTCTCTAATAATAGCCAGCCACCTTCAACTAGTAAATTTCTGTTTGTATTCCTGCCGAACATAACTGAATCAATATTCGATTAAACGCTATCGCTATTTATTGGCTTTGAACAAACGAAACAAGTTCACCACTAAATATCAACATTGATATTAATTATTTACATACTTGCCGAATCCAGTGAATGCGCGCTTTATGTACATTTCTGATGCTAAGAGAAACATTGTACGTGGAGATGTACACGCCACACATTTCTACGAATTAAATACGCTCGCTTGCTTGAATTTATCCGCAGAGATGAATTTGCTGATAGCAGTAATGTGGAAGAAGTTTCAATACTTGGAATGATGAGGAAATATTTTCTTTGATCTTCCATGCC
Source organism: Aleochara curtula (assembly GCA_963978815.1). Lineage (NCBI taxonomy): Eukaryota > Metazoa > Arthropoda > Insecta > Coleoptera > Staphylinidae > Aleochara > Aleochara curtula. Next base: position 9,895,675 of record OZ022221.1, on the reverse strand, counting down.
TCGTCATGAGGAAGTCGCGTAACTGTTCATTTAATTCGAAATAATTTTTCAATCGACTCGTTAACGATACAAGAATTCTAAGTAAAAACAATAAGTTGTGCGGTGGAAGACGTGAGGTATCGATGTAGTGATCAATTAATTGATTCGTGAGAAATTGCTAGGAAAACTTGGGAAATTAAATATTTTATTGATTTCTTGCAGAGTTTGCTAGTTAGGAAGTGAGGAAAAAGATGAAGTTGTCTAATTAACTTTGCGGATATTGCAAAGAAGAGCGCTAAAACAAAATAGTTTTTGTTGCTTGTTTAATTGAAGTATTGCGCCGTTAAAGACGTGAGAAAATTGAGTAAGACACGAGCACATGCAGGAATTCAGCGTTAACGCACAAATTAATTAAAAGCAATTACTCAGCGTCATATTTTCATAGGCTATTATACCGAATCGCGCAGTAATAGCGATGCGCGCTTTGCAGAGTGCTGACAGATGGACGCGCGAACGGAAAATTCGCACAAATTGCAAGATGTGCGTACTATTTTTAACTCGTTAGCTACAAGAAGACAAGCAAGCGAATGAACTCATCCGTTTGCGTTTATTCTGAAACGATGATGCGATGATGTGCCTTATGCGTGCAGCTGGATTGCTTAACTGACCTACAAATTCTTTAACGCGGTGCGTTGCCCAACGAAGGTTTCATTCCCCGCTATTCCGGTGACATTTTCAGCCGGGGTTTCCGGCATTTATCGCGTTAATCTACGACTAAAAAGCACGAATTTATTGATCGCGTGGTGCGTTCGTTGCACATGCACCCCGATGATCGCGCTCTGAATGTAATTTACGAGAGACTAACAAGGAGGCGAATAAGTAATGCCTGCACTGAGGGCAGTGAAACAATGGTGCGAAGGCTTGCTTGATTGCTTTTAGTTTTGCTACTGCCATAAACATGGTTTATGTGTTGAGATAGCCGAAGGAGCGGGAGCAGCAAGGGTTTTCCATTCGTGTGCTGCGCCCAGTGGAAATTTGTAAGGCACTCTTGGCTTGATTGTACGTTACGTATTATTGTGCATTGGCGTGGCGCCGCGACGCTCGGTCATTGACATTATTTCATACCGACGTCGGCGAAGGCGGCAATAGTTCAGCCGGAATTTTGAACGGAAGAATTCGCTTATAACGACCACGAGGCGACTCTAAAGTCCCTGTGATGAGTAACAAAAAGTTATCATAAGAGAATTTCATTTTATTATTAGTTGCTCCATTTTTTCTGGCTTATCGTATGGAGCAAATAGTTGGGCGGTTAGTCAGAGAGCTGATAAGAGTTTAGCAAAATTGTTGTTGGTTGGCAAAGAGGAAAGTTGTAAGAAAATGACAAGTACTCAGTCTCTTTCGGTATCGAATAACGAACGAGGCATTGAGCTGTCGTTGTTGGCGTTATTGAAAGGCTTTAAAATTGTGTGGATTTACACGGTCGGTGGGGTTGTCGTCGAAGTCGATACGGCGTTTACGCGTGATTGAATTTCGTCTTGCGGTTGAAAGCGCGTAATGCATTCGCGAATCCAGTCCGTTGCTAGCTTAGTCGAACGTCGTGACGCATTTATCGGTAAATGAATTCATCATACGCACTCGCTTGATCGATAAATGGAGTTTTATTTAGTAAGTGTTTGCTTCATATACAAAACGCGAACAATTGCACTTGAAATTAATCGGGAAAAGTTGACAGAAATTGGAAAAGAAAATTAATCGCATGAATGTGAAAATAATTGCTATTAATTCATTGCTTCTTGCTCTACTTTGTGCTGTAGTAATAAATGGGAGTAATTATTTCAGAAAATTAAATTTACATTAAGGTTTTAAACGTTCAGGTAATTATCACACAGTGGGTTTCAAAGGCAGGAAAAGTAGGCAATTTTTGAACTATGTATCTCCAAGGGCGTGGAAGTAAAACGACAATAATTTTTTTAATATTATTTCTCTTATCATTTGACTCACTTGCGATGAACAAATCGGTTTCTTATCATTCGTGCTGAGTACAAACGCGTTATTCACTGGTTGGAATATAGATTATTGAACAAATAGTACGCTATCGATTATTATTATTCACTAATAACTTATTTATTTGTCGTTGGCAATCGCTTTAATCAATGTCACCATTACTGTCGGATGAGAGCGAGTATTGGAACGTTTTATATTTGCGAGGAAAGCAGAAATTGTGAGATTTTATTAGACGATAATATGAGTCATGTACGCTGTTCCACATTCGCGTATTATGCGGCTTAATAGGGCACTGAAATATACATTAGCCACTTGTGTAGATACAGTGGCTTCGTGAAAGGCAGACGGGACGTGTCGCGTCTGACATTCAAGCGCTGCATCGCATCGTTCACCGCTGCAGTAATGAATGCATTTATGCATCTTTAATGTAGCATTCACAGACGCGCATCGTTAGTTGACAATCTCAAGACGACGAGACCTACTTAGATTTGAAAGAGTAGTGCGCTTGCAAAGCGCGCTGGTTGCTGTTTTTTTTTGTGTACTTTTCGTGGTGTTTAGAAAACACTTTCTGCGTTATTACCGCGAGTACAACATGTTAAAATGCATCTCTTCATGGTATTCCTCAAAGTCAGTTGACTTTAAGCGAATGTACTCGTTGTAACAGCCGCAACACGCGCGTCTTGAGTCAACGAACTTCTCATTACCATTACGCATATTGCCCTTTGCTTGCGTGGTCGTCGTCGACGTCGACATCCTCGTCGTCGTTGTTTTGTGCTTTCAGCGACGAGGCGAATGGTGAAGAAGAAAGAGTAACGTGTAAATATATTTAATGGAAGGAAAAGAAGACAGCGCTAAGAGACATTGACAAAACGATGACGACAACTTACTCGTGTTCTATGACTTGCGCGCTTTTTGTGCGCGTTACTTGTTGAGGTATTCACACACGAGAGCGCTTGTGCATTCGACGAAAAAAGCGAAATTAGAAGAAACGGACATGCATGCGATGTGATGGAGTGATGCAGTTAAGTGACGTGCCAAGCGCATCTTTCGATCTGACTGATCGTTTAGCACTCGCTCATTATTCGTTTCATTTTCTTATTTGTTCCACACAACTTTTTTCTTTTACGAGCTTTGCGAGGTTGGTAGTTTGCTTGTTAAAATGTTCTCACTATTTGCCCATTTGCCCACAATTTCAACTAGGTATTATTTAAGAAATGTGTGAACATTTTAGTTAATAGCCAAATTGGGCAAGAAAGACGCGAGAATTTCAATTCAAGTATTTTATTATATAATATTTGTTGAGCTCACACACCTTGGTAACTGGTAAAGTAAACCGCACAGAAATGAAGAGGCAACAAATGTCTTTGACATTTGAACGTTAAATAAAAATGTATTGCATACAATGGGCTGGGAAGCATTCATTGCTTCACCGCTTGCAATATGCGCTCCTGCTGGAATACAAATTGGCAACAAGTGTTGAAATCGCATTGGTAGGCGCAGGTATAGCAAAAAAAGTGCGATGAGCGATATTTGCACGTCGCTGAATAAATGCGCGCACGCAATAACAGCCTAGACCTACGCTAATAATGAACTTATCGGATGAATCAATGCAATGCAATTACGGCTAATAACAGTAATTGTAGTATGCGGCGCGCGATGCATCTAAATGGTAGTCGTTGTCGTCGTTGATGACGAGTTGTTTGTTGTTCGATGCTAGTTGTAATTGCGGCTTGTTGTGCGCGCATGCAGGAAATTGTTCGCGACTGCATACTTGCCAATAACCCATTTGCTTGATTGAGTGTTAAAGCAAACAGCGAGCGTGTTTATTTTTTGCAATTGAAAATCAATTTCGTATCTATTATGCTGCGGAATTTGCAAATGCGACAAAACTAGCAACCCAATTTCGCACCGGTTGCCCCTGGTAACATTGCGGCGCCCCTACATCGATCGCGCACGCGGCTGCTGTCTCATTGGGATGCCAGGACGAGCCGGAAGTGTGGGAATACGCAGGACGCTGCACGCAGTTCTACCCCCGGTCAGGAACAGTGTGATACTCCTCGAACATGTGTTGCTCCTTTCGCAATACACCTTGACCTAATTTAATGTAATTTTCGCAAAGCAAAGGTTTTCGCAAGACAGACCTCAAAATTGGGCATGTGCCAATTGCGATTTATTGGATTATTTAATTGATCTATCGTAATGCGTTGTCTTAAGCGTGGGAGGACAAGTAGTAAAAATAGAGCCCGGGGGAGATTTAATGAGATGCACACGACCATTATAATCATTGTGCGTGCGACGCGAAATAATTAAACAACTCGATGGCGTCAAGTTCCTTACAGCCAAGCGCCTCTCTTAATGTCTCCGCAATGCGTAACAAAATCTAAAAATACAACTCGCTGTTTGTTGAATGCACTCCTCGACTGCTTCCATCATCTCATTGACGCGTTACGTCCATCCGCTTTGGGAGTTTAGTTTGAGGATCGCTATAAACATTTAGTTTTCAAGGCAACAAACAAATTATTGCTCGGTCTATTTCTATTTGCTGTGTATTACAACACGCCCAATTGCCTAATGGGATTCTGCATTTAAGACGAACCAATAATAACAAAAAAATATTTATTGCTGTACGGAGGAAGAAAGCGAGAACACGTTTTGCGTGTCAATGTTTAAATGAAGCAATGATGTAATAGAGCACGGTATAACTGGGCGAAGCATACGGTAGATCGTGAATAATTCTACTATGCAGAATATAATCAAATTCGCAGAGGGCCGACGGGGCTATCACGTTCGTCTTTTATTTTTCACGCGTGCTTCGCGTATTCTCACGTGTGTCCTGTCCACTTGCCACGAGTGAAACTCCTCTCGCAGCCACACCTTCTCAAACTCTATTTGCAAACGCGCAAATTTAATTTAATTAGCTGTGAGAGCTCGCCGCCCTTTCGTAATTGACATTTGAATTAAACGAAGAAAAAATGGAAATAATTCAATAAAATGCGCACGCGTTAATTGCATGTGACATTTGAATTTTATGGTGCGATAGTAATTTTCAGGTTGAACATATTGGTCAACAATATCGAAGGAATGAATGAAGTGCATTAGAACGCTGTATATCAACAAGTATATTAGACGTCATTGTTCGCCTGTTTATTTAAAGACGTCTATCGCTTATTTACCATGCAATTTACGATAAAGTATGAATGAACGAACACTTGCTCGCGGGCAAGTCTACAGCGAGGAGAAAGATTATGTCACGTCCCTAATGTTGGCGATGATGCTCGTATTCAAAGCGAGGTGGTCAGAGGTCAATTCAATGAACTCGTTACTGCCATTGTGGCCCTGGCCAAAAACCCACACACATAAATACCAAATCAATGCGTTTACGCTCCACTTGCAAGTCTCGCGTTTATTCTGCCGCCGCCGCCTCCTCCTCTTGTTGATGTTATTGTTGATTTATTTGCTTTGGTCTGCTTTCGAATGCACTTGTCTGTCTATTGATCTAATTCGGTCTGTTTCGCTTGGTTGTGCAGATTGAACGACGATGGCGGATACGAGCCAGGCGGAGCAGCCGCCGCACACGAACGGCATTTCGGACGAGTTGGACGAGGCCGATCGCATGAAGATGCGTCCGGCTGACATTGATGCGGACGTTAAGGAGATGGAGCGTCGCAAGCGCGTTGAAAACATTATGAACAGTAAGCTCTTTCGCGAAGAGCTGGAGCGCATCATTGAGCTGCAGTTGAAGGATGGTACAGGCACGTCGGGGCTGATGCAGCAGATCTCCGATATGATGGGCGGCGTGTCGAAGAATGCGGGGAACGTGTTCAAGAATCCGAATTGCGTGGTGCCCATTAATGATATTCGCGGCATTGAGGCGATGGGATATGCAAAGGGCGAGAAGATTCTGCGCTGCAAGTTGGCAGCCGTTTACAGACTGATCGACCTCTACGGCTGGACGCAGGGCTCCAGCACATTAATTACTGCCAGGTTAAACCAGGATGAGGAACACTTCTTGGTCAACCCGTACGGAATGCTCTTCCATGAAATCACAGCGTCCAGTCTCATTAAGGCCGATATGCAGGGCAATGTGGTGGAACAAGGCACCACAAATTTCGGCATAAATTTGAGCGCCTATGCGCTGCACGCTGCCATTCATGCTGCACGTCCAGACATTAAATGCATCATTCATGTTCATACGCCGTCTGTGGTTGCCGTATCGGCGCTCAAATGCGGATTGTTGCCCATTAGTCAGGAGTCTGTTGTAATTGGGGATGTCAGCGCACATGCATATATTGGTAGTGTGTGTGATACGGAAGAACGGGAGAAGATTGCCAGAAATCTGGGACCGAACAATAAGGTGCTGCTGCTGACTAACCAAGGTGCCGTCTGCTGTGGAGAGACCATCGAGGAGGCGTTCTTCAACGCAAAGAACACGGTCCTCGCCTCCGAATCGCAATTGAAGTTGATGCCAGTCGGTATTGACAACTTGGTGCTTTTGACCGATGAACAACGCAAAAAGATCTACGAATCAGCGCATAAGGCTCCGGAAAGTACGCCAAGACCTGACCAACCTTCCGTGCTGGAGGCAAAGGTGGAGCGGAAGTGGCGCGTCGGTGGTGTTGAATTTGAAGCGTTGATGCGAATGCTTGATAATGCAGGCTTCCGTACCGGATATATCTATCGTCATCCTTTGGTCAAGGGTGAACCGCCCAAGCCGCGCAGCGACGTTGAAGTACCCCCAGCTGTTTCATCCCTTGGCTATCTTCTGGAAGAGGAAGAATTATATCGTCAAGGGTATGTGGCTGTTACTGGTTTCAGCTCGTCAGGTTTAGTAACATGTGAATTCTATTTTTAGACTCTGGAAGAAAATGGAAGGAGGTCGCAAAGGTTTTGATCGCACGCGCTGGTTGAACTCGCCAAACGTATACCAAAAGGTGGAAATACTCGAGACTGGCACGCCGGATCCCAAGAAAATCACAAAGGTAGAGATCATTAAATTCGAAGATAAGTAAACAGCGAAACATAACCGGTACACAAATACACCACACCCTTTTAGATGTTTACTAGGCGTATAGAAAGTACACATACTGAAACAATTCTAACAATTCATCGACATTCCGTATAACTGAACAACGTAACCAATAGCGGTGATAATAATGCCCAAATCTCCTAACATAATTTCATGTTTAACATACTACATTCCCAACTGAATAATATATAGTGCTCTAGAATAATTGCCTCGGTTCGGGTTGAGTAGACGCGGACGCGGAAGCGCAAAAATCCATACGTGCGCACCCCCACATTTTTTTAACGACGCGACCACCAATTGAATTGTTGGCGACAACGTGGCTAGGCCCGGACTAGGAAATTGCACTCCACAAAGATACAAATCGTTATTACATACGTGTTTCCCGGCAAACACGCACGCAATTCAACTGCAAAAAAGCTATAAAAATGCATATTCGGTTTCATGTCGGGCAAATAGTTGTAACGGCTTCAATAATACATCGCGGGAATTGGGCCTCGTAAAATATTTAACGATCTTTTCAAATGTGCCATTATGCTTTATGTCAAACGGGAGAATGACGGCCGCGTGACAAAATTATGTAGGAAAATTGGTCATCTCTCCGCAATTAAATTTCGATTTAAATTTCGCGTGTTCGATTCGCGGGTAATGGGTGTGCAATATCATACTGCAAATGAGAACGTATTTCTATTCATCGGGCGTTCATCAATGAAACAATTTCGGTGACGTACTCATTACCTTTTCATTTTCCAATTTGCAATAATACTCGCGTACTTCTCTCTAATATATATTTGCAATATTTCGGTGCCATTTTATGCGATAAGACTACGCAATTCGAGACACATACGTACAGCAATTATGTACTAAATAGTTTTCAATAGCTAATTTTATATAATAAATAATTATGCGTAGCTAATGTCATTAAAAATGTATAATTTTGCATAGCAAATATTTTAAAGAAATTGATCATTTGTTGCTACGGCATAATGGCTTCTATAACAAGAGATAGGTGAATAAGTAATTTAGTTAATTAGCACGATATTGATATAGACTTATAAATAATTAAATGATATCTACATAATATTTTTTGCTTGCTGTGTAACCAATAATAAAAATTAACAAACAGACTGACGTTGATTTGCTAATCAGCAGACGAGTTGATTAGACTTGCAAGTGTGCCCGTGATTTTGTCGTTATTCTTATTGCATTGCATTTTCCATATTTTTTGTGTTTGTCAAATGCGTGGCAGTAAAACCAGTACATTAGAGACTAATAACAATGAGAGTAGTATATTTAATAATCTTAAGCTGCAATAGTTGTAACGCTGACAAAAACTCAGGCACACCGGCCCTTAACGAAATTGTTCCTCGGTTGGATCATTTGTAAAGCTGTTTGATTAATTTCTTGTTTATTAATTGGTTAACGGTTTCTGTTGTCGCAAAACGCGTTCAAGAGAGCGATCGGCGTTCGACTCTAATGTGCTGGTTTTGCTTTTTCAGTGGGTGGCGGACGGATCGCCGACTCATTCCAGTACGCCTGTGAAAATCGAATCGGCATTACAATTTGTGCCGAAGAACACGAACCCCAAGGAATTCAAAATTCTACAACAACAAGTGAGTAAACATGTTTCTGCCGATAAAGAGAAAATTGCTAAACGGTTGTGATGCGCGTTACAGATTAAGGATTATCGACGAGCGGACAAGTTGAGTGCTGGTCCGCAGTCCCAGATCTTGGAAGGCGTTACGTGGGAGGAAGCTAAGAAGATGCAAGATGCTGGAGTCACACAGACGGGCGACCAAGTGGTCTTGATGGGCGCAGCGTCTAAAGGCATCATTCAGCGCGGTTATCAGCACAATGCGACGATGTACAAAGCACCCTATTCCAAAAATCCATTCGACTCGATCACCGACGAAGAGATTGACGAGTACAAGCGCGTTGTTGAGCGCAAAGCGAAGGGTGAATGTATGCTCAATGACTTATAGACTCATATTTTCATTGTTGCCCACACGCAATTCTCTTCTTGCAGATGACACGGATTATAGTGAATCAGAAGGATTGTCCTCTGCTCAAATCAACAAAACTATTAGCGATATTAGATCTCCAACTAGCGAAACAGAAGAGGAAAGCCGAGACGGTAATAAATTACATGATCAAATAAAACAATTTTTCATGCACGAAATCCATGTTTTACATTTCTGTCGTAGAACCTCAAGTATTAAGGATAGAAACGAAACACGCCCCGAAGCCCAGCCAACCGGAGGTCGTCCTTAGCGATGGTGAGTGTTTGCTTTCGTTTGGTGCGCAATTTATGCGGGTAGTGTGTGCTAGCATTACCTAATTGTATTTGCTTAGTTTATGTTAAACGCAAGTGATGCAAGGAGGGTAAGTGGTCAATACAGAATAGGTTTCCAAATTCTGTTAGAGATCACTTCGATCATCAATCATTGCATTTTATGCCGCGTGAGGCTTGTACGAAGAAGTCTCACAAATAATTTGTGCATGCCTTAGAATCATGTTTAACATAATGGTCGTTTGGTTTTAAACTAACAAATAACGCACGTTCTTTTTTTCATTGCATGATTCTTATTTGTACCCCTCGCACTTTTGGATACAGTAAGGCAAACGTACGTTGACGAAGACGACGATGTGTTCTTGCCACCCGCACGGTTTACTAACGTTGATTTGCGTGAAGGTAGAGCATGCAAACATATTCGGCATGAATTTTATTATCACACGTTCTGTTTTGCATGAATAGGTATTACTGGCAAACCGCCGACTGATAGTAAACGTTCAACAGTCTCAAGCATGAGGAGTAAGTTTATTTATGCCCTTAAGATTGGGATATGGTGTTGGTGGATTTGCCTCGTGAAATCGGGTTGCTGCTTTCGCCTATTCGATTACATGCTTTTGATTTGCTTACTATCGATATGTTCAAATAATTTCAGAATCAGAGAGTTATGATTTGATTACTAATTTGCTATTATCATTATTAACTTTGCTTTCTTTTTCTTTTGTACCTTGTCTAGGTGACGGTGCGTTAATCTCATGCCACACGCAACCGTCGAATAGCACTGCTTCGAATTATCGCACAAACAGTTTCTTTGGTTTTCCGAAAGGAGCATACTCATTACCGAATCCGGTACACTATCATATCGTGCAGAAACATAATAATGTCCCATTCTTTGGCCGTCCGGTCCGTAAAACCTCGGAAACGCCTCAAGCTCAGAAACGAAGCGTTGGCGTCAATGCAATCGGAGGCAGCAACGATTCGATCGTGAACGTAGAGTTATCGATGAAGACGTTGCACGATTTCATCTATCCGTTTGCACACGCATTGAATCTTGTCGAGACGCAAACGGCCGCATCGCAAACCAGTTACGTGCAGATGGCCGACTTCTTTATGGGTCCGCCGGTTTCCAATGAGGACACCTACACGTCCTTCGATGCGGAGACATCATTTGAGCGTAGTATTGTGCAGAAGCTGCACGAGCACTTGCGTACCGATATGGAGATGTCCAATTATGCGTGTAAATCGCCGGACCTATCGGCGGCGTCCGGCGAGGACCGATATGTTTATGAATCTTCCTTCACCTCTGGCGAGACTCTTGATGAAAGCAATTGCGCTCTTTTAAGCTCAGCGCAGGAAGAAAGACATGATGACGCCAACGCTAAGTCAAGCGTTGAAGAGGACACTGTAAATAACGACGCGACAAACATTCGACAAGTCTTTAAGGACTTCGCACGGAAAAGCATTGAGTTTGTTGCTGAAAATGAAATGGAAGTTCAAGGCTACGTGTCTGGACTATTTCAGAATATGATTTGCGGACTAGTGAACACATTCAGACGTCCTGGAAGCGTTAATGATCTTCCAGCGGACGCGGTGCCAACCGATCCGGTAGAGATAAACGTTGAAACATTAGATTCCGTTATAAACGCGGACAGGTCTTTGATGAATTCACTACGAGAAGTTGATTCGTTATTGAATAGAATTCCTGGGTCACTGAGCGGAAATACATGTGCGACTGGTCATGAACTGTCTTGGGATTGTCCTAAAATGTGGGTGGTCAATCGTATGCAGCCAACAGATGGGCAGTTGAATGATAACCATAATTGGTCATTCAAAACATTTGAGGGAAAAATCAATGCCATTCAGTCGATAAGCCGCATATCGCAGCAACAGGAACTACATTCTAGGTCTAGCCAAGTGAACCAAAATTCTGCAGAACGACCTTCCACCTCACAACCACTTGATAAAGAGAATTCCTATTCTATGCTTATGATTGGAAATATTATTAATCTAATTAAAGCGGAATCTAATACGCAAAGCGAAGATCCCGTTGAACTCTATAATGCTAGCCGACACATCCATCTACAAAGTTGTCCGCATTATTATTATCCATCTCACGATGCTAATCTTTTGCCAACGATACGCAGCAGCGAGATATTTGCTGGTAACGATGATTACCTCTTCGAGAATAATAACAAGTCCATTGATATAATGCAACATCTCGCCGAAAATTCTTCGGATGAAGTTGATGAGTGTATGAGTTTCTTCTTCAAATTTTGCGAGAATGAACCACTCGACAGCGAAGAGATTATTGATGAAGTACTGCCGGATCGAAATGCAATTCCAGGAACGTCTATGATGAGTGAAACTTGCAGAATGTACGATAAATTTAAACGTGAAGAGTATGACACAAGAAATCGAATACATATGGTGTTTGAGCAAGTAAAAAAAGTTGGCGAAGAATCAGACTCGGTATCGCCAACATCTTCCGGTGTAACTGATGAGATGATCAATATACCCGACACAAATTGTCTGGATGAAGATGATGTTGAGCGTGAATTGAACGTTATATCAGGCAACAACTCACAAAGAGACATGGATAGTGATGATAGTGGATGTCATGGATTCGCGATGCCTCAAAAGAAACCTGAACTGAAATTGGAGAGCGAAGATAGCTATTATACTCCTCAGAACAATTTGAACTCTACAACTTCGGAGCCTTTCGTGTCCGCTGACGATGCCAATGGTTTTCATCCAAGCGCTAAGAGTGAGATTCTTGACCAAATGGCTGAATTGATTACAGATTATATTCTGAAGAATTGTCTGCAAGTACCTGACACAGTATTGCTTCCTGAAGTGCGCAGCGACGCTAATTTGGAAGTTGTTTTTTTAAGGCTACAGAATTTATTCAACGAGTACTTCAAGCATAGTTTAGCGCTGGAAGAAGTTAGCGAGTTGCGTATTGAGCTAGCCCTTAAAGTGATGCATAACACGAAAATTAGATACGCATTCGATGAAGATTCTGAGCACATTTATGCAATCACGGAATTTTTATCAGATATTCTTGATTATTTCTTTGAGTTGAACGTCCCGTCACCTTGCACCTCAACGGCAGAATTTGCGGACTTTCAAAACGATTTAAACTCAAATCAGCACTTTTCAACGCCTGATCGTAATGTGGCTGATCCGGAGGACGAAAGTGCCGAGGAATTAAGTATGTTCCAGCTAAATCAAAAGAATAGTGGACAAGAAAGCTACTGGTTGTCGGCATTTAAAAGCTCTGATCGTCTTTCCTTAAACCGTTCATCGCCAATTGAAGTCGCTTGCTCACGAGGTCCTGTTCTCAATGTTGACGAAATTCCATTGCGTCCACCAGCGGACTTGAACCTTACGTTTTCAAAGGAGAGACGTAATTTAAGTCCTATTTTTGAACTGGAAATGTCGCCTCCACAACTGCGACTCCTCGGCGAACAAGTTTGTACCGACCGTACATTTTCAATTGACCAAGATGAGAAGGCCGAGTTGGATTTAGACCATTCAGCTCATTCATTTATTAACGAAGTTCACTTCATGCGTTCGAGAACATCAATTGACAGTCCGTCGTTTGTCGATTCACAGTCTGTTAGCTTCACCAAAGAATCAACATCAAAGAAGGAAGGAGATCTGAATGCGCGACCTAGTTGGATGGGCCTAGACAAGGCGAAATTTTAAGAAACCGTTTGATTTGATTTCTAAGGATCATTTTAAGTTACAAAATTTGTTTGTTGCTACTAATATAGCTTTCCCACGTGCGGATTTAATTTGTTTTCTAATATATTTCATTTTGCATTGTCATTATTTGTTGGCTGGTTGGTTTTTGAATGACAATTTTAGCATGGTTTTGGTTTGTACATATTAAGCAGGTAACATAATTAACATTTATTAATACTTCAATATCACTCAAAGTCAATACGATTGCAACAGTTTGTAGAATTGTACGAGAGGATTAGATACTGATTGATTTTTTATAGGTGAAAACACCGTCAACGGTGATCATTCAGATGCGCACATGAGCACATTATCCCAGAGCAGCAGAGAGGTATAACAATAGTTAAATTTATCATTTCTTTGGTAAATAAAATAATTATTTTAATCTAGGACCGTTCCGTCTCGGAGGGTTCACCGAAAAAGGACAAAAAGAAGAAGAAGGGCTTGCGGACACCGTCATTCTTGAAGAAGAAGAAAGACAAAAAGCGGACCGAGGCATAAAGCGCGCTATCATAATTAAATACAAACTTTCATTAACTCTGCATAGTAGCCGCGTACATATTTTTAAATAATACGTTAATGGTAAATTATGTAACGCAAACGCTGACAATGAGGATATTGGAGAGCAAAGTTTACATCCCGCTAGATACAATAAGTAATCATCACAAAGAAGCAAACAAATAAAATGAAACGAGCTGAGAGCGTGTTTAATGAACAATGAAGCGCGCGTAGGACGAAACACTGCCTATTTAAAACCCTAGGTAAGCCAAGATTTGCAAAATAGCTAAGCGAACAAATCTTGTCGAGGCAATTTCTTTCGCAAATATAAAACACCTCCGTCGTTACTGCCAGCTTCGAAACAATTAATGCACGAACATATTTTACACTTTCGACGAACATATTTGAACTTACATATAGTAATTAGTTAACTAGAACGCGATACATAATGGATACAATGAAAGAGAAAGCTATGCGCGAACACTACAATATTCTGAACACTAAAAAACTATTATCTATACATTACTTTAGCTTTATTTGTACAGAGACAGACACTTTTTTGAAGAATATAATTACTGTTAACTATAGGATGATATTTGAGTGCGCATCAAACGCATGTAACGGTCACATCACTTGTGGCTCGAGCCAGAAATGCATTTCATGCGAGTTTCACATGTCTGTATTGATTAGGGGCTATATAAAGAGACATAAACATTACACTTTTAAACAAGAAGAGCGAACTAATACTTTATTAGAATAATAAATATACAAGATATGTAATTTAAACAAAGAGCCCATGTGAAAGCAAGTAAAGTACTATGTAGGGTCGAGGAGAAGGCGAAGGACGAAGCAAAACGTTAATTCTTTCGATATGTAAATTTTTTTAGCTATTGACGCTTTATTTACTACAAATGATTATTATTATTTAGTTGACAATGGCAATTTGCGTGCGACTATAAAAGCAGAGCGATTACAAAGTAATGTGCAAATAAATATATTCTATATATAAATGTATTAAAGTTAAGAAGGCAATATTGCGAGAGATGCGGAGGAGGAAGAAATTTGAACACGCAGCATTTTATAAAACACCAATGCACAACAATTCACGTTTATTTCCGTGTCATAGAGTTATCATTCATTGGTTGCATCTATGCTCGTGACTGCCGCTTTGTGCAATTGTTTATTGATACGTTATGACGCTTTTCAAATTTCGATTTTTCTATTCATGCTTCAAAATATTTCAATGCCTTTGTGTGCCTGCCTCCAGCGTGTTGTAATTGATAATTTTTGCGCGAGCATTTTTGTACTAAATTGTAGAGCCTAGCGATTTCACAGAAATAACCGAGTCCTTGGCGTTTAATAATTCTAGTAATAATACTTCGAGTGTTTGCTATAAACTATATGATAGCCTGTGTTTCAGAGTGCACTGAGCAACTTGTAACAAATGTGCATAAAGTACGTTGCTCGATGCATTCGCACAATTGACATTTAAAGAAAGTAATATATTCTAAAGATATTATTTTTTAAAAAAACAAAGAAATTAATTGAAATTATAATTCTATTTATAAAGACCAGAAATTATGACGCTGCATCTCATTGCAACTTATTAAGAGCGAACGATACGAGTAAAGAAAGTAAAGTGAAAGATGCCACAGAATCTTTTTTTCTCTCAGCGAAATAGATGAGACGATCAAAGAGACCAAGGGTTGAAAGAGTTTTACAGTAACAGAGCAGTTAAAACGCATCACTTCTCCACCGAATACCTAGTCATTCTTGTTTATTGGTTGTTAAACAACGTTGTTGAACGAATTAATTTTGGCGCTAATGCATTTATGTGAGCGATTAATAATATGCTATTGTACATGTGCATGTCTCACTAAACAAACACGCATGAATACGAAAATACAAATGGTTATAAGGACATGTAATATTCATAAATAATATTCATTAATTTTATTAATCATCATTATTATGAATTGATTTCGAGGAGCAAGAATGTTGTAGGCATGGGAGAATGGACACATCCGATCGTGTAATAATATAATATATTAAAATGAAACCAGAATACATCCTCTTCACACTTTTCAATATGTTTAATCTGCTTACAATAATGAGTTTGTGCGTTTCATAATTTTTCATACTTTTCATTGATCTTCTTGTGCATATATAGAGAGAAAGAATTTTAATTTATAGTCTTTATTTTTATCACATAGCTAATATAATAATAAATTATGTTAATACGAAGCTGGCTTAGAGTGGAAGCATTAACAACAATTAATTGTTTACGGCTGTTGCGCATCAAAAACCCTGCCTCAAAGGATATTCTAGGGATAGGTGGCGATACTAATACTATTTCTTAGCTTAAATCTGTTTTCATTGTTTAATTTTGATATCTTTTATTTGAATAATAATAGTAATGGGTACATGCAACGATATAATAGTTTAGTATAAAATAAAACAGTGATAATCGCAGTTGTAGTTTAATATTCCAGGAGCGAAACAAAAGTAAGTATAATGGTTTTATTATTATTATTGCTCACTATTATTAACGGCTTCGTTTGCCCATGAACAATACATTTAATTATTGTTTATAACAAACAAGCCAATATAGTGCTTATCGGTTATTGCAACCGTTAAACACGCAGTTTGCATGCGTTTTTTTAATATAATAAATATTTGTCGTAATGTACCAATTATTCACTTTTATTTGTTTACACATTAACAAAACAGGATTTAAATAGGTAATTACAGAAAGGAATTGAACGAACAACGGGGCGCTTCATTCGGTCAGGATAATGAATTGAATTGTTGAATTATTAATGTGACACGAACTCGTCCGCAATCTGCAGTGGTTGTATTCTCGGTATAGATATCGATGATTGTATGGCAATGCACATTAAATTGGAGCAATTTGGCGAGCAGACACAACCACCTGACATTCGAGTGGGTTCTTCATTCCGAAGTGCGCTGTTGTACGCGTGCGAGCGGCGGCGCTTCGATGATATTGGCATTGGCGGCGTGCATATTGAAAGCGGACGGATGGGCAATGGGGGTGGCAACCCTATACGACGCGGCCAATTTAGCATGAGTGCTGTTCGTACAAATTAAATTGTCAAGCGGCGAACGCTGCAATGCAATATGCGATCATATTCGCGAGCGTTGATATTGAGCCGATTGCGCGCCGCTCTTCTTCATTCATCATGCCATACCGCACGTCCTTGCTTACTTTGCCCTATTGCGCGGAATATTTTATGAAAATTTGCGGATTAAAACAACCACATGATGAGGAACTACTCAATTAACACATTACATGTTATTGATTTCACTTACAGCCAGTTTTATTATAGAGCGCGCGCAAGATGCGAATTATTTTAGGTGATGATTTTCTCAAATTTATTTAATTACTATCACTCACAAACTATACGATAACAAGGGAGTAAAATGCAATCTTGCAAGAATGGCATAGAATTTTTTTGATGCTTTGGTATATCCGTCGAATATTATACAGTAAGCACGCAACATCTTATTGTTATTAGCTCAAAAACGCGCTCGACACGTAGTTGAAGTAGTTGCACAATTCGGCACGTGCCTTATTGGTTGCAAAGATGTCCCTTGCTCTCGATATTGTAATTGATGCGTTCCCGATTCTTTTCCGGTGTCTCTTTTTTGCGTTTGCGATGGACTTTTCGACGCGCGCAAATCAATTGCATTCCGATGGGTTCTTCATTAAAAGCTGTGAGCGGCGCGAATGATAGTGGGTGGGAAGTAATTGAGCATTCAATTGACAATCCGCAATAAAGTCGGCGTGTTCGATGGCGGGCGAATATTATTATTGCATATTTTCGCAGGCGGCGTGGAATTTTCCGAGAGAGACATCGCTGCACGCCGCCTCTTGTGCGAGCATTATTGAATCTGCACGGGGATGCTGCGGGAGCACTGGAGGCGACGGGCGTCTGGCATTCCGCGCATATTTCCGGTAACCTAATGACTTTTCATATGCTGCAATGGAAGAGCGCGCCGCCCTCACCGCCTCGTCACGTGCGTTCAATGCGAAATGAGGTCATACGCATAGTTTACTGCTTGTTGATGCTGATAATCATCAAGCGTATGTGGTAGATACGCGGCGAAGTCTAATCGACGGCACATCATTATTTTTAGCCACCCCCGCCACCAAAGCTCTTCATTCGTGAAACTTTTAGGTATATTATTTATATATTAAATTCTTTATGCGTGCAGGTAAAATATTATAACAAAATTCAGCAGATAGCAAAGAAAACTAATTAAATTTTACCAATTATTGGTTTAAAGCAATTAAAAATTGGTAACGGACACATGTTTAACAAGAATCATTATTGCGGGCAGAGTATTTTATTGAATGCACTTTGAGTGGCAGGAGATCAAAGCAACGTTACCTGCGCACAGTTGTTATCAACCGTATCAGAATGTCCGGGTTTGCCTCTCTGTGCCTGGAATGCTTGCATAGTGCACAGTCAAAATTGTTTCTCGGCCTCGTATGCAACGCCTGAACTGTTATCATACAAAGCGTTGTTATTTAAGAACGCGTTCAGCGACTTAAATACATTCAGATGGAATATTGTTATTGGATGAATACGTAATTGAGAAGCATAAAAGAGTTTGTAAGTTAAATAAGAACTATTCTTGTGTGTTTAACAATTGATAACGTACTTATTACTATCAGTAAAGCATGGTATAAAAGGAGATTATGTAAATAATTTTAATTAATTGGTGCTATCAGTAGTTGAAAGAGAGAAGAACGTGTGGAATTATGAAAAGCCCATGAATAATATTTATTTATTAGATAAATCTGCCTGAAAATAGAAGAAGAAAACGGATGATTATCCGATGTCAACTTTTAAGTAATACGAACATGAAAAACCACTAAACCTCAACAAGCAATCCACCTTTGGCTACTTGTTCTGCCTGTTGCTATCGTCTGGAATTGCACTTCTTCCTGGCAATTGTACTGCGCCCCAAATAGCACATTCACGCACTTTTCGCGCTTGGTTTATTTAACTAGACATGAAAGCGAAGCAAAGCAGAAAGCAATTGATTGCTGAAATTAACTCCATCAAATGAGGCGCGGAATAATTGGAAATGCCATACATAAAAGTTGTGCGTTTATGATGCAAGTTGTAAAAGTAGAATTGTTTGCATTTCATGTATCAAGATTTTTTCTTTGTGCAATTGACATTTATTGCATGCTTTAATTGCAAACGGAGAAATGTTGAAGAGCGTTCGAGTTGACCTAGGGAGACAGTAAAGCCTGTGGGCGCGCTTTGGTGGCGAAACTATGATATGCGCCACGCCAACGGGCGAATATCTCTCTCTCTGTGCGGCGGCGGCAGCAGTGTGGGAGGCACACACATATCATCGCAGCAGCGGCGGCGGCGGCACTCGTGTGTGAGCGCAATCGCGGACGGCAGCGCGCACGCTAAGCGCCCGCTATTGAGGCGGCGAGTCAGAGGCAACGCGCACGGCGAGGCGGCAGCGTCTTAACACCGAAGCTGGACTAGCGCCAGAGCCGCGCCACCTGTCCACCCGCAAGTAAGTGCAAGCACCAAATACACACAATACCAACAAACAATACTTGTGCCAAACTTGCGCGTATTTGCATTCGACCCAACGGCAGCTTAACAAACACAACCGCCGAGCGTATTTGGCTCTTGTTTTTTAAGCGCGCCGCAAAGTTTTAATTTGCGTCGAGCACCGCGTGGCTAACTTGTTGAACGCAACGCGCGCCGATGCAACAATATCCGAAGAAGCGCAAAGAAGTTTCTGCTTCGTTTCAGTGTGAAAAACACGCCTGTGCGTAAGTTGCATGTTTAGTTAAACTTTTCTGCCGTTGTTCTTTGCGAACTTGTTGAAATTTTAAACGAACTTTCCAAAGAACACGACCAACTTGTTTACTCCATAGATATTTAAATTACTCGCTCGAGACATGCATTTCATAATTTGTTTAAGTTCTTATCATTTCTGTCGGGGGTTAAGAGTGTATCTATGAGACGTATAGACGAGACGTGACATTTTAAATAAGTACATTGATTGCATTGGGTAAACATCTCTATTTGCTGGTGCGTGTTGTAATCGATCATAAAACGCGGCGGCGGCTGCTGCTACTGCCTCCGAAAAAAAACGTGATTTTCTTTAGATTTAGCCTCGGCTTTGCGCATTGGGATTTCGTGCGTGCAGAATTCGTTTCCTTGACAATTGCACTCCGTATAAGGTGTAATAACATACGCTAAGATATATATAAGATTTCGGCAAATCGTAAAAAACGCAACCCTTCAGCGACACGTTTACGACTCAATGCATTTAATTTGATTTATCGCTTTCACCCTTCACAACAAATACGTACGGTCGATACTAATTTGTTGCAAAGTTTCGAGACGCAGTAAGAATCGTAAATTCAATTATAGAAAACATCCATAAAAATGCGCGACAACCAAAGAAAAAAATGCGCAATAAAGATTGGATAATATATTTTCTTAGCGGGGGTGATGATTTCTTTGATGCCTTTTGCCGGTGGGGAAAAAGTGGTGCAAAACATGTTTGTTCGTCTGACATCATGGTAATGTTTTAATTTCCTGTCGTCAAACGCATTTATTCTTGATTGTTTTCTTTGTACGTTCGCGATTTTACGGCTTCTTTGATATCGAGTGCGCAAATATCAAACAGGAATGTTTATTTTCATATTGTTGAATTTACTAGGTGTTAATAGAACACTTGTTGAAATTTTGCGTGAACTCATCTCTTGTGCTACTTTAAAGCCCATTACGGGGATGTTGTGGATGATCAAGTATGCTAAGTAGTTAGCTCACTATGCGCACGAGAGATGCATGGTTGACGCGAATAGGAATAGAGGCGGTAGCAGCCGGAAGTCGGCCGGAAGGAAGGAAAATTCCTCGCGTAATAGGCGAACTTGAGTGGCGGCATAATTCAGTTATCCGTAGTAATTGCACCGAGGCGCGTATAACGTTTAATAAGTACTAAAGTGATTTCGTGCACGGCCCAGCATCTATGAAATTCATTCCAACAACGCTCACTCGACTGATTGATAAGAGAAGCTACACGTTCAACTATAACTAACGTCATCATTTTTTAATTTTTCTGAACATAGGACAGTACACGCCTTATCCTATTAACTATAAAATTTTAATCTGGAAATAATTATTTATTACATGTCGCTCTTATTAAACTATAGCAAAACTTTTGTAATAGACCTGATGTTTTAAGTCGGCTTAATTTGACATTTAACTTATTGTTTTCACAAACACAAAACTTATTCGAGCATATGAAGACTAAAGTTGTAGTCAAAAGTTTGGCGCGTTCGTCATGAAAAGGCTGCAAACTTGAAATTCATATTTTGTCCTTAGAACGACGAAATCAAGACGCGCGGCGCTGTAGGTAAACAAAAACAAAATGAAGATTTGAACATTGAAACAGCAAGAGCTGTACGATGAATAGCGGGCGTAATTAGTTGCGATATTCAATTCCAGTTAAAGTTATTACAGACACGCGTTTGCCGTATTGAATGAAGACATTGATGCGACTGTTTGGTTTCGGTTTGATTGCGCGCAAACCGCTCGAGAGGAGGAGGAGGAGGTGGAGGAGGCGAAAGAGCTTTACTTGCTGTTGCTTCCGGTTGCATCTTGATTGGATCGTATCGTTTTCGTGATTGTTTTACGCCAATTTTACGCCAATTCTCGTATCTGATTATTCAATTACGCAGGAGAGCGCCGCACCACGTCTCATTAAAGCGCGCATTGTTATTGTAGTGTTGCGTTAATTGGCTCGCGTATTGTACGCAAATTTGCGCGATTTACATAGCGCGTGTTTGGCTGCGACTTGGCGAACAATGAATAATTCCAAATTGATTTCAATGCGCTATTAGCCAAACATATTTCACCATGTAATAAACAAACGTTTGGCGAATGCACAATTCTTGGTTAATTCGAAAAAGTAGTGAAACACTGAGATTAAATAGAAAATGCACATTTAAAACGCAAGTAAAGTGCAAATAACAATAAGCATATTTTGCTGAATTCCTTGTGCTCGCTCCAGGACGTTTTTTGTGTAAATTTGAGCTCGCGCTTCTCAAGAATCCCGGGCCGCTTCCGCAATTTCCTAAAGAGCACCAGTAATTAATACAACTCCCTCGAGAAGCGAGGGCTTTGTATATGAATCACTTCTTTCTCTCGGCAATAATAGATCTCGGTTAGAAGTTGAGAGTCGACTTTTCTCCTGACGGAGGAAAAAAGAAAACGGGACACGAACCCTTCGAGAAAAGTAGTTGAAGTGCTTTGATTTTCTTTCTCGTCTTATTTCGCAGCGTTAAAATCAAAGAAACAATAATAGGAGTTCGTTTAATATTCGAATAGTTCACTCAAATATAAGATAAGTGCGCAAGTGTGAACGGGGAAATAAGCATCTTAAAAGCGGAGATTGCACTTGCAATAAATTTACCGATAAAGGCGACTTGTTGAATGGCTGGCCTTGTTAGGGGACGCGCATGTAGTAAGTAGGTGCATTACGGAGCGTAGACGGCGGGGGGCGGTAAAGACGAATTGTCAGATTAACACACAGCTCAAATCGTCCGGAATGCGGTGCGGCGTCTTTGGAAGTGCGAATGCATCGTGAAAAGAGCGACACACATTCGCGCAAATTGCGTCTCGCACAATGCTTTCGCTCTATATGTGTGTGCATTCGTGGATTGCCTCTTCAAAGCTTTCACAAGCAACACTTGGCTCACGCGCAGAAACCTGATGCTTCTGCCACCATTTCCAGTAATAATAATAATACATTTAAAGCTTAGCTAGCGTACACTCGTCCTGAGATAGATGTAGTTGCGAATGTTAAACTACGCCAAGAACTGCTGGAATTTATGAGTAATTCAATGAAAATTATTTCCGAAATGACAAAAATACTTACGCAATGCGCCGAGAATTTTAATTTGACGTATTAACTTTTTAATGCCTAATTGAATTTCGCGTTCAAGTGATTGAAATTGATTGAACCATTTTTGATTAAATTAATTCAGCAAAAAGCGACCATGTGGAAACAATTATTCGCTGGGTAAGCTGCTTAAAAGTGCGCTTTCTTCAAGAAATTTGATTCCTTCGTTTCCATGGCAAAGGATTGCGTCCTGGAATGAAGCGCGCTGGTTGCATTCTTATTGAATGATACGTATTAAGGGCTATTTCTCTTTTTTCGGTACCAATTCCGCATTTTATTTTCATTTGTTTTATCCGTTCGCCTCTCTTTTGGGAATACATCTACTGTTCAATTTCATTTACCCAATATCTTATTGATTCAATATCTCTTGCTTTAGATTTTCATCAATTTTTATATCTCGCAGTAAAGTTTTAAAAAGTAAAACTTTCTTTTATAATTTCCAAAAATTATTCTTTACAAAAGTTTTCAAAAGAAATATATTACGGTGTTTAATATTTGTATTTCATTAGCAATCGCACCGACCGCATTTACATTACAAACAACCGTCTGGATTAATGTGAATTTCATCCTCTAAATTATCTTTTCAAGGCGAAATTAATTAAAATATTCCGAATTACTGTTTGGTGCGTTAAGGGGGTATTCTAGTCTATACATTTTAAATTTCTATCCATTAGAATATAGGAAGGTAATGAAATCTGGAGCTCCATATCACTAATTTGAAAATACAATTTTTTTCATACAATTTTTTTCATACAATTTTTTTCATAATGTGATCTAATTTCATCAATATCTCGAAAAGTATTAAAGATATCATAAAAATTCCTGCATTTTTCACAAGCCTTACAAAGAAGTAAATTGGTCTATCGCAAATTTGTTGGACGCATTCTTAACTTGAAGCGATCATGTTAATTCTTCAACTTTTAGTTTTTTTATCTGTTAGAATATGTTACGTATTCTTGAATAATGATTAAACGGCGGAAATTCGGGCGTCTAGACTAGAATACCCCTTTAACACAACTTATATATAATAACAATTAATCAAGGCATATAAAAATAATTCGGTGTATGACATATTTCAAGTGACTTGTGTTGTTTTCCAGAGTAAAGTAACATGACAGTGGTGAACGAGTGGGTGGCGGGGACGCGGCTGGGCAGCTGGGTCCAGCAATGCCGCGAGTCTCGCCGTCTTGTCCTCGTCATTGTAGCCATCGCGCTACTCCTGGACAACATGCTTCTGACGACTGTAGGTGAGTGCACGCCATCATTCATTATCCTGCGAACAACAATATGTCTTGTTGAATCACTGTCTCGTGGGTTGCGAATGTTATCATTTCAACAGCATATTATGCGAGTGCATTATATACCAAACACTTGACTTCAGCGCACTTTATTATGCGTGCAGCGCGCCGCGCGAAACAGGAAAAGAACATTAATTCTCGTCATTTTTCATAAAATTTATGACGCGCTTTAATAGTCGCTCACTGCCCCGAATGCCACAAGAATACAAAAAGGACAGACGCTCTCTCCGCTGAAGAATATATTTCATATATAGTTCTCACCCCTTCGTCTTTTTATACAAATGTTAAATCATGCCTTTTACATGTGTTCATGTGGGAAGGGTTATTGATTAAAATTAAACTTGATGGGTTCATCATGGTCAACGCCACTGGAGTGAGAGAGGGTGGATTCCATAAATAAATATTGCCGCTTCATTGACACCAAACCAAACTACCGCCGAGATGATTTCGATTGGGATTGAAATACTCATCCCCTATTTATATCGGTCAATCAAAAATAGTTTTTGGTTTCCCTTCTTAAACACAATCTTGTCTCGGACCAAAACTTTATTAAAACTATTTATTATCATCTTATATTGGGTTGACCCAAATGGAATAACCCTATTGGGGTTACGAAGCCACTTGTCAAGTGTGGTTACCATATGCGTTGCGCACGCAAACCATCCGAGAAGAAGTGAGTTTGGATAGGGTTGGACCGCATTGCATTAAACATGAAAAGAGCGCCTGGCTTTTCGGGCGCATCGAGGCGATAACGTGAATAATGCGCTCCTTCGCTGTTTGAAAAACACAGCCGGCAAGCATACGAGGTGTTTGCGCAAAATAAACAGCCATCCGGAAAAGTGCACAAAGATTACGTACGTACTCCCTGCAACCACCGAAAATAATGTCGGAATTCGTTTAACGGATACATCATCTCCATTGAATAGAATTAATAGAATTCATATTTTCTCCTTGGTGTTGATAAGGATTAAGGGGGAATTAAATCTCTCCTGTTTGCTGAGATTATGCGCATGCTTATCAGCCACTTAAGATGAAGTCAATGTGGGCAAAAGCGTAAGAGATTGAATTTTACTTTTATTAGACGTATAATCAGTCCATGGAGAGGTGAAGTGATAGATAAATTACACTTTCAGTTCGTTTCTTTCGTGTTACGCCATTCCGGATGGCCAGTGGCCTGTTGAACATGTATGAGCGCATTCATTACCGCCTCTTACCGGGAGAGGGTGAGAGAAAAGTAAATGTAATCGAAACTAACACGAAAACCGTCATGTGTCAAAGAATTTGCAATGCTTTTAGTCTCTGATGGAATTGATTACGCGTTCACCAGCGCGCATCGCATCATTTTCTTTCGGAAACTAATTTGTTAAATTGAAATTAAATTATTAATTCGCCATTATAATTTGTCACCTGCTGCTGCAAAACATTTGGACATTTTATTTAAGCCAGATTACGATCTAATGATGATTAATTATAATAATAAGAACTTTGAAGGGAAGCGCCTCAACTTTTCAGCCATCTGGAGATCTTTGCTGAATCTTGAGAGCGCGCATAAAGCGACACAGGAAATCGGGGTGCCGTCGACTCGAGACGAATCGTTAATTAAACTTTGCGATGGCATATCATCGAAGAGAGAACCATTCGACTCTTTACAAGCGTTCAACTGCAGGAGATGTGATGAATGCGGGCCATGGCGCGCTTCCGGGAGCGCACGCAGCCATTTCCTATTTCGCCGCCGCCACCGCCGACTAATCCCGACTATAAACCGCGCCATATTCTTTTATTTGTCTCATGCCTATTGCATTAAGCGAAGAAGGACGTAATGCTCACGACGAGGCGTACGGAAAGAGGAAATATTAGAACGAACGCCTGTGTGGTTGTGACACACAAAACCGATGGATCTGATTGTGCACAAGAAACGGGGTGAAACCACAAACGTCCTTCACGAACACGAGTTCACGAATACTCCTTAGTAATTCAATTACAGGATGTTTCAGAAATTCATTTTTCCTTCATTTCTGATCACTTGAAATCGCTGAAAACTTGATTAGATAATCACCATTTTAATTCAGAATTCAGGATAATTTATTTCTTATTATTCAATTAGCCAACGTATTCATCTTTACGCGAATGATATTGAAAAGTTAGAGGTGAAGGTGACATGTAAAATAGAAGGCAAATACCACAATTCCGTATTTTGTGAAACTCATCATGCCTGAAATAATAACCACATGTTGATTTTGAGTTCATAAAGTATTTTGGCTGTTGATTTTGCCAGTCTACTTCAATTATTCGAGTATCTATCAACTAATCTTTGCAGATTTAATGCCCTTGTCCTAAAGGCTTGAATAATTAATAATATGACTAAGTAATTTCTCACAATTGACTCGCATCTAATATTCTCTGTTGATCTTGCCGACCCCGAATAATTGGTCTGATAAGGATAATTAGTTCTATTGTGGTTATAGGCTTTGTAGCACTGTGCGTCTTAAGGTCCTGGTCGAGGGATTGCGGGCAGCAATTATACATTATTCGAGTGCCATGAAGCGTGAACATCACTTGAACTCTGCAAGTCAAAACAACATTGTCGCAGAGCAGCGTGCGTAAAATATGAAATTTAATCGGCAATTACGCGTGCCATAAGCATTATGGATTTTATGTGCGCTACATAGAAATAAATGCATTTTAAGTAAACTCAATAACCATAAAATGCGAAAAGTTGCGCGCAGCGGAAGCACAACAAAATGGAAAATTATTAAGTGAGAATGATAAAATTGCTCTTCGATTTTTTGATGGAAGTTGCCTGACTGCGATAAGGTCAGGTGGATATGAAGAATGGGTGCTCGACAATTGAGAGTGGTTTCTCGGCACATTTTTCCTAGCGGATATAATATACCATAATTTTATGTGGTACTTTTATACGCAACCACATTCTATTACATTCATGCACTCAGTGAGTGGCTAAATTGCTATGCTATTATGTCCTTCACTTTTTTCATCTCTTCGTGGCGATTTAAGTGTTGCAAAATTCTTAATTTTTATTCTTTTAAAACTCAAGAAGTACATTTTCATCATGTTTATCAATATAGGCAATTAGATTATACATTTCTGACAGACTATCCACGCAGTAATCCAGCTTTATCCCAACGCGCAAAAGTTTTGCGTGTTAGGAGTATCAAGACTGAAATTGTCTGTGCGCCGCCAACAACTTCATGATCTAATGCCGTATTTGACGCTAGCAACAGTTTCTAGTTAGCATCAACCAGCGCATCAGATGTTAGACCAAATTGAATTATTGTTCTTTCCCTCTAGGCAAAATGCGTTCGCGCGGTGCTTCTATTCAATTAGCGATAATTTAGTATCAGAAAATTAACCCAGTTGCACGTTAGTTTATGCTAGACTTTAAACCACTTCAATATTTTTATTTTACGCGCAGTTCCAATCATCCCGGAGTTTCTGTATGACATCGACCATCCTGAAGCTCCACTGGACGCGAAAGTGGCACCAACAGCAATGCCACTTTGCGAATTGCGCCAAGAAAATCATACAGAGTATAACAACTTTACCACCACGTCACCACTGGAACCTATGACAAGTAAACAACGGACTTTTAACTTAACTAGTATTATTTTTTAATTGTTTTGCGCGTTTAGAATGCACGTGTTTAAGCGCTAATGGAACTTCACTCGAGGGATGGTGCAAGGATACTCGACACAAGGATTTAATCGAAGAAACAGTACATGTGGGGCTGTTATTAGCCTCGAAGGCATTTGTGCAGTTATTGGCCAATCCACTTGTTGGTCCATTAACTCACAAGTAAGTTAAAGTTTACGCGTATTAATCAATAGATTAATGTTAATCCTGTAATATTAATTTCAGAATTGGCTATAGCATCCCCATGTTTGCAGGCTTCGTCATTATGTTCTTATCAACAATAAGTAAGTGAATTTTGGATAAGTTTAAACGAGTTTTAAAATTAAATGGATACCTATAAAATGATCGGGCGAATTTACATTTGTAGCTATAGAATTGATTGATTTTAATATAGGGAGAATTGCGTATCACTTTGATAAGATACTGGTAGAGGATGTACGTTTATGTTATTGGGTCGGTTCATTCGAGTGCAAGCGAAACGAAAAGTGAATTAGCGAGAGTTCTAAAGGCGTCGCTTGTGATCTGTAAGTGTCAGTAATTAGATCAAAAACGACACGATGTGCTTCCCGCTTCACGGAACGTTTTCGAATCAAAGTCGGATTCTCTCCTTGAATAACCCTCCCATGAATGTATCTTCTCGGTGCGCGAATGTAAATGAGCATTTATGAAAATTATTCAAGTTAAACTTTATTTGCAAGGGATCTGTTTTAAAAATACATTTTTGCGTCTCGCATATATATTAACTTTTTGATTTATCGGAATATCGAATAACTTTTAAAATGATTAATTTTAGTATTCGCATTTGGTCGCAATTACTGGGTCCTCTTCATTGCCAGAGCTCTTCAAGGCGTTGGATCATCATGCTCAAGCGTATCTGGAATGGGGATGTTAGCAGAACGTTATACCGATGAT
Source organism: Aleochara curtula (assembly GCA_963978815.1). Classification (NCBI taxonomy): domain Eukaryota; kingdom Metazoa; phylum Arthropoda; class Insecta; order Coleoptera; family Staphylinidae; genus Aleochara; species Aleochara curtula. The sequence continues at coordinate 9,867,303 of OZ022221.1, read as the reverse complement.
AAGGAGCGTGGTAACGCTATGGGTATTGCGCTTGGAGGTCTTGCATTAGGTGTACTTATTGGTCCACCATTTGGGGGTTTCATGTACGAATTTGTGGGCAAATCGGCGCCTTTCTTGATCCTTTCTGCTCTGGCCTTGGGAGATGGACGTACGTAATTGACAAATATGACAAAGGATTATGTTATTATAAAGTTTTGATGTAGTTTTGCAGTTGTTAATGCTTCAACCAGCTGTGGTACACCAAGAATCTGATCCTCCTTCATTGAAACAACTTGTGACCGACCCGTACATCTTAATTGCCGCCGGCGCGATAACATTTGCAAATATGGGTATTGCTATGCTGGAACCATCTTTACCCATCTGGATGATAGACACAATGCACGCGGCACGTTGGGAGCAAGGCGCGACTTTTCTTCCGGCGAGTATTAGTTACCTGATTGGAACGAATTTGTTTGGGCCATTGGGTCATCGCATCGGGCGTTGGCTTGCCTCACTGATTGGACTGGTCGTTATCGGTTTATGTTTAATGAGTGTAAGTTATTTTATTTATATTTACGTAATCTAGGATCTATTTACGTAATCACTTTCAATTTATATCTTTATAGATTCCGTCAGCTAAGACCATCAATGATTTGATTATTCCAAATGCCGGTTTGGGTTTCGCAATTGGAATGGTGGATAGTTCGATGATGCCTGAATTGGGCTATTTGGTGGATATCCGGCATTCTGCAGTTTATGGAAGCGTATACGCCATTGGGGATGTTGCTTTCTGTTTAGGCTTTGCCATAGGTACGTAATACTTAAGTTTACGAGTTTAATTGGTGCTCGCAATTGCTGCAAATAATTGTTTTCAATTACGCAATTATACCAGAGCATAATAGAGCAAAAATACGCAAATAACACGCTCTAATTATGCATTGTGTATTGCATCTTTAAGTCAAGTGTTGAACTACTTGTGTTTTACTTATGACGCATTCTTCCATGTCAAATGCGCATTTATAACATACTCGTAATTCGTAACTAGAATGTTTAGTCATAATTGCTTCCTACTTTCACACATTGCTGCTTTCTTTAATTGCCTGGATTGTGTTCAAACAAATTACAATTAACAGCAACATTTCTGCATATTAATATTAATTTATCTAATCAAATTAGTAAATTCGTTAGTCGCATTTCCTCCTTTGCATATTTTCTAAATTTCGCGAGAATGTGAAAGGAAAAATCATAATCAGCTAACAAATTCTAATTGCAGGTCCCGCATTGAGTGGAACATTGGTAAAGAATGTGGGCTTCCGCGAAATGCTAATCGGCATTGCAATATTAAATTTCCTGTACGCACCTTTGCTCTACTTCCTGAAGAGTCCACCAACGAAGGAGGAGAAGAAGGTAACTTGGATACAACTTTGTGTAAGCCTTATTTAAATTTTTTCGATTTGTTTAGTCACTAATGACCGGGGATAAATCATCAGTCCGGTACGTCACGTATCAAAATGAAGAAGACGACGAATAAACGCAACTTGAAACAAGCTGAAACCTTAGAATTAAATGTTATAAATCTAAAACAAAGAGAATCCATAAAGCTAGGTTGATTAGTTAATTGTATAGAGATACTTATCAATGTTGTATCTTAATTTTAAAACAAACATATTCAAACTAATCAAACTATCAACAAGTTAAAATCTTAGATTTAGTTAGGATAATAAGAAGTTTTAAAATAACGTATTGATTGAGAGAACAAGAACAACGTTAGAAACATCGGATAGAAGATGCAAGAAAAGCTTGTCGATATACATTTGTTATCAAAATTCACTATGTAAGGGGAGAATCCGCGTCGTGGATTATGTGAATGGCTGCACGTAATCCTTTCCCACAAATTCAATGCAAAACGGAGACGTGGCAATAAGAATTTCTCTCCGCTATTTGGCGAATCAAAAAAATTTACGCGAAATATTTATGGAAAATTTATAAGCACTTCTATCTTCTTGCCCGGCTATAAGTAAATCAACTGAAGCAGATTATAATTTTATAAATTATATAATATTCGATATCAATGTCTACAATTTCTATTGTACATAATAATCATACCAGCAAATACTATGCGCTTATTAGCTGTGCATTTACGTAGTTATAACAACTTTGGCCGATTGTTGAGCAAAAGTTAAAAAAGCAAAAGATATACATATAACCGTAACATGGATTTATTAAGAGAATTGCTGAGCCAATCAAAAGTACGTCATCAGTGGTAAAAGCCTTTTTGTGGGGTTACATTACATTATTTAATAATCAAACATTGAATGAAGACAAATGATGAACGCAGTAAGCCCGATGCATTTGGTAAAAAAAATGGGGACCTATATATGATTAGAATAGAAGAATAATAATTAAGTAGCATAGATTAATGTTATAATCAAAATTAGGTGTATTTTAAACCGTAGCTGATAAGTGCTTAAATCTGTGTGCAAGTCTGTTGAATTTTTTTTGTAATCGCGTGATGGATTTGTCAACTTTTACGTTTTAATTTTAATAAGCGAAAAGCAGAAAAATTGAGATGCATCAAACACTTCTATGCGGATTTTTCTTGTAAGACGTTTCGTTTCTTGAATCCTTCACGAGCGTCGCAACGCATTCGGGTATAATGCGTGCGTGCTCCAAAGAAGATTATTGTGAAGCGACAATAATCATCATTGTAATCATCAAGAATGCCTGACGTGTGGTCAAACAAATGCAAAAAGAAATTTATCCAGCGTTACTAAGTAGTCTTAAACGTATGATGCAATGTTTATTATACCAAACATTAATCATGTTTGAAATATTCTTGTATTTAAACAAAGAAAGAAGCAGCAGAACAACTATATTCGATAAGTGTATGAATTCTGTTTAATTTTTACTAGTCTTACGTTTGTTTTATAAGCTGGTAAGGGTCCGAACAACAACAAAAACTTATTCGTAGTACAATAACGACAACCGCTAACCGTATATTTATGTATGTCTATATAATCAAAATCAAGCAACGTATATAATTAAATGTACGCTTAATTAAGATGTAAATGTTAGGTAAACAAGAGCGCGGTTGTCCACAAAATATTACGAGCAAACGATAGATATATTTATTATATATTATTGTTGTGTACTTATGTCAAACTAATCAATGTCTATCGACAGGACCAAATTAGATAGCTTGAGTATTTTTGGTACCTGGATAAGAAATTATGTTGTTATTTGTATACAGAATAACTATTATAAATGGCATATTTTTAAGTCATAAGTACATACATAAATAATCCATGTTTTAATCGTACGAATTGTAGTAGTCTTCGTGGATTATTAACAACTAATATCTGCGATTAATATAAATCGAAGATTGTCTTGACCGATAAATTAACTCAATGTTTCAATGTCTAATTTGTCGTGCAATAAATAATTAATACATGTATCAGATGTCTTTGCTGATGTATTTAAGTAAATACATCGTCAAATGTATTCTGATGATAATATTTATTTCAATAAGAACTAGAATATAACCCTAAGATCAAATTTTCCTACAGCAACAAGGAAAAGTCTAGTGGTGGGACACTGTGGCAGCGATTTGGATGGTACGGGTTCAAATTCCGTGCCCGGAATACAGTTTTAAATTTTCCATTCTAGTGAAGATGAGTCTAGAAAGGCAAGATCAAATTTACCTAGACCAACAATACTCCGTAGCCTAGTGGTCGAGGCTATGGATGTGATCTGGGTGTCTCAAGTTCGATGCTTGAGAAAGGCAGTACTTATTTTAATTTTAATTTCGGAATTGAGCCTATAAGGGGAAGATCAAATTTAGCTACAACAACAACACGTCGTGGCCTAGTGATATAGTCTATGGATGTGGTCTGGGCATCTCGAGTTCGATCCCCGAGAAAGACAGTTCTTATTTAAATTTTAATTTCGGAACTTGAGCACATAAGGGGAAGATCAAATTTTACAACGGCAATAACACTCCATAGCCTAGTGGTAAAGGCTATGGAAGTGATCTGTGAGTCTCAGGTTCGAATCCTGGCAACGGCAATTCGAATTTCTAGGTTTTAAATTCCTTGTGCGCTTGGGGCCCCCTTTGGACGTAGTCTAAGTCCGAGGGGGGCTCCTAGGAGCGTACAAGGGGGCCCCATTTTTAATTTTTGAAGCCCGTACGTTAAGATTGTCTTGTGACGGCCCACCCCGCCGCTTCGCTCCCCGGCAGTAGACTGCCTCCCCATTCCTGATTTTCGTTACCAACAGGCCTCGGTTTGTGACGTCATAGAGCAGGGGGCGCCTCTCTTGTCAAGTAGGGACTTAGAATTATTTTCCAAGTGCTTGCTTCGAATACAAGTGCTATGGCCAATTGAATGACCATCCTACTCAAGAAGTACTTCTGCGTGACGCCAAGTAACTACTTAGGAATTATTTTCCAATAGAATTTTAAATTTCCGAAAAATTTCAGACCCCAGGATTCGAACCTGGGACCTCACGATTACTAGGCATGTGTTTTACCACTGCGCCAGTAACTGTCTTACTATAACAAAATTGAAACTTATATTTCTCTGGTAAATTCGGTGAAGTTTGAACGACTAGTTCAATGCGTATAATGAGAACGTGTAATTCAATGAAGATATGCACTTTCAAGCTCCAATTGGTTTATATTTAATAAGAAATCACAAGAAGACAATTAATAAACAATATGAGAACAAATAATAGCTTGTATAAAAATAATATAAAGAACGTTTACATACAATAATATATTAGACCGCATATAGCAGTCACGCAAAACTTTGGGAAAGAAATAAAAAAAACGTATATTTATTTATATCCGTGCTTGTAAAATGTGCGCATATTGAAAACGTTGGAAAATTAAGGAAGAAGCACGAAGTGAAAGGATTAAGAGCGCGTTTCGCTCTTTTTAAACCAAGAAGACTAAAGAATTAATCTAGACGATGATAAATTCAATAACTACGAAAATGTTATTTGCAGTATAAGTTATTTGAAAATCGAAAACTCTAAGCATACCGTAGCAATTAATATATTAACATTTTAACTTTAAATAACCCTGCAAATAATTAATTTTTGATGATGAAAATTACATCATATTAAAGAGCGTTAAATTATTAATCAATGCTAAAAATTTCAACTTGATATCTTAAAAAACAAAAAAGTTATAAGAGTTTAAAGTTTTTAAAAAACAGTGCCACTGGTGTTACACTCGCACTGCACCCGCGCTAATTCGCACCTGCTGCTACCGGCAACAGTAGTAATGCAAATATTATCGCACTCTCTTGCTCCTGTTACGTGCTTGCCGCAAATCCATGATGGCCGCTCTTATGGCCTTTACATGCATAGTAACCATGGCAACCAGCGCGCTGAGCATCAGAGTATATAGCGTTCTCTTTTCATTGATGCTCATTCATATTTGTTCCTTCGTACTCATTAATGAAAAAACACGTGTATTTTTAAATCGTTGTAACTATTGACACAATTGAGATAATTTAAAAATTTAAAAAGCATATGAATCTTTGATTCTTCCCTGATAAACTGACTCGTATTATTTTTAACTAATTAGTCTTTATAATGAACTTTTCCTCCAACCGTTATAGTTTACGAATTATCTGCAATTTAAATATATTTTGTCAGTTTGTTGCTGATATCTACTGGTTGACTCTTCTAGTTTCAGATTGCGGACACCGTTAAATGTTGCAATCTACTAAAAAAATACAATTGCTCTTACAATGACAGCAACATCTTTCACATGTTGACGAGGAAGTTAAACGTATAACTTTATAGAATCATATGCAATCATTTAGATTGTGATATAATGTCATTTAATTAATTTAGTTCCCGAATGAAATGCGTGCGCGTATACCAAAACATAAGCATATAGCATTGATGGCGAGGCAAATATAAGTATTACCCATACATAATTGTAAAATAACGAACCTACTTTACAAGGAAATTAATATGTTACTACAGGGTAATTTTTGTGTTAAAATAGTCGGCGAAACTAAGTGGAAAATGCAGAATTAGTGTGTTGCGTTGTATATTTATTACCGGACAATTATATAACTCAACATACTGCATTTATATTTGCATTGGATTACTTTCACTCAACTCTCCAACTTTTTCAATTGTATTTACATCTATACCAGACGCGTGATAATATGGAGTAGAGAAATGTAACAAAAATCAGGGTCTAATCACGACACCCACAGTAACATATAAAACCCACGACGGTCGAGGTTTCTGCTTCATACTTCATCCACTCGCACTTCAACTAGTTTCTAATTCACTTCTATTTCGTACGTGCATCAACATGTATTACCGTGCGGTGCGTATAGTTAGTGGGAAAGTTGTTTTAAAAGCTTATGTACTTTTATACTCCAGGTCCTCTTCGCATCATTACTTAGCATTGCGTTTTCTGCGATCGAAGACGAGAAATACTACCGTACACCGCCACCCCCAAGAATATTGTCGCATAAACAAGCACAGAACCATGATGGTGGTTTCAAGTTCGCATTTGCCGCAGAAAATGGTTTAGCTCAAACGGAAGTGATAGCTCCAGATGGCAGTCGTAATGGTGGCTATTCCTATGTCGATCCTCATGGAAAAACCATAACTGTTAAATATACAGCTGGAAAAGAAGGTTTCCGCATATTAGAAGGCGAACATATATCGCGTGAAGTTCTCACACATCATTCTCAGCCACATCAACAACGTAATGGACCGCAAGACGATGGCTCATATAGTGCTCAAAAGTACGAAGATCCATATAACAATGAAGCGCCCGCACAACAAGCAGCACCGAAACCGGCGTATTTCCAGTACCAGCAGCCAGCGTATCATGGTCAACAACAGCAACATAAAGTGCGGTATATTCAAGAGCCAACACGTCATCAACCGCGACAAGAGTATCATTTGTATGCCCAAGATCAACCGCAACCTCAGCAATCGCCACAATTGGAATATCTTAAGCCTGCACCATACGCGCCACCGCAACCTCGTCAGTACGCTGGACCGCATGAACCCATTTCAAATGCTGTTGATACCGATGATCCAAAAGCCGTCCAATACAACGACGAACCAGGCAAAGCACACAGCTTCGGTACAGGCTATTCATTCCATTTCTCAAACTAATTCGCACTTCCTGTTCCTCGTTTTCTGTTATGTTTATCAACTATTTCCTAAGGCTGTATATATATACAAATTGTAAGTGCGAATGGGCGTTTGATAATAAATCATATTACCTGTTTATATAATAAGAAAAAAACTTTTACTCAATGCGTTACTTTAGCAATAATTTTGCATAAACAACGAGATTATCTCTTACTAAAAAAAACATTCCTTTACGAATGTTTCGTAAACTAACTTTAAACTAGTAAAATATTTTCTACTTAATCGAACGTCGACTAGGTTCACTTGCAGTTGGAGGCGGGGGCGGACCGCGCCGATCCAGCTCCTCCAAGTAATTTAAAATCAACTGGGTGCGTTCTTGTGGTATAAAGTCAAGCACCAAATATCGTTTATCGTTCTTAAGAATTTCCTCAATTTCTGGCATATGACTTTGGTTTTCGCGAACCGTTGTCAGTGATTTATGAGTTATCAGTTTCGTTTCCTATGAGAAATATCGATTAGCATATAGATAGATCGAAAAGTTAATAAACTCACTTGTAATAACTCCTTAAACTGTCCTTTGGCAGTAATTAATTTGTCTTTTAAATAATCTTTAAACTCTCTCTCGCACTGAAACGAATATAAAACACATAAATATCATTTCGCAAAAGTGAAATAGAAATCTAAAAAATATTCTTTAATTACCCTTTCACTCGAAGCAAATTTCGTATATCGAGGATCCTCTTTAATAACTTTTTTGATTTCTTTCCAAGTACTGGTCAAAGTAACTTCCTGAGTTTCGTCCAACAACTCTCTAAACTTCTCCCGCTTCTTGCGCACGATTGTTTCAATGTGATCGTTGAACAGTTTCTCTTTTTCATCGCGCGGCAAAGAATCGGCCAAGTCCCAGCGTTGATCCTTCCGTAAAATTCGTTTTACCTCCCTCCAACCGAGTTCAGCACTTCGTACCAAATCAGCGAGAAGCGCATTAAAATGCTGAATGGCTTCGTCACGTTTATGCTGCTCACGCTCCTTGTCGCGATCTCGCATATGCGTTGCCAAAGTGCGCTGTACTTCCTTTTCGCGTTCACGAAGACTAGCTTCGGCACGTGCTTGCCGCTCCTTTTCCTTTTCCTTCGCCTCATGCTCCTTCTCGACGTCGGACGTTGAAGCGACTTCTTCGACTTCATCCTCGTCCTCAACTGCAGCAGCTTCAATATTTTTTGTTTCGCTGGCGTCTTCACTCTTTTCGGCGCTTTGATTATTTTCTTTAGCATTGGAATCATCGTTTACCTTTTCTGCTTCAGCGCCTTCACCGCTCTCATGCTCTTCGCGGTGATTATCGCTCTTTTTGCGCTCACGCTTTTCTTCGCGATCCTTATCCTTCTTCTTGTGCTTTTCTTTATCCTTCTTATGTTCACGATCCTTTTCTTTGGCCTTTTTCTTTTCTTCTTTCAGCATCTTACAATACTCACGCCACCAGTCTTCACGCTGATTACTTGAATCCACTGATTTGTAACGACTGTCGCTGTCGAACTTCTTTTTAATGTCCGACCAGCGAGCGTGTCTGTCTAGATCTGAATGTTCGCGTAGCATCGCGAAGAAATCTTTCCTAATCTGCAAAACACAAATTTGGAATCAATCAAGTGCATCAATACATTATCTCATCTAAACTAAATGTTTAAAATTATTATTGATTGAAGTTCTCCAAGATAACTATTCTGAAATGTAAAATTGATTAAGCTAGAAATGAAAACTTGTATTAATTTCAATATCAACTGTCTGTGCGCTTTGATATATTAATTTGCCAATCCAGTGCCTGAAATAGTCCTGTTGGTATTACATGCAACATTTTTTTGTATATAAATTCAGTAATAATTAAGGGAAAATTGTCAGTATTTTCGGTTGATGAAAATCCTGACATTACGTAAATGTGGTACTTAACAAGTCTCCTCAATTCAATTTGACTATATAGACAACTTTTTGATTTCAACTTAGCATTCATGAGCTTGTATTTTGCAAATACAATTTGCAGTATGGTTGTAAGTACCGTTCAAAGCAAAACTAATACCATGTCAAGGAACGACGCACGCCAACGTCCCGATGCCAACCAAAACTCTCAGGGAGCACAACACAAACGAGCACCCCGTGTGCACGCAGGATGGATCGACCACTCGATTTCGTCCAATCGTACCGGATTTAACTTGAAAATGCAATGCAAAAACTAAATAAGACTTGACAAACAGTATTATGGTTTGAGTGGGCAATAACTATGTATGCCTGCCTCTGTCATTGTATAAATACCGACAGGCCTTGTACACAAGTATTGAACAAGACGTAAAAAAAGAGTATACCAATTAAACATACCTTAGTCATGATCTGAAAGAGAATTACACACACAACCTGTATAGAACCCTGAAGAGTAAAAGAGAACTAGTATGATGTATGTTATTTCCCTCAGTCAAAATCGAAATAATTTGCATGTAACAAAATCCCGAAAAATCGAAAGCGATAGATGATATAAAATAAAATATAAATACCATTTCTCGGCGGTGTGACTTTTCCTCCTTTTCCCGTCGTCGCACATCGATTAGATGTTCGTTGAACAAACTTTCGCGTTCCCGCATCTTTTCGACGCCCTTGAATCGCTCATCTTTTGCAAACTTCTGTGCGAAATCGCTAAACGATGACCTGTGGAAATAATTTTGGCAAGCAACAATTAGCCACAGTTAAAGACAACCAGATTGTTATGAATGAGACTTACTTTCCATGGAGATGTGATTCACTCAATAATTTCTTAAACGCCTCTTTTCGTTCACGCAACTTACTCCGCTTCTCTCGTCGCTCATCTTCGGCGCGCTCTTTCACGTACTTTTCAAACACTTGCTTGCGTTCTTTTGACGTTAGCAGCAGATAACGTTGATCGAATACAATTTTATGCAGCTCCTTTTCCCACGTACTGAAAGCAGAAACTTCTTTTTCGGCCAACATTTCTTTGAACGATTTGATTCTTGTGTCTAGCGGAATTACGGCGCGTTCTTTAGCGGCGCGCACTTCCGCCTCCATTGCCGCCTCTTTACCTATGTCAATTTTTTTCGTCGATTGTGGCGTCGTACTAGCTGAAGAACCGTTTGTACCTGAAATAAACACCATTTGAATTGTAATTTTATGCTGATAAATGCATTTAGCTTTCCACCAAAAATGTACTTACTTGCTACTTCTTCGGTCTTTGCTTTCTTCAATGGGACATCTTCCTCGTCGCTTTCACTTTCCTCGCACCCACTACGTTTTGAACCAGCATTTGATTTAGTTGGTGAAGCTTCCTTTTCCTTACAGGCTATTGCATCTGGAGGATTTGCAACCATTTTATCGACATCGGTTCGCGAGAGTAAATCGTCAGGACGTTCCCAAACCGAAGTTCGAGTAGATGGATTGTAAAAGAATACACGTCCATCACCAGTCCACACAACACACCTATAATAACTTTCTTTAAAACTTCACGTTTCTCATCTCCAAACAACATACCATGGTGTTCCGGGAACAGGAGTACTTGATACCGGACGACTCTTGTCTTGTACTTTCGTTTCCTTGATCTTTTCCTCATCAACTTTTTTATTTTGAGAGTCATCGTCAGCGGGCGTCACTTTCTGGGCGTCCGAGGAAGGATCTTGTCCAACTGCGGCCAATGCATCACCGTTTACCTGTTCCTGCTTACCTGTACCATCCTCGGGCACTCGTTCCACTGGCCGTGTTGAAATACCTTGAGCAGCAGCGAGTTTGGCAGCTAAAATATGCCTGTTTATTGTTTGTTACAAGACAAACAGTAAAAAACTTACTTTCCAGGTCCTTCATCTCTTGCGGTTTTTCCCATACGGATTCGCCTTTTTTTGCATTATAGTAATAGAATCTACCATCTGGTGCTTTATGTTCAGACCATTCCACGGCCTTGGCGACGATCTCGGGGTCAATTTTCGACATGATTGTTGCTTCATCTATTGCTGGCATGGGTGACATAGTTGGTAACATACCTGGCGCCATTCCCCATGGCGTTGCAGGTGGAGCAGCTGCCCAGGGGGCCGCCCCTGGTGCCCAGCTACCTTGAAAACCAGGCGGTGGCATGCCAAAAGGTGGTCCTCCAAACTGAGCACCTGGAGCTGGAAATCGAGCCATTCCTGGTGGAGGTCCTTGCATCATGCTAGGAATGCCATTCACTTGTTTGTCACTTTCTTCTTTTCCTACATCAATAGAGAATTTTCATTTGTTTAAATAATTGAGATTACATTACCATCTGGTTTGTTAGTTATGTTGGCTTGGGCAAGTGCTGCCTGTGCTGCTGTTGTCGTTCCAGGTGCCATCTGTACTGTAGTTGCTGCCTGAGCCATTGCTTCCACTTGATCTTGCAGTATTACTTTAACATTTGGCCCTTCAGGCTTTGTCCATGTTGTTTCTCTACTTCGTGCATTATAATAGTACGGCTTGCCATCAGGTGATTTTGTTTCCACCCAAATATCAGTGTTTGTATCCACATTCTAGCAAGTACAACCGAACAAAATAACACTATGATACAAACAAGTAATTTGTAATGAGTAAATTATTACCATTGGTGGAGGTTGCTGTGTATTTGAACCTGGTGGGAACTGACTGGGATTATTCATTAGAGGTGGTGGCCCTCCTGTCATATTTGGAGGTCCTCCTAATAGACCAGTTGGACCATAGTTTGGCCCACTCATCAAGTTCGGTGGTCCTCCAGTCATTTGGCCTGGCGGTCCCCAATTTGGACCATTTGGTCCATTGAAATTGGGTGGACCAGCAAAGTTACCGTTTCGTGGTCCGTTGGCACGCCCGCCAAACATAGGTGGTGGGCCGCCGCGACCACGAAAGTTTTGTGGGCCCCCAGGCCCATAACCTCTACCTCTGAAACGAGGCCCTTCACCTCTTGGCCCTGGCCCACTCCAATTCCTATTACATCAAACAATGTACACCTAATAATAGTTCAAATGAATCCACATACCTGAAGCCTCGTCCACGTCCTCTGAATTCTTCTTCCATGTCAATATCATTTTCAAATCCACCTTCATCATTGAATTCGTCAGTTGTTGGTGGCACCGGTTCACTAGCTTCAGGAGCCTCAAATTCCATGGGTTCAGTATCCATTGTGCTGCACAATCAACGGTATATATTTCTTAACAAATCTAAACGTTTCCCATATCACACTAGCACAAATTTAACTGTCTTTACGTTGAATGCATCAAACCACAAACACAAAATGGCACAGCTCTACTCCACCATGACACCACTGACAGAATTGGCGGTGTTGTCAAGAGTTGCTTGACGAACATAAACTTACTGGCAATGTTGTCACCTATTCAAAAAATTCAAATTTAAAATTTCAAGAAAATACTCGCTCGTCTAATTATTATTTGATTATTTCAAACATTCTACTGAATTAATATTCCGTAATAATTACTGTATATTGCAGATTATAAGTAGTATCGATTTAAGCCTGAAATATAACGAAAGAATAAAATAAAATATAATTATAAAACGATTTGAATAAAATAATCCATGTAAATTACAATCGTAGACATTCATATATTATTTAACAATAATAAGCTACAGTTCTTTACTTTCCTTATCACTATAATTAAACATCTATTTATTTATTAGTACGTTTCAAAAGTTTTTTTAAATGCATATAATTACTTCACGTTATCATTCAAATAATTCGTGACTGTACTTCGTGTCTTCATTTAATTTTATTTATTTTAATGAACACGTTAAAATGTAGTTTTGAAAGTTAATACGTTATCTATATTTTCATCGTGCTCATTAAAATGACAAATATTATAATATTGATATTTGTAAATAAGATATGTTAATATTTTCTTACTAATGTAACATTTAACATTCATAGTTATCTTTTTAATAGTTTCCTTCTGTAATTAATTACGCTATAAGTGGACAAGTTATACTGTGCGGGCTTAACTTTTTTAACAGTGAAGATATCTTTACATTTAATGCATATTAATGCTAGTTAATTACACAGCAATTTAATATAAATAGAACCATCAAATAAATCCCTTGTTTTTACATCAATAGATTAATAATGTGAATTCGTTATCATATCATTCTTATTTTTTTCTAATAAATATATACGTTTCTATCATATTGCTAATACACGACTCGTCTATGAAACAATTTTCATTTCTATGTACATGATCTACGCTAATTACTCTAATAAATTTATTAGATTATTCTACTAAACCTACGATTATAACAAATCGTATATTATACAAGCAATTTCAGTATTAGTTTACGGCAATTTGTTAAATGTTTAGGCAGTTTCTTTTATAATATATATTTTAATGTTATGATATTAATTTTAAATTGAATTTCTATGAGTATTGACTATAAATTGGTAACTAATAAGGGCGTTATACCTACTTAATATTAATTATAATAATAATATGTCCTAAAAGCCTGTGCTAGTCTAATAGTTGCGTAATAATTAATAATTATTAATTATTTAAATAATTCACGTAGTTGTGTACATCTCTCTATCAAGACTTAAATATTTAATATAGGTATAATATATATTGATATAAGTCTATTTTTCTATAGGAATCTTTAAATTTGCTTGTGTATAATACTTAATAACATTCAATAAATATTTATCAATGAATCAACAAAATATTCGACCATAGAAAAAATATGTATCAATCAGTCTACTGGTAAATTAAAATCACTTAAAATTGTATTCTAATAATAGTTTTTCTTTACCTCAATTGGCATTGACGATAATGTTTGTTACTTGTAACGAATTTATATATTGTTATTGTTTATACAGCTATAAGATATTCGTAGATTTATCTTATCTTGTGTTAATTTTATGTATCAATTAAGTAATTAATTAATGTATGTAAGTACTTTATATATTTGCATAATAATATTCAAATTAGTTTCATGCGTCTACTCATAAATAAATTCTTAAAGTTCCAACAAGAAATAAATACATTTTTTGGTAAATATCATTAACAATTAAACTATGTACTTTAATCAGCAATATTTTCATTGCATATCATTTAAAATCGCAGCGAGTCAGTCATATTATTGATATGTATCTGTCATTACTTTTGCGTAACATTTAAAAATCAACAACAACTATTAAGATTTGTAAATATTTAATAAAAGCTCAATAGAAGCTTTCTCAATTAGTTTTATCTGCAAAGATTTGAGTCTTTATGATATGTATGTTTGGTTACTTGTAAATAAATTCATCTAGTTCATCCTTATATTATCCTTACATCCTAAAAATTGTTATATCTATCGTGCTTATTACCTAGTGATATGTTTTTGATATGTTTGGTTTTCACCTTGAATCACAGAAATTAAATGAAATACGTAATCAAAAAGTGATTATTTAGTTTACTCTTGATATGTTCTTGTTTCATTAATTGTTTAGTTAATTGCTGTTGATCTCGAAAGCAACTCCTTCATTGCGTTTAAACTCTCCTCCAAGCTCTGCGCAAATTTCGAGCTTGAAGTACTTTCGGAGGACCAAAAAGCGGAAAGGCAAAAAATGATATGCGTTGGTTTCGGATTATACGAAGCGCCATAGCCTTCAGGCTCGACAGGACCGTAGCCCATGAAAGTGTCGTCTGAAGTAGCCACTTGGCTGGTGCTCAATAAAAACTTATTTGCCAGCCTGTACGTAGGATCTGTGAAAATCTCCGGCAATGAATGCGCTGCCGTTGGAGCGGTTTCTCTGGCCGCCTCACGTAATCCAAGCAAATGTATATCAATGCCTTGCCCCAGGATATTATCAATCATCTCCTTTGTCTGCTGCTTGACTGCCGCCGCCCACAAATTCAGTTTCACCTCATCGGTGACTAAATGAAAAGTGACTTTCTTCTCGTCCTCTTTCGGCTGTGCCATTGCTTGAGCCCAAGCCAATGCTTCAGGACTAGCAGATCGAATGCAATCCACTCTACCAAGGCGAAAACGTCTTGTTGAAGCGCTCTCGTACGTTGCAGTCAAACGTCCATAGAGGCGATAATAAGCTAATTGTAGTGCCAATTGAATATAAACATCCGGAGAAACTTTGCAACTCTTAATGAAATCTTTGCCGTACCCTACATATCTGAACACTTGATAATCCAAATCCTTCACCAAGTTATCAACAAATCCTGCAGCGTGTTCAATACGTTTATGATCATCTGCTTCTAAATTCCACTCCAGCCTTTCAGGGGGTGGTAAATGCGACGAGGACGCTGGCGGTTCAGAGCTAGAAACACTTTCAGCATGTTTATATAATTTCTCAACCAATTGAATAACCGCAATGCCTTCAGCTGAAGAATGTTCATAGCATAAACCGCAAGCTCCATCGCCCGAAATGATAAGCTGAATAGTTTTATCAAACCAGCGATTCGGTGAATTATAATTCGATCCTCCACCATGGATCATCTGTAGTGCCAGATTCGTTTCATCCCTTCCTCCAGTTGTATGTCCTTTGCCACCTTTTTGCAGGCGGCAGTTGAAGGACGTAGGCAATGCTTCGTCTAAGCAGATAACAAACAAAGATCGTACAATTAGCTCTAAATTATGACGATTGTGATCATCCCGACATAGAAATTCTCGAGCTTCAGCCCATTGATTACGTGGCAGGCCAGTGAGCAATCCAATCGGGGGTGGACTAGCCAGACAAGGAGCATCATCTAAAATATGCAACATTTGAGCGCATATTTCATCCTCATTCAATCGTCCACGATCTGGAGCTTGAACAGGAACGCAATACAATTGACTTCTGCAAATGACAATCACATGTTCCGTCAGCACTTCCCCGCTTCCGGGTCGTTGTGCAGTGTATTGTATATCATTCAGCTTTCCTGGAATGCGGCAGGAGCCTAGAAGGCGATAATATTGAGCCATGCATAATGGTTGTCCTGGTTCGCGTGATGTTGCACGTTCAACTGGAAGGTCTCTTTCGTCTAATACCGTCTTGTGAGTAAGGGCTGCATCGATTAAACGAGCCGCGAAACGTGCCACATCCAAGATGGTTGTAAAATGACGTGGAGGAAAAACCATTCCAGGATTCGAGTTGACAGGTAAAGCCAGTTGATTTTTAAGGTACATATCATCCAACCAATACTTTACCGCCTGGAATTTTATTGCAGTAGGGTTGTTATTTCATCTTCATAACGATTTATTTATTCCCACAAAGGTGCAATTAGTGCTGGTTCAGTGAAAGCTATTAAATTGTTATTTGTGCTTAAAAGCTAAAATGTGTAGTTGATTAGTAAACATTTACATTTGCCTATTCCAAAAGAATTCCCAGAATAGTTAAACAACATGCAAAAAACGGAAAATCAGCGGCGATTGCTTGAAAATGCGCATTCGAACGTAAATGCTAATTGATCCTTTGGTGGGCGGGCAACAACGCCTGCAGGGATATCGAAAACTTTGGCAAATGTGGGAACAATCGAGGTCACCAACGTCGTTTGCCACCACCCTTCTCCACGCCATTTTAAAGATGCGAGTCGTCGTGATCGGCAAAAGGGTAAAAATAAAATTTGACCGAATCTATTAATAAACAAATTTCCACGAAGGAATTTAGGATATCGCTAAAATATGAACAAAAAGGATTCAACATTTAAGGTAAATTCAAGTGCAACATAAAACTCAAAAGCAGCCAACGATGCTCATACAAAATGCATATTTGTACTTGAATTACGCTAGGTTTACTTTAGGATGCGAAGCGGAATACTGGATTTGCGGGCGGCGGCATCGACGACGGCAGCAGAGGCAGAAGGCAACAGGGGGCGCACTACGTCATGTTTGCGCAAACAATCAAACCGAATCCAATTATAATTTTTAATCTCCTCTAGGGGATTGGCGAACGTTTTCCTTCGTCAACCTTACAGAATTCCTCACTAATTTTGCAACAACCTTAAAGCGCGCTCGAGCGGTATAAATGTTATATTTATTAATTTCAGCATGAATGAAATATAAATGAGCATAATTTAAGAAAAATTGATTTTCCCGAAAACAAATGATTGCGTGACTAAGCATATTTTTGGGTAAGGGATTTAAATGCGTAGTCATTGCAAGGTGGAAAAGTTCTCACAATATATTTCATGCTCTTTCTTCTATTTTGTTTCTACCAAGATCTCTCTGAAATATTATATTTATTATAAATTGCAATTACGATATCAAAGAAGGAATAACTGGCAATCAGTTTTCAAGTGCTGAGTTTGAAGAGAATGTCAAAAAGCTTGGAATGGAATTCAATCGGTGATCAAACAATTTCGTTAAGGCTTCTAACGAGATCATCGTTTCGAGGAGTCATCGTCTCTTCCTGGGTGGCAGCAGCCCCCCAAAACTAAAAGTGAGGGTAACAACTTGACTGTCGCATTCAAGGCACGTGCAATCGCATTGCATGCATGTCAAGTACATGCACGTATACTACACGTATATTTTTTTCATGCTTATGCAATTAAATCAAAGAAATTAATGATAAATTGTTAATGAATTAAAACGTATAAAAATCATTAATAATCATCAGCAGTCAGTAATAAAATAAAGCAATTAATAATAATAGCAGAAAAACGTAAAAACTCACCCAATTTTCCTGCTGCATTTGTCGATCGAGTAAATACAATTGCAACTTGCGCCCCAAACCTCCTTCACCTCCAAATTTCTGCAGAATATTTCGCAGTCGCTGTTTGCCATCCTCGTCCAGAAGGGGTTGTAATGTTTTCTCGTACTTGGCGAGTGTCTGCTCCAAGTCCGGCACTGGCAATTTCGGGAGTGAGCCGCCCTGAAATACGCAACAAATTAGCTGATTACGTTCGCTTCGATTGCAAATAACGTTGTTTGTATTGCAGCTTAGAGTTGTGTATCTTTGCTGCTTACGCCAGGGTTGATTCCCTATAGGAATGCATATAAAGTGCTTTGCTAAGGGACGAAGAAGGACGAGCGGCTGTACACGTTTGCCCATTTATTTGATCTCGATGCCTCCTGCTTTCGACTCACAGGTTCAGGCGTCGTATTTACCAAATGCGATTCAGTTGCAGCTTCAATGACAGTTCAAATTCGAACGAGGGGATGCTCTCGCATGATTCACGAGATGTTAATTGGACCGCCACCCTCGCCCTCACCTTGCACGGTGAATAAATGTACGCGCATAAATAATATCATGTTATATTTGAATGTAAATGGAAATATTTTCACCCTAAAACCCAACGATATTCGTAACTTTCTAGGTGTTGTTTTTAAACAAAAAAACTTTTCGAATTGCGTTTTAAGTAGATGAACATAAGCAAAAACGACGTCATGCTTGTCAAGTAGTTTCACAATCATGTTGATTACTTGGAAAGTAGTGCGGGTGAAGAAGGAGTTAAGGGGTGCACAGGGTGCTTGAGGAAAACTTGCATGCAACAAACACATTCGTGTCAAGTGAATAAAAGAGTGAAAGGAGAGCCACGTGCATTGAACGTGCTGACTAAAATGCGTGCATGCCAGCCAGCCAGCCAGCCGCCCCCCTTGAGGGTCGATTGGGGTCAGGTGGTTGTGGTCCCCCCCATCGTCAACGTGCAGGTACTTTATCGAACTCTTAATAATCACGAACGGCCATCAAACCGCCTCAGAAAGAATTATTGAAAATCGAATTGCGTCCAAACAACAACTTTTCAAAAAAGCTTTGTAGCTTGAAAAAGAACGAAAGGATAATAATAGAAACTGCCGTATAAGCAAGTAAAGAAGAAAAATGTGTTTCCATAATATAACCAGCTATTATTTACAGCTCGTTCATCGATTATGATAAAATATTAAAGTTCTATTTCGATTTATGGAATCAGATATTTTATTATGACATGCAGTTTGGTGTTATTTTATTATATCGCAAAAAGATCGTTAACTATTTATATTTTGCCTGTTGGGCAATTGGTCTTCAGGGCGGTTGCACTATGATAACAAGGCCACGTGGCGCGTTGCCGCACGCATGCCACCCCTCGGCGTCGTTTGTGCCCTTTGCCAGAGCCCTCGAAACCGAAGCAAACCAGCCGTGGCCGCGGGAGCCAAATTGCGCTACCTTTTCTCCTACTGTACACCCCTTATCAGCGCACTTTTCCAGTGCATGTCATTCATGCCCTTTGCTCCCTCAAGCGCGAACGTATAATGAACTCAATTCGATTACAACGTATGCGCCACTGCGTTTTAAAGTGCAATTAGAATTCTTTCCAACATTTTCAGCGCAAACCGATTCATAATCAACAATAATTTTGCTAATTAAGCACACACAACACGCCCAATCTCTTCAATCGATCGCCATCTTCTATATTTTTGTTTTACCGTGGCTGTATGACGTGACGTCAGGTTGGGTGTAGCAAACAGAGAAATACCATCTGCATATTTAATGTCTCTCGGGACTCCCGGCGACGCTGAGTGACATTTTCCCTAGCCCGACTGCAATATGCTATTATTATACGCGCTTTGTCCTTTTCTCGAAATTTTTATTTAGCTGCAAAGCAGATTTCTTTGGGTACGTGTATTTTTTAAAACGACGATGATAACGCTGCTTTGATAACCGTGAATGATTGCTTCCTTGGGAGTCGTAGAAAAATCTCGCGCATACGCAAAAGCACAAGAAGTCTCATTGGAAATCCAATAAAAGAGCTGGAATATCATTCCTTAAGCCGCTCTCGGATCAATCGTAAGATATAAGGAATTATCCTGAATGAGAGATTACGCTCAGGAAAACTTACAAATATTTGATATGGGAATTATCCAAGATGACTTTATGTAGTTCTAAGTAAAGATCTACATACTGAATTACTAATTTTAAAATATTATTCAAAATTCAACACTTATTCTGAAATCCATATTTTCCTTCACATCTCATCTTCTTCACTTCGAGAGTGCAGACATGCCCTCCAGCCAACCACTTCACATATGCAATGTACGTGCGTATAAAAACGTAATGAGGCGGCAACGCGACGCGACGTTAGGTATGAGATGTAAATTTCAACACTTGAGCTGCAGCCTCAGCTTCAGCCACCCCCAAAGATGATACATTTGCGGCTGAAGATATGAGTTCTTCATGATATCCTAACGATATTAGTGTCATGTGCTCGTGCACGTTTTATGCCAATATGGATAATGTATTCTGAAATTGCGGATAAATATACAAAGTGTATGTAAACAAACAACATTTTAATAAAAATCATACTTTCATTCGAGTGAAATTTTTATAACCACTGAATAAGCAACGGCATTAAAAATACATGAAGAAGGGAGAAAGGGAATGAGGAAAATCAAACAAAGAAAAGCAAGCACAGAATAAACTTTGCGGCAAGAGGAAAATGCAAACAGGAAAGAAGGAAGAAGAACAAAGAATGCAGACACCTGCTCTACGTGAACGCCGTTCCCACATTTTCTTCGGCAGAGGGGTGGTTAATGTGCATCGCCATCATCCACCAGACACGCAAGTGCAAAATATCATTTCAAGACAAAGAGGAAATTATTGCTGAAAATAAAGGAGTAATAAGGAGAAAACCAGACGAAACACTTAAATAGAAAGTAGCATAAATATTATTCCTAGGTTTTCTCCTCCTTATTGCGTTTATTTTTAGGGAGTGAAATGCCAAAAAAAATATAATGTTATTGTTTTAGAAAACCACGTGACTCGTCTCAATTGACCAATAACAAAAGTGCAATTGCTGAATAACGCAAGACAATAGATCAACCCTCGAGAGGAAGTAATAACGCAGCAATAGCTTTTCAGTGTTTTCCGCAATGCATTTCCGCATTTCATGCGTTCACTATTCATGCTCCTCCTCGCTTGTTTCTTTGTTTTTCTTTAATCTACTTCTCTTTTAGTTTCGTGCTGCAGTTGACTTGCTGGAGGCGTACAAAGTAGCTTCGAACGTAACTAGAAACCGGAGACGCAAATGATGAACAAATGGGAAAACAATACCGCTTTCACATCAAACGCAGTATTGCAACGAGACATTTTCAGCCGAAGGGCACCGTGTCGTTAGGGAGTGCATTTCAGAGCGGGGGAGCTGGAAAAAAACCCTAGCACCGGAAAATGTCCCGCAGCGCCAGGATAATCGAGCGGGATAATCGAATCGTCAGATGTTCGCATTTCGCTGAAACTTGTTTTGCTTTACTTTCTGTCCACTATTTTCTTGCATAAATAAATAACAAATAGTGATGAATACATGCAAATAAGTGCTATGCATTGGTTTAATGTTTAATATCAATTTGCATTTAGTAATTCAGCGAATGTAAACTACGTCTAAATCTGTCAAGTAATTGGAAATGTGTGAGTTTCCAATTTGC
Organism: Aleochara curtula; assembly: GCA_963978815.1. NCBI lineage: Eukaryota > Metazoa > Arthropoda > Insecta > Coleoptera > Staphylinidae > Aleochara > Aleochara curtula. Next base: position 9,845,850 of record OZ022221.1, on the reverse strand, counting down.
GCCGAGTTTCCAATTTCGCAAAATGCGTTTCGAATTTCCTCGCACACATCGGATTTCCATCCAATGCGAGAGAATTATTTGCAATTAGTCGGAACGCACATTATTAATTGTATATACAAAATACCGAAATAATTTTCGTCTTAAAATATGCTTCAGTTTATCCTGCTTTTTCAGCAATTATTCCACGCGCGCAACTTGAATGCTTTCAAACGATTATGCAAAATACTTTGCCGCCTTCAGCGTGCCATGAAATAAAGCGTAAAAAATTGTATCCAAGCGGGAGATAATTAACGTTTTGCAATTAAGCTATTTTCTACTTGGACGAGCATTTTGATATTAAGCAAAGCAAAATTCTGGGAATTTATCACCTGATGTGTCCGTCGTATTGATTAAACTCCGCGTTTTCACAGCATCCGAAAATAAACGCAAAGGTGTTTTAATTAATAATGAGCTTACTTTAGTTATATTTGCACTGCACTCTCTTTTCTTTGACTATGCTTTCAAATAGCGCACAGCGTGAAAAGCACCCCTAGACGCAACTTACACACACCTACAAGTTATATACATTTGAAGCACAACAGAGCGGTTTCCACAACCAGCAAGTTTCCCCTCCGCATCGAACGTGTTTGAAGACCAACATCGGTGTGCGCAATGATAACATCAGGGGTGGCGTTGTTAGCCTCCCCCCCGTACCGCTTCCAATAGGTGAGCGTAGCAAATTGATAAGCAACGCTTATTACAGTTTTCCTCTGTATCCTTTGCGCACGCGTTTAGTCGGAAAATGCAACACTCTGTAGATTTTCTCATCCCTAAGAGGATCAAGTGAATGAGCGAATCAATCGAAGTATGCTTTATGTATTTTTAATTACGAAATTGATTTTTCTCCGAATTGCTTTCGTCAGGATAACATTTGTGACGAGTTTTTGGATTATAAAGAAACGCAATCAAATAATAGTTAAAAGGCGTTCGAGGGTGCGGAATGCAACAAACACGTGCGTGCTGAAGAGGGCTCTTATAGTAATAGGGATGAAAATTTCACATTTGAATAGATCGATTGTCTTTTATCTTACCACCATAATCGCGCGTGTACACACCCTCAATTTGTATAGAACTAACAAAACTAATTACAGATATCATCAAAAAATATACGACTTGTTTGAAATTGCTTCAACATAACTAACTACAGTATTAAATTGTTGGAAGAGTCATGCCGCAAATATTTTATAAATTGTTAATAACTATTTCGTTGTTTGGTTACATCCGTCACTGGTGATATTTTTGTTAATTTTCTTGTAGTTATTTCTATTATTAACTTTTTCCTGAAAAAGTATGATGGTCTTCAGTATATTAAGCACGTGGCTATTTGTTTCCTTCATTAGACTATCATATATTACAGATTTTGAATGGTTTCCCCTTTGATGGATAGAGATGAAAGTTTTTATGTAATACTTGAACATGCAACAAAAACTAAAAGTTGAAGAATCTGCATGATCTCAGCAAGTTAGGAATGTGTCCAACAAATTTGCGGTAGACCACTTTATTACTTTGTAAGACTTGTGAAAAATTCAGTAATTTTTATGATATCTTTAGTACTTTTCGAGATATTGATGAAATTAGATCACATTTCTTATGAAAGAAATTGTATTTTTAAATTAGTAATACAGAGCTCCAGATTTCATTACCTTCCTGTATTCTAAGAGCTAGTGATATGTTTTTATGTAATACTTGAACTTTCAATTAAAACAAAAACTTGAAGAATTAACATGATCGCTTGAAGTTAAGAATACTTCCAACAAATTTGCGATAGACCAATTTATTTCTTTGTAAGACTTGTGAAAAATTCAGGAATTTTTATGATATCTTTAGTACTTTTCGAGATATTGATGAAATTAGATCACATTTCTTGTATTTTTAAATTAGTGATACTGAATACCCCCTTAAACATGCATAAATGCGTCATTTCTACTCAGAGCTACCCAACTCGACATTTTACGCGTTTAAAGCAGAAAATGAAACAATGAAATATTAAAACAATGTTATTTGTTGTCCTCCACAAAGGACATTCTGTTCATATTGCATAAATCATCAAATGCATTTGTAATTTGCTCATGCCAAAGGGGAATATTAAAAAATGAAACACGTATGCAAAACACGTTAGGAAAATGTATTTTTAATAGTTTAATGCATTTTGTGCTCACATCGCGCGGCTGTGAAAATCCCTGAGCTTAGTTGCAGCTTACATTTTCCACATGCAAAACTACTACTTGCATGTCTATACGTGGCTCGGAAAATGCGAAATGCTTGCTGTGAAATGAAATGAAATGAAAAGCCTTTGTACATGGCGCGCTTTTCATTCATTCACGCTTTATTTATTACCATCTTTTATTCGTTGAATTCAAATTCTTTGCATTACTATTGTTCGACAGACGGAAAAAGTTGATAAACATTTACTTTTCCGAGGCGCAAAACTAAGGCGATTATCAAGGGGGATGCAGCGCATTGTGCATTAATTAATATGAATAATTACGGAATCCTAAGGGAAGTTTATTGTGCTCTGCGCAACGCGGACGCTTCCGGCGTTATTATTTAGCAATTCGTTAACGGTTTCCCTCCCCCAACCTCGCTTTTCGCTTCGTCGGTCTGCACTGCATTAGAATGCAACACTAGCGATGGTGAATCATTTTATAATCAAGTCATGTATATTTTGTGGTCTAACCGGCCAATAATTTAGTCTACTTGCAACCCCAACCTACCTTCCTGTTCGTTGCTATATTTTCCATAAATTTCCATTAATTATCAATGAGTGTACTCATTATTTCTGCACCTTTACAGTTGACAAGCGCAAAAAGAAAACTGAAAATTGATCAAAAGCAGGACGCTTTCATAGAGCAAACAGAAACTCAGCAGGCGGTTAGATTCCCAGCATTTTACACACTACCCTGCTGTATTCCTTCAATACATATGCAATAGTAGTCAAGAGCCTTCCGGAAAATGTATGCGACGTTGTCCGTCGTCCTCCTGCTGAGCGATTCATACACATGCATCTAGGGGTGTGTGTAATACGTACGAGAGGAAATATTGCACCCTGCAGGAGTATTCATAGGTGCGCGCACAGGAATAGCAGCCAGCGTCACCGATGGCGGCAGCGGCAGGATCAATAAAGGTCGTAACCTGAAATTTTGCGCGCTTCGTCTGCCGCCACCAGCCTAGAATGTAACACCGCTCCCTTCTCACCTGGATAATGTATCTATATCTGAATCTACCTTCATATTTCAGCCCTTTTTCACCGAGATTTTAAAGTTTAACGCACTTTATTGGAACAAAACCCTAAACGTACGCCAATCATGCGTAACAAGATAACGCAATTACGACGCAATGTCATCAGAATTAACGACATTGATTACATTACGAGGTTGGGTTATACTCACGTTCGAATTATCGTCTGTCGCCGACGTCGCCGCCGCCGTCCCACTGTTCTGTCCCACAAGCGGTGTCCCCGCCAGCCATTTTTTCGGCAAGGATAAAATGGAGCTGCGCCATCCTGAAACAATACGAATTATTAATAAGCAAGTTCTATAAATACATTGGTAACCAATTCAAAGTTAACCGCAACCGCAAAACTAAATTAAATCATTATATCTTCCTAGTTGGTTGGTTGGTTGGTTGGTTTCTCTGGACGCCTGTCACACGAAGCGACTTTATTAATGTCTTTATATTAACACCAGGGTTGTAGTCAGCAAGGGTGCATCATTCATTTTACTCTCGTCTTACGCACACACTACGAATTGACATCGAACAGACACCAAGGCGGAGGAAGACAAGGGACAAGACACCGCTTAAGATAAACAAAGAGATGCGCCAAAGTAAAAGTGAAGGTGCGTGTATTTACAAGCGTATTTAATTGCTATTAGTGTGTAATACAATACACGTATAAGGGTAGTTTGAGACACAATCTACGTATACATATACGCAAAATGCGATGGTGTGAGTTTGAGGGGTTGGTTAGAATAACGACAATATTCCAAGTTGATGACGTTGTGGCATTAAATGTGATTTATGACCATGCACATTATTGGCATACGCTTGCTTGTTAATTCATTTACGTCAATGAATCCTAAGCCTTTATGAAAAATCGAACAAGGATAATATCAGGATAATACAAATATCTCTATTGTCCATAATTCCTACGCTATAAAATAAAAGAAAAGCACTGCAATCAAGGGAACCCTTAAAGATTTTGTTCTATTTTTTCATCAACCATTTGGCATCGTTCCAGGATACTTTAGATTGCTCGTTTAATTGCGCTTTCTATTTTAACACCTCCCACAGTAAAGATAAAAAGTTATGAGGTATTTAAATAGATACAGTAGGAAACACCTTGTATAAGTTAAACAAAAGAGGGTGCGTGTGCGGTTTTGTCCGCGGGATAATACGCTGATCCCCAAAAACGTACACGTGTACCGAGAAGCACCAGACACAATGTATTATTACTGCTGGTGGTGGTGCAAAAAAGACATAAAGACATTTCGAAGGGTGCGTACACATTGCACTATGCATCGGGGGTGTGATACAACAAAGGTGTATGTGTGTGCATTGGCGACGTAGATGTGTGGAGTTTCGGGGATTCAGGGATTGAAGAATGAGGGATGAGGGTGGAACGGAAGATTAGCTAGATACGTCACGCGAGAGAATTGCATCGTTGAAATTGTGCAGACGATGCACTCACACATTCTACGCCACGAACAAGGGAAAGCTGTAATAGTCCAGGATGTTTGCACCACATCACGAACGGTGCGAATGAGACATTAACAGGAAGCACACGCATACAAATAAATCTTGCACTGAATTTACGCAATGAACCAACGCAATTGAGAGCTGGGAATGAATGCAATGCACTATTGCAATTGAACCCAATTGGCCATGGCTCATTTATTCCAACATCCCTGAATTATCACCTTCTTTTTCAACTGGACATTTCCTAGGGGCAAAAATAAGTTCCAACACCAATTCTATAATATTTCAGAAATGTACAAAAAGGGCGTGAACGAGCCGTAAAGTTTATTTGCTAACAGCTCACGTCGTTCATCTTGAAAGTCCCCGTGAAGAAGTTCTACTGGAACTGCACAAAACTTTCCACTCTGCTTGACTTGACTCAGCTTTCAGGACTACGTGCGCACACACAGGGAACAAGTTGTAAATCCCGTGAGATGCAACCAGGAAGAAGTCAAACGCGTTTGGACGCATTGCAGACGCGATCGTTCAACTATATTTAGTTCATTTTAACTCTAAAAAAACCTCTGCAAAAGAAAACTGAGAAAACACTAAACATTTCTGAACTTTCATTCAATCAACAACAACTTATAAAGAGAAGATAAGTAATTAAAAAGGCATTAAAATTAAGAGAATATTAATGGTGATAAAAATACACGAGAAGAAAAGCAATAACGCAGGACAAATCCTGAAATTGGAGAACTGATGAAAGTTGCGGAAATGCGAGAGCGCGTGTACGGCGAGGAAGAAAACTCAATTAGGAGTAACATTGCGGCAAGGAGAAGCAAGAACTTGAAGTGCAACTGAAGAAAGGCAGGAGGAACGTGAACAAAAAATCCTACAGGAAGAAAAGCAGAAGGGGACGTTTTTACTACACGTTATCCTCGACCGGCGTTTGTCTCGTCAAAGATAAAGCATCTTAAAACGCAAAGGACGACGAAAGATGGATGGAGAATGAGCGACGGCGGCAACGTAATTTTTATTTGGGGATTTTCGGTTTTACGTGTACACAAAAAGTGAGCAGCAGCCTTTTTCATGTATTGCTGCAATACTGCAGTGCATCCTGCAAGGATTCGAATGGCTTAGCAGGATTTTACACAAAAGCACACCGCTCAATTGCGAGATCAGACCGAAAAGGCTAACAAAACGCACAGGATAAGAGAAGACTTACACGTTCTACTTGTTCAATCAGCTACTGAGAAACTAAATTGCTTGTTACATTAGAAAATCCCCAAAGGATTTAATTAAATTTCCCATTGATTGACGGAATATTTTAAAAGAAATCTAATCAGAAAAGTTAACACACTTTTTCTCTGCGTTTATAATTTATAGTAAAAGGGAAAATCATCCTTTTCGTGTCAGAATTACACATGCAATAAGCTGGACAAATTGAAGTAGGAAAAGAACCAAAAAGAAAAAACAAACTGGGACATGGAAAAATGTCAGAGTGATAAAGTGTTTTATGTCTAGGAAATGTATTAATCTCGCGCTTTCAAGGATAACAAAATGTATAAATAATTAGTTTTAAAGTTTTCGCGTGGAACAAGTTCTTAATTATAAACTACTTGACGGAATTAATTAAAATATTAAAAGAGCAATTTTAATTAAAAATTTGCCAAGTAAAATAAAAGATAATGAAATCATAAAAGCGTTATTAAAAGCGCACGCAATTAATTCAGCGGAAAGTTTTAGAACGCTTAAGTGATATTCGATATACCACAGGACAGGGGGCCGGTCGGTAGGCAGCAGTTTAAATTGTAAGGATAACATGATACTTTTTGCACGCAACGCCAGGATGGCCATCGTGACCGGAGTAGAGATATTCAATTAAAGTGGACGACACTTAACACGCTTTGTTGGCATTTCCGCTTTGTTCAATCAATATTGAATGACAGTCCTTCTTTTGCGTCCTTCTCCATTCAATTCAAGTGTCATTGACCATAATTTTCTTTCCACCTCCTAAAAATAATGCTGACTTTCATGTAGGTATTTAAAATTGTATTCAACTTTTGAGTTTAAAAGGTCAAGTAGTTAATGTAATTTTAGAAAATATGTAGTAAAAGTGAACGTGTACTAAAATGTTAACTTTTTGAGCCTTTAAAGCTCGCGTTGCTGCTTTGTAAATGTTTTTAGCGCGCGAGGGCATTTCCCTATGCAATTTTACGTGTCGTTCCCGAGGGATTTTGCAAGCAGGGTTCGTTGCTTTATGTGTCGAGTTCTAGTTCTAGTGCCCTCAGAAATGTCCACAGGCGTTTTTCATTTAAATACAATTTCAATTTTCTTTTCTATTTTTCGTACAATTTATGCCATGAATCTAAACTTTACTTTTACTGTTTGTTTTAATTAATTACGAAGAGTGAAAAGTTTTCTCATTACTTTAATAGTATTCCTACTTGCATTCCTACTATTCAAAAATAAATAATATTTAGTTTTTTGTTCATTCCTGAAAAGTTGAAATACGAATGATAGATTAGTCAATTGAGAATTATATCTGTCTATAATCTATAATTAATAACACATTCAGCACGTGCATTAATTTCACCTCCAATTACGCACCCTTGTCTGGTGCGTGCGAGGGTGTTAATCATACGTACACGTCCTTTTGCACGCGCTCGAACAAAAAATTCAGTAGGTACGTATTCGATGAATATAACTAATGATAATTTATATTCATCAGTGTTTCATTCCACGCGCTAATTGGAAAACGCAAAAAAGAAATTCTAACAAATTTCCAATTCTAAACCTGTTCAACTTGTCGAAGACGTAATAGAATAATGCATTTGATTGATGTTTGAAATGCTGCGTGAAGAAGGCGATTTTTAGGGAGGCACCAAGCGGAAACGGGAAAACGACATAAAAGCGGAAAATTCGATTTTGGTGCCGATTCAAATCGATGCGTTTCAGTCTATTTCGATTACGTTTCGCCGTTCCCTTGTTCCTTTCTTTTTTCTTTACTTTAATTTCGTTTTCCATTCGCGTTTCCTGCAAAAGGAACAGGAAAGAAAGAAGGAAAAAATTCACACTTGCTTCAGGCGGAAACGGGAATAAAATATTAAGGGGCGAGGCGCAACGAAAATGCATTTACTTGCAGGAGAATAACGAGAACAGGGTATGTTCCCTGAGGAATTGCACCGAGATGCCATCAAGAAGCTTTGGCAAACAAATACAACAGTCAGAGGCAGGATAAAAAGGAATAAATGTATAATAGCTGGAATAAAGAGAATATAAATAGGAATAAATAGTAAAAATTCCAGGAATATTTGAGCTACAATGTGGTTAAACTATTTGTAAATCCAATGCATCCCTTAGCATTGAGATACAACACGTACAAGTGTACTCGTTATGCACCCTAAAACAGGGAATACATTCGCTCCCTGTTCTAATCAGTAACGTTCTGATCACCCTTCTCGCACCGTTCCCCTTTTCACGCATCCCTTGGAACGCGAACGCAATCAGCGTTTGGGACGCACGCCGAAATTAGTGAATTACGCGTAATTACGAATATTTCTCTATTCTCTATTGCGGCCAAACGAACACTCTCTTAATTATCCAACCTGTAAATCTACGCAATACGATAACGATTCTAATCATACGAGATAAAAGTAAATCTTGTGCGCTTAATTCTCACCCCTTGAATAAATAACTAGTTTAGCTCACAGATGGACATATTTTTTGTATATTTATTCATATGTTATTAGTATTATTTATATATATTATGTATATAGATACAACAACAACATTCTAATAGTTTCCATATCCTTAATTCTAATCCTTATTTTCCTTTATACATTTTCGTCTCAATCCGCTGGTGTGTTTTTGTTTGTTGTTATTTCCATTCAGTTAATTGATAATTAATTGTTGAATTACTTAATTGATTCATTGTTAATCTTAATTGCTCTTAGATGATATGTTAAGATATTTTATCACTCATCAGAATGGTTTTCTTTTCTATCACTTGAGTAAGTACTTAGTAAAATTAAGAAAGGCAGATATCAGATACAGATAGATAATTGAAATGAAATAATTTGTTATTTATCTATTAATATTACTGAAGAACTTACTGAAAATATTTCAATGATATGAGAATGGATTATTCATACGACAGTGACGTATTTTTTCAGTGACATTTAAATATTTGATAAGAATACATACAGTAGGCACAATCTGCTTGACTAAGTAGAAAGTTTAAACAATTTACTGCCTCCTACGAGTTAATAGCTTACAAGTTTTTGTATCTTGCTATTATTTATACACATTATTTGTATAAGTAGTTCGATGTGCGGATTTGTTTTTTGTTTTTTTGTTCATTTCGAGAGTAATTGGTCTTCATTAATGCTTAAGCAATAGTTGAACAGCAAAATAAATTTCCATCAACTAAAGAGTTAAAGTTATACTAAATTTTATTGCTTTTGAAGTTAATTTTTTTCCATAGAAGAAATGCATTTTCGTGTGTTCATTAGTACGTAATCATATAAATAATTTTACTTTACGTGTTTAAATTTAGTTTCTTAGTTTTTATTAATATACTAAAATCTTTTGACTTTGCTAAATTTTGCTACACTGTACATTTATAAACATTTATTTATTTTTTGAATTAGTAATAAATTGCACTGAATCAATATCAACCAAAAATATGTATGAATGATTTGACTATTAGATTGTAATTAATTAATAAATCAATTAATTAAGATCTTAGTAATATTCTTATGACTATATATACATTGACAACATTTAACAACAAGTTTTCAAAGGCAAAATGAATCATTCCCGGGGATTTAATAGTTGAAATGAAAAATAGATATATAATAGAGTTGGTGTTTGAATTTTCAAGGGTAGTTACACTTAGGATTAGAATCCATGCTACTATGGATTATCTAGAAACATTTTCGGGTATTTTACGTACCACGCAATGCACTAATTTATAGACAAGACGAAGACGTTAGAAGTAGTCAACAAACAATGGATAGAGCTAAATAATCTATGTGCATCACTGGCAAAATGTCCCAACATTTTTTCGTACTGTTGTTTTACCAAAAAACCAAATCATAATAATATTAGTAACACTCAGTGGAACATTTTATCAGCATCAGGAACAATTGGAATATCTTACATCTAACATTTTCCATATATATATATATTAGTAATTAATAAATATTTTCTTGTTCATAATAATTCAACGTGTTTTACGTTATTTTTAATGCATATGTTTAGTTTTTCCATTTTTGCTTTCTAGAATATTTATACACATATTTTATTATGCATCTTAATGAATTAATATTGAAGTACAGGGCGCCTTTTCTTCATTTTTGTTTTGTAATCATTTACAATAATTTAAATTATATCGAATATGTTTGATACGCGTTTCAAATAATCTCAAAGCAACATAAGTCATAGCTTAATTATTTGCCTACATCTACCTTTTAATTTGGATAGCGTTTTATCTTTTTTGTATTTTTGTCTTTGTTATATTATATCGAGTAGGTAAGTACTATAAACAACAACTATACAGTGAGCATTTCCGGTTTGGATATCCGGGCGTATCTTACATCCTAACAGCCTACCATTTATTTTGACTAAAGTTCCTTCATCGTAATTAAGGTATTAAGTTTTCCTTTTGATATTAAAAACTAATTAATTGCTGCTTTTTTGCACACGCTTTCTTGTTAATTTCATTGGTTATCATTTAATTTTCTGGTTTTGTTAACATCTATAAGTAATATACATTCTATGAAAATTGACACACTATCGAGTCGAGAGAATGATAGACAAATTAGAAATAATTAATTAATATAAGTTCAAACGAAGACTTTGTTTGGTTTTAACTTACTTGCTGGCTGAATTTCTTGAATTCTATTTGTGATATGTGCGTATTATATAAAAAGCTGTTAAAATATTCTAAATCTAAATTAGTTTAGAATATTGCCTGAATTCTAATAATAATTTCATCACCACACTCTGTGTTCACTTGGTTTGTGGAGAAAACATTTAAACAATTGATTTAATTACTTAATAAAATGTTTGTCTATTCATCCAGCCTAATAAATGAAATGCCTAACCAAACAAATATTCTATGCATAAATATATTTTCTGTATATTTAATAGTAATATATATTTGATATATATATATGTATAATCCTTATACCTATATAATTTATATTTATATATATTTTTTTCTTCAGATATAACTAAATTAAGTTGGCCACTTTCGGGCCTATCACTTTGTACTTAATGATATGTATCGATAACAAGCGAACCCGCAAAATGTTCTCGTCCTTAATAAATATATAGAGTATATATAGATGGATGTGTATATGTATGTATATCTACGTAAAGGAACGAGAAACACAGCGAGTTCTTGATATGTAACCTCTCTCAGTTGATATAAACGTTTCCCTGCTTCCGGTTTGATAACCGCTGATAAATGCGAGTTCCGGACACATGAGATTCGAATATATGGGGATATACTTACAACCTATGGATATATTTTAATAACTAATCGCTAATTATGATTAGTAATAATTCATAACTAAATATAACAAATTCCATCATCTGTCCATCCAATTTCGATCAATTCTAATAACGCACTTTCGTATTAAAACAAATTATAAACATAATATTTACAAACAACTCACTATCTTTTTTATACCCGAATATTAGATTAACAGAGGAACCAACGGTGTGAATCAATTTTAGATATGTACACTTAAAGATTTTCGAAGAACTAAACGTTTAAATTAAGCACTTTTTACGTAAATAGTACCCATTTTGTGTGGGATTAGATTTAATAACCTTGACGGAAAGGATTCCGCACTGCAGGCCCGCTAGGTGCCTGCTGGATTTCTGGTTGTTGGGGTTGTGGTTGCTGTTGTTGTTGTCGGAAAGGATTAGCAATATTAGGTTGTTGTTCTGGTTGTTGGGGCAATGATCTACCCATATTTCTTTGAGGTTCTTGTTGTTGTTGATATCCCTGTTGTTGGTAACCTTGTTGCTGGTAGGGATCATGTTGCTGGTACCCTTGACCTTGCTGGTAGCTATAATTATACCCGTTTACCTCATTCCCATCGAGAGATGTTTCCTGCTGACGATATTCCAAATGATTCTGCACTTCTTCGTTGACAGGTTTTTGATCTTGCATTGTATACGTCTGGTACTCTTTGTTTGGAGGATCACCCATTAAAATATTTGCTTCGTTCTCGAAGGGCTTAAAGTCGTAAATGTTGCGTAGGTAATATAGAACTGGAGCGTAGAGTAAATTGGAGAACGCAATACCCACATTAAGTGCTGTAAAACCAATTGCTTCGACGACCCCTCCGGCGATAATAGGGCCAACGGCGTAGGCGACCGAATAGGAAATGTCGGCAATGGCGTAGATGCTTCCGTATACTGAGACGTAGCGGACGTCGACGAGGTACCCTAAGGTAGGTAAGAGCGCAGTGTCGATAAGGGCGATGCCGAAACAAATGCCGCAGATGGGGATCATGAGGACCTTGTACGAAGAAGAAAAGGGGATGATGAAGCAACATAGACCTTCGAGAGCGAGACCACCAGCGGCCATGAGCCACTGATGTTGCGGGTATTTCTTGGCCATTTTGACGGTGAGTATAACGCCGAAGACGTGCGGGAAGAACGCCGGAAGCCAAATCATGCCAATCTTCCAATTGTCCGTTGTAAGGTTGTCCTCCATCCACAACGAGATCGTGGGTTCGAGGAATGCCAGGGCTACGTTGGACATCATGAGAGCGCCCGCGCAACATGCAATGTACGGGTCCATGAAGAGTCGCCAGATGGGAACTGAGGGTGGTTTCACCATTTGGGACTCCTTGATCTGCTGCTTCAGCGGTTTCATCACGAGCAGCAACATGATACCGTCGGCGAGAGACACGAATGCCAGGATCAGAAAGGGTACCTCCTTCCCAGCGAATTGATAAAGGGCGCCGCCGAATGGAGGGGCGACCAGGCATCCGAAGCTGATGAACGCCAGAGCGATACCCAGAGCCTTTGAACGTTCGTTTTCCTCCGTGAAGCGGTCGGCGATCATCGCGAGCCCCGCGGTGTCCGCGAACGCCGAGCCGACGCCCTGTAGACTGCGGGCGAAGAACAGGAGGCCGTAACTGCGGCCGCATGCGAATACCGCCGTCGAAAGGAACATGATGATGAGTCCGATCATCATCGGTATGTCGTAGCCGATGCGATCGATGAGTGCCCCGGAAAACGGGTTCACCATCAATTGGACGATGGCCTTCGACGCGAAGAGGATGCCGGTAGCCGAGTCCTGGCCGTGATGATCGTGTTTCATTGGCATGCCAGGTGCTACTGTCACGTTTCCCGGCACAATAGGATCATCCTGATATGCACCAATATATCGCAAATAGTCCGGAATAATTGGGACAATGACCATGTATAACATGTTATCCAGAAGCAATGCAATGGACACAATGACCAAGATCAGTTTCCTCTGAGAACTTGGCTCTCGTACCTTGTTCCAGAAAGTCTCCTTGAACTCGTTGAAATCCATATTGATTATTGGTATTTGAGTTCCCATTTTGTCCTTTTTATATTCCTTGTTGGTCAATTAATACTTAACGTCCTTCTTCTCGTTCAATAAACATGTAACCACTTCATCAAGTCCTCCAACAAGTACACAGACACAAATATTTCTTCTTATTGCTTAAGATTTATTCAAAAATCTTAGTTTCTTGGACATGTTAATCGTTAATCTATTTCGGTTTAGTTCTTTGTTCATTTATTTCGGGAATTTTTATTCCTTCTTTGTTTTTAGGTGCGGGGGGAGCGCAGTGCCATCGCAGTATATGTATTTAACCTGGACACAGCAAGAAGAAGAGAGAATGAGTCAAATTATCGATAGAATTTTATAAACAGGGATGTTTATACTTTGTTAAATAACATTATTCAAAAATATTTGTTATATTTTCATTTAATTTCCTGGTGGATTGAACGAGAGACACTGCTGAGGTTCAGGAGGGGAACCGGCACTGCGCTTCTTCCCCCCCAGCACCCCGCACGATCTTTTATTATATCCTTGAGCAATTCTTTAGAAGTCCAATCAGCTACTATATTTCTTTACGAGACTTTGATTAAGTAATATTTGTAAGTAATTTATAGAAAATAAGATCCACAGAAGCAAAGGGGGTCAATCATCAAATCAATCATGAACAAACATTAATCTGATGGCGTGTTTTATGTTAAGTAATAAAATATACACTTTAAGCAAGTGCTATAAATAAGTTAAACCCATTTGGCAAAGATTACGTAAAACTATTGATCCGTGTGTTTGCCAATTACGCCCCGCTGCGCCCCGAAGCGCACCGCTGTATTGATTGCGGCCATTTTGTCTAAACCACAGGCGGCGCCATTTTGTTCGAGTGCAACACATACCACCCCATAAAGATATAACACGTATGTGGACGAAAAGAGATAGCATAGAATTCTTTCAGTGCCCCACACATCACTAGTTCCAAGTTTGTACTCTATGCTTTTCGGTAGGTGTATGTGATAATTTAAGGGATGCCCCCAAAATATTCACGTGTATTCAGGTAGTGGGTTCACCGAAATCAATAAATGTAGTATTTGTGTTTGAGTTTTCAGGTGTTGTGTGGGAGCCTTGACTCCTTACAATTAGAATACTTTGTAATCAAACTAGGCCATCGCGTTTTGAATGTATGGATTTTATAATTAGGGGTTAAAACTACCTGCCAATTACGTAAAACTACTTCAAGTTTCTGGGGTGTATTTTGAGGAGTTTCTTGAGATCAACAAGGGACTCACCTGTATCAGGAAGCGCGTTGCCAATGCGGGTGGCGAAGAAACCGCGAATATTGCTGGCAACCCGTTGGGGTTGCTCGCCGAGCAGGCTGAGGCTGCCTCCCGGACCGGGCTGACCACTGCGAGTATCCACGGTGCTGTCCTTGTTGTCCTTCGTTTGGTTTCCCTTCGTTTCTTATCTTGATTTCTTATCAAACTCGTAAAACTTTTGAGTTTGACGATGCGAATTGTGCACAAATTCAAGGGGGGACAATTTCACTTTACGGATCAGCTCACTCCCGAAACCCGAACCGCGTTAATTGCGTGTAATCGTAGTATTTGGTTGAAAATCGAAGTATTTTTGCGGTTGATTAAGTAAAACGGGTCAGGATCCTTCGGCACCCGCAACTACGTGGATGAAGAGGACGACGACGACCGCCGCCACACTGCGCTCAATGTGCACACACTCCGGGGGCCGTAGTGTCCGCCAAGCGCGCGCACCGCCCCACTATCAGCAGCCGCAGATAATAGTGGGGATGCCGCTGCCGCCGCCGACTAAAGGCGTTACGCGCACACTCACCCCGCCAACGGAAAAGCTTTATTGGCTGAATAGCAAAAGCGTCACTTTCCCGGGAGACCAATAATGCAGCTTCCCCCACTTTTATCACCCCTGCCGCCGCCAAGCGCTCGTATACATACGCATTCATGACGTCGTAATCGTAAATACATGAAAGCTCTCCGTTCTGAATGTATAACCGCTGGAATTAAAACACAGCCGCCTCCGATATTACGATAGCCGCCGCCCGCTGTTTTGCATTTAGTTCAGTTATGAAAAAAAATTCAATTTAAAAAACGCACGCATTCATGCCTAATCAAATACGAATGCAAAAGTTTGTTTTCCGAATGAAGCAACAAACAAACTTTTACAAAATAATTATTAAAACTCATTCATTATTTACTTTTCAAATTAAATTACATACCTAATTAATTGCCGCCTTTGACATTCTAAAATTTCATAAAGCAGCAACAAACCCTGTGCAAATACATCCCGGAAAAGTTAATTAAAATTGTTGTTTTCGTTCATCAATAAATTTATCAAAATACTTGAAGAATTTCCGGAAATTTGCAGCCTCAGGAAATGATAAGTATTTACATTTATGTTTCACGGCGTAATAAATAAACTTGATAAAGAATCAATAAATAGCAAACCTATTCCCGATTAAATATTTACTCACCCATTGGTCTTCCCGACGGATCCAGACTTCTAGCGCCGCGTAAATAGAATAAAACCCCTTCGAACGTGTGCAAACCCGAGAAGCGTGCAATACATCCTAACGTTTTTCGTCCTTGGCAGTTTTCCATCATCAAATATTCATTCACTGGACTCGTACGGCAAAGCCTTATGTCACTCTTATTTTTATTAACAAATTAACTTGTTCATCAATGCCAAGCTTTCATTTATAATTAAAAACTATAAAATGCCTTCATCAATTAAGCGTTGACAATAACGGAGAATAATTAAAATTTACTATTTTAAACACTCCATTAAAAATTCATTACGAATTCAATTAAAATGGCTTTGTAAAGTTTGCACAGCCAAATTAAAATGGTCACTATTGATTGCGTATTGATTATTAGGCACAAAAACGAAGTGATAACTTTGCTGAGTATCAGTGAACTAATTAAATAATTCACTTAATTAAAAGAAGAAGTGCGTAAGTTATTCATAGGTGGATGAACTGAGATCGCGTGGCAAAAATCACGACTTGTTTTAGATGTTTTATAAATAAGTAAATAAAATATTCATTTGATTCATGTGATTCATTCACGTGTTATTTGATTTATATCGTATTGTTTTAAAATATGTTTTACATAACATTCAGTTTGTAAACCATACAGCTTGGCCATCGACTTACCAATAATTATTGAATAATAAATAGTTAATGACCTTACACTGCTTTATAGCGCGTAATTAATCAACCACTCAATAATTCAAGGTCAATTTCCCAAAGGATATTAACTTTCCTACTTGAAAAAATTAATCAATAACCAATCAATATATCCATAATTTATCTAAGTCAAATTTGGTTTAAAAACCAATAAGCAAACTTAATGAAAATTAGTTTAAATCCAATTTTACCCAGAATTAAATTTCGTCTAAGTGAAATTTACTTAAAACTTCAAAGTTGTTTATCGTCGAGTAAACATTGCAACACGTTTGTAAAATGTAAAATTTACCTGGAGTGAGATCAGCAACGAAATGAATGTTTGCTGATAACGTCACATGGCGTGATGCGACATAAATCAACATGCACTTAACTTTAATGCACATTTAACGAATTTATTAGTACATCGTTCGTAGATGCAAAAAATAAGATTCCCACTAATTCTACGTTAATTTCATTACGCCAAGTAACAATTAAATTATAGCAAAATAATATGAACAAGTACGTAATTATTTCATATATGTACTTAATTGTAAGCGAAATTACGTTATACTCCACTTAAGTAATAAAAAACAAAAAGACATTATTGTTCTTGTACGCGAAATAAATCCTTGAGAAATGCGTCTCGAGTCTATACACCTAGATCTTGAGCATTAACCCAAGGGCAATAATTTGGCCAATTTCATTCTATTTTTACAACGTGCAATCGCACTTTGCCAACTTCATAACGAAGATGATGAAGTCATTCATAAAAACCTTGCCAATTCTTCTCGACGTCTTCTTCTCTTGGTTATTCATTATTAATGCAGGTACTTATTAGCTTGTTTGCATGCTAGACGAATAACACTCATTACTATTCATTAGACATTTAATGGATGGCATAAAATGCGAATTACAGCGTATAATAACATAGTTGTTATGTTATTTCATTCACTTTACGACTAAAAATAGTTATTTTATCCATCAAATATTTCATTGTTAAAGTGCACACTATATTGTAGAAATAGGTGAATATCAAACTCATAAAATATGAGGTAAAACAAGGGAGAGTTTACTGCGCAGGGGTGCAAACTGCACGTAGACTTTTGCTTTAGGGGTGCATTTTATATGCAATGAGCGCGACGGTTGAATAGCTCTATGAATGAAAATCATCCTGTAAAATGTCAAAACACATTAAGAGGGCGCGTGCACTTTTGTGAATTTACTGCAAGGGATGCTGTCAAATATCAAAAGCTTATATAAATTGCATTAGTATATAATACAGGAATTTTTCTTGCAAAAAAGGGAAGAAAGGGAAGAATTTCAAACTATTTCAAACTTTAAACGTGAATTAATATTCATGGTTTTTTGATTAACTGATTAATTACGAAGGCAGTTTAGAGCAGTACCCTGTATACTATTCAAATATGCACCCCTTTATGTGATTTCGATCCCTAAAGCACGAAAATCCCCAAAGTATTCGTTTCTTCTCGCTTGGTTCAAGTAAAGCGGGCAAACGACATCTTCTTCGGAATGGTACAAGAACCGCAAGAACCAAAGGTGGAGTGCTACCCAACTCGCAACTCCGACGGGGATTTAGCCGCCTCCTTGCCGAGTCGTCTCAGCAGCCGCCTCCGCGCGCAAATACACAAGTTGTTGCATTGTTCGCTTGATTGTTCGTTTGCTGGTGGCACTTTTCCCCTTGCGCCTATTGTTCCTCGCATTTCCACCCTCAACTTGCCCGGAGACGAGCATATTCATGAAATACACGCAGGAGCAGGACGAAACGCGAGAAGTTTTTGAGTAGTCGACCGCCGACGGCGGCGCTGTCACGCGCACAGCATAAATGTTATTGCAATGCAACGTGGATGAAAGCGAATGAAATTGTAATTCGGCAACAAACGACAACTTCAGATGAGAGAATATGAAATGTGTTTGTTACAGACGCGCGCGTTTATTACATTTATATGACGCCGTTTAATAAACAATTGTCAAGAGCGTTGAATTTGTTTTTGGCACTTGCAAATCCACAAAAAATCTTATTTCTTCAGTATTAACTCTACGAGTAGAGTATTGAAGACAAAATAGAATAATTAAATATTTAAATCAAGTCTGCTTTTAATGAGAAGAGTAAATAATTGTCATTTTTACTTCGAAAAGTAAGTATTGAAATTATTATGAAAATTCTTGTATTTTCCTTGAGTGTTTCAAGAGAAATGAATTGGATTCAACTCGTTGATGAACGCCGACCGAAATATTCCAGTAAAACATGCTAGCAAGCATTTGTTCACATCATGTAACGTAATTTAGGCCATGAATAATGAGTTTAGACGAGTTCTGGTGCAAAAGTTTCGTATAGTAACTCGTAATGAACTCTTGTTGTTTCTCATAAGCAAAACGTACATCATCATCAAAATATTTATAATGAATTGTTCCATATATTAAAGTAATTGGATTTCTTAAATAAACAAATAAATCGTTACAATATGTTAAGAATCATTAGTTTTACGTAGTGAATAGATTTTGCAATTTTTACGCGCACGGGTGTATTCGCAGAAAGTTCTGAGCCGGAAAGTTTTTCATCTTCTTCTTCTTCTTCTTTTTCCCGTTTCATTGTCTACCACTGTTTGCGCATAGGCTTAAGCTCGTCCAGATTTGGCTGGGGACTGGGCATTTAAGTATGCTTAAGTAAGTTGCTAACCTGGCCTAAATCAAAGAAGAAGTCTTCTTAACGGTAGTCAACGTTCTCAGTATGACTACTGGGGCGGGGAGACATAGAAAGTAAGATATGCCCTTAAGGCTCTACCGGGATTTGAACCCCGGTCTTCTAGCTGTACCCACACCAACTCACAGAACTACGCTACCACGCCACCCGTATGCACCCGCGCTATGTGCTCTGGAGGGGCGTGGAATATTGGTTCGGTAGACTTAGACGGAGGCGGTCAATTATAACTACCCTCTTCTCCCCTAGATGGAAGAAGTTCAACTTCTCTGAGAAATATTGTTGCTAACTATTGTTACTAGCGAGAGAGTTGAGCTACAATTTGACTCTTCCCGACTTGTTCGGGAAGCCGAAATGAGAGAGTTGGGTCGCTGGGCCTCAGTGCCTTTCGCGCTTTCTCTTCTCCTGGCTTATTAATGCCCGAGGGGAAAAGTCGCAACACTCATTTTAGATGTGTTTCTCTTTCAGGGGTGCGCGTAAGTAAAGTTCGAGTGCGGGTCGCGGAGAGTATTACCGAGTGCGCGTAGAGTCCGAGTGCGGGTCGCGAAGAGTATTACCGAGTGCGCGTAAAGTCCGAGTGCAAGTCGCGAAGAGTATTACCGAGTGCGCGTAAAGTTCGAGTGCGGGTCGCGAAGAGTATTACCGAGTGCGCGTAAAGTCCGAGTGCGGGTAAAGTGCTAGTGCCGTCCCGACTACCGAGGGAATGCCTCCCACTTGTGGGTGGTACCGGGGAAATGAAATACCCGGGGCCAAAATAATGTGCTGGTCAGGTATGAGTTCTCTGCCATTCTAATACCTTACCCATCCGATCCCTTGGCATGATGAGATGCAGGTCCCCCTAGTGACAAAGGAGTTATCGGAAGTCCGATTTCCTTCAGCTTACGGGCGAGAGACTAGCATCTCCCGTTGCTGGCGTACTGCAGTATTCGGCGATGCCGTTGCTCGCACAGCTAAGCGACAATTCATGTCTTCCTTTCGCAATAGCAATTGCATTCTGAAGCTTTAACCCTAAACAACTCTGGCAGTGGCTCATGTCCTCGACTTAAAAGAGTAATCTTGATCGTTTTCAAGAGTCTCTACCTTTAAATCGCGCATAAACCTAATAAAAATAGGAGTCTACCTCCACCCGTGGTAAAGGAGTCCTCTTGATCGTTTTCAAGAGTCTCCAACTAAATAAATCGCGTTTAAAGCTAATGGAGCAGAGCCTCCCACATTTATACTTGTGTCCGGTCGAAAAAAATATCAGTAGTGATGTGTTTTAAAAAAGTGAAGTGCGCGAATTAACTTACAGGACACCAAAGATGAAATCTTTACTGAACAATAGCCAAACGGGGGTGGAATAATCGCCAAGCCAAGAAATCTAGCCAATTACCGAAGACAGCAGCTGATTGCCGAAGGATGTCGTCGACAAAACCGTGAGTACCTTTTATTTTTCCATATTAGATCATGTTAATTCCATCAGAATTACTTGAACAGTCCCTAAATAAGAAGTTAAAATTGCATGATATAGATTTCTTTTTCGGTTTAAGTTAATTTGTATTCAGGTCCCTTTTTACACTATCGATCATTTGCGAAAGCCTAGCTTACAATCAATTGAGAATTCAGTACCCAACTATTATTTTTTTTTTATTTTACTTTATTCATTTTCTCATTTATTTTATTTTGCTCCATTTAAATCCTCCCGTTAACCCTAATTTAAATTATTATTTCGTATTTTTTAAGCTAGTATTCTTTATATTGTGATATATAATTTTTAAAGGGACATATAAGTCCAAAATGGTCATCAAATATTGTTGCAGATCGTGAGGCAACTCTACGATTTAATTTCACAATTCCTTGTGATAAAATTCCTATTTGTACTAATCTTTCATTTGTAAAATGTTAGATTAAAGAGTATTTAAAATACTACTTCTGGATCTTCTAAGATCCAACAAATCGTGAGGCAACTCCACGATTTAATTTCACAATTCTTTGTGATAATATTCCTTTTTATACTAATCTTTCACGTGTAAAGTGATCGATTAAATAGTATTTCAAATACTACTTCTGGATCTTCTAAGATCCAAAAAATCGTGAGGCAACTCTACGATTTAATTTCACAATTCTTTGTGATAATATTCCTTTTTATACTAATCTTTCACGTGTAAAGTGATCGATTAAATAGTATTTCAAATACTACTTCTGGATCTTCTAAGATCCAAAAAATCGTGAGGCAACTCTACGATTTAATTTCACAATTCTTTGTGATAATATTCCTTTTTATACTAATCTTTCACGTGTAAAGTGATCGATTAAATAGTATTTCAA
The DNA here is from genome assembly GCA_963978815.1 of Aleochara curtula. Lineage (NCBI taxonomy): Eukaryota > Metazoa > Arthropoda > Insecta > Coleoptera > Staphylinidae > Aleochara > Aleochara curtula. The sequence goes on along the minus strand of OZ022221.1, from coordinate 9,824,364 downwards.
ATACTACTTCTGGATCTTCTAAGATCCAAAAAATCGTGAGGCAACTCTACGATTTAATTTCACAATTCTTTGTGATAATATTCCTTTTTATACTAATCTTTCACGTGTAAAGTGATCGATTAAATAGTATTTCAAATACTACTTCTGGATCTTCTAAGATCCAAAAAATCGTGAGGCAATTCGACGATTTAATTTCACAATTCTTTGTGATAATATTCCTTTTTATACTAATCTTTCACGTGTAAAGTGATCGATTAAATAGTATTTCAAATACTACTTCTGGATCTTCTAAGATCCAAAAAATCGTGAGGCAACTCTACGATTTAATTTCACAATTCTTTGTGATAATATTCCTTTTTATACTAATCTTTCACGTGTAAAGTGATCGATTAAATAGTATTTCAAATACTACTTCTGGATCTTCTAAGATCCAAAAAATCGTGAGGCAACTCTACGATTTAATTTCACAATTCTTTGTGATAATATTCCTTTTTATACTAATCTTTCACGTGTAAAGTGATCGATTAAATAGTATTTCAAATACTACTTCTGGATCTTCTAAGATCCAAAAAATCGTGAGGCAACTCGACGATTTAATTTCACAATTCTTTGTGATAATATTCCTTTTTATACTAATCTTTCACGTGTAAAGTGATCGATTAAATAGTATTTCAAATACTACTTCTGGATCTTCTAAGATCCAAAAAATCGTGAGGCAACTCTACGATTTAATTTCACAATTCTTTGTGATAATATTCCTTTTTATACTAATCTTTCACGTGTAAAGTGATCGATTAAATAGTATTTCAAATACTACTTCTGGATCTTCTAAGATCCAAAAAATCGTGAGGCAACTCTACGATTTAATTTCACAATTCTTTGTGATAATATTCCTTTTTATACTAATCTTTCACGTGTAAAGTGATCGATTAAATAGTATTTCAAATACTACTTCTGGATCTTCTAAGATCCAAAAAATCGTGAGGCAACTCTACGATTTAATTTCACAATTCTTTGTGATAATATTCCTTTTTATACTAATCTTTCACGTGTAAAGTGATCGATTAAATAGTATTTCAAATACTACTTCTGGATCTTCTAAGATCCAAAAAATCGTGAGGCAACTCTACGATTTAATTTCACAATTCTTTGTGATAATATTCCTTTTTATACTAATCTTTCACGTGTAAAGTGATCGATTAAATAGTATTTCAAATACTACTTCTGGATCTTCTAAGATCCAAAAAATCGTGAGGCAACTCTACGATTTAATTTCACAATTCTTTGTGATAATATTCCTTTTTATACTAATCTTTCACGTGTAAAGTGATCGATTAAATAGTATTTCAAATACTACTTCTGGATCTTCTAAGATCCAAAAAATCGTGAGGCAACTCTACGATTTAATTTCACAATTCTTTGTGATAATATTCCTTTTTATACTAATCTTTCACGTGTAAAGTGATCGATTAAATAGTATTTCAAATACTACTTCTGGATCTTCTAAGATCCAAAAAATCGTGAGGCAACTCTACGATTTAATTTCACAATTCTTTGTGATAATATTCCTTTTTATACTAATCTTTCACGTGTAAAGTGATCGATTAAATAGTATTTCAAATACTACTTCTGGATCTTCTAAGATCCAAAAAATCGTGAGGCAACTCGACGATTTAATTTCACAATTCTTTGTGATAATATTCCTTTTTATACTAATCTTTCACGTGTAAAGTGATCGATTAAATAGTATTTCAAATACTACTTCTGGATCTTCTAAGATCCAAAAAATCGTGAGGCAACTCGACGATTTAATTTCACAATTCTTTGTGATAATATTCCTTTTTATACTAATCTTTCACGTGTAAAGTGATCGATTAAATAGTATTTCAAATACTACTTCTGGATCTTCTAAGATCCAAAAAATCGTGAGGCAACTCTACGATTTAATTTCACAATTCTTTGTGATAATATTCCTTTTTATACTAATCTTTCACGTGTAAAGTGATCGATTAAATAGTATTTCAAATACTACTTCTGGATCTTCTAAGATCCAAAAAATCGTGAGGCAACTCGACGATTTAATTTCACAATTCTTTGTGATAATATTCCTTTTTATACTAATCTTTCACGTGTAAAGTGATCGATTAAATAGTATTTCAAATACTACTTCTGGATCTTCTAAGATCCAAAAAATCGTGAGGCAACTCGACGATTTAATTTCACAATTCTTTGTGGTAAAATTCCTATTTGTACTAATCTTTCATTTGTAAAATGTTAGATTAAAGAGTATTTAAAATACTACTTCTGGATCTTCTAAGATCCAACAAATCGTGAGGCAACTCCACGATTTAATTTCACAATTCTTTGTGATAATATTCCTTTTTATCCTAATCTTTCACGTGTAAAGTGATGGATTAAATAGTATTTCAAATACTACTTCTGGATCTTCTAAGATCCAAAAAATCGTGAGGCAACTCGACGATTTAATTTCACAATTCTTTGTGATAATATTCCTTTTTATACTAATCTTTCACGTGCAAAGTGATCGATTAAATAGTATTTCAAATACTACTTCTGGATCTTCTAAGATCCAAAAAATCGTGAGGCAACTCGACGATTTAATTTCACAATTCTTTGTGATAATATTCCTTTTTATACTAATCTTTCACGTGTAAAGTGATCGATTAAATAGTATTTCAAATACTACTTCTGGATCTTCTAAGATCCAAAAAATCGTGAGGCAACTCGACGATTTAATTTCACAATTCTTTGTGATAATATTCCTTTTTATACTAATCTTTCACGTGCAAAGTGATCGATTAAATAGTATTTCAAATACTACTTCTGGATCTTCTAAGATCCAAAAAATCGTGAGGCAACTCGACGATTTAATTTCACAATTCTTTGTGATAAAATTCCTATTTGTACTAATCTTTCATTTGTAAAATGTTAGATTAAAGAGTATTTAAAATACTACTTCTGGATCTTCTAAGATCCAACAAATCGTGAGGCAACTCCACGATTTAATTTCACAATTCTTTGTGATAATATTCCTTTTTATCCTAATCTTTCACGTGTAAAGTGATGGATTAAATAGTATTTCAAATACTACTTCTGGATCTTCTAAGATCCAAAAAATCGTGAGGCAACTCGACGATTTAATTTCACAATTCTTTGTGATAATATTCCTTTTTATACTAATCTTTCACGTGCAAAGTGATCGATTAAATAGTATTTCAAATACTACTTCTGGATCTTCTAAGATCCAAAAAATCGTGAGGCAACTCGACGATTTAATTTCACAATTCTTTGTGATAAAATTCCTATTTGTACTAATCTTTCATTTGTAAAATGTTAGATTAAAGAGTATTTAAAATACTACTTCTGGATCTTCTAAGATCCAACAAATCGTGAGGCAACTCCACGATTTAATTTCACAATTCTTTGTGATAATATTCCTTTTTATCCTAATCTTTCACGTGTAAAGTGATGGATTAAATAGTATTTCAAATACTACTTCTGGATCTTCTAAGATCCAAAAAATCGTGAGGCAACTCGACGATTTAATTTCACAATTCTTTGTGATAATATTCCTTTTTATACTAATCTTTCACGTGCAAAGTGATCGATTAAATAGTATTTCAAATACTACTTCTGGATCTTCTAAGATCCAAAAAATCGTGAGGCAACTCGACGATTTAATTTCACAATTCTTTGTGATAAAATTCCTATTTGTACTAATCTTTCATTTGTAAAATGTTAGATTAAAGAGTATTTAAAATACTACTTCTGGATCTTCTAAGATCCAACAAATCGTGAGGCAACTCCACGATTTAATTTCACAATTCTTTGTGATAATATTCCTTTTTATACTAATCTTTCACGTGCAAAGTGATCGATTAAATAGTATTTCAAATACTACTTCTGGATCTTCTAAGATCCAAAAAATCGTGAGGCAACTCGACGATTTAATTTCACAATTCTTTGTGATAAAATTCCTATTTGTACTAATCTTTCATTTGTAAAATGTTAGATTAAAGAGTATTTAAAATACTACTTCTGGATCTTCTAAGATCCAACAAATCGTGAGGCAACTCCACGATTTAATTTCACAATTCTTTGTGATAATATTCCTTTTTATCCTAATCTTTCACGTGTAAAGTGATGGATTAAATAGTATTTCAAATACTACTTCTGGATCTTCTAAGATCCAAAAAATCGTGAGGCAACTCGACGATTTAATTTCACAATTCTTTGTGATAATATTCCTTTTTATACTAATCTTTCACGTGCAAAGTGATCGATTAAATAGTATTTCAAATACTACTTCTGGATCTTCTAAGATCCAAAAAATCGTGAGGCAACTCGACGATTTAATTTCACAATTCTTTGTGATAAAATTCCTATTTGTACTAATCTTTCATTTGTAAAATGTTAGATTAAAGAGTATTTAAAATACTACTTCTGGATCTTCTAAGATCCAACAAATCGTGAGGCAACTCCACGATTTAATTTCACAATTCTTTGTGATAATATTCCTTTTTATCCTAATCTTTCACGTGTAAAGTGATGGATTAAATAGTATTTCAAATACTACTTCTGGATCTTCTAAGATCCAAAAAATCGTGAGGCAACTCGACGATTTAATTTCACAATTCTTTGTGATAATATTCCTTTTTATACTAATCTTTCACGTGCAAAGTGATCGATTAAATAGTATTTCAAATACTACTTCTGGATCTTCTAAGATCCAAAAAATCGTGAGGCAACTCGACGATTTAATTTCACAATTCTTTGTGATAAAATTCCTATTTGTACTAATCTTTCATTTGTAAAATGTTAGATTAAAGAGTATTTAAAATACTACTTCTGGATCTTCTAAGATCCAAAAAATCGTGAGGCAACTCGACGATTTAATTTCACAATTCTTTGTGATAATATTCCTTTTTATACTAATCTTTCACGTGTAAAGTGATCGATTAAATAGTATTTCAAATACTACTTCTGGATCTTCTAAGATCCAAAAAATCGTGAGGCAACTCGACGATTTAATTTCACAATTCTTTGTGATAATATTCCTTTTTATACTAATCTTTCACGTGTAAAGTGATCGATTAAATAGTATTTCAAATACTACTTCTGGATCTTCTAAGATCCAAAAAATCGTGAGGCAACTCGACGATTTAATTTCACAATTCTTTGTGATAATATTCCTTTTTATACTAATCTTTCACGTGTAAAGTGATCGATTAAATAGTATTTCAAATACTACTTCTGGATCTTCTAAGATCCAAAAAATCGTGAGGCAACTCGACGATTTAATTTCACAATTCTTTGTGATAATATTCCTTTTTATACTAATCTTTCACGTGTAAAGTGATCGATTAAATAGTATTTCAAATACTACTTCTGGATCTTCTAAGATCCAAAAAATCGTGAGGCAACTCGACGATTTAATTTCACAATTCTTTGTGATAATATTCCTTTTTATACTAATCTTTCACGTGTAAAGTGATCAATTAAATAGTATTTCAAATACTACTTCTGAATCTTCTAAGATCCAAAAAATCGTGAGGCAATTCGACGATTTAATTTCACAATTCTTTGTGATAATATTCCTTTTTATACTAATCTTTCACGTGTAAAGTGATCGATTAAATAGTATTTCAAATACTACTTCTGAATCTTCTAAGATCCAAAAAATCGTGAGGCAATTCGACGATTTAATTTCACAATTCTTTGTGATAATATTCCTTTTTATACTAATCTTTCACGTGTAAAGTGATCGATTAAATAGTATTTCAAATACTACTTCTGGATCTTCTAAGATCCAAAAAATCGTGAGGCAACTCGACGATTTAATTTCACAATTCTTTGTGGTAAAATTCCTATTTGTACTAATCTTTCATTTGTAAAATGTTAGATTAAAGAGTATTTAAAATACTACTTCTGGATCTTCTAAGATCCAACAAATCGTGAGGCAACTCCACGATTTAATTTCACAATTCTTTGTGATAATATTCCTTTTTATCCTAATCTTTCACGTGTAAAGTGATGGATTAAATAGTATTTCAAATACTACTTCTGGATCTTCTAAGATCCAAAAAATCGTGAGGCAACTCGACGATTTAATTTCACAATTCTTTGTGATAATATTCCTTTTTATACTAATCTTTCACGTGCAAAGTGATCGATTAAATAGTATTTCAAATACTACTTCTGGATCTTCTAAGATCCAAAAAATCGTGAGGCAACTCGACGATTTAATTTCACAATTCTTTGTGGTAAAATTCCTATTTGTACTAATCTTTCATTTGTAAAATGTTAGATTAAAGAGTATTTAAAATACTACTTCTGGATCTTCTAAGATCCAACAAATCGTGAGGCAACTCCACGATTTAATTTCACAATTCTTTGTGATAATATTCCTTTTTATACTAATCTTTCACGTGTAAAGTGATGGATTAAATAGTATTTCAAATACTACTTCTGGATCTTCTAAGATCCAAAAAATCGTGAGGCAACTCGACGATTTAATTTCACAATTCTTTGTGATAATATTCCTTTTTATACTAATCTTTCACGTGCAAAGTGATCGATTAAATAGTATTTCAAATACTACTTCTGGATCTTCTAAGATCCAAAAAATCGTGAGGCAACTCGACGATTTAATTTCACAATTCTTTGTGATAAAATTCCTATTTGTACTAATCTTTCATTTGTAAAATGTTAGATTAAAGAGTATTTAAAATACTACTTCTGGATCTTCTAAGATCCAAAAAATCGTGAGGCAACTCGACGATTTAATTTCACAATTCTTTGTGATAATATTCCTTTTTATACTAATCTTTCACGTGTAAAGTGATCGATTAAATAGTATTTCAAATACTACTTCTGGATCTTCTAAGATCCAAAAAATCGTGAGGCAACTCGACGATTTAATTTCACAATTCTTTGTGATAATATTCCTTTTTATACTAATCTTTCACGTGTAAAGTGATCGATTAAATAGTATTTCAAATACTACTTCTGGATCTTCTAAGATCCAAAAAATCGTGAGGCAACTCGACGATTTAATTTCACAATTCTTTGTGGTAAAATTCCTATTTGTACTAATCTTTCATTTGTAAAATGTTAGATTAAAGAGTATTTAAAATACTACTTCTGGATCTTCTAAGATCCAAAAAATCGTGAGGCAACTCGACGATTTAATTTCACAATTCTTTGTGATAATATTCCTTTTTATACTAATCTTTCACGTGTAAAGTGATCGATTAAATAGTATTTCAAATACTACTTCTGGATCTTCTAAGATCCAAAAAATCGTGAGGCAACTCGACGATTTAATTTCACAATTCTTTGTGATAATATTCCTTTTTATACTAATCTTTCACGTGTAAAGTGATCGATTAAATAGTATTTCAAATACTACTTCTGGATCTTCTAAGATCCAAAAAATCGTGAGGCAACTCGACGATTTAATTTCACAATTCTTTGTGATAATATTCCTTTTTATACTAATCTTTCACGTGTAAAGTGATCGATTAAATAGTATTTCAAATACTACTTCTGGATCTTCTAAGATCCAAAAAATCGTGAGGCAACTCGACGATTTAATTTCACAATTCTTTGTGATAATATTCCTTTTTATACTAATCTTTCACGTGTAAAGTGATCGATTAAATAGTATTTCAAATACTACTTCTGGATCTTCTAAGATCCAAAAAATCGTGAGGCAACTCGACGATTTAATTTCACAATTCTTTGTGATAATATTCCTTTTTATACTAATCTTTCACGTGTAAAGTGATCGATTAAATAGTATTTCAAATACTACTTCTGGATCTTCTAAGATCCAAAAAATCGTGAGGCAACTCGACGATTTAATTTCACAATTCTTTGTGATAATATTCCTTTTTATACTAATCTTTCACGTGTAAAGTGATCGATTAAATAGTATTTCAAATACTACTTCTGGATCTTCTAAGATCCAAAAAATCGTGAGGCAACTCGACGATTTAATTTCACAATTCTTTGTGATAATATTCCTTTTTATACTAATCTTTCACGTGTAAAGTGATCGATTAAATAGTATTTCAAATACTACTTCTGGATCTTCTAAGATCCAAAAAATCGTGAGGCAACTCGACGATTTAATTTCACAATTCTTTGTGATAATATTCCTTTTTATACTAATCTTTCACGTGCAAAGTGATCGATTAAATAGTATTTCAAATACTACTTCTGGATCTTCTAAGATCCAAAAAATCGTGAGGCAACTCGACGATTTAATTTCACAATTCTTTGTGATAAAATTCCTATTTGTACTAATCTTTCATTTGTAAAATGTTAGATTAAAGAGTATTTAAAATACTACTTCTGGATCTTCTAAGATCCAAAAAATCGTGAGGCAACTCGACGATTTAATTTCACAATTCTTTGTGATAATATTCCTTTTTATACTAATCTTTCACGTGTAAAGTGATCGATTAAAGAGTATTTCAAATACTACTTCTGGATCTTCTAAGATCCAACAAATCGTGAGGTAACTCTACGATTTAATTTCACAATTCTTTGTGATAATATTCCTTTTTATACTAATCTTTCACGTGTAAAGTGATCGATTAAAGAGTATTTCAAATACTAATTCTGGATCTTCTATGATCCAACAAATCGAGAGATTTGTAAGAATGATCTGCAACAATGAGTTGATGTACCAATATAAAGTTAAATTGAGTCAAATTTATATTAATTATTTGCAATGAGTCGTAATATAATTGAATACTAAAACCTTATTTTTATTTATTATTATTTTTTAATTTTGTTTTATTCCCGTTACCTTTATTCTTCGAAGATTGTATGTAAGCTTGGTAATCGCTAGCAATGCGATACTGTTAGGGGATAGGATATTAAGTTGGCTTATTCAGAGTAAGTTCATTTATGGCAGATGCATATTTTGACTAAGCTTTTATAGGAAAAACGACGGGTTAGAACCAACGATCCAGCATCTTCTTGTGCCGAGACCATGTGGTTCCGCAAGAGGACTTAGAGCTGGGGAGGGTGCCATGATAGGGCCACTCACACTACCGACATGTAATACTGATGATTCTATTCCAGTGGCAAATGTCTGGGAGTGCGACGTCCTTCATAATAAAAATTTGTGTTTTGTAAGATTTCAGGCCAGATAATAGGTAGTCGAAATGCGAGAGGAGTTGGGCATTCAACATTGAACTTTGAAGTAAGTCCGACTTTGAAAAGATATATTAATTTTACTATATCTAGCTGTTTTTATTTGTGTCTTAGGAATTGTGTCTGAACAGTCAAACAAATTACCGAGTGCGGGTACGGTAAAGTTTTTAGTGCGCGTAAATTTCGAGTTCGAGTCGCGGAAAAGTATTACCGAGTGCGCGTAAAGTTCGAGTGCGGTTCGCGTACTACCGACTACCGAGCGCTGTCCCGAATACCGAGGGAATGCCTCCCACTTGTGGGTGGTACCGGGGAAATGAAATACCCGGGGCCAAAATTGTGTGCTGGTCAGGTATGAGTTCTCTGCCATTCTAATACCCTACCCATCCGATCCCTTGGCATGATGAGATGCAGGTCCCCCTAGTGACAAAGGAGTTATCGGAAATCCGATTTCCTTCAGCTTACGGGCAAGAGACTAGCATCTCCCGTTGCTGGCGTACTGCAGTATTCGGCGATGCCGTTGCTCGCACAGCTAAGCGACAATTCATGTCTTCCTTTCGCAATAGCAATTGCATTCAAAAGCATTAAACCTACACAACATTGGCAGTGCCTCATGTTCTTGACTTAAAGGAGTAATCTTGATCGTTTTCAAGAGTCTCCACCTTCAAATCGCGCATAAACCTAATAAAAATAGGAGTTTACCTCCACCCGCGGTAAAGGAGTCCTCTGGATCGTTTTCCAGAGTCTCCAACCATATAAATCGTGTTTAAACCTAAAAAAGTAGTCTTCAGCAACATAAAGTATAGCCCTACGTGGAGTTAAATAAAGTGTCGTTCAAGAGGGTGGGATCCATTCCATGAGACAGCAGTTGGGCACTCAGCGATGGACTTTCAAGTAAGTTTGACTTTAAAAATGTATAAATTTTAATGTACTCAATTTTTATCTTTCATATTTTGTTTTGTTTATTATTTGTCACTAACAACGTTTTCTTATTTCAGTGAGCATCGTCTCCTTTAAGAGGGTGGAATCCGTTTCATGAGACAGCAGTTGAGCATTCAACGTTGAACTTTCAAGTAAGTCCGACTTTGAAACTGTGAATTTTAATATATCTAGCTGCATTTGTGTTTGTTACAGGTATTGTCTATGTTCAGTCAAGCATTTTACCGAGTGCGGGTACGGTAAAGAATTTAGTGCGCGTAAAGTTCGAGTGCGGTTCGCGTATTACCGACTACCGAGTGCCGTCCCGAATACCGAGGGAATGCCTCCCACTTGTGGGTGGTACCGGGGAAATGAAATACCTGGGGCCAAAATTAAGTGCTGGTCGGGATAATGGGATCCTCTGCTATTCTAATTCCATACCCATCCGATCCCTTGGCATGATGAGATGCAGGTCCCCCTAGTAACAAAGGAGTTATCGGAAGTCCGATTTCCTTCAGCTTACGGGCGAGAGATTAGCATCTCCCGTTGCTGGCGTACTGCAGTATTCGGCGATGCCGTTGCTCGCACAGCTAAGCGACAATTCATGTCATCCCTTCGCAGTAGCAATTGCATTCAAAAGCATTAAACCTAAACAATATTGGCAGTGACTCATGTCCTCGACTTAAAAAAGTAATCGCGTTTAAACTAAAGGAGCAGAGTCTCCAAAATAATAAAGTGTCCAGGATAATGAACTATTCCATTCTATGAGACAGCAATTGGGCACTCAACGATGGAGTTTCAAGTAAGTTCGACTTTGAAAATATAGGAATTTTAATATCCCTAGTTCAAGTAGTTTATTATTTTATACTAATGAAGAATTTTTGTTGCAGTGATCAACGTCTACTTCAAGAGGGATCTCCCATTGGAGGGTGCCATGGCTACTCGTGTAGCGGTCTAATCATATATTTGTGTTTTTTTTTTGTTGTTTCAGGTTGCCTTTGACTTTGTCTCGCATTCAAAGCTTTGCAACTTGAATGCAAAACAAAGCCATTAACCCGGCCCAGGGAAACTAAATTGTTAGAATAAAGTTTCACCTGGGTAACTCCTGGCAGGCGCGTCCACGTCGCGGGGGTGGGCATACGGTCAATAATTTAATGATTAACTACTTTTAAACTAAATTGGCGTATGGCTAAGTTCTGCCAGGGACCCGCAGTTACCACGGGTATAACCAGGTACTTCTTAAAATCATTTTAGTAGTAACTTTTAAAACACCCGATGTGTTAAGACACTTAAAATCCATTTACAATTGTTGCTCAGAAAGAGGGATTGTATATAATGAAGAAACAATATCCATGGAGCAAAAGAAGTCCAAAATCAAAGTAAGTTTACATTCCAATAGTAGTAATATGTAGCATCATTCACTACATCATTTCTAACGTCGCTGCAGCAAGGATAATGCCGTTCTGTCCTGTATTTTGCATGAAACTAGCTTATTCTAATTAACAATTCCTTTCATCCATTTAAATTAATTAGCAACACAAATTTTAGAAATCGCAATGAGGTAAGTGATAGTTGCAGTTGTTTGCGAGATGTTTATCTTTCACTCTGTGGAAATTTAAGCAATCGCGATAAGAAACGCTGCTGATGAAACTTATTTGTTTATTTACGCGTTTTATTGATAGAAGAAAAATGCAGCAGTCGCAAATCAAATGCAATTTGCACATTGCATCAATTGCAACAACGTATTGCGTCAATTATAACCATCGCATTAAATCAAAGCAGCGCGCTGAAGAGCTCTCCGACGCTCATGAAGAAGATGAAGGCTCTCTTGCTGTGAAAAGTATTACGTTCAGTTGTGCGATGAAATAATTCATCTTTCTTTACGATTATGCGTGTTCGTTATAATGCGTTAATTGAGCAAAATTGCGCACGTCTTCGCTTCGCAAATGATTGCACTCAATCAACCATCCAACTCCAAGCCTAACAATTACAACAACTCAACAACAAACAGCCTTATTGAGGAATAATAACAGCGTTGAAACAATGTTGATTACCATGTAAAATCCACGTTTTAAAAAATGCTTTACATTAATAGATAATTAATGAAAAATGTTGTAAAACAAAACAAGCCATGTAATTCATGTTATTCAACGTATTATGCAATAAAGTAACAGCTATTTGTTCATTCGTTTATTTCTTTATTCCTTGCTGTTCCGGTTCCTCAATTTTAATGCTTTTTAAACTCTTTCTTTTTCTCATTTCTTACCATAAAATCTCTTATTCTCTTATAATTATTCAGAAATCCAAAATTCTATTCTAAATCTTTTAAATTATACAACTATTAAAGTCCTTTAACGAAATTTTGAAACGATTTCAAATTTACCTTTAGCCTCTTACGCGCAGCGAATGTAAATCTCATAATTAAACGTGTAATTAACATAATTAATGTGATTAACATATATAATACTTAATGTATTATTTAATAGAACACGAAACACAAAGCACAAAAGAATGTTTCATCACGTTTTTCGAATTTTTCCTCAACACTCAACCACTCGACACATTCGCCCAAGTCTCAAACAAACTTCAACTTATAGAGCATGTAAACAACAAACCAACTAAACAATGGCCAAACACACACGATACGCATGAGAATTTTGTGTTTCTTGGTTAATTTAAATGTACAGACATTTTCTTACTCAAGTCTCTCACTAAGTACACATTTAATTTAAACAATTTTTGTTCGTTCATCATGTGATTTTTATAATTTTAAGACTTATTATTCGCATGTCATAATATCTCTAATAATTAATCTTGTGTTTTTTTTTCCTATTAAGCACTAGAATGTGTCAAGCGAATAAACGAAGAAAAACTTGAATAGTTTAAAGAAAGTCTAATTTATACGTCTTATGCGCGCATAAAGTTGGTAATGTCTTTGTACATAAGTAATGCCTTTATATTCTAATATTTCTTTTTCGTTCTTGGCGACTTTTTCGCATTTCATACCGCGTTGGAATAATCTCTTCTCTAGTCCATTTTTAGCTTTTCCCCGGTCTTTTCGTCGTAGTTTATTTATTTGTGGCAGCGCACAACTTTTGCAATAATTGTCAAAGACGTAAACGTCACGTACGTAATACACGAATAAATCGGCAAAGCGTGCATCTTGAGGAATGGACGAAAATTGCGCGCGGCTTTTATTGCCATTACCGCAGTCAGTGTTTCAAGCAACACAGCTTCAAACTTTCACTGTCATTGAACGGCATTCGCTCAGTCAGACTTCGTCTTACTGGGTAACCCAACAACAACCAGTAATTACAATGCCTACCGCAATTTGCATAACGCAATCACAATTAATTTTGCCAAAAGAATCCAAATAAAAACTCATGTAATACATGCCCATCTAACTTGTCCTTGAAATAAAAAAGTAAGAAGAAAAATGAGTGAAAGTTCAATCAATAATCAGACGGAAAAATACATAATTGATAATCAATAAAACATAATTAATCACTTAATCAATTTTTGACATCAAATTATCAACTTTATTTATGATCCACAGTCCGTTTTTCAATTCGATTGAACGTTTTCAAAGTTAAATTAAAATTTATGATAATAGAATGTAAAGAAGCAGCAAATCAAGTCAAAAAATATTCAAAAGGCTAAAGAAAAGTTGTTTCAATCGCGAATGAAAGGAAGGAAGCAACTTGCATAACTTGAGGAAGTTTATGAATCAATCAATCAATCAATTGAATAACTTATAATTGTCGAGTGATTTTAATTACTCCGCCAATTATTGGAATTTGTTAAATGCTTCTAACCTTATTGCATAGTTTCATTGCTAAAAATTTAGTATTTTGCATAATTTTTTGCTGTCGTAAAAATATTATACAAGATTACTTGCAAGATAATTGCAACTATCTCATAACTTTTAATGAGATTATCATCATATTGCATAAGGATAATTGCATAAAGGATAATTGTCGAAGCGATGACTCGACTCATCTTTATTATCTCCATCAATCTGCATCTGAATTTATTATTAAACCTCATATTTTCATATATTTTCTTTGCCGTTCGTTCATTCGTTCGTTCGTTCTTTCAGTCGACAGTTTCATGTTTCAAAGCCGTTAAAGTGATTATCTCGGAATGCGCGTTCGCTCGCTTGAAATAAAAGCTAACGAGCTTTAATTATATTGCGATTATTTGCTTATTAATCGATTATGCATCGATTGATGGACGTGTGGATTAAATGTGTGAAGGTCGCATGTGGTCAATGCATGCACTACTAAATTGTTTACTCATCATTACCATTTTTTTGCATCTTATTTACTTTACCTCATGATGGACTCTAATGCACACCAATCATGCGTTAATTTATTAATAATATATTATTACTGTTCATCAGTCATTTCAACCTTCCTGTAAAACGAAGAAAACTTCTTTATCCTCAAGTCCAACGTCACATCTCTCTATTTCTAAATGAAAATGTCAAAATTACAACATGAAACCGTAAAACAATTTAATTGTTGCATCGTTGCGTTTGGTTGGCAATACAGATTGATGAAAAGCGTTGTTACAAAATCAGTCATCATGAATTCTGATTTGTGCCTTTATGCGATGTACAAACAGTCAATAATGAGTAGCGTGTGGGCAGTTGGCAAATTGTCCATCAAAGTTTGCAATACACAACGAATGCCAATGCGAATTAATTGCACTTAAAATGCGCATCGTATAGCCATCGATTGATTGTGCGTGCCATGCCAATCAATTCAATCAACCGCAATGCTTTACTTCATCCACCAACCAACAAAAAAAATGAATGAGAAGCGGCAGCAGAAGAAGCAACAAAAGTTCCAATTTTCAAGCATACGCTCGTGCAATTAAATTAGTAATGAGTAATTAATTAATGTCATGGGCATTCACACTCTCTTTCTTTGCGCATCACATGATGAAACGATTTGCGCATGACACGGCGAAAAAAACGCGTAAATTTGTTAGACTTGGCTTAATTATCCCAGACGTTTATTTCAGATTGATTTATGAAATTAAGACCAAATTAAGCAATGGCGTATGCAAAACCTTCGTGTATTACGTTATTTGGTGTGAATGAATGGCAGAAGAAGAATCATCATTAAGTTTTCCTTTTTGCTCATCAAGAAAAAGCGTTGCTGTTTACCTTTTAGGTAATCTACGCTCTTGAACGTAATAAACTTTCAATAATTTTAACAAATGGCCAGCGAAAGATAAATGGCCATCAATTATAGAAAAAACTGAATGTAAAAGTCAACAAAATCAAGAAAAATACCAATTTATTAAACAACTGTTGTTTAATTGTCGTAATTAATAAGGAAAACATTGGTAACCAGAGGATGAACATTAAACAAGTGATGGTGAGAAGTTTAGCAATGAAATGTGTTATGATACGAGACGAAAATTACGCAAGAAGCGTATGCAAAGTGTGTAATAATTTAGTAAGTCACGCTTCTCTTATTCTTCTTCATTTACTAGTACTACTTCTTGACGGTGTTTGATGTCTTGTATTGCACTGAATAAATAAATATATTTAGAAATAAATATTCCATGCATGGAACATTAAAAAGGACATGAAAAACATGAAAAACGTGATGATTATTATATGAACTTGAACTGCCATATCCGGTTACAATTCATACACGATGAATAAAATGATACAGTAATAGTACCTTAATAAATAAAGAATAAAACAGCTGAAAGAGAATCGCGAATAATTCATGAAGAATACGGAGTAAGAAATGAGTAATTGAATTAATGAGATGCTTCTTGAATTGACTAAAATGTCATTGCATTATTATTAAGTATACACTTTGTTTAAGTGTCCGCTCGTGTTGTTTTGTTTTGTCCATCCATTCGGTTATTTATTTATGCGATCAGCTCAAAAGTGATTGCCATGCAACAGTTTTAAAACAAATGACGAACGAATAAGGTGAATCACGACCAATCAAACGATGCGCATTAGCAACAATCATAGATTATGCGCGAGATGAACAAATGGCCAAGACGACGACGACGGCGACGACGATGCTGCCAAAGAAGCAGCTGAAGACCAAGACGAAGACGAAGACGATTGTGCAACAAGTCGTGAGCTCGAATCAATTATCCAAGTGCGCCGAAGAAGATGAACAAAACGTCAAACAGCACACATTCAAGTCGAAGAAGAAGACGAAGAAGAAATTGGACGAAGAAAAATAAGTTGCTCTTTTACAGCACAAATAAATGCTACCTCAGGAGTCTGCAATCGGCGCGAGGCAATCGCACAATTCGATAAACCCGAAGAAACATGAAGAAACCACACAGAAGGACAATGAGTGACGTCTGCGAGCACGTCGTTCGTCTTTCTGCATCAATGCATTTGCTTATTACTTAACTAACAATCAAAGAATGAACAGCGAAAAATATTTGCGAGAATCATAATACAATAAACTGAAGATTGACAAAACGTGTCTTAATATTTTGCAATTAAATTTGCCATCCTGCTTAAGCAACTCGTAAAAAATGATTCAGAAAACGTGCAAAAAAATTATAAATTACGACAGCAACAATAGCAAAAAAAAACAACATTAATTGACCAGCTAAAAACGGGTCAAGTTGAACAAGAACATAACTAAATCCGCGTCAAATTAAATTGAAATCAATCACGTGTTTAACTTAAACGCAAAAGAAAAAACGAGATCATCGCAATTAACCACTTTGAACATCTATTTTTTTTAACATTACTAATTACTCAGATTTCACATTCAATCTCTTTCAGCTCATCCTCTAAATAATTAGCTGTTTTACTAGAAAAAAAACAACATTTATAAAGAGATGTTTACATTGAATCAATGCAACATTTAATTAGTAACTACTGAAATTAATTACGAATAAATCCTTTTGACAGCACTTCTGATTAAGTATCAAGTATGAGAGTAAAATCCAAACAAACTTAAACTATTGTACGAAACTAATGTTTAAGTTGTATAATAGTTTCACAAAACTTGAATCTTATTTAATTACCTACCAAATTTAAAATGTTTAACATTCGTTTTGTTTGTTGCAATAAATAATAAATTATGTTGAATATATCGCTTACCATATAGAGAGAAAAGTGAAAGAGATTTTTCCACGTAACGAAAATGTTGATTGTTAAAGCAATTAAAAAGATTTATCAAGAATTTCAGCCTATTTTAGGTAATATGAGATGAGGACTTATTACCGTTCATAGTTACTACGTACTTCACGTTTTTGTTATTGAATTGCATCGCATTGCGCATCAATGCAATTCTTGCAGCACTTGCAAACATTACGAGCGGTTTGTTCCACTTTGCAATCATAAATCACATAAATCGCTCATCTTTGCAAAACGCTTTTCGATCCACTCTGACTCTTGATTTAATGAATGCACCGCGCGCTGCTTTATTAATTATAAATCTCATAACTGCTTTCGACAACAAATCACTTTACCTCTATCGGATTCTATGCAGTTATAAATCACATTTTCATACTTAATCATTAAACATTTCAAAATATTTTATATTATTATCGAATTTCCAAAAATATCGCACCAAGGATGAATAAATCATTTGCCATCGGAATTGTTCATGCTGAAATGCTGAAACACATTCATCAACTAATTCATTTTTTTTCTATTATGAATAGCAAATAAATCGATGAGTCCTTTCGTAATACTATAAATAGTGACATATTAGAATAGTTCTAGAATTTATCGATTCAAACAGAATAAAAAGAAGCTGAAGCAAAAGAAGAAGAAGAAGAAGAAAAATAAAAGATGCCCTCGTTTGTTGAGATATTATTCATCGACATGAATGTATGCGCATCAGTACGCATCTTTCAATAACTTAAAACACATAAATAAACTCACACACTGTTCGGACATGTATGTAAAGAGTTTTGGCATTGTTCTATTGTGATTGTCATTCGAACATTTGGTATTATCATGAAATATTCAACTGAAATGCAACTCGTACATCTATAAATATGTATGTGTCCTACTCCTTTGTCTCTCGTTGTGTTTGTGCGCATCGGAGGACCAAAAAGGCATGCGTACAAAATGTGAGAATTGTGTCATCGACATTTTTAAAAAATGTTTATGCGCGCGCGCACGCTCTTAAATATAACACTAATTACTTAATTATTATTTGCTAGCACAGCAGCCAGCGGTGCAAAGTCAATTAAAACCAACTTCTTTTACAAAGCGCGAGTTAATTTTATTTAACTAATAATCGTGCATGGCGCACACAGCATTTTAATGTTTTCATTTCTTTTATGCGAAGCTGTTTTTAGTTGATTGTATAATTAACTAAATATACATTTAATAAAAGTAATTAGTGTGTGTTTCATTAACCAAGTGCGTTAAAACGGTGAAGAAATCACATTCGACGAATTCAGAAGAATAAATGTTTGAAGAACTTGTCATTGACATTTAACTATACAAATTATATTAAGTACCGCATTTTCAGGATTACTAAAAAACGTGTTGGTGAAGAAAACGCGTTGAATTATTTAGTTAACTTGCTATTTTCCACAACATTTCCACTCAATCGTCGGTCAATTGCATTCTGATTAGATATATCCTGCTTCCCGCTTGCCAGGATTCATGTTTACCTCTCGAAGCAAGAGGAACGTGCAATTTCCTCCAAGATCCTGACCATTTCCCAACAATTGACCGCACGATTTGTGCGCATTGTGCGCTGATAGCTCGCATCCATTATCCTTCAATTCGTCCACAATTCGCCGCTTCTTTTTCTTCGTCAGCCCCTTTTTCTTGTGCTGAAATCTTTTGCTTCTTTTTTATCCTTCTAGCCGCAGAGATAAGAAATTGAACATTTGTAAGTGTCTTTCTTTATTAGCTTTTTTCGTCTATTTTGTTTCAGATTAAGTTTCACCAACAATAATCGAAGGACTCACTAAAAGCAAGAGTGTTAAAATTTTATAATTTTGTATTATCCTTGAAGTTTCAGGCATAAAACTTCTTTAACAGCTGTTTTTAACGTTTTATTTCCAGTTAAAAGATGGAAAATTTCTTCATTATTTACTAGTTTAAAGATGAAGTACTTTAGGTGAAGAAGAATAGTGAAACCAAGTAAACGAAAGGAGTCTTGAGACTCGCGCAAGGTCGCACAACATCTCAGAAGAGCGTCATCATCATTATCATCAATCTGTCATTATCACCCTCACGTCACTCTTTCGATGGCGTAACACGACAGCGTCTAATGTACAATGTCACATAATATTAAGTGAAATGAATAAAAATTATAATCAACTTGAAGAAAGACGAAAAATCTAAAAAAAAATAACTAATTAAACCCACAGCCGCACTTTCAATTTTACGCTGGCGCAATAATAGTAATATTAAAACTGCTGGAAATAACGTTTACAATTAAAAAATGCATAAAATTCCTGCATCCAGCAATGATACTACATCCTTTTCGTTAATGTTATTGCGTTGCATGTGAATTGCACTTGTTTATAATAAAGTTTTATGGCGATTTGTCTTTAGTGCTAATTGTTTATTTACGCGTCTATGATTCACATGCGAGTTATCTAAGAATTTTTTCAATTTTACAGGATGTCATCTAGAATTATATAATGAATAAAAATCTACACCAATTTCCTCTAGTAATTTAAACATTTGATTGAGCCGAGAAGAAAACGAAAAATTCAAAGGCACACTGAACGTGTAAAGCACGAGGAACTCTCTCACTTTCACTCTCAGCGTCACTCAATTTTATGCGTTCGCATGCGCTTCACTCACTCATCCACAACTACGGTCTATTCATACAAATGTTACCTTCAAATGCTTTTTGCTGGTAGCTCTTCCTCCTTGTTCAAAGCACTCTACTTGTTGGGCGCGAAATAGAAAGAAAGAGCAACGAAATGAGCACCCACGAGATGATGATGATGATGATGATCCACCACTTCAAGAACCATCGCGAATGTTTGTGGTGGTAACCACACCATCAAAATGTTTAAACAAGCAGAACATGCATTGGCGCATGTGTGTGATTAGATTCTAAGGTTGTGTGGATTTTTTTCAAACTCTTCGTGGTTGGTGGTTGTGGTTGGCGGTTGAAGAGTGGCAAGGAGAAGTATAAATGCGCATTGCACACTGCGGATGGCACACAGACGACGCTCGTTCCGCTCAAAGTTTGGTAACGTGCCAAACTCTTTTCTCGCCTATGCAGAATTAGTCAACTTTACGGTTTACTAAACAAATTCGGTGCATCTTTAACAGTTTGAGAGTTACCATCTCTAGTTACCATCAGTACTTAGTGTTTAAATCATTTGATAATTTCAATTTGCATTGAGTGATAAGTACCCGAACAAATTAAGTATGAGATTATTCAATTTTTTGGTAAGTTATACATTTACGTCAAGCAATCATTAATATTTATTAAAATTATTATGCAAATGAGGAAACAGGCGCACATTTAACGAGCAATTGTTTAAGAGTTATTGTTTAAAGTCAAAGTGAATTCAACGTCTTTTAATTATTCTCTTTCAAATTCATTCAGTCGCAGGCGTCATTATTGTTTTGTGTTTAGTTTTTGAACACTTGCTACTTGCGTATTCAAATTACGCGCAGGGTTTGATGTAATAGGGCATTATCTAACTTTGATGGCAATAATCATTAAAGGCGCACGGTTTGGTGACTTGTTCGCTTTTTAATGCGCAATCATTATTTGTTTCAGGCATGCACGACTGTGCTCTGCTGCATGGTGCAATGGTCTCTTGCTGGTGCACTTGTCAAACGTGATGGTAAGTTTTAATTAATGAGAAGTATTGAGTATACATTGTTGATGTGCTATTAGCTCCATTACCTGGAGGATATCCATCGGGACGCCCGCAGAATTCTTATCTGCCACCAGGCGGTGGTGGTGGCGCGCCTCCGAGTTCAAACTACGGAGCTCCAAGTGCTGGAGGATTTGGTGGTTCTTCAGGTGGTAGTTTCGGCGGTTCTGGAGGTGGTGGTTTTGGGGGTGGTGCACCTTCACAGTCGTATGGTGCGCCAGCTGGAGGCTCAGGAGGATTTGGTGGTGGTGCTCCATCGAATTCGTATGGTGCACCGGCACAGCAACCTTCAGGAAGCTACGGTGCTCCATCTCAAGGATCTTCGGGCCGGCCATCTCAATCATATGGCGCGCCTAATGGTGGTGGAAATGGAGGTGGTAGTGGAGGATATTCTGGTGGTCGTGGAAATGGTTTTGGGGGTGGTGCTCCTTCTCAATCTTATGGAGCACCTGCACAGCAACCCTCTGGAAGTTATGGCGCTCCAAGTCAGCAAGCGCCAAGCAATAGTTACGGAGCTCCTGCTCAACAACCGTCTGGAAGTTATGGTGCTCCTTCGGCAGGAGGTAATGGTGGATTTTCTGGTGGTCAGGGAGGTTTCGGAGGTGGTAAAGGACCAACAAGCAATTACTTGCCTCCATCCACTTCTTACGGAACGCCAGTAGCTCCAGCTCGCCCACAACCGCAACCATCGCGTCCAAGCCAAAACTACGGCGCTCCATCACAGCAACCTTCAGGCAACTATGGCGCCCCATCAAGGCCGCAAACTCCATCAGGCAGCTATGGTGCACCTCAAGGAGGACAACGTCCATCGCAATCATACGGTGCACCAAGCGGTTCATCATTTGGAGGTAACGGCGGTAATAGCGGCGGACGCCCAAGCCAAAGCTACGGCGCGCCAGCTCAACAAAAGCCAGGTCAAAGTTACGGAGCTCCAGCTCCAGGAGGCTCATCAGGTGGCCGGCCAAGCCAAAGCTATGGCGCCCCTAGCCAAGGTGGATTTGGAGGCAGTGGTGGTAGCGCACCAAGCCAATCTTACGGTGCCCCAGCTCAACAGCCATCCGGAAGCTACGGAGCACCAGCTACACGCCCTTCTCAATCATACGGCGCACCAGCTGGAGGTAACGGCGGTTTTGGCGGCGGTAGCGGACGCGGCAATGGCGGATATTCCGGTGGAGCACCTTCCCAATCATACGGAGCACCCGCTCAACGCCCAAGTCAACAATACGGAGCGCCAGGCGGCGGTAACGGCGGTCATTCCGGTGGAGCACCCGCACCACGACCAGCACAACAATACGGAGCTCCATCCTTTGGTAACGGTGGTGGTAACGGAGGTGGTGCAGGTGGTTACTCATCCGGCCGTCCATCTCAATCATACGGAGCACCCTCAGGCGGCCAGCGCCCATCTCAATCATACGGCGCACCACAGCAAAACGGTGGTGGTTCAGGATTCGGTGGCGGAGCACCTTCCCAACAATACGGGGCTCCATCTCAAGGAGGCAGCGGTGGTGGCCAACAATACGCCAGCAACGGAGGATACTCATATTAAACACCTGTATCTTACCCGATCCAAGAAAACCAAGATACAAACCATAAAAACAAAGCATTATTGAAACAAAAGCAAGCAAACAAATGCATAACAACTGTACATAATTTGTTTATAGCGCGTTACCATGGCACCTACAAGTCGGTAATTCTATCAGATCTTTTAATTTTACATTAATTAATAATTAATAATATTTTAACGAGTAATATATTAACACACAATGAATTGTAATTAATATTTATTTATTTTGTAACATATACTCTTGTAAGCAAAGTGCATCAACAAAAATTTGTAATTTAACGTTTATGAATAAAAGATATAAAATTCATATTTCAATTGCATTAATCAAGGATATAAAGAGGACAATCGCATTCACCAAGGATAATTAAACTATGTTTTTACCTTGCTTTTCATATACAGTAGTCAACAGTCTATATTTATTTGTATACTCTATATATTATGTATATATATATATCATCTTTTTTTTCGTATTTATATATGTATAATATATATTTTTTTCAATAAACAAAAATTGTTTACATATATATATTTAGTGTTTGTTATATATGCATATATATACTTGTACATTATTTACATCAATATATGTATATAGATATTATGTATATATATTTTTAATAATAATCAACATAATTTAAGTGATTCTAATCGAAAAGAAAAAATCTAAATCCCAAAAACCATTCGTAATTCTTGACTTTTTCATTCATCTTCTTCTTCAATTTCTCGCATGTTTAAATATTTGAAATTGTAACAACATTTATAATACAATAATACGTTCGATATCCATATCACTTATTTATCTATCACCTATCTATGCATTATTATCCTCAAATCTCTTATTATCCTGTCTCATTTTACGTTAATCAAACAATAAATACGAAAACGTAATATCTGTTCTTAGTTTATGAATATTTTCTTGTAGGTCTTATCAATTATTATCGTATATCATAATGATATGTTATAGTTGCACATGATATGTTTTTCGTCTATCTATTTATACAGAATGTTTCGCGAGAAAACACACGATAAGGGCATAGTTTCTTTCATGATATGTACTTGTTGCATTTATATTTGTTTTCCGCTAAGTTTGTTTCTAGTTTTGCAAAAAGGATCAACAGTGAGTGAGGTTTTTGCAACCGTTTTAACACCTAGAAGTACGAGTTATATAGTTATAATAGTTAATTAGGTTTTGTTATAATTAATTAGTAGTTAAACAACAATGTTATTAATATTATCCACTTGATCGTTCACGTTTAATATTAAAAATAATAAACCGTCAATTAATGAATTCTCCGCTTTTTGGAAACAGAAATTTTAAGAATCCATATAAAACTCAAGATTTTCGATTGACATTCTGCATTATGAATTGATTGAGAGAAATTGATTGCTTTGAAATTATTGATTGTTTCATCTAAAAATCGTATCATATTTGACAAATGTTTACCAATTACAGACGACTAACGACTTATTCCATCCTTAGTATTATTTTATCCAACAAAAATGTGCGTTGCAAATGTAAAATATTTAAATTCTTTGTGCCATAAACATTTATCATAATAACACTGACGGATATTTTTTTGCGTTATTTTTTAACATTTAGTTAAATATGTGCTAAATAGCAATTGTTCTCTTATGAAGCAACAACTAGATATTCATTAATTGTTTGTCTAAACTTTAGATAAACAAAACATTTACTTATTGAAATCTTCTTGCAAGAAAAAACATTAATCTATCAATTCAAAATATTATTTAACGAGTTGAGAAGCACATTTAATATCTTTCTTCATTCATTTGTGTTATTATTGTGAGTATTGTAACAATGATTTTTTTATATTATTTATTTAATAATAAACTATGAGAACCAGCTCATAAATTAGTTAAAACGTTTTGTGTTTGATAAACTATATATTTATTGAAACCACGGAAATTTTAATTATTCGTGATGATAACAAATCATACGATTTTTAACGAATTCTTTCTTTTACATCACACTAATACTGCTTACTATATTTAGTTATTAATTTATTATAAGTAATTCATTTACTTGTAGGTTATTTGGTTGCATTTTTTGTGTTAATCTTATATCATTAACATCTGTTATTATCATGTTATTAATTGTTTATTATATACACTCATTAATTAATTATTTCTACGCAGTTGACATTTAAGTTCAACAATAAACGTGTATGGTTTGCTATTGTTGTCTAGTAACACACCATTGATATGTATTTGTTGCATTTAATTTACGATATGCTTCAGTTACTCATTAATCTCTTCGTTGATTGCTTGTTTAATGATCTCTATCGGGTTTTCTTCTTTAATATTACGACGTATTCAAGTTAAACCAATTCCGGCCGCGCCATATTTTGAATGTTTGAGCATCTATGTATTGATTGGTACCCTGATCAATTATTCTTTTATTCTCTTTATATCTTTTCACGTGTTAATAGTTGGACAGTCGAAGAAACAAAACAAAACCGCATTAATTAATAATGAGCCTTAGATGGCCATGAAGGGAAAGGACCTTCATTTTGTTAATGAGTTTTAAACTGCGTGGCTTTGGAGAATGGTTACACCCTTGTTTAATAGTGGTTTGTAGATTCTTTGTGTGTTTTGTGACTAATGAAAATGAATAAATTATTTACCGCCTGATGCAGCAGATCAAAGTGTTGTCTGCGTCGCACCTGGATTAGCACCCTGCCGCATGCCGCCGCCGCCTGCAGCTCGCAGCTTCTCCACCTCGCCAGAAGGAATATCGTCGTCCGCCTCCAGAGCCGGATTGACACGACCGTTTCGCTCATCCTTACCGACCATTGTTGCCGCCCCGTACAGCTTGCCCATGGCGCCAGAAGCCATCACCGATAGTTGTTCGCCGTCTTCGAGCTCGTCCCCAACGCGCTGAATGTCCTCCGGGATATTCACCACGCAGTGGAAGACATCATAACCAGGAGCTAAGCGGCCAGACTCAAAGACCCACTTCGTCCACCATGATACCCCGACCAGAGTGATCAAGGACATGCTCATTGCCATTGTTCGGAATGGGAACATTTGACGCTGACCTTCTTCATCCCAGCCAGGATAATGAATGAAAGCATCCAATCCCATTAAAGGTTCGCCGCCACTCAGACGTACAAAGAATGCAACAATATACGCAGCCAAAGAACCATACGTATTGCAGTGGTGTTTAAAGTGAACTACCATTAGAAGTTGAGGGAAGAGAATGACGTAAACCAAGTCGGAACACATTGACCTGTTAATCAATAAAACCACAAAACACAATAGACATTAAAGTAGACATTAAAAATCTGGTTTAATAAATAAATATTACCATAAACCATAAATTGATGGAATGGTTAAAGCCATGACTGTGGCTAAAAACCCAACGACGAGAATAGATGCCCTCATGACCCAAATAATTTCCATTTCGGACGCACGTTGACGAAAGATTAATTTATAAACATTGCGTGCAAACATGGAACTCGCAGAAAGGACACTCGAATCAGCTGAAGACATGACTGCTGCGGAGACAGCACCAAGCCCGAAGAATGACACGAAATCAGGGGTGAGATATTGAAGGACCATTGGAAGTATCATACTGGTTTCATCTTGAGTTAAAGGATAAGGACCTTTGTACGCTGTTTCATTCCATGCTATAACAACGCAACACAATAAAAATTGATTCCGTTTCTTCCTCAAGAACAGATTCTTAACTCACCAGTAGATTTAGCAATTGCTCCGATAAGAACTGGAGGAATCGCCATTAAAATACAACCAAAAGCAGCGACGAAACTCAAGAGTTGAGCAGTGTTTGCTGATCTGCTAGACAATACTCTCTGGAAGTACACCTGCCATGGAATACCCCCAAAAACAAGCAGCAATCCATAATCCAAATAATAAAAGATCTCTTCGCGTTTCACCGATCCAATCCAATCCACATCCATCGAACTAAGCGGCAACACTTTGTCGTTCATCCACGCGAAGGGGATGCACATCCAGAGGCCGATAAAAATACAAAACAATTGAATAACGTCAGTGTACGCCACCGAATAGAGACCGCCGAAGAGGGTGTAAAATACTGCAATACACGCGCTGAAAATGACGCTGGTGCGATGATCCATGTCAATAATCACTGATAAGGTGGCACCCAACGCAGCCAAGATTCCCGCCGCCCAAAATACTTCACCGCAAAGTGCGGGCAAGAACAGCAAACCACCCATGCGCTCCCCGAAACTATCCTGTAGTGGATCCAGCATGGTAACGTATCCTTGTTGTCGCATTTTATTCGCAAAGAAAATACCGCCAAATACCAAGGATAACGAATAGCCAAATGGTGCTTGGCACCATACCAATCCTTGAGTGTAAATCGCCTCGGCAGTGCCGTTTATGTAGCCGCCACCAACCCATGTTGCTATTAAATAATTAAGACATTCGTTAAGATCAAAATTATTGGATACATGAAAAAGCAGAGAGAAAAGTGGATCAACGAATCAATAAAGAATATAGCCTTGAATTATAATAGCAATACACTTATGTCAAGGAATTGTCCTTGGAGATTGTCCATATAAAGTTATTTATATGCTCTTTCATTCATGATTATCCTTCATAAATAAATTTTAAAACCGTTAAGGAAATGTTTAAAACAAATTTGCGCCGCTTCTCTTGCACGAAGTAATTTAATCCAGTTAAGATCGTATGATTCCGCATCGCCTCTTGCGATCAATTACAGCATCATCGTAATTAATCACGTCATCAATGAATAATAATGGATCGAATTAAGTGATTGATGTTCTCTTAGTTGACATTCAAGCACAACGCATTTACATTGGCTATCAATTACGTGATACGATCTTCTACATAAATAAACAAACTTTTGTCAAAAACTAGTTCAAACTTAAATGTTCCTGTCCATAAGGATAAAATATCTTCAGGATAGTTTACTTATAATGTAATAAATCACCTGTCATCGTGAAAATGCCAACGAAGAGACCAATATTCCTTCCGGCAAGCATGACCTCCTCTTCGGAATCATTACCCTCTTCCTTCTTCCTTCCAGCCCATATTCCCACGCCAAGGATGAGAATATAGAAGAGGACAATGGATATAACGCCCGCCACATTAATCATGTTGATTCCTTTTTCTTGTTTTCGGCTGTTCTTTAAATTTCCTTTTGCTTCTTCGATTTAAATTTAGTGTAACGTTGCTACTCTTCAAAGTTTATTAGTAGGACTCATTGTAAACGTTGTAAACATTAAACATTTCCACGTCTAACATCAATTACTTAACGAACGAATCGATATCTTACGTTTGTTGTTTGCTGCTGTTGTTTATGCAAACATGGCTTCAGGGGGTCCTTTAATGAGGTAACCACCGAAAGCACTTAGGCTTGTTTTTAAAACTTTATTAAAACGCGTGCCGTAGCAATAAAAAACAGTCACTTGTTTAGTCTGTAAATAGTTTAATATATTTGCTAGTAAAATATATATATATTTCTTTATATATATGTTGAAATGATATGCCAATCGGTGCTTTCTTTATTTATTTAAATGTTTTAGGTTTTTAGGTGTTACCATATGAAACGAAGAGAATGCAACGTATCGATCGCGTTTCCGGTTGATGGCTGCCCTTATCGAAGATTAAGGATATAGAGTTTGTTATGGTAACTGCGCTTAGTTTGTTCTAAACAAATTCAACAATTGCGTAATGAGAATAGAAGATGGCGTGTGACTATGGCTAATTCTGGTGGCGGCGGATGACGTCAATCGAAGAACAGCAGTCGCCCCAACGTAGGGAGGTCTTCTGCGAGGGGCTATTCCTTGTCCTGAATCCTAGCCCGCACATGGGCGCTCCTCAAAAGGCATTCAAACCACTCAAACGAGCCGCAACGTCACACAACGCTTAAAAACACACCGCGAAAGTTAATCGTAATTTAGTAATAGGTTTAAGTTGCGGTGCAATTGGATAATTTTGTTGTTTGGTTGCGATTTAAATTATTTTTTGTGGAGCCGAGTTCCAACGCACATTTATCGATATTCTCGTGACGGTTGTGCGACTGGGTGCTGCTGGGTGCGCTCAAAACGGCGGCGGTACGACCACGACGCGCTCGTAACTCGAACTGTCCGAGCCCAGCATGGAGATCGGCGGCGGCGTTTATTGATCCACCATGCCATGATGGGCCGCATTTGTATGCGTGCACCTACAGGGAATGTCACAAACACCCACGCAGTCTGGATGAAGACAAGGAGAGCCGATGAAAGAACGTATGACGTCAGCAACATTTTCGGCCGCCGCCTCACAACCCCCATTGGCGGTCCCCGCAAATAGAATGCTATTGGTGCTTGGTGCGGTTACATCGCCGTCGAAAGAGACAAGATGACATCGTGCCCGCCTCCAGCGCCCACGCGTTTTTCGTCAATTCACCCCCTGCACCTCGCAGGAATGGGACATTAGCATCAGCCGCCCATCAAGTATACTATAGGGATTTATACGTGGCCCACGCAGCCGTCACCCAATCCTAGATGAAAGCGGTTTGCGTAAAAAACTTGTTTTTATTGAAAGTTTTAGTTACCAACTTTTTGTACGGACGCGCGCGCGCTTTTTGTTATTTTCTTTATTCGATTGAAGAAAATATGTAGGATGATTGTTTATTGATTTCGATATATTCCTTATGATTTGGCTTAGTTTTTATGTGCTTTTGAAAGACATCTGGTTTAAAGTGTGGTTTATTTACTATACAGGCGCAATTCATTAAAATTCATTGGCCGCGCACTTGGAATTAAGTGAAATTGATTGCTTTATGCATGCGCATTTTACTAGCACTCGAAAGTCGTGTCAAGTACAAATTTTTGGAGCATTGATTTCATTCCATCAATTTTCAATGTGCACGTAGCATTTGCCTTAATTTGCATTCGCGGCTTTCGCGCTGGAACATTTTAAATCTTAGCGCGCCATCTGCAGCATGAACCGATAGTCCAATAATGATATGTTTGTTTATATGTTGGTTAATAGTAATTAAATCAAAAATTAAGTGGCAATAGAGCAAACCATGCAACATAATTCTTAATTATTAATTACAGAAATATAAATATATTACTCTAACTATATAATTTCTGGAAACGCATAACCTGAAGAGCAAAGTGACAGACGCTGTGTAACTTGTGTTATGTCGCGTACGATTCGTTTTCTTTAGTGCCTTTCAAGAATATTTAAATCGTTGCTATGGCAGATCCATTGAGTTTATTACGTCAGTATAACGTAAATAAGAAGGAAATAATCGAACGTGATGACCAGATCATCTTCGGCGAGTTCTACTGGCCTAAAAATGTTAAGACTAACTACCTTATGTGGGGGTAAGTGTTTGTTTACTTTACTATTTCTACTCGTATTTCGCAATTAGACTAAATAATGTGTTACGTATCGTTAGTGCTGGCAAGGATGGAGCCCCTAAAGAATACTACACATTGGAATGTCTGCTTTATATGCTCAAACATGTTAACCTTAACCATCCAGTGTATGTTCGTCAAGCTGCAGTAAGTTATCATACCAGTGTTTGGTGTATCAATAGATACTTAAGTATATTGTGTTTCAGGCTGAGAATATTCCAGCAGTACGACGTCCAGACAGGAAAGAATTACTGGCTTACCTAAATGGTGAAACAGCCTCATGCCCAGCTATTGATAAAAGTGCCCCTTTGGAACTGCCTACACAAGTCAAACGCTCTGCTGACTATGATATAGCTGAAAATAGTGCCAAGAAGCCACGATTTGAAGATGTACATGTTCAAAATCTACGTGAGCAATTGGCGGCGCGTTTGGATGCCCCCAAAGAAGCATCTGTTACTGTTGATAACATTAAATCACTATCAGAAGCTATGTCTGTGGAAAAAATTGCTGCCATTAAAGCTAAACGTTTAGCCAAGAAGAGGACCACGATCAAAGGCGATATAGGCCAAGAATATGATTACAAGGCGATTCTTGATTTAGATGTGGATATTACAAAAGATATCTTGAGCAGAGAGCGACAGTGGCGTACACGTACATCTATCTTACAATCAAATGGCAAGACGTTTGCGAAGAATATTTTAGCGCTGTTATATAGTATAAAGGCACGAGAAGAAGGACGGCATCGGCCGCCACAAGCACCACCAGCGATAACGCCACGACAAACTCCTGTTAAACCAGTTGTTCAACCGGTTGGATACAATCGTTACGATCAGGAGCGATTCAGACAGAAAGAAGAAACTGAAGGTTTCAAAATTAACACAATGGGCACCTATCACGGAATGACCCTTAAAAGTGTGACGGAGGGTTCTGTGAAGCCTCAGAGACCCACACCACAAACACAGAATCCCATGCCATCCAATTCGGCACGGCCACAAAGTGGCGGTCCACAAAAACGTATTTCGCGCACACCGATTATCATTATACCTGCAGGTGCATCTTCATTAATTTCTATGTATAATGTAAAAGACATATTACAGGTAAATTCAACAATTTCGTTTAAATGATACGCATCTAACTTGGTATTCTTCTAGGACTTCAAATTTGTTCCAATTGAGCAAAAGAAAGCTGAGGGTGCGAGACGCGATAATGAAGTATTACTGCAACGGCTGCGTAATGGTGTTTCAGTGCCTTATCGTGTTGTTGATAATCCAGCAAAATTAAGTCCGGCCGATTGGGATCGTGTTGTAGCTGTTTTTGTAATGGGTCCTGCTTGGCAATTTAAAGGCTACCCATGGGAAAATCCAGTCGATATATTTTCGAAGAGTAAGTGAAACGTAAAAGAATTAACTCTGTCTAATCGCTCTGATTTCAGTCTGTGCGTTTCATATTAAATACGATGAAATGAAACTCGATGCAAATGTTGCACGATGGGCCGTTACAGTTATTCAACTCTCGCGGTCGAAACGGCATTTAGATCGCGCTGCTTTAATGGTCTTTTGGGAGAAATTAGACAAATACATTATGCAATATAAGCCGCATTTGCGTTTTTGAATAATTTTCGTATATATCTATGTACTTAGTCAAAGTGCGAACCACGTTTAGTCTCTATGAAACCTCACGATACAAGTTGTACGAAGCTGTTATTTGTTCATAATAAGAAGCTTAAATCTTCGAGGTTTGGCGCATTGAGAGGTTGATCTTGTTGGAAGACTCGATTATGTTTTATTTGATTAGAAAAGAAAGTAATGTAAATGGTGTACATTATTTGTACAGTTCAAGAATTTATATCATTAAATGCATCAATAAATGTTGAAAATAGGCTGAACTAATTTTGTAACGATGATGTATACACCTGAATTAAATCTTTAAGGTGGGTTAATAAAACTTACGGAAGCATCAATTTTTTAGCTATAATTGATATGTAGTCCTTAGTATCTCCATTAGCGCATACCTGTTGCATGTAGCAAACAACCTTTTTCCAATCGAAGAAGTGGCTTTAATAACGCAATGTGGCCCATGTTTGGTGATAACTTGATAGCTTGTAATAACAACACAATAAATAATGCGAAGATAAATTGTACTCATGGTTTAAACTTTACCTTTCTACCTTGTTCCATAAATCAATCGTCAATAGACTTATCCGTGAGCGCAAATCGTGAACTATTTAAACTGAAAATATTTGGCAATATTAGAATGTATTATTTCATTTAAATGTATCCAAAGTGATTTATGTTTAACAGAAAACCCCTAAGGCAAAGCCAGGTAACGCAAAGCGAACAGTACGTCAACACGAGTTTGGACCGCGTTTGTTTATATCGCGTGCAACAAACGCACAAGTTTGTGCATAAACTGAACATGTTTCGGATTTGTTGAACTACGTAGTGTTGGGTTAGCAACGTTAACAGAAGAACAATTAAGATTTCACTTACTTGTAATCGAATATCCTAAGTATTTCTCAAGTATCTAGGTACGGTTAATTTGAGCTCCTGGACTTCTTAATTTTGTCTCCATCTCGGGTATTATCTCTTCCCTTAAATAAATGAAAATCGCGAAAGCACTGCACTTTAATCGATAATTAACGAAATCCACTCGAAATTAAACACCGAAAAACGCGCACTTTTCACCACTGTTATAAAGACGCGTTTATTACACTATTTACACTCGCGCACTTTCAAATTACAATAAATAACTACGACATGCTTTAGAGCAACACGAAATGCAAACAGACTAGACGAAAGTCCAGGCCAAACTAAATTTTGCTATTGCTGATAACAACGTCCTTTCCAGAGCGGTACTGCGATCGCGTGCAATACGGTTTGTCATCCCGTATACATCTAGTTTATACATATAACTATTCTCGTCCTAATAAAACTTAATTTCAACTTAAATTGACGTTATCTATGGATAATATATCTCAATATCTTTTACCAAACTATTCAGGATTTGGCAGAATTAATACACTCCAAAGCACAACTTATATTATTGTTAGTGACAGAACCCATTTGGTTTCCTTACTATTCAAGGAATGGCTAATTTAAATTAACTAAGGAAAACAGGAATAACTTATTATGATTCGAAACCTTTCCTGCGCATAATGCGCCAGTCGATTGCGAATACATTAACAGCAAAGTGCTTTGAAATTTCGTGTTAACTGTAAATATAAATAAAATTTACAATATAAATGCAAGTAGATCAATACAGTTGCATTAGTTGGGAAATTAAGTCGTAAACATTTATTACGAATCATCAAAAGTCATGCGTGGCACACCACTTTTTTTGATATATCGCCGATATTGTTTGTACTTGTTGTTTTCAGCGAGCTTCACTTTAAGATTATCCTGCTCCTCTTGCTTCCACTCGTCAAAGTTTTCTCGAATCCACAACTCCTTTTCTAGATACATTTCTCGTTGATCATCATCAATCGACTCAAATTGGTAGCTACCAACTCCCAAGTAGCACCTAATGAGGTAGAACTTCTCTTCTCGCGTGAACTCCGCATTTTTGCTCAGATAACGCTTTGCAAAGAAGCGTGCATACCAAACAATATATTTACATATTGTATAAGGTAGAATGATTAGCTGAATAAATAATATATTATACACTGAGGGCTTTGCATATGAACCTTTAATATCCATCTTGTCCTGAATGATCTGTTGTAAAACTCGTTCAATTTCTTCGCGCTGCTCACTCTTTGATTTCTTGGACCTCTTTTCATTTGGCAGCAGATTCTCCTCTTTGGCTATCTCCATCGCCTTATTTCGATACTTTGGCACAGTTACAAAATACTTAATGGCCGATTCATATCGCTGTTTTGCGCTGAAATATTGTATCAGTGAAATGATCGTGATTGTAATGAAGATCACGATCCGTACGTCCACTTTGGGGGCCATTCGCCTCCGATAATATCTATAGTAATGTGAATAGTACTCATCGGGATTGTCCAACATGTAATCATAATCAGTTCTAGTCTCATCATCTTTCAGTACCTCATAAGCAGTTGCAATAATTTTGAACTGTTCCTCAGCCTTTTCCTTTGCTTCCTGGTCTCGGTGCAAATCTGGATGATACTGCTTTGCCAGACGGCGATAGGACTTTGCAATAACTGACTTGGTAGCATCCCTCTCAACCCCCAGGACTTCATAACAGTTCCGTGTACCGCAATAGATGGACTCGATAAGGCGCCCTGTGGCCAACGAACCCTGTAGATATAGGACTAGGAGAAAACACGTGAAGATCTTCCTTGTTGACTTCATTTTCGACGTGGTGCACGTTGAAACTTAAGGAATGTGTGCACGTCACTAAGCTATGCTAAACGGTACCCAATGTGTCGACGATAACAATGCGAGTACACGTTTTTGTCTGACTAATTTTAGTGGAACTAATGCGCGAGTTAGTGGTGCACTTAAGGTCATTGAAAATTCTTGTTTTCATTCCAAAATAAAGCAAAGTTTAGGGATGAACATTTGAGCCAATGCATATCAACATAAGGTTATGTATGTGTACTGAATGTATTTGCATTGAAAGAGCCATCTACAAATCTCGTTTAAATTGAATAAGTAAATATAATATCAAGACAATCTAATTAAAAAATTAAACCTTTTATATGCGAATTATCCTGTGTACATCTGAGATTTATTTAATGCAGACCACTCTTTCATGGACAGTTTAATAACCATACGTTGCTTAGTTTTTAATAAGGACTCCTCAGCATTTGCATCACTTGGAGGTGTCAGTGGTGTGATGATACATTTTTGGTTTTCATCTGAAATAATATATTATGAACAATATATGCAAATTTGTTTATTATACCTAATTCCATTTTTGCCTTGTCTTCATTGAATAAAAATGATAAATAGAACATGTTCTTAACTGTAGAATTAAAGCTTGCTTTATCAACAGTAAAATCATTGTATTTAACTGGACCATTCTTTTCAGTCAATGCCTTATAATACAGATTTGGAATGTTTTTAGTAGACTTCTTAGCTTCTTCTTCTAGATTTACTTTGAGAGGTTTACGCTTATCACCCAGTGGTAGTTTTGCAGCTCTAGCAACTTTTGCAACTGGCAATAATGGTTGTATTGATTCATAACTCAGTGTAGGTAATACTTCAGGTATTGAATTTGAAATCCTATTCATATTTAATAACTCTGGAGTGAGTAAACTGAGAGCATCATTTGTGAATTCAGTTTCTTGATGTCTGGTAACCAATTCTTTTAATTTGTTGGCAAAATCCATTGCATCAAAGACATAAGTGGTGTAATTAACTTTACATATGCACTCATAGGTCTTTGTTGTTATTGCACTATAAATTCTAAGATCAAGGAACGTGTCTGCAACTTGATCAATCACTCCAGTATTTTCTTCATTAAAATTATCCAATTGTTTAACAAGCTTCTTGGTTGCAGCTGCTTGTGAAGCAACAGAAGCATCAACTTGATCTGTGCACATTAAATTATGAAGAATAACAAGAACAATAGCATATCATAGAATGATTCTGACAGCTTACCCACTGAATTGATATCATCCAATAGTTTTCTCATTTTACACTGTCGTGCCATTTTTATTGAATTAACGTATTAAATTAATAAATCTGTTTGAATTAAAAACGTTGTTTAACTTGAGAATCTTCCCGCGGAACTCTCTTGTTGATATCGTTAAGTTTGGTTATGGAAATCGCTACTGTAGCGACCTCCTAAATATAGAACCAACTGTGCTGAACAATAGGTGATAGAGGAGCGATTCGCCTCAGTTCTCTCACGCGAATTGTCTGACGGTGCACGCGTTAACGTCCTACCTTAATGTAATTCAAGCCATGTTCAGTTAAAACGTGAGAAACAATGCAAAACACTATGAATAATGACGCGAGTTACACCGCAAGGAAGCACAATTGCTAGTAGTGTGCTCGCTTAGCAGCGAAACATCGGACTGATTTATTTGTTTTGAGTAGTGAATACAGCACCAGCTGAACATTTCGCCGAGTTATGGTCTCAAGTGGAGCACCCAAGAAGGGCCCCAGTGAATATCTAGCGAAAGAGTGAACGAAACTGTGGAGGAAGTGCAATGGCAGCGACAGCCGGCGATATTGAAGAGTTCCTCAACGGCCCCCTGGTAACATGGGTATGTCCTATCTTATATTCTTGGCAGCCATCAAATATTGTTTAATTATTGCAGCTGGGAACATGTATAAAACGGCCAGAGACGCTCCAGGTCTATGAGAACTTTCATGATGGAGCTCCACTCATTGAAGTGCTACTTCAAATTGATCCAGAACCAGCACAGCCTGTTCCCACTCTGAGCAGTTTGCAAGGCTTGAGCATCATAGCTTCTCGCATCAAAATATTTCACTGCATCATCAAGAATGTGAAGACTATTTATGAGGTAGTATATAAGGATACTCCCGCTGGAGCGCATATTAAATGTATTTTTAGCACGAATTAGGTCAAGTTGTCGTCGCGCTGCCCGACTGTGTAGCAATCGGTCGTGCTCCCGCTTCACAAGATGCCCTGGAGCACTTGAAGCTATTGATTCTCCTTCTTCTTGGATGTGCTGTACAAGGACCCACCAAAGAGGTGTTCATCACTAGAATCAAGCAGCTCTCATTGGAAGCACAGCATGACATTGTGGAATGTATTAGAAGGGTGTGTGGGAATTACATTGATCACCTCATCAAATGCATGTAATCACATTTTCAATTATAGGTGACTGACGATCAAAGCATCGTGCTTACTCAAGACTGGCCAGAGCAGTCACTGCAGAATCTCTATACACATTTGCGTACACTTGCTGGAGAACGCGATGTGATATTCCAGCAGTGGGTTACCGATCTTGGTCAGGAACTTCCTACAGTGAATGTGGTCAAAGATGGATTTGAATCGAATCACTTGGCGGTGGAGTTGGCGGACTGGAAGGCGCGATTACGAAAACAACGGCAAGAATTGTATGTATAGAGATGTTTAAAGTTGATAATATTATTGAAGATGTTGTCTTAAGGGAAGAGAAAGCAGAATTGCTCACTGAGTGCAAAGAGGAGCTGGAACACTCCAATTCGCTAGTGACTAAATTGAAAGCGGAAAACGCCGAGTTGATGGTAGAAGCGCGAAAAGCAAAGGCTTATCGCGATGAAGCAGACGCCATTCGAGAACGAGCTGAGCGTGCTGATAAGTTGGAAGCCGAAGCACAACGGTATCGTGAAAGACTGGCAGATACTGATTTTTATCGTGTGCGTGTTGCTGAGCTGAGAGAGGATAATCGCGTGTTGCTGGACACACGCGAAATGCTGGAAACACAACTTGCTCGATCGCGACAACGCGCTGATCACGTCCTGGAATTGGAGGCAGAGATTTTGCAGCTGAAACAGGCAATCAATGATCGAACACTGGAGCGTGAGGCGGACAAAGAACGTATGCAGGAGCTGCTTGACGAAAATATGCAGCTGCAGCAGTTGACTAAACAGGTCCTGCAGGAAAACAGTACCATTACCCTCGACTCTGATCAAGAAGAGTCCAATTCCGGCGACAACAGTCTCTCCGAGCAGCTGACGAATAATGCGCAAGCACGTGCGTTGCGTCTGGAGCTGGAAAACCGGAAATTACTATCAACAATTGACTCCCTTAAAGAATCGAGTTTTCATGAGAGTTCTAGCAAGTTATTAGAGCTGGAGAAAGAGAAGAAAAAGCTCGAATTGAAACAGGAGCAGTTGCAAGAAAGCTTCGAGCGTTTACGGCAGCAGAATCGTGAGCTAGATGATCTTTTCAAGGAATCCATTCAGGAAAATCGTAAATTGCAGGGCACGATCGATGCAAACAAGGCGATTGGTGATCGGCAAGCACAAGACATGCAAAACGAACGCATTAAGATCGAGGAACTCGAAAAGAACATTGATGCCCTGATGAAGGAGAAGCAACGCGTGCAGATTTTGAGCGAGAATATCAAAAAACGCGCCGATGATGCCGAACGCAGTTTAGCTATTGTTACCAAACAATTAGAAAGTTCCCAGAAAATTGCGCAGACTGTGCAAGAATACAGGACGCAAACGGAAGAGCTGCAGGAGAAGATTTCACAGCTCGAGAAGGAAAATTCGGGAACTCAGCGTGAAATTACTAAGTACAAAGAACAGATAGAATCAAAAGATAGACAAGTTGACGAGTTTCTTGCTCAGATCAACGTCATTACGAAAGAGCTGCAGAAAACTGTCAAAGAAAATGATTCGCTTAATTCGCAGCTTGATAAGCAGCAAGAAACTGAACAGAAATTACAAGAATTGACGTCGCAGTCTGAAATTCACACAGTTACCATTGACAATCTGCAAAAGGACCTTATCAGTCATAAACTAATAAATGAGAAATGCCGCAAGATATTAGATAAATTAGGAATCAATTTCGATCTTTTAGATACTGACGTTAATGTATTACTTGAACAAGTTTTCAGCAATCACGATTTAGTGGGCGCTTTTGTTACAAGGTCTTCGACTGAAGAAGAGCAACTGGATTCATTACAACGTACAAACGAAGATCTGCAAAATGAAAATGCGCGCTTGCAAGTAGATGTGTCAACACTTACGAGTAAAATTAATTCATTACAGGCTCAACAAACTGCTCTGCAGTTGGCAAACAGCCAACTTGTGGCCGAGAAAGAGGATTTGAGCAAATTAAACGAAAGCTACAGTGCCAAACACGATACGCTCCTACTTGATCAAGTCACAATGCGAACATTGTACGAACAATTAAATGCCGAGTATGAAGAACTTACAAAAGAGTTGGATCAGATCAAGAAAAACAGTCGCGATTTGCGCATTGAAGTACGTACCCTGAAAGAAACATGCACCACGCACGAGAAAAAGACCAGCACGCTAGAATCCGAAAAAGAATCATTACTGCACGATGCGGAAAGCCTGCGTAATCTACGTTTAGAGCATTCAAAACTCAAAGATGATTTTCGCAACTTATTCACGGCCAACGATCGCCTGAAGGTGGAATACAAGGGGCTGCAAGAAGAGAACAAAAGTTTGAAGAGCGAGAGTTTACGCCTGAGGCTTGGCAATTCGGAAATACACGGCGAATTGAACAGTCGTCGCGGATCCTTACAGCAGGAAAATATAACATTGCGACAGCATTGCGATATTTTAATTGATATGAACCATAGTCTTGATGCGGATCGGCGAGCGCTAATGGACCATGTCTCAAAGCTTCTAACACAATACCATTCACTCCTAATGCATTCGTTAGAAGACAAGCAGCATTATCATATGGAAGAAAAGCAGTTTACTGATAAGTTAAACAGTCTGTGCAGGCAAAAAGAGAAGCTGGAGGAGAAAATTATGGAGCATTATCGAAAGTTGGATAATGCATCGAGCAAGAAGCGCGGCTTTGGAGCGACATTAGTGCGTCGCGTTCGAAAAGCAACAGGTGCATTGCATAAGATCCCAAGCCGGCATCGACGCAGCTGGCATGAGGATGCGATACGATTGACGCAATCAGGAGACTCTGGTGGTAACGAGTCTGATAGCACAGCCGAGGAGAAGGCGTCCGATACGTTCAAGCGCGCAATGGTTGTTGGTAGCGTAAAGCCCCGTGATGAAATTGCTTTGAGGCGAAGTCAACGTGACATGTCCAGTCATCGAAATAGTATCGCTGGTGACCAGATATCACCACTTAGTCTCGGTTCGGTTGGCACACGCCGCACCGTGTACCTGTCCGAAGACGATCCAAACACCCCGGCCGCGACGTCAACAACAAACGCCGGAAGCACGGCTGCGAGCAATAACAATGGTACAAATCCACCGCTGCTGGTCTACAATCGCATATCTACGGTCATTGGTGGCGGAGGCGGTGCACCATCGCCAAACGTGTCAATCGAGCCAGATAAGAATGCGTCAAAGAACAATAGCGTGACGACATCCGGCGCAGATGTGCGCGCTGAGAACAATGCCAAAGAAAACGCAATTTGGTACGAGTACGGTTGCGTTTAGCTAATAAGACGCGCGTTTTCGTTTCGGTTTACTTAAGCAAAGAAAATAATTTATACGGATTCGCAGTGCAGCGCATTTACCATAGGCGAATAAGGTTGTAACAAAAATCAAAAGAAAGAACTTGTGATAGAAGACAGACTTACTTACATTCTTCGCGGGCGCACTTAAATATTTATAGATCTCATCTTCCTATATGCAAAGAATCAAAATTACTTATACTTGTTAAGTATCAATCAACTCTCCACGAAGATTTGTTAATATACACGCATTAAGGTTCCTTCGCAGTTTAATTTCAAAGAGGCTGAAACAATTGAATTGAGAATCTCTTGTTGCAAACGCATTTAAAAGATATCATCAACATATAATCTAGTGTTACCCAAGCGCAACTTAAAAGTTTGGGAAACTTTTCTAATCAAACCGCATTGATAATTAATCTTGCCTTATAATATATAGTTGCTAGCAGTAAGCATTTGTGTACTTAAATTGAATAGTTAAATATTTGAACGCACAACAAACATGACGAATTGGGTGATGTCGAACCGAGTAATAATTGGGGAATGTGATTAAATCTGTGTCTTATGCGCTCATATACGGTTACAGTTTTTTAGAATGACAAGTTTTATATACCAATTTTTATACACATTTTACACGTATATAATAGATAGCGAATTAACTACTGAATAGTGCATTTTGTTTTATATATACATACATATTTATGCATAGATTTACATATATATTCTAATATTATATCTGCATTTAAATGAATAACAAACAGTACAATGCATATAAATACGTGTTTTAAGTAACAGAGAAGAACACAAAGCCATTGACTTAATAATCAATAATTGTTACATTTAATCACATATTTCAAAATTCGAGAGTGCAATGGCTAGTCTCAAGTAGAAGAGAGATCATTTGTGGGCGGGGGTTTTTTATCGATTTTGAAACTAGATCCGCTGACCATTACGCTATCGTTTGCAACTCCCAGTGGAAGTATGGAAATTACGCTCTGTATGAACAAGAACATGAAAAATGATGAGCAATTTGAATTCATGCAATTAACTTACTGTTGGCTTTGTATCTTTAATTGTCATGTATCCAATTGCCATGCTGGTTGTACTATGGCCCCATAAAATAGTTCCAACACCGTCTGGTAAAACATGAGCAACTAAAGCCCCAGCGTTTTTGTTTTCACTGACTGAATGCTTCAAATACCTAGAATCTATTCTTGGGTTAGTGTATAGTGGACTATGTATCATTTGTGTACCTAAGAATTTCTGTTTTATACACTGGGATAAATCAGGTGTTGGAAATGTGGACTGCTTCAAATCATCACAAATCTCTTTAGCTAGCTGGGTTCTTATCAAATACTCTCCACAGCCACTGGTTGTTGCTGCCACAGAAATTTCGCGAAGTTTATCCCAGCTATCTGCCCATACTCCACTGGCATAAAGTGCCCCTTGACCAACTCTACCAGGGCGTTTTAAAAGCAATCCTCCACTGCTACAACCAGCAGCAATATTTCCTTGCAAATCTAGACATACAGCACCAACAGTGTCCATGCGTTCATTCAGAGAATCATCCAATAAATCTGGATCACTACATCGATTTTCATCAATATTTTGTTGAGCTTCAGGACTTTCCAATTGTTTTAGAATGCTCTCATAATTATGTAGCTTTTTCTTTGCTTTCTTTGTTATCAGTGCATTATTATCAACAGTTGTAATACCATACTTTGTTGCATGCATGTGAGCTCCTTCACCCACAAGTAATGATGGTGGAACTAATCCACCTGGCAGTTTTTTCTTCTGACGAACACATAGGTCATGAGCTAGCTCAATTGGATTCTTAATTATTGTAGTACATCCACAGCCAGCATATAAAAGAGTAGAACCATCCATTATTGCAGCATCACATTCTACCTTACCAGTGGTTGTTAAATTTGAACCATAGCCAGCATTTGTCAAGGGATCATCTTCCAATACTAATTGATAAAAGGTTGGTACAAATTTTTAGACAATTGATAATTACTTGCCTTTTATAGCAGCTGTAACAGCATCTATGGCAGTTCCACCTGATTTTAGAATGCACATTCCAACTCTAGAAGCTTTCTTGCATAACAGTTTATACTTCTGGTGTTTACTATCATGATGACGGCCTGCACCTAATACAATTGTTAATTACATGGCACTAAATGATTGTGGGACAACAAAAACTTACCAGAGTGAACAGCAATCATATCTACAAATTGCCTTTAAGAATGTTGTCGTGTCCGTAGACTGAATAAACACTTTGATATTGTATTACCTTAAGAAATGTTGATAATGAAGGATGAATCACAATTTAATTAATACTGCAAGAGACGTTTAAATCGGTTATTGAAGCACATGTAATTGGATTATTTGTTTACATATTTGGTTAGGTTACAATCTATGGGTTACACACGACTTGAGGTGTTAGAGATAATAAGATAGGCAATTTAATACACTGAATCCTGGCAGTGACGCTGAACCAGTATAGGTTATTATTTTCATTGAGTAAGTGTCAGATCCAACGATATATTTATCGTTAGGATCAGTGTAATTGCGGGGTGATAATGTTTAAAACGGATTATATTTGCTATTAGTATCTGGAAAGTGTTCGTGCAGTGCTATTGTTTAAATTAGTGCAACGTCGTCATTCAAGTGGCATAATTAAAGAGAGTATCATTTAGCAAACAGGTGATAGATGATTTGAACTGGTTAATGACCTACATACACATACTGTGAATAATCTCGACGATGCAAAGAGTAATGCTTGATGTTACATAAACTATTCTTCAGGCCTTAAACTAACTTTCAATGGTCTATTAAAAATTGGTGACAAGCATGACTATCCATGATAATGCCATTCATTTAAGGGGCCATAAGATTCTAGTTAATGCAAAGAAGGCAAATCGGAGCTTAGTAAAGTTAACGACACGTCTCTCTAAGTCAGCCTCCTTGATACTAAATAGTGCTGGTCCTTCAGTAAGCACTCGTTGTACCATGGAAACTGAATGGCCCATTGCTACATTACGAAATTCTGGAAACACCTGCTATTTGAATAGCATAATCTATGTGCTGCGTTTTACGTCCGGTTTCGTTCACAATCTGCACCATTTGATTATTATTTTGCAGTACTTAAGAAATACTAGCAATATAGATGGTTCCCAAATGAATGCAATGACTTCTGATGCAATTAGGCTCAATGATCCTTTAAATAGTAAAGTGTTTGAGGTGATTGAGCGACTTCATGATGTTTTTATTATGCTACATAACATGGAGCACAGTTCACGGCGTGGTTCTAGTTCAGCTTTTCTACCAAACGCTTTTCTTCAGTCTGTGAGAGATGTAAACACCATATTCTGCAGTGACGACCAGCAAGATGCACATGAATTATTGTTGCATTTATTTGCCAATATTTGTGATACATACAATTCAATTGGAGTAGCATTGTCAGATAATAACTTAAATCAAGATTCAGATAGTGGCATTGAAGATTTGCATCTCATATCAAGATCAAGCAATGGCAAATCAGATTCCAAGCAGTGGAATTTCCTGGACAAAGATTTCTGTGGGACATCTGTACGACGAACAAAATGTCTTGAGTGTGAAAATGTCACGCAGTGCAAAGAGCAATTCTATGATATTGCAGTTCCAATTCATGAATTGAGGCTGAAAGATAGGCAAAGAGATCCATGCAAATTATATCATGAAGCATGCCTAGCAAGAGAGACTTTACAAGGAAATAATAAGTATTACTGCAATGATTGTAGGCATTTGAATGAAGCTGTTAGATCTATCACTTTTGAGAGCTTGCCTAATATTATGATTCTGCAGCAAAAGAGATTTATGCAGACAAATGACGGCTGTGTTAAAGTGAACACTTATATGCCAACCCCAGTACAACTTGATTGCTTTTGTGAAAGTTGTGTGGATGATAAGCACC
This sequence comes from Aleochara curtula, assembly GCA_963978815.1. Classification (NCBI taxonomy): domain Eukaryota; kingdom Metazoa; phylum Arthropoda; class Insecta; order Coleoptera; family Staphylinidae; genus Aleochara; species Aleochara curtula. Next base: position 9,780,499 of record OZ022221.1, on the reverse strand, counting down.
ACTTTTATCGTCTGCGGGGTGTTGTAATGCATGTTGGTGGGACTATGCAATTTGGACATTACAAAGCATATGTTGCAGCATCTGAACACACCGCAGACTTTATAAAATGTACAAGGAATAAGAGCAAAACCAATAGATCACGTCGTGATTTCTTTGCCGCAATGAAATCAAAATATAGTAAAGACAAGTGGCCTTCTGGTGATCCATGTCCAATTCGTACATGTTGCAATATTAAAATCAATTCTAGTTTCTTAGATGGAAAGGCTTGGGAGTCTTTTGAAGACGTATGGCTAGAATGTAATGATGATAAAGTCAGACCGATTAGCATTAGTGAGCTTGAAGATGAGTTGGCATATAAAGAAGAGAACATGAATACTCCATACCTGTTATTTTATGAAAAAATTAATAGATAGAAACAAATATACTCATACTGTTGGTATTTATATACGTATTTATAAAAGAAATCTAAACTGCTGTTAAATATTGTGATTTTTGGCTAATGTTAATTATGTTAACTTACAGTATTTTAATGACTAGCGAATAAGTGATTTTTATATCATAGGAGATTGTTTCATTCTAGGTAAAGGACACAGAATTTACAGTTATATGTATTTATTGTACCTTGGAAGGTCTTTACTTTTGCGTTAAGAGGGAATTAATGAAAAAAGTACAGTTTTTTAAATGAACCAATTGATTTTATGACCCGTATTTTTGCATGTAATTTATAGAAGAAATACTGCCAATTTTATGAGTAATTTTTTTACGCAATTACGAATACTTCATATGACAATAGTAACCTTTGAATTCCAATGATAAAACTAAATAATAGCTTGAAATAGTTATTAAATGGAAGGCGACGTTATGGAAATGTTTTAGTACCGATAATGTTACCAAAGAGGCTTAGTTATAAGATTAAAGTGATCATTATCGTGATATTAATATTTGATTTAGCATTGGGTAACAAATCGTAAACTTATTATGCCATCAGATAACAGTTTTCATTATTCAAGGAAAGCAGAAATGTGGAACTATAGTTTCAAACGTACGTGGTGGAAAACTACAAGGTAAAATTGTAGGTGGGTATGATGTTGGTTACTATAAATATCCTTGGTTTGCCTCGTTGCAAATTGACGATGACCCAATATGTGGAGGTGCAATAATTGGTCCTAGATACGTCCTCACAGCCGCTCATTGCTTCGATAGCTATATTGAACATCAGTATGTTGTAATTAAATAACATAAATAATTAAACTTTCAAATGATTTATAGTCAAAGTCTAGAAAAAGCGTACATGATTAAAGTGGGCTTGTATAACAATTGCAAAAGAGAACCCACCCAAAAGGTATTTAAAGTAAGCAAGGTCACTATTCATGAAAAGTATGCAAAGGCTAAACCCTATTTTGATATCGCATTGCTTAAATTATCTGGTGAAACAACAGGATATGAACCAATATGTTTACCGTCAAAGAGTAAAGTATTTAATGGATAAAAATTCAATATTATGATTCCTATCATTTAAGAATTAAGAGACCTTGATCAGGAAAGTGAAGGATGGATCATTGGGCATGGTAGTATGATTGAGGATGGTGGAGCAGAGGCTTATCCATGTGAATTACGTGAAGCCAGATTATTGGTATATGATAACATAACTTGTCGCAATATGCTGGAAAAATTAACCGACGAAAGAAGAGAAATTGCATTTATTCGGGCATTGTGCGCTGGTTATAAGAGTGGAGGCATTGATACTTGCCAGGCAATTGAATGTAATTATTAAGTTTAAACAAATCGTAATATTACTTTTGTAGGGTGATAGTGGAGGTCCTTTAATGACTGTTGATTCATTAACAAAGAGATGGCAAACAATTGGTAATGCTAGTCAGACTTTACCACTTACTATTTAAGGAATAATTTACTTTTGATAGGAGTTACTTCATTCGGTTATGGCTGCGGTGTAAAAGATGCGATGGGTATTTATACTGATGTTTCACAGTACTTAGATTGGATTGAAGAGCATTCAGGTATAAATCCCAGTCAATTCAACGAGGAAGTCGTTGAGGAAACTAATAATAATCATGAAAATATTCCAATACAGTCAAATCTTATTTCACAAACTTTTAATGCAATTTATGGTAAGTTAATTTCTTATCAGACGCGATTATGGTATAAAATAATAATAGATAAATTTATTGCAGACCATATAATGAATAGCGCACACGCTCCTCAAGAAATTGTTATACGATTTAAAGCTAAAAATGCTTTACAAAATTCTACAGTAAGAAATCAAGTTAGAAAGCACAAAAAGATAAAACAGAAACCGCATAAAATACGGCATTAACACTCTAAAATAGTTTTAAAGTTCCAATCTTCATTACTACATCGAAGTATGATTAAACTTATCTTTAATATAAAATATGAATATTTCGCCAAGAAAAGTTATACTTGACAGTATAATTCCCATTATCAATAAATAGAACGGAGTTTGTACATCAGCCAGTGCAAATGATTTTTGAACTTGCTGTTGCAATCGCATTTCAAACTTTTTCTGTATAATAAAGCCGTTAACAATCTCAATTTTCCATTTAGCGATAAATCCGCTCTCTAGAAATCGTGTAAGTAATTCATTAAATCGTGGTAAGTAAGGTGAATTCTTTTGCACCACGTACGCCAAAAAATACGAAGATGGACATTCCGGAACAATATGTAAAAGTGGAACACCCCTATTTGAAATGTATTGCGTTTGAATCAAAAAGCGAGCATCTGTAAGTCGTTCAACTGCCACTAAATCCTGCTTAAAAGCAGCTCGAATAATTGCTTTTTCTGTCTGATAAACTCTGCGTGATTTCAACTTCATTAAAATGTCCGATTCGCCATCTTCAAACACATTAATACTCGTACTTATCGGCAATCCCGAATCGTATAATTGTTGCAACGTATTAATATGCGGATAATATGAAATACTACTGAACGATTTAAACAGTGATCCTTGAAATATGCCTGCAATTATAATATTAAAAATCATACAAGTTGCTAACAAAATTCTATGATGATAACTGCGTGCTTGAAGCGCAATCGTAACGTTCAATGAAATGCCAATAACCGTAAGCAAATCATTCAAGTAATAATTTTGCAAATTATTTCTGGTTTCCTTCAATTCACAATGCCAACTAAAGTTTATACAAATCGAAAGAACAATTATTATTAGCGCAATTGCCAGCCACGTCTCAATTTTAAAACAGCGAAAAATCATAATAAACTGCGGCATTCGTTGCGGTTTTGGAACAATAAAACAAACAACATCATTCGCAATAGGAGTTGAAAATTCCACATCTCCCATGTACAAGGATGTCATAAATCTGCTATTTGCCGCGAAATCTGCGTGTTTATAAACAATATCTCCTAAACTTCCAATATATGTGCCATTCGGTAATTTATAACCGTATTCAATGGAGTTAATTACGTTAATTTTAAAGTTTAAATAATAAGCAAGATTTCCAAGTACACAACCATCCAGACCACTAATACCATGCGATAAATCACGATAGCCACATTTATAATGATCCATTGTTGATGGTAAATTAACGACAGCCGTTGGAAGTCGTGGAAAAAGCGCAACATTTAAAATCGCGCCTTCAAACGAATTGAGCGTGTTAAAAACGCGAAATTTATTTGCGTTTGATGTTTCTATTGAATAATTTAATACGCGTCCCCATGTTTCATGTAAATTGTCATAGAAGAATGGATCGTACTTATAAACAACATGTGATTTGCAATCGCATAATTTGAGAGAAAGAACGTTGAGCGCTTTATAATTATTCCAAATCATTGCCAGTACATTCTCCGGATAATTCTCAATGCACGTTTCCATGTATAGAATTAAATATAGCGCTCTTGTATGCGGAATAATTGAGTACGTTTTCTCATTGATAAATTGTTTAATTATGCATTCGTTCAATGCAATTACTAAATGTCCATTTTCCGGTTCTTCATTCAATCTTATTTCTGGCGTTTCATCCATTTGCGAATCTAAAGAGAATTAAATTTAAATTTAAAAAACATTTTTATTCATCGCACTTACCATTTTTCATAAAAATGTTATTCTCTAATACGCGAATTGTTCGATTCGTATTTTTATTAAACATTGACTTTAACAAATTGCTCATGTATTGATTTACATTATCATCGCTTTGGTCCGAGTGAAGTACATGAATTATTATGGTTTTTACATCAGAAAAATACCATTGTTGTACATTCCAAACAAGATCCTCATCAAATAGATATCTTGATTCATTAATTTTCCAAGGCAATGCATATGAATTGAAAATATAAATATTAAAAGCACTAAGGCAAATTATTAATTTCAACATTTTTACAGACGTGATTGCAGTTGAAACTAGAAATAAATTTTTAAGCAGATCCTTTAAATATAAAGAACTAGAAAATAAAAAGAAAAATGAGAAAAACGCTATGAAAGTATTGACAAACTGGCATAAAATGTGTTCCTTTCAATTATATCTACTTGACAATATAAACGCCTCTTTGTTATTTAAAGAATTGTTTACAGAAAGTGATTTGAATAGCTCTTTGCAAATCAATTTATCACTTTGTCATACTTGAAGTCATTCACACTTCAAGGAAGACGAGAACGATGATCATTTTTCTTTCTTTTATTAATAAGAAAAATGCTGGTTTCGTATTATGTGCCAACAACAAAGTTTTGATAACAAATTCAATTGAATATTTATAGTGCAAATTAAACAAAAGTGCATTAAACTAAATTAATTCATATACCAAATTAACATATTGGATGAAGGGGTGGAATATTTTCTCTCATCAGATTTTGGAATTCACTAAACGGACAAAGTTCTGCGCATCCCTTGATGTTCAATATTCTTGGCTTATCACTTGAATAATCATTATATAACGCCTGAAATTAACTCAATTAAATTGAGAAACTAATATTAAGAGTAATTAGTCATACCTGAATGAAATAATTGGCATCAATTCTGTGTAATTCAAGCATAATATGCGCAGTGTATGGAGTTTCAACAACAACATTTCCAAGAGCAGCCATCATTGGAACAATGTTGAAATCATGTCCAGAATATAAATACATTTTACGAGTTTTAGGCAATGTACCATTAATTTTCATCGTGGTATCATTAATGATCTTATTAATCAAATTGCCAACAGACATTTGACGCAGACGAGGGGTGCTACCGTACAATCGCCAGAATTCACCAGCAGCATGGCCCAAGGGTTGTGGCCATATATTACGTGTCCATTCTGGCAACGCAAATCCCCATTCGGATTCCGTAGATAAGGCATTATGAATAAAATTTGCACGAGTTGTGCTATTAATAATCCACCCTGATTGTAAAGTTAAATAATTATACATCGATTGATTTCTGCTGAATGCCGCTAATGCCACTGGAGTTTTCTGAACATCTTCAACTTCATGGAAAACTTGTTCGCAAGAGATAAAAGTTGCGATCAACTACGAAAATTAAACAATAGATAGTTGATTAGAATAACGCAGGAAACAGAAACTTACATTATCCACTTGACTATCAACATATTCAAATGGTATTGGATGCCAAAGCAAATTGTCGCGAATTTGTTCACCCCTAGTAGGAACAAACAAGCTGGCAAGTACCAAAGCTAATGTATTACGAGTTCTAGGATAAGAAGAACTCCTTGCTTCAACTAAATCAGGGATGTAGGATGCTCCCAAAAATCGATCGTAACGATCACGTAATAATTCACCCAATCGGTAAGCACGTTGCTTACCCCGAAGGGTAAGTTGACCGCGGCCGAAAGGCATATAAGTTTCGTTCGCATAAGGGTCGTTTGGATAAATTGTTGATACATCAGGCGTACGATCACCATGTCTAAAAATCTAATTACAACAATAATTAATTCCTAATATATTTTAAAAGTATGAACAACTTACCACATGAGTAAGAACCAAAGTATTTCTAACGCTTCTATCATTTTCGCGTATTCTTTCAGTAGTTGAATTTTGGCAATAACTAATATTTAAAGTTATGAGTAAAACACCAGCAGCAATTAAAGTATTCGCAAACATGATAGTTTGAGATCTTACTTTGGTTACAAATTGATTTCATGTTTCCTTTTATACAATTTTTGTTTCGCACCGTTAGCTTAAACTATTAATTTACACCAAATTAGATATGTAACATGAAATATTCAAAGTGCGTTGTTTCCAGAGATAATTTAATAGCTTTCTTGTATAATTTAACTGTCAAAAGATTGATAACAACTGAAATTCATTACGTTCTATTTAATAAACGGACAAACTTTTTCAAAAGTTTAAATATTTACATATTTCATAAAAAGTAATAAAATATTTGAATTATTTGAATCAGATACGTATAATATATGTAAATATTTAAAATTTTAATACAAAATTAACAACTTCAACTTCGATATTCAAATGCCAAAAAATGATTTTATTTTTTAAAGTATAATCAAAGTTTATCGGTGTTGCACTAGATGAGGAAATGATACTAGTTTAATGTGTATTCGAAAGACGATAATTCATAAACAAAAAGATTCAAAACGTTTAAATTTTCAATTAGTATAAGATGGGAAGAAGATAGATTCAGCATCTTCTGGAAGATCATTACATTTGTCTTCTGGTTCAGACATGTTCTTCATTTCTTCATCATTGCCCAAATCTTTCGAACTGGACGCAGTGTCCTCCGATTGACTCGGTTCAGGCTCTTCATTATTAGCCTCAATGGATTTTCTCTTTTTGGCACGTTTCGGCCGCTCATTCTTTTTTGCGCATGGCTCCTGTTCTGGCGGTTTTACTAACGGTTTTGAACGTGGTTTTGATTTACGACACGGTGATTTGGAACGTCGCACTTTGCTATTACTCCGTTTTGGCTTGGCAGCCTTCGCTTTACAATTGCATTTATCCTTCTTTGCTGATTTCTTACGATTTGAGCGTTTCTTCTTACGGCACTCCGCAGATTTATCGCCGCATCCTAATGCTGCACGGATTCGGTCCAAGAGTGACAACATCCGGTTCCTTGTTGATTCGCTGATGCTATTGCCCTTCTGCTGAACCTTACGACGCGCACCTTTACGACTAGGACGTTTTTGGCCCTTCTTCGCACCCTTATTCCCTGAGCCGCACGCATTACGTTGGAGTTGCGAAAAGGGCACCAAAAGTCGAAATCGGCCGTTGCGCAACTCGCATTTACCCTCTTTCAATGCTTGTTTCAAAGTGCTCTCAACGCGTTTACTCAAATCACCCTTTGCATTGAAATTAAGACGGATGTAATCACAAATCTCACGACGTGTCGGACTTTTGTCTTCGGTTTGCCGCAAACGATTCAACGCGTAAAAAACGCGCGTTGCAAAATTCACCTCCGGTATCATGTTCTTCATTGTTCACTAATTAATTACAAACAAATCAGGATTAATGTATCATATAGTGTTGATCTCAAATACCTTGAATTCATGCCCTTGGAATAAAACCCCCAACAAAACTGGTAACGCAAAAAAATAAAAACTAATTACTGTTCAATTTCGCAAATGAAATTTTTAATGTTTTGTTTAATATTGTATATTGTTTTATAATCCACCGATTACTTGATTTAATTATTTAAATAGTCTACTAGATTAATTAATTAATTGTAATTATTTTCAAGTGGAGCCAAAGTAAACACAAATATTCAATATTTCAAATTATAACGGACGCCTTAAAAACTATTTTAAGAAAAGAGAAATGGAAACAAGAAACTACGAAAATTATTTTAAAATGCTTAAGTTTACAATATTATTTACGGCCCTTTCTTGGGGGACCTCGTGGCTTTGTACTACCAAACTTTCTTATTCCGCTTTTCATTCCAATGGGACGAAAATCTCTATTAGTCGCATTGGTTTTCTCGCCGCCCTTCTTATTATTTCTAGGTCCAAATTTAGTTTTATTATTAAAGGACTTTCCATTCTTAAAAGAATGTGATTTTCCTTTGTCATCAAATCGTGGCTTTTTATTTTTAAATGCGTGGAAGGTTTTTGGTGGCCGTTTAAAACCAGTAGTTTTCGACGTAAACAAATCTATAAAGTAAGAAATGTCATAGTATTTACAGTACATAACAATTTAAAACTTAATTACCTTTATCCGGTTCTTCGCCAACTTCATCGCGATAGTATTGAGCATCATCATCTTCTTCAACTTCATTCTCGTCTCGTTCGTGTGAACGCTTCTTCGCTCGAGCTTTCGAAGGACTCGCCTCTTCATGTTCTTCAGTTTCATCATTCTTATTCATACCTTGCATGGACTTTTCTTTCATTCTCTCTTTGTGCTCTTCCTTTCGTTTCTTGTTCTCTTCTTGGACCTTCTTACGTTTCTGTTTCAAGCGCCTAGAAACCAACTCAATTAAGGACAACTAAAAAATAGGAAAATTTCACCTACTTTTTCTCTTCATATGCTTTTTTAATTGCAGATTTTTCTTTCTCTGATTTCTGTACAAGATCGTGATATAACACTTCGCCATCCATCAAGCCCTCTTCAATTTTCATTAATTGGAGTGTCAAGCGAGGACCCAATTCAGTTAAACGTATTGCTGATTTGCCATCCTCAACATTACCCCGCATTGTTAATTTTTGTGGGAGTGTAACATGGGCATTGGGGTCATCTTCAGCTTCACTTTCAGATAAATTAACTCCTCTGTAAAGTGTTAAAAATAAGTTAAATATATTTTCAAGGAATAAAACTTACTTGGTCAAAAATTCAGCAATATCTTCACACTTTGCCAAATTGGGAATTCTGCCAGTAACAACCTTCTTAACACCTTTTGAAACACCTGCTGGTAGAACTTTAATAGTATAATGTCTAAAGTCAATCAGTTTTGTGTCAGAATTATAGTTTAGCATTACTACTCTTCTGACAGTGTTTAAATCAACCTGTAATAATAATGTGCTTAGCTTTAAAACAAATTGGTAAAGAAATAGTAACTTACAGTGTATAAGTTAAGAGTAGGAAACATATTTTGAAACATTGAAGCCATCAACTTGAAGTGCAGTCCCTCCCCAGAAAAATTATTAAGGACAATCAATGGAGAACTTCTAAAAGCCTTCTCAGGCACTAATTGCTTTTTTAAACTGGTGACCACATCCTTGGCAAGTGTGAAATTATGTATTTTAAAAGTTAGTGTAGGTCCTCGTGGTATTTTACCCAATTTCATATATGAGCCAACATCAGTTCTGGAGAATATACACATGTGGGTAACATGTAATACTCCAGCAACATGTACAAAATCTTTCACTGAATTATTTCGCTTTTCCTGAAAACAAAATATATCTAGCTATTGAATTATCAATGGATCTATTGTAATACCCTTAAAGCTGATGCTGTAAAGGGCTCCATCACTCTTCGGAAGTCCCTTGTGAGAGCCTCCACATGTCCACCAGGCAAACCTTTATGAATTACGAACGAATGTGGCGCATTAACAAGCGAATCTGGTTCTTTGTATATGCTGCCATTGTTTTTCACTGATTTTCCCTTACGTTTTTTGCCCATTTTAATATCAACTTAACGAACAAATTATTTAACAGAGCTAAACAAAACACATGTGCACGACTACAAAAGGTTGTTGGTTAACTGTGGGTTTTAAACAGGCAGACACGGTATGCAGCACACAGAACATGCTGTAGCTTAATGCAATTAGCAAGGAGTTAAGCTGCCGCTGACAACAATCTGCAATAATTACTCTGTACAAGTACACTCTATATTTCTCCTCTAAATTGCCCTTTATATTGTGGACTTGTGTACTTATTTGTACTACAAAATTGATAAACTTGAAAATACTTTATACATGAAAATATTATCTGTGAACACTTATTTAATAAATGTCTTCTCTCTTCGGAAATCCATTTTGCATTTGATTGGAAAATATTGCAATAGATACATAGAATCAATCATAATTTTTTCGCTTTGGAAATAATTACGTCATTGCTGTTGCTCACAAGCGATAATTCTTTTTCATTTGCTAAATGCAACAATGCACTAAAAGCTAAAGCTGGTGACAACGCTTCTTTCATTTTCTTGTCTACGCAATTGTACAATCGGGGATATATGGAAAATAAACTACTGCTAATAATCTCTTCTTCGCTCCCATTTTCCTGAAAAACAGCCTCTGAAGTATACAGAATGCCCCAAAGAGCAGCTTTCAGTTTTTTCATGTCAATCTTCTTAGATGTTTTTGCATAATCAATTTTCATTTTGGCAATTGTCTCTGGCATTTCACAATCATCCGAATCGTCCAGTGCCAACGGATGATCTTGCATCATATCATTATCCAAGTTGGATACTTCCATATCATTATTAACATGATGATTGCTCTCGCAAAATAGGCCTGGAGCATCACCTTTCACTTCACCATTTGAAATGCGATTATCGTTACTTAAAGCGGCGCTTTGGTCACACATTCTAAAAACACAATTAGTATTTTTTCTCATTAGATCTGTGAACATAAAATCCGCAGGAACCAGTTGACAAGGGATCCGTAATCTAGAAATTTATGCATTAGAAACACAAGACATATCATAAATATTGAAGATGAACACACTTTCCAGTTTTGTTTTTTCTTGGCTTACGGCTTTCAAACACTTCAACATTGATTTCATCCTCACAAAACTCAGGTAATTGAATGACTTTATCACGTTTCACTCTAGTCTTCTTCTTATTGTCTTCCCTTTTTCCAGTAAACGTTGGCGCAACTACATGAAGAAAATTACTATTAATAACAAATTTAAACGTACACGAAAATATCACTTGCCGGTGTGCTTAATTTGCTTAAATTTCCAATGATTTGGACCTGCCCACACCTGTACTAAAGCAGGATTTGTAGCGGACGAAGAAGGTAAATAACTATAATCGCCGACCGTACTGGGCACTAAAACATCGCTGATATATTCCACATGATGAGTTCCCACTTGTGGAACAACGTCTTCTTCTTCACGTATGATTGTAGCTGTGCTGTCTGGTACAGCTTCACATATTGATCCATCAAGCTCAACTAGTAATTCGCCATCATTATCAAACCCTTCACATGCAGTAAGTCGCGGATCTGTTCGCCTTAAATAAAAGCGCATTAAGAAGGAATCCAGATAGATTATTTGATAATCAACTTACATTGAATCATCTGCATTAAATTCAAGCATATTATAGTTTTCAAAAGTCGGACACAATTCGGAGCAATGAAGTTCTTCCAATTCACCTGGAGCAATCATCTCATCCACTTCCATATTAGAAGGATCATCTGCGTCTGTTTCAAAATATTTTTCATTTGACCTAATAATAAACAAAGTCAGTATTGCCTTCATGAAAAAATTATAACTTACATGAATATAAAATTTGTACTAGTGTCCATTGGCACATTCCGACTGATAAAATTTTTACAAGAAACTGTTGTGCCACTCTGAATATTGAAATTTATAGGAGCCAACTGCTTAATTGGCGCTGTAAATGTTGATGGGTTTCCTATCATGATTGACTCAACAACTCGTCGATATCGTGGTCGTTTAATTGTTGTATTATTTAACAGACCCTCATTTTCAAGATTGTTGTCTAAATCATTGTCGCCATTACATTGATTTTCTCCTTGAGTTATCATTGATACCATTTGCATTGTTTTTTCATGAACAAAATCAACTCTTAAACCAAAGACTTTGACACTTACTTCCATTGCAGAAGTTGCCATCTTCAATGTGTCTCTTTCAAATGTATTATGTCGAACCATTGAACTCAAGTAATCAATTATTTTAAAACCCCAAACATTCTTTGAATCTATTTTCTAAAATTCAAACACACATTATTGTTAAACATAATTATTGGTAAAAATACAATAGTAATTACATTTTTATCAAAGAGCTGCTGGCATAGTTTAATATGGGGCAGCATGGCATCTTTTGTGGGGGGCTCATCTCCTCTAAGACTTGACCTCATCACCAATCTTCTCTTGCTTCTCTCAGTCTCATCATCATCTGCAGCCTGTACATGTTTGAATTATAAATGATACAACTAGGCAAGCGTTACTACTTGAAGTATGAAATTAAAGTGTTCATGTGACATTATAATTACCTCATTGATATCATCTTCAGGAAGTGTACTTCGTTGCTCATGTAATGATGATTTTTTGTGTCTATTACCTCGTGCAGCAAGTATACTCCTACCGTTTGCACGTGGTATTGGCGTTGATGAACCATTCATTGTTATTCAGAAAATATAAACAATCAATCAACCAGATCCAAAGAACAGAAACCATGTAAACACTAAAACCTTCGGATTCAACGCAAAACAACAAACTGTCTCTGGTCGTTATATTGATGCCGACTTCACCGTTATTAATAAAAACACCTGGGGTAGAATTAAATTCCGATTACATATAAATGAAATCACTTAATTATTGTTAACTATAAATAAAAGCATTAGGCAGTTATACAGCGGCCGCTTAAATTTGACCGTTGCGCGTTGTCGGCAGCACTTGCTTGTCAATCGTTAATATTTTGTACACGAAACGATGAAATCATATTAATTAGTACTATTTCATACATTAAACATTTAATTAGTTAAAAATGCTCTAAGATATAAAAGCTTAATCACGTTAGATTACGGACTTTATCGTATCAAACAATTATAAATATATAATGAGTCTTTCTATCTCACTCGTTCACCAGTGTTTCACAATACTAATTCCATTACACAGTAGTGTCATTTTGTATATATGATATATTAAACCCTTGTTATTGTAAATGTCAAGCTTGCTAGGTGCAGTTTCTTGACCACAAATCCATTGACGATTTAAAGTTATTGTTGAATACACGTTTTTCAGCATTTCTATACTATTCGACTGATTTAAAGATGGATGATGAAGAATTAACAGTGTGGTGTGGAAACTTGCCAAGTGAGGTGGATGAGGAGCTTCTGTTCGAGCTATTTCTACAAGTTGCACCCCTGAAGAAAGTGCGGATACCAAAGGATAAAAATGGCAAATGTATGAATTATGGCTTTGTTATATTCAAACACGCGGTGTCTGTACCGTACGCGATCGAAATGTTTCACAATTTGAAGCTGTATGATAAAAATATCATTGTACGTAGTCGTGCAGCAACTCAGAATGGTGGAAACAAAAAGCATCAGCCTCAAGCACCAGCTGCACCTGCAGCTCATCAACCATTCCTAACAGGGATGTATATGGGTCAAGTTGGAGTTATGCCACTCATACAATTTCCACCACAAATCCTTCTACCACAACAACATGAGTTCTATGGCAAAGAAAGGCCCAGATATGGTCAACGCTATGACAAGCCCTATCATCATGGTTCATCTTCACATAGCAGTAATCATCGGAGCAGCAGTAGAAGTCGTTATGATAATCGTTCCCAACGGTATAGACACTAGTTGTTTCTATCTATAAACACCATTCAAATTTGATATTTTTATATAAAAAAACAAAAGGATAACTGACACTTTTGGTGGCAGATAGTCACTAAAACTGTATCCAACATCTAACATCTGCATAATTGAGGTATGCATTTGTAAATACGATAAATTTTATGTTATAATGTGAATGTTGTACTTTCATGATAAATATTGACGCGTTTAGAATAATCAGGAAAACCAATGTATAAAAATTACTCTATTACAAAAATAACTCATTGGCCATTTATAATTATAAGAGTTAAATGAGAAACACAATTTCATCTGAAACCATTATTTGATTGTCATCAGTCATCTTATTAATAGCAGCTGTTATTTCACTTTGGCTGAAGGGATTTGCATTTTCAGTATTGATAATTTCACGAACACGGGCCAGGCTTAGAGACTGGGTCCGGTTTTCGCGAAAACCGCGCTGTAAGCTACTCTTGAATGATGTAAGTCTATAAAAAAATTGCAATCATCAGTGGCAAGCAGATGCATAAATAGAATATACCTTTTGTCATCAATGTATGGGGTTGCATCATCTTGATCCATAGCCGTTGGTGTTGCTTGAATGGTATCATCTGATTGTTCTACTTGCATTGGTTCAACGTCATTGTCAGCAGAAGGTTTTTGTGCCTGGAACAAGTAATTAAGATTGCAAATAAGGAATGCATTATCATTTTAAATGAGCTTACCCTTGTTCGTTTAGCAGGGCGTTGTTCAGCTTCGTCTGCTTCTTCATCCTCATCGTTTTCGTCATCAGATGCTGCTGATGCCCGACGGCGCCTTTTTTTTTCTTTTTCAAGAACTCTTTTAAAGTATGCATATTCGACAAGTTCAATAGCCGCAGTCGCATCTTCAGCATCGACTGTACGAGACATTCGTGCTTTGGCATGAGCTGTAGCTAAACGAATCATTGTTTCTAAAGATCTTGCAGTTACCGGTTGAGTCTGTAAGTAGAAATAAATGATAGTGTGAGGAATTTCTAATCATATTATGAATTATACCCTGGCAACATCACTTGCTAGAATATCTTCTGAACGAAGCTTTGAATATTGTTCAGAAATAATACTGGATGCTTCCTCAGTCAAAGTTGGTTTCATAATTTTGACGAAATGTATGTATTTGCGCATAAAATCAACGCTTAAAATCTTATCACTCTTCTTGCGACTGCCACCGTGCAGCAAAGGATCATATTTTTCATACATTGGTGTTTCCTTCTCTGCGTTGATTTCATTAGGGTTTTGAGTACTCAACATGTCAACAGATGAACCCATAGGTAAAACTTCACCGTCCTGTTCCAAAGGACTTCGATAACGATGCATGCGTACAACGTGATCGGAAATTTTTAAATCTTGATCCTCATCAATTGAGTCCAATACCACAAAGAGACAATCGAAACGAGACAGTAGGGAATCTTGAAGGCCTATGTTTTCCATTGGCGTTTTGTATTGATCATACTGTAAGTAAATAATAAATTATCATGCGGCTTATAACAAGAAATAACGCATACTTTTCCGTAGACTGGATTAGCAGCAGCTAGTACTGAACATCTAGCATTTAGACTTGCATGAATGCCTGCCTTGGCAATGGTAACACGTCCCTGTTCCATAACTTCGTGGATGGCAGTTCGATCAATGTCTGACATTTTATCGAATTCATCAATGCACACAACACCTCGATCAGCCAAGACCATCGCGCCAGCTTCTAGTCTTCTTTCCCCGGTTTCTTGGTCAGTAGTTACAGCTGCTGTTAGACCAACACCAGACGATCCACGCCCGGTGGTTGGAATCGCACGTGGAGCTGTGCAGAGAACGTAACGCAATAGTTGTGATTTAGCAACGCTAGGGTCACCAATAAGCAGAATATTAATATCGCCTCGAAGACGAGTGCCATTAGGCAAGTTCTTTTCAACACCGCCAAGCAAAAGGCACAAAATTGCGCGCTTGATGTATTCATGACCATGGATGGACGGTGCCAATGATTTGGCCAACAGATTGAATACGTTCTTGTTGTTCTTTGCTAATGCTTTGCAACGTGCTACATCTTCTCGTGAAATCGACGGATTCGCTTCTTTGCTTAGTAGAGTTAAATTGTTGGCAATAACAATGGTTCTGTAACAATCGACTTGTAGAATTTGCAATAATAGATTGTTACTTTACCTAAAGGTGCCATTTGTGAAACTTCCTTGTTTGTTTGGTAAACAGCGAAAATTTCCAACTACTTGAACACGATCCCCTGGTTTGCATCTATCAACTAAATCATTGTCGCAAATTACATCAATGGAACGAGGTAGCTGACCGGCTGGTGCTTTCTCAGGCATTTCCTGTATTGAAATTGTTTGATGGTCCTTGTAAATGGACAGGCCAAACTCTGTTTCCAACAAATTACCTTCATCATCCTAATAGTACAAACATATTTTGATTAGATGTGGTACCATGTTTAAACCAAATCTTACCTTTGTTGGATACACTGAATTGGTTGGGAATGCTTCAAGAGAAGTTAAATCTGTGTATTTTCTTTCCATAACTTTCTTAGTTGTTGGACAATAATGAACACTCCTTACAACTTTAGGATGCACCAATGAGCCTGATTTAAATTAAACAAACTTGTAATTGGTGTTATATATTCTGTATACAAAACTTACATTTTGTAACAATTCCTTCAACACAGACGAGGTTTCCTAAATACCTGGAGGTGAGATTTCTTGGTGTTACATGCTTATTACCAAAACTCCCTTCAAATGCTATGAAAAATTCTTCTTGAACCTTTGCATACTCATGATTAATGGAAATCACAAACTCTCGTAGTGCCTTTTGAAAAGCAGACTGTTCTTCAAACACACTATTTAGTAAAGCAGCAGCTCTTGTGGGATTCTTCTTTCGCAAATCGTTAATGTTAACAACTAATCGTCGACTGCCATCAGCGATCATATTCTTCACAAGCTGTGAATAAGTCCCTTGATCTTCCTAATAACAATAACCACATACTTAAATCAAAATCTAGTGAAGAATTAAAACATACTTCATCATCCAGGAAGTCTAAATATTCACGTTGGAGCTCCCGCTGCTTTTGATCAATATCCTGCGCATCAATCATTGTTATTAACAAATTGAACGACAAAACGCAACACAATATTCGACCACGATAAAACGCCGCTAGCAACCACTAACAATGAATGGTTTTTGGCGCCAAAATGAAGACGGTTATGTACCATGAAGAATAAACGTCAACATTCGTTTATACTCGTTGCCGCTCATTTAATTAGATGATTTCCCTAAATGTTTGGTGAACAGCAATGTACAGGTTTAATGCTCTTAAAGTGTTTAACAGTGTTCTCGCCGGTGCATAAAGTGATATTGGGGGTGTAATTTCAAAGAATTAAAGGTAGATTTACCAAAATTGGGCAGACCAACAAGAAGACTATCCATTGTGACAATAATTCTGTTGTTCCGTTCGTATTCAAATTGCAACTATGGGGCCAGACTTATTTATTTTAGTGGTCATCATTGATCTTGCATGTTTACCGTTAGCTTCACATGCACTGGAGTTTGTGTTTAGCATTCTGTCTTCCAGTACAATCAGGTGTTGGACCAATGTGGAGTCACTTAGTGGTTAAAGCATTTCCAAGATGTTCAAATGTTGGTTGAGTCTCTAGTCAAGTAAGTACTTCTGTCTTAACAACCCCTTTCATTAAAGTATAAGATTAGTACTTATGAAATCATGAAATTAATAACATTCATGAAATTAATAAATTAATAATTTTGATTTCATCTCTTAAAGAAGTCTTAAGTTCAAACTTATACAATTTGATCGGACCAGTAGAGTGTAGCTCATTGCTCAATGTTACGACGCCCCCCTGTATTTAAATGTTATTAAAGGTCATTAATGTGTGCGCTTACTGCATTCCTAGGCATTTAAATGTTTAAAAGGTCTTTAGTTTGAATATTTTTGTATGGTGGCGTCAAGACCACTGGATCGGATAGTCTCGGTCCTGATCGGAACACTTGTGCCTACGATCGTGAACATATGTTTTGTAGTTTTAACCTCACCAAAGTGCAGTGTATTGTACCAATTAGACGCAGTTATATATTGATTAAAAGTGTTATAATTGATTGACAAGTGAGTTAATTTAGCGATTTGCGAAACAATTTGAGCGTTAATAATCGTAAGTAATATTTGTACTCATTTTCACAGCATTTTGTGTTTCCACTTGATGTAAATTGTAGTGTGTTGTTGCGTATGGTTATAACTTGTTATAGCTGGTTGAAATTGCTCTAAATAACAATTATACATTATTGACTCTATTCTAATTGCGTGGGTCATGCATAGTGAATATAATTTGAAGATTCGATTACTACTCTCGGTGCTTACAAAGGTTTCTGTTTGTTTTAAGGTGTGCAATAAAGTACGTTTGTCCATTTAAGGATATCCATACAGGTGAATTTAACCAAATAGCAAATGTGATTGGGAAGTTGGTATATTATGATTGGAACATTTCATTTGAAAGCAGCTGAACGGTGAGTTATTTTTATCTATTATGAAAGTATAAGACATTACGTTACTAGTAAGTCATGTAACATTCATGTTGTACCCACAAGCTCTTAAGTTATGTTATGTGTCCAGCTGTTACTCTTCTGGGGGGAACTTACTTAGGCTGCAAGAACACATTGTGTTACTGGGTTTCTTTTTTTGGTGTATTAATCTACCCATCCTGTGGTTGCTATGAGGTTGGCCATATACTTGAGTACTTCTTCCAAGTTATGTTGAGTCATCATACTGCCTCTTGATGGGTGGTGATAGACGTAGTGACTGCATATGAGGCAATGTTGCTTAAAAACTTCCAAAACTTTGCAGATATTGTCTCTCTTGAGGGAGACAAGCTCCCAGCTTCTGCCTCTTATAGACACAGATCTTCTCAGCCTTGTAAAGCTGCATTTTCCCAAGTAATACCTGAGACTACCTCAGCAGGTTTTTGTGATCATGCCAATGTTTATTTCTATTGTTGGCATTGGTAGTTCTGGCGTAAATCATATGCATACCTGTAAATCATATGATTTGAATCAATTTGAATACTGGACTGATGTCACATCCAGCTGTCACTGCATGTGTGTACTCATTTTTATCTGAATTTTCAACATTCTAAATCTTGCTTAAGATATTTCCACGTTTTTGAATTGAGTATTTACCATCTGAGTTAGCTCTCAAGTTCTTCTCTTCTTTAGTGTACTCATACGGCATTCTCATTTTAATATCATTGAAGTAATCTTCATTTGATCTTCGTTTTTTAGAAATATTGATGTTTTGTTGAGTTCTGTTACTTCATATCAACTATTGGAATATTTGATACTTAAGATGTTTAAATAATTTTAATTTTTCTATTTGTTTTTGGTTAACAGAAATACCTTAATGATGGAACAACCAAGCTATATTTTGAGGCATTTATTTATAAGTGCAAACGATAATTTCTTCTACATATTTAGTCACCAATGAATTGAAGTATGGCTTGTGTATACTGAACTGACTATTACAACATAGATGAGGCCAACACGGCATCCTAATTCAAGTAAGGTATATTTTAATATTCCTAGCATAAGTTCATTAAATTTCTATTAGACTACTGTCATAAAATTTGAGTAGTATGTTAGTTTAATAGTGCCTAGTAATAGGTTTTATTTTTCTCGTCAACTGGTTTATTTTATGAACTCTCCTAATTGATGGTAATATTTTCAGTTTCTAGCCAAAAACTCACATTGAAATGGGAATACAATCATCATGAAAATTGGTAGGCCCATCATTATTGCAACAATGATAACAACATGGGTTGTAATTGGATTAGAATCATCATGAAAATTGGTAGGCTCATTGTTATTGCAACAATGGCAATAACTTGGGTTGTAATTGGATTAGAGTCATCATGAAAATTGGTAGGCTCATCGTGATTGCAACAATGGTTAGTATTAAGATTTAATTTTTTTCTCCACTGGTTAATTTTATGATAACTAATTACGTATTCTTACAGAAAATCAATCATAACTCCACTTCTGATGCAGCCAGCTCAGACGAACTTGGTAAGTATGTTGGCACATGTACTTCGGTACATGTTTGCCACTTGGGTTTATTGTAACCCTCATAGTTTACCTACAATGTCTAATTATGTATTCTTACAGAAAATCGATCATAACTCCACTTCTGATGCAGCCAGCTAGAACGAACTGGGTAAGTATGTTGGCACATGTGCTTCGGTACATGCTAGCCCCTTATTTTTATTATAACCATTATAATTTACCTGCAATATCTAATTATGTTTTCTTACAGAAAATTGATCATAACTCCACTTCTGATGCAGCCAGCTAGAACGAACTGGGTAAGTATGTTGGCATATGTGCTTCGGTACATGCTAGCACCTTATTTTTATTATAACCCTTATAATTTACCTACAATATCTAATTATATATTCTTACAGAAAATCGATCATAACTCCATTTCTGATGCAGCCAGCTAGAACGAACTGAGTAAGTATGTTGGCACATGTACTTCGGTACATGCTAGCCCCTTATGTTTATTATAACCCTTATAATTTACCTACAATATCTAATTATGTATTCTTACAGAAAATCAATCATAACTGCGCTTCTGATGCAGCTAGCTGGAGGAAATACAAAGTTTGATTATTTTACATAAAAATTCATCAATTTTATTAAATAATTAAATATATCTCTTTGCGTTTATCCCTACCTGATACGAAAGTTTAATTTTTCCGTTCTCAAAAGGAAATTTTCGATCAATATTTTAAAAAAATTGGTAAACTTTTGGCATCCATTTTTTAATTAAATTTACCTCTTTGCGTTTATGCATACTTGATACGAAATCTTAATTTTGCCGTTCTGAAAACGAAATTTTTGATGAATATTTTTTTAAAAATGGCGGACTTTTGGCATCCATTTTTTAGTTAAATTTACCGCTTTGCGTTTATGCATACTTGATACGAAATCTTAATTTTGCCGTTCTGAAAACGAAATTTTTGATGAATATTTTTTTAAAAATGGCGGACTTTTGGCATCCATTTTTTAGTTAAATTTACCGCTTTGCGTTTATGCATACTTGATACGAAATCTTAATTTTGACGTTCTGAAAACGAAATTTTCAACCAGTAATTGATCGAAAATTTCATTTTCAAAACGGCAAAATTAAGATTTCGTATCAGGTTTGCATAAACGCACAGAGATATATTTATTTAAAAATTTGCGTATTAAATACATACACATGCACACTCAGTGATTCACATATACACCAGATTCATTTATGTGAAGGGGTATTTTTAAAAGGTGGATTACTCATGAACCAGTAGTCCTATAGCTGTGTATGATACCTCATTTTAATCAGTGCGGTGCCCTTTATCTGTAATGAAACATTAAACCTTATCGGATACCATTTAAAAATAAAAATTAAACAATTTTAGGGTAAAATGGAAAGTAGGCAACCGGTGAAACATGCCGTGTGTCGCCATCTCGGATGAATTTGTGAAACTAATTTGGCCATCTATTAGGATATTATCGAACTAACATTGCCATAAGAAAATTACATATTATGCTAGATCGGTATTTAATTATTATAATCCTTTGCTATTTTCAGTTATTGGACGGTCAGAAATATCTGAAAATACACTTAAATTAGTCCAAAAACCTTAATAGTGGAAAATTTTGTTGCTCAAACTTATCAAAGCTTTAATACATACGTACCCGTCAAGTTTTATAATGTAGTGAAGTCCGTTATTAATTAAACTAATTTTAAAGATAGTGATGTATTAAGCGTATCCTTTATTCTCTTAAATGCGCTTAATACATCACGAATCAAAACACTTTAGCGCTTAATACATCACAGCAGATAAAAGACTTATTGCACATGTAGAAAATATGATCAAATCGATAAAACAAAAACAAAATCTAAAAAATAATATCTGTTTATATGCTAATAGTAAGAAACACTGAGGCGTAAACTAAAATTTACAGATAATACTATACAATCAGACTAGTTGTACAAAAAACCTCGTTTGCTTATACAATTTGCTGAATTAAATTTCTTCGGTAGTTAATAGCATATTAACTAATGCCGTATTTGCGTACTAAATAATTTAATTGCAATTGTACTCTTCGTTATCTACAATCAAAGAAAAGGAAAGAAAATAGTGGAGTTTCAAAAGAAAACTCACTATCAGCGATATTAATTTACATTAAACAACTGTTTGAATATATACCCAAATTAATTAATTAAATTTAAATAAAAATGTTAATAGTAAACAAATTTATAAAATTGTATTATCGTTGATAATATGTACATGAAGACTGGCAGGGGATTGATTGATGCCGCAACATACAAATTGCATTAATTATGTACAATACCAAATCTCATCACAATAATCTCGTTTGTTGTGATGATACTAAAAAGGCGAAGAAGCTGTTAAAGAGTTGGAAAACCAATTGAAACTAAATTTCGTAGGAGTAAGCGCATAGATCCTTGGCGCCGAGTGTTCTCATGTAATTAGGAAATCAATCGGGGGCGACTAAATTTATTTGGTCCCTGGGCAGAGAGCGTAATAGTTCAGTGCGCATCCTTTTCATCCTTACGGTAATTGTTTCTTGTTGGTGGGGTTCGTCAACAACAAGACCATCGCCGCCTCCCCATAAGTTTATAACTACACAGCCACATTGATTCATTTAGTTCGGTTTGCCCGTCGTGTACGGTCTGCCCGTGATCCGAGGAGGAATATTAGGCACAGGTCGACTGCAAAACGTCCAAAAGATATATGCAAATCATAAAAATAATAGAAATAGAATTAATATACGCAAAACTAGCAAGTCAAATTAACGAACAAATATGCAATACACACTTGCAACAATGCTTACTAGAAATTAAATATGGTTTATCGATAGATCAGCGCTCGCAACAACAACAACGCAAAAACAGAGGAAAAGAGTTATTTTGTTATTCCTATATTTACACATTCAAGTTATACGTATTATAGTAATATATTAATTAGTATATGCTAACTTTCTACATGTTTCAACGTTTGTTTGTTCTCTGTTTTCTTTCCGAATATGAATATTTCTCTGTAATACAGTTGTGGTCAGCAAAACAGTCGGTGCTCTTCGCCAAATATGCTTTTATACATATTTATTTACAATCAAAACACGCAACTATATGATGAGTAGATAAACTGGCCGAAGAACTACTGAATGTTTTTCCGATATACACAGCGCAATTGTAATTAATGACGTTATTCTTCACAATTAATGAGACCTCAATACTTGGTGCAAATTCGTGTAGTTGTTGTTGGTTGTCGTGTGGTGTTGTGTTCACCTAATTTATGCACTAAAGATATACATTTACATAACGGACCTTTTCATAAAGATTCCATTGATCGCACTTTAAATACTAGAGCGTTTATAAGAACGTCCGTTACATAAGATGCGATATAATAGATTATAGATTCAATATTCATTTAACAACAAGATTCATCAGGTAAAACAGTTAATATATATTATTCATATTTATATATTCTTTGTTATTTACTCCTTTCTTGTGTTTCGCATAGAGAAACAACAGGGAAAAGCATCCAAGCGCACAGTAGTATCATAAACTGCGCAACAATGGAGTATATACGATGCTAAATATCAATCAGTATCTTCTGATAACTTATATCATACGATTTGTGGGGGGCTACTTAATAATTCATCATATTATTTGCTTAAATTTAAATTTGTATCGTATTGCAATCACTTAACAATAATGCCACCTTCCTTACGCTACGCACCAATCTACGCGTATTTCAAACGAATCAAGTCGCCTTTAATTGACTTTCAACCATCAACACAAACTATTTTCGCTTGCATTAAACGCGCGCTTCGACACTTTGGGCTAAGTTATTAATCGAGATAAATTTAGCTTTACAGAGTATGTTAACACTGAAATGATATGCCAATAGATAGTTTTTTCTTTCTTCTTCTAAATATGCACTCCCGACTGCATTCAAATTCATGCTCGTTAGATTGCTTGTCTTACTGTTAACTTAATTAGAATAATAGTACGGTTTGCACTCGCGATAACGCAGTTACATAGACATCAGTAGTATATCCGCAAATTGGTATTAAATATGTACTTTTACTGCAGTAGTACGGAAATCAGCTAGAAGCTAGTCCAACTGCTGAGAAAGATTAGTATAGACACGAAGAGTACTCTGTATGATAAGTCCACAATTGGAAAATGCTATCTACAAGTCTACTCGGCTGATATTAATATTACTCGTAAAGGAAGATCGCTCAGCATTTTGCAGCCCTAGTCTGAGATTCAATGTGCGCGCCTGGTTTTTGTTTGTTTTGCGATACATAATAAAAGGAATTTATCAAAAATTATATCGCTTGCTGCAAGTTATTTTTAAATCTACTTGGATTATTTCTATTACTCCTATCATAAGCATTTTGTATTAGTCTACGTAATTAGCAAACATTATTAACTGTGTATTGAAATTCTTGCTTTTAGAATTTGCCACTAGTTTAACGAGCTATATTCTATCCCCTTATGACCTGTGTCGTAAGTCATCAACTACCCTTTCGCCAAAATTTGAATACGCGTGTGTGTATGGTGTACGTGATTACATTAAGTAATATAATTATTTGGATTCAAGTTCGATGTGGATGAGAATTTTACCAAAATACAATTTGTGAATGTGGTGTCATGTTGTTGTAAATAAGGTGGTTAGTGTTAGGGGCTTTTTAAACAACACTGTTAATAATACATATTATATATATGCTTATTCGTTAATAATTAATATCAAACCACAAGTGGCAAGAGTATTTATGCTATTAAGAACTCTACGATATAGATTATTAGGAGCTAGCATCTGTTCATCAAGCATTGTTACAAGACTTTCGGCTGTTAATGTTAATCGAGAACAAAGATTCTATCGCATTGCGGTGAATTTGTTTTGTTTGAAGTATTATTTCTCTCTATAGGTAATTAATTAATATATGCGTTGCAATTTGTTAAAAATAGAATTTGTTTGGCTATCTTTACTTGGGGAACTTGAAGGCATTGGTGAATTCGTTGACTGCTGCTTGGGTGACAGCACGTCCCACTGCCATCTGAACCTGCTCGGGAACCTTGATGCCCCCTTGACCGCCGCCGCTACTAGGTCGGCTATACAGAGAATAGAAAGAGCGCGGTTTGAAAGGCGATTCGCTATTTGTATATCGTGGTTACATGTATTATGCACATTCATTATGTTGTTGCTTTTGTTATGTATTTGTTAATTGGTAGAATTGTGTGCGAAATTAATTTTACAAAATTTGCAATCGGATGTAGACACCAAAATTATTAACGACTACTTCTTTGCTTGTCTTTCTCGCCATAGCTTTTTCCATATCACGCTCGCTGTTCAGTTAAAGCAAAATAGCGCGAAGCATGAATAAATATGTTAATTAGTTATAGAGAGTTTATACAGCAATTTGATTCATACAAGCAAGAAGAGTTTTCGTTTTCTTTTGCGAAAAGATATAATTCGCGAAATTAAGTATTTCAAGACGTGAGCGAGGGACAATGGTAACTTTGTTTCAGAGTATAATAATGTTAAATAGTAAGTAGTAATTGTTAGGGTTTGTGTTTGATGGTTAGAAGTAGATGCTTAACGTCTCCTGCAATCAAAACCACAACCTCAGCCTCAGTACCGGCTGCGGCTTTCATATTTGAAAACTAAGAAGGACAGCAAAGTTGCTGATGTACGCAAGCAATGATAGAAAACTTAAGTTGCCATACATTAGCAACAATGCACCAACGTGCGTTCGATTAATAGATTAGTAAACGAGGTAGAAAAAATGAAAAGCTTATTGAATAGAAAATAAATGATTATTACTCACGTGGGTATAAGTGGCGCTGGAAGGCCATGTCCTCCAGGCCGGCCTGGGGGCATTGGAGGTGCGCCCGCTCCAGGTCGATTGGGAATAGCTGGCGCCGGTCGGCCAGAACTTGGTGGCGGTGGTGGTCCCCTAGATCCCATTCCTCCTAAAACAATCAAAAATAAATAACACGTCTAAGCGTCAAATCCTTACAGACCATTGGATGCGAGGGATTGAAAAATCATAGAAATGCATGCAGTGACTCGACTTTTAACGGAAACAACTAGGGAAGCTATAGGAGAATGAGAAACTTTGCAAGCGGTTCGCTTTTTGGTCATGGCAATACCTGGTCCACCTGGTGTTGGCTTCCGCGGTCCGCCCGGACTTGGTGGCGACAATCGCGGATTATCTAAACTGCTGGCAAGCCAATCGTTTTTGACTGGCGGAGGTACTGGAGTTGATACTGTTGCCATCGACACATCACCAATGATGCGCAACGCTTCCTTGCACGCGTGATACATGCGTAGCAATTCTTCGCGTTTTTGTGCTTCCTCCGGCGACTCTTCCATCATGGAAGCCTACATAATATACATTTAATTCTCATCCGTTCAGCCCCAAAACGTCGCAAGTTAATCCACGTACCTGATCACCGCTTGCATACAAATGCGCCAACAATTCGCTGTTGATGAATTCTTTGACACGATTGACAATCAGAAGCATTACAGCCTTGGGAACCAAGTCCTTTGTCGTTTTGTTAACAATACGCATGTAGCTGTCGACTAAATTGCGAATTGTTTCCACCTGCCTCTCAACGTGCGGATCTGTCGATGTTGAACTCTGTTCCGTGACCTAGTATAAAAGAGACATTATTATAATCAAACACTTTTGCGATAGTAGAACAAACAAAAATGAAGAAATTTAACCGATGGCAGCACAAACCTGGTAAGTGTCGGCCTGATGCAAGAAAATAACACAATATTCATTAGTCAAACTTATACCAACAAATTCAAAATCGTGTATAATTCAGAAACTTTGTGGAAATGCGTAAAATCCATTTGGTTAGTATACACACTGTTGTTACTTGGCACGCTATCAATTCAAATGCCTACTCAAGATATATAAAAGCGCAATGAAATTGTCAAATAAAAAAATTCAATAAATGCGGCAACCTGCTTCCTATACTTGCCCGTGGCGGTTTTGGGAACAATAAATTCCCGAAGAACTGGAACTTAAAAGAAACAGTTTGCATACTGAACAAATGCAGAAGTTAGAGTAGTGGAGGGTGCAATTGAGATATGCTTTGCTGAAAAATTCTATATGCGAATTTGGAGAATTTGTATGAAGTCGCTTAAGAGTACAGAGTGTGTGCTCGTTCAGTAGATAATAAAACTAGCAATAAGTTTCAAATTGAAAGAAGAAACAAATTATTGGACTCACTTGAACGATCTGTTTTTGGTAATTAAATGCACAGAGAATGAAGAATGGAATAAGATCATCTTCAGTTATTATTGTGATATAAAAGAATTGATATTTACCTCTTCACCATTGGTTTGTTCCGTTTGCTTCTCAGGATACACGCCCGCGCGCAAAAATGATGCCTTCCAAGAATCAACATCATCCACGGTTTCACATCCCAGTTCCAATTGTTTGAAATCCTACAAACAGTCAACATTTAACTTGCTAGCTTTAAATATACAATCGCCACTAATCCAACCTTGTACACGTTGCGACCATCTGGACTAAAGATAGCAAATGTATGACGACGGGACATAAATCCTTGCTCAATATCACGCAACTTCAAGCCATCTAAAGGCAGCATGTATTTCTTTTCACGCTCCTCCTCGTCCTTAAACCAAGAAATGCTTTCGGCTGTAAGAACAAACCAGTAGCCACGAGAGCCCTTCATTATGCCCAAATTATTGATAGTCATGTAACCCTTGCGAATCACTTGATTGCCCAATGCATGGCGCGTGCCCGCCTTTGATGCATTTTCCGACTGATTCTGAGCACTAAGCACACTCAAAAATAAGACAAAATAACCACAACACCTATATGAATTAGCAGACTACTCACTTCGCAAAACCCAAGAAATCCTCGTGATTTGTATTCACGTACGCTAATTCGCAATCGACTAGCAACAATATCTGCTCTTTGCATAGTTGCTCCTGCTGGCGAATATATCCAGTGATAATGCGTTCGGTTTCTTCGCGTAAACGTGGATAACGCTGCATCTTCTCCGTGCACGTACGCACCACGTTCGACAGCTCCAATATCACAAGATCAATACACTTAAGTGACGGTTCCTTCAAGCGACTGATTTGCTTCTTGACTATAACTTCAAACGCCATGTCAGGCGTAAACAGACCGACACGAATACCATGCGTATTACGTATAGCAATTGAAATCTCCCTACGCAATTCCTTCTCGTCAATCTCCATCTTTACAATTTCGAATGGGAAACGCTCGTGGAATAGTCGATTGATCTTGGCACCTCCAGAGAGCTCATTCGTATTGATCAGTGCCGAGCCAGAGCCTTCAATTGTACGCTCAAAATCTGATTGAAGCTGCTGTATCATTCTAAACAAAACGGCAAACATAATTAACTCGTATAAGTTGTGTTGTTTTCAAAGACTTACTGCAGCATCGCTTTGGTCTTTATGGATGGGTCATCAGGCCGGAAATGTTTGAACTGCTCAACGTCCTTTTCCAGTGCGAGCATTTGCTTTTGGAGTTTATCACGCAAACCGGGCAATGTATCGCGAATATGA
This sequence comes from Aleochara curtula, assembly GCA_963978815.1. NCBI lineage: Eukaryota > Metazoa > Arthropoda > Insecta > Coleoptera > Staphylinidae > Aleochara > Aleochara curtula. The sequence goes on along the minus strand of OZ022221.1, from coordinate 9,752,384 downwards.
TTCGTGAGTTGTTGATTTAGTACGCGTTGTAAATACGGCGTACCAAGACGATCAGCCATATGTCTGTACGATGGATGACTGAGGAAGAATTGGCGTTCAGCAGCCAAGGCTGCATTGATATCTTTGCGACCCTCAATGTCTTTCTGCGAGCGATTCACCACTCCTATGTAACCTCTTCGCAAGGGAAGCAATTTGTTCTCTAGGGTATCCCGCGCATCCGTTCCTTCGTCCATCAAGTCCAGCTTGGTGATAACACCAATAGTACGAATACCTAGACCCCACAAAACAACTCATTAGCACTTGAATTCCATTAAGCTAATGTAAACAAACCTTGTGGATCTACTTCTTTGGCCAGTTTCAAAGCGTCCGAATTCGCTAAATCAGTATTGGCCGGTGTGACAGCCAAAATCAAACACGATTCGCGTTTGATGAACTGCATTATCATACCGCGAATTTGCGCTTCGATATCGAGGGGTTGATCGCCGATTGGCACCTTCGTTAAACCGGGCAAATCGATCAATGTGAGATTTAGCACTGCAAAACAACTTGTCAATACAAGATCCTCAAATTGAAATGATCGCCTTTACCATTTGGAGAATATACCCTCAAGTTAATGGGTACATTGCTGATACCCTTATTGCTACCAGTGACTCGATCGGTTTCATCTTCGATCTCTTTGCGGACTTCGTTAAAGTCGACAAACTTTTTACCTTTGCAGTGTAGAAACTCGGCATGTTCTGCACATAAAAAGTACGATAATGCATTGAAATCAACGAGAACAATCGCCAGTGAAACTAGGTTGTTCTTTTTTACCACTTACCAGTGGGTGAATTTATTAGCTGCAAGATAAGTGGCCGGCGAGTGACAATGCCTGAGCCTCGCGGAAGGAAGTCTCTGCGATAAACAACGTGTGATAATAAATGTCATAAAATGCATGCACAACGTAAACGCAAGACGTTTGTTGAATTAACAAGAATCGATAAACGGACACAAACGCAGAACGCCCGCTTACGCAAACGCGTAAACAGTAATATTTTTATTCTGCTTATTGTTGCACATTAGCATGTAAACGCAATTCGCTAATGATGATTCGCGTCCAGCACGAACGTCGTCCAAGATTACATAAACGAAAGCAATGCAAACCAATCAATAACTTGGAATTCGTGCTGAAACATTTACAAACAGTGCCCGCTTGCCAAGCGGCAGCCACGACGGCGGCGGCGAATGAAAAGTCAAGATTACGAGGAACGGAAGGAATTTAAGCGTTGCGCGTGCATCTAAAAACAAACAACAACGACGCCTGAACAATGGCGTTATTATTTTGTTCCAGCGATGTGTGGTTACTCATCAAACGGAGTCATCTTCATTAAGCGCGTTCGGCGCACTTGTTAATTCCCATTGTCCGCGAAGGGAAATTAAGGGGTCATATCGCATTTAACGTGGACTCAACGAAGGGCTTTCGACTGAACTCGCATGATTTACAATTAGATGCCTCGCGTACACGAGAGAATGAATAATGTGTGTTGAATCGGCGGCTGAACGTGGAGGACGTCATGGAAATGGCATTGTGCACATTGACACACGGGTCAATAATCAAATCGACTATGGAGCGCCATGAAGATGATGATGATGAACACATGAATAACGTAAACATCTTAAAGACTACACATACCTGCCAACGAAATTCTCCAAGACTGAACTCTTGCCAGCCGATTGTCCGCCCACAACGGCGATTTGCGGCAGGTCCAACGTCATATGCACTCCCAGCGATGTGAAGGCATCTTGCAGCTTATTCACGATGGGAATAAGTTGCTCCATGCCCATGTTGCCCGACATCTTCGCAGCGGTTCCTCAGCACACGTTCGACGTCGACGAAAACACCCCGCGCGGTCGATCAACACCAACACTTTTCTTGAACAACAACCAAAAGCGAACTCGGTTCACTCAGCGATGCCCACCAGCGACGAACATGGCCGGAATAGCAACTGAACAATGCGATGTGCGCATGACTCACCGAATCATTACTCTCAAATGAGATATACAAGGTATCGAAAACCAAAAACTTTTCTCCAAATATACACTTCACTTGTGCCTCGCTTATCGCCACACAATTATTATCGTTTTCTTATCGCTGCAACAATAATCTATTCGTAGATGTAGATGCGATTAGCTGATAAAGCTGTCTAAAGATCACTGTGAGAATCCTAAAAATTCAGGTCACGTCAGTAGAAAATCAGTAAATAAACGCATGCGCTTGCAACACATCGCACGTGCTGGATATGTTGCCTACCATACCGTCCACAAAATATAAATATTTAAATGCACAATTATTTTCGGATTACAATAAAATTATCAGCAAATGAATCGAACAATGAATAGATTATTTATGAGCATACCTTTAGCACTGATTAAATTTGATACAAATAGCCAATTGATTACTGCGGGTCGTTTATTTAAATTATCATAACTGGATCGCAATAATTCAAAAACAGAACTGGCAAATGGCTGGTTGTATCACTCGATTTATTTCTAAGCGTAAATTCGTTTTACAATTGCAAGACTTGATCTTGGATTCATTTCAAAAAGAAATAATCTGGTATATTTATTAAAAATAGTTAAGTATATTAATAACAATCATATATCATTATTTTGAGTTATTATATAATATATAATAATAGACTTTCTTTTATCAAACGTAAAAATTAAATACAACACCTCTGTATTTCGTATGATATCTCTTTTTTGTTTTGTTACGTTAGGTATGCAGTTATGCGCGTGTTTTAGGTCATTGAGGTTTATATTATTTGGTATTTGCTTTGTCCGTTTCGTTCATTTACACGAAATGAAATTTACGTGTAATGTAATCAGTCTAGGAGTGTTTAGATTTGTCAATGTTGTTATTGGGTGTGCAATTTTGTTTTGACGGCGAATGGTAGTCCAAAAAATCCTGCATCGTGCGATATGTTTCATCAATGAGTTTTGGGAGGTCGTCGCCGTTGAGTCCTTCGGTCTTAATTGGCGGTAATATTGTAATATTCATATTACCTACAATAAAATAAATTATGATTTAAGTGTTTCGTCACCTTGGTAATGACGATGCGCGCTGCTTACCATCTTCAAATCGATAAGGACCCAGGAATGTATAGCGATCCACAATGACCGGTTGGATTGGGCATTGGGCAGCTACAGCTAAATGGAAGGCGCCCTTTTTGAATGGTAACAGCTTCTCCTTCAGACTGCGTGTGCCCTCAGGGAACATGAGAACACGCGCTTTCCGTTCGCGAATTACGCGCCCCGTTTGATTGACGGATTCTTTGGCTCGCGCGCCGTTCAACCGATCGATGAATATCGTACCCCACAGCCACGCTGCCAATCCAAAGGGCCAAATGTAAAAGATCTCCTTCTTCGAGATCACCGTGCATCTGTCCATTATGGGCCATAACTCAGCGAGCGCTGGGGAAACAAAAAAAAGTTGCGGTAAGAAAAACGTTGGCGACGGTGTAATAAACTTGAAACTTTTTACTTCGTACTTTTGCAGATAAATCATCCACACATATCACTTGTATTACCTATTAAGTCGACGGCACTCTGATGATTAATGACCACAACGCAGCCGCTGTTTTCGACAATGTGCTCCTTGCCCTTAACGGTGCATTTCAAACCGAGCAAATGTTTGGCGATGAAACGCAAACCGGCTGCTGGAAATCTGAAACGAATATAAGAAAATTATTGTTTGATCGATTTGAAAACAAGCAGTGATGATATAACCGTAACGAAAAAAATATTTTCATAAATAGATATGCGTAAATAAAATAGTGGAAATGCGCAAGGGGATGAAAGCAACTCACAGTGCGTTTTTACTGCTCTTTGGCCGGAAGAGCATCAATGGAATGGGCAGCGTCGCAAACAGGACACTGGAGACGGCATATATGCTAAACTTGAGAAAGGCCTTAGCTCGTCGACTAACATTCCAGGCCAATGTCAAGGCGGCCGACACGAAGAAAAAACTATATAAAGTTGCCGCGCTGCAGCACATCATTTCTGAAAATGGAAATAAATATGAATAAAAATGTTTATCACCATTCGCTCTACAAATATCATGACATCAATAAAACAATAGACGTATTTCCTGCTGAATTGTGTACGCTTTTAAGTTAATTGTGAATATAAAAATACATGAAATAAATACATGATGACTTTTCCGATCTATAAAGATAAAATAATTTCCGCATCTTTTCCGTGTTTTCACATGTCGAACAAAGAAACATGTTGCGTGTTTAAAACGAGCGCATTAAACTTGATTGCGTGCGCTATCAAAGAAAGAAGGAAATAACGCGATTGATTTGCCTTGGGGTGCGTTTGCACACAAAGGGAACGTAACTGCAATCAAAGTCTAATTACGATCGGCTGCTATTATTGAACAACTTGAGTGTGGATTGCTATTGATGTGTGTTTCAATTGCTGTTTGTCTACGATCTCAATATTGCGTTCTATCAAGACTTGCTTGTCAATATTTTTTATAGACATTATAATAAACACTAAATAATCCAAAAGTACTGAATAAATAATATAATTAATAGTCAACAAAGCGTTAAATTTTCCTTCAATGCATTTGCTATTGCTATTGAGCTAAATTTTAATATATACAATTTCCTAAGGTAAATACCATCCGTATTAATCGAGGAATTGATAAAAGATGTTTAAACTATTTATAAATGAATTGTTAATTAAAGTTTAAAGTAGTTTTATAGCGATAATGCATAAATGTTGAAGAAATTACCATTGGCGCTCCCTGTGGAGAAAATGATAAACTCGTATAAGCACTATGAGCCAAGACCATTCTCGCTACACAACTCGCGTACGAGGAGACTCGTCTCACCAGGAGAAATGTTGAAAGCCCTGTCGCGCCGTAGGACTCACGCAAAAGTCAAGTAACAAGCAACTGCACCTCGTAACAATTGTTTACACTTAAAATAATGTTGAAATAATCGAATTTTATATACAAAATCAGCATTTCCTTTAATTCGTTGACCTATAAAACTTATCTTCATTGTAAATCGAACCATGAGCGTATTTTATTTGTGTTGTTTGTAAAAATAGAAATGTGAATAGATAAACTTGAAATACCGTTCCATTCAATAAAATATAAACTTAAAGTTTTGTTATTTTTGTTTCGTTACAAGTTCAATTCGTTCGATTAGATTACACACGCTAGCTACTAACAATACGTAATATTGACATTCGGCGGAATTTGAAAGTATTCATTATGTGAGTATGATATACATTAATGTGCGAATGATAAGACCTGCGATCATCACATGATTTGTATTCGGAACGCGAATGTCCTGTGCATTCGACAGCTAAAGCGACCTTTGTCCACTGTGCGCACATCACCAAGTACTTAAAATCCATGTAAAGTGTTAGCGTTCATGATAGTACTAGCAAGAATTCAATTAACCGGTCAAATAACGATGAACATCATTCAACGAATTATCAATTACATTAGCACTCAATTGTTAATCATTCACTGCTAAAACTTACTCGATTCGAGAAAAACTCTTAACGATTTCTAATAATAGTCAAAAATAATTAAGAAAGCACTGGTTCAATCTAATTTTGGCTCTTCAATTGACAAACGATGAAAATCCAAGAGCAAAAAGTTTTTGATAAATGTTACTTGTTCACTTCGCAAAGTTTTCTTGGGCAAAGTGTACTGAAGTTAAAGCTTACGTTAAGTGCAAATACACTTTGAACAATTTTGATGTATTATGCTTAAAAGCATCACCTTTTAAGTGGCTAAAAGGTAAAACTTGAAAGAATTTAAAAGCAAAGATTCTTTGTACAAGTTAGGAAGTTCAAACAAGGTATCTGTCCATCGCTAGTTAGCTTTTAATTGACGTTGAGCGCACGTGCACTTGCTTCCTAATTAGTGGATGTAATTTAATGAGGAAATACATTTTCATTTCATACCATGTCGAAAATATATCGAATCGATAAAAATTGTCGTGTTTGCTTGCTTTAATATTTTTCTAATGTTTGCCATATATATAAAATACTATCCGTATATCATTTAGCATTAAATAAATATGTTTATGCCAGCGATAACTAAAACAATGAAGCCCAAGATGATGATGACCGTAATAGAAAAACAGAAAACTGATAAAACTCTATGTGTCATGATGAAAAACGAGGACGCGTGAGAACTAAATGAAAATGTAAAAACATACGTATGATAAGCACGTCTCTTCAACTAAATAAAATTATAACATGCTAAAAAAATTCAATGGCATTTTAACATGCAATTTAGTAATTTATAGTAAAGTTTAACTATACATTAAAAACATTGAATATGGATAATATTTTCACGACAAAATACGATTGAAAAACTCATCAAATCGAAAAATATTGAGTAAATAACTAATAAATTATTAATTATTTAAATTTTTTCGTTTGAATAGACCGTGTGTTTAGTATTAAAATATTAAATAAATATTCACCAAACAAAATTGATTATCTCGAAAATGCAAGCGAATAATAAATTCACTCTTGCATAATTAATATTATCATACAAAAAACAAATGCATATATGATCGTTACAATGCATTCTTAACGCAATTATTGAATACGTATGAGTCGTGTATTGTTTATCTAGTTAACAGACAATCGCATAAAAATATTACGCAAGAAAACTATTGTGTATCTAGCTTCAAGGGAGTCAAACAAAGTGATGCGTAATTTAATCCACTAGGAGCAAACCACGCAATTGCAAATACTCTTGGGACACTAACCGACGTTTAGTTATGAGTAACTCGACCGACAAACTAAAATATAAAAAATTTCAATGGAATAACGCGCCTTTTTTCTACGTATTTGCTTAATATATTTTTTTTCATTTAAATAATTGAAAAATCATGCACATCATTTCCTCAAATGACTTTGAAATTACTTGTTGTTTTAATGTTAATCCGAAAAACGATTGCATATGATTATTACGATTCATATTTCTTTGTTTATGAAGTACCATAAGGAATTTAATTGTTTATATAAAACAGATTTAATCTATGTAATTAACTCCTTGATATACTGAAATAAGTAACTGCATACAAACATTATGCATATATATTATTCATACTTTAACGCGGGAGGCAGACACGATAACCGAGTAAAGTCCAATAATGTGTAATTAGCGATTACTTATTTATGAAGGAAGCGCCCACTTAACGCCTTTTTACTCAATGGTGCTTCGTAAGACACAATCAAACTAGTCAAATATAAATCTTGTTATTTTGTCATTCAATCGGAAATTTCCAGAGAATCGAAATTGACGAGAAACCCCACAGTTATAATTAATTTCAACATTAATAGTGAAAGTAAACCGCGATGGAAAAAAATTGAAGAAAGAACCTCAAGCAACTTAACACAAAAAAATGTAGCAACTTTGCGTGTAATAAAAATTTCGTAAATTAAGTGACTTAAAATACTTCAATTATCCCGATATTAATGAATCCCAAATTGTCGCACGTGGCAAAGTAAACGAACTAATAATAACAAATGCAAAATTCGATTAGAATGCATTTGCGAAACTCACCGAAAAAAGCGCATATTCATTCGTCTCCGTCAAAGCAAGTAAACTAATTACGAATGTCGTTTTGATGATGTCACATGTCAAACAAATGTGCAATTACCGCACATCGTGCAACAACTCTCTAGTGCTTTAATCCACTTTGCACTCACTGATATAATAAAGTCATATTATTACTCACTACTACAACTCATTGTACAGACGGACTTGACCACAAAGCGCGCCAATCACAAACGCTGCTAATAATATTCACGCCATGGACACGATGGGTTCACTCGGCGGCGTAAACTTGCGCGATTATGTTATTCCATTATAATTACAAACAAATAAGTAAATTTAAACGCACGCTTATCGTCTTGTCATTACTAATTAAATTTAGAAACTAAAACGAGAAAAAACTCGATATTTATCTGACGTAATAAATTGAATCCAAGTGTTTGTCACTTGATTTCCCATTAGTTGATAAACTAATCCGCGCATTTTTGTTTCACTATGATGTAATCAAACTGACAAAGTGCAAATTGCTTCCTCTCAAAGCGCATTCAATTCTTCTATTATGTTCCAATCAAGATATTCATCACAACTTATTTATGTTCCATTGTCGCTCCAAACAATTTCCATTCATTTCCATGCTACCAAGGGTGGCACAATCTCAATATGAATATGGATTTGAAAAATTTGGCAGTTGATAAGAATTTGCGATCACTGCTGAAGGCAACGTGATAATTTCTTTGCAATTCAAACTCGCAGCGAACAATTCGATTTTCCGGTTGAGTGAAAAGGCAATCAACAACGCAATGCTTTGTTTAAACAAAGAGTCATTATCGTAATAAGAAACCTTACCGTATCGTGTTTATCAATCCAGAATTGAGAACCACACTCGAATGAGCCGCGCTAAACGAAAATTCCTGAAAATGTTGCGCGGGCTTTTGCTGCAACCCACTGAAGAAAAATTATAGGGAACCAAGCGGGAAAATGTTAGCTCGAACGCGGCATCCAACGCGCTCGTCAAAGGCTGACTGCAGGAGGTGCACACACGGTGGATGAATTTATGCTGATTCGGGCATCGCAATCGTACTGATAGCGGAGGAGACAACATAGACACGAAACGCGCGACCGCGAAGCGCGATACTGACTGCTAGCCAAAGTCGCTTGCCGCTCGCGAGGAGACAGTCGCATCCGCGACGCACCAACGCCTCGGACTCGCCGGTGGCGGCACATCTGCGAAGCGCACCATTGGCCGCCTCCACCGCGCGTTGGTCACCATGGCAACCTGGGGCTGCTGGATGCACCCACGCTGCCGAATTACTGCCAACCCCCGAAAATTCGATATTGTTTACGCGCGCGTATGATGAGCCCAATCACCGGCGGCCCGTGCAAAATCCTCCAATAATACGATGGCACAGTAGATAAACGCAATGTGCATCAAGTGTGTACTTATTCAAAGTCTAAAATGCAATAATCCAAATTTTTTACTTTGACTACCTGAAACAATTCAATAAATAGCCAGATTACTTTATGAACTTTAGACATTCACAATTTAAAGTCTAAAAGTTTTACTTACTACGCATTACTCAACATTATAATTATTTCAAAACGTTTTTCAATTAGCGATATGTTGCTTAGTTAATTTGTACCATCTATTTTATTATATTCACTATAAATATATATCTAACAAGATCGCAACGTTCATCTAAATGATTTTTTGACTTCTCGCTTTGTGTAAAAATAATTACAATTTTTAGTTATCATCAATTTTTTAAGTTCCACTTCATGTTCCGCATCAATTCTTGATAAATTACTGTATATATGTATAACGATCATTATGGAAAATAGTATATCATTCGATAATAATTATTTGGACCATTGTGAAAACAATAGATCATCCATGATTCAATCAATTGTTAACTATAACATTATAAATAATACTAGCTGCAAATAATTCAATTCAATCCGCTCTTGGCGAATTACTCGAAATCTAATCATCTGCATCATTATCACCATCAATCGGCTGCTCGTCTTTCTGTGCGATATGAATGCGCGAATGTCTAAGAAGTTTATCTTTACGGCTAAACCGTTTCTCACATAGCGTGCATTGGAATTGTTTTATTCCAGTGTGCGTTGCACTATGTCGCTCTAATTCTCGTTTGCGCAAGAACGCCTTTCCGCAAATAAAACAACCAAAAGGTCGATCGCCATTATGCAATCCCATATGGTTGTTTAGGCTTTCTTGGCTGCGAAACTTTTGATTGCATTCTGTGCATGGAATGCGACGCGTTGGGGACGATTCGCTTTCGTTGCCTTCTGTCATGTCTGCGCTTGTAGGAAATGCATAGCTCAGAATATGTTCTGGCACACTGGGGAGACTATCACGTCGTTTTTCCGGGCTGGGTGTCGATGACATGGCATCTGAATCAGTGCCATTGTTAAGTTGCATATCAGGCTCAATGCCTTGTTCGCCTTCTGCGTCCTGACTGAAGGGATCGATATTAATAATCATATTCTCTGTGTTTGGCCAATCGTCCTTCGAGTCTTCCTCTTTGATGCCATTGGTATCGATATGATTATCATTACTGTCCTGCGTACTTGCAAAATCATTCATGCCATACTCTTGCATGAGATTTTCGCGCATCGCCTGCAGCTCCTGCGCCGCATCCTTGGCGTTCTCCTGCGGCAAGTGACGCTTCTGATGGCGTTGCAACTTATCCTTGCGCATAAAACTCATGTGACAGTAATCGCATTTAAATGGCTTGACACCCGAATGCTGGACTGCATGCCGCGTTAATTCGACTTTTGACATAAACTTTCGGGGACAACTGCGACACACAAATGGCTTCTGCCCCTTGTGAATGCGGATATGCTTCGAAAGATTCGTATTGCGCGAAAATGATTTGAAACAAATGGGGCATGTAAATGGTTTGACGCCCGTATGAACAATCGTATGTTTGCGAAGATCTGAACGTCGCGCAAAACTGCGAAAACAGTCGGGACACGTATAGGGTTTATCATTCTGATGTAAGGTCTTTAAATGCGAAGAGTACTGCATTCGATCGGGAAAATGACGCTCGCAAACAGAGCATTTGTACGGTTCATCGCCATCGTGGTCGTCAGTCTCATGTCTCGCGCAATCAGTCTTATTGGTGAACGCTTTATCACAGTACTTACACATGAAGACGTTCTTGTACTCGCAGCTGTCATTCACTTCAGCATCGCTATTATTCGCATGATCGCCATTTAAATTCTCGCCGTTTGCTTCAGATTCGTATTCAGATTCATAATCCATTATATTTGGATCGACTACCATGACGACAGTGTTTTCCGATGCCTGAGGCAGAAGATGCCCCATATTCGTTTGTGCATCTTTCGGCAAGGTATTTATTTGACGCAAAGTCGCATCTGAGAGGAAACATTGCTGACGAAATTCTAAGCAGAATTCAATTTTGTACAGGCAGCGATGACATATCGAATTGGGTAAACCATCCCCATTAGAAATCTAAAAATTATCGATTTTCAATATCCATATGATAATGTAAACAGATGTGCATTGTGGGTTGTATAAGCTATAACTGGGAATAATATTCCATTTGAGGTTACAATTAAAGGAAGTGAATTAGATTCACTCATAAACAAATATTTGCAATTATCGAAGCAACCCCACAAAACACATGGTGCGAAACTAGCACTCACCTCAAGAGCAGTGCAGTCCATGATTTTCTTGTAAATGCTTCGCTCTTTGCCATGTATATGATTGAAAATACCAAGCATGTATCCATCTCTCTGCATACATAATCGACATATCGTTGTATAACATTGCCAATCTTCAGTCGTATTCATCACTGCACTACGCCAAACGGATGCTGCACTAGCAAAACGATGAGTTGCGAATACACCGGTATCGTATGCTCACTGAGAGCTTTGACTTACAAGCGACAAAACAGATGCACCAAGGCAACGCGATATTCTCGTCTGAAATGTTTGTGCACGATGACGCTTTGGTCGAGATGAGGTAATTAGCGAACGGCGAGTGAACGCTTCCCAGAGCAGATTTCTTTAACTTGTATTAAACTAGCGATTAACCGAAGTTGTATGTAAAATGGGGCACCGCCTTAGCAGCTTACAGCGTGTTGAGCTATGGAAGGCTGAGTGTGCCTCTACTTCATACAGCGGTCGTCGACGCCAGGCTTGCGCGTGGCCCCCTTTTAACAGCAGTTCTCCTATTGCCGCTTGCCTGTCAGAACTTACACAAACGTCCCAGGGCATCACTAAACGCAACGAACGTGGTGTTCAAACAAAACACCTGCCTGCCGCACTTACTTACACATGCCGGTTATTGGTTAGAATTCGTTTAACAATTACCATGACGATAATAGGCGCGCAGAAACAAAAGAATAAATGAAAAGTTGTGTACTTACTTGGTAATACTGAGATGAGGTTATAAACACTTTACAAAACTACGTCACTTGCACCACACTTTACACAACACTTTAACTTAACAAATTTCGGCATGTTTACAACACGTTTGGTACAAGCATATGACTCATCCGCAAAAATCTAACGAATCCTTTTAAATTTGGGTCCTCTCTGGCGACATCTTCCGTCACCGTATAGGTTTTACCTACAAACAATGTAAGGTGGCAGCACGTATTTCAAAAGTTTTCAAAACTAATTTGAAAAGCGCAATATATTATTAAATACCCTAGCGCATAACAAATATCAAATACACAATATGTACAAATTCTGTTACCTTTACGTAGCTTAATTAACCCCTGTAAACTTGCTGTTGCTTGTTTTGCCTGGTATCATAATTTGCATTGTAATTAGAGGCGCAACCAGTAACATTTTCAACCCCATCGCATTGGTTTGTTAAATCGTTAAATGCGCGCCCTTCGCCACAATTGTATGCACGTGGTTTGCCCTCGATACAAACAAAATACCGCTGGCAATCGGAGGGTGAACGGAAATATCGATAAGCCTCTTCAAAGAAACTCTTGACGGGTGGAGGACACGAAAAACCCAAATATGCCTCAGCATCACAATCGGGCACTTGATCAGGCCAATCGCATCGATAGGTCAGCGCATTAAAAGCGAGTCCTTCAGGGCAATCAAACGTGAAGCCTCTGCCGCCATCGCAATTCATAAATTGGCCGCAATGGCTTGCGTCACCCAACCGAAAATAGCCGTACTGATGTGGGCATTCGTCCGTGGGCTGCGGAGGCTCTGTAAACAAGGGGGCAATTTAATTAAATTTCAATTGCGAACGAAACATGCACTACTTACGAGTGGATGCACGTCCAGTGCAATCAACATCGATGGGATATTGGCATGGGAAACCGTGCGCTTCTGGATTGAAAAGTAATCCATCTGCGCAAAGCTTTTCTTCACCAATACCTTCCTTGCACTCTATGTAGCTGTAATCAAATTACAATAAATGATGAAATGTTCTAATACATGCACCTTAATCATTACCCATCACAAGTTCCCGTGGGAAATGTTCCATTAGGTTGCGGACAATGTACACCGCCCGTTGGGCGTTGATAATTATCCTGTTGACGACTTCCTCCAAAGCGTTGGCATTGACCTGCCAATAATTATACATTAAGAGTTTCTGCGTTTGAAGTTTTAAAGATAAAAGACTTGTTTAACTGGCAAATGCAAATTTTGTCAAATTAACTTTCACTATCCTAAGTTATTTGTTCTTTGCGCGCGCGGTGGGATAAACCAGTTGAATCTTCTTCAAAGGAGCGCCTTGACATTTTCAGTAACACGTTTATTAATCCTTCACGACCCCAAAGTACGTGCATGAACAATAACCAATAACTATTCTTACCATAATTATTACACAATAGGCATTGAATAATTTCAATTGCTATTTGTACTAATATTATGCTTAATTGGATAACCCTTGATATATTGTGCCACTTATGATTTAATTGGCCATTGTTGAAACAAATCGCAATTGTAAATTAATTAAAGTAGGTACCGAGATGCAAAAGGTAATTGGATTCATCTAACAGCGAATTTGTATTTTAAATTGATTAATTGAAATTGGCAAATGGAGAAAACGAAAACGTAATTTTGATTTTAATTACGTAGAACAAATGGGTAGATTAATGGAAATAATAGAATTGTTCTCTACTTACAGATTGCGAGCAAGGCAACAGCCACAATCAGGCACGCCTTGTACATGCTGTTTTAAGTCTTTGGCGAAAAAAGAAAATAATTAGAATCGAAACTAATTGTACAATGACGAAGGAACACCAACGAATGAGCATCTCCACCTCGCATCACTTGATCATATAACATCATGTTGAATCAACAAATACGACATTTATAATTCCAAGGACTTTGTTCAAGCATTCATGTTCATGCATATATGTTAGAATGTGTGGTTGTACAATGGCATCTTCATTTGTATAATTTCGCCATCGCTAACACACGAGTCATTTTACTATGCCGAGAAGACACCGGAATGCGTAAATCTTACGCAATCACCGCAAACTGATTGCTAATTCCAATTCAATCATTCAATCATTTTACTTTCATATCAAGGAAATGTGTTGCATTATAATTCACCTCATGATTAATATAAAGAATTTCCCATTTACTTTGTTTTTGGAATTTACTGGAATATTCTGAAATTTTGATTAAAGAAATTAAGCAAACAAAGATACATTGAATGCATTTGTTATTTGATTACGGGAATGATAAAACTTCGGATTACCTAGAAACCCGGTAAACAAATGTTTTATTAAAGGGGTTGAATGCATCTGCAGGACGATAATACAAACAAAGCGACATAGAAATTGTATGCAAGCGATACACATGAATAATTTCTATACGAATCAATCGAATGAATGATTAATCAATAAAAGTGCGATTGCGATTGCATGGAAAACACTACGAGAATAACACTGGGGATTGATTGGTTTGACATCTGTATATTTGTTTTGAGTTTGATTCATTACAACATTACATTGCAACATTAGCACAATAAGTGATAAGAAACAAACAAAGTAGTGACAAGAACTTCACTCTCAGCTATTATTTGTTGTAACAATTTTGGCAATTGGCATAAGAATATTCAAGTTGTTGTTATACGCAGCTTTGCAAACTCGTTCAGATTATATACACAAAATGACTTCCGACTCCATTATCCATTAATAATCAATCAAGTAATAAAGCAATCATTTAAAGACAATAAGTGTATTAGATACACTCACCGCATATTACATTATGTGATGATTTAGTTTCTTTTTTTGTAATAGATTTTCGTATAGCATTGTTTCATTTTGTTTCGACAATATACATGCAACAGTACAAAAATTAATATTTATATATTTATATAGTATGTATATTATTAATATGCTCTCTAATACTATTATTTTATTCTTATCAATTACGTTTTGCTTCGCATCATTAGATAACTTGCTCATGCTGCACCATAATTTACACACTTATTACGTTTGTTGTTTTGCACGTTGCATTTCTTCTTTGAAGATTTAAATTCTTTCGTCTTTGCTTAAGAGTATTATTAATAAGATTATAAATCACCATGTGATAAGGCACATTAACAATACTAAATAATAAATTGTTTCTTGCACTAGCTTATTGCAGAGTATCTCATCTCTAATCCATTTAAGTACATAATAAATGTTTCCTCATGTTTCATCAGTTTACGTACATACTAAAGTAATAAATACGATAATATCGAATAATAATCATTAATATTAATAATTGTTACTACACGTGTCTTTCAACTTAAAATCAAATAGTATTTTAAACTGCAATGTAATTTCACAGTTTTGCAGCAACTATTATGGCGGCCTCAAACATTTAAGTATCACAATAAGTACTCAGACATTTTCTTCCTTCCTCATCCTCAAACGTCATAATTATAATATTAATGTAAAATTAGCTCTCATGTTCCTTCAAGTGCGTGATATTTATCTATTCAAGAATGGTTTCAAATATGCTCAAACCAACTGAATGCAAAATATGAAAGCAATGCCCGAGTACGCAAGTTCTGCAACATCTAATTATAGTTTGCATCTTTGCAGCGCTGACTAAAATTCTCAACTAATAATAAAATCATATTGCATATTTCCTAACGTAATTATCCGACATAAGTAGCAGTAGTACAAGTAATCAGAATGTCTCTGTTGTGTGTGTTGTTTGATTATAATTGCCTCTTTGGCCCAAAAACAAATGAACAATTTGCAATTAACCCAAAAACTGATTCAATTGTATTGAATTGCATTCAAATGCATTTACCAGCCATAATCGCATGTGATGACGAAATAAATTATGCATCTAACATGATACATAAAAAGGTGATGTGTGTTTATAGTAACAATGCACTTTTGTATGTATGTAGAATGAATAATAAATACAACTTAAATAAACTAATTGTTAGACATATTTGGTTGGTTTTGATGCAATAAGTGTCTCTTTGAGCAAACGTTAATTATATGTAAAAATGACCACTTAACTAAAGAGTAGCACTTGTTAATGTAATAAAACAAATTAGGATGTTGTTTCGCTTTGTAGTTATCCTTTGCAACTTTTTTGCATTCCCCATTGTTTTACTCTCTCCCACTCTCTCATCTAATTAATAGTCTAAACGTTAAACAGCACAGCCTTTCTTGACGCCGTAAATGACCTTCAGCTCGGGAAAGATGATTTTCCGGATGAGTTGATTCGTCTTGGCGGCGAGTTGCGCCCGTTTCGCATCCTTCTTGTACACCTTGATGCCGGGTTTGTGCACCAGGAATGCGTTGTCGATGATTAAGAACTCGTAGTCAAGGACGCACAGTGCATACCCCTAAAAATAAACGAAACATACGCATTAAAACTTGGACATTGTTAAGCACTTAGCTAGGCAAACATAACGATGCGCACCGCGGCGAAATTAGCAGAGTGCAGAAATTATTTTCGAGTTTTGCGCACTTGTACCGAATGTCAAAGCAATGTCGAGTTGGAGAAGTTCATAATATCACAGAATGTTGTTGGCCGGAAGCGGCTGAGCAATGCAGATAGCGTAAACGACATTACGAAATCCAATTCGAAATTCCTGCGCCAACTTCGTGCTTGTTCAACTTCCTGCCGTGCGCTACCAAATCCGCCAATTTCGTATCGATTTTCGACCGTTTGCCACTGATAACATGCAGAATGGAATGGCATACTTCCAAAAATGTTGATAGTTTATAATTTTACAAAAAGGAAGTCAAATAACTAGTTTCTCATTGATAATTAACGTTCATTAATTCCTCACAATTTATATACAGTTGCGATTGTCAAAAGAAAAGATGCGCCTTTTTTGCGCTCAACTTTAAACTAAACTCTAGAAGTCTTTTGCACGATTACTCCAAAACTATGAATGCTATCAATTCCAAATTTTCACCAATTGTTTATAATGAGACAAACTAGTAGATGAGCAAAGGATTTTGAATTCGCTTGACAAACATTCCTTTAAATAAATAAAAAAGCATAAAAATACAAATTTTGTGTTCAAACCTTCAGCATGCCTTTGTGAGCTTGAATTTTGACAAATCCTTTGTTCATCTACGAAATAGACTAATATACTAACAAAATCTTTTCGAAATTTCGAATTGCCATTAACCGTTTGCGAATGATCGTAATTACCGCAAAATCTGATTTTAAAAAACGCGCTTGGGCAAATCACACGTACTTCGCCCAATTTTAATAATTTTTAGATTAATAAAATACATAAAGTAGATAAAGAGATGCACTAAACAAAACTAGTAAAAGTTTGTATCAATTATTGATAATGCAACTGGAAAAAATGAACGAGTTTTCCACTTGCGCAACTTTGTCCACCTTACTGCCAAATTAAAGTAAACTTATTAATCGACCGAATGATTATCCTTTGCAATGTTGCACATGGATTTTGGCTTGAAATTACAAGGGATTGAAAAACAAATTTAAATCGGCAATAAATTAAAAGCGAAACTGACGTGCGTATTAACGTAAGCAGCATGAAGCTGGAAGGCGTACGCAAGAGTTGAATTTGCATCGATAAATCAATAAAATCCATGACAATCATGAACAAACTGTTCCAGAATGATAATATTCACTTGGAAACGACGATAATGATAATGCTGCGACCTTGAGCGCGTGTGGGTAGCAGCAATTGAATAATTCCTTCGTTAACTAAAGTGCATACGATTTATTTCAACAAATTGCAGCTGCTCGCCCCTGAAATTGTTTTTGTCGCTAGAACGCTGAATAAATAATTGTGAGCAATAGACGAAAACAATTTTGAGTCGCCGCTTAATAAAAACATTTGCGTGAAAAACAGGCTCATTAGGACGACCGAATGAAAGAACGCGTAGTGATATTCTATTGACATTTAAGCACGTTTGAATGTCATTTGGGTGTTGTTTCGTTTCGTGTGCTTTGTTAATAAACTTTGTACTCACCTGAGTCATTTTATCACTTTTACCCTCCCAACTAAGTCGTTCATCGTACAACGGTTCGGCGTGTGTACCAATATAAATAGGTTCCCAATGCACAAATTTCCCCATGCGTTTTCCCACGTGGAAAACGTGAAGACCGCGAGTTTCATTCGCCGCCAACCATTCCGCACCCATGGGCAGCGAGTGGCAGCCGGAGCATAATTTCTTATGGAATGTCACAGCTTTACCGCCAGCGATCATCTCCTTGAGCCGCGTCTTATTATCAGGCATCTGCTCGGTGGCGGCAATCTCAAACAGATTCAGCGGGAACACTTTTGGCTTGGCGGTGCGTAGTGGCGGCGCATTGGCGGCAATCATCTCCAAAAACTGCTGGATGATGTTGGGCGATGGATACAGCTCAATGTCCGATGCGAGGATGTAATACGTAGTGGCCATTTCTCGTGCCACATTTCGTCCGACGTTCACTGGATATAAAAGTTTCTTTTGCGTTTTGTACATTTGTTCTGTACTCGCATTTAAATACGCTGGTGGTACTGAGCAGTTGAATGGTTCCGGAAATACTTTATCGTAACGTGGCACCTAAAATAATTAAGAAAAATTCAATTAAAATTTTTCCTTTTCTATGAGAAGTCGAATTGACCTATAAAAGAAAATGATAAATCTAAATGAATTACTAATGTTCATTGAAAATTCAATGCCAAACGCAAGTCTGCATATAATTAATAGCACGCACGCGCAAATAAAATAAGAGTTGAGGTAAAGAAATCTAGATGAAAATAGTATTAATAATTAAAATTAATACAGGATGTTACTATATTCACGCAACTGAACAGTTAATAAATAGCTCCAAAGATTATCCAATTAATTATCCTGTAGCAACAAGAAAAATGAGGATAAACGATCATCGCAGCCGAAACTTTCGTAAATGCGCTGCCGCTCCCTTAGTAGGTGGCAAGCATTTCGCTATTTTGCGCAGAAATAATAATACGTAAAGCAGAAAGCTGGTAGAAGTAACAGGTTAATGAAAGCTATAAATAGCCATTCGATGCTATTAATTGGATTGAAGCAAAACAGGCGCAAACTCGTGCTTCTCGTGCCACAACGGCGAATACTAATGCTAATACTAAACTTCTTAGTAATACAACGTAATTGGATTATAACTTAATGTATAAGGTCGCTTGAAACTAACCAAGCATGTTATATCGACGTTTGTTTAGAAATTTTCGCAAATCTATGGAAATTTACTGCTTTTTTCAAAGTTAAACAACTTGAACAACTTTCAAACTGTTTATGCACGTTAATCCATAAAGAACTAAAGTTTATGAGGATTAAGTATGCCTAATATTTGTTCAGCTTATAAGCGTGTTTCAAATATCCCTCAAAGTAAACTCAACTCAAAAAATGGGACCGGAAAATAATTGTCGCATGAGTAGGCGCAATGTCAAATGAATTTACCGCCAACACAAATTCATATTTCGCTATTTATGAAGTGAAATGCAAGTTGTAATAGCAAGTGAAGCGGAAAGTGAAAGGAATTCAATAAATACTGCAGCACGACTAACGGTGAATCCAGCACGCAAATACGAATAGAACAAATATCATGTATAACAATAATAAATTGAAAATGAATGAGTCATTTTCAGTACTCTACTTTTAGTATTTATAGAAAGTAAATTTAACTGAGTCCCCCTCCCCCCACTCCTTCTTAAACGATTAAAAGAACAAGATGAATAAAATGCGTTCAATTGCGAGGTGTGAAATTTTTTATCTCTGTTCAACTAATACGTCTTTTCGAAGATTAAAATAATCACCGGTAGCAATTGACGATTATTTAAAGTAGGTGTGAATTCGCACCTACTTGTTAAATAATTATCACAAATAGTTGTTATTATTAACTGTTGCTTATCTAAAAAGGTGTGAATTTTACGAATGAATGTTTTATTCAATGAAAAATTCAATGAATGAAATATGGAATTTAAATTTTTCCAACGTAAAAATTATATATTTTAAGTCGATTTTGGCGTATTTGGCGAGAACTTCTTGACATAGCAGACAACTCAAAGAGTAGGGCATGCAAACAATGCCATACGTATTGTTCCTTCAAAGCATAGAGTGTCATCCTATATCCTTTTGTTCGTTGCATAAAAGAAAAGCAATCGATAGATGGAAACATTATTACCATACAGCGCAATGCTCGCCGTCATTTAATTAAGAGTTATGAAATGTTTACATGAATCACAAATTAAACTACGACACAGATACGTTTGCTGCTGCTGCTGTTGCTGCTGTTTAAATGTTGCAATGTGAATTTTACGTAAGCGTCATTGTCATATGTTCCATATAATAAAATTAATTACAGCAGATACAACAACATTCTTGGCAGCCTTTTACACAATCGATAAATCACTCCCCCAAAACGAAAATCAACAAACAAAACTCCTTTATCGCCCCCCTTGTTTTGTTGCTATGGTAACAGCGCAAGGCGTTGCATTCTTGGCATGTAAATTATTAGAAGCATATGAAAAATAAATGAGAGCCATGAGAAATGGGGGGAGAATGAAACTTTCCGCGTCGGTTAAATAGTTTTATGACGAATAGACCACCACGCTTACGAAAGACCAGGTGAATAACAGGGAAAGCCAAAGAGGAAAATCGCATTAAATAAACATTAATTGCAAACACGTGCCGCGCACCGCAATGCCCCGAACGTCAAGACACATAATATACGTGGAATGCGCTCAGGAAATGAATAAAATATTCATTCACTACTTGCTGAAGAATAAAGTAATAATCACTCACCTCTTTGGGTACATGCCGTGTACTGAAATACACATGAAAGGTGACAAACTCCTTGACCAAGGGGGATGTACAATCTCGCAGATACCCTATCGACTCCATGGTTGCATGGAAATCGCTTCCGGGCGCATGAAGGGCGATACTTAGCGGACCCCTCCATCGTTCCATCAAGGGTACGACATTATCCATGAAGGTATAATCGGCATGTGTCGTGTACGTGATACTTTCATGACACTTGAACGTCCGCGTAGCCCGCACGTAATTATACAGCACCCAATAGTCACCCCTCTGTTGTGTTTTTGATACCACTGGTCGATCAATGCACTTTGTATACCTTCGCACCAGCTCCCCAGTCGTCAGCGGCTGCGGGGATGCTTCAACCGCCGCCCCGCGCTGCTCCGAAGACGCCGGTATAATTCTAACAGCGTCATCTTCCTTCTTGGCGGCGGCAACAGTCGGTGGCAGTTTCAATTCCGCCGGTTCACCCAAATCAGCCGCCGCTTGTGCCTCCAATGCTGCCAAATTGCGCCCAGACTGCTGGAGTTCGCGGATGAAGGTGCTCGTTGGACGATACGTGAGAAATGCGACCAGCAAATATAACGGCACCGCGAACAGAATGCATTTCAGGATAAGCGTGCGCCGATTCGTAAATGGATTTAGCGCCATATTGTTTCTCGTTAAAAGATCGCACACGTTTTGTTTATTTATTGTATCGGGCGTGGACGCACACAACAACAACTTTTTTGCGTCCCGGTGGTCGAACTTGTAGATAACAATCGCACCCTAGACAGTGGCGCCACATTACAATTATCTCCATACACGTTTGCCGTTTCGTCTTCGTCCTTTGCTCCCTATCTCTTTGCCTCTACCAATCCACCATGTCCATTAATCCTTCGTATGCCTTCTTTCTCCATGATCTGTAACAATGAAAAGCGGCAAGGTAAATTCAAAAATTCGAACTTGTAATAGGAAAAACAAACAATTGAACATTTATTGATTGATGAATCGCCTTGACTAAATGCGGACGTATTACCACTTCTTCATTTGCACAAGAACAACACCAACCTGCTGCTGATGCTCCTGCTGGTGGGTTGTGTGCAGAAGCACTTATAAGGAAAACAAGTTCCTGCGAATGTGCGAGCGTTTAACAAGTGTGTAAACCGAGTGTAACACTAACATTCATCTGCTTAACTCATGAATCAAAAAAATGTTTAAACTTCCAAGTTAAGTATGAATGTCAGCAGAGCAAAAGTCGTTCATTGATTTAAAGTAGATAATGATAAAATATGATCAACTAATTAATTAATTCATGTACCTACGATGGTAAACACTTTGTATATATATGCATGAATCGCCATAGCAACACGATGAATAACAGCAAGTATTACAAATTGCATCGAACGAACAGACAACGCGCGCGCATCTTTCGAGAAACGACGACGGTAGGTCGCCTTCCGGTTGACTGGATCCTTAACTATCATTCACCTTCTCCTTCTTCTACGTTTCAATCTTGTAATCCTGCTCAGGCGTGCTTGAAGATAGACGACCTTCATCAACCATTTGCGCGCAATTGAATGAAAAGCGCAATTCAATGAGCAAAACTGTACATAATGCTTGTTTGCTGTTTATGTACTTAATTATCATACCTCATTTTTTTCCTTATTTATAAAACAACTATTTATTCCTCTTCTCCACTCACTCCTCAAGTTTCTGACTTTATCCATCTCATTCTTAAAAAAAGTTTAAGTTAAACGAGTGCGATTCAAGGAAATATTTCTGTCATCATCTCGCATCATCACAATAATCATCATCATTAACATCTCTTGCTCATCCATAATGGATTTATACGTAAATTTAATATTTTTACTTATCGTAATTTGTATTTATTAATAATAATATTTTATTCATTTATTCAACGTAAAAACAATCACAAAAATTAATTTACTTGGCATGCAGCACAATAGTGCATAATTCGCCAATTACCGATAGAGTACCATTAACAAATCAATAAAATAATAAATAAATAAACAACAAACAACTACTTATAAAGCAATCAATAAATTACAATCAATACTTGGATTATTATTGCGAATTTTATTACAATAACTTGACAATGATAATTCGATATCGCAGATGCGATTCAGACACGTTCCAAATGTAATTAATTATTAATTCTGTTATTGCGATTGAATCATCATTATCAATAAGTAAAAATAAATATTTATCAGCTAAAATAAATCCACGTAATTATTTTAACAAGTCTGACATTGGCTATTTTAAGAAATAAATAAATTACAACCAAATGTAATTAATAAGTGAATAAATTGTTTGAAGCGTCAGGATTCGAATGAAGGATGAATTTTTGGAATAATCTCTCGAATGTTTAATGGTTAATGGTTTTTCTTTTTGTTCAAGAACGTTTTTTTTATCTACAATTCTGACTAATTTGCCACTTGATTACTCATTAAATAATTTAACATCAACGTGATTAATTGGTAATTTATTTCAAGCCAAAAAAAAACCAATCTCCTCATTGCACGATTACAATTTTTGAGTAGGTACGTCATAAATAATCTGCGATGATTTTTCAATTGGTGCGAACGTAAATAAACAATAAATAAATGCATGTAAAAATAAGAACAAACAATACAACATGCGCATAAATAATTCTATAATAAATTTAAATAAGTGACCGTTAGTGTAAATGCATCTCGTTTGTATTGTTTTCGGAACGTGCACGTTGTATTATAGTCTAACATTATTGTTTTTGCGCTGATATGCATTTAAATGGAATATATTTATGCTTTTGTTATTATTCGTTCTTTTATAGTGTTATGAGTACTGCTGCCGCCATTACAATTATAACAATGAGAATAAAGCGCCAAAGGAAATTACATTTAATCATATTTCTACACAATTTTCTGCATTGCTGAAATTGCATATGAATAATCATTACGTCACTCACATTACGTTACGTTTTTCAGCTTTGTTTTTACACACATTCGTTTCGCAAAAACGCGAAACAGAGGGAGAGAAAAAAGATTCTTCAATTGTTCATGCAGTATTGGGACGAACACAAGAAAACTTTTTCAAGGACTCGATTTTTTTCTCTTAATGAAAAATCTTATATAGGATGCTTACGTAATTTACTAGAAGTAATGGCATTAAATTAAACAATAAAGCAGATAACGATAGTAATAATATTTCATGACGTCAATTTTCATGCAATTGTAATATATTTAAATAATGATTAAAATATTTAATATTTCAAGCGGATATAATGACCAAATCAAGGAGATTTTTCGTTTATAATGACGAAATACTACGTGCAAATAAAATTTGATAAAAGGAAATTTCAATTTATTAATTCTGCCCACCCATCAATTACTTTTATTTTTAATTTACACTTAATGAATGTAAATAATTTCCCTACAGACCGGAAATAACTTTTTTCACGTACTTTATTGTGACGAGTAATAATTAATTAATAAAATCATCAAGAAACACACACCATGAAATAATATAACAGCTTGAAATTGTTTTAATTACATTTCAACGCGTTCACGCCTGTTAAGTAACTAATTGAATAATTACTCTCGTCTAACATATGGGAGTACAAAATGTTATTCATTCTCATGAATGACAATTTTTTATAATTAATTGACTATTAATTACAATTGCGTTTTTGAGTGGATCACTTCAAATGACACGACTTTTCACTTATTACAAAGTGAAATTTTTAAAACAACTCTAAAATTTAAAGTCAATCAGCCAGCATTGATTGTAATTCTTGCGTAACTTTGACAGATTATGATAAATGCCAAATCAATAATTGAAGAATAAAAAAGTAAAAGCAATATCAATCAAAAGTTGAAAAGACTATAATTATTTCTTCATCGAAAGAGAAAATGTACTGACATTTTCTCTATCATTAGCATGATTATGATTATTGCTAGATTGCATTATCTTCCTTTATTCCATCGAATAAAATTTTAAGTTTTTATGTAATACTTGAACTAAAAGTTGAAGAACTAAAAGTTGTCCAACAAATTTGCGATAGACCAATTTATTTCTTTGTAAGACTTGTGAAAAATTCAAGAATTTTGATGATATCTTTAATACTTTTCGAGATATTGAGGAAATTAAATCATATCTCTCATCAAAGAAATTGTATTTTTAAATTAGTAATTCAGAGCTCCTGAGTTCATTACCTTCCTACACTCTGTTGGATAGAGATTTAGGTTTTTATGTAATACTTGAACTTTCAACAAAAACTAAAAGCTGAAGAATTAACATCATCGCTTCAAGTTAAGAATGCTTCCAACATATTTGCCATAGACCAATTTACTTCTTTGTAAGACTTGTGAACAATTCAAGAATTTTGATGATATCTTTAATACTTTTCGAGATATTGATGAAATTAGAAATTGTCTTTTTCACAATTAGTGATACAGAGGCTTTAACTTTGCGAAGTTATTATACGTAATCTAACGAACGAAATTGAATGAATATATGATATGTTATCAGAAATTTAATAAGGTTTCTAATAATGAAAGAATTATTTTGATATGTCTTATAGTTACCGAGATATTAATTAAAATGTACAGTGCTGATTACTGGCTATTATGCTACTGGTGCAACTGACACCAACAGGAGTCGCCAGCGCATTAGCAGGCGCTGACGATACGAGGACTGCCGAAGTACATTGGCGCTATTCCGACACGTCTATTCTACTGCCTGGAGAACAAGCATAGACTGCCGTTTTGTTGGAGCTAAAAAACTGAGGTTTGATATGCGTCTCCAGGCGGCAACGTCTCAGCGCTAGGGAAAATTTCAAATCGCTATAACTTCTAAAGTACTGCACCGATTTTAATGATTTAAAAAATGATAATATGTGCTTGACAAGCACTAACAGCATATGTAATAAGTGTATTACAAAAAGAGTGTATGACTCGCCTTATGTTGATTGAAGTATAATAAGCAAGAATATAAATAACTAAGTGAGGAAACCGAACAGATGCTGGGAATAATTACAGCATCATGGATGACGCATGAGTGAGTTGAATCTTCTACTAGAGTGAACTTCAAATATCATTTTGTCGACAATGCGCTGCGACGTGCTTTGCAAGAGATGAAATGAGGTGCTTATAGTTTTGTTAATGTTACGATGTGAAATAGAACGAGACGAGAGACGGTTCGGGTTTGACTATATGCAATTACATAGAAAAGTGAATCGAACGAATGCGAAAGTAATTTTGCGTTTTGCTCTACGCCTAACTGCAAAAATCCGCATCAAATCACCACTGTAGATTTCTATTTCAATTTTGTTTAAGATTTAAAACATTCGATATGATCCATCGAACATGAAACGTCTCATCAAAGAAGGAAATGCACATATTCATCTATATATTATATGTACATAAATGTATGTAAATGCATTCAATCCCAATATGGTGGATTATGTTAAAGATCCGCTTTTGTTGTTCTATATTTTCTCCTTCTTTCATCATCTGACATTTAGATATACTAAATGTTACCAAAAATGTTTTAAAACTATTAAAAATACCATAAATAAAATAATTCTTTTAATATTAATCTCCCCATTAAATTTTATCATTTAAAATTCCCCTAATAATATCCAGTATTTCAGATATTAAATATGCATTGAAATACCCTATTTACCAAGTTATATAATCCCTTGATAGGTATATTTTATATATATAACATTTTCCCATTTTCCATTCAGTATACTTTTTATATTACATATTTCTCTTTACTCTTCTTCACGTTCTTCTTCAGCGTGTGTTCATTTCATCTATTTATAGATGTGAAATGTCAATTACGATGGCGCATCGCACATTTACGTTTTCTTCGTTTTCACTTTGCTAGCTTATTATTCAATTACGTGTGTAATTTATCCCTGAATTATTTACGTAAAATATTCAAAATTCAAGTAACCACATCATAATAAATACGAGGTTTTGTTTTACTTCAATGTCATCATAACATAATTAGCAATTATTATTTAATTAATCATTCAATTCAATTTTAATTAAACATTGATATAAATTCGTGCCGTAATAAAAGCAAAATTTAATATTGAGCTAATAAATTAAATTAATTAATTATTTCAAAGGTGAAATGTTTTATTAAAAATTCCATCGTATATTTACCGAAATAATTGCAATAAAAAATTCAATTACATGTTTTATTATTAAAAAATACTCAATAATTCCCAATAGCAATAGAAAAATGATGAATATGTAGTTTGAATTTATATTATGAGAATGATTAATTCGTTTTACTATTCGCCAACAAGCAAAAAGCGAATGAAATATCAAAGGCAATTGAATAGAAATTCAATTCAAGTCGTAGGTACATGCGCGTAAACCACGAATAGTGCAGAATACTGAATAGTTTATACTTTTGCAAAGTTTTTTGACCTCTGCAAAACGAGCGAAACGCAAACTAAAATTACCAACATCAACACCGAAAAACGCCATGAGGAAAGACAATTACTTCTTTCTCGAAATCGACAAATGAATTAACCACTCTAGAAATTGTTAATTACGGAATTTTCACGTTAATTACAAACGTGAATTCATCAAACTTAATTAAAAAGAGATTTTAATCATGATTGCAATTTCAAACTTCATCAATTGACAGTTTACTAATTAAAATTTAATATCCATAATTTCATTTGCTTTTAAACAGATTTAACATTTTTAATTACAAGACAATAAACGAAAAATAATATCCATTAGTTTATTCATTCTACCAGAACATTCTTTAATTGTTACCAAAAGTCATTCAACTAATTCTTTCGTTGCTTACATGACGATTGCAAAATTTAAGACGCAAGCAAGCATATTTTACGTTTTTCTACCTGGCAGAACATACAATCATGTTTTTATTTCTCTTTTCCTAAAAGCGTAAAATTAAATTTTGTTAAAACGAGTTAAAACATGAGACTTAAGTACACCTAACAGGAAACGCACCACACTTACGTACCTACTTGGTGTGGTCGTTTAAAAACAACAACATAAAGATTAAATACTGGAAATCCGTCTGACTCATTTCACTGTTATTTTGATTTAATGAGGTGTCTTGGCGTATTCGCAAATTGCAAAAATATTTTAATTGAATATAAATTCATTTTAGTATTTCTTTAATAACTATCCAGCTGGTAATAAAATACACATAACCGTTAACATTTCCAAAAATGTCGACAATTTTTTTATTGATAATTAAATTTATAATTTATGGACATTTAAAAAAAAAGTGGGGAAAATTAAATATTTCTCTGGTTAAGAGAATTTACTGGAGTTTATAAAAGTATTTAATTGTCGATTATATCCAAATTTAAATGATGTATGATTATGAGAAATGTAATATTCTTGCAAATTAATCAAACAATCAATGTCTGGATAAATTCAACAGACAGTAGACATCGGTCTCGTCGTTTGTCGTACGCCCTTGTCTCATAGCCAGACAGAACGTGTCTGCATGAGGTCAACTTAGCTATTCAATGAGCTGCTTTAACATCAGAGACGTATTAAACAATTAACCAAACTCTCCACTAATGTAATGATAATTCAATACCATCCCTTGATATCTCCTGAATGAATAATGCCATTTGCAATGAATATTGCGAATTGTAATCAAGTCATTGGAAATGTATAAATCCACATCTGTTGCATTGCAATGCAATTTGTAGGAATTATCAATGCATTATTAAATGCAAATGAGTAAGAACCGCTTTAATATTCTCAGGTTTTTTTGGAGTAATGATAACCTTAAACAATGAACAATTGCTTTTGATTTTGGATGATTAGAAAAGACAGACGAGGTCATAAAAGAAATTCAATCAAGGTATTATTACAATAATGAGTCTACCTTGGAAAGGTCTCATTTCAATTATTAATTTATAGAGTTTCAAGAAGCAATCAAAACCCATATACCAATTCAATTATCTATCGATTGCTAATATTGAATTACGAATCAAATTTCAGTAATTACATGATATTGCTCTACCTTTTCATGAAGTAAATAACAAAATTTGATAGTTATTTAACTTTACTTATTTTTTACTGCAAATATGACAATATTTACTGCAAATATGACATGAGAAAAACAAGACGGCATCAAGTACAATTAAGTAATCGCATATTACGACAGTTCCCGGATTAGAATTATCAAGTATTTTGTTAGTTTTAGTCAAAAGAAAAATGATTACTGCAAATAAAAGGTAAGAAAAGTGTGTATCAAGTACCTACATGATGTAATCAATTTTCATAGATTATTACGACTGTTTTTGGATATATTTCGGATATATCTTTTTGATTAGTTCTTATCAAATTGACTCTAATCTCATTAATAAAAACCAAAAAGATCCAAAACTTTGTTTTCAGATATCATATCTCCTGTTACATTCACATTTTTTTAAAAAGATTCTCTTATCTTCAGCAACGGCAATAAATGAGATACTTAAACTCTTTTCAATGAATAATTATTAAATAAACGATTGCTTCACAAACAGAAAATGATGTACAAAAAAGCGCACACGCATGATTAGTGTAACTACTAAGCTCAAAATTACATCTAGACAAGAGCGCAACCGTTGCCCATCATCATCATCAGCATCATCTTCATTGCGTTCATTGAACGAGAGGCAAGTGCAGAAGAAATGAGAGCTGGAGGCAGCAGCATTAGCAGCAGTTCGTCCTCGCCGGCTGTTAGCGAGTTCAATAGACTATAAAAGATTCCCGAACACTACACACTCTTCTCGCGACCGAGGAAGGAGCAGCAAGTGCACCGAGTTGTGCGTTTGTTCGACCAACGCGCAACGCGCACTTAAGATGCCAATAAAAACGCACATCCAAGAAGAGTGAGTGACTGATGTGAAAAACGCATATGCAACAGCAGCACAAACATCATCATCATCATCATCACCACGAAGCTAAGCTAATCGTCGCGATGCAATGCACCATCATTAAAATTGGGCAACAAGTTCATTTTTATAACTGTGAATCAAATTGATTTACGAAGCTGCAAAACACCACTTATCTATCAAATCATAAATGTTTATCCATAAACTCATCTAACTTAAGCATCAACCCTAATCAACCAAAAATAATTCTGAATTGCAAAGAACCACTCTCCAGAAAGCCTTTCTATGAACTGTAAAAAATCACCTGCCTCATGGCAAAACTTTAGCGGCAAGATGTGTTAATTCAAAATCGCAGTTAAAGCAAAAAGACAACAAAACGTTTCTAAACTGGTTTCGTATAAACCATCTCACTCTTTCTCTCGAATGCAGCCTGCAGCCATAATCCTGTATTTACATATAACTGTTATTTCGCATTTATGTAACCAGCAACAATTCGCCAAACGCGTTAGAGGTAAACCGAAAATAAAATAGGCATATAGGATATTTTTAAATCGCATCATCTGTCTCCTTCTCACTTCCGCTAATACAGCATTTCGCGTATGCATGTGCCTCTCGGAGCCAACTACCGTGCACTACTACTATGTCAAGGTAATGAGTAAATTTCACTTCATGGTGCGTCCGAAATTCGAAAACCGATTACCTCATGCTTAGCAATTGCAACAAACAACATTGATATGCAATGCGATGCGATACAATGTGGACAACAGCAGCAAATAATAAACAAGTTGGAGCGCAAACGGAATGCGCAAGAATGTTGTTGCACTCGCTGTTATATAATAATCACAAGATCAAGCTCGTGCGCGAAAAGCGCAAGCGAACGAATGAATGAGTAATTGGCGCACCACTTAGCGGTCGAATGCATGCATGCATGTGAAAAGCGACAGTCATTTGTGCGCTCCAATTAATTGCAAATTTCGCTCCGGGTTAATTGGGATTTTAACACTTTTCCCATCCGTGCACGCACATACGTTCTCCAATCCTTGATTAACCTGCCATCTGCATGCAATTGCAATAATATAATTATCCTGGATGTGAATTAAAATCCAAATGAATTTATTATGACTTCTTGATTACTGCCAAATAACTTTTTTTCCAATACCAAAATCATCAATTTTTTTATGCCATCACAAACTCAATTAAATGTCAATTATGAATGTGAAAAATTAATTTGATATCATTTAAACTTTAGATAGAATTTAGCAGTAAAATTGAATAACTGTTCATCCCCTATCCCTTAATGATCGTTATAAAATCTATTATTAAACTTTGGCATAGATGGTCAACAAATTGTTTATTCTTCATTGAATTTAAGCACGAAATACCCTTGAGTAAAGTTACTCATCAATAATAATAATAAGTCGTAATTCTTCTAGACGTTAAAAATAAATGTACACGATTCCACTACAATTAGTATACTGATGTCAGTGCTACCATTCTTATCAGCGTAATTTGATCAAGTCATTACGTATTACGTGCACGCCATAAGTCATTTAAACTACGTATTAGCACACTACATTAATCACGACCCTGCCTCGTCGAATTAATTGCGAAAATATTACAACTAATCGATGAAAACCCACTACTATGAGGCCCATAAAGATAATAACAGAATCGTAAGTACCGACGTCTTTGCAATTACAACAAGCAAAGAAATTTGTGAATACTTTAGAAATTCGACGCACGACTAAAAAAGTGCGTTAGTTGATGCGATAGAAAAAGTATGCAAAGCGCATTCATCGACACACTTTCGTTTTAGTTTTCTTTCAAATTTAAGCTTTCTTTCTAGGTGCGCACTACTTTTCTTTCTAATCCAAATCCAATCCAATCCAATGCAAGCAAATCGTCGGCTGCCATGACAACCACACGCAACTCTCACGCGTCTTAATGCGAAACATTAGATGATATT
Organism: Aleochara curtula; assembly: GCA_963978815.1. Classification (NCBI taxonomy): domain Eukaryota; kingdom Metazoa; phylum Arthropoda; class Insecta; order Coleoptera; family Staphylinidae; genus Aleochara; species Aleochara curtula. The sequence continues at coordinate 9,720,714 of OZ022221.1, read as the reverse complement.
TGATGACAATTCAAATATTTACGCCCCCGTTGCGCATACGCGCAAATAATGGATAACAACGACTTAACAATTACGTTTTGGGGAAATTCGTGAAATATTACGCATTTTCATGTATGTTTTTGCATGTGTAATCTGTTTAATCAAGATTTATGAGAGATTAATTTATATGCTGTGTACTATTAAGCAATTTTCCTCTTACGCCCCACATCCGATCATAAGATAAGCGAGGAAATGTTTTTCGTGATTTAAGTAACAAATAATTAGAGTTAACTTTAAGAATAATGTGTGAATAAATATGCAATGTAATTAGAACGTGATTGTCGATTCAATTGTCAATTGATTTAAATAATTAACGCATTCGTATGTGCAAAAATGCGAGTGCAATAATGATGAAATTTGTATGCATCGTTTTATTCCTCGTTTACCAATCGAATGTGTAATTCAACCTCAGCATGTGAATTAAATATTTTATGTTATAACATATTAAATGATTAACAATGACCGCAACTTTACTATGCGCAATACCACAATGCAATGTGGAAAAAATCTAGTTTCTCAATTAGAAATTTAAACTAATAATTAGCAATATTACGCTAATTATAATCATTTTGAATTTCACCTCAAACAGTGTTAATTACTGACGTGTAGCACATGAACAATACAAAAATACTCATTATAGCTATTTGTTTGAAACGACACGAAATGAAAACTAAACACCAAACAATGAACTGATTGATGATGAGTTAATTGCCAATTAGTGCACCCTCAATATTCGCGTTCGTGTTGTATTTGCAATCGCATTTTTCCTATGAAAATTGCTCCGGGCTTGTTGATCAACAACTCGCAAAGAGCGACGGGTTTCAAGTCGCGTGGGCGAATATAAAATCTATTTCCGGTTTACGCGCCAATTTGATTACGCGCGCTTTGAAGGAGAAGAGAAAGAGGAAGCGGAAGTGTGTCGAATGTCGGGGCGGCTTATCGTATCTTCTCGTTGAATTATTGAAACATGAATGTGCGCATTCCAATACTAAGTAATTCAATTGTACATTTGCATTACGTTTATTACGTTATGAAATAAGCTGTTAAAACTTTTAGAAAGTTTTATGCGACATTTCATTCGTCCTTGGACTGCTTTGAATAAGGGTGAATTTCCTTTACCGGCGCACTATAGGTTGCCTACGCTCAAGAGTTCTTCGCAATCATAACAAAACGTTAAGAGATCAAAATATAACCTCGTTGAAAGTGAAGTTGTGCGTGAAAGTTGTTGAATTAAAATTGAGAATATTTAATGGTACGTATAGTTAAAAACAATTTCATTTTTACGGATGATTAAAAAAACTGTATTAACTCATCTGGCTTAATGTGCGGAAATACTCATTGGTGCTTATCATGAACAACAGCAATTTACCCGAAACTGTATAACGACACTGTAATGTGATAAAGACAGAACTCGATAAAAATGTGTATGTAGGCGCAATTAATGATATAATCTGGAATTTGTCAATTTGTCAACCTACCTCTGGATCGTCCTTTGTTTCGGTGGGTAGTATGTCCGTAGTATTTTTAACCTAAATGTATTTTGCTTCCTTCAGCAGGCTGCAGCTTCTTATCGTATTGCCATATAATGCATTGAACACATCACGCGCGCAGACGAAACGTTTCGCATTTCACAGCCGGCCAGCCAGCAACAGCGGAGGCTGTTTCGTCTTTACATCTGTACGGCGACAGACGTGCAAACACGAATTGCACAGACGAAAGGAAAAACGGCGGAGGAGATGAACGATGAGGGCACTCAACGGACTCTCGCGTTCCGCAAACAACCGACGACGAGTTTTATCATTCTTAGCCAGCGGCCGCAAACGGCGTGGAATGCTCGCGGTCCACGACAGTGCTATTTTCGTAATGCGCGAATTGTTGTCATGCAGCCGCCCGCGAGTTATCAGTTAGCTCTTGACCACCTCCGGTTGTACACATGCTTCAATGTCTGTACCGCACAATTCGCGAGACCCGCCCGCACCGAACTGAACCACCAGACTGGCTCGAAACTGACTGCTCTCTAAGCAGCGCGCGCGTAAGAGTATTGAAATCGGCCGCCACCACCACCACCAATTTATTCGTGCGCGCTGCGCTTCCAACTGCACTTCCCCATTTTAGCCTGCTAGAAAACTGCGGATACATGTCGTGTATGTTCAGGGATAATGCTAATTAAACAATCAAATCCTTCATCGCTCTGATACTTAAATATCCATAAATATTTTAAGACTACTACTTCCTGGTTCATTAAACTATCATACTTGGAATTATTGATTCTACAACATTATTAATTGAATTAACATTGTTTCATTAGATAGAAATGAACCAGTATGTTATCATAATTGATAGTAAACGCCGATTTCTCAATTGACTTTTAAAACTATGTATGGACGTATAGGCAACTTTTGTGACGACTAATATCATCGCTTAGGATTATTTGCTAAAATATAAGTTAAGGTAAATGGAATTAATTTTTAAATATTTAATATTTGTTTAAGATTATTTTGTTATGCTTTTGTATAATTTTAGATGAACGAACGCTAACCTGAATGATATTAAGCACCTGTGGGATTTCAGATAGATATCAAAGCCTCCAGAAGCTTAAAACTTTGTATATTTTAAGATTAAGTTTTGTATTGGATCGGGGGCAGCGTTTGGGATTTCGTTTCATGTGAAAGAACAGCAAAGAAATCCGATTTTACAAAGGGAATATCTTCATCGTCCATTAATCCCAGAGGAAATGTGTGGGAATTGTATCTTTGTGACTAAAGACCAACAAACAACCGTTTGATGATCGGTATTTTCCTTATTTGCTGATCTATAAAAGGCTCCTGGATAACAAGCAGGACTTCATTGCGAATCTACTTGTCGTCTGTTAACGTTTCAATGCTGAGTAACAGGTGAGTCTCAGTAATTTCAACTTATGTAGTTACATTGATTAAGTTGTAGGATGAATTTTGGCATCATAATTGTCGGATTAATTATCTGTGTTACTTTGGTGCACTGTGAGGCACAAGTAACATTTTCAGCGGGTTGGAATCCTGGTAAACGTAATTATTTTACAAGCAATCCCAATGACAATCTACTAGGCGGAAATTATCAATCTGCTTCATTAAAGTCCGCAATGAAATCAGTCAGCAGTGCTTGCCATTTGATTCTAGTAAATGCTAGTCAATTGTTTATTATAATAACTTAATTTTTTGCTCTTTGTTTTAGAGTCAAATGCGTGAAATTGCGAGCTGCGATGCGAGAAAGTTTGAAGTTGCCCGCCAAGATAATGATGTTGGTTCTGTGCCCATATATGATAATCAGAACTGACGAAATTCATATACCATAAATATAATCAATACTATTATAAACGAAGCAAGCAACAAAATGTAGTAACATGTAATATTTATGTAATAAATATTCAGTTACTATCAATTAAGACAGGTATGGAATTATGAAAATTCTATTAAATGGGCTTTCAACTTTCCATCAACTATAGAGGACTTATTACTATAATTTTTAATAAATGTGCCATAACATTATTACATTTAAAAAGCACGTGCAACGCCACCGCTAAGAACGATGATGCCCGAACATTAATATTCTATTTAATGCTGGTTTATATTTAGTATGTATAAGTATTTTCTTAACAGAATTAAAGAAATGATCGGCAAATCTATTCATTAAATATTCAAAGTGGCATTTTGTATATAAAAAAAAGGTAAGAACATCTAGGCTATATTGATTATCTCCCGAAACAGAATTAGCTTCACCCGCCTGACCCACTGACCTTGGTAATGTAGTGACATTTCTCGTCGTAGTGCACAGCTAACAGCAGCGAAGAAGATATTGTCTGTTTTGGTTTAGGTTGAGTTGGAAGTGATAGTGAGTTGTATAGTGCGGTAAATAAGAGTGCTACTGATTACAGTCCAGAAATTTTATGTACCTCGTGCCGTATATGAGTTGATAATGTCCATATTTGTTGCCAAGTTGCCGAACAGGTTATGTTTCCTACAAGGTGCCAACAACCGACGATTTTATTGTAGTAACATTGTAAGAATTATTGTTGTCATGTCGACCATTAACTTAACGACGAACGAAAGTGGCTAAGAATATTGTTGTATTTTCAGAAAGGTGTTGTCCTGGGCGTGTATAGCACTGGAGCTGATAACAAGGGTATTGAGTTGACCCCATGTGCCAAAGAGTTTAATCAACAGACTGGAGACAAACTATATGCCAATCTAAAATTGTAAGTAGTGCCCTTTTATAATACTGTATGCACCTGAAACCTTCATTATTCTCACATTTGATGTACTTTTACTTCATATGTTATGTAGAGTAGATTGTTACATGAAAACATGCTATAACCTCTTGAATGTTTCAGGTGTATGCAGTTAAAATAGTATATGGTCATAATTAATTGTGGGTTGCGCCTCTTCTACGTCATTGTAAAGTTAAGTAGTTTGCAAAATGCAGTCTAATCGACCATCATCCATGCGGACACCAAAGCGACAGAGATCATCACCAAGCACTTCAATGGAAGAGGCAAAACAGGTGGATTTAAGTTGCCCTGTTTGTCTGAATCTATTTGAGGAAGCCCACATTACAAAGTGTGGTCATACATATTGCAATACATGTATTGTCCGATCCATTGAGACTATCCAATCATGCCCCAAGTGCCATGCACCTTTAACAATAGAAGACGTCTTTCCAAACTTCCTGCTTCATGAATTGGTCATCAAGTACAAATTACGACGGAACTGTTTGGAGGCAATAGGTGGGTCTGACGAAAACGCGGATGGTCTTCGCAATTTCGTCACAAGCGAAAGCACCAATCTGTCCTTAAACGATGTCAATGTTATGCTTGAAATTCTCACTCAACGTAAGCAGTTGCTTGAGGCAGAATCCTGTGCAGCACACAACAAACTACTGCTCGAGTTCCTCAAACATTTAAGACATAAGAAGCTCATAGAGAAAGAGCAAATTCTGCAGGAGTTGAGTTTGATTGAGGAGGATATCAAAGAGGTTGAGGTAAAATTGCGTGAGGTGCACAGCAAGTGCCCTACTTTAGAGGATGTCGAGCGTAGCGTCGAAACATTGACTGAAACTAACGAGAATGTAAGTGCCATGCGTCAGGAGATGATGGAGATTATAGATAATATTGGCAATGCCATTGCATTGACTGGTACAACAACTCCCACACCGTTGGAGCGAACTGATATGAAGACATCCTCGTTAGCGCTGCGTCGTCGCCGGCTGCATGCACACTTTGACGACTTTGTCCAGTGCTATTTTCAGACTCGGTGTCGTGACTTGCACTTCCCACAACACCAGGAAGAGAGCGGTTCCAGTGGCACCTTGGATAATTTTCGAGAGGACTTGGTAAAGTTTTCGCGATACTCGGATGTTCGCTGTATTGCTACCTTGCAATTCAGCCCAGATATGTATCCGAACTCGACAATTGTCTCGTCGATTGAGTTCGATAAGGACAATGAATATATGGCATTTGCTGGCGTTACAAAACGCATTAAAATATTTGAGTATGCAAGTGTGGTCCATGACGTTGTGGATATCCATTATCCATGCATTGAGATGGTCTCAAACTCCAAGATCTCGAGCGTATCATTCAACAAGTATTACAAAAATACCTTGGCATCTACCGATTATGAGGGTACGGTAACCATATGGGACGTGAGCACCGGACAACGTACAACCACTTATCACGAGCATGAAAAACGCTGTTGGAGCGTTGATTTCTCAGATACGGATGCTCGCTTGATTGCGTCTGGCTCTGACGATGCGCGTGTCAAACTGTATAATATGACTGTTGAGCAATCTGTCGCCACGATTGATGCACGAGCGAATGTATGCTGCGTGAAATTCAGTCCGATAAGTTCATACCATCTAATTTATGGTTCAGCGGATCACTGCGTCCACTATTACGATTTGCGAAATCTCAAAGAGGCACTGTCCATTTTCAAAGGGCACAAGAAAGCCGTGAGCTATGTACGATTTCTCAACGGTGAAAATATCGTGAGCGCTTCAACCGATTCGCATCTCCGCATGTGGAATGTAAATTCGCCGCAATGTCTTCGCTCTTTTGTAGGACACGTAAATGAGAAGAATTTCGTGGGTCTTACGACTGACGGTGATTATATCGCGTGCGGCTCAGAAAATAATTCTATGTACGTGTATTATAAGGGGCTGTCGAAGAAACTCTTCAGGTACAAGTTTGAACCGCCCACCGCGATGTTAAGCGAAGGCGGACGCGATGAAGATCCCAATGAATTCGTTTCAGCTGTCTGCTGGAAATCTCAATCAAACATTGTACTAGCGGCAAACAGCCATGGCAAGATCAACGTTTTGGAGTTGTATTAGATAGACTATAATGCTGTTCACTTGTTCGAAATGCCATGATTTCGTTAGGACAATCATTGTTTGTTCTTTGTTTTTACCATGTTTACTGTTTCGCTACTAGACATATTGTACTTCCGACGCTCACAACATATTCGACGAGAAGGGAATATTTATATATAGATATTATAACAGTCACAAGATATTGAACGAAAAAACGCACACTTAATTAACTCGTACTTACGACAAAAAGAAGGAAATAATTATAAACTATCAAAATGCGCCCTAGCTAACTACTAACTACCAGTACCATGTAAGGAGAGTAGCTGTTGATGTGTGATTAACATAGGCTAATTATTATTGGACAAAAATTTACAATGATGATAATATTCCTTGTTTGTTAAAGACAAATTTTTGAAACATATGTGCTGTGCAATTTATGTATCCGTTAAGGATTCGTCGATGAATTAGTTTGTAATTTTTATCGGATTAAGTGCGTAGAGTTAAGTTAAGAAATTTTTATGTATTTAACGAAACGAGAAATGAGCAAACAACACAAAACCGAACTCTGCCGCCTGCAAGTTCAAATATTTTTAGATAGACGGATTTTTCCCTCTACTGCGAATTCAATAATCGGTGGACGTTTTTTAAATGTGATTATTAATTTACTTCTATTGATAAAAGGTGTTTAAGAATTATATATACAAATATATATTTACCCTCGTCAGAACAAAATATAAGAATATTTAAATGCTCATGTTTCACTTGGTTCGGTTTATACTGTAGAAAATGAAATTATAGACTGAGATTTGTTTGCAGATCAGCTCCTGATGGGTTGAAGGAAGGCAGTCATCGCATCTTTTGGGGTATTGAAGAAAAGTACCCCGCAGTTGCTGTGGTTGGTTTAGGTAAAAAGGATAAAAGTTACGATGCAATTGAACGGATTTATGAATGCCGAGAAAGTACCAGAACTTCAGCTTTTGGTGATAATAACAATTGATTGTTATCGTGCGCATCTTTTAAACGTTTTTATTTCAGCTGGCGTTAAAGCCTTGCAGTCAGCGGGAGTAAATGATATCTATGTGGAGACTTTAGGTAACGCTGATTGTGCTGCGGAGGGAGCGTATCTTGGGGTTTGGGAGTATCAAGAATATCGCGGCAAGCCCAAGAAACCACCAACGATATCTGCATACGTTGAGGATGACTGTTGGAAATGTGGTAAAATTTATGCAGAGGCACAAAACTTGGCAAGAACCCTAGCTGACAGACCAGCGAATAAATTAACACCGATAAAATTCGGTGATGCAGTTAAAGAAATTTTTTGCAATACAAAAGTTGAAGTCACGTTGCGCGACAAGGCATGGATTGAGGAACAAAAAATGGGCGCACTTTTATCAGTTGCTGCAGGAAGCTGCGAACCTCCAGTATTTGTTGAATTGAGTTATTGCAATGGTTCGAAAGATGCAGCCCCATTTGTTTTGGTTGGTAAGGGTGTTACATTTGATGCGGGCGGCATTTCAATAAAGCCCGCGCTTAAAATGGACGAGATGCGCGCCGATATGGGTGGAGCTGCGTGCGTTGTGGGCGCAATGAGTGCAATTGATAAACTTCAATTGCCAGTTAATGTTAAATGTTTAATTCCTTTAACTGAAAATCTTCCAAGTGGTACAGCTACGAAACCTGGGGATGTTGTTACTGCTATGAACGGCAAGACGATTGCCGTTGATAACACCGATGCGGAGGGACGGTTGATTTTGGCAGATGCGCTTTGTTATAGCGCAACTTTTAATCCAAAGTGGGTGCTTGACATGGCAACTTTAACAGGCGCTATTGGTGTAGCGTTGGGTAAATCTGCAACTGCCGTATTTACAAGCAATAATGAATTGTATGAAAGTATTGAGAAAGCTGGCTCGTTAACAGGTGATAGAGTATGGCGAATGCCACTTTGGAAAATGTTTACGAAGAACATGACTGATTATACGGGATATGATATTAATAATGTTGGTAAGGGCGGTGGAGGTGGGGCATGTACAGCGGCCGCATTTCTTAAGGAATTTGTTCCTGAAAAAGTCGATTGGATGCATTTAGATATTGCCGCGGTAATGCCGCCCGGCGATAAGATTCCTTACTTGACTAAAGGAATGACGGGCAGACCAACCCGTACGATTATTGAATTTATCTCAAAGAATGCGCAAAAATGTTAATAATTTAGAATTTGAATAAACGTTTATATAATTGCACGATATCCCGATACCAAATTCAATTTTTGAGTTGTAATTGATTGCACAAGACTTTATATATTATGGGATACGGTAAGCAGCTATATTATGCAGGTGAGTAATTAATATGCATATTTCAGTGTGAGGGTGGTGCCTAGTAATCAAGTAAATTACTACTTGTTTTTAAAACATCGTGACTTGAATACGCTTCATCCATTGCGTGCGGTAATAGCGAGAGTGTCAAATGTATGTAATATGATCTATGAATTTTAAAATGGACCTCTTTGATGTGTTCAAACCTTTGCTGCGCATCTATAATGTAATCGGCCTCTGCCACTTTACGGTACGTGTTGACGAGCAAACGAAGGAAAAGGTACTTCGGCCCTCGCTGATTATACGTTGCGTTAATATAATTCAAGTGATCTGTCAATGGACATTGGTGGTCATTGGGTTCTTTGATTCGAGAGGAACCAACTTTAGCATGCCCTCAATAATGGAATGGTTGCAATCCATAGGGAATCTCCTCATTACATTCTCCACAACTTTGGGGTTTTGGTGGCATTCGCGACAACTCATAGAAATTATGCGCAGACTTAAACAAGTTGATAAGTATTTAACTCTTGATTATCGCGTATTACGTCGAGATATTTATATTGGCATTGGATTATATGTGGCTTCGCAATGTATGAATGGTACTCTAGGTGTTATGATGTTCTATCAACTAAAAGAGGAATATGGATTTGGTCAATTTCGTTGCTGGTTGTACTTGTACGGAATGGTCATGATCAATTCGACATTGATGACAATGTACGTGTTTTTGAAACATCTCAGAGATCGATACAATATGCTAACAGAAATGTTAGCATTGGATAAATATCGTAAATCACAAAGCAATGCAGGAGTTGAAAACATCCCACTTAGGATATATAATGAATTGTGGATTATGGGGAGGAAATTGAATAGCTTTGCAAATATTCATGTGTTATTGGATTTTGCAATGGGATATTTGTATTTCCTTACATGCGGGTTTTTCGTAGTTCACGTGAACCTTACAGAAACAAAATATTTCATGTATACGGTTTGGACGTGGATTATATTCGTTTTTCTTCTAACCGGACTTCCAATTTGGATGTTTCATACTACTTTTGTTGCCGCGGAAAATGCGCGAATTGCTTTAAGTGGAAAGTACAAGGTAACTTAATTAAACAACTTTCAAACTATATTGTCAGTGCGTATTTCATTTCAGGATTTAATGGTACAACAGCAGTTAATGTTTCAGGATAATACATTTAACGTTTATCAATTTTTTCCTATTAATTTCAATTTCGCATTAATTGTAAGTGCATTGATAAGTGAATAACAATTTTAATAATGCTCTGTTGTTTTTAAGATGATTGGCAGTTTGTCAACAAATTTGTTGATTTTATGGCAGTTCCAATAACTGATGAATCTAACTAATGAAGATCATATTATCGTACATTAAGATCGTGATATTATTTGTGCTTTTAAATTAATTAATTGATTATTACTCTAAATGCTGAAAAATAACTTCACCTTAATCAAATTGCCGTATTTTTGAGCTCCTCGTAAAACTTGATACAGCTCACATTATTTACAATATTAATTAACAGTAACTTATTATTTCATCCTAAAGAATCATGAAAAACGTATACATTTGATATTTCTACGAGATATTGATGAAAATATAAGAAATTAACGAGTTATTAATGAGTTGTATTTAGCATGAAATTCCGAAAGTACTCTGGAATATATGTCATTTGTTTCAGTGCGTTTTGAGCGGCTGGAGTTGATGCGCGTTGCCCTTAATTGAATTGCCATACATTTTCTAAACACCACATGTAAATGATGCCACCGATTGCGCTCGCATACAATTGCAATTACACAATTGTAAATTGCGTGCGGATGATGTACGATTAGCCACGCCATCATCTCCGTAGAAACGAAACGGCCGTAATGTCGCCAAGGCGAATTCGGATTCTAGCCAACACGACGAAATAAATGATGAAAACATATGGTGCACGCATTATAATAGTTTGAAACATTTAACATTCATAGCTTCTCTTTTTTGACGGGCGCATTCAGCCTGTCCACATGCTTGAAGGAAACATTCTCAATTAGTTGTGCGTTTGGCGTTGCTTCGGATTGTTGCAATGTGCGTTTAATACTTAAACTTGAAAAAGAAGTTAACTCGCGAACCCATCGTAAAGTGGACAATATGTGTCTGATCCTCATTCATTTACTAAAGTTTTTATCCTAGGAATAGATACAGAGGTGAGATATCTTAAAATATTATTTGCAAATATTGTTCTTAATTATTTTATGGCTTTTTAATTAACACATATTTAACCCGATTTATCAACATTAAGGACATTCAACTTAATTCTTTCAGGGAGCGTTCGTTTATTAAGATGGCGATTAAATTATTTGAATTTTTATTATGCGCAATTCTGTTGGCTGGCATTCATGGTGAATTCTTATAAATTGCATAGTAAATCTTTTATTTTTGTGAACTTGATGATCTTGCAGCTTTGGAAATTGTTGACATCCTTAATAAAACCGACATTGCAAACATTCCGCAAGGTGTGAGTAAAATCCGGGGTCGTTGCAATGACGCCTACACATTTACGCGCTCGTCGCAAGTGATGGCGAGGACGAAGGACATTTTTGAAGAGTTCCCTAGCGACTTTTCCATTATGTTTGTCGCCCGCCCCCAGCCAGGTAGTTCAGTCCCAGATACATACAATTAAACGGTTGCAATAAGCCGAGCGCTCTTCTAGGTGTCACGTCCACGCTGCTGCGCATCTACGACGACGAGGGAGGCGATCAATTACAGCTCTACTTCGCCGGAGATGACGTTTATCTGTACTATGCGGACGTGCTCGGCACTAACGAGAGCATCGAGGATGACGCTGAATACGAGGAAGATGTGCTTATTGCGTTTAACGCAAGTCTCGCACAAGAAAACACAACAGATAAGTAAGAAGAGCATTAGCTTTTCTCTGCTGTCTTGCTTTGATTACTCACGAATGTTTTTAGTTGGCATAGATTTGCATTCAGTATCAAAGGAGATTCAGTCACTTTGATTCTGAATTGTAATCGTATAATTACGCGAAAATTGAATCGCCCCCCAGGATCCAAATTGTCCTCGTCTGGTTTGACAACAATCGGTTGCGATTTGGAAGGAGAGGGATATTTTAATGTATGATTAGAAGTTGTTGCTTCCTTGTTTAATAATTTATATTCTATGCAGGGTGCGTTAGAACAACTGGAATTTTCAGATGCGCCGGACACAGCTTATGATTATTGCGCAAAATACGCAACTAATTGCACTGAGGGTTGGGGTTTTGATTATGCTGCGGAAGGTGGAAATACGCGTAATGATCCTGGACTGTCCTTAAATAATACCGAAGATGTGGTTATTATGTATAATAAAAATGAGGATAATTTTACTTCAGAGAGAAATACAACAACTGATGTGGAGGATGAAGATATAGACGATGAAGATGATGATGAGGATAACTATAGTGTGACACCTTCGATTATTGTTGATGAAGATAATAGTTCTACACAGTTTAATTCCAATGAAACAATAATAACTTATTATGACTACTCACGATATCGTGGACCTCCAGGGCCACCTGGTTATCCTGGCCCACCAGGTATGCCGGGGATACAAGGACCGAAAGGTGATAAAGGTAGAGATGGTTTAGCTGGAACTTTAGGAATTCCTGGCCCACCAGGACATGTTTTTATGGTTCCTGTAGGTTTTCAACTAAGAATCATTTAAATTTTCGAATTTCTCATATGCCTCTGTTAAACATTTAGATGAACGCAGTTACGGGTGGCGGTTCAGGTGGAAACGAAAAAGGTCCGGACATACATGTTGAACAATTTCGTCAGATGATGTCGCAGCATATGATGTCAATGCGTGGCTCACAAGGGCCTATGGGTTTAACTGGTTTGCCAGGTCCTGCGGGCCCTCCTGGAACAGAAGGTCCTAAAGGCGAGCAAGGAGAGTTTGGTGAATCTGTATGTTTAGTGCAACAAAGTGCTCGTCAGTATTTCCTTATTGTTTATCATTATCTAGGGTGTAAGAGGACTTAGAGGGCCACCTGGAAACCCAGGACGTCAGGGCCCACGTGGAAAACCAGGTAGAGATGGTGAGCGCGGTATATCTGGTCCAACAGGTATTAAGGGAGAACAAGGGCATATTGGCCTTCCTGGAATGCCCGGCGAAAAAGGTGATCGCGGTTATACGGGGTTGACTGGCTCGCCTGGTGCTCCAGGGCATGATGGGGCTCCGGGTGAAGAGGGACCTGCAGGATTACCAGGTATGCCTGGTGAAATTGGCCCACGCGGCTTCATGGGGCCGAGAGGCATGCCAGGCATTCAAGGCAGCCCAGGAATTCCGGGCAGTGAAGGGCCACAAGGCTTAAAAGGTAGTAGCGGGCCAATTGGGCCAGCCGGTCAGCCAGGACAGCCTGGTTCGCCTGGCCCCGTTGGAGCATCGGGGCCACCTGGACAACTAGGCCCGCCCGGCGTAATTGGCCCACAAGGGAAATCAGGCATGTCTGGTTTACCGGGAATGGATGGTCCGCCTGGTCAGCATGGCAATCCGGGTACTCCTGGCCCTAAAGGTGATCAAGGCTCAATGGGTGCTCCTGGTACTATAGGTTTTCCAGGCGCAAGAGGTCCAAAAGGTGATGAAGGTAAACGCGGTGTAATGGGAGAAAAAGGCGATAAAGGAGATCGTGGCCATGATGGTGAAAAAGGAGAAATTGGTTCTAAAGGAGATAACGGTCCAATTGGTGCTCAAGGAGTCTCCGGTGCTGAGGGGCCAGAAGGTCCAAAAGGTTCAGATGGCCCTAGAGGTGAAGCTGGTTCAGTTGGTTTTCCCGGTGAGAAAGGTAAGCAAGGCATACAAGGATTTGCTGGCTATCCTGGAAATCCAGGTGATAAAGGCGATAAAGGTGCAACCGGCAAAGAAGGGCCATCAGGCCAAAAAGGCGACAGAGGCCATACTGGCATACCAGGCGAAAGAGGAGAAATTGGGCCTCGTGGTTATCGTGGTGCAAGAGGGCGCCGCGGCTTTGACGGTATTGCTGGTGCTAAAGGTGACACAGGACAGCCCGGCCCACCAGGAGCACAAGGCGAACGTGGGCTCCCAGGCATTGAAGGCATTAGAGGCTTTCCTGGGCCAATAGGCAGTCCTGGTTTAAATGGAAAAGATGGAATTGCCGGGCCTCCGGGTGAAAGGGGACCAGCAGGGGCAACTGGGCCGCCAGGGCCTCCAGGCGCAGTAGGAGTAATTGGCCCGCCAGGCCAAACTGGCGAAATGGGGGCAGTTGGAGAGCCTGGTACGCCAGGAACGCCTGGAATTCCAGGCGAATCTGGCTTGCCAGGAGAAGCTGGAAAAGAAGGTTCGCCTGGATTACCTGGTTTGCCCGGTAAACCAGGAATTGCGGGAGAGGCGGGACTTCCAGGCTTCCCTGGCGAAAGAGGCATGGCCGGTACGACTGGTGTAGCTGGTTTAAAAGGTGATACTGGCCCTATAGGGCCTGCCGGAGCGCCTGGAGATAAAGGACAACAAGGTGAATCAGGTAAAGATGGCCCTACAGGCCCTCAAGGTAAACCAGGCCAAGTTGGCGCCGTTGGCGCGGTGGGTGCGAAAGGCGATCGTGGCGATGCTGGCTTAATCGGGCCGGCTGGTAGAGATGGAATGCCTGGTGCTAGAGGTCTCCCTGGTCCGCCAGGCCCAATAGGTGTGCCTGGAGAGGATGGCGACAAAGGAGAAATGGGTTCACCCGGCGAAAAAGGATTTAAGGGTGGTAAAGGTGATATTGGCCCGTCGGGAAATCCAGGCACACAAGGCCTAAGAGGAGAACCAGGGCCTACAGGGCCACAAGGCGAAAAGGGGGCTGTAGGCATGATAGGTCGTCAAGGTACTAAAGGTGAAGACGGTCCAATAGGCCCAATGGGCAATCCAGGACCTGCAGGTCCGCAAGGCCTGCCCGGTCCGCCCGGCGTTAAAGGAGAAATTGGTGATCTTGGTTTAAAAGGACCTGTGGGCGCTCCAGGCGCGCCTGGTGAAACTGGTATTCGTGGAATACCAGGTAAGGAAGGACCAATGGGACCTCCTGGTCCTGAAGGTCAACAAGGTCCAAAAGGCGACCAAGGCATGCCTGGCACACAAGGACCGCCAGGTGAAATTGGTAAAACAGGCGAACGCGGCATGACAGGTTCCAAGGGAGAAGAAGGAAAAGCAGGCATTGAAGGCCCGCAAGGACCGAGAGGCCCACCAGGTATAGAAGGCGCTAAGGGATCACCAGGAGCCCCTGGTTTTCCAGGCCCACCAGGCGAACCAGGTCTTGTTGGTATTAAAGGTGATACAGGAAAGCCAGGCGATGACGGCCGCGCAGGTGAAACAGGATTACCGGGCTTACCCGGTCCAGCAGGAAAAATTGGAGAAACTGGTCCGCCAGGCAGCCCAGGCAGTGACGGACCAGCTGGCTTTCAGGGCAGTACTGGTTTGCCTGGAGAAAAAGGCGATAAAGGTGTATTAGGGCCAATTGGTTCTGCTGGCCCGCCTGGTGAACAAGGCCTTCCAGGAGCGCAAGGTGTTGCAGGTCCACGTGGCTTACCAGGAATGGCTGGTGAGCCAGGCCCTGCCGGACTTACTGGCCCAGTGGGAGTTGAAGGCAAAATTGGCCCAGCAGGCCCATCCGGCTCAAAAGGAGATCGCGGACGCCGCGGATACAAAGGCCATCGTGGAGAAATGGGCTTAACTGGACTGAAAGGTGACCAAGGTGAAAAAGGCCCAAAAGGAGATCAAGGCATTCAAGGCCCCACGGGTGAAAAAGGTGCTACAGGCCCAGTCGGTCCAATTGGTCTTAAAGGCGCAGACGGTCCACCAGGCCTAATTGGCCCTGAGGGGCCAGCCGGTCCTAAAGGTTCCGAAGGTGTAGCTGGAATGAAAGGCGAGCCGGGGCCAGCCGGTGCACTTGGTCCTCCAGGCCCTGCAGCCGAAATGCCGCTTTTACCACCAGAAGTATTATTCCGTCTAGAAACCCAACAGGAAAATAGACGCAGAAGACGCGACATTGAAGAGTAAGAAGATCATTAACCCTCCAATCACTTTATTTATGCAACCAATTGCAGCATTAGCAAAGAGGAAGAAAATTACCCCTTAGAAGTTGGATTCAAATACATGGATATGTATTCTGTAATATATTCAATGCGTCAAGACTTAGAATTGCAACGAAAACCCATGGGTACACGTGAAAATCCGGCTCGTAGCTGCCACGACTTACATGTCGGTTACCCTCATTTCAAGGACGATTGGTATTGGATTGATCCCAATCTTGGCATGGTCGACGATGCAATTTACGTCTATTGCAATATGACAAACGGTGGTAGCACTTGCATCTTCCCAGATTTACACAGTGCCAGTATGCCAAACATCCCTTGGCGAAGGCCACAACCTGATGCCAAGAATGATTGGTACTCAAAGCTACGTGGTGGATTCAAGGTCAATACATCTAATCCCCTCAAACCCTCTTAATAATTACTACCTACCTTTGCAGATTACTTACGAAAGCGTTGGAGTGGTCCAAATGAATTTCTTACGTCTCTTGAGCGAAAATGCCTATCAGAACTTTACATACACTTGCATGAATGCCGCAGCGTGGTTCAACGCAAACACCAAGGACCATTCAAGGGCCATTAAACTTTTAGGTGACAACGACTTGATTTATTCCACAAAAAGCAATCGTCCGCAAGTATTAGAAGACGGTTGTCGCACAAGGCAGGGGAAGGGTGAAACTGTTTTCTATGTAAAAACGAGTAAAGTACATGCATTGCCCATTGTCGACTTTATGCCAAGCGACTACGGTGATAACACACAGGCGTTCGGCTTCTCAGTTGGTCCTGTTTGCTTTATTTAGATTTAATTTCACTGGAATGGTAGAACTTCTAATACTGATACATGATAATGCGTAATAATGAATAAGCCTACAGAATTTCGCCAAGTACAATTCTTCCGACTACTCTTTACTTTCATATTGTGTATAATTGTTGATCAGTTACAAGTAGGCGTTCATTCAGATTTTATTATATTAAACTAATATTATTACTTCATTTGATTTTATAGTATGTTATAGTTGATAATATTCTCTGATGCATGCTGGGTGAATGAAGAAGAAGAAGAAGAAAACGTCGAAACGTCATAAAATCAACCCCATCGCAGCGGCTGACCAGAGGGCGAATGTCGTGAAAGCGCGCGTGTTTCAGCGCTTACCAGTTCACCGTACTCATTCAGTTGATTGCTGAACATTTGCTTGTTCATCTTGTTAATGTTCCGTATTGATGTGCGTTGGCGAGCCAATGAATTGAACGGTTTCCAACGAGCAAGCATTGAAAAACCACGTTTACGATGCGCACCTTGCTCAACATCTCGTTTGTACTCGAGTGGCTCCAATGATTCCACAGGCTGCTTCCAGACTTCAACGAAATCATCATCAATATTTTCCAAGACACCGTAGTTATTGAATTCACCACTTGGACGTGCGGATGATATGCAGATTAAAAGAAATAGCATTAAAAGTACTCGCCATATCTGAAAAAGAAACCAGCAAAAAAACGTTTAGTAACTTTCCAGAAATTAATTTAACTAGTTTACTACTTACACGCATTTTATCCATGATCGCTAATTAGCGTAATTATGTTGAAACGACGTGAAGTGAATGCAATCAAATTCTATTTCATTTATGCGTATCCAAATTTTTTTCCGCCTGAAACAATCATCATCAAGCAACGTTAGAAGATAACTAATGGGATTTGTCGCCGGCTTCAATTTGCTTGTGCAAATATTTACATTTATGCTCGAGCAAGGTATTTTTTGCGCTGTGCAATCATTAAGTGCTTGTGCACTCGCGCGGAATGTACGCTTCCTGAAGAGTTTAGCTTATTGCTAATAATGCGCCTATTGTGTTCAAATTAACTTAGCGCGCGCGCTCTTGAATCGCGCTCTAAATACAACACGCAAAATAACGAATTAAGTAACATTTTGTCGAAATGTCATCGCAAATCGCATTAGCATTGCAAAACGTTCTACTTGATGGACGCTTTTTTGTATTTATGCAACTTGCGTAGAAAAATTGGCAATTTCCTCTTAATCCTTCTTGCAATCATTTTTTTAACGCTCCCGCGCGCGCGCGCATGTGTGAAAAACGGATGAAAACAGAGGCCGTCATAAAAATGTTTTACGCCGTCTTGGATTTGCATTATTTCAATTTCGAAATGGCCCACGCCAGCATTCATCATGTCGCCGCCGCCGCCGCTCGAACATAATTTGATTAAAAATTGGTTTCGCACCAAAGACAGACGCGTCAATGCAATTCGCCGACGTTTTAATTAATTAGTTTGTGGATATGAATTCAATTATGCGATAGAGATTATTCCAACGAACGCGCATAAAAGTCGCATCAAGTAATAACTTAGGTGACGCGCTTATTAATTAGTAAAGAAAGCCGCCTCTGCCTTCGCTGCCGCAGTCGCCGCCAATTGAAATTGATATAGGATCCTTTGACCTACTGGCCACATTCAGATTTCGCCAGCACGTGCGCCTGTATTTGCGTAATTGTCATCACAATTATACAAAAAGCGTTTTTGCCTTTTGACCCCCCACACTTCAAAAGCTTTCCGCAACTCAATAAAATCTCGGTGCAATTAACGAAATGAAAATTACATAAAGTGCCTACCTACGTTGAGGAATTTGTTGATTTTTGCGACTTACAACAACAAAATATTGTTGCGCGTAATTAAGCGCAAGAATTTCTAATTACAACTTGATTCCTTTAAATTCATGTCACTAGTAAATGTTGGTTTGTAAAATATCTTTGAACATACTTATTTATGTATGGTATGGTTATATATGAGTAAAAATTCAATTAGCTGTTACTTTGTGTACACTAAAAGCACAATAAGCAGACATTTACGACGCGGTGATGCGCTGCTCTTTAGGATGAAATTGTTGTCGACACTAAAGTGAATTTAATAATGGCGCTCGCGCCATTTAAAAACGTAATATTACACTACGCCGCTATCGTCGGGGCGAAGTGATGCTATCAGAAAAATGAATTTTCATTGATTTTCCCGCTGCGACACGCCAAAGTGAAAGCTCTACATATTCGAATATTTAATATTTGAATGGCCGGAAGCGGCGGAAGTTATTCAAAATGCTGTCACCATGCATAACGCTCGAATAGCTGAATAATTTACCATCCAAGCGTTTTTTCTCTCTAGTCGTCCTTTCGCATTGCCATTCACAGTGTTTGAATGTATCGATGTGTGGTTTAACTGCCGCCCCAACTCGTTACGTGAAAGGGGTTGGAATTTCGTTGCAGCGGATGCGAGTTCTATTGATACACAACTAAAATAGAATTTAAGGGAGAAACACAATGCCTTCGCGGAAAACTACAGACACCTCGCACAAATCACTATCTTTCGCTCCCCCCAATTTTAAATATTACAATTCATTGTTGACCTGTCAACAATTGACGTGGTGGTTTCCGGTTACTCCGGTTTTCAAGGAGGAGAAAAAGGATATGACCAATGATGCAGAAGGATTGATTCCGTATGTGAATGCCAAACAAGTCAATTGTTTCATAAAGTTGCAATTTTATTTATTCTACGCCTAACGGGAAGTATTATTAGAGTTTAAACAAAGTTTATCTAGTCACTCAATAATTTCAGTGATATTTACGCTACCAACAAAAGCGCAACCAGCACTTGTTGCAGTTAATATGCGAGCTTAATACAATTGGGATACCAGCGTATAAAGTTTCCGGTGAATGCGAGGGTGTCGTAGTTAATTAGGAGTTTGGTCAATCGACGATGAGTGAGTTGAGTTGACTTCTTCACCGATTTAGCAACGCTTGCATAATGCGCGTATGTATATCAGGTAAACTTTGAAACGCGTCTAAAGAGCGATACCTAAACTCAATTTAAAGTCCCGCTGAGGGTTGCATGATGCAAGCAGCAAGGGATGACCAATCATATTATATTTGAAGGCACACGTGAATATTATTCAAGTTATGCGATATGACGTATTGCGCATTGCTTCGTTAATAGTGCTTACAGTTTGCGATGTTGGAAAATAGTTTTGTGCGCTGAGAGTGAATAGATTCCCTTGTGCCGTATAACGATGACGACAAGCGATGAAAGAAGCCCAAAACGTTAGCTTCAACGCATCCATGAAGTGCAGGACTAAAGCATCCTTATATGCGCTGCTGACGTGCAATTGATTTGATGAGCATGCTGCACACATCGTACATTATTCAATTTTCTATCATATTTCACGTATCATAACACGATCGCGAATCATCTAGCAAACTTCACGAGTTTGTGTATTAAACAACATGAATGCATGTTTACAAACATAGCACGTGTCACGAATAGTTTGAGGTAAATATTCGCGAAACTATCAGACAGCAATTAGCAATTAGTTAGGTAACAGTTGGCAATTTGAATTCCTTCCTTATCACAAATCAAAATGAGCTGAAAATAACGAGTCTAGAAACACGAATTGGCATTGCAATAAACGAGTCAATTAAGAAACATCATTTCAAAAGGTTATAGTTGAATAATAATACAAATAAACTAAAATTTCAACACGTTTTCAGTTGAATTGAATAATGAGAATGCATCAAGTTCAATGTGTCCCTGATGGACATTTGTATTTGTTAGCAATTTATCGGGCGGTTGGTTATCAAATTGAAAGGAATAAATGATGAAGTGAGCCGGAAGCACAATCGGAATGTCGACGCAGAAATTACAATAAATTTGTATTTATTTGACTAGATAATGAAGCTAAGGATGCTTTGAATTTATGCGCAAATATTTATATTTGATTCCAACATACCTATATTGATTTACACGTTTATATATTTTTACAACCCCTAATTGCTTTCATTATACTACTGTATTTTCTTCGTACACAATGCGACCATTTGGAAAATCAATAATATTCAAATGAATACAATGTCAATTTTCTAGAATAATATTTATTTTGACATTCGCAAAATTTATCATAGCTTTATAGGATAAATAACAATTTTACGATGCACTAAATGCAATTATTAGATAGCTTTTGTCTTATAATTTACTATCAATTTTATCACTACATCTAAGAAATATGAAGGGTTGATTAATGAAAAATACGATGGCATAAAATATTCAATTTTCAATTGCAAAACTAATTAAATTCGAATTGTGAACATGTTCATCAGCAAATGTCATTTCATTGATGGAATTTAATTAGTATGCTTAATCCGTGTTATTTTATAATTACTCACAAATTAGTTTCAGTTTTAATATTTGCCATTCAGCGATTAACACGACACGTGTATGAGGGTGGTGTGAGGGTGGTATCTATGGACGTGCATTGAGTGCAGTAATCTACAAATGCGTTTTGCCACATTATTTTGTCGGTTTCAATTACGCACCACTTAGGGTGGTTCAATCGACTGAAATTATTTATAATGAATTTATACGAATTAATTACTGCATGCAAATTTCAACTTCATTTCAATTAATTGTGTCGCATACGCGCTCAGAGTCACATCGTGGAATTAATTCTGCTTTTACACTTAAAATTCATATTATGCTTCATGCTTAATTTCACCATTGTTTGATATTTCAGGTGATGACTGAAGTCTCCTTCCACGACAAATAATTCTACGAAGAGAATCAAGAATTGAAAACAGCTCGAAAATAAATACGCGGAGAAGTAGAAGAAACAGTTGAAGAATGAATGATGGAACGTTTTATTTAATTTAATATCCAGCCTGTACGTCATTACGCTAATAGCATGGAGGTATGAATGAATGAAAACATTTAAATTGCACGTTAATTAGCACCATCGTTCGACGCTGCGCCTTCATTAAGATTGTATTCACTGGATGTTAGTGTTAATTATAAGATTTTCACACTGTTCGCGCCACGTCTTGCTACAATTATCGTTCTTCAATTCGCGACACTTGCCAAAGGACAAGCACTCGGGAAAAACACAATTTCATTGATTGTTTGTTAGTTTATAATTAGCAAACTCGTCTAAGCACACTCAATTTGATGTTAATCATTCAAAGTGTTTTGTTACACGGCGAATTTCCGTTGATTATTTGCGATTTTCCATGCACAATATGAATTTTATATTCGCGGAAACAATGCAATTTACTTGACTTGTTTAAACATTCTTACAATGCATTGCAATGGCGCGTTGAAGTTATTATTTCTACATCAAAAGGCTTGAATGTATCGTAAATATTTCTGGCTTTGTTTTCTTCATTTTTGTTGACACTTTCTTTGATGCATCGCGCGCAATCTGGAAAAACAATGGAATAAAGCACGCTGGCTGTAGACTGACATGTGATATGATATGATATGATGTGTTTCAGTACACATTTATCACATTAGAATTGCAATAATTTGATATAAAGAATTTTCATATGATTTTATTCGCTTGCCCGCGCGCAGTATTCGATTATTGTAGTATCTTTGTTGTAGGCGTTTGATGTTCGATGTCGAGATGCAAATGGCTGCGAATAAGTGCCAAGAGGAAATCAGTGATATATTAGTTTTGGCATTCTTTCAGTCCGCAGAACGTTCGAATGGAATGCAAGAAGAGCCAATGCAATAACAGAACATGGGTTGCCCGCAAACGTCAACAGCAATTTGCCGGACGTGTGGAGCATAAAAGCGATGCAATGCCAATGCATCGAGCCGTGCATATCCAAATGGAATTGCATACGTACGTACTTTAAATAATCATTACCTACATTTATTTGTTCTATTCCGTTTCACATACGGTCAGTGCGTATTTGTTGTGGCTAACTTTGACATACGTACATGGTCGCTTGGGGGTTCATGTTCTACACACGTTTTCTACGTTTTGTTTTAGTTACAATGCTCGTGTATCACATGGGAATCCACAAGAAGAATTCCAAGAAGGTTTACACACGATACTTGAATCCAAGAATACATTTTCTTTAATTTAAAGTTTAAAGGGAAACTTTTGATTAAGAATATACTCCAGTAAACATTTCGGCAGGGCAAACAATCACTTAATGGGATTCATGTCCATAACATGATATTAATTAACATGCTAAAGAAGAATTCAACTTTTTCTTAAGCTTCTTAAGACTTCTCAAGAATGCTAAATTAAGTCCATTTAAAAATTATATTGAAAAGCACTAAACTATAAACTAATATGATAAAACTTTTCTAACTTTTCTTGAGAAAAAATTAGCACAGTAGCTTGATAGTGACTTAGTGAACTTTCGAATGACTTCTCTTAAAGAAATCTAACGAGTCATAATCAAAAGTTGTCACACTTCTTGCCAATTTAATGAATGCCTGAACTGAACTTATCGACGCTACAACGCTTTCCAACGCGTTTATTTCATTATGGGGTTAATGTCATCTGAGCGACCAAAACTTTTCGGCTTCGAAATTAACGAGTAAGCGAAATTAATTTTTATCCACTTAGTACATAATTTATTTAAGCCCCGCCGAAAATATTTCATCGCCAATAACATTTTTTCCCCAAATCAGCAAACTCGCGCAATTATGTCAAGTTATGTGTTCGTTTTTCTTCACGCAAAGTTAACTAATTAAATCGCCAATTTATAACTTTATCAATCCAATACAGCAGGTGGCTGCTGTGTGGATGACAAATGAACGTCGGATGCTGATAACAATCATCAATCATGAGAAGCTAAGCATTTTCCACTTTTTTTAAATACCCGCAAGCGCATTTTTTTCCGAGAGTACAGAAATGCTTATAATTAATTGTCATTGCCATACGTTTCTCCCGTTATCAGATGCATCCCCTCAAAAGATAGCTGCATTCTGTTCATTCATGAAACCCTTAGAAATTGTTTTATGCATTGTTTTTGTTAATTTATAAGAAAAAATAGTATTTTGAGCATATTTTATATTTTGGAATAATTCTGATGAAACTCATTCATTATTTCTTGGTTATTTTTAGATATCAGATCATTGACATAAATCAGTTGCAACCCCATTTTTACAAATGAAGAATTTGCATTGTGAATGCATCAATTCTTTAAAAACTCATGAAGAATCTACAAATAAATGAAATGAGGACACGAAGAAGATCAATCCTGTGAGACGTTGAATTTATGGAAGATTTGCGAAACGCAACATCCATTTCTTGAACTGAACGCAACATATGTGGATATATGATTAAGCGCTGTTAAAAGGCGATAGCAAAATACACAGATGCGTCGCTTGAATACAGTTTATTTTCTTCTTTCAGTATGGAATTAAATTGAACCAAATTCGCACAATCAAATTCGCATCTGTCGCTCGCATACGTCTAATTCATAGAGCGCACATTTCAATTCCGCACACACATGGCTAAGCTCCCTTATCGAGAGGGATGATGAAAGAGATGTTTTTATAGTGCGCAACATTACACAACGCTATTAAGTCTATTAAAGTAATGGCAAGTCAACTACTAAGGGATGTTGAATAACCCTATAAAATGCTACATTATGTTACCTGATTGAATGGAAATCTTTTTCAGTAGGCGCGGACACACTTTTTACTTGTTACAACTTTATTTAGCACGTACTAAAAATTTCCAACGCACTTACTGCACTTTTTGCCTCAGCGGAAAAATTTCCACGTGCGCGCTGTTTCCGTTTATGAAAAATTGCAATGCAATGCGGCGGCAGGAGATACCGCAACGTCTTCGGCGCGAGTTACGGAGCGCGTTTGGTCACGGTGGTGCTTCCGCGAAGAGCAAGTGCGTGTCTTCTCTCGCCGCCACCGCCACCGCCACGGTGCTGCATCTCGTGACGCATGGGCAGCAATTTCAAGCCTTCTCCGCCCCTCAGTGAGTGCTCATCACTGATGTGCGTATGAATGTAACATGCTGAATTAACATTACATCCTTTCTTTTCACCATTTTTTGCCATGGTTGGTTGGCACACCCCGTGCATTGAAATGTTAAGAGGAGGACATTTGATGGTAATGCATTACACGAGTTTTATGTACGATTATTGCCAACTTATGCGTGTGGACCTTGTGATAACGAGCATGTTGCTACTTGTTGCTGCATACAAATGAATCATTGCCGAGGAAGGGAAAATTTGCGTGGGTTTAATTAACATGGAATGGGTGGCTTTTCTCGTTAGTTTTGCATATTGTTGGGCGATTGTTTTAATGTAATGACTCATTCCGATGTATGCTTGTGTTTTAAAAATGTCTACTTCTATTCACCCTTTAATTAAGCTCCAAATTAATTTTGCTTAAATCATTTTGAAGCCTTGCTGACAGGTTTAACTTCTAAAAATGAACTACTTAGAATGTTCACTCATACTTTATACTCTACTTGAATTTTACAGGGGTTAAAGTGGGCCAAAATGTCCAAGTTATGATATACGCTTCCTTATGCATGATGACTGCTTAATTAACTTGAATCTGCACATTATTATTCAAGTTAATTACAAATCCTATTAATGTTATTAATTTAGATTAATGCGGATTCGTTGTCGAAGCAGCGCGTGAGCTTTGTGTAAAAACTTTTTAATCCTTTGGTTAAGCCACTTGTGCAATTCACATAGCATAAACAATTATTTACTGAAATTTATGCCATCGTAGGTGGAGACTGAAATGCCTTCATTAAGATGCGTACGTCACAAAAGTTAACGACACCGCTAATTCATCGTTGCCGAAAAGTTATTCATTTCCACGTTCGCCAGACAAAAGCGACTTGACGACTTGGCGATTCTAAGAGAGTTTTCGTGTAATTTCAACGTCGATGCGAAATTACACTTTGCCAAAAATAATAAAACGGCGCAAGGTGTACTGTAGTTTGCAATTATAAGTACTAAACGATGTGTACGGTGCGTGTTTGCGCCTTACAGCAAATTGGAATAACAATAATAATGTGAGAGCGAGCCCGGTGATAATTATAAATATATGCATGAGCTCGCCGAAAATAATTATCTCAAGCATCTGTAAAGTTTGGGGGTGCGAGGATCGCGCGCAAAGCCCATTACAATACGAAGGCATTCCTCCAGTATATTTTGCTTTTCGCTCTGTGCTTGAACAATGTTTGTGTATTCGTTTTCGCTTTTTCCGCGCGCATGCACGAATGGCGCGCTACGGAAAAAGGGAGGAATTCATTGCACGCCACGCATATTTGTTGATTTTGAGTTATGCGTGAGCTGACGCCACAAAACAACATCATCATCGGCAGGAGATTGCTGTTATTTATGGTGGGTCTGTGTCAATTCGTTTGCATATTATAATCTGCATCACTGACGATCTTCGCATCTAAATAACTCGCGCATATTTTCCACGAAACCGCAAATTTTATTATGCAAAGAAATGTTTTTGTTACACGTGTGGGAGTTTTTCTTACATTACATTAATTCATTGTCGATTAAGTAGGTACATACGATAATTATCGTAAGAAAAGTCTTGAGGAGCTCGGAAGAAAATAAAACAAAGCAATCAACGTTGGCACTTTAATTATCTGCCATTTATCATCCGGCAAGTTAATAACGACGCTACTCGCAAATATTTATCAATGCATGCGCACATACCCAATCAATCATTTGCCAATTTAGCATTAGCCGCTTGCTCTTTTTATTGCAAATCGATAGGATGCGACGCGTTTTTGCGCATTCAATTCTTTTACCTGTTGCGCGCTGTGATACGACTCATTAATTTAGCAAACGATTGCGTCCGTTTAATTTTTTCAGCGCAGATAATTGAAATACGCTGCAAGTGGATTACGCCCGGATTTTCTCATACTCGCTTATTTATTCCAATAAAGTGAAATACTTTAATACCAGTTTTATTTAGGTAACGCTGATAAATTTATGAGAATAAAAATTTAACTATAACCGTCGCCATTTTTAAAGATTAAACTATAAATTAATTATAGTTATTAAAAGATATAGAAGCAATTATTTTTCTAAACTTTAAATATGATTAAAATTAATTTTAAGATTAACTCGGTGCCGCCAGTTTAAATTTACTTTACTTAGAGTATTAACTGTATGCTTTCCACATTGCTTGGAAACTTTATGAAAAGTTTTATATGAATTCAAGTTTATCTTTATTATTTAATTAAGCAATAGAAAATTATCCCCATTGCGGTCTTTATGTCCCTTATGTTATAATTAAGGACAATTTTATTATAATTAAGAACAAATAAGCATAGAGAAAATATTATTACTTATACATTTATTTCAGAAAATAAGTAACTTGCAATGCGTTTGAATCTTACAACAGCTAATAAAATGCATTGTAATCGTCTTTTTAAACATTCCTTTCACGTACTCATAATAAGGCAACAATACTAATAAGCAAAGCACATGTCTTTATCATGCCCCAACTTCTCCAAATTGGGCATGCAAGCATAATTGATCATGGGCGGTGGCCCACACATTACATTTAAAGTATCTTTGCTAGGTGCAAACAGATGCTCCTTCATTATGACGTCGTTAACAAATCCGGAACTATATTTCCAGCCTTCTGGAGGAGTATCAAGCGTGTACCATAATTTAAATTGATTCGGATGCGACTTGGCAACCGCCTCCAATTCTTTGCGTACTAGAATATCGTTCTCGGTCTGATTCGCAAAGATTATACTTAATTCCGTGTTATCATTCTCATCCTTTGTGATATGCCTTATCAATTGGAGCATAGGTGTAATACCTGTGCCCCCAGCAATCATATTAACACGTTTCACCTTCATAATTTGCGGCGGGTCTTTACGCATTTTCTTCATGGAGAATTCTCCGTTACCAAGGTACATCAATCTTCCGGATGGCCCTCTCACGTCAATGTTATCCCCAATTTTAAGACTTTCCAAGTATTGAGACATCTTGCCCCCATCGGGGAATCGTGGATGTACATTTTTAAAATAAACCTTGACAACCAAGTCCACGTAACCTTCGTTATCATCCGATGAGACTGGAGTATACGATCGTATAATAAGGTCATTATCAATTGTTGCTAACAGATGTATATGCTGCCCGATTGGTAGACCTAAAACGTGTTTAGCGGACGGCAAGCCAAATCGGAATCGTCGAGTATCATGGCTAATCTCCTCTTTCTCAATCAATGGCAGTGCGTATTTCTGCGTTGGATTTTCTAATGTAATTAGTTTCTTTCCTAAAAGCGCAATAATTAATTTAATATTTTGACGCATTATATATACTACACTCACCCTTTTTCTTGCTAAAATGGTAGATGAGAACTGAGGTAACAATTACCCCAAGTCCAACAACAACAGCGGCCACCTAAAATTGAAATAGAAAATTTGCTTAGCAACATGGAAAGACGTATAATAAACTGATAAACAAACAATTACAAAACACACTCAGCACACATTATTACCAAATTAGCTTGGTGTATAACGAGGGTCATGTTGAACGGCAACAAGTTCGATTAAGTAACTAAACTGAAACAGTTTGTTTTACTTATTTAATGCAAGTGAATGAACTCCCTCAATATGCGGTTGAAAACTATATGAACAGGAGTGAATGAAGCGCATGTAAATGATCTACAAATTCACGATTTACATATAAAGGAGCATGAATATGCATCATTTATCGGTGCTAATGAAATTGTAGCGCAATTGAAATTTAATGAGACTTACACCAAATGAAGGATCCTCCGCGTGCGGAGCTGCGTTTGTACTCATTTTTAGAACAGAGTACAACACGATGCACGCAAATAGAATACAATAATTTAAATAGTTTGCAACGTAGGCTGAATGTACACGAATTCTAGGCGGTCCAAAGTCAACTAAGTAGCTACATCATAATTGTAATTGCAATTTGGTTAACCTTCAGCGTCAAGGCTAGAGTCACAATGGAGAAAAATACGTGCTTAAGCTGGTAATAGGCTCGTCTCGACACTAATAGTGGCATGAAGGAATTATATTATCTAAGCCCAAAATGAATCCAAAGCAGACATTTATATTAGCAGCCAATGGAGAAGGAGTTTATCACATGTTCATGGGCTATTATCAGCATTGAGATAAACAGTAATTAAATCTTAAATCAACAAGATGAAAACAATAATTGTACGAATGCAGTTCAGTTGTTAGCTTACCAAACTATTATTCATAATTATAGCCCGATTCTGCCAGGCACTTCAACACTACTCTTACTTGGCCTAGATCTACTTGCAATAGGTTAGGAATGTAATTTATGAATTCCTCTGCATTTAAAGATTTTATATCAAGGCCAACACTCTTTTAGCATCGGCGCATTATGAATAAACACATTTTATATTAAATGATAACATGACAACATCCATAGAATTTAATTTATTATCTACAATGCATAGTGTTGCATACAATTTCACTCAAGTAATTTGTTTACTCCTCTTAGAATTCATAATGTTTTGTTCCTGTATTTGGATACTGCTTTGGCTTTAGTCCTGGGAATTGCTTCATTCTATCCATATACAAATAAATTGCAAAGGCGCCAAAGAAAGCCAAACAAAACTGTCCAACTTGCACAATCAGAGGCAGTCGATGCTTATATGAAATGTCATACCTGTCTTCACCAATAAGATCAAACTCTGTATGTAGCTGCAAAGAAATTATGTATATTATTGCTGTAATTTAACCAATTGTTTGTTGTGTATACTGTTTCATTAAAGTTCCTTTTCAGTTCTGGATTATCCCATGGATAGAATGGATCTCGGGCATCACCTGATACAGCTGGCATGTCAGGGTAATCACCAAGACCTGACCCATCATTTGGAAATGGTTTGTATTCACTAGGATGCAACTCATACTTTTTAGCAGCAGCTTCACGCTGCTCTTGAGTCATTGGATAATCTCCAGGTTTGTAATCCTTGTTCCAGTCTTGAACATTCAATTCAAATTATGTAATCATTGTATTACGAGCTAGAGTCATGTACTTACGATTACGCACGGCAGTATATAAGAATCCATTGTTGGAACACAGTTTTGGGAACTTTCTTGCAGTAGAAAGTGCCATTATAATTAAATTATCTGGATCAAGTAGGTTCACTAATTTGTTGTTTTCCTATTTGATCAAAGTTGGGTTACACTTGATGACAATCGTAGTTTTTACAGTTGCATACGTTACACTCAATAACAGGCCTTGTAAAATTTTCTCTCAGTTCACTACAGCGCGCACGAAATCCCCTGGTACCGAAGAGTCTCCTTGACTAAGAATTCTATGAAGAGATTGGCCTTCGCGTTTTTGGTTATACGAGTTAACAATTTTCTCCACAGGGCGCGCCACGGATATCAAAACCTAATTTATATATCTCGCAAATATAGTTATTTATTTATACTTAAAATAAAACTACCAATAAGTTAAAACTAATGAAAATGCTTCAAAATTAATAATTAAATATTACTAAATATTAAATAAAGCAAAAAATTGTACAAACCCGAAGTTTATTCGCATATCCAAGATGCGGCATCCGCAAGCGCGCAAATCTAGTAAATTAAGCGTAAAATTAAGGCATTACATGTATTCCAATTAACAATAAGTTTATATTTACTTCCAAACAAGTGCGTGTATGACAAATAAACACGCACATGTCGTTATTGTTCAACAATGATTCAAAAGTTTTCCATAAACAACAAAAACATTTTCACCAAATTTATTCACTAAATGCGAAGTGCGCGTAAACGTACAACAAGTCCTATTTTAAAATTGTTGTTCGCATTACGGTTGTACAATATACATTAATATTAATGGCATAATCTGCTTTAGATTGTCGATATTTTGTGACATGCGCTATGCAGTAATATGCGCTGAGGTTGAACACAATCACCTCAGGGCTTTAAAACGCGCTCTCACGTTCGCTCGCACACGCTTTTTACGCGCAGTACACACGTTTTGTTTATTAGAAACGCGTTTGCAAAAACAAGCATTCAATGCCAACGACACCCCAATTAAACTGGAAGAAGTTGTCCCCACTTGTTTAGAGCTAGAAAATGTTTATACGCTCGTGAGAATGTTTCACCGCATATCAGTACACGACGCTCACGGAAGGAAACAGCAACACCAACAAGTGCCAAAGGAGTGCATTAGGGTTGGGCGCAAATTCACCTAGCAACACGCGTGTAAAATTATTCAAGATTTGTTATACAAACAAGCATGTAAGGTGAGTAATTAGCACGTCGTGCGCATACAAAGTCGACGTCGCACACTCTATCTGAGTGTACATAATTTATTATGGTTTATTTCCAATAGAGACGTCTGCTTTACTGCACCAAGCGCGGTTATATATTTAGTTGCGGCGTTGAGTTTAAATCATAATTTATTTCGTGTTCGTTGCAGCCGGTGCATCAACGCTCAGTCAGGCGTTGTTTATAAATGCGTTTATCGCGTAAGAAAGGTCGGTCGTGTGCGCTAATATCATATTAAGCAGGCTCTTATCACCAACGTACAACGATAAAAAAGCCGGCATATTATGACGTTTAATTGGCTACCGCGACGTCGTGTTTGAACTCGTGCGTGTTCCCAACTCATGTTAAACATCGACGCAAAATTAATACGTAACAAACTTTTTCGTCAACGCTCGCCTTTTGTTTATAGATTTGTTCACGCTATAAAAGAGTAACACAGAAAGCCATCCAATGAAGAGCAAAATGAACGGGCAAATCATGCACATAGATATGCATATTGACGATTCCAGTGAGCGGAGTATATTTGCGGGTGCACAACAAGTTTTGAAAAGTTTGCGCCCGGATTGGGAACCGGAATACATATCATTTAAGGTAAACTAATCTGAGCTTTGTAGTTTATTGACATCGTGAATCATCGCACGTGTTTGCAGATGTTAACCGATGGCATCACAAACAAGTTGGTCAGGTGCAAGGTGAACGGATGTGCTGACCATGAAGCCGTGCTGGTGCGCATCTATGGGAACAAGACGGATCTCCTGATTGATCGTAAAGCAGAGACAAGGTAATGTAATGATGATAATTGGATAATTTGCGTGAACGAAAAACACCAACGGCCGTTTCTTGTATCCATTCTAGAAATATTCAAATGCTGAATCGCTTCGATTTAGCTCCCACATTGTACGCGACATTTACGAATGGTTTAGCTTACGAGTTCGTTCCAGGATGCACGCTGACAGCAAGCAACGTGCGCGAACCGCACATTTATCGCTTGGTAGCAAGACACATGGCTCGTTTACATAAAATCACCAGCGATGAAGCATCCTCCGCCAATTCCGGAATATGCAGCATGACACCGCCAATGGTGTGGCGAAAGATGGATGCATTTCTGCAACTTGTGCCCGAAGTTTATTCTAGGGAACACATACAGAAAAAGTAACTTTTCACTCTACTTAATCATGATTTCCAGCATTAAATCTGTGCATTTAGAGTTTTAGAACTTGAAATTAGCAAACAGCGATTGCAATCTGAAGTTGCTGACCTCAAATCGCATTTGAGCAAGTGGCAAAGCCCGGTGGTATTCTGTCACAATGATTTACTGCTTGGGAATGTGATTTATACGACAACTGCCTCCTCGGCGAAAGTATCATTCATTGATTTTGAGTATGCGGATTGGAATTTTCAAGCATACGATATTGGTAATCATTTTTCCGAGTTTGCGGGCATTGAGAATGTAGACTATGATAATTATCCGAGCAAGGAATTGCAGTACGCCTGGCTTAAGGAATACGCTCAAGAATTCGCAGTGAATTGCACGGATAAAATTGACATTGACGAACTGTACGTGCAAGTGAATCAATTCGCACTGGCAAGCCATTTGCTTTGGGGTATCTGGGCGCTCATTCAAGCTGAACACTCGTATCTCGAGTTTGATTTTGTTGAGTGAGTATACTGCAGCCGCTATTGACCTTTGCATGATTAACATTGATAATGAATTTTCAGCTACGCATCGCTACGACTTAAGGAATACTTTCGACGAAAACCACAATTCCTATCTCTGAGAGCATGCTTATAACGTAATTTGCAACTACAATCAACGATATTGGAATAGTTGCAGAGGTTTACCTAAGATTCACACATGTGATAATTGTACAAATATTTGGTTTAACATACATTTTATCCAGACGTAAAGTCTATTTGTGGTGATTATGAAATACCTATTGATGCTCAACCAATTCCAAAAACAGCATGCTGATAATATGGAGATTTAGCTTTAAAATTATTACATGCATTGGTTACAAAGTGTGCTCGTGATAAGTAAAACATAAAGTTTATTAACTGCTTGAAAATTTCGAATGAATTCATTTTACAACTTGACATTCTATTGCAATAAATAAATCTTGTTTAAATCCGCTTGAAAACCTGCAGGATTGCCATTGACATCAATGTAATAACAGAAACCAAGAGTGGTAGTTATGTACACGGCGCCATTATGATCAATGTCGATTGCATGAATTGGTCCATTGATGCCTTTGATTTTAACAATAGTACTGGTGTATACATATTTCAAGTAAACACCATCAGAGGTACCAATGTAAGCATCTCCTGCTTTACGCGTACCAGAAGAATTCGTCTGAAGGAGCGCAACAGTGAGCACTCTGTTGGGAATGTAACTTTGTACGCCGGCATTGTTACCATTTGGATCAAAGTAGTATAATTGCCCAGAAGACATAACAACATATACACCACCATTAAAATCAACTTTGAAGGATGCTACTTGCCCATTTATGCCAGGGATTCTGACCAAGTTGGACGTACCCACTGGTCTCAAGTATACACCTGTTGCAGTACTTAAGTAAACATCATTCTTCTGTCTGTTACCATTGGCTTTGTCTAAGATGACCATGGTGTACACACGATCGGGGATATCAGTTAAAGCCCAATGTCCATCTCCATTTTGGTCAATCCAATACAATCTTCCGGATTCTCCTAAGACGTAGGCACCGCCATTTTCATGAACCCAAATGGCATTTACTTGTTCCAGAATATTAACCATCTTCTTAACTGAATGGGTACCCACATATTTCAAATATACACCCTGTGTGGTACCAATGTAAGCATCTCCTGCTGACCTACTTCCAGTACCTCTTTGTTGCAGAATTCCAATGGTGATGATTCGCTCTTGAATGTAATTTTGCACTCCTTGCTCCTGTTTGCCTCTAGTATCAATGTAGTACATCCTACCAAAGGAAGTAATCACGAATACTCCACCATTGAAATCTATGTCGATGGATTTGATTGGATCAAAAATACCAGGGATGCGATCAATTTGAAATGATTGCACGTGCTTTAAATAAACGCCATGCGTATTGCCAATGTACATATCACCAGCGAATCTTCCACCACTTGAATTCTTCTGCAAAATGGCAATTGCAGTATGATTATCTCGTGCCGCGACAAATAATATCGCAAGTTGAAGAACTACAAGCACTTTGAACATCGGAATTACGAATTGCTTCATTTTGAGAGTATTAACAACTTCTCGTAATAATTGTTAATTACAAATGAAACAACGTTGAATTAACTCTATTTATAGGAAACCGCTAAGGTTGACGGGATATCATTCATTCTTTACACATTCGCATACTTAGAGAATGCACATAAATCATACGGATTACATAAATATACATTGAATAAAGTCTACTGATAGCATGGAAATATTCGTTTTCAGAAGCTTCTACATTTTGCACATGTCAAAAAACAAACAAATATTGATATACTTAAATGATGAATATAATTTGATAAAAACACTTGGAATACTTAGGAAACTTTATACATTTTAGGTATCAACATGTTTTAAAAGATTATAACTTTTTAAATAGTTCATCAACAGGTAAACACAGACTGTCATATCAAGGATACCAAGAACTAGCACAGTCCGATATGGTCTAGTGGCTAGGATACCTGGCTCTCACCCAGGAGGCTCGGGTTCGATTCCCGGTATCGGAATTCTTTTGATATAATCGCCTTGATTTCCTTTTGAACTCAGCAGTAGTTAATAGCTTCATGCATTGAAAGAATTGCAAGATTTCAACAGCTCTATCATGTACATGTTGGCAATTCCAAATATTTAAAAAGGTGTAGAATATTCCTATTATACTGAAAAGTTTATAGGAAAAGTTTGAAGACATGTAGCCTCCGTGGCGCAATCGGCAGCGCGTTCGGCTGTTAACCGAAAGGTCGGTGGTTCGATCCCACCCGGTGGCGAATCGTTTTGCTCAGGATGCGCAAAAAGGTAATTTACATTTTGTCAATCTAATCGAAAGACAAACAGTGAATACTTTGTCTATAATCTGACACGTTTTCAGGCTATAAACTAAAACTTCAAGTAAGTTATTGCCTATTGTTCGCAATACAATTAGCAACTGCGGTATAAGTAAAACTAATCTATACAAGTGCGAATAACAGTTTATCGAACTCTCTGGTAGCAAGGTCGACATCAGTAAAACACTGAAATACACACGCATATCTTAAAATCGATTGCGCGTTCAACGACGTGATCCTGAATCATGCAGCAGCTGTGGTGCCTGGCCGCATTTCCTCATTGTCCTTGACCGTGAGCGTCCACGTTCATCGCCAAAATGTTCTCCTGTTAACTGTGCTGTGCCAATAACTACAATAAGTAATTGACTCCTCCCAATAAAATAAGAATCAATTAGTTTCCCATGAATCTATCACGTTTTGTTGCGGAGCGAAAAGCGCGGCGCTTCGCAGTGCGCGTAAGTAACAATAATTAAACATCGTTCAATTGGTAGCCATACGACCAGTCAATTCATACAAATGACTGAAACCGTTCAAGTTTCAGTCTACCTCGTGCCCGTTCGTTTTGAATCGCCGGTTCGTGGTGGTCAAAGCCGGGGAACCGCATGCGAATTGTTACCGCGCTTGAAGCACTTGACTAATGCGCGCGGGTGGTACGAATGACTCTTCTTCAACGAACGCGGCATCAAACTCAATCATCAGCAAGTGCAACTACTGCAAGGCATCATCAATCCACTAATAACGGCGCTTCGGATCAGTTTCGTACAAGTGAGCATATCATTCAAACACATTTAAGTCAATTACATCGAATCAGCAGTCAGTGCGCTCCGTTGTTATCAATTAGAAGTCAACACGTGCTACGTTCAGTATCAAACTCTTCGATATCAATATGACGAATACGTGAGGTTGTAAAGTTGAGATAAACTAAGACTTAAAACTTCCCATCTGAATTACAAAGTTTACAAACATGACTGAGAATGGCGATACGCAGTCAATCGAGGGCTGTAGCACCGGCAATGGGGTAGCAATTGTGAAAATTGAGAATGGACATGGACGCAGTAATGAGAAAGCACCCCAAACGAAGAATTTCGAACCACCTGATGGAGGAATGATAGCATGGCTTGTGATGATCGGCTCGTTTCTATGCAATGGCATTCTTTTCGGTGTGATCAATACATACAGTGTGCTGTACGAAGAGATCTACGAGAATTTAAGTGCACAAAATGTCACTGAAGCTTCAAGTAAAGCGGGTAAGTCATCATTTTTAATTCCTATTGACTTAAGTCTGTATTCCATCCGCATAGATACGCTTATCATTGATGTTTAATTCATCCCGATTACTTCTTCCTACTGATAACATATCTTTCAAGCTTCATAATTTAGCATTTATCAAACGAGTAATAATTTGCCGCAAACAAATGGTTTAAATATTATAAAAGTTTCAAGCAGTTGTTTGCCATGTTTTTAGCATGTTCATTAGGGTAATTGCTTGTTTATCTCTGTTCTTCATCGGACAATTACGAGCCGAGAATTTGTATTAGATAAGTAAGTTTCCAACGGTTATTTCTATTTATTAGTTTTCTGTAATCGCTAAACATTAAATCACTATTGATAGTTGTTCAAAACGGAATATGATCTCATTGGGTTGCTAGGGTCGCGTGTTTCGGAATTGTACAAACATGACAACAAATAGCATCGTGCGTCATTTAATGTTAGGGGTGCCATGATGGCTTATGCCTTGATCTTTCAACTGACCGATTTACATACATTTCAACTTTTCTATTCTGCGCTAAAATGATAACGCCATGCAAGTTTAATATTGACAAATCAATTGACTGCAATCAGCAATGTCTAGGATTATTTACAGTTCATTTTGCGTCTCAATTTTTGTTAGACTGCATACCAATTTCAATTAACCAAGTGACAATTGAACACACAACTCGTCGATGGTGAAATACGATCGAGTATTGCATAAGATTCATTCAAACAAACATTTACGCATAAATATTCGGCTACTGACCTTTATCAGCTCATTACTTTTGCCATTGTTTAATTATTAATATTTATCGTATTTGTACATTATATTTATTGCTTTACGTGGTTGTAGATGAATTAACGTTGATATACAATTTGCGCGCGCGTGCGCAACTTGGAAGTTTATACGATACGTTTGTTCTATAATTAAATTTTGTAGTACATGCCATAGTAAAACGTGTATTTGGATATTCGATCCTCAGACACGTCACAGATTTAATAATTTCATTGGTTGCCTGCATTTATATGAGTTTCTTTAAATAGTTTCTTTAAATTTTCTGATACCTACTTACGTACTTAATATTATTATTTTTGCGATTCATTGTTTGACGTGTTAAATATTGCAATCTATCGGTGCAATGTCCTTATTTGACTACTTGCCAAGGCACCAAAGGCGCCTCATTCATTTTTTATTGTACTTGTACTTTTGGCACGGAGTAATGAGAGCGACAATTTACTATACGTGCTTGCGCGCATTTATTATATTTAGCATACGTGATTCACAGCGTATTTATTTATGCTTTTAAAATCAGCACACTTTTGTTTATTTTCCACGGTTTGTTCTGTTTGCTTTAGCTTTATGATTAACGGATTAATCTAATGTAATTTAATTTGTTTACAGCACTTGTTGGATCGCTGGCAATGGGCACCACTTTTATGGTATCTCCAGTATCTGGAGTCGTATCAGATGCATTCGGTATACGCAGGACAACATTCCTTGGAGGTGCAATCGCATCCACGGGCATGTTTTTATCCTCATTATTTCCGTATAACGTGTACTCGTTGTATATCACCTATGGTGTCATGTATGGTCTTGGATGTGCGTTGGCGTACACGCCATCCTTGGCGATCCTGGGACATTATTTCAAACGATACATTGGAATTGTTAATGGCTTCGTGACCACTGGAAGTGCTGTTTTCACTGCCATACTTCCAAATATTATCTCGTGGTGTTTGATCAACACGGGTATTGGATGGACACTACGATTGATCGCATTGATGGCGTCTGGGATCATGTTTGCGTCCTTGCTGTTTAGGCCAATTGCAAAGAGCAGCGAGAAACCACCAGAAATCACATTCCGTAATTGCATCAACGTTTCAATTTTTAGGAATAAACGATATTTGATTTGGAGTATTGTACTGCCAATTTCACTCTTTGGATACTTTGTGCCCTACGTGCATATGATGAAATTCGTGCAGGAGAATTTTAGCAGTGATAATGATGGCAAATGGCCTGTGATATGCATCGGAGTCGCGAGCGGATTAGGTCGATTGATATTTGGATATATTTCGGATTTCAATTGGGTCAATCGGATACTCCTGCAGCAGATATCCTTCCTCGTGATTGGTGGTGTTACCAGTCTACTCCCCTCGACGCAAGGCTCGTTCTCAACACTCATATTTATGACCCTGTTGATGGGTCTCTTCGACGGCTGTTTCGTAACCATGCTGGGCCCAATTGCCTTTGACCTATGTGGACAAAAAGGCGCAACTCAAGGCATTGGAATGCTCCTTGGTCTATGCTCATTCCCACTGACTCTAGGACCATGCCTAGCCGGAATACTCTATGACCACATGAATAGTTATCACCTAGCATTCAGGCTTGCAGGACTGCCTCCAATCCTAGGTGCATTTGCTCTCAGCCTTATCAGATTCGTCAAGACAGAAAATGATCTGGTTGAGGATGTGGTTGAATGCCAGGTGCCATTGCAGAATGGAAAGACGAATGGTCATACTCCGCATTGCAATGGCAATGGATTTCTTCACACGGACGAAACCAAAGACGATCATGGTGAGTTATTGCTAGGTGATAAATCTAAACTATCCAAGCTGATTTGGGATGAAAGATTAAACTTTAGCAATGGAAAGCGTAGTTATTCCTATTCTGTATTATAGTTTTCTACATTCTTTTCTTCAGCTAAGCATTAATTACCTAGAAATGCACTCTGTGATATTATATTTATTTTCTTTAATTGTTAATCATTTTAATTAAGAGCTCGGCTTTGACTTTAGTTTCACATGCGTAATTGCAATAACAACTGCAACAAGTTTTTATTAGCAATCAACCTAATTTCGCAAAGACCGCATCCATTATCTCATTAGTTTGTAATTGTTATTTTCATTCTACTCTGCATGCTGCTTGGACATCACGCTGATGCATTTTAGAATTATTGATTGACGCTGATATTATGATTAATAACAATGAACATCACATTATTATGAATTCATTTATGCTCTTTTTCAGACACCAGCAACAAAAATAATCATGAAGAAACAACATTAGTATAATATGATAATGCATTCGGAAACTAACTCATGGTGATCAAACATCGATTCATTAACGTAACAATAGGATGATAAGATAAATAATTATTCTCAATCAAGAATATTCATACTGGATTGAGTTTCACTGGGTTCACTAACACAAATTAATATATAACAATCGTATCTAGTTTCACATTATGTTTTAATTGAACGAATTTGTTTATTTTTATAAATTATTTGATGCTTCTAAGCCGTTAATTTGTTTTATGTTTTACACATGACAATACAAATTCTAATTACGGTGCCTTATTAAGATATGATTAATTAGTTTAAAATACAATATTTATTTAAGTTTTTGTACACTAGTAATATTAGGAACTGAATTATAATGAGATGAAATATAACATTATAAAAATGTAAACACTTATTTCTTGGTTTATTATTACCTAAATGTATCCTTTACTCAGTTGTTTTATTCTATTTGTCTTCATTATGGATTGTGTCTATAAAAATGTACCTAGTAGCAACTCTCCCCAGTATAGCGATGGAGTCTGTGGATGTGATCTGGGTGTCCCGGGTTCAATGCTCGGGAAAGGCAATACAAATTTAAATTTTAACTTTTCAATTTGACACTATAAGGGGAAGATCAAATTCAGCTAAAACAACAGCACTCCATAGTCTAGCGGTTGAGACTATGGATGTGATCGGGGTTTCTCAAGTTCAATCCCCGAGAACTGTTAATAGAATTTAAGTTTTAAGTTTTTAATTTGGCACTATAAGGGGAAGATCAAATTTAGCTATAGTGTCGGCACTCCATAGCCTAACGGTATAGCCTATAGATGTGATCTGGGTGTCTCAGGTTCGATCCCTGTGACTGGCAACTCGAATTTATTAAGTTTTCAAATCCTTGTATGCTCGGGGGGCCCCCTTCGGTCTTAAGTCAGCGGGGCACCCGAAGCGTACAAGGGCCCCATTTTTAATTTTTGAAGTCCGTACGTTAAGATTGTTTTGTGACGGCCCACCCCGCCGCTTCGCTCCCCGGCAGTAGACTGCCTCCCCATTCCCGATTTTCGTTACCAACAGGCCTCGGTTTGTGACGTCATAGAGCAGGGGGCGCCTCTCTTGTCAAGTAGGGACTTAGAATTATTTTCCAAGTGCTTGCTTTGAATACAAGTGCTATGGCCAATTGAATGACCATCCTACTTAAGAAGTACCTCTTGCCTGACGCCAAGTAACTACTTAGGAATTATTTACCACCAGAATTTTAAATTTCCGAAAAATTTCAGACCCCAGGATTCGAACCTGGAACCTCACGATTACTACGCATGTGTTTTACCACTGCGCCAGTAACTGTCTTACTGTAACAAAATTGAAACTTATAGTTCTCCGATATATTCGGTGATGATTGAACGACTGTAGTTCAATGCGTATAATGAGAACGTGTAATTCAATGAAGATATTCACTTTCAAGCTCCAATTGGTTTATATCTAATAAGAAAACACAAAAAGACAATTAATAAACAATATGAGAACAAATAATTGCTTGTATTAAAATAATATAAAGAACGTTTACATAAAATAATATACTAGACAGCATATAACAGTCACGCAAAACTTTGGGAAAGAAAAGAAAAAATTCGTATATTTATCTGTAGCCGTACTTGTAAAACGTGCGCATATTGAAAAAGTTGGAAAATTAAGGAAGAAGCACGTAGCGAAAGAATAAGAGCGCGTTTGGCTCTTTTTAAAGCAAGAACAGTAAACAATTAATGCAGACTATGAAAATGCAATAACTACAAAGATGTTATCTGTAGTATAAATTATTTGAAAACCGAAAACTGTAAGCTTTCCGTAGCAGTTAATATATTAACATTTCAACTTTAAATAACTCTGCAAATAATTTTTTTTTTATGATGAAAATTGCATCATATTAAAGAGCGTTAAATGATTAATAAATGCTGAAAATTTCAACTTGATATCTTAAAAAACAAAAAAGTTATAGGAGTTGAAAGTTTAAAAAAACAGTGCCACTGGTGTTACGCTCGCACTGCACCCGCGCAAATTCGCACCTGCTGCTACCGGCAAAAGTAGGAATGCAAATATTATCGCGCTCTCTTGCTCCTGTAACATTGATTAGTAGAAAAAATTGCCGCAAATCCATGATGGCCGCTCTTATGGCCTTTACATGCATAGTAACCATGGCAACCAGCGCTGAGCAACAGAGGCAGCATTCTCTTTTCATTGATGCTCATTCGGAGATTCATTCGGAAAAAATACGTGTATCTTTAAATTGTTGTAACTATTGACACAATTGAGATAATTTAAAAATTTAAAAAGCATATGAATCTTGGATTCTTCCCTGATAAACTGACTCGTATTATTTTTAACTAATTAGTCTTAATACTACGGCGCGCCATAATGAATTAAGGATATCCTAATGGTAGTAAATTAATGAAAATTAATGAAATAATTTTTGGTTTAGGTGCAAATTTGGATATATACATACTTGTAGGGTAATTATATTAATTAGAAAAAATATTAAAAAATTCTATCTTTAATAGTTTAGGAGTAAATTAAAAGTTTCCAAAATTATCAAGTTATTTAAAAAAATGTAATTGAAGAACTTCTAATTGTTTTATAGCTCTGAAATTTTGTGTGGAGATGCACAGTTAGATGTTATATTTCATTCAGTTTAAGGTAAATTAATATATATAAGTGTTTTCCTGGAAAAAAATCTCAAAGTTGATGTATCAATATTCTGCATGCATAACTTACACCCTTATAATATCCGTTATTATTGATGAAAAATTATTGGGTAACTGACATGTTTTAAAGAAATTAACACACTTTCTGCGAATGAAAGAATTAATTATATAGTTCATATAGTTTTTTCGATATTAATAATAAAGTAAAGTCGTAGTTGCTATTATGCTACTGGTAATTACCACCACTAACGCCCCTGCATTCAGTGTGTCAGCTGTATGTATCGTGGGGCAAGTCGGTTACACACCTGGATCTCGTGCTAGCAGCACGCAGCACACCAGGGCACACATTCGTCTAGGCAACAGGTGGCCTACCGAATTCTACGCCTGATACAGGTGCACCGTCTTAGCGAGAGATTTTCAAACCCGTATAGCTCTCAAAATTATTAACCGATTTTAATGATTTAAAAAGCGTAATCATGTGCATTAGAGCTGCTATAATATTATGTCATCAATTATTTAATTGGTAAATTTTGTCACTCTAAATAATAACATTTAATGTTTAATTTCTCAAAAAATCATAAAAGTAATCTGAAAATTTCAATTTCTATTTTTTATGTAATAATATAATTAAATTATAATTATATACGTGCTCCTAGTTATTTTATGTTAATAGATCATTAAATTCCAGTAGATATATTAAAATTATTATCCGCGGGCTGTTAGCTTTAAATAAACAGTTTAACTAATAATATAAATAAATTAAATATTCCTTCCTTCTTTGCTCAATCAGTTGATTGTAATTTAGTATTATTAATAGCAGCACTACACTTTAAAAAGTAGGAGATTTGCTCATGTATTCCAGTGTCTCCTGTAATCAAAAGATGATAATAAATTCATTAGTGTTTGCTTTTTATACCCGTGCAAACAGCGGGTCCCTGGCAGAACTTCGCCATACGCCAATTGAATTTAAGTAATGCATAATAATTGAAATATTGGCTGTATGCCCACCCCCGCGACAAGGACGCGCCTGCCAGGAATTACCCAGGTGAAACTTTAGTACAATAATTAAGTTTCCCTGGGCCGGGTTAATGACGTTGTTTTTCATTCACGATTAAATGCGAAACAAAGTCAAAGGCAACCTGAAACAAAAAGAAAAACACAAATATTTGATTAATAACACTCCCGCTACACGAGTAGCCATGCCGCCCTAAAAAGGAAGTGCCGATTTATGGATAAGGATATGCCGACTGTGCCCAACCATCACACACACATTATAAATATGCAAATTTCTTTAAATATTTCATTAAAAACTCACGGTTTACTGAAGCCCTGTGGAGAGAAAGTACAAATTATAAACAATAAATTCCTGAAAGAGAACGTCGATTGGCACACTCACAGTCAGCAAGGATAAAGGAACAGCCTAATACGAATGAGAGGGGACGCGGAGCTAATTGAAATCTAATCCTGTGAAAAAAGATATTGTTATTAATCAGTCACTCTTTCTCATGCTTTTTTTTCTGCACACATTCCATTCATACAAAAATAGCTAACGAGAGGGAGACATGGGGATAATTAGCCTACCTAAGTACATATCCAATGATGGGCATCGTCTATTCCGCGCGAGACGAGCAGTTTGGCACGTGCCGATCAGTTGTGACCTGAGGGTAGCTACGTCCAAACATATGTCTACCCACCACAGGCTCTCATCCGAGATTTAACACCAAAAATAAATACAACACAAATAATATTATTTCTGGAGGTTCTCCTCCTTGAATTTAAATCGTCCTTTACTCGTGGTTGAATAAATAATAACGATAAAACGATAACGCGCCCGACGACTTAGCGAACGATAAATAACGACTGGCTACAGTCCAGAACGGCACTATCCTTTCTGTAGCCACGACATAATAATATTGTGGTTGCTGCTGCATGTTGGTGGTATTGGAACGGATTCTTGGATTCCTGGACTTCTTTGCTTCTCCTCGGACATCTCTTCTTGATGGCATCTTCCCTCCTTCTGAGCAGCAACAGCAACTGGCAAGCTAAAAACACCCGATCGCGAAAAACTACTACTAAGTTGGTCTTAAGGACCCGCGTAAAAGTCAGAAAGACTTTGAACGTCTGTGGAGTCAGAAGAACTCAGTCTATATCGTTGGAGTCGGAAGGACTCTTGCGTAAGGTGATACTCACTAATTATTGTTCACAATTTGTGCCACAATAAATTTTCTAAAGTTGCTCCACTATTACAGTTTGTAATAGTGGAGATTCCTCTTCGGCGAGCATTACTTGTGGGTCGGCACACAAGCAGTCGCCCCGCTGAGCGTCCCATCGTTGGCCCTCGCCGCATCTGGAACCCTCTGGATGGATGGATGATGAAGTCGTCTGGAACCCTCCTCTGGATGGATGTCGACGTCATCTGGAACCCTCTGGATGGATCGTTGGACGGATATACGGCCGCCTTTTCATAATATTTAGTCTCTCACGGCACTCGCGAAAATTACAAAAACTGCCGGAACGGAACCCGCACTCGAATTCTACGCGACCCGCACTCGGACTCTACACGCACTCGAAAACTTTTAACGCGCACTTTACCGTACCCGCACTCGGTAATTTGTTTCACTGTAGATCCATAGCACCTACAACATAAATAACTATAGCTAGCTATATTAAAATGTTCAAAGACGAACTTACTTGAGGCTCCATCGTAGAGTGCCCAACTGCTGTCCTATGGAATGAATTCCTCCCTCTTGAAGAAGACGTTCCTCACTGAAATAAGAACTCCTTGTTAGTATATAATAATAAACATTAATATATTTGTAAACTCAAACTTACTTGAAAGTCCATCGCTGAGTGCCCAACTGCTGTCTCATGGAATGAATTCCTCCCTCTTGAAGAAGACGCTCCTCACTGAAATAAGAACTCCCTGTTAGTATAAAATAATACACAACATATCATTCATATATTTTCAAAGTCAAACTTACTTGAAAGTCCATCGTTGAGTGCCCAA
This sequence comes from Aleochara curtula, assembly GCA_963978815.1. Lineage (NCBI taxonomy): Eukaryota > Metazoa > Arthropoda > Insecta > Coleoptera > Staphylinidae > Aleochara > Aleochara curtula. Next base: position 9,675,822 of record OZ022221.1, on the reverse strand, counting down.
CTGCTGTCGTATGGAATGGACTCTTCCCTCTTAATGAAGATCCTTTTGATTTTGATGGACGTCGCACTCCCAGACATTTGTCACTGGAATAGAACCATCAGTGCTGCATGTTGGTAGTGTGAGTGGCCCTCACGACACCCTCCCCAGCTCTAAGTCTTCTTGCGACACAAGAAGGTGCTGGATCGCTGGTTCTTCCTGGGAGTTTTCCTAAACAAACTTAGTCGAGATATGCATCAACCATACGTGAACTTAATCTGAATAAGTCAACTCAATATTCTATCCCTGCACAGTATCACATCGCTAGCGATTACCAAGCTTACAATCAACCAAGAAAAAAAGTAACTGGAAAAGTAAATAATTAAATAATAAATAATATTAAGGTTTTAGTATTCAATTATATTATGACTCTTTGCAAATAGTTAATATAAATCTAACTCAATTTGACTTTATATTGGTACATCAATTTACTGTTGCAGATCATTCTCACAAATCTCTCACACAGGCACTCAGTCAAATTCATACGCTGTAAAAGAAAATGTAATCACAGTAAACTGTGTAATTAAATCGAAGAGTTGCCTCTTGATTTATTAGATCTTGGAAGATCTAGAAGGAGTACATGAAGTACTCTTTGAATCGAACATTATTACTAATGTTTGATTTCATACAAAAGAAATTTAATCACAGAAAACTGTGAAACAAAATCGAAGAGTTTCCTCTCGATTTATTAGATCCCGAAGGACCTAGAAGTAGTATATCAAATACTATTTATATCTAGTACCGTCAGTGTTAGATTTATGCAAAAAGAAAATTAATCACAGCGAGCTGTGAAGTAAAATCGGAGAGTTGCCTCTCGATTTGTTAGATCCCTAAGGACCTAGAAGGAGTATATGAAATACTCTTTATATCTAACACTATTTCAAGTGTTAGATTTATTTAAAGAGGAAAATAGTCACAGATAACTGTGAAATAAAATCAGAGAGTTGACTCTCGATTTTTTAAATCCCGAAGGATCTAGAAGGAGTATGTGAAATACTCTTTGAATCAGACACTATTACTAGTGTTTGATTTATTCCGAATGAAAAATAGGCACAGCGAACTGTGAAGTAAAATCGGAGAGTTGCCTCTCGATTTAGAAGATCCCGTAAGATCTCGAAGTAGTATATAAAATACTATTTTTTCTAACACTGTTATAAGTACTAGATTTGTTAAAAGAAAATATTAATCACAGAAAACTGTGAAATAAAATCGAAGAGTTGCCTCTCGATTTATTAGATCCCGAAGGATCTAGAAGGAGTATGTGAAATACTCTTTGAATCGAACACTACTACTAGTGTTTGATTTGTTCCAAGTGAAAAATAGGCACAGCGAACTGTGAAGTAAAATCGGAGAGTTGCCTCTCGATTTATTAGATCCCGTAAGATCTTGAAGTAGTATATAAAATACTATTTTATGAAACACTTTTACAAGTGTTTGATTTCTTCAAAGAGAAAATTAATCACAGAAAACTGTGAAATAAAATCGAAGAGTTGCCTCTCGATTTATTAGGTCCCGAAGGACCTAGAAGTAGTATATAAATACTATTCATAGCTAACACTATTACAAGTGTTAGTTATCTTTAGAGAGAAAAATAATCATCAGCATCTGCAACAATACTTGATGACCGTTTTGGACTCAAATGTCTCTTTAACAAAAATTATAAGTCCTAATATAAAGAATACTAAATAACTAAAAATAAAAAGAAGTAATTAAAATGGTGGTGAAGGAAAGAAGTAAAATTAAGCAAAATAAAACAAATCAAAAAATTAATAAAATAAAATTTAAAAAGTGGGTAGCTACTTAATTCACGATTAATTGTAAGCTAGGCCTTCGCAAATAAGCAATAGTGTAAACAGGGACCTGAATACAAATTAACATAAACCGAAAAAGATTCACGTTAAGCAGATGAATATTCTACTAAAATTTCCTAATCTAAATATTAATTATATAAATTAATCTGAAACAATAACATGCAATTGAAATTACCACAATCACGTTCATCTCATCAAGCAAGACAGGCGAAGCATGCACTAAAAAAGAAAATGAAAAGGTACTCACGGTTTTCTCGATGACATCCCTCGGAAATTGGCTTCTGTCTCTGGTTATTGGCTGGACACATCTTGGATGGAAATCCCTCTGGATGGAACGTCTAATACTCGCGCACTCGATGAAACTATTTCGCGACCCGCACTCGTACTTTCCGCGCACAAACTGGTTTGGAGATCTGTGCTCCTTAATGTTTAAATTCTTTAGTTTATATTTTGGAGACCATTGAAAACGATCAACTGGCACTCCTTTAATCCCTTGCGGGAATGGTATATGTATTAGGTTTAATTGTATTGTAATAAAGGTGGAGTCCCTTGAAAACGATCAAGCGGTTACTCCTTTAAACACTGTTGGACGAAGGCCTCCTGGTCACATCTTGGATGGCAAGTCACTCCTGCACTGGATCTTTACGCGCACTTAATTGTCAGTCCTTTCTGAAAGAAAGAAGGTTAGCAAGCTGAAAAAGAACAATAATATTAGCACAAAATAAAATATCCTGAAAAAGAAATCATTAATGTTTTAATTTTTAAGTTGGGAGATTTGTACTCCTTTATGTTTAAGTTTTATTTATTCTTTGGAGACCATTGAAAACGATCAAGAAGGTACTCCTTTAATCCCTTGCGGGAATGGTATATGTATTAGGTTTAATTGTATTGTATTAAAGATATAATCCACACTGATGGACAAAGTCTTCTGGCTTTGTTTAAAGTTTAGGAAGCAACTGAGCTCAGAACTTCACGACTAAGAGAGAGATTTTTAACTTGTAGAACTTTGAACACGACCAAAGAGGAAGAACCACAGCTGTATTTGGTATCTCACTTTCCCCCCACGGCTCAGTAACTAGGGGAAAATCTCAAAAGGCATAGAAGCCTAGCGACCCTTGTCTCAGATCGTCTTCCCGAACGAGTCGGGAAAAGTCAAATTGGAGCGCAACTGTCTCTCTAGTAACAATAGTTAGCAACAATATTCCTTAGAGAACTAGAACTACCTCCATCTAGGGGAGCAAAGGGTAGTTATGATTGACCGCCCCCCTATGAGTTGACTGGACCAATGCTCCACGCCCCGCCGGGAGCACACTGCGCACGCGAATACGATTCACCATTATAACTTTTCTGGCTACCGAAGCCGGACGCGAGTACCCCCCTAAACGGTATGGAATTGAAAAAGCGGAGAAACAACCGCCTACTGTTGAATTTAACCGCAAGACTTGGTTTTTCATTCAATAAATTTCCCAATTTACGTGAAATCACTCATTTATTTATTTTTGTGGTTTAAATGTATCCTGTAATCAAAAGATGATAATAAATTCATTAGTGTTTGCTTTTTATACCCGTGCAAACAGCGGGTCCCTGACAGAACTTAGCCATACGCCAATTTAATTTAAATAGTAAATTATCATTAAAATATTGGGTCGTATGCCCACCCCCGCGACAAGGACGCGCCTGGCAGGAATTACCCAGGTGAAACTTTAGCACAATAATTTAGTTTCCCTGGGCCGGGTTAATGACTTTGTTTTTCATTTAGCTTCGAATGCGAAACAAAGTCAAAGGCGACTTTGAGTCTATGGATGAGTCTATGGATGAGAAAACTGTAAGCTTTCCGTAGCAGTTAATTTATTATTATTTTAACTTTAAATAACTCTGCAAATAATTTTTTTTTATGATGAAAATTGCATCATATTAAAGAGCGTTAAATGATTAATAAATGCTGAAAATTTCAACTTGATATCTTAAAAAACAAAAAAGTTATAGGAGTTTAAAGTTTAAAAAACAGTGCCACTGGTGTTACGCTCGCACTGCACCCGCGCAAATTCGCACCTGCTGCTACCGGCAACAGTAGGAATGCAAATATTATCGCGCTCTCTTGCTCCTGTAACATTGATTAGTAGAAAAAATTGCCGCAAATCCATGATGGCCGCACTTATGGCCTTTACATGCATAGTAACCATGGCAACCAGCGCTGAGCAACAGAGGCCGTATATAGCGTTCTCTTTTCATTAATGCTCATTCGGTGATTTGTTCTTTGGTAGTTATGAATGACACGTGTATCTTTAAATCGTTATAACTATTGACACAATTGAGATAATATAAAAATTTAAAAAGCATATGAATCTTGGATTCTTCCTTGATAAACTGACTCGTATTATTTTTAACTAATTAGTCTTAATACTACGGCGCGCCATAATGAATTACGGATATCCTAATGGTAGTAAATTAATGAAAATTATTGAAATAATTTTTGGTTTAAGTGCAAATTTGGATAAATACATACTTGTAGGGTAATTATATTAATTAGAAAAATTATAAAAAAATTCTATCTTTAATAGATTATGAGTAAATTAAAAGTTACAAAAATTATCAAGTTATTTAAAAAAATGTAATTGAAGGACTTCTAAAAATTTTATAGCTTTGAAGTTTTGTGTGGTGATGCAAAGTTAGATGTTATATTTTATTCTGTTTAAGGTAAATTAATATATATAAGTGTTTTCTTGGAAAAAAATCTCAGAGTTGATGTATCAATATTCTGCATGCATAACTTACACCCTTATAATATCCGTTATTATTGATGAAAAATTTCTGGGTAACTGACATGCTTTAAAGAAATTAACGCACTTTCTGCGAATGAAAGAATTAATTATATAGTTCATATAGTTTTTTCGATATTAATAATAAAGTAAAGTCGTAGTTGCTATTATGCTACTGGTAATTACCACCACTAACACCCCTGCATTCAGTGTGCCAGCTGTATGTATCGTGGGGCAAGTCGGTTACACACCTGGATCTCGTGCTAGCAGCACGCAGCACACCAGGGCACACATTCGTCTAGGCAACAGGTGGCCTACTGAATTCTACGCCTGATACAGGTGCACCGTCTTAGCGAGAGATTTTCAAACCCGTATAGCTCTCAAAGTTATTAACCGATCTTAATGATTTAAAAAGCGTAATCATGTGCATTAGAGCTGCTATAATATTATGTCATCAATTATTTAATTGGTAAATTTTGTCACTCTAAATAATAACATTTAATGTTTAATTTATCAAAAAATCATAAAAGTAATCTGAAAATTTCAATTTCTATTTTTTATGTAATAATATAATTAAATTATAATTATATACGTGCTCCTAGTTATTTTATGTTAATAGATCATTAAATTCCAGTAGATATATTAAAATTATTATCCGCGGGCTGTTAGCTTTAAATAAACAGTTTAACTAATAATATAAATAAATTAAATATTCCTTCCTTCTTTGCTCAATCAGTTGATTGTAATTTAGTATTATTAATAGCAGCACTACACTTTAAAAAGTAGAAGATTTGCTCATGTATTCCAGTGTCTCCTGTAATCAAAAGATGATAATAAATTCATTAGTGTTTGCTTTTTATACCCGTGCAAACAGCGGGTCCCTGGCAGAACTTCGCCATACGCCAATTGAATTTAAGTAATGCATAATAATTGAAATATTGGCTGTATGCCCACCCCCGCGACAAGGACGCGCCTGCCAGGAATTACCCAGGTGAAACTTTAGTACAATAATTAAGTTTCCCTGGGCCGGGTTAATGACGTTGTTTTTCATTCACGATTAAATGCGAAACAAAGTCAAAGGCAACCTGAAACAAAAAGAAAAACACAAATATTTGATTAATAACACTCCCGCTACACGAGTAGCCATGCCGCCCTAAAAAGGAAGTGCCGATTTATGGATAAGGATATGCCGACTGTGCCCAACCATCACACACACATTATAAATATGCAAATTTCTTTAAATATTTCATTAAAAACTCACGGTTTACTGAAGCCCTGTGGAGAGAAAGTACAAATTATAAACAATAAATGCCTGAAAGAGAACGTCGATTGGCACACTCACAGTCAGCAAGGATAAAGGAACAGCCTAATACGAATGAGAGGGGACGCGGAGCTAATTGAAATCTAATCCTGTGAAAAAAGATATGGTTATTAATCAGTCACTCTTTCTCATGCTTTTTTTTCTGCACACATTCCATTCATACAAAAATAGCTAACGAGAGGGAGACATGGGGATAATTAGCCTACCTAAGTACATATCCAATGATGGGCATCGTCTATTCCGCGCGAGACGAGCAGTTTGGCACGTGCCGATCAGTTGTGACCTGAGGGTAGCTACGTCCAAACATATGTCTACCCACCACAGGCTCTCATCCGAGATTTAACACCAAAAATAAATACAACACAAATAATATCATTTCTGGAGGTTCTCCTCCTTGAATTTAAATCGTCCTTTACTCGCGGTTGAATAAATAATAACGATAAAACGATAACGCGCCCGACGACTTAGCGAACGATAAATAACGACTGGCTACAGTCCAGAACGGCACTATCCTTTCTGTAGCCACGACATAATAATATTGTGGTTGCTGCTGCATGTTGGTGGTATTGGAACGGATTCTTGGATTCCTGGACTTCTTTGCTTCTCCTCGGACATCTCTTCTTGATGGCATCTTCCCTCCTTCTGAGCAGCAACAGCAACTGGCAAGCTAAAAACACCCGATCGCGAAAAACTACTACTAAGTTGGTCTTAAGGACCCGCGTAAAAGTCAGAAAGACTTTGAACGTCTGTGGAGTCAGAAGAACTCAGTCTATATCGTTGGAGTCGGAAGGACTCTTGCGTAAGGTGATACTCACTAATTATTGTTCACAATTTGTGCCACAATAAATTTTCTAAAGTTGCTCCACTATTACAGTTTGTAATAGTGGAGATTCCTCTTCGGCGAGCATTACTTGTGGGTCGGCACACAAGCAGTCGCCCCGCTGAGCGTCCCATCGTTGGCCCTCGCCGCATCTGGAACCCTCTGGATGGATGGATGTTGAAGTCGTCTGGAACCCTCCTCTGGATGGATGTCGACGTCATCTGGAACCCTCTGGATGGATCGTTGGACGGATATACGGCCGCCTTTTCATAATATTTAGTCTCTCACGGCACTCGCGAAAATTACAAAAACTGCCGGCACGGAACCCGCACTCGAATTCTACGCGACCCGCACTCGGACTCTACACGCACTCGAAAACTTTTAACGCGCACTTTACCGTACCCGCACTCGGTAATTTGTTTCACTGTAGATCCATAGCACCTACAACATAAATAACTATAGCTAGCTATATTAAAATGTTCAAAGACGAACTTACTTGAGGCTCCATCGTAGAGTGCCCAACTGCTGTCCTATGGAATGAATTCCTCCCTCTTGAAGAAGACGTTCCTCACTGAAATAAGAACTCCTTGTTAGTATATAATAATAAACATTAATATATTTGTAAACTCAAACTTACTTGAAAGTCCATCGCTGAGTGCCCAACTGCTGTCTCATGGAATGAATTCCTCCCTCTTGAAGAAGACGCTCCTCACTGAAATAAGAACTCCTTGTTAGTATAAAATAATACACAACATATCATTCATATATTTTCAAAGTCAAACTTACTTGAAAGTCCATCGTTGAGTGCCCAACTGCTGTCGTATGGAATGGACTCTTCCCTCTTAATGAAGATCCTTTTGATTTTGATGGACGTCGCACTCCCAGACATTTGTCACTGGAATAGAACCATCAGTGCTGCATGTTGGTAGTGTGAGTGGCCCTCACGACACCCTCCCCAGCTCTAAGTCTTCTTGCGACACAAGAAGGTGCTGGATCGCTGGTTCTTCCTGGGAGTTTTCCTAAACAAACTTAGTCGAGATATGCATCAACCATACGTAAACTTAATCTGAATAAGTCAACTCAATATTCTATCCCTGCACAGTATCACATCGCTAGCGATTACCAAGCTTACAATCAACCAAGAAAAAAAGTAACTGGAAAAGTAAATAATTAAATAATAAATAATATTAAGGTTTTAGTATTCAATTATATTATGACTCTTTGCAAATAGTTAATATAAATCTAACTCAATTTGACTTTATATTGGTACATCAATTTACTGTTGCAGATCATTCTCACAAATCTCTCACACAGGCACTCAGTCAAATTCATACGCTGTAAAAGAAAATGTAATCACAGTAAACTGTGTAATTAAATCGAAGAGTTGCCTCTTGATTTATTAGATCTTGGAAGATCTAGAAGGAGTACATGAAGTACTCTTTGAATCGAACATTATTACTAATGTTTGATTTCATACAAAAGAAATTTAATCACAGAAAACTGTGAAACAAAATCGAAGAGTTTCCTCTCGATTTATTAGATCCCGAAGGACCTAGAAGTAGTATATCAAATACTATTTATATCTAGTACCGTCAGTGTTAGATTTATGCAAAAAGAAAATTAATCACAGCGAGCTGTGAAGTAAAATCGGAGAGTTGCCTCTCGATTTGTTAGATCCCTAAGGACCTAGAAGGAGTATATGAAATACTCTTTATATCTAACACTATTTCAAGTGTTAGATTTATTTAAAGAGGAAAATAGTCACAGATAACTGTGAAATAAAATCAGAGAGTTGACTCTCGATTTTTTAAATCCCGAAGGATCTAGAAGGAGTATGTGAAATACTCTTTGAATCAGACACTATTACTAGTGTTTGATTTATTCCGAATGAAAAATAGGCACAGCGAACTGTGAAGTAAAATCGGAGAGTTGCCTCTCGATTTAGAAGATCCCGTAAGATCTCGAAGTAGTATATAAAATACTATTTTTTCTAACACTGTTATAAGTACTAGATTTGTTAAAAGAAAATATTAATCACAGAAAACTGTGAAATAAAATCGAAGAGTTGCCTCTCGATTTATTAGATCCCGAAGGATCTAGAAGGAGTATGTGAAATACTCTTTGAATCGAACACTACTACTAGTGTTTGATTTGTTCCAAGTGAAAAATAGGCACAGCGAACTGTGAAGTAAAATCGGAGAGTTGCCTCTCGATTTATTAGATCCCGTAAGATCTTGAAGTAGTATATAAAATACTATTTTATGAAACACTTTTACAAGTGTTTGATTTCTTCAAAGAGAAAATTAATCACAGAAAACTGTGAAATAAAATCGAAGAGTTGCCTCTCGATTTATTAGGTCCCGAAGGACCTAGAAGTAGTATATAAATACTATTCATAGCTAACACTATTACAAGTGTTAGTTATCTTTAGAGAGAAAAATAATCATCAGCATCTGCAACAATACTTGATGACCGTTTTGGACTCAAATGTCTCTTTAACAAAAATTATAAGTCCTAATATAAAGAATACTAAATAACTAAAAATAAAAAGAAGTAATTAAAATGGTGGTGAAGGAAAGAAGTAAAATTAAGCAAAATAAAACAAATCAAAAAATTAATAAAATAAAATTTAAAAAGTGGGTAGCTACTTAATTCACGATTAATTGTAAGCTAGGCCTTCGCAAATAAGCAATAGTGTAAACAGGGACCTGAATACAAATTAACATAAACCGAAAAAGATTCACGTTAAGCAGATGAATATTCTACTAAAATTTCCTAATCTAAATATTAATTATATAAATTAATCTGAAACAATAACATGCAATTGAAATTACCACAATCACGTTCATCTCATCAAGCAAGACAGGCGAAGCATGCACTAAAAAAGAAAATGAAAAGGTACTCACGGTTTTCTCGATGACATCCCTCGGAAATTGGCTTCTGTCTCTGGTTATTGGCTGGACACATCTTGGATGGAAATCCCTCTGGATGGAACGTCTAATACTCGCGCACTCGATGAAACTATTTCGCGACCCGCACTCGTACTTTCCGCGCACAAACTGGTTTGGAGATCTGTGCTCCTTAATGTTTAAATTCTTTAGTTTATATTTTGGAGACCATTGAAAACGATCAACTGGCACTCCTTTAATCCCTTGCGGGAATGGTATATGTATTAGGTTTAATTGTATTGTAATAAAGGTGGAGTCCCTTGAAAACGATCAAGCGGTTACTCCTTTAAACACTGTTGGACGAAGGCCTCCTGGTCACATCTTGGATGGCAAGTCACTCCTGCACTGGATCTTTACGCGCACTTAATTGTCAGTCCTTTCTGAAAGAAAGAAGGTTAGCAAGCTGAAAAAGAACAATAATATTAGCACAAAATAAAATATCCTGAAAAAGAAATCATTAATGTTTTAATTTTTAAGTTGGGAGATTTGTACTCCTTTATGTTTAAGTTTTATTTATTCTTTGGAGACCATTGAAAACGATCAAGAAGGTACTCCTTTAATCCCTTGCGGGAATGGTATATGTATTAGGTTTAATTGTATTGTATTAAAGATATAATCCACACTGATGGACAAAGTCTTCTGGCTTTGTTTAAAGTTTAGGAAGCAACTGAGCTCAGAACTTCACGACTAAGAGAGAGATTTTTAACTTGTAGAACTTTGAACACGACCAAAGAGGAAGAACCACAGCTGTATTTGGTATCTCACTTTCCCCCCACGGCTCAGTAACTAGGGGAAAATCTCAAAAGGCATAGAAGCCTAGCGACCCTTGTCTCAGATCGTCTTCCCGAACGAGTCGGGAAAAGTCAAATTGGAGCGCAACTGTCTCTCTAGTAACAATAGTTAGCAACAATATTCCTTAGAGAACTAGAACTACCTCCATCTAGGGGAGCAAAGGGTAGTTATGATTGACCGCCCCCCTATGAGTTGACTGGACCAATGCTCCACGCCCCGCCGGGAGCACACTGCGCACGCGAATACGATTCACCATTATAACTTTTCTGGCTACCGAAGCCGGACGCGAGTACCCCCCTAAACGGTATGGAATTGAAAAAGCGGAGAAACAACCGCCTACTGTTGAATTTAACCGCAAGACTTGGTTTTTCATTCAATAAATTTCCCAATTTACGTGAAATCACTCATTTATTTATTTTTGTGGTTTAAATGTATCCTGTAATCAAAAGATGATAATAAATTCATTAGTGTTTGCTTTTTATACCCGTGCAAACAGCGGGTCCCTGACAGAACTTAGCCATACGCCAATTTAATTTAAATAGTAAATTATCATTAAAATATTGGGTCGTATGCCCACCCCCGCGACAAGGACGCGCCTGGCAGGAATTACCCAGGTGAAACTTTAGCACAATAATTTAGTTTCCCTGGGCCGGGTTAATGACTTTGTTTTTCATTTAGCTTCGAATGCGAAACAAAGTCAAAGGCGACTTTGAGTCTATGGATGAGTCTATGGATGAGAAAACTGTAAGCTTTCCGTAGCAGTTAATTTATTATTATTTTAACTTTAAATAACTCTGCAAATAATTTTTTTTTATGATGAAAATTGCATCATATTAAAGAGCGTTAAATGATTAATAAATGCTGAAAATTTCAACTTGATATCTTAAAAAACAAAAAAGTTATAGGAGTTTAAAGTTTAAAAAACAGTGCCACTGGTGTTACGCTCGCACTGCACCCGCGCAAATTCGCACCTGCTGCTACCGGCAACAGTAGGAATGCAAATATTATCGCGCTCTCTTGCTCCTGTAACATTGATTAGTAGAAAAAATTGCCGCAAATCCATGATGGCCGCACTTATGGCCTTTACATGCATAGTAACCATGGCAACCAGCGCTGAGCAACAGAGGCCGTATATAGCGTTCTCTTTTCATTAATGCTCATTCGGTGATTTGTTCTTTGGTAGTTATGAATGACACGTGTATCTTTAAATCGTTATAACTATTGACACAATTGAGATAATATAAAAATTTAAAAAGCATATGAATCTTGGATTCTTCCTTGATAAACTGACTCGTATTATTTTTAACTAATTAGTCTTAATACTACGGCGCGCCATAATGAATTACGGATATCCTAATGGTAGTAAATTAATGAAAATTATTGAAATAATTTTTGGTTTAAGTGCAAATTTGGATAAATACATACTTGTAGGGTAATTATATTAATTAGAAAAATTATAAAAAAATTCTATCTTTAATAGATTATGAGTAAATTAAAAGTTACAAAAATTATCAAGTTATTTAAAAAAATGTAATTGAAGGACTTCTAAAAATTTTATAGCTTTGAAGTTTTGTGTGGTGATGCAAAGTTAGATGTTATATTTTATTCTGTTTAAGGTAAATTAATATATATAAGTGTTTTCTTGGAAAAAAATCTCAGAGTTGATGTATCAATATTCTGCATGCATAACTTACACCCTTATAATATCCGTTATTATTGATGAAAAATTTCTGGGTAACTGACATGCTTTAAAGAAATTAACGCACTTTCTGCGAATGAAAGAATTAATTATATAGTTCATATAGTTTTTTCGATATTAATAATAAAGTAAAGTCGTAGTTGCTATTATGCTACTGGTAATTACCACCACTAACACCCCTGCATTCAGTGTGCCAGCTGTATGTATCGTGGGGCAAGTCGGTTACACACCTGGATCTCGTGCTAGCAGCACGCAGCACACCAGGGCACACATTCGTCTAGGCAACAGGTGGCCTACTGAATTCTACGCCTGATACAGGTGCACCGTCTTAGCGAGAGATTTTCAAACCCGTATAGCTCTCAAAGTTATTAACCGATCTTAATGATTTAAAAAGCGTAATCATGTGCATTAGAGCTGCTATAATATTATGTCATCAATTATTTAATTGGTAAATTTTGTCACTCTAAATAATAACATTTAATGTTTAATTTATCAAAAAATCATAAAAGTAATCTGAAAATTTCAATTTCTATTTTTTATGTAATAATATAATTAAATTATAATTATATACGTGCTCCTAGTTATTTTATGTTAATAGATCATTAAATTCCAGTAGATATATTAAAATTATTATCCGCGGGCTGTTAGCTTTAAATAAACAGTTTAACTAATAATATAAATAAATTAAATATTCCTTCCTTCTTTGCTCAATCAGTTGATTGTAATTTAGTATTATTAATAGCAGCACTACACTTTAAAAAGTAGAAGATTTGCTCATGTATTCCAGTGTCTCCTGTAATCAAAAGATGATAATAAATTCATTAGTGTTTGCTTTTTATACCCGTGCAAACAGCGGGTCCCTGGCAGAACTTCGCCATACGCCAATTGAATTTAAGTAATGCATAATAATTGAAATATTGGCTGTATGCCCACCCCCGCGACAAGGACGCGCCTGCCAGGAATTACCCAGGTGAAACTTTAGTACAATAATTAAGTTTCCCTGGGCCGGGTTAATGACGTTGTTTTTCATTCACGATTAAATGCGAAACAAAGTCAAAGGCAACCTGAAACAAAAAGAAAAACACAAATATTTGATTAATAACACTCCCGCTACACGAGTAGCCATGCCGCCCTAAAAAGGAAGTGCCGATTTATGGATAAGGATATGCCGACTGTGCCCAACCATCACACACACATTATAAATATGCAAATTTCTTTAAATATTTCATTAAAAACTCACGGTTTACTGAAGCCCTGTGGAGAGAAAGTACAAATTATAAACAATAAATGCCTGAAAGAGAACGTCGATTGGCACACTCACAGTCAGCAAGGATAAAGGAACAGCCTAATACGAATGAGAGGGGACGCGGAGCTAATTGAAATCTAATCCTGTGAAAAAAGATATGGTTATTAATCAGTCACTCTTTCTCATGCTTTTTTTTCTGCACACATTCCATTCATACAAAAATAGCTAACGAGAGGGAGACATGGGGATAATTAGCCTACCTAAGTACATATCCAATGATGGGCATCGTCTATTCCGCGCGAGACGAGCAGTTTGGCACGTGCCGATCAGTTGTGACCTGAGGGTAGCTACGTCCAAACATATGTCTACCCACCACAGGCTCTCATCCGAGATTTAACACCAAAAATAAATACAACACAAATAATATCATTTCTGGAGGTTCTCCTCCTTGAATTTAAATCGTCCTTTACTCGCGGTTGAATAAATAATAACGATAAAACGATAACGCGCCCGACGACTTAGCGAACGATAAATAACGACTGGCTACAGTCCAGAACGGCACTATCCTTTCTGTAGCCACGACATAATAATATTGTGGTTGCTGCTGCATGTTGGTGGTATTGGAACGGATTCTTGGATTCCTGGACTTCTTTGCTTCTCCTCGGACATCTCTTCTTGATGGCATCTTCCCTCCTTCTGAGCAGCAACAGCAACTGGCAAGCTAAAAACACCCGATCGCGAAAAACTACTACTAAGTTGGTCTTAAGGACCCGCGTAAAAGTCAGAAAGACTTTGAACGTCTGTGGAGTCAGAAGAACTCAGTCTATATCGTTGGAGTCGGAAGGACTCTTGCGTAAGGTGATACTCACTAATTATTGTTCACAATTTGTGCCACAATAAATTTTCTAAAGTTGCTCCACTATTACAGTTTGTAATAGTGGAGATTCCTCTTCGGCGAGCATTACTTGTGGGTCGGCACACAAGCAGTCGCCCCGCTGAGCGTCCCATCGTTGGCCCTCGCCGCATCTGGAACCCTCTGGATGGATGGATGTTGAAGTCGTCTGGAACCCTCCTCTGGATGGATGTCGACGTCATCTGGAACCCTCTGGATGGATCGTTGGACGGATATACGGCCGCCTTTTCATAATATTTAGTCTCTCACGGCACTCGCGAAAATTACAAAAACTGCCGGCACGGAACCCGCACTCGAATTCTACGCGACCCGCACTCGGACTCTACACGCACTCGAAAACTTTTAACGCGCACTTTACCGTACCCGCACTCGGTAATTTGTTTCACTGTAGATCCATAGCACCTACAACATAAATAACTATAGCTAGCTATATTAAAATGTTCAAAGACGAACTTACTTGAGGCTCCATCGTAGAGTGCCCAACTGCTGTCCTATGGAATGAATTCCTCCCTCTTGAAGAAGACGTTCCTCACTGAAATAAGAACTCCTTGTTAGTATATAATAATAAACATTAATATATTTGTAAACTCAAACTTACTTGAAAGTCCATCGCTGAGTGCCCAACTGCTGTCTCATGGAATGAATTCCTCCCTCTTGAAGAAGACGCTCCTCACTGAAATAAGAACTCCTTGTTAGTATAAAATAATACACAACATATCATTCATATATTTTCAAAGTCAAACTTACTTGAAAGTCCATCGTTGAGTGCCCAACTGCTGTCGTATGGAATGGACTCTTCCCTCTTAATGAAGATCCTTTTGATTTTGATGGACGTCGCACTCCCAGACATTTGTCACTGGAATAGAACCATCAGTGCTGCATGTTGGTAGTGTGAGTGGCCCTCACGACACCCTCCCCAGCTCTAAGTCTTCTTGCGACACAAGAAGGTGCTGGATCGCTGGTTCTTCCTGGGAGTTTTCCTAAACAAACTTAGTCGAGATATGCATCAACCATACGTAAACTTAATCTGAATAAGTCAACTCAATATTCTATCCCTGCACAGTATCACATCGCTAGCGATTACCAAGCTTACAATCAACCAAGAAAAAAAGTAACTGGAAAAGTAAATAATTAAATAATAAATAATATTAAGGTTTTAGTATTCAATTATATTATGACTCTTTGCAAATAGTTAATATAAATCTAACTCAATTTGACTTTATATTGGTACATCAATTTACTGTTGCAGATCATTCTCACAAATCTCTCACACAGGCACTCAGTCAAATTCATACGCTGTAAAAGAAAATGTAATCACAGTAAACTGTGTAATTAAATCGAAGAGTTGCCTCTTGATTTATTAGATCTTGGAAGATCTAGAAGGAGTACATGAAGTACTCTTTGAATCGAACATTATTACTAATGTTTGATTTCATACAAAAGAAATTTAATCACAGAAAACTGTGAAACAAAATCGAAGAGTTTCCTCTCGATTTATTAGATCCCGAAGGACCTAGAAGTAGTATATCAAATACTATTTATATCTAGTACCGTCAGTGTTAGATTTATGCAAAAAGAAAATTAATCACAGCGAGCTGTGAAGTAAAATCGGAGAGTTGCCTCTCGATTTGTTAGATCCCTAAGGACCTAGAAGGAGTATATGAAATACTCTTTATATCTAACACTATTTCAAGTGTTAGATTTATTTAAAGAGGAAAATAGTCACAGATAACTGTGAAATAAAATCAGAGAGTTGACTCTCGATTTTTTAAATCCCGAAGGATCTAGAAGGAGTATGTGAAATACTCTTTGAATCAGACACTATTACTAGTGTTTGATTTATTCCGAATGAAAAATAGGCACAGCGAACTGTGAAGTAAAATCGGAGAGTTGCCTCTCGATTTAGAAGATCCCGTAAGATCTCGAAGTAGTATATAAAATACTATTTTTTCTAACACTGTTATAAGTACTAGATTTGTTAAAAGAAAATATTAATCACAGAAAACTGTGAAATAAAATCGAAGAGTTGCCTCTCGATTTATTAGATCCCGAAGGATCTAGAAGGAGTATGTGAAATACTCTTTGAATCGAACACTACTACTAGTGTTTGATTTGTTCCAAGTGAAAAATAGGCACAGCGAACTGTGAAGTAAAATCGGAGAGTTGCCTCTCGATTTATTAGATCCCGTAAGATCTTGAAGTAGTATATAAAATACTATTTTATGAAACACTTTTACAAGTGTTTGATTTCTTCAAAGAGAAAATTAATCACAGAAAACTGTGAAATAAAATCGAAGAGTTGCCTCTCGATTTATTAGGTCCCGAAGGACCTAGAAGTAGTATATAAATACTATTCATAGCTAACACTATTACAAGTGTTAGTTATCTTTAGAGAGAAAAATAATCATCAGCATCTGCAACAATACTTGATGACCGTTTTGGACTCAAATGTCTCTTTAACAAAAATTATAAGTCCTAATATAAAGAATACTAAATAACTAAAAATAAAAAGAAGTAATTAAAATGGTGGTGAAGGAAAGAAGTAAAATTAAGCAAAATAAAACAAATCAAAAAATTAATAAAATAAAATTTAAAAAGTGGGTAGCTACTTAATTCACGATTAATTGTAAGCTAGGCCTTCGCAAATAAGCAATAGTGTAAACAGGGACCTGAATACAAATTAACATAAACCGAAAAAGATTCACGTTAAGCAGATGAATATTCTACTAAAATTTCCTAATCTAAATATTAATTATATAAATTAATCTGAAACAATAACATGCAATTGAAATTACCACAATCACGTTCATCTCATCAAGCAAGACAGGCGAAGCATGCACTAAAAAAGAAAATGAAAAGGTACTCACGGTTTTCTCGATGACATCCCTCGGAAATTGGCTTCTGTCTCTGGTTATTGGCTGGACACATCTTGGATGGAAATCCCTCTGGATGGAACGTCTAATACTCGCGCACTCGATGAAACTATTTCGCGACCCGCACTCGTACTTTCCGCGCACAAACTGGTTTGGAGATCTGTGCTCCTTAATGTTTAAATTCTTTAGTTTATATTTTGGAGACCATTGAAAACGATCAACTGGCACTCCTTTAATCCCTTGCGGGAATGGTATATGTATTAGGTTTAATTGTATTGTAATAAAGGTGGAGTCCCTTGAAAACGATCAAGCGGTTACTCCTTTAAACACTGTTGGACGAAGACCTCCTGGTCACATCTTGGATGGCAAGTCACTCCTGCACTGGATCTTTACGCGCACTTAATTGTCAGTCCTTTCTGAAAGAAAGAAGGTTAGCAAGCTGAAAAAGAACAATAATATTAGCACAAAATAAAATATCCTGAAAAAGAAATCATTAATGTTTTAATTTTTAAGTTGGGAGATTTGTACTCCTTTATGTTTAAGT
Organism: Aleochara curtula; assembly: GCA_963978815.1. Classification (NCBI taxonomy): domain Eukaryota; kingdom Metazoa; phylum Arthropoda; class Insecta; order Coleoptera; family Staphylinidae; genus Aleochara; species Aleochara curtula. The sequence continues at coordinate 9,658,060 of OZ022221.1, read as the reverse complement.
TTTATTTATTCTTTGGAGACCATTGAAAACGATCAAGAAGGTACTCCTTTAATCCCTTGCGGGAATGGTATATGTATTAGGTTTAATTGTATTGTATTAAAGATATAATCCACACTGATGGACAAAGTCTTCTGGCTTTGTTTAAAGTTTAGGAAGCAACTGAGCTCAGAACTTCACGACTAAGAGAGAGATTTTTAACTTGTAGAACTTTGAACACGACCAAAGAGGAAGAACCACAGCTGAATTTGGCATCTCACTTTCCCCCCACGGCTTAGTAACTACGGGGAAACCCCAAAAGGCATAGAAGCCTAGCGACCCTTGTCTCAGATCGTCTTCCCGAACGAGTCGGGAAAAGTCAAATTGGAGCGCAACTGTCTCTTTAGTAACAATAGTTAGCAACAATATTCCTGAGAGAACTAAAACCATTGCCATCTGGGAGGAAAGAGGGTAGTTACAATTGGCCGCCCCCGTTGAATCGTTCGGACCAGTACTCCACGCCCCGCCGGGAGCACGCAACGCGCGCGCACGCGATTTACCATTATACTGTTTGCGGACGTCGAAGGCAAACGGGGGTGCCCAAAAATACAAATGCTTGAAATAGATATAATTTGTATATAAAATAGAAATATACATATAACAACACCTGCCCCTCGGAAAATTTCAAAATATTTTCAAATTTAGAATTCCTTTTTTTATTTTATTTTTTACTTTGAAGCAATAATCTCACAATATATAACAAAAAAACTTATTACTTTAAAACATACGAGTCATATCCATTGTAATGAATAATACAAAATAGAATTGTATGTAATTCTTTGATTTAAATGGACATCGCATCTACCCTACTATAAACACAATTTTACACAATTTAAATCTAATTTCATCAATATCTCGAAAAGTACTAACGATATCATAAAAATTCCTGAATTTTTCACAAGTCTTACAAAGAAGTAAATTGGTCTATCGCAAATTTGTTGGACGCATTCTTAGGTTGAAGCGATTATGTTATTTCTTCAATTTTTAATTTTAGTTAAAACGCGTCAAGACGATCAAGTGGTTAGTCCTTTAGGCACTAGTGGACGAAGCGTTCTGGCTTTTGGGAAAGAACTGAGCTCAGAACTTCGACAACCAAACGAAGATCTTAACACGGAGATATTTGAGTGCAAACAAAGATTGAAGAAGAACCACGACTAAATTTGGTATCAGACTTTCCTCAGTCTGCCTTGGTATCTAGGGGGGAAAGCCCAAAAAGCACAGAAGCCTTGCGACCCCATAGCAAGTTTAGCACTCCCTAGATAAAAATTGGCTGTACCGATTTTGCTCAAATTTTGTGAGATAATAACGAATTTACTCATATTTCATTTGATATACAAATCATAACGATATCTCAATTAGTTTTTGAGATATTATAGTCGGAAGTTGTAGTTTGATTGACTTGAGTCGAAACCCGGGCTTCAATCTTCGAAATTGTATTAGGCTGAATTAAGTATGCTATAAAAAATTATTGGCTTATGATATTCTGTGCAAATTTTAGGATATCGCGTAGAATTTAATCTGCTTTTAATTGGCGTTTAAATTATTTCGATATTTCATTTAGTTTTTGAAATATTAATCATAAACTAGGGGTATTGCAATTTAATTGAATTCAATAGAAGAATATTAACTTCATATCATTAGAAATCATAATGGAAATTTGTTGGCTATTTAATATGTTTTAAACCATTTAATGCCCTTCATGCCAGTGAAAGAATTATTTAAATATCTTTTATACTTTTCGAGATATTAATAAAAATGCACACCCCTAGCCAACTCTCCTGGTAGCAGCACACCGGGTGCATGTGCGCGTAACCGGTTAGTCTACTGACCTACTTACCTAGTAAGGGCTTCCACGAAGGGGATTCCACGAAGCAACAGGTGGCATTCTGCATTCCAATGCTAGTGCAGGTGTACTCTTCCAGCAGGAAGTTTTCAAACAGCTATAACTCGTAAAGTAATTGACCGTTTTCGATGATTTAAAAACTATATTCATGTACATTAGTGCCTCTTTAATCGTTGGTAAGCTATGTTATAACTATAATTATCGTAACTAGAGTATATCCCATTTAAAATTAAATGTATTAATAAGTCATGTAAGAAAGCTGAAAATTGAAAGTTTTATTATTTTGTATTATAATATAACTTATCTATAAGCTACTGTAAGCGTGATAAATAATTTTTTTATAGTATTAAACAATACTGCGGCACCGAAATCACGAGATCAAGTTTAAAAGCGGACAACCCCTTGCAGTATGTGAGAACAGAGGCTTCTTTCTTTCGTCCTTAACCGTAATCATGCTCAACGATCAGGACTTGCTCTGCGACTCGCCCGGTGGGTTTCCTGGTCACCAAACCCGTGGTGCAAATATGCTGCATCCCGAGCTAAGTGCTCCTCAATTGATTTTCATCCTGATGGTCCTCTGAAAGTCTTGCAATTGCTCATTTGGTATTTATCCTAGCTGCTGATACATTAATCAAAATAAATATACATTCGCGTTTCATTTTCATTTCGTCCTCCGTCCACGCCCGATTTTTTAAGAAATTGCGCCAGAGGGCGCCTCAAAATATAAATAAATAATTTAATAATAGTGGGGGATCCAACGAGATGGCCTCAGAGCACCTACAGTGTAATGATGGTTTGACATCAATATCCAGCTGATCCAAAGTAATAGAAACCGGGAGCAGTAATAAGTAATTTTAATCTATTATATTTGTTACGAAATTGTAACTTATTTGTTTAACTATTTGTTTATATATGGTGCATGTACCTGTTAACAATTTTATCGTGCCGCTTTTAAATCTCCATTAACATCTAAAATGAAAGTAAGCGTAGTCTATTTACATTGTGATCCGTTTTAATTGTTAATCGTGGATTATTGGCAAATCACCACATCGTAAGTGCTTTAATGAGTTATTAATGCTTTTACTAATAAATTCATGCAAGAGGTAAAAACAGTATGGTTTTCAATTTCACTAGGACATGGCAAAATTAGATAATATTCTTCTAAAAACCAAATTTCGTGGCTCTATGCTTGGAGCTCTAGTGGGTGATTGTCTGGGGGGTGCTTTTGAAGGAGATACATTTACCCCAGGCATAGTAAATACAGTACAAAAATGTTTCGACAAATTGGATGGCCCATACTTTAGAGGTGAGTCCTTTTTATTTATTTTCCCTATTACATTTAATCTTTTCAGCACCTTTTAGACCATACTCTGATGATACAGCAATGACCAAGGGTATTACTAGAACACTTCTTGATAAACCTGTTGTTGATTATAATTATTTGGCAAAGCAGTTTGTGAATAATTACTACAGTGAGCCAAAGCGCGGCTATGGACAAAACGTTGTTGACGTGTTTAAAAAATTAAAGATTGAGGAATTTGCTGATGTCTTTAGGCCTGCAAAGGAACAATTTAATGGCACTGGGTCATATGGTAATGGGGGTGCTATGAGAATTATGCCAATTGCCTTATATTTTCATAATAACTATGAAACTATGCTGATTGAAGCCAGGAAAACCACTGAAATAACACACACACATCCTTTGGGTGTAAATGGAGCACTATTACAATGCATTGCAGTGCATCAGAGTTTATTATTAGATCCTAAACAAGATTTTAATCCAGACAGCTTCCTCAATGAGTTAATTGAGAAAATGAAACCCATTGAACAGGAAAATAAATTGTATGTATTATTATATTAAATATTATTTCAGAGTTAAAGTCTTAACTTTCCAGACTTAATAATGATGATCCTGCACCATATCGAACTCAATTAAACATGATCAAACAATTTTTAGAAGCTGATAAACCAGATGATCCTATTCGTATCGAAGAAATTATTGGAGTTTTAGGTAATACAGTAGCTGCATTATATTCAGTACCCACTGCAATATATTGCTTCCTAAAAGCACACTCTGGTTTCCCGGAAGTTAATGTAAGAATATGATTATTAAACATTCTTTGTGCACTAATTAGTTTAATTCTAGGCAACTAATATTTTTCGAAGGACCATTCAATATGCAATTGCGCTTGGTGGTGATACCGATACCATTGCTTCTATGGCTGGCGCAATATCTGGAGCGTATTTTGGAGAAACAATTATCAATAAAAGTTTGCTAATGCATTGTGAAGCATATGAAGAATATACGCAAATGGCTGATCAGCTATTTGATGGTTCAATGCGTGTTTAATATTGAATTATTCAAATCAGAGCAATGAAATATTGTAGTTTATTTCAATTACGTTTGTAATAAATAAGTTGGTATGTTAATTGTCATCTTGACCATTTCTTTACACCCTTGTACCTGGTACTTTCCCAGGTAAAAGGGATTTCCCAACGTATTAGCATAATTTTAATATCTTGCAAAACTCAATCATATAAATATAGCACACAGAATTTTACTCGTATTTACCTCGTGTATGTTATCAAAGTCAGAACACGTGCATCAGCGCATCGAAACAATTGTTATCATAGTTTTGCTTACACATTTGGCGATTGGGATAGGTCCCTTTACTGCGAATATATAGTGTGCGAATATGACGATCGAAAAACTTGAAACAAACGAGAAATTATCCAGAGAAGATCGTACTTTTATTGTAAGTAATGTAGCTGTTTGGGCCCCGTCTGTACATAATGCAGACTACGATGGACCGCACAAATGGACAATTTCTCTAAGAGGCAGTGAAGATGATATTCAACGAGTAATTTTTATCTTGCCCATCAGCTATCGACCAAATGTAATAGAAGTAACGTAAGGCATTATACCTCATTAATAAAGTTATATATTTTAGAACTTTATTTAATTGCAGACAACCGCCATTTGAAATTACCAAAAGAAGTTGGGGACACTTTCCAGTGCGGTGCCAAATTTTCTTCAAATATCACCGCAACCGACCGCTTGAAATAATTCATACTATTGAGATAGATACATGTTACGGCGGATACCAGGTGCAAAGTAAAGAAACTAAGGTCGAACTTGGGATTTACGTGGGAAAAATTGAACAAATAAAAAACATAGTACCCCAAAGCAATGACATGAAACGTTTACGAACGCTTGCCCAAGAACAAGAAGAATTGTTCAAATTGATGAATTCGATTGATTTTACGAAAAGTATTTTCAAGTCCGTAAATAAAATACAGATAAAAAATCCAGAATACAGGGACGAGTTAAATAGAGTTCAACTATTTAGCGAATATTGTCCAGCGCTCCTGGATCATACGTATGCACGATGGACAACCAAATCGTCAGTGACTAATTAGCGCATATCTTTTTTACAACAAATTTCATGTATATAAAACTGTAGACTTCGTAAAAACTCCTTGCCATTGTACATACTTTTAATTAATTAACTTATCTGTTTATTTACTTGATTGCTGTAATCGAGAAGTATTACTTGAATTGAAACTCAAATACCATACTTGAAATTGTTGTCTCAAACATCTCAAATTGTAATTTTCGTTAGGTAGCTTCTCTACTCTTTTATACTATCAAATATAAAAGACAAACGGGCCCCACCCATTTTAGTTGCATTATGTTCATGTTCAAAAACAATATAATCCACGTCCTTAGGATAATCATTAATCACAAAGCGCACCTAAAATTAATTACAGTAGTAATTATTCGTTTTTGGTACAACGACTAAGAAAACAAGCAATGTAAACAAATAGAGCATGAGAATAACTGATGTGATATATAAATAACAATGTATTTAATATTTAAAGTAAAATTAGAATTCAACAAATTATATCTTTGCTTGCTTGTATTATTATTATTAATACTTTTATCACAAAGTATGTGGAAATGATTTACATATTTTTCATATATTATTGCTCTATTTGAACCAATGGTGTATCATCTATACTTTCAAATATAAATTTCAAACAGGCACCAGCCATTTTACAACCATAGTGACCTTTCCAATATAACATATCCTGTCCTTCATGTCGGTAAACTATGTAATCAACATCATCAGGATAATCTTCCATTACTATTTGCACCTACAATTCATTAATGTTTTTGATACTAATTTGATTTGCCAGCAGTTACTAGAACTTAAATAAAAATGAATATGATCCAAAGTCAGAAATGTCAAATTCAAAGTAATACTTTATAATGGACCAACACACACAATAATTACCTTTTTCCAAATACCTTCAGTCCATTGTTGTTCAGTTCTAATATCCTCATAGTGTTTGAATTTTCCATTACTTTGCACAATATTTACAATCATTTTATACATACATGAACAATCAAACCGTGGCGCAAACCATTCACTTGCCACAATGGTTGGCTTAAATGTATTGATAATATGTTTGTGCAATTTATTATCTTTTAGCTTATAAATCTGCTGCTTACTGCACAAACCAAACGATGTTGCAAAACAGCTTATTCTGTTATTAAATTCAGGTATACCTATTGGTAAAGGTTGTGAACCTTGTGGTTCTGCTTCTAATGCAAAGCCATCTCCACTGAACACAGGGTTTATAACCCAATTATCAAATTTCTGCTCACCATTACCATTCTTTATGAGATTTGTATCAAACAGCTTTGAGGATACTTTTGTATAAAGCACATACCAGGGCAATCTTTTAGCTGGTTTCCCATACTTACGTACAAAGATCTCATTCCAGAATGTGTGGGATTTTATTATCCGATTCCATGTTTTACAAGTGCCTCTGCAACTAAGGATGTCGGTGCTTTTCAAGTGGCTTAAAATAACGATGAGAACATCCTCAGGTACGTAAATATCGAGTAAGTAGTAACCATTACCACTGACACCTTCCACTGCCTCTGATAGATCAAACTCCATGTCTGAATTCTGCTGCTCTACTGGCTGCCTTGCTGATTGTGTCACTACTAATCCACCCATGCTACCAAAGCTTGCAAGTTTGATGACTCAATTTGTGCCACCAGTGAACAAACAATTCAGCAATTCTATCACGGTGAATACGCCAAATAATGTATGACGTTCATAACCTTGGCGACTTATACGTTGTCTTTATGATTTCAAGCTTATAGATAAAACATTAATCAAGTGCTTCCAATAACTAAACCCGATGAAGTTTATTTTTTGGGAGTAATTTTATTCACTACTATGTAACTCTTAGAAAAATGTTTTCATTTTGCCACTATGTAGTATAACACCAATGAAACGTACATTACATCACAACCTTCACTTGAATAAAGCATCTGCAAATTCACCAGCTGCAACCATTTCTTTAATAATATCCAATCCACCCAGTAGTTCACCCTGAACATAGAGTTGTGGGTAGGTGGGCCAATTAGAATATGTTTTCAGCCCCTGGCGCACTTCCTCATCAGTCAATATATCAAAAGTTTCATACTTTGCCCTGTAAATAGGTACAGCTTAATAATGAAACTTACATGTTATAAAGTTACAAGTTATAGAATACCCAGTGTCATTTATGATTTCAATTATCTGCCTGCTGAACCCGCATCTAGGAGCATGTCTGTCACCCTTCATGAATAGCATAATAGGTGATTTGTTAATTAAGGCTTTTAGTCTGTCTTCTAATGAACCACTTTTAGTTGGAGGAGCACCTACTGTTTCCTTGATCTTGGCTGTAAGTTTTGCAGGATCAGCACCATGTACGACTTCAATTTTAGCACTGTTTCTAAACAAAATCACTGTAGGCACAGCCTCCACACCAAACTTGAAGGATATCTCAGATAGTTGTTCAGCTGCACACTTGTAGAATTTAACATTTCCATATTCAGTTTGTTGCGACAATAATTCCAAAACATCATCTACTTGCTTACACTGCTCAACCCAATCAGCAGCAAAATGCACCACAACTACATTGGAATCTCTGAATACATTAGATTATTTGCTTGGTTATTAATGTTAGGTAACTTACTTGATGGCATCACTAAATTCAGCGACTGTATTAATTAATTTCGGCATTTTTATGGTAAGTTATTATAAATATACGATGCACGATTTTATTAGGTTAGAACTGAGAGCAGGCTACAAGCGCCACAGCATTTGGGAATGAAAACAGCACTACGTTTAATAAACACTGATACCTGAAACGCCACCATTCCAATGTGATGAGCAATATTATATTCCTTTCTAATACATTGACACGTTATATGTACCGTCCTTGTCTGTATCTCAACTCTGTACCCATGTTTACTATTTTCAGAGGTATGCTGGTATATGCTTGTGGGTAATGTTGATTTACTTAATATTCTGTATCATATGACTGTGGTCTGTCATATGACTGCAGTAGAACAGTTAGTGGTGCATAAGTGTTTGATCCATAATAAAAATGATCAGTAATTTGGTTTATTTTTGTGCATTTATCATTTCCGGTAAGTCTTTTACTCAGTTCTGTTATCTTCTATCAATTTATCAGTAGGTGAAATCATGTACTTACAACAGCTTCAAAACTAGAAGCCCAACCCTTAAAAATCCTGCATAGTTAATTAACTATAATTTGTTGCAGCTTATGGGGCTGGAGAATTTAATGTATTGACATACCCATCAAGCATTGCTTTCAAGGGGCATGATCACATTAAGCAAAGCCTCCTGCCAGAGGTGTACTCTGTTGCAGTTGGATTCACCACAGAGCAAGTAAGTCTTATGAACCATCATTTTCTTTTGAAAATTAGTGAATAGAATTATAATGATGTTCATTATTATCAGGATTCTAATTGGCAAGGCATGTACCTATCTGACCCATTCAATTTAGCCAGAGCAATTGTAACCATTGCTGTTGATGGTGTCAGCTGCACTGGACTGGCTAAAGGCCATCATTTCCCAATGAAGACAGATGAGGATGAGATTGATGTATACACTGCAATGGCAAAACGTATCAAGGATCACTTCCCAAATGCTAACAATGATGTTCGTGTGGTACTCAGTAAGGGAATGTATGATGAAGTTGAGGAGGTTGAAGCATTTCTGGGTGTCAAAAACATCAAGCCTATCAAGCCATCTTCAGGCACACTAAAGCTAACCATTGATGAAGATAGACTATTCCTGGAGGAGATGTCATTCCTGAATGCTTTGATTGAAAGCATCAAAGGCTCATCCCTAAAGGAAACTCATGCTCCTCAATTGATTTGGTTCAAGGTAGACAGCCTTCATGCAGTTTCTGATCTCCATGGTGAAAATTCCACAGCTACCAAGGAGGCAAAACATTTATTAAACCAGGCAATTGTTGAATTAAATGCTGCATATAAAAAGTTGTATAATGATAAGGTACTTATCAATGTTGTGAGTAGCGATGCTAGTCACACACGACGAGTCCGCCGCCAAGCTAAAGATGAACCGGCAGGAGATGTAAATATAAAATATTTGTTGCTCTTAAAATCCATAGTAATATTATATCTTTTTTTCTCAGGAGTTTGAAAATTTAAACCTAGCTAAAAACTACACTGGAAACTATCCAGTCATCTTCAACATTATCCTATGGTTTGGAGTTACAATGTTCTTTTCTTTGCTTGCGATTTGCCTGTTTATTGGCAATATGGATCCTGGTCGTGATTCCATCATTTATCGCATGACCAGCACACGTATGAAGAAGGACAACTAAGTGTATATTTCATTAGCAATTTTGTCATTTTGTCAAGTCATTTGCAAACACACACATAAAAGCAATAGAAGGAAATAGTTTATGAAATTTACATTCTCAATCAAGAATAAGCAAAACCGTATTAATACTATATAATAATGGCACCTGCATAGCGGAAACATTTGACGTAAAAATGTGTAATTGAATAGGACGTTTCGTGTTCATTCATTTTTAGAAATGCTTTTCTGGTTTCATCGTCATTTGTTCTTTCAATGTTGAACTGTTGTTAAAACGACGATAAAGTGTACGTGTTTCATTCCAATTAATTACTTAATATGTAATTTTCTTTGTTTGCATTACTCTTGAGAAGCGAAATTGTTTGCGTTGGATTTGTGGAGTTTGGAAATTATGATAGTCATTAAATAGCTGTACAGATTTAATTTATAGCTGATGTAATTTGCAATTGCAATCATAAGTTTTAAAATCAGTATCGGATTTACACCTTTTGAACGTTTTCTTAATCGCTCAGAATTGTGTACGTTCGCTCCATTAAAGTTTCGGAGGGGTTGTTAGCAAAAATTATAATATAAGTTACTTCTTTATGAGACACTAGAGACGAAGAAACTAAGTAACTATTGCAGCCTAGTTGATTACGTGTAGTTCAAAGTCAATGTCGTCATGTGAAGTTGTGAACATAAAAATAATGATTGGATGTTGAACAAAATAATTAAAAAAATTGAAAAATTAATAATCGTTGCATTTTTTCCACACTATTAATCAATTAAAGTATTAGTTGCATTAATATTCCAATCCAATTCCAAAATAAAATAATATTGATTGAATCGATAGTTCATTATAAGGAGTAATATAATAAAATTTACTTGATGATATATATAAAGCCATCCAGTGTTACCAATAAACGTATCACACACGATATAATTAAAATCAAAGTCCATTTCGTGCGATACGCGCAACTATTACTCAATGGGATGAGAACATTGTACTCGTGCACAAGCTACGAACTACATACATAAATCATATAAATATTATTAAATCACTCGTCGAACATTACCAATAGTCATCGTTTCATTGTCAACTGCCCACGTGAGTCATTGCCAACTTGTACTCGACTAAGCACACATTTCGCGGAGAAAGTCTATATAATTTGCACATTTTCGTTTGCACAGAAGGCAATTACCCATAACGCACAAACTACAATTAACTGCGATTTCAAGGTTGCACAATGAATGTATATTTCGCATTTCTTACACTGCGCAAGATACTTGAATAACTTTAAACTTAAATCTGTGCTGAGTTCTGTGCCTTGCAAAACAGAGAAAGTTTACTCAAAAACACGCAAAGAAATATTACTTAAACATTGTGCTTCGTTTATTCAAACTGTGGATAAACCTATAACATTCAGGATAGTGCAACAAAGTGTCCAAGTTTTAAACAATGTACAAGAAAAGGCCAATTTTCTATTAGCTTCAAAAGTAAGTACCTAAATAATTTTAATTATTACGTAAGTAAATTGGGTTTAACTATCGTGATAATCATGATTGATAATAATTATTCGTGTGAATATTTATCCACCATACAAAAGTATCAAATTATTCGGCAATGAAATTTCAACATTTATTACGCATGTTATTTCTTGTTTTCTAAAGGACGTCAACTAAATAAACGCTTAGATAATTCTAATATTGGCTTATTAAGAAATTATTAGCTCTGATTACATCACGCAATAATAAAGTTTAAGACTTATTTAAAGCATATAAACTAATTTGTTAATTAATCGCGTTTAAGAGTGCAAAGAGTAAAATGCATAAATAATGTGATACTTGAAATGTGTGATAATCAGCTCTTTGTGCTTGAATTTGAGTGGTTTGAACAGAGTACTTATTTATATAAATTCAAACATAATGTGTTTAATTGCGCATGTTTTCAATTCAATCTTAACGTTTTACACATGTGAATTCCACTCTGAACTATGTATAAATAACTCATCGTGGTTTTATTTGTTTTTAGTTTGAGAAAATCCTTTGATTTGCTTCAACTATTGGTGTAACATAAACGTTAGCATAATGCGTATTCAGGGAATTGTAATAATTATTGTGAACTTGTTGCTATTGTGTAATGCACAAGAAGATGATCCTGATTTTATCAAAATCCAATCAGAATTGGAACTAATAAAGTGGGATTTGCAAGATGAGTGTTCAGATATGGCACGTAATGAAAAGAGTTTTCTCCAACAAACACCTACTGGCCTTCGAGACAAGGTATTTTGCTTTTAACATTTTTAAATTACTTAAAATAAAGCTGCTTATCTGAGAATCTACTGATAATAAATAAGTGAGTAATTGTTTGTGTGATATCTACGGTTTGGATTTAAGATAAGAAGCGAAACGGAGAATGCAAACTTCTTGCGGACGCATGCACATCGTTTGAAAATGTATGAAACGGTTCCATTTGAAATGGAAAGGAATTGGACTTATTTTACGAAATGTGGAGATGCCTTATTATCTAAAGATCAATACCAAGCAGTAAGTGATTGATAAATAATCAAAATTATTGTTCATCAAGTTCTTTTCCGCAGTTGAATGTTTTTGCTAACAAGAATTTAGAATTGAAACTGATTGATTCAGTTACTCTTCAGACCGTCAATGAAACTCAAAGAAAAAAGATATTGAAAGAACAAGGTAAATAATGCATAAATAATTTAAACTGTGTTTTAATTATTAATTTGTAGATATTCTTAATATACTTGCATCAACCCGAAATGCGTCAATTCTTGAAGAAGTTTGGTTGAAATGGGAATCTGGAACTAAACTTTTCCGCGAATGGTATTCACAAGCTTTACAGCTTACTACAGTTGCCGCTCAAGCTAATGGTATGATAAGGAATAATTAAGGACTAATTAAATTTTAATATTTCATTTGTAGAATATGAACATGTAGAAATCTATTGGGAAATGTTAACAGTAATTCCATCGGGTTATGAGCGTAGTCGTAATTTATACGACGAAATTGAACCATTATATCAAAAGTTGTTATATTTTGTGCGAACTCGCATAAACAATTATTACAACACGACGTACGAAGATTATATTCCTCCTTATTTAACTGGTACCTTTAAATCTTGCATAAACCTGAGTATCTTTTTTAATTTTGAATTTTTTAAGGTTCTTTCATGGCTGATGATTGGTCAAATATAGCAGATATTCTTCTACCTAATCCACAATTGTACTATGATATAAAAGTTGAGCTAGAAGCGCGAGAAATACGAGATTTTTATAAATATGCTTCAAACAGCACTAAAAATCTAGGATTCGGTGATGTTACAAATGCAGAATTTTATAAACAAAGTCAATTTAATGCACAATCCTGTGACAGCAAAGTTTTTCATTACTGCACGGAACATTCCTCAAGGTTCGTCATCAGTTACAAGAAAATGAATATCAGAAAATTAATTATTACTCTTTCAGTGTATACACATGCAACATAACAAATTTAAATAATTATCTTAAAGCGTACGAAACCCTAATGGAAATTGGATTAACCAAAGTGAATTTTCATTCGTACGTGCGCGAAAAGCTAAGAGATTCACCAGTTTTAGCTGGCATGTCAGCAATGTCTTCATTAATAGGCATAAATGGTCTGGTACAGAATAAAATATTAGATAAAAATATTTTTTCTGATAATATTCATCGAGAAGAAAATCGCATGACCGTTTTACTAATGCTTGCATTACGAATTCTACCAAAGATCGCATATTATCATGCAATGGATCAATTTCGTTTAGATCTCCTCGAGAATAATGAAACACCAGAAGAAGTCTTTGAACGTCATCGGTAAATTACTTTAAACACTTTAAAATTACTCAGAATAATCTCATTTATTTCTAGTCAAAGAATTCAAGGTATTTCAACTTTTAACACTACCACCGCTGAATTTTTAAGGGATGAACGAATTTTATATAATCAACCTTACTTAAGGTAAGCCAGCTTTACTCTTCAACATCAATTTACTAAATTCAAATTATCCTCTTTTGCAGTAAAATGTTTGCGCAATTTTTGCAATTTCAATTCCTTGATTACTATCAAATCGACATTTTCGAAGAAGCAGACATTTCTACATTTTTCAACAAAGATTCAACATTCAGAGACTTTGTACACAACATTCCCAATCAGGATGTGCCTGATTTACTCAGTTATTACTTCAACATTGATGAAATATCTGCAGATCCACTTCTAATCTTCTTTGCTCCTCTTGAGGCGTATTTAAACGACGCACCAATGGAACAAGCCCCTTATAAAATTAAACAAGCCAAATATGTGAAACCAAAAACAACAACATTACCGCCATTAACAAAGAAACAAAAAATGATGATCAATCCACGAAAGAAACAAATATTAACAACTCCAAAAAGTACAGTCAATCCAATCAATAATGCCACATCTGAGGAAGAAGAATTGGACAGCAAAGTTGATAAAAACCTTAAAATTATTCGAAGTAGTACAACACAAGTTGGAATTTATATTGGAGCTGTCATTGTCATCATTACGTTATCTATAATTCTTGGTGGTTTTGTCATGAAACGACGACGAGCACAACGAAACAATCGAAGATACAATGCATAATTAAATTATACTTATTTATTTCGTGCTTTGTATACTTTTCACAACGATTAATTGATTGGATATCTGCTTTAGGATCAAAGAACTGCCTCATCATTAATTTATTTGTATCAATCTGAAAGACTGAATAAGCGATTTTAAGCATACCTGTTGTCTGTTAGTCATGAAACAATATTATTATAACGCTAATAAATTATCGCGGTTTAAATAATTACGTTAACCGCGTATTCTGCAAATAACGTAACTTTAACTATAATTTAACTAAATAGTAAGGTTATTATTCATCCGGTGATAATTTAATTTTAGTTTAGAATAAATATTTGTGAATTTTACGATGATGGAAGAACTATATATAAAACGAATTGCACATCAAGTTTAAGTAGTAGTAGAACTGCAAACTAGTGAGTAATACTTGTCCTAGCTGTGTTAACTTGTATACTAATCTGCATCATAATGGGGAATGGATGTCCAAAACAGCCGTCACCGCCAAAACCACCCCCAGGGCCAACCGCCAAAGAAATGGAAGCGGAACGCCAACGACAAGCGGCGAAAGCAAGAGCTGAAGCTGAATTAAGAGAACGCTTAGCGAAGGAAAATAAAGCGCGTGACAAATACAATTTGGCAAAGAATATATGGAATCAAGCGTGGGCAAAGGAACAGAGTGGAGATGCTGATAACGCCACGAAGCAATTCAATCAAGCTCTGGCATTAATGAGAGAGGCTTTCACACTAGATCCAAGCAATTCAAGTTATAAAGTCTTTCGGAATACCATCGAGTATAAACTTGCTGGAAATAAAGCATTCAACGATGGTCTCGTATTGCATGAGAAAGCTAACCAAATGCGAGATGCTGGTAATTATGTTGGTGCTGCCCGAATGTACGCGCTTGCATTAGAAAAGTTTAATCTGGGTGCACAATCACAACCTTCCGATGCATTATACTTTCACGGAGCGATTGATATTGTTAAGGAATCTTTGGACACTGTACAGAAAGCAACTGAGCAGTTAACTGCGCAAGAACGCGCTCAAGTCTTCGAAGGACTACGACGCATTGTTAATGAGAAAGCTGGTCGTGAAGTTGTTAATGAGAATAGCTCTATCCAGGTTGTATATCAATATATAAAAGATGGTCATTTTTAATTAAGAAACTTGTTTAATTCATACAAATGTGTATGGCATAAATAAAAGTAACTTGCATTCCAATATTGTTTATATGTGCGCACGTTGCGTGTATGTAATGAATGAAATATTTAAAAAAAAGGTGTGAAAAAAAGACGCGATAAAATCGAACCAATCACTTATTAACGAGGTGTGAAAAACGCCCAGAAGCTTAAGATAACAACTACTAAAAAAATGAAATAAGTGATTCATTTTATCGTTGCAATATTTTTTGCATCGAAGCCAACTCCCCACCTGAAAGAAGATATAAGTTGTTCACCAATCATGAATTGACTATAGGAGGTACCCCGTCCGACTACGATGCCGGAAAAGTTAGTAAGCTGGCTTACAATACACATTAGTTTAATTCTTTTAAAACGTAAGTCATATAATATTAAAATAATTTCTCGCTCTTGATCTATCGCATTGGTCGTTCTCCGTAATCACTCATACGCATTAGAATTTTTTGTTTAGACGCTGGAAACCATTCCAGAAGCCGCATAAACTCATTTACCGGAATGCTAATAAGCTGAACCGGAGTGAGCGTTTGATACGTACGCGAATATTCGTGATGTAAAAGAGCTTCAAATTCTCCAAATGCAGCACCAGCTTCCAGCATTTCGTAACTATTGTACAAAACCATGTCACTGTCAGTTGAATGTCCTATAACAAGAATAACATGTTTTCAACTACTCTTAAATTATCAACTATTAAATCCTCTTACGTATGGCAACTACACTTCCTTTGATAATGAAGTAAATATGGTTATCAAAATGACTCTTTTGCACGATAATCATACCAGGCAGATAATAATAGCAAGCGATTCTTGTTTGCACCTGCTTCAGGAAATCCATATGCAGATCGGAAAATGTATGATGGTTGCTGATCAATTTACCAAATAGCGATTGCATATGATCCTGCTTTAAATACCTGGGCATTGGAGCATACAATAAGGGAAATTGCACACCTCCTTGTGTGCGTCGCAAGTAGTGCAAGTACGCCCAAGTATACTGCAAAAGTTCTCGCGACAAGTGCGACATTTTGCAGAATTGCATAAAGAGATTCGCGCGCTGTCGATAATAACACGAATACGCATCCAACGTATACACACTGCGTGTATAAAGTCGTGTTACAATTAATGTCATCCCAAAGCACAACACAAATAGCGCAGACATTGAATACATTTTCGTGATGTTTGTATATAATCGGTTTATATTAAATCCCGTCATTGAAATGACATTCATCAAGTACAAGTATCCCATGAACATTATATGCATACTTTCATCATACTGTGATCCTTCAACAATAAACCTAAAAGACAATCAATATTAATAGTGCTACTTTTAAATAGTTATTTCAGTTTCAATTACGCATAGTCATAGAGACCGTGAAACAAAAAGATGATCACGTACACCAGCATAGTCCAATTCAAATGGCGTGGAATATTATCATGATTGTAGTTATGATAGTAGTGATAATAAGTATAGTAGATACGAAGCAATTTGTTACATGTAAAGAATATTTGAATTGTATCACTGGAAAATAATTGTTAGATTAACTAATACAAGTTTACTGAATAAGCCACACACGAGAACAACCAAATTCGAAGCAAATACAATGGCAAAGAGCTGATGAGATCCACGAAGAACAAAGGTGATTTGAAATAATGCATTCGTAAACTGTGGGCATTTGTCACCTCGTTCCCAGTTTTCTTGTCAAACGTACGCACATTGGCTCGATAGAAGAAGACCGTGTAAAACATCAAATCCAGAATAACATACCTAAAAACAAGTAAGTAATCAATCTGCTTGAAATTATGAGTTAAGGTCTTACGCCGCAATAAAATTATGTACGCCAAATTCCACCGATAAATTAATGAGTACCACCAATGCATTAATTGGCGCAAGATGTATATTAAGGATGTACGCATGCAAATTAATGACACGTATTGAATTTCCTGAGGTAATCACCGTCCTCTTTGATGCCAAACTCGAGAATGTAGATCGTCCCGAGCGGTTCATTTCATTCGTTGTTGCAAATTGCATTTGTTGAGCGCGCAAATAACGCATGATGCGCTCCACGCGTGGAACATCTTTAATAACTTGGTAGAACCTTGTTGCCTGAATGGTGACCATAGCCGAATTTTGCGTAGTACGCGCCAGAATTAATTGCCGACAAAAACCAGCGATTTCAAAGCTTCCAAAAATCGATCCTGGAGTTAGCACAGCAATACGCGTATTGGCTATTAAAATTTCCACTTCACCACTCGTAATGAGATATAAATTTTCTTGAATGTCATTGGGTCGGATTATTATCGCATCTTTATTGTAATATCGTTGTTTTATATACGGAATAAAACGTCTGCAAAGAGACATCTAATTCTGCTTTCACTTTGGTAAGTTATTAAAGTTTTACCTGAAAAGAACTTCATTGGAGCCCTGGAAGAGAATGCAATGCCGAATTGCCTTTCGGTACATTGTAGTGATAAGCAATTCACGCAAAAAGGGATAAACATTATCAAACACGCTTGGGGATGATTCCGCGTTACATTTGCGCCATAAATATGTAAAATGATTTATGGTTGATGCCTTGGTCGTATTGCTCACAAAACGCTTCCGAAAAAACTTTTTATAACGTATAATATTATCCTGGTGGAAGATTAACCTCGTACCATGAATGCACTGCAATCAAATAAAATCATATCTAGCATGTAAACTCTTCAGGACTTACTCCTTCGCCCACTACGCCACTGATAATTGTCAGTCGTGTTATTGTCATAATAATACCAGTGATCAGAACAATTATAATATCCATGTTCCTCATTAGTCGATCTGCGGGCTCTATTCCCACATCAAACAGAGTAGACACGGACGTCCAATAATAATCATTAACATCCATTGTGAATTGGATCTTGCTCATATTCATCCACGACTCAGGTGGGCAAACAAATTCATAATTGTCCAAAAGTTGGCAAGTCAACAGGATTTTATAGCTTGCTAATTGCACTAGAAAGGAATTGGACGATTTAGTAGTAATTTCCTTCTCTGACTTACTTCAAAATACTCACTTGATAGATGGTAATATATCAAAATAAGTGAGAGACATTTAAGTATAAATGTAAGTCCAGATTTGTTCAATTTGATGG
The DNA here is from genome assembly GCA_963978815.1 of Aleochara curtula. NCBI lineage: Eukaryota > Metazoa > Arthropoda > Insecta > Coleoptera > Staphylinidae > Aleochara > Aleochara curtula. The sequence goes on along the minus strand of OZ022221.1, from coordinate 9,639,541 downwards.
CGTAAATAGCGAGGAATGTGGGCCGAACCCATAAACACATTCGAAATGTTAAGCTTAGAATGAGCATTACTCTTAATTGGTCCTCCCTCCTCACGTAGAAGAAGAACGTCCGGATATCTAGTGGAATACCACCAAGCAAATCGAAGGTGAACGATGAGGTGACATAGTTCTTAACGGTTTTTCGTAAACGTTTCACCAAGAGGCCATGCTCGTCATAGTACTGTAAATGCGCTTTAATTAGCAGATCAATGAACCAGAGTAAATCCATAAAGTAGAGGAATACTCGAAAGCCGAGATTGTCACTAAACGTTTTCACTATAGACAGATAATGCAAATTCGTGTGCAGTATGATACAAACACAACGAAATACTTCGTAGATCATGTACGCATTCGTATTGGGCGAGTAGGTGGTGAGGGTGATTTTACGAAGGTTAGTTCGATAGGAACGAAAAAGGGACTTCTTATACGAGCGGTATTCAAAATTCTTCTTTTTCACGCCTAATTCGAGTGTTTGTGAATGCGTCTGATATTCAAATGCCGGCACAGCCATGTTGACTTCCGTTGGTTTTTCATCTGCATCTGGTGCGGAAATATTTGCCAGCATGCCGCGATTCATGACTCTGTGCTTCGCAATCGTGTTTTCAATTCGCATTTTATCCTTGGGATATCTGCTTAGACAGACCACGAATGTGGAATAGGGTATTGAAAGTAGTTGAACAGTTGTGTCGGTAAAGACGTCCACAAAACTTTTCACGTGATGCAGGTATTCAATCAGAGGGATAATGTGACAGTTACTGTAGTATCGCACTATGTTCTTTTGTGCATCTCCAGGTGTTTTTGACTGCACCATGCAATATCCATCAACGATTACGTACATATAGAAGCAGTATTCACCAGATTCAACGATTCGATGTCCTTCGGGCACGATGAACAAATCACACTTGGTGGCCAAGTTATGCAAAAACTCTTCGGAAACCTCGCTAAAGAATTCCGTTTTTTGCAGAATGCTTATTATGTAGTCGTTTTTGACGTTTTTTCGTATGTATTCGGAGTCCTCCGGATCATTTTCTGCGTCCGTATTGCAGGTGATGCGCGATAAATCGCGATAGCTGATCATATTGCTGACGGACCACTTCACAGTCATGTATTCCATCAACCTGTCTTTCAGTTGCTTCAGTTCCTTATAATCTGTTAGATAAATACGCAGGTACTGCATGTACTCGGAGTACAGCTGATAACGTTCAAAGCGCAAACTAAAAAGTGCGCTAAACTGGGCCAGGTGCATGGTGACTGCGTAATAAGCAGCAATCCGCACGTTATTCCGAAGAAGTACGACACCAAGACTGTTGTCGTTGTATACGCGTAGATTTAGACGCATAAACGTGTTGAGAATGTAATTGAGCGAATTTAACAACACATACGGCGGATCGTAATAGCCAAATTTTTCAATAAACACGGCTTTATCATCGGCTGGCCATGCTAGGGGACTGCACTCATGGTTGTAACATGCAAGTAGTTGAAATGCATACGCAAGGATCAACGGGACAAACATGTATACCGTAAAGTATTTGATGATAATCAAGTACATGTAGTGTTTGTTAAGCGATTGTTCTTTTCTGATTATATATTTCCACACCTGAAAGTATTTGGTGAGTATTTAATTTAATCAATCTTATTGTTGGTACTTTATAGAGCAATATCCACTTTGGCAGGCGGCTTGCACTGATTAACAGTGTTGTGGAGCCAATGGAAATGAATATGTAATCGTATGGTAACGCTGCAATTACGTCCATAATGAAGCACCAGCTTTTCATCTTCCTGAACAACATTGTCGAAAATGAGTAATGAATATTTTCCAATTCCTGAAATTCAAACTACAATTATTGCTGCACAATTAACACCATTTTATGCACATTACCCGATCCATGGTAATAATTTGGATGAAGATATTGAACATCATTAATGTATCGACCACGCAATAAAACGTGTACTTTTCGAACGTGATTCGTTGATAAAATATATCATCATAACTATAGAAGAAATTGAAAATAATACACGCAAGTTCTAAATATTCCAAAGCCTTGTGCAACTTGGTACCACGACGTAAACCAAACGGGCATTTGCCCGAAAGACAAAAAGCATCCGAATTTACTTCATTCGTGACCAAGGTAATAATATTTAAATATCTAGAACACAGTAATAAGCTTAATCAAATTCCACTAGGTTATTGGAACTTCTAATTCACTTGGAAGTAAAATTTTTATCGAATGTAGTATTGGGATTGTCAACAATTTTTCGCCATTGCGCTTTGACAAATTTAAGATGCACTCCCTTGTAGTGATCGCCCAATCGTTCCAACTTGACGCGTGAGACTCTGATGTGCTCGTCAACGATACGTCGCAACTTTTGCAATTCTGTGGGTGATTGTCTCAGAACACGAACCAAACGTGCGTGTTCCAAAACATGTAATGTGCAATTTGTCAAACACTTTACGTTCGAGTTGCAAATTGTCGGACGAATGCTGGATAATCCAGAGAGAAGACTGCCATCCGTTAAAACAATGCGTATTTTTTCACCATGAATACGACTCACTTCGATCTCTCCGGATTCAATGAACATTAATTTGGATCTCATATCATTTTCATTCAGGATAACATCGCCTGGAATGATAATAATATTTGTAATAAATTTTTTTAACGTTGGACTTGCTAATTAAAAATAATCGCGAATAAACTTTCTAGTTTAGCGCGTTTTAGTATATCGTTTCTTAACGCACCTGAAAGATAAACTTCGGTAGTCATTGCTGTCGCAATCATTGACTGATACACTTTTGAAAGGTTGGAAAAGATAGGCGAATGGAGAAGCGCCTCATGGTAAATGTTTTTGAAAACCTCAGTTTGCATATGCAGTGGGAGCGACTTAACCGTTTGTGGTAAATTCACATAGCCCATGCGCGTATTCCAAAGCATTTCATAATAGTCCTTTACAGTTTTTTGATAATGTTCCGGCATTTTAAACGTCCTCATCAGCTTTAACGCTTCATTCAATCGCGATTGCAGATTAAACCGCTTTCGCATTGTTGTTAACTCTTCGGTTATCAGTATTCCAACAAACGTGTATAAGGAAAAGAATCCGATACACATTGTTACAAATGTTACAATCATATCGTAATGACTTTCTCTAGGCATTACTCCTACACAAAAGTATCAAGTGAAACACTTAAATATGGCCCTTTTAAATTCTTACGTACTTTGTGCGTTATTGAAAAACATTGCATCAATGTCATATGTAGTAATAAACATCCAAATCTGTATTTTGGACGTATCTATCGCATCCCATCTACTCGCGTTATTTACATTCTGCCAACGAATTTTCCACGTTGCGTTTGCCCCTGGTGATGGTCTGTTTCCGAGGTGAAAGTAGACTGCGGCAAAACTTGCAATTATACCCCAGGATATTAAGAAATGTCCAAAGAGAATTATAGTAGTTTGATTATTACGTAAATCATTTCGTAGTTCCTGAAACGTAAACCTGTAACATGTAATTGAAAGTCATCAATCATGAAAATCATTACCAAATAAAAGTAAAATAGATGCGCAATGCGCAAAAGTTTAAAATAGCTATCCGTGTATGCCACGGTATCTTCGGAAAACAAAGTTTCTCGTGATTGTCGATTTAGAATACCGAAAAACGTGGAGAGCGGCGCCAGCGATATTACATCCAGAATTAGGAAAATTGTCGGATGCGGTTGAAACATGCGTTGTTGACGATGGGATTTCAGTATTCGGTGCAGTATAAGGAGTGCAGTGTATATGAAGAAATAGAATTCAACCATCGTTTCAAATATTAACCTCATATAAAAGCCGGGATTTAGATCGAAGCCGAATAAGTAAATATTATATATCACCGAAATGAACATGTCCAATACAAACCCCCATTGCAGGCTTCTATAGTATGGTAGAAAGATTATATTTTTCCAAGATAATGTTTTTAAAGCGTGGTTTGACACGTCGAATCCCCGCGTGCTATCCATTTTGGAAATGTTTTTATTTTAAACCCTTTTGTACAGCTTAATAAAAACTACAATTAAACAATTAAAACGATGACATATGCAAAGCCAACCTTGTATTAAATGAATTTGATTGCTTAAACAAATTTTACAATTGTGCAAGGCTTAACTAATGATATATGAAAGCAAATATCAAATATTAATTCAATTCAACATAATGACAGCATTAGCTACTTGGTTATACATTTTAAGATTTTAATAGGTCTCTAATCCATACGGGTTTTGCATGCATACGATGTGTAATTGTATTTTAAATACCCTAATAGTTAAGGGCAAATTTAAATTGAAATTCAAATAAGGTAATAGTTTGTGATTCGGCCACGCAATGAGCGAGTCGCTAATATCGCATAAATCAGTGCCTTGTTCTCGATGGCCACCGCCAGTGCGTCATCATAGATCAGTGCAGTGCAGTGCAGCCGTTCCACTTAAGCAATAATTAATTGATTCCGCCGTCCGTGCAGTGCATTGACATTAGCAGTGATTAATTAATTCGGTTATCTCGCGTACGTGTGCGCTTCCGCGTTTGTAACTCACATAAACTGTGAGTGCACGTAAAGTAAAAAGTAGGTGGATATGAACTTATAGGTTATGTTCGCGAAAACAATTACTTGTTGTATTGTGTTTTATTACGCTTTTGTGCAAGTCGGTTGTAAACGGGCCGTTTAGTTGTAATGTAGTTTCGGGAATAAAGTGCATCATACTGAAATCATATAAGCATGGATATCACGGATCAGTTACCAGCGCCTCAGCCACGTAATGTTGATATCTCTGACCTGGTGAAGCAGCTCCAGCAGGAGAAGCTGCTGGTGAATGCGGAGAAGTCGTTGATTCAAAACTTCAACGAGAGGCTCGTGGCTAGCACCGTGGAGTATTTGAAGCTGGCATGGATCAATTTCCAGCTGAGAATCAACCTGAACAGCATGGTTGGTGCCAAGGCAGATGTTACAGCAGAACAATGCTGTCAGAAGGCCCATTTGCTAACAAATAGCGTATTTGTTGATGCCAAAACTATTTTAGAATACCAGGTAAATTCCAGCACATATGACATCATGAGACACAACTTGAACTCTTCAATTATAGGTCATGGTAAATTATAGCACATTTTTGTCCTGCTTGCGAACAAGACCTGAACTTGTTGCACAGTGGGTAGTTATTGGAGAGGCGCTTATTCAGGATCAGAGAGCCTTTTCAGGCATTTTGCACAGTCTTGTAACTGGTCTTTATGGTTCATTATTGTTACCCCAAGATGTACGTCTAATGATGACTTTATTACAATATCTTGCCAAGTTGCAATTGGTGACAACAGATAATCCTCGAAGGTTGGCAATTTGATCAATTTTGATCACTAAAAACATTCCTTAACATCTTTGAATGTTGCAGGTTATTAAAACAACGTCTATGTGCATTTTCTCGGATGTATTTTCTCTTCCATGAAGGTCTGACTGCTGCAAAGTTATTTTTAATTGCCACACTGCAAGGACCAATACTGAAACTGATTGCTGCTTCCAACATTTTTTTAGATATTGATCCTACAAAAACATTATCTAGGTATGTCATAATTTCAATTGAAATCATAACTTACAAATGCGTTTTAACTCTGATTTTAGATTAACACAAAGTGAACGTTTGGAAAGATTTGGCGAAGAAGGCACTGAAGAGTATAGTAATAAAGTAGCTCAGTGGCGCATTAAGAACAATAAAAAACTGGGCAATTTGACAAAATTGTTTATCACCAGCCTGCAAGAAAATGTGTATTGTTTTCCCAACAGCCTAGCATGGCTTATACGCCAAATTGCACATATGATTTCAATCTCGTTCAGCCCCAACTGCAAGGAAATCAATGCAATCAGCACTGACTTGATATTCACGCTTTTCATATGTCCAGCTATCGTACAGCCTGAACCATACGGAATTTCGGATGCACCAATATCAGATATCGCACGACACAATCTGATTCAAGTTGCGACAATTATTCAGATGCTTGCACTCATGAAGTTTGAAACACCTGATGTGCGATTGATGGATCTGTATAAATTATTTGATTCTGAGTGTGTTGCTAATTTTCTTGAGACGATCTTAAACTGCAGTATGGATATTGATAATGACAAGATTGAACTTGAAACGGTGGCTGGCATTCAACGTAATATTGCGCTCTTTACCGAGCAGGAATTATATGACTTGGTTATATTTATGAAACGCGCTCAGAACTCCATATCACAAGACCAACAAGCAACTGAAGAACCGTCAAATGACTATTGCAGTAACAATGCAGATAATGCCATCGCGCAACCAAACGATCCGGTTGTTGTGTTGGTAAATAAATTACCAACTTCGAATGAATCGTCGCCTCGTAATACACTTTCAAATAACACTTCCCCTAAGAGGTCGCAAGTCCTGCTGAATCGCGCGAAAATGCATCTCATGAAACAACAAAGCAATGGGGAGACTGAGGAATATAATAATACTGTATTGGTGATTCCACTAGAAGCAGAATCTATGGATGGCATAGGATTATTATCTGAGGAGAAAATCGTATCATTGAATAATATAGTCGATGATAATTTACTGCTTGATGTTCCTGATACAAGCTCTGAAGATGTAGCTGGAGTGCCTTTGGTTCCAAGCACAGAGAAACGTACACGCTTTTCACATGCGGATGAAGGGTCGATTGGGAATACATCTGATAATCTGGAGGTCATCTCCGAAGCAGCGAGTAACCACTCGGTGGCGAGCAGCATGGAATTGGAGAACGAAGACCAGAATGATAATGATAACTTATCGGATATGGTGAGTGCGAATGTGTCTGGTCGTGGCACGCCCAATATCTCAGGCAGAGATACACCGATTTCGCAAGTGACGGAAAATGAGGACAACAATCGTCCTCTTATCGAAGTGCGCCCTTTCCTGGCACAGCCCCAGCCGCAGCTTAAACAAATTCGCTCTGAGATCGATGACAAGTTCTGCAAATTCGAAATCAAAAAGCTGCTGGAGGGTGATGAAACTATATCCATCATATCAGACACCTGGAGCACGGATGTGCTAGCCTCCGATAGTGAAACGATTGATGCGAGTGAGCGACATGAAGTACAGCAATTTCCACCTGTTTTGGAGCAGCCAAACCTGGACACAATTGAGACACATAGTGAAAGCGCCTGGTCAACGGATGTGTTAGCATCAGATACTGAACGTCTCACTGAGGTGGACAATGATGATATCGCAAGTGTTGCACCATCAGATGATACAGCCAGCGTTGCACGATCTGATGATGCTGTGAGTGTCGCTCCTTCAGAGCGTTCTGAAATTGATGACCACGGTCTTGACCGCCGATTATCCACTGCAAGCAACAATAACTTTGTGAATAACAGTCCTAGCGCATTTCAAGAGTATCATCCAGATGCTCCTGCCGGGCGGCGTGAATCGATGCCAAATTATTGTGTCAAGGCTGAGGCGGATGAGAATTCACCATATTTTGATCGTGCGATTACATATGCTGTTGAATCCAACGTTATTCGCCCTTTGAGTCGTCATTGCAATGAAAGCAGCAAACGCGATGCTATTCTCATTGAAAAGTCAGATGTAAAACGTTCGATCCTTGGTGATACCAGGAATAGTTCTGAGGAAGCAGTGGCTGCTGGGCCCAGTGGTATTAAAACTTCGGAAGCGCCGTCTTCTTATATGCTTGTGAAGAATGCCGATCAGAAGTATGAAGATGTAAAGAATGATATTCAGTTAAGTAATACGAGTTTGAATTCGTCTAGCAGCGGTAGCAGCAATAGCTCTGAGGCTCGAAAGAATGATAAATGGAAAAACAAGATATGGGTGGCTGGCAATGGCGACGTTCCTGATGGCGCGGGCGGCTCAGGAGAGCCAAAGAAACAACGACTGAAGCCATCGCCATCGACGGGAGCAATTCCCAAAAGCATTAGTTTTGACATGAGCGCTGAAAAGGGTGATAAGGATATGGATGATGATATTAGAGGTAAAAGAGGAAACAGCTTCTTTGGTAAACTCCGCATGAACTTCCGTCATCGCCGAGGTAAAACTACGCGTGGACCAGTGGCTGATGGAGAATGCAGCAATGGGATGCGCTATGAAGAGGATGAAACTCGTGCACGTCGTCATAGCGATTGTTTGAATGTGAAAGCTCTTCAGGATGTGACTGAAGACATATTAGCCAAATATCGGTCAAAGCCAGTAGAAAACGGCATTGTTAATGTGGCGAAAATTGAAAAGCAGGCCGAAATCGATCCAGTGGTTTGCCAAAGTGTTGATAGACACACGATGTTCAACGATGCCAAAAAGAAATTGCGATGGGTACTGAGTAATTCACGAACGCAATTATACACGAAGAGGGATGGTAAGCGACACATCAAGAAAGATTTAGAGTCTTTTCTGCAAATCGAATTGGCAAAAGCACGCGATCTTCGGCAATTTTCATCCGCCGCTCGTGTGGCTGAAGCTCTGCGATGCATTCGCATGTTGGACATTGCGGGTTTCAATAAACTTTGCGAAAGTTTGAAAGACGAATTAGCGAGGCGTTCAATCTACTGGAAGTATTTGCTCCGTTCGAAGCAGACTTTGCTCATTTCTCAATCATATCTCGATGAGTAAGTTCACTATTTCTCTAGTAAATAAAATTATTTAATGTTTTGAATTACAGGCTGGGCGATCAAATTGATCGCGAAAAAGAACTTTGCGTCGCATTCTTAGTTGACTGCTGTGTGCGTAACTTTCTCTACAAGCACCACGATGACCTGCATCGTTTCTGTGATGAGTTCAAGCAGCAAATCCTCATTGACGAGAAGAACCATTTACTCGAAGAATTTCTCAAACACCTGTTCACGCTGATCAAGAAAGACGCAATGTGGCAAGACGCGACTGATGTGCAGATGAAGATGACCCAGGACGCACTTGAGCGCAGTATTATGATGGAGGTGTATAATCAGGCACTTCATCCGAATGGCGACGGTGATCGACACCGCGATAGCGTACTCAGTAGTCATTTGAGTAAACTGGGAAGTACCATCACTCCCAGCAATAAATACCTCATGATTAGCAAGGTGCATCAGAATGAATGTCCATGGTTACCGGCCCAAGAAGCTCTCCATGCGATGGCAGCCTATCGCACGCCACAGGATAAAGTTCGTTGCGTTATGCGATGCGCGTTTGCGATCATGGATCTTCTTTCGCTCGCCCAAGGCAGCTCGGCCTCCGCCGATGATTTGATACCCGTTTTGGTCTACGTTATCATACAAGTAATAATTTGATCATTCCCTTTCGTTACAAGTCTAACCACCGTATTAATTATAGGTGAATCCACAAGATCTGCTCTCTACCGTACAATATGTAAACAGCTTCTATTCGAATCTCTCCGGTGAGGATTTCTTTTACTGGACGCAGTTCTGCTCGGCTGTGGAGTTTACCAAGACGATGGAGTACACCGATTGACATATGGTATTTTGCAATTCGTTCAGCTACGTGGATTACTAGCAGTTGGTAAGTAAATTCGCGCAACCACATCTTTAAGAAACACAAAATCGAATCGGACTTCTTATCATAATAGCGAATTTGGAAACGCATTGAGCGCAAGTCGGTGTATATTTTGTATATAGCACACATTGTTGATTGAAGAAAACTCTTCTATATATATTTTTGTTATCAATCCGTAGCAGTAGTAACAACGTGAAATTAATCTAATTAGATGGTCTCCGATAGAATATGGTGATAATTACAGTAGTTATTGAACCAGTAGTCTTTCTGTATATGTTATTCTTGAAGCTCATACAGAACAGATTTAAATTTGCAAAACGCATATAGGTGGTATCGTCGCGTTGCTCTAACGTCATTCCAATAAAGCCTAATCTTTCACCTAATGTTATCAGAACTGTTCATTTGAAACAAGGAACAAGTATGCTTTTTGTATTGGCATAGCTTATATCGTAAAGATTTCTAGTAAAGGCCTTCACCAAAAACAAGGACATAGTTTTTAAATCAAACAACCCCCCTGAAGCAATGGTAAATATATAAATTAAATTGAATATTAATTGTTACATTTGTATCCCCATAACAAAAATAATTATCAAGTTCAAGTCACATCCAAATAGTTTGCTGCAGAATTATTTATTAATAACATTTTGCAATATATTAAAACAATACAAAATAATGGAGATGATAATTCAACAAGTTAAAAACAAGTTGGCTCTGCCAATCTTCACACACATCATATTGCTATTGATTCTTATCATTTGCATACAACAATGTCTGTTTGTTAAAATGAGAATTTATTGTTAGAGAAATACCATTGGTTTACGGCACTGAGGACAAGTATTTTGTTCAAAGGTCCATGACTGGATACAGTGTGTGTGGTACTTGTGACCACATTGCAATAAGCTGATGTCTTTCCTAGAACAGAGTTTGCCCAGACAAATAGAGCAATTCAAATCTTTCTGCTCAAAATCTTGTCTTTGAGAGCCTGCTGTATCATAAGTGTGCCTATGAAATGAGTAATCATCCTCATCCCTTTCATATGAGTATCCCCCAGATCCATGTGGTGTTTCTCTTTGTTGCTCATTGTTATACAAGAACCATGCTGCAACACCACTGACTACTGCTACGCCAATACCGATCGCGAATCGCAGGAGAAAGGGATTCATTATGCTCTCCTCTTTTCTAGAAGACATTGCTTTATAACATAAGACGCTATAATCACTACTTGCATGATACCAAAGCATACATACCACTGCAATCGAATAAGCGAGATTACCTATTTGGTGCGAATGATTATGTGGTGGAGACGCAGCTTTGCTTATATTAACATGATAATTTTGAACAATTATTAATCACACAACACAATACGTCGCCAAATAATAAGACGTCAATGTTTCACAGCGTGTTTAAGTCGCAGCCAATTTTGATATAAATAGCAGCTGACATTAACAACGAACCGACAATATACTATTGTGAAACCCACAAGGTACTCTTCAACTCAATATCTCTGTGGACTTCCATTCCTCATAATGTTGTTTACATACATGAAGTTTCGCTGCGCATATACATAGTAACACACTACCATGGTGGAGCGCACGTCGCTTTGTTATTAAATCTACAGCTGATTGTAAAATGAAATTTATGACAATTGTTATAATACGTTTATTAATGTTTATTAACAAGCGGCTAACATAAATAACAATAATGCAAATTTAATAGTTAACTAACAAAGTTGGCGCTGGTCAGCAGCAGTTATCATATTCATCCTGGCATATGTCATTCTCAAGAATATTGGCGCCAGTTTTGTACCGCGTAACGAGTGAAGATGTCCGATCCGGTTGTAGATATGTGTTCAAATCCAAATATAATCACTTCTTTAAATACATTAGATGAGTTCCTCTCTGCAAGAGATGTGTCTAAAAACACCGTGTATATATCAAAGATTCCACAAGTGTGTAAGGATTTTCCCTGCCTTGTAGGCATCGATGAAGCAGGACGAGGACCGGTGTTAGGTTAAGATTACTTTAATTACCTAAAATGCGAATTGCTTTAAACCAAAACATTAGATTTAGTTATTCCATCTTGCATGCCGCAATGTCTAATTGAACTGTTCATCTTTCAGGCCCCATGGTGTATGGCATTGCGTTTTGCCCAATCAACAGGGCAGATCTGCTTGTGAAACTGGGATGTGCTGATTCCAAAGCACTCACAGAGAGTGCAAGGGAGGAAATTATGTCAGAGATGCTCAATAGTCACAGAGCACTTGGCTGGGCAGTGGATGTCATTTCACCAAGATACATCTGCAACAGTATGCAAAACAAGACCAAAGTGTCTCTCAACCAGATCTCTATGGATGCAGCAATTGCATTGGTCCAACGAGCAATTGCTGATGGAGCAAAGATTGAGCATATTTATGTTGATACAGTTGGGCCACCAACAAAGTATCAAGCACTTCTAAAGCAGATCTTTCCAAACTGTAATGTGACTGTTGAGAAAAAGGCTGATTCACTCTATCCCATTGTTTCTGCAGCCAGTATTTGCGCAAAGGTGACACGCGATCATGCCTTAAACGTCTGGCAATTTAAAGAGCAAATCGAAGTGGGCGAGGACGGTTTCGGGAGCGGATATCCAGGAGGTATAAGAATGCAAATATATAATAATAGTGTTCATTTATTAATTCAATTAATACGCTCCGCAGATTCGAAGACGAAAAACTTCCTGACCGATATCTGTGACCCTGTGTTCGGCTTTCCAGAGTTGGTGCGCTTCAGTTGGTCGACTGCAACTAACGTGCTTGAAACTGAGGCTTATCACATGGAGCTGCCCGATGATGAAGTCAAAACCCCTCCAAGCAACACAGCGATTACCTCGTTCTTTAAAACGGCATCGTCTAGCAATGCCAAGAATATCCCTCAGAAGCAGCACCCGTTCTTCCGCCAACGTTTCCTGTCATCAACCAAAGAGCTGTCTTAGAACTAAGCAGTCGTTTTTTACATAGAGACATAAGTAAGTGAGTGCCAAATTTCACTTAAAACTTTTTTATATAGTTCTACGCGTTCCTATCATTAAACAATGTTTGTATAAAAAGCATTCATTCATCCATTGGTACTAATGCATTTTCACATGGGCCTTGAGGTTGCCACTGGTCGCAAAACACTTTCCGCATGTGGTACAGGCATAAGGTTTCTCTCCGGTGTGGCTGCGTATGTGTACGGTTAGATGCACCTTCTTCGGAAAACTTTTCTCGCAGTAGGTGCACTTGAAAGGCCGCTCCTTGGTGTGCTTAAGCATGTGCAGACGTAATGCACGTGGATGGACGAAACGCATGTCGCAAACTCCGCACGCATAGGGCTTATCGTCCTGATGGATGCTGCGAATATGCGTATGCAGATTACTTGAGGTCGTATAGGATTTGCCACATGTGTTACACATGTGTGGCCGCTCTCCTGAATGCGTTTTGATATGTGCCTTCAGGTTACTGGCGGTGCTGAATGTCTTGTTGCAAAGGTCGCAAGGTACGCGCTTCGTCGACGTGTGCGTCACGAAATGCTCGTTGAGATGCGAACTATTTCGAAAACTCTTTCCGCAAATGCTGCAAAGGAACTGCTTGTGTGCTGCGTGCGTTTGCATATGCTTGTAATGGGTTCCACGATTTTTGCTCGTCTTGTTACAGAATTCACAAGTGAGCAGTTTCGGCGCGCTGGCCGCCTCCGGCTCGGTGGATGGAACGCTCGGTGCCGGTGCGAATGGGAAATACGTCGTGGCACTTTGAAACTTGCCGCCCGCACTGTACTCAACTTTGCTTTCGGCCGCCGGCAGTGGAAAGTTCAGCAAGTTCATGTTCAGCGGCAGGTTGTTGCACATTGGATAGTTGTCAAAGGCGAAGAGCATGTTGGAGACATCGTTGAACGTCTGAACGTTGTAGTTCAGTTGCGGGAGGCTGACTTTCTCGTTGTTCATGGTAGTCATCACCTTCAAGCAGTTGTTCACGACTCGTAGCGTAAGGGCTTTGTCAATGCTGATGTAGTCGACCGACTGCGGATTCAGACGTAGAATGGCGATAGTGTGATTGAGGCAGTCCACATGTGCCGCCCACAGCGGACTCGGATATGTAATGAGGTTCAGGCTGTTTTTAATGCTCTCAAAAATGTTCATCTTTTCATCATCAAGAAATCATGCGGCGTGTTCCGCATAGTAGTACTACAGAAGAAGCCTTCCAGCCGCGATATCCTGCTGCACACATTGATAACTGCCCCTGACGACGGCTGAGCCACCGAACAACTTTGCATCTGGAAGAAGCGAGCCACACTCAATATTTGCAAGAGTTCAAAACGAGATCGTCTGATGCGATTACCAGTGAGCACCAATTTCGTTCGAATCCACGGAATTCGCACAAATCTTTGTTATTGTACGTCTACGCGTTTACAACCATAGACTACGACGAGATCCCAGTAGCAGCCTTTGTTTTGAGTCCACTGGTGTGTCAAAACATCAAGGAAGTGCAATAGCGTAGTGTAGTGCATCACAACGCGTAGAGGGAGCTTTTGTGTACAGTGCAACTGGTACTGTCAAGTTACTTTGTTGTGATCCATGGGGACAAAGCAGGCGAGACATGTAGTATTTTCAGTTGCAAATGTCAAGTCAAGATGCTGGTTGATATTCGGGGGAGTTTTCTAAGAAATTCGGTGTGATAATTGATTAATTGCCAAATTGGATAGTGTGTATGTTCGTCTCGACGGCGAATTGCGTCCGACTCCACCGATACGTGCGTGGAGTTCCTGTATGAATCAAGTGCCAGCCGAACGTGGGTGGGTGGACCAACAACATTTCGCGGATTCTGGTTACCGTAGCATGGATCATTTAAAATTATGTAAGTACTTTGCAAATTACTTTATACCACTCGCCACAACGACCAGCGTTCTCCGCTACCTCCGCGAAGGTTAGATATTTATAAACCACAGGCGACTGCATGTGCATTCAGTTGTATTCAGCTGTTGAAGCAAGTCTGAACAAGTCCATAAGGCATCACAACTACTCATCTTATGCATTGCAATGCCCACCGTCAATCCTCAGCACTCGTGCTGATACATACATAGTAAGCGAAGCAGAAACATAACAAATTACGAAAAACAATCGTGCGATATCTATAAACACATTACGGCCGTTGCGCAAGCAATTTGTTTACATGTGCATACTTATTAGTCGGCGCAAATACGTCGGATCCATGCTACATATGCTGAGTAGTGCACATTTTTGAGACTAATTATATCGTGCTTATTGCAACAATTCAAGGTGAACGGTTATGGTTTTCGTATTCGTGCGACGCGCGAGTTGCCTACGGTCGCGTCTGTTGACCGCATCGAGCAGCGGATTCTAAGATGGCCGGATTGCGCTCACCTTTTGCTTCTTGTTTACATTTGCTCGTGTGCGCACGCGAAAAGTCAAATATTTATAGGTAGAAAGTAATGTAGTAGTCGCATGTAATGCGGCCTGCTCGGCGCATACAATGAGCTCACACAGCCTGTTTCGCAATTTTAAATCATTGAGAGCGGTTCCGCTCCATTTACGTTGTGTTGAACGCGCACCGCGTTCGTTATTTGCGTTCTGCCGATGCATTTTTACCGAGCGCACCACGTCTCACACATAAAGTGCTCTTAATTAATTGAGATGCTGAAGTTTACGTGTAAAGCGAACGAGTTTTCTAATCGCATGAAATTGCATCAAGGAAAGTGTATTTTCAACTTTAATGCATGTGGACTTCTGGCAATAGGAAATGAGATTAGATAAAGTGCATGGTATTAGAGAGCTCGCGAAAAGAATGCATTAATAACGTTAATAGCATATGTAATTCCCATGTGGAATGAAAAATATACGTATACGTTTCGAAGGTTAAGCAATACTCGCGTGCTGCTGTCGTCGGAGGGCAACAAATATTCGTCGATTTATTTTGCAATTGAATATGTATATTGATGGAGAGACGGACGACTTGTCGGAATTGGGAGTCATTATTGTACGTAATGAATAAACGATGTCGTCGTGCGTCACAAAACGCCGCGCATATTGGAGATTTAGTTTTCTAGCCTTGGCGCGGAGGTTAGACTAGAGGAGCAAGAGCGCGACCGAACAGATTTATATTCATTCGCGATATATGTATGTTTTGCGTGCTATTAGAATCATAGAAAAGTCGTTGTCGTCGTCATGGCAACGTGGATTGCCGCAAACATTAATCTCCCATGTGTTGCTCTCGCGGCGCGTAACCTAAGTATAGATCAAACAATGATTATGGCAGGATTCCATCATCGGCTTCAAGTGGAGGCGGTGGCGGTAGCGGTAGCGGCAACTTTATTTTTTGTTGTTATTATTTCATCGGCGCGTCTGCATGTTTAGCTATGCGTCGCATGACGTGGAAATCATCGTGCGCGCGCGGCGTAGAAGTTGTAGGCCTTGAGAACATATCCTATCCAGGTACCCCGGAAAAAGCAAATCATTGCGTTTCTCTCACTCTGGTGTTTAATTAGAACCGCGCGGGCCTTCGCAAGAAACGAATACGAATACGAATGGTGCGCAGGTAGCCCAATGCTGCAGACAGACCTCGTGTCCGTTGGCATGCACCTTGAGGTGAACAATTTCCCTGAAATCGCACTCTCAGTCGAGAGCACCACCAGCAACCACCAGCAATGAAGCACAGCTGTGAAAATTGTAAATTATGTTAATCGATCGATTTTTCTTTAGTCCCCCTTTCTGATTATTACAACGACCACCTATCTCTCATACGCGCTGGCGGTTTGTGTTTGCATTTGCATGGCTAATGGATTATGAAACGCACTTGTACCTACCTCGAAAGCGGCGCAACGAGAATAGATTTGAATATGTGCTAGAGTGGAATGCACATTAACAACCAACCAGCAAACGGAACAAGGGCGTAGAAAGTTTTCGAACCATCTCTCATGGTTGCTCGTGCGCTCCGTTCGACTCTATGTAGTACACGCGTACGTTTTTCGGCTGAGCGTTGCCATTCGTGCCACCGAAATAAGCAGGACGATCCTGAAACCTGAATGTCCTTGGAGAGTATCAACGCTGATTTTGATTTGTGCCTCCTTGCAACAGCGACAGAAGTCAATTCTCGAATTTGCTACTTTCTAACATTTCTCATTCAGTCGATCGCGACATACGAAATTGATACATTCATAACGCGTTTTTCTCGTTACGGATTTTTCTAATTATTCAATGGATATTTATGTATGTACACGATTTGTAATCGGTGTTATTTTTGTATACGCGGTTTTTATATACGAACGTGTATGGTACGTACGTATTTGATATATTTGAACTTGGCGTGTCCCTCCTTAACATTCATTATTATCTCAAGGTCCGTGCGCGCACTGCTGCCTGCCGTTTCAATAATATAAACTTTACCCAAATTAACAATGCGCATTGTGTACGTGTACATACAGCGCGTACATATGAATTATTTCTGTATTCGTCTTGCTCAACGATTTTCATTCATTTCATCTTTGTTTGAATCGTATTAACTGGCGTTTTTCTCATGGCAGATGCGGGCAGATTTGACTGATTGACTAATTTTTTGCGGGCTGTTGTTGTTGATGTTGATGTAGTTTCAATGCGTATTTTACACAAAATAAGAGCTGAGCGTACACGTTTGCAAAAACATGCGGCAAGGTTACGGGTTAGTCGCGATGCGCCACGATAAATCTAATAATATTATTTCGTTTCGTGGCACAGAGACCTGTTTCATTATGTAATAATTTCTTTTTAATTTTGCGTGCGCCTCGCGCGTTTATCAGTTAAGGACGACGGACGGATTGCGCGCATGCTTTGATAGCAGCGCACGGAATGCAGATGCGTGCGCGGTTCGGTTGGGACGATGAAGAAGAAGAAGAGAAATCAATGATCATCGAATGCTGGCGTTGATGATTATATCATTTAGTTGTTACACGCGCGCGAGCTTTATTTATGAAGCGAAACAAAAACACTTTCTTTTCGCGGCGGTATCGACGAAAGTCGCGCGTGGCGCTTGCGTCGCACCAGAGTACCGCACGCGCGCGGGTCCGTAACCTTCCGCAGTGGTTCGCCAGCCGTTCGTTCGGCAGTTGGTTTGTGCTCGATCTCCTCGCGCACGCAACGTGTGGCGACCGAAAAAAGAATCTGTTCATACACTGATTTCGTGCGTTGTTTTGTTGTTGCTGCTGTAGTTGTTTTGCGGAGGAAGAGTACCAGCTGTTGCAGTGCAAACTTGAGTGCGCCATTTCGGATGCATACCGACGCTGAACGACGTGAAAAACGATCACAATCTGACCGTCAAATCTCAAGGTTAACGCTCACGTCCGTCGTAGGGCTTTTCGCTCGCTGCAGTGTGCAAAGTGCTTGCTAGTTGTGTTGTTCGTTGGTGGATTGTGCGTTAACGAAGAGAAAAGAACGAGATACTGAACGGGGTACGTGCAGACAACGTCCGCCAAGGACGCAAACGACCCTTTTTCTTCTTTGCGGACGACTTGCGAGACGAGGCGAGTGGGCTTCGTTTTGTTGCGTGTTTTCGGCCCTGCGCATCCATCGTACAGCCACCACACTGGATTTTAAAATCAACAACAAGCTGCGGGAGTCAATTTTTGGATTTACTAATGTTAGAATGGCTCTAGCCAGGTGAGCAGATGTTTTTTATTTACCGAATCATATGTTCGCGAGACGACGACGTCATCGTGTAACGTCGTATCGTATTGCCATGGCAACGCGGTCGACATGTGCGTTGAGCGGACGCGCAAGGAATTCCGATGCGTACGCTGAGTGTGTATAAGGATGATAATCGCACGCGTCGAAAATCGGATCAGTTAAAAGGAAGGATCATCATCATCGTTTTTCAATGGACACCGCACCGCGGGCTCCACTCACGCATTTATTGTTGTTATTGCGTTACTCATCGCGAAACGCGCGAGTGGGCGCTCGACTCGCGTTTCTCTCTCAATTGGCTCGACGCGAGAGGCCGGCCTGCCCGCGGAGCTCGCCGCATGCATTCGTACGAAACGTAAAAGCAGAGTGCGCCGCCTGAATGCATGCATAGTAGATGTGTGTCAGCTTATGTAGAGCACGGCTAGCGTTGCCTCAATCGCGAGATTTTCAATGACCCCAAAATGCCGGCCGACGACAACGACGAACGAATATGTATTGCCATGAAATATACTATGACTGCTGCGCGCCACATCCACTCCACTCACTTACCGTGCGTACCGCTTACCGCTCATTGAGTAAATCGCTATGCATGTATGCAAACAAATGCGCCATCATCGATAGATAATGCGTGTTGTTATCCTGATTAACAACGACGCAATCAATACGAGACTGGCAAGCCAGAGGTCTTGAGCCAACGTGTATTTTAAGGGTTGAGCGCGTAAAGGTTCAAGGTTTGCATCCAGTTGGAAACGAGTTGCGGGTTCTCCGGTTTTCCAATTTCGTGAAAGCACCCCATCCTGCCCGCAGGGGTGGCTTTCGGGCGAAGGGCGCACGAACGAAGGAGCAGGCAACGCGTAAGGCCGCTCATTCCCTTTGCTTGCGTTTTTGTACTGTTTCAAACAGCAAGCGCGCATTATTCAGCCTTGGCCGAAGCCGTCGATGACATCAATTTCGCCGCTTGAATGCGTATGCAATTAACACATTTAATGAATTTCACATATTATGTCACATTTCGCTCTCGGCTGAAGCGAAATGGCTTCGCGCGATTTACAAACTTGCGGAAAAAAATCGTACATATTGCAGTGCAGGCAGGGAGAACACATGACGTGGCAATTGAATAATTATTGATATTGTGCCAATTATGATGTAATAGTCTGTTGCCTGGTAACGAATGACTGCGTGGATGAGCCAGATGGAAGTTTGAGGTATAACAGCCTACGATGTCTCTGTTAAACGGAATAATGCGAAATGCTGCTTATTATTATGATTATTACAATGGCCGTCTTATTTTTTCGTTCATCATTCAGTCTTTAATAAAGGAAGGCAAACGCGCGCGCGCAATTAATTCGACATTGTGCTCAATGCCATGCCAATACTTGAGCTATACGTTCGCGTGTGGATTTTGTATCATTGTTGTTTGTTTATGCTGCGCTGTGTCCCTCTTTGCGCGTGCTGGTATTCTTTAAATAAACAGCGTAATGGGGGGCATGCAAAAAAGTGGTCAAGGGAAGAGAGGATAAAGGATTGTATGAAATGGGGAATCGAATTTGATTAAGTGCAAAATTCGGTCATTCATTCGAGCTTGGCTGTAAAGTAACGAACGAGCGCAGGAGATAAAAGACGGCCCCGGCCCCCCCGAACACACGTACGCACACAAGCGTAGTGAGAGCGCTCGAAAAACCCGGTTATGGGTGTTAAACTAGGCTATGAAGTTGCTGTGCGCGCCGTTTACCGCATTTACTTACCCGTTCGTTTGTTCGCTCGTTTATTCGCTGTTTGCGAATATGCATATGATATTTATTTTATTGCGTACGCACCGATTCACGCGCCGTTTGATGGATGTTTTGATTTATTACGATAAAGGACGAAAAAAGGATAAAGGGGGGTTCGTAGATTGCGTTTGTTGATGATGCTTCAAGACGTTTCAATTGAGTTTTAGCATCACAGATAATACGATTTGATTCGAGAACTTAGAGTACGTGTACTAAGTATAACAAATAGTAGTTTATTTCAGTTTAACTCTCTTTTAGGTGAGTTGATATGTGGGTGTAATGTTTACTTGCATGAACAATGGGGTATTGATGTTTTGCCTTTGTTCGCGATGAAGTGAAATACGAAATATGATTGTCGCCCTTCAAGCATCAACGATAAATGGGTGTAGCGCTGCGTTGCGCTGCTATAGTAACCCAGATAAACGGTAATCATCAACAAAGAGTGCGTTTTTGAGTAGAAATGTGTGCACACTGCTGCTGCTCCTCTTGCTGCTGCTGATGATCATCATCAAACGAACAAACAAACAAACAAGCAGCCGTTTTGCGTTCGCGTCGGATTAACGCAAACATTTCGTTTGGTAGGTCGATTCGGCGAATGTCGTCATGTCATTAGAGCGGCCAATTGAAATCGAGACCAACCCGAAAACCTATTTTACTTTTTAAAAGCTCTCCTCCTCTCTGCCGTTCGCGAGGCACACAACATCAGTCCGTGTTTCATCAATTACTACATACAGCAGGCGTGCTGCTGATGCTGCTGCTGCAATGCACATAACTCTCTCACAAGCAGTGCTTGAAACTCTTCTTGCGCGTGCGACTCTATTTAAAGTTGAACTCAAATCAAATTGGTATTTAGATCTCCGATCAGTGCTTTTTCCCATGCGAAGGAATTGTTTGTAGGCCATCGATAGTGATTGCATCTAAGGCGGTTTGCCGTCAACAAAAAAATATTTTAAAGTTCACATATTGTTCCTCGCATTTTTAGATCTTTTTTCATTCTGTTGATCTTCTTTTCTTTGGTTTGTTCACGTATACCGGCAGAACGAGGGAGGGGTGGTTATGGGGTTCGTGGGATATGTATTCTAACATTTTATAAGTGCTTTATAAAACTGATAATATTTTTAGCAGTTGAGTAATCAATCAATTCACATACGCACATATGGATAGTTCTTTTTTGCGTTAAAAGTTTATTTATGAGAATATTTGCAAAATGCAGTGGCAAGAACGAGGAATACGTAATAGGCGTTGATCCTTCACATACAGCGCGCAAATTGCAGATGATGACCTCATGGATGTGATGTGCTTAATTTTGTTTGATGCTAATATGACACACGAGACACACACATGTACATGCCATGCGGTTATCGGGCTAGGTACGCAAATCCCGCATACATGCGCAAGTAATTACGCACTAATAATAATAATGGACGCAGACACATACGCGAAACATGTCGAGGGCGTTTCCGCATTGAGCAATTATGTCATTTGTATTAATAATGAAAAAAAGCACTGACATAGTTTTTTCCTTACTTAAGTGTTATTAGCGCTCGCGATCTTTTCTTTTTGCTGTCCGGTTTCATTTAATTGGCGTTAATTTGTTCGGCATTTAGTTAATCTCGACGAAAAGTGTTTGCACTCGTAATAATTAATGCGAGATTAATTCGAATATATCAACAAAACTGAACCAGACTGGTATGAATGTAGCAACAATCAACAAACGATGTGAGAGAATCGATCGGTCGCCCGCCCGCCCTACTTTAATGCCTAAGCATGTCGCTTGCGCGCCACTTTTCAAATAACTTTTGCGCTCTTTTTTCTCTCGATTTTATTTTCTTCAATTAATGCTGCGCTGCGCTCTATGCGTCTTGCTCGACTGCTTAGTGAATCGTAGTTGAGAGCGTGCACGGCGTAAGAGATGGTAGAGAATGATTACGAATTGTACATGATTAGTAACACCTTTTCTTTCGTGTTTTCTGGGCGCCTGTGTGGGTGGTGGTCGTGTAAATATTGTACTTGAAAAATGTTGTCTTTAACAATCAGTACAGAGTCAGTAATTGATTTTCATAAATTTCTAATTCAAGTTAATGACGAGAAAGGAATATACTTCGCGATGTTTACGGGTAATTGAAGAAAAATGCTTATTGATTTATGCGATTGCGATAAGTCTAATGCAATTGGTAATTTCATGAAACGCATATACGCTTAGCATAATACATTTTTCACATTAATTGGGTCGTGACCTTTTTTCTCAAGCTGTGTGCGGCACGCTCTCGTTTGTTCGCTCGTTCGTCCTTTGCAGTTTACGTAGACGCAGTACACGGCTAGCTAGCTGGCTTGCTTGCTTGCTCTCTACTCTCTCTTCGCGATCATCTCTCCTCCGCGAGTGGCGGCTACTTCGATCTCCTTTTGGCCATCGAGCGGAGCGAGTGTAGGCCGCACTCGCACGGCCGCCTGGCAATGACAGCAAAGCAGTGAGCGCACACTCATTCGTCCATCTCATTGTCCTGGTCTCGTCTTCTTTTTTGGTTGTTGATTCAGTCTACTAATTCATGTTTTCATTGCGTACCCACCACGATCGCAGCGCGCGCGAGCGCCGCATTGCGAAATTGTCGCGTTGGGAAACACTTTGTTCAATTTCGTACGGTTTTGCACTTTCACTTTGCGATTTGTGTCGTCTTAATTCGTGGCTGAAGAATGAAATTTTCTGGATGGTTTAAACTTTGGTATCAGCAGCAACAGCAGTAGTAGTAGTAGTGCGCCAGACGAGACATGTATTTAATAGGCATAAAAGAAGAAGTGCCTTGCGCGTGCGGATGGCTGCGTTCGTTGACCGAACCCGAACGACCTCCCCGGGTCCGATGGCCCCCTTCAAGGGAAACCAGTACGGCGGAGAACATGTGCCTCCTCGAAGTATTATAGTAACAAAACGAAGAGTGCACTCACACGACTCAATTTCATCGCACTCAGGTTTAACAGTACACGAATCAATTTCTATTAAGATAAGAGATTTCCGAGAGAAAGCGTTAATTAAATATGTTACGACATTTTGATAAACAGGATATACGTACAACGGTCCTTTGCGCGAGAACGGCCTTTCCTTCTTTTTGAAAGAATATGAGATTTTAATTAAATGAAGAGATTAGGATTATTTATGCTGAGTATGCTCTAATTAATTTCTTGAAATGAATTCAAGGATAATGAATGAACAAAGGCGGGATAGAAAATTGGGAACAAAGGATAAGAACATTTTCATAAAATTTCCGAAATAATAATAATTTGTAAATGAAATGAGAGCGTAAAATGAATATTTGAATATCGTTCAGTAAATGAGTGAGAAACGCAAAAAATATTCAGTTAACAATCGTATTGTTTAACTGAGTGAATGACTGACAGAGTTCTCGATGTACGAAATGTACGCAATGCTCACAGGACGAAGTAATAAGATCATCAAGCACAGTGGATCACGACGCGCCCGCCGCCGCCTTTTGTCATGGTGAAAGTTTCAATTGTTTCCACACACTCTTACACGTAATAGAATACAACATACACGCTTATGCATGTGGTTTAACCGTATTTATTGTTTCGTTTCGTTTCACCGACATGCAAATTTCATTATTATTTGCTTTCAATTCATTTTTGAGTACGTCTTTTTCAATAGCAACCTTTGATTTCGAATTGAATTCGTTCGTGGAGAAATAGACGCTTTTTATACGCTAATCCAGATTAAGCATTTATATATCTTTTTGTGTTTTTAATGTCAATCCATAATGAAACGAAATGAGGATAGCACACCTATAAGAAAATAAGAGATTGCGAGTAATATGCATAATGATGATAAATAAACTCGTGACGACACGAGGAAAACCTTGACCCTATGGCACATTTTTCCAATTTTACTTGACGTGTCGGTAGTAACTCTCTTTTTTTTTATATACATACATTCATTCCACTTTCTGTCTATTTCTCATCAGCTTGAGCCGTAATTGGATTGGACGAGTGTGTGGTGATTTAATTAAAATGTATTTAAATGTACTTCTTTATCACCCCAGCGTTGCACAAGAGCGAATTGAAATTTTGATTGTACACTTGATTTCGACACTCGGTTGACTTATATAACGTACGCATTTCGTCCAGGTATTAATTGCTGAAAAATGAAAGCATTTTCGAGCAGCAGATGTGACTCTCTAAACAAAGACGCCTAACTTGCGGCGCAAACGATTGCAAACATATTGCGAAGTCTTTCTTTGCTCGCTCCGAGTTTCGTTTCGTTTCGAAAACGCAATAATATGAATCCGGCGCGAGTGCGCGATGATTGGCAACGCGTGGCTCCATTCGAAAAGGGTCACTTTCACTCTTTCTGCGCTCTGCGTACGCCGCTTTTGTTTCAACACGCGTCAAAGTGAGTTGAGCTGCGCTGCGCTGAGAGAAGGACGAAGTACAATTATATTTGTTTTGATGGTTGGTGGCGGTGGTGGTGGTGGTGTTGGCGACCCACGCGATGCAAACCCAAAAAACGCATACGCGCGCCCGTGATCAATGTATGTCAATCGCATACAGTGCGCGCGAGCGAACGAGCGAACTGCAATCGCGTATACGATTGCGACAATTGGAAAGCCGAAAAAAAAATTTATTTAAGACTATGCAAAAAGTCGGGTTGGCTTAGGTTATGCACACGTTGCATGCACGGTGAATGTACGCCAGCCAGCCAGCCAGCCCTCTTAACCTATTCCCATTTCGTTTACTTACTTCACATCGGATTTCGTTAGTCGACAAATTACCTATTGCTAAACCAGCCGACTAACTGGCGTGTTGCAGTCTCGATCGTCGTTAGCGACTGCTGCCGCTGCTGCTGTTGCTTACTTTTTTGTTGTTGTTGTTTATGCACGCGTATGCCAAACAATCGGCGACGATTTATTTATGCATCCACATTGGATATTTCAGGGCATTGAGTACACAGCGCGCGCGCGCACGTTGAAAGTGGGTCCTGCTCCTTTAGCTTCGTTTTGCAACATCAACAGCATCAATTGTTGATTTGCACATGCCAAATGGGTGTGTTTTGTATACGAATTGTTCTTCATTGTTCAAACTAGATTGCAAATGACACACCTGAATTTATTTTTTTTGTAAATTTGGCAAATTGTTAAAGAGTCTTACTTTACCAAGTTCTCAACTTTTGCCAACGATACAAGACGAAAATTAAATCAATTTTCTTGAGGTAGAAAAAGATTAAGTGAAATAATTAATGCGAGGATAATAGACGCACCCTGAATATTAGGCAATCGAAATTAAGCACGTGAGTAATAGGTCGGCGGGCAGGGAAAGTTATTTACGTTAGTAGGGCGCGCATTGCATTAGAAACCGTATTACCACACTGCGAATGAATGTTTGTTTAGCGCACGAGCGTTGTTCGTTGCCAGGCAACAATATACAACAATATGCGAATGCAACGTGTTGTGTGTCCTTTTACACACGTCTGCACTTTAAAGAGCGCCTAACTGCAGCAATGCACGAGTGTTGCAATAACGTGCGCGATGCACTATTGCAATTTGCACACACAGAGTTTGTAAGCAAGCAGGCAAGTAACCTGCCTACTTTCAAGCGCGCACTCATTTCACTCACCACGCTATCCAGTTAGCTAGCTAGCCAGCTAGATAGCCGCCACCGAGCCATTGGCGAATGCACGCGTGGAATGCACACTCATGCTAATTTATTGTTATAGTTTATTTCACTATTTCTAATAAGTAATTGCAACAAATGCAAATGTGCAAATCGTGGCAATTAAGACCGAAGGAGCACACGAGCTCATGGTGAAAATGCTGATACAAAGGAAGCAAATGGGAGACAAGATGTTGAAGGTGCCAGCGTGTTGGCAGAGGATGGAAAATAATTATAAACAAAAGGCAAACGTATAATAGCCAAGAGACTGAATGCGTTCGAGGACGTTAATTTTCAATTAAAATTATTCATTAGGTGGTAGGATGAAGTGTGCGCACACTTCTTTTACAAACTGGCACATGTCACATTTGATTGCTACTTGAGATCATGCACATTTTAGACGAATGTTGATAAGAGATTAGAAGAAACAATCAGCTGTTTTGTTTACATTGGCAACTATTAGGTGAATTGGTTGCCAAGCGCATATAAAAATAAGAAGTTATTTATATTTGGTGCGAAACTTTGAATTATGATGATTTAGTCCAATAACTTTAGCACAAAGCACTAGAGCCTACTACTAAACTACCTGTGCGCGCTTTTTGCAATAGTAGCTAGCGTTGTTGCGTGTTTAGGTAAATGTCAAAAATGTTGAGTGTCTTCTTTCGAAAATTGCCTAACGCGCACAACACAACGTAAAGTAGGTTGCGATTACACGATTATTGCTATATCGTCTATAAATATATTTTATGCGTGGCGTGGCATCGCATCGCCTTTGCTTTTTGTCTATGAATCGCGTATCTCTATTGCTAAAACACTATTCTTTCGTTTGCCATTTATTTAGTTGTACAAATAATAACATAATTATTACGTTGTAAGACGTTCTCGTAGAAAACAGTACTAATCCATACAATTTAATTATAGATTTTTATTGGAAACTGTAAGAAAATTACAAATACGCGAATGCGGATAATAAGAAAACGAAGAGGTAGATTTAGGAATGGAAATTGTGATGATGAATCACAACGCGAACTATCCGTAAGTATTTTGCACAATTATTATTTCTTTTGCCTTATTTTGGGGATGATTATACGGGCGTTTTATGGTGTAAACGTATTAAAGGTGAGATGTATAAAGGGACGATTGATTTATCAATAATGCTGACGATTTATCGCGGAAAAAATGGTTTATTTTTTATCGCGTTTGAAACGGCTGGTTGGGTTGACTTGCATTGTGTTCAAAGCGAGGACACAAGCAGGCAAGCAAGCAGGCTGTTTGCTGGCTTTGAGCTGAAATGCCGCAGCCCTTCAAGGTTAGCCCCGTGGTGGCAACCTTCGGCTGAACTTTGCGTGTGGTTTGTGCTTATTGTTGAAACATGCATGTTCCACAAAATACGAGAATATACGAGGTGTATTGCAAACGATAGAGCGAACGATATAATATATAAATATTGTGGGGCAGGATGAGAGCTGTGATATCCTTTATTCAATCTGAACAATGCGAGATTAATCGATGGTTGCGAGGAGGAGGAATTTTGTGGAAGAATGATATAGATGATCCTGTTTTATTTGTCTGGTTGGCGGAAAAACGTACGTCTTTCTTTCTTCGTAGTTTTCTTTGTTATGGATTCTTGTGATCCTTTTCTTTGCTCCTTTTTTTATATTGCTTTGACCTGGCAAAAATGGTTCGCGGCTTGAAGGTCGGCGAAATAGAATCGCAGGAGTCGGTTGGCTTAGGTCAAGACAGCCTTGAGCGATGATTGTGTAAGGACGAGTTGCAGATTATTCGAGAGTGGTTTCTTTGGTGAATTTCGTAATTGCATAATTTGAATTTTTGCTCGAGAGATTTGCCAGTGACACAAATTTCAATTCAAATCTTTTCCAATGCTTCCCAAAAAAGAAGATAAATTTAATTTTATACTTTTTCAACATTGTGATGAAAATTAAATGAGAAGTTGATGTCAATTTCGTACGGATCTCAAAAGCATCCCTTCATCCATTGAGGGGATAGTTTGTTGGCAGAGTGTGTATATTATAATTTTCCATTCATTCCATTTGCGTGCGTTTCGCGATGCTTGAATAGCTGCTTATTTGTGGTTCAATAACGTCGGTGAATAGATGAATTTTACATTGGCGATATGTGTTTAATTCTGATACAGTACGAACGTTTCATAACTTAGGAGGGATGATTGTGAATCACGAGTAATTAATTCCACGATCAATTTATGTTCAACTTTTGAACAAATCCTCGCTAAGTATATTTGTAGTTATCGCAATACAAATTTTGAGTTAACATTGCGAAATTTAGCTACTCGGTATATGTTGGCGTAGTAATATGCGAATAGGATAGGGGTAGTTTCGTTGTTGATGTCGCAAAGCGTGCAATGAGAACGTGGAACACGAACGTGGATGCTGTAATTTCGCAGTCTGGCGCAGAAATGCCCGAGCCACCCCCGGTCTATCTAACCAACACACATTTACAGCTTATGAATTTCTATCTGTTCGCGTCTCGTGTACGTGCAGGCGGTTTGCGTTTGGATTTGTTTGAGAGCGGAGCACAGCAGAGCATGCCCCCGAAAAAGAGAAATCGATACACTCACTCGTTCGTTGTGTTATAACTATATATTCTCGTGTCTCATTCATTTACTTGGTACCTACATTATACACTTTTCATACTTGTTAAATATCACTTGAAAATATCACTATTTCTTAATTCAGGATGTTTAGAGAGAAGAGATTAGAGAAGCAATTCTTTAAAGTCTGCTTTTCTATTGAATGTTTGTTCATTCATTCATTCATTGGCTATCACTTATAATATTGATTAATTTTTAATTATCCTCTCATTTATGATTCTAAAAATTAATTTGCAGTATATTTGATTAAACTACATACATATGGGTGAACCACTTTAGTACATTTAACGCATCGCTTGCGTTCTCGTTATTATGAAATTCAATTAGCCATCAAATTCATTTAATCCAGTTGCATTGTGTGTAGGTTTTAATGCACATTCTGTTTACACTGCGGTTTCGACGATTCCAATTGTTCCGATATTTTTATTGACGCGTTTAAACATGAGTTTGAGTTAGGTCCGAAACGAACGCAATTAAACGTGAAACGTTGATTTGTTGATTGGAAATTTAATATTTGCCAAGAGGGGAGTTTGCGCTTGTTTTTGGGGAATTTTGAAAGTTATTAAATTTTTTAATCGTGCATGAAAAGAAACGCGAATGATAACGAAGACTGCGAGTTTCGGTTGACACTGTTTGTTTGTCATTGATTGCATTGCATTGCGTTGGTTGGTGCTCGACGAAGGGAAAGCGCCTCGCAAGTAAGTCCTTTCGCCATAATATCTCGGCCGGGTGAAACTAGGAAACATTTCACTTTGCTCAATTTCATCCGACACACGAGCAACGCCAACGAACGACCGAGCAGCAGCAGCAGCACAGTTTGCTTCGACGCGTTACGTCAATTTTTTTGTGCCTCTATTTTCCTTTCTTTTTCAGTGAAATTTCTTACTTTGCGCGTTTGGCGCACGAAAGCATTTAAACGTTTTTGAAGCCGCGAGAAGAGAAATTTCATTCGGCGTGCTCGCTGCGAAATAAATCACTAATCTGTAATGGGTTGAAAAGTTTTTATCGCACGTTTTAATTCGATTTGCAAACTAATTTGATTTGATTGTTTTTCGACAAAATTTAACCGAAAGAAGAAGATGCGGTGAGGAGGAAAAAGTTGTATAATGTCATTAAACTCTTTTAGATGATGGAGGAGAGCATTTGATGGCAATGCTCTCTTCAAAGTTGTATAATGTGGTGTGGTGTGGTATGTTGTTATTGTCAATGGTACGTTACCATTGCGCATATGTCAGCTAACCAACAAACCATCAATGGTCTTTTTTCCGCTTCTCTTTTCTTCCTTCGTGATGAGTAAATTGTCCATAATAAAGGTTGTTGACTTGCTTACTGCGTCATGGATCTCTTTGTGGATTTGTTCTTTTTTCTCCTTGGCTTCGTCATGCTTAAGAATTTAGTAGTTCATTTATTCACGTTTCAAAAATAATTCAAGTTTTTCGATGTTGCCGACGAGGACGACGTTGGGTTATCGCTAATTGTGTGTTTAATTAATTTTGGGATATGTCAGGCGATTGCGTTTAGATACAAAGCGGAAAAGTGCAGTGCATTGAACGCAGTTCACAGGTTTTAGTTGTATTTGTTGCTTGAAAAGGCTTTAACATTATGTATTTCTATACGTATAAACGAATGTATGGCTGTATGATGGCGCTTTGGAATGAACGCAAAGGATGACCAAGTTTGAAGGTCATTGCTTGCGTTGTTGAACCGGGCTGGTGCAATGCTCTGAACGGATTCCTCACATTATCTTTCAACTAATGCTCTGCCAACTGTTACCGGCTTGTTAAGCGTGTACTTGTCGATTGGTTACGTCGAAATTCTTCCGCAACTTTAGATATTATTATCCAAACTTGGGATTATTACTAGAGACAAATGGATTAAAGATTTTCCTCAACCTAGACTACTTCCTGGGTTAATTTGTTAGTGATTTTATTCGTGAAATTGAAAATGATGAAGTAGCGCACTAAGAGGAGAAAAGGAGTAAATCTGTTATGTGGAGCAGATAAAATTGCAATTGGCAGGACAAGCAATACGCTAAGTTGTTCCTCTGCTGATGAGATGAAGTAAACAATCTTCTGTTGCTGTGTTGCATCTTCATTTTTACTTTCACTCATTGTGAACGACACGCGCACGAGCTATGAGCGCGAGTGCAATCAATGCGCTTTTGCACGCTCAATCTTTCACTTTCGTTCATTTTTCGTTTCATTATTAAATACATATTATTATTACCCGACGCATTATCACATTACGCGAATTTTCTACGCGTCGTATTTGGCCTGTGAATACACGGCGAGTTTTAAGCATCTATCATATTTGGACATTAAAATGTTGCGCGTCATGCGTCCGAAATGAAAAATAAATTAAGTATAGTTATTTACTCAAGTTAACGGGTATTCGTACGAGCGCTGAATTAAACGGAATAATGTTATAATGTTGCAAAACAACAAAAACGAAATAGTTGTCATGGCAATCTGCATAACAGTACAAAATATTTATTTGCACGTATGTATGTTTGTATAAAAGAATGATGATGATAATACCTGTATGATGCTGACTTACTACGATGTATGTGAGCGTGCGTGGATGGGCATTTGCAAATGTGGAAATATATTCATTCGTTGTATGTATTTCTGCTGGAAACAGTTGATGATGAGAGGCGACTGGTTAGGTCATCGCACCGCGCAGGTTCACTGTACATTTAAAAACAAATGGGAATGCGCATCACACCAGTGATACATACTAATAATCAACAAATAACAAGAAAAATATTTGGATTTCAATTACCAATTGTTTCAAAGGCGCTGAAAGTTTTGGGGGTTGACTTGTTGACAAAATAAGATTGGGATTGCAGATGAAATTACAATTTCTAGTTGAACGAATCAACTCGCGGGTTGTTGGGCATTTAAGACCAATTAAATTATGTATCATAAATAATCTAATTATTAGCAAACAAATACGTACGCCATCGATAATATTTTGCCAGCCATATCTATTTATTTCATTCATTTACTGATAAAATTGACTAGGACAAATATTCGTATGTCGTATGAATGCATGTTAAATTCGCCGTTCAATGAGTCAATAAATATGAATCACTTATTATTACGATTCAATGGATTAAATACAATGTGAAGTGAAGTGTCAATTGACATTTCACATTGAGCTGGAACGGTTTAATTTCATGATGAATACGCGTAATTACGTCGCGCACTGTGCATTGTGCTCAATTACTGCCGAAAATTAATCATCAAGTTTGCATTTAATCATGACAATTTGCAGCTGTTAAAAATTTATTTCATACTTGGCTATATTAAGAATTTTTTGAAATGACTGCGTCGCTATGCTGATATTTAAATATCTTTTTGGGAGAAATACGAGAAATCATTTTATTGGCCTGGAAGTAATGAGGTAATGAAAATAATGTCGAAGAGAGATGTGCAGTGGAAAGAAAGTGTTTCACTTTCATTTCATGTGAGATTTTATATTCTAATTTCACCTACAATTCATTCATTGCATTCCGCATGATTCATAAACTTTTGATGTGCTTCAAAAGCAAAACAAACACATTGCTTTTCCATTGTTTCTCAAGTGGCTTTGGCACTTTATCACACGACGAAATAATTTTTGTTTTAGTTGCATATCATCGTCTTAAAAGTCTCTGATAATTATTGAATGCAACTATTATGTTGTTCATAATTATGCTGGATTATTTCGTTGCATTGTATTAATGACATTTTTGATTGATCCACAATCGCAAATAGTTTTGCGTGCAGTTTGCTTAAAGTGCTTTCCAAAATTAGAAATTTCTCATTATGCGATTACCCGATGTGGCGCTTGCCTGCACTGATACGACGTATCCGATGAAATGAAAGCCTTTCAATTCTTTCTCTCCAAGATGCTTTTACTCTCGAATTCACTCTAGTTAAAATCTATCGAAATTATGAATATATTCTCGGGAAGTAGTCGCGAAAGAAGCACAAGTTTCCATGGAAATTGAGCAGTAAATGTAATTTACTCTTGGCACTTTAAAACTTGCGCGCTAATATATTATTAAGCGTTCACGGCACAGCGAACGAACGCAAGTACATTTCATTTTACTAGCAAGTCTCCTTGTTTTTCTACATTGTTGTTGTTAGTCAGTGACCGCCAGCAAAGTGCTCAACAAAACTTAACTCGGCTTCTCGGATAAAATGCGTGATATGTGTATTGCAGGCCTAGCTATTTGTACTTTGTTGCTCGTACATAGCAAGTAAGCAAGCGAGCAATAATAAAATGGCAATGATCTCGATTCGCTGTTTCTTCCCACTGTTCAGATCTACATTAACATGCACTCGACGAATGTAAATACATTATCCATCCATCCTAACGTACGTACGTACGTACCTACTCGTTGAAGAAGTAAGTTTATTATTCATTGGATGTCATTTTCTGGCCATTAAAAAAATTACTTGCAATTGAACGTAAAATGCAATTGATTATATCAGCGACGCTAATTTTAGCTTATATTCAACAATGACAACAGCGAATTTAATTAATGTTGTTGGTGTATAGCATAAGCGGTAATGATTGCATTGATTCGATACGAACGAATTGATTGGATATTGCACATGCAGAAACGCATGATGCATTATTTGACATTTACGCTGATTGGACTCGTGCACGATCAATGTGCTTGATTATGCATTTTCAACACGTGCGATTTGTGCACGGCACGTGGAGCGAACGGAGCAACGAGTTAATTACGAGCGTATTCGCTTCCGCTGGCGGCGGTATTGACTCCTCTTCGTTCGGTACGCCTGCGAGCACGAATGCCCTGAGTCAACAATCTTTGATGAGCGACTTTGAACTCGCAATGACCGCGCCGCGCCGCAACGCAATGCAACGCAACGCAATGCGAAGCAAACTCATCATGCGAGAGTGCATTAGATTATTATTATACGCAACAAATGCTCATTGCGACTGATAATGCGCGGCAAGGTCAAATGCGCTTTGCCTGCGCTCGGACAATTTGTTTGTTGTGCGGTATTCCAATCCAATTCTCTGACACTGCGGTGACGTATTTGATCGATTTGTACTTGAAATCATTCGAATTACTCATGTCTGTCTATTTTTTTCCCCTTGGACGAGTTGACAGGCGAAGGGTTGAGGGCAGTGTGAATTTAATTCTTGGATCGGACATGTAACTTGTCTCTCCTTTGTTCGCGTTGGAGGGCTTTTCCTGCTTAATTCATTCGATTCAATGACACACACGTATTCGATTGCTTGCTTGCTTTGCTTGCTTCCCAGGGAGATAGATAGTATGGACATTTGAATTGCGCTTCGTTCGGTCATTGGACGCACGGGTCTATGACTCTCTACATGCTCTGCGCTTCACTTTGCTTCGTACGGGCATTAAGGCCGCTGACATTCATCACGGTCGCGCTGAAATAATTCGTATTGATGATGATTTAATTCAGATTCACTCCTAACCTGATCCGGTGGTTGTTTGCGATTGTTGATTAATTGGAATTAGTTATGAGCTGAGGGAAACGACGCCGCAGTCAACATGACCTGTTTTGCAATGAGCGCGCGGGCTCGCGTACGCGTAAAGAGGTTGTTTACTTAAGTGCCATGCCATCGTGTCGATGTTTTCAACCGCATTTTATTTTTAATCCGATTTTTGAGGTCAGTTATCTAACCGAAACGCAGCACTGAGTGTAAGTACTTGCGTTTCGATTTCCTTTTGTTCCCAATTCGCAGTCCGATATCGCAAATGCGCGGCCGGCCCGCACTGCGTTTAAGCCTTGAAGTTGTATAAACAGCAGCTCGCTCGCGGTTTCGAGTTATTATTTGCTAGAGCATGTATGGTTTTGGTGAGTGCGCTCAAGTTGGAATTGTTCGAATTTCCCACTGGATGTGTGGTGATGAGGATGATGATGATACTACCTTTTTACCTTGAAGGCATCGAGTTCGTCAAGCGTCGCTGAGCTCCATCGGCCTTCCTCCGCGCACTAGCTGACCGGTACCCTCCCTGGCCGTGTTGCGTGCGCCTCTTGAACGCAAATTGATATTATAAAAAAAGGACCTTGGCCGAACGGACGCGCGAATATTCGGTGGAGCTAGAGCGTGTGCGCGCCTTGTTCGCCTGCTTGCTCTCGATGTGCGATGTTGAGCGGAGTTTTCCCTATTGTGAGCGCGAGCCTGACGACTTACGCTGATTTATTTGCATTTATTGGTGTTGATTTTAAACGTAAACACGTCGAGTTTTCATAATCTACCTTCGACGTCGATGTAATATCAGCAAATCGTGTGTTACTAAGTATTGGACAATTCCATCAGGAACTTGCGAAAGTGACAACGTGAAAGTTATTGCTTTGCGTTTTGCGCTCAAACAAATCGTCTGCCGGGTGATTCC
Organism: Aleochara curtula; assembly: GCA_963978815.1. NCBI lineage: Eukaryota > Metazoa > Arthropoda > Insecta > Coleoptera > Staphylinidae > Aleochara > Aleochara curtula. The sequence goes on along the minus strand of OZ022221.1, from coordinate 9,604,856 downwards.
CAACTGCGGTGTGAGCAGTTTGTTGGACGGTTTTATGTGTTTCATATTCGGGAGCCGAAGGAATTGTTGCGATAAAGTGTTGCGGTATTGCCTGTAATGATATAATGTGCATGGAGATACTGTTGACATTGTTTGCTAACGTTAGAATTTCTTTCTTTTGCAGGCTGCCGGTTGTGAGTGACTGCTCGACCGCTCAGACGGCACGAGTGAGCTCCAACCTACACTCGACGAGCAGCATGGCTGTGAGCCGCGTGCCGAGCCCACCACCGCAAGAAGTCAACACCCCCGTCGCGGAGAATTGGTGTTATACTCAGGTGCAGTAAATGTTTTTAATCTCGATTCCAAAACACGTGTTCAATGCAGCGCACGCGGAATATGCGCGTGTTCGTCATTGTGCTGCATACTACGTATACAATCCTCACGCACGCGACGTCATCTACCAGCGACGTAAGCAAACGCAGCCGATTACTCGCCGAGTTAACCTGCAAACCGTCAATTCAAAATCCCATCCGATGATATCAATACGTTTCGTGTTTTTTTTCTTGTTTTGTTCTTGTGCATATGTCGTTATTTAACTTTTTCAAAAATGTCTGGTCGCGTGATCATATCGACACTCAATGTGAGGCAGTAACACGTCCAAAAAGAACTAGGGTGAGTATCCAAAAAGTTTGCATATCAATGACATCACTCTCATATGGCAAAACGTGTTTATTGCGTGTGCATTATTGCACTATTAATCTATTATTAAAACTAATGACAACCTGTTCTAATTGTTATAGGGTTTTGTTAATGTTGATGATTGGTGTTCGCAGGTTAAAGTAGTCAAGTTCAGTTACATGTGGACCATAAACAATTTTAGTTTCTGTCGCGAGGAGATGGGCGAAGTTCTTAAATCATCCACGTTCTCTGCTGGTGCCAATGATAAATTAAAATGGTAATTAACAAACAAGTGACTGTTGTCAGCATGTGCTTTCGGATTGTTGACAACAGTTTTGTTTTGCGAATGCAAAGTATGCATTTTACGTTTACGTTTTGTAGGTGTCTCAGAGTAAATCCGAAAGGGTTGGATGAGGAAAGCAAAGACTATTTGTCTCTCTATTTGTTGCTCGTATCGTGCAACAAGAGCGAGGTGCGCGCCAAATTCAAATTCAGCATACTGAACGCAAAACGTGAGGAGACGAAGGCGATGGAAAGCCAACGCGCTTATCGATTCGTACAGGGCAAGGATTGGGGTTTCAAGAAATTCATACGCCGGGATTTCCTGCTGGATGAAGCGAACGGCCTTCTGCCTGATGACAAATTAACAATATTCTGTGAAGTAAGTGCACATTCTAATTACACGCCATGCATAATGCAACGACGCACTGCGCTCATAGATCGCTTGATAGCTGGTCAAATGTGGTCACGTTGTCAGATGCCATTTCTAATATAACAGAAAACGTGCAACATGGTTTATCGTCCTTGATATATGATACTACCAGTGGTAGTTTGTATTATCTGCTTGCGCACGTGTTTCACGCATATTGCCATTTTAGAACAACAAGATTACAGCCGTGGATTTTGCCCTTTCTAATTAGTCCCCCCATTGTCGAATCGACATGTACATGAAAAGATATTCACAATATATGAAGCATACATTACTATTGATGGCCAAGAGAACAATCACAAAGTCGAGTTTGCAAAGAGGCGAAGAATGTGAAACAATTATATAATGCTAATGCGCGCCGTTGACCTAAATGTCACGCTAAATGGGACGACGCTATTCAATCTTGTGTGAAATTACACATTCGGTCGCTTTCCACGTACACACACGCATATTTCTTGTTGCTTAATGCGTGCCGCGTAATTATATTCGGCTTGATTCGACACCGCCTGCTATCTGATGCCTAATCGAATTTATTAACTTATGGCAAGATAAATAGCTAGATATAGATTTGAGCTTGTGCTTTGTTGTTGTTTGTGGTTCGGGGCGCGGTAAAAATTATTATTAAGCGGTACAACGAATCAATAATTTCGTATTTCTATTGGCATTGATGTCAGATGCGCTTGAACGTTACATACGCGTGCACACTGCGCGCCGATTAAGTATGTAAACGCTTGCGTCCTCGAGTCAAATTGAAATTTCGATTTGATTATGTGTACTGTAATGTACAACAACAATAATGTTAGGAATGGTAGATTTACTTTTTATTGTGGCACATTGTTAGACTTTCTGAGGGACGAATTTAATTAAGCGTGAAACGTTCAATTAATCATAGTCGTAGTGGCAAATGCTAAAGGGCCTGCTTATTCGATTGTTATTTGTTGCTATTGAAACGAACGCGCGGACACATTAGCTTTTAACGTCTGTCCGTTTATGTAACAAGCATTTGAAATAATAATTGTAATTAAACGAATTTTTGGTGCATAGCGTATGCGTTATTGGGAAATCGCTTCACGCCATACACAAACATTTTCTATCTATCGATACGTATTACTGTTGAATTACATTACACAGTGACTTTGGAAATGCCAATTTATGCATCACATGTATATTTCAAGGCAAGCAATGCATATTTACACATCGTGCTTGTGCACTTCTTGATTGTTTTTAATGCCAGCGAGCGCATAAAAATATACAATGCGGAAATAATCAATCGGTTGGAATGGAATTGACAATAACAATATGTATTATTTGTGTTCGCAGGTTAGCGTAGTAGCCGATAGTGTAAACATTTCTGGCCAGTCGAATACAGTCCAATTCAAGGTTCCTGAGTGTCGATTATCCGACGATTTGGGTCAGCTCTTCGAAAACCAAAAATTTAGCGATGTTACTTTATCAGTGTCCGGTAGGGAATTTCAGGCACATAAGTCAATATTAGCAGGTGAGCACGCATTAAATTTGCACACGTTAAGTGAACACGCGTGAACTAATTGCCCTCGTTTATTTCGCAGCGAGGAGCCCTGTGTTCCAAGCGATGTTCGAACATGAAATGGAGGAACGCAAACATAATCGGGTAGATATCACGGATGTGGACCATGAGGTTCTGCGGGAGATGCTGCGCTTTATATACACGGGCAAGGCGTCGAATCTGGAAAAGATGGCAGACGATTTACTCGCAGCTGCCGATAAGGTAAGTTGGGAATGCTTTATTGGCTCATTAGCCGTAAGCACCTGCGAAGCAAGCGAGCGAGCCAGCGAGTTGATTACATAATGGCGATTGCATTATTTCAGTATGCACTGGAGCGACTCAAAGTGATGTGCGAGGAAGCGCTGTGCACAAATTTGTCGATTGAGAACGCCGCCGAAATATTAATTCTCGCCGACTTGCATAGCGCCGACCAGCTGAAAGCTCAGGCCATCGATTTCATTAACACGTAAGCACGACAACGGCGTACTCGCTGTTTATTATTCGATTATTACAGCACCTTAACGATTTCTCTTTACTCGCGCAGGCACGCTACGGACGTGATGGACACGCCGGGCTGGAAGTCGATGATACAGACGCATCCGCACCTCATCGCCGAAGCGTTTCGTGCGCTGGCGACACAACAGATACCGCCGATAGGGCCACCGCGGAAACGCGTCAAGCAGAGCTGAACCCTACCGTGGAATTAAAATGAGTGCCAGAGACTGCTTAACTTACATGTGTTCATACAAGACACTCGACAGTGATTCGAATTACTTCATTAACTACCTATTATTACCCACCCCTACAACTAGTTCGACTACTACTACTACGATGATGTTCTTCATTTCGTTCTAAATCATTCATTTATTTCGTTGATAATTATAACAAATTCTCCATGATTATTGTGGTTGCGTTAGTTTCTCTCGTTATGTAATAATGACAAAGGCCCCCTGTAATTTGTTCAATGGCGCAGTGAGTTTGCGACCTATAAATTTTGGAAGGAATTAAGGCAGATTATGGTCGGGTTGGCAGCCGCGCAGAAATCGCTGGCGTTGATCTGCTAAAAACTTACACCAAACGCGCAACTTAGGCTTTGAGCAAGCAATCAACTCGAACAAGTTACGTGCGAAATTTTATCTTGTAACTAAATTTTATCCAATTATAAGCTCCCCGTTCTTTTTTCATACTACAAGAAAATTATACATACACGCTTGTGTATCTATTTAACGCAGGAAAACAAACAAAAACATATTATATGCATATAAACTAGCAGGCAAAAAAGAAACAATGTGTACAGAGTAGAAAGTAATTGTAAATTTGCTCATATCTTAAAGGAGTATGTAATAAGTGTGTGTAATAGGGAGGGAAAACCAAGGGAATCCAATACTCACTGTTCCACTCAACAATTTAACAAGATAACAGAATTGTGATATAAACGACCACAGCTTGTTCCTATTGAGGGACTCCACATCCTCTTATAATTTAAGTTAGCTTATGTAATATTATTTACTAATAATGATCTCTGAATAAGCTAAGGTCAAAGTTATACATATTATTTTTTCTGTGTTTAGGCGCTTAGCAAGTAATGCTGAAGCAATCTAATGTATGCGAATGATACGGACACTAAGAAAAATTGTAACTGTAAAGAAAATGTTGCTTTTCCATTGGGTTTTTTTTTGTTAAACGTTTGACCGGTCGCCATCTGGAGACTCGCCGATTCGAACCATGATTTTAACATTAATATTTGTGTAACAAATATCACTCATTCGCGTGGGGTAAAATGCAAAAGAATCAATTTGTGCGAATGTACATTGTATGCGAATGCTCTTTGTGGGTATCAGAAGCAAATCAACAATTTTATAAGTGAAAAGATGCATATGGAACAAACGTTTGTAATGCGAATAGATCATCAATCAAATAATTGAAATAACATGCAAAATTTGATATACGATTATAGATGTTCATAACGTGGCGCATTCGAAATTAGTGGTTGTATCAGAAATTCACTAGCCTTATAGACATTTATCACAAGCAATATCTTCCAAACATTGATGCTAACAAACCAACAGCCGAATCAGAAACTATCCGCAAACTATCTGTTTCTAAGCCATACAGCAAATCTTGATTAGTGGTACGGCATTCAATGTTTTGTGGAATGTTGTTTCTGTTTGTAAAAAGAAAAGTTCTTGGTATAAGAGTTGCGTTCAAAGAGCATTAGAAAAAGTTGGACGTGTGCATTTGGGCACTGCAAACCAAAATTGTAAAATCATTTATCATGTGAATTATTTCGTTTAGCGTTTTATGTATGGCTGTGTTTTTCTAGAACAGCCAGTATTAATCTAGCAAGTAAAGAAAACAAGTTATACATGATTTTGGCTTAATTCTGAGCAATGTATAAATAATAATAAGATGTTTCATTACAAACAGATCATGTCGGCATTGTTTTTTTTTTCATTGATCGATTCATCCACCAAAATATGTGTAAAATGGCTGTTGAGAAAAATACCATCTGAACATGAAATTCCATTACATCTTCGAATATCAATCGGATTGGGATGATAGTTTGGATACGTTTTAATTGTGAGTGTTAGTTGGTTACAAGTATTAAATACATATCTGTTGAAATTATCATCTAATTAATTCTATATTTATTTGGCTATCGTCATTATATCTTCATTTCAATTTGTAAATAACCAAATAAAGATAGAATGTTCATAGATATTCTGGCTGGAAATCTGTTAAAGTTGATATGATTTGTTATAGTGTAGTTTTGAAAAAGTTGTGCCATTGGTTGCATACTGCAAACGGTGTATTGCGAATTTAATAGCTCATTTGTAAATGATAATTTAATTCAATTTAGTCAAAACAATGTAGTTGCAAAAGCATATTGCCACTAAAGCAAAACATTAATTTCATTAAATGCGGTATTAGCGCAAGCATTAATAGTCAAGGCGATTCAGGATGATAAATAATTTTAGACACAGCTTTTAAGCATAATTAGCACTAAGTGCATAAAGCATACGCCTTGATTCGATTTGAATGAATAGCGCATGCTGATAAGAGATTTGCAATGATAAAGTGCGCTCGCCGCCAGTTTGAAATCTTTTGGGGCGAAAGGGCGGACTGCACTTGTACGGCGAGCTTCTTCCGGTCATGCGCAGCTCGCCGCCATATTAGAGAAGCGGCAGCAGCGCCATATTGAGAATAGGCGGTTGCTCTGTATAGTTAGCGTAGCGCGAGCTCGATTCGCCGAATCGTGAATCGCCATCATCGTTAAATCGCGATTAGTACGGCTGCAAGTGGATTATGGGCCGCGTTATATACTGTATTCGGTGCTAAGGTGCATGTCCGCGGTGTCGTCGTTGCAGAATCGCGTCGTGCAAGCGTGCCCCCCGTGCATTCGCCCGAAACGCCGAAGAAGAGCCACATACATATACAGGTCGGTGCCATCGTCCCGCGACCGCTGTCACTGTGTTCGAAGGCACATTGAATTCGCACGCCCAGTCATCGCTGTGCCCCAAAGTGTTCCAGCATCGACGCCTCCGCCGCCGTCGTCGTCGTTGCATCCAAGTGGTAGTTAGTGAGTGTTATCGGCTCCGGACTAGAGTGATCTAATGCCATTGCTGGCGTGGTGCATACGCGTCCAAGTGGACTGAGGGGCACTGTGCACTAGTGCCGAGACCATCATCAGCGGGTGCGCCGTCGTCCACGGCAATCCGATTTGTACGAAACGTTTTGTGGCTTCATCGAATCTCGTTTGTCGTAATGCGATTATAAGTGTGCGGCGGCATAGGCGTGTGTCTCCCGTGCGAAAGTGTATGTGCGTGCGTGTCAGCTTCGAGAGCGGGCTGGTGTGAGTGTGGTCGAAAAGCACGGAGCACGACGGCCGAAACGCAGAGAAGCAGCAGCAGCAGCGACGGGCCGTGAGGAGAATGTTACTTCACGAAATTGAACTGCTGCACCACACCCAAGTGACAACGCTCGTCGTCTTCGTCGGACAGGCCACCCGCTACTAGCACTCGGCCTCCCATCGCCGCCGTTCAGTTCAGGCTCTTTTTCGCCGTCTTGTTGTGTGCTTTGAATACGTTCATTTCATTACCATCGTCATCTTGGTCGACATCATCACCGTCGTCATCATCGGCCGCCACCACCATTCAGCGCTTCACACCCTGTTCGGCAAGCGAGTGCATTTTGTTGGCGTGGATGCTAGCGGCTACGAGGACGGCACTGTCGCTATACAAAAAGTATGACCATGTCCTGCTGTCAGTCAGATGAGGTGCGGGAACAGAAGCGTATCAACCAGGAGATCGAGAGGCAGCTCAAACGGGACAAGCGAGATGCACGCCGGGAGCTCAAACTTCTGCTGCTCGGTAAGCAATCATCGTCATGTCCGTTTCCATAAACAAACAAACAAACATACATCTCATTGCACCTGCCCCTACAAGTCCACCAAAACCTCACTTTTTATGTCAATACCAGGCGAGACATTCGCCGATTGCGTGTCTTATTATCAGCCGAGAGAATGATAATGAAATTGCACTAAACTACATTAAAATGCCATTCTTACATGATGCACACTGCTAACTGCCTTGAACATCAGGCAATTAGTTTAATTCAAGCACGAGTTATGAAACGATCATCTTCGTAAGGTTTCCGTGCTTCTTATATCATCATCGTGCATTGAGGACAATTTTGCTAATTGCTTATTCTAATTCTGCAGGTACTGGTGAATCCGGCAAGTCCACGTTCATCAAGCAGATGCGTATTATCCATGGCTCGGGCTATACCGACGAGGATAAGCGCGGCTTCATCAAGCTCGTGTATCAGAACATATTCATGGCTATGCAGAGTATGATACGTGCTATGGACCTGCTGAAAATCAAATATGCCGAATCCAGTAACGAAGTGAGTATTCTCTACCGCTGTGTCCTCAGCATGCACTCATTCGTTTTATTTTGTAGGACAAGGCAGAACTGGTGCGCTCGGTCGACTTTGAAACAGTGACCACGTTCGAGGATCCATACGTGGATGCGATCAGTGACTTGTGGCATGATGCAGGCATCCAAGAATGCTATGATCGACGAAGAGAATATCAGCTTACTGACTCTGCCAAATAGTAAGCGCGTTGTTAATCTATGTAGCATTGAGGGCAATCCAATTAGAAGGTGCAATTTATATGCGTTCTTCTAATTGCATTAAATCCAATTGCAAGATTACAATAACTTCCCCTACTTCCATGTTACTAATGACTGCGATCGTGCGATTTACAGTTACTTATCGGATTTGGCAAGAATACGAGCATCAGATTACTTGCCCACCGAGCAGGACATTCTTCGAGCTCGAGCCCCGACTACGGGAATCATAGAATATCCGTTCGATCTAGACTCCATCATATTTAGGTGAGTTTAAACGTACATTTTTGCGAATTGTTTATTAATATATGAATTCCGGAATGCGTTCGTAGAATGGTGGATGTGGGCGGGCAGCGCTCCGAGCGAAGGAAATGGATTCACTGTTTCGAGAATGTCACTTCCATTATTTTCCTTGTTGCTTTAAGTGAATATGACCAAATTTTATTCGAATCTGAGAATGAGGTACGTAGCTCGCTATTTATACATACGCATGCGTGTTCTCTAACGCCGATTGTTTTATTTTCAGAATCGTATGGAAGAATCGAAAGCATTATTTAAGACGATCATTACGTACCCGTGGTTTCAACACTCTTCAGTCATCCTATTCTTGAACAAAAAAGACTTACTCGAGGAGAAGATTATGTATTCGCATTTGGTTGATTATTTCCCTGAATATGATGGTGAGTACGCTTTAGTTTCTTTGCTCTTTACTGCGCTGCGCAAGTCAACGGCGACTAAAATGATTGTTATACGACTAAAACGGTGTTGTAACTTTTGAAAATGACGTTTGGAAGGACCGAAGCAGGATCACGTACAGGCACGTGAATACATTTTGAAGAAGTACTTGCGGGAGAACCCCGATCCGGAGCGCAGTTGCTACTCACATTTTACAACTGCTACAGGTCAAAATATGTTGTTGTGGTTGCGCTAGAAGTAACAACAATTGCCAAATTGCTAAAATATCCTTCTTGCGTATTCGCAGTTGTTTGTAGTTGCTAGATGTATCTAAGCGTTTCCAATGTACGTTTAAGGTCCACAAAGAGATGCCATCTCAGCTAGGGAGCACATTCTAAGGATGTTTGTAGATTTGAATCCCGACAGCGAAAAAATCATATACTCACACTTCACGTGCGCTACAGGTATATGATAATTGCATTTATTGTGTTTGCCATTTGCCGTCTTTCTTTATGCATGCACATACGATGCTTGTTGCTTGCTTCTTCTTTCGTGCTATAACGAATTACGTAAACGTAGCTTTGCGAAACAATGACCGATTATGTTACGCATTCGAGTTCTATTGCTTTATGTTTTTTCTCTTCCATTATGTTTGCATGTCTTGCATGCGCGCTGCAGATACGGAAAATATAAAATTGGTCTTCTGCGCGGTGAAGGACACGATTATGCAGACCGCCTTAAAGGAATTTAATTTAGCTTAAATACAAGGTGTGCCGCATGGGATTGATCTTTACGTTTTATACGTTCATCACTTATCTACTAGTTTGTAAGCTGTTTGCATGCGATTACCACTTTTGGCTTTTGTTTAAACGTTATGACAGCATCCGTCTTTTACTAATAATATTATTGGGGGAATGGTTATCTGTTTTTCGTTCTGAGGTAATTCTCGCCTTTAAATTCTCTCTTATCGATTTGATGGCATAATTGCTAATTGCTTTGGATTTTTTTAGATACTGAAAACATTAAGTTCGTCTTTGCGGCGGTGAAAGATACGATATTGCAATCGAATTTGCGCGAATACAATTTGGTGTAAGAGCGGAGGCAGCCCGGGAATGTTGTGTTCGTCGATGTGTGTTGATTGCGTTGCGTTCGTGCGAATCCACAAGCAAACATCCACCAGAGAAAGCGAAAAGTCACAACATGGACGACCGGAGAGGCCGAGGCCGATTTTGGGCAAAATAAGATTGAAACACAACAAAAAAGCGTGTGTGTTCGGACAAACTGTCGCTGCTGTGGATACTAGCGTGTGCACAAAACGGAATCAAATCAAGGAATTGTCATTTGTATGCAATATAAATAATTATACATAAATCATAGAGAAACGCGAGCGCGCTACGAGTGCATTTTGCTGGTTATAAGGAAGACGCCCCGACGAATTAAAAAACTGCTTTATTGAATGAATGAGAGCGAGCATAATATACACACACTGAATGTCAGAAATTGTTTTTACTACGAGGTATGCAATGCGATGAACAGCTGCGTGAAGAAAGAATGCGGATGCGGAGGGAAAACACATGCAACCATTTGTAAAATGTGATGTTTCTATTAATCTATAATCTTCTTACGACTATTTTTACTGCGGATCATTTAGTTGAGTCGAAAATTTTATCTCGCTACACTTTAAAACTATGCACGGATTTGCGTTTGATATGTGCTATTAAAGGCTCTAATATAGCGTATATGGAATGTGAACGGAGACGTCTGCAACGTGTGAGACGGACAATTATCTATCATCGCAAGACACTGAATATTTTTGCCAAATAATGCAATTAGACAGCGCGAACGAAAGACGTAATTTAACTTCTACTACAATCGATGCATTCGTGGAGTTGAATGCGCAGCTACATGCGAAACAACAACAACAATAACGCTGTCACGTTGTTAGTGCATTGATACAAAAATGTTGCAGACGATGCAAGGAAGCAAAAGAAACAAACAAGTAAAATCATCTCTTAACATTATATATCGTAACTGCGAATTAAACCGGTAACTAAATTAATTATCGACACAACAGCATTTTCGTATATTATATATGATATGAGAAAAACGTACATGATATACATATATAATATATACATAATAACAATACATGATGAAGATGATGATGATGAGCAACAGAAGCCAATTGAAAAAACCTTTTTAATTTTTGTTTTGTGTAAAAGTGTGCGCTTAGCTTTAGTGACTGCTGTTGGAGTAATTCTAGTGCCATTTTACTAGTACGGTGTCTCTAAAAAATAATAAAATAATTAATTATTAATAAAACAAGTAATTGAAGAAAAAAGGCAAACAGGAATTCATCCGTTTATATTGATATGTAATAAGAGGACAGAGGATCGCGATGGATACGATCGCACTTTTCAAAGGCAGAAATTGTAAGCGTGAATATAATAATGCCAAAGTGTTTTTTAAACTTGTACATGATGATGAAGATGATGATAATTGAGCAATTGCGCGGAGCATTGAAGTGATTGATTCTCGTTTGAGAGAGCGATGCATCATTTAGAGCTACTACTACCAACTACAATTTCGTACAACATTTATTGAGGGAAAATCAGGAAGCTACAAACAAACAAATGATTTTACACACCGATTAATAATTACTATTAATGATAATGAAGAAAAAACAATTATTGATAAATCATTATTAAGCATATACCTATATACAAACAAATCTCTTTGCAAGTCATGAGTATAAATAACAACACAGCGAAGAAACATTTAAAAAAAGAGAGAGCTGATGAACCGGGTGAGCATTATATTAAAGAAAGCATTTGGCATTGTGTAATAGAACATTACGTTTTTTGATACCGAGTGCTGTTTTCGTACTGCAATCATCCGATGAGTTTTTCATCATAACTTCAGCGTTCAGTTTCCTGAAGCGACAACCAAGCACCAATTTTTTGATTATAACTTTGGACGTAAAACAGATTTATACACTTGCTGAATGGATTCAATTCTTTACCTCAATAGACTATGTAATAAGTTTACTAAAGAAACCATGCAGATTCAGGCGACTATAAACAAATTAACGATATACATAGTATTGTTATTTATAATGATAAATTAATGTAGAATAGTGTTTAAGGTTGAGAACGGATGCGATGCAAAGCATAATATTGGGCGAACGTGTGGAAAATACGCTGGTGAAACCAAACTCCAACCAATCTTAATTTTCATATACATAAATAATATATATTTGTTGTTTCGGATTCCCGTTGCGGATTCGGACGAAGTTGCAATTTTAAACGCATTATAATGCGATATTCTCTCGATTGTCCGTATGGTGACGAATCGAAGAAGAAGAAGAAGAAGACATTTTTATAATTCACAGAAGACGATGCAGAGACGTGTAACACGAGCAAAACAAAAGTGTCACTCATCAAGAAAACAATATGAATAATAACAACAACAAACAACCATGTTTTCGATTGAATTTTTAAACGTATTGTAACATTTTTATTGGATTATTATTAATCATTATCAAGCAAAGTCAAAAGTGAACGTTAAATAAATTACCGAAATATGAACCAGGATTGAGATGATGATGATATACATGAACTATTTATATATACATGCATATGTAATATATTATATTTTCCAAGTTTACAACATGCAAAATGCTTCTTAGGAAATGAAAAAGTACACGAGATTTATTATGATTCGCATTACTAATTACGTACAGGGTGACAAATAACTAGGGCGGGGGATGAACAAATACGCATTGCAAAGAAAGCGAGAGAGCTGAATCGTTTGGTTGTGTTTCAAGCGTACTAAACAAACAGCAACAAGATTTATCAGAACATTGTTAGCAATCAAGTCGGTTGTTGTAATGGCATCAAACTGCTCACTTCTGGTTAAAATGATATCTGAGATTCAAGAGAACGTCCAGCCAGCTTCATCACACCAAACACAATGTATAATTATGTACTAGTTATCAATCACACTGTATAAACGTAATGAGCGTGGATGGTTCTGTTAATTATAATTTATACGTACGCATTTATACATATTCTGCATATAAAAAATGAAGATTTAACGAAAACAATATTCCTCCTAAACAAACTAATGTCGTATATATACATATAATCTATATTTGTCTCTTTTATGTGAAACGAAATTAATCATTTCATTTTAGTTTCATTAACTATTATTTTTTGTCAAACAAAAGCGAACGAAAGAGGTGGCATTAGCAACATTCGACAGAATGGCAACAGACGCAAAAGTGTCTGTTCAAAAGTAAGAAGGAAAGTCAACGTTACAACGCATTATATATTGAATTATTAGAAAATAAGTTAGCTTTTCTTTCTTTTCTGTAATAACTGCAAGTTAGGTGTAGTAACATCTTCAAAACGAAACAAAAAACATACGCAAATACCTTTTTCAATATGTGATTCAATATATTTTAGTTTTTGTTTTCGTTTTTATTATTTAATTATTTTTATTTTGAGAAAAATGATAAAATTATATTTTGTTGTTTATTGAATATATTATGTTATATATAATTTAATTACATGTACAAATATTGTAGTTATTTTCTTTTTTAATTAATCTATGATTTTTATCAGGTACTCATATTCATGCAGGTAGGCCATTTAAGCGGACATTTAAATGGGCCTTTAAATCAATTACTACCGCATTCCAGCATTGGTGATTTAACATTGGCAATTTAATTAGAGATGAGATTGCTTGTAGGCCGGGGAGGTCGCTGGTGTGGTGCCATTAGAAACGCAAGTAAAGATTAGTTTGCTCACATACGACAGAGGGCTACGCAATAACAGCACATCTTTAGCAAGTACGTAGCGTTGTGTCATCTTCATAGTTAGTTTATTACCACCTGTGTAGGATGATGGAGGCGTGTTTCGGGTGCTGTTAACTACGCGAGTGATCTGTAGCGATCAACGCCGCGAAACCATTCCAACATGGTTGGTCGTTGTGTGTAGACCAGTGTGATTAGTGACTCCCAGGATTTCATCGAATTATTGACTTCTAGAGGTTTTCGTCGAACCTGCTGGAACTACGCACCGCCTAACCTTCAACACTACTACTTCGCGTGAGTACCATTATACATTATTAACTTTATTCAATTAGTATAAAGTGTTATCGATTAACACTTGACCATCGAGGAAGCCAACTAAAATAACGTTCGTTGACATGTATTTCCAACACGTGTATCCGGGTAGGCACCTGTGTCTCATTAGCGTAAAGCAAACATTGCATTGTCCGATGCTCGTGTACCTTTAATTTTTGATTAGAGTATCCATTTTATGCGCGTCTTGAGCTTGCTGATAAATGAACGTATTAAATTGCATCATTAAAAACTTCGACATCATCGCGTTATTTATTGTGCTTATAATGTGCACATTTCACCTTAAATTATCAGAACGTGACAGTACAGCACAGTAATTACATTGTGAGTAATCGAGCCACAGAACAAAATAATTGCACTGCAAGTGCCATCATCATAATAACAGGTCTGGAAGGAGGTTAAAATACAAGTGGCTTAGATAAGTGGATGCATTTCGTAGAAATTACGATGCCACAATACGTGATAGCGAAATATGGGGCAGCCAATTATTAAAGGGTAAACACCATTTGTTATTTTGCATGAGTCAGTTTCCTATCGCATCACCGAAGAACTGTCACAGTTTTGTTTATTTGCATTCGATTACTACACACATTCCAAACATTAAGGCTATTAATATTCGATGATAAAAAGCACGTATGCCAATCTAAATTACCAACAATCATATGACTTGGTCGCGTAATTGTTCATCAAGTACTTATTAGCAAGTAAAACCCCATGCTTATTCATGCAATTAAGCCAATAACTAAAATTATAGTTCACACTGTTAGCCATATAGAGAGCAGGCGTATAATTGGCAAATTGTACAAGGAAATGAAATTGTGCTATACATAATAATAATAATATGGTTTGCTCTATGTGGTTTAAAAATGCCATATGAAAGTGCATGATATAAACGCGTATAGTGTCATAGTTTAGTAACTCGGCTTTTCGTAATGCAGGCATTGTTATCAACAGGATAAGCTTATTCGGCGAACGTATCAATCGCGGACGTATCAAGCAATAAAAAAGGCTTTAATTATTCATCACTATTGTCCGGCAGTGTCTATCGAGTTGAGAAGGAGTAAGTAGTAGGTCGTGTTGTAACCGGTATAGAATTAGGCATACATTATAACATATTAAATTATTCTAGCCATTGAAAGCTATAGAAATATTTATTAGGGAAATATTTTAAAGCCGCGTATAATTTATTATCACCGTAACGAATTTTTTGCATACTTTTCTAGCGCATAAAACTTGATATTTTTATCTCCTTTAGAATAATGACTTGGGTCAAACACGTGCTTTTATATTTAGTTGGATTATTATACAGGAAACAAAAATACTGTTGGCATGACATTTTATTATTGCTTCGAAAAAAAGTGGCTAAAGTTATAGAATGCCAAAATAATATTGTAATGAATTCCAAATATTTAAAACGTGTATTTAAATTCATCTTCCAACTGATAGCATATTATATAAATTATCGCCATTCATTTTCAACTCGCTATGATGAAGTCATAGAAATATGACTTAGTTTTACGGTAATCAGATTGTTAAACAAGTCGTGATCCGTCAGTCCAGTTCTTGGCGGTAGTGCTTATCAATTCTAGAAGCGCCAGCAGAGATAACGAGGTTACTGATTGCACGACAACTTGTTTATTCGCTGACTGACGGCCATTATTTATTATGATTTTTAATTTTGAGTGTGATTAAGAGAGAAAAAAAGAGAAACTTTTCATATTATTCGTATGTGTGTCAATGTTGCAAAGTTCTAATCTGTCTGCTACGGTGAACAACAATTACTTTAGCGAGTGAACGGCTGATTGGCTGAGCGAACGGTCGAGCCCACTGAGCATTCGTTACGTCATTGAACTGTATAGATATTTTAATTTAGCGAATGCCGCTAATGCTTGCTCGATGGTAGGAATAACAAAGGCGGCTAACCGGTTGACTGATTCGCGTAAACAAGCATATTTGCACTCACTGGCACTGTGGTGTGTATTTGTGGTGATGCTTATGCAAGAGGGCATATTGGCACATAAAATCATAGCCAATAATATGTTTGGAAACAACACGATATAATAATGATTCGACTTTGCACAAATTGTTTAATGTTATTATTGATAATCGAACTGCACTAAAAATGTTGCGATATCAATTTATGTGCTTTCGATTAGAATTTCGAGCTCACGTTTATTAAGCCAGCGAATGAAAAGTGGCCTGCGCGCTTTCACGCTGTAATTAAATGACGATGATAAATGAATTTTACTGTTTGGTTGCCGGTTGCTAGGTACAATAATATTTAGCGTTTTGCATTCGCCTGTGTGAACTAATAACAACAACACGCGCATTTTATTTTGCATACGTTCATCGCGATTATGGACATTAGCAATGTTTTGTTGTTATACTTTACGCCAAGATACGTGCGAGATGCTAATTTCTAAATTGTTGACACACAGCTATTTGAATAACTAATTTGCTTGTTGGAATAAAAATTTCGCCCCATAGAACAAGCACAAATAGGTGGCAATCAACTGTTACTATACATTATGTTGTTCGATGATGGGAAAACCCAATATCTGAAATGCGTGTTTCAATTGTTTGCTTTGGACAACAATCGTACTTATGTGCTAACATTTTATATATTTAGAAATGTGCAAATCTCAGTACCAACAACCAGGGCAGGTGCTTACCTACGTATGATTAAAGCATAATATTGACCAATGAATTAAAAGTTATATGAGCTTTTGACGCAATTTATTGTCAATGATGATGATGACGAATACACACTTTACACTATTTGCATATTGATTTGTGCGCTATAAAAGCTTTTGCGACTTCGCACTTAATTGATTATTGGCATGTTGGTTGCAGGTACGACGATGGGATTTAAGCATTTTGACGTGGGCCTCAGTCGAATCAACATTGGCGAAGTGTATCTCTGATAACACCGCACGCAGTCGGCCAACGTTGTATTTCGCGAATGCGAGCGCAAAGTTGAAGAAGCAGAAGAGTTGATTCAAAGTAGAGTTACCAACATTATACAATACTGACTGTAGTTTGCGAGTTTGTGCAGCTCAATATCAACTCATTGTTTGAATTTTGTTCTTCTTGTGACTTTTTGCTGCTTGCTTGTGCTTTACCATGGCCACCGAAGAGGATCGATCGCTCAACACGGGAATGTCGCTGCCAATGTGGATGAGAGGACGTGGACGCATGCATTCAACGTGAGTATACAGAATCTAAACAAATCTCTCGATCAGCATGAGCGGATGGATGATAAGCGCGATCAATTAGAGCGTTGCGACTTGCGCGATTTTATTCGCGGTAATTGTTGGCACGATTAAGACGATCACGAGCGCGTACAATGAAAGTTGAAGGCAAGCACATATATGCATGCAAAGACAGTGCGTGCGGTTATTGTTATTATTAGAGAGGAGGCAAAATGCATGTAAAAATAGCTCCTGCCACTACTGGCTTTGCGGTTGGGTGGCATTTTGGCGGCGATGCCGTTGCGTAGCAGCCCTCAATGCCCATTTCAGCGAATGCAAATGAAATCTTCATTACGCTTTAATGAAAGTAACGCAGCGTTATAGATTCAGTACCAGATCGACGTTCGTTCGCGATAAACGTGCGGTGTGGCTTGGAACGTGGCACATGTCATCTTCGTCGTCGCAGAATATATCACGCTGTATTTGCGCTTATCAGAGCAGCGTTATCAAACGTGTGTAGAGTTGTGTTGAACTACGGGCGTGCTTGATTTTATAGAACAACATATTTTTTTCTGAATTATTCGGGTGCTAGTTCGATAAAAGGTATTATTATAATGTTGGCACTAGACTTAGGGATATTTGGGAATTGTTCCAGGCAGACGCGCTCCAATCTCATCAATGTCGTGTTCATGTCACTATTTTTAAAAGCTGGTGCACGCGTGTTTAGTACTATTGTGTCGTGTTAGCGCTCTTAGCACAAATTAAATCAAAACATTGCGTATCCAATTTGAGGGTCGCTGATTATGCAAGCGCGCGGCGCGGTGCATACGAAATGTTCGCGAACTGACGAACAGAAGCAGAGCAGACATTCCTGATAGTAGTTTAGCCGGCTTGATTTCGTTTATAACCGCGGAGCACACGTTGCGTTTGTGTAGTTACTACCAAACGCAGTAACGTTGCGTCGTGTAACGCAATGATCCTGGGTATAAAATGCGGTTGCAAATTTGCGTCGTACTATTTTCATAAATTCAATAAATGTATTATTGCAACGCAATTATCTTTCGTGAAGCTCTGAAATGCGATGCGCTCGCCAGCCATGTCAAAACACTTGATTGAAATTGTTTCCACCTCGTTGTTTGCAATTTTGAATTCGTGTCGCGGCGTTTTGCTTATGTATGTGCAAAGTGTGCTAATTGCAATGCATGCACCTGATTGAATGACGCGATGTAACGGCGATTGTAATTTTTGCAGATTGGATTTTGATCAGGGCACGTTTTCGCCGCCTGAAAACGACGACAACTTCTTGTACATTCGATATCCAGTTAAGGAAACAACACCTGCCGCACAAAAGGACAGCCAAACGATATTCGTGAACGAAGCCGGTGGAATAAAATTAGACATTTCTAAGCACACAGAACCCTGCAAGGATTATATTCTTGGCAAAACAAGTATGTAGATTTGCTGCGAGATTTTCAGCATACTTATTGAGACTTTTTTAGATCCGTCAAGAGCGCAAGTCGTGAACGGCAACGGAAATCTTAAATCCGCTGGAACCGATGACGGCTTTAAGAGTGAGGCATCCGCTTGTGGCACGTCAGTAATCAGAGTGGCATCTCAAATGGTGTCTGGCAAAGTGGTGAAGGGCTTTGAGTCCTTCGAGGAGGAAGAGAAGGAACACATGCGTACGATTGGTTTCGATCCTCATTTGCGTCGTGGCAGTCGCTCGTTGCCAGCTTCGCCTCTGCAGTCACCCAGTTCATCTCCGAAGAGCAAACGCAAATTAGCCAACAAGTACTTCACAAACAACTCTGCCTACGCAGACGATAAGAAGCCAGGAAGTATTTTGGCCAACCTGCTCGCTAAACGAGATATCTCTCGATCTGTAGCGTCGATCGCAGAAGAGCAAAGCACATCACACAGCGACGCGCAGTTGAATTTGGCGGGTTTGAAACAGGAGGGTATGTTTACGGCGGAAAAGAAATCCATTCCAAAACCAAAACCCTCACAGCTTCGAGAAATGAACTTCTGGTCACCAACGTCTATGTAGAGGTAGAGAACATTTTCTATTGTATGATTTATCATCCTGTTATCTAAGGTAAGTGAATGGGGCACATGTTTTGCATGCAGTGGACTTCAGAAAGGGAGATTAAATGAATCAAGAGAGTTTCTCTTGGTAACTCACATGGTAATGAATAATACTCTTGAAGTTTAGTTCGACGCAATTTATTTATATAATAAATATTTGATGCAAAACTATCACAAATCATGACTATAATATCTAAAGATGCTCAGATTTATGAAAGCACTCACTTATCGAATATATTTTTTAACAAGCTAAATATTCCAAATTCTCATTTATTGGACAAAATTACTCTTACTCTTCTGGACTAACAAATGGTGACTTATTTTCATTTTAATATTCTAGCTTTTATTAGTAATTTACGGATTAAGTCTATGAAGTAATATCACATTTGTTATTTAAACAGACAGCAATGTAAAATAATATTTATTTTATACTTTTTTGTGTCTAATTCAGCTGAACCAATTCATTTAAATTCCCAATTTCATACTATAAGGGGTAGATCGAATTTATACAGAGCAACAACACTCCGTAGCCTAGCGGTGAAGGCTACGGAAGTGAGCTGGGTGTCTCGAGTTCAATTCCCGGGAATGGCACTCTTATTTAAGTTTTAAGTTCTCAATTTTAGCTATAAGGCGAAGATCAAATTTAGCCATAGCAATAACACTCCATAGCCTAGTGGTAAAGGCTATGGATGTGGTCTGTGAGTCTCAGGTTCGAATCCTGGAAACGGCAAATCGAATTTCCAAGTTTTAAATTCCTTGTACGCTTGGGGGCCCCCTTCGGACTTAGTCTTTGTCCAGGGGGACCCCTAGGAGCGTACAAGGGCGCCCCATTTTTAATTTTTGAAGCCCGTACGTTAAGATTGTCTTGTGACGGCCCACCCCGCCGCTTCGCTCCCCGGCAGTAGACTGCCTCCCCATTCCCGATTTTCGTTACCAACAGGCCTCGGTTTGTGACGTCATAGAGCAGGGGGCGCCTCTCTTGTCAAGTAGGGACTTCGAATTATTTTCCAAGTGCTTGCTTTGAATGCAAGTGCTATGGCCACTTGAATGACCATCCTACTTAAGAAGTACCGTAGCTCTGCCTGACGCCAAGTAACTACTTGGGAAGTATTTGCCGTTAGAGTTTTAAATTCCGAAAAATTTGAGAGCCTGGGATTCGAACCAGGAACCTCATGGTTACTGAGCAAGCGTTTTACCACTGCGCCAGTAACTGTCTTACCATAAATGATTCAAAACTTATACTTGTCGGATGATTCCCGTCTTGAACAAACAAGTAGCGTGTAGCACATGAACTATAGGAAGTCTTAAGTTCAAACTTATACTTGTCGGATGATTCCCGTCTCGATCGGACAAGTAGAGTGTAGCTCATTGCTCATTGTTACGACCCCCTGCTGTATTTAAATGTTATTAAAGGTCATTAAAGTGCGCGCTTACTGCATTCCTAGGCATTTAAATGTTTAAAAGGTCTTTAGTTTTAATATTTTTGTATGGTGGCGTCAAGAGCACCGGATCGGATAGTCTCGGTCCTGGTCGGAACACTTGCTGCTTATGGCCGTAAACATATGTTTTGTAGTCTTAACCTCACCAAAGTGCATTCTATTGTGCTAATTGGTGTCAATTAGAAGTGTAATAATTTATTGATAAAAGAGTTAATTTAGCGATTAGCGAAACAATTTAAGCGTTAATAATCGTAAGTAATATTTGTACTCATTTTCACAGCATTTTGTGTTTCCACTTAATGTAAATTGTAATGTGTTGTTGCGTATGGTTATAACTTGTTATGGCTGGTTGAAATTGCTCTAAATAACAATTATACATTATTGACTCTATTCTAATTGCGTGGGTCATGCATAGTTAATATAATTTGAACATTCGATTACTACTCTCGGTGCTTACAAAGGTTTCTGTTTGTTTTAAGGTGTGCAATAAAGTATGTTTGTCCATTTAAGGATATACATACAGGTGAATTTAACCAAATAGCAGATGTGATTGGGAAATTGGTATATTATGATTGGAACATATCATTTGAAAGCAGCTGAACGGTGAGTTATTTTTATTTATTATGAAAGTATAAGACATTACGTTACTAGTAAGTCATGTAACATTCATGTTGTACCCACAAGCTCTTAAGTTATGTTATGTGTCCAGCTGTTACTCTTCTGTGGGGAACTTACTTAGGCTGCAAGAACACATTGTGTTACTGGGTTTCTTTTTTTGGTGTATTAATCTACCCATCCTGTGGTTGCTATGAGGTTGGCCATATACTTGAGTACTTCTTCCAAGTTAGTGCATTATGTTGAGTCATCATACTGCCTCTTGATGGGTGGTGATAGACGTAGTGACTGCATATGAGGCAATGTTGCTTAAAAACTTCCAAAACT
Organism: Aleochara curtula; assembly: GCA_963978815.1. Lineage (NCBI taxonomy): Eukaryota > Metazoa > Arthropoda > Insecta > Coleoptera > Staphylinidae > Aleochara > Aleochara curtula. The sequence goes on along the minus strand of OZ022221.1, from coordinate 9,583,355 downwards.
TTGCAGATATTGTCTCTCTTGAGGAAGACAAGCTCCCAGCTTCTGCCTCTTATAGACACAGATCTTCTCAGCCTTTTAAAGCTGCATTTTCCCCAGTAATACCTGAGACTACCTCAGCAGGTTTTTGTGATCATGCCAATGTTTATTTCTATTGTTGGCATTGGTAGTTCTGGCGTAAATCATATGCATACCTGTAAATTATATGATTTGAATCAATTTGAATACTGGACTGATATCACATCCAGCTGTCACTGCATGTGTGTACTCATTTTTATCTGAAATTTCAACATTCTAAATCTTGCTTAAGATATTTCCACGTTTCTGAATTGAGTATTTACCATCTGAGTTAGCTCTCAAGTTCTTCTCTTCTTTAGTGTACTCATACGGCATTCTCATTTTAATATCATTGAAGTAATCTTCATTTGATCTTCGTTTTTTAGAAATATTGATGTTTTGTTGAGTTCTGTTACTTCATATCAACTATTGGAATATTTGATACTTAAGATGTTTAAATAATTTTAATTTTTCTATTTGTTTTTGGTTAACAGAAATACCTTAATGATCGAACAACCAAGCTATATTTTGAGGCATTTATTTATAAGTGCAAACGATAATTTCTTCTACATATTTAGTCACCAATGAATTGAAGTATGGCTTGTGTATACTGAACTGACTATTACAACATAGATGAGGCCAACACAGCATCCTAATTCAAGTAAGGTATATTTTAATATTCCTAGCATAAGTTTATTCAATTTCTATTAGACTACTGTCATAAAATTTGAGTAGTATGTTAGTTTAATAGTGCCTAGTAATAGGATTTATTTTTCTCGTCAACTGGTGTATTTTATGAACTCTCCTAATTGATGGTAATATTTTCAGTTTCTAGCCAAAAACTCACATTGAAATGGGAATACAATCATCATGAAAATTGGTAGGCCCATCATTATTGCAACAATGATAACAACATGGGTTGTAATTGGATTAGAATCATCATGAAAATTGGTAGGCTCATTGTTATTGCAACAATGGCAATAACTTGGGTTGTAATTGGATTAGAGTCATCATGAAAATTGGTATGCTCATCGTGATTGCAACAATGGTTAGTATTAACCTTTAATTTTCTTCTCCACTGGTTAATTTTATGATAACTAATTACGTATTCTTACAGAAAATCAATCATAACTCCACTTCTGATGCAGCCAGCTCAGATGAACTTGGTAAGTATGTTGGCACATGTACTTTGGTACATGTTTGCCACTTGGTTTTATTGTAACCCTCATAGTTTACCTACAATGTCTAATTATGTTTTCTTACAGAAAATTGATCATAACTCCACTTCTGATGCAGCCAGCTAGAACGAACTGGGTAAGTATGTTGGCATATGTGCTTCGGTACATGCTAGCCCCTTATTTTTATTATAACCCTTATAATTTACCTGCAATATCTAATTATATTTTCTTACAGAAAATTGATCATAACTCCACTTCTGATGCAGCCAGCTAGAACGAACTGGGTAAGTATGTTGGCATATGTGCTTCGGTACATGCTAGCACCTTATTTTTATTATAACCCTTATAATTTACCTACAATATCTAATTATGTATTCTTACAGAAAATCGGTCATAACTCCACTTCTGATGCAGCCAGCTAGAACGAACTGGGTAAGTATGTTGGCACATGTGCTTCGGTACATGATAGCCCTTTATTTTTATTAAAACCCTTATAATTTACCTACAATATCTAATTATGTATTCTTACAGAAAATCAATCATAACTGTGCTTCTGATGCAGCTAGCTGGAGCAAATACAAAGTTTGATTATTTTACATAAAAATTCATCAATTTTATTAAATAATTAAATATATCTCTTTGCGTTCATGCCTACCTGATACGAAACTTTAATTTTTTCGTTCTGAAAATGAAATTTTTGATCAATATTTTTTTTAAAAATGGCGGACTTTTGGCATCCATTTTTTTAATTAAATTTACCTCTTTGCGTTTATGCATACTTGATACGAAATCTTAATTTTGCCGTTCTGAAAACGAAATTTTTGATGAATATTTTTTTAAAAATGGCGGACTTTTGGCATCCACATTTTAGTTAAATTTACCGCTTTGCGTTTATGCATACTTGATACGAAATCTTAATTTTGACGTTCTGAAAACGAAATTTTCGATCAATACTGGTTGAAAATTTCGTTTTCAGATCGTCAAAATTAACATTTCGTATCAGGTTTGCATAAACGCACAGAGATATATTTATTTAAAAATTTGCGTACTAAATACACACACATGCACACCCAGTGATTCACATATACACCAGATTCATTTATGCGAAGGGGTATTTTTAAAAGGTGGATTACTCATGAACCAGTAGTCCTAGAGCGGAGTACGATACCTCATTTTAATCAGGGCGGTACCCTTTATCTGTCATGAAACACTAAACCTCATCGGATACTAATTAAAAATAAAAATTAAACAATTTTAGGACAAAATTCAATGTAGGCAACCAGTATGACATGCCGTGTGTCGCCATCTCGGATGAATCTCTGAAACTAATTTGGCCATCTATTGGGACTTTAGCGAACTAACATTGCCATAAGGAAATACATATGCTTAAAGTATTAAATTTGCAACGGTATTTATTGAACAGGAACTAAGAAACCATAAGAACCGTCTACAAATTTATTGATCATCATTCCTCAGCAATATGATAGGCGTAATCATATAAGCAATTCTTTATAGCCATTGACAATACCTAAAAAAATCATTACCTTAGTAATTAAAATCAAGCAAATCGTATTAACTTCTTTAAACATGAAGAAATCAGATAGAGTGGTGAAGTTTATCTTCAAAACTTTTAAGATGGTGATGCATGCGTGTACTTTATCATCATTTTGCCAGCACTTATAAAATTATTAATAACACTACTTACGAAGAATAAATAGCACATTGTTCCAAGATCCAAAAAAATTCCAAACTAATGGAAGTGGCTGTTTTTTCTGAATGAACCATAAAATCATACCACTCATTGGGATGCGTCACTGCAATAACTCAGGGACTCTGTTGTTGTACCATTAGACCTAGAAAAAAGTAGAGCTTTAAAAAAACGTGTAAAGCATGAAATTTAATCACTTCTCTGATTGGAGCAAAAGAATATTTATCAAAAGTATTCATCTGAACTATACTCTCTCATCAAATGGTTTAATATCAAAATGGCAAAGAAATCATCATTACCTTGTCTGTTTTGCATCATACTGGTCTAATCCTGACTGGTCATCTGGTCTAATCCTACCTCCTAGAAAATAAAAAGTACTTTAAAAAATGAATAAAACATGACATTCAACTTAACGTAATTTGTACATCAGATAGGAGCAAAAGAATGTTAATCAAAATTAATTCATGTGAACTATGCTTTCTCATCAAATTATATGAAATCATAATAGATTAAGAAGAATTAATTACCTTTGCTGTTTCTAGGATGACCATATGATGGGAAATTTTAACACCATTTTGACAACCCAATGATTTGCCATGCTGCCTGGAAACAGAAATATTTTAAAAACCTATAAAACGTGAAATTTAATTTAAACATAATTTGTTTCTCAGATAGGGTTGAAAGACAAAAATGTAGTAATCAAGATTAATTCATTTGAACTATGCTTTCTCATCAAATAGTAGGAAACCTGAATAGATTATGAAGAATTAATTACCTTGGTTGTTTCTAAGATGATCATATGATGGGATATTTATACACCATTTTGACAACCCAGTGATACACTTGTGATTAGCCATGCTGCCTGGAAACAAAGAAATATTTTAGAAACCTATAAAGCATGAAATTTAATTTAAACATAATTTGTTTCTCAGATAGGGTTGAAAGACAAAAAAAGTAGTAATCAAGATTAATTCATTTGAACTATGCTTTCTCATCACAAATTTCGGTATCAAAATGATAAGAAAAGAATTAATTACCTTGTCTGTTAATGAAGATGACCACATCATCATGCATTTATGTATGAACTTGGTGAAACTGCAGCACCTGGAAACAGAAGATATTTGTTAAACATGTTTAAAATAAACATAGTAAATACTATAAGAAGATAATTCAGTCTAAAAGGGTATAGTTATCTTCAAAACTTTTAAGTATGGTGCATGATTTGTCATCATTATTCACAAATATAAAATTAAATAATATTAATCACTTACATTTTTTAAATTTCCCTTGTACATACACTCTTGGTACATTGACGTTTTCTTTTACGTTGATTGTCCGCCTGTGAATGTATTCAGTGCCCAAACATTTGAACCCAACATCCCTCATCATCTGCTCCACATAGTCTATAGAAAAATAATAACTCCTGAAAGAATTTAACAACCATGAGCACATCAAAACAATAATAAACATAGAACTAAATTGCCATAAGTTATTAAGAAGCCCTCAGCTCTCATAATCTTAAGATCATCAGGACACACAGCTAGCCATCAACCAAACCTTTTGGTCTAGTCCAGAATTAACTGCCTGGCTAACAACTCCCTCAATGGCATGATTGTCATCTTTGGGCACAAGTAAATGAATAATTAAATGATATTAATAACTTCTTACCTTGTACCGTCTTGTCGCATATAGAAATTGTCAGAAATTTTATGGCCTGGCTTGAATCTTAGTTGAGCCATATCAAAAAGTCCATAGTCCCTGAAGAGCAAAAAGCCTCCAGGCTTCAAACACTTATAAATGTTGTTGAGAGCAACATTGAATTTATTTGGGTGGATAGCACTCAACACAAATATCAATGTAGCAATGTCTACAGTAGAAGAACCAACCAAATCCAGTATATTAGGAGCTGTTACATCTCCTTGAAAAGCAGTGATCAGTTCTGCATCATAGAGCGGATGAGTCTTCAGCAATTCAACTGCTTTGGAAGACAAATCTGAAGCTACATAGTGGAAATTCAACTTTTCCTCAATTAGAGGAAATATAAAGTTTCCCACGCCACAACCCACTTCCCAAAGAGTTCTGCACGTGTTTGAATCATTTACAAGATCCAAAAACTCACGTGTTGTCCAATGCCTATCTTTGAAGAATCGAGTCTCATTACGCTTGTAGAATAAGTCCCAGTGCTTCTTTGCATGTTTTTCCAACTCTAGAGCTTTAAATTCAGACACCAATCGTGTATTTTGCTTCTCAAGTTGTTTAATCTGATCATCACTTAATTTGTGCGTCTGAATTGTTGATGAACTTCGCACGTCGTCCATACCGATTATTTTGCGGACATTTGCACAGCCCAAATGCAGCATGCATTTTTCTAAATACAAGCGCAACTAAATAGAACACTTATATATAATGCCAAATATTCTCAACTTACCACTAGGAAGGCTGATTCCAAAATGATGGCTGAAGATTCAATTGCTCTATTGCACACGGTACACAATTGTAGGAAGCCATGTTATAGACGAAACCACCAGTGGAACTGTCATTCCAATTCGTGCATCTCCGAGCGTCGAACATTGACAAGGCGAACTTCGGTCATGTTGAAATTCAAAATTTCCCGCGTTGTAGCTGAAATGAGATAATAGATAATCAAACAATTAATAAATACCTTATGGTCCATGCAGATTGTTTGTAAATTCAGGATACGAAACAAACTAATTTCGAAGATGTCCAACCAAAAATACATGTATTTGCTTAAATATCGCAAAACCAAAAAACGTGACCAGCTCACGAAATATTTGTTCATTTCGACAACTTCTTAAACTGTTTTTAATTATTCTGAAGTGATGTTTTACTTCTAAGAGCTCCTTCCATTTTATATATCTGATGGCTGACAAAATAATCACGGCACATTTTAAATAATGTGTAGTAATTGAAAAACACCATAAATGCAATGGTAATGACGTGATTCCAATTTAGGGAATAAAATAGCACCATTGCTAATTGTATTAATATCACAAAACAATGTAGAAATAGTAGCACTGCTAAAGATGTTGAAGGATCCTTAAATATTTTCTGAAAATATGTCCAATTGTCCATAAGTATTAGGATAAGTTACTTTTAAGAAGAAAATAAAATGACTTACATAAAATCTCCAATACGTATTATTTCCTGGTTCAGCTGCATTTGTGTCGGATTGTGCACGATAAATATCTTTCCCATATTTTACAAGTGCTGAACATGGCCATAAAACATCAGCTTGCCAAGCATACATTAAGGGCAAAACTGTGCGAATTTCTACACGACTCCATAATCCAAGATGCAAAGTTGCTCGATGTAAAATATCACAAAATTTTGGTGGTAATAAATGCACAGTGTATGCAAAGAAGCAACTCATGAAAATGAAGAAGACGTACATTGTAGCCAGTACAACATCATAATATAAAAAGTTCTGTAATTAAAATGTAAATAAATTAATACCTAAGTATCCAATGCATTATTTAATATTTACCTGTGAAAAACAGCATGGAATGAAGCCAGCATAGTAAGCATTTACAGTTGAGTTGAATAAGATGTGCTTCATTCTTGTATTGAAGTTATCACGCAGATTATCAACTTCATCACGAATTTGATTTGCATAAGATGTACAAGCGTGAACCTGGACTTCAGATGATGAGTTTATTTCAAATAATGGGCTGATGGTAAGGCCAAAGAGTATAAAGTATACTGTAATACTGTAAAAAAAAACCAGATTTCATAAATATATCATCAACTGATAGAGAAATTTTTATCACAATCGTTACTCACGGGTAGCAGAGGAATAAAATGTTGACAAGTGGGTGGTTCTGTATGGCAAAGTATGCACACCATACTAATCCTGAGCAGAGCACACCAAAATAGAACACTTTGAAGCACAGTTTACTAGTATCCTGCAGAGTCTCTTTGAGACAATATTCAATTGTATTAACTCCAATCAAGTAAGCAATTCGTCTACTTAATATCACAATAATTAATACCACCAAATTGACATCAATGAGATAGAAATTCTGAAAAGTTAACACATCAAAACATCATATATGATTGTAACTGAAGACTTACCATAGCCTGATGAGTATTGGAATTTGGCAACCACCAGATGGTCCTATACAAATTAAGAAATTGAAGGCCAGCAGCAACAATCACGAAGACAAATATCAACACCTCAAAGACCATATTACTCTCATTTGGCATTGTTGGAAATGGTATATGTTTTGGTGCCTTCGGTATCTCAAGACCAGGCAAGGAGCCTCCAAGTGGAGAATATTTATTGCTCGTCGTTCCATCATTAGCAATTAATGGAATTGATGTTGGCACATTTCTTGTTGAACGTAACAGTCTTCTATTACCACCTGGCATCGTTGAACAAGTTGATTCACATTTGTTTACATTCGCCGTTACTACCCCGGTATTAAGGTTATACGATGTTTGCAACTAGCGCACTCACAACTGACGACTAAATCAGAAATTACAACGATGTACCATATGTTTTTAAATCCCCAGGACCTTTAAACATTTAAATCCATATTTATATATCAGATCTCAACAATAGACGATAATTTATAATCAGTAGGACGCTCCGTAACAGTCGTATTTGCAAAATATGCTCATCGGCGGTTTAACATGCCTTCAAAATATTGCTTAAGTGCTTTTCATTGGAAAATAAGCAATGGCTTAATTCTTAGCAATCAATCGACTAACTCCTGCGATCATGAATTGCCTTCCAAGCACGAGCAGGATTTGCAGGAATGAGGCAACGTGTATAGCGCGTATATGAAGTGGCCGACAGCGTACACAATTGAACAACAGAGAGAAGCAGGGACTTGTTTAGTTTTGCTTCACGTTGCAGAGTTTCGACCGATTCGCTGCTAGTGAGGTTACAGCGGTCGTTGTGTAAGGTGAGCGTTTGTTTGTGCCTCTGACTGTCGCTAAAAATACAGCAAATGAAGACTTGTGCTCGAATCATACACGTCTGTGAATTCAATCACACAGTGCGCCAAAAAGTCATCAGCTTTCATGCGTCGATCGCAAATGGCTTTGTCTCGTTCGACCGCCAATCAGCGTCCGCGAATGCCGTCGTATTCGCTTGAAGGACCGTCCGCTCAGGTGCATCATTCTTATGCACATGCAATCGGCTGACCGAACTGTGAATGCCTGTTGTCCGCAACCACGATCGAGCCATCAACAGCACGTCTGAATGGCATTGATGCAATAGGACCCTCCGATTGGGGTTTCGACTTAGACGAGCCGACGACTTCGCGTCGTTACCTGGCGATGGTGCCGTGCTCCGGTCGTGGTGTACGGTGTCAATAAACTCGAGTCAGAAGGTGCGCCGCATTCAAAGTGCACGGAGGAACGCGCGCGCTCCGTAGCAGCAGCGTCCGTGTGTATACGTTTCGTTCGACGTCGATTGTGCGAGCTTTACGACTTCTTTTGCTCGCTCGACGCGCCATCGACTGCTACCTATGCTTTGGTGGCACGCGCATTCGGCGTGTGTGAGCAGGCTGGCCTGCTGCTAAATCCGCGGTACGAAATTCGCTGCAACGAAATCGGCTTGTGAAAGTGAAAATTACGAATTACACATTGTCGTTACTTAATCGTGTTGCATTGCTGTGCGAAACGCGCGCGCTCCGTTGCCTCCACACACACTGTTTTGTTATGTGACCATCTCGCGTTTCCGCATCCTTGGAATAATATCTTCAGCGCTGGTACGCGCGTGTCTTCGCTGCGCACTCCATGCAAGGATTACAGCACTCTTGTCTTAATCAGAGGGTTAGTGCATTATTAGCCGTACGTTATGTATTTAATTGTCGCACGCCAAGACAATGAAAGCACACGACAACTGTTGTTGTCAGTGACCTTGAAATATATACACACGTCGGGTTCCGTCTAACATATTGGGGCCACTGTTTATTCCCGCTTTTGTTTGCTTATTGCTCCACAAACAAATATCATAAGCGGCGGCTGCATGGCACTTGCCACTTGCATCTGCAACCCCAAAAATCATCCGGGTGTGAATGGGGCTTTCGACTGTTATGATGCTTAGAAAGACAACCAGTCGTCGCACATTGTAATCGCGCTGCGTCGATGCAACACCTGTGTCCGTTACGACGGTGCCGAGGTGAATAAACTTGTCTTGCCTTACACAAATCGAATAAATTTAGCATTACAAAACGACGAGCAGTTTTAGCAACTGCTTATATAACGCCAGCGAAATAATTACTCCATAAAGGGCATACAGCGTGCGTCTGTCACCTAAAAATAAGACCGTGTTACATTTTTGCGCTTTAAGTGCAAACAAAGAGTAAAACAAACGATGAAACGTGCGGGAATTACATGCTATATCATGGTCGCTTTTCTCGTCTCTTTGTTGTTGCTTGAACGTCGGCTCGTTTCGCGCTATGCGCAAGATGCCTCCTGTTATAAAATTAACAGTTACACTTATCTCTTCATTGAATGCGCTGCGCATTTCTCCGTTGCAGTAATTCTTGCTCCTTCTCGGAGCGCAACTGGATATTTGCGATATTGACATTCTGCAATGAACGTAATCATTAGTCTAATTCGGCGGGTAGTTGAATCAATGGTTTCGCATACACATTGTTCTCCTTGGCGCCCGCGGATGAAAGAAATCCAAACGCGCTGGTGGTTTTCGATGTGCGGTCGGTCGGTTGACTTGAAGGTCGCGTCCATGCCGGTTCTCGTGACCGCTCAACTCACGCAGTACACGGTGATCGCGAGCGCTGGTTGCGTTCTTTTGTTGTTTCATTACACATTCCCCAATGCAATGCAAACGCAGCAACATCAGCAGCTGTGTGTGTTCCGTTCTGTTTCACTCCGCATTGCATTCCACATGCGTGTGCACCGACACACGAATGGATCGCCTGCACGTTGTTAATCTCTTGGTACACATATGCAATGAGTCAATGTGTGAAAGGGACTCACAAATAATTCCAGCCGAGGCCACGCGTACGATTGTTTTGCTTGTACGCGTTCAAAAAGCAAGCGACTGCTGCTGCGGCTTTGGCCAATTCAGATGTCGAGCGCCTCATTACCGATTGTCAACTGTGTTGACATTAGGATAGCGCCTGAACCATTGTCCCCGGTGCAATGTTGTAATGCGTGCTATTAATACAGTCGGTGTACGTGCTCATCATTAACATTGTCTGACTAACCTGCATGAGTACATACTGCTTGCTCGATTCAAACGCGCATAGGATTTGTTGTGGCGCGCGAACGCGTGAAGGTCCATTTCCGCTATACGTGCGGCCCCCGAATGTCGCTTCTTGATGGCTCGACGATGACCTTGGGTGGGTCACATGAACCGGGGGCCTTGACCTTACCGCTCGTCGCAAATCGTGCATATCCATGGGCTGGATGGGGGCACACACTCCACTGTACGGAGTGCGCTCCGAACGTAATTAAATCAGCATCTCGTCGACCACACAAGAGCGCTCACGTAATCATCTTCGACGGTGCGGATTTGATTACCAAGTTCAAGAGGAACGTTGGCTGTGCCACGTGTTGTTGATAAATCCTCTCACGCAATATTAGTCATTTTCGACATTTTAATGTAAACACCACGTCTATGTGATGACTATACTTGGCGTTAATGCTTCTTCCCGTTAGCGACTTATTCAAGGTTGTTGCTTCCACAATTTCCACAATTAATATTGGCAAACGTCCGAAGTGTGAATATTGACTCACCGGCTATACATTTCCGTCCACCAATCGTATGGGAATTAATAACGATGATACATTAATAGCAGATGCGACAAGGCCGAGTTAGTTTTGAATAGTAAACAAAAACTTATTCGTGCAGTTACTTAAATTATCAAAAACATGCGAACATGTCAGTACGTATAACTTGCATGCATAAGAAGAGTTCTTAATGGCAAACAAAAACTAATACGTGCAATTACTTAAATCATCAAAAACATGCGAACATGACAGTATGTATAACTTGCATGCATGAGAAGAAACCAATAACAAAAGCATTAATATGAGCATTATGAAATGCTGGCCAAGTCGCTTGTCCTGCTTGTTTTATGAGCTGGCTGTGTATCAACCAGAAGAATTGCCACATACAATTCAATCCAATGGTGGTTAGTCATGACCGAAATTTGTCATTTAAATTGTTAATGAATTTGATATTAAGCTCTGACACTATATGAATTATGAACGAGTACTTCTCGTTTCATATTCTCTTGCGCTGATGAAATAGTATTGACCATTGTCAACTTGTGATAAATTACATTTGCTGATGCATTGAGGTTAGCGTATAGGCCGGTGCCGGCAAGAGATATAATTAGATATCCCAATTGCATTTGAAATATCTGCTAAATATTTATGATCTAGCTATGCGTTCGCTTAATTTCAAATTGATATAGCCATGCAAATCGAATGTTACTTGGAATTCATGAGACCAATGGCGGTTACAATGCAATCACTGAACCCAACGAACGGTACGGTTTCGCAACAACATTTTTCAAATATATCGGCGGAATTTATGAATAAATAATGCTTAAGACTTACTCACCAACAAACGACGTTACTTCGTAATGCTTCTATGAATAATAAAACACTGATAGTATTGAGCAACCGACTCCACAAGATTTCACTAACTTTGGCGCCTTTACTTCTTTTACTCTTTTCGGCCATATTTGATTTGCATTGCGCGTTGGTGCAGAAGCGTGGAATTTTGGGTTGCATACAAGTGCATTGTGCGCGCAAAAATCCGAATAGGAAAACGGTTTAAATTAGTTTGAAAGTTTATAAACTTTTTATGAGTTATTAACACGTGCATTAAAAGCACGGAAATTAATAGCAGATACATAAAACATTGTTTCACGCTGAAGTAATCGTTGATTCGGCTCGTTCATCGTTCTTTATTTTTGCAGTAATGTTGCGCAGTAATTATACGTTTTTATGGCAATGCTATTAACGTTAATTGCGCTCGCGGAAATATGTTCGGTGTTACAACGAATAAGTATAACAATTTCCGCGTTCAATGCATTTCTAATTAAGCCTTCGGCGTTACTCAATAGAAAGATAAAACAATTAAAGATCACTATACTACAATTGTTATACACTACTTTCAAATTTTACTTTTACATTATTTTATGATAGTTTAGTTTAATTAGGTGACATTGCAGATCCATTAGCCTTCAGATATGTTCATAGAAAACATGAATAAATTCATCATCTAAAAGTACAACCCACACTGGTTGGAAAAGAAGAAAATAATTAAAACTTGGCGCATGCAATAAAAGTGCGTATAAGACAAGTGGAACGAGCGCGACTTGCGTGATCATATTTGATGAGCGTTGTTTATGGATCGATAGAATGCAAATAGAATTTTCATCTGCATAGCTGTACATTTATACTGTTTGCGTGTGAATCTATGTGGAGTAGGCGTAGTTTGATTGAATTGATTGAATTTTTCGCGCAGGGAAAAGTTCATCGTGCTTGCAGGATACGCGCCCGCGCGTGAAATTGCCATTTACTTACACGATGCAAGTATGCTGCGTATGCAATCGGATCGATGAATTTTTGTGCGACGCGCCAATGGTACAGCATTAACAGCACTCAAGTTCCACGCTTCGTATGGCAATGCGAATGCTGGTGGCTGGTTTTCGAGCACACACGCATTCATTGAATATTTTTGCAAGGCGAACAACTTTTCTTGTTTTCACTCAGTGCGCGAATATCAATGCATACTCTACACTCTCACGCGGAGCCGACCGCCAATATACCTGCTAGTCGCCTGTACTCAATCTTTGCACGAGCACAATCTGCGCAAGAAGTTTTGTGGTGCGCCATGTTTACTTAAACAGCAATCATTTGATAAGATTCCTCGCAAATTGCTTGGTGTAATTGTTCTAATAGATTTTCTCTTTTCTCGCTCGCTATAGTAGTCGTCTCCAACGACGATGCCCACAAGGATATCGCTATCACCAAGTTGATCATACCGCAACACGCACCTCCAGAGGAGCATGGCGGCGGATATGCGATCCCCAAACGTTTCCGTAACGCCGATCAACATCGAGCCGCCGTATCCACCGCCGCCGATAATCAGTGTGGAGCCAACCGCTCTTCCGCCGAAACACAATGAGCCGCCCTTTGATAGCTCCGATGCGGAGGTGGCCCAGATTGATTTTCAATCCAATGTCCACTTGCGGCATAAGATCAAGCGCGATCCTGAATGTGCGGACGTGGTGGTACCGCGTCCCATGTCCTGGGAAGGGGAGCTCTCCGATGGGGAGCGCGAGATGTGCATCGACGATGATCATGGACATGTATTTACCCTACAATTGTGATTATGAATACCTTAATTTACTTAAAAACTTATTTAGGTACCTGAAAACTTATCAATGCAACATAATCATCAAGCCACTCCAGAGCGCCAAACAACGATCATAGCGAACAACAATTCCAAGGAGAGTCCAGTGATGCGATTGAAACAAGCGCATACTAATTACTCATTACATTCGACTCCGAGTAATTCACCGCTTCTCTCGCAACGTCATACTATGCCGCCGGTGATGGTCGCCAAAGATTTGGTACATAAGGCACTCAATGTGCCCCCAACGCCCAGTCCCGATTCTGCGGTACATTCAGCATATAGTGTCTTTTCATCACCCACGCAAAGTCCATTAACGCAACGTCATGTCACGCTCACCCCTAATTTGAGCAGGAATAATAGCGATGCATCGCATTCCAGTTGTTGTTCTTATTCAAGCGTATCAGTTTCGGTATCGCCCACGCAACAGTTCTCTCCAACGCATAGCCCAATTCAGGTGCGTCCTTTAATTATGGAAAGTTTCGAAAACTTAATAAAAGTATTGCATTTTAGGGAAGACATATGCCAGGTATACATGGAAGTCCTTTGCACCACAATGTACTTTATAGGAATCTCCAGGAAGATTCAAACACGCAATTTACTACTGCTTCGGACCATGACAATTTGGACGATTCGCAGGGAGATGATAAGACTGGTTTGATACATACATCACTTCCGGCGCAACCTGGCATTTCTCGTCAGCAGCTTATCAATAGGTATAATAAACTCCTCTTTGTCTATGAATACGCTTGTGACCAAAGTTCTTTTAGTCCATGTCCAATTTGCGGTGATAAAATATCAGGTTTCCACTATGGTATCTTCAGTTGCGAATCCTGCAAAGGATTCTTCAAGCGAACGGTGCAGAATCGCAAAAACTACCACTGTCTTCGTGGGGCAGTGTGTCCGGTTACTGTGGCCACACGAAAGAAGTGTCCGGCTTGTCGATTTGAGAAGTGCTTGCAATGCGGCATGAAGTTGGAAGCGATACGTGAAGATCGAACACGAGGCGGTCGATCGACTTATCAATGTTCGTATTCACTTCCGCCGTCCTTAGCAAACCATTCGGAGTTGCGAGCGAGTTCCAGTGATTTGCGCCACGGTAGTATGGATGGCCAGCATATGGGTGGCTTCTCCGTTAAGCTTGAACCCTCCGAGAATCAATCGCATGGTAAAAAGTTCAGCGCGCGTCATGGGGTTCCTCCATTATTGCAAGTGAGTGCACCATTATGATATTACGTATATATGATTGACTAATCGCTTCCTTTACTTAGGAAATAATGGACGTGGAGCACTTGTGGCATTATACGGAATTAGAGCTGAACAAATTGAACACGGAAGGAAGCCTGGGTCGCGAAGGATCCAGCGGCGCCATACACAATCTTTCCATACATCCGCTTTTGGCGGGAACTGCGTTGGCTGGTTCGACCGATACAAATCCAGACTTTCTCGCCAATTTGTGCAATATTGCCGACCATCGTTTGTATAAAATTGTTAAATGGTGCAAGAGCTTGCCATTATTTAAAAATATATCCGTAAGTTTCCTGAAAGGACAGTATTAAATCAGGATGTCGCATTATATTCATACTTAACTTGTTTCAGATTGACGATCAAATATGTTTGTTAATTAATTCATGGTGCGAGCTTCTCTTATTTTCGTGTTGTTTTCGATCCATGTCGACTCCTGGAGAGATTCGTGTCTCTTTGGGTAAAAGTATCACATTGGCGCAAGCCAGGGACCAAGGAATGCAAGCATGTATCGAACGAATGTTGAATTTCACGGAGCAATTGCGGCGATTGCGTGTTGATCGCTATGAATATGTTGCCATGAAAGTAATAGTATTACTTACTTCAGGTAATTATGCTTACTAAATAATTTTGCTTATTTATAAATTTTCCATTATTCGTTTAGATACTTCTGAACTACGAGAGGCTGATAAAGTGCGCGCATCTCAAGAGAAAGCACTTAAAGCGCTGCAAGACTATACATTAATTCACTATCCAGAGAGCCCAGCCAAATTTGGCGAGCTGCTATTACGAATTCCGGAATTGCAAAGAACTTGTCAAGTAAGTTGATCAAAGTTTTTTCCAGCAAGAATCTGAAACATAAACAACATTAATATCATTTCAGGTTGGTAAAGAAATGCTGACAATTAAATCAAAAGACGGCGAGGGACCAAGCTTTAATTTACTTATGGAACTTTTACGCGGTGATCATTGATTTATTGCCAAGAAGCGCCGAAATTCACCGCTTTTTGAAAGCGAACGCTGATATAAAAATAAGCCGAAAACTGTTACACCGAAGAGGAGATGTGCCTTAATTGCTTTACGGTGGAGGGTTCATACTTACACGCAGTATTTTTATATATAAATGTAGATATATAATTGGATCAATTAGAATTGATACGTATTTGATGTGCGCTGCATGGACAGTGTGGACGAGCATCAATGATTCCCGTTTAAATGATGTCTTAGACATTTTAATTTAACGCCTGAAAAGAAACAAGAAAAGAATTGAGTTATTTACATTTTAGTTGTTATGTTTTTGCATATGAATGCATTTTAAATCATTTACAATATTGATAGAATGAGGGAAAAGCGTGATATAATCATGACGAAGTTGTGCGCAACAAATACGTTGCTCTAATTTGTTTGTCGAATCCCAATTTGTGAAACGTACTTATTTATTATCGTTTTTTTGAAATTAATTGAAGTAGTTGTTCTCATTCAAGTTTTTTTTGTTGAGAGATAAAATCAAATTATACACCAACGATTTATACAAATAATTAATTGTCGGATAAGTTTAAAAGTAATTATTAGATGAAGATGCATAAATGTACATACAATTTATACATATTATATATATACACTTTCACACATTGTAGGCTAAACTCAGAATTTTGATATTTTTTATGAAGATATATTATTCACAAACGAGATATAATTAATTAATAATTATATATAGCGGCATCGAGTATGCCGCAAATAAGCGAAAGAGAGGCAAGATAATGATGAACTTTTGTATCAAATATAAATTGTCATTCCATTATATGTTAGGAAGCGTTTCGTATTATTAGACTGTATGTTTATGTTTTGAGTATCGCGAGATTTCAAGTCAATTGAAGATATTAATTACTTCTTGATCGACTATTGTTGTAAATAGTCGCTCATGTAATTCAAGCGTTTGATTGATAATCTATGGGCTATTAATTTATTCACGATCAAAGAAGGACACTATGTATGATGAGAAGGCAGAAAAGGGCAAATTAATTTTTGTATGCTGGTGTTCGTGCCAAGTATTCTTTGTTGCGATTGTTTTGTTCTTATTAGTGTTATAGATAGGGCAGTAATGTTTATTAAACTGCAAAGTGATGGCAAACGCATATTTCTTATATGCATATTATAGAGGAAACCGAATTTCATATTCATCTCAACTCACGAATCACATCAAGAGACTTTTGGAGGCCTTCAATGAATCAAACGAGAAACATGATCGGCATTAAAGCCGAGAAAACGATATGCACTTTCATACACATACATATAAATTTGTAATTTTGCTACAAACTTTACAAAGTAAAACATTTGTAATAAACTTTTATGACATAGAAGAAAATTCTTAAATGTTCACAACCGCAAACGCGTCAAGTTCTTTATACCAATTATATATTCCAAATATAACTTACCTAATTAGGCTATCGCTTTACGAAAACAGTTACAAGAGAGTAACACATCTTAAATATCTGCAAAGTGTCCAATTATTGTTCATGTCATTACTTCTTAGTAATTTAAAAATACCTTCATGCAGAGTTCATTACTGTAAACTGTGAATTTACCCACCGGTAGTACAAGAATAAGATGACAACGATTTATCATGAATCCTAAATCCTTTGCTATTTGAATATCTCCGTCCCATGGAATTGAATCAAAACATGCGTCTTTTAAATCCATATTCTAAATAAAATTAGTATAATATATATTACCGGTTATTACATCGATAATTCATAGTTACAATTGTTTGAAATTGTTCACCAGCAATTCCAAATATGATGGTGGCAATAATATAAAATGTGATATGTCCTATTGATATAAATATCGTACTTATATCTTGACGTATATCCATTTTTATAATGGTAACAATAATTGTGCACATTATACCTGATGTACTACATATTTGCATAATGAATCCGTGTGTGTAGAGAGACCCAATTTTATGAACTGTGCTGAAATGATAAAAATAATTAACGAGCGGCCAGTCTTCAACTCATTTGATAGACATACTCAATAATGAATTGATGATGTCGGATGCAATCATTAAATAATAATCTTCTATGTTGCCTATCATTCAACTGTCTGATCGTGTAAATTTTCTTAATTAAATATTTTGTGGAAAATTTCATAAGGTCAACAAATAAATTTATATATACCACGCAAGATACCACCGGGAACGTAAAATACAAGACTTCAACAAACATTAATAATTCCAAAAGCACTCTCAATATATAAGGCAGTTGATCTTGCTGAAAATAATCCTGGAAAAAATACATCATTAATGAATTGAAACCGTATTAAGATTAACTTACCAGGGGTATAAGAAAACTGCAAGAATAAATATCCTTGCTATGGTCACAATTTCTAAAGATGAATGTAAATAACACTAATGTATCTGCAACTATCACTAATCCAAATAGAAATTTAAATACATAATCATGCAATGTGATTTGTCGTTGACAAATGGGATGCTGATATTTCACATATGCGGATGTTTGCAATAATTCAATTAATTTCAGAATGGTACTTCTGGAACTGAAGAGTTGATGCTCAACAATTAATGCAAAGAAATACGATAGTAAGCATGAAATACAAAATGTTACCACTGCCCAATTGGTATTTTGTTCCCCTGCACATAATAAATCAGTAAATCAAAGTACTAATAATAATCAATGGTAGTTAAGTACTCACTGCATTGCTGATAAATGAAATTAATACCACCAAAGGTAATTAATACGAATGCAATCTTCTTTAAAGTTTCCAAAATTATAGTGTTATGCCAATACCACGACTCATAAATTCCAATATTTAAATTGAGCGGTTTGTTTAAGATCCTCTGCAATTGCACGCAAAACATTTCTAAACTATTTGACCGTTACAATCCCTTGGAACTTTGTGTGCGCGCTTTTATAGCAATATTTTTTAATTTAGTAATGGACGCTGATATCTAATATTCCAACTCATTATAACATGCCATATCAGATTTGAACTCAAGAAAATTAAATTTCATAATAAATAAATTTTTTCTTGCTTCCAGATACTTTCCCTAACTCACAAAAGTATTCTGCATATTTTTTCTATTTGCGGTTTGGTAACACTTTCCCTTCATAATCTATTATTTATATACAATATCTATTAATAATAGAATAATAGATTTATGAATTACAGATATAAGTGCATCATTTTATTGAATTAATATATTAATTTATCATTTTTGAATCTGTGTATAAGAATATACACATCATAGATTAAATATATACAAAAATATTAATTATATATAAATATTTTCGCATGTTAAATAATGAGCGAATATGGACTTAAAGGGTCAAAACATCAGCATCAAGAAGGGGTCCGCAAGTGGGTCTTGTTGTTGTTGTTGTGTGGCATGGTTTAGTGGTGGTGCAAGTAGTTGTTCTTGTGGTAGTTCTTGTGGGGGTTGTGGTTCCTGTGGTAGTTGTGGTTCCTGTGGTAGTTGTGGTTCTTGTGGGGGTTGTTGTTCTTGTGGGGGTTGTGGTTCTTGTGGGGGTTGTGGTTCTTGTGGGGGTTGTGGTTCTTGTAGGGGTGGTGGTTGTTTTCAATGTGGTATATTTAGTTGTGCTGCCTGGTGGACGAGTGGTGGTAGTTGTTCTACGAGTGGTGCATTGTTGATCACCGTTGCCATTATTGGTAAGTACATTAGCATCAACTAATTGGCCATTTGTGTTATCAGGACCATGAGTCAAGACATCAGCATCGACCAAATTATTATTAGGAGCACCATTGCCATTGCAGTCGCCCCTAGTAGTCAAAACATCAACGTCAACTGGCGCTGCATCACAATCCGCAGGACCAAGGACATCCAGGTCCACAACACCCGCTGGTTTCAAAGAACCTAAGAAGAATTTGTATTATTTAATTGTAAAATAAAACACTTTTTCATAAAACTTCGTTGCTTACCCAAATGAAAGATTGAGAAAATAAGAGCAAGTTTGAAGAACATGATGAGATCAGAAGTTGTAAAGCTTTGATGGAACAAATGAAAGTTGATTGATGCTGATGATTGCAATGCATCCCCATTTTATACTCGTAATTCATATCGCTTTGACGTTCTCTATTTACAGATGCATATGACCTATTCAACAGGTAATCAATTTACTCAATCGAGATGTGCAAATGCATTTCCTGTACACGTTTAATTACATAAGGTGTTCGATATTGCATTGTTTCTGCATATTAATAGTACTCAATACGTATTCCTATATTTACCATGCATATTAAACGAGGCTACGAACGCGCAAACATTCAAACAATTTACTCGGGTTATCTACCGCAAATACTTCGAACAATAGTCTTGCGTAGAATATGATGACATTCCTTATTTAAAATTATTTTCTTCTTCAAACAATATTAAAATAAATTAATGAAGAAATCACTATTCTTAAACAACAAAAATAAGTTCATAACTAAGCTAAAAACTACTCGCAATTGTCCTAGTTTCCAAATAACGTCTTTGAGGTAGAATTGAATGGACTATTTTGATGACTACCGGGACAATAATTTGTTTTAATAATGAATACAAGTAAATTAAAAACAACAGATAAGATTAAATCTGTTATTCTATTTTTCATTAATTTTAAGCCTTCGGACCTTATTCCTGAACTGCTTATTACGAATTTAACAGTTCTCGTATTTTAAGTTTATTTATTTGATTTAATTAAGATGAAATACGAAGAGTGTGATTTTGATGGCATTTTGCATGAAGTGGGTGCGTTAGGACGTTATCAACGTTTGAACTTTCTTCTATTGTCCGCAGTTATTGGATTTACGGCAATGCCTCTTGTGTTTATGTTTACAACAAGAAGTACTAATTACAGGTATTAGTTCTCCTAAGAATAATTTAAGCTGCTTGAATTCTTAATGTTCTTTAAGATGTTATATTGAAGGATGTGACAATCCCGATATTGACAAAGCCACGTATAATGTACCATGGATTCAAGATGCCATACCATTTGAACATGACAAACCATTACTATGTGAACAATTTGTCCGAACAGGACTACCAGAATACTCAGACCAATGCAATATCAGCAATTTTAATCATGTATTTGTGCGCAAATGCGATCGATTTGTGTTTGAAAATGGGGATGCAACAATCGAACGTGATGTGCGTTATCGCACGTTACTTTTTAGCGCAACTATCTCAAACTTTTTCTGTTTTAGTTTAATCTAACATGTATGGACAATCTATGGAAATTATCATTAGTTGGATCAATGGGAGATCTATCCGAGATTATTGGTCTACCAATCTTCGGTTACATATCAGATCGATACGGCAGACGAAATGTTATGATAGTAGCGCTCCTTGCTTCATCAATTATAGGCACCTTTAAATCATATCTAACGAATTACGAATGGTTCTTGGCGTTTGAGCTTGTGGAAACATTTGTAGGCTCAGGAATTTTCGGAGCGGCTTACGTGCTTGCCATAGAGCTAGTTACAGCAAAGAAGCGCATCCTTGTTAGCACATTACTCATATGTACGTTCTCTTTGGGTGAAGCATATCTTTGTTTAATTGCATTCGTAACTGAATCGTGGCGGCAAATGCTTCGCATCATTTATATTCCTGGCTTGCTATTCTTCAGTTACTTCTACTTCTTAAATGAATCAATTCGATGGCTGCTCGTTAAAGGAAAGATTGAAGAAGCGCAAAAGATCTTGACAAAAGTTTACAAAACAAATGGGATTGCAATCAACACCCACTTGGGTGAAAAATTGCGCGTGAGTGCCTATCAGATGGAAGACGCAAGCAACGAATCATTAAGAATCGTTTTTCAGTCGCGTACATTAACAATTAGATTTATATGTTATGCATTCGTGTGGCTGACCTGCACATTTGTTTTCTACGGTTTCAATATGAAATCCATACTGATATCAGGAAATTTATATCTCAATTACACGCTCTCGGTCCTCATTGAAATACCAGCAAACATCATTTGCTTCTGTTTGTTGAATAATGGACGAAGGAAACGTGTCCTTTGTTTTTCATTGTTTCTAACTGGCTTCATATGTTTCCTTCTATTGGTTTTGTCATTAGGTAAATAATAGTAGCATACAACTAAAAACTTTTCAATCTATCGCATCATGATACGTGTATCATTTTAGGAGAGAAGGAAATTATCCTATTTTCTATGGGAAAATGTAGCATCTCTATCGCTCTATCCACAATATACGTATATGCAGCTGAAGTTTTCCCAACATCTGTACGGCATTCATTGTTATCATGCTGTTCTATTTTCGGGAGAATTGGTGGAATGGCTGCTCCCCAAATTCCATTAATGGTAAATGCATCATGTGAAATCATATGCTCTCTTATTAATTAGTACATAAATTTACACACAAATATCTGTTTTAGATGCAATTATCACCTATTTTAGTATATTTGCTCTTCATGTTTATGACACTGTTATCTTCCACGTTGGTGCTTACGTTTCCAGAAAGCGTAAACACAAAGCTACCTGATACAGTTAGTCAAGCCGTTGCAATCGGACATCGAACATTAGAGAAATAAATTATTCTAAGCTATTCGCAAAAACGTAGTACATACTGAAGATATAATCTTCATAATCATTATGATAACTAGTGTCACAATAAAGTACACGTTAGTTTCAATTTTTAAACTTGTGCGTTACTTAATTACCTTGAAATTACCATCTATAGTAATTATTTCGCATATTATTGTTCCCATTATTCGGACCCATGTTTGAATTATTCATATTGATGTTTGGGTTTGGCATTCGCATCATACCTGGGTTCATATTATTTAAATGTTGTTGCGGCTTCTGCAAATTTGGCTGATGCGTCTGCGGATGTTGCATTTGTTGTTGATTACTCGGTGGGTAAAACCCGTGTAAGTTTTGATTTGGATTGGGACGCTGATTGAAACTATTATAACTTTCCGAATAATTTGCGCCATAATTCGATTGAAATTGATTGTTCGGTTTCATTGAATAAGATTGTGTATGAGATTGCGAATGCTCTGGCATTTGCAATTGTGATGATGTATTCGTATTGGCGTTTAATTTCGCGATAGATGCAAGGGGATTGTTTGACCCGGCCGGTGTTTTTGACGCAATGGAAACCATGATGTTCGCTATCAAATTGGATACATTCTCTGCAGTGTTCTTCTCCTGTTTAGCGTTGGCTGCATTTTCATTCAATTGGACGTTTTTACTGGCTGCCTTAAAGACATCCTCAAACGAATAATCATCATCGTCATCATCAAGATCAATGCGTTTCTTATCAACATTTTTCGTTTTATCCATGGACAGTTTCATTGAGAAAGGACTCACACTGGGGACGGGTTCAGTTCGTGAATCCGCTGATTTAGTTGGCGTTTGTTGTAAGGCTTGTCGACTATCAATGTTCACAAATTTGCGCAATGTTTCAACACGTGCCGGTTCCTTGGCTTCCAGCTTTTTCAAATATGAGATCAGTCCATGTTGCTCCTCCGCTGAGAGATCTTTGAAACTCTGCAAAAGCGTCTGCAGCTCCAAGTCTGACAAGCCATCCATTGCGTCTTTCTCTTTGCTATCACCTTCAGACTTGCTGGTATCCAAGTCTACTTCAGTCGGCTCTTTGTGTTCAAGCATCTTGAGAAAAGATGCCGTTGTAACGGGCGTTTTCTTCGACTTGGACACCTCCGCCATGCTAACTACGACGTTAATGAGCTGCTCCAGCTCGTCTTGCGTGACATCAGTCTTACCTTGAAGCACCAAAGCCGTGGAAATTTGCTTTGCTATGGCCGCTTTATCGATATTTTTGAATACATCAACTTTAGCCTTTTCAGTCTTGCGCGTATTAGCCAAATGAATCAAGTGTGCAATTTTAGTGATTGCTGTTTTAATGGCTTTCTCCTGGCCAAACGCAATTAATTCAGCATGCAGTAATCCCTTAAGTTTTTCTTTTATGGTCTCGAATAGAACGCAATTAGCATCATCATCTAACAGCGTCTCGGAACTATTTGGTTCCTTCTTCTCCAAAGCCAAGGCCGTTGTGAGCAAATCAACTACTTTAGGTCCCAAAGAACCGAGTTTGTCTTCGAGCGCAGTTAGCAGACGCAGAATCGCGACGACATTTACGTCGCCTACCGAAATCTCATTAACTTGTTCATCAAGTTCCATTTGCTTCTTGAGGGTTGATTCACGTACCATTACCACGTCTTTTTTGTGGGCATAAATATTGCGTTGCCAATTATCATCACGGCGCGACGTTGTGGCTGTGTTATTTGATCGTTTACTTACAGGTGACTTTGTTCTGCTACGACGATGTCGCGAGTAACTCCTTCGGCTACGGCTGGAACTTCGACTACGTCTGTAAGTCCTGCCACTGCTACGACTGCGACTCCTGCGGGTATAGCGTAGCCGCGAGCGAGAACGTGATCTGGAGCGTGTACCACGTCGTCGACGATAGTCTGTTACCGGAGAACGTCTACGATTCGGTACTTCTGCCTCCCAGGGACTGTGCGAACGTTCTTTATCATCGATTACAATAACTTCATGATCCTGATCGGGCTGCGCGGCAACTGGAGCTGGCTTTGAACTACCCGACGTCCGTTTACGACTGACGAGTGCTGACGTAGGGTTGATCTTGAAGCTTATTGGTGCAATTTCAGGTAGACCCAAACTAAATTGTACGAGATATTTTCAAATATTTGAACAAAAGTAAAATAAAAACTCCAACCCACCGTTTACGCAGCGCATCGATTTTAATTTTCACATCCAGTTTATGCAACTCCTCCATCCGCTTGTTCCAATAGACAATCCAATCAGGCTTGAAGTCATAATTTATTGTGTCTTGACCTTCTTGTTGAAGTTCTTTATAGCGCTTGTTCCAGAACACTTTCCACTCTTCATTGTACTGCGGATGTTTCTCCGGATTCAACTGATGTTGGCGCAATTGTCTTTCCATATCAGTCTCAATCGCATTAGCAAGGCGACGAAACTCTTCTCGCTTCGTTTCCGGCTTGCGTTCATCACTCTTATCTTTATCTTTACGCATGTAGTCCGGCTGGTGCCAAGGTAGTGAATCGCGCCTTGATCTGCCTGGACTACGAGTACGTGATCGACTACGGCTTCGCCGACGCCTATTAAAGAGATTCCGGTCATAAGTACCTCTATCGTATGATGGTCGCGATGAAGTATACGGTCGCTGAACATGTGGTCGCGATTCGTTATCAAACGCATCGAAATCGTCGCTGGAAATACTGGATACGCTACTTAGTGAACGGCGACGTCCAGATCTTTGCCTCCCCAGATAACGATTCGAATTCTTTCCAGAACCAGCAGCTGTTGAAGATGCTGCGTTGTCTTGTGGCGACTTGCGACGATATGGGTCTTGACGTTCAATCGCATTAATTACAGTATTCGGAGAAGATGTATTGTGTGTTGAATTGTTGTCGGTGTTCTTATTATCATCGCAAATAGCTGTGCACAAACGAAATATTAAAATACTACAAATGGAAAACAAAACACTTACGTTCATTGGACAGTCGCAAAATTTCTGCTTTGTCCACCAAATGTTCGAAAGAATAGCCATTCGCTTCGGAGAAGTGTGGGCCGTTATGTATCATTGCGAAAATAGAGGACTTGGTTTGCTCGTAAGTTTCAACATCAACTGGATATGGTCTTAAACGCCCATACTTCGTTTCAATTGCATCAGCAATCTTTGTAACTACATCCTGCCAACATTTCTTGTACTTGCGATGTGAAGAAAACGGCATTAACGCATTAAATGTCTTTGGAAAATGTCGTTGCAGAAACTGTAACCAAATATTATGAAATATTCACTTCAATTGTAAGTTTGCTGTCTTACACATTGCAAATGCCTGTAGCTCACAAGATGTGGAATTATGGTACGAATATCGCCCTTTTTACCACACAACAAACATAAGTAGCTGGGTTCTCTATCCTGGTCATAATCCTGCAGCTCAAGCAAGTATTCCAAGCCCACTAATGATGATTTCTTGAAGCTATCAAGTTTTTCCTGAAATACACACACCTTTAGTGAAACAATATCTACTGATTGATAGTTGAATGCGTACCTGTATTTTTGCTACTTTAGTAATTTCATTTTCAAAACCGGGTGGAACTGGTTCTCCAGGTGCAATTTTTATCATATCATCAGCAGCTTTACCAAGCTTCTCATCACGAGAGGTCTTCATGTTATTATCACTGGAACCGACAATGCTTCCACCTCTATTCCTGTTACTGGCGTTCTCCAGGCTGCTGCAGTGTCGCTTGCCAGCCTCGTGGTTAAACACCTGCCCCATAACAGGGCATTTACAAACATTGCAATACCATATCTCAGACCCATTCTGAAAACTACGTTCGAAGACGTTTCCATAGCCACCACCAGGAAGCAAGAAACGTAGAGATAAGAGACGATCGGTTTCCGAGTTCTGCAAGTAAATGACCATTGTTTAGAAAAAGAAGCAAGATAGAACATACAAAACCTTCAGAGCTTAGTCAGAATCCTAACATGTTGATTGCCACTTACCAAATCTTAACGTTGGAACAAAGTATTAAACAAGTTAGAGACATTTGTGCACCAATTCATTTACCTTCTTGCTGACAATTCCTGACGAGGATTCGGCGATCACTTCTTGACAATCCTCTTCAGTGCCTGGTGGTGCCAATGCATCCATTGTAGCACTATCACACTTTTCTTTCGCACAAGCACAATTCACACAAACCAGTTATGAGGCGGCAAAAACAGACATGCCGCACTCAAGAAAAGTCATCAATCAAGCGCACACGTTGATGACCTGTTTCGTTCCGCTTTGCACAAGAGTATATTGCTTGTCCAAGCAAATAAATTACACTGTTTCGTTGCAATTCAAATGTCACTCTGGAAAGAAAATGGCACTCTTTAAGTTACATGATCGAACCCTTAGATATATACTTAATGTCAGGTCAAATAGTGTAAAACCATTGGTATTATTCGTAAACAATAATTCAATGTGTAACTTACCTACAGTTGCAATTGTATAAAAAAAATACTGCATACAATTCATAAGAACAGGATTTCCATTCTGTTTAGTAGCAAACCATTATCACAGTCATATAACACTGAGTTTCAAGTTGAAATTCACAACAGTGAAAGTACAAATAATGTTTAAATAGATAAATTAACGAATAAAATTCACGAGATGGTGGTTTTGATATAAATACAATCATAACCTTATATTAGTCGTTTTAGCTTTCGCATTGGAAAATCATAAAATATATACGGGCTGTCAATTATAAAAGAAGAAATACATTACCTTAAACTCACAGAAGATATTTATCACTCCAAAATACTGCACTGCACTATAAAAACACTATTTAAGAGCAATTTATGTTGATTAACAACGCTATGGACATGTCAACAACGCCCGCGGAAATTGACTACTCGGACTGTTTGACATTTCAGCATAATTCGGGTACGCTCGTCATACGATAATTTATTAGTCGCGCCATAAATAATTGATTTATTTAAATAAGATACTTATTTACGAAATATTAATAAAGCATATGCCTACTTTAATCAAAATCCAGGTTACTGGAAAATATCAAAAACGATGGCACATTTATTTCCCCTCTATCCCTCTTATCGTGAAGGCGTCATTCAACGACAACGCAACGCGTGACAACCGCTTCACCGTTCAGAATAAACTGATTTAAACCGTCGTTAGTAATGCTTGTATTTGAAATCTGTCTAATCTGAAATCTAAATAATTAATAGTGATGGCTTCTCTACCTTTTAATATTCCTTCGCAGAGAGAGGACTTGCTTATTATAACCAATGCTTCATATTGTGTTAGAGATGTACTGGATATAACTGATATTACTACAAACTTGAAAGGTACAATTTGTATAACTAGCCACGTTTGAACATTCATATATTGGTTGCAGTTGCCAAGGATTGTTTCAATAAAGATGGGCCTGCTTTTATTCTGGAGAATTTTGATATTTACTACTCTATTCTTCACCAGTCAAAGCAGCTTTCAAAGAATGTATTGGTTCAAGCATATACTTATCTTCAGCAAAGTAAGTTAAAGATTAACAATATCTTAAACCTTGCTAATATCATTTGTCATGTACTCTTTCAGGCCTGAGTGACATGCCACAAGTAATAGTACAAACTCTAGAAGATAGTCGTAGTATTCTTAATGATGAAGAGAAAATGCAGTGGCAAAATATTATTAACATGCATATTTTCATTTATGTTGAACTCACACATGTGTTGAATACCAATGCTTTAGATGTGAGGGACACTTCATTAAGGGTCACTGGTAAAAGCAAAGCAAGGACTTCCACAGGTGATGAATTTGACTGGTATAAATGTATTAAAATTGTGCAGAGAGTATTGGAATGTGAACTTCTTACAATTTGGAATAGACTGCCAGGCCCATTAACAAAGTGAGATTCTTTCACACCTGTTTATTATAATAATTAATTATTTCTAAATTCAGTAAAATCACAGAACTCTGCTTCTCATTTTTGGAAAACCATTCAAAGAAGAAAAACACTGATATTCTCGAACGTGTATGGACGGTGTGTGGAATTTTAATGGGAAAATATAATATCTCTGAAACTTTAGTTTTACGTTTTGTACTTGCAATTAAAGAGCAAGAACATGTTGCTTCGCTTTTTGCTGATGGTATTTACTACATGATTAACACATTCAGAATGCAGGGAATCTATAAAGATCTCATAAGAGAATTAATTGAATGGCAGATCAGTGAAACAAACACAGAGTCAAATGTAAGAACTGACTTGGAGTGTGTAAAGATGATGTTAATATGTTTTCATTTTAGAGTGTTAAACACTGTTGCAGAGTTGTTTTTGACATGTCTGTTAAATTGCCAGATCTGGTGATACCAGAACTGAAGTACTTAAATACATATCTCAATTTTACGGTAAGCCTTTAGTCTTAGATCTTGATATTGGATTCAATGATGGTTTGCGGTTTATAATATGTTAAACAAATTTGTTTTCGTTATTTTAGTCTTATAATCTTCGAAATATGGTACTTAGCATCCAAGTGGAATTACTTTTAGCCAAATTGACACGCGAGGATCTTTCTGACGATGATAGAAAATTGCGCGATGATATATTACAGTGTTTATTGCTCCATGCTTTTGATAAATCAACATTTGTGCGCGCAAAAATAATGCAACATTATGCGCGCCTGCAAGAGGAGAATGCGATTCCAAAGAACATTATACCGAAAATGTTAGACAAGTGTGTTGTCCTTCTACAGGATGTGACTGCAAACGTACGGAAAAACGCAATTGCATGCATAAAAACTATGTTAACGCACAATCTTTATGGTCCTGTTGTATGTATTTTGACTAGGGCCATGTATCTTTGATATAATTAATGTTATTCCAGTTGTCATTGCGTAATTTTGAGAACAAGTTACAAAATGTCCAAGAAGAACTTGTTAAATTGAAGTATGATATGTTTGGACTGGATATGGAAGAACAAGAGGCAAAGGAAGCTTTGTGGCTAGAGCGAGTTGATGATATCAAATCATATTTAAATAAATGCATTGAAAAGGAGGATCATAATGAAGACGCAGATAAAGAAAATGTATCTGTAGTAGAAAATAGCCAAGCCAACAGTGAGTCTCAAGATACCACCACATCTATGAACATGCGGGAAATCATTCTCGCCAAAAATTATCGAAAGGCTTTTGAAGTCTGTCGAGAGCGTGCCAAAGATGGATTAATCAAGAAAATCATAAGTGAAAATGAAGACTCATCGCATTTGGAAATGGTTGATCATTATGCCGGGCTTATCTACTTTCTATTCATGGAAGTTGCTGATATGCAAATAGAAGGGGTGACTGAAGAACAATATATAAATCTTTCAACTTTAGAAAATGCTGTTGATTATCTGAATTGCGCCATCCAATTCTGCAAGCTGTTAGCAGAGACCTGCGTGCTTATCAATCAATTGCTGAATTCCGTTAACATTGGCGACATGCAGGAAAGCGCCGAATTTGTTTTAGTTGCATATCAATTCCAGCTTGATGATCGCCTTACATTGATATCGAATGTACTCACGGTGATCGTGCGTAACGATCCTGCTCGACAGAAAGTTGTTCTCAATGTCCTGAAGAAAGCATATCTGATTACCGATTTCACAGGAGAGTAAGTTGTCATTAACATTCATCTAATCATTAGCATTGCAATATTAAATCGTCTTGCTCCTCATAGGTCCCATTCAACAACCATTGTCGAAAGACTAATTCAACTGCTCTTTTCCATCACCCACGACCGTGTAGATAGTTTGCAACTTCTCATGTCACAATGGGCTGAGCAAGGAATGCTTGGAAATGATATTTTCGATATGTTATGGAAGTATTATCTGCGAAGCATTGATGTACCTGGGGATAAAGCACGCGCTGCCCTGATTTTATTGCGAATGGCCGCACACGGAAAAGATTCGATTATACGTAAGAACTACAATGTGGTGGCGTCAAAGTGTTTCCAAGACTGTAAAAATAATAACATTCAACTTGTGACTGAGTCATTTAAATTTCTAAGCATTATGTCCGAGGGCGAAACAGATATAGCAAGCAAAACAGCGCGGTTTCGTATTCCGTATGAAGATGAGATCTGGGAAAATATACCCGCAGCAATGCAGGAGTTATTTAAAAATAAGTCGCGCTTCGTCAATATCACAATCTCAAGCTGTGTACGTTTAATATTCGATCTTTGTTCGAAACCGTTTCCAGTGGTGGGAAAATTGTTGGCGAATTTTCTCGATGCGAATAAGGATTGCCCAATGTACATGTTGGTGCGATTCAATATTCTTATTGGCGAGATTATTCTCAACTACATGATTTTCCTGGACAACGATGTCTACAAAGAAATGAAACGACGTCAACATATTATAAATGAACGAAAGAATCAAACGCGTCGTTCTTCGTCTATGGACCTCAACACCTCGATAAAAAGTTTAAATACGCCGACTGCCTCTCAGTTTCAACGTAATCGTAATTTGGGCTCAACGCCTTCTGATAAAGACGTTGATAAAGTAAGTGAAGTAATCTAAGGCTATTTCTGGATTAAATTATTGTGTTAAAATCACATTTTAGAATGACTCGATAATGGAAGGTGCTGAAGCAGTCGACGAAGACGCCGATATTATCATGCATCAGCTCGAATCTAGTATTGGTCCTGAGTCTATGCTCGGCCCATACTTTGCTCGTATCGTTGATATCTGTCGACATCCGCAAGTGTATACAAATGAAGCGGTACAAAATTCAGCAATCACCGCACTTCTTCGAGGCATGCTAATTTCAGCAGCTGTCTGCGAAGCAAACATTAAACTGGTCTTCAAGATTTTGATGAAAACTACCTTCGTTCAAAACAAGATAACAATACTTATTCATATGGTCGACCTGCTGGAGAAATCACCCAATATAATTGAACCCTATTCCGAGAAACTTTACATATTGTAAGTAAATCGTTTGATTACTTGAACCATTTAAGCAACGTGTTTGAAAATGTTTAGGTTGAACGACGAGACGTTGAAAGTTCGAGAAGTGGTGCTGAAGATACTAGCATTGCTCATTCTAAAAGACATGATTCGGCCTCAGGAAAATTTGTGGCGTTTGGCACGTTGCACGATCGATCCAATTCCCGACATTAGTGAACCGGCCAAAGCCTTCTTCGTGCAGAGCGTTCAAAAATCCAATAACTTGTATAACTATTTGCCAGATATCTTTTCCAATCTGTACACGAACACAAGCGTTGAGGAACTGCGCAGCATTCTGGACTTTTTATTCGAACTAATCCAAGTGCCAAAACAGATCGAAACTCTTGTCGAGCGATTCTGTATAAAATTCGAAAATATAACGGATGAAGCTTTGGCGACAAACATTACTTTTGCTCTCTCCCATATGAAGTACAGTGAGCGCGCGCTGCAGAAACTCATTGATAATTTTCCAAAGTTCAAACATTTCATACTAGTGGATGGTATATATGATTACTTCAATCAAATCGTCGTTACCACGTGCAAAGCGCACAATCAGAAGAAAGAGGTGAAGGAGTTGACCGCGCAGTTTGAAGATCTTATGAATGCGGTCCGCGATGCCTCAGATAAACCGCGAGAAATGGCTTCGACGAAGAACAAATTTAAAAGGCCGTTCCCAGCATCTTCAACTAATATTGCTAAAAGCAAAAGGGGGAAACAGACTGTAAAAACTACACAAAAGCGGAGGCAGAGTCCGACACATAGCAGCTCTGAAGATGATGACGACGATGTAGGTCCAGTTAGACGGACTGCACGCAGGACACGTAGTAAACTTAGGCCGTAAGAATATATTCAACGCACATTATATGGCGGGCCATGTCCAAGTACATTAGTGGTATATTTTTCAATTCAGCGCGTAGTGTATGACGACGCCAGCAATAGAAGTATTGCGAACTACGTCTTATATGCGTGTTAAATAATGACTGCATGGTACGATGCTGTTGTTGAGTCCAATCACAAGCTATGATTAAAAAATCCAGTTGCGGATTGTTCGCGAGGAAGACGTCCACCGCATGTTTGTTGCAATCTGACTTGGAGATTGACAACAATAGCCGTCGTAATTGAATCTGTGTTGCTTTCTTGATATCGTAAAAGAATTTCGGGAGGTTGAAATACAACGAGCTCCCGCCAAAAATGCTGTTGTAACATGCAAATTAGAATAATTTGAAATTATTAATTAATTATTATTAGTTGCGGTACCTTAAGTACTGTAATGTGGGTGGTGCGTCCTTAAAGTAACTTGTTGATACTGTTGGAAAATCCAATGTAACAGAAAGACTTTCCAAACATCGGCAGTTTGTAAATACCTTGAAAAAATAATAAAGTTTTGTATTTTTTGGAAACAGTATATGTGTAATTACGTTACCAATTTCAAAAATGTTAAATTTAATGGATACTCCGCATCAATATACAAATGTGTAATGTTGGGGTGCATTGACAATGCATCGAAACTAAATCTATTTTGGGTGATGGTCCTAAAATGCAAGAATATTAGGAAAATATTAACATTAAACATCTCACTACTACATGGGATCCTTTTGTATATATAATACTTTAGTATTAACGTTGATGGCAGTAATTGTATTCACTTCTTCAGACTGCGGCCGAGTGTAAGCAATTTTTTTGCATGATTTCTTGTAAGTATCAACTATAGATTTGAATTGTTCTTCACTGCGACACTTATTTAGAACACTCAACCATTCACAGCCGTTAATAGGCAAACCGCAAGTAGATGGTAAGGATGTATATTCACGAGATTGAAACTCCTAAAATAAAGAAATAATAGACAGTAGCAAATTGTTTTAAATGAGTTGAAATTCCTCACCGCTATAACTTCAAAATCATCCCGATTCTTTTTAATCACTTGTATTACAGCATGACATGAGGGTGCATGTTTAACTATGCTCATATATTGTAACTAAAAAATATAAGTCATTTCAGAAGTGACCAATAAAATGGGGCAAATGATTTATTACCTTTTTTAATTGTAAATACTCATGCAGCCCACTTAACCCTCTGTAAAATATCTTGGTGCCTAAGAGATATAAAATCTCAATGTTTTCCAATTGAAATATAAGATGTTTCAAATTGTATGGAGCTATCCAAAAAATGCCAGTTAAATCGAGGTGTTTTACAAGGTGCTTCTTATGAGTAACAAGCACCCGAAAAAAACGTTTGGAGAAACGTAAATTAAATGCTAAATTCATACGACTACAATTGCAATAAAAAATTAAATAATTCTATGAAATATTTGTGTAGCTTACCTTATCAGGCGACTGCATAAATCAGTTTCCACTATTTGGAGTGCTTCAATGGCATTGTGTCGATCAATGACATCCAAATACAGTAAAATCTCCTCGATCACAGTTATCGGTAGAGTATCCATACCAATTATGTATAACTTTCACAAGAAAACATAAAAGCAAAATGCACATTTAACAACAACTGCAGTCGGCACTGGTCGACACTTGCATAGGTTATACATGTGTTGAAAACGTAAACAATGTAAAACCACAGCTGATCGCAATCGTTGACCTACAACGTCGTTACTATCTCGTTAAAACTGGGTTACCTGAAAAGGAATGAAAATAAATATTAACATATTCAAACAATATCTCTCAGCAGACCTTTATACAAATCCGTGCATGTTTTGTAATGTTTGCCTCCGTAAATTTGGATACTTTACGACTAATGTACACCCAGTTAGGTCAATTTACAGTTAGTTGATCAAGAAACAAACAGGATGGCACAGCCCAAACTAATATTGCTCTTCAGTGGCAAAAGGAAATCAGGAAAAGATTATATTACTGACCAATTGCACAAGAAGTAAGTTTTCCTTCAACCTGAACTTGTGTTATACATAATCTTACATGAACAATTACTACAGGCTTAAAGATAAATCCACAATAGTAAAAATCTCAGAGCCTGTTAAAAGTGATTATGCTAATCAGCATAAATTAAATCTGCAAGAACTAATGTCTGATGGCCCATATAAAGAAACCTATCGCAAGGATATGATTACCTGGAGTGATTCCATTAGAGCACAAGAACCTGGTTACTTCTGTGCCTTGGCATGTCAACAGAGTTTGTTATTTGAAAATATATTGTTTACATTAATAATCATACTTTGCATTAAATTTACAGCTGAAGGAAAGGATATATGGATTGTAAGTGACATAAGGAGGAAAACTGATATCAAGTGGTTTGTGGACAACTATGATAATGTTTCAACGATTCGAATAACTGCAGATGAAACTATTAGAAGAACCAGGGGCTGGAAATTTACTCCAGGCGTTGATGATGTTGCTTCAGAGTGTGACTTGGATGACTACACTAATTGGGATTTGATTGTGAGCAACAATGAAAGACATTCATATGAGAATATTTTAGAAGCAATTTTAAAGATTATAAAAATGTATGTACCTAATTGATACCATTGTTAATCACTCTATTAATGTTATAAATGTTAATGACCAGCATTTTATTTGAATTGTCCTTGTCCTTAAGCGCCTCTTGCAATCCCCAATCGAACTAATTTTAGTCGTCCTCGAAGTAAACGAAAGTTTGTGGTTAAAAGGTTGTGAAATCATAAATATTATTCTTGTGAAAAAATTGTTGCTAGCTAAGTTTAGTCGGCGAAATGAGTGAAAGTGTGGTAGTGGACGTATCGGGAACAGCATTTTCCTTGCTGTTGTATGAAAATATTCGATGCACTCATGATCAAGTAAATTTTGTTTATCAATATGTAAAATGTACACATAATTAATGAATTATCCTATTTCAGGAAGGTTTTCTGCTTGGAGAAATTGTGACAAATCAAAAACGAACGATAACAGACAATGACCAGGAGGTAGTGACCATTGAACACATCATTAAAGTGAATTCTATAGTTCCCTGCCCACGCCTTGGCTATTTCTATGACAATGCAGGTAAAATTGACTCTACCAAATTAGAACAGTACTTTCAAAACAAGACAAATGGTGTCACTTCATGGTATAAATTCAAAAGGACATCATCTTTTAAGTTGTCACTCAGAGAAAAGATTGTTATGAAACAATTAGCTCACTTCTTTATGCCCTCATCGCCTGAGAGATTTACATGCTGCTTGCTCACAGCACAAAATAGCAGTGAAAGTGGCACTCACATTTTCTCACAGACATTCATCAGATATTTCAAATCATCATACCAGCCAATTCCAATGCACATAGTAAACTTGAAAGACCCCTATGATGTCTACAAAAACCCTCAAAAATGTTCCACTTCATTTGCAAACATTATCAAAACATTAAAAGTAAATTCAAACACACCACTTGGTTACGCGACTATTGACCGCATTGAGACTGCACTTGACAAGCATATTGAACAAGTGGTGAAGAAGCTGGAGAACTCAGAAGAAGAAAGATACAATCTTGAAATGCGCGTTAGAGAATTGCGGCAGCAATTTATAGACAATGCTAAGAAAGAGAAGATTCAACAAAATAATTGCATGGACGACGCATATGTCAATAACTTTGAAGAAAACGCCGAGCCGGTGCGCAAGAAGCGTGGACGCAAGCCGAAAAACTCGCCAAACTCTGAGAAATCACCCGAGAAAGATTATTCGCAAGAGGATGTACAAGAAAAGCGTGTGCTACGCAACTCTGCAAGAAAGAGTTAATCAAGATGTTTGCGGTACCTGTGTATACCCTACAAATATACATTTTAAGAGTTGTAATTTTTTCACTAATATGTATTTTTAAATAAATATCGTTATTTCACTGTAAATTGTCGTCTGCATTTATCCACTTTGCCTCGATAAGACAACTTTACAGCAAATCGATTGGATGGTTTGGGTGACCGCGCAACTCCCAAATAGTTGCAGCTAATCGTCGAGTATGCTCAAGAACGCATGAAGCAGTTACAAGACCAAGATGAATGCAAAATAATTCGTAACAACGTATTTTGCTTGATGCCATCTTAGGAAAGCAAAGCTCTTTAAGTTTCCTATAAAGTTATTAAAGTTTAACTGTTTCCAATCCATTCATAGTGCGCAGAACTCACCTGTAAAAGTCGCCACAGAGAATTCCTGCTTGAGGCAACGCTTTTGAAGCATGAGTAGGAAAAACGGTAGGTTTTAAAGAAGCGCCAGTCATGTCTTCAAACCATAAAAAGTATGCGTAGTTAAATGTAGTATCCTTCCACATTAATGAGAGATGACCTTCTTGCAGATGCGCACGAGAAAACTCAATCATCGACCAAATCTAAGAAATATATCATTTTAATTCCTTCAAGTAATGTTTGTGATTTGTACCTTCTTTTTAGTGAGCGCGGTTGTTGCTTCTGAATTGAAATCCATTGTTGGAGTAGTGAGTCGGTGGGAACTACGATCAATGTAGATAAAGTGAACCAATCCCGGAAACTCCTCTAAATACTTATTAATCGTTAGGGAATCACTAGTACAATGGTCGATTAAGGATCAAAGAAATAACTAATAAACTTAACTAGTACTTAAAAGCTGTTTGAAAAGGATATGATCCCAGTGAGAAGTTCTTTATCGCCTTTACTTTGAAAAAGTCGTTGTACGATGTGAGTTTCTCTTTGATAACATCAGCCACATCATTGACCAGCGTTTGAGATGATTTTAATACTGTATGATCAAAAGAAGTGAGTGAGAGAATCTCCTTCAAACACTCTAGAAGTGGTCCTGTTGATGATTCAGCTCGAAGCAATGCTTCCATCGAGTGATGTTTAATAAATTCAGTGTACTTCTTGCGCATCAAGTCCCAAATCTTACTAAGTTGCTTATAGCAAACTTCAATTGAGGTATTCTTACTCCGTTTAACTCCGTCAAAGAGTTTCTTCAGAGATGCGTCTAAATTGTCAAAAGCAGGTCGTAAAGTATCAACTTGGCGCTGAATTTGCGCTATTTGTAAAGTATGAAGATTTGCGAAAGTGTTGTACAAATGCGTGGCAATTTGTGCGGATCCAATCTCCATAAGAATAATCAGATTCACACTGCCATCGTCAGTCAGACGTTTTAAATGAACCGCGTGAGGAACACATTTCGGTTCAAAATCAGCGCCAAGCAGTAACACCTGCTGGCTAATAATGTCTAGATGCTTTTCCGGCTCGAATACTTCAGCAATTGAATGATGCGATGCAATTGGACTTGAGCTAGGACTATAGAATTCCTCCTCTGTGTCAGTTTCAGATTCTGTCTCAGATGATAAAGGCGGTTTACGAAGCGCATGAGAAAGTAACGAAAGAAAGACAATATCAGTTGGCCCTAATTCACTTGCATTTTGACTGAAAAATCAAAGAAGATATATATCCTCATCTTATGTACTACTATGTTATCTAAGGAATATGAGCGCAGTAAATCACTTACCTAGAATATAATGCAAGAAATTTGTTTTCAACCAGTATAATTGCATGACTTTTATTTAAATCAGTTTGTCCTTTCAGTTTATCAATGGCTTCTTGTAGTATGCCTAAAGCTACTGCACTAGTATTGCTATTCACAGTCAATTGTTCAAGTGCCTCTACAAATATTCCTTGATCTGTATTTTGTAGTAATGTCCAGCTATCCAATAACTTTGTTAAAAGAGTAGATAAATATGGATTGGTTTTTAATCTGTAATAATATGATTTGAAAATAAAAACTAATGACTAGAATATGATCACTTACAATAAGACATCTGGTCCACATACAAATCTTACTAATGAGACGCAAATATTTAAAAACCGTTTCATCCACGCGACTTCATTAGATGCAATGCAGACAAACAAGAATCCCATGTACTGAAAAACATGCAATTAGTAAAATATATAACTTTTTGAATAAAAGAATTACATCTTCAAATGTCATGTTCAGTCCATCTTGGCATTGAATAGATGTGTAAGAATTTCCAAACTGGCAACTCATTATCCTCTGTGAAGTAACAATTGGTGAAAATATCTGCATGATAACATTTCCAACAACTTTGCAATCCAAATCATCAGTGTCAATAAGTTTCTGACTTTTGGCAAAGGTATTGATGTGTTTTGCAAACTTTCTATTGTATTTGGAGTAGATAACATCATTAAGATGATTAAATATTAATATGCACTTCATATTTAAAGCCACTGATTGTTTTTTCTTCAACACTTGAAGCAATTTTCTGAATCAAATGTAATTTAATGCCTGTTATAATTCAGTAACCTAGAATAATTCACAAATAATGAGTGTTCCAATATAGTTGGAACATAATAAATATCAAACTTACATTATTTTAGTTCATCCAAAATTAATTATCTCATTGATGTAACCATGTACAATATAATTACGTTAGCGCACCATACGTTATCTCATAATGTAAACTCACAACTAAAAGACAATGATTGATAACAGCTCACGCATATAGAAATAAGATATCAATATCAAATTGCCGCGGTATTATGAATCAAATACAAGATTCGAAAGTTTCCCAGCCTAAGGTTTTATTCACTACTTTTAGACTAACTGGTGTTATCCGTTTTACCCACGGGCAGCAGTAGAATCGCATTGATCAATAATTCGTATATTATTGATTACTGCCCCAACAACCGCCACCTTACGGGGGTATCTCTTCTTGGATTTTGTAGTGACCTGAACTGGAATACTTCCCGGCTATAACAATTTTCATCCCAAGTTATTCGGTAAAAACTATTCTACAAAGAAACACAAAACAACTTACAAGTAAATTCAGTAGTCGCTCATGTATCCCGGGCAATTTAACGGGCTCAAATCGAACAGGAGTTATAGGAGATTATTATTTTTATTAAACTAGTTGATACTAAATACCTCTCAGAAATCATTTTAATACTCTACTTTCAATCTTTTTAAAAAATTGAATACTTTAAAAATTGATTCTTCACTTCTGAGAATTTTCTTAACTGGGAATTGTACATTTACTTTATGTCCACATGGAAACCTATTTGCAACTCATGATTGCCTACCTAGAAATGTAATCTTAACGTAGTTAAAATATATATAGAACTTTCATCCATATCTGAAAAAGCTCTGAATTTACTCATTCATAGTGTTTTCTGCAGACCAAGCGTGTCACGCAACAATTGATTGCGTAGAGCCCACAGAGCGTTTAGTACGTTATCGTGCTGATTGGTTTTTGTGCCCAACCAAGCAGCAACCGTATTCAGCTTCTCCGGATCTGGTGTGGGCGCCGTTTCCTGCGTAACATTCAAAGTACGCTCCCAATTAGTCACATATTTATTCTCGGCGTGCAAACCTTCAATGTATCTAAAAGTATGCCTTATATTAGATTAACATTCTATTAAGAATGCGCAAATTATATACTTGATATACGCTTCGGAATGGAGCGCACGCTGCGGACGTGGAGGCACTGATATGAAGATGGGTTCCAATTGCTTTTGTGGTGCCGCTTGTACCACAGGAGTAGCTGGGGCAGCAGGCGCAGCTATATGCAGAAATAACAAATAAGTACACTCTTGTTTACCAATCGACGACTAAATATTAGTGTGTAAGTTTTAAGCCCACAAGACAACAAGCAAATTACCTGTACTGCTAGCGCAATTTCCCACAAAGCTCTTACCGACAGCTATTCAA
The DNA here is from genome assembly GCA_963978815.1 of Aleochara curtula. Lineage (NCBI taxonomy): Eukaryota > Metazoa > Arthropoda > Insecta > Coleoptera > Staphylinidae > Aleochara > Aleochara curtula. The sequence goes on along the minus strand of OZ022221.1, from coordinate 9,543,631 downwards.
TAAAAGTTGAAGTTAATATTAGTATATTGCATTAATTGATAACAAACAACAAAGCAGACCATTACATTTACCATGCATTATCAATCTATAGATTAAATAGAAATCAAGAAGACATTACCAGAAAACCACTAAACTAAAATAATAAAGAAGAAAGCTAAACTCACAACTAGGGGTGGGAGTTGCGGTAGGAGTGGGCCGATTAACATTCGCATTGCCCTTACTGGACGGCTTGAAGTTCCTAGTACAACAAAACCAAAAATTGTACAAAATGAAAAGGCATCGGCATCGTACGCGCAGCAAAGGTAAATATATGTACGGTTGAACTCTTCCTGCCTCTCCCACCAAGTGAAATAATAAATAATATTTAACAAATGCCATTTATAGATGGAAACAAAACAAACAGAAAAACCTAGGTGAATACATTCAAAACCTAGACAACCGCATGCGGCATTAACAACGTTCAATTGATTTGTCAACGAACCGGCGATTATTTCGGTCGGCGGAGGCACCGCTGGTTGAAGAACTGGCATTGTTCGGTTTCCAATAAAATTCCTAATTTTTGTAAGACAATAAGTTATATGAGCAAAAACAAACAAACGAAAACATCCCTGTCGGGATCATCAATAATCTGATGTTATATCTAGATAAAGAAAAGATCAACTTACTTGCTCCGGTTTTCAACAGCCACTACGCGCCCATTGCCCTTGTTAATGTGCAAATCCTTAACGTGTCTGATAAGCCGCTGCACGTTCGGGAACGGTTGTGAGTTTTTCTTGTTCTTAATGCGTTGACATCCTCTCCACAAGCAATGCATCTCGGCGTCAGGATTCTGTTGGAAGTACGATTGTACATGTCCAGCTACGCCGTCCTTCTCCTTGATGCAATGCTCCAAACAGTCAGATAACTCTTCGAATTGATAATCGCAATTATCCCAATAGCATTCGTAGACCTACAAACGTTTAGAATGTTTACCGTCCGATAAATAAACGCTGACAGCCATATCATACCATATCAGGATGCGTAGGCGGCGCAGGACTCGTGCATAAATCCTCATTGTTTTGCATCTCTTCCCGCATTCTCGTCTTGATCTCGTCGTTCATTTGAGTGGCCTTTTCCTCCCATGGTTGCTTCTCGTTAGCCGGCAACGATCGCCACTCATTGCCCACAATCCGACTGATTTCACCGAAGTTCGAATCCGGATTGTTGGACACGACAGTCTTACGATGCGCCCTCGAGTACAAAATGTAACCGGAGACGAGTTTGTATTTGATTTTTTGCTAAATTCAACATAATTATTAGTCAGCAAATTCCTGACAACCATTGATAAACTAATCCAACACCAATAGCGTGATAAACAAAAGCATGCGTGGTACGATATGAATGATGAAAATACTGCCTACATTCGATACCTTCTTGACCGTCGCAGGCGTGGATGTGATGCTGCTGGGTGTAGCAACAGTCGCCGGTAATTCCCCAGAACCAACGGATGGTGGTCCATCAATGGAATCTTCCATCAATATGTCCATGTCATTTAATTTAGTGAGCATTGGAGATGATTCCTAAAATAAAAATTAACATTTGATATATCGGCGTGACTAGAAAAACATCAATAATCATAACAACAAAGGCGATCGCAGTGTATTCGTACCAATGATGTGTATTCCTTCGAAACGGTGCTTGTTTCGTTAGGTCCCGATATTTCCATCATCATCTTTACAGAGTAAAACAATTCTTAGCGTACTTTAAAACAGGCGTTAACAACGTTATACGGTTTCTAAACAATTATCGCGCAGTATGTGCTATCAATGTGTGATCATTCATTGAAATCAGCAACGTAACCAACCAATTCGGCGAGAATTCGAAATGACGTCTTCAAGTAAAACACATACAGTGTGCAAACACCGAGTGGATGATAATCATACAGTCATACAGTTGACTTTCCAATTAACATAATTTCACCAACTTAAGCGTGATTCGCTTAAGCGCAAATAGAAAGTTTCTTCATTAACATGAATTCAACCAGCAAGAATTTCCATCAGATGCAGAATCGCGCGTTCGCAAATTGCTCTTGGGCTTAGTTCATAGGACTAATTTCCTTTGCTGTAGCGGTTCATTACAGCATGCGTTTGACGTGGTACACACGTACGCGCATCTGGCCCAGCATGCGTGATCGTGCTGACTTAAGCGTACACCGGAATCTGTTCGCTCGCTTGAAGTCCAAGTGTGAGAGAACTAGCACACGGCTACTATGCATGCACGGCTCCGTCGGGTTCGTACACCGCACGGCCCCGTTTATCAAAGTGCGCAACGGCACGCACGTATGCGGCGGCTGCTGTGCCTATCGTAGGGAGCCACCGGAGAAGCACACTCACTCACGGGTGCCAGCGAAAAACGCACAACGCTGGTGCAGCGCGCCAACGAAGCCACCACCGCAGTCGGACAGACAGGCAGAGGAGCTCGACACGCGTCCGACACGGACAACAATGGTTAAGAAGGAAAGCGACGACGCTACCGTTTGTGTGGCGGCTCGAGCAGCGGCGACGCACGCGAGAGTCACTCCATTAAACGAACACACATACGCAATCACTCGCTGAACGGCAGCAGCTCGACTACAGCCTCTTCCCTCGGCTGGATAACGTCGCGCTGTTGTTGAAAACACGTATGCGCACACTGCTCAGTTCACAGGCGAAAGCCGATTCAACTGCCGCATAATAATAATGAAATGCACACACAGTCACTCGAAAGCGACCAGCGGTATTGCGGGCTGACACGAACGCAGGCACACCCGATCGGAGCCTCGTTCGTGCGCTCTCACTGTTGCTATTGTGCTCTGGGCCGGATTTTAAGTGTGCGTAAGCAACGCGCCTGTATGCATGCGTTTGCAGAATACGACAAAATGCCTTTATAGCCAGCCGGCTGGCTACCCGCTGTTGCAGATAAGCAACCAAACTCGGCCGCTACTTGGAGAGTGTTTTCCGAATTATATAATTTCACTTCGAGATCACGAACGAATTCGTATGAAACCTCAAACAATACAACCGGTTTCTATTTGCATTTAGTACGCGTTGATATAATTGTACCTTTTCTACCGGGTGTTTAAGCACCACATTTATTTTACCTGAAACAGGTAAAACCCACAACCCACAATTGTACAATTTATAATGCGCATAACGATGTGCCTTCCAATGTGTACATGTACTGATACGTATAATGAATTATTGTATTCCCAGTTAAATAATGCGCATTCTCGAAGCAAATCGCATTTTATTGATTTATATTTACATATCGCGTACGGGGACCGCGTGCCACAAACAACAACGCAAAGCCAACGAATGCGAGCCGGATTAGAACGCTCGTTCGTTCGCTATCAGTCAATTGGAAACGCGTGATATTCGGCGCCTAGCGCACCCGCCTCGTCGCAGTAGCTGCCGCTCGCAAGCTAAGCGCCGTCCGCAAACAAAGAGAAAATAACACTCACCACTTCCATTATGCTCGCCTGTGACTTGTTCGCGTCGGCCGATGCTGTTGCGCCGTCGCTGCCCACCTGCAAACAGAGCGCAGAAAGCGAATAAGCGCGCGGGACAAAACAGAGCGGCGACAATTAACAACAAACAGCGCGAGATGATGAGATTTTAGCCCCCTTCAAGAATCGCGCACCACTAAGCGCACAAACGGGAAACTGCATTTGCCAAAACCCTTGCAGATACTGATTATTCGCGAAACCAGACAAAACGTTCTTAATTTCTGCACACGTATTTTATTTCCCTCGCTCGAACGCGAGCTTCAATGCAGGCATACAACGCCCTCCATTTCACGCCGCAAATATGTGTATGCAATTTTAATGCATACAAGAGGAATAATATAGCAAGTATGCCGCTCACCTTTAGCGGATTGATGAGCTTCGGAAAGTAGTAGATTTCATCCTCGTGAACGTCGGCCGAATGACTGTACTTCTTGAGAGCATCAATTGATAATTTCTGCACTTGCCGATTAATTTCGTCGTACAGACTTTGGCAAATGAAAACATCACTTTCTTGAATTTCTGTTATTCGACCTAATAGAACACAAGCGCGTTAGAAATTTAGAACGCTTTCAACAATGACAAAAAAAGTGGTGAAAATATCACTTACTTGAAATGTAGTCGTTGTAATCTAATACTGCACATTTTCCAACTATGCTTACAATCGGATTGGTATCTTCGAGAGTCGATAGGAATAATTCTTGCTTATAAACGACTTGATTTGCGATTGGAACCTCTGACGAGGTGATGAACCATGGTCCACGAAAATACGACTTTCCACTTTAGAGATAATCAAGAAATTCATTAGCTTCATGCACACATTTTTTTACAATTATTCTTACTCTTTTGTTTCCCATATCGTATCAATTTGAGCAATAGTTTGCCGTCCTCCATCGGTAACCACGTAAACAAAGTCGCCGGTTTTTACAACACCAGCACATATCGTATTGTACTGTTCGTAATAGGTGTTACCATCCTCAATGTCCAATTGATTGAATGCGACAATATTCTGTAAACAATTCATTCATGAACTAACATCTATCGGGACAAACAATTTCAAAAAGACATACGGGTTTTTCCTTTTCCACTAGTCGCTCAATTTCCTGCAACTCGGCTAACTCGTCCTTGTGTTTCTCAACGCGCTCCTGATAAATAGAGGCTACTCGTTTGAGTTCAACAGGCGTTTCGCGAGGCAATAACACCGGATTAGGACTAAACACTTTCAGGCGCTTAAAGCTACGCGACTTTGTGTTGTAACTACTTTCACATACGAATAGGTCTTTATCATCAAAACCTTCTGCACGCATCGTGCAATACTGTCTTGGATTCATCACACAACAGCGCTCCCTGACTTCCTCCAATGGCACAGCAATATGTTGATTGCTTTTGAACACTTCGCGCTCGAGAAACTTGCGCGTCTGCAGGTGGTATGTTTCGACTGGGCGCAGATAATAACATCCGTACAGCATTTGTTGTCCAGCTTGATTCGTCCAGAGACGCTCAATCAGCAGGATGTGTGGATCTACACCCTTTTCTTTCGCGTCCAAGTAGACGAAATCGCCCACTTTGTACGTCTGTTGATTGCACGTCATCGACTCGCCCATGAGCACCGAGGGATCTTTGATGATCGAATCGTCAGAGCTGCGCGTTTCGTTCTCATCATCTAACGACTCCTGCAGGATTTTACTCTGACGCAGGGCTTCAATGGAATTGTGGAGATTCGAAATAGAATAGTTCAACGCAGGCGAATGCAGTAGCTCGCCGTTGCGGCAAGTTTCATCTCGCAGTTTGATAAAATATCGCTGCAGTTCGATCGAGTCCTCAAAAACATGTGAATCGGAGCGCGATAGATGCCGAGCACGTTCCAAACACGCGAATAAGTCTTCTTGGAAGACGTCGAGACGTTTGTACAGACCCTTATCGAGTCTGCGTTTGATCAGATCCAAGGATAATGCACGTACCTTTTTACCATCAATTTCATCATGTTCGGGCAAGTCAGCCATCGAGTCTGAATAGCACCGTTCCTCCAAGTCTTGATGATTATACACCGAAGTGAATAGACTCAGCATTAGATCCTGAACGGCTGCCTGCACGTCCGGAATGGTATCATCGTTCTCAGTCAGTTGAAGTTTCGTAGCATTGCACAAACGCTGTAGAACCAACGCGTCTTTATAGATTTGCGAGTCAGGTTCATTGTACGTACACGCGTTGTCAAACATCAGATTGAAATCGAGCACCAGACTATCAATAGTTTCGTACTCATGATTGCGTAGTTTATGCCCTATTTTTTCCATGTCTATGGGATTTTTAATTATGTCATAATAATCAGGATAATCCTGCAAGTCACAATACAACCTCTTTACAAAGAATCCGTGATAATTTCAAACGAGCAACTTACACTTTTCGAAGGCAGCTTCATGAATATGGAGATAAGCTGACGGTTCGCTTTCGGTTCCCTGTAGTCGCGTACCGTATCGTAAAGTGTTTTGCAGAGATGATCCATTGGCGTTAATACCCGTTTTGGCCGTGATCTATAATCAGTCAGATTAAGATTGTAAACAATGATCATGCCCATTTGTTTTCGATAGACTCACATCCGAGAATATGTTCGCCTCTCTGGGGTGACAACTACGCCGAATTTCTCAATAAGCACCTTTTGGAGGAGTGCGGCATCATCATAGATAGGCGAATTCTCTTCGTTGTATTGCTTGCAGTTCGTAAACATAAGCTTAAAGTCCCGCATTAATTCCTGCTCACTTGCGTATTGGTCACCACGTATTTTTGATTCAATTTCGAGAAAGTCTATCGGTTCACTAATAATCTCATAATAATCGGGATACAACTTTTTCGACGGCTTCTCCATAAATGCGAGCATTGGCTTACGACCATCTTCAGTCTTCAAGATATCACATGTTTTTTATCGAATCAGATATAGCAAATAATGAAATACTTACGACAAAATCCAGAAGAAACTTTGCCATTGAGTGTAGACGTTTTCTTAAAGGCATGGGATCCTTGGGCGGTCTACCACGTGCTGGTGAAAGATACTGCCTAGGTTTGGGTAACGTCCGACGTCGCCCATCATGATCATCATCCGTATCCTTTAAGAAAATAAAACATTGCAAGAGCCATTCTCCCCAGCGTAAAACTACTGTTTGTTAGATGAAAACTAAGCATGTTAAATACACAAGCACAATGTGGAAAATACGGAATTGAATCATAATTAGAATTAAGACAGAAAGTGGTGAGATAAAGCGCCAAATCAAGCATACCTTTCGTGTTCTGTTAGTGACTTTCGTATTTGTTACCTGGTCAATCTCAAGCAGCTCTTGGACTTTTGCCTGCATGATTTTCTGCAGTTTAACCGCATCCTATAGACAACAAACAGAGAGTTAGTTAATTGGTTCATCAAGTTATCACTAATCACTTACCTTATATAACTTAGAAGTTGGAATATTGTACTTTTTGGCATTTTCAAACATGATTGTCAAGTCACCGGCCACCTCACTGATCGTACCATAAAGATGATTATTTAGTTTTCTTCGGATTTGTGTTAATGATACTGGGTTTTTAATTTCTTTATAGTAGTCGGGATAGAAGTGACGTGAAGGCAGTCGCCAGAATGGATCACAAAGTGCAGCTGTGCCAGTGGCATTCGTCACACCTCGCACGGTCTCGAATAGTTGCCACATAGGACTCTCAACATCTACACTATCAGCGTCGTCGTCCACAGACTCATCCGGTTCCATTTCCATCTCAGAGTCATCATCACGCAAAGCCGCTGTTACTGCAGATAAGCAACTAGTGCCCTTCAGACGTTTATTTCGAATTCGTTCACTGCTCTTCCCACCCTGCACTTTCGCAGTGCTCTCAATCTCTATCTTTTTACTCGTCACGATTTTCTTCAGAGCTTTCGCATCGCGATAAATTTTTGATCCTGGCTCGTTGAATAAGCAGGCATTTTTCGTCATCTGCAGCAGATCTTTCTCCATTTCACTCAGATGACTATATTCACCGTTTTGTATCTTTTGTGCGATGCTCTTCAAGTCTATTGGATGCTCAATAATATCATAGTATTCCGGGTATTTACGCTTTGATGGCAACAGTTGAAAAGCTGTGTGTAGCGGATTATTGTCGATATCTGTCGCAATCATCACAGCTGTGAATAAATCTTCGTACTGATTGTATTCCTCGTCTAAATTTGTGGAGGACTCTGAAGATACCTCAGATACATCATCACGACGCTCGTTTGTACGACGAGCTAATCGACCAACGCGTAGAATAATTTTTGCCTTCTCATCATAGTCTTTGTCGTACACTCTTAAAACGCAAATAAACAGCACATTCAGTCATCATCTGAGAGACAGAATAGACAATGTTCTTACCTTGACTTGTTTGTTAAAAATAAATCCCAAAGATCACAAGCGTCGCGATACTCATTTGAATTCCTTTTGTAGAACGCCTTAGCATTATTCACAATCAACTCAATGTCAGCCTGCAGATCTTCAATGTCTTCATACTCATCAGTTTTGAGCTTTTGCTGCACCTTTAGCAAGTCAATTGGGTTGGTCACAACCTCATAATATCCTGGTTCTTGGCGACGTTTAGGCACACGTATGAACGCATCACATAATAGTGAACCATCCTCTTTCTTGCAATTTCTAATCGAATCATACACTTGTTGCACTAATTCCATCTAAAACCACACACAGCATAAGTCAGGAAGATGTAAACAAACGCCAATCAGGACAACTTACAGGATCTTGTTGCTTTCGGGAACGTTTCCGCACTGGTCCAGCACTGACGGCAGACGACGACGCCTCAAGACTATCAAGAGAGTCATCTTCCTGCCCCCGGCTGGCAATCGAGCTGGTACGCCGCCGTTTACTCATAGCTTCTTGCGGTTTACTGGCCTTGCTTAATCATAACTGGAAGACGATGCATAAGTTAGGTTATGGCATCTCGGTTGTTCCAAATTGATTGTATTATCACTCATAGGTAACATATACGAATTACACTGCTTAAAAGCGAATATTATAGTTAACAGCCGCATCGGTGGGGTATCAATTAAAATGTAACCTATATAAACAACAATGCATCCTCACACATTGCTATGTCTTCTAGCTACGCTGTTCGCTCACAAATAACTCACTTACCATAGGACGTGGTCACGTACAACGTTTAGATGAACTTTTTCACTTAATTGCATCACAATTAAACTTAAGAATTACTTGATCTTTCACGAGAAACAAATCGACAGGCACTACACACCGCAGGCAAGCATCAACTAGTCATCAAAGCGCACTTATGCAATGGCGGATAAAGATGTTTAGAGCGAGATGGAGATTCTGCGTGAGATGCGCGCAAGCGAGTTGCATATATAGTAACGATACATCGGATACGGTCGGAAGCAGTATGCACCAGCACCGAATGAAAAGGCGCCAAAAAATAATTCCCCTACTCCATAAATGATTTCCCAGTCCGCGGCAATTTCAATTTAACAATGTAGAAGCAATTAATAATAAATGTACAACTTTGTATTACGAGTCAAATATTTAAATACTTTGGCATAGTATTATTCACGTATTTAGACTAACTAATGTAAGACTAACAGACTCTTAATAACTTTTAAATATCATGTACGCTTTCTTGATTGCCTGATATTATTGACGAAATGTTGCTTTTATTTGACGGTGCATTTGTAAACAAGCTTCCTGCAATGAATAATAAATAATAACCTGACTATCAGCATCTCTCGATAAATAGCATATTCAACTCACCAACAAACGTCCTCTGCATTTTATCATCTTCATTTGATACGATGAGACATTTAGAAATTTCATAAATTTTAAAGTCTAGACATCGAAACTTTTCATCGGTTTTGTATAGTTCATCACCAGACACAAACATGAAGTAGGGCTTTCCAGAAAAAGGGTTTATAAAGTCTGCCCAATATCCAGTTTTCCTCAGCTTTGAGCAAAGTGTTTTTGCACTTAGAACAAACTGGAACAAGTTATAAATCTCATGTAAATCAATGAATTTAAATACAATATGTAATCTTACCAATTGTGTTAATTTTTCTGTCTCAATCTCACTATTAGTACGTAATAACTTGAGATCTGGTGTAATAGTTACTGTGATCACAGACAGTGCACTCTGATCCAGATTTCTTGCTGGAAATAAGTCATACACAGATGGTCTGAGTACTTGTGGGCATGGATATATTTTACAACGAATATTTTCGTTCTAAAACGAAATAGATTAGAGTGATTACAGTTTATAGATGTAGCACATAAATACCTTTTCTATATCAAAAGTCAAGAATTTATCCACATCCTTAACAGTCGTATAACTATCATACCAAGCTGGTCCAATGTTTCCATGCATGAAGAATGGAAAGCACTTAGAAGCAAGAATATCAAAGTCTGGATCTCTCCATGCCAGAGCAGTCTCCTCTGCAATAATAATAATATTACGAGTTGTTTACGTAAATAGACACAGCTGAATATGCGTGAGGTTAAAGCCAGCACAAACAGCTGATGCAATGTCTGTTCAACTCACGTCTTTTCGTCTTCCGAGGTTTTACTGGCTTATAGTTACCATCCGTATCAATACTCTTTCGAGAAAATTGTCTTACAGACGATATTATTGCATTACGAGATGCTGATTTCGCTATGAGATCAAGCAGCAGACCACTCCGTATTGACATCACTGAACGCACTGAATGGCTTCAAGTCATTTGCGTTTTGGATGGATTCAAATGACGTCAAGTTTACTTGCGTTACGTACGTTGTTGTTGTTTTGTGATTAAATGCGAAATTTGCGAGTTCATCCAAGAAACGGCCGAATAACTGATAAAATGATTTTGCAATTGTGATTGATCAAAATTTCAATCACCGTGCCTGCGAAAATTTTGAACGTCATGTGGATTGCATTCGTGTAGTAACTATAGTAATTTTACGGATTAATATCAAAAAGATGAATTCACAGAGTTCATTATAAATTAAAATACAATAACGAGAAACAATAGCGATTCATAAGTATATAGCACAGTCGGTCAATACTCAACACCAGTCAGGTTTGGAAAACTTGAGCCGCCATCGCTTTCTTCAGATTCCCTCCTGGGCATCAGGCCCAGGCGTGTTTGCTAATTCTATGACGAAGTTGGTGCCAGGCTGAATTTTGTTATACGAGTTGCAAAGTTTCTCCATAGGGCGCGCCACGAATTCTATGCGCGTAATATAAAGCATGGCCTATAGTTATCTCGCATATTAAACTGAATAAATATACTTTTTACGTATAAACTTCATATATTTTGCTAGTAAAAATATATAAATTAATTCAACATACTTATATCAAATAAATATATTATCTTGAACGAGTCAGTACTAGAAAGCCAATAAAAGAAATAATTCCTAGCTGTAATTTGCTTAGTGTACTATCCAATTGCGCACTTTGATTACACATATCTGAATAGCAGTCTGTGCAGAAACCGGTTTCTTTTTTCATCAGTTTGATATCAGCAGGCGATAAAGTGTCGCAAGTATAATTGCAATATCGCAAGAGTGGGGTTTTTTGTTCCTTGTATTTCGTATACACCAGAAGACAACTCTAAAATATAATCATTAAAATTATGATATGATTGATTTCTATTTTGTTTTACCGCACAATCGGTTCCTATTCTTGGCTTTAGGCATTCTACGTAACAAGTCGAACAATGAAATAATTCTGGCGTTACTGTAAAATTAGAATAACCGACTAAATGATAAGTTAATTCAATTATATTTTATGTACCTGGCGCGAAACAGATGAGCAAAAGAAATATCGCCGAATAGAATATCATTTTTGCTAATGATTGCTTGATATTTGACAGAATTCCTAAACAAACAAATCTATCACAGCTCTCGCGGATATAATATTCGAAGATTTTCAATTTTTGATGATAATTTATTAATTCTAGATTTTATCGCAAGATTGATCTGCTCTTATCATTTTCCAAATCAAGTTGTAGTTGTATTAATTCATTATTATTGATCGATTATTCTCTGTAAATATCAATAACAATTACTTACGATAACAGGTAAAATTTTAAATATATTGTTAACACTGTCATTGAAATAGTCCTGATAATTCTGTGTTAGAATCAGCTGAGTAGTCGATTAGGAAGAAAGATGAGCAGCCAAGAGACGACTATTACTTCAGCCGAAGAAAAAGATCAGTTCAATGATAAAGGAAAATCTTCAAGTCAATTTTTCCATTTTGTGCGATTGATGGAATTATTCCCTAACGTCCATCCGGCAACTTTGCACACGGTGCTGAATATATGCAAGAATGATTTTTTCCTTGCAACCGATCGATTATTGTATGCAAAGCGTTGCAAGGAAATGGGTCAAGCTCGAAAGAACTTTTACGAATTAATGCAGTACAAGGGCCGATGTGTACCTTATGCATCCTGCAATGGAAATTGTAATCAGACATCAAGTCTGCCGTACGCTCGACCACAAGTCATCAAAGTGGAGTCAAAGAAGGTGTTCACGCGCAACAAATCGAAAGAGAAATGCGGTAAGCAACTGTAATGAATTTTAACAATATTTACGATAGTTGTGTAAACTAGTTACGCGCAGAAAAGCGCTCTTTATGGGACAAGTTGGCGATTTGTGGGCCAAGTTACTGGTGCGCGCCTGCTCCAAATTTACGATTACCTATATAAATTTAGCCGCCAAGCACAGAGCTAATTCAATTCGTAGGGAGTTATTTCTAGACAATATCTTACTAAGAAATAATTTACTTGGATTTGGAACTAAATGTATGTGAAATTGGCTGGAGTTTACAGCCCAGCTAGAGACTACTTTTCGCTGCTAAATATGATATAAACAGTAATCTTCGGCTCGGTTATTTGAACCCGTGGCTTTCAGGTCACAATTGAAATGTTAACCCTCTCAGCCACCCAGCCGTTAATTAAATTATTGAATAATTGTTTGATGTATTAAAATGAGCTCAATTTGGGTCTAATGACTGCGAACCCAGGAAATTTTAAATATAAATTATTTAATGCATTTTCTACTTACAGGTTCCAGTAATCAAATAGTCCTTCATCCACAACAACAACAATCGCAGGAATCACCCTTCACGTATCAATATAAATCGGCTTCATCACCGATCCTACCAGAAGATTTATCTTCGAATACAACGTCCGGTTAATTCTTCAACAATTACAACTTTTAGTTATAGCTGTTTCCTGTATACTTAATGAAGTTATCTAAAAAATAAAGCAAGAGGGATGTACACTTAATAATTTAATTCTTTATCGATTTGTTTGTTTTTGCATATAAGATCAGTTTAAGGGTATTACTTTATAGCTGATTGGATTCTTGAACACATATTCTTGTCTAACAACGCGACAATCTGTGCTTGCCATCCTTGGTTTCCTCCCAATTCGTATGTCGTCCTTTCACTTAGTTTATCAACTACTTACTTCAATTTACATATTAAATAGTATGATACAACGTAACAAGACAGTGAAACGCAGTACAAAAATGATGAACAAAAATTTGTCATATCAAGATATCAAGAGAACTCAATTAATCAAATAATTAATTAGTTGTTGCAACATATGAAAACTATATAGGTTCACTTGTTTGTCTGCTTACATAAATTGTTAGTACATATTCTCTAGCGTTAGTAATGTTATTTGTTTATTGATTATAGTTGCATGCATTTGGCCATATGGGAAATGATTATCGTTTTGCAATAATTGCTTACATCTTGCATCTTTACCACGCTTTGAGCCGTAACGCGGTAAAAAATGCGAACAGATACCAAGCAATTATTTCGCACGTATTGCATATCCATGTAATATAACATTTACGAGTTGCTTTTACAATCATTATCATTATTAATTAGATAACAATAACGACCATCATCATTGTTCGTATCAAAAGAGGTTCATTCCTCTCGAATAAATTAGTACATCAACCATTAATATTCAGTATGTGTATGTAACATGAATTGACAAGTAAATTACACATTTATTTGAAACGTTTAGTTAGAGTAGATTGTAAAAGGATTGAATTCATATTTGTTTGTTTGTGCAATATTATTCGATGCATTCTTTGCTATTTTCCACCATATTTTAATTATATTTTCTGGTTGATTTACTAACTATATTCAATTAGTTCACTAAACATGAATTTTCTTCCCAGTTCGATTACTTATAACGAATAGAATCAATCAATCAATCGATAATTGAATATTGCTCTCACTCTATTTGTATAGAATTTAAATATGCATTCAACTGAGTAACATTTGAAAGTTAACAATGCATTAAACTCTATTGCTTTTGCTAATAATAATATTTTGGACGAAACGTAACTCTCTTAAATCTTATAACAGAATATCTTCATCGATCAATTAATGAATTGATTTGTTTTTCTGGTAACATTCATAGAGTAATGTGATTAGAAAACGATTACATCTCGTTATAACAATGACGATTGAGCTAATACATATAGTACATATTTTCTCTCATCTATTTTGGAAAAAATGTGTGTTGTTGTTGTTGTTGTTTACTTAAATACAAGTGGTAAATGTATTTGTTCGTTCTAAATTTGTCAGCTATACACGTATTATGCATAGATCAAGTTTGTTTCTTATTCATAACGTATGCTAAGTATTGCTAGTAGCAATTAACAAGATGATAATTATTCAAATCAACAAAGTACCTAAGTCATTCATGTAATGTACTTACAAAAAGTCACTAACCATTTTGTGTTTTCGAAATGAATTGGATAGTTTTAGTTAGTTAGTTAGTTAGTGCTAGTAAATTAATAAATAATATTTACATTAGCATACACAACCATCTTTATAAATATTTATATTAACAGCGCTCGCTAATGGACGACGATTATGATAATGTTAATTGTTTATCAAAGCGTAGTAGAAACAATGCGAATTTTCGATTTGAAATTAATATTCGTCTATGGTGAATATGATGTGTTATTGCAAAAGATGCGCGCATTCAGAATAAGTTATATCACTAAGATTTTCTATCACAACATTTAGAATTATTTCCTCGTCGAGTGTTTATGATAGAAATTGTCATCATGATCATTCAGACGTGAAGTTGACGAATTCGTTTTGAAAGTAAGATCAATAAGAGAACAGTCTTGTTCCACCACTAATTAACTAGGTATTCATTAATTAATTCATTTGTGAGTAATTGAACAGTTTCAGTTACTTGTTACATTGAGCTTGACATCTTCTCCATACTACGCGCTAAAACTCAGTGAGTAAGAATAACGAAACTCTTAATATAGACAATATAGAAAACTGCAATTTCAGTCTAGTTTTTTTATACATTTTTTTATCGTCCTCTCTGTGTGCTCCTGCCCGAGAGGGCAAATATTATGAAACATCCCTTCCTTACAAGGCTGTTGGTTGTTTTTGAGTGTTGTGGTACCGTTCGTACCGCCTGAGAAAGAGTAGACGTTGAAAGGAAACTAATAACCGCTAGAATAACTAGTTGCTTATAGGATATTGCCACATTGTTGGGATATCCTTCTGGATTTTGCGTGTTTCTCTATCCACTGTGGGTGCACTTGTTACACGAGTACATATTGCATCGAATGCTACAAAAGTCTGGCATTGTTTGGCCATCATTGTCCTCGTTTCTTGCACGCAACACATTTCTCCACAAACTTGAGTGGATTTCTGCTGTTTACTGGCACTTTTATGCTTCACACAGATGATGATTATATCTCTAACTGTTTCACGACTATTTAAACAAATTCAACCAATAAACAACACTAATCCACTCAAAGTTCATAGCATCAATTGCACGAATTCTTTATCATTCTCATGTATTTCTTAGCATACGAATTAAATCATTTCGTTTTCATTTAATTACGAATTCCTCTTAAGCGTTTCGGTAGTTGCGAGCTAAATGCGTTCATCACTTGTATCTGTTGGCAGAAAAAAACAACAACAAATTACACACAAGTCACATACATCGCTCCCAAAATACAATGCAATACAGAGAAAAAGTAGTCTAAATAATGATTGCACTAAGTTTCGAATAGATAATAAATTAAGAATTACTACAAACTGCATTCAAAATTGCAAACTGCAACAACGAAAGCAGCAAACGTTTTCTCATGTGAAAATTGATCTCGTTACAACATAAATTGCATGTTTCTTGCTGTACTTCTGCTATTTTGGGAGTTGTAAGTGCAAGTGTTAGGCGCAAGTTAAACGATGTTAACAAATCGATTAATTAATTCGTTTATGTTATAACGAGATATAAAAAGTTGTCTAATTCATCATTCATTCAATCCATCTTTTGTTTTTCACTCGCCAATTAACACATTTCGTTTGTTCAATGTGTATTGTGTATTGTTCGTAGTCTTTTAAAGAATATGTACTGCGAATTAAGACTAAACTACAAGTAAAGTAACTGTAACTTTGATGTTAATTCTCAATTACAAATTGTTTAGCCAAAAAATGCATGCAAACTTGTTCTTGATTAAATTTAATCAACGTTAACCAATCAATTAAGAGATACATAATGCCAATTCGACTATGTAAAAAATTGACGACATTACATAATAATTAACGCATGCATATAAAGATTTGTTTGCCTTTGTTCTGCTCATAATTCGTTTGCGTAAATCGAGCATGGCACAAATTCATTACGTAACTGAGCAATGAATAACAATTGCAAAAATACCTTGGTCAACTAAAAGTTGCGTCTTGAAATTCAGCCAGAAATTCGCATGCATTCTCATCAACCGATGGGCAATTTAAAAATGACTAATTAATTGTTTTTCTTTACCTGTATCTTCGTTTTGACAAAGCCATCAATTTTCATTATTAATAACCTATCGTTAAGCCCACTTCACACCTATAATTATAACAAGATTTCGATTAATATGTAGTTTTGCTATCTATGCGATAATAAGATTTCGTAATATGCTTCACCAATGGTGCATGAAATGAGCTTTGTTTTTTAACATAACAATCTAGAATTCTATATCAACATTATTTGTTAGAATGGCACCGTGAGAAGAACGCCATGATTTACATTTAATCTCTTCTTAATCTACAAGTATCATTAAGTAATTGATGACCTCTTACTAAATCAAGTATTCGATTAGATTTGTGTGTGTAGTATTTATATATTAGTAGGTAGTGTATACTTTCATTTTGCTAATTAGATCTAGAGTTTTATACTTGTTAAGTTATCCATGCAAGAATATTGTTCGAAAAGTAATTGACACGAATGGTTTTAGTTCCTATGGGGTGTGATTTGCGAGTAGGAAAGGGATTGTCTTAGATTTCATGTGATGTTTTACCTAAACTACTTGTTTCTTATCTTAGTAATGTGCTAGTTTTTGTTGAATCTATTATGTTAAGTCAATTTATTTCCAGATGACTTAGCAAGGTGGGTAAGGCAATTAGCAGTTGAATTTAAAGAGGTGCTTAGAAAATTAAGGACGAATTGACTTGTGATGTGTTTATACCATAGATATAGAATTTAAATAGATGGAATTTAGCATATAATATCTATAATTAAATTTTCATTTCTTCTAAGTAATTAATAAAGTTTTAATTGAATTTGTGCCTTGTATTTTAATATTTAAATATGTATTATACGTCGCCATTTTTAATTATCCTGCGACGCTACTGAAATGATTGTTCCATCTAAGTATAATATATCTATGGTTCATACATTAAATTTTGAACTATCTATAAAGTGAAAATGAAGATTAAGATGTAGTAGAATAGAATATCACAACATTAACTGGCTTAGAGTGAATAGAAAACTAGCACACAAGGGATAAGTATAGAAATGAAGATCATTTCAAGTGTTTGAATTGTTCTGAAGGAATTAAAAGTGCCCGCTTGCATATTTGAAGATGCATTGAGGTTGAGCGTGCCGCAAAATTAATATCATTAGTTGAGTTGAGTTGAGTTGCGCATGTGGTTGTTTAAGGACGCAGAGGGCGAATTCAAACGCAACCCCTCCGACTGAGATTCTTCAAAATTGATTTCGCACTCTACGCACCGCATTTGCCGCATTCGCAAATCAAGCACATACACCCACGCACACGCACACACCGTCTCTAGAGATAGCTTTCGCTAAATTCAAAGTCGGATTGGCTGGCGCGACTCGAGCGCGTGTAGACGGAGACGGCGCCGCCGAATGCCGAGTCCGACGTGCCAGCGTCGGTGATAAAATCGGCGACGATCAGATTTTCCTTACCTTGCGTTAGCGTCGGCTGCGCGCCGCCCGCTACCGTCGTCGTCAGCGTAGTCGTCACGATGCCGCCGCCGCCGACGAGCGCGCCCTTCGATTCCTTTTCGGCGAGCCGGTCCTTCAACAGCTTAATCTTTTCTTCCTTCTATAACACACAACCAAACATTGCTTAATACCACAAATTATGCCAAGAATGATTGCTTTTTAAACTCAACGGAAACCTATCATTTAGGGGGTGATAGGGGGTGAATTGATTGATAATTAGGTCAGCATTTGACTTGAAATTGTTTAAATCAAATGCAGCAATCTACCCTGCTTTTCTCTGCTCTAGTAAGCAATGAAGTTGAAGTTTTGTCGCTTTGTGCATGCAAAGCAAGTCCATTTATTGGACTTCTTCGTGCTCCTTGGCGCATTCATCGACTTCTTCGGTCGCACTCTCGTCGAGAATGGCGTACAAATGCGCATGCACGCGTAATACTTTTATACGCGAGCGTGGAATTGCGATGGGATGTTTAGATACGGCCAACAAAACCGCCGCGTACACTCGATTGAAGAGGGCGAAAAGTTTTCTGCTTAAAACTTTTTGCCTCTGTTTGTCCTCCATCGCCCAAGTTTCTTCATATCGCTCTCGCGCGCATTTCGTATGCGATGCAAGACGTACACTTCCGCTACGCCATAATATTATCGATGCTCAATTCCAACAAATGTTTTCCAATACTCGAATATCTTTTTCTTCCGCCCCCTTCCCTTCTATGCCATGTCATATCTCCTCGTTCTTTATTGGCCAATAAATTATCAGATTCAATTAAGTACACGTCTCCGGAGATTACTTAATTCCCTCGTTATTGAGACGAGCGAAACGATAAAGAACACAGAACACAATGAGTAAACTCGAAAGACGATTGTTACGTCTTCCTTTTTTCTCCGTAGGCGTCTGCCACATGTAATGAATATTTAAATGTTTAAATTTAGGATTTGATTAGTGAAGCGTGGTGGTACACGCCACATAAAATAAAATAGCAACTTGCGCATCAGTGGGATAAAGTAACGCGAGACGTGGATCATTGGATGATGTCGTTTTTGGCTGCTTCGCAAGTTTTAAGTGCACCTCTTTAAACGTCACGCCGGCAAATGGATTAAAATTCTAGCTGCTGTGCGCCATCGTCATTTAATCTACGTTTCAGCTGCGCTCTAATTGGACTTAGCACTCTTTAGAGGAGCGCGCACGAAAAATCGCTCAGACGATTTAACTATTTGCAAACGCGCGTCAAGCCCTACGTTTAATCCGTTATTCGCCAACGTTACGTTATTGATTGTACGAACCTGTGCAATAAGTCGTTGCAATTCCTCGTTTTCATCCACCAACTTCTGGTATTTCTCCTCGTCCTCTTTCGAGATGCCCGCATCCGGATTATACTTGCTCTCGGCTTTATCCTTCGGATGGCGAATCACTTCAATCACCTTGGGCACGAAAATCAGTGCCATGCTGAGGAAGCAGCAGAAGACGATGGCGAGGGCGACAAAGGCGTAGCTCGCGTCCTGCTGGCTGGCAATGACCATGGTCACCGGTGCTGTTATCAGACAGAGAATCACCACGTTGTAAATGCTCATTCCGACGTAGCGGCTGTCGTTAATCTGCTTCACTTTCACCGAGCGCGTTTCGTACGCGAGGAAAAGTCCAAACACCTAAAAGGCACAAGAACATTATAACAACACGAAACGACTGTTTGTTTGGTGCGCTGCGCATTAATTGCAAAGTTTCGCCGATGCGGGTGATGGCGGTGGTAAAGTTTGCATTGTGTAAAAGGCCAACAAAGTCGGTGTGCGCTTGAAATTTCGTTGCACGTGCAAAACGCATAATAAGACGAATTTGAGCAAGAGGGGGATGATGGCGGCAAATGGTTTACCAGAACGAGTCCTTTATAGCCGTAGATGATGCCTAGCCACACGGTGTTGTTTTCGCTCTCGCAATGCTCCAATTCCGGTCGGATTTTCGAATCGTCCGAAATTGAAATCGGATCCTCGAGCGGAAACAGTTCAATGCGCCGCTGCAGCGGATCGTGCAATTGCCATGCGAGCATTATGATCACGTCCAGGACGAGCAATCCGGAGACCATCGAGTACAACTTCCAAGGTTGCACCTTTTTCTGAAAGTAGGAAACCTATAACAGTCAAGGGCATTCAGCACGTCTCAACACAATTAGTATTGGAGGGTGAGTTGCAATTACTTCAATGTGCGCATCAATAGTTTTAAGACATTACCGTTTTGACTTTAGGATCACTCTTCGCCTTGGTGGTGAGCCGATGGACGCGCCACACTTTGCTGAACATGGCGCCGTACGAAAGGGTGAAACCAAACGTGATCAGCCATGTGCGAGCCTGGCAAATGCTAGGATATGCTTCCGGTGAAATGAAGCGTCCGTCCAAACCGAGTAAGAAGACGCTTGTCAGACAGACAATAACGCCAAACAGCATTATCGTATTGCACACTGGATGTGATGATTGGATAACTCTGAAAGTTGACAGGATAATCCACTTTAAATAGGGGCGATAGCGCTTGATGTTTGAAAAATAATCAGAAACTGTATAAAAACGCCTTGATTATTTTCATCATGCTGTAAGGCAAAACAGCTGAACATTGCCGGGATGCGGGGACACAGAGAAGAAAAGCAGAGGACCATTTATTATCGCGAACATTCGGCGTTCACGTGAACGGGCGGCAAGATAATGGCAGCGAGCCGCTAAGTGCGGCGGTGTGCGTGGCCATAAAGTGCGGATGGGCTCGCGTTCAGTAGGCCCATTCGCGCTATCTATTATGTGCGCGTACTTGGCCGGAAAGCTAAAAGCCAAAGCAGGAGCAGCATCTCATGAGATGTGATTAACGACGCCATGTTGCGCAGCCAACACGCTTAGTTAATACGCGCTATTAGCGCTGACGCTGATTCGCAGTGTTATTTCATTAACAATCGCACATGCTTACCTCCTATGACTATTCCAGATGTTGAAGGCGACAAGACCAGTGGCGACTAGGATTCCTATACTCGAGATGATGCACATGCAAATGAAGAGCGGCAAGGATACGGTGCGAAGTACTTTGCGTATGATTGTTCGATCCTGAGGCACTTTTCCACCTGGAAACCAACAATTTATCAGATTAACAACAAAAATAGCACAAATATGTAAATTCAAGACGAAGTAATTATGCAAATCTAAGTACATTAAATATCCATTAACAACTTGCAAGTAGTTGGACAAAAACTTGCATAATTTCAATACTTGCAATGAAACGCAATCATTTGGCAAGGACAATATTCCAAGATGCTAGAAATTGCAAGAGGAGAATTTCAGTTTCTGCTTGAGTGTTATTCGTTTCCTTTGGGGGTATTGTTCTCATTTTCTGCCTTCTTCACTGGCGAATGTCCTCATACATTCTGATGGTTGCTTGATTTGGCAATTTTCTCGTATGTGAAGTTCTAACAATACTATCATAATGCTGCTTTTATTACAATTTGTATTCTGTCTTGATATCGTTCGTCCTTATGACTTTATTATTTCTAGCAACAAATAGGAACAAATACCTTATATTTTCAGCTTTCGATTATTTGAATTTAAAAATGAATAAGTCCTTTTTGCAAGTAGGTCAAAATATGAGGGAATTGTGCTGGTGTATTTCAGAAATATTTTTTTGGGCGTGAACGTCACTGAAGTTGTCCTGGAACGAACATTCCTGTATTTATTTGCTTCGTACGTGACAAGCGTAGAGATACAATACAGTGGAACGAATCTAAGAATGGTAACGGCAAAACGCGTACGTTGAAATAGAAAACGAACAACTTCTTTCATGATGTTGCATTGCGTTTCATTTCATTTCGTTTCGGGTCACATCTATTGCCATCGCTCAAAAATGGCGGCGGCAGGAAGCGAGAGAGAACAGAGGCACGGGTGAAAAAAGGGAGGATCAAAGGCATCGGAATGCTTTTTGTACAATTGATGTAATCTGACAGCGTTTGAGGTTTTGTTAACTCAAGATTGGCCACTGATTACGCGGACGTGACGTGCTTAGAAAACGGTCGAAGAGTGTCGCGCATTAAACAAACGAACGAACTAACAAACAAATGAAACACTCACCGCTCCACACTTCCTTGTCGTACCATGACAGATTGTCAGCTTGCGTATCATAGTAGCCTAGAACGATGTAAGTACCACCGATCATTTGCTCAATCTGCGTGAGCGCAATGCGATCACCCTGTGAGCTGAATGCGACGAATCCCTGCAAGACCAAAACGCATCAGTATTATCAAGATGACTTACTCCTTCGTAATAGTGCGGCAATAAGGAATAAACGAAGAAAAAACAAAAGATGCACTGCGTGTAACTACAGCAAGTTGAGCAAGAAGTGGAGGAAGATAAATAGCACATAGGATGTTAACCCATATGAAATATTTCCAACATGACATTGTAATTTATATCACTCTTTTTCTTTAGCTTTATTGTTGTACGTTACTTATTCTTGTTTCTTTTGTACGTGATTCTATTTTTCTATTTTTCAAAATATTAGAAAAATTTCCAAAGTTATTGTATGAAAGAAATCACAGAATATTTAAAAATTATGCTAATTACGGTTAGTAAAGTAGCAAGCTGAAAACGTATGGAATTTTCTACTAGCAAGTTTGAAGAAGCTTTAAAATACATGGAGCGGCTGTTGCTCTTTGCGGCATTATCATCATCGTTGTGATAAAGTGTTTTTCCTCGGCTTCAAGCAGCCGGAAATGCAGGAAAAGTCCTTTCGGCAATTGGCCTGTCAGTGCTTTGGCGTTAGTCAGTAGTCCTGCGCGCGTGACTAACGTCCTGAAGTGACGCTGCATTTACCATAAACGGTTACCGCGCGCTGGCGATGGCGCAAACGACGCGCACAGACGTATTACGACAACGAAATATAACAACACATCACTTCTTGTTGCGCGCTAAGCTTCACCATCATGTAATTTATTATTGTGTGGGACGGAAAAATGAAAAACTTTGCTCACTGCGAAGAAAACTTACCGAAACGCCTAAAAACTGCGTGGAATTAATCGCCGAGTAAATGTCGTCCGCAATTTCCTTATTATTGTAGTTAAAGTCCTTCAGGCTCTTGCCGTATTTGTGCAAACGATCCATCGTCTTGTTGAATGCTGGAACAAACCAGAAAACAAATATTTTCGTAAATTGGCAATTACCAAACGCACTTAAGAACTACGAGCAATAGAGCAAGCAATCAAATAAAGTCTTGGCTGATCAGTCAGTAATCGGTTTGATTAGCTAATACTCGAATAAACAGCGTCCTTCAATTCAAACTCCAATTTGCGCAAATCGGTAAAAATACAATGAATGTGGATTGCATCGAATCGAAGTGCGTTCACAATCAATGAAGAAAGACGGTTACTTTTGGCTGCCCGCTCGTATTACGCGATGCGAAGCACTTAGACAAATAGGATTGTCAAGTATTTAACAATCGATACGCCAACAATTCGTATCCTCTCGGCGACTGCCATCTTTGTTACTCATTTCAATAAGTGTGCTACTGCTGGGCGCTTTGAATATTTAACGAATGCGAGTTCGAAAACCCGACCAAAAGACGTTCTAGTCGGGCGTATCGATAAAGTGTTGCAGCAGCGGGAGCCAACGAGTTTGGCACGCTGAATGCAAATCGATGATTATGTGTTTTGTTCCGTTCGGTTCGGTCTGTGAACCGTCCCTTCTCGATCAACTCGATAAACATACGTCCAAAATCCCAAAGCGCAGCAACAACGACTCTAACAACAAAGCGCACTGCCAATAGTGGTTTCGATTTAATGCACCAGCGCTGTGCAATCAATGCAAACGTAATGAAAATAACGAATTGCTCTATTCCATCAACTCGATGGAATCATTCAACGACCTAATAAAACGCAGTATTTTGATCATTCCTACTGCAATTCAATTTCATTTACAACATTTCTGCTCCTATTGAAAAATCACTCGACACCTGTAGAGTTATACTAAACGAAATCGGGTAATCAGAGTCAGTCGGAGCCAAAATTGCTTCTAATTTTCTAGTGACTCAAATTTTGTACTAGTTGATGATAAAATATGAACTCACCTAGTGCGACAGACCAAACAGCATCGTATGCCAAGGGTGCTTCCTGATATCCCTCGGGAAATCGTTGATTATCAATATCGTAACCCTCCTTGCGCAAGACATTGTTGAGCCGCTCACGAAATTCCTCGGAGGTCATGCCGGAAATGGTGCGTTCGTTGAGATTTTGGTTCCACATTAGGGCCTCCGTGGTAAGGTGCCCTTCAGCAGCAGCACGCATTTGCTCCACGGTGCATTCAATTCCCTCTTTCTCCAAGTTCACCTCGAACCAATTATCCTCGTACCAACCTGCAACAAGCAACTCAATCTCAATCCACACTGCATTGCAATTTCCAATCAGATTCAACGCGCGCAAATAGACTTGTTGAATATGCACCTCTTCGAGTTCATTGCATTGCAGCGATATTGATTTACAGCTTCGTTCCGCAAACATTGAGCATGCACCGATATCAACAGTTTTGTGCCCATTTCGGTTGGCGGATAATTGGATAATACAATAATAATACCAAAGCAGCGCAGCGCAGCGCAGCGCAGCGCAGGGGCGCAAAACGAATGATTTATTTGTCATTTCCATGACAACCACGCTGATGGTGATGGATGGCTGGTATTTTTGTAATGCAAATCGTCGCAAAACATGAACGAACCATATGAATTATTGTTATTCATTTGTCATGCATTCGACCTTGAGGAGGCGGCGGCAAAATATTTAAAGCGTCTTCAAAACGCAACCGAAAAACAGGATGACGCATCAATTTAAAAATGTGTCAAGCGCCATTTTCCGCACAATTTAATTCGCTTACACGTGCGTGCCCGCACACACATGCGAAGCATTCATGTCCGGCCACAGTGCGGGACAAAAAAGGGACTCGGGATGAAATGAAATAAAATAAAAAGTTCATGTGCGGAAAAAGCCAAAGAAAAAGCGACGCGGCGACGAAAAGGAACAAAATGACCATTCTTGGCAAAAGTATCAATGCTGTCACTTCTATTATAGCACGAAATGCTTTTAGCGAAAGCAAAAGGCGTTGCACACGTTCTTGGGGGCGGCAAAATAACGCATAAGGGACAGAGAGAGAGAGAGAGAGAGAGATTGCATAACGTGTTTTGTTCGACGTCACTCCTAGTGTTTTTTTGCTTTTAGTTGTGATGTCACTTTTTCACTTTTTACAACATCACCCCGGGAATAATGAGCTGTATGTCACCGTAGCAATATTTTCATGTTTAATAAAACTTTGAATCAACCGAAAACTATCGAAACATCAATATTTCATATCGAAATTTTATGCGTACAGTCATTAAGTGTGCTCTTTGAAATGTTATTAATTAATAGGGGGTGAGTTGTTTAACGAATTAATTCACGCTTCATTTTACAATTCTCGTTCGGCGTTTGGTTCTACTTGAAGCATGCTGGGCATATCCTTAGTAATTAACTCTTAATTATTCTTTATAGCAAGCCTTTTATCCTGCTAGTCCTTAGAGGCAAACTTCATTATGCCACCGAACATTTTTCACTCATAAAGTGCAAAGTGTGTTACGTTGTCCTTTGACATTAGTTTCGCATTTTTTATTATTCCGTTGAGAGTAACGCTAACTTTAATATACCATATTTATTTAAAATATGCTTTAACGGCTTGTAAATCCCACACTCCTTTGATTGCGTTTGCCGCATTAACGTGGAAGCATAGCTTTTGTTGCAAAAATAATTGAAATTTCATTTCACATCGAATGCAAATTCGTTTTGCATTTCAATTCGTGGAATCCTCATTTGGAGTACATTGTGCACTAGCATGCGAGATGTACACGCGTAGGTGTGTATGTGAGAACAATGTTGAAATAATTGAGGTTCGAAAATAATTACGCGTAATGAAAACGAAGCTCAAAATATCCGGGGCGTAAAAGTTATGCGCGCGGAGTCAAGTTTGTGCGATGCCGGAAACTTACTTAACCGTCATGTTGGCTGGTTTATTATTTGCCATTATTGCACGAAAATTAAATGGGAAATTGAAACGAGCGACTATAAAGGTTGTGCGCTTGCCGAGCGCGTCTTAATCAAGTTCGTTTTGTATTTATGGCTGCCGTAGCAGAAGCTCGCTTTGCAGCCCGTCCGAATCCAGAACGAACAACGAAAATGATGATAGGTAACCAAGTTTTCTATTTATTGCAATATACAATACCCTCTTTCTCTCTCCTTCTACCCCTAAGATATAGCGCGTGGTCTTTGTACGACTTGGGGTTCTTTGGAAGGTGTATTTGTACTCCCTGTATGGCACCTCACCCTTTCGTCCTTAACCCTACATCTTGGCCATTGAGGCTTGTTAGATGGCGTTCTGTAGTGTGTAAAATTAATTAAACAACTTTGTAATCGAAACTTTGCTACTACAGAGTTGCCATTATTGCCATCGTGCACCAATGACGATGATGATGATGATGATGATGAAGGAGATCACAAGGGCAAGTGTTGTTCTTCGCTCTTGCATTCTCGTTGCTGGTATCGTGTTTCTCGAAGCTCGCAGGATGTAAATACATTCGACTCGAATGACGATCAAGTACGTAATCGAATACACGCTGCATTTCTCGAATGGCTTGTTAACTCAAGCTATTCTCATCGCGTGCGCTTTGACATTATGAGGGCAGATAAAAACTTACCGATAAAATACCAGACGTAGGAGCGACCATAAAGGTTCTGCTTGTACATTTCGCAAAGGACTCGACGGGCGGCAACCACATAGAAGAGACCAACGATTACCCTTGCGTCCTGCCGCCGAAGGTTGCGCACCGCATCCGTGGGATCAGAGAGAAACGACTGACGTGTCACAATTTCAATGTTTGCCTCCGTGCAGCGCGCCTCCAAGTCCTCCACGGTCGAGATGAAAACTTCTTCGGCCTGCTGCAGGATTGCGACGCGTGACCAGCCGAATTTCTTCATTAGTTTGATGCGTGTGGGATTGTGAACGGTCGCCGATGGATGTGTGCGGAAAAGTGTTGGAAATCGATTACGATCTGATAATGCCGGTGAACTAGCTCCATAGCATAACTGAAAATGAAATTACATTATCAATAAGTTGGCCAGAGATGTTCAATGTGTTTGAATCATTAGTCATTAGTATCACGAAGCTTTTAAAAGAAGGACAGGAGGAAGAAGAAGTAAACACAAGACATTTTCCGGCTTTCCATCATCACGTAATACGTCTTAACGCATGTCCGCACTAATTTCCCTTCTCAGCAAACAGGCGCACCGCCAAAATTGAAGACTTCGCGGAAGAGCGACACATAAATTAGCCATCGATCTTCCGTTTTTCCGTTCTGGTGGTCATAACGCGGCTTGTATTCGACCAATGGACGGCCGAACGCGAGGAGGCGGCAAGCATGAGCACGTTGCGTGTCATTCATATGTACGTAGCGTATTGATCTTTGCTGTCATTCTGCGTGACAGCTTTTTGTTGACTTTTCCGGCCAGGAGGCGACGAAAACTCGACAAGAAAATTAGGCCCATTATGATTTTCATTACACATATTTTCGCAAACAAGCACGATATTAAATTTTATAATTGGCGCATTTCCTTGATGAAACATTCCAACGGAGAATAATAAAGAAAATTGTTATGAATGGTGGCACTTGAATAGAATAGCAAATGGTAATTTAATACACACGAATTGTACGGGATCGATGGGTCTTTTCAACTTCAAACTTCAGTCGGTAGTCGAATTGTAAATGATATGCTGTTTGCGCATTTCCATCTCGTTTCCACTTATCTGCTGTACGTACAGCATGGAAAATGAAACAATTTAAATTATATCGTACGCCAGAAGACGAAAGCAAAGTATAGAAAATAGAAGGAAATCAGTGAAAAGATGAAGGCAAAAAAATGGAATCATACAAACAAAGATGCGGCTTATAATATGATGAAAGTGCACAAAAAGGACAAGGAAGGAGAGGGATAGAATATGGATGAAGAATCCTCATGCACATAAAAAGCGCAACGTGTATGGAACATGCCGCCTCCATTATTATCACCGCCACCAGTCGCAGAAATCAGTCATTGGCATTGCAAATATCACGCTCTGTTGAATGCGGCAGTACGCGCGCGCGCTGCCAAAAAAGCGAAGAAAACTCGCGTGCGCATTTGAATAATAGGAAATTTACATTCACAAAACGGAATATTTGATTGGCCTTTCGGGGAAAATCGCGTACGCATACAATTTGTTCGTTTTTCTTCATGGCCAATGCTTTTTTTCCACTCGTAAGTTGTCTGTCGCTTTATTGTGTATTTACACATGACTTAATGTCAACTCGGAAAATGTGAATTAATTTCATATAATTCAAATGTTTTCCCATTTGTAATAAGTACCTACAGTTCACAATTGTTTCGCGTGTGTAAGTACTTACGTTTTGGAAAAATAATAACAAAAGAAAAACGCGCCAAATTTTGCTTATCATTCATGTCCAATTGAATAATTCTGTTATTCACATTACATTTCCACTTTTACTTTTACTTTCATCCACTGTGTTTAGCTTTATTCAGCATTTTAAGGGATGATTTCTTCATATTGTGTGAATTTTTCAGTTGTATCATCTTATCATTTATTCCACGAAGCAGAAATGGTAATCAAGCGTAAGTTTGTTGATTAGTTAAACTCTCTTTACATTTTGCGCGATAATAAAGTAAATTTGATAAAACATGCGGTGGAAAATAGTGTACTAAAAGGAAAAACAAATTTTACGACGTCTTATCATGTCATACAACTGTTTCAGTCACTAAATAGATATGCTATCTGAACAATTGATGATATTATCCTATTTGCGATAAGAATCCTGCCATCCTGAGAATCGTCGTCCTTTATTACGCTGTGTGATTGTCGAGTGTATATTGCTATAAATATTTATGCATTATGCGAGTGTTTGTGTTCGTTTAATATTCGTATGCATTTTGCACGCGCACACACAGGGATGATAATAAACGAGTGACAGGCAAATAAAAGAAAAACAAAGAAATAAACAAACAAGCATATAAAACTAGGCGACTCCTCACTCACCCTTTTGGTGGATTATGTGAGATAATAAAAAAGAAGGTCACATGTATGCATATTTGTCCTTTGATATAATTTCGCATCCCTTTTCGACAAAGAATAAAAGGGCAAAAAAGTGAAAAGTGTATAAAGTCAGTAGCGCAGTAAAACGAAAAGAATTAATGCGTTGCCATGGCTGCGTTGAAATTGAATCTTAATTACACACCCCTTTGCACCTCTCTATCTCTCTCTTCGACCACCCCTTCAGTAGGAATTGCGAACGCGTAAACTGATTTATGTTTTAATCACGTGTTAAATCCACTTTTAATCTCACGAGGAGCAGAGCACTAAACGTAGTTAGTAAAGTCCTTTCTTTATTATTAATCATGTGGAACAAGATTTGCATGAAAGGGTAGCATGTGAAATTGATTGTCCTTCGTATTAACTAATATATTAATAGAAAGTCTAAAATTAGACTTAAAAATATGACTACAGCTATTTTATAGTTGAAAGTAGGTACGTACGAAAGATTATAATTCTTAATTAAGAAAATGCGCCACTGCGCTCACCTGACTAATGCACATATTCATTAAAGTTAATCGCAATGAATGCGCATAATAAACTTGACTCATTAACGAGATTTTTCATTGCTTTCGGAGAGCGTCTAAAAGTTGATCAAAAAAACAAAAGGAAAGCAAAAATTCGCGCAATTTTTAATGGCAACGCGAAAATACAGAGCACAAAATTGCTGGATAAACGCGGGTGTAAAATGAGTTTTGCGTCCAGGTGATTATGTGCATGCAAAACGCATGCGAGTGACATCAAGGACATGTGCAATACAACGAACTGAAAATTCCCTTGTGCCCATAATATTTTCATAGCGCTCTTCGTATATCTCCCACCTTTTCGAGCAACAAAAGCGAAGCAGCGTATTGCACCAAGTATTTTTATAGCGCAAGCCGTAACCAACACGCGCACATTTAATAACCGTTCTAATATTTTATTATTCGCTTTTGTGTGTCTTCGACTACGACTTGCTAACTTGAGTGATGATAAAAAACACTCTACTACAGTAAATTCCCTAAAATTAAACCCTAAATCAATTTCAAACACGAAGCGTAATACAACAATTTAATTGTTGTCACTCGGTTGAAATTGTTTTCAGGATTAATTCAAATATTAATTGGTGAAACTGAATCTGTGTTTGAATAGTTTATGGCTTTGTCTTTCGGTTATTAAATCGACAACAAAGCTTGTTATGTTACTTGTGCAATTGGTCACAGCACTGCGTTTAACGATAGGTATTTCATACTTTTTTATGATTCCTTTTTTTTCGGCTGCGCTTTATTTTGCTTTTTATTTTTACGTTTATGCGCTAGTAAAAAACACTCCGAATTAGCGCCGAAGCGACTGTGCGTATTTATTAATTTCGGTAGGAAGCGAGTAGTGGTTTGAGTTAATTAGTGTTAAGGTGATTTTTTAAAATTCTATTTGTTTCTTTGACTTAATAATAATCGCGTAATGAGGCTGGGGAAGGCTCGCTCTAGACTCCTCCTTGTGGCTTGGCATTCTGCAAAAAGTAAGGAACACATGAGCGAGAGCTCAGTAAGTCCTACCGGACAAGACCCACACAAACATACACACCGGATATCATTCATAACCGGGGGAGGAACACCCCTTTGCTCTAACGAGCCTAGGACAAAGTCCTC
The DNA here is from genome assembly GCA_963978815.1 of Aleochara curtula. Lineage (NCBI taxonomy): Eukaryota > Metazoa > Arthropoda > Insecta > Coleoptera > Staphylinidae > Aleochara > Aleochara curtula. The sequence continues at coordinate 9,513,027 of OZ022221.1, read as the reverse complement.
CAAGCCTTCTCGGCTTCACATGCCGTCTCGACACCTTCACCGGTGCTTACCCAAGACATCAGCATGACAGGGAATATGCCGTCTCGACACCTTTTCCAGTGCTTCCACAAGACATCAGCATAACAGGGAATATGCCGTCTCGACACCTTTACCAGTGCTTACCCAAGACATCAGCATAACAGGGAATATGCCGTCTCGACACCTTTTCCAGTGCTTACCCAAGACATCAGCATAAGAACGACAACTGGACGCCACCTATTCACATAGCTTGGCCGTTGTCCAGTTATCGGAAAGGAACGGATAAAAGGACAGATTCACTCCTCACTCCCATGCGCATTCGCTAACTACGCCCATAATATAACAATAGAAACTTACATTACTTCTAGCTGATTCTAGTATTAATCCCAAGCAACACACTCACTCACACAATTAAGTCCAAAACACAAACAGGTTAACAAAGTCTCTATAAACAACAAGGCACAGAACACTCCGTAAGGCGCGAACCGACAATCTTGACTAATTACGAATCGCACCAAGTCCACAGCCGAAGTCATTAGAGATCCCACTCTAAACTTCCCTGCTTAAGGTACTTCTTTGTGCGCTCGTCAATCGTCACTCCGCCTCGATTCGCCCTTGCCTCAATCGGAGTCTCGTTTATTATTGTTTACGTCTGCGCCACCCGCTTATCGCGTGCGACGCAAACGCACCAAACAATCTCACGCTAACATTCGGCCATACTGACCATGAGGACGCCCTCGTCCTCGTCAAACCATCTGCTTACCTCATTCATCGTCTTCAGACGAATCCGAATCAGGCCTCCATGGTTTAAGTTTGTCCACCGCCTCTACGGTGTATCGACCTTCTCGGTTGCCCCTCTCAGTGGTCGCAAGATTCTCCAGCCGGTATCGGTCATTACCTAGCAGTCTCTGCACTCGGTATGGCCCCCTGTAGCAATTTTGTAACTTCCTGCTACCCTGGCCAACCTTTTGCTTCTTTACTGCCACTAACTGGTCCACCTCATACCTCGTGGCTGGTTTTCTTTTTAAATCATATCGCCTCTTACTCTCTTCCTGTGCCTTTCGGATACGCCTACTTGCTTCCGCTCTATCGGCTTGCAAATCGGTTCTGGCGTTCTCATCCAATTGCACTTCAAGAGTCAACATCGCGTCTGCTGCCGCTCTCGGTCTGTAACCCATCAGCAACTCAGCTGGAGTTTTACCCGTTGCAGCACTGACCACGTTATTCATTGCGAATTGAATCTCTGGAAGTTTAGACTCCCACGCCTTTTCTTTTTCAATGCTCGTAGCCAATGCCGAAATAATCGTCGCATTATATCTCTCCACTTGGCCATTTGCTCTCGGAGTTGCCACGGCATTCTTCACATGTCGAATCCCCTTCTCGACACAAAACTCTCGGAACACCTTCGACGTGAAGGCCGTCCCCTGATCTGTGATCACTCGCTGAGGAACTCCATACGTCGAAATAATCGTTCTAAGAAACTTTATTACTGGTCCCGTCTTTGTGTCTTTTGTGCCAATCATATTGACAAATTTTGTAAAACCATCAATCGCCACGAGAATAAACTTCTTACCATTGCTCGGTGGAAGAGGCCCTAGGTGGTCCATGTGCATCGTATGAAACGGCACTGTCACCTTTTCGATGCTATGAAGCATTCCCTCCTGTTTACCTCTTGGCACTTTGTGGCACAAACACTTCAGACACGTCTTAATATATCGCATGACATATTTTCTCATATCTGGGAACCAGTAGTTCTCTTGGAGCTTTGCTAGCGTCTTGTCGAGCGAGAAATGACCAAACTCATCGTGGTTCTTCCGCACGATTTCTCTTCTTAAGCCTTTTGGTACTACCCACTTCTTCGTTCCGCCAACCTTCCTGTATAGCCTGTTTCGCTCCAGGCTATACTCTTTACGGAGTTGACGTTCGTACTTATCTCTTGGCTCTCGCGCTATGGTATTGGCTATGACCTCCAACTTCTTGTCGGTCATTTGGCCCGCCAATACCCAATCATCAACTACGATTCGTAATGCATAAAAGTCATCAAGGTCTCTAGTTTCACTAGTAGCTGGATTTCTACTCAGCGCGTCGACATGTACCATTGCTCTCCCGGCTCGGTGCACTACATCGAATGTAAATTCTTGTAGTTGCAACCACCACCTAGCAATCTTTGGCAACAAGTCCTTCTTCTCAGACGCTGATTTCAGAGCATTGCAGTCAGTTACAACTCTGAACTGCTTCCCCAATAAGTATACCCTGTACCTCCGCAGTGTCTCTACAACTGCCAGGGTCTCCAGCTCATAGGAGTGCCAGCGGGCCTCTGCGGGTGTCAACGTACGGCTGTAGTACGCCACCGCCTGCAGTCCTGCATCAGCATGTGCTTTCTGCAGCAACATGCCTGCTACTCCCACCTGACTTGCATCGGTGTGCACTTCTATTTCCGCATGAATATCGTAAATAGCCAATATCGGTCGTTCGGCTAGCGCTCCTTTTAACTGTTTGAAAGACTTCTGCTGATCCTCCTTCCACTGCCAGGACTCTCCTTTTCTTAGCAAGCTAGTCAAAGGCTTTGCCACCAGGGAGTAGTTCCTGACGAACCTCCGGAAGAAGCCCGTCAAACCAAGAAACTGTCGTACGTTATGTACATTTCTTGGTTCCGGGAACTCTTGGATCGCCAATGTCTTTTTGATGCCAGGTCTCACACCATGGCAATCAACCTCAAACCAAACAATCTCACGCTAACATTAGTGCATAAAAATAATAAACACAATAAACGATGCTTTTGCCATTGAAACATTGTGTACTCAAAAAACATGCATAAATGTTTTTGAATTTACCGAACCGTTAATCAAATTGTTTATTTGTTTATATAAATAAATCGTGACTAATAGCTTTCAACCTTAATTAATTAATTTATATTATTATGACTATATATTCCACTCTCGTTTAATTGAAGCTCATCAATTGAATTTCCAAGTTCTTCATGATTTGTTACAGCTATTAAGAAATTTAAAAATTGCAACTTGCATAAAAGATAACTACAGTCGAGAGACTTTACTACAGGACGAATGATGATTTAATGTATCTCGAGCAATACTTGATCGTCTTTTATATTTTATTGCATTAAACGTAATAAAGTTGGATACAAAGAATGCTGGAAAACTTACTCAACTCATGCTTAATGGTAAGTATTAAACATGAAATATAAAAGAGTATAAAGTGCGTGTATCGCTGTATGCGAGAACGAGTCGTGAAAAACGCGAAGAAAAGTGGAAAATATTAAGTTTTCACACCGGCGGTGTCGAAGAGGAAAACAAAGTGTGCGCACTACTAAAATCGCGAGCAGCTAGCTACGCTTTACTGCATCTCGTACGCGAGCTCGTCTTCTATTAGTTTATTGACTGCAACATGGCACGAAGACACTGCCATCCGCACATGGTTGCTACTTTCTTATTATATATTCACTCGCGAGTGCGTTGAAGACTGCCTCTTCAAATACAACTAAAAACAAGCAAAATGTGCAACTTGCGATGCGAAACAACGAAGACTATTTCTAACTATTGAGTATTGCTGAACATTCACGAAAAGAATTCTTTCAACATTAAAACTTGGGCAGCAGAATACAGAAAGTTCTTCTTTTAACAACCAAAAGACATAAAATCTAATAGTTTAGTGTCTTGAGCGATGGAGATTTCACTGTATATTATTTCCCAACAAACGTATAAATCTTTGACTATTTTTATCTTACGGGTATGAATAGCAAGTCAATAAATACGTAAAATGCACCATAAAGTTCCATTTTAATACAACATTTGAAGAGTGAGGAATTTGTATGAAGCTTATATTGAAATATTTGTCAACCTATTTTCTTTTACGAGCATATTAAAATAATGATATTAAAGCAATTTTTGCGCAGAGAAATAGGTTTATGGATTTTCCTCGTTATTATTGTTGTTAATAAATATATTCCCATATTTTAGTGCTCAATAAAATATAATTCGTTCTTCCCTCAACATGTTTATTTTCTATTTCCTAGTTTCATCCCTAAACGAATATTTTTGATGCAAATGCATTCTGCGCGTTGTTGTTGGCGGCAAATAAAGCGTTCGTCACCACTTTTCAATAAGGTTTTGCGTAAGGAATTTCATCTCCGATGCGCTAGTGAGTGACGAATGAATAGTGTTGGCGGCGAAACTATTTTTCAACGTTGCGGCGGATGCAACGAAAACAAGTTTTTCGTGCACTCGTCGGGGATTTATCTTACGACAAATTCTTCCGCGACTCGACTGCGTGCTGCGGATTTACGCTCGCGTTCAACGCGTTCATATTTCTTAAGGATCACCGCGTTTTGTTGTTATATCGCCTGGAAGCGAGCGGCGCGAGTTGAGTGTATGATATTGTCAAACGTCGCCAAAAGTTTGCACACCGCTCAACTTTTCCAAGAATCGTTTCAGTGAAGCTTGAATTAATCGCATAAAAATATTTGTCGGTAAAGTTGTAAAAGAATTAATCAACTTTGATAAGAACTCAATAAAAAGTAACATTGTCTGACAAATAAATTTATTTTAAATAAAACTTTTCTGATCGACGCATGATAATTTGATTTTTTTATTCATTCTTTGGATTTATGGGATTTTCGTCCTGTTGTAAGGCAATTCATTAGTGTAATTCCGCATTTATCAGTTGCTGATTTTGTTTGACTTTCGTCCTGATTTAGGGTAAACGGCTGCATCATGTTGTTGCATTAATATGCAAATGCATTAGATTTTAATGCGTAAGGGCGCGCGTGTGCAGTTTTATGCAAACGACATGTGAATAGCAATCGGGAAACGAGCGAAATGCGCATAAACGAATGCACAAACAACAAACGAATGAACGACGGGCAGGAGCAGTAAGGACGACGGTAAACGACGACAACAAATAACGCGCACGCTCGTATTCGAATAAATGCGCTCCTGCTTTGTACTATATTGCATTGTATTGCATTTCGCCCAGCATGGAATTACATAAGAGGCATACTCTCCCTCTGACTATGTGCACTACTAGTGGATGTAATACTGGTAGCAATGTGTAACCAATTTACTTAAAATTGCACACCGACCAGCAGTATCGCGCAGTGCACATTGTGCGCTTAAATTAATGCCCTGGGCGTGTTGGTTATTAGTTACTTGCATCCATGGAAATTCTTGTAAAATCATTCTGTACATTTTCAAAAGTTTCGTGTTGATTTCCTCTCGTTCTATTTTTAATAAATAATTACTGATAAAGCGGTTAATTACTGTAACTAACGAATAATTCGAACGGCAATTAATTATTCAGTAATCAAGTAGAGTATTCAATTAATTAAGTAAATTACAATGTGCGTAATTATTGTCAATGCTTGTATTCACGATGAATTTGGATGAAGCAATTTAATACAAGTTGATATCTTGTATTAATGTCTCATAAAATCCTGCCAAGTTATTTTCTTCTACATTGACTTTCGTCCTGGCAAAAACATTTATCGCATGTGTAATACGTACGAAAGGTGGGTATATTGAAGGATGAGTTGAGCGTGTCAAGTTGTTTTATCCTGTCGAGTGTTTAGGTGTCATTCGAGCGTCTAATTAGAATTACTTACCGCTTCACGCATTCGCACCTCGAGCGCACGGTGTAGATTGGAATATATGTGCTAACGCATTAGCCAGGAAGTTATATTTAGACACGAAAATATACAGACGCAAGAAGGAAGGCAAGGTAAATGTGTCGTTTCAGCGCATCCCCTATACGAGCGGCGGCGGAAAAACGTCATTAGACGCCCCGTGCGCAGTTTGCGTGCGCTAATTAATTTGCCATCGTAAATTAGCCCAATGAATACGAATGAAGTTGTGCGCGCTGTCACTGTCGCTGACACCGTTCTTGCGTTACGTGCTAATTGCTAATTGCGGCCGACTGTCTGTCATTTGGTGTCACTGAATGTAATTGCGATAAATTTTATGATGACATGCACGTTCAATGCATAATTTTACTACTTTTTAATTAATATCCAAGCGAGTTTTCAATGATGCACAAATGAGATATGAATAATTGCAAAAAATTACATTAATATTTTCAATAATTAGTAATTTATAAACCGTAAATGTAAATGTGCGTAAAACTCATCTAACGGTCGCAAAACCTAGCAAACCACAACTTGAAAATGAGCGTTCAATGTTTTTACTGCATGTTTCCTTTGGATAATCCCGAACGCAAACTAACGTCGAACAAAACTAAACAAAACACCACAAACGCCGGTTCAAACAGGGATGAACTGTTTTTGTTCATGTTTGTGGACATTCATGACGACGTTCAACAAAACATCAACTCAAATTTTCCATTCTCAACATTTGTATAACAAAATTAGTACATATTAAGTTTTGCATTGTATAAATTGCATTATCTGAATTTTCATATGATGAAGTAAAATAGAAGTGAATAAATAAACAGAGTATTTTTGTGTAAACAAAAGTAGAACATTTGGGGTTGAATTTCCATTCAAAAACATAAGTTATATAACTCCACTGTTGGTCGTTTGTAGCTTTGTGAGGGAGCACAGCACGCAACATTCATGTGCCCCACGTGGTCAATAATTACGAAATTGTAGCCGCCACGCCGCCACCCGAAAGTTGAACAACTATGTAGTACGCGCACTACGTTTCGCATCGTACACGATTCTGTTACTTTAAGCGCAAACTTTTCATGAAGTTGTCGGCGGCAAGGCCAAATTCGTTCTATCATTACGGCAATCTCACGGCGGCAGCGACGGCGGCCGAGTGCAATATTAATGCGAGGGCGGCAAAGCGCTAGTTCATAATCTCCAATAATTCACGAATGATGAGCCTCTTCGCTCTGCGCGAAAGTGGACTCGGCGCTGCGAGGGGTGCGAGTAAATTTCGTAGTATTTGTTCAAAGATGAATAGATATAGCCGCCCCCCAGACGCGGCCTACACTTGCTGAATGGCGCTCGTGACTTTGAATTTACGCGAAGAAGATGGCAAATTATGATAATAAATTCAACTCATCAAAGTTGTTACGAACTCATTAGATTTGCGCACTAATTATTTACAATTTACCATCTTCTATGTGCTAGTTGATAGTCAGCGGGCAATGGGAATCACCCTAAATGTTAATGTAAATTGAATTTAATATTACTCTTTACGCGTTAGCAAATTTATCATGCAAGTCGTAATAAAAAAGTTTAATTTCAGACGAAATAAAACGCATCTGTGACAGTCGCGTACTCGTTATCTACGCTGTCATCTGCTACCACGTGGCGTGGAATGCGTGTCATCATTCCACGTGCGTTTATCGTAAATTACACGTGGATTTCGCACGACGCGTAATGCGAGCCACTTACGAATGTTTTACGCGCCGCGTTCAAGATTGCTAGCATTACGCTGAAAAACAGGGCGCACTGCAGCCAACTCGTACCTGTCCAAGTTCTCACTATACGGGAAGAAAATTTAGGTACGCATTTTGAGGAAGCACACCAAGTAATAGGCTCAAGGCACGGGAAGTGCTTGCGTTCACGTAAAATGTAGGTGGAAGAAAATGTGCGCGCAAAAGGCGCTGATAGTAATTGGAAAATATGTTGCAGGCGGCAAACTCTAATAGGACGACACGTTCGTAATGTGCTGGCGTTGCCTTTGCCGCCGCCAAAGGAGTGTTTGCCATGTAAATGGGGGGCAAATTGTGCACCGGTTTGTACACGGAAAGTCTAGTCAGTTAATTACACGTTCGGCACGCATACACACAATTTAATAAATATTCAATTTACCCAACGTTTTTCACTCAAACGCTTTTTTAACGGGGTTGACATTTTATGTAATTTTCCAATTTCCGTCAAAGGAAAAGTCGTTTGTCCGCACTACATGCTTAAATATTCCGCGCTGTTTCAACAATATTATTATTGCATTAAAACTCTGTTCCGGCAACGATTACAAAGTAGTTACCAATGTTCAAACAAGTATTATTACTACCCCAGTGTGTTTTTATACATGTTTCTACTTTTACAACCCTTTACAACTCTGTGTGTTGTCAATTTAATGCATGTCTAGTACCACCAAAGGAGTCATTCCGCCAAAGGGTGCAAAAACTTGTACAAAGAAGTTTTAATCTTGTGCAATTCACAAAGTAAAGTCCGAGTGGAAAAACGGCATCTTAAATCCTATCAAAAAATTACGTTTTCTTCTTTTCTTTATCATTTATTCACTGGACTTTCGTCTTCAGCATCATCATCATCTTCGTTTCGTCGTTTGCTTTTCTTTTAGTCATTCGTTCTTTGATTCTTCTTGGACTTAAGACTTTTGGCACCCCCGGAGCTTGCGGATGGATCGCGCGTCGGTGGCGAATCGCTTAATTAGAAAACTTTTCGGCTGGTGGTAAAGTTGAATAAGTTCAACTTACATTCAACTAAACTAAAAGCGCACTCGCGCGTGCGTTCGCAATGCGGCCTAAACGTGTTACCAGCACTGAATCGGCGGCGCGAGCGGGGGTGGCAGCCTTGCGAATAGAGCAAAGTCAAGAAGACTAAAAGAATAACACAACTAAAATGGGATAAAAAGAAAGAACAAAGGGTAGCGCACAAGCATAAAAGAAGTGCGCAAGTTTTTATATTTGATTTACGCTCTCACGACTAAGAAAAGTAATTCAGATGACGTCAGATATGATACTGAAATAATTTATAATAGCTTGCTCGGACAGTTATGATGAAAATATTAATCATACCCCGTAAATTGTTCCTTTTGCAACTTTAATTCTTAGATACGTACTAAATTAAATTCATATTGCGCGTTAAAAGTGTCAGAGCGAGACGTGCCACTTTTTGGAATCCACCCTCAACGTTAATGCTTTTTGCAACCAGCACACAATTGAAAGAAGCTTTTATCTCTATACAAAAATCATGCGCACTGTAATAAAATATAAATTAAGACCGGCCTGGGATAGATTTTTTATTACTTTTTTGTGTGCCCTGCTTCTTCTTCTGCTTCATTTTTGTTTCTTATTTCTTTTTTTCCACTGCTTGTTTTATGATACAAGCGGCTTTTGCCCGGAGCAAAAACGCGAAGGACAAGCAACCCTTAAGCGTATTATATTCATAATTTTAACTGATGTCATCCGGTGCCGCTGTGCGCCGTCTCGAGGGGTGGGTGACATCTTAAATCGCAGAGAAAGCCGGAAAGCGGGACATGCGGAAACAAGGCTGAAAGTTGCAGGATGCTGGAATTTCGGCAAGGGAAGAAAAAAGAAGAAACATGACTGGGACGACAAAAAAGGCAACCATAAATGATGCGGGAAGATGGGAACGGGTACCTAGAAGTTTGGCGACAGCGTCTTGTGACAAATTTTATACGTAATCTTGCTTCCTGCTGCGGCAGGATGAGTGGTATCGTTGTCAACGTGCCTTGATTCAAGTTCGGCCAAAGTATAAATAATTCTTGCGTTTAATCTCGTAATTTACGCGCAGCGAGGTGGTAGCTTCACATTTCCCGAAGGCGGTTCAGGAATTCGGTTAAGAACTGAAATCCGAAATGAGATTCGTTATTGTTTTTTGCTATTCGCGTTCCGTCTTGTCTTGTCTTGAGATGCCATTGCTCTTGATGATGCCGAGCGTTCATTGTAGAGCCACCCCCCAGGGGGTCAAATTTACTCTTCACACTTGATTGTGAATAATGCAAGCGCAATTACAGCACAGCGCGGCAGGGTTGAAGAAGTGAAGAATTTATGACGGGCGCATGATCCCTAAGGACATGAAATGTAGCAAATACTGGAAGTATACACAAATTACTCCAGCTCCTGGTGCGGTTTTTAATAATTTAGAAAGTCAAATTATAACTTGGCATCATTAAGTGTGTGTCTCATAGTTTTCGAGATATTTAAGAACAAGGAAATTGAGCGTAAACTTGATTATAAATAAATTAGAAGCGAGTGCGTGAGCAGACACATTACAGGGTATCAGAGTGGTCCATCGGAGGCGGCTGCGGCCGTAATGATGAAAGTGTAATTGATCAAAGCAAAAGTACGGATGACTGCTGATTGATTGATTGCGTTCGCGGAGAGCGTGTGAGAAATTGCGAGAGGGACAGAAATTGGTCGAGTACTCACGCAGCACAGCGAAGTAATAAATGGATTTGACTAATTAACGGGAGGGTCGTTGATGAAATTATAAAAAAAGTCAAAAAGATGAAAAGCGAAAAGTGCCTTTCGGTCGATGCGAAAAAGGTGCCGAAAAGTGATAATACAATAATGCCGTTCCCATTCATCGTCTAATCAAATTACCCGACGTAATTGGCGAATATTTGATTGAAATACTGCCTTGAAAGCTGCTAAATTTTTATTGACTTTAGAAATTTCATTAAACTCTTACTTATCTATCAATCACGAGAAGAGTTGAAAAAGTTTCACTAAAAATTCTATGAAAAAGAATTAATGTTTAAAAACCTCTCATAATTACGAAAATAAATTTTTTGAAAAATAAAAGTTATACGATTAGAAAGAGTATTAATTTTTCTATCAATATTCCAAATTTCATGAAAATATCTTCATAAACAAAAAAGTTATGATAGTTTAAAACTATCATTAAGTGCGCAATCAAAAAAAATTCTCGGGTGCCTTAAGTCTCTATTCTAACGCGCTATCTCTTTCGCACTAATTGACTAATAGATTATTCGAAAATCCATGATGGCCGCTCTTATGGGATTTGCATGCATGGTAACCATGGTTACCTAGGCCACGCCCCCTAGCTACCGCATCAATTAAAAACTCATGTGCATTGTTCTCTCATAAGAATTACATGCACGTAATTAAAAACCTGTAACTTTTGAACCAATAAAGATAAATTAAAAATTTTAAAAGCATATGAAAGTGCGTTTCTTGCTTAATAACATATCCAAAAGCTACTGCTATTGAATAATTGATAACCATTCAAATTTCATAATGAAAAATTTCCGATTTTAATAAACAATTAAATAACTAGAAAAGTGTTTTTCTTAATTTTAAAAAATGTTAAAAACATGTAATTCTCTGTGGGAAAATTAGGCATGTTCCCGAACAATCAAAATGAAGGAATAAGAAGAGCTAGAGTACTAACGAAAGAACGTGCCGAAATTACCATAGGGAATAAGTATCCGAAGGACGAAATGAGTCTCTTCAAATGCATACCTCCAACACCTTTTCCTGCTTCGTGTTTTCCTCATCGAAAACGCTGCGTGCATTCCACAACGCATTTATTCGTTTGTGCTTCATTCGAAGGCAGCTTGGTGCTCGCACCGTCATAAATATTGAATAATGAAAACAAATTGCAGTTTAATTAAAAGCGCGTCGTGTTGTACGCGCGTCGAGTTGTACACGCGTTCTTCGACGGATATTGCTGGAAATTCTGGAATTCTGCCCGGCGCAGAGTTTCTTTCTCCCTATTTACTCGTTATTTTCGCTGTTTTCTATTATAGACTGCTTCGTATCTGCTGCTTTTTTTCCTCGTCCTGTTTTATCTCTCATCATTTTTTTCTATAGAGTATTTTACTCCTGCGGTATGATATTATTAACGATTTTCATGCTAGGACGAACAGTAATATTTTTGCTCGCCTGTTTTCCATGTTTTCCACGTTCCTCTTCAATGTTTAACTACCTTAATGGGTATTAAGGCCGCTTGCTGCGCGTACATACATTGCGTTTGCTTCATTTTCATCTTCTCGTCATTCTTTTTTCGCTCGTTTCCTTTTATATTATGCCGTTGTGCTTTCTTATGTCGTTTCGTTCGTTTTTCACGTTTCATTATTTGCTGAGATTTCACTTTGTGCGCGAGTTCTTTTTCAATTATCACGCTAAGCTCGCCAGTAAGCGGTTTTGTTAATTAATTTGTTGGCGATACGAGTTAAAAGCGTATGATTTATCACCAGTTTAGATATTAAACATTTCACTAACGCTTCGGGACGTTAAGAAATTTGGAAAATTTCTTCAGTTTTAGCATTTTCACAAAAACAATCGCCAAAAGTTCTTAACGTATTCGAGTTTGAGTTTTCTCTGCGCGCAAGTCCGTTAAACTAGGTTAAATTTTAATTTATGTTAAATTGTTTTGTAGTAGTTTCCAAAGTTATTTCAGAAGACATAGCAAGTTCGAGCTCGACGCATATAGATTTTCGACAATCTTGTCTAGTGGCCTATTTGAACACTAAGTAGCAAAACGTTTGGCGAATTGTGTAAGCGCGCTCTACGCAGTAAAAGCAAACGCTAGCAAGCAAGCCGCCCCCCAAAGTGGCGTAAAAGCATTTTGCCTGTGATTTCAGTATTCAGCCACCACCCCCCGTTTTGGACGTTCATGCGATGGATGCTGGATGCGCTTGTTTGCCAATTTACATAATGCTTCCTCTCCTCATGCACACACAACTGGTCCCCGTCTTCCCTGATGCCACTGCCAGGCACACTTTTCCCCTCTTAGTGCCCCCTTACTTTGTGTCATCAGCGTTCACGTGCGGGGGATGGTTGCTTGCTATATTCCTTCCTCTTTTCGAGCCGGAATTAGCTTTACAAGTGAGTATTTTGCAAAACCTTGGAAACTTGAAATTTTCCAAGGAGATTATTTCAGTTAATGAAAAGATCACACAGAACGGCCTAAATAAGTTATGTTTTTGTTAACTTTGCGACATTTATTTGTTGAGTCAACGCCGCGCGCAAACCTCATCCGCGTAATAATTGCATTATCCTTGCTACAATCGTCCTAATTCGGCGTTGTCACTTTTTGCGCGCGCGCGCGAACCCATTCAGTCCTTCGTTTTCGACTTCTTTAGCCGAGGTCTGCGCGAAGGAAGTTTTGTCGCTTTGTTTACATTTGCATTACGTGCGTGTTTGCGTGTTGTCTGAGTGTTTTCTCGAATTGAAAATAAAACTTGGCAAATTAATGAAAGTTGCGCGCGCTCGCAAACCGCACGCGGAAAAAGCTTTCTCTCTTCGCCCGCACGCAAGAATTCGTCAAGTAGGTATGCAAGTTTTCTCATTACATGAATGAATACATTAGCTATCTGTGTCATTCCGTCGAGGTGGTAGACACAAATTGCGCGAATGATGATACACCAGGCAGCGAATTGCCAGCGTTGCTCACGAAGAGCTCCTTCCGTTAAACCGCAAACAGTGACGTTCGTCGTCGGCGCTCGCAAATGGCAAGTTTAATAAATTTAAATGCGAATTCAAATATTCGCGAAAGCAGGCAAATACCGGCTTCGTAACTAACTTGTAAGCGAGCTCACTGAATGAGTTTTCATCACAACTGCAAAATGATGATGAGCAGTTGCGAATAAGAAATGATAAAATAGTAAGTAAATTTGAATCTTTCCCATAAATCATTTTACCGCACAGTAATAATAATGATTGTTTAAATAAGTAATTTGCTTGTTCAATTAAATCCTTCAAGTACAAGTGCTAATTAAGATGCTCTAAATTAAGTGCAATACACATATGGTACACATGTATAGTCAATATTGTTGCTGATGCTTGCGGTCGGGCGGTTTGTGTGCATTAGACATTATCATCATCTTATTGAGCAGCACGTCGCCGACGTCTTTAGCGCGCAAACCCAAGTTGCTGGTGAACAACATCGATGAGCGTATGCAAAATGCCAGCAGGAATAAATAAACGGCAAGAGCAACCACCAGAAGCTGCTTTCCAATTCAGCATGCGGCGTGCATCAAGCTGTTTGCACATTTTGCGTTAATGAACCGACGACGCCCTTGCGACGCGCCGTAAATGCAAGAACGTCGAGCAAACAAACTGCCATTCAACCAGAAAACTCTTCTTACAGGCTGGCGTCTTTTTTATACTTACGCGAAATAAAATGAATGAGTAAACAAACAAAAACCATGCAAGTGCTTTGCCATCCTTAGATATTTTGAACATGTGTACTGAAACATTAATTAATCTTGGTGTAATAGCAAAACTATATATGCTGCTAAAATTTCCTAAATTCTATTAATTAGGAAAATATTTTATGTGGATGCATTAACAGTTTACAACTTGTTTCCACCGTGTTATATTACATGTTCTGCGCGCAGCGAATAAAACAAGAGAAGCACAATAAGCAATAAACTATAATTTCTGCATGAACGAGCAACATGATGATTATTATTACATATTTTACGAAAGCAGACAAGAGAGCATCTCGTGCGTTGGCAAAATATTAAAATTCCTTCCTCTCGTGCAGCGCAAAATGTTCATAAATCTGACATTTGTATAACAATAAGGGATGCTCACATTAAACAACGCTCGTTTGCGTTTCCAACAATTATAACAGGTATGCGCAATAGACATTGAAAATGCTCTCAGATAACTTGGATGGATTTGCAAATGATATTAACAACTGCTTCATTTTGTATGGTTCTTCCGGCATTAACATTATTTTAATGCTAACATCTCAAAGTTTCATAATAAACGTGTAATGTATTTTGCAATTCACTCCTTGCTTAATCACCCAAAATATTCTCGCAAGTGTTGAGTGAATTCTCCTCAAAGAAGTAAAGCATTAGACTAGAAACTTTAATTTTAACGATTCCCCTATTGATTCCGGGCTGTCTTGACTTTTAATGACTTTGAAATTATCTGCTTCCAGATTTCTCTACAAGTTTTATGTTTTACGGTTCAAAAATGAGCAACTAAAACACCGCTTATGATCACGAGGCAATCATGTAAGCTACAAAATCATAATTTAGGATAATGACAAGTTTTATCCTTACGTTGCACAAGAACAAGCGGCCCCATAAGCGTTATAAATGATTTCTGCGCGCCCGCGTTTCGGTCCGCTTTATTTTATTCCAGCGGGCTTTCAAAGCACTCCCCAAGTTTTTGGGGTTTTTTGCTCGTCCGGCGAGTAAAAGTTTTAAATGAAGGCATTCAGCGCGGATGCGCGCAAGGACGGACAGATAGGCGTTGAGAATGTGCCTCAACGTCTCTCATCCGGCTGCACGCTGATAACACCGATAATTATCCTGAATAGGTGGTTGCTACTCGCAAGGGGGCCAACGCTGAAACCGCTATATTATCATGTGACGCGGGGGTGGTATTAGCGTTTGCTTAGAGAGCGCTGCAATGCATAAATCACTAAATCGGCGAACGTCCTGCGACGTCGTTGCTGCCGCCAGGACGCGTTCTGAATTCAAAATGTTGATGACGATAATTACGTTCTGCGCAAGGTGGTAACACAAATTGCAGCTTATTAATATTAACCTTACGTATTTTTCATAATAATTTACTAGGTCTGTATGCAGTCAATGAATTTAAAGGCTTTTCTCGCAGTTGAGTGAAAAATGCGAGGTTAAATCGTTTCGAGAATAGCACTTAATTTAAGCTGCGCGTAATTTGCCATGTAATTGCACATAAATCATCATAAATAGATAAATAAGCTGAAATGCAATTTAATCACGACGCGGGCGACCCGGGGGGTGGCGCGTGCGAAACGTGAGCGCGCACGAGTGCCGCGAATTTATGAAGTCAGCACGTTGCATTTGCTGCACCATGATGCACGCTGATGTTACCCGCATTTTTTACACAAATACATGGCGCATGTGTGCTGTTTGTCGGCTGTGCGCACGTCCTGCGAGGCTCGCAAGGAGTCGCGAGCCTCGTCCTGCAGCGCGCGTCATAAATGTAAACGGCGCGCGCATTTTTCATGATTAAGCACGAAGTGCTAGAGAGAACGCACGGAATGTGTACAATTTGTTACGAAGAAACGAAAACAACAAACAGTGCATTGTGCGGCGATTAGTTAAATGCTACGAATGCGTCAAGTTAATAAATTTTATATGAAAAGTTACATCATTTATTTCCCGACGTGCGCTAGGTATTAAAGTGTAATTCTTTATATCAACTTTTATTCTATTACGCTCCAACGCGAATTTTGTGATCATTGATGATACTTAGAGTAATCACATTTATCAAAGCTATGCTGCACGTATAATTTGCATTGCTTATTAGTCCTCATAAAATTCAAATGTGTTTAAATCAGGAACCGCGCTACTCCCAGATGAGGACGAGTCAGCGAGTAGCTTCAAATTCAGGATGAAAATGTGCTGAAACGAAAATCTTGCGCAAATAACCGTCGCATGTAAAACGGGCGCGAATATGATTAACAAATCTGCCAATTTGGAAACGGGCGCCCCAATTTACATAGAAACTGCAAAGTGTAAACTGGCACCGCGGCCGTCACCGCCGCCAGCCGCCGAAATCAAACGCTTGCGCACTTCAAACATTTGCGCAAAAGATTTTCACAATTTTGCGTTCATTGCCATCTCGGCGCGCCGCGCACTATTCGCGCAAATCGGCGAATCAGCGTTTCTCCAGTGCAAACTTCCAGTTGTCGTCATCGTCGGCGGCGGTGGTGGTGGCCTTAATAGAAAATGCAAAGAACGCGACGCGCAAGGCCATTGCCGTCACCGGTTGGCCCGTTTTTCATTGCGGCTCACTTGCTCCATTTTTAAGTGTTCTTGCCCCTCAACTTCCACTGAGCTAAATATGAAACTCTATTTTTCTTTAGAGAACCTAAAATTTAATTAAATATTTTAAAGCGAATTACACACGCTATTAAAATATTTCAACTACCTATAACATTTTCAGCATTTTATTAAAAAACCGAAAGTCATTTCAGCGGTGAATGGAAAACTAATTAATTTCACGCATGCCTCATTGGAAAAAACGCGTAATCGACGAGATGTAACGCTGGGAAAAAAATTGTGCTCGTAATGAAAATTTAATGAAACGGAAACAGCACATTGCTGCAGCATTGCATTCGCTGCATGTTGCAGCACACAGTGCGTAAAGTGATTTTTGCTGATTGCATTTATTTATTACGCTGCGAACAGCCAGTGTGTAGTACGCGAAACGGAACGAACATTGCATCGCATCGCGAGTCAAGCAAAAATTAATTGAGTATTAAATTATTTATTGCAATGTAAATTAATCAAACCAGCCGGCAAGCTTTGAAGATTTACAACACTGGCTCATGTAATACGGTTTCCGATTTATTATGCTATTAAATAAAATTTAATTAAAATAATAAATGGATCTCAATTTATAGCAAATGCTTTTATATGAAACATTAATTTCATTCAAATTGAAATTATTCATGCGCCATAAATAAATCTGTTTTTATTGCCCTCCACACAAAAAAAAATGGAATAATTTTCGCTCGCATCTGATATGAAGAAACTGTTGAAAGTTAAACAACCAGCAACAACCGAATAATTTAGAAAATACCATTAGGCTCATTAACCTTTTTCACACATACGTCGTGCGTTTCTTTTTGCAGGCGCGCGTGGTACTGCTGTGTAGATATGGGTAAATTAGTGTAAGGGTGTAAAATTGCACGCGTGAAAAGTCCTGACACTTTTCCACCCCTTCGAAATGCGGGTCGAGTGTGGCTAGATGAAGACATGCGCGCAAGTGTACTACCACTGCATACTGGCATAAATGAACGAAAACCCGGAATGGGAAAAAGTGGCTTGCCCGGAAATGTAGAACGTGTTAGCCGCACCGTGTGCGGAAACGCCTAATGTTTGGCGCCGTTAACGCTGCCGCCCTTCGCAGTTTGCTGATAACATTTTCCAATGCGACGCGCACGCATATGTCCTAATTATAACACGTTTTATTGCACCCTCGGAAAAACGCAAACTCATTATCTATATATCTCATTCGTATAACTTTTCATGATACTGCTAAAAGCCCTAAAAAGTTATTCAATAGTTGAATCACTGTCAAGAAATCACAGATATTCTAGTTTTTTACGTTAAATAAATAACGATTTCGTAGAGCAATGTAAACTTGTGTTTGGCATGCACATCAAACTTGAACAAGTTATTTACCAGGACAGCTAAAACCGCAGTCAAGCATTGTGCACTTGCAAAATGCGAGAATGCATTCGAGCTGCACAATCGTAAGACATGCGAGTTTCAATAAACGCAGTCGAGTGTAACGTTTAGCAAAGTTGATGCTATTTCATATTTAAAGTTGGCGGTTGGAAGCCGAAGAAGCCACTTTCAATCACAATCGACGCGCTCGCGATACCAATTTCATTTCTTTTATGCGTTCATGCTTGTCGTTCCCGCGGCCGAAGCGATAAAGTATTGCGAATGCCACAACTTTGTTGGCAGCTGATGCGAAACAATGCGACAGCACTGTGAGTCGCAGACGAAGGAGAGAGCAGTAGAAGTAAAAATAGTCACTACTTACCACGACTAGATTCCACATCTTTGCCGCCTCCGCGACGGTCGTGCAGACGGTGCTGCAGCCCGCCAGCAGCATCAGCTTCTGCGGCTGATTGTAGAGCAGATTGTACATGACGCTGGCGCCCAGTCCTGGCTCGCACTGCAACAGAGAGAAACCAAGCGGGATGAAGCAGACGTCTATTGCGAAATGTAAGCATAGATAGAGATGGTGCGCATGAAAAATCAATCAACAATCACATCTCTTTTACGGCGGTTTTCCTTCCCGCCGCTGCCGCCGCCGTCTCCGCCAGCTTGATATTTTATGACAAGTGAAATTAACTTTGCCCGCTGGCTGTGTGTGCATGTCACTGGGCATAAATGTCTCTTCAGTGAGCGCTTTTCTGAATCACGACCAGAAAAGTAAATAACATAGAAAATGAATGAGTTTTGCTTCACTTTGTTACAATTGTCATTCAACTTATTGTATAGCTTTAAGATCATTTCAAACTGACGTTTGACTTAAGTTAATTTAAATATGACAATATTTATGTCTTTTCTTATTCTTTGTAATACTAAAAATGAATTACATTTGCTTCGATTCTTTCCAGCTGCTTTTCAGCGTATTTGACTTAACTGAATTTAAACCAAAGAGTTGATGCAATATTATATTATTGGTGTGTTTTTTGAACGTAAAAAGCAAAAGAATTTTCTTTAAACTAAGCGAACGAAATGCACTTTAGCTTTGCACGGTTGTTGAACGAGTACAAAAGCATTCATTACAGAAGGCGTAATGTAATGTAATGTAATGTAATACGCGAGTAATTTATACCGAAGCGTTTTGCCAAGTTTTAACGAGCGCGCTTTGAACGCTCGTTTCCATATGAGTCTGAAGATGACTTTCCATCTGGTCTGTGATGATACGCGCTCCAGCACAAAAGCCATTGCAATTCTGCATGCATGCAACTGCGGTTGGTTTTACTCCCGCTATATGTATATATCCGCATGTAAACATCGCAAACAACCGGCGAGTTTCGCTAACATCAATTTGATTCGTTGATTCCGTCCTCTTGGCGGTACACTCTGCTTGCATTTATGCCATCCACCGCACAATTCGTTGTTGTTGCTACTGCTCCTGCTGCTGGTGCAGCAGTAACCGAATACTAGCAACAAATTCCAGAAGCGTTTGCACTCGTATTTAGCAAGTATTATAGCGTAACAACACGCCAGCCAGCCGTCTTCTTCATGACCACACAGCCTCGCAATCCTCGTGCGCAATTCGAGTTCCAGCAATATTTCAACAATGCCTGCCTCATTTGCGCTAAGCTTATTTACTCACAATCATGTGAATATATATTTGGCAAGATAATTAATTGAAGAACCAAACGTCTAGAAATATTGAAATTAATCATTACATAACTCTCAATAATATACTTTGCTATGTAAAACTTCTACTTGTTATAGAAAGTAGTCAGCTGATTTGGCGGTGCAAAGTCCAATACTACACAGCAAGTAATGAAGTCAAATTCATTTGCACACTGCAGTGTTCCGTGCTGGGCTGATAAGAAATAGGCTAACACCAGTGAAGACTCACATGACATTATCGAGAACCACGTATTCTACTTACTTTGTGTGTGTATCTATTCTAACTTCAACCGATCTAAACACTAGTAGTCTCTTAGAGAATTGCAATCATATAGTTCGTTCTGCTTGAGAACATTGCGCCAAGGACCACATCCGCCTTATTCAGTTCCGTTCGTTACTCGAGACGACTGCCTGCGTTTGGCAATGTCTCGCTGCGTGATTAATCAAAGTCTTACCACAGTATACATCTAGGAGCTCTAGTTTAATTACTAACCTTTTCCGTAACGAAATCCAACTTCAGACACTTTCCTTTTCGATAGAATTACCTCCATGCTTTTTCTATTCGTCTACTGTACTTGAATCTTCGATTATTTCTCGTTTCACTGCACTACTACACTTCACCTGCCATGCGGTCAGAAACACTAGTGTTACATTTTTGTGGTTACATCTGTGACGTTGCAGTAGAGATATTAGAACAACCTGCGCAGTTACCTGACCGTATATCAGCTCATCACAGATTTACATTTGTTATTGCCTGACCTTTGATTCAGTGAGTTGAATACACAGTGGCTCTCAGCTTTACGCAATTAATGCGTTGTTCTATTATCGTAAAAGTCTATGAACTACTGGTTTAGAGAAAGTAGGTATCAACGAATGTAAACATTGCAAAGTATTGGT
Organism: Aleochara curtula; assembly: GCA_963978815.1. Lineage (NCBI taxonomy): Eukaryota > Metazoa > Arthropoda > Insecta > Coleoptera > Staphylinidae > Aleochara > Aleochara curtula. The sequence continues at coordinate 9,492,553 of OZ022221.1, read as the reverse complement.
TAATAAAAGACATATTTCACAAAGTGCACTTATTTTAATGAATTCTTATATCACGAGACGAAGGAATTTCATCAGAACGGATAGTTCGGAAGCAATTTCGCGCAAGCGAAGCCCAAGTTAATAAATGTAAACATAAAAGTGTAAAATTGAAGCAAGAGTTGAGTTGAACCTTGGCACTAACACAAGTGGAAACGAGTGGTGAATTTTGCAGCTGTTACAGTCTTCTTGCAGCGTATAACTAGGGTTCTGGAACGTCTGCAAGTTTGTTGCTCGAACACTTTAGCGCAATTCCATTTGCAAGATTTGTGTTGTTGTTCTTGCTTAACCGATGTTGATGTTGCGCCGTCAGAAATTGATCTTTTCCTTAATGGTCACGTACAGGGCCTCTCGCTTGAGCAAACATCCCCTAGAAAAGTAGACTAAGGAGAACACCTTGTACGGAAGCATTTATTGAAGATCATAGTACACTCTGATAAGATTGGGAAGACGTACTAATGAAGAGTTGTAATGCTGGCTCAATTCGGCGGGCGGGTTGAGTGAGTTGTAAATGCGGGGGTGGGTTGCGGAGGACGGGTGGTTGTGAGCATTACCCGAATTGACTGCACACGCCCGCTTCGTCCTGGCTAATCTAATTGGAGAAGCATGTCGACGCATTCGGCATCTCCGCCGATGTGCCATTCCAAAAACACATCGAATTCCGCCGCAGCATTCAACTTTAATCGTCCTGAGAGACTGAGACTTGCGTTACCCCTGGCAACCTCGAGCAACTGGTTACATATTATCCAGAAACTCCCGAAACCGCTAAACACTGCTGCCTTGGTTACTGTAAATAAATGTATGCCGAAACGCATTTGTGCCGGGTAATTCCCGAAGCTAGTTATAAACCAGTTCATTTGCACACATCGTTGATAAATGAATTTGAATTCTGTTAATTAAAGTAAGCACTTTTATGAAAATACGCACAGACAATCCAACTAGCTCCGGATAAGATAATTGCAAACCCCTGAAACTCCCTAAACAACTATAACTAGCAATTGTTTAGCTAGTGCCCTTAGCATCAGGTGGACGAGACCCGAATAAGGGGCGCAATGACGATACGAGAGGGAATAGTCCTTAAACTTGCTCTTCGAGTAGTTATTCCCTAAAATCACACACATGAAGAGACGCCTCCTATCGGCTGGAATCACGGATCAGAAGTGGGAATGTCGTATATTCAAAGAATACTAAAGGAAACTACTTTGCGAGAGGACAAGAAGTCCTCCGTCAGATATCTTCCCTTGGAGAGCACGAGGGCAATAGATGAGCAAGAGCATTGCAACGTGGAGGGGTTGAGGGACGAGAGCAATGGAGTGAATTGCAAGAATCTGGGGATTGTGAGAGACGGTCGAGTGCCTTCACGTATCACACCATTTAATCCACTAAAGGTGATTCCATTCAGTCGCGAAACGGGATAGAAACATATGTCTCCTTTTCTAGTATGCAATAGAATATTGGGAATCAACGCAGGGACGGCAACGGCCACTCGACTGCGAATTCACATCATCGACACATCGCTGATTGTCCTTCGAAGGACGCGCGCTGAATACGCCAGAGAGCTAAGAGCAAAAAGTATCAGAAACAAGGATAGAGGCTATCTCCTTGATAGGAATAAAGATAAAACAAAGTCAGGAGAATATTTTTCTTTTATGTTGCTGACAATGAAGATACTTTCGAGATGTTTGAACGTGACTAATTGCAATCTCTGATACCTACTTTCATTAGTTTGTATTAGTTTCCAAGTAATTTGTTCTAATTTTCAGCAGATTATCACTCTTCTTGAACGCAGATATAAATTTGCAGTTAACAAAGAACCTAATTCAAAGAGCATGATGTTAATTAAGATCTATGATTGGAAACTAATTACGATAAACGAATATCGTACAAGTCATCGAACTTTGAACAACATAAACATGCCATACATGAATTATATAGTTCAACTATTAAACACAACTAACACCTGAGAATTGCGACGTTGAGAAACTTTGCTAAGAGGTAAATAATTAATTAATTAGTTCCAACCCCACATCTGTTGATAGCATCTAATTAATACGTGTGACAATAATATGATTGAGATGTTATTCTATTTCAGCAAAGAGGGAAATAGAAAACGAGAGAGTTTTTATGCGCTTGTAACAATTTTTTACCCCTTGAAATTGATATGTTTAGATATTTGGGTAAATGCGTATTTTTCCATTTATATCTTCGTTTCTTTTATTGCTTGTCTCTCCGAAGCAATTTATGACAAAACGATGAAACGATAACGTTGATAAAGTGATAAAAACATTCAATTCTTTTCAGAGGGTACTTTTTCTTAACAGATAATAAATTACCATTGAGATTTTTTTATACAGCACAAACAAAGGGGTAGTTTAATGAATTGTATTTCTGTTTCCAGCTAGTGTGAGTGTTTATTGAACGATTAAAACAAGACTAGGATAAATCGAAATTAAATTGCATCAATCGATTGGTGTAAATCACTTTAAAACTCTGTGGCCGTCGTTTTTGGGAGTGCAATCGTAAAAATGGGGTTAGAAGTAGTGTACTTCTTGCGGCTTCCATCAAGTGGGCGGCCAACTTCATCTCTCACCTTAAATGCACTCGAGCGCATCAAAATCTACTTTAAGACTTTTATGTGATTTTTGTCATTACTTATCGCGCCACACGCGAGGACCGGAAATTCATTACTTCTTCTTCTTCTTCTTCTTCTTCGTTTCGTCCTGCAGCGCGTTAGCACTTGTCGTATTGAAAACTCTTTTTCGTTTTCAGCTGGTTGCCCAACTTGACTGGAGTTGCTCTAGTGTGTGCAACGCAGTACGTTTTCGATGGTATAATGAACTTTATTAAACGTTTCCTCTTCATTGCACGAAATTGAAAAAGTTATGCTTTGTGGATTTGTGCGTTATCGAATTTTTATTATATCATTTCATCTACGAAACACGTTATTTTCTCTGAACAGTGTGGGTGTATTTGTTTTAATCTCTGATTTCAAGCAACCCTTGTCGAAATTTCAAGGAGCTGAAATTAATTCAATAAGCGCGCGCAAAGCAAAACTTGTTAAAAAAGAAGGTGAACTTTATCCCATAAAAAGGAAACAACACGAATACGATGAGCAAAATATGCAGAGAGCGTCGCCTTTTATGACAGGACTCTTTACATAAAGCGACGCGCGTATTCCTTCGCGCTTTTTGTTTCACTTTCTGCTTGCGCGCTTTTTTAATGCAAAATAAAAATGCGCAAAGTGCATGAACAACAAACACGCGCCTCGCGAAATCTACTCCTTATCACTGACATTTTTGAAGTGTCTGCCGCCGTCGTCGTCGAGACACTACGTGGAGGCGGCAAACACCAAAGTGGCTTCATTTGAATAATTTACAGGATGTGCGCGCGCTTGCACATGTTTTAATAGCTTCCGCAGTATGCAAACGCCTTACAGAAGCAAAAATCAAGTTAAAGAAAATAATACGAGTTTGTTTTTTATGGATTTTAAGTACATTTAATGAATTTAATTTTATTTTAAGGACAAACTCAAATCCAGAATGAGTTGCTGTTGGATTTTACACACGGTTCACCTCATTGGGGAGGCGGTAGTTACATGCAGCGTAATTCGTTTGATGGTCATTGCTTGTGCTCTAATTGCAATCAGTGCTTTAGTGCAAATACTTAATGCCAGTTGCAACTCGCCAGAGCGCAATTGTGGTGTGAGGGTTGAATGTTTGTGCAAAAGGAAACAAATAAAATGTGGATAAAGAAAGAGAAGGGAAGAATGTGAAAGTACGGGAAGTGGAAGGAAGGAAACTGCAGAGCAAGTGCAGAACTGCACTCAAATATCTTCGACTGCAGAAGGAAATTAAAACTTAATTTCGCATTAAAACTTTCCTTCCTCCGCTCATCGCTCGCACTTTGAAGCGAATTGCTAATTAAGTGCTGTGATTACCGCAGTTAAGCGATGCTTTTATGCCAAACACAGCTATTGGCAACTCGTAGAAATTTTCACGAGTTATTATTATTCAAATAAACAAAATTATTCAAATTACACTTGAAATATTACAGAAATCCACCTAATTTTTTTATTTTTAGAGGAGACGAGTAAAATGTTTTAATAAATATCCATACGTAAATGGAAATCTGGAATATATCTTATGGGTTCCTAGTGGAATTTTCATAAAAATGTCGACGCAAACTGTTTCTGTGATTACGCTCCCTTTTTCTCCCGCATTTCTCAAACGAATCCTAAGAGTTGTCCTATTCGTAAAGCCGACAGAGCGAAGCGTCTGTGCGTTTGATACTCTTTTATCTCGCATCCAAATGCTGTCGACTTTCAAGGACTAAACCTTTAAGGATAATTTCACGAATATGTCATACATATACGAAAAACGTCTCATTCTTCCTCGCTCGTTTTTCGAGCATTAGTGAAAGTCGATATCAAATGGACTCCCTTTCACATTTATATCTATGCTTTGTAAATGCTTTGTAAACATTTTGAAAATTCCAGATTTACGCAAAAACTGAAAACGAAAATGCGAAAATTGAGTTGCTATAGTGAACCAAAAGGGAATTAAAACAAATAACATAAAAGAAGCGTTGGACGTATTGAACGAATGCACATGTCGGTGGTGGCAATGCCGTTGTTGTCGCTGTTGCCGCCACCAGTGCAGCTATGTAATTTGTTGTTTAATTACAGCACGCCACTTTCTCAGGGGAATGCGCGCGTGTATTTTCAGCAACTGCCTCTGGATGTTTTGTCATCTACAAAACGGGAATACAGGGGGATGGTCTCATTCATATACTTGAAAGGACAAAGGAACGAGCACTAATTAATTACGCATTTGAATATAGTTTCTATAAATAAAGCAGGATAAATTTAGAAAATAATTCCTTTATTCACACGAAAAGGATGAGATATGTTTTAATATTGCATGTAATTATTTATGTTCAACCATTGACTATGTTTCGAAATGCACAGCTAACAGGAACGCACATTGCAGCAGCCATGTCATATTTTTGTACAATGTTTTTGTTCATGTTCTTCATTCATTCCTCCATTGCTTGTTCGTGTTCGTTTATGCTTTTGTCTTACGCCATGTGTGGTACAACCTGCTATTTCCGATTTTCCACATTTCCTGTTTTCACTCCTATTGCGCAACATTCATTCGCTCGAAATGTTTACATCAGGGAGAATATTTTTGCGGTGGTTGTTTCGTTATTTCTTTTTTACCATATGCATTTGGTTTTATATCATTCGAAATCAAATGGTGGCTAGCATGAAAAATATGTGAAACTTTACACAACTATGTGTTTTCCTGCATTTGCTGCTGCTTTTTAAACCGAAAATTCGTGGAATTCCTAATGAGTATGAAGAATAATTACGGTGAATTTGTACATTTTCAGTAATTATTCAGTGGAAATCATCATCATCATCATGTAATCAATGTAATTCCCGAAATGCGCATAAATATGAAATTTTAATGATGTAATGAGCCTTTACGTCTCTGTAATTAAATTTTTGAGATAATATCGGTAGGGTGTATAGTACCTATTGCTCGCGTAGTTAAGTTTAAACTCATTTGGGTTAAAATTCGTGCTGTTTGCGCTTATGTGTAAACCCCTTTGTTTGCATAATTGTGAGCAATTATCAGCATTCAGTGATAATTTCGGGTGCGTTCGTGCGTTTTATCGAATTACGCTTTCGAGCTGGAAACGTTTACAAAACAGCTCTACCACCCCATCTCAACCCTTTTGCTTGGTTTGCTCTAATAACAACAAATTATTAACTTCAATGTAGAATTGCAGTGTTTTCACGGGATACGGGAATATTTTATTTTATTAGTGGGTTGTTTACGCGAAATTGTGGAATAAAAGTCAGGATATTTCATTAGTGCAAAAAACAAACAAATAAATATGAACGCATTCGAATTGAAGTGCTGCGTATAATATTGAATAACAAATTCCCCGGTTGCGCTGATTTTCAGCGGGCGTATCAACTCTCCGGGGTATAAACAGGGCACATTTTTAATTTAACACCTTTAAGCCCCCACCGGGAGGCAGCTGAATAATCGGCCGCGAGCGCTAATAAAACGAGAATGCATTAAATGGCTCTCTCTCGCGGGCGCGCCATGTTTAAATATTAAACCCTCGTTCATTCTGGGCGCGCATCATCCCGCATATTTTTGGCGGGTGTGATGCTATTGTTAGCGCATGCATTTGGAACGCTTGCCAATTTTAGCAATTCCAGCTAGCTGCATTTAATACACAGCACGCATACACGTTGTGCCATTTTCATAAAATATCGATTGAATTGTCACTCAATTAACCCCAAAACCGAACAAAAATAAAACTCATGATGCGCGAAATAAACTAAATAAATTGCTGGGTTTTTTTACAGGAGTGACCATTTTAATTGCGAAAACTTGCCTATCATTGCGTTAAATAATTACTTCACACGTTGTTTACCGAGTTAACATTGAATTTGTTATTCTGTTTTAACAATTATTAGTGCGTTAACCAGCTGGATGTATCCATGATTAATTTACGTGCGTAAATAAATCGGGTATCCGGTATGTATACGCATTTGGTAATTGCATTTCCGGTTTGAGGATTTTTGATCCGAATCTCAAATGTTTAGCGTTGTTGATGTTTTGCTATTGTTGGCGTTGTTTTCATGCAGTTAGATGCAATTTGTGCAGTGCACCCGAAACAAAAGCTAGCCGTGCGCAAACACGTTGTTTGCATATGCTGCAATCAGTCAAAAAGGCAAGCATGCAATTGTGTTTTGCAATTCAAACACACATGAATGGAAAATGCGCGTGCCTGTGGAAGTTGTGAATAAGGTGAAACCCAAATGACGTTACGAATGGCCCTCTGACAATTTCCAGCCAATAAACACGCGAAATTGCAAAATTGCTACCGCCGCCGGCGGTAATACACTTGCGTATTGCCATTTATCAATGTGTCATTGGTTGGCGCTGCGTTTTTCCTCGAGAGCGAATTTGTTAATTGCATTGTTGTGCGGGACTCACCTCGCTGTCATTGCTGTGCAGCTTGAGCGTGTAGCCTGGCAGGAGGTCCTTGCGATTGTTGACATCGTCAAGGGCAATCTTCGCCGCCGGCTCGCATGCCTGCCCACCCTGCCAGCCGCCCTCGCCGGCGATGGGAAAGATGCCGCCGATGTGCAGCACATTGCTATCGCCCGCCACTGCCGGCGGCAGCACGCACACAGTACAATGGAGTAATGCTGCGCCAATCCATAGTGACCAGTACTGCAACAACAGAGAAAAAAAACATTTGCTAATTAAACAATATTTCATCAAAGTTAAAAAGTTTCGGGTACTTTATAGGCTGAAAAAGCGAAGTAATTTAAACAAGTACAATCATAAAAACCCGAAAAATACGCAGGACCGCTACCGCCGCCGCCTTCTGCGAACTCTCAACGTCCTCCAGGCGTGCAAAGTGTCCCTTCGACAGAGTTATCGATTCGGCGGCGTCGCGGCTGACTTCACACCGCCGCCAGCAAAAAGTGCCTTACTCTCCTTTCTCTTTTTAGCCATTATCTCGAATGGAATTCAAAATTTCCAAGGACATAACTTAAATCAACCGCCTTCGCTTAACTTAATCCATCTGCGGCTTATACAAATTCACAGGACGTTCGATTCCTTATCCTTATAATATCTATAAACTACCCTATTTTATTGCCGGCTCAGTAGGAAATCGAGTTAACTATAAAAAGACTCAAAGCTTGTCGGGGAAAATGAGAAATTGGCTGAATAATTCAGCGGGCAAAATATTATCGTCAAAAGTTTTGACAGGCGCAGGGAGGCAACTTTCAAATTTCACATTAAACAATAATGAATAATAATGCGCAATCATATTTCCGGCGGAAGTTCGTTCAGCAAACGTGATTGCTTAATTATTTACGCGACGGCGAAGCATTAAGTGAGTGAAATAGTTGAGTGCGCATTTTAGTCGGCTCACACGAACACGTTGCAAGGATAAACAAATTCAGACAGGAGCGAGCAAGAGCATGAGATGGAATCCTCGATGGATAAAGGAAGAGACTGAATGCATTGCTGGTTAAACGGTGTGCTCAGAACGCTTGGGATGTAAAAGTTTAGAAAAAGTTTTAACAAGTTGAACTTTGCCACTGACACTAGTGTCTGTTTTAAAGCATGACAAAGAAGCAGCTAGTACAAAGAATAGAGCAGAGAAAAGGAGAAAATAAGGAATTAGTGGATTAATAAATGCATATGTTTGAATGAAGTAAGCGAGAAGGACGAATAATATGCGCCTGGTTTATGAAGATGGACGAATAAAACAGTAAAGCAAAATTCTTTGTGCAAATTTGCGTATTAATTATGTAATGCGTCGCATCAGTGTAATAATTAATGTTTGAATATTTAGAACGTCAAAGTTAACGCGTTTAAGGAAATAAAAGACTCGAATACGATATCATAAACTAGGCCAGAATTATTAACGTGAAACAACTAAGAAAAGTTTATTATTCTTTAAAACAAGTAGAAACAAAACTAAATTTTACATTTCAAGGATCATAAAAAATTCTACGTCTTCTTCGTCGTTCGGACTGAGGAGTTTTTCCAGTAAAATATCCTCGTGGTTGTAAATAAATTGAAGGATAAAATGCAATGTTGCAGTTTACCACACTATAAGGAGTTTATTTCAGCGTTGAAAATGCAACAGTGCATCATTATTATCATTGCACCGCATTTCCGGTCCGCGTAAATTTTCCTCTGCGTTTTTCCTAAATATTTAAGTTCTTTACTGGCTCTTGCTAGTAGCGAGAAAAAACGAAATAGACAAATTCATTTTTCTCCCTTGGTCTCTCTCTCCTATTATCCTGCATGTGTCCCACACGAATTTCCGGTTCGTCGTCCTCGTCCTTGCTCTTTAGCACCTCGCGCTCTATGAAACAGTCAAACACCTGCGCGTTTTCATTTAGCCGAGGGCAAAATGCGAGATTGGTGGTGTTTTGGCATCGTCAACGCGCATCGCACATTTTGTGATTCGATTTATCGCAGAAATTTATTTCGCGTATAACGAAATCACTTTACGCTGCCGGAAATTACACTCAGCAGCGATGGGATGGCCAGCTGTATGAGAATGTGAATCGCACGCTGGAAACATCAATAATATAACCGCATTAAAAATCAGGAAATTGTTTATTTTTCGGTTAAATGTATATTTCTAAGTGAATTTTTTTATCAATCCGCTTCTCGTATCTCAAGCACGAAATGTGATGATACGTAATTTGCATTGGGAGAATGTAATTATAAAGTAATTACAAAAATAATGTTTTTCTAGTGAAATGCTCCAAGCTTATTGCACAGCAGCAACTAATTAGACGTTGCAATTAAAATACAAATTGCAGTAGCGTATCATATTGCACTCCCGCTGCGTTTTGTTCTATTGAATAATTAAATAGCGAGTTATAAGGCCGCACAGCCGCCCCCGTCTGGATTATATTTTGAGTCGCCGTGCGTTTTCATATGAACGCAATAATTATATTTGAAGCGAGCTTTAAATATGATTGTTCTATTTTGCGACGCTGCTTAACTCTGGTGGTTAATTAATTAAATATTTAATTAAAAATTTCATGATATCATTAATTTTATTATTTATGCTAAACTAATTAACATTTGTACTATATGGGAAAATAGCTATAAGAATGAAATAATTGGTAAATCTAAGTAAATGTTATTATGATTTAGAGAAAATTGACAAGAAAATAGATTAAGTATGTAGATTCCTTAGAATGATATTGTTTTGTTTGAAGCGTTTCCAAAGCAACCGGAAGGTAATCAATGAAGTGCATTCGCAAGATGAATTTTTAATGCGTCGTTATCATAGTGCATCTAAGCCAGTCAATAAGCTTAGTATATTCTTTCTTTTTGAATTCAATTTGTAATTATCTAATTGAGAATGAATGCTCTATGATTTTATTCAGCGGTTTTTATTGTATTTATTCACATCATGCGCTTACAAATCGTTTAATGCAGAATTAGAAATCGGCATGTAATATGGAATGAGTTGCAAACGGGTGATAAGCATATTTAGTTTCATTTCAGACAGACTAATCATCATGATTATCATTATCAGGAGACTGGGAATGGGTAGACAGGACGACTGTTTAATCCTGCGGTTTAGTCGACTAATTGCTCAAATTAAATGCATATGTGATCTAATTTCATCAATATCTCGAAAAATACTAAAGATATCATCAAAATTCCTGTATTTTTCACAAGTCTTACAAAGTAGTAAATTGGTCTATCGCAAATTTGTTGGACGCATTCTTAACTTGAAGCGATCATGTTAATTCTTCAACTTTTCGTTTTAGTTGAAAGTTCAAGTATTACATAAAAACTTAAATCTCTATCCATTAGAATATAGGAAGGTAATGAAATGGGGAGCTCTGTATCACTAGTTTAAAATTACAATTTCTGTCATAAGAATTGTGATCTAATTTCATCAATATCTCGAAAAGTACTAAAGATATCATCAAAATTCCTGATTTTTTCACAAATCTTACAAAGAAATAAATTGGTCTATCGCAAATTTGTTGGACGCATTCTTAACTTGAAGCGATCATGTTAATTCTTCAACTTTTCGTTTTAGTTGAAAGTTCAAGTATTACATAAAACTTAAATCTCTATCCATTGGGATATAGGAAGGTAATGAATGCTGGAGCCCTGTATCACTAATTTAAAAATACAATTTCCTTCATAAGATCTAATTTCATCAATATCTCGAAAAGTACTAAAGATATCATCAAAATTCCTGAATTTTTCACAAGTCTTACAAAGAAGTAAATTGATCTATCGCAAATTTGTTAGACGCATTCTTAACTTGAAGCAATCAAAGATTGGTTCTAGTTCTGGGTGAGTATTACAAACAATAAAAGAAAAACGAAAAATTTGAAGGTAAATTGAAATGGAGTAAAAAATTGGTAAAACACAAACAAGGACGTCGACGATGATAAAATGCCAAATGAAGAGCGAATACAAAAAGATGAATACGAAGTAAAACAAAAAGTTGCAGGAGACGCGCACGTAATTCACCAAATGTGCGAAGCACGAAAGCATGAAGGATCGAAGAGCATGAAAAGCAGAAAAACAAGCGAGCACTGCCAAAGAAATCAAAGGAAACGAAGGTAGCATGGAGCTGGAAGAAAGTGTTGCCACCGCCAGTAGGTATGTGCAGAGTGCTTGGTTGCTTAAGGGCGGTGGTGCCTGCGACGAGTCGCAAACTGCACGCAGGATCATGCCAACGAAAGAGGAAAGGAAAAAGGGAAAATATGAAATGCGAACGCGATTCGTTTAGTGTCCCAATCTCCCCGTTTTCCTACGTTTCCAACGCAAAGATTTCAACACATCGGATGCTGCAGTTTTCTTTTGTGTTCGCTTTGATGTTCAATGGAAAATACTAATACTTGGAAGATTTTCAGGTAATACTTTCGTGGAAATTGAAACAGACAAAGCTGGGTATCTAATGTACATCGAGAATTCAAAGAAAATACAACTAGAAATACGCATTTTACAATTAAACAATTGTTTTCAGAGCAAGTCTAACAGGGCAATGTATTTGTTATTGGAGATATTCCAACTTATCAAAAATTTACGACTTTGTTATTTCAATAGCAAGCGAGAATACGAGCATCTTTATCACTCGACGCAACCCTTATTTTTCTTGTCCCATATCCTTTCTCATCTCGTCCTTTTCATTATTCCATTCCACTCGTGTGTTGTTTGAATCGTATAAATATTTCTGCTATTTCTATCTGTCATTTTCGTTTACCTTAAGCATTCATCTCGTACACTTGAATACAGATAAGAAGGAAAACTAACTTTTCGACAAGATTTTATGCGTTTTCATGATTTACACGTATTCTTTCCTCTGCTTTTCCACACCGAGGATTAAGTAATACAATGTAGTAGATCTTTACAAATCTGAAGAGAACAGCAAAAAATATGTCGGGAAACGAAGGAAAACAAGAAAAATGAACTGCATTAATAGTGAGTAAGGAGGTGTATGAACAGGACAAACTTTGCAGAAAAGTGACAAATATATTGGAAGGACGAATGAAGCAGCAAAGGCAAAAAAACACGTTCAACTTTCCGTGATTTTATTTATGTGTTTGTCCACCGATATAGGACTAAGGACTAAGTTGTTTGCATTCAGAATGTTCTTTTGTTTTCCCCCAGTTTGGCCAACTTAATACCACTGGATTTAAGGAGCACGCATATCCTGCACAACCAATGTGAACTTTTCACATTATTTCATATTTGCATCCCCCTGAAAACATATCTAATTGATTATTGAGGTCATGTAATTTATTACAAACAATAAAAACAATGCATACATTAATCTTTACCATTGTTATCGACATAAATTATTCAATTTGTTGAAAACAAGGAATAATGAACATGTATGTATTGAATTATAAATTATGGCGTTACGTATTGTAAATGTTGGAAAATTATTCATAATATCATAAAGTGGAGGTGGAATAAGCACAATTTCGACCCAGTTGGAAATAACTCGTCGGCCGCCCCCCATGATTTCGAGAAGAGGTGGCGGCAGCGGCAGCGGCGGTGCTGCTCGCATGATATGCGCTACGGCACGGAGTTAAAGTTGGTTTAATCGATCGGAAGTTCATTTATAAACTAAAGCATCATCCCTCGGCCCGATTGCGCGACGGGCATTTCGATTCGACTTGACTCAACAGCGACTCTGGAATTGAGTGCAAACCGGGCATGACTTTCTCGTCTCGACTCCACTTGAGAGTAAATATCAACTGAAACGAAACTCGATCACGTTTATCAGACGCACCGCACCGTACCGCACTCATCACGAAAATGATGAATCGAGTTTCGCATGTGAAACACTCGCAATTGTTATGATTTTCCATTATCTTCGAATATCATTCGTTACAGCCGAATCAATATTGAATGATGTATTGCTACTAATGTGCGAAAAACAAATATTCCATTTTTATTACCCCTCATACAATAATGGGTTAACATTTTTTGTATAACATTTGTCCTAATCTATCTTTAATAATAATATTTCACTCGATTTTTTCATGATTTATTTCTCTACTTATTGAATTCACTTCATGCAGTGAATTACTTGTTTATCTATTGTCTGAAATCTAGTTTTGTTAAACATTAGTGGCAAAGGTCCACGTGTAATACGATAATCAGATTACTACCCCCGGTGACCAACTCTCTTAGGGCACAAAGTGCAAGCTGCTTACAACTTAAGTATGGAAACCACAAAACAGCATATGATATTTAAATGTTAAACGCATTGCTGAAATTAGTTACTCCTTGAGATACTGCATTCAATAGCACTTAGTTCTAATAATACAAGTGCAGAGTTGGCAAATAAATGAACAAAAAGCATGAAAAGTGGAGCACATTGTGTGCCCGTACGCTCGAATGAAATATTCATAACGTTAATAACTCGTTTAAGTCTCACGGCCAGCCGGCAATCAAACGAAATGAAAACGCGAAAAAAAGCTGACAAGCGCCATGGAAAACGTAAAATGCATCAAAAAACGTAACGCAAAAACGCGAAGCGCAAGGTATAAATAGAAATGAAAAAGATGAAGGACCAGCAGAGACAATATGCGAAACAAGCTAGGGGGACAGAGGTAAAAAGAAGAAAAAAGATGTAGATTACAGTGCATTATAAACGTCAAAGTTTCATTGTTTTTCCGCCGCGTGCGTCTGTTTTTCATTCGTTGTTATTTACCAGACAGGCGAGCTTATTTTACGGTTCATTTCGTTTTTTGTTCGCTCGTTTTGCCTATTATTACATTTTGCCCTGGTGGTCATGTTAAGTGGTTACCATTATATTAAGTGACGCATAGCAATTTTTATCAATTTGTTGTTATTCTGCTACTAAGTAATTAATTTACACTGATTGTCATTTATAACGAGTGTTATTCTATTGATTTTTTAGTTATAGTCAATTAGAAACTAAAATTTGAAGTTTTTAATAGTTTTCTACTGATTAGAAAGTTTTCTATGAAATTTCTCTCAATTTTCAAGTAGAAACTTTATCGTAAACATATAATATCGTTGAAAATAATATATAAGTTTAGATTACACAGTGTGATTGTCAAAAATTCGTTTTGCACACTTTTTCAATGTCCCAGTTGTACAAACGCTAGTGAAACTTGTAGAAAAGTTGCGTTGGTTTGTGGTGCCAGAGTGTCTGGAAAAATACGCCCATTTTGTGACTTCCGCCGTTTTTACTTCATAACAACCGCCACTGCCACTGCCATCGTCCGCCACCGCCACCGCCACCGCTTCGCCATTACACACATGTATGGCAGGATGACAGTTGGTGAAAAGTTGAAGTGACTGCACTTTGGATGCTTGCATCCGTGCGGCTTTCAGCCCTTTGAGCAAAGTGCACTTGCTTTCAATCGCTTGCTATGCAATAATAAACAATGCCAGCTGGTATTAGATATTTGAAAATTGCGCAAAATATGAATCTGGTAAAGGCAATGACGTGCGCGTCAGAGGATTGAAACTTTTAATAAGATTAAGTGCAATTTTTTCCGGCCGAAACTTTCCGGGTGCGCGTACGGAGGTATTTTCGTCATCGTGCGCTTGAACGAGTACAAGCCGTTTGTTTGCCGCCCCAACGAGCGAACGAATGAACGAGCTAGAAAACTTTCGGACTTTCGCTTCGTTCGCATATATGCTGGCGGCGCTCATACCGCCATTGCCGCCGCTGCCACCGTGTGCATTGCAGGGCGAGCTGAATTGCCGTAGTTTGACATATTTATGAGAACGTCCGCCTCGCTTGCCTCCAAGAGCGTGCGATACTCGAGCCGATCTTGTTTTCGATGGAGGCGGCAGCCAACAATAAGTTTTCATACGAGGTTTATTTGCAATTTTGGTATGCTCGATTGTTATCGACTTTTATTAAAACTTGTTCTCGAAGGTGTTCCAAAACTTGAATTCAATATTTTCCCTATTTATTATCGCCTGAAGGATTTTAATAAAACCAAAGTAAATCATTACAAGATTTTCAGTCTGTCATAAAATGATATGGAAAACGCATTATCTCTGGGAAATGCGCATATCGCTGGTTAATATTCTGGAATATGTGGTGGAACGACGCGCTCGCAATTGAAAAGAATCCGGAAATCCACGTGCGACACGTGCGCGTCCCGTTCTATGATGGGTTTTACGAGCTTCAGTGCACATTCTATTTGTGTTTACCTACTTATTTTTCAATTTCGTAAAACTATTATTATACTCTCCATGGGAACATTACCAGTGCGAATAATTGATAAACAGGTTTCCTCATGCATTTATGAATAAGCAGATATTTATTTTTGGAAGTTTGGCATGATTACAAAGTGACCTTTAGATCATTGATTATTTAATTATTACCGGCAGGTTCATCGCTTATATATTGCGCTGGTAATTTAAGGGCAGGAAGCTGTATTTATAGGTGCCATAAATTATTTGCTGTTTGCGTTCCAGGTGAGTTGATCTTCCAATAAGCGATCCGCTATTCCTGGAATGATGCTTTTTATTAATGCACATACACGCACGTGTGTTCAGAGGCAAGAAATTAATTCGGCCGTCGCTGCATGGAGTGAAATCGCGTGTAATTAGTGCGCTTGATAAACGATTCTCTTCTGCTCGTCTCGGTGCAAACTTTCGACCGGAAAACTTGGCTGCGACAAGTGGAGAAGTGGAGCACACACATACGATGCTCATTATTATGATGATACACAGTCATCATCAGTACACCATGTTGAGTTTCTTGATGCTCTTCCGTAATAACTCAGTGCAGAACGAACGCGAACGCGAACACGAACGCGTTTTACAAGAGTGGATAATAAAGCGTTCATCTGCAGCTCAACTAACAAAAGTCACACACCAATGAATACCAACAATAATTTACGCTCGTGTGCTGGGATTTGTTCGTTACGCATTCGCATATACGAAGGCACGAAATGTTGACAAGTCATGTGTGTTTAATGTACTAAATTTACAACTTTTACTTGTGAATCTATTCCCAAAACTTCACCAAAACTTTTGCGAATCAAACTATAACTAACGGATTTACATATTTAATAATGACATTTGTAATTTTTAAAAAATCTTTAAATAGAATTTATTTATGAGAATAGCATAGATGAATTGTGCTAATTGATGATGATGTTGTTTTGAAACACTAGTTGGTGGCAACGGTGGCGGCGTACCGGAAGTTGAAGAGGTATTGTGAGTGTCATAGGGATGATAAGCTTATTGCAACTCAATGCAATTAGCTGATAGTAAATGGATATACAATTGTTGAAATGTTCCTAGCAAAGCTTCAATCGATGCGAATTATACCTGCCATGTATGGGTAGCGTAGTTGTGAGTTTTCCGAATAGGACGAGGATGTTCAGCCGGAAAAACGCATCGATGCCTACACCAGATGCTACCACAATGCACCATCAACAAGTGTCCCGCTGGACAAGTGTTTGGCTAACGCCTTTACCGATTTACCCTTGTATATTTTTCACTTTACGTGTTTTCCGGGTTATAGATTCACCGAGATTACGTGTCAGTCTCAACCTGAAATATTTTCAACCTCAACAGTGCAACTTTCTTAAGAATCCCACACAACTTCAAAATGTGTTGAGAGAAATAAAGGGCAATTTAATTCTTAAAGGATTTTCTAGCTTTTGGAGATAAATAAATTTAAGGGGGTGAAATATGAGTTCCGGTTTTCCAGCATTGAGATGCTAATGTATTAGAAAATATCCAACAAGCGGAAATTGAATATTGAATGGGAGTAAAAAATTGATATTGGGTGACTCCGTATTCCATTAGGCAAATTTCCCTATTGCAATGTCCATTGAGCACTCGCTTGGGACTCTTGGACCATGTACATTCGCATACAGACGCGGGTGTATGTATTCGTCGGCGGCATAGCACGCATACTGGAGCAAATGCGGAGAAACAGGAATACGTTTTCGATTTTGAATGAATTGACTGGAGGCGATTTTAAATGGGGAATCAATGCCGGCTCATGGCGTTGTCGGCGACGGGCCAAACGTCGTAAGGCACTTTTTCTTCCTTCCTAATGGCTTTCCTCACAGGGTGTTAACAAAACTTTAAATAGTTTTCACTGAACATTAAAAATTTTCGATTATAAATCTGAAATTCACGAAATTATTCACATTCTAATGGTCATAGCCTTCTCCGTATTGCACCCACTATGTAAAATTCCTATTGAGCTCGGAATTTTCCTTGTTTCAACAATTTTCACCAACATTTCCCATTTTATCATTAGATACAAAACATTCGCCCACTATTCTGGAAAATATTCGAGCAATTTTGAGTTTCTAGGCCTGCTGCTCTTCAACTTCTCAATGATTCAAATGCTCCATTACGCCAAATGATCCTTGGCATTGCCGCCACCGCCGTTACGCAACATCTGCGCACAAATATATGCGTTGGCGGCTAGCCACCGCCTCCTCTCAAACGCAACGGCTGACCACTCATTCCAACACGCACACACACCATATAAATAACGTATTTGCATGGCGCATTTAAATGTTGCGAGTTTCATCGCGTAATCAAAAAATAGAAAATGAAATCAAAATATAAAAAAGCAGAGCAATGTAGAGAAAAGACACCCACGCGTATAATTTCAACATTAATACAGTTGGTTTTTTCCTGGACGTTTTTGTATTATATGTTTCACTTTTTTAATACTTTTCTTGGTATCAAAACGCGCGTTTGAACATGAGCAAAAAGCGTAAGCACAACATCAAAGCGTTCCCATGACAACGCACACGCATCACAGCGTAAATAAAACAAGTGAAAACGTAGCAAAAACATTAATATTTATATCCCTCTTGGCGCTACTCATCTTCCGCGTTGATTTGAAATGAAAACAGCGACTGAAAAAGATATTAAAAGAATATAGCTGTGACAACATCAACCTTATTTACAGTACAACATTTTTATGAATATGCTGGAAACTATAAAAGATATTAATAAAATTCTTTCACTGACGGAAAGATGATTAAATTCTTGATAATTAAGCAAATTTTTATTAATTTCCTCTAGATACATTATGAGTTAAAACGTTGCAAAATTGACCTTGAATGTATTTACCATACTCAGCATAGAACATTTGAAGCATTTTTAAACATTACTTAACTATCGATATCATAGAAACCATAAGAGATATTAGCAAAATTCTTTCACTGAGGGAAAGTTGATTAAATTCTTGATACCTCAGCAAATTTTCATTTATTTTCTTTAAATATGTTATGAGTTATTAAGTAGCAAAGTTGACCTTATTTTCGCTCTATTCAGAATGCAACATTTAAAAGATGAAATTAGTGAAATAATAGTACTGTAAAATGTAGTTTAAAAAAACAAAGTCCAAAACTTAAATAGCAAAAAAAAACACATCTAACTTGAAAGCACGTAGCATGTTATAGTGAAATTGTTGCATGACGGATTCTCCCCAAGGAGTCGCATATCGGATGGGCCAAATGAAAACTTTATAGTTTATCCTTCTTTTGCCTTGACATATCCTCTGTACGTACGTCGTTCGCGTGACACGTTGCATATCTTTAGTGCACATCATTGCATTCGGTTGCCAGGACAACGCCATGCATGCACCAGGTTATGAATGCTGATGGATATGTCATTTTTGCACGATGAGACAACGCAAGCTCCCTTGTTGTTTTACGACCCTTGCAGGTTGTTCTACTCCAGATGCTTCACTTCAATAAACTTTGAAATTCAATCAAGCAATCATGAGAGAACATTCATTGCTTATAATTTAATAATGCTTAAACTTGCTCGTAACTTTCATACATGCACTGGCAAACAACTTCTAATCCAGTATGTTTGTTATTCAAACTGGGCAATAGTTTAGTTTAATTTGCATATACGAATTTAATTCAGTTATCCACCTCATCCCTTAAATGTTACTTGGTGATGGTGAGGGTGGTAGGATGATAAAATGGCAGACATAATGAATATCCATGATTAATGATGATAAATATACTTATCTGGCATACGAAATTTGGTGGTTTCGATTTCTGGTCAAAGTTCAAAGCGGCGAAATTTAGTCTCGTAATCGAAGCGAGGAATGCAAACTTCGAGGGGGTGGATTCCGAATGACAACCGCAACGAGCAAGGGAAGGAAATCAGGAATTACGTGTGCGTCGAACTGCTCAAGCCTTTTGCCCAGGGTTTGTCGAAAGATGCCCGAGCAGAGATAGTGCGCCATGTTTACCAATTCGCTTTCACTTTGCGCAACAGCAAATGCAATGGTGGAGGATTCGAACTCAATTGAATGCCACTTCGTATCGGCTGCGTGCCGCCGCCCGCAAGGATGTGGATTTGCATGCTTTGCACATTTGCATTCCGTCGTTTAGATGTGAATGAATATTGAATGAATGCGATGCATCTGCGCATTGATCCAATCTCATAAGGATTCGAAAAGATGAATGACGTATTTGCATAGAGTGGATTTGTTCCAGGGTAAATGTTTATCCAAATACATATTTCATATTCCCTATGCGTAGGTACTTGCCAATATGACAAATAACTCATTTTGTAGCATTCACTTAGCAGATAATCAAGAATGTATGCAGCGCTTCAAAAATGTGATGAATAAATTATTTAAAATGTTTCCGTTTACTGTTCAAACACTTAATCAAGCTGGTTTTGTTGATGTTTAATGTATAGCTATGCAAGAAGCTCATGTTTATGCAAAGTTGTGTTTGCTAACGAACGAACTCTCGTTGCACACAAAAAGAGTATCCGAATTGTGCAAACATTGATGTGCTCTCGCGTTCAGCGATGAAGGTCTTTTATTAATTTATTAGCATGCTTGTTCATTAGCTGCTCTAATTACTAATTTAACCAAGTTTGCAATTTGATCAGCATCAACGTCATGCGAGTATCGCAAAACCACGAATATTGCAAACAAGAGCATGGAGAGCATGCATGGCAAGACGATCAGCCGAAACTAATAATAATTTGGTGATAGCAGGAAGGGTGGCAGCGCCATCCACGTTGGTGCTATGTACAAACAAATAAGTTTTATGTGTGTATTATACAAGTGCCAATCGAGTTAACATGTTAATCTCCTTCTTCCGTAATGTTGCTACATTATTAGGAGGATGTTTGAATTCTGGATGGCTGCGCAGACTTCAGGGAGAGACGTTGACACAGCCCTCTGTGTGACATTCATTAATTATCCGATGAAAAATGAGCATTCATGTCGTATCTGGAATTCTACGCTATTTTCGTACGTAAAACCAAACTTGTTTGATTGGATTATCCAGGCAGAGCCCAACACGCTTTGAATTATTAGTAAGCATGTCCTACGACTCCTTATGACCTGTCATTTAGAGATTTGGGTTCAACTTTCGGATACTATCAGTATTCCATCCAGTGATTGTGATCATGCTTGAATATTAATCGATTACATTAGGATTGCAATGTAATTTGACCAAAATCTAATCACTATTTGTTTAGTTAATTTACATACTTGCTTCATTCGTAAATCTAGTTATCAAATGCATTCATTGTATAGTTTAAATTTTCATGTTTAAAACGCGGCGTTTTG
Source organism: Aleochara curtula (assembly GCA_963978815.1). Taxonomy (NCBI): domain Eukaryota; kingdom Metazoa; phylum Arthropoda; class Insecta; order Coleoptera; family Staphylinidae; genus Aleochara; species Aleochara curtula. The sequence continues at coordinate 9,471,883 of OZ022221.1, read as the reverse complement.
CGCTTCATGCGTGAAGCGCAGTAAATTTACAGAGTACCTGAGAAAACAGTGAATTGTGAGTGAACTATTCTCAATTCCCAATTCGGCTCAGTGTGTTCCAACCTTGCCAGTGTCATTGGTAACAATATGTTTTTTCGCGTGTTGCTTGCGAACAATTCTCAACCTGTTCTATCTAGCCCACTCAGTCACTCACAGGCAGTCGTGAGAGTTTGTGTTTTAGGTACGAGCTACGTAAAGTAATCAGTCCAATTATCCATAATAAATACCATGAAGAGCTGATGCAGAGCTAAGTAGAAGTATCCGAATAATCTCTGAGTAAGTACCATTTATTTATTACTTATCTTTTACTATATGTATCAACTGTATGCGGCAAACATCAACATCGACATCGACATCAACGTGCGCAATGAATCGGCAAATAACCTATGCGGCTCCAACGAAAGCGTATTATCAAAGCAAGAAAAGTGTTTATTAAAAACAACCTCGACGACAACTAGTAAGTCAATCGCAGAAATAATTAATCAGTTTAACATGGTTAGTGCATTAGTGTTGAGAGCGCTACATTTTCGAGAGACGTCTAATCAATGCAGTTGCAAAGTTAATTATCATCTAGGTCAATCACAAATCACTATCGATACACGTAATACACGTACGTAACACAACCTATATCAATACAAGAAGTGCATAGCTAAAATTCAGCGCAGAGTCACGTCATCCGAGAAATTAATCTTCAAGTGAACAGCTGATTATTTCTTTTATCAAAATAGACTCCGTAAGTTTGCGTAGCAATCGTTATCAGATTAAATTCTTTCTCAACCGTATTGCTGAGTCATTTTAAAGGAAAAGTAGAACTTTTAAAGTCAGTTGTTATTACGGTCAATTGCCATATGAAATTTTAATGATAAACACGAAATTACTATGTAGTTTTGGACAAAACACATGTGAATGCTTAGAAAGTGGTTTCCTTAATGCATCAGTCCACTTATGCATCAATTATTGGCGAGACTATACAAACGCAAATAGGCTATTCAATATTTAATTGTTCAATGGGATACTGTTTGCTGCGGCTGTTTGCATTGATTGTGTGCGGTTCGCCGCCTCACACTGCACTGCATTTCCGAACAATGATGAGTTGTTATTACTTGCCCAGTTTTGCGTACGTTCCGCCACAAGAATGAATGTAAATTTGCAAGGCGCTGCTGCTGGAATGTCGTCTGAAGAACAGACTCCTGGGGGGATTACGTTGACAGGGGTGACTGGGGGAAGCGTAGTGTTCTTTTATGCAGCATGCTTGTTTAAGATAGCGCAAAGACAAGACATACACTCCACGTATTCATCAAATGCACACACAGTGTGTAATTTAATGGCGATGTCCTCCCTCGCGAAATTAGCGCATGTGTGCATGACACATCGTGTCGGCCTGCTTGCTAATATCCAGGAAATGGCTCCGTGGGGATGCTGTCGCTCTTGTTATCTTCCTGTTGGCTGTGCATTCAAATGAATGGCATGCATACGAGATTGAGGTTAAAATATTGCGAAATTGTTTTGCAACCAGCCAAGTCTTCTTTACACATGGCACTTGCACGCATCATGTATGTAAATGTCTGGCTAGGATGCCACGCGCTGTTAATGTTCTGCGAATTCGGATTATGGTTCAACATCATGCAAAGCGGTTTAAGTTTCTAGACTCTTCAGTTTTCTTGAATTAATGACATCCTCATTATAAACCAACATGATTAATTAACCAGCTAGTAAAATATTACTTTTCATGGAAAGTTGCAAAAGTTTTTAGTTAAACATCAACCTAGTTTTCATAATATTAACAATGATTCATAGTCTAAATGAAGCTGTCTAGAAATTTAAAATTTTCATAGCAAATTATCGCTAAAATCACTAAAATTGGCAGTATGAGAAAGGTTTTCATTGAAGCTGATGAGGAAAGTAAAGTTTTTCAGTTAATATTTGAAATTCTGTTAGAACTTATACCGCTTCTGTCTTGAAAAGTGTATGCCTTATTACTTAAGCATAAGTAACGTTAGATCCATTAGAATATCCGGATCATGTCATTAGAAAACAGGAGACACTTTAGAATGTTTGTAGATTACAAAGCATCAAACCAAATTAATAATTTAAATCAGCATAGAAAGGGGTGGTAGGGGCACTCGTCGGCTGGGAAGATATGTAAGCGTAACACTGTACAAGTGATGGTGCCATTGCTGCCTCCGTTGCCTGCGTTGCCGCCGTCGGGATACCATTGAAAGTGAACTCTTGTGCGCACGAATAGAGTGCCCTCGGCGCGTTGGGGCCCATGCTCGGGTGTCGGTAATTATTTATGGCCTGTGTGTCCCGGTTCATTGTACTTGAGCGCGACACCAGCGTTGTCACTCGTATATTGTGGCGGCTTCTTCAGCAGCCCGTTCGTCATGTTAACGTTGTCGCCATGACAGCCGCGCGATAACAATAAACAAACAAAGCCCGGAGATGAAGAGATGTATGAGCAGCGGCGACACGCGTGATGCTGATGAGACACGACCACCACCATCACTATTATCACCAGCTGGCGATGGGGTGGGTGGCTAACACCACGAAAGAAGGCAAAGTTTAACACACATTCGTTCGTATATAAAAAACACACAGCAGCAGCAGCAACTGGATGCTGATTGAAATGGGGATTTACATTGCGGCACGCTCGTCAAGACGTAGGTATTTAAATCTCGCGTATTCGCGACGCTCACTTGAATGCTACTTGAAATTCCATTCCGCCGCCACCCGGAGCTGTTGTGTATTGAGATAAACCGGATGCTTTCAAGTAATGTGCTGCATTGCCTTTGCGTTTGAATAGACTAGCAAGTACTTAAAAATCTATAGCAAAATCCAACGCCACGATGGCATTATGGCATTGTTTGCTGACAAAATAGAAAATGCGAAGAGGGAAATAGAATTTAGTTCAGCATCCTGTTTTATTGAAATGCATCTACGTATTGCGAAAAATGTTTACTGCACCTCTCACGAATTCTCTACGAGTTTTCCGACGCGTTTCTCGACTATTCAGGGAGAGATGATCCCCGCGGGGATTTTATCTATGCAAACGTATGATGAGACTGGTGTAGTGAAATGTTCTTTAAAATGATAATCATTACTTGACATTTCAATAAGTTTAGAGAGAGTACAAGGAAATTCTGTGCGCACGTCTGCAACAAAAGACGGAAAATGCTGAGAGTGCATACATATTATATGCGTTTGTTTACTGGCAGATGGACGGTTATGACCTTTCGGGATGTTTTCGCTGGTCGGTCCAGTTTTCCATAATTCATACGCTGCACAAGGCACACACGATCGTCCATCTGTTTATCCGTGCAGTGTTTTCACCGTTTGCAAGCGTTGCCAACATGACGTTTGTTTTCAACAGATGGAATTGATATTCGCCGATCGACCAACATTCTCTGTTTCACCTACAGTTGTAGCGCGATGTTCTATTGATTTGCAAGCGCAGTTTTGCTGTTTTGATACGCGGGAGTGTACTGTAGTTGATGATGAATGTGCGCACGGCTTTGGTGCATCGTAAAAAAGTTTTTTTATTAACTTATGCCGAAGCTGAGGTCGCCGTCGGCGCCGCGTGTATAATTTATAAACTGCCATCCGTGGTCGGCGCGGAAACCGTATTTTAGGCCAGCCATTTGCCGTGTGGTCCTGGTAAAATACCATAAACTTGATGAAATAAATACGCAAACGGAATGTCCTTAAAGTTGGCTTGTAGATGATTAATTTTTGGCGAAATTGTAAATTCAAAATTGCTCTGAAGGATTCCACCTTCTGGTTCAGGATCAGTACTTCTTTCTCTGCGTGTCAACCGGAGTTGGCATCAGATTTTGCGTTCTTTTTCTTCAATTGTGCGTTTTCCGTTTTTTCACATCGCCTTTGCACTTTTTCGCTTTTCCATATCCTACATGGATGCGTAGAAATGCGACATCGACAGTGGTGGAGGAGGAAATTGAAAATACCCGAGGCGACAACGGTCTTGCCGCCTCCGATTGTCATCGCCGAACCCTCTCACCGCAGCGTCTAAGGAGCACAATACATTTTTATGCGCATACAGGGTGTTTTCAAATTTGCAATGCGGCGGGTAATTTAACGGCATGTTAAACATGTTATCAACGCCCATAAAGATAGATATTATTGCGCTGGCAATGGCGTAATGATAATGAATGCGAATTATTAACAAGCGGAAAACGGAAATGTGCTCTTTGATAGCAACGCGTGCATGGAATGAATATGAATACGCGTTTATGATCGTCCTTAAGACGCTTTAATTACGCGCGCGCAACAATATGTGCGCGCAATGTTACGAATTCGTAACCATAACTCGCGTTCAATTCCATGAGATTGTATTACTTCTAATAGCCTTAGAGAGGCGGCGGTGGTGGTTGCGTGTAACCTCGAAAGGGTCGTCGCTCGTATATCTCAATATACGCGATTGTGCAGCTTGCCTTGCCGCAGACCGGAAATGCGGATATGCGAAAACAGGCGTGTGCGAGCATCTTTGCCAATGAAACACGAAACGCGATTTGATTCCACCGAATTCAGCAAGCGACCAAAATTTATTGAACACAATTGCTTTTAGCGCAAATGCCTTCTTGTGATTTACGTACGTAGACCGGAAGTAGGTACACAGTGTACGCCCTCTGCGAATTAAGCATAATTATAATTTGTGGCTTGATTTGTTTAAGAGCCAATTAGTATTAGAGCAAGCATTCTTATTCTCCAGGAAAATATTATACCTATTATGGTTAAAAGAAAATATAAATTTTCTGAATATTTCTTCAGGATATAATTTGATTTTATTAAGGTCTCGGTTTTCTTTTATATTTTGTTATTGCCTTCAGCACATCTCATTTTCCGGATCGAAGAGCTCAAACATGTTTCATATTTTTCAATAATTTGTATGCTTTGAGGGCTGCTTTAAATCTGAGCGTGCTTGAAAGATTTACAGGACATTTTGGCGGATTTGTTAACACGTTAGGTTTTAACGAGGAAAGAAGCGTACGATGACAAAAGATGCGGCAGTGTGTGGGACGTAAGTGGATGTGAAAAAAGTTGAATCCTATTGGGAAATCAAACTTGCGGAAAGAAGAGTTCAAAGGGCTGCGCATTGCACACGTCCGGTTTGTTTACGCTTCCGCTTGCATTGTGTGTCCTCCACTGATGGACATCGACTATTCGCGCAAATCCTTTACGGCATTGCTGCGGCTCCACCCTAAATGAAAATAATCACAAGACAGACAGTACGCTCCGAGGCGATTATCCTTAAATGATCCTGAAATGAAGTTTCTTTTTGATGTTACAAATTGCCAATAAGCGCTCTCCATTCTTTTCCAGTTTCCATCACGAATGGAAATCCACACAATGCAAAGCTTTTTTGCGTTTCTGCACTAAAAATAGTTAATTCTTCGTGGAAATCGTTAAACCCGGAAATGAATTATAAATAAGCCATTCTTGGTTTTAAAAAATGGACGCGAGTGCAAAAAAGAATAAATCTCGAGTGGTGAGCACAAAAATCCAGTGGTGCTCTCCACATAAATAACCCACAATCACCTACGAATGCACAACCGGAAGTCCTCGCTCGCGCGCGCGTATACGGCTGGCAATGGGCATGCTGAAGGATTATTGCGCCATTGTCCTCGCTCCCTCTGTCTCCTAGTTCGAATCCTAGTCGCCCCGTTTGTGGTTTTCCATGTTCTCCTTTTTCAGCATGCGGCTGTCGTGTTCCTGGTGATTTTCCATCGTATATATCCGCTTTTTCCGCGCGCGCACACGGATTTAGTCTTCTCTACTTTTTCCGCGTGCTGACACTCACAAAACACGGCTGCCCCGAAAAAAAAGGCGGCTGAGGACCGGAGACAAGCGAGATGGAAGGAGAAAAAGCCGAAACGAGCAAAACCAATTGATTATTGCTTTTTGTAGTACTTCCGGTCGCGGATTATCTGCGCGATTTGTGTGTGTGCGTGGAGCTGCACTAGGGAAAGTGTAAGAATTGCTGTGTAAGCGCGTAAATCGTTTTCCAATAGTTTGCCTCCGCCGGAAAATGCGGGAAAATTCCGCTTTCGTGCATTCGAAGCTCATTAGCGAAAATTGCGTTTAAATGCATGGGGGTGTTTAATGTCCTTGAAAGTTGTAAACATTTTCATTACACACATCAAGAACTATGTTCCCGAAATTGCATCGCCAGAATTTCCAGAAAAGAATGAAAAATGAGTTGAATTTCAATGAAAATTATTTTGCTTTTTATTGCCTATATTAATTTTATTTTTTTTTGTTTTAGGGGATGAAGATACAGTGATCCGGTGGATTTCCAGGAGTAGGTAATCAAACGGTGAGTGGAATTTCCACGTAATCTGATTAAAATTGCAAAAGTTGCGGAATTTTTCATACGTGTAGAAAAATATGTACGTATTGATTGGTTATTGGATGTAAAAGAAATTCCTTTCATCTCGCGTTTCTTCGCCGCAGCGTTAGACATTTTTCCAATCTATATTTGATGGAGAATTTACGAGGGTGAGCAATCGGTGAGTAAATTAGCATTGGCACACCTGTATATATCAGCATCCCCCATTTACCGCTGGTCGATTCCCCAGCGGACCAAAAACCCTTCTTCTTCTGCGGTAACCGGCAAACAAACAAAAACGAAGCGGTGCGGTAAAAAGTACGAACAACAACAGCAACACGCTTCGAAGCGAAATAAATGAGCAAACGTTTCCACAAACCGTCGTCGTCGTTCGTACACATAAATCCAATACATAAAAAATCGAGAACAACGCAACAACTGCGCGCACACGTGGTGGCGGTGGTACACACGCACACGCAGTGCCATCAGTTACCCGCCGCCAAACGAGGAACACTCGTTGTATATATCGGTATTGCTGCCGCCACCACCAAACCCAATACACCCACGTATTGTGCCCAACAAGTGCGCGAGGCAACGAACGAGAAGACATGAGTTGCTGAATAAATAAGCACGCGCCCGCGCTCGTACTAAAACATCGCACGCATTTTATTTATAAACCGCCACACACTGCCCATTAATAACCCGGCCATTTTACTTATTGATATATTATCGATGAGCGGCCAATTTAACCGCAGGTTATCATCCAAACAATGAAACGATTTTGCCATTTTGCCATTTTTTCTATTCATCTTTCTCGCGTGAAATGTACGTCAGAATGAAACAAAACAGAAATATGAATAACTAAACAAACAAGTGAAAAATACGCACCAGTGGAAATGCACAAATATTTGCGTGAATTTCGTTTACACTCTAAATTGTTTTCACATATTCCAGTGGGTTCTAAAGCTACATTTAATTCGTTCACTTTTCCCGTTCTTTAAAAATTGATAAATATTGAATTTTTAAAACATTTTAATTTTAATACGGTGGAAAATGGAAATGAAATGTGAATAACAAATGATTTATTTACAAATTCATACAGAAAACGCAAATTTGACATTAAACTTGACGAAATACGCTTAAGGGCAACGAGGGTAGCAAAGCCGGAAAAGCGTCGCAGCGCAAACAAATTTGACCGACGCGGGAAAGCGCAAGAAAAATATTTTCGTAACGGATTTGATTCGCATTGCAACCCCACACGTAGCAGCGAGTGCTACGTTTTTTTTTTATAAGCAAGTCTGACTTTCATTTGTCATTCGGCGAGAGGATCACATTAGCAAACATCGCATGACAAACAAACACGCATAGAAAAGGGAAAACTAATTGAAAATTCAAATAAAACATTTTTTAAGCGTACGTACGACTGCGTTTAAATGAGTGTTGCGCGACTCTGAGTTCATTGGCATTCAACCCCATGAACTACCTACCTTATTTCGCCAAGGAGAAATGCAAATATTTGTCGGGGAATAAAAGTGAAAGTGTAAAACTGAAATCGAAAGTAAGCACAGAGAGTGCTAAATAAAAATACGGCAAACACGGAAGGCGGCATGGCGTGGTAGATAAGTCAATTTACTGAAGCATTTTAAGATGTTGATGGAAACGCGCAAAGAAGGCAGCGAATAAATACGAAAGGAATAAGCAAGCATGCACAGAATAGAAAGCAAATCAGTGTTGGTATTGAATCGAATTGGCATTCTTTAGAATGTGCTTTAAGTCACTGTAAATATTGATCTTCTTGAAAGGATTTGCGGCTGTGAATTACAACTTACTTGTTGGTATTTTTATTTATTCAATCAATTATTTATTCGTCACTCCCAGAAAGTAAGCTTTGAGTTTCAAAATTATCATGTTGCCGAGTTTCATCAATGTAAAATTAATATGTTCAAAGAAAATATAAAAAGCTTTGAATGATTTTGTTTCACCCTCAAAATGGGAATTTCCTGCGTTCCGGAAGTATTTATTATTTTTATTTATTTATTCAGCATAAAAATTCGATGCCAGGTAAATGAAAAATTTCTTTTGAATTGGCAATTTATATTTTATCGTGTTTCACCCTTAAATATTAATTGCGATTTTAAATATTACATTTCCTTTTGGAAAAAGTACGTTTTTCACCTGTTTTTAGACGATTTGAATAATGCGAAACTCACCTGCAACAAACAAACAATTAGAAAATGAATTTTTGAACATGATCTTTGGAATATTCATTAGTTTGACAAGATTTACATTATTTCTTTAATGTATGATGTGTTGATGTGCAAGTCGTAAATGCAAATGCGTAACAAACGCGTCAAGTCAAGCAAACAAAGCGGAAATGAGAGAATGCGAGCGCGGCGCGACGCAAATTGAAGTGACAACACTTACGGCGCGGCGGCGGCAGCGATTTGATTGTCACATGCGATCAAGATTGTGCGCTTTCTCACTCATGCTTCACACACTATTCTGCATCAGTATGCTCGCTCTCAGTTTGTTGCTATTTGGTGTTTTGCTTGTATTTCCGCTAGTTTATCGAATACGCGCGCGTGCACTCAACGCACGTGCTTCACGTTGAGGAAACCTACTTTCGCATAAAGCTTCTAAATATTTACCACCCTTTGAAATTTTACGTTTTATTAGCTTTGCGCAACACCCAGTCGATGGTGCCTTGGCGTATTTTATTTAAACTTCACCTACACGCGAATGGTAAAAATGTCAAGTCGCAAACATATGTTTTCCGGGTTCGTATTGTGTCCTTGTTTCTTAAATCTTGGCTCGCGTTGTTTCTTATTCGTGAATTTTAACTTTTCTTCACGTTTCTCTTTCGTCGTTGACGTGTTTAGCAGGGCGCGAAAAGAGAAAAACGCGTATCTTTGAAGACTTCATGACATCCCTTAAAAAATGTACAACCACATGTACACATTGAGATAATATAATATTTATATGCAAGGGTGGAAATACTTCAAAATTCACATATGTTCCTGCTGCTGCTGTGCGCTTAAGAATATCTCCATTTTTTCTATTTATATTCTTGAGTATTCTCGGGGGTGAAATAAAACAGCGGAAAACAAGCAGTCGGTGTGTGTTTAATACGATTATAACGAGAAACAAGTGGAGTGCAAACAAATAGAAAGTGAAGGGGGTGACAACACAAATTCAATTCCACTTTTACTTCTTTGCTCGTTTAACTCCCCTTTCGAATAAGTTTAATTGTTTTTCTTACATTAATTGAAAGTTGCGGAATTAATTTGCTATTCTTGGCATGCAGAAATTATTAAGAGGGATGAAAGACGGACATTCCTCAGAATTTTGACAGTTTGCCTGAATTTCTTGCTCGTCTTCTTTCGTTTTTGCGGAAATGCCGAGCCAGCTACAAAATGTCAATCCTGAAAAATGGAGTACCCTTCTCAAAAGCCAACTACGATGGGTTTCAATAAACCCTCACGCGGATGAGGGTAACACACCCTGCTCTCTCCTTAAGGTTGTAAACGCTGTGGTGTCTTTGCATGTCACTGGGGCCAACATGGCACATATGCAGAGTGCATTCGTTTCCGGTTTTTCGGTGTCATCTCAACCCGCATCACTTTTTATCAGTTGAGACCATCAAAGGTCATCCGCCTGTGCTCTTCACTTTGCCTGACTTGAACTGAAGATCCTTCAGTTTTCAACATTTTTCGCATATTTTAAAATTCGATTGCATATTTTAAAACCCCATCTTCAGTGCGTTCATTCGCGTAATGAGAAAAGAACAAGATGAGTGCTGTTAGCAACAAACGAGGGGTTGTAAGAAATAAGACATTCCGGTGCTAGAGAAATGCTGGAAGGGAGGGAAAAAACTTTTAATTAAAATGTAACGCAGTCTATTTTCGCTAAACGTTAAACAAAAGACGAACGAACGAAAAACAGCGTGCTGCTGTCGGTTGCACGTCTTTCGCCGCCGCCTCTCGTCGGCAGGCAGGACAAGTTGATGCAAATACGGCCGAAAAAAGTGCGCGTGGGCGGAAATTGAAAAAGAAATTAGTTACGGATTAAGTTGAGTGCGCTGAAAACATATTGATAACGTGTTTTTTCTACACTTTGTTAGTTTTAATTAAACGAGCGTCTTGCTATTCTTCTCTCACCCCTTTATCAGGCACTTCTTGCTTGATAATTGAATGAAGTGAGTTTAACTTCAATTGAACTGAACGCAGTAAGGTTATTACGTTGTTATTTTACCTAATGAGATGATTATAGTCGTGGAAATTAATTTTCGACCAATTTGAACGCACGTTCCTAGCGTGGGGAGTATGTGCACATGTGTGCGGAAATGCGGATAACCGGAAAACCACCACCGGCGTGCGGTATGCGCGATGACGAAGGCCTTTCGCAACGGGGGCGGGCGACTATCAATCAATATGGTGTACGCGCAATTTCGCGCCTGATTTCGTCACACGCACGCCATGCTCCACCTTCCTTGACGAAAGTCTTTAGCCGAGAAGACTTTCCTGCCAACACGTGCCATGATTGAAAACTTCTCAATAGGTTATTAATTGTTTGCATAATTAATCATCGTGTTGATGCTTCAACTTTTCGTTGTTTGCTGCTGTTAATTGCAATCGCTAATGAAAGCTGACTTTATAATCAAAATTACTTATAGAATGTAAATTTACTCGATTATTACTTCAAATTAAGTAGTCCTTGATCTTTATTTACTTTCTAAAATTCATTTTGATAAAAATTTGCAAAATGAAGCAACACTTGTAATTTGCATTCCTGCGTTGAATTTCAGGAAGCGTTTTAACGAGAAAAGAAGGCAAACTTATGCTTGATGAAAGTGACTTTTAACGTAATTAATTGAATTTTACTTGACTTAGCTACAAATTAAATAATAGTTTATTATTCTGGAGGACACCCTCGTTTTTGGGATTAGGGGTAATTCAATTAGAGAAAAATTTGATTTAAATAAACAAAATGCGAATTATAAAGGGATGAGGGAGTTATTTATGATACAGCACAATAGGTGGCATGCTCCAATTCCATATAGTGATGAAGTACGCGTACTTGAGCGAATTCAAAGTGAAATTATCTCGGGGGTGCCATACAGGTGCAAATCCCTCTCGATGCAATGCGATAAATTGTTGACGCTCGAACGCATTTTGGATGCGCGATGGCAATTGCGGTTTAAGCATACGAGGCATAAGGGCGGACTAACTTGATGCTAGCTAGCAGCCGTTTTCCGGTGCGGTGCGTTTTCTATCATATTAACGTAACTGCGTGCACTCGTATATCTTAAGTCTATCTTCCCCTTTGCTGTGGGGCTAACGCACCACCTTTTCCGCTTTCTAGAAATGCCGGAATTTAGAGCTACTGGGGTGGCAGCATCGCGCAGCCAGCTTGCTATAAGTGTGCATTTGTCTTCCATCCCTATGACACATGTGCACAGGTGCTGTACAGAAATTACTTTGAGGCATAGCCATAGCTTAATTTGAAAATTTCACTTATGCATCACCCTGTAGAATGATAAATGGCTATATAAGCACTGAGGGGCGCATCTCGTATTAGAAATTGTAATTTGATGTGTTCGATTTGCCGAATTTGTAATTCGTATCAAGTTGGCTTCTCTGCTGCGCGTTTGGGGTTTAAGGATAAGGATAATCACATCGTTGAAGTGGAAATGGAAATGAAAAAAATTGCAAGGGTGAATGTAATAAGTTAGTTGTTGTTGTCCCGAGTAAGGGCAGAGTTTAGAGAAAGTTGTTCATACAAATTAAGCGCGCATGTGATTTTATAGTGTTGAGTAAGACCGGAAACACTATGAATTACTTAATGTCACTTTATCGCCATTTGCACCGAAAACTAATGGCCGCGAATAAACAGCGATAATGGGTAAATATAAACAAGTGGTGTACTTGCACACTTGGTGTGCGTAATGCAATTCAGCGGAATGGAATTGTCGGATGGTGGGTGACTTTGCCGCCCGCCGTCTGACTTAATGGCCAAGTGCTGGCGCTTTTGACGACTCGCCATGCACTTTAAGCTCATTCATACATTCATTTGCCGGCACCTCGGCGGTGGTGGTGCTCGTGCTCGTTTTCGGTGCGGCATCCGCAACCCGCATTTCCTTTGCAGCCGCTCCCAGCCAAGCCGGAAGTGGCCGTATCTCACAAGAGCGTCGTGCGCATTCATATTTTAAGTGCACGTTTTGGCATAATGTTTTATTCAGTGCATATTGTTGCAGTGATCGTAAATTTGCAGCAATTCATTAGGTGTACTTGCGAGTGCGCGTATTTCGGAATTTGTGCGAACACTTGGTGGATGAAAGAATTTAAAATGCGCGTGTGTTGTTACCCCTGAGGGTCGAGCGGATTTATTTTCATTTGCACGCGTGCGCGCCCGAATTAGGTAAATGTTTTACCAAGAGTTTCCGGTTTTCCGGTGCGGCCGCTGCCCGCATTATTCATGTGCGCGCGCGTACGTTCAACAATAGTCTGCAATGCAAACGTAGAATAAAAGTTGGCTCGAAACTTTAGTTAAAATGCTTAGAACTTTATAAAATACGCCACAAAAAGGTCTAAATTAATAAAGCAGCTTAGAAACTTTCAAATTCTAAGTATATTTCATCGTATAATAGTTTTATTAGCAACAAGATGTATAAGTCCAATTGAGTTCAACTAAACGGCATTTGAAAGTGGCATTTCGGATTAAAAAGCTTCTTGGTAGTATTGAAATTAGTTGACTCAGTTTTGTTTGAGCGCGTATTCAAATTTTAAACAACAGGCGGAAACTGTGCAAAGAAATGAACGCAGATTTAATTGAAATTTGATGAATTTAGTTAAATTTTAATAGGCAAGATGAGCATTCATACATTTAGTTCGCATTACAGCTTCAATACATTTATCAGTTTGATTATACTTTGCCATGCACATTTCTGCAGTTTCCTGCACAATAATATTTTGTGCATAAGGCATATAATATCGTATGTTTGGAGAGGTATAAAGAAATTCATTTCGCTCGTTAATTACTTTAACTTGTATTAAGAAGCAGCGCGTAAAACACGCATGCTCCAGGTGTCTTGATAAGTAACGAATGAAAACTTTATTTGTTTCGTGGGTCTGATGAACTTGAGGTGAGAATTTCATCATATAATCAGGAAGTGTAATATTCAGCTTTTTCTCACAGAATGCTTTGGCATGCGATGTCCTTGCTTGTAAACTGCCACTAAAACAGATCATGAGTGCATTTGCATGTTCGCATTCAGGCGTTATTTCAGCAACGCTTTTAAAACATTTTTTAACTATTTTCTTCTCTTTGGATATAATCGTAGTGCTGGTAGTATTCATTTTATAACTATTGTGTTGACGAATATACAATCGTTCTTGAACGCACAATTCAATACACATTGCGCCTGGAATACTTTCTGTATCTATATTATCATCACTTTTGTCAATTTCTACGCCCGCTTCACTAGCACATTCTTGACGTTGTTCTCGCATTCTCTTCATTAGAAATGGTAATTTCTCGGTTATATTTTCTGCCTAAAATAATCATTCAAGTTTTATTTGTTAAGATTTCGTTTTTTTACAGTTTGTACTTACAGCAATTGCAAAATTTAGTAAATTTGGTAAAAAATACAACAGGATGATGGGACTCATGATGCTGAATTTCACAGTTGTGAAATGTTATTACTTTTCTGCTTTATATGCAGAATTCTAAATTATTGTTGTTGTTAATCATAGTACTATAATATTACACTGATATAAATTTAGTTTAGTCACGAAAAGGACACACAAATAACTTAATTAAGTATGCGAATAAGTAGAATCAAATTAGGAAAAAAAGTACCACTTACTTAAATGAATCGTTAGAATAATAGTTGATGGCATAGATGGTCAATAAAGGATAATAATACTCGTATTGTTTTGGTGTAAAGGACTAGATACTAATGGTCATGATTGTGATAGATGTGACTAGCACTAGACCGACTACTTGTGGATGGACTCGTGTCTCACTTCAAAACATAGCGTGCGCTTGATTTTCACCTGAACACGTCACAAATTCGATAAATTAAGTTCTACATGCATTTGTGTTTCAATTCGCATTGATATGACAGAATTTTGCGCTACAGGATCAATCGTTATACCGTCGTGCGCTATTAATTAAATATTCGTTTTGATTATATTTTTGACATTCTACATCTAGTTGTGTAGATTACATTTCAACCGGTGTAATTTTGTCAATTAAGGAGTGAATTACGAGCGACGTGTGTATCTCACGAATGCGTACTGGATGTGTGATTTTCAGTTGGCGGTTCAGCCTGTATTGAAGCGACGCAGTCGTGGCGGTCGAATTGGCGGTTTCGCATTGCCGCCACGGGCGGTGATGGTGGTCACACAACACCTTGTTAGGTGTTTATTTAGGTCTAGTTAGTGATTCATTCAATAGCTTTGCGCTTTGCGAGTTTCTCAACCTGAAACAAATTTCCGGAATGACAGATGATATTTATCCTTGGCAAATTTCGTGTGAAAATTAAGCGTACCTACAATCATTTTTCAGTGTTATATGCGCGCCAGGATAAAATAATGTTTTGCGTATATGCTTTACATTTTTAAGGTTGCGCTCGTATCCTTTTTTGAAAGGATATATGGAATACACACTGCATACATTCGACCATTCAGGCGACAGGCGTAAAGTCTGCGCCTCATTGGCATATCCATCCATTTACGTTAGCCATGCATCCTGTAACCGCAGCATGCGAAGAGATAGTTTAGCATAGTGTATCTCTCTATTCAAACAGACAGAGGGCACGCCAGGGGCGGCAGACGGGATGCGGGGGCTGGTGGATGTGCGTCGCATGGCCGAATCCTCATGCGTGCGCGCTTATAGGTTATGAATAATTTAACAGTTGCGCGCCGTTGCAACGCTATTTCGTAATATTCCGGGCTCGTATGAATGTTTCGACCCTCATTTGATCCCGTTGATCAACAGGAAACTCGCAAACCACGCAACCATCACTTTTCCCGGCGAAAACAGCGGCTTCACGGCACCGCTAATTAAAATTAATTAAATTTCATGAGTTGAATAAAGTATTAATTGAAATTTGCGTCCTAATTAATCCGCACTGGGAAAAATCGCGCTTTAATTAGTATTAGTTTGGCGCGAAGATGAATTCATCAAGTAGATGCGAGCGTTGAGCGAATTTTTATGTTCGACTACGCACTGGAAAAATTCGCAGCGGCCATTGTTATTAAATAAGTTTTGCCGCTCGACAAGGAATTTCCGGTTTAATTTCCTCGCCGCTGTTGCGATGAGTTGCCTTCAAGGTTCTCTGTTATTTCTTCAAAAGTATCACAAGTTGTAAAAACTTAATTACACTCGTTATCTTTACTTTGCCATTGCTTTTTATCGTGTTGCAAAACAAAAGTTTAACACTTTACTTACTTTTAAGGGTAAATTATTATTGGTAAATATCTCGTTTTATGAATGGATCATAAAACAAGAAAATTTCCTTTTTTCCGGATGTGAATTTGTTTTAGATACAGTGAGATTTCTTGTTTTCCGCCAACGTAAATAATCACAGCTCATTATTGCTTGTTTAGTATTTTATGGGTCCACTTTTCCGTTGAGCGCATTTCCGGTTTATTGTGGCCTGCACGATAAATTACGTACGCGCATAAACGCATAAAAATACCAATAAATTACCATCCCTTATAAACTACGTCATAAATTAGAAATTTATTACATTCTCGGCGCGTGAAATGTAAGACGCGCGCGCGCACATCTGGGTTAAAAATAAAAAATAACAAAAAGTTATGTGTTATACGTCATCCAATATATAATAACATAGATATAGGTATATATCAAATATTCGAAGGGTTGTTTGTGT
The DNA here is from genome assembly GCA_963978815.1 of Aleochara curtula. NCBI lineage: Eukaryota > Metazoa > Arthropoda > Insecta > Coleoptera > Staphylinidae > Aleochara > Aleochara curtula. The sequence continues at coordinate 9,455,603 of OZ022221.1, read as the reverse complement.
ACCTGTGCGTTATTTTTTGCGTGTGAATTTCCTAAGATTTCCGAACCGACGCGATCGCGATAATAAATAAAAATAGCTGGCGTTTCGTCCTGTTTTGCGTTGTAATGCGCCATTCAGGGGAGGCATCCGACGTGCGCGCACCAGTGGCTTGCGAGTGAATTGCGCCCTCAACCGGAAATGCATGCTGCGCCCCGCCGTTCGTCAGGCAAGTTGTGCGCGCGGTGCACTCAAGAGCGACTACTAATTTAACAATCAAGTCAAATCTTGTTGCAGTTATCTGGAAACGCTCCTCTGTTTTCTTCACTCTCGTCCTGCGACTCCCAATCCGTAACGCGCGCGCTTTGCGGAATATTTGCATTCATTATGCACTTAAGGCATTCACGTAGAAGGCAAATTGCGAGTGTTCAACTTCTAACGAAGATTGCGAATCGCGCACAAAAGATCAGAAGCGTAATAGACGACAAAAATAGGTTGAGTTTGCTTTTATAGAAAAGAAATATAAGGAAAAGGAAAAAACACGAAAAAAATGGATTTCAACACTCGTCAAGCCGGGATTATCCTTGTTTTTATTTCAGTTATCCGCATGACTATTATTCCTTTTCCAAAGGATTTGTTGAAACGGAAAAATTGGAATCGGGAGCGTGAAGAATAGAAAATCTATATAATAATTCGTTGGGATTGAAAAGAAAATTGTATACTAATTGTTATATTTTGTTGGCAAGTAATGAAATTATCCCTTTTTGAAGGATTATGATAAATTTCCACGTGGCATTGACCCACTGACATGAATACGTCTCGCAGTCACATTTAAGGGGAGGGTAGGTAATAATAATCATTTGCATAACCTTGAAGAATCGTTGGAATTGATTTAGTATGAAGCCAACAATAAAGTTGTTATAACTATGCAGGCAGTCAGGTGGCAGGCGGCGGGTCGTTTCTCGAATGATAATTTGTATACTTTGCATACTTGATATTCTTTGTGCCTTTGTATTTACATTGTAGACACTTTGTAGTTTAACTATGCGGAGTGGCAATAGCAAGTAAATGAGTTACTGTATTATTATCGACTGAAAAATGAGCAGTAACGACAACGGCGGCAGTGGGTGTGGGTTGAGTTGGATGTCGTGTTGCTGGCTTGGCGTGCGCCCTCAGTGCATTGTGGCTGTAAACGACTGCCGCGGGGGTTGAAGAAACGAACGGGGACAGGGACACGAAACACGAACAGAGTGGAGAGTGTGTGCTCAAGTCCTTTCGGTATTATATTATTATTATGTTCGATGCGGGCGTGAGAAATACAAATGGCTAATAAAAAAAACGTCGACGGCGAAATGCCCTTGGAAAAACGAAGGCGGCGACGGCGGCAAGCAAAATGTCGATGCCGAGTCGCGGGAAGAAAGTGAAACTAAACTACTAAACACGTGCACGCAATTTAAAACTCAACTTTTATTACTATTACCTACCCCTATTTTTAGCCGCCAACGTCGCAGGTGGTTAATGACGAACGCAAAAAGGCAACATTCAAGCGCTTGATTTTATGTGTGTTTAAATTTATTTCCGGTTTTATTGCAACCACGAAGCAATTTGTTTATGCTGATTTTCTTTTTTCTAATTTCAGGAACCGATTAGTGACCGACCTGCACTGCACCTCTAACCATTTCTGGCAGTAAGTTCTTCTTTTCTTTAAGTATCTTTAGTTTTTCATGGGATTTTTGATGCTAGATAGTTTTTTATGATGTTTTTCCTGTTTTGGTTAAGATATCCTCGAGCTTATAACATCAGCCCCCACGCAAATATTTCATGTATAGTTCATGCGTAGTCCTCGCATCCAGGACGAATAAGGATAGTAGCTATATTTTCTTCCGCTCGCTTCTCTCTATATTATACAATTTCGAAACATCCCTCTTGCGTCTCGTATATATGGCAGTGACTTCTTCTGCCGCCCCCGGATAGCATATATGCTGGCCCCGTGCACGCGCGCACGATGATGACGCAATATTTCAAGCCGCCTCCGTTCGGCAACAGCTCCAGAGGCCGTTGTGATGCTCATAATATATAGGATTCCATAAAATATTATTACATTTTTCACTAAAATTTAGCTCCCTTGCGTTTTGCGCACCCTCCACTAGCTTATCGCTCAGCTACACTTTTTGCTACACACTTCTTAGTTTTCTTATTACTCTTATCTTTCCTTATCAGAATTTCTAACCCTCCGACGTATTAACAGATTAACAAAAAAGTTCAAAAAAGTTTCAATGGCAATTTCTTAAAAATCTAGGTGAAAGTGAAATTCAATTTCATTATCCTGAAAAGCTGAAATTTAAAAATAGACTTATATATGGTGATAAAATTATTAGTGTTGGGGTTGAGTAGTTATTTTATTATTCAAGATCGTATTTTGAAATAATAATATCGAGTAATATGACAAATTTATGTCACATCATTATCATACTTGGCGTGTGTCCTGCGCAAGCTTTCAAATGCTTGCACGATAAAATACACATAAATCTATCATGTGGTGTTTGCTTTAAGTGCGCTGCCGTCACCTCTTTCTTCATCCCTCGCTTTATCGTTGTCTATCTCTTTGAGTGCGCGTAAAAGTGTCTTCATCAATGCACGTCAGCGCGCTGAGAGACATTCAATCAGTAATCGTAGTTTTAGTTCACCCGGTTCAATGCAAATGCATTATTGACATTTAATTGATACTCTAACGATATTCGGAATGTGAATCCGTTCATGGTGATCTCTATAGATATTTCAATATATGCGTACGCATTTCATTTCAGTTGAGTTCATTGAATAATGTCGTGCTTCATATTATAACCAATTGACTGACTATTGATTAAAACTCTCTCATTACTTGCGGACGAGTGTTATCTGCGCTAGCTATGACGGTGATTAATTCAGCGAAATTGAAATTTGAGGTCCAAGTAACATTGCGTATTGGCGGGTTAGTTTTGCGATTGATTACGCGCACCGACGAACGTGCAAAGACTTGTGTTGTTTACACAAATCTTGTGCGCTGTTAACACATCCAACACGTACGCGTAGACTCTCTGTTATTACATGTTTGTGCACTTAGCGAAACCGAGTGATTGCCGCCCCCCGACATTGCTACGAGCTTGAACAAACATCGTTTCGCGTTTCACATACCTACCTACGTTGTTGCAATTCAAGCTTCTCTTATATTATTGCAAATTTTACAATTTTCAATATTGCTATTTCAATTCCTATTAAATTGCTTTTAAATTACTTAATTTCCATTGTGCACTAGTTCCTGTTTCACGGAGGTTGTACTATATCAACCCTTTCGTATATCAATGCAAATATTAAGTAGTTATTCAATTTTCCAATTTAGAACTTGGTAATCAATGTTAAACTTTGAATTCGTCAATTTCTAATCAAATTGTTTGCGACTGAGTATGCATTAACTTGGGAACAAATTGAAATGAAAGAAACTAGCAGTTTGAAACCATAATTACGTAGATTCATCGAGGGTAGTTTTAATTCTTGGTTAGAATTGCATTCGCGCACACGTAATGAATGCCCCACTTTACGGCAACGCACCGAAAATACCCCCGGTAGTCCTGCCACGTCGTGGCGCTGATGGCGGTCGCGCGTTTATAATTGAAATCGATTTTTCATTTGCAATATTAAATCGTACACTGTTCGTCCATCAGTCGGCGTGCTGTTACAAATTTGTCGGCGTTCTCTCGCTCCGTTTCCGGTTTTCAGCGTATCGCGCTCGCAGTTGCTCCTTGTGTTATTCGAACGCAATGTATACCGGATATGCATGGTGTGTTCCTCGAACGACAATCGCTTTTTTGCCAGCCACTCGATGAATGATGCACTTCTGATTCGTCGTCGCGTTTAATTGCATTGCGATTCATTTACATTCATAACGTGAGTGTGCCATCCATCTATCAGCAACGTGCAGCTCGCCCAACAAAAAACTTTTTTCGCGCGCGCGTGCCTTGCAGCATTCGCGATTTGCTGATTGCCGCCGATTGCTTTTATGTGATGTAAATTGTCGCATACACGCGTGTCTATTAACAAATCGTTGATATGCTTATTGTTTGCGTCAAATCGCTTTATCCATTTCAATAGTTTTTGCAAACTTAAAAAATGCGAAAAATCAATGAATTAAACTTTGAAAAATTACAAAATAAATCAGTGAAAGTTTAAGTAAGAAATATCTGAGGAAAATTAATAGATGACATTAAGAACAAATATCTAATGGTAATAATTAATTAATTCAAAGCATTATTAAGATAATAATAGGAGAATAGATTAGCCATAGTTTAGTACAAAACATAACACTGAGGTGCGGTGTATACAACGGCAAACGCGTAATCTTGAATACATGAGAAGGCTATTAATCGAGCCCACTCGATTGGGATAATAGGATAACACAGCCTCCCGAGGATGATGGAAGATGAGCGGATGACCAATTTACCGTCGACGTGCGCGTGTCCCTATTTATCTCTTTATGTTTACCGCTGTACGAACGCATATCGTACTCACCCCTCGATCTCTTTACTACTATTTCATCCCTTGTCTAACAACCAGCGATAGCACTTGGGATACTTATTAGTCTTGGCTCTTTGACTATTAGACGTTAATGTTTAGCGTGTTTGAAAATATCGACCAGCGTGGAATATTTGCATATCAAATGGTTTCGGGGAAATTCTCACTCTCAACGCGATTACGTGATATTTATTGACGTGTGGCGGCAATGGAGACAGCGCCCTCCTGAAAGGAATTGCACCGCAGCGGCCTACGGATGCGTCTCATTGCCTCAGCCGCCGCCACATATTTATCCTCGGCTTGATTTCCATTCTGTGCGCGCGCACGTCTAGTTTATGCACGCGCACGTGATGCCCTCTTCGCCAAGCAGCATTCTGTGCTCGCCGCCGCCCCCATGATGCCCATTCTTCAAGCACCTTAACACTGCGCCGGCATACGTACAATGACTGCGGCGGCCCGCGTTGCGATAGCGGCGGCGATGGCAAGGCTATTGTCACCTTTCGTGAATACAATACTGACCCCCATTTCCGTCCGCCCTCTTCCGCGCCGCGTTTGTGTCTAACGCACAACCGTAGATTATCGATGAAGCTCATATCCATGTGTCAAATCCTGATCTCGCGTGTCAACATCAAGCACCTCTTTCCACTGAAGGGCAAATCAATCATGCCGCGTCCAATGGAAACGAAAATTGCACATGTCAAAATTAGGTTGGTCGATGATGCTAAATTACCGTTAGCTTTATTTACATTCTCGCCAAAAGCGTTCTCAAACTCATTAAAAATGAAATTATCGTTTGTTATCCTTGATATTATCCTGTCGAAAAGAAGAATTTGCCTGATACATCAAAAGATATCACAACAAAACGTATTTCGCATTCGCGCAACGGTAATTAAATAGCCGAAATGTAATCCGCGTATTAGCAGATGACGCAGCTTCAAAGTAATCAGGATCGAATTACGTGACGTCATTTCCGTAATTAGTAAATGTGCGCGCCTCGGCGTAAATCAGCAGTCAAATTAAAACATGGCTTGTTTGTAGCGTGTATTGCATCATAAAATATCACATTGTAATTCACAACTGAATTGTAATGCTCGCGCTTCCGGTAAACAAGCATCTAAAAAGTGTGAGAACAAAAGCAAACAATACAATAGAAGCGCAATATGCACGTGGAATAAATGAATGAATAACGCAAAGTGCGCATACTGTTTTTGTTACGATTGCTCGTCAATTCCGTTCTTGCTGTTGCTGTTATTGTTGTTGTTATTGTTGAAATAGCAATTGTAATTTTTCTGCTGCTCCTGCTGCTCTTGAATTATTTCTATTCGCCTTGTTTGTTTTATAGGGTGTATAAACTTTTCACTCTACTCTTTATATTTTTCAAAAAAGTTTTCCCAGAGAAACAGGGTTGAAATAGGGTTTGATAGTATTCATTTTATTTGGAATACTCTGTTATTGCAACAACATAATTGGATATAGTGAATTATGACTTTTCCCCCCTTTTTTCCATGTACATTGTTCATATTCACAATTATTCAAAGAGTGTACATACTTTGAATCGTATTTGATTACAATTAAGTGTATCGCTATTGTCCTTCGTTCATTATCCTTCCTCTGCGCCTTTTTACACGTTCACCTTGCGCACCACTTAATTCAAACGTGGTTGTTTTTCCCCTTGTAATTATTTTTATCATGCTGCTCGCCATTCGCATTGATCGCATAAATTCTTTAGAAAAAAATTTGTTTGCTTTTCAACTGTATCAAGGATTATACAAACGTATTTTGCTTTGTTTAGTTGCATTCCATCCACCTTTTCATTTTCAATTTTAATTAACATCAAGTACTTTATTTTTCCCCCAGTTCAATATTTAATGAAACGCTTTAAAGGCTGAATGCGAATTTCGTTTCGAGTTCGTGTTGAGTTTTGGAGAGCGATGGAATTGTGTGAATTTATTTATTTAAAATTTACACAATTCACAAAGAAATTGTTGGCGGTAATCTATCGGGACGTTGGCGGCGCACCGTCATGAATCAAGCTGTGGTGTTGCGCTGGCGGCGGCAGAGCTGCCCGTCTGTCTGCAGAAATGGTGTTAGATTACAGACGGATAATGGCCGTCTTCCTTCCAAAATGTTGCATCGAATTGTATAACAAACACACACGCGAATATTTATCTGCATACGTGTGCGTACGCCATCGTGTTAGTATGTTATCCTGCGTTATCCTTGCGCATATTCAACCATCGAGGATTAAGGGATCTCTCCAGGACCTTCGGCGTGTAGCGCGTGTATTCCCCGGGTTTGATCTCTCAGTGGTGCAATGATGCGAATGAGCTTTGATCCTTTGGATTACTAAAAAATTATCTTTATAGTTCGCTGCGCATTTCACTACACTTCTCGCTATTTCCAAACTAATTCAATTTTCAGAAAACATACAAATTCTGATTGATTTTTATTCAAAGCAAACAAATTCCAATTTCGATACGATTTTATAGATTTCGGAAAAATACGAATAAGTACGCAAAATACTTTACGATGTCGTTTGTGTCTTTTGCACACAGCAATTTTTTTTCGGCAAATCGATTTCGAATCATCGGTTCACGCGCACGCTTCATCTCGCTGCTCTGTCTTTTATTTCCTTTATTTCCGGGACGCAGCAGTCGCGCGCGAGCGACGTGCAAATAAATCCTTTTTACGATTGCAGATACGCCGCGAGACGGGGGCGGCGGCGCAATTAAAAACGTTATTTACATTTCCGCAACATTTAACGCTGAGCGCGCGAGCTCTGCATTTAATTTACGCGCATCGATCGTAAATAATGACGAATGAAAATGATTTTCGTCCAAATCAAGCAAATAAATTTTACGATAATTTTTACCCCACCAACGAACGGGTTTTATGTGAAATGAATACTGCTTTTGCTACTTTTATTACACTGCATTTTATTATTACATTTTACGATTCGGTATTACAATATTTATCGATTGCAACTTTTAGAAATTGACAGTCCATTTCAAAAAAATACATTGAATTTTGCCAGTTTTTTTTTGGTTGTTTTTGAATGGCTTAAATCAACATGAAACAATTGAGATAAAAATTCAATACACGACGGCAAGTTGATGAGAAAAAAAATTGGCAAAACTGCTACATCCTTAATAGAACACGTTGTATAACAAGTAACATGCCACCCTCGGCAGTCGTTTAATTAAAAAAGTATTAGGGGCGCACGCGCACACGTTCAAAGCCAATAGTATATTTCATTTAATTTCAGGATCATTTAATCCTATTATCTTGCTATTCAGCAGGGCTACTTTTCTATTTTATTTTACGTATCACAAATCTACTTTTTTATCTAGTTATTTTTTTTTTTTTTACTTCATCAGAACTCAAACAACGTCAATCATTTCTTTCTTCTTTTTTTTACCAAACTCATTTAAGTAAAATACAACTTGACAGCATTTTCGTGAGCGAGTTTAATAATAAATGAATTTTGCCTTTTAATTTAACATTTTTCATTGTGACTTTTTGTTAATCTTTCTGGCTTTTTTCGTGACAGGCCTTAGATTCTTTTTGTTTTGGAATTCTAAACAATATGCATCCTTTGTTTAGTTACTGAATAATGTAGATGGCTTGTTTGTCTTGCTAAAAGGTGTTCACTTAGAGCACGAATAAAATACAAGAAGGTAACGGAAGAATAAACCGGAGGCAAGAGGAAAAAGGAATAAAACTTATATTACTAGAGGGAGAGCTAAATGAAAATTTAATTAAAGTGCATTAATGAAGTATGCAGTAATAAGCTCGGCAAAATTACTATGAAATTTTGTTTGTTTTTTAATTATTTTAATGGATATTTTACTTTGGCTTCATCAAAATAATACCAACATTGAAAACGTAAATTTAAATTTTAAGGCTGCTTCATGGCGGTTTGTGCACGGTGTTGCAATGCATTTAAATTTGAAAATTATACGATAGGCCAGAGAGCGCATGAACTATAAGAACTATAAGGGAAAAGGCAAGGTAAACGAGGCAAAGGATAGGCGAAAAACTTACGGTAACCACGTTTGCCTTCTTATTCGTTCCGCTATTTCGTCGTTCGGATATCTTCATTTGGGGCACACGTGGCGGCGGGCTAAACGCGGGGGTAGGTCTAGAGAGAATTTGTCCTTCAATTCCTTAGCCTTGCCAAAGCTTATCCAATTTTGCGTACGCGCACGGCCGCAGCGTGCCAAGCAAAAAGGGCAAAAACATTTAGACGCGCATTGCGAACGCAAATGATTATTCATTCAACGTACGTGACGTGTGCGCATTATTGCCGCCCAGGAACATATAACATAATCGTTCTTCGCGTGCCGCCCTCGCATTCGTTACACGGTTGATACGGTCACGTGATACCTGATATGAGATAAATGATAAAATAATAGATGCACGATTAAAGATGAATGATAAATGTAACTACATAAATACGCCGAATTAACTTGAAATAATAAGTGTATTTTTTAACCCTTAATGTTGTTGTTGTTCTTGAAAATGGTTGGTTGCTCTTTCACACCCAAGGCCTAATGGCCCAATTGTGATACCACGGAGTTGCACTACCCCAACTAGTGAAGACTTGTTTCACTGTTAAATAGTCTCCGGCTCTGGTACTTGAACCACTGTCTTTCAGGGCACAATTGAAGTATTAACCCTTTTAGCCACCAAGCCATTTTAAGGATATTTTATAAAATTGGTTTAAGGGAGTAAATATTGATATTAATTAGCAGCGGTAAAGATAAATAAGCGCGAGTTTTTGGATTTTCTTTTATTTTGAAGGGAATTATATCAAGAGTAATTTTACATACGTATGTAAAATACTAAATAAATACACGGCACATGCCGTAAACAAGTCTCAGAGAGACGTAGATAAATATTATAAATTGGCAAAAGGGTAGCAATAATGAGAGAACGCATATGAGTAATAAAACGAGGAAGCAGACAGGCGACAGGAATACAGACACACGAACAAAACGTGAGATTGAAAACCCTAAAGGCGTTTGAATTATTTATGAGTAAATATTATATTAGAACTAAGGCTATGTGTTATCAACATTATCAAATTCGCTATTCGACGTTTCGCTCCCTTGCTTCTTTCCACGCGCGCCTGACGTGGAGCGCAGCTGTGTTTATTGCCTGAAAACACAACCCTTTGCGCACATACCCTAAAATCCAGGATTGTACAGTCAGTATCATCAGTTTTCTCTTATGTATTTCATCATAAACAACAATTCTATCTCGTTCATCCCTCGAATGACGCATACCTAATTCGTCATTCATTTTTAAGGATAATAGACATTCTTCTTTGTGTTTTAAACAATTTTTCATCGAGTGAAATTTGATATTTTTATAGCGGAAAAATATGTAAAGATGTAGGTACGGACAATATTGATATGTTTGTTAAACTTGTCTATCATCGATAAGTCTAAAACAAACATGTCAACGAGGGTTGAAATGAAGTCCGACGTGGCGAACGTGTCTTGAGACGTTAACTAAACACTTTTTACACTCAACGGACGTAAATGCAATAACACAATTTCGTATACCTTCCTCGTATCAGCCGAGTATTATTTTCAATTTTCTTCATCCAATATTCCAAAGCAACTTACTAGTCGTTTACTATTTGTTTGCGCTTCTTTATTCGCCTCCACCCAGCGTCTTTCGCCACCGTTAAAGAAAGGGTGGCTATCATATTTCATACAACTTCATACTTATTGACATTTATTAAATAATGTTTGTAGTGATAACAGTTTACTCATGCACTCCACATACTTTTCTTTTATTTTCGTCATTGCATCATTATTTCCTTGTTATTATCGATTAGGAAAACAGGCAAAAAAACTCTCACAGTTTCACTGGAAATAAAATTTATTGTGGAGCAAAAGGACAATGCGTAATTAAATGACCTGCGGTTATGTGTTATGCGAATTTATTTAGTTTAATTATAATTTTAATGGAATAATAATTAATAGTGTCAAACGCATGAATCAACATTAACCCACACTTTAACAGCCGCCCCCAAAACCGTAGCGGTTTATTTAATCACGAATTCAATTATTGTGCGCGAAATTTATTCTATCCATTTTAAATTTTATTGTGTACGTAAAGTAGCAATGCGATTGGCGGCCTAACTATTAAGGGATGGTTGTGTGTGTGCGCACAAAATTTAATATTCAACAATGCATCAGGGTTGATGGTAAATTTATATCTATATTTTATATAAATTTTAATGATTCATTGAGTTTAGCGAAACGCTATCCAAATTCTATATTTAGCTGACGTGACATTTGACATTTTGACAAATATGTTTTATCCGTATTGTGCATTTTCCCCCCTTGCTTTTCCATATTCAAAATGGGTGGTTGTTTCATTATCATTTGGTGGAAAACTTAGAGTTAAAAAGTACTCAGACTATTAATACATCCATTTTCATTAACACACTATCAACATTCAGCTTTCGTTTAATTGATTTTCATTGTTTCGAAAGGGTGAAATGGCATTTGTCGATTATACCCTCTCGCCCGCAGATGGTCTATGTAAATTCGAAGGTTACACTCGGTTATGTCACGTTATATTTGAATTATTTCCATCTGCAACTCGGGATTGAATTTGCATAATAAAGTACGAATTTTTCTTGCTAATTGTACTGCGTTTGCATTGCAAATGATTGCTGATTGCTTTTCGATTTACTTGCTCCCCTTTTGCGATTCGGAAATAATGCATATTTCAGACTATGTTGTATGATGTGCGAATGTCTTAATTAAAAACCAACTTTTAATCAATTAGCTCTCATCCATCATCGACTCGTTTTGGGCATTGAGCGTATTAATTTTCACGCCCATTCATAATTAAGCATCATCCACCCCTCTTGCGAAACTTCCAAAGCGCGAGACATCTGCTGCCTGACGTTTTAATAAATCAGGTTTCACTTTTTACGCATTCTCGGGGATGAAAGTGAAACAATGGCGAAACAGAAGACGAATAAGGCTGAAACAACGCGAAGGGATGATAAGACGACAAATGCCAAGGATGCGTATTTTATGATCCCTTTTATATCAGTTTTATCATCATCACAAAAGCGTTAGCCATGTGTGTCACTTCCATTCGAAGTGACGTTTGTATTTCGGTAAGAGTTTTACGCGGGGATGAAAATGGAAGGATCCGGGATTACCTCGAGTTTGTTCTCTACATATTTCTTTTTCAATGTTGCCAAAATTACACCCCATTTTCGAATAACCCACACATTTACGCATTATCTTCTCTATCTTCGGCGTTCATGGCAAAACTTCAAAATATTTTTGATAGACTTCAAATGATTTTGTGAATTGGGACAGATTGACAAAATATTTTAGTACATCCAAATTCCAGTAATCATTTAGTTATATTAAAGGATTGATTCGTAAGAATAATGTCCTTAACTCCATCCTTGCAAAGATGGTGCAATATTCATTCAAATCCGAAAAAGGATTATTTCTATCGCAGTCAATCACTACCTCAAATCAACGTAATCATAATATTCATACTCTAAATAATTTGCAAGTAAAATAACCAAATATTTTAGCGTGGTAAGAAAATAAATATTAGATCCGAATCGTACCAGAGGCGCTTGGAAGATTTATGTAAACCATGTCGGACGCATTACAAACCGCCCTTACGAGATATACATAATATTTATCACGTATGTTATCCTTAAATTTCTACATTAACTCGTATTATATTAAGCGCTAATTCTAGATCAAGCGAAGTGCATTATTGTATGAACCTTCAGCACGTATTGTAAGTCTTAGCAAACCTAAACGTCTCCCCTGTAAAACGCCTGTGAAGAAAAAACGAAAAGTTCGAAAACAGAAAACAGTCAAACCCAAGAAAAGCCCACGAAAGAAATGCAAGAAACACAGAAAAGTTGATTTACAGCCCTGCATGGTTCTTTCAGAAGCTGCTTTACATTTTACCAAGAAACGTGACAAACACGTGTCGAAACACGGCAAAGTGACTCAGAATAAATCTCAGAATGTACCAACGAAACTTGTCATCAGAATTGATAAGCAAATGAAATAAATTGGGGATTTCCAAAGCAAACAGCAAGTTTAATTAGTTGTTGAAAATTCGGGATAACTTTAATACGATTTACATCCGTTCAATACACATATTAAATTATAATTGGATAGCGCGAAACACTTATTAGTTTTAGCAAGAGCAATTTATAATCCCATTTGACACATTGCATTATTCGCAAGCACTTGTTTCATTGCACAAACATTCATTCATTCATTGCAACTCATTGCACACGTTCACTGCATTCCTTCTCGTCCTGAAACTCCAGCCGTGTTCAATTCTTGTTCGTTGCATTTGCTACAATTCGCATGTACATGCACGAGCAGGAAGTTGGCGTACTAAAGACTAATAACACGCCACCCAGTCTCCCCCTTTGCCACCCCCTCTTTCTAATTCAATGGAATTTGCATGCGGAGATGGCGTTCGCATTAGACAGGGTGCATTCTAATCCGGGCTAAACTATTTAATACTTGCATCCTCCTTGCAAACTTAGATCGTCCTAGGATCAGCCTAGTTATTGCATATTATCCACTAGGGTCTTGAGTTGTTGTCTATTGTAATTCCACTTTATGCTATTTGATAATGAATCCCCAATTATTTCTGGTAATTAATTAAGTCCCTCGTTCGTTTTATGACAGTTGTTTTGCTATTCGCTCATTTTTTTCTGAAAGTTTTTGGTCTGCGAAAACTTCTCGCTTATTTATAATCGTGGAAAACAGAATGCAAGTTGGGATTTCTTGCAAGGACGTTTTTCTTGAGTGTAGCAATTAATCCTTAGTTGCCCACCACCTTCGTTCTTGCATACAGGGGGTAATTTTTCATGTTTTTTCATGTAATTCATTGTCGTTTCAGGAACAACTGCTGCCCAATGAAATGTGTGCGAGGATTATGTGCATTCCACCCCAGCACCACATTGTAAATGACAACGTTGCAATAATGCAACAAACTATTGCCACCCTCGCTTTTATGAGAGTTTGCTCTAAGTTATGTTTTCATCTGCTTCGCTCGCCAGTAAGTAGTTTGCTTGTTTTGTTTTTGCATCGCTTGTGTTTATTCGCTTTTGTCGCTTTAAACTTTGCAAGGATTTCGTAATACTTGGCTAATTATCAGAAGAAAATTCACCGGAAATTGCTCAAGTATTTCAGTTGTTCATTTTAAATAACTTCCGCCGGATATAATGAAATCCTTTTCCGCCTAACCGGAAATGAATCAATAATGAATCAAAAGCAAGTGGCTAGCAAAGATGCAAGTTGACATTTTTATTATTGAAAATCTTTAAAGCCAAATAAGGCAAGTTATTGAAGATCTTAACTAATCAGCGGAGTTTCACTTGATTACGCATTCTGTGTGAAGAGAACTTTGATAAGACACAAAACGAACAAATCGCCCGCCGCTGAACGTGGCAAACGCGAACGACCACAAGCGCTGAATGAAAATCAGGGGGTGAAAGTGAAAATGAAAATGCGAAATGACGTAATGACAACGTGCCGCGCCGACGAAATTATTCAATCGGACAAAAGAGATAAGCGTACGGCGTTGGCGTGCGAACCGGAATAAAAAAGAGCAAAGAACGCACACGGAAAAGTTGGACACTTTGCCGAATAGAATTCAACGCTAAACGCTTAATTCCTCATTAACTCAGCGCCGCGCATTTTCTGCACAGAAGTATCTTTAAACGCAGTTTATTTTACAAATTGGTTTACATTACTCATGAAATAAAAGAAGACTAATTTAAAATATAAAAAATATGCTCTTCGTTCGAGAGAAATTAAACTTAGTTACGTAATTAATTCATTGAGTTTGTGAGTGATTTCGTTTTAAGGGAATAATGATTATTCAATTAACACAAAGGCAGAGACAAGGCAAGGACAATTTGATTAATATTTAGTTAGTTGCTTTGAATTTGGCCACCCTAAGGGGGATGGTCGTCGAGCCTAAATAGTTGCTACGTTTCCAAATGGTTAGTTTAGTTTAGTTTAGTTAGTTTCAAGGACTATCATCATTGATATACCTTTGCTGCCAACTCAAGCACACTATCCCCTTATCCCTGCTTACGTCTTGGCTTAAAATGATAATAATAATATTAATTAAGGGTTGCAGCAACCCCTTTCTAAATGGACGCATTGACCATTTACAAAGATGTTGCTCGCATTGTGGTCCTTGTACATTTGAATCAAAGTGTGTGTCCGTTGCAGGACTGGACGAGCGCCTAATGGACCATTGTTAATTTCTGAGAGAGAATATCAAAGGGCATCAAACATTTCATTAGTATGATGTGTTACCATTTGTAGATTTGAACTCGATACGTTTGAAATGGATATAGCAAAGCAAAGCAAAGTAAAGAGGAGTTACAAATTTACATATTTTTGGTGTTTAATAAGGAAAAAACACTAATGTGTTAGCAGTACGCTATATTGACATGGCGTATGCATTAATGACAACATTATAGCGCTAATTCACCAAAGGATAATTCATCGAATATATCGATTTATTGCTATGTTTGGCAGGATAAATGAAAATTGATGGGGTTGAGCATTGACAGGGGGGGCAGCCCTGATGCGCAACGGTAATTCATTCGATGCTCGCACTACAATCACAGAAATATACACCGAGGTGAAATTAAGTTGCCTGAACGCAATTTGATTGCAATTAAACGAATGTCCTCCAATTCGGTTAAATGTTGAATTAGATTATGCTATAAAGGATTATAGAATTCAGCCATGCGTAACTATTGATTAAACAAATTAAATTTTTAGATAAAAGCATACGTTGTTGTTTAAAAGTAGAGTATTCTAGGCTATACTATTTAAATAATTTAAACAAATTGATTTTTTAAATATTTTTATGATATCTCTGATTTAGGCTACATGTTTCTTAAATTTTGACTTTGATTGGTCATTATGTCTAAAGTATTAAAGGAAATGTTATTATTGAATAACGAATGATCAATAATTTAATCATCTTCTCAATACTGAAAGAGATATTTCAATTTCTTTTATAGATTCTAGGATATTAATTAAGATATGCACTGCTAATTGCCGAGCTTCTTTTCCATATATTCTGACTTTGAGCAGCTATAAAACGTAAACTCTTGGAGGTAATTTCATGATTAAACGTCAAGTCACTAAGAATTTAATCATCTTTTTATTAGTGAAGAAATTATTTTAATATCTTTTATACTTTTTGAGATATTAGTGATAATGTGCACATCTAATTTAGAACCCCATTTCATATGCAATCAGCCTTTACGTAGCCCCTGAGCAAAATTTAAAATCGCTATAACTTTTAAAGTTCTTAACCGATTTGACTGATTTAAAAACTGTAATTATATTCTCAGTAAGAGCTATAAAGACATGGTGTAATAATTAAATAATGGGTAGCGATTATTTTATAAATAAATATCGATTCCATCAGTCTTTGCTACTCACATGGGATTTACATGAATTTAAAAAGCATTGATTGAAACCGCTCGCAAAGCCTGAAATTAGCATTAATACTAAAAACAATTAATGAATATTTAAATGATCATTACGCATATTATGAACAAAATAGCGTTGGATGGCAAGAGCTTAAATGGTGAATTTTTGCGCACAAACTGAAAGCTTAATTAAACCCGTTTCATAGAATTCGTAATTAAATGTCCACCTTTGACTACTTTTATATTTAATTCATTCATTTTCACTTCTACCTTCGTGCGCAGCCCTTAATTCAATTCGCTTAATTTGCAGAAATGCGACGATATGCGGAGAGAAAAGCACTCTATGAGCCATCCTTCGCTTTCCGTCCAACTCGCAATTCGCACGCGAGTTTAAGCCGCTTCCTGTTTGCGCTCGCTGGATGTGGGAGTCAAGTATGTTGCGAAATGCCCTGGCACATTGAGCTGTGAGCAGCGTGCATGCATATTTCATGTCCTTTTGCAAGGTCATAAATAATAATTAAACATAAATACGTATGCACACAAACATACCATACGCATTTACTTCATATACGTATTACATTCTAGTTTCTAAGTATATGTTTGCATTCACATACCTAATATTTTCAGGACTTTCTAGAGTCCTCGCATTTTGCGCATTATAAGTACATGAAATATTTCCATGCGAATGTGTAAGTTTATGCGCGGTTTTGCGGCTAATTAATTCCGTCGTAAATTTAGGTGCTGAAAATTAATTTTGGAAAAAAAGAGCCTCAAAGGATTATCTTACTTATTCCACTTTGAGTTCAACGCACTCGTTATCCTTACATCGTCGAGCCTGTACGGTCTGTCTATCTATTGATTTTGTTTATGTTATTCAGCATTGTTGTATTATTTATTCGCTTTTTTTGATTCAGCTGATTGAGATCTAGTGAAATTAGTGATAATCAAGTAGGACACTTACCATTATTTCATATTTTATCAAAAGACAATCGATGAATCCATTCAATGCGTAAAGTTCATCGTCATACTGGAAAGAATGCGAAGAATTTCCCCTCCCCGTGTTAAATCCGCGCAATTAAAGACACTTAATTACCAATTAATTATTCAATTGTCCAATTAAATTTTCGATTTGTAGCCGTGTACAACAATCCAATCATCAATCACGCACTCTGAATTGAACAATTAGTTTTATTTACACTGATTGCAATACATCGATTTGATTTCGATTCGGTTATAATTGTTTGCAACTTTTTCAAATTTATTTGCAGTTCTTAATTCACTTATTACGTGTTTTGTATGACATTTACTTGGGTTTTGAGTTGGCTGTTGCGTGCGCGCCGTTATGTAATTCGATGATAATAGTAGTTGAAAGTACTTTCGCATTTATTGTTTGTATGTTTCGGTGGTTGAATTGGCGTTGGCGGTGTCGAGAGTTATCCAGGGAGTGGAAATTGCTCCTGCTTGCTTGTCCTGCAAATGCGTCGACCGTCCGGCGAGGGGCCGCCGCCGAGGTCGTCGAAAAATCCGGGGCACACCTCCTCCAACCGCCGCCGCAAGCGCGTGCATGATCCACTCGAACAATCGGACGCTTTTAAATGCCGCCCTCCCCTGTCGTTTGATTGATATGTGGGCAACGACGCGTATTGTGGTTTTTGTTTTATCACAACCGACAACTATTAAATCGCGATGTCACTTTAAAATTTTTCAGATACGACTTCTGTTTTAAGGAATTTAGTAATTAAATCACATCGCAAAGAATTAATATAAGAATAGTGACGATTGCGTTTGGTAATTTGACACAAATAAAAGTTGAAAAGTTGATAATTTCGTAGAGAGTTTAAGAAAAGTGAGTTTAAATATTGACAACACAATGAAACGAGTTTTTAGCGCTGAGTTTGTTTAACTTTGGAATTTATTTTTTGAATGTCGCGCGTTTGGAATGCAGAGAGTGAGCGGCGGTGAAGTCGGGTTTGGCTGGCCGACGAAGCACACGGAACGCGCGCGTCTCGTTCTGCGTCCGCTCGCCTACTGTTGCTGCCTCCATTCGGTCACTGGGTGCTCCTTACTCGTATACATGCGCATGTGGCTGTGTGTGCGCGCGTTTGCCGCCGTCACCGCCGCCGCCCCGCTGCATTCCGCCGCGCTCCGGAGTCGTATACTCCAACCGGGCCGAACGTGACAACAGCGCATTCGCTTAGCCGCCCCCCAAGTTGTAACTTTTCAAGTTTTTGGCCCGATTTACATTAGACAACCCTTCGTGCAACTTATAAGTTGTTATCCGTTAAATAAACTCCAGTATTTTATCAATAATAGCATGAATTGTTCATGGAAACAGTAGTTGGATTACTTTTTTAATTCCACCTTAATTAATTAACTTGGAGACGAGAGAATAGGGTCAATTTCATTATATAAAAATAAGTTAATTACATTTCAAAGTAATTACCGACTTCTAAGCAGATCATCCACAGCTTAACTCGGAAGTTAATCACCATAATCCCAAATACAAAAAGAAAAATAACATTTCGTATACAGAATCACATTGTATTAAGAATGCGTCCAACAAATTTGCGATAGACCAATTTATTTCTTTGTAAGGCTTGTGAAAAATTCAGGAATTTTTATGATATCTTTAGTACTTTTTGAGATATTGATAAAATTAGATCACAATTCTTATCAAAGAAATTGTATTTTTAAATATTGATACAGAACTCCAGATTTTATTACCTTCCTATATTCTAACAAATAGAGATTTATGTTTTTATGTTATACTTAAACTAAAAGTTGAAAAAATAACATAATCTTTTCAAGTTAAGAATGCGTCCAACAAATTTGCGATAGAGCAATTTACTTCTTTGTAAGACTTGTGAAAAATTCAGGAATTTTTACGATATCTTTAGTACTTTTTGAGATATTGATAAAATTAGATCACGTTTCTTATCAAAGAAGTTGTATTTTTAAATTAGGGATACATTACCTTCCTATATTCTAACAGATAGAGATTTAAGTCTTTCAACTAAAACTAAAAGTTGAAGAGTTAAGATAATCGCTTCAAATTAAGGGTGAAACACTGATGAATTAACGTCCAACGCGTTAATTTATAATATTACATTAATCTAAATGCACTTTACAAACTCGTAATCGGATCAACGATAGCCGCATGAGTGATGGCGGCGTTTTTAAGTAATTTCGCAAACATTTTTAATACTTTAAAAGCATCCGCACTGCATCAATATTTGCTTAGCTATAAAGAAAAATAGCAAAGCACGCGAAAACTTTGCTGACGCGCGCAGACGACGACGCTGTAATAAATGAACCTCGCCCGCCCCCTACGTCGACGGTATTTAGATTGAAAAACTTGATTGCTAATTTAGAAAAATTAATTGCAAGACATGCTGCGCTTGTTGTGAATTAATGTGCGCACTTTAATTAAACGAGCAAAGAAAGATGACTTTTTGTAATTTTTTTCATTTTTTTTTCCTTATTTTTCACATACTGGATTTTATAAACTCACTTATTAATTTCTAATTAATTTATAACGATTATTGGTATATTAAAATTGCGCTTAAATTATTTTAAATTCAAATCACAGCATAGGGCGACATCTTCCGGAATGCGCATTCGGAGTTTAAAACTGTTGGCTACACCGTTCTATAGCCATAAGGATAACTCAGGATAACTCCTTGAATAGATCTAGTTTGTCGATTGATTGGCAATCGGTTCGTTGTTTATTATTACCTCGGTTATATGAAAACAACTAAAAATATCGCGACTGTGGAATAAGTGTTGCAAGTTATTTCCTAGACGTTGGCATTTAGGTGAGTCCTTTTACTTTAGATATTACCTGGGTTTAGAACAATTTGCCAATGTAACCTCAAAGGACAATCTATTATTTTCGTGTTAAACTAAAAGGATAGAACAGCGGTGAAGCTAACGAAATAGAATCTTATTTATAGCGATATGACGTGTACCTGTGGCCTATTGTCAGAGTGCATAGATGATTGTTTGCGTAGAGTGACGATTTAATGAAAATAACAATTGCACTCGCAGACCCAAGACCTGAATATGATCACAATGGCTCGGATCATGTGGGAGACAAGCGCCTACTTAGACAGATTGGTTATTGGGGCAGCAGAGGAACATAAATCGAAAATAGACTACGTGGATTCCGCCCGCCTCTCCAAGCGTCACGGCGCTCTCCTGGCGCTTGAGAAAGGACCTCTAGCGCCTTTGCAGGTTGAAGGCAGTCACATCTTGCACACCGTGCTGCTAAGAGTATGGAGCGCGAACGCAACAGGAGTTCCGTGCGAAGTCGCGGCTCCTCATCGACGAGTGAGGTGCCTGCCAAGGAAAAAGTGATTGACTGCTGCCGGAAGCTGGTGGCATTCATGTGCACGCAGGTAGGCGTTGGCGGTTTGGTGGTTGGTTACACCGTCGTTGGTGCCTTCACCTTCCAATACATTGAGACACGTGAAGAGTATTCATTCATCAGTAAGGTGAACACAACTCGCAATGAGTATGCATCCATTCTGTGGGAGATTGCCTCACAGGAGAATGTCTTTAACCGAAGCAGTTTTGACCAGGAAATAGACAAGGCCCTTGTCACATACCAGACAGTGATGGTTGATGTTATCAAAAAGGGATACAATGGGCGCACTGTGCAAGACATGTGGTCTATTCCTGCTGCACTTATGTTTTCCCTCAGTATCATAACAATGATTGGCTATGGGAATATGGTACCTCGAACAACCACTGGTAAAACTGTAACCATCTTCTATGCCATGTTTGGCATACCCTTATACGTGTTGTACTTCATGAACATGGGTAAAGTCCTTGCCGGAGTATTTCGGTGGCTCTATACTTGGCTATATGAATGCAGCACTGAGCATGATGAGAATGAACCACCAAGAAGAGTCATTGTCCCATCTTCTGCGTCCCTATGGGTTATTGGGGCATATATTGCAACAGGCGCGATCATATTCGCTGAATGGGAAAAGTGGTCTTACCTGGACAGCACCTACTTTTGCGTCACCAGTCTGTGCAAGATTGGCCTGGGCGATTTCGTACCTGGGGCAAACATTGACGACTTCAAAGTGGGCAGCCAGACTAAACTAGTGGTCAACTTTGTCTACATGCTTGTGGGCCTCGGTCTTGTTGCAATGTGCTATAACTTAATGCGAGAGGAAGTGCGCGTTAAAGTCACAGAAATGAAAGAGGACATGGGGCAATGCCTGGAAGATACTCGTGTTCGAATTTTATCCTGCATCGACAGGTGTCGATCCGATTAACGTGTCAGCACGATTCCTAACAGCACAAACTTGTTTCTTGCATTTATTCGATGACAGACAGATAGACGATTTTACTTCTAGCAATACTTTAAAACTATTTTTGTAAATTCCACCAGTTGAAAAACTATACTTATTCCACGTGTGTGCGCACGTTGAAAGTGAAATTATGATAAATACGCAGGACATGAATGTTTCTTGAATTATTGTTGCGTTTATTAGAGTTATGACTACCGAGCTATGAATGAAATATAGCTGTTCGCCACATGCAAATTTTTTGGGGCAATGTGCCAATACGTTTACAAAACGCGCGCTCCTTTTCCTCCGAGGAAATCGTGTGGGATATCAGATTGATTGCGATTTGTCACAATGGACTTAATCGCCGTACAAATGATTTGGAATTTATGCATTGGTAGCCATGAGCGGGTGGGTTATTTATAGCGCATGTTTGTATTATATTTCTTTTTAGTTTCGGTCGGCTGTTCTTTGCGTACACGTGTTAAACACGTCTTCGTTTGTGTATTTTTGGATGTTCGTATGATTTACATGGCTGATGATTGCCCAGTTGACGAGCTGTGTCGACAGGGCACCCACATCTGCAACGTAGGCGCATGAAAGAATCAATATTTCACAAACGGCGAATGGACATTGAGCGCGCATTTTAAAGGGAAAAAAACCAGACGCATATCGGCGCGATACGAAAAACAAATCTGTTTACCGCGACTAAGGTAGACGGCTAATATGTTTTATGACTTATGCGAAGTCGTCGCAAAAACGAAAACAGGAAGCCTTTCAACGATCATCAATCACTTGATGGACAGACATTCATGACAGGTGAAACACTCGGCGCGCCTAATTAACCATTCAAACGTAGCACTTGGAATAATATTCGCACATGTAATGGAGCGCGCTGTTCGAGGAAAAACTTGGTACGCCTTCCAAGAAAGCGCGAGTGCACCTTGTTTTCATTTGAATGCTCGGCTAAGTATAGCATTTGTTTTATGTGTAAATGGCGTATTGAGAACGTATAATTGCGCGAATTATTTCGCTACACTGTACGCAAATGTGCACTTTGTGTCAGTGCAGCTTGCGTTTATTCGATAACTTTGCGCGAATAATTTCGCGCAACTTTTTATTGTCGCATTGTCGGCCGATGGCATAATTTAAAGCGACTTGATTCACTTGCGCAAAGAGTTTAAACTTATAAATAAATCACATCGCATCTGGTTGCCACAAAAGTCCACTATAATACGAAATATATTCTCAAGTATTATTAGAATGCGTATTACGATGCTGTTGCAAGTGCATCTGTAAATCATAATGATACACGAGTGATGTAATGCGTACGCGGGTGTCTGTTGACCCAGCTAATGTTTATGATCCATGTTTTATGTTCTAGATGTAAAACACACTGGGATGCTGGGGGCCTCGATGCCCACGTCGCCCCTTCGAATCTGCGGCGTGGTGGGCTATGAGGGGCGCTCCAACGACGTCGTTTACTCGGCTCCCCTGCAGGCATCCGATACGCCAACTACGGTCGTTTACTTCGGAGGAGATATGCAGGTGAAACATTAAACGGAGAAGCAATTATTTGAATTATACTATTACATCGTTTATAGGACTTTACCGAGAATATGCAAATGCATCGGGATAGCAGGAATTACTTGAAATGGAACCTGGACGACGCGGCGCGCATGATGAACTCGGGGTTTCCGCAAGCCCACATTGTTGTTGTGCGACCAGCAAGGTAGACACTTGTTGTTTGTTCGATTTTGCACGACAAACTTGCAGGTCAAACGTTTTGCAGAATTGAGTACAAAACATTTAGCTGCTTTAAGAATTTTGTGCCATGCAATAACTGCGGATCGCCGGAGCATACGCCCATGCATTTCGCACTTCAGCATCTCGAAAAGCTGTTGCATGTCCTCAGCGCAAAGCTTAGCACAATGTCCACATCCGAAATAAATGCCGCCATGGAACTATCTAAGTCTAGTCATATTAATGATGATGCAGAGGTGATACTGATAATACGCTATTGACGCACAGGATCCTAAGATAATTTGTATTTGCAGAATGATGATAACCCAGATTCTCCTACAGCGAATGGTGCGCAATGGTCCAGGGAGAATTTGCACCTGGATAAGCACAAGTTAATCTTCGTCGGGTTCAGCAAAGGATGTGTAGTATTGAATCAGTTTCTGTACGAGTTTCATTACTTGAAAACACTTACGCCAGATGATGAATCGTCAATGAACTTTGTCTCGCGAATTGTCGACATGTATTGGTTAGATGGTGGACATTCGGGTGGTAAAAACACTTGGATTACATCTAAACCCTTGTTAGAAACACTTACTAGACTAGGTAGAGTAGTTTGATGTTGTAATTTTCAAAAGGATAACGGTTTCAGTATGATATTTATTTCCAGGAATTGGCGTTCATATTCATGTTACGCCCTATCAAATTCAAGACGATAGACGACCATGTATTCGCAGAGAGGAGAAACTTTTTGGGGACTTGTTGCGTCGACTAGGAGCGCCCGTAACGCGCACTGTGCACTTTGAGAATATGTTCCCAAATCTTAACATGCACTTTGATCTCATCAATGTGTTTCGATTAAAACAACCAGCTAAAAATGACAGAGCATAGGAATAATGCTCCCAACTATTTTTCAGCTACAAGTCATTATGATCAAAGTTGCAATATTAGTTATTGGGCTTATATGGATTCTGTCTCTTATATTAAGAGATGATTTAACAACTGAATGTTCATGCAATATAAAAACAACGAATACAGTTTAACACTATAAGTTGTATCAATGTTTTATCAGTCTCTCATAGTTATTTAAAATTACAGACTATTTTCAAATGGGCACAGAATAGGGCAGGGTGAAAGATATTTCCCCGACTGCTCCTGGATGCTTTCTGGAAATGATACAAAATTAGTATTGAATTCAAACAGTTCTGAAGATACTTACTATCTAAATCTATAGGTAATTTTACACCCATATACTCGTCGGAACCATCACAGCAATCGCAAATACCATCGTTTACTTTATTGGAACTGATAATCTTCTTGTAATTCAGATAAGTTGCCTGTGATGTGCAGAAGAATGTTTTATCAGGGCATGCATTTGTTCCTGGCTCATCAGTACCGTCTTCGCAGTCGCAATAATCGTCGTTAATATTTTCGTACTCTATCACTTCACGCGTAAATAAACATTGAAATTTATTATCAGCTGAGCGTGTATATAAATCAGTATGATACTGATGTGTTCCCAGAACTTTGTGCACTATAAGCTTCGTATTAAACGTGGTCAGTTTATTGAAAATAATCAGTTGATAGATGATGAATATCACGGAAGCAATTCCCAGTGGAGTTAGGAAATATTTAAGTTTTCTACGTGATTTGAAAAACATGTTTAAAACTAATGTTGTGATGCACTCACAAGAACTGAAGTATAACCTTGAATCTTGGTTAACGCGTACTAATCAGTACTAATCTCCAAATTCAACAACATTTACCTGCAGCACTTGCATATTAACTCGAATTCACATTAAATCGTCGCTTATTATCAACAGGACTTATCAAAAACATAATATAAACAAAGACCGTATGACCACCATGTGCAACTATATGCAACAAGAGTTTCGAACACAACACCTGCATAGGAGCAGCGCACCCTATAGAGAGATTTTGCAACTCGCTTAAGCAAAATACGTATAGCCAATTTCCTTATACAATTCTCAGTTAAGGGGACTCTTCACACCAGAGGAAATTTTGAGGAAGCCACCGCAGCGCTTCGACGTACTTTCGCATGCGTGTGCGCACTCCCCTATGGATGATGTCAAAGAGGTGTCAGTAGATGATATAACCTCTGAGCACTAGTGCATTAAATGTTTGTTAAGCGAATTAATAAATTTCAATGAACGTTAATTACGCTCTGTCGTTTCTGAGGCGAGTTGTTACTTCGTTGTAGTGAATAATGGGATAAGAGTGAACAAATGATTTTGTCAGCTATTAAACATCAATCATATAACATGAATCCCACAAATGAGGGGACATTCAAAAGTTATTTGGATGAGACTGTTTTGGAGGTATATATAATACAACAAACATTTTAATGGGTTTTATCACACTTGAATTTGCAGAATATTTCATTAAATGATAACCAAAAGACAGGCTTGTTAAGTGGTAAACAACAACAATATTGAAATCTAATTGGACTGAGTAAATGAAGTGTATCTAATTTCAGGTGAAACTGTTGTTATTGAGGCTCAGAAGGTTCTACTGCTTGCACCATTAAGTGATCGAGGAACTGGTAGTGCTGTTATTGGTGTCTTAACTGTCACCACATTTAAACTATCATTTGCAACACCACAACTTGAGACTGAAGTTGTTTATGGGGCCCAAAATAATTTCCTTCTCAAGCATAATGAAATATGTTTATCTGCTATTGATGCTATATACCAAATTGGAGATAAGTCCAAGAAGAAGTTGACACCTGGACAAAGCATATCTGGAAAAATTAAGGAATTGTTGATAGTATGCAAGGTATGACTATGTTACATCTCCAATGACAATCTATTTACAATTTCTTCATTTACATATAGAATATGAGAACAATGACATTTAGTTTTAAACATTGTGATAAGGATTGTGGCAGGCAAGTAACAAATGCAGTTCTTCACCATGCTTTTCCAAAGAGAGCAAGCCTGCTTTTTGCATATGAGTTCAGGTGAGTTTAATAAGACATTTAGTTTTCTTAATGCACTGTGGAGTGACTTGAGCATGTCTGAACACTTCATATCCAATTTATGATATCAGTGAGATTTAGACAAACCTACTTGGCACTTATAAATACTTATTTACAATGCATTGTTCACTTACACTTTCTTACTTTTAATCTAAATAATGAGTAATTTGTTGATAGGGATGATCATAGCGATATACCACATTATCCACCGAAAGATACACGAATGTACGTAACAAAGGAGGATTGGAATCGTGAATTAGAACGCAGCAAATCTCCAAATTGGCGTGTCTCGGATGTAAATCGTCAATATCAAGTAACGTGTCATCTTCCAGAGTATTTAGTGGTACCATATGATACATTAAATGATGATATATTGAAAGGTGCTCAGATATTCCGCAATTCTAGTTTTCCCATTTGGGTAAGAGTTTTCCTTTAGATTTGATGGTTTTATTCAATGTAAACATTTTAGGTGTGGGGTAATGAATCAGCAGCGCTTGTTCGTATGCCTGAAGTGTTACCCGGTGTTGCTAACCGTTCGCAGGAGAATGTGTTCCTTGCGAAAATTCACAAATGTCATAGAAATAAACTGCAACCAGAAATCTTTGAGCTGTTGAAAGATTGTCCTTCTCCGAAGGAAATACACGCCAGCTATTTGAAACTTCGATTATTATGTGCGCCCGACAGTGCTCGCTTATTCAAAGCGCAAGATTTCAAGTTCTATGGTCTGCTAGATAGTTCAAAATGGATGCATCATGTCTCTTGCTGTTTGGGGAAAGCTTTAGAAGCTGCTGATTTCTTGGATGATCGAAAAACAGTGGTTTTGCAGGAGGATAAAGGTCAGGACCTGAACTGCATTATTTCCAGCTTAATCCAACTGATTTTGGATCCACACTGGAGGACACGCAAAGGCTTCCAATCGTTAATTCAGAAGGAGTGGGTGAGCCTTGGCCATCCATTCCTTTTCCGATTGGGTCACATCCTCGATTTGGATATCGAACCCGCCTACATCTTCCTCCTGTTTTTGGATTGCGTGTGGCAGTTATTACAGCAGTATCCGAGTGCTTTCCAATTTAGTGAAACCTTTCTGACGGTGATATGGGATTCAGCGCATATCACCGTGTTTGAAACGTTTTTGTTTAATAATCAGCACGATCGGCATGTTGATGATAGCGTAAGATATATTTATTTCAGGACAATTGAATTGCTAATGTATTAAAAATATATATTTTAGAGGAAATCATTAATACTGCGTTCTGTTTGGAATTGGAGCGATCAGTTTGAAGATTCAGACACGCACCTCTTTAACAATCCATTGTATGACAGGCAATTTAAAGAGCGATTACATCCGAAAGTGGGCATTTCATCGCTCAATGTCTGGAGGCAATGCTATTTCCGCTGGTTACCCGATTTAGAGATTCGTAACGGCGGAACGCCGCAAATAGATTTGATTAATCGTTTTCTCGCTGACGAGATTGATTTGCTGCGTTTGAAGCTTGCAAACAAGAAGGATTATAACGGTGTGACAAACACCGTTGGCAAAACCAAAGAAGTTAAGCTATCCATGCTACGTAATGTAAATAGTTTCTATCCGTTTAGTCAACCACCCGTTCATATATCTGAAACTTTTCACGACGATTTCCTATTGTCCGGTGACGCTCTGGAAACGCAATCAATATTAAACCTAACCAATGACTAGTTTACGTTTTAATGCTAATCCGTAATTAATAATGCAGCGTTCGGCTAATTTAAGCGCAGCAAACTTTAGTTATCATATATTATATTAAACGCTAATCGGCAACAAAATTGTTAGCGACGAATTGCTTTTGTTTAATTATTGCAAAATATTTTGTTGTTCAGTACAATACTTGTATTAATAGGCTTCTATTTGGTTAATTTATTTATCAATCCGTTTGTTGTAACAATTAACGCGGGTTTGGCAATTTCGTAATGTTTAATGTACAGATAAATGAACAAACTTTCTTTTGGGTGGCTTTAACGAATAACAAACGTAAGAAAAAGAGAAGACAGTTGTTCTGAGGAATGCTACGAAAATTGAGAAGAGTAGGATCGGTTATTAATACTAAATGTACAAATTATTAATAAATTTTTCCATTTGAATATTTGGCGCATTTTCGAGACTGGCGCCAGCTTCCTATGAAAGCAAGATGGCGTTAACATCATTTCGACATGAGACGTTTTATTTGTGCCAAAACATCAAAGTGGTGCGTGTCATTCACATCAGCGTTTGCGACTAAGCAAATAGTTTACGAATATAAAAATCTTACTGACATTTTGATTCGATTATTATTTTCTTCTGTGTAAATCGTATGTGAATTTGAATTCGGCGCCATTTCGGACGAAAGAGGAAAACGCGAATGTGTGACGATAAAACAAATGATGATTAATCAAAGAAATATGGCGTTCTGCCACAGGTGTAGATGTTTGATGCGCTTGAAAAATTGACGCTATATAACAATAACGTGTCTGATATGATTTCAGTGCGTAGTGGTTGACGTTTTAGAATAAGCAGTTACGTAGTATCATTGTATCGCGAAGAATCAACGTTTGAATTGGTCGCAATGAGCGTGGACGCATACGGGCCGAGCTCGCAGACGCTCACGTTTCTGGATACTGAGGAAGCCGACCTCATTGGTGCCGATACCCAGGGCTCCGACTGTGACTTCATCGATTTTACAATTCCTTCACAAACACAGGCATCGCAGTTGGATTTGGGAGGACCACAATCGTCCACCTTGCAAGTGAGTCCAGCACAATTCCAACCTAAAAATTCCATACACATTATGGAAATATGCTTGATACTGCTCTATATTGAAGTTAAATTATGTCCACTTACAATGAATTACACTTTAGGTCAATGGTGTTGCTTCCAAGAGCATTGCAAGCAAGATCACTGCAGCCACTTCAGCCCTTGCTGAATTGCAGTTTGAAGAAGATGATGAAGAGTTTTACAGTAAAGAGCTGCCTGATTATGCTTGCAAATATTGTGGAATTCATGAGCCTAACTGTGTTGTCATGTGCAACTTATGCAAGAAATGGTTTTGCAATGGAAGAGGCAATACATCTGGAAGCCACATTATTAATCATTTGGTTCGTGCCAAGCATAAAGAGGTGACCCTACATAAAGATGGCCCACTTGGAGAAACAGTTTTGGAGTGTTACAGTTGTGGTGTCCGAAATGTTTTTGTTTTGGGTTTCATTCCAGCAAAAGCTGATTCAGTGGTTGTACTTCTATGCAGACAGCCATGTGCTGCTCAAAATTCATTAAAGGTAAACTTGCCAAGCTATATCATAGACTAGCTCTCATTATTTTGTTTTTTTAGGATATGAATTGGGAGCAAGAACAGTGGAAACCACTAATTTCTGATCGTTGTTTCCTTACTTGGTTGGTGAAGGTACCTTCAGAGCAAGAGCAGCTGCGTGCACGTCAAATTTCCGCCCAGCAGATTAACAAATTGGAAGAACTTTGGAAAGATAATGTGGATGCCACCTTTCAAGACTTGGAAAAACCTGGTGTTGATGAAGAACCTCAACAAGTGCTTTTGCGTTATGAGGATGGCTATCAATATCAGAATATATTTGGTCCTCTGGTTAAGCTGGAAGCCGATTATGATAAACGATTAAAGGAGTCTCAAACCCAGGAGAATATTGATGTACGCTGGGATGTTGGATTAAATAAAAAAACAATTGCATATTTTGCGCTGGCTAAGACCGATGGCGATATGAAACTAATGCATGGTGATGAATTACGACTGCGTTACGTTGGAGAAATGCACAAACCGTGGGCCGGAGTTGGACACGTTATTAAAGTCCCAGATAATTTTGGTGAAGATATTGGTATAGAGCTGAAGAATAGCATGGGCGCTCCTACTGAATGCAGCAGTCACTTTGTGGTTGATTTTATATGGAAGAGCACTAGCTTTGATAGGTAACGCCCAAACAGTACAGTAATTATTAGATTTTCTAATTGTTTTTCTCTACTTCAGGATGCAACTTGCTTTACGTAAATTTGCTGTTGATGATACATCTGTATCTCCATACATATATCATCGTCTCCTTGGACATGAAGTTGAAGAAGTGCTTTTCCGATGTCATTTACCGAAGCACTTCTCTGCGCCGAACTTGCCAGATTTGAACCGTTCGCAAGTCTATGCTGTGAAACATGCTCTACAGCGCCCGTTGTCCTTAATTCAAGGACCACCTGGAACTGGTAAAACCGTTACATCTGCAACAATCGTATATCAATTGGTGAAACAGAATGGTGGGCCAGTACTTGTATGCGCGCCTAGTAATACAGCAGTTGATCAACTAACCGAGAAGATACATCGTACCAATCTGAAAGTGGTACGGCTTTGCGCAAAGTCGCGTGAAGCAATTGATTCGCCAGTGAGCTTTTTAGCCCTGCATAATCAAATTCGAAAAATGGAAACAAATACCGAGTTGCAAAAATTACAACAGCTCAAGGATGAGACTGGCGAATTAAGCTCTGTGGATGAGAAACGCTATCGCACGTTGAAGAAAGCTTCTGAGAAAGAGTTGCTTGAAGCTGCTGATGTCATATGCTGCACGTGCGTTGGCGCAGGTGATCCTCGTTTGGTCCGTTTAAAATTTCATTCTATTCTTATCGATGAGAGTATGCAAGCTACAGAGCCGGAGTGTATGGTGCCTGTGGTTCTGGGTGTAAAGCAACTTATTTTAGTGGGCGATCATTGTCAGCTGGGCCCCGTTGTAATGTGCAAGAAAGCCGCACGTGCTGGGTTATCACAAAGCTTGTTCGAACGACTTGTTGTCCTGGGCATTCGCCCATTCCGATTAGAGGTGCAGTACCGTATGCACCCAGAGTTGTCTCGCTTCCCGTCAAATTTCTTCTATGAGGGCAGTCTGCAGAATGGTGTTTGTGCCGATGAGAGACGCCTGAAAAAGGTCGATTTTCCGTGGCCTATGCTTGATCGTCCAATGTTCTTCCACGTCACACAAGGCCAAGAGGAAATTGCTGGATCTGGTACAAGTTATCTCAATCGTACAGAAGCTGCGAACGTTGAAAAGATTGCTACCAGGTGAGTTTGTTATCTTAGTTTGAATGTAGATAAGTCTATTGTTTTTGTATTTGCAGATTCTTACGGGGTGGTGTAAAACCTGAACAAATTGGCGTTATAACACCATACGAAGGTCAGCGGGCTTATTTAGTACAGCACATGCAATATCAAGGTTCGTTGCATAGCAAGATGTACCAGGAAATTGAAATAGCCAGTGTCGATGCCTTCCAGGGCCGTGAGAAAGATATTATTATAATGTCTTGCGTACGTTCCAACGAACATCAGGGTATTGGTTTCCTCAACGATCCGAGACGTTTGAATGTAGCATTAACTCGTGCAAAGTACGGTATTATTATTGTTGGAAATCCGAAAGTTCTGTCGAAACAACCATTGTGGAATCACTTGTTGACTTTCTATAAAGAGCAGAAGGTTCTTGTTGAAGGACCGTTGTCTAATTTGAAAGAGTCGATGATTCAATTTGCAAAACCGAAGAAGCTGATTAATTCTGAAAATCCTGGATCGCATTTCATGACCACATCAATGTTTGATGCACGTGAAGCATTAGTGCCTGGCTCAGTATATGATCGTACGAATGTGGCAATCAATGGAAGTCAGTACAACTATCCTCGTGCAGCAATGCCACTGGATGTCTTCAGTCGCACCCACGATCCCATTTCGTATATATCGCCTGAACGCGCACAAGCAGCAATGAATAATTTACCCGTGCCAGTGGGTATGTTTATGAATATGGCACATATTCCGCCGCGTTTTTACAATCAACATCAGCAGGCATTGCAAGCGCGTCAAACGCAAACTCCACGTGCACGCAAAAATAATATGAATCCGTCTCGTCAAAGCTTGAAGAGCAAAACGCTGAGCCAGGAACAAACTCAGACGTTCAGCCAGAGCCTGCAATTGACACAGGGCATGTCTCAGCCAGGCTTGTCCCAACCGGGCTTTAGTCTCTCTCAGCCAGGACTATCGCAAGCTGAACTAAGCCAAGATCCGTACATGGCTGAATACCAGTCACAGATGGATGGACTCCTATCGCAAGACTCGACGTATCAAGGCGATCGCTCTGCGTTTTATCAGCCCGGCACTCAGTTCTCACAACCATACTGAAGGCCAATCGACATTGGGGGCGCGATTAATTGCAACAAACAGCAAAACAAGTCCAAATGTACCGACCAGCAGTCAAATCAGCAATGTACAACGATCGCAATGCGTTCAAATAACAAACAAATCGATCGATCACATCACAAATGTGGAGGTGCGACGAAATGGGATCGACTACTGATTACATTGGATTAACGATCAATGTAAATCCAAGTATACCAAACAAACAACGTCGTTAATTTCTTCTACTTAAATCAAAATGTTCCATGCTACGACTTCAAACCGACGCAAAAATGACGGAGAGAGTTTATGGACCCGGAATATAAATTGTCAGTATGAAGCGACATCAAAGGGTTCAGTCAGCGGTTGTGGATGCGCAAACGGCTACAACTGCATCAATGCGATAGATTACGAGGAAAATATCTGCTTAACACACAACTCATGCTAATTAGAAGTGAAAGCAAAATCGTGGGCAGCAAAAGACGTGACGAACGACGACGACCAAGCCAACGATCGACATGAATACGAGGGGTACAGGCAAAACCAAAAGCATGTGCGCTATAAAGTGGAGATTCATCAAGAGGAGATTCTTCCCCGAACAATAATTAATTGTTTCAACGTGGAATGGAAGGCAATACATTCAGTAATTGTTTCAGAAAAACAACAACTTTTTTTCTGATTTTTGATCGCTAAATGATTGCTCAAAATTGATTTAAAAAGTTTTGCATGGCAAGATGCACATGTTGATACGGCTGGTACGATATAAAGAAGTACGAATAATCTTTGTTTTTTTTATCGGTTTCTTCGATTAGCTTTTTTATTTTTTTCGTTGCACTAAACTAATCATTTCATCTCAACCAAAAATCATTTTAGAATTTTGCAAAATTGTAAGGCTCATCATCAAGTTATTAGAAAATCAATCGTCCGATTGCTGCTAATATGGATAGTTATTTTAATTAATTATTACAAGACCCACGTGTTTTCTTTAACTTTGAAATAGAATTTTTGATTGATGTTACTTTACGGATTAAAATTTGTTATGAGCGTAGAAGGAAATAATTGTGTTTTGTTTACCATGGAAACCGATGTTCCTTCTCCTGGATGTTTGAGAACGTTAGTGGTGTATCTACCTCGATATCAGCGACAACTTTTAATCCAATGAATTTGTAATACAAATCCGCACTAACGTTCTTGGTGTCTGTTACTTTCATTGCGATATCTTCGGCCTTTAAAATGTCCCCACGTTGCAATTTACGGGCAGCGACCAAACACTTACCAAGCTTTAGATGGCACGGCATTTCGCATGGATAGAAACCCCGATCTGCTCCTCCCATTAACTTTTCGATGTTACGAATTCGTAAGACCATAGAGTAGAACTCCTCTGGAGTTGATGAAGATCTATGATCACTCCCCTTCATGGTCCTATCCATTGTAAAGTGACGTTCGATCACCTTAGAGAAAATAATTAGTACGAGAAGGGCTAATTAGATAGAATTTACCTTTGCTCCTGCAGCCACGGCAAATTCCGCAATACTTGTTTCTTCATGCCCAGAATAACCGAAGTGAACTCCTGGAAACTTCTGTTGAAACGTGTGTAAAATTTTTAAATGCACATCTTCGGGTTTCGTTGGATACGCAGAAACGCAATGCATTAAAACAAAGTTATTATGGTGTACGGCAATAGTTGTATATATTGTTTCAATGTTGCGCATGTTATTCATTCCCGTTGATATAATTAACGGAATATTTAGCAAAGCAGCTTTTTCAATCAACGGATAGTTATTTGCATCTCCAGATCCGATTTTAATGAATGGGGGATGTAAAGAATGTATGAATTCCAACGATGACATATCAGTTACAGACGATGTAAATAATATACCAATCTTTTTAGCATATCCGTGAAGAGCCACGATTTGATCTTCTGAAAATTCTAAATGCTTTCGATGTTCCCCGTAAGTAGCACCCCAGGAATTTTCATTAACGTATGGACGAGCAAGGGCTGCTTCCGTAAAACGTTCGGACAAAGTAGATTTTTGAAACTTTACACAATCGGCTCCTGCGTCCTAAAACCATCCATTATTGAATTTATACATTACATTTGCAGAACTTTTCTTACCTTTGCTAATTTTATTAACGTTTTGGCTAACTCAAAGTCTCCTTGGTGGTTTTGACCAATTTCCGCAATTATAAAGGTTTTATGATTTGTACCTATCCGAACTGGCCCATTATAAGTTTTCAACACCAAATCCCGTGCCATTGCTAACTTGACCAAGATGTGAATAACAGTAAATTTGATATCTAGTTGAAGTCTCCATACAACCGAGATACAGCATTCGCATTTGCGTGATAACATTCCAGTTTATATTTGATTATAATACGTTTAAATTTTAAATAAAGAATGGCGCATTTGAATTTGCTCTGCCTAAACGTAATCAATTTAAATTACGCACAATTTATCCCTTTGTATTATAGTTATTGGACGCAATTATGGAGTTAAATATATTACGTCTTAATCTATTCAAAGTTAATTTACATTAATAATCATAAAAGTCAATTCAGGAATATATTTATTAAGTTATTTTTAAAATTTAAACCAATTTGAGACTTAACTCGCGCAATATACTCTGTGAGTGTAATTCCTGCTGTATTTAATTCCCCCTGCTGTATTTAAATGTTATTAAAGGTCATTAAAGTGCGCGCTTACTGCATTCCTAGGCATTTAAATGTTTAAAAGGTCTTTAGTTTTAATATTTTTGTATGGTGGCGTCAAGAGCACCGGATCGGATAGTCTCGGTCCTGGTCGGAACACTTGCTGCTTATGGTCGTAAACATATGTTTTGTAGTCTTAACCTCACCAAAGTGCATTCTATTGTGCTAATTGGTGTCAATTAGAAGTGTAATAATTGATTGATAAGTGAGTTAATTTAGCGATTAGCGAAACAATTTAAGCGTTAATAATCGTAAGTAATATTTGTACTCATTTTCACAGCATTTTGTGTTTCCACTTAATGTAAATTGTAATGTGTTGTTGCATATGGTTATAACTTGTTAAAAGTTAAGGTGAAGAATGACAACTTCTTAGCTACTTACAATGTTTGTTGCAGGTATTCTTCATACAATAGAAGTTATGGCTGATGATTCAGACAGAAACAAGGAATATGATGACATTCAATGTATCATGGCAATGGTAGGAATATGTAAAGCAGAAATCGGTGGGAATGTAGAAATGGCAGACAACTGTGAAGAATGACTTAATTGCTTAGCTACTTATAATACACTGAAATGGGATTGCAATCATCATGAAAATTGGTAGGCTCATTATTATTGCAACAATGGTTAGTATTAGGATTTAATTTTCTCATCAACTTGTTTATTTTATGAACTCTTCTAACTGATAGTAATTTTTTCAGTTTCTAGCCAAAAACTCACATTGAAATGGGATTACAATCATCACATAAATTGATAGGCCCATTGTTATTGCAACAATGACAACAACTTGGGTTGTAATTGGATCAGAATCATCATGAAAATTGGTAGGCTCTTCATTATTGCAACAATGGTTAGTATTAGGATTTATTTTCTTGTCAACTGGTTTATTTTATGAACTATCTCAATTGATGGTAATTTTTTCAGTTTCTAGCCAAAAACTCACATTGAAATGGGATTGCAATCATCACATAAATTGATAGGCTCATTGTTATTGCAACAATGACAACAAGTTGGGTTGTAATTGGAATAGAATCATCATGAAACTTGGTAGGCTCATCATTATTGCAACAATGGTTAGTATTAGGATTTAATTTTCTGATCAACTGGTTTATTTTATAAACTGTCCTAACTGATGGTAATTTTTTCAGTTTCTAGCCAAAAACTCACATTGAAATGAGATTACAATCATCATGAAAATTGATAGGCTCGTTGTTATTGCAACAATGACAACAACTTGGGTTGTAATTGGAATAGAATCATCATGAAACTTTGCAGGCTCATCGTTATTGCAACAATGGTTAGTATTAGGATTTAATTTTCTCATCAACTGGTTTATTTTATGAACTCTCTTAATTAATAGTATTTTTTTCAGTTTCTAGCCAAAAACTCACATTGAAATGGGATTGCAATCATCATGAAAATTGGTAGGCTTATTGTTATTGCAACAATGACAACAACTTTGGTTGCAATTGGATTAGAATCATCATGAAAATTGGTAGGCTCATCATTATTGCAACAATGACAACAACTTGGGTTGCAATTGGATTAGAATCATCATGAAAGTTGGTAGGCTCATTGTTATTGCAACAATGACAACAAGTTGTGTTGCAATTGGATTAGAAACATCATGAGAATTGGTAGCCTCATTGATATTGCAACAATGGTTAGTATTAGGATTTAATTTTCTCATCAACTGGTTTATTTTATGAACTCTCCTAATTAATAGTATTTTTTTCAGTTTCTAGCCAAAAACACCCATTGAAATGGGATTGCAATCATCATGAAAATTGGTAGGCTCATTGTTATTGCAATAATGACAACAACTTGGGTTGCAATTGGATTAGAATGATCATGAAAATTGGTAGGCTCATTGTTATTGCAACAATGACAACAACTTGGGTTGCAATAGGATTAGAGTCATCATGAAAATTGGTAGGCTCATCATTATTGGAACAATGGTTAGTATTAGGATTAAATTTTCTTGTCAACTAGCTTATTTTGTGATAACTAATTATGTATTCTTACAGAAAATTGATCATAACTCCACTTCTGATGCAGCCAGTGAGTACGAACTGGGTAAGTATGTTGGCACATGTGCTTCGGTACATGCTTGGCCCTTATTTTTATGATAACCCTTATAGTTTACCCATAATAACTAATTATGTATTCTTACAGAAGATTGATCATAACTCCACTTGTGATGCAGCCAGCTAGTACGAACTGGGTAAGTATGTTGGCACATGTGCTTCGGTACATGCTTGCTCCTTATTTTTATTATAACCCTTATAGTTTACCCATAATAACTAATTATGTATTCTTACAGAAAATCGATCATAACTCCACTTGTGATGCAGCCAGCTAGTACGAACTGGGTAAGTATGTTGGCACATGTACTTCGGTACATGCTTGCCCCTTATTTTTATTATAACCCTTATAGTTTACCCATAATAACTAATTGTTTATTCTTACAGAAGATTGATCATAACTCCACTTGTGATGCAGCCAGCTAGTACGAACTGGGTAAGTATGTTGGCACATGTACTTCGGTACATGCTTGCCCCTTATTTTTATTATAACCCTTATAGTTTACCCATAATAACTAATTATGTATTCTTACAGAAGATCGATCATAACTCCACTACAGAAGGTCGATCACAACTCCACCAGTGATGCAGCTAGCTGGAGCAAATACGAAGTTTGATTATTTTACATAAAAAGTCGTCAAGTTTATTAAATAATTAAATACATCTCTTTGCGTTTATGCATACCTGATACGAAATCTTAATTTTGCCGTTCTAAAAATGAAAATTGCGACCAATATTTTTTTAAAAATGGCGGACTTTTGGCATCCATTTTTTTAATTAAGTTTACCTCTTTGCGTTTATGCATACTTGATACGAAATCTTAATTTGGCCGTTCTAAAAATGAAATTTTCGACCAATATTTTTTTAAAAATGGCGGACTTTGGCATCCATTTTTTTAATTAAGTTTACCTCTTTGCGTTTATGCATACTTGATACGAAATCTTAATTTTGCCGTTCTGAAAACGAAATTTTCGATCAATACTGGTTGAAAATTTCGTTTTCAGATCGTCAAAATTAACATTTCGTATCAGGTTTGCATAAACGCACAGAGATATATTTATTTAAAAAGTTGCGTACTAAATACACACACATGCACACCCAGTGATTCACATATACACCAGATTCATTTATGCGAAGGGGTATTTTTAAAAGGTGGATTACTCATGAACCAGTAGTCCTAGAGCGGAGTACGATACCTCATTTTAATCAGGGCGGTTCCCTTTATCTGTCATGAAACACTAAACCTTATCGGATACTATTTTAAAATAAAAAATAAACAATTTTAGGACAAAATTCAATGTAGGCAACCAGTATGACATGCCGTGTGTCGCCATCTCGGATGAATCTATGAAACTAATTTGGCCATCTATTGGGACTTTAGCGAACTAACATTGCCATAAGGAAATACATAATGTTTAAAATATTAAATTTGCAACGCCATTTATGGAACAGGAACTAAGAAACCATAAGAACCGTCTACAAATTTATTGATTATCATTCCTCAGCAATATGATAGGCGTAATCATTCACTTTACTGATCAGCTGTTATGGGTGATTGGCTCATCAGCTGTTATTGCAGACTGTCTAAAATAAAATACAAGCTAAGATTAAAATTAAATATGATTACAAATATAAACTTGCATGCATGCTTACCTACTCACTTTGTTTAACGCAGGTCCTCTTTAGCAATCAACTGTTATGGGTGACTGTCTAAAATAGAATACATACAAGCTAAGATTAAAATTAAATACAAATGAGGACTTGAAGACTTACCTACTGACAACATTTGGGGCAGATTCACTTTACTGATTAGCTGTTATTGCTTGAATGGCTAATCAGCTGTTATGGGTGAGTGGCTAATCAGCTGTTATTACTGACTGTCTAAAATAAAATACAAGCAAAGATTAAAATTAAATATGAATACAAATGACGACTTGCATGCTCACCTACTCACTACATTTGAAGCACATCCACTTTACCAATCAACTGTTATTGGTGGATGACTAATCAGCCATTATGACTTTCTAAAATAAAATAAGAGATAGGATTAAACGTAACATTTAAAAACATATGAGGACTCACCTTCTTACCTACTGATTACATTTGAGCAAAGATTGAAGTAGATCAACTTAGTTGTTGTGGGTGACAACCTATAAGAAAACCAAAAATTAAATAATACTTAAACCATAAGAGCTAGAAATGTGAGTAAAAATGAGGTAGTGCATGCGTACCTACTTGCTAAGTTTGAAGCAGATTGTATTCACAGGTCAGCTAACATGAGTGATAATCTGAAAGAAAACAAAAAATTGTTAAGAGTACATGCATTAGCAACTGTAAAGTCACATGCAATAGAATTAAAATTAAATGATAAAATACAAACATGAATGCGGATACTTCTGTACTCACCAAGCTTGAAGAAGCTCTTCTGTCCAGATCAGGTATAATGAGCCATTAAAGAAAACAACCAATTATTTTTTTTTGAACCATTGAAGCAAAATAAAATAGTACATACTGTTCTCATTCCTCTTCTTTTTGTTCCTATCTGTTTTAGATTTGGGAGAACTTATTAGCGATTTTATATAAACTCATGGCAACTTTGATCAACTCATGTTGTCATTGAGCATCAAGCACTCATAGATTTGGAGTCATTGATGATGAACTGAAAACATTACACACTTTTGCAAATAAGGAATTGTTTTCTTTGCTAACTTAAGTTGTAAAGTACATATGAAAGCTTTCAACATTAAAATCAAAGTACAATACAATATAAAATGAAACCAGAAAGCAATAGAAAACTTACTATTAGCAGCTGAAAGAAGCCTTTAATACGAACAATAAGTAAGACTTACCAAGTTATCTTTATTGCCAGACCACCATGTGCCATAAGCATTTTGACTCAAAAGCTGCCAGCCATTTGCTGCCCATTTTCTGATGTTTATATCAGTAGCTCTTTAGCTCTTTCAGTCAAGGTTTCCTGCTGGCATTCAAACTAACCATATTTGTTCACTGCTGTACTTGAGGCATACCTTCAAAATAAAGAAGTGTTTACATTTTAAAAGACTCTTTGAAATAGAAATGGAATAGGAGTAGTGTTCAATGATGAAAAGAAATTAATAAGGGGCAATGAAATGAGAGATTGTAAATAAATGAATAAACAAACTCGACCCTTTTTCAGTGACTAATACTGAAATGAATTAAGTACCTTAAGAAATGCAGATTTGTCCAAAATATGTTGAAAATTCTATTCTATTGATTACAATATGCGTAATTAGATTAAAACTTTACTTTAATTAGATTAATTAAGTAAATAAAGTTTATTAGAACCGAACAAACAATGAACACAGACCACTCGGCACGCACAACAGCTGATCAACTGATCAACGCTAATCAGCATCAGCATACTAGCCATTGGAGCGTGTGGTTGCAAGTACTAAGTGTTGCCTATAATATGACGAACGTATATGCAACGTATTGTACATTTAATTAGAGAGGGACGTTAAAATACCTAATGAATTGTTTTCAATTCTATATTTGAGAATATATAAGGGCAAGATCAAATTTCACTAGAGCAACAACGCTCCATAGCCTAGTGGTAAAGGCTATGGATGTGATCTGTGTGTCTCAGGTTCGAATCCCGAGACTGGCAACTTATATTTAAGTTTTAAATTCTATATTTGAGTCTATAAGGGCAAGATCAAATTTAGCTAGAGCAACAATACTCCATAGCCTAGTGGTAAAGGCTATGGATGTGATCTGAGTGTCTCGAGTTCGATCCCCGAGTATGGCAGCTTAATTTCTTAAGTTTTCAATTCCTTGTACGCTTGAGGCCCCTCTTCGGACTTAGCCTAAGTCCGGAGAGAGGTCCGCAAAGCGTACAGGGTACAGGGCCCCATTTTTAATTTTTGAAGCCCGTTCGTTAAGATTGTCTTGTGACGGCCCACCCCGCCGCTTCGCTCCCCGGCAGTAGACTGCCTCCCCATTCCCGATTTTCGTTACCAACAGGCCTCGGTTTGTGACGTCATAGAGTAGGGGGGCGCTTCTTTTCTCAAGTGGGGACTTAGAATTATTTTCTAAGTGCTTGCTTTGAATACATATGGCCAATTGAATAACCATACCACTTAAGAAGTACCTTCGCGCTGCCTGACGCCATGTAACTACTTGGGAAGTATTTGCCGTTAGAATTTTAAATTTTTGAAAAATTTCAGACCCCAGGATTTGAACCAGGGACCTCACGGTTACTGGACATGTGTTTTACCACTGCACCACTAACTGTTATACTGTAACTGAATTAAAACTTATACTTGTCCGTTGTTTTCTGTATTACTTGAATGACTAGCATGTAACTGCATAAGTATAAGCAGCTTTAGGCCCCCGGTGCTTATAGATACCCAGTTAACTAATTATTATCATTAGAATTCTTGAGGAATTTATCAGTATTAGTATTGGCTTTTGATCCAACATAGTTTCCGAGTTTGTTGCTAATAACTTCTGTTCTAATGTTGCTGGGAGGCTGAAACAAGTTTAATATATGCGCGCTTTGACCTGCTGATTATTGTTAGTTAATTAAAGGCAGGAAAGGATTTTATTTTGTACAAAATAAGCTTACATTATTAGGGTACGACTTAAAAGGTATCTGTTGGTTTTCCATATACATTATATAAACGTTTCCACATACTAAACATGTTGTTTTCTGGATTGCGTACCAATTTTAAATGTTCACCTATGTCCATGCAGATTATATCAGTGCTATTTGAAATTGCATTGGCCGTTGGCCAAATTTTATTCTCCAACAAAATATCCACGACTGGGGTTGGATTTCTATAATGCAAAGTAAATAGTAAACTAAAAACAATCAACTCTAGACACGTACCCAGTTTTTGCAAAGTTTGTCCACATCTTAACTAGCCTGCTGCGCACAAGCTTGTCCAACTTTGTGAATTGTGTGATATCAGTGTTATTAAAGTTTTTCGTGTTTGTGCGCCAAATATAATTAAGATCTGCACTATGTTGCACTTTACCCAAACCAGCTATGGTCGTTTTCCACAGTCCCAGTTTGCCGAAATAAGAAAAGCGGTAGTAATAAACTGGTGCGCGACGACTCAGCAATTCAACAGCTTCACGCGTTGGCCGATCAAATAAGTGGTCACTCAAGTACTGGAAAGAAAAATTAATCACATTCAGCAACGATCTGATGCAATAGCTTTTATCTTACTTTGATGATTTTAGCGTTGCTGTTGAGCGTAATCGGAGCCAAGTCGAAGTAAAAGTTGCGTATGAAAGTCGCCACGTTCAACACCGAGTCGAAAAACGACGCGTACATATCAGTTGGTACAAGAATTGCAGGAGCTGCATCGACTTGCAAAAGAAGTGGTCGCAATAACGTTAAATCTACAAAGCAAAACATTGGAATTTATGCTTAACTTAATTGTGAGTCTTACTATCTGCAACAATTAATGCCTCTTCTGAATTGAATCCTAAAATATAGGGTATGTTGGGAAAATCACCCTTCTTCAGCTGGTCGTAGCTTTTACTCGTTACCAACGCATTAGGATTTGGCGCTTCCAAGTTAGGAGCAAACGCTAAACCATTTAAGATCCCTACCAAGAATCCCGAGTCCTAAAATACAAAAGAAATCAAGAAATCTGTTTAAATTCTAATTATAAATAATTACTTACTCCTAGAAACACCCCTAAAGCAGCCAATTTTAATACGGTAACATCCACACTCCTGAGACAGTTTACTAACAGTTGGCTATCGAAGATCATAAGACCACAAAGTGTCGCAACTGCAATCCGATTTGCAACATCTCGTGGATTACGTTGAAATGACCAAGGGCATAAAGTATTGCCACTTTGCGCAATCACTTTGTTAAAATAATTTTTGCCCTGTGTGAGAGGTGATTGCGCCAAGTACATTGCCATTGCCGCACCAGCAGATTCGCCAAAGAGGGTGACATTATGTGGATTTCCGCTGAACCGTTTTATATGTTTCTGTACCCATTGCAAACCGAGCAAAATATCTTTTAATCCATTGTTCCCTGGGCAGACTGAATCACCAGTGCTTAAAAATCCTAAAAACCATATAATTAATCTTAAAATCAAGAGAAACGCGCATTTTAAATTAATACCAAAAACGCCAATGCGAAAGTTCAAGGTGACTACCACAACATTTTGTTCCAAGAAGTAATCAGGCCCATAATAATTATACGAAGAATCTCCATTCATTTGCGCACCACCGTGAATCCAGAACATCACTGGCAACAAGTCTTCCTGACTGTTATTAGATTTTGTTGGAATATCAATTGGTAACTAAAAATTCATAGTTAATAAAAATAATAAATAACATCACTAAATCATCTTTAAAATTAAATATAACATCATCGCATAAAGTAAAAGATGCGCGTTAACAGTCACATGTTAATTGAGATCGTAAAAACTTACTTGAGGTGTATAAACATTAATATACAAACAATCCTCAGACTCGGGAATGCCTGAATCACTTTCTGGTACTTGTATGCAACTATTTCTATCCTCTGTCGCATCATAAATACCCTTCCAGGGCTTAACTGGTTCAGAGGGTTCAAAACGCACAGGTGGTTCTGCATAGCGCATTGAACGAAATCCATAAAAGATTCTGCGCTTCGTCTCAGTTTTGCCCACGCGTCCGCGAACTTTCCCAAGTTCTAATTCAATGTCAACGGCGCGTATCTACGGATTACATGAAATTGTTAGCAAACTTTAGTTAGTTATCCAATAAGCACATTATGTTTACACAAGAATAGATTCATATGAATTCAATTGCAATTGTGAACCAATTCAGTAGCGGCAAACAAACAAATAAACAAATGGTGATTATTGCATGGACATTTTATTCACCATAAACGGCAAGGCAGAACGTTACGTAACGTTGCACTTTCAATGTGAAATAACTTTTTAACTGGCGTGTCTTTACACTCTAGTGAGTTTTGACTTATTATGAGAATTTATTCTTTCGGCATATCTAATAAATCTAATCTCATTGTGAAAATATATACGTTACATATGCGCTCATATTTGAGTAATTGAATTTTACACATTTTGATTGTCTAATTTTACTTTCTATTTTAAACCCCAATAAATAAGTAAGTTTCAA
Source organism: Aleochara curtula (assembly GCA_963978815.1). NCBI lineage: Eukaryota > Metazoa > Arthropoda > Insecta > Coleoptera > Staphylinidae > Aleochara > Aleochara curtula. The sequence goes on along the minus strand of OZ022221.1, from coordinate 9,411,453 downwards.
GTTACTTAGGGGAGCGCAACTTTGATAGAACCTTGGCATTAACCACCATTCAAATTTAAAACCTTGACACGCTTATAAGTTATCTAGCGCTTAAATTAATAAAATAATTAACAAATACTTACTCGCTTTTCATATTTCCCCATGTCATCAATATCCGCAAGTCTATCAAAGATTTCTGCCTCTTTCGGAATAGCATTGTTACTTCTCACTTTACTTTCTGCAGTTGTTAATTTCAATAAATTTCCTTCTTCTTTAATCAATGGCGAATGGCTGGTTAACGAAGATATTTTAGCACGCACATTATTCAACTTTTCTTTAAGTTCTTCAACGGCTCTTTCATCAACTTTAATATTATTATCCGTCGCTGTCTCGTCAATTATTATTGCTGTCGTCAATGTTTTGTCGGTTGTTAAGTTCGCTAATGAGTTCTTCTTCAATGTCAATACATTTACATCTTTGTTGATAAATGAAACACTTTCCGTTGTTGAATTTACTGCACAAACACGAACAATTTGCACGCATGCAAACAAAAGCGTGGTGTATGAAAAGCGCATTTTACATTTCACCATAATGCACAGCAACGAAAATTTTGATCTAGTTTCAAAGACGCATAACTCTGTCCACTTCTTTAGTTCGCGGCGAATTGGCGTTCAACTCAACGCTCGCGCGTTCTTACTTTCGGCTACTTTGCTTCGGTCTTTAGTAATGCAATAAAATGTGCGGCGTTTATTGCAATCATTGAATAATGTGAGCGGACGGATTGGCGAAGGACGTTTCCATATGTATAATCAGCCACGTCCCGTGCAGAAAGCAATTAATCTTATTGCCTATTGCTTTCAACAATTAAAAGTTTGATTTTGCATGATCAACAATATTTCGTCATAAAAAATGCAAAACACTGCATCGGCCGGGAATCGAACCCGGGCCGCCCGCGTGGCAGGCGAGCATTCTACCACTGAACCACCGATGCTACATCGGTATACATCTCGGATCTTCATATCCACAGCTATAACGTACTAGTAATTAGTATGAAATAAATAATGTATCAATTAACTTACAAGTTGAGTAAATAACGTTACTCTTAAAAGAATACCAACGACAATTCTAAAGGTGTGGCACCAGTTTTTGCAAGGTCTTTCCATAAAATGCAATTACTTTCATCATGCGCAAGATCTAATTTTAACTATAATTTATCTGCATTTAACATTACTTCCACGTCGCTTGAATAAATAGACATTATTTTAAATAATGCGATAATTGTTATAGAAAGTATATATTCAAAAAAAATTGGACGGTCAAGGTGCCTTAACCGTATATGTATTATATTCCAACCTTGTCTAGGGGAGTGCTAACCGTCTCTCCTTTCATACAACACACTTGGTAGGGCAAGGCATCGACATTAATACGGTAGCATTAGATAATCGTGTATTGGAACTAACGTTTTTAAATAATTTTGTAGCTGAAATGAAATAATCAACCAACGGACAAGGTACATTACCAAAGAAAGCACTATCTCAGTAAGCTAATTGTGAAAGAAAATTTTAAAAATATTTGAATCTACTTTAGTTTCATAAACGAGTAAATTAATTAGCAAATTACGTGATTGTCATGTAATTATAGCGGTGTTTAAAGACATTGTCCAGTTCTTCTTCCATATAGTAATGAAATTTTGAATATGTCCATTGCGATATGAAACTATTTATTATATATTTGAGATAGCAAAATTGAAATGATTTAAATACCTATACGAGAATGTGTACGTTTACTTGTAAACAGTAATTCCATTTGCCAATTATACAAGTTAGTAGTGTCGCTATTATCAGAAAACAATATTTATCAGTGTAATTCTTTCTTAAATATGTCCATAAGCATATAATTCCTAGAAATATGGCAATCATGGCATGTGTGCAATAATAATTATTGCAACTATTTTTTTAAAATGAGCTATCTGGAATATAAATACAATTTTACCCGCTTCAATTGTTATAAGTTGATAAGTAAATTGCTTACAACATGAAGCTCTTTCTGCTACTGGCAATATTCAGTGTTCTTGCCACATGTTGGGCAAGGCCTGGACTTGAAGCACTTGTTGATAAACTTAAAATCAAATTTACCAAGAAACCAATCAAAGTAACTGAAGCACCCACTGAACCACCTACTGAACCCCCAACTGTACCAACAAAGTACACAATGCCACCAAAGAAGACTACCAAATATTATGGACATGGGGGTCACCATCATCATGGAGGACACCATGGTGGGCATGGAGGTGGTTATGGTGGGCATGGAGGCGGTTATGGTGGGCATGGTGGTTATGGGGGTGGTGGATATGGAGGAAGGTGGTAAATTTTGACTTCTTACGTTATGAATATGAAATCATCTCTTCAATAAAGTATGGCAATTGTATATGAATTCAGTTAATTATTTCCTTAATACCTAAGTGTAGATTATAAAAGTTCAGCTTCAGATCGAACATATTCCCCAATGTCTGATTGATGAAAACAGACTATAGATAATGGATCTGCATGTCTGCAATCTGCTGTGCTTTTAGCTGCAACACCAAATCCAAGGGGCAAATCAGACATACTGTACACAACAACTCCACTGTATCGCTCAGTGTTCTCACTAATTCTTCCCATTCCAGATTTTGCAATGTGATTGCCATATAAAAATTGTTGCTCAGCAGGTGTCTTTAGCCAGAGTTTACATTGAGCATATGGTGCAAGATATGTGAGTGCTGTAATATGCAGTACAAACTTGTTGCTTTTTGTAAACTTCCCAAAACATGTGCCTGCACACACAAGGTGATCTGTTGAGACTGTTTCAGCCAGTTTCAAAATTTTCTCTGAAAGGTAATATACTCGATCCTTTTGTTCCCGGAAACAGTACAATCCATCAGGCCTTTCAATTAATGACTTAATGTTTGATCCAATACTGAAAACAAAGTGTATGAATAGTGTGTTGCTACACAACAGTTGTAAAACTTACTATTTCGACAGTTTCTCAAACAAAATTTTTGTTCTCTCTTCACTCAGACGTCTCATGATTGCTTTAAATACCTTTTTTGTATGATTTACACTATCTTGCGAATATAGAATGAGTTTTATTTTAACTCTGCAAAACTTAGCACATTGACAACCAGTAGACTATAACCTTAAATAAACGGCATGCGCTGAAGTAAACAAATATGGTTGCAAGTATTTAATTGTCAAATGTGTTGCATAACAAACACCCCATGAACGACAGCTGTATTGCAAAAATTTTGGGGTCACATTTCAGCTGAATAGTACACACGTTAATGCGCGTAATAGCAAGACCTAAATTGAAATTTTGTATTTTAGAACATTAATAAATTCGTTTAAAATTATCAGCATCAGCAACGCGCATGTTGTCAAATATTCCACCTTGTTTGTTTCCTTGTTTCACGCAGTACATCATCATCTCGACGATTTGGTGTTGATAGACAATTTGGCAATATAATGTAAATTAAGCAGTATTTGTTTACGTACTATACAAGTTATTTTAACCAAAATGAATGCAAAACGTATTACTCCCCTATTAATGCGATTATCAGCACGTTCTCGAGGTACAAGCTACGTGAATGTTTGCCGCTTCAACCTGCAAAGCGGTACCCATCATGCCCCAACAACTAAAATAAGGTAAGCAAATGAAGTTAAATACATGGCAATATTCCTAGCGATGATCTATGTTCTAGTGTGAAGAAACAGCCTTTAACAGACATAAAACCAAATATATCAGTTCATGACAATAGTATGACTGTGGGGACAGCTCAAAAAGGTATCCTATTTTTGTTGTTGTTATGTCACAATATTTAAACATGACCTCCTCCTAGAATTCAATGAGGATGCTGCAATATTCAAGCTACGGCAATGTGGAATCAACTCTGATATAAGATGTTTAAACACGCGACGCCAATTGCAACAAAAACTGTGGGCTGACATCCAGAATTACAACCAATTCAGCATCAATTTACTCAATGCCTATCTTCAAGTGTGCATTGAAAATGAGTTGAGCATTGATCATAAAGCATTCCTGAAACAAGCAAAACCCTATCAGCCAAATCAGCAAACATACTTATACCTATTACAGCTTTATTCAAAATTGGGTGATGTGAATGAAGCAGTTGATATATTGACTGAAATGAAGCTCCAAGGCCTCTCTGTTGATGAGAATGTTTTTAACGCTCTTATCATTGGCTACACTTACCACAAGGGACTGGAAGGCGCAAATTATGTACTTGGAACAATGAAACTAACAAAAGTACCGATAACAACTAAAACTAATTGGGCCATATTGGACGGATTGATTAGTTATGGCAATCGTAATGAATTTCGCCAATTTCTAGAAATAATACCAAAACTGTCTCAGCGTGACAAAGAATATATGGATTTGCTTTACGCTATGGGCGTGCGTGGTCATCATTTGTGGCTTGGTGATATCCTTGGAGATTTTGATTGGGATGCAAAAGATCGTACATTTATGAATTCAATCCAAGAAATGTGTTTGCAGTTGGTCAATAGACATCAGGCAGATGCTGCCATCCACTTTTATACCACATTTGTTGAACCAATGCCGAATGAACCATATGGCCAAAATCTTTTGAATGAAATGCTTGACTGTAAGATACCCATCCAGACTGTTATAGATGCTGCAAGACGATTGCAGGGGAAAAATGCATTCGCACTATTTGATTTAACTTTCATGACTCTTCAAAAGCAAATGATTCCCGATTGTTATCTGGCAATGCGATATTTGCCTTTTGTACGACCTCATTTCTTTTGGCCTGTGCTGCAAATTGAAGGCAAACAAAAAGGCGAGTTTGGAGTTCTACACGTCCTGAAGAAAATGAATGAATTCAATGTGAAACCAGACTACTCCACATTCGAAGACTACGTCTTTAAATACTATAATTTGGGTGATCCACAAAGCGTAATGCAAAGTGTCACACAAATACCAAATATTATGCAACGTGATGCTTTGTCTCCATTGGTATCGCAATTGTTGAGAGATAAACGTATTGATGATGCAAAATTACTTTGTAGGTTTTTTACCTGGCGATAGTTGTAAATTCTAATTTTTTCATAAATTTACAGGTGTAAGCAGTAATAAAATACCCTTGAATGGTGACCGTATTATGGCAAATCTTGTTTCCGCTTGGGAATTCACTCATAATGAGAGCGTTGTACCACTATTGCAAAAAATCTGCGAGACGAATTCACCCAGTACAGATTGGGTAGGTATTTTCCTCAATCGTTGCCTGAGAACATGCCGAAACGCCAACGATATTGCGAAATTCGCATGCTTAGCTCATGCATTGGAGAAGAATCATCTAAGAATTACTTCAACGTTTTATGATTATATGATGGAGTCTATTGCGAGGGATGAGCATCTATCCAAGTTTAAAGGTGACTTGGAAGCTCTTCTAGAAAAGCTAATGGACATTACGAAGCAGGATGTTGCTTACATTGCGCATCCGAAAGATATGAATATCGAAGAACTAGAAAATCATTTAGTTGAACTCGAGGCAAAAAATATGGAAACGCGAGGTATTTTGCGCAAATTGATCATCGCACACGCGAAACTTGGACATTACGAACGCGTTCAAGAACTCCGATTGTACGCCAAGAGTCGAAACTATGAAGAAACTGCAGGGATGAAAAGCGCACTGTTTCATTCACTTGTACTCAGTGGTGACTTGAACTTTGCCCAAACCGTTTTCAAAGAGATCAAAGTGACTTATCCCAGTTTCAAGATTGATACATTTAAAATCATTGACTATGCGACGCTGCTAGTACGTAATAGCGCAGTCGACGAAGCAATTTCTGTTATCAGCAAAGAAGCCAAGCCAATGAAGTATTATCTATAGTAATATGTTACCAGAGAACATTAATTTAATATATTCTAGGGTTGATAAGGGAATGGTTCGAAACTGTTGGAATTTATTAGGGGCTGCCCAACGACCTGAAGACGCGTTTAAACTGTTTCAACTACTCGTCGAGCGCAATTACTGCAAGCCATCAAATGTTATATTAGGACCGATGTTACGACCTTTTGTCAAGCCGTAAGTATATAAAACTTAATATGAAATTGGATAAAGTTGAAAGCTGTTATTTATAGTGATACGGTCGATAAACTAGTTACAAATTTTTGTAACTGCGCTAAAGAGTATAGAGCGACTCCTTTACAATTAGAAGTACTTTGCGTTGTTTTGGAAACAAAACATGAGAAACTTTTGCAAAAAGTTGTTAACGCTATTGCAACTGTCCATGGAGCAGCGGGAGCACGCATGGGGCTTATTTCTGCGTTGGCTGAAATGGGATTAGAGAAACCTATATTGAAATTATTATCGGTAATTCTACTGAATGTGAAGGAATTCCAAAAATTTAAATTTACGTTTGTTTTAGGAGAAATCGCAATTGCGAGATAGTGACTTAATGAGTCGCATTCAGCGGTGGGTGAACGAAGGTAAAATATTGCCTCTTAAGACATTAGAGGCGGCAAACAAACGTTTATCGATTGGTGCCTTTGATAACGCATTAACATCAAGTGCAATAATGAAAATTCATTGTAATCGTCAAGATATTCAGTCGGCGCTGGATTATTGGAATGAGCTGGAGGAAAACGAAGGACGAATTAACAAACAATGTGCGGCCGAGTTGGTGGACTTGCTAAAGAAACACAACTTTAATGTACCAAGTACATTGCAAAATATAACTGTATAATGTGCGTAGAAAAATAAATAAATTAACTATTGTACTGAACTGTTAATAAATTGTAATGATTGCAAATGTTTATTTATATTCTTTGTAATTTAGATAAAGAATAAAATGAAATGATAAACATAACTAAGTATAATCTACTATAAATGCTTTGTAAATTAGAATGAGGATGAGTAAAGGAGGCAGCACAACCACAAGATTATGAACAATGATAAAATGTCTAAATGTGGCTATCTGTCTTTAAATAACATAGAAACGGGTGGCTTAGGAGCCATTAGGAACTCGAATTGTACTTTCAAATCTTGTGTCGGATGCACATCGAATTGGGAAATGACGCGCCGAAGGATAACAGGTAGTGATTGCTCCATGAAACGCTTTCCGGGACAAGTGCGGCGACCCACGCCGAAAGGCAATACCAAGAAAGTGGCAGCGGAACTAGTTTCTTGTTTTGCCTCATCTAACCATCGCTCGGGAATAAATTCATTAGGCCTTGAAAAATTAGATGCATCTCTACAAGCTAGTCCTGTCTGACAAAGGACGACCGTACCTGGTTTAAATCTATAACCGCCGAGTTCAAGCTCTTGCTCCGTTACACGCGCAAGACACATTGCCGTTGGATTTAAGCGAAATGCTTCATTGACACAAGCGCGTAAATAATCAGGGTACAGCATGAGTTTATCATGAGATGAAGGATGTCGTGAAACGATATCTAAGAGGAATACCAACGTGTTGCGCATCGTGTAGATGCCGGCGGCGATAAAGTCCACGAGCGCAGCAGTTTTTTCCCGCTGATCAATCTTGGCGTTTAACACACCTTCTAGAATTGCTCCGATGTCCGCATCATTCATTTCAGCTGAATTTATGATTTCCAATACTAGATTATAAATCTCCTCTTCACTTTCGACGAGTTGACGATAAGCGCGTGTTGTAAAATACCGCCAGAGTGGAAGGCCGTAATAAGTGTCCCGGCATGCTACGAATTGATTAGCGACCGCTTTTGCGAGGCGTCTTTGAATATCCGTTTGTTTGTTCTCGTCGTTGAACAAAAAACCCATGCGGCGTCCGAGGACCAAGCAACAAATTGATTCCAAGCCAATCCTGCTGGCAAGTTCTTCAAAATTATCGACCACATTGTTCGACTTCCTCAATGCGCATATTAAATTGCAGAAATCATCCGCAATATGCTCCAATTCTGGCAAGAAGGCGGCAATGGTTTTCGTGCTGGTCAATTCTCCAGTAAGATTGATACGTAAATATGACCATGTTTTACCTGCATAGACATTTTTGCGATAAATGCGACAGTTCAAAAGTTTAGATAGTTTTTACCTTGTTCATTAACAATTCCAGCGCTCGCATAACGATCTTTTCTAGATTTGCGATATTGAGCAATAGCTTCAGTTGGTGGCCTTATGGGGAACTTTGATGAAGATTTAAGCACTTTCTCGATATCAGCACGTGCAAAAATGTTGATAACAGGAATATTCCAAATAGCTTCTTCTTTCATGATATCTCCATACTTTTGCCGCATGTCACCGTAGAATTCGTGCACTCGATTGAAACTATATCCGCCAATGGAACTGTAGACCCATGAGGTACCAAAGATCGGAAACGGCATGGGACCAGGCACGATGTCTTTTTGTGAGCTCACCTTGTACAAGGACTGCTTAGTGCGCTCGTACACCCAAAAGAAGAAACTTCCAATCAAAAGGGTCCCCTCGACAATGATGAACATAACAACTTGCAGCAAACAGCGCAAATACGTTGCCGATTGGATACTCATCGTGGGGAATTAATAACAAAAGCAATTAGTAGTAGTAGAAGCAAAACAATACGATAAGCTGTTATTGCGTTTCGCGCTCGACCGACTGATTAGCGCCGTCTTGTCGCACTTGTTCTTTATCTCTCTGGAGCGCGCGCACGCACCTTACTAACGACCAACTCTTTGAAACAAATCGCGCTAACGGTAAAACGTGGATTTGCACGTCTTTTGCGGCGCAAAACTGATTTGCGTATAGATAGTTCGTTTGTTATTACATCATTTGTTAGCGAGCATCCGACGCGAATGAATGTGACACTTCACTCTGTAATTATGTTTACATTTTGTTTATCCAAGCGTGAGCGCTGATTTGAATATGATGCGATGGCGCCGATGGATTTTGTAACCGATTTGTTGTTTCGCTTCGCTTCGCGGATGCTTCATTCACGTGCGGTCGCGTCAACGCACGACGAGAGAATTTGGAAACTTGCGTTCGCTTGCGAGTTAAGGAAACGCACCAGACACCTCTTTTTTTGCTGGAGGCCGTTTGGCATTGACTTTGAGACATTCAACGCACACGCACTGGTTGGTGTCTTGTCTAGCCGACTAGATCTAGACGAAGGAAGAGATTGAGCGCAATCGACGGGTCGCACGCACAATACGAACGAACAATTTTTGTTGATTGCGCACCGATGCGTGCGCTACAGGCGCTCAGCCGCACAGCATCGTGGAGCACGCACTGCCGGGTCGGGAACGGCAATAATCACTTTGCAATCGGACCTTAACACTTGCGCATATTTTCCATCCATGGCAAAGAGCACTCAAGAAGTAAGTAAGTGCACGAAGAGGACGCGCCAATATACAATATGGATGTAATCCACGCGAGCGCGCACATGTTCACCGCGAGTTTCGCACATAATGCTGGATTAGTTCGGTGACCTCAACAAACTTCCAGCCAACATTGCCATTAACAACAACAACAAGCTTATGAAGATGCACATAATCTCCACATTTCATTATAACACTCAATCATTTAGTGGTTTCTTTACTATTTACTTTGCGTACTTTCTCTAAAGTTTCAAACGCATTCAGCGCTAGTTGATTATCAAATCTTGGCCATAGTCATAATAATTTATGAACATACTGTAGATGAACGTAAATTTGATGCACTTCCAGTTGTGATGAGAACGCAACTTGAGCCTCAATCTTCAATCTCATCATAATGCATTATTATGTACAATTGCGCGCATTGCCATTATGCTGATGCATCTATAAATAAGTTCCAGCATACCGTGACTGCAGTATCATGAGACACAATACTTGATAAAGATGCATTAAAAATCATAACAATATCTAAAAGACGATGAAGATTGAATTAAACCATAATTAATTACTCCTCTCTCATGTTTACGAAAGTTGATCAATAAGATAAACTTATAATGTCTCAATAATCCACATTATTGTTAACAACCCATTGTTCACAATTGTAAGATGTCAAGTTCAAACACCTGTCGCGAGTTTGAATATTCAGGGTCAGCGTTTTCAAGTTTAAGATGTATAAAGTTGAAATTTATTATGCGTTTCTTCTTAGGAGACGCTAAATATTTGCATTAGCTAAGCGTTCCGTTGGCTTACCAGAGTATGGAGTAAGTAAGTATAACGCAAATAAAGAGCCATAAAAGCCAGTCAAACACGCCGCTAATGTATGATAAAATATCTCGAAAAAATTCATTACAAGGAAGGAATTCATAACTTTTTATGAGATAGATAAAGGCTATTTTTATGTAAGAGTCTAAAGAAGTAATGCAGCCTTCGTCTTGACCTTGCGGTATAATGAGACTCTTTTGTAAGTTTATGCAATGAACTCATAAGATATTAGCAATCTTGCTATTATACCAAGGATTTCGTATTAATGCTAGACAAGGGTAAATCATTCAAGGATCCTTTGGCAATTTCCTAATTTTGCTCAATATTGGCACAAGCATTTCATGAGTACTTAAGTTTCTCTATTGTTTTGAATCTCCTTTGAGAATTCAAGCAAGTAAAGTGCTAAAATTCAAATATAAATCATTGAAATTTTATTAATTATTTCTTACCTTAATCCTTAAGTCAGAAAAATATCAAGTGTGCAATAAAATTTATGCTAAATCCATTCAATCATTTTACCAATAAGGTAGATATATAAAAATCTAAATTGTCTAAATTTGAAATTAATTTACATTAACAAAATTCACGTAAATTTATCTAGTTCTTGAATGCATGAATTTTTTATTTGCACTAGGGTGTTGTGGAGATGCTTTCGGGTAATTGGCGCGTCGCCATATCATCGTAAGCAATCGTAAAGATACTCTTCTTTTGCGCCATTGCTGGACGCGCATGTAATGCAATTCCAGAATCTACATCGCCATCAGCATGAGCACCACCGCCACCAGCTCCTAATGTTGAACCTGTTGTCGTAGAAGCTCCAAGATTACTACGACTTGCAGTCGCTTTCTGCGACTTGCTTTCATTAACATTACTATCGGTTTTTACAGTTGGAGGCATTGTTACAGCAGATTCAAATCTATTTCTTGAATGCTGAATCAGTGGATGCTCAGGACCAGGTGCTGTGGGCAGTTCAAAGTTTTTCTTTTGACGCACTTCAGAAGGCGCCATTTTCTTAGACACTTTAGTTGCGGTGGTTTTTAATTCTTCTTTGGATTTCTTGCTCGCAACTGGCTTAGGAAGCTTGGATTTTGTTTGGCTATTGGTGGATCGTCCTGTATTTGGTTTGTACCATTCCATATATCGAGCCGAGGATCGTTTACGTAAGGGTATTTTGGATTGGTGGCTAGAATTAGACGCACGCGAAATGGATAATCTTGTAAGATCTTGTTGACTGTACGCTTTTTGCCCGTTTGATTTTCTTAATGGCCGCTGTGGTTCAAGTTCTAGTGCAATATCATTTTCGGATTTACGTCTTCGACCGCTTCTTGTTCTATCGGAAGTATCCTGATACTGATTCGGGGATGAAGATTCCTCCAAAGAATCTGTATATTTATGATCTGCTTCATACGCTTCTTGTTCTTGATCTTCTTCCGATTCAGATTGGTTTAAAGAATCGGAGATTTCTTGTAAAACTTCTTTTCGTATACTTCGACTTGAAGTGCTTCTTGATTCTTTAATCTGTCCACCTTTCATCTGCCTTAAGATGCTACTTCTAGTTTGATTATATTTACTACTCTTGGGATTTGTAGCAGTGCTAGATTTCTTCTGTTTCTGGCTTTGTTCTATAATTTGTTGTTCGTGTTCAGACTCTTCTTGAATGGGTGTTCGTATTTTTCGTTTAACATTTTTATGAACACTCCGTCTTTTGCGCGAACTTCTTCGACGCATGTCTTCTTCGTCGGAAGAAGCGTCATTATCAGAGCGCGTTTTCCGCGCTGGAGGTCTAAGATAAACAAATTCAGTTTGCGTACTAGCATGATGATCTGTTTGCGTTCCTGCTGGCAAACTTTGCGTTTCTAATCTTAAATCACGTTCCCTCTCCATTAAAATCTGACGCAACAAAGCATTTTGCTGTCGGAGACTTTCCTCCAAAAGTTCATGTTCGGACTGTATGCGATTCAAAGTATTTTGCTGCAATTGCGCTTGTTGTTGTTGATCAATATATCTTCGCATTAAAATATCCTTACCATCAATGACATACGTTTGCTCTGGGATCAAAGTGACTGGTCTTTCAGTAGCTGGACCACGAGTGACCAATCGAAGAATGTCAGCTCCACCTTCACGAATATAATATTCACGTTTACGACCACGATCTGAACCTCTTTCCATTTCATGTCTACGCATTGAATCTAAGTCATCTTCATTATGTTCAGGCGTCCATGCTTCTTTCCGTCCGAACCACTCCGCCACTTGGACAGATCTATTTTCCATCGGCGCTTGTGGTGGAGGCGGTGGTGGAAGTTGCGCTGGTGGTACTGACTCAATTTCTACTGCTTGGTCTTTCACCAACACTACTTTCTCTATGTCAACTGGTGATACTCGGCGTTTCCTCTTTCTAGGTGCTACATAAAATGGACATCCTTCAAGTACGCAACATAGTACAAGAATTAAACAAGTGAGCAATATTAAAAGAAGAAGTAACAGCAGAAGCCACCATAAATTAGACCAGATACCACCAGCTGATTTAATTTGACTCTTCTCTTCTTCTTTGCGGTAAATAATTTCGCGAATTCGTTCGATATCAATTACGCTATTCGGCGAATCAAAAGTAACCGTGGTTTCCGCAATAGATCTCTCGCCCCCGGACTTTTCCGTAACGTCAAGGACATTTGGTTCGAAACCAGTGTAAGGTTTTATGCGATTTATCACTGCTTTACCTCCAATCAACTGACTAAGATACTCTTCCAACTGTTGCCGGTTAGGATTAGCACCGGAAACGACGAAAAGCATTTTATAACTTTTCGCATTTTCAGGGGGATATAAACGAATATCACATTCAGACCATAATCTTGGAACTCCATTATCATACGCTCTTGCTTTCAAATTAACGATCTCATTCTGATTCCATTCACCTGTAAGTTTCAACTGCCCAGTATTCTCATCAATTGTCAAATTACTAAACGTTCCAATCAATTCATAACGCACTTCATTATTGGGCGCAGAAATGTCGTTATCAATGGCAGTAATAAACGCGTCCACAGTAAATTGCCTTCGAGTTGGATCCAATATAAATTCATAAAGAGGCTTTTCAAAAACAGGCTCTTCATCATTAATATCCAGGACATTAACTGTAATTGTTGCAGAACTTGAAAGTCCTTCATTTTTCCCTCGAATTATATCATTAGCAATCACATTAAAAGTGATGGAGTTTTCACTTTCTGCGTCTAAACTTTTCGTATTTTTTACTGTCACAACTCCCGACTTTTCATCAATTGAAAATTGATTGGTTCCTTTCAAGGAGTATCGAATATTTATTGATCGTCTATCTTTATCAGTTGCAAGAACTTTGAGGATTGTTGTACCACTTTCCGCATTTTCTAATACTTCACCAACATAATGTTTCTGCATAAATTCCGGTGCATTATCATTAACATCTTTAATCTCAACTTGAAGAAGCGCTCTCGCTGTTCCATTACCATCTCCGAGTTCTTGAGCGACAATTAAACATTGGACGGACTTTGATTGCTCGTAATCTAATAATTTATTATCGCGCACTTTCAAAACAAACTTTGAACGCCCCTCAATCACGTTCGGAATCACATCAAAAGTACCGTTATTATTGTCCAACTTTAACGAATAAATCGTTCCCGTGCTTCCAATTAATTCCATATCCAAGTCCAACTGCGTCCCACTGGGTGAATTCTCATCCAGTGAAGTTGCAAACAATGGCTTGTTGAAATACGGAGATGGTGACGTTATCGGTGGTGGAATTAACGCAAGTTTAACAGTCGTAGATTGCGCAGGCGATTCTTTAGCTAGAGCGCGCACTTCTTCAGCGACAACTGTAAGAATGATTGGTGTATTGCTGTGGCTGATGGACTGAATGTCAATTAGAGGTTTGGCAAGACGAAGTTCTCCTGAAAAACGCAATAGCTGTATTATGCAGGTCTAGACCGGAAATGGCAGAGCCATTAAACTTGAAGAACGAAAATGCAATAGAAGGGCGTAGTACCTGTGTCCTCTGATAGATTGAAAAACTGCACGAACGGATTTCCTTCAGGCACAAGTCCATAGCGAATATCCCTTGGCTTGCCGCGGTCACCGTCCTCAGCCTGCACGCGAAGAATTACATCCCCCGGCTGCAAGTCGGGGGGCAATTGAGTGGTGGGTGGCGCAAGGGTGAACACTGGCGGCGTATCCTGTTCGTCCAAGACGGCCACAAGTAGTGGCCAAGCGGCAATATTACGTGTGTCCTTATCAGGCTCACTCCACGGATCCTGGAATCATAATGAAACCAAACGTTACTACTTACTCCTTCTTTTTTACAGTCTGCGCCGCATGTTTTTAATGATTTTTTTACCCCACAAAGTTCAAGTATTTTCCTTTAAGATTTAATTACTATGTCACGCTCTTTCCTTTAGCGCTTTGTCTACTAGAAATAAAAGTAAAATTTGTGAAGAAATCTAATATGCGATTGTTTGACTTTCTAAAATTTTCCTTTCATAATATTGTTGCGTTTTGTTCTTCGATTGCGTGTGCGGCTTTCGCATTGATTATAAATACATTTAAAGGCGCAAGTTTACCCCTGACCCTTTTGATACTGAAGCACTTTCCACCTTTTTCCTTTTCTTACATCAATCACCCTCCTCCGTCCACTTCGTATGTCCGACAATACGCTCGTTTGAATTACTCAAAGCACGTGCACAAGTCATAGGTACGCGTTTGCCACTCATGCAAAATAAAGGTTAAATTCAGACACCCCTTGAAGACAGGTAGGAAATTGGGGTGAATTATTCTAGAAGTACGTAAGCAACACGCAATGCTATAGGAAATGCCAAAATAAATTTGGCAATATAAAAACTGTGTAATTAATCCACAGTTTACCCAATTTGGAAAAAATTGCTTTAGAATTATTAGATTATCATTATCTTGGCTTCAGTCTCGTGCTATCTGTTCGCATGAATCACGAGCGTTTCAATTGACTTGTTGTCTGATAATAGAATCTACGATGCTATAAATCTTATTTCTTTGTAAGGGTTAAAGTTCTTCGTGTGTGAGGAGTTTTTTGAATACCGCCATTGATAAAAGCTTTGAAAATTAAAGTTTTCATTTTTTACTACTTGCCTTAAGTAATAAAATCCTAATATTTATTGCAGAAAAAAACTAAACGTTGACGTGAAAACTAGCAATAAAAAGAAACAAGAGCGAAAATAATTACATCGACCTGATTTTCCATTTGAGCGTTCAGTTTACGTTTCGTTTTTCGTATTATTTATGTATTGCGTTCCCACATTGCGCACTTAGTGCAATATTACGTGTACGACCAGTAAAAAATCACCATGAAGCGTACAAGTACAATAAACTGACCGATATTTACTCAATGCAATAATCGCTATTCGGCGAATGCAATAATCGCAAATGATCTATAGTTTTACATAGCGCGTAGAATGCTGATTTAATCAATGGCTAGAAGTGTTAATAATAGAAAACAATAAAAATATTAACCCCAAAACCTAAATAACCAACAATAAACTCAACTCAAACTAAAACTAAAATAAATTATAGCATAGAAGTAATTTTCATACGATATCAAAAAATGAAAGAAGAAGTTGTCAACGTCAAACTGTTTACAAGCGGTGTCGCATTAAAAATTCATTCAATTACGTATAACTACGTTGAAAGGGTGCACAACCCTATCAAACCATCAAATGCACTCGTTGTTAAACTCCTCTGATATTAAAATTATCAGAAATGTCTTTGGCAAACAAACTAAACCTCCCCCAATTTATGAATTTCTATGCAAGTGCATTGATACTTCAATTAACTTACACATGTGTAAACCGAAAGGACTATGAATAATTTATCAATTCTCGAAATTCCAAGCTTCAATTCCGGGGAATTAATAGCTCGAGAATAAACAACTTTGAATAATTGTTTACTTACATTTGCCAGAATAGTTAAATGATGTACTGTACGTGTTTCATAGTCCAAAGCGCCCAAAAGAATGACTGTGCCTTCAGCATCACGTTGACCAACAATTTTCTGCCTTAGTCCGAATTGCGGGGAACCCCACAATTCCAAAATCACAGCTTTTTCGCGCAAGAGATTCCCTCGCGCTACGAGACTCCCCAATTCACTATTGCGGCGCGCCTTTTCCGAAATCATGAGTAATGTCGGCGCGCCCGGAAAGATTTCTCCAATTGGCGTGGTTGAATTCGTTGCCCGGAAAGAACAATCCATGAATGCTTGTCTTCCGCGTTTATTGCCCGTCACTGAGACGCGAAAATCATAGAAACGTCCTGCTTCCAACTTTTTCAGCAGGATTACGTTCGCCTGGCACACTGAATTCAAACGCGAACAGTTTAAACTATCCACTGTTGCAATCGTTGTTTCGCCATCAATGTCGAAGCGTAGGGGGTAGTCGAATTCCGGATCGGAGGCGCGAAGGCGGTAGATGATCGAGTTGACTGCAGCGTCCGCAGGAATGAGGACATTGCGCAGGATAGCAGTTGGATCAAAAGTTGGCGTGGAATTTACAAAAAAGGAAAGAAAAGAACCAAAGTAAATGAGGAAAATAACTATGATATGAAAGGATTTCATCATGATTATTTCTAGGAAATTTTCATGTTCTAAGAACTCGTGAATAATGCAAGGGTGTCAAAGGAAATTAAGTCACACTCTCCATGTTGAACGATTCTGAAACAAAAAGTTGAACTGAGTATGAACCTCTTAATTTCATTGACTTTAATACAAAATTGATAAGATTATTGATTCGCCCCACGCTTAATAAATTATTTTACTCATTACGTTAACTAACCATTAAAAAATGTGTCACTAAACCCACATTTGTCTCTCTTTGCAATTACTCTTTCGATGAGTTTTCTATAATATCCACGTGTCAAACTCATTATGAATACGTTGACATAGCTTATCATTGAATTAAATTAATACAAATCAATAATATGTGGGTATTACGAGAATGTTTATGTTTCAAACACTTGATAAAGTTTAAAAATCGTCTGGCAATTCCAAAAATTATTTCATCGTAAAGAAATAGTTATTATTTACTGGAATGTGACCTTCAATTTGGAAAATTATTGACAAATAACAAACAACATTTTCCCAAAACTTTTTCTTACCTGAATTATTCATATTACGTGGTCATTTTAAATTGCAAAAGTTTTGACCTACATTTTAACTTTCTCTCGTCATATTGTCGAAAAGTCTTTAACTAAAACATTTGAAGAATTTGATGATTGGAATATTCATGTTTTGTAACATGTTGTATAACAACACGTGAAGAGATTTTTACGTAAACGAATTAAACAGCCCCTTGGGGAAATGGCGTGATTCTTTCTCGACCGCGTGACGGACGCCGGACTACTAAACCACCCCATAACGGCACTCGCCAACGGCTATGCGCACGCCGCCCCCGTGTATTTGCGTAGGGTCAAGCGGTATGCCTAGCGCAATATGTAAATGGTCATCTGGTCATCACGAAGCGTGCTGGTGGCGGCCACCGTGTGTGGGCAGCATAGTGGGTCGTCGTCAAGGGTGACTCCTCTGTCCACTCAACGAACACACAACATTCTGTTGCATTTGAATTGTACTCAAATTCCCAATTCAAATGAAATTATCCTCTAACTTTTCATGCATTCAAACATGCAGTTGTAATTTATGCAACTTTATATCCACAGGATAATTCGTCCTTTGACTTCTTTGTACCAAATCAAAACATTTAACTTTATTCTTCTGTAAGGATTTGGTTTGCATTCTAATCGATGGTCTACTTACATATGCTTATGATGGTTTAGTTTACTTTCAAGATTCTTTTGTTCAACCAACCACCAAGAACATTCTGTTAATTCCTCTATAACAAGAACAAATTGCGAGTTTATTAGATTTATTACTGGAGCACACCTCATACCTTTAAATAAAATGTATGGTCAGCCTGTTCCACGAATATAGCAACAACCACATGAATGCCAATTGATTTTAAAGACATGAGTCACACTTATTTCTTGTACATTCGCTTAATTTCCTTTGAAGGACAGTATTTCAGACTTATTATTAAGACATTGTGTAGTAATGTTGTGCAGCTCGCAGGAATTAATGGTACTTATTCAAATGTTAATGTTGCAAATGCAAAATAATTTCGAGGACAACCTTGACACATTATTTATTATTCCATCAGATTCCGTCCGGTAATTTCAACTCATTTGATGGATTTAATGAAATCTGCATGTGTTTGCATTTAATGACGAACGAAGCATTTTTTCCGCATTGTTTCAGGTAATTGCCGGGGCCGCTTTTCGTATTAAATATTTACATGCGAGATCAACATACTTTACATTTAGTCTGAAGTCGACTGAGCTTGCTACAAAGTACATAATAGTAAATGTACTGTGATGCGGAATTTAGACACACACGTGTATAATTTATTTCACTTTTTAGCATTTATAAAGCGCAGGCTTATTTTAGCGAGTTAATCTTGCGTAAAATCTTTTTTTATGCAATTATTTCTCGTAATAATTGTTTTAAAATGTATCATCGTAAACTTCCTGATTCAAAATACCTTTAGTTATAATAATTACGTCTGCTTAAAACAAATATCGGTTGATTTGTTGTAATAGTCAATAATTATAGGTCATTTATTGGAACAATGAACCAGTTTCAGAATTTCAACTTATTGATAGTGGTAGCAAAAAGCGAAAAGTTTCAGTCCGTACTGAAACTGGAACAATAACCGGCCAACAGCCATCTATTAAATTATTATTCAAGAGCTCCACATTAATAATGCATGATTCATGTTTAGCTACACTTATTGCACGCACACGTATTGCTGAATTATGACAATGTACATCAAAAGTCGATGTACTTTTCCTTTCTGTAATCAACTCAAACACTGATATCATTGCATTCTAAGTCAATATTAATTCATATACAGTTTATATACGAAGCACAAGCTATTAAGCAGAAGATATCAATTTTAATCAAATATTACTTTAAATAAAGATGTGATATAAATTATAGAAACAAACGACAACCGCATAAAAAGCAATCGCACAATTGGCAAATTTATGTGCGTTAATTTCATTCAAAAGCGCTGTTTGGATTGCTTCCAATTGTTGCAATGTTTCGAGCGTGTTTTTTGTGGGGAAATACATGATTTAGTTGTTTGTTATGTATTTGCGCAGATTGTATTTGCCTAAAACATGTAAATAAAATTATTAATGTTCTCAAACGTCTAAATAATTCACAACAACTTTTCAACTCACGCTCGTTATCGTTTCCATTTATTTTTGAATCTGTGCACGTATATAAATGGTATAAGAATAATAATAATAATAGCTCATTCAACAATAACAATATATAATTGTTAATATGGAACAATGATAACAATTGTGTTTCAATTGTTATTTGCTTATTGGACGTATTGTTATTATAATATTGCTGATATTATTAGCGATGGGCAATAAATAGTTGACACACTAACTGTGTAATTCAATGCGTTTGATTGACTCACTTTATCATTATCTAGCAGTTTATTAAAGTTATAAGTTGCGCTAATTTTATTTCGTAATTCAAAGAGTGAACGTAGGCAACCGATGTCTCCATGCTTTTGCTTCATTCATATTATTTGATGATATTATTAATAATATTGTTGTTGTTGTTATTCGCACTCCATAAATGTTGTAAGAATTAGTAAAGAATATTAAAAGTAGTAGATGATTCAGCAACAGTTAGTGATTTATAATATTTTTACTTTGCGAAGTTATTTATTATGTCTAATGATTGTTTATAACGGAAATTGTTTTTTTTCGTTGTACTTAAAAATAATAAATAATAACTGAAAGATTTATTATACCAACATGATATGAAATGTGTTTGCAGTTTTTATCTTAGTTCTTCAAGAATTGCAGAATAATTAAGTGTTTTAAGGTTTTTCAATTAATTATAAATAATTATATTCATTTACTTCTTCTCGTAAGGTTTCCTTCTTACTCGGTATTATAAAAGCGCGTATCAATTTAATCTAATGAAAAAACCTATCAGTAAAATACGTAGAAATTCAAGAGAACTTTCCGCCCTTTGCCCCTTCTACTAGCATATTGGTGCTGATCAATCACCTCCGATAGGAATCTATCGGAAGCCCAAACGCCAACTGATTTGTACTATCAGGCTAACAGCAAGTGTGTGTCGGGAACCGATCGGTTCGATATTTCCCGATAATCAGCACCCGCATACTCACTTCACTGCACCGGATGCCTGTTTTCTCTCTTACACCTCGTGAGATACCAAGCCGAACGCCCTTTTCCCTTCAAAACTGCCGATTCAATTCGCGCACATTCAGGGAAATTTCCCACTTTATCGTTATGAAAGAAATCTAATACCTGGTAATTGTTACTTATTAGCGATTAATGCATAGTTTATGATTACGCGTTGTTAACACGCATCTCAATTATATTCCAATGCTATGTCTGGATTGCTAAATAACTGCAACAATCTCATGAAAAGTAAGTGGTCAATGATTGGATATAGAATGCGAATGAGTTTAATAAATGACTTTAATGCATTTAATAGCATTGTGGAAATCCAATGCACACGCAAAGCGCAATGTATAAACTTGCGTATGTAGTATGATAGCCCCCCTTTCATAGCAATGCCAAGTACCAGCAATGAATCGTTGGAATGCGATGTGCAGCTTCAAACTTTCATGTTCTCCTGATGTTAAGCGGGCCGTTCGAGGCGCTCACATTCCGCTCCTTGCATTCCCATCATAGTCGTTCTATCTTTAAGTTGCTTTAGCAGATGCCACCACAAACGTAATTATTACGAATCTCTTAGTCCAAACAATAAATAATTACATTTAAATAAGCCCTACTTGGATTATATCAATTATGCGAGATTCAGGAATGCGCGATATTGATTTTGATAACAACCAGCAAAGCCCAATTATTTGATGTTCAATACTTTAAAATGAATTAAAAAAATCAGTAAACGGACACGAATTCTTTCTATGTAAAGAAAAGTCACCTAGTAGTTGACTACACTAATAATTTAATCAAAAATTTAATTATTTTATAGTAATTGAAAGGCAAAAAGTTCTTGGCAGCGGTGGGATTCGAACCCACGCCTCCGAAGAGACTGGTGCCTTAAACCAGCGCCTTAGACCGCTCGGCCACGCTACCCGATGGTAGCATTGACGAAAATTATTTGGATAACGAGCTGCAATCCTGCTATAGTATAATTATAAATTAATTATTTTCAAAATTTGAAAACATGTCCTGAAAACCTAACAAACGCATTAATATACCTTGCAATGATTAATTACATAAAAAATTGGCATAAAATTTGTTTCACGCGGTGCACATTTATTTTACAAGTATTTTTAATACTTGTTGAAAAATAATCTCTCATTATTTGCAAAAATAGTTGCAATCTCACCTATTATTAATACCGCGCTGCTGTAAAAACAGCTCACCTACATTTATTTTTATTGGCAATGAATCTCTGAAAGGGGTTCAATGTTAAACGCGTTAAAAGCGGTACAAGGCATTGACAAATCAAAGGTCGTCCATGTGTTTTTGTTATTCGGTTCAACCGCAAATGAGTTGTTTATAGTTTTATATACACGTGAACCAAGAAAAGTCATTAGAAGTCGCAACTAATGACGAAAGCGCTTGACGTATTGAATGGAGCATGCCAGCTTCCTAGGCAATATGGTTATTTATAAAAGATTGCTGTAAATATTTACGCGTTGAATAATTTCAGCAACACTTCGCGTTCACAATAAATACGCTTGAGAATTCCTTCTCGAAAGGTGGTCTATTATTGTCTTTCTAGATATTTGGTCGATGACTCTAAAAGTATTAAATTTCATGACGTCAAGGATTAATGTATCATAATTTCAAAGGTATGAAACAATGATGGGGAATGTAGGGCGGTTCTGTAATCATTAATTCATGGTAAAAGAAATAATGACAAAAAGAACCGCCCGAGCAGGGACTTGAACCCTGGACCCTTGGATTAAAAGTCCAATGCTCTACCGACTGAGCTACCCGGGCTCATACTGAATGCGTTTCTAATCTGCTTATACGTCTGACCCACATAGGATATCATTTCCTAGGAGTAAAATGTCAATAATTATTAAAACAATTGAAACCAGATAGGTATTCAAAACGTCAACTTATTTTCGAAATGAGTCAGTACAAAATATTGCAAGTAAATGGCGACGAAAAAAATACGCGACGCGTTTATTATTTTGCGAGTCCTAAATGAGCGCGAATAATTTCGCGGCGACCGAGAGAGTTCCATCGTGCAGTCCGCGGTGCGGCCTGGTGAGTCACGAAGGCAAAGGCGAAGGCAAACGGCGGTATAAGAGACTCACAGCTAGGTGGTGGGTAACGTAGTTAACCTGGGTCATTCGACGTGATCAAAAGCTCCATCCAAGCGTGCATTTTAAAAACAAGGATAACTGACCGCAACCCACAAGTTGACACAAATCCTTAGCGAAAGTCTACTTAAATTTTACCAAAGAACAAAACTAAGAATATGCCTGGACCATCACGACCATTGTGGCAGGTATGTTACACATTAATATGTGCTGATTACTTCCTCTAATTCTTAGAAAACTATGCGTTTTTTGTTTATTCCTTCTTAATAAATATACCTACAACATAAGCTTAACACTAAATTGAATTTGTATGTAATTTTATAGCGGTAATAAGTAAAATGCTTCATTTTTGCACACGGCCATGTTTGGATAACTTAACGCAAACAGTGCGCCAATGAAAAGTTATTGGCAGTCGTTTTCTTAATGTTGTTTTTGCAAAAAGCGGCTAAATTTAAAATATGCGCAAATATTTACGTGGAGGCGGCAATTCAAATAACAATTTCAACGCGCACGCGCATACACTTCAACAGTAGAGGGAATTTGTGTCAAAATTGCTAAATTTAAATTTAAAGCAACCGCAACACGCGCTCAATAACTTTAAAGTCTCGGAATATTCCAGCAAATCTCTTGTTGTTGCTGAAACGAAAGATTTCTTGCGATTCTATATACAAACTAAAAATTAAAAGCGGGTTATAAATCACTCGGGAAAAACTTCTTTGACCAATTCCTCTTTGATACCATTAATGAAGAAATCAGCTGGTACATGATCAAAAACTTTCTTGAGAATATCCAACATGATATCCTCAATTGTTTTGGCAAGTATCGGATTCAGTGAATCGGCAACAAGTCTCCAATTTTCATTCAAGTACGCATTGGTTGTTTCTTCAAGCGCTTTAATACCATCGAATAAATTACCTAAATGTAAACGTAATCCACCAATTTGGAATTTGACACTTATGCCCTGTACGCTGAAGAAGTGAAATTGACCCTTACGAATCATTTTCACCTTGGACTTGGCACTAATTTCCAAGTTGCGTGCATCGAACCAACATTGCCCAATACCACGCAAAGGTATTACCAATATCCTTCCAAGCAGGACGTATTTACCATCAATGCGCAATCGTGGCAAATGTAATTCAGTGTGGAAATCGTAAGTTATTGGATCGACACGATTTTCCACAATTTTCGTTTGTGAAAAACCAATTACTGTCACGTTTGACAAGGATGCATTTACGTTTACTGGTCCGGCACCTTGTAAAATCTGAAATTAATGCGTGTTGGTTAATTAGGAATTAAAACGTTGATAAAGTGTTGTTTTGGTTGAGAAGTATTTCCAAAGAAATGATTATTTCTTACGCAAACATGCATCTCGTGCGGTTGCATTTTTCTGCACGGAGATGGTTGTTGCATTTATCTTGGCAATTACAGCAATGTTGCAATTGCACGACGTGTTTTCTCAATGAAAACTATTTTTGCAAACAAGTATATTGCACATGCGTGTATTTTACCTCTATATTGCGTTAGAAATGTTGCAATTTTATGCATTTTTCATCCTAAATTTCAATAAATGGATTTACAACATAGAAAAGTCGCTTGTTAAAGTAATTTCTCAAAAGAAAACAACTAAACATTAATTAAAAAGTGTTTCATTAATGCCGATTGGATAACGAACGGATTCAATTGAATTGCAATTGCATAATATCCACAGGCCGGTTTACTCGACGATAGCGAAATTATAAGAATTTCGATTTCGAATTTGAATTTGAATTTCTAAGTGGCACACGCGTCTCGTTTAATATTTGATTCATGGATTTTTATTGCAACAAGAATTGTTTGTGGCTAATCAACTCAGCTTACTTTGATCCGTTTGACTCGCAACGGATCCAACGGTTCCAAACCGATTTCCGGCACGCCTCGAGGCAGCTCATTAAATAAAAGTTGCACAGCGTGCGTGGAGCAATTGATGAAATTCGGTTCGTCAATGTTACACGTTCGGACGTAATCAGCTGGAAAAAATACATAGAAATTAATCATCGAAGAGTTTGAAATGTTTATGTAAACGACGATTTAGCAGCAAGCAGCAAGTTTTTTGGCAAGCAAATGAATTTAACCTAGGTATTTAGAAATGCCATTGAAGAAAGGTGTTGTGGTAGGTCAAGTTATAAAAAAATAGATGAATAAATAGATTCAAGCCAACCCCCGACTTTTAAATTTAAAAACTTACGCTGTTCTGTTAAAATCCTTGCTTGAGCTGAGTGCGCAAAATAAAATATCAGAGCCAGGAATAGTTTTGAAACTTTTAAGGGTTGAAACGACGCACTGGAATATTCTTTTGTCATTTTAAAGATTTAAGTTGACTTAAGCAGAGGTTGTTATCAAAGATGTGTCAACTTGTGCTGTGATGAAATAATGCAGTGACTTTTTCTTGATTAGCAAACTTTTAATTCACTTTCACTCTTTCGCATCTGCAATCGCGATGCTGGTACCGCGTTCGCCAACTTCGTCGTGTCAATGGCGACGACAACGCTCTTGTGCTTAGTCTTAAATCGTTTGCAAAATGCTTAAGTCGCGCTTGCCATAGGTAAAATATCACTCCAGCGCGCAAACCAACTACTTACAACTATTCCAAGTGATATTGGAAATTCTAAAACAACTTTACGACCACTTTCTGGACAACGCTAATCTGATTATTATGTAATTAAGATTTGCTGAAAATGTTTTGTTTTACATCCGAATTTAAAAGTAATTTTTGAAAGACGATATTGAACTCGAACGAGTGAGAATCAAAATTATTCAAATGTATTCAAAATAGTAGAAAGCTGCTTAAAATTGCAATATGAAAATATTTTTAAACATGTGAAATGTTATGACATTTTGCTAACTTTTTCTTTGGCTTGCTTGGTTTGTTGTCGTATTTTTAAATTAAATGCGTATGACAACATCATTCATGCGCGCGAACAAAGCGAATTACATTGACCCACTGATGAATATTATCTTTCGCTTTTCTGAAGAAACGAAAAAAAATCATAGACGCATTATGACATTTGTTGTAATTGTGTGCTGATGGTCGTTACGCTTTAGATAACTACGTGATTGCGTTATTTACGGCGCGCCATTCGTTTTTTTACGGGAATTTATTTAATATTTAATGTTCAAGCGTAAAAGTCGCGCGTTAATGTGGTATAAATCCGTAAATTGGTGTGCTTTACAGCAGATCACCGCGTTTTTGGCATCTGCAACGAGGATTTAGGTCAATTCCAAAATTAATTTCGACATTGCCTGCGCTTCTGATCATTTTTCACTTCTCCTTCTCAACATTCAGCATTTAAGTGAAGTGCATTTGTGGTTTCATCATACTTAATTCAACTTAATTCTAAAATTCGAATTCATCCATGCGTTTATTTTTATTGCACGCTGCCAACCAACTCCGAATGCAATTTATTGCATTGCCATGTGTCGTGATGTATACATTTTAATTGCCCTAGTGTTAGATTAATTTCCTGACAGTTTTTCCGGTTTTGATACTGAAAAACATCATGTTTAGTAGCGGAGAAGATGTACGATAAAAACAGAATGATAACTTTATGGAAAATACTTTTCCACTTTGATTTATACAATTTTCTTTGACGATAACTCGTAAACAAGTCGAGAAATCGTTCAAATTCTTGCAAATTTCCATAAACTTTGAATAAAAGTAAAATCATACCATGTTATAATGAAATTCATTTCACTACTTTCAGATAGGAATGAGGAAATTCAAATTCCTATTTTAATTTCCTATTAAAATTATCATGAAATATTTATGGAAGTTTACCTAAAACAATAGTTTACAATTTGAGCGTAAACAGGAGATAAACTAAGGCAACTTATAGCCAAAGGAAATCAAATTGTTTATAATTATTCGACATTTACATTCGGAAACCGTGTAAATGTTTGGAGCAAATTGATCGATTTCATTACAACACTCACCTACAATTTTACAGCATCGTATCAACTCTAAGCTTTTGCTATTTGCTGGACCAAATCCATTTCATATTTTCTCGTTCGTATCCGCTCATGTGCTATAAATAACGTCGAAGCGAGTTTGTTTGCAGCGTGCAACAGGAACATTTTATTACAAGCGTTCGAATGAATATTCCGTATCGAACAAGCACAAATTTAATATTTGCGACCTTCATCGACTTTTTGTCGAATTCTGGTGTTATCTTAGTAGCTGGATGATTAGTTATTTATATCTATAGAAAAATATTTATTATACCATCAGTTTATAAATAGTGTTGCGCTTGAAAAGTGATTGCATGTGGAGGAGTAGTCAACTTATATATAAATACTGACATAAATAAAAACTAAATGTATTCATTATAGTTTGAAATAGTAAAATTGTAAAAGCTTTGTGCAAATCGAAGCATCGCGTCTCTGCCAATTCAATTTATCCATGAGTGTATTATGTAACAAGTGTGAGGAGGCGGCGTAACATTTACATGTGTCTGGTATTGCCAAAACCACCATGTCCGGATTGCGATGCGCCTTTATTGTAACCCATCTGTAAATTAAGTTCACCCTCGTGTGCGCGTAATTGCTCGTCGGTGAAGGCTCTCTCATTCTTTTCGGCCATCTTGGGACCAAGGGATGGTCCTTGCCATTCAGGGTGCTTTTGCGTTAAACGTCCCAACGCATATAACGACAAAACAACCTATTCAACAAACATTTATAACTTTTGCTAACAGTTTGACACGAATTCACCCACTTGAGGAATATTTCTGCGTTCAAACAAGTCAGCAGTTTGGAAAATTTCTTCTTGTGGAACGCCGTATTTCTTCATGCCATCCTGGAAACGTTGGATGTTCTCCATCAATTGAAAATTAGTGCCTTTTGATTGAATCTTCTTTATACAACCAGGAATAAGTTTATTCATCAAGTTGCACAGGACAACTCCGTCTTTAAGGATATCTTCGAATGCACCACTTGGCTGCGCTTCTCCAAGAGACTTGAAGATCCATTCAAGGACTTCAGCTTCTAATTCCTTGTTGCGTTTCTACCGTTTTAATGTTGTTTAGTTAGATTCTAGCACTTTTTTCTTGCTTTAATGGCGTAAATGGTATACTTACAGACATAATGTAGTGATTAGTAATTCAAACGAGCGTGTTAAGTAGGTAATATTCTCGCACAGAGCGTCGCGACGTTACTGAAACGACGCCGATAGTTGGCGATGCCATTTATTGGGAAGCACCGACGTGCGGAGGCGGCATGCATAACGCCGGCACGCCGAAAAGCAAATTTGTGATGGGAGCGCGTAGGTTTTTTCTCCATCTGCCGTTTCTTTTCCAAGCAAATAACACGAACGCGAGATTTTTCATGTTGGGCGGCAAAGTAAATCATTCAAAACTCGATACACTCCATAAGAAGGAATAGCAAGCAGCATTGATGAGTTGTGCAAAGGACCAGTGAAAAATCTCAGCTGGTGCCAACATCCGGTCGTTTTTTATACGCGCATATCGAGTTATCAAGACGTTTTAATGGCACGCATACCAACATTGGATATTTGTTAAGTGATAGTGACATTTTCATGGGCGCACGCGTCTAATTCGATCAATTTTAAATTTATTTTTATATGCTTAAGAAATTATAGAGATAGATACTTGTCAGCTAAGATTGATAATGCACTATCTTCCATCAAGGATGCGTTGCGTTTGCAAAAATTATATTTAAAACACCAATGGATAGCGTGGATGTTCGTTTTTCTAGATAGAGATTGACACGTGTGAATTACGATTTAATGCGTTCGCAATGCTGGCCAACTGCCAGAGTTGTGCATTCAGCGCTTTTTATACACGCGCGTAATCGAACGATTCTCACACTTTTCGTAGCTTCTTCTACCAAAATAAACATTACCTAAACCACTTTCGGCTCTTTATTGTTATTGTCACGATGCCCAGCTGTTAATTGACATATTAATTATCCTGCGGCGTTCTAAATGAACTCTGCGCGGGCGAAATTAAAGTGATTTTTCGCACAATTTAAAACGCTCAAAAAACGCGCTTAGTCTTTAAGTTATTAATAAATATGACTTCAGGCCAATATTTGTCGTGATTGCGCTGTTCGTAATTACGGATATAAAGATTATTTATTATTTTGTCCACAGGTTGCGGGAAAACGCGATCCCGTGCAGGAACGCGAAGCGCAAGAATGGATCGAATGCGTAACAGGGATGCGCTTCCCTCCAGGAGTACCCTATGAAGAAGTTTTGCGTGATGGTATTTTACTGTGTCATCTCATGAACCGTCTTCAACCTGGCGTCATTCAAAAAGTTAATACGTCAGGCGGGGACTACAAAATGATGGATAACTTGAGCCAGTAAGTTCGTTTGTTTGGTTTTGTTGTAACTTGCTCCAAATAAATCATCCGGTACTGATTGCGTACGCCAGGAGAGTAGAACGAAACGAGAGGTTGCTTGCTTGCTATAAAACCGACCGTGGTGCAGCAGCAGCTTGCTCTGCATCCAACAGGTTGGTCCAAACACGGATGCTGCATGCGCACACGCTGCGGTAGCATTCCCAAGAGAGGATTCGTTGGGCAGAACAAAGGAAAAGGATCATCAACTGGTGCAAATGGTAAATCTTATACCAGGGTATCAGAGGTTTAACAAGATTGAGCAAAACTTGTTTAACGTAGCAACATTCAACACATGCCTGCTCGGCTCTGCTCCGACTCGTACCGATTCGTTGACTAAATATATAGCATGCGTCTATGATATATCGAAAAGGAGGGATACGGCATCTTTAAACTAATTTAAATGCTTGCTTACAGGTTCCAAAAAGCTTGCATTAAATACGGCGTACCTGACGTCGACTTATTCCAAACAACCGACCTTTGGGACAACAAAAACATTGCCCTGGTAACGACGACCATTTTTGCTATTGGCCGCACAGCGTATAAGCACCCCGAATGGCGTGGCCCATTCTTAGGCCCACGACCATCTGAGGAACATAAGCGGGACTGGACTGAGGAGCAATTGAGAGCTGGTGAAGCTATCATTGGTCTGCAAGCAGGCACCAACAAGGGTGCAAATCAATCTGGACAAAACTTTGGCGCATCGCGAAAGATCATCTTTGGCAAATGAGGGGCTCCACTTCTAGTTGTAATTGATATGCGTATTTAGTTCTTTCGTATCTTAATTTATATTATTTGAACTTATTTGTAACTAATGCTGAGAGACTTATTAAAATAACCACGATACATAAATCCTCTTATTTCTTACGACCACCTCTTTCTTTAACTTGCAGCTGAATGACAGCACCAGGTGTCACGTTGTAGTAAGCCAAGGTATTTTGATCTTTGAAGAACATGCCCTGTAAACAAACATATTTATAGTTACATTTTTTGGTGTGATTAGTTGCCACCTAAACGAATTTTTAAAAATAACTTACATCATACAACAACTTCTGTTTGGCAGGCGGCATGTTAGTGTCTTCCTGAATTTTTGCTTTAAGAACAGATATAGCATCGGCAAGCGGAAGAGTCAAAGCAATTGTTTGGCCATTCAACTTCCATTCCGCCTTTTCGGGCGCGACAGGAATGGTGACCTTAATCGACACAGGACTTTGATTTCTAGCGAGGAATACTTCCTCTGGCACCAGTGAGTCCTCATTTCTTGGTTTTTTACTCGCTGGTTCATCCTCTATTGTAGTTTCGCTAGGATGTTTTAAAGTCATATTCATGGGTGGGCCCATTGGTGGTGCAAGTGGTGTAACAAATCCAGCCATGGGCGGTGGTCCTGCCACTATAAAAAGGCGCAATTGCAGATAACGATTCTAACGAAATTCAACAACTTACTCATTAATGGTGGCGGCCGCATTTGTGCCATTGTAGGTGCAGGCATCATCATAATAGGTTGCGTTTGAAGAAGGGTTGCTGTGGGCTGTACAGGCATAGCCATTGGCGGTGGCTGTTGTACAGCTGCTTGTGGTGGTTTTACCGGCTACAAAAATATAAATGTTAAATCGATTCCTTCAAGGCACCAATAAATAAACACTTACAATAGGATTAGGATTCGCCTGAGGCTTAGCGCTTATTATAGCACTGCTTGTAATCTTTATTCTTCCAACATTCTTCGGGCCAATTTTTTCCTTCTCTTCATCGGGCAATAAGCCCTTAACTTTGTGGATTTGATGAATCTGATCTTCCAGAGTAATATTTGCGCGTGCCGCTCTCGTAGCTGCTTCCACACTTGAAGTGTGTCCATCCCATGTAACTTTCTCGTCTTTGCGAGTTTCTTCTTCTCCAATCTTCTTACCAATCGCTGTTTCCTCATCACCCACACCGAAAATATCAGTACGTCTCTCAGCAAGGAGTTTCAAGCTGGCATCAATTGCCGAGCCAGCTGCATAAACCGTATCCTGATTGATCTTGTCCACAATATGCTTATCACGTTGTTCAACCCATCTTGGATCAAGCAAACCAATACGCATATGTTCCTGAACTTTACTTGCAGGAATACGCTCGCCGTTAATTGGCGAAATAAGATAATCATCACCGACAGTTGGTCTAGCAACTTTAACAGCTTGTTTAGGATCGTATTTCTTAACAACCACTTTATCAGGTACTGGTGGCAAGACTGGTTGGATAGCTGGTTGAGCGCTATCACCTTCGTCACCGGAACTTTCCTCATCCATATCTTGCAAGCGATTGTCATCTTTGTTATCGGACTTGCGAGCCGTACGATCTTCCATTGAGCTCAAGCCCTCATCGCGAGACTCATCCTCGTCACTTTCAAGCTGCATTTCAATGTCTTCCCCTTCTTCAAGTCTCTCTTGGATCAAAATTCGCGCACCGACTTCCTCCGGAGTTGTCGGTGGCGGAAAATTCCCAATTTCAAAGGGTTGATAGTCAACTGTTTCGACGACTACAAAGTCATGCCAGTCAATTTGAGCATATGCCACGCGTTCACGTTCAAGGATTTCCTCCTCGCGAGCTCGTTGCTGTTCTTGATAACGTTGCCACTCAGCACGGTATTTAATATTTTCCAGGACTGCATGACCGCTGGTGACTTCTTCACGTAATTTTTGCTGCAGTTGTTTGGGAGGAATTAGCACTTTTGTATACTGTTCCAACAAGTTGGTGAAGTATTGAAAGAGAGAATGTTGTGGGCGAAGAAAATCAAATTGAAAATTGCGCTGTTCACGATTCAAAAGTTGTGTGAGAAACTGACGTCCATTACGAGCAACAAATTGGGCTGTTAATTTCACAATGTCCCTAACAATAAATAACAATTAATATCGTACCAATATACAGCGCGATATTAAGAACTTACAAGTCAAGTGCTGAAATTGATGGTGGATCAGCTATAAATTCATATTCAGCTGGAGGATCCTTTGGAACAAATGGTTGCTCAACTGCTTTGAGAATCTCTTGTTGTTTCTGCTGAGAATTCAACGCCAGCTTTGCAATTGACGCTGATATTGCAGAAGAGGGTTCATTTGCTGAAAGTGAGTTTGATCTATTATATCAAGTTCCACAAGGATAATGCTGTATACACTAAGTAAAGCTAATCAGTTAATTGTACTCGCTACTCTCTTATAGTCATGGTACTCAAGGTATCAAATGATACCGAATACTGAGATTCGGCTAGTTTTCATCACAGTATAGACAAATAGCATGTGCATAACAGGATCTATGTATTACCTTTGCCTTCCCTAAATTCAGTAACCTTATGTTGATAATATGAATGATATGGGTCCCCAGTACTGAGAAAGTTAAACTTGGGATTTCCCAACTCATTTTGACGGATTCTAGCTTCAAATTCAGGTCCATTGCGAGCAACAAAGCTGGCAGTCTTATCGACGATATCTTAACCTCACTGTTAGGAAAAATATATCAAAATATGCGCAGGCCCTTCAACGTAAGTCTTGTAAAAGGATACTTCTCACCTCTGGTGGTGGATAAATTATACCCACAACAGGATTTATTGGACCAGGGTCCTCCTGAACCTCAGCATTTGTTATTAGCTCCATGGCAGCATTTGCCTCCAATTCTAACGCAGGCATATTGCTTACGACCGCTCTTTCGCTACCTTATTTACAATTCTGAACAAAACTGCCGCTTTCACGATACTTACTTGGAATTAATCTACACAGATAACGTAAAAACACACTGCAATTACCAGGAATCACTAACAGAAAGACCGATTCAACCTCACTTTGCTGCTGCACTTTGCCCCAAGCTTCGTAGAACTAAAGTTTGCCACCAGGGGAGAATTCATCTTCTAAACCAATGTTGGTTATGTGTTTATTTACGAATTGAATCTACGCGATTCAAGGGTGAAAATCAACGTTAAACGTGGTTGAAACCTCATTTACGATGGAGAGTGCCCTGCAAGAAAAATTTCATTATGTGTATAGTTCTTCCCTAAATAATAAAATACAGATAAAAATGTTTGTGATGTAATTTCAATCAATTTAAGTTTGCTAACTGTTTGTGTTCTAGTGGTACGTTGGAGGGTAAGCAAAACAGGCCAGAATATGATAAACTCCTCAAGAATCCAATGCTTAAGTATTCTGGAATGTATCAAGAAAAGTGCCCAGATTTGATGGTAGTTTGTGAAGTGTACGACCAGAATGAGCCTTTAGCTCTTCCCATTTCAACTTCATACAAATCTTTTACAAACAGATGGAAGTGAGTTATTTACCTATTAAATATGATGATTGTATGTTTTACCCATGTTTTATCTGCTTTTGAAATAGTTGGAATGAGTGGGTAACACTGCCAATGGAGTATAAAGATCTTCCTAGAACTGCCCAACTTGTTATGACAATTTATGATTGTGGTGGTTTAAATAAAATGACACCCATTGGCGGTACGTCCATATCACTCTTCAGCAAATATGGTGTCTTTAGACAAGGCATGTTAGATTTGCGTGTCTGGCCAAATCGTAAGGCTGATGGTTCAATGCCAACAGCAACGCCTGGTAAGGCAAAGGACAATGGCAAAGAGCAAATGCAACGCTTATCAAAATTAGCGAAGAAGCATAGAAACGGCATTATGACTAAAGTATATCATTCAGACCACTTTTACTGCAATAATAACTGATTATTTGAAATGTTTAACTTTAGGTTGATTGGTTGGATCGCCTTGCCTTCAGAGAACTTGAAACTATTCATGAGAATGAGAAACGTTCTTCAGACTACATGTACTTGATGATTGAATTCCCGACTCTGATTATTGATAAAATCCTCTATTATATTGTGTACTTTGAACAAGATGGTGAAGAAGTATACCAATTC
The DNA here is from genome assembly GCA_963978815.1 of Aleochara curtula. Lineage (NCBI taxonomy): Eukaryota > Metazoa > Arthropoda > Insecta > Coleoptera > Staphylinidae > Aleochara > Aleochara curtula. Next base: position 9,377,634 of record OZ022221.1, on the reverse strand, counting down.
CGTGTGCAACCGGATATCGTCACTGTTCCCGACCACGAGATATTAAAAGTAAGTTGTAATCCATTTTGTAAAGAAGCCTTACTTATTTCACGTACAACTTTAATATTTTAAACTCTCATATGGTTTGATCCTGTGAGCAAAATGTGTCTGAAAAATATATTTTGTGCAATATTCCGCCGTCATGTTAAAGCTCAAAAATTTCGAAATTTCAGGATAATCTTGTTGAGAATAAACACCACAAATTAGCGCGTTCAGTACGTAGTGGAATCTCGGATAAAGATGCGAAACCAAACGCGCAAATACGTGATATGCTCAACCAGATTGTGGCTTACCCACCAACTAAACAATTATCTAACGAAGAGCAGGACTATGTATGGAAATTCAGGTTTTACCTCAGTAATCAAAAGAAGGCTCTCACTAAGTTTTTAAAGTGTGTTAACTGGGATCAGACCAGTGAAGTGCGTCAAGCACTAAGCATGCTGGAGAATTGGGCACCAATGGATGTTGAGGATGCGCTTGAATTGCTCAGTCCGAATTTCCAACATCCAGAGATTCGCCAATATGCTATCAGTAGATTACAGCAGGCCCCTGATGAAGACTTGATGTTATACTTGCTGCAACTAGTGCAGGCTTTGAAATATGAAAACTTCAGCGCAATTAAGGAAGCTTATAAGCGCGTCTCTCCTTCGAAAACAAGCCAGACTAGTGTTGAGCGGACTGAATCGACGAAAGAAAGTATCGTGTCAAATGTCTCTATTGATCAAATGGAGCCCTTAAGTCGATCACTGAGTTACAACACAGCAGAAAGCACCACCAGTTCCGTGGTTGATATGGATGCAATGCATCGTGCTACAACAATGCCTGATAATTTACTCAATGTGAACACTGATAGCGCAAATACAGACACCCTTCAAGTGGAATTGAAGGAAGATGAGGAAGTGCAAGATTTGGCCTCATTCCTTATTAAACGTGCTTGTCGCAATTCAGATTTGACCAATTATTTCTATTGGTATCTACTCATTGAGTGTGAAGACCAAGAACACACTATGAAGCAAGATGTAAGTATAAGTTTCTTCCAATTTTTATTAGTATCCTCTTATCAATTTCTATTGCAGGTGGTTATTCGAGACATGTATCTAACTGTGATGAAAACATTCTCAAAGACATTAAGCAAAGGCCCACCAGAAATGCAGAAACGACGTGATTTCCTCGCACGTCAGCAGAAATTTGTTGATAAGCTAGTACAACTTGTAAAATCAGTTTCAGGCGAGACAGGCACTCGTAAAAAGAAAACTGAGAAATTACATCAGTTGCTTAAAGAAAATGATTTGAAATTCAACTTTACAAAGTTCGAAGCAATGCCATTTCCACTTGACTCAAATGTCCAAATTAAAGGAATCATTCCTGATAAGGCAAGCCTATTCAAATCGAGCCTTATGCCTTCCAAACTTCATTTTATCACTGCAAATGACGTTGAGTATTTGGCGATTTTCAAAAATGGTGATGATCTACGTCAGGATCAGCTAATTTTGCAAATGATTACATTGATGGACAAGCTGTTACGTCGCGAGAACCTTGACCTTAAACTTACTCCTTATCGGGTTCTTGCTCTTAGCACAAGGCATGGATTTGTGCAGTTCATCGACTCGATACCCGTGGCTGAAGTGCTTGCCAATGAAGGCACTATTCAGAACTTTTTCCGCAAGAATCATCCGTCCGAGACAGGTCCATATGGCATAGCGCCAGAAATAATGGATACGTATGTACGTTCATGTGCTGGATATTGCATTATTACTTATTTGCTGGGCGTGGGCGATCGCCACTTGGACAATCTGTTGCTTACCACTTCAGGAAAACTGTTCCACATCGATTTCGGCTATATTTTAGGCCGCGATCCAAAGCCATACCCACCGCCTATGAAGCTCAGCAAAGAAATGGTCGAAGGCATGGGTGGCATCAGTTCAGACCACTATCAAGAGTTTCGTAAACAATGCTACACCGCTTTCCTGCATTTACGTCGTCATGCCAATCTGATTTTGAACTTGTTTTCACTTATGGTTGATGCCAGCGTGCCAGATATTGCATTGGAGCCCGACAAGGCAGTGCAGAAAGTGCAAGACAAACTTATGCTAGATTTAAACGACGAGGCAGCCGTGCGGCAACTGCAAAAGCTGATTGATGACTCTGTTACTGCTTATTTTGCACACTTCGTTGAGCACGTTCATAAATTCGTGCAGTATTGGCGGAAATAAGAACACACTTACATAATATTGAAGTTCAGTTTGTGATATAAAAATATTTATAGATTATATGCTTACATGTTATTGTAGAAAATAAGCACCATCACGATGAGGCAGAATAATAATGATTATGATAAGTTAAGTAATAAACATAAACAAAACATAACTTTATAATGTGTTAGTTGCTTTAAACAAGCACTTTACGAATTCTTTTGCGGTGTAGCAACAATAACACTCTTAACTTCAGTGTATTGACGAAGACCATATTCGCCAAGTTCCCTACCATGACCTGAGTCTTTATATCCGCCGAACGGTACTCCAGGGCTAAATACATTATAGCAATTTACCCATACTGTACCTGCCTTGAGTCCCTGAACCAAATAATTCACCTTATCAATGTCTTTCGAGAAAACAGCAGCCGCAAGTCCATAATTTGAATCATTTGCGCGTTGGATGATTTCGTCCAAGTTCTTGAACTTGATGATCTGTTGTACTGGCCCAAAGATCTTTAAAGAACATAAATGAATAGTGCATTCAATTAGATTTTAACTCAATTACTTCTTCTCGAGCTATCGTGTGATTATCTTGGACATTCGCGAAAACTGTAGGCTGTACAAAGTATCCTTGGTCTCCGTGACGCTGTCCACCGCAAACTAATTGTGCGCCATCCTTGACACCAGCCTGGATTAGCTCCAGGATCTTCTTCATCTGTGTCTCATCAACTTGAGGTCCTTGCTCTGTGCTTAATTCGAATGGATTACCAACAACGCGCTTCTTCGCTCGTTCTGCTGAACGTTCGACAAACTCATCGTAGATCTTCTCTTCGACAAAAGTGCGCGAACCAGCGCAACACACTTGCCCTTGGTTGAAGAACAATCCCTGATGCGCTTGTTCAACTGCTGTCGCCATATCAACATCGGCAAGGATAATATTAGGGCTTTTTCCACCAAGCTCCAAAGTTGTGCGCTTAAGATTTCCTACACCTGAATTCTGTTGAATCTTCATACCGACTTCTGTCGAGCCGGTGAAAGCGAGTTTATCAACTTTTGGATGTTTAACAATTGCTTCTCCAGCATCGCCAAACCCTGGCACTATATTTAGTACGCCAGCAGGGAAGCCCGCTTCCCTTGCCAATTGTGCCACAAAGAGCGCAGTTAGAGGGGTTTGCTCCGCTGGTTTAAGAACAACCGTATTGCCCATTGCAAGTGCAGGAGCTACTTTCCACGTGAACATCATAAGAGGAAAATTCCAAGGGATAATCTGTCCGCAAACTCCAACTGGTTCATGTCGCGTGTACGCCAGATAATTACCGTCAATTGGAATTGTTTTTCCGTGATTCTTATCGGCGAATCCGGCATAGTAACGCATATACTTGATGCTTCCAAGAATATCAACGGCATAAGCCATTGAATATGGTTTGCCATTATCAAGCGTTTCCAAACTCTACAAAAAATTGTATATATGGAAAAACATTACCAATTGAAAATACGATAAATAAGTAAGCAATTGCTAGCTAATATCCAAGTCTAATTGTCCGATTAAGCGGCTTTTGTGTAGTGTGTGTAACTTGAATAATTGTTATGCCACGTTAGGAGAGCGATAAAAATTATTTACATGGTTATCATAAACACACAACGCGTATTTGATAAAGCTGTGATGTTAAATCACCTACAAACATGATTCAACGACAATTAATTAAATATTTGCTAGCGCGTTTAAACAAGCGCGTAATCAGGTATCTACCAAAACAAAAATGGTAAATCAATCATGTTTCATCAAAATTCGCTTACTGCAATGTATGAGGCGTTTTCTTCAATTAAATCGGCCAATTTAAACAGGAGGCGGCCACGTTCATAAGCATCCATCGTCCTCCATGGAGAACCAAGTTTGAACGCATTGTGCGCTGCATCTACAGCGAAATCAACATCTTCCTTGCCGCCTCTCTGAACTTCGGTGATGACCTCCCCAGTCGCAGGATTAATAGTCTTGAATGTTTGGCCAGATTTAGCCTTGTGCCACTCATTGTTGATGAAAACCTGTTTAAAGGTTATTTTAGTATGTACTTACAATTGCGTGGTAATGATAAGCAATCAATCGCATCACAAATATTCATTTACGCGCATCCGAATATTCATTAAATTGCGGATTACTTACACCGGTGTATTGCACTTTAGGATTAGCGTCTGGCTGTGGAATGGCTGAATATTGCCGGCAATTTAACTTGCACAAATTTCTCACGGACCGCAACATTGCGCTTGTTGATTAGGTGCTTGAATGCCGATGTCACGAAGCGTTCTGCCGCTACTTATACGATTACGACACTCGTTGGAGCACACATTCGATGTGGGGAATGTAATATTATCGTTGAATGTGGGTTTAACTTCGTCGATTGAAAACCTAAATGGAGCAATACGTATCTCTGCCATTTTTGACATTAGAACAATCAAGTGGAATGAATCCGCATCCTGCTGACTTGCGCTATATTTAAATTTCATTGAAGAGCGCGCACTTTAAAATTTCATAGAACCCTTAATAAGATTTGCAAACACAAGTTAGGAATGCATCAAATATTCCAGGAAGCCAATTTAAGCTCTAGTACTGATTGTTCCATTCACGCAATGATTCAAAATCGTTTACAACAGCGTTAAATACTTAATTAGTGACAACTTACGTTGATTGTTTATTCCTCTCTCAAATATGCGTTTACTATTAAATTCTTTGCATTGGAGGCTGCAAGCTTCCACGGATTACGTTCTTTCCTAGATGTTCTACTCAATCTGGAGATTTCTATGGACTAATACTTGATCTAAAATTAAACATTGAAGAATTAATATGATCGCTTCAAGTTAAGAATGCGCCTAACAAATTTGCGATAGATCAATTTACTTCTTTGTAAGACTTGTGAAAAAATCAAGAATTTTGATGATATCTTTAATACTTTTCGAGATATTCATGAAATTAGATCACACTTCTTATCAAAACATTGTACGTTTTGATCTGTCGGGGTTTACCAACCTATGATATTTCCTGGATGAAAGTTCTTCTTCTGCGATGGCTGAGCAACCACAATGATTGCAGAGATTCACGGAGACTTATCTGCCGAGCTCTTTACTCTTTGTTGGATACTTTCATTGGATTTGGTGATTTGCGTGGGCACCAGGCAACAAAACGCACTGACGGTTGCGCTGCTACCCTGTGTTTCAAGTCAAGTAATAAGCGAAAGGCTGCTACCATGAGGGGGATTGCGTAAGTCATCGCCCTCTTAGTACAACTGCGCTACTGCCCTGGTTGCATGCTACTAGGCGCTACTATGCAAGCTCCCAATGCGCCTGAACTACAAAAAAAGTTTTAAACTCGCTATAACTTCTAAAGTTCTGCACCGATTTTAATGAATTAAAAACTGTTGTAATGTTCTCTTCTTGTATTATCAGACTGCAGTACCATTTTTATCAAACCATGATTAATTGTGTTCCAAATTTTGATCAAATCTTGCGATGCAATTGCACACAAACCTTTACAAATCTTTTGGCCAAGGTCTGAATGATTAGTTAGAACAATAACTATAAAACAATAACTTGCTCATATTGTCTAATAGCTGCGTGTAGATAAGAACTATTTCCATAAGCGGTCCGAATAAGCTATAATTGAAAACACCAAAATAATTTCTTCTAATCCAATTTTATTTAGTAGGTTAGGGAATGAGAACTGCCTGTGCTGCCTCTGCTGCCTGTTCAAGTTGCAACATTCTAGAAAAGTTGAAATTGTTGCAATTCTATCTATCTCACTTGCACATATTGTCCAAGTGTCGGCTGATACCTGCGCGCACGCATAGACTTCAGTATCTCGTAGGTCGCTCAGCCGTTCGTTGCTCGCGGAGTGTCAGTTAAAATTTGTGCAGTGCCGTGATTAATAAAACAAGTGTTAAACAATTAAAACGATACAAGTGATCACAGAAACATTAAACTGTGTTAATTTAATAAACGATCAAGTGCGTGGTGTGTTAAAATTAATTAAACTTAAAGTGCTTCGTTCACGGACGTTTCCACATACATACACCAGGATTTCCTTCGCTCAACAAGGATCCATCGACGCACCGAAGCATCCCTCATCAACCAGGGGCTAATTACGGAGGATTTGATCGACAAAACCGTGAGTACCTATTAATTTTCTATATTAGTGCATGCTAATTCGCCACGAGGTGCATGGTCAGTCGCGACAAGTTTCGAGCAAGTTTCGTGCAAGTTTGGAGGGTCAAACACGCACACGGTTTTTTTACCCCGGGTTTCTGTCGGCTATATGGAATCCGATATGATAACGCGGAGAAGTTTCACAGCCAGGACGACGATTTTAACACTTAAAAATTTTGTTAAATTTTACACGAGTGCGAGAGAGACTAAAGTTTTGCAATTCTACCTGACTTATTTTCGCATGCCGCATAAAGGTTAACCGTGTTTGCGCATGTAACATATACTCTTGCATTGCTCTAGTCAGCTGTTCAATTTAAAAGAGCGCGAATAATTTCAATGCTTGTTTTGGTTAAGTCTATTACAATTAAAACAACTTAGTGTATTATGAGGTATATTAAGAACAAATTAATGATTAGTTTTCAATATCATTAAACACACACTGTTTATATGATCAGCTGTTGTCGTCATGCGGACTTCGTGAAACTTTGTTGCACTTTTGTTTATCTTTCTCATGCAGACCGGTATCAACGTGCGCTACTGTAATCGATGTTTATGAATTGTTATATTAGGTATTAATTTGACGAAATATTTTCAGATAAATGCAAACAAGCCAATCAAAGAGTCATTCGCTCGCATATTTTACTCATATTAAAATAACTTCTTAATAATTTGATACGCTAATTTTGGTCGAATATGTGGATGCATAAAATGTGTTTGTTGTGTTCTAAGTTAATTTGTAGTCGGTCCCCTTTTGCACTATCTGTTGCTTTGCGAAGGGCTAGTTTACAACTCACAGAGAATTGGGTGACAACTTTATTTACCTTTTGATTTATTTACCTTTTGATTTCATATGATTTTCTTTCGTTTACATCTTTTGTTTATCACCAATTATTATTATTATTTATTATTTTTAGTTATTTATTGTTCAATATGTTATGACTCATTTTTTGAAAAAGAGACAAGCATGTCCAATTTGTGAAAAGAGACAAATGTGTCCATGGTGATTTGAATTATTGCTGCAGATGTTGATGATGATTTATTTATTTACTTATTTATTGAGATTTAATGGTGTGAATGAAGGGTGGCCACCCGAATGAGTGTGTGATATTGGTGAGAATGATCTGTAGCAGTATGAAGATGATCCATTATTAAAGTCAAATTTACATAAATTAAAAAATATTAGTTGCAATGAGTCATGATATTATTGAATGGTAAAACCTTAATTTATTTTATTATTTTATGATTTTATTTCCTCGTCACTTTAGTTCTTTGTGGATTGTAAGCTTGCTTTTTGCCGGTGATGCGATACTGATCCGGGATAGGCTATTAAGTTGGCTTGCTCAGAATAAGTGCATTTTTTGTATTTACATATATCGATCAACATTAGTTTTGCTTTGCATATTTTTGCATTATAAGTTGGTTAATATCATAGTAGATTTAGGTTTGTTTATATTTTTAAAAATATGTGGGCTTTGGCGTATTTGAATGAGGCTATCAACTCCGAAGAGAGGAGCAACACTGAGGACCATGAGATCAATTAAAGGCACGGCACAAGACACATGAGTGGAGAAAATCAAGATTATCCACTGAAAATTCATAACATCAAGTCGTTAAAAGTACTCAGGTATGAGATATTAGTTTTATATTTTTTGCATTTGACTAACATTTGTTATATTTTTGTGCAGGAATATCGTCCCAGCCAAGATATTGTGATTCTAGAGATCAGAATTGAATTGTGATTCTAAAACAAAGTTGAAGACTCTCAACTCAGGACGACAACTGAAGAACGTTATTACCAAGTCGTTAAATTACATCAACACAAAACGCAAGGTATTTTTTGAAGCTATTAATCGATTCATTTTATTAATCTTTGTAATACTTTTTAGATCACCTATCGACCCAAACCAAATTAGGGCGATTGAAAGGGACAGTACAAGGAGACGACAACATTTCGAACATATCCACTGAAACATAACATGATCGAGTGGTAATTACCATATCACCGAGCTACAAGGTATTAATTCAAACATTTGAAAACTTTGTTTTGATTTTACTAACGTTTTTTGATCATGTTTTAGGTGATGTGTCAGCCCAATCAAAATCACTACGGTTGAGGCAACAAAGCGATTGACGAAGACAACAATCAAGTCATCATTCGTAAAACCATACTGGAGCAGCAAAGACAAATTGTCTTTAGTTTAAGACTGAACTAAAGACTGAGCAAACAAGAAGTTGATCAAAGTTGGAAGCCAAATGATTAATCGAAGTGGCGAAGGAATACGCTGTCAAAATGTAAGTATCAATTAACGTTTGCAATTCCTTAAGTTGGAATGCTCATGAGTATACAAATTAATTTGTTTTGTATATTTTTTAGGTATTTCTTCATACCAAGAAGACCGCAATTCTTCACGGCCTTTTTGAAGTGCTCATTGATGTCCCGCTCCAGGACGCCAGAAGCCGATTGACGAGGAACCAATCGAGGAATTGAAGCTTCGGACCGCATCCCAGAAGCCAATTCAGGAGATGTTCATCGAGAAAAACCGTGAGTGCTTTTTAATTAACTTATTTTTGCATGCAAATTGGTGGTGGTATTGAAATGATCAGTCTATTAGAGTTTGATCAAACTGGTGATTTTGGGGAACGAAAATATTATCTTTTCACTTCATCCTAAAACGAACTAAATCTATCGGTTTATCAAAATTATTTAAAACTTTTGAATATCATACGCAAACATAAAATTCATTCGTCTGATCTCTTTTGCATCTCTACGGTCAAAACATCAATAAATTAATGATATTCACTGATCAATTTCTAGTTTTAAAAACATAAATTTTAATTTGGATTATTTTATCTGTTTTAGATGAACATCATAAAACATTATAGCCATTCGAATAATAATTATTACTTGCCAAAGAGCATGCGAAACATTGGGTCAGCCAACAGCCCAGATCACTTAACTTTAACTTTATGAAATTCCTCAGGCTAATTTGAATATATGTATGTGGAGACGGAAAATGATATTTACTGCGCTTTTGGTAATTTGTGCTTAGTTCCCTTTTGCACTATTTGCCATTTGGGGGGTGCGTATATCTACTCTGCGGGGGTGCAAGTGCAAACAATTATTTTATTTTAGTTCTCTTTTAGTTTATTTTAATTTTATTTTTATTTTATTTTACTTTACTTTATTTTTTAGTTATTTTAATTTATTTTATTTATGATTTTAAGTCCCGTTTTTATTATTTCTTTTTATTTCGTAGTATCTTTTGGTTTTTATTATTATTTAATTAAGCAAAGATTCAAATCCAAATGTGGCCATCCGAAGATTGGTATAGATTTGTGCGATTTAAAGTTTTTATTTACTTTTTTTAATTACTTCTTTAATGAAGGTATGAGTGTTTTGCAAAGGGTGGCCACCCGTCTATGTGTGCCTGAGATTGGTGTGATTGGTCTATATCAATTTGAGGACAGGCCACATCAAAAAAATAATTTAATTTATTCTTATTTTTCATTAATTTAATTATTATTTTATGATTTCTCCCGTGCTTGCACCTTTGTTGGGTTTTTGTATGTACTTTTTGAGTGGTACAATAATGATCCGGAATTGGGTATCACGTTGCCTTCACAGTGAATGCATTTTCTGAATTTGCATATGTATATTTTGATTAGTTTTGTACATAAATATCTAATGTTCGAATGGCACGACATATTACATGGAAGTTGAATGATGCAACACCAATAAAGCATCTAGCATAATGATATCAACTTCCGACTGGATGAGCAACTATTAAGTCCAGTGAGGAAAGAGCGATCAGAAGAAAAAGGTAAATAATAAGAATGTTTTCATATCAGACTGTTAATTAATTGAATTTTTATGTTTTAGGCATCAGTTTCCTGATCGACAAATATGTCAACCCAACCAAAATTACTATGGTTGAGGCAAAAATGCGATTGACGAAGACAACAATCAAGTCATCAATTACAAATCCATATTGGAGTAGCAATATGGATTTCCAACGATGTTTGCCAATTCCACGATGACCCAGAGATTCTGGAGGTTTCGACGATCCAAGATGTGCAAGGACCAGGAGTTTCCAAGATGTTCAAGGACCAGGAGTTTCCAAGATGACCAGGAGCCAGAAGCCGGAAGCCAAGGACCCAGGACCCAGTTACCAAGGACTTCGACAAAACCGTGAGTGCATTTTAATTTACTATATTAGTGCATGCTAAGCTGCCATGGGGATAAACTAACAACTTTTGATTTGGTATAATTGTTACTAATTTCGTATAATACTTTCAGATCACTCAAAAAAATCATTCGAATAGCGCTCAGTTTAATTAGTTTATTTAGTCAGATATGCAGATGCACCAGGTGTGTCTTTTTCGGTTTAAGTTTACTCGGCATTCAAATTCCCTTCACTTGCGAAGAGCTAGTTTACAATTCACGGAGAATTAAGTAACAAATTTTTAATTTTTATTTTCATTTATCTTTTAATTTATTTTATTTTCATTTAACTTAGTTTTATTTAACCACAGTTTTAATTATTATTTTTTACTTTTATTTCTTTGGTATTAGCTGTGATGTGACTCAGATCCAAATGACTATATTTCAAAGATCTTACGAGATCGATTACTCGAAGAGGCAATTCTGATTGCAACGTCCCCAAGTTGATTTTCACGTTATCTCTATGCAGTACTCTAACATGCGAACATGATGTTAGTTAAAAAGTATTTTTTAATACTTCTACAGGATCTTTCGAGATCTATTTCTGGAAAACGCAATTCTGTTTGCGTCAGTTGTTAATTTTCTTATTATCTCTTTGTAATAATCTATCACGAGCAATCGTGTTAGATTAAACAGTATTTCTGAATACTGCTACTAGACCTTTCGAGGTCTATTTCTCGAAAACGCAATTCTGCTTGCGTCCCATTATATTTATCAAGTGAAAATCAACAAAATCAACTGCATTGCACAGGCATCTGTGTAACCAACTCTCACTAAATACTAATCTAGCACTAAGTGCTAGATTAAAGAGTCAATGGCTGAGTTACATTATAGTTGGTGCTGAAACATTAATTTAATTTATTATTTTATGATTTCATTTCCCTGTTACTTTTATTCTTGGTGAATTGTAAGCTTGCTAATCGCCAGTGAGAAGTAGACTTACTCTGAATTTGTACATTTCATGTATTTACCTATTTCAATTCATATTAGTTTTGCTTAAAATATCGCGAAAGAACCAACGATCCAGCACCTACTTGTGCCGAGATTTCAATCCGCAAGAGGACTTAGAGCTGGGGAGGGTGTCTTGAGGGCCACTCACACTACCAACATACATTGTCTGGGAGTGCGACGTCCATCAAAACATTTAAATTTTTAAGTATTTTCTTTATCATTTGGCGCTATTCGAATGATATGGTCTGGGCTATCAAGAGGGGCATCATCCATGAGGCACCCAGAGGATTCCAGGCGACTCAGTCCATTCCAGACAGCAGTTGGGCATGGTGCTTGTAGGTATAATGTAAGTATTATACATATCATTGTGGTATATTGATTTTGTTAATAACACATTGTTTCTGTTTCAGAGATTAACGTATTGTTACAGGTGGCTGGTCCCATTCCATTCCATGATGCAGCAGTTGGGCCTCGTCTTCAGAAGTCCTAGGTAAGTGTTATTCAACTGACCACTTTTTATTTATTGTACATTTTAATAATCAATTGGTTTGTTTCAGATGGTATTTCTAGGCGGGATCCATTCCATTCCAAGATGCAGCAGCAGTCGCACGCCGGGCCTGAAAGTGTCAAGTAAGTTTAATTCAAAACCAATTATTTCAAAATGCTAATATCTATTTGTTTGTTTTAGGTGCGCGAGCCGGGAAAAGTGTGATCAAGTGCGCGAAAAGTAGTTTCGAGTGCGCGAAAAGTAATTTCGAGTGCGAATCGCGTAGATTTCGTTTACGGGTCGTGTTCGGGTCGCGTAGATTTCGAGTGCGGGCCGGCATTTTTTGTAATTTCGCGAGTGCCGCGAGAGACTTGATATTTGAAGGCGGCCGTCGTTAATCCGCCCAACGAGCCATCCAGAGGGTTCCAGATGACAGCTCCATCCATCCAGATGACATCTCCATCCATCCAGCCATTCAGAGGGTTCCAGATGCAGCGAGGGTTCCAGAAGCGGCGAGGGCCAACGTTGGGACACTCAGCGGGGCGACTGCTTGTGTGCCAACCCACAAGTAATGCTCGCCGAAGTGGAATCTCCACTATTACAAACTGTAATAGTGGGGCAACTTTAGCTGATTACTATCACAAACAGTGATAGCAATCATAAGTTTATATAATGAAATGTGTTTGCGCCAGAATCCTTCCGATTCTTAAAAGTATAAAGTAGAGTCCTTTTGACTCAAAATAATGGTCCATACGACCAAATATAAAGTAGAGTCGTTTTGACTCAAAGTAATGGTCCATAAGACCAAATGTACAGAGTCCTTCCGACTCATTTCGCGGAGTCCTTAGGACTAAATGAATAGTAGGTTTTTCGCGATCGCGGATTTTAGGGTGCTGTTGCTGCATTCATCAACTGTTAAGTTGATGAATAAAAATTTTATTTACAGGTGAATGTGAAAAGTGAGAAAACAGATGTCTTGAAGGACGAAACTCACAAAATAATAATTGAGAGGACCAGGAATATAACTGATTGAGGTTCATAATCGAAATAATCCAGGAGCCCAGAATAGAATAGAAGGAAGATCGAAACTATGCCATACTAGGAGATGTCCAAAATCCAGAAGGAAGTCCAAACATATAGAGATGTCCAGATATCCAGAAGGAAGAAAGTCCAGGCTTCAACGATTCAACAATACCAACGGCAGCAACAGCCAACGTGCGCAATTTTACCGTCGTGGCCAGAGGAAGGATCGTGCCGTTCTGGACTTTGGCCACTCGTTATGTATCGTTCGCTAAGTCGTCGGGCGCGTTTCCGTTTTAGAACAATTTACTTATGAAGTAATTTTTATGGGCTTTAAGTATTTAATTATTTAATTTTCATTCAAGTCAATTTTTCAATGCCCAATCGCGTGATTTATCTTATGTATTTTTATCTATCTATGCATTGTATATTTATGTATCGTGTTAAATCCCGGACGGGAGCCTGTGGTGGGTAGACGTCTGTTTGGGTGTAGCTACCCCCAGGTCACAGCTAACAGGCACGTGCCTTCCCCGCTCGTTTCGCGCGGATATAAACGAGCCCATCATTGGATATGTGGTTAGGTAGGATAATTATCCCAATTGCCCTTATCGTTAGCTATGGTGTGTGTATGAAGTGTGATTAGTAGCATGGAATGAGTGAATTTTTATTAACTTGTACTTCTCTTTCAGGATTTAAATTAGCTCCGCGTCGCGTGCGCTTAGTTCGTTAATCGTATTAGGTCAACCTTTCCTTGCCGACTGTGAGTGTGCCAACCGACGTTCTCTTTCAGGAATTTATTGTTTATAATTTGTACTTTCTCTCCACAGGGCTTCAGTTAACCGTGAGTCTTTAATGAAATATTTATAGAAACATGTATTTATAATGTGTGTGATGGTTGGGCACAGTCGGCATATCCTTACCCTTTAATCGGCACTTCCTTTTTAGGGCGGCATGGCTACTCGTGTAGCAGGGCTACTCGTGTAGCGGAGTGTTATTAATCATATATTTGTGTTTTCTTTTTTTTTCAGGTCGCCTTTGACTTTGTTTCGCATTAATCGTAAATGAAAAGCAAAGTCATTAACCCGGCCCAGGGAGACTAAGGTTGATTAAAGTCTCACCTGGGTAATTCCTGGCAGGCGCGTCCTTGTCGCGGGGGTGGGCATACAGCCAATATTTTTTTACTTCTTAAATTAAATTGGCGTATGGCAAAGTTCTGCCAGGGACCCGCGTTGCACGGGTATAACTTGCAATTATATAAGTACAGTAACAAATTCGGTAACTTGCTAGTACTTATTTTAAATACTGGACGAATTATTAACATTACGAGCACCGAATGGCATACATGTGCAATTTACATGTAATTAAATGTTAATTTTCATACTTATTTGCTTGCTCGTACCTAAGAAGGTATAGAACCTTTACCCTTAGCAGGTAAATTTCAAACATAAATAATACAGTAATGCTGGTGACTTAATCAGTCCCTTTCAAAGTTTGAAGTTAAGAACATCTTAAGTGCGCAGTTTTTAGTATCTTGAAATATTTGTTGTTCACGTAATAACGGTTGTTGCCGTACCTGAAAATTACAAATCATTGACTTGACAACAATTATTTATCACTGTCAATGTGATAAGTGTGCTGTGAAAAAACGACTGGGTATTTTTAACCATAGAATAAATAATTTTATTCTTGTATATTTGCCACACGATGAAATCAGTAGACATTATGGAGATTACTACTAAGCCAAACAATGAACTAAAGCACGTACTAACTAACTCTGCAAATACAACAAATTATTTAAAGGAAGCACATGCTTTGCATAATAACAGTGTATTTCTTGGAAAAGGTCATTATCACAATTGTAGTAGTGATGAAGAAAAAGACGATAGCAATGACGAATCTGATGAAGATGACGAAGAAACTATTGAAGAGATTCACAAAAAGACTCAGTGGATTCGAGATTTACTTACAAATGTTAGCAATAAGGAAACTAAAATCAAAGAAAACGTGTTGTCCATAGCGCAAAATCATGAAAAGAATCAAGAAGCTTTTGCAATTACGAATGATTTATACGATTATCTGGACGATTGCATATCTGATGAAGTAATTGAACATATAGATGACTTGATCGAAAACTGTGATCCAAAATTATTGATTGAGGGGGATTTTTCAGAAGAAGCCCTGCTAATGGGAGATATTTTTGAAACGCCTTTTCAAAGTCCTAGCAAACGAAGAAAAATGATTTGAATTTAAGCGATATCAAAGATAATGTTAGTGAATTAACTGATAATTTGCATATTACATCGTTCCATTTAATGGAAGTAGTGATTAGAGGTTGATTAAGTAATAATAAGATATTTTGTGATCACGAAACTAAAGTAATTCAAATTTTTTGGCACCATCTGCGTAGTGTTTTTTACAACATATGCTGATTTCTTTATAACCAACCACTGCCTACACAATTTGCCGAAAGATAGGTTAAAGGTGTAGTTCATCTTGTGCGTGGCATTGGTAATAATCCGGGGGTGGTTCACCCATTGAAATTAGTAAAAATATAAGTGAAAACATGCATGCAGATGCTTGTTTAGAGTAGTGCAAGTCTAATTATCGTGGGGAAGTACGAAGACCAGGGAATCTCCCTAAGAATCTCAGTATTAAATGCAATTCCAGTTTACAAACTCAGCGGCTTAAATTTGCCGTAATTTTTTTACATTGCTTATTTAATAGTGCTTCGAAGTGCAATATGCATCTGTGTCGATTTTTAATAATACTCATCGTAAGTCTACTGATAGGTCTTATCTTAAATATGAACATCAACTTTGGTGGTCACAATAACCTCATATCTGGCAGGTTGGGTAAAAGAGCCTTATTTTTAGATTTGTGTACAAATAGCCCTTCCAACAAATGCAAAAACAGGAAAGTCGTCTGTGATTGACAATATCAGCGATTTAAAAGACTTCAAAAAGCTTCTCAGGACCAAGAACAATGTACTCATTCTATTTGCTAACAACATCAAACAGTCCAATGGAATTCTTAAAGTTTTCCAAGAGACTGCTAATGAAATCAAAGGTTCAGGCACAATGGTTACTGTGGATTGCACGGGGTATGAATAAGTACTAAATTAAATATTGCAAGCATTTGGGTTGACACATTTGCTGGCTCATTTCAGTGATGCCAAAAAGATGTGCAAAAAACTTAAAATCTCAACAGACAGCCACATAATCAAACATTATAAAGATGGTGATTTTAATAAGGATTATGATCGCAAAGAAGTAGTTAGTTCCATGGTAAATTTTATGAGAGATCCAACAGGTGATATACCCTGGGAGGAGGATCCAAACTCAAAACATGTTCATCACATATCAGATGCTAGTGTAAGTTTCAATCAATTATCACATTATCCTTGATACTGTCGACCGCCCCTGACATTGTAAGGATGATAGCTTGCTTGCGCCGGCATAAAAATGTCAAATACTTAAATTAAATGAAGCTCAAATTTCTGATATTAGTTGGCTAGAAATCTTATTGAAAATTGCGGCATTCAAGAACTTGGGAGTCGCGTTCTGTGTATGGAAGGTGTTTGAATAAGGAAATTAACTATGTTATGGGTATATAACATCGCTTTTCATGCTTTCATGATGTTTTATTAACTATTATATATCAGTCATTAGCAAAATTCCTCCGTCGAGAGTCTAAACCAATCATGATCATGTTCTACGCACCCTGGTGCAGTTTCTGCAAGAGTTTGAAACCGGAGTATGCCGATGCCGCAGCTGAACTTCAACATGACGCAATTCTAGCTGCAATTGACGTCAATAGACCGGAAAATGCAATTGTCCGTACTCAATTCAACATTACTGGTTTCCCAACACTTTTATACTACGAGTAAGCCTCATGTCAAAGTTACATATCATTTTAACAAATTCTTGCGCTCTTTTAGACATGGTGTTCTTAAATATGCCTATGAAGGTGATAACACCAAGAAGGCTATCGTCAGTTTTATCCATAATCCGCAACCAACGATAAAAATCAAAGAGCCAGAGTGGTCGGACACTGACAGTGAAGTGGTACATTTATCAACGACCAGCTTCGAGCCGGTACTCAAAGAGGAAGCGTCAGTATTGGTCATGTTTTATGCTCCTTGGTGTGGTCATTGTAAGCGTATGAGGCCCGAATATGAGGCGGCTGCAGCACAATTGAAACGTGATGGAGTAAGTTTGTGTACATAGAAAATGTATGGTAATTCATTGAGCATTGTTAGATTCCTGGCATGTTGGCCGCATTGGACGCAACTAAAGAGCAGTCGATTGCCACTCAGTATAACGTGAAAGGATATCCGACAGTAAAATATTTCAGCTACGGTGAAGAAAAGTTTGATATAAATGTACGAGATGCTCCCAAATTGGTAGGATTTATGCGAGATCCATCCGAACCGCCGGCGCCACCACCCCCTGAAATACCATGGTCTGAAGAGCCTGGTTTTGTTGTGCATTTGGACGAAACGAATTTTAAACCGTTCCTTAAGAAAAAGAAGCACGTCTTGGTGATGTTTTACACTCCCTGTAAGTTTTCAATTAATTTTATAATTAGCTTTATGTCTACATACTATTTTCAAAGGGTGTGGACACTGCAAGAAGGCAAAACCAGAATTCAGTCGGGCTGCCAATACATTTAAAAATGATGGCAAAATAGAATTTGCTGCTGTTGATTGCACAACGCATACAGGATTATGCCAATCGAATGATGTTAAGGGATATCCAACCATTAAGTATTTCAGTTATTATTCAAAGAAAATTGTTCAATATCGCGGTGGTCGAACTGAAGAAGAATTCATTCAGTTTATGAAAGATCCAGATGCAGCGACGACTTCACCACCCATTCCTGCATC
This sequence comes from Aleochara curtula, assembly GCA_963978815.1. NCBI lineage: Eukaryota > Metazoa > Arthropoda > Insecta > Coleoptera > Staphylinidae > Aleochara > Aleochara curtula. The sequence goes on along the minus strand of OZ022221.1, from coordinate 9,359,642 downwards.
TGGCTCCTGGGAACAAGATACTCGGGGTGTTGTTCATTTAACTGACAACACTTTTGCAAAGTCTATCAACAGCAAGGACCCAGTTCTAGTCATGTTTTATGCCCCATGGTGTGGTCACTGTAAAAAGTTGAAGCCTGATTATACAAAGGCTGCTGAAGAACTGACAAATGAAGGTGCCACATGCAAGTTGGCAATGATTGATTGTACCCAAAATCCTGGCGTTACTGAAGAGTATGAAATTAATGGTTTCCCAACTATTAAATTATTCAAAAATGGAAAATATGTGGCAGATTATAAAGGACCAAGAACCAGTGAAGATTTGAAAACATTTATGAAAAGTAATTTGCATATGCCTAAATCCGAATTGTGAAGAGTCACAACACTTTATACAAAATATATAATTATCGTAAAATGTTTAAGCATTTCTGCCCTATTTTGTAAATAGTGTAGAATTCAGTCCAAACCAAATGTTTCTGCTTATCGCATTCCATAAAAACAAATAATGCACATGAAATTGGTGGCGCTAGTTGCCACTGTCACGAACAGATGTTTGCACTTGATCATCGTTGTCAAATGTCAGATGGGTGAACAATTACAATATAACAGTTGTTTGACAAAGCAATACGTGAAATTGTGTTTGTTATCAATTAAGTGGTGAAGTGCAAACAATGTGAACAAAGTGATGAGTAGTTCGTTGCAATGTCAAAGAAGAGCGCAATCGAGGTATTTCAAACGAAGATATCGCGCAATGATCGGTTCGCTCAGATGTCCCACCAGGAAAAGCTGATTGAGCAGAAGAAACGCGAGATTCAGGCGAAGCTGGAGCAGAAGAAGGCCACCAAAGAGACTGAAAATGTAAAAACAATCACAAGTAGCAAGTCTGTTACTATTGTAAATCGAAGGTGAGTGTTGCCACAGCCAGGAGAGTGTGATGTAATCCATTAAAATGCAAGACATTCCTTTCAAAACATTTCTAGTCCCAATAAAATTGGAACAAGTGATAAGAGTGAAAAGAAGCCATTCAACTTTAACACGTTCTCGAACGACGGCAGCTTCTTGAATCAGTTCAAACAACTGAAAGAGAAGAAGCTCAGTCACAAGCTGAAATCATTTGGTGGTAAACAAGGAAGTGATCGGTATGTGTTTATTCTAGCTGTTATTTGCTAATGAACCTTGTTGGTTCAATTTGGTTCAAACTGGTTTGCTTAATCGCTCATAATTTCAGCGATAATGATAGAAACAATAAAGCAAAGTGGAAGAAAGACTCGGCGTCGTCGGTCTCGAAGGAGTCGCGTTTGCAGAAAAACAAACAGTCACGATTCAGCAGCGCCGAAAAGTCAACGTCATTTGAACCCAAGATCAGTATAACGACGAGTTACAGTACTCATATAACAACACAGCAGCAGCAACAGCCGCCGCCCTCAAACTTTGAATCGACAGTCATTACCGCACAAGACGTCACTGGCCAGCCGCTTCTTAAGAATCTAGTCACGACGACGCAGTTTCCACCTGCTGCGCCGCCAATCATGATGAATGTGCCGCCGCCGCAGCTGCAATTACATCAAATTACGTCCGATTTGACAGTCGATCTCTGCCCGAATACTGTGATCACAACGGTGGCATTACCACCTCAGCAGACCGTAGCTGAAACAAGCATAATCACCGTTCCACCACCGTGCTTGCCTCCGCTGGAGCTTACAAGTATCCCACCACCTAACCCGATACAAGTCCACAACATACCTCAACCGGAGCCATTGAACACGCTCGCCATTCCGCCGCCGGCACCTATTCAAGTCCAGAACATACCGCCACCGTCTCCTATTCAATTAAATGAGATACCTAATCCTAAGCCGCTGGATCTGCTCAACATCCCGACGCCGAATGAAGAGCCTGACGCGGACTTCATTAAGAACGTGCCACCGCCGAATAAATCCGTACCGCCGCCCAGCATTGCGGATAATGTACCCACATGCTTGCCTCCGCCGAACATTATGCCACCGACGTCAATGCCGCCACCGCAACCGCAACCGCAAGCTAGCCTGACGATGCTCGTGGCACAGGTGCCACAGGTCACGCAAGTCTCGCAGATCCAGTTGCAGCAACTACCGCCGCTTCCACCAACGGTGACTGCACTTACCAATCAAACGGTACTAAACTCGCTGCCGCCGATGATTGCTCAACCAATTCTACCTCCGCCCACCATGGGTATCGTCCCGCCACCGCAAATCAACGTACCCCCGCCGACACTGATTCAGCAGAACACCATTCAATTACCACCGCCTGGATTCAACCAACAGCCTCTGATCCCAGTGAATGTACCGCCACCGCAGCTGACGCGACCCAAAGACATGAGCATAGGTAAATATCGTTTTTAAGTTGCCTCAAAAGTATTAGAACGTTTGCGTAAAGCAAGACCAAAGTTGGGGCAGGTTTGTATCACTCAGTTAGCTGAACGAAGAGGCGCGTGGTTCCTTTTCTATATACATATAGGTATCTAGGTTTCATCAGTGATTATCACCAAAGCTTTTGACTAGCACAAGAATGCAGGAACATTAGGCGCTCTTTTTTCGCTCCTCTCAAATGTATCTTTACGAAAAAAAACTAATAATGCGTGTAATGTTCGTGCATTAATTATAGGTACTTATAAACATTGCTCAACTATATGGGTGACATTAATTCCTTCTTGAATGGGGCGCATTCGATGGGACTGCGCCCGTCAAGGATGGTTAATGTCAGTCCTATAGCATTTTGCCGATCTTTTACAAGCAGGTTTGAGTGACGGTTTTGTGAAGTGTTTCCCCCAGGTTCAGCCGATTACGAGGCGATGGCGTCCCTGGGACGCATGGTGGCGCAGTGTGGACCAGGCATTGAGGACGTCCTCCGCCAGCGCAAAAATCAAGATCCCAGTCTGTGGTATGCAGGCCTAGTACCTACACTTCCGCAGCTCAGCGCTGTTTGTTTGTTTATATAATCTCTCTTTCTCTTTCTATATATTTATCAACAATCAAAGATTCAGAGACCTATTATCATTTTATCAAATATCACCAAAAAAAAGAAACGTGCGTGGTGCGACTGCGGGGAACAATCAAAATCAACGACATCAACATGTTAAAACATCATTAATTTCGAAATTGTCTTTAATTGAACTTAATCAGATTGAGGCGGTTTGATTGTTCCTCCGCAAGTGAACCGAACTAAGTACAATTATACGAAGCTCTATTATTCCCCCATACAAAATCTAAATAATAGATAAGAAAACAATATTGTTGCACTGTACTGCTTGTGCGTGACATTTGTTGGCTGAATCGGTATGTTGTAGGTTCCTTTTCGATAAGTCCTCCGCGGCATACATGCAGTACCAGCAAATGGTTGAGCAATTCAAAAATGAAATGGGCTCCAACGGAGTCAAAACGTCCGATACCGACGACTACAAGCCGGAAGAGATCTACGAGTCGGATGCCGCATTGGACGAGTGTGATACTTCGCATGGCAGTATTCATGATTTGAATAAATCGGCGAACAACAAACGTAAACGGAAAAGCCGTTGGGGCGAGAAAATTGAAGCGGTACCGCCTCCTGCAATCCAAATGCCCATTCAGCCACTTATTCCGAGCTCTACAGGTACTTTGCGCATAACAAACACTAAGAATAATGATTATTTACTATTTTTATCAATTACTGAAGGTCTGATGCTATCGAAGATCACCAGGCAAGATCCTGGTTTTATCAACTACGTAATCAGTACGTATGGGTCAACAAGTCTTACGGAAGACACGTGGAATAAGGCCGAGGACAACTACAAGGTGCACTTGGTGTATCAGGAGATGCTTAAGAAGAAGCAGGACTTGGAACGCCTGCAAAAATTGGGTAGGAATAAGTATGACTATGATTCCGATGAAGACACGGCCGGCGGCACATGGGAGCATAAGCAACGTGAGAAAGAAATGCAATTGACTGAGCAGTGGGCGCAGGTGTTAACAGAACAATCCGATGGCAAACATCATATTGGCGATTTTTTGCCGCCTGACGAGTTTCGCAGATTGATGCAGCAGAACGACGCGCTTGATATTCAGGATAATTCGGATTATTCGGACTATAAACTGCGCGAAGATAACAAAGGCTTTAAAATGCTGCAAAAACTCGGATGGAGTGAGGGAAAAGGTTTGGGAACGTCGGAAAAAGGCATTCTGGAACCAATAAACAAGTAATCGATTTTGAATTGATAACAGTATGATTTAAGCATTGCTTTAACGGTTTCGGTATTGTTACAGAGGCTTTATAAGTAGAGACGGTCAAGGACTTGGTAATCAGGATTCTGAAGAGTGCAGTAAAGAGGATGAGTATGACGCTTATCGAAAGCGCATGATGCTGGCATATAAATTTCGGCCGAATCCATTGGTAAGAAATTGTTGGTTCTATTAATTTTAATTGTCCCAATATCTATTTCAGAACAATCCACGGCGTGCTTACTATTAAAGTAACATGGTTGAGAGGATCGGAAGTCAATAGATTTAATATATTATTGTCAAGTTATTTCAAGGATGATAGATATCTTTTGTTATTTTTGTGTACATATAGTCGTTTCATCTTCGATGCGTTAAGTTCAGGATGATGTCTGCATTAAGTTTCTCCTGCGATTACTTAGTTGCACAATGTTTCAGGTGGTTAAATTTCAGCTTTAAGAATTTGATCCCCAAATATGCGTTTTTTCTGTGTAAATATAATCTATAGAGGATTATGTATTTGTTATTTTTGAATAGTTAGGAAATCCTTGTCGTTATAATGGATACACAACAGCGGTGAGTTTTTGAATAATTCCATTTGACATATACTCGTAAACAATAATTAGGAAATTAGGAGTATCTTAAAATGATAAACGTCTCCGTTGATTATTTCCGATATCTATAACTTTCCAGCCTTAGTGCTGCCCACAGGAAGCAGGTCGACCAAAGATGTTGGCGTTTGAATTCCAACCGAACCCATTGGCAATTATCCAATTAGATATATATCAAACAATACGTGTTGTTGAAACTAGGCACACAGTCGTTTTACACGCTGTGTAATTTACTTGTCGACTTCAATTTACATCAACATTAATTAATCTTATTGTATCCAGAGAGCTGCCACCATCATGGTTTTATTGCCATTTAATTAATTGCTGAAATTCTCCGTGGGTGATACAGAAATACTTTAATTCCATTCTTTTCGTATCTGTTTATCGTGTACGGCACAATTAAACTATTTAAAATGCTAAAAGAAAGGCGACGCGATTAAGTAAGCATGTGAAGCAATAAAATATTCATTGACAAAACAGAAACGCTCGTTTAAGCCGGCTTATGAATGAATAGCGTGACTGTGAAGTAATAATTGAAAAAGTATGTTGAAGATATACCACAAGCACATGGGAGATGTTTTTGCAATAATCACATCGTAATGCAAATAATGTGCAAGTGCATTTACATGCAAACAACAGTAATTCGCAATGTACGTAATAAATATGCCATGTCAATACAACACAGTTCTTAGCGTAAACTTTTTAAATTGGCAAGCAACTGCTAATGTCTCATAGAGTTGAAGCAGCCCACGCATGGAGAATGATCGTCGATAAGCTATCGCCGCGTGTAGTGATAGATTGCACATGCATAAACTGCAATTACACGTAGTCAGCTACCGATTACGTAGAAGCTTTTGGTTGCTTTGATAGCTTGAACAAATGGGTCAAGAAATTGACAAAAATGAAGTGCATGACGAAATCGTGTTGAGCCGCACTATGAAACTATGAAAGTTGTCAACGAGAAGTTGAAATTTTAAATGACGTGCAGGGATCATTAACGAAAATTTGTTCACCTGCTTTATTCAATGAATTGCATCAGCATCTACTTCGCTAACCCACTCAAAATGCGTTTGCGCTTTGCGAATAATCAGGCGGAAAATGATTAATGCGTGATTCTTCTGGAAATGATGAGCGTAATGCTGTAATTTCTTATTATCAGTTGAAAAGAGAATGTCTGCTGATGCTCATTACTGAAGCAAGAATAGCAATAAATAACATACATCATTAAACTTGTCATCAGTCGTGATGGTGATCTGTTTCACATGTTAACTGCAGAGAAATTCGAGCAGGAGGAAACTGCTGTAAAAATAACAGAATCAAAGTCGCTTAAAGTGCGAGCGTTTGCTTTGTGGAAAAATCATCATCGTCGCATTCGTCGTGTGCGCTTTTTATTAATAGAATAACGCACGCACCGTGTGAGGCGCAATCTCGCATTTGTACGAAGAAAATAACGCCCGTGGAAACGCAACGAAAATATTCAGTGCGTGATGATCAAATTATGACTTAATTTCCGTTTCGTTTCATCCGAATCCAATCTAAAAATGTGATTTATAATGGCGCGCAATGCAAAATGTCAAATGCTATAACAAAATAGCTTCAGATAGATGCCTTTCCATTTCATTGGCTCGACTTGCTAAACTTGTAACAATGTTTATAGTTCAATGCCTTTCCTGGTGCAAGCTGCGAATCTGCACTGCATGCGTGTGGTACGTACTCATTACGTGCATTCAATTAGACGCACTCGGGATGTGTTTGCGCCTTTAGTTGCTAATGCCTTCCTACATACAGCCGGCTGTGTATAATTTAATGTATAAGCAATTTGTAAAGCGGTGTTATTTTGCGCGATATTCAAGTTAATGTTTCACACTTGAGCTTCTTGCGTCTTTTTTTACATGAATGAAAAGGAGCACCAATATGCGTTCCAAATTGCTCACTCCTTTCACATTACTACGCACGAATAATAATCATCATGTGCTATGTGTGTGGCAAAATATTCAACAGGTTTTAAACAATTTCATAGTTCAGACAATTACCAATCCATAAGAACATCTATTGATGGAATGAAATTGCTATTTATTTAACGGTTAATTATCAATTTATTTGTTCTTTCAAATTCCTAAGGGCATTTGGAAGCGTAATATTTCGTCAAAAATCATTATTAAATGACGTAATTGTGAGTCACGACCTTGGCTCAAGCGTGAAATTGAAGAAATCCAAACAAAGTAATAGAGAAATACTGAATGAGTGGACGTTCGATTGACTATATGGATGGACGCCCCCTCATATCACGACCAACGCAAGCAATGTTGATATTTAATGAATTGTGGAGGAATCGATTGGATAGATCTTGAGAAAAAACTAATTTCAATTCAATCAATATGATTGATTGAAGACAGAGGCGCTTTATGCTATCATAAATAAGTATTTGATTCGTGAATAACTTGAAACCAAGATCACAATCATTAAGTACACTTAATGTCAATTTTTTACTTATACGCAGAGAAAAAGTCTATTGTTTTATTCGAAAAGTAAAGTTATCAGTTGAATATGAGCTCTTAAACGATCAAAAACATTTCAAAAGCGTGTAAACAATCATTCGTCTTGATTAAGTTGAATTTTTTGGCATGTATGTTATATGCAAACGAACAAAGTAGTTGGATGAAATATGGTTGTATCCGTCTGTATTCAGGTTAAATATTTACATATTGCAATAATTAAATGCACTCGGTGGCCATTTTAAGAGGTTCAATTAGCAATAATATTTACGATTTGCATCAACATTTGTAGCATTTCGCAAAACGCATTCGTGCTGTATTTACGCACTATATTTCCGCTTGGTCCACATTCACAATTTAAGTTTCTTAGCTAAATGCGCACACAATCTATGCACAATTTGCGCAGATTAATCTGAATGTGGATTAAAGAAACATTCAAATTAAAAATAGATGATATATTTATGCGAAATACTTGTTTAACCAATCAATCAACGCAGTTGAACTAATGCGCTGTAGAAATGAATCATGGATTTTTCGCAGATATTTTGCTTAAATTGGCAACTTGATAATATGGCATTTACCAAGTTTGGACAAAGATCAAGAAATTATGGAGATTTTGCTTACGCATTTATTATCATGAATATTTGATCAAAGCGCCTGCGAATTGTATATGTTCTTTATTTAATCCGCACTTTGAATCATTCGCGAATCAAACATCAATTAGGCACTTATTGAATTGAAAAACGTTTCATGGGGTTGAATTAGAAATTGTGAAACTGTGCACGAATTAAAGTGCACTGTACGTCATTATTTATGCTTGTTGGCATTGCAATATCTATTAAAGTTTACTATTAATAGATTACAAATCCTACTGAGTACATACTTACTGCATTTCAATGCGTGTAGTCGAGTAAGTAAAAGTGCCCTTAAATGGTTTTCCAGATGAAAGTTTAATCGGTTTTCATTTCAATCGAGAAACTTTTTCTCATCTAATCTTGCTGCATAAAGTTTTAGAAGCAACTGAACAAACAACCGCCAATCATGGCGCCCTGATTATTGATTAGTGTGCGCTATGATTGTGCAATTGATGGACAAAATACGCAAATTAAATTACGCATTGCAGTACGCAGATGTGGGCTGTAAAGCGGCAGTTGGACTATGAAGTAAAAAGGAAGGAATTACGTGACACGCAAGAAATGCGTTGGCGACAATCGCCCGCCGCGGCCGGATGAATGCAGAGAGAATGTTAAAACGCGCAACTTTAAACCATCAATCGCATCAACCAAGAAACATAATCAGTACGAGTGTCGAAAAGTCATTTCAACATTTCTCTTGCTGGCTCAGTAATACGACTTACTAAAAATAAATCATCACTCGCTTAAGCCTTTGTTCCCATGGGAAACACAAGCAAATTAAAGAAAAAAGTGCAGGATATTTAATTTGCATCAAGTTTGAAAGATTTATGCGATTTCATCTTAATTTTACTGCACGGAAAAAAATAGAAATCTCTTTCAATATTAAGTGAAACATGTGCCACCTTCGCACACCGCACCAAATTCTAAACCCACACGTGCCACCCCACTGATTATGATTATGTTGTCTTTGTTCCGCTTTGCGCGGCGGCTACTTCGTGTAGGATGGACATTCGTCCTTGTTGTTGATGTTGTTGTTATTCTTTCGCTTTAAAAATTAGTTCTACTCTTGCATCGAGATTTATCTGAAATATTCTAGAACGAACTATTATTATGATATAATTTGTGTCGAGCGCATGTGACGCAGATGGCGTCTTAAATTTTACCACCACACAATTTATTTAGTTCTTTGTTGCTGTCGATAGCGCTCAGAGGCAGAAGACGAGTGGGTGGCGGCGGATTCAAAAAAGGCAAAAACTTTCAAACCAGGGGCGTAAAAAATACTTATTCAAATGTGTCCCACGTGGAGACGTAGATTGAATATGCAACATGCATTATGAATTCAAGTAAAGTACTTAATTGTAATAATTATGGAACAATTAGTTTTAGTAATGTGCGAAAATTGAGAGTAAAGTAAGTGACCGCATTGCCCATTGAACCAATGATTAAAAGACTTAAACAATGGCCGATCAATTAAATGATTATTCAATTAGTGGCACTTGCACTATCGCACTCAGTGACTTGCACTCTCATTGCTTAATTAATTAAAAGTCAACAAAACCAAAATTAAAGAATTAAAAACGTATAAAACAAGCAACTCTTCAATAAGTCTTAATTAAAATTTCACTTGGCATTAAAGGCTATAACAAATGCTTAAGAACAACTGATTATCAATGCAGTACCTACGTAGGTAATTAAATACGTTTTTAATTGTTCCTCTGCATTACGACACATGTAAGATAATTCGTTACGCTATTTTCTATGAAAATTCCATTGACGTTATTATTTGCAATCGTTGAAAAAGCAATCAGACGTCTAAAAATAATTCGCCTCTCTTATAATCTACCGCAATGACATGTGCCGTAAAAATATCACGTTGAACAAATTTTGATTGAAAGTAATAAATATTTGCGCGCTTGATTCATAACTTTATTTATAAATGCCGCTGCGCTTTGTTTGCTTTATGTGCGCATTTTGTCAAGGAAAAACTATACGTAAATTTCCCATCTAGTGAATAAATTTCGGAATTTTATGGCTAAAATAACAAACGTGCAAGATTTGTTCAATATTATACAGAAACACAACCAAAGTGAAAATATTCACGTTTGCTGCCAATTGCTAATTCTTATTTATGCATTCTCTCATTCATTTATTCTTGTAGTTAAATACCAATTGCGAATTACAACATTACTGCATTTTACATTACATTATATTGCAGAAAGCATCAATTTCCATCTGAGAAATGCGGCATATTTACACAATAATGATATTTGCTAAATGTAAACGAACAAAACAGCCAGCTAAAACATGCTACAAGTGATTTAAGTTATCAACGCATCAGCGTATGGCCGGCTCTTTGATGTGCATAATGCAGATGCTCATTGCAAGCGATTGCATGTCGCTAATTTCAAAGAGATCTATGATAATGATGCGAATAACCATGTCTTTTTCTATATAAATTGACATTTTGTAGAAAATTCTTGAATATTCGATTATGAGAAAATATCTTCTCGCTGTTGTTGGTTGTCATGTCAACCATGGGAGGAATTGATGATGGTAATTAAAATCAATCAAACACCCTTCTCTTATGACTCACAAGATTATTCGCCAACTACCAGCAAAGCAGTGACAATTACCAAGTCATTTGATCAAGAGGATTGAGTGCAACCCCTATGATTGCATTATGCCACCCTATTATTGAGGTACTACCCGTATAATGAATCCTAAGGCTTTTTTGACTTTGCCTTTGGGAGCAGGGTGTTTTAGAGTCAGTACCAAGTTGAAAGTTGATCAGGAAAGAAGTGTTAAGTCAGTTTGAAAGCATTAAAAGCGTATACAACCAGTACACCAGGAATAAGTCCACTAAGCAGCCTATGGACTTAAGTATAGTGAAATAAACACGCGCAGCCATATTTGGACACACAGCTATCATTCATCTCTATTCCACAGCCTGCCATGGCATATGCTGCGAGAACAAGAGGGCAAATCGAGTAAACTCGCTGAGCAACGTGATTCAATGCACTTGTTGTGCTGCGCAACAGCTAAGAGCGCAGCAAGGACTTAGTTGAACTACGTCATGAGCTCCAATATGGTCGCCCTCAAAGTAACGCCTCCTTGCTTTCATACTGAACGTGTGTGAGTGGCGAGCTGATGTATGTTAAGCAAAGAGAGATAAGCGTGTGCGTTCTGTACGTACATTCCTCGGCTATAATAAACGCTCATTAGTATTGCGTGCGTGTGCGTCGTTCGTTTCAATCGCACGCATTGAGGAGCCAGGCAACTCGTGCTAAGTGTGTTGGTGGCGTGCGCATACCGAAGGCGAGCTAAGTAAGCTGGCTCTATACCTGCCGAGTCAAAGTTGGTCGAACATCGTCGAGTTAGTTGCTGGTAAAGACGGGTTTCGTACAGTTCAGTTCGTCGAGAGCCACACGCAGAGACACGCAGCGCTTTTATTTTCGGAGACAAGCAACGACGAGGCGAACGGCGCAACAAGAGACTGTCGTCATTGATTTGCTTGATTCGCGTGTGCAGCCACGACTTAAGTTCGCCGCCTCCATTCAATTGTACTTTGCAGTGTGCAGTGCATCCATGTGACCGCGAGTGCCCGTATTTGTGTCCAGGGTGAGCAAACCGACCAAGATCAGAACTTTAAGTAGTATTCCTACTTAGTAACACACATACCACCGCACGGGTTTTGTTCGTGTGCGCGAAACGCGAAAATAACATCATCCACACATCAGCCAACGAAATGTGCGATACGAATAACACACAGGCGCAGCCAAACGCACAAGCGTCCACGCAAAGCATAGCGGACTACTTGGCTCAGTTACTTAAGGATAGGAAGCAGTTGGCCGCCTTTCCCAATGTTTTCCTCCATGTGGAGCGCCTGCTCGATGAAGGTATGTGCATATTTCGTACAACAATTTCTTTCCTCACGTTGTTAAACAAATCGCCATTGCAAAACAACGCTGCGTTACTGCACTGCAAATTTAGCATACTTAAGTCTCAAAGATTCAGTACTCAAAGTGCGTCTTTGAGGGGTAGCTAACCTGACCAATGTTAAGCAACGTAGATTCATTTCTAAGAGTGGTTTAGTTATTGAAAACAATGCATTTGTTAATAGTCAACAAGTTGATAGACTAATCAAGTAAGTTAATAACGGTTTTATTAAAGTGATAACAAAAAATCATTTCCATGCGCATATTCGCAATTGAAAGATAATTATTCACATGCCATTGCAATCACGAGACATAAGAATGCAAGAAATTGATTATATTGAAAAGTGCCTTAAGTCACCTGCGAGTAATACACCTGACTCGCTTATGGCGTCGGATCTTTTACGTTTGCTTGCTTGTTTTCTCTTTCTTACCTCAACCGCGCGCATTTGGGGTAAGCCGAGAAAGAAAACAAAACGTAGGGACCCTCTTGAAAAAGCAAAGAATACGATGAACAACCATTTACTGAGTAACAAGAAACGCCAATGCGTATGTTTTTACTTTTGACCTGTCGTCAACGAACGGCGAGGAAGACGACAAAGTTATTGTTTGCTTATGATATGTGGGCGCCCAAATGATACTCGTAAATAATCCACAGGGTGTTTACTAATTCTTAAACCCGTATTCAAAATCATTACTTATAGCGCAAGCATAGAATGAAAATAGGCATAAAACGTGGAGAACAACGAAAAGAATACGAATTGTTATGGTTCGATGCTTTGGGTTCTCGTGGCCGTCAGCCACAAGTTGATCTATTGTGAGAAAAAAGGGTCTGTAGGTCTTTCTTTGATTTTTCACCTTCACGGTCTGAAAACTCGTGCGTCATCATTAACATCCCGTTGCATATTTATAGGTTTTAAAGTTGGCTTAACTTTGCACTTTAACTATGAAAAAGTTAAAAAATATAATGATTAATGATTCATATCTTAATAAGCAGCACATTTTTCACATGATAGAAAACGAATGGGAAAATGCATTCGAAAGAATTGAAATGAAAAAAAAGTGCATTCGACTTAAGTCATTTTACTTTCGTGGTCGTCCCACTGTGAAATTACCATTGCACTTGACTTTCAACTGTTTCTCTTTGATTTAGCGTTGTTATTGAGCAGTTTTAATTTCTCGCCTGCTAAGAAGTAAGCGCATTAATAATACACGTGATTCACTAATTGAGACTCGAAACTTGCGGCGAAATGAATTGAATTGAAGGATTTGTTGAGTAACTGAACGTAATTTGCATCAAGCATGGCGGCAGCGAGGCAGGAATAATAAAAGAAGTGACTTAAGTTGATCAACAAGTAGGCGGGCGGCTTTCGTATTAGGATACTTTTCCAATTCGTATTTTGTCAACGTAGGCGATGCTTTTTCTCCTCTTTTTACGCGCACTCGCGAGCGAAAGAGCAAGAACAACACGAAACGTGTGGTACGCGCGCACCACGTAATTGAGCGCCACATCTGGATGGATTTTTTGCATTTTCCACCCTTACACGGCGCATCCCGAGGGAGTGATACGAATCGACCGATGTATTCGTTCATCGTGCACATGTGACTTAAGTTTGTTGCGCGTGTGCAGCGAATATCTGCATGAAAATGCCACTTTTCCTAGCAGTTGTGCCGCTCACGCCATATATGCACGCATACACTTAAGTCATCAGTTCATGCACGGTGTGTGTGATTAAGGTGTGTGCAGTTGTGGTCACCTAGTCGGACAAGTTGTTTAAGCGTTGGGTTGGAGCTGACTTAAGAATTAGTCTGAGACGAGAATTGCTGCCTTAATGGTTGCATGTGTGGGTTGTTGCTTGCTTGTATGCGAGTGGTCAGAGCCTGAGCCATGTACACTTACGTTAAGGCATTTACGTCGGCGTGCTTGCTGGTTTGATCGTCGACGACTTTACGATGAATAGCGGCGAGAAATGTCCCGTTGCGTCGCTGTCTGTCGCCCAGACGCGTTCAATCTTAAGCTTTTCCTTCAAGATGTGTGCAAGACACTTTATACAGGGTAGATTGTTGGGGGAACTTGCACGGGGGGCATGGAAATTTAGATGGTCACATGTTTCATAGATGCGTGGGTTATTTCTTTGAGAGAGCGACCTTGTGGGTTTAATTCATGAATGACTTATGAATTACACTGTATGTTAGTAGTGTGCTTATTAAGGTTGGCAATCCGTTGGTAAAAGTCGCATCTTGCTATGCTTTAATGAATTAAATATGTATTTAGTTGAACAAAAAACTGAGATGGAATTATGATTGGCTCATTATAAAAAGCAGGACAATACTAATCAGTGTTGCTGATTTTAAAATACTCGCGTGCTTGGAAAATTGCTAGAAGGTAAATGAAATTAAATTCACCCCCTAAAATTACTGCACTTAAAATCTATCATTTCTGCTGACATTTTGAGTCATAGAACAAACAAACAAATAGTTTCTATTTGCAGTTAAAAATTTGCAAGTAAGCATTTATCAAATTCTAAATACAGTTATAAAGATTGCAAACAGTTTAATTGCTTCACTAATTGCATTAATAGAGACAACAAAACTTTTGCATTAAGATTTACAGCACGTAATTACATAAAATATCTTTTAGGTAAATATTTATACTATTCTACTAATTATGCATCTATTTGCAAATCTTTCTAAACAAAAAAGCTTGAGATTTCAGACTTGCTAATCATACGTATCTCTTCACGCGTGGCATTTACTATTTTTTGTATCCAAAATTAGAACATTAAAACAATTCCTTGGGTATTCAAAAACAAGACTGTTATTATTGCTTAGCTACAAGGTCGTTACAAAGAAAAGGTTTAGGTTTAGTCATTAAACGACTTAAATCAGTAGGGTGCATGTACTTAACGGAAATGGTGACCATCTATAAATATTTCTTTAGTCAAATTCTTAAGGATTATTCCAAATTAGAAACGGCTATAATAATATTGGGGATATAAAATTTCCAGATTGGTTTGACAACACATTTTTCCATGCTTAACATGTGTTGGATTGCTTTGCTCTCTTTCTTCTACTTTCATACTTTTCTTTTATTATTTCTTCGATTACTTATTCGACGCATCGAAGAGCAAGACCAAGACCATTTCAGTAAATGTCCAAAACTGCGTGGGTTTTGACTTTTTCAATAGCAGCACTGCCAAGCCCATTTACATCCAAGAAATTTACACTCTACAGAGAGTCGTAATAATAATAAAACTGCTAACCCACATGTTTTTTAAATTGCCCCCTTTATTTGTAAGTTACAAACGCGACATATGGCTTAACTCGTCATTTTTTAGGGTGTGAATTTTCAAATAATGAAATGTAATCAAAAATTATGACATCTTCACTTTGGAATTTACTTATTAAAATTTAATTTCTCTTCGTATTACAAGAGATGTTTTATTAGTCAGGAAGAAGACGAGTGAGTGATGCTGATTTAATAACTACATACTTAATATTAATGAAATTCATTAATAACTTTGAGGAAACAATAACAAATAAACGAGAAATAGTAGACACGAATGATAATTTGCGTACTTAATCGTTTTGCAACTTATTGGTTATTTTTGTATTTTGCGTATAAACGTAAATAATGATGATAATCGTTTATCAGCAAAGAGAAGAGAGTAAAAAAATGCAAAATGACTTAAGATCTTGAACAAAAATGAGTCAGAGATTAATAGCCTAGACAAACATATAGACAAGTGAATCATTTACATGAATTCATTGTTTTCGCAGTCAACCACAACCGACCGAATGGAATTTCAAGTAAAATCCCAACTCAATGACGATTTCCTGGCATTTGTACGCAATTGCAATGTGTGATTTCGACGAAAACAAATGAATTGCCTCATATTTTTTTTGACAAAGAACTTTTCTATCATTGTGTTATTGCGGCTTTGCGAAAAAGGAAAGGTAATGATTCTTGACTGGAGTCGAGCGAGTGTGCGATGCAATGAATTGAAATGTGAGGAATTTTATTAAATCTCATTCCTGTGCGTATTTTTATTGCGAGTGATGCGGGAACAAGTTGAACGAGTTTAGCAGATCGTTTCTTTTCTGATCGCGCGTTGATGAAACGCGCCAAGAATCTTTCGCTCACAGCCGAACGTTCTACAGTGCGCAGTATATTCTAAGAATAAATTTGTTTATACGCTGTTCACATCCGTTGAACGTTTGCTAACACGTTTTAAGCGCAAACTCATGCAAACGTTTATAATTTGCTCTCGATCTGTACAAATTTGCAAAATGATTGATCATTCATTAAGTAATTCAATAACAAAAAATCGATTGGTTAGAAATGCTAATGTATAAATGATTTAAATAATTGTATCAATCGATGACCTAATAATTAAAATTATAAGCTAAACGCATATGCAAATACGTGGTACACATTTGCCAACGTGTGTTGTTTCAAAGTGGGTTTACTTAAGTCAAACGCGCATTTCCATTATGATAATAGGGTAATACACTCGATTGTTCATAAAGTCAATTGTAGTAGTTGACAAGAGTATCTAGCAGACTGCGAGAAGCCACACCTTGCATTATTACCAATCGACTCACCGTTTACGCGCAATTATTCGCTAACACAATAAAACCAAGCGCGGCGCTAAAGCTAACAATGTTCGAGAAAATATTCTTGATTGACAGACCACAGCTTTTCAGCTTATCGCCCTGTACACAAACGTCGCGTCGTTGATGTTGCTTGATGACCATTAGTTAAACAATATGACAATGGAAATGAAAAAAAGATACAATAAACCAATATCTCTTTGACACATATCACTCTTCTACGAATCAACAATAGAACAACGACCCTGAATAAACAAATCATTGTTGCAGTATGTGGAAGAATTTTTTTTACAACTTGCGTAAAATCAAAGTTCTAGGTTCGTTTGGAACTAATCTTAGTTTTGTTGTTGTTAAAATGCATTCAGGATTAGATTTCAAAACAAATTACGCATACAAATTGAAAATTACAATTGCAAATTTATGCCTCGTTATCCTGCGTAGTTAATCAATGATTAGGCAATACGATGAAGTGCCCTTCAACTTGGTAAGATTGAATTTAATTTGTGAAATTCGTAAGTAATCATATTGAAGAGTGATTGAGGTTATTTTATAAATAGTAATGCAACGAACTCATTCAAGTGTAGAGAAATAATGAATTATCAAAGGCAGTCATGCACATTTACTCAAGCAAAATGTCTGCCTAAGTACAGGAAGACAGGAAGTCTGCAATTAGTGCCGGAAGCAGCGAGCCAAATTTAGTTGCAGGTCGCGTATCATTTCACTTCAATGCACTATTAAAGCATTAAGGCCGTGGAAGACTCAATTATGATTAAAAATATCAATGAATATGTGATTTGAATATGAAATCGACATCATTTCGCGCAAATTTGCGTAAGTATCATAAACACTCGGTGTACGTACGAGTTGGATAATTAACTCAAAGGTAATTAGAATGTGCCAGACGTACGTCGTTGGTGAAATTATGATGAAATACGCCCAGGAAAACGATGTTGGCATCAAACGTGATTTTTCTCAGTCTTTCTTTGAACGCACTTAATTGCTGAAATCTGCAACAATTTCGGAAAGTGCGTTTGAGATTTATGCGCATGCGAGATGATTGTGTAAGCGGAAATGTTGCAATTCGCGTGGAAATTATGAATGTGGATAAATCATCAACCAAAGCGTAAAAGCTTTTCATGAATTGCAGACGTGCAAAAGTCACATGAAATGACACTCATCCGTGAGCGGAGGAATGAATTATTAGTGCAATTTGTTTGATAATTCCACGCAAATTTATCAAATTAAGTCACATTATAGTGTAATGCATATAGTTCAACTAACTTAAGTACATTTTTAATTTATAACCAAGGAACTTGGCTTCCTAATTGCTCTTATTGACTGTTGGTTATACCAGTTGATATTCGAGTTCATTAAAACCGAAATGTTAAGTCAAGTCTTTATTATTTCGTCGTGTTCAAGATAAATTAATCAAACAGATAAGCAACAATGCCGTTCGTGTGTGTTCGAATGACGTAAGCACAACAACAGTCGAAATATTAAGCCATTAAACATTTTTGCTACGATATGTGTGCTTCGGGCACGGTGATCTCAATAACGCAAAAAGCGAGTTGTATTTCTTTAGGCATGTCAGTGCGGTTGCTCAAGCTTTGGACGAAATAACAAAGACAAAAATGTGAAATTCTTACTTAACACTTGACGATTTAAGTCGCATGAGCATGAAAAAAACAATAGCGAAAGAAACGAAATTTGCACATTTGTTAAGTGACCCGTATAAAAATTCATTGTTCAAGTTTGCATGCATAAATTAAGTAATCTTCTTTACGATTTAAAATATCGTTTTAAAAGCTTTTAAAATCTGCTTATTGATTTGTCGAACAAAACAACACAACACAACACAACAAATCAGTGGGAGATTAATTATTTACACATGCAATCGTCCAATAAATGTACACGCTTACCGTGCAAACAAGATAAGTTCATAGTAACAGCCTGCGGGAGTACAGGCAGGAGTAGCAGCTAAGCTGTCGATGCGCGTTTTACTTGACTTAGCCTAAGTCAACTGCAGCGAGCAGGACGAACGCCCACGCTTGACATTCTTCGCTTCTTCAATGCATTAATAAACATGATTTGCTTTTGCTTTGATTCCATTTCGCAACGTAATTGATATTATGACATTTTGTTTGCATTTAAGAATGGTTCTGCTGGTTTAAGGTTGTGTTCAATGACAATGCTGATGATTCACGTTTGTTATACATATTTATTAGTGATTGATTGTTACAAAGCATGCGCTGTATTTAAGATACAGTCATGTTTAAGATTACGCTACCAGATTATAAACAAATGATTCAATTATTAATTGAAATTACATCGTAAATTTCCAAATAAGTCACTAGATTAGGTATTAAAAATCACTGTCAAAATGTTAACGTTCCATCTTGGAAGTGACTTAAACATACGTACGTATTATTAATATATCTGAGCATCATTTAACAAATGACGACGCATCTGTTATTAATCATCGCGGGACGAAACGCGAGACATAAAACACGCAAAATAAGCAAATCAACAGCATGTGGGTAGGAAGCGTTGCTGATTTGTGCAGTTTGTTGTGCATTAAGCATATTTATTATAAGCCACCTTAAAATTTGCGCATATGTTACTTAAATCGGTTAACAGGAATATCAGTTAGTCATTTATAGTTTTTATTCCTCACCATAAGGCGAATTATGACTTAATACGCTACTTAAATGAATTTTTATCACAAAAATGCAATTTCCTCAAACACTGACGTGGAATCGACGTTTGCATTAACGTGTTAATCAAATTTGTTTACTGTTATGACCGCACGCATTCATGTATGTCATGGCTTCCAATTATCAGCTATCATCACTAAAAATAAACAAAAAACTACAACAACTTACTCAAACTTAAGTCATGTTTGCACTCAAGTCTGGAAACGTACTAAATAACTAAAATTAAAAATTCAACGATTGCCAAACGTCCAAACAATGCGCATTACGTTCAACGTGCAATGAGCAAATTTATAGAGTTGCAATAAGTTTGGTAGCTAATTAATTACTTCTACAAAAACTCATTTGAAAAACCTATGCTAATTTGCCAATGAAGGAGATACTTTTACTGAGGCAATTGGCGGTTATAAAGCAATTCTTCAACTAACAATGCAGCAAGTACTTAATTTCTACGACAACCGCTAATTAAGTAGCAATCGTAAAAAACGGCAACAAGAAACAAAAGCGGCATTAATTCCAGCATTGATTGAAAAAGGCGTTGCGTGTCAACGATGATGATTTATAAATATTTCTCTCATTTGCAAAATTGCATTTGGTAAATTTGTCACTGATTTTTAATTAACTTTGAAACATATGCGATAAATTATTTGAGATTAAGTATGAATGTCTGGAAAGTGAGTGATTAATGAATTAATCAAGTAAGTAAGTATGCATCGGTCAACTGGCGCGCGGGTTTCAATCTGAGATAATACGTATTTTTGTGTTTAACGACATTGCATAATCACTATTTGTGTTTAAATGAGATAAGTTGAAGGAGGGAATCGTCGTTGGTTAATGCAATAGAAATTTGTATAAATAATTATGGGCGGACTAGGACGATAATAATTGTTGTTATTGATCATTTGCATTGCATCTTTTATGCGTAATTAGGTATTATGCGACTGTTTTTAATCCTTGTAAAAATTAATTAATAATAGGTGATTTGAACATTTCTAAGGCTGCACGAGTAATTCGGGTTTTAGATGGTTTCTGCTTAAGTTAAGGCAACTTAAAGCAGCAAGCAATGCGTGCAATAACAACAAACCGTGGCGTCGTAAAGGATAAAAATAACCAGGCAGTTTAATTGTTCCTCCAGCATGCTCAGCTCGGAATAGCACAAGTGCTCGCCTTCGAAAAGACGGATGTGAAACGTTAAGTGTAACAGCATGCCGCAGCATACGAAATCGATAATAATAAATATGTAAGTAAGGCGGCTGGCTGTTCATGCATTTCTAACTTTTAATCCTCAAGAAATGCGCATATTTTAAAGGAGTATTCAACACCTTGATAATAATGTCTAAGGACTAAATGCTATTTTGCCCAGTGATGACAAATTTACTACACCTCTAGTAGTTGCATAATCATAAATAAGTTGACTTAAAATAAGTAGTGGTATAATAATACCTAGAATTTCTTCTTTTTGGTTATCTGGGTAAAAATTAACAAGTAGATAGATTAAAATAGGCGAATACTATACTTAAGTACTGTTTTTAATGATAACAACTATCTGCATAGCGACGGAAGATTTTTATTAGGAAATATGTCCAATTATCGAGGAAGTAATGATTGAATTTACTACTCTATCTGTATTGACGACACAATCACAGAAAACAGTTAACTGGACTTGAAAGTTTAGTTATTCTACTTGATGTGCGCATCATTTTTAAACGCGCACCTGTTACTTAAGATCGCC
Source organism: Aleochara curtula (assembly GCA_963978815.1). NCBI lineage: Eukaryota > Metazoa > Arthropoda > Insecta > Coleoptera > Staphylinidae > Aleochara > Aleochara curtula. The sequence continues at coordinate 9,338,689 of OZ022221.1, read as the reverse complement.
AAAACATTAATGCGGCATTGATCATGCACTTGAATCATACTCATTTCGATTGCGCATCTTTGAATGAATAATAATTTCGCAAAATTTCAATCGGAAAACTCGGCTTACCTAAGAAAATTTGAGTTTTTAATGCGCAGATGTTCATTGAACATTCTGAGCATCGAGTAGCCAGACAATGACAATCCATTACATTCATAATAACAACAACAACAACAACCGTAGGAACATCATTCGAATATGAAAGTTAAGTTAAGCTAAAATATAAGTTACTTACTTGGTAAATGACAAGATGTGGGTTGCATATAATATTTAAAAATATGACGTCAGTTTTTATAGCTGAAATAAAGTCGTAATTCGGATCATTTGCGATTTGCATATGACAAAGTCCACGTGTCTGAAACGGTGGCACAAGTTGTGAATTGATTTGCGACTTGAATCATAATTAACGTTTTACGACATGACTTACTTAAGCCACTTTACTTCCTTTGATATGCTAGTGGTGGCTAGTTAATGACAAAATTAACAGTTTATTGTTTTATTGCGACATGCATACAGTCGAATAATTAATGACAAAATGATGATTTCGTGTTGCATTGCAATGCTGGTTCATCAAGTATGTCATGATCTGCATAAGGAAAGGAAAACGCTTTCCATCGCATCACGCATTTTACGAGTTGTGCCAGTGGTTTCACTACTGGTCAGCATCAACTTTCTTCAAGTGTTTCTTTCCAGCAAATTCTTCAACTGGCAGACACGCATTCGTACGTGCTTCTCGTTAAATTCATTCGTTAGCGAGTTGCACAGCGAACGCAACAAAAGTAAATAAATCATAATAAACTTTGGCGGATGGAAAAAGATGTTTGAAAAAATGTCAACTGCTTTGAAAGTTTACTAGAAAGCTAATTGAACTCATCGTTCATCCATATTTGAATGACGAAATATCTGGGTTGGGTTTAAAGTACATACTCGTATTTTTTAAAGAAGTTTACTTTGAGCATGTGGTCCTTAAAGGAGGATTTAGGTTATGTGAATATTATTATTAAGGATATAAATTGCAGTTGCGTTGCGTTGAGTTGCTATGAAGTTGTTTGGAATAGTTGCGCTGTGTTTACGGATGGCACATCGTGTGTTATTTTGTGAAAGTTATCTAATTTTGTGCGTCGTTCGTATTCCAGAAATAGCCAAAGTGAGGGCGAGCCTCTTCCAGATTAATGGCGTCAAGAAGGAGCCCCTCGTCCTGCCAGATGCCGAAGGCGCAGTCACCACACTCACCGAAAAGGTCTACGTGCCAGTTAAAGAACATCCAGATGTAAGTTGAAGAGCTTACGTTTATTTTTAACTTGCTTCAATTCTATCATATCATTTTTCTCTGCGTGGTTCCTGATTTCTTCATGATTTTTCAATTTGTTCTTGCAGTTCAATTTCGTGGGCAGAATTTTGGGTCCACGTGGCATGACTGCCAAGCAGCTGGAACAAGAGACTGGATGTAAGATAATGGTCAGAGGGAAGGGCTCAATGAGGGATAAAAAGAAGGTGCGTTAAAATGATTTTAAGTTTTTAAATTATTAGCATGAAACATTGCATATGCAGTAAAACATTTGTGTGTACAATTACAAGTACGAATTAAAACTTGAGTCAATTGCTCTTTCATGACTTAAGTGCGACGTATTCACTCAGTTTGAACGTTGATAGCACGAAGCGCGTTCGAGTCATTTAACTCTAATTCCAACCAATTATTATTGGCCAAGTTGTAAGCCACAGTTAAAAACAGTAGTTAAACAAAGCCACATGAAAAAAAACAAGTGCCAGCTTCTATTATTGAGACGGTTAACTACTTTTCTTGGTATTTGTTTAGTTTTTCGTTTGGCAAATATTCAAAATTGAACTGTTTAGTAACTACTGGTAAAGTTATCAAATACTAAACTCCAGTGACATTGCTATCAGTAATTGTTAATTATGTTCTTGGTTTATCAGTTTGCTCACATTTAATTTCAATTAAGTAATGCTTTTCTTAAGATGACTTAAATTTCTCGACTATCTTCATTATTTCGAAATTGTTAGTTGTGAAATTAACAGAGAGAGAAAAACATTTAAAAGGCAAGCCGGATTTAAATTTTTGTATTTTTAAACTTTACATTTATCAAAATTATTTAACAGTTTACTTAGGAATTCATTAGTCTTCCAATTAGTGTCGTCGTAAAATATCAAAAACTGAGAAAAGATAAAAATATAAACTAAGCCTAGATGAAGAAGAAGAAACACAAACTTCTTTTTGATCATGCTGCTTTCGCGGAGTAAGAGGAGAGCAAATAGTTTAGTAACGTGCGTTCGGTTGTTGAACAACAGAAAAAATAACAAAAACAGGGAATGCGTGGAAGAATGGTGCATATTTTTAACTTTTGTGAAGCAAACACACTCGTTAGACTCGAACACGATTTTGAGGATTTTCTGTGCGCGATTTTAAAGCCACCAAACTCTCTGGCTGGTTTCGTTTACTTTGGTTGCTTGGCATGCCGCCAACGCGCGTCTCAAGTGCCAGCGTCGGAGCCGCCGCCCACGCATCGACTGCATGTTGCCAACTAATTAAAAACGTAATTTTTAAATGCGCTCTACGTCCGATTGCAACACTTTGTATGTGCTTGAGCGTTGCCAAAAATATTGAGAAAACATTTTCCACCTGCATGCTGGAACCCATAGGTTATTTTAAAAAGTCCGTTCTCTTAAAAATATACCACACACGCACACATTATTGCACGTAATTCGAATGTGTACAACCGGTACTTAAACACATGCTCACATTTATAATGATAGATGACGCCGTTTCGTATGCCAGGGAAACCATTTCGCTTGCTACGCTTGAATGACTCATTTTATGTTGTTCATATTTTATGCTTTTCGCTTTTTCGTTTTTCATTTATTTTTATTTTAAATCGGGTTTTGTAGATTGTTATCGTAAAATGAAAAACACGTGTTTGCCAATTAGTTTTAAATGTTCAACGGCGATATATTTAAAGTAAATCATTAAATACATTTTTGATGGCATTCTTAGAGAGTAATTTTTAAATGATAATTTTTAGTTACTCAAGCATAAATTAGAGTGAATATTATTATTAGAGGCTCACAGCGTTTATCAAGCACGTGTTATCAATTTTTAGATGATTGAAATCCGTTGATAACTTTAAAAGTTACAGCGATTTTAAATTTAATAATTTGCAAATTACAAATAATTCAATAGCGCTGAAGAATTGGGGAAAAATTCAATTAATAACGCAAATTGATGTAGATTTATAGTTATTGCAAAGAACTTTTATCATAAATTGTGTATTTATTAGAAAAATACGTAGTTTTAGTGTGTTTTAATTAAAAATATAGTAATTTCATAAAGTAATATTAATATTACGATAAGTATAATGCCAAAGTATAATAGTGCGTTTAATGCAGATTATAACAGTTTTTAAATCATTAAAATCCGTGCATTAGTTTAGAAGTTACAGCGATTTGAAATTTTTCTGGCGCACGGACGCTACCGCCAGGACCAAAACTTGGTCGCGCGTGGAAATATCGGATTTTGACAAAACCGCACTCTGAGCTTGCTGTCCAGGCAGCAGAAGAGACGTAGCGGAAGATTGCCTAGCTCGGGAATCCTCGTGGTCGTCAGTGCTCGCACCTACTACCGCTCCTCGGCCGTGTTCGACAGTAGCGCGCTACACAGCTAATGCGCTTACGGCTCCTGGTGGAATCTGATGCACCAGTAGCATCGCAGCCAATAATTAGCATTGTACATTTTTACTGATATCTCAGGAACTAGAAGAGATATCGAAATAATTCTTTCACTATCAGAAAGCTTATTAAATTTCTGATAATGTGTCAATGAATAATTAAATTTCATTCGACAGATTACGCATAATAACTCTCCAAAGTTTACGTTCTTTTGCGCGACTTTGGCTTGCAATAATTAAAATTTTCTTTCGACAGATGATAACTGGTTAACACCTGAAAGCTTTAATGATTATTTCATTTAAATATCACTTAAATTACATCCCGCAAATGAATTTGAAAGTCAGAATTTATGTATATTATGCGTTTTAGATCGCCTAATTCGTCACTATTTAATTCTAGTTGCGTTTAATTGAGCATGGATTAATTTTTTAACAAATTTGTATTTATTATTCCAGGAGGATCAAAATAGGGGTAAACCAAATTGGGAACACCTTGCAGATGAACTGCACGTGCTCTTAACAGTGGAAGACACTGAAAATCGTGCACAACTGAAGTTGGCACGTGCAGTAGAGGAAGTTAAGCGACTATTGGTGCCTGTAAGTAAACTTATCTTATCTTATCTAAAACGCACTAACGAATAAGCAGAATCAATCTGATTGATCTCGATTCTGCTTGATTGATCAATATCAACATAGAAATGGCGGTTGTAAATCAATCTCATTGGTTGGTTACGTAATCGTGAAACAGAAGCAGAAATGTGGAAGCAATTAATTTCGACTAAATGAATGATTTATACATGCGAGTGTGTGAACTTGATGATTAAAACATGCGTGGGTCAATGACAATTGAAATAAATGTTGTTCTAATATTTGAACATCTGCTATTTTGTTTACACGTTTCTTCTTCATATGTTTCTGATATAAATGATATTTTAATTGATAAAACATTGACTAACATTTCCGAAATTGTTCTAACAGCAAGCTGATGGTGAAGATGAACTCAAGAAGCGTCAGTTGATGGAGCTGGCTATTATTAATGGTACTTATCGTGACTCTAGCAGCAAATCAAATTCAGCCAGTGGTAATGCAAACTTGTTGATTAATTAGCGAGATATTTGTGTTAATGCGAATTGAAATTTATAGCCGCCTGCGAGGATGAGTGGCGACGTGCGGCGGTTGCTGCTGCCGCCGATGCGCAGCGTCTTCTTTCACCGGGAATTCCCGGTTTAGCCACACCAATGCGTACGCCCGCTGTGGGTGCGCCGCTCATTTTGTCGCCACGTATGTCCGTCCCCACGACCGCCGCCTCCATACTCAATGGCTCCGCGCCTCCAGGCTCCCTGCTGAGTCCTGGTGACCCGCACAGTCTCATCTACACCCCCTATGCGGACTACACGAACTACGCAGCGTTGGCGGCGTCGCCCCTCCTCACCGAGTACGCGACGGCCGATCATTCCGGTGGGTTATTTGCTCGTTGACTTTATTCTTTCTTTTAAATATCTCTCTCCCTCACCACCCCCGCCATCCCCCAACCGCCCCACTCTCTACTTACTACTTTCTCATACACATGCAACGTTTTACTCTTTACTTTTACTATGATTATGATTATTATCCAATTTTCTTTTGTTTACTTAAGTATTATTTAATTTTTACAATCTTTTCACTTCTCTTCGGCGTTTAGAATACGTTTTGCGACGTAAGATGTCACATCCGGTGATCTATCAGTATGCGCACGAGTAGGCGACCGAAAATTGTGCGCACACCCCAATACTGAGTGCTCTTTGCAAAAGAGGCACGCAAAATTATTATTGATAGTGAGCATGTGCGTCCGTTACCTTAGCAATCAGCAAGCAATCTAGTGCCATAGCAACGAATTCAAACAAACAGACAAACAAAGATCGTACTATCCGCAATTAATTTAATACACAGTAATTATAATACTAATTAACAAACAAACGAGTAAAATACATATACGCAAAGCAATTTAATTGACAACAAACAATTTTGCGTACATCTGTGATAGTTTTAAATACGTTTTAAACAAAAGATTTATATAAATATGAGATGTATATTGATTGATTTATATTTATGGAATTTTTAAACAAATTCGTAACGAGAAACAAACGAACAAATAACGAGAAGTGGCGAGAAAAACAATTTCATAAAAAATTTGATGCGCGTAAATGAGCTACTTAGTTGTGTTTTTTTTATATGATGGTTTTGTTCATATTTTTATTCCATTTTTTTTATTATTTATTTACAAGTTGTACGTACTATACACACAATTATTTGAATCTTTACTTAGTGAAACAAAAGAACCAGTCACAAAGAATTAATTACGAATAGAATTATGGCCTGAGAAATTGTTTAATTACTGAGCACAAAACTTAAGTAAGATAAACGACGGTTATCATTGAAATATGGTAGCTACTGAAACATAAACGAAAGTTATTAGGATATTTAAACATCCGAATTTGCATTTGAAACACTATGAAACAAAAGTAATATTCAGTTAGACTTAGCGTATATTATTATTATTATTATTATTATTAGCTTTTTATTTTATTTAAAACAACAACACTAGAGAGTATTATCGTTACCTCATCAGCGCTTAATTTGTAGGATATTAGTTTTATTATTTTTCGTAGACAGACACATTGCTTTAAAATTAGTTTTAGTTCATTTTTTGTTTAAACTTTTATTTTATTTGATCCAGTGAGTCGTTGTCATTAGCAACCGCAGCGTTGTAGAAGATATATATTTGATTATTGCAATTTATAATTTATTATCGATAAATTTTGTTATACATTCAGTTTTATTATACAGTAGGTGTATATATATATCTAGGCTAGGTTGGTAAAGTTAAGTAGGTAGTTGGTTAGTTAGTTAGTTAGTTAGTTAGTTAGTTAGTTAGTTAGTTATCTTGAGTTGAAACACACGCTTAACGAGTGAATTTTTTAAGATGTTTTGTTATGAACACACGAGCATAGAACAAAATTGATTTAGTTGTTGTTCTTCGATTTTATAGCGGGAGCGGCAGCGGCCGCCGCAGCTGCCAAGCAGCGCCGCCATCTGGGCCAGGTCCGAGAGCATCCATACCAAAGAGCGGGCGCTCTGTCATAAACCATTTATTAAACAAACGCAGCAAACGAAAAGCAAACAATCAAAATTATCATTATTTTTCAAAATTATTCGAGTGCCTTAAAACTAATTATTAATCGTAGTAATTCTAGTTGTTTAACTTTGATTCTCACAACAAAAACAAGACTAGACTTTCAAAATTAATTAATTCAATTAAACAATGCGCAAATTGACGGCGCCGCCCACTCTCTTGGCTCACACGTAACAAAACAACAACGAACGAACAATTGAGCGTCTTCCACAAACAAATCGTTGAAAAATTCTCTAAAAAAAGGGATGATGATTAACAATTCGTAAGGTTAGTTTGCATATTGTTGTTTTTTTACTATTTCATTGTTTTTTCTTTGATTTCGTTTCTTTTGCCAAATTTTCAACGTAGAGAGAAAGAGATGTATGCATTTTGGGAACGTGTGTAACGTCAGAAGAAGCAGAGAAAGAGAGAAAGATGAAAACAAACAAACAAACAAACAAACAAAAGCAAATAATTGTTTTATTATTACGAGAGGGGTACATAGATACAACGGACGTACAAATGAAATAAACAAAAGAAATAAATAATATTTAAAATATGGCCATTAGATGATTATTATAATTATTATTATTACTACTACAACTATACAAAACAAATGCGAAATATAGCAAAATACTTTAACGTATTGCTACACTCGTTCACTGGTTTTACAGATAGAGTAAATTAATTAATTAAGAGATAAGCAGTTAATAGTTAAGAATATAAGGAGGCAGTATTTCAATTTACTTAAACATTTAAAATAAGCGGATTATTATTATTATTAAATTGAAGAAATATGCGTTTTATACAAAATACAACAACACATACATACACACATTTACAGAACAAAACGAAACAAAAGTTATAAACAAACGGGTTGTGACAGTTTTAAGCAATACATAATTATTTAATGATCCAACTCATCGTATGAACAATTTTTATTATGTGGCTCTCTTGAGAAGGAATAATTTCTTAGTCTCTTAGCACATTAAGTTCTTAGTCTTTAGAAATACGTACGTTAAGATTTAGGAACGAATTGAAACAAAATATTACAAAAATTAAATGAATTAAAATAAAAGGCATTCGGGTTTTTAAAATATCGCTTGTTGTTGTCATGCCAACCAGTAGAATAATTGAAACATCTATTTTACCATACAATTATTATACTTTGAAAGGATTGGCATGAAAGCAAGGGGATGAAATAAATAAATAAATAAAGGAGGACTCTATGTGAATGTGAGTGTGATCAGAGCAACAACACAACTGCATTCGATCAAATTCATTCCAAACATTCTTTTAATTGTTATTGTTGCACGAATGAAGGAAGAAGTTACGTAAAAGTAGAAGGATGATAGATAGGATTATTACACGAAGCAAATGCATCACAACAAATGCTAGTCGTTCAATTATAATTATTTTGTTTTTCTCTTTGATTTTTTTCTGTGTCAGATTATCAATTTGTGTCAGTTTTGTTTGTTTTAATAGTTCTTTTTTATATTGTTATATTATTATTTTTTGTGATATTTATAAATGTGCTACCCTGGTTGTATATAGATGTAAATGTTGATGGTTGTTAATTGTTTTCTCGTTTTTAATTTTGATGAAAACAAAGAAACAAAGTTGATGATGCGCCGAGTCCTTCTTTATCCACATTTTTTTGGGGGCATTTTCTTTGCAAGATGCTATAATTTAAAGATTATTATTATTAATAATAATGAATAGACAAAACCGAATGCACTTTTGCAAAAAATATACACACATTTATATATAGAGATTATATATATATTATACATATTTTTGTATTTATATCAATGATAGGGTAGTTAGACACGGCAACAAGGGCGTAAAGAGCTTTTAGCGTCTTTTATATTGAGTGCAAAATGTTGTTGCCGAATTTAAATCGAAAATATTTAATTAGATACACACCGAATATGCGTATGAGCAAGAAATATGAAGAATGGAAAATGACAATCAATTGAATACAATATATTTGTACAAAAAGTAATGCATTTGCAATTTTATTTTCAATATTAATAATTGCACTACAACAACAACAACAACAGCAACAATTGAATAACTACAACCCAAAATGACATTGTTTACTATTTTTACAGATGCATATTTCACATCATATCGCTAATAATAATATTATTAATAACAAACCAACCAAACCAACTTTCTTAAGATTAATAATAATACTGCACTTTTTTTCATTTTTCTATTATTACGAAATCGTCGCCTGTTAATAACAACAAAGCAAACGATTGTGAGGATAATAATAATTTGTTCTCTATCTATTACTACTAATTGGTATGTTAGGGTTGTTCAAAACGCACTTTTTTTGTCAATTTAACAGCAACAAAAATGCAAAGACCAATCACACACTTCTTTTTTTAATCGACTTTAACAATACTGCATTACAAACTAGAATAATATTAATACAAGACCAAATAGTTATTTACGTAATGAATATTTATTAATTAATAATTTACTTAATTAATTTGTCGATAACTCAAATTATATATATATACATATTTACTCTACTAGTAATAATAATAATATATTAATCATTCACGAAATAATTCAATAATCATCCACGCATTCGATGAAAAAATGACTCTTGGCCAATGAGGAATCAATGAATGACATGCAAAAGTAATTAATAATATGCTAATTAATTAATTGAGTAATTAGTTGATTAGCAACGTAAATATCAGTATATTTCACATACTTACTAAAACAAATATCTCTATTTTATTCTGCATATTCAATCAAATTGAATTAATTACTTATTAATTCATTTAATTGTACAATAGATGTATCCGAAACTAAAATGTGCAAATTTTAGTTGAATTCTTGCTCTTTCTCTGGCAACACGAACGATAACAACAATTTCACGAGACGTGCCGCTGTTCTATGTACTTAAACCCTTTGATGACTTGATTAATTATTTATTAATCGATTAGGAAAACGTAATATTTTATTATTCATTTTTGCAACAACATTATAATAATATCACACATGTTTCGTGGATAATATCCTCTTATTTGATATAATTTTTTTGCTTTTATTTGTTGTTTTTTTGTATGTGTTCAGGGGTGAATGATTTTGAAACCATTTTTAAGGGTGAATTTCTATGTTTGTCCTATTTATTTATTTATTTATTTATTTTGCATGTTGTGTGTGTGTGAATTTTATATTTGTAGTTGATAATATGCCACATAATATTTAATGATTTACTAACATATTTCTTCTCTTTTTTTGATTTTTAATCACTACTGACCAACATCGATGAACGAACACATTACGTACGTGTTTGATACAATAGCCAAACATTGCCAAAAAAGTCTTCTCCCTCGGCACCTGCTAGCTACCACTACCACTACTAGCGCTTCTGTTCTCAACGACTATTATTATTGTTATAACAAACGTACAAAATTTAATCAGAATTTACAAAGGGGATGAATCAACTAGCAATTGTGCTAACACGCATCTCTGTCATCAAGTCAGCTTGTTAATTTCATCTCGAATTGTTAAACATTAAAATCTTTCATTCTTCTTAATAACATTCATCAACAATCAACAAACTTGGCGCATTGTCGATTGAACTTGAAGAAGAAAGGACTCAACGATGAATAATTGGAGTGCGCGAGCTGGATACAAATTACTAGGTTAGTAATAAATTTTATAATTATTCATCTTGAATGCGCATTGTTTAGATAAACTCTCAATTTATGAGATTAACGTGACTTAAGCACGAGTAACGATTTATTTAATTCGCATATTATTAATACGATGAATCAACAGGTCAAATCAAAGCAATTATCATAGTACAAAAGAGTTTTCAACGCTAAATTTGTAATTAATAATCATGCAACAAACAAAATCATAACGTGCCAACAATTTTACTGATAATAATTAATTATCGTAGTAGCGTATTTGTATAAAATGACGAAAATAACGACGAAGCAAAAATAGAGAGCGTGAGAGTAATAATTAAAGTGCCTTATTAAAAAAAGAATTCACTTATACTAGAAATATTTACAATATCGATTGAGTTTTATTTAACATTTAATTATTTCAAGCACTTTACTTGTTGCTATTAATAAAGAATTAATTGATTAATCAATTAAAATTACTCATGTGTTAATTGGACATTTAAATGTCTAATTAACGATTATTATCTTTATATAAATATATATATATATATATAATATACATGTATGTATAGTAATTTTGTTTATGTATAGACAAAGAGAGAGAAACAATTATTATTGAAAGATTTATTGCTATATAAATATCTATTAATTATTATTATTATATTATTAAAATCTAATAATACATATGTGTGCATCTAATAAGTTGAGCTTTAAAAATCAAGAGAGATAACAACTATAAAACGAAACAAAACACAAGTTTTTGTTACATGGAAAAAAATACTCAAGAAAACAACTAATTAATTAGGAAGATTTGTTTCGTTTTATTCAAATATCTGGCAAACCAATCAAGGTATCAATGATATGGCTCGTAATATTTTCTAATTTTCAATTCAGAGTGCAATTTACTTTCTTGGTATGAGAAATTATTAATTAATTATGATTTAAAACGCGAAGAAAATCTTTTTGTTGTGTGCTGAGTGTTGTGCAATTATCTCTGATGAATCAAAGAATCTAACAGTATACTAAACAAACAAAATGCGAAAAAAAATAAGAAAAGTTAAATTAATTTAGTTATAACAAAGTGTACTTATCTATCATCGAATCTTATCAGATCTAATTAAGTAATTAAGTAATCTCTAAAGTTGTGCATTATTATGCTACACTTATTTATAGATTAACAATTAATATCTCTATATATTTCGACTGTTTGTTGAACGATTCATTGACTTTCTGAGCAATAATCAAACATAATTTTAGGTTTTTTTCTAGAAGATCGAGATCTGATGTTACTTATTTTCAATTTAATGATCTAATTGATTAATTATTTTTTAGTGAGTGTCTTGTTGTGCCTGTGTGCGTTTGATTGATTAGGAAGAGAGGGTTTTTGTTTATAATTTCATTCTGTTAATTTTGTTAATCCAGAAATAGGGATTTTAAATACGCAAGCATACTGATAATAATGATTCAGCACGCAAACATCCAGGCAAATAACCAGGAAACCAATTAATTTATTTATGCGAATCGTACGCACAATCAATGTGTGTAAATTTATTATTTCTCTATGTCGGTAGCTCCTAGCAACGTAATTATTTAAATTATTAATTATTCTTTGTTACACATATTTGTTAACAGCAATCATCTAATCATAATCGTATCTATCTTGTTACAAAGCGACAAACTTTTAGAGATTTTTTATTATTATTATTATTATTGATTGAACAAAACGAATAACTACAATTGATATGATTAACGAATAAGTTGTCTTGCCATGCATACAACACAAAATTCTAAATGTGTCATATTAATTATATTAATATTAATTACATTACATACTCTATATATGAAAATAAAATAATATAATTCAAATAACAAATATGGCAAAAAAACACATGCAAAAATATAAATATGAATAAAAAAAGAGAAAACGATTATAATATTCAATTCTTTGTAAAAAAAACAATAACTATTCGACTATAAATTAATCAATGTTTAATTTAAAATCGCACATATTAACGACTTTAATAACTTGACAAGTTGCTACCAAAGTTTTACTAAATTTACTACCGACAATTGTTAATAATATCTTAACAAGACTGTGTTTATATTGTTAATAACCAGATTAATCAACAATTAATTAATTTGCACATGACACACATTCGCTATGATTAAACTCGCACAAACACACACATACTATTGTATAATAACAACAAACAATAATTTTTTATTTTTATCATGCAATGAGAAATAACTATAATAATATTAATAATCTTTATTTGTTACGGTTTAGGGGGAATAATTATTTACTTTAGAAGGTTATTAATCAATCAGCAATATTTTACATACATACATATTATTTTTTTCTTAATTACAATCTTACTATATTAGGATATGATAAGTAATAAGCTAGTTGTTTTATGATCATTATTAATTAATTGATTAACACGTTATTTTTACGTCATTGTTACAATGATCCACGTTTTCATTAACAAATAATTTACGTGTGTTAATTTTAGGATATATATCAGCTTAATTTTTTTTCTGTGACATTAACAAAGAGGTTTAATGACTATTAATTACAAAGAGGCCATATGAATAATGGAATTAAAAATGGCTTTTAAGTGTTAGATAAATATTGCACCAAATTTGTAAAGAATTGATGTTATTAACGATAATTACCAACTATTACGTGTGAGGTGAATAACAATACTGCGATTAGCAAGCAATAACATAACACAATCACAATTCAATTGATTGCATCAAACTAATACTAAATTAATAATTATTATTTGATAATTTGTTTAATTTGCACACTTTAATCAATACTATGATCTACACGAATCTTCATTTAATTTTAGTTATTAACTTTGTATTAAATAATTTTCAAGTAACAACTTTATTTTTCCTTCATCTTCGGAAATAATGTCTAGAATAATTTATAATATGTATGTAATTAGTAAATTTATTTCGGCAGTTCTTTTTTGTAGTTTTATTCAAAGGTAAGTACTTTTGCAGATCTTCAGGAGCTATACAAAGTCAGCATAAGTTTTCGATGTTACGTATTTCTTCTGTCTTTCCCAGATTTGAGGAATTTTGTTACGCGATTGGTTTTAATGAAGTTATCTAGGTACGAACTAATAATTAGTGTCTCTAATGCATAAAACATCATAGTACAAACTGAAAATAACTAATTATCATTTAATATTTAATGTTTTACGTTGATATCAATGAATGAACATTATCTATTCATTGATGCATTGCATACGCGCTACGAGTGCAAGCGCATAGTAAAAGTACTTTTTATCAATAAAATACAAAGGTGTGAAATATCACACCTCGACTTCCGATTATTATCAGTAGTCCAAATATTTCGGTAGTAGATTATTAATGCGAATTAACCAGTAGCTATCATTTAAATCAGAAGGTGCGAAAATTCACACCTCACACACTCACATTACCTCACGCACGCACGTTACCCACAAATGCACATTACCTCGCACACGCACTTCTTTTATTTTAGGCAATGTACTCACTCCCACATTCAAACAATCTCACATGTACTTCTTATGGATTGGTAAGCATTTAAATTGAAAATACCATTTTAATTCAAGTTAATTGCTATGTTTTAATTAGATTGTTTTTAGATAATTGTCCAGAGGATTCAGGGAAAAGATACAACAAGCAAATAATTGGATATTTAATTGAGTAATCTTTTATTCAGATTGCCAGCTGCAACTGGGAAAACAAGTCATTGATAAACAATAGAAAATCACATCAGAATAATAAAAATGCAAGTGTACAGCAGCCTTATCCTAAATATCCATCTTATTGCTTCTTGCTATCAATGGTAAAACGTATGAAATCCACTTGAATGTCGACCGATGTCTTCTTATGAAACTTGTAAGTTGAAGGCAGGTCGTATCGTAACTCGGCAAGGACTTCCCCGTGCGCATTGGCTGTCTTTGCGACTTTTAATACGTGATTCCTGTCAACAAGCGTTTTATGCGCATTAGCCGTAATTGCAAATGCATCTGCAGCATCATCATCTTCATGATGAGTGTCATTATAAAGCAATAATCCTTAAACAAACACAATGGTGTTTGTCAATCAAGTACACTGCGTGAACTTTTAGTAAGTTATACCTGGTCGACGTTTTGTGCAATGAGTACACGACGTTATTTGTCATTTGAAGAGCACGTTCCAGAAACTGCATATCAATGCCTGCATTGTTCTTTGTTCCAAATGGAGGATTCATTATGATGGTGTCGAAAAGTCCATTAAATCTAAATACAAATGAAATGTAAATGTTCATTGTAATTTTATTTTATAAATTACCTATCATCAATTTGATTTATAATATTGCATTGAATTGCATCACAGTTGTTGACTTCTTGTTCATCTAAATTTGTCCTGAACACATCAAGAGCCTGTTCATCAATTTCAAATGCAGTTACATGAGCTGCATCAAGCATGGCAGCACCAATTGAAAGTGCCCCACAGCCACTACCCAAATCGGCCACATATTTGCCATCAAAATCACCATATTGGCTCTAGAATGACAATACTTGTAGCATTTCAATAAGTGTTTGAAGGGTTAAATTGGGTATAACTTACTTGAATTGTATACAACATATGAGAGCCTAAATGTGGAGGTGTAACATACTGCTCAAGTTGTACTTTTGGTGATTCAAACTCTTCGATACCCTGCAGCAACTCCTCTAGATGTCTAAGTTTCATGCATGGATACATCCTACTTGATATTTTCAAAACGTGGCAGAACTGGAAGAATTAAATTACCAAATGAAGAATCCTGTGAAATGAAGTAGCCTGTTGATTGTGAATTAGCTGTTTGCAGAGCACTTCGTTGTGCTGAGTTTAACGAATGTGCTTCAGTGTTGTTGGAGCCAAGCACAGGTAATGCACTACTGTTTAGTGTTGAAGCAACACCCTGCTTCAACAGGAGCTGCTTCTTTAGCTGGAGCTCTTCTAAAATCTTACGATTTGTTAGTTCTGCGACAGAGAAAAAGAAATGAACACATTGAGAAACAAATCTTGTGTGGAATAGAGGCAGTGATAAAACAAGCAAGTGAATATTAAATACAATAAGTGAGTAAAAAATTAGGGTATTACCTCTTTGTGCATTAACAGGCGGAAAAGCCATTAAAATGATTAAATTGTTTATTGGATTAGAGTAATAACAAACCACAACAAACTTTACAGGAGTAACTTTTTCTTTGGTTATGGATGGGCCAAGTTGTGCACATATATGGAGTTTGAGAAGTAATACTTGTTGCCTATAATATGAATCCCTTTAAATTAAATTTGCCACTAATTTAATTAGTTCAACTTTATAAGACGGAGTATTATTATCGAACATCAACATGGATATAAATTTAAGTAGTAATTAATGCGATAGTTAAATATTTGTAATAATATAAATATTTTTAGGTCGTGTTGCGAAGACAGGAGGCTATCGTTATGAAAAAGATGCAACTTATGTTGGTGGATGGAATAATTCTGGACAGCGTGAAGGAATTGGGCATTTGCTTTTCAGCGATGGTACAAGATATGATGGAGGATTTGTTGATGGAATATACCATGGTTTAGGAATTCTTAGATTTCCTGATGGTTCCAAGTATGAACGTTTACTAATTAATTGACATGGTGTTAATTTTAATCTTTTTTAGATATGAGGGAGAATTTTCTAATGGTTGGTTTCATGGTCATGGAGTTTTCTGGCGTGCAGATGGAATGAAACATGAAGGTGAATTTCGAGGAGGAAAATTATGGGGTCTTGGTTTAACAACTTTTAAGGATAATACAAATGGTTTTCCTCGATGTGAAGGATACTTCCAAGATTGTCGCCTTATAAGAAAGAAGAAATGTTCAGAAATTATTCAACGTGCTCAGAAAATTACCTTTATGGCACGTGAACAATTTGATGAGACATTATAAGAAACAATTAAACTAATAATTTCTGTCGTGTAACATGTTGCATATATTACGAATGCATGTAACCATGCTGTTTATTTCTAACCTAATTATTTTAGTGTTAGTGGTCAGGGTTAGTAGTGATGTGTTGATTAGTAACAAAAATGTCTTTTAAGAAATTAAACACTAAAGTGTACCAGAAATCTGGTCCAGTGATTACTCCCGATTACATATACTGGAAGAAGCTAGGGGTATATACAATTAATCCACAATAACATTGCATTGCAAGGTTCTTACATCAACAAATTTCAGGTTCCAGTTTTAGTCAAAGAGTTTGGCACTATAGATTACATTGATTTCTCGCCTATTGAGCCTCACTATTTTGCTGTAACTTGTTCAGTGCGTGTGCAAGTTTATAATCCAATTACCAAGCTTGTGGTAAAGAACTTATCCAGGTTTCGTGAGAATGCTTATGGAGCTGTGTTTCGTAATGATGGAAAACTGTTGTGTTCTGGAGGTGAGGAATCTGTTGTCAAGTTATTTGATGTGGCTTCAAAAAGTATGCTAAGGTAAGATTCAAACATTATGTACAACTTTATTATATTCATGCATCAGTGCTCATTCAAACAACTTTGAGCTCTGGGTTTTGGTTGAGGTAGAGTATCTTGCAAAAATTTCAATCTGTAGTCAATGCGAGGTGATCTCTCTGGTCTACAGGTGTATGCTTTTTGAATTGGCACATTTTTGCATTTCCATGTAATCACATCACATGTTTCAACAGGTGGTACACATTTAGTCTTTAAATTTAAATTTGGTTTAATTTTGTGCTCCACATACACAGTTTTGTATTCAGACTCCAGTGTATTGCGTGGATCTTGACGGTCAAGACTCCAATCATATTTCTTTTGCTCTTTAAGTCCATATTGAGTCAGATTTCCAAAGTTAATAAGCAAATCTTGAGGCTGCTTTCGACGGTTTGCAAGACATACAGGAAAGAGGCCATATTTTAAGTGATTGAGTGTTGTAAAATTATCAACATATTTATATAGTTCATAATCAAATAGTACTTCTGGGATTAATCCTTGTGCCTTGTACTGTTTATGGATTTGTTTCACACGGTCTATTTTAAGCACTTTGGGAAAATATGAAGCTTGTACTGTTGTTTCATATGGTCTAACATGGTCCAAAGGATCATAGTGTTTAATCTTCAGTCCCATTTGCACAGTGATTTTAATATTGCTAATCTAATTGAATTGTTTGTTGTAGATTATTCAAAGGACATGAAGGACCGGTGCACCGAGTTCTGTTTGTTGCTAATCAGCCACAGATAGCTTCATTTTCTGATGATAAGACTGTGAAATTATGGGATATTCCAAGTGAAAAGGATGTACTTACATTTAGTGAGCACACTGATTACGTTCGTGCAGCTGCTGCATCCCCTGTCGTGTCTGACATTATCCTATCTGGCGGGTACGATAACATGGCAAAAATGTATGACATTCGTACCAATCAGAGTGTTATTAATGTGAATCACGGTGCACCAATTGAATCCCTGTTGTTTTTACCCAGTGGTGGACTGTTTTTAACTGCAGGTGGCACAGACATCAAAGTCTGGGATACTTTCGCTGGTGGTAAATTATTGGGATGTATTTCTCAACATCATAAAACCATCACCTGTTTGCGAATGGCAACAGACAATAAACGATTGCTCTCAGGCAGTTTGGATCGTCACGTTAAGGTTTATGACGTGTCCACATTTAAAGTGGTTCATACGTTAGATTACCCTAATGCGGTGTTGAGCCTGGGTGTATCAAAGAATGATGACACACTTGTTGCTGGTTTAGTGGATGGTATGGTCTCAATTTCCCGAAGAGAAGAAGACAAAAGCAACGATGAGGACGTGGAGAGAAAAGTTATTAACTATAAATATGCGACAAATACCCATGCCAAGGTCGACTTAGTCGTACGTGATGAAGATAAGCAAAAGCACGGCAAGCATGATATTGCACTTAGGAAATTCCAGTACTCAAAAGCTTTAGATTTAGTGCTGTTGAATTATGTAGCAAATAAAACGCCTGAAGTAACTGTTTCTGTTATGCAGGAACTGATAAGACGAAAAGCACTGGCCAGAGCTTTTGATGATCGCGATCAGAAATCGCTTTCTCAGATTTTACGTTTCTTCATCAAGAACGTAGCTGATTACAGGTTCACAAGAGTGCTGATGGGTGTGATTAATATATTTTTGGACGTTTATGATGAAAAATTGCACACTTTGCCTGCTGATGTACTGATATTGATTAATCAATTAAACTATGTGCTAAAGAAAGAATCAGAACTGAGCGAATCTCTTGCTGAATTGCAAGGTGCCATGGATTTAATACTTGCTGCTTCAAATGCTGCTAGTGATATGGAGCTGGTTCAAGATACACCAATAATGACTCTTGCTCCAAGTATAGAAGCGCAAAAGAATTTAGTTGTAAATTTAACATAAATTTAATGTGAAACTATATATTAATTGTTTAGTAAATATTTTACTTTATAGTTTCAATATTAACTGTAAAATATAATTGTGATTTCAAGTTTTTGAAATGTTGATATTATCAATCTTGCTCTGTATTAATTCTAATACTTTGTACAAATGTTGTAATTCATTTTCATTCATATTGAGAGTGGCTTTCTCATTTTTATTGTTGTCTAAATCTGAGAGAGACAGTTGTAGGGTTCCTGTTGGCTCAGGAGTAATCTGTCCTGGTAAATTCTTGGACGAATGTGTTTTCAAATGTAATGACCAGGTAACATGGTCAACTTTTTTCCTTTTATGCAAGTCACCAAATTCTTTGTTTGTTGCAGTTGTCCAGATTTTTGTAAATGCTTTTGCCTTATTGGTATTTAGCATTAAGCTCTCTTCAAGATCTCTTTGCAACTTTAGTGGCTTCAGAATGATAATACTTGATTTTTTATAAATGTGAAGTATACTCTGTACAAGAAGCAGAAGTTGGTCTTCTGAATAATTCATAGCTTTGTTTATTTCAGCTAGATCATCAATTGCAACTGTTTCTCTAGTAATGAGCAAGTCTAGTATGTCTACAAATGTTTGTATTGGAATAGCATTAATTAAGGAGGATGCCTCGAGCAGCCTAGAACAAAATTTATTAATAGCATTTATTATAATATGTACCTTTTATTAACCTTTATATTACCTTTTATTAACTGATATCCAAGTGATTGGCATTTTAGATGGGCCTACAATATAACTTGTTAGATCATGTAAACATGTTTATAACTTAGGGCTTGAATGCTCATGAACCGCCGCATGAAATCCTTGTTAAACAATAATAGTTGGGGTAGAATTGAATAGCCAAGACAATTGGAACTTAAATGTACTTATAATGTTTTACTTACTCCTTACTTATTCGATCAACACGGAAATCACTCCCTAATTAATGTACAATACGTTGCATATATGTTCAGTCATATTATAGGCAACACTTGCAACCACACGCCCTAATGGCTAGTACGCTGATGCTGATTAGCGTTGGTCAGTTGATCAGCTGTTGTGCGCGCCGAATGGTCTGTATTCATGGTTTGTTCGGTTCTAATGAACCTTATTTACTTAATTAATCTAATTACAGTAAAGTTTTAATCTAATTACGCATATTGTAATAAATAGAATAGAATTTTATACAATTATGATTCATTAGTTTAGCACCGAAAACCACAAATCGTCAACATATTTTTGACAAATCTGCATTTCTTAAGGTACTTAATTTATTTTAGTATTAGTCATTAATACCCTTTTAAGGGGTTGAGTTTGTTTATTCATTCATTTACAATCCCCCATTTCATTGCCCCTTAAAAATTTCTTTTCATCATTGAATACTACTCCCATTCCATTTCTATTTCAAAGACTTTTAAAATGTAAACACTTCTTTATTTTAAAGGTATGCCTCAAGTACAGAAGTGAAGGACTCAGAAGTTTGAGTGCCAGCAGGAAACCTTGACTGAAAGAGCTACTTCATATAAACATCAGAAAATGGGCTGCAAATGGCTGGCAGCTTTCGAGTCAAAATGCTTAAGGCACATGGTGGTCTGGCAATAAAGATGAGTTGGTAAGTCATACTTATTGTTCCTATTAAAGGCTTCTTTCAGCTGCTAATAGTTTTCTATTGCTTTCTGTTTTCATTATATATTGTATTGTACTTTAATTTCAGTGTTGAAAGCTTTGATATGTAGTTTATGACTTAAGTTAGCAAAGAAAGCAATTCCTTATTTGCAAAAGTGTGTAATGTTTTCAGTTCATCATCAATGACTCCAAATCTATGAGTGCTTGATGCTGAATGACAACAAGAGTTGGTCAGAGATGCCATGAGTTTATATAAAATCGCTAATAAGATCTCCCAAATCTAAAACAGATATGAACAAAAAGAAGAGGAATGAGAACAATATGTTGGAAACTTGGTGAGTAGTTTTTCTTTCTTATCCTGATTTCAGTTACTATTTTATTTTGCTTCAATGGTTCCAAAAAAATTAATTGGTTGTTTTGTTTAATTGCTCATTATACCTGATCTGGACAGATGAGCTACTTCAAGCTTGGTCAGTACATAAATAAGCATATTCATGTTTGTATTTTATCATTTCATTTTAATTCTAATGTATCTGATCTTACAGTTACTAATGCATGTACTCTTAACAATTTTTTGTTTTCTTTCAGATTATCACTCATGTTAGCTCACCTGTGATACAATCTGCTTCAAACTTAGCAAATAGGTAAGCATGCAAAACCTCATTTTTACTCACATTTAAGCTTAAACCTAGGTCTGATGGTTTAAGAATTATTTAATTTTTGGTTTTCTTATAGGTTGTCACTCACAATGACTGAGTTGATCTACTTCAATCTTTGCTCAAATTGTAGTTAGTAGGTAAGCAGACACATCCTCTTTTGTTTTTAAATGTTAAATTTAATCCTATCTCTTATTTTAATTTAGACAATCACCTATAATGGCTGCTTAGTCATCCACCCATAACAGTTGATTGGTAAAGTGGATCTACTTCAAATGTAGTGAGTAGGTGAGCATGCAAGTCATCATTTGTATTCATATTTAATTTTAATCTTAGCTTGTATTTTATTTTAGACAGTCAGCCATAACAGTATATTGCTAAGGAGGACCTGCATTAAACAGGTAAGCATGCAAGTTCTTATTCGTAATCATATTTAATTTTAATCTTATTTCATTGTAGACTGTCCCCCAATGCAGCAATTAGTCAGTTACCAATTACAGCTGATTGGTAAAGAGGGTCTGCTTCAAATGCGATGGGTAGGTAAGCATGCAAGTTCTCATTTGTATTCATATTTAATTTTAATCTTAGCTTGTATTCTTTTAGACAGTCAGCAATAACAGCTGATTAGCCACTCACCCATACCAGCTGATCAGTAAAGTGAATCTGCCTTAACTGTTGTGAGTAGATAAGCCTGCAGCTAGTTCTTATTTGTAATCATATTTAATTTTAATCCTAGTTCTTATTTCATTGACTGTCCCCCAATACAGCAATTAGTCAGTTACCAATAACAGCTGATTGGTAAGGAGGGTCTGCTTCAAATGAGATGGCCACTACCATTAGTTTGGAATTTTTTTGGATCTTGGAACAATGTGCTATTCATTCTTCGTAAGTAGTGTTATTAATAATTTTATAAGTGCTGGCAAAATGATGATAAAGTACACGCATGCATCAGCATCTTAAAAGGTTTGAAGATAAACTGCACCACTCTATCTGATTTCTTTATGTTTAAAGAAGTTAATACGATTTGCTTGATTTTAATTAATAAGCTAACGAATTTTTTAGGTATTGTCAATGGCTACAAAGAATTGCTTATATGATTACGCCTATCATATTGCTGAGGAATGATAATCAATAAATTTGTAGACGGTTTTTATAGTTTCTTAGTTCCTGTTCTATAAATGGCGTTGCAAATTTAATATTTTAAACATTATGTATTTCCTTATGGCAAAGTTAGTTTGCTAAAGTCCCAATAGATGGCCAAATTAGTTTCACAGATTCATCTGAGATGGCGACACACGGCATGTCATACTGGTTGCCTACATTGAATTTTGTCTTAAAATTGTTCAATTTTTATTTTTAAATAGTATCCGATAAGGTTTAGTGTTTCATGACAGATAAAGGGAACCGCCCTGATTAAAATGAGGTATCGTACTCCGCTCTAGGACTACTGGTTCATGAGTAATCCACCTTTTAAAAATACCCCTTGACATAAATGAATCTGGTGTATATGTGAATCACTGGGTGTGCATGTATGTGTATTTAGTACGCAACTTTTTAAATAAATATATCTCTGTGCGTTTATGCAAACCTGATACGAAATGTTAATTTTGACGATCTGAAAACGAAATTTTCAACCCAGTATTGATGGAAAATTTCGTTTTCAGAACGGCAAAATTAAGATTTCGTATCAAGTATGCATAAACGCAAAGCGGTAAATTTAATTAAAAAATGGATGCCAAAAGCCCGCCATTTTTAAAAAAATATTGATCAAAAATTTCATTTTCAGAACGGCAAAATTAAGATTTCGTATCAAGTATGCATAAACGCAAAGAGGTAAATTTAATTAAAAAATGGATGCCAAAAGTCCGCCATTTTTAAAAAAATATTGGTCGAAAATTTCATTTTCAGAACGGCAAAATTAAGATTTCGTATCAGGTATGCATAAACGCAAAGAGATGTATTTAATTATTTAATAAACTTGACGACTATTTATGTAATATAATCAAACTTCGTATTTGCTCCAGCTAGCTGCATCACTGGTGGAGTTATGATCAACCTTCTGTAAGAATACATAATTAGTTATTATGGGTAAACTATAAGGGTTATAATAAAAATAAGGGGCAAGCATGTACCGAAGCACATGTGCCAACATACTTACCCAGTTCGTACTAGCTGGCTGCATCACAAGTGGAGTTATGATCGATCTTCTGTAAGAATATATAATAAGTTATTATGGCTAAACTATAAGGGTTATAATAAAAATAAGGGGCAAGCATGTACCGAAGCACATGTGCCAACATACTTACCCAGTTCGTACTAGCTGGCTGCATCAGAAGTGGAGTTATGATGGATTTTCTGTAAGAATACATAATTAGTTATTGTGGGTAAATTATAAGGGTTATAATAAAAATAAGGGGCAAGCATGTACCGAAGCACATGTGCCAACATACTTACCCAGTTTGTTCTAGCTGGCTGCATCAGAAGTGGAGATATGATCAATTTTCTGTAAGAATACATAATTAGACATTGTAGGTAAACTATGAGGGTTACAATAAAACCAAGTGGCAAACATGTACCGAAGTACATGTGACAACATACTTACCAAGTTCGTCTGAGCTGGCTGCATCAGAAGTGGAGTTATGATTGATTTTCTGTAAGAATATGTAATTAGTTATCATAAAATTAACCAGTGGACAAGAAAATTAAATCTTAATACTAACCATTGTTGCAATCACGACGAGCCTACCAATTTTCATGATGATTCTAATCCAATTACAACCCAAGTTGTTGTCATTGATGCAATAACGATGGGCTTACCAATATATGTGATCATTGTAATGCCATTTCAAATGAGTTTTGGCTAGAAACTGAAAAAATTACCATCAATTAGGAGAGTTCATAAAATAAACCAGTTGACAAGAAATATAAATGCTAATACTAACCATTGTTGCAATAATGATGAGCCTACTAATTTTCATGATGATTCTACTCCAATTACAACCCAAGCTGTTGTTATTGTTGCAATAACAATGGGCCTACCAATTTATGTGATGATTGTAATCCCATTTCAATGTGAGTTTTTGGCTATAAACTGAAAAAATTACCATCAATTAGGAGAGTTCACAAAATAAACCAGTTGATGAGAAAATTAAATCCTAATACTAACCATTGTTGCAATAACAATAAGCCTACCAATTTTCATGATGATTGTAATCCAATTACAACCCAAGTTGTTGTCATTGTTGCAATAACATTGGGCCTGCCAATTTTCATGATGATTCTAATCCAATTACAACCCAAGTTGTTGTCATTGATGCAATAACGATGGGCTTACCAATATATGTGATCATTGTAATGCCATTTCAAATGAGTTTTTGGCTAGAAACTGAAAAAATTACCATCAATTAGGAGAGTTCATAAAATAAACCAGTTGACAAGAAAAATAAATCCTAATACCAACCATTGTTGCAATAACAATGAGCCTACCAATTTTCATGATGATTCTAATCCAATTACAACCCATGTTGTTATCATTGTTGCAATTATGATGGGCCTACCAATTTTCATGATGATTGTAGTCCCATTTCAATGTGAGTTTTTGGCTAGAAACTGAAAATATTACCATCAATTAGGAGAGTTCATAAAATAAACCAGTTGATGAGAAAAATAAATCCTATTACTAGGCACTATTAAACTAACATACTACTCAAATTTTATGACAGTAGTCTAATAGAAATTGAATGAACTTATGCTAGGAATATTAAAATATACCTTACTTGAATTAGGATGCTGTGTTGGCCTCATCTATGTTGTAATAGTCAGTTCAGTATACACAAGCCATACTTCAATTCATTGGTATCTAAATATGTAGAAGAAATTAACGTTTGCACTTATAAATAAATGCCTCAAAATATAGCTTGGTTGTTCCATCATTAAGGTATTTCTGTTAACCTAAAACAAATAGAAAAATTATTTAAACATCTTAAGTATCAAATGTTCCGATAGTTGATATGAAGTAACAGAACTTAACAAAACATCAATATTTCTAAAAAACGACGATCAAATGAAGATCTTCAATGATATTAAAATGAGAATGCCATATGAGTACACTAAATAAGAGAAGAACTTGAGAGCTAACTCAGATGGTAAATACTCAATTCAAAAATGTGGAAATATCTTAAGCAAGATTTAGAATGTTGAAAATTCAGATAAAAATGAGTACACACATGCAGTGACAGCTGGATGTGACATCAGTCCAATATTCAAATTGATTCAAATCATATGATTTACAGGTATGCATATGATTTACGCCAGAACTACCAATGCCAACAATAGAAATAAACATTGGCATGATCACAAAAACCTGCTGAGGTAGTCTCAGGTATTACTGGGGAAAATGCAGCTTTACAAGGCTGAGATCTGTGTCTATAAGAGGCAGAAGCTGGGAGCTTGTCTCCATCAAGAGAGACAATATCTGCAAAGTTTTGGAAGTTTTTAAGCAACATTGCCTCATATGGAGTCACTACATCTATCACCACCCAGCAAGAGGCAGTATGATGACTCAACATAATGCACTAACTTGGAAGAAGTACTCAAGTATATGGCCAACCTCATAGCAACCACAGGATGGGTAGATTAATACACCAAAGAAGGAAACCCAGTAACACAATGTGTTCTTGCAGCCTAAGTAAGTTCCCCACAGAAGAGTAACAGCTGGACACATAACATAACTTAAGAGCTTGTGGGTACAACATGAATGTTACATGACTTACTAGTAACGTAATGTCTTATACTTTCATAATAGATAAAAATAACTCACCATTCAGCTGCTTTCAAATGAAATGTTCCAATCATAATATACCAATTTCCCAATCACATCTGCTATTTGGTTAAATTCACCTGTATGGATATCCTTAAATGGACAAATGTACTTTATTGCACACCTTAAAACAAACAGAAACCTTGGTAAGCACTGAGAGTAGTAATCGAATCTTCAAATTATATTCACTAAGCATGACCCACGCAATTAGAATGTAGTCAATAATGTATAATTGTTATTTAGAGCAATTTCAATCAGCTATAACAAGTTATAACCATACGCAACAACACACTACAATTTTCATCAAGTGGAAACACAAAATGCTGTGAAAATGAGTACAAATATTACTTACGATTATTAACGCTTAAATTGTTTCGCTAATCGCTAAATTAACTCTTTTATCAATCAATTATTACACTTCTAATTGACACCAATTAGCACAATAGAATGCACTTTGGTGAGGTTAAGACTACAAAACATATGTTTACGGCCATAAGCAGCAAGTGTTCCGACCAGGACCGAGACTATCCGATCCGGTGCTCTTGACGCCACCATACAAAAATATTCAAACTAAAGACCTTTTAAACATTTAAATGCCTCGGAATGCAGTAAGCGCACACGTTAATGACCTTTAATAACATTTAAATACAGGGGGCGTCGTAACATTGAGCAATGAGCTACACTCTACTTGTTCGATCAAGACGGGAATCATTCGACAAGTATAAGTTTGAACTTAAGATTTCCTATAGTCAATGAGCTACACGCTACTTGTTTGATTAAGACGGGAATCATTCGACAAGTATAAGTTTTGAATCATGTATGGTAAGACAGTTACTGGCGCAGTGGTGAAACACTTGCTCAGTAACCGTGAGGTTCCTGGTTCGAATCCCAGGCTCTCAAATTTTTCGGAATTTAAAACTCTAACGGCAAATACTTCCCAAGTAGTTACTTGGCGCAGGCAGAGCTACGGTACTTCTTAAGTAGGATGGTCATTCAATTGGTCATAGCACTTGTATTCAAAGCAAGCACTTGGAAAATAATTCTAAGTCCCTACTTGACAAGAGAGGCGCCCCCTGCTCTATGACGTCACAAACCGAGGCCTGTTGGTAACGAAAATCGGGAATGGGGAGGCAGTCTACTGCCGGGGAGCGCAGCGGCGGGGTGGGCCGTCACAAGACAATCTTAACGTACGGGCTTCAAAAATTAAAAATGGGGCCCTTGTACGCTCCTAGGAGCCCCCCCTTGGACTTAGACTAAGTCCGAAGGAAGCCCCCAAGCGTAACAAGGAATTAAAACTTAGAAATTCTAATTGCCGATGCCAGGATTCGAACCTGAGACTCCCAGATCACTTCCATAGCCTTTAACACTAGGCTATGGAGCGTTGTTGCTGGTGCTGAATTTGATCTTCCCCTTATAGTGCCAAATCTGAACTTAAAATTGAAATAAGAATTGCATTTCTCGAGGATTGAACTCGAGACGCTCAGGTCACTTCCATAGCCTTTACCACTAGGCTACGGAGAGTTGTTACTATGACTAAATTTGATCTGCTCCTTATGTGCTCAAATTGAGAACTTAAAACTTAAATAAGAATGCCATTCTCGGGATTTGAACTCGAGACACATAGATCACTTTCACAGCCTTTACCACTAGGCCATGGAGTGTTGTTGCCGTCACTCAATTTGATCTTCCCTATATAGTATGAATATGAGAATTTAAAACTTAAGTAAATGCTGCTGGCCTCGGGAATCGAACCCGAGACACTCAGATCACTTCCATAGCCTTTTCCACTAGGCCACGGAGTGTTGTTGGTCTATGTAAATATGATCTACCCCTTATAGTATGAAATTGAGAATTTAAATCTAAAATAAGCACTTTTCTCAGGAATCGAACCTGAGACACTCAGCCAACATTCACAGACTTTACCATTAGGCCATGGCGTGTTGTTACAATGGCTGAATTGGATCTTAGTGTTATATTCTGACCTTGTATGAATTTTGAAAAGAACTCAATAAATGTATTATATCTACTTTATGTTTGCATTTATTTCTCACCCTACCTCTCTTGGGATTGAAGCTGAGATTCCCTAAAGGCTTTCAGGATTTGACCAACGGTTGCTGGTGTGGTTTCAAAATGGTATGCGGATTGCAATTGACTCTGCAAGTGAAATTACCCCTCATTATCTTTATTTCAGCCCTGTGTCAACTTGGTAAGCATGGTAAGAGATATATTTAACCAAACGTACCAATTGCAATTCATCAGGCTTTACCTAAACACAAAACCATAATACTCTTATCTTAACATGTGTTCTATTAAACATCAATTTAATAATAGAGGGGATATTTTGTTAACATTTCGTAAAATAGATTTGTTTTTTCATGTAGGAGTCGTAAAATCGTGTGTTATTCACATAATTTTGTCGGGATAAATATACACATTTAACATCATTACATGTATTTAATTGATAGTCCATGCCTTCTCCTCCATACTTACGACAATTGCCTGTTCAATTTGACTTTGCAAAAATATCAATGCTTCTTCGTCACCTTCCACTTGCAGTTTTCCATCATTATTTGCTGCTAAATCATCATCCCTGTGACGATCATTCTGATAAAAGTTATAATTTAATAATAAATAATAAACAATCCTTCATAGTTTTAATTACCTCATGTCGGATATTAAAAACGAGCTTAGCGTTTGCAACTTTAGGAACCGATATTATTTCATCTAAATCTAGAACCCATTCAAGGTCCCATGGACCCCATAAGCGGCATTTGTTCACTTTCAAAACATGCCTACAAGTCAGAAATAATTTTTATTTTATAGTTAATAGTGAAATACGTTGGAATACTTACTCCAATGTAATTATTACAATAGCACGACCCATTTTGTCAATGCTTGCGTGCGTCCAATAAATATCATCTTTGAATCGGCCGCCTATCAAGTTTTCCATCAAATGATATCCCATTGACTCATATATGCTAAATGGTCCCAAGCCGAGATATCTATTACTATATCGAGTCAATCGTTGATGGCATTTTAGGGGTTCTCCCAGAAGAGATGCGCGTTTCAGTGCCTCCATTGCAACATGCACGCTATTCAACTTATCGTCCGGATGCCTTGTAAGGAGCGAAACCAGAGCTTTTCCCGTACCTCTAAAAAACATTTCCCCATCGGACTGTCCACCATTTATATTAGAATTACCCTTAGAAGTGATTATTTGATTTAGAGCTAGAATTACGCCAGGATTGAAATTTCGCAGACTCCAATTGATAATCTTTGGCATTGATTGGTGATGCAAGTGTTGATGATATGGAGGCAATCGTCTTGCAAAATTATGCTGACCACTTAGCATTTCCAAAATGCACTGCTCAAGGGCGGCTGATGACATATTAACATGGCCCAATAAGCATCGCAGTGAGTACATCAAATTACTGCTTTTTTCCGCAACATCATTAATATATCCAGTTATTGGTGGGTTGATTATTTGATATACACCATAAGGGTTCACTAGCACTTGCAATCCAAGCACTTGTGCGTAATATTGTTGCAAGAAATTAATTTTGAAATGTGCTGTCACCAGTTTACAAATATGCCGCAAACTCTTGCAATGAACTTGCGCCAATTCCAAATTCACAATTTTGTGATTGACTCCCTCGGAGGGCATATACGGAGTCATATTTGAGGGGAAAAAGTAGCCATGGCAGCGATTGATCGAGGTTTTAAGTTTGGTGGATTGTGATTGTGAAGTTTGAACGCTTAGGAGTATATTGGTAGACGAACACTTTAGCTGTTCCACAATAATGGTATTGTGCTTTAACAGCTTTGATTTGCGCGCCTTATTGTTCAGAATTCTTGCCATGTCTTTTCGAAATTTATATGATGGCAATCCAGGTTTAAGGAAATCTTCTAAATCCTCTAACAGTTGACTTTGTAAATTGAGTTGAAAGTCTTTTACAGTAATCTCAATACATTTTATAATATTACCAGACTTTAGAATGGAGAAGTTTATGAAAGGCGTCTTGATATTGTCTTTAGTTAAATCATGTACGCCCATCGACAATTGGTTCAAGACAATCGCTTCCTGATTCATTAGGCTCTTGTTATCTATTTGAATATTTTGAAGTCTCAGATTAAAGAACACATTGTTTAAACTTTTTCTACACTGTACGTATACAGCTGGGTTATAATTTCGTCGCAATTCAGCGAAGAACGGTTTCAACATGAACATCTTTTCAAAATCAATATGCACGTAATCTTTCAATTGGCATCGCTTTTGATTTGATTTGTACTTATCCTCAATCCAGGATGCCAATTCCAATGTTAATGTTTTCCACTTATGTCCGATATTTACTTCCCACGTAGCCGGACAATCATTCAACGATAAATATAGATGCTCCTTATGTTTATGCTGTTCCTTATTTGTAAATAATGAAACACCTAGGCCCTTAACAGAGACCAAAACTTCGGAATGCGCAACTTCAGAATATGTTTTTTGCAAGTATTCACTAAACAGGAGTTGATCCTGCGTAAATAGCAAAACTCTTTGATTGGTATTGAATTCCCTGTATACTAACCAGTATACAATAAGTTTATCTTTGGGCTTTTCCTTCAATTTCGCTTTTGAAGAAGTCTTGCTTTCCGGAATTGATGCACTTGAATCGGAATCCTCACTTGACGAGATTGTATTTGTTGTGCCATTGCCAAAATTGATTCTCTCCTGTCCATTCTGGAATCGTTCCATGATTATTGATTTATCAATATCGAGAAGGAATCCATTTGAAGATTTATTATTATACACGTTCCAGACAAGCAATCTGTTCTTGCATGGGTCATCCCACGTGTATAACAATTCGTGCTGCGGGCTAAGAAGTGTAACTTGATTTATATTCTGCTGCTGCAACTTTAGGAAAAAGTCCTGACACGTATTTTTGATAAGTAAGGGTGCATCTCCGTATTCGTAGTTGGTGAAAGTAACTTTAAATGGACTATCTGCACCGCCAGTAACGCAAACAGTTAATGCGCTCGGAACACCTTTGTCCAACTTTAATAAAGTTTTATGGCGTTGAGAAAAGTGAAACGCCTGCGAATTTCCAGATTTCTGCTCCTGTAATTTCACATACATTTGATAGCTATTTGTCTCGGGCCAAAAAGCTATTTCCTGCCCGATATTCAAATCAATCCATAAATCTGTCTTCTCATTATGCTCCATAAAGCGCAACTTCTTATTGGTCTGATTCGAGACAAGAAAGCATGGCAGCAACGTGATAATTTTTGTCATGGGACACATCTCTGATAAAGTGATTTTAAGCAAAATCGAATAACGCTTTCTGCGCACAACATCTTTGCATACAATTAATCCTGTTGTGCCAGCGCAATCCAAGCCGAATTCGTTGGAAAATTCAGAATCGTATACTTTAAGTTTTAAAGTTTGTCTCGTATGTCGTTTGAAGCTAAAGAGAATGATATCTTCATTTGCATTCGCCGAAGGATTAGTTTTATACAATGTATTTGTTGATGTTGCTTTTAGTTGAACCGAAAGTTGCGTCTTGTTGATAATCCAATACGAAGTAAAGAGCAACAACTCGTAATAGTCTTCCCTTTCCGCCTTAATATTCAGAGGTAAATTATTAATATCTGGATTATCAGACTCTGATAATAGCGCAATTACTTTCTCATCCATGTGCGGAGTTAACGTTAAACTTCCGCAATAGTTGTAATGTTGATACGTTTGTAAATGGAATACCAATTTGTTATCCTTGTTCGTATTTAGATTGTAATACGCTGATTTTTCACCGGGTTCTATTTTTACTGAGCTTAAAATAGATTGTTTTTCCGGCTTATCAGCACTGCTTACTGCATCCACTGTTATAGCATACGGTAGATAATTCTTTATCACCATTGCTGGTAGTAATCTAATGACATAATTTGGCACAGTGTGTTTGAGCGTTTCCACTGAGATATTCTTTTCAAGAACAACGCGCAAAGCAAACAAATCCGTACTGTTATTCTTTCCTTGGCATTGAAATAATTTACCTGTATCCATGTCCGTTGCCAAATCTTTCCACCAAATACCCTTCTCCGAGGGCACATACTGCCCTTCAGCGTACGCTGGCTGTATAAACAATTTGCAATGATATGCAATATGTATTGGGACATTGTACGTCTCATGCGGTTCTAAAACTGCAATACGCATTGTTGTTTCAAACGGATTCATTACATCGCCCACTGGTTCAAGATTTAATTGCTGAAGAACTGACGGTTGATAGAGAACAGACAACGCAAAACAGGTCTCATTGCGTATTGATAACGGCGAGCTAAGAATGATTGACATCCCATGTTTGCTGATAGTACTTCTGTACGCAAGATAATAAATAGTCGTTGACATCTGGCAAGGATGCAGACGCAACAACTTCTGAGATTCCTTTCGCGGACAGGATGTTTGCAAGCCGTAAAAATGCGGAATAAATATCTTCATTTGATACTTGTTGATCTTTTCGTACAATTCTGTTGTAGTTTCTCGCGTAAAGTCTAAACTATTCACTGTTGCAAAGTCATAAGTATCACCGTCAACTGCGACTTTAACTTCATACTCATCATCGACATCGCTGACTAGCGAACTCATATTATCCTTTGACGGAGAGTTCGGGCACGAATCTTCCTTTTCATACGTCTTACTAAGTATTAACTTACAGTCAGTTTCACTTATCGTAGACGCGGGAGTTCCCAAATGCTCCTTTTCGTAAATCTCCACTTTGGATTTAGGACCAATATCATTAATTAAATTAATGGCTTGTGAATTATCAACGGGAGCAATTGATAACGTCTTGTTTGAATACAAAGTCACCAAATCAGTTACCGTTTTCAATAATGCTGGAGTAACTGTTATATTCAATGTATCTTTGCAATCAATTAAAATGTACAACGCTTTCTGAAAAGGTTTCAATTGCGCGTGACTTGCCTGCGTATTCATTATGGAAACGTCGTCATCTTGATCCTGGTCATCAGGATCAGAGTCAGTTGAATTGTCGATGTCACTTCCATCACTTTCGTTCCAGTCCCTAAATTTCAAATAACAAGTAAATCAAAAGTTGTATGTGATTTGTAATATGATATTTACCCTGTAAATAAGTCAGAGATAGCAACTGCTAACTTTTCCATACTTCCATCATCATTTTCAGAATCGCTATCGTCCAAAAATGTTGATAAACTCGTCTTCACCCGTCTACTGTTGCGGCCATGGAAAGAATTTGTTGGTTCCAAGTACATCATGTCATCGCCGCTTTCCTCTTCTTCATCTTCACTTGTTTTTGAAGTTTCAGAATTCTTTTTATTTCGCCCATTTTTGTTAATACTCGTCCTTGAGCTTTTATAACCCGTGATAGAATTTAATCCTTTAAATTCGGCGATTTCTTGCGCCTTATCATGAAAAACTTTTACATTCACTTCCCACGGCCTGTAAACTTTCTCCTCAACGACGACTGGGTCGATAAACGGCTCCCATTTCTGTTTTCCCGCGTTAAAATAATTAGCTTGAATGCTGCAATCGCAATTTGAATTGATTAACGTCGACCAATCGGTGATTGTGAGTTCTAAAGTGGATTTGAATACAAGCACAGGTAATGTTTCAAGTTCGAAAATAACAATCAATTCTGTCTTTGGTAATAAGAAAACTTGATGATTGTTTAGTACACTTGATGCGCGTCGCCTTGTAGCAACGAAAAAGTTTTCCAACGGTTGATTGCGTATTTCTTCGTTTTGCGGATAACTCAAAAGTACTTTCTTTGGTTCCCATATCTCTTCCATGTTTGGCGTATTTTTCTCTGACATTGTTTCAGGAACTTCTGGCACTTTGAAATGCTCCACAACATCATTCAGCACATCATTAATTGCGTAGACAACTTTATTCGAGAACTGGAGATAGAGTGATGAAATATTCAAGGATAATTTCTCGCCTTTCTCATGCGTGAATGCCTTAGTAAGTTCGACGTCGCATTGTCTCAGAATGGTGTACGAATCGTTAAAGTCGGATACGCAGTATAAACTATGTAAACCTGACAGCGATAGCACAAAACTTTCGCGTTGTGAGTGCCTCGAGTAATCTGAAAGAATTTCCGTCTTCGTAATAAAGTATCGCCGTTTGCTTGTTGCACCCTCAACCAAAAAGACAAATTCCGGTTTATTCACACGTAACGCAATTGTAAGACTTTTGCGCGTCATGTGCTTCTTCACAATATCCAAAATTCGTTCGTCATTGTAGTCATCATGCGAAGCCAATACATTTTGTGTTTCTTGATCAATATATCCATGATTGACAATACCGCAAACATCTCCTTCCTTCGGCAGGCATTCGATTACAAATAGCGCCAATTTCTCCACAAAAGGTACTGATAATGTGAGTGTCAATCGACCAATAATGATATCAATTGACTTGTCCAAAGTTCGATTTCGATGAAAAGTTATATCAATGACGGGTGGTTTATTCACTGTTATCATGCAATTATTATTTTTGGTCTCGTCTAGAGGAGAGTACAATATTTTGCTATCATTCGCATTACTCTCAGGTCCAATCTCCTCAATTAACACTGTATCAACGGATAGCTTTCCATCCATCGAACCATCCGTGTACAGTATGCAGCTCGTTGACAATTCGTTGATTTGAAATTTGCTGAGGCCGTGATTAAGATCGCGTATTGGTGAACTTAATATTTCCGCGCTGTCGAAGAACAACAGTAAATTAATACCCTCACAAGATAACTTCATATTCAAGGTGCGCTGTTTCGGCTCGGAAAAGAAGACTTCCAAACTTCGCATTGATTCATCATCCACAGATGGTTGCTGACTCAACATGTTAAAATATCTTGGATATTGATTCAACTGCTCGGTTCCGTTGTCGGAATAAATCGCAAGTAGCATTGTTACATCTCTCTGGCCCAAAGTTATATTTATTGTGTCGATAAGTCCATCGACATCCCATGTAAGATTCTTAATACTCTTAGACTTGGGTATGAATCTTTTGACGTCTAAGTGCACAGAAAGGGGTTCAACAATTGTTTCCTGGCCTCCCAAACTTCCAGTTAACTGAATTACTCCCCGAGACACGATTATATCGTTAAGTTTGACGAGTATGTTTTCAATTGTGTCCTGCTGCGTATCCTTGAAAAAGTTTTCAACAGTAAAGTTTCCCGTGTCTATAATGAGTACATTCGGTGAGGAAGATTTCTGAGGTATGAGGAACACAGGCCCCTTAATATTGACGCTGAGATTTATCTTCGCATTGGTTTTTAGTGATTCAGTCGCCTTTTCCACCGAACTGTTGGCTTTCTGCAGCAACATGTGAAAGTACTCATTTACTCCTAAATTCACTACAAAGCGATGTATTTGAATAAGGAGTTTGTAAATAAATGTAGCATGTAATTGACCCAAAGTAAATTTAAAGCTAGACGCTTCCGACTCCTGCATATCGGAAAAGCGCACATATTTGAGTTCAAACACTTTATCTTCATCAGTGTGCAAAACTTTCCTGTAGAGCGTAACATCGCTCAAGTGTTCGACGTCAATGGAGCTGAGAAATGAACGAAAGACAAATCGCTCGTTTGCGCGAAACAAAAAGTCCGCTTCCAGTCCTTGAAGATGAATATTTAAAATATCGAAGTCAGAGTCTAAAATACGCAAATTTAAATCGCCCAAACGTCCGGAATTTGAAAATTTAATGCTTCCACTCGGTACAGGAACTTTAGTTTTGAAGTACTTGGCATAAAACTTTTCAATTTGATTCTTCGCCAGTTGGTTCAACAAAGAACTGCATTCGTTTGAAAAGTCTACAATCTTTCCCTTTATGTACTTTCCATACTGGATTAATGTTCGTACTGCTTCTTGATGTAACATGACGTGCAAAGTGCCCAAGTCGGCTACAAGGGATGTTTCAACGCCATGAAAGTATGTCCAATAATCAGGACAATTCGCTGCAACTTTGCGATAAAGTACAGAAAATACATCCACTGTGCTCGGGAATGGACTATGAATCAAATCCAAATACTGACCACTTGGAGTTGTATGCATTTTGTCAGTTAATATGATGTTCCCGAGAGAAAACTGGTATGCAGGACCATAAGTCATTAACGCTAAATCGATAGTTATTAGTCCCAATCGCAAGTTTAAGTATGGAGTGTCAGTTGTGTCACTTGATCTGGAGTATGAGAAATGAAACTCATTAAGAACTAGACGTAGAATAGTTTTGATTGTGTTCGTCGGCGATATGTTATCTTCCAATCCAGGCAAGTCAACGCATCTGGCCCAGGCCTCATTCATATTCGTATTTCGCGCATGGTGTTCAATCTTCTGATCAATTATTGACGGCTGTTTCTGGAATTTGTATTGTTTCCTTTTCTTTGTCTCTTTGATTGTAACTGCCGATTGAACTTGCTTCAGATAGTTAATGGAATTGCTACCCTTAACACGGTCTGCCGGCCATTTCACATTAGCTAATTGCTCATCTTGTTTGACTTTCAAACTTTTCGTTCCAGTCTCACATTTCCCATTCATTACTGCAGGATTTCCTTCCCTCAAAGGGCAATTCAAACAGTGAAAACCTTTGACAAACGACAACAAGTTCAAAATTTTCTTCTCGGACATGTTTACTTTCAAACTTTGTATATTTAAATTGACTTTATGCTCCGCCAGCGTTTTGATCTTTTTGATACAGGAACAATATGCCATTGTGCTCTTCATCTTCGGCATAAGATGTAATTCAGTATCACGTTCTCTCCTTGCAGCTTTCCAATTGTCCTTTTCGCTCAAAGAAAAAAGTACCTGCTGTCCGCTAAATTCTATATGATATTTGGAATACATTTGTTCTTCCAATTCCATTTGCGTCGCGTTATCAGCAATTAATGAAGGTTGACACAGCTCTGTTGATAATTTCAACTGACCAAAGTCAACGATCAATGTTGGAATAGAGTTACTGCTATTAGAAAATAAATTCAAATAATTATCACATGTTTGTATCCGAAAAACAGCATCAATTACCTATTTAAAGGTCGGCCGTCTTGGGGTATAACGAAATATGGAAAGTTCAAGATAATATTAAAATCCCAATTATCCAATAATAATTTCTCCATTTTGGATAATAATTTTTGAGGATACTTGCGTATGAACTTGTTACCATGATGTGCAACTAACATTTTATCAAAATATAATGCTATTTGTTCTAGCGCAAACTGAAATAATTAAAATATTGTACACCCTTGTTGCGAACAGTTTAAAACACTTACCATATCATAAACAAATTCTAATTGTTCAAGAACTAAATTGAAACGCATTTTGATTATTTCTTCTTCTAAAATACGTTTGCCATTTTCAGGATAACTTTCAGAGTCAAAACGCAAAAAATACGCAGGACTATCTTGACCTTCATGATTTGAAGATATAATAGGAACTAAATGCTCCTTTTCATTAGCCCCTTCAACAATAATTCCTTCAATTTTTAACCCGCCTTTATAACGCTTCCTGCTCAACCGTTGAATTGATTCTTCAGCGTTATCCTTAGAATGGTTGTTGCTTGCGTCGGGCCTGAAGCTACCAATGATTTGGGTCAAAGTTAGAACTAGAACTTCTCGGTCATTTTCATTTGTCAATGCAACGCAAGTATTTCCAACGCGAAAATTATACTCGTAATCAATACTTAAAGATTCTGTCTCTAAATAGCCTATGCGCTCACAGAGTAGTTGTTTCTCCGGCGAATGGAGCGCATCCCACAAACTCCTCTCCTGTATTGACTGAGTACGCACTCTCAAACGTGCTTCTTGGCGCGCGATAATAATATTTGTGATGCTCAATTTATCTTCATATTGTTGCAGATCTAATTTCAATTCGGTATCGTTGGGATTGGATAAATGCTGCTGATAGAGTTGCGTGTATGTCTTGGCCGTCTTTCGCACCTGCTGAATTTGCGACCAAGATCGTGATCGCACGCGTTGCATTAATATTACTTTATATAGATACAACCACCAAGCTCGAATTGCTTTCTTCTTTAGCTCTGGTTTATCTTGCCGCAAAATTATTTGCGGTTCGGGCCGCAACTCGATAAAGTCCCATGCAATGTAAGCGCGTTGTATTGCGTCGTGAAGAGCGCAAAGCAATTGAAACTGTCTCTTATCCAAATGCACATTTAAATCGTGCACTATACAATCAGACGTTATCTTTTTCACTTGCCCGTGCTCTTTAGTAATTATCATTTTGATTTTAATACTCATCGGTCGAACGACTAATAATAAAACATATTCTTAAAATACTATAACTTTCCGGCCAGTGTACTTACAGAAATTAAATTCATTCTCGATGGAATAGTTCTGTAAACTATTTGCCATTGCATTCTTCCACTTGTAGTATCCGCTTGAATTCTTGAAATCCCACTTGGGCAGCGGTTCATCCCCATTGCAATACACGCAGAGCGCTTCCACTTTCACTAAGTGGTGACACAAATCTCCAGATTTGAAACTAGTCGGACATGGCTTCCACTTGCTAAAAGTAATTATAATTTTATTATAATATTCCAGTTTCACAACTGTTATTCAATTACCTATTCGTATTCTCCGCAGTAATACTTCCAATGCACAAGCCAACCGCCAAAGTTGTATCTGCTACGACGCATTCATAGCGCACATGGATGTTGTTTATGGATAGTTGAATATTGTTTATGATGTTGGAAACTAAATGCTCAGAGAATAAGCCAGGACCGCCGATTACACCGGCAAAGGAATGAGCAATCGCATCAAGAGTCTGTTTCTTGAAACCCCGGAGAAGCCGCTTGTTCTGTTCCGGGTCGTATGGCTCGCCGACAATTGGCTTGCACAAGATATGAATGTCTTCCACGTTGACTACGACCGGTTGGTTCCATAATGCTGACCATGGTATTTGCAAATTGATTTTTCCTATGGTTCCAGCGCGTATTTGAATAGGTAAGCTCAACTCGTACTACAATCAAGAAAATACCGATTACTACTAAACATATGCACAAAGTCAATTGTGCGAACAAGGATAATTATGGAATCAAAATTGATCCTGCCTTATTCATGCAAATATTCCTTTAATTCTAGCAGTTGATAACTTACCAATGCTTCAGTCTTCAACTTTAAATCTGTAAGTTGTACTTGTCCACTAAATATGCCAACATTCAGATTTTCTGTGTCCAAGTCAATCACATACTTCCCGAGCAATTGGTTTAAAATACGCGCAACTGCACCCTCCAACATATTGGATGTATTTTAGCGATACGGCATAAATAAATTGGACTCGTCGCATAAATCGACGCGACACAATCTGTTCGTCCGACTCGGAATGAATATTTGCACTAGCGGCACGCACATTTGCTATCGGCCGCCTGCTTATCGATTCAACCACCGACTGGAGGCTTTTCCCACGAAGGGAGACGTAGGCGTCCAGCAGGACGAAAATAGGATCCGGAGCCGACGAATGTGCGCGCGCGCACATCCTGTCAACTGAAATAATCAATTTAATAACTGTAAAGCGCAAAAATATGATGCACACTTTCCGCGTTCGCAATTCCACTTTGTATATACATATTATCACATCCCGCACACTTTTCACAAATGGCTTAGCTTATTAATTTAGCGTATTAATACGTTATTTAATTTTGAATTTGGAATACTTCAATTGGTTTAATATTGCATCTTAATAAAGTAAAAAAAACTTTACATGTACACCTGACATAATGCCGATTCATGCTTTCTTGTTTTCTTTTCAATACAATAAATTTTTAGTAATTATCAATCTAACATTAAATCTAATTTAAAGTATAAATCATCGATGTAACTATGTATATATAGACAGGTATTTCTTAATAAATAAACATATAATACAATCAATTATCATCCGAAAAGGCTAAGCTACCCAAAACACAAAATACGGTTAAAAATATGTATATGTAGAATAATAGCAAATGCACGTTTTCATAAAATCGCGGGAATGTGTGTGTGTATATATCAGTACGAAAAAATGTTTATCAAAACAGTATATCCGAATTGGTGCCGGAGCTGAAGAGCATAGGTTCCTCGAGTTCTGTCTCTTCAGTCTCTTGTGTATTGGCGCTTACAGCTACGGGAGGCGGCGGTGCAGGTGATTTTGTTACGCCAAGCTGAAAATCACTAGCTCCCACTTTGGGCGTATAATTGGCAAGTGTTGAGCCTACAAACAAAACACGTTAATAATCTTTCGCTCTTCTCTTCTCGAATCAATCAACTCACCGCCTAATGAAGGAACTGTCGTACCACCTAATGGCTGATTGAGCGTTTGCGTTTCATCGAGCAGCATCGATGCTTCTGATGGATACTCGAACACTTGTGGAATCGCTTCAACGAATTGAATATTACCCTGAAAAGATAAAAGCAATAATTAGCGATGCTTTAAACGAACACAAATATTATGTATGTAGATTACTATGTTAAATGACGCAATCCTATTAAAACGGCGCAAAAATAACAAAGCTGATAATGTATGCAGTGTAGTAATCCGAAAACTAAAAACAAACAACATGCAACCTAAAGCATCCGATCAATTCAAACTGAAAGTGTGCTTGGTCCATGAAGAATACACACAGTACGCCGCATGGCATTAATGGCATCATCATCACTTCCATGATGATTCGCTCGCGGTATTGCGTCCGCATCTGCAATCAACGGCCATCATCATCGCTGCCATCCGGTAGCATCATCCATCTGCGTTCGTTCGTATAAAATGTATGAAGCAACAACAAAAAAGTACCTCAATACAAAAGCCCCATGGAAGAGAAACGCGCGTATTTATTACATCCAAAGAGGATGTACCATTCACGCTCGCACACTATTCACGTATTACAATACGAAAAACATGCGAAGATGTCCGTTCCGCCGAATGGTTTCGATAAATGTATAATTCATTCAGTCATCGTCGACGATTCAAATTCCATTACATTGCGTTGCATTCAATTTAGTGTTCAGCGTTTTTCCTATACCAACGCAAAGCAGCATGGCCAAAAAAGACACACGCGCAATTCATAATCGTCAAATTCCACCCAATAGAAATGGTTGTTTACGCATAATACGTTCATACAAGTTGCATCAATAATTCTACAATGGCATGTAATGCGATAATGTTCTATGCAGACGAATACAACGCGATAATGAAATGCAACCACATGCGCTCTATGTGCGCATTCCAGTGAATTCTCGTGTGGTTAAAGAGCGCGCGCTTAAAAACAAATATTCTCACATTCTCGCGCATTGGGTGTGAGATGCATAAATGTGCACTTGCTTTTAAGAAATGCGTACAAGTGCAGCAACTCCTCGTTGGGCCGATTGTGAGAAATTCCTGCACATTATCATTCCATTTTAAGCGATCATAAATAATCGCAGAGTACATTATTCACACTCGGAGCAATGCGAATACAAATTGTGAAATGACTGTTTAAAAAGCGCAATTTTCGTTTTCTTTTGGAAGGCTTTCTGAATCAAATGCCGTCATCTTGAAAATGAGGAGAAGCCACAAACAACTCTTTCAATTCTCAAGAACATCTTGTACATCCAGTCACAGGAAACCAAACAACTCGCTGGCATATACAAAAAGATGCGTCGAAAACGAGAAAAAGAAGTAATACGAGACTGAAGACGGGCGCAAGAAAAGAGGTTTCCTCTCGCTAACAGCCTCCGCGGCAGATGCATGGGCATAGCTGCGGTTCGGTGGCAATACGCGGCGTAAAGAAGTCGAGAGAAGGCGCGCTTTTTATATCGGCGCTTGGGAGGAAAGGTCGCTAGTTCGTCGGCTGTTCTTTCAATTTCTTGAGGCTGTGAAACATACTTAAGAGACGAGTTGTTAGCCGCAGGCAACAGGTGCACCTGGCCTTTAAATTATAACTCAGCAGCTAAGAGAGAACTTGATACATTATCATCGCATTTACAAATTCAACATTTTTCCACATTTCATTTGGAAACTTATGGCATATGTATATCATTAAGCGTCATGTCGCAAATGGCACAAGTAAATAAACCAGCAACGAGTTGTATAAAAACTTTAAATTTATCAAATTAGAACACGCATTCTAAATGATGACTACCCATTGGGCATATGGTAATGCAAGTATAATCCAGTTAGCAATCCGCTATCATAATAAGCAAACGAAGCACAAGAAGAATGCGTATAAGAAGAAAAGAAAACCGGAAATGCTAGCAATAACCAATGATTTAACCCACACATGGCTCAAAGGCGCAAATAAATTTCTTCTCCAAGAGCCAAGCACGCACGCATAAACTTTGGACTAAATTTAACTCGAGCAAACAGTATAAACGAGTTGAATTCATTCAATACACACCCTTATTTCGTATTCAACATGCTAAAGAAACAATCTCATTGTTCAAGAGATTCATAAATTATCAAGGAGAAATAATGCATTCATGCTATTTCAATAAAAAAACTAATGAAAACTGAATGAATATAATAGAATATTATGGAATGCACTTTTTGTCAGTCAGTCCGGATTTGTTCGTTCTACGAACCTAGTTTTCATTTACCAATAATACGATTAAATGGAATAAAATTATAATTATTCATCCGGTTTGATCTTATCGTTCTCTTCAAACCTTACTCGCTTTAAATGGCAAAAATGTTTTGGAAAGCCGCTTGTAATAAAAATCCCTGCACCCGCGAAAATTAAAGTTTGGTTTAAAAAATATTACAACTAAAAGTTCCATTATAAAGAGAAACCGTAAATAATTCCAACTTAGTGACGAATACTCAGTCGATACGACTTCAAATAGCAATAATAGGCAAACAATGCATTTATCAGAAGTAGCTAAATATAGTAATACACACACTAGCTATTCCATTACAGCATATTGCTCAACTAGAGTCGAATTTAACTTCGACATTCGATAATAATGATAATGCAAATAACATAATAATATACGCAGCATATAAACAAACAAAACGTTCGCGTCGTCTCAAACTTAATTTGTTTATAATGATGGCATCGATGCATGCCTTTTGCCTTCATAAGCGCCGCAGTT
This sequence comes from Aleochara curtula, assembly GCA_963978815.1. Taxonomy (NCBI): domain Eukaryota; kingdom Metazoa; phylum Arthropoda; class Insecta; order Coleoptera; family Staphylinidae; genus Aleochara; species Aleochara curtula. Next base: position 9,295,580 of record OZ022221.1, on the reverse strand, counting down.
AAATAAAATCGCAATGCAATTCTTATTATCCATCAATAACAATGCATGAATTTATTACCTATTATTAGCTTCTTACAAGAAAGCAAGCAATCTGTTGTAATCGTAAGTGATACTTACTATTTATATCTTGTCAATGCTATTACTAAGTGTGCTTAATCTATAGATAGATATCGCACAGAACAAGACTAATACAATTAATTATTGGATGGCATGTCATTTACTTTTTGTCTACTAAAGAAAAATATTAATGCGTAAGCGAGTTCAAAGTCTAATTTACACACAATAAATAATTATGTAAAAGTAGTAAGCATAAACCTTGGACTTGGAATTATTGCTCAATAGCTTAATATGTAGCGAATTAAATAATAAACGTGTTCTAAGTACTTATGTTGCAAATTAAAATATCATAAATATCAAGAGATCTTTTTTGAAGTGCTGACTTTATTTTGTTTTCATCGATAATGCAAAAATGCATCGCAAAATTCTTTCAAGTCTGAACTGCAAAAACTACTATCACAAAAACCGCAATATAGACTAAGCCAGGGCGGGTCAGCCGCGGTAATAATTAAATATAGACACCTATTATGGCATAACAATTAAATACGTATAAATACTATACGTAATTAAACGCCCAGTTCATTAATCCGAGCGCAGCGCCAACCTCTGTGTTATGTGCAAAGACAATGAACGTTTTAATTTTTCTTAATTAATTAATTAATTTTACGGTGCATTGTGTGTTTAAAGTGCAACATCTTCTTTTGTTTCGTTACATATTCATCCCGCTCCTCTTTGTGTATGAACTCAATTATGTTATCAATCCTTTTTTTACACGCGCGCATTCGAAACGCCTGGATTCAAAATTAAATTAATGAGAAAGAGCGTAGCCCATTTACCATAACCGGCGATTAAAGTCAAGGCAATCCTTGGGCTAAAGTTTTAATGTCCTTTTAAATGCCCATTTTATTATGAGTTGTACGATTTCCCCGTTAATACGAGGACAATATGGCAAAAACCACAAAAAAATATGCTCGTATACAGTAAACACTCTCCAATTGAATGCCACCCATATAAATTTGCGAATGCCTAACATTCGAATGCGTCCTGTATGTTGGTATATTGAGCCGTAAAAATAAAAGAAAAAGCATAAGGTAAAACCAGTTATAAAGTCTCTTAAAACGCAACGAAATAATACGTTTTGTCTATATACTAGTTGGTTGTAAAAATCTTTTTCAAGAAGCAAATAACAGGACTGAATTCGCTCTAGCGTAAAAAAATATCGGCTAATTGCCGACGCTGTACTACGAACGCAGCAGCAGCAAGCACCACACGCATACAGCGAACAAACAAAACTGTTTGACAATAATAATAATACCAAACGCGAATAAATACGTCAAGTTGCCTTCCCGTGAACAAAAACGCCTGAGTGTCGTCACCAAATGTGACATTTTCAGCATGGCATTGCCACTTTGCAATACGTCGCGCACCTCTCGCTCGCTTCATTGTTAGCCCGTACGTAATTATTCTTTTTTCATTTCATACCGCCGCCGCGCATCGTGCATGCAATGTCATTACTTTATTTGCAATTAAAATTTACGACGTTGACTCCGGCCATTTCGTCTTAACACCGTGCGCGCCAATCAATATAACTTATCTTATCGCACGATTCATTTCGTTATCAGCGAAATTGGCTAAAACAATTGCATTTTTGGTATGTAATAATTATCTCAGCGTCATGTGCAACTATCTAAACATTATTTAGTTAATGATAAACCACCGGCGATAAGAAAATTAATAAAATATATAATATAATATTATCGTTAAAACAGTAAAAGCGGAAACTTTACGCAATTATCCTTTATAGTATAATTCTTCATGAAATGAAAATAAGAGAAACGCAAATAAAAACTGCAAGTATGATGAACGTATTTAATTTAAATACTTGCGTTGTCTGCTGGATGAAGAAAAGAGAGCAAAACGATATATGCATAATACGAATTCGCATCACAGATAATATACTAACGCGTATAGGTAGGTAATTAACCAATGAATATTTTCTCCTAATCATGATTAATAATAAATGTGAGTGTGCTTGCTCTTCACGCATTGCAAGCCAGACCCCGGTAGCTGGCGAACTAATAAGTGAACGAACGAAACCTCGTAATAAAATCACAACGTTTTCCATTTCGCTTCCGTTCCGTTTCGTTCAATACGAGTCTACTTACTTAGGTGTTATGCATTCATTACATATTCGTATCGAGCGCGTCTGTTTACTTATTTATCCATTTATTGTACGTATTTATTTATGATAGAGAGGTAATAAATTTAATTAATTCAATAATTGCATTAAATCTTATTACGTTCTATGGACGACTGAATAATTACGTCCAGCTGAATTTTAATTGCAGCGCAAACTAACAACTCAAATAAATTTAATAATAAATTACCTATCACCGTGTGCGCACAATGCACGTTTTGTTTTAATTACGTATTTTCACTCCATTATTAAAATGGTTATCGTTTAGCAATTATGATCATGATTTCCAGTCTCCTATCATGGTAAATCACTAAATACCTCATTAAATAATGCGAAATAAATTTCGGTTTTCAACGGTTTTCGAAAATATTGCTTCATAAAGTCTTGCGCATTCATGGAATCAATAGAATTCGAAAATTGCTGTTTGGAGAAAACATTTGTTCATTAGAACACATTTAATACGCTCCACTTAAACAAATGATTTGACATTGATGACAACACATCCTCTTATTATTATTATTATCATCGTCTTCTCGTGTTTTTCGTATGTACAGTTCTAAAACACACGACCATTGTTGTCATATTTAACAACTCACTTTGTTGAATTAAAATCTGCAATGCGACTTTTCACTTTTTATCATGTTTTGTGCGTTTTGTTCATTGTCTGTTGACGCACAATTATTACACACGCATTTTATTTGTACAATCGTTGAAAACAAACAATTGACTTTGAAATTTATGATTGTCCTTAGATTTTATATAGTTACTCATAGGCGCTTGTACAAACTGAACGCATTAATTGTTATTGATTCGCAATAGATAATATAGAGATTGAATTGAGTAGTGGAAAAGTACCGGTGACAATTGGCCGATTAGAAAGTGTTTCTTTGTTGTTTATTTGCTGCCGCTGTTATGGTCATTCAGTACCGCTGGATAAAACATCCATATATTTTGCTGTTTTACCATTATTATTATTATTATTCTTATAAGAGTATATTTTATGACTATTATTTGTATTTCAATTCCCTGCTCTGTTTGCTGAAAGATGGAAATCTTGTGTTTCCAGCATTGTGATGAATGACAGCGATTATTTATAATCCGTATTCAATGCGCGCAAGTTGCTCGCTCTGCTCGCTCGCAATTCCGCACGCTAGCAATTAGAACGAATTGTATAAAATTTATTTAAAAAACACGAAGAAATATGCGAATAAATAAATGTCTGTCATTTTGTAATTGCGAAAATATCGGAAACCTGTTCGTTGTTTAATTACTTATCCGTGTTATTTCATTTTCACAATTGCCTCTTAAAGTGAGGCAAATTTGGTACGACTGTAGTTGAAATGCAATTTACGTACGTCTGGTTGCCCGAGCGACCAAAGAATCGATCAGACAAGTGCAGACACGGGGTAGAAAAGCCGGAAATCCAATGTGAAAATGACTCATCCAAACTTGCCTTGCACAACATGCAGGAACGAAGGATTACTCCCCTAAATTTCGCTATGATCCCCATAGATTTGCATTTACGCATTTGAGGGGCGGTTGAAAATGATTCGAAATTTTGTCATCGCGTCAAATAACATATTTCACCGGCAACGTAAACTATAGTATTCGTTATATCTGACACCAAAACAACATGAGTACAAAAGTTTTTGTTAATTGATTGCAATTTTAATTAGCGCACACGTTATTCGTTGCAAAACTACAGTTGCTTAGTGCACTCGATTCTCGTACCGTACTCATCATCATAATTATCTCCTTTTTTCTACATTTTCTATGTCGTTTTCTGCACCCGACAGGTGTGCAACTACATATTTGTTTATGGCGTTCCAAAACACTCGCTCTTTCGCATTTTTCGCATTGTTTCGTTTACCTGCCTGCGTCTAAACGCAAGTATAAAGCCATCTTGCTAGTGACTTAATAGAAAGTTCGCCGTCAGCCAAGAAAGAAAAAAAAAACGCATTGCAGATGCCCAACAAATTAATGAATACAATGAAGAATAGCATGAAATTGAAATGCTTATACAACAGTAAAAAGTCCATAATCCAAACGGATTGCAAAAGTGCTCATACGTACGGTAGGTACTACATATCGAATGCAATTTTCATTAAGAAACAATTCCATTTGCTCGCAAAACAAACCGCATTTAACGCCTTCAATATTGTTTACATTTGCGGCTACACGCGTTTCTTTCATTCCCCATCACATATTGTTATACAATCCGACTCAATTACCGCCGTTGCTTTCATAATTTGACATTTATATCTAATTGTTTTTCGTCGCACACAACAACCAAAAAGAAATCAATTTTCACCTCATTTTTAAAAGCTTTACGCCACGTTTGTTTGCACAACAAACACGTCTAATCGATTAATTGTGCTTTCTTTCAGCCTTGCATTGCAATCCCAAGCTTGTGATCTTTTAAAACTTTTCCGGAGCACGTTCTTCTAGTGCAAAGACCTTTTAAATCCCCCCAATAAAACAGCTAATTTGCCAACGTGCCTGGCACATACCTAATTATTACTTGGCGTTTGATTAGAGAGTGCGTTCGCTCAGATTGAAGTGCAAATCGCATCCGCAAATATTTTTCGTACCACTTTGAACGCGAAAACAATTTATACAAATGAGAGAATGCGAGGAAGAGGCCAGCAAAAATGCGATAGAGAAATTTCTCAAACACTTAGACCGCAATAATTGCACGGAAACGTATTAAATATTTAATATTAATTCGCGGCATCATCTTCGTCAACTATTCATAATATTCTGCGCAAATTTCAATTTCCTCATAAAACTCAGGCAATGCGTTCACGTTTACTTTGTTGATATTCAATATCCGACGTTTGATTCAAAGGACTCGCAATAAAACGACGAAAATTGCATCGAGTATTCCATAAAATTGCAATTGATGTGCGGCGTGCACCATTGACACATACAATGTATTCAGGCGAATGCCTAGCGTACGCGTACAACTCAACTGACAAGTGAGTTTCTCGTTTCACCGGTTTTTGCTTTTTATAGCAAAATCAACAACCGCCAGCCAAGAAACGCGCATGGCACACTACGACAATCGATACACAATGTCGATACGTTCAAAGAGCGAAATCAATCAATTCGCAAAGCGCACGAAAAAATCAATTGAGATTCCAAACATCTTCAACGCGTTCCTTCGTACGTACTTTCACTTCCACGTTTTCCCTATGCAAATGACGAATTTCGTCTTAAAAATTAATGCCGTTTGACGAAAAATCGAAAGTTTCGAGGCCATCCAAAATGTCATCTGGGAAAAACACATTTCTACAACGTGTGAATCCATCTAGTTTGTATATAAATTAATTTTGCCTTTAACTGTAATTGGATTTTTTGTTACCGACAATTAGCAGAACCGTTGCTCGCTGCAGTGTGCTTAGTACAGATGACTTGACCAGAAATATAGAAACGAACGCTACGAATACGATAATTAAAATCTGTATAGTCGGTGGTCGCATATAAATGGCATTATTTAATAATTAATTTCGAAGCGAGGCAATAAGAAGTGCAACTGTTTCAGATCCATACACAAAGAGCAGGTGGTTATTAGAGCATTTTGTCGGTATCTTTCCGAAAACAAGTGCTAATTCAATCAACAGTTAACAGTTAACGAGCGCATTTCGCTCTTGTTCTTGTGCCATGAAAAGAATCGAGCGACAGACACGAAAAACTTGACTTTTCATACGATGACTTTTAAATTCTCCTCACAATCCGGCGTGGCACGTAGGCGGCATTTAACGCACAATAATATTCACAAAACGAAACGCGGAGACATCTGGTTTGCCCATTAATTGTAAGATTTATACGAACATGTATATTAAAAGCATTGTTGTTTTCCCTTTCGCGTAAAATCGAATTTCATGCAGCCGTAAAAAAAGCCATGTATTTTGTGATGATCGATTAAAATGTAGGCGTGGAATAGGCGACAAAGATAAAATTGTAGGTATAAATAGAAATCGCTCACCTTAGTTTTCTTGGATTTTTCTCTCAGACTAGATTTGCCATTGATAAGCATGTTATCGTTGATGAAATTGACATCGCATGGGCTTGGAGGCAGGAAGAGTAGCTCGTCATCCTCAAAGTCCTTATTCACATCCAGAATTGTTGCGCCTGGCAATAACGTAATACCGCCTTCGCCGGCCTGCAAAAAAACACAACCATAATTTTAAAAAAATTGATTAGTTTCTTATTTGATAACGATAATGCGCATTTTGTATGATTAACTATGATAACGCATCAATATTAATAAAGTAAACCAACGCACACAATTTATGATTCATTGAACAATTTCGCTAGTAATTTTCCAAACTTGTGTAATTTTGCGCAGTTATTTACTTTAGCGATTAGTAATACCTATGGCTGGGCAAATACAGGAAATCTCTTTTCCGCTACCATGTTTGCAAGATAACACCGCAACGCTTCAATTTATTTATGTCATGCAATTAAAATTAAAAACCCTACAGGTATTTGCATTCGTTATGCAAGATAAACAACGCGCTGCATAGTTGTGCGCGTCTGCTCCCACATCATTAAAGCCGCAAACTATTCGCGCAAAGTGAAAACGCGTTCTCACACAAATCAGTGCGCAAATACGCGAAAATTTCGTTCGGTACGCTTCGATAAAGCGTGAAAAATGTGTCGATTTGTTTCAATATGGAGCTCTGTTGATGTCGTGCTAATTTTCCGGCAAATTACCGCACCAAACAAATACACGTGCAACGTCCAGCTAGCAGCTCGCCAACAAGTTGCTTGTCATTAATATTATTGCTGTTTTGACGGCACAGTCAATATGCGATTGCGGTTATTACCAATGAGTGAGTGCGGTCATAGTTGATTTGATGCGAAAGTTTTTAGCAATTCGAGCAGAACTGCGTGGTACGAAAAGGAAATTGTGCCATAATACATAATCCTTTTGTGTTTCCAATGCAATTCTTTTACATAAATAGTTTAAATCAATTTTTAAAATTATTATAGCATTGTTGAACATACATTTTTAATTCAAAGTGAAAAGTTTTTAATTAATTTCTCTCACTCCACATTTTCCCAAGACTAGAGCCCTAGTAAAGTATCAAGTTGAGTTTAATTGCAAACAAATAACTGACAACTGACAACTTTACTAAAGATGAGCACCGGAAATAAATAAACTTGTCATTAAGTAAAACCACGACAAACACGAACGATGATCTTCATTATCATAATCATCAGCGACAAAGTACATGCAGGATTTGCGAGTGCAACAACAGTCATTTGCTGGAAATGCAACACTTCCGTATTGTCCAAGCGCAACCGAGTCATCTTCGTGGTGGTCGTATCTCCTCTGGAAATTCTTCCTATGCATGTTACCACGCAATTTTCATATATCGCTGCACACGAGATGACATTTCATGCACTTTTTGCGCTTCCCGAGTCGAGTGCAGTGCGCAAAAAATGTACCGTTCGTCGGCGGGTGTCGCATGACGTCAAGTACAATCAACGATCCGCACGAATTAAACGAAAATAATACGAAAATAACGGCATTATTCCACCGCAACGCCAAATTTACCGATTATAGTCGTATGCACTTTTATAATGAGTTTGATCAAACGAATGCTAGAAATTTAAATATGACGCGCAACATACATATGTGGAACATGTTCATAGATAGATAATCAACAAGAGAAAATTGAATAACTATAATTATTATGATAATATCACGCAATAGCAAGAAAACGGTCAAAGTCACGTACTCGCTGCTGCTGCTGCTGCATTCGTGCGCTTTTGTTTTATAATAATTTATGCAGCTGTTGTGTTGGTTTGTTATTGTTACATTAGTTTAATTTACTCCACGACCAACGAATTGCCAATTACAATCGCGCGCGATTATCAATGTTGATGCGACTTAATTGTTTACAGTTTAGTGCTGGAGTATGCAAGCCGATTAATAATTGGCGGTTGTTAACACTAGCTAACACTAGCTGCTGCAAGAATCAAACAAATAAACAGTTGCTAATTATTGCTATTACACGCATTGTTATTGTCCGCTGCGATGAGTCACGTACCGCATTTCGGTTTTGGTTGATGCACTTGTGCGCGCTGCGCGTTATTAGCAAACAAGGCGCGAATGAAACAACGGCAATTCGCTTAATAAGCACAATATTTTAAATTTATGGCGAATCAATTAGTCATCAACTGTTTTCTGCGTAATGTTAGTTAAGTTAATTTTGCTAATTGCGCTCGTGCACGACACGTGCGGAATGCGCGTATGCTAAACCATGATGAAATAACGCGCGCGAGATCTTATCGAATTCCGCAATTTCAATTTTATTTTTCAATCGATGCGTGAAAGCGAATGAAGAGCGCATGAAGCGCGCCTGCTTGCTGCCCATAAGTCATCACTTAAATGGTTATTTAGCACGAATATGTAATTATTGCGTGCTGCCAGACATTGCATTACAATGCGGTGCATAATGGATTTCATTGGAAGAAGCGCGAAACGCATAGACCGAAAGACAGAAGAAAAAAGTAAAATCAGGCGCCAATCGCTTGTTAATTGCACTTTCAAATTTTTGCGCTCAAGCACAAAAGCCACACGTGTTATTGTAATTTCATTCCGCTGATGATTCATTCGCCCCGACATGCAATTAGCGATTACGCAAAACAAGCTTTTGGTGTGACATTTGCAATATGACATTATCTGTTCGCTGTTTTAGTTATTACTTAATCAACAATGTAGTCGAGATAGGTACAAATGACTGACTGGTGTGAAATGTAACAAAATGGGAAACTCACCTTGGGAATTTCGATGCGTTGAGTTCGTACCATGCCATCATTACCGATGTAATCCGGCACATCAGTGCGATGTGTAAACTTGAAGACGATACAATTATCTTGAGGCGCCTGCTGTTTCGACTTCCGCGCCTTGGGCTTTGGACGCGCTGGTTGCGGCGCCTGCTCGTCGCCGATGTCGATCAGATTCAAGTCTTTGGCGGGCGGCGGCAGCGTGACCGCTGCATTGTTGGTTGTTGGCGCACTTACATTGGTATTTATCACATTCTTGGGTGCTGCATTCATTGGCGGTTGTTGTTGCTGCTCTTGGAGCAGCGGGGGGCAGCTATTGGCTGCATTGATGGCGTTTTTCTCAATCTCGCGTGGCGATAGCACCAGCACGCTGCCATCGCGATTGTTATTGGCACTCGGTGACGTCCGCTGCGGATGATAGTGATTCGTCGTCGCACTGGTGATATCGAGTGTAAGTGGCGCAGTTTTAGGCGGCGGTGGCGGTGGTGCCGGCGGTTGTAATAACGTCGGTTTCACATCCTCCTCGTGCCGGACTTCCGGCTTTATGAAATCATCATCGGTCGTCGGCGTCGCGCCATTGACCTCTTTTTGTACATGTATTGGACTAGAATGCAAAATCAAATCGGGCGTTTCGGAGAGGTGCGACCACTTGCGCTCGTCGTCCTCCTCATTCACATTAGACACGTCCGGAATGGGACTGGGCAGTGATTTGTTTATACTGCCAGGTGATGTGGAGCCATTGGGTGGCGTTATTGGCGATTGCACAGGTGATGTGCAATTGCTCTGACCCGTTTTTAAATTCAATCGGATATTGGGCTTTTGGCGTGCGTTTTTGTTTTCGTCGTTGAGCGTAGGTTTCGTTTTGATCGGTGGTTTATTGGACACTTTGTTCTGAATAATGATGGTTTTATAGGATGCGACCTTGGCCGCCACCTCACCGGTAATCTGAGGTGATCGTGTGCGGGATTCTGGACGCGCTTCAAAGATTCGTTTCGTCTGCTTGACCACATCGGCGGGTGGCTTTTCCTTCTCCATGATGACGGGTGTGATGCGCTTCGGTTTCATAACGCGCGGCGTGATGATTGGATTCACGGCAAAGTTGATTTCCTCATGCAGTGACTTGGGTCGACCGGTTTCCGGCTTTGCGGCGATCGGAGCCTGTTGCATCTCCACGCTGATGGTCGCCGCCGGCCCGCCGGGCGACCAGATGCGCGAAAGGGCCTCGACCGATCGCGCACGCTTCATGTGGCCGCGGCCCGCCGGCGTGCTGCAGCTGCGATGGTACCGGTTCGACGACGGCACATTCCGCGCATTCCCGTTGGTCCCGTTCGTTCTCGATTCGTACAGGCGGTCCGCGGATTGCTTCAGCAGCAGCAATTCTGCGCCAGCGTCCTCATCATTGCCATCGGCGCGTTGGCCATTGCACTTTGCGCCGGTGGTGATCGTCGTCGTGAGAAGATTGTCATTGGCGTAATCGGAGTTATCGTCCAAGAGGTTCTCCAATGAAGTCGACTTGCGCATGAGGATCGAAGGTCTGCGCTTCACAGTCGTCTCGCGCAAGGTGAGGCTGAGATAGCGATTCTTCAGCTTATTCACGATCCCCGGCCCGTACTGCAGGTCCTCCGAGGAGTCGCTGTCATTCTGAAGATGCACCATTTTGTTGCTGCAACACGTGCTACTACAACCACAACTTCTCGCACCTCTTATCTCGCCGCGTGTAAGCGCGCAGCAGCAACCACACGTTCTGCGGCGTTTCGTCGGCGATGTATCGCACGTGGTGGACGGTGTGCCGCATGCAGCAACACCACCGGGAGGCGGTCGACTCGACGGCGATGATGAGCAGCTGCACGTCGACGGCGAACCGCAACAAGAACTGCTCGCACCGCTCCGACAGCACACGCACGAGACTGCGGAACGAGCAACAGCAACACCACCACCACCGCTCTTACTACAATTACTACTATTCGCGGCGCTCGACGTACTGGCGCAACAGTCACGGCTGTTGCTGTTGGGTTGATGGCCTAATGGCGACCCGCAACCGAGCGCGACCGATAGGGACTTCGCTGTTTCGCTGGTGGACGTCGACGACGTTGTTGTTGTTGCTTGTTGCGGGAGACAGCAGCAACAGGAGGAGCACGGCGAACTCGCGCCAAACGACAGCTGTTTATTGACTGTCGCCGTTGGTGATGCGGCGTTATCTTTGCTAGCCTGCTGCTGGGCGGCTCGACGCCTAATGAGCAGCTCGCGCTTCCACTGCGGCATCTCCGTCATCGACGCCGCGCTGCCGTTATCTATCGCCGATGAAGCCATGATTACGATATGCCCAGCATTCGCATTCGATTCTAATCCTTCCTATCGGCGCAGACTGACTAACGAATGCCCCTTGCGCCCTGCAAGACAGCAATAACAATTAGCCAATTCACGAATGACATATTACAACATAACTTAAATGTACACACGTAAATAATCCCGTTCGTGCACATCGTTTAATTGTACGTACTTGCTTCAATGCAATTGGATATCTGACAAACTCCGTTATCTTATCACGTGCGCCGTTTGACTACGTGTTTTACAGGTAAACAATACTTTTGCCAACTTGCCTTTGAATTTGCAATAATATTCACTGAATCCATGCAACCAGTATAAAATCACTGCGTGAACTGCACTCCATACACACCGTGTGGTGAAATTGGGGCACCGTCTGCGTGATTGCTGGCAAAAATCTACTGCAGATGACAATTATACTCGGAGCACATCCGCGCAAATTGACAATGGACAGGTCCTCAAGCGTTACAGATTGGTGGGCTTGTTGTTTTTTTGGTCGGTTCGATTATGTCAACCACGTACGGAGTGAAATGTATGTACAGCAGCGTGGTCGTGGCGCGAATGATAGAAATGGAAATTCTAACGTGTATTAACATGCGAACCGCTGCTGTTGCTGCTGTTGGATGGCTTTTGCTTAACAACAACGCACCATGCTTTGGAAGCCAACGCGTTCTCGTTGCGTTTCGCGCTTGCCTTAATTACCTGCCTCGGCGCAGCGAATGAGTGCTCTTTGCATGCGTATATTTGTCTGGTGCAAGCGAAACATGTACTTGTTGTACACCTACGTCGTAAGCGCCATGACGTAACCGGCGTGTAATCACCAGGTGCACGAGCGCAACATACCGAGCTCTTTCCAGGTTCCAAACGCTATCCAATTTGATGACGATTATGTCGTTTGCGTAAACGTGCGCCTTAATTACTTTTGCGACAATTTGAATACATACCGTGTTAGTTTTATGATTATCCTCGTCCCATGTCAGTACAGCCCTCAACAATTAACCGTCTTCTTCTTGTACGACTTTGTTTGGTCTTCCATTGCCCGCCAAAAAACTGATGCCAATGAGCGAAATTCACATGGCGGTTAACTGCAAGCAAACAAACGAATGTACCAACTATCCACAAGCGCTGCACTAGACTGTCTTAATCCATAATTGTGCCACGACAGCACACACCCTTTTTCAATCTAATAACAGTATGTCGCCCGTGTGAGAAGGGTGTGATATACCGGCGAGGGGCGCGCATTCACGCCAAATGCATACTTTTAAAGTGACAACTCACTACATAACAAAATCCCTACCTCTTGCAGAAGCTTTAATTTAAATGCCAAACTGATTCTTTGTTGCAATAACTCTTAATAGATTACACTAACTGCCTAACCACCCACAACTTTTCTTTTTGTTGATAGTTTTAGTTCAACTCACCACCGTCAAGACGCCGAGGGAGCTACCGCTCTGACGAATGCAAAATGATACCAATAGATGGCTGCGGCTTTACAGAAAACTGTTACCAGCTGACAATGTGCCCCAAGTCATTTCCAATAGGGAATGCTGCAATGTAAAAGGGTAATATTATAGTAACACTAGTGGTTATTAGCAAACCTAGATAAGAGAAGATACCATAAAGCAATACTTCATTGAACCGAGCATGAATATCATTTGCAATTATCCATTCTCAAGCAACGAGTAACCATCTCCCCGAGTTGTATCAAATTAATAAAATGTATGTTTGTAATCCCATCAGGATGCTTAATTACAAAATAATATACGACATTCAAACAGCCTAATTCCATGGGATCGTTTCCTTATCATTCTGAAAGGCAACAAAAGGATACACGAGTAATTACAACCTCACTGAAGGGAGCAGTATCCCCACAGAGAACCAATGTGAAAGAGAATTGGGCTGGCTTGTAAAATTAACAGCTCTGTGCCTTGGAAGCTTACAGACGGCTTTAGTTCATTTGTTCTGGTGTTCAGAATCGGCACAATGGCAATTTTGTCTAATTCTTAGCTGTGAATACCACAGCTAGGCTGGCAACAATGAAGGCAAGCGAGCACTCGTCTAATATTTGCGGCACTGTAATTAAGTTCTTTTAAACGTAATTCAATAGCTTATTCGGCGATGTAATGCGTGAACGAAAAGCGTAGCATGCCGGCGTATAATGGTTTTCTGTTGTTTATTCGGCTGATGGCCCACACACAAAGTGAGGTTATTAATGGACCGCATGAAGTATTACTGATTATTAATAATGAATGGTTATTTTACCTTCTATTTCACGTTGAATAGTCCACTAGTCCCAAGCACAATACGTAGCACTTAACTAATTCACTGATTATTCACTAAAATGTCGGAAAATCACTGCGAAAACACTACCGGCGACACTGACTCTAACAGGTTACACGCTACTGCTGACTTAAGTCCCCACATGTGTGTTAGTAAATTTTATTGTATGCAACCTTGACAACTCGAATGCACGCAATTACGATATGCACCAACTATTCATTATATGGAAATAAACTTTAAGCTTTCCATATTTACCTATAAAAACTGTATGAATAAATAACAAATCTGAAAATTCTCTTAGTTTTGCCAGATTTTAATTTGGTAAACGCTGGATAACATTTTAAATAGTCTGAAATCAAATCAAAGTTGAAATCCTCCGTAACACAAGTTTGCTTCATTAATTCAGTGAGTTGTAATGAGTCCTTTGGTTTATGTTGTTGTATGTGCGCATCGGAAGCCAATACCAGTGCCAAAGCCAAATAATCCTTGATCTCGTTAAGTAATCAATGGAAATCTTTGACTTGGCAATATCTAAAACGTATTTTCCTGCTTCCTAGGAGGAAACAAACTTGAGCTCTTTAAAGTATATTGCATAGTAACACATCCTTTTTAAAATGTCACCTAGCAACGTGCGCACATGTATGCTGAGGATGTGTCATGTACGTTGTATTTGAAGCGCGAAACTTTTGCAAGTTGATGCCAAGCTGAATTAATCCAACAGTTTACCGCTTCAAGAGTTTTCAACAACTCATACATGAGATTCACATCCATGGCGTGCACGACTATACATACATAATCGTAGACGAACATCAATGAGCACTCATGTCGCGGCTCATGCACTTGTTCCGCATGTGTAACGTTGGATGAAGTTCCTTGACGCACAAAGCGACGAAGGCTAAAAGAACGCGCAAAGAAGAAGAAAAAGCGCATGAGACGCGGTTGAGAATTAAGGGACTGAATATATATTGAGTGGGGAATTACGCACGTTATGCAAGGTTACGAAAAGGACGAGCTGGAAGCGAGCAGGACGAAAAGGAGATGGAATGCATGAAAACGCTCAGACAGACGGAATCCTTTTCAAACGATGGGATACGAGTGTTTTCGTCGTCGTCCTCGTCGAGTTAATCTTCGCACATCTGTTCGTCACACAGATGGACAGTTCGTTCACTCGACACACTTGTCCGCACGCAAATGAATTTCACCCTTTTTTGTTGTTCAAGGGTGTAATTTCATATCCTCGTACGGCCTTGAGATTCCATAAAAGGGTGGATCCATGACGGCAATTACCATTCGTTTAATAATTAATTGTAAATCAACTCATGAACACTTCAGCGGATATCGGTATTTTTATTTTTAAATTAAAGGATTATGGACACAGTTGCTGTAGAAGTTTTACTTAAATTAATGAATTAATAAATTTCCACTTTAGAGCAAGTTTTAATTGAGTTTAAATTACCATACGAAATGTTTTTCTTAATGTCCTAACTGGATATATGGGTTATGGGGCGAAAGGGTGTAATGGACAAGCGTGTGTGAGCATGACGGCAAAAATTAGTGACGTTGATTAATGTCTTCGAAGGGCAATTTTGGCGCCCAGTTGGCTGCAGTAATACACTTACTTTGATGCATGACCGCCCCCCTGCTTATACTGGTCATGTAAGTATAGAGTTCAGTTCGGGGGCGGCAATACATAACGTCATATAGCTCAGGAAGAAGAGTGAGGTTTCGAATAGCAATTTTTAAGGAAAGAAATCGAGCGTTAACATGTTCAAGGCGAAAAGCGGAAAATCGAAATGTTAATGACGATCATCAATGGCAGTGCATTGATTACCTATCATTAAATGCTTAGTTGCTTGTGGTCATTACTCATTACTCAATCATATTGATTTAGTGGTGGATTTCTGTGAATCTAATGAATTTTATGCGACATCAAATAACGCAAATTTTGGGTTGCTCTATTATTATTATTGGAAATGCATATATGCCATAAATGCATATGGCCGTTTCGGTATAAATTAAGTTAATTGCTTAATTTGGAATACCAAACATACGGGTTATTAATGAACGTTGTTAAAAGTTGATACATACCGCTGCCGGCGATTATGATTTTGTGCTTTTCGATTAGTCCGCGCGCAATGTGCGACGTCTAAATGCATTTTGATGACTTGAAATCGGAATTTCCATTGGCATTTGCAATCAAAATAGCAAAGCTAATGAGCGAACGTCAAAAATTTTGTCACGAAAAGAATTCAAGAACATAATTATAAAAATACAAGTTGGTTGTATTATTACGACTGGAATACGTAATAGGAAAGCAAAATATAGCGGAAAAACCAAAAATTGTTATGAATTATGGGTTAGACGAACAATCAAGTAAATGAACGACGTACACAGATAATTTTTTGCTGCTTGCGAGGAAAGAAAGGAATTGTGTAATCAAATCGAAAAGTGAGGGTACGAATTAAACACCAGTTTGCTTAGTTGCTTGCTAATTGTGTAATCATCCGGGGTTGTGCTGAGTTTCAGGTTCGGTACGCAAGATTTACGACTTGTACGTTTTTTCATCAGCTTTTTCCTGCCACTTACCTTTTTCTTCGCTTTTCTTCTCTATACATTCACTTCATTTATTCAAGCTTTTCAACGCGATTCGCTCTAAAAGCGAGCAAAAAACTAACCGAATAAAACGTATTCAAAAATAAATTAAACCTCTTTTCAGCGTATTTTTCAATTAAAATATACATCTATTGCTCTGCGGTGTTATCCTGAATTTGCATGGAAACGTGGAAATGCAACTTACCATCCGTAAACAATCAATTTCCAATTATAAACCGCATTTCCTAAAAATTACAACAACCTAATCTTGTATTTATATTTTCCCAATGAAAAATATTTCTAGGTAAAGAAAGTGGAGAAAATAACGTGAATAACATGTACCTACTTTAAAGTTGTTCAATTTAATAGCAAATGAATAAAACACTAAAAAGAAAAAGAAAAACATAAAGTTTATGAAGAAGAAACACAAACAAAAAGATGAAATAGGCGCTCAACAGTGTTGTGATTTATTAGCCAAGTTGCAAGGCGTCTATCAGGAAGGCGTAATAAAAGGAAGAAATGTCAAACAAGTTTGCTGGAAAAACAACAAATTGTGAAAGCAATTAATTTATATTTTAATTGAAAAATACGCTGAAAACAGGTTTAATTTATTTTTGAATACGTTTTATTCGCTTAACTTTCTACACGCAGCAGGAAGAACAACAAAACACAGGTAATGGCAAAAAGAAACGAAACAAAAGTTTTGAATCGAAAAGAATTTGAGAAATTTTACAGAAGCAATTGGCGTTAACCGCCTTTCCGTCTATCGCTGTGCAAAGTTTCCGGAAGAAATGCACTTGTGTAGTTTGTTGTGAACTTTAAGCAATAACGCGCTGCGTCTTTTCCTTCGCTAGTGTTGATTGCCTTCCTGGGACAACAGAAAACAGACTTTGGTTATTACTTTCAAGTGCACAGTGTGCGCCAACTTTTTATAACCAATAATGTTAAATTTAGATACAAAATTGAGTTAACTGTTTAATCCTACCATTGGAATTTTATATAGGATTTCATTTCATGCGGAGTCGAGGGTGAAAAGTGGGTTAATTTTAACATTAGCCTATATCATATACGAACTTATTAAATGTTTGAATCTTTGACGGAAAAGAAGCAATTTGGTTGTACATTTATGCGTAAGTTAGGCTTAAATCAGGTTATATTTGATAAAGTAGCGGATAAGTGGAGTAAGAGGGGCTTTGATAAAATCGTCGTTTAAACATCCCCTAGCGTAGAGGGCGCTGTGTAGCTTGCAGTACGTTGAGGGCCCTATCTTTGTAAATTACGATCGACCCACGTGCTGATAAGCGCTCACCAAAATGTATTATAATATCACAGCGAGAGGCAACCGAACGAGACCAAGAAGCACTCAAGAATTCGATCGTAAGAGTATGGAAAATTTGGAAGATGGTTTTCTTGATTCCACTTAAGAACAAAAGATGAGTTTTCGATGTTTCAAGAATAAATCCTTAAATGTAAGAATTAGAAATAAATATGAAACATTGTCCTATTTAATGGAAGGGTGAATAATGCTAGCTAAGCACCTATGTTGATATGTGAGGTAAAAATACAGGACTCACAGGAAAACTAAAATTGTATTAAATCTATTGATTGAATCCTTACCAAATTTTCAGGGATTATTGCTAGATAGATTCCTCACTACTCTGTACAATTTTGTAATTATAGGACTACTGGTTTCATCATAATTTTAACTTACATTTTACTTTATAGTTATGATTTAGGTATATTCTTGAGACTCAGGGAAATCTAAAATTGTGAGAAAACTATTTATGTGATTTTGACCAAATTTTCAGAGCTTATTTCTAGATAAGTTCTTGAGTATTTCAGATTATTTGACCTGCTACTTTTTAAGTTAACGTGCCTCCCGTTTTAGTCCTTGAACCACTTGAACCTCACTTAATTATCGTGACATTGCAATTGCCCATCTTGAACTACAACTACTCACTTCCATTCTTAAAATACCTAAATTTGTTTCAAGTTGTAATTATAAGATCTCCTAATGATTAATTACCTATATATGAATTGTGTTTAATTTTAATTGGCGATGAAAATTTATGAGTTGTAAACTTTTGCTTGCTGATTGTATAATTAAGCGCATTATGGGTTTCAGGTAAGATTAAGCGGCGCCTGTATCGCTCGCAATGCTTAATAGGAAAATGGGAAACGAGGGCGGCAGCGGCTGAGGAAAATAGTTTGAGCACAGTTAGCATTCGGCTCGATGACGATGCGCAAAGGAAGTGCGATAATCCTTCATTAATCTATATCGACGGCCGGTAGCTGCAACACTAAACTCGTCGATTTATCAACAACACCTCTGGCAGTAAGGGTGGAAAATACTCATAAATCATCAAAGTAGCAATGCGGTATCATACAATATGCAATCAAGCAGCGAAATAATATAAACAACTTTGCAATTAATAATTTAAATTGGTATGGAACTAATTCACAAACTTAAATTAATTCATTATGAATCAAATGCGTGGAAAACAACAGCAACAAAATATATGACATTACCTCGGATAATATTTGCACGTTAATAAAGAGAAAATTCGATTCGTGTTTGGTTGCGTTCCACAAACTCAGCAGCGCACAAATAGCACATATGAATTTTCATCAAATAATACGTACGACTGTATTTCATGCATACCATCGTTTGCCACCGTTTGCGGCCCCATATGCAATGAGGTATCAACACCATCGCCACCGCCACCGCCACCGCTGTCGTTGAGAATATTTGCACAACGCTCAGTCGCCTCAGTCGCCATCGCCGCCGCTGTTGCTGCCGCCGCATATATTCATGCAAGCATCGCTATCCTCACAAGCATCACAATGAATTACAAAATGCCAAAGAACGAACGTGCCAATTCTAGAAATTCATGCAGAGCATTCATACTTTCTATTTTCTTTAGCTTTCATCTCCATATATGTGAGCCTAAGGGTTGCACGAAGCTAAGAAAATTCTTGATATCAAAGCAAAATAACAAATATTCATATTACATTTAACATTTACTAGAATTTCCTGAATTAATTCTTTAATTTTGTACGAATAAAATTCTAGACGTGAGGAGGATAAATTAATGTCCTTTTCAGCCCTTGAAAAATGACACGTTGAAAGTAATATTACATATACAATTGCGACATATGCAAAGTGTTTTTGCATACGGAACATAAAAATTGCAATACATCTTCGGTGGTGAGTTTTTTGTTCGTGCTCTTCATGCGTGAAAAAGGGAGCGTAAAATGTGATAGATGTGCAGAAAATGCAAATGCTTATTGACTTTTCCCTCCTCGCATGAGACAACTGACGAAGAATAGTCATTTTTGCGTGTTTGGAACGCATGCGATTCGCGTTTTTTCCGTTTTGACTTCTTTTCGTCGGCCTTCTTCTTCTTGCTCACATTTTCCTCCGGGCTTAGTGTTTTTCATGAATGGATTCGCAAATAGCGCTCGCGTATTCAATTCCATTTCCTCTATCTCTGATTGGACGCTTTTGTTCTTTAATGGAATGCAGTTGTTTTTGTTTGATGCGCTGCATTTTAAGCTGTAAATTAGTTTCACTTGAACTAAATTACTGGATTCATGTCATACACTCTTTGAAAGATTTATATATCAAGTTCTTATTAAGAACGACTGTTTGCCAAGTAATAAACGAAGAAATATCATCATCATCATCTGTATTTCAAGCAACTGAAAACGTTTCGTTGCGTTGACATCAAAGCTACTGCCTACTAATAAGGGTAAAGAGAAAACAAGACGTTGCCGATGGTCGGCTTGAAGAAGGTACAGGGAGATAAGGCTCTTCAAACTCTTCAAACGTTTGCGAAATTCTCATCATCTGCGAGGCAAAGTTTTAATAATTTTCTTTAACTTGTACTCCAACGAGCAAACATTCTTGTGTGATTAAAATAAGATATTAATTTAATTAAATTTTTATTTCTCACGTCTTGTTATCAATCGACGATCAGACTAAATTTATGTAGTTGTGATTTTTATGCAATTAATTCATGAGTAATTAAAAATGTAAGGCACTGTTTTATAAATTGTAAATGCTGAATTTTATTTTACTCTGTACTTTCTTATTAAGCATGAGAAAAATGTTAATAATGGAATTTTTTACCGAATTTTTCGACATTTAATTAAAAAGGGTTTTGTTTATCTTATAATTTCGTAGCTGACACGTAACTGACATATTGATCGTGTTCAGTGAACATCATCCGGCTGAATGAGCTCTATTGCGATATTTAATTTTACACTAGTAAGCTTGCTTTTCCACACCATGTACCATCATCATACGTTGTTGCTAATTCGGTGTTTGCTGCCCCCAAGCGATTGAGCGCTGTTTGCCTTTTGCACTGCGTGTTAGTCGTTCTCAGTAACGCGTTATGAACACAAATACATGCACGCATGAATATTTATACATGTACTTAGCTCAGCTGCATGTAATACATTTGGATGACATTGCTCATCCAGTTATCAGGGTGGACAAACATCATCATTGTACCGGAAGACATGAGAGAAATTCAATTTCCAAGTCAACTTCGACAGAAGCTGTTGACACTATCTACAAGGTCAAGAAAGTGTGTTCAATTCAAAGAAATAAACTAGCGAACAAACAAAGTGTTAATGAACAATATGTCAGGCTTCATCAAGTAACTTAATTTAGAATCAGTAAGTTTCATAATTAACTCTACCAGCCTATTGGATAGTTGGCCAATACAATTATTACATTTGCTCTCTTCATAGAGAAGCTTAGAATTTCTCTCATGTTGCGTTGAATTAAAGTCTCTTTCTTATCTTTTATCCTTCGTCCTTTGGCTGCAAATCTACAAAGATTTTACGAAGAGTTTTTTCATTTTCAGAAATACTAAATATATTCCAACATAATTTATTTATTTACCTCATTTCAATAAACATAAGTATTACATATATAACACATATATTTATTTGTTTTTTTGCCTCATGTGTTTAAATTTGTATAATTGAAACCTTTTTTATGTAGTGTAATTAATGGATCCCATTTACATATAGAATATGTATGTTAATTACGGAGATATATGAAATCATCAATGAATTAATTAATTATTGAATGCGCGCTTGTGTGTGGACTGATTATAATTCATTAAATGTATATTTTGGATGGAACTACACATTAATTGGTTTTAGATGTTATTGATTAAGTATATTGTTACGAATATTATTAATTGCGCATTAAACAGACTCTGTGACCACATTTAACATCATTTATCTTTAGTTCTTTGGAAAATGTGTTTTAGTTTTTATGTTAATAGACGTGTTAAGAAAAGTGTGTTTTCAAGTAAATTCGTAAAGACGTACAGTTTCTTTCTTTTTTTGTTGTTTTTGGTTGACATCAATTACATTCTTTATTTATGAACAGTTAGATGAGGAATCTTGAATATTAATGGAAGTATTCTTAACAAGTGTGATAAATCATCTGCAAAAGGTATGCTTTGAATGATAATTATTTAATGACAATAAATATCAAAGAAAAACATTTGATTTGATAGATGTAACATTATTCTAACGTGGATGATGTATTTTACTATTACCCTGTTTGACATGATTTTTATTTTATATCATTGTTGCAGATTTTCTTAGATTATTTAATATATATATATTTATTGATTTGTTTATTGATGTGTGAAATAATTTCCATACATTTATATATTTTGTAGGTACATTTAGAGCTTCTGAAACATTTTCTTACTTTGTTATACTGAAAGGAAGTTTGATTTATTTTATATATGGATTATTATTTCAGTGCATCGTACTTTTCAGCTGAGTTTTATGCAAGATTTGTATGCTATCTTGTATTGTTATAACATTTATTTGATTTATTATTATTTTATTGATAGATGCCCCAAAGAATGGTGATTCATAGATAGCAAGGTGAGCAATAATTGGAAACCTAAACAGCAGAAAATGCTTTAGGGGTGGTAAGAACAAGCATGTTTTAAAGTAGGTATAAATCTCATAAGATATGTTTGGAAATAGCTTAAATCAATTATGAGGGTGAAATATTGAAAAATGAGACAAATTAGAAACCTTGCAGTCATAACCTTCTGTTCTAATTGATAATTCAACAATAAGTTTATAGTAAATTTTCATTTCAAATATGTATTTTTCGTATTTGCTATTAATTGCATTGTTTTCCATTTCCTTCTTACTTTCCTAAATTTCTTTCTCCTTCTGTTCCAATGCTAGCAACAATTACGAGTCATGTCGTTAATTTAAAATGTTTCTGTACATATCACTTCAATTTACGATAATGTCTTTGGAGACAATTTTGCTATACATTTATGAGCTAAATGACTAGAGTGTACGTAATTTTTGGTCCTGCTTATACAAATTCCCGCTGACCGAGGACAATAATGGGACTGACTAATAAATCCTCACATTATTCTTGAAGATGTTTGTTACACAATGTAAGGATAAGTTATATCAATAACCGCTTGTGATTTGGGGTTTCAACCCACAACAACTTTGCGAGGAACTTTTTGATAGCATTCCATTATTTTGATTTTCTCCCAATTCCTGTATCCGGTCTCTGGAATTCTTTTTCTAGTTCCATTTCCTAAATAAATCCTTTCATATCAACAATTTTATACAAATTCCAGTCAATTTCAACAAACTTTGCGCGTCCATAATTTCAAAATCACAAATTCTTATACAACTACATTCTTTCTTAGCCAATAATCAACGTTCTCAATTCATCTTTAAAAACTATTTGTCAATTCTGTATGGTCCTGAGGACCACTCGAATGTTGATCGTCGTTGGACCAATCACAACCAAGCCCATCCCTTCTACCATTCGCAGCGGGACCCAGAGACGTTTGAGTCGTAAATGCACTCGGCGAACGTGCGGTCGTATCCCTGGAAGGATAATACACGCAAGGACCAGGACTAGGTGCACGTATTCGTCGAGCACCCGTACTTCGAACAGACATTCCATTCACACGTACCATGCAAACACCATTCCGTCCCAGGGACGTGCCATGTCGATTCAAGCGTAAACTGGTACGGTCCCCATTGGACATAAAGCTATCATCATGCGTCCCACCATCCGGGGAGTCCCGACCGGACAAGCCAAGCAGACCATGACTACAGAACAGCATAAGGAACAACCTTTTAAACTTCTCCCCGAAGATGACATAGATGATGAAGTTCACACTCGAATTGATGGTAACCAACAAGTTGCTTGTCTTAATCATGCGATCAAATATATCCGGGTCGATGTGAACATCAAAAGACTCCACAATGTTAATAACCAGTGGTAACAAGTTGCACGCAAAAAAGACAAGGACCACACACATGAGCATTGTAGCCAATCCAATTTCTCGACGTTGCAGCCGTGATAATCGTGCCCTCTCCTTGTTTGCCTTGCGCACTTGATGATAAATGGCCATATTGAGCACAGCCAGACTCAGGAACGGAATGAGATACAGGAAGATCAAATAACACCAGTGAATGTACACCTTCAAATATGTCTTGTTGTACCGGAACTGGGTAGGACGCACACAATAAATCGTCGTGTTAAACCCATTATCCCATTCGGAGATAATGGTTGCTTCCCACAGTCTTGGCATGTTATACGTGATGGAAAAGATCACGATACCAACCACATAGATCCTTGCCCTGCCATAGGTGCACAAGGATCTGGACCTCAAGGGATGACACACAGCCACAAAGCGATCAAGTGATACCATCAAAGTCAAATAGACCGAAGCGGTTTGCACAGCTGTTGCGAGAGGATATACAACGGGTACAATATGTGGATACACCTTATAGAAATAAGTAAACATCAATGACGTATAAGGGTAGATACCCGGTATGCCAAACAGCAAGATACTGGTGATAATTAGGATTGTGTCGACTCTTGCTAACCCGATTAGAATGTAATTAATACTTGACCGCATCTGCGGTCGAGACAAGATAATCATTGATATAACATTTCCCAGTATCCCAAGGAGCCCAATTAGATTCAGGAGAATGCCATTCGTAATAAAGCGATACAGTTCTGTCGCTTGAGATTCATGATCCCGACACATGCTCTCGTTCTCGTACTGATCACTGCCATCATTCACAATGTCATTGAATAAGGTCAAGTTGTCCTCCAGATTGAAAATGGCAAACGTCGTATTGTTGTACGCAGCCATCGTGTAATTACGTCACTGAATTCGAATTAGATAATGCAAACGACCGCAAAGTTTTCAAGCGACGATAGTAGTGAGCTGCAGCTCTGCGACGCTTGGCTGATGTGACCCTGATGGCCATACTGAAACAATTGCGTGCTGCCGTTGATTTTGAAGTTGAAGGACGTCAAGGGTTGCTGACAGAGACGACAATGATGGTGCTGCTGATGATGGCCAATTACAGACATTGACGTGGCTGCAATTGCGGGCGGTGGTGAGTTTACAGCTGAGGACATGTTGTTTGCATTTGTCGCATGTTTTTGTAGTGAATTGCAATCTGAAACCAACAAACAAATGGTTTTAACGAATGCAATTTTGTCAACGGGTGAAAATAGTCCTTTAAAGAATAATTTTACGATCGACCTTTAATTGACCAACATACTTTTAGTAATTTTCTTGCTAGATGGGATGTTTGATAAACTGATATTTACTTGTTGTGAAAATTATAAGCTATGAATCATAACGTGTAGTCAACAGTTTATTACCTACTGCGTGTTCTTCACTCATGTATTGCCACGTGCGCGTTTCATCAAAGTAAATATTTGTGTTCAATTTTGAACGATCAAAATTGTGAAGATAACATACGCTTCAGTTTATAACATGACATTCATATGAATATTATCCTTAGTTTGCAATTTTTCCTTTAGCCACTCAATTCCTTTTTATCTCTTGTTCCGACATGAAGTATGAATGTTGACTCGACGCGCTTTGCACCCTTTGGTCTTCATGTTTGAAGTAAAAAATCAAATATGTGACAAGAACTTATATTCTAAAGGATAATAATAATGTTTTCCCTATTGGCGTTCGAACATATTTTATTTATTTGTTTGTTTCTCTTTTTGATCAATTTACAACTGCGCGCCGCATTTTATTTTCTCCGGCACTCTCCGGTCTGATTTCGCTCGTATTTTTTTGCTTTTGCTTTTCTCTGTTTGCACTTGTTCCTCACTGATTTGATAAATAAAAAATCGTTTATCATTATGTCACGTGACATGAATTATTCCACTTTTTGAGAATCCACTTTTTCGTAATGGAAAAAGTTCCATGAGAAAAGTTTTGTTCATTGCTTCGCATTGTACGCGTGCGAGAAAATAGTTATTATTTATCGAACCGACGTACGAAAAACGAGTGTGTTTAGCTTAAGCGGAATTCGCCGGGGATTAATGATGGGAAATTAAATTAACATCATTGGTGGTGCGTGTCGGTGGCGGCGACGGCGACGCCAAGCAATTATGTCGAATGCGCTCACTCTATCGTCGAAATTATTAATACTCGAGAACGTCCGCCGCCGCTCGGCACTGAATAATGTCCTACACGTACTTGACGGTGTTGGTGGCGGCAGCGATGCCTGTAGGCCACCCCCGGCCGGTCATAAATCAAATCGTCCGATCTCGAATTCCCATTCGTATTTCTAAACGCAAAATTCCTTTGCACGCATTCTACAGTCCTCATCATTGTTGCTGTCGCCGCCGCCGCAGCCGCTGCCGGCCCTGCTTTTGTAATTCGTCATTCTCGCCCATGTCGCTGTTGGCCGCGCATATTTCTCACTATTTCAGCACTTTTCTTAATGATTTACGTCAAATTGCATGCAACTTTTTGTGTCATAATACCAGCTCCTTCAAAAGCACTCAGCCTTTACAAAACAAAACACTAATCAATTTCGCACACCCTCAACACAACACAACGATGTTTTGATAGGATCAACCACTCAATTTATAGGTCATTTCTGTTGAAACTGCAAAGTTTCTCGAACCGTGCCTGTTTGTAAAGTAATTAATTCATCAATCAACGTATTAATTGTTTCTGATTGTGAAGCCGTGCTTTCCAATAAGTAAGTAATTATTGCACTAAAGTTTAATTAAACAGGAAACCACATAAAACTATATAAAAATAAAACGACTATTAACTGCCTTGCAATTTAAACAATTGTGTGCGCTTCAGCTCGTATGAAACGTCATGAATATTAATGAGTTTGGCTCATGCGGCGACGGCGGCGGCAGCGGCAGCGGCAGCGACTGGTAACTCTTTTTGTATATTATCCCGCAATGATCTATTGTCGGCGAATTAATCTTATACGCCGCCTCGGTTTTCCTCATTAAGTGAAACGTCTGCTGAGCGTAAATGACAATATGCTTTTGCTTGTCGGCGGCAGTAAGAAACCCAAAAACAACATAAAACCATCTCAAAGAGATTAAACCAGCAAGGAAATGAGCAAAGAAGTCGGTGACATGATAAAAGATTGCAGAAAATTCGGATAGTGCATAGAAAGAACAAATAATGCTGCGCAGCAATAATATAATAAATCAGGCAATGACCGCGTTCGTGTCGTGTTTTGTTTTCGTCGAATTTCCATTTCCTTCTCATTTTCCTCTGCGCTTTGACGTCTTGCGCGGCTGTTCTGGTATTTTGAAAGGCAATTATTGTTGACTGAACATGATCTGAGACGAGAGGCCAAACGCAGTTGTGTTTTGATTAAGTTTCATAGGTGAATTTCTTTGTTCTTATTTTCCATATGATTCATGTCACCTTCCGCCACTTCACTTCTTCGTCTATTATTTACTTATATCCTAATGCTTTTTTCGCCGAAAACGAGTGCACCCAACCGCAAACAGCAAGTCATTTGGCCAATGGTGGCGCCGCCAGCAAGTAATAAAATTTAGCGCTGAATATGTATGCAGACGTCGACGTCGAGACGCTTGAGGCAGGCGCGCACAATGATCGATGGAGCGAAGAAACGTGTGCACGAAAACGAAAAAGAAAACACGGAAATAAAACGAAAACAGAAATGGAAGAATGTCAACCGGAAACGGCAAACAAAACGCCCACAGGAGAAAAACTCAAACATGAATAAATCAAGCGGATATCAGCAAAACAATTGCTTTTTGAAGCGAATTATTCACATCTCTTTTGCCACGTCATCGAGTTATTCTTTGCCATAATTGCTAATTTTGCATACGCCTATGTACAGTCAAGTAGGTAAAATACATGGCGTGTGTGCTGACCGGAAACGGAAACTTGATATACATTCAATGTGTTGAATTGCATAACCACTCGAGGGTTGTTGGCGAATTCCGTTTAAATTCAAGTAGATACTTGTTAAGGAAAAATTCTAAGCCGAGATTTATTTGCTAATTAACACATGACCAATACGCATATCATTAATTGTCATATGTTTAATCGCGAACGCAATGAAATGAATTGAAATTAGAATTGTAGTGAATAGTGAACACATTATTACCTGACTAGTGGCTACTAGTCAATCACATACGCAACAAGCAACCTTATTTGAAATTCAATTAAATTGCCCAATACAGAGGGTCGCATTTTCAAAAACAATTGAACCTTAAAGTACGCACATAATATGCATTTAACATGCTACTAATTGATTCCGACTGAAATGCCTTGTCCCATTAAACCACTACTAATTGTCTTTGTTTATTAATAACTCATCATGTCAATAAATGCACATCAAAAGCAAACATTTTGCCCATTCAACGTGAAGAATCCAGTGGTTTATTCGAGGTATTTGTTGGAAATTAAATTCATAAAATCAAATGATTCACGTTTAGTTATTACGCTTTTCATATCCATAATAGGCTAATGTTTACCAGCAAACTCTAACATTTGTTGTGCAATAATACAACAGTAATTGGAATTATGCATTGGGCACATTAGCGATATTTAATTTAAAACAACAACCGCTAATAATGGGGAATATATATTGCATTAAAATTCATTCGATTAATTAGAATTTGTATATTTATTTTGTTTGCCGCTGCAATTTCACAATCATTTGCAATAATCTTCATACCTAATTGTGTTGTACATTAAATGTACGCATAATTAATGAATTATCCTTTATTAAGCGATTAAATTCAGTTGCGCAAGTCAAAAATCATCAGAGTTTTGAATTATTTTTGGATATGTTCGAGAATCGAAAAGAATAACTTGATATTTATTTGATGTCAAATTATTATTATTATTAACACATGCGTCAGCAACAGGTGGATACAGTCAGATAACTTTATAATGGATATAATATCCTTGTAAGCAGCACCTTCCCTATTCACTTATTCAATAATAATAATAATAATAATAATGATTTCGCTGTCAACATTAGCTGTATTGTTAACATTATCGCCATTCCGACTTATTGTGCTTATTATCAACAATTCCTTCACTCTATTCGTGTACAGAAATCTTCATTGCTCGCGGCGTTCGTTCATTTACGAACGTGCAGCACACAGCATGGATTTTTATCGCACATCCATGTTTATGATTATTATGATTATTATGGCCCCAAGACCCATTTTGGCTGCTTTATACGATTTGATACTGCATGCCGAGTGAAATGTATACGCAATTTAACAATGAAAACGTATCCAGGCAACACAGGACGTTCATATTCTTTCTTCTGCTCAATTGTGCTGGATCTAACGCACGAGCAAATTGATTCACAGTTGCGCGCATACATGAAATGAAATGAAATGATGTAACCCACGCTCTTCGTGAAATATTATTTCAATTGCAGCATGCAAAATAGTTTGATAGAAATGTAATTGGAAAATCTGGCAGTCAATTTGTATTGAATTGCAATTCCATTGCGATTTTCTGATATTTTAAGATGGTAAACAATTTTATTCCAAAACGGTTGATATTTTCCTTAGCAAGACATGTCAAAATAAATGCGATATATGGTAAAAATAATCTAGAACAAGAATGTATAAAATTGTGATATTTCCCTAATTGCAATTCTTCTAATTTTAAAAGCGAATTAAAAAAATTCCTGTAACAATCAGACTTATTATTTATTATTTCTAAAAGCAGAAAACGTCTACTTATAAAATATGAGAATCAATAGAAAACTTAAGAATTCTAAACTGAATCAATCCTTATAATGTTAACAATGATTGCAACATGGATACTATGAGTACTATTTCTTTCCCATCCGAGATTATTTTATTTCATTTTCTTCCAGCGTTTTCTTTATGATGACTGTAAGGGCCACCTGAACATTGATAATTATTTGTTTGAAGTATTTAATAATAAAAGAAAATGTTTTGCAGCGCAAAAAGATTATTTTTAATGATTACACACTAATGATGTATGAATTCAAGAGGGAATTTAATTCTTAATTACTGCTCGTAAACAACGGCGGAATTAATACGAAATTGATTTTTGAAGAAAGTTCGATTAGATATCGGGTAATTGATACAATAACATGAATAATCTTATTGACAGATAGCGACAGATTAATATTCTATTCTCAGACGATCAATTGTAATATACAATTAGTAAACAGGCACAAACCAATTAAACAGACAATTTGCTACCTCAAATACACCAGGCCACCAAGCGTATAACAATATTGGGCATGCCAACTACACAAGCGCTTTAATTGTCAAAATCTTGTTAGCGCTGAAAGAAATTCTTTGTACCGCTTTAGTGAAATGACGAAACATTTGCAAAAGTTAAGATCTAAGCCAAATTCACATACTTTGGATGCACGCTTGCCAAAGTAGAACAAACAGAAGAACCAACACAAACAAACGCAAACATTAATTCTAATGGAACATACGGATGTAATAAGCGAAGCAGAATTTCAAGAGTTTACTTTACGCAAACTGAATCTCTAAGAAGACTTATAAGTTGATTAATATCGTGTTTTATTAAGAATTATGATGATTAACTACTACTTTAAACTTATTTATTTTATTCAAGCTTAATTTAATGGGTACTTATTATTATTCGCTTAATGCTTATTACAACCCGTATATTTATAAAAACTCAACAAAATGGCCGTAGTTTGTAACAAAGCAAACCTACACACGATCGCATGGATTGCTGTGCTTAAACCTGTGAGAAGATCCCCCGGAAAATACGAGTATCCTTTACGAAATGCATGTACTACGGTGAAGAGGAGGAGAGTAGCATGTCGTAAATCCCCCAGATTTATCACCAGAAAGATGGCCACTTGGTTATTTTCACAGCCACCCCCTCAACCTCATACATACCTACCAAACCACACATTCGCATTTCTCCTTCACCAACATTGGCGCATTTACGAGATAAGCAGGATAGAAAAAACAAGTGCTGGAACATGAAATGAAGATGGAGATGAAGATTAAGACGAAGAGCAGTGCAACGTTAGAAAAACGAATGAGAGGAAATAGAAATCTGCGATACGAGTAGAATCTATGACTTCGAATGCAATACTTTCCCACATACCTTCAAATTAATACACCCCCTAAGGATGATTTTTTTACGTATGATAAATACCTAAATCATTTCCAGTACATTCGCCGAAAAAATGATTCAAATATTTTAATACAGAGTACTCAGCGAAAATTAATGAAGCGAATGGACGAAATAAATGGAGCGAGGCGAGAAAGATAACGAATTGAAGATGGTGAAAGCTCGAGAAGGGTGGTGAAGGATTGGATTGGAAACGGTTGAACGAGTGTGCTTGAGCCACGTGGGTATTACCGCTGCGATTGCGTAATGGAGGCGGCAAAATCAGAGTTAAACAAGGAACGCGTAGGCGACGTACCCATCTGGAGTGATGCACGCATGCCGCTGAGGAATTGCACTGGAGGCGGCAAATGGCTGTGAACTTGATTAATGTCATCGCTGCAAATGAGTTTTTCATCTGATGCATTCAATTCGCACTTGCATTTATCTTCATTAAAAACATTTTCATCTCATTTTATTATAGATCAATTGCCTTAAAATATTAATGATAAATTCATCCCTTATAGGCTAATTACTTTCAAATAATGACGTCATTTATAAACGCATTCATTCATTCCATTGGGTAAAGCGTTTTTCTGGTTTTGCCGAACATCTATTAAAAGATATCCAGTGGGTTTCCATTCGAAGAAGAATGTAATAAAGGGACGAACAATACTACAACTCATGTTGCGATCAAACGGAAAAATACCAAAAATAGGAGTAACGAGGATAGCAAAAAAAATTAAACTGAACACATGAACAATTTCGAACCCATTTTTCCCCTGTGACACGAAATGAATTATCCGTTATTACATCCTTAACCGTATAAAAACCTTTCATCCAGCTGCTGTGGGATGAAAAGGTGGATAATCATATTCAGTACTCGGAATAAATGCTGTAAAACCAACAGAAGAATTAATGAATGCTCGTCTATTTTGGACAATTCACTATTGTCTAAAACAGTACATAAGAGCCAACTTGCAATAGGTATATAATAATAATTTACGTCAGTTAAATTGCATTTCCATTGAAATTCAAATTGCATGCGACGTATTAGAATAGATTGTTCCACAGTTTCCGGATTTCCGAGTGGATAATGTGCAAGTACATTTCAATCCCTGTCCAGCATCCTGCAGCGCGCATCCACATTTATGTAGCCATTCATAGCGGGACGTGTAATTGAGTTTGAGTTTATTCACTTAGTTCCCTCCACTTAATATTTGCGTAAGATGCTATCAACTCAAATAATTTAATTCAACGTTTTGGCTACGCAAATGGGATATATTTTGCTCTGGAGTATTTTGCGATAAGACTTTAAGAAACTGAAAGATAAGAAGGGGGATGAAAAAGCCGGAAATGCAGAGAGGTTGCTTCACTTTCCGGAAGTTTTTAGTTAGACGTGCACGCAAAGGCATCGAGTTAATTACTTAAGTGGATTTCGCGGCCGTCCAATTGCGACTACAGCTGCCGCCGCCGCCGGCAAACGGCGGCTCTACTGGCTTTATTTTGATACTCTCCAGCAAACTGCCAGCTAACCCGGAGGAGAATTGGTTTCTTAATTTTGCTCACGTCAAACGCCTGTTTCTATTTTTCATATTAAATATTCAGTAAATTTTTGCAATCAACCTCTAAATGAAATTACGTACATTAAATTATGCATTAATAAATGTCACTTAACTTATGTTGGACACATAAATTTGTTATTCTTGACAAACAGGTGTTTTTGATGTGCGTAGCAAACGTCCTGCGGGAAATGGCACGTGATTAGTAAGGATAATGCAATGTCTGCGTCGCATAATACCGATCGATAGCCTTCTTCTTCTGCGTTGCTTCGACTTCCGGTTTAGTAATATGAAAGGTGCTTTCATTCTGCCACCTCTGCCTCTTGACACTGCTTATGGCCGACGACATTATCATCTGCATAATAAAGTCGTTATCGTTATAGCATAAGTTTTCACCCCCGGAAGCCGGGATTAAGTTTATCTAATATGGCACACGCCCTGCCACGATCCCGACTTTAACGTAAATATCCCATTAATTGAATTTTTTATATTTCCAAAGACTCAACAATGAATAACAGCCATTTAAATAATTTTACCATGGAAAACATGCAATTTTCCCATTTTAAATTAATTTCACATACCTACTTGGTTACTTGTATGTTTTCAATTTGGCAAGCTGGCCGTCAAAGCAATACAAGAGATGAGAATTTAATGAAATTCAACATGTGATTGAAGAGAGGCCAACAGTGAACCGGCAAAATTGCTAAATGGTTTGAATATCTTTCCGGGAAGATGACGATGTGATGATAATGATAAAGGACCGTTATCGCAGCTGGGACTGTACGGAAAGAAGAGGAGAAGGTCCAGTAACAAAGAGGAAACATTTG
Source organism: Aleochara curtula (assembly GCA_963978815.1). Classification (NCBI taxonomy): domain Eukaryota; kingdom Metazoa; phylum Arthropoda; class Insecta; order Coleoptera; family Staphylinidae; genus Aleochara; species Aleochara curtula. Next base: position 9,262,483 of record OZ022221.1, on the reverse strand, counting down.
AGAGGTCACCGGAAGTGAAACGAAGCGGGTTCGCAGAATACGGGAGAAGAGTAATGCGCAAATAAATGTGGTGTAAGTGCAGAGTAAACTTTACGGATGCCACTCTACTCCACACTTTTTGTTTCACTAGTCCTACAGTGGACAAGCGAGAAAGCAGAACAAAACAAAAATTCAATGACGTGGCGTAAGGAATAATAAGAAATATGAAAAAAGTACCTACGAGTTGAAAAAACTCAAATAAATGAACGAAGAAGATGAAGAAGTTTTGTACTTTTTGCTTTATTTGCTTTGTTTGATTACTTCCGGGTTGTTCATATCGTAATTATTCCGTAACAGCAAACATTATTATTACTTTTTCGTACGTGCCTATTCTCTTTGTTTGTGATTGAAACAAAGCTGAAATAATTATAGCAGCGAGCAACTGTAAGGCACTGTTGGCAAGGGTGAACTAGAGGTAAAGTTAGTGTAGCAATCATTAGAATGAATATGATTGTAAATAACATGATGCAATAGTAAATGTAACTGAAATTCAATTAAATTTCATTACACTAGTGCGCCAACGTACAACGGGAAGTGCGTTCGTCTTAATGTGATTGTTAACCGTATGCAAGGCAAAATCTGAGATGTCAAGGTTGGCGGTGGTAACTAAACATCAACTCCCGGCCAAACGCACCTAGAAGTACATAGTTTAAACAAATAGCACGCTCCTCACCTCACTGAAGCCATTTGGGGGGGGGTACCCCCGTTTAGCTTCATACTCTGCAAACATCAAAATGATAAATCCAATTACTTAATATTCAGCGCTGTTTTTTTTCGTCTTCTTTTTCTAGCCTGACGAGGAATAGCCTACAATATATTTAAAGGGGTAAGGACGCAATATCGGTTTTTATTTTTTATAATTATTAGTGAATTTCTAACATCGACTCTTTTATGCTTTACAGTAAGTCTTTTGTGTTACTTACACCTCACTTTTTATAAAATGCCTAGCGCCCTAAGAAACTTTTATAGCGTCAGACCTTGAAGCGCAAAAGTCTCAACATCCCGAACAACCCTAATGTCAGTCTAACGTCACTTGAAAAGTAGTTTGTTGCTTATGGCGTTGGACGTGAAATCTGCATGAATTAAAAGTTGCGTTGAAGAAATGTCCTCATTGTTTTCTAAACGCGTTAGGTACGGCAAATTATTTTATGCAAAGTTTTATTTTTTCGTACGACCTGGTGGCACGCGACAAACAAATGTAATCACGTCGCGAGTTCGAAAAAGGGATTAAAAAACAATCGTAAAATGCAATTTAATGCTTTCGAAGCAAAACGTAAGATGTCTTAACATTCAGCTGGAATTTAATAACTTTTGCTTCATGCATTTTTGAAATACTTAAAGCGGTTTAAAATCATTTCGACCAACTAAAGCATGTCGAGTTCGAATTAAACTGAGCACAACACAACAGTAATGCAAAAGTAAAACTAAAAAAAAACTATATAAGTTGATCAAAGTAAGTAAGTACTAGTTTCATGCAATAAACATGCAGGCACGTATTTAATAAAGATTCCATTCGCCCACAATATTAGTGAAGAGAACTACTGAACAATACGTTATCACTTAATCATATGTGAGTCGAGTACTGCCACATAGTTGAGACTAAGTTATGAGGTGAGGCTAACAACTCGATGGAGAATTATGAAAAGCACGCGTACGCTTACAAAGTGCCTCATAATTAGAAGTTATCCCTTGTTGAGGGTAGGTAACCGCATAATAGGAAGTTGGAATCGCATGTGCATAAAGTTCCTTGAATTCGTTTAAGCACTCGAGTGCAAATTCTATCAAGTTTCCGATTTCTGGTAAGAATATCTTGTACACAGTTCATAGAAATTCCGCCTTTCTCAAGGGTTATTCAGTCAGCCAATTGATTCCTTCAAGTCCTTAAAATAAAAGTCTAAGTAAAGTAAATATATTCAAATATTTAATGAGATATTTATGAAAGTATTTATTATTCAACTAACCCCAATTTTCAACTAGCTGAATCTATGCAAATGACGTGTCGAAAGTAATGTGATTAAAATGCGATGCGCAAACAGTGCTCCCCTTTTTGTCGTCATGGCAACAACCATGATCTAAGACACATCCAAAGTTCTCGTATGCGCATCTTGAACGTATCATTCATCATTCTGTACGAGGCGCTTGAAATATTAAAAGCAATGACATTTTTATTACAGCCAACATTTTTGCCATTTGCCGAAGTTTATCCTGTTTTCTACATGTACTTACGCCATCATTGGCCGGCGCATCTTTGCGCGTTGCCAGTGGCAACCAGTCACCATTTGTTTTAACATAAATGAGAATAAACGAGCTTTTGGATTAAAAGACATTTTATTGCCTTTCGCTTCGTCGCCTTCTTTTTACGCCGTATTTTATGTGCCTTTTTGCTTTTATTTATCGATGCGGACTAATATGTGAAAACCATCTATAAATAGCATAAATAAATCAACGTAATACATCTTCATTTGCGCATGGTAATGGATGAAATGTTATGATAATTCACATTTGACACGCTGCCAACAAGTTCAACTCTTGGCGTACATCTTCATGCTTAGAATTGTGCATTCAATTTATGGGCGTTATGCAAGTGCTTGCGTTTCTTGCTCCTGGAGTTTCTTGTATTGAGTTTGCCAGTTTCTTGCATGACTTGCTAAATCCCTTTAGTCGCCAGCTTGTCTCGTCCAGCGTGCATTCAAAATCCCTCCAACAACAACAACAACGCGAATGGAGCTTCCTGCGTTTGAAGTATTTTCATGTTTGAACGTTAAAGAAATAAAGTGTAGTAACATTTTTGCATGATTGCTATTTCATGTTTGTCGCGCAGCAAGATTGAAAATCTTGGCTTGTTTTTGATTTCAAGCGCAACGCGCCCCTAAGCGAAAATGGAGTTGAATTGTTAAACGTGCCTCAATGATTTCATGCAAGTATTTCAAAGGATTCAAAGCAGTTTTATGCTGTACTGCAAGCATTTACTGAGAACTAGAATTTAATAAAGTTAAAATGTAGCTTCCTACGGGAAATGTTTACTTTAAGTAGTACGTAGCTTAGATGCATTCGGTAAATTTAATTTATTCATCTAATAAAATTCGTATTAAAGCATAGGAAATGCGAATATTGGCGTTACACTTTAAATCGAATTGATTCCATGAACTGGGAATGATGATGCAACTATGCAGATTTCTTGAAGCACAAAGTGCACTGGCTCACTCACTGCAATACGAGTACAAATAAGGCGATTGGCAATTGCATATACAAATAAACAGACTAATTCCTAGGTGAAGTAGGTGTAAATGTTGGATCAGCTCGTAAATGTCGTACGACTGATTAATACGCTTAATCCAATTAACCATCGTTTCCCGCTGTCGCTATTACTTCCTAATGCAATGTTGCATATATTTCGGACACAACAGTATTTGCGTTCAATTATTACAATTTGCATTGTTTCATTCAATTAGAAAATATAAATTCAGTTTTACTTCATTTGTCTATTTTTGAACAAAAGAATGCTCGATACATTTCCTAGAAGGAATGTTTGTGTGCTAAACGCATTGTTTTCAGAATGTGAAATCAGGAACGTATTTGTTTCCGGAATGGTATGCAATGAGTATCATAATTTGCGATTTACACATGTAATCGTATGCATAATACATGTAGGTATTTTGGCATGCTTTAATATGCTTATTCGAATATTAACCAAACATTATCAGGCTGAAATATATGCATAAATGAATGCCAACGATGTGCTCGCAGCCATTGCTTAAATTGGGTGAGCTGCGTGTGTCCGACGAGCGAGCGTCTTTTCGCCAAGGACAATGCGATCCCTTTGCTTACATCGGATATGTTATGCTTTCGACATAATGACGTCACGTGCAATTTGCACGTGGCGCAATTTGACCCCCATCCAAAATTAATTTGCATGGGATTTACACATTTACACATTTGTATTTCACGTCTACTCTTCGCAGGATAATACAAACAAAATACAGTGGAAAACCACTTTTATGAATAATTCAAAGCTTAGTTGCTGAAAGCAAACGTATAAAAATTGATATAAATAAATAATCGTATGTATTCAAGCAGATTAGGTTAAAGGTTTATTTAAATTAATATTTACACCCTTTGTGCTAAATGTCGCTAAACCACTTGAAAACATCGCTCATCAGGGTGCAAAAGCAATTGAATGTATAGGGCAAGCTCATTTTTAAGAAAGTCATATCCAACACCACTCTTGTTGGTGTTGGTTAATTAATAGTTAATTAATTGATTGGAATAATTAATAAGACCTCGTTGTTTACAGTTGACATATTATGACAAATACTCATCAAGTATCTAATGGCATGCGGCATTGACCCAATTTATGAATGAATGATAAACAAGTGCTTGGCATCTCCCGGAATGGAAGAACATGGGGTGGCACTAGTGACACAGTTCGTAATGACGGCAATACCGTCAAGCATTGAAGTGGTGGATTTACCCAAAATGTGAAATTAATCAAACAAACACTCATTATGTTGTCAAACTCCGTATAAAAATGAAGTGTGCTTTGAGCTCACAGGTAACGTAACGTTTTCTATAACATTTTTAATACTCCTCATAGAATGTGTGAAATTATTTTAACTTGAATTAACCAACGACACAAATGAATTTCAAAAGGATTAAAGGCCAGGAACATAAAACGAATGTAAATAAAGTGTAATCCTTCATCCCGCTGTGTACTTAATTAATCCATATTCATTCAATTGCTTGGTGCATTGTCAATGTGGGCTCGCAAACGGATAGAAATGAAAAAATCAACAAATGAAGGCACTTCCGGAAAGAGCACTTTGCTATCTTATACGTTTACCCGCTTTCTCTTTCTGTAAATTTGCTTAAATTAAACAAACAGAAATTTGTGAACATCCAGGATAAATGAGAAGACAAGCGGGCCTTGAGGAACAAAAGAATACGCTGCGCGTGGTCCTCTGCACGCGAGATAGCAAGGAAGAGCTAGGATCAAGGGAGGGAGTAGCTACGCATGAACGGAAGTCTCAAGAGGGTAATTTTCCGAGCTACCTTTATGAGATTCCATCTGTCAACGGCTGTGTTTGTACGTTCTATGTAATTATCTCTTGCTCACCACATCCTAAATATATATATATTTGACTATTAATAATAAATCCTTGCACGTTTTAATAGTCTTTACTCAAATTCACTCTTCCTAAACGTGAATAGCTTGACGCCTAAAAGTTTTCGAGCTTATTAAGTTTTTACCTAGGGAAAATCACATAAAAAGATTCTAATCCATTCACAGTTTTTACCTAGAAAATATGAACAAAGATAATTCTATAGGGTTGAAAAACATGAGATAAATAAAATATGGCAGGATATGAATGCAACTCACACGAAAAATAAAAAATAATGATTTTGCGAGTACGCTGGACATAAACAGTAATTATTTGCGCATGATAAATCATTTAAGTGTCAACCGAGCGCACTTAATTAGCAGGAAATTGTACAACGTTCACAGAAGTAGCTGCATCCATAGTATCCATGGCATGATATCGCTAATAATTTTTGCACTAGGAAGAACGCATTTGTTCATAGAGAACGAGCTGAAGTTGAAGCACACGGCAGTCGTGCGAATGTTCATATTCTATATTTATATTCATTTTGTTTTAGGTAGGTATATGTTGGCAAAACGATGTACTGCGCAATTCTGTTTACATTTGTAACTATGTATATGTAGAATGCATATCAATTACATATTATTATGTGAATTGTAGTAGGTAGGTAACACGAAATTATTATAATTAAAATTTGTTTTTAAATTTGTTTACGACAACATAAAATTGCATAATAGCTCATAATGGACGTGCATTAATTGAATTTTACAAAAACTTTGCAGAAGCAATGTATTTTTTGTTGTTTATACGAGTGATAAATGTTTGTTAGTTTACTTAGTGTTTAGCATTCATGATGAGCAGCAGCAGCAGCCAGTTGGTGAGCTTGCATCTAAATATAGTGACGATAGAATTAGTTCGCACTCGCTTTTTCAAACGAAACGTCTTGACGAAAATCTAAATATGAATAGATTATATACTGGATGCTATAACAACTTATCACTTTAAATATCTAATATTTCAAAATATTTATAGGTACCTTTTACCATTTATCCTGTTTAAACATGGATTGAATTTACTGGCTTTAATTTCAATTGAATAATTCATCAGATATTTATAAACAACTTGTGTATATTTACATATTGGTAATAAAGCTGAAATGTAAATGCTATTTGTGCGGTGAAATACTTGAAACGCATTATAATATAAATATATTCCTGATTCTGCCTACTCTCCAGAGTTCAAGTACATCCTACTGCATGTTGCGACGGGCAGACTGGCGTTCAAACACGATCAGAAATCACAGATGTTGAAAATAACATTTACTTGCCTCTAAATTTGAGCATTAGCATTTCTTTTTCACAGAATCAAATTTTATGTTTTAAGTGCCATAAATGTAATTAGTCTCAACGTTTTTATTATTCGTGGATTATTATTAAATTATGCGCGGAATCGGTATAACAATGCATGAAAATAATAATTATTTAAACACATCAAATAATTCCCACAATTCCCATAACTCGTAATAATTCTTCACTCCAAATTTAGCTTATTCTAGAATTCAATTGCAGCTTTCCTCGTCCAACGAATCCAACAATTTTGTCACCATAAATGTAATTAATCTCGCACTTGGTATTATTTATGGATTATTATTCAACTTTACACATAATCAAAACATTAATTTATTAACGAAAATAGGTATCTATTAAACAGTTGAATAAATAGAATTATTCATCCAATATTTATCCATATTAAATCTCAACTACAAAATTTACCATTACATTTTCCATTTTAGTGATCTATCAATAAGAGTACTTAATACATATTTTGGAACATTACATTCAAAATGGATTTGAACGTTGTAAACACGTAAACATGTTCTATATTTGCAATTAATTATGAACTAGTAAATGATTAATATAATAAATGCTAAATATTATTAACTAATAATATATACTGTAATTTTTAATGAAGTATTTGAATTGAAAAATGCATATAGGACATAAAGCGGTTCCCAGATTTGATCATTTTGATCAAATGTGATCTAATTTCATCAATATCTTGAAAAGTACTAAAGATATCATTAAAATTCTTGAATTTTCCACAAGTCTTACAAAGAAGTAAATTAGTCTATCGCAAATTTGTTGGAAGTATTCTTAACTTCAAGCGATCATGTTAATTCTTCAAGTTTTTGTTTTAATTGAAAGTTCAAGTATTACATAAAAACAAATCTCTAGCTCTTAGAATACAGGAAGGTAATGAAATCTGGAGCTCTGTATTACTAATTTAAAAATACAATTTCTTTCATAAGAAATGTGATCTAATTTTATCAATATCTCGAAAAGTACTAAAGATATCATCAAAATTCCTGAATTTTTCACAAGTCTTACAAAGAAGTAAATTGATCTATCGCAAATTTGTTGGATGCATTCTTAACTTGAAGCGATCATGTTAATTCTTCAAGTTTTTGTTTTAATTGAAAGTTCAAGTATTACATAAAAACTTCAATCTCTAGCTCTTAGAATACAGGAAGGTAATGAAATCTGGAGCTTTTCTAACTGTATGAATAATATAGTAGCTACGAATCGTAAATAAATGAAAATAAGTAGGATAAACAGTAATAACCTAACAACATCTGTTTTATGAGCAAGCAGATATTTATTCAGCGAATAATTTTTGATTGAATTTCACGGGCAAACCACATTTTTTATACATGTGTTTTCGTTATTTCGAGATTCACTTTTATCAATTTGATTGGAAGCATCATTTGTATTTATTTATTCAACGAGTTATCATTATCTCTACGATTCTCCGGCTGATTCAATTTATTAAACGCAATTTAGATAGGTTTATTACATTGGCATAAGTGAAATCATGTTACGAATAAAGTAATCATCAAATAATATTAAAACTCTCAGATTTCTAATTGAAAAATAGATGAGGAGATCAAGTTTTATCAATATCTCGGAAACTATGAAAGATAATAAGATCATTTTGTCACTAAGAGAAAGAATATGAAATTTTTAAACACTCTTTAAGCAATTATTAAATTTTTCTAAGTGCAGCACGCTTAATAATGCTTCAAAATGAAACTTTAATGCATTTATCTGTGTCGTTTGTGCATCCAACACACGCATGTGTATTTAAAAAAAAATTACGTTCCATTCATTTCATTTCAGGTGGTAACCTCGTTTCAAATGCAATTTTTTGAGCAAGCGTGTGCGAAAATTTTTAATTAGCGAGATTATGTCGTCTGTATTCGCATATTTTTAACTTCCACTCCACTAAAAAGGATTGTATAACACTCGTAACGCAAACGTAAATAAATAGTAGGTACACTTCCATTATACTTCCCTCCTTTTGTGATGAAACAATGAAACAAAATGCGTTCCCATTTAATCACGGATTACAAAGGAAAAAAACGTAGTTGTCATGGTAATTATAAACTCAGCATGTATTATTTCTATTAATAGGAAATGTAGCAATTATTTTCGGCTATTGAAATTGCAATTTTTTTTACCTTCAATAGAATTTTTTATAACTTCAAATTCCCAAAATACTTAAAATATGATAGTCTAATTGTGCATTTAAACTACTTTCTCTGTTTCCCATATTTCACTTGTTCGACTAATAATTTTATTGCATTCTGAATAAACCAACCTATACATTCTTAAACAAATAAAATCCTTGCTATAAAAGTTTATAACAATCCAAGAATAAAGCGAGAAATAGTTCTCCGCTTCAAAACACAAAGCAAATATTTTATCATTGAGATGTTGTTGGTGTTTGTTGAGTAGTAGTTGAATGAAAGTATAATTAAGTAGGTTGTTTGGTGTTTACTGACCTTTTTGATTGTGTATCCCTTTTTCCTCTGTTGTTTGCGGATGCTTATTTTGCTGTTTAGTTTTTGTTACACTTTGTGTTTTTACCCTTGTTTACTCGAACCCTCTTTCGATCAGGAATCTGTAATAAAAACATAAATATATGTATAAATAATATATTGGTATTAGCAAAAAATAAATTGATTTTATTTTCATTTTGCTACATGAATGTTTCTCAAGTAAATAGAAAAATGTATTAATTTATTTCCGGGCAAATAACTAAACTGTTTTAGTTCAAATATTGACAAAATCGAAATTGATTTTTGAAAAATATTGTAAATTACATTGAAACAGAACTATTCATTACCTATCGATGATTTTGAGATATTCATCAAATCACTAGTTGTCAAATTAACCGATTATCAACGATTGAATGTATTTTGTCCTCTTTTTTCCCCATTCATTCCAAAATGTCTGTTGTATGTACACAGAAATTTTGAAATTGTCACATATTGTTTGCAACTAACAAACAAATAGCAATTTAAACATTCAGTTGGAGTTTCAAGTAAATAGCAATGAAAGTCAAATTTGCTGAAATATTTGTAATATATCTAAATTAGTCTAAATTACTAGTAAAACTTTAAAATTGAAACGAAATAATAATAAACGTGTTGTGGTATTATGAACAGGTGAATTTAATAATTGAAATATTCACTAGAAACGTTTCTAGCGTAAATAACCTGCGTTTCAATTGAAATAACTTCTGAAAACATATTTTTGAACGTTGAAGTAAACCGACATATGCGTTTGCACGAATATATAAAGTCAAGTGATATTCAATCAGCTATGAAAATATTTATGATTCCTTTCCTCTAACTGACGACTTGCATGGTTGGAAAGTTACAAACGTATAAAACTACACATGAATAAATTGCCGTTTTCACGTAGTTTACTTTATTTGATTTTATATTTTGAACTACTTTTATTTATATACATAAAATAAATGTTGAAAGAACTACGATGAAGATTGCAAAACTATTGAAAAATAAAGCTTTGCAAATATTAATAATAATTCTAGGATTTTGTCGGCATGAAACTAAACGAATTCTTTAAGCCGCTGGCAAAATGATATTTCTTAAAAGAATGCCTAATTACATTACATAAGAGGCGAACTTCAATGAATTTTCAATTATCTTTGAATTCATTAAAAACGCAATTCTAATTTCTCAAAGCTCAATGAATTTAATTTCAGCTGCAATCTCTTGCACCTTTTCTCTATTTCTGCACTTTCCACAATATCCACATGATTTTCCTTCCTATCGTTGTTTGCACCATTATTACTTCATTTTGTTGTAGCGTTTGTTCGTTTCCTTTTTTAGCGTTTGCTTACTTTCCTGCTTTGTATGCATTGGTATTATATTAAATGGCGCATTCTATCGTTTGTAGCGCTCCAGAATTTGTAACATCCCGGCACGAAACAGAAATCTTATTAGTGTCTAAGCACATTAAATTACTTTTTGTTACTTCATGTTCATTTCTGCAGTTGGCCAGCACGAACAGGGGAGAAAGTGTATACAACTTCAGATTAAGCAAGACTGGTCGGAATTTAAATTAATTTCAGTACTATAATTCATTTAATATTTAAATGAAATTATAATTTAAAGCTTTAAGAACAAACGAACAATTATATGTAAAAGAAAATTTTCAATTATTACCAGCCAAAATCACACAAAAGAAGGTTGACTTTGGGAAGTTATTCCACGTAATCTATTATAGGAATTTTAATGATACATTTATATATTATCACAAATTTAATTGGCTTTCTGGTAGTGAAAGAATTTTTCAGATATCTCTTATACTTTCTGAGATATTAATAAAAATGTACACCACTCACTGCGTTAAATTACGCTACGTTCACACTATATTGATGGTACTGGTATGCCAGTAGCCATCAGCATCATCATCAGTCGATAGAGCGCGCTACACGTGTTGCTCTTTAGAAATGAATCCGGCCGACTAATAGATACATGGCTTCTGACAATGGAAAAATCAGGCTACTTAGCTTTGTCCTGATACAAGTGTAATTGCCTACTGTAATTACTTGTAGGGAGCATGTTAACAAGTTATTTTTATGCTCATTACATAGGTTTTTTAAACTTGTACTACCACTTACATCAGGCCAATTAGTAGCAGGATTAAGCTACTGGCTACCGCCAAATTAGGCTTGCTAGTGTGCGCCTTAATACCATGGAAAATTTTCAAATCGTCATAACTTTTAAAGTTATGGACCGATTTCGATGATTTAAAAACTATTATCACTAGCATAAAAAGCCCTATCATCCAGCGACATTATAATCATTGTAATATAAAAATTACTGAATGAAATTGTTATATTTTTAATTAAAACTCATTAAACGTACTTTATTTATCAATAAACTACAATTAATGTTAATATATTTTGTAATAGCTGTCAGTATTACAATTTTGCATTATTATATTATTTTTATGAGTAAGTAAATGAGTAAATACCTACTTTCAAAAAGAGTTAAATTTACACAAGTTGTAAATTTAATTAGAACATCGGATACTCGCTAAATACAAAGATTAAATTCTCTGGTTTCCAGTTTTCTTTAAATTTTTGATTTTCCTACACAAGTTTTTCCAAGAGCGCCTTTAGTTTTTGCTTTGCTTAAAAACTACATAGTCATTAAAACTTAAACAATTCACTTTTATCATTTATAAATCTTCGTATAACGAAGCTTACTCAACGTCCCTTTGATCACTCATTTTGTTTTCTTTCTTTCCTCCTCTTTGCTTCCCTCTCTCAGCAGATTTCCCCTTCAGCAATAGCGGTACTCGTTAGAGCACCTGGATAATTAATATTTGAAATTTTAATTTCTGCTTTTTGCTTTTTCAACGACTAATTTGTAACATAAAATTCATTGGTCAAGTTTTTCCAGCCACAAGCCCCCTCGTCTAATAATAATAATAACAATAATAATGTATTCAACGCTTTTACAATTATGTATTTTTGTTGTTAGCGTGCGCACTTTAGAGTCGCGTGTTCATTAGCATTTCATTTACTTCGTTTACTCGTTTTCCACCCTCGCGACTCGCTAACGTACACTATGAACTAAAGAGCCCTGGTATTAGCACACAGAATGGGTAAGAAGTTGAGGATGTGGACATGCATAATGGGAAGGTTAATCTAATAATACTAACCAGTTTGCATCGTGCACGTTTGTTAATTCGGTTGCGTTTTATATTTAGCAAACTCAAGTCAATGGATTAGTGCGCATTGCGTTTCAAGTTTTATTTCGTTTACTCCGGCTGGCATTCGTGCGCATTGTTGTCGTACGTAATTAGAAATTTTGATTAAGTTTTACGATCAGTCATTGCGATTACGTTCGCACGCAACACGCCAATTCGGTGGAATCGCCTGATATTAATTATTTCGTTGATAATCCTTTAGGTGTAGTGCTGAATGCTTAATAACTACACTTAACACTTGATGTGTTTATTAAACATATCCAATAGGCAATTATTTTATGCATTGCATTTCAATATCCGTTTTCGGCATTTGGGCATTTTGAAGTTATTGAATATTGACCACGACTTCCATGATGAGAGAGGCATCATGAAATTTACTTCAAAATAACAACAACTCATCGAACACAACAGCGCATAATTGACCTCAATAAAAACATTCTAATTATGATAATTAAACATTTGAATTTCGAAAATAATGGATTTCTATTAGATATTAGGGTTTATTTCCAGAATTGAAATAACAAATTAAGATTGAATTACGTAAGTTGAAAAGTAAATGAATAAAAGTAAAATAATTGTAGAATGGAAATTTGCAGAGATTTCCCACATGATTTTGCGCATTGCACGCGCTCCACTTGATGATAATTTACATCTTGTAGAGTTGTCAGTCGCTGGATAGAGTTAATAAATTTCCGCTGAAAAGGGACGACGGATATATTGTGTTATGCACATTTCCCAACAGGAACATAAACCATTTGCTTATCTTGTTGCTGTTTCTCTTCTCTATGTGTACTTAAATATTTTCAATTAAATTTGCACTTGCATTTTACGGTTTTCCTCTTCTTTTTTTTTTATTATTTAACTTGTAATATTTCCAGTAAATTTCTAGCGGTGAAAAGATATTTGAATTAAAATTATAGGAGTCATATTTAAAGTACAGGTAAGAAAGGGATACTTAGATATTTAGCAAGGATAATGCTTTATTACACTCGAGTGAGTACTTAAGATGAAGCATTCATTTAAAATGCGTAGGAAAAATGCTGATTATCTACGTCGCAAACCCGCTCATCTCATTATTCCAGCTGGAAATGCAAGGAATGCTCTTCTACCGTAGGTATAACGATGCGCATACAGCCTTAACGTCATTTGAAATGCTAAGTAATTATCAAGCTCATTTGATATTCACTACGGTATTTCAACGGTAAATATTATTTTGTATTGCATTCTCACACAGCAGAAACATTCTAAGAAAAACAATGATTTAATAATTTTCCATAGCAAATGCAAATGCAAATCGTAATGCCAGTAATTCAATAGAATAATTATTACAACTTTTAATTAAATTACGATTTTAATATGTTATTTAATTTTATTATCTATGTTATTGTAATATTACAATCCATCAATTACAGACTGACTGAAAATGATCCTTTTGTAATGAAACTAAACAAAGACGTGTATCATAAAAATGTTAATTAAATTTGAATCCAAATGTTGAAATTTAATATTTTTTAAACGTAATAAAATTTAGAGAATTATTTATTCATTCGTAAACATTGAGCTTAGTAAGCAAACGGCAAAGGTAAAATAGTTCCGGAAAAAGACCGGAAGTGGATGATAGTAAAGTTTACGACGCAATTAAAAACTAACGTGCATTTGTCGTTAAGGCGATTTTATTTCTGTGGGCAAAAGCCATTAATGCATTTAATCGTAGCGGCGCCTTTATAATCCTTCCATCGCTATTGAACTTTCCATTTATCCTTTTTGATAATCCTCCCTTGTCATAGATAACATCGAGCAATTAAATGTTTATAGTCTATGCTTGCGTTTTTCTTCAACGAACATAAATTTTGCATTTGAAAACATTTTATTCATGTCAAAGTAATATGAATAACTTATAGATCACTCATCCACGTTTCTACAAATCACATGACTTTCAACTTTATGCGACGTTATAAAAATGTAATTTATAACCCTATTGAACCGACAACAACTTTTGGACATTAATTGTTTTTCTTATACGTAATGTAACATATCCATTTTCTTCCATTTTCATTCCGCTTTTCTTCTCCATGTATTTCTAATGACTTGCGAAAAGAGCGCAGCTACTAAACCATAAATATTGCCAAACAATATGACGCTAAATCTGAGTGCATTGGAAGAGAATTTAAAGCATGAGCAAAAGTAGAAAACAACGTTAAAGCAGCAGCGAACCCTGGAATAAAATCCGAATAAAGAAAAAAGCGCAAGTGCAAAAAGAAGAATTGAGTTTGCCCTTGATCCTTGAAAAGTTTTTATTGCCTTTCAATCAAACGCCCTCCAGAAAAACACGGCGAGAAAGTACGAAAGTACGAATAGCGAACGAGAAAAAAATAATCTCAACTGGAAGAAATGAAATGAAGTGAAAAAGACAAGAAAGAGTTTGATTACGACTTTAGAGCATTTCAATACGTATTCATAAAAGTAAGTATCTTCTAAGTAATAAGTTTCCCCTGATTTTCTGTTTTTTATATTTACATTTTGTTCTGAAAGTTTATTTTTTTTAGTTTAAAAAAAAAGTTTTTTAAAATCATTGTTTAAAAATCATAGAGCAGTAAAACATTTAGGCAGGTCAAGCATTTAGTCATCAGCGGCTGATGGCTAATCTTTTAAGGGGTGGGTAAACTGAATTAATCTGAAATCCACTGAATTTTTTCATATTTTTTTGTTTGTTTAATCGATTCCATTCGTTCGTTTCAATCTAAAATGCATTTGATCCCTCTTGCAGCCTTTTCAAAGTTCACTTAAGTGTTTGCGAAATAAAAGCTTAGTGAATGAGCATTGCGCTTTCCTACTTCATCGCTTTTGGTTCAATTGAATTCAACAACTGCACAAATAACGCATTCGATGGCTGAGACTTTATCTCATTTTTCTCCTCACTAACTTTTAGATCTTTAGAAAATTCACATTTTTTGTTGATTGTGCCAACGAAGAAAAATTTAATTTTAGTGATAACAATACTTACTAAGTAATTACATTTTATAATTAGTGTTTTATAAAATCAACGTAATGGATAAAATTTAATCAAAATTTTGATTGTATTTGACCGGTTCCATCACTATGAGTAAAATTGATATAGGAAAAATTGATATAATTATTGTAAAATGCATATAATATTTTATGTTTGCAATAAATGCATTTAGTTCATCACTAAAAGCCGCACTCATATTTATTTTTAAATTCAAATATCTGCTATCAGCTTTGTTAAATTATTCATTGATTTTTGGGCAAAATTCAACGGAAATATTGACAATTTAAACCAATATTTCATAAGAGCTATCAATAATTAAGTGATTCTATGATTTGCTAAGAATATAATATTTTCATAAAAGTTACTTATGATATAAATTCAAGAAAAACTTATCAAACATAAAGCTTTCTTGCTTGGGTTACATGGAAGGCACTTAGCGTATCGCAATATCGGATTTTCGCATTTTACATCTGAAATGGCCCAGGGAGGATTTGCCTCCGTTTCCGTTCGTATGGGCACGATAGGTATGCGGAAATATCCAGAAATAGGGGTGAAGAACTGATAGGCAACGTACAATTCAACAGCCGTATAAATATTGTGATGGGACCTCAACTTGCAATGCATGCGACTGACGCACGTGTCCTTGTCATAAACCTATCGACGTTTTCCTGATACGCACAAAGAACGGGAATGCCAGGAATCTTTGAAGTCATCGACTTTCAAGGGCTCTAAGGTATCCGAGGTTAAGTGATTTCAATCTATGCTTCGCACTCTTCAAAGTTCAATTGCCCACGATAACCTTAGATGTCATTATTGAATAAGTAAAAAAAAATTCCATTTTACCAAACAGGAAAGGTAATTAATACATAAATTAAATTAAAGTTCTGTGTTAATCGCATTACCATCAGCAACTTCAATAATTGGCTATATTTTCGCACATAAAATTGTTATTATTGCTGAATATTTTTTATGCTTGTTTCATGTTATCAACACATCTCATGCATTTCCTGCATTCAGACATTTCATTGGCAATTTTAATATGACCAGTAATAAAACTTTTAATTACTTACTACTTTGAAACAATTCCTTATCACTTGTTCAAATTGAAATTTTAAATTTGTTATCTTTACATGCAATTCCCATCTGCAATCTCAATTAATTCCTGTCATTCGTCGCAATTAACACGTAAATGTTAATGAACAACAGGAGATGCATGCAAGACTTGCATCAAATAGCATTCACGATCCCATTTTAATCTCGTCGGAATGCAATGCACGTAACTGGCACATTGCTGCCGATTCGACTGACAGTTAACTACTAATGACATGCGATTGATGAATAATTAATTACTCTCCTCGGTGCCAGTATAACAATCGTATTATGCTGGTACATCTCCAGTATCGTCTTACGTTGTAATTGAAAACTATAAAACATTATGTTTGCTTTAGTGGCATATGAGATTTTAAGCTAAAAACCGAAATATTGATTTATGTTGAATTCCGGAAATTAAAGGGCAAATATATGCATTTCTATATATATGAGCTTCCGCGTAAATCGACTTACATGAATCATAAATTAATATGCTAAAAATTATTGCGTTTCCGGAATTAGCCGTGCTGTGCTAATTCTAGAAATATTTCATGCTCTGAATAGCACCAATAAACATATTGTATATAAGCTAATTAGATGTGAATTTATCAAATGACTTGCTGTCCTTTTGTCAGATATTTGCATCATTTTACGGGAAATATAATATAATATATCAAATTAATTAAATGGAAATTGCCTGAAAATATTGCTTTTAATTGAAACAAGATAATAGCTATGAATATCCTCATCATACCTCTATTGTTTGATTTCTAAACAAAAAGTACATATTAATTAATATCGCACGTATTTATCAATATAATTACGTGTCATTGGTAATCATAAAATTATCCACAAACATGAAACGTGCGTGCAAATTAAAATAAATCGACTGTAAATTCGTTTCATCCGCTTAAAGTAAATACCTACTCTCTGATCCGGTTTGAAATGTGTCATGTCCAAAACTACATGTGAAATGCTCAAACATGTTTAATCTAAAAAAATACTTAATGATGTAATTATTCTTTTTGCTATACATAACTATATTAAATATTCTGATTAAAAATCAAACTCTTTGTGTACAAAATTGGGAAATGCGTTCGATAAACAAAATGCAAAATAATATTTGAAAATATCGTGTAATTCTATTGACGCAGCACTGACCCATAAAATCATTTCACCCCTCACTAAACCAGTGGATAAACACTGATTGATAGCTCATCATTAATATGCGTTATCGCTTTAATGCGTAAATACGTTTATTGCCATGTGTGTTACACTCGGCACACACCAGACATAAAGATAAATACGCCACGTTAAACAAACTTTTATTTAAACGTCTCGACTTGTGACGTCATACGTGCCACCACCATTGAATTATTGTGGTAGTTTTTTATTCGAAAGATATTTATCGTTCATGTTAACCTAATTTTCTGTCATAACGTGCAACAGGAAAGTCAAACGAAAATAAAATTAAATACGAAAAAAAAAACTTGAAAAACTAATATTAAATTGTAAGAAATATTTGTTCTTTACATCCAAAGCTTGTCAATTTCATATTATATTTATGATCATCTAAATATACTGAGTATTTCAATAAAACTTTCCTGTATTTTATTGATTTATGGCGAATTGGCTGTAGGTTCTGTTAGTTGAACATCCTGTATAAGGATAAATGATGATATATTATAGTAAGCAATATTTTGTGCCAATTTTATTTAGTTGTGTCAACTCTGCGGTTGCTATAGATACAAAGTGTCTCTGTGTGCTCGAGAAGCAGCTGCTTCTCATTTTGTTGCGATGAGAACAAATGCGATTTCGTTCAGAAATTTTCAGTGGATCGCCCACTGCGTTCGTCTCTCTTGTTGTTTTGTTTGGTTTGTATTTCACCTTGCTAGTACAATTTCTTTACAGATTTCTAATTTTATTTTTCGATTTGTATTCATACACCTACTTTTCACCCATACCCGCACGAGCAAAGCCCGCAATTAGGTGCATGCTCGACAAAAACGAGACGAAAATCGAATAAAAGTGCTGAAATAACGTTTTCCTGTTTTTGTTACCGAAGCGATTTAATAACATTGTCCGCCCGCATTTCATATCCTTGCCGCAGTTATTGCGAGTGTCATTATTGAGCAAGAATCCTGCAGATCCTGCTATAATTATTGAAAACCCAAAAAAATGTCAAAAATTCCATTTTGCGAATGTTTATGCCAACCAACCCAAATATTTCCCTTTACAAAAGGCGACAAATCGCCAAATAAAAATAAATTGCTATTTTTACATAACCAACAGCTGATGGCGCATTGCACAGAGTGTTCTTAACGACTTTGAAAATATTCATAAATCATTCAGTTAATATGCAGTCAACACAAACAATTATTATCCAATAGAAATTCATTGTTTCATGGCATTTAAGTAAATTAATTCGATTTCAGCACTAATCGAGATCAGCAAGCAATAGGAATCACCCTCATATCTGTCAAACTAAAGCTTCTCTTTTGATTTCACGCCTCGCAGAGATGTACCTTGTAAAATACAACTTTTTTAATGACTTTTCTAGTGTGGGTTGTAAATCATATTAAAAAAGTTGATGTAATAACTAAATCAACTATGCATCAATAAATAAATAAAGTTTTTAAGGGCTGCTCGGTTACGAACACACAAAAAAGGATATCATGCTATGCAAACAACAATACACGTCCTTAGATAATGCAAGTCTCATAACTAAATTGCGCTCGGGTTAAAGCTCGTACGTGATTTAATAAAACATGCCACTGCGGATCTGTAGTCGCGCATATACCGCAGGAAGAAAACAAAAGGTACCGACAATAAAATAACGAAAAAAAGAAGGATAATGTACTCGGTATGTACATGCAGCACAAATTTTATTTTTATTGCCATGTCCTTCCTTTATGTTTCATCACACAACACGCATTGCTACTACAAAAAAAAAAAGCAGCAGCAGCGAGTGAAACATTCAGGCGAACAAATTGTTAATGAATGCGCAGAAAAGTAGCACAAACAAAAATCAATGCCAACTATCAAGCAAGCCGGAAAATCGATTTGTAGCACTCAATTAGCACTCATTCATCGCGCTGTCACTCAGCAAGATGGCATTTTTCCCTCGACGCTTTTCACACTTTTGTTTCCGTTGCTATCGTTACGCATCTCTACTAACAAGTGCGTTCGAAAAATCCCAGCGCCAGTAAATTCGAAATAATTTATTATACGTTTTTCCACCATTTTTGAAGGGGTACCAAACGAATGACGAATGATTCAGTGCTAATTACACACGAACCTATTCTCTTACGAACAATATAAAATATTAATTGGATTTATGAGGCGTACGAAAAAAATTCGGACGTGATATATCATTGAAACAAATAATTAATGTCACACTCTAAATACGCAAAGCATGTGAAATGTTTGCGATCAATCTCTTTGTTGATTGACACTTTTCAATTCAAATGTGACATTTACATCTGAAACCTACGATTGATGATCAACTAATAATATTTTCCACGTGACATTTTGTTTGATTCTAACAAAATAATGATAAGGACAAATTTTATTGAGTTTTTGAAGAAGTACGTATTCAGTTTAGTGGATATTTATTGACTGAATAGACGTCATCGCGTTCTCAGCGTTAGTGTTTTGTCATGTTGTCCTTTTATTGACAATCAAATGCAATTATACGTAATGCGGTGCGAAAAGAGAAGCAGACGCTTCAACAAACAAACAAACAAACAAACAAACGAGCAAGCAAGCTAGCAGTCGAAATAAAACGAAAACGAATAACACAAACAATAGTTAAACCGGAAAGAAAACAATGACCGGATAACGAAATGGAAGGATGAAACAACTGAATGTCGCACTGATTTATTGCCAATTAGACACGCGTCCAGCAATTGTCGATAATCGGCATGTCATCCATGCCTCCAAGAATAAACGCGAAATGACTTTGCTTGCTATAATTTTTCCAAGGATAATTGCATCCTTTCTTCATTAATTCCATAGTTAGATAGCTTGTAATAATACTTCATTATTACTCAAGCAGTACGCGAATCCATCTTTAATGAACTCATGCGGTAATTGTTTAATAAAAAGTAGACGTGTCCTGCGTTCATGTTGACTTATTGGGATGCCAAACATATTTTCCACACATTCTCATTACTCTGCTTTGCATTCCTCTACGTCTGCGCCTCACCGAAATTGGATATCGAACAAGTTTACGAAGAAGTTTAATTAAAAGTTACAAATACGTAGAGCAACGTGCGCATTTTCCCATCGTCGTTGTTCGGCGAATGCAAACTGAACGCATAATGAGTGAGCGAGACGTAAACTACATACTTATATGAGGGATGGTTAATTTTTTCGAGTCATCCGCAAAACGGCTGTACATCGTTAACTCGTGTTCTTAATTTTGGCTCCGAATGTACAATTAGTGAACTTTTTCTACAATGCTCGCTCGTAATTAAATTGTAGCTCGCATTGTGACTTTAAATTACTCAAAATATTCCACTTTAGTTGTTACTAATTTGCCAAGTTGCATTGTATCATCAATTACATGATTTTTGTTCATGAGTTGAGAGCATTTTAGTTGCAATTAGGTTAGTTAGTAAACTCTTGGTGCCTGGAGTCGACAATTACATGCAATGCTTGAAAATTGGAAACAATTTATGTACATTCAACTATGTTTAACCAACTATTAAAAGGTATTTTGAAGGAAACGCTAAAGAAACTGTGAAAACTCTTTGCTCTTTAATAATACAATTTTACAGGATAAATATTGTTGAAGGATAACAGCTTTTCCTCGTACAGCTTACTGTATCCCTTAGCTAGTGTATTTTCCAGTTTTTCTATTGTTTACGTTTTTCCACGTATTGGGATTCTAAAGAGGTTTTAATAATTCTTTTCAACTTGATGTAAGGAAAGATATTTGTTCACTGCTGATTTTATATTACGCTGTCCTTTTTGTTACAGTTATTCCGAATTGTTTATCCTTGAGTAGGTACGTCCGAAAGAACGTAATGGAAAAGTACGGGAAATGTATTTATAGGTAATATGTTTACAAATTACGTACACAATTGTAATTGTCAAGAAATATAATTACATTTACTTTCTTTGTGTTTCACAATTTAAAAATTACTTGAATTATTAGCCTGTTTTTAATTAAATTGTTTTCATTGTATTGTATATAGAAAACCGAAAATTTTGCAGCTTTGTGTCGAGATAAATCGAGACGTTTCATTAAAAAGAACGTAGATAGAAATTGTCTCGAATTGCAATGCGCAATGTTTCGCTTGACTTACATAATGTATTTGTGTGGTTCGGATTGATGTATCTTTGTATGCTTTAAGAGCACGTCTTTGGAATTGATAAATTTGAGTCCAATTTAGTTCAATTATTACGCTTCAATGAATGTGTCAGATTCGTTGGCAATGCGATACGCGCGCTCAAAAGCGAGAACAACCCGAAAACTCAATGCCATTGAAATTGTGACTATCACAACTTTAGTCCTCTGCGAATCAATTCGATATCAATTACAAACAAATACCAAAGCAAACACGAGTTATCCCCTATAATTGAATGATAAAAAATGCGAATAGATTGGCAAATATGCAAAAGAAAAATTGGATCTCAATTGCTATTTAAATGAACAAATGTACAGAAATAATTTATTAATTTTAATTATTGTGTTCAAACTAATATAATTTACCTATGATATTTCAAATACGTAAAAAATGATTCTCAATTCAAATTATTTTAAGTTTCAAATAATCGTTCATTGGACTTTAAAACATTTGACATCTCAATGCCATGAATAAAAAATCTATTAATAAAATTGATTCATATTAAAAATATTCCACAATAAACCAAATTAGCTGGAAATATGCTCCAAATTGTAAAATTTCTTAAAATTGATTTAAATAAAATAATGTTCAATCATTTTGCTCATCAATCATGTCCCAAATCAATTTTTTTCTTTGTTCATCATATTATTTAAGGAAGCAATGTGTTATTAAAAAAATAATGGGCCATTTGAAAGGCAATTTAATTGTGTTTACAATTTCGTTGATGTTTTGATCCGTTTTAAGGCTATTTTTAATCTGCATCCTCGTGGATGCCAAAGACACACAGTCAATCTTCATTTATCAATTATTTAATTAACTTCCACTTTGCTTAAGTATTAAGCTTCTTCACAACAAACATAGTTAGATTATTATTTTTATTTCATCCTTGTATTTTACTTAATAATTTAATATTATTGATAATAGAGCTAAAAATGCGAATCATAAATAAACGTGTATGAGATATTTCATAAAATTTAAGAGCCTACTGTGCACAACGAGAAATTTAAAATGCAATAACACTGCCTTTAATATATTCATTTATTACAGGGTCGATGTCAACGTCGACTGACGACCGTACAAGGTGTTTGCTATAAACTGTGCGGAATTATGACTGGATATGACTTGTTGTATCCGGAGCAAGTGAACAAAACAACCCAAATGCACACCAACGTAAATAAACAGCATTTTTATGCACATGTGTCTAAGGCTAAACAATTGCAAACTCAACAGACTGAACTCGTTTGAAAACAAGTCATTTCATTAGGTGCAATCAAGTTAAGAACTTATTTCCTTTCCTAAAAATTCATTTATATCTCAATGATAGTCATCAATCACAGCCTACATTAAAATCATAAAAAAATAATGCTTTTTTTCCATTTCGTTATGAATATTGTTCTAATGTATTATTTCTATCGATTAGTACATTTCTTTATCTACTTTGCATGTTTTTTTCAACTAATGTAACTTCAAAATCATTCAGTAACTCATCTCATTATAAATAATTAATCAGAGTCATAGTTTTCGAGTAATCTTTACCGTCGGAGTTGCAAATTACGAAAGTAAGTTTTCACGTTTACAGTTTCAAGAAAATTTAATATTAATGATATTTACTCCATTACGAAATAGTTTACTATAAATCATTTATAATAAGTAAACATAAAGTTGTAACTTATTCACTCTCATAATTTATTCACTCTCTTTGATATTCATTTAACTTTTGTTTACCCCATTTAATTACGCGCCTTTCAAGAGATTATTTTCTTGCTTCCTTCCTTTCCACGAGGTCGTAACCGCATAAACACCTCAGGACAAATACAATTCTGAGAAATCTCATTAACATTAACATTCAATTAATTGGCACAAAAAACACTTTATTGTAAAAATTAATCATGTAATAAACGTGCTTGATTTATGATATCTATAGAGAGAGATATAAAACGCATTCATGGATTCATTTCTGACATTCATTCATTCATTCATTCAACCATTTTGTGATATTATAGCGTGTTATAAAGTGAAATTAAACGCGTGCAATGTTTAAATTGACGTCGCACGCAACGAAGCATTTTAATAATGCATTTCTGGATGCATTTGCAATTGAAATTATTTCACTGTCGCGTGCATTGCATGCGTGTTTCGTGTGTTTTATGTGCAAATTACTTACTTGCTCCACTTAATGCATATTTAGCATGAAAATATTCGTGCAATTTTCTGCTTCCTTTTTGCCTTTTGCGTTATTGTTCTCCTCTTCTTGCAAAATCTTTACGCTTTTGCTGTTTATATTAAGCTCTTCCTTTGTTCTTGGACTTCTTTTAACTCGAGTGCCCGAAAATTACTGAAACACGTGCGCACAATTAAATCAGTTTTTTTTTCCAATTCTTGGCACAACTTTTTAATTAGTTTTAATTGCAGAAATTTCGTAATATTTATATTTGTATTTTGTACACACTTAATATCTCACTTATTTATTCGCATTTTTCAAGTGGCTTTCTTGGAAACCACGCACTTATTTTTTTATGAAAATCGTTGGATGTTTATTAGTAGCATACAGAAAACATGTACAAGTTTATTTACTCGCGCTGCAAACTTTATAAAGTATCAAAAAGTGCTTGCTAGTATTTGCACGAAACACTTTTAAGGACTGAAAGCATCATCTTCACTTTTTCGTCGTCTTCTCTTCGCCGTTGAGGTTGTTTGCTGACGCACTGTTTGTTGTTTCCCTCAAGAACAATTTTTTCTCCGCCTTTGTGCGACTTTTGCGCACTTTGAAATTCGGTTAACACTTGTGCTTTTTTACATCTAGGTACATTACAAACGTACGCTTGTTATGTAATAATCTTTTTTCTCTGTACACTTTTCTTGCTGTTTTACATAGCCAAGTTTTTAATTTGTTTCACTCCACAATTGTTATTTGTTGCGTACGCAATTTACATACACTTTGCGCGATAAGTTTGCGTTAATTTAAAGCTTGTTTTACTGTTTTCACCGCACTTTCAATTAGTTTAGTATTCATCATAAATATTCATCAAGTAGTTGGAGTTTTCTTGGAGCACGTAATTTGTTAGATTGTTGAGCGTCGGGATAAGTTTTGAAATAATTTGCGCGCGCGCTTTCGTGAAGACATCGGCGACACGTGCGCGACGCAATCTGCACACGCACTGACGGGTGCGCGCACGGACAATCGCCGCCGATGGCCATCCGCAACTAAACGCCGCCGTTCCCGCCGCAAGCCGCCGCCGCCTCGCTCAAACGACATAAGACGACTTATATTTGTCAATTGTGTAATAAATAAAATAACTTTTTGGCACTCGTCGCGCGGCTATTTTCCCACATTGCTATTTTCATTTTTCTCTCTAATAATTTGCCAAATTAGAGCGCATACTTGCGCGCGCGCCTAACTTATATAATTATTGCCTATTAAAAACGAATTATTTTTACAACTTCACTTAACGTTATGGCTGTTCGTTTTCAATAAAACTTTATCTGCGTCGTGCGCTACTTTCCGAATTTTTTGCATTTCACAGCTAATTTTACGTGTCTCATGTCACTAGTGTTTATTTTTAGGTAAACTATTTGTATTCCGAGCGCTGTTATCTTCGGAAATATTTTCATACATTGTGATGTATTTATATTCTTCATTTTACTTTACGAATAACTATTGCATTTCAACAGTTAGAAACTGTTGTACAAAAATTAATAAATCAATTTTAAATAGTCATATGCTAAGGATCAATTTCATAATTCACTGTTTAACTATAGACAAGGTAAGGCAGAATTATTTTGATTCAATGAATACGTTAATTAATTAATCAGCACTTTAACTTTTATTCAACAAAATTTCCAAGTTTTTGTAAAACTGGAAAGAACATAGTCTCGCCATCTAAGTTTCCAAATGGATATTATTTTTCAAATCTTGAATCCTATATTGCCCTCTCTCAATCGCATCCTTTGTAATATACTAATGCATCAGCCACTGGTAGTCAGCAAGGAAATGCTATACATTTAAATAAATCATCTTAGTACTTTCTAATCGACCCACGTGTTCTAATGTTCCACTTGTAAACATCTTAGCATAGCCATGTGGCGCGCAATTTCTAAAAATTATCTTCTAAAACCAGTGTACAGTCGTATGTAAATTCCACAGTACTTAATTGTATTTGATATATTTACTTCTTAGATATTCGAAGCATATTTAGCTCAGCCATGGGGCAATTAGATATAAACCAAATTGTTTGGATTGATTTGGAGGTAATAAGCTTTGTTTCATTCCATTGTCATACTTAAAAATATTCATGCCTGTAACATACTTAAATGCCTTACTAAATCATATATTTTCTTTGCTAGATGACTGGCCTTGATATTGAAAAGGATACAATAATGGAAATTGCTTGCATTGTAACTGACTCTGACTTAAACATTGTTGCCGAAGGACCAAATGTTATCATTCATACTCCTGAGGAGAAATTGAACCAAATGGATGAATGGTGCACAAATCAACACAAGAAAACTGGCCTTACTGAAGCTGCCAAAAAATCAACAATTTCTGTAAAGGATGCAGAAGAGGCTGTTTTGAATTTTGTGGAAACTTATGTTGTGGAGAAGCATAGTCCACTTGCTGGAAATAGTGTGTACATGGATAGATTATTTATTAGGAAATATATGCCCAAATTAAATGAATACCTGCATTATAGAATTATTGATACATCAACTATTAAAGAGCTGTGTAGAAGATGGAATAAAGATTTGTATAAAACTACACCAAAAAAGGAATACTCCCATCGAGCATTAAATGATATAAAAGAAAGTATAAGTGAATTAAAATTTTATAAAGATAATTTCTTCATTACCAAGCTTAAATGATAATGAAACTGCCCCTGGAATAAACTATAATATTTAATAAAAATATATTGTTTCCATTAATCAAATTAATTGTAATAATTTTCCTGCAAACAAATCTCTTCCTTGATATTGTATAAATAGCGATAGACTATCTTGAATATATTTAAAGTCATTATATTTTTTATTAAAGTTCTGAAACTTAACAGAAGCGCCGCCTATGGAGAGAAGCGTTAACTCGCATAAGCAAAAACAAGCGGACCAATTTCCTTATACAATTCCCAAACGCAGAGACTATGCTCTCCAGAGGTGATCTTTTAAGCGATCGCCGCGTATCACAGCGTTCAAAATGATACCTGGTGTGGATCAACTGAATACAAACTATGAATTAGGCGACGCTTCTATTAAGTTGTAGAACTTTTATACTTCTTATTTATAATTAAGAATATATGTAAAATATTTTAGTTAAAATATTTTAGTTAAATATCATTTTGAATTTCGAAACTATAAGCAAGTAATTTCAGGGACCGCACTAGCTTCAATAGGAATGTTGGAGATTGATGTCATTTTGTATTGTTAAAATAAATATTTCATTCATAGCAAGGCATTCAAATTTATAAATTATCTCGTAAATATTTTAATTCCGAACAAATCTTTGGACTGTAGATGGAGCAAGGATTGTAAAAGGATGCGAATCCTGCGCAAACCCAAATTTTTGCGAATCGCAGGAGTTGTGCAATGACCCAGATTCATCCCTATCAAATTGTGTATACAATATGACAAAAGCGTAATAAATTTGTGCTGTATTTATAAAAAGCAGTTGTTTTCCTAAATGGAGAAAGTGCCGGCAGCAGCAGATGTGGACAATCAATCACTGAAACTGAAAGTAAATACCGCATTAATGTTTAATGTACCCACGCACTGTGACAAAGTTTCATTGATTTTTAGAAACACGATGTAATCATGCAATGCTTAAAAAGACGCATCGCAACGAAATGTCGCATAGTGCTAATCATTAGCCTTCTTCTCGTCACATTTGCGCTCCTGCAGCTCGCTGAAGAACCGAAACCAAATGAAATTCATGCTGCTAGTCTACAAGCTCTTATGAGCAATGTGGAGAGTACAACTGAAGTGGATATTGTCAAAGAACATTTAATCCTCACTGGAAATGTGTTTGATAACGCCGCGTTGCGGAATCAAATGCTGAAACGAAAAGTTGAACGACTCAAAGAGCGCTTTGATATGCCTCGCAAAATCCGCGTTAGTAATCGCACGGGCTTACTGCCAAACTACAAAGCGCATATTTTCTACTATGCCTGGTACGCGAATCCGGAAAACGACGGCAGCTATCGTCATTGGAATCATTCGTTCATCCCTAATTGGAAATACGATGATACACACGTGTATCCTACAGGTGCGCACAATGCGCCCGCTGATATTGGTAGCAATTATTATCCTGCTCTAGGATGCTATAGTTCCGGCGATTCAAATGTTATCAGAATGCACATGCGTCAGTTGCGCAACGCAGGAATAGGAGTCATTGTGTTATCATGGGCACCCCCAAACTATCCCGATAGCCCCGACCCCGTAATAGATAAATTATTCGCGGAGGCATTAAGATTCAACATTAAAATAGCATTACATATTGAACCCTATGCGGCACGTCATCCCGCAAATTTACGCACATATCTTGAGGATTTTATGCAACGCTTCGGCACTCATCCAGCTTTGTACAGAATGCGCAAATATCCTAATAGCGTAAATGAAATGCCTGTATTCTATGTTTACGACTCATATCTAATTCCCGAATACGTATGGCGCGATATCCTTAGTAAAAAAGGACGACAAACTATCCGCGGCACGCAGCTGGATGGCATCTTCATGGGATTATTGGTGGACTTAAATCATCGAACG
The DNA here is from genome assembly GCA_963978815.1 of Aleochara curtula. Taxonomy (NCBI): domain Eukaryota; kingdom Metazoa; phylum Arthropoda; class Insecta; order Coleoptera; family Staphylinidae; genus Aleochara; species Aleochara curtula. Next base: position 9,234,054 of record OZ022221.1, on the reverse strand, counting down.
CATATTAAGAAAAGCCACTTTGACGGTTTCTACACGTACTTTGCGGCGAATAGCTTTTCGTATGGTAGCACCTGGAAAAATTGGAAAAATCTTGGAAGATACGCTAGACAAAATGATTTATTCTTTGCGCCTTCCGTGGGTCCTGGATATATTGATACGAACATTAGACCATGGAATAGTCAAAGTATTCGACATCGTCGCCACGGTCAATATTACGATGTCGGTTGGCGGACAGCTCTTAGTTCCGGTGCTTCCTTCATTTCAATTACAAGTTTTAATGAATGGCACGAAGGGACGCAAATTGAGCCCGCACAACGCAAACATAATGGAAAACATGTGTACTTGGACTATGAGCCTGAAGGACCACTCTTCTATATGAATCTTACTCAGTTTTGGATCGAGCAATATGAAAAACAACTTCAACATTGAATTCGTTGAAATTATAACTGTCTGTGATATGTTGAACCCGCATTTTCTTTACTTTTTCGCCGTTTATTTCTTTAAAATAAGTTTTATACGTGGGTAATGATAACCATTTAAAAACATTATTAAAAAATTCTTATTATTATTATTTAATCTCCACGAAATGCTCATTACTTTATCAATAAAAGTCCGTGAACATTTGCCATAAATTTATCAAATTCCTTCGAAAAGAAGCGCTTATTCGTATGTTGCCCTAGTCTATTGAACTCCTCAATCAATCGGTTAGCTACCATTTCTTCGGTTTGTTGGTTTATCAAGCCCTGCACGAGCATTTGATACTGATCACTAAAGCAAGTGATCAGTGAGAAGACGCATGACGACAGCGATGTCGTTGAGTCGGAATTGATTTGTTGTGAAAGGGCCATATCCATGACCAAATTAAGGAAAGGCAGCAACAACTCGTAAAGTTTACTGCCTTGCATTTGATTCTCATGTACAAACAGCGTCATCGTCGCTATAAAGTCCAAACAAATTTGTACCACATCCGAAGTAAACTTAGTAATGCCCAGCTCAACAGAAGCCAGGATACTCTTCAGCATCTCGTCATCGAGCATAGCCACCTTGCGTGGATATATGTCGCTAAAAAGTATCAAAAATCTATAATATTGTAAGCACAACTTTGGATATTTCAGAAGATCAACAGTCATAAGTGGCATCAAAAACTGTAGTCCGTAAAGTGCAACATCGGATGCAGTAAGATCATCTGCATTCAAACTGAGTGTACCAATTTTCAACCAATTGTTTGACAATACTGATGACAACAAGTCCACTAATAAACTAAGATCCTCCAAGTTATCTTCTTCATCAGAAGCATCATTGCTAAACCGATTGACATTATATTTGGAATATGTTTCTACTGCATGATAGGTGCATTCGTAGACTCGATGACTTTTAGGACCATCCAAATAACAGAGTATATTTTGGGCACATTGACCAAAGAGTTCCAGAATTAGTTGCACGATGACTCGATAATTATGATAGAGTGCCAGTAATGTGGGTAATTCCGAAAGTATAGGCACTAGGAAATCAAAAACTAGACGAACTGTTGCTGGAGTTGTTCCTCTCGAAACGCCAACGAGTTTCTCAATAATATCAATCAATTCTATTTTAATAGTCTCCTCGTGGTAAACTCGATTAAAATTTTCTTGGCACAATATCGATTTCAGTCGTTGCTCAACTGGCTTAAGCACCTGTTTGCAATAGTCAGCCTGCTCATCGGCATCAGAAAGACCAGCGCAGACAAGTACAAATCCCTTATATAAAGCACGTCGCACATTCGGTGGTAGCACTCCAGGTGGAATATTCATCTGAAGTTTAATCAAATTCCACAATCCTTCCATTTTCACAATATGTGCGGCTTTATCCTTAACAGCCACCATATCGGCAAATATTTCTACTGTATCGCGCAATAGGACGGCTTCATCTTTACAGCAATAAAGATTTGACTGTATTTTCTCCAACAAGAAATTGATTACAAACGTTGCTCCCTCTGTATCCTTGCCAAGCGATCGTATCAACGGTAAACTTAATTCATCATAGTAGTCCTCCATCGGTAGTAAGTACGATAAGCACCACCTCTTTAGGAACCACATCAGCGTGCAACCAAGTTCCGGGCTCATAAACGCTCCCAAATTATTCTCATGTGCTCGTGATTCCATTGCACATAAATTTAGAACATTCGCAAAGACGCGAATAGCCGGATCGCACTTTTGCACGCAGTCAGCGGCCAAGTCCGGCTGACGTACGCTGGCCATCGTCTTCAGCGTAGAGTCCAGATCACTCTCGCCCTTGTCAAAAGCAACAGCTGAATGTCTCATCACCTCATACGGAATCAAGGGTGTTTCGCCGACACTATCCATACATAAAGTGTGTCCGGCGATGAGTACCAGCCAATGAATATCCTCAAAGAGATTCTCTAATTGAACGGAATCGTCATAGGTCATTGCTTGCTGGTACATGGCCTGCAAGCGCTGGGCTAATTGTCCTATCCGATTTTCCAAAAGCCTATAATGCTGCTAATTACTTCTCTCACTTAATACGAATTTAGCAAAAGACTTACTTTGATAGCAGGGGTAAACTATGTTCCAGAACATTGCGTGCCAAGAGACCGATTGCTTGTAAATGATCTTGATACTTGATGCGGTCATTATCTTCATCCTCTTCGACTTCGTCGTCCGAACGTGTTCGTCGCCCGTCTGGAGGTGCCAAATGATATTGCAAATACGTATTGAAAATTTGCACCGCGGACGGTTTAAACACATCCACCTGCCCACGGTACTCGCCGATGACCACTGTCCACGCTTCAAAGATCGTTGTAAACGCGCATTGATAATTATCATTTCTGACCTGCAATAACAACCGTATTAAATAAATAAGTACATAAAATATTAGTTGAAACTTACTCTTTCATCTACGTTTGCACCTTCAATAAATAGACAGGTGAGACGTGTGACTTCATCAACATAAGATGCCATAATTTCACGTGGAAGATTCATAAACTCTTGTTTGTATATCAATTGGATATTCAAGATAATTGTAGACACACCTATGACTTCATTTGGTTTAATAGTAAAGCTGGTCACCAGCTTCAAGAAGTTCTCCAGGTATAAACTTAAATATTTTAATTCATTGTCCTTAAGACAAACACCACTAACTGAGGACAACTGCACCAGACACGTCATAGCATTCTGGCTAAGGTCAGGCAAATCACGTACCTTCCAATAGACTTGGAACATCAGTGGTAACAACATAGGTGATAGCATTAATACACGCCATGAGGCACTTAGTTGTAAATTAGTTGTTTTCTCAACGCCCCGTGCACTTTCAATCATTCTAATTGCAGATGAAAACCGCATTGCACTATTCCATGTCAGGACACTCTCAGCCACATTCAATATGTTTTGAAGCAACAGTGCAATGTTTGGAGGATATGGTGAATCATTCTTCATCAATTCTGAGAGTACATTAATGCAGAATTGAAATATGCGTTGCAGTGCATGTATTTCAAATTCCACTTTAGCTTTTACATGTCTCATAAAGGGTAGTCCTACATCTGTTGAATTCGCTGTGTTTCCATATTCTTGCATTATGTTTAAAATTAATCTGCATCCAAGAATTTGCTAAAATGATAATATAAGAAATAAAAACCAGAACTGCTTCAAAGACTGCACTTGGGGTAACTTACTTGGGTTGTATCACAATTTAATATCAGTGCTTCAATCTCCTGCATTATACTACTGCGCTCAATGCCTAGATCATCAATGCTTGCCCTCTTGACCATTATTGCAATCACCTGTAGCAGCCGCTCTTGGACAAATGAAGCTAGTTTATTGCTGCATACATAGTTCATAAGATAGCTTCTAAGGACAACAATATCAGCCTCATCAAGAAAACGCCATTCACGAATCAGGGCCCCTTTAATTGTTTCAGCCGCTTCAAACTTAACATAATCGTGGTCACAGTGTTCTAGGATTTGTCTGCATAAATTATAGGGTGATTTTGTTTTGCGAAAGTTAAGAAAAACATTCTCCGCAGATCTTCGTTGATCCTGTGTTACTAGGTTAGGAGCTGCCTGTTGTAATATTACGATGAATTAAACGGTACATAAATTGTATATTAACGTTTCACTTACCATCATTATATTTGCAGCACTCACTAACTCATCACTTAATTGTTTATCCATGGTTTTAAAAACTAATAAAATATAAAAATAAAATGGTTATGTTAATGTCAACAAGCGGTGAACCCCGAAACTAGTGCTTTGAGAATGTCAGAGAATGTTCACAAAAAGATTTTGACAGTGCAGAATTAATAATTTTAACACAAACTTTTATAAATTGTTCATATCGTGTAGAAATTGGTAGCTTTGCAATAGTCAGCATATAAATATTCACTCTGTTAAATGTGACTTAAATAATGTGGAAGCCTTTGGAATCTAACCCAGCTTATATCCAATTTAAGTATAATTATCAAGTTAACTTCTGAAAACATATTAATACGATCATAAATTATTAGTAATAGTAATTTCAAAATTGGTGCACACACTAATTTCCCCCAATAGTTGTAAATTTTATAAATGTTGATTTATAATTTGTTAGAAATTTTATCAAACAAAATCTTGGTTTGACACTTGAATTGAAAACCGATGAAATCTTATTTAAATCATGACATTAAGATTTCATGTCAATTTATTCAGACAAATTGTTAAATTAAAGTGTTATAATACCTTTTAGATTTTTGTATAATTTGCGCGTTTCAAAAACGCTAAATTAATTGTGTAGATTCTCGCCTATATTCTGGCACAAAAAAAATGATAATAACCAATAGAACTGAATAGAACAACCAATATATTGCATTTTAAGACCTTTTTCGAAATTCAAACAGCTCGCCAAGGCATATATCAAAAAAACATTATTTGCAGAGAGCGCTACGGTGTCAATCTGTGATCTAACCTATATATTTACAAAGTCATCTTCTTAATTTGTGTTTGGTGATATGGTATCGATAAAAACAGTAATTAATTTAAATTAAAAGCATCGTTAATTATTTATTACGTGTCAGTGTACCATAAAACCGCAACATGGATGAAGCAGAGGTTTGTGATTCTTCAAAAAATGAAATCAAAAATCATTGATTCAATACTATTTTATAGGAAGGTAATACCACAACGCAGTCTGTGGAAAGTATTAAAGAATTGGGAAATGCGGCCATCAAAAATGAAAAATTTGACGAAGCAATGCTGCATTATACACACGCGATCAAACGCGATCCTAAGAATTATGCATTGTACAGCAATCGTTCATTTGCATTCCTTAAACTGAAGCAGTATTCTCTGGCTATGGAAGACGCTGTGCAGACTATTGCATTAAATCCTGAATGGGCAAAGGGCTATTTCCGACGTGGTGAGGTAGAGTTTGCTACTGGACATTACATTGAAGCAGTAGAGTCCTATGAAATGGCATTAAGACTTAAACCTGAGGACCATAGCATATTCAGCTCAATTGAGAAGGCTCAGAGAGCTGTCATCAAGGAAAAGACTGAGGATGCACAAGTGCCTTGGGTTGGTGCTGGCATTGGCATTGTAATTGGTGTTATTATACTGATCTCAGATTATTTGTTGACAGAAAATCCAACAGTAACTAGAAATTTGCTTGATTGTTTGATACTATTCATTAATTGTAATTATTTCAGCATCCTTTGATCATGGTATTTGCTACAATTGCCATTTCTTTATTGGGCTATTTTGTTGCAAAGTTTTTCCATTTTGCAAGAAAGAGCAGTAAAAAGTCACAAATTCAGTTTGATAGAATGGAGGATACTGAAGTGATTGATGAAGATGATGAATTAGGCAAAAATGGAAAGACACGTAATCGTTATACAAAATCGCAAGCAAGACAGCGATTTCGTAAAGGCAAAATGTAGAGAGATTAATCATTTGCGAATGGTGTTGTGTATTTTATACACAAGCTAATTTTAAATGATATCATGTGATTTTTAGTGATTTTTTATTTTTGGTGAGCATTTACTTGTTTAACTCTATTGTAACCATATTTTATTTTGTTACTATAAAATTGTTAGTACTTGAATTAGATTTGTTTTATCCACTGAGCAATTATTTTCTCCACATTGACCAATGTAACTTGTGTAGCTTTATATATTAAATGAGGCATTCCGGGGATGTAGACATAAAGTTTACAAAATAAAAGTGAAAAAAATTATTTATTCAATTTAAATTTATAACACGGTCCTGAATAGGCCTAAAGTGCAGCCCTGTACGTTTTTAATAGAAGTGCATGTGAAAATAAATGAAAGGATGCAATATGAGGAAAGATGAGCAAACACATGAGTCGCATCGCGCACTTAGGTATGCACTGCCGGCAATAGCCCCTGATTGCGACAATTCTTTTACAACGCACTTCTACAAATGCCATACAGTCAGCGAGGAACGATGCGTTCGTATTGTCGGTATGGAAAAGTAGAGTCCATCCGATCTATGTTTTGATTTATTATAGCTATAAGTTGTTGTAACACTAAAGATCTATGAAATGCAGTTGGCTATTGAATTGATGCGTTAGAATGTTTTAATACATTTTGATAGTACATGTACAGTTGTATATCATAGCAGGGTTTTGAATCATGTAGATTAAGATTTTTATTCCGATTTCAATGTGAGCCTGATTAAAGAGCGCGTCAAATAAGATGTGGAACAAATCGTACGGTATGATGCGTACACACTGTAGATATACGTTGTATACAGTGTGGGACGCAAGAGCGGCGTCGTGGTCGCCTCGATACGCCGCGAAGTTTTAAAAGCGCTGCCGCACCAGTCCCCCGTCTAGTTGTCTCTTAGCCGTCGTCGCGATATCGTGTACGCCCGTGCGCCGCTATTTGCCTGCTTGCTCGTTCGCCCATAAGCATCGGACGCGACATCAACGAAGTACGTGTATTATACGGGCACGAGTAGCAGCAGTTCTTGCACACACATATGCACAGTAAAAAGCCGCGCGCGTGTCCTTCTCTTGCATCGATCATCTGTCTCGCTCATAGTGCCGCGTTTACGATCGACGCTCGTCGTGCGAGTTCGCCACGAGCGCCGCCCGCACACACATGTTCACCAGAGAGTTTCACTGACGCGCTACACACGCTCATGACTCGCTCGTCCATACACCAGTCATCGCACACAAGGGCTCTTTGAGAACACGGATTTACAGCACACTTCTGCATTACCGACAGCTACGACAACGCAAACACAAGCAGTGATACTTACACGCACGGCACACACGCAAATGCGCGCTGCTCCCTTGCTGCCTGCTTTCCACCGCAGCAGCGCACAGCACCTTCGCAGAGAGCAAACAATTTCCTTCGAGGAGGAACGGGAGCAATGCGGCCCGTCGTTGGGCACCAGATCCCGTGCTCGATTCCTATATTCGAGCACTAATCATTGCTTCATCCATCGAACGAAATTCTGCGTTGTTCCGTTTGCCCATTATTTGTTCGGGCTGGCTGGCTAAACGAGAGCGAGCAAAGAGACCTGGTGTGCATCCATTGTATTTGCGTGCGTACGGGGGCCCTCCCCGTACATCTTCTTGATATCATTTTCGCTATTCTTCGACTCTTGTTTTTGTTGTTTTCGCCGCAATTGCGACTTGATTCGCTCCGTGAGGCATGGATCAGAGTGCGAAGAATCAAGCAGCGGCAAATAGTCGACTATTCGTGACATCCGCGATCGAGTGTCGCGACGAGATCGAGGAGGTAATCTATCCATTTAATTTTTCTAGATATCATTTCCCTTGCAGCCTACGGTGCTTGTGCATCCACCAGCACTGCACAATGTTCGCTTTCGTTGCTGTCGAAACGCGGCCATTGTGGTGTACGCCGTTCTTGCCCGTGTGTCACATACGCGCAATGTCAGCAACCAATCTAACCTCTGTGACGACGTGCGGCAGCACCACGCATGTGGCGCGCGGAATTCAAAAAACTTTCAAAAATCTTATACGATTGCAGACAATGCGGGAGAAAGTTCTAATGATTATTTATGTTTTTTAGAAGTTGGATCGTTACTATCAGATAGTTCAAACGCTAACTGCAGGTCTCAGTGATAAGGAGTCGCACGAAGCGTTCAACAATGCGCTGGTCAAAGAGAAGGGCTATGAGGAGATCTCCTTGGGGCTGGTGGTTGCCGTTCTCGTCGACGCGCCCAATGCAGTCAAGCACTATCGCGACTTGACTCTAATTACATGCGATGGCTTTGCCATGATGATGGCACACGTTTCCCAAGTGGTGCTTGAGCGATATCTGCGTTTCACCGACATCGCTAAATCGCAACTCCTGTGGCTGATACGGGAGTTTATTCGCAATGGTGTGAATAACGTGGACACATTGTGCATGAACTTGATGCGACACGCTGCCGGAGGCGATGTTTCGCCGAAGAACATTCAACTCGTTGATGCGCTCCTTGATATTTACCTCGAATACCGCGTATGGCTGGAGAAGTCGCCCGTGCTGTTGCCAGCCGTGGTTTACACCTACCTCAGGCTCATTGAAGATCACAACGCGCCTTATTTGAGTGCGTTGCGAGCGAAGGAAGTGAACTTTATAGTTTCGCTATTCCGCGAAAAGTTCCAGGAGTGCAGCGTAATCGGCAGGGACTTGGTGCGCTTGCTGCAGAACGTTGCGCGTATTCCCGAGTTCGAAGCGCTGTGGAAGGACATTCTTACGAATCCGAGAAGTTTGTGCCCCACGTTCACTGGCGTACTCCAGCTCCTGCAGATGCGCACCTCTCGACGGTATCTGCAGTCGCGACTCACGCCGGAAATGGAGCGCAAATTGGTGTTCTTGACCGCGCACGTGCGCTTCGGGAATCACAAACGATACCAAGACTGGTTCCAAAGGCAATATTTAGCTACTCCGGAATCACAGAGCCTACGCTGTGATATGATACGCTTCATTGTCGGTGTTATCCATCCGACAAACGACATGCTCTGCTCAGAGTTGATACCGCGTTGGGCGGTAATCGGATGGCTGTTGACCACCTGCACGAGTGCGGTCGCAGTGTCCAATGCAAAATTAGCGCTCTTCTACGACTGGCTTATATTCGACAGTGAAAAGGACAATATCATGAACATTGAGCCAGCTATTTTAGTAATGCATCATTCAATGCGTTCGCATCCGGCTGTATCTGCAACGCTGCTCGATTTCTTGTGTCGCATCATTGGCCATTTCTATCCACCTCTGGCGGACAAGGTACGTCATGGCATTTTCTCATCTTTACGGCAAATTTTAGAGAAACGAGTGCTCCCCTCATTGGTGCCACTCTTCGACAACACTAAGTTGGATCGCGATCTTCGCAACATGATCCGTACAACTTTCAAAGAGTTCTGCGTTATGCCCTTGGAGCCCGTCGAATCGTCATCACGCGTCGAAGATGAGGAATTCAATAATCACACTGTGCATATTGATGAGCCGGCATTCAGCGATGATGAGGAGGAACAATCTCCAATTGTCCCGACGCCCGAGGAAGATACAGACGATGATGACCTACCGTTGGCGAAAGTGCGCCAAAGAGAAAAGACCAATGATAATAGTATCATGGATGGACCACTCAAAAATACCCTGACGCAGTTGCAAACCGAAAAGGACAAAGAGAAGAGGTGCCAGCTCACGGAAACATTACTTGACCATGTGGTAGCTCTGGATGAAGATCTGGAAGTTATACCAGCGTTAGCAAAGATGTGCGTACAAGTTTTACAGGACGATTTGAATGTCATGTTTCCGAACCCAGTGACTGATGAAGGTCTTGCTGATAGTATTAAATCACCATTGTTTGTCATATTTAAGGTGCTTTACAATCACTTCAGCTTAGACGATCCTGGCAAGCATGCGATTCTTAAACTTCTAGCCGAAATGCACGCGTTGAATAATTGCGTCGGGTATCTACTTCTGTACTATTTGAAAGTGCAGCATGTTATCAAATCGGAAAAGACTGAAGTAGGCAAGCCGAACGCATTGCGTACGTCCATCTACAAAGAGTTTTGTCATAATATTGATAAGAAGGTCGACAATTGCTTGTACGACGACCTTAACGCTTGTCACATCCATGAAAACAATCTAATGTTGTACATAGTACCCGATCTGTACAAGGACTTTAAGCAACAGACTGTGAACAATGCGCAGATTTTGCGCGTAATTCTTTCGACTATCGACGCCAAACAATTGCAAATGTTAATTGGGAAAATCATCCAGGGACGCTTATCTATGTTTAAGAGCGACAGTTTGCAGTCGCTGCTGAAGACGAGTCTGAGTTGGGAGAGCATAGAACAGTTCTTCCTCTGGCAGCTGATCCAGGCGCATGATATTAGTCTGGATGCGATATTACCGCTGATTGCGCATCTCGATTATCGACAGCATTCAGAGGCATTGACGGCGATCACGTTGATGATGAAACAGGAGAAACCCACGGCCGACTTTATAAAGTATCTCTTCTCGCGTGACGTGCGCGATAAGGGTGATCCCCTCGTCTTTACAATCATCAAGCATTGGAGCGACAGCTATATTGATAAAGTAGCCGAACTGCTGGCCAGTTTGCTGAGTACACGCTATCCATCTACGTCGCCGAATAAGCGGAAACGCTCTGGTAATAAGAGCATCAGCAGCACGGTGCCAAGTGCGGATCAAGTACTTGCGCATCTGGATCACATTCGAGTCAAGTGCGAGCAGCATAATGCGCTTGCTTTGTACAGTCTCGAACCGATGCAGAAGGCGCTGGTGGTCGCTCAGAATAATAGCAACGACAGTCAAAAGAAACAATTTAGCGATCTGTTTGCATTGACCGAGGAGGAAGAGCCGGCGATAAAAAGCAAGGGCGGCCGCGGCCGGAACGCAACGCGCAAAACGACGAATAAGAGAAACGCTAAGGAAATTTCCGAATCGTCGGAGGAATCCAGCGAGGTAATTAATTTCAATTGCATGTACCGGATATAAATATACTTATCATTTGTATGCATTTTTAGGAAGAAGAAATTGTCAAGCCAAAGCAAGCGAAAAAACGGAAAAAGGTGATGTCGGATAGTGATTGACGGAAGCAATTTACTGCCGGAGTTGTTACATTAGCAATGCAGCCCGTGCTGACTACGGATGCCGCAATAAAACCATACACTGCCTTTGCGAACCACGCAATGCGAAACGGTGGACATGGCGTAGTAATATTTATTACGTTATTGTGATAAACAGATATAAACTTTTTCTCCCCGGGCACATCTATCTCCAAACCACATGAACACGCAATCAGCATTTCCCCCTCGCCTCGAAGATTACGACAATTATAATAACACACGTGGAGGCACCTGCTGAATTTCATTTTTTTGTACATTTGTAGTACTTGTATATATAATTGTTACATTGTTAGTCAATCCAACCCACCCACCTTTATACACTCATTATTTGCGAAGGCCCTTTTTGCGCCGTTTTTTGTATTGTGGTTAATTTTTTTGTTTGTAAAGAAATTTTCATCCCCGTATTAATTTTTTAATAATTATGAAGACGATTATTGGAATATTTATGTGTATCAATTGATTAAAATTTCTTCAGCCAATATTGATTACCATTGATGAAAAAAATCATGAATATTTGTAAAAGATCGCTGTACATATAGATTTTGTAAATATATTTATAAATATGAAAGATAGCGGTTCACCTTCCAACAATTTTCTAATACTTTTAAATTATCCTTTGTATACATATTGACAATCATATTTCATCGCATTATGAGTTTGTTTTATCCTCCATAAAAGTGGTATTAAATTATGCTTAGGTTTTCAATAAGATAGTTAAATGTTGGAAGTATTTAAAAAGTTTTAAAAATTAAATGACTCATGCGCAACTTGCGAACAATTAATGTATTTTGCAATAAAAACAGCGCCGCCATTATCATGTGCAATTATCTGTTGCATCTTTGTCTATGACACGTACGCATGGATAATGCTTCTTTCTCAGCGTTTCATGGCTAGAGAAACTACTGTAGATTACTATCACTGCGTGTTTAAATTCCTTCATACGACCACACACCCAAAATAATTTCCCCGACAAACACGACTAAGTGCCGTACCTTTGATAAGTGTTTTAATTGCGACAAAGTGCATTGTGCGATATAGAATCAATAAATTAATAAACACCACTCCCCATTGCGTGTACAGCTACATAATTATGCCATAATCTAGTCGTGAAGATGAATACGTTCAAGAAATACTTTCGGAAAGAATCAACCAAAGATGACATCAGTACGAACGTACCATCAGTTATTGGGCCTCCTACGGATGTTCACCACGATATTCACGTGAAAGTGAATAAACACGGGCATCTAGTCGGTTTGCCAGAGTCATGGGTTCGTCAGCTGGGTAAGTAAACACAAATTCATTGAGACAGCTATCTCAGCTTTATGATTTTCATTAGGTAAACAGCTCACAAAGAATGAGATTATTGAACATCCAGATGCTGCTTTAGACGCAGTTAAATTTTTCAACTATGCTCAGCATAAGGGGCCAGAGAAGAAGCTGGCACTTGAAAAGGACATTGCAGAAGAAATGCGTCAGATTGCCAAGTACATGAAGCAGACTGATACAAATAGTCAAACATCAGATTCCTCTGCATCCAACTCTTCACTAGATAGTTGTACTATCCGCCCGCAATTGAAAGTTGCTCCTGAGCGATCTGACTACAGTGAAACATACATTGCACCACCTAAACTAAAACCAAAAAAGCCCAAAGATCTAGCACGCAGTTTGGATGACTTAAATATTGACAATACGGAAACGGTCACGTTGCGGAGGACCAAGGAAAACGATATTACGATGACAGATGATGACTACCTTTTGGAACTAGCAAAGATTTGTAGCCGTGATAATCCGACGCTGAAATATACCCGAAAGAACCGCGACTTGGGTGCTGGCGCCTGCGGTATTGTTTTCGCAGCCATTAATAACGAAACGCAGGAAGAAGTTGCCATTAAAGATATCGATATGCTGCGTCAGAATCGTAAGGAGTTACTCCTTAGTGAAATCATCATTTTGAAGGATTTGAAGCACAAGAACTTGGTCAATTTCTTGGAAGCATATATTATGACTAATGAGCATTTGTGGGTGGTGATGGAACTGCTGGATGGTGGTTCACTGACCGATGTTGTCACCGAAACGATCATGAAACCACAACAGATTGCAGCTGTCTGTTACGAAGTGCTAGGTGGAATTCAATACCTGCACTCGCGAGGTGTCATTCACCGCGACATAAAGTCGGACAACATTTTGCTAGGAATGAATGGCGCTGTGAAAGTGACCGACTTTGGATATTGCGCCAATGTCAGCGGTGATGAGCAGCGTGAGACGATGGTAGGCACCCCATTCTGGATGGCACCCGAAGTGGTGTCACGTAAGCTCTACGGTAAAAAGGTGGATATCTGGTCATTGGGCATTATGGTCATCGAAATGATATACGGTGAACCACCGTACCTGAAGGAGACACCAATTCGAGCACTTTATTTGATTGCAGCGAACGGCCGTCCACATATTGATAAGTGGGAACAATTAACGCCAAGCCTCCGCAACTTCATCGACTGGTGTTTGCAAGTTGACGTGGATGAACGCGCTAGCTCTGATGAACTACTAAGACATGAGTTCCTCTCTGACCGAGCGCCTCTAGAGTCGCTAACACCGCTCATTAAAGCTGCGCGACAAGTGCTGGGGAAAGATTACGCCTGAAACAGCAACGGTACCTATTCCAAGACAACAAGAAAGAAATTCACGTGTTAGCTGACTCATCCATCAACTGTTTCGCAATTTCTTCGCAGCCAAACCGCATTTAGAAACAATAACTTGCACAGTCAATTTGATCTCCATTACCATTTGACCACAAAGCATTCCCCGCTTCGATGGCGGTTGCCAAACACTTGAAACTTAATGCAAATGAAACCAGAAAGTGAATACAAAATTGTGCCTTAATTCGATGACAGACGAGGAAAGATTTTTACTAGGTATTGATTTATTATGTATAGATATTGTATTTTTATATAATGTATTTTCGCTCAGCGAACGAAGCAAGTATCAAGTTTTATAAAGGTATATTTGAATTTTTATGCATTTACATTTATGCCATTTAAGAATAAAGTGCGCAAATTCTAGCATACATGTTAGACCCAAATATCTGTCGTGTACTTTCTTTGTTGCTTTAACGCTTCAACAAATAATTGACTTTCATCTTTATCCATTTTCGAATGCCCAACTAAAATCTCCACCAGGGAATTATCAACATCCTTCATGAGATTATTTGCATCTCCACAAAGTCGAATTTGCGCATCTTGATTAACAAGTAAATCCGCAATGTGTTCACCGTTCTCTTTAATTCTATCTTGCACATATATTTTTTCATTAGTTTCTCGTGATGCGGCAATGTACAATCCACTTAAAATATTCGCATCTTGGAATTTATGAATTTCATCCTTGTAAATAAAATCTCTATCTGTATATCGGCAGCCAAAGATTAAAAACGTATCGCCAAACTTAGTGTGCGCACGATTTGAATACCTGCTTTGCAATAAACCAACGAATGGTGCAACACCAGTACCAGGTGCTATTAAAATTAAAGGTTTAGAGTTCTCATCATCATTAAACCATAAAAAATTACTAGGCTTTCGAAAGTAAAACTTTACAACATTGTCACTTTCTAAATATTTATCATTCACAACCATATCTTGCAAATAACCAGTACATACACCTCTGAATTCTTCATTTAACTGAATAACTGAAAATGTTATGCATAATTTCTTATCCTCAGGTGCTGAAGATATGGAATAAAAGCGCGGTTTTATTGGATCCATATACTCAAGAAGTTTTCCAACTGGTGGTTGTAATGATGTAAATTTCTTCAGAATTCCCAGCAATGATCTTCCTTCAGACTGAATAAAGGTATTATATGTTGTACTTTTTGGGTGCGCCAGTGCAAGCAATGCCTCAACGTCTTTCTCACTTTTAGCATAATTAGACAAAGCTTTTAGGAAAGTCTAAAATAAAATTATTATTAATCTCTTGCTAAAGATATTGGTGAAATGTTACCTTTTTGGGGACTGCTCTAATTTCTAGATATTCTGAAAAGAGAACTCTTAAAGTTGCCACTTTAGGAATTGCTGGAGGAATTTTCTTTTTACTTGTCTCACTTACAGTTAATGTGTAAGTATCATCGCAAACATGCAGCAAATTAAGTTTGTCTAAAATTTGATGGACTTCATCTGGATTATTCTTTGGTAAAATACCAATTGAATCTCCAACATTAAAGCTATATGTGATATCCTGAATGTGCATAAGAAATATAAAGTATGAATAAGTAAGATATAAACTTAAGTGTTCGTATTCACCTGTAGTGAGAGATTTATTTCATATACTTGTTTAACATCATCTCCTTGTGTTAGCAACTTGTACTCCTTAATTCTGGTTGTAAATAGCTCACTTTCAGCAAAGGGTAGTAATCTGGCAGTATTTGCAATCTGTAAAAATAACAATATTAAGATGTATCTTGTGTATTGGATATTTGTGTTTCTTTTGTATGAATTAAAGCATAACAACTTCTTACCTGTGCAGTAGAAGATTCATATGATACTATAAAATGGTCCACACTCATTTTAGTATTGTTTAATAACTTTTAAATTAAGTTTTTAAGTTTCTCAAATGTACAACGTGATTGCGAGCGCACTAGGGGTTATTGCTTTAGTGTATAAGGTATTTGTACTTATACAGGCGAATTTAAATAAGTCAAAATGCACAGCGCCTCTAGTGTTATGTGGCCAAAACTATAGCCAGCTCTCTTGCACTTGCTATGAATCATCTAAGTATCCTTCTCTATTCAGATTGCATATACTGCTCGCCTAATAATTCAGTATATCACTTTTCAAGATACATTCAGAGACAACACCAGATCAACATTGCAAAGAGCTATGCAAGTTTTTCGCGAAATAATTACGTTACCAATTAATATGGACCAGTTTTCGACTCTGAGGTCCAATTTCAAAGAAGTAATCAAGTAGCGAGTTCAGCTAAGTGAGTATATCTGTAAGAACACCCGAATTTTATATTCAAAATATTTTCACTCAAGTGTCATAACCTAATCAAAACAATGATTCTATATTCATAAATTATTTACTTATAAATGTGAAAATGCACTATGGAACAGTGTATTTGTCATATTTTCGATACCCATTTCATAATATTCAGTTAATGACCTCTTAACTGACCAGAAACACAAAAGCTGCAATTGTAACATTTTTATTAATTTCTCTCAAGAGAGATAATGACATTTATCAAATTTGGTTATCATAGGGCTTCAATAAGTCTATTAATGGATAATGCATTCACTTTTAGTTGATTTCAATCCTAGAATGCGGATAAATGCATGGAGATCATTTAATAAAATATGCATAGAAAAATTTGTCATTGTTGACTCAATGGCGATATGTGGAAGGATGTAGAAGCGTGTGGCCCAAACAAACCTGGAATCCCCATGGAAACAATTAATGGATTTATTTTGAATTGCAGGGGATGATGACCTACATCGATGGATTTCGAATTTGCCGCCTTGAGAAGACTTACGAGAAACATGGCCGGCGGGACGCTGACATCACAACCTGCTTGCGAACCGCTAGAAGCGCATGCAGATGTCGTCGCTGTACTGCGAGCAAATTTTGTTAGTTGCTCATCGAATTTCTGGACGCGCTGAAGTGATACGCGCAATTCCTTCATAACAAAGCGCCCTGGCAGTGGAAGCTTCGTTGCAGAGGTGTTGTCATTAACCAGGAAAACACACGCATAAGACGGGAGGCGTTAACAGTGGTGGCGCGTGTGTTGCGTTATGATATATAAATAAATTGTAATCAAGTCCGGTGTGTGTTTGTGTTGCTCGCGCAGTGTAAAAAACCATTAGTGTTTCGATGCGTATGCACACACTCGACGTGTGAGTGAATGTGTGCATGCATTCGTGTGCGGTACAAAAGTACACATTGACGACGACGCGACGGATCGCGCGGTAATTGTAGAACGAAGAGGAAGTGGGATTCGTAGTCGCAGCGCGCTTGTTTTCGCCTGGTGGTGTATTACATGTCGTGTCGCGCAGCGAGCGTCGAATGCGTGTGTTAGTGTGTGCTGCCCGCTGCCTGGTTTAGCGGCGCCATTGTTGTAAATCTTATTTCGACGGCTCCGCGCGTTTGCATTGAGGCTGGACGAACGCGTGCACGTTCCGTGGGATAGGTTTGGATAAGCACGCGGTGACGCGTTACTGTGAAATTACGGACTGTGAGTGCTATGGTGTCGTCGGCGCGTACGGCCGCAGGGAGAGACACTTGAGAAGATCATCATCGACGCAGGCTGCCGCCGAGAAAGTCGGGAAATCGTGCCTCCCGGTGTGTGATGTATGCGCGCATATAAGTGGTGCAATCGCTGCGATGTTTGCTGATAGCGGCGCGAGGAGCTTCCTTATTGTATGACGCATCGGTGGGATCGTAAGATTCCCATTGGGGTGTGCATCACGTGCAGTGGACGACAGAGAGAGTGGCTCTTATCGGATGTAAATAATGCTTGCGACGACTTCTTGCAGACAACACGCATTAGAATTCGCTGGCGATTAGCAGGCTGGCGCGCGCGCATTATCATCATCTGGAACGATGGCAGACAATTGCCGGTCGCGTTAGAAAAACAAAAACCGGCGACGGCAACGAAAAACATGATGCGTCAATAAACAACTAACGGATCGCAGCGGGCAACCTTCAGGTGTTTTCTGTAAAGGCTGTGAGACAGTGATTGTTACCTTCGCATCGCGGAGGGCTACGACCAGCGCACTCGTTTCGAAGGAGTTCTCCAAGTGAGCCGTGTGTGCTTCGTTCATTAAACAACGTGCGTGAACTACTTGACGTACTACGATCGGACGCGAGTGCGAACATTATTTCTGGAAGAGCACGTTACGTGAGTGCGTACACGCATTGTGAAAAACCAGTTGGTGTAGTGTGTAAGCGAACGAACCCCTTGGAAAGTCGATCGCGCCGACCCCCCATACATGTGAGTAAAACCTGAATGAATGGGATTGCGCACAGCCTCGGTGAGGCATCCCCACGCGGAGGTGGTCATGGCGCCGGCCCTCACTGAACCCAACCAGACGCAGACGTTCAAGCTGCCCGTCGACCAGCAGACGGCCTCGCCGGTCAGCTCAGCATCGACGGCCAACGGCAAGAGCAACGGCGACCTATTCACGCAGGCGACGCTCACCGGAGCCGGGAAGCCGCGAGAGAGCAACGGGGATGATGCGCTCGCTGCCACCACCGCAGAGGCGACGCCAGTCCTGAACGGCTTCGCGCCGGCGAGCGGCGGCGAAATTATGAGCCTTTGCCTCGACGGCGCGTCTCCTATGGCCGAGGCCGACGACAGAATGGGGTTGCGCAAAGTAAGCCTGGATGATATGAGCGACCTGCTCAAGGGCGACGCGGACGTGGATCAGATCTTTAACAACTTGCCGGACGAAGACGCCGACGAAATCATGAAAGCATTAAAGTCGATGGACGGCAGCGGGGCCGAGCTCGCCGCCGACGACCCCGCCGCGATTCTTGATCTGTTCAATGTTGACGTGATGGGTATGGACGATACGCTCAACGAGAGCAGCACGTCTATTAAAGAATCGCAGGCGAACGAGCGTCTCACGGATATCGTTAAGAAACAATCAAATCTTGAACGCAGACTTGATGTGCTCTTGCGTCGACTGCGGAGGTATCAAGCCTATACAATGGGTCAGCATGCAAGCGGCGAGATGGTCGGAGTTTTCGAGCACGTTCACCGGACTATGTGGCGTCCCAAACCGGCACCTTCTACATCGAATACTAATAATGTTTTAGTCGAAGAGCTGGTCGTTGTCAATACCGTCAATGATCAACCTCCACCGTCACCGGTCTCTGCTAGCTCGACCAAGAATCTTATCAAGAAGCTCGAATTAAGTAACACCCAGTTAGCCAACAATGCCTGCCGCCAGAAGCAGGCGAAGTACTTTTCGTCCTCCGATGCGGTGTCGACGTTTCGATCACCAGCGCCTGCCGCCCCTGGTCAGGTGTTTACATTGCCGCCATGGACAGTCGGTGAAAAAACCGATCTGCGGAATGTCTTTGGCCAGTTGGAGTCGCAGATGGAATTTATACAGGACGAAGTCGATTCGGACGCAACAGTTAGCAGTTCTGGTGGTGACAGTTGTGACGAAGACGATAATTTTAGCAATCAGCAGCAACAAAGCCTCTCATTGTAAGTACCATCAACTAAGTCATTGTTTGTTTTTTGGGGAGTTGTTCACTAATAGCTTTTTTGTTTTAGTCGTAAACGAGCGGCGTGGAGTTATGCTACAGCTCGCGCGGCAATCGCAAGTAAATGGACGTGGATCCAATCGCAGGTGGCGGATTTGGAGTACAAAATTCGGCAGCACACTGAACTGCATCGAAAGGTACGCCAAAAGAAAGAGATGGTGCGGTTAGGCGGTGCAAGTCCTCCACATATTTCATCACCTCCGCATTGTCTCAATGGTTACCGCGGGCAACTGCCCGGCTCTTCGCCGCTGCGCAACGGCGAGACGTCCACCTGCACGTCCAAATCGACGACGGTGGAGTACCAGTGTGCGCGTACGCGGCCGCTTATCAATTTCCGCAAGCGCAAACTGTTACAAGTCACCGGCCTGCATGCTGTCTCGAAGAAGGCGGCGCGTCCGTCCACTGTCCGCTGCACATGTTCACCTCCGCAAACGACGTGTGCGCTCTGCACTGGCCGCACTGATCCCACGTATCCGCGCGATCATTCCGAGTATATTAGTCGCAACGAGAATTTGGCGCTTCTCGATCCTGCGTTCCATTCAGTCTTTTCGCTGAACGAAGGTGAGACAAGTTCTGCAGTGAAAATTATTAAGGCTGGTTTAATGTTTTGCGATGTTTTAGATGTTTCGGCGTCGATATATATGGCAGGCATTATGAAGACGACAGAGTGGCAGCAGCGGAGTTGTCGTACTAATCTGAAGACCTTAAAGTACAATAAAGCAGATCGCAGTGGCGATAAATCATCAATATCGTCGTCAACGGTAACTTCGGACAATGATCGGGCACGGAATAAGAATAACGAGCATCGTAAGAAGTATAACCGAATGATTAAACCAGGTACAGCAACTGCAATTGCAGCAAGTATGTTTCGTAGTTTTGCACATTACATTTCTAGGTATACTGGATTTGGTTGTTTTATTTGTTTCAATTTGTAGAAATCAAAAATCGACACCGAGGCCGAAAGGCTTCACGATGTCAGAGCGTGAATCGGAGCAAGAAGAGAGCGCGTATGTCATCGGCGCAATCACTCGGCTCGGATGGGGCGGATGAGGAAATTGAGGCTCTTGGAATAAATTCATCAGGGAAATTTGATTCGCCGAGCTCATCGCCGCTCCTCACGCATACGATAAGTGGAGGAATAAAACGCAATCGGATGACGGATTCGTACGATATAGATGATATTATTATACCGTATAGCGTTGCGTCATCGACGCGAGTGGAGCGATTGCAGTACAAAGAGATTCTAACGCCAAAGTGAGTATACTTCAATTGTCTTGGAGTGCATTGCAAGTATAAACATTTGCTAAAAATTTGCGTTTGTAGGTGGCGTCTGGCTGAAAGAGATAATGAAAGTGGCACGCCAACAAGTCGACCCGAGAAGAACAATGGCAGTGTTAAACCTAGTCAAGAAAATAGCGACAATGCGAGCAGTTCTATCAATCAAAAGGAGGAAGAACACGAAAAGGTTAGAAGATTTAATAACGTATATCAGAGTTACGGTTGATGAATATATTTATTGATGCAAATATGTGTTTGCTTTTGACTATTGATTAGAAAACGTACTATTTTCAAATACATTTTAGGATGAACTTGAGGAAGATCTTTCTGAACTGGCAGTTGCTATTTGCCATGAGAAATGCGCACAGGATGAGCGTAAGAAGTTCTTAAGCTTCCTCAAGCTCCCTATCGGCTATGGGCGGTCCCGTGCGAATCGTCGCACTGACAGCCGTGCCGAGTCGAGCGGCGGCAACACACCTGACCCAATGTCGCCGGCGCCGATCTCTCAGCTGGATGCACATCCATCGACGTCAAATGCGAGCGTATCGAACGATTACTCGCCCCTGACGTCGCCGCCGGCAACACCACTGCCCATTGATGATGCCAACTCGCTGGCGATGTCTGCTGCAGCCAGACGTCGTACAATCTCACAAACGCGTTCCATCCGTGAAAAGGATGACAGCCATTACACAGCCTATGAGAACGAAGTACCGCCCTACGAAAAGCGCATCTTTCCGCTTTCGAATGAGATGTATGAAAGGATGCTCAACTGCATGCCGGACGATCATCGTCTAATGACCAATACGCACGCTCGCGACTATGCGAAAGAGGACGATTTCTCAATGATTGTACGACGAAACAAGGACAATGACGCCGCGGCGGATCACGATAGTGAATCGACTGAGTCGGCGTACGGCGACGAGGATCCCAATGATCCCGAATGGGAGGGTGAGGGAGTGCGTGAGCGGCCCGCGAGGTAAAGGAACATTGTGTAGCGTGGCTCGCAAAGAGATTCGCTTCGGTCTTCGATGTCTGGTTAACAACAACACCTTCTGGCTAATGCTCTCGACTAGTTCTTCGGATGGCAAAATCGTCACTAGTCCCCAGCTGCTTGCCCGATGGGCAGTCTGTTCGCGTTCTACTGGTTTTCTTTCTCACATGCAATTGGACGTTCGAAAACTTCGTATCGTCGTTGTATAACTAATTATTTTGCGTTAATTGATTTTGTTTGGCGGTGATGCGACGCTGTCATCGCTTCGAATTGTTTCAAATACCGAAAGCGATACGTGGCTCGCCCGCATCGATGATAATAGTATTGCACGTTAGAGAACACAGAATATATTTATAAAAACTGTGATCTAAAGAGAAATGCACATTATTTAATTACATCGTGAGCATTTGATGTGCAAATCAATGTGTAAATTAATAAATTAGGTTAATATGTATAGGAGAAAAACGCGCGCGCGCTACCCAAGCGGAGTTAATTTGATATGAGCTTTGGGTTCGAATTTATTAGGGGGAGGCCGGTTACGGTTCTCACTAAGCACCCGATCTGAAACTGAAACAAAAAAATAGACAGGAAGAGGATAAGGCTTTGGAAATTGTATTGTTTTTGATTCAGAAAACGTCTGTGATGCGATAATATTTAAAGTGTACAATATTTCAATACTTGTTGTTGCTTTTTAGTATTGTAAATAGTTAACTTGTAATTCTAAGATGTAGACTTAATTTGGTATTTGCTAAAGTCGAATGAGCATTATACTGCGCAGCGAAAATGCTAGAAACGAAACGCGAAACAGTGAGACTAGTAACGAGATTCCAAATATATGATCATTATCCAAATGCATATGGCTGGTTTCGATCGAATGTGAATGGTGAATGGATGACGACGATTGCGGATTGAGGAAAATGTTTTTGTACTAACATCAATCGTGGGTGACGAAGGCGAGAAAACTATATGATTATAGTTTATTTACATATGAGAGTCCTGTTAATTGTATAAAACAAAAAGTATGTTGTAAGTTTTTATATTCACACAAAACTCTGAAACAAATGAAAACCAAAAACACGCAGACCCAACGGTGATGATGCGCGAATACGGATCCTTGCTGCTTTGGCATTCGGGTGCTAAGTAGAAGAGATCGTAATTCATAAATTATTTTCTCTGTGAGAAAGATAAGTAGAGATACGCTGTTCCACGTTCGATTAGGTTCTTTCTTCATTATTCTTTTACTACTACTATTCGTTTCTGTCTCGTGTTAAGAGCAAAACCAAATGTTTAAAGTGGGCAACCGACGTATGCGATGCGCGTGATTGCTTAACATTATTAATAAATAATTGTTGTTCTCGTAAAACATTACCCAAGTCAAACTGACGCGTTCGCAACTAAATAAGCTAAGCGACGTCCTGTAAATAGTTATTATTAATTGGAGCTATAGGGAGAAGTGCGAGAGTGGGTTTTGAGTGAGACGAATTTCGCTCATTGCAGAACAGAACAAAGGTTTAATTAACGAAAACGTAAGATTTAATCGTAGCCGAATTGAATAGTAATTTTTGCGGGCACACATTGTTTCATTTTGACTTATGATAATAATCAGATAATTTTGTAAAAATTTCAGATATATATGTATAAATTAACGATGCGAATAATTACTTAAAAGTGTTATCGTTTTCATGGTTATTGTAAAATTTGTAGAATTTTTGTTTTCATTTATCAAGCAAACAAACAAAAAATTGGTTTCTTTCGTCATCGACATACCAAACAACAGCAACAAAATGTAAAGATTTGATAATAGTTGTAGTTACATAATAATATCGGGAGGATAAAGAAAGATTCTGATGAATATTTATTTTATAAAATTAAATACTTAAAGAGAATAGTGAGGAATACTAATAACATTAAATAAAAGAAAACAACCAAATTGTACAATAATAAGATTTTCAAACGCTCCTTCAAGCACTTAAAAATCCTTTGTACTCGCCTGACAAGTATTGCTAAGTTACTACTAATAGTTGTTAATGTTTTATATGTTGTTAGAAGACTAATTTATGCCATATTTTCGTCGATTTAACACGAGAAGCAATTTTTAATGATACAAATAATTTTTATCAAATACAAAGCAGCTACTTCGACTCGACATTATTTTATTTTATAGACAAAGAAATATAATTTGTTACGCAATCATTCGAATGACGCAGTATTTCAGCGTTGTTAAATTTCAAGGACGTCCAAAGAATTATGCCAAACTTATTTGTTAATCACGGTAATGATTAACGCGCACCAAATGCGTGCCGCTATAATTTATTCTAAATTGTTTTTAAAATTTATTCATACATTCATTCTTATCGGATTGTTTAAACAGCCTTCCAGAAACTGCGCATGACGAACCACATTATTGATTCAACGCCAACGTCATAATTATGATGAGTAATAATGGGAATAAATTCCAAAAAAAAGGATATCAAATTGTTTGAAAATATTTTTATTTGTTTTGGTCATGCGCAGAGGGCATACATTGTTCGAGGTTAGGTGTAAGTGACGCCGATCTTCAGTTAACCGCGTCCGCCATAACAACCGGTTAATTATCGTGATATTAACAGTGCGCGTCTTTGATATATCAACTCATTAACTTATTATTGCTTATCAGTGTTCATACTACTTATCAAACGATAAATATTTGCGATCGAATACGGTTTCTACGGGTTATCTGCATGTGTATCAAGTGAGTCTAGTTTCAATATCAATAGTTTGGTTAAAAACAATACGACCTAAAAATAGTACAAATAACGACTAAAAACAAGCTATAAAAATGTTTGTGTAAATTAACTTATCAACGGTTTAATTGTTCTACGCATATCACATGCCCCATAGTTGTGCTGAGTCAACATGAAGTCAGTCCACAACAAATGAAATTGCTGACATGAAAGGAGTAATTACACACTGCAAAAAGTCGAGGTAAGTGCATTATACTTTCTAACACGCACTCACAAATAGATTATGCGGTTTATAATTACATCGTATTATCAAAACAGCAGCGCATGACTGGTACGTGACTCGAATTCGCAAAGTTGCTTTTTTACATATACGGTATGCGAAAACAAGTCTGAAATATGCGACATTTGTTGACTTCTCGAGAGTCCGTGCTGCTTATCTATTAATAACTTATCCGTAGGATTTTATAATTTGTTTTGAATCAATACGCTTGCTCGTTGTATGTAGTTGATTAAAAATAGCAAGGCAGTCAACACATCACAATCGCTTCGATTTATCTCGTAAAGTATTCATTTCCCTTGATAGTTTATCACACGCAGTTAACCTTGGCGACTCATCTAAAACAATAGCCGGGGATTAAAAACTGGCAGATGAAATCTATTTCAAACCTCGTTAATTGTTTTTGCACTCGACGCCCTGGCGGCCTTGGCAAAATTTCCGTGAGCCCTGGGAATCCTTGACTTGGCTTGGAATTGTCCTTGTCCTTTGGGAAGGCCATCCAGTCGCATGTTCTCTCGAATATCTTATTGCATTTTCAATCATACGATTGTTTCTTTTTTGGGTAGGGATTGGGAAGGGATGTTGGATAGATAAGGATTATTTCAATACGTTGAGAGGAAGTCTAATTAAGGTTGGGTAGTGCAGGATATATAGTTTAATTGACCAGATTTCTTTAGCCAAGTAATTGACTACAAAGGGTATGTAATTTTGGCAAGGATAACAAGGAATTTTTGAATTTTGTTTGTTCAACAAACAAATCTTACATACAGTAATTTTGCGGTGTGTATCAAATGTATACAAATGATGCGAGTTGTGTGTGTGTTTGGTGTGTTTTGATGCTGGGATAATCGTCAGGTATCACAGTTGCTTAATTTTACAAAGAGGATGGATAGAATTATGATCAATATGCACACGATGAGACACAACTATTACGCGTGTGTATGTCGTATTTACAAATATTGCGATTGCGTTCTTGTTTCTATTACAATTTGCTTGCTTGTGTTTTGAGTAATTGTTTGGTTTTGCCAGTAAGTAAATTATTTCGGCTGGTGTGTGTGGTAGTTGTTGCTCAATATATGCGGAAACAACGTAATCGTTTCGTTAACAATAAAAAATAATCATTTAAATAGTAGTAATTAAAGCATTTACGCACTGAAGTGTTCTGATTACTTTCATCAAACATAAAACGCGCAAGTAAACATATTTTCAATGCAAAATCATACAATAACAATTTACACACATACAATTCATTCGACAAATGAAATTATTGGCCAAATGCTGCTTGTCTGTTGTCAATTTACGCATGAATTAAAACGTAATGAACTCATAACTTTGCTATTGCATGTCAACAAATCAAATTGAGAGATAATTCACCCATTATTAATGCACGTTCAAAAAATCGTTTTCACTTCATTGTTTGTTTTGATGCTCTTTGTAGAATTTTCGGCTTGTTTGCTCTTTCTGAATGATAATGCATGAGATCTCTATCTTAAAATCTAATAACGAACTTA
Source organism: Aleochara curtula (assembly GCA_963978815.1). Classification (NCBI taxonomy): domain Eukaryota; kingdom Metazoa; phylum Arthropoda; class Insecta; order Coleoptera; family Staphylinidae; genus Aleochara; species Aleochara curtula. The sequence continues at coordinate 9,207,926 of OZ022221.1, read as the reverse complement.
AAATTAAATACACATGTTTGTTGCTTGCTTGCGTCAATTCGCAAAATGAATCAATTGTCTTTCGAGATTCCAAAAATTGATTATGAACAAATTCGACTTGACTTTTGGCCACAACTTAAAGGTTTTACTCTTGAATTCTTAGAAAATTGTGCGCTTTATGAAAATACATACATCCAAGACGCAAAACGCTTACAGAATTGTTTTTCTTTCTCTCTTTCAACTGATCGTTCATCGTTCGATAACAACAACTAAATCTTAATTCTAAAACGAAGTGCGTTTTGCGCCTCCTCATTTAAGTAGATGATTAATAAATTCATTCTGCATACTGCGTGTGTGTTATTCGTGATTGATTGATTTGAATTAATAATGTTTATTATATTGCACATCACTGATTCGTCTTGGACCATTTATTTGTTAATTATGCCTCTGTGGCTTCCACCTTGCTTTTAGCAGGGGAAATAAAGCACACTAGCAAATCTGATCCAAATGGATGATGTCAAACAGCACATCTTGTAACTTTTGATGTCTTTACAAAAGACTTGGGAATCGCTACTATTCGTTCTCTTTCTCTTGTCTTCCACATCGCTGCGCTGACGAGTGCACAATGCAAATACACAAAAATAGGTTTCATTCCGATTGTTTATCCTCTTTTCTAAAAATTTCTCTATTCATTCTTTAAGTAGGAATTCCAAAGTGCGTTTCTATTGTTGAATTGCACTGTACGCTCGGCTGGCTGGCGTGCGGTTGTTTCTCTGCTTCTTTGATTAGAACAATGCACAATTCGTTGCACAAGAGATAGTTTTCTTATCAGCATCGCTGAGTATCTTAATAAACTTACGAGCTACTTAGTTTTCTTGTCTTCGAATATCCTCTATGATTAAAATCGTGATTACACATATAGTTTGTACTGCATTATCAATGTTATCTTTTTTGTATTTTTTGCGTATTTATTAATATTCTCATTTCGAATAGGTATCTTTCATTTGTTTAACAAAAATACAACGCCCCTTCGTGTATCGTCTGCGTTCTTCTTACTGTTTGAAGGACGGCGTTTTTGCAATCCGCATCGCATCTCTTTCGTTTCGCTCTCAAGGAAAACTCTTCTTCCACGAATAATAAACCTCTAATATATAATCTTTGCAAATATCTGCCTTTCTTCTCTCTTCACTCTTACGCAGCGCGGTTGGCTTTTGCACTCGTTTTGTTTCGTCTTCCATCTTTGGGAGATTGGCATTGAAACGCGCGATTAAAGCTTTGCACGAGTTCCCTCTATCAAATAATCACATCGTTACTAAAATTAAAGAGCCCGCTGCTCGCCATCATTGCCGCCCCCGTGAATCTCACTTGAGGCTCATAGTTAGCGACCGTAACAGCGCGCAGTGGAAAAAGTACATTAGATTTTTTTGGGTCATCTTCGAATGCATCTTGCACGCACACCGCAATCATCTCGCGGACGGCCACACAATCCTTATAATTAATAATAAAAATCAGTACAGATCGATGTAGAAAATCGATCACTAGAGTGTGTGCGCGCGCGCCCAGCACGTGTTTGCAATGCGCATACAAATAATCTGCGAGGCGAAGACGATTTTATCGTATATTTTTAATGTTGACTTTTAAAATCATTGTCATCGATTGATAGTTAGTTAGTTGTGTGTTCCGCTTCAATGCCAATTCCATCTGTGCCAACGCGCAATATTATAACAAACATTAAAACCGAAAAAATCACATTTAGAATTACCATATTAACACATTATTTTTGTATTGTTTGAATCTTCACAGAACCAAATATAGCATATATATATATATATTTATACTTTTTCTCTCTGTTCTCCTTCGAAATACTTTAAATGCGCGTTCGCTCTCTCTCTCTCACTTACTTTCTCACATTTATGCTCTTTCGTTTGCTCCGTTTCTGTCAAGTTCTATATACACATATTAAAGAGTTTTGTAGCAATCATTTGTTTGTCAGATTGCTTGAATAATAATTACTATATCACAGTTGCGGCTGAACAGGACAATACATTATCATCAACATCATTATCATCATCAGTAATAATAATTTCCACCTTGTTCAACTAGTAATTATTAAAGCCATTACGCTTGCATTCTCCGCCATCGAAGTCAATTTTGGACAATGGCAAAACTAGCATAGCATGCCATTCGTGCTAGAGATTGGTTTCGTCTCATTCGAAATTCATCGTTAACATATTTTGCCCATATTGTCGTGTTCACTCGCTACTATTTCTCAATATTGATATTTATAATATATATATATCGGACTTAGATAATTATTGTTTTGCAAATTTGTTGCATTTCATTAAAATAATAATAGTTCCGCATTATTTAAATATATTCTCTGCATCTTTCTGCGACTCAGTCCCAGCTTTTTAGCGTTTCATTCATTCATTCAGTGATTATTAATTGATTGATTCGTAACTGCATCTATTTTTGCATGTAATGTCCACGCGTTTCTCAGATTTAGTGATCGCACTGCGTTCTTATTACTTGTCCCTACGGATTGAGAAATGACTGTTCATCGATTTGGTTACACTGTCCCGCAGAATTGTCAATGTCCTATTGGTACGTTGATGTTGTTTGTTGTTGATGCGCGTCGCGCAGTTTCAGGCCTGCACCTTGAGCAGCATTTTGAGATGCTGCGCGAGCATGTCGGGGCCCTGCTGCTGTTTGCCGCACGACGCAATAATGCCCGGCGGCGGGTGTGCCGCTGAGCGAGCGTGCTGCTGCATCCAGTGCTGCGGGGGCGACGGTAGCGCGGATGGTAGAGGCGGCTCGGTGAACTTGCAGCCGGCGTAGTGGCCGGCAAGCAGACCGGGCGACGTGCGCGGCGAGGTGCCCACCGAGGACGGCGGCGTCTGCCTCGGCGAATGCTGCTCGCTGGCGGGGATGTTTATCGGCGCCGAGATGGCTTTAAAGTTTCTCGGGCTGGTGCCGTGCGACTTTGTGCGCTGTGCGCTCGCACTGCTCTTGACGGCGCTATTGCGGTTTTGTACTTCAGGATTGTTCTTCGCCATAATTTTGGGCTATTTGAATTTGTTTTTATTTAGATATATATATATATTATATATATATACTGTTAAGAATGTAGGTAAAAACGTAAAATGCTTCGTGTCTGTCTCAATGATTAGACCTGTTCGTTCTTGGTTTATTTGCGTTCTGGGTTAACACACCGAATATCACAGATCGTCGTCGATCAGCCAGCAGCAGTAGTCGTGGTAGCAGTCGGAGCTGGTAATCGCTGCGTCTTCCGCGCAACAACAACAATAACAGTCTTTGCTTGTCCTCGTTCGTATGCGTTTCATAACAGCACTCGCGACGGTGCTGCTGTTGTTGATATACAGCTCGCAGCTGCTGCTTGCTATTCTCGAATGGCTCGCTCGCTCTCCACGAATTCGTTGTTGCGCTGCGTGCATGGACGCTGAAAGTAGCTCTCGTGTCGATATTCGCTTGGTGACGACGACAGAGTGGGGCCCCACGCGAATATTTTGCTTTCACAAAATGGACGCGTTCTGACAACCACAACAAAGGATGTGACTTCAAGATGGCTGCTCGGTGATGTTTATCACCATATGCGAGCAAATGCGTTCTTCGGAATGCCCCAGGAGCGCACAACGGCGTTCTACGTGCCGTCTGGCACCTTTAGGTGTATTGCCGGATTTGTCAAACAACAACAACAACTCACCACACAACAATCGCACGTCTCCGTCTAGCTAGCGTCGCCTCGCACCTGCTGTTGGGCTTGATCAAATCACTTATTCGAAGCTGCCAAATGTATTATCAGTTCACTTATATCAATTATCAACATATGTATGGGCACGCAGCAGAATATTCGGATCGATGCAATCAACGATCGGTTTAATCACTTTGCGTGGAGCATGCGAATTGAGCTTGACGCTTTTATATTATTATTCTCTGCTGCTGCTTCAGCTTGCGCTCTTGCTCGCCTCGGATCGATCCTTACGCGTGCACAACACTTCCTTCCACTTCGCTCTCACAAAAACAACTGCCTCCTCGGCGGTTCGTCCGTTCGTTAGTGCCTTGCGTCACGTACCCTGCGTCAATCGATGTAACGCTTTATCCCCTCTCAGCTGCCGCGTACAAACAACTCGTTACGAAACCAGCTAGTTCGCTCCTTGTGGCCCGAATTGGTCTTTCAACGTGTTGGACGAGGCTTACCGATACACAAATAGAAAGCTGTTTCGAAAAAACGACCGTTCAACGAGTAAACCTCTCGCGTGGAGCTTAGCAACAGTCAATGTAGCGCTCGGTAACGTTGATCACTTTGTAAATATGAACAAATCGGTTCTATGCCATTTGGAAATTTTAGCACGAGGAGGTCACTATGAAAACAATCTCATATAAATATAACCTATATTGCCAAACTGCACCATCGAAGCCTTATCGTTGTTTACAAACATACCTGTGGCTGATTCTTTTATTTGTTGGTGAACAGCATGCATGCGTTTTATTTATTCACCAGCATAGTTATTAATTGAACCGATAATTGTAGGGGATTAGAATTAAAACAACTGGCAGGCATACGAGCTTAAAAAAATTAAAGGGCCTAACAACATGAAACAACACTCATTAGGTTACATTAATCCCATTTAAAGGATCCCAGCTGAGAGCAAATCGAATTTGACAGCAATCGAGCCCTCAGCGCCACCTGTTCATAAATAATAGCGCTTACTTATCATAAACATAACCATACATTTATTTAGTAAATAGTGCTATTTTTCCCATTAGTGCTCCTAATTTATTTTAATTTTTGTAGCTATTATGGAATAGTCCAAGAAGCCTGTGAATCAACTTTTTCAAAGGCGAGAAGAAGGTCACAGCTGGAGATCGGGAGGTTACAGGTAAACGCTTTTATTTATTCTCAAATTCATGTCTACGAAGTGATCGTGGTCGTGTCCGTACCGTAGATTTCGCGTTCTTCTGGCCATGTTCAACATCCGTGGAGGCTGCGTATCCGCCCGAGCATCCCAAAAACACAACGCGTGAAACTAGCACCAGGCAAATGTATGTACAGGCATGCGAACAAGAGAGTGCAAGGGAGAGCCAAAATTGATGGTGGTGGAGGAACGTAGCAGCGGGCGCCCCCAGCCTTCGATTTCACAATAGAAAAGGAAAAGTCGTGTGTGGCGGCGCAACGCTGAGCTCTCCGCATTTGCCTCACTGAACTGGACGCGATCCAGGGGAATTCAGGGAGCAATCAGCGTTGCATAGTGCACTTGTGCATCGCCCACAAGGTTCACAGGCAGCTGATACACGGGTGTGCATCGTATTTAGTATGTGCTTTCAGTGCGGTTTGTGCGTGCATTTATTACGTCGTGTGGCAAGAATCACACAGCGTGTACGTCCATGGGCCGTACAATAACAGAGAGTGCGAGAGGACATAGACTGGATCAATACACACACGCATCACGCATACAGCGAAGTTGTAGCGTACGAAACGCAGCAGCAAGCCTCAGTCGACGTACGATCGTGTTTTGTGTTTGGCTCTAGTCGTCGTCGTCGTCGCCATCGTCGACGACGTTTTGCTCCTGTTTGTTGGCCTGTTCGCCAGCCATTGCAAGGCTGGTCGTCGCGTCGCGTGCATGCGCTGCGTGTGTCGTGCCGTGCACAGTTACAAATAGAATTCGAGTGAATCACCTTGTACAGGCGAGAAGCTGGTCGTCGAGGAAGAAGACAGTCTGTGCCTCTTTACGGTCGGGGGCGAGCGTCTGCAGCGCATCTTGTAAGCATACTCTCTTATTGCTCGTACTGCATACATATGTGGATTTTTTGTTTTTGTTTGTATCCGTTCGTCAGTGCGCACTGACGTCCTCCAAATAATCCTACTCTCAGTCAGCTTGCTGGCAGTCTCGCTCTCATGATGTGTGTGCTGCGTTTCAGTGTGAACAATGAATAACAATAATCACGGACAAGCACGTCGTAATTCTTCCACGTTCAATCGCCATACGAATGCAGCACGGCCCGCTCATGGCCATTGTCACAGTCGCTGGGCGAACCGCTACAAGGATTATGGACGTGAATACGCCGACAACAATTTCAGCCGAGGGTACGTCATGTACGAGACGTGTTTGCACTGTTGGGCGTTCGCGGTCGACGCTATGACCGCACACGTTTTCAGCTGCAAAACACGTTCATTGCGTTTCCGTATCGTAGACGCTGTCAGAGGAACACACTGACTGATACTCATTTCATGCTGACACATCGTTTACAGGGAGTGCTCGTTGCCAGCGAACAACAGTCCCAAGGAGACAAATGTCTACATGCATGGTGGCTATCCGAAGTCCCAGCTAAGTCCCGTGCTACGCAGCTCGCATATTCACAATCACTACAACGAGCAGCGCGTCGTGGAGGAGCGCCGGGTCGTCGAACGTCGTCCGAATTACACATCCGATCGTAGGCATCTCAGTCTGTCTGACAGGCGGCATATCAGCCCTCCACTGCACATTAACATTTGCGAAAACGCTACCGGCATCCTGGGTTCCCCTCAGGGTGAACACCATCGCTCGCTCGTCGAGTTCAACCAGCGCCGCCATGCACGTGGTATGGAATTATAAATGCAATTATCTTGAATATTACTAGAATAAATTATCCTCATTGTAGATGTGCGTGTGAGCCCAGTGCACTTTCAACAGCATTCACCGCCATACTACAATCGTCAAAGCAGCGACGAAGGTATCAAGTCCGAATCGCCATCGCGTAAACGACGTCGATTGTCTCGGTCTGGTCATCACATGGAGTTACCCACTCAGCCAGCTTCTCCGCCAAGGCGTTCTCCACGCCAGCACCCACCGTCAACGCATACCATGCAGGTACGTACAGTTGAACAATTGATATTCGCAAATGTGTATGCAAATAGAGTTTCAACAATGCCATTTTGTCAGCTTGGCATTCAGTGGCTACCTGGGACGAGTTCGCGGGGCAAAAGAGTATTCAAAGCCATTGCGTTTCAGGGAAGTCCGCCACTACGCAGGCCACGTTACCGTGAGCGTGATTTCAATCATCCGCATTGTCCGACGTTTATGCCCAGTCCTCCGCCAGTGCAGCATCCACATGCGCATCAGTCTACGGTGATGGTAATGGAAAGTCCTGTGCCGATTCCATTGCACAGCCATCATCACCATCACCACCATCATCATCATGAAATTCCGCCGCCTCCAATGTGGAACTATACGGCGCCGCTGTGCCTGTGCACGAATCCGCCGAGTGTGCCGCCGCACATGCACAATGTTTACTCGCCGCCCTTGATGTCCGGTCAATTTATCACTCAAGGATACGGCGCATTCCCATCGCCCCCGCCGATTTCAGCAAGCCACTATCCACATATTCCGCCACAGGTTGTTCAACTATGCGCTTAAGCCGTATTTGTAACTAACGTTTTTTTATACTGTTTTAGCGTCCGGATGTTCTCGATTTCGAGCTGATAAACGAGCATCACGGCAGTTTGCATGCGCATAGCCATAATGGCAGCAGTAGCGCAGCGATTCATGTGCCACCCGTGCAAGTCTCTCCGTCAGTATTTATTGGGCCCGAACCGCGCAATTCGCAGCTGGAGTTGCTGCATGCGCGTAATCGACGCGCCACGCGTTTGCAGCCGCCACCCCCACAGACGCGCACTCGCTGGCATGCGCCGCCGCCTGGTCCATTAATGGCCCCACCACCGCAGTATTCCGGTTTCTTGTTGCACTTCCTGTAAGCGCAACGTAAATGGTGATAAATGACACGCATTTAACTCATGTCCATTTTTTAGGGCAATGTTCTCCAATCCGCCACTGTCTCCCTTCAGCCAAACCGATCTGAGCAGTTCGGATTCCGTTGGGCCGGAGACTGAAAACTATGAGGCTTTGCTAAATCTCGCTGAACGCTTGGGCGAAGCGAAACCTCGCGGTCTCGCCAAGCTGGAGATTGAGCAACTGCTCAGCTACAAATTCAACGCAGATACGCACCAAGGCGATCAGACATCATGCGTGGTGTGCATGTGCGACTTTGAAGCACGTCAGTTATTGCGCGTTCTGCCATGCTCTCACGAATTCCATGCCAAATGTGTCGACAAGTGGCTGCGAGTAAGTATACATATCGATTAAGAAACTGAGTGTTTAACAGACTCTTAATCTGTCTGTGGTTCTCATTTTTAGTCAAATCGAACTTGTCCAATCTGCCGTGGCAACGCGTCCGAGTATTTCAACAACAGTGAATAAGGTTTTTTCAAAGGTGGCTGCATACATTCAGGTAACGCAAGTTTTTTCATTCGGCTTCAGATGTAATCGAACACAAACTGAACTTCTTACATACTGCTGCATGGAAATGCTAAAATACCAAATATACATAGACACTAAGTACATATTAGCAGCGCCAATCATATACATATTTCTGCGTGCAATTACACACAGCGACGAATAACCGACAAAACGGACTGGACGAAGAACAACAAACAGCAGCAAGCAATATCTCATTCATCAGTGCCATTAGTTCTTATCTTCTCAGCCAGTAAACAGTCACAAGTAATGATAATTGTAATAGTGGATAATTGTTAGCGTTTATGGTCTTACATTATGATGGACATATTTCCGTTCTTGCGCGCGCGGACACCTTTTTTTTTGTTGCCGATAAAACGTTTCGCTACATCATACAGACGAAAACAAAAGTAATAGGGGCGCGTGAATTAATATTTCAAAATTGTAGCTGAAATAAAGGCGGAGGCTTTCGCAGCCTCTCAAATATAACTCACAGGGTGTTCATGTATCAAATTATTAATTATACCGCTCATCTAAGCACATTGATTTTGTAATCGTATATACTCTCTGGGTTCGACGTGGCAACAGCAGCGTGTTTGCATTTAATTCTACGCGCGATTAATTGGATAAGTCGTAATTGAGAAATTTTGTTATTCGATTAATTTTTAAAAAATGGATCTTTTTTCTTACGTTTGCAATTGTTGAAGAACTAACGCAATATTAATCTACCTCCATTTAGCGAAATGAAATGCTATCAGGCAATTGCGACACTACACATTTATTATTTTCTTGGCAATCAATGAATGATGTTTGTGCAAAGAGAACATCACAAGATTTAATGTTATTGTTACCTAAATTAATTTAATTAAAGCTTCAGTTATTATATTAATTAAGCAGTTATGAATGGATCAGAAATTTGCTACGTGTGATATATCTACTTGAAAGACCTGCGAGTGTCATGCTATAATTGATTACACCACGCCTAGTTATAGTTTACGATTAATATTTTCTATCTTATTTTTATTATGGCTTTTTTAGTTGTTACTTAAGTTAAGCTTAAATAATTCTCATATCTAATTGGTTCCCAAAAACAATCAATATCAATTTTGTTGAAGGTTGAGATGCGATCGTTTCTTTTATAATCGAATTGATTTCCTTTTTCTGCTGCATATAAAAGTTGTGATTTTGTATATTATTATTAACGATTGTGTTACATTGTTATCGATTAGTTACCATGTGTTATCTCAATTTAGATGTGTAGGACTAGGGAATGAATGCGTTTTGTGTTTTGTCAGCTGTTCCGTTTGCTCCCGATGGTAGTAATTTCTGAAGGCAAAGAAAACGTTGAATAATTCGCGAGCCAACAGCATATTGCAACGTAGATATTTCGGGATAATTGAGTATATAATGGGGGGGCTTTAAATGTTTGGTAGATAACAAGAGCAGAGCGAAACCTAATTATCATTATGAATGTAGAAATGTTTGAGATGTTTCAATCTATGCAAGAACAATGCAAAACCAAGAGATTAAATGCAATAATATTACGATAGTAACCGTATTTAACGTTAATTAAGCATGTAGATGGATAAATAATAACGATGACGATAAAGCAGCGAAGAGGCGGCCGACTGGCCGTCATTCATTCGTTCGTCAACAAACTCTAATGTGTACAGAAACAAACAAAAGATTTATGTCATAGGTGTGTGCCTTTTAAACATTGTACAATTCGCGCGTGAACAATGTGTTTTGCTGTAACAATACGATGCGGCTTTTTACGTTCTCACTCTCTATTACATCTCGTACGACTCTTGTCTTGTCTGTCTGTCCGCTTGTTGCGTTTCCACTTTCAAAAGTTTAAAACTAAATATGAAAAAGCCAAATGCAATATTTATAAATAATTGATAATCTCTATACATAATATTATTATTCTACGATTGTATTTATATGTACATGCACGGCGTGTCTTTATGCTCAATCATTTTCAAATCGTTTTGTTATTTATTCCGTCCAACCGCAGCTGTTTCTTCGCTTCTCTCCGCTTCCATGTGCTCTTTGTGCGTGTTTTTTGGCTCGATCGCAATCGATTGATCGATCAATCAATCAATCAAATTTTCATAATTTACTTACTTGCGTGCATTATCTGCTTTACAAATCTGCAATATATATATAAAAATTGATGTATATTTAAAGAAAATGTATAATTATTATAGATGGTGAAAATGATGTTCTATCGTTCGAAATTCCTTATTAATTATAACTATTACGCATATGTAAATGGCCGCATGCAGAGCTAAAGTGCCCTCATTTACACAACAAACAAAACCATAGTAGCGATACGAGTGAAACATTTATTTGAATTCTTTGTTTCTTTTTTTATATACATCTAATATAAAATAGTATGTAATATGATAATATATATCACAGTTTAATGCTCAATCATGTCAGGCACTAAGTAGTTGTATAACGTACAAGTGGAACAATATTTGAAGGATGAAATTGTTGTTGCATCTGAGAAATACGTAAATTTGCTGATACAGACACATATTATATATGTTCCTACATTGAGAGGAACAAGAAAGCGTGAACGATTTGCAAAAACATTCACATATCCACAAAAAAATGGTCAAAACAAAACAAAAACTGATTTTAACTGTCGAAATCTCACATAAGTGCAATATAATAAATAATTAAATGTAGTTGTTGAATATTACAAAAACAAAGCAAGATGAAATAACTTTGCGAAGATTTGCAAACGGTCGTATGGCAAAATTTGAAACGCATACCGAATGTGTCATAATGGAACAAAGAAATCATAGCAATATTTATTCTAAAAGCATCGTTTTCATTGACAATGCTTGATTAGCAATCCTTGCCTGCCTCTCCTAATTCGTGTTAGAGAAATAATAATGATTTTGTTGTGTGTCTCCTTGAGAAGTTGATACACTTCTCGTTTAAAAAAAGCTTACTCTCAATCAGATGCAATCTGCTTTTTATGATATACAACAACACATGAAATATTTTGACTCTCCAAGTTTTTATACCATTGTACTCGATTTGGGTTGAATGAGAGTTTGTGCGTTCAACGTAGTTCAATTGCGTTTTATACAGCTAAAATTTATTGGCGTATTTTTTTGCGCATTGCATGAAGGAACACGCAATTTGTACACTTCGTATTTCCAAAATTAGAAACTCAAGTTTCCATATGGACCTCTTGCTTTTCGTCGTTTTTTAAGTATGAGACAATTAATTGTCGAATCAATATTTATGTATTAGATGCTTTTTAGTGTTATACTATGGAATATACATAAATACCTATTATAGTTCTCATTTTGAAAATATATATTAAAGTAACACAATCCATACTTGTTAAAAATTAAGTAGAAATTTTGTATAACATTGTAAATAATTAAGTTAAGTAATGAAACTATTCGACATCGCTCGTATCCTGCATACTAGCATCTGCATCGCTTTCTCGGAGTGTGCTATTCGTCATATCAGCATCGTCTTCGTCTTCTTCTTCACCCTCCATGTCGTATGTAATGACTTTCTTCCGGTTATCACCCAGGACGATCGAAACACTTCGCATTCCGGATACAGCCAAGCTGGTGGCAGACATTCCAACGTTTTTTATTCGCCCATTATCAGTTATATCGACTTCTACTAATTGCTGTGATCCCAGTGTGCGATCTGTTTGCACTACCTGTAATTGATCGGATATTGACTCCAATGAACATTGCATTAATACAGCTTGTCGATGTTGATCTTCAAACATTACGGATAAAATATTTTCCGTATAGAATTTTACATCAACGACGGTATAGAAACGACCGGATTCTTCAAACGCATGAAGCAAAGCTCCCCGTGCGCTGCAGATCTTATCCGCGATCAAGTAATTTAAAAAGTAAATGCTTTTACTCTCCGGATGCGGAAATGCATGCAAGAAATTTTGTGTAGACGCATTAAAGCCTGTGAATACCGTATTATCATTCATTGGCATCACATCCAGCCTTTGAATAAGATTCATGTGCTGTGTTATTATAGTTCCAGGTTCAATGAAGATTTTATCAATTGCGCGTTGCAAGAAATTCATTTGCTGAATTAACGACATATCCGGATAATGTTTTATGACAGCTGGATGCTTTAGAATGCACTCGTTTTGTGCGATTAAATTTGTCCATATGTTTTCCTCATTTGTTGTTACAATGGACAAATCACGATCGGCTAGATACTGCCCCAAACGCTCCATTATAAATCCAGCTTTATCATTGTTTCTTATTGTAGTATTGTTCTCGCTGCCGATGCGATCGAATAATTGCAAAAATTCTGCAATGTAAGCCAAGTCCTGCTGGGTCATGCTTGGGACTTCCGGAGGTACCTGTTCGTCCAGTAAATTAATAATAGCTGCATACAACCAGCGGAAAAATGTTTTGTAATACACCATGGAGTTGTTGATGATTTGTTGCATTTCGCCGGACTTGATCAAGAATGACCCATTTGCTGATATTGCATCCGTGACATTTTGTTCATTTATGCCCAGACACTGTAATCGATTTACTAAAGTATTTTCAAATAATTGATCAATTTTACTTACAGCATATCTTGATGCGAATCTAGACATACCACGCAATTCAGACAAATGAAATGTTAAATTCTGACCAACGTTTGTTACGTTTTTCAGCAGAAGTTTTTGAATATTGAAGTAGCTCATTTCGATGTTCTGACCAAACTTCTCGAGGCCTCGTTTGGTCATGTCATTGAAGAGGAATTCCTGCATTTCATCAGTGCACATACCGAACATAAGCAACTCCAGGAAATCGGTTGACAGTGTTCCCGGCATCACTTTGCTGGCGTATTTTGAAAGTTTCGCATCGATTTCCAAGAGTATACTCTCCCATGTTTCTATAATACTGGAGATAGCTTTGTTCAGATATTGGAGAAGTGTGTGCAGTTCAATATTCTTTATTGCTAGACAGAACAACTCTTTCATGTGTGTTTTAAAAATCTCAGTGCTTATAAACACAATCTTCACATGATTTTCTTCATTCTTTACAGTTACAATTGCAGTATCAAGCAGTTCAGTCATATTGACATCAATTATATAGCAGTCTTCATTCAGCTTTTCTTTGATGTCAATAGTACCACTGTTTAAACTTCCTAATATAGAGACGTGTAATAATCCATTACTGGTTCCAATGAGCAGTAGATTGAAGAACTTTTGCTTATGGAGCAAATGCATATTTGCTTCATCCATATTATTACTACTTTCATAGCTGTTTAAGTTGGGTGGTTTCAGCACAAAATCTTGTGAGAAATCCTAAAAGTAAATTGGTTTGTATATCTAATTACACATTATTTGTATTTTAACTTACTACATGTTCTGTATAGTTTTTGCCTTCTTTTTCAGGCAGTAGGACTTTCTTCTTTGAATCAGTCTTCTCTTGTAACCACTGTATACAAGTTATTTCTCCTTGCACTTTAAATGTGTGAAGCACATTTTTGTTTTCTACATTAATTAGTAACACTTCACCTAATAGGAACAAACAGGTAAATTTCAAAATTATGCAGTTCAACTTGCTTTACCTTCGCTGTATCCAATTGCTATTACTTTTCCATCTGGTCGCCAGGAAAGTGCAGTAACTTTATAATTTTCTTTCGGTGGTAGTAAATCCCATGCTTTTGGCAGTAATAACCGATAAAGTGCTACTTCTCCTACAGTAATAATAAATAACATTTCTTATAGTTCAAATGGTTCATGTTCATACCTTTAATGTTTGATACAGCAACTAAATCGAATTGATTACTCCACACTAAATGCTCAATCTCATTTTGAACCTGTGCTACCTTTAATTGTCGTATTACCGAACTCATTATTATTTAAAGTCTAAATTGCGGTTTCATAAATTATGTAAACAAACACAATATATTGAGGTTGCCTTTTACAGATGGCGAAAAGTTTCAAGTGCAATATCAAAGTGTGCGCGACGCATGCGTTTAATAGGAACTCAATGTTTGACAGTTTACCGTGCGTCTAACCTCAATGATGTTGAGTTTTTAGTGAATTGAGTGAACATCGTGAAAGTGAATCTATCAATTAAGACGTCGCGGTTGGGGCCCGCAGTGTAAAGCACCCAACAGTGTTATTGCTACGTGATGTATATAGTGAACCTTTTACAATAATCTGAGAGTTAAGCAAGTATTTACAAGTGAACACGTTATTTCCAGTGCTTGCATGCTAGTGTGCAGGCCACCATGATTATCATTTTTCATTCATTGTATTTCGTTTTTAAATTTGCGCTGAAATGGTATCGTAACCATGTGGCACAGGCCGCGTTGCAGGAGTCAATAGATCACGCGTCAAAGGAGGAAATGGAGGTAGAAGGTGCTTGCAAGATGATGATGCCCCTTGACCCAGAGGAATGTTTTGTATTTGCAACACCCGTGTACCGGCAACGTTATTCGGCCGTACAGGATGTCCTATTAGACCCACGTTGGCGACAAGAGATGATGTGTGTTGCGGATTTTGGTTGTGCTGAATTTGGATTGTTTCAATACATGAAGCATTTGACTGATGTCAGGCATGTACTTGAGGTTGATATCGATGAGCAAGTGCTCACTGAGAACAAGTTTAAAGTGATGCCCCTCACTGCTGACTACCTCAAGCAACGTTCTGGTCAGCTGGTAGTGGAAATTCTCATTGGATCTATTGCTGATCCTGATTGGCGATTGAAGAAGGTGGATGCAATCATTGGCATTGAAATGTAAGTATTTACTACCTTGCTCTGATAAAGTTTGTCATTATTCATTCTATGCAGCATTGAGCATCTATTTCCGGATACTCTAGATGCACTTCCATATAATGTATTTGGCTATGCAAAACCTAAAGTTGCTGTATTTACAACACCAAATGCAGACTTTAACGTGCTGTTCCCGAATTTTTCGGGATTTCGTCATGACGATCACAAATTCGAGTGGACTCGACAACAGTTTGAGGATTGGTAAATATATAGATGAGATGTGTACGTTTCATTTGAATACATATTCGCAGGGGTAATAATATCGTAAGTAGATTTCCGGATTACTCTGTGACATTCTCTGGAATTGGCAAAGGACCTGCTGGTACAGAATCTCTTGGTTGCTGTTCGCAAATGGCCGTATTTGTACGTGAATATAAAGTTGTTAGCAGTGAAGTACCAGAACATGCCCCTGCAAGCAACTCGAACGTACCTGACGAATCATTTGGCGTATGTACACACTTAAGTTACTCGCAAGCACAGCGGTTGCTTCTTGAACCGGATCTTTTCCAACTTGGCGACATAGTCGCCGCGAAATACTGTGATAACGTTAAGCCAGACGGAAATCAATATTACAAAACATTGCAAGTTATTGAGTATCCGTTCGTTGAGGATAAACGTACTAGCTCGGAGAAGCTTCTTCATGAGGCGATATATCAAATACATCAACATGCCTATGTTTCAAGTCGTTATTATCAGCAAGAGACTGGATGTGTGGAGATACCTCTCTATGAGATTGTCAGGAATTTTCAAAGTCAGTTTGTCACCGAAATGGAAATAAGGTAAATAATTAGGAAATGTGACTTGTGTTGTCATTTTTGGCATATTACGTATTCAAAATCATATGCATTCTTTTCATTAACGTTTTATTGGCTTTCGACTGAATTACGTAGCCTCGCTCACTTCAACTCTTAATCGCTCGTTCGCTTTCAGAGATTTGTTAACCGCTGCCAAATATACAATTGTCGAATGTGTACTTAATGGCTCTGGCGAGCGGTGCATGTGCGTGCGATATAACATTCATATGGACGATTCCCCATCAAAGGAGGAAAGCGACTACGAAACGTCAGAGCATGAGGAAGATGTGGATGAGCAACCCGAATGTGTCAACTCGCGGGAGGATGCACTGTTGCAACACAATTTCAACACCAATGAATCGGATTGGGATCTAGTTGAGTCACAAGAGCAGAATGGTGCGACTAAAGATGAAGTAGCGACTCCCTCCGATCCGTTGGTTGACTCTGGATATCAGAAGTCGTTAAGTAATGCTGAATGGTCACCACAGAGTCCCATCGATCTACACTTTGAAGATCAATTTACTGTCACGAAGGTGGACGTGAATGATTTGAAGGATTCAATTAGAGGTATTCTTAAGTTTGTTACATGTTTCCACCGCTAACCATGCCTTATCCTAAACTTTCCTAGCACGATTGGAGCAATCCCGAAATGGGAAGTACATGAATAATAGACTCTTCTCTGAATGGCGACGCATTTCAGGTGCGGCCGCTGCCATTTCCACGAACATGACATCACCAACGGCGGCAGGGACGACTAAAACGAAAGGTCCTGTTGCGAGTACGTCGAATCTGCCATCCAAGCGACGCAAGAAGTCGCACTCAAAGAAGTCTGACCTCGAAGAGTCTGATTCTGCCAAAGAAGACGTCAAATGCATCGCTAACGAGCTTATGTACAACTCGCTGAATAAGTTGGACATTGATGAAGATGCTCACATAATTCCTGCCGAGGCAGCAGAGCGGCCTAATGATCTCGAAATCCCGCAATTTATAGTTGAAAACGGCGATTTGGCTAATAATAATCGCGACAATGAGGGCAACAATTATCCTGAAATTGATGATATTGTTGTAAATGTTGCCGAAATAGTGGATGGTGAAGTAGGAGTTATGGAGCCAGACCCGAATGAAAACCTAAACGTCCCACCAAATCAAAATCAGGATCAAGAAAATCGTAATATCGTTCGTATTCATCCCCTTGTAGAGTACATTGCTCCGGACGAACGGGGCGTCCAAGAAATTGCGGATGTGCCTCCGGTCGGTCGGGACGCTGAAGTACAAGCGTGTAACATTGTGAATGGAGGTGATATCGTTGAAGATGCCGGCTTGAATTATGCGTCTCGTGAGGCACTATTTGATCCCGCATCACAGGTGCATATGGATGACGTTGATTCGATTACGGACGAATATCGTGATGTGGAGACCGACGTGGACACTATTGATATCATAGACGTGGAGAACATTGACGAGTCGAGCATGTCGCTCGCCAACGACCCCGGTAGTAGTATATCAGCTAATTCACCACCACACACTACTGACATCGCAATTCAAAAACGCCACGAGCAGCAATCAATTGCTAAAGAGTAAAACAATAATGCCGATATAATCGTGTAATTATTGCCACGCTGCAAGCCTATTTACCCTTCGACAACTGTGATTTTTCTAAATACAAAGAACAAAATTTCTAAATATAAGTTATTACGATTATAGAGATTCCGGATAATAATCCGTTTCCTCATTGGTTGCTTCAACTGTTTGCTGGCTCTTATGTTGCTGAGGAACATGCTGGGACGGACGATGTGGATGAAGCGCATTTCTACTGCCAAGGTGATGGCTTAGGTAAGAATACTTAAATTTATATTATGGGCGATCGTTTTATTTGTTGATGCTATTTGAGCTTTTGCAGGAGTGCATCCGTCAATCGTTGAGGTGGATATTGACACATCTAGCTCATCGTCGAGCAGTGATGCAGCGCAAGCAGAACGAACAATTAGCGAAGATGAGGTCGGTTCGTTGGTTGCTGATTTGGCGGCGGTTCCACCAGAGCCAATTGCGCTGGAAGTCGTAGGCCGCATGCTAGACTTGCCTGTGCTAGTGCAGCCTCGAATGAGTAATACTAGCAATGAAAGTGGCGATGAGTTCTTTGATACAATCGATGATTCATCTGGCGTGCCGAGGGGGCCGCAATGTCCGTCGAATAATTCCAATGCTAGCCAATAAATCTTGTTTTCTTCTCTCAGCATACCAGTACTTTTTAGCTAGTTAATTGCAACCATGATTTAGGGGTAAGAATGTTTTGATAATTGCTGTGATTAGTGTTTAACTTGTTTAATGTTAGAAAGTCGAATTCTGACTTATATGAGACTGACAAAACATGAAGAACATAACACATGGAAAGCTGTTCTTTCTTTGGTTTAAACGTTTGGTTCCTTTTGAGAATTGTTAAATTAGTTTTTGGCGTTTTATGTATTAAACAGTTTGGTATTTCGAGACCGATTTAAGGAATCAGTTCTATTACACGTATGCCTGAAAATGTTCATAGGAAAAACCTTTTACAAAAGTTTAAATATTCAAATTGCAATTATTAACTATTATGAACATTTAAAACATCTTTTGGGTTGCATACTAAAAATAATTTTGTTGTAGATGGGTTGCCTATATCAAAATGGCAAAAAATTCTGGCCGCCATTTTCCAAATTGGCATCACAGCCGTGAGCTGTCAAAGCCAGGTATCAGTCGGTTTTGTATAGTCGTTTGGGTAGCTTGTGGCTGGTGGATGGTAGTGTCACGGGTACGTGTGGACATTACTGTGTAATTAGTGATAATCAAATACGAAAAACTCGTGCGTATATTGTTAAAAGTAACACATAAGTAAATGATACGAGCAGTGATCTTCTTCAGTAATGCCCGAGTCCAGCGTGCACATTCGCCGTTTGCCTTTGACTTGGAGATATTGGTAATAGGTCAGTGAATGTGTATGCTCTTCGACTGCCTCGCTGGTGGTGGCGTCCCTTGCCAACCGCCCCTGAATCAACGAGTCCGTGTGTTTGAATCAATTTTCACGTGGCTCCATTCAAGTACCGATGAATGAAAGTCATCTAGCATTTGTCTTCCATCGTCACGGGTAAGCATAACTTTTTTCATCTACATCATAGCAGTGTAAGTTATCCAGTCGAATTGGAAAAGCGTTGTCAATTTCTTCATCAGGTAGCATAATCTTTATGTGGTCACTTGTCGCGTTTTGAAGATGATTCAAGATTTTATTGTTGTACCGCCACATCACATTGCAGCCATTAATATCGCAATGCAATCGGAATTTGTGTATTTGTTTACATGATAGTCAGCCAGCTAATATTGGTTATTTATGTTGTTCGCGAATTTATCAACACGAATCCAAGTTCATGAGTGTTCCGCTAATGTGAGCACATATAACAAACACGTATTAAAAACAACTTGTTGAAGATGCCAACCAACAAATGATGAATAAGTAATGGTGTCGTTCACGGTTTAGAGGCGTCAAAAAGTCAATGCTTGTGTTCTGCATCAATAATTAATGCGATAAACAGATGTTCACAGGCATATTGCTCGTAAATGATGCGCCAGCTGAATTAAATCATGTTATTGCGCTGGAATTCCAATCACACGTAATATCGTTTTCCATTTCCGGTTCATTGAGCATCTTTTGTTTATGATTGGTTAAATATGAATTGACAATGTCGGTACGAATTGAACGTTCTTAGAGTCAGGTGAGTGTGGCTACCGATAAAGTAGATTATTCGATTCGACGTTTAAGTAAAACTGGCAATATAAATGAAATGGTCATGCTTTCTAAATTCCACGGGCAAAACGAGATGCATCACTTTGCTTTCTGACGTTTCGATTGCTTCAACAAGAAGTCGCAGCAAATGATGCTATTACATTAATTACCGTTTTGTTGATTAGTGAAATCGGTTACGAGTTTGTTTATCGTCCAGCTGATATGCGAATTACTTGTATTTGCATCGGAATTGATTGTCAATTAATTGCTTTGATTACAATTATTATTGCGATATGAAACAAGCATAATGATGGAAATTAAATTAATGGAGCATAAGTACATAGAGCAAGTAGAAACTTTGGAAATTATATATTACTAAAACATTCTCGAATTTCGGAAGAACGGAAATAACAATACACTTTTATCATGCTTTTTTTACTTTTCATTGTATTGATTTTAACGTGTACTTGTCAAGTTAATAATAATGTTTTCTGCTTTCGTAATTGTTCCGAATCAATAAAATGTTTGTTTATTCTCGGTTATATTTGGCTACCGAGTGGTTAGTCAATTGACAAGGCGGTGGCAACGGCGGCAGGATGATAGTTTGTTTAACGTTGAATACCGAAAAGTAAAAGTTTTCATTCAAGTGAAGAGCCACCAGCAGCGTGTGCATATTTTTCATTTAATATTTCTGCACGTTCGATTGCAGTTGAAAAGTAGGTTATGCATTTAAAAGCGTTTAAGTTGAATTGTGTAGCGCGATATTCGCTTGTAGATTGCTTATGGCAGCGAGCGAACGCGTTGTTTAATTAATTACTTCCACAGCTTTTCGTTGCGCCTGTTTTCACTCGTTTGCAATTCCTGTGTGTGCCGTATTGTTGCAGATGGCAGACAGCATCAGTCTAATCAGCTTGATTTGCTTTGCAGTGGTCGGGCAGCCATAGTAGTAAAATGTCTAGTTCCTTCCGGAATTAAAGTCGTGTGCATTAATTGCATTAAAAAGCTATTTATTCGCGTTCGAGTTGAATAACTGAATCGCTTTCGTTGTTCATTAACCGACAAATTGCAATTTTGCTACGATCACTTCCTCACGGCTAAATACGAAATGGGAAAAACATTCTTGAGTCAATGACAACGATTGATACTTTTCTCTCCTAGCCAATTCAACCGCATTACGCGATGTTGTTTGTATGCACGTCGAGTCTGATGTTCGCGTATGTAATGCGTATTTAACTGTACGCGAAACATGAATATTCATGCAATCCACTTGCACTGAGTGTTTATGAATTTACTGGCGTTCGTTTTTCAGCGATAAGAAGGTATATTGAAATCGTAGGTGATGCAAATCAACCAAGGTATTGCGCTGCAGTAAATGATAATAACACGAAGAAATGTAATGAATGTTTCATGGGCGATTACGTAAATTACCGAATGGAGCAGCACGCGAATCTATTTTTTGCAAACGATACGTACATATGTTAATGACGATAGACGACGCGCTATGTGGAGTAACTGTAGGAAGCATTTTGCGGTTAAACTATTAATAGCGTAAATGACGAGTGCAATGCGTGCCTTCAAGTTGAAGTTGTTTGGTCGGAGGATGGGTATTTGCGAACCAATTTGATTTGAATCAAGCATTGACTCGCCTCGCGGAATTTACATGATATGTATGTGTTTATCTCTCCGTAAAGTATGAAATTGGAAAAGCTGTTACTTGATGAAATTGACTGCATTCGTTTAGCATAGTTATTCAACCCTTAAGTAATGACATTTATGTAACGCAGAATGTATGCATTAATTTGGATTTCTTTGTTTGCAGCAACGAAAAACTGACGTCGATGTAGACTACGTGTCTGGTTTTGCAGTATCGTTGTGATTCGTACAAGTGCAACGTGTATGAGGCGCATGGATAAATTGTCGATGGGCAATTGGTGATCTCTAAAAGAGACTGAGGATTGAGGAGTGCTCGCGCTGCTCATCTTGTGTTTTCTCGGCGGGTGATTGTCGTATGCGCGCTGCGCTTGATGACCAACGGACGCGGCGCCGGCATGGCGTCCTTCATGACGAAGAAGAAGAAGTACAAGTTCCAAGTGGACGTGAGCCTCGAGGAGCTGCTCGAAGTGCCTTTCGTGTCGGCGGTGCTCTTTGCCAAGCTGCGACTCCTTGACGGCGGCAACTTTCAGGACCATAGTCAACGGTGAGTGAGATTCGATTTTTTTTGTTGCGGTTGATGTTCATAAATGTTGCGCATTTCGGTGGAAACGTGTAAAGTTGCGCCGGTTGCTAGGTAACGCGCGCTGAGTGCACGCATAAGTAATTCATTCATTCAAGCAACCCTCTGATGGATGCATGCGTTGGCGTTTTGTATTTGGTGAGCACATAGAGAGAAGTCGCGAGAGAATGGGAGAATCACGGATTCTCTTTTTGTAGGTCAAGGAAATGGGGCAAGGACGACTGCGGTAGGTCGCAACTTTGCGAACTAACTCGATTTCGCGTTTGCACACTTTGTAGGTCAGGTCAACCCCCCGACGTATCATGTTTAGCCCAAAAGAATTATTACTTGATTCATTCAGGAAATGTTCCTTTTTTTCGTGAATGCTCCAAAGCAATTTACCGATTGGCGGAAAAAACATATCATCAAGGTTATTTGTTATCAAACTCATTTGAAAATACTACTTGATCGTACGCTATCAATGCAACATCCTCCGGTATACGCTATATTTGTACATACGTACAACTAACTTACCATTTACGAATGCTATTTCTGTATATAATGGCGCTTTTGATAAACGTGCTTCTCGTCAATAGCGTGTTGGATATTCATTTATATCTAGTTTGGCGAATGAAGCTTGTAAATTTGTTCGTGATCAAACTATGTGTGGGTTGACCGGAAGGAAGGACGAAAAGGACTTGTGTTGGTCCACGTGCATACTATACACGTATACGATATGCGGATGTCACTTCCTTTATATTTAATCGTTGACAGCTGATATTATTACTACGCTCGTAATTTCTTTTTTTAGCGGATAAACAGGAGTGCTTACTTCTTTTATGTTAGCGACAAATTCAGATCTTTCAAGTCTAGTCTATTTTTAATTGCAATCGGTTTTATTTTAAAGAAAATTTATAGACGTAACTGCGGCTGCCCTCTCTTTGATTATACGACATGATAACCGTCTTATCGCGAATTGCGTGGCGTATTAATGAATGCACTTCGAACGCTCGAGTGTTAATCACGAAAACGTAATAAAGTTCAATGAGCTGGCCCATTGCGTACGCATATTAATATGTGCATGTTATAATAAAAGGGGTTCGGGCACACTTGATCAATGCACTTGCACTTTTGTATAAAGTACGCAAGTGGGCAGGATAACGATGATGAGTCAACGTTATTTCGGGCGGAACAAAGATTTTTATTTGCGCTACATTATGATGTATTTATTGCATTAGGACTGATTCGATTAGATTATCACTTATCGTGATTCAACGACGCTTCTTTGGCGTGGAATTGCAGGAAACCTTAATAAGTATCATACGAATGTATTTATCTATTCGTTAACGTGAATTTTATTGAGCCGCGTGTAGGCTTGCGGACTAATTAAGCGTTCGTGGAAAAGCGATGCGCGTTAGATGATGGAAATTCCATGAAAATTTCGTAGGTATCAAATGCGTGGTGCTTTATTGATTTTTACGAGTCGGAATTTAATTCGAAATTGTGGGAAATTCATGCAAATAATGTTGTTGTTTTTTGGAATGCACTTCAATAGTGTGGCTATTCGGGGTAATACTTGGAGAAGTAATCAGATTTCTTCCGATTACGAAAAACGCTAAATGCTAATAATAAACGTGAATGAAAGTTGACCTACAACCACGTAGTGGATATAGTGGTAACTGGTGTTGCGGTTGAAAGTTGTGTTTGCCACATTCCTTTTGCTTCTTGCTTTTGGATACGGATGCTGCACGATTAATCCACACTTGCGATAAACCGAGAGCTATTCGCGTGCGCTGAGCAAAACACTGATAAACAGTTCATTTTTGCGCGAGAAAAAAACTGTGTACAAACGCTGACCGGAATGTTTCGCCATTAAATTTGCGATTATATCGTCTTGCGGAACCACAATGCACAAAGTCAATTCAATTCATAATTTGCCAGCGAACAACAAACAGTTGCTGTAGTTTACCGTTGTTGCACTATAATCGTAGTGTGGTTGAACGTGTTTTTTATAGGTTTATTTGAGCTCCTTGTCTCTTGATAATTTTTATGTATCATACGTCGGATTCGTAACACTTGAAGTTTGATAACAGAATGAATGATGCGCATGGAATGTAATAATTCCAAAATTACCTACAATACGTGGTCTCCTGCGAGTTGATACCTGGTCTCACGTATAAATTCTTTTCGAAGCATGTAGTTTTCGCGCGTTTAGCATGAATGCCAGTCATAAAGAGGTTGTCACCGGCTTAGGCCTTTCTAGTTTTGAAAAACGCGAACCCTCCGTACCCCTCAATGCCAACAGGGCCACCTATTGATCCGGGCAGACAGTACATCCCCCACCAATATTCCATCTCGGGGGTCCAAACGACTGATCGACCGTTATGGTAACGCCGCAACTGTAGTTTCCAATGAGCGTGCGTGTGCGGTGTGTAGCGTCGCTAGAAATTCTTTTGTGTACAAGCGACATGGCATGTGATATCCACGAAACAAACATGGAGACTTTATTTTACGAAGGCTTCGAGTTTACGCGGCACGCTTGCCTTAAAAATGGACTAGTGCGCTGGCGGTGTAAGCACCGCTTTGACTCATTCTGTCCAAGCGCCATATTCACAGATAGCAACAACGTGATAGTGTCAGATAATGCTGAGGAACATGCATGTGGCGCATCGCTAATCAACAATGATTTGGAAGCGACCCTTAATGATAGTATTCATATCAAAGAGGAAGTAGTTGATACCTTCGATAACCGCCTATCAGTGTTTACAAACAATCTGCAAAATACGTTTGTCTGTGATGGATATGAATACCTACGTTGTGGGTTTGCGAATGAAAATTCAGCAATTAGTTGGAAGTGTGTACAACCTGAATGTAAAAATACTGTAACGACAGATCAAGAATTGAATATAATAGCGAGCAATGATGCAGAACACGTTCATGCGCCCGACAATAGTCATCAAGTTAGTGATATAATTAAGAAAGAGATGAATGTGGACGTGGAGATGGATGAGCACAAGGACAACAATGTTGTAGGCCCACCAACCGAAGAGGCAAACAAAACAGCTGCAGTGGCTGTTACTGAAATGCCAATGCAACTTCGTGATCGCAAACGTCTTAGACCTCCACGGACATTGGAGCTGGAAGATAAAGAGCAGTTCTTGAAAAGTACAAAGCACCAGGGCACTCCATTGGTGTATAAGGGATTCCAGTTTTTGAAACATAAAGTCAATTTGAACAATACGATTGGTTGGCGTTGCATGAACTTTTTAAAATCTGGTTGTAAATACGCTATACTGACAAACGAACGCAACCATATAATATGTGATAATGGCGGGAAACATTTTCATGCGCCCAATATAGATAATGACTCAAAGAGATCATCTGCAACCAGCAAGAATGGCTACCAAATAAATGGTTCTATGAGAAATGTAGGCCAGCCCTTTCGCCACAAAGATGAACGCAAGAGTAAATTGAGTAAGATCTTAATTTATAAGGGCTTTGAGTATTGGCGAGTTCGGATCAACATGAAAGGCACGATTCGGTGGAAATGCACCAATATCGCAACTGGTTGCTGCTCCATGGTAACCACCGATAGGAAGTCAAACATTTTGTCCGTTAATAACTGTGAGCATAACCATCCAGCTGATGTGAAGAGTATGCTGTGGAGGCAAGCCAATGCCATAATAAAGATGGTCCTCGTGGAGAGCAATGGCGAGGCGCCTTTGGAAAAAGTGCTTGCCGCATTAGATGACGAGATCATGGCTGGTGTATCAGTCAAGGATTTGACAAAATGTGCGCAACGAGAAGCGAATCGAATTAAATACGAACTAGAACAAAAATCTCGTCCAGAGCAAGTGAGGAAATCACCACGCTTCGTAAAGGTGAAACAAGAGTTTGGTGACGACGCGTATCTCAGTACAAGTACAAGGAAAAGGAAAGACTTGCTCATCTATAAAGGCTATGAATATTGGTGGTTTAGGGCGAATAAAAATCGAACCATACGTTGGCGGTGCAAGATGTACTCAGAGAATTGCCGGTGTGCTCTAAATACCGATTATTCGTTCAATGTTGTGTATCATAATGGCAAAGAGCATTCGCATGAGAGTGATCTTAACCAGGCCTTGGACAGAGTGGCAGTTGGGGATGTGAAGGACATGGCAGCTGAATCTGTAAATCCAACTTCATCTGCTGTACAAAATGATGCATATGCCGAATTTGATGAAAGTGTTGTAAATGCACTTCCAAAAAAGGCAACCGCAGATCGGGCTTTGCAAGACAATATGCAGAGGTCTGATGATTTGAGACTCTCGGAGCAAGATAATTTACCTGAGTCTGAAGGTGTGGGAAACTCGGAGAACAATATTTTATCAAAGTCTGAAGTATTAAGCGAGTCTGGGCAAAATAATTTATCGTACACAGAAAATCTGAACTATTCTGAGCAAGATTGCTTGTTGGAACCGGAATATTCAAGAGACGACATTGATCAAGATTTTATACCAATGTCCTCACATCTGAGGGATGCTTTAATCAGACGAGTTATCTTTTAAGACTACGAAATTTGAAAGACTGCAAATTAATTCGTTGAATCTGCAAAATTGAATTTTCCAAACTCCGAAAGCGATTTTACGGCCAATGTGTGTAACTTATGGGGAGATATTAAGACTGTCGTGACCAATTTCTATTGTTCCTTATTTTGAAAACGTTGAAAATATATAAATTGTAATTTACTTGCGCATATCACGTGGTATTTGAATATGATATGTAGATAAGCGGAAAATGTATTATCAGTAGGTACATGTTGTCAATGTTTTAGGTGAACGTATCCAATGACAGTAACTTTTGTTGTATATATAGTAGTGAGTTCTCGGTATCGAATGAATTCGTTTATTAATTCACGTTTAGCATTGGTCGAGCGTACCCGAATTTATGAATCATGATACACGGGAGCATTTTGGCACATATTGAACATTATTATGCTTGTTTGTTGTCAACGATCAACGACGTCGTGTCGTCGTCGTAAACACGCGCTTCCATGCCTAAAGGCCACGAGCGCACGCAATTGCACAGCATACGAGTGTGCAAATTTGCAATATACGTGTGTATAAATAAATTGCAATCGTAGTCGTTGCTGCACTTGAATTCAATTTGAATACCTATGATGAGATGCTATTACATTCGTGCAATCACCATATGGATCACGACGCATGCATGCGACGTTTGATAAATTAACTTATTCGCCTGGGATATTTAACGAGTTTATGCGAGAATTTTTCAGTCTGGAATTTCCATTGCGAATAAAAATACCAGATACCAAAATACCAAATTGGTAATAATGCGATACGATATTTCTTTTTTGAAAATAATATTTGAAACATTTCCACAAGTATGTTTATTTGATAAATATTTACGCGTATGATGTCGTTGGGGAAATGTAATTAACCGCGAGTTCTGCGGTTTTTTTTTTGCATTTATGAGCCAAAATTATGTAGTTGCGCATTGGAGCAACGGTCGCAGACACACGTTCGACATTGCTGTGGGCAAGGTAACAAGGCCGCGCGTTCAAATTCGTTTTAAATTAATACGTTGGTCACGTATTCGATGCATTTGCATACTTAGGCAGAGCTATTGAATGCACAGGTTGACTGGTCAAAGCGTTCGACTATGCGGATTCTGGATATGAGATCATAAATTAAAAAATCATCGAACATCTCGTTAGTCGGCGTGACTGGTGTCGAACTCGCCTTAACTCAAGGCAACTTTTTCATGATCGACTTTAATAAGGAATAATTAAAGTTCATTTCTCAATGATGATATGTTCTATTTAGAGTTTATTAACAAAAATTCTAATGAGCAATTGATTGATATCAACAATTCTGCAATTGCGATTGGATGCGGTCCAATTTCGAATCTTGCAAATTGCACGCGTATCATATTTGTTATGGATGTGTCATACATATCTTTAAAAGATGATCAGAACTCTGCTGGAACAGAATTGTCTATTACAAATCATTGGCATCATTGATTTTTATTTAGACGTGAATCAACCAACGGACTGCTAATGTTTTCACGTTAATGTTCAACGAATGCGAACACGAAATCTGCAACAATTGTGATATTTTTAGCTCGTCGTGCGCGTTGTTGTCGCATACGATTTGTTTTGTTTTGTTTTGCGTGAAAATTGTCGCAATAACACGATGCTATGTTTGGCTGCTTGCAGAGAGGAAGTGCGAGACCACACAGTAAAATGGAATGCCGAGTACAAGTTTCCTTGCAAGATGCTTGCGAATGCCTCGACTGGTGTCCTGGAGCGTTGTGTCCTTCGCATTTCCGTGCGGAAGGAGCTAAAAGGCGGCAAGTCGTTTACGAAGCTCGGATTTGTCGATCTGAATCTGGCGGAATTTGCGGGTGCCGGATCAACGTCCAAGAAAGCTTTGCTCGAAGGCTACGATGCGCGTCGTCGACAGGATAACAGCATGTTGAAGTTTTCCATCAAGATGAATATGCTGTCCGGCGATGTCCTGTTTAAAGTGCCATCGCCAACGCATGCCTCTAAGCAGGCGGTGGCGGCCGTCCCGCCACGAACTGATGAAAATGTCGCCTTTGAACCAACGCGAATGCTTGAAGATTTTTCTTCGGGATCTTTGGGCGGTAGCATTGGGAGTGGAAGCAGTGGATTTGGAAGCTTGACCAAGAAACGACCTGCATTATCAGGTAAATGAACGAAGAACTAATTAATATACTGGCGGATGGATTTTAATTATTCATTTTAGACTTGGTAATTGGGCAAACTTTGACGGAGGGCAACGTTCCTACTACGCTATCAGATGGCGAACATTTAACCCTTGGTGGTAACTTATTGACTGCATTGGGCACAAGCATCGATGAGGATGGCGTGCCCGTAAATCAGGAGCCAGGACATTCACGCAATTCGAGCAATACGAGTCAAATGTCAAAAGCGTCTGGATATAGCAGTATACACTCGCATAGTAGGCAGTCGAGTTCCGGGGATTCTGGACATATCAGGTATGTGTGGCAATAATTTTACAAATTTTTAAGATCCAACTTTAATTTACACTTGCACATGTAGTTTTATAAGTTTAAGTTTAACAATTTCTATATGTGGTATGATTCTATTTGCGGTCTCGATGGTATGCATGTTTTTCAGTGGTAATAATATTTGGAGATGGCTACATTCTTTAATTTCTGCTACTACTCTTAGAGTTTATGTGTGCATGCAATCTTATAATTTTATTTTTCTATGTATCCATCGTTCCATATTAAGGGATGCGCTACTGATGAATACAGTGACAACCGCACTGGCCACGACCACGTCGACACCGGCCAAAGCAAAGCTTAAACGCGCACCCCTAGTTTCCATTCCGAGTTCGTTTCCAGAAGACAATCGCACTGACTCGCCGTGTACACCGCGGTCGTCGTATAAATTTACCAATCTTAATCATTTGAACAATAATAACAATTCATTGACAAAAACTCCAAATGAAGCATATGGCACACCGCGCGGATCACCCATGCCGTCCGATACTACGATATTTTACACGCCGAATGAAATTTGTCCTGGGTCACCCGATTATTGGAATCGCAAGAGTGCGTCGCCAATTAACAAGAGTGCAAAGTTTGATAAGTTTGTACGCAATTCACTGGACGCGTCAAAGGGTGAGGCCGTTGCCGTGGTCACGCGGCAACCGCAAGGAATATTGCGCTCCAAGTCCGATTATGAAATTCCGCGGGATCGCACGCGCTTTTCCGGCAATGGGTCGTGTTGCTGCGATGGTTATCGCTGCTCGGCGAATGCTAACGGTGCCGTGGTAGGTACAGCCAACGGCGGCGTGCGAAATGGCAAAAGTGTGCTTCCGGGTTGTTTTCCAAACGTGTCCACTTTTCCATTTAAATCGGACGCGTTTAGAGCGTTTGTGACTCCGATGGCGCGGCGACGCTTCGAGCCGACCCCTGTTAAGGGTTGCCTTGAACATCAAATTGGGCATTACCCGGGTTGCCCGATTAATCCGGATGCTGGATTAAATTGGAAAGTTCATAAACTCAGCAGGTAGGCGCATTTTCATATTGCATTCCTCCCGAATTGTTGCATTGTTCCACATTGATGTTTTAACACTTTGTATGCATGCCTTTAATTGGATGCATATTTAATGCTATACGATTTTGAATGTCAGCCTTCGATGTGTTTATTGCAAGCCAAAGTAGTTGTTTACCGTGTTTCCAGTGCCGAATGAGAGATGTTGGTCAAGGAATAATGTGGTAATATTCTTATTGTCTCTATATTTCTTGTCTCTAGTGATGTCACCAATTAATACATATTTTTTTGCGTTTATAATCACATCGCTTATCGCAACTAACAATTCTTGTCACTCTCACCAGTTCCAGAATTAGCCACAGGAAAATTTTGTTGGAAAATGCGCACAGTACCAAACTGACGCCGATGGCAGTATCCCCCGAGAAGAATGAGATCATATTAGAGATGCCATCAGCAGTGATAACACGGAGGCCCAGCTTCACGCAGTTAGTCCAAAAGTACTTGTTTATACATTTCCTTTAAATGTTCTTGTTGCATTTCCTTGCTGTTGTCTTTCAGTTCATAGTTTTTGTTGTATTTGGAAGTCCACCAACTTGGCGAAAAGTTTGCTGGGCCGCACTTTATTTCTGGACATTGTTTGCGTTTATGAGTTGTTTGTTTTGCATTTGAAACGTGACCATTACGTAGATGTTTTATATTGCTGATAGTCAGCTAATGTTAAAGCAATATTTCTCTTTGGTTGCAGAAATCCAAGCTCAAGCAGCCTCGCCACATCGGAAACGGGATCATTAGATCGCGCTAAAGCAGCATTTGAACGAAGGAAAAAGACGCAATCGCAAGAACCGGAAGTAACCACTTCGGGACGCGTAGAAGGCACAAGAGTGAATCCTGATCATTTGATTGAAGAATTGCTTAAAAATACCAAATTGGACCAAACGGATGAAACGGCAGAATGTAAGTTAATTGTTTAACTCTTGTCGAAATATTATTTTACGAATGATGTTTTAGCATCCGGACTCCAGTTGTATATTGCCAAAGATGGAACAACGGCATTAGGGAGTCATGAAGTGAAATCACAAATGTTTCCACCAGGAGTTTTCACACAAGTTCTCATGGATGACAATAGGTAGCCTTAATAAATAATCAAACGTTATTTGAACTGCTTCCATACATAATGTAATAGTTCATAACTATTAACAGGAACAGGAATATCAGAAGTCACAATAATTATACGTAATTATAGAGTTGGCATAGAATTTGTTTAAAGAAACATTACTTTGGTAGGGAATTTAAGGAAAGTAAAAGTTATGTCAAAAATGTGGCCATTGTTTGTCGTATTTGCTGTCGTTATCATTTACACTCATGTTCGACTATTAACTTAGTATTCATTTCTACACTAAATTTGCTTTGAACAAGAATATTGTGATGTAAAAATTGTACCAAACATACAAGTTTAAGTCATATGTCGACAATGCATCGTTACGGCATTCAATGCAACACATGAATAATCAGGTTTCCACAATATGCGAAATCTGAATAGCAGTATTAATCGTGTTATCATCAAAACTAGATGTATTCAATTTCCATTGACAATGGTATATACTGCAAGTTTGGCATATAATTTCAGATTATGCTGTAATATAGGCGATTTAAATCTTCAAAATTCAGAAGTATCTGAAAGTTGTCGCTTATCGTATTTGGCTCTATTGTGTTTAGTTTTTCTAAAATTATGCGCAAAGTGTGTTGAAAATGGTGTGGCACAAATTATATGATGAGCGATTCACATGTATCAACTGTTGAAAGATGTTTATACCATTTTATTTTTACAATGGCAGATAATAGTTGTTGTAAGAATTGTTTCACATGGTAGCTTCAAATTGAATTAGGAAGTGATAACTGATCATTTTATGAATGCAGTGTTTTGCCAATATTTGTGATACATATTATATAAAATATTATAAGCCATTTAGTGCAAAACATAGATCAACTAACTGTATAGATGATACAGAGAAAATGAGAATATTTAGAGAAACAAGAGATATATTGGATTCCATGTTTTACACAACATTGATAATCCAGGCGTATAAGAGAAAATCCAAGTGAATAATTATTTGGTGATATTTTAGAGAAACAGTGAAATTAATTAGTTTTGCCGTGGTGTTTCAAACTCATAATTATATTTATTGTAAATTATTATGTAAATATATTTGTGTATAATTTCGAATGTTTAAGAGACATGTATGTTACTCAATAGTATGTTGAGGCTTAAGATAATCTCTTGGACAAGGATGGAATGGGATATATAAGCATAGTGTTTGCTGGATATGAATGCATCTTTATTCAAGGTGGCTTACATATAAAACATGTATATTATACATTATAAGAGGATGTCATTGATTTGGATTGGGAAACTTATTGCTCACTATCAAACCCAGTCAGTTGGGGCCACATCAAGATGCATAAATGAGGAGAGCTTTTTCAAATATCTGGGACCATACAGTTATAACTCTAGAACCGCACAGGATTCTATGAAAATCAGCATGTCCTCTCCTGCTTAAAGTCTGTATCATACATAATGACATATCATTGACTTGCACATAACATGAAGGCAACTACATAAATATCTCAGTTGGGATAAAAATGATGGAGCTTGTTATATACAGATATAACAAAAACATAGATCAACATGTTATATATTTGTGACATACAGATCTATCAAAACACTCATGTGCCTGACAAGTAGCATGTGCCTGACAACTATCACTTGAAGTCTTTATTTACATGTGGCTATATTTATAGTAGAAATGTTTATACAAGCCACAAGGAGCTCCATATGTAAGACCAGTGTTTGGGTACAAAAACGATGGTGTAGTTGTTTCTTTTCCAAATCATATGATGTGAAACCATCATCTACTATTAATGGTTATATCTCGTGCAATACTGTCATACACCCAATTATTGATTCTGGTCCAAACGAGAAGGTAATAATCAAATGCAACCAATCTTTAGCAGTCAATCAAATTGGTTCATCATTGAACATCACTTCAGCAAAGGATCCTTATGATAAAACTAGTCAATGTGAGCTATATGTGCCGATGAAAGCAAGTAAGCATATATTAAAGTAGATAGTATAACATTTCTGATAGATGATTGCTTTTTAACAGATTTGAATATAACTTCAAGTGGGTCCATCAAACTTTCTGATTATCTTGATAGTGAGGGTGTTCGTTTATTTAGTGAAAATGGTGATATTACAATTGGCAAATTGAGATGTACACAACTAAGTGTTGGTACAAATGATCATGATATTATTACAGAAGGGACAATTGAAGCACAATGTGTTGAGTTTCTTTGCCGCAGAAAGGGTGTAAGTAACAAGTTTAAAGTAAGAATATTTATTAATTCAAAATCTTTGCTCCAGAAAATACAAGCCCAAAATATCAAATGTCTGGGAATTAAAATGGATACACAAGAAGGGGACATACATATGAATGCTTGTTACTCTCGTAATAGTTTATTCATGACACGATCAGGAGATTTATACCTGAAAAATGTACATAATCGATGTCGCATTAATACTTTTAAGAAGGGCACCATTAATCTCATCGGCTTAGAGGGTGCCTTGGAGTTGGCTATGCAGAACGGTGTAGCAGACATCCAAATTCAAAAAATCTTTGATGATTCTGATATTTTATTGCGTGAGGAAGGTGACATTACTCTTCGCATACCAACAGACCTCTTGGACTATGTTAATATACTTGTTTGGAGCAAAGGTTGTAATGTTGATGATGAAATCCCTCACAAAGAAGATGAAATGAAAGATCTCACAACTATAGGTACAAACGTTAAGCCTGAACATACATTACGTATTCGTTGTGTGAAGGGCACTTGTAATGTGCGGGTTGCATCATGGATTGATATGATTGAGAAAGGATTTATTGCTTCAAAACAACAACCAGGCTAACAATAATTAGCAAAGAAATAAAATATATATAAATTGAAACTTGAATTGAAAGGATTATAATGGTTAAATACAAATCTAGCATAATATGTAATTTCCTTATGGCAATATTAATTCGTTAGTTTCCCAATAGATGGCCAAGTTAGTTTCACAAATTCATCCGAGATGGCGACACACGGTAAGTATCACAAGTTGCCTACCTTCAAATTTCGCCAAAAATTGTTTAATTTTTATTTTTAAATAGTATCCGATAAGGTTTAGTATTTCATGACAGATAAAGGGAACCACCCTGATTAAAATGAGGTATCGTACACCGCTCTAGGTCTACTGGTTCATGAGTAATCCACCTTTTAAAAATACCCCTTCGCATAAATGAATCTGGTGTATATGTGAATCACTGGGTGTGCATGCATCAGTATTTAGTACTCAACTTTTTAAATAATAATATCTCTGTGCGTTTATGCAAACCTGATACGAAATGTTAATTTTGACGATCTGAAAACGAAATTTTCAACCCAGTATTGATCGAAAATTTCGTTTTCAGAACGGCAAAATTAAGATTTCGTATCAAGTATGCATAAACGCAAAGCGGTAAATTTAATTAAAAAAAATGGATGCCAAAGTCCGCCATTTTTAAAAAAATATTGGTCGAAAATTTCATTTTTAGAACGGCAAAATTAAGATTTCGTATCAAGTATGCATAAACGCAAAGAGGTAAACTTAATTAAAAAAATGGATGCCAAAGTCCGCCATTTTTAAAAAAATATTGGACGAAAATTTCATTTTTAGAACGGCAAAATTAAGATTTCGTATCAAGTATGCATAAACGCAAAGAGGTAAACTTAATTAAAAAAATGGATGCCAAAAGTCCGCCATTTTTAAAAAAATATTGGTCGCAATTTTCATTTTTAGAACGGCAAAATTAAGATTTCGTATCAGGTATGCATAAACGCAAAGAGATGTATTTAATTATTTAATAAACTTGACGACTTTTTATGTAAAATAATCAAACTTCGTATTTGCTCCAGCTAGCTGCATCATTGGTGGAGTTATGATCGACCTTCTGTAAGAATACATAATTAGTTATTGTGGGTAAACTATAAGGGTTATAATAAAAATAAGGGGCAAGCATGTACCGAAGCACATGTGCCAACATACTTACCCAGTTCGTACTAGCTGGCTGCATCACAAGTGGAGTTATGATTGATCTTCTGTAAGAATACATAATTAGTTGTTATGGGTAAACTATAAGGGTTATAATAAAAATAAGGAGCAAGCATGTACCGAAGCACATGTGCCAACATACTTACCCAGTTCGTACAAGCTGGCTGCATCACAAGTGGAGTTATGATCGATCTTCTGTAAGTATACATAATTAATTATTATGGGTAAACTATAAGGGTTATAATAAAAATAAGGGACAAACATGTACCGAAGCACATGTGCCAACACACTTACCCAGTTCGTACTAGCTGGCTGCATCAGAAGTGGAGTTATGATGGATTTTCTGTAAGAATACATAATTAGTTATTGTGGGTGAACTATAAGGGTTATAATAAAAATAAGGAGCAAGCATGTACCGAAGCACATGTGCCAACATACTTACCCAGTTCGTACTAGCTGGCTGCATCAGAAGTGGAGTTATGATCAATCTTCTGTAAGAATACATAATTAGTTATTGTGCGTAATCTATGAGGGTTACAATAAAACCATGTGGCAAACATGTACCGAAGCCAACAGACTTACCAAGTTTGTTCCAGCTGGCTGCATCAGAAGTGGAGTTATGATCAGTTTTCTGTAAGAATACATAATTAGTTATCACAAAATAAGGTAGTCGAAAAGAAAATTGAATCCTAATACTAACCATTGTTGCAATAACGATGAGCCTACCAATTTTCATGATGATTCTAATCCAATTGCAACCCAACTAGTTGTCATTGTTGCAATAACAATGAGCATACCAACTTTAATGATGATTCTAATCCAATTACAACCCGAGCTGTTGTCATTGTTGCGACAATAATGAGCCTACCAATTTTCATGATGATTGTAATCTCATTTCAATGTGAGTTTTTGGCTATAAACTGAAAAAATTACCATCAATTAGGAGAGTTCACAAAATAAACTAGTTGATGAGAAAATTAAATCCTAATTCTAACCATTGTTGCAATAACAATGAGCCTACCAATTTTCATGATGATTGTAATCCAATTACAACCCAAGTTGTTGTCATTGTTGCAATAACGATGGGCCTACCAATTTTCATGATGATTGCAATCCCATTTCAATATGAGTTTTTGGCTAGAAACTGAAAAAATTACCATCAATTAGGAGAGTTCATAAAATAAACCAGTTGATGAGAAAAATAAATCCTATTACTAGGCACTATTAAACTAACATACTACTCAAATTTTATGACAGTAGTCTAATAGAAATTGAATGAACTTATGCTAGGAATATTAAAATATACCTTACTTGAATTAGGATGCTGTGTTGGCCTCATCTATGTTGTAATAGTCAGTTCAGTATACACAAGCCATACTTCAATTCATTGGTGACTAAATATGTAGAAGAAATTATTGTTTGCACTTATAAATAAATGCCTCAAAATATAGCTTGGTTGTTCCATCATTAAGGTATTCCTGTTAACCTAAAACAAATAGAAAAATTAAAATTATTTAAACATCTTAAGTATCAAATGTTCCAATAGTTGATACAAAGTAACAGAACTCAAGAAAACATCAATATTTCTAAAAAATGAAGATTCCCTCAAGATAGACAATATTTGCAAAGTTTTTTAAGCAACATTGCCTATATGCAGTCATTACATCTGTCACCACCCAGCAAGAGGTGTACAAGTATATGGCCAACATCATAGCAACCACAGGATGGGTAGATTAATACACCAAAGAAAGAAACCCAGTAACACAGTGTGTTCTTGCAGCCTAAGTAAGTTCCCCACAGAAGAGTAACAGCTGGACACATAACATAACTTAAGAGCTTGTGGGTACAACATGAATGTTACTCAACTTACTAGTAACGTAATGTCTTATACTTTCATAATAGATAAAAATAACTCGTAATGTCTTATACTTTCATAATAAATAAAAATAACTCACCGTTCAGATGTTCCAATCATAATATACCAATTTCCCAATCACATCTGCTATTTGGTTAAATTCACCTGTATGGATATCCTTAAATGGACAAACGTACTTTATTGCACACCTTAAAACAAACAGAAACCTTTGTAAGCACCGAGAGTAGTAATGGAATCTTCAAATTATATTCATTGTGCATGACCCACACAATTAGAATAGCGTCAATAATGTATAATAGTTATTTAGAGCAATTTCAACCAGCTATAACAGATTATACCCATACACAACAACACAGTACAATTTACATCAAGTGCAAGCACAAAATGCTGTCAAAATAAGTACAAATATTACTTACGATTATTAACGCTCAAATTGTTTCGCTAATCGCTAAATTAACTCTTTTATCAATCAATTATTACACTTCTAATTGACACCAATTAGCACAATAGAATGCACTTTGGTGAGGTTAAGACTACAAAACATATGTTTACGGCCATAAGCAGCAAGTGTTCCGACCAGGACCGAGACTATCCGATCCGGTGCTCTTGACGCCACCATACAAAAATATTCAAACTAAAGACCTTTTAAACATTTAAATGCCTAGGAATGCAGTAAGCGCGCACTTTAATGACCTTTAATAACATTTAAATGCAGCAGGGGGTCGTAACAATGAGCAATAAGCTACACTCTACTTGTTCGATCAAGACGAGAATCATCCGACAAGTATAAGTTTGAACTTAAGACTTCCTATAGTCCATGTGCTACACGCTACTTGTTTGATCAAGACGGGAATCATCCGACAAGTATAAGTTTTGAATCATTTATGGTAAGACAGTTACTGGCGCAGTGGTAAAACGCTTGCTTAGTAACCGTGAGGTTCCTGGTTCGAATCCCAGGCTCTCAAATTTTTCGGAATTTAAAACTCTAACGGCAAATACTTTCCAAGTAGTTACTTGGCGTCAGGCAGAGCTACGGTACTTCTTAAGTAGGATGGTCATTCAAATGGCCATAGCACTTGTATTCAAAGCAAGCACTTGGAAAATAATTCTAAGTCTCTACTTGACATAAGAAGCGCTCCCCCCCTGCTCTAAGACGTCACAAACCGAGGCCTGTTGGTAACGAAAATCGGGAATGGGGAGGCAGTCTACTGCCGGGGAGCGAAGCGGCGGGGTGGGCCGTCACAAGACAATCTTAACGTACGGGCTTCAAAAATTAAAAATGGGGCCCTTGTACGCTCCTAGGGCCCCCCCTGGACATAGAATAAGTCCGAAGGGGCCCCCCAAGCGTACAAGGAATTTAAAACCTGGAAATTTGAGTTGCCGTTGCCAGGATTCGAACCTGAGACTCACAGATCACATCCATAGCCTTTACCACTAGGCTATGGAGTGTTATTGCCATTGCTAAATTTGATCTTCCCCTTGTGTGCTTAAATTCCGAAGTTAAAACTTAAATAAGAATGCCATCCTCGGGAATTGAACTCGAGACACACAGATCACTTTCATAGCCTTTACCACTAGGCTATGGTGTGTTATTGCCATTGCTAAATTTGATCTTCCCCTTGTGTGCTTAAATGCCGAAATTAAAACTTAAATAAGAATGCCATTCCCGGGAATTGAACCCGAGACACACAGATCACATTCATGGCCTTTACAACTAGGCTATGGAGTGCTGTTACTAGCGCTAAATTTGATCTTGCCCTTATATGCTCAAACTGAGAAATTAAAACTTTAAAATTTAGTTCTGTCAACAACAAAACAAATAAAATAGATACGTTCTACATAATTATGGCGGTAACATATCAACTATTTTCACGAAGAACTATATCTATCATAACATATAATGTACAGATTGATTATTGATCGCTAAATATTTGTATAATATGGAATATATGCAATTAATGTGCGTCAACCAATACACTTAGTTCCACTGTGGTTGCCAACGCTTATCTGGATTATTTTCATCTAAATTATTATTATCTCCTGCAAATGGTTCTAATTTTTTAAGGGGAAAATCCACGCGAACCGCCGTCTCTCCTATATCATGCGTATGTACATTAACTATGCGCGTGTGCGGACGATATCCCATTTTGAAGACCGTTACTTGATATTTTCCTGGTACAAGCAGTCTGTAGTAATCACCAGCGTGCACTATAAAATTAATATAAATATATATATATATTATATTTCGATGCTATAATACAGAAGGTAAATCGCATACCTGATGTTATATCATGTTCAATTGGCCTCCGATTTCCGTTTGTTAGATCAATAACCCGTATTTCAGCATTTGCCAGCCCTTCATTAGTGTCTACATCATAAACAATACCCTTGATACCCAAATGTGTTTGCCAGATATAGTAAATCATAGCATCTTTATTGCGTTCCCATTCCCGAACTAGTTCATCCGCCGCAGGATACTTTTTACACGAGACTTCAAATGTTAACTCTAAACAATTACTCGACAAGTAGTTAAAGTCTTGCATGCCGCCCTTTAAGCTGTACCAAGCAGCACCATTTGTAATACCACCTTGTTGACTGAAAGGAATATCAACCGGATCGCAAGCTTTGCGATCGGGATTTGCCATGTCTGCATGTTTTGTAGAATAACTTAGTGCAAGCAATCTAAACGAGCAGGAATTAGCTTATTTTAAGATAAGTAGTCCTGTGCTCACTTGAAAAGTTGATCATCAGGTGCGTTTGCATATTCTCCTACTCCTTGACCACTGCGGCTACCATCGTAGGGATAATTGATAACCATATCGCCTCCATGGAATGTTGCTGAAAGAACAAACGGGATCTGCATAATCAAGCGGATCAACGCCTTCGTTTCCGGTTCAAGCTGCAAAACAAAGATGCATAAATCTTTGTTCAATAATTAGTTTTAAAGTTTTTTACAGGTTGCGTCAGGCTATCCACTTGACTTAATAAATGGTTGTTGTGATTGATATGGTAAAGTTCATTACTATACATAATTTTGTTCAAGTCTGGAAAGTTGCGGTTCAAATCTACGGAGTGATTATTCGTGCGCCCTAAAAGTTCTTGACGCGCGTCCTGAAATCATAAGAAGCAATCTATAAAAGCGCATTTCCAAAGAAATAAATATGTTGCACACCTCATCTTTGGAATCAGTAGCTAATTGCCATCCATCTGGATTCATGCTAGGAATCAAATGTATCCGTGTATTTTTGATTAACTGAACTATTTCCATGTCTTCCGCTATGTACATCTTGCACAGATAGTCCGCCAATTTAAGTAGAAGCTCTCTTCCGAGCACTTCATTCCCATGTATATTGGCAATGTATTTGAATTCTGGAATTACTAATGTGCAATACATATTATTAAGTTAATTAGAACAAATTCATTCATTGTTTTTACATAATTGATGTCGTCCCGGCGTTATACTAAACTCGATCGCGTACAATGGTACACCACGTACAGATGTTTCAGAGAGCGTATAAACGCGCGTAATATCAGGACATTCGCGTTGGACGTCCTCGAGGACTTGAGGAAGCTCCTCATTGTTATGATGTTTAAAAACAAATTCGGTAGCACATATTCCCACCGTCGTTAGGGACAATGATAATAACGTTAGCAACAATCTCCGAAACACTGACATTATGTTTGGTGTCAGTATCACTCGCGGTACGTTAATTCGGTAGCAGGTACTTTCAGCCGACGCGTTAGATGAATACTGGACGCGTTCTGTGTAGTTAGTTGGCGGCGAGTACTTCGGTATGTAGTCTGCCGCCGCTCGAATTGACGTCACCACGCTTGCGTATCGCAAACGTCGGGGCGCTCATTTTATAGATTTTTCGTTAACTACGCGTTCTGCAAAGCAGAGGCGGCTGGCTGGAAGAGCTCGCAAAACTTGTTGCGGAGGCGTCAGAATTATCATTCAATTAATTATTTCTATGAATTCTTCATCAACTGTCGCTCGTAAGAGTTTAGTTTCATTAGTCGTGCAATTAATTTCTATTTAAATTGCAAGCTGTGCAAAATATCCTATTCATCAAGTTCAATAGCCTTTGAAATTCGCTGACTAAAATCTATTACAAATTATATTTGTCCAGTTTTTTTTTATTGAACTGATGTTTAAACAATCTAAAATTCATAATCGTCCGGATGATATAACTCGGAAAGTAATCTATAAACGTAGGAAGTCGCATTGCCGCCTCTGGAAACGAATGCAATTAATGTTTTTATATGCAGAACCATAGAATAATACATACTGATGTGTAATAAATAATGTAACTAGTTCAGGAGGCACATAATCGAAGACGGGATTATAAACATGTACATCATTCAAAACAGGCCCAATATTATATGGCAGGACACTTGATGGTGAAGCACATGTTACTTCTTGCTCATATGAACACACATATTGAGGTGTTAATTTATACAAATGTGATAATACCATTACCTGTAATAAACAATGTTAGTTAAACATTTGCATATAGTATTAAACTTCCAACTAACAGGTACTGCACATTCCTTTGCTGCCAGAGCAATTGACTGTACACCACTAGTTGCCTTAAGGCCACCATTAGCCATAATTGAATGCACGCCAATAATAACTTTATTTACGCGTGACATTATCGCAAATACTGCACTATCAGGAATAACAATAGTTTGTATCTTGTTGTTGGATAATTCTGTTGCCAT
The DNA here is from genome assembly GCA_963978815.1 of Aleochara curtula. NCBI lineage: Eukaryota > Metazoa > Arthropoda > Insecta > Coleoptera > Staphylinidae > Aleochara > Aleochara curtula. The sequence continues at coordinate 9,166,332 of OZ022221.1, read as the reverse complement.
TGATTGACCCTAAAATTCCAGCTTTGTAAAGTAGCTTAAATAAACTCACAACTTATTCACCTGTTTCACATTTGGCGATTCAACAACAATAACTTGAAACTTGCGAGTTTTAGCTGCATATTTTAAAAAACGCAACACCAAATTCGATTTGCCTATTGTGAGTATTATTTCATTCAAGTCAATATGCTCAGCTGCCTGTTCTGCAATATTGGAAGCTGCAGTTTCAAGCTCAAACTTGTATTCAGCTAAATGGTCCTTTAAACTACTCCTTAATGAGGATATAGTTTCACTGTAGTTGCTAAGATTGTCATTAGAATGTGAGGTAACCAGATGATGTAAAGATTGCTGCAGATCATTAATTTTCTGAGCTTGTTGTTGTTTTTCTGGCTTAGAGTCAATTGCATATATCTCTCTAATTAATTTTAAAACATGCCTGATGACATTTGTTGGAATTATAGCCATGGGTAGTGTCTCACTTACTACCTTTATCTGACCTTTAATAATATTTATCAGGTCCCTACAACATTACCAGTTAGTAATTGTAATTGCAAATATATGTGATACTCACTGAGCTGTTTTCCACTGTTCACTGTCTATAATTTCTTCAATGATTTCCACTGTTTTCAATGCAATGTGATAAGATCGAAACAGCTTGCTGCAAAAGTCAACATATATGGAATCCCACTTCAGTATTCAATTAAGATTTCTTACCCATATCTAATATCACTAATTAAATTAGCAAATGTATAATCTGAATTATTAGGAGGCATTTTTAACACAATATTACGAATATTGTTTCTTAACGATGTCAACAGTAACACAAATCAACACAGTTTAATTTAAGGTTATGAATACCATATATGGGTCATATATGTGGTTAAATTATTGCGTCATCCAAGTGCAACAATATTTCTTGGCAAATTTAAAAGTCACGTAGTCCGTCTGATTGAACTTCTTCAACCAGTCAACCTGAAGTATTAGTAATAAATGGTATTCAAAGTGTTTACAAGGCATTTTGCCATTGTATCTTATCAAGCTCCTAAAAAATGGAAATTTGGGTTTGTTATTTATTTTGTTTAAAATAATAGCGCTAAACGATCACTTTTTAGGAGGCTAGGCACAATCCTTGGTGCAGCAGTGGTGTTCTCTTCACCACATAATAAACAGGATGCAACTTTTATGGCTCCCACTATAACACCTTTGTTGAAACTACGTGAAAATCGTGATGATATGAAAACTAAAATGGAACTAATGATAATGCAAGTGCAGGCTGATTTCTGTCGAGCACTAGAGGCTCAGGAAGTGGATGGTAAAAAATTCAAAATTGATAGATGGGAGAGATCAGAGGGAGGAGGTGGTATTACTTGTGTTCTCCAGGATGGTGGTGTATTTGAAAAAGCTGGTGTTAATATATCTGTGGTAACGGGAACCTTACCAAAGGCTGCTGTTCAACAAATGAACTCAAGAGGAAAAGCATTAAAAGGAGACAAGTTACCATTCTTTGCAGCTGGCATCAGTTCAGTCATCCACCCTAGAAATCCTTATGTGCCTACAATCCATTTCAATTATAGATACTTTGAAGTACAGGATGGTAAAAGTAAGCAGTGGTGGTTTGGTGGTGGCACTGATTTAACTCCATATTATCTGGATGAAAATGATGCACAACATTTTCATGGGGTTCTGAAAACTGCATGTGATCAGCATGATAAGTCACACTATCAAAAATTCAAAAAGTGGTGCGATGACTACTTCAATATACCCCACAGGGGTGAAAGAAGAGGCATTGGTGGAATTTTCTTTGATGATCTTGATACCCCCAATCAGGATCAAGCATTTGCTTTTGTTACAAGTTGTGCTCAATCAGTAATTCCATCTTATGTACCATTGGTGCAGAAGCATAAAAACAAGAAGTATACAGAAGTTGAACGAGAATGGCAATTACTTCGACGCGGACGTTACGTTGAATTTAATTTAATTTATGATCGTGGCACTAAATTTGGATTGTACACCCCTGGAGCGCGATATGAAAGTATTTTAATGTCATTACCTCTAATTGCTGTAAGTGTTTTAACAAACTAAGTACGTATATTCATTTCAACTAATTAACTCTTTACTACTTTTAGCGCTGGGAATACATGAATTACCCGAGTGTCGACAGCCGTGAAATGAAACTTACTGAAGTTTTGCGCAATCCAAAGGACTGGGTTTAATAATAATTGTTTCGGTGAAGAGTGACGAGTAATTGGCTCTGAAATATTTTTACGCAATGTTATAGTTAAGTGATATCCCTTGATTTTTATATACATATATATATGTTTATCAATAGCCTTATACCCTTAGGTGTTGGCTTTGATTTTTATACAGCTATCAAATAAATTTATAAGCAATTTAATCAATGAGCATCTAATTTTTATCGGAGGGATGGTATTACGGCCCGACAGCACCGATCTCTCTCGTTGCGTCGATATGATGACGACAAAACGCGGGCGGCGGCAAAGCACGCGAGGCGCGCGCGATCAGGGGCAGTAGGTGACCGTGTGACCGCGCTGCGTCCGCATGCAGTCAACGCGCTGCCGCCGGTGAAAGGCGTTCGAGCGCTCGCGCGCCTATGTGTGCGGGTCGGGTCCCCATCTTCAATGGAGCCGCAACGATGTTTAACTGCCCGCAGCTGACGACGACGCCAGAATCCTTAAGATCGGCGACCCACCAGCATAAGAAGCACATTACCGCCAGCACCAAGGATGACAACCGCACCGATCCGGAAACCAGGCCCGCCGAAACCCTGGCCAACCGCATGCAAATATTCCGCAAGGAATACGTACGTTACGTCGTCGCTCATTTAGCAAAAGGACAACATTAAGGATGCGCAACAAGGAAATGTTTGCGCGCGACACGAATGAATGGCTCTTGTCATTAGTTGAACGTGAGTTGATCCCAAAGTCTTGAACGCTTTTTCTTCATTATTTCCCGAATGATCAATTAATTAACTGCTAACAATCGTGAAATTCCTATCAAAGTAATTAGATCTAAGCCGCGTAGCTAATAAATCTAAACAAAGCACTATAGCAGTTTCGTCTATAAATAAAAATACTGACAATGTTCACATTTCTTCTCATGGCTCATCAGTGCATAAGAATGATAGAAGGTGCACTTTCTCACTGGCGTTTAACATTAATGACCTTGCTAGCGCAATACAACCGCATTCAATGGGTCAACCAGTTGCGCTCGCAAAGAACCGCATCACAAGATGATAATAAAAAAAAACACAACTGCAGCATGCGAAATTGAATCCAACTTTCTTTCCACCAAACTCATCGCTGAAAGAATGCATGCCCAAAGTCAAGTTCAATCAGATTATCGCTTCCTGAGCGTTAAACTTACTTACTGCTACCGTTCGTACCTGATCATAAATCAGTCAGCAGTCAATGAAAAAACAATATATCCAAACAAATAACCATCAGTCACTGGTGCGGACAAACTTTCTTATTGATGATAGATAAATTAGCGCAACAATCAATGTCTCTTTGGTTGTTTGCCAACAAGTAATTTTTCCAGCAAAGATATTATTACTTTGATCGTACAAAACCAAACAAAAGCGAGCAAAATGCCCTGTCGTGTAAAGAAAAGCGAGAAGAGCGTGCGAATTTGGTCGCTTTCCCCGACCCGCTTTACAGCATGCCGCAAGTCATCCGAAGAGACAACGCGCGCATCTCTAAGGATTGGTGTATCCGATTGCCGTCTTCAGCAGTGCTTCAGCAAAGAAGCGCATCGTGCGAGAATGAGAGTGCATGTGGTCGCCCCCAATTACTATCGTATTCGACCAACTACAATTTATTTATAAACAACATCAGATGCCGATAAATTTCGTATATCACAAATTACCACACGATAGCCGATATGCTAATGAATTGATTTCCGCCCATCCTTTGGAATTTTGATGGTTTTTCTACTACGCATGTATACAACATTCTTCCGTGTTAAAGTTGTTCTCAAAAGTTAATGAAATGCATTTGGAAATGCCAGGTCTACAATGCTAATCAGATGTTCAAAGTGGGTAATTGCGTACACGCATCGTAAATACACTATGCCGGAATTTCTAATTGTGTGCAAACGTGTCTAAGCTTCGAATTAATGTCAGTGCTTTTTTCGATAAACATTTAATTTTGTGCATTTTATTAACATTAAATAAAAGACGGATAAGAAATATGAAATTACTTTAAAATTGATTTTCAACTTTCTGATATTAATTAATTTGCCATAGTCATCGTCATAGTCATACAATATTTGTAAAGCTATTCAATCACTGATCATACGATTCATTCATCGTGTTGTTGCAAAGCGGTGGAAAGTGAAATTTTCTATTATTGATATTTTCACTCCACATATGCGAATCACACATTTTTACTGCGTTTATGAAATGAAATTAAAAACCAAATCAAGAGCGTTATGCAAACAGGAAATACGCGTTAAATAACCAATGATTGCCGGTTGTGTTTCTTCGATTAGAAAATTGATGATCATTTTACTACCAAGTTAAGTTAAAGTCGATTTACATATTGCGAAGTAAAATGCGTTCAATTACCAGCATGAGAAAGATGCTCGCGATTAAATACTCCATGCAAGTGTTAAGGTAAAAGTGAACGTTCAAGAGAGCGAGTTGAAATCATCATAACGAGTTATGCGTTATTTTTGTATCACTATTACTATCATTAATTACCTACTACAATTACTCTGTTTCAACCATCATCAATTATATCATAATTATTCAGCTTGTACTTCATATTAATTCAAACTCAATTGTTCAACGTGTTCAATGTTATAACAAACAGTTAAACATAAATTATTTCTCATAAATCACCCGTTAAAAATTTGCGGCAGTATGCAAAACGATCAAAGAAGTTGCCCGTTTCTAAACAAATACATTACAATTGAAATGTCATTAGTTAACAAGGTATTTCAACGTGATGCGACTTTCAAAAGACGATTGCATTTCCGCCTGGTGAAATGCCACGTCACTCTTTTCTTAATTTGCTGCGATTTAATTGCTATTTGTTCGAATAATTCATAACCGAATAATGACATTCGTCGGAAGACGTTTAACTAAAGTTAAAGTTAAAACGAAAGCGAATTTCTATCGGCTGGTAAAGCTGCTTGTCACTAAAATTGTTTATGTTCTATTTCCTGCCATTACAAAACAATTATTCAATAAACTTATGCAGCAAGGCGAAATTTCAGAAATCCTCTTAGAATTCTTCTTTTATAATAAATGATGATTAGGAAAAAAGCGAAAAATTCAATTATGTTTGCAGTGAAATCTCCTACTCAACTTCCTTAATTTCCAAACTTTGTAAATAAACTAATATTAATTCAATTCATTTCCTTGGATAAATTGCGCACAAAAATGACTTCCTATTATGCTATTCAAGCGCATGTGGATAGTCTGCGGAAAAACCGATGAAAAATTAAGCAATGTCAACAACTTTCCTCAAAATTTTGCGGATGTAAACCTCTCGCAAAGCAACTCATTATTGAATTATTCCCACTCTGTGTGCACATTTGTGTGTACTCGTTAAGGCAGCGACTTAAGCGAATAAGCATTATACGTGTACGCCGTGGGCTTAAGTAAGATGCATGTGCATTTTTGCCGTTTGCGAAAACGAAGCACTCGTAGTGCGAAAACAGAACGGCACTTGCTTAGCGCACATTTAGCTGGCTTACACGCGCACCCAACGATCAGTACCGTTTCGCATCTTCATGCGATCGACCGCGCGCTCAACTTCTTACCTCCTCAGTATATTACCGAAATTGTCAACAAACTTTTCTTGATGAAGTTTTCATCAGGTCGTCGGCAGAGTGCAACGCGATATTACGTTCAAAAGCCTAACAAGTCGTTAGCTCGTCTTGAATTTTTACCCTCATCATTATCCAAAATTAAAAATATCGAGTTTTGCCAATCAAGCACGGCGCAAAGTGTGTTTGATCGGAGTTATAATGAGTGCGCTTCCTTGATGAGCGATTAAATTAATTAAGCGCAAATTGCAAATTTTCATTCGATTCATTTAAGCCTGATTAATAACGTAACTTGTTATTAATTCTTTTCGGTTGATTCATCATCGCTGGGTAAGTTTTTAAACGATTAATCAATCAAATAAAATTTAACGAACTCATCTCCAAAAATTCAATATTAACCGCTCTTATCACATATTCTTAAATCCATTTTGGGCTATTAATAAATTTTATGAAATAATTAATAGTTTTAAAATTGCAAATAAAAAAAGTAAAAACAATTTACGCATCGCATTACGGAACTACAACTAAAGTTGTAAGTAATTACTTAAGTCAAGACAATCCACTCATATCACTTGAGTGACGAGCTTGTGCAGTTGACTTTCACATTGATCGCGACTTAATCGACATGAAAACGACATTCTTGTTACGTCGCCGTCGTCGTCGTCTTCATTCGCTTGGACATTCTCATTCAATCGGACGCAATTGGAAAAGCTATTTGAAGCAAAAGCGCAATTACCCAGTCTCATTATTACACATTCATTACTGCTGCTCAATTTGAGCATAATGCTTATTTGCGTGGATGGCACATGTGGATGTCATCAAAACGCCATTAACGTTGCACATTATGCATTATTTTTAAACTTACACCTTAGAATTTTAGTACGCGTATTTATTAATTATTAAGCGATAATTTCAGCGCTTTGCAACAAGTTCATGCGTCAGTAGAAAATCCGTTTTAATTTAGTTATAAGTATGCGAACCGTTCATAATTTTCATTCAAATAAAAAGCAACTTTGCACAAATTTATTCAAAGTGCTAATGTGGCAATTGTTTAACTTGTAGTCTACACAAATCCTACTTAATAAGTGTGTTTTCCAGCAGGCAATGTTTGGTGCGTTTGCGCAGAATTGAAAATTGAGTTGAGCGCTAATTACTAACTTTAATTAATTAATTATTCACAGACGAAGGGCGCATCGTCGCGATGGCTTCGATGATCAACTGTACTCAATCGCTCGCTAACGGAATCTACGAGTATTATTTATGGACTTTAACGTTTGCTGGTGAGTCGCCCAACTAAATCTTTAATTAAACATTAACGATCACGATTCTCTAATTATCTCCAGCCAATTTCATGAGCAGAAAGTTTGATGGCAATACGAGAATTCTACTATTAGCGTTTATATGCAAAAACCATGTGGAAAATTTACACAAACATAAGAAATGAGTAATTATTTCCGATAATCGCAAAAAATTTTGTTTGCCATTATTTTTGACATTAAACTGACGATTCCTGGTAATTACTCGAAACACGTTCATTGCCTAGGTGTTCATTAAACCAACATATAAAATAAACAATAAAAGTAAACGTTAGCACGTGTAAAGATTAATTACTGCCAGTATCTTTAAAATGCAATTATCTCAGTTGGCAATGCTATTTAGATTTGCAGTAAATGTGTAAAATTACTCAAGGGTCTTACTTAAGCTGTAGAGAATGAAATAAAGATTTAACATACCTGTAATTTCGTCCTGTTTAGATACACGTACAGCAGGATGGCCACTTGTCGACTCACCGCTGCCAACGTTTTACTATACGGCGCTGTACTTATTCATCGTATGGCTAGGACCGAAAGTGATGGCACATCGTAAACCCTTCCGGTTGAATTGGCTTCTTATTCCATACAATTTATGCATGGCAGTGCTCAATTTCTACATTGCAATTCAAGTAAGTTGCGTGCAAAGATCTGCAATCAAACAAATGCAACGAAATTAAACTCAAGAGAAAGGAAACATCAGGATATTATCTGTGCTGCTAAATTTCATGGGTCATATTGATGATTAACGCGCAACATCGCATTCTACATAATCAAATATGAATAATACAGTCGACGATGCGATGCTCAAGATCAAAGACTTTCTCTTCGAGTGCATTTCACTTGCATACAAGATGAACATCGTATTGCATTTTAATACATTGTTTATTTCGTAGCTACTCTCTGCCTCATTCCGACTGCGATACAGCTACATATGCGAGCCATGCAGACAACAATACACACCAGATGAGCTGCAGGTGAGTAATTTCCAATTTATACTTGTAGTTCAATTCGTGTCGAACAAATTACGAAGTAAGTTGCAATTACGAATTTCTAATAATTCATGCATCCTTACGAGAAGTAAAGTGGCTTCACACAAATATGGAAAAACTAGGCATTAAAGGAAAAGCTCATCATTTTTAACAAATTACAATATCTGTGTGTCAATTGCAGATAACAAATGCGGTTTGGTGGTACTACTTTTCCAAGTTGTTAGAGTTCTGCGATACGTTCTTCTTCATATTGAGAAAGAAGGATCAGCAACTGACATTCCTTCACGTGTATCATCATGCTACAATGTTTGGATTTTGGTGGATTGGTATTAAATGGGTACCAAGTGGTTCTAGTAAGTTAATTAACTGATAACTAAATACTGTATACTAATGCAAATATTTCTCAGCATTTTTACCAGCAATGGTCAATTCGGGTATTCATGTTTTGATGTATTCCTACTATGGTCTTGCTGCGCTTGGACCACACATAGCTCAATATTTATGGTGGAAAAAGTATTTGACTATTTTGCAATTGGTATGATTGTCTCAAATTATCCTTTAGGTTTTCGTAAATTAATACATTATTTCTTCAGATTCAATTCACATGTGCCTTACTACTAGGCGTAAACGGCCTGCGGACAGGATGCGAATTTCCATTATGGATGCACTACACGCTGATTATCTACATGTTATCATTCATTGTACTGTTTGGTAATTTCTACGTAAAGGCATACATGGAGAAGGTAAATGTCAACCTGAATTACGCAGGAAATTATCACCGCATTATCACAAAATTAACTTGTTTTCAGGGCAATCTGATATTCTACGGGAACTCAGCAATCAATCTAACGGGATGCGGACAGGGAACGATGATGTACAACGAGCCATTAAGCAATGGCGTCAAGCACAAAAAGTTTCATTAAATCAAAACGCACCACTACCAAACACGCAGTAACAATACGATGATGAAGAGAAAACGCAACGAAATCAATTATTAGTCGCTCATTGCTTGTCCAACTAAGATTTTATCAAACATAGCATTCCATCTCTATTGATTAGTATACCAAGTAGACCAATAAACAGGACATCAAATTATTCTTAATCGAACGTCGATATCGCGAGAGACAAAAGGAATTCACCACCGTATTTGTAAATGTAATTTGCTTTCATTTTGGGTTTCTAGTTCAGCAGACGCAATTTATATGTATAGGCAAATAGAAGTATTTTTAGCAATTTAAGTAAATGAAGGGTATCGATAATAATACTACAACAAAACTACCGATATTCTACGTACATATGTAACAGACGAGAGAAATCAAAAGATAAACCTAGATTATTTACCTAGTAATAACTAAGTGATAATAAGTTTGATGATAATATCTAAGACGTAGATATTATGCGAAAAAGGAGGGTTAGTGAGGAAATCAAGCTCTTCCCAATGTTATACAAATAAACTTATCGAAACGCAATACTTGATACTACCATTTCCTGTTAGGCGCAAAATGACTAACCGCGTATCAAGGATAATTCAATATAGGCAATTTTCAGTACTTCATATAGGCAACTTTTTGGACTCGTCCTGCATGTATACAGCATGGCGTATTGCCATGCTTATCGATTAAGCGCACCGTCATCGTTCGTCCTTTCTCTTGCTCGTATCTCCCCATTTTCCTCTACGTTTCATGTGCGCAGCGGCACAACGCCGCCTCCGAAACTCAGTCGACCTGTTGTCGTGCACGCGATAAGACTGCACCGCATCGCCTGTGCAGAAAGTCCTCGTACAGCGAGCGGAAAGAGAGAGGCCTAACCTTTACCTTTACCCAGATAGCTGGACGCGCTTCGTGGCGTATCCAGGCTGTGTGCGCGCACGTCGCGACTCAAGGAGATACACGCATAAAATTAGCCATCCATTCGTAATCAACGCGGTTTGATCACTGCAACTGCTGTGCAGCACTCATAGATTACAATAGTGAGTATAACATGTACGCTACTTTGTTGATGTGGCCAGGATACCGGCGTAGTTTGTCCTGTTGTCCCCACGGTGTCTTGCGCCTGCCTGCATGTCCGCGTTATTTGTAAACATTGCGCAAGCAGCGCGTGGGGATAAAACTTTCCACATTTTAACTACGCATTTATAATTTTGTTTTCGTCCTCCAGCAGCTAATCCTTATAAATATTCCTAAATCCTAAATATATTACGGTTTTATCTAATCTATCACCATTAAGTTTGCCACCATATGGACCAAAGCAATAATTATTTCTGTCATTGTTTGTAAATATTCCATCCGAATATATTTAATGATTATTGCATTAGCAATAATATTTCAATCTATATGTATGATATGCATTGATTGCAGCCAATTTCATAACAAAACAACCTGAAGTATAAAGAGGCTGCCAAGAAGATGATAAATGCGTTGAAATTTTTATTCAATTCACCGCATTTCCACTTCATCACTCAAAAAGTTGTTGTTTGAAAGTATGTACCTAAATTGATTCTCAAATCTGCCCAAAATAACAAATATTACAAAATGAAATTGAGTTTAACAATTGATGGATTCAAAATTACATTTTAATAAACATTACAGTTATTCAGCCCGATAACTGATAAATAATAAAACACGATTGAAAATCGAATTGCAAATAACAAATATCACCGCCGGAGAGTTTAATTTTCTCTCGATGCGAGTCGTAAAATTCCACGTAACATGCACATTTTAGATCGATGAAACGCATCAATTAAATTACGTTTTGCAATTAAACAACGTACCTACGTTGTGAGTGCAGGATTCGTGCAATTTACGTATTCAGATAAATTTCCCGCGAGCAATTGCCATCCTGAAAGCTTCCATTTCCTATTTTAATTGCACTTATTTAAAATCCTGTTATTTCATGCTTAAGCATTGCTCCTTTGAATATTTTTGCATTAACTGCATTATCTCGCAATGAGATTTTTAATCCTTCCATCAAAACAGCGCAGCGCATAACAAATTCAACTCAAAATAAGTGCTCGCTTTAATTATAAAATACGCGCATGTAAAAAATTAAATGCGATGAAAAGTTTAAAGGTGAAAGGTTATATGAGCCTCATAAAAGCTGCAAAATGTATTTTTAACCTTCCATAAATTTGAATTTAGGAAAAACGGATTAATGAATGAATAATTAAAGTGAATCTATTGAAACGGTAAATTTCATGTCATCTATTAAATTCCGCAAATATTTTATAAAATGCGATATTGAGCGAGCCATCGTAATTAAATTTGCATCGTAATTGATGATCTCCTGACATGCATTGCGTTGCCATAGGATGACAACACTTTCAATTAGAATTAGGCTCAACGATAATACCTATATCCATCACTTCTATGCCGCCTCCTGCAAATTAAACTCAGGTGGTAACACTCAGAATCATTAATTTTCCAATTCTAATTACTTTCCGCTTAGTTTTCTCCAACCGTATAAAGCGCATACAACTGAATGCCTTGCTCGTATTTGCCAAGCTTTCAACCGCCTCAAAACCGATGAAACTCTTGGGAACAAGTGCTCTTGTTTTCGACGCTAACTGCATTAGCAATATGAATGATTCAAAACTTACGACTAGCGAATTCAGGAGTTGTTAAGTATTCTTTACGTCTTTAACAATAAACTTTTATTCTTATAGTTACCTCATAATACCTACGGCAGATGAAATTAATCATAACTTTAGATTACCTGCACTAGGAAAATTCTAAACGCATCTCGAAAATTATAAACAGAATTAAAACTCAAACGGCGTAATTTAATATATCTCGTTTGTTCGTGAAACTTTAAACATTTAACGTGCATGTGTTGCTAAATATAAACTTAAACACATCTCAGACTTCAAAGTAGAATGATATTATGATGAGATAATTGAAGTTTGGATTCAATTTCAAACAAGTAGGTAAGTAATTCAATCTATGAATCAATATCGCAATATTCATGGAAATATATATTTAATCAATTATATTCCCTATGTTTTAATTAATTAAAGTGCATCATGTTCATCCTTTTGTTCGTATTTATACAAACTTTACATATGGTAATATCCGACTATTAGATTAAATTTAATGAGCGTAAAGCGCGTTTGTAATACTTAACTGCACTAGACTATGATTATAACACAAGTTCATAGACTAAATTATGACATAAAGTCTAATCACGTTTCTATTCATGACGTTTATGTAATTTTGAAGTTTACTAAAGCGCAAAAGTTTCTATAACTTGTTTTCCTTAAACAGATCTTTTCCTGTTCAATTAAAAACGTAAGTGAAGGAACGTTAACTTTAAGAAGTTATTACGCATCACCTAATTGAGCAAATTTAATGATTCAAACTGTAAATGATCAAGAAATGAATAGTCTTTCAAGTCCTGAAAGAATTATTTTAATAGCTCCCATAGTTTCCGAGATATTAATAAAAATGAACACCCCTAACCTCAGGCTGTTATGCTGTTGACGCATTGATCGCAAGGATAACAAAATTTAAAACCGCACTAACTTTTAAACTCCTGAACCGATTTGATTGATTTAAAAACTAATACCATGAAATTGATAAGCGATAGACGTCTATGGCATAGTTATTACCACAATATTAATATTGCGTTATGAAATAAATCCATTTTTAATTGAAACTCGTAAACCTTTTGTGTTTTCACGTTGCTCTGTTACTCTAGGCAGTTGGCTTAAATAAAATAGAATTTAACGGCCAATATTATAACGCCAGTGATCATAAACATATCTGTTTTAATTATACATAAACCGATGGTGCTTTCTTCTTAGCTTTCGCGCTTTTATGCGGTGCATAACGACGCCAGCGTAGTGCGCAAAATACGCGCGCTTTGCTATTTGCATGACAATTGCGAACGAGAGCCAATTTTTGGCATGGCTTTCGTGGATTGTTAGTTATTAAAGCGCTTAATGCGGGATACCACACAGCTCGCGGGAATTCCACGTAACGCAATTCAATTGAAACTCAAAATACGTTCACGTTAAACATGGCCAGCGTGAGTAACTAATGTGTTTATGCAAATTGTTAATCTGCGCTGAAAACTTTACTGAAACTTTACGCACCCCCTCGAAAACGCCTTTTTAAACTTATTTCCGCAAAAATACGGTTTTGCAAAATTAATGCTGCGCAAGGATAAAATAATTTTTCCTTTAAACTTACTCGTGTCGAAATTAATCTTCAGGCCACTCACCTTTAAATCCATATTGTGGAAAACCCTGAAACAAAAAATTGAATTAGTTAAATAAGTCTGCTGAATATAAATTAGAGATTAGTATAATTTCCTAATTTACAACGCCGATAATAAATTGAAACTGGGGAATACTGTGGAAATTCAACAAAGTACCTATTATCATCACAACATGTAAAAATTACTTCTTGAAACACACAAGCTGTTTGTTATTTATGCTTTGAACGTGTTTAGATAATGGCGAAAATAGAAAGCACTAAACAAAAGTCTCTAGCGCAAGGTTCGCGCTATGTGCGCGTTTTTTGCGGACGTTGCTTTCTTGTTCCGTAAATCCGCTCAGCATTGCGATGAAAATTAAAATTCACTACGTTCACGGCACAATGTATTTGTACGCGTGGCAGGACTATAGCACCGAATAAATCTTCCGCATTGTAATTGTTTTTTGCGGTTTGCTCTGCCTCTTTATATGTAAATTCCTATTTATAACATGACACGTTTTATCATACCAAAATATAAATAATATTCATTCAATTTCATTAATAATTCTTATCATCAAAATTATCAACATTTTATCTAAAACTCGCACAACTGGAAATTACGATTTCCTTTTTTACTTCAACCTCTAATAAACGAAATTGGTATAAAAGTCAACAATGAAATTCAAAAGATATCTGAGACGGAAAAAGGAATAAATTCAAAGCGGGTAGCGCGTGAAATACGAAGAAAATTCATGAGAACAAAGTGCTTTGTTCTTTGATCTTTAATCCTTGGAAGCGGAAAGCCAACTTATTACGTGTTATCGATAAAAATGGCTTTGTCGTAAAAGAATGCATTGCTCCTTAGTATTTCGAAAATAAAACAATACATTTTTTTAATAATTACGTTACCGACATTGTTCACAAAGCACACCAATAGAAATCAATTTAGAGAAAGAATCGAATGATTTTTCATTTAATAAGAAGCAATTTGACGCCGTGTATTCCTGACAAACACACCACACCACGAGGACTTTCCTCGAGGATAATAGCAAATAATGATGGGGGATTGAAGGCATTGAAGGAAGTAAGCATACAGCAGAAGTGAAAAGAAAACGACAAATGTGATCAAATACCACAAAAACGCGGATGTGAAGTAAAATGGAAAAATACAAAAAAAAAGAAAGGAAAATGCAGCACTACACCGAGGATAACGTGCAATTTCGCATAGACGCACGTTTTTCACATATTGTCCGTCGAGGTGTTCGCATTTCAAAAGATTCCTTAAAGGATAAAAGTCGGATGTATTATTGTGCATCCAAATCCTATATTAAGGGGGTACCCGAATTCATTTTTTCATTCATTTTCTAATTTACCGTCTTGAACATGCGTCCAACAAAGTTGCGATAGACCTATTTAATTCTTTGTAAGACTTGTGAAAAATTCAGGAATTTTTATGATATCTTTAGTACTTTTCGAGATATTGATGAAATTAGATCACAATTCTTATGACAGAAATTGTAATTTTAAGTTAGTGATACAGAGCTCCAGATTTTATTACCTTCCCGTGTTCTAATGGACAGAGATTTAAGTTTTTATGTAATACTTAAACATGCAAGTAAAACAAAAAGTTGAAGAATTAACATGATCGCTTCAAGTTAAGAATGCGTCCAACAAATTTGCGATAGACCAATTTACTTCTTTATAAGGCTTGTGAAAAATGCAGGAATTTTTATGATATCTTAAGTACTTTTCGAGATATTGATGAAATTAGATCAAATTGCTTAAAACGCAAATTCCAACAAAACAACTTTAAATTGAGATTTTCAGGAAAATGATTTCTTAAGAAACCTAAAGAATTTTTAAATTGCTTTTCTGATTACTTTATGAACGTCTTTAATTATAATTTGTTAGAAGTCTTCTCAGCTTTTATATTATCTCTTAGTTTTCTTTGCACTATTCGCTTTGACGTAATAAAATTGCGCCACTAAAAAGTTACGGCCATGATTTGCATGCAATTTTATTGCATAATATTTGTAATAAACTTATTATGTTTAATTGAAACTAACTACTGAAAAGTAATATAAACAAAGCACCAAAAAATTGATGTTACTAGATTACAATTTACGAGAACAACCGCAGGGAAATTAAACATTTAATGAACTTCCTTTATACACTTCCTAACGCGCATTGTGCGCATAGAACAAGTAGCATTTCGCGTGCAATATGCATGAAAAAGTAAATCACTTGCTGCTGCAATGTATTATTGCGTTTGCGGTGTTTTTATGCGGCTAAATGCGGCCTTTTGTGTATGACTACAGTCGCGAAATTCACGTCATAACAATAAATTATGCACGTAAATACGTTCGAAGCACGCAGCGCGCATTGACTGCACTTAACTTTTCTCTTTACCTTCTTTTTTTCATGCAACTAAAATGCCAAGAAACGGAACAAACTTTATATAAATCTCATGTGTAAATTACACTCAAATCATAATATTCCACCCTTTAAATTTTACGATTGTTTGCATTACTTGGCGTTCATCACTTAATAATCATAATCCTGCACGTAATAAAAGCTATTCACCACATAGTCAAATCAAATGAATCAACGCATCATTAACTACTCAAAGCGCGAATGAGTAGAGCGTTTGAATTGTCTAAAATTGCTAAATTTAGTATGATTTTCATGTGGATGAAAACGCAACATGTGTAGAACATGACCATACGCAAAAGGTGAACGTACGAGCCCTTGGCTTCTCGTCTAATGCAATTATCGACAAATAATGCGAGTCAAAAAGGTGGAAAAATCAATTCGCTCATACGCTCGCTCGTCGTCGAGTGACTGCAAATGAATGATAAATCGTAATACGTGATAGATACGCCAGTTATGACTCGAAGATAATAAACAGCGAAGGGTGGAAGACAAAGAGATATCGGCGAAAAGCAGGGTTTGTGAATCAATCGATTGCGTGTTCGTTTATCGCTCGAATGCATCCCAATGCGTGGGAGAGTAGCTTGCTTTTCGCATCAATTTCCCGTATAAATGCGCACTATTTCCACGTGGAAAATCATTAAAAAAACGTGAAAGAAACTTACAACTATGTTACAACCCCCTGCTTATCAAGCATGAGTAAGTTTGCCAATTAATTTTTTTCACCGAGCTGCAGCAGCAAAATAAATACGTTTTAACAGTCGCATATTTTCAATCTCCTTTCAAACCTTGTTATTAGTTCGCAATACGCGGAAAATGAATGCGAAAAACTTTTAAGGACTCCAGGAAATTGAATATGTATTTGTTTGTAGTTCCACCTCACATGTCGTATGTGAAATGCAAACCGAGTTTCACCATTTAACTTTTCGCTTAATCAAACATTAACAACCGCGCCGACTTCTAGTCATCCGTTGCGCTGCGTCCAAACGGATTAAAGTTGATACATTCAAGGAGATCAAGTCTTAATTAAATTGTGACCAACGTGCCAATCGCACTGCGCAATATCATAATCTTAAGCTATCCAATGCCCAAAATTCATCTCACAGAAATACGGTAGTTATATCACGCTGATGACATATAAATTGCAAATTCATGTTTGCTTTTCTTATAAAGCTTCTTGTGTAACCATCATATCCTTTGACTTCTTTGACAGAGTTCAACACAAATTCAGCCATGCTCTCTGGTCTTGTGCTGATATTGTATTCGAGAGATGCGGCCAAACAATCGATAGTTTAAAGGCGAACACTCCACGAGTGTCATCATATTTGCAAAGAACTCATTTGTCCCATTTAATATGCATGCAGGTACAACATTTTCCCCGGCATATTATTCATCATGACATACAAGCGTCTCGGGAATAATAGTAAAAAACATAATGGTTCACGCAGTTGTAAAATAAAATGGGAAAAAGTCATTCGAATCCTTTATGCAGGAGGGTAAAAGTCATCATCATAACACCGCCGCGCAAAGGAAATAAAAATGTGAAGTAGTTGAAAGAAGACTTGCTGAAGTTGAACGATATTCAAGAAAATTAAAAATGCTGCGCGTAAAATAGAAAAGCGAATCTCGGATGTATGAAGCGTATGCATGGGAAATTTTATGAAAACACGTGAGCATACTCACAAAAATAAAAATAGACAAACTGCCACATTGGCAGTAAAGTAAGTTTTCAATGCGGGTCTTCAACGACCGCAGACATTGCAACGCATTAGTTCAAGCAATCGTAAAAAGCTAGCAAACTTGCCTTTCCTTGATTTTTTATTCATTTCCTCGAGTGCTTTACTCGGTCCACCGCCGGAAACTTGTAATATTCGAATGCTACCAATAGGTAATGAAAATATCATGACATTTACCAACTTCAATTAGCTTTTCAGTCATTTTGTCTAATTATTTCAAAATATGTGACAAGAGTGTCATTTATTTGTCAAGTGAATGAATGTTTGTGGGCTAGCAAAATTCCTGTTTCATGCAGTTGGTAAATTATTTGTTTAAAGATTGCGTACACGTCGAACGCCAAAGTGGATCGACCAAATGGCGGCCGAGGACAACGGGAACGTCGGCCTCCTGAAGCCGATGTCCAGCAGCAATGAGGATCTGAGTGAATACACCGACGCCGATGAAAGCATCTCGGCGCCGACCGAATTTCTTGCTGAAGTACGTATGCTTTTTCTGCTTCGTTTCTTCAACATTCGAACCGAAACGAAATAGACTTCTTATTACTTTACCATCAACGCACAATTCAATTACTTCGATTAATGATTGCCTGCTCGGAGCATTCGCTATTTGTCATGTGAAACAATGGCTCGTTTTGTATAATTAGAAATGCGTAAAAACGATTGGAAATGACGTACATTCGCGAACAATTGATGCGACGCAAGAAAAGAAACGCAATACGAGCAAGGAGCCAAACGACTCCCGAAATCCTCGTACGGCAGCGGCGGCAGCAGTGCGCATTCCGGTTGCCAAACTTTGTGCCCGCCACCGGCTGATTTATGACGCCGATATTTATAGTTGTGCGAGGTCTACTTACTATTGCATTGCAGCAGGAGCGCGATTTTTCCTTTTTTGCAATAGTTGCTGGCGCGCTCGAATGCTTCATTAAAGTTTATACATTTCCTTCCCGAACAACCAAAGTCGATTATGTCAATTACGTACTTGCAAACTTTTCGACAATCAAAAGTTTATACTTAAATTGTTTAAAAACAACAGCTAGATTTTGATATACGTACGTATCCAAATACTACATAGGTATATGCAGTTAATATCAGTTCTAAATATTCATCGTTTTTCCACCCCTTTGGGAAATAATGCTTCGCTTTCCAATTGCCAAATGTAATCAAAAGTTTGCAACAAAGGATCCGCTTTCAATCAGTTCCAGCATATAACATTTCCTGCAGCTATCTATGATCGAACCGACTGAATCGGATATCCGGTAATTAAAGCTCACGAATTTGCGCAAATTAAATCATACATTTCACTATTCCATCACCTGTCTTAAGCACCCTCCGTTCTAGTTTCATTTCCATTTACATAACTAACTAACTAACGAATCCTAGCAAATGAACGAATACACTGTAAGAAGCTCAAGGAAGCTGTACAAGTGGTTGATGCACCACTTATTTATAATGACCTAAACACACCCTTAACATGCGCACAATCACACCCACAAGTACTTTGTCATCGTTATAGATAATATATATATATATACCGAACATATCTGCATGTCGAGTTTTATTACGCAAGTAATGCAAAATGTACGCACGAGGAGGAAACGCTTTTGCAATCTATATGTCAGAAACTTGCATTTTCCGCTTTCTAGGAGAACGATCATGCACATACAAGCTGTATAAGAATGCGAAATGCAAATATGCATGCCGGATGTAAGCGTCTATTTCGCATTTGCTTAGAATGTTCGCAAATGCATTCCATGCAGCGCAACCCCAAAAATTCGACTTCCATGACTCAAATGCACATGTCTGAATATTAGCACACAAAGTCCGCTACGCAGATATTAAAATATGGAAGCCAGCTAATAACGCAAATAGGAAATTTTGGAAAATACTTTATCATTTAATGAACAAACTTCTTCAAGATAGACGGCTTCGAATGCATAATGAGCCTGTTTGAGAAAGGTAAATTTGACATTTAACAAGGGGTTGAATGTCAATGGCGATGACAATTTGCCTCCTGAACGCATTCATAATGAACGCGAACAAAGCGACGCGTTGATGGGCGCGAGACGTGTGAAAGTATTACAAAAGTCGACGTCGTGATTGAAGCAGGAATTTACCAGCTGAGACGTGCAGGAGCAGGAGCAGGATGTGCAGCCCCTGGAGCACTAAAACCGCGCCGCTCAAGTACTCTGCGCTGAATTGTTCATGGCACGCGCTCAAGGCACGTACACTTGCATTGAAACCGATTTGAAGAAGTACGAAAGTGTTTTTGAGACTGTCGCGTCCGATGTTTAAGTTTTCCTTTTCATTCCAGCCTATTCAACGAGCTTTATCATTTTCATAGTATTAGCACAAGTCGCTTACAGGACAAGGCTTGCAACGATTTCTCTACCTTTGATATTGTCCTACATTCTACGACTTAAATAATTTATGAAATTTGAACGGAGATTTACTGTAAGACAAAATAGAACATACAAGTCTTCCAAAGTCTGACACTCTTAGACCTAGATACCGTCAACCGTATAAATAAAAGCGCACCAGCAACCAAACCGGAAATGTCGTAAATTTAGCGGGCGGGTAGGTGCTGATTGTGACATACGGGTGGATGGTCTTTGCGTCGCCATCCAGCAAGTTGTTCTTACCAACCGTATGAGGTGGCTATGCGGAAATCAACATAATCAAGAGCAATACTTCTGGGCAATTTGCATGCATTTCGCGTGTATTTCGCTGCTGCGTGTTACACAATTTCGCAATTTGCGCCTCGCGCAAACTGGGCCAAAACCCGCCCGCTTTTCAATGGGAAAACGTTTTCGTCTTGATTATTCCACCCCAGAATATGCGATGCGTTTTATGCATTTATGCATTGTTTCACAAATCATATCGCTGAATAATAAATAATTACTAATGAATGCCTTGTTGTTCTCGTTCACAGTTCTTATCGGCAGTTATGCTAAAAGACTACGAGACTGCATTGAAATACTGCAAGCTGAGTAAGTACAATTTTTTACCCTTCATGTTTTTAAAATGTCTATTCCAAAGTTCACTTGACAGTTATTACCCACTTTATTGCGATTTCTTTAAATTTATAGTTCTGCAGTACGAGCCTAATAATGTCACAGCAAAGGAGTTTTATCCGCTGATTTTGGAGAAGCTCAAAATGCAGCATATGCGTAAGTCTCACAAAGTACTTGCAACTTAATTAAATCTCGAGTCGTGGCGCAAAATTAATTAATCCCATTATAAATAAGTGGCAATAACAAAAGAATTTACAGAGGAAGATGACGACGATGAAGAGAACGACGATAGCAGTTCGAGTTCGAGTTCCTCGTCCGATTCAGAAAGCAGTAGCTCAGATGATAGCAGTGATCAAGTACGTATCATAAAACCAATAAATTATGCGTGTTATGCAAACAAATATATAAACACGCAGGACGAAGATGACGACGAGGAAGAGGACGAAGAAGACGAAGTGGATGGCGTTGGCGGAGCGGGAGCCGCTGATAAGCGGTCAAAAGGATCGTCGGACGGTGGTGATGCCACCACAGGCAGCTACTCCAGCCTGGAAGATGACGAACCGGAAATTGACCAGCTGGCTGCGCTCGCGGCCAGATTCCAGATCGACAACGTGAACATCGGCAACGGAAATAAACTATGTGAGTGCATACGCTCATTTCCGGTCAAATCATGCATCCTAAATAACTAACTAATCATCATCCATTTTTACGCAACGTTTCAGGCGTGACCGACTTTAAAATGCATCACCACAACCAGCATGCGAATCCGCGCGCCGCATCAAATAAGATCTACGCAAACGCGTCCGCGATGGCATCGGCGGCGGCTGCAGCGGTAGTTGCGGCGGCGCACACTACCACCGTGTACGCGAATGAAACTAGCCTGCCCTTTGGCAGCTCCGATTCCGAATCACCCACCGAACCCGTCAGTCAGCAAACAATAGCGATGTTGCGTGCAAAAGTCGTGCCAAACAAAAATTAGAGCTTAAGCAGTACCACCCCCGCCCCCTCAAACCTTCTCCTAATTAAATATATGTAAATGAATAGCAAATACTTGCATGTAATATGCGTATGAGTATAAATTTCAAGAAGTGACGGACATTGCGTGAAAGAATCCTTTTCTTACTCTTGTTTTCTAACACAAAGAAATCAACCACTAAGTCATACTAAACATATTTAAATAAGTTATATACGTATAAAATATAAATATGCCATAAGTTTCAATACCGTAAAATTTAAACAACAGTATTATATTATATTCGTATCTGAATCGTCCACATTTCGTAAGATTTTATACGATTAAATTTCAAAAAAGGAAAACTTTCAAAACACTAATTCATTAATATTTAATTGGTCAGTGCATAAACGGAAGAAGTGATCAAGTATATAGCATTATTATTATTATTAGTTGGTGTACCTGATAAGAAATTTTGATCTTGATTCATTTCGATAATCAAAAGTTAAAAACTAAAATCTCTCAATGTAAAAAACAAGCACGTATGTTTGATTTTGTCATCAACGTATCGGTACAAATGACGAGAATATGACAATGAGAATGGCATATATATTTTTCTATATTTTGTAATATTTAATTCAACTTAGGGAGTACGTACGTATAATTGAAACCTGACCAAGATGATAATGAAAATGCATTGATAGAAAATGTAAGTTAAACTGACACAAACCGGATACTCAAACTTGCGCGTTTCCCAAAACACTTTAAAAACACAAGAAAAAGCAACACGATTCTTCCAAATTGAACACGGTGTTTCTCCCAAGATATTTTTGGAAATTAAACTTCTTAAAATTCCCTGAATATTGTTTATCTACAAAAAAAAAGCGCTAATTTATATTTAACGTAAATAACCATTTAGTTATCCAATTAAATTTTGGGAGAACCCATTCACTAACAAGACTGACAAGACGCTAATGTGTACCTAAAGAACTGTAACAAACAATTTTGAGTTAATCAAGAAGATTAACTCAAAATAGAAATGCAAATGCAACAAATCAAAGCAACTTTTCGTTAAGCAGCTTGCTTCACTTCAATCACGATTGATTTACTTCGTAAATTTACTTGCAAGTAAGATTTCTTGAAATTTTACTAATTATAAGTAAAATTTAAAAACTATGACATATCTCAATGTTGATGACTTTGTAGGCAAAATACCAATATAAGAAAAATTGTCCATTAACGTGGCGTATTTGTTTGTACCATACCATTTTGAATTTTATCAAAATGCAAAGAAAAATAATCTCGTAAGTGGCACTAAAATCAAATTAAACTGTAATCTATAATTGAATACCACGCCGATTATACCAAAACTACTAAAAAATGATATAGTAACAAAATCAAACTGGTATGGTTCACGATCTATCATTAACTGCATCTAAGATATACATATATGTAAAGTGTTGTAGAAAATACCATTTTTAAACCTTTTTGAACATGTAGTACGAATAGTTGTTGCATTTAAATGCAACAAATTGTGAATGGAAAGATGAGGCCTTCATGCAACAAATAACAAGTTTCATAATGAATAATGAAACGTAACTAATTACACGACTTGATTATAGTTTTAAAGAAACCCATCTTAAACCAAGAACGAATAAAGCTAAAACGTTTCGTTTCCTCCCGCAAAGAATTAGCCCAAAGTATTTTGACATAAGAAGGATTATGTTCGATTTAGACTTAATCGTACTCTATAAAATTCACCGACTTGAAACCATTGTAATAATATGTAAATCTCTACAGTGTAAAGAAGTAAATAAATAAAGCATATCATCCAATTCGATTTTAGGGCACCAGTAAACGGTACCAAAAATATTTTCATATTTTGATAAGATAAGTTGAAATTTTCAAAGCTCCAAACTTTATCCACCTCTAGCAAACGATTGTGTCTATGATAATACTTCAATCAATTTTCAATTGCGAACATCGATTGAAAATTTATTGACACAAATAAAGTTCATATATATATTTTATATATGTAAAGTAAACGTTAATATACAGTAGTTTCTCCACTCTGTTCTCATACATATTTCACATTCTCACAGTCGTTCAAAAACTTCTCCACAATTTTCAATCTTTTTTTTCCTCTTTGTTAACAATGGCATTGCGATAATATTTTCTATCTGGTCAATTGCTTGCGAACCCTTAATCAACTCTTCGTCGGAGTGGGAGTTGTCTTCCAAGCCCTTAAACGAGAAACGCACACAGTAGTGACACAGAGACAGTCAATATTGAATATTAAATAAGGGAAATCGCAAAGAATAATACTCTAGAAGAGAAAGTAACCCAAGCCAACACAGACCTAATCCATTCAGAAACTCTGGCATTACGAGGACATCAACTTACTTGAGACTATCATTATGTGTTTTGTACTCCATGGTAGTTGTGAGAGGTAAGTTCAGCAGTCGCTTGAGCGCGTCTCGAATACGTGCTGTCGTTACCTGATCAGAGGCAGTGCGATTCCAAATACTCAGCAGGTCTTCCTGATAGCGTACTGAGACAACCACACCACAGATTTCATTTCCAGCCTAAAATAATGTGGATTCAGCACACCAAACTTAACAACACATCTACCAATTTGCCCCAATTGAATTAGTGCGTATAGTCAACTGCATAGAAACAACAATACCATAAACTGCTCGCCCAGCATTGCCATACAAAGATTTTCCCAGGCGCGGCTTGCCTGCCCTTTCCGCACCCGGATGACCCATTTGCCACCTTTACTATTTGCAGGATCTTCCCACATTGGCTGAATACCCTTTTTGAACAAATGGAGGTCTGTATGAAGTGGCAGGTCATGGAGGCGAATTATGTGACTGTATAAGGCCCACCACTGTTCGACAGTGGCAACTTGTCCAACAAGACGCAGGGCTTGACTGTAACCCTGAGAGCTATAGTTTTGCACTTGGGCATTACGCGCAGTGAGACTTGGGCGACGTGAATACCAGAGGCAGTATGCATGCTGCAGTCTGTGCTCCCCATTTGGGTACTCCACAGGCCCCAGGTCCAACACACCATTGTTCATATCATCTTCACCGCTCCCGCTGTCTGAACTTTCTGTGTTTTGTTTAAGCCTACAAAGTGCAATTGCCGTTAGGACGTCGACCAGTTACCAATGCGCCAAAAAGGAGAGCAAATCGTTTTCAGTCGCAGCATATTGTGTAAACGATGTGCGCTATTAGGGTTATGAGATCTTGCCCATACTCACGCGTCGAATTTGTTGGACATATTGGCGGTGATTGCAGCTGCGTAACGTGATTGGGATCGGCGGAGCACTTAGTTATTAGAATTGTGATTAGAGTTTATGTTAAAAATACTTTTATCACAGATTGTCTACGTTGAATTGTTTGAAATAATACCGTTCGCAATGTTTTTGACATAAAATACACACCGGACATCAAAGAAAACAGACACGATACGAGATGTCCATAAAGATGAGTACGTAGAGCCAAAAAACATCCAGCGCCCTCAATTCAATGTGCTACATCAGATTTATTCAATTTAATATTGAAATCACCTTTTAACAAATAATATACAAATATTATTTGTAATCTATATCATACTACCAAAGTTTTAATACATTGGATATCCATTTTCCCATGTTCTAAGTGAAACATCAGTCAAACAGATATTGAGGTTAGTGTTTGTACGCATTGTGCTTTAAAAACGCCGAAGAGTTCATAACAATATCAAGTGTGATGGCTTCTGACTCCAAGAAACTAGATAAAAAAGGCAAACCAATGACGCCCGAAGAGATCCTCGCAGGCTTTAATCAATTACGACAGGATCAACGAAACTATGCTACAAAACTAACCGAATTTGAATGTGAAGTCAATGAGCACAAGTAAGTTGACACATGCTTCTCAAATCAGGCCTTATTTGGTAATAAGCTGAAATATTTCACTAATAATTAAGAATACCTTATGTACACAATGAAAATCACATGAATTAATGTAATTTTAATATTGTAGCATGGTCATTGAGACCTTAAAGAATGTTGATGCAGAACGGAAGTGTCACAGACTTATTGGTGGCATTTTGGTGGAAATGCAAGTGAAAGATGTACTTCCAGCTGTTGTATCCAACAAGGAAAATGTAGAAGGCATTATAGTGAAATGTAAGGAAATGCTCACTAAAATAGGCCAAGAACTGATTGAATACAAAGAAAAGCACAGCATCAAAATACGTGGTGAAGAGGAACTGAAACCAACTCATGAGGCCACTGAAGGAAGTAAAGAAGAAGCTCGTGGAAACGTTCTTGTATCATAATAACGTCTAAAGCAATTAATTACTTTTTTTGATATATAGTTATTTTACATATTTCATTTTTCTACTTTGTATTATGCAGTTTTTTGATTTCTGTGCAAATCTAAATGTTTCTATTTAGGAAATGTTAGCTTTCTATATCATGTTTAGCATTGATTCTACTGTACACCTCCACTTGATTATCAGATAAACATTTTCGTTGCTATAAATATGGCGTATTATTGAGCAAATAACAATCAAGTGCCTTATCAGTATTTTATTAGAAGTGAGCGTAGTAGATTAGTTATTTGTTAGCATTGCGCGTCGTTCGCACCCATCTACAAAATGACTATTAAAGTTACTAATAAGTTCTTTTACGATTCGCGTTTATTAATAGGTATTTGTATCGTGTTTAGCAATTGTATAGTTAATGCGTACGGAGAATGTGAAAATTCATGCATGTGTTTCTATGACGGCCAGCATTTTATCATGGATTGTGCGCGAACTGACTTAAATTCAGTGCCGCTAACTGCTCACCTGGAGCATATCGAATACATGGATATTTCCCACAATAATATATCCAATCTAATACTTGATGACGATAGATTTGTTAATCGAGATTTGCGCGTTCTTAAGGCACATCACAATGCAATAACTACGATATCCGCAAGTTTCTTAAAAAGTGTACCACACCTTACGTATTTGGATGTGAGCCATAATAAGATAACGCGATTGGAGTTAAATTGTTTTGAGAACACACCCAGTGTGCACTACCTTGATCTCAGCTTCAACAGCATCGAGAATTTGCCCGAGAAGATTTTCGCACCGATTAAAAATCTACGCCACTTGGACTTGAGTTACAACTCGATTGGAAATCAATTAACGAAGTACAAGTCTCTAACTACCTCTGGATTAGGATTTGTTGACAAAATCGATACGTTACGATTGAATGCAATTAATTTAACTAGTTGTGCAAATGCATTTTTCGTTAATTTGACGCTTGCTCATTTGTCACTCGCTGATAACGATATGCATAGCATACCTGTACTTCCAGAAACGTTGGAATCACTTGATCTATCCGGAAATTTATACACAAGCATCGCAGCAAGGGATTTAACATTTGTGCACTTAAAGAAACTCCATTTAAATCGTTTACCGAATTTGGAAGTTTTAGAAAACTATGCTTTCTATAATCTTATATCCTTGGAGGATATAGAAATCGAGCATTGTCCGAAACTGAAACAATTGAATGATAAAGCCTTTGGTGTTTTGTACGATAAAGAAATATTTAATATAACTAGCATATCTATTCGAGGCAATGGATTGCGCGCATTAAATGAATCCTATTTCTATTTGTTCAATAAAGCAAAACAAGTTGACATCAGTGACAATCCTTGGATTTGCGATTGTGGCGTAACATGGATGAAACTCGTCAAAAATAAGTTCATCAACACAATGTATACACGGTAATGTGATCTTCATTAATTAGCCGCTTCAAATATTTAAAAACTTCTCGTTATAGATGCGTAGCTCCTAGGAAATTGAGGAATCACGAACTCCTGAGTTTAAATGATAATCAACTACCAAAATGCAATATCCGTTCGCATCTACGAACGCAGAAAATTCTCACTTCCGTTATTTGCATACTCATCGTAGTTTTACTATGCGTGATCTTGTATTTACTTTACTTAGCGCCATTCAAGGGTAATCGAAGTAATCGTCTAATTGGTAATCAATCACCATATAATGGAGTTATGGTCATCCAGGAAGATGACCATTATTGAAAATTGTAAATATAATTAATGCAAGTTTGATATTATTGTAGTTTTCTACTTTGTTTGAAGTAAACGAGATTTGGTTAAACTGTGTTGTTATTAATTATCAAACAAGTAAGCACGTAATCGTCAGGATAGTACGCCATACGTCATGCGACGTCCTCTAGTTAGAGGACAATACTAATGAATATAATTCGATTTAATTTGACTTCCATTGGCCCGCGCGCGCGCAATTGTAATCATTCTGTCGCAATGAAACGCATCGGGAGCCTGTCGAAAAGCCACCGACATAAAAACGCATGGCGAACAAAGAATGCAAATGAATAAATAATAACATAATAAAACGGTTATTGTCGTTCGTCGGTCGGTGTATGAATAAATTGAGGGAGAGCGCGCGCTTTGCCCCTTTTGCGTGAAGCTACTGTCATTGATGGCGATTCGTCCAAGCAGAAGACATCGGATCTGTCCGATGAACAGCAATAAAGTGGGCGCATTCGCGGCATTATCGTCATCATCATCTAATGATGATTATATTCATGTACACAGTCGCCTCTTGCAATTGTTTCAAGTAAACAAAACTATTTCAAATTCAAAACTTCCCAAGAGATCAAATAGTAAATTCTGCATTCATTTCTAGCTAGTAATAAACTAAACTAATTTACGTTGTTTCAATCTGAATAAACCATGAGAATATCCCGTTTCCCAGTTGTGGTTGTACTGTAGGCATTCAGCGAGAAGAGGAACGACGAAAGGATATAGTACGATAGAGATGGAGGAAAATGATAGGATAAAAAAAGGGTAGATAAATTGATTCGGTCGGTCAGCGTAGTAACGTTGCTGAATGCCTTTGTCAACTTCAATTTACATTCGTCGGCGTTCTTTTTGCGCCCGCCTCACCGTGTTTTCGTCTCATTTGTCATCCCGCTGGGCGAATTTCGAGCAATTTGCTCAAGCTCCATGAATCATTTAACCTTTTGCTCCATGTATCTCTTTTCTCTCTACAAACTACTCCTCCTACCTTTCTCTTTATTTATATACTATTTAGCTTTTGTTTCAATCCGAAATCCACAACTATTGATACGATAAATTAAGTTTTTTGTCGTATTGATATGACTAAAACTTATTATCGATAATCAAACAATACTAAATTATCAATGAAATGGAATTTCGTATATTATTATTCAACAAAATGCATGCGTCAAATTCGGTTATTTTTACGTTTTGAACAATTGAAAACTTTATAATTGTGGTGAGAAGAAAATCATGTTTTCTTTCGACCTTTCTCAATACGCAAAGGGTGACTGCCAAATTATATCTGCTTTGCACACCTTTCAACCACCGCAGGGTGTCAAGGGCAAAATTGTTATATTATCACCGGACTTCCCTAATGAGCGGATTATCGCGCGTTATACCCATTCATTGCGCTTACTTCTTCGTGCATGCGGCACGTACAATTGCGCATTGTGTACAAATAATGTAAAAGATGCAAATACACTTACATAATGCACACAATGTACCTAGATACCACACTACGTATGCATTTATTCAAGAGAAATAACCGAGTAACCACATAAGCTGCAACTTGCTCAAATCCAATGACAGAGCGGATTTCAGTGACGCAAGACTAAATCGGATGTGAATTTCCCCAATTTCCCTTTCTGTACGTATCTTGTACGTATTTTTTGTTGTTGTTGTTGTTCATTTTCCACTCATTGCATTCTAGTCCTTAGTCCTTGGGAATTTACCGATCAAAGTTCATCGTCTCAAACTCTCAACTATTTAAACTCAAGTTTTGTGAGTTAATTTAACCAATTAATTTATTCATAGCCTGCTTAATTAACGCTTAATTGAGAATTCAATTAATTTAAAAGTATTTTTGTTTATGATAAATGAGCCGACATTAATATTTCATGTATGAGCGCACCCGCCATGTAATTTAATCCCGCAAAAATCATTCAAAGAACGCCTTTAAAAATGCGCTCAATTGTGATCGAAACGTTGAAATTTAACGCAAAATGGCACAGCAGCCACATTGAATAATATCGATTACTTTTATACGCATCCAACATCATCTTTATCAAGCTGGAATAAAGAGAAGAAATCGATATTGAAAAGAAAAATAAAGCAAATCCTGCTACTCTTTCTTCTCTTCTTGGCGATGCACCAAATAATGAAGATGATGAGAAAATGTGCAACTTGATGCTTTACTAATAGGGTGGTCGATTACAGAATTCTGTAAAGTTTCATTAATGATAAAATCAAGTCATCAACTTATTTGCCAAAGTAAGTTGGTAATTTAACACTTGACTATCCAAAAATATTATCATCTACTAGTCGTAATTTTATGAGATTATATTGATGCGATATTTGTATGAATAGCAAAACAATGAAATTATCTTCTCGTTTCCGTCCTGCACTCAAAACATAAGAAAACCGGAAAATCTCCAGTGCTAAACTCCCCAGACGCTCCTAGTTTGCATCGCCCCCCCTGAAACAGCGCACTTTGCTTCTCTTCTATCGCATCGTTTTCTTGCTTCCACTGATGGTGGTGGTTCTGATAACAGTGGTAACAATGGGGTAACAATAGCACGCGATAATCTAGTTGCGTGAATTGAAAATACAGAGGGTGAGCGCAGAGAGAGCTGCAATCAGCATCTCTGCGACGACGAGTTTAAAGAAGGGATGCGCGCTCGCTGACCGTCGCATTCATCCACTTTTGATAGGCGAAGAAAGCGACAAAGGAGAGCTTCTCTCCTTCTGGAGCGCCCGGCCGACCGTAACAATTGAGTCCCGACGTCCCGCACACGGAACGAAATTTCCTTTTTCAATTTTCTCCCGACTATGTCAATCTCTTACGCTTATTTTGCTCGTTCGTACGCGGGACGCGCGCATAAAAGAGACGAGCCAGACATTGCTCACAATGGAACGCGACAGACGAAAAACGAAGCGTTCACCGAGAAATATGACCGAATATGAGTTTCCTACAATTTATTGATGTTCATACCTTAGATTTCCCATGACTATAATTTTTTCTTGCCGGTAAATTGATATTTTTACTTGGGAGAATATTTTATAATCCATAAAATTAAAACCAGAGCTAAAATAAGAAAATCAAGACGTAATTCGGAATTAACGCAACTTTCCTAGCACATTTTTCTGACAAATTAAAATCACAGCCAAAAGAATAGCAAAATTGCTAGAGATAAATTGGGAAATTCCCGACGAATATTTCTTTGGATAGTTTGAATAGCTAAACGTGCAGATTGATAACTCGCCAACATTAACAGATTTCTTTCATCGACCGACGGCTAATCCCATGTTGTTGAAGCCGACCCGGACGAGCCAATGGATAAATCGAAAACAGTATTTGTTTGTGCGCATTTCACTATTTGTGTTCGATGATGATCATAACCCTCAGTGCGTACGAAACGTATTTTAAACGGCAGCGCGCCCAATGCATGTTTTCCATTCGCAGCTTACAGGAGGGGATCTCTCTTCCTGCAGGCAACGTGGAAAACCGTGTTGGACTTTTGTCTGCTAATCTGACATGCCATAATAGTCAAATCGGATTTGGTGGTGTGCTGAATGCGTCAATGATTGACACTCACTGTTTCCCCAGTTCTTTACTTTCGCTGCGTCAAACAACATCATAAAAATTGCATTAAAAATGCTAGCGCAAAAATTCTTTGCATTTCATACAATTTCCAACATAATTTTCACCAGCCCAGCTTTCATCTTTATGTCTTACTGTAAGTAATATAATATCCTATCGCGCATTGGTTATTAGTTAATGGATTCGTTCAGAATGCGTTATTAATCTTTATGCGCATTAATATTCGAATTCTCTTGACATCTGGCGAATTTAATGCATTTCATATTTCAGTTTTAAAATGTATTCTACATATTTTCCCCCTCGGTATAGTATCAATAAATAAATCCATGTTTTACTTTGTTTAAACCTCACTACGACCGTGTAATTATAAGCTACTTAACTCTTCAGTCATTAAAACTGTCAACGTCCTGTCGCATCTTCACACTTTGCGCGCGTTGCACTCAAAGGCAGACAATTAAGGCGCGTAAACAATAAAATAATTAACACGACCACTCGTCTCTGATCATGATAAAGAGCAAAATTCGAGGGAAGCATTCATCTAATCAACACATCTTCTTATCTCAGCAACAATTAGTTGACGAGCGCATACGCGTGAACCAAAACGTCATCAAACTGTTTGTAAAAATCATTGGCTGTGCACTGATAATTATGTGAAAATGGTGTGCAACAACGAGACAATAATAATCGTCATTTTAACGTGCGCATCACAAGATGAACAAGATAACATAATGTGAAGCAAAAATGTCATCGTCTTTTTCATAATAATCTAACAATTTAAACCCGCTTCCAACAGTGCATTTCATTCAATTTCATTTTTTCCGCAATTTACACAAAATGAATTCAAACTCCAATTGTTGTACACATGTTTCGTTAATCGAATAGAAACAGTACACGGAATTATTTGTATTTACATGCGCGGATTTGTGTATTGTCAGGGTGTAATGCAGTAGCACATGCTTAAAAAGCAGCATTCAATGAGGGTGGCTCCAACGCTTTGTAAAAAAAAGAATAACGCACGAGTGACAATATAAATAATGCGCAGCTATATGTTAAATCCTATTAAGTAAATCGCTTTGTAATCATGATTGTAATCATGCTCGTAACACGCAAATAAATGCCCTATACCTTTATGACTGAAATCAGTTCGTTCTCGCGTAGGTATAGAATTTAATATTTTATTGAAGGCTTGCGTCCGTTTGGGAAACGGTTTAAAATTAGTTTAGCGCTACGTATTTGGAGCGCCACCGCATGTAAAATATCATTCACTATATTCGGCGAGTGGAGAGACATTGAAATAGCATGAAACACATGTTCCCGAATGTGCGTTTAAATGCTCGGAAATGTTTTTACAAATTGTAATTTGAACTGTACGCTTCTTAGTTCTTCCTTTTTCTTCCTTTCTTGTTTTTGCCTTTAATTCCTCGTTTGCTTACTCGTTTGCTTGTTGATATGATTCATACGTTGCTCTGAACTTCTTTTCTCGAGTTAATAATGAGTTAATTGATAATTCAAGCAATTCATGAAAATTGCAAATTTACGCTGAATTTTTTCAGAGCATTGAATAATTTGCTATCTGATTACCTATCAAAATTCAATGAATATTGAATTATTACGAGTTTCATCTCAACCAAAGCAGATTGAACATTTTAACTGTTTTTCGACAAGTCATGCAGTTTGAGACTCTTCTGCTGTTGTTGCTTCCTCATCGCTTCTTCGGCTGCGACTTAATATGGTGTATCTTATGTACATTCAACTAAAACAAGCATGCTAAACGAGAAGAGCAGCCGAAGAAATCGACGCAGTGACTGTTTGTTTATTTGTTTGGCAAGTTGGTGGCGTGGCGCCAGCCATTAAGTTGTTGATGTTGTTCTTCTTGTCAACGAGCGCCACATCCCCTTCTTGCCCGAATCAAAAAAAGAAGAAGAAAAAACCTTACTCAGCCGTCTGGCCGCCTCCGAATTTCTGCTCACAGCATATAATTATACACAACCAACGGATGCAACTTGTCTTCTCACATAAGAGAGCGTCAAAAACGAGTAAGAAATCATTCATTAACCAACAATTCAAAATAGCAATGAAATAAATTTATGAATCAACCCCACATGCGAAAGTGTCACTCAAACCACAAAGGTGTTGACTATCACCGCGTCAATTACGCTGGCTGTGGTAAAGGTTTAAAAACATTTGTGACAAGCCATTGTGCATTCGACGCCATTGATAGCTATCTGAAATCTGGCAAAAGTGGAACAAACCCAACACCCTTTACGATTACAAATGGTATTCTTATCTGATACCCAACCAACTTAATTCATCCAGCTCTTTGCTTGAAACTCATGGCTGAACACGAGAATGAGTACCAGATTACAACGAGAGATAAAAATAAAGCACGATGCGCGTTTTGTGCTCCTGACTGGCGAAGGACCTATTGAATTACCATTGAGTTTAACCCCCATTCCGCCTCACTAGCGCGCATGCGCGTCCAAATTATTATTATTATTATCATCCGCATCATCATCATCATCATCGCCGTGGTGGTTTTGGTTGATTATATTACCAAAATTGCGAATGCTACTCGTATCTGGTGCGCACAATTGATACCCTCATTCAACCACCGTCTCTTTCTACATCATCTTAAATCTGAATGCGTACGCGAATGAGAAAGACAGGGTGTGTAATTCGATTCGTTGGTGCATCGTTTTTGGCACGCTGCACGCAGCTTCGATCCCGTCAGTTGCATTAACATCCGATGCAATGCCTCACAATAGTCTTGTTTCGCTGCCATGAATGACTTGATTCAACTCGCGGTCATTATTAAGGTAAGTTTAGACGCTTATTACAGCCGAATCGTGTTAGCGATGCGAAAAAACGGCGTTTAACTCGAAATGCCAGACTCGCTTAAATCACTTAACCGAATTATTGGATGATCAACCGGATTGGGTTACGCATTCGTGGTCGGTGTATTGATCTTTAACGTTCGCATCTTGTACCTATTGCAAAGCTGCGCAAAATATTTTCCGGTTGGTGGCACATTTTTTCCTCGCAACTTAATTAAATATCGCACACAACATTTTCTTGTTTATCCTTCGATAATTTGCACATAAAAAGCCTGCGATAAATATGCGAGGAAGTATTCAATAAGTATTCAAGTGAATTTCATATTCAAAGAAGGATATTTCCAGGAACAGAAATAGTCCTGTAGAAAATCAATATCAATATCTACACCACGGTGACGTGAATATATCCCCTACCGGTGTAGGTGCATACACACCTAATGGATTGTTACTGATAAGACCTATGTAGTTAATGCACACTCGAATTGGAACTTGATGCTTGTATTAGCATTACGTACAAATTCCCTCCACGCACACGTGGACGATCACTAACTACTACCATGCGGAGAGCCATAATGGCTGAGTCGAGTTGAAGTTGGTGTATTGGTGACGACATCCGCAACCCAACATACGCTGTTTAAACTGTGTGTGGAGTGGAAACAGGTAAGTCATCGATCTTCCCAGTTGCTCAACACAGACAGACGCACACCATGCTTACTGGATAGACTTGCCCTATCACCGCTCAACAACACACACTCTTCGCGCGATGCCGCGAGAGCTACACCTATAAATTACATTCGCGCGCGCAATAACACCGCACGTACGGTAGTTAGGTGCACGCCACGTGCAGACCCCGCCTCGCAGAGATAGCCGACAAGGATTGGCGGCGTGCGGCTGATAAGCAGCTCTTCAGGCGATGGCAGGACACGCCTCGCGATTTGCCACGGAGGGAGGTAGCGGCGAGCGATGATGCTCCGTGGGCCGAAGGATACCCTACTTAGCCGCTCAGTGTTGTGCGAACCTCGCGCGCGCACCTATACGGTTGGCAGTCGGCTGGCAATGAGATAAACAATTGAGACAATTGTTCCGAACGCAAAATATGTAAAGCACCATCATCCCCAGATCCACATGGTATGGTGCTGGATGTCGACTACGAAACGAGTGCGCGAGTCCATTGATCCAATGTGGAGCGAACATGTGCGTTGAATGAGAGAGATCAAGTGCGATTGTGAAAATTCAAGGACTCTCGAGGACTCAGTTTCGCGTAAACAAATTACATCCTTCCTAGCACGCTGGCAACTCACATGGCGCTAGGATTGACACCCGGCCTGTGTTCCGGCAGCTCGGGACCAGGCTCCGGCGGGCACTCGGACACGTCGTCCTCGCCGGGTATCACCATCCCACCGGCACCCACGTCCGGCGTCACGATACCCATCGCGCCGCAGCCCATCTTGCCGAACCCGATGTTCGCCCTGCCGACGCTCAACTTTACCGTCACCCAGGTGGCGGCCGTGTGCGAGACGCTCGAGGAGAGCGGAGACATCGAAAGACTCGCGAGATTCCTGTGGTCGCTGCCCGTCGCTCATCCCAACATTGGCGAGCTCAACAAGAGCGAGGCCGTGTTACGCGCCCGCGCGATCGTGAGCTTTCACAGCGGTAATTTTCGCGACCTGTACACCATCCTGGAAACGCACAAATTCACCAAGACGTCGCACGGGAAGCTGCAAGCAATGTGGCTGGAAGCGCACTACCAAGAGGCGGAAAAACTACGCGGCAGAGCGCTCGGTCCCGTGGATAAATACCGCGTGAGAAAGAAGTTTCCACTGCCGAGGACCATCTGGGATGGTGAACAGAAAACCCATTGTTTCAAGGAGCGCACGAGAAGCCTGCTACGCGAGTGGTATCTCCAGGATCCGTATCCTAATCCAACCAAGAAACGAGAACTCGCCCAGGCGACGGGACTGACGCCGACGCAAGTTGGCAATTGGTTCAAAAATCGGCGACAGCGTGATCGAGCTGCAGCTGCTAAAAATCGGTATGTCAAATTCAAATTTCAATATCTCCAATAATTTAAAACTCCTGCAAACATCTTCCGTAAATGCGACGGAAAAACCAAGGCGAAATGTTGGTGCGTGTCAAGTTGAGAGCACAATGCCAGAAATCTTCTAATCTTAACGATTATCCGCCGCGCTAAACGTCGCACTAAGCCTTTGCGGACATGTTAAAGTCCTAACTACTCAAAGTTTCGGGGTTTTTCCCAAGATCTCTCTCGCGTCGAGTGGGAACACTTCCTACACGAGTCTATTTTTAAAATACCTGGTTAAATATCGCAATAAACTTTTTCCATTTGACATTTAATAAACATTAATTATCAACGTCAAGCAATAACCGTATAACAGTAGTACCTATGCATTTGATGCATCTCGTTCGTTACCGCAAATACCAAAGCACAAACATTATTTATACTTTGATTACACGTTACGTAAACCCATTTATGACTTGATATTCAAAGACTACTGAATTTCCAATCACGACTAGGTGAGAATACCAATCTAAACCGAAAAGAGATTTATGCGTTTATCATCTATCCACCCGGATGTTCAAGCGGAGCACAAAATACGCAGCGTGCAAGCGAGTGAATTGAACAATCAGGAATATCAAAAACTGTATCAGAATTTGATCAGGAAAGCAAGCAAAGCCGGCAATCTTTATCGTGTTTATACATGCTATCCGATGGCATAAATATGCTGGCCGGCCATTCGGTAGCACTAGCAGCAGCAGTAGACTTTGATGCTCTTTCTCAGACTCTGTGAACAACAACAACAACGCAAACGAGTGTCTTGTAATTACAGGTTGAAAGCTGATAAATGTGGTGCGCGAAGCACACTGCGGTCGAGTGCTATTAGTTAACAACTCGCTCCGTTTTGCTGCTGCTTACTTACTGCGCGCTATCAATGCGTATATCTTCTCAAGTGCAATACGTGTTGGTGTTAGAAGAAGGCGTACTAATAGTCGGATTTATAAACTATCCAACGCATGCACCTAGCCTGTTCAACTTTTGCTTATTTTGCATTACAAATATTTCAATATGCGGCGGCGCGGTGCAATGTACACTTGATTGCTTCATTTCGTTTCTGCGTCTTTACGGACAAAGCTAAAATTTACTTATCAATTGAGCCATCTGAACATTTCTGTTCAAATTTACATTATTTCAACTTGATTTCCAAGTGCACGAAGCAGTAACAAATGTATATAAAACAACCCCCCATGCTCTTCAAGAGAACGTTTTGTTCCTTGCTTGCTTGCTCGCTTCTAACCCTAAAATCACATAATATGCGATTACAGTTATTAAGTTACCGAGTGACTCAATTGAATAGCGCCCCCCATTTATTTATTTTTTCATTTTTCGAGGGCAGCAGTTCGGTCGCTGTTTGATTCCATTCAGATGCGTTTATTGAGGTGGAAAATGTTACAATTCCATTTGTTTCATGCAACTTCAGCGCAAATTTATTGCAGGCAGCAATATTTAAACAAAATTAAATGTTTGCCGTAAATTTCACATTAATTCTGCATTTCCGGTATGAATTTCGACATCACGTCATTAGAATAATTATTCGCAATTCTCACATTCGCGAACCGGTTCGAGGCTACTCATTGGAGAAATCGAATTAATGCGATGCATACTGATAACGAAATAGTCGTGCAAAATTATGTTCAACTTATGAATGAAATATTTCAAGTTTTGCCTAATGAGTCGAGTCGCTCGACTACATTGCATTTAATTCGCCGAATAGTTAATTGAAAATTCCGAGTAAGTATCGGAAATATTTTAATTTTCTACAGGGCCTTTGCAATCCCGCGGCGAAGTGAGATGTTATGCTCACTACGTTTGAGGCGCAAATGAAAAATGGCAATCGCAGAATATCAACGTGGAAGGCAGAACGTCACTAATGACGTAATTAGCGTCAGGCAATGAATACGATTAATATGTATATTAACGCGCTTTGACCGTGCTTCGGCGATTTGTCATTTTCTTGCAGACTCGCGCGCATTGTGCACGT
This sequence comes from Aleochara curtula, assembly GCA_963978815.1. NCBI lineage: Eukaryota > Metazoa > Arthropoda > Insecta > Coleoptera > Staphylinidae > Aleochara > Aleochara curtula. The sequence continues at coordinate 9,128,337 of OZ022221.1, read as the reverse complement.
ATATACTCGATAATAGCGTTATTAATCAGCCGGCATTATTCTCGCGCACCGCACAAAAGCGAAAGGTGAGACGAACAAATGAATGACGGCGTGCGCTCGCTCGTCTCTATTGCCCTTTCTTTCATTCCTTCATTACGTCTTTCAATCACTGCTTCTTTCTTTCGTCCGCTTCCTTCGTTCATTATTTGTCAGCGCGCTTGACTGATTGAGCTATCAGCGCAACTGACGATCGCGATGCCGCAATGCGCACAAACACCATTCCTAGCATTACATTTATGAGCGTCATTTATATCGTTGGAATTCAAAGAAAATTCATAATCTGATACTTGTAAAAGAAAAAATCCGGAAAAAGAAAAAACCGTTTAAAAGCTTAGATGCGCAATGCGCTAGATGTCTCTATGCGCCACAAACATTTTGATTTGTTATCAAACCACGCAAATGTCCACGTGGAATATAATTCACAGAGGTACGTGCACGTGCGAATGAAGGGACAGACAACCCGCGGGCAAGGCTCATTTGTCACTCGCACGCTTCTTTTCAAAAAATGCGGCTGCCGCTCAATCGTCATTTATCTCAACGCGCTCATCATCTCTCTCTCCGCTCTCACTCGATGATAAGGTGAGCTTGTAGGTGAATATTATACGTAATGATCCACCATCTTATCTTCCGTCGCATTCGCGCCTGCAAGCTGAGCAGCACAAGTGAGTGTGAGATGATTAATTGCTCATTCCAATCATCAGCGTCTCTTTCATCACTGCCGAAGAAGCTTGCGGCAATCTTAATATCATTTCATTTCGTTGTGAAACATTATTATTAACTTTTTCGCCATCAAATATACCTATATCTATTGCTGGATCAGTTTAAAAGTATTTATTCAAAATCCGTCTTGTATTAGAAGGGCGTGTTGTACAAAAACAATTCCGGATCGGATTTGTACTCATTTACACTGGACGCGTATTGTTCCAAGAAATGCACGCGTTTCTCACCCCTTATCTGATCAATGCCGACTAGGCAACCCGTCCAGCTGCATACCCTCACACATGCTACATTGCATGTCAATCGCGGCCGCGATACAAGACGGCCGCCGGCCTCCGGCTTAGGGCAGCTTACAGATTATTCTCTCGTTTGTTAGTTTTGGACCGTGATGCTTTCAGACGCGCGCGCGCGCCACTTACAGCGCAAAATAACAAGGGGTTGGTTAGTCACTGGCTTAACGCCGGATTTGTCAGACGCTAGTTGATTCATTTATTTCAATGCACAGCACACATATGACCTCAAAGCGTAATCAAATTATACGTGCAATGCACGAAAATTTCCAACGTTTTCTGCGCTAAATACATCTCTGCTGCTGCAGGCGAGCATAAAAGATGAGATGGCACGTAGCGCATGTGTATCAAATTTTGACCTATATCTCGATAAAGCAACCTGACGTTTTTGCATTTTATGCTTAATTAGCTGAATAATGAAGACGCTAAACGCTTTTTGCACACATGATTTCGTCTTCGATGCGCGACCGCAGGTTGCTGCAATCACTCACGTTGCCATTGTTAGCGCATTTTTGCCTTTTGTTGGTTTTTTTTTTTTGGTGTGGATTCGACGATCTTCAGGTAGCCGCTTGCGATCGTTAGTAGGTAGGTAATAAGACGACGCTGGCGATGTGCGATGCGCCCTCCGAACGCGAATGTAATGGGACACTCTTCGCAGCGTATCTGATTACGTATCGAATCGCATCGAGCACGCTGTGCGCTTGATGAATCAAAAAACACCGTAATTAGTTCATTCGTATGGATGATTATCCTGTTACTCCAAATTATTTTATTAAATTTCATTGCAAATTTATCTAAGAAAAAAAAACTGGTCAGAAATCGGTCATAGTGAAGATGTTTAAGAAACTCTTTAAATTCTTAAAAAAATTATTTCATTGCTTTGAATGACAAAGAGAATTGGATTAAAAATCAGTTTATAATTCGCAAATATTAAGTCATTCATTGATCCATATTTATGGCAATCATCCCCTATTGGTAAATTAATAAAAAGTGCTTTGTGTACCTAACAGATGCGTATTGTTGAAAAAGCGAGGAGGAGAAAAAATAAAATAATGTAATTTACGTGCGCGTTAATGGCTCACCCGTACACTGGTAATGGTGGTGGAAGAAAAATGCACAAATTGTAGACCGGAAATGCCCGGTCTTGACGCTAATAGTCGATTGTATCGGCGCGTTATTTCCGCCCGACTTCTACCACCTTGATTTTGCTCTCAGTAGTCGCGCCTGCTATTTATTACTTCGCTCTTATAATTTTTCATACACCTTTTCCAAGGCGGCCGGGCCGCCATCATGATGAATAAAATGACATTGTGACGTTTGTTGTGCACTATAATATATGGTATTCTAATGGAACTTGCGCTAATCAAATATGAATGAAAAATGAACATTTTCAGAGGGGGATGGGTTGAAACGTTTCTCCAACAAGCGTTATTGCTCCAATGTTTCGACTTATTTAATATTTACGCGTTTGTTTTGCTCGAAAAACAAAAAAGCTTTTAGTCGTTTAACAAATAAAACACGATTTTTTTTGTATCCGAAAAAATATTCGTGAAAATTATTTGACACAGTGAAACCCATCGGGGGAAAATCAATACGCAGTGTTTGCAAACAATTGCAATCGAATGTTATTTGACATTTCGAGTACTGGATGGAAGACTCTCCAAGAACGAGAAGAAGAAAAACAAAACGAAGTAAATGCGTTTGGAAGAATCGAATGAGTAAGTGCACTCGTTGTCTGTTGCGGTATTGCCTCCGCTTGCTAAGAATCTTTACTTATCATCACACGTACGCTACGATACGAACAGATAAATGGGGAAACGTGTGTTCATGTCGTACACAGTTGCCGTTGTGATAAGATCGTTATCGCCTTTTGTTTCCCACAATAGGTGCGATTCTTCAAGCGCACCCTTGCGCCCCCGTATTGACATATTGTCTGCTGCGAATTCTATCGCTGGCCCCCCCTCCACAATCTTTTGTTCTTCGTACGAAACGAGACAAAGCAAGTGTCACAAATCTATCGATAATCACTTCTTTTTCGCCACTCACCCTTGGTGTATTTAAACTACACTCGTCGTACGTATTTGCAATTACATGTTGTACCAGCTCAACGAATGAAAATCTTGCACCTACCTTGGAATCCTGTAACAAATGAGGAAAAGTATTAGAAACATTGTCAAAAAGAGGTGAATAATAATAATAAAACAAAACATTTCAAGTTTTAACCCAGGTTTGACAAACCCTGTCAAAAAGTTACGGCTCGTTAAGCTGCTGCTAGCATTCTTAATATCCACCTCAGTGATAAATGACTTGCACACATTTTCGTGTTGGACTATTGTGAAGAGTTTGTCGCAGTCGAGTCGAACGCAATTAGCCGAATGCGACAAAAAAGCTCATGATTTTATCAGCCAACCGTCGAATGCCTCCACACATACACACGCTACACACAACCAACTACTAATCCGACTATCATGTCACTTTGTCTCTCATTTTCATAATACGGCCAGCCGCCCGCCTCTTCCTGACGCCCCGCACGAACAATTCGAGCACAAATTACAAATTAATGACTCTGTTTCTCTCGCATTTCCACGTGGACAAAAACACGTTTCATATGTGACAAATTGACTGCTGTTATCTCGTGTCAAATTACTTGTTTTGATGTGCTGTTAATGTGAAAATACATGTGTTTTATCCAAATATTTCTTTGATCTCATTCGGATAAAACTTTTAATTTATTACTTCGTTTTTGTTTCAAACCCTGTCATTATTAAACTATTCAACAAAAAAACTACATTTTATTTTGCTATTACTTCTTTTTGCCATTTCTTAGAAAACACTTTCTCAAATACCTTTGTTCTAATCAAAAGGTGAGCGATTTCTGATCGCAGAATTACTCAAGACATGAAATTTCAAAGAAAAGCAAAATATTTCATTAATTTTCAAGTTCTCTTTGATATCTCGTGGGCTCAAATCATTAGAACCCTTATTATATGTATGTTTAATAGTGATACTAATCTTGTAATGGAATAAATAAGTAATATTACTTAATGAAGTAAGTCATGAGGTTAAAACGTAGAAAACAGGTCAACGACGAAATGTGCCGACTTGAATTAAGACGATGCGATGTATGCGATGCAATGCGATGCGATGGCTTAATGAGCACTCGCCCGAGATAATGTTCATTACAATTAAATGCATTGCAGGCCATGCGTGCGCGCACGCACATTTTTATCTAATTCGCATACATTTTGCACGTTTATTTAATTGTATTTTAAGTCCTGCTCGAAGCGCGTGTGCAATTATAATTTGTAGACACGCGTGCGCTATTCATTCTTCCTGCACATACGCATTACGCATGCGATGCGTTTTCATCATTTTATTGCACTATTTATTTACTGATACTCTATAGAAAGTGTCTCCATAATCAATCCATCCAAGACAACCCATTTTAATTCCAATACTTATCATCAATAACCAACTAAACCAAACTAAACCATCATCAAATCCAATATTCAATAACAATTTAGAACACCAAGTTTATAATGAAATTCTCCACTTCGTAAATTATGGAATCTCCACAATATAAATCATATTGAACTTTATGGACGATCATAAAGCAAATAAATGTGCAATTTTTTATTCCTACATTGTACACTCTTCATCAAGACGCGCATTAAATAGATTAAACAATTGCAAACGACTTTATTTCATTTCGCTATTTGCTGCCAGACGAGAAACGACAGGAGATTGAAGTAAAGTAAAAAAAAAAGCGCATTATGATAAACAGGCAAAAAGCGGAAACGCACTTATTATTATAATAATCCGATGAAATATTATAATACGAGCGCGGTAAGTGTTCGTTGCAATTACAATTAAACTACAAACGCGCCAAGCGAAGAAGGAAGAAATTGCGCGCCGGAAGCAGCCCTCCCGTCGTCTTGGGCAATTGGTGCGCTTTGATCACGAAGACGTTTCATCGGCACGCGTGTTGCGCGCATTGATTTCTCATCAAGCCATTTAATGAAAATGTGTCAAATTCAACACGCGTTATACTTAACCAACTCCTCTGCTTTACAAGGATAATAGAGAGTAAATTTCAAAGATTTTCGCTATTTTCTTCACATTTTCTAGTTAAATTCACTACTAAAAACTCTATTTTGTTTGTATTAAGCTAAATACGTTCAATTAATTTAAATCACTTTACCACTATCAATTTCGGCTGTAAATATGATGAGTACAAACAAAAATTAATTTATTCGCGTGTCATACCAGTATGTAGATAATTAAGTGATTATAACGCTGAAAACGTATCTATTCTGGAGCAATTACCACGCTGAAGAACGCGATTCGATGCACGCAATTGACGCTAATTAGAGTGTGTTGCAGTGCAATACCACACATGTGTATCTTGCGGCTAAGCGACTTGCGATGCGCACTTCTAATGACTTATAATTCGTTTCGTTGGCGATTCTTTCACTCAGCAGCCGAACGAAGCAACGTACGTACGAACGAACAATCGCCAATGTATTTAAAGTCAATTAATGCAATGATATGCAATTAGCATCGCGGATATCAATTGCTAATTCGCAATTAGCAAATTATCTCTTGCGCAACACACAAACACGCGCGCGCGTACATTGATTTTTATCCATTAGACATTTTGCGCGGCGCGCAACGCGTCGACTCGCGAATTCAACCGGCAATTACAAGCAGCCTGTCAATGATATTTCTTACATGCGTACGCGAACGCGAACGCGAGCCGGCGCTTGCCCATTAGAGAAATCATTAATTTACGGCCGTGTAGCGCGCCGCAAACTGCTATTTAAAGTTATTTGAAAATTTATTGCTTTTGTGATTAAATTTATGAAAGTTTTCGCTGAACTGCTTTGCACTCACCATCTAGGTACAAATTCCACAAAAACTATTGCAAATTTTCGTGAATAAGTAACATTTCTTTCGGAATTATCCCTTCATCAATTTCTATAACTTCGATCAAGACTTTGAAGTCTACCTATTTAATTTCAGCTAGTTGTAAATTGTATAGAATTTTGAAGGTCACTTTAGAGAATTACATACTCGTTGAAATGGCAAAAGCGAAATACGTTTTGTTGTATTACTAGTCTTGCGCGCACTTATATACCGCGCACAACAATAAAAAAACAGCATTTTCGAAATATGTATGTAGCATATGCTCATGCGAGTAGATGCCGCAAATTAGAGGATGCTGTACGCGAGTACTGAGCACGTAATAATGAGATGGAGCGTATATTATATTCGTGTTTTAATTACATAGTATCGATACGTACCGACCAAAAATTAACGAGAGTCATTTGCATTTAACTTTACTTGTATTATTGTTTCGTCTGCTTCGTATACGTATTGCATTTCCCATTTCAACCTATTTGGTTATTAAGTTATTTCATTTCTTTTCGTGTTCCCCTAAATTGTTATGACGTGCACACATTTCCAAATCTTCATAAAAATGTACATGCATAGATAGAAACAGTAGTCCGGCACGGTATTTAATATCTCCACGAATACTCATCCTATAAATTAAACGCGTTTGACAAGCGTTTGTCTAACGTTTTTATGCTTTTCGCGCTCATCAGCGAGCACGTTGTAATTAGAATTAAGACGGTAGGATAATAATTAAATTTAAATATTCATAGCCGATGCATGTCGAGCGTTTTTTCCCTCTTTGCACAGCGCAACGCGAGCAACAACAATAATAATATGCATATTGCAGCACAACGCGTTGTCGTGCTCCAAAGAAACCTCCGAGGAGCTTTCTTTCGTGCCTCCTTTATAAATGCGCGTCGAATGACTGTGCGCTTTTCGGAGTGCGCGCACCGCTGTTTAGCATTTAATATCAGTTTAACAACTATGTTATTAATTTCTCACTTGAATATGAATTATCATATTCAAGTGAATGGCACTGCAAAGCATCCGTTACGTCTTTAATCCGTCTAGGAAAAATCCATCAACTATCCTTTTTAATCGACATAACTATTTAAAATAATCAAGTTTTCAATCATTAAGATTAATTTATATGCATTCGCAACTCCCCTAAACTAAGTATTGCAAAATATTTCTTCTATTTTTGACTAAATAATTATAGAAGAAGAAAATTGAATGCCCTTTTAAATATATTCATCGAAACGTAAAAAATGTAAAATTCAAATACATTGGCAGTGAATGCAGGAGGAATATCAAGTAAATGAATTGTTCAAACATCTTAACAAGTCGGCGCTTGAGAGGCGCCGTAAAAAAGAAATTCAAAGTTGCGAATGCGTCGCAACGCAAACTCCCAGGGGCGCTCGCTGTTTTCGATGCGCGTATTACACGTACGATTGGCATTTATTATTATTATTATTATTATGCCTCCTCATCGTCGCCGTCTTCTGCGCCAACGATTCGCAGCCACTTGACGCGACGACTCTCACTCTTGATCCGCATGCGTATTATTATTGTACCTACACACGCATGCACGCATACACGCATAATACGAATTTCTATCCCTATCGTGCTCGCGATTCGAGTGCCCACTTCATTACGGTGCGCGTTTTCAATGCGGAAATTACTCGGCATTTAATGTTTCGTCCTGGCGGCGCGCGACGCAACGCGACGTGAAAATCACCCCCTCGAATTCCGAGCCGCTCGATTTATACAATTAAACTAAACATGTGTGCAAACGATTTGACTTCTGTATTTCTCAAGTGTGTGTATTTTGTCCTTTTGACTGTGTGCTCATTTCGTAAGCGACGGTAAATGTAGCATTGCATTCGACTCATGAGAAAATATTCAATTTCACGAATCAACAATGTTGTTTTTGTATTAATTACTCGCATGTTGCACGTATTTGAAGAGGTGCTTCTTTTCCTCTTTTTTCTTTCATGCTACGCAGAATCACAAGAGAATATGAATGAGATTCTTTGTACGTAATCGGATATTTTTCCGTAGTATTCAAATATTCGACGGTGGGAATTTTATATTTTTGTTTTTGTTATCAAAAACCCTAATTTTCGAGTGATTAAATGCGATTTATATCTGTATTGATACAAGGTCCGCATTATTGGCGTATTTGTGGTGGCGCTTTTGAAGAGTTTGGACACTTATTGGAAAACTTCTGTGTGTGCAAACATTCGCTCCGTGCGCGGATCAAACCTGGCGGCAACAATGCAAGACATAAATGTCAAGTTTAATAAAGAGTTTGTGTGTTCCTGGCTGACAAACTTATGAAGTTGTTTTCGATCAACAAGCGCTTTTCCCTATTTGCTCGGGACTTTTATGACACACACACAATACAAGCAACCGTACGCAATTTGATCGATGGTCTTCCAATCAAACAACCCACCCCCCCAACACATAAAATGTGGTTTCCTTTTTAGTTTGATCTTCAATTGAAATAAACAAATTGGTTAATGAATTTTTAAAGTTTTAAGGATAATTCAATTTAATAGAATCTCTTGATGATATTGAAGTAGCATAGTCAGTTAGTTGTTCTTTTGGCACGTCTTAAATACATAGCAAAAAAAGCGTTGAAACGCAGGGGGTGCAGAGTGCAAATAACGGATGCAGAATAGAACGCGAATAATCATGGCAAACAAGATTCAAGTGTTGACGATCACGCGCCGTATTTGCGCGCACTTCTGTTTGATGCGCTCGTCGCTTAAGGCTCAACCGGAACGGCGCGCGGCGTCGCTGTCGTGTATATAAATTTTAAATTTGATTTGGCGTGCGCAACGCAAATGCAAACAGAATTAATGTTTTATATCATCATCAGCCCGCCGACAACAACTTTTTAGCGCTGCGCGTGGACTTCCCCGAGGGACCAGCAAGGGTGAACGCACAAAGTACAAAGCGAGCGTACACAATATCAATTCACAATTGGCTTAAGTTGTCGCCGGCTTGCATACTACCTCGACCAGCCTGGAAAATGTGAAATTTCATTTTTAAATAATGCGTGCGCAAATATTTTACTAAAATTCAAATTCAATCTAAAATTTCATCAATAGTACCTATGCAAAAATTCAAAGGATAACAAGACTTTTATCACTTAGTTTTTGCTTGTCCATTGTTCTTAAAAATCAAAGACACTACTTATTGTCCACCCCTGCTTGTTATCAAAATTTGCAAATGTTTACTCCGGAGCACTGTTTTCGTTTATCGCTTTAAGACTGAATCGCCAAAGACTAAAGGATAACTAGTCATCCAATATGAGCTTTGATTATTTTGAGTGATTATAAATGCATTATTTCTCAGCACGTAATGCAACAACATGATTTTCGTATATAATGCCTTAAGTGTTTGTTCGTGCAGTTGTTGTCATTCGATCCAGTGACACTGCATTGACATTAATACGGCATGCAAGCGATAATCCGTCAATGATAAAAAGCGAGTCGCACACGCTGATGTAATTATTTGATATTCTGATTAGGGTCGAAAGTAGCAAATTGCTCGAAAAAAGAGCGTGCGCACACTCTTGCCTCGTTCATTCTTCGTTGCCGTTGCCGTTGCCATTGCCGTCGCTCGCCGTTCGCCGCTGTATCGACTCAAATTACAAGCTCGGATGTAAATACAGGGAGCAGGCACACACATGCAATAGCGTTTTGCGTTCGCTCGTCCCGCACTCTGTAATTAACCGGGAGTTTGGCGAGTTTAAAGCCCCGAATTAGCGCGCACCGGATAATTTTACAACTGTATAATGTTAGTTGCGCGGCTAATGCATCGGTCCCTCCCATTCGTCCATCAATCATTTCTCCATCTTCGACCGAGGCTCTAAATGCTTTTTTTCACCTTTAACAAATCTTTACTTTATCAAATGCTAAATTGAAATTTCTTCTTGTCGCTCAACCCGTATAAAGCCGCAATGCTAATCCCCACCTTACGAAATCTACAAATTATCCCAACTTGAATGCCGCCCTTATCAAATGATTATAAAACTTTTTAAATCACGCTTAAACTGATGAATTTCAACAAAAATTTCAATCTAAACATTTTTCTCACTCCCCAACGTACGTTTGTCCCTTGTCACAACTCAACGGGCAGTTTGTCACCCCATCATCTTCAGCAAATGTCAACTTCAACCCCAATTGCATAAGCAACAACCTCTATGTCGCATTTATCATCATCTATGCATTCAGCGATGCATGCTCTCCATCTCGAATGCTTATGCTAAGCTCGTTACACGCCGGCTACGATATAATATCATTTCGTGCTCGCAATTTGCAATCATATTACATGCATATGATGTATGTAGAATCAAACATTCATACGAATGCATGAGCATGCACAATAAAGACACAAAGCTCGATAAAGACAAAACGCACAAACGAAACGTTGATCTAATAACTCATATTTTTCATCAGTATAAAATTTACAACACTTTGTATGAATCTGAATTGAGCAATCGAGGGCGTGTGTAATCGATCCCTTTCATTATGTGCTAAACGCTCTCTTGTTTCGCTTCATTTCAATGAAAAGTGCATCATCGCGCTTCTTGAATGCACAACAGCGTAAAACACATTCACGCGTGATGCATAAATGGCTTGTTTACGTATTGAATCTCTAAGCCCTTACAATATGCCCTCGTCCGTCTTTTGAGCGCATTATTTACTCGTCCGTCAATTGTACCCCCCCGGGCATTGTTCGCACATCTCCGCAATTGTCTGGCTATTTACAAGAGTGCAATCAGCACGCTAAATTTTTTCAAAGGTGGATATCAATTACTAATTGTTCCACGCGTATAATGGTCGCGGATGAGATTACGCCAAATAAAATATTTTGTGAATAGCGCAAGGTGGCTGAAGTTTGGCAGGATTATGAGCTCTTAAAACCGCGTCTGGCATGTGTTAATCAGCCGGAAGTGAGGCGCCATCAAGTCAGTTTGTTTTTCGTGCGCATGAATCCGCATTTAATCACCGTCAACATCATCATCACCACCACCAGCAAGCAGCAAGCAGCAAGCATCGCAGGCGTCGTCATGGCAATCGCCATCAAATGCATATGCGGCGCAAAGATGCATTGTCATGCGCTGTCAGTTTCACTATCGAGGACTTAACTCCCTGTCCGTTCATCGTCCATCCCGTCCTCTTTCTACCCATGCATTATCCTTTATCCTTTTCGCACTTTAACAACACGCCCGATTACGATCGGTGCGCCAGCCGACGACTTAATCCAATGCGCAGTCCGCTTGTTTTACTTAAAACACGACGGCGCGCGCGTTTCGACGCGTCATTGTGCTTGTTGCGCGTTGCCATTAGCAACAAGCGATATATTAAACAGTTGAACATATCTATTGGCAACGTAACATGATATATTCGTGCGCACACATCCCGCAACGGCAATGGCGATGGCGATGACGCGGCGCATCTGTCAGAACCGAGTTGAGCACGAAAATTCAATTTGGTCCATCGTTCATGGCCCAAGACAAGCAATAATAATCATCATCATCATATCATCAGCTTCAGTGATCAAGACGAAGAAAGAAACGAAAAAACGCATATGAGAGATGATTGATTAATTTCTGGCATTTCACAATTTAATTGAATTCTTTCTTCGTGTAGCATCAACAACTACTTAACGATTTGCAGCCATCTTGAAAAAGGATCACATGCGCGCGCGTACTCATTCGATTCTTCCTTCGTCCAAGTGCGCTGCCGAAATAGGTGGAAAATATTTGAAAAACCTTATTGAATTTCAATCCAAATACAGCGCTCGCTGCTATTATTTAAACACGGAAAACGAAAAACCAAAGTGGTTTCTTCAAACAAACAAAGCACCGGACGAACGAAAAGTGCACATTTTCATTCGCATCCTTCGAAACCGTTACTTACGCGCTGCTTCCCACAATAGCCCGACGCGTTTCTTAGTTTGTTTGCAATCGTGTTTGTTGTTTTATCAAGTGTGTTTGACTTTTCCACCAAGCGCCCCCCATGTGTTTGTTTGCGTTTGGTTCAAGTTGGCGCCGCCGCCGTCATTCGCATTAAAACCACCATTTTATTGTTTAAATGATTGCTGCATAAACGAGCTACGAAACAAGGATTCGTATATCCTTGATGAAACAACAGATTAACCAAATATTCGTGTATGACAATTTAAGTGAACATGAAGCAACGCATGATGTAGGTACATTCATGTAATTACATTCGAGTCTAGACCTTATTCGGTTTAACTGGGAGACGCTTTGAACGTTTTGGGGCTCGAATGCAGTGATGCGTCTGAGCGAGCGACGGAACCAGAACAAAGTTTGACTAAAACGCTTCAGGCTCTCAAAATATTGAGACTCATTATACTACAATGCAATACGAATATTCATTTGTTTCCTCTCTGGTGAATGCAGTGACTAATTTCGAATTTTCATGAAAATGTTGATATTATCTTGATAAAATTCATACTTGTAAAATTTGAATCAATTTCTTGACTAACATGCAACAAGATCACTTTATGCGAAGTGATTACAACCGACAAGTTTACTCGCGTAAAGCTTTGTTTGTAATATCGCCAGCTTCCTCGAAAAGGGGCGGTTGAGTGAGTATGTGTGCGAGCGCAAATCTCTTTCTGTGCGGCTTAAGTAGGGCAAACACGAACGGACGGGAAGCATTAAGGAAGGGATTTTCCCTCCTCGGTAGAGCGCGCTTGATGCTGGAGAAAAGGTGTATTAATACCTTTGCGCCCGACCCGGTCCACACTGTCCGGAGTGGGATTCATGTTTATAATATGCTTGCGCCTCTGAAGTGCTTCCTTGCTTGCTTCCTTGCTTCCTTGGCTTTTCACTCCAGCATTCTATTCCATCGGGACTTTATACACGCTCACACATAAATGCGTGTTCGCACACTTACTGGCGAATACTGAGAAAATGTTAAGTCCTTCCCCAAACAACCCTCCACGACGCGTAATGAGTTCATGTCAAAGTGGCTACTTAGCCAACCACTTCAGCTTTATGCATTTTCATAATTATTTTCCTTTTTCTATTTGTTTGCGCAGTTTTCGTATGTATTTCAGCCGCATGAATACGCTAGGTTATGAAATGAGTATTTGATGTTACTGTGGGTACAGTAAGTCAATTAGCTTTGCAACTTGCTCTGGCCCAACTTAACTCGATATTCTCTCAAGCGAATCTATGTAGATGAGCTGCAATGTGTCAGTGTTTCTCAAAATGTTATCACAAGACCTACCTTTACAATGACATGCATGCATTGCAGTGCATTAATATCATATCATCATACTTGATGAAATAAATCACTTGCCTCGTGATTAACAACAAACGTAAAGTGATTCTTATATACCGCATGTACCAAACAGGTCTGTGTGAAACTTCCAAGCGTGCGTGTGTTTTGCAAAATGTTATCACACGACCTACCGTTCCTGTGTTTACGTATCGTTGCACTTGTTGAAACATGTTGAATAAACTCGGAGAGTTTTCATATACCGTATGTACCAAACAAGTCCGTGTGGATTAGCGTTGATATGTGTGTGTGCGCTTCGCCAAATCTTATTGCAAGACCGACTGTTCCTCTTTCTTTATATATTATATCGTTGATGATGCTTTCGTTATTTTCAATAAACGCTACGAGATTTCTCGTACAACGCATGAACCTAAAATGTTTAAACGTTTCAATTAAGACATACCTTAGTTTCATAAGCGTCCGAAAAATCGATAAACGAAGCCGGCATCCAATTGCTACTGCAGGGCAAGCGTCACCCACCATGTATGAGACGAGAGGTTAAGCGTATTGAGCATCGGAGATTTATGTTGATTTTATTTACACCACAAAGTAGAAACCGCCACTACGACGCGCTAGAGTGCTACTGAACCCGTACTAACCCGCACTATAAGAATAACACTCTATTAATTACTTATTAATCACTAAATTACGATGAAAAGTGAAGCGCGATGCGTTTACCGTATGCACTTTTGACAGAGTAACCGGCGCCAATCGGCGCAAGTTTTGACATGTCAGGTGCTCGCTTCTTCTCTGTCTCGTCGCTGCGCGCGGTGCGTGCGAGTCAATTGTAATAAATCACCTCACTAGAGGACAGTCTAGTGAGGCGCGAAGTTCAAAAAGAAGTAGCCTTTAAATTAGTAGACTAATGAGAGGTATAAGGGTGATTTAATAAAGCTGAAAAACTTTCGGTATAGTAAAGTTGAATAGTAGAATTCAATATGGAATTTTTGAATTTGGTTGTATGAAAAAAGGATAGAGAATTGAGAAACCTATTGTAATGCTTTTCTACCTGGTTAAATAATGTCATTTAAAGATAATATTGAGAACCACTGTGAAAAGACAATTTCTTTGTTCAAGTACACATTATACGAGTATGGTATGCGCGTAATAATGACTTTGATTAGCGATCTCGACGAAATGAACGCCGGCGGCGGCGACGTGCGTTGGCGTAATTCACTTGTTCTGAGAACGGACTACCGCACCACCACTGCCGCCACCGCCGCAACAGCAGTTGCCACATTTTATACGCGCCGTCCACAAAACGGGTTTCAATCTAATCTATCCTTATACAATATACACACTCGTAGGTTGATACATTTATAATGCAATTTGCAAGACAAAAGCGCTGCTTGCTTACTAAAGGGTGGCAGCGACGGCGGTGTTGGCGGCGTCGTTTAACCGCAATACACGCATCTGCATATTCTATCATCATCATCGTCATCTCGCTACATCTCAAGGCGTTTAATCGACGCGCTCGCAATCTCAATTACAAGGCAATTCATTACCTATTTCGGGAACAAACTTTTCGCTTGTTAATGCTGTCGGCTGTGCGGCCGGAAAATTGGGAAATCGATATGGAAATGTGTGGAAATGTATATCTGGGTTGAATTATTCCTTTGCGGATCGCTTAATATCCGTGCAAAAATCACTCTCAACTATTCGCTGATGACTTTTTTAAGGCTACTAAATGCAAGGGTAGAAATCAATTTGAATTCATGTAATTGACTTATAGTGAATGTCATTATTGTAAAGTTGGATTCGACGACGCGGAAAATAATCAGAGATGATGAAATGCAAAACGGTCATGAATATCATTCCCTAGCTGGATATCAAGATGGGTTACGCCAAATTATCATCAACGATTCAATTGTAATGCAAGTCTCTCCGCCCCCCTCGTGGAATACGAATGCGGGGGGTGACAATACTAGAAAATCATTTCACACTCTGGCGCACCTCAAAGAATTAATAGCCAACTCCCTTGGGGCATGTTGAAATTTGCAATAGTTCAACAACTCATGAAACAATTACGGAAATTTATTCTTTGTCTTTTTTCAGAATGCAACAACAACAACTCGCAGCCCAATTGGCGCATCATGGTGGTGGCCGAGCACCTCCGCCCTTATCACCAGCACCTCATACTTCGGACAGCGATAGTGACATTAGCCTTGGTGCACATTCACCCCCGATTAGTTCACCAGGTCCAATTTCATTCCGGTCTTCGTCTCCGAACCCGATCACCAGCTTCAGATTTGGCCCTCACTCACCGGGTCCAATGCCGGCGCAGTTTCGCTTTGGAAGTCAGGCACCTTTATTCCGGTTAGACTCCGGGCAATCGCCACCGTCTTTCATGACCCACCATCAACCCCCTCATCATTTTCCATCGTTCGGGCTAGCCGACCATGGCAAATACCACACGTCGAGACCCGATTCGCGAGCCTCGGACAATGAGAGCCCCATCAATGTGGATTCCACCGAATCCAAGTGTGACGATACTGCAATGAATCTGCGCATCAACCACTCGGATGAATTACGTGTCCCCGAACCACTTCGCTTGACCACCACGACGGCCACGACCCCGTTGCGCATCCAAGTGACCAACGTCCCCCAAACGTCCCTCTCGCATGCGCACACCGGCATCGTACGCATCGCCACATCAAGTCCTTCGAACCCGCCGCCGATCACCCTTCATCGGCCCTTTTCACCCGCGCGACTCACGTGATACGACTCGAGTCAAATACTTTAAAATGATGAATAAAATAAAATACCTACTGCAATATTAATTATAACTGCTTCGGAATTAAATAAATTTTAACGATAAATGATTATTCAAAATTAGCGTGTATTTATAACGATGGAGGAAACGCGGAAATGTGGTTGGTTTATGCAAAATTTCTTAGTCATCATCAAATTCGTAAAGTTAAACAATGAAATATGTAATTTAACAGAGCAACAACTTTGTGTACATAAATATAAATAAATAAATTAACTAAATAAATAAATGATTGCATGTGTATATAATGGAGAACTAGGACGTGGTCTAAATGAACAACAGCGAACGCCGCCCCCAATTTGATTTGTGATTATTTGCGCAATCGGCACGAACAATTTTTGATTAAGTATTATTACTTACTACGTCTATTATTATTATATTAATATTATTATTGGTTATAATATTTAAATAACTCTTTGAACATGTGAAAGATAAACTTGCAAATGTTGCAAGCAAAGCAAATTCATTTTAGTGATGTTTATTCATATTATCTAATAATAATTTGAATTGTGAAATAAATGTACATATTATACTAATGATTAGATGAACAAAATGCATAATTATTATATTACACAGATTGATATTAACAAGTCTTGTTTTTATCCCGCATTTTCATCCCTCTGTATTAAGCAAGGCGAGTGAGTATTGCATGTGTGTTGGTTTTGTATAAATAACGAAACGCATTAACCACAATTCGACAGTAATACGGTTAAGAGATGCACTTAAAAGATTAACACGCTCGCAACATTCCATTCAGGATTCCAACACGACACAACACAACAACCACAATATGTTACAACGTGTTATAAAGCCACCCCTCCCATTGCTGCATACCTAGGTAGGTATGTTTTGATGGACAATTCAATAAGTATGTTAGTTTTACACGTAGGGGATGAAAAATGCCACAGATGTTAGTATTACTTCAAGGTGGTTTTCAATGTACATATTATGTTTATTTTAATTATCAAATTAACCATACTCTAGGAAGGGTGTATTTTTTGAATATCATTTAGTCATTAGGATGATTTCTCTTAATACTTTTTACTAATTAGGAAGATTTCCTGAATTTTAGGGAAGTATGTGGAGTTTATAAATATTCTACCCTTATTCACATTTGCAAACCACAACGTTAGTATTGTTATTAGTTGGAGTTCATTATTTAGGTGCGAAACGTGTCCTAATCCCTTCGCACAGAAAGGGCCATAGCGGATTAGATGCGGGCTGCTGCCTCCGGACAAAACACATGTTTACACTTACACCAACTATCGCATCATCTCGCTCGCGCTTACCCCCCAAAGAGGAAGAGACACATTGATAAGCGATTAAAGCCATAATGCGCAGCGGCCAAAATTGTAGAGTACGTTGTTGCCTTTGTTGATTTCTCTCGCCAAATCCGCACTAAACGCCTGAAATCTATGCGTTCGTTTATTGTTGCTGCTGAATAAGCCTGCAATTGTTACTTTTTCCTCTGTGCGGATTTTCCCGTGCCGCCGGATATTCCGAAACGGAAGTGCAATTCTTCATTCAACAACTTCTATACGAATTCGCATTACGGAATAGTTTTGTACAGTTGCAAAGCTTACTGTAAGATTCAATAGGAAACTTTGATAAAGTTGATAAAGGGCGGTTATTGCGCATGCGCAATCTCAATATATACTACCGCCAATTGAAAGTGATACCCCACGACCACTCTCATACTTCGGCATTGGCGTTGGCGGGCGGCGGCTGCGCTGGCGGCTATGTATGAGGGGTGGTGTAACTGATACCCGCCGCCGCGTTTGGTTGGGCTATCAATAACCAAGCACGTATCATGTCAACACCCACTTTTCTCCACGTGGCTTTTCTTTCCACGAAGCAGGAAGCGGCATTTGGAATGATGAGCGTCATAAAGCGGGGAAATTAGGTAAGTATTCGGAAATACTTTAAACAAATTAAAACGAAACGATTTGGCGGCGTTTCATACGCGTTTAATGTGTTTATTAAATTAGCTCGCGCGCTGCTAATTACGCAATCGTGAAGTGCGCTGCGATTTAGAGAGCAGCGCGCACACACAATTAGCAGTTATTGGCAATTAGTTGGGCAGCGCTCCTTTTTTGCACTCTAATTGCCAATTCGCGAAGAAGCGCGCAATTACATCATTATGGGAATGTTGTTAGCAAACGGTCGTTGCCATGGTAAATAGCACTTTTTGTCCTCCGCCGCATGCGTATACGTAGGTACGTACAAAAATGCAATTATTATAGCGAGTCGTAGGTAGTCGTATTACCTATAAATCAATAGCGAGTCGGCATGAGTATTATTTGTCAAATACATTGAAGTGGTTTATTGATTTTGTGAAGGTTATAATGCGCGGTGTAAATGCAAGAGGCAGCCGCAGAGAGCGAGGGCTTTTAGCTGGTTGCGTTCGCATAAAAGGTGTTTAGATAAATAGCGCGATAAAGTTGTCGAGTGCCAGTAACAGCAACAGCAACAGCAACCTCAACAAGAGCATTCGCCAGCCATTCATACTAAACGCACCGTGTTTTCACTGTTTTGTCCGCAGAACACTCGTTTGCTCAGCTAACCCAAACACAAACAGCGAATGCATCAGTTGAAGCAAAAACACTTGGTCCATCCATCTCGTGCCCGATGCGCGATGAGGTGTGCAGGATAATGGGGTGTTGCTTGGCGTATCTGTAACAATAACAGGGTGCAAGAATGGTGTCAAAGTTATAGTAATACCAGGGGATGAAATAATGTTTTACGCATCAAAGATGATCCAATGAATTTTTAAATAGACCAGCTGCTGAAAAAAATCCCTAAAAACTTGTAAAATATCCCCAAGTCTGGACAATGTGAGCGGATGAAAGCATTTGAGTAATTGCTTTTATTCGGTAGACAATACCGAAATGAAGATGTAATTAACCTCCGGGGGCATATGCAGTGGCGTGCCGCCGCGGTGGGTGTAATTAGTTCGCAGTGTGTCGTCCCCCGTTGCTCTCGCTCGCTGGCTTCTGCCCACTGATGAGAAAAACGACTCAATTTGTGCCTCATCCTTTCACTGTATCTCGCTGCACAGCTTTAATTATTCATACAGCACACACACGCATTCAACCTGACTGACCTCTTGAACTGCGCACGTCTTATGAATTAAGCGCTTAAATGATGTTTTATTTCACTTGGAAATCATTATTAGCAATATGACTTAAATATTATGACGTGGACGTATATTGTCTTAATAGAAATATTATAATTAGACGTGAAAAATGTGATGATATGATAAAGCTAAAACGCATGAATTGTTGAAGGATTCAAAGTTGCGCACTCATGATTGAAACACATCTTTGACGAGGAGATACGCATCGGAGCGTTGTGTTACAAGCGCACGAAGAGATCGCGAGCATGTTGATGAAGTCGTCAGAAAAAAATGGCACCCTAGCGCGTGGGGCAGCAATGACGCGGCGAGAATTTTAATAAAAACGTTCTGCAGCGCACACGCAACACGCCAATGAGCTTGGTAAATAAATAAATAAATTAAATAATAGAATAATGCGCAACAAGATGGCTTCTCTTGGTTCTCACTCGTTTCGGCTGTTTGTTTTTGGCGTTCGATGGCTGAAACAAAGGAATATTGATTTGTAGGTGGCGCTGTAAAAATATGAAAAACAAAAGATGGTACGTACATATTGCGCCACTTGGCACGTGCAGCAATGAATAGGAAGATGGACGACGTCGTGCGACAGACGGGGATGTGAATTGTGAAGCGGGAACAAAGAGAGCAAACGTTGTGACACATTGCGGAGGCGGCTGTCGCGAGGATGAGTGCGATCACGCTGCGCTGCGGCTAAGCGATATCCGGGCGGCTCGGACCGGGGAGTCCGGGCGCGAGTGATATTGATCCGGTGAATCCGGCCGCCGCCGCCGCCAACGTCGCTCTTGAAAGCGCACCGACCAATCCAACGCCAACAGCCGCATAACCGCCCCAAATATACACGCAACAACCGCGCACACAATTACCACCGCCAGCGCAAACCGCCGCGTCGCGCTTTTTATCACTGCCGTCAGTGAGATAAAAATTGCACGCTCACAACGCCCGGATAATAATCAATTGCAAGTTGAACTTTTTACTCAATTTCATAACTTTATCCAACCAATATTTTTCTATAAATCTATTATTATTTTATTTTACCTCAATTGCCATCTCAAAACTTGTTTTCAAGTAGTTTTGAAACGAGTTTCAACCCTTTCGACATCATTTGGATGCTGGCAGCTTGATATCAAATAATTTCATCTCATTGAGGGAGATTCATCATTGAATATGACATAATTTCATCGTATTTTCAGCTGTCATTTATTTATCCAGGTGAATTTCGTGTAATAAATAAACTTAATGTGGTGTCCTTCTTCTTTTTATATTTTGATTTATAATATAAAAATTGATTAAGGCTGGCATCCGCTAAAAAAATGAAATACAGCACGTTTTTTAAGAGTATTAATGAATGAACACGAATTCTGTGGGCGAAAAAAGCAAAAATGCAATTTGCTAATGTGTCTTTAATGATCTTCTTCTTCCTTTTCGTCTTTGGCAGCCGTCAAGCACACGCACAGGTGTCGCATGTGCCAATTTTCACATTAATACTTCATAAAAAAATATACGCCTTTGCTTTGATGTCTGTCTTTTCAGTCAATTTCCAGTCAGCGTTCAACAATTTTGAACATCTTACTAAAATTATAATTATAATAAGATTCACTTAAAACTTATTATTTAAATTGCTTGAATTAATTAAATATTTGTTAACACTCATTATATATCTAAAACATATGTACTTATTTAATATGGTTTTTTGGACACGAGCAAGCAATAAAGAACAGAACAAAGTTTCAGCTAGGTGTATAAATTTACTCGAATCAATCATCCCATGCGTCAGTGTTGTTTCGTCCTAAGGCCCTTTTGCACCCTTGCGAGCTGCTACAAAAATGCATTGCATCAGTCAGTCACTTTCATTAGCTTGCGCACGCGACAATTTGCGGCTGCTTTGTTCCACCGCAATCCAACTGAACTAAAAAATAATTATATCAAGCGCTACATTTTCCCATGTTGTTCTTGTCAGACATTCCATTAGCTTACTGAATTCAACAAATATTATTAAAGTGTAAACGCGTTCAACGACCACCGATAAGTGGTTAATACAACCGGAGCTTCAACGCAGCACATAGGGTTTCAAACCGCATTTACGAGGGGGTTGATTAGCTGGAAAAGCAAAATATTTGTGTTGTGCATTTAAATACTCTATATGTTCCATTGTAATTTCACCCTTGCATCTATTTTCGATTTGTTATATTTAACTAAATTTTTGAATATTTCAGATGGTTTGTCAATGTTGTTTACTTTTTCGATACCAATTGAATGGTGAAAGAATCTTCTTTGTCTTCATCATTCTTCTCTTGACTTTTGTTTCTTCTCATTTGACGTATCACCCATTGCGTTCATCTCTCCAACCTTGAGAATTCAATTGAAGAATCTTAAGAAGTGCAACTCATCGTTCTTCTGGCGCCAACTTTTACTCGTCCAAGAGGCGATCACCTGAACGAACGTGACGAAATCTCTCAATGATAATAAACGATGCCTAAAATTATTGAAATTATACGCGCACTGGAAATGTTAGTGTTTAATTGATGAATATAAATAACAAATACAGCAGTCAATTATCGAGCGCGCATTTTCGGAATGGCTTGATTAATAATTAAAGCGTTTGTCTGCGCGATGCGTTCACCGAAAATCATATTGTGTTTCAGTCGTATTTTGTTTTATATTTTGTTGCATGCGCGTGCGTGAATACGAACAATATAAAATACGTAATTACTCTCGATGAGGGCGAATTGTATGTATGCTCGGTTTATGTATAAAATTGAATTGACTAATTGATTAATGGACCAAAACTGGATTAAGTTTGCATTCGTCGGTTTGATGTGCATTGTATCGCTTTGTCGACTCATTTAATTTGGTTTCACTCGATGATGCGCCAATGCTGTGCGACGAGGGAAAGAGAACGTCAATTAATTGAACGCGTAATGAGAGAATAAATGCAACCGCCGTGTGCAGGCAAACAATTTAAAAAAAACAACGCCAATAACAGACAATAAATGGACTCACAACATTCGAAAAAGAGAAGAGAATTAAAACTTATTCCAAAAGAAAACTAGAAAATTTATTTATTTCTTCAATTTAGGGGTTAAAATCATTTTTTAGTAATTATTATTCAATTCCATTCAAGAGGAATTGAGTTTTACTAGATATTGTACAAAAACAAAGTTGGCAAACTTTTTAACTTTTGACATTAGAAACGTCACTTGTAATTAAGCAAAAAAATAAACTTATCAATTTGTCATGTTACTAAATTATCAGTGAAAATTCAGCGAGAGCAGTAAGTAAAGTACTGGTTGTGAAAGAGAGGAAAGAAGGGTTGAAATGTTGTTATATTTTAGTGTCGATACGCGATGAGGCAGTTGAGGCGCATTCATTCGATAAGCCGCCCCCGGTGTTCGCCGAAGTACACAAATGGTTCCACAGTACGGGCGATGATAAGAAGGAAGGTCGAGTCTCGCCGAAAGAGCTCCAAACGGCTTTCGTAGTGTTCCAGAACCGGCACTTTTCGGACAATGTGTGTAAGTTTATCGTGCGCCTCTTCGACCTGGACAAACGCGGCGGGATTGACATCAAGGAGTTTGAACAGCTCTACTACTACATGAAGCAATGGGTGAGTGCGTTCAACGCGTACGATTTCCAACGCACCGGCTACCTGGACGAGGATGAATTTGCTGGCGCATTAAATCATTTGGACGTCAAGTTCAGCAGTGAGTTTGTGCGATACTTGATGAAACGTTCAGATCCCTCCAAGGAGAAGATCGCGCTGGATCAATTCATCATGACCTGCATTCAAATACAAAAATACACCGAGGAATTTAAACAGCGAGATTCGGATTTCTCCGGGGAGATTCATCTCAAGTACGAAGATTTTCTGGAAATGATTCTCAAGTGCATGTAGTTGTATTCAAATGTCCAATAATAAACTCGCATTTTTGTCATAAAGTAAGTACCTACTCCGTT
Source organism: Aleochara curtula (assembly GCA_963978815.1). NCBI lineage: Eukaryota > Metazoa > Arthropoda > Insecta > Coleoptera > Staphylinidae > Aleochara > Aleochara curtula. The sequence continues at coordinate 9,105,210 of OZ022221.1, read as the reverse complement.
GGAGTGCACTGCCTCAAGCATGAATAATATCTCTATCTGAATGTAATGTGAATCGCGGCCAGAAAAGTAGCTATGTAATTTGTAAAGACACATTAAACCTCATATTTATTCATAATAGCAAACTGGCACATTTTTGCGTTATCAGCGCGTATCACTCGACCGCTGCTAATTTACAGTCGTTAATTGGCGGGTGATATCGGACGCGTTGCCGCCTCCGCCCGCGAGCACTCGCTACAATGATACATCGACATTTTACGATAATTATTTCTTCGCCGTTCGCCCGTTGTCATGGCGATGCGATGCTCTCTTTTGTTTCGAACGCTACCGCTCAATAACGGGCGCGTGATAAGATGCCGAAGAAGAAGCTGCTGCTGGCTGCGATGCGATGCGTGTAATTATTGGGTTGTTGCAACGGCGCGCGAAAGAGATCTATCGCGGCTTAATTCACACGTTAATTTATACGAAAATGAGCACCTGAAACGCGCCCCGAATTGTACGTACGTGTCCGAATGAATTATTACATCTCTTTTTAGCTGCGGACTTGAGCAACTTGCATTCATTATGGCTGTGTGTGCGATTGTGATAAGAATATTTTTAAATTCTTAATGTGTCGATATGAGTGATACTAATAAGTACCCTATAATTATTTAAATGTGCTTTATACCATTGCCTTTCTTTAACTCGTAAAACAATCACAAGAATTTTTATTATGAGTAATTTACATACACATGTATTTTAAATTTCTTGCCTGCGTCAATTGCTTATCAAAAAAATTAAATAAATAAGTAAAATTAGCTAATTGTTTTTAGTATTGAAGAAATTCAAATGTAAAATAATGTTAGAGTGAAAATTTATTGCAGAGACTTTTAATGCATATCAGGCGCAAGTTATTAATTTTTAAATCATTAAAATCGGTCCAGTACTTTAGAAGTTATAGCGATTTGAAATTATCCTGAGCGCTGAGCCGCTAACTGACATCACACACTCAGTTTCTTGGATTCCGAAAAATCGTGGTCTGTGCTTGCTTTCCAGGCGGTAGAACTGATGTATCGGAAGAGTGCCTAGTTCGGCAATCCTCACAGCTTCAACATGTGCGCTTAGACCTGCTACTCTGCTGGTTGGACACTAGCTGCTGCATTGCTAATGTGCTGGCGAGTCCTGGTAATGTCAGTAGCGCCAGAAGCATAATAGTCGACAATTAGCACTCTACATTTTAATTAATATCTCTGGAACTATAACAGATATCAAAATAATTTTTTCACTACCAGAAAGCCTATTAAATTTTTGATAATATATCATAGAATCATTAAGTTTCATTTGTTTGATTAAGCGTAATAACTTCCCAAAGTTAACGTTCTTTTCCATGACGTTGACTTGTATTAATTCCAATTTTTTTTCGACATTTGATTCTTTGTTAAATTCTTGAGCTATAGATGATTATTTCATTTAAATATTAGATGCATTACAGCTGATAAATCAATTTAAAATTCAACATTTAGACAAAAAGTGATAATTTTGTATTTTTGATAATTCTTTATGTGAGACGATAAAAGTCCTTCATCTCTCTTTCTCCATCGATCATGTTTACGTAAGCAATCAACAGAAATGTTGGCAATGTTGACACAACGAGACGCGCTGCCGGAATTAAGTGATCTGTTCGCAATGGCTTGGCGGCAGTGCGAAGAAGCGAGGGAGATTGAGAGCACCTACGAGTGCTCTTCACACGTTCGAAACTCGTGAAATATCCCTGGCGCATTTCAATATGCCATTGCACAGCAATTGAGCATCGTCTTCCTGCAGCTCAACGAGGAACAAAGGCGTTATCTCCTGAAAACCTCCCTTCACGAGGGATTTAACCCTGGCAACGTTGCCAACGCTTTGCATACGAATGTCAAGCATGAATAATAAACGAACAATGATTTTCTACAATCATCACACCCCTTGCATTCCTTTAAATTCCTGCATTTTTATGCCTAATTATATTTTAAATATTTTCTTACACTCCGCACGGATATATTAGCATTATTCATGGCTAAAACTTTTGACAGCATTTGCGCTCGGAAGATTTAAAGTCAAGTCTCAAAGTTTTAGTGCGCTCGTGCGCTTTATGAATTTTAATTCAGTTTCGTTCGGATGTTTACATTCGCAAAACTTGCAGATCACTAAGCAGTCTTAAAATCTTATAAAATTTTTGACGCGAAATTTATTGAAATTAGTGTGAAATATTTCAGTGAAAACATTTTTCTTTCTCTGCGCAGAAAAGTACGTAGGTACGTAATAAAAATAAACAGTTATTATTCACACGCCATTAAATAATTGTCGCTTGGCATAAGTGAAATAGTTTGACAATTAATTTCCAATTTGTAGCTATAATTAATTAACTCCTCGTCTGTAATTACGCAACGTGCGTGAGTAATTTATGGTTTTCGACAGCAGCTATGCTATGCTACGCTATGCGAGACACACACTTAAGTAGTGCCCTTTTTTGTTTTCTTCTTCGCGTAATGATAATTTGTTTGTCATTTTATTGCCCGTAACGATGCCAACCGGCAAAAGACATTTCTGCGCATTCGTTGTCGTCATTTTTTTTTGCCTCTCTTCTGCTGATTTCTTTGCTCACTTCTTCTTCTTCTTCATTTGTTCGCGCGCATTGTTGGCATTGTTGTTGTTGGGGCGCTTTTTATGATTGCACGATTAATGACTGCGATATAATAATAACAGGTGTAATTAAACGGAAGTGCGTTCGACGCACAATACAGAAAAAAGCACAACAATTACGAAAAGAACAAGAGCAAACGTAAATGAGGCAGGACGTTCAAACGTCTGACGTTAAAGCTGCACAAAATAAATAAATGATCTTTTTTTCGACGACCTACGTTAATCTATACAAAGTGCTACGAATTATTTATTCAATAAATTATTATGGCAATGGCATGATAAAAATTGTTAAAAGTAGTAGAAGAATAAAGACATTTAGCATAACAATACGTCAAAACGAATTGGCAATTTATGACGACACGACGAAGAAATCAATGGACAATTAGGATGGAATGTTTATTAGCGTTCATGAATGCTCCACGTTTGATTTTATTCCTCGTATCTTATTGGAAAACCGCAAACAAATGCGCACCGCTCATGTTTTCCATCTTGTCACTGGATGCGAAAACAACGCTTAATCGATTCTGTTCGCGCAATATATTCATGTGATGTCTTCATACCTTATTCCTCTTTGCACTTGTCGTTCATACTTTGTTGTCTAAATACCGCCCATAAAATATATCAAACTGAATGTTCTTATTTCGCATCATTTATCTAGTCAGGAAGTAATCATGCAAACTTTTAGTTAAGGTCAATAATCAAACTTGTATTCTTGTTCTATTGCTCATAGAATATTATTTTCTTTAGCTTAGATATTTATATTGTAGGAGGTAGACCTGTATATGAAATATGTAATAAATTGACTATTTAACACAACACATCAGGTGTGTATTAATGTATTATTGTATTATTGTTATTTGAAATATACGAAACGAGCAATGTTCGTGTGCAATGAGCCATTCAGGACAATGAGCATCGTCTTGGACACGTTCTCGACATTAATTGACACAATTGACAGGGCGAGTGCCATTTGTTATAGCATTTAATGGACTCGCGTGACGTTTATGTGTGTCGTCGCTTTTTTATGCATGTTGTTCCTCATTCAAATACCGAAAACAACAGTTTGAAGGCGTTCAACCATACTAAGTGAGCAACGGAAATCACTCATAACCACCCCTCACACTCAAATTAATAATTTATTAATTTGCTTCAATGCACAACACTTACCCTCAAAAATAACTCAATTAAATGCCGCGTTAGAACTGTTAAATATGTTAAACAAATGTTTAAAGGTCCATTTCCGTTAAGTGCTGTGCAAAAAAATATTTTTATAATAAAAACTTTTAAGCCTGATTCGGTCTTGCTTGGGGTTTTTGATATTTGTTTTTTTACGGGAATTAGTCGGGAGCCAATCGCCCAACCTGATTTCAGTTTTATTTAGAATTAATAAAATATAAAAGTTGAAGCACTTGTATGATTTTAATAAATATAATGAAAGATCCAAGCAGGTGGCTTGCATACGCATTGAATATCAGTTGTAATTCAATAGGAATTCTTGTTTGAATTGCCTCGTGTTGCTCGATGTTAAACACGCGAGGAATGTGAGCAAATCAGTGCAATCTCGTGTTGTGCAAATATGCAGCATGTATAACATCTGGTGCGCTATCTAAAGCAATGCGTGTAGGTGCCGCCTTCATGCACCAGGAGCCGGTCCGTCAATGATGATGTTGATGATGATGATAACGAAGTTTCGCGCGGTTATTTGCACGCGCATTTAGCGTTCGGCGGGCTCGAGGGCGCTAAATGTTCGAAGAGGGTCGTTCTCTATTGAATTGCCCGCTCGTTCGCTCGCCCAATTTCACCCCTTTTCAGCGCCGCATATTACCGCGATTTGACGCGTTATTTCATTAGGCGCCAAAGCAAGCGGCAGACACACTTTTCACAAATAATGTGCGTCTGCAGTGCTCTCCCGGCCCCCGCACAATCTGTGTAAATATTGCGGGGAAATTAGGGTTTTACCCTTCATCGCATGCATGGAATTTCAATGTTGCGCTTGTTAAATGTCACCCAATGTCAAATTAATACCTATTACTAAGTCTTTCATCATTACATTTAAATAAGGACATTTTATATCCTTATTTTCCAATCAGTTGAGAAAATTTCCTATGACTCGAACCGTTAAGATATTTAAAAAGAAAATACCGTTTTCTTTAGAGGAAAGAAACAGAAGAAGAAATCATTGGCGGCACGTCAAACAGATTTATCTAATTCTGTAATTTGCGATTGGATTTAAGCGGACATTTGCAAAAAGCAAGAACGACGAGTGCATGACATCTTAATCGCGCTTGAATATCCTTCATTCGCCAAGCAATAACAAAGCCAACTACATACGTGCAAGTGCGCATCTCGTACATCGTATTCGTATCGTCGCATGACTTGCTCACAGCTGCAGTGCATACAGTGACAGTTGCAATTTACACTGGAAGATATACCCTACTCGTGTATGTATTAGATGAAGTCGTTTTGTTAAGCGTTTTGATCTTCTTAACGACCGCGAACGCATTAATCATTTGCGCGGTAATGGCACGCATTGCGATTCGTGCAAATGCACATGTTATGTCTTCATTTGTTGCGTTTTTTGCAGGTGGAAAACCATTATGGATCCTATGCGAGACAAATACATATAGCAGCAGAAGAAGCTAGATGGAAACGCTGGAATGTCAACATTTGTGATATTAAGTCGTGTATTTGAATAAGAACAATGCAATAAAAACTTGTAAAAAGGCGGCAGGCGGCAGGAACAAATGAATAAAATATGATGCTGCGACATTAAATCGTCTTCCGCTTGGCTTATTCCAGCATTGCTGGCTTGGCAAATGCAAACGCAGCCGCCTCCAGCCGCATTCGACTGCTAGCTTTATGGATAATACGCATTGGCATGGAAAAACGGCTTTGTATGTATATGTATTTTATACTTTTTTATCTCGAATATTCGTACGCAGACTTGCAAATCCTTCAAGAAGAAAAAAGAATAAAGAAGTAGCTGATGCAAGATTTCTATACGTAGATACGAGAGATTATGTAAAAATAGGAAATAGTCTCATGAATATCCAGAGTGGATTTTCACAAATTCGCTTGATATGCGTAAGTTTGTACATAGTCCTTCAAGCACAGGAGATTAAAGCAAGGAACTTTAATCATGCAGTGTATCTTATTCTTCCAGGATATTTTTTTAATTAGTATCTTAGTAAAACCAGATTACCGTTAAGAGACGGCTGTAAATTTTTGATAAGCGCCAGGATTTTTCGTTAGGTGAGTAGATGAATGCACGTAATTAACCAATGGGCACGCTAACGAAGCTGTCATTATCCGAGGAGCAAACACAACAATAACACCATGCAGGATGAGAAAAGCGAGCATTCGCTGGGTTGGTGCAGCAAGTGCACAAAAGCACTTAAGCATCGCGCGTATATGAGAATAAATAAATAAATATCGCCGACTGCTGCCGATGGTGATGGCAATGGTGATGATGATGATGATATGCATTCATTCATTCGTCGGTTCACTCCTCGCTGATGACGCATGTGATGGCATTTCGTCTAATCGAGCAACAATGCAGCCAAACACACTGCCGACCGGCTACCGGCTAAGTAGCAGGTTGTGCGCGCGCGCTCTGCCCATTTGCCGACATGACGAGCAGTTTTTATTGTATAATGACACCTCCGGTTGCTCGCGCTCACCAACGCTCTTTCACAAAATACCTATGCTTTTATATGTTTTCACAAGAAGCGTGTTGTGTTATTCGACGCCGTGCATACGCCGTAACCGAAAAATTAATTTCGTATTCATGCGGATGTGAGAACGAAATGCATATGATGAATGATATATTTCATCATAAATACCATGCGAATATTATAACTATTTCATATTTTACACTTTGTAGCTGTAGTTTATTCATGTTGTTATATCAGGATGAAATTTTAAATTATTATATGCAAACAAAAGGATAACGTAGAATTAGAATTAGTATTTTAATTTAAATTCATTGATATCACATAGATTATACTTGTTAATCATATTTTTTTTCACAAAAACCGGTACAGGTTTAATGCTTTAATGGTGTACTTAAGTAAAACATGCCAAGTCATTTTTGTTGAATGCTACTTAAGTCATCAAAGTTGTAACTGAAATAAATCCATAAATATTTTTAATTACTGATCCATAATACTATTGCTCAATATTTTTATGAGTTTTATACCAGTTTTATGTTTGATTTAAGCGAGAAAATTGAGAAAAGATCAAACAGTGATTGCAAGACGTTGATCCGCGAATTTGACGTGATTGATTTTACAACAGCAGAAAGAAGTAAAAGTTTGAAAAGTTGGAAGGGTGCATGCATATGTATTTGAACGTGTTGAAATATCAAAGGCAAAAGCGCGATCAAAGTGGGTGCGGAATATGAAAAATCTAAATCTGGAGGAAAACAACGCGGAAAAACCTATGCAACGTAGCTACATGTAGTCAAAGTGCAAGCCACCCTTGAATTCAACGTCTCAACACACCCTTCTGCGGAAGAAAGTTGCACGAAGCAGGCAGGCAGGCAGTCCCGGATTAAATGTGCGCGTGTGTGCGTATTTTGTCAGTTATTCCGGATTCAGGACGTGCGAGAGTCAGGTTTACATAATGCGGACGCGTTGAGTATCAATCAAGATGTGCGCCGAGAGGGGGTGATAATGTAGACGTAGACGCCGACCTGGTGGGGGGTGGTGGATGTCGGCGGCGGCAGTAGTAGCAGCAGATATCGAGCGGGTTGTGCGCGCGCGCACGTGCGGGGGTGGTGGCGGCGACACGTGCTACAACCCTGTAATCTGGGCAGATCGCGACTAACTGGCTGCTATGCGCTACACCTTCGCTACCATCTACACCCTCTCATTTCCGCCGCCAACTTTAATCACTTCGCGCAAGCCGCCTTTCCCACCCTCCTCGCCGTATTTTCGTTCCGATCGATTCCGGAACAAGCGGACAAATCCGCTACGTTTTACAACTTTACTTTCTCCAATTCTCTGTATCAGTATGCAATCTGTTTTAATGCTTTTCATACAAATATTAAAATCTCTTTAAAACCAGTATTTTTCTAATCATTAATAAAAGTAGATAGATATTTTTCTAATATAGTTTGAAGTAGCAGGACGCTTCATTAATCCGATTCATTGCGTTAGTAAATGTTTCGGTGCTCGCGATTTTACATTCAACGAACGCCACAATCATTTGAATAATTAATTAAGTACACAGAGCATCCGTATTTGAGTAGCAACAGCAAAAGCGTCGAATTTAAGCGGCAGTACGAAGCAAGAGACTTCACTCCTATCTCTCTCGCTCCCTTGATGAGCACCCCATTTCGCCGCCGACACGCCGCAAACGCGCATAATTGACTCGTTCCTGCGGATTTTACTGGATTATTGCAGCACTTTATTACAACGCGTAAACTTTATGCAAAATTACGTGTATTTCATTTTTAAAATATTTTCTAGATAATAAATTTACATTTTCTAATTGCGCGAAGTCAAGGGTGAAAAGTAAGAAAATTGCTTCGTCCTCGAACTTGATATTTGCCACGTGCCGTCTAACTGAAACAGGATAATGTTTCAGTATTACACTTGAACACAATTGACACGTGTAACGAGTATTACCTATGTTTTATTTATTATTTAATTCACCTTTTAAATTTCACTTTTAGTCGAAAAACTAAAAGTAATTCAGTTAATATATTTCTAGCACTTGTTATTCCCGATGGAAATTCAGGCCACTTTCGTTTGTTATTCAAACGCATATGACGTGCTTATTTCCAGCAAATTCCAGGCTAATGCACGTCCAATATTTACACAATCAATTAATGCGAGGAGCACCCCCTTATGCTTCTCCGAATGTATTCATTGGTTAATGGTATTCAAAACAATACGAATACCTGCGTTAGAAGAAAAAAAAGCGGAATGAATGGTAACACACACGGCCATGATTGAGAGTGAAGCATAATTAAAAAAGAAACACGTGTGTATTTTTGTGAAACACGGAACGAAATGATCGATTACACGGCTCGTGCATGTCATAGATGATACAAAAGCAAAACGCAATCGACGCGTTATGCCGAGTTGCTGGCGTTTGAAGAGATTAAGCGATCACGCGGCGTGAGTGTCTACCTGTCATAGCACTAGAATTCAATTTTGAATCGCCGTGTGAAAGACAACAAAATACGTGTGGTGTAAAATAACCAGAGTGCGAGGCGTCAGCAGGAAACAACAGGTTCATACATCTATGTCATTGGGAATATGAAACATATCAATGTTAACATATAAAAATATGCAAATAAATCATCTAGTTTTGTATATTATTTATATTTAAAAAACCACTGAAAAATACAAGTAAATTTCAGGATTTTATTGAATTATCCTTTAAATAATTTAAAACTTAATCTCATATTGTTTTACTGACTTGTGAGGAAATTCTATGATAGATAGGAATAATATGGTGGTATAGTTCTTGGATAATAAACAGGATGGATGTGAATTCTTGCAATGCGTGAGTGACAGCCAAGGGCGACGTTGACTGATGCGATCCAGCGCCCTCGGAATTAATTCTCTTGATTCGTCTGGACTTTTATTCGGAATTGTAAGTTGTATTCAGGTGTGTTGAGTTGTTTCGCACGCACAATATTTCATTGCTTTCATTCCATAATCTTTCATCATTTCTTTGATAGCCTATTGTAATCTATGATTGTACAATCAGCAATATTTTCGATAATAATGGGCATCTGGATCTAAGCAATATGGATGATGTAGGTAATTAATGAATCCCGATTGTGAAAGATTGCGATGAAATATCAGTGGATGATTTAGGAAGGAGTAAATCCAAAGGATTCAATATACGTGGCGCCATCGACTGCTGAAGAACTCAAGCTTGCGGAGTTGCTGTGTGCCGGAGTGGCATCCGGAAAAAGGACGAGTCCTCATTGGGCGACACCCAGCACATCCATTGCGCCATGGAAGGCACATGTCACAATGGCCGAGAGGTTGTCAGCGGAGCTCTTGTTTAAACATTTGCATCCGTGGCGAATGGAGAGGGAAGCAAAAGGAAGGCAAACGTGGATTTCGGTCTGGTAGAGGAGGAGGAGGAGGAGGATGAAGGATCTAATATGAATTCAACTCCCTTGAGGTCTCAGTTTTGTCTGTCTGTCATCCGGATGCGCGAACGCGGCGCAATAATAAGAGATATATCTTATTATGGTGCGCTCTCTCGCATTCCGGGCGTGATCGATTGGAATAAACGGGAGAGCGTGGAGTCCTCTCTAATTTGATCCCATGGGAAGGAAGGAGCTGCGCGTGGCTAAACCTACCTACCGAAATACAGGATCACCCATAATTTCAGCCATAAAATTAATTAAATTCTAAAAATGGATTTTCAACTTTTACTTTAAAAATTAAGGTAATAAAAAATAGGATTAGCTAAATCAATAACTGATAGTTGATTTAGGCAGTTAAAATTTAACAAAGTAACAAGTTTAATAAGATTTATTCGTGAATTTTGAGTCAAATTAATAATTCAAATTGATTCATTACTACCCTGTTAATTGAGGATGGAAGTAGAGCTCATTATAAACTACTCGTCCAATCAACCCGTCTTTAATTAGTGGAAATGAAACGTCGCCTCGTGTAACCTTCGTAGATATTCAGATATTCCCGTATTTTCCAGAGTTTATTCCTGTTGTCACCGGAAATGAAAGACTTTTTCTTCTTTTCATATTCTCGGAAACATGACCATCACTCGCCAACGAATCAATACTAATTAATACGATTTTTATCTTTCTTTATGATACATTTTATCAGTAAAGTATACACGTAAAAATTGTTTCCCAGGCGAGTTAAATTCACCGAGTGCGGATGTCGATAATGCACTAACCACCATTCCAGAAGCTTTTAAGTCATCAAACAGCAACTTAACCAAAGACGTAATGGATGCAAAGTGCATAGATCTGACCTTTTTGCAGGCACTTACATCCACAACCCACTGCCAATACATTCACACCGATAAATACGAATAGTGTTCATTCAGGTTGTGGAAACTCGTTGTTTTCTGCTGACTCAGTTGTCATAACGAGATATTTTCAATTTCATTAGATTAACCACTTCGTCAAATTTAACCTTTTGTTGCCGTTGTTATTTTTGTTTATTTGCTGCTATTTACACGCCTATTTATTTCAATGGAAAGATTTCTCTATTTTATTTTATTAAATAAAACCACGTGATTCGAGCCGAAAAAAAACTTTATCAGTTTTAATTATTTTCACACCCTTCGGTTCCGTGAATCTAGCTGATAATCATCAACATAATTTGTTCCACTCTTTTATTGCTACTTGTTTGCAACGATCACCCTCAACACAACACCAAATCACCAAAACATATTTAAAGTAGGTGTGATTTTTCACACCTTCAAAGATAAATAAAATGCATACTTAAATGTACGTTATCAATATAAATTGTTTTCACACCTTAATAAACTATGAATTAAAATGCAGTAGCTTTTTCTTATTAATTATTTAAATAAAACAAATATTAATACCGTTACTTACATGATTACATGTAATAACCATTACAATTCTTTTTTGTTGTTATTTGATAAGTATGAACTGGCATATCACCACCTCTATCTAGTAGGGTGGAAATATCAGAGGCACCCTTAGGTCCTTCGTTACACGTGGCACATGCACGAAACTGTAGTTTCAGCATATGCGACAGTGAAGAAGTCAAGGGCGTTCACCAGACGGCTGATTGGCTCCCCGTTGTTGTTGAGGGTCCTGACAAGGTTGCCAAGGGATGGCGTGCACCCTCTGATACTGCTGTGTCATGTAAAGCATGACGGTTCCTACTAACTTATAACAACCATCAACTTGAAGCCCCCGGCTTTAGCTTTTCGTCAAAGTTTTGTTTCCAGCCCATCCGGGTTCGAATACACTCGACTCTTTGGGTTTATTATAGGGTTGCAAGGGGTTGTAATAATTAGTAGGAATATTCCACAAAACTTGATATAATTCACAAAAACACAAAGGACAAAAACAAATTTCGAAAATTATAAAACAGCAAGCCTAAACTGACTCTACATTGAAACAAGGATAATGAACGGGATAATAAATAAAATCATATGAGGAAAATGCATTGTCCTGTAGATAATTGCTAAATTTAATGTCTATGAGAAATAATAAATAAGAATAGATGTATTCTAAGCATATAACAAACGTTAATGAACACTGCGTAGGATAGTATTATATTAATATAAAGGAAAACCTCTAGAAATATGACACGTTCATTCAAACCTCTCATATTAATGCAATTGTAACTAGGGTTCTATTGAAAATATGCAGCGTGAAGCCACGTTGTATGTTAGGTAAAAATATTACGTGATATTTATCACTATGAACTTTGTACACGTTCACAATTCAATGCGGTATTGTAACATTATAAAGCACAAATGAAATCTATAGATGGGTAACCAAGAAATATCATTGGAAATTATATTATGCGGAATTTCTATTCATCATGAATGAATATGCAGATTAAATTACATACCTACCACTTATAATTATAACAATATTTAGAATAACTAACAAAAACTAAACTTATTTTAAGCAATAACTTTCCATGATTTAAAAGTTTTGTACTAACTAGATCATTACTTAAGTAACAACAAATAAACATTATGGTAATTGTCAATAGAATGTTGACAATAATGGATTCAAATGCCAAAGGCGATAGACAAACACATTACATGTTGTTCGCGGTGCGCAGCGAATTTAGTGTTGATAATATGGAATGCGCACCCACTCCCCGTCGTTATCGAGCGGGTGTGGTGCACAATGGGGGCTCTTGCTGCCGGCGGCGGTGGCGGTAGCTGCGTCTAGAAGGCTGTACGCATATATTTCCTACGGATCCATGTACATTCATGTCGTCGAAGGGAAACAGTTGGCAAGTTATTAAAACACAATGAATAATGCACAAGGAGGCGGATTGCATTCACCCCTAACGCGTCGATAAAGTTGTACGACGCGCACGCTCCCCACATTGACAAAATGGCGGTCGCATCGACGACAAACCGGAAGGGAAAATTTCATTGTATAATATCCAAGCTTTCTATCAAATTTTCATCTAGTTTTTGTATTTTCCATCCTATAAAACAGTTTACTACTTAGCTATTAATAAAATTCTCTTAAAATGAACAGGATAATTCCGGCATTTTCTGTAATACTTACTACGATTAGTGATTCGGCAAAACTAAATAATTAACAAACGGTTTGATTAACATTCATAAGAATTTGCAGTGCTGTCAGTCACTCTTTGGTTGACGTGTCATCGCATCCGTCGGTAATAATATCACACGCTCAATGTATCCGAATGCACACGCACAGTTCGTATTCAATAGAGGGTGCGAAATCTGAACGCGACGGATGAAAAAAGCCACCCCCGAAACGCGACGCAACGTGGTGAAATGAAATAAAGTGAAGTGAAATGAAATGGAATGGAAACGTGTGTTGCTAGAGGGTGATTTCATTGCATCACGCATTGCGTATTGAAAAGCAACCACTCAACGAGCCGACGCGTCGAGTACGCTTCAACGGCGGCTGACAACGACGCGCAAGGGGTGTGATATCCTTAACGATAACGATGATGATAACGCGTCATTGACTCGATATGCTGGTGCTTCAAAAGGGTTCCAAGGACGCTTGTAATTTAAATATAATTTAGCTACACAAATGCATAAAACTCCTTGACTAATAAGTTAAAAACAAATGATTTTTAAAGGTCCACGTCCATCACATAAATTATCAACTTGAATTTTAATGACAAAACCCCAAAGACGATCCAAAGAAGGCTGAAAGGCACTTGTGAATTAGGACAATTGCAATTAAAATGGCAAAATAAAAGAATTCGACAAAAGGAGCGAAGCCGTCGATCATCGAAATTGCTTGAAGATTTCTCACTTGAGTTTAACGAAAGTAGAGGAAAATTGCATCAATTTAATGAATACGTTTGCGACTCGTGGAAAACTTTTAATTTGCTCAACACCCAATGCCTGCTCCTCCTCGCTTTCCTCGCCGGTTTTATCACGTTTTTCTTTTACTTTCTTATGGCATTTCAATGAAAATCCACTGCATAAAGAGAGCAGCAAAACAATGTATAACAATGCATCACCGCCGCCGATGTACTTTCACAAATTAGAACGCGTACCAAAAACGTGTGCGACAACCAAAGTAATTCACTCGCTGGAAATGAATATACAGGGAGCGTGTTTTTTATGCAATAACAATAAGAAGCAAAGCTTGGAATTTTCTGTAAAAGTTGAACTTTAAATGAGCATAATCAAGGAAATGTATGGAATGTAGGAACGTTTTTTATTTAAAATAAATCTGAATTTATTTAACTGTTCAAGTTAACAACTTTTACATTGCGAATACAAATCAGGAATTTCCATTCGGGTGAATTGGTTCGATGGGCATGTGGCGCATTAGTAGTGCAGCAACATGCCGTTGGGGCTGCGCCGAAATGGTTTGAGCGACCAAATCGTTCGGACGCGAATCGAATTTTCATATGCAAATACAAGCGAAGAGCAATTCGCTTCGCTCGTTTCGCATTCATGGCACGCGCTCGCTTGCTGCAAATGGGAGTTCGCCATTCGACCACATCGCCATTCGAATCGTCATCAAACTCATTGGCCTCGCGACAGTCATGCTGATGAAGAAGGAGTTGTTGGCCAATTTGCACGCGATTCGAACTCAATTCATATGCATATTGCTTCCTATCGACAATATTACCAATATATTTTTTTATTTAACAATAATCGTCTTCAAAATCACTGAAAATCATAAGCTGAAACTTTTAAGCTCATAGCTAAAGAGACAAAGATTATATATTGTTGCTTTGGACAACAAAATTTGAAAATCCCAAGTTAGAATCAACAATTAATCAGCATGAATAGACATAAAACATTTTATTGTAGGACGTAATTATCTACTCATGAATTTCAAGCTTCCAGCATTTGCCGAAGGCGTTCTTTCGAAGGATATAATGACGATTTAGTGGTGCAAGCTTTCTCGCAATGAAGAAGCATCAGACGACAAAGATGATCAAGTGATTATGATGATGATGATGATGATGATGCGAATGATGTCGAGTCACAACAGACTCACTTGACTTTTGTGTTTTCTCAATAGACATAAAGGATAAACATATAGGAGTTGTCTAACAAATACAGCCGAAAATTATAGTTATTTACTGGCGCCGAAGACCTAACGCAAAAATATTTTTGCTGTAATAATAACACACATGATGCAAACGTACAACAAATAAAAGTTGTACACCAACTTTTCCCGTGTGTTGTAAAGTAACACGAGTAATTTTCATTACACGTCAGTGCTGATGAAATAGGTTTGCGGACATAAAGCAACAGCAACAGTAAAAGCGTTGTTGAATTTGTGAATTGCGCAGACGGGAATACAAATTCGGGGAAGGAATGAGAGAGCACATGGAAAAAAAGAGAAAACGGTATCGAATGTATAACATTTTTGAGGGGTGCAACCATTCCAGTCAACCATTCCCCTCGACAGCGTCAGGACGTGCACAATTGTAATTTTAGGGATGAGCCACCCCGCCGAGGCGCAGCCAACTGCCGCGAATACGTTACGCAGCCCCTCGCCATCACCATCATTCGTATTCATTTGTCCGCCACCCCAAACATTTGCGATATTAAAACAGCCATCGTCAAGTTTACTCATTAGAAATAGTTGCGATTCAATTTCAGCACAGCCGTATTCGGCCATTTTCTCAATAGCTTTTTTGGCAAGCCAGTTGGGGTCCTAATTGCAACTTTGCTGATGAGTATTTTTCATTACATATGCCAGCATTTTTCAATTATTTATTACACATCACTCTGTAATTTGGTATCGAATTGCGTAAAATAGCGTATTGAGCAAACGGAAAACGTGGAAAATCCAATCGTATGCAAATTGGGAATGCGGAAAGAGCGCATTCGAAAAACACAACAATTGCAATCGACCACTGATGCGTCGCGACGCATTGCATCATCCCTTGTTTGAATATCGCGTGTGCGACGTACGTTTTGCGAAAAACTCGTTAAATGCCGGTGATGATGCACGATCAGCACACTCTTCGTTTTCGCTTATTGTTTTCCCGCCGCGTCGCTCATTCCAAACAATCATCATACTAAAATCATTCAATTACAATCATTCCATCGATTACAAGTGTGAATTTCCTATCTATCTATGCTTAAACTAATTAACAATTTAAGCTCACAAAGAAAGTCAAAATACTTGTCTCATTTAAACAAAGATATTTATAATTACAATATCCTTGTTGTAGTTGAATTGCGAGTGAATACGCCGCCGCTCCCTAGAGATTTCTCGAGTACTGTCGAGGACCTTCAACAGTAAGAAGTCGCCGCCTCCTTGCAATGGCAACCAAAAGTCCTCTTGAAACTTCAGTTTAGTTCATCTCTCGTCATTGTTAAATAGTTTAATAATAATAATACAACAAAACATTTATGAATCAGTCGATATCAGCAGACAGAAGCTCTTAAGAGTAACACTCGTATGTCAGTGATGCCAGCTGCTGATAAAAGCGTTCCTTCGCTTCTGTTCTTCTTCATGGTTTGGCAGTCAAGATGATGAGGAGGCAGAAGAATGGTGTCTGAGTAACCATCATTGACAACTGAGCTTTCAATGGAAAACGTACAGGCAAATCTTGATTTAATCTAAAGGTGAAAACGTGTCACAACAAATGCAACATTTCAATATCCTATTCATTCATCAATTATTATTCATAATCAACATCCACGTTCAACAATAATAATAGAAAAGTTCGTTTTAATTATAACATGCTGCGATTTCCCAAAAATATCGTTTGGGTGAAATTTAATGGAAAAGCAAGGAAATGAAACTTGAGAAGCCACGTACAATCAAAATACCATAATCCTAATGCGCATTCTTACGACATTTTTGACACTATTCAAACGGCATTAGTGGTAAAATAGGCGTACATAAACCTATTAAATTGTCACTGAGTACAGAGTGAGGAAAAACGCAAAATGAAACCACCAAATTTACTCTGTAATTTCATGAATACTTCTTTTCCTTACGTTTCAAATTACATTTGCTTATTATTCGCTTATTATTCAACATCTTTCAATGCTAAACTCTAAATGCCTAAGAAATAAATTTAAGATTTCAAAAGAATGGTTATTCTTGTTGCCAAACAAGTTACTTAATTACTTATTCTTTTTGTTTTGCTTTATTTAATAATACGGTGTCAAAAGAGCTTAGGACGAGTCTTGGATATTTTAAGAAATTAGCTGTACATCCGGATGAGTCGAGATTCCAATCAGTAAATTGACACATTGTCACATATTTACATCAATAATCAGTCGATCATTTCAGCTTATTGAAGAGTTTCATTTCAACTAAATGCGATACTAAGAGGATTATTTTTAAGAAACTTGGATTAGACACATAATCTGTGTTCAGTTTTTATGCATGAAGTGTTTTTTCATGTTTTCTCCTGATGGTTTTTCACATAATTCTAAACTAACTTGACCGTGTTACAAAATGTACTTCGGTGAACTAAAAGTTGAAGAATTAACGTGATTGCTTCAAGTTAAGAATGCGTGCAACAAATTTGCGATAGACCAATTTACTTCTTTGTAAGACTTGTGAAAAATGCAGGAATTTTTATGATATCTTGAGTACTTTTCGAGATATTGATGAAATTAGATCACATTTCTTATGACAGAAATTGTGTTTTTAAATTAGTGATACGGAGCTGCAGATTTTATTACCTTTCTATATTCTAACAGCAAGAGATTTTAGTTTTTATGTACTACTTGAACTTTCAACTAAAACTAAAAGTTGAAGAATTAACATGATCGCTTCAAGTTAAGAATGCATCCAACAAATTTGCGATAGACCAATTTACTACTTTGTAAGACTTGTGAAAAATGCAGGAATTTTTATGATATCTTTAGTACTTTTCGAGATATTCATGAAATTAGATCACATTTCTTATGAGAGAAACTCTAGACTACCGAATGATTGATCAACTGATACCTACCTAGTTAAATGCTCTATCATAAGTTATTGGTACATTAATAGTTTATTTGTTGGCAGCAAAAATGTTGCTGGCAGCGGTGGGATTCGAACCCACGCCTCCGAAGAGACTGGTGCCTTAAACCAGCGCCTTAGACCGCTCGGCCACGCTACCGTGAATACCGCCGTCACCGGCACATATTCCGCTTTGGATCAGAGGCGCAATTAAATTTTATTACACTTTTAAACAACATATTTATAAATATTCCATTCATGACGCAACTACGTCTAGAAATGCGTTTGTAGCCAGCCATCAGCAGACGCAAATTGCATTTTTCCAATGCGAATATTAATAAACTACTAATCAGGATATGATAAATTGAATGTGAAATCGTGCGGTGCGGTGTACTGCGCACAAATTTAAGCAAATTAAAACCTTCAAATCAACTTTCTACACAGTCACATCAATACAAGGTAAAGGCAATCAATTGTTTTCTTGACTCCATCCAAACTTTATCTAGCTTTCTTATTTACACTAAGCATTATGTAAACGTGTGTGTAGCATACGCACTATCACTCACTGAGTCATAATCAGTGAGTTATAATGTTTGTTTAAAAGTCCGATGTGCTTTGCTTGGGTTTGAGTTTATTATTGCCAGTGTGAAAACAATTTAGACGGAATTTTTACCATTTCTCGCGCACGTCTATGTTCATTTTGGATGCATGCTGTTATCGGCTGCGCAGCCCGCACCGTTGATCTCGTATCATTCGTCTTGACCTTTGTCTGGCCAACGATGGGGCGCTCGCACGACTCTGACGAACTAATCGACTGATTGGAATCGACCGGATCAACGCCAAGCTGAACAGAAACGATCTATGCCAATGATGTGTCACTAGTGTCATCAGCGTGCTGCCAGCATTCGTACGAAGAGAGAGCATGTCTCACTCGTAAAACATTTTCCAAATCAAAGTCAAAGTCAATTCAATTCCAAGGTACAAATGGCCCAACCACAAACGTGCATTGTTAAAGTGTCTCTGTACGACTCATTACGCATCCGGTTACTTTCGATTATCCTAGGATGTTGGATCATCGCGAAGCGGTTCACCAAATGGGCATGGAACCCAAGCGGTTTCTTCAATATTCAAATGCGTGATAATCCACCCAGTTGTCTTGTGGATACTTCACTTGGTCAACATAAATACATGAAACTCAAGGTATGTGCTTCTTACGACTTAGTTTTAGTGGTAACTAATGAATTGAGTGCATTTCAGGGGGTGAAATTGCATTATGTTGAAGCTGGTAACAAGACACAACCGCTGGTATTATTGTTACATGGCTTCCCGGATTGTTGGTTGAGCTGGCGATTTCAAGTCGACGCATTAAGTGATCATTTTCGAGTTGTTGCTCTGGATCTCAAAGGGTTTGGTGATTCAGATAAACCAGTTAAACGGAGTGCGTATCGCATTGAAACCATTGTGGAAGAACTAAAGCAATTCATACATGCGCTTGGTGTGACAAGATGTACACTGATTGGCCATGACCTTGGTGGTTTACTTGGCTGGTATTTGGTGCATCATGAACCTGAATTGGTCGAAAAGTTTGTGCCCGTTTCAGCACCGCATCCAAATCTGTATTGGAACACAGTCTCTACTTTTAGTCCATTCAATAAACAGTGGTTGAATTTCATACAATTGCCCTACTTGCCGGAAATTGATGCGATGAAGGAGGATATTCGAATTATCAATGATCATCATCAACATTTACAGGAGAATGGTAAAAAGAATACGTATCTTGAAGCATACAAGTATGCATTTTCCCGAACCGAAGACTGGACCGGACCAATCAATTACTATCGTAATTTACCATTTACACGCATCGATGAGCACACCACACAGATTAAAACATCGACATTATTGATAACGGGTAATAGCAATGAGCAGTACGTTAAGTTAGAGGGTGTTGTGCAATCGACAGACTATTGCGATAAGTTTTTCGTCAAAATTATTGATGGCGCCGGCCATTTTCCGCACCAGGAGAATCCCGAAATGTTCAATCGTGTTTTACTCAAATTCCTCAAAGTTAGCACCATCGCTGAAAAACAGGTGGAACGCTCACCTTCCAAGGGTCTGATGGGTCATTTATATGGGGCGGTTACGGGTACGGTGAAATATGGTAATTCAGTCATTGATTCCGTGCAGAAAAAAACGCTCAACGCGACCAAGCCGGTGAATTTGGCGGCAGCGGTTGCGATTAAGAATAAGTAGGTTTTTAAGTAATTTTCTAGTGTTTAGTTCTTAGTTTTAGAAATACCCAATTGCCAATTGAATTGAATATTATCTATCTACATTACGGGTTGAATGTAATTTGTTATCTACTTAAACAGAAAACCAGAAATGAGGAACAGGAAAGAATCAAACACACGTTTTGCATGTGCTTTGACAATATCTGGGCTGTGATCAAAAATATTTAGCTGGTATATTTTATTTGTTGTTAGTCCAGTTAAGTTTATATTTTATACATTTGTATATCCATTTTTATCCAACACAAAAGTCCACAAATATGTACCTAATACTAGTAATAAACAACCGGATAATACTCTTTTTTAAACTAATAGATTATTACATTATTATTAAGTAGAAATGAATAATCTTCTAGATCTGATTTGTTTATGTGCAGCACTTATATTGTAAGTTGCTGTCAATAATAACATTAAAACATTATTGACATATTTCAAAATTATTGTAAATCATGGCTCAGTCTTCATCTATACCAAACAGTAAACAATCAAAGGAGAGGGAAATTTCGATTTTTAGAGTTAGCACTAATAGAAATTATGATAAGCGCATTTGTGTAAAGATATCTTTATAGGGTATGAATACAAATAAATACAACAAGTATTTAACAAATAAAGAAATAACGCGGTACAGCAGACAAATATTCCTATGGACTAATTGGAAAGGGCAAGTATCCCTCCGACAGACAAATATTCTCTTAGTGGGATGTGGATCTCTTGGAAGCATTTGCGCAATGTATTTAGTGGGGGCGGGTATTGGTACTTTAACGATTGTGGATTCAGGATTCGTCCACGAAACGAAATTGCATACGCAATTTGTCCATTCAGAGCAGGATGTTAGTGAACCAATAGTGCAGTCTGCATACAACAGGTTACACAGGTGAGTACTATAACCATAGGAGACTATACAGAAGCTATTTAAATTATTTTGAGGCATATTGATGATTTAATCGATGTAGTTACATTGATGATACATCGCGCTTTAATTTTTCAATACAATCATCGCTAGCCATGTGTGTTGCATACGCTGTTGTCCATGCAATTGTCAGTTGTGACGTTTGCCGGTGTTTGTCACTAGTGAAGTGTGGTGCAGTAAGGTGATGTGTGGTGTTTTAATTTATTGTGATTTTTAATATTAACTATGGGTGATGTGGAAGCTGAAACTATCCGGCTTGAATCCGAGGTACGAATGCTTCGAGCGCAGTTGGAGCAGAAGGAAATCCGATTGTATCAGATGAAACAAGGAGTTGTAAGTGTTGACTAGTTTCTAACCTCAAACGCGTTTTGCTAGGTGAATGCATGTAAATGTTAATTGTAGAACCCAGAAGAAAGCAACAAATTCAATAACGCGTTAAGCACCAAAGAAATTACGAAATACAGTCGTCAGATATTAGTGCCGAGTCATAATCTTGCTGGACAAGTTGCTCTCAAAAAGGCATCTGTCTTGCTCATTGGAGCTGGTGGTTTAGGATGCCCTTGTGCAATGTACTTAGTAGCTGCAGGTGTAGGTTCATTGACAATTGTAGACAATGATGATGTTGATCAAACAAATCTTCATCGTCAAGTATTGCATTCAGAACCAAATGTTCGCCTTGCTAAAGTGGATTCTGCATATGAGCGATTGAGAAGGTTTCTTATAAGACATCATCATAAATAGTTTGTTAGACTCACATAACTCTTTTGTTACAGCATAAACACATCAGTGCAGATAATTCCAATACAACTGCATTTAAATTCAACAACGGCAGCAGAAATTTTTGGCGCTAGAAAGTATGATGTTGTCATTGATGGCACTGATAATGTGGCCACTCGATACCTCTTAAATGATGCCTGTGTGATGTACAAATTCCCCTTGGTGTCTGGCAGTGCCTTACAATTAGAAGGCCAACTAACTGTATACAATTACATTGGTGGTCCATGCTACAGATGCATTTTTCCCAATCCACCACCTCCAGAGGCAGTTAACAGCTGTGGTGATAGTGGAGTGTTAGGTCCAAGTAAGTGCAATATAACTAAATGAAAATTGCAATTATTTTTCAATGCACTAATAGTTCCAGGAACAATTGGTGTGCTCCAAGCATTAGAAACTATCAAAATTTTGACAAACCAACCAGGAGTACTGGTTGGTCGAATGCTGACATTTGATGGAAGTGATTGCTCTTTTCGTCAAATTACTTTACGCCCACGTAATATTGCATGTGCAGTGTGTGGACATGCTCCAACAATTAAATCGTTCATTGATTATGAGGAGTTCTGTGGTGCTAAAGCTGACGATAAAGTGGAAAGCGTGTCATTATTGAAACCTGAAGATCAAGTGAATGCGAACGCATTGGGCTCACTACAAGACAAACTCGTGATTGATGTGCGTCCAGAAATTGAATTCAACATGTGCCATCTTCCCAATGCGATAAACATTCCTTACGAAGAGCTGACCAAGGGCGAGAGGCTGATCAACGAGATGAAATCCATGTTTAGCACGCTGAATAAGCAAAACGGTGACTTCATTAGTATGTAGTTAAGGTAAGATTTTCTTTATTATTTTTTTTACTTCCAGTATTTGTTATTTGTCGTCGTGGAAACGACTCTCAGCGCGCCGTTTTAAAATTCATGGAATTAATGAAGGATAACGAAAGCAATATTAAGTTTTTGAGCATTCGTGGGGGGTTGCATGCATACGCCAGACAAGTAGATCCGGAATTTCCAATTTATTGAAAATAACTTAAATGGCATTTACAGAAATATACATTTATTTTAAATAATACTTTCACATTTCAACAAACTCCGTTAAACCGTAGCTTTATTTAGTCTAATATAAGTACAGGTGTAACGTTTTTGAAAGCCGAGCTTGGTGAACAATAATTCTGAGGCAACATTTCCATCAAACACTGTCCCAATTGGATGGTCGCCGTTTTGCGCAATTATATGACTCAATTTTCGAGTTACTGTTGAACCAAGGCTCTTCTTAAAATAGCCTTCTAGTGTTTGTAATACTCCCAGCTGGCCTAAAGCACTGCACAGAATCCATGATACAAGTTTGTTGGTAGATTTCTCATAAATCCCAATGCCAGGATTTAATTTGATAAAAGTTCTTAGATATTCCACTGAGCCATCATATGCAGGTGGCCACACAGAATTGATAATCTCAGCGTCTTCTGGCTTTAAATTATCCATATAGAAATCATCATTTTCATAACTTGAAATCAAATTATTTAATTTTGATTCAATGTGATGAGTATATAACTTACTTAGTTTCAAACTGCAATGCCTTATCAGCCATCACCTGCCACATATTTGTGACATCAACTTCGTACCCAATATTCAATGCATTTATTGCTTTGAAAACAATGTCACTTACATCTTGATGCACAGCATAGAAGAGTACTTCATGTTGGCTCCATTTAATTTGTTTAGTTTCTGTCAGTCCCCGAAACAACTTTTGTCCACTTTTTTCTAATGAGTACAGAAAAAGATCATAGGAATAATACTAAAAAAGTAGAATACTAAATTAGTACACTATGAAGTATTCTCACTATATTAATTGAACTAAGTAACCTTACTTTTAATTGTTACAAATTGATATCAGCAAAATTAATACTTACGGTGAATAATGCAATGAATGTACCATCTTCCTGCCAGTTGCCATCCACAGCAAAGATGGTAATGTAATCGGGATACGTTTTAGTCCATCTTAAAGTCATTTTCAAGAAACTGAGGACTTGCGGGACGTCGTCTTTATAATTCTCGTAAAAGTTCTTTAATCCTTCGATTTCATCGCGGTTTAACTTTTGTAAAACGTCGGTCAACGTCATTTTGTCACTATTGATCGACCACAATTACTAGGAATTAATACTAGCATAGCTTATTATTTAGACTTTGAACAAAGTGGTTGTCGAAAAGATATACATACTTAAGTGGGGAATACGATCTCAACTATTAAATGGCAGATAGGTGATTAATATAATCACAAGTACATTTGTAGAACGACTTTAATTAAGCGACTACGCGCTTGACACGTGATATTAGTTTAGCGATTAAAACGTGTTTCGGGGTTTAAATTCACTTTATCATATATGCTGTACTTTATAATCTATATATTTTTCATTATTATTTAACTTTTCAAAGCTTCTCGCGGCAAATTAATCCTGAAACAAAAGTGATGGAGGTGTTAGAGTAGAAAGTCAGGATTTATCATGATTCATTGCCTTTATTTTAGTAAATTCCAGATTTATTTAATTAAATTATTCAACATTTGTCATTTCGACGTCATCAATCACTAAGTCATCTAACATTTCTTCCAATGTTATGTGTGGCATTGTTGGGTCAAACTCATCATATCTATCAACTGGAATACACTTAGATTTATCTTTGAATATGTTTACATTTTGCCTCATGGCTGGATCTTCTTCCAAATCATCCAAGAACTCATGATAATCACTGCAAAAAAAAAATAGTTATATTAGAAAACAATTCACCGAAATTATAGCAGATATTGACATACTTTGTTTCCATATTTAAAGCGGTGTCTTCCTCTGCCAAATGTTTCAACTTCCAGGCACGTTTGCGGCGTGCATTTTCTCGTTCAGGGAAGTATTTCTTGACGAGTATGACATCTGGCACTTTATCTTTATCCAGCTTATCAAAATTGCTATCATTAACATTGCTGTCGCATAAGTTATAGCCCAAAACGGAATCTCCAGGCTTCAGTAAATGCCCCAAATGCGTGCGGGTATGAATTGTGTTATCATTAATACCAAGCTCTGAAGCTTTAACAATCCAAACGTCTGCTAATGCGTGTTTGGTTGAAATGGCTCCTTGCCCTGGGAAACTTTTGCGATCTTTCGCCATTATGATTTCGATATTCATGACGATATATTCAACCAGCTGTTTTGGGTTGCAAATACTTGCGAATGGGTACCGCCAAAATATTGTACTGCTCACTTCAGCCACTATAAACAAAAATAATGAGAAGTTAGTCATCAGTTATTACTTGTAATTAAATTGCTTACTTTGTGCACTTGCTGCATCAATCAGATGAATTGCATTTGTCACCCTGTTCACTAAGCATATTGGTGAAATTCCTCCAAGTTGGTGGGTCAACTTCTTTGGAAGGCAAACAACACTATCTTTTGATATGGGCACAATTTCAATACAGTATGTAAACTTGTAATTATATGTGTTGCTATGAATGTCATGTGAAATCAACTTCTTTGAATGTTGATATTTACATGGAAGAACTGTGCAAACAAAATCTACCATTTTTCTAGCATGTGATTCAGATACATAGAAGAAATCAAGTCCCTCTGAAAAATCAAGATATTAATTAGTTTCTGATGGAAATGCTAAAGTGTTGGTATAAATTACCATGAATGGGTTTAATTCCCAACGTGTGCTCATGTGCTTTATGCTTCAAAATTAATTGTTCAAGGTAAAAAAAGGTCTTCTTGTTCTCAGCTTTCTGGCGTACTTGTACCATTGCACGCCAATAGTCTTGTGCTTCAGTTCTGTGACATTCATCACACATCTGATAAGCAACTGTAAATTCAACAATAAACACTTGTTGTAAAACAGCTCCACCAACAACTTCCCCATGCACGGTTAGTCTAACTTTGATCCTTTTGGAATGTGGCTCTGTCCACACAAATGAAGCATCCACTAACTTTACCCTGTTTAGGCCCTTTAACTTTTTCAAACATAGTGACAGCAATTCCCTGGATTCTAGGGCACATTGCACCCATTCAGCTGGCGGCTGTAAATATCGTTCACATCCTTTGCAGAAATGCAAAGTGGCCTGTTTTGGAATGCCCTCAGTGATATCAATTTGTGATCGTAAACATCCAACACACATGTTTGATGGATTTGGTTCAATTGGAATTCCACATTCACAACACAAGCTACAAATTAAATATTATTTATTTGAAAATAAGCACAATTTGGTTGCAATATACATAGTTTTTGCGTTTGGTGCATTGCTAATTTCTGGTATATATTCCATTTTTAACAATTACAAATTACCACTTAACACTACACTGCACTACACCACGTTGATCGTAAAAGTGAGGTTACACAAGTTTCGTTCTTAGCCGCTTTTGATGACAGCGCTTTAGTTAAACCTTTTAAATATTTTATTATATGATAGGAGGAAATTATAATGATCGCTAGAACTGTGAAGTACTACCAATGTCACTCTCTTTTTCACTTTCAAAAGGACAATCGCAACGTACATCTTCATTAACATCAGTTATAACTTGAAAAAATATGCGTAATGCTTTATCCCATGCTTCAGCCGCGTCGGATTTAAATCTTTGCGGACCTAGGTAATGAAGGAAACCTTTTAGAAACGCATCTCGCAGTTCCTATAAATTATAAATTGTATTTAAGCCAGCACTTTATCATATACCATAGATACATCATATGCAGATCTCAAAATCTTTCTTTTTCGATGATTTAGCGCATTGTGCCTCAATGCTAATAAAAGTACTTCGCGCTTGTCTATATTTTCAATATAGAAACTCATCTCTCGCATAATTCTTAATGCGTGTAATTTTACAAGGGGTTGTTTTTCAAGCTCATGAATTGTGCCAGCTTTAAATGTGAAGTATGCCATATTATGTGGATACTCGCCAAAATATCTAAATGATTACGATAATCGTGTTATATCTACGTTCATAATTTCATGCTTACATTAAGAATATGACTAATCCTGTTTGATTTAAATCCCTCTTGCAAATTTTCCATGTTTCACGAATGATTTTCTTCTCTGCTACTGTTAATCCATTAATAGTGGGTTTTTCTATTCGGTACGCCATGAATTTACCATAAAATTTACACGAAAATATAATTTAAAATAGCACGCTTCAAAATGTTTGTTTATATTTGATATTTAGAAGTGACTTGGAATAATTAAAATTTCTAGTTTTGTGAAACGAATAGTATCTCACACGAATAGTTATTTTAAAAGTTAAAGATTACGATTAATTTATTATTAGTACAATTATCAAAGTTGATTAAAAACTTAATAAAAATGCGAATATGACGTTTAATTTAGCAAACAGATATGTCACTTGTAAGTAGTGCCACCTTCGTGATCGCTATTTCCAATTGAATCGTTGACTACACTCATTTTTCCAGTTAGCTCACAACTAATCATGTAAAAATAACAACTTGTAACTTCGCTAAATATTTTCAACTACTGTAATCAGATGAATTTTGCACATTTAAGTCCTGGATAATACGCAGGCGTATTCCAAAACTTACGCTGAAAGCCACTAGTGGTGCTGGAGTTTGCTCTTCTGCTTCCATCAGAACTATGTGAGCAAAGTGTACAGTCGTCAAAGCTAACCCAAATTTCTCGTTTTATTTGTTTTTCTGTGTCGTTTTGATGCGTTCTTGTGAATGATTTACGTGTATTAAAGGCACGCAACGTAGGTGTTCACAGCAAGATTGCTTTTTGCAACTTGTGCATAACCATTGTTTATATTATCATTGCCTTTTCAGATGGCTAAAGATCCAATTGACTATGAACGCCAATACAAGGAGGACTTAGAACAAGCCCAAGCCCTTAGCCTCGAGTCGCTGGCGCTTGAGAAATTCCGACAGAAACGTCTTCAGGAGTTGAACATATCTAACAATAGCAATAATGCCATAAAGCCTACAAAACCTGGTTAGTTAATAGTCTCTATATTATACATGGTCTGTTTATGCTTCAGTTCTTTTCTAGTTGCTAGAGCTTCATCAATGAATGAAACTGATTCATTGCAATCAGAAAAACATATGCGAATCAAAAGCAGACCAAGACCTGGTGGCAACCTTGGTTCTATTTCAGGTGTTATTGCTCCTCCACCAAGTGGAATAAGGAGGAATAGCACTGTAACATCACCAGACATTCAAAATACGCCAGATTTGATATCCTTTAGTAGTCCACCACAGAATAATGAGATTATGGAGCTATACAAGTATGAATTAGATCATTTGTACCAAGGTAATTTATTCTAAAATATGGTTTTAGCTCAAATATCCAACAGGTGGTAATACCACAAATGCCAACTTCATCATGCAGCACAATATTATCACAAAACAATCATTATCTAAACAGACCTGTGGGTTGGATATATAATCAACCAAATACAACTCATCAGCAAAATATGCAATTGAATAATACACTACCACTGGAGATAAAAAATAGCAATATCTTAAAGAATGTGATTACAATGCACAATGATGTCTCAACAAGCAGGACTCAAAGTTCATCAAATAAACCAATGGTTAATTTTCAGCAGCAATTGCAATTGACCATGCAAGCTCATTCACCTCTGCCACATATGGGCTACTCAAGTGGTCCTACATTACAATTGGCTGCACATCAGCATAATTTAAATATGCCAAACTTGCCACAACAACAGCAGCCTTTGGTAATTAGTCACTTTCATAAATCTTTAATTGTGTGTCATTATACATTCTTTTGTAGCCACTGGCACCAAGTAAATATGCACCTATATTGCCCCCAAAAAATCATATACCGCAACCGCCACCAGTTGTGGTACCTTCAACAAGTGCAAGGCGGAAGTCAAATTCAAGTCAAAATCTAATCGACTTCAGCCGTACAAATTTGGATGGTCGCAATAGTGTTCGTGTTAGCATTTTGGAAGCGTTTGACCCTTTAACGAATACTTCGATCGATTACGACATATCAACACGAACTACAAGTCCCGATTGTACAGGTGTGTAAATATCGTCTTATCTACGAGTCAATACTAATCGATAGTTTCAGTGGATGATGCAGCTTCGATCTGTGATAGTGTGTACGATGGCTACGATCCATACGATTTCATATATTCAGGATCAGGAAGCAATAGCACATCGGATCCTTTATATGCATCGCTGGCTAGCGTGCCCACGTCGCCCCCACCGCCAATCCCAAATACGCGAAGTATGGAAAGGCGCGATAGAAGCGATGCATGGGTAATAATTTATTTGTGCCTGAATTATTAGTGATTACTGAATGTGGTCTTGTTTGCAGACTAAACGATCATCGAAATTGGTCGATTGTATCAATGTTTTAACCAAGGATAACTCGCAAGCGGCCGAGTTAATTGCATTCCATGAAATGGTACAAAAGCTACGAAGTATGTATTTCAAAATCACTTGTTCACGAAGCTATGTTTACGCTTTCATTTAAGATGAGTTTAAACATGATTCACCGAACACTAATATGGGTCTTGTGGTAAGTCCATTGGTGGATTTTCAATACAAAGAAAACACAAGTATTAAATTATGCGTGTACCCACGCTTCGACGGTGTTGATGCGGAAAAGCCTATTGCGTTTACATGCGATGTAACAACCAGCGTACAGCATGTAACATTGCAATTGATGTGCGAACTGGATGCGCCCACAACGGATCAGTACACGTTGAAAGTGTGGCGGCACAATGAATATCTTGCACCGACGACGCTCCTCTCGCAATACGAATACGTGCATAACTGCATCAAACTTGAGGAAGATGTTGTTCTTGTTTTGATACCAGATCGCTGTGTGGATAAATCATTCAGGCGCACCGTACGTACATTAATATAATATGACTTTTACTCTATTAAGAGATTGTTTTTAGTCACAAGATGATGACTGCGACAGAGATATTAAGATTGAAGATATAATACCCAAGGAACAAAATCCAAGCATTCCCTACGGAAATCTTAAAATATTGTTGGAGACGTTTGAAAACGAAGTGGATAAAATTGTTAAATTTTGTTGTGAAATTGAGCGTGGAGATCAAGATGTTCAGTCATTGCAAACGCAAGGTGTTCGACAGTCAGTGAAATTAATTGTGCAATTAATGGGAACGTTTGAGACCATTGAGATATGTGAAGCTCTAGATATTTTAGAAGCCACATGTACGAACTACATAAACACAAAGGAAACATGGAAAATAAGTAATCTGAGTGACTCAATAAGTCACAATTGTGAAAAAGTACGAGAAGCATTGAAAATGCTAATACATATGTATTCAAAAGCATTTCGAGTCGATTTCGAATTGAAAACGTATGATGAGCGTATTTGTAAGTAAAATGTAAAATTTGTCGGGTTAGATTATGAGGAAATTTGTTGTAGCCACATGTCTAGTCTGCGATGTTACTGACTCGGTAGTCATTCGCGTATGTGCAATATTTAGGCCATGGGGTACATGGGCGTTCGATAATTACGTGATCGGTGCACGTATTTTTCATGGCACGCGACCTTTAGGTCAGTGGGAATATTTACAGCCATCAGAACTCTCAAAAAAGATGTATCCTCGAATATTGTTTGATTGTTGGATGGATTTACAAGTGCCTGTTTCTTCTCTGGCGCGTGAGTCCCGACTGGTTTTGGTCATTCGAGGACGAAGTTTGAGTGAGCAAGAGAGCAGTGATAAGCAGCCCATGCCTCAATTCAAGGAAACGGAAATTGGCTGGGCTGGTATGCAATTTTTCGATTATACCGGGTATGTTAACTCTTCATACACTTGCAATAATTTCACGTCTATGTTGAATTATAGGACAATGATCCAGGGGAATAATTTACTCTCAATTTGGCCTATGGAATTAAATTATATATATGGTCCGGCACCAAGTCCGGGCACGCATCCGAATGCAGACCATCCTGTAATTCGCCTTCAATTGATGGGTCCGTCCAGGACGATATTTCCACCCGTACAAGTTGAAAGGCCGAACAAACTGCTTGATTTATGCAGTTTGGATATGCAAACTCAGCGTGAATTGTCAGACGCAATTAGTATGGATATGTTGTATAAAACACCGGTGAAGCTACGTGAGGTCTTGTGGGAAAAACGCTACTATCTTACAAAAATTCCACGTGCGTTGCCAAAAGTGCTGCTGGCGGCTCTTAGTTGGGAATACGCACGATTATCAGATCTGCATGGATTGTTGTTATGTTGGGCGCCAATGAAACCAATTGATGCAATCGAACTTCTATTGCCAACGTATGTATTTTGCACTTTATCTATCAATTATTTTCATTTGGTTAATTTGCCATAGGTTTCCGGATATGATGGTGCGCAAAATCGCAGTTAAATGGTTAGCACCAATATCCAGTGATGAATTGGTGGATTATTTGCCACAGATCGTTGTTGGTTTAAGACATGAGGCCTATGAAGATTCGCCACTTGCCAAGTTTTTGCTTGAAAGAGCATTAATGTCGCCGAGAGTTGCGCATCATTTATTCTGGCTGCTCAGTCATAGCCTACCGGGTGCTATGCCCCAGAACTATGAACATTCCATTGATGAAAATGATCCATTCAGCATTGCCGAAGTGCGCTATCATCGTCGGAATGTTTTAATGCTGCGTGCTTTGCTTGCTATTTGTGGCAATGCGTTGCGTACGTGTTTTATCAGTCAACAACTGTTAGTAAAGGTAATTATTGTTGAATGCTAATGACATCATCATTTTATGATTTATGCTTCATCCAGGAATTATATGAAATTGCGGTCTCTGTTCAAAACACCAAGGAGTCGCAAAGAATGTCTCTGTTGGAGCGCTCCTTGCGAAATGTTCATGCCACATTGGAGCATTCACCGTCATCTCTACCATTAGGGCCTACTTTACGTGCATGCGGGATAAATATCTCGTCTTGTTCGTATTTTCCGTCATACACATTGCCCTTAAAAATAAACTTTGTCGCTCAAGATGGTTCTAATATACCAGCAATTTTTAAAGTTGGGGATGAATTACAGCAAGATATGCTTACGCTGCAAATTATCCGCTTGATGGATAAACTATGGCTAAAGGAGGGTCTCGATTTGAAAATTGTGGCGTATGGTTGCGTGCCAACGGGTAAGAGACGAGGCATGATTGAACTCGTAGCGAAGGCGGAAACACTGCGGAAAATCCAAGTCGAGCATGGTCTGACGGGTTCGTTTAAAGATAAGCCAATTGCTGAATGGCTTGCAAAACATAATCCTTCAGAATTGGAATACGGCAGAGCAGTGGAAAATTTTACAGCATCTTGTGCTGGCTACTGTGTTGTAACGTACATCTTGGGCATCTGCGACAGACACAACGACAATATCATGCTTAAGACCTCTGGACATCTATTCCATATCGATTTTGGAAAATTCTTGGGCGATGCCCAGAAATTTGGAAATTTTAAGCGCGACAGAACGCCGTTTGTTTTAACATCGGATATGGCCTACGTTATTAACGGCGGCGATCGACCCTCGGAGAAGTTTCATAAATTTGTTGATTTATGCTGCCAAGCCTTTAACATCATCAGGCAGAATGGCAATGTTTTAATTTATTTATTCACAATGATGGCCTCATCAGGCATGAAAGGAGTTACGCCGGAAGCGGTGTCAAATCTTCGAGAAGCTCTCATGCCAGGACAATCGAATCCCGAAGCTGCAGCTTTTTTTGCGCGCCTAATCCAAAGCTCACTCAACAGTTGGTTCACGCAGTTCAATTTCTTTCTGCACAATCTCGCACAACTCAAGTTTACATCTGAGGGAAACATAAATGGCGAAACTTTGAGTTTTGTACCTAAAACTTACAGGTATGATTATCAAGTCTTTGCAAATGTGATGTTGTTCTAAATTAATTGTTTTCCAGCTTGACAACCGATGGACGGTTAACGCATGTTCAAGTCGAAAGTTACAAGAAATGTTACGATCCGGACAAATACTACGTGTACGTTTTGAGAGTTCATCGTGAGGGTCAGACTGATGGGATGGAGGTTTATCGAACGTACAAGGAATTTTGTGAACTGTACCAAAAACTGTGCCTGCAATTTCCCCTCGCCAAATTGCACAGGTAAGATGTTTGCTACTTTATGACTAGTATAATTTATTACGTGACATTAAAACAACGCATTTGCCAATGTAGCACATTTTGAAAATCTAACTTCGCGTTCCACTGGCTTCTCCTCATTTTCAAAGCTATACTCCATTGTGTTATCACTGCTTTCAAGTAAATCTTCATTGTTCAAATCATCAATATTTTCAGAATTAGGCTCTCTCTTGGCCTGTGCATCGTTCACGTTGGTATGAATTTCCGGTAGACTTAGTTGTTCGTCAGTGCGGTTATTTTTAGAATTTTTGATTTGTTGAACACTTTGTTTGTTTGTTATTGTGTTCACAGGCACTATAGACGAAGCTTCATTAATTACATGCATCTATTTATATTTCACTTACATATGCAAACAAATTCAGAGAGTGAATTATAAGTTAATCCTTTAATGCCTTCCCAATGAATGTCTGGCTCTACTTTTCCAACAACTAAAACGGCTTTGTGTTTCCAAAACATTCTTTCGGCACCTTTAATTACTCAATATGTATACGCGTCTGATTTTGCTTTGATACTGGTTGAGAATGTAAACTTAGTATGCTTACCGATGTGATAAGATCCTGGATAATCTTATTTGATAAGGCGCCTCACACTAACGACGTTTATATGCATGCTTGTTATACGCATAAACTTTTTTCAATGATTCTCGTTCATCTGTGATAAATATTTTTTTGCAGTCTAAATACTGGTTTGCATATGGGGCGTTCAAATGTAAAACAAGTGGCGGCGAAACGTTATCAGGAAATATCCGCATTCATCACATCACTATTTCAAACAGCAGATGAAATCGCTCATTCGGATCTTGTCTATACGTTTTTCCATCCGATGTTGCGTGATCAACAAGATATCCTAGCAAATAAACTAAGTAATGACTGTGGTACGTTTGTCTTTATTGCAGGATGATAATGATTATTTTTATTACAGGTCGTAAAGCTGAAGAAAAATGTCAGGTGGGAAAAATTAAAAGTCAATTAAAATTGTCGATGCAATTCACGCGAGATGTATTCAGCGTTATGGTTCAACATGTTCGCGGATTGCCTTTGGTGGGCAGTAATGCTCAAGAGCCCTCAACATATGTAAAAGTCTATTTGTTGCCTGATCCAACAAAGGAAACGAAACGAAAAACAAAGGTGATAAAACGGAATTGTCACCCGAGTTTTATGGAGATGGTAAATGGTTCGTAGATATCATATATTGCACATTTTAATAGTTCATATTGCAGTTGGAATATCGAATGCCGTTTGATATACTGAGATATCGTACCCTCACAGCGACTGTATGGAGTTATGATTTATTGCAAGAAAATGAATTTCTTGGTGGCATTCAATTAGACTTGAGTAAACTTGATATAACAAAAGAAATCAGTGAGTGGTATCCGCTTACAGTCATACCAAGATGATAATAATTAGAAACATGTTATATATGCATGCACACATTCATTTACACCAAAGTATTTCCATATTCTTGAACTATATCATGGAATAATCATAATTTGGGATGTATGGATAAATATTGCTGTTGGGCGTTGTATTTTCTTAAAATGTATTAATTGTCACATTTATATATTATGTGCATTTTATAAATACAATCCAATTTACGAGAGCTGTGTAAAAGCCTGTGAAAGCGGTCAATCCAGAAAATGGGAAAATTTGGTCTTCTTCATAGTTTTTCAATTAGAGATGATAATCCAGAAAGATACTAGTAGTGAGATAACTCTTAGCCCTTACCTAATAGAAAAATGAAATTTTAATACAAAGAGCAAGTCACTTACATAGTACTTACCAATGTCGAAGCCAATTCCGACAAGGATATATGGTTTTATAAAGATGATATTCATGCTTGTACAATTTAATTTTCAGCATTTTCTGGATGTACATTAACTTCTATACCTTAATAATACCTTCTTCCATTTCATGTCTGGTTTGCGGTTACGCAAATTAAATCAAATCTATCAGCTAGTATGTAGAAAAGATGAACTGCGTTCGATTAGTTCCATTTGAACATTTTCAAATGTAAGATGATGAAGTATTCCCTTAACACAATGATTAAATTCACTTACTCTATTAACGCTTCATAGCATGGTGGTATAGTCTATGAAAGTGGTCTGAGCGTCTCGATTTCGATCCCGAGAAAGGCAGTTCTTATTTAAGTTTTAATTTCGCAAACTGAGCATATAAGGGGAACATCAAATTTAGCATTAGCAACAACGCTCCATAGTCTAGTGGTAAAGGCTATGAAAGTAATCTGCGTGTCTCGAGTTCAATTCCCGAGGATGGCATTCTTATTTAAGTTTTAATTTCGGAATTTAAGCACACAAGGGGAAGATCAAATTTAGCTATGGCAATAACACTCCATAGCCTAGTGGTAAAGGCTATGGATGTGATCTGTGAGTCTCAGGTTCGAATCCTGGCAACGGCAACTCAAATTTCCAGGTTTTAAATTCCTTGTACGCTTGGGGGCCCCCTTCGGACTTATTCTATGTCCAGGGGGGCCCCTAGGAGCGTACAAGGGCCCTATTTTTAATTTTTGAAGCCCGTACGTTAAGATTGTCTTGTGACGGCCCACCCCGCCGCTTCGCTCCCCGGCAGTAGACTGCCTCCCCATTCCCGATTTTCGTTACCAACAGGCCTCGGTTTGTGACGTCTTAGAGCAGGGGGGAGCGCTTCTTATGTCAAGTAGAGACTTAGAATTATTTTCCAAGTGCTTGCTTTGAATACAAGTGCTATGGCCAATTGAATGACCATCCTACTTAAGAAGTACCGTAGCTCTGCCTGACGCCAAGTAACTACTTGAGAAGTATTTGCCGTTAGAGTTTTAAATTCCGAAAAATTTGAGAGCCTGGGATTCGAACCAGGAACCTCACGGTTACTAAGCAAGCGTTTTACCACTGCGCCAGTAACTGTCTTACCATAAATGATTCAAAACTTATACTTGTCGGATGATTCCTGTCTTGATCAAACAAGTAGCGTGTAGCACATGGACTATAGGAAGTCTTAAGTTCAAACTTATACTTGTCGGATGATTCCCGTCTCGATCGAACAAGTAGAGTGTAGCTCATTGCTCATTGTTACGACCCCCTGCTGCATTTAAATGTTATTAAAGGTCATTAAAGTGCGCGCTTACTGCATTCCTAGGCATTTAAATGTTTAAAAGGTCTTTAGTTTTAATATTTTTGTATGGTGGCGTCAAGAGCACCGGATCGGATAGTCTCGGTCCTGGTCGGAACACTTGCTGCTTATGGCCGTAAACATATGTTTTGTAGTCTTAACCTCACCAAAGTGCATTCTATTGTGCTAATTGGTGTCAATTAGAAGTGTAATAATTGATTGATAAAAGAGTTAATTTAGCGATTAGCGAAACAATTTGAGCGTTAATAATCGTAAGTAATATTTGTACTTATTTTGACAGCATTTTGTGCTTGCACTTGATGTAAATTGTACTGTGTTGTTGTGTATGGGTATAATCTGTTATAGCTGGTTGAAATTGCTCTAAATAACTATTATACATTATTGACGCTATTCTAATTGTGTGGGTCATGCATAATGAATATAATTTGAAGATTCCATTACTACTCTCGGTGCTTACAAAGGTTTCTATTTGTTTTAAGGTGTGCAATAAAGTACATTTGTCCATTTAAGGATATCCATACAGGTGAATTTAACCAAATAGCAGATGTGATTGGGAAATTGGTATATTATGATTGGAACATTTCATTTGAAAGCAGCTGAATGGTGAGTTATTTTTATCTATTATGAAAGTATAAGACATTACGTTACTAGTAAGTCATGTAACATTCATGTTGTACCCACAAGCTCTTAAGTTATGTTATGTGTCCAGCTGTTACTCTTCTGTGGGGAACTTACTTAGGCTGCAAGAACACACTGTGTTACTGGGTTTCTTTCTTTGGTGTATTAATCTACCCATCCTGTGGTTGCTATGAGGTTGGCCATATACTTGAGTACTTCTTCCAAGTTAGTGCATTAGGTTGAGTCATCATACTGCCTCTTGCTGGGTGGTAATAGATGTAATGACTGCATATAGGCAATGTTGCTTAAAAACTTCCAAAACTTTGCAAATATTGTCTATCTTGAGTGAATCTTCGTTTTTTAGAAATATTGATGTTTTCTTGAGTTCTGTTACTTCATATCAACTATTGGAACATTTGATACTTAAGATGTTTAAATAATTTTAATTTTTCTATTTGTTTTAGGATAACAGGACTACCTTAATGATGGAACAACCAAGCTATATTTTGAGGCATTTATTTATAAGTGCAAACAATAATTTCTTCTACATATTTAGTCACCAATGAATTGAAGTATGGCTTGTGTATACTGAACTGACTATTACAACATAGATGAGGCCAACGCAGCATCCTAATTCAAGTAAGGTATATTTTAATATTCCTAGCATAAGTTCATTCAATTTCTATTAGACTACTGTTATAAAATTTGAGTAGTATGTTAGTTTAATAGTGCCTAGTAATAGGATTTATTTTTCTCGTCAACTGGTTTATTTTATGATTGATGGTAATATTTTCAGTTTCTAGCCAAAAACTCACATTGAAATGGGATTTCAATCATCATGAAAATTGGTAGGCTCATTATTGTTGCAACAATGACAACAACTTGGGTTGCAATTGGATTAGAATCATCATTAAAGTTGGTATGCTCATTGTTATTGCAACAATGACAACTAGTTGGGTTGCAATTGGATTAGAATCATCATGAAAATTGGTAGGCTCATCGTTATTGCAACAATGGTTAGTATTAGGATTCAATTTTCTTTTCGACTAGCTTATTTTGTGATAACTAATTATGTATTCTTACAGAAAACTGATCATAACTCCACTTCTGATGCAGCCAGCTGGAACAAACTTGGTAAGTCTGTTGGCACATGTACTTCGGTACATGTTTGCCACATGGTTTTATTGTAACCCTCATAGGTTACGCACAATAACTAATTATGTATTCTTACAGAAGATTGATCATAACTCCACTTCTGATGCAGCCAGCTAGTACGAACTGGGTAAGTATGTTGGCACATGTGCTTCGGTACATGCTTGCTCCTTATTTTTATTATAACCCTTATAGTTCACCCACAATAACTAATTATGTATTCTTACAGAAAATCCATCATAACTCCACTTCTGATGCAGCCAGCTAGTACGTACTGGGTAAGTGTGTTGGCACATGTGCTTCGGTACATATTTGTCCCTTATTTTTATTATAACCCTTATAGTTTACCCATAATAACTAATTATATATTGTTACAGAAAATTGATCATAACTCCACTTGTGATGCAGCCAGCTAGTACGAACTGGGTAAGTGTGTTGGCACATGTGCTTCGGTACATGTTTGTCTCTTATTTTTATTATAACCCTTATAGTTTACCCATAATAATTAATTATGTATTCTTACAGAAGATCGATCATAACTCCACTTGTGATGCAGCCAGCTTGTACGAACTGGGTAAGTATGTTGGCACATGTGCTTCGGTACATGTTTGTCTCTTATTTTTATTATAACCCTTATAGTTTACCCATAATAATTAATTATGTATTCTTACAGAAGATCGATCATAACTCCACTTGTGATGCAGCCAGCTTGTACGAACTGGGTAAGTATGTTGGCACATGTGCTTCGGTACATGTTTGTCTCTTATTTTTATTATAACCCTTATAGTTTACCCATAATAATTAATTATGTATACTTACAGAAGATCGATCATAACTCCACTTGTGATGCAGCCAGCTTGTACGAACTGGGTAAGTATGTTGGCACATGTGCTTCGGTACATGCTTGCTCCTTATTTTTATTATAACCCTTATAGTTTACCCATAACAACTAATTATGTATTCTTACAGAAGATCAATCATAACTCCACTTGTGATGCAGCCAGCTAGTACGAACTGGGTAAGTATGTTGGCACATGTGCTTCGGTACATGCTTGCCCCTTATTTTTATTATAACCCTTATAGTTTACCCACAATAACTAATTATGTATTCTTACAGAAGGTCGATCATAACTCCACCAATGATGCAGCTAGCTGGAGCAAATACGAAGTTTGATTATTTTACATAAAAAGTCGTCAAGTTTATTAAATAATTAAATACATCTCTTTGCGTTTATGCATACCTGATACGAAATCTTAATTTTGCCGTTCTAAAAATGAAAATTACGACCAATATTTTTTTAAAAATGGCGGACTTTTGGCATCCATTTTTTTAATTAAGTTTACCTCTTTGCGTTTATGCATACTTGATACGAAATCTTAATTTTGCCGTTCTAAAAATGAAATTTTCGACCAATATTTTTTTAAAAATGGCGGACTTTGGCATCCATTTTTTTAATTAAGTTTACCTCTTTGCGTTTATGCATACTTGATACGAAATCTTAATTTTGCCGTTCTGAAAACGAAATTTTTGATCATATTTTTTTAAAAATGGCGGACTTTTGGCATCCATTTTTTAATTAAATTTACCTTTGTGCGTTTATGCATACTTGATACGAAATCTTAATTTTGCCGTTCTGAAAACGAAATTTTCGATCAATACTGGTTGAAAATTTCGTTTTCAGATCGTCAAAATTAACATTTCGTATCAGGTTTGCATAAACGCACAGAGATATATTTATTTAAAAAGTTGAGTACTAAATACTGATACATGCACACCCAGTGATTCACATATACACCAGATTCATTTATGCGAAGGGGTATTTTTAAAAGGTGGATTACTCATGAACCAGTAGACCTAGAGCGGTGTACGATACCTCATTTTAATCAGGGTGGTTCCCTTTATCTGTCATGAAATACTAAACCTTATCGGATACTATTTAAAAATAAAAATTAAACAATTTTTGGACAAATTTGAAGGTAGGCAACCAGTGATACTTACCGTGTGTCGCCATCTCGGATGAATTTGTGAAACTAATTTGGCCATCTATTGGGGAACTAACGAACTAATATTGCCATAAGGAAATTACATATTATGCTAGATTTGTAATTAACTATTATAATCCTTTGCTATTTGCTGTTAGGAATTAAAACTTATACTTATGTATTGATTTTGTATACACCCTTAACTATGATTACTACATGATTTGTTACTAATTTTATTGATACTACTGATAGTAATACATTGAGCAATCTTATTTTTATCTAGAAATAAAATACGTGAGCTTATAATAAGTTTATCATAAATGTTTCTCTGCCTTGTCAGCCAATTATAAAAGAATGAATAAGAATTAAAGCATAGATCGGCGAGTTTATATTACATGACAAAAACGGATATAAAAATCATACAAGTAATGTGCCAAGAATAATATAAATAAATAGTAAACAAAAATAAAGTTATATTGTGATAATGCCGTTGTCAAACCGTGTTTATACATCCAATATGTGCAATAATTTAAAATGGCCATAATAGGTATATGATATTATTACAATTTAACTGGCCCTCAACATTTGCACCACTCGTATCTTCGGGGAAATGCAGCGTGAACAGGTACAAGTGTTACAAATGCTTATTCAAAAGTCTTAAAACTCAGTAATTGTTATTGCAATTAAGCGACTAGAACACCCACCTCCCAGTTCATATTTGGACGACGCGCTTCATGCAATGATTATGAGGGACATCAAGTTGAATGACGACTAAATTTGCGTTAAAATTGCATTCATCACTCTTTCGTATTTATTTTTGCGGCAATAATACGGCACATTATACGCGTATTTCCATTTTGGCGCACCGGCCTTTTCATCAACAAAACGTCGACATGTTAACAGATAAGCCGTATGAGCGCCGACACAACGGTCGATTGCAACGAACGCTAACGACCTGAATTCAGCAATAAATTTGTGATTGATTGTTCGTTCAAACACATATCGTTTGCGCGCAATCGCATGAAATCCGCAACATGAGACGAATGCATTTGGTAATTGTCGTATTTGCGCTTCCGGTTGTTGTTGGGTTACGCTTTGAAGAATATCTCGATAGCTTTGAATTTAAGCATCATGATAATGAAGAAGTTAGATCCATATTGATGGACGTTCATTACAAATGCCGCAACATTTCAAGGGTATTTGCGCTCAAGGGACATGCCGTCAGTGGTGATAAGATATATGGAATAACGTTTGGCATGTACCCGAGGCGTCATAAACCATGTAATTATCAATTAAACAAAGGGCTGCAAGTTGTCCATGTAATGATTTGATTACAGTGATTCCCGAATTCAAATACTTGGGGAACATACATGGAAATGAAGTTGTTGGCAAAGAGATGCTTTTACGTTTGGCTACGTTTCTATGTTCAAGCTATTTGCAACGGAATCCGGAAATTGTCAAATTACTACAAGTTACACGCATCCATCTTTTACCCTCAATCAATCCCGATGGATGGTACGAAGCAAGTGCCTCACCGGTTCGTGATCAATGTTTAACGCAAAACAAGTGCATTGACTTTAAATTAATTACAGATAAGAGAGAGAAATCATGTTGGTGGACGGAATAATCTAAACGATGTGGACTTGAATCGCGATTTTCCGGATGTAACTAGAATATATTTGGATTCTGAAGCACATGGTTTTGTCGAAGAAATGCAAAATCATCATTTGCTGCAATTTGTGCCTCATTGGCAAAGCAATGTCTGTGTTATCATTTGTATCATAGATTAAAGATGTCTAAGACACATATTTCACTTATAGAGACAACCGGAAACTCATGCTTTGATAAGATTCATAATGTCCGAACCGTTTGTGTTATCTGGTTGCTTGCACGGTGGCGAACTGGTAGCCAACTATCCATTTGACGAATCACCATTGCATCCTCTGGCAACATACTCTGCATCACCAGATGATAAAGTTTTTCGGTAAATCTTCCTCTATTTAATATTGTAACAAATAACTTTCAACATTCAATCTAAGATCGGTCTCGAAGACTTATGCGGACGCGCATCCGAAACTTGGTGCAGTACAGTGCTTAAACTACGGTAAGAATTTTATTGCATCCAAAGGTATTACGAATGGGGCCGAATGGTACAGTTTGGCTGGAGGTAATTACAGTTTAATATCGCGGTATTGTTATTATTGTCTATTTATTATTGTACTTGTTATCAAGGAATGCAGGACTTTAACTACTTGGCAACCAATTGTTTTGAGGTAACGCTTGAAATCTCATGCGTAAAATATCCGCCCGCAAACACTTTGTCGAAATTCTGGGAGGATCAAAAAAGACCACTTCTGAACTTTATGTGGCAAACCCATATGGGAATTAAGGGTATAGTTTCAGATGCAGAATCTGGAAAGCCATTAAAAGACGCGGTTATACATGTTGCTGAATATATCAAAAATATGCTGCCTAAACACATATGGCACGATATTACTTCAGGTAGGTTTGATTCTGAGATAATCATGTCAATAAATACACAATTGTAATTAATTACAGTTAAACGTGGGGATTACTACCGACTTCTTGTGGATGGCGAATATATTGTGACTGTATCAAAGCACGGTTACTATACACATAGCAAACGTGTTACTGTGTATAATTCCAATAATATTAGGAATGGTGGTGCGCAAGTGATCGATTTTGAACTGATTCCAATCAAGTAGATGAAGTTAATCACTCAATTAACTTCAAATACAGCCGACTTGAATAAATCAGTTTGATTTGCCACGCTAAAAATCATTTTTCAATTGTTCATTAATATTATTTCATATCTTCATGTTGCACTACTCGGAACAATTTTGGGCGATTTCGATTTAAAATATGCGTATTAAGTTAATGATCCTTTATTCGCAAATCGATCGCAACGTAAACTTGCGACTGGTTCTACCCACACGCAATCGATAAATGTTTGAAGAAAATGTTTAAAATAACTTGGTTCTCATGAATTTCGTCTGCATATTGCGTGAATCATTGCGCCGATTGCGAGGTATAGAGAAGAGCGACTGTTTCATTAAAAAAGTATTAATTTATTCCGACCGATTGTGTGTATTTGGGAGCGTGCCCCAGGTGATATTTACATTGTGCCAGCAATTATGCTATGCAAATGAAGAGATTTTACCGACCACTTCTCTCACGCGCGCACACACATCGCCCATAAATTAAATGAGTCTGTCAACTTGACCAAGCGATGCTAAACGCACAACTTTATCTGAATTGAATGCCTCACCAAAGATGAAAGTGAATTAACATCATTATATAGCTCCTTTAACCAAGTCCTAGCATCTTTAAGCTATCAGAAACCGAAAAGAAAACGTAATCAAATCCTTGTGCTTTGTCTAGACTTATTAGGGTGGACTTGAGTGATAAGAATTAATATGCGAAATGAATTATAAACAAAACGTTTTCGTATTAATCATGTATGAATGAACAAGCAACAACCACAGCCTGAGTTGTTTTGAAGGCCGCCCGAGTCCTCCACACCATCCACACACCACAAACGTACCAACACTTGTAGAATTTACGCTGGCAGGCGCGTACTGGCGACTAATTCTTTCGCGGTTTGGCTCAAGCTCTGCGCGGTTGCACTTCGCGGGCCTTTGAGCGCCTTCGCACCAGTTTGTGATTGTCCTGCGCGCAAACAACCGCGATAGTTTGCAAATGATCCAAGTGTCCAGCAAGGATTCATCCGGTTCACACGAAACGTTTCTATCAATTGATTAACAACAAGTACCGCATGTAAAAGTAGCGCCGATTGAGTTTTATTGTCGTGTAATTAATTGCGCGTGAAAGCGTTATTCGACAATCAACATAAAGTGTTTAGTAAGTGCCCTTATCGCTCGCCATTTGATATGTGCGATTGTGTTCAATCGATAATTTCGCAAGCGTAGATTGCAACGGAATGCATTTGGTGCGTGTGGAACGCGTGGGTTTTCCGCAAATGTGCGTACAATTTTCATATGCATGCGATGCGCACGATGGCAGCGAGTGCGCACCTTCTTGCTAAAGCGCGCCAGCCGCCAGCAGGCTTTATTATATAGTTCCAATCATATGGTACACTTAATCAAGGCAACGAGCACAAGTTGTTCGCGCAATTTTGTCGCCCGAATCTTTGGATTATTTACTATCCAACGTCAGAACAGGTGGTCCTTGCCACTTTCATGCTGAATGCGCATATGATGTAAGTATTACCTATATCCACTTGATATTACGCATATTACAACACCTTAACAAT
Organism: Aleochara curtula; assembly: GCA_963978815.1. Classification (NCBI taxonomy): domain Eukaryota; kingdom Metazoa; phylum Arthropoda; class Insecta; order Coleoptera; family Staphylinidae; genus Aleochara; species Aleochara curtula. The sequence goes on along the minus strand of OZ022221.1, from coordinate 9,061,175 downwards.
ACACATGAATCATTCGAGAACAAAACGTATGTATTTTCACGCATTGCGCCGATTTTCATAAATTATAGTTTTTATGGAGAGCATCCTTGCTCTCGCTACGTGCGCTCAATACAAATCAAAATCCTTCAAATTGTGAACTTTCTTCACAACTAGCAAATTGCATAAGTAACTATTTCCTAAAGCAAAAATCATAGTTACTATTTCGCTTGAAACATTTTTCATTTGGTGAAAAGTTATGCATCTGCATACCCATCAATTATGTACGTTTGAAGGTCGCAATTAAAACAAACAAAACGCATTCAACTCCGCGAAAAAAATCTCGATGAAAACGTGAATAGTAATGAATTGCGTTCAATGTTTCACTGTTATCTTGTTTAGCATATTAAATGATATATGAATGTCGTATCGTTGATGTTAATTCTTATAAATTGCCACTTGACACGCAAAAAATAAATTTTGATTCATTTAGATGTGTCACAATAATACAAACATATGAGCGCAAGTTAAAAAACCGAGCGATAGAACGTTACAACATTTACCGAATAAAAAATTTCAATCAATAAAGCTAAAAGCTTTTGGCGACAAACAGGTAATAAAACGGCGCTCGTGTATCCCATAAGTTAACTAGAAAATGATGAATATTTGATTAGAGCCGCACTTGCCTTCCACATAATCTGATAATTTATTGCTAATCAACGGCGTTTGATTAAATCGGCAAAAGTTTCATTTACTTAAATATGTTGTAATTTTTATGCACAACCTAAATTCTTGTTAAAAGTTTATCTTGTTTACATCTAAAGTGCAATTTTTGGAACAGAAATTAAAAGCTATTTCTGCATAACTCAGCTCTTGCTCAATTTGTGCAGTCATTTGTAAACCATTAATAATATTTCGTAAGCAATGCGAGAAATATAAATAAACATGTAATTTCCCTGTGAATATTATAACAACAATTTAAGAGATAATCAAAGATTTAATGTGTTCATGATTAACTTCACACAATAAGGAGCAATAAAATTGTTAAAGTTTATTACTAAATGAATTGTGCGAGGGAGCGCGTTTGAAAAATTAAATAGCATGCGCGGATCGTATATCACGCATTGATCAATAGATGATTATGACATTGCCATTGTGATGCAAGACAATCCACTTTCTTCTTTGTTCTGCCAGCTCGCTGGAAGCAGCAGCAGCGGCAGCACCAACGAGCAATAAATAAATATCAGCTGCACACGTACGGAGCGCAGCAAGACACATTATGTTATTTGCTATTATTGGAAGTGCGAACGGATAATGTGTCTGCAAACAACCGTTAACACTTCACGAAACGCAAGTTGTGAGCGCACGTAGAAAAATTGCATCCGAACATAGCCAAACAAGACAATACCAGTTAAGAGAGTATGTGACTCACATGCGCAACTCCAAACATGTATGAAAAGGAGATTTATTTCGGTTGCAAACCTCATGAATCTATAAATGCACACAAAGAGTGGCAAACATTAAGTGCGCACAGCTAATGAGCGTTCATCAAGAGCGCCTGAGGACTTTGGGACACACTCGGTGCTTAGATTTGGTTTGGTGCCAGAGCGTCGAGTCATACCCCACGGTCGCCAAAAGAACTCCTTCGCGATGAAGGAGACCAAAGGTGAGCGTGTATGCATGCGTAGGTGCACCACGTACACGTAATAATATTCTCAACTAAGACTAAAAGACAAGCATCTTACAGTTGGCGCCCGTTAATGCAATAAGCTAGCAATAATTATAACGTAGGGTTAAACTGTAGCTGGATTGCTACACATCGAATGTGCAATGACAACTTGAACGAACGTACCATGCGAAGAGAACAAAAACAACATGTTCAAAGAGCACCAACACCGTATAAGTCAATTTGCGCTTAATCGTTGCGCTTTAATGCGAAGCACAGATGAATTAAGCGCCAACGGAAATGCGAAGCAATGTTATTAAATTAATTAATTAGACGCAGACATGTTTCACCTACTTATAGCAATGTCTACATTCGGAATCTTTTATTTATTTGTCGTCGAATGCATTGTATTCATTTAGAAAAGTATAAAAATCCATCAAGGATCATCAACAAGCGAGCGCGCGCGCGCGCACACTGTCTGCACATTAAGTGCGCTTTATGGTCGTGCAATTAAAATGATTAAAAATGCAGCACAATGAAAGCGCGCTTGTGTGTACATTATTGGAATATGAAACAATTTAGTTGTTACGCAGAAACGCTCAACAAATAATCATCTTTAATTGTCTCGTTGAAAAGTCGAAATGCAAAGGAGTTTGCGTTGCATAAGCAGCAAATACAATTTGCATTTTCATATCGTTCGCGTGGCGTAATTCAACATGAGAGCCCACCCAGAGGGACACAAGTTAATTTCCCTCACTATGCGCAACGCAACCATCAATTAACCGAATGCATTACCCAGTTTCAAATATCTGTGTTATATCAATAAACAATAAAGGTGGCAATTCGAACGCACCTGATATTGCTGTTGCTTGAATACATAAATCAACTCATCGTCTTATGGAAAGTAAAAGTTTGTCTTCAGGCTGCTGCTGTTGCTTATTGTACATGCACAATAAACGTCTAATTACATGCAAGCAAGTGAATCAAGTTCTCTCAATTGCTCAAGAAAACATTGAATGGCAGTGCGTGAGCGTTGAACGCACATTATGAGTCAAGGAAATTCAACGAAATGTCTACATCCACTTGTCCAAATTCCAATTAATTTAATATTCTAATCAGCCAATTTCATCCAAGTATTTCTAGCAAATTGTTTACTTTTTGTGGTAAATTTCAGATGTATGATTATACCGATTGTGTATATTCCATAAACCATTACCCACGCTAATTATAAAATGTGTTGTTCCGAGTTATTTAAGACAAATGAAGAATTGTTTCAATGAAATAATCTCGACTATTTCTGTAAACTATTCATATTCCACTATGATTATTGATTAGGTCCACACATGCACTTATGCAATCTGCATGAAACAACAAGATATGTAAATGCCTAATTGAAAATGCGTGCTGTATGTGAACAAATTATACATATAAATGTGCCTAATTGTACGCTAGAGAAAAGTAATTGTTAGAAGGCAGCATGCAATATGTCGTAGCATAGAATTTATAATATTTTATAAATGCATACGGCACCGACGAGAAAACTTGATCAAATCTGCAAATGCCCAGCAGGCAATTTTTCAATTAAAACGTTTTCACTCCGCACGCACCGAATGGCTCTGAACAAATTTTTATAGTTACATCTCATTAGAAATAACGATGCAATCAATCATATTACGTTTTAATTGTTTCCTCACCTGATTGTAAATGGCTTAATAACGCTGCTAATTATAGGATAATTTAAAATTATATTGAGCCATAAATCAACAGTTTAAAACTTTATAACTCTTGAAAGTAGCTAGGCAAATTGCAACCGAATAAAGAACAATTTGTATTTCATATTAGCTGATTATGTATCGTATTAGTGACTGATTGCATTGGATCATTTATGATGATAATCAACCAAGCATCAATCATCTACGTTTTCAGCAAACAATTGATTTAAACGTTTAGAGCATTCGTGTGATTCTCTCTCCTTTGTCCGACGCGAGATTACGAATATGGTAAATGCGCAAATTTTGTTTAGAAGCGATGTGTGTGAAAGAAAACATTGCAAATCACAGTGCGCTACTGATATCCAACTACCTTATAAATAAGTGTTGATCAATCACAAGTAGCATTGCGCGAGTAAACAAAGATTGACTCGATTGATTTGCACTGACTATAAACAGGTAAAAGTGCACGGACCGATTGATTTTTATAGTGATTCATAAACCACGCGCGCTCGAGCGCGGCATTTAATAAAAGCGCGCCGGTATTTTCAGATGAAATCCGCCCGATTCTCTCACTTTATATAATTGTTTATGCACTTATATGTGATGCATGAATAAATCAGTGTGCGATACAGCCTAAGCGTTCGTTCATACACAGCATCGGCTCGCTGCCACTTAATGTAATCACTTTGGTGATAATACCAAATTGGGAAGAATCAGTCCAAGGTGATGATCTAATAACGCCATTTCAAGAACTCGCAGCATATGCCTGTGTTTTTATACGCAGCTCATGCAGCGTATTTTCTCATCGATGCGATGCGACGCGTTCATATTTATTATTGGCAAATTGTGACCGGTTGTTGCTTTGCCCAAACGTCTGCGTTTCAATGATTCAAGATGTCTAAGGCGCCTGCCTCTTGAACCACTTGCCGTGTATTCTTTTATTTCATGTGATCATCGTCTACCAGACTTTTATTAACTTCATAAACTCAAAGAATTATTAACGTTGTTTGCCAATCAAAAGAGCAATAAAGAATTTACTTTGATTAGCACTTTTATCAAAATCTTTGTTGCATAAGATTCGTTTGTTTAAATTATTGTTCATGTGCAGACGGTGGATGCACTTAATTTGCAAGATATTGTTACAAAAGTAGAGATTTATACTTGTAACACTTCAAACTATAAAAATCGCTGGCTTACTAAATATTTGCCATTCTAACATTTACCAACGAATTAGTAGTGCGCTATGCTAATAGTGTAGTTTATTGACACGTAAAAATGTTGAGCATTAAATCGGCTTACACAATGCACCTGAAGCGAGATAAATAACTAAGTAGTTACCGTACGCAAGCTAAGCAAATTGAAAATTTCTATTTTCTAATCATTTCGCATTCTGTATTCAAATTGTGCGCGTCGTATCTATTTCCGTTTTCTTAAGCATCTTGCACATATTAGGAAGCAATTCAATGCAGCACCGCATATAAGCAATGACAACAAAGGCTTTTGCAACGATGGAATAAATATCCAATTACACGCGCTCCTATCATCATTTGCAATCAATTTCACTATGCAATTTTCACTGGAACGAAATCAAAAGTTCTCGACCAAAATTGCATTCTATGCATATTTGGCAGCGCTGATATTTATTGTTATAAACGCAATAGAAAATTATATGTAGAAGAAGCTCATTTCTACACGACTTGTTCGAAATGGAAAGGAAGCGAAATTAAATGAAGCGTCATCGCGCTCTATGCATAGTAAATGCTAATGAGTTAAATACCAATGCGCAAACTTGGAAAATTATCTGACAATGCGCAACTTGACTATATTGGAATAGTTGAGAATAGTACTATGAATTTATTTATATCTGGTTCAGATTTGTTCAATTATGTTTACCAGATATATTCTATGCAGCAGACATGCATCGGATCATGCTAATTGCCAATGAAAATATGAACCGGTAGGTAAATAAACAGCTACACTAATTGGCAATAACTATGAATGCTTCGTATATATTTGTGAAATGTCCACCACCATAGGACATAATATAAACAAGTCGTGAGCGCATTAAACGAAAGCGAAACCGGCAAGCGTGCCGAAACTAAAATAAAAAGTAAACTTTGCCATAAGAAGATCGATAAACGTTAAAGTGTTTTCGGTTGTAAGTAAGATGCAAGCGAATAATCGCTAGCGCGTGGTAACCGGGGTTAAATCATGCCCAAGTTCCGCATAATAACATTCGTTTGCTCCACTTCCACGCAACAACTATGTGCTGGTCGCATGTGGTTGTCCAAGAAATGCCACTCGGAAACCGACTGCTACAAATACGCAGTAATATTTTGCGCGCTTAATGCATCCGCACGTTAACAAACTATACCCATACCCTTTCTAGTACTCCTAACAAAGTCTTGGAATAATTTGTGTTTTGGCAACAGTTGCAATGCACCTCGCTATCGATGAACCACTCTACATTACTAATTGCAACCACTTATAGGAAGTCGAAACATAATATAGTGTTTAAATTTAAAGAGTGGGCCAAACGGAAGTGGGTACAACTAATGTACAAAGTGTTGATTTGTAGTTGATGAGTGAGTTACAAGCCAATAATAATGGATTCACGCATTGGTCTGGACTTTATCGTCGAGAATCCTGAATACGTGCGAAAGTTGGCAGCCGCATTGGACACGAACAATGTCACGGTCAAGAAGCAAGTCTTCGAATTGCTTTCTGCGCTCTGCGTCTACAACGAGCAAGGACATGCGAGAGCCTTTGAAACGTTAGACCATTACAAGGTAATTATGTGGCGTAAATCAAGATAATAAATTATAGCCGGCTATTCTTGTGCTTTAGAAATTAAAGGGCGAACGTTATCGACTGACATTTCTCACGAAGGAATTAGACTTTTCGAATGTGGTTGAATATCAAACTGCGCTCGTGGCGTTCATCAATTGTCTGATTATCTCTACACCACGCCTCACAGATAGAATTCGGCTACGAAATGAATTCATTGGTATGTCAATGACGAATTGTATTTTAATTGCTTATCATTTGCTCCTTTGTTATAGGATGTCACTTGCTTCCGGTGCTAAATAATTTAAGGTAACCGTATTCCGCATTCGTAATCCTACGCGATTAAGTGACGTTTGAATACCTTTTTAGGAAATGTGCGGAAGCTGAACCCGAATTAGCTGTACAATTGGACGTGTTCGATGAACAACGCGATAGCGATGAAGCGCAATGCACGCAAGGTCCGCATGGTGTAGATCTCAATTCACCATTAGATGTTTTCTACGCGATATTAAAACAAGTTGCGGAAACACCACAAGAAATACCATTTCTATCAATTCTTCAGCATTTGCTTCGAATTGATCCGAAGGAGCCGGTTAGTGATATCATTTGGGATACAGCTGAACGTCTTATTCATAGAGCAACTTTGCTTGAGAACCAACAAGATGCGTCCCGCTTATTGCGCTCGCCAAGCGTACAAAGTAAATTTGTTTGTACACATTGTACACATACGCGGTCAGAGGCGAATTTGCGGCGAACTAGTTTAACTCCAATTAGTCCTCCACCTCCTCCACCGGGCCCACCACCTCCACCCCCCTTTGCATGTATACCGCCACCCCCGCCAGTTGCGCCTCCACCGCCCGTTATGCAACAACAGAGAAACCAAAGAGACAATCGAATAAAACAGGAGACTATTGATGTGCGGAGATTACCGCAACAGGAAATTCCCGCGCCGAAGACTAAGATGAAAACGATAAATTGGAATAAAATCCCGAGTAATAAAGTGGTTGGTAGTAATAATATTTGGACACAGGTAGCGTACAATCATGAGCATTCTCCAATGGCTGATATGGACTGGAATGAAATGGAAGGACTTTTTTGCCAGCAAACAAATTCTTCCTCCGCGCAAAATTCACCGCGTTTAGGACATCGCGATTCCAACAGCTCACAAACGGATGTGCCTGATCGTCGTATGCGCAAAGAAACGGAAATAAGTTTATTGGATGGCAAACGCAGTTTAAATGTTAATATTTTCTTGAAACAATTTCGATGGTATTATTACCGCGCTAAATTGTAATTGTCCTGTTGATTCAACTCAGATTTTTTTAGTTCTAATGAGGATATTATACAATTAATACGTAATGGAGAACATGATGAAATTGGTACCGAAAAACTCAAAGGGTTACTGAAGATTCTGCCGGAAATTGATGAATTAGACATGTTAAAGTCATTCGATGGCGATTATGAAAAACTTGGCAATGCTGAAAAGTTTTTACTTCAGTTAACTAGTCTTCCAAAGTAAGTTACCCTTTACTCTCATCATTGTTAAAGCTTAATAAACTGTTTTTTTAGTTATAAACTGCGTATTGAAAGCATGTTATTAAAGGAAGAATTTGCTGCCAATATGGGTTACTTGGAACCTAGCATTAACGCAATGATAGCCGCTGCTGAAGGTACTTTGATTATATTCTCCTTAAGGGTTGATTTTAATGTAGAATTTCAGATCTTATGACCAATAAACCTCTTCAAGAAGTGCTTTACATGATACTTGTAGCTGGTAATTTTCTAAACTCAGTAAGTACTTTCAAAAAGTTCTTTGAATATCTGTTATATATAAATTGTTTACAGGGTGGATATGCGGGTGATGCTGCTGGGGTGAAATTATCCTCACTTCAAAAAATAACCGACATTCGTGCGAATAAACCAAATATGAATCTTATTCATTTTGTTGCGTTGGTATGATCATCAGAATTGTTTAAAACTTTTTCAAACTAGTTCTAAATTGTTTTAGCAAGCGGAAAAACGAGATAAGAGATTATTATCATTTACTGATAATATAAATATATTAGAAGAAGCTGCCAAGTTAGTATAACAATTAAAGTAAACGTAATATCAGCAAATTGTTCTTGACTTGATTTTTTAGAAATACAGTAGAGCAATTACGTAATGAAATCAATGCTTTGGAAGTGCGAATAAGAAATATTACCAAGCAAATTGAATTACCCAACACCGAATGGGATATAAAACAGCAAATGCACGATTTCCTCCAAGTTGCGGAACGCGAAGTGTGCAACTTGTTACAAGTTATGGGTGAATTGGAAAATGTCCGAAAGCGCCTAACGGAGTTCTTTTGCGAGGACATCAATTGTTTTAAATTGGAAGAATGTTTCCGCATATTCCACGGGTTCTATTGTAAGTTTAAACAGGCGCTCATCGAAAACGAACGACGTCGTTTACAGGAAGAACAGGCACAAGCCAGACGACGACAACGAGAAGAATTATTAGCAACTAAACGACGACAAAGTATATTGCGGTGTAATATTATAAACAACTAGATTTATGCGCGTCTTTTTAGTGGAAAGTTTAGCTGCCACCACCGCCGACTCCGATGTATTTCTCGATACGCAAATTTACGACTCACGTCCCGGATATCCGCAAAGAAAAAAACGTATGCCAGCTAGCACATCGGCAATGACTTCAGAAGATGAATTATCTATTCAGGGCTCTCCCTTGGTAACCCGAAGACGCGTGGGGAGTTTCAATGGCAATAATAGCGATTCAATAGGACGCGATGATAAATCTCCAGGTATTTAGGGTCTAATCCGTGCCAATAACTTTTACTTACTTTGGGATTTATAGATATTACTCCGACCGGAAGCATACGACGCCGGAAGAGTCGAGTGCTCACTGAAGAAGACGAAGGGAATTTGATGGATTTCTTGCGAACATCCGGAAATGATAATAGCAGAGAACGAAAATCTTGGGGTAGTTTGGATAGATCGTGGGCGCGAAGAGCGCGCGGATCATTTAGGAAAAGACCAGCATTACTGGGTGCTGATTTTACTTCTGATCGAGAACGACCATCTAGTCCATCACCACTTTCAGAGCATAAATCAATTGTACCACCAGTTGTAACTGAAGATCAAATTAAAAAGCCCAAAGAGTGGCGTGAGAAAATTGAATCATGGCTTCAAGCAAACGAAAAAGATGATACGAAGCAAAGACGAAGAGAAGCAAATAGACGCTCATTAGAAATGGATTCCGGTAATATTAATACACTTCTTGATTAGCTTATTGATGATAATAATCTCTATGTATCTGTAGAAAGTGATCGAAGTAATACCCTGGATACGTTACCAGAAGGCAAACAAGTTTATACAGGTGCTCAAAGTAGTTACAAGAAAGTTCATCCTGATTGGAAACCCTCTAATACCATTGATAGAACTGATGTTGTTGGAGCAATGGAAACAGTCGAAGGTAATTTCAATTAATTAACTAATATTTCTCAAAGTAATTTGCTTAAAAAATTAAACTAGATGCTCAACCGCAACTCAAGGATAAATCCGCCTGGCGCAAATCAAATTTAAATGTTGCAAATACAACCGAACAAACTAAAGAAAATTCGTTAAGATATAAAACAATAACGCCGATTACACCATCATCGCCCGCGTGTTCATCAGATATTTCACAGCGGAAGGAATTAATCAGTCAACTAGGTACGAAATCAGCAACTGATAAGTTGACAATATACATCCGCAAACCTAGCGATACCCCCCCGCCCCCACCCAAAATAACTAAAACAGACACCGTGGACGCATCTTCACTTTCCGTGATAAGTAATAAGGTAGAAATAGATCAAGATAATATTGAGACGCCTCCAGCAACACGACGCGTATTCACACCCACCCCAGTTGATAAACGCGAACCTGTTGCGCCCACACCCTGCAGAAGAATGATGGGGCGGCCATCCGATGAAATGGATGCAACAGCCGCCCTTGGCGATGGCCAATTTGATCGATTTTCAGCCGCCCGACGCACTCGTCGCTATAAACGGCAGCAGGAGCAACAAGAGCCTGCCGAAACTGTGATCGATACGCAAATATCACCAATACAGGTTGAAAGCAGCGTGGTGGTTACTGCCCCTGAGCCACTGTATGATAAAGAAACGCGCTTGAAAAATTGGAAAGACAGATTAGCAGTGAAAGATGATAAAGAGTCTAAAGAATTACGGAAGCGTTTGAGGAATGCTAGCGTAATTAATCAGGAAGATATACAAGTTGCATTAAATCAAAAGAATGATAATAAAGAGAATAAACCGAAGGAAAAACTCGAGAAAAAATTATCTGCAAAAGAGGAGAACGATGAAGGTTTTGAAGAAACCCAAAGTTTAATGTCTGAGTCGCCTAGCCAGGGCGCGTCTTCAGGTAATTACGAAACGGACCCGCAGGATACAAATGCACAAACAAAGGAATCCGCGCCTTTGATATTAAGCCATAAACGAGCAACTACACCGCCAGACAGGCAGATAACAAATGGCAAACCCCACAGCAAAACCCAGAATTTGGTTCAGAAATTTAATAGGCTAGACAGGTCGAGTTCAACGCGTCAAAGCGCCTCACCAATGCATAAAACACCCGCCTCGCCAAGGCGAACAGCGAGCATGCGACGCGAATCTGCGGCGTCGAATAGTTCAAAGAAACCCTTAGTGCAACGTTCAAATTCTCGTAATTCCATTGTAAGCTCAAGAAGTTCACTTAATAGTGCTACATCTACCAGTACCGTAAGACGCGCGACACCCCTCAAGTCCTCAAATTCCAATACAGGTCTAACGCGTGTATCAAGTGTAAAGGGATCAAGTAATTCGCTATTAAACAGACCAAAAATGAATAGCAATTCAGTATCATCTAATATGCCGCAAAAAGAGCTTACTGTACGGCCACCGCGGCCAAGCTCATCTTTCATGAAACCAACCACGTCGAGCTCTACGAAAACGACTACTCCCGCGGTTACACGCACCACGTTACCATTTCGTTCGGGTCGGTAAATAGGAACAGCGCACCTAACTAATGTTCTTTCTGTTAATTTTTACCTAGTCATAATAGAACCTCTTCTATAGGTGCTTCTTGTACGTAACTCCTCATAAATGCTACAAGATCGAGATATGCGCAAATACCGAATGAGCTAGTAATTAATAAGAAGTTCCGTTCTTATCATCATATCTCCAAGCATTAGTTAATTTAACTCAGTATTACGTCCTTATTTTATAATCAATGCATACCGGATAGAAAGATTAGTGCATTACCTTTGACATTGCCCTAAAAACAATAAATTATTAGTTAAAAACAGTTTATCCGCGCGCAACTATAACAATGAAATAACTAACTTTTGAACTTAACATTTTAACAATGCAAACAGACGCCAGAACGTAAAAAAATTACGTACCATAAAATAAGTTAAATTTAACGTAAACTTTTTAACAAAATTAACCAATTGAAAATGGTGCTTGACGAATTTGAAATATGTATTACCTAATTTTACTAAAACGTGTATCAAAATTACTCATCTAGTATTTAGTCTAATATACGCTTAAGAACACGTTGAAACTACTTGTAATTAACCATTAGTATTAGGTATTTCTAATATAAAATTTTCTATTTTATACAAGAATTATTTATTTTAATGTGACTTAATTGTATTACAGCAGTCTGTTGAATAACTATACTTTTCATTTTTGTTACCAAATAAAGAGATTCTATTAGTACGTAAAATTTTGCTGTAACTTTCGCCTTAAAAAAACAAAGTTATTTGAAAAATGTTCAAAGAATTTTGTTTATCACCAACCAATTTAAGTTATCAAAAAGAATGTGTGTTTGCTTACTTTGTTGTACGGGGTCCGTTTGAAACATACTGATCCTCGGAAAACCATTCGGTATGATCGCCCAGAAATCTTAAAGAAATAATCATGGAATTGATATATTACGTATTTTCACGCGAACTTACTCCATGAAACTCTCCAAATGGGTTATTAAAATTTTCATCTTATTTTCGGGTATTTGCGTACTAGCCAATAATTCTGGTAGCTTCACTATAAATTCCAAACGTAAACATAACTCATTGATTAAATGTAAACAAGCAGGTAATTGGAATTTATTACTAACCAAATAAGCGTGCCAGATGCGTAGCGCCGAATTGCAAACAAGGTGGCTTTGGTTCTTGCATGTAAACGTAATCCGGCAATGCTTTCCAACGTGGTATCCTGAATTGCGGACTAATTACATCAATACTAGAATTACCACTAGTGATTGATCCAAAATTGGATACACGTCCAATGTAGAATGGCAAATAAAATCAACGAGTACGGATAGAAAGACAACCAAGTCAAGTACAACATGCAACAGAACAGAAATATTCCGATTACTAAATGTGGTAAAGTTTCACATAATCATAGGTAGAACCACAATCATTATGAACATTATCATGCCATTGTCATGTTGTTTATAATTTACCTTGTCGTTTTACTAACTGAAGTATCGGAATGAACACTGCCATTGCTGTTTGTGTCCACACTCTTATAAGAACGTAGTGAACGACGTCTTGTTACTGTTCGAGACGAGTCGCTTTCATTATTTGCTTGATCGCCTTCTTCTATATTGGGTAAAGCATACTCTTGATTCTCCTCTGTTTCTGTTTTAATACTAAAAATAACATTAAATGTAGTTTTCCTTGAGGCAACTTCAGTCTCATGCTTACAATTCACACTTAATTTTGGAATTACTAGCAACAACAGCAGGTTTAACTTCAGTTTGTCCGCGCTCAGCATGATAGAGTAAAATATCTGGCAAGGTGAAATCAAAGTATATGCGCAAACCGTCCAGAAATTCTTGTAAAATATTGATACTGGAATGATAGAGCAATATGAGATATCAAACTTCATTCTAAGAATTGTAAGACTTACTTTTTTTGTAACACCTCTGGTTTTACTTTCTCTCTTTGGCCATTATTGCCATTCCTAAGTCGATTTGAGGACTTTTCAGTGACACCACACTTCTGATTGTTGATGTAATACTTCCAATATGATTCAAGGATATTAACCACTGTTGGTTCAGCTGGCAGCTTATGCAGTTTGTTATGCTCGTGAATCTGTTTACGATCATTCTCTAGCAATACTTTCAACTCACTGGTGACTTCGAGGGGAATACTCTCCTCCTCAGCTGATGATTCATCAGAGCTACTTAATGCTGCATTCTCTTCATTCTCCTCCATTACTGGACTATCACAACTCCCATCTTCTGAGGACGCAGGTTGACTTTTCTTTTTTTGTTCCTTGCGATACAAGTAGGAACCACTATGGAATTGAAGCCAATAGCAGGTGAATATGCATGTTATATTTGTGGAGCATACTTACAATTGTAATTTAGACTTCTGTGCTAAATCGCGTTGCAGCTGTCTATTCTCTACGGTGTCTTTTAATATGAATTCCTCACTAACGCATCTATCCCAAGATGGATTCCAACCCTGCGAAATTAAAGGCAATTCTTAACGAATGTGGATCGCGCAAAGCATGTGCGTAACATACTCTGAAGTGAATAAGATACTCGACTGTCTTACGACCTTTGTCATCCTTGTTTATAATCACGTCTTTCACCTAGAAATTGATAAATCTTCGTTTAGAAAACTGCCGATACGCTTATATCCTAGCCCCACTACTTCGAAGCCGCGCCGAGTGCGATCCGTATTTTTATTTACAACGTACGAACGTACCTTCGATTCGTACAGAACCTTTGCTTTCGTCGGGTCAGGCTCGTAACACAGCACTTTCTCGCCTTCAAGAAATTTCACTTTGACGCCACGAGTTGAAACCATTCCACCGGACGACGATCGCGGGTTACGAACAGTTTTTTGCCTCGAATTAGTGCCCGCGCGCGGACATTATTTGCTCACTACATTCGGCGAAATTCTTGCGCCATTTGCGAGTGTTGTTTGTTTCGTGTTGTTCTCTTCGGAGATGGGAGAGTTGCCGATATGCGAACCATGTGGTATTTCTGGCGATGCCGGACGATGACCACCGATGAAGCGCCGCAACGTGGTTGGTGAATTCAAACAGCCTTGGCGGGAATTGAGTCAAGCTTCCTGAAGAAGAGCGGAAATTGTTTAAAATTGTTTGAATGAACACAAAGTTTATGACTGATTCTAGCAGCATGTGTAAATGTAATCTAGCGTGTGGCTTGGAGCGCACAATAATGTAATTCGTAAATGTTATCAATTACGTCACGCTTGTTGTGGTAAATTCGTTTGCGCGCTATACACAAAAAGCGTCAATGCGAATTTTGCATTGCGAGCGTGTAGACGTGTATAGCAATGCGCACGAGCAACATGTGTTTGTCCTATCGATTTGTCACGAATTGACAAGCGAGCAAAAATTAGCAACAACGGAATCCCACTCGTGGAACGTACGCGCGCGCGCCGTGATTATTGTTTAATTGGGACAATTAGTGCGCGTGTTTGTGTTGTGCGCGTTGTGTTCTTAGCACGTCGTCTTTGCGTGCGAGAGGTGAAGTGTGAGGTGAGTATCGTATTGCTGATTATGCGTGTTTAGCGGTGTGCACCTTGCGCAAGATCCTCACCGCATGCGCCGCGCAACGCGCGCAATTCAAAATCCTGCAGGTTTTCCTGGCGCGCTCGCTTTGTCTGCGTGTCCTTTGCGCGTAGGCGCTGGCAGCGCACACAGGCGCACCGAGTTGGCGGTATCGACGTTTATGCTGCCGCAACCCAACGGCGACGGCGGCAAACGCCAGCGCGCGACTTCCGCGCTCGGTGTTGGGGGGCGGCGTAATCAGAACGAGTGAGAGAGGAGTTGCGAGAGAAGCGCGCGCCGTCCCCGAGCGAGGAGTGTGTCGTGGATATGCTGCCGTGTCCTGCTGCTCCGCTGGCCGTCGCACCGCCGCTCTGCAGTACGTCGCAGGCGTAGTATCAATCGCGTCAGCCGCGCACGGCAATCACTCTAGGTGCGCGTTACCTGCCCGCTGGCAGAATAGAAAAGTTTGCGCACGCAGTCGAAACTCGCAACATCATCATCGTCATCATCAACAACAACATCATCTCCTGCTCGTCGTCCTTGTGCGCTCGCAGCAGCTGCAAGATGCTGCTGCTCAGCTGCTGACTTCGTGATGCACCAACGATTGCAAGCGCAATTAATAATAGTTAAAAATATCGACAGCCAGCCACCACCACGCAAACAAACACACCGTGAACAATTACGTTTATAAATAATTATTACATCGCCGCGCGCTGTTTGAATTGTTGTGCGAAGCGAGCGTTGTGCGTTATGGATTGCGCTGCAGACTTGTACCCTGCGGACTGGTTGTAATAACTTGCTTGCTTTTGCATTTCGTAGAGCGAAACCGAGAGACAGAAGGCGACGCAAAAACAGGACAATTCGCGCCTCGAGAGGACTCACAATGGTGCAATGAGATCGTCGGCGACGCATTGAAGATAAGAGCGCAATGAAGAAGACGATTCGCAGCGTACTGGAGAACTTTCGGACGTCGGTGACGCAGCCGCCGCGTTCCGATCAGGAGGTGGTCGTCGAAAGCCTCCGGCCGGAGCACTTCCAAGTGAAAAGGGTGAGTGACTCGAGTTCTAATTGCATTCATCCACTTTCATTTGATGATCGTTCAGTGGCGTTTAGTTAATTTATCATTTACTCATCCCTTTTAGCATCGAGCGAGCACCTGTGTAATGAGGAGCAATCGCAAATGAGGGGAATATTCATAAAACATTTGCAATCCCTCCCTCCGTGGGGGCGAGTTAGCGGAGCTCGATTTTTTTATATGGTTGAGTACACGACTAAACCGGATATGCAAACGAGCGAGGGGGGAACGAAAATGCGTTTGCTGATTTAAAATATCGCACGAATGATATGCAGAATTGGAAACGCGAAATGTAGGCCAAACGTAATTAAGTTGATTTCGTTTGCACCACGAGCGAGCCGGAAAATATTACGAGTCCTTGCAATTACGGAGCAATTAATTATTTAGGGAAATTACTGTGAAGATCTACGCTGATATGCAGTGTCATTAAAAATGGGCAGATGGGGCGATTCAATCGTTCCTTTTTTTTCGTGAGGTTGAGGGGTAATGAATCGCTCTTTGCGAGTTTGGAAATTAATATGCGGTAAAAGTTTTCGCGGCGTTCGTGACAACTTCTTGTTGTGCGGTGCTGGACAATGCCGAATTGAAAGCAAACGCCTACAATGAGAGGCATCGTGGCAGCCTGAAGACGGTGGCGGCGGCAAATGGCGAAGGCGAACAGTCAGTGTCATAAATTCAAATGGTGCGTTGATTATTCTCGCGCGGCGCACGAATGCGCGCCTCAAAGTGGGTCACTGAAATTCAGACGGCGAGGGAAGTAAGCGCCCCACGCCAGGATGCTCACCCGCCAGGAATTTCATACAACTTCCAATTCTTTCCGCACAGATGCCTAAACTTTACCTAAATATTTTGATACTAAATACTTGTTTGCTTCCCCCAAACTGACGTTATAGCTGGCTTTATAGATTTCGTTATAAGCAGAGCTTAAAAGTAATGCGAGGATTCTTTAACCCTTTAAGAATTTCCTTAAATCTTTCAGATCTTTCAAAAATGTTTGGCTTAGTGATGAAGAGTTGAAAAATATTATTTCCCAATAATATTTTTAAAGTAATTATAACTGAACTTGATAAAGAATTTGCAATGAATCACAGGGCTAAGAGAATTTGCAGTAACATTCTCTAAAGAGTAAATTTTAAACTTGCATAAGCATAATAATGTTAAGCATTTTTCTTGCGAGGAGATTCTTAAGCGCTGGAGAAAAGTGAAAAATGCGCTCTGAGTTCTCGTTTTCTGTAAACTTCACTGGCAACATTTTTTCAAATATTTCGAAAAGTAGAATAGCAATCTATATGATTCTTTCGCCCATGGAAGGACCATTAAATTCTTTATAATCAGTCATAATTTCATTAAAATTGGATAAATTATTTCCGAGTTATGAGCGCGCAAAGTTAACGGTTTCGTTACGAGGAACAATATCCGAACACTCGTCTCTTAATAATCTTGTGTATATTTAAAGGGATGATATCATTAAATCAATCGTGATTGCTTTGTTTTGCGGTTCATAGAACTTATTGTATTTGTCCACGAGTGTTCTAATTACGTAGACTATACATACATGTAACTAATTTAATTAGGTTGAAGGTCATTTACTACGTACATATTTCTACTGCTGGTGTCTATTCCCTCGGCGAATGCGATTGATTTCAATATTCGTGACTTTGACATCTGTGATTGCCATCGTATAATGTTACTCGGTTTCTTATCATTTCACATACGAATAATTTACAATTTTCTACTTTGGAAAATTACTATGCCATACCTATTCACATTTTTCAAATGAGTTTCAATTATACTACGTGACTATTAAAATACTTTACTAACCCGCTCAACTACGCTGAATTCATAGAAATAAATAATAAATAACCGAATTAATTTTTGATTTGCTCTATAATTGAAGAGACTCCGATTACGCATTTAGTGGAAATGAATTCATTCAGCTGTATAAAATAGCAAATATTGCTATTCGGTATTACGTACGTGTTTGATAGAACTTGAACATGAATAATTAAATCCAATGAAGCTTCGTAATTAATTTGAGAGATGATTTATTATTATCACGCACCGATAACCTATTATATTAACAAAGTATAGAACGAGTATGAATATATTAAATGCAAAATGCGGGCAGTATTCGATTAAACTAAATGTAGATATTTTGTATTGAATGCAAACGTGAAGAGATATTCTCCTCTTTGTATAAAATGCATTTTGCGAATCTATTATGCGAGTGAGTGTTCAATTGCTTTATTGATATTTGAATATGTTAAAAATTTAAATTTCATTCAATTTATGCAGTAAATTAAAATTGACTCAATTTAAGTAGATTAGCATGTGTTATACATAGTTTATAATAGCACCATTGTCAGATTACTCATGAAAAATGCATGACGACTGTGAGCTACAAATTGGTTCGCTTTCAAGCGTGATCGAATGTGTTAATTAATAATTACTGATGCCTTAAAAGTCGGGGGTGGATTTTTCACGATGACCTCATTAGAATTTCTACTTGGCATGATAGCCGACATTTATTTAACCTACTGTGAAGCATTAAATGTTCGTGTAATTTGCGAAATATTCAAACAATTCAAAGCAAAGTAGATATTGTTTACACTCAAATGAATACATTTGCGGTTTCGTTCATATTTTAGGCTTGTTCTAGATAAATTCGTCCGCCCACGCATACGCATTGTGCATAAATTGTGTGCATTCATTTCCCGAAAATTTCACTCGGTCTCGCCGTATCAGAGGAACCTTTAAATGCGAATAAGCACCAAATGCACCAACTAATAATATCAATGTGTACCTTGTGTGTTTGAATTTGCTGATAGCATTCGCCGAAATGAAAACGAACACTATGCGCGTTCTGTCTCTATGGGAAAAAAGATAATGGAATGAAATGAAATCTAATGATATCGAGAAGCGAAGCAAAGTGCTCACGAGCGGGTACAATAGTGGAGTAATCAAAGGGATGCTGCTTTTAGCTGCACCCACTTGCACTTGATTCTAATCGATAGTACCTATTGATTAATAATTATTCAAAATTTGAATTTTCTTAAAGCACGAGCAACCGTTTGTGTGTTCATGAATGTATTCAACAGACAGGCAAACAGAAGCGCGTTTTGCTTGTTTCGTTCGACAAGTACGCTCAGGTTGAATTGATGATGTCGTTAGCGAGCGATAAATGTGACATGAAATTCATTCGTTATATAAACGACAATGTTGCATACTGTACATTTGTTTCACGGTCTAGCAAAGTACAGGGTAGTGAAAATATCTATGATTAATTACATTTTGAACCAATTTCAACTATCACTCGAAAAAAATCATCAATAATAACCGTGCGTTTATGAGTGAATGCGTAATTGTTATAGCGATTTAGGGGTACCCTGTATTTTGCAATTTTGTTTGTTTGATGAACCCCACCCACCCACTCCGAATTGTAGCGCACAACGTCATCAATACCCAGCTCAACTATGACAAGATAAAAGAAAAATGATAAACGCTAGCGAGCCGAGTCAATATGTTTACTGCATATATTTAAAGCATATTTATAGTTTGCGAATAAGTGCATCTATATTTCTTCATTGTCAAATGATCGTATAGTAAATTGATGGACTCGCTTCGTGTCACTGTCAATATCATGCATTGAATACGAAGAATATACTTTCATTGGTTAGTAAATTGATATTGACGTCTTAGTGTATTTTGTATTTGTATTTTTTGAGTCAATCCTTTCACTATATTGCAAAATAAATGTGAATGGCTGTTTATGCTTTTAGTATGCAATTCGATATGAATAAATACGTGCTGTATGCTCATTTAAATGCATAGGTAATCATGATAAATAGGATGGAAACAAAAACAACAAAGCTGATAATAAATATTTTTTGTATAAATATCAGGAGCTGTTGTATGAACTGTGAGTTTTGCAATGATTTTGTTTTTTGTTGTGAATTATAATATGGAATATTGCTATTTGTTTACTTATGTAGTTAAAGGGATTAGGAAATATTCCTGCGCAAGTTGCGAAGGGAAAGCAAGTGCGAGGAAAGGATTATCGACAAACACTTGACGGAGTTTCCGCTAGAAATCAACATGTTGTACTGCTTACCGATACTTGCGGGGTGACATAATGCGGGTAGCATCCTTAACGCGTTTCGATTTTTACTTGTTGAACAGGGCATCTTGCAAAGTAATTTCAAGACTTGAGAAATATTTTTCTATATAATTTAAACGATTTTCTCAATAATTATAGAATTTTATGTTTACTTATAAATCGGGTCATTTTTAGAATTTACACGACTTCAGGAATTGAAAAACTTCAAATATTAGGAAATATTGTATTAAACTTTCATAGAACTTTTTTCGAAGTGATGAATTAAATATTTTACTATGAAATTTGCTTGTACGTAAATATTTTGCTATTATTTATTGAACTGTGTCATATGCAAATTTTTTTTTGCATAAATAAAAGCAGCCATTAGCGGTGGATAAATGTAGCAATGCGAGCTAAACATAGAAAACGTTTTCTATTTTCGTATTTTACCCAGTTTCATACTGGCAAACAGTAATTAAGCGAAGCCATGCGCAAAATTGTTCAATGGCGCGAATTTTTAGCTTTTAGTACCCACGAATATATGTTTGGAAATACGTAAAATATTTTAAAAGCTTGCAGAATTAACGCACACACCTTTTTAATTTATTTCGTTTTCACGTTTTATGATTTGCCCGGCCCACAATAAATGATAAATACACAAAGCATGCATTTTATTTTGAATCTGCGTTTGAGCAATGCGTTTTATTTACATCCGAACGAATTTCACATTGCCGCCTCTCCCATCTCTGCCCCTTGTGGTTTGTTTGCGATATTGTCAGCTTGTCACAGTGAACAATCAACCTGTCACCGAATCACAAAGCAGAAATCTTTGCTGATGTATCAGACATGCTTCATTTTTACACACCGTGTTGACTGTATTTTCAGCATGCTGTCTGAATACGAATCAACCGTATAAACATCGCTGAATTCTAACAAGCTTTCAACCACGAATTTACATTGCGTTGCAAATGTTTTCTTTTCATCCTATTGGACGTATCGATGCGAATGCCATTCGTATGAGTAGAATGTATGTATGTTGTGTGATGAATTGTTGGCGTAAACGTATTTTTCACATACGACATTTTTGGATACAGAAATCTTATATGTAAACACGTCCTGAACATGAAATCCCTTCATTTCTCACAATCCTTAAACTTTCCGAATTTCAAACATCAAACGCGAACACACTATAAATTTTTCTTCACTATCTCCCGGTTGCATATTGTGCTGATGTAGGTATATTTTGTCGTGACAGGATATTTTTAAGGTTTATGTCCTGATTGATTATTTTGTAAGTCAAAGAAATATTTTAAAATAAGCGTGGAATTAATTGGAAAAAATTCATTATTTCAGTACGTCCTGTCCTGCAAGGACATCGTCCTGACGTATAAGATTTATCTCGTCTTGATGCATTGATACGGAGGATTATGCGAGTAGCCACAAAAAGAAAATTACATCGCGTCGGCGTGACGAGTGGCATTGTTACGTTTTTATCAGTGAAATCTCGTCTCCTCGTCATTTCTGTATCAAAGGCAGAACCATATTCAGTATTATCCTGACGAAAGACAAGATAAGGACTCGTTATGTTGAATAGCCGAATGAATTGTACGCGGGAACATTCAACTGATGTTTTTTTCTTCATAAATGAGATTCGCTGCGGGATTTATTAAAATTATTTGAATTGTATTTTCTTCAAACGTTATTTCATGTTCAATTACTCAAAATGGTAATGCACGTATTTGCGAATGCTAGCCTGATAAAGAATAATTAATGAAAATTAATTTCACGCTTCAATAAAATTCTAAAAAATAATTTGATTAAGTGCTCAACATATTTCAATGCATTTCAACAGCAATTCAAATGAAATTGTAAATTGAATGCACTTCATTCGTATATCAAGAATCGCTTATCAAGTTACGTTGGAATATATACAATTCACAAACGAGCGAGTTTGACAAATTACCATTTTTTGCAATTCGCAGCGCGCTTTACGTGACAATTAGGTACGTTTTTCCACACGGGCCAACATCGATTCCAGCGCTCGCTCGCTCCTTGCACGAACGCGAAAGAAAAGAAAAATTACGCTCTCAATAAATTTCGCTAGCAAAAACATCGCAATTTCAAACGGACGCGTGTAAACAAAAAAAATTTGCAAATATACAGTGCGATCGTTAATTTCTTTCACTGTGGAATTTTGCGCAAAAAACTTTCAAGTATGCAATAAAGTGTTGATGAAATGTTCGTCATTTATCAATTCAACTTTAATTTGTGTCGAACACGTGTAGCTATCTATAAAATGCACTTAATTGTTCGCCTATAAACTTTTACGATTCACCATTGTCGCATTATTCTAGTGAAACAAATTCATTAATTAATTCATCTACGTTCCGAGTGCAGTCAACGCGCATCAGTGACAATTATTAATGAGATTGTTGTGTTGAAATTAATTTGATGTAACAACAATAACGAAAGCAACAGCAGGTAACAATCTTGACTTTTTCCATTAGACGCATGACTTGATTGCCGAGTGTTTTCATGGCTTGTAAATGTTCATTAGAATAATTATTACTTTCATTAGAATTTTTTCCTACTTTGTCCTGACACGTTAATTATATTTTAATTACTCGTTTAATAATACACAATGCATCCACGTATTAGAATATTTTTTCGTGATAACGAGTGTTTGAAATTGTATTGTTCTATACTTTTATACAGTAAATTCTAATTTACCGAATTTGAAACAAACAACAGAACAAGTTGTTAATTTTTACGTTGTATTTCCCACATGTGGGAAATTTAAGAATAAATCATTGTCAAGTAGGTACTCGAATGTGCGCAATGCCCAGTTGACCACAGTTGTGCTTGATTAGACTTGAGCCTGTTGGAAATTTTGTTGTGGACGTTCATCCCTTGGGGAGATGCAGATAATTGAGAAAATTTGATAATTTGATAAAAAATGTGCGGAAGTAATTGAATTTTTTACGCCCACGTCCTAACTCGTTTATCATTTGTCGATAACACGTTGATGCCATCATGCGTACAACTTTTCAAAGGATAATGACAGAATTAAATTGCGACAGTTTCATCAAATTATAGTACGAAAGTTTGAATCGTACAATAATAAAATTACGTATAATGGACGTAAAAGTTTTATACTAAATAGATATTTAATGTTCTTAAATTTGAAATTATGAACTATATAATAAAAACCTTATCTGCCCATTAGAATAATATTTTATTAGCTGTTTCCTATCATACCTAATTCCCCTGGATATAAAAGTATTTTAAACTTTCGTTAGATTAAAGTAGTAAAAGCTGTATTTAAAATATTTAAGTCGGCATTGGTTGCAAAATTGTTCACCCCTCTAGCGTATATTTCAACCCCATCAACCGGAAGCGTTCAATTTATATTGATTATAAATTTATTTTTGTGATTATTGCACTTGTTAAACCTGGCAATCCTCCATAAAGGGTTAAATAAATAGAGCATATCAATTAATTTCCTAGGAATCTTTGTTTTAAAATTATTGTGTCAATGTGCAATGGTAGTGTAACCAGAAAGTCCGGAATAAATAAAATGCAGCGTTATTGCTTCCGTGCAATGTTGATTTTGCACTTTATTGATTCGCATTAATTACCAATACCAAGCATATTTTCCGAGGGAAACATTTATCAAACGACCCCTGGCGTAAACCGCGATATTGAATATTTATTGCGAAATGTGTCAACAGCACGCTGGACTATTACGAGTGCGCAACGGTCACAAAAGTAATCTCGGAATTGTGCGAATATGAATATGTCAATATTTAAGTTTGATTTGTGTGCAGGATGAAAAAGCCTGTATCGACGGGGCGCACCAAACAACCCCCCAGACAGTACGCGTGAATTTGCAATCGGATATTCCATTGCTTCATTCTCGATATTCATGCGCATGAATGATATATCAAAGCCTTTTTCGCATTTGCAGCGTGCAAGAAGTCGAGATGATAGTTTATGTTGCACTAACAGTATACGCATGGACTTTCTGGCCGAGCAAATCTACACATTTGCTGGTGGTTCTATTGGACATTGCTGATTGGATGTGAAACTCGCGTCGCACTCATGCATTGAAAATGCGAATTCATCAACGGGAAATTCAGGTGTACTCGACGCAGCGCACAAATGGTGGCGCATGTGCTGCGAATTTGCCTCGAAACTCTTTCAGTTTGCTCGTTTTTTTCCAATTGCATTTCACTTTACGTTGGAAATGTTTATTTCTATTTCAGAAGCCGTGTATATTCCGCTACGGCGAGTGTTTGCATTGTTGATTATCAGCGCGCAAAACAAATTCGACCATTTGTAAAGTTGAAGAATGACAAGTGCAGAAATTTCATTTTTCACTTTTGTGCGAGAGGAGTTTTTAAAGCATCGACGCGAAATTGAACAGTTTGAATCAGTGTAGCACGTTGATTGACGTTTAAAAAGCACATGCTTGTTACACTTGATGGGCGATCAATTAAACTGGCGTATTCATATCATAGATAGCGAGTTTACGTAATGATCGCATCATATCGAACATCGGTATTTGAATGCAGTGATGATCACTTCATCACTCCTCGCAGGTGCGAAGTATCCGTTCGCGAATTCGCATTTGAATGATAGACGCGATGCGAAATTATGCATTGAATTACACCTGAATCGAACATTGAAGTTAATTGCAAAATGCGCCAGTTAGAATCTCAATTCGTAGCCGATTCGGCGGCTCCTCATGATGTCAATTGCAGATGATGAAGAGAAATGAACCAATTTGCTATTTTGCACTTTGCTGTATTAGAACTACTCATCAAACAGAGGGAGAGGGTAGTTTAGTTTCGGGGGTGAAATGGTGGAAAATGTTGATGGTTATGCGAAAAGATATTATGATAGCAATATGGCTGAAGGTGATAGACATTATCGTGATGCTATAATCACAACGCCATAAGAGCGGAGGGGGTTTTGGGGTTGGAATGTGCAAACAAATGCCACGCCAAAGAATAATGGGGTGCCCACTTTTACGTGATGACGTATTGGATGGCAGTGGCATCATAATCAACAAATACGTCACGTTTGTAAATGTGTTCTGGTCGTATCAAGCGAAACGATCGAAATTAAATGGCTCAACTGTGTGCTACGATTACACCCAAGTTATATGGCCGCGTGTAATGCGCATACATTTTTAGTGTGTCATTATCTCTATCTACTATATCTAGAAATGTATTTGTTTATTATTCGTTTAGCGGGGCGGCGCAGACTTAATTTGATATCAAGCTATTCTGCTTTGTAATCGTACTTTTCTTTTATACCTTTTTGTTCTTGTTAATTAATAACCTGAAACAGTGGTTTCCTTTACATAAACAAGAAAATATTCTCTTGTTTGCTAATTATTTTCGATTGATTTATATCAATTGGATAGTTTTTCTTCTTCTGATGTTCTTTCCGAAATAACATGATAATGAGTTTACTAAGTAAATTTCCGCGAAGAAAATCTGGAAATTATTTTAAATTGCTGTCCTATATTTCTATTGCGAAATCTAATTAAGAACTTAATCGTTTCATGGGTCGTTTAAGTAAATTAAATGATGCTGGATCAAGATTTTATAATTGTAAATTTATGTTTTACTGCTCTATTATATAAGACTGCATCTGAAATGCGAAATTAAATGATATGAATGACGCGATATGAGAAAAGTTAAATAGAAGTTTATAGTACTTAATTCTTCACCATGATATATGAGAGGCAACGTTCTTATGCACTTGACGGAAAGGGTTTATAGATTTCCTTCTAGGCAAACACATAACTGATGACCGATCAACCTTACGAGCGCACTTGCGCGGAATTGCCATTCAAGCAGAAGCATAGATAATATTGATATTACCTACTTGCAGTCCGCGTGCAACGCGAATGGTTAATAAACTCTTTTCAAATATTGCAAGAGTACTTAATAAAGGAGCGCAGCGCAGCGAATTTTATGAGTTCTTCGCCGAGGAGGCAAATGAAGCAAACTTTGATCAAATTTGTGATACGCAAACCGGCCAACTGGACTAGACTGCCGAACGATACAACTACAACTTGTGTAATCCGAAAATGCAATATAAAGAACTTTAACAAGTTTCAATTAAATTCTGTTTTAGTATAAGGATGCAACGTAACTGCAACTAACAAAATACACGCTTCACTCTAGTATACGAAAGTTATATGAGTAGACATTGCTTAATCTGTAATTGTATAAAGTTTTATTTGTTGAATCAAGTTGCATTAATTGTGAGCGGATGAAATTCTAACCGTTTTGAATTTTGAATATTCCTTTGTTTCAAGTACTGCCAATGGCGGTATTGGAAATTGCGTATGACGCTATAAAAACTTAATGCCTCTAAACCACAACGCGATAGAGTTATTACAACAATGTCTACATTGTTGAGTATACAAAGTAATACATATTTTACGTTCGCCGGACGTACTATATGCAACCAACCTTTATGGCTCGCGGCTTGCCGTATATTGCAACTAAAATATTTATTGAAACACGTTCTAAGCGTTTAATGCTCGTAATTTTCAATGCTGGTATGATTTAAGCGAATGTACTATTAAAGTAAGAATTACATTTTGCACTATTCTTTGAGATTGTCCTCATAGTCAGACGGAATAAATGTTTAGAACACGCTAAAGATTTATTCAATTCATCATATAATGAGAGTGCCAATTTTATGCTATACTCATTGATCACGTAGGCAATTAATGGATGTTGGTAATTGCGAATTATTTGAGCGGTTCAATGCGTAAACGAAACAATCATTAGTGAGTAAATGGAAAATGCCCGCGGACAACATGTAGTCCGACCACAAAATTGTATTTTGGCGTATGCGGCAGTAATTGTGAAGCATCCCTAATTGAAGTATTAAATTGCTAGTAATCTATGCAATTACAATAGTTACTTGATATTCAAAGGATTGTATTCAATTAGATGTAAGTAATGGTATTGTACTTTGATTATTATTTCCTTAGAATTTCCCATTTCAATGCGGATCAGAAACATATTACCTTGAAGCTTTGTAATTTGCTTTTTTCAGTCATTATTCTCGACCGTTTTTAATACCCTACTTAATACTTGTGCGTTCATCCCTTGTTTGACGTTCGCGGAATATAATTTCACAAAAACAGAATTAATTTAATTTTAAACTTGCATGGATTACAAGTTGAACCTTTTGCAACCCTTTAATTTTCAATAATGTTTCACGTGTATTTCCAGTAAGTAAGTAATAAATTTTCATAAAGCGTAAAATTCTACGTGACGTGAAATAATGGTTTGTTTTGTTTGAATAATAAATAATATGAAATTCAGACTTACCCTTTAAGTGTATTTTCGTTCCTTTCCATTTCTAACTGGTCGAATTTTAAGGGTATCACGGGGTGGTAGAAAATCCTGCAAGAAGAATGAGAATTAAAATGTGGATTCTCTTTCTACGTCATATTTAATATACGATATCATTAATTGAAACAAATCTATTGTAACATTAAGAAAAATAATGCAGCTTTCTGCTTTGGTTTGTCACAATAGTGTAAACCCTTACAGTTTAGCCATCTATCTAAGAATAAAAGTATTACGGATGCATCCTTGCAAGTTTAAATGAATCGTTCGTTTTACTGGTATGACCATTAATTACTCGGTCTCGTGGAAAAGAGTAATGACGCTTTGTAGGCAGATGCGACACTGCAACCGAGGAAGAAACTTTCTTGAACTCGTCTAAATTTCCACATTCACGCGATGTAATTTATTTCCCTTGCGAAACAATAGTTCATGAAATTGAAATCTGTGTGAGTTTTCACTCGCGTGCAGTATCATTAATTATTTGCACTAGCCTCAAGACTTTTTGTTGTGGATTTACTGATTGAAACAATTTCCACTGAATATGTCATCTGGGACGGCGTAGTTTTGTTGCATTTTACGCTCAATTTATTTTCCTTACTTACGTGACGAAGCAAATGTTTTTTAATAGATAACCAATCAAAAATTGATATTGAAAACTCAATTAATCTCCTTGATCATACGATAGATGAAGCAAAAGTTTAAATATGTAAATTTTGCAATGAATTTCCCTTTGCAATTAAGATGAGCTTGATCGAATAAGGGGAAAACGATCGCGATACGTTGACGACGCATCCGGATGGGTATTGAATAAATTAAAAGTTTTTTACATGTCAATTTAACTTTTGTACATTACACAGACGATAATTTATTCAGTAATCTGAACGATTATAATTCCGAATTTCTAACTTTAATGTTGCGTTGCATTTTTAATGAAGTTTCTCTTTGCGATGGTTCGTCTAAAGTTCCAATTTGAAGCTGTTATTTATTTAGACATT
Organism: Aleochara curtula; assembly: GCA_963978815.1. Lineage (NCBI taxonomy): Eukaryota > Metazoa > Arthropoda > Insecta > Coleoptera > Staphylinidae > Aleochara > Aleochara curtula. The sequence continues at coordinate 9,032,911 of OZ022221.1, read as the reverse complement.
TCGTGTACGGCAAGTATGGAAATGCTAGGGAGGTGCTTTCGTCATTAGTGAGTCGGAGAAATGTTCAGAAAACGATTTAACGATTTTCGAAATGTTTTGAGCGTGCTTCAAGCACCTTTCGAACGTATCGCAGCGTCAATTTAAAACTTCCATATCGCATGCTAAAGTACCAACACGCTTGCTTGTTTTTCGCTTGCTGGAGCAGGAGCCTAGAGACGAAGGTAATCGCCCGGAAGTCATTCAAAGCGAAGATCATTTATTACATTTCTATTTTACTTTTACGTTCCCGATTTTGAATTCCGACTGCATTTCGTATAATGAGAAATTTCGTTTCCTACTCTTAATATCTTTGGTGCTAATTATAATTAATTTGCAAATGCTCTTCATGCATTTAAATTGGTTTAAGGCCCTCAAATTTTTTAGGAAGAATAAAAACTATGAGGTATGTAAAGTCCCCTAAGATATAATTATAAATTCAGCAACAAACACCCCCAAAAATACTAGGGTACGACTACTGTTTGTATTTGAAGGGCAAACGAGGTGCGCGGCTCACGATTTTGCAATTCCATTGGAGGCGGTTGCTTGCGTTTATGGATTTACTTTTGATCGGCGGCCGTAAAAGCGGAAGAAACGATCGCGTCACTTTGGCGTCACTTTCATCATACTGCGGAACATGGAACGTGTTTGCCTTATTATTGATCGACTACTCTCATTCTTCAAACGCGTCGTTGACTGTTCGACGACGAACTAAATAGATTCTTCGACGCGAAAAGCGAGCGTTGTTCACATGCAAATTGACATTTTAATCGTCGCTTGATTAGTTTTATCACTATCGTCGTTCGCGTCTAATTACTTATCGACGGGCGTCGAGCTCCTTGGAGAATGGAATTTGCCGAGGAGTTGGCTGGTGGCTTCTGCTTGAAGGCTTTACGCTATGCCCTAGAACGCTACGAGATAACAAGATATACGAAACGATGCCGATTTACGAGCATAACTATTATTTTATTATGCACGCCCGGAGGGCCGCACGACGCGCAAATAGAGCAGAAAATCCAATCGAAACATGACTTGCATGCGCTTATGATCTAATGACACGCTGCAGACGCCATTTGTGCGTCCTGTAAGGACGATCTCCTCGAGCGGCAATCGATGGAAGGAAAGGGAATTTAATAAAACTGTTCGCAGCGTGATTGATATTTTGCAGTGACATTCGTGCGCGCGAGGAGCACGAAGAGATGATATAAAGTGGAAGTGGTTATCTTGTTGGAGTAAACTAACCAAAGAAACGCATTAGGAATAAAAGCTTTAAGTGGATTTATAAATGAGTACGAACGGCAGGAGCCAGCAGTAAGCAGCATTGCGAAATCGATAGTCGCAATTTTGCGGAGCGTGAAAATTTAATTTGTACGGAGAGAAGCATTTCGAATTACATACTCTCGTTTAATTGATTCAACTGCAGGAATACAAATTTAGAGATAACGCCGACTGCATTTAATTCCAGTCTCTTCATTGTTCTCCTCGCGTTAAATGGCATTTGTTATCAATGCGTGAATGAAATCAATGGCGTACGCATTCACGATTTTACTTTTTAAGTTTATTCGACTGCATGATAAACGATTTCAAAGCGAGCGATTTCCACTTACGAGTTGAAAAATTATAGTTGCTATAGTTTTTGCTCATTTCAAACGTTCCATGTGCGAATTACCAATTAGTTTAAGTCTTTCCTTGATTAAAATGTTTTTTGTTTGTGTTTGTTCTGAAATGAACTTTTATATTATGAAATTTTCGCTTACTCTTTATTTTTCACGTTGCTTTCCATTATGATGTAATTTGTTTGAAATTTACCTTTCATGGAATTTTCTCTGGCAGAAATATATTATAAAAATTTAATGGAAATGTGAATAAAATTTTTATATTTTAAATATTCATGTGTATTATGCAAAGCACCCTTAAAAGTTGGATGACTGATATGCGGTTGGAATATATGGTGTTATTTCAACAACCCGTGGTGGAAGATTGAGATAGAGCTGATAGCGTATTGACGGGGCGAGTGGCTCGCATACATGTGTAAACAATAATACATGATGCATGCGCGTCTCAAAGTAACTGAGAGCTTTCCGGAATTATTCACTGCATGCACTCGGCGCAAAAGGACTAAAGTGGATTGGCAGCGCGAACAATACGCTGGGAATTTAATCAGATTTATCAAAGCTGAGTGACTTTCCGAGAAGTGCAAGAATCTGTTGTTATATTATAAAATGAGCAAGTACATAGCTAGATTTCAAATTTATAAATTTCAAGTTGTAATAGAAGTTTAATGAAAATATAGTCTTCTTGGAAATGTGGATGATGCTCAAACATGAAAATATCCTAGGCATTTTGTTCTTGTAATACTTGCAGCATTTAAAATACTGAGAAAATACAGCATAAGCAGGATTGCGCTGATAAAATATTATTTCGAGTATCTAAACTTTCATGAGAAGTTCATCCTTAGTGCATGCATGGTGAAAATATAGTTTCATGACTATTGCTAAAAATTATTTCTCGTAATGTTATCCTTAATCCTCCCCAAGGACTAGTTTATATTCAACTATTGTAAAGTATAAACTTGTATGTATTATTTTACGAATGGCTTTAATTTTGTTCGTTTTCGACTGGCAGGTAGTTAAATGATTTTAAAGCGTTTCGAACATTTGTTGAAGGTTTTCGTGCATTTGCAAGAGGTGTGCAAATGCATGCGTAAAATATGCATGCATTTTATGAATATCCCTTTGGCATCCCTTGCGCAACAAACAGGCGTTTATATGCAATGCGCGAACGCTAAGTCCTTCCGCTCCGCAAATATGAATTTTTGATGTTTCACTCCGTCGCTGCTCAGCGCCAGCTTATAACTTGAATCCGGATGGCATATCCATTAGAATAATCCGGCTAGTTCATCATCACGACCGATGCGCACACGCAATTTTGTTAATTTCTGCTGCGTTATTACTTATTATATTAATCCTCACCTTTTTTTTGTATAAAAAAAATTAATTCACTATAAACTTGCCAACTTTAAATACTTGGAAATTGCAAAATACGAAACGAATCGAAAGAAGTACAAAGGAAAACGTAATAAATTTGGGACGCTGAACAGAGTGACGGAAACAAGCGAATGAACGTCGCAATGGCACGCGAAACAAAAGAATAGCTAATGTAATTTTCTTTTTCTTTCCCTTTTTCGAAGACAGGCTACATTACGTGCATGAATTTCGGCTACTAAATAAAGCACAATACGTTCATGTTAGTGCGTTTCACTTGTGACAAATTTTCTTCAATGATATATTATGCGATTTTGTGGCTAATCGTGCATAGAAAATGGCTTTTTTGTTCTTAATTTTACCCAATTTTATTACCGTTATTATTGTAGTGCTCACTCGTCAGAGAAGCTAATATTGTGGGAAGATAAATTGTTGCTATAACAATGCAGTAAATTTCTTCGGTAATGACTTAGCCTTATTTCTCCCGAATTTCGAGCAAGTTTGCAATTTGCAAATTGGAAATGTTTGCCAATACACTTAATAAGTAAGTTTCTCTCGGTTGCAGATAAGCGGACGATTCAAATTGCACATCGTGTGCAGGAATCTCATTAACTTAACCACAACTATATTGCAAATTCGTTGCAATTGTTTGCACTTCTTGTTATTTATTAATTAAATTGAGTGGCTATACTTCAAGCATAATTAAAATAAAATATTGGTATTCATAATGGATTATATGGTAAATGTACTAATTAAATTTTAAAATTAACTCAATTTGTAATCCTTTGGAAAATTTAAAAATATTTCACTAATTTAATTTTTCTGTTTCAGGTGAGTGAAACTTCTTTATTAATCCAGTTGTCGAACAATCGTAAGTACTTGCAAATTGGAATTGAATTTTGGTTATATTAAAAAAATATTTAATCATTCGAATAAAATGCTTGTCATTTCAATGTATGAATAACTAATGAGTAATTTAATGGAATTTAATTAAAACTGTAAAACCCATAGACAGGATATTTCAATTTTGATCAATTAAAACATGCATTGTACAAACAGTGTGCCTGTTTTCATAAAATGTGTTGCATTTGAAACGTAATTTAATTACGTGTTATTCTTTAATCAACAAAATGTCACAGCTGTATGCAGCCAGCGATGAATAAAAATGTTTGGCAATAAATTTAATTCATTCGTGGATATATTGAAGTTTGATTAATTATGTTTTGTTGCAATTCAGTAATTAATTGCGTAATTTGATAGTCGCTAATTAGTTTCTGGCACATGCGTTTAACCACATCCAATAAATATTGAATGTGGTGCGCCTAGCGAAAGGGGCGGTCAATAATGTTGCAATGAATCAGGACCAAGTGAAATTGCTCCTTACTTTCTTTCAATTAGTTTTTGCCAAGTTGTTTGCACGGTTTTCCCAACGGGAGTTTTATTTTTCTCATTTGTTCAACTTTTTCACTTTGCGCACTCTTTCATTGATCTCATCGCCGCGGCGATGACATTTCTATCAGCATTACTAAAGTTATCACATTAAGGAGTTTTTCCTCGTACTTAATGAAATAACCACCTTTCTCTTATTATTTTATAATTCCTTATTCGCGCAATCCAAGTAATTTAAAGGACTAAGTAAAAAATAAGTGATTATTAATTATTCCAAAGTTATTCTTAGTGCTGATAATTTATATCGATAACTATGGTTCTTTTTATGTGGTAGAGATTAACTTAAAATTGGAAAATAACGCGAAAAGTTGCTTATGGGCAATAAAATATATTCGTCCCTTTGCGCGGGCGTTACACTCTCGGGAATTACATACGTGCAGTTGGGGGTGCACGTGTCGACATGGATATGATAAGTTAAGTTGTGGATGCGGTGAAAAAGTTTTGGCGAAGGTCGCGAAAGCAAGTGATCCAGTACGGAGAGAGCACACATAGCGCAAAGTTGGGCCAACTCGTTTGCCAACTTACTGCGTACTCGCACTGGAAATATGTAAAATATGTACCGACTACTACGCTCGGCTCGTCCTTTTGCCTAAAGGATATTTTATCCGCATGCTACATTAACCTCACTTTGTTGCCGGGGTTACGCGCGTATATATGGGTTTATTTTGTATCCATCCAACATTCTTTTGCGCATCAAGTTTATAGCATTCTATTCGCATGAAAGGATCATTTTTTATTTGTTAGCTATGCGTTATTTATCGATTTACGCGTGGCTCGCTAGTATTTTACCTTTTGTAAGGCGTGGCTTTCAAAATATTTCAATTAAAATTAATCCCTCCTAGGCATCAATATTTTCCATCCACAAAAATGTTATTTCGGCAAATATTTATTGGACTATAATTAAATTTGGAATAAACCAATTCATTTAAAATCCAATTAATTACCAATGAATAAGATATGATGGTATTGAATAATATTTTTCAATCTTTTAGTTTGCACGAAGAAACTATTAAAAAATTATTTGGAATACTTAAGAGTGCGGTCATTTAATATCAGGTTAGAGATCTACACTTGTTTACTCATTCAACCGCTTTAGAGCAACAAATGAACATCGAAGCATCAATGCGCAAAGCTTCTGAAACATGAAAACTTAATACCTAATACCGCAAGCCGCTTAATTCTTCGTTCCTTAGGAGAAACTTATTCAAGACGTTCCAACATTACCACAATGGGGAAAAGTGCAAGAAAAGACGATGAAACTCTAAGTATAACTTGAAGTTTTATAATTTCATTCATGACTAAAGAAATTTGATATTCCGTTTAAAGTTATGCAAAATATGCCAACGACGTTTTTATAATCGTGAAACTAAATTAATTGAATTAATTATCGTTTGGCATTAAGTATTACTTGCTGATAATTAATTATCTCGAATTAATATACTTAGGCATCCGTATATCATCATTATCACCCAGTTGCGCTTGTTACCCACCCTTATCTTCGACTTATAACTAAATTACGCAAGAAATTGATTATGTATATAAATGAACTAATGCGATTAGGTGAAAGAGATTAATACGAAACGACGAAGGATCTTCGTTGTTCTGTCCTTGATAGCGCCTTGTAGGAATGCCGTCGACAGCCAACTTCTTAGATGAGTTATCCTTATTTAATTGGGAATTTATCGACTTAACCCTGAGTATTATACACTAATAGTATTAATAATATTAAAGCAATACTTTTTTTTAATGTCAGATACTTCTTTTACTTTCGAATTGGAAGTTTTCTATAACGTTAATACGAAGCGCAGAAAAGATGAATTTTTGAATACGACTGAAGAAGGTGAAAATTGCGTTGAATTTTTTTTGGCAAAGTGTGAAAACGTGTGAATTGTTACCAACTTTAAATTGGAAACGAGTGCAACCATTACAGTACGTGCAAGATTTTTTTTAAACTTGTTTTGCTGCAAGTCATACAAAAGTTTTCCGCTCAAAGTTATCCTAGTTGAGGAAATGATGAACAGAACAACGTCAAGTCATGTTTTTCGGAATTCGTTACGAATTTAATGGGGAAATGAATGGATGAAATGATTTTAAAAGTTTATGAAGTATTTTGAATGAAAGTACTTGATCAAAAAGAAAATATCATTAAGATTTGAAGGAAGCCAAATTTCTGATATCATAAAGCAGTAAGAAATACTTGATAATAGCATATTATCGTAGTTCTAAATAGGAAAACTCTGCTATATAATTTGGTTAAATTTTAAATATTACTAAAGGCGTTTGGCTATAATAAAATTGTACGAAATTAATTTAGAAAACCTTAATGGAAATGTAGGTTTTCTTTTGCTGAAGGTGAATACATAATGTGCGACTTGTTTTGTGAATAATTCACCATGGGCTCTAGTAAATAGCAAACTGGGGACAAGTGGAATGAATATGCAAGCGAGCCAGGCACAAAAATCGATAAAGTAATTTCGTAAATGATTGCACAGCCGTTCAGGCCACGATTATAATCAGCTTAACGGCTGTCTCGTTCTGTGCATGTATGCTTATGCATATAATGCAGCAATGCACGATACTGTAACGGTGCGAATGCTAATTTAATGGCTGTGTTTGCACCAAAACCAAAATAAAAATATAAATCTGGGTTATAAAACTTTTTTCTAATGTCAATCAATACCCATTAAAATATTTACACACGTTTTTCGTTTCCTTACGAGCTTATCAGCATTAAAAAAATATGACGTCGTAAATGCTGTCGTGTCGTCTAATTATAGTTATGACTGAAACTAAAAATCCACGACATACATATGTATTTATTACCGGTGTCATTTTATCGCCGGAAAACAAATAACAGGGTGAAAATGAGGCATGATGTATTTTAACCACCCTGTTTCTGATAGCAGAACGAAGTTTGTTTAAGCGCATCGCGTGTCTATCGAGCATAAAACTTTGTTTAGCGCACGTAACTAACGTTGACGATGAACCATCAGATGGATTTTCATCCACTGAACTACTTTTCCTACCTGTGCATCAACTCAACAGCCATCCGCCGCACGTGCTAACAAACGACTACCACTCTAATTGTGTTCGAGCATTGTGTGTTCTTCGTGCGCGCAGGAGAGAAGCAAATGCTGCTGATCTAATGCAAAATGTGCGGCAAGTAAAACGATAACTGCACTCTCAAACAATTTGCTTCCATGCTAGTGGAACTGTTCGACAGTATGAGTTAGATGTGCGCAAAGAGGGTTGTTTTAGTTCTATCTCTATGAACTTGGTTTGTTATGTAACGAGTGTACATGTATAAACTATGAATTATATACGAGCAGCCACTTTGCTTAAATGTTGGATATCCACGAATTATTTACAGGAAGAGAATCCCTAAACGGATGTGGTTTTAACCTCGCTTCCCTTATCATGGGAATAAGACGTTGAATTGTTCTATGGTTTTGAAAGTTTCGCGAGGTTTTTACCCAAAAGGTAAATTAACGCAACCACCTATTCCCAAGAGTGTAAAATTAGAAATGCATACAGGAGCAAATTAGCATTTGAAATGCAAAGTGAATGTGGGTTAGAATTACGCGTGTTAGAATGCTACTCAAAATATACCTAACGTACCATTGACGTAAACTCAAACATTTCACAAAACGCAATCAGCAATATTATTCGCCCCAAGGTATTTGTGCACCTTGGCATCGAACATGTATGATTAGCAACGAATGTGCGAGTTGGCTGGCTGGCTGGCTGGCGACGGTGAATGCGCTGAGGGCGGAAGTGATGCACTCCTAAGTAAAGTCTGCTCGCCGCCGCCAACAGTGCGGAACCCTTGTAACCGGTATGCAAATACTCGGCTTTCGCAACGAATATGTATAACGTATAATACGTCAGGCTAAAACCTGGATTTGCTTCCGAAAATTTCCATTCGGGATTCGAGTACTAACAAGTCAACTGTCGGTTGAGTTTAAGCTACTTTAAACTATAGGGTGATATGAACTATCGCATAAGCTATATCTATCGCACACTCTATATATCCGAATGATATCTCATTAGCCTTTAAATAAGCAAGAACTTGAATAATACGTTGTTATAACTGAAAAGTATCTTAATTGAAATTTTCTTTTGTGCTTTGAAATTAAATTATTGATTTGCATGTACCGTTTTGTTGCTGTTTGACACAATAAAAAGATTACGTCGTACTGCTGAAGACATTTTAAATTAAAAACTGGCAGTATTATTGCTATCGGTAAGATAACACAATAGAAAACAAGAAGAATGCGCGATTCATTTGGTTGTTATCTCTATGTACTGCTACCACTGGTATATGCGTAGCTTGTATTTTGCGCATAATTCATTTTATTCACCAAACAGTATGCGATCGTAATTTTAGATATCCTTGTTTTCCATTTGCTTCTTGTATTATTCCGTGTATTTTCATTCCTGTTTTCATTTCGTTTTGAATTACTCCTTTCGTTGATATGTGTGCGTGCGTATTCAATTCAGTTGATGTCGTTTTTAATTTCGTTTGTGATCCGCCCTATTCTCAATGTTGATTCTGCCCGTTTCACAATTGCCTGACATTTCAAACAAAGACATAACAATTACATTTTAAACGGTAACGTTGCTTTGATTCATCCCTCGTCCTTGTTTCATTTTAGTCATTCTCATGAAATATATTATTCTACGTTTATGAACCATTGTGCTTAAGAATGTGTCCAACAAATTTGCGATAGACCTATTTCCTCCTTTGTAAGACTTGTGAAAAATTCAGGAATTTTTTTGATATCTTTAGTACTTTTCGAGATATTCATGAAATTAGATCACAATTCTTATGAAAGAAATTGTATTTTTAAATTAGTGATGCAGAGCTCCAGATTTCATTACCTTCCTATGTTCTAACTCATAGAGATTTAGGTTTTTTCTAATACTTGAAATAAAAGTTGAAAAATTAACATAATCGCATCAAATTAAGAATGCATCCAACAAATTTGCGATAAACCTATTTACTTCTTTGTAAGACTTGTGAAAAATTCAGGAATTTTTTTGATATCTTTAGTACTTTTCGAGATATTGATGAAATTAGATCACATTTCTAAGAAGTTGAATTTTTAAATTAGTGATACAGAGCTCCACATTTCATTACTTTCCTATATTCTAATGGTTAGAGATTTAGGTTTTTATGTAATACTTGACATGTGTAAAATTCAATGATATCAAACTTCTCTTGCTACCGGAGAGTAAAGAACTAATTAATTTACCAATAAATTGCGACGTTTTTTCGTATTATTCATTAAGTTTTTTTCTTGTAGGCGTATAAAATAAAATTGTAACGGCATTACTTTGAACAAATCGAACGCAATTTGCGCACGTTGAAGGCAGTTGTACAGTAATTTGCGATTGCGAGATTTTCCGAATTTCCACAGTGTGCTGCTGTCGAAAGCAAATCAACAAAATCGAGTTGTACGTTTGTCGGCGAAATTCAATTAACAGCTGAACCCAAGCTTGGCCGCATGGGGTGTGTCCTGCGTTTGTTTCGCAACACGTACGCAATTCGTTTGAACGTTAACCTCTTTTCACCCAGATTGAATTCAGGCCGGAGTTCATGAGCCTTATGAAAAATGAAAGTAGGTAGACTAAATGCGTTTCAGAATAGCCGTACGAAAATCTAGAATATTTGATAATTTCCCGTTTGAAAATTAATTCGCAATTGATTGCTAAAATTTTCATTTCACGCTAAAAACAATCATAATTTTCAGTTGCAGTCAACAGAATAAAAAAATATTGCGAATATGTTTCATATTGTTCCATTGTCGGTGCGTATTGGTCCGTTTTTTCACAAAAGTGCCGCAGTTTAATTGAATTTCATGAACGGAATTCATTTTTTATCATATTTTGTACAATGCCCTTTGTGTTGCTAATGAATTCATCACATACTACCCGAAACGAAATGGAAAAAGCTATGAATATTTATGATGTGGATTGCAAACTTCATTTAAATTGCTCAAAATGTTTATGATGCAATTTAAGTGGGATTAAATTCAAAGGAAAGCAACGCAACCTATATTTGTTGTCGTTCTCGTAAGGCGAGGGGGATGGGACTGCTGTAAAATTGCAAGCTCAGTTGCACGCGCATTTAAATCATTCACAGCTTATCTGTGACACCTTTCTAAGAAGCAACATCGATGCGACATCAATCTTGCACGCTGACAATTTCTGTTCGCTCATTTCACCGCTCCCGGCACGTCGACGATGTGAACATTTCCGGTTTTACATGCGCAGGAAATGTCGATTTCATACTGAACTAACAACACTTTAATCATCGCCACATGTTTTCTACTTTTTCCTATTTTCTCTATAATTTTTAATAACGTTGAAAATCGGGTATAATGTCAGAAATGCGCTGGAAAAATAATATGTAGGAATTTCTCAAGTGTGAAACATGTACGGACATGAATCGGGTAAAATATGAGAGTCCTGAATAAAAGGATAAGGACCTGCAAGATGGCGATCATCCTGACACGAATGCGATGTGATTCAGCGAAATCGAATCGCAATCGTCAGCCGCCCCACGGCAAACTTGAGTGTATGTCTCGCATTAGGGGTGTATTCTTCTCTTGAATGCATTTTCCCGTTTTTTTCTCTCGAATTGATATCAAAGATATTAATATACAAAGCGTAATTTCGAAGTAACAAATTTCACGTCCTTTATCCATCGTTGCTGCTTGTCTATTATAATAATTATTATCACTAAATCATGACAGTCAAATCGATGACTTACTAGCGCTTTGATTTGCCATTATCCTTTTTCCGAACTAAGATTTTATCATTGTGCTATTATTGATGGCGAAACGTTTGGTAAATGGGCAAGAAATAAGGTTATTTCGATATTCAAAAGAAAGTTAATTGGAATTTCTAGGTTCAGCAAACCTGAATATAAATGATACTTTTTCTGATTCGTTCGTCTGCTCATTCATTCACTCATTCATTATTCTTCGTTATTTTTTCCAATGTGGTTCTGTTCAAGAAGTTGATTTATTGTTACATTTACCTTTATCACGAAAATATGTCGCATTCCGATTGCAAAGAAAAGTAAAAGTTAATAAGAATTTTGCACGTGATTGAATTATTGATCTTAGCAGCTGAACTTGGCGCTGACAATTTATGATAATATCACCTGCATGAATGTTTAAATAATGCTACCAACACTTGCACACGTTTTACGGTCGTGTTTGAAGTGCTTTAACACTTGGAAATAATTTATGAGGTCTTCATCATGCGCACACCCCATCATCGTATTCAATTTTCGCGCACATGTGTCTCATTGGTTACGTCGGCGGCTGGTGGCTGACGACCACATACTCTTCAACTTATTTATGATTATTTAAAAATACCATGGTTTATATGCGCCACGGTGCCATCTGAGCCGCGTTATAAAACCATTATGCGATGCTCGTTTTTGCGGCGAGCTGGCGAATTCAAGGATCGCGAGTGCGAAACGATGAGGCGGTCCTTGTAAGATGCGAAACACGTACGAAAATCGTAAATTCTGCGGCGAGAGGCGGCGGATGCCATGGGGGCGACGCAATTTATGAAATTTGCCGTTATGCGTCCACCACTACAACTACATCCACCTACCGCTTGCTGCTTTTTCACGCTGTGCGTTCGACTTGAAAATCAGAGCACACGCACAATATTATTACACTGGAAACGTCAAACGCACCATGCCTACCGCCTCCGCCGTTGAAAATTAAATTATGTCATTGTTTTGCGCGAACAACGCGCGCGTCGGTAAGAATTTCGACCGAGATGCGCCCGTTGAATTTCAAGTTTTTAATTAAGTTACCACATTTTCATTTCCACCAAGGTGGAAGAGTTTAAATTAATTATCGTGTGGCTTTTCGCGGTAATCCATCATATTTATCGTAATTTTCGTTGTGAATTCTCCGCGCTAATTATTCAAAAATGTGACGAAATTGTTTTGTGAAATTTCTCAAAATATATTGAGTTTTTCTCGTGTATTTTAGTTGACTTCCCAATTCAAATAGGCAATTTATTTTATGTTATTTGCTTCGTAACCGCTATTCTAGAAAGGCAAATACAATTCTATTGCTAGAAGGGCGAGTTGGGCGTCAAATATTCGCTTGCATAATAGTCGCATACGCGCGTTCGCATTTTGTATTTGGGTTTTCCTCGTTTCTGATGTTTGCATTCCCGAGGGACACGTTAAATAAAACCTCGGCAGAAAGCGTTTTGCATATCGACTGCGCGACACTTTGTATTCAAAAGTTTGCCCAGTAATACGCGAATACGAATGTTGCATACGTCAGCAGATTTACTTTACATTTAGTCATCGATAGCTGAAATTCGCAATTTTATTACGACGATATAAAACACGCACGAAAAGTGGCCGAGTGCTCAATATCCTCGAATGTGTATTGAAGGACGGAAGAAAATATACCAAAAAATATATAAGAAAATATGAAATTGGAAAATCTATATGGGGTGCACTATTGGGGATTGTTTAATGCATGACAGGGAAACGTCGTTATGGCTTATGCAACACGTGAAGCATATAATGCGAGGCACGGGAGATGGGGGTGGAAAGTCCGGAAAATGAGAGCAAAATGCCGAAAACAGAGGGGAAATAAGAGCGGATGTGGCGGAAATAAGGGCAGCAAAGGATGTGGTTTATTAGATAGAGGGTCAGAATGTATTCAATGTTTAAAATTTCGTAGGGTAGCGGTTGAAGCACGTGAAAAAATTGTATCAAACGGAACATATTTCATTTCCATTCAAAGATTTCAAGCTTGTTTAGTTTTTTTCTATGTTGGCGGAAAATTCAGTTCGTTATTTGTTCAATTTTGATGTGGAAACAAATCCTTTTGACTTTGTTGATTATCTTGGATTCTCTTTCCAAAGGGTTTCATCCCTTTTTGCCTTTCCATTTTTTTTCTACACGTCTATTTGATGGGATAAGCCGCACTTCTTTACAACGAGGTGGAAAAAATGAAGTGAAAATAACTGCCGATGAAGAACCCGAGAAACGATTTAGTCACGCCTCATTAAGTCGAAATCCTTCCTTATTTTTCTTTTTGTTTTCCGTTTTTCCTACTTAGTCTCACACCATTTCATTACTTTTTCAAATATCCCCATTTATTGATAGGAAAATGCGCATTTTTGTATTAATAATTCCGCCAAATTGAAAAGCTTTTCAGTGTTTTGCTTCTCAAGCAAATAAATGAATCCTTTTCATGCCTCCTGATTTTAACGGTGTAATAAAAATTTAATCTACGCATGCATATTTGAAACGCACGGGAAAGGGGTTAAATTTGCAATCGTGCTAAAGCAAATTTCTATTATTGGAATAATTCCCATATGTAATTATACAAAACAATAGTACCTACTTCTGAATGTGTGGTATTAAGACATTTACGAATATTAGCATGTCATGTGATTTGCAATAGAAGACAGCGCAAAGATAATAATCATGAGCATAATCATAGATGTGCACGTAATTATGCTATCAAATGTGTGTGTGTGTGTATGTGGGTGCATGACCCAAATGTAAACTGTTTGTTTGAACGCCATTGCGTTTTGTGCAATGTGTAAGGTGCAAGGTGCATTGAGCAGTTATGGCATTCTCCAGGGCATTCAAATTAAATTGAATGGCTACTGTTGCCCCACGGGGCCAGCCAACGCAATAATTATAGATTTAGCGCCTTGTTGGTTTAGCTTTGATACGAAATTTCATGCTTTGTCTTTACGATACGCTCATATATCTATGATTGCACTGTTCGTTTGATAACTGTTTGTCTATTGAATGATTTATTAGGCAGCTGGCTAAATTTACCAAGTTAACTGAAGTATTTCGAAAACTTCTAAAGCTGAGTTTATACACGAAATGAAATGTAAATAATACACCTGTTATAATAATAACGAGCAGATTCGTAATGTGACGTACGTACGTTTAAAACATGTGCGTTTAATGCCTGAGGGATGATTATAATGAACATAAAAATGCTTTCCGCTTTATTTATCCAAAAATTTATGCAAATGCATGAAAGCGTGCTGGCTAAAACACACTTTTAAGTGAGCGTAAATATCATATTTAAAATAACAAAGAGATAATGCAATTCCTCATGTTATTATCTTTGTTCAGCGCCTTGTTTTACTTGCTAGCTTTTCTGGAATTTTTGTTTTTGTTTCCTGATGTATTCCATTAGAATATATTGTGCTTTCCGGAGTTGGCATAATATTACATACATATATGTATTCCGCACTCTAACATAAATTCAGTTATTGTTTATTTCGTATTGTATGCGGATTTGGGGTGCAATATTATTATGAGATATTGTAAAGTAGCACATTGAAACTGTGTCGCTCTCAAGAATATAAGACTTTTATACGTGTACGTTCGTTCATTTTTCCTTATAAAATTGGAAATCTTATGGGACGGGGGGTGGTATTGATGGCTTTTACCTTCCGAGTGCGACGCCATTATTATTCTCATTGCCAGGCAGGTAATAAAATGCCTCATACATCATTCAGCAAGGATAAAATGAACAATAACTATTCATACTAGCAATGAGCATGCGGCTGATTTATTTTCTTTGTATTTCTTATTCGTCGCTCACCGTGAAGAGCGCTCGCTAAAGAAACGCGCGAAACTCAAACATTCTTAATCTTTCAGCTCAGCAACGTGAACTTGGAATTTATGACCGCCATTTCTAAATGTAGTTAGTATTTGTCTTTTCATTTATTTACGCTCATTTTCCCAACTCAATCAAAGTTTATAGCAGCAACCAACGTCCGTTTTCTTTCTTCAACTTCCAACAACTTCAACGCCGCCTTTCCCACACATTTCTCAACTTGGCATAACTTTAAATGATACGACTATTGCAAGGAGCATAAGAGGATTCTGTAAGTAAATAAGCAATCGAGAGTGCAAAACGCAAAAGTAATCCTACATATAAAATAGGCGGAGAGGAAACTTCTTCCGCGCCACGTATATGAAACTTGTATAAAGCTCGAAATTAAATACAAATTCCATTTATGCGTAAATAAGTTTTGCGAATGAGAAGACGTTTGCTTTGAAATCATTTCAACCAAGCAGACTTTCAACCCCGCTAAATGGCAATCGCATAAGATTTTCATATTTCCGCACAAAATGTTTGCAAAGATTACACATTTCATGTTTGGTAATATATGTGTTACTTAAATGTAATTAGTCAGATTGAAATAAATTTACTTTGACAGTGAGGGATTCATTAATCAGTAAATAATTAATGATTAATTATTAAGTAATATTTTTAGCTCAAAACATACAACACACTGCTCATTAGCGCTCGTACCAATTTATTGACCACTAGGAGGCCGCCGGATAATTTTGCCATAAAGCATTTTGATGAATTTTCCATGCAACAACATAATTACGGACTAACGATGGTCGGCTAATCTATCCTATTGCGCATAAATTGCAAACTCGATGATGGTGTGTGTTTAATATCATCACAAACGCGTATTGATTGCGCTATAATTGCATAACCGTCGAATATTGCCATGATACTGATAAGTTATGCATTGACAAAATAGAATACAAATTTGATTTTGTACAATATTCATTTTTCATAATCCATTACCGAAATAACGAATTCATTTGATGATGCTAATCATTGAAAATGCTAATTTACGCATTCTGTTTCAGGTACGTATCTAGAAATTGACCACATCGTTTGAAATAGTTGATGCGTAAGTTAAAATACACATAATAAATTAAATTAAACGCGTTTTACTTTGTTTTACTATTTACCAGTAAAAACGTATATTTAGCGCAGGTACTTAATTTGTAACTGAATGCCTGAGGCAACAACAAACGAGTTGTCATAAACATAATGAAAGATCCAAGAGCGAGAATAATGGAAATAAGCTTTTATGTCAAGTGCAGCTGTGTGAATGTAGTGGAAGATACAACTGCACAAACAAACGTTGAATAATCAAAGAATGCCAGCGAATGTTAATTACCAAGTGAAAATGCCATTTTCTTCTTTTTATTCCTATTCTAATTTCAAGCCAAGAACAAATAACATCGCGCATGTCAAATGCACCCTTTTTCCTCCTTACCATTTTTCTAAAAACTAATATTTAATTAACATTTCCCAGGCAACCTAACCTGGGAATAGTATTTTTCAATTCATGACCTTGTCAAATACAGACTTAATTCTGCTTTTCTTTTTCGTGATTTTTCTATGAGAAAATCAATTGGATATTTGATCTTCAACTTATTTTAATCCATATGACATTCGGAATTAATGTTCTGGACTATTTTTCTAGATACTTCTAATATTTAATTGAAGTTTCCTACGCAAGTATTACTTAATTATTTTCTAGTACTTTCTTTTTAGTATTTTCTAAAGCTGCAAGCATTTTATTCGCGCTTCACTTGATTAAAGAATTTGTAGAAAAGTCAATTGATATTTTATATTTATATTGTGTCAATTTTCTTACGCAACATGGGTAATTCGAAGCTTTATTCGCAAATTCGTTTTCCGCTCTTGAATTTCTTTTCCGATTCGTAGTTGACTTCCGCCCCATAGAGCGTTGCGACGCATTAACCGTAATACGTTTAGTAGCGGATGCAGTAACATCTTTGATGACTTTTCCGCAACGTTGTCGTCGCAGGACAACATAAAGAAGGATAAATGAAAGCAATTCGGAACGCTTTGTAATTATCCCGAAAACAATTAGGCTATACGAAATGTTGACGGGATTTCTAATCGGCAATTTTACGAACATGTCAACACGACTTCCGCCAACAAAGTGACTAATTGATTAATTAAAACTTTCTTTTGCAACTTTAATTAACAATTGGCGTGCAATTCCAAGTTTGAATAATTTGGAACACTTTTTTGTTAATCATTTAGCAGAACAATTAGGAGAAGCACTCTTCCTATTTTTGATGTATAATGGCGTTGTAGATTAGCATTAAATGTGCTTCCGGGAAGCTACGTCGTGCACCTTATTGAAGCGCATCGTTGCACGTGACACTTGTGCACGTCTTCCTGTCGTTTAATGTTCAACGGTTCCCGACTGCGTGCCTTTGCATCAAGTTTCCGGACGGTTTGCGCACATTTATTTTATCATTCCGATGACAATTCAGTGTACAACTGAGGCACGCGGGGATTTTATTTGTTTACTCCTCTTTCCCTATTTTTGTCTCCGTCCACGAAAATCCTTTGATCTATTGTTTTACGTCTGATCCTTGCTAATGAATTTCTTAATTTCGCGCGTACTCCTTTTGCCGTTTGGGCTTTTTCTTTTTGGCGCTGCTCTAAAATATTTAACAGGATCACGAATGAAAGCGCTTTGATGTCCTGTCAGCCTGAATAAATAAATACGTGGCGTCCTGAATTTATGGCATTTTTCCTTTTTCTTCAGTTCGCACAACGCCATTTTCTCCGTAGGCTTGACGCACTCGTACAACACGAACGCCGCATTACAGGATTAATTTAATTAGGAAACTTGAACGAGGAATTAGCTGCGTCCTAATGACAAGAGTGAATGTCTCCTCCGGGCTGGAGGCAAATGCATACGGATCAGATTATACAATAAGGATGAAGACGAAGGAGTTCCCGCACGTCCGTCTTCAAAATGAAAATGAAAATAATCCGCACCGCGCGCGTTCAAGCCAAATTTATTGCGAATGTTATTACAAAATGTGTCTGCCGCGAGCTCAAGTGTTCTTTGAACGTGGTGTTAATTTTTCCTGTCGGATTTCACACTTTTCGACTCTTCTTCATAATTAAGTTTTTCGCCGCGCTAAATCCGCAAAGTCGCGAACATTTCGTTAAGAAAATTACGTCGCGAAAGTGTATTTATGCCTGGGTATTTGCGGGTTTTATTTTTATAATTTACCAGGTATTTCCTGGAATTCTTTATTATTCAGCGAATTTCCTTTTTGAACTTTTGTTTCTATTGACGACTTGCAGTTGCTTGATGATAATTTTCGGGTGACTGAAGTTTTCTTGTTGTAAGTTATCCCTGATTTAATATCGATTGATCCCTTCAAACTTACATGAAGGACAAAGCAAGGACTAGTGAAAAGTTTCACAACTTTTGGTACTTATTACAAAAGTTTTACTACCTTGCCCTAATAATTTTGCATTTAATTAAAATTCGTGCCGTGTTTAATATGTGAAATAAATATTATTAATTAAATTAGATTTTTCATCATCTGAATGACATTTTATATTCTGGAAATTTTTCTCAATTATGCTTTTCCTTGATGACAGCCAACTCGTACGCATGAGATGAATGTTCATAACGTGGAAAATGAGAAAATTTGTTCGTTGTGCTTCCGGAAACGCGTGCGAAAGGGGGAAAACTCTGAGAATAAAAAGCAAAAACCGTGTGCGCATCTCTTATAACTGACGTGTGTTGAGTTTCCATTTGAATTGAGTTCTTTTCCAGTACGGAATTTTACCTCTTGCATACATATTTCATCATCATATATGCCATTGCCGCTATCACCGCTGCCGCCCCGTGACATTGCCATTTGACTCAATACCGAATCCAATGCTATTTATTATTTAAATTATGTCTTTACCTACTCTATTATTATTTCTCTTGAATATGTTGCTCTACTGTTTCAAATTTCCAATACTTTTAATTTTATGCTCATGTTTATTTCCCGTTTGCCTCAACATAATCCTCATGATAATAATTCTTTATTTTACGTTTATTCGAGTCGTCAACTCCGACCAAGTGTTATTTGCATTTATTTCTTTTACGGCGTGCCAGTCATGCCATCATCAAAGAAAGGATAAAACCGGAATAATGTCGGCTTTCAAATATAAGTTGAGTTGTAAACAAAACGTATTCGTCCACACACCCTGCTCAAAGGGCGAAAACGCAAATGCAAATGTGGAAGGCGCAAGAAGAAAATGCAAGAATATGCAAATTCTATACTGTTTTTATTCTGCACTTATCGAAGCAATGTGCACAAGACACGCCGTTAGATAAGAATGATAATGCACTTGTTATCATATTTTCTGAACGTTGTCATCTATACCCGTTACGATACGTTGTGAAAACGCTACAGGGAATAGAAATTGGAAATTTACATGATTTATGAACTTATATATATTTTTCAAACATTTGAATTGTTTCCAACGAGAAAGAAAAAGAGTAAAACAAGTCGTTTAATAAATGTAAATTATTCCCGTGAACTTTTTACGTTGAAAATGATTAAATTATCATCTTACTGATAGTTTCAGTGAGCGCATAAAAAGTGGTGGCAAAAAGTACATTGATTTATGATAATGACCAACTTAGCACCACGTTTCCGCATTATAAGGAAGATGTGAAGTCTATGCTCGGAATTCCGCCAATAAATTACTTAAAACTGTAAGTAAAATGAACGCAATTTCTCGTTAACACCATGGCGAAAATATGATTATTAAGAGATAGCTTGTTCTATTTTCTGCATGGACTTCTGTCTAATATCACGAAAGCAAATAAATATTCCTATGTCATAAATAACCGCACAATTTAATTTCGTAGTTCTCAGAATGTATCTTGCAATGCAAGGATGCATCGAAAAAGTCCTTGGTGAATGTCTGAAAATGTCCTAGACCTTAATATGACGTGCTAGGAACTATGCTTAATAGTGCATGCTTTCTCTATCGATTTTTTAATTTTCTCCCAACTTTTCACGTCTAACCAAACTTGAACTACTTTTTACCATTTTCACTACTTATGACTAAGCTATCAACTTGTGTATTTTGTTAAATTTCAATAAATTAAGTAATTAAAGTTTGCAAGTAAACTAACATTATTTCAACGCCTCTATGTCGCCACAAATTTCTTCCTCAAGGCGGCAAAGAGCGTTGCATGCCGCCTCCAAAGTTGGCTGTTCAACTTCGACTGTAACAATGACGCATTGGCGTAAAACTTTGCTCTAAATTATGGTTTTGTGACCGGCGCGTAATGCTCGTAAACGTACGTGCACAGATTCGTATTTCTGCCAGCAAAAAATGCAATGGGCATGCCGCCCGCCCTTCGTCGTATAAAATATTGTTTTCCCGAATGTATGTGACCCCAACATTCATGAAAGTCTAAGATTTCCTCTATTTTTCTTTTACGGATTATATCCGGGTCGAAAATAAAACTAATCTTTGGTAAATTGCAAGTAAATGTTTAGTTTTTAAACTTTCTGCAGCAAAGAAACCATTTCGCTGGCACTAATTCCGCATGTTACGAAACTCTACTAAATCTTTCTAAACATTACATGGAAGAGTAACGTTTGCCCGGATTGCAAAATCGTGCAGATTTAAGGCAAGCCTAATCTATCTAACGATGGCAATGTGGTGAACAGCAATTAGTTATATGGTTGCGCAAAAAAAAAGTCGTGCAACGACACTCATTAAATTCGGGCAAAAAGGAAATGTGCAATGGATCAGCAACTCACTGATTTCGCTTTCCGTTCATGTTCTCTTTTTACGTTTTGTGCGTTTTCGGCGTTTCTTGCTCACGCTCTCTAAACTTCACGAGAAGGTTTTTCCCCTCTTGGCTGCTCTCCAAACACGTGTTACCGTCGTCGTGGACGTTTCCCGTTTTCTTTTTGTCTTGGATTTTCCGCCATTCGTATATTTTGTGTTATTCATGTACGTGCTTTCAAACTGTATTACAACGTTTTTGTTTGCGCTATGAAAATTCCGATAAAGCACGTAACAATTTCACTGTCTCGAAATAATAATTGCGATGAGCATTTAGAGAAAATTCTAATTCTTTCAGATTCGTAAAAAAGTCAAAATGCAATGAATTAATAAAGTTGGACGTCTGCTGATTACTATGTAAATATTTTCTTCATCAAATTAAGACTGAGAAATAATTAATTCATTATTCACACCCAGTCTTTTTCTTCGTTCAGATTAATTGGTGTTTGTTACGAGGCGAAGAAGTAAAAAATATATAATCAATCAATGTCATTTTCGTTAATAAAAGCCAGCCGGAAAAATGAGCTGAAAGCTGACCGAAAATAACGCCGACGAAGAAAAATGCAAGAATAAAGAAGGCCGAACTGTGAGCGCGAATTTAAGCGTGATGAAGATGAACCGACCGCAGCAACCGTGCCAACCGTGCTGCCATCGGCAGACGCGTTTCCGGGCGGAAAAGCAGATTGAAAGCTGCTCTCAGCTCGCATTGAAATTTTTATTACTCGTGGATTCTGATTCTAGCCATCAATGCGAAAGCCAATAGAAGTTGCCTCAATATCGAACACGCGGCGATGCATTCACATTCGCGTCCTACTTTTATTCCTATTTATCTAGAATATTCGCACGACTTGAATACCTTCTCCGCATTACTTGTTAATTCAGCAAATTTAAAAGCAAACAACATAACCAAACCTTACTCTTTCTTTGTTATGAAAATTAATTAAAAATCCACAGAAGTAACTGCAATCAAGTCACAGCGTTTATTAAATAGTTGAATTGAAAAGAAAGCAGCGTTGAGCATAATATTTAAACGCAGTTAATTAAAAATTTACTCTCATTACGACGTGCATTTGAAATTCTTCTAATGAAAATCTTGCTCATGCACTCCAAAGAAACTCGACTACATTCCAAGAATTTACCTCTTTGCAGTATAATGCACTTTTGCCTGTATGAAATTTTAATGAAATTCCAAAGATCGAAAACATTCCAACAGAAAGGAACATAAGTTAGTCACTGAATTATGAAATCATTATGAAATAATATATATCATTTAAATGATTATTTATTTTGTTGTTGGCGTATTTCGAAGCTGCTTAATTCGGATGAAAATACGGAATTATTGTACATTCTTTCTTGTAACTAGAAAGTATGTGAAATGACTGAAAATTTATTCGAAGCTTCGAGTCTTCAAGAAGCTTTAAAGGCTTGGCTATGTTGAAATGAATTACTTCTCATTTTCCTCTTGTTTTTCTTCAAATATTATTATATTCACTTTGTTTGCTTACTATGCTTAATTAATAATTCAGCGTCTTGGAAAAATTACCGCGCAATTATCCTTAATGAGTTTAATCATGAATTTTCATCATCTCTACAGGCAGTCGAAGAACGTTGTGTTTAAAAGTAAAAATTTAAAACAACCAAAAAGGATTATAATTAAATTCAATTATTTCAAGGATAATGCATGACAATTTTTCGGTTGTCATCATAATGCGCGATCGTTAAAGCTCGTCATCTGTGATTTATGATAATTCCAAATGCTTTATGCGTTTAAGCATTGTCCACGCGACAAAAACGTAATAGACACTCATCAAGTGAATTTATTCTTGGCGCAAAAAAGCACCAAGAAAATCTCAAACAAAAAATCGTCGGACGCGATAAAAACAAACAGAATTTGCCAAGGATGAGCGTTGCGTGAGCAAATAATAAATCACGTCCTACTTTTTTCCCTCATATTTTTCTTTTCTTCTCGTCACACTTTATTGTGGTGCGCGTGCCAAATAACTCATACTTTCTTCCTTCTAAGTTGTATCAGTTTGTTGTTGAAACAATACCTTAACCGTACTTTACTTGTTCATTATAAACAAGTTGTTAACTACCCTTTCATCACCTTACCATTTTGAAATATTGCGACCAAATATTCAACGTGGAAATTAATATTGAATAAACATACCTTAAATACGCTGAGGAAAGTCGTGAAACTCCTGAAACAATAAGAAAATAAGAAATTAATGATATTTCATAAATTAAACATGGTTCGTTCATGTTTGATTACAGGAAACGAGGGTGCAAAGAAAAAGTTCCGATTTTCTTTACGCTCAAATATTTTGCGTTTGGAAAAAAAAAGGGATGAAGAAGAAGTAGAAAGTTTGTGTGCGTGGTGCAAGTTCTTTTTTCATGCCGCATCAATTTTGCTATTTGCCTAGCGAACGAACGCAACCCTGAAGGGCAAACGCGTGTCGCTTCAGGTGTTTCGCACACAAAACACAGTCCCGAAACGCAAACACATCCACGACGAGATTATGTACGTGCACAAGGGGTGAAAATATTTATTGCTACTTTTACGCTGCGTATCGTCGGTGGGTGTTGGGAGTTTATGTGTTAATATTTGCGTATATAGAGCCACCACGAATATCCTGCGCGTGAGTGTATTGGTGGGCTGTGTTTTTGCTCAAAGGCATGCCGTCGCGTACGGGTTTAGAGGCGGCGAGTTTGGCGGCGGTCAATAGAAGCGCGCCTGCTCGCCAGGGTGTGCGGTATGCAACCGCCACCACTACAACCCTCGTCATCGGCGTTCAATTCATCGCCTTGCAAATTTTGCCATTTTTTTTATCAATTTTATTCAACCACTGAATCATTAAAGGGTACGAAATTGAATAATTTTCATATGCATGAAGAAAACAGTGAAAAATCACCTTCGTAAATATTTAGGTATTTAAATTATTTCAAGTGCGCTTTAAAAATTGAGGCAGGAGAATTGAAAACAATTTTTAATTATCAACCGTGCTTGAAATAAGTAAATATTATTCTAGCAAGTCAATTAAAAACGTTAATTGCCTGGCGCAAAACCACATTGTGGTTATTATAATAACATTTACGGGCGGAGGTGTCGCATTCATATTAATTTAACTGTAATAACAGTATTTTCAGACAACAATTTGCGAACAATTGTGAAAACGTAGAGTCGCTATTATAATTACGTTTGTGCAATTAAAAGAAAGCCAGCAAAATTGAGAGAAATTCAGCATCTAATTGAATCAGACATGGTTTGAGTGCAATAAATTAATTAAATTGGTTCAACCGCGTATATCACCGGATATTTACATTCCTAGAATCTATGGAGGAGCATAAACATGTCATGTAATTGCATATTCCTGAAATTCGAGTGCAATAGATAAACATATTATGGAATTGCATTTGATGTTCAACTACTTCTATTTCAATTCGTTCAACAAAGTTTGCGAATTGTAATTATGCATGATGTAATGTCGATTCGCTTCAATCGCAATCATGCAAAATAATGCAAGGCTTGCAATCAGTAAAAAATTAGTTTTGATTCATATTCGAAATTTAATTACTTCTTCACTCCATAAGTGAAGTTGTACGTTCGGATAAACGGTATTTTAATCATATGAAACAGTTAATTAATTAAAGATCTCAGTGGAGAATAGTAATTTGATAATGACTTTGGACTTTTCAATTAAAAAGCAATTAATAATACCTAAGCCCCAATCGGAAAGCATCCTTCGCACATGGTAAATCCAACCGCATGGACGATTTTCGTAATTTTCGCGATCGACAATTTCGGGCGCTGGCGCTAAGCTGCAGCTAACACGTGCGGCGAAACGCTCTGCTTGATTTGTATGCCGGGTGCGGTGTGCTTTTGTCAGTTGGCAATCCGCTTGAGCTTTGCACGGTTTTTACTACGCTCACTAAAGGTTGAATTCAATTCCACAGTAAATTTTACCTATACCAATATTTCCATGAAAAAAATAACCAAATTTACAACGTAATGTCTTTTGTGTAGTCCGGTGAATTTGCCCTAATGCATTATCTTGAATTTATTCAAGTTTACTTAGCATTTTATTAGATACAGCGTATCAATTATTTGTCTGATTAAAATGTTTGATTACCACGAAACAAGCCAGGCATCTGGAACAGTTGTTTACGTGTGTGGGTTGCGTGTCATCCTCAAAGCTCACAGGGATCGTTAGACATTGCTTTTCGTTCATGTATCGAGTGGCATCAGGGTGGATGCACTAATGAAGGAGGTTGCGTGCGCCTGAACGAACAGGATATAACGAGGAAGAGAAATGAGGCCAAATTTGATGATGCATCATGTTAGATTTATCTGAGACGCGCTTCTTCCACCCACCTCACAAGCACGAATAATTAAAACACGCAACGCCATAATGAATTGTTCGCTGTCTACATTATAAATGTAAGAAGGATAACTCCACTTCAATTTATCACCATTTGTTTTTCTCGCTCTTTCTTTAATTAAACGCTTGATCCCCTCAAGTTCTCTTGTTTGCCCACCAACTAATATTAATTTCTGCAATTTTTTATCCTGCATTGTTTAATTCATAATTTAACAGTAGCCATTCACAAAAGTAAAATAAATAGTCTCATTCTCAGCCGTAACCGAGCGTTGAATTGAATCACTTTCGGCACGCAGAGTCGCACCGCAGCGAATGTAATAGTTTGATGAAAATTTGAAGCACCAGCAAGACTGCTGTGAATAAGCATTCGCTTCTATTCAGACCGAGAGCCTCTTGTGTGGCGGTCGCGGTGCCTCTGATTATTGATAAAATATTCAAAGGGGACGGCAGCTTTGTATGGGTTCCTTTCCATTCCATACATACACACACGTTTCGCTATAATATCAAATAGGTATACCTGTTCGCAAGCCTGTTGTTTCATGCTCTAAATTTAGACAGCAAGCAGCACAATGGAATGAAAACACATGCGAATATAAATTCTCTTTGAGCTCAATGAGCATAACATACCAAACTTAAGAGGCATGTTTACGATGCGCTTGTTTATCAAAAATGAAAACTAGACTGTTTTCATCCACATTACTATTTTTAAAAACCACCCCGAAATGCGCAATTCCGCTATTTAAACTTTAAGCGCTGAATTGTGTCGGAAAATAAAAAGTTTACGAGACAAGAGTTAATGAAAAAATAGACAAAAAAAGTGATTAACCTAGAAACTCTGTAATTACAAATCCATCTCTGAAGTTATGTTGGATTAATTACAGGGAGCGCAATAAAAATTTTATAGGAATGACCACGTGTTATTATTATAGGCAATTTTGTAAGTTGAATATAATGTACAGAGGTATACGAGGAATTGCCTGAACGTACTTGAAATCAAACACTGTACGGATAATGATTTTATCGCGGCTTGCAAAATCCATAAATTGTTCGCAGATGGTCGACATTGTACTCGTGCTGGCCGCGCGTTGGGCAATCGTTAAATTTTTTATCGCACGTCCCCCAAGGGGCAACGCATAAAACTGCAAGTTGCGCCCGAGTGCTGTGCGAGAAAAAGCCGGGTATCGTTTAATTGCTGCATTAATTGAGCTCATTTATCGCTGTCTGCACATTAATCGCGCCCTTGTGACAGCCGAATACCATAGGCCGCAAGCGTTCGCACGTGGTGATAAAATTGTCGTCTAAGACCTGTTTACTCGCGCGCTGCCACTCTCTAAAATGGATTTGCGGTTGTTTCTTTGCATTTGGGCGCAAGGAAGGGCGTTGGACAGAGCCGGGCGTGTGTCGTACTGATAGAGCAGTTTAAGGACTATCATAAGACACACGCGGCTATGTCCCTCGTTCCGCTGTCATCATTGTCATCATCGTGTTGGGAGGCAAGCGGCAGGAACAGTTGTCACTGAGTGCTGCCAACTTTTATTCGTCTGCACTTCCGCATCTTTCCGTATCCGGTTTTATTATTATTCCGCTGTGTTCATCCTGCCCCCACCTCCTCACCGCGTGAGGGTGTTTTAGCAAGTCGTTCATATTCCGCTCACATTTGTTTTCCCTTCGCTTTTTATTGCTTCTTATGACATTTTGCTTGTTTGTTTGGTTTCTTTTACATTAGGGTTTACTGTTATTGTTTTCCTTAGATCTTTGTCACTTGTTTGGTAAATCTTGAGCGCATAAAGGGATGAAAGATGTTTCTTTGTGGACTGATAATAGAATACACACCGGAAAAAACATCCTGCTATAGTTGTATAACCCAAATAACGCAAAGTTGTTCGTATTTTTTGGCGATATTGATTAATATTTAATCATACGAAGGGGAGCGGGAAAAATATTTAGAGCAAAATAAACAAAATGAGTTCGGTCAAGGCGTTGTCCTTTCATTTTATAGTCCTGCTGCAAAATTGCATCGCTAGACAGCCGCGTTCGAGGCACACACACCCCCTGCGCATTGTGCTCCACTAACCTAAATTCTCGAGTCGTGCGTCGCGACTTATGTATTGGCAGCCATGCCAAAAAATACAATCAGCGTTTCGTCCTTCGTCCTTGAACTTCTACAGCGCAATAGCATTCTGGATTGTTTTGAATTTGTGCCAGTTTGCCATAAACCCCCTATTCAGCCATGTTTCACAATCGATTTGCGCAAAATATGATCGTAATTTCAGTAGGTAAATATCAATAACAGTTATTTTTAACCACGAATGAAAACTGAGTGTAAATTATGTAGATTTCGATATGTATTTTGTTGAATTAATGACCAAATTTCTTAATCGTATGTGTATGATTAATAATTAATCAGGCAATTTGCATTTGCAATTATGCATTCATAATGATGGTGAATCATGTGTGAAGAATGCTAATCGAACATGAATGTTGTAAGATGCAGTTAGTGGTGAACAGCACTAATGATGTAAATTCTATATGCAAACAATCAATGCATGCAAATGCATTAACTGGACTGAGATGTGCATGCGTTTGATTACGTATTGATGCATCGATAATTCGTATCAGTGCATTGATGCTTAAATTGAATTGTGCATGCACAATATGCGTTAATCCCTTCACCAGCATACGCACCATCCGGGAACTAAATACTCTATGATAACTTGCTCAATAGCTAGATTACTCATGTCTACTCTTATTTCAAAATTACTAAGCCAAAATCAATACAGGATTTAAATACTTACTTCATTTCACTAATGAACGTACCTACTAATAACTTATGAATTTGATGAAAATATTTATTCGAGAATGCTTTATCATTATTTCTTTGATTAAAATAATTTGGTAATAACGTTGGAATTATTAATCTGTAATCGATAGATAGTTTAAATCGCAGTAAAGTACTATGGCATTTATTAAATCCGCGCATTTATGTTTCATGGATATTTACATGGCAATATTTATGCAAAGCATTAAGTTTATGCAGCATCCGCATGCACTATCAGAGAATTTATAAATTTCTAATTGCGTTATTTATTCGAGCATAAATTGCTGTCTGTTTGCGCTGAAGCGCCGGACTATGGCGAACACGGACAAATATCAACAAACATTATCCCCGCATGTAGGAAACCATGTGTATTTACATATTTCGGACGCGATTGAAATTTGTTTTTTGCCACTGTTGCGAATATTCGCATTCGCCTGATAGGGATTAGTAAATCGCGCGCGAGCTCGTGCCCTTTCAAATTGGTGAGCGTTTAGCAACACGCAAAACAGTCGAGTGCAGTTGAAACGTTCCCGAGGGAATTACATGTACGCTATGCATAATTGCAAATGCTTATGCATGCGGATTAATGAAAAATAAATACACTAAATACACTACGTGCATTTGCACTGTGCACAAATAAATACCGGCTTCATAAAATAATAATTTGTGTTTTCTCGAAATGGTATATCTAATGGGGCAGCATATTTTACTTCGACTAAAGAATTAAATACTGCCTGGACCGCCGACACGGGTAACAGGCATACGTGTCTGCCTTGTGCGAGTATGTACACCCGTTCAGAGAAAGTAGTAATGCTAAATTCAATTACACAATCTTTAGTGATGTTGTCATCTTCATTCAAAGTGAACAAGCAAGAACCTGGTGGCAGCATGTCCAATATGAGATTACACGATAAGAGATTTTGCTTTAATTAACCAAGGCTTTGGTGTCTTTATTATTGTCGTGCCGATATTGTTTTAAAAATAAATCATGCATTTGTCGAACGGATAAATTCAGTTGACAAAGGCAGCGAGCGAATAATAAAATTTGATCGAATTAGGATTTAGAAGAAAAATGTCGACGTGTTTCACTTTGTGACGTTTCAATTTGGCACACTACGAACGTGCTAGCTCGACGATGCTTTACTATTTTACGACGTTCTCTTCTAATGCTTCAAGAGAAGATCCACAGCGTTTGTGAACCGTAGCTACGGTTCCTACGCGTAGGTGAATTTACTATTACAACCGAAAAAAACTTCAAGTCTACCACCAGCCTAGCCCGTTTATACACATTATGTGTTACGCCTGCTTGTATTTTATATATCTACGTACGAACGAAAGCATTCTTATCGTAGTGGTTGCCGTACGAGAACATGTGAGTGTTTATTTAATCCACTCACAGTGAGCAGTGCTCTCAAAGTCTTCCTGGCTAGAGAGGACGATATACAGCAGTCTTCCAGCTGTGCGCACGTTACGCCGATAGAGTATATTTGCGCACCTAACACGCATTTGCAATATTTCTTTTAGACGAATTGAAAACTGCATATTCTCTGCTGCTTGCTTTGAATAAATTCAATTCTACATGAGCAATTTGAAATATGTTTGAACAAATTTACAACGCGAAAGCATGCTGCAAGCATTAAGCATAATGCTGAATTTAGTTGACAACGTTTCTACAGTTTCTATAATTCAATTCTACGCAAGATTAACATGGCTAGAGTGAAGTTGGTAAGTTGAAAATGATTGTGAAGCAAGCAGAATCGGGTCTACTTTACTCTAAAGAGATTGCGCTTTACTTGACGGTATAATTATGTTGCTTTCGCGTTCCTATTTGATGATAAGACTTTATTTACTACTATGCTATTCTCTGATATCGCCTATAGCTTTGTACTTATGCAATTGTTAAATCATTCGAATGCTTAGTTGTTATCTTAGAGAGAGACAAAGAAATTTTTATAAAACTGCCAGCTCAGCTGTGATTCGGCTGATCAGCTGATTGTAGCTACATCAGCTGGACTTTGTTATCAGTTAAAATCAAACTTTAAACCGAAAAACCAACTATAGCCAAAGTGGTAATCACCGGAGTTGCATTAATTACTTTCAAGTTGTTAGACGCTTCGCCTCCATACACAAAATGTTAACATCATTGTCGTTATGAAAGAACGCTACTGTACTTTCAATAGTTATGCAAAAATGCTTTCAACGAATTTAAAAGAAATTCAATATGTGCATGAAGTAAACTTTATCGTGGAATAATTCACAAAAAAGCCCAGCCGGCAAATACGGTTTTCGCCTTATCTGAACGAGACGCATTGTTTGCTTCTTATATTCGCCACACCAGCGTATTGCAGGAGCTTATTTTTCGTCACATTTCTTCGACGTCTTCTTTCAGCGTGCTACCAGACAGTACGAATACTTTTTATGCGCTTGCAAGTCTACTTTGTTAGTTCTCCAGCGCACAACGCTATTGCATTTATGCCGAGGCAGACGTACATTGACAATGGCGGCTGTAAAGCGCACTTGTGCATTCTTCACACACGTCTTGATGGATCTTATATCCGATACTAAACCTGAAGCACACGAGCCAAGAAAAGACTTGTGGTGTGCAAGTGTATATATCTGATGCAATAAAGTCTCCCGAAGGAAGACCACAATTGATTCAATTTTCCTCCGAGTTGTGTTTACGTCAAACTGTTTCGTACATTTTATACGATTAAACTTTTTACGCAGCGAACGACATAGCACTTAGGGCTTGCCACGATGATGAAATAATTACTTCCAGTGATGTCAGGGTGCGCATATAACCTCTCTGTAAATCGCTTGGTACTTACAATATTCCTTTCGTTGATGAGTTATCTTCCTGATAGAGACATCACTGATACGTCAAGGGCAAATTTTAACACGGAACGTTATGCATAATGGTCAGTCAAAATGCTCATCATTGCTCTACAAAATTTGTGATGAGATTCAATCGTATTGGGCACTATGACGAATGGGAAAGAAAATAGTAATTGAACATACCTGTAAGCTGATGTATTCTTTCAATTCTCCTCAAACACATATCTCCATTTCCTTCGGCCATCTTTCTATGGTTGCTGATTGCAATGCACGCTTTCCAGGTTAGATCAGTGACGCCGCGAGTAATTGCAAATTAAACGAAAACGCGATCGATTTCGAGCTGGCAAACGATATTTGAAACTCTCCCGATGCTGATTGATCGATATTTGTACTCACTGTTTAACGATTCGCGATATTATGTTGATTAAGTGATATTTTAGGACGGCGTACATACCGAGCAAGCACACTGTAGAGTTACGGCCACTAAAAAGATGGAGGGGCCGAGTGTTTACATCCGCGTTGGTTTTTTCGGCGCGGAAACTGGTCGGTTCCTGTCGACAGCAGCGGACGAAAAAATCATTGTATGCAACCCATCTTTACTTTTAAAACTTTAAAAGTTTTTAAAGTTTGTACATACTTTAAATTGATTCGCAGTTTACTCATGGTGCGCTTAGATTTACATGCAATTGCGCACTGCATAATACGATTTGATTTTTACAGCGTGGAAAAAGTGATGAAAATGTAAATTACATAAATGTGCCTACCAAGCAAATATGCAGACGGGCGAATAATAATATTAGCATGGAATAACAATTAATATAAGGCTGTAACAATGTGCAGCATATAACAATTGCGTGTGGAAAAAGTGGAAAACGTAAATTTTGCATATTAATATAATGGAGGGCGGCGACCGCCTACTACTGCCACACGGCACATTGCTTCGGAGGCGGCAATACGCTGGAAAATTCTTCATCGTTTGCATAATGTAATGAAACGAAAACGCATACATTTGCAGCAGCAATTCAAATATTCAAACGACTTGTCTGTAAAGCATTTTTTGATGATTTATTTTACTTGGAAATGTTTCTAAAAATATATCACGTAATGTATTATTTATATTTTGTTTATACATGTGGATATTTTAACTAGTTTAATTCAATATGTTGCTTCTTTTTTGAGGATGGTGAATATGTTAATTTAATATAATAATTTTTGTTACAGACATTTCGACATGGATTTCCATTTCAACCGACAGCAGTCGCCTACGATCCAATACAAAAGTTGCTTGCGATTGGTTCCAAATGTGGCTCACTTCGAATGTATCCTTTTTCTTTCCATTGCGATAATGTAAATTTTACGAATGTCATTTGCAAGTTGGGCTAATCGACTTTATGCGTAAGGAAACATTCAAGTAAGTGAAGCTATTTCCTTTCAATTCCGTGTCGTCGCTTCGCTAATCTAATAATTTAGGCAAAAAAAGTGAAGAAATCCTACAAATTTCTTCCGTTGTGCGGTGCAAAAAAAATTGAAGAATTCTTTTGGGGAATTGAGGGATTTAGAATTCTCTGAGGGCAGAAGGAATCTCCTTATCTGATAAGTAAATCCGATCAGGCGGTTTTTTAAATTCGAAACTTTATTTCAGCTTCTTCGTTTTCTAACTGCATTTTGTATGTAATTCTTTAAGTAAAGGGAAAGTTTTCATAACACTTTGTATAATTTTGATGATAAAAGCAAGAGGGTGGAATTGTTATAAAGAATTGCCATCCCCTTATCTGTGTTGACTTAGGATGGAATAAAGTTAGTTAGTTGCTGAGTCAAAGAAAATAATATGCTGAACATTTCAGGAATAATGAATAAGTTGAATAATAATTAGAATTTAGTGGTTCGTAGTGGAAACTGCGATAGGGTAGGAATAGTTTTATCACTTTAAACCCCAGTCTAAATGTCGCCAAACATTGAAATTGTCGCAGCGGTTTTTATCACATTGTGAAAATGGCGGCATTTAGTTGAAATTGGACAATGTGTCTCCGCCAGACTAGCAAACAGACAAATCGAACATTTCTGCTGCCCCCCAAACATTCTGCAAACAAAGTGCCGTTAATCAGTCAGTCCAAAAGTGTTCAGTCAGCAACTCGGCCAATTGCTTCTCTCACTCGCCTCCCACATGCATATCCTCTTAACCAGTTTCAGCTAGAAAACCTTTCTGCGAATGCACAACTTTACCAAGTTTCCACTTGTTTGCAACCCTCTTTGAACGCTGGCAATTCGTCTAACTTACAACAACTTTACGATGTGATAAACCGCATATAGTTTATAGCATTTGCTGCAATCGGTGGAGATTTAAACAACAATAACAAGTTTAATTTAAATTCAAAAAAAAAGAATGCACTCAAAATACTTGGTAAAGAAGAAAGCTTCTTTGTTTGTGGAGAATGCAGGAATTTTAATTTAGAATTTGCCAATTAAAATTCTCCAGCTGCTTAGGTAAGAAAATTGTGTAAAAGAAGTAAAAATATTCGTCGTCCGACATTTGGGATAACTTAATCAAGCGCAAAATTAAGTTGGTAATAAACGAACGAAGCAGTGGCGTTACATGCTCTCTGCGACATTTCGTCCTGCAATCCGCGCAAGGATGCAGGGACTGGAATAAGAAAAAAGGCAATAAAAAGCAAAGAAACAAAAGAGGCATTTGCATCAAATGCGGGGCACCGTCTGTTGCTTCATTTCTTCATTGGTTCGGCGCGAGCAGGCGAATGCGCGTGTGTTTACCAAGGCAACCTTGATTTCTATATTTAGCTCTCGCTTTTCCATTAGATTTCCACCACCTTCGAGGCCTGGGAATCATGCAAGCACCGGTTAGGATTTCCGCACAGCACCCCGAATATCGGGGGCAGCAGCACAACATGCGCAGTGGTCGAATGTTGCCAGTCTGAATGTTTAATAAACGACATACCACATACCCACTTGAAAAACCAATTGAAAAAAGATATAAATGCATAAATACGTAATACACACGGGGGATTTACGTGTAATTCATGTACGGTGGAATGTTCGAGGCGCGCGCTTGTTTATGGAATTCCACGTTGTGTTTGGCGGCGCGAAAGTAAAAGGGTCGAAGACGACGGCGAAAGCAATCAGAAGCTCATTACATTTTCATAATATCAAAATCCAATTTTGCTTTACGTGTTTTGCATACGTGTGTTCAATGGATTTTATATTTCGCATTTCACTTCAAAGTTTAACGGTGCGCAGCTTTAATTAGCAGGTCGAATTTAAATTCATTAAGCATAGTTGAGTAATTTCATATGGAATTTATTTAATGGAATTTACGCTCTAATAATACGATAAATATTAGATTTTAAATGTTGGGGTGTAGCATAAATTAATGATAAAACCTGAAAAACGATCAATTTTCTTTTTTGCTACGACTTTGAATTCGGCGCTAATAATTTATGACGTCTGGCTAATTAAAACGGTTTGATTAGCTCCTTTTGCAGAACAATTTTTTGCATCGAGTTTGCGTTAAACCAAAGCGCAACTTGGAGCAAATGAACGTCTAAGGAGCACTTTACAGTTGGTAATTTTCTCGCACATTTGCAAACACCTCGAAGCGAATGTAAATTCTGCTCTGTCGAGTCAAATAAAGCAAGCCATCTCGCAAAGGTGGCGGTCGTGATTTTTTATTATGATTAAGAATAACTTCCAGCCAGCCTGCGAAGACAAACTTTGATAACTTTGCTAATGACGACCGCCATAATTGCAAATTATGCAGTCGGCAGTGCGACTAATTTGTGTTTTATTCGAAGAGGACGTTCACGAATAAATACCACTTAAAAAATAAGTTAATTCAAACCAATGTCAATTTCGGAAGAAAAATTAAATGTTTACAAAAGAAGACAAGGAAATCGACGGAAGTGAAGAAGGAAGAGACGTACTTACTCAAGTAGTCCTTGAGGAATATCATCAAATTCGGGAATTCTTGAATAACTCCTTCCTAAAACAATAAGTAATTTACTCAAATTTATTTTTATATAAGTAAAAGTTATTGAAAAACATTAATAGACATCCTTAATATTTATTCAAGCACGTCAATCATACAAAACGTCAAATGTTGTATGAAGTTCATAACGCGTTTACTAAACTGAATAATATTCCTAATTCCATATGTAAATTTACTTGGAAACTTGAATTATATGTGGAAACGTAATTTGCTCATTTGTGCATTCATAACTGTAATAGGCTTTGGGGTTGTTCGCTGAATTTAGCTATAATTTAGATTTTCATATGTCGCGCTTGATTTTCTGGCCGTATGAGCGGCAATTATTCACATGCGCCGATTTTCCATTCAAGTGACTTTGTCTGTTTGCAAGGGATGAACGCACAGTGCGCGCATGTTATGCGGTTTACACGTCTTCGGGACGCGATCATTGTGCTGCCAGTTGCTAACAATTGCCGCTTTTGTCTATTGTTACCCTGGGTGCTTTGTACGCGTCCTGGGTCGATTCGATCCAGTATGCTGTTCGAGTTTATTATCGCATTAGCGTGCTGTTCGCGCAATGTGTTGCTCCGCCACATTCGCGAAACTCGCAGCCATAAGACAATAGCGTGCGAAAACCATGCGGCGGCGGCGGCAAACGTTTGGATGGTCATTAAAAGAGGCAGCAAAGTAAACTCGTAAAATTTGCAATCTTCACCATGTTCAAATGTACTCCTAATGTGTTTTTTACTTATCGTTGGCTGGAACCTTTTATCTAAAACTACCCGTTCAAGGGTAGTTTGAATTACGCAAACAATTAACTTAAGACGTTATTCCCAATTGTGTTATTACTCACCTCAGCGCCAAAGTAAACAGCTAGATCAAACTTAAAGCAAACCAAGCTCGATGCATTAACATATTAAACACGTACTGTTGATTCAAGTCGAAGGAAATCAAATCAAGGAAGGCACTCGTTGAGTATGACACTCGAAAGGGGTGCTGCGTCAATATTATTTTACCCTAAAATAAGTTCATGGCCGTAAAATTATTTGTGCACCTTAATGATATGATAACAAGTCGAAAGAGCTTGGCCAAAAAATAGAAAAAATATTAAAGAACAGCATGAAAATGCGCGAAGGAAACGAAAAACACAAATTTAAGAGACCTGAGATGCATTATCCTGCTCCTTTTTTTGGTTATTGTTGTTGCTGTTGAGTTGAGATGTTTTTCAAGAGCTCTTGTTCTACCCCATTCAGAATTGTTTCGTGGTTCTTAGCCATTCATTCATCTACACGTGCAAATAAGTGAAGAACCTGCTTCAGTTTTCTTAAGAAACCAACCCCTAGCAAACAATGAAAAACTACAGTTTTTTTCTCGTTTTGTGCGGGAATAACGAGTTGCATTATTTGTTGGTTTAGGGTTAATACTTGAGTCTCTTCTTTACCACGCAAGAAAAAAGATTGGAGTGGCATACAGAGATGAACGAAGCACAAGAAAATTAAATCTACTTCGTTCTGGTACTATAAACAATAATTAAAAGCAACTTTGCAAATAATTCAAAAGGTGGTAATTTTAACTTTCATTTTGTGATTTAACAAGGAAATAAGTTTGCCATTTTGTATTGCATCCCTTGAACAAAACATTTGCTGAAAGGTACTTTCCAGAGTGAGAACAAAGAGCTGGCAAGTGAAAGGCTAAATTATTCATAAGATTTATACACTTTTGCGTTGTTACTCAAACGTTAATCCATTCTTAAGACTCTGTTTCTTCATAAGTTTTCTGTTCACCAAATGAATGGAAGGAGGAATATCATTTGGCCACGTGTCTTTTTTTTAAAGGTTTTGTTAAAAGTTTGCACGCCTTGTTAAAAAGATTTAATTTTGCTAAAAACTTGAAATACAAATACCCATTTAATGGAATAATAAAAAATTGTATTGCGTTGTTTTTCAGTACATTTAATAACAAACTTTCTGGAATTCATTTTCATTCGGCATTTTAATTAAAAAACATTGAAATGTTGAATAACCTTTGAGACAATAACGCGCAGGAAATGTGGACATATTTTATTCGTTAGATTCGTTAATTTTAATTGGATTTCATCCTCCAAAGGACGAAAATATGCTTTAATAAAAATGATTATTAATGAACGATATAGGCAATTGCTTGTCATTTAACACGCAAAATTAATGGATTATCAAAGGATCAAGTATTAGTTCAAACTTTAAAATGAAATGTCAAAATGACGAGTTCCCTTTCAAGGACTAAATCGAATCCTTGTGTAAGCAAGTTGTCAATGTATGTCAGGCGCAGTGCTATTCACGAATTCGCTATTTATTTTCAGGAAAGGATCAGTGCATTGCAGACTAAGAGTACACATAGGAAGGACTAGGTGCAAATACGCATTGTGCGCCCTTATTGCGTGTTCAATTTTTGTTATTTGCTTTTGCTTCCCTTTGTGATTGCATCGTGGGGTTGAATTATATGTATTCAGCTCTCTATTTGCTTCTAGGCGTTTGTCAACAGGTGAAAGGTGTGCTTAAAAAGATAGAATAAAACGTACGGAAGTAGAATTTTAATGATGATTTTTTTTCTTGTTGTTAATGACTTATTACGTGAATGATATTTGTTATACGTTAATTGAGATCTAAAATACACAAGTAAAAGCACCCCATTGTGATGAGGCAGGATACATTTATTTGTGAGCTTATATCGGGGATAAAGTTTCCTGCTGAAATATACGGTTGCATGAAAAGTTGTAGCATTTGTGTTTCTCTTGCTGTTTCCGCTTTCGCTAATTGCCTTATTTGTACGATTGTTATGAGCTTTTCTCGAGTTTCGTTCAATATCGGCTAATTGGGGTCATTTCCACATTTCCTGGATGTTCTCATACATAAAGGTTATTTTGAAAACAAAACCCACTCATTAAGCGTTGAAAATAAATTGAAAATTAATATCAAGATGAGTTTTATTAAATATCAAGTACCTACTTTTAGAAATTGCGTTTAATTAGGAAAAATTTTATTGACACTTTGTATATTGAACACTAAAGTACACATATTAGCTTTATGCTCTCAGCGTGTAAATTATTTTCGCTATAAAATCGCGTAAATTAAATCTGAGTAAGTACAGAGCGGAAGTAACAGCAGTGAAATTACATACAACTATAATAATACCATGAATATATGTTTAGCAGTAGCCAATGTTTTCAAAGTGCATTTATTTACATTTTTATTACGCGCTGCAATGAGAATAACTTGGACCATTGTGCACATGCTCTTATTGTTACATCTGCAAACGTACAAACATAAATCTCATATAAATCTCGTTGCAGGCAAATGTAATTTGCAATGAGATTATTTTATGGCTGTATCAATCACAGTTGGAACATTTTATTATTGGATTTCCAATTTGTGTATTTCCTCTTCCTGAGTGATATCTTTATTCGTTTAATTTTCAGAAATATTTCAATTTGACCAAGTTAACTTCACTTTCAATAAAAAAAATAGCAACATTTTTGTTATTAATACCACAGATATTTGATGAAATATGAAATGTGCTACAAACTTTTGTCGACGTATGAGAAAATAAAATAAAGAAGAAAAATTTAATATCGGATGGAAATCTCAGTACAGATACTTCGTGCATACTTTGAATACAAAAGAATGGATTCGAAACCGATAAAAGTTGAAGCAAGAAACGCAGAATATTAAAATGTTAAGCTACGCCTGGCGGGAAATTAAAGAGGAAATTGAAAATTTTCACGTTTTAGCGCATAAAGAACGCGCCACGTTTAACATTCAAATACAGTTCAAAGATTCTGAATTGTTTTCATTGTAAATACCTGGCGGTTGTGATTTGCACGTAATACAAATGAAAAAGTGTTCCAGGAATTATAGTGATGCAAGAGGAAATATAAATAGCGAAAATAAATACTTGAGAGCGAACTAAATGGAAAACGCAACAAACATATGAAGAGCTCAACTTAATGCGCCAGTTTGTAAACAATAGACATGATTTTCCAAGCGGAAATTTAATTTCAACTTTGCACATAGATATTGTATTAGGTTGGTTTTGTTTTCGCGTTATTAAGAAAATGCCTATTTGATTTTCTGTTTAGTTTTGGGGGATGGAAAAAATAAAATATCCATGATTTAGTAGTATTATTCCAAATGCCTAAAGGGCGCACTTAAGCAAGATGACTTTTTCTATCAAGAAGCGAAGTGAGCAAGTGAAAGCGACTGCTCATTAATCAAATTTGTTCTGGGTACTTTGCAAGAGGGGCGTTTTTCCAATACACACTCGTAGAAAACAGTTCATCGTGTATTGCGGGTGGAAATAGGTTCTGTAAATTTCAGTGATAATTTATTGCCAAACTAGGCGCCCTCTGGCATGTTGCTCACCCGGACGTGCTGGCAAGAAAAACGCAGGAAAGAAATATACGCACCCTGAAATAAATCACTGTCGCACATTATATCCTTATCGATTATCTGCTCTCGCAAACGTTTCTGCCATACTTTTCTTTTTCTCCCTTCACGTGTCTCTCGCACACATTTTCCAGCCTATCCCTGCCACGTCTTGAGGAACGTATGCGAATATATCCTGTTTTTGTTTATCTTCTTATTGTAACAGCCTCAACATTCGCAGTACATGCATATAATAGAATGCCGACGCACACGACTGTACGACTACAATGCAAAAATGCCTTAGATGTTGCTTTTTGATAGAATAACAACAACAACAATATCCTCAAATTTAATAATACATAATACCATGTTTCATGCGCGTTTTGAAGTTGGATTTTGCGGTTCACATATGGTGATTTGCATATATATTGTGTGCCTTATTTTTTGGTGAAAGTTTCTGCCTCCTCGGGGGTAGATACGTAACATGTGTAGACAGCTAAATGTGGTCATTTTATTATTCATGATGTGTGTTTTGTTTGTTTCAAGTTAAACAATGAAAGATTTGCAATTATTTTAATGGGACATTTCTTGTGCTCTGGCTAACTTGACTATTTATTTGGTTTGCTCAAAACGAGAGAATGATTCAAAATTGGAAAGAAATTCAAAGGTTGAACATTTTGCCAGGAAATGCTGATTAAAATAAGCCATGATACATTTCTCTAGGATGTATGATTTTCGAGTTATTCCATTTTGAAAAACAAGACTTGTTATGATAGCTTCGTTGATTAAAAAGGCATGCTACATTCTAAATTGTGACTTTTGAATTAATATTACTACTGTAATTTATGTAATATTTAAATTAAATAATCATTTAAAGTTTCAGGCGTTAACAAGTAATGATATACCCAAAAAAAAATTTAATGATTACAAGCCAAAGTCACGCAAAAGAATGTCAACTTTGCTAAGTTATTACAAGTAATCTATTGAGCGGAATTTAATTGTTAAATGATATATTATCAGAAATTTAATAAACTTTCTGGTAGTGAAAGAATTATTTTAATATCTCTGACGGTTCCCGAGATATTAAATAAAATGTACAGTGCTAATTTCTGCCTATTTCGCTACTGGTGCACCTGACACCACCAGGAGCCGCAGTAGCCGTGCACTGGCTACTGTGGAATCTGAACCGGTCGGGTGATGGCCGCTGACGACACGAAGAATGCCGAAGCAGGTGCTCTTCCGGTACATCTGTTCTACTGCCTGGAGAGGCGACAGGTGTAATATACATTTTCAGGCACTTAGACGTTCCTTCAATTTTGAAATCGCTATAACTTCTAAAGAAATGAACCGATTTTAATGATTTAAAAACTATTATTACTTGGTTGAAACGCGCTACGACTTTGTGGCATAGCACTTATTGTAATATAAATATGACTATATGAAATTGATATACTTTCAATTAAAATTCATTAATGGTACTTTGTTTACTAACAAATACACAATTTATGTTAAAAGCTTTTTGTAACAAGTTTATATCTATAACATATTAGTGTATTATTGCAACTTCTCTTTAATTCTTCAGCGTTATTGAATTGTTTATAATTTGCAAATGGGAAATTTTAAAATCGCCATAACTTTTGAAGTTATTATCCGATTTTATTAATTTAAGAATTAATAACTTGTGCTTGATTAGAACTAAGAGCTTTTGTAATAAATTTCACTCTACTATTATTTTACGTTCATGTACACTTAAGTAAATGATACCGCTCTTTAATGCCTTTATGAGACATTGAATTATTTGTAAAACTTAATGATTATTTGATACCGTAGCGTGTATAATTGAATGACGTAAATGAAGTACTAAAACTAAATTAACACATCGTGTCGATGAGTATAGTAAAAGGTGTTAACAGATTAATTACTCTGTAATCCGCAGCCTACTTGCTGCATTGCCATTGTTGGCATCAGAGAATCCCTGTGAGTGAATCGCCTAACAATGCCGCCCTTCTGGCAACGTAGCGACTGCAATAGTGGTGTGCTTGGAGGGCTTGATTATCCTTGACGATGTGCTTGCATTAGCTCTTCGTGCTCTTCACGCTTCAGTAAACACATTCGGCCTGGAGAGGCCACAATAACAGAGTATCGTTTGTTTCATCACTAGCGTTGCAATTTTCCGACAGCCCATCAACGAGAACTATTGCTCCTTTGCAAATTTAACAATAACAAGAAATGCACACGTCTGCAAATGACAAACAAACACGTTTTATTATTTATTGCGGAGAAAAAGCAATTTTGTCTACTTGTTTTACATATATTACGGTGAACATATTAATCAAAGTTTTATACACATAGAACTGGCCTATTAAATATCAACGCAGACTTGTTATTCCACGGATGCACAAAATGTTG
This sequence comes from Aleochara curtula, assembly GCA_963978815.1. Taxonomy (NCBI): domain Eukaryota; kingdom Metazoa; phylum Arthropoda; class Insecta; order Coleoptera; family Staphylinidae; genus Aleochara; species Aleochara curtula. The sequence continues at coordinate 8,991,132 of OZ022221.1, read as the reverse complement.
ATGGTTTATTTGTTTTTCGATGTATGTACAAAAGGAAATTAGATCCTGAAGTTAACATGCAGCTGCAGCATGCGTTTTACAATGCTCGGATTGTCTAAACTCTATAAAGTTATCATGTTGCCATAGTCAAGGGTGGAAAGAGGGTTTATTAAACATGTTACGTGTATCTTCTATACGTTGTTAACATATGCATGTGCAAATGTTCAACGGAAATTTGAAACTTGTTTCCTCTTAGTAGTTTCCTGTTTCTGCTTTACCAAGAGGACGTAATATCTTTAGTACTTACTTACTTTAAAGTAGATATTAAATTTCGTTTTGTATTCTCGAAACCTTAAATGGGAAACTTGGTAAAGACATATTAGTATGTTGATTAGTAATTTCTAATTAACGATATTATTGTTTTTACTTTGTTTATCATAGTAAATGAATTTTAAATATGACATTTAACTGAAGATCAATACAATACACTTCGCCATAATTCGACTTTGACGACTTTGCTATTTTACAGCATTTTCACTCGGTAGATGAAACAGTAAATACTAAATTTCTTATTTGTGGTCGAAACGATTTTCCTTAAACAAAGCACGTATAGATTTGGGCAGCCTGGTGTGGATGTACACGTACGCCATGATCAGGAAGGGCCGCCGGGAGCGTCCGCTGTTCTGCAGATTCAATTCCTGATCAATGAGGGTGCGCTCATCACCGCCACCGCCGACGACACGCTGCATCTATGGAACTTTCAGCAGATGATACCGCAGGTGGTGCAGAGCCTGAAATTCCAAAAGGAGCGGTAATTCAACGCGCATTTCGAGCATAATCTCGTTCCACGTGCGGTGACATTCATTGCATGCGCTTTGTTTTCTTCCAGGATAACGTCCATGTATTTACCACTTCAATCGAAATGGCTTTACGTGGGCACCGAGCGCGGCAACATTCACGTCGTGCAAATTGAGAGCTTTGCGCTCTCCGGCTACATTATCAATTGGAATAAAGTCATTGAATAGTAAGTACATACACACACACATATTGCCAACGCATTGCTGAAAATGGGTCGTAGATATGTCATTCACCTTTTGTTTACTCTTTGTTTCAGTTCGAGGAAAACACGTCCTGGTCCGGTTGTGCACTTAAGTGATAATCCATTAGATGCTAGCAAAGTGAGTGCTCTTTTGTTGTGCTTGAAAATTGCCTTTAATGAATTTCCACGTAATTCTTCACTGAACATGCCAAATTACCGACGAGTGGGCGCGTAATTATTTTCGAAGTGTGCGTTGTATCTTTATTCATTTCAGTATTTACCTTTGGGCGCAGAAATTAATTAACAAACTTTTTAGCGCTCCTTTAAACTTGCGCAACATGCAACACTAACGTACAAGCCGTGTTTATCAGAGCTGAAGCCGTGAAGCATTTAAAGTGTGCTTGTCATAATTAATGCAAGAATATGCTGGCATCAGCAAGAAAATGCCCAAGGCAAAAAGTACGTACGAGCCGAGAAAACTAATTTTAAAGTTGCGCGCCGAAGCATGATGCTTTTACATCAACGAATATCATCGCGTAAATATTTAAACGCGCACGGACGCAATCCCTCTAGAATGTGCATCGTTTTCATCGTATCTTCCTCCCCAACAGTGAAGAGTTTCTATCGAAAACGGATCGGCGATACTCTTGTGATGAAACAGCACAAGTTTCAGCGCTTATTGAAAACATTTACGCGAAACACGCGCAAAAAATCGAATGCGCGCAGCGAACAAGGCCTTGAAACGCACATAGACGTATAAAATATCATTGGGATACAAGAGATCACTATGCTCAAGACGCTTTTCATATCCTAGATATTCTCCAACGGCTTTTGTGCTCCTTGCTGGCCGAGCATGTCTCAATAAGGCATCATTTCTTCATTTCGTTTATTCTGCTCCGCGCTATTCTTCGGGGAATTCACGGAAACGTACATTTGATCTGCCATTTCATTCTTATTCCCGCTAGCGCATCATGCAGCTTGTCATTTCGTTCTATTGCGGAAATATTTCAATTTGCTTCTTAACTTTCAAGGAAGAGAAAATGCTGAATTAAATATTGCGCTATTAATTGTTTGGTTTGTAGTTGTTAATAGGATACGAAAGCGGGCAGATCATCCTTTGGGATTTACGGAATAAATGCGCCGATCTGCGTCTTCAGACTGCGGACCCTTTGCGCTCGATCGCTTGGCACTACGAGGGTAAGCAGTTCATGTGCTCGCACAACGATGGCTCGCTGACAACGTGGAGCGTAAGGACGATGAACAACAAGGAGATTCACACCTCGCGTCCGCACGGTAAGCTCGGTTTTGCTCCCTTGCGCTTGGGGCACGTATCATTTGCCTTCTGGCAGGCGTTGCGTTTGTGCCACCCTTGGGATGCGTCCTCAATTTAAACCGTTTTGCTTCCAGCCAAAGTGGGCAAAGACGCCAAACTGGAGCAGTGCAAGCCGATTCCTAAAGTTGAGTGGCGATCGTCGAAAACAGGGTATGAACGAAATGAATGCTCGCAATGGGAATATTATTCTACTACTGATTGCGAAATATTTGCAGTGAAGCCTATGTGATATTTTCCGGCGGTATGCCCTATGACCAATCGGGTAGAACGCCCAGTATAACCGTAGTGCATAGTAAAACGACAACCGTATTAGAAATGGAGCATCCAGTCGTAGATTTTATAACATTATGCGAATCTCCATACAATAGCGGTAAGATTTCTCCGTTTTCTAGTCGACGACGATGGCTCCCAACGGAATGGCGTTATGAATTTTGCAGATTTACAAGAACCCTATGCAATCGTTGTCCTCCTTCAGAATGACCTCGTTGTGATGGATTTGCAGACGGCTGGCTTCCCATGCCTCGAGAACCCGTATCCGATGGACATTCACGAATCGCCGGTCACGTGCTGTAGTTACTTGGTGGATTGTCCAGCCGACCTCATTCCACTCTTCTATTCCGTGGGTCGGTCTGGCGGCGCAACCAAGCGACAGGGTTTCTCCGAAATGGACTGGCCAGTCAGCGGAGGCACTTGGCGGTTATCCTCATCGTGTAGCTACAATGAAATCATAATGACAGGGTACTAAACAATTAAAACTGGACGAAATGAAACTAATTAGTTTTGATTTATGGTGGTCTTACTTAGGCATGCAGACGGCAGCATTAAATTCTGGGACGCGAGCGCCGGCACGCTTCAAGTTCTCTACAAGCTGAAAACCGCTAAGGTGTTCGAAAAGCCAAGCCGGCGATCGGTGGACAGCGACGACGAACCGTTTGCGATTCAATTGATCTCGTTCTGCGCGGAATCGAAAAAGTTGGCGGTGGCTGGCACGTCCAGCCATGTGATTCTGTTCACGTTCAATCGAAAAGATTCGAGCGATGATATCACCGTGTTGGATATACCCATAGTGTATGAAAATCCCGAGGAGGCTGAAGCTTCGCCGGACTGCCAATTCTCCGGTCTGGGTAGTGCGGGCTCTGGCAATAAACTGGACCTCATGGATACCGACAATAAAAAGGTGCTTTGGCGCAGCTCTTGGCAAAAAATTGCTAATCGCTTTTCAATGTTTGCAATGTTTTTCGAATGCAGGAACTCAAAGTACGGACGGGCGTGCAAAAAAAGACGGCGGGTTTCCAGGCGCAGCTGGTCTGCCTCACACCGTGGAGCAACGGCGAGCCCCCGAGTCACATTACAGCGCTGACGATTAATAGTTCTTATGGATTGTAAGTTGTACGCTTCTCTTGCTTTAAACTTTTATTTAATCCTCATCCAGATGCTCCAACTCTATCGGATTTAAGTTGACACATAAATTTCATAGAATTACGATTAGTTCCTCTTATACTCGTACATATTTCAATTTTTTTCTGAAAGTGCATCGTTAATATTATCTGAATTATTTCTCAGAATGGCTTATGGAAATGAAGCCGGAATGGTGATAATCGACATCGAGCAAAAAGTCTGTCTGTTAAACATAGGCAGTCCTGATTTGTATGGTGCTCAAGATCCTTACTCACGTGCACCGCGAAGTCCCAAGCGCAACCCCAATAATCCGGATAACAACACGCTCCCGATCGAACGCGACGATCGTCATCCTCGCAGTCCCAGCATAGACCAGGTGAGTTCAAGCCTCCATTAGTTCATTTATTTATTGCAATGTTCTTAAACGAAAAAGCCCCAAACTGAGAGGACTCAAAAGTATTCTCGACTTTTATTACATACGTGTATTCTGTGGGGCGTGTAGAGAACCCAACGAAATAATCGAATTATTTATATGAAAAATCAATTTTTGATCATATTTAATTAATAATTCAACTTCTCTTTAATTCTGCCATAATAGGAGTTTAGGAACAAGGTAAACAAACCAGTAGTGGTATCCTCTTAAAGTAAAAAATCAACCCTTGGTCCACACGATGATCATAAACCTCAATCTTTCTGTGTTTTTTCGTTTCCGATACCGGCTTTAGATGGCTGGGGTACGATTTAAACCTTGTAGTTGTTGTTGACTAGCAAAACCAAACAAAACAAAAAAAACCTACCCGGAAACGTTGTAGAATTCTTGGGCATTTCGTAGTTGGAATAGTAGTTCTTTCTAACCCTCCACTGCTATTTAGGTTTTATCATCAGATTTATATAACTATTCTATTAACGCAAATTAACGTAATTACGAGGGGGTAACGAACAGTTTAATATACATGAGAAACAAGAATGTACACAACCACTTTACAAACAAACAAAAAATGATAAGAAAAGAATGGTGATACCAATTTTTGAGTTATACAATTGCGACATTACTAGATTACATCGCCGGATTCCCCATTATCCTCTATGTCAAGCCCCACGACGCCGCTGGCGGCGCACACGTTTGACTTGCCGCCGATTGTGGCGGCGGCGAACAGGCTGAAAGAGTTGAAACTCGCACACGAGGAGAAAGACGACGAGGACCACGTACCAACCGTGCCATGCAGCAGACGCAAATCGTCCGTGTGGAATCTAAAGAGGCGATTGAGCAAAGTTGACTTGAAAATCAAATCGACGTTTTCCAGCGATAAGAAACGCATGTCTGTCGTTGCATCGCATAACTCACCCCCGAGTGATGGCTATAATTCAGATGATAACACGTTGGTGGAAAGTCCAACGGAAGGAGGCGATGTTATTGGTCAAGGGCCAGTGGCTAACAACACGTCGAATACGAGCACGAATAGCAATAGCAATATGAATAGTAATGAACGTTTAGATGAGGTGGTGCGTCCGACACATTTGAATTTAAATCATGAGGATGATATGCCAATGAGACCACCGCGTTTCACGCGTAAAGAAAACTTTCAGCGTTTGATGTCCGTGCCGAATATCAAGCTGCAACGCAACGAATTGTCCATGCTGCGTGATTTACGCAATCGCCATAATGCCAAAGAGCTGGGCAATCATGCCGTCTCCAGTGGGGCAGCATCCTCATCCCTTGGCTGCAGCGGTGGCGGCGGCGGCGGGAAAGAGAAAGAGAGCACTTTTGCCGGAAACCTCATGCGTCGCATTAGTAAGTCTTTACTTCAGAATGGCTGCGTTTTAATAAAACCTCTAGCGAAAAAGCGAAAGCCAAAAACAAACAATAAATATTGAGTGATTAACAATGTTCATAGCATTGACCTTATTAACCATAAATCAAATAATAAGTACTTACTTACTTACTTACTTACTTACTGAGAAACTCAAACTCAATATGACTTGACTGAATTGACCGAATTTTTTGAGGCTGGGAATGACACGTTGATCTCTAGTGCTGTGTGATGACGTTTGACGTTTCTTTGGATTCGCAACATTTTGTTTCACTATTTCTAAATCTTTCTAACTAACTTTGTACTTACGTATCTGTCTTTTGCTCTATGAAATTTGACTTCTTCTGTGTATATTGTCTTATTGTCCATCTCTACTTACAAGTATTGTCTTTCAACGTAGTATTAATTAAGTACTAACTTGTATTGGCTATTCTAACTTCAAAATTATCTTAGAATTTTCTACCCACTCCAATTGACACTCTGTATCCATAATTTGGTTCACTGATTTTCTCTTTATTTCGTTTCTTCCAGTTTGTGTTTCTGTAGTTTAGTTTTTTACTTCTTTCGATGCGAATTTGTTGAAGCGTGTGCGAGTAGAATTGAATTGGATTTAGGATTGAGATTAAATTTAGTGCTAGCATACATATAATTGATCTAAACGACTGCAAGCAAAACGAGCACCAATAGAAGGTACAAATAGGCAACAAGAAACAAAAAACAAAACTATTACGTATATACTCAGACTCCATTAGCGCCGAGACCACTCACAAACTACGCGAAACATGACACGAAAGCTAAAAACTGAGCCACGAACATCATTTCTATCTATTAACGATCTACTTTCTTAGTAGCATTTTTCCTTTGTTTGTTTAAATTTGTGTTTCCCGTATTTTTGTATGTGTGCGTCTTTTGCTTCACCATGACACTAAATGACACTGAACCTGACATTTGCTACGGAGAAGTATGGTGTACCTAGTTCAAAAACAATATTATTGTTGGAATTAGGTATACTTTGCATACGCCATGTTATTTATTCATTTAGACGTCCAAACTTGACTTGTATTTATGTAATAACTGTCGTCCAAACTATGCAAACTTCTTATGTTTCTGCATTGTTCTTTAATATTTTTCCAGCGGGCTATTTGGGGTTTGTGACTTTGTTGTATGCGGTGGCTTTGGTTCGCGCTCACGGACGATGTGCGCACTTATCTCAGAACGCAGACGACGAGAAAACGAACATGTAAATCCATCAAATGCCGTAGCGATTTTAATGCGTAGCAAACCAACCCGAGCACTAAAGTGTGCGCGTTTTGCAGGCGCACCTTCGAATAGACAGGACGAGTCAAAATGTCAGAAGTTGTGAGAAACATTCCGCTCGACTTATGATCAAAAATATTCCGTTGTTCAATTACTACATAACTTAGCGGCATTAGGGTTCCAAAATAATAATTAAGGGATGATAATTAACAAAATCTCTGAGGCCTAAGGGTTATTCAGATAATTTATGTCTGGTAATTTATGAAACAGCAATTGTTAACTTTCTTACATTTTTGATACGTCCAATCTATTTATGAAATTGTAGGTACACATTATTTGTAGCAGCTATTTGTTCGTGTGACTCGGCCTTAGATAACGTTGTCTTGATATTAGTTGTACTTGTATATAACTTAAAAATGATCCAATCATATTAACAAAACAATGATTACTTTTACGATTAAAATGCAGAAAATAAACCGCTTTCGTGCAGAACGAACCGAAGGAAAAAAGTGCTTAGTAGGTCGATCTGTGTGTGCAATACTAATTAGTGAATCATTTGTTCTGCCGCTCTGCTTGTATTCGTGTCTCCTGTGGTAATTAGGCAAATTATCCTCTGAAACTTGGAAGAATCCGTAAGGAAGTTTGAAATTTATAAATCGAAACACCGAACAACGGTTTGTTTTTCTGATTATTTTGTGTTCTTATTCCCTTTGAGCTTTGTTTTGTTTTAATTGTGTATTTAGTTGGGTTTTTGGTACCTTTTGGACACCTGAAATGAACGTTTTTAGTAAACGTTTTTATGGTACTTTTCCCCATATTCAACCCTCCGACTATAAACGTGCAATAGAGAGATTATTGCAATTGTTTGTGTTGCCATGAAAGGGTTGCGTACATACATAGAATATGCACAATGCAAATAATATGCGTTGCGTTGCTTGTCTCATTAGCCCCCTCTGTGTGTGTGCCTCTCTCTGTATGTATGTCTGATTGGCTGTAGATAAACGGCGTGTGCAATCCAGCAGCGGGCAGCGGCTGCCAGAGCGGCAGCATCCCCGGTGTCGGCATCGGCGGTATAGGCACAGGAGCTGGAGGAGGTGGCGGTGGCGTTGGAGGACGCACTTCGCGGCCAGATCCGCCGCGCCGCTCACGTTCGCAAGGTACACGCAAACTACACAAGTGCCTTTCGACGGCCAGCTACTCGGAGGAGTTTGTTGCCGTCGAACCGATTATTCGGCCGTCGGCGGCGGCGGCGACGCACACCGTCCAAGGTGGCGGCGGCGGCCCGTGCACGACGCTCGCCAATCAGAGACAGCAGCAGCTACTCGTCGCCACACGACAGTATTGCAGTTTTGGTAGTACACAAGTCACCAGAAAAAACGAATTTTCCTCCCCATTCAAACAAACGAATCAATCAACTAATTCAAAACGAATGATGAAACAAAATCCGATGATTCATGTTGCCCGCTTGCAGGGATTTTGTTTCATGTCTCATCTCCGCCCCTTCGACATTAATTTGCATTCTTAATTCGAAATACTTCCGAATCATCATCATCATCAACTAAAATCACCAAATCAGGAGTGAACATAATTAATATTTTCACTTGTTTTTCACACCCCCTTGTTCTCTTACTGTTCTTTCTGCCTACTACTAATTTTCAACCATCATTTATCCAAGCATTAGCAATATGGCATAAAAACAAAATGAGCTATCAACAAATCGCTTATTTATGACTTACTCTTAATTCTCATCACGGATGAATTTGTTTATTTATTTATTTTTGTTATTAGTTCGTGAAACGCATTTTCCTGCATACATGCATTTGATATATGAATTATCACCAAGTAGTTGTGCACAATGCCCTTTCACAAATCACATCACAATCACACATTAATCACAAATAAATAGCGCAACAAATAGCGTAAATTTGTACATTTTCAATTCAAGTGCGGCACAAAGAAAGCAAATTTTTTTCATCTTTCCATTTTTATCACTTCACTATTTTCTATCTTCAGGCATTTCCATTTCGTTTCACTTCAAGTCACTTCAACTGCTGCAAACTCGTTCATTACTTAATAATAATTTCACATTTGCTTGGCATTTTTGAGCACTTTTAATCTAAAATCACGTAATTTATCTGAATCAAGAATTAGATAAACAAAGTTTATGCACTTGCAATAATGATAATAATAAGGAGATTGCTTAAATGCACGCGTGATGATCACTAATTAATTAAGTACTTCTTTGATACGATTCTCTTAGTCTCTTAATTTTCTTCCTGTGATTTCAACGTCAACACATCTCTCTTAACTTGATCTCTCTCTCTCTCTATCTGTCTAACGCTCTATATATCTGTCTATCTTTTTCGCTCAAGGTGACTGATGTACTATCCAAAACTTTTCTTGCTGTTCTGATTGTTCACACACTTTGTTTGTGCCGACAACTTATAGAAAAAAAGAAACGAAACGAATTAACCAGAATTGAGAATTAATTTCAACTAATTGATCTATTGGCAAAACTAATGCGACAAATTAGCTGGTTAAATGAAAATCTCTTTCTTCGCAATCTCTTACAACAATTCAACTCAACGAGAAAGACATTTTCATTTAGGGATTATTTCGAAGAAAGTGAATTCTATTCCATGAATGTCTCAACTTTCTTTGAAATTCTCCTCGATTGTTCTCTTTAGTCAAACTAACAATTTGTTGCTTGTTTTTTAAATCTTATATTATTATTATTATTATGTAATTTAGTCATTTAACTAATTAATAATTAATACTTAACAAATCATCTAACGAGAAATGAGATTTGCCTATGAGATTTTGAACGGAAAACAATTCAAACAACACTAATTTTCTCTGAGTGTGTTTCTTCCTTGTTTGACCAAAAAACAACAACAACAACAACGACTGTGTGCTTTTTTACAATGTTTGTTTCAATGTCGATTGCGTTGAGTGTGTTTTTGTTTAGTACTTCCGTTGGTTGTTTCCGATTACCACGTGCAAGCATACTTTCAACAAAATGTTAGGATTTTTCCACAAATTTTCTCTGTCTCTCTATATATCTTAGCTAGATTAATAATGTGTACTCGATGTGTGCCTTTGACGTTCGCGATTGTTTGCAACAGCAAGAACAAAAAAATAATAAGCCAAAACATTGCATTTAAACGCACCACACAGACACACCTGACATAATACGCACGGAGATTCAATATGATTTCCTCAACCTTTATTACTCTTTGTTCTCCTGGATTTTCATTATGACGTGTGAATTTTCTACTGATTTTCTTCTCATTTCCGTTTGTGTATTTTACGTTCAACAGAATGACATTAAAGAAACGAAATGATTGCATGTAATGTACAAACAATAATGATTTTATTTTAATGGTGTGAATGTGAAATGTTGTTATTGCACGATGAAGATGATGCGTGTTTTGATCCTGGTAATTTACGATTTTCTATGATTTATTTTAGTTATTGTTTGAATTCAACGTGAAATTAATTAATTAATTAATATACCGCCATTGCTATTGCTTTAATTCGAATTAATTTTAATACTTAACCATTAATAATAATTGCAAGTAAGTTGCATGCTTGTGCTTTGAGTTATGTCATTTTGCAATAGGTATTTAATGGCATAACTAAAGTTAGAATTAATTAAGTAAACAGGATAATAGCAGCAGCTTATTTTAATAGCGCATGTGCAACGAATTTGCTTTATTGCATATGAAATACGAATTAAGATTTACTTATAATTTTGCTGAATTTGAATAGATTAGGCTAATTAATTTAATATTAAGATAAAGTCTTTGTTCAGTTTACTCATTATCCTTTGTTCTTATGGGTCGCGCAGACAAGTTGGACAGCTCCTTCTCACGATCGCGTTCATCGTCCATGAGCTCATTGGAGAACATCACATCTGAAGCCATCCAATGTCTGGCATTTGCGGATACTTATGCTAAACGCACAGGTACACAATGGACTCAAAGGATGTTTATCAAGGACTATCAATAATTCTTGTGTGTTTTGTGATTTCAGAACCGACTTTTATAACGCCAACTCTTTGGGTTGGTACCAGTTTGGGATCGGTACTTACGGTGCTTATTACGCCACCGGATCCTGATAGTCGATCCTCGCAACCAGTGGTCGCCTCCTTGGTTGGCGTCACCATCTTCCGACTAAAGGGTGCAATTGTTATGCTTTCCTTCCTGGATTGCAATGGTGATCTGATCTCGTCCACCTACGATGCTAGTCGTGAGGAGAAACGCACCCGCACCCCTTCAAGGAGTGCTAACCGAATGAGTCCTACCTTGGGCGAGAACAATCGCAGTGACACTTGGGATAAACAGTATTTGGTCATTGTCAGCGAGAAGCAAGCGAGAGTTGTTGGCTTACCGTCGCAAACATGCATCTATCGTCAGCAAATCGCCGATGCGGATTTCGTGGTCAAAGCGGAGACCATAACCATCCGTGATTCGGTCTGCTTAATGTGCTACGTGTCCACTGGTCATCTGCAGGCGTACAGCTTGCCATCGTTACGTCCGCTCATCGATGTCAACTTCCTACCGCTCTCCGAACTCAGGTAAATCGCATTGCTTTGCCGTTTTGCACTTGACTCTTCTTTGGAATATATATATTCTTCTTTATATATTTATTATACTTATATATGAGCGATTCACCTAATTCAATTGCCGGTTTCACTCACCACTTTCTTTTCTAATAAGTTACTAGCTGCTGTTTGCACTCTCAACAAGTTTCCTTCGTTTCTCTTGGGGAATCTTCCATTCTAGACATACAAATATAATATCTCGTTCACCATTTTGAGATTTTTGAGTTCTTTATGAATCTATCATTATGGTGCAATTGCTTGAATTCACTTACGTCAAGCAATTGTCACGAATGTATGGCATGATGTCTGGATAAGCAGATTACATCACGCAGAAAACGGCATTCAGTAATTATTATTAACATTCTTTGGTCTCGATGTGATTTACTGCTCGACGTGATTTGACAAGTGGCAAGTAGTGAGTTACTTAAAATGTTGGAATTATTGTTACCGTACTTACTGTTTTGATTCGTACTCATTAAGTAATTAATTTTTTATTGGTATAATGCGCAAAACAAAAACCAACCAAAAACCAAATACCACAACAAAACCCAACATGACATTATCACATTTATCCTTCGTCGATCTACCAAGGATGAGAGTCAATAATTTGCGCATCATGTTATCGAAGTTGGCAACGCGTGGTTCTTCTCACAATTAAATTAAATGTCTATGCTCTTGTTATGCTAGTTTCCAGACGCAATCTAAGAAAGGCATTGTAGACCCAATGTTATCCATTTGGGGACAACAACTCATTGTAAACGAGGACACCAACCAGTAAGTGTGTGACACTCTGTCTCTCTATCTCTCTATCTCTCATTCACTATATCTGAACGTATCTATTATAAACAATTTTTATTGTAAACTACCCTCCCCTAAGAATAATATTAATGTGTCCAAGTCATGGATCTGGATTGTTACGATTGCGTGTCTTTTAATTGTCTATTCAACCCTCCGTTTATGTTTTTGGTTTGGTCAGGATTTGATAATATCTTATCGCTCAACCCATTCCCCCTATACGTAAATATCTTGAACAATTATTGATATATGTGTTGTCTCAGTCATGTGCGTCTAATTGTGTGTTAATTTTAATAATTAATTAGGACAATGTGCACATTGTGTCGTATCATTATTATCTACTTATAAAAGTTAGGAAAACCAAATTGTTAAGAAACAATGCGTCTTCATCGAACATCATCTAGGCGTCGTCAATTGAGCGGTTCAAAAGGTATTCGCCCTGTACTCACCTCACAAAAAACAACGTACGAACACGGCAACTTGCAAAAATATTTCTCTATTTCTCTCTGTCTCTCCGATTCGAAATGAAAAGAAGAAACCGACTTAAACTTACTTACAAACCGCACAATCTTTTGCCGCCTCTTCTCTTGCAAAACTCAAGAATTTTACACAAATTGGCTTTTACTGAATTCTCTTCTTATTACCTATATTCGTTGTTTCTAATTATTATTATTATTACCTACTTTGGGCACCAATCTTTTTCAAGCTCTGAGATTAGTTGTACACGAATGAAGATGTGTCACGAAATGCGGTGTCAAGCGTTGTAATGGAAACTTATGCAATCATACACAAAACGCACGCGGTTTGCTTGCAAATTCTCATCACGCCGCACATGGTTTTTGCATTGTTTTGCATAAGGCCCCATTCCAACCCTCCCATCAGTTACTGCATGCTTTTGTCAGGTCGAGTGTGAACTTGACAACTGTGGCAAACTCTGTGTTGCATGTGACTTTGATGTTTCTATGAACTTTCTATGTGCGATTACGAACACCCGAAAGCTGTTTGATTGAACATTGACTTGATGTTGGCGCATCACAGTGTGTGTAACTTTGCTAATGGCTCTTCTAGGATTTCAAGGACATTTTGCTTCGGAAACCGTGGACATGGATTGTACTTGTGCTCACCTTCAGAGGTACAAAAATACACTGTCTGCGCTGAATTTTGGTACGTGATTAAACAACTTCAAATCATAGACCAAATCTGATTCTTACATTGATTTAGCGCCAATATTAATGAAATGATTGGAGAATTATTCCTACCGACGGATATGCCAGAACCACCGAAAGAGAGCTTCTTCAAGGGCTTGTTTGGAGGGGGTGTGCGCTCCTTGGACCGTGAGGAGCTATGTACGTGTCCTGTAAATGTACGTCGAGTGCAAGTGTTATAAAATAGTATTTTTTAGTTGGTGAAAGCAGCGGCAAAGCAGCAAAACATGTTGCCAAGCACATTCCTGGCGCATTGCAGGAGATGAATCAACAAGTGAATCGTTCCGCGAACGAGATCAGCAATGCGCATCGCTTGATGCTGGAACGCGGTGATAAGCTGACACGTTTGGAGGATAGTGCCGAACGAATGTCTAACGAAGCGCAGGCATTTTCTTCCAACGCCCACGATCTGATGCTCAAGTACAAGGACAAGAAATGGTATCAGTTGTGAATTGTTGCACTCACACACACACACACACACATAAATGCGTTGCACCCTTGTTGTATTGTTAAATGCTGTAAACAATCGCGCATTGGCATTGTATTATAAAAAGCAATTTTTGAATTTTGAACCGATGAAACCAAGCCGCAATTGGATGGTAACTGGAAAATCTAGCGAGACATTTTCCGTAGTCAATAAACTACATGTAGTTGAATAGCTCTATCCTATTCTAGATTAGCGTAAACAAATGAGAAGTAGATACTTATTGAAACAAACAAAAATTTAAATTTAAATTTAAATATGGCGCTTACTCATTGCATCTATGTGGTACACATGAATAAATATACATGACTTATATAAGTACTTACAATGTAATAAAATTATTAAGTTTGAGATGCAGTCGTAGCGAATAGACACATAGAACGACATACATAAAATACAAAGCACTTAACGCGAATTGTGATATAAAAAAGATGATGATTGAAGACATTTTTGCATGGTTTACGGAGGAAAATCAATTGCATTTATATTCACACGAGAGGCGAGAGAGCGAATTGTATGCAAAGCAAAAATGTTCATTGTTTGAAGAACTATGAACTAAAATATAATGTTAAATCGATGCATAATATTGAATTATTAATTATTGTGTAACTTTTAATCCAGATGAGAATTTGATGAAAGCACAAAAAAGATTTTAGGCTGAACAACTTAATTGAGAAAAGACAAATAAAACACATATCTGAATCACTGATTGTGCAAACAAACAAATTGCAAACGCAACAAAGTAATAGTGCGTTAATGTAGTGAAGATATGGGGTGTGTAAAATGATGATATTTGGGGTTGAAGAGAGAATTTCAACCGAATGCATTTGTACATATTTGTTTAACTTCGTACGTAACTTGATAACATACTAAAACTAAGTAAAAGTAAAGTATTGTAAACTTAGTAAAGATTTCAACTAAATTAGCGAAAAAGTTGTAAAGACAAATAGATATAAATATTCGAGAAACTTCTCACTCCTAAAAGAAAATTTAACTTGCTTTCTCCGACATAAATTTCAAACTTAAGTTCGTTAAGAAAAAAACATGCTTTCGCAATGCTTTGCAATTCAAGTTTCGTCATTATCAATCAGGAAATTTCAATTCAATGTATTATTGTCTATTGTATGTTTTTAAAAGACAATAAGCTAATTACTTACTCTCCATCAAACCGCATTTTAGAATCATCGTTGAGGCATCATCTTAAGTGACTTAAGTTATCATATTTCACAGTACAATAGGCACATATCACTACCAAATAAATGCATTTGAAAGAAGTCATTATTAAAATGTATTTTACTATGAAAATAGAAATGAAAGCGAATTATCTATGGCAAAGTAACAAACTGAAGAAAACTATTCCATCATTATTGAGTTGTTCACTAATCATATTCTCAATGTACCTATGTTGCGTGTCTTCCTTGCGACCATATAATATGAAACATTGATGGTCCACAAGAAATACCATCTTCGTATATTTATATATGAAATGTTAGTTGTTAACTTATACTTACATTTTAAGCAAGCAAAGAAGAATATTATGTGTATAAACGGTTTAATAATATAATTAATATAATAATATACCTTATATATCTATTGATAAATGCCAAAGCAACAATTGAAGATGAAAAAGTATATAACTATAACATGACTCCGTATATATCCACAGTGGTGCTTAAGTACTTGAAATACTTAAGCGTAAACGTTGTTTTATGCAGTTCTTGCAATTATTGCTAAATGTTAAGTTATAATGTGTAAATGAAGAAATGATCTTTAAATTATTAGCTAGCATATTTATGTTCATCATTTCATTTCAACTCTCTTAGTTAATTAAACTTATCAAAGTTTTGAAAAAGAAACTCAAGTCAAGAGTCTCACCGAGCAAATTGTGAAAGCAAAATGGTTAGTGACTATCAATCAATATAAATTATCAATTAATGATAACGATATATACTTGCATATTAATGAATAATATAACTTAAATAGATCAAGCATATAATAATGTTAAACAGTTATACACGGATTTATTGATAAGCTGTTTTATGAAGAAGAAGAGGAAAAAAAGACAAAGACGAGATGATGGTATAAAACGTATTAATTTAGCTTCGCTTGCTTTGCGATAAACTGAATGATTCATTAATTTAGCTCCCACATAATCTATTTTTCACTTGTTATCAGAATATTCAGGGAGTGCAACTATTGCGGTTTACGGGTAAATAATTACAAGACATTTCTTGCCATAGTAAACAATTAATTTCTACCTAACTGTTTTCACTTTCTATATAGTTTATAATTGCAGAATAAAATAATATATATGTGGTGTAAATGTATTAAGTAAATTTAAATGGAAACGTTAAGATGAACAACACAGTTACACGCAAAATTATATACCTACTATAAATAAATGTTATTTCAACAATAGTTCAACAATAACTTATGATTGGCTAACTCTATACAATAAATACATATACTACATGCTATTATACATACAACATATATAAATATTTAACTGATTAAGGAGTGGGAACAAAAAAACAAAACAAGCGAAACATTTTCAAATAACAACAACAAACAACTTTCACGTTTAGGAATTATTAGAGAAACAAACAAGAAATTAAAATAGTGAATAATGGTAAAGCTTCAAATGCAAACGACGAGTGAGAAATTGTCCGCCTGTCGCTAAATAATCTAGAAATTAAACTAAATTAAATTAAACTACAAAACAATTGCATTTTACAGGCACAAGGATAACGGCAAAAGAAAACTATAAATATTAATAATAATAATAACAATACTTAAAGCAGAAAATAATAATTAATACTAAGTTGTACATATAGATTACATCTACGTATAACAAATTAAACTAAGTCTAAGTATATGAAAGATAACGACTTTATAAAACGTTCCGATTAGTTTGATAGCATCTTTTAGTATACTTGCAAAATCTAGAAATAATTTTAAAAATGATGGTAGTCTATTATTGATGGTAATGAAGATCATGGTAACAAAAGCTTCTTTCTTCGAGAAAGCCAGAAAAAAAAGCTAATCTTCAAATATTACAATAAGTTGAGTCATTTATTCGGATAATTAATGAAGATTAAAACCAAAATAAATACATAAATACATATGACATATGTAAATTATATATTGTTATAATTAAATAATATAATTAACGTGTTGGTATTATGTAATGATTGAAAACAATGAAACATACAAATCAATAACGTGTGAAATCCTCTTAGATGATTTGAGCTCGTAACATGGACGATGAGATGATAAATTAGCATTTTTCAATTATTATATTAAATTTATTATCAAAATATTATAGCTTTGCGTTAAATTGTTATGCTCTTAAACTTGTAGGTGATAATGTAATGAAGGCAAAGAGAAGTTGGGCGAAAATTGGAAAAAAGTCACAGTTAATTCGTAAGGATAATAAGCTGAGATAATGTTATGACTTCAAACTAAGTATAGAAAAAAATAATGCAAATAAAATGACAAATTTCGTTAGGATTTCAATACTTGTGGAGGGACTGTATGTGAATAACTTATTATTGTTCAATGAATAAGAATATACTTGTTTTTAAAAAAAAGACTGCCGTTTATCCTTTACCCAAAAATCCTAAATATTGCGAAGGAAATAAACATTCGAGCATTACCATTATTACATTTCTGGTGAGTGATTTGAGTTGTTGATAGAAATGCGTTTTCTTTTAATAGAACAACTGAAACATTGGAATCAAATGCAACTTCTCAATCATTCGCACATTTGCGCATTTGTAATTTTGTTTATGTTAAATTCCGTTTGGCCAAACGAGAAGCATTTATCCAAGTTTACGTTTCGCGAGTGTTCAGCCGCATGGCTGTTGCAACGTACTGAATAAACTAACAATTACTTACCACTTGGGGTATGTAAAATTATTGATCAACCTTTGCGAAACGAAGGTTTCCTTCGTTTCACCATGGCACAAACGCGTTATACATGTTGATTTGAGATCGATATTTAGCCGCATTTTTGTTTAGTAACTTGTAGGCCGGCAAGGAAAGAACACCACAGTGTGGATCGAATTCGTTTACGGTGCGAACGCATTCCGTCCGCGACATTAACTCTTTCAATAATGTTTTACAATTAACGCGTATAAACTAAACCAACCAAATGCATGTGTTCCGTCATTTAAACAACTTTTAAAGAACATAATGTTTGCGCACTTGATTGAATTGTTTTTGATAATATTTTTACTCCCTCGCATAGGTATAATCAAGAGTTTCGCTGAGGGGGAGAGAATTGAGTGATTATTGATAGTGAATGGTGTTGTTTTAGGTCGTGCCATTGATTGTTTTAAATGTATTTCGATAAATCATGACAACCGCGCGTGCGACGACACGTTTCACAACAACTTTTCCACCGACTTTTTCCAATCTCCCTGTATGGGCGGAAGGAAGAATCGCGATGGCCTGTTTCCGGCCACTGCTTGCATTAAAATAACGGGCGTTTTCGGTAAGTTTACAATCACTTTCCAGCTCACAGATGACAAATCTATTTAGGCTGATTTTTGCTTATCGAATATTTACAGATGATGATGGATCTGCCTTAACCGTTCGTAGTTGTGCGCTCGACAGTGGCACATTAACAACCGATACCGAAATTGTTCGAATGTCACATTGTGGAGGATTTTACTATGAGCGGCGGTAATATTTGAATTCAAAATGATCTAACACTTAGATCATTATTTTTACGTACTCACAATTTGTTCAATTGCACTCTAAATAATTGACTTAGATACTGTACATTGAATTCAATTGATGTAAATGTAGGTATTTCATTGAATATTAAAGCGTAGCATATTTTTAGCTTTGTGCGTGGTTGCGTCCAAAGCTGTGACGATGCCGACGGCTGCAATCACACTTCGTCGATGATACAATCTAATGTCTTCGTAGCTGTACTCATCAGCATCATCTTATCGCTTCTATCGACACTCATTTGCGTGCTATATTAGCCGGAGTCACGAAAGAATATTACAGCTTTACATGCAACATTAACCCGCCAGACGGAAGTGAGCATCATCATTATATGTGTACATAATGCCGTAATATGTTCGATGCGTGTAAACATTGCAAACAGTATTTATTCTACAAGTAAAATTTACTTAAAGTGTAACGCAATTTGTATATAATCAATATTATTGCCATTGCCATATTATACAGCTTACGTATTTCATTTGATAATTAATTCGGAAATGGATTGGCAACATGCAAATCCTTCTTGGACCACTTCCAATCATTCTTCAAACAAATGTATAAGTTCATGAACATATGATGTAAATGCATTAGAAATATTTAATAAACTTACAAAAAAAACTTACAAATCATTCGTATTAATTCGTAAAATAAAATAATTTAAAAACTTCATTTCGTCTAAATAATCTAAGATGATCTAACAATAATATTTTTATTTGGCGCACGTGCGCGGAAAAAATATTTCAGTTAGATCAATGGATAATACGACTTATCAATAAGTTAGTAATTGATATTATGATACAACTCAATGAGTGCGAGATAATTTTATAGCCAGTGAGTTTGTAATTACTGAACTGGAGAGATGAAGATCGATCGAGTGATATTTCCATTAATTCTGTGCATTTTCTTAAGCCAGCCAAATGAAAGTGCGCGAATATTAGCAATTGTACCAACACCATCATTTAGTCATCAAGTTTTCTTTCGTCCATTGTGGAAGGAACTTGCTAAACGAGGCCATGAAGTTACTCTTATAACTACTGATCCTATCAGGGATTCGTCGCTAAAGACGCTGAAGGAGATTGATTTGAGCGAGTCATACAAAACTTGGAATGCAAGTGTAATGGAATTAGTTACCAAGAATGACGATAAATTTGCAATGATGCAGTCAATGTTGGACACACTTTTTGAAGTTACTGAAATGCAATTAAAAAATTCAGAGGTGCAAAGTTTGTATCACAATAACACGAAGCAATTTGATCTCATTATGCTCGAGTACTTATTACCGACGATGATGGTGTTTAAGCACAAGTACAATGTGCCAGTTATTGCACTTACGTCCTTGGATGGCACATATATCGCGCATGACATTGTTGGCAATCCAACTCATACAATTCTGTATCCGAATTCAATGCTGCCATTTGCTAAAGAACTAACTTTCGTAAATAGATTGACTGCAGTTGCGTTTCATGCATTTTTTATGGTGTCTTCGTATTATACTATCATACCAAGAATTAATCAGATCATCAGGAAGAATCTTGATAAAGATATACCTGATATTCATCATGTAGCTAACGACATTGATATGATTTTTGTAAATGCAAATCCACTGTTTAATGTTATCAGACCTTTCACCCCTGCGGCTATTTCTATCGCCGGAGGGTTACATGAGGCTGAAAAAAAGCCATTACCTAAAGTAATTGCATGATATCTTATTATAAATCATTATTTTACAAATTATTTAACATTTCAGGAGCTGAAAAACTACTTGGATGAAGCAAAAGAAGGAGTCATTTACTTTAGCCTTGGTTCGAATGTAAAATCGAAAGATATTTCTCCCAAAACACGTAAAATAATTATTGATACATTCAAAGATCTACCGTATAAAATCCTCTGGAAATTTGAATCGGACACTATGGTTGATAAACCGCAAAATGTGAAAATCATGAAATGGCTACCGCAACAGGATATTTTACGTCATAAAAATGTTAAATTGTTTATCACACAAGCAGGATTACAATCCTTGGAAGAATCACTCTATGCTCGAGTACCTTTAATAGTTTTACCCTTCTTTGCAGACCAAGAAGCAAATGCCCATCGTGTACAATTGAATGGTTTAGGGTTGAATCTAAATCACAAAACTCTTACAGTACAAGATCTTAAATCAGCAATTAATGAAGTTATAACTAACAAGCAATATTATAACAAAGTAAAGCAAATGGCAGATATGATTCAGGATCAACCAATGAAACCGTTGGAGAAAGCTGTTTGGTGGACTGAATATGTACTTCGGCATAAGGGTGCAAAACATTTACATGGTCCTAAAATTCCCTTCTACCAAACATATTATCTAGATATCTTAGCATTTATTGCAGGAAGTTTAATTCTTCTTATGAGTATTGTTATTATCATTTTCAAGAAAATCTTGTCGTTGATAATCCAAGCAAAGAAACAAAAGTCAACGTTACATAAACAAAAGACTAAGTAACTAATTATCTCGCAATATAAATTTTACTTTGTGATGCTACAAGCTGTTATAAAACTTTCTACATTTGTGCAATAATATACATTTTATCTCTAGCCTATTTCGCATACCAGTATTAATTTAGTAGATAATTTGAATTTATCACGTGTACTTGAAACATTTGGCATATTTCTATTACTCTAAATACCTTTTTTATATTGAAGATAAGTTCAATTAAACTCTACTTATCAGCCAAAGAAAGACATACGAGAGTATTACACACTTGTAATTAATAAGTACTCATTATTGTCACGCAAATACTTAAATTTTAATATGTTGATAATTCTTTTATATATAAATTGCAATTTCAAAGGTAGAGTGTTTGGCCTAAATAAAAAAATTAGTTAGTTTCATGTACAGAGAACAATTAATAATAATAGATTGCAATCTGAATATGTGATCGATAGATCAATTACTGATAACTCCAACAGGATGTACAATTATCAGCTTTAAAAGCAATTACGTGTGAAAGTAAAAGTTTTTAAAATAGTGCCAAGTATTTATTACATTTGTTATTTTACAGGTGTTAATTTAACAATGATTTAATTAGCGTCAATCGACAAAAAAAACGAAAGAAACGCGTGTTTGATAATCGCATAGTATTTTAAAAGTACTTGAGATTTAAAGTTCATTTACATTCGAGATTCTAATCGCGAATTCATTGTTACATTACAAGTCAAATAATCACCTCGTGAACAACTAGTTGTCGGTAAGTGAATTAACTCTTATCAGGCTAATTAATAAATAGTATTGATTTTTCATTGAGTTACACATATAAATTATGATTGTAATTGAAGTGCGTGCATTTCATCATTACAATTAGCAACAATTTAAACAAAGTGTGGAGGTTTAGTGTTCATCCTTAATTTCAGATCTTCATAATGAAGACAGGATTACTGTTAGTTTCATTGGTGATTTGTGTAATTAATAATGGCGAAGCAGCACGCATTTTGGCGATTGTGCCAACTGCATCTTATAGTCATCAATTATTCTTTCAAAGATTATGGCGTGAATTGGCATTGCAAGGACACGATATGGTCGTAATGACTACAAATCCAACTCATGAAAATCTAACCAACTTTAAAGAAGTCGATTTGAGTTCTACTTATAAAATTATGAAGCAAGGAATTCGCGATGTTATTAAATTGAATAGCAACAAGTTGGCAATGTACGCTCGATTCGCTGAATTATTTATGGAAACAGCCGACTACCAATTAGGATTAGACCAAGTACAGAAATTTATTAAAGATCCTAATGAACATTTCGACTTGGTAATGATTGAATACATAGTCGTGCCATATTTTGGATTTAAACATCGATTTAATTGTCCATTTATCGGTGTCATGTCTTTGGATGCACTAAATCCTGCTCATGATACAATGGGTAATCCAACACATAGTGTGTTATTCCCTAATTCTATTTTGGCCGCTCAGGACGAACCAACTTTTATGGATAGACTATCAAGTTTTGCTTTAAACTTGTTGGTTCAATTAAAGCGACCTGCGACATTGAAAAAGTTCACAGATCTTACCAGAAAACATTTCGGCGAAGATTATCCACATGCACTTGATTTAGTTGAAAGTGTGGATATGCTTTTCATTAATAATAATCCAATGTACACGAATATACGTCCATTATCACCAGGTACAATTTCATTAGCTGGTGGTATGCATATGCAAAGACCTAAACCATTACCAAAAGTATGCTATTGGCATTTTATTCATACGCATTGTTTAATTAATATTTCTTTTTAGACATTGCGCGAATATCTTGATAATTGCACTCAAGGTTTTATTTACTTCAGCATGGGTAGCAATGTACGAACAAGTGATTTATCTAATCAAACGATGACAAATCTTCTGGAGACATTCTCTAAATTACCGTATAATATTTTATGGAAATTTGAATTGGAAAATATGCCTGGAAAACCAGATAATGTTCGTATTATTAAATGGGCTCCACAACAAGATGTGCTACGTAAGTGCTGATCTAATGCTGATTAAGTACTTATTATTAACTTACTTTTTCAATGTACAGGGCATAAGAATATTAAGTTATTCATTACACAAGCAGGAATGCAATCTCTTGAAGAAGCTCTGTACACTCACGTACCACTCATTGCAATTCCGTTTCTTGGCGATCAAGATGCAAATGCTGCTAAAATAAGTTATAAAAAGTTGGGTATGAGTTTAAATCATAGAACATTAACCGTTGATCAATTGACGAAAGCAATTCATGAAGTAATTAAGAATCCAATTTACAAACAAAACATGAAAAAACTCTCTGATCAAATTCTTGATCAACCAATGAGCCCCTTGGACAAAGCTGTGTGGTGGACAAATTACATCTTGAGACACAAGGGTGGAAAACATTTACGTGGTCCTCGAATTCCCCTTTATCAGTATTATTATCTGGATGTATTTGCATTCCTTGGCTTCATTTTAATCACTTGCTTCACGATACTATTCTATACTGGCAAATTTATTATCAGTAATATTTCAAGTAGATCTAAATCAAACAATAAGAAGCAAAAAGCAAGTTA
Organism: Aleochara curtula; assembly: GCA_963978815.1. Taxonomy (NCBI): domain Eukaryota; kingdom Metazoa; phylum Arthropoda; class Insecta; order Coleoptera; family Staphylinidae; genus Aleochara; species Aleochara curtula. The sequence continues at coordinate 8,967,428 of OZ022221.1, read as the reverse complement.
AATGCAAATATAAAAATATGAGTAACAATTAATCGTGTGTATGATATTCAATTGACAATATTTATTTGTCTGTGTCAATATTTGCTAAATAATGATATCATTATTAGTGATGGACATTGAACAATGTATAAAGATAATCGTATTTACAATATTTTATTATAGACTAGCTGTTTATTATTCAAGTCCTATACTAAATGATTTCCAAATCTGCTAGCGCCGCCTATGGAGAAAAGTGACAACTCGCATAAGCAGTTTTTACGATCAGCAACTTTCTTAGACAATTCCTAAACGAAGAGACTATGCTCTCCAGACCTGAGTTAATAAGCGAGCGTCGCGTCGCACCATTGAAAAAAAGTACTTGTGACAGTGTATTTTTTCAACACTTATCTTTTATTAGATGTTTTAACCGGTTATATGTTTTAATGGAATTGTAAAATAACTATTATATACGATAAAATAGATGCTAAAATTGGAAAAATAACACCAAAATTTATCGAGAAAAATCCACTTGCACTTAAAGTACCATTAAGTCTAAACGCATGACTAGCATATTTTTCTAATTCATTACGAAGACGTGTTTCATCTTCATTTAGTTTCTTCATTAAAATATAGCACAATTGTGGAATACGTGAAGTTTCCACACTAATGTCATTGCAAACATTAATCATCCAAAAGGCCAAAAACTAGAATTGAAGCCAAATGAAACAATTGAAAAGATAAATTATTAAATGTCATACACAAGCGTATACAATCCAAACTATGCCAACGAATGTCGTTCTAATTCCCCTTTCACCATCGTTTGATCCAACAACTCCGCGCATAAGAAGTAACAATGCATTGACAGGTACCAGGAGTGAAATTATTACCAAGAAGAAGAATAATATGAAATTAAAACCCGTCATATTTCCAAAAGATGATATCAACTCTGTTATAGTTGTGAATGAATTTGATATCAATCTTAACGTTATTTTTTCATTGCCTTTTCCACCAGATTTCTTTATATTGTTATCAAACACATAATATCCTAATGTTTTCACATTTTTATAGTGATTTGATGATTGTATGGTCTTCGCATTTTTGGAATCACTAACATAATGTATCAGATGATCATTAAGATCCTTCATGCGATAGTATAGTAAATGACTATATTGCGCAAGGACCAAACAGACAACAATAGCGTGATAATACTGAAAACTTCTTATTAATTGAAACTGGATTATTCCATTACCTTTATCTAGGTATTCACCAATGCTATCAAATGCAAGCAAAGCAAGTGTAATCATATTCATGATCACAAATGTCCTAGAAAATCTCTTCTTTGCACGTTGAATTTCGCGAGGCGTCTTGGACATGAACGATTCCAACTGTTGCAATGTTTTAATGTATTCATATAAGTTGTTTCCGTTGTACAAGTTCATCAGGATAATGGAAAATACATTGCATAATGCAGTGGCAAGATCCAACAACGTGTATAAAAATGTCATAGTTGGATGTGCCTTAAATATCGTTTCAAACAAACGTGTATAAATGCACCAGAAAAATCCTGATGTAAATATTACAATCAGACCGATGGCTTTAACATAATCCATGAATGATTTTTTTGTATCATTATTTTTTATGGCATTTGCAGAAAATGGCAAAATACCAAACAAATATGCCATTGTTGTTACTGGTCTTATTATTTCAATATCCATTTTAAAATGTTCAACTTTTATACAATCTAATACTTGGCATTTATTCTTAATTTATTGTGAGCGTAATACTTGTTTGAAGTATGAATTGCCCTGGATTTTTATACTATTTAATTATTAACGTATTCATGTTACATATGCCCTAAGATAATATCCGTTTTTACACGGAAACTTATTATGCTAATTGTAACATATTTTATTATGAAAATGTATGTTAGCTAAACTGAAATCAATAAAATATTTATATATCTAGATTATTTGATACCTATCGTTATAGCCGAAACAAGCGCAAAACAAATTTATTCATTTCACGCGTTAGCATTAACTTTTTTTAATTTTTTGTACTAACAAAAGTCTGTAAGTGATTTTAAATATAAATTTAATCAAATAAACTAATATTATAATTAGGAGCGCGTAAAATGCAAATATGTCCAAGAAATAATACTGATACAGTGGTATTTTGGGCAATTTCAAATGTTGCGCACCTTTATGCCTAAGAACATATTCTGTCCACCAAATTGCTCGATCCAATGGTTTCATTGGAACATCAGTCATTTGACTTACTAAACTTTGAATAGTATTCTTATATTTACGATTTTCAATTACTTCTGATATGGATTTAATGAGCAAATTCATCGTAAGATAACTGTAATCAAGCGCAATGCCGAATCCACTGCTTTGTACTTTCATTGCGTTTGCTTTCTGGTCTCCAAAGCACGGAAATATAATCATTGGGATATGAAAATAAAGCGCTTCTTCAATCGATTGTAAGCCACCTTGCATTATGAATAATTTGGTATTTTTATGACGCAGAATATCTTGCTGTGGTGCCCAACGAACTATTTTTACATTAGGCGGTAACCATTTCAAATTGTTTGCTTCATATTTCCATAAAATTTTATATGGTAGTTTACTAAACGTATTTATAAATATTGTGCGTATTTCTGGATAAAGGTCCTTGCTTTTTACGTTTGTCCCAAGACTAAAGTAAATAACTCCATGAGTTGCGCTATCCAAAAATTCTTGTAAGTCCTAAAAGTTTAAGCTTTAATATCTGGCCATCTAATAAATATTTAATATTCATACTGTTGGTAATACAGAAGGTTCATTGATATGTATACCACCAACCAAGGAAATTGTATGAGGACCAACTGGTCGTACAGCATTCATTAATGGATTAGCATTCGTAAATACCATATCAACGCTATCGCTAATTTCCTCAATGCTTGGATAATCCGGCCCAAAATACTTTTCCACCAGCGCATCGATTTTATGCTTGAAAATATGTTGAAAAATGTGTTTTAAATAACTTACTAGGAAGCTATGAATGCGTTGCCAAATTGTTAAATTATCCACAAATGGAAGAGATATACTTGGATACATTGTTGAATGAGTTGGATTCCTTGCCCATTCGTGTCCAATATTTAAAAGATTCATTGATAGCACGCCGATAAACGGACAATTAAAGCGATGTTTAAATGCAAACATCGCTGGAAATAGATATTCAGCAAATAGCAAATCAAAATGTTCGCTTTTATTTTGTATAATTGATTGGACTTCCTTATTTGCTAGCTGAATTTCAACAGTTTGAAACTTTCGTTGAACTAATTCTTCCAGTACAAGTATATCGATGTTATACATCTGATTGGCAAGTAAATAATAATTTGGAATCACTTTGTACGCTTCACTCAAATCTACTTCACGCAATCCAGATATGTTTTCATGTGTTGGATTTGTTGTTAAAACTGTAACTTCATGACCGCGAAACGCCAATTCACGCCACAATGGTTGAAAGAATCTTTGATGACTGTAATGAGCTGAAGATATCACAGCTAATATTCGAGACATTTCTGCTACACCGAATGCTGAAGTAATTAAAAATATAACTTTTAGATATAACATTGTTACGATGTTACTTTAAAATGTTTTCGACTGTATTTAACAGTCCAAATTTACCGCTGCCTTGTTAACAATCTCGTATTTGAATACGATTTAAATATTTTATTGATAAAATATACCGTCAAATACTAACCTTGGGTATTTTAGGGATTCTACGCTAATAAACTAACTATGGCTTGTAATCAACTTCTACTGGATACTAATGATTTATGTATGAATTAATTTTTGAGCGGTTTTTTTTTATATGAAAATTATAAAGTTTATATTATTCAACACTGAAACTTAAAGAACAATAAAATACTAAGAGCAGTAACAATAGGAACAACATAAACATATCGTGGAGTGTGGCTCTTAAGTGGATATGTGATTTCATCAACTTTTACATTTTCACGCTCAAATTGTAAGCTTTTAAAGTGTAAGATATCGGTCAATAATATCGCTTTTTTAATAGACGCTTGTATTTGTTCCAAATGTTTTAAAACGCTATCATCCCAGTCTTTAGCGTTTATGGCCAAATATTCAAGTGAGGCCCGAATTGTTACAAAGTGCCTAAGTGCACAAAACGACGTAAATCCAATATCGTAGGTCCTGGAAATAAACAAAAACAAATAATCACATAAAATCAGTACATTTTAGTTGAATCACATACGTATACAGGTTGTTCCTTCTCAGTTGAGGTACTGATCTGAACTTGAATGGTTCCTTATGAAATCTATAAATGCCTCCAAGAATCCGATTGATTTGATATGGTTTTGTAATGTTCATATCTTGTAACTTTTCCTTATTTAATGTTAAAAATTTATAAAGATCCATATTAACATTTGAAAACTTCTCCATCAAACGTCCAGAATTCATTCCAATTAACATTACATTAACATCTCTCATAAATTTTGGACTAGAAATAAATTCATAATTAAAAAATAGATTTAGAAACTCGCTTTTAAACACATACGCCTCCAATTCTTTCCTGTAGTCATATGTTTCACACAAGTAAGTTTCATATGAATTCTCTTGCATCCATTTCTCAGGCAATACATCTATGATAGCTGTGTACCCCAAACGTTGAGCATAATCAAAAGGAATATTTCCATGAATATCAGTCACATTGGATTTAACATCTGCTTCTATAAGGAATTTTACTAATTCAATGTGGTTGCAATCCACAGCATAAAACAGTGCCTACAATTGAAATAATATGAATTTATCCCATTAAACAAATTTGTTTGCCAAATACATTCCAATGTTGATTATCTATTACATTTGAATTACAAATGGTACTGAGATATTGAACAACTTCTAGATTCCCACTGCTGGCTGCATGCAAAAATGCAGTCATCCTCTTCTTATCTTCTGCATTAATGTCAGCACCCTTTGATACTAAATACTTTGTTATTTCAAGTGCATTATTAAAATTTGAGCTCCATTTGGAGATACTGCATGCATGCATAAGAACTGTAACAGTATCTGAAAATAATGAAAATCATTATAGATGAGTTTGGATAAGTAAACCTACTACCTCTTGCTTGATTAACATTTGCCCCTTTTTCAATTAGGGTGTAAGTAAGGGCAGTACAACCATTTGCTGCAGCTAATAGAAGTGGAGTCCAATCATCAACAAGTTTTATATCAATAGGTATGTTATGTTTTATAATTAAATCTAATGAATCCTCAACATTCGCCTTATTAAGAAAGGTATATAAGTCATGTAGCACCTTCTCATATTTTTGCTCATCAGTTAATTGAACTTCTACGGTAGATTGACGATCAGTCTAAGCAGAAGATGTTAATTAATAGTACCAAATTGTACCAAACTTGAATTACATACATGATCCATAAATTCATAATCACTACCAGTAAGTTCATCACTGGAATCACCGGCCGGTCGAAAATTCATGATTTATATACGAAATTTCACCGTTATTAATTTATTAATCTTCTACAAATTACTGGATTATAATCAATAACAAGTTACGAAGTAATAGTATCAACAAAACACGTTTAAACGAGTGTAAACAGATGTAAACAATGCGGCTTGGTATTGTAGGTTAAACAGTATAATCAGCTGTAGTAACCCGCGGTTTTTGCCTTTGAATATAGCAACTCATCAATTATGATTTGTCTACCCCATATCATAAATCACTAGCTTTTGTATCATTTCGCAGCATTGTCAAGTAAATAAATAAAGTAGTTCAAAAAGTACATGAGTACTGATTGCATTATTACAGAAGATCAGCTGCTCGTTTAAAATAAATTAACTGATTTAAAATTTCATTTTATCCTCAGCAAATTACCAAGGAAACTACTCCTTTAATGTAAATGCGTTGCGCATTTATTTTCACATTTAATATTCATACAACATACATCTACAAAATATTACCCATATTAGATAAAGATCAATGTCAATTTCATGCGTCAATACTTTTGTTTAAGGAATCTTCCAATTAATGTTAATTCCATGGAGTTATGACTAATATAATAACGTATCTAGATATAAATAAATGTCAAGAATCGTGAAATCAAATAGGATACAAGTCATGAGACGTGGTCTCGTTATAATTTGATTATTTCGGCGTTGGAGTAGTCTCAGTAGTAGTAGTAGTAGTAGAATTGGCGTTTTCAATATCAGTTTTAACCATTTTCCCTGTATCACCTAAAACGACTAATTATTTTTGCTAAGATTTTCAATTAGGTTTTCTTACTTTCTAAATCCGGCTGTTCTCCTCCAGATCGTCGACGTTTACGTGCCGATCTATCACGCCTGAATATTTTCTGTTGCATTGGCAATTGTTCCATGCCTAATACCTAGATAATCGAAACGAATTTAGTCAATCATTCATTATTAATATACAATATTGTTTCCTCCAGCATTTACAATGACGATATGAGATCGTCACCATACAAATAGCCAGAGGTATTTTAATATTAGCCTTTCAGAAATCGACCAATCAAACGGTTATGAAAAATCGTCAAGCAAATAAGGCTGAGATGGTTATCACACGAAACAATCACTTACTTTGTAAATTTGTCTATAAGCAAGTAAACGAAGAGCAAATTGAGCAGAGCATGTCAGATCCTCTCGTTGTTGCGCGGTCAATGAGATAGTAGCATCTGGATTATCCTTCTCGCATGGGTCGCCTAATCCTGGCCCGCCCGGCAACAATAAACCACCAGCGACAGCTTCCATCACGCGACGTAGAGCATCTCCAGGCGACAATTGCACTCCTCCAGGCGTTGACGAAATTACTTTCTCCACCAGCAATTCCATCGCCTAATAAGCAATACATTATTGTTAGAAAGAGCAATGTTGTTAGCCGTTACAATATCCTTACCCAAGGACTTAGGGGTGCCCAAGTTGGAACGCGTTGGCAAAGATCACGCAAAATGCGAATGATTACAACACATGAGTGTAAACCCAACGCCCTAGCCTAAAACATTCGATTAATTAAGACACGCCAGAAAATAACTAACGCAAAAACGTGTCCAATACAATTAATTGAGATGTGAAAGATATATGCTATTTTCTTTTTGAAATTTTGACAAATAAATTATACAATTTAGGTGACGTATGCGGGAATAGAAGCAAATGCTCAAAACGAAAAAGAAAATAATACAATCATCAACTAACAAAACAATTTTCGACTGAGGGCTCCGATTCCCCAAAGAAACAGCACTCACAACTCACATTCTCAATACCAATCGTTTTGCCTTTCGTTAATTTTCTAGCATTGAAATTAACAAAACATAAAATCCAAAGAGAATATAAGATAAATCTATAATATAGGTAAGTATATTGACGCGATGCAGCGCGGTGTGAGAAGAGACACAAACCTGGAACCATTTGGTATGTCTGAGGGCTGCCAGCGCCTGGAGACACTTGCCGCGTGCGAGAACATCCCGGTCCAACCCGCCGCTCGCAGCTTCTAGACATCAAGAAAGGGTGTTTGACCATCGTGCACACCACAGGCTGCATTTTGTGTGCACAACAAGAGCACGGCGCACAACTAATTGCAGTGCCGTCGTGTGCCGGCTGGTCAAAAATCCTTATCCCACACCACCTAAAATCATTTCTAAACAGCACAGTACAGTGTTCTTACATAAGTATTGGACCTACTATTATCGTAAACCATTGAAACAAGTTAAATGCATCAATGCTACTCTCTGAAAAGGAAACTGATTACGTATGAAAATTACGATCGGCACTTGCACAAAAAACATGTTCTAAGTGCGCCGCACATTCAAATTGGTAGATAGATACGTTGCTATTTGAGATAGTGTCCAATATTTATCAATTAACGTTCAAGGTTTAAGCTGCTTCAGTAATCCCAAATGGGTAATCAAAACACATCACTCTTCGGCATTAACGTTTGCAAAGTCTCCGCTTGTTGGTTGGACGCTCGAGTTGAATGTACGTATGCAATCAAAATGGATTATTAAAGCAAAACAGCGACAAAACGGAAGAGAATCAATCTACGTTTAAAACCAAAGAATTTTGAATTTTAAATTCGAAACCATAAATGAAAACAACTACCAAAAAACTAATTATTCGGAAGGCAGTTACGTACCTTCCATCAGCTTAAACCCTGTCTACGTACTGTTTTTTTCTTAATCCCCCATTCAAAGAAGTTTCTTGCCATAACTTTAAAAAGCAGAAACTTGCTGCACGCACTCGCCATTCACACAAAATATCTAACCTTGCTCCCGCATCACCGGGCTTGTAAGCTGCACCAAAACAGTGAGTTCGCCCTCGACCACGGTGAATCCTGCTTCGGCGGCGTTTATCGTCACCGTGTAGTCGTTTTCTGGATGGACTTGCTTCAAGGCGGCCGGCAGCATATCGACTACGGTGCGCAAAAGTGGCAAGGTCGGCTTATCCGAACACAGTACCACCAATTCCACTTTTGTATCACCCTGCAGTAACAATCCTTTGGCCAAATGGCCAACACGCATGACTCCCTTCAAAGTGCGATTACAGTCTCTCTCCTCCCTTTGGAAGGAGAACCTTTAAAGCACCGCCAACGATAAAATCAATAGGTCAACAAGCAAATTACAGCTAAACACTTACAATTGATTATCACGTCCATCTTCTTTAGGTTCACCAGACTCGGGCTCTGGTTTCTCATTATTTTCAGCAGTTGGGACAGCAGCAGAGCTCACAGAGTTTGCTTCCTGAGTGCTATCACCTTCGGCAGTCGCCGGTGCTGTAGGCGTTGAACTTGCAACGGCTGGGTCTTCTTTTATCGTAGTCGTTTCGCTCATCTGATCAGAAACAATTTTGAGTGCTCTCTCAGTATGAGACACGATTCTTTGGATATTTTGCAATTCCTCTTCCTTGGGATAGATCTCACTGTGATGAGCCATTACATGACGATCATCATTGGATTCAATTCTACGGTTCATTTGCGGCCCCTGGAAGAACTGTATAACAATAATTAAATGACATTGGTACTTCAAAAAATTATAAAATGTTTTCCATATGCACTAACAAACACACAAGTGTTGGTCTTTTTATAAATGATAATAGGAAATTATAATATTGCAAGGTGTCTGGACAGAAACCAATTATTAATGGAATCTGGAATTATTCCTTGCTTCGGTCTTAATTAAAACGCGAAGGAACACTTACCGATGGGGGTCCGCTTCCAGGGAAAGGAGGTCGACCACGTGGGAACGGTCCCATATTTCCACGACGGCACCACTCCATGTAATCTTCTTCATAACGTCTCCTCTCTTCCCAATATAATCGCTCATCTTCATCCTCAGCAGCCATATGACGCCTTTGCCAGTACTCTTCCCTTAGTGCCTGCAATGTACAAAATGGTTTAAGTCTCATTGCTTTAGCCACTTTGTTAACTAATATAAGCATCGAAATATTTGTTAGAGTGACGAAAAACCAATTAAAAACCTCTCATTATTAATTAGAGTGAAGATACTCTAGTGCTTGCTATACGACACTACTAAAATCTTGCAATAAATTATCTTCATAATGCAAGAGGAACAAGTGTCGAATGACTACCGAAAAGGACATAAAATATTAAGCTTACAGCACGACGCATCTTCTCCTCCTGTATTTTTCGTTGTCGTAAGGACGGTTTCAGATCGACAACAAGATCGGGATTGACCTTCTTCTTGTACTGCAGTCGATGACGTCTTCCCTTCATGTGCATTTCCTTGGCGTTTGGGTCATTGAATCGGCACTCACACAGTTTACAATTGAAACTGATCACTTTACCATCTTCACTCTTAATCTCCTCGATATAGTCTTGACCAACCGGTTGAATATCAGGTTCTGGAGTTTCTTCAACCTCTTCCTCCTTGACCTCACCATTGTTAGGCGTCGGGACACCAAGACCGCCCGACTGAACGAAATTGATTTTAGGCGTGGACGAAATTGATTTACGAGAGCCACCAATTACTTCCGGCTCAATTGGAGGGATAGGTTTGCCAAGCTTGGTATGTAGCATTACGACTTTTGAATGCTTTGAGCCACGAATATGTGCAGCATACGCGTCATTCCCTATAAAAACCATATGATTATAGAAATGGTCATACATTAACGTAATTGAATGTTGGGCTTCTTGGACGTTCAAAACAACATAATAATTTGCTTTGTATATAATTACATTTCACATCAGCCGCGAGATAATATAGCAAGGTGTCTGAACATTGAATACATGTTGGTATAGAATGAAATTCTCCTTGCAGTTGAGGAATTGATTTTCCAAGTGTGTGCAGACTTACCTGTGCAAGTGACATCACATAATTGACAACGCAATGAGTTACCAGCCCGGTTTTGATTAGTTACGGCGGGTGAAGCAGTCATCTTCGTTGCTGCTTCACGCTTCTTGTGCTTTTGTCCCTCCAAATGTTCCCTGTACGTTTGTGGACCAGCACAGCTGATTTTGCAAACTTCACAGTAATGCAATTGTTGTGGCTTTGGCGGCGCTTTCGAACGCATATTCTTCGCGCCACCACCTGAAGCACCACCCTTTTTGTAGCCTTGCCATCCTGGTTTTTGCTGGTTTGTAGACTGCTGAGCCACGTACATCGTCGCTGCTGAATAAAGCGCAGCGTCGTAACCAGAATAAGTGGAATTAGTTTCTGCACAACATGAGCGATTTTATTCTTAAAACAATTCATAGGCATGCAAACATATTGAAGATGGAACAGGCACTTACGTTTTGCTTGGGTTGTTGGCTGAGCTGCAATCGTAGTTTGCGCAGCCTGAGCATAGGCTGCTTGATAGCCACTGGGGTTTGCTTGGTATGCACCAGTGTATTGAGCAGGTTTGGCACTCACAGTCTGCAACAGCCACTAGGTCAATAATATCTTCAATGTAAATTCTGCACAATGGTAACTACTTACAGCGCCTTGGGGTTGTGCCTGAGCTGCATTCCTCTGGGCAGCAAACTGAGTGGCATATGTAGCTTGCTTGGCTGCACCCTGGGCAGCTTGGTCATATGCTGCTGTATAGCCTGCTGCAGGTTGACCTGAGGCAGCCTGAGGGTAGTAGTTCTTGCCAGCTTCATAACCTGCAGTTGCTGCTGCAGGACGCCCATACCCGTACTCATAGCCAGGAGTCGTTCCTGTGCCTACAGCAGCATACGTACCGGGCGTCGCCGCTGCCTGGTAGGCGGTTTCATAGCCAGCAGGTCGCTGTGTGGTATAGGTAGCTGCAGCCGCCGCCGTTGCAGAGGCGGCTACCGCATAACCAGTCTGCGCTGCTTGATATGCTGTCCCGGTGCCAGCCGCAGCGCTGCAAACAAATGCAAAGTTCATTTATTACAACCTACTTGCGCCGAAGTACCACACACGAATACACCACGCCGTGACCACGTTTTATAGGTTTAGGTATACAATATCGAATATGCCAATATGACTGCCCGAAAACGCCGGCCCAACATGTGCAATGCGGCATTCACATTCCAATATCGATCGGAATGCTGCAGGGTTCGCCGGCGCCATTGCACCAAGGACACCGGGCCCTAACCATGCAAACGCGAGCAACACATTTTATCACACTTCAAGACCGTAAACACTCATTCACTATATACGTACACTAATATTAAATATGCGGTTAATTAAACTCTACTAAATGATAACTGATTATACCTATACTGCGTTCCACCGTGCGTAAATCCAAAATAATTATTTGTAGCCATACTCTGTAGAACACACTGCACGCTTCTCTCACATCCGCAGTGACAGCGATGACAGCTGTGGCAACGTACAACTCACTAGTGCCAACCATCATATTGCCAACCAAAGTAAAACTAATCATGTTTATCCCATACAGATGGCGATACCACTTTTAAAAGTTTGAGTTTATTCGAAAAAGTTGCGTGTCTTATCAGACGCACAAATATAAAAAAAACCCCGACGAATATAGTAACTCAGCGTATCTAATAATTAATTGCACGCTAGTTTGTCAAATTATTGATGAAATTAGCACTTGTACTCAGTACTCTTTTTTTTGCTATGTATCATATCAGTAAAACAAATTAGTGACCGATAACGTATTGAGTCAATAAGTTAATTTGCTAACACGAAACATAAAATTGATAATCATCACGTAATTTTAGAATGCTTATTTAAAGTGCACCACGTAAATTTAAATGAGTTTTTACACGTCATTTCATTCATTTTGTTGCAATTGCGATGGCAGGTTGATTACGCTCCAATACGTTTTGCACTAAAATGGATGTATTGGGAAAACAACGCAATTATCACTATGAAGTAATTTATCAGTGATATCATTATATAGAAAATATAGATGTGTGTACAATGCAAACATAATTTATACTTGTTAATTAAACAGTTAATTGTTTGTACTTTTAAAAATAGTAGATTTAAAATAACAAAGACGAAACTCTGTTACCATGACAGTGATAAGACCTACAAATAAAGCAGTCATAATGCTTATTTTAATTACGCACACGAAGAGTAGCTAGAATTAAAAGTTAAATTCAAAGCTGCATTGCTTCGTAGTAGTAACAAGTCGTAAATAACTTGTTAATCTTATCTGAATAGCTTGGACGAAATGAACACACTGCTCTTAAGACGGTTCTCTGTTGGTTGTCAGCAGCAAACATCAGAAGCAGGCATCAGCGAATTGATGCTGATAAATTTGCTATAAGCGTGCTGGTTGGCATGTAATTTGGTGACGTCAATCGTGACCTAGAGCGATCCACGATGCTCTTGGCTCGCTCTTCGTCCACGACGCGCATTAATTAGTGATTGCTGCGCTTGAACTTCTTGCAACGCACGCAACCGCAAGACACGTTCGTTAACCCTACCTCTATCGAATGCAATCGGCGCCAGCCGCTGGCAATGAGGAACCCAATGCGAAAACAGCAAGGTAAGAAATCACTTGGAGGATTTGCTAAAGAAGCGAATGGGGAGCATTTATGACAAGTGCAGCTATTTATATCAAAAGTACATTCTTGTGATTGCTTCACGTTGCAGTAAATTAAATGTCAAGGTATTATTAAAGGCGGTACTATAAAATCTCCAATTTGATGAAATGTTTTAAATGTTTTTATGGCTTCCTTAATCAGCAAGCAAGGGTTTTATTTTCTACATCTCAGCTGAAAATAATTGGAAATCATGATCATGTGATAACAATTAATGAATCGTAGGTGCGCAATTGAAGATGGTCCGAAGCGTACGAGTTGATGATGATGATTGACCATCATTAGCGCGAATCGCTGATGACGCTCGTATCACTCGCCTCCTAACATGTTTACCATACCCCCGCGACAACCCAACGAGTTGTACGTCGTCCGAGAGTGTTGTTCGTAAAACACGCACGAGAATATAAAAAAAGCACATGCATCCACCCGTTCTGGCCGACGATCGTCCGGCAGCCGAAATCAGTATATAAACTCCCACTTTACACATTAACAACGCAGAAAGTTTCGCAAAGCGCCAACTTCAAAATCATTATCAGCACTGACCGACATCGCTATAGTTTGTCGTTAAAGCTAAAGACCTGAATTGACGAAAATCGCTCTGAGATAATAACGACTTTAAGAAAATATTCTTATTGAATTGTGATAAAAATACGACGACGATCGAAAAACATTTTTTCGAATTTCTAATCAACTGCCAGTGTTTAACATTATTGTGTGTGATTATTGATAACCGCGGCGGAAGAATCACTTCATGGTGCATCTCGTGCACAGCCGGCATGAATGCATGCTATATTTTTATATGAAGGTTCAGTGTCAATGATAAACTTGTCGCGAGCGCGTTCCAACGTTCGTTCACTGACCGTTTGAATTCGGACTTGAGCACACTTCCTATTTGCCCCTTAAAGGGTTGCGCTAGAATTATTCGTTTTGTTCGGTGAAACGCGAGGACACTCAAAATGAAGCAAACCAATTTCCACGTAAAGACTGAGCACTTGATGAACTTGCTTGGATTAAAACAGAAGAACAATCATCGTAAGTATTAGAATTACTTGATAATTAGAGCGTTATTACTCAATATATTCCATGGTCAAACAGGTAAAAATCTGTCAAAATCAGATAGATTTGTACATTTCAAAAATGCTAATTACCATCGTCAAAATGGTTTAGATATTTCGTGCGACACGAAAACAACAACAAAATTCATTAATTTATGCAATGATCATGTCTTTTCGGGTGCAATTGCATAATTAATTCAAGTAATCATGTGCAATGCATCAATTATATATGTAAATGGCAAATATAAAAATATCTCGCACGTGTGGCAGAGCATTCAGGAAATTTACCATAATATTTCCCAATCCAATCGAAATATTGCCAATAGCAAGAAACATTACATAATAATATTAATAATAATGACACTGGCCCACCAAGAAACGACGAAACGATTGAAAAACGTAAGCAACAACATCAAGGTTCTATCAAATTTTAGTATTTTTTGTACATTTCTTGCTGTGTGTTTGCTTCACTATATAATAAAAAACATTTCCCATGCTAATATCAAGTTTATCGTTTATCACACATTTGTTTTAATATCTTTTACGTCAATTTATGGACTGTTCTGGTCTAATTGAGGTCGAAATCTCATGACCAAGTTTTCAAAGATGAATATCAATCAATGAATGACCAAGTTTGGCTATCGTTCTCAAAGTGAATTGTTCAGTTGATTCTAAAGCTTGTTGCGCAGTCTAATTTTCAATGATAAGCTACTAATTACGTGTCGCTTATCAATGAGCATATTTGGTTTCATGAGCCTGAGCTTTTTCCGTGTTATTATGTCTGGCTACATCTTATTGATTAGATTTATCAAATCAAATAGTCTTTTTGACAAATTCAATACCAGTTAACGACTGTTGCAAAATCACCAGATTATTTTCCCCCTAAGAGAAATGATAAGGATTTGAATGGATTTTTAAATTATTGCATCACTGTCTAGAAATTTGTGAATTATAGTATGATATTATGAGGAAAACTTGTCATTCGTTGAATTTATATTGAGAATTTGACAAAACATCAAGTTGTTATCATTCGGGTTTTTTTTGTGGGTATTGCAATTGCCACACATTTAATAATTTGCCAATTCATTTTTATTGACTGATCATGATAAGCTTCGAAAACTGGACACATGTGGAATTTGTTATTATTGTTGGCACGCGCAAAAAGACTAAAAAACGAAAGTCAATCACACCATATTAAGAAATAAACAATTTATGCACAACGGAAATTATTATATAATCAAATAATGAGTGATATTTATCAGGAATTGTATTTTACATACATTTTGGTATTGCTCTAATTGCTACTATTAATAGTTTATGAAATATTTGCGGAATAATGCAATAAGAAACTACTTGGAATTCACCTGTCAATTGAACTCGGAATGAACTCAAACTCGCCACCATGCTTGTCATGAAAACAATTAGGAAAATAATAGCATTTAAATGTAATGACATTCAACACAACATACCTAAGACGCAAAAGCAAACATCCATGCAAAACACAAATCGCCACTTTTGATTCGTACGCAAAAATTGCGTTTTAAAAACAATATTGTCGTCTTCTTACCTTAACATTTAATTTGTTTACCATATTTATTGATTGATTAATGACCATTGACATCTATCATTCCATAATGGACTTGAGATAATAAAATATCTCACAACAATGTGTCCAGTGCGTTCGAGAATGCAATTATGATGTTTTGCTAATAATAAAATGACTAGTAAATTTTATTTACGGCTGATTGATGGTCGTTTTGTCTGTCCGTTTGCATTTTCTGGTTTTCTGGTTCGCATTGAATAATAACGTTTACATTTACGTAATTTTCGACACACATTTTATGCGTTTGAATGATTGGCCATTGCAAATAAGCGGGCGGCCTTAATCACGCATGCATGGAACAAACTCGCCTTCTTAGCGCATACATCAAATCATTTCCGTTGCGTTTTTCGAATTTGGACTTTTACTCGATGTCTTCGATCAATGCCGCGCGCATAAGATATCAATGAACTTCCTTGAATGCATGACGAAATCGTCATCGACTATTATGACATACATCTTGCGATTTTATTTACTAAATCCTGATGCTCGTGCGCGAATATCTTAATGTAGGTAATTAAGGCGAGGTCAATGTCATCCTTAATCAAATTATGCGATTTTTGCAATGTGAATTACTTTGAACTTTGCATTCTTCCGTGTTTGCATTTTGCACAAATTCATTTACACCAAAGAAAGTTTATTGATGGCCATCATTCATCCATCAGGTGGAGCAGTCAGTGGACTGGGCCAAGGTCCTTCAAGGCTGTTTCCGTTACAATTGTTCTATAATATTATGTATTTTTTTGCACCACAATAACCATGAGTGTTTACAATTTGTTGCTATTTTCTTCAAGGTTGCATCATTGTCGTATGCATCAGTATGCTGATGATCACTTCCGGTGCCCTTATGATGCATTATGATCCACTCAATACATGGATTCATGATGTAAGTACCACCTATAAATTACTTTAAGTAATTATAGCTTATTTCGTTTGTATCTTCATCTAATTAGCAATTAAAACTGGAACCAGGAACAATATTATTTAAATTCTTTGAAGCACCACCCTTGGAAATTTTATTCAGTGTTTACGTGTTCAACGTGACGAATCCGGACGCGTTTCTTGCCGGAAAAGAAAAACTCAATGTACAGGAAGTCGGACCGTACGTGTATCAGGAGGAAATGCACAATATTGATCCTGTTTTTAATGACAATGGCACTCTCACGTTTACGACACGGAGATATTTAAAGTTTAGAAAAGATTTATCGATTGGTGAAGATAAAGTCGATAAAATTGTTTCAGCGAATATTCCATTGCTTGTAAGTTGTTAAAAATTGGTTAAATTTCATTCTAAAATTTCATTTCTGAATAGGGCATCTCCTCTTTTATCAAAGATAAAAGCATGGTGACCAACATGATTGTAGCACAATTAGCAAATGTTTTAAATTCGAAACCATTCTTAGACCTTACCATAGATGAATATTTATGGGGATATGATGATAAGTTGGTAACTCTTGCGCATTCAACTCTTCCTAATTGGATAAACTTTCCACGGTTTGGTATTCTTGATCGGGTATGTTCTTTTAACTTTAAGTGATTAACTTTATTGTTAATTATTCATTGATTAGATGATGGCTCTGGATAATGCCAGCAATACAGTGACAATCAAAATGGATGATCGGCCGATTCAAAGTGCTATTTTGAAAGGGGAAAATGCGAAATCGCCATATACGATAATGAATTTTAATGGTTCGCCAGGTCTTCATCATTGGGGGTACGAGGATGGGCCAAGGAATGAATCAAATCCACATAATACGCGTTGTAATAGCATTGAGGGTGTTTACGAATCAGGGATATTTGATACGAGATACGTGAATGAAAACACGAGTGTGTGGTTCTATCGTCGTGCTTTCTGTCGACCACTACCCATGCAATATGTGGGTCCAACTAAAGTTGGGAACATCGATGCTGTCGCGTTGACAATGAAACCCAATTTCTTAGATTTACCCGCAGATAATCCGGAGAACGAATGCTACTGCAATCAACCCGGTGCCAGATGTCGTCGACGAGGGATCGGGTACCTCACCCCATGCTACTATGGTATTCCAGTGACAATTTCGTTCCCGCATTTCCTCAATGCCGATCCGAGTTTGCTGGAAGCCATCGATGGTCTGCATCCCGATCCGGAGAAGCATCTTACTCATTTGTCCCTCTCGGAACGCATGGGCTTCCCAGTCGCAGCAAGCCTTCGTATCCAAATCAACCTCGAAGTGGACACTCGACTCTCATCGCGCTGCCAGCCCTTCAACGGACTCATGCTACCCTTATTCTGGATCGAATTATCCGCCAACAACCTTCACTGGGTATTCTATGTGGCCGACTTTGCCATCAAATACATCGCACCGGTCACAAGTGGCTTGATATCATGGTTACTGCTGATATTCGGTTGTGCCATTGCCGCCGCTGCAGCCCTTCTCTCCCTCTACGCGCCGCGCGGCCATGAATTCGAAGATCCGTACGATAACAAAATCGGGTATTCCCCAATCCGCGTCATACCAGTTGGCGTGTATCACGCACCATCAATACGAATTAGCTAATTACTGTGCGGGATTAAACTAATTGAACTAATTACGAATAGCAAAAACAATTACGTCTGGGCATTATTCTTCGCCTGCTGAAGCGCAAAACGACTCACAACGAGACTGAATAGATAACAAAATACTTTTCGACGATAGTGGGGGTATATTTTTATAATTTTTGATACACCAATACGTATACTAATTTCGTGGGCGTAGTGGTAAGGTAGATTAGTAGAAAATGGCGGAAAATTTCGTAACGTTCATTCTTCCATTAAGTGCGAGCGCGTGTTTTTCCAAAGCAGCAAGCGCAAATGATTATGCAAATCAGGCAAGTAACATTTGCATTGACGACAATCATACGACAATCCAATGAAATGACAATTTGTGATCATTGTTTGCGCGACGCAAACAGCAAACCGAAGATTTTATAAAGAAAAACACATGTCTAACTACATTATGTACATTGTGATTGTGATGTTTAGTCAGTAGAATTTGTTTTTATGTTTTTATTGTGTCTTAATAACATAGCGTGTGATTGTAGTCGTTGTTTAGAGTTTATATGTGTATAGTTTAATTTATATGTAATAAACACTAGAAACAAATGTACTATTGAATTTTGTTCAAACAATTATCTTTATTAACATTAGACCAAGTTCAAGTTTGAATTTTAGCCAAGTGATTAGCTTCGAATCGTCTTGGACAAACACTCTGTATTTGTCTATTAAAACTAAACGACTTTAAGTAAGTACCTAATTACGTTTGACGTGCTTAGTTTTTATTGTTGCTGATAAATATTATTAGAAGTAATTATCCTGCATTTACACACTATTTACAACCGATACAAACAAGATAGATTCGAGTAAGTAGTCAACTCCTTAGGGATTTAATTGTTTTATTTCGATATTTATTTTAAACGTGAACAAACAACAAAAATATTGTTGTTTGATAGTTGTCCTTTGCTTTCGTTTATTTATATTCATGATTCAGATGAATAAGGCAGTTATTCGGATGGAAAATTTCATTAATCAATTAAATTTTGTTTATTAGGCATTCTTTACGATGAGCTAATTTTAGACGTGGTTTATTGATTGAAAATTCTAATAATTTCTAATGCATGACGCGTATAGCACTGAGAAAGGATAAAAGAGTAATTACAACCCCAATTTTTTCAATTGTCCTTTCATGAGAAATATGGCGGTCACGTCCGTGTTTTGGCCCGGATCCACGGCAGGTAGTAGGACAATCGTGTGTAGACGTCAGGAAATCCGGGTTTTGCACAACCGGAGCCAAAGGACGTGATTCCTGCGAGAAACCAACGACCATCGCGCTGAGCACACTGCAAAGGTCCTCCGGAATCACCCTGTGCATGCAGAGAAACAAAACACAATTGTTCAACATATTAAGTCAGATATTATTTATTTACTGAGTGTTTAAGTTAAGTACACTTACCACGCAAGTACCTGTTGATCCATCTAAATGACCCGCACATAAATGTCCCGATCGAATGGCAACTGCATGTCCGTATTTCTTCCGGCATAGCGCATTATCATGAACAGGCACCTTTGCCTCCAGGAGTCGACCAGCCAGTTGACCATCTTCAGCATCCCGCCCCCAGCCGGTGGCAATACACAAATCGGTTTCATTGTGCGTCAGACGTTTTGTTGGCAGACACACAGCACGCAATCGACTGTTACGCGCGATTTTCACTGGCCTTGAAAGCTTCATCAAAGCTACGTCAAGATTTTCACAAGGAACATAAACAAATCAATTACATAATTGCATAATATTAATTACTACTCGCCATTTTAGAGACGAATGAATGAAACGGAAATGAAAATATCTTGTGGGTCATGGCATACCTATGTCATGTTGAAAATTGTGAAAGCGTTCGTGCAGAATTACTTCTTCAATGGGAATACGTTCCTCAGTCTCTTCATCCAGCGTCTGATCCCAGTCGCCAAGCACGGCTGTCCAAAGAGCAGCCAAGGGTAAATTAAATAAATCACTGCAATAACCCATACGTTACAATTATTATCATGCCAACCCGAATCCTGGATAAGTGCTGTTGACATACTTATTAATACAATGTGCTGCTGTCAGAAGCCATTCGGGAGAGATCAACACGCCCCCGCACCAATGGCCTAAAAACCCGAATTGGGGATGCAAAAGTTGTAGAGAAACCTGCAATAATTTTGCGATGGAATAAAATTGGCAATTAAACGTATTTGTTCATTTGATTGCATTCAATTAAATGAGAAAATACTCATGTCGTACATGCGCATAACAAATTTGCATTTCGTATTGATGAAAGTTGCCGAAAAAAACAACAAATACTGCACAAACAATTACATGTCGGATGTGCACGTGGAAAATGCGCACGTTTTTAATCAAAGTACATACAGGAATTCGATTTGCTTGCTCGCGTTGGAATATTTACGGTCTCGTCGATAGTCGATCATGTAATTTTGATCAATTACAAATGAGAAATTAAAACTTAAATATTCATTGAATGAATAAACACATTGGTGCGTATCAATAAGTGTTTTTCACCTGCCACGGCCATGCGCCACGTGCACTCTGCTTGCCGTTGATGATCCGACCTAAAGATTCAGCGCGTGGCTGACGTGATCGCCGTAAACTTGTTCCACAATCTGTAAATTCAATTCAAATAATGATAAATTAATAAATTAGACACTACGTGATGGATTCAAATTGTTTTAAGACGTAATAACATTAATCCCACTTTACTTTCATGTCTTAATCAACTTATTCTTCTTTACTTATCTTATTACCTTTCATAATTAGATAAAGCATTACTTAAAAATTAACAGGTGAATCTCATAAGCATTGAGCACTGAAAAATGATAACAATTTGGGAAATTGCTCTTTATTATTCATAATTTCACAAAACAATATCAATAAACTGATTCTAATTATGATAACGTACATTTGAGTTGAAAACTAATTTTTCACTCATAAATATAAATTAATCGCAAGCTTAATGACAGATAGATTTATTTGAAATTAATGAATACTGTCCAAATGATTAAAAGCATATTGAAAAGTTGATTGGTTATTTAAATTATTTCCACCGAACTAGTTAAATATTAAAAGAAACAATTAATACGTAGGTATATCTGTCATGATAGTAAAAATTGTAATGTTTATCTACTTATAAATAATTTTTGGAAACGTTCATTTAAAGTTTATAATGTCAAGGCTAAAGGTATGCTTTCTATTTTTTTTCTACACAGTAATTGTAAACTAATAAATCTATGTTTAGATAGCATATTCAGATTGTTTTAAAAACTGATATTTCCTGTTTGACATACCAATCAAATCTTTATCTTCATAAATCATAATGCATTTGATAATTATTTTAATGGTAAATGCTTGTTAAAAACAATTATTCATATAGGTATTCTCCCATATTTAATTGTGAACTGCCAGCAACTGATTTGCATTCATAAATGCATTAATTACCAATGTCAAAGTATTATAATTAAAATAATTTTGCAGTGCGCCAGACGCATGATCACCATTCATATTACCAACTTGTGTTTATTTCACTTGTGTTATTTAATTAAAAAGGATGTAATTTACTTGTCAATGGAACTTTTTAACACCCCTATCATTTACCTATTATTGCATAATTTAAAATTTCCCACAACACGAAACCTAATTGTTTAATTGCTTTCAATTAGAGCCATTACGTTGATCGTATTATTGTTTAGAAATGTTCAAATTAAATTTAGAACAATGTGCGTCATATAAGCGGTTAATTAATGATTTATTACATTGTTTTCTATGAAAAAGAAAAACGTTTTAACTTAATACACATTTCATGTATGTACGTATTATGTGTGTACTTGCAATACTGATTTACGCACTATGCGTAATTAAAAAGTGATTACCTTGTAATCATTATGTCCAGCGCTTTACTACGACTTGATCAACAATGTAGATTTCAATCAAAGTCAATTTCACTAATAACAAACCGAATTCACTCGATGCAAATATTCAAGGAACTTTACCCAATTTTACGCGGTGCGTTTACATTGTACCTCACAATGTACACGTTTGATTACCTTCGTTAATGTGTTTTAACGATTCACTAATTAAAATCGAGAATTTCACGACATTTATTTCGTTGGCTTCCTTCGAATTTCGATTCAGTTATGAATGATTAAACTCGCTCATAAATTTATTACTTTTACTTGACTCCAATTCGTTCGCTAGCAAGGAAAGTTTTATTGCTTTTGCATAATGAGACATTTTTGCACGCTCAATGTCAATGTCGCATTGTTATTTGCAAAACGGTATTTTTTAAATTTTTTTAGTATGTGAAAGACGCCTAGAAAGTTTTTCTGGTTAATTTGCATCAAACGCAGATAAATTATATAAAGTTTATGCGTTGTAAATATTTTCGGTGTGCTGCTAGTTTCCGTTTGAATTTGAAAATTATGTAAAGCAGTCAAGTTGAGTTGTAAATCAATAATAAATGTTTAACATGTGTATTGAGATAAAAATTGAATATTTACGTGGTGAATAAGCAATAAATTGTTTACCTTGCACAGCTGACATTGACCCAGAGAGCGTGAGCACGAAGTGCGCGCACAGGACACCGCATAAGATGAGCATCATCGGCGCGCGAGACGACTGCGGTCGATGCGCGCCGACATCACCCTGCGAATTGATCCTGAAAGGACGCCGCCTGGATCCTGAATCACTGAATCGCGCACATGAATCGCAGGGCAAACTGTAAAGGATCAACTTGATGCGCACACCGTCGAGGAAAAACTCTTAAGGAGAGCGCAAAACGCGTGCGCGTCGAGAGCGAGCCGAAGAATGAAAGAGACATGCGAGAAGTCGTTCGCATCCGGTGTTGTTATTTCGTTCCGAGAGCGCCATGCACTTCTCTCCTGCAATGCATTCGCCGGTCGAGATATCGCGCATTCGGGCGAGAAGCGCATGAAAAAGAGGCGCACAACATGCGACGACCGCAAGAACAACAACAACAACAATGCGGCGATGCATCGATAAGAACAACACCAACGACGACGACGACGACGACGATGTCAACCGGCTAAATCACTGCGACAGTAGACCAAACTGAAGAAAGTATTTTCGACGACGAAACTGCATGACCACAAAATAAGAACAAAAACCCATGCTTCTGTTTGCTTCTTTTTCTTTCACCAAATATCCTTCCGAACGCCTCGTCATCTTTCCAATTTCACATACAGCAAGAATCAACTCAATCGCAAATCTCCAAGGAGGATCACTAGATTTCTTTGGCTAATTCATCTTAGTACCCTGTAGAGCAAACATATTGAATGCGTCTATCTCGATATCAAATAAGAGCTGAAGGAAAAAGAGAGAAAGTGAATGAAAGTGTTACTGTTCGAGCGTTCCACGTTTCAAGCTACTCAATCAACACGCATTCTTCGTGCTCTTTTACTATGAAAATTAGTCTCACTGCCGTTGGCAATCATTTCAAAATTCGCCTCCGCACAACATCATTATCAAAGTGAGAACAAAAACCACCAAGGGAAGTGAAAATTTCCCAAAAAGTTCGCTAGATTAGCTTTTAAGTAAATATTATGATAGATACTCAAACAATTTTAGACTATTATCCTGTAAAAGCTTAAAGTATTTAATATTTTATTAAAGAGAAATTTTTGTACGTGTTAATAAAAGTAAATACGTTAAATAAATAAATAAAAAATGGAGAGTCATTGGGTTTCAAATGAAACATCAATTACAAGCCTCAAAATGACCGCAAATAGCGTAACGGTTGAGTGCGTAAAATTGGAAAAAAGTTTCCGTCTTTTCATTATTATTATTATTACTTGATCATTTCGTTTTCCGCGCGAGTAAATTCATATGGTGAATTTTAAGATCAATTTATTACTCGTCTCTCGTTTGTAGATTTCTAAATGTGATGTGCGCATAGCAAACGCAAGAAAAAATTTTATTAAAAACCCGACACTTGTAATTGACAATTGCGAAGCAGGCAGGCAGGCAGGCGATTTGCATTTACGCGCGCTCGAGAAATTGGGAATAATTGGGTGAACGTAAAAACGCATGCATTGTGAAATTACTTTCAATTTCTGACTTTATTTCGTACGTAATTGAAACTAAGCACTTGGGGCAATACGAAATGTCATAATGGCTTTTATGATATGCTACCGTCAAACGAACACTGACGATAAAGATGTAAAACAACTTTAAATGCTTCTCCTATCGCGCGAAAGAATTTCGAGTTGTGTCGAACGAAAAGAAAAAAATTAATGAGATACAATTGGTATGTAAATTGTGAGATTAAGAAATGTAAATGAACTTTTAATGCGTGATAATTTTACAATTGGACTGTTGTTGTTTGTTATTGATAAAATTTGGGTTATCGCTACTTGTATTTTGTTTTCTCGCTGGCGGAAAGATCGACAAAAATAATGCGCATTTTTCAGTGTTGAAATTAAGGTCCAAAATGCAACACAAATAATTCAAGAGAGGATTAATTCAATCGATTAATATGTTGTGTAAAGCAAGGTTAACATTTCTTTTTGAAATTTAATTTATAGGTGCATAGTTCCTAAGGATAATAGTGCAAGGTTACGTCTAGAAGGTATTCAAGATCGTATTCGTTGAATTTATAAAAGCAAACAACGTTGACAAGATAAATATGTACGTTATCGATGTAATTAGCGGGAAATTTATTGCGTTTGTTTAATTACTGTATTATTGTCAAGTTCACCACCTTGTGATGCATAAGTTGCAAGGTTTGTCGCATTGCTCTGTTGCTTAGGGCACTACCTTTGTAGTTTATGATAAGAAATGATTTTCAACCCTCTTGCAAGAATATTACAGAGATTACAATAATAAATTCGTATGAATAATATACAGTAGGGATCTAGTAATTAGTTAATATAAAAATTAAAACCTAATTCTCATCCCTTCGACTTCATTGAAGTGAGTCATACTTTAGAGGTGATCTCTATTAGAGGAGGAAAGCGAGTTGTGCTTGGAAATAGTTGAAATGGGAAATGCAACAAATTTTCTTAATCTTTTCAGGGATTTTTAACGTTTTGCAATCTTCAAGATATGCCCAAAGACCAAGGACCCAGGATGGGTTTTAACAGACGTAGAAAACACAATTTACCTACTACTTTTTAATGAGCATCTTTAACTGAATCATAGTGGTCAATTAAAGCACAGAGTTAATAAAAATTGCACTAACTGTAAGTACATGAATGCAAATTGAATGCATCAAAGTTGATGGTGAAGGTGATCGGGAAGTAAGTTTCATTTGTTGCTTTGACATAATTTCACCGTCTTAACCAAGTCGTTAATCAATTTATGGATAACATGGTAATCAAATGAACAACAACTACTCCAAGTAGTTAATCGTTAAACATCAGCCAATCAACACAACAATGAACAATAAAAAGTTACGTACATTATTTAAACTAGATGCGAAAATCATTTCAGGAAGATGCATTAGAAAGAGATTTGACTGTATTCGTACAATTGATTAGTTTTTTACGAGTCAAATTGACGATTAGATAGTTGAAATCTCTTCTTCGAATCTTTTTTGTCCGTTTTAGTGAAAGCGATGCAGCGGCACCGGCACCGGCACCGGCGGCAGCAGTAACATTAAAGCGCATTGAAAGCGAATGAGCGGAATGAAGAAGTTGATTATTATTATTACAGTTGAGCAACAAGATCCGCGCCTCTTGGCGCTGCGCGGAATGGAAATAGAAGATAAATGCGTTTCAATGGCACGTGCTGCCGAAGAAATTACACGATAATTACGCCTCGATGTTGGCCACAAGACGCATGCAAAACGCAAAACGAATCATAGAACCAATGAAAATGAAAGCGTGATATTAATATTAATTATTCCTCTTCATTTAATACATTTATTTAAATCCTCAACAATCAATGCTATTATATTCTCTTTTAATTATTTACTAATAAATTTGAGTGTATTAAAAAATAGTTGTTTGTAGTTATCATAAGCCAATGAATCAATAAAAGTAAAACTTAATTTTATCTCAATTTCATTGCCTTAAATTGTTGTTTCTTAATGAGTTTACTTTATATTTTTGTATGGTGCTAGCAAAAGGACGATTTATTTCAAATACGGTTGAAAAGTTTATGCGATTTGCGCTTAATGAGAATCGCGGTTTCATCGGAAGCGTGCGGCATTTGCGCGAAGAAGGGCGGGGGCGTCTAAGCGGAAGACGCGCATGCAAACTTGAATGTTCTGTTGACATTATTAAAGTTTGTAATTAGCGATGGCAAGTGGCGGATAAATAAGGAAATGAGGCTTTGAATGGAAGAAGATTACAGCGCACCGCGTATTATTTATGCTTTCGGCCACAATTGATTTTCTTTTCTCTTAAGGACAACTCCAACTCCAACTCCACGTCCAACTCGCAGGATAATTCATAATATAAACATTCGCTTTTTTCCATTTGCTGCGTACCAATTTTTTGTTGTTTAAACATTTTCTCTTTTAAGAATGAATTCGTTGTTCACATCGACGCACGTTTCGTTTGTGGCCTCGTTGCATAGAAACTTCATTGATTTCGCTCCAGTTTAATCTCGCTGTTGTTCGATTTGAAAATGTAAATGTCTCCTCTTTTTTTGTTTGCATATTGTCTCCAGCGCACGTTGCATATGCAGTGTGCAAATGCGCTGAGCGCTTTTCTAATTAATTAACTCACAATCAGCGATTAACAATCAACAATCAACAATGCGCACAGCGAACAGCGAACAGACGTAAGTAAGCAGAAGAAGAATGAAGCGGCCGACGAGAAAAATTAAAAGCATTTAGGGAAAGTTAAACAACACACTTGTTTGCTTTTCATTAATAAGTTTAATTTATAGCTTCATTAATCTAATTATTTATGCGTTGATTTTCCGATTATGTGAAGAAAGTATTCACATTTATTTTATTATTTCTATCAATCAATCAATCAATCAAGTATTTAAATATCCAATTGACTTTGGTTATTAATGGTGTTCATTTTATCAAAAGTGTTTTTCTTCTTTTTAGCTATGCTGCGAATGCAGAAAAGAAGTTGAACAGCGTGTAAAATGAAAAACGTGACGACAATTAATCAAGCGTTAATTAATTTTAAAAGAGCACAGAGAGTGTGTCGTTTATTTTGTTATTTATTTCTTGCAAATAAATAATTAATTGCTTAATTTTCCAAAAGTAAAATGTACAGCAAGTATTATTTAAATGGCTGATAGATAATTAGATTCAAATTGATTTGATGTATTTTCAAAGTGTTGTGCTAATAATTAAATCCTTTTTTTCATGGTTTTTCTATAGAAACAACAGTTTTATCATCATTTGTTCATTACGAGAGAATCATTAGCAGAGAAAGCCGCAATTAGTTGCTTGCTTTAATTGCCTACGCATATTAATTAACAATTAGCAATTAGCGTTCGCTTTTCTGTGAACCACTACTGACGTTTGGCATTAGTTTGTTTCAACTCACAAATGCTTTTTTGTGATTCGATTGCATAAGTATCAAACTGCATAAATTTAAGAAGTAATAGAAAATTTATCAGGAAAGTGGATTCTATTATGAAAACATATAAATTATTATCAAATAACATTAGTTCACGAATACGTATTATAATTAATATTTATTATATTATTTCATTTATCTGATTTGTCATAACAATAACAGTAATAAATTGAAATTAAATAGACAACATGATTAACTGTTTTATTAAGCAATATTATGACAAATATTGCATAGTTTAAATTGATAAATTTTATATGTTACTTAAGAATAACAACAACTTAACTCTTGGTACTTACATAATTTTATACTTCTGGAAAGAACACTGTTTTTTAGTACTTGGAATTCTGAAATTGTCAGCAGACAAAACAAATCATTAGATCATTTCTTTGAAATCAAATGCATCTAATTATTAAGCACCTGTAAGTATAAAATTCAATAGCAAGGTGAATTAAACAGTAAACTATAAATAGGTAAATGCAAATATTTTAACGGTAGTTTTTTATAAGTTTAAGTTTACGTTTATGTAATAGTCAAAAAGTTTCCACACAATTATGCCAGACGAAATAAAACGTCTAAAGTTACACTTGCGTCTATTTAAATTACATATAAAATTTTTATTAAGTCGAATGACATTGAGGTAATTTAAAGATAGATAAATCGTGTTTGCAAAACGTCAAGATTCGAGGTTGCGTTGTCTTAGAAGAAGGTGATTTGTTGTTTTTTTTCCACGCTTTCAAAGTTTTGCAAACCAGAAATGAAATCCATAGTCTTAATTTTAATTTTGCCACATCTCCAAAATGAAATTAATGATTTGGGATGTTTCATATAATGTTTAATCCATTTTTTTATTCAATTCAATTAATATTAGGTTTTAAATGTTTCAATTATAAAAAATATGAGCCCAATACAATTTATTGCAGCGTATAAATAAAACACCTTTGAGGTAGTTCAGTATCAGGATGATTTTGCTTGGAAAATACGAAGGAACATGTCGAAAAGAATGATTCTTTTTGTTATGTACTTCAAAGCTAAATAGACAAACAAATAAATAATAGGTACTCTAATTATTAAACAAAAATAATGGTTCATGGTTTTTGTTGTTTCTGAAAAAGATGATTAGTTATTTCTCGATATATTGAAAATCAGAAATAAAATACTTGACGTTAATTTAAAGCTGCAAAATTAATTCCGACATTATATTGCCGAGGTTAAAAAGTTTGAGTCAGTAGATTGAAGATTTAGGAAGATGAACAGGATTTGCGATTTGTAGGACGCGAAAGATTTATCAAAATTGCCATTTTAATTCCTGTTTGATTAAATTCCGGCTTCGGTTATTTCTATTTGCAATTTAAATGATTTTTTAAATTTATTATCACGTACTGTACAACAAGATATTAATTTATAATTTTCTACCGATATCACTCAAGAAAAAACCTATAGATGAAGATCATAATTGTGGAATTAACAATAACAAAGCAAAACAGTAAGAAATACCAGTAATGTATATGATCCACTTTTTATGTATTGTTTTTATAATTTATTAGCTATTTATAATTTATTTATCTATGACTAGAAACCACTGCTTAATATATTCAATTTCATTTTTTTTGTGGTGGATCTTCACTGCTAATTTACGAGTTTCATTTTTTAAGTTGTACATTCACCGCAGTATAAATTTCATTTAATAATCATATGCGGAATGTGGTTGTTAAATCGATTGAACAAGACTACAATGACTTTATCATCGATTCTAAAACTTGTGAAAATAAATGATGCATTATGTTTATATTCATTTCAGAAAACAATGATTATTTCAAGTGATGAAATTTTGATTATTTCATAAAAATCACTGACCATGGATCATTCAATAAAATAAATCAATATTCAATATTTATGAAATGTCTGGAAATTTTCCGTGTTAACAACACACATTATCAACATACAATTCACTTATCTTTACATATCGCATATTTACATAGTAAATGTATTTAATTAATAATTAAAACAACTACGACGAAAGCGTTAAATAAAAATGCGATATGCAACTCGTTGCAATGAAGTCTCATTAAGATAACTCCTAATAATATAATTGTAAATATTTAATGTACCTACGACTGTTATTTCCGCATAAATATAAATATTAACAATGCGCAATGCATAGAACTTTAGAACAACGTAATAATGTTTGAGATTAACTGAAAATTTTAATTTATTTAGTGATTCGTTTCTTCATCCTTAAAAACGTCAAGAAAAATATCAAACACGCACGATTTCGTCAATGCGTGCAAGAAATTCACTCGTGTGTTTTTTATTGCAAATTGACAACAATTTAAGTCATTACCTTGGTACAAGATACACATACGTAAGAAAGAATATTGCGTATAAACAATAATTATGAATTATTGGTTATTTTATTATTACCTACGTGCTATTCATGTGCGTGATTAAACCTGGCATAAATAATAAACAAAGTATGTTTATAAGTCAATAGCAACAAATGATTTATACGTACATGTGTATGATGACCCCATCGTCCATGTAGCCTCTGGCAATATGTAAAAGAACTTGGAACAAATTTTTTAACTTTCAGTTCGCAATTCCCAAGTGCTGAAAAAAAAACAGTGGAATTGGAATAATTTTAAATAATTTTGAATACATAATCGACAATCACCAAATGGATAATTTACGATGAATCCACTAACGCGACAGATATTTTTTGATTTCTAAGTTATTGCGAGTCAAATAACGTGAAAATTGTTAAAATAAGCAAATTAATTCTTTACGCTTGACTTAAGTCATTTATCACTCACCATTAAAGGACAGATATTTATCAGGAGTGTACAAAAGAAGAAGGAAACACATTCGTATTTTTGCATTCATTTGTTTCATTTTCTTCAGGAGTTTTAAAATTAATACAATTTCTTCTGTTTGACACCAAGTGTGATTACTTACTACGTATTACTAACATTAATTAGCATTTGTTTTTCATAGTCTTAAACAGTTTCAATTAACCTACATAGCAATAATAATATTAGCAACATTTATAAAAGAAATAAATAAATAAATAAATAAATAAATATGTAATCAAAAAGTACTATGGCTGTGGAATCTCTTTAAACTTATTCATATTAAGTATATCAATAAGCAATTAGTAAATATTCAAAAAATAATTATTTTTAGTTACTACATTGATCTAGAATTTGATAATTGTTATAACCACAGAAATTACACGATTAAAGTGATTTTAATTTGTTTATTATTTAGTTGTATTATTTATGTATTCCGTCACAAGTGTATGATTTGTATTTAGCGTATGTCCGAGTGTTATATTGATTTTGTGTACATGATAATTTTAATTGATATAATAGTCGATAAGTTAATGATTAATTTAATAATTAAACAATCTCGTATAGTAGTAGCTCTTCATTTTGTCTCGCAGTTGGCGTTCCGGTGGGCTGATGGCGGCGATGCCTGACGCGCTCATCTCCGCCACTCGTCCACTGCCACCGCCGCCCCCAATGGAGATTCCGCCGGCAGCAGCTGGAACAGTTGCGTCATCATCGATTGACTACACAGAAAGCAAATACTCGGTCAGGATGGTTAGAGTTAATTAAACTTTTACAATTAACTGTATGAATTATACATTTTGCAAGATATTGACTGTCAACATGAAATTCTTCTCATTCATTTCTTAATTAATTAATTATCTGCTTAAATTATCGCAATTAATTAATTAATTTTATTTATTGTGATAATAAGTATCACACTTATTTATGGTGGTAATTTATTTAATTTACGAATTTTTCTTTTGGTTAAAATAAAATTAGTTCAAGTAGAAAAGTGTGGGATTTCCAATTTAAAATAATTATAGTTCCTGAAGTGTTTCACATTACTTTACTTGCCAATATGCAAATTCATAGAAATAGAAATTAAATCAAGTATCTAATTAATTTATTAAGTGAATCAATTATTTAATTGATGAGTAACGATATATGACATTCATCGACTCTTGGGAAATATTCAGTTAATTTTAAATTATTAGAAGTACGTTTGATAATGAGTAATAATTGATCACTTATGCACTTCTCCATATACCAAGAAAATAAATTGCATTTTGACTGTAATTATAAAAATTATGTCCGATCTTATCAGATTTTCTTAATTTAATTACACTAAACAGCTTCAAATCAAAATTCTTCTAGACATATTTAATTTATTCATGTAATAAACGCTTCTGATGCAAATTTATCAAAAAATATTTTACGTTTTGTTGTTTAAATGTTAATTAAATTAAATCATGCACAATGCAAATGAATAATGAATAATATCTTTTTTCATATGCAGGAACTAATAAAATTGCATGTCTAGCAAATTTTAATTAATTGTCTAATTATTTTGCCGAATAAACAAATAAATTGTCAAAGTACCAACGTGATGCGCGTATTTTTTACAACTATCAATGACATTATACCTGGCTATTTGAAGAATATATTAATAAATTCTAATTAAATTTTTATGGTTTAATAAGTTGCATCAGGCCACATTTGCATATCTCATTTCAAAACGCAATCGAGAAATTCCTGTCATGTCCTTTGCATTTTAAAAGGTTATTAACAATAAAAAATGTTCAAGAAATACGAGTTGAAACTAAACTTCCTCAACTTTTTAATGCATTGTCATATAAATTATTTAATTTATTTAATTATCTGATCATTTATTAAATGATAACAAAAAAACTCTGGAAGAAGTCGAATTAATTTGTTTCTTCTTTCAATTGATTTATCGACTTTAGATTTGAATTATTTGCGTTTGAAAATACAACGACGAAATAAGAATTTGTTTATTTTTTTTCAAAGGTAAAATGTCGAATACAACCTATTCATTCATTGGTTTACTGCTCGTCCTGGAAGATGAATTAAGCCTTGACTCCTGACGTCAGCACAGTTGTCAACCGTCAAATTAACTTCAATTAACTCGTATGTAGAATGAAGACTGAATGGTACATGCTGCATGTTTAAGCTAAAGCTTATTGCGTAAATACGAAATACGAAGAACTCACAATTCAATTCTCAATACTGACTAAAAAGTTTTCCAAGTGTTTTATGCTCATCTTTGCATATTAAACGTACGCATGATTTAATTATTAAACTCATTAAGTTTCTTCTAGCAATTTTTCTTTCAGGTCATTGTCTTCCCAATCTTCGTCAAAGTCTTTAACACGTCACATCAACTATTTTTATCGTTGATTGATTGATTGATTGATTGATGAATAAAAATGATTTTTAATTTATTTATGCGTATTGTGCTTCCTAGTATTTCGAGTTTTATGAAAAATTCTAACAGGCGGTCATCGATGAGTGTGAAAAAGTGAAACTCGGCCTTAAACACTTTGCACGATTTGGTTTACGAATAAATGAATGAACAAATGCTCATAAAGTGGTAGCGCTGACGCGAGACGAATATGCAAATTAATTTCAACCGAAAAAACTGGCGACTTGGAGAATAGCAACTGCACTTTCACATCGTATGCATTTGCAACATTAATGCGCGGATCACAATCGCAATGAATGTTCAATGCAAATGTGAAACAAAATTGCGCTTCGTGCAATTAAGACTTGAATGATATTCATCGTGATTTCAATACATTAACAAGCATTAATGTTTATATCCGCAAGAACTGAATTAAGACATTTTCTTGATGTCTTAACTAAATTAATTTACTTAAACCATTATCTCTGATTCAATTAGAACCATAATCCTTATTTCCAAATACTTTTTCCATTATCCTTGAAAAATCAAGCAATTTCCATTTGAATTTAAAATACCTACATTTATTGCTTAAACAATTTTTATTTCCATGTTACACAAAACTTACTTCAATAGCGTGTTTGTTCACCAGTGAATATTCTACCTGCTCTATGACTTTGTTCAAAGTGAAACCTTTTCTGGAATTGTTTACTGGCGCTTCACGTGGAATCAGTCCCGACACGTTCTAAACTTGTCATTCCAAATATGTTTCTAGTCTCGTGTAACCAACCAAATAAATCGCAACGTGCAGTACGTAAAGTGACTTAAGTGAACGCGTTTTAGGTTTGACAGTGCTAGTGTTGAGTAAATTAACCAGAATGTAAACTCACCGGTAAGTCAGCATAATCAGCAGCGAGACTTCGATACAATCCATCATTGCTTGGCATGTTAGCGTTGACAAATCGATCGCGTTTTCCGAATCTAGAACAAACAGAAAACAAACATCCAGTTATAGGTGAGATCAATTAGAAAATCATTCAAAGCATAGATCAATCTATAATTATCCTACGCCACAACATGAATCATATTTACGGCAAACGTAAGTAAAACATCAGAGTGATATTGAACGCTGAATTGTGTCGCATTTGCATAAGATAAAAAACATTATGCATAAACAATTACAATAAAATACAAATGCGTAATGGACAACTTGGCGAATGTTCCACCAGTTTACGACTTGACGACATTTCGAATATTCGTTTGTTCAATTTAATGACGCACTTGCTGGTTTGTTCATTCGTGGAAGTCATTCGGTAAATTTATTATTTAATAAATTAAAATAAGGTATGATTGTACCTCCTATCAATTAAATTACGTATCACAAGTTATTTATTATTGCTAGGTAAGTTCCATTTACGTGATAAGAATTCCACTTTAATTTTTTTGCTCCTGTTCAAGTAAATAGCAATTGAATGATGCATGCTGCATGTGAGTAATACAGTTCTAGTGGTCAAACATTTAACGTTAAAGCGAATTAATGACTTGATTTATCGGCTGTCGATGAACAGTGGTTCAACTTGCTTTTTTACTATTCGTCGCTTTATTGCGTCAGGTTCAAAGGCTTAATTGCAATGCGTCAATCAATTCTTTCGGATTATTGCATTTCCTCTAAATGCGCTGATAATGACGCAAAGAACTGTTGACAACAAATATTTACGATGAACAAAACTCAGAATTTGTTACATGACTTTAAGCAAGCAAAGTAAATAAATCAAATAAATAATTATTATGATAATTTTTGCGTTCGTATAACTTGGTAATTAATAATACATAATTATAAATAATGTTGCTCGAGAGCGGACGATACGTTTTGTGTCATATAACAAAATATTCAGAGTACTCTTATAACTTGCTTAATTTATAGTCTGTTGCATCGACTTTCGTCGCATCAAATAAACGCCACTGCCCCTGGTTGTGCGCCTCCTTGTAGTTCGCGGAAACTTGCCTTATATTATCTCTTCCTTCTTCTTGGCTAGCAAAGGCAACCTTAATGCCGTCATCTGATATCACATTGAATTTGCTAGTTAGTATTCCTTGCCTTGCTCCTTGCTCCTTGCTCCTTGCTCGAAGGCAGCACAGGATGCAGCCCAACGTGCAGCAGGGATGCAATGGGATTAAAGAGTGACTTCTTGTTCCAGTTTTAATTGAATTCGGTTTTAGATAACTCAAGAATTCTGAGATTTAACCTAATTTACCTCTCAACAACAAGCAAACTTTCAGCACTAATAAGACATTACAGCTCATTAGTTTTATCCTCCCACATATTTTCTGTCCACCCTGCCCACAACATATATTCAGTATCCTGAACATAATAAATAATTATTTATTTATTTTTTGAATGAAAAAAAATTATGTTTTAACTTTTAATTAATATTCTGCAGTAGTAAAATGGCAAAGGTGTATTAATTATATTTAAAATTATTATGGTGATAACAAAATTTCGTTTTGAATCAGCTTTATGATATGCTAGCTTCGTGGTGTCACTCCACCTCACTCCAACGTTCATCCCCTGAACGAAGGAGCTTTGATTAAGATATCTAAAAGCACTCGAGTGGTTGGAATCTTTGAAGTCAAAACTTGCGTTGGCTGCATAACCCTGTCACGTGCACTACCAGGAAACTAAAGAGATTAACAACGAAGCGGGTTTCTAATTCGTCTTTCGCTTGTTTCCAAATTATGATGAACGTAAAAGTAGATTGCGATCAAGTACGAGTCGAAAATTATTCTCAATTTAATTAGCATTCAGTGCTAATCGCTAAATATTGCCTGTTGCCCGGAATAATAATGATTTAAATAACTCAACTAATTACCTACTTTGTATGAATACGTGAAAGCAATGATATCTGATAAAAAGTACGTAATAAATAATCAAATCAACCCCAAATATAAATTATTCTTTTGATAAGAACGTTTGATAGCCAGGAGGAGAACGAAATCCATAAAAGTTTTAGATGAAAGCGCAGCTTTCCCATTCGTCAATGAATAGCAATATCATGAACGGAATCAAGACGAAGAGATATTTCTTAGTAAAGTTATCATTGAGAGGGGTTTCTTCCCTCACTTTATGTAAAAAGTAAATCAAATTAGCCGCAGCAATCATACGTGGGCTTCTACGTATGACGAAAGTCATCAGCGTAATTGCGCACGGCGCGGCAAACAGACGTGTTAATTGCGCATCATTAATTTCGCTAATTAATATACATATGTAGACGCCATTAATGAGCACTTTATTACAACTGTTGCATCGCAGACATTGTCAAATGCGTGCAACTTGCTCGACATTCAAATGACACAACATACGTACCTAAGAGTGTGACATAAGATTAGACGATTTTTTAAGCGACACATGCAAATTATGCAAATATGCTGACATTCAATAATTATTAATATGTACAATTTATTTACAGAATGCGTGAGCATTATTGTGGTTTAAGTAGCATTTGAGTATGTGTGTTTCAGCGTCAAGTGTTATACAACTTGAGGACATTCAAGTGCTATTTGCGAAACACTTCAGACTATTAGTGCATTATTCACAAATGAATTGTTCCTTGTTTTACACGGTAAATGTTGTCAAAATAAAATACACGATTAAATTGGGCTTTAAAATAAGTTTTTCGGAGATTTCAATTTAGTCTAGGTGTTATTTTAATTAGAAATGGAGTTTGTGAAACGTAAAGCGCCAAAGGGTAAAATGTGGTAATAATTATAGGGGTGCTTTATAGACGTGATAAGTTGTACGTGGAATTGAATTATCCTTTAAGATGGCGTTGTAAAATTGAGGAAGAAAAATATAATTCGTGTTTGATTGTGGATAAAGGGCAGATTCTCACCTGGGGCGCGCCCTATGCGCATACATCCGCTCCAGCTGCTGCATTTCGATCATCTTCATTGCACGCTGCACCTTCTTGCTCATTTCCGGATGCAATGCGTCGAAAGTGCTACGCACACTACCTGCCACCATGTACGCGTTAGCACACAAATGTACAACAAACAGAACGCATCCACCCAACCACAAATACACGAAACAGGTGGACGTACGAGAGGGGTACAATAGTGTGCCTTTGTGGGCCGCCACTCTGAGGGGCGGTATGGATAAGAGGTGTTCACTAGTTGATTGTCCATAAATAATGATTAAAATACTAAGGGCGCTTCTCATTGCGATGACAATCGTAAGTTTTGTCTTATATTCTGTCATCTTGATGTTATAAAGTGGCATTTGCTATCATGCATAATTAATGTGATAATTATTTACACATTAAAACATTAATTAACGTATACATTGTATGCTTACACTCATGATCATAAAAATAATAATAGATGCATAATTATCGAGCAAAAAGAATAAATAAAAAAGTTTACGGTTTTTATGAGCAACGGTCATTTTTTAATAAAAACTTTTACTTTTGTACTTTACATAATGGCATTTCATTGAAAACAAAAATTTGTTATTTTTTACGAGGGGGAGGCAATTTAAGACGGCAAACAAAAAGAAAGTAACAAGGTCAAAGTTTTTACCGCGAAAAAAAGGACGACATTGTTTGGCGGGCAATTTGTGCGTTCTGCTTCTAAACTCGGTGAATGAGTAAAAATATAATTCTGAAACGTGTTGGACGCGTGTTAAAAAGTTAAGCGTTAAGTGTCGCACAAACCATAAAAATTAACCGGCGTCGAGCTGAGGAGAGCCGAGGCCTGCGAGTCTATTAAAGGCTTTGCGCGTAAAAGTGCAACAAATGCAACCACCCCCGGACTAGAGTTAAATGAACGTTGGACTTATTGCGTCGTTGACGTTTGCAAAACCGCTTTTAAACGCGAGATAAAAACCGCTTTATGAGCTCGTGATTTACGTCCCCCAGAGTAAGTACATTTTATGTTGCTCTTTTTAATTTCTTTTACTGTTAAATTGACTTCAATTACGTCGCCATAGGTGTTTTCGCTCTAAACTCTAAATAGTTTAAATTATTATTTCGCTTGGCACATCAGCTCGCAAGAAAATTGAAATTGTGTGTAACTTTGCTAAAGGAAATCAAGTTTGCTGATGAAATTTTTCCTCTTGGTTAATGAAATCAATTAAAATCAAATCAATCAGAGTGTGAAATGAATATGAAAATATTTTTACGGACATTTTAAATCTACTTAAGAATGCGTTGAACAAATTTGCGATAGTTCTATTTATTTCTTTGTAAGACTTGTGAAAAATTCAGGAATTTTTATGATATCTTTAGTACTTTTCGAGATATTGATGAAATTAGATTACATTTCTTATCAAAGAAATTGTGTTTTTAAATTAGTGATACAGAACTCCAGATTTCATTGCTTTCCTAATAGATAGAGATGTAAGTTTTTATGTAAAATTTGAACTAAAAGTTGAAAAATTTACATGATCGCTTCAAGTTAAGAATGCGTCCAACAAATTTGGACGCTTTAGTACTTTTCGAGATATTGATGAAAATAGATCACATTTCTTGTTTTTACTTGTAAAATTTTGAGTAGGTGTTTGGATTATTTTATACGAATTAATCCGTAATTTTAGATTTTGTTTTTTCTGCGAAGAGCTCGAATAAAATAACAAAATGCAATTTGGATTGAGTCTGCTGCCCACCTACCTATGCTTGTAAATTTATTTTTAATCCTATTGTGTATTAATTACAATTTACATACGCAAACCCTAAAGTGCTACGCTTAGCGCTTATAATTGAAAATTTACGTTGCACGCTTTTCCAAAGCGCGCTTTCATTCTTGTGGGTGGCAAAATAAAATGTATGCTTGTCCGTTGCAACTAAGTGGAAATTTTATTCAAAGTAAACAAGAAAGAACGGATTTCATGTTCTTGAAGTGTTGTAGTTTATAATTATTTCATCAGAGAACTAGGTAAAATTACATGAATAATTTATACCGCAGATGCACGTACAAAATATGAATTTTGAGCAATAATTAATTCATTATTTAATAAAATAATTAGTACGGATTTCACATTTATTAAATTTTAAATTTACTTCTTTTTCTCTTTGGTTAAAATTTCATTAAAATTAAAATGATATTATAAAGAACAATTGATGGTTTCATCTTCAGAAAAATTATAATTTATAATTACAAAGTCTTGCGTCTCTTTTCCGTCAGATTTTTTTAAATTAAACCAAAATATGAGAACACTGAACACTTGTGCAATGGACGTGCTTTGCAAGTGGGAATATTTAGCAACAATTAAATAAACAAAACCATTTAAACATTCCATAAATTACTTATGCATAAAAATAGAAAAACACATTACCTCGGTCTTGACATTGACGAGTAAATCTGCTCCAAATTCTGCAAAGTCTTGATTAGCTCGTCATTTCCAATACTTGGGGCAGCCACCGCCCGATGTCCATCCAGGAGGCAGACAAACGCCAACACGAGTGCGGCAAGAACGCAGAAACCAGACCACTTCATGATTTTATTTCGTATTTTCTCGATAGTATTTAGCTTCGGAGTTTCGCTTTTATCAATTTTTTTTTTATAAATTGCGGTGGGAATTTCCCTCTTACGCAACTGTTCACTACTTTCACGGGGGCGGCAACGAAAACGTTGAATGCACAAAGTGATTATCGATGGCGGAAGTATGGTTAAGAGATTGACTTTCAGAATACAGTGACTTTTCACTGTGAAAATTGCCGTCTATGGCGTTACCTGGAAAAGAAAAACAAGAAAATTACAGTCCATATTCATTTTCGTGAATATTATTTGCTTAAGGTTATAGGTATTTAT
Organism: Aleochara curtula; assembly: GCA_963978815.1. Lineage (NCBI taxonomy): Eukaryota > Metazoa > Arthropoda > Insecta > Coleoptera > Staphylinidae > Aleochara > Aleochara curtula. The sequence continues at coordinate 8,927,655 of OZ022221.1, read as the reverse complement.
TTTAAGTTTTAAAATAAATAATAATAATATTATTAGTGTTATGGATCTATTCAAAGTTTAATATTTATTTTAACATGAAAATAATATCAGTGGTTAAATTAAATCATGAATTTGAATTTCAATGGAAAGTTTAAGCACTATAATGATTTTGTTTATATTTTATCATCAATTCAATTATGACATTTAATTCGCAATTTCATTGGGCTATTCAATATTTCCATTGAAAATAATAATTGATAAAATGACATACGTTCAATAATACCAAACTTATGAACATGAAAGTTAACTTCATTTAATTAATTTTAAACCGGAAATCACGCAATATTTGATTAATTAATAATACCAAAATCAAGAAAGACATCGAATTGATTTAATTTGATTGGATTTCATAACATATTGTTGGTTTATTTTAAAATACAAGTATTAATAATTTTGCTGTGGTGAAAATAAACTTTGGTTCGTCAAAAAATTAATCAATCTAATTAATTAATATTTGTCACTAACCAATAATGACATATGGTTTTAGTTATCTACGTGCAACCAATAATAAATCAATGAATCAAGTTAATAAAATCAGAGATAAATGAAGAGCGCAAAGAATTTAAGCTTCAATTCATCCTTTTCTTCGATCTTCGAAAGAAAACGCTTCTAAAAGTTGACAAATTCAATATAAATAGTTGAAAGACGAGTGTTTATTTCAATAAAGTCCAATAAAGCACCTTTCTTTATTGTGTTTGTTTGATTTTTTTGTTCTCACATTTCTTCTTCGTGTCGTTCTTTGTTGACTTTTTACTCCATGTGTTTCATTATTCTTGTGTTTTCTTATTCCTTAGAGGAATTCTCTTAAATATTCCCAAAAGAATAAATGAATTATTAAGTAAGAGGAAATTTAAAACATGAATTCATTTGTTACGATTGAAAAATATAAAAAATAATCTATTGATATATTTGTTGTCAAAATTTCAGTAAATTAATTTCAATTATATTGAAAAATTAATCACGTTCCGTGTGACAAATGTGAACGCTATTCATGTATTGCGTATTGAGTGCGTATTTGCATTGACTTGAATTTGATGTATTGTGGATTAAAATAAATTTTTATATTTAAAAAAATGCGAATTTCATCCATTGATGGATGAATGTGAACATGTGTAGGAAGGCGACGCGGCGTCCATTCATTTTGAGGATTTAATTAATAACATGAAACGTAAGAAAATTCAATATGCTCACTGTCACGTCATCTAAAAATTGCGCACGTTCTCGCTTATGATTTTATATGCTACACTAAAGCTTAAAGAAGGTTCACACATTCATTTTCTGATTTGGTTTCTAATAAAATTACTGCATAACCCTAAGCAATAACTTTATGATCGTCCTAACCGAAATGTACTGAATAATAACTAAAGTTAAAGCAATAAGCTTTTCCTTCTCGTACATATTATTAAATATTTACTAGAATTCTTTTTCTTTCTCAAATATGTCCAACGACTGTTTTTCTCAATCAATAAATTACTTATTTATATTAACATGAGATAAAAGATGTTTATCAATGTATAATTAATTACAGTGATAAACGGAGCAACAAGTAAACGTATAGAAAAATTGTTTATGTTGCAAGAAATTATTCTTTGAAGATATTTAGTATTGATAAACACGCAAGTAAAGGCAAAGCATGCATTTGCTCGATATGATATTTATCATCTAGTTAATATACCTAACTAGAAAGATCTGCTCAAATACAAATACGCATGAAACGAACACAAATCGCATTAATATCCCACGAGCGAATACACGACGAATACAACGCGCATAACAACGCGTTTGCTAGATGATAAATAAAACGGAAACAATAAAAAACACATTAGACCCGATCAATAGCTCGACGTCGTTACTTTCGTTCCGCTTAGTATTTATTCATATGATGATGCGTTTTCCTCCCCCACGATTGTCACTCTGTTGCAAAATATTTATTAACTAAGACAAAAGTCAAAGACAAATAGATACTTAATTATTCAACTTCATCAAAACATTTTTAATTCAATTCCCAACAACTCTTTTATCAATCACTTGCTTGCAAAAAGTAAATGAAAGAAAAGATTATTTATGAATTACACAATTACCTAAATATTTATATAATCTTAAGAGGAAATCATCAAATGTTAATTCAATTTCCAATTGCTAAATATACAATGAATTAACAATATGTACTTCTAATCAGCAGTAAGTTTACTTATTACCAAAATTCATAACTTTCTCGACAATCTAATTAACGTACTGTTATAACAAATACGAAATATGCTGGTAATTTGTAATGAAATCCCTATTTGTAACTGAATCACTGATTAGTAAACCATCTGTTCAAACAAACAAATCGCTAAACATAACAAGCGCCGCCTCTCTGTTATAATTTTTGTTATTATGATTCAAAATCAGATAATTGGATTGAATAACGCCTATCATAATTTTGATTTACATATCATATGAATCATTTCAGATGTACACAACAGAAAGTAATTAGAACATTAATTAACGATTGAAAATCTAAAAGGATTTCATTGAAATTTGTTATTTGGCGTTATAAAATTCCAGTTATTAAAATAATTTATAATTGCGCTGTAAATAAATGAAGAGGAAATTCTATTCAACGAAATTTAATTAAAATCTCGTTTCCAATCAACTATTTTACTTTTCAGCAATATATATTTGTAATTACATAATTTACTGGTAGTTATTTTGAGTTTCGTTCAAATTATTATCATATTATTGATATACTTGTAAAACTATCAACAATTTCATTAACCTATTCATAATTCAATACAAGCACCTACGTCAATCAGTCGATTACACCGATTATAACTAGAAAAGCCGATAAAAAACACAACAGAGAGAATACGGGTGATAACACTACATATTTAATATAGTAAATAAGTTTAACATAAAAGTGGTTTACATTTGCGTAACGCAACTGCTTTTATCGCTGTTATTATTCTCATTTGATCGCAGCTTAATGCAAATATTAACGAGCATATCGCAATAAAATATTAATAACTCACGCTCGAATATTATATTATAATAGGTCAAGTTACAATAAATATTAATCCTCTTCTACCACAAACAAACAAATAAAAATACGCGCTAAAACAATTATTCATAGTACGTACTATGTAATTAATTAACCCCCTGAAAAAAGTTTAAGGCAACTTTTGTATATTTCACAAAAATATTCAAAAGTTTGTTTTTATTTTGTTCTGCCGTAAAATAAAACCCAAACGTACTAATTAATTTACATTTCGGTTTTATGTACCTATCATCAAAATCAGATAATTGGATTTTGATTTCAACCAAACGCTGTGCTTTAGAAATGTGATTCAAATGTTAGAAATGTAACAAATTCATAAACTTTTTCAATTATAACTGAAACCCGTACATTTTTCACTTGAATATCGAAAGGTAAAAGAAACGTGCGAAACCATACGACATTGTAATTGCAATCGTAATTGCTTTTGTTGTAGAATTAACTGTGGAATTAATCTGGCGGGCGGTAAAGGAACGCGAAAATTCAAACGCACAATTGGAAAATTCTGCAAGCGGAACTCTTTCGCTAGGCAGGGCGGATAACTGAATTACCTTTTGCAATTGCACACCGCACACCCGTGTAAAGTCACGTGAACAGCTTTATTTCATTGTGAATTTAACGCTAAACGCTTCAAACTTTATTGCATTTGACGGATTCTATCTGAAAAGAGCACCGTGCAAAATGTTACGCTTTGATCCCATATTTAATTTCCTCTAGAACTATTTGAATTAAATATCTATTTAAACTTTTACTTTATAATCATCAAATCCAACAATTAAGCTAACTAAGTAATGTAGAAAAATTACCTGAGCGAGCAAAGGAATAATTATTATCCGTAATATTCTGAAAAGTTTAAAGAAAGACTAAGGAAAGATGTCAGTTTAATGTTTGATAATTAAAATCTGATGACTTCTAGAGTAAATCTTGCTTTGATCTCACCCCTAACGTAATGCTTTGTACCATTTTTAAAATAAAGTTTCACTTGCAAAAATAAAACATTTATTTATTTGTGGGTGTGTAAAAGAGAGATATTGTTCTTAATAGATGACACTTGAAGTTATTTTCTGCTGTAAATTTCCACTTTTCCACTTTGTAATCGTATCGCAGTGAAAGAGCGAGCCGCATTTGTTGTACACTTGCGTGAAAGCTGACTAAAAGCTCAAGTGAAACACCCGACGACAATCATCATCTGCGCGAGGAAAACGCCTCATGCATGTTAACAACAATTGCGAAGTAAATGCGCGAAGAGCGTGCTTCGTATAAACGTATTCGTCACGGAAACATTGCAAAAATGAGAGAGCACTAGCTGAATGTTAATGTGCTCGCCGCGTTTCATGCATATTTTGTATACACACACGTATTATGTGGGCATTTAATATACACCCAAAAAAATCGGGCTGTTTCTTCCATATATTTATAAAAACTAAATCTCTGTTAATTTTACTTGTTTTTTTAACCAGTGATATCTTTTAATTCACTTTTGGTCAGTTTTCCCACTTTTCGAGCAAAAGAAAATTAAAACAACTGCTATGAACATAATTAAGAATTTTCTTATCAAACTCAATCATTTTTTCTATTTTACTAAATTATAAATCTTTTCTAAAAAAACTTGCAATGAAATTACGTTTAGTTATTCAATTTAATTCATTTTGTGGTTTAAATTTGTAGTACAAAATTATTTTTTAGCTCGGTTTATTTTAGGGTTAAATTAATTATGTTCTATTTTACTCAATTAATGGAATCAATAACGTTTAAAATTAATTATCACTGAACAAAATTTTAAAATATTCAAATATTCAATAAGTATTTCTGCTAATTTATGCCGATAAAATAATTTTGAAAAATCGCTTTACAATTTTAATTAATAAATTACCTACTTAACTAATAAATTAAATATTAATTTTAGTTTAAAAACTATTCGTAGGTTATTTATTAAATTGAAAATTTTTCAGTTTGTTTTACTTTGTGGATAAACGGTGGTAAATGTAAAACATGAAGAAAACCACAACATCAAACTCACCTGTTGAACCTCGGCGAATTGACGTCGCGACGGACTGTTGCTGATACGCGACGCCCGTTTATATACTGCAATTGCCGCCTGCCGAAGGGCCGCAGGACGACGCGCATGGTGCGAATTGGGGGGGACGCCCGCGCTTGACGCGCCGCCACCACACTCCTGCTTTACAGGACGTATCTCAGTATTTTCGTCGAAGCGTAGGCGATTTATACATTTGACTTTTTGTCTAATATTCATCACTACACCACAATATTAATACCCAAATTCCAATCAATTGATCAGCCGTTAATCCCCAATTCCACGTAAACCACCTGATAAAATTGTGAAGTAATCAAAACAAATACTTGAAACTAGGACAACAACACAATTTACAGAAGCACCTAATACTCAAATGAATAGGAATTTAGCAAATCCATTCCAAAATCCAGAACACAGTGCAATTCAGGAAAAAAAAGTGTATTCGCAATCCACGATTTGCGCGACTTTAGTCAAATCCCTCAGCGAAAGGATGAAACTAAAACGCGAACCTGAAGTGAAATACAAACGACGCTCTCACTACCTACATAAAACCACTAAGAACATGCCGTCAATGTTGCCGCCGGCAATCCACAAACCGCCGCCAACCCTTTTTGACTTGACGCTGGCAAACGCAGCGCTCAGCGAGATGCGAAATTAATTAGCATAAACAAACGCAAACAAAATGTCAGGACAATTAATGACTATGCGCCGACTATAACTATGCTATGATTATAATCAATTTAAACCAATAAATTGCCTGCCGTCGCTCGCTGAATACAACACAAAGTTCTCTCTTCTTCGAACAACTTTAGCAAACTTGCTCTTCAAATCTTCCTGGAAATGAATGAAAATTAATTGTGCGTGCAATTTATTTCAGAAAAATTTATCATCTATACATTCAAAAAAAACTTTAATCCTTACCAAATTAAATCACAATTAATCAGAAAGATTGAAATGTTGTTTCAAACAAAAAAAGTTTACTTTCATCACCCACTAAGTATACTCTTAAAATTTTCCTGCATCCCCTAGGCATCCCCATTGAACTATAATTACAAGCAATGAATATGAACATAAATTTGCACACAAAAGTCCATAATGGAAATGGAACTCAACAAATGTATCGTTCATTGAAATTTTATCGCACACGTTGATGGCTTATTATTGCCAATTAAATGTTGCGTTACTTGGCGCACGTTAATGAGCTCGTATTCTCATTGGCATTAAACGCTAATCGACGTTTCATGGCAAAAGCGACGCCGATTAAACAATTAGCGCAAGACGCGTGTAGAAATTGTGCGCGCAGCGCAAGACGGGCGCAGAAATTGTTTGTATTGTCTCCAGAGGCAATTTTGCATCCCCATTGCTCCATGTACTCATTGCTTGTGGGTGAATAAGTAATGGGGACATGGAAATTCTTTAGTAAATAAGATGAATAACGCATTGAGGGAAACGTAGATAAGTTTGTACTAAAATGTCAACTGATATGACTTTCTTCCAATTGCAATAGAAAAGAAAGTAAAAAATGTTCAAGTCAGGTGTCAAATTTTACGAGCAGCTGCAGGTCCTTACACGCGCCACCACCGCCGCCAACATAAATAAAGTCAGCGTCAAGTTGTACAACAACTCGATGCGACCGATGAGCAAATAATCCATTCCGCTCGTGGATCATTGCGTCCTCTCCACCTTTTCGCTAAAGTTGGATCGAGTTGCGCGCGTGCATGTGTGGCTCAAAGGATGAACGCATGTTTGCTTGCGCTTGACATGATAAAATTTATGCAAAAAACGTAACCGCCTCAAAAGCGAGGAATTGATGAATCATGACGCTTTTCACTCCAATACCACTCGCCAGTCATTTATCTTCCTCGTTGATTATCGTTATGTATTTCGCCATTACAAAATAATCATTTGGAAAATGTTATTTTCCGAAATATTTCATTACTTGAAAATTAAGTCATAACTTGGAAAGTAGGTATAATATTGCCAATATCGTTATTCAATTATCGCACATGATTTTCCATTATTATTACTAGGTACATCTACATTATGAATTTACACGTATTATGCGTAGCAACGTTTCCATTTCACATTCGGTTATGCATTATGAAAATCGATTTCATATTATCTTACTTACGAACGGCAGTGATGCACTAAATAAACCCGGCAGGAAAAACGAAATCGACGAATGCACATTTGCAAGAGGTGTTTGTACAAGGGTGCAAGTCTGATGTGATGGAAACATCCAATACAGGAAGCACTCAAGGAAATGCAGGGCTTCTGCCGAACATTGCATTGTGCTATCATATTTGTTGCATCATCGATCACAATATACAAGCTTGTTTACCTTGTGTTTGCTACCCCAACCCCCCCTCATCACCAACCTTCCATTCATAATGCAAAACACCCTCTTTGTCAACTCAATCTCTGGTCACTAAACCAATTCAATAATATCAAAGTTCAACGTAATTTCATTCCCATTTTTTACTTATCAACCCGTAAAATTAAAGCCTTTTTGCCAACTATTTCCAACCCATATACCTTTTAAATAAACTTTCTTGAAATCGTTTATAAACCAATTTAAACCAACTGAAAAATCATAATTACTTCAAATGCAAAACGCATTTCCGTCCTTGCTGTTTATAAACGCGACATAATGAACTTGCAAATGAGAAAGCAAGAAACCGGCTGAACATTTCCTTCGTCAGCACTTCTTCAGCTTACATTTCTTCTCACTCTTTATCCTTTTGGGGCATCAAAGCTTAAGGCTTCATGTTTTTATGATTATTCCAAAGACATTAGAAGTTGGACGACAGCTGCGGTGTGTTGTGTGCACTGCTTTGATAACGCTCTTCTTTCTTTTTTTTGTTATTTTTTTAAGCAAACGAGCAAATCATCACCCCGCATAATTTTCACACTGGCTCTGAATGCGTCCTTCGCACATCTAGGTGGCTATTAAGCCAAGCAGTGAGACGAAAAGAAGCCAACACTGATTTGCAAATAGTTAGCTGGATGCGCGCTAACTACGGCTGGGAAATGCAAATACTCATTATGGATGTATAGAACTGTTTTGGTGCTTTATTTGTTGCTGCAATGATTTAATCTTTAATCCTAAGAACCCGACATACTTTGAAAAACTTTTAAATTAATCGTGACATCACATTTTTATTTTCCTGCTTATTTAATAAACTATGCACCTTTACAAATTAGCAATAAATCATTAACAAATTACGTCAGACGGCATTATTCGCAAAAAGACCAGTGAAATTTATATTTGAAATAAAATATGTACATTTGACATGGTGCATAAAGAGCGGACAGCTAATAATGAACTGCTTTACGCACAGAACAAGTTTATACAATAAATAATAAATAATTTTATGACTGATTATTTTCTACGTATCAATTGACAAGTAGGTAATGCATTTTTACCTTAAAACTATGATCTAGAATAATTATTTAATTATTGACTGTTGCAAGGTATATAAATATAACGCATTATTAATTAGATAATTTATTGGACTGGTTCCATTAGCGCAGAGTAAATTCATTCATTACTGCAATATTTATTGGTCTCTGCTAAATAGAATCTCCTTCAAGAGCGTGTTCTTTTTTATCAAAAGCCAATTGACAATACTACAATGTTTGCTTTCAGATTATTGATCAGCGTAATTCAATTAGTTTTTCCATTACTTCAGCGATCATATTCTTCTTGAATATCAATTCCTGTTTTTAATTAAATATTACCTAATCATCTTAAGTTACATCTTTGTAAGTGCGTATTTCTTGAGCGCACAATCAGCCACGTTTCAAGTTTCAGGATCAAGGAAATTACTTATTGTAGTTGCCAACTTATTGAGTAATTTCCGGATTAAATACCTATAATTTCAGAATTGGTGTTTCTATAAATGCAACTAGAATATTTTGAAAAATGATAATAATAGAACGAAATTGTTTCGAGGTTTCGCAATTCAATAGAAAGCATTGAATGAAAATCCAGATTGCTGTCTTTCAACTGCATGCCTCTCGACATAAACATGACAGAGAATTCTTTAGAGATTGTGTAGCAATTTGAAAAAGTTTTTCTTGTATGTGACAGCCATAATCTTGTTCCAAATTTTGTTGAAAACGCATTCCATTATTAAATAATGTATCGCGGGTGACATGTGAATAAAACACATGTCCTTAAGATGATATATCACCATATTTAAAATTTAACATCCGTTTAATTAAAGGATTGCATAACTGATTACTTGGTAGGACATGCATTTTAATTAAATGTCTGCGCATCCAGCCAACGAATGATGTACACGGAACAAACGGAGACGACAAAAATGCAATTCCGGGCGGCTAATATCCGATAGGGGATTGCATAGACACTTGAATAAAGCTTTAATACCATTTATCAGTAAGCTGTTTGTGCAATATTCCTAAATGTAAATATATTAATGCGCATTTTCTATACGTCCTGTTTGTTCCACATGCTTTACTTTATAATAGACAGGAGATTATTTATGACCTCTTTGCTACACATATTGTATGAAATTATATTACATAGTTGTTATCATCAGTATATCCTAATTGAAATTAAATATTATTAGTTGCTATTTTTTAAATTTTAAATCTCGTTAGTATGACTTATTGACCACGATGGCAGCACACATTGGAACTTCATCTGATGCTATGTCAAAGAAACACATCTAACCTTACAAAATTGTTATCATCTGTTCCAAATTAACTGTGTGAATTACAACGGGAGATTAATCAGTGCAAACAGTTTATAAGCAATGTAAGGATTAATAATAGTGTTTAGTGCAAGTGTTCAAGTGTGATTGAAGTGTAGACATAATCATGTCTTCAAACAGAGATGAATCATGTCAAGCCATGGTATTTATTTACATCTAATTTTTGCATTTATTTCTGTGTAATTTTTGATCTCTTTACGTGTACAATTGTTTATTGCGGTTCTAGTTTGATAACTCAAATCATGTGCTTAAAATAATGAGGAACTTATACCATGACAACATAATGGCAGATGTTTTCCTCAAAGTTGGCACCAAAGTTCACGCAGCACATAGACTGATTCTATGTGCATTTAGTGATGTGTTCCAAGTAAGTGTATTTTAAAAGTATGTTATCCCAATAATAATCTCACTGACTCATAGGCAATGCTGACACAGCCTCAGTGGACTGAGTGGAAGGAAAGTCATGTTGTCCTGCAAGAACTTCCACAATGTGAACCAGTCTTTCATCATTTCTTAGAATATTTCTACACTGGCAAGATACTCATTACTCATACAAATGTGATGGGTATTTTATGCCTTGCAGACAAATATATTGTTAAGGTAGGACTGTCTTTATCAGGAAATATTGATGGAAACTTAATATACATCCATTTTGATTATAGAGTCTTACACGATTATGTACAGAATACATGTGCCAACATATATCACATGCAGCAACACATAATGTACTCTTTTCATGGATGCAGTACACAATTTCATGCAATCATGAGGAAGCAGCTGAAAAATGTATGAATTATATTAAATGGAATTTAGAACTAGTTGCAAATACGCCAGGTTTCAGTGATTTTGACGCTGAGTTATTTGCACACGTTTTGAAACAAAATGATATTGTGGTGTACAATGAAATGGTGCTTTTTAATTTCGTTATACGCTGGTTAGACTTGCAAAAAATTCAAATGCTGAATGCTGGCATACCTCGCAATGAGGTCCAAGTACATATGAAGAACTTGGTTGAAGCAATCATGAGTCACATTCGTTTTCCAATGATGACTCCACGTGAGCTAGCAGAACTTCTAATGTCACCATTAATTAAAGAGCATAAAGAGTTCTTCGTTGATCGTATGGCGATTGGCATGATTTTTCATGCAGGTCAGAAGGAAAGATTGCAATCGCTATGTGGTACTGAAGACGGCCGAAGATTGCTTACTCCTCGTCTCTACACATGTGACAATTTCAGCGCGATAATGCTAATTGAAAATGTACTTTCCCTGCCAAATTATCACACGAGTACATTCGTCTTTTACTCGAATATGTCAGCAGCGGATTGTGAACCAGAAAAATTTGAATGGGTTGTTGATTTATATCCAAAGGGTGTTTGGTTCAAACGGTGCTATCTCATTGTGTGGCAGGGTATACTTGAAGTACCCGAAGAAATCCTAAAAACTATTCGATTATCGTTATCATTTCGCGGGCAGACTGGGGATAATGACAGCATGAAAGTTCGCGTTGGTATACTGATCTATGCGAAACAGGGTGGTATTGAAAGCATTTACAAGGTGATTGAGCGAAATCATCAGTTTACTGAGCAAGATCGCTTGCTGAACATTGATAATTTTATTCCCTTCGAAGAAATAAACCCATCAGCCATAGATACTTATAATGACAACGCAATGGCCGAAGCTACTGGTCAACCACGCAAAGCTAGTCGATATCTAATTGGACCTAACTGTGATCAACTCAAAATTAACGTTGTCATTACCCCCAGATGCCCAGACTATGGTCATGCAAGTCAAGCGCCAAACGATGGTAGTTCTTATACTTTAATCGACTCTTGATGAGATGAAGATTAGTCTGTACTTAATCCTTGTAAATATTCACGGTATCTTTCACTCAGGGCCCTACTTGTATGTTAATTAAGGCATGGCCTCAAATAGGCTGAATGAAATACTTGTTTAAAATGTAACTCTTAATTAGTTCAGCGGTTTTTTTTAAACTTTTTTGTTTTGATAGAATATTATGAAAATGCAAGTAGTTCATTTTACATACAAGTTATGTATCAGCTCTGAGTTATTATTAAGCCTCCCGTAAATGATAATAAATAGTTTATCGCAGTTCAATGCGTTTGTAACTAGCTCAATAGAATGTCCGCAAATCGTTATAATTACGCCTTATCACACAAGATAAGCTGAAAGTTGTAGAAAAATTAAAAGCCTTGGTTAACCACATACTTATAATTATACGTTAATAATAAGTAGAAACATTTACCATTTTTACATGAGCACAATCTTAAAGATAATATAACAATGTATCACTGTTTTGTTTGTTTACATATTGGTTCTTTGTAGTTTATGATTTGCCAACGAATAAGTACAAAATATTGAATCACGTTGAAATGCAATTTCAAGGTACTAAACTAGTTGGGAAGACTTTCATATTACGAAAATAATCAATTGTTTGCATAATTATGGTTGCAGTCGGTTGAGGCACGTTGTATTCGAATCCTAACTGCCTCAATTTGCTCCCGTCCAAGTGCAAATGCTTATTGAGCAACATCTCGAAGTCGATATGCGGCGATAAGGGTGTATTTTGAATATTATCAGTGGAGCAGGCCAAAGCCCAAGCAGTCGTATGCATATCGTTTCCCTCATCAGCAGCTTGCGCCAAATCGACTACGGAGGATACCAAAGTTCCATAGTATTCAATTTTCAAGCTATACAGTTCCGAAATGAGCTCGCTCAGCTTGCCCTGAGTTGTATCGGCTGTATCGACAACATTATACACACTACCTGCAGTATTTCCATGTGTGCAAACGAAAATAATACTACGACAGAGATCATTAACATGCACCGTATTCATTTTTACGGAGGCACTCCACAATAACTTCATTGTTTTGTGGAGCTGTTGATGTATTGCGGCAATGATGAGGCGTGTCATCAAGCCACTCTTATCACCAAGTCCATAAACGGCTGCAGGACGTAGGATGGTGTAACTAAGCTCTGGTATATTCTCCAGTTCCACTTCTACCTGAAATAGTTATCAAAGTTTTAGAATGGTTTACAATATCAAAATATTTTGATAAGGATTTAATTTAATATAAAAATGAATACCTGCCGCTTCCACTTAGCAATATACGTCCACGGTTCCACTTTTTGATCCTCCTTGTGCGGATGTTTTTCGCTGGACGCAAGTTGTCCTGCTGAGAGTTCCACATACCGTTTGACGCGGTATTTAGCAGCTTCGCGTGCGCAATTTAAGCTCAGCTTCAAAATGCCTTCTTTGTAAATCGGATCAGTTTGGCCATGCTTTGTCTCGCCGGCGCAATTGATAACAAAATCCCAAGAGACACCATCAGGAGGAATGAATGCGTTTGCACAGGAAGCTAAAATAGTATTGCAATATAAGCGCGCAAAATGAATGAATAGGGTAAACTTACTTGGATTAATTAAATTGGCGCTCTTAAATTCAACATTTGGATGCTGAAAGTGTTTTTCATGTGGAGCGCCTAACCATGCAGTTTGTGGCGGCACTTTATCAACAATGCGCAACAGTTTGACTAGATTGTTTTCAACTAGATGTGAGACCAGGTTTCGCCCAATAAAACCACACCCTTGAAGGGATAATACAATTAATTAACAAGAAAGTTGATGTATTATTAATTGTTATTTTGGTACAAGGTTATCAGACGCCGGCTAGTCCTAATTTTGCAAACACTTACCTCCAAGGACGATGATATTCGAAGGCTCCATTGTGCGATACACCGCTGCTAATTTAGCAATTAGTACGCGCACGACGAGCGTCCGCAACCGATTGTTGTAAAACTTAATAATGTGTTATCATGTTCGCAGTTTCGCCGTCTCGTCGTGCGAACTTGAAGTGTTTGGCATATCGCCTGCACGATTACTCACCGACCACATGTTTGTCATTCCAAAGCAATGCAGGAATAAAATCCTGCTGGCCTTCGCCATAGGCAACCGTCGATGCGTTCCTTCAAGGAACATGACTTTATGACCGTTAAACAATCATAAAAGTTTGTTAAAATTATATAAATCACTTATATAATCAATTTTGCAACTGCGGATAATATTACAAGCCCACTACATATGAGATTATGCGGCTAGATTCGTTGGAATTAGAAGTGTAAAACTTTGAGAAAAGTTGCGCGCGTTTCTCTCCGTTTAGATTTTCCACGCCCTCATGGCATCCCCTAGGGAATTGAACAAAGTCCTCGGCACGCGCCTAGAAAATTTCAGTACCAGGCAAACAGGATCCAACTACAGGCTTCCATGGAATGCGATAGAAAAGTCTAAGAGGTTTAAAGTTATATAAACAATGAGCGCTTCTACAATTTATTCATCGCTTTTCGCTATTAAATGAGCGCATTGATTACAGAGTAATTCCTTGCAAAGTAATCACGCTGATTCTACATATTACGGTTGTACAATTAACACATAATTGTTTATTCATAACATTAAAGAAGATGTATGCATTAATCAATACTTTCACTAACTGAAAACTGAAACGTCACGGCGCCAGGAAAATTTTTCATCAGGATTGTAGCAAGGAGCACAGGTATTAGGCGCCGGCGGAAAGTCCTTGTTTTCCAAGCAGCCGCGTTTTCCTCACTCGTGAGCACGTACAAGTTAACAATCGATAAGTGTTATCAACCAACAGCAGCGCGTATTCAACTTCTGCCAACTCCTGCAAGTGTAACGCCCACGCGCTTTCTCAGGCGCAACAGGTGTTAAATCATAAAACCTCAGTGATAATTGCCAAGCTCGTATATTATCCATGTTGTATAAACATGCTCACTCAATATAAACAAGTATAAAGTAATTTAAATATTACTAAAACTAATAAAAAAGCATCATATAATTAATGCAAGATATGCTTTTGGTCACTGATGACAGCTATATTTATGGGCTGCTTGCATATAACTACGCTCAACTTGCGCGTCGCACTCGAAACAATCGCATTCGAATTTGGCAGTAGCAAACAGAATATGGTGCCGATTAATAGGACGACTGATACGGCAAATATGGGTATTTCGCATTGCGTATCCATCAGCAAACCAAACATTAAATTGCTCAGCATGCCGCTCACACGTCCAACAAACATAATTAGACATAGTGCCATACCGGCAACTTTTGTGGGAAATAATTCCACAACCACTCCACCGATTGCGATATTCGCGGTTGCCATCGCTCCTTGGAAGACACATGCGACGACCAAGTTTTGCCAGGATGCGCGCAACCAATAAATTACACCACTGGAAAGCCCACCGATTAACATTGTCACGCATGGAATTACTTTCAGCGATAATTTTCCCGAGAGCCAGCCCGAGATGAAGTTGCCAATGAGTGATGAGACTCCAATCAGGAGAGTTGTGCGAAACAATTTCCCGTCAAATTCCGGTGCGCAAGTTGCGTTTTTCGCAAACTGCATCGACGCCAAATCCTTGACACTTGCGGACGCATTCGGGAATTGCTCTTCGTACTGGGCGAAGCGATTGAAAAGTTCTGGAAGCCAAAGACCAAGTCCAAAATATCTGGAAAAACATATTTTGCCGTTATAGTGCAAGAATTTTCCACAGATGGAAAACACGTTGAGTTAGGATAACAGCAGATTGTGAAGGTAGCTGGCGATACGATACGATATGGAAACAATGTTACTTGTTGATATGGAATATTAATAAGTAACTGCAAACACAGGTATGATAAGAAAACGTATTACTCACCCAAACATGTTACAGAACATGATGAATGAAACTAGTAGCGTTGTGTTAAGCAACGGCCGACTGAAGATGCGCTTAATTTGCGCTAGCATTTCGCCAATCACCCGCCGCACTTTCCCAACGCAAACGACATCCGTTATGACATCATCAATCTTCACACCTGTGGGATTTCCTTTGGCCGATTTCAGTTGGCGTACGGGAAACTCATCGGCGCTACAACGGCAGTTCTCCGCGTACATTCCGCGCAGGATGGTGAGCGCCTTATCCCGATCCTTTTCCGCCGCATACTTGGGGCTCTCAGGTAGGCAAAAGAGGCATACGCCTGCCAGGAGCTCAGGAATAGCGACGACGGCAAGGAAAAGCCGCCACGCGCTTACGCCCCCAAGCGCGCTCTCCGGCAGCGGCAGGATGAAATAGGATAGCACGGGAAGCAGCAACCAGGCGCTGTTGTAAAACACGCCCGAATAGCATATACTCTTTGTACGATGCTCAGGCGCATGAAATTCCGAGATGTAGTTGAATGTAATGCTGCCCGCCGCCCCAATCAGGAAGCCATTGATGTATCTGCAAATGCACAATCCGAGAAACTGATACTGCAAGGCGCCCATCGCTGTAGTAAGTGCATCCAGTAATAAGGTACAGAGTAGCACCCTTCGACGACCCATCAAATCAGCCATAGCACCCCAAAGAAAAGAACTGCATACGCCGCCAACCAGAAACGAGACATTCAAATATCCAATTTCGGTGGACGTCAGTCCCAAATCGCATTGCGCTGCGGGGAAAATGTACGATGCTAAACCATTTTGCATGCCATTATTCAACAGACATAAGGCGCAAACTGCGACTAATTTGTAATGGAATGGGCCATATCCTAAAATAAAAAGAAGCAACCATCATATAAGTACAATGATAAGATTGTGAAGGAATGCGATCTTGCATAGAAAGATAGAAATTTACATCAATACTAGAAACGAGTATTTCTTCATCCCAAAGTAGTTATCGTCGTTAAATTACTTTTCCTTTAAGGAAACAATATAACAACTAGTTTTATTGCACGTGTAAAAAAACTGTCTGCTTACGCACCCAGGTTTTGTCATTTAAGTAGAAACTAAGCAATTAAGTCATATTGAAAACAATAAAAAAAGTTCTTGAGTTCTTAATGAAAACTATATTTACTTCATAATAAAATAATCTACAGTAATTGAATTTTATACAAAAAGTTAACAAATTTCAAGACATTATTGTGACACTTGAAAAATATTTTTCTCATTTATCTTAGCTTTTCTTTTATAAAAATTGATCTGGCAAAACAGAAAACAAAACTTTTTTATATGCTAGTAACGTGTAAACAATGTAATAAGCTTACTTAACACATGATTTAACAAATAATTGTTTTATTAATAATTTTATCTCACTTCGGGTATCATCAAATATAAATTAGATACAGATTTGCTAAATACTTTTCGAGTGCGTTTTACAATTCTATTTCTGCGTCCAACTACTCGATAACAATTAAAAAGTAACAAATTCTTGACACAGTTCATGTGGAAGTAGCTGAGTATATAAACAGTGTGATTATTACCGTTGTCCTTGATCGATAAAGCGTCAAGGACTAAGTCACATAAATAACTAAGAGCAAATACACACCGATCACAAGAATTACGTCTCTGAACACAAAGCAACTCGTTTTAAGTTCAATTAAAGTTGAACGTCATTCGGTAGATCTAAATACAGCTCTGAATTCTAAAATGCAAACGTTAACTATGCGGACGTTAAAGTCATTTACTACTCTGACAAATGTTTTAATCGCGTTGTCCCAATAGCCCAGTTTTGCGTTTTTCTTTTTGATTTTGCCTGATAATCTGATCAACAAGTTGCGTCGATGATGTGATAACAAATACTGACCATGACTTATAATATTGTTAAAAATGACTTAAGATAAATAATAACTATTATTGGTTAATAAAATACGTAACTTACCAGTTAATTGGATGGCTGAATCAAAATCTAGCGATTCATATGCATTGGAATTCTTCCCGGAGATAAAACTACCCCGTGATAAGGCACTAGCAACCACAGTCTTCGCACCATCATTGTTATCAATTGCTGAACCACAATTTGAGACTGATAACGAAGTTGCGCTTTTGGTGGATGGCGGTCCGGAAACGTATCCGCATTGATGATTAGGGGTCATGCTCACAAACCACTCACCTTTGGAAACTTTAAACAAAGTTATAAATTAAACTGACCACTGTTAATTCTTAAATTTGCAATCATGCACTGATGGATCAATTGTTATTAATTTTATCTAACAATTAATTACTACATTCAGGCGTTACTTATGCAATACGAGTTAGAACAAAATAATAACAAAAGTGACAAAACTATGTACTTAACAAATTGACCAGTACATATTAATTATTTGTTTTATATTATTACAGGATAATAAGACTTACCATATAATTATAAATGATGAGAACGAAAGAAATTAAAATCAGAAGAAACGATTTCGTGGCACAACTTGCTAAGCAGACGCGTAAGCTGGAAGTGAAAACTTTTCGATTCCGATTGAGTTTGTTAGGTGCGCGCTTTTGGGGGCGCAGTCGATAAATCGAATTCGTTTCGACGTATGGCGGGTGTACATCGAAGAGGAAATGCTCTATCATTAGATTAGCATCCTAATTATAAATAATAAGCGTGCCTCTTACCCGTTGCTAAATTAAAACAACGGAAAGTTTCTTTCAAAAGTGTTTATGAATTGCGCTCGGGTCTATTGACATTACTGCGATTGCAAAACGTTACAATGCAAGTTTGTTATAAACTATATAGAAATAATATTATACATTAGATTCGATACATACACAAAAAATGCAAACAATTGTCAATTATTTGATAATCATTTCCATACGTGCTTTCATTGACGAATACTTGATTATTTAATCATAAGTCACTGCTTCGTACTATAAACAATTGCGAGGGAATGGAAGCAATAACAAATAGTTTTAAAATTTTTAGTTTATTGCTGACTTAATTCCTTTAGTCCTCTAATTGCAGGGGATGTAATTTATTGGAAGGCAAACACGGAGCGCACCCTGCTTTGGCAACACATTCTCCTACAATACATATAATGTTGATGATGAACAACATACATAGTAATTACCTTTACAGTTCAATGCCATTGTCGTGGTGCATAGAACAATTAGGAATGTAAAATATGATTATTGGTTTCATTATTCATTGCTTTCTTTAGGTAAATAACAGTTTGCGCCAAAGTTATTATTTAGTCAGATTAATACATTCCTATCAAAAGAGTAGTGCTAAAATATTATTAAAGATTTCGCTAATTGTTTATAAATACATATATCTCTTTAATCAAATTAAACTTCGGTATCTTGCAAAATTAAAATGAACAAAAATAAGTTTTTAACAAAGCGCGCACAATCGTTTGTAATGCGTCTTGTATAGGAAAGATCTTAGGGTGAAGAAATAGTTCAAAAGGTCAAATCGGCAAGCTCCGATAGACTTTTCTTACCCGGATATCAGAAGCTTATAGAGGTTTAGCACATGCATCCCTACAACTTGGGGAGGAAAAGGTTTGCTTACGGGATAGCTGACGCGTATCGCTGGGTGACTGCGGTCATTCGGGTATCTTTTGGGGAAGCGACAACAACAGGAAAGCATAAATGCGTTGAGCGCGTTAGGTTGCTGAGTTTTTCCGTGCTTTCTCAATATAATGTTTTTCACTGCTTTTTCCTCGCCAAATGCCCCCAGAGTGCGGTAGTCGTTTTTCCAGGACATGCTTCAAAGCTCTAAACTAACTTTTATATTTTTTATACTTGTTTTTCTAGTACTGGTTCTTGCCTATTGAGGAGAAATGCACTGATGCTATAGAAATTCACGGAAGCTGCGCCGGACGGTCATTCTGGTATCTTCATCGGAAGGATTCATAGCAGGATAACAGGATGTGACGGGAGTTAGACAATTGGACTACAGTAGTATTGATTTTAATATTTCAGTTGCTTACGAGCTAAACGTAATGGAGTTCAGCGTGTCAATACAAGAGGATACTATGGTAGTACTTTACAAACACTATGCTAGAGTATAATAGGGTTGTTCAAATAAATATAAATTACTATATAGTCAAACTATTTATTTTTTATATATGTTAACAATTCAATCGAGCAAAGAGATTTGCTTCTTGCGTTTGGAAGAACCGTTGAAGTTCTTCTAAACTCAAGAAGTGTTGCTCATTTTTATAAACATCTATAACTTCAAGTAATGCTGGAGATTGCGTCGCTTTATTGCCCACAATTACTGCAAATGGATATCCGGTCCGTTTAGCATCCAAACATCGTTTTCCAATTGTCAATTCAGATCGGTCATCCAATAGAATATCATCTTGAAGTTCCGAATATCCGTCCAATGTTTCATAAACTTGCTCTGGTTTAATTAGTATTTTGCTATCCTCTTTGCTACCTTTCTGAAATTACAAGCAATATATAATTAACACCATTGTTTATACTCAAGTCAAAATACTAGCTTTTGGTCCTATGATTATAATTTTGTACGGCACAATTTCACTGGGCCATTGTAATGATGTCTCTTTCGATGCAACTTCTAATGAAGCAGCCAAAATGCGTGTAACTCCTAGACCATAACTGCCCATTTGCAATACTTCCTTTTTACCATCGCTGGATAGATAAGTTGCCTTCAGAGCTTGTGAATACTTATCTCCCAGAAAAAACGTATGACCAACTTCAATACCATTTTGAATCTTAACATTAGTTTCAGAACAATTAGGACACTTATCTGGATTTTTATCACTTTGTTCTCTGAGGTATTCAGTATTAGCTGTATAATTGCAAGTATTACATGAAAATATTTGATCTTCACCAACTTCTGAGAGAAAATGATACTCATGTGAAAAAGTGCCACCCATCATTCCTGAAAATCCTAGAACTTTCACCCATGGTATCTTAATTTTATCAAATATATTATCATAAGATTGGCAAATTTCCTCATAAGTCCTAGTGGCATTTTCAATATTAGTATCAAAAGAATATAAATCCTTCATAATGAATTGTCGTGCCCTCATTAATCCAAATCTAGGTTTCATCTCATCACGAAATTTTGAACTTATTTGATACAGCTTCAGTGGATAATTTTTGTATGAAATTGAACCCACTGAAGCTATCAAATCTGCAGCTGCTTCTTCATAAGTCTAAAAACAAAATACTGATATTGTCATATAATGATTTATATTATACTAACAGGACTCATTAAGTATTCACTTCCATGTCGATCTTTCACCTTTAATAATTCATTTGAAACATCTTTGTACCTGCCTGAAATATTGAACCAATTAAATATGTAATAGCAATTTTAATAGAATAACAACCTGAGGTTCTCCATAGTTTAGCGTTAGTTAATGTTGGAAATGATATCTTCTGAGCATGAACTTGTTTCATTTCATTGTCAATAATTGTTGTTAACTTGTTTAATGATCTTACACCAAGGGGTAATAAATGAAAGCACCCAGGACTGGACTGCCATACAATACCATTATCTAGCATTAGCTAAAATTTATGATAATTTGTATTTTTGTGTTTACAATCAAAAGTAATACCTTTTGACTTTTTGATAAACCATCATGAATTGTCTCAATATTCTTCTGTAGTGTAGTCATAGGTTGAAATAACTTTGAAGTCGTATTGAAAATACGATTAGATCTCATCATGTAATTAACAGATCCAAAATTGTTAACAATAACAAACAATAAGAATTTTCAGAACACAGGGTTAACGCATTAAGAACCGTAATGGCAGTGGCTAACAAGTTGCCTAATATGGGAAGTTGATATTATGGATTAGAATCATCATGAAAATTAATAGGTTAGTATCAGGACTTAATTTTCTTGTCCACAGGTTTATTTTACGAACTCTCCTAATTGATGGTAATTTTTCAGTTTCTAACCAAAAACTCACATTGAAATGGGATTACAATCATCACATAAATTGGTAGGTCCATCATTATTGCAACAATGACAACAACTTGGGTTGTAATTGGCTTAGAGTCATCAGGAGAATTGGTAGGCTCATCGTTATTACAACAATGGTTAGTAAATTGGATTTAATATTCTTGTCTACTACTTTATTTTATGAACTCTCCTAATTGATGGTAATTTTTTCAGTTTCTAGCCAAAAACTCCAATTGAAATGTGATTACAATCATCACATAAACTGGTAGGCTCATCGTTATTACAACAATGGTTAGTATTAGGATATAATTTTCTCATCAACTGGTTTATTTTATGAACTGTCCTAATTGATGGTAATTTTTTCAGTTTCTAGCCAAAAGCTCCAGTGAAATGGGATTGCAATCATCATGAAAATTGGTAGGCTTATTGTTATTGCAACAATGACAACAACTTTGGTTGCAATTGGATTAGAATCATCATGAAAATTGGTAGGCTCATTATTGTTGCAACAATGACAACAACTTGGGTTGTAATTGGATTAGAACCACCATGAGAATTGGTAGGCTCATTGATATTGCAACAATGGTTTGTATTAAGATTTAATTTTCTCATCAACTGGTTTATTTTATGAACTCTCCTAATTGATAGTTTTTTTTCAGTTTCTAGCCAAAAACTCACATTGAAATGGGATTGCAATCATCATGAAAATTGGTAGGCTTATTGTTATTGCAACAATGACAACAACTTTGGTTGCAATTGGATTAGAATCATCATGAAAATTGGTAGGCTCATTATTGTTGCAACAATGACAACAACTTGGGTTGCAATTGGATTAGAATCATCATTAAAGTTGGTATGCTCATTGTTATTGCAACAATGACAACAACTTGGGTTGTAATTGGATTAGAATCATCAAGAAAATTGGTAGGCTCATTGTTATTGCAAAAATGACAACTAGTTGGGTTGCAATTGGATTAGAATCATCATGAAAATTGGTAGGCTCATCGTTATTGCAACAATGGTTAATATTAGGATTCAATTTTCTTTTCGACTAGCTTATTTTGTGATAACTAATTATGTATTCTTACAGAAAATTGATCATAACTCCACTTCTGATGCAGCCAGCTGGAACAAACTTGGTAAGTATGTTGGCACATGTACTTCGGTACATGCTTGCCACATGGTTTTATTGTAACCCTCATAGGTTATGCACAATAACTAATTATGTATTCTTACAGAAGATTGATCATAACTCCACTTCTGATGCAGCCAGCTAGTACGAACTGGGTAAGTATGTTGGCACATGTGCTTCGGTACATGCTTGCTCCTTATTTTTATTATAACCCTTATAGTTCACCCACAATAACTAATTATGTATTCTTACAGGAAATCCATCATAACTCGACTTCTGATGCAGCCAGCTAGTACGAACTGGGTAAGTGTGTTGGCACATGTGCTTCGGTACATGTTTGTCCCTTATTTTTAATATAACCCTTATAGTTTACCCATAATAACTAATTATATATTGTTACAGAAAATTGATCATAACTCCACTTGTGATGCAGCCAGCTAGTACGAACTGGGTAAGTGTGTTGGCACATGTGCTTCGGTACATGTTTGTCCCTTATTTTTATTATAACCCTTATAGTTTACCCATAATAACTAATTATATATTGTTACAGAAAATCCATCATAACTCCACTTCTGATGCAGCCAGCTAGTACGAACTGGGTAAGTGTGTTGGCACATGTGCTTCGGTACATGTTTGTCCCTCATTTTTATTATAACCCTTATAGTTTACCCATAATAACTAATTATATATTGTTACAGAAAATCGATCACAACTCCACTTGTGATGCAGCCAGCTAGTACGAACTGGGTAAGTATGTTGGCACATGTGCTTCGGTACATGCTTGCCCCTTATTTTTATTATAACCCTTATAGTTTACCCATAATAACTAATTATGTATTCTTACAGAAGGTCGATCATAACTCCACCAGTGATGCAGCTAGCTGGAGCAAATACGAAGTTTGATTATTTTACATAAATAGTCGTCAAGTTTATTAAATAATTAAATACATCTCTTTGCGTTTATGCATACCTGATACGAAATCTTAATTTTGCCGTTCTGAAAATGAAATTTTCGACCAATATTTTTTTAAAAATGGCGGACTTTTGGCATCCATTTTTTAATTAAATTTACCTCTTTGCGTTTATGCATACTTGATACGAAATCTTAATTTTGCCGTTCTGAAAATGAAATTTTTGATCAATATTTTTTTTAAAATGGCGGGCTTTTGGCATCCATTTTTTAATTAAATTTACCGCTTTGCGTTTATGCATACTTGATACGAAATCTTAATTTTGCCGTTCTGAAAACGAAATTTTCGATCAATACTGGGTTGAAAATTTCGTTTTCAGATCGTCAAAATTAAGATTTCGTATCAGGTTTGCATAAACGCACAGAGATATATTTATTTAAAAAGTTGCGTACTAAATACACACACATGCACACCCAGTGATTCACATATACACCAGATTCATTTATGTGAAGGGGTATTTTTAAAACATGGATTACTCATGAACCAGTAGTCCTAGAGCGGAGTACGATACCTCATTTTAATCAGGGCGGTTTCCTTTATCTGTCATGAAACACTAAACCTTATTGGACACTATTTAAAATTAAAAATTAAACAATTTTAGGACAAAATTCAATGTAGGCAACCAGTATGACTTGCCGTGTGTCGCCATCTCGGATGAATCTGTGATACTAATTTGGCCATCTATTGGGACTTTAGCGAACTAACATTGCCATAAGGAAATACATAATGTTTAAAATATTAAATTTGCAACGCCATTTATAGAACAGGAACTAAGAAACCATAAGAACCGTCTACAAATTTATTGATTATCACAGTCTACAATGAAATAAGAACTAGGATTAAAATTAAATATGATTACGAATAAGAACTAGCATGCATGCTTACCTACGCACAACAGTTAAGGCAGATTCACTTTATTGATCAGCTATTATGGGTGAGTGGCTAATCAGCTGTTATTGCTGACTGTCTAAAAGAATACAAGCTAAGATTAAAATTAAATATGAATACAAATCAGAACTTGCATGCTTACCTACCCACTGCATTTGAAGCAGACCCTCTTTACCAATCAGCTGTTATTGATAACTGACCAATTGCTGTATTGGGGGACAGTCTACAATGAAATAAGAACTAAGATTAAAATTAAATATGATTACGAATAAGAACTTCCATGCTTACCTGTTTAATGCAGGTCCTCCTTAGCAATCAACTGTTTTGGGTGGTTGACTAATCAGCCATTATGGGTCTCTCTCTCTCTCTTTGAATAAGACTTGGTCTTGTTAATTTCACGCCTCGGGTGTCTCTTGTGATTTCAATGTCCACGAGTCTGACCATCTCTTTGGCGGTCTGCCTGGTGGTCTGGTAGTTTCTGGCTTAGCTGTTTTTGCCCATCGCGCAATGCGATGGTCGTCCATTCTGTCCACGTGCGCATTCCAGTCCCTCCTTCTGGATCTGGTCCATCTCACGATGTCTTGGATTTTCAGCTCGCTTCTGATTGTGGTGTTCCTTCGATGATCCAGTAGTGTAACTCCTTTAATGGATCTGAGTGTTTTCATCTCTGTTGTTCTTACTATTTGCTTCGTTTTTCTAGTATCCGCTCTCGTTTCGACGGCATAGGTTAGGATGGGTCGTACGCATGTTTTGTAGATTCTTGTCTTCGTTTCTTGTGAGAGGTGTTTGTTTCTCCATATAATTGGAGCCATAGTTGTTGCTTATGGGTGATTGTCTAAATTAAAATAAGAGATAGGATTAAATTTAACATTTAAAAACAAAAGAGGATTTCTCTGCTTACCTACTCACTACATTTGAGCAAAGATTGAAGTAGATCAACTCAGTCATTGTGTGCAACAACCTATAAGAAAACCAAAAATTAAATACTTAAACCATAAGACCTAGGATTAAGCTTAAAAGTGAGTAAAAACGAGGTTTTGCATGCTTACCTACTTGCTAAATTTGAAGCAGATTGTATTTACAGGTTAGCGAACATGAGTGAGAATCTGAAAGAAAACAAAAAATTGTTAAGAGTACATGCAATAGTAACTGTAAGATCAGATACATTAGAATTAAAATGAAATGATAAAATACAAACATGAATATGCATATTTATGTACTGACCAAGCTTGAAGTAGCTCATCTGTCCAGATCAGGTATAATAAGCAATTAAAGAAAACAGCCAATTAATGTTTTTGGAACCATTGAAGCAAAATAAAATAGTAACTGAAATCAGGATAAAAAAGAAAAACTACTCACCAAGTTTCCAACATATTGTTCTCATTCCTCTTCTCTTTGTTTGCATCTGTTTTAGATTTGGGAGACCTTATTAGCGATTTTATATAAACTCATGGCAACTCTGACGAACTCTTGTTGTCATTCAGCATCAAGCACTCATAGATTTGGAGTCATTGATGATGAACTAAAAACATTACACACTTTTGCAAATAAGGAATTGCTTTCTTTGCTAACTTAAGAGGAAAACTATTAGCAGCAGAAATAGGAACAATAAGGAATAATAAGTATGACTTACCAATTCATCTTTATTGCCAGACCACCATGTGCCATAAGCATTTTGACTCGAAAGCTGCCAGCCATTTGCAGCCCATTTTCTGATGTTTATATGAAGTAGCTCTTTCAATCAAGATTTCTTGCTGGCACTCAAACTTCTGAGTCCTTCACTTCTGTACTTGAGGCATACCTTTAAAATAAAGAAGTGTTTACATTTTAAAAGACTCTTTGAAATAGAAATGGAATAGGAGTAGTGTTCAATGATGAAAAGAAATTAATAAGGGGCAATGAAATGGGGGATTGTAAATGAATGAATAAACAAACTCAACCCCTTAAAAGGGTATTAATGACTAATACTAAAATAAATTAAGTACCTTAAGAAATGCAGATTTGTCAAAAATATGTTGACGATTTGTGGTTTTCTGTGCCAATTGGTTTACCAATGAATCATAATTGTATTAAATTCTATTCTATTGATTACAATATGCGTAATTAGATTAATTAAGTTTCATTAGAACCGAACAAACAACAAACACAAACCATTCGGCACGCACAACAGCTGATCAACTGATCAACGCTAATCAGCATCAGCATACTAGCCATTGGGGCGTGTGGTTGCAAGTACTATGTGTTGCCTATAATATGACTGAACGTATCTGCAACGTATTGTACAATTAATTAGGGAGCGACGTTAAAATACTTAATAAATTGTTTTCAATTCTATATTTGAGTGTATAAGGGCAAGATCAAATTTAACTAGAGCAACAACACTCCATAGCCTAGTTGTAAAGGCTATGGATGTGATCTGTGTGTCTCAGGTTCGAATCCCGAGACTGGCAACTTATATTTAAGTTTTAAATTCTATATTTGAGTCTATAAGGGCAAGATCAAATTTAACTAGAGCAACAACACTCCATAGCCTAGTGGTAAAGGCTATGGAAGTGATCTGAGTGTCTCGGGTTCGATTCCCGAGAATTACAACTAAAATTCTTAAATTTTCAATTCCTTGTACGCTTGGGGCCCCCTTCGGACTTAGCTTAAGTCCAGAGGGGCCCCCAGAGCGTACAGGGCCCATTTTTAATTTTTGAAGCCCGTACGTTAAGATTGTCTTGTGACGGCCCACCCCGCCGCTTCGCTCCCCGGCAGTAGACTGCCTCCCCATTCCCGATTTTCGTTACCAACAGGCCTCGGTTTGTGACGTCATAGAGCAGGGGGCGCCTCTCTTGTCAAGTATTATTTTCCAAGTGCTTGCTTGGAATACAAGTGCTATGGCCAATTGAATGACCATCCTACACAAGAAGTACCTCTGTCTGACGCCAAGTAACTATTTGGGAAGTATTTGCCGTTTGAGTTTTAAATTCCGAAAAATTTGAGACCTCAGGATTCGAACCCGAGACCTCACGGTTACTGGGCATGTGTTTTACCACTGCACCACGAACTGTCTTACTATAACTGAATTAAAACTTATATATGAATGCAATTTTATTCCATAGGTATTAAAACATTTTTAAACTACCGCAGAGTTCAGGATACGAACTCGGGATCTCGCATTTACCTGTCGGGCTCTTTACCCATGTACCATTAACTGTCATACAATAAAGGAATTAAAACTTATAATTGTGTATTGATTCTGTACACACCCTTAAGCTCCATCTTATCAACTATGATAACTACATGATTTGTTACTAATTTTAGTGGTAGTACCAATAGTAATATATTGAGCAATCCTTCTTTTATATAAAAATAAAATATATAAGCTTATAAAAAGTTTATCTTAAATGTGTCTGTACCTTGTCAGCCAATTATAAAAGAATTCTATTACAAAAACGGATATAAAAACCATACAAGTAATGTGCCAAGAATAATATAAATAAATAGTAAATAAAAATAAAGTTACATTGTAATAATGCCGTTGTCAAACCGTGTTTATACATCCAATATAATTATTCTTTAATGTGCAAAAAACTTTTACAAAAGTTTTGAAATCTAATACCAGCGCCGTCTATGGACATAACTATCAACTCGCATAAGGAAAAACTCGATCATCAATTTCCTTATACAATTCCCAAACGATGAGACTCCACTCTCCAGAAGCAAGTTGACGAACTGCCGTCGCGTCATAGCATTGTAAAACCTGGTGGGCCAGTTACCTGAACAAGTGTGTGTAAACACTGCAATTGTGCAGCTTTATCTTTTATAATAGTAATTGTTCATTTATAAATTGTTCTTGAATAAATTAAAGGTTGAATTCACTGGAAGTTGAAAACTGGAAGATAATATTTAACTTGATTTAAGTGTTCATACTCACTTGATTCACAGCATGAATGTGTTTGCACTACTCAAAGAATCTTAATTGTAACTTTGTGTTGATCAGGGTTAAGAGTATTACGTAACCTTATGTTTATTATTTAAAAAATGCACTTCAAGAACTTTCCTGAATTGTTGCGACGAAGCACACGTACATTGTGTAAAAGTAATCATGTAATTATATATGAATTTTAGTCTCATAAATAGAATTTATACATATTTATGTTTACAGTTAAACTTAAGTCAAAGCATACAGATCTCATCAGAGAAACATGACAAACGAGAGCAAAGACGGCAAGAAATCATGGCAAGGGGCCTGCCAAAGGTAAAGCCGATACCTGGAGTCAAAGACATTATTCTGGTTGCTTCAGGTAAAGGAGGTGTTGGCAAAAGTACTACAGCAGGTGACTTGAATTTAAAAATACCTAAAGCAATAATAGTAATTATAGAAATGAACTTGTAGTTAATTTGGCCACAGCTTTAAAACTACAATATCCTACAAATAATATAGGACTACTGGATACAGATGTATTTGGTCCAACTGTACCTCAAATGATGAATTTAAATGACACACCAATTTTAAATGATGATAATTTAATGGAGCCATTGGTGAACTATGGTGTAAAATGGTAAATTGTCTTCTAACATTATAGCTGCTTATTTTATAAACAAATTGCAGTATGTCAATGGGTTTCCTAATTGAGGAATCTGCAGCAGTTATATGGAGAGGCTTAATGGTCATGCAAGCACTTGAGAAATTGATGAGACAAGTGTACTGGGGTCCAACAGATTATCTCATCATTGACACTCCACCAGGCACAGGAGATACACACTTGAGTCTAGTACAAAATCTTCCAATCACTGGAGCAATATTAGTAACAACACCACAAAGCGCATCCATTCAAGTAACGCGGCGTGGTGCTAAAATGTTCAATAAATTAAATATACCAATTATTGGGCTTGTAGAGAATATGAGTTCTGTGAAATGTCCAGCATGTTTAAACGACGTGCAGTTATTTGGAAATGGCGTTCATGAACTTGCAGAAGAGCTGGATACCAAAGTGTTGACTTCAATACCATTGGAGAAAGATGTGGGCTCCTCATCTGATAAGGGTGTTCCAATTTGCATATCAAAACCAAATAGCACTGGTGCTAATTGTTATAAAAATCTTGCCATTCAAACAAAGGACTATGTAACGCAGACGAGTGATACATAAACGCAAGCCTAATCGCTAGGTTTGTAATAAAAATACGATATTTATTAGTGAACAACCCAACAGAATACGATTCGTTCGATAATTGCACATTGTTCGGAACATTGCAAATCATTAGCGATTAACATACCAGTTGCGTGTTGCCTTATTTCAAACTGTTTTCATTGCGTTTTATATTTACGAGATTATAATATATGATTTTAAGTACGGTCTTTGAGACACACACTGTAATTGCACAATAATCATACATACATGGTGTTCTAATATAATTCGTAAAAAAGTGTTTATCTTATCGCATTTGCCGTCATATAAACACCTAATATGTGACGAACGAATTTACAATGTCACAGATTCAGTTTACAATGCCATAAGACTCCTGGAAATAATCTCAAAATCAGTGGCAAGTCGCGCGAAACAAAAATACTGAAAACGCTATATTGCTAAACATTCTATGTATATGTAATTAGTACGTGATATAATGAAATCAT
Organism: Aleochara curtula; assembly: GCA_963978815.1. Taxonomy (NCBI): domain Eukaryota; kingdom Metazoa; phylum Arthropoda; class Insecta; order Coleoptera; family Staphylinidae; genus Aleochara; species Aleochara curtula. The sequence goes on along the minus strand of OZ022221.1, from coordinate 8,897,486 downwards.
GCGTAGATTATCGATGAAAATACTCAAGTATTCAACATTGTCAAATGACGTTATCAAAACACGCATTCGAACGAGTTTAGGAAGAAAGACTGTACGAGTTAATTTGATAAATAAAGAGACTTCCGTAAAAATCACTACGCCAAAAATATTTCCGTTATCTCCTCTCAAAGTAAAATCACTTTATATATTATATAGAAATAATAAAAACGTTCATAACTTAGTGGTTTAAACAAATAATAAAACTACCAATCACTCAATTGCAATAAACTGCAGCTTGAGAATACCACCATTTCATTTGTGTTTTGCTTCCCCTAGTATTTCTTAATGGTCAGTCATATTGGTAGCGGCGTTACGCTCTATGTCGTTAAAAGTTTTGTTTTCAATTCGTTCTCTCCAATATATGGGATTGTTATGTAAGTTTTCAGCTCGGTCCGCTCAATTAAATGTAACCAGCATTGAAATAGAATATTTATGTCTTAAACTTGGAATGGAACTAGTGCATTCATCATTGATAGTGGCAGCTGATGATAAAATCCTTCAATGCAATTCGAATGCGCAAATGAAAATGCACCTAAGGGTTAGTAGCGCTTTTTGCGCTCATCCATTGAAACGTCTCCTGGTCCAAGGTAGACGATCATCAATAGACCACCAATCACCGATAACGTCTAAAACACAGTCAATGATTAGAATTCACCATGCACAATAAAATAGTGTTATATTAACCTGGAAGAAATCATACTTGAGGAAGTCTCTAAGTGGTTTGTAATCTGGAATATTCCACCAAGCATTATAGTAGAAATTTAAAAAGTTGAGCAGGCACACTAAAATTAATGCTGACAGTTTTGTTTTATAACCAACTGTGACTAAAATCATAAGCGCTGATCCAAGAATATCAACAATCAACTAAAACATAATTGAATTAATTTAGAGCGTGGTTTTCAACAAACTAAAGTAGCTTCTTACCTGCAAGAAGTTGAACTCGAATCTTATGATTGTAATAAACATAAATGCAAGCAGGATCCTGCCAGTCAACTGCAGATAATTCTTGGGCTTATTGTCACCCATGGAGGGCACTCCTGCAAAGAGGCTCTTAGCTTCTCCACGACCTTCAGCAAGTACCAAGAGTAGTGCGCCAATAAGCGCAAGATTGCGAAGAAGGAATTGAATATCCCAAAGAATGCTGTAAGCTAGTGTTTGCAGCACGACGATGAAGAAGAGCAGACTACATGCCACCGACACTTTGTATCGGACGATGACCATCACACATCCACCCAATTGACCGATAAGATTGATAAATACGAAAACTGTGGCCAGGAATACGCCACAGCCCCATGACATGTTCATGTATTCCCGCTGTTCGGACCATTGGAACCACATCCGAAGCCCGTCCTCCAGGAATGTGGAGATGAGGCACAAACGCGCGACTGTCGGCAGGACATGCTTACATTTCCGGATCACCTGTGAGACACATAGCAAACGGACATCCAATCAGTCGAGAAGAATTGTAATAATTAAGCACCCGGAGGCAATCGGCACGTATGCGAACATATGGCAAAAGGTCGACCGGGCCAAACACTAAATAGACCTGTTGAACCAAATCGCGTTTCTATGGCAAACAACTACGTGTACGTGACGTGTTCGCTTTTTTGAAACAACGGGCGCGATTATTCTTGAATGGCAACTTATGTAATTGGGTTTGCGGCAAGGAGCAATTTACCTGATCGGCCACGTCCTCCGCCTTCGCGACGAACTCATTCTGCACGGCCATCCTTTGCGGGGTGTGCGTGTGGGGCTAGTGCTACGGGCGCAATGGGTCCGCGTCGATGTCGTCGCCGTCGTCGTCGTCACAACAATCGCACAACCGTCCTATGCAAGGCTAGAACGGGTGAAAGTACACAACACTGCGACGAGTGTGAACACGTTATGCCCGAATTCTGCGTGTGTGCGCGCAATGTCCACGCAGTCAGTCGCTTCGTTAACCGAACCTGTACACGTGCGCAACATTCGAGCTACTTCGAGTGGCTGCGTTAAAAGCGCGCTCAGCGCAACCAGCGGGTCGACCGCGAAAGAGAAATTTAAATCGTCCAAGTTCTAGGACACTTTTTAAAATCGCATTTTACATAAATGCACAACTGCTGTGTCAATTAAAACAAATTAAGGCGGCACGCTCGTAATTTTGCATGTGTTATATATATTTATTTTATGCTTGCATGACATAGTCTACGTTGCTTTCGACATAATTGATAATCATATTGTAGATATCATAACACTTTATTATTTGCAATTTTATATCAATTCCAACATAAAATATACTATTCTAAACTCAAATGTTGTTTTCGTATTCCAATAAGTTCCAAATGACAATTTACTTTACACGCACGATATGCGAATGCGGCCAATGTTAACCACGCGAAAAATTTCCTGTTTATGACGTAGACACTAGTGAAATCATGATCTTAATTAATGGAAAGGTTTCAGGTTTAAATGACTACAATTTGACTCGCGATATGCAGTCACTGAAGAATCTCACTGCGTCACGACGACCACGAGCCTTTGCTACTTTAATGCGCAGTGCGTGAGTGGTTTCTTGTAGAGCTTTAATTTTCTTTTGCACTTCAATTTCTTCAAGTGCTGCATTGTAAGATGCATACGAGTTTTGAATATATCTGTCGATCTTTGATTGTAAGTCTCGACGTAATACTTCCAACTGATTCCTTTTTTTATTTAAAACACTTTCCATTTCGCTGACATATTTCGACGTAACATACGCATCTTGTGCACTAAGCTGCGCCCTAACTTCCAGACTTCTAATTTTCTCTTTAATGTGACTAATGTCATCCTCTAATGATGCAATTTTCTGTTTTATACGGCTGTTCTTTTCACGCAATTGAGTGTTCTCCTTTAGGTAATGCACTGACAAGTTCGAATATTTTTCAACTTGTTTGCTTTGAGAATCCATAGCTGATAAATACCTTTTGTTTGAGTATAAATATGAATAATTTCAAATATCTAGTAAAGAAGAGAAACGTAGTTCACATTACTTTATATTGTTTTGATCAGTTTTGATTAAGGTTTATTTCAAATGTCAACACAAGTCCTCTATGGCAAAAATATGAACTAAGATTATTAGGAATTGTGCATGTGAATTGTTTTCATTATGATTTGCCACCGATTTTAGGTTACTTATTATTATTTGTAATTATTGCAGGTGATACAGATTCAGAGATGAAAAATCATAATGGAACCGGTTCGCTCGATGTCAACAACTACCCTAAAATGGTACAAACATATCTTAAACCGGTAAATATTGAACGGTGGTAAAGTGTTTGCTTGAAGCTAAGAAGTATACAAAAGCAATGAAAGTTGCTAACTTATGGCATTCAGACAAATATACTCAAATATATTCTCATAGTGAAATTATGATATTGCCAGCACTACAGAATGGCCTATTTGATGAAATTACAAAATGTGTATGTATATCATTCATACATCTTATTGTTATTACAAATAAAACTTGTATTTTAGCAAATGTTGTCAGCTGTGTTGTTATTGATAGCCAACGTGTTTGAAGCAATGGATAACAGAGACTTGGCAGCTGAATATTACAGAAAAGCATTAATGATGTTGCATCAGATGTTATTTTCAGAAGAGGGTAATTTATTTCGTACCAAGGTATAATTATTTGTAGTCTCTAAGTGGTTATCACACTGCAGGACAGTTTAGACATGAGATCATCAAGAGCAGAACAATTATATTATAATTGTGACTATTGAACATGTTATGCTCTCACAACAAACATTCTAAAGCAGGATCCTTATCATACTGCTTGCCTTCCAATTCAAATCTCCTGTTTAGATAAGCTGAAAATTAGCAATAGTGTGTATTTGAATGCATATTTGCTTTCAGTAAATGTTAATATTGTATTTTCAGATTTGTTTACATTAGCTAATAAACTGGTTGAGCTATATCCGAACTTGACAATTTCCTGGTATGCAGTTGGCTGTTATTATTACGTGATAGGAAAATGCGATCCAGCTCAGCGATATCTTTCGAGGGCGACAAATATTGATAGATTATTTGGTCCTGCATGGCTTGCCTACGGTCATTCATTCGCCACCAAAAATGAGCATGATTAGGCGATGGCTGCCTATTTCAAAGCGTCTGAATTAATGAAAGGATGTCATTTATTATGAGTATTGTTTCCACATAATAGAAATGGCAGCTGCCCTTCAACGGTGCAAAGCGCAGAGGGTCAATCTACAATACATGAACGTAGTGATCATTCTAATGAATTTGACATGGAATAGAAAATTAAGAAGATAATGTTCAATGTTATTGTATTAATTAATCCAGGTTTAATAAATAAGTTTCCAAAATATCATCTGCAAATTCTCGGCCTCCCAAGATACGTTTAAAATTTGTTTTGTTTAATCAATTAAACAATTGAAAAGCGGATTTGCCAAGTTGCCATTGGAAACAAGAAAAATTGATGCGCACGCGTCACATTCTGCTTGTTGCATCGGAAGATGTGATTGTTCAGAAATATCTGTTTATTGTGTTGAAGCGAACGATTTACTTTAAGCGGGCGCATGTAAAATACTTGTTGGCGCGCACAATTGTTATCACTTGTGATAAGCGTAAGAAGAGGAATACATAAAAGCGTGAGTGGTGTACAACTCGTCACAAAAATACGACATCATCCTAGGTGACGAATTATAAACAGTACAAAGCAAATTTCAAAAAAAAATGACAACTATCCCGACTTTGCAACAGGTAAGTGTGCGTCGTACGCAACTTTTTCTTTAATTTACTTAGTTACGCTAGAATTAAATTGAATGCGCACCCATTGAACTTGTTCGCGGTTTCGACGAATGCAGAAGTTTGGTGCGTTTCTACTTTGCGTGGAAAATAGTCAAAAATTACAATAAAATTTCTCTTTGTTGCGCACCGCTTTGCCATAATTGCATTGCATCATATTGACGTCTTTGATTCAATTGTATTTTTTCCAATGACACTTGCATATAAGATGACAGCTAATTTTTTACCCATTGCGCGTACTTGTTGTGCGAATATGTTATGTTTATTACGGCGCGCGACGAACCGATTTGGCAGAGTTACAAATCCCTCGATACAGCAAGCCAGACAAGCTGTTCATTGCTCAAAATGCAACCCGCTAAAGAGGGATGGAAATGCAGAAAAGGGCAATTGCCATAGTCGTTGATAATGACGGCGGAGCGCATCTTTGCGATGACAATTTAATTGCCTGCAATAATTTCAGCTGTACATGCGACCATCCAAAAGAATTTAGAATAAATTTAAAATGTTCTACTCATGAACACCATTGTTGCACTACTCTTGTTATTGTTGTTTGTTGTTATTGTTGCTGTTTCAGGATTGCAATATATTCAACTGTAACGAAATGAACACATCTCGTTGCGATAAGCAGCCACCCGATTTTAGAGAGGTGTTGCAGAACTTCTCTATCAATTCGTTGATTGCCAATGGCCTTGTGCAGAATTGCGCAGCCAAAAAGCAGGAACAAAATGGTATGTATCGTAATTAATTATGCAGTGTTCCGTGTTGTTTAATTGTTGCACACACCGAAAATACGTCGATTGTTATATGGCACACTAGATATTTGGAAAGCACTTTCGGTTTTGGAATTTGGGCGAATTAAACAAACCATTACATAAAATTGCACGGCCAAGTGCGTCTCCGTTATTCCATGTATTTTAATAACGACAGAATCATCATACAATTTAATATTTGGACGGTAATGATTACGTGATAGGTGATATAATTGGACATAATCAATTAAACTGTTGTTTTTGTTATTTTCGGAAGAAAAGGCGCATGTTTACTTTTTCACTCTGCCGTCGTTCGTCGCAACGGCACAATCGACAGTTTTGTGGCGCGTTTTGTTAAGGTGCGTGCGCAAAACAAATTTTGTTGATTTAATTTCATTTGTTTTAATTGTCAAACCATCATACCTGAAGTGATAACGGACTTTGAGGATACTTTGAAATTGTTGCGCGTTTGTGACATTTGTTGCAAATAAGTTGTCGAGAAAAGACAATTGGTGGTGTGGACAGTGTCTGTTATCAATATCAAACGTGCTATCGTGCGTGTGTTCGTTCAAAATTACCTTTCTGGCAACGAAAGTCGATCACTTTGTTCATTTTACTTGAACACGACGGTGCGATTGCCATATTCTGATCAAACACGTGCTCAACATTGACGATTTTGAAAAGTTGTTCGTTGATTAATCGTTGGTATAATGGCAAGTGAAACTATTTCAGACCTGCTGGGATTGAATATGCCTCGTGGTTGTTTTGTTGGCGGCTACTTTAACAGCGGTTCATCGAGCGATATCTATTCCCAGTCGCCTCCAAATGTCGCGAGTTCTTCTTCAGTCGACCTTGAGGTAAAATTGTTAATTTTTCTAAGGCTACGGCTATTAATTTATTGTGTTATATCTTGCAGCGCAATAACTCATTTAGTCGACACTCCAGTACTCCGTTATCGCCATTTAGGTAAGAATTGCATGAGTGGTAAGTAGAGTTATAACTTTTTGGATTCTTAGTGATTGCAGTGGCAGTAATAGTCCCAGTGCCTATGAGTCCGCATCGATGTACAGCAGTAATGGACGATTGCGCGATTCAGATAACAGTGCCGTTTCGATTACGGACGGTAGCCTCAGCGAAGTTTTGGTTTGTGTTATGCGCGCATGACTTGCATAATCATTGAATGCAACTTTTTGAATTTGCAGAACGCATTGACTTTGAATGACAATTTAGCGCGCTCTAGCATCAGCAGTAACTTGGATGTGATGAGTTTGCAGAATCTTCAGCAATCGACAAATTACGGCTGCAAGTATTTTCCGCAAATTCCAAACGGATATTCGAATGCAGCCTGCTCGATTGGCGCATCAAACGTTAGTACTTACAACGAGGTTGAACTAAATGATTAATTGTTATAACTTGTAGCATTTTACTAAGTGGACTGATGGCAACAACTATGGTTTCAATTCTGAGAATACACATTTGGATCGTGCCGTCCGTTTCCAACGTAATTCCGCACTCGCATCGGACGCAACATGCGCCTGGAGTGGTGTGCTTCCAGAGAGGAAAACTAAACCGACAGGATATTCAAGCAAGGTAGTATTTTCGACAATAATCTCTTCTGTAGTTTGATGCATGTGTGGTTTCTTGTTTAGGTTTTCTTGGGTGGTGTGCCATGGGATATATCAGAGCAATTACTCATCCGTACCTTTCAACCATTTGGACCAATTCGTGTTGAATGGCCGGGTATGGAAAAGCAGGTGTCGCAGCCAAAGGGCTACGTGTACATTATTTTCGAGTCTGAAAAGAATGTCAAGTCGCTGTTGAACGCTTGCAGCCGCGATTATGCGAAAAGCGGCAATTGGTATTACAAGATCTCCTCGAAGCGGCTGCGTGCCAAGGAGGTCCAGGTCATTCCATGGAGCCTCAACGATTCGAACTATACAAAATCAACTTCGCAGAAGATGGACCCCAGTCGGACGGTCTTTGTGGGTGCCCTGCACGGCATGCTGAATGCTGAGGGCCTCGCCAAGATTATGAATGATCTTTTTGACGGCGTAGTGTACGCTGGAATACACACGGATAAGTACAAGTACCCGATTGGGTCCGGATGTGTCATGTTCAACAATACACGATCATACATGAAGGCTGTGTCTGCGGCTTTTGTGGACATAAAGGCTCAACGATTCACCAAGAAGGTGAGATTTAATAGAGGCTTTGATTGAGCTGGAGTTGTAATTTTGTCTGCATTTATAGGTGCAAGTTGACCCCTATTTGGAAGAGTCTCTGTGTTCGGTTTGCAATGTACAGCAGGGTCCGTATTTCTGCAGGGAACTCACATGCTTCCGGTACTATTGCCGGACATGCTGGATATGGGTACACAGCATTGAGTTTCCCAAGCACAAGCCATTGATGCGCAGCTCGAAGAATTCCGACGTTGTGATGAATTTGTCGATCAACTAATTAATAAGTCGACACGGAGTATTTTGCATACAGTGTAAGCCATGCAAATCTGTTTTTATCTGCATTTAGACTCTTGCACTCATATCTTATTACACATATTAGTTATCGCACATAGAGCCGAAGCGGGTGATTGTCGCGCTTAGCAGCTAGACGAAAAACTTTTTAAACTCGATAATGTCACCTCTAAATGCGGGTGCCTTTGTATTTAAGTCATTGATCTCGCTAATAATTTGTTGATAAATGGACCATTTTGCGTACGCAGGTTCTTTTCTTTCGCGTTTATTAATCACTTGGATTATTAATTGACTCGTTCATCATTATCTTAATTTTCTACTTTTTATATATGCGCATATATTAATTAAGTAGAAGTAAATTGTTGAAATGTTTCTCGTGCGGGAAACGTGTGTTGTTAAAGCGTTTATCTTATATTTTTTTGGTTAACTTATTATCAAGTTTTGGTTTTATGTTAAATTACGATACATTTTTGAGAAATTCAGCTTTCCTTGCAAAGCCGGGAAAAATGATCTTGTTTCATATAGCGATACGAACTATATTATTGAAATTTTTCGAATTCGCGTTTTTTAGGCGTAGTAATTATTAGTAATATTATTGATGTTGGATTTCTTTTGCACACACACACGCTGTGTGCTATAGGTAGATAATTACTAAAGAAAATTTTAAATGAAAGTGTAATCACAAATAAATTCATCTTATTCATGGCGACGTTCACGAGATTAATCAAAAATTTGATTCATAACGCACGGGTGTGTTTTTCTTTTATAAATAACGCCAGATTTGCATACACACACCTAGATAGCCTAGATAGAAGAAGAAGAAGAAGATAGAAAATTGATTAATGGAATTGTTTCTTAATTGATTGATATATAAAAACTTGATACTCGATAGAATATGGATAACGATATCGATTTAAACATCGTAAATTGTTACTGATGTTTATTTTGCGCTCATTCATATATTAGATACTCTATTCTTATTCTATTACAAAGTTAGATTTAAATGTTCTTGATGTGTTCTCATCGTTTATATTATATTCGTAAAAATCGTTTGTGAAACGCAAAATGCGTTTTGAGAAAAACTCCCAAAAAAAATTCAAAAAACAAAAAGAAAATTACGTTATGCGTAGCAAAAAAAATCTTTCGTTCGAAAGAGGGGAACTGCGGACAAATTTACAAACTCTTCGCAACAAAAGCGAACAATGAAGCGCACAATGCGTACATCTTTACCAATGTTGAATATTGTATTACTCATATATTAGCGAGACTAAACTTTCATATTTCATTGAATAATAAACACACAAAACAATATTACAAATGTAAAACTTTATGGCAGGGCTATGCAAGAGAGCTTGTGCACATGTTTTAAACAAATGCGCTTTTGCCTTGCGCGTTTTACTCTGTCGTTGAAACACTGAATTTGCTATGTGCTGTTTTAATATTTATAATGGACCTGGGGGGCGGTGGTGATTTTATAGATATGGATGTTTTCATGTTCAAAGTCTGATGAGAGGATACAAACGCGATTTTAAAGCTCGCTTTGCGGCAAATAATAATGATGCGCTATTTTAAATGTTTGTATCTGATCCTATTGTGTTGAACGTTTATGTTATTTTAACTAACTAATTGTTTTTACGATGTCCTTTAGTATTGTTATTGTTAGTGTTATAGTTTGTTATTGTATGTTATTCATATTTGTGTTTTCTAATATATGTCAGTTGATCTTAAAAGTTTCAAAACTTTTGAAAAACTTTTGTGGATGTTTTCAATTGTATGGATTCCAGGGGGCGCTAGCAAAGAGAACGAGCGCCATCGAGCGCCATTTCCGCAGCGGCAGATCTTCGCGTCAGTTGAGTTAGTTGACTAGGTTCAGTAGGAGCAGTCTTGTTTATTTTCATTTCGTGATCGTTTCACACTTTATAGTTTAGTTTGCAACATTTTGCACTCCAGATACGAACGAACGAACTAAAGGGTTGTGCGGCGATGGTTGTGCCCAAACATAAGACTGCCATTTAATGTACGTAATTCGCATCGGGTTAGTGGTTAAGTTTTGCTCAATTTTACATGTTAATCAACTTCGTACTTGGTGCTTCATTATACAAAGCAAAATACGCGAAAATCCTCAATGTGTTCAATCACTCGTACGTTTGGAAACATTATAATCACGGTAGATAATCATATCAAATAAACCCCGCGCATAGTGCACTTGGTGCTGATAGACAATGGATCCGGTGCAGGCGAAGTTGTGTGAAGAGTTGTGGTGTGACCTGCAGAAATGTCTTGTGTTGCCGTCGAGTATTCGCACGCTTTTGGATTATTTACAAACCTCGGTGCTCAACGCAAACACGAATCATTGGTACAGTTTGCTGGATCAGGTATGACTCATTAGACAACGTATGAGGTGACATGACTATCATTCTTGTTTTGTACGGTGCAGAACCGGGAGGAGCTGTTTAATCGCATTCGAACCGCAATTAAAGGACATTCCCGTGGCTATGAAATTCTCTTGGCATTTGTTATTGACCGCTCAGAGTATCCCAATTTACGCAAAAAGTACACCGATAGATTATACGAGGAGGAAGCGATTCGGAAGGAATGCGACAAAGCGCTTCGGTTTGGCAATGTGCCATCCATGCCAAGGTTTTACATCGAGCGCAGCAGTCTCGTAAGTCCTGCATATTTAATCTCTGCAATTGTTAACAATCATCAACTAACATGACAATTTATCTCATCTCCTTTGCAACGATATGCTGACATAGCGATGGAAACGTGTGGTGAGCATATAAAGCGATTTGCGCGCGTGTGTTGTAGTCGATTTGCTTGCTTTTATTTTCATTGCACGCACGTTAATTGCGATTTGATAATAGATCACAACAACACAGTTTTCCTACCAGTCTGTTATACGCACGGTCGACGTGACGTAATAGATCAGAACAGGTTCTGTCATGTTCTTGGGCCGAGCGAGCAAGACATGGATACGATTTTCCAGTAGCATGAAAAGGATGATGTGAATGCACCTGCAGCTGCATTGTAGTTCGTATTGTGTTTACTTGCTCGCACATGCATGCTGCTTGTTGCGTAGTGAGTGGTAGCGCTTATATCGTTTAGATTCGTAATCAAGCCTAGTTGATTGGGCATGATTCACCACCCGCTAATCTGTTGCATGCACATTTCATAGATATAAAACCACATAGCCCAATACGCAATCTAATTAAATCAAATGTTATTTACTGTACCGATGAATAACCATTTAATATAATATAATTTTGTTTGCACCATTTTACTTGTATCGTTGGCTTTGCTTGTTGCAATACAAACTGAGTTTAATTCTAGATGGACGAGATAAAATCCAAAATTACGGAAATATCTTCGAAGGTGGCGATGAAAATTAACATACATGGCATGAATGGCATCGGAAAGACAAATTTGGCGGCCGCATGTATTCGAGATTCCAATATTTTGAAACGTATCAAGTACAAAGTTTATTGGATCGACTTGCAGAATCGCCATCAAGAAAATGATCTTATTGATCAAATGTACATGCTCTATCATCGTGTGCAGTTAGTTGATAGCGATACGCGACCACAGGATAAGCCCGCGACTTTAGGTATTATGAAAAACATGCTACAAGCATTGTTTATTAAAGCACCTTATGATAACGCACTCATCGTGCTGGACAATGTGCCGAATATTGACGTCATTCAATACTTTGACGTGTGCCGGCTACTTATTCTCTCCCAGGAGAAGTTCCAGTTGGAAGAGCGCATGTTGCATGTGTACCTGCAGGATCTCTTTACTACTGAGGAAACAAAGGACTTGTTTCAGCAGGCTCTGAATGCACCACTTCCAGAAAATGACTATGTGAAAGATGTTATTACATGGTGTAAGGGCGATCCAATGACGGTGGTGCTTTGCGCGAATGTGATTGCTTTACAGGCTGAACGATTGAAAACGAACGAAATCAACGAATGGGAACAATTCCGGAATGGCTTGCTTAAAAAGTCATCCAAGTAGGTTATTTGTTTTTCCTGGATAGGTCCTGTATTTATTCTTTGTGGGTTTTAGAATATCTAGCAAACGTCACCAGACAATCAAATTTTGTTTAGCGAACTTAACGGACGATTTGCACGAAAAGTTCTTGGACTTAGGCATCTTCGCGCAGGACGTGAATATCACTGCCAACCCCCTTGCCTTGCTATGGGATTTAAACGAGCCCGATGTGGATGAAATCATGCTTAGTTTGATGAATAAATCGCTAGTCGTTCGTGGATACAATGAATCGAATAAAGCATATGTTTACGGAATACATCATGTGTTTTACAGTTATTTACAAGATAACGTGAAGAACTTGCAGGAAAGGCATAAAGCGCTGGTTAACGCCTACCTTGACAAGTACATTAATTTTCATAAGTTTGCGGATGACAATTACATTTACCAATACATCAGTTACCATTTGTACAATGCGGGCATGACGCAAGAGTTTGAAATCTTTCGGAATGATTTGCGCTTCCTTGAGGCCAAAATTCAAGCGGCAGGCATTGGCGACGTTATACACGATTTGGATAATTATACATCGCTAATAACATTGCAGTGTAAAGAATATGAATTACTCGTTGAACAATTGGAGAAATTTCTGCATAGCCATGGTCAAAATTTGGAGCATTATAAGCATACGAGTATTATACAGAGTGCTCTTCAATTACCACCAGATAATTTGGTGTATGATCTGGCGCGCAAAGAGATGAAGAGGTCTGATCAATTTGGATTATATTTTAAATGGCTGTAAGTTTGTTTATGATGACTTTGTTTACCAACTGTGGTAATTTGCATTTAATTACAGATCACCTAAAAAGAACAAATGCCATATTCAGGAGTTGAACGTCTCTGAGAAATTCCATATAGCATGTTTTACAAGTGAAGCTGGTTATTTGTTGATCGGTACAGAGTCTGGAGATATTCAGGTATGTTTTCTTTTATTTTAGTACTGTTGAATGTTGTGTAAATAATGATTGTTCTTAGCTTTGGGCTCAACGATTTAGCCATAATATGCAAACATTTAGAGGCCACACTGATAAAATAACACATCTTCGCGCCGATGATGATCGTTTCCTATCTATTTCGCGCGACGGTTCGGTAAAGTTATGGAAGTTGAGGAAACGCCGCAATAGTTTGGCGGTACCCAATAATGAGCATGGATTTGTCCCATCGCCTGCTGTGAAGCAGAAGAATCATCAAAACTTTTTTGGTGACACGGAAGACGACGAGGCATACGAAACGCATACGTGCGAGGACGATGTGTACGTGACGGCAGATTTGAATGGCGAAATGTTAGTCGCCGGATCAGCCAAGGGGAAATTGGTATGCTGGAAAAATGGAAATCCTCTTTACGAACTGGATTTGAAACAACTCATTACCTCCGTCCAGTTTTCAATGAGCACAAAGCATATCTACTTAGCGTTAAAGTCCGGTATAGTCGTTTACGATACGGCGAGTGGCGAATTTGTATCAAAAATCTTCTGCGACGTGGAAATTCTGGCATTGCATACTTTACAGCATGAAGACGTAGAGGAATTTGTAGCCATACAGAAGAGTCAAGTGGTTAAATGCACGATTGTTTGGAAAGAGAAAACACCTTCATTGGACAAAACTGTAATAATGAAATTGAATGATGCAACAAATATTTGTAGTTCTATGACAGACAAGTATTTGGTGGTTGGTACGAGCAACAAGACGGTATACATGTGGGATTTGCAAAAGCGTGAAATTGTTGAGCAATTTGACGCACAATACGGGTAAGTAAAACTATTTGGATCGTGAGTGTTGATTTCAACCGTATGTTATTTCAGAAATGTTATATGTATTGACGCCGTAACGAATTATGATGATAATACTATTGAGATACTGTTGACCGGATTTGAAAATAATATTCTCAAATTGTGGCATATTAATCCGGGCGAAACGTTTACAGCTCATTCAGATGCTGTTCAAATGTATGCCGCACATTGGTTGGAAGATAAGAACACTTTTGAGGTGGCTACTGCACGCAAAAATATATTAAGCATTACCCAGGAAGGTCCACATGATATTTCATTTTTTGGACATGTAACTAAATTACTTACGTACAATCAAACGTTTGTGCTTGGATGCCAGACGGGCATCGTGTGCATGTATGTTGATGGAAAAGTTGAAGAGATAATGGATTTGGGTAGCGAGGTTTCGTATCTTGAAGCATTTGATGGTACAATTGTAGCCGCATCGGCTTCAGGTTCATTGTTTGTACACTATCAAGGAAGTGCTTATAAGCTTCAAGATGGGGAACGAAAAATATGCACGGAAAACAGGTCCGACAGTATTCGCAAATGTTTCAAGTTTTGCGACAACCTAATCGTAATTTCTGAACGTAAAATATGCTATTGGAAATACAGTAACCACTTTGCCAGTATTGAAGTACTGTGTGGTAAACTAACCGACTGTAGATATTATAATGTGGCATGTAAAACACCCGATAATAGAATTTGCGTTGCATCCGGATGTAATTTATTAGTACTGACCATTGATGAGTCTATGAACTACAAAATTAGTAAAGTTATTGCTGATCATGAAATTACTTCCTGTTGTTGCTCGCAAAACAATATTTATTTGGCATTAGGGACCAAGTCCGGCGATATTGAGGTAAATACTACTGATGACTTAGTTTCTTTAATAATTATTGTATTTGGTTATTTTTCTCAGATTTGGTGCTTGGAAACCATGACATTTCATTCTAAACTAAGGGCTCATGAGTGCCCTGTGACTTTCATGGCTTTCTCTTCGGAGAATTCTATATTGTTCTCTCTGGCTGAGCAAATGATTTGGTGGAACGTGAGTCTTTCGGTTAAGACTAACACTCCAAACAACAAGCGTCGAAGTTTTCGATCTCGTTCGAATTCTGGTGCTTGCATTAGTGCCAAGAAGCCTTTAGCTCCGTTGGACCTCGAGAACGCGGTCATGTTGATGAAGCGCGGTAAGGAGGGTAAGGAGTATTTACTCAGCGCGATTAAGCTATATGGTGCGCGTGCTTCATATATTGCGCATTCGGATAATTTTACGGCATTCCTATGCATTGACGATTTAGGAAACATATACAATCTGCGACTGATTGAAGCTTTTCAAACTGATTCTCCCGACATAAACTGTCGCCAGGTGCAATATTGTTGGTGATTCATCACCAACGATTTTTATCGTGATGCAAATATGTATAGCGTAATAAATATGTGAAATTAAAACTGGCTGTGACGTCTCAATCTGAAAAATACAGCAATCGCGTATATAGTTGAAATATTTGGAACAAATTTTTTATATTTGTACACAACGTTTTATGAAAAATTTGTACATTTTTTGACTGGATGATAATTACGTATTTTTCGACTCAATGTTAAATCATCTAATTATGTTGTTATAACTTCTAGGGAAACGAAAATGATGATAGCTCAGTGACCCTTCAAATCAGTAATTTACTCAATATTTTTCTATTTCTTGATCTCTTGCCTACTCGTGCGCTATGAAGACATCGAATTATTCATATCGCTATGATACTCGCCATTCAATGAACGCTAGGAATTTCCATAAAACTCTGAAAAGTAAAATAATACCTGGACCATTGAATGTAATACTTTTATACACTCTTAAGACAATGTAACAGACAGATCTCTGCCACAATATTGTGCCATATAAGACTTATAAAACAATCTCAGTGAATATACTCTTTTTTACAACATAGGTGCACTAATCATGACGGTTGTTTTTGAAGGGTCACTTGGAAATTGCTTTAAACAAATAATTGAAATATTTTTTAAATACGTGATTAATGATCACGCATATGCAATAAGATTTAGAAATCAAAATAATTCAAGTTTCCAATTTATAAATTAGTTATTATACGTTTTGCTCTATTTCTACGTTTACTTACTTTAAAAATTGATTATTTACACGACAGATTCTCTAATTTATTCTTAATGCTTTCTCAATGATTGCATTCATATTGTAATTTCAACTAGTCTTAAGTGAAAATTAGATTAAAAGTTATTTTGCTTTACAATTTTTTATGTATTCCAATAATTTTTAATATATCTATTTTTGTCACCATTTGTCATTTACTGTTATATTTTTACAGGGACATAGTTTCTTCCTCTTCCTCGTTTTCTTCCTCGCCTTCTTCTTCCGCCTCCACAGTGCTTTGTTCTGCTGTTTCTTCTTCACACTCTTCACTTTCCTCCAATTCTTCAGCAAGTTCGCCGCGATTACGTTTAAGTCTTTTTGTAATCTTTGAATAAAATGGCTCAGAAATATTCGTTTCGCGCATATCTAACCATTGTAGTGTTGTATTCAACATCACAGCATTGTAAATAGTCTAAAATAAAATTACGTCGAAAATTGGAATGATTATTAGATGAAACGCTAAGGGAAGTTACCTCTTCGCCTGGTTTACACCAGTTATTACTAATGTCAATAAATTTCAAGGTATAATTCAGCTGAATAACCACCCCCAATCGGACACCAGTCTCGTCCTCAAAACCGCAACCGGAAATAATGAGTTCCTCAATTTTCTGAAAGCGCACCAACGCGCGGAAAATGCCCATCAGTCCTTTATGTCCCAGAGGATTTAAACGGAGGTCAAGAACTTTCAAGGGACAACAGCAATCTTGTGTAAGAGCATAACCGATACCCTCACCGCCCAAATGACCGATTTTATTATTCGCCAAATTGAGTTTCTGAAGAGTTGGATGCGATAACATTAGTTTGGCAATACAAAGCGCGCCTTGATCGCTAATGAGACAATTCTTTAAACAGAGCTCTTCAAGTGTGGTAATTTTGATAAGATCTTTAGAAAGAATCTGTACGTGTCTATCCTCAAAATTAGAAGTGTGCAAATCAAATAATCGGAGTTTTTTCAGGTTCAGTAATGCATTGCCCAGTCGCCTTGCATCATCATGCGATACATTAAACATGTTCCAAGAAAAAGATTCGCCCACGTTATTCATGCCATATTTCATAACTAATTCCTCAACATTCTGCAAGCGGCGGAAGATTGGTTCCAGGTTGATATGGTCGCATGGATATATATCCGGTATTTCATCCGCTTCCATCGTAAGGGGTGGCTTCCATGCTTGCAATTGCGATATGACAAGACGATGTATGTACGTATTCATTAATGTTGTAATATCCTCCATAGTTTCCTCATCGTTATCTTGTGGTTTTGCTTTTTCGATAAGTTCTTGCATATAATTTTCCATGTAGATGCATTTCCACGTCCAGCCAAGATGACGATGGTGCGATGCCACGCCGTATTTATCAGTATAGCGACGCATCCAATAAATTTCATCCTGTTTATATAATTAGTTAATAAAGTATATTTCTCTGGGCAATTACTAAAGGTATTGATAATACAAGAGTGTTTGAGTAACATCGTTATTGTAATAGTTAGCAAACACTAGTTGCGCGCTTAGGCACTTTGTAAGCAATTACGCGATGCGCGCAATGACTAAAAAAACTCTTTTCTATGTATAGATCACATTTAGTTTTGTACATGGAGAACTAATGAAAGCAATTTGGTGATATGCGTTTCAGGCGTACGCACCAACTTAATATAAACAATCGATAAAATGCGGTTTGATACAATAATAACGCAACGCAGAATAACGCAACACAACGTATAATCTGTTTTATGCGGTCTATAATTAAATTTGTAATTTCACTGCGTGATTTGTTTGATAACTTTATGATGTTTTCACTAACGCGCAAATTATTACAATGTTAACGATAACTTTCAAACACTTGCAGTTTGCAACAACATAAGTAATTAAAATTGAAAAAAGAAACGTTACTTCGATTAGTGGCACGACCAATGACAATGGCAAATCGGTGGGTAGAATCTCAAGGAGGTAATCTCGATCGGCGCATAATACTAGATCATTGATAAGCGGATATTTTTCAAAGTGTTCACTAATCACACGAACGCAGCAGGAGACGAGCGTTGGCGGCAAGTCATCTCCGCGAAGCAAATCTTCCGCAACAAGGCTCCGATTCTGTTCGCTGAGAAGATTGAGCGTCTCCTCGGATGGCTCGTACGCGTATTGCGCATTCTTATTGATTATGTGCGGAATTCGCATGATGGTATTTTCCTAGTTCTTATTTAATTTCAACTATCACCGAAATACTATAACAAAACGACTGAAAATCGTCCAAGTGACATTACAGGATCAACTTGCTGAATTGTTAGGCATTGTTAGGGTTGACAGACGCACGTATTGTTAATGTGCTTTGATGCTACATGTGTAATGTCGCATTATGAAAATCGCTCGGAGGGAAAATGCGACGTCGGGATCGGGATCATCAGACTGTGTGCACGATTTTCGCGGTGGGTTTCGATCTGCAGCATTTCCACAGGGCGGTGTCGAAAGAAACCGTCAGGATGAGGGTGCGCGCAATCAGCCGGAATGCGTGAGGGTAACCTCTCGCTGTCGCCGCCGTCGCCGCCGTCGCCGCTGGGGAGAAAGGCATAGACGTAATGCGATATTAAAAATTAAGAAGAAATTTCCAGGCTGTATTGGAAACGTGTAATTATCTTGGCTTTTTCGAGCAGCGCGCTTGCGACTTTGGCCGCGCCAGAGGATGTGAGAGAGAGGTGCGAGCCCGCCTGCAACAGCGGCAGGAGCGGCGGCCAGTGCACACAGAGCGTCGTAGAAGCAACGTCGACGCCGCCGCCGCTTCTACCCTTCCTTGCATTCCCGGCTGCTGCGTGCGTGCGATTCCTCTCGCGTCGCGCAAAAGCACCCATCGACCGTCGAAATGGGCCAAGTCCCGCTGAATATCCTTCTGCGCGCGTACGCGACCTAACTTACGCCAGGATCATTAACTTGATCAACGCTCCGCGACGTCCAATTGCACATGCAAATAATTTGTACTTAGTTAATCAACGCAGAAACTTGTTCGTGCGCGTCTTTTCTCTTCAAGAACTACCGTGGTACAACCCTCATTAATTGATATAGTGCTTAATTGACGTGCGTGATTCAAATTGAGTGATTGATGTGCTCATATTGTTTATTCCACTCGGCAGATTGTGCAACGTGCGATAAGATATTAACTCTCATATAAACAACAACAACCACAGGAGCAGAGGGAAGGAAGGAAGAGTGTGCGTTTAAAATAGCCTGAGGGAATTTATTGCGCCACAAATTCATATCCAGTTGGCTTCGTTAATCACGGGATTACCTATGGCTTCACCCAACGGATAAACAATTTATTGAAATGGTAAATCATTAGTTTTATTCAGGATGATAGAATAATTCATCGATTCCACTTTGTTAAGTTTGTTTAAAGTTATTGCCACTACTACGCAATGACAATCAATTATTAAGGATAAAAAGTTTTTCAACTAATCTAGAAAACTCTGTACTTTTCAATTGTATTGTGCCTGTAATTTGTATTCCGTACTTAGCCCAAATGGAAAAATGTGATTCCGGAGGCGGTCATCAATACAATATAAGTACAAGCTATAAGCGGGCATGCATGTGACGCCTGAACGGTCGTTTTGCTATTTAGATTAAAGGGAGGAAAAAATGATTGAATGCGATGCGATGTGATTGGAAAAGCTCGAACACGAAGATTGGTGTGAGGTGATTGCCGCTTTCGCTTTGCAACTGCGGTTAGGGTGGAAAACGCGAATTTCCTCATTTTCCACCATCCATGTTCAAATTTAATACAATTAGTCACATCCGACTTATGCAAGGTGTGCACAAATTGTCAATTATTTTATGTATGCTTGCATATTTATTATTTCTTATCCAGAATCATAATGGAAAAATCATGGAGGTATTAGCGAAAGAAGAATTCATCAGGCGAATATTATTTTCATTGATTTATGGAAAAAATGGCATAAATAAGAGGAGAATATATCAGGGAATGATTCAACTTGATGTGAATAGATAATGGCATTAGGTGATGTGGCGGGTATGACGTCCATGCAGGACTAATTGCATTATCATGCACGCACATTGCATATTTGCTGCGGAAAAATGAAGCGAAATACTAGTAGTCAGCGCGCAAGGAAGATGCGAGGAACGCAGTCAGTCGAAATTCATCTCCATTCACATTGCCATTGTGTTGACGAGGAGTAAATTGAGAGAAATACACAGAATACAACTTAGAGCGCACATCCTTCAAGCGTTTCGCATTCTATGAAACAAGCGAAAGAAATGAAACCTTTTTCCTATTCAGCCTGAAAACCGCTTCAAATACTTGGAGTGAAATATCACAAGTTCTCGTGTTTCAAATACCAATAAACGATTATTTAGCTGAAATATAAATTTCTATCTTGTTGAATTATACTCTCGAACAATATTTATTTCATATCAATGCATGCATTCACACAATTGGAATGTGTTTACTGTCTACTCGACGATATGCGTTGGCTTCATGGAAAACAGAATGAGATTTTCTACAAAAATAGGATTACAAAAAGTATAATAGAATAATTATCTATTCAAATGGATTTAAAGGATTTAGATTATCATTAAATTCTACTATTAAATATGATATCTTTATCCATTGAATGAATGTTGAAATTCAAAGCTAAAACATCCAAATCAGATTGCGCGTCAAATCAATGCGATGAGTATCTGAATCATTTGTCATCACGAATAATACACGTCAAATATTCATCAAAATATTTAACGTTCTAGCTTCGCCGCATGCAAATTGTGCGGTGGTGAGCGCCAAACAAATGTTGAAGAAGCTATTCATTGACTTTGCTTTCCACGCTCGCCGTTTACTTTCATAAAAGCCTAGACGTAGATGTCAAACATACAGGAGTTTTCCTTTAATCAGCTTAGCAATATCTATTATTGTTATAAAAATGCTAAAGAACGGGGAGGGGTACAAGGATAATGTGAAATTATCCTGTGTAAAGTTCTGCATGAAAATGTTATGATTTCTAAGTCTGAGAGCAACTAATTTGATAAATTCCTGTTGAAGGATTCTTTGGTAGTAAATGTGGTGTATAAGGGTAAATAATGATACGGGATAAAATCGATGTAGGACTGTAGATGATGGCTATGTGTTTTTATGGACAAGAGCGGGAAAACGGGGACGTTTTGGTGACGCGTTTGACGTCGCATCTCATCTTGTTGAATTTATCGACGAGCAGTATGTGATGCCAATGGCAATGATGCTCCTGGTGCGATGCCGATGAAATAAATACGTCGCGCGCGTCCTCCTGAAAACTGCTGCTGCAATACGCATAGACAGCAATGCGCCCCGCATTTATAAATAGAGTGTCGAATAAAAATAAGTAACGGATTCCGCGCGTATATGTGCGTTTGCATTTGGTACGAAAAAAGCGCGCGCGTAAATTTAATCGCACAGGAGGAGTGATGTACTTTACGCGTGCTTTAATTATCCAATAAACTTTCAACATACAACGCACGCAATGAGCGGAGTATATAGCTGCTGTCTTTGGTTTGTAAACAATTGCAACTTTTAAAAGTTGCAAGTGAACAAAGTTCAAAATTCCTGAAGGCAATTACAATTACCGAATAATTTGTCTACTAAATTTATATTGATTTCATCTTTAGCAAGTAAACAGGTTGAAATATGAGTAAACATGTTGAATATTCTGATTAAATTACAAGATGGTTTATAAATATAAAATATTAATAGGTTGTGGGGGAAGCAATAAAGCCTCTTAACCAGAATGTAATAAAATTCGTAGGAGTTACCAAGTGATACTAAGTAATAACTGAAACGCATTTTGCATACTTAAAAAACCTTTCAACGCAATTTGCAATTTTTATTTATTACTTTTTATCATTTTTCGATTATTTTCTTTTATTGCGATCGTATAATCCACAATTTATTAAATAATACAATTGTGATTCGATTCATTTGCGTTTTACGATAATTACAGGCATGCGTTTGTCGCATAATTACCTACTTAATTCCAATAAATTTATTACTGCGCAATGCATACAAGCATTCTGCATTAACAAAGACGCACATGCCCCATTATTTGTCATGGTCAATTAAGCATGCGTCCAGATAATCCCGAAACTAAATAATTAATTCGTAAAAACACGCCACTGTTGTTCCGACGGTCCAGATGAAACTGTAAAGTTTATGAAGCCATGCGCCGGCAAAATGCAACAATGAGTAAATGCATTCTTGATGACCCGATTAATTTTCCATTTTACGATGGCATTGTTTATCCGCGAACGCTTTAAGGAATGTGCGAATCAAATTCGATATTTTTAGCCCTTAATCGTAACAATTACGCGTTCTATGCATTCGCTAAATGTGCGCAGCTTATTAAGTGATCGATAAATCCAAAATCGCCATCTACGGAATTTGTTATAACATTCGCTGAGCTTTAATTAGCTATTACGGCTAATGGGAAATGTTGGGAACATGCGGTGAATTCGCTTGACATTTGCGCAAATTGATATTTAGTAATTGCGCGTTTCAACTAGAATGCAACAAGGCGCATAATAAAACGGATTGTTAATTAAGAATGCGCAGACCATTATCAAATTAATAATCAGCCTTGTTTAAAATGTGTGTAAAAGCTTTAAATTAAACGTGTTATATTTCAATCGGAAGCACGTTAATTTTGCATTGCCGCTCTATATTTATCCGTCACGCACGCACAATTACGTGATTTCCACAATATATCAACCAAAGCATGTGTGGGATGATATGATGATTAAACACCATCAGATATACTCGAGTTTATGTCGTGGGCGTATAGAAATTAATTAATTCATGTAACTATTCAATAGATAGTTCTAAAATGTGTGTTTGTTTAGTTTAAAGAAAATAACCCTGTAATACTAATAACAACCCTTTTAATCAGTCATTAATAAAGTGACATTTGCATATTTGCAATTACTTTATTGAATTTCATCATCAAAGGTGTTCAGAAATTAGTACGAATCGAATTTAACACCAGTAATTATGTAATTGCACTTGAACAATTATCTGAATAAACGCACAAAGCGATGATCAATCATGTATAATGGATAATTGGTAATAATATTCAAAGGAAACATGGTACTTGATAATTAATCAACATTATAATAGCATAACAAGTTTTTAGAAAGAGTAATTATGGCTGAAATTTATAAACTTCCACGAAATTAATTTCCTTGAACAGTTTCATTCATGCATTCAGCTTAATAGCCAATAGAATATTATGCGGCATGAAAAGCGGACACATTCAGCATATTCAACATGTGTTTTAACGATTAAGCCTCGACTCTCGAATAGATTGTTGCATAAAATGTGTATGCGATGAGCTTCGTGTTGAAAGTTGGACAACATACCAAACTATTTCAAATTTCAATTAAATGCATTTTGCTGAAATTTGCAATTACAGTGTAAAGTAATAAAGATGAAAACATCAAGACATTTGAGAAATTTGGTATTTGAATGATGATAGATATACTACGAGAGAATGAAATAATCCGTAATGTTTTCCTGAAAATAACATAAATTCAACGCATTTTTGCGCACTCTCTGTCGAGATGCGTGATTCAAGTTGTTGTGGGTGGATGCAGACGAGTCGACGAACGCCAAAGAAAACACACAGGACGACGCGTAATAAAATGCCAAGCTTTATGATGCGTTAGATTTACGTCAGTCGTGTTTGTGCTTTTCACAAAGAATTTGAATGAAAATTCTTTGTGTTTTTCTTTGAATACGCACGTAAAGCTTGTGTGTTGATGAAACACACATGTTAATGATTTCCTGCTTTTGCCACAAAGAAAATTCATATACATTTTCCATTTTTTCAAGGTAAATATTATGACAGTTTATCTATAAGTAATCATTTCAATAGAATAGCTGTTTATTTTGTATTAAAAGTCTTCTTTTAGACTTAAAAAGTATGATGTTCTTTTTTTAAAATTATTTCATCGTATTCTAAAATAAGCACGTAATTAACGCATTAATGAGCATTTCCTTATTGGCCAAACGACGCAGCCTGGTATGGCACAATGCAAAAGCAAAAAAGTTTCTTAATCAAAGTCCATCTGGAAACGCAGTGGGCAAGTTGCTGATGGAACTTGCAAAGAGCAAAGCGAGCGCAAATCCAATTCAACGACGTCCAATAATTCAACGGCCCGCGCTCTTCTCGGATTTCATCCAAGTAACAATAGCCAACTTTCGACGACACATCTCGAATCACGGTAGCGAGATAGAAAAAAACGCGGGATAAAAAAGAAACTTTTTGCGATAAGCTGAATGCGAATCGAAACTTTGAATTCCACTTGCTGGACAATACATGAATTCGATTGTAACTAAGTAGTACATTTAATATTATAGTGAAACGAAAGTTAATTATTTAATTACTATATATATTCAATTTGCGCTTATGTATGTTGTATGCTTTCGCACCCTTAGTCACCGTACTGGCTGTTGTCATACCAAAGGACTTTTCACTCTTAATTTCCTTAATATCTCGAAAAGTACTAAAGATATCATCAAAATTCCTGTATTTTTCACAAGTCTTACAAAGAAGTAAATTGGTCTATCGCAAATTTGTTGGGCGCATTCTTAACTTGAAGCGATCATGTTAATTCTTCAACTTTTTGTTTTAATTGATAGTTCAAGTATTACAAAAAAAACTTCAATCTCTATCCATTAGAATATAGGAAGGTAATGAAACCTGGAGCACCGTATCACTAATTTAAAATAACAATTTCTTTGATAAGAAATGTGATCTAATTTCCTCAATATCTCGAAAAGTACTAAAGATATCATCAAAATTCCTGTATTTTTCACAAGTCTTACAAAGAAGTAAATTGGTCTATCGCAAATTTGTTGGACGCATTCTTAACTTGAAGCGATCATGTTAATTCTTCAACTTTTAGTTCAAAAAGCAATAAACGTAATAATCTGTTAAACGTAAAAATGTTATTTAACTAGCAGTTTCTGCATTCGATTCTGTTTTATTTCAAATTACTTTACTATCAATAACTAGAGATGTTCTAGATTATGAAAAGTAAGTAAACTCATAAATTTTATAAATTCATGAGATTATTAAATGTTTCCTTGAAAATAAATTGCTCCAAGTGTTTTTGCATAGAAGTACTAAAGCTTACAGTGAACAATTCTAGCAACACCTTGTTTTGTCATATTTTTCTATTACGTTACGAGAACTTGGCAGATGTTTATCTATTGATTCAAGACAATATTAGAACTCTCTATGGAATACTCGTATTTATCTATTGTAATTGAATTTACTAAGAATATTATTGAGCAAGTATATTATTTCAAATCATGGTTTACTTTTAGATTTCCTCATCTGATTTTGTATCATGTTACTTTCGTCCTGTGTGTTTTCATCAATCAATTGTCTGATTATCGTTATTTTGACAACAATGATGTGATGTGCCTTAGTTTGCAATTTTGTATGCTTAACTCGGCCAATACCCAGTATATTGTTAATTACTATGAAATTGAATATTGATTAATTGCGCTTGTTAAGTACCTAATTAACAACAATTTTAATTAACCCGAATAGTTTGGAAATGAAATACATTTTCGCTATAGGAAAGTATTTTATAACTTTAATTAAATGCAAACTGCAAATGCGAATGCGAATTTTTAAAAAACGATTTCTATGTAAATTATTATTATAATTCCTCGTTTAGCGTGTGTTGAACTGGTGAACAATGACGTCACGTGGTGATAATGCAATAAATAGGTCATGGTATGAGATCGTAAAGCTCGCGATCGGGGGCAGAGTATGTGTAACTTTAGCACAGTTGGCTGCCACCGCTGCTGCCGCCGACGACGAGAGAGAATTATTAGCACGCGAGTGTCATAGCGAATTTCACATTCATCTTCAATCTGCCCCTTGTAATGGGCTCGCGTTCTCCATGCGCTTATTTTTAGACATCATGCTGGATAATCATGCGCACTTTGATAACATTTCTCAACAATTTAGCCCTTTATGCGATTTATGCAATATGCATGTAAAACATAATTGTACATTATGTTTAACAGTGCATAAACACATTTGCAACTTGCATCATATTTTATTTTACTAGAAATGTCATAAACGTTAGTAGTAATTTTTACGACGAAATGAGATATTTTATCTATTTTTATTCATTGCCTTGGAATACATGTCAAATGCCAGCAGCGAAAAAATGAAACAGATGGTGGTGAATTTTTTGGCAATTTATAATTAAAGCGCCATTTTCATGCTGAAGATGAGAAGAGATATACGATGACCTTATATGACCTGAAATCGATTTTTTGCCGCCTCCACACTTTTATCCCACATCTGACATCCCTCTCGTTCATCTTGCTCTTAGCATTGCCTTGTGGTGCACAAGAGGGATGAAGAGCGCTTTAATGCACGTTAATGTAAAACAGATGCGTCTTCACTTTTTTCTTTTCCTTGCCACAAATGTTGCTTTTTTTGCGTCATGCGTGATGTCTCCTGGGAAATGTCATCTAAAATTTAGATTCCTAAGTGGGTATTATTTTAACAACTTCTTTTAACAAAATCCATCCTCTGAGTTGAGAAATTATTTGTCAAATGTTTGTTTATAGGTCAAATAGATTTTGAGAGTTTGATTAATGCAATAATGTACATAGTTGAATCATCCCTTTGATAGTGACGAGCGATAAAGTCCTAAATCAATTAGAGGCGCAGGCACAGGAATAGATTTCCCAATGTAAAGCATCATTAATTGGAGAACAGAGAGTCGAATGAAATCGTTGAATATTTTCATTTATACTTACAGAAGGATAATAGAATCTATTTGAGTCCTGTGAATCCTGCGCTCGAATGCAATTTCAAGCTTATTTTACATTACACGTTTTTCCATTTGATTTTTGCAGATGGCTGAATTCAATTTGTGGATGCTGCCGCCGGTCGGCCGGCTCCCGCTGCGCCCTGCATCATCATGCTTGCGCGCTGCCGGCGCGGTTATGCGGTGATTGCGTGCGTACGTCCGATCCGTTGCCGCCGTCGCTGCCGCCGTCGCCGCTCGCAGCAAGAGTCAACCGCTGAGCGACGGAGGAGCTTGTCGTATCATCGTCGCTGTCATCGCTAATCAATTTGCCCGCACTCTCAGCCACCTCACAAGCGCACGCATCTTTTCAACTCGCTCTGTATCATGGGCTGCGGTCATAGCAAGATAAACATTTACCCAAAGCGTAATCGAAATAAAAATGCTGCCGCCAAGAAAACTGGTACGTATATTTATGCTGCCTCTTAATTCCTATTAATTATCATCTTAGGCCTACTTGGGCCCTAATTTTCTGCATACTTTAGTTTAATTGTTCTTTTAAAACTTTACTTTCCTAGAAATCCTTTAAAAATGACCGAAAAACAGCACTTGGCACAATTTAAGCATCAGCTGCTGGTAGTAATTAATTAATAACTAATTTTGTACTAATATTTATCCTCTACGCACCCTTAAATCGATAAATGATAATGAAAATGTACAATTAAATAATGTACACGACTTTTGCATAAATCTGCATCATACTAAATAAAATTCTGGAAGAATCCCGATTGCTAAATGTCTCTCGTATTTCATTTGTGCTGGCAAAACACCGAAACGCACACGCTGTTTGCGTAATTCATCAGAAAAAGCATGACACTTGCATCCCGCAAAAGCACTACGTAAATAATTCCCGAACGTAATTGATGAATAAACATCTAAATCAAAATCAGAATATAAATGAAAGTAATCCAATTAAAAATTGCTATCAGCTTTACATATTTAGACAATTTTTTGGACAGCATTAAAGTAGGACGTGCGGTGACAACAAAGGACAATGCGCATAATAACGGCATAATGAATATTCAATTCAAGTTGACTCGGTTTTACGAGATTATGTAGAATGGACGAGCGGGCGGGAGGATTCAGGATGCACTCCGTAGGCCCTTTAGACGCTTCTTCAATCCCTTTAGATTTTCTATTGAATTCCGGGCAGCCGTATCCTTTCAACTGCGAGGCAGCCTCATCTTCTACTTGAGTTGGCTGTTTGATAAAAACGTCGTCGGCGGCGGCGAAACGAGTTTCCATTGCGTAAGCGCATGCTCCTGAGAGGCGGCTATAGCACGAGCAGTAAATCCTCGTGGAATTGTTCACTCGTGTGCCGTAAGGATTGTAAAGGAAACGCCGCGACGTGGGTCTCATCGATACAAAGCAAGAACAACGTACACGCAATTCTTATCCTTGCTCCTTCTTGAGTGTTTAATACCAACATATGAAGAGTCCTCATCCTTTACCCATTTCGCTTAAGATCAATATTTGATCATTTTATTATATAATGGAATATAATATTCAATTAGAATTTAATTTAGAGCAAGGATTAATTTACATTCTCATTGCTCGAACGTTCTAATATTAATTTTCACTCTGTATGTTGTCTATGCATACAAAAGACTAAGCACGTCATGCTTCAACAACGTGGTATTTTTATTCTCATCCTTTGATCCTGCCTTTTCCATAAAGCATCGCATGCAGTATACAGGTCATAACTTGCTTACTTGTTTCAACCCATATCATTGCAGCACGTTGAATGTGTCCGACTCCCCCATACTTTAAGGGTGCACACTTGACAAAGCACTTTGCTCGTAGTTTATTTAATTTTCTGAGTAAAATGCGCAAAGTTTGCTGGTTTTTAAGCCTTTTCCATTTAAAATTTATTTTACATTCCTCACGTGGAATTTTATCCTGTAAAATCCGTTATCCTATTCTTCAATATGCTGGATAGGAAGGCGGAAGTATATTTTTATATAAACCTAATGGAATTTATTTATTAGGCTTGGATGAAATACGTAGGTAATATTTTCTAAAATATCCTGCTGTAATCCTGCATACTTTCACACGAATGCGCAGACTTGCATAGAACTTGAATATTATATTAATTTTTCAGGCGCGCTTTCGCATTCAAAACTCGATGTGCATTAATTTTAATTGCTTTCGGTTGAGCAAGGGAAGCAAATTATAGCACAGTGTAAATATTGATTGCCCGACGGGACAGAGGGTTTCCGTTTTAGCACACCGATTAAAAATTGCACGAATTGGGTCAGTGTACCTTACACAAGGAGCGCACAACCCCATATCGATTTGTGCGCGCGGTCGTGCTGAAAATTTGAGAATTTCCTGATAACTTTGATAGTTTTCCCCATGTGGAATACAAAAATTAGTAACTAGTTAACATCAAACCTTTTTATTGTAATTTTAGCAAGTATTTCAAGTGCTAAAATTGCTCTTAATGACTGAAACCCCGAATATTAAAGAACTTCAATAAGATGTAATACTTAATAGTATTTTGAGATCAATGCTCCCTGAAAAGTAAACATGAAAAGCAGTTTGATTGCAATAAATAACATAAACGTTTAGCACTTGTTGCGATTTGATAAACAAGCACGCAAACTAAAGCACGCCCGAAAAAAGGGGAAGACGAAGCAGGAATATGTTTTGCCCATTTGGCACGCAGCGGTCGTGCAATCGCTATAAATTAAGCATAAAAGCTACGCTTGTGCAATATGTGTGCATGACTTACGTACGGTGGGACGTAATTTAAAAGTTGGAAACACATACACGTGTTGCCGCCACCGCCTCCGCCGTCTTCTTGGCATGCTGCCGCGACTGCGATAATGATTATGTCAAACGAGACCGGACGTATATTCGTACGTGTTCCATCAACGGTCGACAACCATCTTTGCGCATTCTGATAATGTACATGACATATTCATGCATACCAAATGCAAGTTGATGATACGATTGTAGGTACGAAATTGAGTTCTATTTCAGTTCTATTATTGTTCGCATTATATTCTTATCTACATATATTAATAAATGAATACAGATGTAGAAATGGCCTAGATCTATGTAAGTTGAATCATTCATGTAACTCGCAATGGAATTAATTTAAATTTTAAATTAAAAAAGTTCCAAAGCAATTATTCCCACAAAAACTGAATTCGCAATTCATACTTCTACTTTTCTAATCAAGTACATAATTCATCTCGTGATTAAGTTAATATTATTTGTTTAATATTTTGTGTTCAAGCATGAATTTTGCCCGAGGGAAAATGATGATTGGCGCTTATTTTATGATGCATTTATAGCACGAAGTAAACATATAAATTATGCATTAAGAATCGATTTAATCATCATACTAATCACTTATTCATCTTCACGATTCGTCAATTTGTTAAAGTATTACAATTAATACAAATAGCACATAATGTAAAGTAATTTTTTTTAATGGAAAATTTGTTTAGTATTTTTCCTGTGTTAATTTTAAGCTAATGCAAAAAATGAGTGAGTTTTGCAAATATTTATATGAAAATTTAAATGATCAAGATAGAAAGCCTTACAACTGTTTATTTATGCGCGCAAAGTGCGCAAAAACTGACAAGTTGTTACAAATGATTGCTGTGTTTTAGCAACACCAACAAATTCGATTCGCATCTATCAATAAAAAAAACGTTTCGTCTGTCGTCGTCGCGTAAATATTTAAAGTCGATTTATTACAAGCATGTGCCGATTGCTGAGCGGAAGGAACAAACGCATTCTAATTTCAAATCCTGAATAAAACATTAAAGTGTGTTCGCAATCCAACTGTTTTCGTGGCAATCGCTAAGAGTTGAAGAGATTAAAATAATTTACGAGATTTTGCTAAAAAGAATCTCGTTTCAACTAAAATTGCAAAACTATGACAAGAATTTGTTTCTGTTCCACACTAATTAAACTTTTAATAAACTATTTAATAATTCGGTATAGTTTTAGTATTAATATGTAATTGAAATTAGTGCGTAATTGAAATATTGCACTGAACTCAATTCAATTCAATAATTAGCAATAAGCTATCGTTCAGAACAAACATATTTAATAATTAATTGAAAATCAATGAGAACATGAACGCGTAAAGCGCGCAAAGGCGCCGAGAAAGGCACGATGGTTATAATTAAACTCTGTAATAGTTAATGCGATTGCAACCCAATTAAAATCCTGCCATACTCATAAGGGTGGAAATCGATATATTAAGAAACTTTCGTGTTACCATCAGCTATTTAATTTCCTGTCATTATTTAGAAATTTCCTTGTTGTTCTAGTGACGCCAGAGAAAGTCGACGACATCGAAGAGGAAGCGGAAGTACACTCTGAGCAAAATGAAGACGAACAATCCGAAGAAGTTGACCCAAAGGCCACTATTAAGATCAAACCTTATGGTGGTCCTTTAGTGCCACATCCGTAAGCAATATACCGAAAATATTTAAGTTTTGAGGGTTGATATCGTGCAATTCTTGTTTCAAGGGAATTATCTGCAAGTCAGAATAACTTTTTCAAGATGCTGGATGAAAAGATTGAAAGCGTACGTACAAATCTTAGGCATAAATTGAATTAGAACTATTCAGCTAAATGTTCATATTCAAAGTATAAATACAAAGCACGCTAAGTACATAAATGTAAATAAAGCTGAATAATAATAAGGCTATTTGTATGATCAAAGCTGAATAGTTCTTAGCGTGAAGGCGGGAAAGACGGCTACGATGACATGAACAGAATTTATTCAAATGCAATGCTAATGAACGAAGCGGACGCAAACGCTTTATGCATGCGCGGTAATCATGCGTAAATCTTTCAAGTGCACTTTCCGTCTTCGCCGCCGCCGCCGTCGCGAATAACAAGTATATCATAAGGGTCGGCATTTTGCAGGGGCCGGATTACGACTCGAGTAGTGAAAATGAAAAAGCCATGGAGCGGGAGCGGTTAACGTCGCTCCTCAAGGACTGGGAATCGGCGAGTTCGGGCAGCCGTTCGCTGCCTGCGACGCCCAAACGCCGTCCGCATCCTGCCGCTAAACTGGAGCATCCGCCGACGGCAAGTCTGCCGTCACAGCGCGCTTTTAACCAGTCCATCATCCATCAATCCTACGGCGTGACGCCATACCGGCAGGCGTACAGTACGCCGCCAATTTACCACCCTTCGGTGCCATTACCACCGCAATACCATCCTCAGCATCCTTCTGCGCAATACTCCCCGATGCAATACCAAGCACTCAGTTCCATGTACGGCCGCCAACTTTTGGGTTCAAGTCCGGTGAAGTCCTCGTACGCATCACCAAGCACCACAAACACGTCACCTAAGCACACTCCGTCGTATCCAGAAGGACCTTCTGCAGCCACCTTCAGCCCCAAAATGTACAAGACCACGCGCCTCAGCAACGGCGATCTCATTCAGCAGCAAATCTACCAGCAACAATTGCAATATCAACAGGCGCGCGAATACCAGCAGTATAAACAAAGCCGCGAACAACAATTAATCCAGTAACAGCAACAACAACAAAGTTATTCAAGTTCTTCGAATGGAAGATCTTATCAATCCAGTATACATATACCAATCGTCGCGCAGAACGATATCCCACAATACGACCATACGTGATTAGATCCTAATCCAGATTTTAGCCCTTAAGAACCCATCTCCCCTTTGCGTAGACTAATACGTAATATGGATGTTTCTCGCTATCATCCTCTCAACCAACTTTGATTGTATAATAATTAAATCATCAACGTTTTTCGTTTACAGTCACAAAGTGCACAAAGGAAAATGAAACATGCTTAAAATTATTTTAACGTAATAAATGTGATGCTTATACAAACAACAACGCTTTATCCAAATACGTCGTCTCTAGTGGCCAAAATTCTAATGTGCCAAAAATTAATCTGTGACTCGATGAGATGCGGCATCAAGGGGAGGGATATTTTCTAACTTTGCGCGCCCCATAAATTAGCCCCGATGATATAAATTCAGTAATACCAAAGCAGAGAAGTAAAACGTTCCATTAATTTATAAGTGTGTACATTTAATACAAAGTCATGAAGTGCAGCGCAATGATAAGCGAACGCAAACGCAAGCGTTTAAAATGAAAATACCCGACGTTCCGTGAAACATTTTACGAAACGGTCGCAATTAAATATAATTAATAAAGCGTCGCGCATTGCTCTGTACGACACTAAAATATTAATTTTAAGTAATATCATTCTAATGCTCAGCAGAAAAAAGAGAGCAATTATGGGTGCTTTATAATAATAAAAAATTTAAAACATGTGCTTTGCTCTCTTTAGCTGACACATAAAATATATCCATGCATGGAGTACTAAACATTGATAGAAAAACATATAAAATTAGGACAATTGTATATGAAATATGAATAAATACGCAAGAAATGTCAACTTGAAATGAGTTATTCTAAAATTGATAATGACAGCTGAATGTAATAAATGTAAGAATAAATATTAACCAACTCTTGGTAATATATAAAAATATCTCTATAATAAATAATGAAGAGGACGATGCAAACAATATCTTTATAGTTGTTACTGAATGGTTAAACTTTAAACTAAGAGCAAATGCAGAGAGAAACGTTCACGATTCAATAAATTGTAATCTGTTTACTCTTGTAATATGCGAAGAGTACAATATTGTATATACGACGATAAAAATACATTAAACGATAAACTCATAAGCAAGAATTTTGAGCGAAGAAAATTCTGGGATACTGGACGCGCTTCGTGACTGTCAATAAATGTATTCATGTAAATATCATAAACATGTGTATAGAGCAATGTTTGTAAAAATGATATTGAAAAGGCACCTATAATATAAATATATACTTGTTAGATTCGTACGTTTCATTTTGGTATATAATAAAATCGATTCCGTGGATTTCGAGTGCGTACTTTCGCATAACGCGATTGATAACATGAATATCTTAGGAAATTCTCCAGTATTCTCATGTTAATTGGATGATTTTAGAATTTGATAAAGGTGAAATTTTACTTTCACTTTTTTGTGGCGCGTCTGCGAAAACTCAGAGAGTTTTAACTAAATTATGCACCTCGTTTGAATTTCCTTTCTGCTTCGAGCACCTTTCCACTTATCCTTATAACGTGCTAGGATAAAAGAGAAATTGGCAGAATATATTACCGAGTATTGAATATAAATTATTCAATTTGGTGAATATCAAATTATTCTATATCATAGCTGAATACGCTATGATTTATGCCGACTTTTCACAGCTTTGCAAAATAATATAATTGTGATATTTTTAGTACGAATAACTCTGAGATCAAAGTATTAATGCTGTTGCTATTAACCGGACGTTTACATTATGTGGAAAATTTAATTAAATCTGTTTGTTTTCATATGGCACAATTTTTCTCATCAAAAGCCTCAACAGCCATGGGCAAAGGGTAAACAATACACATATGCGTTAATCAGTCTCAACGAATTTATATGGCATAACAGCCTTCAGTTCTGCTTGTGTGGGTATTTGTTCTTGGAACGGATTACGTGCTGGTGCTCCAGGCATATCCCTAATGACCGCCGCCATAATACTCTCGTGTACCCAACGTTCTGGCTGATCAGCATTCAACGCAACAGCCGTCCCCCCGCAATACTTTCGCATTGCGCCGTATTGCGTACAATAATACTGTAGCTAAAATTAATAATAAATTTTATCCCTGCGCTGTCCCCAAAAGGATAACGCACTTACCTCTGCATTCAAGAGATCGGCGCGATCCTTTAGATGAATTGCAAGGCGTTTCGCCGCCAGCATTTCCATGTCTGCGGTATCTAACACTGTTGTTGATCCAGTGTGTACATTGATGCGTCTCCTCAGAATGCGCTCCGTGCATAGATTGAGATCACACTCAAGAAATATGACACGATTCGGAGGAGTCTCTAAACAATCCATATACCTAAAATCGGTTAGGTTGAAGGGAAACCCAGTCAGGACCCAACCACTCCTAAGACATTCAATATCCAAGAGGCGTTTGTTTAGCACTTTTGCAAGAAGCGGCGAATTAAAAGTAGCATGATCACCGCATTCTCGTAATTTCTCTCCTAATTCCGAATCGGATTTCCACACTTGGCATAGCAAATATTCAAAATCGACTAAAGAAAGCAACATTTTTAGGATAAATTGTTAGCTTATTTGCTTGGCAATAATTACTATGTACTATCTTGAGTTTCTCAGCGAGCAGCTTAGCTTGAGTTTTTCGCCCGCTGCCTCGAGGTCCTAATATCAACACCCTTGGTTGCTTTGGTCCTTTTTCCAGGCGTTCAATACAGATTAAATCAATGCACGTCTTTGCTAATTCCTCGAATGTAGCCTCATCCACATACACTTCAACCAATTTCTTTTTAAATACTTCCAGAATGCCTAACATATTTGCTCTATAGGCGGGCCAATTGGTCGATACATTGCAATATAATAAATCGGTCAACTTTGGACTATATGGACTTATTAAATATAGAACATGCGTTGGCAAAATGCCTACATCCAGCAATTTCTGTGCTTCTTGCTTTGTTTTTATACAATCTGCAATAAACCTGCTGGTCAACTCTGCTAATCAAGTTCATCATTGGTAACCTACCAACAAAAAGCCACCCATTTTCGGAAACTTGCTCAGCATTATTATAAATTATAGTCTGTATAGCCGAAATAATATCAGCAGGTTTCGCATGCGATCGTTTCTTCAACTTTGGAAGTGCCGAGTCAATCATTCCACCCGTAATTTGAAACAATTTCATTTCATTGCTAATCATTTCTCCTAACTCTAACACGTTAATATGCGGCGAGCCAAGTATGATAACGTGAGGAATGCGTACACTCTTGACTGCCGACGTCAATAAATACTTAATGAAGAAGACGTGATCTTCGGGCTGATGTACTACGAGTGCACGCGTTACTTCGTGAAATAGCTTATAAATATTATGCTTTTCTAAATAAGGTAAATGCCAAGAAGGCATCTTCATCTTGCGCTTTGTGGGATCAGTCATGCTATAAAACTGTAAAACCTTATTATTATAAAACGTAGTATTTATTACAAAGTCATTTATTTCATTTGTATGACAAGTTGATTTGTCATTGTCGAAAATGTCAATGAAATCAAGAATGATACGATTTGTCGCTTGCTTACTGTATAAACAGGCTGAAGAGTCTGATTTGATTTCGATAATCGGATGCTTTTATTAAAAAATATACACGCTAAAATTGCCTTGGTATTCCGTATTTAATAATTGGTGTATGTGCAGTATTCACGGCAAATTGTATCAACTGCAACTGCGTTTGACCAGATTTTAGGTATCGCTCTTCCATAATTTGATTGTTTTATCATTTTCCAGCGCCGCTGAAGCAATTATGTTCTCAGTTGGATGGCATGTTGTACACAATACAACATCTGAGAACAGAGAAGGCGTATGAAATGAGTCAGGCGATTGATAAGAGTATATCATAAAAGACGATAATAAAGTTCATGATTCTAAAGAATTGGAGAAATAATACCCACCAGTGTGTCCTTGAAGTTTCTGGACAATTTCTTTTGTCTGCAAGTTCCAAATATAAACCATATTATCTTCAGATCCGCTAACAATCCACTTGCCACCGGTAACTGAGAAGTTGGCGAATATGCAATACTTCTCATTCTTGTGCCCTGAATATGTTTTTAAACATTTCCCCTTTGAGTAATCCCACAGCTTCAATGTATTGTCAAGTGTGGCAGCCAGAATGTATTTTCCATTGGGTGAGAATTTTACGAAAGACACTGGTGGATTGTCATCATCTATCAGTGTTTTTAAGCACTGACCAGAAGCAGTGTCCCAAATTCGACTTAAAATAGAGATATTATGCAAAAACTATTACCGTTTCTTTGCTGAATAATAATAATATACCATAAGCCATCATAACTACTGCTGACAATAAGGGAACCATCGCGATTGAAATGTACAGCACTGACAGGATCTGAGTGAGCTGGTAGCGTTTTTAAGCACTTGCCAGTTCGGACATCCCAAATCCGCACAGATTCGTCAAACGAACCGGACACAATTAGATTTGACTGTGGATTGAAATTGCAGCAGAATACATAGTTGCTATGTCCTTTCAATGTTTTTAAGCACTTTGCTGAGCTCAATTCCCAGATTTTAAGAGTTTTATCATCACTGGCAGATACTGTGAATATTCATATCAATATCTGCTCCTAAATGAAACCCAGGTATGACTTACCTAATAATCTACTATCACTTGACCATGCAACATCACTGATACCCAACTTGTGGCCAGCTATTGTTTTCTCAAATTTGCCATCATATGCCCCCCAGATTTTAATTAACTTATCAGCAGCTACAAGAAATACATTCAATACAATGCATCTCAAAACAAGGTGGTAGAAATTGTTAAACTTACAAGAACTTGCAAGCCATTCACCATTTGGACTAAATTTTACAGATGATACAGCTTTAGTATGCCCAGCCAAAGTAAATTTTAATGTGTAATTGGGTTTCTGTTGATTAGAAATGAATCAAAACTTTATAACATTGTTGACATGTTGATAGTTGACATAAGAATGAAATTATGACTTACAACACTGCTTGATTTATTTGAGCCTCCAGTCGGTGTAAGACTATTGTTCGCGGAATTAGAGTTCGAACCATGAACAGACTGCGAACTTCCTAGGGGCATCATGTTTAGCCCCTGCAAATTGGTGTAACAACCCTACTGCAAACAGACGAAACATGTGAATCCAACCACTACACCACGCGCCAAATTACCTATTCTGTATTAGTACCGCGTGTCAACAGTTACTTAAAGTTCAACACGCACACTGAATAAACCACCACTAAATTCTCTTTCACTGCATGTACTTATTGCAATAATACTCTCAATAACACCGATTTAACCGCGTTACAAATCACGCACCACCATATTAATTTAACAAATGGCGTCCAAACATCCGAATGTCAACTCATGAAAGCGTGACTGACTTCAGTCATACGCTTGAGGTGGCGCTGAGAAGAAAAATGTATCATAAATGTAAATAGGTACATTAAAGGTCCAATCTTCTACAGTTAATAAATGTTCTTTAAATTTAACAAACACATGACTTATTTATTGCTCACAATAATTATTATTTCTTTTTAACTTTACTTTTTGTACTAATATCTTTCATGTTTTTCTTAACCGTACCATATATGTTTAATAAATCGTTTTTAACTTTTCTCTTTTTATCAAATGATTTGCCCTTTGCTATTGATTTTCCAGCTTGATTTTTCCCAAGCTGCTGCAGCTTTGTTTGATTTTCTCTAGCCTTCTTCTGTTGTTTCTTCTCCTCAAGTAGAACCTTGTAGTTTTTATTTTTATTTCGTGGAGGCTTTGCACCTACACAAACAATTAACAGACACACAATTGATTATTTGATTAACAACAAAATTCTAGTCCACAGGTACTAACCAAGTTTTATAGCTAATTTTACTTTAGCGTCTTCTTGTGTTGCAGTATCAAAACCTGTCATACCAAACCTTAGTATCTCTTGCTTAGCTCTCTTCAAATTAATTTCAGGGTGCTCCCTATGTTTCACAGTTTGTTCAATTGGCATATTCACAATACCTTCATCAAGTTCTTCAGCATTATTAGCATGCACTGGTTTCACTTTAGGTTTGTGATTTTTATGAATTACCGAAATGAATGTCTCAGCAGCCTTCACATGATTTTTGGAGCCTCTCGTTGGTATGAATTCACT
The DNA here is from genome assembly GCA_963978815.1 of Aleochara curtula. Classification (NCBI taxonomy): domain Eukaryota; kingdom Metazoa; phylum Arthropoda; class Insecta; order Coleoptera; family Staphylinidae; genus Aleochara; species Aleochara curtula. Next base: position 8,858,853 of record OZ022221.1, on the reverse strand, counting down.
ACCCATTTTAGTTAACACTGCATTTAACACTAGTATTTATTATTCCTCTTGAATCTTACCTTACTACCACTTACAATAACAAATGATGCACACTATCTGACACTGACAGCATTTTAGCACTTTCATAACCTTTTCAGGTAATGGACAGCGTTGACATTTGACATCTATGACAGTCTGCTAAAAATAGTGAAAAATAGTAAAAGTAGTGTATAGTGCGGGCCTCATAAATTTTACAAAACGTGCACAATATTCGGTTTTAGTTGATTGCGGTCTGCAAAATGTGTGACTTACAATGTTATAATCGCGGCTGTGGTAAAATGTTTAATTCGTGTGATAATACAGACGGTAAGCTAATAACTCATTTATTGGTTAGGGTAACCACATGTATGAGCATAATACTATAGAGTAAGTACAGGAATTAGTGAAAATTGGAGTAATTTGATTATAGAATCATGTTGTCATCACCCTGGAATGCCGGTTTTTCATGATGCGTACAAAGGGTGGTCCTGTTGTAATAAAAAGTGTACAGACTTCACTGAATTTCTCAATATTAAAGGATGCACGATTTCAAAGCATTCCAACATAAAACCCCCTGAACCGGAAAAGCCTGTAAAGAATGTGCCTGATAATGATGTTGTTGAAGTTAAGCCAATTGTTAAGACTTCTCTTGTTCGACCACCTTTCACTGCTGCAATGGTAAAACCTTAAATGATTCATAGAAAGCTATTGACTCATGGTGATTTATAGACCAAAGTAAGTCCAGAAATTGCGCCATCCTTAAAGTCTCAATTATCTTTAGTTGAACTAGAGACAACTGACAAACAAAATGTGGATATGTCCATTATCACAGTGGGTACACTTTGCAAGAATTCGGGTTGCAATGTGGCCTATGAAGGACCTCAAACTGATGATACTCCTTGTGTTCATCATCCTGGTGTGCCCATATTTCATGAAGGCTTGAAATTTTGGTCATGTTGTCAAAAACGTACTTCTGATTTTAATGCATTTCTTAGCCAAGTTGGTTGTGATACCAGCAACCATGTATGGATCAAAAAAGCAAGTTAAAACCAGTTGAAACTCATGTGAACCTCAAAATTATGATTAAATTACTTTATTTTGATTCAGGAATCTGATACTCAAAGTGTTCAATGTAGGTGGGACTTTCATCAGACAGGTACCCATGTTGTTGTATCAATCTATGCTAAACAATATTGCCCATCAAAAAGTGAAATTCATCTAAATCCTGTGCGTTTGCAAGTAAAATTAGTATTTCCACAACAGAATGATGGTGCTTTTGTTATGGATAATGAATTACATGGAGTAAGTTTTTACTGTTTTAAAATATGAATATGCAATTTACATTGAACTATTTTGCAGATTATTGATGTAGCACAAAGCCAAGTCACTATGTTTGGCACAAAAGTAGAGATCAAAATGCGTAAAGCTGAACCTGGTAGTTGGGCAGCTTTGGAGATACGTAAGAAACTGAAGGATATTGAAAGTGATAAGGAGCCAGCAGAAAGCTTGCAGTCAAAAATTGAATCAGTTGATTTGAGTGATTTGTGATGGATTATTTAGACAAATACTTGATATCAATGATTAATAACATACTAACCAGTGTTTTTTTTTATTAAAGAAAATTAATAATAAATCCTTGTGATATAAGTAAATACGCATCATCAAGCATATTTGTTTGGTCACCTTAGCAACTCTCACCAGTGCAATTACAGTGGATTGCCATGTAAAGCATAGATAATCAATACACAAAATGTGTAGTTCTCATCATGAAGTACACAAGCCAAACTGGTTTATTATCAAGTAAAACAAAACCAATTACAAGACGAGCAGAAAGTGTGAGTTTTCGTATTAGAAAATCAAAGTGTCCAAAGATATATTAACAATAATTATAGGCGCAAATTCATCTGGAAACAGTGGCAGTAGCACCACCATTCTTTACAAAACCGTTTGCCGGTTTGTATAATCCATTCTCAAATGGCTGTTCTATTTTATGCAATCATCCAGCACGGCCAGAAGTTAAGAAAGTATTGCAGAAAGCGAAAGAAAATATGGTAAAAGCAATACATCTTTTAATTGAAATCCAATCAATCGTTTAAAATCTTAGGGGCAGGATGGAAAAGCGGTATTACTACCATCGGATGTGGCTGCAATTAGAGCAGAGTTTGAACAATTTCAACTAAAAAACAAAGAAACTAACGGTGAAGAAACAGATACTACACCGTCAAACCCATTCTTGGAAACTTCCAATATCACTGAAATTGTACCGGAAGAACTTTTTCGTAGATATACAGAAACCGATTCGCGTCCGTTAACACCCGCGCCAACAATTGCAAGTGCGCACACACGCGCTTCAGCTTCGAGACGCTGTGTTACACCGGATCCTATTTATACATCAACAATTAAAGAAAAAACAATGCTTATTCTTGATTTACGTCGTAGTCACAGTCAGGAAACTTTGTCTTGTTATGCAGGAAGCGCGCATATAAATGAAACGCCTTTGATAAGAATAATGAATGTTGAATTAACTCCAGCGTCGTCAAGACATAGTTTACATCTTGATAGAAAGCAACAATTTATTGTTAAAAGTCCTAAACGGAAGACTGATGAGCTGAATGTTGATAAAACGCGTTTACAAGTACCAGACGAAAAGTTTCTTGAAGTACCAGTAGTTCAAGAACTTTCTGAGGACGAGGAGTATATAAAAAGGCGGGGTAAAAGACGCAAAAAGCGGCGAGCTTCTTCCAGTGCTTCAGTGTTTCGAACTTCAATCGATCCTGAAACACTTGTTGCAGGCGTTGATCCTGAGTCGAAAAATCCAAGCGCGCGTCCTTCACTAACTTTGCAACAAATCGAAGAGATGGAAAAATTTCAAAAGAATAAACTAGATAATAGTCGAAGTTTTAACGTTGATTCTTTTCTGGATTATGAAACTCTTCGAGCCTTGCGCAGAGAGTTAACTAAAGAAATGGTTGAAATGGAATTTGACCAACGCAGAAAAATTGCATTACATGAAGCGCTCAAAACTGTACCTTCAATTAGAATCAATTGTGATGAATTAAAAGAATTACAAGAGTCTACTCTTCTGCCATTTATTGATTCGGAACTTCGATTTAGTTTACCGCGAAAGTTTAAAAGAAGTAGCATGCGTTTCGAATTGCCAATGGATAGTCGTACTTTTAACGGTGAAATCAACAATTGATAACGTTTTTAAACTTTATATTAATGTAATTATCTTAAAGGGATGTCATCAATGCAATACTTGAAAGATCATGTTTGTTTAACAAGCGCCAAGAAGCTTTTGTATAGCTACGTATTCAATATGCATCGCATAAAACCGGAAGCGCCGGAAAATGAAAACGGTGACCAAGAAACTGCTGAAGAGACCGAAGACTTGATTGAAAATGAAGACACGATCAGAGAAATATCTGGTCAAGTAATAACCATTAAGATACACTTGATTTAAGCCTCTTAATCATGTTTTTAATCACAGCAAATTATTTCTGCACTGGGTACTTTAATGGGAAAGAGTTTAAATGAAACGCAGGCCGCTGAATTCCATGAAATGATTGGGTGGTCATTAGAAACAACATATGATTTTCATATTTTCAGCTCAATTTGTGCTGCTTGTGAAAGAATACTTGCATCTGAATTTTATCCTAATCTACCAGGGCGTAAAGAAGATCCTTGTCAATCGGTACAATTTTTTCACCAATCATAACTTCGCACTAATTTTATTGTTTCAGATTGAAAAAGTTGATTTTGAAGCGCTTGATAGAAAAATGAGAGGCAAATCCATGAATTCACAATTGCAAAAACTTTTGCACTTAATAAGAACAGCTTGATAGAAGAAAACAGGTAAATTAAAGTGACAGAGCAATGCGATGAGTAAATTACTATAACGTAGTTTATTTACAAGAGATAAAAGTGATAAATATCTAAACAGTATATTAATGGAATTATTTATTTTCTCAATAACATCATTGCTAATTCTTCAGCATCATTAACATTTAAAGCAGTAGCGTCAGACAATTTCTTCTTTTTCTTCATTATCTTATCAGGAGTGCCCTGCACTATAACTTCAGCTTTCCGTTTAAGGTTCCTGAAACAATATCAATTAATAAACCGAAATATGGTAAGATAATTATACGTACTGTCGGACGGGCTCTTCCTCTTCTACATCTTCATCATCATCATCGTCGCTATCCTGATCTTCATCTTCAGCAGGGCCATAAATTTTATCTGGATCCGGCAACCATGACAAATCAGGCTCGCTGCCTTCTTCATCATCTGAACCAAAATCATCAACTTCTTCATCTTCGTCCTTTTGTTTCTTATTCTTCTCCTTCAGTTTGCGCTTTGCTTCCCTCTTCTTCGCTTTTACCTTTTCTTTAAAGAGTTGCTTGTCGAACTGATCTTCCTCTTGCAGTATTAATCTAGCTTTTTCAATATTGATGCCACCCTCTTCTTCATTTTCATAAGCTCTGGCTGCTTCTGAAGCCTTTTGTTTAGTTGTATCAATAACAGCATCACCTTCGTCGTCAAACGTAATTTTCTTATTTGGTTTGATTTGCTTATTAAGAACTTTCTTAACAGCAGCTGCTTTTGTAATAACTTTTTTCTTTCTTCCTGATGTGATGTTTTCTTCCAACTCAAATTCATCACCGCCATCGATATCGTGATTAGCGCGTTTTATCTTAAACAGACCGCCGTCGTCATCACTATCGTCCAAATTATCTTTAGACAAAATGTCCTTAGAATCTTGTTCATTATCAAACTTAATATGCTGTCTAGGTGCATTATTTATGATGGGTTTATCATCGTCAAATTTCTCATTAGGATCATTTACTTTTAAGCCATCCTTACGAAATATTTTCTCCAAGAATCGAATGCGTGGTGTGATTGCCATTCCCAAAGAATGTGCATAAGCAGTAGCGTCTAATGCGCGTACATTAAACACAGATTTGTTTTTCATAAGATAGATTGCCTTGAAGTATGATTTAAACGCTCTCTGTGCGGTTTCTTTAAGTGCAGGATCCATCGCTAAATACGCTTCAATTTTGCGCACTGGATTTTTTATTCTTTCTGGATTGATATCGATTTTCTCGATAGGTATCTTATGCTTCTCTAAAGCCTCCAACATTGACAATTCACTAGGAAGAAGTAGTAATAGACTCTCACCGCCACGATCAAATCTTGCAGTTCTGCCTACTCGATGAATATAAGTTTCTGGATCTTCAGGGCAATCGGCCTGAACAACCCAATTTACTTTAGGGAAATCTAATCCTCTCGATGCTAAATCGGTGGCGAAGAGTACTGCGCTTGTCTTCCTACAGAAAGTCTCATAAATTTCCATTCTTTTAAGCTGATGCAATGAACCATAGAGTGCAAGAACTGACATTCCTGGACGTAGCTTGCACATAACTTCATAGAAGAATTTAGTCTGTTTGCAACTTGAAAGGAAAACTATTATTTTGCTCTTGAGATGATTCCAAATGAAGCTGTAAAGAATTGAAAGCTTTTCATGTAGCTCACATACCATATAGCTTTGTTGCAAGCTACTTGGTGTACTATATTCTTTGCTGTCATGTACAGACACATATTTTGGATTTTTAAGACTTAGTCTTGCTAAATCTTTCACTGATTTAGTCTGTGTTGCTGAAAATAACATGGTTTGTCGGACAGGCGGCAAATTATCTATTATGGCATTCATTGTAGGGGCAAAGCCCATATCCAAGATTCTATCAGCCTCATCAAGTATCAGAGTCTATAAAACCATTGCATTACTAGTAATAATAATTGGAATACAAATTTAAAGAAATACAAACCTTCATATAATCACAATTGAATAAAGGATTTTGATCCATGTGCTGCAATAATCGGCCTGGTGTGCAAATAATAATATTACACTTATCCATTCTCTCAGTTTCGAACTTGAGATCTTTGCCACCAATGACTAAACCAGCTGAGAAATTATGATATTCACCAACTTTTCTTAGCTCTGCAAATATTTGATATGCAAGTTCTCGTGTTGGAGTAATAACAAGAGCACCAAGTCCATCCATCGAAGTCCACTGATTGCAATATAGAATTTCCAGCAGCGGAATTAGGAATGCAAGTGTTTTACCAGAACCAGTCTGTGCTGCTCCCAAAATATCTTCTCCTATGAGACTATATTTTAGCGTTTGCAATTGAATAGCAGTTGGTGTTTTAAAGTTATATTTCTGAAGACCTTTTTGGGTTTTTGATGAAAGCGGAAAATCTTTAAAACTCTTCACTTCTTCCAAATTAATCTATAAATGTATGGATTACTTGCTAGTCTCAAAACAAAACACATTGAATTAACTTACAGATTCATATTTTGTTCGGATTTCTTTAATTAAGTCAGTCTCCAAAGGTTTTGTCTTCGGAGGAAGCACTTTCTTCTGGTTTTTATGTGGTTTGCCAGATGGTTTTTGTTTATTTCCATGGTTGCTGGTCCCTTTGGATGATTTATTCTTCTGTTTCATTTCTTTTAGTTTTATGTCCTTTCGCACCACAAGTAAATTAACTATGTATTAATAACAATTCAATTCATAACATCTGAACACACGCGTATGAATTTAAAGACTGCTATGAGGTTAAGTTAAACACATGTGAGCGCTCATCTTCGCTAATGCGCCACCTACAACAAGTATTACTTTTAAATAATTAAATGACTATTATAATTAAAGTACACGTGTTTAGGAAAGCCCATTTTATTGTTGAATTACAATCTGTTAATGTATAGCATAAAATTCACATAAAACTTTAACAAGACATAGACTTGTAGCGTAAACTAACAAGTAATAACTTGTAACATTTCCCTGCATATGATGAACATTTTTGAACAATTTATTCCTTAATTCTAAAATACCGCACAAATGATATCTATAAAACACCTTATCCTAAGAGAGCAAATGTCTGCACATAATGAACATAATTAAATTATAATGTTATTTAATTAAAACGTCATTGTTTTCAGATCTGCTGCATCGCAAATACCAGCTACAAATAATACGCTTAAAACGACTAGTTTTCGGTAACTACGTAAAGTATAATTAAATACTGCAAATTTTTGGCATTATACGCACTGGTCTATAGTTTAAATAAAAAATATCCAACAAAACGTATGTTACTGTTAAAGCGCGAGTCGAAATTACATCGAAAGTAATAATAATAAAGCAGTATTTAATGTTAAATGCTGATTACCATACTAATTTCGATTCGGTTTCAACCAGCGCAACAAAACAGAGAATTAGTAAATGAGAACAAACAATTATTAGTATATAAACAAGATAAGTATAAAGGTGCATTGACTAACCGCTGCGATGTTTACGAATGAGATTCGCCTGTACAATAAAGAGCTTACTTTAAGTTATTTTTTAGCAAAACGATCACAGAAAGACGAGACAGTCACTTCTCATCGTCCCAGTTTCATATGAAGGCGAGTTGCTTGCAATGGAGCGTTTGTATCTCACGCGAAAACATACTTATCAAAGAGCTTAACTATCTATTCATCTCTGTCCTCATGAGCTGTATAGAACACCTTTTGAGATAATTTGGTAATTTCACCTGTAACAAACAAGAACATGAGTAATCAAATCTAATGACTTCAATACTTAATACTTACACATCAACCGTCTAAAGAACAGTGGCTTAGTTTTCCACACAATGCCCAAATAATATGCCGGTACGCCGGTCAACGTGATTACAATACCCATGAAGACTTCAAATGGAGCGTCCAAACAGGTCATGATAATGAGAAAAACGCATAGCAATATGAACAATATGGGTAGACCAAGATGAACGCGAATTGGACGCATCATATTAGGTCTTTTCCATCGTAGATACAAAATGCCCGCAACAGAAAGCAGTACAAATCCTGTTTCAACAATGGTGCAGTAAGTGATCAATTGATGAATGTCGTTTGTGAGAAGCATTAATAATGACAACACATTCTGAAAATTATAAACATTTCAATTAAGTTTAAGCGCGTGCCACGCTGGAGTCGTTATCAGCATAACACTAATATGACGTGAAATACTTATAGTTACTGAGCGTACCAGGAAAAATAGCGACGGTATAGGTGTCAGTTTATCCATCGATAAATGCGACAAAAACGCAGGAAATTGTCCGTTGCGAGCTCCAACGTACAGCATACGTGACGATGCCATCACGTGCACGCTTAATCCGCCGAATGCTGAAATGGCAACGAGCAAAGGAATTATCCATGACCATGTTCCAAGAAGTCGGTCACCGAATGTCTGAAATAATACTCGCTTAGCATCGTACACGCATTATAAAAATCATACGAACCACAGCGATTGCGTCTGATGCAACCATTTGTTCAGGTGTTAAAACACCCAAATAGGCCACATTGGCAAGAACGTAAATGCTCGTGACGAGAGGCAGAGATATATAAATCGCACGTGGCAAATTAACATATGGGTTGCGTAGTTCTTCAGTCATGAAATTCAAGTAGTTCCAACCGGAGTACGAAAAGAAACCGGATACAACCGCCTTGGCGATTTTACCCGGATTACTAGTGGTCCCTTCAAATGGCTTATTGAAGTTATCCGTGTGGCCCATACCCATCCAGACCACACCAATCATTATCACCAAGCATAAGGCGCCAACCTTACAAACCATAAATACATTTTGCAGTCTCGTCGTATACTTAACGTTAAATCCGTTAAGAAATGTTAGAAAACATATTGTGGCAGCCGCGACGAGAGTTGCACCCAATTCGGGCAGCATGCATTGCGGGAAAAAGGGTTGAATAACATATTTTGCAAACGTTAATCCCATAATTGCATTTGTAGTCGGGCTAAAAAAAATGACAATCACGTTAGTCACACGGTTAAGAAGCAAAACATTGGTGCTATGTTTACACAAATATTAAGTTGGCTGCCCAGAGATAAAGGAAGGCTGGAAGTTCGCCGAAAGCTTCATAAATGTATGCATAATCGCCGCCTGACTTTGGAATACTTGTTCCAAGTTCAGCATAACAAAGCGCACCAATTGTCGATAGAAATCCACATAATACCCAGACGACGAGCGATAGGCCCACTGAATCTACTTCTTGTATGACTCCTTTTGGCGATATGAAAATTCCTAGATAAACAAAACCATTATGAAACTAATGAAGTATTGCATCATCAATTACAATATAACAAGAACCAGACAATAATGAAGCGTTTCAAGAACATGAAAACAAATGATTAATTGAATTCAATTGAACTGGTGCACGCCGGCTCCAATTACTTTAGAACCACATTAACTAAGCAGCTGCTATCAAAATGCTAGTAATTAAAATGCGTAGTTGTGTCAACATAGACGAACCTGAGCCAAATATGATTCCCAGTATAATGGCTACACCTTCAAGCAGCCCTAATTCTTTCTTCATCCGAACTTTATTATCTTCTTCATTGGGGTTGACATCTCCATTGATTGTAGTATCTCTGGGGCATAGCATGTCTCCTGATGGAGAAGGAAGATCCAATGGATTTGTGGTAGTCGTCATGTTGATATTTTTATTTATTGACTGAAAATGAAACACAATCTCGGTGAAATTTGATAATCGTGCGATCAACCGGCTTACCTATGGTATTAATGATCGTATCGCATAATTAGCACACTAATTCAAAAGTATTCGCGCCGCACAATTAACTCGAGAGCAAACAACACACAACCCAGAGGCGCGAATGCAACTAAACGCTAGAAGCGGAACGACGTTAAGCAGCTCGTGATGTAGTAAAAAATACTGGAATGTGTGCGGATAGTGGGAATCCTCAATGAATTAAACAAAGTACCCACCACAAAATATACCCACACCACCACTAAAACATGTGGAATTGTTGCAAACTATCTTACTAAGGTTAAGTTGAAATTGAAGAATGGTAATGATGGGTTTCATCCTGATTGTAGGATGAGCAACTTTGAGGGCAGCACACGTGAAAATACAAATATAATTTGCATTTAAATTTTAGAATGATAATCTATCAAACATAATAAATAACGTCAAATTTTGTTAATTGAGACAAGATTATACACGTATTAATATTCCCTTTATTAGTGCGTTTAGAATATACAAAGGTATTCCGTACAGCTGTTTGGTATTAGCGCTTCACCATATACGTTGATATACGTATCGGACTGACAATTTGTTGTCGGCGAATTTGTACTGACTATTCAGACGACTTCTGAATCATCGCATTAAGTTTACTATTTGTGTTTAACTAGACGGGACAGTATCTCTTCTAAAGAAATGGCTGCATTGAATCTAAGTGGCTCAGATTTTGTGAATTTACAAATAACAACATCCAAGAATGCATTTTGCAATGAAAAGCGATTTCCTAAGGATATAGTTATTGGCGAGTTAAAAGTGAGTTACTGCAGCTGTATAGATATTTGATCACAATTAACTCTTCATTAATATTCCAGAACAAATTAGAGTTGCTCACTGGTGGAAGCCATGAAACAATGCATATCGAATTGTATTCAAAAGACAACAAACTTATTTGCCCAATAAACAATGATCAAGTAATGCTTGGATATTATCCAGTTGAGAATAATATGCGACTCCATGTGATTGATAAATTTCTACTGAGCACAGAAAACATGCCTGATGTGCCTAAATATGAAATGCCAAAAGAGGAATACGAGAAGAGAGATGATACAGTGAGGAATTTTATGTTAAAGAATAAAATGGGTAAAGTAGTCTGGTCTTTAAGAGAATTATTATTAATATATGAATGCATTTACCTCTTAGCACATTTCAATGAGGAATATCAAATGAAGAAAAAACTTGATGATGAAAAAGAAAAGGAATTAACTGATGCTCTTGTTGTTGGTTCACGCTGCAAAGTGACAGTAAAAGAAGCGCCAGCACGGCTTGGTACAATCAGGTACAAAGGGTTGATTGAAGGTCTTAATGGTCATTGGGTGGGTGTGCAGTATGATGAACCACTGGGCAAAAATGATGGAACTTGCAAAGGAAACAGATATTTTGAATGTGCTCCTAAATATGGTGCATTTGTCAAGCCAGTAGATGTTCTCATGGGTGATTACCCTGTGGAGGATTATGATTTGAATGAAGAAATCTAATTGCAGTGGTTTTGAGTTTGTTATAATTGTGATAACTTGATTTTTACACACAGCTTCTTATATGTTAAAGTATAAAAATCTTACAGCACTATTATTTTTTAAATTAAACATTCTATCAAGTATCTTTAATCAAAATGATTAATTGCTGAATGTGCTTTATGCATCTATTGCTTATATTGGCTTAATCTTGAAATGTAAACCAATTAAAGAAAATACTAGACACTTTAAGTCCTGCACCAAATAATAGAAGCACCTGAGGCCTTCGGGGTCCTTTGATTGACTCACATCTACCAACGATCCAGTTTTAGAAGTTGTGAATGAGATATGTTCATCATTGATTACAATTTCAAGCTCCTGGCGACCAATACGATCTGGTGGCGGCCACAATGAGTCGTCTTCTTGCATGATCTCAGAATCCAAAATAATACGTTTTAGCTCTTCCATAACGCAATTGTGTACGTAGACTTCTTTGCGGATCATCGTGTCGTTCTTGTAGTTGGAGTTGTTTGCATACCGTAATTTACCGTCTGGGCGGAACTCGAACTCCAAAAATTCATGGCCGAATTTTCCCTTGTGTCCCACGTAATAACGAATATAAAAATCTGCAGACATTTTCAGGAAACTTGTGAATTCACTTAATAATAATTCACCAAGCTTGGTGTTGCTTCCAAGCGTTTTACGTTAAGGTTAGATGTCAAGAGCTCTGAAGAGAACGTCACGGTTTTGTATAGATGGCAGTTAAATCGCGCTTGCGCATAATTCAAATACAAGGATCATGGGTGCGTGAATAAAGTAGTCGTTAAATTGATAAAACTTATTGCTCATTAGGAATTATTTATTAACTAATCAACGTAAATAACAAAAACAAATAATTCATTTACATTATAAACTAAAGGGTTCAGTTAAACAATCTCCATAATGATTCTCAGTAATTTATTATCATATGCATTGATTAACTGGGTCGCATATGAATACCAAATTTGGCCAGAATTTCAGCGAGTTTATTTTTCTTTGCTTCTGCTTCAGCTGATGCTGTATCGCATCTCTTTGTGTATTCTAATGGCGTAGGGTCATCAGGGTCGGTAACCAATTTGTAAGGCGCATAATTGTTGTAATTTCCACTGGAATTTAAAGAGACATGAATACAACCATACGTCAACATGTTAAACTAGGGAAAAGTTAAAGTTGAATTACCATGGGGCGTAGTTGCACGTATACATTTTACAAAACGGAGTCATTGGTTTACTAGGGTCAATGAATAATATAAAATCACATCCAACAGTATCCGTGTCAGCCCATGCGACCTACAATAACATTAGTTAATATTCACCCACAAACTATTCACTTGCACAGTATTCACCTGAGTATAATGTCCAATTTGTCGGTAGTTGATTGCAATATTAGGATATTTGAAATCATTACATTCCCAGAACCATGACTCCACTGCAGCTGTCCAATTCTGGAGAAGATCAAAATGTGAATTCCAAGCAATGTAAATATTTTGACCAATGCAATGCCAACGATCTAAAAATGATAACATGATAAATATGGCAAATTTAGGATGTCGCAGCCATAATTTTGGGGTACAAGGGGTGATGGTATATTAAACCAACCCAAATGTCAACCTCGCCTGCACGTGCGATGACTTGAGTCATCCGGTGTACCCTGCTAGATAACTAAAGAGGCTCTGGCGACCGAAATACAGCGGTATAACTGTTAATAAACTTGGTATGAATCCAAGATACTTACTATCAGTCACATTTAAATGGTTCATAATACATTGATCTGATATGGGCACACATTTTTTAGCTAAAATGGAATCATACGTCTAAAAACGAAAGGGATTATAATGAGTAATTATTAATTAAATTTTCGTGTACTACCATAGGTCGCATATATTTAGCTCGCGGTTGATTTGGCACAACACCATCAACTAACATTTGTCTGTGTGTTACATGAGCATTTAGTGCATCCTTTTCATAATCCGGTGTTAGTCCTCTTGCTAGAAAACAACATAATTCTTAGGTCTTGTTTGCAGTCCTTCATTATCATCATCAAGCAACACTTAACGTACAAAGAACTAGAGATCCACTGGGACATTGATCCAAACCGCTAATAAGTGGTACGAAAAATGTGAGCACAAACAAAAACTGAAGCACTTGTAATACGGGTTGAGAAAGGTGCATGGCGTTTATAAAATGATGTTTGAAATGTTTGCTAAGATAAACTTGGCGAAATTATTCAAAAGCGCACATACATCCAACACGCGCGTAATCAAGCTGGCAAAAAGTTGCGAACTGCAGCTGCATATATAACTATCAATTAATTACAGCTTTATTTATATTTACTTTTTACTTGAAAGAATTCATCGCAATATTTAACATGCAAATATTTACAACAAACTGCTCGATATGAATTCCGAGTTTTTATGTGCTCATTTTACATCGTTTGTTTGCATTTGCAACTCACTTTCACTCGTATTGTTTCTTCGTACTATTGGCTATACAAATATTATTTAAAATTGCCACAGTTGTTGTTTATTGTTGTCATTATTTCATATCAGATAAGTCAGATAAAATGCTGCAAGCAATCAACAGGAAAATATTAAGCAGGATAATTAATTATTCGGCTGCTATTAACTGATAACCGTTTTCAAATATTATGAGCGGAAAAGTTGGTGGCAAGTTGGAAACAATTCCATTCGTAAAATATGTAATGAGGCTCGTGTTCTCATTATGTATTTATAATTATATTTTAAATATACAATAAATACATCTTCCTAGCCAAGACTTGATTCAGACATCGGAAAACAGAGGACAAACACTAAATTTATAGTTATTCTCAGGGTATTTACATTTTACAATGGCAATTATTTGATAATTGCGAGTAAGTACTGTCCATTGTTTTCTGCCACTACATATTTCATGGTCTGAGAGTAAAAATGTTTGATAAAATCGAAATAATACCTTAAAATTAACAATTTGGAACTTTCGGAGCGCATTCCGCTAGATGGCCATAGCAATGCCAAAATTAACATTTTATTTATACGAAATTAAAACGATGGCTAGTATACCAGAAAATGTCTCTGTAAAATAAAACGTGTTATAAAATAGGAATTGGTAAAGAATAATAAGTCAATTTGAATGGGATTTAGGCATTCTTTATATTTCGAATCAATTAAAGATCAATGAAGATATTTTTAGGGATTTTTGCGCGTGGAATACGGGGGTGTATCTGTATCAATATACGAGTCAAACACGCAAATATGAGCTTTCGTGAATGAAAACATCTTATACTTTGCATCCCTGTAATTCTTATAACCACAACCAACTTTAGTAGCACCTGCATTTGCGATCTAAAAACATATAAAAGTTTCTCAGATGAGAATTAAGATAATAGATAGATTTTTAAATTAATTATTACATGCATGTAATATGATGCTTTCTTCTTCTTTGCAGTTGGATATTCATAAAATATGTTCATTGCAAACCAGTAATCAATGGTGTTCTTCCAATCAGCGCCTGCTGGTGCTTCGTTCATTGACTTACGGAGCTTTTGAATAACTCCCAATCTAGTAGCATCTATATCAGATAATCGTTAGGATGCATTTAGGATAATAATAAACGTACTTAAAATTTCCGGGTAAAGGCCAGGCTGACACGTGTCGACCCTTGCTTGCGCTATTTCCGCTAATTCCGTACTATATTTCTGCAAACAGAACAACAAGTTAAAACATAAAAGATTTGAATAGCTTTGATGGAAGTAATTACAAGTTTTTTCAGCTTCAATGCTTTTGGTTGACCCTCTATTTGGCCCTTGCTTAAAGCTTTGCGTAAACTATTCATGTGTTTCACTATTTGACTCGCCTCTTGCTTTGATACACCAGACTCTGAAATACTCAGTTAAAATTACATAAATTATTTGAACAATTTCATAAATTTACCAAATTCTTTGACTTCTGGCGGACATACACCAAGGCCTGGGCCAGGCACCTGCGAAAAAACCGCTAGCAGAAAAATAAGTTGTGCTAAGCCAGCCATCACAACTAGGTTGTAAACGTGGCAAAACTCGCTTGAAACTGTTTTGTTGTATAGGGAAACTAAATTTATATTACTTCTCAAAGTAGTTACTTTCTACAATAGCAATTGTTTGATAATTGATATTAATGGCTAGTAATTGTGAGTAAGTATTATCCATTGTTTTTCACCTTTACATATTTCATGCTCTACGAGTAAAAATGTTTGATAAAATCGGAATAGTACTTTGAAATTTACAATTAGAAACTAAAATTCAAAGTTTGCTAGGGAAAAATATATTTCGTAGCGCATTCAGATAGATGGCCACAGCAATTCTAACATTATCATTTTATTTAGACGAAATTTGAACGGTGACTGGTACAGCAGTAAATGAACTAAAATACTTGTTTCTGTACAATTAAACCTTCTATAAGTTAACAAAATCAGGATTAGTAAAAAATAATATAGCTCAATTTGAATGGAATTTAACAATTCTTTATATTTGGAATCATTTAAAGTTTAATGCACATATTTTTTATGTAAGAAGTGAATAATACGGTGGTTCACTGAATGTGGCTTTCGAGTCAAACAAACAAATATGAACTTTCTTGAATGTATATTGAACATTCCGTTTATCCTCGTAATGTTTATAACCACAACCAATTTTAGTTGAAGCTGCATTTGCGAGCTAAAACATATCGAAAGTTTCTCAGATGAGAATTAAGATAATAGATTTCAACATTATTTATTACATTGATGTAATATGACGCACGGTTATCCTTTATAGTTGGATAATCATAAAGTTTGCTCATTGAAATCCAATAATCAATGGTCTGCTTCCAATCACCGCCTCGTGGTACTTCTGTCATTGATAGAGAGGCCATTTCATTAATTCCGAAGCTATTACCATCTATATTAGATATTCATTAGAACGCATTTAGAAAAATAATGAACATACTTAAAGTTGGCGGATTCTCAACTGGTCGACAGTTGTCGATTGCTGCTTGCGCTACTTTTGCTAATTCCGTTGAATATCTCTACAAATGTAATAGCAAGTTATAAATGGTTTATATGGATTGAAGTGTTTACAATTCTCGTCATGTTTATAGCTCTTGGTTGGCCCTTTATTTCGCCCTTAGTTAAATGTTTGCGGAAACGGTTGATATGCTTGACTATTTGACGTTCTTCTCTCTTCGATATACCCGACTCTGAAGTATTATTTGAGTAGTTCAAAATTACATACATTAGTTGAATACTTTGATAAATTTACCAATTTCTGTGACTAGTGTATCGGGACATTCACCAACACCTGGGTCAAGCACCTGAAAAAAGACCGCTAAGAGAAAAATAATTTTTGTTAAGCCTGCCATCACAACTAAAACTCACTTGAAACTGTTTTGTTGTATAAGAAAATTAAATTTATAGCAGTTTTCAGGGTAGTAACTTTTTACAATAGCAATTGTTTGATAATTATTTGATGGTCTAAAGAGTGTATTTTGCTCTTAGTTTATAATTAAGAGCTTTGTATTAAGAGCTAAATACAAAGTTTGCGTAGGAATGATATATTTCGGTGCGCATTCCGATAGATGGCCATAGCAATTCTAAAGGTATCAGTTTATTTATAAATTAAATTCCCAGCTCGTACAATAACAACTTAACAAAACTACTTGGGTCTGTAACATAAAACCCTATTTGAATAGACAAAATTAAGTGACAAAATTAGAATTTGCGGATAATACAAGTTTGATTCGCATGAAATTTATTTTTTACATTTTGGATCATTACATATCAATTAACATATGTTTAGTCAGATTCATCAGCCTCAAACGGTGGTTTATTCAAGCGGACAATCGAATCAAAAAGACAAACATAATATTTAAGGTATGGATGTGTGTCATCCTCGTCATCCCTAAAACACTTATAACCACAACCAACTTTTGTTGTACGTTCATCAATAAGCTGAAATGTATATTATATTTAACTCAGATGAAGACTAAGAGCATAAGTTTTGAAATTAGCTATTACTTGCGTGTACAATGCACCAAGGGATTTAGTTATATTTGGATATTTAAAATATTTGTACATTGAAACCCAATAATTAATCGCATCTTTCCAGCTAGATTCGAATGTGGCCTGTAACTTTGATGATTTACTGATGAATATAGTTCGTCCTAATCTGACTTCCTCTACAAATCATAGTTATTATAATGCATTCCATCAGACTATGCACATACCAAAAAATACAGGTTGACTGTGCACTTCACACGTGTCAGCTCTTTCTTGTGCCAACTTCGCTAATTTCCTAGAATATTTCTGAAAAAGGAATAGTTAGCCGTAGTAAATTTAAACAACTTAGAGCTATTACAATTCTTTTCAAATGTTTTGGTCTTGGCATATTTGACCAACTCCCATTGTTTAAGCAATCTCTAGCGAAGTTAATCTCCTTCACTATGAGAATTGCTGCTTCCTTTTCTACGCCATAATCTGAAATATTGGTTTATAATTGCTTAAACCTGTTAAAACTGAATTTGATAAATTTACTATACACTTTGAAATTAGGACATTCATCGTCCTGGCCAAAACCTGGTTCAGGCGATTGAAAAAAGAAGGCAAGAACAAAAATAATTTGTAGCAAATATGCCATGCCAACTAAGTAATAACCGTGGAAAATCTCGACTGGAAATGAAATATGACTGCATAGGAAAACTAAATTTATAGTTATGATCAAGGTACGTACTTTTTACAATAGCAATTGTTTGCTAATCGATATTAATCGCTATAAATTATCCATTGTTTCTTAGATTTAAAAAATTCCTGCGTTAAGAGTGGAAATGATTGAAAAAATGATAGTACAATACTTGGGATAAGAATATTAGAAAACGCTTTCCAAAAGTTGGACATAGTATTTCAAAAGTTTTTTATTTACACAAAATTCATTTATAGCTCGTACAACAATTAATAAATAAAATAAATAAAATTAATAGTAAATAATCACATGTACAGTCATTTACTGATGTACTTGACATGAAAATTATAAAAAATGACGGCTTTTGCGTAATATCTAGTGTCATAGTACCTTTGATGAATGTTTTGAAGTGAGATCATCTACGAAACGTGATGACTGAATCAAAGACCAATAATTGAATCAGTGACAAATGGGTTTTAGGGCACAAAATTAAAATAGACGAAATATTATAATGAATTTATTCAATTAATTATCAATTTAAACATTTTTAATAATCCGAAGTATAGTCCGCAGTACAATCCCAAGTATCATCCGAAGTACAATCCCAAGTATCATCCGGAGTATCATACGGTGCTTGACCGTATCTTACCATCGAATCAAAGTAACAAATATAAAGTTTCTGAAATTGCTTTTTTTTGTCTCTTCTATCGAGGAAATTAGAATAACCACAACCAATTTGTGTCGCACGTTGGTTTACCAGCTAAAACGCAAACAAAGTTCACTTCGTAAAAGTATAAAATTAAGAACATGTGTTTGCTCAGTCGGCATTACCTGTGCGTAATATGAAGCACCTGATTCAGTGTTGTTTGGATATTTAAAATAATTGCGCAATGCAAGCCACCTTTGAATCGTTTGTTTCCAATGACCACCAAATGGTAATTTCTTTCGTACATAACGTTTAAGTACCACTTGGCCTAACCTAATACCAGCTGCAAATGATGATTATTATAAAGCATTCAAGAAATCTTAAGCATACCTATAAATCGGGGATCGTAATCGACTTGACACGTGTCGGCGCATTCTTGCGCTATATACGCTAAATCTCTAGAATAACTCTGCAAAAAAATAATGATTAGTTGTCATGGATTTGCACAACTCAAAGTTTAGAACACAATTCTCGGTAGTTTTATTGCTCTTGGTTGACCATCCACTCGGCCATTAGATAATTGTCTTCGATAACGGTTTATCTCCCTTACTATTTGGATTTCATCCTTCTTTGAAACTCCTCTGTCTGAGATGTAATTTAAAGTTAGTAAAATTATTAAACTAAGAATGTAATAAATTTACGAAACATTTCGAATAGTGAACGAGGACATGTCTGTTGGTTGCTGAGACCTGGTTCAAGTATTTGAAAAAAGAACGCAACAACAATAAAACATTTTGCAAAATCTGCCATTACAACCAAGCTACAAACTTGATGAAACTTGCGTTCAACTGATATAGTATTGCATAGAAGAACTGAATTTATAGTTATAGTCAAGGTAGTTACTTTTTACAATAGCAATTGTTTTAATCACAAATAATTGTTAATAGGTATTATCCATTGTTTCCGGCATCTTAATATTTTATGATCTAAGAGTGGAAAGGATTTGAATTGAAACTTAAATCAAAATAGGTTTATGCTTTGGAGCGCATTCCGATAGATGGCCTTAGCATGTCCAAATTGACATAATATCAAAAGCCACAGCGTGTACAATAATAAATCAAAACTATAAGTAAATAGGTAACACGTATAACTATTTCTATATCGACGTCGTTGATATAGAAAATCGCGGCGTTTTTGTAATAAGTAAAATATTGACATTAAACATTTTTATATTGGAGTGACGTGGTACTTTTCAAATGGCTAGCTAAAAATTTACCGCAAAACCCAATTGATTAGGCCCAAAATAAGTATTTGAATGAGTGGTCACCGGGTGTTAGGGTTCTAGAGAAAATTCCGGGTTTTGAGACAACAATTTAATATCGATTTGCTTGGAATTTAATCATTCAATCATCAATTAAAACATCTTTAATTGTTCTCTGCTTCATACGGTATCTCACCCTGCTTAAAGCTCGGATATACGAAACAGACATATAATTTATAATATGGATAAGTTTTATCTGTGTTATCGCTGAAATGAATAAAACCGCAACCAATTTCTCTTGCTCTTTCATTTATCAACTGAAACACATAGAAAGTTTAATACGCATGAAACTTATGAAAATGTGTTTACTAATTCAGTATTACCTGTATGTAATTCCTAACATGAGGTGTTATCTTTGGATATTCAAAATCTTTGCTCATTCTAAGCACTCCGTTAATGGCACCCCTCCATGTAGCATCTAATGGTTTTTTATTTCTTGACGCTGTCTGGAAATGAATTGTTCCAATTGTGGAACCATCTAAAAATGGCGATTATAATAAAGGAATTAAGAAAATCCTAAACATACTTATAGATAAAGGTTTCTCCAAGAATTCACACGTCTCGATTTGTTTTTGTGCTCTTCTTGCTAATTTCTTGGAATAAATCTGCAAAATATAATTGTTGGTTGCAATAGATTTGCGTAACTTAAAGTTATTACAAGTTTCCCTAGATTTATTGCTCTTGGATGATTCTCTACTTCGCCATTGGATAATTTTTCTCGAAAGTTATTTATCTTTTCCAATATTTTCGATTCATCGTCTGCCGATACTCCTGACCCTACGGTGATTATTTGCAATTAGTTAAATTATTGCGATATGAATGTAAGTAATAAATTTACGAAACACTTTGAATCTTGAAGCAAGACATTGCTGGCTAAGACTTGGCTCAAATAATTGAAGAAAGAACGCGACAACAATAATACATCTTATAAAATTTGCCATTACAACAAAGCTACAAACTTGGTGCGACTTGCATGGAACTGATTCATTATTGCATAGAAATACTGAATTTATAGTTATGGTCATGGTACTTACTTTGTACAATAGCAATTGTTTGAAAATTAATAGTAATAACAAATAATTGATAACAGGTATTATCCATTGTTTCCTAAATCTAAAGAGCGTGACAAAGTCGAAAACAAAATTGGGAAATTTAAATTCATTGTAAGGATTATGCTTCGGAGCGCATTCCGATAGATGGCCATAGTACATCCAAAGTTGTCATTTTATTTACACAAAATTTAAAGCACAGCTCGTACAACAATAAATAAATAAAACTAATAGTAAATAGGTACACGCATGGTCATTTGCCAATGTAGTTGACATGGAAGTCATAGAAGAACTTGTGTGTGAATTGCGGTTTCTCTGCAATACGCAAGATATATGTAGTAATTAGAGTGAGGTGCTACTTTTGGTGAATGCTTTGCAGTGACATGATTTTTGAAACGTGATGAATGCATTTAGTAAATGAGTGAATCAAACAGCCAGCTGGCGACTTACCGCAAAGGCCGACGTAACGGACTGAAGGCACGTAATTGAATCGGTGGCAGGCGGGTCGTCCTTTGACGTAGGGCTCCTGACCGACTACATTGCCGCTGTAAAATGAAACGCAAAGCTCGATGAATAAACAAAATCAGCATCGGCGAATAATAAAAGCTCCATTCGAATGAAATTTAATCATTCTTTGTTTGTGATCCATAGACCAAAATGCAATATTCGATTTTCATTTGGCAAATTCAATTAATTCGCAAAAGTATTTCAACTAGGCCAACTAATACTAGCACATACCTGGTTCCATAATTACACACGTAGACTTTGGTGAATCCTCTATTGCTGTCGTAATAGTATGCGAAACCACAACCAATCAAGTCAGTTTCACCCCAAACCATCTGAAAGGGCATCCATTTTTAGTTATTTCTTACTTATAACGCTGCCAGCATTTAAATGCTTTTATGACCGATGATTAAAAATTGATATCACGTTTGTTATTTCACTATTTTAAGATGGGGAACTAAAGCAACCGAAAAGTTAGCGGCTGTGCTAACTTTCCACTTTACGAACTTTCTGTACTCCATCGAACACGGCCTGCAAACGATAAGCTTTTTCTCTCCTAATATTATTTGACAGAGGTCAAAACAAGTGTGAAACTTGTGCTCCCCAAAGAATCGAGGGTGAGCAAGCGACGCAAAAACGTAAAAGTCTTAATTCACCTGCGTATAATGACCAGTATTTCTCGAATATCCCTGTACTGGGCCAAATCGGAAATGGCGATATTCATCAAACCATCCGCCAATGGCGAAAGCAAAATTGGCCATCATATCCAACGTGCTTTGGGGTGATGCGCGTGTCCACATTGTTGCTATATTTTGCCCAACTGGAAAGCGACCTTAAACACCACCACAAAAATTTGTTGCAGCCTCAAAAATGATGATGGTTTTAATTATGAGGTAATTACGTGAATGACGTGAAGCATCATGTCCTTCGGAAGTACATCTCATTGTCCATTTTTGCGCTCGTTGTGCGAGTTCTTCATCCCATCGCAATTCCATCATGTTGGCGGCTGGTGGTTGTCCTGGCACTGTGCCCATTGCAACTGCTTGTCGCATACGGTTGTGATACTCGAGTATCATGGTCTTGTCGCCTTCGGTCACTCCATGAGCATCTAGTTATCAAGCATAGTTTTACGGTCACGCTTTAGTAGCAGCATAAAATGCCTGCTTTCATTGATGTTACCTACTTATTATGGTCCTCCTGTGACAGCAGTGCACCAATGTGCTCATTGCAAGGAGCAGGAGCGACGTTGTCGTGTCTGAAATTAAACGTGAATGGGTCGTCTGAATGCAAGGACGTGTCTCATTGCTGAAAACGCGCGCGCGCGCGCTTCACATACACCGAAAAGGAATCGAAATGGATACGACGGGTTGGATATTCCCGGCACGATTCGTGCGCTTAACCATGTTACGTTGTGAAAATTGAATCCGGCAACCCATAGCGACCTCCACTGCTTGTGGATCTTGGCTCTAGAGCTAGCTACTTCTTATCTATGCGCGGAATGCCTTGAGAGATGACAGCACTCCATCGATATGCGTGCACATAATATCTCAAGTGCTTCTCGTCTTTGCAATGCGCCCACGAGTTATTCAAATGTATGCAAAAGTTGTCGAAATTGTTGGTAAATAACACAACGAAACTAATGCCAGGCCAATTGGGTATCATAAGAGATGTAGCGCGTTAAGGGAGTTAAATTATACGCATAAATTGATTTCGTCTTCTACGAATTGGTGCGATCGGTTTTCTTTTTTTGTGGGAGAGGCTTTATTATTATTGGCTCGGCCGATGATTATTGGCGAGATAGGATATCGGCGCACGGGCGAAATGAGGGCAAGGACGACACGAAGGAGAAGAGAAAAGCGACGGCGCAAGCAAAACGAGGAAAAGAAAATTGGCTTGTCTTAAATTTCGATCCTTACGTCCTCCCTGCATGCGGCTATATCTTTGTTTTGCGCGACGTGCTCTGCATACCGAATCCAATCACTATCCATCCGCAATATTTTATATACATATTTTCATAGCGGCTATCTCGAGTGTCAATACCGATGCGACCGTATGCGTTTTAACATTTTTACAGCCGGAAAATTGATTCGGGAAAAATGAATGTTTATAATCAAAGCATACCACTAGAAACTCAACTTTTCCTGTATATCACTTCACGAGAAAATTAATTAATTCGTTTTGCAAATAACTCCAATTAACAAATATATCATATTTTCACCAACTTTTTTTTAGCGGAATTGTAAATATAATATTTGTTTTATGCGTATTTACTTTGTTCTAAAATGATTCAAGTCAAACTTCTAAGTCTTTAATTTACTAAAGCAAGCGGCATGTTCCCTTAGTGGAATAATTTGCACAAAGTTGCAGCTATATTCAAAAGTTGATAATTCTAAATTGTAATCAATTATAACTTGTACGAAGATGCGCCGACCCTCATTGAAATGCGCATTGTTTAAGCAAGTCTTCTTCAACAATATGCCGTACACAGCACGCCTCGCATGGCTTAAGTGTTACAACTCGACGTGAGCGACGTAAAGTTATAACAGAATATTCAAGTTGAGGTACAATTGTACGTACGTACATAACGTATACGTGAACTCATATGCTTAAACGAGTTTAAGGCGTTTGAATCTCTCGACGTGTAGTTCTGTTTTTCAGCAGCTACCTACAATATTCGCGAGACGGTCGCGCATCTTCAGAATACTAAACAAGAACACATTGCGCGCATTGAACAAACACGAGTGTAATTTAATGTTGGCTAAAGTATATTCTTGCAATCAACTTTAATAAGAGTTGCAAGTACTTGAGTTGTTTTTGGCAATAGGTACTTACAATTTATAAGCATTTTTTGCTGTTGATTTAATTCGAATCCAAGTTGAGGTCAATTGCACTTTTGGCGAGTCGCGACAACACTAAAAATCGCTGTTGCCTGCACGTCTGGCGCGCACACGACTTGGACGACTTCACCTGCCGCGTGAAGTTGAAGACGAGCAAACACACAAGACAAGCCCGCCAATATTATGCCGATTTTATATATAGATGCGTGCAGAGCAAGCGACGCGAGCATGTCAAGGACCACCAAATAACAAGCGAGCGAAAATAAAAGAGTTTTACCTGCGTGCGCGCACAGTTGCAGGAAGCTGGAGAATTTTCCAGCAGGCAATGTGGTGATGATGATGATGATGATGATGCTGATGATTTTTTACACGCCTTGAAACACATCACCCGGAAGCGAAGGCTCAGTGCGCGAAAAGTGCAGAGTTATTTAAATCGAAAACGTGAAATTGAAATTTCCAATGTTGATGTTGATCTTGTAACGAAACAAATATTCGCGCAGCGCTCGCCTACGCCCGGAAGAAGGCGGAGGAGCGGAAGATGAATCTATCTGCGCGAAGGGGATAAATAGCTAGTGCTTTCGGGTTCATTCCGCGTGCTAAATAATTGAAAAGACCTTACGAATCGACACTTTGATCAATTGAACTACACACTGTAAAAGTGTAGGTATGTGAGAGACTTGGTTTGACTTTTTTATAACAAATTGATTCTTTTACCTAAAGTTATCCCTTTTTCTCTTAGTATATCTAGTCAGTCAATCAATTTCAATACAAATAATGCAATAATACTGAGGTAATTACCAAATATAGCTCGTTATTTCTTAGCTACTTGTGCTAAACTTGAAACTTTAAACGTGATTTTCTCGAAAACTTTTTTTCAAATTTGCAATTACGTTGGTCAGAATTACTCAGAAATTATTAATCCTATCAACACCAGATTTTCACTAATTGTTAGTAAATGACCCAAAAAATTTTAATGATAAAATCCATATTGGAACAGAATAATAATTCAGAAATATCCAGTAATTTTTTACCTGCTCCTTAAAGAATATGAAGAAATAGAGAAAGCCACATAAATATTGTTAATAGTTATAATATATTCAACAACGTGCTGATCGAACTACTATTACTATTAACCTCTGACACGTTTTTATGCATTTTCGTTGTTCTCCTGACTCGCTTTCAATGAAATATTAAAATCGCATGCAAATGAAGCATTGTTAAGTGTACGATGGCAATGCCTCCTTGTTAATCATCATAAATTATGTCAGCACTGCGGTGGTCAGAAATCCATGCGAATAATCCTATTAAGTTATCATCTTGGTAAATCTAAATTCGATTGTTTTAGCCATGTGTTTTTATGCACGTTTAAATATCCAATGACAGAATTATTAATGTCATACAGTTGGCTCTCGCTTTATTAAAACGCATTATTGACACGCGAACGCGTATGGAAATAATAAAGCAGTGCTTACTGTAATTGCACTTCGATGATGAGTTATTACAGGCAGAGTGCGTGTGTTTGGTATTGTCGCAATGAAAGTTTTGCATGTGTCTCAAGTTGGCTTAAATGTCATGGGTTATGCAGTGGTGGTAGGTACATCTTTCAAGGATTTTGCCGTGCGCTCGCGCCACACACGATCGAACGATTCGTCCGCGTTAAGAAATATCGACGAACGCGTGTCAACGTTTTTGTTTCCGGCAAAGTGTTCGGCCGACAAGTCGATCGCCGATGATGATTTATCGCGTATCGGTTGGTCTTCAAAGGAAAGCCCCGCCGTTATTAATTGGGATAAAAACTCATAATTAATGTCTGCTTGTCAGGGGCGCGTTTATATTTTTCCTCGTTTTGTTTCACGCTTTATTCTTATTTTTTTCCTCTTTAATAATAAAAAAGAAAAGAAACATAAAGGTTTAACGAGAATATTAAAATATTCATCAATTCATTGATTGATTATTTTATTAATTGTGATACAAGTGATATTTACGTAGGCGGTTTGGTAGTAGTTTAGTTTACATTTAAATTTTCACTTAGTCCTTGAACAAAGTCCTTGTGAGAGACGCGTTGCTCTGTTATTATCGTCGTCACTAACAAGAGGTCTTTACTTGAGCCACAAGAAGTTTTGCTTCTTGAATGTACGAAAACTAAAGTTGTTCAAGCATCCTTTATATTTCTTCTTCTTCTTAAAGACTAAAGCGACTGAAAAATAACTAATTTTACAGTGAAACCTATTCTATCTAGTCTGGAATAAATTTCTTGAAGTATTCTTGAATTTTCTCAAGCAAGGACATTCTGAGATACTTGGCCGACATGGAAGAAAAAAGTTAATTAAAGCGCAGAAAACGACGTGTCGAACTTGAAGTGTAACGATTCTTATTAAGCAGCCTTCCTTCGACGAAGAAGGAAGCTGCAGCGCGTCAAAGCCATAAAATTCGGTTTTATTTTACAGCGTTTTGTTAATCAAAGTTCACCGACTGCGGTTCTAGGCCTGTATCGCGCAACTTGGGAAAATAATGTCGTCAAAATGTCAATTTTATTAGGTTTCTTCTTTACCGTTTTATTGCCGTTTTAATTTTATGAGTTTAATATTAAAACAACATTTCGCGTGCTTAGCAAGTGCTTATAGCGTTGGGATGATCCGTCAAAATATTATGTCTCAACTTTTCAACTTCTAAAGCGCATAAAAAACATTCCCACGAAAAGAAATTACTTATATTTATATAGCAGGTTAATAAACATGAAATCATTAGCTATTTAATATTTCAAATACATAAATTAAATGTATTTTTAGATATCTCTCGGAAAGTCAATTATTTAACTTGCGTTTTAAGCGAAGGAAAAAACTAATTTAAATGATTAGGTTACAAGTAAAAAATTAATTAATATTAACACGACGAATAAATAAGGTATAAATTAAACAATTGACAGATAAAAGCACTCAGCGCATATGGAGTGAGTAATAAAGTATAGCGCTCTTAGAGAAATTAGTCTATCTGGTCTAATTAGCACTATTCCGCTGAATTCTTGACTGACCTGTAACCTTGTTGATTATTTTATTTCTTCTAATTGATGATTCAGCCGGCAGCTTCTTGTTGTTAGAGAGAATTCCATGCGGTGCGGTGTGGTGTATTGTATTGTAATGGTCGCCCATATCGAGATGAAACCAATTTGGTTGAAGACGACGAATTAATTACATAAAAAGCGGGTCAATGCTACGCTAGGTTACGCGCTCCTCGCTTGCGCGTTTTTATTTCACTCTTCACACTGCGCGCACACTTATTTAATAATCTCTCTCACACGGAGCGAAACTCATAAGCCATAAAATAGCTGCAGGTGATAATATTAATAGTCTATTCATCACCGTATTTACATTCAATATTAAACTTTTGACAGCGCCGTTAATAATCTCCATGTTTTAACACTAATCATAATTTGCCATGATATTCATTCTTTATATTTATTGTTATTTTTAATCCGGTGAACAGTTAATAATGTCTTGTTTGCTTTTTATGCACAGGATATTTATCTTAATGCTGATTACTTAGCTATTAAAAGAATTCAACGTGTTTTGTCAGAATTTATTATGGTTTGCAGTAAATGTGATGGAATAATTAAAGATGGTGATAGCAGCAGCGATTTGACTGATATAAAACATGGGGGTAGTTAAATAAAATTCATGCAACTAGTGGTAGGACAATCGGTGTGACGTTGGCGGCAGTTGTTGCGTGTATGCGCACCATGGGAGCCGTTTACACATTTAACGTGTGCGCTTATTTATTTGTATTTTATTCGGGGGGAGGTGGGACGGCGGCATGTTTGTGCGTTCATCGAGCAGGAAGAGCGTGCAGCACGTCTAATGAAGTGTGTGCACAAATATTTTCTCGTCTTCCACACAATTGCGCCGACGGGGGCGGGCAACAGGTTACGTATGTTGCATAATTTTTCCCTCAACACATTTTTGCACCGCCGCTGATTAGCATTATGCCGCCCTTGACATATATCTAATGGGTGAAGCGGCGTCGGCTAAAAGATGCAGAAAGTATTAATTGGCGCGTGCGTTTTTGACATTTTCGAAAACTCCTTTACGAAATTTATTAATTAACGGCGACAAGTAATTAATTAGGGCGGCTCGCTCGTTATGTACGCGCGTCTTTTGCTAATTAATTTCGAAATATGATTAAGTGCGCACCGATTAATTAGCCGCCGTGCTCGTTTTCGGCGGGCAGGTGAAAGGTCACTCATTTGCAGTCGCTGGCTAAGACGCGCTTCACGATTTGCACGCGTCAGGGTTGAATTGCTATTGTCACGTGTACCAAAATTAAATTTATGTAGTTAGACAAGTTGGCTAATGAGTTTCCCGGAAGAAAATAAACTTTGGACGAATCTTCGGATTTAAAAACCAGGTCGAGTTTAAAAATGTAAAATATGTGGCATTAATTGATGATAAATGCATAGTTCAACGATGCAAAACGGCGCAATTGGCTACTAATGTAGTCAAACATGCAAAGAGAGAAGAGAGGGCGAAATTGACGCACGCATATATGCATGAAGTCGATCATCAATAATGGAAATATACGAGCACTACCCCAATCGCTATCGATCGTTTCGTTGACGTTGGTTGAGACAAGCGGGCTTTATGCATTGCTCACTGCTTTTGCATTCATTATCTATGAAATTTCGGTCCAATTTATATCTTGCCGTAAAATAAATGTTATAGATCTTAATGTTTCAAAAGAAGTGAATATTTCACACCATTCACCCTGCTGATTGTGGTCTCAAATATTCGTGAAATTTAAATGGCTTAACCGTTTGACGAGATGTATTTTAATAACCATTATCATGATTAATAATTAATACAAAAAGAATTGTTTATTGGTATATGAAGTGCACATTAGCTAATATTCGTTGCATTACATTTATTATTGGAGTGGTGGTGGCGGCATTGGAGTTGGGTTTGGTGGTGGTAGTGTGGCAGTGAAGTAAAAGGTACTTCAATGGTGTGCGCCAAAATTCGCTGCGATCGCAAACATATCAATATCGGCTAATTCGATTATAATAACGGCTGCAAGCTAGACGCGCATAGATACCTACATGATACGGCAGTGCGCCCGCTTTCCGGGTGCAAGTTGGAGTATAAATTGTCGCTTATGTCAATAGCACTGAAGCTAATGGACCGTAACTGAGTGCACAGACGGCAACGCATTTATATCGTTCTGTGTATTGCGAGGAACAAAGATGTGAAATGCATTTTGAATGCACAAAGGGATCTGCATTTATGCGCTGCGTGAATTGCCAATATACGGAAATTGATTCCATCATTCAAATGCACATATTATTACCAACATCCCCAACTGGCAGGAAGATGAAAATAATTAAACACGTTGCAAAATTTCACATTTTCCACCCGAACAAAACGGCCGAATGTTAAATCTATCTATGTGGCGATAATTTGCTCAGTTTTGCATTCGGTTAATTTCGGATTAGCATCATCGCACATGGAATGCGTTAGCCCGGAGGGGTTTATTCGAGTCTTTAAAATCCGGTTGCGGCGGTGGCGGCAGCAAATAAGCAAGCAGGCAAGCAGGCACGCAACACACGCATTTAAATGTTTGCGGCGTTTATCAGCGCGTTCCCCAATTTGCATTCATGAATACGATCGGTGATTGCGCGTGTTTGCCGTCACACCACGTAAAAACACTGAGTGCGAGTTGTAATCCGATTGCGTTTACTTCTCTCACCGCGTGCATAATGTGCTTTTGCCTGTTTGCTACTGATGAGTAGTAGTATCTAACAGCAAATAGGCATAAAATAATTAATGATTAATTAATTATTCATTGATAAATATTATAAATACACAATAAGTACTAATTAAAATCTCGGGGTAATTTATTCATTAATACGAATTATATTTCAGTTACAAGAGACCGCAAGCAATGCGTGAAAATTTTAATTAGTAGTTTGTCTTGTACATTGCAACCGTTGGGGGTTCTTTAACCGGATACATGCGTACACAGCATGCGGAGGGCGCACGCGCTCGCCAACGTACGAATCCTAATTTATAATTTAATTAAATAATCAACATCCGCAGCTCCGGTATGCGCACAAACGAACGAGTAATTAAATATACATCCTACATGTAACGAAAGCGACAATAGTCCTGCGTATCATGCGGGGTGCCGCGAGGGGATGTGATGACAATAGTAAATCAAGCAAAGGATTGGAAGAGTTGATGATATTTGCTTCATTATTCCGATGCATAGTAAATTGATTTAAAGTGGACAATGTTGATAAACAAACGTAAACTTTATGAAAGTGAATGGAAGCATGAAATGGAAAAACTGAAAATCGCAGCGTGTCCTTTTGCTTGTTGGAAATCCGCGTGTGATTATGATCATCATGATTTCGTTCACGTTTCGTGCGATGTGTTTTCCATTCTCTTCGGGTTTAATCGCTGAACGCAACAGGAAAAGCAAAAGAAACCCTTTCATTGGCGGACTCATCAAAATGAATGTTTTATGTACCTACACTGAGGGTGTACGCGTACGTGCGGTGGTGGTGCGCTGCTCGCTTATCGATTTCGCATTTTGTTCAATTCCAATTTTCTCATTTCGCGTCTAAATACACACGCTGAACATAACTTTCGTGGTTTAAATTGAGCCAATATTAATGCACACAACGTTGTACTTGTGTGCCGGTCGCATATAGTAGTTTGCCCTATTTCTCCGACTCTGAGTTGGTATATTAGTTCGTATTGCACTCAGCTCTACACCACTCATGCATGGATGCACGCGCAGGGGCGGGCGCCTGGTTCAGTTTTCCACTTTGCGTTCGCGAATTACGCGTGCTTTCCACGTATTTGCACGTATTGCCATTATTATTGTACTGCGCGTAGACGATTTTATTATTTGCCTCTCGCTTTATTCGAATATTCACATTTTCCGCACAAGATTTAATTATAAACCGATTTTCTCTGTTTCATTGTGACATTTATTATTTGCTAAATATTAAAGCCATGCGTAAAAGTCACAAACTATAATTTTTTGTGAAAAAATATTCTCATTTAGCATTTTAACGTGAAATTTACAAATTAGAATTTATCAATAGCTTTTCACTAAAAAATATTTGATAAAATTGAAATTTATATAAAAATGTATTTGGTAATAAAACAAAACAAAATGCTGCAAAACAAATTTTCGTCATAAATGAAAAAGCATTGTGTCTCGTTATATTTGATTAATACAATGCATAACTACACAAAACGCAATGATAAATACCAATCTCGTTGCGTGGACGTGAAATTAAATCTTGCAGCTTTTCACGTTGCAATGTAACGCAGCGTCATTTTCCACGTACAGCACACCCAATTATTCGGTGATTATTTTCGCGACTAGTGCGATAAATGTGAAAAGCGTCCAACTAATAAACCTAATTAACAACCCTTGAAATAGACAAAACTAAAACAGAATTTTCTGAGCGAAATTATTAAATTTATTTGCACCAAAATTATGATGTTTATTTTTCTTTCTTCTTAACTACAAGAGAGTAAAACGAAATGCAATGCAGCACACGGAATCGGCCGCGGCAAAATGTTTAATTAAATTCGCGAACAAAAGACTTAAAAGCGTGAAGCAGAATCAGTGGAATATAAGGTTTCGTGGGTCGCGGCCGGAGCGAGGAGAGTGCTCGTACGTGCGAATGCAGTAGCACGAACATTTTTACCAAGGACTGTGTTGCTGCTTTTCCACGTGGTGCGTGTGCATCAGGTGAAGTGAACCATCCGCATGCATTTCGTATCCTCGTCCGTCCATGCTGTGATCCAATTTAATACGAATGAATTTATTTCTTTGCCATCTCGCGCAGCACGCCGCAAAAATTTTAATAAAATTTTCATTTCGTCCACGTTTCATTCTCGCATCACTCAACGCGGAATAGAAATGTGCACATTTTACACCGATTTTAATTAAATTTATAATTCAAGTGCCATTGCCAGATGATTACCGCAAAATATTAATTAGATAAACAGAAAACTGCATGCGAATTAAAATAATTTAGAATTTCAAGGTTGGTTATGAAAATTTCGCATTAATTAATGAAGTGTATTTCGGATGAAAATGGAGTTTATTTCGGTTTCGTATTTTCGCGTATTGTGTGACCTTTACCTAAATTTCGATTCTTTATCACTGTACGGAAATAGATTTGGCATACCGCCTCCGCGTGACAGACATGACAGGTGTGCACGTGAAGCCGAATCAATTAAAGGATAATCATGTACACCGCAGGCTTTCACCACCTCCCTTGACCGCCCGTTGGCATCCATGTGCAAATCTGCAAACTTGCACCTATATTAAAATAGACATTCTTAATTTTTAATCATCCCATTATTCAGCTTAATAATTCCGCGCACTAAGTATCATTTTTATTATATTTTAGTTTCTGCTGTTTGAACTACAAATGATGAATGATAAGGTGCAATTTGCATAGATGAATTGGAATAGTGACATTATGCATGTTTGCCACAAATTGGCAATATAAACTTTTTTGAGTGAAAGTTTGAAATGCGCGCTTTTAAATAAAGGGCCCGCCAGTTTTATAGTCGCAAACGAGCATCGTGCGCGGATGCATATACGGTCGATAGATGAACCTATGACCCGATTCCCCAGAGGTATCAGCCGCCGCTGCCGCCACCACCACCGCCGCTCTTGCCGCGAGTCGTCAGTGTTTGCGTATGCACCTCGCGTTCGCAAAACATTGTGTTGCGTTCGCGCACAAAGCCCAACTAGCTAGGCAAGACTCGCAATGCGCATCCACTTCGTTTCCGCAACGAATTTCTCCGGTAACCGCAAACATCATGCACGCATTGGCACAGCTGAAATGAATTCATCGATTATTCGTCTAATATTTACATTATGATTTATATTTTGCATCTCAATTATTTTTGTCTCTTGATGAATCAAATAATTACGCGAAAAGAATAATTTCTATTTGAAAAAGTTCCTGAATCTAGAGATTTTAAGGACTCTCAATTAACCCCACACAATTCTATGCTTAAATTAATTTTTTTCACTTCTATTTCAACTTCATTGAAAGGTGAAATCCTGTCTTGGAATTATTAGCTTTTCGATAGAAATATAATTGTCATAGTTTGTGGAAATTCAATAGATTAAAAATTCGAAACAACGAAACAAAGTCAAGCAACAAATAACTCGCAAACTGTAATTGTCCAGCAATCACGTTAATTGTCCAAAGAAGCATAAATGTTTAATCAGCCGAAAGAGCCACCAATGCAACAGCACGAAGAACCACCACCATCAAGGGGTTTAACTCTAATTAGCCCGCTACAGTTTGTTAGTTTGTTGCAAACAAAAACTGCCGTGATTACTCCGCCACGTGTGAATAATGCAGCGATGGCACGCTGATAAAAGGCACACGACTTTCACATTGAATGCGCAGTATCCAACGACATTTTCAGCCGGCGCAAACTTTAATAGAATTATAGCGAATCATGTCCGATCTGAACTCGCCGCATAAACTACATTTGACTAAACTTTCAATAGGTTACTGCCAAGACTAAATTAGAATTTCCACTATAAGTTGTTAACTTATTGCAGATTTTGAATTACATTGTAAAAATGATCCTGCCAAACGTTGTATCCTTTTTTCAAAGTTGGTGCTGCGTTCGTTGAATGTTTGGCCGGATGAGGCTGAGCGCAAGAAATACTTGTTGATGATGGCGGTCATTATCAGTGTGTTTATCATGGGTATTGCCCATTTGGCGTACGTAATCATTAATCTGGCACAGATAACCAAAATGACCACTGCATGCACCACTGTTTTGGTGTCATTTGAAGTATGTGCTAATATCAGTGATAGAATCTTTAAATTTTCTGCTTTTTCTATTTTTTAGACTGTTGCTAAATTAATGACAATGATTCACTATCGAGAACAACTCAACTACATTCTAACAACAATTTGGCATAATTTCTGGCCATGTTCAATGGTTCCTTATCGATTACAACGATCGATTAAATTTCGGGCTGATTATGTGACCACTGTTGGTGTGACTTTTCTTTGCATGGCGTTTTTCTCAAACGCTCAATTCATGATGTATCCGCTCATCAATAATATCGATCAATTACCATTAGCATCATGGTACCCATTTCCGTTTCTCAACAGTCCTCAATACGAGATGCTGTACATTTGGCAATGGTTCATGAACCAAGTGATAATTACAACTCTTTCCGGCTTTGATGCGTTCTTCAATGCCCTGGTAATGATTTGCGCTACTCAATTTCTGCTCCTTCAGGATGTCCTCTCGAATATTGGAACAGAACGTGCTCGAATGCAATGGCCAATCTTGCAGAAGTTCAACAAGGAACCGTTTCGTTCTAGTTTTGAAATGAGAGTATTGGTCAAGTGTGTTAAACATCATCGCCATTTATTGGAGTAAGTTTTCTTTGAGAATTTGAACTTTTGCTGGATGATGATCAATTGCAGGATTTGCGATATGCTTGAGGCTATATTTTCACACATCGTCTTTATTCAATTTGTTGTAAGTGCATCAGCAATGTGCGTCTCTTGCGTCGCATTGGTAAGTGGAATAAACGAGCCACAAACGTATTTATTGTACATCCAGGTAAAGGTTCACATTTTTGTAGATCGCTGATCCTGATGTATGGCCGCATATGCTATCATATCTAATAGCACATGTATTTCAGTTTTTTATTTATTGCTCGGTGGGCAACGAGCTGACTTATCAGGTAACAAACTGCAATTCGTACACCTAGCAACTTATTCCGTTTCAAACAAGTTCCTGGCACGATTGGAATTGTCGCGAAATGGATGCGGCAAATCAGCCATAAAAATGCAGCAAAATACTGAAATAATATCGCGCGTGAATTTTATTTCCACAGAGCGGTGAAGTGGCTTCGGCCATATACGATAGTCGATGGGAATGCAGCTGGGATCTCGATTTTCGTCGGGCACTCGTCATGATCATTCGACGCGCTCAAAAGCCGATCGCACTCACCGTTGCCGGCCTCATGCAATTGAGCTACGCGAATTTTATTGCCGTAAAATATTTAATTTTATATATTGATATTTTACATGAACGCGTACGAATTTTACGTTTCAGACTGTTCAACTTTCGTTCTCGTTTTATGTTCTTCTCGATTCCTTCGTCCAATAATAAATATGGAGAAGAACTATTTATCCAACGCGTAACCCATTATTAGTTTTAGCACTTCTTGTTCTTGAAATAATGGAAAATTAAAATGCTATTCGCCTGGAATACTTTACAAAACTGAGTGGATTAAAATATTGAAATGTTTGAGTTTGAATTCTGGAAACACACTCGTAAAATCAAAAGGATGAATAAAATAGAAATTCTGAAAACGTCATTGACAAAAACAACAAATACTTGTCAAAGGGTGGTAAACAACTCGGCTTTCCTCGCTTTTGCGAGGAAATATTTTGAAATAAACAAATGGAAATTGTGCTTGGATAATGATGATAACATTCAGCGTTGGCGGAGTGCGCAAAAAGGGTGGTAGGAGAGTGGAAAGAGTTGCGAGCTCCTTTGCGCGCTGCCTCATGATGGCTTTCCGGTCAAGGACGACGCGACGGGGCGCACCTTGGAAAAGTGCACGACATGCTCAGCTCCTTGGCGGATTCGCATTGTCTTCGCTGACACATTTCACGCGCCCGTGCATAAAAAAGAAGGCGAAAAATAATTCGAATCAATTTTTGGGCAATAAGTTAAACGTGAGCGCGTTGACCTTTTCAGTTTTCCTTGGTGATTGTGTCTTATAGGTCAGTTGGTCTCTGCTCGCGGCGCACTCTATAAAATCAATCAATTTGATTAGCGCGATATTTCTGTGTGCGCGTGTATTGATCTGCCATTATTTGTGCGCGCTTTTCAGTCCGTCACACGGTTCAAAACCGAATTGCGAGCACCTCTCCAACCGTCAACAATGCATTCATTACTCAATTGGACTCATTCGAGTCAATCGTTCACCGCCACTCATCGCCATGGCTCATTTCAAATTATTTTCCAATGACTTTTCACTCAATACACTTTTTCAACACCCCTCGTTATTTACCTTTGATTTATTTCATCTTCCTGAAATTAATATCTCAAAAGAATAGATAAAATCATCGCTTTTTTGATATGTGAAAAAAAAAAGAATGATGAGCAAGTATTTATGAAGATATCGAACATATTTCAAGGAATATCTTGCGTGTGAATACCACAAGAAAGCTAAAAGAAAAATATGATTCAAGACAGACAAACTTTTTCAGCGGCGCGCGGCGGCTGCCTACTGGGAAAGGCAAAGTGAAGTGATGCGTTGAGATATTCGGAACTCGTTGAAAGGCATCCATCGTATGCATGCACGCGTTGGGGTTGCGTTGGCTTGAATTGAAACGGTAAGGGATGTAGTAACTTGAAAATTACTTGCAAACGTACACGAAAAATCTGGCTTTGCACAACTCGAAAGCGCAATGCGAACGAGTTGTGTTCTCTGGGTGCATAAGGAGAATCCTTCAAGTCCTCTTGGACTCTGGGCGACGGGAGGTGGTGGAGGAGGCAGGGGATGGTGGAAAATTTTAATAATGCAAATTGAAACGGCATTGTGCACGTCTGCAACCACCTCGGGTGCGATGAAGGGGGTCGGCATGCAAACCTCGCACAAAAGCGTGTAAAAAGCGGAAACGGCTTATTGTGTTGTTAACTTGGCGCGCACGTCTCCTCTGCTTTTGTCTCCATCAGACGCGCACCCGGAATGAGATGAAAATACAATAAAACGTCGTCCGAGAGCGAGACGACAGTCAACTCCTTTGAGCATCTGTCTCACGTACCTTGCCTGCTTGTTTCTTTCCCGCTTTCGTTTTGTTTGCCGGGCATCTTTGTTAATGTCATTCTTTGCGCGAAATATGTTTGAGTGCATTGCATTCACGCTTTGCGCAACCAATACCAGTCCAGGCAAACCGTTGAAAAATCCCCCGCATAAGCGCTCAGCGGCTTAGTGTGAAAGTCCGTCTTAAAATAATGAGAGATGCACGTTTTTGCTTAATGTATCTCTTAAATAATGCAAAAGAAATTTCAAACTTTCATCTAATAGCTCGTAATGTTTTCTCCGTTCGTGCAACTAAATTTGTAGTTTCGCAAATGGAAAACGAACAAGCATTCTGCTGGTATGTAAATCAGGAGTTTGTACTTCAACTTTGAATATTGCTATTGTCATGTATGGCCAGGACTTAATTTATGTAAGGACGAAATCTCAAGGAGCTCATACAACACTTCATAAAACAGCGGACGAGCTTGAGCATTTTTCGTCCGTTTACCTGCGATGCCTTCGGAGGAGCGCGCGCGGCGATGATGCTAAACGCGCAACGATGTGATAAAGAATGAAGCGCACT
The DNA here is from genome assembly GCA_963978815.1 of Aleochara curtula. Lineage (NCBI taxonomy): Eukaryota > Metazoa > Arthropoda > Insecta > Coleoptera > Staphylinidae > Aleochara > Aleochara curtula. Next base: position 8,821,238 of record OZ022221.1, on the reverse strand, counting down.
TATTCGCCGCCACGGCCGTCTCTACTGTTGCCGCCGTCGCCGCCGCCGCTGTTATATACACATATTCCCCACTCGTATGCGCGCAGTGCCCTGAGGTATGATAATATCAGGCATCAGTATGCATAGCACTTCGTTTAAAAATCCTTAGCAATTTTTTCTAAGCAGTTTGCAGATATGAGAAAAGAGCCATCTCTATGCGGATGCAGTTGTGTTTCGTTTGCGTCGAAAGAAATAATAATGTTGTTGTGAAATCGGGTGCATGTTAAGTAAGCTTAGCTCAATCAAATGACAATTCCCTCATCGTGGAGCAGAAGAAGGAAATGGGGTGGCGGGCGCAAGAAGAAAATTCCGCAAAAGAAGATGAATAGTGACGCGCGCAGTTTCGCGGTGACTAAGTGGAGAAGATGGATGTCCCTCGCTTGGCATTTTCGTTTCGTTTTGTCAGTGCGAATGCAATGAAGAAGTGACGTCTTCAGCGGGTGTGCGGTCGCGCAGCACAGGTAGCGCTGGCGGCGGCAAAGGCAACGGCAACGGCAACGGCGGCAGGTGAGAGCCGGAGAACCGGAGAACCGGAACGCTGCTTTGCTATTGATTTTCCTGTCTCTCGCGCATTCGTTTCGTATCCGCTCGGTGTGCGAAGAAGAGGTAAAAGCGCGACCGGACGGACGGACGGATGCGCGCCGTAAAAGGTGAAATAATGTGGAAAGTGGGGAAGGAAGCGAAAGCGAAAGATCAAGCCGAGCGCAAGAGACTGATGGACTCGTACAAGTTTCCACCAGCAGAGCGAAACGATGAAGATGAACAAGAAGTGCTGGAAGCAGAAGAGGAAAAGTAAAACGAGAACGACCAAAAAAAAAGAGTTGCTTGCCTGCTCAAACGCAATCATCCTCGTCGCCAAGGACGCAAAGGACACGCGTCCTCGTCCCGTGACGTATGATATTCCGCGCACGGATTTCGCACCGAAATGTACTCGTCGCCGTCGCCGCCAATGCGTTCGTGTTTCGAATTTAAACAACTACAACTCGACATTTTCACTAACCTCGCATAACATCAAAAAGTAGCCTGGTGCGCATTTGAATTGTCATCGCAACATAAATTTCGACTTCCACTTTTTATCACGCCGAACAACATTTTCATTCCGACGTGGTGCATGTGAAAATATCATTTTCTTTTACTGTTTTTAGCACCGTGCAAAAACGGTGTAGTAAAACTACTTTGGAGCTTATCCTCTCCAGCCACCCCATTTACCGCCCCGTAGTTATAAACCTGGCCGTTAGTGATGTGTTACAACCCGTATAATCGATGATTAGTCTAGGATACTCTAGATTACAATGTGCGTCCCGAGGTCCCCAGACTTGTTATACCCAAATATCGCGACACCAACACCGCCGCGCGTGCAAGTCCAGGGGGGCGGCAGAAGGAGCAAGGCACGTCCTCGCATTAACTCACCTCCGACCTCGTTCGCCCCATCTTGGCAATAGTTACACAAACACCCGCGTTCGCTCTGGCGCCATTGTGCGCGCCTAGTGGATTAACCAGGTGACAATACCAACTTGCCAGCGTTTTCAAACTGGGGAAATGGATTGAGACTTGCTGCTGCATCTCCAAAGCGTGCACACCTTGGCCACGTTAACGACACCCCTACACACCCCCACACACACAGCCACACAGAGAGGGAATGCTCAGACACACTTCAAATATGCAAACCCTCCGCAACCCAATCTTCATCACACTCAATAACTAACGCTGATGCATTTTTTATATGCGCGTGTGTAGGATGTGCACACATGCCAAAACGTGATGACAAATAATATTGTGCCAACCCTTAAAATTACGACTGACATCTTTGGAAGCATATAAAAATTATTTAGATCAACAAAGGGTCCATGAATAAACGCAGAGGTAGTGCGGGAATATTGAATAGAAAAAGTATTGCCACAAAGAAAGAATCTACCTGAGGGAATCGCAGAAATTTCAATTAATACTCACACTTACACCAATTATACACCTTCCCGACCAGAAAGACGGGCAGTGTGAAGAAAAACGGCTCGACCTAAAGAAATAAAAGTGGTCTAAGCAATGAATTAGTAGTCGGGTCACGTCCCAACAACCCCCAAGGCTGGTACGCTTTCTTTAACGCCGCAAATGTACGTTAGTTTTTCGAACAAGAAATACAAGCTGGATAGCTCGCTTGCTTTTGCATACGCATTCAATTCGGAACGTCAATACCAAATATTCGATTACTTACTTATCCGAAACTTAATTTGGAATTTAATCAAACAAATTACTGTACCACCAGTTGCATCCAATATCCAATCGGAAAAATCAGTTCTTAAATGAGTTGAGAAATAGTTTGAGGAAGGATGATTTAGTTTTAAGTGATTTTCTTCATTCAAGTGCTTTGCCTTTAATCGATTTAGCTGCATTAATTTAGGCATCGGCTCAGCGCAGCGACTTGATTTGTTGACGTCGTTAGTTGCTAGTTGGCTTTCGCTTAAGCCTCTGAAGGAAGTCTCAATTGTGTCTTGTTGAACAAGCGAATTATGCTATTAAGCGCTCTTATCAGCGCGTCGAAGCTGTGTGCGATTGAACCTTAACTCAGTAAAAAAGCGTTTTTTACGTCCGTGCGTAAGATTTGTATTGTCGCACACGGCTTATCTCAACGCGTTTGCGCCTTTCTTTTTATGGAGCCTGTGGGATAAAAATGGAATTATCACTTTCACTGCGTTGCTATTAAAAATTCATGTGCGTGAGCGTAAAGCTCAGAATTATAAAACTAAAACATAATTAACTGAGGGGTTTGAGCGCTGCTTCAATATTTTGACATGCTGATGAAACGGAACTAATTGGAAAAGTGCTGAATGTGATAGCTGTTGAAAAGCTTTGTAATATTAATTAATCTTTTGAACGAAACAAATCCATACACAATGATACCATCTGAACAAGTTTATCATATATGAAAATATTAACTAAACCATAAACTAAGTACTTTTTCATTCTTTTCTCTTGATTATTAAATTTAATTTAAAAAACTATTGCAAAAGTAATGATGAAAGTGGCACAACTGACTTTAGGGATTTTTTGAGATTCTGAAGTATAAATGTGTTTTGACGTCATATAAAAAGAGGTTTGAAATTGACTTGGTGGAAGAATAAAACAAGTCGGTTAGTGTGGAGAGTAATCGGTGATGGACTGAATTCGGGAATGTACTAGTAGATCAGTGCGGGAGTATACAAGCGAATGGTGGAATAGAAGTGGGTACGATGCGCGTGCGGGTTCGTGGGAGCGCGCGCGAGCCTGAAACGGCAAATTCAGCCGGCTGCCAGAAAGCGAGCCGCCGTCGACGAACGAGCTCGCGCGCGCGCTGCATTACGTGTCGGAGTACGCGAGCACCAGTTGCCTCTCGTCCGATCGTCCTGCGAGCGTGGGTTCGTCCTTGAGCCCGCCGAGTGTGTCCCGACTGGTTCGGCTGCACCACATTGGATATTATCTGGGTGAATGTACGTGCGGCGCATTCCGTGAAGGTGTGCGTTCCTCAACTGGATGGCGGCATCCGCGACGATGCTGCTCCTCGTGGCGGCGGTGGTGTGTGCCGGCGGCAATGCGGCGGTGGCCGGTTACTCGTGGCCCGGTGATGATACGACGACGCGACCGCCACTAAAGGACTTTCACTTTGACCCGCTCGTAGTGGAGACGACCAGCGGTTTGGTGCGGGGCTATGCAAAAACGGTCATGGGACGCGAGGTGCATGTCTTCACAGGAATACCCTTTGCTAAGCCGCCCATTGAGCAATTGCGTTTCCGGCGGCCGGTGAAGATCGAACCGTGGCATGGTATCCTCGATGCCACAAAGTTACCCAACTCGTGCTTCCAGGAGCGATACGAGTATTTCCCCGGCTTTGAGGGCGAAGAAATGTGGAACCCCAACACAAATATCTCCGAGGATTGTCTTTACTTAAACGTCTGGGTGCCACAGCGGCTGCGCATTCGGCATCATCCCGATAAACCTGTGCACGAGCGCAAGAAAGTTCCTGTCCTCGTTTGGATCTACGGTGGGGGTTACATGAGTGGCACATCCACCTTGGATATCTACGATGCGGATATCGTGGCTGCTAACAACGATGTCATTGTTGCCTCAATGCAGTACAGGGTGGGTGCATTTGGGTTTCTGTATTTGAACAAATATTTTGGTCACGCCAGCGAAGAAACGCCAGGTAACATGGGCTTATGGGATCAGGCGCTTGCTATTCGATGGATCAAAGAGAACGCGGCTGCGTTTGGAGGTGATCCAGAATTGATAACTCTGTTTGGCGAGTCGGCCGGTGGTGGTTCAGTCAGCATCCACCTGCTGAGTCCCGTAACACGCGGATTAGCCAAACGAGGCATCCTGCAGTCGGGGACAATGAATGTCCCTTGGAGTTATATGTCTGGCGAGCGTGCCCAATCAATTGGCGAGGCACTCGTCCAGGATTGCGGATGTAACACCTCACTGTTGGCCACACGCCCTCAGGAGGTCATGGATTGTATGCGTGCAGTTGACGCAAAGACCATTTCACTCCAACAGTGGAATTCATATTCGGGAATTTTGGGTTTCCCCTCTACACCCACCATTGATGGTGTATTCATGACCAAGCATCCCATGGATATGCTTCGGGAAGGGGATTACGAAGACATGGAAATATTACTTGGCAGTAATCAGGATGAAGGTATGAATTTATTGATTTCTAATAATTCATCCGAAATAAGTCTTCCAAAACAAAAAATTACGAATTGTCATTGTCAATTAAGGAGTGAAATCCAGTGGAAAAATGTAATCTAAGTCGTGGTGGTCTTTTATGCGCTTTGCTCAAGAACGCTCGACGCGCGCGTGCTTCTTCCGGTTTGTCGTTTACTAACAATGGCAACGCGCTGAAGACGAAGTCAAATAAATAACGCGGCGTAAAGGCGATTGGCAGTAAAAGCGGGCTAAGAACTTCCCCCGCAAAATGAATAAAATATCGTTTCATTTCCTTCAAAATCCCCCATTCAATAAACATCTGTCTTTCGCCGACTCGCTCAACGACAACAACAACCAGAACAAGACGAAGACGAAGACGAAGAGTTGGTCAAACAAACGCTCAAAAATACGACCAACGAAACTTTTACCGAGTGCTTTCGCTGTTCGCTCGCTTTGTTCCGTTCTGGCCTCGTTTAATTATTTAAGTGACACTTTTTGTGAATTTTTTCATTCAAACGCCGAGAAGAAATGAAGAAATGCGTCGCCAGAGAATGCCATTTTTTTCGTCTTCTTCTCATTCCATTTAATACATAAATATATTCAAGGGTTTATAATATTTTGATTTTATTCTCGACGCTGCGTTCGTGACGGGAACAATTGAGACGTGGATCAAATTGACGAATGTGGCTGTTAAAAGATTAAATGACTTCCTCCCTCGCAGACGCAATGAATATGTCAAAAAGGGGATGAATCTTTTCATGTGCATTCAATTCGCTCACAATAAATATCAAAGGGTCGCAATTAATTCTAGACAATTCCCATACAATTCACAATATATATTTCTGGAATATTAATAGTTTAATAGTCTTTTGTATGAGACAAAGAGATAATTTATATATTAATTAATTAATTACAGGTGAAAAATCAAGTTTTTCAAACGTCTAAAAGAAAAGTTTCAGTTGAAAATTTGAGTAATGAGCAAACATTAAACATAATAAATGAATAATAAGTGATTTAATTGCAAAACGCGCAGATTCTGCTTTATTCTCATTCGCAAGCGTGAATATTTAAGAGGAAATTTAATGCGTAAACAGGAAGGAAAGTATTACTCGTGGTGGTTGTAATGTGACGTGCGTGCGCCCGGCACGCATTCAACTGATGTTTAACACGATGTTTTGTATGCGTACGCGGGGGGGTGGCATACGCGCTCTGTCGCTTCATGCCCTTAGGGCTTTCGTCGTCTGTGCGTCAAATGCGTTTGTAAATTAATACAAAATATCAAACTCAGCACCTTCAATGTCTTCAACAAACAACAACTCAAGGCATACGTCAACTCCAATTCATCGAAGAAATGAAACTAATTTGTCGATATCAATATCAATCTATAATTAGAAAATGAATAACATGAGTGGCTGACACCAAATGACATGATATAAAACATGAAAGAAAAACGTACGCTAATTTAACTTTTCCTGATTTTCTGATCAGATGTATCAATGTCACTTCTCGTCACATCAAAGGTATTTTTAACGGATCAAATCATTTTTTTTTTGGCAAGTCCATTGAGATGTTTTTTTTGTCGGCAGTGTCATTAGCGAATCTTTTAAGGGGGAGAGAGGAATGAGGTTTGATTCGCGTCACGAGTTTCATGAATATTTATACTTTTTGAGTGGACCATTTGCGCATATAATGCGGGCGAAACTGCGAATTGTAAAAAGGACAAAGCGATGAGACAACGATGGATGGTTTTAAGGTTCGCGGGTGAAGAGTGCGAAAATGAATTGGAGGAAAAGTTGACGAAGTGAATAAAATGTCAGTCTCTGTTTCGAGTACGAACGAATGCGCCGAAATCAATATTCATTAATTAGTTATTAAATTTTGATGGCGTCTGTTCGATAATTTCCACCTTTTCGCTTTTTGTTTGGATGACACTTCTAATTAACTTGAAATAAATACAGTGAAATATTTAAATAAAAGAGGGAAATTTAATTAATTATACAATTGGATGCATAAGTCAGTCTTTTTTTTGGAAAAAAAAAGGAAAAATGAAATAAGATAAAATAAAATTTGTGAGTGCTTTGAAAAATGCTATTCACATTTCATGAAAATTGCGTAAAAATATTCTTTTTGAGCGTTTGGCTTGGCGACGCGCGCGTTTGTGCGCTTGGCGGGAAATAAATGAACGCCGACAGAGTCTTGAGGGGTTGGCCGCCTCCGTTGTCATCAGCATCACATGAGGCGCTCAGGTCGGCGGGTCGACGGGTCGACGGTGGCCGTGGCGGTGGCGACGGCGGCGGCGGCGCAATAAATGTAATATGAGAGCGGGTGGCAGCGACTTGGCGCGCATATACATCATCCCTTTACGTTTAATGCTGATGCGCGCGGACCGCACAAGTGCCTTCTGCATAGAAATATGCCAACTTACATTACGTTACTCTACGCACTAAACCAACCCCATGCACTTTTTTCTTTGCTCCGCCAAAACCAAGCTCAACGTAAATTTAATCATCTTACAAGTGTGTTTGTTCTTCATGAAAAAGCTGAAACGTTTTACTATTTTACTCTTTATGAATTTTTAACTTGCATAATTCTCTCTCATAGCCACTACTTTTATTATATTGATTTTAGCTAACTATCTAATTTCAAAGGGGTAATGAATTTTGTGGGTTAAATGACGAAAGAATATTTTATCCAAGGGGTAGATTTTATGGTATATTAGATTGAGAGTAAGAGATAGTAGGTATATAAGATATAAGTGGCAAGAGTTCGCAAAAGGTTAATATAGTGCTCGAGTTAAAGAGATAACGTCGCCTTAAAGCCACCGCCACCGCCACTGCCGCCATTGCCATTGCCGCTGCCGCCCGGCGCTGGGGCGGCATTCGGCTTGCATTATTCAAGACGGGCGGCTAGCGAAAAGGCAATACGCGAGCAGCAGCTTACATACAAGTCGCGAGCGTTGAATAAATGCCGGCGCCGACGCGTGTGAGATTGTGCAGTAGCAGGATTTTCAGCGACTTACATTCCGCAAAAGTACAAAAGGCATAAGACGTTTTTAAAAGGCAGCGCCGCAGATGATGAGTCCGCGCACGCCGAATGCGCGATCCGCGCGACGACAGTTATGCAAATCTTATGAGTTATGTTTTATATATATCTCCGGCGGGCGGCGGCGATGAAACCGGCACTCGGCGTTTTTATAAATGGCGCTTGGAGCGATTGCGCTTATTTTGCCCGTTTGAGTTTATCATCGCAAATCCTGTCAGATTCGGATTTTCGGCGGCGAATTTGCCTGCGAACGCGATTCATTCTGATTTATGGAGCGTACTGTTTGCGCGCACGATGGATTTCCGCGCGTGCATTGACAAAAAATACGCGTACATTTTTTTGATGATCTTCCGGCTGTTATCCTTCTAACCACCGGATGTAATTATAATGGATTTCCGTTTTAACCACTCTGGTTATACCAATTTTTCACTGTTAATCATTTCATGACTTAAGATAGTGATTTACGAATATTATAAACGGTTTGTTTATAGAAAATTATTCTTACAAGGATAACGACGCAAGTTTTACCTACTTTGCACTAACAATAAAGTTATAGAATAGTTACTTTTATATGAAATTCATTTGGTTGTGTTAACGACCATGCTTTGCAATATCTTTGCGATTGTTATAATTGAAATCTTTTTGTCCTCTACTTAAATTAATTGATAAGTAGAATTAATGAAAAATACCTCTAATAGATATCCGTTTATTATCCATGGGAATCAAACCAGATGTAAGATAAAAATTTGACCCAACAATCACAATTGTTCCTTGCAAGTGGACGTAAAAATCGATAGCATGAAAGCAGTGTATAATTACAGAACGATTATTCATTAAAGAGTGACCTTTAACTTGCTTCATGATGCGCTCGCAGGGCCAACCAGCTAAATATATATCGAAATATACATTGATGAAGCGTTGTACTAGTGAATACGTGTGTGGGCTGTTGAAGCACCAAAGAATGCAACGTCAGACTCTGAATAATTTAGCAGGACGATTGCACATTCGCTCAAGGTCACGCAAACAGGACTCTCATGCGCCTGCGACCCTCAGCAATTATTTGGAAAATTATTTATTGTGCATCTCCATTAAACACAATCAAACTATCTGCCACTTAGTAATTTACGATGCCATTTACAAACGTAAGTAGTTATGCTCTTAGTGGGTAAATGTTTGACGAGGAAATTGCAATTTTATAGAATAACCCAATTTGTTTCGTTATGACGCCATAGTAGGTATTGATCATACAGGTAAATTTAGCGCACGGTTTTGAGGACAGGAAATGCATACAATTCGGACATCTTCAATGTAAATGCGGACGCTGATGGCTCATATAACCAACAACTAACTGATCGATGAAACGCGAGAGAGAAGAGCCAAGACCTTCTTCATATGCTCCGAGTGACACTAACGTATTTATAGTGGTATTAACAATGTACGTGCGCATCACGGATCAATTAAGAGTCGATTAAATATGCACAATGCTCTCGTTGTTTGCGCATTACTCATAATCCTTTAATCATACCTTCGTACCTAGTTTTCCATCCTTTCTCACAGATATTTTACCCGAACAATACACATTTTAAAATTGCAGAAAAGCAATGAATGTCAATCAAAATTCTTTATTAAACATATACTTTCATATCTAACTTATTTAGATAGAAAATTGCTATTGAAAACTCCAGGACGATTGGAAAATAATTAAAAAACGTATAGAGTACAACTTTTAGCGTGGAAAAGAATTAATGTTATGATTAGAAGTGCATACCGTGTTAGCACATACAATAACAAATTTTTAAACGCGTATTTCATCGAGGAGATGTCATATCGGTAATTCGTTCGTAAATGGCGATCCGTCACGCGCGCCCATCGCGAGTTCAGTGATTGTTTAATGTGTTAATTACACAACGTTCGCAAGCATGCGTGTGGCGGCGCTTTTGAGTGGAATTAATGTGGATTTCTTCGTGTCGATTAAAATTTGAACGGCAGCGGGGGCGGCACGCGCATACAAGCACTATAATACCCTATTATAATAATATACAAGGCGATAAATAAATACACAAATTGATTCACAACAAGCTAGATATAATAAGAATTAAATAACTTTATCTTAACTTTTTAGACATTGGGTGCAATTAATATATTTATTTCGACAAGATTAGAAGGATTATTAGGCGAATGAAACACTTTGTATAGAATAAACGTGTTGGCAGCTGTCAGGATCGTCACGCACGCATATTGTACTTGCGCATTGTACGAATAATTAACGCAGCCGAACGAAATTGTAATTAACGCATGCCGCCCGCATACGTGCACGAACATGCATACTAAACATGTAGCATATGCATTGACACCTTACGTGATATTCATCTTGTACAAATCAGACACTATTAGTGGATAATAGATCGACAATAGCAAAGCTGTCATGTGCTTGAACAAATTACAGCATGGATTTTACGAATAATTGGTCGCTACATAGAGTAATGTCAATGAGTGAAAGTACTAAATGTACCTGATTTATACTGACAATCCGCACGCATCATAAAAGCGTGCATCGGAATTGCAATTGCGCAAAGTTGGAACAAGATTCGCGCTCGAGGGAATTACGCTTTATTATAGTATTTTATTAAGGTGCGCGAGCGCAATTCTGAGCCGCTCGACGTCGAATTAAAGTTAATTCCGCAAAAATAAAGCGCGCTGCCTGCCGGAGCAAAATAAACTTTGCCTATTTTGCATTTACGTGCAAAGATGTGCGGAAAGGTGACGAAGAACGAAGAAAGAAGTTTGCGCTCGCCGATTCGATTACGAAACTTTGTAATTATCATGGCGCTCTGGCTTGATAATGGCGGCGAATCTTTGAAAACTGTTGCGCGTCCAAAGGACGACCCCAGGAAGAATATAGGAAGATGACGGCGGTGGAGGAAGGGCAAAAGTGATGATGAAACTGAAAAAGCGCCGCGGGGCTAATTCGCGTTTCAAACTTCATCCACCGAGGGCGCACGTGCAATGCGAGCCTTAATTGCTTCATGCACACATTACCTCGACTGTTTTCCACTTTAGGAATCAGATTACCTGTGTTATTTGCTTTACGCATAGAGGTTTTATGCCCTTAAATTAACAGCTCATTATTTCAATGTGATTTTTCATACTTTTTCCTCACAAAACTTTTCTGTAAACTATTCTAATTGAATTGCTACTCTTGCGCGAAGAGTAGGATCATACAGAGGGTTGAAGGATTCCGAGAAATTTTAATATTCCACCAATGAAAGTGAAAATGAATGGAAAACACTTATTTTATTGAGGTTATTCGGTTACTTTATTGGGATAAACCCAAACGACGTATCAATTAATCCGCACTGGCTGTTTTCGCATAAATGGATGAGGTCATAAGAAAACAGAGCCATCGGCAACAACATGTTGCGGATGTTAAATCGTTCGTAAAGCGCGTGGGGTTGCAACGCGAACGAATGGCAACAGCGCCGAGCAGGATAATAAAAGGAGCAAAAACGCGCACTCTGCCGCCGCCGTCGTCATAAATTCAAACGCAAATTATTTTGCTCGCGGTTTGTGTCTTCATGGGAGCCAAGTCGTTCAACGCGCAAAGACGGCACAATTAACATCTATAAATTCGTAAAGCGTTTCCACATAAATTTCATATTTATAATCTAGCTACCGAAATGCCTAAAAATACGAGCAATTTAATACACGCTGGATTATTTTGTCTGTTTATTCTCCTGCCATGAGACATGTTTAATGTTTAATCTTGATCTCGCTCTTGTTGATTATTTATTACGTTACTCAGCTTCCTTTAATATTAATTTTACTGAAAATATTTTGCATTTGCGCAATTCAACGCTGCGGGGTATATTTGATAGTTGCGAGTGGCAGTTTCATGTCTTGACTAGTGAGGGCGGCGACGACGCCCGTCGTAAATAAATAAGCGTATTGATTGAGTGGATTATAATGGCCTTCCGCTAGTCACCTGGCCTTCCCTGTCGCGCCACCGAACGCTCAGATAGAAAATTGACAGAAAACAAACGTAAAACAAGACGCGCGTGTTTCGTTTCAAGCACTTTACTTCGAATCGACCGGCTGTCTTAAACAGCTCGCGAATCGATTTTATTCGTCTCAGAACTCTCGATCGACAGTATCAACTCGCACTATTTGTGTTCTCTAATGTTGATTCTGCTCAAACAAATCACCCATTGTTATTTTTACTCCAGTTCCTTGTTTTCAATTAGAATATGTATTGTTGTGGTTAAGCGAATTTATTTCTGCTGCAATTAGTACTTGTGAGCAAAGTTTCCACTGCCAGCTATCAAATTGATGATGATAGAGCAGAAATAATGGCAATAATGTGAAATATAACAAACATAATAGAGCGCATGAGAACGGATATTATAATCAACAACAATTCCAACTATTAACTATGCAGGCCTAATAATCAAATAATAAAACTTGACCTTAATGCAATCATTTATCACATATTTTGGTCATTATTCTAGCTGCTTGGTAAACTAACACCATGTTATTATACCGTATTGAAAAACAATTTATTTTCGGTATTATCGTTAAATTAGTACGAAATGTTATTAAAGTCTCTTTAATTTATATTATTTGCGCCCCTATTATTTTAATTTTACGATTTGTATAAATAAAGTTGGGTCGTGCCTATCAAATTACTATTTGGTTGTTCATTTTTGTTGTAAATTTTGATTTTGTTATCAATTATTCGAATCTAAATTAAAATTAAATTTATTTCATAGTGGAAATAAATTAATAACAAATTATAATTATCATTTTATTTGAAATATTATTTTTAATTATGGCCACATTTGTATAAGTTTGCCAAACATAGAATATGTTTGCGTGCTTATGAGTTTTAGTTTTATAATCATTTTAAACGCGATGCTCTGACTTCGTTTATTCAACTAATTATGATATAATGCGAATGCATGACTTTTAATTATGTTCGGTGCATTCGCAGCGCTTGCAGCTAGTTGCTATTACGCTGACAGTTAGTGCGAATTTCATGGAGGCATTGAAAAGCATTTGGGATGATAATAGACAGAATCACCAGCATATTATAGCCATGCATGGATTAATTACCATAATTTCCAATGCAATCTGTTCGTGGAGATATAAATATTTTATGTCCAAAATAGATAATGAATATATCGTATTTGGTACAGCTCCCAATTTGTTTTAAAATATATTATTTTACTTTAACAAAACGTATTGTTTAACATTTTATTTATAATTGATATATGAAATACGAATTTCATTTTTTCATGTTTGTTATTGCATAAAATATTATAGTTTATGAAGAGGAGCATACAAAGTGCATAAAAATATTACATAAAATTTAATTGACATAAAGTGCAATCGCAATGTAAATAAAATATCGCGCAAAAGCTTTCATTTCGATACTAGAAAATCAACGAGTAAACTGTGGAATAAATCATTACAATATAGGTAGATGAATCAATATTTACGAAATTAGGTATAAGTATTTCAAAATTGGATCAGTTTAGCAAATCTTTAACATCCTGATTAATTACAATGTACGATGACTTGATATTGGAGGGCACATTTTAATTATTATCTCGGTTAGCGCACAAATTATTAAATTAAGATGATTAAAGTTTTGTTCACTGGTCATTAAATAATTAAATTCTAAAGGAGGATTGCTTGTTCAAGTTTGAAATACAAGAAAAGTTCTTCGATGAATAAGAAATACTTATTTTTATTTCGTCAATGTATTGTTAGCATAGGTATTCGTAGCAGCAAATGTTACATAGAATTTTAATCAAATAATTGACGTGTTAAGATTACGGTGCAGAGTTAAAGCTGAAAGGGCGTTTCCTATCGCTATCATCCTGTCGAAGATGCTAGCGCGAAATTATCCAAGTTGAAACTTATCAATTATCGACAGTTCACTTCACTCGCAGCGTGCGATATTTTGAGAAGTCATTTCAGTTGAGCACACTTCTCATTGCAAACAACTTTCCAAGTGGACGACCAGCCAACTAGCTGTGAGTAGTTTGCAACGTATTTGTCTATTGGTCTAGCTGTGTTCTATTATTTGATATTCCAAGTCGAATATTTGCTTTAAATTATTATTGTCGTTTACACTTTGATTCATTTACCACACAGATCACGAATTTCCATAATTAATTCGCTTTCTCACTAACCCACCACAATTATAAGTTAAGTATTTTTGACCTGGAATAGTTGATTTAGTACGTCTATGTAAATTGTTGTAATATAGGACACAATTGTTCAAACCATGGCCTGCAGGGGTTTACTGAAACATACATGGGAAGTGCATCTCTGAAATGTAAATAGACGACTAAGCAATATTGACACTTGTAATTATGCAGTCTCTTCTCCGCAAAATGCAAATTCAATACAGCGCAAGTAATTAACATGCACAGCATGAAAATCAAATATAACGAGCCATTAGAATTTTGAATTATTCGCCAACCAAAAATAAATGCATGCATGATTTACATTCCTATAATATAACATTTTGAATGGAATAGAAAATTTGATATTTGCGTTTTTTGCTTCCATATTTTATATATTTTGACACTATTGATATACAGAAAAAAATCAGCATTTTTTACCATGAATAAATTTCCAGATTGTGGCAAAAATGTGAACGAAATTATTTCCACCAAAAACTGAAAAATGCAATAGAGATCTATTGAAAAAGCGGCAAACGCGAGAATTCAAGAAAGGCCAGCGCGAATCTGTCATCGACTTATTGATTTACGTCGAATTGTGTTGCTTTTTGCTGAAAGCGCCGCCACGGCTGCCGCTATTGCTGCCGCCGCGCGCCGCCGCAAATCTATCTAAAAGCATAAATATCCACGTATGGATATGATATATCTATCCGTGTTGGGTGCTTGAGCGTGCGACCATTATTTATGTGTGCATGCATTTGACATTTGGCTGGTTGGTTGGCGTGAATCGAAATTCGCGGATATTTATGTCCTGCGCGTCAATACGTTTACGACTTGTACACATTGATGCAACCCCAAAACCGAATCAAAATTGCATATTTTAAGCGTTTAAACAGCGCATAAATCATTTGCTTGTTTGACGTCTGACAGTCGACAACGTTATCCTGATTCGTACAGGAATAGTGCATGAACCACTCGTCGATAATAATGATGATCATGCGCGGTTGCAATTAAAATTGAAAATATGCACATGTAATTTGACCGGCGATTTGTCTAAAATAAATAATTCGTTGAGTTCAATCACGATTTGCATTTTGGGTAAATGCACGCATGTTGTGAGCGCATAAACTGCGCAGTGCTGCTGCATTCGGGGAAAATGAAGCGACAGGTTCGGTACAATAATCGAAAATCTCATTGTCCACACACTCCCGCACTGGTGGGACAATCGTCCAAATTAAGCTAGCAATTGCGTTTTGGTTAAGCGTACCGGTGGTGCTGCCATTGACAACCTAGCCACAGATAAAACTGGACGCATTGATACCGAGGGTTGTAATGAATCGAAACTTAGTTATCACCCTAACATCATAACATACATTAACCACCCTGTATTTGTTGATGCATTCAGTGACTGCATTGTGGAGATGCAAATGAATTAAACATTTTGATGCATCGTCATTTATTATTATAGAATTTACACATCAAGATATTTTTCATTTTAAATTACACATTATTATTCCTGCATATTATACAAATTTAATAATGAAATTCCAGAAATAATTTATTTATTTGTCGACAAATGAAATTATTACTACTGAATGCAGTAAATAGTAATTGAGATGCGCTTTATACTAACATACTATTGAAAGCAAGCCAACCAAAAGTGTACGTCGTTGCATTGTGATACCGTACAACATTTCACTCGAATGCGTACATCTCTTACAGCAAAGCAATAAAACAGATTGCAATTACGTACAATTTGCCGTAAAACATGTTTCGTCAGTATTCATTCGCGTCATGCTCCATTACATCTGGCTTTCATTCGCAATTGGCAGACTTGTTTTGCAATTCTCGTTCATGCAATATTTACCAACTCGTTAGGTCATAAAATTGTTAAATTGTTATGATATTGAAGTGCATTCGTAGCCGAAAAATCATGCAATCAAATTATTAAGCAAAATTAACTACAATCTAAAATGATAAAATATTTGGAAAAAGAATCAAGTGGGTTTTGCGTTTGCAGAAAATTATGAAGAAATATAGCTACGTTTTTGCATATTGAAATGGAGGTTTTTCAAAGACAAAGGAGTAAAGCGAGATGGCATAAAAGAAAACGTGGAAAATGAAGAAATAGCTGCTTTTAGGGTTGATACTTTTGTTATTTTCGTCGAGGATGTTTGTGTTTGGTGCGCGCGAACCAAACAAGGCCAACTTCCTGCTCTTTACCGCGAAACACGCGCGAATTCTTTTTCTTATTCCTACCTCTTGTTTGCATTCGACGCACCGCGTTATGAATGCGCATGTGTGTATCATGCATGAATAATAAATCCCAGCGCAACACACATCCTGGCGCGCTTGAAGCAATATCCTGAAATTGCAGGCAGTCCTGCTGCGTGCGCTTCTTATAATGCTGCCACCGCGCCCGCCTTCATACAAATGCATGCCTAATACATACGTGTAAAGTTTGTGGAATAATAGACATATGCCAACATTTCAAGAAATACAAATTTCCAACTAGAAAATAATATCGTTCATAGACGTCTTACAAAATAACTAGGTATATTTACTTGGTGCTTACTTTCGTTCAAGTGGATATTTTTATAAGAAAATAATTATTAAAATCACTGGATAGCAAAATGTACAGAAATACAGTTAATATAGATTTATTTCTACGTACTAAATTTGAATTACCTATTGAATTATCAATTATAATAAAAGAAACGACAGAAAATTGTTTGCATGGGAAGAAAAATAATTTTAGACCATTAACAATGGGAGGAAATTAGTGGTTTGAAGATATAGTATTAAGGGATAAACCTAGTTTAACGTGCTTTTTAAATTTTTAAATTGCGTTAAGAATTGTGGGAGCTAGAGGAATTTAATTAGCCACATGTAAATCATATGGGCATATCGAACAGGATCTATGGCTTGGTTGCTAGGGGGCGTGGCTTAATAACAAAATTTCCTTAGTTACCATGCATGTAATTGCCATAAGAGCGGCCATCATTAAATTTCTAAAAATTATTAACTAATCAGAGCTGCGCGCAAAGAGTCACGTGACTTCTGCACAGAGAGGCCTTAGACTCACTTAACCTTCGGTAATTAGTAACCGTGTAAAAGTGATGACTTTCAAAGTTCTATAACTTTTTTGTTTTTTGAGATATTTAGCTGAAATTTGGAATAGTGAATTAGAATTTATCATTTTTAATCGTCATGTAGTTGGTTTAATGATACAATTATTATTATCGTAGTTATAATGAAATTTATGGCATGCTAATTTTTTCGTGCTCTTTTGAATTATTTATTTTTTATTATAAAATCTATGAATGGTATGGGGATGATTCCTTTTAAACAAAATGCTACATTAATTCTTCATTATGAAATAAAATAAAATACGTTCGTTATGTGATTGGAACAACAGCAAAACAAGTATTTAATTAAATGTAAATATAAAAAGGAAGCGATTTTAATTAACACTTTAAAAATTAATAGCGCATAAAGCACACGCAATTTATAATTTATTAAAACAAGTTAAATGGATTGATAGCATAAAAAGCAAAGATTGATATTAAAACTTACTATCTTGAATAATACGGGAACTAAATAGACTACGGAAAATGATCCCTAGTCACGAATCGTTTTTCTCCATAGTTTCCCAACTTCTCTGTACATTTCTGATAAAATAAATGAAACATCATAAACTAATATTATTACAGCATTTATCACCAAATTCAAGTTTAATTACTTTGGAAATTTAAATAGCTAATCCTTGAATATTAAATAACCAGCCAAATCATTTCATGAAGTTGAAATTAATTATAAAAACGGTTTCTCCTTGTTAACTAACATTTTTATGATAAATTTAATAAAAGTGGCATAAATTATGCACTGTAACACTTACCACTATTAAACGCATAGTGGAATTAAGCAATAATAGTGAAATATTTGTAGATGGAAGCGATTTGCTTGCAAATATTCGCACAAGTGCGTGTAAACGAGCACGTAATATTCTTAGCGCAAGCATAAATACGCAGTTTAAACACGGGTATTAAAAATTTATTTGCGTTTCACACGCGTGGTGACGACGGCGGCGGCAAGACTGCCGTATCATGACGGCGTATCGTTTCGGCAACAAGTGGTGAGCGTGCCACGTGCATGGAACGCGGAAAAAATATACACTTAATTTAATCACGCTTTGTTTATACAAGAAGAAACGCGGGGATGAACCTGAGCTGGTAGGAAGAGCGATAAAAAATTTATTATCCTTCCTGAAATAAAAATGTATTTCATTAGTTTCATATTCTCACGGGTTGAAATTTAAATAATTATTATTACGTTAAAATCTAGGGATTTCTTTAGTTATAGCTCGGTAAGAAGGAAAATTAAAGATGAGGAATTTGTTTATGCAGTGTCACAAGTTTATAGATTGGCAAGGAATGACCCGAGGGTGCAATTTGATAGTACTACGTATGCGTACTACCACCGGATAGAATTACTACACATGGAAAACGCACGCGCATTGCTTGGGGGTTGTAATTTTGCCGTTTCTTGCTTTGTACATTCGTAGCAGTGGGGTTGAGTGTGGGGATGTTGGCAGTACTGTGGGGGGGCCAAGGTCGACTCCTTTGCAACGCGTCAAGGTCATCGGGTGGCGGCAGCGGCGGCGAGCAGCTATACAGCCGCAGATGGGCATGTTATAAGAAGCGGCAGCACTCACCTGCATTCGTCTGGCGCGCGCTCTCGTTGTATGCCATCTTGATATCGATTCGTTGGCCCCGTTGCCGCCACTGTTGCCGCAACCCAGCCGTTACCTGTTAGGTGTATTTTGTCCTTCCACTCGCTTACATTCACAGCATGGAGCGCGGTATCGTAAATGCGCTTGTTTAATTTTCTCAACAATTTACGACCGCATTTGTATAGTCCAATGTCTTTATAGATCGTTATCGAACGTAATATCATTCTGTGGTATCGTAGGTTTGTTTGCTTATTACATGCAAATATTTGCATTTAATACGAAACAGGCCGTTGAAGTTCCGCATGTGTCCGCGCCGGAGAAAATTAAAAAGCTCGCCGCTCGCCTCGATAAAAAATAGACCGGTTGCAGAGAGGGAGATTGGAGGATATTACAGATATGGACGGGGATTTAATTCACTTGCTGCCCCCCTAACCGTAATGGAAAAGTCCTGCACGGAGCTCGTTCATCATTCCATTGTTTTTTGTTTGCGTCAGCGACAAGGCGTTTGAAAACGGCGGCCGTGTTAAGCTCACCCTTATATTTTTTACACCATCGGCATTGCCGCCTCATGCCCATCCCGAATGGACGCCATCTTTGGCCGCAACTTGTGGTGCCAACTTCTCGCCGCAGAGATGCCAAACATTTCACGTTATTCAATCGAATCGTTCGTTTTACTTGTTCGTTTTGCCTTTTTTTTACTCTCCTTCAGATGCGAAGCAAGCGCCGCGAACATTTAACCCGACACCACCACCGCCGCCGACGAAGAAACGGGCGGAAAGTTTGGATGAAGCAACAAGATTCTTTGCGCTTCCGTACAAACTGTGATATTTGCTTTTAATCTTCGCCGTCTCGTTCTTGCCGCCTTCAATGCCGCTTTTGTTCGGCGTAAAAGTAATGGCAAACTTTTGGCAAGTATTTAGATTGCGGCTTTTAGAACATTACATTTACGCGCACGTTTATTCTCTTTTCCGTGCCTGTTGTCCGAGCTTTGTTTGGCCCAGAAAGCAAAGTTTCACTCAGCCGAATGGAAATTGCTCATTACGCACAATTTTAAAACGCGCGAAGATGATGAAAACCTTTTAATTGATGTGCTTCTCAATTTTTCGGTTGCGTTGATTAAGTATTGTCAATGGGTAAATTGAAAATTCCAATTAAAATTTTTAAGTGTGCAAGCAGGAGAATACTTAAGTGAAGCAATAGTTTTTCTTTGGCGGCGAGTTTTCCATTCGTGGAAGCGCGGAACGGAAATCAAGAGCGCGCCGCGGCGGTGGATAGACGCAAACATACACACGCTGCTCCACTTGAAAATTCAATTAAATTAATTAAATCTCGTGCTCATCCAGCACGAGCATGTATTTGCGTTAGATTAGTATTGACGCTCGTTTGAATTTTCAACTTGAAAGCCGCAAATGTAATTAAGTGCAAAACTAATTAGAATCATTGTGTGTAAGAAAAATATTCGGATATTTTTCACACTTTATCCATGAGAAAATACTTTGGTGGAAATTCTAAAGGATGTGGTTTATTAGGCATGGTGTTATTAATTTTAAAGCACCTCTGAGGAAATTGTCAAATTCTGCTGCCCCATGGAGCACCCACAGTGGGGTACACTTTATGATACAACAGCATACTATGCGGCAATATTTGCCGCCCTCCCGCAATGTACGAGTGTGCGCACGCCCGCATTTAATAATAAGCTGAAAATTAATTAAATGTCTTTCGGCAGCGGAGGCGGCGACGTCTCTGTTCAGCAATATATCGGGCTGACAGCGCGTGGCGGCGGAAAGTGATAAATCGCTGCGTAATTTCCTCTTTTCGACTAACTTTAAAATGAAACACACGTCTTCTGCGTAAATATCTGCGGGACAGCTCTTCGTCTTCTCAGCTTTAATAATATCCATTTAAATCTGCATCTGACGCACGTATTTATTTATACAATTAATGCTTTCCGTTCAAATTTAAATGAAACTTTCCCGCACGCAAAGTGGATTCGAATGCAAATGCATTAGATTAGTATTGTCGTCCAACGTCCTAACCAGATTATAAACGAATCTTATTAACCGGAACTTGCAAGCCTTTCGCAATTACTTAGTGCATGGATTATGTTTATAATTGCAATTTCGAACATGATTCATTAAGTCTTCCATTGTTTCATAAATTACCAGTAGTTTAGAGGAAAAAATACCAATCGCGTTTGATAAATAAGAGGAGAACGCAAGCTGCTGGCGGAAAATATATCCAAGGACATGGAGAAATAACGTGAAGAACGAGCCACGTAAAAAGGTTAATGTCGTTGTTGTTTAGCTCTTGGGCGTCAGGATAAAGAAAGGCGCGCGTGCGTTGCCAGGATGAAGACGTTGAACGGCGCTAACATCGTACAATTTTCGGAGCATTAGTACAAGTGAACGCGATGGTAACCAGCTTTAAGCAAGCCGGGAAAACGATAAGAAAAACCCTCCCACCCGGAAGAAGATGGAGTACGTACACAAAAAAGCCACCCAAAAGAGCGGGAGCCGGAAATACGTCCGTCTCCGTGCGAGTAAACTCGACTGACGCTTATTTGCGCGCGGAAATCTCAAATGAAATGTAAATAAACTACTTCGATGATGAGGTTGCTCTAATTGAATCAACCTAATGCATCCGCGAACTCTAGTTTGTTGAAATTCCCGGAAACTCTGACGGTGTAATTAACTATTAAATACCCACCGCGCTCGGAATTTTCTCAGCGACAATTCCAATTTACCGCAATTCGCTCGTTGACTATATAAAAGAGGAATGAAAATACCGCGCGGATCAAATTTGGATTTGAGCCGAGCGCCAACCACCCCTTTGAAAAGTTTCATTAATTTCGTGCACCACTCGAGGACGAGTGGAAAATGTGGGTGAGAGAACGGGACCCATTAAATCTATTACTATTTAATATCGGGCGCAACGCGAACGACAAAAATAAAAAGCAATTAAAAATTAATTAAAACCGAAATCTCATCGGCTGAGATACGGATCAGCACGTTGGAGGGTTGGCAGTCGTGGCGGAAGTACCGAAAGTGGCGAATTCTACACTTGAAGTGAATGCCAGTCCTAACCCAACACTCGAGGAGCACTCAATATCGACTGTATTGGCAGCCCTCGCACCAGGTGAATTAACTGTTAATTATCTCTGCAATTTGTTTCTCTTCGCCGCCCCCCACATACCCACGAAGTGTGCGCGCGCGAAATAGTTTGCACCTGGCGCCGACAAAGCGCTGGCAAAATGCGGAAAACTTGTTAGCGCATTTGCGTGCTCCGAGTGCGTTTTCCTCTTGCGAATTATTCTCATAGTTTGCAACGTGCTGGTTGTTGTTGGTACGCTTGTCGAACAAGAACAACAATCACAGCAATAATTGAAATAATGGTTTAACTTTGCACATTTGTGCTTAACATTCGCAAGTTTTTTTTGCGAGCCATTTATTTGACTAAAATGTAGACATGTACTAAATTTTATTTTAAAGAAAAATAAAAGTAGCATATTGAAGTTTAGATGGAAAAAAGCTGTAGGTAAAGTAAATTGGGTCATCGAGAATCAGAGAGGGCGCAAAAAAGAATTGAATTTTATTTATTACTTTGCTTTCAAAGTTGGATTTGAATGCAGTTACAATACTTAATAAAGCCAAATAGAGTGTTGTTATTTTTTATTCAAGTTTAACACTTCAACGCGATCGAAATGGGCGATTTCGGCTTGAAAAATGGTTTTTAATTGAAACCGCCGCACGCATTGCCTCGCAGCCCTCAAATACCCAACAAACCACGCCGGCCCCGCACGAATTGTTGATTGGTATTCTTCCACGCCGAATTCAGCCGCACGATTTCAATTAATCGCCTTTTTACTAAGCGGTAATTGCATTATTGTATTTGCAATATTTCAATCATCTCGCAATATGGCAGGTGACAAATATTTGATGCGAATGCATTATAAATATATACAGTTAACCCCTTCATTCAAAATTCAATTATATTTGAAGTACTATACTTCAATTAAATAAAATATAAGAGAAACTACTTCTTAAAAGTCGGAAGAAGACGAAGAACCACGAAAACGGGGGTTACTCTCCACTACCGCCAGCAGGAACTAGACGAAATCAAATGAGGCACCCCCGTTCGTCTTCGATGCACAAATAAGTTCTAATGGTTAATCTAATTACATAATCCTTAGTAGTGTTTTCGTCGATCTTCTGATCTAAATCCTCCAAGGAGTGCCCTAAGGGGGCTCGATTTTAGTTATATTGTTGATTTTGTCGACGACCCAATAGAAATTCAAATAATAGAAAAGTGGGTTGGTTATACAGCTATAATGCAGTAGCATTAGACATTTTACGATTTTCTTGTGCGATTTCTTTACTTTAAAGGCGAAAAATTTAATGCATTCATAAAAACGCTCATTCCTCACTGAATGGCGACAATTCTTATCTGATGCATGTCCGCAAGCGCAATTAGTGTAATAACAATAGGACAAACAAATCCAAGGTTGGCGTTGAATACACCGGTTTCATGCTGGAGGCGGCTGTAGAACGAACGAACGAACGAACGTGTTCGTCCTTGCTCGCATTTGCCGTTAAATTATGTTCAAGAAGGATAAGCAATTCCTGCTGTCGAAAACGTATGCCTTGGTGTGCTAATTGCCGTTTGCAATCGGCGATAGAATATTCGCAAGGACATGCAAACTTTGCCGATTTCAATTAGCATGGAGAGAAAGAAGAAGAAGAAGAAAAATAAACAACGTACTGCATAAAAACGAGCACCTCAACTTTCACTCATTAATCATGGAAATTGATTGTCTTCCACGCTGATTACTTTTGAGTGAAACTTATTGCGGGACTTTTCATGATGCTTTGTGGGATCATTAATTATGCTCGCCGCATTTTGCTGCCATGCGCGCTATTAGTTCTGTTTCGATATTCTATTAACCAATCTTTCATACTTGATTATTACAAGTTAAACAACGGCTTGTTGTTCAACTCGCTTTGATGACAGTACCTTAATTGATGCCCCGCACACGTGTATGTACTTTATTCATGAAGTATGCATAGTTAGTTTCATGCCGTGTTTGATTAATGAGAATATACGACAATTCGAATTTTATTCGGTTCATTGAAAAGAAGACAGGAAAATCAATCGATGTGCCCGCGATTGATTGGTTCGGTAACATTTTGATAGCAATTATGATTTTTTTTATAAAGGTGACAACGATGTAAAATTATTTGACATTAATTAACAACATTTCGCAAGCGAGGGACAAAAGCAAAACGCGCACATAAAAAACTTGTGATAGCAGACGGGCAAAGTTGAGGGGCGGCGACACGCAACCGGGGGTTGGCGTTTAAAAGAAGCAAAAGGTTAATTGTTGCATGACTAATGAACACAAAAGATAACGCCGGCGAATCATTAAGTTGAGCGAAAGTAGGTAAAGAGTCAGGAGGAGCTCGGAAAAATCCCAAGGATCGTAAACATGAAAATAGCACCAAAAGAAGTCGAGTAAAAACGGAATGAAGAGAAAAAACGCACCGCACAATAAGCACTTGCGTGTTGTGCGGCATGGCATCATCAGGAGAAAGAGGGAAAATAATAATAATAATAATAATAATAGAT
Organism: Aleochara curtula; assembly: GCA_963978815.1. Lineage (NCBI taxonomy): Eukaryota > Metazoa > Arthropoda > Insecta > Coleoptera > Staphylinidae > Aleochara > Aleochara curtula. The sequence continues at coordinate 8,796,938 of OZ022221.1, read as the reverse complement.
GTAAAATCACTGCAGGAAAATAAGAAGCAGGACATTTTCAAGGTTGCCATAGCAACCAATCGCACGCTAATTGAGTTTTGATGACTTGCTCGTCATAAAATACGCGCATTTTCAACAAGTTGTCGACGTTCGACTCTCGAGTGCGAATTCTTTAAACTAACGACGAGTTAATTAACTTTTCGTCATTTTTTTTCCAGCCGTGAGTTTTCATTACAGTTTTCTTCGCGTACATCTCAACGCAGGATGGCCGTTTTTTCCTTAACTTATGTGATTAGTTACGTGCTGAGAAAGTTAACATTTTCATAAAACGCGCCTCCCGGAGTCTTAGTGCGTTGTTACACATCGTCGCTTCTCTTATTAGTTTTATCAGATTTTATCGCGGACGACAGTACCAAACTACCTGCCCGAGAAAAGAAGTACACAGTCCAATACTGAAACAGATTTTTTATAATGAAATAACTTTTACACGGTATAATTACTTTTTGTACGTGCATTCACACCGAGTTGAAGCTGAAAAGGGTTGAAATTTGATTTACTGAAAGAGAAAGATGTTATGAATAAAATGAGATATTATACAATACTCTAGCATGTGTAGTTCCAGAGTTATTCACTTCTGAAACTTCACAAACCCTTTTTGAATTTCGGTTGTCAATATAAAATCCTGTTTTTAAAACATTAAAATTGAATAACTCTCGAACCATGTATGCTATAAAAATGGTTAATAGTTCATTTTAATCAGCATACTCTCGTCCATGCAAATTTTAGATTGATTTTATCAGAATACTAAAATAACAATCGATAAAACTCGTTCAACAGTAATGTAATCATTAAAGAATTCTGTTACACAATTTCTCATTTAGAATATGTAATAATAAATTTGAATTTTGTTTTCAGGAACATATTTTATCCTGTATGACTTTATCGACTTTTTCGAAAAGGACGGACCGAGCTACCTGCAGCGCGACAAGTATCACGACATCATCAACACAATCTTCAAGAATATGTCGCGCCTCGAGAGGGACGCCATCGTCTTTCAGGTATGCACGTGTCACAATTCACACGTATTTGACATACATTCGCGCATTCACTATTGTCCTGCTTGACATCCTGGAAGCGTCCCACGCCAGTGTATTACGTGCTTGCCGCGTGAACGGAACAAGAGCAGAAATAGTAAAACATTTACTGCGTGCCCGTATTTTTAGGCTCTGCCAAGCAAGCAGAAGCAATTTTCCCAACGGCATTGTCTTCTCGCTTCTTGGTTCCTCGGCGACTTGTCACTTTTTCAATAATAGTCACTCACTCAGTATCAACAATGAACTTTATTATTAACTCGTTGCCATTCACTAACAACACTTGTTTTTATTCACAGTATACCGACTGGGAGCATGTAAATGATGGCTACCTCAATCAGAAAATGATTGGTGATGTTGTTGGTGATTACTTTTTCATCTGTCCAACGAATTTATTCGCTCAAGTTGCTGCTGATCGAGGGATGAAAGTCTACTATTATTATTTCACACATGTAAGTAAACTAATCTACCTCTAAATATTTAAGTACGAAAATGAGAATGAAATTAAAGTACAATTTGTCGAACTTTTTGAATAACCAATGGATTTAATTTAATGAGGTGAAACGATTGGAAATGTGCTCGAACTACGGAGGGTGAAAAAACAGCCAAGTACCTAATGATATATTAGTCGTAGGTATTCGTGGACGAATGACATTTGGAAACTTGCACATTAACAAGTACATGTGAACATTGATTTACGAGTAATTTTCGAGCGGACGGGCGCATTGATGATTCAGTGATTAACGAAGCAATGAGTGCGATATAATTGCGCGCACGAAATGTAAAATTGGGCTTCGGTATATTGATTGTCGAGTACTACAATACGGTACGGCAACAATAGGAAAAGCTGTCTTGGGGACCAGGACGAAATGCGGAGCGATTGAATCGATACTTGGCGCGGAGAATGCAGGACGAGAACGGAAAACGACATTACGTGCGTTCGGACATAGGGATTAACGGGAGCTATGCGGGAACCGCAACGAAATTGAAAAACTTAATTGATCCGTACGTACAACGCGCCCGTTTTTGCTCGCGCCAGACACTATCAAAGTGATTGTGATAAAAGCGGGAAAAAGGACGAACAAAATCCCTTTCAGCATATGTCGCCACTATCACATCCGTTCCCTTCTTCTTCAAGGGCCGACTCCAATGAGCGCTTAACATTTATAACTTTGCCTAATGACATTTTAACCGGTTACAAACATTGACGAAATTAGCTCTTCCGTCAAATGCTAACTTGTGAAAACTCGATAGAAAACTTTAGCAAGGGGCTAAGCCTTCGTTTTTGTTTGAATATTTTATCAATTGGCGCGCTTTAGGGGTGAATAATAAAAAAGAAAGCATGAATAGTGGATGACGATAAATTATTCTTGAATAATTTTTTTGTTATCTACTTTATCTTACAGAATTATTTAAATAGTGTGCAATTTATGATCATGTGACAATCTGAATCCTTTGCAAACAATATGGCGTATCGTTAGACAGAAGGATAAAGCCTTGCGCGAAGGAAATGAAAACCGGAAACGCAAACACACAAAAGAGCGCACTACGGTCATCGCTAACACGACACGACACGACGACCGAAATGCGCGCTCAACGCTCCCACTGGAATTATCATGCGATTTCGACATTAGGCTCAACCCGGTATTATTGCCCTTCTGCCCCTTTAGTCTGCGGTGCACGTTACCATTCCGAATGCGAATCAAAATAATAGTTTGCTACGCATACTGCGACGTTTCATCATTGTTCCCCGAATGAAGTTTGATCGATTTGCCCAGTCGTATAATACGAAAACATTTAGTGCGGATAATAAATATTAATAGTTTATTTCAGTACATACGTAGTTTATAGCTCACAAGCAAGCTTTAAATCGATATGAAATAAACAAGTAATAAGACTGAATTGACCGACCTTCAACGAAGAGAAATTGTTGCATAAATAAATTGTGGATAATGATGGCATATTCATAAAGCCATAAGTCATTGTTGAGATAACAACATTATTATTTACTTAAATAAACACAATTATTATTTGAAAATTTAAAAGCATTCAACCAATTTAAATTTTACATATTGATATGTCATGATGTCGAAAATATACAGGCAATATAGAGTTTTAAATAATTTATGCGATACCAATACCTAGATGACAATACGAAACAGTTGCAGTTGCAAGTTGCAATAACATAAAATATGTATACGTCCTCGTTCTGTCAATAGCGAATAATTTCTTTAAGTACACTGCTACTTTTCCGTTTTTGACAAGTCGCGCATCTTCAGCGACGCAAAACATGTGCGAAAAGTGTTAAAATTCTATTTGCCGACGCGCTACGAGTCGGAATACAATGTGTGCGTGATGGTCTCAGACGTATTCGCGTTTGAATAAACCAGCGTCGAGTTTCAGGACTCGACAATGCTGGGAACACGACGGGCAAAAAAGAAGGAGCGAGTGAAGAAGTTGCAAAAGCAGGAAGAACAGAACGCGATGCGGTGCGGTGTGAAATTCCACGCGGCGCAAAAATATAAGCAAAATAATCTTCAGCACAGAGTTATTCCGTACATAAAAGCATATGCAGAGCAAAAAAATGTTGTTTGTGCGGGAATAACTTGGAGTGAAATGTAAATGCGCACCGATTTCGTACGCGTCAAAAGCGCGATTGCTTGCGGGCGGGAGGAAGTGGGAAGTGGGTAAACGAGAGCAGGAAGGAGTGTTTGGAGAGGGTGTTACTAGGACACACAAGGGATCTGCTGAAAAAGTAATGAAAACTCAATTTGTGCCCAAAAGAGGAAACACCACCGAAATCATAATAAAAGAATAATTGAATTTGGTGCCAAGAAAAATTTAAACATGAACCAAGCTTCATCAAGGATCAATTAATAATTTTTGATTACTTCTACGCAATTATTCGTTATCGTCCTTTTCATTTCTCCACTTGAAACACAAGTCACAGGGAGGGAAATGGGCGATTTGTTTGGTTGAAGCACCCTGCGAAAGAAAAATAAAATAAGCCACATATGTTCATTGTTATTTTGCCGATAACGAAACGAACTCCTCAGTTTCCGCCCTTGGCGAGCAGGCGCTCGTTTGCAGAAGAGTGCGCATCCTATCATTCCGAACGATCGCACAGCGCGTTGAGAATGAAGAAGAGCGACTCGAGTCTCTGCACTTGACTCAGCTCTTTGGCCCCCAAGGCTATGAACAGGACCTTTTGGAAAAGCGCAATTTTCGATGAACACTTGATAGTGCATCGACACTACAAATAAAATTCATTTTACTATTCTTCTTTTGATCTCTCAATAAAAAAGAACTCTTTGTTTGATCGTTGTTACTTTCAAACTACTTAAGTAAAAGAAATAATTATTCTTAAATAATTCTTTTGGTTACAGCGCACTAGTACATCGCTATGGGGTGAATGGATGGGCGTAATGCACGGGGATGAAATTGAATATGTCTTTGGACATCCATTAAACATGTCCTTGCAGTACAACTCCAAGGAGCGAGAGTTGAGTCAGAAAATTATGCAAGTATTTTCAAGATTCGCAGCGACTGGGTGAGTGCATTTATTTTACTGCTTACATTTTGTGCAAATCCTTTGCTGGACTATTAAATATTAGAATACAAACTAAGGGTACGTAAGACGACAATACGAATGGCGGCTAAGGTGTCCGGCTGTCCTTTATAAATAATAAAGGGTTATTGGAGTCTTGTGCTAGTCACTCGGCCCTTATTGATTGGAATGGCAAACGATGCTGACTACGTCCGCTGTGGGGCGGCATGAATAACAATATCATTTCGAAAGTGCATGTCGTCGTCGGCGGCGGCGTCGACGCATTTGTGCGCGTGATTAATGGCGATGCGCTTTGACAACGGCACCGAAACGAACCGAACCGAACCGTTCTGAACAGAACGCTATTTGTTGCTGCCGCTGGTGGTGCGAATGAAAGACTACGTGAATGCGCCGCCACCGCAAATGTCCAACCTGTTGACTCAAAGCCGCTGCTGCCGCCGCAACATCTTGCCGCCAAACCCATCATGATATGCTTAAATTATTATGAACCATACGGCTCATGGCGTTTGCAATCGTTCAACCATCCCTCGTATAATATTTCATAAAATACTTCAAGATTTAAAGTGCGCATTTTTCACCCTTAACGGATATATCTCACCTCACTCTCAGCGTTGTTAATCCGGCTTAGCCTCGTGTAAAAATAATGCAAAGCTGAGGATTGGTGGCGACAATTGCGGTATACCAAAAATGGTGGATGATGATAATCCAAATTGCTTTGTACGTTTACAACCCTTACGTGCAATTGCGATACCAATCTGACATCAATTTGATAACCTGCAATCAGAATCACAATAGCACTCAATAATCCTTTACAAACTAGTCATGCGATAAATTATTCATAGGTTTGCCTTTCATTGCGTATAAAGCGTTACAATTATCGTTCAATGAATTGAAAAGGACAATTTTTCTAAATGCGTTTCTTATCCTTTTTCACATTAGAAGAAACACACTATTAGGAGCAAGTTTGAAGGCGATTTACAACTTGAAAAAACTCATTCAATTCAGGACGAGAAGAATAAGACTAAAACGGAGTCACGTATCAATCTTGATTTGTGTGTGCGTCTATAAAACGTAACACATTATTTCACGCCGTTTTGCCCTTGCCTGTGTTGCGTTTAGGAAAACAATAGTTCTTAACCTTTTTGGGGGGGTTGTTAGTGTGTGCGAATGAAGGGCACGTGCTTGCTGGGTCATCCATCGCTAAGTTTTTCTCATTTTCACAGGAAGCCCGTGACGGACGACATCAATTGGCCGCTGTACACGAAGGATCAACCCCAGTACTTCATCTTCAACGCGAATAAGAATGGCATTGGCAAAGGGCCGCGTGCGACCGCCTGCGCCTTCTGGAATGACTTTCTGCCCAAGTTGCGCGAGAATTCAGGTACCTAAGTGTGATTCCCCATTTTCCAAACGCCATCAACAAATGCGTCGCAAGGATATTAATTATCCTTGACACATTTTCGCAACTCGTCGTCGTCGACTAATGATGCGAGCGCGCGCGAACGCGGAAAAAGTGAAAGTTTAACAGCAAAGCAACGACAATTCGTATAAAGCGCGTTTTTGAATTTCAGTTGGAAAATTTGATGATGATCACTTCGCACACTGTTCAACTCCATTATGCATGAGGCGACAATACTAATGATGCCAGGCTTTAGTCTTGCAGTCGACATAAAGGAAAAGCATGAGAAACTCATACACACACGCATTGAATTCTTTTTCCTCGTGTGTCGGAAAAGCTCTACTTGCGCGCGCGCGAACACGCACGAAGTTGTGGAAACTCTTCAAGCTTTTTGCCCCTTCGCGTTTGCTTTGGCGACGAGCGCCAAAGACCTTGAGTGTGCAACGGGTCCGCACTTAGAGAAAAACTCCCGACTTCTATCCAAGGGCGTGTCGTACGACGGTCTTAATTTTCACAAAAATGTCAAAAAGGCAAATCTTTTTGCAGATTGTAACTCGGTCACCCTTTTTCACCCGCCACTCGCTCCCTTTGCGCATCTTTAACACGAATTTACTTCTGCATGAAGTCGACATCCCTTGGGAATTTTACAAGTACCAGTAACTTATCGCTTGTTTAAAAGTGTGACACCCAACCTAAAATATTACGCAAGTTCACTTTGCGGAAATGCGCATTTCTAAATGATTGCTTCCGAATTATAGGCATAAAATTACAAAAATGTAAAATTTCATTGCAGATTCAGCTGAATCACCCTGTGAAGCAAGCGTGGTTGGTGCAGTTGCCTCAAGCAGCCACCCTCAACATTCCCGAATAACATACCATCTTGTTTTGGCGCTCATCAGCCTTGCCACCCTGCTGCGCGCATTGGTAATGTCACCCTCACTAATCATATAGAGCGCCCGCAGTCAGTGACGCATGTCACTAAGCAACCCTTTGTAGAGCAAAGAGTTAACAACAATTGTTGTCTCGTTTGCATTAACGACACAAACAAAAAAATCCCCCAAAGAGAAAGCAGCGCTACGAATTCGTAGTGCATTTGTTCCCTAATGTTCCCCGATAGTTCAAATCGTGCGTGCGCAGCAACGAGAGAAGAAACGCTTAAACAAATCGACCAAAAAAACGTAATAACAAAATATTAAAAAAATACATATCAAGAATGACATATCAAATTATGCAATTTTCAATGCGTGCATCAATTTCACGCATGAAAATATGAAATAAATATTAAAAATGCAGCAAGCACAACACAGATTAAGGTCGAGCTTATGAATTTAAAAAAACAAGAGGAAAATTTCAGTAAAATTTTCACATTTGAAATCCAGAAAATGAGTAAAATTTATGGAATATTTATATACAAGTGTAAATTTAAATGAATCGTATGCATATCAAGTATAAACAAATGGAAGAAAGGATAATGAAATCATATCAGCAAATATTATTTGCAAATTATTATTATATATAAATATTTATTATATATATACTTACAAGTAAATAATTTAAAGAGAAGAACGTAGTATAAAAAAACAATCTATATACAACTATATATATAAAGAAATAAATAAATAATTACTATCATTCCGACAAGGAAACAAAAAACATATCTATATAAAATATATACAATATATTCAAGTAAATTAAGGGTTGATATAATAACATAAACACCACATCAACAGTAACAACAACAAACAACAAGAAGACGACGAGAAAGTAAGAGTTGCAATACAAAAATAAGTAACAATCTCCTAGAGTCAATATTAATTAATGTTTAAGATTACATGCAAATGAAGCAAGCAAAAATAATTGATGATTATGAAATGAAACAATCATAGTCGTACCAAATTCAATTGTTTTATGCGTATCGCCGCGCGGAAAAGGACGCGTCAAGGACGATTTTCTAACTAAAATTTAGCCAAACAAACAAACAAAATGTTACATATCATTGCATATACATATCGATAAGGATGAAGTAGGAATACTTGTATGTACGCAAGGAGCATTAGCATTTTTTAGCGCGTCAGTGTTTGTGCGCTTTCGTCCTCGTTTATGCTTGGTGTTTCCGTCGTTTAGGGCGCTCCAAGTTGATGAACTTTTTGTATACTAAATAAGTCACTGACAATCATTATATACATAAATCAATGAACAAGGAAACAACACGTTAAGACCCATTTGTTTAGCACACACTATATACCAAAGAAAAAACATACACGACTAATACAAAACATTGATGATCATATTGAACACTAATGTTTTGCATATTTCTGATCGTTATATTTGTTTCAACTTTATTTACATTCGTTTTATCGCTAGAGCAATTATTTAAGCTTAGTTTAATTTTTTATTTTTTATTTTAAACGATATAAATTATATATGCATTTATTCAACTTTATTATCCTGCAATAATCTCCTGATTTGAGCAATTTAAACATTTGGCACAATATTTTGAATCGGGAATTGGAAGGATTGTGGTGGAAAAGGTATAGTGAGTTATCCTGGTTTTTCTAGCACATCATAAATCTAAAAAATTGGATATTATGTTACCACTATTATTATTACAGCCCAATTGTAACATAATAATTAATGGTTTTCTATTTTTTGATGCTCAATAACGATGCTAACATGTTATTCGAATAGAAATGCAATTATAATAGAACCGGAAATTACGATCGTCGATTTTAACACTGATTCCAAAGTTGAATTAAAAGTTGTTCATACAATATGTTTATGAACTCAATCAATATTTGTTATACATTCTGAGTGATAGTGAGAGCTAATATAAAATATTGTGCCAAATAATATAATTTATAATTAACCAATTATCATGATTCCTTGCTCTCTTGATTACATTTTTTGCATTTTAAGTCGTTATTAACGAAAATGGGATAGACAGATATATAAATACTATATACACACATATAATATACATATATATATAAATAAATATACATAAACTAAGGTTATAAATATATATTATTAGAAAAATATACGAAACAACAATTAGATTAGTGCCTCATTATGATTATGATTTATACTTTGCTACTTGGAAACTTGACGTATATGAATATACACCCGTTACATACACATTTGAGGAGAAATTTACTAATGATATCTATGCGTAATTAAAACATCACAGATACAGAAACACGGTCGTCCAATTCCGTTTTGTAGCTATATCTAATAATTGAACGCTCATTAGCGACAATATACATACAAGCAACCAGATTAGATGCAAGCAAACATAGACTATACTCAAAAACTGTGCAACTCAAAACACATTTCCGAATCGATTAGAAGTCAATTTGATTGCAGCTGCACTGATTTTACACTTATACACGTATCTTATATACAAAAAGTAGAAAGGAAACTTCTTCGGAACGAAGAGTACGCAAATATTTGTAGTCAATATAGAGCAACACACTTATGAATAGAACTTTAAGTCAAACTCTTAACTATACAACTAAACTAAACTAACATAGAAATAAATGATGAATTACTGTTGTTCTTCTCGCAAACAGAAAAGGGAAACCGTGAGCAATCAATTGCTTTGCATATTTGTATGTGTCAATGTGAAAATTTGTGAAGATGGTCGCAAATCTAAAATATCTAAAGAATATATTTATTAATACATATTTGAAAGCAAGTAGTAATATCGGCCTTTCAAAACGTAACGAACAAGTATAAATGGTGTTAATTGCACTGTTGAATCAATGACAAAACGCTTATTTACATGATACACCTACACAAGAAGAAGATTTAGAAAACATTATTTAGCAACGAGCAAACAATTCCGTGAAACACGTACAAATGTGGCACTATTGAGATACGAATCAATCATTAAGTTAACAAACAATGTGAAGAAACAAGTCTAGCTAAAGATAGCTTTAAACTTATTTAGTGCAAAAAATACATATGAGAAATTGTATAAGCTGCAAGCCACAAGTGTATAGTAGTTAGGAGTATTAATTGGCATTGGTAGAGATAATTGTATAAAGGTTTTAAGGAGTTAGACTAACGAGCAAAAAGAAATTGGTAAGTAAGTAAGTATTTGATGAGGAAGAAAATATTATCAAATATTCTGCACATATCATATATGTGTCTTCGGCTGTCCTGTCCAATAAGCTAATGATAAATAAATATTTATACAATATAATAAATGATAAATATAAATATTTACATTAATATAAGTATATAAGTATATAAAGCAAATATACGTTAACCAAAATTTCGTTGAGTTGTAAGCTCATTAACCAAATGTTAAAATAGCTAAACACAATGCTTAAATAGAGACCAAAACTAAATACTTACAAAACTAAAGTACCCGTGCTGAATATTTCATTTGCCGCTTTTTCGCTTTTCTAACATTCATGATACACTAATTATTTTGCATTTTGATGTGATACACGAATACGATAGGTGTATTATTCATGTAACCCTAGAATTAGAGCTAGTAAAGGGATGAATAATGGAAAATTTGTGCTAGCTGTATTTCAACGTTTACGCTGGTGGGGTGGAAGATGAGTAAGTTGTAAGAATATAAAATAAATAAATTTATATAAAGGTAAATTAATGTAAAATTGGCTGTTATTATACAAGAGAATATATTATTATATAATATACATTAAGCTAACTGATGAAAGGATACATAAAAAAAGAATTGGGCAAAGGACTAAATGCAACACAATGATATAAATGTATAGCAAATGCTTATTTTTTATTCAGCAACTTTCCGCAAGACGAAAACATGAAAAACTTTGTGTTGATTGCAAAATATGAAACATGTAATTGGTAAGTTAAACGAAAGTATGTGGGAATTCACACATAGTTTCGCATTGCGATGAAAATTATGTGAGTTTTTCCGCATAGTTTCAAACTCGTCATGAAGATACGTGTTAAAAATTCCGTAAATAACCTCTGTAGCTTTATAAACTAGGCGATAACGTAATGGGTATTTCCTAAATCTTTTTCGTACATTTTCTAGCAGTGCGCTCTTCTTGAAGTCAAAGTCAATACTAGTATTTAATCAATCAGCAAACTTAGTTTAGCAGTACTCTAACTAATAGAGAATTATTCTTTACATCATGTGATTTTATCCTGTCATATACAGCTTCTTCCGTATATGCATCTCATTAGATAAGAGAAAGCAAACCAATTGATACGTAATCTTAATTAGTAATTTCATTACACACAACAGCCATAGATAACTAGATACATGCAGTCTATTTGAATTTAGTTGAATCGAATAAACAATTAATTCATTTCCGTAAATGTAAATAACAATTCTATTATAAACTATTATAAACCAATTAATAATACACTAATTATTATTTGAAATAGCAATAGACGTGCAACAGATAGGAATTGTCACCTCCAATATATATGAATAATACTAATTACAAAGACAAATTGCAAATATAATTTAGGCGTATTAGCAAATTATGCTCGGTCTAATGCAAATACATATTCTACATATTTATTGATTTAGAACAGAATATATTTTCGAATATACAACTTACACGAATATTAATCAACAATAATTAATTATAATGGATCATAATGGAATTATTATAATTATTATACACTAACTAAACAACAATGACTAGCAAATAAATAAACAGTATTCTAAACAAAATCTACAATCTACAAACTAAAAAATACTTAGCTAAATGAGTAAATTAATCTTACACCAAATTGTACATTCACCTATTAATGAGCAGTCTTACTTATCATATTCTTTCTTTCCTAATGATAATATTAATGCATACAAATAGAGAACAAACAACGTACACGTTTTTTGGACGTAATTATTTCGTAGCGTATAATATTGCAAAAGATTAGAATTGTCGCTAGAGGCAAAGCGTGCTTTCAGAACAAGAACAAAACCCACCCCCATCACACGTATTAAACAATACAACGCAATGATGTTTTACATGTGCAGCAAATAATTCGAACAAAAATAGTTGTAGTTGTCTTGAGTTTTGCGCCCTGTTAAGTGTAATGTCACTCAATGTTATACGTGCAAACAAATTATGAGCAAACATAGAAAATGCGAGGAAGGATAATTACACATGTGCGTAAAATGCACATTACAAATGTGACATTTGAGCAACAGAAAAAAATTGAACGTGTTTAGTGCTGTTGAAAGAATTGAAAACCATTACAAAATGAAGCTATAAAATATTGTAGAGTAACTTTAAGTAAAGTTAAGTAAATAAAATATATATATACCTACTTGTATACATAATATGTAAAAGAAGATGAAGATGCATTCGTATTGCCGCCAAAGTTGGTGGAATTACGTAAGTAACATTAAAGTTATTGCAAGGGAAAATTAATTGATTGATTTATGCTGATAAGTAAAATGATGATTGTGAAAATGAGATAAGAAGTATTGAGAGAGAAAAATTGGTAAATGTAAGATTTTAAGTTGATAAATAAAGAATGTATATTCCCATAATATTTGTAAAAGTGGTGCATGTTCAATGTGCACTATGCAGAAATTCAAGTGGGTCTCGATTTATCAAAAGAGAAAAGATAGAAGGAGTCGTATTCAGCTGTCGAGTGATATGCAGTGGTTGAAGTAAGATAAGAGCTAATTAATATTGTGTATCGCGAGCTCCCTTAAAACGTATGCTTGTTAATGAAATGCCCGCCGGATGTACTTGGGCTGTGAAATAGAAGAGAAGCTGTTCGTTGTATGAATCAAATAAACAAGCGGACTGCTTCTACTGAATTCAACCCTACATCACAATGGAATTGAATTTGTGCATGCACTAACTACATCCAGCATCTCTCGTTTCAAATACATGATCAGCAGCACTGGCAAACCAACGAGAATCAAGGTAAATTAGTTCCTATGTTCTTGATTATTATGATAATATTACCAGATCCAATTAACAAATACACTTGATTTCATTCATGATTTGTCCAATAGTTCGTCGAACACCAAAGGACGAAGGACAAAGAGAATAAACATAAATACTTTATATGTAAATTAAAACATTATGATCAAAACTTAATCAAACTTTCGACGATGTTTCGTCCTTTTTATGCGTCATGCTTGCTGCGTAAAAGTTTAAACAACTTCCGATTTTTGTCCTCGCACTCCCAAATCCAGATAATACACTTATACGCCGGGATACTTCCACTATTATCCCTCGCAGTAGACCTACGCCGCAAAACACGACCGAACACCTTTGGAGGACGACGACGAGGACGAGGACGTAGAGAAAGTCTTTAAACTTGTTAGTTTTCACTTATACTTCAACGCGTTCGCAAGCGACGATACCATTCCAGCAACCGCAAATGTTTTTCTCTCTCTCTCTTTATCATCTTGATTTTTTCCCTAGAACAGAAAGAATAGAAAACTTTTTCTTTCACAACAGAAAAAGAATGAAGAACCCACCTTGGAAGGATCAACTTTAACGCAATGTGCGCGGATCAGGTAACTGTTTGCTTCTTTTCTCTTTGCTGTTTCTAGACTAAAAATCAAAACTTTATTTACGTATTTACCAACAACATTACATTTATAATATAATAATCCACTTATTAACAATACAAAATAATATAAACAAAATTTGCTTTCAGAGATAAACAAGTAAAAATATTGATATTTGATCAAGCATCAATACAATAGTCTCTGAAGACCATCAACTACTCAATTCCGATCCTTTTGAAATGCATCCCTCCAAGGGAAAACAACGCGAATGCAATTTGATAAAAAATCCACATCACATTCCCATCTCATCTTTCGTTTATGCTATATTTTTGTGGAACGTTCTGATATGGCGCCGTCAAAGGACAAAGGAGCGAAAGAAGAGGATGCCATCAACGTACCGAATTTTTTTCGCCGCACATCACGTTATCACGTCTAAAAGAATTTAAAAATCGTTCTGCGATTAAATTCGATAAGCGCCAAATTGGATTACGAACACAACACAGCACAAAGATTTCCATCCTCGTTCCTCCCTGCTCTCCCCGTGTCTTCTTATCGTTTCGTGTGCATCTCAGCATGTCAGGTTTGTATATCAGTTTCATCACGAGCAACCCCACAGCAGGGTATTCAGCGCTTAGACAGTTATGAAATGCTGACGAGAGGGATAATCGACGATGTAAAGGGGAATAACTGAAGAAGTGATACGCAATGACAGGCTAAGGATAATATATTGAGCGTGTTTTATTACAGGATATTTTTAAGGATATTTAGAAAGGATTTTTCATTAATTTTTAAAGCGTAAATTAGATGTGCATTTTTGATTAAGCGATAAACCAATTTATCAGTGGTTTATGCAGGATTAAAACGGGTGGAAATATTATTTAAAAGCTTAACAGGCGAGTCGTTTCATAACCTTCATCATTTTGCTCGCAAAGTGCTTGTTTTCTTCGCGTAGAACGTCCGTTCGTGGCATGAACGCCACCCCTTTTACCTAGCCGACGTTATAGATAAATTTTCTACGCTCGCTCGCCTCGCTTTACGGCCATAAAACAGGGGGCGGCGGATTTCGCCATGCAGCCGGGGTGTAATATTAATTTATGGACTGGCAATGGTGGCGGGCGGGATGGCAAATCAGAAAAGTGATTCATTCATCGACCCCCGCCGGCCGGAAAGACACTGCGAATTGAAATTCCATTTCATTGCGGTCGATTTTCGGCACGACTCTGTGCATGCGGCGGCGGCAACACGTCGCTATTCATTTTCGCGTTCAATTTGCGCGTGTAATTAATATTGTATCAGGTTGGGGAGGCTATCAGTGGCGGTTGGCCGCACGTCCCTTCCTCTAACGTACGATATCTGATGTCGGCGATCAGTCTAAACAACCGCAGCTGGGAAAGAACCAAGGAAGCCGCCCCCGGCGCATAATAATTCACACATTCCCGGCACTAGGTCTATGGGCCGTGTTGTGCTGGTCACCGCCGCCACCGCTTCCAACCGGGCGGTTGTAAGTTAGCTGGCGTTTTAATATTCCGGCGGGGGCTTCCTTCGCTGGTTCCCGTGAGGTGTGCGTCAATACGAATGCCGACCCCGGCTATCTAGCTATGTACTTATGCCCGTGTTTCTTTCCATAAATTATCCATCTATAAATTTTCTTCTTCCATTTCTTCCGGCAAAGTGTAAAATTAAGTGTGGAATTTTAAATCAAGTTCAATATTACTATTAACACTAGGTAATAAGCATTGAATTCGTTTAGTGCCTAATGAATTGATTTATTATGATGTTAATATTAGTTACTTGTCAATAAATTAATGTAATTTGCGTTAGATGATTATTATGACAAGCAGAAATTGGAATCAAGCTGCGGATCCTCAACATGGGAATCTCGTAATGAACGACAACGAGGAGGAACGGACAGAGCCGTGAATTAATTACCGCATTTCCGCATTGTTAATATGCATTTCCCTTCCCTCACTCTTGGGCGGCCATAGTCGTTGTTGTTTGAGCCACAATTGTCCGTCGTCGTCCGCTCAGCAGCAAGTTAATGTATTCCTTTCGGTGCACTGCGAATGCATCACCGGGTCCTCCTCGCTCGCGAGCGATATTCTTGTCCTGCTTTCGCATTCATCCTGCCGGCTGCGCATCCAAGTGTAATTTGTGTTTGCTTGTTAATTCTAATCTGTTTGTCTGTTTGCATGCATACTGACATGCGTTCGCAGTCCATCTCGTAATTGCTATCTTTTGTATCTGACCACAAATGTTGCGTTTGTTATTTTCGGTTCAAGCGTTGAAAAACGACATAAAATATTTTAGGCAAGTATAACACTAGACTTTAGAAAGAAAATTGCCCCATCGAAAAAGAGGTTCTGCTAATGAAACGTTGAAAAAGAAGAAAATAATAAAGACTGCAGATTTCTGCGCAGCGCAAAATTGGAAAAGTCTTTATATGAATTGGGATAGCAAACAGGCGGAAGCGGCAGGAGGAAAAATAATAATTAAGTTTCCAAAGGGAATTATTATTGGATTATTTATCATTTTAGTGTGGCGCGAGCGCTGTGTGCGAGTGTGTATATAAATTTTGTGATATCAAGCGCGCGCCCGCACACAGAACTCGTCCTGGAAAAATAATAAAAGTAAATTGAAGCATTATATCTCCTGCAGGTGGATGATAGCGCGCCGCCTCTCGTCTTTCTTCGCCGCTGAACACATATTAATAAAGGGGCCTCGCCTGTGCTTCATAATCTTGCCTGCTGGAAATTTTCTTCTTTCTCCTTTGCAGGACCACCACTACCGCTAACACCGTCGCCACAATAACGTAGACTTTTACCTAAAATTAAAACATTTTCCCGAATCCCGCCTGGGAATTTATTATTAAATGATTTTTGCGTAAGATTTATCGACATATTCGCCATGCTCCCGGCGAACACCTCTACCACCTCTACCACTGTTTTTTTTTAAAGAAAATAATGGATATTTAAATAATTTTATAGTAATTGTTACGGCACTAATATAAGAAATTTAGAATTGAATAGAAACACTGGACGTGAAATGAAAGGCTATCACAGGATGTCATAACCGAGAAGGCAACTCGTAAAGAAGCAATTGGTCCTAAACACTCTTGGAAGGAGCAGGAGAAGCATGAAGGAACGCACCTATGGTGGATATGGAAGGGTAATGAAAGCATGAAGCAGGGTAGAACGCAATTCCCGCACGCCAAGTGCATAATAAAACGATAAAAGTTACGAGAGCGCGAGGATATTAAATCAAGGATTTTGCGCGCAACACATGTCATCAGGTTTTGCAAATGTTGGCGTTTTTAGCGGTTTTATCGTGTGCTAAATAACATACGGGGTGTTAATGAAAAGGATAACAATTTATATTATTTGAGTTACGAAATGTACCTATGAATGCGCTTTGAATTGAAATAAAAGTGCAATCAATGGGAATATTAAATTGGAAATTTTATACAGTTTATTCGTTTTCTTTGAATAATATAAAAGATCAATATTACCACAAAACGCAATTTAATCGTAATACATTTCATCTACCTCTTTGTGATTTTCCTGTATTATTTTCTTATTGATTTGATTTGGCACGCCATGTTTTCTTCCATTCGACATCAACGCTTCTTCCATTTCCTCGCTCCGCCAATAAACTAATAGAATGATCGAACAAACA
The DNA here is from genome assembly GCA_963978815.1 of Aleochara curtula. Lineage (NCBI taxonomy): Eukaryota > Metazoa > Arthropoda > Insecta > Coleoptera > Staphylinidae > Aleochara > Aleochara curtula. Next base: position 8,779,740 of record OZ022221.1, on the reverse strand, counting down.
AAGCGAAAAATTCAGCAATGCATTACAATCGAATTCTATCCATTATTATAGTAATAAATTTATTATTAATCTCGTTGAAATTACTTTACCGATACACCAAATACTTTAAATTTAATTTTTTTTCAATTCATAATATATTTTGGTGAAAATATTGGAATTGCTATTGTTTCACAATATCGTTTGAGCATTGTAACTGTAAATCGATAATAAGATTATCGTAAATCACCCATAAACTACATAATAAAGGTAAATTGTTATTGTTTTAGACTTTGTACAAAAAGGTAATAAAATACATTATAAATTATCACGCTGAACTTAACGACAGCAACGATACCATGATTAACATAAAGCCATAAAGCAACACGCATATAATGCACAATTATTTTTATATTACGTGCGTTTATCTGGGAAGCGCACAGAAATAAATTACCACCCCCGCGAGGACGAACGCCTTATTGTCCAAGCTGCTTGTTTCATTAATGCGGTGTTTATGTTGCTTTTCAGCATATGCTTTTCAGCATTACTTTTTGCGGCGCGCTGCAGTTTTTCAGCGACTGGCTGTAAAATTTATTATTGCACAAATTTTACGAGAGCACCTCTCTTTCATTTGTTGCGCGGACGACGTTCTGGTCTAGAACAACTCAATCCTTATATGGGTGGTGGCGGTGTCCAATTTTATTTTAATTAAATTTTACGGCGGCATGCGTTTTGCATTTTAACTTTTGCTGAGTTTACTTCACTTATATTTCTATTACCATCGCTGCTACGTTTTAAATCTGTTCCCGTTTACATTAAAAATAAATGTCCAAATTAATTTACAGTGCGACATTTTCGCCAAGAGTTTTAAAACTTCTTTTAATTATTGATTTAAATCCGGATGAGTTGTTACATTTCTGGATACCTAGAGGTGTATACACTCATTGTATTAGATGCCCCTCGTGCAGTTAATATAGAAAGTATTGGAGAAATATAAGTTTCAATGTTGTTATAGTAAAACAGTTACTGGCGCAGTGGTAAAACACATGTGTAGTAACCGTGAGGTCCCAGGTTCGAATCCTGGGGTCTGAAATTTTTCGGAAATTTAAAATTCTAGTGGTAAATAATTCCTAAGTAGTTACTTGGCGTCAGGCAGAGGTACTTCTTAAGTAGGATGGTCATTCAATTGGCCATAGCACTTGTATTCAAAGCAAGCACTTGGAAAATAATTCTAAGTCCCTACTTAACAAAAGAGGCGCCCCCTGCTCTATGACGTCACAAACCGAGGCCTGTTGGTAACGAAAATCGGGAATGGGGAGGCAGTCTACTGCCGGGGAGCGAAGCGGCGGGGTGGGCCGTCACAAGACAATCTTAACGTACGGGCTTCAAAAATTGAAAAATGAGGCTCTTGTACGCTCCTAGGGGCCCCCTTCGGACTTAGTCTAACTTAGCCCCAAGCATACAAGAAATTTAAACTTGGAAATTTGAGTTGCCGTTTCCAGGATTCGAACCTGAGACTCACAAATCACTACAAATCACTTCCATAGCCTTTACCACTAGGCTATGAAGCGTTGTTGCTCAAGCTAAATTTGATCTTGCCCTTATAGACTTATTTTAAGAATTTAAAACTTAAATATAACTTGCCAGCCTCGGGATTCGAACCTGAGACACACAGATCACATCCACAGCCTTTACCACTAGGCTATGGAGCGTTGTTGCTCTGGATAAATTTGATCCTGCCCTTATAGACTCAAATATAGAATTTTAAACTTAAATATAAGTTGCCAGCCCCGGGATTCGAACCTGAGACACACAGATCACATCCATAGCCTTTACCACTAGGCTATGGAGTGTTGTTGTCCAGTTAAATTTGATCTTGCCCTTATATACTCAAATATAACACTGAAAACAATTCATTAGGTATTTTGAGGTCGCTCCCTCGTTAAATTTACAATGTACGTTGCATATACGTACAGTCATATTATAGGCAACACTTAGTACTTGCAACCACACGCCCCGATGGCTAGTATGCTGATGCTGATTAGCGTTGCTCAGTTGATCAGCTGTTGTGCGTGCCGAATGGTGTTCTTTGTTTATTCGGTTCTAATGAACCCTTATTTATTTAATTAATCTAATTATAGTAAAGTTTTAATCTAATTACGCATATTGTAATCAATCGAATAGAATTTTATACAATTATGATTCATTGGTTTAGCACAGAAAATCACAAATCGTCAACATATTTTGGACAAATCTGCATTCCTTAAGGTACTTAATTCATTTCAGTATTAGTCATTAATACCCTTTTAAAGGGTCGATATTGTTTATTTATTCATTTACAATTCCACATTTCATTGCCCCTTATTAATTTCTTTTCAGCATTGAACACTACTCGTATTCCATTTCTATTTCAAAGTGTCTTTTAAAATATAAACACTTTTCTTTATTTTGAAGATATGCCTCAAGTGCAGAAGTGAACGAATATGTTCAGTTTGAGTGCCAGCAGGAAACCTTGACTGAAAGAGCTATTTGATATAAACATCAGAAAATGGACAGCAAATGGCTGGAAGCTTTGGAGTCAAAATGCTTATGGCACATGGTGGTCTTGCAATAAAGATGACTCAGTAAGTCATACTTATTGTTCCTATTAAAGGCTTCTTTCAGCTGCTAATAGTAAGTTTTCTATTGCTTTCTGGTTTTGTTTTATATTGTATTGTACTTTGATTTCAATGTTGAAAGATTTAATATGTAGTTTACCACTTAAGTTAGCAAAGGAAGCAATTCCTTATTTGCAAAAGTGTAATGTTTTCAGTTCATCATCAATGACTCTAAATCTATGAGTGCTTGATGCTCAATGACAACATAAGTTGGTAAAAGTTGCCATGAGTTTATAAAATCGCTAATTAGATCTCACAAATCTAAGACAGATAGGAACAAAAAGAAGAGGAATGAGAACAATATGTTGGAAACTTGGTGAGTAGTTTTTCTTTCTTATTCTTATTTCAGTTACTATTTTATTTTGCTTCAATGGTTCCAAAAACATTAGTTGGTTGTTTTCTTTAATTGCTCATTATACCTGATCTGGACAGATGAGCTTCAAGCTTGGTCAGTACATAAGTATGCATATTCATGTTTGTATTTTATCATTTCATTTTAATTCTAATGCAACTGATCTTACAGTTTCTAATGCATGTAGTAACTCTTAACAATTTTTTGTTTTCTTTCAGATTATCACTCATGTTAGCTGACCTGTGAATACAATCTGCTTCAAACTTAACAAGTAGGTATGCATACAAAACCTCATCTTTACTCACATTTAAGCTTAATCATAGCTCTTATGGTTTAAATATTATTTAATTTTTGGTTTTCTTATAGGTTGTCACCCACAACAACTGAGTTGATCTACTTCAATCTTTGCTCAAATGTAATTAGTAGGTAAGCAGGTGAGTTCATTTGTTTCTAAGTGTTAAGTTTAATCCTATCTCTTATTTTATTTTAGACAGTCACCTATAATGGCTGATTAGTCATCCACCCATAACAGTTGTTTGGTAAAGTGGATCTGCTTCAAATGTAGTGAGTAGGTGAGCATGCAAGTTCTTATTCATAATCATATTTAATTTTAATCTTAGGCTGTATTTTATTTTAGACAGTCAGCAATAACAGCTGATCAGTAAAGTGAATCTGCCTCAGATGTTGTCAGTAGGTAAGCCTGCTAGTCCTCATTTGTATTCATATTTAATTTTAATCTTAACTTGTATTTTATTTTAGATGGTCACCCATAACAGTGGATTGCTAAAGAGGACCTGCGTTAAACAAAGTGAGTTGGTAAGCATGCAAGTTCTTATTCATAATCATATTTAATTTTAATCGTAGTTCTTATTTTATTTTAGACAGTCAGCAATAACAGCTGATTAGCCACTCACCCATAACAGCTGATCAGTAAAGTGAATCTGCCTCAATTGTTGTGAGTAGGTAAGCATGCATGCTAGTTCTTATTCGTAATCATATTTAATTGTAATCCTAGTTCTTATTTCATTGTAGACCATCCCTGAATGCAGCAGTTAGTCAGTTACCTATAACAGCTGATTTGTAAAAAGGGTCTGCTTCAAATGTGATGAGTAGGTAAGCGTGCAAGTTCTCATTTGTAATTATATTTCATTTTAATCATAGCTTGTATTTCATTTTTGACAGTCAGCAATAACAGCTGATTAGCCACTCACCCATAACAGCGGATCAGTAAAGTGAATCTGCCTCAATTGTTGTGAGTAGGTAAGCATGCATGCTAGTTCTTATTCATAATCATTTTTAATTTTAATCCTAGTTCTTATTTCATTGTAGACCATCCCTGAATACAGCAATTAGTCAGTTACCAATAACAGCTGATTGGTAAAGAGGGTTTGCTTCAAATGCGATGTGTAGGTAAGCATGCAAGTTCTCATTTGTATTCATATTTAATTTTATTTGCTTGATTTAGAGTGAATCAACATAACAGTTGATTGCTAAAGAGGACCTGCGTTAAACAAAGTGAGTAGGTAAGCATGCATGCAAGTTTGTATTTGTAATCATATTTAATGTTAATGTTAGCTTGTATTTTATTTTAGACAGTCTGCAATAACAGCTGATTAGCCACTCACCCATAACAGCTGATCAGTAAAGTGAATCTGCCTCAATTGTTGTGAGTAGGTAAGCATGCATGCTAGTTCTTATTCGTAATCATATTTAATTGTAATCCTAGTTCTTATTTCATTGTAGACCATCCCTGAATGCAGCAGTTAGTCAGTTACCTATAACAGCTGATTGGTAAAGATGGTCTGCTTCAAATGTGATGAGTAGGTAAGCGTGCAAGTTCTCATTTGTAATTATATTTCATTTTAATCATAGCTTGTATTTCATTTTTGACAGTCAGCAATAACAGCTGATTAGCCACTCACCCATAACAGCGGATCAATAAAGTGAATCTGCCTCAATTGTTGTGAGTAGGTAAGCATGCATGCTAGTTCTTATTCATAATCATTTTTAATTTTAATCCTAGTTCTTATTTCATTGTAGACCATCCCTGAATACAGCAATTAGTCAGTTACCAATAACAGCTGATTGGTAAAGAGGGTTTGCTTCAAATGCGATGTGTAGGTAAGCATGCAAGTTCTCATTTGTATTCATATTTAATTTTATTTGCTTGATTTAGAGTGAATCAACATAACAGTTGATTGCTAAAGAGGACCTGCGTTAAACAAAGTGAGTAGGTAAGCATGCATGCAAGTTTGTATTTGTAATCATATTTAATGTTAATGTTAGCTCGTATTTTATTTTAGACAGTCTGCAATAACAGCAGATTAGCCACTCACCCATAACAGCTGATTGGTAAAGAGGGTCTGCTTTAAATGCGATGGGTAGGTAAGCATGCAAGTTTTCATTTGTATTCATATTTTAATCTTATTTGCTTGATTTTAATTACTAAGCTAATGATTTTTTTAGGTATTGTCAATGGCAACAAAGAATTGCTTATATGATTACGCCTATCATATTGCTGAGGAATGATAATCAATAAATTTGTAGACGGTTCTTATGGTTTCTTAGTTCCTGTTATATAAATGGCGTTGCAAATTTAATATTTTAAACATTATGTATTTCCTTATGGCAATGTTAGTTCGCTAAAGTCCCAATAGATGGCCAAATTAGTTTCACAGATTCATCCGAGATGGCGACACACAACATGTCATACTGGTTGCCTACATTGAATTTTGTCCTAAAATTGTTTAATTTTTATTTTTAAATAGTGTCCGATAAGGTTTAGTGTCTCATGACAGATAAAGGGAACCGCCCTGATTAAAATGAGGTATCGTACTCCGCTCTAGGACTACTGGTTCATGAGTAATCCACGTTTAAAAAATACCCCTTCACATAAATGAATCTGGTGTATATGTGAATCACTGGGTGTGCATGGGTGTGTATTTAGTACGCAACTTTTTAAATAAATATATCTCTGTGCGTTTATGCAAACCTGATACGAAATCTTAATTTTGACGATCTGAAAACGAAATTTTCAACCCAGTTGATCGAAAATTTCGTTTTCAGAACGGGAAAATTAAGATTTCGTATCAAGTATGCATAAACGCAAAGCGGTAAATTTAATTAAAAAATGGATGCCAAAAGCCCGCCATTTTTAAAAAAATATTGATCAAAAATTTCATTTTCAGAACGGCAAAATTAAGATTTCGTATCAAGTATGCATAAACGCAAAGAGGTAAATTTAATTAAAAAATGGATGCCAAAAGTCCGCCATTTTTAAAAAAATATTGGTCGAAAATTTCATTTTCAGAACGGCAAAATTAAGATTTCGTATCAGGTATGCATAAACGCAAAGAGATGTATTTAATTATTTAATAAACTTGACGACTATTTATGTAAAATAATCAAACTTCGTAGTTGCTCCAGCTAGCTGCATCACTGGTGGAGTTATGATCGACCTTCTGTAAGAATACATAATTAGTTATTATGGGTAAACTATAAGGGTTATAATAAAAATAAGGGGCAAGCATGTACCGAAGCACATGTGCCAACATACTTACCCAGTTCGTACTAGCTGGCTGCATCACAAGTGGAGTTATGATTGATTTTCTGTAACAATATATAATTAGTTATTATGGGTAAACTATAAGGGTTATAATAAAAATAAGGGACAAACATGTACCGAAGCACATGTGCCAACTCACTTACCCAGTTCGTACCAGCTGGCTGCATCAGAAGTGGAGCTATGATGGATTTTCTGTAACAATATATAATTAGTTATTATGGGTAAACTATAAGGGTTATAATAAAAATAAGGGACAAACATGTACCGAAGCACATGTGCCAACACACTTACCCAGTTCGTACTAGCTGGCTGCATCACAAGTGGAGTTATGATCAATTTTCTGTAACAATATATAATTAGTTATTATGGGTAAACTATAAGGGTTATAATAAAAATAAGGGACAAACATGTACCGAAGCACATGTGCCTACACACTTACCCAGTTCGTACTAGCTGGCTGCATCAGAAGTGGAGTTATGATGGATTTTCTGTAAGAATACATAATTAGTTATTGTGGGTAAACTATAAGGGTTATAATAAAAATAAGGAGCAAGCATGTACCGAAGCACATGTGCCAACATACTTACCCAGTTCGTACTAGCTGGCTGCATCAGAAGTGGAGTTATGATCAATCTTCTGTAAGAATACATAATTAGTTATTGTGCATAACCTATGAGGGTTACAATAAAACCATATGGCAAACATGTGCCGAAGTACATGTGCCAACATGCTTACCAAGTTTGTTCCAGCTGGCTGCATCAGAAGTGGAGTTATGATCAATTTTCTGTAAGAATACATAATTAGTTATCACAAAATAAGCTAGTTGAAAAGAAAATTGAATCCTAATACTAACCATTGTTGCAATAATGATGAGCCTACCAATTTTCATGATGATTCTAATCCAATTGCAACCCAACTAGTTGTCATTTTTGCAATAACAATGAGCCTATCAATTTTCATGATGATTGTAATCCCATTTCAATGTGAGTGTTTGGCTAGAAACTGAAAAAATTACCATTAATTAGGACAGTTCATAAAATAGACCAGTTGATGAGAAAAATAAATTCTAATACTAACCATTGTTGCAATAATGATGAGCCTACCCAGTTTCATGATGATTCTATTCCAATTACAACACAACTTGTTGTCATTGTTGCAATAACAATGAGCCTATCAATTTTCATGATGATTGCAATCCCATTTCAATGCGAGTGTTTGGCTAAAAACTGAAAAAATTACTATCAATTAGGAGTTCATAGAATAAACCAATTGACAAGAAATATAAATCCTAATACTAACCATTGTTGCAATAACAGTGAGCCTACCAATTTTCTTGATGATTCTAATTCAATTACAACCCAAGTTGTTGTCATTGTTGCAATAACAATGAGCATACCAACTTTCATGATGATTCTAATCCAATTGCAACCCAAGTTGTTGTCATTGTTGCAACAATAATGAGCCTACCAATTTTCATGATGATTCTAATCCAATTGCAACCAAAGTTGTTGTCATTGTTGCAATAACAATAAGCCTACCAATTTTCATGATGATTGCAATCCCATTTCAATGTGAGTTTTTGGCTAGAAACTGAAAAAAAAACTATCAATTAGGAGAGTTCATAAAATAAACCAGTTGATGAGAAAATTAAATCTTAATACAAACCATTGTTGCAATATCAATGAGCCTACCAATTCTCATGATGGTTCTAATCCAATTACAACCCAACTTGTTGTCATTGTTGCAATAACGATGAGCCTACCAATTTTCATGATGATTGCAATCCCATTTCAATGTGAGTGTTTGGCTATAAACTGAAAAAATTACCATCAATTAGGAGAGTTCACAAAATAAACCAATTGACAAGAAATATAAATCCTAATACTAACCATTGTTGCAATAATGTTGAGCCTATTAATTTTCATGATGATTCTAATCCAATTACAACCCAAGTTGTTGTCATTGTTGCAATAACAATGAGACTATCAATTTTCATGAAGATTGCAATCCCATTTAATGTGAATTTTTAGCTAGAAACTGAAAAAATTACCATCAATTAGGACAGTTCATAAAATAGACCAGTTGATGAGAAAATTAAATTCTAATACTAACCATTGTTGCAATATCAATAAGCCTACCAATTCTCATGATGATTCTAATCCAATTGCGACCCAAGTTGTTGTCATTGTTGCAATCACAATGAGCCTACCAATTTTCATGATGATTGCAATGCCATTTCAATGTGAGTTTTTGGCTAGAAACTGAAGAAATTACCATCAATTGGGATAGTTAATATAATAAACCAGTTGATGAGAAAAATAAATCCTAATACTTACCATTGTTGCAATAATGATGATTCAAATCCAATTAGAACCCAAGTTATTGTCATTGTTGCAACAACGATAGGCCTACCAATTTATGTCATGATTGTAATCCCATTTCAATGTGAGTTTTCAGCTAGAAACTGAAAAATTACCATCAATTAGGAGAGTTCATAAAATAAACCAGTTGATGAGAAAATTAAATCCTAATACTAACCATTGTTGCAATAACAATGAGCCTTTCCATGATCATTCTAGTCCAATTACAACCCAAGTTGTAACTATGGTTGTAATATATTAAAATATACCTTACTTGAATTAGGATTTGTTTCTTCTCATTGACAAGTGCCTCCATCGTAGCACTTAAGCTCATTGTATTGCTATGACTTTCCTAGTGATTCACTGTTGCTTCTTGGTTCCACCTCCTCTATAAAGAGTAGTGTATAGTTGGAGACAATGGATTTCAACATATTCCATTTTGTCTCAGTGTTTTGATCTGTGTGAAATAACTATTTCACATCTGCCAATTACATGAGGTTTCATTGAAATTGGCAAGCACTACTATGACCAGGATGCTATATCAAGCAGCATAAAACCTGGGAGAGTAACTTGCAGTAAGCATTTCACATCTGTGCTGGCTGTAAACTCCTTATGAGTGATCCTTTCATTCCAGACATGAGTGTATAGTTCTATATAGCAAATTACAATATAATCAGTTTGATGTATGTCATAATTGATCAATATCTCCCTCATCTTATTTGAGAAACATCTGCATTGGTAATAGCAGATCATTAATTCAATACATTTTGTGGTATACATTTGCAGTGATGCATTCCAACACTATCCTAAAAGCAAATTGTTAGTCAATCATTAAACACCATAAATTGTTGATAACATACCTTGATTCTTTCTTTACATATGGTGCAATTGAAGCAAGAAGTTGCAAGCAAACAGTTCTGATTTTATTTCCATGTCATTATATATTTAATTAACCAACAAGGGATTTAAATTCTTGTTTATTGTGTTTCTAAATCAGCATAAATTAGCACTATGTTTTCACACAACTGTTCATCATGTGGTGAACATCCCAAAAAATGTTATAAATAATGAAAAACTCAATATTAATAAACAATTATGTTTCAACTATATCACAAATTGACTTTTCGGTAATTGTAACACTAATAACATGAAAGGATTCAATGTTAATGCACACCCGATTCATACCAGGCTCTTTTCTCAACGCTGTAACCGGAGGACGCGATGGAAAATTGATACCAGAAGAACATGGTCTACTCATTTGAGAATTGTAATAAAAAATTGATCATTGTGTTTCTTCTTATGGAAGTTACTGTTTTGCTCAATTGGTGGCGCTAGGCTACGCTAAATAGCTTAAATGTCAACTAGAAGATGTTTACATGCACTCATTGTTTAATACACAATGATAAGCAATTAAACATGCTTGCGTTTTAATAGTGAATGACTAGAATAAATAGTACTTAGTACGTAATAAGTTCAACCAATAAAACCTCTTTGCTTTGTGTAATTATAGCTGAATCTCTATACATGGCTGGATATTTTGAAGAAATGGGCTGGGAACCCCTACGAGATGGTGAACAACCAAATCATTTTTTACATTTAGCACGATTGCTGAGAGATATGAATATGTTCCATGAGCTTGGAGTTGACAATAAATTGCCACCCCCTGCATCAAAGGATGTTGTGGCAAATTTACCCAAAGTGACTGTGAAAGAAATGGGTAATGTTTTCACAAAACTGCAGTTGAAAACTTGTTTAATATGTAATATTTTAGGTCTACAATGCCCAGTTTGTTTAAAAGAATTTGCTGATGAAGAAGAAGTGCTTGAGGTTCCTTGTAAACATATGTTTCATGCAGAATGCATATTACCTTGGCTAAGTAAGACCAATTCTTGTCCTCTTTGCCGAAATGAGTTGCCCACCGATGATGAAACCTATGAAATGTATAAGAAAGAAAAGCTCAGAGCCAAGCAAAGGGAGGCTGAAATTGCGGATTTGCACAATTCAATGTTCACATGATTACTTATAATTAAATGGGCTTGTCTTACAAGGCATATCAATTATAAATATATTTAATGTTTGTATTTCTGTATCTTTTTTATTATAGTTTTGTGGGACCATTTTGTCTATTAAACCGATTAAGTATTTATTGTAAGCTATCAGTAATCTGTTATTAGTAATCATGTTGCTTTGTTTAATAAACACTACTTATAGATAATAAATGTGATTTGAGTGTTGTTTGTATTTTTAATCAATAAATTTTATTGGAACAAAATCTACAAGACAACTTTAATCAATACAAACCAACGAAATTTTGACGATATGCATTGCTTAAATCAAATACTCAACTTTTGAAACAACTTGCATAATTAGATGAAAGTCTGAAACCGAATTAAACCAGTTGCGTCAATTGTACGTAACGATAATTACTATATCACAAATCTAAGAATCACATAAGTGTTAATTAACATACTTTATGGAAACGGCGATTGCGCTTTAATTGCCGGATTTCTATCAACATTGATTTAAATTTTCGTTTCGTTTGCGTTACATACGCATATTCATTATGAACATATACTTTGTAAATTTAATTATTACTTGGTCTTCGTCGCTTTAACATGTTTGCTTTTTTTTCTTTTTGTATTTGGTATCATATATATATATATATATAATTATTATATGTATATAATATAATAATTCATATGAGGGCATGCGCCACTCGTTATATTATTTCTATAATAATATTAAATTATAAACATTTCAAACATTACTTTTGTAATCTATAATCTTCATATGGTAATGGCATTTATATAAATATTTTATGTATATAATAATAATCATCTTATTCGTATTTACACATATAGTTTTTGTTAGCATCTGCATATTTTGTAATATTCCATACTCTTTTTTCGATATATATATCATTTAAATTAAGTTTTTAAATCTTACATTTTTTAAATTCTATGTATAGTAATCATCTTTTCCCATATCGTAATCATTAACTTATTACATATTTAAACGTGAGCAACAGTGAGTGAATATTTGTCATTCACATAGTGAATTTGTATTTTAAGTATGAAGTTATATCATATTGAAAATATAATCTTTCAATTTATAGCTACAAAATATAACATCTGTAAATAATAACTTCCATGAATATATAATTTAAAATAAGTGGTTTAGTTTAGCAAACCTTTGAATTGTGTAGAGACTTTCAAAATACAATATTTGTATCTAAAAAGTTGAGATAATTATGAATATGAATTTATAAATACTTACGAGTAGTTAGATTAAGTTTTATATTTGCGTACTTCCTTTTGAACAAGCAATAACTTACAACTTTCAAGATATAAACTATTGCTTGAAATCAAAAGCAAATTAACAACAAATTCTTTATGATATTACTAACTAACAGAAATTTAGAAATGTTGTCGCCATGCAGGTGTCTCTTTAACAATCAATTAAGAACTGTGAGAGAACCTTACTTTACATAAACATGTAAATAATATATCGTTATTAATGTTAGTTACATTAAATTACAAACGAGAATTCATAACATTCAATAATATGTTGGTTCTTCATTTCATCCTTCAATGTCTTTAAATACTTACTCTTTGTGTGTTCATTATAGAAAAGATATTTTTTGCTTTATATGTATATTAGCGCCTCACTTAATTTAAGTTATAATAATTTGTGTGGCGGTGTACATTTATATATTATGTATATTTTATAATATTGATTTAGTTATGAATAGTAACTTTAATATATTTATTTATACTTACGTTGATCAATTCCTACGTTGTTTATTTCTTCGTTTTATCATCAATAGAATCTAATCTTATATTTTCGTTTCAAGTATTGTACGTGCGTGTGTCATTTCTTCTTGAAACTTACCTATCACTTAGATTATGGAATAGGACTTACTGTGCGCAACGTATATAGATTTATCTTCATTGTTTGCATGCTTTCATAAGTAAAGTCGAGAGCAATCGCACTTTATAACTAGAACGCATTCTGCTTACTGTACAATTATCATAGCGGCTAGCTTCTTCACACGAATATAATATTATTGTGCACCTGAACACATAATTTTACACAAAATGTCTTTGTTTGGATTACTGATATCTAAAATCTTCATTAACTAATCAATAAATTGATTTAGGAAGATGATTCAAACTAAAACTAAAAAATGTTGAACTCAAATGCTGGAAAGAAAGATGTGTAGATGTGTAATGAATTAGTTTTTGCATGCTTAAATTTTCTATAGAAATCTGTTGATACTTATCTTAGAGTTTCTGATTTTCCTTACCGTTAACGACATATCAGTAGTGTATACTTATCGAATAATTTAATGTGCAACGTTTCTCTCTAGTATGTAGGTATATCCAAAGAAAAGTTATAGAGTAGTGGCAATGTGCGGCTTTGCTGTTGTCGATGCAATTTCAGAGAGACGGACGTCGATTGGAATGCGGTCGTCGTAAAGTGTTGGAGCTTGCAGGATTATGCCGGCAGTTCCAACGAGAACCGCCAGCGTGAAAATCCAGAGAAAAAGTCGATCAAGCACCATTGCCACATATTTCCAGTCTTCCTTGACCTGCAAAGTTTGAAAGATGCGCATTATGTCCACCCATCAGCTTCAGCAAGCAAACAAAGTGCCAGCATGGCATGAACAAGTTTTGTGCATATTGAGCACAACAGGCGAGTAAGCATACTTTGCTGATAATGCACAAAAGTTACTCTGTGCACCCTGCATCAATTCTTAGCTGTTTCTATCTTCAACTTATGCCGAAACTTGGACGCCAAAGACTTTAAACACTTTCAGGCGCCTTTTGTCCAAGTTGATTTAATTCAAATGAATGACTTAAATGCACTATGAAGCAAACATGACAATGCGCATCGGAATGAGAATACGAAGGGAGAAGAACTACTTACTCGCGTGGAATCTTCCTCGCGGCGTGTATGATCGGCGATGAAACGCACCCCGTCGATCGCTTTATGCACCTCGGGGCAGTGATGCCAGGAATGCGGCTCGGTCGGAGGCGCGCACAATGTGTCCTCCAAGCAACCTGCCCCCAATTCGGTACCGAGGTCATGTCCAAGGACTGCGCTCAGGCATGGCGGAGGTGTTGTGCCATGTATACGACACGTATTCAACGCACTGGGTTCCAACTCCCTGGAAGACACAAAATAATCTTATACCCACCCGCGCCTTATTAGCGCATCCGGCCGGGAACTTGTCTTAATCATAACATGCTCGTAGGCCATAAATAAAACGAGGATTCGTATTCACCTAGGTGTGAGTTCATCTCGTGAGCTTGCGCTCGGAAATAACCCGCAGGGATCCTCCGGAAGTTCTTCGGCTTCGTTGTACAGGTCGGGATCGCGCATCTCCATCCCGTTGCAAGTGCGCACCATTGCCCGATGACTGGAAGTCATCATACTGGAAAAAAGGGCTTTAGTTTAGTATAATAAAACATCTAATTTAAATAATAATCCATAAACTTTTATAATACTACTAAAACTTCCTAACATCCCCGGCACTATGCTTCTCAATGCAAGGCGCTCTTAAATTGGGATTTTAAGCACTAGAATTATCATTAAAATAGTTATTTATCCATAGCATACCTTCGTCTATCAGGTTGATAGTGTGGGCGACGCATAACGAGCAATCTTGGAAGAATATGAATGAAGACCCGTCGCACCCACGGCGCCATTACGTGCGTTTGGGGTGAACGGAAGTGGACATTGAGCACCACAACGGTAACACATATACTGCAAACGAGGGGAAAAAGCACAGTTGCGTAAATATCATTTTGTAGAGTAGAAATGTGTTGGAATGTCTGTTAGTTTTAGAGGCGCGCCGCGACGTACGCAAAGTGCTTTTAATGGCGTTTACCTAAACGTATCGAGTATCATTGTGAATAAGACGAATTTTCCAAGGAGCGGTACAACTAACGACGTCGGCGGAATGATCTCGGCGAGCAGCAGGAAGAACACAGTGAGAGACAGCAGGATGGAGATTGATAAGCTCACCTAAAAGAACAATTCAAATATTACATTTTATCAACTTGTATCAAATCTTATGTTTATGCTGCAAACTCCAAAATCTCATCGTAAGTTGGAAAACTTAATGATTGCATAATTCAACAAGCCAAGTGTATGGTTAAATTAAATGATTTAAGAGCGTCGAATGCCAACTCAAGTAGTTGCAAGAATTTTAGTGCAGTAGTTACTCCAGGATGCATTGTACAGGGTGCCATCTGCTAAGGCATGCCCACAGGATTCAGAATTGTGCGCTTTGTATGTTAATTGCTGGCATCATTAGCTGCTTTTCTTATCTTATCAGCGCGCGGAAGGCGCAGCGGTAGTAAAAGTTAATGAAGCGTTCGCGAAACCAAGCAAAATGAAGATTCAGTTGAAGTAAAGATGAAATAAGCGTACGGAATTTGTCATTCAGGATTTAATTCGAAAACGCACAAATCTATTGTGTAGGAACTGATATCATCGTAGATGATGTCTGATTACGCTTAAGTAGTTAATTAAATCTGTAATGAACTATTGAAAATATACGAAATTATCTTGCATCCGCAAGGATAATTTTTACAATGGAGAATGGAAAATGCTGAAAAAAACAGGGATAAAAATCCTCGCTGCGCTGTAAAGCATAATGCATTTTGTTTGCATAAATTTATCAAACATGTCGTTAATAGCAACATGCGGATTATGGAAAGTGCACGTCCTGTTTGCCAATTAAAACAATAAAAGTACTGCCATAAAATCAGCAAAAAACATGCTGTTGCAAAGAGAAAAATGTGATAGAACTAGATAAAATTTATAATGGGAAATTGTGAAAAAGCAAAATTACCTTTTCCCCACTGTCCGACGGTAGATAGAACACAAGTACGGTGAGAAACGAGATTCCCATGCAGGGGATGATCAGATTTACAGTGTAGAAGAGCGTCTTGCGTCGCATCGTGATGTTGAACGTGATGTCCAGATACGGCTCCTCGCAGCACGTGTAGAATTTTTCATTTCTGCAAGTTGACACGTAAATTGTTAAAATTACCCAAGCTCCCATTTCACCACTGTTCTTCACCCAACTCGCAGGAGATACACAGTTTCAGCTTTCAGCATGCAGGAAAATTAATACTTTTGCTCGTTTGTTCCAACTAACATCATAAAAACAATATAAGTCAACTACTATTTGCTTTACAGTCTTTGAGTAGTAAGAGACGAGAAATACAGCAAGTTATAATTACCGAACGGCAGGAACCTCAAGTATATCCCATTCAACCGAAGTGTAGAACTCCGTTAAGTCAACGCCGATGTCGACGACTTTGGAGCCTTCCACTTCATCCACATGCCGCAGATCGACCTGTTCGTCAAAAACAAACAAAACCACTTGCTAAGCTATACAGCAACAGTACAATCGATATTTCAATTCAACGAATTTAACAATTTTTCATCTATTTTCGGAATGCTGCGCTCTCAAAGCCGTCGGCAGTAAGAAACTGACAGTGTAAATTTTGATGGACAGAACCAAAACGTAAACGTGCATTATTTATGATCCACCATTGAAAGCGGCGAATACCAAAACACCCTTAAATATTATTTTCATACACAGAGGAATCGAATGACGGTAGCCAAGTGAGTATGAAAATGAATAACCGAGAGATGAGTGGCAACTTTCGAATGTGCTCTTAGAAATTTAATAATTCGTAAAGGAAACTGAATTATTTTTACCTGAAAGCCATCGTAGGTCCAGGATCCAAACTTCATAACGCACGTCTGCTCATCGAAAGGGAAATATTCGACATCAATCTCGCAGGATGACTTGTAAATCGCGGGTGGTTTCCATTCGACGCGTCCGGTGTAATTGAGCGTCGCTTTTGTGGCGAGCGTCACCTCAAAGTTGCCATCAGCGCTGAAATAATAAAGCCATGAACAATTAAACACAACGCAAACATTTTCCATTTGCGCTGCTGCTTCCCTTCATTGTTTGTCATTTTATGCAGCCGTAACAATAAGTCGAAAAGCACGTTCGCGCTAATTGTGAAAAAATAGTTAATCTAAATCCAAATTAATCCAAAATGAGACTAAAGTAGGCGGCTAGACGCGCACAGATTTACGCTCGGTACGTTAGGCAATTAACGTTCATTATTGCAGTTTCCCTTCGCGTTTTGCAACTCGTCAAGTTGTCTTTTTTTTACACCCGCCATTCTTTGGAAGAATCCCCTGCGGGATTTTACAGTTGCAATATGTCAATTAAACGTGCGCCGTTGACGTTTTACTTTTAGCTGCTCTTGTTTTATAACTCGCTGCAACGTTATGTTTATATTGCAGTTATTGTTTGTATTATAGCTGACAGCAAGTAAATAAAGTTGTCCGCGGAAAAATAATAAAATAAAATTGTTATTTTATTGTTTACTATTAGCTCTCTTTGATTTGACGTGAGTGCGCATAGCAAATCTACATTAATGCTGAGCAAACATGCGGTTAATGGTCAATGAGAGACAGTTAACATGGCAGCACGCACCCCAAAACATCCCTAAAATGATAATAAATCTTACGTCACAATCGCGCACAAGACTGATGCTTGTGAAGGATGTACGCTTCAAGTCCAGCTTCGTTGCCATAGCAATTATAAAAAACGCATCACTTAATAGGTTAGCGGGTTATCCTGTTTTTGTTGCATCATATAACAATGTTTAGAATGGATTTGCACGATGTTGAAACTAAAATACGCCTTGTTCAACTAACTATGTTTATGTTTATGATCTTTACAAAGCTCATAAATCAAACTGTTAGCCTCAACAATGACAAATGCACTTATGTGGTATGCTAATGAAATTCTAGCGGTTACAACCCTTATTTCACAATGCAAAACTAAACTGCGATTGATCATTTACTAATAATCAATTTTATATTCAATAAAGTTATAAATTGACATAGTAGTAGTCAATTGAATGCGATTTTATTGAATTGAATGCAGCTGGAAGTTGATGAGCTGTATAAGACCACAGTTGTGATCAATTATAGCACGCCTTGTCATATAAATGTCAGTAAAAATAATCTTTATACGACGACAATGACGAGAATGAAACGATAAACTGCGTGCGAATGGAAGGCGCAAATGCGATTGAGTCCTTGCTGCTGTCGCCGGTGGCAACCAAGGATAAATGGCGAATGACGTTCGAATGATATCCTGCTGACACATTGCGTATACACGCACAAAGATGCCTCCTATACAATCGAATGCATTTCGAAACCATTAACCGGGGACGGGTGGCGGAGACGGCGGCTGAAGAACAATGTGCGTGTTCTACTCTTTCATACAGCTAGCGCTACGCGATGATGTCGTATCACAAATCACAAAAGTAGAACGCCGCGGCTATACGGCGCGCCGTATAGAAATATCGCGCTTATAGATATTTTCCGTTTTTGTTGTTGTTATTCGTGCGCAATGCTTGCTTGTTTTCTGCGATTTTTATTTCGTTGCAAGAATGAAGGATTCTTCATCGAATGATTGCTGCTTGTTCGATGGATAATCAATCACGATGACACGCGGAGCGTTAGCACAATGAGGCCGCCTTCGCTCAAGACGCTACCAGCTTAAGAAGGGGTAGTTTTTGCAAATGCATTTAATGGCCACACACGCTGTCATTAAATGCATACGAGGGCGGTTGTAACAATGCATGCCATCTTTTTATCGGCCATTTCGTTTATTTTTGTCTTGGCAGCTACTTTGTCATGTCATAAGTAGATAAATTTTGTGTTAAAAGTTGGAATATTTTACAGCCTAGACTTACTTGTTATAAAGGACTATATCAGGACGCCATATATGATCTGATGGCACGTGAAGCATTTCAACCCCGCCATATTCTTTTGGATCCCACTTGAGTTTGTAATCGTACCAACTCTATAAATAGAAAAAACGTTAAAAATTCCATCAAAATATAAACCTAGACTAAAATGTTTGTATTTATATTCATCCCCCTGTGTTATTGAACACACGTGCCGCAATAACCATAACAAATGTTAAGCAAACATTTTATTTTTGTAATGGCTCAGGGCTCAAGAGCGTATGGAAAAATATAAAAATACATAAAGATGTAAAACGCAAAGCAAACATTTGGCGCGTTACAACAAAACAATAGAAAAACCGCCGTGGACCAATTATTATTCATCCGGCATGCAAATTTCGCTGCAAGTTATGCGGGGCAAGTTACGTTTCCGGAATGTGCGCATGACGTTTGTTCTTATTGTTGTCGTATTTAATAAACGTAGTTCCGCGAACGCCATGCTTGCTCCCTCTGCACACGTGCGTGGAGGCAGTGGCGGCTGCTGGATGAAAAATGTACGCGTGCTTCATTTTTCACGACATACGCGCGGCGCACAACTCTGACATGAGTTTTATTGCCGACTCGCTGTATCCACTTATTTCTGCACGTTTCGTCTGTATCATTGCGATGATGGTAGAAACAACGCGAAAAAATTGACCGACTCAACGGTGGAATGCGGAATGTAAAATGGTAATGGAGAGAAGTGCTTCACGTACCTGTTCGACCCATAGATTAGTTGTCATGATTTGGTTTTTGAGATTCTGTAATCAAAAAGTACATTTATCAGTTACAACATTCCATTGGATTATGTGATTAATGTGTAAACAAATGTTGCAAAGATTTTTTTGAAGTTGTTTGCTATTCTTAGAAAGATAAATGAATGTGTTTCGTGCATTTCCTGCTTCTTCATAATTTGAGAGATTCCAAAGTTTCTCTGACAAAAAATTTCTTCCTTTTTAAGGAAGACAATTCTTCCTAAATGTCAAGATATCAGTAGTTAAAATTGCAATTTATTAGCAGACGGTTTTTGTAATTTTTCTGAGACCCTTCTCGTTTATGGATAATTCACGAGCATGTTTGCAACCCTTGGAGAACGTAAACGTGTAATACAAAATGTTATATGCTTTATTTTTGGAAGTGAGATGTTAAGTTAATGTAGACATTATATGGTTAATGCGTTAATGTGTGAGGCAATATTGTCGTAATCGTTTATACCCGTATTCCATTTACGCCAAGTCTAACGAGTTGTAATAAACACAGAAAATGTCAAAAAGCAGTATCATACCTGCCAAGCATTTACACACCATCAAATATTCCTAATAATAAAGTACGAATACATTCAAAATTAATGTCTAATTTCGAAAATACGCTCGTTGTCAGCTCAGCTGAATTATTTACATTTCCAAGCCATAATATGTAATTTTGACATGAATATAAATTAATCAGATAAACAATTCAAGAGTTGAAACATGTCCTTTCAATTGATTCATTAATTAAGAACAACTCTGTAATTAAACTCCGTGCAAATAGAATGACAATAACACGTTAGCAGCATTGTCGATACGTGCAAATAAGAAAATCGTTTAATTGCTTTAAATTTATTTCACTTCAATGCATTCAAATCGCTTTCCCATTGCCGTAATAATTGCTTGTCAAGTGCATACCGAGTGTTTCCAAAAGCAATTGCTCATTGTACCTTGCACGTCAAAGGACATTTATTATGAATCACTTCAGAAGGACAAAAGGGAGACTGAATAGTTCTCTAGTCAAGCGTGAAAATACTAACCACACCTAGATCAACATGAGCAAAACTTTAGTAGCAAATTTAGTAGCATCATTCGTAGAATGCCGTACACGGTCTTAAGGTCCTAAATAAACATTCAATATTTTCTTCCATCCACTTCCTGTTTTGGCCCGGCGTGTTTGCTGTTTACCGAGCGCGATTATACATTAAATGTGCTCAAGTTAAATAACAAAACGTCCATTTTACGTTGGCATGTATGTGATTGCCAATATTTTCCGGAAAAATCTCATCAGCTCCGAATGTCATTGAAGTTTTAATTGGATATGTAACCCAACACGTATGCTTTCGATGGATTAATTAAAATTTCCTGTTTTCGCAAAAAAAAAATTCAATTTTTCCACCCACACATCATTTTATAGTTACTAAAGAATAAATGAGAATTTAAATATTAAATGAAATACCTATTCTTATGCTGACTTCGATATTAATTTAGTTTTATGAGAAACTGCATAATAAAACATGACCCAAGCGTTTGGTAAAAATTTTTAAGTGAGCAATCATTGCTTTATTTTCGCTCGCTATTAATTATGTCATTTTTGGTGTTTCGCTGGCAAGAGGCACTAAAGTGAAATTTAATTAAAATCTAAGGGTGGGTCGTGCGACCGCTTTGTACATTCACAACCTCAATTTTTTTGTTGACACGTCCATGTCAGCGGGGGAAGAAGAACGATAACAAAATGAAATTGTGTGCGTGTATGCTTTTGACATCGAGCGAGAGAGCACGACTCAGATAATTTAACTTGGAATAAAAAAGACAGCTACCACACATATATTAGGGGATGGAAAGAAAAAGATACATAGCGATGACGTGTCGGAAAAGCAGACTGGAAATGTTGTGGTTGCACTACTTTCTGTGTGTGTCACTTTGCCGTCCATTGCATGCGCGTAAACGAAGAGCAGGAAATTGCGACAATGCTGTTGAAAGCTTGAAACCGCTTCATAATTAAAGTGGTTGAATTCGCAAAACTGTCTATTGACGTGACATTGCAATAATATTAATAAAGTCATCGGAAAACGTCATAAAGTCAGTAAAATCGAATATTTTCAATAAGTTTAAAATTGATCAGTTGTAGTGAAATATTTTACATCCAAAAATCCATTAAATTTTTGTATGCATCCGGAAAAATCATTGTATTTTTAAAATGATTTCATTTACCAAGTAGTTAAATGGTGTTTATGAAAAAACACCTTTTCAATTCACATTTCAATTGAAAAATCGAATAAAACCCGCAAAATGTGTAAAAGTTAATTATTTTTCCCGAAATTTTTGTTTTCGTCCGCAAATGTTCCTATATTTTCTAAATGTATCAACTTTTTTCTGGTTGTTAATTAAAAAACATTCATAAACAAATTGCATACTCTAATAAAACCCGGAAAGTGTGTCATAGTTGATTAGATTTTCCTGCTTTTCAAATTACCGTCCTGAAGTTATGAATAAGTCTTTTTGAAAACTATGATATGGTGAGCAAAATATCTAAAGATGAATATATTTACTAGCTTTTAAAATTATTTAGTTTCAGTTTCATGAACAGTTGATTTAATTAAAGTTTCTCTTATCCAAAGAGAAGGTAATGAAATTTCGTAGGTACGTCTGAAAATTTTGATTTCAGTGAATGTTTATTCAACCGGAAACGCTGACAATATCAGAAATTGCTTTTACGACGATCTGTGATCTGCATAAGTGAAGCGTAAAATATATCCATAAAGGAAAACATGTATCGAATAAGGCTCGTCATGTTCTAAGCGTTGACGAATAATTGTATCACGTTCGAAGGATCTACGAGTTTTATCCTTATTGCATGCGTCGAACTGTGCTGCACGTTTCCTGAACGTGTATCCTACGCATCCACTTTGACGTTTGATGTTTCCGTTTCTGCTTTACTCTTTTTGCAACATTTTTATTATAAGTTACTCTTTCAATAGTGTATTTTCTACATTGTATCAAAAACACCAATCTTTTTCAGTGCGCTTTTTTTGTGTGCAAATGTTGTGTGAAATATTAAAACTGGAAGTTTAATCATAGTTTTGAAATTTACGCTAGTCCTGCGCAAGTTTATAGCTGATAAACTTTGAGTGGATTTGTTTATTATTGTACATAATTTTTCTACTATAAACTTGTAAATTTTTGGCCGAAGACGTAAATTTCATTAGAAATATTTGACAATACGTACATAAATAATGATTTTACGAGCTGCAGATGCGAAAGTTGTGCAAACTTTACGATATATTCGAAACTTGTGCAAACAATTCACCAATGTCGCTTCAGCTGCAGGTAGGTAACAACTCAGGAGCATCGTGTCCAAACTTTTCACCCCTATTGCACCATATTTCATGATTTTATTCAACGCGTAAAACTTTTGATTTCATATTTTTTCTCTACAATTCTCAAATTCTATACGTGGTTTTTCATTTTTCCATTATTTAACTTGCAAAACATGTTCGAATTTCTTGAGGCGCACCTTTATTCGTGCATTTCATTTAATTTTATCTTGTGAAAGCAAAAAGTCACGAGGTACATTACCTCGGTAAATCACTGAAGCGCCAGCACGTTGTCAGGACGCGAGAAATAAAGTTTCTTGCGCATTTTATTACATGTGACAAGCGTGCTGCATATTTTTACAATCTTGCACAATTGACGTTTGCGCAAATGCGCGAAATGTCGCTCTTGCAAATTTGGTTCTATGAAGGGATGCAATGTCGTTGCAATGTTATGCCTTCATGCAAAGTCGTAAATATAAACGTGCGCATCAAAGAAGAAATTTTTCGACATTCCATAGGGACTAAGAAAGATTTGTACAAGCAACGTAATGCAGTCTTACATACTATCGAGTGCTCTGAATTGAAAGTAATGCGTACGAACGTATCAGTTCACAATTCTTTAAATCTAATTGTATAAAAACTAGATTACGATGAAGTGTATATATCTATCTTATCGTTATACTACTTGATACAGTGTATTTACATCCACCAGTCTTTTTACGGTAATGAAAAACTATGAGTGGTTTAATGCAAGAATTAAACCACAAAAAGCTATTTCATTAAATTCAATTTTTGATATTATTTTGCGGAATAAATTTACTTTCAGAATCCGTTTAAATTATTTCAATATCACAAATAGTTCCAAAGTTATTAGTTTTTAATTGCCCCCATGCAATTCTTATGGGAGCATAAAGAGCGCATAATGACCCGCGTAATGAAGTCTCGATGAAAAGAGATCGGTATACCCGCAGCCGTGGTTGCTAGGGAATTTCCTTAGTTACCATGCATGCAAATACCATAAGAGCGGCCATCATGGATTTTCAGACAATTAGCGTTAAGTCATAAGTGCATGCGTTCTCTGTCACTCAGGTGCGCTACTATGCACGCTACTGTGCGTGCTACTGTGTGCGCTACTGTGTGCGCTACTGAGCGCGCTTAATATTGTAAAATTTTAAACGTTGATAACTTTTGTAATTCTTAAGATATTTTGATGAAATTTTCAGCGTTTGTTAAAAATCTACAAATCTTGCGATGTATGTAATTTATAAAATTCAAAAAAAATTATTGCAATAGTTATTAGAAGATAAACAACACACTAATTTATATGCGGATTTTTTGTTTGTTTAGCTGTTTAGTTATGCTAAAATAAGTATTACGGCCCCTACGCTAATTTTACCAATAACGAAATCAATGATCTTGCGATGTATGTAATTTATAAAATTCAAAAAAAATTATTGCAATAGTTATTAGAAGATAAACAACACACTAATTTATATGCGGATTTTTTGTTTGTTTAGCTGTTTAGTTATGCTAAAATAAGTATTACGGCCCCTACGCTAATTTTACCAATAACGAAATCAATGATCTTGCGATGTATGTAATTTATAAAATTCAAAAAAAATTATTGCAATAGTTATTAGAAGATAAACAACACACTAATTTATATGCGGATTTTTTGTTTGTTTAGCTGTTTAGTTATGCTAAAATAAGTATTACGGCCCCTACGCTAATTTTACCAATAACGAATAAAAGAAGAAGTGATAAAATTACATTAGAAGTAACTTTAATTACAAGTCTGAAAGTTTCTCAACAGAATATCAAAAGTGCATACTTGGTGTATTGCAAATAGTTCTGAAACAAGATCTGCACAACTATAATGCACTTACTCGTCATATTGAAGTTGATGCGAGTGCATCAAACAATTTGGAAACGTAAAAGACACCACGCGCTAACAAAGCGCGATGAGTGCTGCTGTGAACTTTAATACGGATTAGCATGGCATAGGACAACAAATGCACAAATGCGAGATACCAACAGCTCGTATGCGACACTACACAGAACGCACATTATGTCTTATCAATAATTGTCATCTGGTTTAATTAAATTACATTTGTGTATTGCGCGTTCGCATTGCAGTCGCGCTCAAACTTTGCGAAAATATTACTTTAAACCCTAAACAAGCCACCACACCACACATGCCGCGTTTTCAGAATGTCAATTTGCTTCAACTTTACCAGCGCTGATTTAATAAAGATAAATCCAAACAAACTTTTCCCCTATGCATTGTACTACTGTAATCGCATATCCGTGCAAACATTTTGTCTAATAATTTTCACTGCGCACCAATCATATGAAATTCATCTATGTTTTGGCAACGGAGTGAATTTATTTTTTCCCTCTTTGATATTTCGAATAAAATACGCCAACTTCTGAAGTTGCTCGTAACGATCTCGAGTATTTATATTATAAAGCAAACAGTTATTACTTTACGAATGCTTTGGTGCTTTCCGGATGGTTTGCTACTGTTGCCATCACAACCCCAAGCAATGCGCCCGCCCGCAGGATGACAAACAAAATACGCTTTCTCAATGCGCAAGCTGTTTTTAGTTTTATTACACGTCTTTGCGATTCGTTCCCAGCTAAGCTATTCTCGGTGCTCTTTTGTTTCTATTAAGTTTATATCTCGCCCACATACGTGTATGGGGTATGCGCTGCGATTACTGCAAAGATTTATAACAAGTTTTCAAAGTTATTAAGATTTCCTTCCGGCACTCGATTTTTATAGGAGTGCGCAAGCTGTAAAAAGTTGGTTTGCGCGCACATGAAAATTAAATTTCCTTCCTGCCGTCTTGGCGGTGAATATGTCCGCGGATCGTAAATGGCGCGAGTTTGGAAAGCAGTTTGAATGCGGTGTGCTCGCGCGTTTAATTATTGTAATTAATATTAAATGAAATTTCATCGATGCTGGCGGTGGCGGCAGCGCTTGCTTGAAGTATCCGCGAGCACAAGGCAACGGATTAAATAGGATTTCCTTGGATTTATTATCATTCTCTACTCTCTTCCTTATTCTACTCACTTTTGGGTTAACTTTGCAATGTGGTTGCATGAATATGCGTAATTTATTCTCACCCTATCTTCTGATGAGAAAGGCCTCTTAAAGCAGGAAATATTTTACGTTTGTTGATTATTATCAAACGAATATAAAATTTATGTGACATACACATGAAATAAGTATATTCAAATGGTGCATTAATAATTAAAGTTTAGTTCAACTTATAAATCCAAAAATTCACGATAATATTAATATTGGAAACTGAAGATCTGCTGCTTAGATTTTTTAAATGGCTACTTGATATAAAAAATTTGTTTGTTCTTGTCTAAAACATATCAAATTGACATTGAAATTTGCTAGTCAAAAATATCTAGCCATTTTCAAATTGTCATGTAACACTCTTGAATTTAATTGCAATTTAATGGTAATTAGAGCATGTCCGGTAAGACGTCGAAGTAATTAGCACTATGTTACCCCCGATGGATAATTATCAAACACTAGTCCGTTGGTATTAATTATAATTTGATATTATTTACGAGTATAAATGCTGAACGTTTGACCAAGCAAATCATTGTTTGAGTGTTGCTCGTACTTGCTGTGTGAAATTCAATTTGAAATTTATCTATTTGTCTATCTCAAAAGTCAAATCATGGACGGCATGTGCATGTGTATTTCACCCATGGTGTCCGAATGTGCACAGTCACCAATTGTCAAAATTCTCTCGTCTATCGTCACGAAAAAGACCAGTACGAAATGCGCTCATAAAACCGTATGCAAGGCATCGCGAAAACAAATACGATCAGTCAAACGGCAATTGGATCAATTGCCTGAATGCATGGAAGGATTAAAACCGCTTTTGATGCCGGGTGCGCGGCTAGAGCAATCGTTTTGTATCATTCCAGGAATCCCAAATTTCATTATTGTGCCAAAGGAGGAGAACGCGACCGTCGACGAAGCGATATGTGGAACGCCGAGGAGACGTATTGGCCGTTTGTGCAAACGACCAACAAAGCTGCTAATGATCGAAGAGGTCAATGAAGACGTCGAGGAGAAGAACCAGGAGCAAATCGATAATGAGCCAATCGAAATTAAGAATGAGCCGAGCGAAGTCAAGATGGAAGAGATTGCTACTCCCAAAAAACCATCTGCATCTCGTAAAAGAAAATCTCTTAGTTCTTTGTTTGATGACAAATTTGAAGCGCCGTCAAAGAAGATGAAGATGTCTGCTTAAAATTTATTGTTTTTATATCAATGATCATAAAATTGTCTATTGTGCTTTGTAATAAAATTAATGTGATGTTTCCTATTTATGTAATTTTTTAAAATATTCTTGTTTTCTCATTTGAAATCATTTAAAAATAAATTAACTAGTGTAATTATAATTTCTAATGACAGAAACCTCTATTTTCCCACGTGATAATAAATTTTATTGCATTCTTTGCTCATTAAGAATTTGATAATCAGCGACCCCATTCCGTTCGCATTCCTCAAATTTGAGGCCAATGTTTTCGAAATGACTTGACGCACGTGGAATACACGTAAACGCTGCGATCATAAGACTGACGACGACGACGTCGTCGCCGACGCAAATATATTTTACGAACTTGGAAGATGTTTTGCTTTCCTCCTCTGCTTTCCGGCCTTTCCGTGCTTGCTTCGCGCTCGCGCCGCAGGAAAATGACTCATCTGACCGTCGTACGCACGCTTTCTCCACGCGAAAAACACGTTTCGCCTGTGTGCGCTCAGCCATCTGAAGGAAAAGCGGAAAAAGCCTTGACACTTTTGGTAATATGCCAAAAACGCGGCGAAAATATCGCACCCTGTTTGCCACCGTGCTCCCGTGCCCGAAATTCGCCCGCCATCGGCGGACGTGGACGCTTCGATCATTATTTTTTATCCCCCCCTCGCTTTTTATGCGTTTCCGGCATGTTTTTCTATTTCCGCCACCGTGTAAAACAAAGTCACCATGGCAACGAGTTGTTTGTGCATATTTCGTTTAGTGCATATGACAACCGACATCATGTTCGTAAACTACCATTAATAAATTGTAATTGAAATCGTATAGAATATCTTAATGTAGCCAAACAAAAAAGGGCGCAGGTGTTGAAAAGTTTGCAGACAGTATGACGACGAAGAAAACTCAAGTGGAAAACGGCTACGTGCAAAAACAAGGGATGAAAACGGCGACACACCTCATGACAAAAGAGCTGAACAAAACTGGCGCTCGACACCGTTTTTGCGTAAACAAATTAATCACACAACTATTTATTATAATGATCCACAGCGTTCGCGTACAGTGAAAAATTTTCAGCAGGTCGTGATGAATAATCGCATTGAATCTATTAGCAAAAAGTCATGCGGCAAGAAAATAATGAGTGGGGTTGCTCGCCGAAACTTTGAACGAACGCGTAAAAAGTGGCTGGTGTGCGCGGAAAAAGCGCAAAAAGTACGACGAATCTTTTAAAGTAATCGTCGGCAAAGACGTTAGCGAGAAAAAACCGGAAACGCGGAATGTGTAGGTGCCTAGTTATTTGCGCAAACGGAAACGGAAAGTTGGTCGGATTTACTCTCTCTACGACGTGCATTTGCAATCTTTAATATTCTTTAATAAAGTTTAAGGATAAAACGAACGCAGAAAAAACTTTTCCAATGGAAGGAAATCGAAAAGAAGAATAACTCTAGCTACTCTTTTGTGCGCACAACTTTGAAGTGAATCGCAAATGCAATTCTATTGAAAGGAATGCAATTGCAGTATGCATGCATACAATTTGATTGCTTCCAAGATATTAAAAAATAAGGTGAAATTCAATTCCACCGGCTTTTAAATAAACAATTAAGAGATAGAGCATTTAATATCGCAGTAAATGTAAGAGCAAAATTAAATTATTCATACGGTAAACGTTGGAGATGTAGGTACCATGGAAGTGCAGTGTTCCCAGAAGGGATTTTCACGCTTTGCCAACTCCTAACAGTTTTCATGTTCACTAAAGTGTGAACAATGACAACCCACCCGCGGAGAGAAATGGAAAATGCACGACATATTATATTAATTTAAGGGCGTATTCTAAAAGTTGAAGAATTAATATGATCGCTTCAAGTTAAGAATGCGTCCAACAAATTTGCGATGGACCAATTTACTACTTTGTAAGACTTGTGAAAAATTCAAGAATTTTGATGATATCTTTAGTACTTTTCGAGATATTGATGAAATTAGATCACATTTCTTGTCAAAGAAATTGTATTTTTAAATTAGTGACACAGCTCCAGGTTTCATCACCTTCCTATATTCTAACTGATGGAGATTTAGGTTTTTATGTAATACTTGAACTAAAAGTTGAAGAATCAACATGACCGCTTCAATTTAAGAATGCGTCCAACAAATTTGCGATAGACTAATTTACTTCTTTGTAAGACTTGTGAAAAATTCAGGAATTTTGATGATATCTTTAGTACTTTTCGAGATATTGATAAAATTAGATCACATTTCTTATGAAAGAAATTGTATTTTTAAATTAGTAATACAGAGCTCCAGATTTCATTACCTCCCTGTATTCTAAGAGCTAGAGATTTGTTTTTATGTAATACTTGAAATTTCAATTAAAACAAAAACTTGAAGAATTAACATGATCGCTTGAAGTTAAGAATACTTCCAACAAATTTGCGATAGACTAATTTACTTCTTTGTAAGACTTCTTTGAAAATTCAGGAATTTTGATGATATCTTTAGTACTTTTCGAGATATTTAAGTTTTTATGTAATACTTGAATTGAAAGTTCAAGAAATTTATCTGAAGCGTAAATTTTCCTTAATAGAAAATTCTTTACTACTTTATCCAAGCTTCGTTTAAGTAATCAAATTTTGACATTTTCATTAAAACATCTCTAAACGTGAAAATTCTATACCATTTTTTAAACAGGAAATTAACACCTTTGCATTTTCCTGATTGCAATACGAGAAATTGCAATATACGAATCCTGTGCAGGATAATTTGAGTCTATTGACTAAACAAGTCTTCGAGTACTTTTAATTGCTCTACAGTAGTGCTCACTGCACGCAGTAGTTTTCCAACACCGTGATAAAATGTGAGTTTAGTGTATATTTTCAATGCGTTTACCAATTTCTTGCTATTTTCGCAATTATCGCACACCCTTTTCCTAGATAGGTACCTGCTTCATTTCTTTTTCAAAAGCGCAATCAAAATATCTTGGTTTTTATGCAGAATAAACAATTCTAAATACAAACGCGCGATAGAATCTGATTCTAGATAAAACATTGCTTTACGTACTTGCTTGAAGAAAACAGTTAATGGAAAATGGGAAATCAGACGTAAGCGCGATAAGAGATAAGAACGCGACGCAAGTGAGTTGATAAAAACGAAATGGGGCGGCGACGACGACGACGTCGAAAGAGAGTGTCGTCAGTTAATTACGATGCGCAACGTTCTTGCTTAATAAAGTTACATTTAATTTGCTAATTCAATTAGAAATTTCTTCTCCGCCCTCATGAACATGAACGTCAAAGACGTTGATGTAGAAAAATCAGATAACGACGCTTGGCATATGCCACAAACTCTGTTCCTTCCCCTATTTGAACGAGACAATTAACAAACGAATCAAATTTAATTACGACTTGAAGCATCTTTGATGCTCAAGAAGGGATTAATATGCTTGTGTTGCTCATCCCACTCTTTCCACCCATTCAATTGTTATGCTCTTGTAAATTTCAGATATTTCCGAAGGATGATATTCGAAATACCAACGGCAAATTCCCATACGGATAGGAAAAAGGTGCGCACGACGCGACGTGGTTAACTAATTGCCTCGAAAAAGGTCAAACGCGCAGCGCCCAATTTGACTTCAACGGTCGAGGGACACACGACCTCACTTTCGCACACCACTTTGGTTTATCATTTTCATCCCTCGTACGAACCACGTACGTACGTGAATTTGTATAGCCGTAGATGTAATCAACTAATTTTCCGCACGCATTAATTATTTATGCGTTGCGTTTGCGTGCGTTTTACCAAAAAGTCAAAACTCATTTACGCTCATTCACCCCGCCGGTCACCTTTTGTTTTTAGGGCTTTAATTTTACGGACATTTGTGTTCAATACTTATTTCCTTTCATGGCTAATGACGTAAAAATTTCCAGGCAATAAACTTTTCAAATTAATTCAAGTATGAAATGTTTAAAAGAAAAATGTTTAGTTCACGAGTAAGTTTTTGCATTCAAAAAGAAAATCGTAATCCGAAATACTTTTATAAGTCTAAAAGATAAGTGCAATGAGCAAGGAACTCATAGGTATTTAGTGTTAGTGTTACTTAGTATACAGGAAGATCTCGATTGAGATGATGAAAACTTTTTTCCTGAAACTACTTCAAGTTCTAAATTGTCGCATGTAAAAAAGGCAAAGAGAATATTTTTAATTTGACGTTGGTCAGCATTTTTTGCTGAACGAGGCGATCAATTGAATTTTGACATAAATTTGCGGGTGGATGTAGAAATAGCAAGGGTGAAAATGTAGCAAGTGTAAAGATAAGTGCTGCACACGAGGTAAAAGCACGGTGGCCATAAAATTGTGTGTCTGTTTGTACTTACGACATCGATGAGCTGAGAGAGTTTGAGCTTAATCTTGACGGTGAGCGCGTCTGAAACGTTAACGACCGGACGCACCAGCTTGTTGTAGTTGGAAAGGAGGTCATCATACAACCGTTTGGCATCTGGATTCCCGGAGCATCCTGCAACATAAAACAGGACAACAAATTAATAATATATTTTCACCAAAATTACTAAAACTATTAGCAAATTCAATTACACCTATACGCGTCTACGCTCTCATCCTTACATTTACAGTGTAATAATGAAAAATTGAAAATGTTGTTTAATTTTCAGGAAATGCCCCTCTGGTTATTGTGATAATTATATGTTTTTAATTATAATGCAAGCGAATATGATTTTTTAATTATGTCCTCGCTGTTTTTCTTCCACTGTGTAATTCTGTTTTAATTTAAATTGAAACAATGAAAGGTATTTTCTGTTGAAATAATACATAATTTAATTAGAAATTCGAATAAAAAACTTCCATTCATTATTTCATTATAAAAGAAATAATAAATGTTTCAGTTTGATTCTTTATCTTGAGCATTTTTAATGAGAAATTGTTAATGCTCTTTATAATTAACACGATCATATCGACTTAATCTAACCGCCACAGCATGTTCGGAATGTTTTAAGTGCGCGTAATAAAACGGAATATTTGCAATTCGTATTTTAATAGAGTTCAGGACAATTTTTTTGCAAAAATATCACTTTTTATATTAAACTGAGGATTGCAGAATATATTATTCAATTCTTAACTAATGAACGCCTTGTATACGAATGGTCGTTGCCTTAGGCTATCATTTGAAATATTTTATGGCGTTAGTCGTAACTTGCAGAAATGATCGCTGTAATCGAGGTAGCGTGCATTCGAGTGATATGCACCCTTTAGAATGGAGTGTGCAATGGCAAAATGACCATCCCGCATTTTCTCAAAAGTGCATTGCGCCATGATAAACTTTTACTACTTTGCATAATAATTTTCAGCATGATTACATTTCACTCCTAGTCAACCCCGTTGATTATAATCAAGACAAATTAAATAATTGTACGCGAAACTAATTAAACTTATGGACAAATTGAGCAGTCTCGCTTTTCCCGTTATTTTATCCAGGAAATATCTCCTTTGCTTGAAAATTATTAAAAATACCGAAAACAGCATAAAGTTCCACGTCAAGTAGATATTAATAATTATTAAACGGAATTTTATTCCAATAAATGTATTACGTTCAGATTATTAAATTTTATCGGCAGCTGGTTCATCGGTTCTGTTCTCAGAACAGCAAGGATATACGACATATTACGCGTCGACATATTAGATTCTCCTAAATTCCCCATTCCTTCATCTGCCAGAATAGCACAGCCGCTTTTGTATGTTGTGGGCTTCAATGTATGTTTGCAAATATTGAATTCTCTTGTTCCGTCACATGACATATGCGATCGTTCGCAAAACAGGCTTTGCATTACACTACTCTATGATTTCCTGAAGCTGCATTGCGTCTCCTACTTTTGTATAACTTGTATGCTACCTGCAGGCGGTATTTGCAACAACCGCACTTTAGTTTACTGGAAAATAAATTCCATATCATTTTTATCAAATGCCACAAAACTCCAACCAGCTCCGCTTTATATTCAATAAATATTTTTAATTCGAAAAACAATGTATTACTTTGATTGATTATGACCAAATGACCACAGGTGCTATACGAGCAAGTTAATTGAAAATCAATTTTTAATTAATTACAATGACACTGCGTGCACATGTGATAAATATGCGTTCATTAATTACCACTCGTTAAACGACTAGCAATTATAATAAATCCGCCAAATAATCCAAATTGCAATTCATCATCAACGCAAAAAAAAACCAAATTTAAATTTGATCTACTTTCATGATTAAATATCCTCATGATTTTTTTACGATGGGGGCGTGTGTTACAACCCTCTTGTTTTTCATAAACGTCCATAGGCTTGCTGGTTTATTTTTTAATGAATAATCAATAAGTACGTTACATTACCCCCATGTTAATTTTTTGCCTCTTCAAAGACAATGTCAATTTTTTATATTTTGTAATTAATCAAAAAGCAAACCGAATAAAAAAACACAGCAAGTACATTAATATTGCAAATCACCATCGCTTAATGACCATTTCTCCGATACAAATAGTCTAATGTCAAATACGTAGGTAAATATCAAATAAGCTTAGCGCAAATCGTATTATCCGTTTGACGTGTTTGTTGGTTTTACTCGATTAGTAAACGTATGTGTATCAAAGCACCAGCTGAACTGGAAGGAAGCTTAGCATTGTAACCCAGCTGTTTAGTACTAGACTAATATTAGCGTGAATTGCAACAACAGTAAGGTTAGCAACATAGAATCAATGTAATTATCCTGCACCAAAAATGTGATAAAAATATGTAAACTAAAACGTTGTTCGCCATTCGAAAAAGATTAGACATTTTTCAAGAAAACCACCATTAAAAATTCCTTGCGACGCATATACCGACGTAAATTTAAAGCAGAAAAAAATGGAAACGCGTCGCTGACACGGATTTATGGGTGTTATCGGCTCGACGGTGAAATATTCGCGTGCTTTTTGATGAATGGCTTCATCGCCCAAAAATTTTTCTAATAATCCTTCGCTCCATCTCAGGAAGCTTCCTCCAAGTCTTTCTATTCGTCCCTCCCGCATTGAAAATATGCTTCTTTGAGCCAATATGAATTTTCATTCACGTGGCAAATTGCTTTTCACTAAATTGTCGATAAATTAAGCATAATATTTTAATACTTATTCCATAGAAATATTTACTCGGTATTTATCATTATGAAATTAGACTAACCACCCAATAATTATCCGCTTATCAAGATGAAATTCGTAATTGGTAATTAATTATAAGACGATTAACATACCCCTATTTGATTATCTTGATTTCTCATAAATTGATAAGTAATAGAGAGACAGTTCGAGAACATAAGTATTAAATTTAATATTATGATACTTGAATCCATTTAGTGAGTTCTCAAACATCATTAGCATCTTCGTTCTAAGTGGATTTCAAGTAAATGGTTTGATCTGTAGATGTCTTAATAATCACACCTGCTTTTCACACATGCGACTAAATCATTAAATAATGATGGGACATTAATTGCAATAAATTATCTTGTTTGATAATTAATTGCTCGTGTTTTGCACAAATTACACGGTGTTTAATTGCCCCAAGAAAGTATGCGCCCTCAGCGGACGTTGGTTATTTCAATGGTAAAATAATAAAAGCCTGAGAATAAAGCGTGGAGGGAAAAAAACAACGTTGAAGTGTAATTTAAAACTGCAATATTAAGTTGGGGTTGTGCGGTCCACTGGTTTAATCTTTCAACGTGCAGACCGCACACTTTTGATAGCCAGCGCTCATATATTAACATAGCGTTGAAATCGTCGGCTCGTGAATATGCTAACAATGCGCAGAAAAAGTTTGTGATTAATCAGTGAGCACTCATACAACTTGCGCATAGACCGCGAGTGGCGAGCGTATTTTTTAATTTAGGTTCTAATTTCATACTCGAAACCCTTCAACCCTTTATCCTCAACATCCTTGCCCCTTTTCACAATACCGTCAACTCGACTAAAACCCTTTCAGAGATACATAAACGGTTTTAAGGTTTCATAATTCTGGTGATTTACTGCATTTCTTTAAGATGTAAACAAAATTAGTTTTTTTCACTTAATGTTCATGTAAAAAATGTGAATTGAACATGCAGGACTGAGTGTTTTTAATTTAGGATTTAATTTGATACTCCAAGTGCTTCAACCCTTTATCCCTAACATCCTTGCTGTTTTTCATAACTTTTCTAGAGCCGCTTGCAAAACCAGATGATTTTGGCAATAATTTACTTTATTTCTTTTTGATGTACAATTAAATATTTGTGTACGTTAAATGTTAATTTAAGAAATTCATTGCATTTAGCCTCATAATGTAAAATTCATGAGCGGTTGAAAAAACACTTCCATTACATTTTCAGACGTTTGAGATGCATGAAAAGACACACTCCTTTTTCACGTGCAGAGTGTGACAATGATGACACACAACGAGGCAAAGAGTGCGCAGAAAATAACACAACAAACGTAGAGTGTGTTTCTCGTATTTCTCGCACGTTCACAATTGAGAACAACGAATACGCTCTCGTATGCTACGAGTAATGGTAGTTAAAACGCTACCTCTATATGCAAAGAAAACGAAACGAATGCTACGCGTCTTCGTTGAACGTTCTTCGGTTCGCGTACTGAAATAAAGATAAAATTCCTTTCGTTTCGTTTATATTTATAACATGGCGTTTTTCGCCTTGTTTTACGTTCGTTAATTTTGCATGCTCGGCGAGTCGAAGCATTTTCAACTTGTAAATTGTGCATAGGTACGAAGCGAAACGTAATATTCTCAATTACTATAATGAATCAGACGTAATAAATAAATAAACGAAGCGAATGCAAAATGAATTGTTTGATATTTGAGTTTTTCATTTTGTAAAAATATTTTAAGTGTTCTGTTATGAAAATGACATCGACATAAAAAATCTAATTACTTAAAATCTGTGTAAAGAATAATAAATGTCGAGTATCATATAATGTTCCTGCTGAAAATTATATTAACAATTCATACGAACGCTTTAAATATTGGAAGGATGAACATGCAGATCGTTGTGCACGTAAAACCAAATTTATTTTATATTCGGCCAACTTTATAACCCAACTATTTCCATTCTTTATCCTCATATTTCCGTGCACGCACTGGGCGTTATAAATAATTTAGATTTTGGAGGATGTAAAATATAAATTACGTTCAAATATTATAACGTTATTAAGAATTAATGGCAGAGTAAGTGGGAAATTGATGCACTTAAGAAAATTGTCCATTTGAAATATTATTGCATTTTTGAGAATAAACCGGATGCAAAGTTGAAATTGCGAAATAGAAACGTGAATAATTGCATAATGAATAATGTATGAAAAGCGAGTATAATTTACGTGCTGCAACCAATAGAAAATCCTACTTTGAATGTCAGGATAATAATTTATTAAACATTTTACTGATATGTAGGTAAAACGGAAAATATCCATTGTTTAACTAAAAATCCGAATTGATTTGCTTGAATTTTCCAATGTTTCTTATTTTAAAAGGCAGTTTCAAATTTCTAGGATAAAATTATCTCTTGGTAATATTTTCCTAGTTTAAATTTGTTAGATTAACTAAGTTTTTACATATAACTTGCTTATGGGTAGCAAGTTTTAACAAGAACATAGTTAATCCAACATTCTAGAAATACGACAACTTTTATTAAATGAAATAATTAAACTTTGCTGCATATCAAAACCTTTCTTCCTTGATTTGTCAAATTTCTCATATCAATACCAAGATGGTTTTACCAAATTGCTATTGCATCATTCAGATATTGCAAGTTGTATGCAAAAAGTTATTTAATCTAACAATCTTAAAAGGCGACCACTAATATCAAAGGAGATGATTAAACTTCCTGTATTAGCAGCCTCCATTAGCGCGCTGATGGTGCGCGTGTGCACTTAAGTTAAGCACACATGCAGCGGAAGATAACTAATCATCGCGCCAAGAGGTGCAAACTTGCTGATAGCGATTGCAACGTGATACAACACAGAGCGGAAGGCATGTTGTGATATGCGTTTATGGCAAATGGTCATAAAGTGCTTCTAGCGCGCGCGTGAATTTTGCATGAATCTAAACGACCAAATGAGCTAACGAGAAACGTGCCGCGCGATTTCAAGAGGTAGGTAAGTGAGCAGCCGCCGCCGCCGTTTAACCACCTTACCGGAAATTTAAGATACCGACGAGTATGGTATTTCGATCCTTCGATCCTTCAATCCACCTTATCAAATTTCCCGCTTCGCCGGATATTGAACGTAAACGAATGCCGCAAGAGTTGCAGAATTACATGCGAAATCTAAGTAAACCGCAATACAACCGAATCGAATATTCATTATGCTAATTTATGTTATTTAAATAAATTTTCTACTTATTATTATTCCAACATTATAAATCTTTAATTTCCATTTAAGATTTTTGCTAAATTTTAACTCATCGAATATTTCATAAAAAAAAAACAAGAAAAAGAAAACCTAGCCACTAACATGGATTCTTAATTGTGATTTATTACGCGAGAACGGAAATTACGCTTAATCCAGCGTGAATTTATCGATTCATTCACACTTTTTCGCATCCGCAAAAATACCTATGAAAATGTTATTCGTGCAGAAATTGCCTTCCACGATATAAAACAATATGACGCGCAAATATAAATACCTGCTGCACGTTCCAATTTCAGATGTTATTTCACAGCGTAAATATTATCATAACGTGAAATTCACTTGGATTAAACGCCCCGTTAAATAAATCAATTAATATAAAAAATGTTCCATCGTCATAAAGACGAATTATACGCCCTATTTAAACTTAATAAAAATATCATGGTATTTGATCGTTAAAAAACTGTAATCATGTCATAACTAGACGTAATTTCGTTAAACAGGCTTCCGCGTCGAGCAAAATCACGATAATCTGCTATAGTCACGCATAAAATTTTTATATTTCGCCTATAATCCGCGCTCATAGCTGTTCAGCGCCGATTGACAGCATCGATATCATAATATTTGAATTCGCAAATATAAAAATTGAAATACATTTCGCGTCGACGCGTATTTCACACTGCATTATGCAATGTCATGCAGGATTCGATGTCGACAAGGATTACGTGTCAAATTGAATGATGGCAAATTATTATCAGCGTTCGTTATTTTCAGGATAACATCAAAACCCTTAAAAATGTATAACCCGCATAAATTCCATTTATACACATTTTTACTTAAAATCACGCAACTCTAACAAAATTCAATTAACTTTCATCTCTAATAATCCGTACCAAATAATTAAAATACTTGGCATTTCTAATCAATTTTTAATGATTGCTAAATCAATTGCCTTCCTAACTTGTCCTTAATCCAATTTAACTTACAATCAAAATCCTGATTATAATAATACGTTGGATAGAAATAGAAAATCCGCTTAGAAAATCGATACTTCTTGCCCACAAAAGCCGAATTCGCAAATACGAAACACAAGCGTGTTATTCGTGGAAATTTCAGTCTAATTGAAATGTTATGGAAGCGTCGTAAACAATACGCGACTCGTGCGGCGCCCACTCATTCGCAAAAGCAAGGCAAACATTCACGCGCCATCGGCAAACAAGTCACCGTCAAACGAATATGCAAATGGAGCACTTAAAATGCTAAATCACTAAACGCACTCGCTGAAAAACGAGGGCCGCGAGAGGCGGCATGCGAGCGAACGCACGCGCACGCATAAACGGATAATGTATTTGGTTATATTACCTGATACGAGCACTAGGACAATCCACATGATACCAACGAGGCTCTTCATCATGTCATTGCGGCGTCATCTCCACATCGCTGCTCGTCAATTACCTGCAACAATGCAAACGTCCAACGTTTATTTATAGGC
Source organism: Aleochara curtula (assembly GCA_963978815.1). Lineage (NCBI taxonomy): Eukaryota > Metazoa > Arthropoda > Insecta > Coleoptera > Staphylinidae > Aleochara > Aleochara curtula. Next base: position 8,740,739 of record OZ022221.1, on the reverse strand, counting down.
GTCGTATCTATCGATCGATCAATCTATTGTACGCGACGCACTAATAAATCAAGGATAATATGACTTATACCTAATACATTCGCACATTCTAAAGATTAAATAATAATTATTCTAATAGTCAATGCACCACTATTATCCTTCCATATAGAAATGGTTAACCTCGCATCCTTTCGCTTGTCACAGGAACAAAGGAGCAAAGACGATGATACAGCCCGCATCGTAATAGTTGCGAGATTAATGCGCAAACTTACAAACCCATCGCCCATTGAGTTTGCCGCCTTCAAGTGGTGCACTTGACGCACACGCCTCGCATGTATAAACTTAAAGCGCCTCCGAACACATGAGGCAGCAGCAGCGGCGGTGGCGGCGGCGCAAGTTAAACGCGTACGGTCTCAATTGTGCTGGCGAAACTTACGAAAGACTCGCCGAGTGATGAGTGTGATCGCATTTTGCTTTCACCTCGTGCACTAACGCACAAATGCAGATGGCGACGTACTAGCTCCATGTGCGCTCCTCCAGGGACACGTGCCAGGATAAATGCGTATACACCAAAGAGACCCGCACACCGGGATGAAAGTAAAGTGGGCTATCAAACGATGAGGATAACCCACTTGCTATTGAAGCTTTTTCTTTATGTCAAGCATTTTACCGCAATACCATTTTTTCATATGATAGTAAGTCATTTTTTTGGCATAGAAAAAGTTATTTTAAAAATTATATGAAATCCACCACAAAAAGCAAAAGTCCGGAAGAAAAAGCGGGTTATGGGAGTCAGAAGTCATCGGTTGACCCATTAATAAATAATATTCCTACGTGTCCAAGTTTTTTTTAAATCATGCAATTTTCTAATTATAGTGAAATTCACTCTATGAGCAATTCAAGAAAATCTCCCTGGGAAATTTAAACAACTTTCTCAGCATTTAAACTTGAGAGTAAAAGTGTACAAAAGCAAACAATTCGTAAGTAGCATAAATCATCTTAGATACTCTAAGTACGTGCGAGCAACACTTTCAATGAAAGACAAGATAAATAAAATGAAATGAGCAGTCGCTTTCATTGTACGAAAACAATGCTCACCTAGTTATCCTGCGCGCGCTCTGTAAATGACCTGTATGTGTGTCATAAGTTTATTGTTTATTAGACTGAAAGTCGCCCTCCATTCATTCATTCGCGTATGTGAATAACGAAATTTAATAAGAGACGCAAGACACTAATGGCGCTTCACGCGCGCCTTCACTACCATTTTATCCTTGCGCGCCAATGGGACTGAGCGCGCGAGAGAAAACACGGCGAGAGCAGGATAATTTATTTATTAACGTAAATTACGAGCCAAGTCGAGTAGGCGCACGCAAGCAACCAGACACACTCATTAACCCCACTTACTTTCGGGGGCAGCCGAGTTAATGAAAAATTATTAGTATTTCAGTGCGCTCGCCTCCTAAATGCTGGACATGTATCATTTCAACCTCAAGGGAGAATATCCATAATTTCCGCTTGCTGGGTTTTCGTTACATCCACCTCTCCATCGTCCCCTCGCTTCGCAGTCGAGTCATCACTTTCGCGCAAGTAATTGCGAGTTTAATTAAAATTATTCTAATCAATCAACTGACCCTCTCACTCACTTTTTGCGCTGTTTTGTGTTTGCTCAAGTGCTCGGACATTATATGACGTGTTATCAATTAATTACCATGCATTTGGTGGTTGCCGCGCACGAATAAAGTTATATTACGCCGCCGACGCGCTTAGTACCGCCGCCAGATGAACGAACGTCCATTAACTATTAACTACAACCGCGGGGGCGGCTTGTCCATAGCGTAATTACATACGGCTGTATCTTCCTCGTAAGTTTCCCCATTAAATTCGTGTTTTACTTTTGATTTTAGTAAATCCTGCTAATCAAAGTTATAACAATTATTAATAAATTTAATACTTCTCCCCCGATTATAGACAGAAAGTAGAAGAGAATATCACGAAAACAACACGTATGCTCATTTTTCTTAGCAAGTCACGCGACGAGAAAGTTTGAACTAAAAAGAAAAATTGTTTCTTCTTGCTTCCAGAAAATCCAGACTTTTTCGTATAAGCTGGCAATGGATAATAAATTTTCCTGCATTGATTTATGCCCTTCACTACTTACAAATTACTTTTGCTATCACAACAAAAATATGTACCCACTTACTGATAATTTTTTACGTGTTTGTCCCCTGAATTTAAAAAATTGAGCACTGTTATAAATCAAAAAGAGCTCTTAGAGTAGTATTTGCATCATGTTTCATTAAAATTCATAGATATCGTCATCACGTTTGTGAATAGCTGTTATACATTTCATCATTCCAAATCGGGGAATTGTTTGATTGATTTCCCTTATTTCCCCATTTGAATCACTCATTCATTTATCCCCAAGCCCCAATGCTCCGAACGGATAAATATAAATCATGCGAAACAGTTTCAACTTTTACGTTGCTTGCTGCCAGACATTCAGCAAGATACATAATCAGAGTGCTTATTATTTATTCGTACTAAACGAGAAAATGTAGCAAAAAAAGCAGAAAAGAAATTGAGGTAAGTAATGCCTATAGGCAAGTGAATGAAATTGAAAATCCAAATCGCACTCACATCGAGTTTATAATTTAATACACCTGTACGAATATTGACTCAACTGAAAATTGCATTGTACTTTTGCAGCACGAAGCTACACATGCAATCCGAGTGAGTACGTTGTATACCTGTAAGGTGTGCATACTCGAACGAAGCAATTTCCTTTCGACGCTGTCGCGTTCGATGGCGTTTGAACAACGCGAGCACAACATCAGGAGCACTACGTACTGCTTGCTATCGCCGTTATAATTTCAGTTTGCTGTTGCCGTTGCATGGAATAGGCTCATGAAGTCGTTGTCGTGAGTGCGCACGCGAATATTGATAATTCCCTTCTATTTGCCCTGCGTTTTCGCCCCGCGGCGGCATTTCGCGCATTCAACCGTTATGCTCATATGCATGATGCTATTAAGCCCTATATTACCTACCCCTCCACGCTCCACGCTGCACGCATGCAACTTTACGTCTCCGCGTGTATTATCGTTGTTAACCTATTCAGCGTTATCGCGATTTGATGATGTGCATAATGTGAAATTTATAATGTATTGATAAACCAGTCCGCAGTATTATGTGGAATTAATAACCCTGCCTGACAGGATTGTAAAAACCCTATAGCAAATTTCGTTGATACTTAGATCTCAAAGGCATTAGAGCCAACTGTTCCATTGAATTATGTATTAATCCATCTGAATTTACCAATAAAAACTAAAAAATTTCAATAATCTAGAAACTTAAACTTCTGATGGAAATACGCTTAGTTTTTTTCCGGTAATTTCCGCATAATTTCAGCTTAATTTTCACCGTTTAAAATCCTAATAAACTTTAAGAAATGTGCCAATAGATAGTAACAATTTCTCATAAAATTCCACTCTGAATTAACAAACAAAAAAACTCATTTTAAAGGAAAAATTCAATGAAAAAGTGAAGAGATTTTTTTCAAAGTCTATCGAGTTTACTTTGCAATCATGTTGTGAGAAAATGGTACTAAAAGCACGATCTATAATAAATGCGTTTCTGAATACATTAATCTGGCCATAAAAAATTTCACATTCCACTCAGGGAAGTAATTTATCGCGTGACTAATTTAGCAATCTCTGAAGTGTGCCAATGAGTGAGTTGAGTTGAGTGAACGACTGCACGAGCGAGTCAGCGAACGAGTGAGTGAGGTCATGAGCATCGCACATCGTAATCGTTAACGATCAGCCAAAAAGGACGAGAGCATGGTTGATATTCCTTTCAGGACACCCAACTTTACATTCCAAGTCAATGCCAGCATCTAAGAATTTCACCCTCGTCCATCTCTCTCCATCTTCCGCTTTCCCCATCACCCCCACAGTCCATTTGTGGACAATTGCGAAATTTTGTAATTTTCCCTTTACGATTACAATCCTGTCAGAATGGCAATGGCAACATTTAACTTCACACGTCAATGCTGGTAGCGTCGCTCGCGCAAAACTTGAAGGATAACTGCAGCGAGTGAATGGCAATGCAACGAAAAAGAAATAGAAGAGAACTTGTTGGCCGATGGAACATTTTGTCAGCGTGCCAATTGAAATAACAATTTGATTGCGCCTTAAAATAGTAATTTCAAATTAGGTACTTTACGCTTCTTTATGTCAAAGTTGCTCCTCATGACAGAATTGTCAAGTGCAACTTTTATTCTTTACGCATCATCAAATATTACTATTATTTGCTCAAACACTTAATTCCTCCTTGTTTCAAGAACAAACAAACTAACCATCAAACTTTTGTGTGGATGAGATAAAAATGATTGAAGATAAACAGTGATTGGCAAGTAACACAGCTTTGAATAGTTAACTAAGGAATGGATGCATCAAGGATGCATCCTTGAGAACGCGGGAGCCTTCATGAATATTCCGTTGCTTGATGGGTAGTAACAGTAACGCCGTCTTGTTATTCGCTCAAAGTAAAACAACTAAAATGCAAAATGTTCTTCAACATTTAAGCGAAGCAGCGTTTAGCGTTTAACAAGTTGTTGCAATGCATTTCAACGGCATCGTTACTTTAAAGTTTAAACATAATTAAAATAAAACCGTACAATTGATTTCGTGTTTAAGATTAAACTGAAAACCCGTTTTTAATTAATTATTTTTGAGCTTTTAATCAAACATTTACCATATTTTACCTTGCGGGTAATTCAACGCGCTGAAAGTAATTAAAAATTCCATTTTTAATTTGTTTCATCTTTCAGGTTCGAATTTCATATTATTTTGATGACTGATGATTTTAATGATGAAAATTTGATTGGCTCATCATATTTACAATGAATTGTGCAGCAATGAATAGCGCCAATTGCTTTAGACATAATTATGGAATATTCGTATCATGAATGCAATTAAAACATAACCAATTTTATTTGAAATGACGTTGTTCATTTTGTGCGAATGTAATTAATCATTTTTCAATGCACCCACTGCAATAATAACCACGATTTATTCTCTTGCAATATTCAAATTGCAGTTTGTAATTTGTCCTAATTCCATTTAATATCTACATTTCATTCAACAGCATATTTTATCAGCTTGCTATTAATCATATTCGATAGTAATTATCATAATTAAAATGCAACTTCACCGTTCATTCAATAATAAACCGAAATTACGAAAATTCGTATCCATCTGGTTTTTATTTCTTCTTTTTTTACAGGCGCATAAAAAAACGTTTGTCGTATGTCATGTTAAGCGGTAAACTTTCACAAGTCAAGACAGCGGGCGGCTGGGGGCGGCAAGGCTAACTACTACTATTCCGTTCTAAATAACATTCCATCTCGGGGCGCAGTTCATATTTTCTTATCCGAGCAACAACACGATCCTGAATAGAGCAGAACCACTTGCTCCTCTCATAAGTTTTGAAAGCTTACATCAACGCAGTTCCGTTTCAAACACTAAATACAGGATGTTTTCTAAACTTGCTTCTTAATTTCAATTTATATCCCATACCCCCCATCGATTATACTTTCAACACTCAACTTCCTACGTCGTTCATAGTACCTACTGTTTCTTGTTTCTACTATTCTTTAACACTAATCAGCTTTCGATGATGAATCCAAAGAATTCAAATGTGCAATTAAAGAACTAATCTTTCTTAATGGTGTTTGACTGTAGACTGTATGTGAATGCATGTTTATGAAACCTGATCTTGTGCCAATGCGCAAGTTGTTGATCTAGGATGTCATCGACGATGCAATGCGTAGCAATCAAGTAGCCCGGCCCTGGTTCCAGGTCGTTCTGCACGTTCATTTTGAAAACGAAGACGAACTGGGACAATCTCTGAATGAACCAAGAAGCGCGCGCGCCCCATAGAAGGATGCCAAAGAAGACAAAGCAAGCAGGAAACGAAAGAAGAAGAAGAAGGACGAAAGAAGCTCACGGATCGGTTTTTGAATCTCAAGCATGACAAGCTGACCTACTTTCATTTCAGCAAGGGCGTAAATGCATCCTAGGATTTTTCACCCCTTTCTTCCTGCCCGTAAACCTTATCACTTTTAATTCGATTTTTTATTGCTGAGCGCTGCCGAGTATATTTGACTTTAATTATCATAAAATTCATGTCTCGCTTGCTTATCCGCAGTTTATTATGTAAGTCAAGCCAAGTAAAACACAAGCGACACGAAACTCTTGACGCCATGAATATCAACACGATTTTATTTCAGTGAGTGGCGCAAAGAAAAATTCCAACTCCATAGATTGGAGTATGGTAACAATTTCCTTCAACTGGCACATTTTCATCCACCACCGTATTCAAGTGATATGTACATAGTACATGTACGTACGCTTGCTTTTGCTCTCGTTCAATGCATTTAAATGCATGTGCTATGCTTGCTTGGGAAGTAAATGTAAATACTCGACGATGCATTCGTAGACCGCAAAGCTAAACCGAAAACCGCAACAACTGCAAATCTTTGCTTCGAAAATGATAAATGCGTTCTTGTTCTTGTTCTAACATGTACAATATTCATTCTACCTTTGCTTCACTTACATGGCTGACCTAGCAATGTCATTCGACTCATGATGTTTCCAAATTGTTGTAACGAATCGTTGTAAGACAATTAAGACAGCACAAATAATAAGAAAATAAGAAAAACTCACGGTTAATGATGTGTATCCTCGTATGATTATCAGTATCTCAAGTAATAACCAATTCTTTCGACATCGTTTTTGCAATTGAGGTTATTTCAGCACGCGTCATGCTCTCCATTGTAACACTCGCGAAATTAAGATGCACTACTTGGTAAATATATCACTAACGCACTGCTAAGCTATTACTTGGTTTACTAAATGAATACCCGATTAATTAATACGCGAAATTAATAAATACACTACGAGTTCAGTAGACACGGTACGTATTGCACTAGGTAAACAAGCACTACAGTACGCGCAGGTAGGGGAATGTCAAAACGTGACATGACAAGGACGAGCGCTAACATCGGTAACAGAACAGCTGATGTGCATAGGTTGTATGTCGACTGTAGGAAGGTTAAGGTTATAGCTAGTGTGTGTTGTAGTATCATCATAGGTAGAAAGGTATGATTAATAGCAATAACTATAAACAAAGTGGTGTTATAAGTGAAACTACAACAACTCCAAGGTACTCCAAGGTAATTCCCAAGAAAGATTTGCAATCAGACTCGTCTGTTAATATAAACCAAAACAAATGGCTAGAAGTTATAGGCAAATCCATGAAATTCATTGTTGTTATTAACTAAGTATCTTAAGAGGTAAGCGATTATATCTTTGATAATGAAGGCATTTGCGGTACGTCCTAATAAATAAAATATTAGTGATAGAATGATTTCGGCTCAGAGTGCACATATGAACAGCTGATCAGCTGTTGTAAACAGACGGTACCAGAGAGTTATTTCGTGTTGATTTCGCCTATATCCACACAGGATTTTAATATTCAACTAAAATGACAGTCTCTACGGCCAAATGAAATTCTACTGAAACTTTTACCATTTGTTATTAAAGTGGTAATAAATGAAATACACCGTAAAGAGTAAAATTGCTTTGGAAAGTTCTGAATGCATAATTGGAAATTGGAAATAAATGTGATCCACTTACTCAATTCCAAAAATTAGCATAGTTTGTTGCAAACTCGATACGAATTTTAAACGCGAACACAGTTTTGCAGTTGATGAAAAAGTGCGGCGAATGCGGCCCATTACATTCGAGTGCACATCCCCCCAACCCCATGCTGCAAACTCGTAAAGTGCAGCAATACAGAAAGTTTGGGGCGGCGCGCATAAACAAACCACCACCACCTTCACGCGTATTTTGCAAAATTGAAAAGCGCTTACAGCTTGCCAATCCGCTCCTTTCAGCGATAAAACTTGACGCGGTCGATCGTAACTCTTAAATTAAATTGGTTTACCGGCTCCAAATTTATTTCTGATTCAATTATTGGCCGCCACGGCTTCTGATACTAACAATGCAAATTTCACTATCTGCTTTTCAGCTATAGTTTTGCATTATAAAGCATTGCATCAAAGGAAGCATAACATTTTTCTGAAATACATACATTGTTGACTGAAAGGGATACACACAAAGAATGAAAATGAAGGCGAACAGCAAGCTTTGAAAGCATGTGACACGAATATGTTTCGCATCGAGTTGCGTGTTCAGCGACGAATGCGAATATTGAAGCGATGAAATGTAAACTGGCAAAGAGCACAAGAGAAACATGCGGTCTCGGTGGGTTCAGCATTCAGAAACAACAAGAAGAAAAGAATAAAAAAAGAGAAATATGTGAGGTTGTCGAACGCACTGCAGCCGCATTCGTCGAACAAATTCAATCAAATATTTGATTTACTTTGGCTTCCAATCGAACACTCAAAAACTGTCATCGGTACCCAAAAGAATATGATATCATCATTCAATTGATAGCAAACTTTTAACATGAATAAACACGAGTACCTACCTCAACAGCAGTGAGCAATTAAAATCAATATTTAATTATTTCCAAATACCGCCGAACATTAATTGGACAAACAAGCAAAGCAAGCAGACAGGGGAATATAAATAAACGCAATCTAATGCAACGACAATGCATTTTAATGCAAGCAGCGCATAAAATTAGTTGTTGGCAAATTCAGCCGCAATTACGCATAACAATAAAGGCTGCATTTATTTGTTGAGTGCAGAGTCAACAAACGCAAACCGTTATTCATCTGCAATGCGTGTTTACGTGCAATAATAAATACGAAAATTAATTTGCGTATGCTCATTTTCTGCACTCATTCTTTTGTTAATTGTGATAACTATATTTACATTTAGTTTAAATATCTACTTTTATAAATCAGGCTCAACCAAGTAAAACTTCATATTATTAATTTCTCCATCTGAAAACTTAAAAATAATAATGAATAAACATAAACAGGATAAAAAGTTTTTTTCGGTAATTAAATTCGTTTACGGGTCTCTGAATTCCAAATATAAAGGAAAGCGGAATGTTTTAATGAACCCGCACATTTTGATTGCGCCTACATAATTAAGTCCTTAATTAATTGCTTGAAATAGTTTGCGCGTAATATTTTGACAATGTCAAACAATGCCATGCATGCCCAAATAGTTTTGAACAAATTTATTCACTCGTCTCATTTATCATTCGAAAGTTTATTGGGTTATTTAACCTTGAGTACCTAATATATTTTAATGAATTAATAAAAACACTCATTTTAAAAGTAATTTCCACGTGAAACATCACATTATTTTGCATACGAAAATATTCAGGTTTTTTAGTAGCACTAACGTTGGCAAAAAAATTGAATTTTTCATTACATAAAGCTCAAGCTTAGAAATAAAAGACGAACGTGGAACGTAGTATTTTGCAAGCAGTAAGCACATACTGGTTATTGAAGTAACCGGAAGCATTTGATAAATATTCCAACAGCAACGACCAGGAAGCGAAGAACGGCATGAGGGAAAAGTGCGCGCAAGTGTAAAAAATTTTTATCAACTTCATAAAAGCCTCTACTCAACGGGACTAAGTTGTAAACTTTTTCTTGCCATATTTCCGTCTTGCTTCGTCATGTGCTGCGTTTTCCCATCACTGTTTGGGGGCAGGCAATTTTATGACTTCCGTTAACTACATAGTTGTAGAACAGGAAAAAAATAAGGCGAAAAATAAAAGTCAATTGCCGTTTAAACCGTTCATAATTTCTTATGATATTTCTAATTATATTGTCGTATTTTATTTTATTTATTTCTAATGAGGAAATATCAAACAAAATGATATTAAATGTGTAGTCACATAGTCAGGCTATAAGTAAATTAAATCCCAGCAATTTTTCAGTACCCTCTCGCCCCGCAAGATGAAATTAGCCCTACATGCCAATAATTAGAGGGAACCATCATTCAGCTGTAAATTTCTCTAGAAATTCTTATTTTAAATCAAGTAACTCATTCTTTAGAAGTATTTTCATTCATCTTAACCTTCTAACCTTTCAAGGAGTGGCTACCACTGTAATTTAAGGGAATAAAAGCCCTAATATGGATTTGATTTAATTTTAATCAGTAGTACATACTACCTATACGAATACATTATATCTTAAGTATGTTTCGTCGCTTTAGTGTATTAAATTTAAATATTACAAGAAATGTGCAGAACATGAAGCGAAAACCCTGGTCAACGTATTCCCATTTCTTATTTCTCATGGGGCATGCGGCAAATTGTAAAGGAAATCCTAATTTTTCTCATACATGAAAGGGAAAAGTTTTTTCACAACTAATCCAAAATTCAAGCTTAGATTTAATGTTGCAAAAGTTAAGGAAGCGTACCGATTTTATCTTTCCTCTTTCACTACGATATTTCGCATGGGACAGCGGGAAGAGTCGTTCATGCATGCATTCAAAGCACATTTGATGCGTAGGGACCAAAAGCTCGGCTTTCCGGAGAGAATACTTTACGAAAATGTTCTACGCAACGCAACGTTATGCGTTCTTTGTGCATGATCATGGTTTGCATATTTTGAGATTACAGTCAGATCTGATAAATAATCGTTCGATATTTCGCTGATAATATTATTTGGAATTATCCTTTTATTATATTATCATATAATGTTCAATCTTAAAAATTTAATTTTCAGGTTGTAGATGGGATTTTACTGTATACTTGCTAAAGCTTGGTTAATAATGGTTGTGGGAAATAAGGAAGCAAAGAGCGAAACGTAAAAGTATCCATGTGTGTAAAACTTGTAGGCTGGAAAATTGAGACATTTACCATCCCTGAATCATCCTTAACAAAAACACAACATACACGCGTATGAAATAAAACATAAACTTTATGTGTCATCTAAATATTTTATTTAATAATTCTTTAATCCATTCGTTGGCACAACTTTGGCATATTTTTTCATCAAAGTGAAATGGGAAATCGAACAACTCGTACATTTCCTCTATCACAATTGCAATTGTTCCCCTCGATGTCCTTTTTTGCATTGTTCAATATGCAGTTGGTTTTTTCGACATAATGCAGACAATTTGCGTGCTTTTTATACGATGACTGAATGCAGAAGCTGCAACAGTTGGTAATGCGACAAAAACGAAACGGAAGATAGGAAATTCTATTGACTAAAATAATTAAAAGGCATGTTATATTAAAAAATGATAGATATTTTAATATTGAATTCAAGCGGAAATGAAATAAATTCTGAATTTAATTAACATGTTATTTCGAATGTGGAAAAAGATCAAAGCAAATCCAATATCCCATTGCATTTTACACAATTGTAAAATCACGTCACATTTTGCCACACACTTGAACGAATGGACGCGCATTTATCACTCGAAATGCGAGCGAGATATTCGCTGACTATCCAAACAATCCTAACAATCCGTTGGAATAATCAGCAAATTTAAACCGGATTTGGGAAAAAATCACCAACCTGACAGAATGAAATACACATCCCGAATACGGAGCGATTCATGCGCTGTGTATTCCATGGGGTTGGTGAGTAATGGAAGGAATAACCAAACGAAGCCCAAATCCCTAACTTCTTGATTCCGGGAACGCGACGCTTGAATGGCCTTCTTCTTCATCCCGACCCTTTCCAACTTATCGTCAAGTATCAGGACTTGTACGTAAATCACGAATCACACGTTATCAACGCTTTTCACTATCGATAATCTGAATATTCCTCGCAATATTCACAAGTATATAATTTTAATGATAAAATAATTTATAAATTTGTTTATGACATGAATTTAATTAGTTGAAAATTAATTAATACATGCATCAAAAAGTTTGTGAGTGAATTTGTACGATAATTGTCCAAAAAGTTGGTACATGTGAAAATTAATTACTGGACTAATGTACGCGCTTAAATATTAATGAATTTACTTGCCGCAAGTAGCAATTCCAATAATGTGATGTACGTTAACTGCGCGCATATGTGCGAAAAGAGAGAAAGGTGAAACGTGAAATGTATAGAGATGGAAAATCCACCCTCCACACTGACAAACGCGTGCAATTTATCCATAAGAAGGGTGATAAGTTTTAACAAAGTTGCGTCGTTAGGTGCGCAAAGTGTATTAGAGGAAATTTTGAACTGGATTTTGCGCGCATTACAGCAAACACAACCTTAGGCCTAAAACTACCCTCGGGCTTAATACTTTCCCAAAGAAATTTCTGAAATTTCTAATAACATCAAACGTTTCTTAAACATTCAGTGGAGAATGTAAGGTGGAAATTATAGTTGAGTTTCTACTTCTTTCCAAGCGCGTGTTGCAATTTACATTCACGAAGAAGAACTATGAAAACAAGTCGTTAGAAAGTAAAACAAACTACAAGGATAGTTTACGTTTAAAAGTACATAAAGTTGAACTTAATTGCACGTGTTTTTGACTAAAACAGTTGTTGTTCAAAGCACTTTTTGCTTTATATTGTTTTTAGACACCCAATAAGAGCGGGAAGGCAACAGTCACTCTTTGTATGCTCTTTATTGCAACCCCGTACAGCAATTACGCATGGCAGGACGTTATCTAGTTTTGCCAACTGGGGAGCAAATCACACAATCAAGATTTTACTCTTACAGAGTGTTACAAACTGCTGCTAAATTCACATTTACACCATGCAAATGATAACCAAAGTAGGTATTGCTATTGGGTTTATGCGTGTTCCAGTATAATGTAAATAAAACAGGTGGGAAACAACGCATGACAAAAGTGTTGTGCATATTTTATTGGCAATCTTGACGTTGTCGTTACGCGACCAAGCCCAACACCACTAATTGCGGTGATAAATGTGATAATCATGCTGGCTGATACTACAACCCGCTGCTCTGAATTCACAAATAGGAATTTTACATTTTCATTTTCAGTCATATCACTGAGCATATAAATTATTCGCGTTATCAGTTAATTGAGAGCTATTTACGTGTTCTGCTTTTACGATTTTTGAAAATATAAATTATATTAATTAGCAGGTATATACTTGCAATAATAATAATTAATGCTGATTAGGTCAAAATTTATATTCCAATACACATATGAATTAATTTGCTCATAATTCAAAATGAATTGAACCGGAACAGGAATTAAACTCAATGCTACTACGAAATTCCATTTTGAATAATAAATAAATGCAAATTTCTAATTAGCAAATTGCTTTTTTGATTATGAAGATTACAAAGCTCACGTACGAAAATCAATACAAACATTTATCTGGAGATTTGTTCATTACTATGTGTTTAACAAGCGCTGAAAACTAATTATGAAAGGATTAGGATTACCTCTAGTCCAATGAAAAGTTTCGTGAACAGATGTAACTAGGTACAGTTTGCGTCTAACTCGTTATTTTTTCTTATAACCTTAGTGGAATAATGAACATGATACTACTAATTTTGATTGCGTTGTGCGACGTTCAGGGAGCGAATGAAACGTGCCAAATAAAACTATAGTAGCAAATCCCATCCATCCATCCATCCATCCATCCATCCTGGGAAGTTACGACTTGTACAAACTCCACAAGCCCACAGTACGCGTCAATTTGTGGATGTGCGTTCGTATAACGTATACGAATGCAGGCGTTGCGCAGCACAAACAAGAATAAACTTTCTTCTTCCTCGGCAAACACATCTAATATAACAAACTCATTCGCAGGCAGGCCACGAATCTGCTTCACTCCGATGGACTATCAGTCTGCATCTGGCTATTTAGTCTTCTTGACCAACTCCAGTCCAGTACACTCGCACAATTCGGCTTATGTAATCTGATCACACGACTCAATCTCTATTTTTTTCTCGGACACAACTAATAAAAACCTCATAAACCACGTCCGTTTTTAGATTCTCCAAAAAACAGTGTTCAATTATTAACGCGCGTATCAGTGTCCTGTTTGATTGCTTAATCAACAAGCACATTTCAATGCAGTACGCATATCGAACACCTGAATGTGATCAAGGCGGGTGGCAACGGAGGCGGCAAGTTGGAAACGCACATTGCATTCACAATTACCGCAATACACACGATTCCCAAATTACTGGTGTTGCATCATTTCAAAACACAATTTGCACACAAATTACGTTCTGTATCATGTCTGCACCAATAACCACCCATGTTTCATGATTATACCCGCATCTCATCCGTTTTCGGTGTGTCAAAGAATATTACTTTTAGCTTAATTACTCCGCCATATTCACAAATATCGAGAAATTTCAAATATAAATAGCTAAAAGCCCTAATTACTCCAAATTTTGAGCAAATTTTGAATGATGAAGGTGAAACGTGAAAAGTACTTTTAACATTTGAGGGTACAAACTAGATTAAAGGGTGAATTATTTATTTGAAACAAATATTGATACTTTAAGAATTACTTGAAATAATATTAATATAAATGGGGATTTGACTGTATGTACGTAAACAGACTTGTTTAAACGTCAGTACGTTTCGCGTTGTGTCCATTTTCAGTAAATACAGCGGCAGACGTCCATTTGCATGCAATGCTAGGCATGAGAAAGACAAAAAAGAGGATAGGGCATTGCAATACAGCCGCCAAACACGGCGTGCCGGATGCCATTCGTATCATTGCCGTTGTGGCACTGTTGCCAGTGGTGCTGTCGTTGCCATGGCTTCATTGTATTTCGACTACTTCCACTGCATTGCGCGATCCCGGTGATAGTCCTTTACACGTTTGTATGCGTGATGCCAAAGCGAGCGTTAAATTTATAGTTGACAATAAAGCATGCGGTCGTCAGTTGTAAATTTAGACGGTGGCGGTGGCGGTAGAGCACGCACGTTGAAAAGTAAATTCAAAATGCACAAATTATGATTACGTCTTAAATAAACAATAGTTGCATTAACACCATGACCTGATACAAATCCATTTCCGCTCGAATTAAAACCAATGGCCATTCCATTCCGTTCCGGTTCTCGGCTGATTCCACGCAGTTAGTTGAATCACCTGGGCTCCCATCGGAGATGCGATGCGAGCGGTCGAGAAGCCAGCAGTCATTTCAATTCGAACGGAATCTCTTCCGAATGTGTCGAATAAACACGCATATAGAGCGAATCCGGGCCGGATGGAGTGGAGTGAAGGCATCCCAATGCCCACAATAGATGCTCCCTGGTGTTGCGCTAGTGGTAGATGGCTCGCAAGGATAATGGAATGCCAACAGCGCTACAATCACATATTGATTGCTCACTCAATGGGCAAGACGAAGAAATGCGCCTATTGCCATTTGGCATTCTCTTGGTGCGACTGAGAAATCCACATTGGGATTGTGTCAAAGTCAAAATCGTACCCTTGCGTAAAGTTGTTCGATAACTGATGGTCGATACTTGTATCTAAGGTCTCCTTCTTTTAAGGAAGATTGATATTCATCCCTTATCTTTGCGACGATAGTAATATTAAATACTTTTGCTATTTTAAAGGATGAAGATTGAGCAATTAGAAGATTTTTCTTGATGAGATTCGTGGTTCAAGAAAGCCAAAATGAAAGAAAGGCTTTAGTCAACATTTCGCACCCTAATAAAGAATGTAAACGGACCGCGCACTCCTTTCCAATTACCCGTTTTTCTTTAGTATCTCCGTTAAGTGCGACGATTGTAAATCGCTCCTTGGCAATTCGCGCGTCGTGCACCTCTGAAGGGGAAGATGAAGAAGGATAAAGGGAAAGAAGTGCTCGAGGGAAACACCCGAAGGGCGTACGGACAAATATAGGTACCTACTACAAAGACGCAGAAGGCACTGCTGTAAGAAATTAGAAAATAAATCCAAGAGTTGACACTTTTTCCATTAGCTCTTGAATATGAAGAGACTTTGACTTCAGCTCAAGAAACCGGAAAGATTTAAATATAAAAATGAACGTTTTGTTGAGTGCTTTTTTCCGCTAAGCGTTCTTTAACTACTTACACTAAATTTAATCAATCTTATTCATTCGTAACGAATTGTTTAACTATTTGTCACCTGAGTGAAAAAATAATATTTAAAGCCACATTTATTCTATCGATTGCATTTTTCAAAAGGTGTAGTAAAAAAGCCGCAAGGTAAACCTCTAGACAATTATCCTGGTTCTATTGGCTACTGACGCTTTCAGTGCTAGTGGCATTTACGAGCTGAGCTGGTCTATGTCTCCTGCAGGACACTCGGGGGAAAAGTGAAGAAAAACGTTCGGACGCAATGGGCCATACGCGTAAGCATGCGTTCGGGGCATTCAACATTGCGAGTTTTTACTTTTGTCCTGTTCGCCAATACATCAGCGCAGTGTGCAGGACACTGAAGTCGTTTTGTTCTCTATGCGCGTAAAGTTGCATGCGTTCTTACACAGGGAGCATTTAAATCGAAGCCGTCGGATTTATATGCTCGCATTTTACGGGCACGCGGATTTTTTCCAGCTCGCTATTGCAGGATTTATTTCAGTTTACGGCTTTGTCTTTTGTTTGCATCCAAACACAAATACGCTCGTAATTTTTATGAGATTTCTGATTTTCAGAATTTAACGATTTTAAATTTTAAAACCGTTAAATACATATCAAAATTGATAATTAAATTTATTCATATTCTGGTCATAATTTGCCCAGAACATTTTTTCAAATGTCTAATTTACCTGTATTAAAAGTGTTGTAAGTTTTAAACGATTGGAAATATGCTAAAATTGGTGATGAATAACACGGAATTTGTAGAATCTGCTGCTCTGACCTAAATAAATAAATGGGTTTAACAAGCAGGATAATTGCATGCTGTGAAATTGTAGGTCAACGAGGAGAGGTGCTGGAATATTCGAGTCGCCCTCATGCTGGTAGAATTTGCAATAAAAAGAAAGCAGAAAGAAGAAATGAACTGAACGAAACTATGGACGAGCACACACATTCGACCGGAACTAATAGAAGGACATATAGAATTCGACTGAGACAGAGTTGCGGAATCGCAAAGTGTGCAAATGACACAGACAGAAAGAGGAAGACAAATGACAAAAGACCATCACTCGCACACGAGAATTACACCGCGCGCCTCCAAGCAAAATAAATGATTAGGACTTAAAATCGGGTTGGTCCTTGAATTAATTACTTACGACAATGCATATAGATATATGTCGAGTAATTTGACTAATTTCCTCCCTCAAACTTAACCTCGGACAAATCAGACGTCGTCACTCACATTCTATTAAATTTAGCACGACGCGAATCAAAAAGTAAACGGAGAAAGTAATGAGGAAACAAAGTTTCGCGTCAAATTTTAATTGAAACCACAAATAAATTTAATTACCCTTTTTGAATGGGAAAACAACGGAGCAGAAATGTCATTAAAAAGTCGAAAAGCTGTGTCTTAAAAGGACATTGCGATGAGAAATGCGCGCGCCTCGGAGAATAATGAAACGTATTAATTAAATTTGATTACGCTTTGCGCATCGATCCGGTCTCTGGAATTAACAAGAGAAATGACGATAACGCTTTTTGAATGCAACGAAATGTACTGAAATATGCAAGCGACCCTAACCACGCATTCGGAAATAAAAACACATTTCTGAGGTACTTCACTTGAAGAGAGTGAGTAACAACTCTCTCGTATCGTTGATATTACTCTTGTTACGAGTCGCTGCCGTTGCCGGCGTCACCGCCAGTGCCATTATTGCGTCACTTAATAGCCGCCGGCGGTGCGTGTATTTCTTATGCGAGCTTATGCCCTCGAGAGCGGCCACGCAACTTGCCGCCGCCGATTATAATTACATTTAATCGCAAGATTTATTCATTCATTCAATTACAATTTACGAGTTTCATGACCGGAAGCGAATTCTGCTACGCAATTCTCCGATTTTCGTCATAATTCATAATCATTTTCACGTTTTCATGTCACATACAGCGTATAGAAAACACGAAAGTATAATTTAGTTTGAAATACGTTGTCTCTTATTTCATCTTCAGTCATTAGCAGGATCTTCTTTAATATGCTTAATAACGTGGAACGTAAATAAATATTATCATTTGAAATGTTTTGCAAGCAGAGCGGAAAATGTAAAGTAAATAAAAGCAAAAGAGGACATTTGATTCAGTGAAATTATGAGTGGAATTTCGTGTACATGAAATGTTTACCTGTAATTTATGAGTCTATAGCTTGCGAATGTTATGCTCGCTGAATACACACCAAATTAACTCCGATCTACGATGCGAGCATACTTGTACACTACATTAGACTACATACATAGCACCCTTGACTACAGGGAGCGGCGACGGCGGTGGTGGCTCATTGACTACATACAGTTACTTCGCCAGCCCACCGAAGCACTTGACATTCCAACCCATCGTTGAAGTTTACATTTCCAAGCTGATTTGAACACTAATAATTAGTTAAATCTTTATTATAATTTCCTCATTTTTAATGCGCTATACCTATACTCAAATTGATTACACTACTCTTAAAACTCATAAATCAAATTCTAATCTCGATATCATGCTGTAAAAATCTTTAGCGACACGTAATTATGATGATAGTAGGATGTTTTCAAAATTATTACAACTTACTTGAGATGAAGTCCTTACAGAGATTGAAACAATTGTTATTTAACTCTAATTCTTTACTTAATTAATAGATTTGCAACGAATGTTTATATTTCAAAAACTAAAACATGTAGCGTGAGAAATCATAATCAGGAAGTTTATTATAATCGCGCAAGTTGCCTGCGTGCAGTGAGAAAGTCTTTATCCTGATTGCACTCCTACCTTTGTTTCAGTGTGTTACAAATCCTCATTGTATTGAGCGTTCATTAGGGGTATGCAAGCCAAACTAGGCAAGCAGCCAACTTGGATGAGAAATAAGAAATTATTATGCATTTCTCATTGATAATTTCAATATGTACTTCTTTGAAATGTGATAGAGGCATTAATTTCTTCCTATTACAAGTATTCCAAGTAAGTTTTAGGTATTAAAGTAAGTGTAAGTATACAAAATGATAACAAATTGCATCACTAGTAAAATTTAAGCTAATGCAACACGATCTCTCGCATTCAATGGCAAAGTTTTAATAGTTTTTCGAGTCATTTGCTCAGTTCGCAAATCGTCAAACTTTTCACTCGCCACCCCGCAGAACGCAATCTATTTATTAACGCCACCCTTGATACGTCTTCGCATTTATTATATATACACATTGTTGCCGTCCAATTACATTTCGCTACGGATCAATAAATTTTCATTTCAATTAAGCAAACTTTTAACGCATGCTCACGTCCTTAAATAAAATAATTGCATTGGAACTTTCGACGAAACATGGGTAGAAAGTTTGAAGGATAATTGAATATTAAACCAATTATATTCGCATGCGTTTTTGAATATTAATTAGTTTAATTCGATTAAGAAAAATGATGAGACAAAAGAGAGAAAAATGGGATGAACATATCATAATGTTTTGGAATGTGTATCGAATTGAATAAAATTTTTGGTCTAGTGCCAAAAAATGCACAAGAGAATAATTAACATCATAAAACATCTGCGCCGACTTTATGAAATATGTAATAGTGGCAACTCACATCGTTTGCGCCATTACTGTATTATACTCGGAAGTTTCCACGTCCTCGTTCGACAATAGGATATGCATGCTTGTTCCGCATTATTTTTCTCGTCTCGTTTTTGTTCAAACTATTTATTTCAGTCTCGCGAATTTTTGCCGTCGCTCGCGAAAAATTCTTGCTGTATACACATCAACAATACGAGCCAATTATTTACGCATTATGAACGATTTTCCACTCACGTAATTGTCGAACCGAGCACTTTTCTGTTTTAATGAAAGAAATAAAGCAAAGTGTGGATTTTAATTTAAATTTTCATCAATATCTCGAAAAGTACTAAAGATATCATCAAAATTCCTGCATTTTTCACAAGTCTTACAAAGAATTAAAATAGTCTATCGCAAATTTGTTGGACGCATACTTAACTTGAAGAGATTATGTTAATTCTTCAACTTTTAGTTTTTGTTGAAAGTTGAAGTATTACATAAAACCTAAAATCTCTATCCATTAGAACATAGGAAGGTAATTAACTCAGGAGCTCCGTATCATTAATTGAAAATACCATTTCTTTGATAAGAAATGTGATCTAATTTCATGAATATCTCGAAAAGTACTAAAGATATCATCAAAATTCCTGCATTTTTCACAAGTCTTACAAAGAAATAAAATGGTCTATCGCAAATTTGTTGGACGCATTCTTAACTTGAAGCGATCATGTTAATTCTTCAACTTTTAGTTCAAGTATTACATGAAAACTTAAATCAACTTTTTTCGCAATGTTTCGCATAAAATCTCAAGTTCTAATCTGTCGATTCTCTTGAAATTTGCCCAGAATATTCTTCATATATCTCCCTATGGTAGGAACCAAGAAAACCATAAAATTTTTGTCTAGATATCGAATATAATACACCCTTAACACTATGCGCACTTCAATCTGCGTTCTTTATTGCATATTAAATGTTCTTCGGAGTAACTCGTCAATGGCACGTCGTTGAACACTCTTGAACTACTAATAACGTTGATGTAGTTTTGCAATCTACAAAGTTATCACAAAGTTATTATCACCAACTTATCACTTTATCACGTTGATGTACACTTTAATTTACCCAAAGATAGTTGGGTTCTGTCTAATCTTCTTAAAATTAACCTCGGCAAAAAATTGAAAGCATTTTGACTAAATTAACAATCATTTATTACAATTATTCATATCTTATAAAATGTACAAAATTTTTACTGGGCATAATTTAGAATTTTCAAAAAACTCATTTAAATTCGCACCAAGAGAATTTTGGTACGTGTACCAAAACAGCATAATCTCATGGTGAAAGCTTCAAGCTTGAATATTTATACGCTTGAACGGCGTTGGCAATAGAACCAAAGCGTTGGAGGCGGCAAACGTGGAAGTCGGTGAGGTTAAATTTACACGAAATAACCAAACGCGCCACGTTAGATAACGACTTTGCTTCGCTTACAACAATATACTGAATGATCACAAAAATAATCAATCAAAATCTTTAAACTTGTGATGAAAATTAATTTAAGAACAGTTACAATCATTTTTTTTTATCATTCAGTAATTATTTAACATTTTATTCATATGAAACGAAATCCTAAGCAACGCAAGTAATTATAATTGGAAAATTTGATGAATTTCGAAATTTAATAAATGCAAGTAGAGTATTTAGTGACACTCTGTATAAACACATGCATCAGAACAATGAATGCTTTGCGATACGATTCTAGCATGCACGGTGTGCACTTCTACTCTTCAACCGCCCCCCCAAAACACCCCCGAATACCGTTCAAGTGGTGGCCCACATGCATAAACACATATCACCATTATTTGCTCGGTTGCCTTCGCTCCCCCAGGATTTACGGCGAAACGAGCTGTTTATGTTATTTTAAGCGACGATTATCAACCCTTTTCTTAATTGTTATTTTTTAATTAATCATCATCTTTTCACTCCCACATAAAATCATTCTAGTTTACAAATTTTGGATCTATTTCATTTAATTCATCACAACCCATCCACTAGATAACAATAACTTTTATATATATTCCCGGCCATTTTCCGTTTTATTATCGTTGGCTAGCAACAAATACGAATAAAATTTTAATGCCTTGCACTTTATTGGATCAGTATTGCTTTATTGCCGTGCGAGAAAACAATTGAACTTTTTCAACCCCTTCATAAAGTTATCCTTGTAAATTTTAATTTTCATGTAAACCACATCCTTTCTGTCCCCACAACCCTCTTTCTCTCGTCCTTTTTTATACTGGTCTAAGTTACGGTCAATTTGCGTCGCACCCAATTTGGATACGCTTTTTACGCCGTTTTCTTCGTCTTTTCTCTTTCATAAATATGTGAACGAAAAGATCAACTGGAACGACCTGCATCCCTAGTGAACTATACAAAGGGAAACTGTCCTTAGCGTTTGTCCCCACATACACATTCGCAAGCCATCTTTCATTTTTTATAGCTGCGTTGCCATTTTTCCAATTTCAGCAAAACCCTCCTTTGCCCATACTTGTCACATTTTCAACAGAGGGTTTAAAAGTCTACCAACCCTAAAAATTTAATTGTAGAAATAATATGCCTTTTATAAATCAATAATCTCGAATTAATACAAAAATTATTTCCTTTTCTTGCTATTTTTCTTTTTACGTCATTTTTAGTATTTCATGTTTGGAAGTGAGGAAAATCACTTCAAAGGGTGGTGCGCGTTCAACCGCTTCCCGCTTCTATGCACGTATGAAATGCAATTTTTCACGGTTTTCTTATCAAAGTAACGTCATTTTTCAATTGAGGTATCACTGAAACGTACTTCCAACTTTCGAATTGTAATAAATACGTGGTTACTAAATTCTCAAAAATGAGGGTTAGTTCAATGTGAAATTGACCCACTAGGGGTACCCCCGTTCAGCTTCGTTGTCTTCAAAAGTTATAATGATAAACCCAATTTTTCAATCATCTGTATTAAAATACAGATGATATAACGTACACTCTACCCTCTTAAAACTCATAATTCTCACAATGCTATCTATGTTTAAAAGCAAATATTTATTCATTGAGCGAATTAATGGACGCAGACAAGAAATTCTAGCCATTAAATGAACTCATTATATTTCTTTCATTACTCAGCTCTCCATAATTTTGCTTCGCAATCTTCACTTGGCCATCCATTAATTATTATGGTACATTTACTTTCTCGTGATTATTTTCATCGCTAATCTTCATTCAATGTAGGAAAATTTTCACGAAGAAAAAAATTAATAAATCCTGCTGACGTAAGTAACAAAACCTTTGGTGTTATAAAAATTTATTTGATATTCATAGATTATTAAATGATTACAATTGACTGACATAATAAACTTTTCCAAATATTACCGATTTCTTTTAGGAATGTCAAACAAATTTCACTTCCCTGGTGAGTTTACGAAACTATTGAATTCTTAGTGAAAATAATAATTGTGCAAATCAACAATAACAATGCCAATTATAATGTTATAATAAACAAACGGAAATTCATATCAAATACAATAATGGCACGTAAATTTGCATACAATTATCTAGAAATTTCCATACGTTATTCAAAGTTGAGTAATTTCAGTGTTCTATTACCTTTAGAATGGCTTTTATCGCTGATGGCGTGCACGTCATCTTTGGGGATTTGCGGTTTACTTACGTAGCATCCCTTACGCGCGATAACCGTGTCAGAATCCACCCGTTGGACTGACACGTGTCATACACACATTGGCTTTCAGCGTGCGTCGAGTTCTTTGTTCGCACCCCGGCCGAACAAATGAATAGCAAATGGCAAGCTGCGGGTGGGTTAATGAGACGAACGCGCAAGTGCTTCAGAAAAAGTTTTGATAACTTTTGCGCACAGAACAAAGAACTGCGTGTGTGAACCAAGCCGGGGGTGGGTGCGGCGTATTAAGAACAAGCAGATGGCGTTCGCAGCACTCGTAAAAAGTTTTCACTCGCCATGTAGTTTGTTAGTTTCAGCGATCATCGAGTCAGACGGCGCTCAAAGTGCGGATGCGTCGATTTAATTAATTGCATTTCGGACGCAAAAGCAAAGTTTTTCCATCGGCTTTTAACGCACCCCCCAAAAATGCTGCAGAATTATATCGCATTACAACTTTTCAATCACAAATCGTCATTCAATCGTTCGCAGTCGATGAATTCTTATAAATTTTTGTTGCTTTCTTTTCTCACTTTTACAACTTTTGTTATTGTTGGTTAAATTTTTATAAAGCTCGATTAACAATATATCTCTACAAATAGATAAGAAATAAATCTGTATAAACCGTGATTTGACCAACCCCTGAGGCTAGCAAGACATTAAACACCCTCAAATCGAATGTCAAAGCATTTTACGAGTGTAGATGTCGTTTTTTTGCAGAGAAACAGTGCGTGCTTGAAATACAAGCAAGTTATCCACCCCAGCACTCAACTCAATAAGGATAAGTTTCCTGCAGCGTGCAGTCGTATAAAAGCGCGTGTTAGTTGACTCCTGAGAAAGTGGAACGGGGGCAGTAATGCATTTCTATTCATGCCTGATTCGACTGCGATTGCAACTCAAAATGATTTGTGACTTTTACTCGCAATATTCCGTTTTGGCATCGCCGTAAATCTTCCACGTCGTTTTGCTTCCCTTTTTACTCGGTTCTGCTCTTCTTCGTCTGCGATTCTTTCCTTCCAGCTATCCAGATACGTTAACTGAAGTCGTACAACTTCACCTACAACTGAATTTTAAACTATTGAGTCTTGAACTAGCGCTATCTTGAGCTATCAGTTAAGCGCACTGGCATTCGACGTGCTTCTGAAACCCGAAATACGGTGCTTAACAAGGCCCGCTTTTCGCTTTGAGCAATTCGGGAATGTTTTACGAGCGACATGAGAATAATGCCGAATAAAGCGTATTATAAGTAGTTAAAGCTATAGTACTTGTTCCGATTTTCCCACAGCTAGTTTAAAAATACGAATTATCTTTCTACATACAGAAGAAATTAGTTTATTCCCCTAAATAATAATAATAATGGAAAAACTGCTTATGTTATGTTTATACTAGATTTATCTTCTCTTTTAGACTATTATATTTTTAGAAAATGTTTATCATCCCTTAAACTATAACTTAGAAAGTCATATCCTTAATTGCAAATATCACTTTTACCTCTTAATCATTCATTCATCATGAGAATTTGATTAAGATATAATTGATGACTATGTTTAATATTTGATAAGGCATGTAGCTATCTTCCTTTACGCATTATTATCACAAATATCTATTAGGATAAATCTTCCCTTATGCCCCAACGCATGCGGGTAGTTTTAAGTATGTGAGCGTGCGTGTCGTGTTTCGAACAGAAATGAATCAAGCGGAATGACTATGTCATATTTGAGCACGGCCCTTTTGGAGGGCTGAGCAAAAGAGTAAACAGAACGTGGATACGTTAGCTTGGCTATCATCTCATCATATTGAGATTATGTTTATTGTTGTTTGCTTACTGATGCGTTTGCTTGCATACTCTTAAATTCATTCCGGATATTGCCAGTGGACGAAGGAATCCTCTTTCCTCTTGAATATGTACATAATACAAGATATTCTCTACTATCCTGATTACTTTTATTCCATTTTCAATTTTACACCACGTTTCATTTAATTTAAAAACCAATTCACTCCTATTTGTTGTTTCGACCAAAACAGCAAATTTGATTTCAAAATTCATCATTTCTCTTTGACATTCATGTTATTGCAATTTTAAATAATGTATTTTTATGGTAAATCATATTTTAATATTTAATCCATATTTGTTTTCTAGCTTTATTAGTACCATAAACCCTTTGTGCTGTTTGTGAGAATAATAAAAGGCACGTAACATAAAAATATCATAAGAATAATAATAATTCTCGCAACTATTTTGCATTTTAATATGCTCATGAAGTTCATTGCTTCAGAATATATAAAACGTTATCACCATATGCAATTCCACTATTCATACAAAATGTGCAAACAGCAAGAAGCAGGTTAATAATACTTTTCACCAACGACAACGACCAGTTCCAGGGAAAATACGTAAATGATAGTGAAAGTTATAAAAATTCAAATTACTTAAATGCATAAACAGGACAAATTGGGAAATTTGTGCAACTTTTAAATTGAATAACACTACCTACTAATTTTCCATTATCCTTTTTAATAAGAGAATAAGTAAATAATTCATTGAATTGAATTTGCAATTTCTCTTTTTCATATAATGCAAATGCACTATTTCTTCTTTTGTGCTTCTTCTCACACTGGAGACTCCTTTCGTTCAATTGAATTGGACGGAATTGGTATCGAATTTCTACCTCAAAGAAACGCGCAAAAGACTTGAGACAAAACTCCCCAGACGGACTACGGTTTTATTGTTTCACTTATTTCCTCTTTGGCATTCACTTTTTGCGACATCTTTATCATTTTCTTGCCCATTGGCACACAGACGAACGAACGATACGCTTTACTTGGCCGGGGAAATAAGGACGACAAACAAACCACAGCTTGAACCAATAAAAAAGCAAACAACGTGAAAGCACAGATGTGAACGGCAAGAGTTGGGGAGGATGGGTGAAATGCGCGCGAAGCAATTGAAAACATCAATGGCCGATGATGAGGAAACGAAATGGACGAGAAGCGAAATATTCATGCGTCATTGACACTCGGCAAGCAGCTGATGCTTGAGTTTTTGCGCATCACAAAAGAAATTACTTCCGTGATACTCTTTCGTTCATCATCCACAATGGTATTAAGGGCCTACTTCTTTACTACTCGCTGCCTGTAACAACATCGATGAGCCCAATACCAGAAGCTTATTGTCCTCCGACCGATACTTGCCGTTCAAAAAACGAAAAGTTTGCCAAAGTTTTTTAATTTACTTTCAAATACACTTTTATATCTATTCCAACAGCATGTGTCAAGCAAGGTACAGCAGGACCCCGAGGACTGCAATGAATTTGACCCCTAACTTGATGCAAAATTAAGCTGAAAGTTTGCATGCTTTTTTATTATTTTAATTTACACTTTTTTTTGCAGCACAGAAAAAAAACAATATGGCTTAAAAACATTTGCTAATTTTACATATGCATCAAAGAAAGTATGCAGAGTGTCTTTTGAGATTCCGTTTGACGACAGAGAAAATCATCATCCCTCTGTAGAATCTGCTAAATTAAATTTAGAACTTTTGCAAAGAAGACTAAAAGGAGGAGGCTATGCAATCCACGTCCACAAGTGTTATGAATGCACAGAGAAATGAATAGCAAGTGGATGTATGCCCTGCAAATAGGAATACGTTAAGGCCGTTTAACTGAATTCAACACGACCGCAGAGACTTTTACTGTTAAAGTGCGCATATCAGTAGAGGGTACTCTAACGCTTTTTGCATATAACTGGAGGGATTTAGCAGTCGGAATTAAATATATACCTTGGGCGTTTCATGCGACGGGATGAAACAAATGAAAATTATAAATGAAAGGAAATAAAATAAAATGTGCGCGCATCGTAATGGCTTCAAAGGCACGCGCATTTCGCATCGGGGGCCAAAATTCATTTTCATTTTGCACATTTGAGGATTGAAATGCAAAGGAATTTCAATTAGGTTTCATTTAATCGAATGAATGCCTTTTCTTTCACATGTTCGTTTGTCGATTTTCTAAATGCTGGATTAAATATGTATGGAATATCAAATGTTTTACCTAAAATTCAATGAAAGAAAGAACGCACTTGAAATTATCCTTGAAGCACTCCAAAAGCGTTCTCAATGGATGATATAAAAATTAGCTACATAGGTAATTTAATTTTTCAGAATAGCGCCTGAAAAATGATGCATTTTAAGTAAAGCTTTATCACTTGCTTGTTGGATAAAAGTGCATGCGATCAAGAATAACGAATCCAAGCAACAAACATCAAGCGCCAAACGCTTAGACACTAATGCTTAGAGCAGTAAGAATGCTTGCACTTTTAAGACGTTACACTGTTTCGTTTTTCTTCAAACAGAGTAAGAGTATGAAGCGAGCAACTCTGGGCGATGGTGGAAAGGAAGCAAAGAACAAGGCGAACCCGGAATAGGGATACTTTGCATTTTTGATAGCACATGAGCGCGCTGCTAATGTTACCAACAGTGCCAGTCTTGCCATTACGACACAAGGAGCGCAGTTTCGCGGAAGAGCATTTGCAAGGCGAAAATATTAAAGTAGGTATGTGAAATCATAACGTAAAAAATAAAAATATAATGCAACGGATATTTTATATTTATTACATACATTTCAACTAAATTCATTAAGCAGTATGAAAGGACGAGAAATGTCAGGAGAAAATAGTGTTTCTGATATAGAGAAAATAGAAAAAATCTAAATATGATTGAAAATGGCGAAAAGCGGAAAATAATACTAGCGATAAAAAGATTGACAGTGACAAATCCTCTTACATATTTATATTTTACGTATATTATGCATACAGCTTTTAGGTATATCCTTTTATTATACTGGATGTTTTAACAGGATAAATAAAAGAACTAAAAGTCTCACAGACGATAACAATTAACAAATTAAAATCTACAAAAGGTTACATGATCCTTCAGGACGTTATATAACAACGTGATGCTCGTTGCCGCCTCCCGCACGCGCTTTCATACTGACTGGGGACGGCAAGGCATCCATGTGCTTTGCACTCAGCTGGCCGCCGCCACACAAGGAGGCTTACAATCATTGATAAAATCATTATCATTTTATTGTTTTACTTGATATTGTTGCAGTGCTTTGCTTATTCAGAAAGAAAAACATTTCTTACCCCTTTCTGCCACTGCGTAGCCGCCAATCGTCAAAGAAGAAATTGATGAGACAAAACACGCTGAACACACCTCTTGTTTTCTCTTTGTATTTTTCACTCTGGATTCGTAACACCCAGCACAATGCAAAAGTGCACACTGATACGAATCTTGTTTGTTATTGTTGTTGTTGTTGATGATGGCTGCCGAATGAAAAATAACGCGAACGCGAATAGTGACTGGATGCTGCCTCCAACCGCCGTGTACGAGGTCTGCCGCTCTGCAACTGAGCTCGTCGAGCGAGCGTCTGCATGCCGCTGCCGCCGCCGTTGCCGCCACCAGCGCGTGCACGACAAAGACGATGACGACGACGACGCCCCAATGCGCGCATGGAATTTGCACGAATTCGCCGCCTCTCGATTCGTGTATGCACAATATAAAAACGCGCCACTTTTTGTTTATTTACATCAACAACTAATTACTAAATATGTTTGAGGATCCAATTACAATTCCATTTGCTTGTCGTTTCAAAATGCGCTAATTTTCCCCAGCAAATAATTAAAACTGGATGAAATTAATTACACTCGATTTATCCTGAGAATTTTTTAATTAAAACTACCAGTAAGCTAAATAAACCACATAAATGCTTATTATTTATGTGAAAAATATATAAAATTCCAATTTTTATTAAACATGATATCCAAACAAAATAAAATCAAATGCATTTTAGTTTTTATGTTTACATATAAAATTCCATGACTTTTGTGCGTCAGTTTTTATTGCGAATATTTCCATGACATTTGTGTATTAAGAATATAAAGCCATCAAATAAAAAATACCTGTACCTACTCTTAAAACGATGAGCGTAGAAAAAAATATATCACGGATATGTTTGCCTACATATTTTGCTTTTTATTCTTCATTTCCCTGCATTCTCGTATTACATACAGCACAAGCATGAAATTTAAATGCTCCCTGAGATTTCTGCCCTGTTCAATGCGCATTCGCTAATATACAGTAAGGACTCGTACAATATTTTAATATTTTCCATGCAAAAAATGGATTTTACTGTATGAAAATCATAGTTTACTACAGTACAGTAAAAACAAGAAAATATGAACCAAATGAGAAACCAAACACGGGGATTTTTCAATGTGAAAATGCAGCTGAAACAAAACGAATGCGAAAGAAAAGAGGCGGCAACAACAACAAAACAACAACAGATGTTACGAGACGATCTCAGGGATTATTATTATTTGAGAAAATGGCGCTATGTCGAAATAAGGACGAAAAAGCGAGGGTGCGTGCTTATTCGCTTTAAGTGGATTTTGACGCTTCTTTATATGCGAGCAACGTGCGCAGGTAAATCGGCGGCGGCGTGTTTACCGCCAAAGTGAGTGTCATTTATATTTCGAGTTTTCAGCTCTTTTCTATTAGGTCGATCAGCATTCTGCGATACGCAGCGATAACAACTCTTGCAACTCTTTATAAACTCAATTTCGCTATGCAAAAGCAAAAAAAACTTGCACGATTTCAGGAATGGTTTTCAGCAGATGACAAACTCAAAAGAAAGATTTAATTAGGTAGGAAGCAAGTACTTAATTCGTGTTTTAATTTAAAGACGAGCTTGTAAATCAAAAATACGCAATAATTAAAAATTTTGAAACAAACCTCGTGTTATTAATGATCAAAGAGCGCGAAGAGTTGAGAAATGAATAGACTATTGAATGAATTCGGTGCGTGTTTAATATCGATTCAAGGCTCTTAGATGGATAGCACGAGCATTTAAGACTCAACCGCCCCCGCGCGCGCGGAATGATCTCGTGCCCTCCGCGCCAACCGCCCCTGTACGCATCGATCGCAAAAGGGTTGCGTGCCGACGCGCAAAGAAGCAAAACGCAAATTTCAATTGAAAATTAATGATTCATTGAATCCGGATTTAGCTAATTTGAATATGAAACTCTCGTAATAAACTACCCCGCATTTTGCGTCATCGTTGACGCTCGTAATTCAAAGATCAGAATTGTTAATAGCAGACAATTGCGCGTAATGTAATGCTGTATCGTAATAATCACGTCATAACTTATTAATTCTGAATAATTTTCAATAATTAGGTCATTGAATAACAATATGACAAATTATTCTACATTACTAAGCAATTCTTAAATGAATTCATTAAGTTCCTCAACTTTTAGATACAAAAATCTATGGATTTAATGAGTATCCTAATGAAATTTCAGAAACTTGGTTCATTCTTAATTAAGACTTGAAAGTACATGAAGATGTCAAGTTCATAGTGCACAAATGGACGAAAGAGATACGTGGACATCGTCTTTAAATAATAATGAATGAGTTGGCGTGTACGAATTAGCATTCCATTGGTTTTCGGATGAGGTGAGTGCTTCTTAGTGGTGAGCAACCGCAATTCGCCGCCCCCCAGCATTCACTGGCATACTAATTGGAGCCCAAGTAACTTACTCATCGTCAATTCTTCAAGCCTTCGGCAAACGTTGATGTGCATGCATAACTATCAAGTTTGCCACAGCGTCCAATCACTCGCTACATTTAGCCAATGTTTTGAGAACTAAACTCTCCGATATGACTTGCAAATTCCGTATTAATTAATGCATTCAATTTGAATTAGTTTAACTTTAAGGATTATTATTCAACCAACTTGTATACGAGGATATTCATTAATAACACTTATGTAATTTCGCGTTTCATTGAGTTTGCCCATGCTTTAATAACGCACGTACGTTTAAACTAATATTGAAATGATGCGCGCAAACTTCAATTATCAAATCTCGTTAATTGAACAACAATTTCGTGTGAAACTGAAATACGAATGAAATTGCTTGCGAAATAATTGATTGGCTAAGTGGGCGATAGTTTGTTCAATTATAAACGTCCGAATTACATGTAATAAACGCGTATTAACAGGCGACGACTAGCTGCCCCCTTGTTCATTAACCGCACATGCAATCATTACAAAAGCCATTGAACTAATTAACGAAGTGAGTTACAATTGAATTTGCACAATGTTAATATGTGCAGGAATGATTATTGGCCAATAACTCATAATCAAACATGTTTAATAAATATTTTAAGGGTATACCGTAATTTGTTCACTGGATCCTTATGCAACCATACATACAAATGGTTTAATATTTATAGATTTATCAGTTAAATTGGACATAATTTCATCTTGTTCACTTGTACTTCATAAGCCACAAATGAATTGAAATTATTGGTTTAGTAGCTGTACTGTTAATATCAGTAATAATGATTAAAATAATACTTATGTGCAGTTAAACTTTTAATAAATTGATTTAATTTAGCATCGTATGAATTAGAAACGGCATGATCCATTAATCACTTAATCACATCTCATACTGTAAAGGACAAACTTCAAATGGATTCTTAAAAGTTCATAGGAGTTGAACTATCTCTAAAATTGAACATCATACGATTTTTAACATAGACAAAAAAACTTTTGCATACTTTCAAAACAAAAAACCTGCCATTCTTTGCCACTTGCCACGATCATTTACAAAATGATTCATAATTTATTAATAGTCTTGATGACTCAGGAGCTTACTTATGTATCATACAACAAATTATTTAGATACTGTTATCGTCTGTAAATGGTCTTAAATTCAAATGTACCGCGAAATCAATGCAGCGTTGCCATTACTCACACGGTAAGAAACCTAAGCGTGAAACAAGTGATGACATTGTGATTCTCATGCCCGTTTTGTGTTGCTCGATTAGTGAAAGCCTACGTAAAATGGATGTTAACACGATTTTAACCCGTATCGAATAAGTAAGTATGCTTGATAAGCGAAAACGTTTCTCGTTGGACATTAAAATGCCGTCTACGTTTAAATCTTGACCGAAATGGCCACTCTGTCGAGTACGCATTTCCGCCTGCAGACAGGAACAGGAAATCTGCTCCAAACGAATGGTGATTTTCCTGTTATCAACGTCTGTTTTCAAAATACAAATAATCAGTGTATGTGTGTCAACGACAAGATCCGCTTATTGGAATACGCAGCGAATTTGAGAGTGATAACAAGCGTGCGATAGTAGTTCTAACCTCCAAAATGCCTGCAAACAATAGAAGCACAACAATAACAACAGCTACCTTAAAAATCTTGACACCCCCTGGGCGGTGTTCGGCACGATTAAACCAGTTCGCTAACGTGATATTTTCGCTTTTAGAGAATGATTGACACGATTATGGATAAGCTCAAAGCAAATGAGAATGGGTTGGATGCAAACTTTATCATTGACGAGAATAGTCTTATTACTGTAAGTACTTCATCTTGTTATGCATTGATATGTTACTAGAACATTGTTTTGTAGTTTTTGCCTGAGGCTACGCAATTTCAAAATAACTACACAATAAGTGAACTTGGTAAACAATTACTGCAAGCAGCACAGGATGGTAACATTGAAGATATTAGAAAGCTGTTGGCCAAGGGGGCACCCTTCACAGCTGACTGGGTAACTCCATTGCAATTAGACTATGCATGTAATTACAACCACTTTATTTATAGTTGGGAACAAGTCCATTGCATTTAGCTGCTATGAACAATCATCTGGAAGCATGTGAAATTTTTCTTCGTGCTGGCATATGCAAAGATTCTCGTACAAAGGTTGACAGGACACCACTTCATATGGCTGCATATGAAGGGCACTTAGAAATAGTAGAATGTCTCTTAAAGCATGGTGCAGATCCAGATTCTAAAGACATGGTATGTACCTGTAAAAATGTATGGCATGTTTCTAAATAGTGTAACTTTCTTTCACTAGTTGCAAATGACTCCACTGCATTGGGCAGTTCAGAATGGGCATACAGAAATTGTTACAACGCTTTTACGCCATTGTGCTTCAACCACTGCTAGGAATAAATTTAGTTTGCTGCCTGTTGAAATTGCACAGCAATTAAATCGTCAGGACCTTATGTCAATCATCAAATTCTCAGATTGTGAACAAAGTGCCGTCAAGAATCTTGTTGATATTAATGAAGTTAGTGAAGCTGTTGATCCAATTCTGAATTTGAATATTGACAATGATGAGACCAACTCTAGCTGTGCTGAGATGCCTTTAGAAACTGTTATGCTAGAATCTGAACCATCTCAAGATTTCCTCCAGAATCAACTGCATGTGGAGGGTGAAGCAACTGAAGAGCAATATGTGGATGCTGAATCAGATGTAAATACGTCTTATAATGAATCAATGAAGCTTCTTCAACAGCATGGCATCACAATGCTTCCAGTGGATGATAGCAACATATTGAATTCAGTAATGGAGAGTGGGCATTCAGTGGTGCTGACTGAAGCTGGGAAGCAAGCACTCAACAGCATTAAAGAGACTGAGAAGCTGATCCTACCTGTTCCTGTCAACTCGCAAACGGCAGTCGTTAAGGCAAAGCCAACGATTAGCCATCCAATTAAGAAGAAGAAGATCATCACAGTCACTGCCGATCAGTTCCTCGCAATGACATCGAATAGCGGCAGCTCTCTGCGCATTGTTAATGGTAAATTAGTGCAAAGCAATAAGCACTCGCCAGTGAAACGCGTTGTTATGAAAAAGAACAAAGTGCTACCCTTGCAAAACATTCGCGTGCATCCATCACCACAGAATAATATCCAAACGCGCGTTGAACAAGTAGACAGTATTGACCTGCTCATGGCACAGCTGTCCAAGGCACAATCACTCGTCGAAACCTACAAACGAAAGTGGCTGAAATCGGAAATCGAATTGCAGAAATATAAGCAAAAGTGCAAAATGCTTTTGGATCAGAACAATTTGAATCATCTCAACATATAATAATTGTTTTAATTTAGTTTATAATCTAATTTGTTAGTTGACGTCATGAGAAGTTTTATACAAGGAATGCAAAGAAGAGAGTGTTGGACTGAAACGGTGCTCGTTTACAATTACGATTGACGATTATGATGATCGAATATAATGAACTTATTTTTGTACAAAATTTTATAAAATTTCTCTTTGCATTTGTTAGCTCATGATTCTTGCTGCTCAACAGCAAAAAACGTTAATAGTTTTCATATGCTCCGGATTTAACATTGTATCATTTTTAATCATCGTGTTTCTTCTTATTAATAAGTTTTTGCTACAAGTCTTGCGCAAAATATAAATAGTTTTCATATATCATTATTGCAAATTTATGCAGTAGTTTATTTTACTACTTTCTGGGAAATAATTAGGCAAGTTTACAATTTTCTTACCGGAAACAATTTATTTCATAATTGCAGAAATTTTAGGGACATCTGTTAAGACTGTAGAGAACTTGTATCGTTTATCTATTGTTCCCATTTAGTGTTCAGAAGCTGGTGTATTCCTTTGATTACGTCACGGGAAGACGATAGTTGCTAGTGTTTAGCAGCTGAATTCTATTCCATTTGTTATTTCGCATTTACACGGTTGTAATACACATCCAGCAACAACTGTGCTATATTCGTATAGCGTTAAATATAGTGGAAGCAGTTATTCACTGCCTCCATAACGGTCCATCCAATAAACATTGATGTGCTCTAATTGGATATTTTGTTCAATAACATGTGCTGGAATTCCGAAAATAAGCTATTTTGTAAGTATAATTTCCATTTCGTAACATTATACCTCATAAGCAACAACACAAAACATATTTTTACATTTACCATTTGTGTTGCAATTTTCCAAGCATAACACATATGCATTGGTTTTAATAACAGCAGACAATAATAACGTATCTTATAAATCGTATTAAGGCATCTAAAGCCAAACAACCAATAAATACGTGTTTGCATTCATGATAGTAATAAACAATCAGTTATCCGAAAATCGATTCCAACCATTGTATGCAAACAAAAAACAGCTGATTGTTGGTGCAGGTGTGTCAAAAATTTATTGTAATCATTCAGTGTCAGTAATTTCCTGAAAACTATTAAACAAGCCATTGCTTCCTCATAATTCATTTACGAATTCGCATTTCGCAGCTGTAATTCCAGACAGTATGTAATAGTCATTTACTAAACTGTTAATCCATAATTTAAACTTGGTGATTTAAACACAGGCATCTGAGAGGCTCTTGTTCCCTTTTAGTGTATATCTCAATTGGTAATAGCATGTGTTAAACAATGGATGGACATGAATGCCAAGGATTTAGTTTTTATTCAAACTTTGACTCTGCCAATCTTCATCGGGTTGAATATGTCCCGAAAGGTAATGACAGTAAGTGGTCTATTCAACTGTATTTTAATAACAAGTAAATACAATCTCTTTTAGATGATATACCACATACCTCATTGACTGGAAAGACTGAACACATTGATAATGAATTTAATTTGTGGACCAAACCAGACTGTGCTGGTACTGAATATGAAAATGGAAATAGGACTTGGTTTTACTTTGCTGTTAAAGGTATGAATATTTCTCTATTTTAGTATATGTCTAATATATGTATATTTTTTAATCATAGCTCCAGTGCCATTGGCCTATGTTAAATTCAATATTATTGATATCAATAAACAAGCTAAACTTTATAGTCAGGGAATGGTGCCAGTTTTCAAAATTGTGCCTGGAAAACATTCATGGGAACGCATTGCAGATAAACCTACTTATTCCGTAAGATATACTAAAAAGCTATTTTAATTGTATTCTAATTATTGCGTTTTACAGGTAGAAAATATGTTCTCTTTATCATTCAAATTCCGCATGCCTGAAAGTGTCAACTCGATCGTCTATCTTGCATTTACATATCCCTACAGTTTCCAAGATCTTCAAAACAAATTGGATATGTTCGATAGACGATACAGGAATTCCGAGGATATAGAATCCCTGGATGACGTTTATTACGTTCGTGAATCTGTTTGCCAGACAGTACAAGGACGTCGTGTTGACCTATTAACAATCTCTTCGTTCCATGGCATCACCGATAAGCGTGAAACGCAGCTGCGTAATCTTTTTCCCGGAAAATCTGTTCCCAGGCCATACATATTCACCAATAAAAAGGTAAATGTACTGAACAGCAAGCCGATACGTTACTGTTTAATCGCTTTCAGGTGATATTTATGTCAGCAAGAGTCCATCCAGGCGAAACGCCGTCTAGTTTCGTCCTCAACGGCTTCTTGAATCTCATAATGACACGTGACGATGCTATCGCACAAATCCTGCGTCGGTTATACGTGTTCAAAATAATTCCGTGCTTAAACCCCGACGGGGTTGTTAATGGGCATTACCGAACAAACACGCGAGGCGTTAATTTGAATCGTGTCTATCTGAATCCGTCCATCACTGAGCATCCAACGATTTATGCTGCGCGGTCTCTTATCCGATATTATCACTATGGCTATGAGAGAGAATCGGACGAAATGGATTTTGGAGCACAGGACGAAAATATTTTGACGGAAGTAAGTGCAATAACGCTCGAGGAAAACAATCTACGGAATCAAGTTTGGTGTAATAAATGTCGTGGCAATAAACCCGCATGCGATACTCCACGACCACCCAATATAACTGCCATGTACTGTGTCAACTGTGGTGATAATGTGCTTAACACTGAGAGCGAGTTGTTCCTGTATTTGGACATGCATGGTCATGCATCAAAAAAGGGGATCTTCATGTATGGAAACCACTTCGATGATTTGGAGGCAAACGTGCGCTGCATGATGTTGCCCAAAATGATGAGTTTAAACAATCAAAACTTCCATTTTACTGCATGCAATTTTACAGAGAGAAATATGTATCTAAAGTACGTAACTCAGTGATATGGTATACATGATTTGAATATATTGTTATTTTAGGGACAAGCGTGATGGGATGAGTCGTGAAGGATCAGGACGAGTAGCAGTTTATAAACTAACCGGTCTGATACAGAGCTACACGCTAGAATGTAATTATAATACAGGAAGATTGGTAAATCATCTTCCTCCATGTGCAAAAGAGGGCTACAGATCAATGCCGACCATGATTATACCTCCAAAGTATACACCGACCGTTTTTGAGGAAGTAAGTATTAATTAAAGTTTATAAGGTTGGCCTTGTTTTTAACTAATTGTCTAAATCTGTCAAGTGTAGTAGTCACGTTTTTAGTTTCTGGAATTAAAATTTTTCGTTATTTAGGTGGGTCGTGCTTTAGGAGTATCAATTTTGGACCTAACGGGCAGCAATCCATATTCGCGACTAGGACACTCAGAGTATCATTCTTTGAACGGTCTACGGGACTGGTTGCGCATCCACTACACTTACAATCTTGGTGAGACGCGCAAATCTCCGAAGAAGGGCAAGCTCCGGCAGACGACTAGCCTGCATGCTCAGGTAGGCACCACACACATTGACGACGAAGCCGCCTCACTGCCGGAGAACAGTGAGGCGACGGACACTGAAAGTGAAAGTGTCGATCTTGATATCTCCATT
This sequence comes from Aleochara curtula, assembly GCA_963978815.1. Classification (NCBI taxonomy): domain Eukaryota; kingdom Metazoa; phylum Arthropoda; class Insecta; order Coleoptera; family Staphylinidae; genus Aleochara; species Aleochara curtula. Next base: position 8,702,957 of record OZ022221.1, on the reverse strand, counting down.
CGCCAATGTGCAATGACATGAAATTTTATTACTGTTGTTATATAAAATCATTCACCTCACCATTTAAGATACTTTGTTCTTTCCAATCGTGTGCGATTTTCATGCATAACTTATTTACACCTTCTTTACAAAATCACCGAATTGCACAACAAATTACTAGCATTAATGGCATCCGCAAGATTTGCAGTGATAGCATTGTTTAAGTACTGTTGGATGTTAGAACGACTGACACGTAATTTAACTAGCGCAGAATCGTTTGGGGTTTTGTAAAAATTTTGAATGTAGAACGATTTTGTTAGAGTTTTAGTCAATTATTGAAAGCAGGACGATTCACGAATATGCCCGAGAGACAATAGTTGTTATACATTATGCGAAACCTCATTGGGATAATAATGTACTGAACTTTTTTATATTTATTAAACAGATATTTATTGTTCATCCAGAGATATACAGCTATTATTAATTTAATCAATGCTCATGCTGTTTTCATTTTTCAGGTAACTAATCTCGTCTGTTTTAAGTTAGAAAAATAGTTGCTCCAAAGCATCACTGCATTTCAATTAAGCTAGTAGTCGAAAACCTCTTAAGTTTCTTGGTCAAATGCGCATTACCGTCACCTATCACAAGTTTATCATGTAGCCATATTGTAATGAATTTCTTTAGGGTAAAACCGTCCGTCCTGTATTGAAGACACGCTCATTTCCCACCAAGTATCATTCCAAGAAGACGAATCTAAAACATCGCCAGCCAAAAATCGCAATCAAGAAGCGCGCTGAGAAAGAAGTTGAGCCGCAACCCAGCTGCTCATACGACAATCAGCCGCCCTCCAGCTCGTCGTCCTCTGGTGACTGCCACCAACGGCGTCAGAATCGCCGGAAGACGATGCTTGTAATGCATCAAAATAAATCGCCACCACCGATAAACACCGATCGACGCGGCGGCATTAATTATGTTGCGCGTAACATTCGCAATACGAAACCATCGCTCAAGAAAACGGAAGCGCCTCCAAAAAACGAACAAAGTTCGGACGTTAAAGTCAAGGAAATTTGCTACGTGAAGAATTCGACCGGAAAGCGTATGATTGCGACTTATGAGCGTGATAATAGAGTTGAATCGGAGAATCTGATCGTTGCCTGGAATACGGCCAATGCCCGACCGCAAGTTTTTACGCATAAACCGCGAATACCGCCAACTGTCGTAGCCTCGAATAAAGCACCCGGCAATGTCGGTGGTGGTGAACCGCGACAGCGTAGTGTACGTATACATAGCTTCCAAAAGGCAAAGGTTGCTACATATTCAAAAACGAAGCTAACTAAGCGCGTTTTGCGCACAAATATGGAAACGCCATCGCGGACCAGTAGTAAAATGTCCAAACGTAAGAAGGACATAAAAACAAAGAAGAAGACGCGTCTCGCTAAAACTACAACAACATAATTTTGCATTAAACATATACCCGTTTATAACAATTTGACAACCACTACGTGCAAAAAGCAAATCCATCCTATCATCTTCTAGAATCTCATTAATTAAGATTTTTCTAACATTTAACTAAATCGTGATATTTTCATGTGATTTGTGTATAAATAATATCAAATTATGTATATTTAAATGTACTATATAAAAATCATTAACAAAGTTATGCTTCTTAAGAATAGTAGAGTTTGGTAAAAGGTTTTAGTTGGTGGACTAAAAGAAATAACCGTTATAATTTGTTTCGTTGTTTTGAAGTATCTAAAGTATAACTAATGTTATTTTAATTCGTAGTTAATTGAAGGTATACATCTTAAGTTGGTATATGAATCTGAATAAAATTTGTTTAATTCACTTATACATATCTTATACTTTTGTCAAGTTTGAAACTAAGAAGTTCTGGCGCGTTTGAAACGAACATAAATTTTGTTTAAGTCTATGACTACTAATTTTGCCATTTCATTCGGAAGAGGGGATGTTTATCGCACAGATTGCATGCATAAAAATGCAAATACATTTTCGAATAACGTTTGTTTGCTGCAAGCTGTTGGGTAAGTTACTGTAACAGTTTTATCTTACACGCGCACGTTTTCAAGTACGGTGTAAAATGATTTGTTGTTCTTTGACTTGTTCGTAGTGTGCATTGAGGAAACACGTTTTATATAATAGATTGAAATCCTATACGACACAAAAATTATGGCTCCTAAACCAAATAAGGTCTGTTCAATCAAAAAGAAAGAGGGAAACAGTTCAAAAAGCAAAAGAAAATCTAAATCTTGCTGTGGATGCTCTGGCAAAACATCCGTATCCAAAAGAAATGGATCACGTCGACGGTCTAGTTCAATTACAAGTGGTTCATCTGATGAGAGCAATACTCTATCGGTTTCTGAGAGTGATATAGATACCGACTGCACTACTGAATTTGAAGAAAGCTCATCTTCATCCGATAGAATGCGGAAAAGAGGCAAAGAAAGTTTAAGGAAGATCAGTGCGTCTTCTAAACAAAAAAAATTACGCCAAAGGGCGAAAAGGCATTCAAGCAGTTCTTCTTCAAGTTCATCAACTGATAATAGTGATTTTACAGACGAAACTTCCTCATCATACGATAGCTATACGTCCTCCTCGTCTGACGATTAGAAAAAAGATAATAGGAGCAAACATTTTATTGCTGGTCACCGTTTATATAATTTTAGTATTTTAATGTATACAAAATTGTGATTTTGCTATTTTAAAAATTGATAAAACAATAATATATTTAATCTTATAAAAACTTGACAATAAAAGTTGTACGAATGTAGAATATATTTCAATATATGTACTCTGTTGCAAAGACCACTTAAAAGTTATAAATTTAGCCTTTACCTAGTGGTAAAGGCTATGGAAATGATCTGAGTCTCCCGACTTCAACAAGCAGCAACGTTTATTTAAGTTTCAAATTTTAAATTCGAGTATATAACGGCATGATTAAGTTCAACCACAGCGTCAACAAACCATAGCCTAGTGATAAAAGCTATTGAAGATATCTGAGTGTCTCGGATTCGATTCTCGAGACGAGCAACGTTTATTTAAGTTATAAATTCTAAATTTGAGTTCATAAGGGGAAGATCAAAATTAGTTATGGCAACAACACTCCATAGCCTAGTGGTAAAGGCTATGGAAGTGATCTGAGTGTCTCGAGTTCGATTCTCGGGGCGAGCGACTTTTATTTAAGTTTTAAATTCTAAATTTGAGTCTATAAGGGGAAGATCAAATTTAGCTATGGCAATAACACTCCATAGCCTAGTGGTAAAGGCTATGGATGTGATCTGTGAGTCTCAGGTTCGAATCCTGGCAACGGCAACTCGAATTTCCAAGTTTTAAATTCCTTGTACGCTTGGGGGCCCACTGCGGACTTAGTCTATGTCCAGGGGGGTCCCTAGGAGCGTACAAGGGCCCCATTTTTAATTTTTGAAGCCCGTACGTTAAGATTGTCTTGTGACGGCCCACCCCGCCGCTTCGCTCCCCGGCAGTAGACTGCCTCCCCATTCCCGATTTTCGTTACCAACAGGCCCCGGTTTGTGACGTCTTAGAGCAGGGGGGAGCGCTTCTTATGTCAAGTAGAGACTTAGAATTATTTTCCAAGTGCTTGCTTTGAATACAAGTGCTATGGCCAATTGAATGACCGACCATCCTACTTAAGAAGTACCGCAGCTCTGCCTGACGCCAAGTAACTACTTCGGAAGTATTTGCCGTTATAGTTTTAAATTCCGAAAAATTTGAGAGCCCGGGATTCGAACCAGGGACCTCACGGTTACTGAGCAAGTGTTTTACCACTGCGCCAGTAACTGTCTTACAACAAATGATTCAAAACTTATACTTGTCCGATGATTCCCGTCTTGATCATACATGTAGCGTGTAGCTCATTGATTATAGGCAGTCTTAAGTATAAAATTATACTTGTCGGATGATTCTGGTCTTGAGCGAACAAGTAGCCTCTTGCTCATTGTTATGACGCCCCCTGTACTTAAATCTTATTAAAGGTCATTAATGTGTGCGCTTACTGCATTCCTAGGCATTTAAATCTTTAAAAGGTCTTTAGTTTTAATATTTTTGTATGGTGGCGTCAAGAGCACCGGATCGGATAGTGTCGGTCCTGGTCGGAACACTTGCTGCTTATGGTCGTGAACATATGTTTTGTAGTCTTAACCTCACCAAAGTGCATTCTGTTGTGCTAATTGGTGTCAATTAGAAGTGTAATAATTGATTGATAAGTGAGTTAATTTAGCGATTAGCGAAACAATTTGAGAGTTAATAATCGTAAGTAATATTTGTACTTATTTTGACAGCATTTTGTGCTTGCACTTGATGTAAATTGTACTGTGTTGTTGCATATGGCTATAATCTGTTATAGCTGGTTGAAATTGCTCTAAATAACTATTATACATTATTGACGCTATTCTAATTGTGTGGGTCATGCATAATGAATATAGTTTGAAGATTCGATTACTACTCCCAGTGCGTACAAAGGTTTCTGTTTGTTTTTAGGTGTGCAAAAAAGTATGTTTGTCCATTTAAGGATATCCGTACAGGTGAATTTAACCAAATAGCAGATGAGATTGGTGCATTATGATTGGAACATTTCATTTAAAAGCAGCTCAATGGTGAGTTATTTTTATCTATTATGAAAATATAAGACATGATGTTACTATTAAGTCATGTAACATTCATGTTGTACCCACAAGCTCTTAAGTTGTGTTATGTGTCCAGCTGTTACTCTTCTCTGGGGAACATACTAAGGCTGCAAGAACACATTGTGTTACTGTGTTTCTTTTTTTGGTGTATTAATCTACCCATCCTGTGGTTGTTATGAAGTTAGCGACATACTTGAGTATGTATGTTGCCAAGCAGATGCTGGGAGCTTGTAGACAGAGATCTTTTCAGCCTTGTAGAGCTGCATGATCTTACCACTTTTCCTCAGTAATACCTGAGTTTACCTCAGCAGGTTTTTGTGGTCATAGCAATGTTTATTTCTATTGTTGGCATTCGTAGTTCTGACATAAATGATATGATTTGAATACTGGACTCATACTGGACTCAATACCTCATTTATGACAACTTGGGTTGTAATTGGATTAGAATCATCATGAAAATTGGATTTAATTTTCTTGTCAACTGGTTTATTTTATGAACTCTCCTAATTGATGGTAATTTTTTCAGTTTCTAGCCAAAAACTCACATTGATATGGCATTACAAGCATCATGAACATTAGTAGGTTCATTGTTATTGCAATAATGACAACAACTTGGGTTGTAATTGGATTAGAATCATCATGAAAATTGGTAGGCTCATCACTATTGCAACAATGGTTAGTATTAGGATTTATATTTCTTGTCAATTGGTTTATTCTATGAACTCCTAATTGATAGTAATATTTTCAGTTTTTAGCCAAACATTCACATTGAAATGGGATTGCAATCATCATGAAAATTGGTAGGCTTATTGTTATTGCAACAATGACAACAACTTTGGTTGCAATTGGATTAGAATCATAATGAAAATTTGTAGGCTCATTATTATTGCAACAATGACAACAACTTGGGTTGCAATTGGATTAGAATCATCATGAAAATTGGTAGGCTCATTGTTATTCCAACAATGACAACAACTTGGGTTGCAATTGGATTAGAATCATCATGAAAGTTGGTAGGCTCAACGTTATTGCAACAATGACAACAACTTGGGTTGTACTTGAATTAGAATCATCATGAAAATTGGTAGGCTCATTGTTATTGCAATAATGACAACAACTTGGGTTGCAATTGGGTTAGAATCATCATGAAAATTGGTAGGCTCATTGTTATTGCAATAATGACAACAACTTGGGTTGCAATTGGATTAGAAGCATCATGAAACTTGGTAGGCTCATTGTTATTGCAACAATGACAACAACTTGGGTTGCAATTGGATTAGAGTCATCATGAAAATTGGTAGGCTCATCATTATTGCAACAATGACAACAACTTGGGTTGTAATTGAATTAGAATCATTGTGAAAATTGGTAGGCTCATTGTTATTGCAATAATGACAACAACTTGGGTTGCAATTGGATTAGAATCATCATGAAAATTGGTAGGCTCATTGTTATTGCAACAATGACAACTACTTGAGTTGCAATTGGATTAGAATCATCATGAAAGTTGGTAGGCTCAACGTTATTGCAACAATGACAACAACTTGGGTTGCAATTGGATTAGAGTCATCATGAAAATTGGTAGGCTCATCATTATTGGAACAATGGTTAGTATTAGGATTAAATTTTCTTGTCGACTAGCTTATTTTGTGATAACTAATTATGTATTCTTACAGAAAATTGATCATAACTCCACTTGTGATGCAGCCAGCTAGTACAAACTGGGTAAGTATGTTGGCACATGTGCTTCGGTACAAGCTTGCCGCTTAATTTTATTATAACCCTTATAGTTTACACATAATGACTAATTATGTATTCTTACAGAAGATCAATCATAACTCCACTTCTGATGCAGCCAGCTAGTACGAACTGGGTAAGTATGTTGGCACATGTGCTTCGGTACATGCTTGCTCCTTATTTTTATTATAACCCTTATAGTTTACCCATAATAACTAATTATGTATTCTTACAGAAGATTGATCATAACTCCACTTGTGATGCAGCCAGCTAGTACGAACTGGGTAAGTATGTTGGCACATGTGCTTCGGTACATGCTTGCCCCTTATTTTTATTATAACCCTTATAGTTTATCCATAATAACTAATTATGTATTCTTACAGAAGATTGATCATAACTCCACTTGTGATGCAGCCAGCTAGTACGAACTGGGTAAGTATGTTGGCACATGTGCTTCGGTACATGCTTGCCCCTTATTTTTATTATAACCCTTATAGTTTATCCATAATAACTAATTATGTATTCTTACAGAAGATTGATCATAACTCCACTTGTGATGCAGCCAGCTAGTACGAACTGGGTAAGTATGTTGGCACATGTGCTTCGGTACATGCTTGCCCCTTATTTTTATTATAGCCCTTATAGTTTACCCATAATAACTAATTATGTATTCTTACAGAAGATTGATCATAACTCCACTTGTGATGCAGCCACCTAGTACGAACTGGGTAAGTATGTTGGCACATGTGCTTCGGTGCATGCTTGCCCCTTATTTTTATTATAACCCTTATAGTTTGCCCACAATAACTAATTTTGTATTCTTACAGAAGGTCGATCATAACTCCACTAGTGATGCAGCTAGCTGGAGCAAATACGAAGTTTGATTATTTTACATAAAAAGTCGTCAAGTTTATTAAATAATTAAATACATCTCATTGCGTTTATGCATACCTGATACGAAATCTTAATTTTCCCGTTCTAAAAATGAAATTTTCGACCAATATTTTTTTAAAAATGGCGGACTTTTGGCATCCATTTTTTTAATTAAGTTTACCTCTTTGCGTTTATGCATACTTGATACGAAATCTTAATTTTGCCGTTCTAAAAATGAAATTTTCGACCAATATTTTTTTAAAAATGGCGGACTTTGGCATCCATTTTTTTAATTAAGTTTACCTCTTTGCGTTTATGCATACTTGATACGAAATCTTAATTTTGCCGTTCTGAAAATGAAATTTTCGATCAATACTGGTTGAAAATTTCGTTTTCAGATCGTCAAAATTAACATTTCGTATCAGGTTTGCATAAACGCACAGAGATATATTTATTTAAAAAGTTGAGTACTAAATACTGACACATGCACACCCAGTGATTCACATATACACCAGATTCATTTATGCGAAGGGGTATTTTTAAAAGGTGGATTACTCATGAACCAGTAGTCCTATAGCGGTATATGATACCTCATTTTAATCAGGGCGGTTTCCTTTATCTGTAATGAAACATTGAACCTTATCGGATACGATTTAAAAATAAAAATTAAACAATTTTAGGAGAAAATTTAAAGTAGGCAACCGGTGAGACATGCCTTGTGTCGCCATCTCGAATGAATTTGTAAAACTAATTTGGCCATCTATTGGGACATTAGCGAACTAATATTCCCATAAGAAATAACAAATTAAGCCAGATTGGTGTTTAATTATTGTAATCCTTTGCTATTTGATGTTAGAACTTCAAATTTCTGAAAATTGCAGACTCCAGGATTCAAAACCCGGGACCTCACGGTTACTGGGCATGTATTTTACTACTGCACCACAGATATACATCATTACAACTGTGATTAATTGTTAAGCTGTGCTGATAAAAAGCGATTGTAACGATAAGTTATTGCTGTACACATTATTATTTTTAAATTTCGTGCTGTAATTAGAATTCGTACGATTCAACACTTCGCAGCATTCATGGAATTTATATCAAATTGAATCACAATAATCAAATAAGTTGTTATTGAACCCAATGTCTAAAATAACGCATTAAATAGTCAAACAATACATAAGATTTAAAACTTACAGTAGTAATCAATGTGTTATCCAATTCCAAAAAATGCATTGCTGTATATCTGTTTGCTCTTTGCATTACTTGCATCGAAAAGAATTGAAGCTAAATAAACGAAAAATTAATACAAAAATAACAAAATATACAACTAAAACTTACTTCTTCTTTCACATCTGGATCAAGATCCCAATTATTATGTAAATGTGTACCAGTTTCTTTACTCTATAATAAAAAGAATTAAAATAATAAATGCTTGCAATTGTATAACAGAAATTACCTGACGATAAACACTTGCAGATGTACACGCACAAATAAACAATTTAATTACATGTACCGTAGTGCAAATAGTAATTAAGGAATAGGTCAAAACTCTATTTCCTTTAGGACTCTGAATAACTTTGTAAAAATAAATCAGTTGTGTCGTAATCATAATGAAGCGCGTTAGAATACAAATCAGTATGAAAAGTCCGTAAGTACTAGTAATCATCTCGGCCAAGTCGCACAAATGATTATGAATTTTACCGGACGTTCTAATTGATAACTTTAAATCTTCATTCCCGGTATATTTGTCTTTCATAATTGGAGATAACGTACTAACGTATTTTGCCTTATGCTGCGCTATTGTGTCATCAGTTAGTAGTTGTTCATCGCGCATCTTTTTAGTTTGCAATTTCTTACAAATGTATTGATTCAACCACCGAAATCTTTGTCTTAAAAGTAGCATAGAATTTAGATACTGGAACAGCATTATAGAGTGCACACAATCAACAGTTAAGAAATTCGTGTAAATCAATACTCTTGCGAAATTTCCGGTCATGTATTGCAACGATCCTTTCATGGCAAACAAAAAAACTAAAATGCCGACTTGTATATTAGCGCAAAACGTCGCTCCACGATAATCGACTTTGATTCCATTCTCAGATAGAATTCTATCAACCCGAGTAAACAAATTAACAATATCTAATACCTTGCGACGATTAACAAGCGCGAGTACTAATTCCGTTACAGTAAAGCATGATCCCAAATACAGCTCAATTTGTAAGATAACACCAGTCATATCTTCGGGAAAGTCCAAAACATCTAACTCAATAGCAGTAAATGTTGTCATTGACAGAAAAAGTGTGATGCGTAAAAGCGCCAAACTTCTAGGATACTTGGCAATCACAAGTTTCCGATTCGGCTTCTCTCCCTCAAATCCCAAGTGATGCATGCCAGTGATTTTCGATATCCAATATGATGCTCGAAACATCATATAAAAGTCTTCTGGCTTTACGATGTGTGGCATCATCTGCTTAACAATATTCTGCATTTTCTCTAGAGGGTAAATCATCCTCGTTTCTTTGAAAATCAGAAAACCCCTCTTAATCGGATACCGACAAAAGCACAATTGAGCTTTCTAGGTATATTATTATTAAAGCTTTTCAAGATTTCCTTCAATGCCACCCATAATTGACATTCCTTATAACAATGCTAATTAATGTGTAAACACGACATGTTAATTAAGGCAAGTCCTATTTAACATCAATATTGTCCACCATTGACATGGTCTCCTCTGACATGATCATTAATAACGCCAATGATAAATAAATTACATACAACCCTAATAAATGTCAACAATATAAGAAATAATTATATTTGATTTCTTCACTTACTTGGAATATATAATTTTATGTAAATAAAAGTTATTTATTGCCAGTAGGGAATTGAGACAATTGCTTCAACTGTTTTAGAACGGTCTCCAATAGCTTCTTCTTATCGCGTTCACTTTTCTTTAATACTGTGAACATTGTCTTCTTATCACCTTCTCGCAATCTGCAAATCAAAAATGTTTTCAATTTCTTATGTATACAATTTCTTACGTATATAATATAATCATACTTTTCCAAAATGATAATTGCAATATCCGGATCTACTTGCTTGTACTTAGATGTCTCTTGGCCATAGTCATGAAAATATGTAGGCCAATCCCATGAAGTAAATAGATCCAAAATTTCACGCAACTTCAAAAAGTAACTCAGAAGGACATCTTCCTGAAGACCTTTGACCGGCTCCGATGCAGCAAATACTTTGGACACAAAATTGTTACTTCAAGAAATTATTAAATCTTTCACATGATACATACGTTCGCATTGCAATAAATCCAAATCAAACTGATTAAGAGCGCCCATAGAAATTTGTTTAATATCAAGATCCAAAAGCGCACGAAACATAAGTGTGGCGATATGTTCACAAGCAGACTTGCATGCGACCTGCGCAACTTCAGGCTGAAATGCAAGATTATAATTCAAATAAACTTTGAATTAAATAAATACAAACCGGTAAATTGGTGAAACTTGTAAACGTCGTTCGGAGAAATGCAATTAAATCAGTTATAAAATTTGAAGCATGTCCTTGTGGCTCCACTAAAAGCCAATCATAGCTTTCAAGCTCAATGCATTCATCTAACTTATTCTTCAACTTTTCACAAATTTGTCTCACTGCATCCTCTCGTGCAACTCGAAACATGGCTGGCTGGCCCTGAATCGTCCCTGTCGTTACACCTCTGCATTCCTCACTGCAGACAATCAGATTTATATATTATATCTTACAATATTAATAAACAAATGTACTAACCCGGTAATATTTGATATAAACTGATCCAAATAGGTGGTAGCACGTTCCAAATACCCAGTATCAATGATGACTTGAATAATTTCCTGCATGTTTACATGATTGCTTCGAAACGTTGATGATAAGCAGCCACTGAAGCTACGAGTAAGCAGCAGATTCATTGACTTTCGTATCATTTCATCCACCTCAACCTGACTGAAAATAGAAAGACTTAATATACAATTACTAATATCTTTAATAGCTTCTTACCTGAGATTCAAATCTTCTGAGAACTTCAAGCATGCATAGATAAATTCCTTCACTTGCTGATAAACCTTAGGCACCATACCAGAAAATGGAAAACTATAAGGAAATGCAATATCATCCGGAAGATCATCTTCAAATGGAAATGAAAGAAGAATGTCATCATATGACTCTTGATTATGCACCTAAAACAACCAATTAAGCAACAATATTAAATGGATATAAATCATACCTGAATAACTTGAAAGTCTTCTTTCGATAGTATCTCCCTGAATATTTGCACCCAACGTTGCATCAACACCTCAGTATAATGATCACGCAATTCCCGCAGTTGTTCCCAAAGAGGTTTAACTGTATAGCCATAATCACGAAGAGTTGCGCAAAAAAGCATGATTAAATCTTTAATGCGAAGTATAAGCGTTGCATCAGTGCAATAACTTGAATTGGTTTGTAAAGCAGTTACAATTTTAGACAATGCCATCGTCCACATATCATCTAAAAACGCTCGAGTTATCAATCCATTTCCAGTGTTTAAAACATGGTCTTCCAGAATGAAAAAACCTAACACTGCATAAATGTACTGTCTGTAGCTTTCTTCCGATTCATGCTACAATAATTAATCAAATTGACTCTTTAAAGATATACGCAATATGATTGTTGTTACCATATTTGTTGGTGGTTGAAGTACTAATCTTGCCTGCTTGGTTCTCTCTGCTCTATAATACGTTTCAAATGTTGAACGGGAACCCAACACTGTTGAAATATGCAAGCAGCGATAAATGGGCGAAAAGTCTATCATTTCTTGGGCACTAAGTTCCTCCTCATAATGGCTTGAAGACATTGATTCACTTGGCTGTGGTACAACACGTTTCTTCTTCCGACCAATTAGCGTAGGATCATTTGCTAATTGTTCATTGGTCTACAAATTATGTCACAATTGGTATACAGGCTTATTGAAGTCATGAGATACTTACATGTCTCAATGCAACTTCTCCAACTTTTGGCGAATAGCGACGAATGTTTTCTAAGAAATCCCTAAGATCTGACATGGAAGCCTTTTCAATACTTTCTCTAATTCTGCAAAAATGATTGATACATTATTGATGCAATAATTTGAAGAATAAATAAACATACTTTGGAATACTTTCAATTAACTGTAAAGAAAATCTATATGAGGCAGCATGTGGCAGATGTGTGTGCTCCAGTTCTTCAAGTGTTTTCAGAGCTGGATAATATCTGTAAAGTGATTGAAATGATTTTCAATTAATCAAGAAAGTTAATCACTGTAGCTGTACCTTTTTTCAGCAATTTGTTTTTGTAGTTTAGAATAAGTAGTTAGCACTGGCAAGCATAAATTCAGTTGTGCTATCACAGCAGCAATATTGCTTTGAACTTTTCTTGCCTGCAATAGTTCAGTTCCACTTTTTGTAATTCCTTCAGCAGCAACTTGCAATTCTTTATCAAGAGATAACACTTCTGACTATAATGTAATGTAATAATAATGTAATAATGATCATACATATTAGAAAAACAAATTCACGCATATATTACTACTTACATTGAGTCTTTTAGCATGCTCTCTAACTTCCAATAGCTCTCTAATTGATTCAATGAATCCTTGATAATAAACATTACACAATCTTTCAATATCTTTGTCATGGTGCTTTATGCGTTCATCTAGCTTCTGAGCAAAAGCTGCACTTTCATCGTTATCATAAATCGCTCTACAAGATAAAGTTAAACCCAGCTTGGTCAATAACAGTAATAATGTACACATACCGAAAAGTGGGTCCCCAATAATCATCAATCCCTTCTATTTCTTGCAGATATAAATCCAGCTGAGAATTTCCCGGTTGTGCCACCTCTTTCTCCATCATTTGCAATCACTAGTAACGGCAAATTATCACTTAGTAATTAATAAACTTATTGAAAAAACATTACACAGCCACCGTTTACTCTGCTTCACAGACAGGTTATGTTTAGTTTTGACACACAGTTTAGTTACCACCTAGATGGAGAGAGTAAATACATGTAGAATACAATTGACACCCACAATTAAGTAAACTTATGTACATTATAGTTATAGTTGAAACTCTCTCATGCGTCTCTGATAATAGTAGAATTAGTAGTGTGAAATTATAGCATGATTCGATTACGAAATTGAAGGATTGTAGGCGTAAACATAATGATCCAGTGGCTCTACGAAAGCATTGACATATCCGATTCATCGACTCTGTTTATGTTTGTAAGCACAATCCAACCATCATCGTATTAAAAACATTCCAAACATTCCAATTTCTTTCATGAATTTCTTACGCTTTTTGTGATATTCTCGTGGTGCGCAAATGTTTGCGTAGAATAGAACATTAACATCATGAACGTATCGCTAACGTTTGAAGTATTACTATACTTGAATTCCTACTATTTTGGATTGTTTGCAATTTGTGAGATTGGAATGAATATTGTAAAAGTCATTAATCAGCCAGTGCCAGCATTTGGCACCGAATTTGGCATACTATTAGGTGTGTGCGGATTGGAACTCATTCGAGTTGTAATTGCACGTAAAGGAAATTTGACTGAAAAGTGTAAGTTGATTATGATTGTCTCATTATTTCATTAATTCTTTCGATTTTAGGGTGGCCTGTCCTAATTGCAATACTGTTTACAATACCTTCAGCTGTGGGTGTTGTATACTTTTTACTATGGCAAAGTTTTGTCATTAGATTTGAATATATCATCTGTGCCATCCAATTAGGCCTACAAATGGCTGAAATATTCTTTGGTATTCTTGTTCTTCTACCAATATGCAAGACACCTGAGTATTACTGAATTTCCACGTTACTACCTGTATTCAATTCAAGAACTATTTCCTGATTGTGAAGTACAATCCAAAGCACAATCATTCTAGTCATTAAATGTAAATTTGGTTTAGTGTTTGAAATATTTGATAAATGAAAACTGGTCTACATTACAATCTTCTTATAAAATAATTAAGTAATAATGTAATTAGCTCCTAACTCTGTTCATTCGTCAATTAAATAAATACCTCTAAAGTTTTATTATAAGAAACGCGTTTATGTCTTTTCTGCATGTTATAAATATTAAATGATTTACTATAATTGAGTTCATTTCATAATTTCCAAACATTAAAATAATAATATGAATTATTTTAAAATGTCCCGGAATGGTTTTAAAATTGCCTTTTAATAATTTAAAGTTATCGTACTGCAAACTTATCTGGTTATAAATGAAAAATCACCAAATTTTGACGTGTTCCCTTACATGCGACGCATGCGTTCTTAGCTATCTCTTTCTATCCGGACCGCGGCGGCTCCAAGTGCCTCGTAGAGTCCAATACTGTAATATTTATAATATAATCCCGTAAAATGGTACGTAGTTTTTCTAAAATATGTGTTAAATTTTGTTCTTTGGTTCAATATCTACGATTATTAAAAATTTCCAAGTTGTATATCAATTCCTCGACGAGATGATTAAAGATTTGTGTTTACGTCTTTGGATCAAAACAAGTGCACGTTCATGGAAATATGCCCTGTGTTGTAATTTTCTTTAAAGACAGCAATGTTTAAGAAGTACTTTTTGCATCTGTGACTTTGTGTTAATATATGATAGATATTTTATCTCAAAACTGTCTTATTTCTTGATTGGTGATAATTAGGTTATACTGAGCATGTTGTTTGTATGTTTTAGGGTTTCGTCAAGGTAGTGAAGAATAAACAATACTTCAAACGCTTCCAAGTTAAATACAAGAGGCGTCGTGAAGGCAAAACTGACTACTATGCCCGCAAACGGTTGACGGTACAGGACAAGAATAAATACAACACTCCTAAGTACCGCTTGATTGTGCGTCTCTCCAACCGTGATGTTACAGTTCAAGTTGCATATTCACGCATTGAGGGTGATCACATTGTGTGCTCTGCATATTCGCATGAATTGCCAAAGTATGGTATCAAGGTTGGTCTGACCAACTATGCTGCTGCATATGCTACTGGCTTATTGTTGGCCCGCCGTTTGCTCCAGAAGTTACAGTTAGATAAACTGTATGAGGGCAACACTGATGTCAATGGTGATGAGTACAACGTTGAAGATGTTGAAAAGGGCCCAGGAGCATTCAGGTAAATTAAACCTTTGTCTACTTATAATTCCATAGAAGTCTAAGTGATGAATTTTAGACACATGCGCGTCATATGATTTGATAAGCATGGAAGTTTGTGGATGTCTTTAAAAACATGTTCTATGTTATTATTGATTGATACCGACCACCACTTATCAACCAATCTTGATTTTAAAGTGTCTCTGATACCTATGCTTTCTCTATAATTTAGCATGTAGCCTTGTTCAATACTGAACTAATTTCAATGTTTTGTTTTATAGATGTTATTTGGATGTTGGTCTAAACCGTACAACCACTGGCGCCCGCGTTTTCGCAGCTATGAAAGGCGCTGTTGATGGTGGTTTGAACATTCCTCACTCCACCAAGCGTTTCCCTGGCTACGATGGTGAATCAAAGAGCCTAAACGCTGATGTGCATCGCGCTCACATCTTTGGTCAACATGTTGCTGAATACATGAAGACTCTGGAGGAAGAAGATCCAGAAGCCTTCAAACGCCAATTCAGTCAATACATCAAGGAGGGCATCAATGCTGATCATGTGAGTTTATACAAGTAACTTTGAGACGTCCAAACAAAATTACTGTTTAATAATGTCGATATTAAAACGGTGTCGAATTTGGACAACATGAAAATAGCTAAATCAATTTTGCAATATTGTTAATAATAACAACTTTGCACGGATGAAGTTATGACAGTCACTTAGGACCAATTTAGAATTGGAAAGTAATGTATTCTATTGATTTTAGATTGAGGAGATGTACAAGAAGGCTCATGATGCTATTCGCGCCGATCCATCGCACGAAAAGAAGGAGGCGAAGGTACCAACTAACAAGAAGAGGTGGAACCGCGCCAAGATGACCCTTTCAGAACGCAAGAACCGTGTTGCGCAGAAGAAGGTGTCTTACGTCAAGAGGTTGCAGGCGCAGGCAGAGGCCTAGGAGTGTTTATAATGTATTTTTTATTGCTTGCAGCAATCGGTCGGGCAATATTAATAAAAAAGAAAATCATCAAATATTCATGTTTTAATAATATGCACTTTCCAAATATTGATTCTAACTATGCTTCCCGATTGGCATGCAAAGTTTAAATGCCCTCATTACTTGTTTTAATGCGTAGCGTATACAGTTGTTTTAATTAATTATCCCGACTGAGTTAAAAGGGATAATTAATGGCATCGAATGCACTTCCCATCCACGTGATCTGTAATCACGTAGTCATATAAACTTAATAAAGCTGCCATTTGCTTTAAAACGTCGAACTCGTTCCGATCGCTCCGCTTGTTTGCATTAGTTCATTGAATGTTAATGTTTTAACAACCCTGATGGTGAACGATCGTGCATTTACGGTATGCTTACTATAAACTGATTTATTTCATCGTTGGCTTTATGCGCTCTGCAAATCACATGCGCATTAGGAATTCAAGTATTCAATTTGCAAACCAAATCTTCTGCACAAGACGTCAATTGTCTTGCGAAATATAATTCAGCAGATCTAATTTGGATCTTTACAAGCATTCAAATTCGACTTTAGATATACGGAATTCGTGTGGAAACTCAATTTTCACAGCAACGTTATTAGCTAAATAAACAGCGCATTTCTCTACCGTGCCAGGTGAATTGAAAAAGCAAGTAAAACGTGAGCAAACAGATTCGGAAAGTGGCGTCAAGAAGAATGATGAATCGTTGTGCTTTTGCTAGTCGAACAATAATTTCTGCACGTCGTTTCTGTGCAGTTTGTGTGTGCAATGCATCAGGAATGTCTAAAACGCGTACAACTTTCTTGTGGTACGCGTTCGAATGCATAACGAGCGCATCATTCTCCTCTGTTTGCTTGTATGCCTTAGCCACTTGCCTTCGATCGTTTTGTTTCAATATGGTTCGAATGTGCACTGAAGTGACGGCAATTTAATTGCAGATTGCAAATGCTAATGAGAATGACAATACTGTTGGATGGATTGAATTTAAGCATGCGTAAATTATGCGTTGCTTCAATCAACTCCTTTGGAGTGTGCTTTTGAATCCCAATTTCAATTAATTTCAATAATTATTAGCATAATTAATTCGCGCTAGTAAATTCCCAGTACCATCGGTGGCGACCGTACAAATCCTCTAATCAAACCATTAATCCGTTTAACGCAATAATATCGCATGATAAAAATTATTAATCCAACATGTGAAATGGCGTGTAAAATGCAATTAAGATAGGTAGTTTGCACGCTGTAGACGATTGCAGATTAAGATATGTAATCATAATTCGACCGTTTCCCAAATGCTTCCAAAGAACTGAATCAACTTAATTATATCGTAATCCATTCCTGACGGAAAAATTAATCAAACGTGAGCGTATTTTGCTGTTAATTGCTGTATTTATAGGCGGCGCGCAAAGATCCTTTCAGAGTTTTGGGTCAAGGATTATGCCGGATATGCCAACTCTAATACCGTTTCTATATCTGCTAAGCACTTTATTGTTTCCGTTCCTTGAATTTGTATGAGCTGAATTATATTATCTACGATATACAAATGGGATTCACTTTTGTATAGAACAATAGACGGAAGGATAAGTATCCTACCCTTACCAATAAAATTTTATTCACTCGTTAGAATCCAGCAAATCACCGAAATCTCTATGTGTATTCGAATTTTATTCTGTTTGCTGCTTTTATTATTGCTACTCAATTATTCAATCCATGTTTGCGATTGTTGCTTGCAGTATTTGCGCACCCTAATGAGTTATAATAACCAACGCTTGCACCAAATACATTAACTGATATTGTGGGATTGTGTACGCGCTCGAATTCATGAATTTCTAGTGGTTTTGAGATAATTAATTAATAAAGTGCGCTCACAGCAATTTGTAAACTACACGGCTGTTGTATTAAATGTTGGATCAATTTAGTGAACAACATATCATGCCCACTATGCACCTATTTATATCAAAATTACAAGACAACATTCCTCCAGATGGTTCGTACATAAATCATGAAAGGTTATTTGGTCATGTTTGTCAAATGATTTTTAAGGGTTGCGCATAATTTTCTTAATAACTCGATACTATACAAACAATCGCTGCTCAAGTCAGGATAAACATACCCAATAATTGAATAACTATGAACTAGTAATGAATATTCTAGCGACTTGCTGGAGAAAAAAAGCATGAATGCATTAATAATTACATACACTGTTGAATGTTGTTAGCGGAGAGCTTATAGCATGCGTATATATATATCATGCGACCGCCATCGCCTGCCGGCGGCAAACATTGGCGGTGGTGGCACGTCCGCCAGTCGCCTTTGATACGCGAAGGTGCGAGGGTGGTTTTTCGTAGACGGTGCGCATCGTTTTTGCGGTGCTTTTATGAAGTTTCAAAGTAGTTTCCCGCTAAAGTATTCGAATCAAAAAAATTCTCACCGTCCGAATAATTGCTGAACAACTCAACGCGTAAACGATTGTGTTTAGTTATTTGTTGTGAATGTTTTGGAATCGCTACAATTAGGTACTGTTATTAGTCTGGATCAGCTTCGTACTATGAGGTAAACAGAAATAAAATTACTCGTAATCTTTTGTAAAAATGATTGTAATCTTCGCAAAAAGAAAAGAGAAAGTTTTATTGACTCGTCGAGTTGTACGTTCCACTTGAGTAGCGTTGGAATGTGAAGATTAATAGGGTTTCAGAAGAAAGGGTGTATAGAGAAAACGCGTTCGAGAAGAAAATTCACGGAGAGATTGATTGAAGTTGACAATTCATTCAACAACAGCTCGAGTCGTGTTTTAAGCCCTTTGCCGACAGCATCGTACCGTCCGAAAAGACGCTGACTTTCGCAAGCTTAGTGCTTCATTAGAGCCGAGTCCGATGAACGATTACTTTGTTCGTTACGAAGCGTGCTCTCAATGATGGTGAAAATTTTTCAATAAGCGTTTAATTTACTTCAATTTGTGTCACGAAGTAATTTCCCGAAATAAATTGGAAAAGCTTTCAAATTGTGCTTCCAAATATTTAATAATTTTTTCTTCTTTTTCAATTGTTATCGAAACGCAAAAATAACACAATACATTGTCGACATCAAATTAAACTGAATTAAATAAACTGAATTCTGCAGATATAAAAATTGAATACGGTTGACTCCTATCCAGTCAATATAAATATGATATACAAATAAACTTTCTTCATTTAAATTTATTACACCGTCCTCTTTGTTATTGTAACCGTGGCAACCGCATTTATGTGCGAATTATAGTTATTCGAGACATCTCCCGGGTAAAATTTAAGAACATTTGCATTTTGAAGGCGGGCTGGGCGATGGCTTTTAGTTGCGGACAAAAGTTTTTCATTATGCCGCGCTGCAGGATAATGCGTTCGAAAAGGACATTGGCGGCGGCGGTCGCCGTACAAAGCCATTCATATTCATGAGCGTCTAATGACGCGGCCACATTATCATTACCATCAAGATGATTATGTTTATTATTATTGTCATCAGATTTTTGTTGTTGTTGGTACACTCGCCGATAAAGAAAATGGGCGCTTGTCATTTTTCACGGTTGGCTTTTTGTTAATAGACAGCTGAAATTTATCGCTTTCATATCAATATCCCAACAGATGTAAAGAAAGAGAGAAAAACAGCCACCGGAAAACTGATATAAAACAAAGCAGAAGGAAAAAGAAGTTAGTTAATGCGTTGTACATGTTTTTTTGCGAAATCAATAGAGAAATTGATATTTTTCACAGGATAAAAAGTTTGAATATATATTTATCTCGAAAACAAATTTTAATTCATTAATGGAATATAGGTTCAAATAGATATTATTTGCCGAATGAATAAAAGAACATAAAGGTTATTAATTAAATACGCTAACGTACAAATAAATCCAACGCAGATGAGTGCGAAAAATGTATAAAACATATTAAGGTGTTTTGTTAGCGTATAATTCAATAATATGAAACTTTTTTCTAATATACATTATTTTTCAATTATCTGCTTATCTATTTGTTTTACGGTTGCTGTATTATCTCCTATTTTCTACTGTCCGCACGAATTTAGAACTTTGCTCAAAAGTTCTCCGAATTAATACAACAAGGTTTTTAGCGTGTTTAAATTCATGGCTTCGCATTGTTTTATGTTTCAAACGAATATCAAGCTAGTGAAGTTGTGTGAAAATGTACCTGAACATCGCACGTGTTCATTGAAATAGACGTTTTCAGAGAAAAACTACAAACAAACTGAAAATGAAGACAAAAGGAAACGAGTTTGTTGCCTCATTTTTTCGCTGAGTTGATTAATATTTGCAATGGATTTAGAGTTGATATTTTTCATTTATTTTAATTTGCTTTCGTGTTAATTGAAAAATAATATCCCGAACGAAATGGAGCATAATTGGAAAAATATTTCAAACAAGCATTTTGCAATATTAATGAATTCTGCTCAATTTAAATGTATTTCAATGAAAATATTACCCATCTCTATTAATTTCTGAATACGTATTCGTATCAATTTCAAACAACGCATCAATAAAAGTTTAAACTGCGAAATGAACTATCTATTCATTCGATATGTACGTAATAAAATTGCTGTAAATTTTAAATTTTAATAAATCATGGATTTGTCCATTTTAATTTCGACGAAATCAATAAATCTGAAACGCAGTAACAACGTGCAAATTTCAAAGCATCATGCTCAACTATTGTAAAGTTGGAAGTAAGAAATCGAAACACATTAATCATTGTGAAGGACAACATAACTTTCAAGCATTTCACTTGCAGTGAAACGCGCTAGTGTAGTGTTGGATCAAAAACACGACGTCAATATTGATGCTGATTCCTTAAGAGGCCCTTCTCTATTCATACCGGAAACGTCGACGTCAACGGCAGACATTGAAATCGACAGTTAAATCGAAGGATATAAACGAGGGCGCGTGCAAAGTGCTCATCATCGACTTACGAAATTATAGTGGTGTAATGCATCCACTCGACTCTAAGGTTCAAGTAGAAGCGTAAAATTCCAGCAATAGGAAGTGGAAATGCGCACCGCGGCGACGAAAATAAAAATAAATGATGCATCGCGAGCAATAAGACACGCCTGAAGAAATGAAAACCTTCTACGAGAATGGCGCAAACAAAAATGGCAGGAGGCATTCAATGTTCAATATATGGTCGAGCAACGCGACATTATCATTTTACAACTCTTTAGTTGATTTCCTCCATACCACTTTATTCCCTTCTATTTTATAATAAACATTAAACAATTAAAAACCTATTTACCCGGCCGACGTAAACATTTATATGATCGTAATAAATGTTGTCAAATAAATCATGGCTGTTTGAATATTATTAAAATCCTTCTGTACTAGACATTCAAATTTCGCAAATTTCGCGTCAACAACAAAATTTGAATATTTAGCAATTTCCTAGCATTCACCGAAATAGATTACTGAGGAATTCTCACCGCAAGGGGTTGAAGTTGCAACTATGTAGCTCTGATTACTTAGGCTTGAACAACATGCGCAGTATTTTAATGACACATAATGTGATCTATCTCAATTAACGTCTATTAGAGTTTATCACGATTCATCTTCATTGCGATTCTACGTAGCAAATAGATTTCGTTTGAATTTATGCAAATATGTCACCGATCAAGTTCTACGTCACGTACATTTTACACTGATAAATGTTTGATATCAAACGTGGATTCGCTTACATTGCGCAACAATTACATTAGAAATTTAGTTATGTTATAAATTGCTGGCTAATAGTCGGCGGTTGAGGTCGGTTGAAAATTTGTTAAATTACAAATCTGCGGCAGCAGCACCAGCAGGTTGTTGAGAATCTGTTATGATGTATTTCAAAAGTGATGCATTATACAAGTGAATTGTAAGCTTGAATGTTTGCAGTTTTACATCTATAAAGTGTTAATGAAAACCTCAATTGCACAATACGAATTCATGGAAACTTTATTCATTTCCATTCGATGAGAGGAAATAGCAGAAATTAATATCGAATCTGGAATTTAATCTAAAACTAGTAAACTGACTTTTAGGAAACTACAAAATTATGTTGCCACATCCTATATGCACGTGCAAAATGAAATTCAAGTGAATAATGGAAAATTTGAATTATGATCTCGCTGATGTACACAACAGATAGCAATTTGGTTGTTTCATTGTAGCTACCTGACAATGCATTTACCTAGACAATAGACAGCACAGCTAAAACGTAAAACGCGAAATAATGTTCATTTACCAACTAGGAATATGTATTTAGCATCTTTCGGATGGAATTCCTTTTTTAATTAACGGAAACGAATTTATTTTATCACAGCGCAACTATTGCTGCTCGACTACTGTATCGGAAATATTTGCGTACAAACCGAGCAAAAATAAACAATTATCGGAGCGAATGCAAAAAATCGTAGGCGAATTGTGTGGAAAAATGCTTGTTGTGGTTTATTTCATGTTTACCCAATCAATAGTAGTATCATTGCTATCAGCGAAACATATCAAAACACTATATATCTTCATACCGCAATTTCTATTATTCGAAATACAGGCTCGGCTTTTGTATTTTCCACAGCAAAAATATAAAACGAAAGATTGTTTTCTTTTAACGCAACAAATAAACAACTCGTCTATTCTCATATTATTTTCGGTTTACTGAATTCTATGGAGTTGCGTAGGGGAGACCGAGGAGAGTTGGAACAGAGGAGAGTTGGAACAGTGTCGATATCTCGGAAACTATAATTACTAGCGAGCTCGGAAAAACGGTCATTTGTTCTGTTTAACACTCACTATTTGATGGAGTAAGCGATGAAAGTGTGTGATAAGCGGTTTTGACTGTGCGAAATTTGCACACAAAAAATTGCGAAAAGTAACTTTTTAACCAAAATTTTGATTCCATATATATCAACATATATTATGTTTGTATTGTTCTAATATTTTTTCCTGTATACTTCAGTCTTTCAAGTTTCGTGTAGTAGCTTTATTTTTTTTATAAGACAACTAATTTCGAAGCTACAAATTTTTATTCTGACCGGTTCACCATTTTTTGCAGCTAGGAGAGTTGGTACAAGCTGTTCCAACTCTCCTAGCTGTTCCAATTATTGTTTGTATCTCTGGCAAAATCATTTTCTTTGGGTTGTAATATTATATGGCATGGTAAATTGCTATTTTTTAGTTTAGATTGCCAAATAAATATTAACCAAATATTAACGAAAGACTGCTAGGGACATAAGTAAAGTTGAAATTTATGAACTGTTCTTTGAAGAAATCACATTAAGAAGTAAAGATCTTGGAAATATCGGATCTTCTTACAAATCTCAACTATATGTTCTTGTACAGAAATATTAAGAAAAAAATGACATATCAAGCTAATCGAACAAAAAGGCACTTGCTAATGTCTATCACTTGCTTATGTTAGCTCGATGATTTTACAAAAGAGGAAGAAAATATTGCTTATGAAAGGCAATATTGAATATAAAACACTAGTAATAATAAGTTAATTAATATTGATTAATAATTTAAAATTGTAGTTAAACTAATCATTATTTGTTCCTTGTTATTTAATCATTTTTACTTAAACAATATTCTTATTTTTCATCAAAATTAATTATTGATTCTTGACTGAATATTATATGTTATTTCAATACATACAAGTATAACAAATAATTATTAGAGTTCGTCTTTAGTTCTTAATGTGATTTTCTGTATAATGAAATTTGTTAGTGACGAAATAATCCAAAAACATAGCTGTTCCAACTCTCCTAGATGTCTGTTCCAACTCACCTCGATACTAGGAGAGTTGGTACACTAAACGCAATTTCACATTTTCTGGATTTTCTTCGAAATCAAAATATTTTCGTTAATGGAAATAATTGTATCTTAAAGAGTATAAATTGAGCTACCGTTTGCCATATAATTCGTAGACGTAGTATGTTTCTGGACAGAGATATGTTCATTTAAGTAAAAATTGTTCCAACTCTCCTAGGTCTCCCCTACGTAAAAATCATAGGGGCAAAAATATTCCAATTAATGTCAATTTCATGAATGGAATAGTTGAAAAGTTCAGTATGGAAATCAAAGTTCAACTTCTATCCTGCTGTGTAAATATAAACCCACATGAATGACCAAAGATGCATTCAATTAAGCGATAGTTGTTAACATAGCGAGATCAAATATCAGCAGACGTATTCCCCAATGACCAGAGATGAATTAATGTTTGTGAAACTGTTTATGCTTGAATTGATTCATCAATTACCTGCAGTCTATTTATTATTCAATAGCAGAAATTTACCTATGCGCACTAATAGACTATTTTATTATTATCCTAAAAGCATGTTCATTGAAGTAAAAAAGAAAATAAGATAATATGAAAATTCAATATCAGTATTTCCGGACTTTATTGCCGTTCCAATAAAGAGCGGACGGAAACTCTTATTGAAATGCAAATAAAATTGTCTTGGTTAGTACAAAACATGGAAAATTGAAATAGGAAATTTTTCTTAAAAGATGTTTCGTCAATACTTCATCTGTTTCCTCTCTCTATCAAAATAACCAAAACTTACATGTCCCAAACAAAATAACAACACGGAATTACAATTTGAAACCCCAAATTAAAAAATTTAAAAGAAGATCGAATAGATTGTAATTTAGTTTATCACCCTCTATACTTTCAAATCCAACGCGCTAAGCCAACAAAAGAGATAAATGATAAATAATCAGGCGTATGATGAAATTATTAAGCGATCCAAAGCATTTGTTTTAATTAGCACGCGCGCGCCTTTCATTTACGCTTAGCGTGACGTTTCCTTTTCTCGTTTAATGCCTTGCACGTTTGCCCATTTTCCAGAAATACGACGCTCTTGATTACACTTTTTTCGGGCTTTCTATTCGCACCTTGTCCCACTTTCATTCCCACCTACAGCCGCCGCACTCCTTATTTGCTCTCTTTTTATCACCCCTAACTCACTCGGCGCAAATATATTTTTGGCAATTTTGGTCCTCCTCTTTTCTTCCCTCGCTTTTCAGCGCGCTTCCCGCATTTTTTCATCGACGTTTCAGGACCGAAAGCGCCGCGCTTTATCTATCAGCCTCGGTGTGTTGCTCACTGAACGAGTTTTCATATTGCTTCTTTCGTTTTTTTTTCGGCTAACATTTTTTATGATTTGCTTTCGCCTTTTTAAAAAATGAAACAAAATTACTTTTGTGTCAGGCGGCAGCACAATAATAACGCATTTAACATGAATTTATTTAAAATATTGTGTATTGGAGTTTTTTATGTCTTATCAGAATTTACAACGTTCGAGATACGCTCCACATTAATGCTAATGCAAAACTCAGATTACTGAAATGTTCAGATACCCCCCAAACGAATTGAATATGGCCCGGCATTAGTGCGCAATACGTTGGAAATTAATTACTGCTTTTCATCTTCATTATCAATGCGAACGGAATTAATGAATGCTCAGTTGTATACATGCGCTGAATGGATAAATGTTCCAGTTGTGCGTACACAATACGCAGAACATATACACAAAAGTAATAAATTGTTTCTTTGTATTTCAAAAGCACATTTGTTACCTCGTTTTTAATTTCACGCGCTGCTGAAAAAAATTAAATCATAAATAGCAAAGAAGCTCTTATCGTGTTGTGTAATTTAATAACTTAATTTGATTAGAGAGTGTTTGCATTAATTTTTGTTTTGATTGCAGTTTTGGGTACGATCATCACGCATTTGTCTTCTGACAGCCATCCACAAAGCAGTTAACGCACGTGTACTTCAATTATTCATTGCGTACCGACGGTGTGCGGGTCGATAGCGCATTATCGTCGAATCGCGACCGTTGTTAGCCGCCGCGAGTCGCCGCCTCCGAATTTCATCCGTCTCGCTGTGCGTGAGTGCATATGACCGTGCGTGCGCGTATGTGAGTGTAATCGTTCTCGCGCTCTCAAGGCTCCTATCATAGAATAACGAGATAACGAAGACGGCAACGTGAAGCACGACAGCGGATTGAACATGACTGAAGAGGATTCGGGCCCGAGCGGCGAAAGGTAACAATGTACTAAATTTAGATTTCCAATTGACACTGTCGATTTTTATTTGTGCTGTATCAACCAAAATATTTCACGGGAAGAAATCCAAACCTAATATAATTAGACTTTCCCTTTTTGGGTATCCCAGATATTTCTTGGTCTATTTCTAGATAAATCTTCTATTTTACGGGTTAATTTTCATAGTTTTATCAAGAACATCCTTAAAACACTTTTTGAAAAATGCGCGCTGAATGATACTAACAAGTATTAAAAGTATGCGTACCTACTTTATTTTCCCTTCATTAAAATTACCTGGGAGAATATACTCGACAATTTTTTCAATTAAAGCAGAAAGGTAATATATTATCCCTTTCATTTTCTCTTATGATATTTTTTTCTCAAAGTGACGTAAGTAATTATTCAGGACTGATGTAAAATATTACATTTTTTCCTCTTAAACATCAGGTTATCGCGAAACTCATGACGCATTTTTTTCCAATCCGGAGGGTGCCAATATGCTCAATCCAATTTCTTAAACTTTAGTAGTGTTTTAGCTCGTATTCTTCGTCAAAAATTGCAAAATCTAGATTACAACTAAGTATATTGTTACGATCCGTAGTATGAGCGCTAGCAAAATAGACTTTGCAATAACAGAAAAATATGAAAAATCTAATCGTCAAGTGATTTTATCTGCGCAGAAAATGAAGCGGTTTTACTACCCTTTTTACGCAGCACCAAAGAGCGAGTATTTCCTGCAAAGACGTTAACCCGTTAAAATTCAGAACTGCCATTGACGCAGTTATTTCTTCCCTGCGGCAGGCAGCATCTTTTTATCGCTTGTTGTGTTTGCCGGCGGCATCCTTATTGGCAGTTTCCTTTAACGTTGCGACACGTCGCGTGGGGGATGAAAGCGTCTCATGTTATGAATACAAATTGAAGGAAATTATTTGATAACTCACCGCCCGCTTTCAGCCGCCCAACTAGAAAATGCAAGTACCTATCCTACCACAAGACTTTCACTCTTGCCATTCGAATAATTTATTCAATTATTCATAAACATGTGCCGCGACATCTGATTGATACGTGCATGTTGAATGTCTCAATTATTATCGCAAATTAAAAAATAATAATTCCATGCTCAAATTAAACACTCAAATTAATTAAGCAGGTAACGAATTTCTTAATAATAT
Organism: Aleochara curtula; assembly: GCA_963978815.1. Lineage (NCBI taxonomy): Eukaryota > Metazoa > Arthropoda > Insecta > Coleoptera > Staphylinidae > Aleochara > Aleochara curtula. The sequence continues at coordinate 8,675,336 of OZ022221.1, read as the reverse complement.
GTATATTAAAATTTATTTATCATGAAACTCATCATGAATATTCAAATGAACTTTGCAAACTTTTGCACAAGCAACAAGAAGCGCATGTTAAAGTTAATTAAATTAATCAACAAGCCCGTTGTATTAATAAAACATCAAATGACTTCTGGCCATTGTATCCAAGTTATGAAATAATGAAATAATAATGATCGCATGAAATGGATACTTTCTTGTTCAGCCTTAAATTAATTATCGACCATCAGAGTAGTACCATTAGCAACTATCAGAAGTATTAAGTATCAATGAGATTACGCTTTGATCAAATTATTTTTCGGAAAAAGTTATTCCTCTTTTTACCACAAGAAATGAAACCGCTTGAAGCGAATGACTGCTTTCCGTGTCATTTCCTGCATAAAAGGGTTGCGTCCGCTCATTGCGCTTTAAAGAAGCTGAATTTATCTCAAGCGTAAAAAAGGGGTGAAACTTTAAATTCGAGCAGCGTAACATCCTGAATTTTCTTCGCGTGCGCTGAAGTTAAATATACCTATATGTCGGATCGTTATCCTGGAAATAAGTTGAGTGAAAATGTCAAAACATTTTATTATATTTTCACGCGTAGTTTAACCCAATAAAAAACTAAATTTTGAGAGGATCGATCAATTACCTTAGAACGTCGCTAACAGCGCGCCGATAAAATCTACATGAAAGAAGGATAATGCTGTGCAATAAAAGCACGTAAAAACGACGCGTCGGGGGGAAAACGAAAGACACGCGTTTAAGAATCCGCCCTAGCAGTCGCGCTCATTTTCCACGACGAACTCGCATTAACATTAATGTGTGCCGTCTTAGTTGGCCGCGATCCGTGCTATCCTCATAACGGATCATGACCTGCATGGACGAAATGACGCCGAAATTTATTTCCGCTCGCAATACGGCCGTGTTTTCGCAAACGCTTGCCAGGATTTCCGTTTTTTGCTTCTTTTATTGTGCGTTTGAACGTTGGCGTCATCCACACTCGCTTTTCTGCGTTTCCGCCCGCGACTTTTTCTTTGCAAAGTTATTCAAAGGTCATAAAGAGCAAAACATGTTTTCTTTTCGGAATTAATCTATTACCGCGTCGAGCAAAATACGATTTAATATTGTTTACCTATCTCTAAATGTTCAAAGTGTGCTCAAACAACCGACATTTTCTCACGTCTAACGTTGCAGTATTAAATATTCCATTCTGATCATGTTTGGAAAGTATGGACTTAATAGTTATGCAGTTTATTAAGGTAAAAAAGGTAAAAGGTAAAAGTTCAGTAAAGTAAACGTAGGTAATATAATCGTTAGCGCTATGAGCGGTATTCATATTGCATATTGCATTTTGCGTGGGCACATATACCTGATATGACCTAACTATGGAGTATTAGAGTCAGATATTATAATATCTATTCACGGCGCGCATCCCGAGCCATCTCGAGTGGCTTTCCATGAACACATATGTACGCGAAACGGCGTATTACTTACTAACTGACAAGAATGCTATTTCTACGAAGCATCTTGTCAAATAATTTCCAATAACATGTTATACCATGTAATAAGTTAAATTCCGGAAGTTCTATTCAAATTGAAATTTAAAAATTAGTCATTTCATATAGAACCATAGAATCCTATAGTTTAAGCACTATCAAGCATCTGAGATCACGTTTTTAAATGATTCAAATCGCGTCATTATTTTACAAAATATGGAAACTTTCAATGTCACCTTAGAATTAAGCAATTGCCAAAACATATTTGGACGTTTTAAACAATATCTCCAAAACAGTGATAGATCTCAACGAAATTCTTTCACTACCAGAAACGCGATTAAATTCTCGATCAGTTATCATTGAATTATCAAAGTTCTTGCGATACGTTACGCGCAATAAACCTCCAAACGTACATTCCTTATCCATGCATTTCTTGCGACTTGCTATCTACTATTTAAACATTCCGCAAGTTACTGAAATCATTCTAAAATTATTTTTTGTTTCAGTTGCAGTAAGCAACCAGAGCCACCATCCGATTCTCTCAGTTCACAAAGGTAAGTATTCATTAAAAGTTTATAACGTCACTTCTGCTATTTGCAATCCAAACTCTCAGAGATAAAACTTCCAACTGAAGCGAAATCGAATAATTTATTGTCTTCCTTGTTGAACAACGCAAATATCAAAATAAATCAATCCTGACAACTTGTTTTGCGAACAATCTCGCAGATATTTTCGTGCTTTCATCTTCTCCACCGCCTCGTTGCATGTGTACCCGCATTACACGAATTCAGTTTGACGTCAACAATATTCGCATCGATTTTACAGTATATGCTCGACAATTTTACGAAAAGTCTTTTGTCGACTACAACAAGTAACAAGGTTCTGCATACGAAATAAGCTTCGGACTTCGAGTCATAACAATGCGCGCGCAAGAGAAGTTTTACAATTGTGTTCTTGTACCCAAACGTACAGTAAGGATTATGTTTTCCAACAATATAAAACACAATCGAATCAATTGCCAGAAAAAACTTTATGAATATATAGAAAATTACTGCAAAACTGCGAGGAATATTTTGAACGATTCGAGATCAAAGTATTTGACGAGAATGAAAGCAGCAATTTCTAAAGGAGTTGACTGTAGATGAAATTATAAAAAGGGATGCGTAGGTTTGAAAAACTTTTTGCCACCAAATAACGCAGACGGCTATAAAATGCGATGCTAATTTGGTTTAACCTAACGCTTGACGCACTTGAGAGACGGACCGAATAGACAAACATGTCAAATTGGATTATACTGTTTTGTTATTTTTTTTCTCGCACTCGTTATCATGCAAATAAACTTTTTATATCAATTCAATTGAAATTAAAAATACTCATTCCTCGCAAACGATTTGGGCAAACGCGTAAAGTTCAATGCCATTTAATATTAATTAATGAATAGTTGCACGAAAGTGAGACAAGTTTAATCAAAAGCAGGCGGCGAAGAGAAATAATCTCCAGAGAATAATTTAAAAGGAGCAAAATGGTTCGAAACGGAAAAGTTGTTGGCGCCGTGTACGCGAACTTAAATTAGACAATTTCAACATTTCCACCTCGTCGGTGGCGGCAACGGCACCAGCGGCGCACCTTCATAAAGTTTAGGCCGCGTTTTGCGGATTCATTGCCGGCGCGCGCGGCGGCTGCTTATTGAAGATATTGGCTTGCTGCTCCAGCTGGCGCACAGCGGTATGTCGTATTGTATGTCGTCCTTCGTTCGCGCGTCCTTGAAACTCTGCGAGAAACTCGTCTCACTTGAATTTACGCAGCCGAAAATGAAAAGGGTTTCATGCTGGCAGGAGCAGTGCCGTTCGTACGCTGCGCTGCGGTTAATTTGCTTTCTGGCACTGGGCCAGACGGCGGCAAATTGCACACATTGCCAGAAAAAAAATTGACGATCTCGTAATATAAACATCGCAATTATTTTTCTAAAAATGCCCGGAATAATTTAATCAAGCGTTTAAATTTAATCGAATCTTTATCCTTGCTGCAAAATTGAGCATATTCCCAATACGCTAATGTCAACCCCTTAAAGTATGGCACCTTGGCGCTATATTTGCATATTAGACTTTACTTGCTTTTTGTATAATCTAGTGCATAGAGTTCAACTTTAATGAAAAATTAATTAATCGAATAATCCTCTCTTGCACGTAGTGATTAATTTGTTTTGAAATTATTCTCGTCGTTCTTGGAAATCGTGTAAGTATTTAACCCGCAGTTGACTTGCATTTATGGAATGCAAATATGTGCATGACGCGTGAGTTTGGAACGCAAATGCGATTGCAATGTAAAGAAGTATTTAATCGCTCGCAATCATCGATTTTATCGGCAATCATCCCCTGGAGTGGGCTCGTTGAGTACCGTCTGCAGTGGAATAGTTCGATCAAACACCTACTATACTATTCATAGATTTCTGGATAAATACCTACATTTTCTGTTAGCGCATGCAAACAATTAGTTTGTAAACAACACTTGTATCCCAAGCGATAATGCAAAAATTCTTAAAAACGTCATTTTTCTACTAAATGATTCTTTGTTTGCATTTTACCTCATAATTTATTTGAATGCATTTACCTACTCTCTAAAGGTATGCAAATTTATTGCAAGTTTATAAGTTTTACATTGAAGACGCATGACAGAATTAATTAGCAGTAGAAATAAGTTTTTTAATGATTTTACCAAGTTTTCCTGAATGCAATTGCTTCTTAGAAATATACTTAGTTGATGAATTTATTTCAGTTCGCTCTCAACTTGCCAACAACTTTTTATATTTAATTAAGAGTTCTTTAATGATCACACCAGTTCATCGTTGAAATCCTAACCAATTAGATTTTCTTATTCCCAAGACTGAAAGTAATTCTCTAGTGATTTAATTTAAATTGGCTTGAATTTTTCTTTTAAACCTCTCGCGTGCTTTATATTTATCGGATTGTTAATTATTGTTTGCTATTGGAAAATCCCAAGATAGAAAACAAGTCGATATTTCATTTCAATTGCCACACGTGCCATCCTTCGAATTTCCCTTGTTTATTTTCACCTCAATTGTTTGTTGTTTGTCTCCTCAAGGCGAAGTATAAATGTACAATGCATTTGTACATTAATAATACACTTTGTTCGATTGGCTCGCAGGCTTACCGATTACAAGCAACGCATTTAACCGAATTGCCGGCCACGTCGTCTAGGGCAGCGAATGAATAGTAATTCTTGTATTTGCACACGGGCGGAATGCATTTGCGCTGCGTATTTACATTGTCACTTTTCAATTTCGAATTGAGTTGCGTTAAATGCAGTAATTGCATTCTGCGCGTGAATGCGTGTCTGCACCGTATGTACAGAACCTTAAAATGTAATTGTTATTGATTCAGCGTCGGGCAAATGAAGAAATGTAGCGCATGCCGAATCATAAGCGTTGAGGGGGCGGCCGCGGCGGTGAGAACGAGTCTGATATATATTTATAGCCTGCGGGGAATATGTCACGCAAGTCTGAATTTCACGCTTTGCGCTGCTAATATTACATTCGACTCGAACAATATTGCGCGCATTCGAGTGTTAACCAGGCAAAACACACAAATGTTATCTTTCTTCCATTTGGTTCCCTTGGCGTATTATTTTTTTGCGTGCAATAGTTTCGCACTTCTTGCGCGCGCCAGAGAGAACGCTCGATAGCGCAAGTCATACCGTGCATCTGTTATTTGCGGAACGCGCGCGTACGCTCAGAAATTGTTTCAAACTCAAACGACAACAAAAAACCAAGCGGTTGTTGCCTTCGTCTATTGTTACAAAGCACGTAGCCGAGCCATGCCACACAATGCAACCAACAATAATAGGTCGGATAAAAGAAATGTGGCGTGATCCAGGAAGCGAACGAAGCAAATGCCCTAATAGAATGGCCGCAATCGTAGTACTCCTGGGACTGTGCAGGATCAAGCCATCATCCAGCAAAAGGATATCTATGATATCCTCATATTTCATTCCGGTTTATATAACTTTGCTTGCGGTGCCTCTTGTGCTATTCATTTTTATTTATTTGCGCAATCGCATGCGTTCATAGGGGGCTTTGTTAGAGGGTGAGCTTAGGAAATGTTCCAGCATACGTTGTCTGTTTTCATGATTATTGTTGTTCGTTGCAATAGATATGTTGTGAATTCAATCTTGTGACTATTTATAGACGAAAGCTGGAGGGTTCACGTTTGCAGTAAAATCCGTCGACTATAATAATGAGAGCAATAATTTGACCCTCTAAAATTATAGAGAAATAATCAGTATAGTATACTGTATAACTAAGCTTACTTGATAACGTTTGATTTCTATTTGAAGAATTTAAACATTAAATGTTTATATACGTATATGCATTGTAATAAATAATGCAGTGCGCACATAATGTTACAAGTCATTGGCTTTCGCACGTGGTAAGAGCGGAAAGCATCCCTAGGGAGTGATTCCTTCTAATTTATGAATGAACCGTATAAACTCAACCCAACTCTACGCTGGATGCGAACACGTTTGAATTGTTAAAGAGCGTGCAACATCCGCGAGGTGCACAAAATATCCTAAGCCATTTTGCTCTTCCTCTCGATAAAACGGAAAAATAAATAGAGGAAACCCGACGCGAATGGCAATGTTTGCTGGCCGTCTTAAGGGGATGCGCGCATACTTGTGGGAGAATTTCCATGCTATCATCATCATCCTTCCGGTCGGCCGTCCGCACTTGAAGGTTTTCGCATTTGTCATGCAATTCCGCACGCGATCTCTTTGTGTGCTGCTAAAGTGCTGTCGACTGCGGTTGCCTTCTGTCTTCGGCGAATGCGCATCGAGTTATGATATTGCGATAACGAGTACACTACTTCCTACCCTCTTTATACGTATACGAACGCGACAAAAAACTGTGCCTTATTTCAATACGTGCTTTCAGAGTTTTCAAAAAGTCCTCGCCAAACAACAAGCTCACCTTGTATCTGAGCACTCGCGACCTGATCGTCTCCCAGGGGAAGATCGATCGTCTTCAAGGCGTGCTTCTCGTCGATCCGGAATTCGTGGAGGATCGCAAAGTCTACGGGCAGATCACGCTCACGTTCAGGTAAGTGTTGAAGACCGTAAGGAAAATGCACCGCATAAAAACGGGCTATCAAAGAAATGGAAATATGGCCAGAAAAACTTTTAACAAGGGTTATGCTTTTCTTCTCTGGACGTTTTATGATATCAGACCACGGAGAAAATTTACTCGCGTGAAACAAATAAATGTTAATGCCTACTAATAATTTCCTAATAATTAAAAACTTTTCGCCGCGCTTTTCCCATGAATTATAAAACAACAAGTATAAAGGATCAAAGTTTCCGCGAACAAAAAGCCTCACGTTTTATCTAATCTTTCATCTTAGTTTTCTTGGGGATTTTCTGCACAACTTTGCACTTAGGCTTTTACTTCGAACAAATGGTACGTTAATTCGTTCCTAGCCATCAGAATCTCATTTAAAAAATAATGCTCTGTTCTCTTGTTTTTGCTCAAAAGAGTGAATCAAATGTACCTACTCTCAGAATTCAATACGTGCATAAATTACCGCACATTACCTCAATCCATTTTGCTTCCCCTTACAGGTGCGTATGGGAAATGCAAGAATACAACAGGGAAAATGTCGAGTTACCCGCGTTCGTATTGCAAATGTTCTTTGCTAGGCGAAAAAAATAAGTGGAAATGTTTCTGCTCTCCGTAAGCGAGATGTAGTTTATTTTTAGTTGTTTGCGCTAAGTGAAAGGGTCGATAATTGAATTTCGCAGGGATTTCAAAACGGCTACTGCTGCATTCCTCGAGGGTGGTTTGATTTCTCAAATTATGCTTTAAATTACCTTCGCGCCACGATCGATGCCAAGTCAATTACCAAAATAGTCAATAAATTGCCGAATTTACTTATGTATTGCTTCCGTCACTACTCTTACCGAAATGTTATTCAATTTACGTACGTAATCAATAAAAACATTTCATTCTTTTGATCCAGGTATTAACTGACAAACACATTATGCTTGAATTATATCTCTGTCACTGCTATTCAGAATTGAGGATTAATTATAGCGCGTGGACTTTCAGCGTGAACGATTTACTGATAGAGCAAACCGCCGACAGCGCGAATGGAATCATATCCCAATTTTCGATATAGCATATCTGTCAAAAGATTCTATCCAATTCTCGTTATATGTGGTGTGGTGGTCGTTTTCGTGTCATGACCAATTTCAATGAATCTATCCCATGATACCTGTCTATACGTTATGTGTTTTTTCCACCGCGTATCGATCTCTTTAATTATTAATTTCATGCGTCTTTGCTTGCTACGCCATTCGGGCTTAATGGCTTTGTCATTTATAAATTAACTTAGAGCATAAATGAAATTCCTACCTTATTCCAGATACGGACGTGAAGATGAAGAAGTAATGGGCCTCAAGTTTTGCAACGAAGCCGTCATGTGTTTAGCACAGTTATACCCGCCAACTCCAGTCAACACACTCGAAGAAATTACACCGCTACAGGTAAAAAATCAAATAATATAATTAGTATGCTAGCCCTGCACTAAATATCATTCGTTCATAATATGTTTTCCTAAGAACAACGCATTTAGTTCATTGAATAAAAAGCAATATCTTAAAAGCACACCTTTCGCTCTTGTCTTGTGCTTGAATGGCACGGCGCAATGACAGGGGATAGAGAATTCCGAACCGTAATAACAGGGAGGATCAGATGGTGGAGAGAAAATGTTTAGTTGTTGGTCTTCGCGCGCGCACACAATGCCGGAGACAAGGCAGAGAATACATTTAGCTAGATGACAAGATAGAAACCAAGTCGGAGGCGTCGACAGGAAGTAAAGCTCTGCCGTAGAAATGTGTCGTTTACAAAGAATGCTATACAAACAGTATGAACTTGTTGATAAACTTTTTTCTTTATCGCGCGGACCTGACGTGCACACTCTGTAATCAAAAAAGCAAGATGATACCAAACGGCAACTGCTCCTGACATTCAAGAAGATAGCGCAAGAACAATACATCCAAGTGGAGTAAATGGTTTGTCCAGGACTATTATAACAATAAGTTATAATAAACATTCTCGTCCGCGTTCAGTAACCCAATAACATAAAAGCTACTTCTTCTCACGAGTATTTTCTGAATGACAAATGCCATAAAGATGATTATCAAATAATTGAAGAAATTGTTAAGTAATAAAAACCATGTTTGTTATCAAACTCATCTACTTCTCATCAATGTAATGACGTCAGCGAATTTCCTTATAACAATCGATCAGTAATTTTTGAAACAAGTTGAATCATTGTACTCCGATTCAAAAAGAAAATCCCGCCTGTAAAAAGCAGAGTGAGTTTCCTTGCTTTTGGATATTATCAGAGATAGCAGGAGCATATTTATGATACGAAGCTCACGCTGCAGGATAAATGTATGGGTTGCTTAAAGTTTCAAGAACAAACAACAAAGCGGAAAGTTATGGCGAGGGCGCATGAAAGGAAAGAATTTAATGTAAACTTATTGTACTTGAATAACACGCTTATGACGCACATGATGCATGAGATAATAATATCGCCGAGAAGCATACGACTTCTAAACGAAAGCTTTCCAACCAACAGATTCTGATTTTATGATGCGCCGAAACAGGATGCATGTAATTATAAATTATAAAACGTCGCGGCCTCAAAAGACGTCAATCACAATTCCCAAGGAAGTTGCTTTTAACTATGAGGCAAGATATACTCTAACCGCATTAGCATGTTGAGTGTGCATCCATTTATTGATTGCGGCCTTATTATCAATTTACAATCATGATGAAGGGGAATAAAGTGCATGTAAAGTGGATAGGTGCGAGACCGCTATAGGGACCGAAAATATGTTGCGAATATCGATTGCGACTTTCTACTTAAAATGATGCACTAATGCTATTTAAAGTTTGATATTTTAGTGGGGCGTACACACACGCTAGTATCCTTCATCGCTCCATGTTATGTCATAATCGGGAAATTGCTTCTTAAGAATGCTGACAGTCACTTCATGATCGGCTTTGCCATAGCCCTGTAATTATAGCACACCAGCAAATATGCTTAGATTATCAAATACTAATAATCACAATGAAATTCTTCCAACCCAATTGCAGGATAATTATACTACGGGTAGAATGCAGAGCGAGTAAGTTAAGAGGCAAATTACTTATGAAAATGGAATCAAATGAAAGTAGACGAAATGGCGAAGCTGTGAGGGATGAAAGTCGCAGGCGAAAAAGAGAGCAAGCAGAAGTAGATGGCAGGGAATGGTGATATTCTAATTCAATTAAAAGTTCATTTTTAAAGGAAGCATGCGTACACCCAACGTAAAGCAAACACTGGAATTAATTCAACTTGAGAGCGGTAATCAAATTAACACGCGCGCCAGACAACAAAACGCTGCTCGTGTTACGCTTCAACAACGCCTTTAAAAAAAGTTTATTATAAATACCTGCGAGTAGCCGTAAACTTTGATCTGTTTCGCTTCCGGATCGTGTTGGATGCGTCCGCCGCCAAGAACTTTCGTCTTCCAAGTCTTTAGTTCACCGGCCGATTTCATCTTTTGCAATTGCTCGGTAAACTTGTCGTTGATGTCAGCTGGAAAGAGAGAAAAATTTCAATTAGCACATAACTTCTAACGCAGCGCATTGATTCAATTAGATGGCGTGTCCGCAAACAGGAAACTTTAATCAAGAAGCAATGCGAGCAAGAAAAGAAAAGTTGAACGGAAATATCCAATTTCCGCGCTTAGCGCGCCGCCAACACCAACCAATATCGTTGGGCGGTAAGTAGTTCATTAAGGCAACCGAGAAGAAGGCGTAAATTAATCCGAGGGATAAGCTAATAATGCCACTGAATGTGCAATGCTTAATTAGGCAGCTTGATGCATCTTGCGAGTGTTTGTTGTGCGATGTTTGGCGTCATCCTCGCTTTGGATTCAAGTTAGTCGAGTCGAGTGCTCAACGTGTCATTCAAAGTTATTTAATTATCCAGCGTGTTCAACTTTTGATGAATGAAAGTTGCTTTTGTACGTATAGATTTTATATTTCAGCAACTTCAAGATATCCTTTAAATTCGATTACGACTTGAAATTAACTGACGATAAATAAAACTTTTAGAATCTTTTTAAGATTGCCATTATCATGTTTGATAATAAAGCTCAAACGCGAATCATGGTTGACAAGGCCTTCATCCAAATCTTAAGCTAAAATTAGCAGATTTCGTGGTGTTTGTGGTACTTTTCAAGATACTGATGAAAAACGAAAAGCAATAAAGGAATCAACCTATATAGTCAATCATGGATGAATCTTCTTGCAAAGAAATTACATATAGATCATAATATCGCATAAGTCTAAAAATAAAGTTAATTAAGAAATTTAATCATTTGAAAGCGTATAAACGCGGAAACAGCTGAATCCCAAATAACATAGCAAGATGTTCTCTTCTAACACATCCTACTAAAACCGCGAATAAGTACAAGAGTTGTAAGTAATTAATTATTCCGCTTCTGCATTCGCACAAACGCTTACTTAATGGAGCCAATTACTTAGAATGTTTCGCTAATTAAAATCAAATAAAGGAAAGGAAAAATTTCGATCAAGTAATGTGGCACCAATCACAAAGCAACATGTTCAAAGACCTCACTCAATAATAATGTTGAAAATTGCTGTGTACGGTGGATAAATGCAAAAAAGATAAAAGAAATTTTCCAACTGCGGATGTGACGTCGCGACGCGTTGCCCAGCGGGCAAGTAAAATGAAATTGCCAGAGAGTTTCAAGCAATTTTTACATTTTCCTTTGTTTTACAATTCACAAATGTGCGTTCTGCCTTTTTCCCGAGTTTTCGCTCACCTTTGAGAATAGTTCAATAGTTCAGAGATTATTCAATTGTCTTCAAACCGAAAAACAATCGAATGCGACAACTTTTTCTCATTGTTTTTTTCATGCATTTTCTTCAAAATTCACCGCAAGAAAAATAAGTTCATGATCATGCATATGCATTCACTTTCATTGCAAGCATGCCGCCGCCTTTCACTTTCAACCCTGGAAATTTTTCATCCACATTCATTCATTTATCACGCATCCAGCACCATACAACCCAGAAAACAGTGGCGGCACCACCTCCCATTTACGCTCCAATTCTTCTTGTTTAAGCATAATGCACGCACCGCGCCCACCCACTCCGTTTTGATACGCGTTCCAAGTCGAGGGATGCCGCCAATTCCGTTCCGAAAGGCTGCATATTAGATAGGAGCATAGCGCGCAAATGTACACATCGTGGGCGCTTTCCAACGCATTTACACTCATCCAATGTATACAAATTTATGGAATATGCTCAAAAGTTCATTAGAGAACGTTGAACCTTTCTCGTCATTCACTCATGCGTAAATTGATTTGAAAATCCAAAAGCTTGCTACTCGTTTGGATATTTACGCCATAATTTTGAAAAATACGTAGACATTAAATATTCTAGTGTGTAAAATATGCATGCTATATAAAATAAAACCGATCCACACTCATAAAGAGTAACAGAAGTCCGTGTCGTAAAATTCCAAACGCCTACTAGTTACTGATTACAAATAAACTTTTAATTAAATGCATAATTAATCAAATAATTTAAAATAAACCGGCTCCAAAATCAATATCGTTGATACCTGTCATTTATAGCATAAATAAATTGCTTGATTATTTGCGAATTATCATTTTTATCATGATAAACTAACGTGAAAAATCTAAAATTCCAGCTTGCGTGCTGAAAGACATATCAACTTGCACTGACGTCAATCGCTTATCATCTATCTTACTGCAATTATCCTGACCCTGACCAGTTATGCATTCACGTACGCTTACGCGCGTCTACTGTAGAAATAGGATCTAATTTCATAAAGTTGTTATCCTTCTTTCCATTCACTCTAGCCGCTTTTATGAGTTTCAATTTATCTATCATCCATCGTGCATGCGTTTTTTATCATCGTTTCCGCTCCCGTCTTCACGTTTTTATTTATTAAATCCCAAGGTAGAAATTGCATAATGCTTTCACGTCATGTGCGCAAGGGCAATTTCGGAGTGAAATGAATGTTGGCTGTTGCTAGCGAGCAGCCTGGTAGTTCGCAGGACAACTTTATACACAACTATCATATCGTTTTATATTTATCCTCGCAGCGACGCAATGAAATAAAGCGCAATTAAGAAGCAAATTACGTTCGTGAAATACTAATAAGCAAAGAGAATGTAAAATTTCAAAACTTTTTGAATGCAAGTTAATTATGTCATATTCATAGAACATTATTAAAACTGCGAATAATCATTTGAAGTTGGATAACAAAATTATAAAAATATGGAAAATGAACTCGCATAAAATGAATAATTACAAAGTCTGCACGTAATTACTAGCCAGAGAGAAAAGCCATTCCCATTTTATTCTCAAGTGAGTTTCGGCCGCCGGAAGTACTTATAAAGTTTTACTCATCCATGCGTGTTCGCATTTAGTTTCACCTGTTTTTTACGCGTACGATGCGTCAAAGCATCGATTCATACATCGCTCTGGGACAGCGTTATAAAATTTATTGCATACCGAATGCAATTATTAAAGTTTAATACGATATATGTTTTAGTAGCATAATTAAACTCTTAGTCGTCATATTACAAGCGAAACTACTCAACACCAACTGATAAATAAATTTTGCAATTGTATTCCGAGTTTGACACGGAAAAAAAAGTCGGAATGTTGTAGAGTAATTTCTGAGATGCCATCGCTTCATTTGTAAGTTCAACCCACTCCCTCGCCTCGCAATGCAATGCCAATTGCAAATTGTTGTTATTACAGCGTGTAATGAGAAATGAAACAGTCGCGTTAATTAATAATTAATTGCAAGTTGCAAGCAATATCCGTCCTCCTTGCGTGTGTACAAAGCGTCGCGTGGATTTACTGACGTTCTCAACACGTCAACAGTGCGATTAGTTATTATGCAAGGCATTTACCAGCGGTGTTTTGCTAAACTTACTACCAACTATGTAGATAACTATTCCAAGCTTATAATTTCACTTGATTAAATAGAAAAGCAATAATTAGTTTTCTCTAAACTGCTGTGACTTCCGGACCGACACGAGATTCAAGAGATATTCCTAACAAATCTATAAACATCTCCTGAGGATTTGAGGAGATCCTCAACCGTGCTAGATTTTCTTTTAACTGAATTTATTAGCGCTTATTACGCAGTTATTTGACGCTATAAATAAACGCAAGCGATTGTGCATTTTTGTTTTTAAAGAAACGCACAAAGGACTTCCTTTTTTACCCTGTTTACGTTACGGGCCTTTATGTTAACAAAATACGCTTGACTTGAACAACTTTCGGGCGAGCACAAAACACACAATCAAAAAACTTTGTGGACGCTAAATATATTGTTCATAAATTCAGGGAGACTGCCATTAAACTTTCCGTGCGCAGACACGTTTTTGCGTGCTGTGTCGTGTTGTCGTCGGTGCATGCAAATTTGCATTTGGGACTGGCCAATAATGAGGAAAGTTCGCACACGCCCTGTGTCGCGCACGAGTGTATTATTGACGCCAATTGTATATTCCCTTACAGCACCTCTCCAGCTCGCCGGCCGTCTGTATGTGATGTTTTGCATGCCGTGATCAACACGTGCTCTGTTTGTTTCTGTTCGGCGCTGTTAGCACTGCCGTTTGCCGCCCCTCAAACAAAACGCGGCCGTGCGTTAACACGGTGCACGCATCGGGCATGCCGAACAGAGCGTGCCATTCTTCGTCAACCGCCGCCCACGCACACGCACCCATTGCGCCTGTGAAGCGAGATCGCAAACAGGCGACCGAGTACGGTCCTTGAGTGCTTCGGATGACTAAAATAATGTAAATCCCATCGCACACCACCCGCCCTTTGCGCCAAAATACCTATCTATGCGCGGCGCGCGTTTCTGCACGCGTCCTACAACATTCGCCCAGGGCCCAAGTGTCATCGACGAAGCAATTTGCATCAACAAGTGAATTCCATCATTAATCAGAATAACATTTGCCGAAATATTCGCAATAAAAAATTGCCCAACAACCGCCAGTGGGTTCAAAAAGTCGCTAAATGCTTTTCGCCAAATCTTTCAAGTTTAACGAGGCAATTTTTAAAACGTTAAGCAACTTTGCCAAAGAGTTATACATTATTCATCAATTCTATTATGCGAATGGAGTGCATTTTCGCATTGTGCGTCCCCCGTATTGGATTATCCTGGCCGAGTTGGACACAATTCAGGTGAAGTCATTATTAATTTACGAATTCATTAAAATTGAAAGCGAACAAAAAGTGAAATAACAGTTAATTCGCAGGACTGAAAATGAATTCGCAAAATTCATTTTAATTTTTTGTTAGTGTGCTTTGAGACCATTAAACAAACACCAAACCCAAATTGGCACACTTACGTCTGGAGTCTGGAGCGCGCAAACTATATAACAAGCATGCTACCTATAAACTTGACAATCCAAGAAGCCGCCCTTATTTGCAGCAACATCGAAGGTGTACTGAAATAACATGGAGAGTCATTATCACCATACTGAACGTCTGTGGAAAACTTTCCAAGTTCTAGTTTATAGGTCCTCATGCACTAGACATGTGCAGTCCGCGCTTCTTGCCAATTGCCTGCCAAATCCTACACACACAAAATAAACGGCAAGTAGAGCAACTAAGAGCAAAGTTTTCCAAGTGAAAAGCTTTCGGTGCCACCCCCAAAGCGAACGATATTATATGAGAATGGTGGGTGTTCATCGATAAGAAGCAGAAGCAGCAGCAGCAGCAAGTTGGAAGTTTCCAAGATTGAGAAGACAGACGAAGGACGATCTCCCTTTACAAATAGTGAATGTCACGAGTTACGAAAGAAATAAATGAATGAAGAAACGCGTTTCAGTTGCACCATGATACTTTCTGATAAATTAAATTAAAAAGACTTGTAGGTATTTAAACGATACAAAGCCTAAAAGAAACCAAAATTACCTTTTTGTGCCATTGTCAGATGAAAGAAACGTGCGCAATGAGATGGAATCGATATCAATGCGATTCGTCTTTAAGCGCTGCTCGCGCACGAGTGAAAGTCAAAGATGAAGCCGATGAAGGAGATGACGATGATGACAAGTGAGTGTTTGAATGAAAACGAAAACGCCGAAGAGAAATGAAAAAGAAAAAATGCGCGGCGTGTATTATAGACAAACCGCCAGCCAAATTGGTTCGTATCCGAGATGATGGAGTGATTGATTCTTTGCTTCTTCTTCCTTCCTCAATTAATCCATCATTTGTGTGCGCCATTCAAAAATACGCACGAACCGATAAACTCCGAACGTCGAGAGAAATGCAAATTTAATTATAAACTGATTACCGTCCTTTCATCGCAACGAAGAAAATTCAATAAGGTGTTTGATGAAATAGGCATAACGCTGTAGTAAAATGTAGCAAATTCAAATTTGTTACAAATGAATCTCGCTCATCAAATATTAAATAATTCACATTTAATGCGTTTGACACAACGAAAAAATGCTCGGCGCAGTGTGGATCAGAAAATAAGCCCAAAATAAATACGAAAACCACATTCAACTCGAATTTAAAAAAAAATGAGGGAAAGCAAAAACAAAAAAACAACCCGTCTGAATTAAACACAATAGAATGAGTTGTCGCGGGCAGGCTGTATGAAAATATAATGACAAATGACAACAAAACAATTCCAAACAGAACCCAAAAAAAGATTGATTTACCCTTTTACGCCGCGTATGACAAATACTTATCCCAAATGCACACAAAATAAACAAACATAGCTCATCTGTATTTTTCAAATCCCTGCTTTGAATTTTATATAAATTTCATGCAATTCTTTTGTAAATATTGATACATTAAACAATAATGTATAATCTTTCTTGCTTTCTTCTAGAGAAATTCATAAAAATATCGTTGACTTCCAAAATGTTACCGTGTTTTAATTCTTCACAATAAACAACTGAAATTGGTTTTATCCAAACGCACAATCAGTCTTTAATAAAACCTTTGTTTATTTATCAACGCATATGATTGATTACTGGCGCATGCAGAGCATCGATAAAATCAACTATTAAATAGCCTCAAAAGTTAATTGAAAATCTGACCTATTGATTTTCTTTTCATTGGTGGCTCGAACGAAACGATTTTCACTGAACATTGCCGAGCACGAAATGTGGAAAACATATTTAATCCAATAATAAAATTTTTCCGGAAAAATAAAATAAGCAATTCGAAATTTTCCTGTAATTGTATTTCCATTCAAACCAAGAAATAAAATCTATTCACAGTTAGAAACGCGGAGGATTAAATTGGAAAGATGTATGCTCCTGTCCTATTCAGGATCAGACATCGTGGGTACATACGCGCGTGCGGATTATGTTTTATGATTTGATTGTGTGCGTTACGTTACACTAGACGAATGGAAATGAGACAAATGCGCGAAATGTGAAATCGGCTTTACCCAATGAGCCACACTCGGGGATCAAGGATAATGCGAAATTGCAGATACATATGCATGGAATAGTTGATACAAATTTACATTCATCTCTCCCTCAATATTAATGAAAACCCGTCCGCAACTTTACAACAACAATCGTAAAATTGCCCTACTCCGGAATAGATCAATAACAAATGAATTTGTATAAAAATCGTGAATATTTCAACTTCAATCAACTTCAAATAAATTGAAATAAAACTCTCAATACGCAATAGGATAAACCAATACTGAATAATGAATAACACTCTTTCGTTGTTGTATTAATAACTAATTGAGTTAGTTAGTTACTATTTATACAAATATACTGAATATTCATTATTGAAACGTGCCGTGCAAATGTTCCAATTGAATGTAATCGAAACCTCGTAGCGCTTAATTGACATGATTCAACAGTAATCAATCAATCAATTTGCTCAATATTAAACTATTCAAATTATTATTGCAGGAAGCACTAATTAAAAGACTCGGACCAAATGCATATCCATTCGCGATGGAAATAACACCATTAGCACCACCCAGCGTACAACTGGTACCCGCCAAGGAATATAACGGAGCACCCATTGGTACCAGCTATGATATACGTGCATACGTGGGTAAGTAGCACAATTATCCATTAAATCATCCTCTAAAAGACGTTTAAATCACATTCGTACGGCAGAATTCTACTATTTCATAATCAAACAGTTCACGTGTGCCACTTGATTAAACGAGATTAGTTCACTGCGCCGAACCCACTTCGTCCACGTGAATCATGCGGGCAACAGCGCATCCCCCAGGAAATGTTCGAAGAACATACAATGTATTTGTTCATTTATACAGCAAGAACCCAATTGGCAAACGCACCCCAACAAAACCGCAGCCTTCCTGTAGCTGTAGATACTCGTCATGACTGTGCAAACACGGATTTATGTTCTTCAGCCAAGCACAGATGTGCTTAGTATTCGTTAAGCAAACATAAACATTTCCAGCCATCGAATTCTATCGAAATCAGTTCATTTTGACTGTTTGCGCGCTTCTTTTTTCATGAATTCTGGCTTGATCTGACTCTGTCTGTATGCCTGACTGACTACCAACTCTCTGAGCCTAAAATGCCAAATTCTGATACCCAGAATAATAACATTTCCGCGAATCCTACTACAAAAAAGCCGAAATACTTCAGTGACAAACGCATAATGACCCGAGAACGAAATAAGATGTTAGAAATCACCAGGATCAATGTCACAATTGGCCGTCCTTTCAACCCCCCCAAAAAGGCAACTGAGATCTATTGAATATTTGATATTATCGCAATGCGATATTTACCAAAAGGCGAGAGAGAATTGCTACATAAACAAACCCTAGCGAAAGTACCAATATTCTCTGCATATTATTATTATCATCCTGGACTAAATAAACAATCGAATAAAATACAAACTCATACGGTTAGATTCAGAAATAAACGTACAACAAAATACCCGTCGACGTGGAATTTACTTTCCATATTCATAGGGGCGTATAAAATACAAAATAAATGTGTTGCTTTTTACGTTGTAAAAGCGGAAAATGCGGCAAATACATAGCGAGCACTCCCTTTTGCCACGAAATCCGGAGAAACGTATAAAGGGTGAATCAACCTGAAAAATGCACGTAAACATATTCCAAGCAAGCGTGCAAGCAGTCCGCGTACAATTCTTCTAAAAATAAAACACCAAAGAGCATCCTCACTCAAATCCCACGTACAAACCATAAGCCCAGCCCGAGACGAGGAAAAATTATCTTCGATTTCCTCTCTGCGCGACAAAGCAACGCTCACTCCAGTGCTTCAAAACCACTCGTTTTTGTGCCTTTCAACTCTTCAACAATTTAATTTCCACATTGCAAGTCACGTAAAATTAAAAAACGCCATTACACTAAATTTTCCGCTTCGCTGTCCTGCATTCTTTGACTGGCAAATAAACGTGAGTTGTACTTCTGTTCGTGAAGGTAGAGATGGGAAAATGCGCGCAAAACGCTGACTAGCGAAACGAAATGGAAGCAGGGCAGGTACAGGACCTGCGTAGCGTCCATCCGCTGAAAATGCGTAAGAAGCGCAAGAGGCGGCGCGTTTTAATGCACCACGAGCAATCCCCGAGGCGCGCCGGCAACAACTTTAAAACGCTGAGATAATAATAATAAAATAACATAAAAGCAGCACGCGGACAGAGTCTGTGAACGAAATGTTCAAGAACCCTCACCTCTCGTCGTCGTCGGCGGCGGCAAGCTTTCTCGGCCGACGATAACGCAACCGAAACATCAAAAATTCAAAAGCACAAGCAAGCGTTGCCCTTTCGAGAGCACACGCCGCCCATTCGCGCGATAAAATATTTTCACTCATTTGCTTCGCTCGTGCGTTCGCTTTCGGCACCGTGTAAAAACCTCGGAAAAAATGCTACAGTTTCACGTTTGATAAACAATTTCAAAGAATGTGCCACAGAGAGTAAATAAGAGACTTGGTAAATACCCGCCATCAAAAAATCGTAGAGATTCCCTTTCTAGATAAATATTTTCAAAGAACATAAAGTTAAACCGTGCATTTGAAAGCACCCAAGTTAACTTACGTTAAACAGCTTTAATAATCGCAATTATAATTAGTCGGTGAGTTTACTATATTATATTACGGTCAATCATAATCAGATTTCGGTGGTTAAATTACTCAACTTCTTTTTTCAGCTAGAAAACTGCCAACTCGCATTAAAAAACACATTCCTTTATGGGCACAGGAACAAATGAAGGTCACTTATTATTATAGCAACAACATAATTATGCAATACTGTAGCTAAAAGGATCATAAAACAGTAAAAGTCGTCCACACTCCTTATCGGCACCCACCCAGACCTCTAGCGTCACGGTCACATTCGCCTCAAGTGACAGCACGCAAGGGTTCCTTAATGTCCTCCCGAGCAAAGCCTACACGATTATTACATAACTTTTAATACGCCTATCGATTTTTACATCAATTTTATTAACAATTCAGATTGCTAATATCGTGCAACAGAAGTCCCATGACGAGGGCAATAACATCATAATATGATCGATTAAAATTAATTGAATAATAATGTTATGCAACGTTATAATGATTCGATGCTCAGCATGAACTAGGTACGCTTATTAATTTTCAACTCTCGAAAGCGCCTAAAGAAATTTTAATTGAAATTTAAATAAATGTATAAAAATCCCACAAATCGGAGAGAATTCGTATTCATCGTCCACCCACGCAATTTACTCTGCGGTTAATTCAATTTACCCTTTCAGATCTTTAGAGACACACGAAACATTCGAATTGCTTTAACTTTCGTTGTGAAATGGAAACAGCATCGGGCCAAAGAAATATTTGAATTAAAAAAACAGTGCGTTTTAAACACAAACCGTGGAGTGAAAAAATACGAAAATAAATTGAGTTACGTGTTGCGAACGCCCCTTTCCCAGGGACGTTAACTTTGTGCCGCATTAATTTATACCTTCGCATAAACATATATAAGTTATATTATTGCATTGGAACGCGTTGCGTCTCCGTCGTGGGAGTTGAGCGTCGTCTAATTCACATAATTTGATTAAAACCTGTCTACGGGGAACGACGAAAAATGCGCAACCGTCGTCATATACCCTGTTTGACAGCCAACAACCCCGTCCGCGCCCGTGTACTCGTGCGTGGGCTACACGAATAAATGTGAAATATACCTTGGCCTACACCCGCCCGCCCCAGTCCCGTCGTGTACATAAATTTACGTAATTTTTCGTGTTTCACCGTAATTTCGTTAATTCCAAACACGTGCGTATCATAAGTCAACGTAATAGTTACTTAAATTTTTTTATTCGTGTACGCATTAAAAGCATTTTATTTATTTAATTCTTTTTGCTAATTAATACCGCTACAAAATGAAATTCAAGCTCAGCCAAACGACCACTGGTTTCCACACGCCACAACAAAACGAAACGACGCAATTTACCTATCGAAAAAAATGAGAGAGCAAAAAATGTGTTAAAAAACTAAAGCAGCACATTTGTCAGCAAAATACGAAACACGACAGGGAAAATGGAAATTCAATGAAAACATGATGAGCCATAGCGAAAAAGATGGAACGCAAAGAGAAACAACATAATAGCCTACTAGAGCGACTATTATGGGACAGGATAATCGATAGGGAGGAAAAGCGGGGCCGATGCGTCGAAAATAGGCAAAGCAGTCAGTGCGTCGCGCGTTCGCCAAAGTGCGGGTGAAGAATGAGAAGAATAGCGAGGCGACGCCGCCGGCGGTAAGGCTAATAGTCGGAAACAGCCTTGGGCAGGCGGGGGAGGCGGCATGCCATTTACCCACGTAAATCAATTACTTGTTACTGATTGATCGCATTCAAAACACGGCAATATCAACCTACACTCAGCAAACGAGAAGATTTAGTTAGCGAACTGAATCATTAAAGTTAAAACTCTTTTTTCGCCATTTTATCCGTCAGCGTAAATTCGAAAATCACGGGCGTAAAAAAATGTTGGAATAACGGCGAATTCATGCCGGCTTAAAATTTCAATTAAACGACCAAATAACATACAATCTCAAATTCAAAGCCATGAATAAAAAAATTGCTGACTTTAAGCGAACACGAAAAAAACGGACACGCATAGTTCAAGCAAGTTTTTACCGTAGCTGGCTAGCAATATGCTACAAAAGAATGAAAATTCATGGCGGGCGTGCCTCATGATTTAATGGATACTCCTCGTGCGCCCCCGAGTCCTTGCATTGTAGTTTTGACACTTTTATTCTCTCTCCCTTTCATTTTCCACGCATCGCACACTATATTCTTCTTTTCTCCGCATACTACACGTACTGCTAGCCAATTCAATCGAGTCCTGGGCGATAATAATAAAGAAAAAGCGGAGCACACGCGTACTGCCTGCTAACTTTTGACAAAGGCGGCGACGAGAGTCGATGGCAGCGGCTATAAAATGTGCGCGAAACGTGTTAATGATGCAGAAATGGATTTTTTAACAATCGCACGTGAAAGCAGTGCACATAGATGTAAAATCAAATTGTATACTAACAAATGATAATTGAACAGTAAAAAAATCGAGTTACATTCCGCTTACTCGCAATCTGTGCCGAGAATATATTCCAGGATACACAAAAGGAACAATCGTAAGCACGCAGTCAACGCACGTAGTCCTCAAACACAAAACGCACGTACGTGCCAAATATATGACAACGCTTTCTTTTTCTTCACCTTTTCTTCGCTACACTTCCTCTATTCTCTATGCGCGGTAGGTATCGTCAAACGCGTGCTTGTGCGTTGATTCATTTTGCGGTGCTTTTCCCATTTTTGCACCAAAAAGTCTCGCATTCGCGCTTGACACACATGTGTGCTGTGTACACAAATAAATAAATCCATTCGCTTCAAGACAATCGCCGGAATTGGGTGAAAAGAAAAGGGAAACGCGAAAGCAAACACATGAATAGAAAAACACATGCTAAGATATTGCTTTTTTTTTTGTCTTCGTGTGAATTGTACGCACACGTATGTAATAAATTCGTCTAATATACGCTCTGCACATAGGTTACCTACTAAACATTGTTGAATTTGCCTCGTGAAACAACCTAATTGACTTGAAAATAACTTCAAGTTTCCCCAGAACACCAAAAACTTATTTGATATTTCTCCAAAAGAAAAACGTCTACGTATTCCACATTCATTCACTCAATGCGGATGCATAATAAGTTGGCATTTTTGAATGAAATTGCTTCATTAGCATTGCAAAAACGTACACATAATAATAATTCGAAATAAAGCGGCCATTGTTCACGTAATCACCTCGTTGTCGTCATGGACAATTCATTTCTTTTCCACTTCTTCGAGTTCCGCAACGTCACCAGCAAAAATGCGTCTCGCTTATGAGTTATTACGAATTTCATTTATGAAACGCGTGTATTTCATGTATTTTATTCCGTTCTCGACGTCGTTTCGCAATTCTCATTGTTATCAAAGTGCAATCTCTTAAAAAACAAGGACGAAATTTTTGCGCCTTCTTTTATCACCGCTCCAACTTCAAATGAAAAATGCCAATCAAGAAAATAATTAAAATCTCCACGGGAAATGAAAAGGGCGTCCTCATTCCATCGCGTAAAGCTATGCGATTATAGTTTATTCGCCAACACAAAACATGCTTGTAAACAAGGATAATAAGCACGTGAAGTGGCTACTCCTAGTTGCCGAGTGCAATCGAGCGTGCGAATGAGTGAACGAATAAATAACTGAATGGATAAAGTGCTTAGTGAGTGGATGAGTAAACGACAAGACATGATATTGAATCGCGCCGAGTATGAGAGCGAGCACGTTTGAATTCAATGGAATTGAGTGCACGTACAAGAAGCACTTTCAAAAGAAGTGCTGCGCCAACATTGTTACCCCCAACTAATTTCCTCCTCATGTAATCTAAATCACTATTCATGTAACCGCAAGCAAATGAAATTACAAAGAATTTCATACCATCAGACAACGCGAAACATGCAAGTGAAAAGTAATGAAAATGAAATTCAACGATATGCCAAACTGATCAACAGCAATCACAAAGTGACGGCCTACGTAAAAGCACACGTGTCGAAAAACGTTCTGCTAAGAACAAGACGTAAAACAGGCGACTAAACGATATTAAATTGCTGAGCGTATCGAAGCATCAAAATGCGCTCGTTTCGGGTCCTTTTACGTACGTACTAAACGCGCTCAAGGAGCAAGCTGCCATTTATTGTATGTACTCTCTACTCTAATGCAACGGTTTTAGTATCTTCACGCACGCCAACAAAACAAGCGCAGAAATGACTACGTCGTATGGGAATAAACATGAGAAAAATTTTGCCGCCGCCCATCCGACGAGAAACAACGAGATGGATATAATGGCTCTAAGCACGTAACATCTCCAAGGCTCTTCTCTCTTGCAGTAATAAGAAGAGGAATGACTGCATGATATCAAATACATACAGTAACGTCTCGTATCTTATCTCCACGTAAAGAAACACGGAAACCAGAAATAATTTTAAAATTTCCTTACAACCAAACGTCAAACAAAAATAAATCAGAACATCCTTTTCATTTTAGGACAATTTTTGCCTAAAGCGCAAATCTAGATGCTTGCTGGGAGCTACCTCTTCTCCTCAGTCTGCGTCCAGAACTTAGTATTCATAAACTTATCTTGGATGGGTGCCACCCCCTTTCAGCTTTCAGGTCCCGAAAAGTTGAAATGATAAATCCAATTATTACATTTTTCGTATAGTTTTCGTTCACGACCTTCTTCCAACCATCTAAACAGTGACCACGAATAAAGTTTAATTTATTCTTCACCATTTCCACGCTCTTAATGCAGTTATTATATCTTGTTATGTTTAATGAAAATAATACAACCAACACGAAAGTTAGGGTGGCTACCCATATGAACGTCGAAACGTTGGATGCAAAACTTGTGTAATCTTAATGAAACAACATTGTCGGGAATAGAAATGCGCAGCAGGAACAACAACAGCACGCTGAACATATTTTCCTCATTTTCCCTCAAACCGCTAAAGGTTAAATCTCACAGCATGACATTGATTTTGACGAGGAAATGCACTAATCATACATCGTGCCAAAAACAACGTGCGTCTTAAACAAACACGCTGTGTAATGCCACGCTTGAAATTTGAATAATTCAAAACATTAGCAAATGAAATACTTGCGTAATAAATCCAAAAAAAGCATTCGTAATTCGTTATTTGTCAAAATATCCCGAATTTTCTCTTGATTCCCTCAGACATTCACGATGTCTTCGACTAAATCAACCGCGTATGTACACACCCTACACTCCTTTCAGGAGCACCTACTTGAAGAGCGCCTTGTATAAACACTACACCCCCTATTTGCACGCTTGGCATTCGCACGGTACAAAGTTTATTTAAGTAGCAGCGACTAAAATAACACAATGCAAACAACAAACCAATCGCGGCGTTGGTGTTGCAATCAGTAATCATTGTAAAGTGTTACCGAACATAACACAGCGTAACATTCGATTAATTGGCACAGCGCCAAACTTCTCTCAAGGACAACTCTCTTCGAAAGAGAACTACCCTAACCGTCCCTTTCACACTCGCAAACCGCCAACACTGACAATTCACGCACCCACCTCAACCAACTATTCCCTTGAACACATACAGTTCGTCTAGATTTTGACATTAACTTACTTCAGCTCCACTTCGGCGTCTACATCATATCGAATTTAATTACAACTAGTGTTGGTATTTATAATTTAGCGCGTGGTCTAATAATACTAAGCGAATAGACGAGAATTTGCTAATTAAATAATTCAATAATACCTCACACCGTATGTATGTAAATTAACACGAAACCCTCTTGTTCGCGATTGTAAACTTTAGAGCCAAATCTTTTTCTATGCTTAATCTACAATCAGCCTGGAGAGGAATTGAACATGAAATGCAATTTGACAAGCAAGTGTCCGGCAAATTGAACACTTTGCAGAAAAACAAGCGGCGGTGGCGGAGGCGGTACTTCATGATGCTTGTGGACATAAAACTGCGTCGTTTCTGCACTCGTGTCTGACGGGCGGCCGGCGCGGCGCACACATGCTTCTTCGGATAATTCGGTCCGCAAATGCGAAACGTCTGCAATGTCTCTGCACTTGGCGCGAGTAACTTAGTTGGTGGCGCGCCATGAATGCCATAAATCACTAGCGACATTGATGTCTACATCCATTTAGTAGCAAAACGCCGAGGCCAAGACCGCTCTCTCGCGCATGCCACGCGCCATCGATCGTAATTCGTTTCAATTCAATTTATTTGTCCAAAAAAGCAACAACGCCGCAATGCACATTGCCAAGCAGCGTGTGTCCTTCATCACGATAATGCGCGCATCATTCAACTAATTTAACTGAATTGCTCAATTTCGTTGCAAATTGCAATTTTATTCCGTACGTAAAGCATCCCTTCATTTCTCTTTATTCTTACTTAACTCGCCCCCTGTGCTGCATTCGTTTCGTCCCTCTTTCGCTTCAGCTAATATAATTGGATAGATCAAGTATGTTTAATGCAAACGCGAATAGTTTTAAAAGTTAATGTTTAAGGATAATCCCGACATCCAAGTCATTAGCACGTATTGTATATACACGCTATACGCTGCCCGATAAGATCGCTTCGTAACTCATTAACCTTGAGTTGTTGTTGCCATTCACGCAAATGTGGCCGGTCTATCGGGCACACTTCGGATAATTCAGCTCATTAGCCGAAGCACTTAGCCTAAAAGTATTTCGCTGCGTGAATCACGCCGAATATCGTTAGCTGCACCACATTACGTGATGAATGCAAATCTAATGCCAGCGAGTACAAAAGTGGGCAAGCAAATGCCAAAAGTTCAACCCCCCTGTTCGCTGAAGCGAAATAACATTTGATTATTGATTGCATTAGGGCCAAAATGTCATTGAGCAAATTTAATTATCTGCACGCTGCCCACGCGAAATATTTGCGCATAGCCTATAGCTAGCTACATTTCATTTTTCGGTTTTCAGCAGATAAAGCCGATGAAAAATTGCATCGCCGCACCACCGTCCGCATGGGAATTCGCGTTGTCCAGAAAGCATTTCCGCCGCCCTCGCCGTACGGCTACAATCCATCGCGCACGCACGATCCGCAGGCGGACGGCGGCAGCAAGGAGCGTGGCAAGCACAAAATCGCGCTCTTCGGATGCAAAAGCGCGCCGCTGGACAGCACCAAGCTGTTCGCGCAACCCATGCAGCAGCAGGTGAAATCCAAGAGCGTCGAGGGCGGCTTGGAGATTAAGAACAAGGAGACGACGGCGGCCACATCGCACGACGAAAGCGGCAGCGAGCGTGAACGCGAGAAGCTCAGCAGTCGTTCGCCGTCGCCGCCGCCCAACGACAAGGAGAACGATGATGACAGCAACACGCAGTACGTGGGAAACAAGTCACCCTGTAAGGTGACCTTTCAGCCCACCGAGCACGATTCAAACAAATGCCAAAACAACGATCTGAACGAAAATGTACGTAACGTAGCTACTAAATCACCCCCAACCCAACCTAGTCTTATTCCACTTCTCAATGCTTGCAATAGGAAAGCATAAAGGACACGGATAACGCGGAGGATAAGAGTTCATCGTATTCGAAACGCGCAAGTATCGCCTCAACATTTCTCAAGGATATTCCACCACCGCATGCAGTCGTAGAAAAACCGTTTCTTCTCAGCGATGGCCGCATCGAACTCGAAGCATCCCTTAATCAAGCTGTCTACCACCACGGCGAAGAAGTGCAGGTCACAATACATGTGCAAAACAATAGCAACAAGACAATTCGTCGCATCAAGGTATGTATAATCAAATCCACCAATCCCCCCGCAACTGACCAACCCTCGAAACAATTAATTAAACAATAAAACAATGTACTCATGCATCATGAGCGATTAACAATTGGATGCTAATGCACGGACATTGAGCGGGAGGTGCGATGAAACCAATTGGAAGTGATAATGAATTACGAAATGATTAATGAGCTAGCCGATAATAACACAGGACGCGGCCGCCGCGAATGATGTACGAGTTTAGCACTTTACTTCGTGGATCGAACGAACATACCATAGTATATTCGCACATCAACAAATTTAATTATGCCGCCGCATTTATTAGAAAGGCGATTTTCAATATGCATCGATAATGGCCAATGAGAATGAGCGATAGCTATCCGAAAATGTAATTGCTTAGCGCATAATTGACAGCTGCCGTACCCAGCAGGAGCAGCAATGAAGTAGATTGTTATCCCAGTTATAAAATGCAATCAGGCGAAAGACGCCGCGGAAATTGTTCATTGAGCACTTCAGCGCAAAGAACGTGTCTGCTGTTTGTATTTGCCAAACTTGGCAACGACGTCGCGACGCACGGACCGTTTATTAATGCCGGGAGGCGGCTGCGTTTACCTACAAGTGTTGATTTACGCTAGAGGAAGCAATTAAAATTTGAAAGAAAATCAATTTTCCAAACGTCTTCAGGTGAGCCGGCAAGAGCAGCAGCAATAACAGACGAAAAACGCGTCCGTGTGGTACTCGAATGTTGGAATTAAGTAGGTACTATGCAAATCATGTAAGCGCTACGAAAGATTGAAGCTGTCACCTTCAATGTCATATTTTCCCGGCATTCAACATCAAATGCTCTGGGGATGCTTACGCTGGCAAATCCGTATTTTCCACTTACGTTTTATAGAGCTCAACCGATCGACATGTTTCCCAATACGGAGAAAAAATGTCAATGCCCGAAAAACATCAAATATGTAAACTGTAAATCAATAGTACATTAACACGTGCGCTAAAAAAATGACTTCTTTGCAAGTAATAGCTAATTTTTGCCGACGAAATTTCCCTCCATTAATTTCAACAAGCTTGAGCGCCTAGTTTTTTGCAGCATGTTCGCGCCATTCACATTTTCGTTTTACGCAATAAACTAACAGCGTATACATTCGGCGTTAATTTACGATCAATGATCATTAAACAACCAACATAAATCGTACCTTGATCCTCATTTACGACCATGCTTTTCTAGCCAGGGAAAAAAACCGTTTTCACACTGTTATATTTTTACAGGTGTTCGTCGTTCAGCACGTTGACGTATGCATGTTTTCCAATGGAAAATTCAAGAACGTGGTCGCAATGATCAATTCAAAAGACGACTGTCCACTTGCCAGTGGCAAGAAACTAACACGATCCTACGGGCTCATACCGATCAAAAGTTCGACCAAGAACTGGATCGCTTTGGAGGATTCCTACACGAAAACGGGCACGAGCCTCGCATCGACTGTGACGTCATGCGGAAACCATCCGGACGAACGCAATGTCTTCGCGATTTACGTCTCGTACTATGTGAAAGTGAAGTTGATTCTGAGCGTGATGGGCGGCGATGTATCACTAAAGCTACCCTTTAGCTTAATGCATACGTGCAACGAGTACGACCCGTTCGGCACGCTGACGCGGATGGAGCATACGACGCCGTCACCACATTCGCCGCACATGCTGCCGCCGCCGACGACGGACGCTGTGACATCTCCTCACGGCGCCCAAACCGCAACCGTCACGGATGAAGTGAAGCCCGAAAAGGACGGAACGTGAGATCAGGTCGTCGTAGAGATCAACAAGATCGATGGCGCGTTTGAAGACGGCAACGAACGCAAACCTACGTCCGCGGACATTACGAGAGATGCGCCGCCAGAAGCGGATGGCGGCAGCGGCACGCAGAAACGACGCAGCCATGAAAAAGTCAACTATGATGAAATCGTCACCGAGAAGCGATCAGAGCATGAAACGCACGAAACGCAAACGGGAGATGTGTGCGTCGAACCGCGCATCGTCCTTGACGCCAAAGAGACGGCGAAAAAGGACAAAGGATTCAGCATTCAACGCGCGTGGTGTTGTCTTCGTAATCGTAGAACGTCATAGTAAACGGTGCAAATTGTATGTCCATACAAATTTACCGCCCGCTGCGGCGTTATGTAAATACAGGGTCAAGTCAACTAAAGAGTAATTGCAGGCGACGACAGAAGTACTCATTCGAATTACTACCGAAACTTATGGCGACAAAGTGTATTTGAATGGCAGTGCAAAGCGAGAATAACGAGAGTATACGTCAGTTAATATACGCTACCGAGATAACTTACTTTAAAGTCAACTTGAATGTCAATTCAATTCATTTTAAACTACAAATACGGTTCAATATATGTGGTTCCTTTTACGCGCGCTAATTAGAATTATGATCATGATGATTCCGAATGCAATTTCAGAAATGTTCCAGCAAACTAAACAACCCTACCTCCCCCAGTGAATGTATATTCCAAGCAAAAATGTTTTCTCATTGACTAAATACACCACGAGCGAAACGCAAAACGGCTATAATATCAAAATTTAGTGAAAACAATCAATACGCAAACTGCATCATCTAAAGAACGACGAATAACGTAATCGTCAAACTTTATACTGTACTAATAAATAATATTCTATATGTATACAAAGATGGCCTGTTTTAACGATAGTGTATACTCAATATCTATTTGCATATGCACCTGTAGAAATCTCTATCAGCAATGAATAGATATTTCAAGTCAGTCCTCCACCATCCCCCCGAAGAAATTTAAATAAATGTGAAACAAATGTAAAGTTATTGTAACGATAGGCTACCCACCAAATATGCCTACATCACAGAACCAAACGTAGATGTAGGAGAATTTATGTGAACATACTTTTAAGAAGAAAGATCGTATTACTACTTATACTATGACTATGAAAAGTCAAACTAAATGTGAAAATCGAATGTATATAGCATTATGTTCGTAACGCACGAATTTAGCCAAAGAAAACTAACAAATTCTATTATATACGCTCGTCTAATAAGCACTTACTACGCTTAGTTTTACTCTTGATTATACTCCTTCGTTCTGCAATACAAGGATTGTACATCTCTATATAGTTGCAGATATTTTGTGTCGATCATCATATTTGTAATATTTTTATATTAAAGCGAGAAATCCATACGGTTGTTGTTATTTCGAACGCATTTACCCAACTTGGATTTTCAGGTAATCGAAGAAATGTTGCCAGTTCAATGTTGTAAATAGGCAGATAAATAAAAGGTACTTACAGTGATAGCCACACTCTGCATATCCTCGAACGACCTCCGTACTCCGAGTTTCTGTGTTATCATTAATATCCATCTTGATCAAGATATACTTGAAAACTCCGGATGGATCGATATCGACATCTGGGATTTTGGACGACATGGCTCTGACACTTCCTATTCTGGAAAGAGCACGTAGGAACATTAAACCTATAGGGAAATTAATACAATTAATGAATTAATAAGAATAAATTCATATCTTCATCGTAACATTCGCGTGTCATCGTAGCAACGAGGAAATATTGAGACATTTTGTTAGACCTTGAGGCAGCATGACATAACCTATGAGGTTAGCATTCCTTATAGAGAGAAACTACGTAAAATGTGGATTCGCTAGCATTATTTATAGACCGTTTCTAATATTTATAGCAATTGCAATATATAACAATGTTGTTGAAGAGTGCTCCGCAAGTATGGCATAACTTAAAGGGAATCGTATGTATCAACAAGCCGGCTGATATGTCGGTACGTCGTGTGCGACAAACAATATTGACGAAAATATGCGCAGGTAAATAAGAAATTGTTAAAGTACTCACCAAGCGGTAATTCACTAATTAAAAACACTTCACAACGTTGTAAATTAACAAATTCTCCAAATAACCACACGATCTAACTGAACACTGCTCATAGCCTAACGCAACTGTCAAAATATTGTGCTTGCTGGGTAATTCCATGACGCAAGCGCACAATACTCATTGGCTAAAAGTAAACAAAACTTTTAAATTTGTTTTCAGACTTAAATGAAATGGATGTAAGGCCCCCGATGGATTATGTTCATGTTGGATCGGCGGAAACTAATTATGAAGTTGTTGTTCAGCCCAACTTGGCTGATCACCCACTTGTTGTGGGTCCAAGATACATTCAGGAAGATATTCCATGTAGTTGGTCGAACTATCTTGGATCTGTATCTTCTGGAGTTTTAAGTAAAATTGTACATCAAACACCAATGATTACTACAGCTAGAGTATAGTTTTAGGCATTCAAAATGGCACAAAGATAGCAAAATCCATCAGAGAAAATCATCCAACAAGAGCATATAAAGTTAAAGGACAGTTTGGTCAAGTTACTCAAAACTATTACAAAACAGGCGCAGTTTTAGAGCGCACTACATGGCGCCATGTAAAACGAGGATATATGGATAGCTTGCTAGCAAATATGCAAGCAGCCCACCAAAGGAAAATGTTTGAGTATGATGGGTCTCAAAATAGTAAAATTCAGATTACTTATGATACTTTTGCAGAGTCTGTGGCGTTGATATGCGATCTCAGGCAGCGTACGAATTAGCAGTTCAAGGATTAATTCGTCCAAAGGATAACAAAGTTCCAATTTTGTATGGAATCAAATGTGTGGAATTCAATCCACCTGAATTTACAATCGGTAAGTTGCGTGCACCAAATATGGTGTACAAATCATTCCGATAATCTTTAACTGCAATGATTCATATGTTTCATGATACTTGAAATAGAAGTACAGTGTGTGAATGAATATGAAACATACCTTATGGCACTGATTCATGAAATTGGAATGAAGCTTCATTCAAGTGCACATTGCACAGGAATAAAGTGCATTCGTCATAGCCATTTCACGCTAGACCATTCGCTTTTACGAAAGCATTGGGACTTGCAAAGTATCATCACAAATATGGAACAGTGCTCGCAGATAATGGACCAGCATGATGGTATCCTACAACAAACCAGCGCAGCCTTACAATCGTAAACAATTTAGTGTAAGTATTAAAGACATAATTAATACCATTTAAGTTTAATATTGTTTTTGGAAATACTTTCCATACATTGGCAAAATGCACTCATGTATACAGAGTTAAACGGATGTAAATATGGATTACATTTACATAATAAATTGTATAGTATATAACAAATTAGTGCAAATAATTTCATTTCATGCTATATATAAACATTCGTTGGTTTAAATAAAAACTAAGCGTTACTTTATATACTTTTAACATATAATAGAAACATTTAAAATTTTGCATTGATTGATTGGCTATTGATGCAAATGAATGAAGATTAATAGTTAACATTGTCAAAGAATCATTGCTTGAACGGACGGTACAAGACGTCTATATTTTTTTGGCACGAAATATTATACACATTTGTGGTTTTTCAAATACTGATAAGGAATGATTATGGAACGTTCATGCATATTACGAAGCAAATATACTTAAGTGCACATCAATTGCTCAGTATTTTTTCGTCATAATGTAATATATATTCGTACATAAATATTTAAAATGTTTAACTCTCAATAATTAGTTACTTCAAGACTTCATTCTCTACCAGTACATATTTACTTCTGCATGCAACATTTCCACCAGCCTTTTGTCATATTGCGGATTATTCTATTCAGATTTTTGGGGGACACTTTATGAATATTTAACAACAATTACAAATTCCAGTACATTCTAATTAATATTGAAATCTATAAATTTTAACTCGCATCTTATCCGTTAATTTTATAAAAACTGTCTCGTCGCTATTGCACCAAATGAGCATCTTACCACTAAATACACTTATATTTAATATTGTTAATTTGACATAAATTTAGCAAATGCGGCCACTTCATGAAAACGGAAAGTGTATGATATGTATAAATGCACGGTAAATGTCACATATATGATTTTGTACTTGAAGACGAATATGAAACAGTAATAAGTACATAACCGGTTAATTTCTCTTTGTGAATATGTCACCGGTGTTAATTAAACTTAGTTAAACAATAACAAACTGTTACTAAATATATCTTTACATTCGTTCAAATTTGTACAATATAATATACTTTAAACTATGCATCTCCAAAAAGTTATTCTTTTTTAACAAACAATAATTAGAGTTTAAAAATGGCACAAAAGCATGCATGAATTAAATTTTGCCTAAAGCTACTAAAACATTCAATCTGTATGTTTCGCCGATAATATAATGGGGTTTTTAATTTCATCAAATTCCTCTTCTTAAAATACTTATGCACATAAACAATGTATCCTACTACTATGTTTATATGTTAAAAGTACTCAAAATATATACTTTCTTTTCTTAGTCAAAGTTTCTTTTGGCATAATAAATCATTAAATTTCTCACCTCTTCTACATAATTTTGCTCGTTTTACCAACTTTCTTACTTCTTCAATATTAATATAAAATTGAGCCAATTGTATAAAACCTCCACGCAAAATCAAGCTATAAAATATAAACTTGTTTAACGCACATATAATTAAATTTTGCATTATTGTTTAGGTTTCTTATGTATAAAATACATTTATCTTAGATTCGTAAATACCCGATATAGAAATGTTATAAGCCCATCCGGAGAGACAAAGAAATTACAAAGTGCTATCTATTTAACAGCATGGCTAAGAATGGTTAGAATAGGTATTCGTGTATACTTGTAGCAATGCCCCTAGTATAGGACTTATAATATATATTTAGAGAGGCCGTGTTTTAAGAGTTAGGAGGGCTTGCTTTATCTAATGGTAGTTTACGATACCCATTAATCGCAAAACGTATCGTCTGCGTTTGCTACGCACCCATTTTTGCAATTGCAAGATTTGACTAGCTATTAATGTTTATATGTTGCAATTTAAAAGCTATCGTACGTCACTTCCTCCCTTTCTATCACATATTGGCTGGGAAAGTATCCCATCTAAAGCACAACAGTTATTATCGAATATTAACTAAACTGCTTCCACTTACCCCTCTACGAGTCATGCCTTTCCATTTACCACTCGGATCGTCCTTGTCAATAATAATAATGGTTTCACCCTTTTCAAACGTAAAATCTGATGAGAAATAAGTGCGTGTTGCAACCGCTTTAATTTGACGATACGGGTATTCCAATTTAGCATCCTCCTCAAGTCTAGAAATAACCCATTTAATATCAACGCAGAAAACTTATGATATATACTAATTACCTTTCAAAGTTCTCCTTTAAACTTACTGTCTGGTAATTCCTAACCATTTCCTCTAATGTATTAAAGTATCTTGAGATTGAAAGATAATATTTTTTATCGTCAACACTGTAATTGGAACGAATTTTCATATGCTTCACTCCATTTTCAGTCCTGCGTGAATCAACAAAAACCAAATTTAGTTTAAACGATTTTTACGCAATTATGTTTGAAATTACTTTAAACTGAGAGCGTATTTGTCAGGATCATTTTGTAATCGTATTCGAACAAGGAATGTCCCACTCTTCCTATTCTCTAGCAAAGACGATGCTTCCGATCGATCTTTCTCACCGGCAAACCAAAGTTTGTTTTGAAGACCCGCTTCATGAGGAGGTGGCAAAGCTGGCGGTGAGCCACATTTACCCGAGACGCCTATGCATTCCTTATGCACTGCCGTATTGCACTCCCGGCATAAATACCCTTGGTAAATTTGCCCTTTCAAGTACTTAGAGCACCAACAACAAGTTATCGGTTTTTTGAACGTGTGCATTTCAAACTTGTGTGTTGTATTTGCCATTGCACTTGGACGTACATTGTCACTATAAAACATAAATTAACAACATGTCCATCTTAAGTACTTAAACTTACATTGCCTCTCGTATTGCTTTAATCATTATATCTCGTATTTCAGCTGTTTTCACGCTCATTGAATACACGACTTGTTTGTCCATCTTAACCATATGCCATTGATAAGACCAGCGAACGCTCTGGTTAAGCAGTGCGCGATTATTAGCCTCATCAATTGTATACTCAGAAAGATCTAATTGTGTACGAAACTGATACTGATTACCAGCCCTCGTCGGCTTCGTCAAAAACATGTACTTGTCAAAGATGAATACATAGCGTGTGCGTAATTTCTGATCAGCATGCATGCGCACCCGAATTTCACCATCTTTCTTCAGTCGACCACATTTTTCCATATCGAAAATAGTACTCTGATCCCAGATCATATTCCTGGACACTTCCTTCAATATGTTCATGACATCCTTATCTCGTGCCATTTCATTGATAAAACTCGCAACGTCCAGCATTGCTTCCCTTGCGCGTTTTAATTCTTTGTACTCCTCATGATTCTGCGGCGAAAATTCAAACATTCATTAGTAAATTTACCAAAAATCTATCCAGTAAATAACTTACAGGATCGGTTGCTTCCACCAGTTTTTCCAAAATCAAATGATACTTCAAAATACGCTGCATTGGCACCTGTAATAGATCGCGTAATTTGAATTTACCGTTGTTCGCTTCCTGATCGGCGGTTTCAATGACATGCCGGAAGACCTCATCTCGATCGCACAACTCCTGTAGCAGATTTGTACCATCGGTCATATTGGAGCAAAAGTGTCCATAAATAAGAAATCTTTCGCGAAACGCCATTATAATATTACTTAATTTTACAGAAGAGTCAACATTCAATTTAGCCAATTGCGTTCGCAAATCTTTATGTATCATTAATATATCCTAGAATGAAAACATATGCGATATAAACAATAAATTCATGCCATTATACGACTGCTTACTTCAATATTGCAAAATATCCTCGAAATAGTATCGGGGCATATTACGATTTTCGTCAATCGTTCGATGTAGCATTTTGAAATCTTTTTTAACACCTCGACATAATTATTTTCGGTATTAATGAGCTCGTTGATAACATAATCGCGTTTCTCAAGTGGCTGTTGTGCTGGAAACTACCACACACAAAAAAATTATTAATACAATCAGCTATTCAACGAATCATTATATGAATGATTAAAAATATTGCCATATGCCATGAGCTGAATTAAACATACTTTTGTTTCAAAACTATTATATTAGTTCAGCGAATTGTATTGATGAGATAATCGACAATATTTTGGGGCAACGATTAAATGAGATAAAGAAATACTTACAGGATTTCGCAACACGCATAAATCTTGATAGATCTGATCGTTATTGTCGTCACCTTCATCAAATTCTTGCCGTTCGAAATCTTCGGGCGTTTTGTTACTGAGCAAGACCAAAAAACATGCAAAATTAAAAATGAAATACAAAATCATATAAATAAACACAATTTATACACGATATAACTACAAACTTAATATTGTGGCTGTCATAACATAATCTGTAATACAATAAACAAAAGGTAAAACGCAAACTGCAAGCTATAAGAGTCAAATCAATATAACACTATTTATAGAAATGAGAATGGTGAACCGTGCAAATTTGCGTTAATACCTCGCTCAAATTCTCAGAGAATGTCACATAGCAGAGGTCGTCATAAACTTCCTCTTCATGATCATTGAGCTCCGGGCACGGGATCGTGAACTGTAGCCATGTAGGCTCTGTCACATTCCCATTTGTTGCCCTTAAATAAGCGTTATCGTAAACATACACAAATAGCAATCATTGACAAAAGTAATCTGCTCTATAAGATCAAAGAATCCTGAATTGAATAGAATACTTACACTGACTTTAAACTCTGATAGATCTCATCTTCCTCAACATGTTTCTCCACATGTGCACTGAATCCTTGAATATTGTGTTGTTGAGCTTTAGGGGTTTGCGAAAGCACAGAGAGAGTTACTAATACTTGATGGAAGTTGGTGAAATAGAACAGTACAGAAACCTCAAACAGATCTGATTTCTTAATTCCAAAATTCTCATAGCATGTTTTGAGAAATAGGACAATATTCCTTGAGCATAAAAACTAGAACAAAATCTCATAGTTAGACAATCTAATACATGTAATGAATGAATTGTAATACCTGTGCATTTTGTGGCTTTTGACTGACATCCTTGGAGTCGATACATCCGGGATCCAGCCGATTAAGGAGATTACACAGCAGCACACCATCCCGAAGGGTTGTCGCCAGATCTGAGATTACCGCCGTATCCATATTCACCCGATGGTCCGGCCGGAGAAGCCCCAGCTGCGTGAGCCAAGTAGCACATTCTCGCCACAATTCATCGTTCCCTGCCATCGCCTCCGCCATCGCGCAGGCTACTGATTGAGATTAATCACGGACACGGCAATTCAATAAATTATCATCACGAAAACACAACACGTTCGCGTTACACCAGACTAATTAAAACAACAACCTATTCATGGCTTCCATTCACAGGTCGCGATACTATGGGATTATGCAAATGTATAAAAAGCAAACCCCCACTGATAAAGAGAGCGGATGAATGGAATGGAGCTGGTGTTGATAAAAAATTAATTAAGCACACACAATAAACGACAAACAACAGCTTTCTGATGATGCTAACACCAACATTTATTCTTCTCGTAGCTGACAGATTAACCTTGATATAACATACAAGCAACATCCAGCCACGTCTTTGGGTTGCCTATACCAAACTACAAAAAAACTTAATTGTTTAAAACACCTATTACTTTTTTCCCTTCTTTTTCTTTTTCTGTCCATCAGGCCAAGGAAATCCACGGCGAAACAACAAATCTTGCACATTATGGCAAATGGTATATGCATTTTCCATGGCTGCTTCAGTAAATATATCCACATTACATTTGGAACTCCGAAGACGCCCACCCTTGCGCACTGATTTTTTAGACTTTCCGGACTTTTTACTATCTACAGCTTGTTTCGCTGGTTTAGACTTTTTCTTTTTAC
Organism: Aleochara curtula; assembly: GCA_963978815.1. Taxonomy (NCBI): domain Eukaryota; kingdom Metazoa; phylum Arthropoda; class Insecta; order Coleoptera; family Staphylinidae; genus Aleochara; species Aleochara curtula. The sequence continues at coordinate 8,636,979 of OZ022221.1, read as the reverse complement.
CACCCATTTCAACAATAAATGTTGTAGGGTGTGTTTCAGTGAAGATACAGCTTATATATCGATCAAATAAAGAATTGCGCGTTACCAACGCAACTTCTGAAAGTTGTCAAAGTTTGTAAATTAATTGAATAATAAGTTGCTAATAACCAAAGCATAATAAAATATTATTCATCTTTTAAATATCACATTATAATCGTCTGTGTTACCAGTATTGGTATTACCACTTTGGTAACGCATTCTTTCTCTGTTGTATAATGCAGCAGACTCCTTGGGGGGATACTAAAAATGTTGAAAAGTAATTTCGATATTGTTGAGAGCCATATAACGCAAGAACGGAGAGAGAAAGTAACGGCTGTAAGCCGATCACATACTGAGCACAAGTAGAGGGACGCACAGCAAAGTTACCAACAAAAATCGCCTACCATTCCATTCGTAACAACAGCAAAGCAATAACATTTCCGAAGCGTACTATGCACAAATGTTGTTGTTCTGTTAACTGATAGCCGTATTGTTGAAGTGCGAGGCGCCTACATCAGGCACGGGTCCAGTCCCTCTTACCTTTGATTGCCAACCACCTCAAGACGGCGGGCAGTTGACTTAAGTCATTCGAGCAAACCAGATCCGCGCCCGTGTATCAATTCGATTTCATTCCGCTTACTTCGCGCAAATTGTACAACGTGACTGATAACAGCACGCGTTCACTTTTCTTCGATTTGCAGCATAGTCGAGCCGAGCTCTATGCAAATACACAATAAAATAGAAAGTAATTTATTGGCTACGCCGAGGATTACCCGGAAGCCCATTTGAATCCTTCAAGACATACATTGTTCAGTGATCATGTGGCTCCTCATACTTTTCTTATCAAACATTTTGTTCTGTGGACATGTGCAGGGTGAGAATGTGACTTTACCTCATCGACCGGAAACGCTCGCAAAAGCGCTGGATTTCTACAATACTGAACTTTTGGTCACCAACTTTTACAAGATTAGCACCCTGCTAAGTGACTCGTGCGTCGACGATGTCGAAAAGTATATCACAGGGTTGAAAGGCGCTGAAAATTGGGCTTTAAAAAGTAAGTCAATTTACACTACTCTTTAGGCACCAAGTGAAAAATCGGAAGATTAGATAAACAAAACATATTTGAGCAAGTACAACATATGTCGATTTCTCTTAAACTTTTACATCTCGTATTGATTGCGTAGTCTGCTAGCGTTTTGACGAGAGAAAAAATTGGGCACACCATTTGTTTGCATAATAAGATGATGACCACTAGTGCAAATAAAACGTCAGATTGGCTTTGTGTTTGTGAGTAATTAAAAAACTTTCTGTACGTACTATGCATACACCAAGTACAGCATTTAAAAAATATGATTACGAGCCACTGTTTAAATCACCAAGAAATAACAAGCGGCGTAGAAAAGTAAAATTCAATTGCAACTGACACAAAGAGGAATTATAAATTATGTAATTGAACTGAACTGAACGAGTTTTCTTGCCTTTAATCTACCGACTTCTAGTCGTCTTTAATTTAGATCTGTTTACACAAGTGCTAGTTGACGAGCACATTTCAGTTGGCGAATTAATATGAATTACACGCAAAGCGAGTTCACTTTCCAATATGCTATTACGTTTTTGCAACGCAACGATATCACTAACATACAAATTACAAAGCCAATTTGCACGCGACAATTCGCATCTTGTTACAAATACTTACTCAACTTAACTTGACTTGACTTAAGCCAGTGTAAAATTACCTAGCAGACAGTGAAATGAACACGATTCAAAAATGTCAAAACTAATTACGACGCAAGTTGATTGAAGATGACAAAACCTTGATGCTTGAAACAGGCGTTTAGCTAATAATTATGTAAACATAAATTCACTTAGCAATTTGCTTGCAGTTATAATTAGTTTGCACTTAAATAATTGATTTTCATTCATTTGACTTTGGCATGATTATTATCATAATTGTTTCCACAAATATAAATAGTCTACAGTGATTCACATGATTGAGCATTGTGTGTCTGAATGTTATCTTGAATTCGTAAAGTAAAGAAGAAATTTGGGTAAGTAGCACACAGAAAACATTATGTATTGCTTAAATTATTATATGATAGCTCTATTTGAATTTATTATATTACTACTTCCTTAAAAGAAACTACAGAAAAAAGCATTAATCTATTACATGGAATTTAAAAAAATGTAAGTAAGTAATTGCATTACATAAATGTTAACAAACGCATTGCTTTTTGTTACACATCAGTGTTAAATTGCTTATAATATTAGCATATTTATTAACGAGTGAACCACCGAAAATGACAACAAGAATTACATTGTTACGTGTAAATGATTTTAATTGTTTTATAATAAGTTTACCATTGTTATTTAGCGAGAAAGTGAATTATGATTGTAATAAATATGAGGAAATGAATTCACAGAAATAACAAATGCAATTCATCATGCGTCATTGCAGAAATGACTTTGGTTGATTTTAAAAATAAACAAACGTTAATTTTATAGTGCAATAAATTGTATTAGAATATCCACTTAGATGTGAATCGTGAGTACACTAAACAAAAGTCATCAGAATATATATCCTGGATGAAAACAGAAGATGAATATTCTTTTTTTCTAAAACGTAGTTTCGTTATTTCATCTTGGCAATTTACTGCTCATTTAAATAATTTAAAATTCTAATCGCACACTTTTTCATTACACTGTAATTACTCGGTTAATTTTATTACAACAATGGAGTAATAGTGTTTGCAAAAAAGCAAGGAAATTAATGCTCATCGCATCACATTATGTATTTGGAATGTGCGGAATGTAGGAATTACAAGTTTTTTACTTAAACATGCAAAATGTTTAAAGATACACGTGAGCCGAGACGATTGTTGATTGAATTCAACTATGGCTAAAACCTCATAGTAATTTATTACTACGTACAATTATAGTCATTGGACATTATTACAACTGCAATGTATGTCACTACATGTTTTTGCCGTATGCGGTAAATCGATAGTAGCAAATGGATTGGTAAAAAACGCACACTTAATTAACACAAAACGACGCAAAATTCTATTTATTGAGCACAATCACCGTTTACGTTTCCTTTTCTTTTGTTTTCTTCATTAGCTAGCTACCTCAAGTATTTAAGTAAAAGTTAATAAATTGTGCTAAATGTTGGAAGTTGCATAATCTTATGCATAGCAGCAACAAAAAATGCGCTAATTATAAACCGCAATTTAATAACAAGTAATTTTAATTTTTTTGTATAAATACAAGAATACGACTTAATATTTTTTCATTTTGTTCTTGCATAACCAACATACTTTTAGCAAAGAAAGTACGCAGCATGTGTCAGCTGAGAAATTGTGTTAAATTTAAAAGTGAAGATTATATGGTTTAAAAACCAGAGTGACGATGAAGTTAAGTTAAGTTGCGTCCTTGAAAAGTGAAATTTTTACTTAAAAAAAACTTGCTTGATAACTCCACTCGATGAGCACTCTCTAATATCTTTATGTTTGTTAAATCATTTCACAGGTTTCAGCAGCCTGACGTATTACGAGCAAACGATAATTTACCAATCGAAATGTTTTATTAATCGATATAAATTGTGATTGTATGTACGTAGCAAACAAATTTTCAACGTTAATTATTCATACAGAGCAGACCAGCGGAAATCTGATGAGAATTTTAATTATGAACTCTATTCACTACTGGAGGACATTCCACTTTCTTTTTTAGTTTTAAACTATTGCTGACTAAGTATTTTGAAATGTATTAGGAATTGCTATTGAAATCGCCACTCATACATTGCTATGACAAACAAATCTTTTTTTACTTTTTGAAAATTGGTCAATTACCTATCAGTTTTTGCCTGCTAAACGGCAAAATAAGTATATTGACTTTGGTATGTTATTATACAAGATCCACTTAATGAAATTTAATGATTTTAAGAAGAATTATCAAGAATTTAATCATCTTTCGATTGATAAAAGAATTATTTTAATATCTCTTATAGTTCTTGATATATTAATGAAAATTTGCACTCCTAATTTCAAACAGCGTTTTCTCAACCCCAGGGGAAAATTTTTAAATTGCTATAACTTTTAAAGTAATGAGCCGATTTCAATGATTTAAAAAGTATTATTATGTGCTTCAGATGCCAATTATTTATTTACATGTTGAAATATTTGCAATGGTAATTATATAACAAATATTTACTTTAATCAATTACCTACAAGTATAGCAATTGAAAGTTGTTTATGTCAATGCATAACTAAACTAAATATAACATTGGTGAAATCAAATTTAGCATTGAATATACAAGAAAGTGACACTTGTTAACTGTGTCTTATCAACGGGTGGACATGCATAAAAGGAACGACAAATTTTGTGTGTTAAGGTCGCAAGTTTATCCATCCATACACAACAATCAATAACATATTTACTCATAGTTATTGCGACGAGTTTGATTGCATGTAATCGAAAGAATTGATTACATGATGCATTCCTATTGTTTTACTATACCTCTCTATAGTAATTTCGATGCATTAAGAAGGTTTGGCACATCCAGTCAAATTAGTATAACTAATTATAATTGTTAGAAAAAGTGTGCCATTGAATTGCAATTCGGCATCAATAAATTCTTTGCTAAAAGTTACTTTACCATGACAAATTCAAATTCACTCAACACAAGCGGCAATAAACAATTATCAGTAAATTGAAATTTTTCTGATCATTTATGATCCAAGGATTGGAAAACACAAAAATATTTTAAGCAAATGTTAATTATTATAATAAATAAACCTTGTATTAATAGTGGTACAATATAATCTGCTAATACATTTAACGCATAAAATTTTACATTTGGTCCTAATGAGTATTTAGTTGTCAATGCTAAAATAATAATATGAAATGAATGAACAATTGTAATGAATAAACAACTTATAGGAAAAAGTAATCCTTGAAAGTATCGTTTAGATTTAATTAATTTAATGTACTTTGGCAATCACAAAAGCAGCTTAATAATTAATGAATACCTATTACTAGTATCATAAACCCAAATATTAGTAATTAAAATCAATTAAGTAGTCGAAAATTAATACTTACTTGCAACTTTGTTAGAATTTGAATAGCTAATAATAATATTATGAGTATAACAAGAACAAGTTCATATGATGCAAGAACGAAATAAATTTACAAGAAGAAAATGCATAAAGAGAATTACACAAGTTGATTTACTATGGTAGCTAATTTATTACACACGTTATTGTCTATCAATTAAACAATGCACGACTCGTTTGGTTACTTGCTTGCATAAAATTTTATTAGTTCAAGGCTCAATGGCCAATCACATCTAGTTTTAATCTGCATTATACCACCAACAACCAATACATGCACTTTATTTAAAATTATAGCTACTCACAGCAATGCATTGCTGTGAATAATTTTTATCTCTCTTTACTTTGCACGCAATGGAACAATAGTACGAATGATAAATAATTTAAGCTTTCAGGTTGTAAAGTGAGAGTGAATACAGGTACTAAGCTCATTAACAACGATCAAATGAACCTCATTTGCAAAAAGGTGTGGAGCTTTTTACATCAAAGTTGCTGCAATTAACATTTGCAGAATCAGGAAATGCAGTTGGCTGGCATCGTAATGCCAATGCATAGAGACATTTTAATAGCATTACACTCTGACTTTAAATACGCAAGTGTAGGAAGTGTAGTTACGAGAGAAGAAGGAAAAGTTAAAGATTTCACGCAAAGTGCGAATAATGCGTTTATAACAATACAAATTTAAATCACTCTAAACTATTTTCATCATGATTTAACATCCAATAATTGAACAAGTTTAAAAGTGAAATTCATCAATAAATTATGATAGTCATATGTTGTTTAGTACATTTATAGGCAGATAATTTATTGTTGAACAAATAAATTTTATAGCATTTAAACTTTGTAATAATTTACCACATAGTTTTACTACCTACTTCAGCTGTCGGTTATGCTTGCGTTTAAAACGCTGCTGGTGTGATTTGAAAATGTAGAAACGATTTCTTAAACCTGGCGAGCTCAATTAATTATTTTCCTAACAAGGAAATTATCTCAATCATTCATGCAAGACGCACTATGAACAATCGATAATTATCTAGCTACATTTTCACGAATTATTTCTTACGTTCGCACACGCGAAATTAGCAAGGCAAATCGAAACTGTGAATAGTTGAGAATTGAGTTCATTGTAATTGTTACATCATTAAATTATTTAAATATTATGCGCAAGTGCATCACATAATGCTTGTGCACTTGTTACGTTAAGAATGTGTTCATCATACAAAATTTAAATCTTATCAAATATTATCTTATTCTTATTATATTCTAGAATTTCTTCTTATAACATTATAACAACATACATGATTTAAATGCAAATGATCTGAAAATGCCAGAGAAAGTAACTTTATGGAATTTAACTAGTAAAAAGTGCGAAAAAGCAGAGAAAATCACTGAATTCATGCTTCATTTGACGTCAACTTCAACCGTTAGATTAGATTAAAAAACAATTCATTTAAATAATTTAAATCACTCTAAGTAATTAGATATTTTTTATTTATATAATCAAGTTGTAATTAAATATTTCTAATTTTTTTATACTTATGGTAATTGTACATTATATTAATCAAAATTTAATTACATGATGTTAATTTAATTTCAGCAATAACATTTACTTATAAGTACTCATTTATTTTGCATAATAGAGATATAGTAATATATGGGTAAGTAATTTATTGAAAACAATTAAAACTTGATTATTAATTAATACGAATTACAAGAATTAAAAATTACGTTTCAAGTGAAACAAGCGCAAGTTAAGCAGTCAAAGAATTTCTATTGAACAACAGAGTAACAGTATTAAGTAGCAGGCAGTGTTATATAAGATATTTATTTACAATTGCTATTGCTTTTACTGGTGTGCTCATTTATTATTGCAGCATGAAATTAACGTTATTACTTTCAATATAGGCGTTTGTATTAAGCGATACCGCAATTTACTTTTGCGAAAACCAGGAATTGATCTTATTATGTCAAGTATCAACTTTAAGCGTAATGAACTCAATTGCTGTACTAGTTTTGCTCGGCAAGAAACAGTTTAATTCTTAAAGTGCGCAGAAGTAGAGAAGTAAACAATAAAAAATATTAAGTAATAGTAAATATTATTGCAGGTTGTAACATAATTTTAATGATAATATTTGTACATAAATATTACGAGTGTGTTCATGTCAGATTTTGTAAGTTTTATGAAGTTGACAAGGACGTGTTAAATAATTATGCATTAATATTAGTAGAAATCTTTTAATTACTACAATGAACATAATACTGATTAGTTAATGAACTGTTGATTACACAAAAAAAGAGAGACGTGATTCAAATTTTTAAATGTCTTTTGAGTTAAAACGTGCATCAAGATGAAGCTAATTATTGAGTAATTTGATATCAATTATAATACAAAAGTAAAACGACTTTTACTTCAACTGATTATTACAGTTAGTTTACTGGATTGTGTTTAAAGTTGAAGGACAATTGGAATAATTGTATGAAGCAGTTTTTCATTCAGTTATTTTTAATAAGCTGTCTGTCTGTCTAAATTCACAATTTAAATTGGCGGAATTTTCTTAAAGACAACACTAAAAGAAATTCTTTTTTATACTCTCATTTATTTTCCATTTTAATATCGTATTGTTTCATTCTTTATTCTTTTTTTTGTGCAATTATTTACTCACGATTTTCATTATTAGTTTGTCATCCGCATTACTGTTAGTGTCAGACTAAGCAATGAAATTTCTCCTGGAAATTATGTTGTCACTTTTACTACCGTGACATTATTATGAATCATACCAACAAAAAAAAAGAATGAGTCAGGCATAAAAAAACTTAAGAAATTTCTTCAATATTACTTCTAGAAATAGCTTTTACTTGAGATTTAATAAAAACCAGGGTCTTAATTACTAAATGTTTCTACGATCAAAAAAGAACACGCTTGACATATTGTTATTGAAATATTATAATGGAATTATTGCAACATTTAGTAGAAATCTTGATATTTAATATTTTAAAAAAATTCAGAAATCATATTGCAGCACTTGAAGTGAAAATTAAACATTTCTAAGCATTCCAAAGGACTTTAACTAAAGCACAGTAATTCAGGTATGTATAATTGAAAGTTTAATTGAACTAAAAGTAAATGCCACTTGCTGTAACATAAAGTACGTTGTAGCCAATCTGAAAATTATTCAATCTTGTGCAAGATTTTCCATGGTATTTCACTAACAGAATATTATAAATAAAATCAGATTGCACAAGAACGGCAAATTTGCTTTAGATCCGCATATCATAAATGGAAATAGAACGACATGTTGTTGAATTTGGATGTGTAACTTGTTCCATAACTAAATTAATATTGCAACAAGAATACAAACAGTGAGCAAATATATCTTTACGATTATTACTTATTGAGCAAGTTTGAATTGCATTAGCTGCTACTTTCAATCAAAACCAAAAAACTTACTAATTGTGCATAATTTATTTGAGAATGAATAAAAGAATGAATAACAGGTATAAATCAAAAATTATTTGCATTAATGCAATTTTAATAAATCATGCAACTATTGCAACATTGCTAACTGATTATTAATTTCACCTTTATCTGCATCTAATCTAAAAAGTAGTAAATTCCATGTTATTAATTACTTTAGCACCAGATAAAATAAAAACAAAATTGCATAAGTAATTCTGCGAATGATTAAAACTGAATGCGGATCAAGTAGTAGTTTGCAACTTTAGTTAGCAGAGCAAGGTAAACTGGATTAGCAGAAAGTGAAATAATTTATGAACACATTTTCAATTGAGGATAGCAACAATTACTGGTCGTTGACACTCAAACATTAAATCACTAATTGAAAATCACTAAATTTTGCGTTAATTTATTAAAACCATTTCAGACTGTTGAATGTGTGTAACATGATTAAGCACTAAACAAACAATACTGTGAACGGAAAACACTCAATCGAAAACATCTGTTATAACATGATGTGATTAGACTATTCTTTGTCTAATTGTTCCACGTGTTGATTACACATCATAACTAATTTATTCGCAATGCTTCAAGCAACTAAGCAATTTTCTTCAGAGTTGTACGTAACACGCGGATATTGGTTTAGGGGAAAATCAGTACATTGGCGTTACTTCTATTGCATAAATTGTACTGCACTAATTGTAAATCGCTGTAATGACAAACGGTACGCATCACTAAGTAAACTTTCATTACTTCACTAACAATTAAACAGTGTTAATCTGCAACCAAGTACCTAGATGGATCAAATGTTGCGTCATGCATAGATTCAGTTGTAAAATGATTACCCGGACATGTTTCGTGACCAGTTTTGTATGTAAAGTTATGGAAACGTTCGATTCGCAAAATTGCATAAGACTTTCATCTCGCAGTAACTCAACGAGAACACTTTCACCGTGTCCTTCATTGTTTATAAATTTTAGCATGCTAAAACATGCAAATTATATACAAATTGATTTTATTTCCTTTACTACAATCATTCCCAATGATCTAATATTTAACTCACAATCTGAAACACAAAGTCTTCAAAGTGTTATGCATTTTATTATTTCACAACTCTTATTAACCTTTCCCTGATCATATTCGCAAGAATAATGAAGCGATTGTATGCACTTACGTGTAATGAAATAGTTTACATTAAAAACTACTTCCTATAAATTGAATTCAATTGTTTCCTCGCGTTTTACATGCTTAAGTAATGCGACTTGATGATAGTTTACGCATGATAAATTCACTTTGTATGCGCATATGTTATTAAATGATTTTTATCGAACGTGTGTGCCACGAAACGAAGAAGAAAGTGAAAACAACATCTTCGTGTTTGAGTCATATTGTTCAATATGCTAAAGTTATATACCTACTAAGCATCTAAATGTTTAAATTACCTCATTCACCATTCGCAGTTGAATCTAAGTTAAACAAGAGATAAAAGTCGAAGTTTTTTTGGAGAAAGCGTTTTGATATTATTGAATATTGAATAACTCATATTAATATTACTTAAGGCAAATACTTATTGTATTCTTTTGTCGTTTCAGTGGACGATGCAAGCGGAAGGTATTCAACGGGTTGGTATTGGGGAAATCATTTCTGGACCGGTTCGCAATCGCTCTGCGAGAATATTGCGCCCAAGGGCGTTGTTATTTCCACAGTAAGTACACTTGATTTTACTTAAGAACACTTACAAATCATCATACATTTTTGCACGGATGGCCTTCACGCATACGCACACGGAAAGCGCATAAGTGAAAGCGTTTATTCGCTTTTTATCCCTGACATTGGGACGTTGTTTTCAATTGCTTTTCCTTTGTCTTGATAGGCGAATAATGACACAGCCATGCGCGTCCAGCGCAATGTGGACGATAAGGCAATCAAACTCAATAATCCAAGTTCAGGATCCGGCTATACTCCGGGCAAACTGCATTTCTCATCGTTGCCGCCCTTTTCCGTCATGTTCTTCATGCTACGAGTGAATCTCAATTCATCGTTTACCTCTGAAGTAATTAATTATTCCACTGCATGTAAATTGAATTGATCGACTATAAATACAATTCTAGGAGCGAATACTAAATGTGGGACTCTGCATGCCCGAAACGTGCAACGACAATGACGTAAAACACATAATGGAACAAATTTCAAAGACGTCAAAGAGCATTACACTAAAAGTGGAAGCAGTACGCTCACCGCATCAACATTACTCAATGTGGAATGATCAAACTTTTAAAATTCTATGGTAATCGACAAGAAAATAACTGAAATCCTCAACTAATTTTATTCTTTCAGTGTGGTAACTGCTTTGGTTGTTATGATGTTAATTGTTGGCACATCGTATGACTTGTATTTGAAGCATTTGGAGGATTCAAAGCGAGTCCTTACAATCAATTGCGCAACATACACGAATCCGAATAAAATTACCGATCGACAAATCCTGGATATGCATATGCCAGAGAAAAACAAAAACAAATGTAATTTGTACGTGGTTAATAATAATAATGGGCCGGAATTGGTTGAACCGATAGCAGCAGGAGACGATAACATCTTTGGTTTGAATAGTCAACTTTGACAAAGACAAATATCTAATTAATTTTAATTTTAGTGTCCATCTTAAAAGATTTGATTCTTTCGTTTTCTGTGCGAATTAACATGAAACATATTTGCGATCGAAGTGTGGGCAGTGATACAATTTCAGTGATCCATGGTTTAAAATCAATCAGTATGGCATGGGTTATTTTGGGACATACTTGTTTGGTTGCTTTTAAATATTCTGATAATATGGAGTATAGAAAAGTGGTTCAAAGAGAATTTCTATTTCAAACCGTCAGCAATGGTGCTTTTAGCGTAGATACCTTCTTTTTTACTAGTGGATTACTCGTATCCTTCTTGTACTTTAGAACAAATGCAAAAGGAAAATTAGATACACTTGGACAAAAAGGATTTCTCTCTGGAATGTTCCACTTTATTGGATTAATACTTTATAGATTTGCTAGGTAATTCAATCTAAATGTTAACTATGTGTATTAATGAGTAATTAATTATTTATTCAGGTTGAGCGCACCGTATTTGTACGTGCTGGGTGTTGTGGAAGTGTGTATGAAATGGTTCAATTACAATTCCATTTTTGAACCACCCACAAATGACCATGTGAATTGCCCTCAATATTGGTGGAGAAATATTTTATATATCAATACCTTGTTTCCAGTGGAGCAAATGGTAATAATTTTATTAATATTTTAAGATTACAGCATTAATTTGTTGACTTTTAGTGTATGTTATGGAGTTGGTATTTGTCAGATGATACACAATTTTATATTGTTGGTGCTATTATGCTTATCCTGGCAACCAGTCACTTTAAAAGTGCTGCATCCTTATTAGGAGTATTTATGCTGAGTTCATGGGCAACAACTGCATATATTGCATTCATCAACAGTCACATGCCCACTTCCGATGATCCTCTTGCGCTCTTTGATAAAATCTACGACAAACCATATACTCGTTTAGGACCATATTTGATTGGTATGTGCGCCGGCTGGATCCTGTTTAAAACCAATTGTCGCATTCGAATGTCCAAATGGACTGTATGTTTCGGCTGGACTGCTTCTTCAGCTTGCCTTTTATCCTTGGTCTATGGACTCTACGAATCCAGCTTATCACCAATTGCAGGAGCAGCTTATAGTAGTTTAAGTCATTCAGCATGGGCTTTAGGACTAGCCTGGATTGTTATCGCGTGCACAACAGGATATGGAGGTAAGATGTTTATTTAAATTATAAGGACATCAGACTTATTGACTGATACTATTGTTTTATTTCTTATAGGATACGCAAATTCGATTTTATCAGCAACGATTCTTTATCCATTTAGTCGTGTAACTTATTGCGCGTATTTGTTGCACCCTATTGTCATAAGAATGATGGCAATGAATATGGATAGTCCTCTTCATCTGGGCAAAGAAGTTGTTGTTGTCTTGTATCTAGGACAATTAGTAGCATCTTATGTACTGGGTTTTATCATATCAGTAGCCTTTGAAGCACCGGTTGTTTCAATGCTCCGCATTTTATCGCGGATTCAACCAAAACGAAAAACCAATCTACAAACGTAACGTATCTTTACTAAACGCATAAATGCGACCTTAAATTTAATTGTGATGACAAATATTAAGTGTTATTTATAAGAGACTAGTTGGGCCCTGCCACGAGTTGTTGTGGTTTTATATTAAGGGTCATCTTTATAAAAGATTCTTTCTTGAGAAATAGTTCATTAATTATTACCATTCGCCTAATATTTTATTTTGAATCACTGCGTTGCATAATCATATAATTTTGAAACCTATTGAAGACTACAGAGGGTAGATCAAATTTAGCTGGACCAAGAACACTCGGGAGGGTTTCATTCTTTTGAAATTGTTACGACGCCCCCTGTATTTAAATGTTATTAAAGGTCATTAATGTGTGGTCCTTAATGCATTCCTAGGCATTCAAAATGTTTAAAAGGTCTTTAGTTTGAATGTTTTTGTATGGTGGCGTTGTAGGTAGCACACTGCACTGCACCGCAAGTGCCAGTCGTTCAGCAGTGTTGAGTAAACACCACGAGGTCTAATTTTAAGCCGCATTGGGGCATGTAGTTTTGGCCAATTAATAATATCGTAAAACGGGCTCTTCGTACTGACAGGAAGTTTTGCCAAGTCTCCGTGTCATATCTTCCATGGTTCTTTGGGTTGTCTAATAAATGGAGTTCATCAGATAACAGTTTGTGCAACAAGTTAAAGGTTATTATCAGTTATTACGACTATGGATTCAATAAATTCGCATGCAATGGAAACTCTGCGAAGAGATTCTCCTGATTTTGAGAAGAATTGTTCCCGAATGGTACAAGGTAATTTACAAATTCATAAATTTTATATTGAGTGTAGACATAACCAAGCAACTTATTTATCAACAATTTTAGATTTAGTTTCAAAGGCTGCGAGATTACCAGATGTAGTTGAAAGTTTGAGACCGCTAATAGCAAGTAGTGACTTGGATTTACGCGTTGAAGGGGTTTACATTCTATCAACAATTATCAGCAAAGTTCCAGTTGAGTCATTATCCAAGCCTGAAATTGAACTATTAAGTACATTTTATAGAGGAAGACTAAGTGATCACTATAAGGCAAGTGCTATCTCTCATATATTTGCATTTTTTTTGACTATGTTAATGTTCTATTAGGTGATATCACCATTGCTAACAGGTATTTTAGCATTAACTAAATATGGTGAGCTGCTGGACAAACCTACCTTTCCTGAAATACTTGTTGCCATGTTCCAAACAATATCATGTCAAGCACAACCTTATGAAGAAAGGATAAAGGTTTATGATATTATCAAGAATGTGCTGAGAACACAAACAATATGTAAGTATACAATATAGACTTGATTCAAAAGAATTAGTAATTAATCCAGGGTTTTAACAGACTTGCTAGACATGGGGCCTGATTTTGTTTATGGAGTAATTTCAATGATGGATGGTGAAAGAGATCCAAGGAATTTATTACATCTATTTGAATGGTTACCTGAATTTATTAACACTGTTAAGTTGGGTCATCTTGCTGAGGAAATGTTTGAAGTGATGGCTTGCTATTTTCCGGTAGATTTTAGAGTGCCTTCCAAGGATTCTTTTGTACGTTAATAGCAGTTAAATTGAAAGCTTTATTAATAGATTTATTTTTAGGGCATTACTAGAGATAAATTGGCAAGCGCCCTTAAGCCATGTCTTTGTGCAAATCCCTCATTTTCGGATTATGTATTTCCACTGGTACTTGAAAAATTGGATTCTGAACTGCAAGTTGCCAAATCTGATTCTCTGGAGCTCTTGGTATATTATATTGCATTTTTCTTAACTTAAGATTAACAAATTCATCTTCTAGATACTAGCATGCAAACGTTTTGACAGCGATGCGTTTTTAAAATATCAACAAGAATTATGGACCGCATTGCAAAAGGAAATGTTAAAATGCCCTCCAGTAGAAGTTGATCTTCTACTTAGCCAAGCAATTGAAGAGCTTGGTCGCAAAATACCAGCAGTGCAAGTAGCAAATAGTTTTGCTAATATACTAGAAACAAATGTCGGAAATTTAGTTTCCACATCTAAAATGTATACTCCAACATGGAAATTATTATTGGCAATGAGTAAATCTACAAAAGAAACGGCTATTCAAGTCCTGCAAGTAGTACAATCGCGTCTGATAACAATGTTTAATATTACGGGAACGAAAGAACATAAAATTGATATTCTTAACGTCTTAATGAAATTTATGGAAGTCGGTAGTTTCTATGGCGTCAATGCGCCTAGCATTCCACAGATGTTATTTTCAATTTTAATGCAATCCGACGTTGATTTACAAGCAATCGCGTTGTCATTGTTTTGTTTGATTGAAGACCAAATGAATAACGACTTATTGTTAATATTATTTCAACACTTTAAACGTTTATTTGTTCAGGAAAATACAATAATATTACAAAGTGCGTTTCATAAATGCATTGTACATTACAAGAAGAACTATTTGAACGAGATTTCCGTCTTAGTTCAACAAATTTGCGAGAAGGTGCAAAATGTATCGGCTGTAATAAATAATTTGGCATTACTGTCGATTCATGAGCCGTTCACGAGTCGATTTTTAAAATTCATTGACGAGAACATTGAAAATAATCTCATTTGCATTCTGTTTCTAAATAAAGCTTTGGAATTATTGGGTAATGAAAATCTAATTGAGGAACTTGAACGTTCTAAAATAATTGATAAAAAATTAATGCTTGTACCGGTTTTATTATCACTCAATACTGACGATTTAATGAATGTTAGAGGGATTTTAATGAATTATCTGAGAGGTTGTACGACTGAACAGCAATCAGCGTTTCTAAATGCACATTTTGCATTATTACTGCAGACTTTTTATGCTAATGAGTCTTATTTGAATCTGGTATTCATCCTAAGTGGTCTATTGACAAATTTACATTCAGATCATTTATTGGTGAGCACGAATACGAATTATCAGATATTTACAACAAAGCTTCTGGAAATTAGTTTAAATAGCAATGTCGATCAGCAAACTAGACAAATAAGTACAGAATTACTAGCAAATTTAGTTAATAAATTGCAAGGAGATGTTGATGTCATTTTAAGTAATTTGGAAACGACGTTGAAAAATGGCTTGGCTCAAGATCAACTTCAGCAAGACACATATGGATTAATTACATTGTGGATTACAAAGTCAATAAGTATGAGAGGATATTCAACTCTCAACAATTGGTTTAATTTGGTAAATGGATAATAAAACAATGTTTATTGTTAACTGTAATGATTGTTTTAGGTACTGGATTACATAGGACAATCTAAACTAGTTGCCAGTCAATTGGGTATTTTAATTCAAGAAGAATGTTTATCGTTATCACTGAAGAGCAATTCCAACATTGGTTTATTGTATAGACAACGTGTTTTTACAATGATGGCACTAAAATTAAATGATGTAATTGATAATAACACTGGCGATTGTGAAAATTATCTGCTCGCATTTGGCAGTTTAGTTCAAGAAGTGCCAACTACTATACTAAAATTGAATTTAGTGAAGGTAAGCAATTTCAATATGCTGTTAAAATTAATGTTTAATTGTTTTTATTCTAGTTGATGCGCCTTATAATCTTGTGCCTTGATAACTCAAATGAGCCCACAACACTTCTTTCTATCGTCAATACTATTAAAAATCTTATTGAGACCAAAGATGATATATCCAAACAATATTTATCGGATTTTTTGCCTCGCCTACTTAAAGCAACGAGAAATAACGCAATGAAAGTGCGTATTGTTGCTCTTGAATGCCTGCAATTGTACACTGATGAATTTTATCCAATTCATATGCTTCTACCTCATAAATATGAGGTACTGAAAAGTTTAAAAGTAGCTGTAGACGATAGAAAACGATTAGTACGTAAGGAAGCGAGTGAAGCACGTTCTTTATGGTCTATAGTAGGCGAACCAATATAGTTTATTTGGCTTATGTCATAAGTATGAATATAAAAAGTTTTATAACTTATTTCCTGGCGGTTTTATTCACAACCAGAGAATTTGTATTCAAATTGCATTTGAGGCATTAGTGCGGGTAAACCAAGCCCTTTGCATCCACTTGCTTTAAAACAGGTTGACTCACAAGAAAAGTCGCTTGCGGTTGCGCAGTACGCGTCATCTTGACCATGCGGTATCCAGAATCGCAAACATTTCGTGCGTGAACTGGTGGTGTGTACCTTCAATTGTTCGCCGAATGGGTTTTGCATCGTTGAGCACAAACAATAAACAATCCCATGTAATTAACATTGACATTTGGAGCTGACCAGGTAATGGGATTAATTATTACGTTCTTAATGCGCCGAGAAATGCGCATCAATTCCAAAACATTACGTGGTTATGTAGGTTAGAGAGCTATATTCGTTATGCTTATAGCAATTCCATTTGTTATTATTGCAAAGATTTGCTGTTTTGTGCCCGATAGTTTTAGTTATGACTATTTGTTGATTCGTTTTGATGCATATTGGGAACGTTTATATCTTGAGGCATTAGATTTTGCTAGCTAAAACGGGTTGAATCGTGGGAATGCAACAGGTTGATGCTTCAGAGAAACATGTCTGAACTTGTTGAAAATGCATATGTAGAGATGTATAATAATACGGAGCGCATTAGTAAATGGTTACACTCGGACTTAAGTGGTTTACTTTCATTGTATGAAAGTTACTCACTACTTTTAATTCAATTAATCAAGAAGAAAAGTACTTCTGTATTTGGACTTGTCTGGAATTGCACTGTTATTGCACAAGAAAATGAGCGAATTCAGTGGTTTAACTAAGTAATTTATGTTGTCTTATTTCTTCAGGCATATGTGTTGACAATTTGTCTATTAATGTTTAGTTGCTAACCATGTTCTTGTTTATATTTACAGAATATTCAATTACCTGAAAATGAGCTTTCCTGTAGAGTAAGTTTAATTATAGCATCAATCTTTATAATCGACTATTGTCTTATATGGTGTCATTTAGCAGGTATCAAGATTTACCAAATGATTATTTGGCAGTGGCTGATCTGCCTGAACTCAGAGTAAGTGCTATCTCTTATTTATACAATTTGCGTACTGGCCGTTTTAATTAAATATCAGCACAATGCAGTTCTTTCCAATGGTTGATTACCATAACAATGATAATGTAGTATCATTACGCTTGCATCACGTTTTGTATTACAAAAAGGGGATGACACACCAAGCTATTATGTGTTTTGTGTTAGTGAATCATCGGTAACGACAAGTACAAACATGTTGCAGCAGTATTGCTTTAAAATTAACTTCCCTCTATTTTTGTTGATTCAAACGCGCTCCCGTCTGACCGTTCTTCGGTTTATTTCAGTTTGAACTCTGTGCAAGTTGAACGGTTTTGTGTTGAATTTGGTTGTTGTAGTTGATTCTAAACGAGAATGGTTGTTGCTGGGAAGGTAGTATTTTCAATTAAATAATACAGAATGAACTAAATCTAAAGATGTTTCTCTCAATTCAAAGGATATTCTGGGTAGTTTCACCACCAACCAAGTTCACAACTATGTACATCAACATGCGGAGGTGAAACAGGAAGATCCAAATTATCCATTACAAAATTACAATCATGCCTTACCAGTAGTTGAAAATGTACAACAGCAACATATTCAACTACTTGAGGGACTGGAACAACAACAAGATAACTTTGTGGAAGAGCTTCAACCCAATTCTCATGTGCCATCATTCATCGCATCTAATGAATTTGGAGGTGAATATGAATTTGAAGTTGAGATCAATCCTCATCATGGAAAGAAAAGCCCTTGGGTTGTAAGTCACTCTTTCTCTATTTGATTAAAATACCGATATTTGAATGTGTATTTTTCGTTTAGTATTCCAGTGCTTTAAACAAAATTTTTATTGTGATGAATCAACTATTTCCAATCGATTTCAAGTGCAATTATCCCAACGATGATCGTAAACTTTATGTACGTGCAACACCCATTTATAGTCAATCACAACATGCTGGAGAAATGGTTACTAGATGTATTAATCATGCACATGGCGCTGAAACTACTAATAAAGGTACAATTGGATAATTGAATTAAACATTTAATTTGATATATGTTTTATTGCTGATTTTTAGAGTGTCCTGAAAAATTATGGGATCATGTTATACGCTGCTATCACAGATTGGCAAGCTATGGCGGTTCGAGAGACAAAAAGCACCATTTGTTTGTTCGTGTGCCACTCTTGAGAACCAACAATGGTTGTGAATCCCATCAACTCCAATTTAAATTTATGTGCAAGAATTCCTGCGGTTCAGAGACTGGAATGAATCGTCGACCTATTGATGTCGTCTTTACGCTGGAGGATGAAATTGGCACAATATTAGGACGTAGGGTTTTAAGCGTACGCATATGTTCGTGTCCAAAACGTGACAAGGAGAAGGACGAATTGGAATATTACAGGAAAGAGGAGCCCGAGAAGCCAGTTCAGCATGGAAAAAGGCGCAAGTTGGACAAAAAGCCAAATTCACAAGAACTTGTGGATCAGACAGAGTACAAATTAGAAGTGAGTTCTTTTCCTAGTTTATGATTATTGTTTTTAATTATTGAACAATTTTAGATACCAGTAATTGGTGCTGCTAATGCTAAGGCTGTTATGAAATATGTGTATGATATGATGGCTGGTGAAATGGTGCGTCACAATATGCAACAACCATATAAAGGATGTTTACTGAAACTGGACCAGATGATGAGTATGTGCATTTTTTACAAATATATGTAAATTAATGTTCATTATTTCAGATACACCTTTGAAATAAGGATAATGACTTCTATATTTATTTGCATATTGCAGTAACTTTACTAAGTGCAACATATACAACATTTATCATTATACTTAATTTTCATTATGTATGCTACTTTACAATTGCATTTTTCAATTAATTTTATTTTAAGAATTATGTATTCTTTCTAGTAATAAGGAGGAATAGGTGGTTTTTTTTACACCACCTGTTGTGATAAATATACATATAATATATATGTACACCTGAACTTTTTGCAGTAATTAGTTTAATAATTCTTTGCACTAAAATTGGAAAAAAGATAACTGAATGCCACAAGTTTCATATATCATGGATATGACAATTAAATAATTTTTCAGAAAACATTTCAAAATGTTGCTGTTCAAATGAGTGTTATATTTTTAAGTTAATATTAACTTTTGGCGATAAACAAATTTTAAAATTAATTCAGTGATTTATTAATTCATATAACATTCAGTAACATTGTCAGTTATGCTTCTCCCTGTATAGGGTTATGCATTCTCCCAGTATACTTAACCTCACAGGAGGTAGCGGTTTAGTGTGTCGCGAATCCCGCCGCTTTTAGCAGTTATTTTATTAATTAAGCTTTGTGAATTGAGTTCATTTGTATCGTTGTAGTTCATACTAAACATAATAACGACGGGCGGTGTTTAATTCTTCTGGTGTTGTTTAACAGTGAATAAAAATGAGTGCCAGCCAAATCACATGGGACCAAACAATCGACAATACACGCAGTCAAAATGCAGATGCATTACAGCAAGCAGCTAGGTTCTTGGACCGGTGCCTTATTAAAGATAATACTGCGCCCACCCTGGCAGAACAGCTCAACATTAACAACCAAACTGGTGGTGCAACTGCCACAGGTCTCTCGGACTATGACTATCCAATTCTTACTGGGTTGCCACAAAATTTGGCTAATAATACACAAATGAAGACGTTGAGTCGCGTCCCAATGCCTCCAGAAATCATGGAACATTTCAATCGTATCCTTAATTACAGAGTATTCAGTAGTTGTGTTGGTTACAGCGAGTCATGTATGTTTTCCTGAATTGTTTATTTAGATATGCAATGCCATTGTATGATGGGTCTGTTTCCTGAAATTGGAAGAGCCTGGCTGACAATTGATAGTGATATTTACTTATGGTCATTTGAGGATGGCAGTGATGTTGCTTATTATGATGGTTTAAATGAAACTATATTGAGTGTTGGGCTTGTTCAGCCAAAAGTAGGAGTCTTCCAGAATTTTGTTAAACATTTGCTTGTGCTGGCTACAGCAGTGGATATTGTTGTATTAGGACTGACATTTTCTTCAGATGATGAAGATACTGCCAAAGAGATTCAGTTATTTTCAGATCCAGTGTTTACAATTCCCACAGATGGGTCCCTGCTGACCACAATTGTTGGTACATGCAATGGCCGTATATTCTATGGCACAAAAGATGGTAAATTGTTTGAAATCACATATCAAGCAGAATCCAGCTGGTTTGGCAAAAGATGCAAAAAGATCAATCATACTACAAGCAAATTGGCATTTTTGGTGCCTTCATTTGCATTGGCAATGACACAGGAAGATCCTGTTGTTCAAATTGTTGTTGATGATACTAGATTCATCCTGTATCTTCTCACTGAAAAAGGATCAATTGAAGTATATGATTTAGGCGAGTCAGGTACTTCAATATCACGAGTTGTAAAGTTGGCTCAAGGTGCTATAGTTCCCATGGCGCATTCAACTGTCAAGTAAGTTTTGCTAATTGATTGTATTTTTTTCTAATGTAAGAACATTATAGAACTTTGGATAGTCAACATTTTCGACCAGTGGTTAGTATCTCTGCGGTGGAACTTACTGAATCAACACGGATACAACTAGTTGCCTTTACACAAGGGGGTTCACGACTCTATTTCACGACGTTCACCGCTTCTCAAACTAATATGCCAGCACCAAGACCTACAACTCTTACACTGCTTCATGTACGACTACCACCTGGATTTTCAGCAAGTGCCCATTTAAGACCACGCAATATACAATTGAGTAATTATCGTGATCGTACTACTGTCATGGTTTCAACGGCCAACGAGAAGGAGACACTTTGGTGTATTAGCTCGGATTTGTTTCCATTTGCCCCCAATTTGATTGAAGCGACTACGACAATTGATTTAGACGCTCCAGTTTTGGCTCTTGCTGAAGTTAAGTATCCGTTTAATCTTCTCATGCAGCCTAGCCAACAAGTACCACCGTTGGTTGTTCGTCAACATTCAGAGCCACCCAGGAAATACGTACTTTTAACTGCACAGGGTACACATATCTTAGTTAAGCAACGTCCAGTCGATTTACTGCGACAACTTTTGCTGCATACTAGAGCCCAAGATACAGAGGTACTGAAAACCTTCTTTAACATACAACAAGATGAGCAAGCTTGTGCTACTAGCTTGATTCTGGCTAGTTTGGAATCTCCACAGAATGCAGAGCTTGCTGAATATGCCACAACCACATTTTTCATCTTTGGCGGCGAGCCGCAATTGGCACAACAATTTAATCAGATGCAAAGGCAGTACCCGAACACTTCTGAATTTATACCAAACGTGATGTCAACTCCCATGCCTAATAATTCATTCGGTAGTCCCACATTCTACAGCTCGCCCATCATGGGCAATCGTTCATTCGTTCCACAGCCGCAGAATCCACAAGTGAATCCAACCAATTCATTGTACGATATGAATTCTCCCTTTTATTTCTCACCGAAACATAATGGACTCTATTTATACGTCGGCCGTATCCTAAGACCTATTTGGACACTTCGTTGCGTAGAAAAAATGTCTTTGGACGGCAAGAAGTATTACGTAAGTATGTCTTTAAATTTATTAATTGTTTACTAAGATTTCGAGTCTTTCTTCAGTTAACTAGTGCCATTGATAGCGAGAACTGTTCCTGGATCTTATGCCATTTGCAATCGCTGTGCAATTTTCTTCAAGCCAACACACAACTGACCTTATGTGGTGGTAAATTCCAAGCGCCCGATATGCAAATCACGCGCACACGCTTTTCGCAACAAGACGCACAGTTAGAAGAGCGCCAATCGTTAGAATCACTGAGGATATTTGTTAATCATGCGACGCAAGTTTTGGGTCTATGGAAGATACTTACCCAACATCAATTTCATATATTGATGGACAGTCTATCGCCGAGCCAACAACAATTTTTGCAAAATACAACATTCAAAGATATCTTACTATATGGACATGATATCTGCTGTAGTCTCATCAACTCCTTAATAAACAGTTATCTCGGTGATAACGCGTCCGTTGATTCAATAAGTGCCAAATTACGAGACACTTGCCCGAATTTATACAAGATGGAAGATGCTGCATGCTCAAAGGCAAATGAAATGTTAAAATCCGCAAAGGTGGTTAATAACATGGACGAGAAAGAAGAACTTCTTCAGCAGGCATTGTCTTTATGCATGAACGTCGTGCCCAACGTGAATCTGCCGGAAATATGTAATCAATTCACATCGTTGAAAGCTTATCAGGGCGTAATTGATTTGTGCGTTGCGTGCGCCAAAAAATTCGATCCGGAAGATATCGCTGTGCATTTTTACAAGAATGCTGATCAGAATGACGAGGATGGATACCAGTTTTACTTGCGTCGCATGGAAGTGTACAAGCAAGTGGTTGTCATGCTGGATCAGGTGCATTGCACTTGCGATAGCAAGCAGAACATTACGAATATTAATGGACAGGATGTAACGAACCAAAATGAGTTATCCAACAACACGACGGTGAAGAGAATCATTACAGAAATTCTTAGACAAGATGATGAATTACTACATATTACAGTTTATGAATGGATGATGAATAAGCAAATGAATGGCGACCTTATCACCATTCAACAGCCCACGTTGGAGACTTTCCTTGTGAAGGCGTCACAAAGAACCCCCAGCAATATACCGCTAATGGATATTTTATGGAAGTATTATGAAAGCAACAATAATCATGCGGCGGCTGCCAGGGTTCTCAATGCCTTGGCGTCCACAGAAGGCAATGGGCTATTGCTTCGTGATCGCCTAACGTATTTGGCACGTGCACTCATGTGCATGCGTAATGATAAGATTGGCTACGCTCCATATTTGGGAGTATTTTTACGCGAACTTGAAGATAAGTTGGAAGTTGCCAAAGTGCAGGAGCGTGTACTTGAAGCGATTGTTAATCTCAAAGGACGTCATCCTGACGCGGATGCCGGTGAAGCGATTTTGAATTCGAAATTATTTGAAATTACGCAATTGTATGAGGACTTTGCTGATAAATTTCAACTCTGGGAATGCAAACTTGCGATTATTAATTGTGCTGGTTACAATGATGCGCTTCTTATTGAAAGCATCTGGAATAATATTATTCAGAACGAGCTGCAAAGAGCTGGAGCGTATGGTAATGATACTCTGATACATATTTTGGCCAAGTTGAAAAGCTTGATTATCATGTATAAAGGATCTGGAAATTGCGTTCCATTAGGTATGTGTTATTCATTAGCTTTTAATTAAGATACACTAATATGTTGTTTGTTTAGATTATCTGGTTCTTGAATTGGAACGAATCAGTGCACAATTGAGAGCAGACACTTCATTAGTTCCAAAATTCTTTGTTAACTTAGGCTACAATGTTCAAGTACTCATACATTCGTATAATAAGTAAGTCAAAGGTCACTGTAATTAATAAATAATTTATTTTAATCTTATAGTGCGATGGCTTCAGCGGCTAAAGATAATTTCTGGTCCAGTGAGACAAACGAAAATCATTTCTCAGAGGCGATTGGTGCCTTGATTCAAGCATTTATTAACACGCAAGATAAATATAGCAATGCGGAAAAGTAAGTATTTTTAATAGTAATGTTCCTATGAATATATAACACATCATGTGTTTTGATTACAGGAGAAAATTAATTGCGTTGGCACAAGATACGGTGTGCACACTTTTATCTAATCTGTATAGCAAACCAAACACAGATCGAGTCGTGCAACAATTAAGGCAAATTCAATTTAGATTATCCAAAATGTAATTTGCAAATAAGAATGATGTCTTTGATAAAGGGTGATTCTTTAAAAAGTATAGATTCTTTTCATATGTAAGTTGATTAATTCTTTCTACGTTCATACATTTTTCAATAACATAATGTGATTTTTAAAATATAGATTTAATATGCTGGAAAATATATAATGTATTCCAATTATGTCCAATTCCAAAGTTTGCAACAAATTAATTAAAGTTGAGCGAAATTGAATTTCAATCACCAAGTACCGAGGGCGCTAAATACAATTCACAAACACGTTTTGTTATTAATAGTTCTATCTCTGTATTTACAATTTGTAGACCGGCTGATATTTTGTAAACATTACTGGTGCAATGAGTACCAAGTCAAAGCACAAGAAGAAACGTCTGAATTCCGGTGAAGCTGATAGCGATAGTGAACATGAATTATTCCATTACGCTAATGACCGCGTTCAATTAATGAAGGAAGTGCTCAAAATATTGAAGCTGAAGAAGATTAAAGCACTAGCTCCTGATGATGTCAAGGTAAAACTTATATGAATATTGAGGTAATTAATACAAATGATTGATTATAGAATATGGACATTGAAGAAATGAACACCATGCTATTTGAAGAACTGCTTGGTATATCAAACAAACGCCTAAAAAAAATCCTAGATGGTCAAAATGCTGATGATGAAAGCAGTTCATCTGATGAAGACAAAATAGATATCATTTCATTGGATAGCATATCTGATGATGAGATATGTTTTATTGATGAAAAGAAAGGCAATTCACATTCAAGGAGCCAAAAGGATCTTAGAAGCAGACACAGGAAACACAAAATAAAGAAGGAACCTAAGGTGAAAAGTGAGGAAAAGGATGACAAGAATAAAACTACTAATAAGAACAAGACTGGAGAGGAGAGTGATAAAGTTTTAAATGTATTGGAATTGCTTGAATTGCAGGCAAGGGCAAGAGCAATAAGATCACAACTTGCTTTAGAAGCTGAGAACAAAGCTAAAGAGACAGAAGTAAGTGACACAATAGCAGAAATTGATGATTCTGATGATGATGATGCGATTGTTGTTGAAGAACCGCAAATCAATGAGATAGTTATCAGCAGTAGTGATTCTGAAGTAGAACTGAATGATTCTCAACAAAAGAATTCAAGTGACAAATCAAACAGCAATAATGGTAATGGCACAGTAGAATTACCGTCAACACCAGATAGAAGTAATACATCGAAAAAAATTAAGATTAACTTAATTGGGAATGTTCTTCTTGATTCTCCATCAGTCAGTAATATTACTGATATACCTTTACCAAACAGCCAGAGCCCTAAAGGTAATAAAGAACCACTGGAGAATGCTGAAAGTAGCAAAAATATAAATGAAGAAAGTACCAAGGAAGCTCCTAAATCTGTTGAAGAAAAAATTCCTAATTCTTTACCAACAAAGGAACAAAAGGAAATAAGAAGAATTAGTATTGATAATGACGATGATGTTATTCGAATAGATATTGTAGAAATTGATGGAATGGATGACTGATATTTTAAATTTCAATAATTTTTTATTAAGCTCAAATTTTTATGAATACAGGTACTTTAGGTAGCTTCTAACGTGAGAAGAGAGCTGAAGATTTTCAAGTTGAAAGCTCAAACATTATTAGTACATAATAAAAATGAATCAAGTCAAATTATTTGCTAATATTGCTATGTAAAGAAGTACCAAAATAATATGCTTCCATGAGCAGAAAATATGAAAATTAATGATTAAATCGACGATTACGTTCAAAGAAAACGCGCTTCTGTGTAACCTCGCTTTGACAACACGCATTGAATCAGTAGTAGAATAGGATGCGCTACATGATGATGTTGACGGCTGCATGCGTTGGTGTGCGTACACAATGCTCGCATAGCATTGTTGCACCTTCAGCCGTTCGACACTCGTCGAGGACGACGACGAATCGGCACAGTGATCGAGCACGCACACACGCGTACCGAACGGTGTCGCTGCTCAACGGCAAGCCTGCACTACGTGCGCTCGGTTCGTTGCTCGTCCGCGCTGCAGTGCAGTGTAAAGAAGTGAGCGTGGCGGCTGCTCTCTCGAACACCCCGAAGTGAAAACAACGAGCGTCAACGATTTCGTTTACGCTTTCAGCCGTCGTATACGCACGCACTTAGCGTCGCGGCCGTCGTCGAGGAGGAAGTGTACAAGTGCAGTGCGTTGCGTGCGTTGCAACCGTGTCATATTTAGTGCAATACAGAAGTGCGTGTAAAAACACGAAGAACACTCAGTGCGCGTTCGCGACATGCATTCATGCGTCGTTGTGCGTTCGCGGTCGGTCGCTGGTGCCGGCAAGAAATGATTGGATTTTATTACTTTCGTCGATGGGACCGGATCGGATGTCGATTGTCACAACAACAACAACACCGACTGCTAATACTGCATCGTGCCGCGTTGTATACAGCAGCAGGCAAGAGCAACAACAACACCAACGGCCGCATCGAAGACGGCATTGGCAGACGTCAGCGCGCCGGCTGCCTATCTATGTAATGGAAGAAGAGGAACGAACGCGAGCCAAACGCCAGCGACGATACGAAGAAGAACCGATTGCTGGATCTCCAGCTTTGCACACAGAGCGTTCCATTGCGACGATAGCGTAAGTCGCTGCAATGAGCGTGGTAGGTGAGTACATCGTTCCTCAACTTTTCCAAGACAATGTTTGTTCCGCGCTCGATTCGTAATGGTGATGATAATGACAAGAGCAACGCGACAAGTTGCATACTTTAACTAACCTATCTGCTTTTAACAATGGCGTTGTACAATGACATGTTTGGAGTTTACGAAGTAAACAAGCGCACAGGTGCACTGCGTGTGTATGAATAGTCAATAGGCGACCCGAAATAATTGTGCTGTGTGAATGTATAATGAGTACATGGTCGTAGAACAACGGCAGCGCCTTTATGATTGGCTTTGTTTTTGCGCTGCATTGACACTGAGGTTAAGTCTCCATCGGCCGCCGCGTATGCAAATCGGTGTCGTTAGCCGCTCGCGTCTGTCGCGACTCCGCGCGCGCTGAAGCGTACACCAGCAGCAATTGCCCCCTCATCGATGCGTGCGAGTGGAGTTGATCGCGCGCGCGACGTATACATGTGCCGAAACGCATTTTCGCTCACCGCGCTCCATCAAGCGCAGCGACTCCGCACACGCACGCGGCGAGAGCGTGCGATGATAATCGTGATGTTGAATGAGCGCACCGAGCGCGAGAGGGTGGGGAAGGGATACGGGGTGGCGAACTTATTGATTTTTAGGGTGACACTGTCAACTACCGCTGACTGAGTTCATGATGCCAAACGGAAAAAATGCAACACGCACACACGCGAGTGCGTTGTTGATAGGCGTGCAGAGTAGTTGTGTACTCGCAGCTAACGGGAGCGCGCGCGCACACATGCACGCACCCGCCAATCAGTCGGTCTCGTCTCCACCGGGCGCGCGCGAGGAAAAAGTCCAATGCGACTCGCGAAAATGACACACTGCTGACGACGTCGAGTGCATCGAAATTCACGTGCTCGTAGAACGCGCGCTTCATAATTCCGGATCTTGTTATGATTGTGTTGCTGTTGTGAAGTTCGACGCATTGTTTGCAATTCAGACGAACAGTAGCCGCGCGCCGAGTAATAATTGCCAGCTTATCTCGTACTTATCCGAAACTTGCGTGTGCCTCGGCGTAAGTGTTACTACACGCGTTTGGATTACGCGACACACACGCATTCAGACTGCATGTGTGTAATTGCATTGGCATAGTAACGGCCGCCAACGCCGCTTCGCAGCATAAAGTGCGTGAATATGCAACGAATGCCCCGCGATTTCTGGTGCACACGCGCTCACGACTCGTGTTATGTTCTCGGCTGATTTCGGTCTGCATCGAATTTGCGTGCGTCACGTGCATTCAATTCCCAGCGCGTGTGCGGGTGTGCATGCCTTGCCAAAGTTTGACTCCTGTTGGAAGCGCGTGTATTTTGAAATTTTGGGAACGCCGGCTGAGGAATGTGCGCTGCCGACCGCAGCTTTTGAATGATGGCAGCGTGTGGCGGCATCTTTTCACAGGAGCATTTTTGTAGGCGGCCGAAGAAGAAAGTTAGTTGACGCTATCATCTAAACTAAAAAGGTGGGCGTACTTTTTGCACCTCTTTAGCTATTATGAATTTACGTTTCTGCGCATTTGTACTATCCGATTTGTAACTAACTCGACCATTTAATTAACGAAATAATAGCTCTTCTTTGTCTGGTAATAAGTTGCATATTTGTCTTCTTTTTTGGTTAGACAGCATGTTTTGTTGTAATGAGAGTGCATGCCGAAGTGTGCGTGAGCGTTCGTGTTGTATGCGCGCCGCTACTAGCGCTGGGAGTACAGCGTGCGATGCCGGTAAAGCAGGCAGCTCTGCGGTGCGTTTTCCATTCAAAGATGGCCGAAAGCAAACATGCGCCATTGGCAGTGCACGGAGCGGCAGTGTTTACTAGATTAGCGTTTCTCAAGACGGTGCTCGTGGAAATGGGGGTTGGAATATAGACGCGCGCGTTCAATCCCAGTGCTCGCTCTCGCCGCGTCGTTCGCAAGTGCCGTGTATGTGCGCGCCGGCCTGCTTGTTGTGTTGACTCGCATTGCATGTGCTTACGCGTTGTGTGTGCGATTTAACCTCCAAGTGAGCAACAGCAGCGAGTGTAGCGACGCCGCCAAAGTAGAGCCGCCGTCGTGAGAGAGTGGTGCATGGATGCGAGCGAAGCCTGCCGCGACGGCTGTAGCGAAGTGCGCGACGAGTGCATCCGCGGGGGTATTTTTCGCGGCGCGTAGTGTGCGGTAATGAGCAGCGGTGTATGCTATCGTACGATCAACATCTCCATGCATTGTGTTCGCGGCGTGCGTACGTGAACGTGGAAACATGTTCGCATGCAGTGCGTTGCCGAGGAATATTGCCGGATACGAGGATTTCGCAAGCGCCGCCGCTGGTGGCGACGACCGCCTCTGGGTGCCAGTGCCGCCCGCCGTCATCGCCGCCGCCGCTGCCTGCCCGGAGGAGCGCCGTTCGAGAAAGAACTATGCTGTCGAGCTGTTTGCCGCCACCGCAGTGTCGCCTGAAACTACTGAACGCTTGTCGTGGTGTGCGAACGTGACTTGTACAGCATGAGACAAGGTCGTGCCGGACAGCGAAAAAATAAATGTAATGCATATTTATTACCATTTTCTCAAGCGGCCAGCAAGCTAAGCTCGTTAATTAATCGCGCATTCGATGTGAAATTCGGAAATTTTGCCATGCTTTACGAATTGTCGGTTAACCTGTGACCGGCTGTGCGCTGTGTGCAAGATGCACGTTAGGATGCCTCTTTTGTATTTGGCTTGGTGTGCTTGCTCTTCTTTCTCTTCTTATGCCTTCGAAACAGACCGCGGCCAACAACGAATTCGATGGTTGCCCTCGAGGCAAGCCGACCGGCTCGTCTACCTAACCTCCTGCCTAAATTCTCTTGTTTACCTAAACCGAACCAACCGATCATCAATGGCAACGATGCGCATTCGTTTTGTATTATTACATTTTTGTTGATTTGATTTGCTGCCTCGCCAGCGCGTTCTCGCGTGCATCTTGAAACAAACAGTTGCTATGGCAACGCAATAGTTGAATGAATGCCGAGTTTACGTATTTATTAATTGAAGCGTGTGTGTTGCCACAGAATCAACATGATTATAAATGCTCACTTCCAGAAGCAAGTACCTACGGACGCGCGTGTTTGTTATTATATACCTGTCCAGTTTGCCGTTGACTGTTGAATGGTCGGTTACCTGTATGCTTTGGCAGGTAGCAGAGAAGTAGTAGGCAAATTTCGCCATTGTATTAATCGTACAATTATAAGCATGTAAATGAATGGAATGCTTGGCATTAGTGTTTTGCACTTACGGTAGTTGGGCTCTTAGAGCGCGCGAGTCGTCCCTTTATCTTTACTGTTTGTGCGTTTATCAACAGTAGCTAGTAAGAATTCGGTCGAGTGAGACGGTTTTGGGTTGGTTGGTTGTTGAATGGAATAACAACATTGGTTGCGTGTTGCGGTGTCCTTGCTGACAACGTTTCGTCGTTGTTGTCGTCACTTGTTTCATGCATTCGCATGTGTTTGAGTAGAATGCATAAATAGCAGGCAGTAAACGGTAATAAAACAGGGATCAGACACGACCTAAAACCAAGCGAAGCAACCAGGCAAATAAAATTATAACCTTGATACCGTCGCGGGGCTTGCTGCCAGTGTGTGTTGTTTTCGTTTTGCGAAAAGTCCGCGCGAACAAACGTTGCCGCTTGATTATGTTGTACTGTATGTTTTCAGTATGCGATTGCTGGGATTTATTTACTGATTGTGTGGATTTGTTGTTTGGTTGCAGGCCTTAGCCGCCGCGTAGCGCCCCCCATCACGCTGCCCGTCACCCTGGAGGACCCCGCCACGAACTGGAAGGGTCCGCCGCCCGGCTCGGAGCCGCAGAACTTTGCGTCGAACTCCAATTCGAACTCGTTCTCCGGGCCGCCGGCGGGCTTCCAGGGCCCGTCGCCATTCCAGGGCCCGCCGGCGGGGGCAGGCTCACCAGCGGGCGCGCCGGGCTACCAAAGCTGTCCGCCGCCCGGTTCGACGACGCCGCAGTACACCGCGTCCCCGGCGCCGTCTGGATCTTCGACGCCGGGGCCCGGGCCCGGACCGCAGAGTGTCGGGAATGCGGGCTTCCCGCCGCCACCAAACAGTGCCGGACCGCCGTACAATGGGCCGGGGCCGGGACCATTCGGCTCGCCGTCCGCGCGAATGGAGGCGCGCATGGAGCGCATGGAAGTGCCACCGTTTGGCCGGCCCGGCTCGTCGGGACCGCCGTTCGTCGGCGGGCCGGGACCGGGACCCGGAGGCAATCCGCATTTTGCGTCGCCGGGTCAGCCGTTCGGTGGGCCCGGCTTCGGCATGCCGCCAGGATCACCGTTTGGACCTGGACCGGGACATCCGATGTCGGGACCGATGGGACCTGGCCATGGTATGATGCCCGGCCAAATGGGACCTGGACCGAACCCAGTGGACCGCATGGATCAGGGGTGAGTGCTCAACCACTTTCACTTTGCGAAACGCCCCCGTAAACCCCCTTATTATAATTCATAAGCAGCGCGCAGTGAACAACACGATCGTAAATAATGTGGCGGGCCGTTAAAGTCTCTTTTTTGCTTTATGAGCGCGCCGCCACGTCTTCGTCTCCTCCGAAGGTAATAGGACATGCGTTGGATGGAGTAGCGGTGGCTGAACGGCGAGCCAGTTTTACAAATCGCCTTGCCCTTGGTGCTTTGCCCCGTTTATTATATAGCTGCCGTGCGTATATTCCATTTAGTTTGGCTTTTATAGTCGATATTCAAAACACAATGCGAGATTTTATGAAGTGTACCCATTCGATAGACGACGCGTAAACGTTCTTCGGTTGGTAGAGGGCGAGCGCGCAAGATGATTAAATAACCCCGCAAATAAAGACGTCGTAAAAACGTCAGTCTTGATAATAACGCGAATGCAACAGTTCATGGAATAATGTCAGTCAATGTTATGCGCCTTAAGTACTTTACTCGTTACGAATTTACTCAATTCTGAAAACATTTTTTTTGCTACTAGCAGCTGTAAAACAAACGAAACACGAATTTCACGAATAATATTAATTTTTCATTATCTCAACGATGATTATTACGGTTGATTGGATATTATTTATTATTACCACGAACGCGAATTTCAATTAAGAGCTACGTGTAGTTTAAGCGTTGTAATTATTGCGTACTGAGCATTTACACATATTGATATTATGGATATTATTTAATTGTAACCATGGCAACCGGTTGATTATTAATTAATTTAAACGCATGAATAAACGAATATTCAATAATTCGGGCGACATTACGAAGTTGTTGCTGAATTGCATGCTGGCTGTGTGCGTCCGCTATTATTGTATGGACACAAGTTGGTGGCCTACATCAAAGTCATCCTAAGTAGTTCACAGTTCACGTGGTTGCTACTAACGCACAACGCACTGTTGGCCAATTGAGTACTGTTTGCTACGTACACGTTAAGAGAGAGTAGTACCGTTTGTGCGGAAAGTGCACTAGGAAAAAAACAGAACAAAAATTAGCAATTAATTCATTGCCTTCTCTCGAAGTCGGCTGGTTTTGTCGTACGATTGCCATCGCATTTAAAACATGTAGGTAGCAGAAAACGGCGGGTGGAAAAAGGCTGTCGGTGCGCATTGCCGGGCCGGGGTTTGCACGCTGGGGGTGTAAGGGTGTTCCGCCGGGACCGCGGCGCGCCGCCGGCTGCTGGTGTATCGACCGGAGCATTGGGGGAACGGTGGCGGCGGTAGCGGTGGCAGCAGGAGCAGGGGGGACGTAGGCGAACTCTTCACGTTCGCGCGTTTCATTCGATACGTATTCTCTTCTCTTCTCTCGTCATCGCGAACAAACGTACGAATCTACAAGTAATAATTAATGTCAAATGAAGACAAAGTACGAACAAATTAATATGACGCTTTTTACGGCAGCGCGTAAACAGAAGAAATTGAAAGGAAAAATTTAATTAACACATATAATCATCAATTAAGCGCAACACCATACTTTTTTGTCGTACGACAAGCGCAAATTGGTCGAACGCGCGCGCGAAGCAGCTTAATGAAAATTAATTAACACGCGCGTGGCGCAAACAAATTACCAAATCTATCAAACGCATCAACACGCATCGGAGCCGCACATGCATGCCATATCAATGCATTTGGTTGGCTTTTTTGCCATCTCTTTGATTACTGCCTGCCTGCCTGTCTGCTGCTTCTGCTGCAATTCAAGTTTGCCGATGGATGCTTGCTGAGTGCACACACGTCCAACGCTGCAGAACATGCCCTTATCTGCACGCATCAACGTTTTTTACGCTCGCGCGGCCCGACTTTTAATTCAATTAGTCGCTCGACGCACTGAATAAGTCATTTGCGACTACAGCTGTAAATAAGTTGCGTGCAAAATGACACAAAAATACGATAAGAACAGCAAAACAAACACCACGTCATGCACCCGAGTGGCAAGTGTGCACATTCCTGCGAAACAATGACTTTGGAATGCACTGAATTCCAATCGTGACGTATTAACAATGTCTACGCGCGTCGTGTATAGGTCAGGGTGTAAAAGATATGGATGCGCGCGCGAAAACTTACTCTCTCTTTCGT
Organism: Aleochara curtula; assembly: GCA_963978815.1. Lineage (NCBI taxonomy): Eukaryota > Metazoa > Arthropoda > Insecta > Coleoptera > Staphylinidae > Aleochara > Aleochara curtula. Next base: position 8,603,200 of record OZ022221.1, on the reverse strand, counting down.
CGTGTGTGCCTTAAGGGAACCGGAGAGACGCCAGTACTTCTTCTTCGGCATTTCCTTGGCCACCGCCGCGGCCGTCGCCGCCTCGTCCGATTCGTTCACGTATGATAAATTTAGCCAACTTATGAAACGCGGATGCAAACTTTGCGGTTTATGCGTCCTAAGGGGGAGGATATTACCGAATTTTGTGCCAACACTCGGTGCATTGGCCATATCCAGGTGGCGCCGAATGAAAATTGCAAGTCACACACAATTGTTCGCGAACAACTTTGGCAACTTTTTTTCGTTATTGATGTCGGAACAACTTCTAGCACCTGTTGTCAATAAACTTTGTGCGCGCGCGAAACTTTAAGGGGTCAGTCGGATGCAAATTCAGATTGTTTTCTCTTTTTCATGGCGCATCCAGCACGAGCGCGCGTGCATTTGTTGTGTACGTACGCGCCAACAAGTTATGCGCACTTTGCTGTCATTATTCTTCATTAACCCTCGGACGGCACGGTGAAGAGAGTTCAAGGCTTTGAATAAACGAACGTGTTAATTACATGTGACAAATGCTTGTTTGATAATCGCACGAGCGGCGGCAGCAGCAGCGGCGGTGTGCTCCCTCTCGCGGTGCGCGCGGTTTGAGGTTTGTTCTTTGGCGATGTAGGTCAGTAAAGTGATAAACTAAAATAAACTCGGCGTGGTGTGTGCCTGCTCCTCATAATATGCGCGCCGCAATGACAGATGATAAAATGTTTCGGCGTGCCCTTCGCCTTCGTTTGCGTATTGAAAAAGGCAACAGCAGCCGCGCGGAGGGGTTGTTGGCATTGTAGTATGACTGTATGCGCAAATAGGGTTGGGGAACGCAACCTCGTCGCGTGCGCGCAGCATTCGTCGTCATTGTGTGTTTTATCATCGCGCCCCCGCGCGCTCAGCGCTCTCGTTCCCTACATAAGTATATGCGGTGCCAGTGGGGAGGTGGGACGCTGCCACCCCACAGCCGACGCGCTCCCAGCATCCACTGCAGCAGAGAGCGGCTGCTTGAATGGTCCCTTCGCCTTTAGGTTTTGCAGCAGCGGAGGCAGCAGCAGCCACCCTTGTAATATCCACGCGGCGCGCTTCCTTGTGTGTGTTCTTCGTCGCTCTCCCTCGCAGCTGGGAGAGCAGGACCCCCGTCGAATGTTGAAAACTCATACCCTTTTAGTAGGGGGTTTCATCTTCCCGCGTACGCCGTGCAGCCTCCTCATCGCGTACTCATCCCCCTGACCGAGAGGGTAGGAATCATTCGTGTATGTGCAGCAACACGCGAAAATATCAAATATTGCAAAAATTTGTACATGATGAATTTTAACATCGAATATGTTGAAACTTTCAATAAGGGATGCAGTAATCACACATAACGTGGTGATGTAATTATTTTTTTGCCGAGCATGTTCAGGGGTTGTCTTCACTTAAAGTACAAGTCACGAGTGCGCCGCAGCGCAGTAAGATGATAATGCATTTTTAAGTGACTAATGTATCGTTGCATAATTCACTAATGCTCTGTAGATCATTAATTCAAAATAGTACATGCGTACTGACGAAAGAATATTACGAGGAAGTTTCAGAATTATTTTTATCTATTAGTTTTACGCACGTATAAACAATGATGACATTGGTCGAAAGTAAACAATTTCGAAAGCACGGTTTTACGCGATTTTCCATTGCCGTTCGTTCTGCATCTGGGCGTTTTGTACATACGCGCGCGCCGCAAAATTTTATTTGTAAATCGCCTATTTTTAGCGCTTTTATATGGGTTTCGACGCATTTTCTAATCGAATATTCCGCGCGTATACGATGCCGTTCGATCGCATGTGTGCTGAATATCGATTACGCGCGCACGCGGGGCATTTCTTCTTCTCTCAATTAGATGCGATCGCTGCATACGCGCGAATCATGCATGCACACGAATTTGGCACGTGTTATTTGCCTCTTTGCGGAGACGGTGGCGTATGCAACACAAAGATCGCCGTCGATGCTGCCGCCGCCGTCGTGGTCGTCGTGGTCGTCGTTAGCGAAAGCCTTAGGTTTTTCGATGTGGAAAAAGCGCGCGCACGAGGTTTTTCCCGTGTGTGCGCGTCGCAACGGCGGCGGTGGAGCGGCGTGTGCTATCTCTCCACGCGCGGCGGCGGGATTGATTTTGCGCCGAGCAGCAGTTCCCCTTTAAAGCTGTTTAGTTGGCGGTTCTCCATGGGAACAAAGTTCGGAGCGCGCGCGTCGACGATTTCGCTGGTTCTGCCGGCAGCGAGTGGCGAGGGGGGCGGCGCGACGCGAGGGACGAACGCATTTCACCTCCAATGTGTGCGTACGTGTTTGTGCGCTTGTTCGGTACTCTGCGAAAAACGGAATTTTCTATAGTTTTCCACCAAGAAATTTTTCGATAGTATTTCCGCAATTGATTGAAATTAGTTTCTTATGCACGCAAATTGATGATGAAATATATTGTTCACGAGATTATTGCCTTTAACAAATAGACACCTAATAACTCCTAAGAACAATCAGGATGAAATGAAATCCGGATTTTTGCGCCATGACAACGAATTAATGCAAACAACAATAAGATATCATTAGACAAGAATGTTGTGTGTATGCATATTGAGGCTACTTTTTTTACGGCTGATAAACGGTGAACGTGGCACGAAGAAAGCCGTACGTACGTGTGCGTATTTCTTCTTCGTTCTTTTTAGCGGTGTGATCGACCGTTCTGGCCAACGCTCATGTAAACTCGTTTGATGCCCTCTCGCACACAAAGCCACTCAAGCGAGCGCGCACGCTGAAAACAGCTAGAGAAACTGATGCACATATTGTTGCTACGTGTTGTTGGCTTTTTGCTTTGACTAGAGTTTACCTTCGTTGTGCTCCCGCTGCTGCTGTTTGCCGTACAACGCAATGCGAACTTTGTACGTACGTTGATTTCTGTCCATTGCCGGTCATTGTCGTCGTGGTCGTCGTCGCGCTTTCGTGTTTGACGCAATGGAATTGATGAACGCGCTAGCTAGTGCCCGCGAAGAAGAAGAAGAAGAAGTAGAAGGCTAGCTATGCAACGCGTAATGTATGTTGTTTGAATTTGACATTAACTGTTATTTTGGACAGAAGTACAACAGACAAGTTGAGAGTAGTCGAGAAAATATAATAGCAAATATTTAATTATTGCGCGTTGCATCGTGTTGTGAAAGAAAGAGCTTTTTTTTTTGATCTCATTTGATTATTTGTTCTTTTAGTTTTTCCCGTTTGAATATAAACTTTTTCAACATAGAATTTCCCTCTAGTGCGCGCTACGCAGTTTTTTCTCCATAGATTCTTTATTTTGCGCGCAAGCAAGCAAGCAAAGAGAAAAATTCAAGCGCGCGCGCTATACAGGGCCGTATGCAACTACATGGCGTATTTTTTTTTGCTGTTGCTTGTGGTGGTACTGGTGCTTTTTTTTGCGTATGCGCTACGATAGGAATAAGCAACGAGCAGGGCAAAGTTGTAGGTGTGTGTGGTGTGCGGCTGCTGCTGGTGTTGCCTGCCTGCCTGCCTGCCTGCTTGGGCTGTCTTTTGTGAGGAGAGAGCGGGTGCGAGAGGCGGATGCGGCACGGTAAGCGCGCGCGCGGCGCGAAGGACGTGGATAATAAAATTGGAGTAAAAAGAGCGGTACGCGCTCCTGCTGGTGGTGGCTCTCTTGCTGGAGTGTTTGGTTGCCGCGGCAACCGTAACGCCGAACGAACGTACAGGTGAACGCGAAACGCGCGCGCGAATCGTACAAAGACGAAGAACGCGAGAACACCGAAGAAGAACACTAACTAGGATGTTGTTGAATATTATCGTAATAATTTATTTGCAATTGCATCATTTTGTACAATCATTTTCTTGGCGAATGACCAAATTCATTCGTATTCGCCCTTTGTATCTCGGTCGAGGGAGGGATGATAGCATGTTTTGTTTGGATATAACAATGTAGTTACGCAGGCAAGCTCTGCGCGTTTAGTTTTTATTTTATTTTATTTTAGTTCATTTCATTCAATTAAGTTATGGTTTACATGCAATGAAAGAGGAACGTGACGTGAACAAAAGAGCTAATTGAAAATGCCGGACAAATTGGTTAACGAGTTCTCCGACACGCCAATAACGCACTCGCTCAACCATATATATGCCTCGTTCGGTTTGCTAATTGATTACAATTATTTTTTTGCGCAATAAAATTGAAAAAAGTTGAAATTTGATTGTGTGTTTTGACTCGGGGATAGATATGCGCACGTCGTTCACTTGTTCTTCTTCAACGGCTGTATCTCTTCTTGGCGCAGCGAGCGCAGTGCTGAAGAACTGGTTTCTGCGTGCGCCACCACACACTTGTTAAGATGCACAAGTGGCCTGTTTTAGGTCACGAAACTATCTAGATAATTCATATATGCTCAGTGATAACATTATCTAACCTTTCGCAAGCATGCGCGAGCAAAACAATTATTTGCATTTCACGTGGAATCGCAGGGCGCGCTTTCGGTCGCATGCTCGTTTCGAATTCACAATCGAATGCAAGGCAAGAAGAGCCTCCACGGCAAGAGCAAGTTGTAGGTTACGCTGGGCGGCAGCAGGCGTAGTGAGTGCGAGAAGAAGGCGAACTCGTAGTGTGGAGTAAGCACATTAATTATATCGCGCGGTGGCGTCTCAAGGACGGGTTACTGACTCGAAAACATACATTGTCCACCGCGCGTATCCACACATGCGTTCACACACGCATACGTATGCATATACTCATGGGCCAGCCGCGCGGCCGCGACGACAGCCAAGAAGGGTCGGTCGGTCGGGTTCCTTCGCGTACAAAAAACACGCACGGATCTCACACATTCACACACTTCTTGCGCCATGATATAACTAGTTTATAGGGTGTTACCCATCGCGTATTCTTTTTTACTCCTCATTGTCATCTTCCAACTTGACAACCTGTTTTTTCGGCTTGCTTCTTGTGTTTGCCGGAGCGCGCATCGAGTACAGTAGAGTTCGCTTATAACGACGTCCAAGACACCGTAGAAATCCGGTAACAAATGAATAACTTCTTTTAAAGATTCGGTTGTTATATCAGGATAGGGCGCTAAATGGCATATAACTCGTGGTACAATTATTTATCCGTTGCAGCGCATTGCCATTACCATATTAGCACGGTGAAAATGACAGGTACGAAAAAGGTTTTCTCATTGAATGTCAACATTACAGGAGCGGATGTATTCTATCGTATTGGCAGGCGGTGTAATTGATTGATTGATTATTGGGTTATTAATTATATGTTCGTACTAGCAAGGCGGCACAATGGGCGCGTCCGCGTCCTGGCGCTCATATGTTGTAAAAAATGACTCAATTCGATTAAGCCATTTACATCATAAACAAACAACAACAACGCATTGCTTTTTCAGTCTGTGCGGTACGCATCTTTGCCGAACGCCGTAAATCATGCACTATTCGCATTCGCAGTGCCTGTGTGGTGTGTATGCACTGAATGCTGCGGTTTGTGCTGCAATGCGCGCAAAATTTCAATATCTTCACGTCGTCGTTGATCGTCCACGCAGCAAGTGGCAATTTGTTGTTTGGCCGCGGTGAACGATAAATCTTCATTTCGAATTGAATTAAGTGGTGTTGCCCTCGGCGGCATTTCGACAACATTAATGCCGCGATATTAAATCATTCGCGCAATGCGTTTTCTTGCGCAATCCGAACGACGAGGAGAACAGAGCGCTCGTCGTACGCTAGCCATTTGACGTTAATTTTATCCGCGAGCCAAACGCGAGTCGTGCGCGCTGCCACGCGAAATGCAAATACTCGCAGCGTGCGCGCATTGTTTCCGTGCGCGCATGACTTATTGTTCTCTGGCACATGGCGATGCGTGTGCCGCTGTCCCTGCGACCTGGTTGTTGCTCGCGAAGGACTGCAGGTTCTCTGATGCACTTCGGAAACAGGTTATTGATGGTGCGTGAGCTCGTGCATTGGTGGTGTCCTTCGATTTTAATTTCTCCGCGCACGTTTTGCTTCTTGGCGATTTATTAATTTTTATTCTGTTTGTATTCACCGCACGATGAAGAATTGCTTGTTGTCATGACATGGTAATGCATTATTTGTTTAGTTATTACGTAAAAGAAGAGCGGTTGCGCCTGCCGGGTGGGTGGATTGTGAGGGGTTGAAGTTGTCGGACATGTATAATGTATCGCGAAAAGTTTTGTTTTATTCTTAACGCAATTTCAAGTTCAAGGACATTGTCTCGCGAATATGAGGATGATGATGATGACGGCGGCGGCCAACTTTTAGTTTTTGCTGCGCTTACTTTTTGTTTTTGTTTAACTATCTCTCGGAGATATTTTTAATGCTTGGATGTTGCATGTAATCGCCCCGTTTTTATTCCATGCATTGTCAATGCGCGTATGTTTGCCGGCAAGTTTCGGGCCGGTTTAGTTTGGGTTCTAGTCTAGTGGAACAGAGCGAACGCGCCTGGAGAGTTGAATTTCCCATGCCTTCCCATCCCTCTGCCGCCTCTGGTTCACCACTGAGGTCGTGTATGCGCGCGTGGGCGGTAAATCTACTGGGTGTTTATAGGCGTATGAATTTTTGAACGTAAGAGCATACCGGAAGTAGAATAGAAAAATGCGGACAGTTTATGAAGGAAGAGTTGTATTTTATTCGAACGCGAAAGTAGGCTATTGTGTCTTGTACGTGGAACGCATTAAACACATTAAACAAGGGTTCTTTTCGTTGAGGGAAGTGTGTAACAGCACGAAAACACACATACACACTCGCATACCTACGAATTGTGGGTGCGTATGAGAGGGATGGCGAATGCAGGAGGCGGCAAGGACGAGCGAACAGCCGCGCGTGCATTTGCCGTCCTGCTTGCACCAAAACCCCTCAACATGATCAATATCGGTCCCGGAATATGCCGCCGGTATATACTACACGAGTGGAGAGCGGCTTGCGCGCTCGCTGGCTGTGCCGTCGCTCTCTGGCATGCTATGGCAATATTCAGTTGTATCATATGAGTCCAAACTCGCACATCGTCCTCTCCTCTCTCGACCATTGCTGCTCCAGAGTCAAATTATTTACTGCGTGGACGCTGCAACGCGCAAATTAGGTTTTTTATTGCAAAAGCGCGCGCGCTCAAGGAAGTCTTGTTTCGCGTGAAAAAACACATGTAGCGAGACATGCGCGGTGCGCGATCCAGTTAACGTGGGTGCTGCGTGTGGTGGTTGAAAGAAGCGCGCCGAAAGTATCGCGTCGGCGGCGACGGCGGCGGCACGACGCGGCCGCTCCGCCACCAGGTCCTGGTGCTGATGCGACATCGCGTTCAGTAACCGCTACCAAATCGATCCACGCACAATAGCATTGCAGCAGTGCTGGTGTACGATTCTCGGTGCGTTGGATGCAACCGAATGAAAATAACGTTTTTGTGTGACCGTTATGCAAACTTTGACGACGATGCGGCCGAGTACAATTCTTCATACAGCGCGTGTGTGCTTTTTAATTGCGATGACAATTAAATCGGCCGGCTAACTAACCATCCAACCAACTATCTAACTGTTGTTTGTTCGCCAGCGAGCTGTTTGTTTCGGTGCGCGTTGTTTCGCAATACGTCAAACACGCGACGTAAATATATGCCCGCCAGGTTGCAGAGTCCTTCGCGGACGAGCTGCCTCAGCGGCGGTGGCGGTGCTGGCTTACCATCCTCCGGCAACGCTTCCGTCCTACGCCAGCTTATGGGGCCGCATCCGATGTGCCCGGTGCCGATGCTGCCATCGAATACGGGTGATCCGTTCTATTGTTCGCCATTCGGCAATCCGTACTTTAGGTAATCAGCATAATCACGAACACATCTCCCACGCACCACTGTGTGTATCTATCATCACTGTGCGCTTGCATACTGTAAACTCTGATTACGCCGATTAGATCTTCTGCGTACGACAACATTGCAAACGGGTTGTTTGCGTATATTGTTTGCACTAAGGTTCGCTTATGTTTGCATTGCAATCGCCGAATATTATTACAGTTTACATACGAAAAAGTTTTTGTTTGGCGTAACAGCAACAATAACAGCGAATTATTAGTACCTATCTCATAATAGTAGCTTGATGGATAATGCATACCATCATATAAACGTGCGTTATACTGGATTAAATCTGTAAATTAATTATGCATGTTAATTACAAGCACATCGTTAATCGGTTTTCTATTTACAACCTCCGTAGTCGTCGTGGTCGTCGTACGTGTTGCTTTGAAGTGCAACTAATGCAGCGATTGAACCGCGGTCGCTGCTTGCTGCGCTTTTCTTGGAATATTATATAAACATGTTTTACGCTTCATGTAAATTTAGACATTATTGCGCGTGGTAAATAATAACAGTTTTAGAGATGAAGACATGCAGAATTCATTGATATCATCGCTGCTGATGACGGACGGGAAAATCTAAATTTGGTGTCGGTCAGAAGCGTGTCCACCTAGTTTCGCAAACGTCGCCTAGATTTGCATACATTGCGGGCGGCGGCACTTCTGGAGAAATTGCACTTTGATTGGTAAATGGATGCGCTTGACGTATATGGGCATCGTGTGCGCGATGTCATATCGGCTATGCAATATGCACGAGACGATGGAGCGCGAAGCAAACGCGCTTGTGATTGCGGGTAATCAATCTGAGGTAATCCGGGAGTGACGTGCAGCACGCGCCGATAACATCGTCTGCCTCCCGCACGGATGACCACACGCGGCGTCCCTGCCCCACTTTTAGCGCTCGTCAGGCGTGTGCGCGATGCAATTTCCCGATACGTGTGTGCCGAGCGCATCCCACTTTCTTCGCTTGGGTCCCTCAAGGCGTAAGACATCATCGTTGAAGTCCCCTTTTGCACGTTCTGGTGCACAACGCTGCGCATTCATGTCGTCCGAGCGCGGTGCCGGTGCATGCCGTGACTAGAGCGGACGCACACACTCTTTAAGGAATTTGGTAGCAAGCAAAGTGCAAGCAGTAGCGGGCGCATCTTTACGCTTAACGCGACCTGTTGATTCCTTGCCGATTGCGACTTTAATACATGCCAAACACTTGCAACAATTCTTGCAAGCCTTTTCCGCCCACCCCCCATTACTCTCAAGTGCACCTGAATGCACTATGCAATCATGTTTATGTTTATATGCACAGGGTTTTATTAATTAAATGATGCATTTTTTTCGTTGTATTACAGATCTTTGCCTGTTCCAAGACGGCATACGCCATACTTTGGCCAACCTGATTACCGCATCTACGAACTAAACAAGCGGCTGCAGCAACGGACTGAGGTCAGCACAAATGTATTTATCGTTCTGATATCGAAATGTGCATTTGCGGAATTTGTTTACTACTCATTTAATTCTGATTACAGGAAAGTGATAACTTGTGGTGGGATGCGTTTGCCACTGAATTCTTCGAAGATGACGCCTCATTAACGTTAGCATTTTGTTTAGAAGATGGACCTAAAAGATATAGTAAGTTTTAATAATAATTAATCACTAGGGGATGGATTGCTAATGTTTGTTTTGTTTTTGTGAATACAGCAATAGGAAGGACATTAATTCCTCGATATTTTCGAAGTATATTTGAAGGCGGCGTGACGGAATTGTATTACAATATGAAGCACCCGAAAGAATCCTTCCATAATACTAGTATTACACTCGACTGTGATCAATGCACCATGATAACGCATCACGGGAAACCATTATTTACCAAGGTATGGAGAATTAGTTTAAAGTGTGTGCTTCTATTAATATTTGTGTAATGTTTTAGGTGTGTACAGAAGGTCGCCTCATATTAGAATTCACATTCGACGACTTGATGAGGATAAAATCGTGGCTGTTCAACGTCAGAACGCATCGAGAGCTGATTCCTCGTTCAGTTGTGAGCATGCATTCGCAGCAGGATCCATCAATGTTAGATCAATTATCAAAAAATATCACGCGGCAAGGCATTACAAATTCAACGTTAAATTATCTTAGGGTAAGTATATATTTTAATTAAGCATGCGTTCACTAAAATTGATTATTTCTAATCGTGGAAATTGTTTTTCTGTTGTAGCTATGTGTAATATTAGAACCAATGCAAGAATTGATGTCAAGGCATAAAGCATATGCACTGAGTCCACGCGACTGCCTGAAGACGACATTGTTTCAAAAGTGGCAGAGGATGGTTGCCCCGCCGGGTAAGAGAGGTACCCATTTTATTGCACTAAAATTGATTCGTTTTCACAAGTCAAATTCGTTGCATATTAAACATCTTATTAAATGCTTTAGTGACCGACTAATTATTGTTTTGCTATTGTGAAAATGAATTGATCAAGCGAACGTCATAAACATGGATGATCATCATCATCACTAATCGCAGCACTCTTGTTTTGGTCCGGTATCAAAACTAAACTTATGTTTGCGTACGGCCGCATGATCAAAATATCGCTAATGTATGTTTTCTGTGCTAGAATCGCAACGACCGCCCAATAAACGAAGAAAACGTAAAGGATCCAATTCTGGCGGTGCCGCCAATAGCGCTCCGCCAGCCCCAAATAAGAAGCGATCTCCGGGACCCAATTTCTCCCTAGCATCACAGGTTAGTGTTGCTTGATAAAACGAAAAGAAACGTACGCACAAGTTGGCTAGCACTTTTTTGCAAATTACTTACTCTTCGCTATAACTTATTGATTCTACAACCAACAACATGCAAAACCTACGACTATATTTTAGGATGTGATGGTCGTTGGCGAGCCGTCGCTCATGGGTGGCGAGTTTGGCGATGAGGATGAGCGGCTCATTACGCGGCTGGAGAACACGCAATACGACGCAGCTAACTCATTGGACCACGACAACCACGGTTTCCATGCGGACTCGCCGATGCCCGGAACGAATTCCTGGGGAGGACCCGGCGTCGGCGACCGGGGGCCTGGCGTTGGTCCTCCACCTGGGAACGCACCCTCCAATCAAGACTCTGATAAGAAATCGCCGGCAGTGAGTCAGTGATGTTAGTGGATTGTATAAAAATATATTTTATCAGACATAAACAACATAATACAAACAAAGGGAAATAACGAATGGCGGCAAGTTTTGCAAACGGACTTATGAATCTCCTTTGAGTCAGTATTTGGACTGCAATTGTTTATAAATGTAATATTTAGTGCATACAAGTGTGCATGTATTATGGAACCGGACTATAAAGCGGGCGGCACGCGCATTCATTGGAATGCAGCGATTGAGTTCCAAGTGCAGCGATTCAACTGAATAATTTTGGTTCTTTTTGGAACCGCACACCATGGGTACCTCGAAACTGATAGAGAACTGAAGATAGACGTGCAGAATGCAGCTCAGTTGTACAGCGTAGAATTTACATCACTTACACACACCAACTTAAGAAGAAGAAGAAAAATGAAAAACACATACACACTGGGTATTTGTCCTTTTTAAAAATTATCTAAAGAAGCAAAACAAAATTACACAGATTTAAATAAAAATCATTATTACTAAAATATATAAATATTATATATTATTAATGTTTCACGTTATAAAGATTGAAATTGTTTGGTAGTGTTGTGTATTACCACAGTATTGAAGCATCACTTGCGATTCGTACAAATTATCCAGTACATATGATCACCACCATTTATATTTGAATACTAGTGATATTTCAATTGCATAATTGCGAAACGTAATTGTTAGTATAATGCTGAGCAATTGTTGCATGGCATGAGTCATTTATTAATTTCGAAATCAAGATAAAACACAATGGGAACATCATCGGAGATGATCAGCATTTTACAAACATTATTGCGGCATGATTATGATAGCAATCGACTACCAATCGATCTCAATCATATAGTCATATTCATATGAGCAGAGCTCTCACAACATGGAGCAACTCTCCTGTATTAGGATCAATTTTGTATAGTAAATTCTATAAGTTATTGATTAATAAAGATGTCCATTCGGTAAATGAGAATTAAAACGAGAATAATTAATGAAACAAAACGATGGAAACAAAGAGGAAGCAAAGATGGAAAGCATGTGGATAGTTGCAAAAGTAACTCAAGTAAACAAAATTGAAAAAACAAAACGGTGATATACATCCCACAAGTGATGTATTTTATAATGAAGTTATTTGAACGCCTGCGAATGCGAATGTCAAGTGTGTTTCAGCATTTCTTTTATATATAAATATTGTAAATCATGCGAAAGAAAGCGGGAGAAAAAGCGAATGCGAGTGCGATTAGTGAAACCGGAAATGCTAGCAAAATGATTATGAAGTATATTGTAAACTACGTAATCTAATAATGTCAAGCTGAAAATTTATAAATGATGTTATAATTTATTTAATTTATATAAGAGAGGATGGGATCGTGAAGAGAAAAGAACCATTTGTTATGTAGATTTTTGCACATATTTATGTTGGACATTTTATGTAATGGTAACTTACTTAATTAATGTCTATTACGGTACAAATTCGCTCTATTTGATATATTTGAAGATGTTATGTGACGGTATGACACTGAAATAGATTTCGACATGTTTACTAGGTACTTAATTATGTAAGGACAGCCCAATGATTTTGCATCACAATTTGCTAGATTTTGCAACTAATTCTATTGTTTATGAAGGAACACAAAAGCGAAAAGACAAAATTTTATTTATCTTTTTTGTTATATTTTCAGTCTGACTGCTATTAGATATTGTAGCGGGAGAGTGATAGTGGTTGCAATCCCTCAAATGCAATAGGTGTTGGAATGATTGAATTTTAATTGTATCATGTAATTAAAATAAATAATAAGAAGAACTAATGAAAAAGTGGATTCACAATGAAAACGAGGAGAAATGAGGGATTGTGTAGCAACAATTTATTTCCATGCAGCTGCATACGTGTACTTGGACAGATCTTATTTGGTCAGTAGTTGTGTGTAATTTTTCCTTGTTCAGGTTCTTTGGTTACTTAAACATTTTATTATAACAATAACTATTATATATTATGTAAAGAATTATTGAGAAAAAGAAAATGATATGAGCTATGCACAGCTCAAAAGCAAACCCACAATACAACTCCTAAGGATAACAAGAGTATCATTTTAGTTTGCTAGTTGAATTCATTATTTTGTATTATTTCAGGTAAACTCTTGTCATTTAAAGTTCATTAGTTAATTCATTCCTCGAAGTCGTTCACTGGAATGAGGTCGTCAGGACCAATCATAAATTTGTTGTATAAACTATGTGCGGACGCGGGAAATACTGTTAATAAGTGATCCCAATCAGTTTTCTGCAGGGACAATATCAAACTCAGTTGTTTTGCACGAAATGTATAAATGTGGGGTTTGCATTCAAATAGACCTTGTATCTGAAATGACAAATTATCTCATTTTAGGATGTTGCTACCAGAATTCTCAAGGATATCTTACAACTCCGAATGTATCATATTTGGATAGTTCATCAATTACAGTGTCACGCATCTCAGAGTTTTCAATCACTTGGACGACGCCTTCATGGATGAAATACATAGTTGCGTTTAGTTCGCCACTAAAGCATATTTCGTTGCCCGTAAAAAATGTTTCAACGCGGGTGGCAGTCATGACTTGACGAAGGAAATCCGGATGGCAATCAGCGAAAATCTAAATGAGCCGAGTTTAAATGTTGCATCAATGTTTAAAGATTATTTACTGCTTACCACATTATTTAAAATAAGATGACCATGCAGTAATGTGCGGAATGCCGTTTCCATGTAGCTTGGCATCTCATCGAGAAGGACGGGGACATGATGTCCTCGTTGGTAAGTCCATAAATTAGCCAAGTAGTTTTGCAGTTTAAGATCCATATCATTAGTGGTTGTTGAATTATGTAAAAAGACCTAGCAAATTTAACACTTGCATATAATTCTAATCATTTGTTGTGATTGTACCTTTAAATATTTCATTTTATTGTTGTAGGATAATCTTCCCATTGTAAAATACTTGACGGACATGAAGATTTGGCCAATCGAGATAAAGAGTAAAATTCGTCCGATAATTGCAATTAAACTGGATGATATGCGCTCTTGAGGTGATGTCGGGTAAATGTTATCCAAAGTTGTTTGAGTAAAAATGGATGATGCATAGTAAATGCTGCACAAGTAATTAGTATGGCAATCATTTTCTAAATAATTGATGGAATTACTTATATAATAGAGAAAGATCCAGTAAATATTTCATACCTGTGATGTTGAGCCAAGTGTCCCCTCTGCATTCGCCTTGGGGACAAGCAGAGTGATACAGGATGCAGGCAGAACCATGTATAAAGTAGGTAATTTCTGACCATGTTGCTAACATGTTAAGCAACATATAGTCCAACTTGAGTGTTTTGTAATTTTCCAAAATGAATAGGAAATAATGAACTGTACGAATTAGCCGATTCAATCGTAAATAATTGATCCAAATTGCGTCAGTGATTAACACAAGTAATTCGAACGGAAACACCGCGAGAATTGTTATTAATAATTGTGTATTACGATACCATCGGAGTACTTCGCGGATGGTCATTTGCTTTCCAAACTTTGGACAGCGTGGTGTAATAATCACCCAGAGACAATTGAAAACAAATAGTAAGTCGAAAGTGTAAAATACAACCACGTAAGGAAAACTAGTCCTGCCGAAACCAAACATGTAAAAAGTCCAATACGTAGATGCAAACGAGCACAATTCCAGAATCCATCGAATATGCGCGAGTAGTTTTACTTTAATCTTCTTCCTAATACGAGTGACAACAATTTTAAAAGTTGTTATGTACTAAAGTTATCTACAGTATTTCATCAATTACCATGCCATTTGCGTACGACTGAATGTCATTTTTACAGTTCTTAAGGTATCTATGACCTGGTCTTCGGATTTTGGTGTGAGACTTACAATATACGACTGCAATTAAAATAGTTACTTAGTTTCTTAAAGAAAACAACCATGGAGTTTCGTACCAAATTTCCTACCATCATCAATTTAATGTACATTGCGCGCACGGTATGATGTTCATCCAAAGTGTTATAAAACTTTGCCGTGTCCATTACCAGAATTTCCACATTGGTTTTAGAAATGTATTGAAGCATGGATCGTGTAAATTTGACGTCGTCAATGTTACCAAAAATACTACCTTTACTTAATATTGCTTCAATACCACCAGCCGAATTTAAAGCCAAAACTTCTCCGTCAAAGACCATGTAAACTTTTCGTATTACATCGCTCGCATCAATTATCACTTCATTGCTTAGAAAATATGTGATAACTATGTGAGGACCAAGTGATTTTGCTATCAAGTTTCCCTTATTACGAAATAACGTTATATTATTAAAGAAGTCCCCGTATAACTCCCACAAGCATTTGTCTCTTAGCGCGTCATGGCAGTTTAAAAGTATTGAAGTTTGTACTCCTCTTTTACGATTCCATGTGTACTCAAAGTGTGTAAATATCCATCTACAAATGAAAATATTAGGTACGATAAAAGAAGAGACAGGGTAATATACTTGATAAAGCGAACTTGAAACTTATTTTTCTTCATAAATTGATAGAATTCAGTTGCATTATGATGATTTTGCATGCTATTATTATTAGCCTTGTTTACAATCATAATGCCAACAGCAAGGTAACTTAGAAATATAAAGTATCCAAGACAATTGCAAATAATATTCAGTAGTATTTCGACGGTCGCGTGAGGATTTGATACCAGTCCAACTAATGGACAACCAATTATCTGCATGGCAATCCAGAAAAATGAATTTGAGTACATGGGAAGTAAATCAGGAGTAATAGTTAATGTATTGCTTATAATATCTGAAACATTTATCACGATTTTAATTTGCAGTGCGAGCAAGTACGAAATGAGATTACAATCATTTGTGAGCCACGTTGATACTGCCTTTGGATTATCTATTAATCCCTTCATGATGTATAAATTGTAGTACAAGTAACTCATTGCCAAAGTATTCAAGAGGATAATGAGCAATGGTGTAGCAATAGCAAATAGACTAGAAGAAAAAAATTCTGTGTAGATGAAATAATATGATTGGTTTAAAGATACCTAAAAATGTTTTGTTCCACCATATCAAATTTGCCTTGGAATAAACCAAAGTATCGATACATGTAGAGCAATTTATCGTTGGTAAAAAACCATTTATAAAACAGCGATGGGCCATCCACTCTTGTCAAATCAAATAAGGGGTCATGAACTATGAGTTCAATTGGTAAAATAAGATACAAGTCGATTGCGAAACTAGTTTTGAAGTAGTGCACTGCTGTACACCATGGATGTGTTACCAATATGCCATTCTCTTTGTAGTAAGACATGTGAAAGCGCAGAAACATATCTATTACATGAAGACCAATTAATATGAAATATGGAAGAGTCCAATATGTGTATGAGGTTGAAACTACAATCATTAATGGATTCGCAAGTGCATTAATCGCAGTTAAACATGAATAATAAACCTCGTAATATTTGATAAACTTTCCAGCAGGAAGAATTGTTCTTCTCATAAGAAGGTATTTCGTTATCCTTGCTTTGACAACATGATTAAACGGTCGATGATAATCGATGAAGCTTTTATGTTTGGATCTTCTAGAGAATTGCGAAAACGATTTCTTCTTTTTCAAGTTAAAGACGAGTTGTGGCACTTCAACAACTTGTTTAAAAATGCGTTGCGCGCAGTTTGATTCCCTCAAGTCGTTTGAAATTGTGTCCAGTTGCTCTCTTAATGGACTTCCAAAATATCGGAGTGTTTCATAAATATCCGAGCGTTTTAATAACACGATGCAAATATGCGATATAGCTTTATACGTGTAGTACGATGGGCATTCTGAAAACGTAAAGAATTTACAAGTTGCGCAAATAATAAGTATTTGGTAAGTAATTACGTAGGATCATTTCAATCAAGCAGAATGAATTTCCTGGTTGTAAATTTTTCAATGATTTGTCTACATATGAACTGAATACTTCACAATATCCTTTCTCGATGATATAAATATCATTGATTATTTGGCCTTCGCGGACAATTATTTCAGATGGCGGGCAAAACACTGTGGTGCATTTTAATGCGAGCGCGTCAAGAATGTCGTTGGATAGCACTGAAAATACTGGATGGTCGTCTAATAAATTAAAGAATCGTTTCGTTTTAATTTGAAACAGAAGATTCTGCGACAAGTACGTTTCGGAATCTTTTTCCGGTGTTCCACAATTATAGGCCCATTGCAATTTGAAAAAGCGACCAACGCGCTTCAGTGTTATTGGCGTTACATGATGCGAGTATAAATATTGAATGAGAATATCAATATTATATTTATACTCAACGCTGTAAATAAAATGGATAAAAACATTTAAAGTTAGATGATCTACGTACATTCGCCGGTATGAGATGATATAAGCTGCCGTATATGATGATAAAATAAAAATGTTCTGACATATTCCCCACATTGAGATGATTATCATAAAATATAATTCGCCAATTCCATACAATTGATAGTAGTCTGATAAGACAGTTGTCTCTGAGATGTGATTGAATAAGATCACCATTTTTATTATGGGATGAAGACCAGAAAAGAAATTCAAAGACGATGCTTCCGGACTGCCAAAAAGTTGTATAAGAAAAGTTTGTATAGAAATATACACATTATCAATTGACTTACAAGCGTGAGAATATGATGAGATATACACATGACCAAAAGAAAGTTCCATATAAGAAGTAAACCATGTACATGATGCAATTAATTTGTGGATAGTGCAAATTAAGTTGTTTCATGAAATAGGGAACCTAAAAGGTAATTGATATCATGTCTTTGATATGTTAAATTCATGATAAACTTACTTTGAAAACTTTTAGGACTGGCTGTAGTTGAATAAAATCGTAAACTATTGGATCCATCGCCACACTTCCCATCTGATTAAGGATTTTTAAAATAAATGCCACGGGAATAGCTGTTAGAATATCATTGATAAAAACTAAAGTTTTGAGGCGATAGCTAAAGATTTCCTTAAAATCAATTTCATATCCTCGTTCTGATCTCACGCCAGTGATGCACTCAATGAACAAGTCCAATGGAAATAATATGAGAGAGATTAATTGAAGTGTCATATGGTATTGATGCGAATATTGCTCATTTGCAATATTGAAGGGATAAATAATTGCTATTGCCAATGTTAGTAAAAGCATAAAGCGCGACCAATAGCGCAGAAATTGGGAACCAGGTCGAAAGCGCCAAACCCATGTCGTTTTTAGAAATATATCATCACCAAGGCGCACTCTGGCTGCTGCTTGCATGTAGGACCCTTTCAGAGTCATATCGGTTTTGTTGCTCCATACTGGATGTTCCTGTGGGAGATTTCGCTTTATTTCACTCATGCCCATTGGTGCTCTGTGAATGATTGAGTTAAACTTAGAGAGACTACAAATATATGAAAAGTTTTACAAGTTAAACTCGTTGCGAAATTTCAAGTCCGATTTGGCAATATCTAATCTTGCTTGGATTGTAGTATGAATAATATGATTAGTATTAAGATTGCATCCCCGAGATATTGTTGTCCACATATCATAATAAGTGAGTACTTGAACTGTGCAATAAGATGCAGCAACAAGAGTAAATAACGGTTTACGCATGAATACCAAGTACATTGATCCAATACATGTGCCCACACCAAGGGTAAGAATGGGACTTTCAGAGTCTTCAGCACTTAGAATTTGTATGGAGCCTTCAGCAAGAAAAACCATCATATCACATTTACTCTCAACATCGTAGATCTTTTCACCGCGCGTGAAACTTACAATTTTCATTTTGAACGCGAGTGCGCGTTTTAGTGGAATTGGCAAATCCTTTAATAAGACGCTCTAAAAGTTTGTAAGTTATGTTTCAGTAAGAACTACTTAAATATAAATCAAATTGCCTGAAATAAAGCCGAACGATGGGCGTTGAATTTATAATCTTTGCGCATTCCTAATGGAATTCTACTGATCAAATCGGGAGTGCTAAAAGCTATTTTGCGCTCTAAATACATAAGGCAAAACTCTTTTACTTGTACGCGAATATCCTTTGAGAACATGCCTTTATCTAGGTCCTGATGGAGAAACAATAATGAACAATAATGGACAAATGGTGGTAATTACTTACCAAATATTTCATGACAACTTTTGTTCGAAAAATTCGTACATTTTCCAAGGAATAATCCATAGTCTGAATTAAAGTGTACGCTGCAAATGCGATTGAACGGAATACAAAGAGGCTTTGAATGCAAATTATGATAATCATAATCATTTCCATGACGTTGTCCAAGTGACCACCAGAATATGCCACGTTTGTTAACGGACCATATATAAAATACAGTCTTACCATATAGATATTAAAATTGTTTCTTGGTGGCAGCTTTGCTGTAAAATTTAACGAGCCCGGATAAACATCTTTGATTTCCTATAAATTGAATTAGATAGAAGAGTAGACAAGAATAGAGTATTAAAACTTACGGGGAACATACTATGCCACCAACAGGCAAAGAAATGCATGCATGCGAATTTGTACATCAACAACCACATCGTGAATGCTGGATTTAAACTTGTGTCGCCGCAGTCCCACGCAAAGTCTAGAAATAAGTTTTATTTGAACCAAATATGTTTGAAGATATATGAGATAAGGTACTTGCGAATTGAAATAGTTTTGTTAAAAAACGAGATGTAATAACCCCGACTTCAACCCATTTGCCTATTTTACTTGTTGGTCGTGGAAGAAACATTTGAATTGTCGATACAATTATCAACACACTCATAATGATTATGTATGCTAAATTGTTATTATATTAAGGGATAAATGCATGTTTTATTGACCAAGAATACGTACCTATAGAAACCCGTTTAAAGCCATTCAATACATGCACTTCTTTTCGAAATCGATGGTGGATTTGGAGCACAAAATCAAGGACTATTAAAATCTCACATATAATTTCAGCTATGAAACCATATATAGTTCTATCATCTGCTTCAAATATTATCTAATAAGAGAGATATTAAAGTATATATATGAAAAGAATAAGGAAATCATATACGTTGTAGGCGAAGCTGTAAAAAGATATCATATTACACCATACAATGAAGAGCATCCATTTCCAATCGAAACATAGAAACTGGAAGTCATGTATAAATTGTTCGCGACTAATAAGGGGTTTATATGAAATTTCCGATGCTGAATCAAAGTTTATTACTTGACTTCCTTTTACCATCTTCTCATACAATTATTTACGGTATTACTGTTAGAAAATCACGCATCGCGATTATGTCAAACTAGTTTTATTTTATTATTATTGTTTTCCCGCTATCCCTGATTATTTTCATGATCAATGCTGATATTTCAAAAGTTTGTAAATGTTTGAAAGTTTGGAAACATAACGCTAGCGTCCCTTATGAAGAGAAGATACAATTCCCATAAGAAGAATTAAGAAGATCAATTTTCTTATACAATTCATTTCAAAGGAGACTAAGTTATATGAAACGTTTTAAATCACTCCATGTAAACTGCTAGTAGCTCAGTCAGCATAATGCATGGATGCGGCCAGATGGTCAAGTGTTTGAATCTGTCGTGTACGAACTTTCTATTTTAAATACTTGAATAGGATAGTAACTGTATCTTCAGCAGAATGATCAATCAATTAGCCATAACACTTGTACTCAAAAACAAGCATAGCAGTCCATTCAAGACAAGAAAAAGCACTTGTAACGAAGCTCAATTGGTAATACTTGTTTGTATCTTCTAGTGATAAATAATACCAAAAATAAAAGTTTTAATTAAGTTATAGTGAGACTGTTAGTGGTGCAGTGGTAAAACACTTGCTCAGTAACCGTAAGGTCCTTGGTTCGAATCCCAGGCTCTCAAATTTTTCGGAATTTAAAACTCTAACGGCAAATACTTCCCAAGTAGTTACTTGGCGCTAGGCAGAGGTACTTCTTAAGTAGAATGGTCATTCAATTGGCCATAGCACTTGTATTCAAAGCAAGCACTTGGAAAATAATTCTAAGTCTCTACTTGACATAAGAAGCGCCCCCCTGCTCTATGACGTCACAAACCGAGGCCTGTTGGTAACGAAAATCGGGAATGGGGAGGCAGTCTACTGCCGGGGAGCGAAGCGGCGGGGTGGGCCGTCACAAGACAATCTTAACGAACGGGCTTCAAAAATTAAAAATGGGGCCTTGTACGCTTTGGGGACCTCTCTCCGGACTCAGGCTAAGTCCGAAGAGGGGCCTCAAGCGTACAAGGAATTGAAAACTTAAGAAATTACGCTGCCATACTCGGGGATCGAACTCGAGACACTCAGATCACTTCCATAGCCTTTACCGCTAGGCTATGGAGTATTGTTGCTCTAGCTAAATTTGATCTTGCCCTTATAGACTCAAATATAGAATTTAAAACTTAAATATAAGTTGCCAGTCTCGGGATTCGAACCTGAGACACACAGATCACATCCATAGCCTTTACCACTAGGCTATTGAGCGTTGTTGCTTTAGCGAAATTTGATCTTGCCCTTATATATACTCAAATATAGAATTGAAAACAATTCATTAGGTATTTTAACGTCCCTCTCTAATTAAATGTACAATACGTTGCATATACGTTCATTATATTATAGGCAACACTTAGTACTTACAACCACACGCTCCAATGGCTAGTATGCTGATGCTGATTAGCGTTGATCAGTTGATCAGCTGTTGTGCGTGCCGAATGGTCTGTGTTCATTGTTTGTTCGGTTCTAATAAACTTTATTTACTTAATTAATCTAATTAGAGTAAAGTTTTAATCTAATTACGCATATTATAATCAATAAAATAGAATTTTCAACATATTTTGGACAAATCTGCATTTCTTAAGGTACTTAATTCATTTCAGTATTAGTCACTGAAAAAGGGTTGAGTTTGTTTATTCATTTATTTGAATAAACAATTTCATTGCCCCGTATTAATTTCTTTTCATCATTGAACTACTATTCCATTTCTATTTCAAAGAGTCTTTTAAAATGTAAACACTTCGTTATTTTGAAGGTATGCCTCAAGTACAGCAGTGAACAAATATGGTTAGTTTTAGTGCCAGCAGGAAACATTGACTGAAAGAGCTAAAGAGCTACTGATATAAACATCAGAAAATGGGCAGCAAATGGCTGGCAGCTTTCGAGTCAAAATGCTTATGGCACATGGTGGTCTGGCAATAAAGATAACTTGGTAAGTCTTACTTATTGTTTGTATTAAAGGCTTCTTTCAGCTGCTAATAGTAAGTTTTCTATTGCTTTCTGGTTTTATTTTATATTGTATTGTACTTTGATTTCAATGTTGAAAGCTTTCATATGTACTTTACAACTTAAGTTAGCAAAGAAAACAATTCCTAATTTGCAAAAGTGTGTAATGTTTTCAGTTCATCATCAATGACTCTAAATCTATGAGTGCTTGATGCTCAATGACAACATGAGTTGGTCAAAGTTGCCATGAGTTTATATAAAATCGCTAATAAGTTCTCCCAAATCTAAAACAGATAGGAACAAAAAGAAGAGGAATGAGAACAGTATGTACTATTTTATTTTGCTTCAATGGTTCCAAAAAAAAATAATTGCTTGTTTTCTTTAATTGCTCATTATACCTAATCTGGACAGAAGAGCTTCTTCAAGCTTGGTGAGTACATAAGTATCCATATTCATGTTTGTATTTTATCATTTCATTTTAATTCTATTGCATCTGACTTTACAGTTGCTAATGCATGTACTCTTAACAATTTTTTGTTTTCTTTCAGATTATCACTCATGTTAGCTGACCTGTGAATACAATCTGCTTCAAACTTAGCAAGTAGGTACGCATGCACAACCTCATTTTTACTCACATTTCTAGCTCTTATGGTTTAAGTATTATTTAATTTTTGGTTTTCTTATAGGTTGTCACCCACAACAACTAAGTTGATCGACTTCAATCTTTGCTCAAATGTAGTGAGTAGGTAAGAAGGTGAGTCCTCATATGTTTTTAAATGTTACGTTTAATCCTATCTCTTATTTTATTTTAGAAAATCACCCATAATGGCTGATTAGTCATCCACCAATAACAGTTGATTGGTAAAGCGGATCTGCTTCAAATGTAGTGAGTAGGTGAGCATGCAAGTCGTCATTTGTTTTCATATTTAATTTTAATCTTAGCTTGTATTCTATTTTAGACAAACACCCATAACAGTTGATTTCTAAAGATGACTTGCGTTAAACAAAGTGAGTAGGTAAGCATGCATGCAAGTTTGTATTTGTAATCATATTTAATTTTAATCTTAGCTTGAATTTTATTTTAGACAGTCTGCAATAACAGCTGATTAGCCACTCAAACAATAACAGCTGATCAGTAGAGTGAATCTGCCCCAAATGTTGTCAGTAGGTAAGTCTTCAAGTCCTCATTTGTAATCATATTTAATTTTAATCTTAGTTTGTATTTTATTTTAGATAGTCCACAATAACAGCTGATTAGCCACTCAAGCAATAACAGCTGATCAGTAGAGTGAATCTGCCCCAAATGTTGTCAGTAGGTAAGTCTTCAAGTCCTCATTTGTATTCGTATTTAATTTTAATCTTAGCTTGTATTTTATTTCAGATAGTCCACAATAACAGCTGATTAGCCACTCAAGCAATAACAGCTGATCAGTAGAGTGAATCTGCCCCAAATGTTGTCAGTAGGTAAGTCTTCAAGTCCTCATTTGTATTCGTATTTAATTTTAATCTTAGCTTGTATTTTATTTCAGATAGTCCACAATAACAGCTGATTAGCCACTCAAGCAATAACAGCTGATCAGTAGAGTGAATCTGCCCCAAATGTTGTCAGTAGGTAAGTCTTCAAGTCCTCATTTGTATTCGTATTTAATTTTAATCTTAGCTTGTATTTTATTTCAGATAGTCCACAATAACAGCTGATTAGCCACTCAAGCAATAACAGCTGATCAGTAGAGTGAATCTGCCCCAAATGTTGTCAGTAGGTAAGTCTTCAAGTCCTCATTTGTATTCGTATTTAATTTTAATCTTAGCTTGTATTTTATTTCAGATAGTCCACAATAACAGCTGATTAGCCACTCAAGCAATAACAGCTGATCAGTAGAGTGAATCTGCCCCAAATGTTGTCAGTAGGTAAGTCTTCAAGTCCTCATTTGTATTCGTATTTAATTTTAATCTTAGCTTGTATTTTATTTCAGATAGTCCACAATAACAGCTGATTAGCCACTCAAGCAATAACAGCTGATCAGTAGAGTGAATCTGCCCCAAATGTTGTCAGTAGGTAAGTCTTCAAGTCCTCATTTGTATTCGTATTTAATTTTAATCTTAGCTTGTATTTTATTTCAGATAGTCCACAATAACAGCTGATTAGCCACTCAAGCAATAACAGCTGATCAGTAGAGTGAATCTGCCCCAAATGTTGTCAGTAGGTAAGTCTTCAAGTCCTCATTTGTATTCGTATTTAATTTTAATCTTAGCTTGTATTTTATTTCAGATAGTCCACAATAACAGCTGATTAGCCACTCAAGCAATAACAGCTGATCAGTAGAGTGAATCTGCCCCAAATGTTGTCAGTAGGTAAGTCTTCAAGTCCTCATTTGTATTCGTATTTAATTTTAATCTTAGCTTGTATGTATTCTATTTTAGACAGTCACCCATAACAGTTGATTGCTAAAGAGGACCTGCGTTAAACAAAGTGAGTAGGTAAACATGCATACAAGTTTGTATATGTAATCATATTTAATTTTAATCTTAGCTCGTATTTTATTTTAGACAGTCTGCAATAACAGCTGATGAGCCACTCACCCATAACAGCTGATCAGTAAAGTGAATGATTACGCCTATCATATTGCTGAGGAATGATAATCAATAAATTTGTAGACGGTTCTTATGGTTTCTTAGTTCCTGTTCTATAAATGGCGTTGCAAATTTAATATGTTAAACATTATGCATTTCCTTATGGCAATGTTAGTTCGCTAAAGTCCCAATAGATGGCCAAATTAGTTTCACAGATTCATCCGAGATGGCGACACACGGCAAGTCATACTGGTTGCCTACATTGAATTTTGTCCTAAAATTGTTTATTTTTTATTTTAAAATAGTATCCGATAAGGTTTAGTGTTTCATGACAGATAAAGGAAACCGCCCTGATTAAAATGAGGTATCGTACTCCGCTCTAGGACTACTGGTTCATGAGTAATCCACCTTTTAAAAATACCCCTTCTCATAAATGAATCTGGTGTATATGTGAATCACTGGGTGTGCATGTGTGTGTATTTAGTGCGCAAATTTTTAAATAAATATATCTCTGTGCGTTTATGCAAACCTGATACGAAATCTTAATTTTGACGATCTGAAAACGAAATTTTCAACCAGTATTGATCGAAAATTTCATTTTCAGAACGGCAAAATTAAGATTTCGTATCAAGTATGCATAAACGCAAAGAGCTAAACTTAATTAAAAAAATGGATGCCAAAGTCCGCCATTTTTAAAAAAATATTGGTCGAAAATTTCATTTTTAGAACGGCAAAATTAAGATTTCGTATCAAGTATGCATAAACGCAAAGAGGTAAACTTACTTAAAAAAATGGATGCCAAAAGTCCGCCATTTTAAAAAAAATATTGGTCGAAATTTTCATTTTTAGAACGACAAAATTAAGATTTCGTATCAAGTATGCATAAACGCAAAGAGGTAAACTTACTTAAAAAAATGGATGCCAAAAGTCCGCCATTTTAAAAAAAATATTGGTCGAAATTTTCATTTTCAGAACGGCAAAATTAAGATTTCGTATCAGGTATGCATAAACGTAAAGAGATGTATTTAATTATTTAATAAACTTGACGACTTTTTATGTAAAATAATCAAACTTCGTATTTGCTCCAGCTAGCTGCATCACTAGTGGAGTTATGATCGACCTTCTGTAACAATATATAATTAGTTATTATGGGTAAACTATAAGGGTTATAATAAAAATAAGGAACAAACATGTACCGAAGCACATGTGCCAACTCACTTACCCAGTTCGTACTAGCTGGCTGCATCAGAAGTGGAGTTATAATGGATTTTCTGTAACAATATATAATTAGTTATTATGGGTAAACTATAAGGGTTATAATAAAAATAAGGGGCAAGCATGTACCGAAGCACATGTGCCAACACACTTACCCAGTTCGTACTAGCTGGCTGCATCACAAGTGGAGTTATGATCAATTTTCTGTAACAATATATAATTAGTTATTATGGGTAAACTATAAGGGTTATAATAAAAATAAGGGACAAACATGTACCGAAGCACATGTGCCTACACACTTACCCAGTTCGTACTAGCTGGCTGCATCACAAGTGGAGTTATGATCAATTTTCTGTAACAATATATAATTAGTTATTATGGGTAAACTATAAGGGTTATAATAAAAATAAGGAGCAAGCATGTACCGAAGCACATGTGCCAACATACTTACCCAGTTCGTACTAGCTGGCTGCATCAGAAGTGCAGTTATGATGTATTTTCTGTAAGAATACATAATTAGTTATTGTGTGTAATCTATGAGGGTTACAATAAAACCAAGTGGCAAACATGTACCGAAGTACATGTGCCAACATACTTACCAAGTTTGTTCCAGCTGGCTGCATCAGAAGTGGAGTTATGATCAATTTTCTGTAAGAATACATAATTAGTTATCACAAAATAAGCTAGTTGACAAGAAAATTGAAT
Organism: Aleochara curtula; assembly: GCA_963978815.1. NCBI lineage: Eukaryota > Metazoa > Arthropoda > Insecta > Coleoptera > Staphylinidae > Aleochara > Aleochara curtula. The sequence continues at coordinate 8,576,473 of OZ022221.1, read as the reverse complement.
CCTAATACTAACCATTGTTGCAATAACAATGAGCCTACAAAGTTTCATGATTCTATTCCAATTACAACCCAAGATGTTGTCATTGTTGCAATAACAATGAGCCTATCAATTTTCATAATGATTGCAATCCCAGTGTTTGGCTAAAAACTGAAAATATTACTATCAATTAGGAGTTCATAGAATAAACCAATTGACAAGAAATATAAATCCTAATACTAACCGTTGTTGCAATAACAATGAGCCTACCAATTTTCTTGATGATTCTAATCCAATTGCAACCCAAGTTGTTGTCATTGTTGCAACAATAATGAGCCTACCAATTTTCATGATGATTCTAATCCAATTGCAACCAAAGTTGTTGTCATTGTTGCAATAACAATAAGCCTACCAATTTTCATGATGATTGCAATCCCATTTCAATGTGAGTTTTTGGCTAGAAACTGAAAAAAAAACTATCAATTAGGAGAGTTCATAAAATAAACCAGTTGATGAGAAAATTAAATCTTAATACAAACCATTGTTGCAATATCAATGAGCCTACCAATTCTCATAATGGTTCCAATCCAATTACAACCCAACTTGTTGTCATTGTTGCAACAATAATGAGCCTACCAATTTTCATGATAATTCTAATCCAATTGCAACTAAAGTTGTTGTCATTGTTGCAACAATAATGAGCCTACCAATTTTCATGATGATTCTAATCCAATTGCAATTGCAACCAAAGTTGTTGTCATTGTTGCAATAACAATAAGCCTACCAATTTTCATGATGATTGCAATCCCATTTCAATGTGAATGTTTGGCTTAAAATTGAAAATATTACTATCAATTAGGAGTTCATAGAATAAACCAACTGACAAGAAATATAAATCCTAATACTAACTGTTGTTGCAATAACAATGAGCCTAACAATTTTCTTGATGATTCTAATCCAATTGCAACCCAAGTTGTTGTCATTGTTGCAACAATAATGAGCTGACCAATTTTCATGATGATTCTAATCCAATTGCAACCAAAGTTGTTGTTATTGTTGCAACAATAATGAGCCTACCAATTTTCTTGATGCTTCTAATCCAATTGCAACCCAAGTTGTTGTCATTGTTGCAACAATAATGAGCCTACCAATTTTCATGATGATTCTAATCCAATTGCAACCAAAGTTGTTGTCATTGTTGCAAGAATAATGAGCCTACCAATTTTCATGATGATTCTAATCCAATTGCAACCAAAGTTGTTGTCATTGTTGCAATAACAATAAGCCTACCAATTTTCATAATGATTGCAATCCTATTTCAATGTGAGTTTTTGGCTAGAAACTGAAAAAAAACTATCAATTAGGAGAGTTCATAAAATAAACCAGTTGATGAGAAAATTAAATCTTAATACGAACCATTGTTGCAATATCAATGAGCCTACCAATTCTCATAATGGTTCTAATCCAATTACAACCCAACTTGTTGTCATTGTTGCAATAACAATGAGCCTACCAATTTTCATGATGATTGCAATCCCATTTCAATGCAAGTGTTTGGCTATAAACTGAAAAAAATACCATCAATTAGGAGAGTTCACAAAATAAACCAATTGACAAGAAATATAAATCCTAATACTAACCATTGTTGCAATAATGTAGAGCCTATTAATTTTCATGATGATTCTAATCCAATTACAACCCAAGTTGTTGTCATTGTTGCAATATCAATGAGCCTACCAATTTTCATGATGATTGCAATCCCATTTCAATGTGTTTTTGGCTAGAAAGTGAAAAAATTAGCATCAATTAGGAGAGTTTATAAAATAAACCTGTGGACAAGAAAATTAAATCCTAATACTAACCATTGTTGCAATAACGATGAGCCTACCAATTTTCATGATGACTCTAATACAATTGCAACCCAAGTTGTTGTCATTGTTGCAATATCAATGAGCCTACCAATTTTCATGATGATTGCAATCCCATTTCAATGTGTTTTTGGCTAGAAACTGAAAAAATTACCATCAATTGGGATAGTTCATAAAATAAACCAGTTGATGAGAATAATAAACCCCAATACTAACCATTTTTGCAATATGATGAGCCTCATACCAAATTGTGATAGGGGATTAAATTCAGATGCACCCACCAATTTTTATGAGATTTATGTCAATACAACATGAGTTAAATGCCAATAACCAACAAATATACCTAAAATATATAAAGTATAACAGTTGGAGCCAAAATTAATAGATATTATTAATTGGCACTTGATTGTTGATATACTCACCAATTTTCATTATCAAATCCTATTATTAATTGACAATGCAAGGCCAATGTACTCATCAATTTTCATGAACCCAATCTTGTTAACATGCAATATTTGCAAGTAGCTGAAAAATAAATGTAAATTAAGACTAATTAATAAAGCGCAAGAAGTGAAAGATTGATCATACTAATCAGCACTTAAATTAGAATTAAGTCTACAGTAATTAACCAGGAACTGTAGAGTTCACAAAGTTATCACCAATTGAGGGTTAAACTAACATGTACTTCTTACGGTGTTTAATTTTTGAACTTCAAGTTTTTTCACATCGAGGCATTACGAGCGCATCGGCACTAATCCACACTAATCAATGAATTTTGCCGGCAAATAGTACTGTGTTGATTGTTTATAGTGGAATATTATAATTGTTGTAAATTTTTGCCAATAAACAATGACTCAGTCTAATCAATATGTAAATTCTTGTGGTAGTTAAGATTGCATTGAAAAAACGCATTCGTCTTGAAAATATAAGTTTTTTTCAAAACTCCATAGCATTTTGTGATTTACATCAGTCGAGACAATTACGCATTTGATAATATTCAATGATCTACACGCCAATGCTTATTTCTATAAAATGAAGAAAATGTTACACATTCTATGATAACACACTTCAAACATCATGTAGGAATGTTCTTAAAGTTTTGATCTAATTGACTTGACTTTCACATTTAAAAGTTTTCACCCATTAACATAACGACTAGAGCTGACCAGCCAGTAAATGGTCTACAACCACTGCCCTGTCCAGTTGAATCATTGTATTGTTCCCATATAAAACCAGATCTATAATATTGCTTGATGACGTTGTTAATAACATTTTCACGCAGTTTTACGTATAGCTGCTTTGCCTGATGGCTATATGGGCCCTCTTTCATGCTGTAATGATGAAGCGCTCGAATGGCAAGAAAATTCATATTAATCCATATTTGCCCTCTCCAATATGGAGGGTCATGTTCGGTATTACGCTTCATATACAAGGGCGAATTTTTCGCCACTGATCGTAGACCATATGGGGTCCAAAGAAGACTTGGTTTCTCCAAATCATCAAGAATCTTTTTTAATTTAGGTGAATCCTGGTCTATTATTTGCACAAAGAATGGGAAGAGGCTGACATAGCCAAATGTTGAGTCCACCAAGCGATATTCAGGATTCTTCAATGTGACTCTGACCATTTCAGAATTCTGTTGCATTTGGCTTCGCGGATTTGGCTGCGGTCGTTTCAATATAACCGAATCCGTATGCAAGCCATAATCTGCATATATTTGCGCGTAATCAGACCAATGCATTTTATCTAAAAGTTCATTGTCCATTAAATACATGGCAGTTTGTTCGTAATTATAGCCATCACGTCCCAATAATGCGGACAGCTTTCCCATAGTCTCAGCTGCTAAGGCGATCCAACAGCGGATATCAATATGTCGCTCGTCGTCTGTGGGATGAGAAGCTCTTGGATAATCATCCAAGCCCGATGTCAATGTTTTTGGATTTAATTCACGAATTGTGTTTTCATCACGTCCTCGCCACCTGTACGAGCCCATTAGTTCACCTTTCTGTGTTGTATTAAACCAATTAAACCATGCTTGAAGTCGAGGATATAATTTCTCCAGCACTGCAAGTCGCTCTTCGGTAATTTCACGGTCAAACTTTTTAAGTATGAACTGCAATGTCAGAAAGAACGTTGGCGGATTGGCGTTATTATTGCGCTGCGTCACAAACTCCTCAGGGACCTTAGCGAGAGCTTCAACGCCTAGAATCTGTTCTCGTGGTATCCACCCTTCAACATTCATTAAATCAAACCAATGGCTAATAATATCCAACGCAATGTCAATATCCCATGCGGCGATTAAAAATCCATGGAATCCCTCGTCCCAAAGAAAGCCACGCGGAAAGAAACTTCGTGATGGAACCGCAGTATAAAGAGGCGCCTTCCAATAAGGCACCGGTTCTTTGGTATACGCGCTTTGCACTCTTGAGCTGCCGTAGAAATACCCTATGCCTCCAATCATATTACTCAAAGCTGCTTGAGCAAAGCGTATTTCCTTATCGCCGTATCCTTTAGCTTTTAATTTGAATGTATCTTCAAATTGTTGCTCGAACCGAGTACGATGCCATTTCAATGCATTCGAGTACGCTCCGCCTTGCAAAGCACTTTCTCTCGTCGTATAACTAAGAGATTCAAAAACAACGTCAAGTACAAATGGAACTTGAGCAGTAACTTGCGTTGCAATAAAATTTGGTTGCATCTAAAATCAAGCGCCGTCTTAAGAAAACATCTAAATAAATCATTTAAAGTCATACTCGTTCACCGTTTGTCGTAATTGGCAGTAATTCTCCTCCTAAAATAATCTTCTCCGGAGCTTTGGGGTGTTCTTGAAAAGAACGCAATGAAGCGTACACTGTTTTCTTGAGCGCGTTCAATCCGGGCGCAACTGTACTAACAAATGATTCATGATCTATGTTTCCTGAGTGATTAAATAATTTGATGCTAAATTCTCCTAATCCTGCCGTCTTCCCTTTAACGCCTGTTAGAGGTGTGCCATCATCGCTTGTCGTTATGAAGGCTTTCGCATTTGGAGATTCGTCCAGCGCAGTATACCAAATAAGCGAGACTTCTTTTTTGATTTTCTTCTCATTGCCAGGCTGAAACGAAAAACATAAGAAAACCCCTTAATTTTTCTGCAGGAATTAAAAACAGAAATTTATTTTAAGCCAATGACATGATCATAATTGATGGTATAACGAGTTGCTAGTGGCTTCTTCTGTGCCCACCGCCTCCGCCGCTACAACAACAGCAAACAAGTAACAATGTAGCAGCAACTGAAAGGCAGACAACTGCAGTGAGACTAAGGTCCCGTTCAAATTCGACGTGGGCAAGTTTCTCGTTATCATTTTTTCCCATCTTGATAAAGTCTGAGTATATTGAGAATTTTCATTGACGTTTAATTTAAAAAAATGAAGTTCTGCTCCTTTATGGATAGTTAGTTAGTTACTATAGTTATGGTTACTTTCCAATATATTCAGTTTTATAAATACGCGCCAACTTAAATATTTGTTTTCTTACCTTAATATCAACTGATATCCTTGCAGTCCAGTCACCTCCATTCTGGCCTCCCATCTGTTTAACAAAGCTTGTTGTAAATAAGAAAGGCCCATCGTGGATGTCTTGGACACCAAAATTTAAACCATCATGTTCAATCCAACCATACTTGTCAATGTTATCATTTTGGTCACACCAATGCCTAACAAATGCATGTATATTTAAATCAACTGCATAAAGTAAAAGACAATGTTTCATACTTAATTCCATCACCTCCAGGTCCTAAACGTTTGGGAAAATACCACATTAAACCAGTAACTAAGGAGTGTGGATCCCGAGTTTTGAGACCAAAATATGTGCCTGGCCTGTAAGTACCCCAGAACCTATCTGGTACATCCAACCCACTTCGTAAAACGACCTACAAAATGCGTAAGTAAAAGTATTAATAAACTCACAAATAACGACATACCTTTTTGTCATCATATGGAGTATTTACACGAGTTTCTAAATAACCCTGATAGCCAACAGTGGCTGCAATAACTAAACAAACAAATCCAACACATTGTTTCCAATACGACCAAAGGCCACTTTTATCCTTCACAGGTTTTGACGTGTTACTACCATTGCTACTGCTGCTATTTGCACCCTTATCCCCTTTATTTACATCGATTTGAGCGGCTCTTCGTTGACGCGCCATTATTATACTAGGTTAAATAGTGTTCAAACGCAGAAAACACTATGTTAATTGATGTAGCAAACTTCCCAACTTTGTATGTACATTGTACGAACGTAATGTTAATAATAAATTCATTTAAAACATTTAAATCGTCGGATAACAAACATCAAAACATCACGCACACACTCTTATTGCCAACGATGAGAACACGTCACCTGTTCGCCGTGTTTATGCAGCGCCCTTTCGATGTTCCTCAATTTAAAATTCACGGCCCCAGATTTAATTACTTATTGGAGTTTTGGTATTCAAATAACCATTCCTAAACTTGTTTATTGCAACGTCTAACTTGACGTTAGTTGATGTTTCAATGCCATGACAACAATGACAAATAGTTCCAAAAATAAATTCGTTGTGTCTGTCCGGCAATATCTTCAACCAATTTAAATCGCTCACCAGTATTCTCAAAAAACTGTACGATTTTGAGGCAAATTCGGGAAGCATGAAAAACGAACAGAAAGAAGCAGCCAAGTTGGCGCAATCCTTAACAAAAGGATCAACGGGACGTCTACTCATGGGTGTCGGCTCCGGGTGGTAATAACATTAATTCGCATCGCAATATTCTGCCGTCTATGTAATTCATTCTACTTGCTGTAGGATTACTGGAATGATATCTGTCAGATGCGGACGTGTTCCTGTCGCATTGTTGGGCACTAGTATAATATTGTTTCAAGCAGCGCAAAATCAAGGAGTGGTTGGCAAATCGTGGAGTGACGTCTTCGACAAAGCATCAAGTGTAAAAGACGAAAATAGTTCAATTGTTAGCAAAACGAAATCCTTCATGAATGAAAATCCTTCATTTTCCGCTGGATTCGCCGGTGGTTTTCTAATTGGTCTGGCTTGTTAAGAAAGTGTTGTTAAAATACATCATTCGCCATTTAAAAATAAATATTCCGAATTATATGCAGGCACGTTTATGAATTTACTAGTATCACTTACAGCGTCAAATTAATAATTTCTCGTCAACGGATGTTCTGGGAAATATTTGTCAACGTGAAACGTTTTTTCTGCAATTTTACGATGCACTGCATCGCTACTGACGAAAGGCCCTTCATCAATTAGACGAACTCGCTCCTTTACCCTCAGCATCGCCTTCTGACAAAATGTATTCGCTAAGAGCATTTCATAGTCGGAATCCTTCAGACCAATGCAATAAGACCTGGAGGCGCGTGCTGCCAGAGTATCAAATATCAAGCATTATCATTCAGGAAAGCAATGACTAAACTTACCTAAACATGCAGCCATAGCATATGCATCAACGGCACATTCTCCCAATCTCCTCAAATCAATATGCCTCAAGGGCGCTTCATTTCCATAATGTGACAATATTAATTCCGCAGCATATTTCAATCTGTGAATTGAATATTCCATCCAGTCAGCACCCTGAATCGCAGACGGATGTAAATACTGATTCAACTGCAACGTTAAACTAGGGTCGTCTTTAAGATGTTTCCTTTGATTCCACATTCGTTTAAAAGCTTCGGTTGAATAATAGAAAGGATTACGAATCCTTTTCACTAATTCTTGCAGTTCTATCTGAAAATTTCTCGTTAACTTATGATAATTTAAAATGCGGATAACTTACCCCTGCATGTCGTAATCCTTGCAATGCAATGATTATCTTCATATTATCTAATGAATCATTAATCAAAGCATAGCTTAATGCATCCCTGTGTAACACATTGCACCAGTGATCTGGATAATATGCATCTGAACCCATAAATTGCATTATATTAGAAGTTAGATTAATTGAATGCTCAGCACTGAAACACTAGAGAAAAGTATTATTATAAAAATAATTTAGTTATTGCGATGAATAATACCTTCGAAATTGTTGTTTCCATATCACAGTCTTGATCTTGATAAATGTCAATTAATCCTGCTGTGAGGTATGTCATACTTTCCATTGCATAGATACTAGTGGAATACTATAATTCATTTACATTATTATTCTAACATGTATGATATTGTAAGAATACTTACGCTAGAGATTTTCTCAAACACAAGTTCTGCTTCAATCATGTTATTTTCCTGGCTGTGTTTGCCTTTGCAATATTGTATAAAATGTGTCAGTGCTTGCTTACTGATTTGGGTGGATGCAATTGCATTCATTAAGTGGATTTGAGGTAAAAGTTTTGCATATATGTCAAGCCCCTTATTTTCAGTCCCAAGCAGACTCTCTAAGTAATCAAAAAGCAATTATTTGTATCAGTAGAACTACATTTTGTATCAGTTACCTTCAGGAATAGGAGTGTTATCAAATTCAACAGTAGCAATGCCAGAATCAGAGACACCTAAAGTTGCTTTAGGTGTTGAAGTCACATTACCAAAGTTTCTTTCAACAAGAAAACTAGATACATTGGATTCACCATAGCCACTTCCCATTTTTCTTGTTTTTGCAAAAACAATAAATAAATCTGCAGTATCACCATTGATTACATGAAACTTTTTTCCCTTCAAAATCTACAAATAAATACAATATCACAATGTTTATGAATTCAATTTAATAGTTTGTAACACATACATACTGTTTCTCTTTGGAGTCAAATGTTGCAACACATTGAAAATTTGCTGGATCACAACCAAACTCTTCACTAATGCATAAACCCATTTTGATTTTGCCATTTACAACATCATCCAAATATTTAACCATCTGTTTTTCACTACCAAATTTTAACAATGCTCGCACATATTGTTCACTATTTAGCAATTGCACATCACTGGTATTTTGAGAAATAATCTCATTGAACCTACATGTTTCAGTAATGTTTAATTCCCTACCTCCTTGTAATTGCCCAGCCTGCATTCCAAATAGTTTCAATTGCCGTAATGTCTCATTGAAGTCCTTCTTATTCAGTGTACTTTCTTTCATGTTATCAAAAAAGTACTGAACTGGTCGTACTTCATTTGTGAGCTTTTCAACATCTTCCTTATCCAATGCTTCTGGATATGCTAGCAAATCAAAGTCAACCAATCCAAGAAACATATTCTTTACATAGGGAGGCCTTTGAGGCTTTTTTTGAAACTTTTTTACATACATTGATCCTAGTTTTTCAGATTTTTGCAACTCACTCTTTGCTCTTTCACTTTCCTCATATTGTACACTATCTTTTATGGCAACATTTCCCGATAGTTGTCTACAATGTCTATGAAGTGTACGTTTACCGGAGGAGTTCTTTGTGAATATTTTTAATAATAAATTGGACATATTAACGTGTTTCACTTATTTTTATAATCACTTCACTGCACTTCACTAGGTTGTTGTTCTATAACTGAACATAACCACAATGCACTGCCGCAAAACAGTATGACTGAGTATGACATCGTACAGGCCAAACCTCCTGTGTATAGAAGGTTGCCAATAATGAAATGTAACGCACTTATTCGAAACGGTGACAATACAATAAAGTAAAATAATATTTGATTTATTGCAATATCTAAACTAAACTTTAAATGTTAATGAATATTATCTATCAACTGCTAGTAGATGAATTAAGTTTTAAACTTAGAATGGCGGGAACGTTGCCCATCATGCATTTACAATGTCAAATTGACACTAAATTACAAATTTTATGAAATTCTACAATTAGGAAAACTGCTGCAATGTGTTAAAATAATTAGTAGCATTTGTATTAACATTACAATATCATTTTAAGGTATATGCAACTATCATTAAAAAGTGCATAAGTTTAAACAAGGTTCAAGATGCAGAAGAGCGCGCGAAGTTTATACAACTTCCTGGCGCACTCTTATAAATAACTACTCCTCAAAGTTGGTCAGCGTAATTCTATCGAAGTTAAAAATAAGTTCGAGTACAACGTAATAAAGCGGATTAGTTTCAGCCTTTCTTACTGCGTTAGTGGAGAAAATGGCTGGTCAATCTGAAGAAGTTAAGGTATTTCTTTTATTGCGCGTCCACGCCTCAAAACAAATTATTAATTAAATAACTTTCAGACTCACAAAGATGAGCAGCAAAACGATATATTCAAGAGAGACTTACAAGTATTAATTCCATACAGCTTAATGTCAATATAGATACATAAAAATTTGTTTTAGGCAAAAAATGAGGAATGCGAAATTCTAAAAGCAAAAGCTGCGCGTCTCGAATTGGATTTGGTTGAAGCGCGTATGAAAGCAAGTCAGAACACAACTGAAATGTCTGAAGTGCACAAGATAAAAGAAGCCTCCGAAGAAATGTTAACTAAGGCAAAAAGCATTATATTTGAAAAAGTAAAGTTGTGTAAAAACCAGGAATTGCAAATCGAAGCGCTGAATGCTCAGGTAACTTCATTGAAAGATGTGGTATCTATTACCAAGAACTTGCTGGATATAAGGAATGTTGAAGTCACTCATCTGCAAGATCAAATTAATGCTATGAATGCTAAGGTAGACGCAGAAAAGGAACGCCAAGACTTGGTTCATCAAAAACTCGAAAAAATGATTCGCATGAACGCTGAACTAAAGCGCGAGTACGAAACACAGTTAGTGCTCTTCAACGCATTAAGGGACAGATACCAAGAACGGGAATTGGCTAAAGGAATTGTCCAGAAATTGAACAATGAGATGTCTACAAGTCCATCAAATGTATCGAATGCCACATCAGTCTCTGAAGAATCGACAGATAGCAAAAGTTCTACAAGTTAAATGCCATAAATACCATAAGTTCAATTTGATGTAATTAATTATTCATTTAATTAAAAATGCTCCAAATGTTTAAATGGAAGATTGCTTACTGTGTCCCACTACGAGGACATTTTATTGATTACTTCTTAAAGTGAAATAAGCAAATTTGTAAAGTGTTTCTGGTCAATGTATGTCGTCACATAAGTAGGAAAAATGCTACAATCGCGATTTTTGAACAGTATTACATGTAGTAATATAGGTTTTCGTCATGAAACATTTAACAAGTGAGTCAAACGCAATAAATAATTCTTCCTAATCAAACATGGAAATGAAAACAAGTTTAAAAACTACATGTATAACAATAGTTAACTGTATTTGGTCTTGCATTAAGTATGTGTTTCATTTGTCATCTTCCCGAATCCCTACTTCAATCTCATAATTAATCAATAGTCTATATACATTTTGCTTATGAGTTAATATGTAATGATTTCTTTAAAATTTGTTACTTCATTAATTAATTTTACATCTTCCTTATAATCAATAGGTAGGTACTAAATATATTAGTAATATATTTTGTTTTATCAATTCTCCCGTATCATGTTTACTTTTGATTACTTCCTATTATGTTGCACTTGTCACCTACATAATTAATTAACGTCTTTATATATAGCATTTAGATCATTCTGACAATAATTAATCATTTCGCTTTGTAATTACTTCTATTTCTGGTTAGTAGTTACGTTATTGTTTCTGTCTTTATACACCTAATAGTGTTGTTCAATTTAAACGAATCAAATACGTGTTACTATCAAATTGTGATTGTTCAGTTGGCACATAAAGAATATTTAACCATCGAGCTCTTAAACTACAAGTGAAATCGAAATAATGATCAATTGGAAAGAAGAAATTCAAACGGCAATAATTTATCAACGTATTATGTAGTGTGGTTTATCATCAACAATTGTGCAATAAAAAATTAATATTGGAACGCCCAAAATTGGAGTTTCACTAGGTGGCTCCTACGAAATGGCAGTGATATATAAAACTCTGCTGATGTATATGAAATGGTTGCGAATAATGTAAAGGATATGTTTGGCACGACATCGTCACACTAATACTTCCATTTTGTTCCCTTTACGTAGCACACGAATCTGTCCTGGCTGAACTTCGGGTAGGCCCATACATTTGAATATAAAAGTTACGATTTGAGACCCAAAATTGGCTTCAAACCTATAACATCAAAACATTCAAAGTTAGATAAACTTGGCATTTTTATGAAAATGCATATAATTACTCAGTAGTTATGTTTACTTCGGGCGCCTTTCCAACTGCGTTTTGTACGACCAAAAATAACTTGGTGACGATTTCAATGACGTGTCCGGTTTGAAACACGAAATCGCCCTTCTTCTTACTTAAGTCACTCTGAAAGAGACAACCGATCGCATCGGATGCAACACTTCCAGTTTCCGGGTTGAAGGTGGTCGACTACAAAATGGGAAACGCTAATAGCTACAGGTTGCACTAGCATAAACTATATACAAGTAACAGCAGAAGATAATAGTAAATAGGGTTTGTCACTTACAGCTCTTACATGTACCACCGCAACATCATCCAGGAACGGTGATAATGACATTCGATAAATCTCAGCGGCAGGTACACGATATTTAATCTGAAGAGTACGTTGATCCAAAATAAGCATAGAACGAGTAGATATTACCAGTAAAACAGGCACAAATTTCCCGCTCGATCGCGCAATTTTGTTCACGATATCAGCGAATACAACATACTGATCGCTAGTTTCCACGCAGATTTTCTTCCACTGAACGTTTTGCCGTAAACGTACATAATCGCCAAGAAATGGATGCGACACACTAGAAAATTCAAATTATATATTCTTCTCGTTACGCTAAAGCATATTAAACTACCTTCGGGAGTATGATGATTTGCGATCCTTAAATATAAAACTGGCAGTAACCTTTTCCCGCATGCGATTGCGAGCTGTTTGGTCAAACTTGAGCCGATACTTATGACAACGCCACTTGTGATGGATTTTTCGCAGTAATGCATTTGCTTCAGATAACTTTGGATGACATGTAGGCCATTCACGACAAACAGGCGATTCCACATCATGCGGAAGGTGCGCTATCAAATTCTGTAAAAACTGTCGACGCTTCCACTGAATGTACCGTCGTTGAATCAGTTTCGCTGCCCATTCAGTCTGTTTACGATGTTTCAATATGCGAAACTCTTCACGAGCCTGTAAAACGAATACGCCAATCATTAGTTTACATGCACACTCGCCGGTGTCATTAAGCACAAAATACAAGGAGGATCAAGCCTTTTTTTACGTGTGTATCTTAGAAGCAAACATTCTGTAAAAATTACCACACGATAAAGACACCAGAGGTGGCGATGGCTTTGAAATGGAAAACCCATTTTGAATTCCTATGTGATATTTGCAAGCAATATGAACCGATGTGAAAGAGAAACGCAACATGAGAAAAATCGCACAACTGAGAATCATTTGCTAATGCTACATACCCGCCAACTCCTCCAAGCAGACGCAATAATCTTTTGACTATATTTCATTTTCCTGTATCTCGTCCGGGCAGTGTATCCACGCCAAGCTTTTTGAATAAGTAGAGCGAGATCATGCAGTCGAGATCGACGAAAATCTTCAAGTTCAAACACGGTGCGTGGACTGCGCACAAACAGCTTAGTGCGACCAAACGTAAATTCCGCACTTGGTATTGGAATTGATCTTAAAAGTACCGAAACTCCTTCGATCGGTGACCCTCGCCATCGTGGCCAAGTATTGCTGCACAGCATCTTATACCGGCACAAAAATTGTGGATATGATAGACGATAACAATAACCCGTACGCCAAATTTGTACAGTCGATAACAAACATAAATATCGCACCTGAAAATACGGGATATTGTAATATTAAAATAGAGCATTCGTAGTACAGGAAGAAATACCTGATGTTGTACGAGTGGCATTTCGTAGATTCGTGGCTGCTTGAGTTCATTTGGCTTCAAGCATCTAATGTAGTGCGCTTGTCGTGATGTAAGAGACTTGAGCAGAGCTTTCAAAGATACTTGCAACTGAGTCGCAACCGATGCTGGCTTCTTGACACTGCATCGCTTCGGATTGCCTTCCGGGAACAATGAATGCATTAGCGGATGATCGCATCGATACATTGCGCGTGACAATTCCTTTGGCAGCAACTCGTGATTCTTCTCAATAAAGCCACGCACATCATACGTTACAGGACCAGCGAAATGTCTAATTCTAGAAAAAGTTCCAATCACCACTTAATACATTTTCAAGAGTTATGGTAATTGTACTTACTGAAAACTAAACGATGGCAGTGATGGATCGGCAGCTAAACAATGCGAATGACCCGCACAACATTGCTCAATGCGTGTAAGGTACGTTTGGTCACAGTGAATGTGTGGCTCGTCTAACAACGACAATACACCATGCTTTTCTTGTTCTAATAATTGACAAATTCCACTAGAACATATAAATCGTTAAATTTAATTCAACCCTAGATTATAGGAAATGCTCACATATTGTTGAAGTATTCAATTCGCGTCCATTCAAGTCCTTCCTTTACAATTTCCTCCTGTTCCTCCTTCAAGGCAATTGTTGTAATAACCTGATGCAATTTCTCATTGCAATAGTTGATCATCAATTGCTCAAAGCCATTTTTTTCAAAGCATTCAAAACCATAGAGATCAAGAACGCCTAAAAGTTTCCGTTTGCCCAGATGTCTTGGCTAAAAGCAAGATTCCCATTTCTATTCTATAATACGCACTACCTCTAAATTATACCTTAATAATTTCGTTGATTTTACTGATTAGCCAGGTGAATAAACGGCTATACAATGTTTTGCACAGCACATCTCGTACCTTGATTGCTTCACAGGCATTTAACTCAGCCAAAATGCCTTCTTCAACATGCCGACTTGTCAACGCTCTCTGGAGCCATCGATGTTCAGCTCCAAGCAGTTCGCAGATTTCGTATAACTCTATTGCAAATGGAATAAAATTAATTTGAGCGCAAGAATCATTGAAAGGTTGTGACATACCGTAATCATTATTGATGGAACATCCTTCAGTTCCGTCAATATTATTGCAAGGCACAAACTCCAAATTACCTAATTTTAATACAACAGCGATTATTCGAAAAATATTAACAACTTCCTCCACGGAGAAGCCAAGAATGTCGAACGCCGACCGTGTATACGCAAATAAATTGCGATCATCATCTTCGGTCTGTGTTGGCAGATGGTTTCCCACGTAGAGGATACGATAGTGTTCAACGTTGCGTTGTAACTTTAAACCCTCTGCCAATACAAATCATTTCAAAATTGGATACTTAATTGCCAACCACTTTCATACTTAACAAATGGATATCTGCTCCAGACAGCAGCTGATAAAATATATGAAATGTCCTATCTCCACATGCTAAACTTGTTATTCGAGTCTGTAATATACATTGAGACAATTAATATTTTGTAAAATGCATAAATCATTATACCTTATCCAATAAATCTGTGATAGCATGTAATACAGAAATTTACTATTATATGGATTGAATAATAAAAGTTTGTTTACTTACAGTGTATCAGGTGTCCTCCAATGGGATCCCCTTTGTAATCAAACTCAATATCCAAGAATTTACCCTAAAATAAACAATTTCAATGGATGTCTTTCAATGGATGGTTCAGAATGCTTACAAATCTTGAAGCATTGTCATTTTTCTTTGTCCTTGCATTTCCAAATGTCTCCAAAAGTGTATTTCCTTGTACCAATTGATCCTTGAGCACTTTTACCTCTGGTGAGCTTCCTGACACCAGCACAAGAAACTGCAGCACAATACGTGCAGCCTCAGTTTTGCCTGAGCCACTTTCACCAGACACAATAATGCATTGATCTTCATTGCGATCATTTAACCATCTATATGATGATGCTGCTACTGCATATCTTAAACATCATCATGCCAATTTCTGTTAATCTTAAACTGGTAAGTAGAGACTTACATATGTGGTGGCAATTGGAAAGGACCCTTCTTGATGTAAGCCTCTGCGAGATCAGCTGAGTACAGTGCCAATTTCTTGTACGGATTTACGGAGATGAGCACATTACCAATGTACGTATAAATATGATCTCGCTTAAAACGCAACTGTAGATTACCGACAAACGTATCCTCTGTGAGGGGCTCCAACAGCACAGAATCCCAAGCGCCCACTTCCTGCTCAAGCATCGCACCACGCCGTCTCAGAATGCCGCTCCTGCGGCATTTAGTCAACGTGCGGGTGGTTTTCAGCTTGTCCAAACACCACCAGCTGCAAAATTAAATCCTATTCGTGTTTGAGGAATGGTAACTGCTATCGATGTGTCACAATAACTTCCAATTGTACATACATCATATCACTGCACTAGCACTCACCGAATATAAACAATGCCAGACATGCATCATTCACTCGTTTACGCGATTTACATGGCAATAAAAACATACAAGCACTATAATGAAAAACCAATGCCATTAAAATTTCTTTCACAAATTTGACGGCTGCTATTTTCTGACAACCGCTGACAACTAATTATTCTAATACGCTCATTTCACGCCAGGGGCTTGATGAATGTAAACATTGTTTCTTAATGTTAAAATATAAGTTTATTATTTTAATCATGTATAAACGCTTGATTAATTTCATAGTTTTCCTATTAAGATGATATATTTAATGCATAAACTACTAATTAGATTGTTTCTTATAGGTCAAGGTCAGTTCTACAACTTGTAAACATTACATTAGGTTAGCAAATAAATATTTGTTTTTGTTAAGTGAACTGATCAATAAAACTTCCTATTTTTATTGTATTATACTTTATATTTGTTGTATTTATCTATACATATCGTCGAAAATGAAAGAAGCAGCCATAAGTTTGTTAAGTAGAGCAGTGGAGCTTGATCAATCAAAACGATATACAGAGGCATTATTGCTTTATCAAGAAGGAATACAAATGTTATTGGACTTAAAAAAAAGTAAGTAAAACCAGGTTTGCATGACTATTTATTTAATTATTATTAATATTTTAGATGAAGGAAGTGATAAGGCTGCCTATTATTTGAAGAAAATTGAGGAGTATATGACAAGAGCAGAGAATATTAAGAAAATTGTTAATGATCTGAAACAACAAGGGAAATATCATGAACAAATAAATATTTATGCCAATTCTACAGGATATTCTTATCAGAAAGTATTTGGAAGGTTTCTGGATGCTGATGTTGTAAGTGTTGTTGTACATGATCCTTATATTAGAGCTTATCACCAAATACAAAATTTTATTCGTTTTACTGAATTGCTTGTTAAAGCAAGTAAAAATATTAAAACTATTAAGTTAGTAACAACTGGCGAGGGACAAGAACAGAATCAATTATTATCTGGGTTTGCCACAGATTTAAAAGACAATTATAACATTTCATTAGATGTGGAATATTCTCCAACACTTCATGATAGGCAAATTAGGTTTGATACATTAAACAGAGTTATCAGATAGATGTGTGATAATAATATTTATTTTCTAGCTTAAGTAATGGATGGATAATAAAAATTGGACGAGGATTAGACTACTTTAAACCTCCAAGAAGTAAACAATGCATTGGTTTATATGATTTGGATTTAAGACAATGTCATGAGACATCAATTGATATCTTTCATTCAAATAATGTTAAAAATACATGATCATGTGAAATATATATTTTTAATAACAACATAAAATACAAAATAAAATATGTATAAAAGCGTAAATAAATTATTCTTAAAACAAACAGTACAGTATAATATATTAATAATTGGGTTTCTTCTAAACTTTGTATTTGGTAATTGATCATTTTCTAGACGAGACTTTCATTCTGCGTTGAATACGCCTTAAATGAATCTAAAAGTTTAGGTTGAATAAGTTCCTGCGCATCTTCCTCGTTCATAACTTCAACTCCGCAAACTTCTGTTATTTTACGTAACGTGGCCTAAATTAAAATAGATTATTAGTACATATTTTAAGAAATAATTAATTCAGACTTACCAATGCAGCGACTAGAATGGCATCATTATCATATCTTTCCGTCTTCTCTTTACAAAGTTGTATTAATTTATCTACACCTCCAGCTTCAACCACCTGTTCGCAAGCATGTTTCTCAGAGCATAAACGCGATATGCCAATTACAGCTCTTTGTTGTAATCGGACAATTACATTTTGGTCTGCAAAACGTGTTTGTAGAAAACAAAGCAAAGCTACTGGCGCATAAATGTCGCATAATGCAGTGCGCGCTTCCTGTACAGCAGCCATAGTTGCAATTAACGTTGCAACTTGTTCTAAAATATAAACGGATGCTATATTCCCATGATTCTTAACAATATCCAAAAGCAATTCAACTGTTCCATGGTGTAAGAGATATTTAATTGCTTTACAATCCATTGCAGTGAGATTAGATAATGCGGCGCTGATTAGAAGTATATTTTGGCAGCAAGTTGTCGCTTCCAAGTGTCGAGTTAAATACTTGACTAACTTTTTGGAATACGTGTGTAATCCATGCACGTTATGATTATCTTCTATCCAAGGTGCTGTAATCTGCGCTAATAAAGCTATCGCTTCAATGCGTTCTGGTTCAGGTCGTGAATGATCGCATACAATATCAGAAATTGTACAAAGACCACTGACACTTTCAAGTTTTCTTATGCCTTCCGCATTAATACAGAGCGTTGTCAAAGCGCGCAATCCCAAACCGCGCACCGAAGATCCTTCACATTTTTCAATAATAGCTGTGATCGTTTGAATCGCACCGTGTTGAACGAAAAGAAGTACTAAATCAGGACAACGTAAAGCTAAACTAGTGAGTGCTGTAAGTTTTGCTCGAATATCCATTTCACTTCTTGGATCTGCCAACTGCTCAAGAAAATTCTCCACTGCTTTATTCAAACATTTTTTGTGCAGATCCAAAAATACTTTGTGAAGTTTACTCAAGTTCATAGTGTTTGAAACAGTTTTTGTCGTTTCAAGTAGATGCTTTAAATTTAACTCTTTTCCATTACCATCGTGATTCAAATGTAAAACATCTAAATATTCTTGAATTAGTGGCAAAATTCGTGATGCAGATTCATGTCGCATTTCCTTATTACTAAAAATTGCTCATTAAACCATTGTACATCGCATAATATTCAATTTAACTTACTTTTTAAAGTATTCAAAAGCGTCAATTATTTCCACGTGCAATTTTAGAATTGCGCGCAAAGTTGATGCGCTTTTCGTTGCCAATTGTCCAACTTTATTTGCTAATTCAGCGGCAATTGATTTGCATTGTAAAGTCGTCACGCATTCTGATTCAAAATTGTGTTTTTGTTCTTTTATCCACATATCTGTTGAAGTTTTCTCATCAATTGTTTTCAAGTCTAATCGAGGTAATCTAAAACGCAAATTTTCATATTAATTCAAGTTGATCAAAGTTTACTTTATATTTAGCTTACTTCTTCTGATATTTATGCAATAAATTCATAGCATGAATTCGTCCAAGTCTTTGAACGGGTTGCTTTTGTTGTAGTTTGGGTGTTGAAGTGTGTTTGGGACTTTTAAGTTGAAAATAAGTTTCCATTTCAGTCTCACTTTCGTCCAAATCTAAAATGTTGTCATGTTTTAGCCCATGCTCCACGTCATTCGCAGGGTGGTCAATCGCATCTTCGTTAAAGTGTGTAACACCTTCATGGCTATCGGGAGATGACTGGATGTAGGCGGGTGCCGATAAATTCGGCGGATAATTGTCGTTTTTTCGACTCACAAATGGCACTGTTTGATTGCAACTGACTTCCTCGTGGAACGATGTGCACTCATGTTCTTCGCTCTCGTCGAAGGCTGGTGCGGAGGAGTTATTTGAATTGTTGGACGCATCGTGCGCACTCACCTCCTTCGCATACTGATGACCAATATCGTCACCTAGCTGGCCATTGGTATGCTCCGGGTGTGTGACATTGAAGAGATTCCTGCTCACTTTATGCAAGTTGCTATCGAGGTGCAACTTGTTCAAGTGGCGTCTATTATTCGGTTCTGTTTTCACTGGTCTCAAACGCGCAATTTCATCCCTTCGCGTTGGAGTACTCGGCATGAAATAAACACTTCCAGGTGAAATCAACCCTTCCAGACGAATAGACTTTACTGGAGTTGACTTTTCCACAATTTCCGACGTTAAATTATTCTTTGCAGTCGGTGTCTTCTTCACTAAAGCATCGCTGATTTGTTTCTCGGGTGTTTTAACTTTATCCTGAAGTTGCGCATTGATTTGCGGTGATGTCTCCGTATCTGAGAAGCCCGAATCTTGACTGCCAGGACTTTCTGAGAGAGTTCTCCAACTTAAACTCTCGTCAGCCCACCAGACTTTACTTGGTGATCGATGAAATTCACTCATGTTGAAAGTGCGCCTATAAATAAAAAATTAATCATTGATCAAGTGTTTCTTTGAAAACGATCTCAAAGTATTCTCAATCCATCCACATTCATCTTCTTTACGCATAAAGTACATCAGTGTGAGCAAGAATAGTTTGTTAACATCAAACGACAATCAAATAAAACATTTAAATCTCCTGCTCGACACTCTTATCCAATTACGCATGCAATCACGTTCGTCGCTGTTCAATGCACTTGAATGCGATGAGCAATGTTATTAAACACATTGCGGTTAAGGTTTATTTACAAAACATGTGCCCATTGCAAAATAAAGTGCTATCACGTAATATTAAATTGTTGTTTGAATTGTTTGCTGCAACTAAATTAAATGTTATGCAACATACAATACTTTTCACGCTTGATTGGCGCTTACAACATTTTATTGCTACCTCATTGCAAGTTAAATATGCATTGAGGGCAATAAACATCCAGAGGGGTGTGAAATCATATTTGAAATATTCACACCTCAAGTGGCAAAGCTAAGATATGTAAAACTTTACTTAAGAAATAGAATTCGAATTTGCAGTCGTTCAATCGCTTTGTAATTGAAATGCAAAACTTGAGAAAAGTTTTATAGAAGTCTTGATTTAGACGAGGCTGTAATTTCATTGCAAAGCAGATTCGTGCAGTTGAAATGCAATAAACCACTTGACATTTTCAAGTGCGCTCATTCTTCGGATAATTGGATGGATATTATAAAACTCTTGCAATTGCATTACAATCCACTTCAAACTCATTTAAATATCTTTAGATGCATTACATTCTTGATACTGGCAATAAACTAAATATTCGCTTGAACAGAAGTAAAAGGAAGCAATTCTTCTCTTATCAGTATAAACGGTTATTTCAAAGCACAGCTGTTTCAATACGTTTTGGTTTATGTATTCGTGTGAACTTAAAATCATATTAAGATGGAGAAATCATTGGAATGATTAAATTTAAAAACGAAAATGTCTTCCCCGTCTTTCCCATAATGTAAATATAGCTCATATGCAGTTATAATACATGGGAAATAACTGAGGGGTGAGTTGAGGTAAGTGTTCCCCAGGAAGACAATCACTGAATGAGTACAATACTTGTTCCAAAGGGGGTTCCCGAAAGTATTGTTCATGTACGTATATGAAATAACGGTCAATTTTGTTCTCATCTATTTAGTTATATTGAAAGAGAGTTCAATACTCAAAGGGCATAAGAAATTTTAGAATTTCTTCTTTTACTTAGGGTGCAAAGTATGTTTCATCAAGTTACTTGATCCACATTCGTGCGAACTTTAAGAATAAATATTTATTCAACTTAATTGCTCAAAGATTAAGTTTTAATCGTAATTGACATAATTTCCCAAGTTTAAAAGGTCACACAAAGGTATAAAATTTAAGTGAAGCGCAAACATAATGCAATAATTGAGTAATACACTTGCGCTTGTTTATATTATGACTTAGAACATAAAGTATTTCATGTATTAAATATCATCAAGGCGTTTAAATGTTGACGACTATGATACTATGAGCCTTCTAGCGTTTGATATTAACGTTGATATCAGCGTAAGTAATATCAATATTTGTTTTAATATGCGTTATCGATATTAGGTAAACAGAACTGTTAGGTATTCATCAGTTTTTAATAATCATTATTCCTGATTAGAGTAGTTAACTTTTTCGCTGTAACAGTAGGTGTAAAATTATATACTTTTTAGCAATTAACGCCATATATTATAAATTATTTAAATATTATTCCTAATCTTAGTCCCTCTGTTACTTTGCCGCGGAATCCAGCAAAGTTTTCAAAAACTCATCCAAGTGTGAATTGGACATTCATATGGAACGCGCATCCTTCCGGTGGTTGAATAAAAACACGCCAAACATGCCCCAAGTGATCACCTTTTACATTTTTAGTCTTCTCATTATTCTACTTCATTCGACATAAGTATAAGTTGGACTTAAACTAATCAGACTAAAATATAGTTTAACCTCCAGGCATGCAAATACACGTATAATTAGCTACACATTGACCTATTGTTTTTCTCTTCTTAACTTTAAAAGCCCATGCACACGTTGCGTCTCAGTTGGCTGAACGCATAAGGGAACTGAAGTGCTTCCTCTAATTAAACGTGGTTTATCCGTTTAAAACGAAGAGCGTGCGCTTGGCACGTGCCAGCACACGTCCGTCGCACACTTTTATAATATCTCCCACAAAAATGCAATTAACGTCTAAAATGCATTAGAAAACGACACACTTTATGTAAACCGCATATGCTACCTCAAAATTTCACAAGCGGTGCCCTCATACTTGCGCAAATAAAGAGAAACGCGTGCCCTGATGTGTGCAACCGTAGTTTACATATATTTCAATAATTGTTTCGAAACCTAAGCGCATCACAGCGGCCATCGACTTCTATAATCCAATAACAATACTCATCTTGATTCAAAGACACGTGCGTATTCCCATTCCCGATAGTTAATAGTTAATAGGAATTTAATAAAGTGCGCAATCGTCATGTAATTTACTACCTAACATAAAAAGCGACGAAATTGTCACTGTTGCCTTAGAATGCAATAAATACAAAGTCCATTACGCAAGATGTTTATCCACATATCTAATTTGTTCATAAATCCCATTAAAACAATTTCAAACGAAAGCGAAAAGAAATGTTTGATTGGTAATAAGTTAAGAAAAGTTTTCCATATGGCACGTTCTTAAGTTGTGACCGTTAAGAAGAAGCAGTTGTTAGCGTAACCATAGCGACCACGCCAATTCATAGTTTGAACATCTGCCTACTACTGTTACTACATATGAATGAAGCAGGGTGAAGAGACTTGATGATAAGCATAGGGGTGACATACGTTTACGGCATGAGTTGGCAGCGTGTGCCACAACGCGCACCTGGATATGCCTGAAAAAGCCAACCAGTAGTATTACATCAAATGAAATGTAATCTTTTGCATCCCCACATGCACATAAACCACCCTTGTTCAAATTTTAATGCCCTTTCAGTTACATTTTGAGCGCCACTGGCAAAAAACGGAAACGCAAGGGCGATAAGGGCGCAGCACACATGAAAGAAATCTGAAGAACTTTTGCAAATGCCTAATCACACATGGCTTAACAAAACTTTGGTTTTCTTTTTCTTATCTCTTCCTGCCAGAGACTTTTAGAATTTAATTATTGCTCTAGATGGTGTTTGGTAAAGTTTCTTATCACCATATAAACCATAATTCCTGGTTTTCTAAACCATGTCAATGATTCATCAACATTGTTTTCTAGTTAGCCAATTTATTTTAACAAAGGTTTGCACATTAATCGATGAATCGACGCAAATACACGCATTTTCTTGCCTTTGATTTTGCACAGCTGCATTGTTTTTTCGCAATGCCAAGCAAATCAAACGCAGTGACTAAGATTGCAACAAATACGATAACCATGCTTTTGTTTATGACTTTGTGCATACCTTCCAGGTGAGTAGAAAATCATTGAACAATTATGATTCATCACAAGCTGTATTTGATTAATGCTGGAATTTGTTTGTGGCAAAAAAGTATGCTTTAATTGAAATATAAATGTTTTTATGTCAGCAAAGCTGAATGAAGTAAATGACTCAAGTAGTTTCACGCGAATACAAGATGACTCGCGTGATTATCATGATTAGCATCCGGATTTGTAAGAGAAGTGGAAGTTGAAGCAAAGAAACGCAAAGACTGAAGGTCGCTATGGTCAATCGCTGCGGTTCAAAGCACGCGCTTCTTAGTTATTGCAATAATTCCGAAAAAAAAATGAACAATTGAATTACCTATTTTATATTGCATACGTAATACACAAATAATTATATTCGTTAGATATGAATTTGAATGTCATTGCAAAGACATAGCGTGCGTGATTAATTGATGAATAATGAACGTTAATCATCAAATCACTGTTGCGTCGAGTTTCTGTTGTACAACATCATCAGTCAGTTATTATGACCACTTAACGACGTGATTTTCACGTTAGTAATAAACGTATTAAAATACAATTAAGTACTAGCGGTCAAATGAATTATTTACAAGCAAAACTTGCTACTGGAATTTGATACTTTGCGCGTTTTGCAAATTGTCAAATTAGAACTATTATATTTATTGCGATTACTGTTGATAATTAAAATTACTAACAGGAGTTTCGAGTTTTTGAATCGACAAATTCACATGCACTGTTATGAAAGTTATAAATAATGCAATTAAAATATTCACTTACAGGAAGATGGTCGATGATGATAACGTCTTCGTAGTAATCCAATTTAATCGGCTAATTATTCACAGTGTTTGTCGGTCATTTATTTAATACATTGCGTAAATATTCGCGCATTAACAAACTAACTTTACATATCCACTGCACTCGACCGGCGCGTTGCATTTGATTCGCATTTTCATTTCAAATGTCTCGCGCGTTTCGATGTTAAATTTGAAGAAGTGGGATCACTAAATAGAATTTCATTGGTTGAGAACATTTGAACTTTTTTCAAGTTTTAATATAGGCAACACACTCAATTTACTTCTCTACTACATTTTGTAACTTGATTAAAAAATGGATAGACCTTAGTTATTATATTAAATGATAATACTGATGATATAAAAGTAAAATATATGATTTATAATGTATATTTCAAATCAATTAAATAAATTACTCCAAAAGTGAGGCGCTACCATCGTTCTGTCATAACCAGTGTGCTTCCTTTCAGCACGGAGCGGCCATTTCCGTCTTTTAGTCACAGACATCAAAATGCAGAAGGTGTGTTATTGTTATTTTGGATAAAATAGTGTATATTATTAGTGAAAACAAACTAATTTTTTTCATCTTTACAGACAAAGAAGGAACCCATCCATTCCGTGCAGGTTTTCGGTAGGAAGGTGAGTGCTTTATCATTTTTAAATTGATACACGTGTAGTGTTTGTGCGTTAGAGGTTATATTGTGTCGGGCTAAAACATGTTGTATCTCTTTAGAAATCCGCCACCGCTGTTGCTTACTGCAAGCGTGGCCGTGGTCTTCTGCGTGTGAACGGCCGTCCCCTCACACAAGTGGAGCCAAAAATGCTCCAAGATAAACTCCATGAGCCAATCTACCTTTTGGGCAAGGTATGTCAACCATCAATGTCTCACTGCATTCTCTTCTCAAACCAATGTTTAATTGTAGGAAAAATTCGCTGCCGTTGATATCAGGGTTCGCGTAAATGGTGGTGGTCATGTTGCACAGATCTATGCCATCAGACAAGCCATCAGCAAAGCTTTGGTAGCATACTACCAGAAGTATGTTGATGAAGCTTCAAAGAAAGAGTTGAAAGACATTCTTATCCAGTACGACCGCACATTGCTTGTTGCTGATCCACGTCGTTGTGAACCTAAGAAGTTTGGTGGTCCAGGTGCAAGAGCTCGCTACCAAAAGTCTTACCGTTAAATTTATTATTTTTCATTACATCTGCATTGTATGTAAGGTACAATAAAATTTATAAAGTAAGCCCACAAGAGCAGTTTATTGATTTAAACTTTTATTCATACTTGTAAAGAACTTGGAAGTTTAACATTATTTGAAACTACCTACATATTAGGTAGACTTGATTAAATAGGTACATACAAGTTTTGCAATAGTTGTTGTCTTATTCTTAATAATTAGATAAATTGTCATTTATGTAAAATCAAATTAAGCCAAAGTCTATCTTTGCTCCCATCCGGTGTAGCGCGATGATTGTATTCACCGCCTTGACCCAACGCTTCTTGATTACATATTTCTTCAGCTTGCTCTTGCTCAATTCCTGGTCTCTGTGAACTGTGCTCACCTGCATCCACGGATGATTAAGTGCGTCAATCGCACTCAGACGAGAACTGAGTGAAGAAACAAATCAACTAAATAAACATAACTAGAGTCAACAGAATTGGAACATACAAAAAAAAAATGCAACTTCAAAAAAGCAAGAATTAAGTTCAAAAAAATGATCCAGAATCGTAGTTGCAACATAAGGACATGCGTATTAAATTTAGGGTGAATGTTGAATTGTGGCCTCCGCTTTGTGGAAGTTTGTAACTTTCTTATTACTGGCGCGCGATTGAAAGAACGTGTTCAGAGAGCTGATTGTGCGCTGCCCCAATGTATCGGGCTCACCCCAATCTGATATCGAATGAGATTTTGGTCTGCCACCGGCGGGCAGCGATTGTGTGCCGTCCCAATGCTCCAAGAGTTTAAGCAAAAGATTCTTGGTTCCATCCGGACTGCGCTCCGCATTCCGTCGCTCAAACTGTGTCAATTTTGAGTTGAATTGCTCTTTGAATGACGGCGAACTGTGCAATTTCGTGATGGAATTCCGCGGTACGTCGCGATTTTGCTCGGTGATACGGAATTTAGTGCGCGTCCGCCATGGCACATCGACGGAGGCCTTGCGAATGCAAATGGGCTTACTTATGGAATGATCTTTTCCGTTCTGCATGCGCGCCGTTTGCGCAAATTCGCGATTGTGATTATGATTATGTTGCGATGCCAGCGGATCGTTGCCGTTCACAGCTTGCATATGCGATACATCAGGTGGTTTCTCAAGTCGGTCTAAGGGTAAGGTTGATAATTGGAATAATTTGTCTGATAATTTGCGTATTTCTTCCGCCAGATTAACTTTCTCCGACACGTCGTTCTTCACAATGCCTGTGCTGTCGGATGCGCGCCGCAAATGATCCAGAGGCGGCAAACTTAAGTGGAAATGATCGGTAATGAATGATCCTTGTATATCCGAATCCGAGGAAGCAATTGATCCACAAGGTGATGGTGACAACCCTGATAAGGAGCGCAATGAGCTGTTGCGTCGCAAATCGCATGTCATCTCAAAGACATAGGGTGAATTCGGATGCTCATTCCAGCGCTCCACAAACATCTTTAAATTATCTTTAGCGACGTCCATCGATGTCTTCACAATTGGTTTTGGCGGCTGGCGTTCTTCCTTGCGCTTCAACCACGGATGCCTCAAACATTCGTCGGCGGTCATGCGCCCGCTGAAATGTGAATTATAAGCAAAGACCCAAATGAATGAAAATGCTCAGTGCGCAAATGCAATGATTGATAAGTAACGATAAATGAACAGAAACGCGAGACTGACACCAACATTTAATATACAAACTCTAAATTGTGCCAATTCTTAAAGGATTTTATACAAGACATAAACAAGGAGCCCAAATTAGTATTTTATTGACTTGTTTTTACAGAGAACATAAAAAAATGTAGGAAAATGGAACAAAAAATGTCTTCATTAAGCGTTAGTTTCTAATTTGGGGTCTTTGCTTATACTTCTTCACTTCATTAAACGCTCAAACATTCCAATACAAAGGTACCAGTTTTGTTATCGTTAGCTTATCAATCATCATTGCAACAAGATACAAAGAATAAACTCGTCATGCACTCACGTCACATCCTTGATGAGTAGTTTCTGAATAAAGTCCTTGGCCCCATCGCTAATTTCTTCAAACGCTTCATCTTCAAAATCATATTTTGCTATTGTGACATTCGCCATTGTTTCGCAATCGGTATGGCCCATGAATGGAGACAACCCGGATAATCTACAAAATAATCATTCAATGAACAACATCCGAAAGTCCTCTTTCATCTTGGTAATTAATGCGGTAATAGTCAGAAAAATATTACGCGAGAAAATGTCATTAATTGCATGCCGGTTTGATTACAGCTGCAACAGCAAACAAGCCTTGATTTCCTGCCAGGAATGCACGGTATCGCCTTGATGGAGAAACATTTATTATTACATTTATATTTTGCATATGTAATGCTCTGGTTATGAAGGAAACAAGGAGCGTTTGCCCGTCGTCTACGAGTCATTTGGGCAATGAACAAAACACACACGTCTATTATAGATTCGTTTTGGTGCTGTGCCAAAAACAACACGACTTTAGATGATATCGTTTCGATGTGTAATTGTTTGTGGAAATATTACTCTATTAATCCGGGGATTAATAATTGTTATTTCTGACTATTCGACTGACCTGAATTTTCCAACAACAGGAAATATAAATTACGTTTGATGGCGTCTCAGAAATAACTCAATTGCGCGAAACTGAAGTCAATCATGGAGCGCAAGAATTAATAACGTCTCAAAGCTTTAATTTGTCAGACGCGCGTATTAATTAATTGAGCGTTTAGCATGCGGCAAACATAAACACGTTTCTAATTTACAACTTGAACGCAATGTTTTGATATTCTAGCAGATTCCATGCAATTTATTCACTTGAAATAAACCATCCATAGCAACAATGATGAGTGTTATTAATAACTTTAGAAGTTGTAGCATAAAGCTCGTTTCGTTTCGTTTTGTTAGTTATTTGTTGTTGGAGATTTACTTACAAAACATAGCATATAACACCCACTGACCACATATCAGTGCCGTAGCCAATTTGATCAAAGTTTACAACTTCTGGCGCGACGAATTCGGGCGTTCCAAATAGCACTTGCAATTTTTTATCGGGGTCGAAGCGACGTGCGAGGCCAAAGTCTATGATTTTGATACGATTGCCCGTCTTGGTAAGACATAAAATATTTTCCGGCTGGAAATGAATTCAATCAGTTTTGATGTGAGGAATGTGTAAACATTCAAAAAGGCACTGACCTTCATGTCCAAGTGTAGTATTCGCTGCTTGTGTATGAATGCGACGCCCTCGCAGATTTGCCGCATGAACGCGGTGCAACTCTTCTCGGTGAGCACAAAGTCGTCGTCGATGACGCGCTCGAACAGCTCGCCGCCCTCGATCCTTCGAGACGCAGGATAAACAAATACGCATTCGCATGGTAAACACACACGCTCGTCGGCGTGAATCGTTAACTGATTGATGAACTTACAATTCTAGGACGACGCACATCACTTTGCCATTCTCGAACGCATCGTACAGCTGAATCAATCGCGGATGCTGCAGCTCCCGCATGATCTCCACCTCACGTTCCACATTCCTGCGGTCTTCCTTCTTCGGCACGGACACAAACTTTGCCGCCAAGTGTAAGCCATTCGACTTCTCCTTGCATTTATACACGGTGCCAAACTTTCCTCGCCCGATTTCAGTCTCCAGATCGTAAATCTCCTTTGGATCGACACCCTTGCGAATTTGGACATCGCGATACGGAAAACTCAATGCAACTTCTACGAACAAACAAATATTCAATGAATCTTTATGATTTGTGAATTGGCACAATATCCTATTGGCAAGTGAAAGTTTACAATCGGCTTATATTTACAGGTACGAAAATATTCAAGGCTGTTTGTTCATAATATTCTATTTTCAGGTTCATTGATAGAATTAGGCTGTTTGATTTGCTTTGCACTCGTGAAAATCCGACACAAGTTCCAAACGATGCACTTTACTTGCGTAATATTATCCTTGTTAAAGACACGCTAAATAAACAATGAAAAAGTTTCAAGCTGTCATCACATTCAGCGTGCCAAAATGTTTAAATAACAATGGCAAATTCAACGATCAAGGTTTAAAATTCATTGAAATCATCATGCAACTTTGTTATTTCTTTTTTCTCTGTTAACTTAAAAATCACCTTTGAGAGTGTTTATTCAGTTTTATTGTTATTTTTAAACAATTTTTGGCATTATGCACTGACAGCTTTAAACAGATATAAACTATAAGAAAAATGCGCAGTAAGTAAAGCAGACGATTAAGTTGGACTTGAGTAAGCAAAGCACGTGCGAATCAATTCTGCCAAAATCAGTGAACGCGTTGTTAATGAATTGTTTATCATTGGGGCGGTGCGACCGCCGCCGCTCATCTGTGCGTATCGCACGCGAACGAATTGTACGCAACAAATGAGCATTACATACGAGCGCAGCGCACATTTTCGATATTTATAGCGGCGAAAAATTTGTATTTTTAGTGTGTTTGGTTAGTGTTTCACGGCGATCATGAAACTATTTCGTACATTCGCGTGCTGTGAATAACGCGGCAGACATAATAGTATAGGTAATAGCATGCTGTCGATGATTGGAATGCGCCATCGAAATGACCGCAACTAATAATGCGCCGTTAACACGTGCATGCGTTCGAAACGCAAATGTAATTTATTTAAATATGATCACTTACCGCCAACCGGATCAGTTTCGTCGACAACAATCATGGTGGTTGCAAGCTGGGTGCCTGTTGGATTCATTCAATAAATCAGGCGCCCTCGTTGTCCAGCAACCATTTGCCGCCTGCAAGCAAAACAATAAATTGCAGAGAAATTAGTTAAGCATGGCGAGTGGACGACGCATCGACACATTTAGGAAGAGCGAAGATTGCAGAAGCACAAAAGCACGCCGCTTATTTATTAATAACTTTGCACGTTCGGCGCACGTTTGCATCGCAATCACCAAACAAATAACGCACTGCAGTTATGTATTGGATTATGTAAAATCTGCCACAACTGCCGCAATAATTTCCGATCAAATAGGTCATATACACACCTCGTAATAAGTAGCAATGTTTTTAGACTAACGACTAACGGATTTATGTGCTATTCGCTAAATTCATTGATGTTATATGCACGCAAACACGCGGAATTCGCACTATAATTTTCTCTTCGGCGATAAATCGCAGACGCCCTTTGCGTTCCAACGAGATTTAAATACGATTTAAGGCGCCGCGACGACGTTCAACACGCGGAACGTTCGCACTGCGTTTGCATATGATCGCAAACTTGGATGCTGTTATAATTTTGGTGGTTTCCGCGCTCTGCGCCGACGGGATGGGCCCACCGATACTCCTGCGACCAGCCGCCAAAATTAGCATTGGCCTGCACGCTGAAGCATTTCACTGGCACTATCCTGTAGCCGTATATTGAATAATTTATAGATATACAATATCTGCATCCATTTTATCATATGCGAAACTAAGGCAAATTCATTTTAAACAATTCAGAAAAGATGCGCTTTTTGCGCATAAAGTTTTGGTCAACTTTTTAAGCAGTAGGATGATTGATTTATTAGTATTTTGCTTCTGGAATCATCGACAATAAAGGAACTAGTGATTAGCATTCATAGAATTATAAATGATCATCCGGTCATAAAGTTAATTAAGTTTTAATTATTAATGCGCATGTTTCTAGTTTGAATTTGGTACAGAATTTGAAATCTGGCGCAAACAGAAAATCACCAGCAGAGGTCTAATTCCTCGCACAGCCACTAGAGCTTCACTGTCCTCTAGGCTTGACAGCGAGTGTGTGACAGCGAGTGTTGCAAGTGTGAGTGCGTAAAGATTAGTGCTTTGTGAAATAATTAAGTTCATAATCAATTGATAAAAATGGTAAGCAATGGATCTGGTAGTTTACGTAGCGGTGCATCTAATTCTCTACTGTCTTTGCGGTATCGTATTTGCGCCAGTAATGGTAGAATCTAGAACGTTCAGGTGTGTCATGCTTGGAGACTGCCGGTGGGACCCACGTGCTTAGTTTTCTTGTATTTAATGATCTAAGACTTATTTATTTTGTATATCGTGAATTGCTATGCGACAATATCATTTAAAGTGTTCGAACTGACTGATTCGCGTTTGTTTTGGTTGAAAATTAACAACGAGTTATATAGGTTAGGTTGCTATGGATTTAGTTCCTCTTGTTTTAACAATATATTTGAGAGTTGTGTCAGTAAAATGAATCCACGGGGATTGCCTTGTCCTCGAATTGTATTGGTATCCACTGTCTGCAGGAAGTATTCATAATCCTTTTGTTTGTAGGTGTCCCTAAACCCAGTGCGGATATTGAGGAATGAAGCTGAAGAAGAGAAGGCTGAAATGGCCAGAATGTCAAGCTTCATTGGCGCTATTGCTATTGGAGACTTGGTCAAGAGCACATTGGGTCCAAAAGGCATGGACAAAATTCTGGTCTCAATGGGTAGGAGTGCTGGTTCAGTTGAGGTTACCAATGACGGTGCTACAATCTTGAAATCAATTGGTGTGGATAATCCAGCAGCTAAAGTGTTGGTTGATATGTCTAAGGTTCAGGATGATGAGGTTGGTGATGGCACCACATCTGTAACAGTATTGGCTTCTGAACTCTTGAAGCAAGCTGAAAAGCTGGTGGAACAAAAATTGCATCCACAAACCATCATTGCTGGTTGGAGGAAGGCTGTTGATGTAGCACGAACTGCATTAACTGATTTTGCCATGGATAACAGTGCTGATCCTGAAAAATTCCGTGCTGACTTGTTGAACATTGCTAGAACAACTCTGAGTTCAAAGATCCTTTCACAACACAAGGAACATTTTGCCAAGCTCACTGTGGATGCAATTCTCAGGTTGAAAGGTTCTGGAGAATTGTCTGCTATTCAAATTATTAAGAAACAAGGTGGTACTTTGGAAGATTCATTTTTAGATGAAGGTTTCTTGTTGGATAAGAAGGTTGGTGTTCATCAACCAAAACGTATTGAGAATGCAAAGATTCTCATTGCTAACACTCCTATGGATACAGACAAGATTAAAGTATTTGGCAGTCATATCAAAGTTGACTCCATGGCCAAAATCGCCGAATTGGAATCCGCTGAAAAGGACAAGATGAAGGATAAAGTACAGAAGATTCTTAAGCATAATTGTAATGTTTTCATTAACAGGCAACTGATCTACAATTATCCTGAGCAGCTGTTTGCTGACGCTGGCGTTATGGCTATTGAGCATGCAGATTTCGATGGTATTGAGCGTCTTGCCCTCGTCACTGGTGGTGAAATTGTCTCCACATTCGACCAGCCTGAAAAAGTCAAACTAGGTACATGCGATGTGATCGAACAAGTGATGATTGGCGAAGATCTTCTTCTGCGTTTCTCTGGCGTTGCTCTTGGCGAAGCATGCACAATTATCATTCGCGGTGCAACTCAACAAATTATTGATGAAGCTGATCGATCACTTCATGATGCTCTATGCGTCTTGGCTGCCACTGTCAAGGATTCAAAGATTGTCTATGGTGGCGGATGCAGTGAGATGCTGATGGCTGTTGCTGTCATGAATGAAGCAGCAAAGACGCCAGGCAAGGAGGCGGTAGCAATGGAAGCATTCGCTCATGCACTACAACAGTTACCGACGATCATTGCTGATAATGCTGGATATGACTCAGCACAGTTACTCACTGAGATGCGTGCAAACCATGTCAATATGCCCAAGTGCACTACCGGCTTAAATATGGAACATGGTACTATTGGCGATATGAAGGAACTTGGTATTACTGAATCGTTTGTCGTCAAGCGTCAGGTTCTCTTATCAGCTGCGGAAGCAGCTGAAATGATTTTACGTGTTGATAACATTATTAAAGCTGCTCCACGAAAGCGCGTTGAAGATCGAGGCCATTGCTAGACGATGAGATCGAATCTTAATTTTACGTTTAACTCAATTCATCAAACATTAATTATTATCCATGTACTCGGCTTAGTGTATGTTCTACCATCACTAATTTTTTTTTTCATATAACTATGAAATACAAGCAACCCAGTCTTATATGCAAACATAAATTAAGTATACTAATTTCATTAATTACTACTTAAGCGCTGTATTTTCACAAAGTTTAATGCCTTTATATAAAGAAATTCATATTATATACGATTTTCAATGCTCCCATTTAGTACCTAATTATTCTTAAGTTTATTGCAGAAATTGATAGTCCGCGATTGAATAAAATTGAGCTTCATATCTATTTGGTATTACATCGTGTAATCAGGGATGTAAATCTTTAATTACTAATTTAATTGCCTTTTTGTTACATTTAAGAAGAGGTAGCGCTTTCCACTAGTACCGATACGTGCAAGCGGAGCTCACAAGCTCCGGTAGCCGTGATCGTCTAGTGGTTAGGACCCTACGTTGTGGCCGTAGTAACCCAGGTTCGAATCCTGGTCACGGCAATGTGTAAGCATTGTCACGGCGGAGTTACTCTTTTGTTTTTACTTTTTAAATTTCTTTCAATTGTATTAACAGTTTTTTGATTTTAACAACTTATAGCCGACCAAATTTATTAGTTGCTTTGCTATTTATAATGACTTGTAGTACTTTGAAAAGTATAAGAAAGTTATAAAAGTTGATGGTAGAACACGCGAAATGTATTGATTGAATTAAACAGATCGAGAGCAAATGTTTATTACACAAATAAGTCCATATTTCTGCGAAGCGAGCAGCGATGCGTGTCAATGCCATTGAAATTCCCATTGGCAATACACAATGAGAAAATTACCTGTGTCCATATTAACTGGACAAATAAAACAACAAATGAAATCAAAGTTGCGTTGTGCGCTTGACCAACACGTATCATGTAATTACGAGTTACAATGCAATGCATGATGTATCATCGCCGCGCGTTTTTTGATTGGTGCGTTATTCCCTAATTGATTCGCGAAATACAGCATTCGTAATTTGCCATGGGTACATATTGAATAGTTTGGAATACAATCAGTGCAAATCGAGTCGCTCTGTGTACAACCTTGCTCTTTGCGTTTGTTCATCTGCGTGCCAAAACGCACATTGAACGTGTTTACCTGCCGCTGGCAGTTTATTTATTGTTTACCGTGCGCGATGTGCACTCGACAATTTCACATCTGCCTGTGTGCAAAGAACTGATCTAGCTGAGACTCGTCTGACTGGTTTAGCATAGATTTACAACAAACATAACTTGTTCAAAACTATATTACATTTCGCTTCGCCTCCGTGACCGGCGAGCGCGAGTGCTTCATTCGCCAAGTTCAAAACGCTTGTTATAATCATCGTGTCATTATCAATGCCGTCGCACTAGCCGGCATCGCCACTCTGCTTACTACTGTTGTTCATTAGTTCTTTGCGAATTGCGCCAGGGAGAAGACGCACGTCCAGAATGTCGCGCATCCATTTGATTGCCGTCGCATGCCTGTGCATTACGTGGGCGAATGCGCAAAGTTTGGACGAATTAATCAAAGATGTTTATTCGGGAAATGAGCCGGGAACAAATACGGCCGTTAAGCCACAAACAAATTCAGGTACTGCTGATGCCTGCACTTGCGTTCCGTATTATCAATGCAACAACAATACGATCAACACAGACGGCACAGGTCTTATTGACATAAGGTAAAACTACATTAAACACACAAATTAACAACGGTAACAACTTGTAATGTGATTGTTTAGAATTCAAGATGGGCCTTGCTCGAATTATTTGGAAATCTGCTGTAATCCACCGCAAATTGTTGTGGATCCAATCACTCCACCGACTCCAGTTGACAAGCATAAGGGTTGCGGTTTCAGGAATTCGGAAGGTATTGGTTTCCGGATCACTGGCAACAATGATAACGAAGCCGAGTTTGGTGAATTCCCATGGATGGTTGCCATCCTTCGCGAGGAAATCGTGGAGGGCAATCCACATAAATTAAATGTTTATCAATGCGGTGGCGCACTGATCCATCCATCAGTTATCCTCACCGCTGCGCATTGCGCCATTGGCAAGGATAAAAAGTTTAAGATACGCGCAGGCGAATGGGATACGCAAACTAAGAAGGAATTATATGCGCATCAGGACAGGGAAGTTAAACATGTTGTTACGCATAAAGAATATTATGCTGGCGCACTTTACAATGATGTTGCGCTCATGTTTGTTTCTGAACCATTTACCATTGCTGAGAATGTCGATGTGGTTTGCCTGCCACCGCAAGACACCGAATTGGATCATTCTAGATGCTTCGCTAGCGGTTGGGGCAAGGACATCTTCGGGAAAGAAGGCAAATATCAAGTTATCTTGAAGAAGATTGAATTGCCAATTGTGAATCGTGACACTTGTCAAGAAAACCTGCGCAAGACCCGCTTGGGCAAGTTCTTCGAACTGCACCCGAGTTTCATTTGTGCTGGAGGAGAGCCTGGTAAGGATACCTGTAAAGGCGATGGCGGCAGTCCATTGGTATGTCCAATTCCTGGTAAGGCAGGACGTTACATTCAAGCTGGAATTGTCGCCTGGGGTATTGGATGCGGAGAACATCAAGTTCCCGGAGTGTATGTGAATATTCCTTTGTTTAGACATTGGATCGACGAAAATATGAAGAGCAATGGCTATGAAACCACAACATATTCTTATTAATTCTTGGACGCGATTACATAGTCGAGCTGATTGTGATGAAACTTTCTTTCAATGACATATATGCATGCCACAAATGATAATAAATTAGTCAACAAACATTCACACATTAAATAGAGCACACATGCGCATAATAATAGGTCATGACTTTTATTGGCTTAATACTAAAAATATATTTTATACAAACATATAAATAAATATAAAATACTTATTGAGATTGAGATTTACATTTGGGAAACTGTAGTTTATGCTCCCGTAACCTTTAAGCGATATAACAGTTATCACTTGAAATTTGTTTTCAGTCCAAGTTGCGTCTTCACAAGTTTACGTATTATTAATCGTGGATTAGAAGTTATGAATAAATTCATGATGTTTGTCTTTTCACACGTTCAAAACTTCAAGGCCAGATATATTAGAATTTCTTAGAAATCGTCGAAATTAAATGTTAATTAATTGACGTCACCGAACTTATCAAGCGCTCAAACAACATTTATCAACTGATAGTTCACGTTTAGAATGGCTATAAATACAGAGATAAATAAATACTACCGTTTTATGTAAATTGGTTTTACCCAATGCGGTGGCACGCTTCGAACGTGTAAATAACAAATTATGATTTGTATTTAGATTATTAATTCGCCAGTCGAGACATTCATTGCATAATACGCTTTTAATTTGTTTTGAATGAAAGAAATGCGCGCATTGCTTACTTGCTCTGATAAACCACATGAAACAATTAATTTTATTCATTAGAAAAAGGCAGAAGGATGAGTTGAAGGTGATTGAATTGAAATTCTATTATTTATTATAGTATTACGACATGTCAATAGATTGAAGGTCTATTGATTCGAAATTATCATCATTTAAATAAACAATGTTGCGTGAAGTGGTCTTCCTTTCGGAAACCAGAATTTTTTACGGTTTCCAATGAAAATTATTACGTTGTTTAATTAATTTAATCAACGAAGCGCTTCAGACACGAATGGATTTCACACCAAAGCTGTACAGCAAGGTCGTCTACTTGCATGTGCATCAAGTTGGATTTCTTTGCTTTGTTTTTACTTAGTTTCTACGTAAATGCTATGCATGCGATAATTGTCATTGAAAGCCAAGTGGCAAGCAGCTCGATTATAAAGTTTGTTGGTATGATGGCGCTTGACATTTTGACTTACATATAACTTCTGAGAACGAAAACAAAACGTGTATTTGAAGTGATTTTCAAGGAATTGGCATGCTTGACCATGAACTAGTAATATCTTCAGCGTAATATTCCAAAGCAATAATGCGGACGCATACTAATCAGTAGATTAATTTGCGCATTGTGAATGTTGAATGCACCTATTAATATAGTGATTACCAAATGATAATTACTATAATAATTAACATATTCTGCTTGTTTGTATTAAAGCATTAAAACATGAAAACAAGTTTTTGCCGCAAGGCAAATTATCATGTTGCGCGCTATATCAAGTTGTTGGAGCAAGCATCAATCATAGATAAAATACTGGATCGTACAAATTGGATTATCACCAATTAGTTTGGGTAATTCCCAGGGAATAAAAATCGGTCGTCGGTGGACAATGGACGATTCCATAAAATCCGAGGGCAATTAGAGTTGTTGCGTGTGGCTTGACCGATACGCAAACGTAAAGCAGGCGAGTGTTGTGGCCTGTTTTAGCTGAATTCGAACGTCGGCGGTCAGCGAAATCCCAGCCGGAATCAGCGTCCACTTGTTTAGTGTTGTTGTGCGAATTCGAAGTCATTCGTTAGCCTGTGCTGTCGCAATGAAGACGTCGTTGGTGCTTGTGTGTTGTGCCGCGCTCGCAGCGTGCGCGTTCGCCCAGGACAATGTGGATCAGTCAATTCGTGAAGTTTTTCAATCGTCCACGACGGATTTCCTTAGCGAATTTGGCGAAGTAGTCACTGAGAAACAGCACGAGAGCTTTGGAGCGATTGAAAAGTGCGGAGAAGGTAGCGATGCTGGCATTCATATGTGCGTTCCATACCAGAATTGCGATGGTCAAACCAGAACCATTATTCAAACAGAACCAACTGGTAACACGGACGGATTTGGTATTATTGATATTAGGTAAACACAAACTTTCCCCATAGTTTTAAACTCTTTTAACTGATTACTGATGGTTCTCTAAGGTTGGGAAAGAGTACGTGCAGTCACTTTTTGGACGTGTGCTGTAAGATACCCGAGGGTGGTGTATCCCCATTGATAACAACGCAGAAACCCGTAGTGGATCCAAAAGAGCCAGTGATTACCACACCAATTCCACCGGTGACACCCGGAAGGGGTAATTTCTGTGGTATTCGTAATCCGAATGGCATCGACTTTAAAATCACTGGCAATCGTGACAACGAAGCCGAATATGCGGAATTCCCATGGATGTTGGAAATCCTTATGCGTTCGCATAATGGTCAAGTTAAAGCTGTATGCGGTGCTTCACTCATCACGCCAGTTGCTGCCATTACGGGCGCGCATTGCGTGAGCAGGTAAAATGCATAGCTATAACGTGTTGCGAATGTTGTTTACACGTTGTAAACTTAATTAACAGGTTGAAAGCGGCCGATATTAAGGTGCGTGCGGGCGAATGGGACACGCAAACCACCAGAGAACGCGTGCCATACCAAGAACGTGATGTTGTTGATATTATCGTTCATAGTGGTTTTGCACCCAAGACAGTTTACAACAATATCGCCATCCTGATCTTCAGCGATCCGCTGGTGAAAGCTGATAATATTGGTACAGTGTGCTTGCCACCCCCAGGCTTGGTATCTAATGAGCGCGAATGCTTTGTGACTGGATGGGGGCAAGATAAGTTTGGGGCTGCTGGCAGACCATCAGTTATCCTGAAGAAAATTAAAATGCCTATGATTTCGCATGGTGAATGTCAGCGCGCTTTACGCAGTACGCGTCTTGGAAAGTTCTTTAATTTGCACGATTCATTCGTATGCGCTGGAGGCAGAGGTGGACAGGATGCATGCACTGTAAGTATTGATCATTTACAAGTATGCAGCAATTTATTGATCAACTTTTTAATTGTTTTTAGGGTGATGGAGGTGGTCCATTAGTATGCCCTGATCCAAACAACCGCAAACGCTATCAGCTCACTGGTATTGTTTCATGGGGTATTGGCTGTGGTGAAGATGGTGTTCCTGGAGTGTACACTGACGTAGCCAAATTTAGAAACTGGGTTGATGATCAAATAGCGAAACAAGGACTTGATACAACCCCTTATGTCGTCTAGACGTTATTTTAAGAATTTTATATTATTCTTGTTTCAACACATTTCATTTACTTGACTGAAGTTTTCCACGACATATTTGACAATTGATTATGCAAATTAAAGCTGTTAAGATATTCAATTCATACGATTCATCATCTAGAAATACAAGAAACAAAAGTTATTCAAGTATTAAATTTGGCGGTACTGCTATATGCTCAGCTGGTTGCCTACTGTAGTTGCCACATGGCTGAGTACTAATAATGATTTTATCTGCACCTGTGGTCTACACACCGACAATAATCCATCAGCTGATATGGATATAAACCGGCGATCATCGCTCCATTAACAAGGTAAAATGACATGTTATCATGTATTATCATTAGAAATCAAGCGTGATTTCTATCTACATGTGAACTTACTGCACTGATTGTAGGACATGAAAACTTGAACTGAATGCAAGTCATAAGCCTACTACATTTACAAAATCGAATTGCGCTGCCAAGTTATTCATTATAAACGCATTGCCACTGAATTGGCAAATTGCTTGCACAGTCTGAATAAACAATGGGCGCTTATTTTCATTGTTAGACCATAATAATTATGTCGTTTCTATGCCATATACACACACCATGAAACGTTTCCCATTTGCAGTTGCGCGCATAAATTAAACTAATCTAAAATATATAATTAATAAGCCATTTATCATAATTGTTTCGCTCAATACGTGAGCGAATAAATGACCAGGCGATGGCCAAGTTGCCTATAATCACACGTGAATGTGTTATTTAATTAAAATGGCAATTTACATATATTAAACATGTAAAACACTTGTAAATATTTGAATGATAAAATGGGTATATGATAAAGGCACATTCATGTTGATTGGCGTTGTTATTTCGGGCGCGCTGAAATTGCGCTCCCCGCCGCCGAAAAGTAATGAGCGATTATCAAATTCTATTAACGTTTTATTAACGAATTAACTAATACAAATCGTGACAATCTTTCCGGCCGTGCACGTCGTTCGCGCGACGCGCCGCTCAGCTTGCGTCCCACCACGGGCCAGAACGCTGAAACGTTGCTTCCCCACTCGGCGTACGTCGAGCAGGCATTAATCGCCGACACCTAGCGGACGTGCACGACGCGTATGCCGATCGAGCGTGCTGTGGACTCACATAGCCAGTCGCTCGTCGATCGTGACGTCATATAATTAGAGTAAATACAAAGTAGATGATGATGTTGAGCGTGCGGTGTGTTGTACTAGTGCAGTGTTTTATTAATAAATCGTGTGCGTGTTTTAATTCGACGCGTGATTGAATTTTATTAATAAAAATTCATTTCGATCGTGCACAATGCGACTGACGAGATGGACTTGTAAAGTTATAAATTAAAAAGTTTGCGATACGCGGCATTATATTAAGGTTATGGTCTATTCGCGTTCGTTGGTGTTAAATGTGGCCTGTGCATAATTGGTTATTGCATTTGCAATTCTTGTGAGTGCTGCGTGGCTTTTCTCTATGGATAATAAAATTACTTGATTATCAGAGGATTACTCGCGCGCTTCGTGAGTGCGCGTGAGAAATATTATTACTATAACTTTTTTGGAGTACTTGCTGCACGGTGCGACGGCCAAACCGAAATTGAAAATGGAAGAGAATTATGTGCAGGTATTTATCTTATTTTATTTCGCACTTTTATTAATTTTTATTCATTGTGTTGTCAATTGTTTCGTACGACATGCGTATTTGTTTTGTTTTATCTGTCGTGATGAATAGGACGACGAATTTAATTAAATCAATTATATTAAGCATTCGAGCCGTTCGGAAGATTAAGAATGACGATTGCCAAAATGGCTGGCCGTTGAGATAAAATTGTGTTGGGATTGAATGACTTGCGTTTCTAAAAAAATAGTATTAATTAAAAATAAATATTTCTATTAATAAATAAAAAGCAACGTGGAAATATCACGACATTTGTTTTCTCGTGATATTCAGCCAGCCAAGATTATATTCGTGTAGTGTTCTGCGTTGTTTAATGAAAAACAAATGAACGAATAATGAATATGAAGTAAAAAAATACAGACGAAAAAGAAAAAATGATTACGCTATTAAAATAGAATGAAACTGGCGAATGTTGCGTGTCAAGGAGCGACAAAGACGGAAAGAACACGCACACAAAACAAGCGAAAATATCGAAATCCAAATAAACAGCCTTTTATAATAAAGCAGCGCGCTCGCTCGCACTCGCCGCGAGTGTCGGTCGCGTCGGCTCGCACAACGTCAGCGACGTTTCCGATAAATGTATAAAATATCAACGTTTCTCTATCGTTCTAGGCATGCGGCTGGCTCTGTATGCGTATGCGCCCGTGAGATCTTGCCTCTTTCAATCTTACAGCGCGGCATCTCTGTCTAACGCGCGTGAACACTCGGCTAAAGTCGCATTTGCATTCAGCAGTACGCGCGTAGCACGTTGGAAAAGTGTATGTACACACACACGCGCATACAATTCCCTAATCGCTCCGTTTCACTCTTGCCTCTTGCGATAAATGTGCTATGATTTGTCGTCGGCGCACGCCGCACACACCATGTGTCTCTATCAAGCAGCACGCCAAAACGCCTGTCCTGCAGTATTTCGTACTGTTACGCAGTGTATATCCACGCACAAACACAATGCGCGTTAACCGTGTGAGGGCTCTCTCTCTGCGTTTGCTTCAATATTCGTATTATACGTTTAAAAACAAATGGACTGCGCATTGGGTATAGTTGGCCTTCTTCCACTCACGCAAGCCGGCCTATCAATCGTATTGCTATTGTTTCACTTGCTTCTTTTCTTTTCACGATGTTATTAGATTGAGACTCCAGCTGATTTATATCTGTCTGCGGCCGAATGAATTTATATACGAAGTATAAAATATGTTTGTTGCATTTCCTTCGCAATTTCGGGTAAATACAGTTTATGATCGCGTTTAAATTGTCCACTCTCATGTAATATTTAATTACACACCAAGTTTTGATTCAAGGATATTTCCGCGTTTCATAATTACATAAAGTAACGTGATGCATTTTTGTGAATTAAAATTAATTAATGAAATGGTAATTTACATTCGTGAATAATGCGAAGATGGCGGCTGAATATCACGTACGTATGTGTGCATTCTGTTTATATACAAAGTTAATGCTCAAGTTATCAACCAAACAAGATGCTAAAGTGTATGAGTGTTCTATGTTTGAATCTGTGCATGTGCATCCTAAACACGTACAGGCACTATTTTGAAGAGAGCTAGGTTTGTTCATTTTCATTTCATCTCTCGCTTTCGCAGCCCGCGTTGTTTATCTTTGCGCCCATTTCCACTCACGTGTTTGCAATAAGATAGGGGACAAGACACATCAATGCACTATGCATCAATAATCGCCTGGTGTTCGCATCTTGCTTCAACACATTTACCACTCAAGCTCAAGAATGCGATGAAATGTATAACACACACAGCCAGTCTACTTAAAACTTTGAATGTGTACTCGAGCTTTTTCGATTTATCACATTACGACTTGTAATTTGGATTTTATCGCTTTATTTGTCGAAATTAATTAACATAATTCATAATTGTAATGGATGCCTTCAAGCATCATTATAATATTTATGCGGAAATTTATTTACTATCTGCGTTTGCATAATTATGAAGTACTTGTTAACGGGGGACGACGACGCCATGTTGTTTATCATAATCTTGATAATAGTTATTTTCGGTCGCAACCAATCAAATTAACCTATTTTATTCCTCTGCTTTATGAGATATAATGTTAAAGAGTTTAAAAAATGTTTTTCGGTGAATTGCACGCAGGGAACGAACGGTATGATGATTCATAATTATTGATTCTTTGGTCGAGCTCCCTAAGCGAACAGCTGTTCAATGCATCTCTCTCGTCCGCATTGTAAATCGCGCTGTATTTTATGTCGATTTCTTACTTTTTGTTGAATCCTAGGTCACATTCTATTATTATAATGAACGAACGTTCGTTCGTCATATAATACCACAAAAGCGCATTTGACATTATTGCATTATATGTTGTGTTATTACGTACTTTGCTATTTTAAGTCTTTACGTATGTTCCAATCGTCTTACGACATTTGATTTTCCTTTTGGCAGACTTTTATTATTTCGAATTTAAATTAAAATGTTTTTTTGTTGGAAATCGAATTAATAATTAATTTATCATGTTTTGTAATGGATGATAATGCGTAATGCATTTTCATACAGATATTTGTATTGAATTACCACACTTATTCAAATTGCGCGGAGCGATTGCGAGTGTGTGTTTGTCATTAGTTGGTCGGGTTTATTCCGAGGCGAACTTTGATATTGAATTTATCGCGATAATAATTTGTTCTAATATGTTTCAATGTCACTTTGGTGTTGCGTGCGCGCCATCGTACGGGGCGAAGTGATAATTATGAAATTTGATAAAAAAAAACAACGACATGATTATGAGAGAGTAAAAGCGAGGCGAGTTCAAGATCTACTAAAATTTGATAGAAAGCCAGCAAGTTGAATGCAATAAATAGTGGTGTATGATTTTGGATTCGTATAAATACTTGAATAACAATACGACATTTATATATGGTCGATTAATTAGCATAGAATGATAAATGCTTTGTTGTATTGTTTAACTATTTAAATATCCTTGAGAAGCATACTTATTCGTTTACTGTACATAATGATGATTTATAAATTATTGTGTAGCGTTTAAATTTCATTTATAATATCAATTTTTATTTCATTTATACGTTTTGGACAGTGAATTTACGAGTTGAAAATTTTATTTTTTCTAAAGTTTAATCGGGCATTAAAAAATGATTGGGTGAGTTAAAAATATTTAAATTTAAATCATTTCTATCATTAACTAGCAGTCAATCATGTGGTTGATCTTGATTTCTACGTATTGAAATTAATTTTTTGATGATGATGGCCTCTTCCTGACATTAAGAATTAATTAATTTGTGTGTGTGTTTGGAATGCTTAATTTATCAGCGAATTATAGAAACGATAATGATAATAATAATCCGACGAAATGGCAAAACTTTCATTTTTTATATGCATTTATGGCGAGCGTAAGAATTTCTCTATTTTATACGAAATTTCGTAATTATTAGCCGCGAACCGAGCGGAGTGTGTGTGCTTGCTCGCCAAGAAAGAGTCGCGAGCGCGCTGAGCTAAGTAGGCCTTGAATTTTTCAACATTTTATTCATTTTTTGTTTCGTTTGTTTCGTCGTTGTCGTCGTCGTCGTTGCTTCAACTCTTTTATTGGTTGCTCTTTGCCTTTCTTGTTATTTATGGCACCACTGACTCTCTATGCGGCTGCTGCTTCTTTATTTATTTGTTGTACATGGCCAACTTGTTGTCTCTTTATAGATTACTCATTTTATTATTTGTTCCGTGCTCATTCTTGTCATTTGATTTTCACATTCGGAAATAATTTCCTGAATGATAAGACAATTGGTAATTTATTTGCTTAA
The DNA here is from genome assembly GCA_963978815.1 of Aleochara curtula. Lineage (NCBI taxonomy): Eukaryota > Metazoa > Arthropoda > Insecta > Coleoptera > Staphylinidae > Aleochara > Aleochara curtula. The sequence continues at coordinate 8,531,483 of OZ022221.1, read as the reverse complement.
TAATGATGAGAATTTATTAAGTAAATAATTAATTTAAGCGTGCTTTATTAGTTTTTACATTTCCTTAACGATTAGCATAAAATAATATGATGTAATTGAATGGGAAATAGCAAAGGACGGTCAATAATTTATTTGCTTATTTGTATCAAAGTTTCATTAATTAATATTTGAGCGTTGAATGATTTAAATTATTTTAATTCGTTTCAGGATAATTCATAATATTAATTTGACAAGTGAATTCATTCAATTATTTATCGCGGAAAATGTTTTTCTAATCAATAATTTAATACGGAGAATTTGTGTGTATTCGATGAGTTGATTTATTATTTAATTTGTAATTTGTTTTTCGTTTGATTAATACGTGATTAGTAATGATTTGTTTGTTCTGCTTGATGTGATTACAGCTCGTGGGTGGACCATGCGGCCAGCACGGTCCGTATACGTTCTACAAGGCGTTCAAGTTCACGAAGAACGGCGTCAAACGCATCATGACGCTGAGTGAGTTCTTCTTTGTGAAGCTGTGGATGGACTCGGATCTCGTGTGCATCGGCGAGTTGCAATTGCTGTGGGTCGACAAGAACAGCGACCAGGCGCTAGCCAGCCTTCGATTGTACTTCTTACCGGAGAATACGCCCGAGGGACGGATGGATCATGGCGAGGTGAGTGATATTTTACTATTCTAAATACCTACCTGAAAAAATACAATTTGCGCCATTTACTGTGATGCTTCGTTCTTGCGCTAAAACTCAAAGATTTGACAAGGATTCGTTGGTAAACAATATTTAATTGCTGCTTTAAAATACGTGCTCGAAGAAAAGGAAAAAGAACGGATTTACAATTTTGAGTAAATTTAAGATTTACGGGGATTTCCTTAATGTTATACTCGTTACGAGACGATGACTTTAGTAAAGTAGCAAACAAAGTAATATGTATTTAAAATGATTACGTTATTGTTGGAAAGAGATGGGTATCATGTTAATTGAGGGATGGATAAATAGGCAAATAGATTAGGAATCTATTTAAAAATAGAATGCACATTTAGAAATTGAAATTGTGAATATCGGAATTTAATTAGTTAAATTACTGCATTAATTACGTAACGTACGAAGAGTAAGCGGATTAATTATTTGCAAATGTACATACACATTATACAGAAGGTTTCGGAAAATGCGGTGCACACGTTGGAAAAATAATGTTGCAATATTGACGTGGATTTTTCTTGAATTTTATGATTTGACATAGATTATCGATGAATTTCTTCCGAACAAGTCGTCAATTTTAATTGAACGCATTAACATGCATATTGATAAACAGTATTAATACCCAATTAATTAACATACGGGCGCGTATCAGCTAATGCAAATGCAAAATGCACATGCACTATAGTCACTCACTCAACAGTATTATTATGAGATTAATGAACGTCGTATTCGTGCCAATTACGCTACAACCACTTACTTGTTAATGACGCACTTGTTTGTATTCCTCAAAGATTTATTACGAATACATTCGATTGCGAGTCGCGGCAGGGGGGAATTACAGAATTGTGTGTATTTCATACCAAATAATACGCGTGTAAATAATTTTTGGAATCGGCGGCAAAATGAAATGGGCAGGTGGTAATTTCAAAATGCGTTTTCGGTGGTTTACAATGCAATAAAAGTTGGCGAGGAGCATTGGGGTTTCGAATGCCGGTTTACTGGTTGCCGCGCTGCCACTGCCGGTTGTGAATAATTGAGTAAAGCATAAAATATTTGGGCTCAATATGGTTTCGGCGGGTGAGTGCCAAGGCAGTGCAAGGCAAAAGGCAAATTAACTTAACGCACACCATTTCCCTCGTTGCTCTCGCAAACAGCAGCTCGCATTGCGTGCACAGGTTGTCTCAGTCGCTCGCGCACAGAGCGATTGCCAGCTATTTATAGATAATCTAAATAGACTCGAACGGTCTATAAACAGTCGTAAAATACAGGCAAATAACCAACGCGAAGATTCCAACAAACTAATAATATAAGTAAAGTGCTACAATATGCTGGATACAATTTTTTATTTCTCTCTTATTTAGTTTTTTTTTATATGCGAACGAAGTATTCGGAGAAAGCATTATTAAAATAAATAAAATAAATAATAATTATCAAGGTGATAAGATAAGGACGCGATAATAGAAATTAAAAAATTGCCAAAGAAATCATTTTTAGGAGACGTGAATTACGTTTTAAATTTTTTCAATTTTCAATAATTGCAAAATATTAATCAGGTAATATAAATTAATCAAAGATGTAATTAAAATATTTGATAGAGTTGGCTTTCTCTCCTTAAAATTACGTTGAATATTTTCGTCCTTTTTGTCTCGCTCTATCTTAAAATTCATTAATGTCATTTTGTCGCTGGATTCATTTCATTTTCGCCTTTGTGTTTTTCTTTCCGACATTTTCTTTGCCGCTTCATTTTGCAAGTAGATTACTTCCTAATTTGAATAATTCAGAGGACATCAAAGCGGATTAACGACACGTGGAATAATTATTTTTAATTTATTAGGGATGAACAAACAGGCGCTGAGGCTGGCAGTTTGCCAAATATAAAAAAAAGAAGGAATAAGAAGCAAAGCAAGTAAGCAAGAAAAGTGGAATGCACGGAATAAGTGATGAAATTACATTTTCGTATTGACATAAAATTTCAAAGTAAAACAAAGTTTTAATTAAAAATTTGACGTGGAGTACATTTTAATCATCGCGTTTTCTCCATTCATTACACATTAATGACGGTTTGCGTGCGTTTTATGGGCGCTATAAAAACGGGCGGAAAATATTTGAAACTAAACTTTTAAATAATTGCTCATTATTAATTAATTTTGTAATAATCGGGATTTTATGCTTTTTTATTTTCGTTTACATTTTCCCTCATTTATTTCAACGAGCAAAGGCATTCTTAGCGTTTCTTTTGTTTTTTTCTATTCAAGATGGCTTGTTGAATATAACTCGTCCTTTTTTCTAGTCGTCGTGTCCTTTTTGAATGCAAAGTGCCTTATGTGCATGCATCCTTGTTCCGCCAACGCGTACTGTGGCAGGATACTACTACTACTAGTGTAGGTTTAGCGTTGATGTCGTTCTTTCGCTGGTTGCGTTTGCGTTAAACGACTTTCAATTTATAAAATTGTATTCGTCCGTCTCATTCGCACGCATATGCGGTGCACACGCATGCATAGAGATGCATAACGCGCAGGACATTGACGTACGTTATTTTCTTGGCGAGGAGAAAGAAGATGGTGGCTGTGTGAAGAAGCAAAAAAAAAGAAGCGTCTTCTCCCCCTTGTCGCGTGTGTTCTTCTCTTCTTCTTATTCGTTTCGTTTTTTTGCCCCTTTTTTTAAGATATTTTATTTCTATGTGGATTTGTCCTCTTTTTTATCATTATGCTTCATTTTGCTCTCACTCGTGTTCGGCTTTTATTTCATTTTTTTTCAACGTTTGCGTTTTTCCTTTCTTCGCTGCTTTGAGAGGGTTTATTTTATTTTTTGAAAGTACATATTAACGTTTTCATGAATAATTTCTTTTTACAATATTTGGAAAATCAATATTAGATTTCATCGTTATTTGATTTGAATTAGAAATCAGGTATAATATTAAATGATAATGCAGTCATTATCAACGGGAGGATGGATTGATTAAGTAGTCATTCCAGTAAATACAATGTTTATTTGGTGTATGTGCATTGCATGCATTTAAAATTTATGGGCGAGTGTGTTGGATGAAACACTTGAATCGTTTCGAATTTCATCATGGAGTTTGCTTTGCTCGTATGCCTTTAAGCGCAGTAAAATGTTTAATACTTTATGCTTTATGCTTATTTCATAGTCTACACACTACTGCGGAGAGAGTGTAGGAGCAGTGTGTATGTGTAGTATGTACGGTTGATAAAGAGCTCGATAAATGCTCGTTGGTCGGGTGTATGCGATAAGAAATTATTGACGCTTACAAAATATTAATAATATACATTTTCGTTTAAATATTGTTCATTTGGTTTAATTTTCTTCCAACAAATCGTTAATTACGTTAGGTGGAAAATTATTTTATGCGGCAATTAAGCGTTTTCTATTTTAATTGGAATTCATTCTTAATTTCCGGTGTCGCATTGAGAAAAATCAAAAATTAATTTACGTTGGTTTTAATTGACTCGTAGACAAATTCCTGTCTCAATTTTATGTTGTTGTTCGATTACGTTTTGCGATTTGCTTTTTAAATTATAATATTTCGCAATCAAAGTTTCAAAAAGAATTAATGACTTAAAGTATGAGATAAAATTAAAGATTTATAATTATTTAAAGTGGGATTTCCTTTATGATTACTCGAAATGCATCAAGAAAGCGTTTCTGAAATCGTTGTGCAGGTAATTTAATGTAATATTATGACTTCCGTATTTAATTGAGGAATTTTGTTTGCCATGGCTGGCTGCATTTGAAATATTATAGGGCAAAGGGTTGAGAAATGTAGGCAGTAAATTTATTTATTTTGTTTTTCATTTTTGTGCGTTTGGTAAATGCAATGAAAAGTTAAAGAATGAAGCAAAGAACTCGCGAGACACGTAAGACATAAATTATGCGGTGCGTTCAAGGCGTCCAAGGTCGATGTGTGTTGCCTGTCTATATATGCGAGGCATGCTCGACGTAAATATGTGTGCGAGTACATTTCTTCGTTTTCCTTTTTATTGTTCTTCTTGTTGTTCGGTGCAGCCTTTTTATTTAAGTTGCTTATTTCTCTTGGTTCTACTTAATTTTTCATTTATTTTGATTAAAACTGCCATAAATTGCACACGTGACATTCGACTTTCGACATTTGTTTTCTACTATGTGTATTTGCTGGAAACGTATTATAATTTTGAGTGTATTTACGTAGCACATTATCTCCATTTATCTATTCGGGTATGTGTGTTAGTAATGCGGTAGGCAGTGGGTAAACAACAAATTACAAATTATTTTGATTCGTTCGCAGTTAATTTGTTTGTATTTTGACGAACACAAAGCCAAACAAATTTGTTTTAAATGTGCTGCATGCTTTCGTCCATAGAATAGGAGGAATTATAAAAGAAGAAAAAGCGTAAAATGTACATTGGTATTTTGTTAAAAGCAGCTGTTGCAAAAGCGAATAGAACAACGCTGTGTTTGTTTGTTTGTGTGCCGAACGCGAAAAGGACGAACAGGTTTTTCGTTTATTCGGATTGCATTTCATTTCATTCCATTTCATTCCAATCAACGCATTGCAATTCATTGCAAGCAAAACACGAACGCAGAGTACAATGCAAATAGTACAGAGTGTTTACTATAATAATAATTAGGATTCAATTATAATTTTATTAATGCATTGCAATTAATGCGATTGTACTGCCAAATGTGGTAAATTGGTTTTGCGAAGATTTATTCATTGAGCGCAATTTAACGATAAACAATGAAACAATAGAGAAATAAACACGCTGACTTGGTGAATTTGCGTTACAAGAGTGTGCAATAATAGATTGCCTCGTATATTTTAGCAATTCAAGTAATAAACGAAGAACGAACACGGCACGCACGCGTATCGCAAGCGAAAGACGAAAGAAAAACAAGATGATGAAGAATTAGCAAGCAAAAAAGGAAATGCGGATTCTAAAATAAAGAAACATGCGCGCGAGCCACAGGGAAAAAAGAAGTAAATATGTAGTCGTCGTAATAGTAATAATGAAAAACAAGGATGGCGCTTTTTTTGTATTTACTTGTCGCGCGATGAGAGGTTTTGAAATTAGGTTTTTTTATTCGTCCTTCTTTTGCGCCGAGTCGAGTGCAGTGAAGTTGTTTAATGTTTTATTACGCCAAAGCCGAGTTAATGGCGAATAAAGTGAAAATTGCTTTGAGCTTTATAAAGTTATTAGTTTCTTGTTTAATTTTGCATTATATTACATTTTAAATTAAAAAGATTCTGTTAGATTATTTATGGGATATTTATAAAATTCCTTAACTAATTTCATCATTTAAAATCATCATTAGGTTTACATTTAAAATTTTTATGGATAAATTGAAAAGTTGGTTAATTTTTGGTTACATTTATTCATTCGTTACTTTACATACTTTATTTACTCATTGCATAAAATTGTATGAGTTGTTTTGTTAAATGCAAGTCGCATTCACTCACTCACTCACTCACTCGTTCAGTTAGTCAATCGTCGTTTGCTTACTTGCTTGGTTGCTATTCATTGCTGTTGACTTCATTTCGCTGTTGACCTGAATAAGTAAAAGTCAACTAATAATAGACGTTATTTGTGCTTTTTATTCGTTTTTAATGATTTTTCTCTTTACCTGTATGCTGTTGTTGCAATCTTTGGCGAAATATAATTAAGGAAATGATGCGCAGTAATAGAAAAGTTAATTTTGAATATTTCAAGTAATTATTAAAATTATCGAGTATTGAAATGCAATGAAATTCATATGAAATTCAAGTCGTATAGTAGTTTATTATCATCGTCTTTAGCATAGTTGCGCCGTTATGATGGTGATGAACCGTATGTTGTCAGCACATTGAAGTGATTATTATCATTTTCGTATCATGGTCACATGTTGTGAATGTCAATACAGGCGGGGAGCCAGCCAAAGGCGATTGCAAAACACGAAGCGAAACATATTTGCAATTTGCATATTTGCACGTGCTTTAATGCACTTGATTAATTTTGATTTTATACAAAGTGACTTAGTCACTTTTTAATTTTTGACTATTCGATGCTTCAGATTATACAATAATTTGCTTATTTATTGTTGTTATCTATTTTACATGCGTTATCATGTCATTTCTAAGCCTAAGTAAGCTGCTTAATCAGCAAGTCTTGGAATTATTAAACATTTTAATCAGTTTCGAGTTTGTTATCGCGATTTATGATTCAGGAAAACTATCATTCGAAAAAATTGGCTTATCATTTCGCGCTGCTTATCACAAAGGTGTTTAAAATCAATGTATAATCTAAAACGAGCGTAGTATAATAATAATAATCATTTAAATTATACGAAGAAGGATAATTAAACTCATTTTTGCGCGTATTGTACGTCTTGATCATATTGTTTAAACATTATTTATTAACAATAAACTTGTTTGTGCATACACACACAACACTTATACATGCGTAAGCATTATTATTGTTCGCGCGGTTTGCGTGTATATATGAGGAGATAGAATGCAAACGGAGAATATGTAATAAACGTGTCAGGCTGTCACGCATTATGTGTTTCCTTATTGCTTACGAACGCAGAGTCGCCATTTGTAGTGGTGGGCTGGTTGGTGATCCTGTATAAGGAGCAGTTTAATACATTCATAGATGGCGCATGGTTATTTATTAAATGATATATGCGAATGTATGCGAACGAGTGTTGCTCAAACACGCACTTAATCTATAACCACATGTTTGCTTATTACTTGTAGCTCATAAGCTGAATGCTACACACTTACTTACTTATTATCTTTTCGTGTAAAACGGTTATTTTTTGTTTGACGTTTAAGTGAATTTAAAATTCAAGGATATTTTGCGTTATTTGGCAATAGCCTTATATATTAATTAAATTTCCAAGTAGTTTTCTTTGATACGTTTATAAGGATAGCGGGGATTCTAATTATTAAAGGGAAAAACCACCAACGTAAAAGATTTCTAGAGAAATGGGATTTCTATTTATATTAAACGTAATTTCCACAAAGAATTGAATTAAGCGCTTGTATTTTGTTTATTTATAGTGTAAATGGCAAATACGAACAAACGAAGTACGGAATAAATGGAGAAATAGCAAGATTTAGTTTTGAGATTCTGGTTTATACATTTGAAGTTATTTTTAAATACAATCTTCTCTCATGTACCACGCGGTAATTGCATGAGTGTGCGGTGATTTTCATACGTGAATATAGTACATTCCAATTTATGCATACGCACACATGCACACGTAGTGGCGAACATTTACCATATTACAAACGCGTTAAAAATAAAGTAGGAAAAAAGCATGCATGAATGTTTGAAGCGAGTCTTTATGCCAGAGTTGGAGTTGGCTCGTGGGGTGACGCAAATATTGAATTATACATTTTGGACAAATTTCAAGTCATGCATTATTATTGATTATTTGTGGAGTGGCTAGCAGTAAAATAACGTGTGACAAATTTTATTATTGTTGCTGCTGTATTTGGAAGGATGAAGCAATATTTGAAAATCCGGTCATGAATAAATAATAAGCAAAGTAAAAAATGAAGGAAGCTAATTTGAAATGTTTAAACAAGTATTTAATGCAGGGTCGTATTTATAATTAATTGCGATGGAGATTATGAAAAAAAAAGAGAATAAAATTAGAATAGTTTATCCCCAAACTTTTAAGAGCGGATAAATTAAATGAGGAGAGAAAAGGATAATTAAATTGGAAGTTGGTTTTTATTTTAAAGTCGATCCTGGCGTTCGTGGCAAAGTTTAAATGTATGAAAGTGAACATGTTTCAACTTTATTCTTAACTCAATTTCACATGGCGAGTTGAAAGATTTGAAATACTTTGGATATTTGTTGAAAAAAAAACTGCGGATTTATCTACGTTAATCAAATTTCAACTATCTAATCATTTGATTTGATTAGTCGAGTTTTACGTGTTGTTATTACTATTTTATTTCAACTTGAGATGACTCTTGAAACAATAGCGAGCGGGTTTTTAATAAAATAATGGAGTGAGGTCATGAAATTTTAAGTAAATAATAAAATTTTGATTAATAATAATAATAATGATATTATGGCTGTGAGCATACAAAACTTAACGCTTGATAAAGCATTTTATACAACACTTGTTTGTTAAATATTCATGCACTTTACTTTTAGTTTTATTCTTCGTTCAGTCTACCTCATAAATCTAGCTTGAAATGGAGAATTAATTAAATTCTATAAAAGCCATGACGATGCTGATTTTCTTTCCGTCCCGTTTTAGCTCTATGTACAGTGTGTACAGAGTGCGTCACTGAAATTCCACGACAACTAAATAAATAATTTATTGAATTTGATTTAAGCGGAAAATACATCAATGACGACAACGACGATTACAAGTGCACTTATTGTCGGAGAATAATCTGATGTTGAATTTAATGATGCGATTAAATTGAAGCGAACAGCTTTTTTTTTCGTCTATGAAGTTTTTCTTGTTACTAACTTGAACTTTTGATAGATTTTTTGTGTTATATGTTTTAATAAAAGTGTTTTTCTTTGTTTCAGGTGAGTTTCACATTTTCAAACTTTTACTTTTTTTTTGCTGATCATGAAATCGATGATATCTCGGTCTATACGAGAGGTGAGCACTTTTTTATTTATGATTAATCAATAGTACTTTTGTGAAATTATTTACTTTGGTATTGAATCCAATTCAATTCAATCGATAATTAATAATTTACGGCGGTATTATTTTGCGCGTTGACAAAGCAATATTTATTTGACAATTGGTATTTAATTTGTTTTATTCATGCATCTTTTATTATCGAGTCGAATTGTTAATACGAAATGAAATGTATAAACGAGTGGGAACTAAACTCATTATTACATGTTGGTATTTATGTCATCAGTAGTGAAATTATGCATTTCACTTACTCGCTCGCAAGATAGTAAAGCAAGCAAGCAAGCAAGTTGGCTGGCTTAGAACGGAATAACGTGCTGTCTGTCGCTGGTAGTTTAACACATTATTCAGCAACGAACGAACGAACGAATAATGTAGATATGCAGTGAATGTGAATATCCTCCTTTTCGCGTTAGAGTTAAAAGAGAGACAGGCTCCTAAATGAAATTTCTTTCTCCTCAAATTTCAACGCTCAGCAGCAGCAGTCTGCAATCGTGGCTTGCTTTCATTTATGGCTGTAATTAGTACAGCATGAGCCGTTTGCGCAATGCAAATAATGTCCAACGATGACGATCTTAATAGTTAATTGCAACTGTTGTTTTACTCTATGCGCAAATGGATTTTGTTTGTTCGCCATTATAATATTTCAAAGATATCATTAATGCTAATTAGGATTATTTTATTATGCTCAGAGTGTCCATTAATGCATAAAATTATTTTAGTTCTCTTAAATAACGTGATAAATTTCACACTTTGATGATATGAGATTAGGTATGCGAAAATAATTTCGAGAATTGATTATTTTATTTAATATGTCGAAATAATCGTCTAGATTGAGTATAGGTTAATTGAAAAGTTTGAGGCAATTTTCCAGTCGGTGAATAATGAACAATTTCATCGTTTTGCCATTCGTAGTTAATTACGCAACGGTTTGCGCGAAGACAATTTAGGCATTAGGCAATAAATTGGCACGGAAATAAAAAACGGAGAAAAATGGTAACCGCGCGCGTAAATAAAAATCAGGCACGTAATGGATTAAGCGGAACAAACGCGCAGCGAAAGAAAACAAGTGCGGTGCGAAATAAATAAATGCTAAATTGCAACGCAATAGAAGGAAAAACAAATAGGGAAACAAACGGATGGAATTTTACTTTCGTTGTTGTTATTACTACTGGCGAATGTGTGCGTATGTGCTTCATTTGCTAAGCATTTAAATATGGTATTCACATACAACACAATTGTAATAAATGCAAATAATTTGTATGCATTTGTGTATGTGTGCTTTGCGTATTTCTATTCTATTTTGTGTTGTATGTAATAATGCAACAAACTCGCGGGCGAACTCACTCGACGGGAACGAAACGTGACGTAATTACTTTTTGGCTTTTCTATGCAATCGATGAACACATTGCTGAGCGTTGCGTCCTGAAAAGCTGCAGAGAGAGAGCGACAGAGAGCGAAATGCGGAGAATGGGATTTGGCGTGGTTGTTGTTTGAGGGGTTTATCTATCTGTTTCATTCATACATTCATTGGACAAGCTGCTGCGGGAAAATCTCAATTAACAAACGGGCAAAGTTTAAATGAGGAGAGAAAGAGAGCACGAGGAAAACATGATGATGATGATGAACTGTAACTGCGGCAAAGTGAGCAAAAATACGATGAGAGAGTCATCATTATTATAATTGATGAAAAACACAATTGGCATTTGTTTTCGTAATCGTTGAGCGCAAGTATTATTAAGAATGCAGTTAACCGTAGTTCTTTGGTAGAAATATTTTTAGTAAAAAATGCATAATGCATTTGGTTGAATAATAATAATAATGATAAATTAATTAATTAATTAATTTGCAGTTTAATTAGGAATTGTTTCATACGAATTTTGTTTCGGTAGATAAAATGAGGAAATTTTGTTTTTGACAGCTCGTTTTGTTGTTTTACAATAAGTTGGATAATTCAATTTGAAATTATTCGTCCTTGAAGTTTAAACAAGCTCCGGATAATTACTTGGCAACAATTGTTATTAATGTCTGAATATTTTATTCACAACATTTTGGTGTGGATTATTTTATGAGTTTTTGTTTCAATTCACAATCGTATTGAAAACTTTCTAAAATTTTTCGATTAGAATTTGTTTGTTCGCCGCATGGCATGCTTACTTATGCTTGAAAAGCTGTTTAAAAGTTGATGTTAATTATTTTTCTTCTCCGCGTTTTGTTGCTGCGAATGACTAAGTTGATTTAGCCGGAATTTACAAATTTTGTGCGATGAACAAATACTTTAAACATGAATATATGCGTGGCGCAGGCTTAATAATTATTTATGTTTATTTTATTATACTATGTAAGTTACGATTAATTTTATCAGCTGTTCAGCTGATTGGCTGTGCGCGGTTGCTTGGCTGAGTCAAAGTTGAACTAAATGGAAACAATTGATTGAATGTATGTGGAGCAAGTACTAAACAAAATACTAAAATTTACATTATTCCGCATTCAGCACTCACCGATTTTAAATTTTGATTGTGCATGCATTGAAAAACATGATGAATATTTGATTTAGTCATTTACATTACTTAATAATCATTCGCGAAAAATAAATGAGCAGAAATGGGGATTTTGTTGAAAATGAAGAATATGACAGGATAATAATGAGATAATAGCTTAGATAGGCCGAAAATTAAATAATTAATGCGCTAATTTAAAATTTGATTACTTTCACTCGGTAATAACCAGATTATTGGATGAGGATGAATCAATAAATGTGAAAATTTGAAAGAATAAGGAGCAAAGATTAAAACATCGATTGATACTTTGTTATTGTTGAAAATTAAGTTGTATCGATTAAATAATATTCGTCCTTGAATTGGTATTAATATTGTATACTAGGGGCCCCTTGCAAGCCCCGCTTCGCCGGGGATTTAATTTTGGTGTTTCTATAACGCATTTGAAAGAATCAAATTTAGTTGATGTTCATTTTTCAAATTTCCATTCATTATTTCCATTCCAAATTAGGCGCTCGGAAAATAATTCATCACATCCCGGTTTAAATTCATTTCAAATTCATTCATTTAATTCATTTATATCGTATGTTCTTCATTCATATTGTAACCCGTTAATAAAATAATAATAATAAAGCTTTCCACCCCTATATGGGGTATTGCTGTTTCTGTGGATCCTTAATTGGGGGATCAGTCCATTATCCTCTCCGTAACCTCCTTCCATTTTTTTCTGTCGGTTATCTGTCTTTTCCAGTTTGTTTCTCCCATATTTTTCAAGTCGGCTTCTACTTCTTTTCTCCAGGTATTTACTGGTCTTCCCCTTTTTTGGTTTCCCACAGGTTTCCCGTTAATAGTGATCTTAATTAGAAATTACTTTTGAAGTGAAATTTACATTCTTTGATAACGCGTTTATACACGTACTATTACACGCAGTGAACGATAAAATGGACCCCAAATTTACAATTTTGTGCAACAAATTTTAATGCAAAACACAACATGATCTAAAAACATCACCATTCATGTCTTCATTCGGTGTATTTGCTTATGCGTTCTTTTTTACATGTATTCAAATCAAATGTGCTCATCCGTCACACCCTCGACTTTAAAACTTCACATTTTCTCGGTCCATAAGAATCAAATTTACTTGATGCGCTCATCTTTCAAATTTCAATTTACTATTAATACTTATATCCATTTCAAATTTATATATGTACCAAATTTGGCACTCGGCTATCACAATCCGAATTAAAATTCATGTTTCATCCTATGTTTTCCATTCATATTGTTACCCGTTCGTAGTGATTATTAAAATTAGAACTGAAATTTACATTCTTTGATAACGTATTCACGCACTGAACGATGAGACGCACCTCAAATTTACAACATTATCTAGAAACATCAACATTGCTCCATTTCTTCAGTTGCATTCGGTGTATTCTCTTAAGCGCTCTTACATGTATTCAAATCAAATGTTGTGTTTATCCGTCACACCCTCGACATTAAAACTTCACATTTTCTCGGCCCATATGCATTTATCACACCCCCGATTTTAGAAAGTTTGCTCTTTCAATACTCTCAGTTCATCTTAGCAGCCTCAGCATCATCGGCGGTACAAAGGGTGCGCTTAGTGTGCCCGCCTTAAGGAGTTTGGTAATTTGATATCTTTTAGGGGCGTAACTGAATATGCAACCGAACACACTTAAAATCAGTAATTTGTTTATTTCTCAACAATTATGCAAGTCTACGTTTTTCTCTATAGCCTAAAACCTGGCGACATATATACCGAACATAATGAAGAAAACCGCTTTAAAATCCGTCCAGTGGTTTTCACGTCCACCTCGCACAAAGAAACACTACTTTGCTTTATATATATATAGATGCATACGCATATCTGTCTGTACATAATGTACACATTTGAATGTGTTAAGTGTTGATGTTGGAAAAAATAAGTAATACAACAAACAAGCAAGCGTACGCTCGGTAGCTCGGTCGGTCGGCTCGTCCTTTGGATATAACCTTGAAGAATTTGTAAGACGTTCATGTCATGTCAAGGCACGTCATGCATAAAATCCGCATGTTGTCTGTTTGATCGAATTTCTTAAACGAAGTATTTTTATTTGGTATATTTTTCATATTTTAGCGAATTATTTCAAATATGCATATTCGATCAGGTTTTAATTAGAGTTTAATTAATTTCACGCATAGTTGTTTACGATAAAATAATATGCAATTATTTTATTTATTTATTTTATATAGTGAGATAAAATTTCTATCTTCATGGTGCTGAAATTTAATTAAAATTGTTTATTTTATTCATTTAATTAGCGATTTTAATTAGTTTTTTCTATTTCGGTTTATTGCCACTTTATTCAAATAGCTCTGAAATGTTAATAAATACATCAAGGACTATCGATTCGTAATTAACACTAATTGAAATTTATAACGCAACAAAGGTATTCAGGAAAATGAAGATTTAGTGAACGTTTAGTTTGAAGTCGTAAATATTTATAACAAAGTTAATTTTTTTGCACGAGGATTAGTTTAATTTTCTCGAGAAATAATTGTTAAGTTTAGAAAGAAACAGCACTTGATGACTAATGATTTCTAAGTATGTACTTGAAATACTAAGCGTATATCATATTTGAAAAATGTTCCGTGCTTCTAATTATGAAACATTAAGATAAGACGAGTGATAAGGTTAAATTTGATAAGAATGTCATATTTGGTTTACGTGTAGTTGTGTTATAACATACAACATTCTAAATTTTGATCAACAATTATAATACGAGGAGAATGCATAAATGATTAATTTATTTAAGTTGAAATAATACGAGTTTGATGAGCTTCGTTTTATTAAATTAAAGTTAGGAATATTTATTTCGCAAGTGTCTACTTTGTTGCTTGGAGTTTAGGTTGAAAGAGAAGATTTGGGAAATTTATGACAGGATAATAAAAGTTGAAGGAATGTTTAAGACGAAAATTTAATAAGTCGGAGATAAAAATAATTTTTTATTTGTGGAATAGAGAAAATGAAAATTAGATTTCTTTCACAAGAGCGTTTGCTACCAATATTTAAAACAAGGCGAACATTTAATTTATTTGACAAGCGTTTTTTGTCTTGAATGACCTAAAAAATAATATTATTTAAATTTATGAAAGGTTAAAAAATGAAATATCAAATAAAATGTAAAAACATCCCATAAAAAGTTGATCTATTATATCAGGAAGAAAATATGTACTAAAAGAAATAAGAACTATAATAATAAATGTGTTTAATGATTAAATCAACAAACACATTTACGCACGCATTGGCGCATTTAATACATATTCACACACACACACACTACGCATCCTTGCGAACAAAGGACGAGGCAAGCGAAAGAGTGCAAATGTATATATGTACATGTATTAACTAATGGAAAAAGAAAAGAGAAAAGAACATAAACTGCCAACCGGTTGAATGTGGACAGATAGTGTACACATGTACGGTACATACTTACGCTTATTAAAAGTGTGTGTGTGTCATGTGTAATAAATATAAAAGGAAAGAAACTGACGTGTTTCAAGCGGCGGCGAGGAGGAACGTGGCATGGCAGAGCACATAGCAAAAGCAAGAAAATAGACGGCAGCTCCATACCGATTAACCTACTTTTTCATACACATTCGCATTGAGTACACATGCATACACGCGCAAATATATAAACATGCATGCATACACACAAAAGCAAGTCAACAAATTGCCATAGATACATGTATAGGTATTTATGATTACATTTGTTGAATACAGAAGCTGCTCTTCTATTTGAATGAATATGGGCACGTGGTAGTTGTTCAAATAGATTTTATGTGCTCATGCGTAAAGTTGAAAATTTTATTTATCATGATCATTAATTATCCGAATAGTTTTTGGCAAATAATTGTTTATTTTGTTAATTAATTTAAAATTTAAAGTGCAGCGATTTTACGATTTGAATTAGAGGTACTTTTTTAAAAATCTTTTTTAATGTTGCTGTAGAGTTTTACATTTAATTTTATTTGCGCACGGACTGGGCATTTAGAGTATTTAAAATTTAATTTAATAAGAAGAAAATATTATAATTTCTCCGCAGAAGAAGAAAATATTAGAAGAAAATATTATAATTTCAAATATTATAATTTCTTCTTCTTTAATAAGAAGAAAATATTATAATAAAAACCTTTTAAATTATGCCAAGTATAGAAGAAAATAATTTATAAAAACTAGCAAACGGAAAACAGAATAATTTGATGTTAATACTTTAAAGGTATTACGTCGGGTATTTATATTTTAATCAGGATGAAAATCATTTTAATGAACGAATGATAATTAAAAGGCTTTTTTTCGTTAGGAAAGCAAAGCAATGAATAACGTTTTTAATAATACCAAGAATTTTAACAATTGCAACTCGGAAAGAGTGAAACTATTAGTTATTCTTTATTGCTTATTTTATTCACGTCAGCATCGTCCAAAGCGAGCAGAGCACGCAGCAGTGTGCTTGCCTGCTGTGTGGATTTTATGAAATTTTGATCTGACACCCGCGTACAGCGTGCAAAAAGGGCCGCCGTCGTTGAACGCGCCGCGAAATGTCAAAAACACAATTTTCCAATATTCTTCATCGCGTGCTATCACACTTCCTCCCGTAGCCGTTGCTTGGCTGTCTTGTCCTTCTTCCTGCTCCTGCTCCTTTCGCCCCATCGATGCGTCTATATTTGCACACGAATGTGTGGGTGTTCGCCGTCGGCTTTTTGTGATTTATCAATGCTAATATTATCATTTATCATCTTTTATCCGATAGATATTAAGTTATAGATGGCGCACTTCTTCTCCCTCCGCTATTTCGCATTCACCCGTTTCGCAAATCTTACCTTTCGCACTCTTTCCCTCCCACTGACGTGTATAATTCGATTGCATATATTTTTGTCCTTATTCCATCTTTTTTTTGTTTTTTTTCGTCGTCGTCGTCCTCAAAGTCGTGGAAGTTTAAGTGCGCATTTTTTCCTCCTTCATTCTATATTCGCGCTGAACATTTGCAACGTTTCGAAGCTGAGAGAGAGTCAGTCAATCTTTCAGCTTCATGACGCAATTTGAATTATTTATTGACGTGCGCTTGTAATGCATTCATAAATTTATCGCCCGGAAAATGTAAAAAATATTTTCACAATTTCGTTGCGTGTTGTTTCGGTATTGATTTCACAGTTTTAATTTAGGCGCGAATTAAACTGAAATCTATTATTTAAAGTTATTAAATTGAAATTCAAATATTGTTAATTCATGCCATTAATTATTCATCGTGTCCGGAATTTCGTCCGATGTTTCATTCGCTTTTATTCATTAATAAGATGGAATTATTAAGTCTAGTTAATGATAAATCATATTCAAATTGGGTGATTATCCTTTATTCCATTGTATGACATTTCTTGAAGAAGATGATTCTTGAAAATAGTACTAGGGATTGAGTAATTGGGTTTTTCTGGACATTGAAGTCCGCAGGGGCTCACAGCGCAATCCGCTACTTGGATGGGTGTACCCCCGTTCAGCTTCGAGCCCCGAAAAAGTTGTAATGGTAAATCCAATACCTCAATCTTTAGTAGTGTTTTCCTGGGTCTTCTTCTTCTTCCGATCTTCAAGGGAAGGTCAACAATGGAATAAATGGTTAGTACCCAATATGGGCATTATTTTTATTTTTAGTGATTATTTAAATTCAATACGCATATTTATGATTTTTTTATTTCTGAGTATAGCAACGGAAATTCTAGGTTCTTTCCTCATTGATATACGCGAATCGTATTGTATATAATGTTTATTAGTGCATTGAATTTGTATGATTATGGCAGTAAGTGTAGAGCGCGATCATAAATGAATATTGATTAAGCGTTGTCATGGCAATTAGTCATAATCATTGCACACTTGATGATCGCGTGTTGTCGCTGTCACGTACATGACACTTTTGCTCATATACTCACTTATTCATCTTGCGCGCATACGCGCTGCGTATTTGTTTGTTATTATTATGGCCATTATCATCATTATTAATAGTTTTCGTGCTATTATCGTGCGTGACATTATTGAAATGCAGTTGTCTGTTGATTACTGCCTGCTGCAGCTCGTATGATTGAAATTTTGATTATTGTTGCTTCATATTAATTACCAAAAGATATTTCTAAATTCAATTGATTATTTTTTCTTTAAAGAATCGGGAATGGTTTTAGTTGAGGTCATGTTAAAAGTTAAATTGATCGATTAAATATTTATCTGTTTTATTCGCGATGTTTAATTTAAAATTACTAAGCGTTTACGAACACAAGCTAGCATTAACTCAATAATAGTAGTATGGCATTCTATGTCATTGTTTGCTTGAAGTAAAAGTGAAATTGTAAATGAAATGAACGCTCTTGTTATTATTTTTTTCTAATTGCATGTATGCAACATGTTATTGCATTCGGTTTCCATGATGGATATGTTTTACGAGTCTTTCTTTTTCTTTGTGTGTTGCAACACTTGCAATATTATTTCTACTATTTATTTATAACGGTAATTGTTGTTATTAGCAGTTGTTAAAGTAGTGAATAACAACAACAGTAACAACAACGAGAGTACAAGAAACGAAGTGTGCGAGTGAGCTGTTCCAACCTGATAATTTTCACAAATTGTAGAAAATCCATTAAAATGTTATTGCATTTTATTTCTTTCAACTTCTCTCTTTGCATCTATTTCTTTTCATCATTGACATTTCATTCGCCTTGCGAGCTACGAGCCGAGCGCGTTTATATTATTATTTTATATTTAGCGCTAGATGGAGAAATATATTTTGTGCCGGATTCATACGGTTGCAATAGTTTAAATAGAAATGCATCATGTAAATGCAATAGAAAAGCGAATGAAAATAAAATAAGCGTCAAATGTGCAATGAGGTGAACTTCTTCGTAAAGTAATTGATTTGAAATAATTCTGCCGGAGAAAAAATAATAATTCTATTTTAACAGAACGGATAAAATTTATTTTAGAGAATGAGGATGAATTAATATTTAATGTTTGCTAATTATTGAGAATGAATTGGTTATAATTTATCATTTAAAATTAAATTTCTTCTTCATTTTTGAAGAAAATTATTTGCAATTTAGTATGTATTAAATTAAATATTGCTATTATTATAGTAATTTAATACGAAACGGAAATTAATATCACTAAATTTATTTACGCGAATGCGATAACCTCATATCAGAAAATACTTTTGTAAATACAATCACGTATTTAACTGATAACGATATAATTGGTTTATATATGAAAAAAAAAAAAATATGTGAAATGATATAAAAGTTGTAGAAAAACTTTTCAAGATTCAACGAGATAATCGCGCACACTTACTTGTTGCATTACGAGTTTCATCTAGTAATAATCGCTTGCCGCGCTTAATCATTCGTGGGAACGCTGTTGTAATTTAATATAATTTAATTAATTCGGTTTATTAATCGTGATATTTTTTATCGCAATTGAATACATTTTATTTGAATGGCGTAAAATTAAAAAGTAAGGTGTTTTTTGTTTGAATGCAAATACATAATTGCTGTTCATCATGGCATTCAATACTCAGTAATAATCTCAGCCTTGAACCAAAAATACATTTTATTGCATTGCTGCTGACGTATAATACAATAAATATTCTGTGAACTTAATTTACAGAATTACAATTCGTTTGGTAAATGATATCATAATAATATTTAAAGTAGGGAAACTTTTGGGGATTAATTATTATTTACATTGAGCAATAGTACTCAAGTAGGAAATGAATTAACAATGGTTATTTATTGTAATTGCGTAAATAATAAATTAGAAATTATCACATGTGTAAGCAAATAATTATGGCATTTTTATTATTGACCATTACAACAATATGTACGTAAGCAGTTTATAATTAATTCAAAGCTCAGTAATAGAGTGGAATAAAATAAAATTCAATGCAATGTAATTCAAAAAGGTGCAGGAGGAGGTGGAGGAGGAGGGAAATAAGCACAGTGAGTAAAAGCGACGAATGCAAGTGAATCGAATGGCATCTTTAATTTACGATCGTTTAATGCGAACGCGATTGGTGAGCCCAAAGGCAACTCGTACGTAATTTATTGCTCAAATACACATTCAATGGATTCCAACAACCGATACTCGGTTCAATCGCTGTTTTCGGTGTGTGTGCGCGCGTATAATGTTTGCGTATTACTCGCCAACCGCCACCCGCTCATATGCTTATATTATACGCTTGTTTGCGTTTACTTATTATTGATAGGGAACCTAAAATTTCCACTTGCTTCATATCTCCGGGAATTCGCATTTAGCATACTAATATCGATACATTGATAATTATTATATTATTCGTAATAGAGATTTTTACAATTTAATTTGGAATATTACATGAATTTATTGTTGATTTAATGAGCAATAAGATTATTTGCTATTAATATAATTTAATTATGACTTGCGGTTTAATTAACCGAAATTACAATGTATTTTTGGTCTTGCATTTCCGCATAAAAAGTGAACACGCTTAACGTGCACTTTTATCGCATTCGCTTACTTGTTTGCTAAACATATCAAAGTGCATTTGTGTTGTTAACAAGTAATGTTATTTACTTCACACACACACACAAACACACACATATGCTTTGCGTATTACGCGACCTCGATGAATAAAGTGACGCGTTTCATTATTCATAATACAAGTACATACGTATTTTATTCTTTATCTATTATCGACCTATTATGATCGTAATTATTCGGAATATAATTGCCATCTAAACTAACAAATAATTTAAGTAATTATAATTTGAGATAAAATATTAACATTTTAATTGGTGACATTTAAAAAATGATTTTAATTGGAAGTACATATATCAACTATTTAAATATGCAATATTTACACATGATTTACAGATTGAGTAGTGAAATTGCTTTGTGCAATAATGCAATCATATTTTACTCATTATATTGAAATTTGTGTTATTCATGTTCATAATAATAATAATGATTATTATTACATTTGATCGTTTGAACAATTGGCCATTGCAACAGCGTAGCGACAACAAAGCGAGCAATCGCTTTTCATAAATTTTATGCATAAAGATTTATTTGATTGAAATTATAATTGTTTAATTATTGAATTAAATCGCAATTGTTTAAGTCTTTCATCATAATGTACACTTTCATTATGAAGCGTTTATTGGAATAATAATAATTCTATAATTATTATTATTATTGGATATACAATAAGTAACATAATTTTTAAATCTGGGAAATGGATAATTAATCGTATAATTGATTATGAAATGATATGAAATGAAATAACACATGACATAATAGAAAATTATTCAAGGTTTGATTGGAATATCTTACACTTTAACTATTCATCTAGATGTATTATACTTGCAATTTGCTTTTTGCATAAATTTTAATTCAACGTATTCAACAAAAGTTTTTACATTAGAACAAACAACAACTTTACTTTCATGTTTTGGCATTGGAATTGCAACGAATTTGAAAACGCATTGCATGTGTTGTTAATTTAATATTTCAAAACTAACTATTTTGAAATTTAACCATTTGTTTATGAAATATTACTTTAATCATCTGAATTTACATGATGCGATAAATGCATAAAATGACTTAATTTATATTTCTTTTTCTTTTTTTCATGACATGAAATAATAAATAATTTTTTCGTTTATTTTAATTAAACAAAAATAGTAGAAATTTCAAGAAAAAGAAACTTTCAGTGTTTTAAAAATGTGATGTATGTGAGAACAAAGTTGAAATGCATATTAAAATTATGCGTTGGAATTCATTGGTTGGCTACAAGAGAAGCAAGAGTCAAGAAGTCAAACTCAACTTTAACTAACAATCCAACACACACACACACGCACAGGGAGATGAGGAGAAGGAGCATGAGTGAAATAGCTTTCTTTCTTGCTTACTTAAATTAACGTTTACTCAAATTATATTTACTCTGAAGAAGAAGTTAGCTCTCCTCGTCGTCCTTGCTGTTTTTCTCTCTTCGTACTAACATAACATTCATTACATTCAAGCTTACAGCAGTTAATAACCAAGTCGAGCTGTATGCCTGCGCGTGTGTGTGTTTGTAAGACTCTTAGAAGTTGCTTTAAACTGCGTACGAGTTGAGGTGGTGTGCGAGTGTTTTTTAATATATGTATAGGGTGAAATCAATATGAACGTGCATTTGTAGTGAGAGTCAAAGCTCATTTTAACTTAGTTATACAGTTGAACTTTCGCAGTAAATAGGACTCACTCAAGTTCGTATATTCCCTAAGTAATTAGGTACTACTGTAGTTAAATTCAATATGGTTTTGCAACTTTATATCAAGAACGGATTAAATTTATATAATATTAACACAAATTGCTGCCAACTGGAAAGACTTGAAGTTGATTTAAGATATTGTTATTACTAGATTATAATATTACTCGGATTTTTGGAATTTTAATACTAATTATTTCTTTCTTTTGTTTCAGGTGAGTTTTTATCTATTGGGTTCTGATAATCGTTAATTTATGCGTGGTACATGCGTAAGTAATTCAAGATTTACTTTTATTTAATAAACACCATTCGCGGAGATAATTAATTGATGAATCATGGACAACGTATACTAATGATTCATCTAAATTAACATTTAAAATGACATGAAACATTTGAAACATTTTCCTATTTCAAAATAAGCGATTGTTCATAATTTTTTTTATTGTTTCTATGATTTACCCATGTGAGCAAACATGATTATTGATTTATTGCTCTCACCTTGTAGATTAATGAATTAGGAAAGGTGTTCTCGTGTAGTTAATGTGTTATGTTTTTTTCTATCGCGTTGTTGGCAAATTTTTAAATTGATTAATTGAGTAGTTTCGAAGCTTGGGAAAACGGTAAAATTTCAATTTTGTTCGATGTTCAATATAATATTTAGTCATCTCGTATTGACATTGAAATAGATTATATAATTTGTTTATAATTTCATTTATTTGATATTCAATATGCTTGCCATGTTGAACTAAACATAGTTAACATGTTGCAACTTTTTTTGTTGTTCTTTTGAGAATGCCACAATGACGTGGTTGAGTAAATTGACATTAGAAATATATTTTGTCATTATTTGGGTGTACGGATTTTGCGTAATGCGTTTGAGTATTTCGTAATTGTTTAATTTCTTGGCTTTAAGCAATATACGTAAGTTTAGTTATTTAGATTTTCAACTGATAGAAGCAGATGATTTTATTCAGAAATTTATTAATATTTAATTTAGTTTGCGCCGTTCGTATCGGGGAAAGTTTATTTGATTAATTCAGTTATTAAAATGAATTCTTTATTGGTCAATATAGTAATGAGTTGCCCTAAGATGGAGACTTTAATTGTTTTAACATTTTGAATATTTTAAAACAACGCACGTTAATTGTGCTTGGACGATTAGAGTTGCTTAAAAGTCGCGGCCATGATTTCATTACATTTCGTAACATTTGAAACATGGAGACGTTACGCATATGAATACTTTACGAGCAACAATTGCATTAACTCGGTATTAAATGATTTGACATTGTAATAACACACTAATGTGTTTTTTAGCTTTGAAAATGCAGGATTTCTTTCAGTTATACTTTTTTACTTCAAGAAGTTGATACAGAAATCGTGAAAGAAATAATTAGAGTAAATTTATTTTGTTGGAAATAATTTGACGTGTTAAACATTTGTTAAAAATTAATTAAACTCGAAGCAAGACGCTAATTAGAGTAGAGTTGATCTTGAAAAATAAGTATATCATTGTTATACAGTTGCTTACGTCATTATACAATTCAAGTCTTTGTTTCGTTAACCGGTTATTTGCCTTAATATTCATTTTCATAAATTTACATTTAAAATAATAATTGCTTGCGACATAATAATTTCGTTTAAGTGGCTTATCGAGCGTTGAATTGCTGTTTGGTGTACAGTAATAATAATACTGATAATGATTAATCAAAGTACGACTGAGTAAAATGTTATTATTAGTTCGTAATTTAAAAACAATTGCTTTATTTGGTGAGATAGATTTTCGGGAATAATTTGCAGCGAATTATTGATTTCGGGTTCTGAAAGGGGGGATTTAATTAATTCTTTGTATTGGATAAATTAAAGCAACGCGACCTCTCTTGATAAATTATCAATAGAGTGGCATGACTCATGTTTTTAGCTGAAGTAAAATAAATGAAAGAAATAAGGCTGAAGGACCGCTGGTCGATGGCCGAACACGAACATCGTATGTGATGTTCATGTTTTCATAAATCGAATATATATATATGAAAGAAATATGAAAGTGTATTTAAAGCTAGCTCGCGAACACGGCATCGCACACGAGCTGAATAAACATGAAAATCTTACTTTACTTACTTACCTTACTATTTTTATATGTGGAAAGTTTAAACGCGCTGCACACTGTGGAATAAATTTCGACGTTTATCAGCAATTTTTATCGCTCACAACATTAACAAATATTAACTTTATTGTATGTACATACATATGCATTCCATAGTATTTGGGTCATCACTCATGATTTTCAACCGAATTTATTTTATATTACTTTACAACATGTTTTTTATTTTGGGAAATATTATTTTGAAACGCGCAACTAACAGGAATTTGAGAGAAATGTGCTTGAATTATTTAAAATGCAATTTTATTTTAATTAAACTAATGCATAACTCGGGCTTTTGTGAAATTTCATGGTTAAATAGAAATATATTTTTCATTGGAATAAAATACGAAGAACAAAGCAGAAATTTAATTAGTATGAATTATTGTCTTTTATTCGAAGAGAAATTCATGGTAGTATTAAAATGAGGGAAATATCAATAGAATTTATATTAAAATGACTTCACAAAATTCCAGGATATTCTATTTTAGTCAAATGTATATTGGGTTGGGTATTTTCCAAGTTATCATTAATATTAAGTGAATACGATAGAGTTAGTGTGTACAATAATTCGTCTTGAAATGTATTCGTATTCGTCCTTATCACAAGTACAATATAAAATAATGCGTATAATTGCAGGCAGATAAACGCTATACATACGAATATGAATATGAACGAAATGTGAGTGAGTGATAAGAGAACTGGTTGATAAAACTGTTTGCAATTTATTACAGGTTGATTGATACAGAGGAAGTTTTATTATGGCTTTTTGATTAATTAATTATGAACGCAAATTTCGGTTAAATATATTTTCGATAGACATCGGTTCGAATCAATATAACTCATGCATGCATTTGTATTTTAACAATAATTCATTACGTGCTTCGGTGGTTGCATACAGTATGGTACAAGTAGCCCATATTTGATCAATAATTATTTTCAAAGTTTGATGACTGTTTCGCGGAATCCAAAATTTGGTACAAATGCATAATTTGGTGGTGGATTTCTTGGCGTTGTGGCATGTTTGATGGCATTAAAATTATAATTACAACATGATGAACATTAGACACATTTACGTGCATTCATTGTGATACTAAACGAATGGGTTATTGAGGCGCAAACATTGGGAGAAAGCCACAAATACTAATGGAATGAACTTAATTGAATTTCCGCTTTTGTCCGTTCTGTTTGAGTTGTCTTTCACTCGCTCTCTCGCAGCTGTAACGGCCGAGTGCTTGCTTCTTCTATAACTGATGTTCATTTTCAATCCGCCTTGCTTGCTTGCTGGCTGTGTTTTATTAACCTATTGCTCGATTGTTAGATAATTCAAGAAGAAGTTGTTGAAGCATTGATTTAATAATGATTAACAATGAACAAGCCATTTAAAATTAACATTTCGAAATGTTTTACGAAAGAATTTTATTCACGATTTTTAATTTTAGTTGTAATTGTCAAAAGACAGGTTGATAATTTCAAGAACTTAATTAAATAGTTAACTTAATTTAGGTGACATTTTGCAATGATGTCATCTAAAAAGCAATTAAACATAGATAAAACGAAAGAGGAGTAGGGAATTAAATTCATATTGAAAAGGCTCAGTTGGAATTCTATTTGAGGGAGATATTAAGGTAAAAATAGATGAGTGAACAAGAAAATAGATAAAACTTTATTTATGAATTGATTGAACAAACAGAAAAATATCTAAATATAATAAATTGGACGGGAAGATATATACAGTGCAAGAAAGACGCAAACTGAAGCATGATGCGTATTTATATTAGACGAGTACGTATTTCTTGGCCTAAGAATAGGCAGTGCGTGTGTATTTCATTTTGTATTTACATACATTACATGCCGGATTCGAAAATAGCATCTAATTGCTTTCAATAACATTGCTCGAAACGAAGAAGGCAAGCGGGCGCACTCGCAACCCAATTTAAAATTACTTTTTAGTAATTTATACGACGACTTGCAAAATATCTTAATGAATTAAGTCGGTGTAATACATAAATTTTATTTTGCTACATTTTAATTTTTAAATTGCTTTTATTTAGAACGCGTTCTATTTATTTCTGTTCTACTGCATCATTTTAATTAATGGGTGGTGCGCACATTATGAAATTATAATTAATTTTGAATAATCCAATATTTATATTGTTTTCATGCGCAGTTATAATTTAATTCTCATTAACAAGCGTCAATTTGCTATTGTTTGTAATTTTATGCGTAAGCGGTTGCATACAGTAGCATGCTACTATTAATAAATAATAGTTTCATGTTTCAAGCATTGAATAAATTAAACATACATTTATTTTTCAAATAAACGCACGAACAATGTAATTACTATATAATAATTTATAACGAAATGGATAATGTTTTATTAATTTAAAATTTCTTTTGTTTCAGGTGAGTTTTTACATTTTTATATACACTTTTCACTCGAGGGAAATCGTAAAATGCGAAAGTCGACGGCGAACGTATGTAAAATTTAATTTTTTACGACCTTACAACTTTTATTAAATTATTAGTTCGGGATAAATGGAAAAATATTTTCGCGCGATCATCGGGCATCGGACGCGTGCGAAAAATCTTTGAAGGCAAAGTTGAGCGCTGCTTTAGATTCACTTTTAATGCGAATTGATTGCTAAGAAGAGGGGCAGCAAAGCGTTTGGTTCATTGGTATTGGAATTACTTTTCGCCAACTTTTGCGTGGTGGTGGCTTTTCTAGTTAATTTTCTATGCTTTGTCTCGCTTCTTCCTATCGTTGGTAGCATTCGTTTGAAAATTCGCGTGCGCTCGTTTCGTTTTAAATCATTTCAATTGAGCGCTCTTTGTTTTGATCGCTCGTCGCTTTGAATTGGATCGCATGTTTTCCTCGCGGTTTTTCCTGTCGCGCGCAAAGGCGAACGCTTTTTGTTTCGATCGAATCGAAAGCGAGATGGAATGAAAAGTGGAGTTGCACACGTGTGGGTGTGTTATCTCGCTTTGGTGAAGCGAGCGAGTGAGATGGCAAGAAGGATGGTGGTTGTAAAAGTATGGAAACTCTGTAAGCATTCCCGAATTTACCCTCGCATTACGTTTTAGAGCCGGCACGCGTTGACTGAGAGAGATGCGCGTATTCGTAGGTTTGCAGGATGGGCAAGGATGCGAACGTAAAATAAATGGATCTTGAATTTGATTCGTTGGTAAATTTATAATGAAAACTTTTCAATCGATATATATATTTCTTTTCTTCTACTCCTTTATTCGATCGTTGCGTCTTTGTCTTCAGAATACTCTTTCGGCTTTCGGTACGATGACAGAAATGTAATATTTTCTTTCACTTTGACAAATAAAGACCAACGGAACAAATCGGACAGGCGGATAATTTCGTAATTAATTGAATTGTTATCAAATTATTGTCTGTTTATGAACGTATAATATCTAGTTATTATTAATTAACACGGAAAAAGACAAACGTGTTTTCCTGTTTGCCACCCACAACCCCATACCAAACGCACTGCACTTTATCATTTTCAAAGGAAATGCCACATGATAAGTATATTTTTTTAGAAACTGATATTTTCATAAATTACAAGCGTCGGAAATAAATAGAAAATAATTATTTCATTAATTATTGGATATTTGATAGGGTGATTTCAGACAAGAAGAATTTAATTAGTAGTCATTTTAATTAGTTAATTAAATTCGTTTGATATGAAAGGACGAGTGGAATAAAGGACAACGTGTAGAATTAGAGTTTGAAGAATAATAGGTCTAGTAGTAGGAGCGAAGCATACATAGAAAAGCAATATTTGTGTTTGAGTACAGGTTCTCGAAACTTGTGTCTTTATTCACGTTTCGTGCGCGCACGCACACATCAATTGCGTGACATTTCGGGGGCGGTGGGTGCATGTATGTACGTATAGCGGGGATGGTGTGTGAAACTTTGTTGAAACAGTCATTCCGCGTTTTCGCCTATTCGATGCATTCTGGCGACTGTGGCGGTGGCGGCAACAGCGCCAACTGTTGGTGTGCAATGACGATTTCCGCAATGTTGCCGCTCCTCATGGCACATTTAATATACCATACGTACACGGTAATCGTGGAAATTCAGAATGCACATGGAGGAAATGTGTATATTTTTGTGGAAATTGTATATGAATAAGAATGACGGAAATGAAATGAGATGTACAAAGTTGTACGGTGCCCTAAAGAGAAGGGCGGTGTGTGGGAGAAGGAGACCGGCGGGGAAGAATGAGGGCGGCGGATGTTTACCCGTTATATGCGTGTGCGCCGGAAAGCGGCGGGTATATTAGTTGTAAAACAAATTTCCGCGACTTTTCACCTAAATGCATTTTACCGCCCTGTCAATGTTTTATTATAATCGTTTCATACGCGCTGGTTTTGTGATATTTATTTCTTGATTGTGATATAAATTTTATGCATTACAATTTGCTCATAATGAAGTAAAATCTCGTAGGAATTAATTTAATTATCAGATGCAAATTATCTCAGAAATATCCGAAGACACGAGTCTGGTTTTAGGTCGTTATAATCAAAATTTAATTAAAAATGAGATTAAGAGTATTCATAATTTATTTTGGGAATTAATTGAATTATTATCCTTTAATGCGGATTGAATGTTATTAATAATAATTACTTTGGTAACATTAGTAAATTTAGTGCATTTTCGAATTCTATCCGAGTTGAATAACTTACCACTACACATTAACACAATCTGCACACGATTGCGAATTTACAACATAGAAGGGCAATATGCACACAAGTTTGCAAGAAATGGCTTTGCGCTGTATGTAGGTGCAGAATGCGTGTATAGTTGTGACGAGGAGAGTGAGGATTCGTGCATTTAATAGGCGAGAATACAGATGTATTTTCACGTTGTGCATATATGTATTAACAAGTTGCAATGTGCTTTCCTCTCCGCGTACAGCAGCATCAAATACGGGTCGATAAAACGCGCGCGTCTGTTTGAATTTGGCTCTGAATGGAAATTTGGCAGCGACGCGGTGTTGCGGCTGTGGCGGCTTCAACCACCCTCCGAGAGGGTACAATTCAGGCGCCCCCAACTTTGCGTCGTGCGTACGTATGCGTGTTGATGCATTTAACTGGTTCAGTAAGCATATGCATTATGTGAATATTTTGCTTAGAAAAAACATAATAATATCCAAAGTAGAAGGATTTTAGAAGAAGTTTTTTTTTTAATTTTCTAAATGATGATTTTATTATTCATGACTTGCGTCCTGAATGTAAGTCATTCTCATCTATCATGATATATGAATATTTAATGAATACAGAAAATCTAGGTATTATGGCTAATTATTTATTTAAATTTCTACAAGTAAAATATGCTTTGAATATTTAATTCATCAGTTTTAATTTTACCGTTTCATTCGGGTTATTTAAATTTGATTTGTTATCCCTTGGAGTAATTAGTAACGATTTGCGTGTCGGATCATTATTATAATTGTAATTGTACGATATGCAATATCAATTTAAAATTTGCGCAAACATTGATTGCGTTTGTGTGCGATAAACTAATAGCATATTGAAGTAAATAAACGAAGCCAAATTCGGAATTGAATTGAGCAGCAAGCACTCAACCGAAACGAAACCGATGCAAACTAAAGTGCGGTCGAAGTCGATCCTAGAGTAGCATGGATGACTGAGAACGAACGCGAATGCCATGGGGGGCAGAGCATGGGGCAGAGGGAGAGATAGAGTGAGATTTGTGTAAAGTGAAATTGCAAATCCATACAAACTCTACAGTGCGCTCTTCACTTACATGCTAATATAAAATAAATACATGTAACCTTTAATATTGATCACGTATATTATTGCGCATTAGTAATACTGCGAGCGGTTCAATGTATGGAGTAGTTGAATGTAGTTTGCAGGCGGTTGTGACGCATTAAATTATATTATGGTTTTATGAATGCCTGCCTGCTGTAACTAGCACATAACTAACAAGTTAATTTGATTGCTTGTTATTAGATTATGAAATTGGCAACTACTTACTTACTTACTTACTTTTAGTTTACTTCTCGTTACTAACTTTGTTGGAATTGGTTTGCGACGTTTTAATATTTTAATTGGGGTTTATATAAAACTAAAAGGGTTTTAAATATTCGTTTAGTATGTTTCGGTATTACGTAGAATAATTTCGGTTTTGAAAAAGTTTTAATAATGAAACAAAAGAAATTTCCGAGTATAATAACTTATTTTTCATACTCGATGAATAAAAGCAACAATTTTTAGGCATTTTCATTAAATGTAAAATATTTCATATTACATTAGTTGAAACATTTTTTTTATAGTTGATTGTCCTTTTTGAGACCTTGAAATCTCCCTTCAGGACGACTAACTGTTATTTATTTTGTGAAAGGACGAAAGGAGGCTTCGTCATTGATGTATTTACATGAATATGTATGAGAATTTGAGCAACAAAAAATGCCATCCAAAGCTTTTGCTGTTTTATTTACAAAACGAGCAAAAACATAAAACACAATGAAAAATTGTTTCATCATATTTTTTTATTTGATGAAATATTAGATAAAATATTTTGCGGTAATAGCCTTCAAAGTTGAATTAATTTAGATATCAGGTAATTTCGCGATCAGTTTTTATGGCAATTTTGCATCAATAAATAATTTCATATATTTCTAATAAATTAAATTATTCCTGCCTGTTAAAAGTACCACACCAATATTGCAAATCTAGTAAATATTTTATGATGTTTTAATCCACCCTTGGTTATATTGTTTAAATAATACACATTTCTCTTTTAAATTGTGTTTGCAGTCATAGTTTATTTATATTTCAGTATTACACATTTTTTTAATAAGTTTGCAGTTTATACGCAGAGGAAATTGAAAAGGTTATTACTGAAAACAATAGTAATTTTAAAATAAATTTTTACGCGTTAAATTGGATTTATAAACCATAAAATATTTTGTTTTACTTTTAGCAATGTTTAATTAATTCATTGTTCAACTTTTTCAATCAATGTTGCTCGTTTAAAATAGGATGCAAAAAAATAAAATATATTAATTAATTTCACAGTTATGAACTTTTCCGATCCAAGGCACAAATTACGTGAATAATTCATTAGGGTGGGTGGGGGTGGAAAGTAATTAAAATCATAACTTTAATTTAATAATAATATAATAATTAATTATCCAAAGTAGTTGGAAATTCTTTACTTGCATTCTTTTGACGGTAATATTTCGAAAATTGCAACACATTTGTGCGTAGTTTTAATTAAATTTCATTAAAAGTTTTCTTGTTAAAACCTGACAAATACGTAGATTATGAGTGCACTTATGTAAGCGCGTATTTTGCTCACTTTAGCACATGCATGCCGCTCCCTGCACACGAATCGCATTAGCATTGCAAGCGACTGAGGTAAAACAGGATGGGAAGAAAGTAAATAATATAATTGCAACTAGTTTTCATATTAAATTCGGAGAACGACTCATCGTAGAGTAGAAAATACGGAAAGCGGAATACTCACACAGATAATAATTGTACGAATAGAGCGGCATTCGAAATGCGAAGGGTGGTAGAACAAGAAAGAGAGAAGTAATGTGCAAAAGCAAAGTCAAACTCGAAGCTTTACGAGCTTTTTGCAGGTTGAGTGAATTTTTAACTTCACTAAGCGAATAAACGGATGAATAAATGAAACGAATGTTAAAAAAGCAGCAAGCTCAACGATAAGAGAAGGATTAATTTATAATAAAATGAATAGAAAGGGGTTGAATCTGAAGCATTTAAAACTTATTTATTTAAAACGTGCTACGATTATGTTCAGGACATAAAATTTATAATGCGGAATATTATTTAACGTCATATCGTATTTTATAAAATATTTTATTGAACATCCTGAAAATAATAATGCTTAAAGCATGCGGGCATCATATTGAATGTGTTTCTGTGTTTTCACAAGGGCTGCAATCGGGAAATGGGGGAATGAAAGGCAAGCAGCTGGGGGATGGTTGAAGATGAAAGTAAACGCAATGAGCGCAAAACAAGGAAAGCAGCAATTTATTCGACGTAAAGTAATGAAACAGAGCGAGTTGCTCGACTTTCCTGTGGGGGGCGGCGGGCGGGGGAGGCTTGCCAAGAAACGTGTGCGCGCGCGTGCAAGTGAGCGCGCAATAGATAAACGAGGTACTCGAATAGTTATACAATGTAGGGGTGGGCGATGGTGAGTCCACGAGCAAGCAGGACAAACGTATTTGCGCGAGTCGTATCTTGCGGAAAACGGTCGAAGGACGAGGGAGATGTGTGTGTGTATGTGGGCGATATAGGAAAAGAAAAATGTTGATCACATTTCTTCCTCTTCGTTCCCCTTTCATTCGTTTGCTGTATTTGTTGTGGACGCGTGTTGCACACAAATGCACCTTGATATTTTCTTACTTTTCCATACAGTGTGTTGACATTTTAAACTTTTCTTTCATTCAAATAAGGATAATTTTGGGAATATCTCAATATAAATACTTTAATTAATGCGAAGTTAATTTTTTTATAAGTCGCAATAAAAATATAAAAATCTCTTTAATTTTCCGATAAAGAAATCGAAATTTTATTGAGAAGGAGAATTAGGTAATTAGTTTGGCATGGATTTTGATTAGATGGATAACAAAAGATTTTCTACTTTATATAGACACAAAAAGTAATTCTATAATAGTTTACCGCCTCCTTTCTTGCATCGTTACCGCATTATAGATACTCGCGCTTTGTTTTTCGGGGGGTAGTTTATGCACGCTCGTAAATGCATTAGAAGGGAATAGCCACAGGACGAACGAGTGGTGGGGATAGGTGCAACGCGTTAGCGGGCAAGGCTGGTGGCGACATTGGTTGTGTGTGTGTGGGGACGGCAAGCAGGGACGCTGGTGGTGGTGGCAAGACGGGAAATAGCGCAATGGAAAGTTTCATTTCAGTTGGAGTTGCACACACGACTATTACACTTGCACGTCGCGAATGCTCCTTGTCTAACATGCTGCGTTGCGATGGTTAAACAGAAGGAGAAGGATAAGAGGTAGTTGTGTGCATATGCGACAAGGATACACGTACAACATTTCGGGATACAAATGGGAATCGAGTCCCTTTGCTCGCTCACTCGCACGCATTAAAATACCGGCTATCTTTTTATCTTTACATGCAGTCTGCATACGTAGATCGTTGCGTCTTGCTTCAACTCGCTGCACGGCTGCTGAATTTGTCATCCTTTTTGCGCTGTAACAATGAGAATAAAGGGAGAAAATAAAAGGATAATAGCAACCAAGGAATAACTGCAAATAGGAAAGTAACGCATTGAATGACAAAGAAGAACAAAAGATTGCCGCGTGCGCGCGCGCTCGCTCGTCCTGTATTCAGTGAGCGTACTTAATGCTCAATGAAAATATAATAAACAAATGGAAAAGACTTTTTTATAAAACGCAAACAAAGAAACAAAAGATGGCTGATAATTAAAATTAGTTCAGAGTTCGTTCGGTCGTCTGCCTTGAAGGATTAAAATGATATTTTATTATTCAGGTTTTTGATTAATTATAAGTTGTTTATGTCGCATTTTTATGCAGCATAAAATTTCTGCTTTGGTCATTTGGTTGAATCCAGCGGGGGTTTGTCTATTTTAATGAAATGAATGTAATTTTAAAATAACTATACTTAAATTAATTAAATTTATGAAATGTCAGTTATATCATATTGATATAGTAAAATTGGCTGAAATTGAATTAATATTTTAACCAATGTATTATGTAAAGCGAGAAACTCCAAGGACAAAGGATAATAGAGTAGGGAGTTATCGTGAGTGTGAAAAGAGGGAACGAGCGAGAGGTTATTTATTGATTAAATTTAATTTCACGTATTGCTGCGCGGTACAATTGCCGAGCAAATTAATTAATTTCGTTAACATGTATAATTATTTTTGATTATTTATTCAGCCGTCAACTTTTTTTGGGGTTTTAACTTTATTTACTTATCAAGATTTAGTTATGGCTTTTTTTCTTGTGAATTTAACGAAAAATTCTGAAAAATTTGTGTAGGTATCAAAACCACAAATTTATTACAAAATCACGTTGAGCTATAATCTCATTCATAATTAACTTGTTGTTGGTATAAAAGTTAGCATTTTGTATTAATCTACGGTTGGAACGTGGAGTTGAACATTATTAAGCATATATAATTCTTCTTTTATTCGCGTTGAATTTATAGTGGAAAAGATATGAAATAATATGGGGTAGTAAAATGTGTAAGTAATGAATTTCGGTGTTGAATAAGCTGAAATATCACGAAGAGTTGGCCGGCAGGGTGGGTGTGCGCGAGAGAAAAGGATAACGACGGGAGTCAGCTAGAGTTGCCTGGCGCTCTGGAAGTATGCAGGAGCAGGAAGAGCAAAGATGAAAATCAATTTCCCGGGCATTTGCGAATCATCATTGCAATCGTTGCGCTCTGCATTTTGCATCTTTGTTCAATTCCAGCTCTTGAAATATGTTTAACATTCATAATATTTGAATTTTTATCCGTTTTTCTTCTTTTTAAATTTATTTCAAGAGAGGCGAGTATTGTATAAATGTCAGTCGTAAAATTGGAACATACTGTATAACGTAGTATATATGCAGTGCATGCAAATTCAATATTCACTTACATACACACTTCATTCGTGTATGTGTAATGGAATGGTTCCTATTTTGCTTATTCAATCATTCCACAAGCAATTTGCCCATTACGAATGCATATGAAACGTGGAATCGCGTTATTGTTTCTGCATTATCAACGATTATCAGTCATCATCATTCTCTCAATTCACTTTTGATCCCGCTTGATTTCCTTGTGATTATTTTTAATTACTTGTCATTTATTTTGCAAATGATAAATGCGCTGATAAAGATTGATTTGAGGGGCAAAGAGGGGGGCAAAATGAATATTATAAGCGGATACATTTATTCATAAATTTATATGAATTCAAATGATTATAATTTATTCATTGAATGCACGT
Source organism: Aleochara curtula (assembly GCA_963978815.1). Classification (NCBI taxonomy): domain Eukaryota; kingdom Metazoa; phylum Arthropoda; class Insecta; order Coleoptera; family Staphylinidae; genus Aleochara; species Aleochara curtula. Next base: position 8,496,183 of record OZ022221.1, on the reverse strand, counting down.
ATTTATTAGGCTGTATACTGAATCAAATCAATATTTTATTCGCACTCACATACACTCATGCAGTCAAGGATTACATAACTGTAATAATGTGATAGTTCATTATAACCGATGCTGATGTTCATTTATTTAATGAATACGTTCTGTTGCAATTAACAGTTTTCAAATATTAATTAATTCATTCGTATATTGATTTTTAGAGTATCATTATTACATTTAGAATGTTGGTAGAGTATTGCGGAGAATAATAACTAATTAGTTTTTAAACTTAATATCGTGGCGCTGTCATAATATATTTTAATTAAATAATACATTAAACCAATTACAAAATTTACTTTAACGTGCTAATAAAACACAAACAAAGGTCACTTGTCATCCACTCAAGGATGACACGGCCATAACGCTCTTGAAGGATAAGAGGAGGGTAAAAAGACAAGGAGAATCAGTGCTTTTATTGGCTTAATTCAAGCACTTAATGATTTTACGTCAAGCGAGCGTAAAGCCTCGATTAAAACCCTGCTCTTGCTGGATGAATTCGGATTCTTTTGGTTTTATTTTGTTTGTTCAAGGTATTTATATTTTGTTTTGCTGTTGTCGTAGAACAGGAATATTTTGCTGAAGTTGAAGATGAAACAAATGAATGTATCTAGGTTGGTTTGATTGCACGTGCGGCAGGAGTAAATAAGTATTATTTGTGCAAGAGGGGGGTGAGTAGGTAGGATAACGAATGCAGCGTATTGTGTATTATTAGTGGGTAAAGCTCGAGGTTACAGGATAACAACAGCGGAAGAAGGTGGCGGTGGATGAGGGGGGGTTGGATTCGTGTGGGAGATGAAAAACGTGCGCGTGCTTATAATGTGTGCTCTGTTGCGTCTAATGCGCTCTCTTTGACGGCCAGGGGCAAGGGAGGGTGGCCGTTCAGCGAATAGTAGCAGCGGCGGCGGCAAGCCGCGGCAATGGAGCTGCTGGCTGCATCCAGACAAAATGATGACGCGAGATGAAGGGGATGCTTTATGCCATTACCGTTTATAGCTTTTCTTTAACATTCAGCGTTCAGCTGCTTCTTTTCAACTTTCTTGTCAAAAGTTTTTGCGCTTTCTTTCCTTCGCAACGATCCGTTTTTCTTGCGTGCTCGGATTTTTACGCCAATTCAATATAATTTTATTTAATTTAATCACAACGTTCGCTCGTCTTTTATTTGATAAAAAATCAGGGGCACTTATAGAATTAATATCAAGGAAAGATGGAGATGGGAAAATGAATTATTAAATATGTGCGGATAGTGAAACATTATATGGTTAACTTTGGACAATGTCCAAGGATTAACAAAAGGATATGCATATTGGAATCATTGACAACCTTGTCTTTCTAAGGGATGATGTAATTCCATACTTATGCGCCTACGTAGATAACGCCCACGTAACGTAAAAATAACGTATGCACGTGAATCTTTTTTAGTTGGCGATTGGTATTTTTGTTTCATTCATTTTGCTTCTCCTATTTCTTTTGCAGCTATTGTTAACCCCCCTTTAATTCGTTGTCTCTTTTCGCATTCGTTACGTATGTGTTTATTTATTGGGGAAGCTATCGCATCTCTTCATCGTCCTGTGTCTCAATTATACGATAGCGTTGTGCTGGTCGCAGTCGCTTGCTCTTTCCATTCGAGCGAACAAGGACGAAATATGCATGTATAAATGGCGTGCGAGAGTGGGATGGAGGACGGGGTAAGGACGAACGTGGCTACTAAGGGTTTGCCAACCACTCACTCCTGTTGCCATGCTCGACGAAGCAAAATTCCTTCTTCGTCTTCTCTTCCACCCCTCCTCCTCGTCGTGCTATTCCTTTTTCTCCTTCCGGTTCGCGTTCATGTTTTAAATTACCCCATTTTACTTCGTTTTGTCTTATTTCATTTCAAGCAAGTAAATTCTAATTTATTAAAAGTTTTGTTTGTTAATTACAAATTATTTAAAAGGATTAGCCTTTTTAAAAGTTGGCGTATTTTATTATATTTCATTAATAATTTAATTGGAATGCAACGCTCATTTGTAATTTATTTTTGTTATTGATGAGCAATAATATTATTTTGAAATTGAATTGCTATTGCATTTAATTAATGAAATAATTGCATTTCGTATTTGATTTTGATTAAAAGTGATGGATGAATATTTGCGCAGAGTTGCTGGGAGTTGTTTATCTCTTTTAGTTGATCAGGAAAATAAAAGAGATCGAAATATATTTATTATACATCTCGCGATCTAGTCAAATAAGAAGTGGAGGAAAATTGAAAATATCAGCTTTGGTGTTGCACTTGGTTCGAGGAAGAAGGAGAAACGGTTATTGAAAAACAATAAAATGTGCAATAAATGCGCACAGCGTTGTGTCCTTGCTTCCTGTTCTATAACATTCTTCGTCCGTCTATTTCCTCCTCGCTCTTCCGCACTACCGGAAGGGATCAGTTCATGTAAAGGACGCGTGGCACACTCGAGGACAGCTCGCCGGCCTTTTTTGTCGTTTTTTAACCACCCCACTTCTTTCCTCCGTGCTCTGTAATTCTGTTTTTTCTGCTGTCTTTTCAGGTCTTTTTCTTTGCTTATTTTATTTAATTTGAGTGCATTTCCCGTAAAATATATTTTTCATGTTTATTTCATATTATTTTTTTTACGCGTTGACACATTTTTTAACTTACTTTTATCGACAGTTTTTATATTTCATACAAAATGCGATATTTCCTTATTATAAAAATGGAAATTTCAGTGTGAATTATTTGAGATTTTAATTAAGCATATTTCTCGGGGGATTTATTTGGTAATTCTGAAAATTTACTCTGAATGGAATAAATAACATATGATTTGATATTTACTTAATACATTATTAGAATTGAGCCGCCCCCGAGTCGCGCGCGTCGGCACTTTTATCAGTAAAGCAGTAGGTGTAAAATCAATAAACTGCCGCCCGCCAATTCCACGCTGGCAGCCCATTTCGCCGAATCAAAAGATTACGTACGGCAAGGAGCAGCGCACACGCTGCCAACCCTCAATTGCCGCCGCCGTCGTCGCTGCTCCTTGGCTCCGTCTCGCTCACTTTGGCTCTCTTTAAATCCTTATTTCTTTCTTTCTCCTCATTCTTTGCGCGACTCGTGCTGCAAATAACTTGAGTGCGGGGGTGGGATGGGGGAAAGGACGTACTTAAAATGTTTATGCAAACAGCAAAAGGAAACAAGTTATAATTTTCTTTTCTAAAATTACTTTACTACAATATTTTATGAAAGTGAGTAATGTAAGTTTTCCACTTTGCTTGAAAATTAATTAAAGTTTTATAAATAGATTTCGTTAACGTAATTGGAAAAATGCAAAGAACTGCTTGAGTGTTTATAATTAAAATTTACTTTTTAAGAAGAAAATCCTTAATTGTAATATCAGATGAAAGTTGAAAGATTAATTTCTACCAAACGAGGAGTAATATGATATGGGTGATTAATTAAGTAATTTTATAAATTTTATCTTTGTTTCAGGATGAGGTGCTGGCAATATCCGAGAAAGTGGTGCTGCGCGTCGAGGATTTAATCACATGGATAACACTCGATGCGGAATGGGGATGGGGGCGGCCGGCCAGGTACGTCGAATGCACGAACGACGCGCTCGAAATACCGGAGCCGCGTATTTCGGCGCGACTCACAGAAAGCTCACTGGATTTCTCCGATGTGGAGCGCGAGAAAAAACTTTCAGGTGAGTTTACTCTCTGCATACCATTTGCCTGTTGTTTTTGTGCTTTGCATTCGTTTATCTATTATCGCGAAAGAGGAGAAGTCCTCATCAATCAGCGCCTGTATTTTAAATCTATGGTGGAATAATCAATGGCAATATTAATTAATTTTTTTTTAATAACGCGACGATATTGTACATTTATTAGTTGGTAATATTCACTTTGTGGCTGAATTAATGTCAATCACAGGAGGAGACAAACGTGTTAAAAGTTTGCAAATTAAACAACGCAATTAAATTTTATACACACGGCTGGCACGAACTTTAAATCGCAATTGTTTATGACATATTGAATAGCGGGGTGACGGCGACGAGTGGCCCGCCAGTTGCAGAAGTTATCGGAGTTTGTTGCCGTGTTTCGGTGGGGTATAGCAAACTTTATTTATCGACATGCCATATCGAACAAAACACGTTCGATGGTGCGCAAGCGCCAACAATTTATAAGATTATTAAACGTTGGCCAAATACACTTGTTTGATCGCTATAAATGATGGGAATTGATCTACCAACTTGCTTCCCTGCCTCTCGCTCTTTCTCTTTCTCTTTCTCTTTCTGATCTGGGCTCGGGGTTATAAGGACACGCGAAAGGAGTCTAACAAATTTCATTCAATTAGGACGCATGAATAAGTCAAATCGCAAACAATGTGTATGAATTTATTGCCATTTAATTGCAAAATCCAGATAGGGAATCAATTAGTTGCGAATTACGTAAAACAATTTTGTTCTTATTTGCTGTTTTGATAATTAATTAACAGAGTTCGAGGAAAGTTGCATCTGTTTCCAATTCCATTTTATGTGACGCGTATTACACAGTTCGTGGAAAATCTATTGTCCGTCTGTTAAAACGCTATGAATGGAATTCAAACGAAATGTTTACTCTGAAAAATTGAAAATGGAAACCTGAGGTGAAATGCGTTGACAATGCGCACATTAATTGAGTGTGGGTGGCTTCCATTTGGATTACGGATAAAGATTTTATTTTTATTATTTCTATGTCGGCCGTGGAATTTAGTTATTGCGAAGCGGTAAACAAATATTTATTGTCATCATGCGGGTTGCGAGTATTGTGTTTCACTTGACATATATTTTAAATATGATGCAATCGGTAGATAATTTCATTTATTTAAACGTGAAAATAAATCCTTGCTTGAGTTTTATTGATTTTGCTCCAGTGTTCCACGTGCTCGCTGGCGGGGTTGTAGAACTATGTGTATGCAATACACATATTGCCGACGGCGGCAGTGGCAGTGTCGGCGGCAGCATCATTATTTTTCTCACTTCTTTCCGAGCGTTTGAAAGTCATGACTGGCAAAATACTTTTGCATTGTGCACTTAATTTGAATATACATTTAACATTTCGGGCGTAAAGCAAATATATTGAATACATAGTTTTCCACTTAATTAAGTTATTTATTAATATACTTTTGAATATAACATATGAATATTGGATTTAGTTCACAATATGCGAAAATAATCGATTTCGTATTTGAATAATAATAATAATAGCAGTAAAACAAATTTCGAATTGCAAAACGCCGAAACAAAGCGCTTAATATAACAAAGCATGAAAGTATAATCGCGCGAATGAAGTACGATGGAATGTCGCCATAATGTGGCGAAAAATATAATAAACTTGTTTGGGACAGTTATATCGTAAATTTTGAAACGTTCCTTTCTTCTCGTCGTCGCTTAACGACTCGCCTTCTTCTTTGTGCCCGGAATATATTCAGGAATCGGTTCAGCTGGCGGTTGAATGCAGCAGATCATCACATAACTCGGATGACATTGAATGCTGCAAATAATGATTGTGGTGCGCGAATGTGTTAATTTCTAAATGCTATGCGGACTATTAAATTATTATATAACTCACTCGCTATTGATTTCCCCACGACAGGATGTATACGGCATACATTTGCAGGGTGTGCTGGATTTTCCGGTCTTCCCGGAGAGCGCCAATTGTTTGTATAGGGATGGAACGATGGCCGTTTGCGCGACAATCAGCGTCAGTGCCAAAATAAGCACACATGCTTTGATGCTAGCCATAGTTCTCGAATACGTATCTGCTAATATTTACCACAATTTGATTACTCGTAAGAGGTTAAGCGTGAACTGGCCGGGAAACGTGCATTTGTTTGTTTATTTATACTCCATCGGGGTCTACCGCAACTGATGAGGTAGGAATAACTCGTTTGTTCAATATGAGCGCGCTCTGTATCACTAGCATACACAACACACATGAAATTGTCGCGCAGGTGAGAGCAAGAAACTCAGGTAGAGATAGCTTTTTGTATTTAGTTTTTTTTAGTTGTATGAGTTTTGTTTGCTAAAAGCAACGGACAAACTCATGAATTCGTGCAAGGTTAGCAGTACGCATAGGTAACATTAATACTATTTTTGCATCACTTTTTTTCCAATGAAAAACATGCGCGTAATACGCGTGAGAGATGAACAATTGCGAAACGTGTAGAGCCATTAATCTATGTGTTTTCGAATAAAGAGCAAAAACATTGACACATTTTTATGTACAAAGCTCATAATTAAATCTTATGATTCACAGTGACGTAGGTACATTAAAGCGCACAATTAGCGTGGTACTATTATGAGTAGTTGCGCTGAATAATTGAGTTAATACGGCTATTATTTAAATAACAACGGTGGGAAATAATAATCAATGAGCACTAATTTTCCGGAAATATCTAAGTGATGAATGAATTTAGAGAAATAAGGGAGGTTGGATGACGTTTCAAATTTCCGGATAAGTTATGAACGAATTAATACAATGCACTACATTGAAATTTTATAGGTATATTGACGGGAAATGAAGAGCAGTTAAATGCAATTATGCTTACGCTTTGCAATGAAGTGCAGTGCAGTCGATTGAAGCTTTGAATTACGTGTGCGCCTCGTGCGGTAATTGCTACTGACGTGAATGCACTTTTCTCTTTGGGATGCAATTGAAAGTTGATGTGCTCTATATATGTAGTTTGAGACGATGAGAGTTTTCAAGTAATTAGAAACACTTGACGAAAGTTGAATTGCTTAACAAATAGAATAATCTTCTTATCGCAGTAATTGACACAATTATTTTTCGAAACTTGATGATAGTTATCCAAAATTATATTACATTTGGATTGCGACAGAATATTTGAAATATTTGTTTGGGCGGAATGGGTATTGTTATATTAAAATTAGCAATAAATTTACATACAAAAGAAGACGGTCATCGATTAAATAGATATGTAGTAATTTGTTTTGTAATGCGTAACGTGTTTCTTTAAAATTGTAGTTCATATATGAATATTGTAAAGTTGTTGGTCACGTTCGTAAAATTGAATTAAGAATTACTCGCAGTGCTGTGCGGTTTTGAGCATCGTTTGTTTTGCTTTCATTTTATTGTTATATTTATAGTGTGTATTGATTGCTAATCGCACAATTGGTGAATGTTAAACACGCCATAGGAGAATTGTTTTGTTCGTATTCTCTGCGCAGCTTTGAGTCATTAGTGAATTTCAATTATAATGTATTCGAGTAGACGTTGTTGCTTGCTTGCTGCTTTGTGCCTGTTCGACATTTGGTAATAATAGCTGTGTTGTTTGTTTTGCAGACATAAAACCATCAAAAGGGCCAGCGGTAATCATCCTCAGTTATCCACGATACTGTCGCTACCGCGCAATACTCAAGCGCTTGGAGGGCGTCGCGGATGACCAGTTGAAGCATCGCTTTGTCAATGCGCTAGGTGGTATTCGGGTTAAAAATGATCATACACACATCCTGTATTGTCGTGATACGTTCGACTATCCGGAATTGGAAGGACACGAACTGTTGTGCAATCATTTAGCGCCCAAGTTAAAAGGGCGTCCGCGCGGCAAGCGAAAAAAGAGGAGCATATCGCCAGGCTCCGAAAGCAACGAATCCGAGTCGTCCGTGTCAAATGCATTCAGCTCTGGAAAGGTACAGTTTGTAATTACGATTCAAAAAGGGGCATATTGACTTACTCATTGCGTGTTTTTTTTTGCTTTGTTGTTGTTGCAGAACAAACTTACAATTGGCATCAGCCGTAACGGTTTGCGTTGTGATAGTAACGCAACTCGTCGCAGTACACGTTCATCGGAGACCAATGCGGAGAGCAAAGACTTTATTAAACAATTAACGACGTTTATGAAGAACAATAAAACGCCCATCGGTAGGATACCATGCTTGGGCTATAGAGAGCGTAAGTTTTCCACGAGTGATGCTCACTTGCGCAAGATGAATTTAACGCGTTTGTGTGCATGTGCTGTTCTTTTTTTAGTTGATTTGCATTCGTTTTACTTGAAAGTGGAGAATCTTGGCGGCTACGACAATGTAACCGTGAATCGATTATGGAAGTCGATATTCGACGAACTCAGCGGCAATCTGTCAAGCACGAGTGCAGCAACTGTAATTAGGAAGCACTATGAAAGGTAAAATGCGACATGATGATGTCATTATTAATCATCTAGTTCAATTATCTGGCAAGCCTTCTAACACGCATCCTTGTCGCAGGTTTTTGTTACCGTACGAACGACACATAAAGGGCGAAGAGGACAAACCTTTGGCGGTGTCTGAACGCCGACGTCCTAAAAGTAAGACTGGAAGTAGTAGCGCAAGTATGAGTGATGCCGAAACGAGCGAGGGTACATCTCGTAGCGGCAATAGCACACCGGTACCGCAGGTGCCATGCTCTTCGTCGTCGACACCTTCAACCCCCACGGAAGTCAAGGATTTCAACAATATTGCCCTCAAAATGGAAACCACCAAGTCGTTGCGCAGCGTGCGCGTTAAGTCTGATCGAATGCGTGAGAATAAAGACATGGCATCGGGACTCTTGAGTATACAGGAAGAAAATATGGAAGTTCCGTTCAAGGAGGAGATGGCCATACCTGATAAGGATCCGGAACCCACAATCGGCGCAGTCGCACCCGTGCAAAAAATGGACCATGAAAAATCAACATCTCTTGCCGAATGTAAAGAGAATATTCCACTATTCAATGATATACCGAACACGCAACAGGCGAGTACAACGACAGTTAAGAACAATGACGACGAGGACGACGATCTAATCGAGGTGCCATATAAGCCGAAGTCTCCAGAAGTTATCGATCTGGAGTCGGATTACGCACATAATGGTCAGATTACCAATAACAATAATAACTGCATTACGAATAATAAAAACAGCGTGGCTGATTTGAAGAAGGGTAAGTTGGATATTCTAAAAGAGGGTGGTCTTGAAGTGACTCCGGTGCGGAACATGTCTGCTGGTGATCTCAGTGCGATACGCACACTGTCAATTCATAAGATGACCCATGAAAAGCAGCATATGCCGCCACCATCAATTAACGCGACTCTAATTAAACGGCCGCCGTCGTCCGCGCCGGCCCGTAAGTCGTCTGGTACAACAATTCCCGCCAATTTTAGTCCAATTGCACCACGCAAAGTTGTGCAGTCGACGTCAATTTATAAGCCCAGCCAGAAAATGATCTATGGCGATCCAAAGCATATTATGCACCCGCAAATACATCAAGTGCAAACGCCAAAGTTTGTCGGCAGTACAGCTAGCAATCCGGCCGCAACTAATTACAAATCAGTGACCGATTTGTTGGACTTGACGGTCAAGAGTCCGCAAAAGCCGGCCGTGGAGATTATGCCCGTTCCTCCGGCGCTGTCGCCAAAGATGGCAAATAAAATGCATTATCCTACGCCGCCAGCGTTACCCCTGCTTGAAGGGCGTCGTTTGAACAACTTGGAAATCACGTTAGTCAATCCGACTCAGTTAATGCAGCAGCAACGCCATATGCCGCCCATGAGTCCGCATTTGCCCCCGCATATGCAAATGCAACAACCTCCAATGCATGTTCCCAAGAAGCAACGATATATGCCGCCACAGCATAACAAAACGCAGTACAAACCACCGCAGCAACAGCAACCATTGCCCCCCAATCCCAAACGGCAACAAAATGACTTTTATCAGGCTCAGAATAAAATGGTGTGCATGGAGGAGAACGGAAAACGAATCAGTGCCATGCCGAATATGTACCCGCAGCAGAGTAAACCGGCGACCAAAGGTGCAAAATATGCTGTGCCGCCGACAACGCCAATGATTATGCCCAATTACACATTGCCCGTGACGGCAACAAGTAGCACGCACGCTAAAAGCTTGCCGCCACCGTTCCCCATGTTGGACCCCATGTATTATCAAGGCCTGTATTCCCAGCTACAACCCGGTTTTCCTCTGCCGGGCTCTGACAACCTCCAGTATCTCAGTGAGCTAATGGCACGCAATCGTATACCAGGCCTGATGCAAGGATTTCCTCTGCTCACTGAGCAACACGCTTCCATTGCATCGGCCGACAACAAAACGAAAAAGCCATAAAGTTAACAAACAAAATAGAAAGTACGTTTTAATTTACACCGCGACAAGAACATCATAATCGACTGCCAATTATAGTGTTTGCATTGATTAAGCAAATATAGGAGTACAACCTCGTTTACATTGCAAGCTTGAATCAAATTTAAATGAATGCTAAGAAGAAGTAACGCTCGCAATTCAAACCAAAAATGTGAATTCTTGCGTAAGTCGTGGGACTAGACAATGGAAAACAACAATGATTCAAACGAATTTGAGATAAATGTAATAATATTATAATATTCGATGTATATTGTGTACATACTTAGTAAGAATCTAATCAAACAAGGCCAGAATTCAAACAGAGAGACTATAACATACAATTTCAATTGTTTCCATTGATTCCGAACGCAAACAAATTGCGACATTTACAACAACATCAACACACGACGACGGAACATGAGCAAATGCAAAACGCGTAAAACGAAGAGGATACAAAATCCTTGCGAATAAAATTGAAGTTGAAAGATATGAAACGAGAGAGATGTGGGGAAAATTAGCAACTGTGATTTTATTACTAATAAATAATACTTGATAGGCATACGATAAATATACCAAATTAAAATTATGTAAATATATAAGAATAGGAATATTTTAACTATATTGTATGAAAATACATGGCACTCGGGGCAACTTCCATTGATTGTCCAGAGTGAAATGTTTTAATCAGATGGCAATTGTATGCAATTTTGTTGAGCGTAGTGATGAAAGATTCGTTTCGTTGCTTATTTCAGTTTTTTGTTTTCGATTTAAATTTAAATTTCTTTGCATACTAAGAATAAGTTGTAAAATGCGTAGACGACGGTTACATTCTTGTTATATCTGTTTCCTTTTTGTATTGTTTGAAAAAGTTTGTTTCAATTTAATTGATAATTGGCAATATGCAAATGTTTAAAGCATGAATGTGTGTTCTGTGACCGGAAAGTGAAGAGAGAGAAATTCTATCTACAGATTGAAATGTCTATCGCGGATAATGTACATATTTTATTATTGTAATAATTTACATACGCAGTTTTACGTTATAGTTATACTTTTATATTTTTGAGATATAAACGAAACAAATGGCTGATGATAGATGATATATGTTGAAATTGCGAAGACGTGGTGATACATACGATTTTCAAAGTACGGAATTAGGCATTTTAAGCACGAATTTTTTGAAAGTAAGAATTTGCAGAGGGAAGGACTTTTAGTAATTATACGAAGAAGAAGAAGGAGAAAAAAAAACAAATTAAAAATTATTAAAAAGATAAATTATCATAAGTATATTACCATGGAAACAAAAGATGTATAAAAACAAATAAATTTCAAGATACAAAGAGAGTTTCAATCGTAGAATACGAATACTGGCATTCATGTGATAAGTGAGTTGGAAACTTGCTGCTATATTTGGCGCAATAACTAATGTTTGCTATTTACAAGTCGCAACCTTGCTCAAAGTCTAGGACGAAACAATTAAATGGGTGTTTTTGCACAAAAACAATTTAAGTTTGAATTGTACAAAGTTAAACAATCTCTGTCAAGGTTTTACTGTATCAATTTGGTATTATCCGATCGCGCATCACAGCTTATTTATTTACGTCTGGATCTAGAAGGAATATCTTTGGAATACCACATATTTAAACCACGCATAACGCAGCAGTAACATGCCATTCAAATCTTAAAATAGAAAATACATTTGAGTTTGATGCAATATTTAAGCTAACAGTTAACCAGTGCGCTTAATATCTTGTTTCAACCGGTTTCTATATTCTGTGTATGTTTTACGCATATTGATTTAATCACTGGCGAAATGGATTGCAGATAAGCGCATTTCGTAATTAAAATGTGAATTTACGATTTGTATGTTACATAACTGCATATCTTCAATCATTTCAGATTGGTTTAAGTACTGTAAACAGGATGGTGAATGCAACAGTAAGGAGATAGAGATATGATAGGTACTGAAACACAACAATTAAACGGTTTAATTGTCGACTGATAAATTATGCTAGACTAGACAAAATTATGTTGAGAAAAAAATGAGTCTAGCTGAGCATTAAAAGATGGCACCGTATTGTGATATGAAACTATCGCAAGTATGGGAGAATACGCTCAAGTCTCATTGCCTTGGCATGTGCGTTGAGCAACGCCAGTATTGCCACTCTCTTGGCTTTCAAAACAAAGCCATATGAGCGGTTTTTACTTAAGTTGCAACATCTACTTGCGCTTTAGTTGGGTGCGCGAACCGGTTGCGATCAGTTGCGATTACAATGTGGGTACGCACTTTACCAAACAATTGCCGATAAGCGCGTATCAATGAGTGTATAATTATTGATAATCACTCTAGTGCAGGACGGGTATCATCTCGTCGCGGCGGCAATAGAATCGTAGATGCACGCGGGTCAGTCTAGTCGTCGCGCGCGTTTGCTAACGAACGGTTGGGCGTTCGCGGTCGGTGCGATGCACGAGGAAATAAATCGAAAGTTTACGCGAATTTATCAACAATTCTATTACATCATAAATTGTAATATTAGTGAATTGCTACCATCATTATCCAATAGCTAGGCCCTCTGCTGACACCAATTCGGCGCGTTGAAATTGGACTACAGGCTCTTATCAGCTGTGTGAACATAACCTGTTACTACAAGAACAAAACAGTCAGTGCCCAAGCAGTAGATGATCAATAATAAAATGTGATTTACTACAATCTCGAAGTTTACTCAGCTGTACTAGAGAGGATAAGAGCTCAAATAGTTTTAAGGAGTTCAGCATTAATCAGGAGGTGAGTTATTATTTAGTTTATTTAGTAAATATTTACACTTGGGTGGGTAGGCAACAAATAACAGCGATGTACTTTGGTTGGTTAACTAAGTGTCATTCACTTTTAATGCGTTGGCTGGTGTAATCCACACGTGCGAGATATTTGGCTGCAGTTTTAAGAAGTATTTTAATTTCTCCCATTGCGTATCACTCTCTACTTTTATTTTTGTTGCGTCTATTTCTAGAATGCACTGAGGTGTGTTTACATTGTTGCTTGCCATTTACCTTTTATGAGCCAATAGTTAAGCAGCATAACAACACTTAGAGTATTGTTTCCAACATGTATCGGTTCATGTTTATTTAATATCAATACATATTAGTTGCTTTCCTTAAATATTTATGCGGTGCATAAATGAACAATAGAAAATTTGTACCGGTTATGTTTATGAGTTATTGATAATGCAGAATTATCATTGGTTCTTATTTATGAACGCAAAGTATGTCATGGTTTGGCAACCAGCTCGATTAGCTCTCTGTTATAACTCAGGATAATTTTCGACCTGTAGCATCGTGCTACCAAGCTGCTGAATTATGAACTCTAATAGTTCATTATGATTGGACTCAATGTCATTTATATTTTATGGGAAGAGTAGCTCTGAGTATTTCGTATTTTATGATATATAAGTGAATGTCAAAGGTCTATTAGTTTACTGGTCACATTAGCGAATGCAATAAACAGACAGGACCATTTCAATTCATCTCTAAATTTGCATGATAGAGTCAATTGAATATGCTCACATTATATTGTGTTCATGATATTCGTGAATTGATATAATCTATAACAATGGTATAGCAACAGTGTGATGCGAGCACTAACAATACACATCAACGATCCAGCAAATAATTATATTTGTGTGTAGGCGCTTGAAGCAAATGCACACCATGTAAGCAATTCATTTGGCGTTAGATTTTTTCTATGCATAACTCGCTCACTGAATGCATTCATTACTCAGTCGATTTAGTGGCCGCGTGTTGGTGGAGATGTCGCAATGCATCGAGTTTTAAATATAGAACTCGTTCTTTAAATGTGATTTTTCAAGTGATCACGGCCTGTTCACGCAGGATACTACAATTTAAATTGACAAAGTGTTCATCCATTTCTCAGCACATTCATTTTATCAACCGCGAGCCCGCTGAATGATTGCTAAACTAGGATACGAGTTTATGAAAAAATTCGTTCCGATTAGTGCATGAATTTATGTACAAGATTGGTATCTCGATTAATTGCAGTAACACACTTGAACTCTAATCAAACCGCTTAGCACTCATTTGTTTAGATGTATGTAAATGATTAATTGCTCATTGTTTTCTCATTTTAGACATGCTGTATCAACAATTGGAAGATCAATGTTGTAAGGAAGCGGAGGATTTCATGTGTGACCAAGTTATCTTCTCCACCGAAGTGGATTTCCAAGAGAAGCGTTCGAATTTTGCTATTTCCACTACGTAAGTACACTTATCATTTAATGAATACTATCCTTGTGAACCAAGGAGTTTCACTTACTCATCGGAATTTTTGGTTTAATTATTTACGCACACGTGAATAGATAACAGCCCCTGAATTTCGTTTAAATATTTATATATACAAGCATGGCTTCTTAAACTTTTTCATGCACGACCCCAAAATATCGATAAACACTATATATGCGACCACCACTCAAAGTTTAATGAGTCCTGATATAAAGCATAATTTTTGCGTATTGTGCTTGGCGTCGATGATATGTTTAAGTGAAATGTATTGGCATTAAATTCATTTCAATTGGCTGGCATAATTAAAGCAATTTAAGGCTATCTCCATGCTGCCACAATTATTAAGGATTACAACAAACATTGCCACAATTGTCTGGCAATTTAAAATGTCTTTAAATGATATCCAATCAATAGGAACCTAGATATAAATTTTTCGACTTGCAACTCCATGCAGTTGACATTATTTCACATCTCATACAAGATAATAATAACTATAATAGTTGTTTTGACCACAATTACAACATATTCAGTTCAATACGTATCATGTTTTACACTCATTTCCTAGTCGTTAATTAGCTGCCAATACAAGCGGAAACAATATAATTTAAACATGTTGTTTGACAATTGGACAGATTCACAATTGTGATATATATAATTAATTGTAGTATGTGTTGGTCGATTGATATAATTGCTATGATTGAAATGAACTTTTGAAGGTCGTGCACATTTTTACTATATGCTCTAACGTAACGTTTTTGTTGAAAACATGTTTAGACAGTTGGAAGTTGCGTGATAAATTAAATGCATGATAACGTATTTAATTCTAAATAATTTTTGATTGAATTTGAAATATTTAGGTTGATTTTATTCAAGTTACGTACAGTCACTTTAAATGATCTTAAAAGTTAAGAAGCAGCCTTGAAGTATCATTAATTTCTTAGTGATAGAATTACAAAAAAAGTAGCAATAAATTCACACAAAATGTGTTGGATTATAATATAATATAAATCAAAATTATCGTTGCACCAGCGAATTAAATCTTATAGTTGGTCGTTGTGCGCACGTAATTGCCGCCTGATGGCATCGTAACGCGATCTACGCCTCCAGGGAATAGTTTTTCAGCCTCTTCGTCCTTCACGCTTGGCAGGATCATTACTTTTTCGCCAGGCTAGAATGAATTCAAAAAGTTAGCAAGCAGGTATTCAAAGCGTAATTAAATTGGCAATGAAAGTTGTAAACTCTCAATTTACGATACTTACGACCCAATTTGCAGGAGTTGCAATTTGTGGAATACGATCGACCAATTGCAATGAATCAATCACTCTCAAAATTTCACTACAAACAAAAGAGCGCAATACTTTAATGAAATTATTCATATCACGATAACCTTTGATAGTATGCTATTAATTATGCTATAGTTAACGAGTGCATGTTACGCAAAGTCAATTAATCTAGTCAAATTAATATAATTAATGCGTTGTTATTAAACATTCGCTGATTACTATTAATACTATAAACGTTTGTTGTTATTCAACTTTCTCGGGCGTTCGCTTTAAAGCCGGTTTCGTGTCAAGTTTTTTATTGACTTCCTGCTTCATCATATGCATTGACTATTTTCTAAACTAGTTTGTTTTGGAATTTGGCAATAGTGTTTAGAAAGACGGTATCTTGTTTGCAATTATTTGCTCGTCACTTGATAGCCATGTTTTAAACTAATTGAATAACAGTGGCAGCTGCAAAATGTTAATTAAATACTCGGTTTTATTTCTTGATAAGAGTTGTTTGTCAAAGTTTTATCAAATTACTTCAGCAAATGCAAGTTGAAGTGGGTCTGAATGCGACTAACTTGATTAAGTAATAAGAGAGCCTGCGTTTTGCGCTAATATGTTAATCAACATCATTAAGGCAAATAGTGTGGGTAGTCACGTTCGCCACAGCCTTTAAGCATTTGAATATGATTTTCTAATGTTGATGGAATATTAATTAATGATGCTTAATGATTTGCATTTGCGCACGTAGTTCGATGTTGTTGTGAGTTGTTTGTTGTTGGCGCGCGGATTAAGAATAATATAATATGTTTACTCACTCAACATTCCTGCCGGTTGATGCAGGATAATGCATGGATAAGCGCAACTTGTGCTTGGGATCGATGATGTACAGAGCGCGCACGGTGAGTGCATGATCCTCGCTGTCCTTATTGTTTTGATCGATCATATCCAAGGCAACGGCCAGCGAGCGTGTTTCGTCGGACACGATGGGGTATGGGAATTCGCCGGGAATATCGCGGCAATAGTCCTTGATATCGTTCACCCAGTCCACGTGTGATTGCAACTTGTCGCACGAGTGGGCCAAGAGTTTCACATTGCGCTTGCGAAAATGCGGCGTGTGGACTGCGATGCGACCCAGTTCTGTGGTGCACACGGGGGTGAAATCGGCAGGATGCGAAAACAGCATCACCCATCTATTGGTAAATAATGCGCGATTGGGACACAAGTTGAAAGAACAGTATGTGTGATTTTAATACGTACGAATCGCCTTGCCAATCATAGAATTGAATGGGTCCTTGGGTGCTCTGGGCTTTGAAATTGGGGACGGTATCTCCTAAACGCAGCGGCATTTTGAATGTTTAGAGCTGAAAGACTGGATATTGTTGTAGTGCTGTAAAGAACAAACTCACTGTGTTCCACACACTTCATATGCGTTCATTTTATAGGAGAAATGGAATGGTAGTAAACACTTGAACGCGCTATGTATATGAGTGGGGACGCACCGCTTCTTCCCAGTTACGCAATCTTTCATATTCATTTCGTGTCTTGAATTAGAATCACAAGTCGTCAATTCAATTTGTTTGTGTAATTAAACGTAGGATGATATTATTTATAATACTCGGCTGTTATCTATTAGAAAGCTTTCCTAAATCACATAAACACATGCTTAAAATTATCTTCAACTCATTGTTAGCAATTCAAATATTCCAGAATCTCAAATTGAGTGTACGTTAATTTTTATCAGCGTGACGACATTTGTATAGGTTTTTGTTTGTTTCTGAAACATAAATAATGAGTTAATGTTTTATTTTTCGAAAGATAACAATTGCTACTAATATGTACTTTAAATAATTTTTTATTTTGAGCGTGATGAAATTAGTTGTTAGATTTCATAATGCTTTAAGGACATGTTTAATGCAGTTTTTGCATTTCTTGTTGCAGGAAATTACGTCTAGCCGTGGAAATTATCAGTAAGACACTTTTACCTGCTGTGTCCAGCATATACTATGCCTACCTGCGAAACCAAAAAGTGGTGGTCGACAGCGTCCGCAAAATTATCATCCCTACAGTGCTAGCTGTACTTGCGAATTATTTATCGCAATCGCTATCCAGCGTTCAGAGGGTTATTTCAGTTGAGGCAATTTCAAATGAAAACAGCCAAGTAGACGACACGCCTGAGAAGTCGGTCGAGTGTAATGTCCTGAATTCACCGGAAGTGGTGCGCGTGGATATTATATTTATACATGGGCTGCATGGAGCCCAGGATAAGACATGGAGACGGGGAATGTGGCGTCATGAACGCCACAAGATTAATCGGCAGGAGTTGACGAAGAGTCCTTCGCTGGGAAATGTGAAGAGTAAAACGGCGCTCAAGCGTCCTTTGAAATCTCAAGCTTCTTATGTGGTGCGCAATAAAATCCTGAAGCGCTCTCGTAATCAATCGATCAACAACAGTGTTGTTGAACGCGATTGCAACACTCTGGAATGCTGGCCGCTGTGGCTAGAGGATGAATGTCCTGGCGCACGTGTAATCGCATTGAATTACACAACCGACCCACATTTATGGAGGCCGATTTGGGTCAAAAAACGTAACAGGTGGGTTCTTAATTAGTGATTGAATTGATTTTACTTAACAATGCGGTTTTAGAACTGGAATGCCCGAAAGAAGTAAGGAAATGATTGATCAACTGATAAGAGTTGGTGTTGGAAGCCATCCAATCGTGTGGGTTGGACACTCAAAAGGTGGACTTTACGTAAAACAAATTCTCATTGACTGTGAGTAGGACGTAATTAACTAATTAAAGCTGGATTTTCTGTAGTAATATGATTGATTTTTCTAGGCTCTACGAGTGCTGATGAGACTCGATATATTTATGAAAATTCGAAGGCTATTTTGTTCTACAGTGTACCTCATCGTGGATCAATCATGGCTGATATTTCTTTACCACTCTTAAGCAAAAGCATAGAGCTAACGGAAGTGCAAAAAAGTAAGTCATGATATTATTTTACTTGCGATACAATATTAATATTTTAGACTGCAAATTTGTTTTGGATCTGCACGACCAATTCTTAAAATTGTTTAACGACAAAGGATTCAGGGCAGAAGTCTTCAGCTTTATTGAGACTTCTTTCACGTTGATGTCGTTTATTTATTTAAAAATTGTATCCTTCGACTCAGCTGGTAATTTGATTGATTCGGTAACATTCAAATTTATTAAGTAATGTTTTTTTAGATCCGGGTATAGGCGAAATTTGCGAAGTGCCATTGGATCATCGAGAAATTTGCAAACCTGCTGGACGGGATTGTTTTCTATATAAAGAGTTAGTACAACTAATACAAAATACCTTCAAAGCGAATGAGCACTTGAATGAATCCGAGTAATCATTGTGATACTATATAAGTCATTATTTAGTATATATGCAGAGAAAATAGATTATAAATTTGACAAATCAATTTAGATATTAACTATATACATGATATATAACAGTGAGTTACTGAAGTTAAGCTAATGAGTAGACTTGTATCAACACAAGTAGTGTTCCAAAGATAGTCTATAGGTATTAATGAATATTAATATTTTGATTAGATATTTTTATACTCTTAGATTTAAAATGAATGAATTTATTAAATGTAATTCAACCCAATTTGACTGTAAGGGTTAGATCAAATTTAGCTAGGCCAACAACATTCGGTAGCCTAGTGCTAGAGGCTGTAAAGGTGATATGTGTATCTTGGATTCGATCCCCGAGACAAGTAACTTTATATTTGAGTTTAGAACTAATGAGTTTATCAGGGGAAGATCAAATTTAGCTAGACCAAGAACACTCTATAGCCTAGGGTAAAGGCAGATACTACTAACGGGAGGGTTTCATTATTTTGAAATTGTTGCGCTTACTGCATTCCTAGGCATTTAAATGTTTAAAAGGTCTTTAGTTTGAATATTTTTGTATGGTGGCGTCAAGAGCACTGGATCGGATAGTCTCGGTGCTAGTCGGAACACTTGTTGCTTATGGTCGTGAACATATGTTTTGTAGTCTTAACCTCACCAAAGTGCAGTGTATTGTGCCAATTACAAGTGTTATAATTGTTTGATAAGTGAGTTAATTTAGCGATTAGCGAAACAATTTCAGCGTTAATAATCGTAAGTAATATTTGTACTTATTTTCACAGTATTTTGTGCTTCTACTTGATGTGAATTGTAGTGTGTTGTTGCATATGGGTATAACTTGTTATAGCTGGTTGAAATTGCTCTAAATAACTATTATACATTATTGACTCTATTCTAATTGCGTGGGTCATACATAACGAATATAATTTGAAGATTCGATTACTACTCTCAGTGCTTACAAAGGTTTCTGTTTGTTTTAAGGTGTGCAATAAAGTATGTTTGTCCATTTAAGGATATCCATACAGGTGAATTTAACCAAATAGCAGATGAGATTGGTACATTATGATTGGAACATTTAAAAGCAGCTCAATGGTGAGTTATTTTTGTCTATTATGACAGTATAAGACATTTTGTAACTATTAAAACATGTAACATTCATGTCGTACCCACAAGCTCTTAAGTTGTGTTGTGTCCAGCTGTTACTCTTCTGTGGGGAACTTACTTATGTTGCAAGAACACATTGTGTTACCATGTTTCTTTCTGTGGTGTATTAATCTACCCATCCTGAGGTTGCTATGAAGTTGGCCACATGAGTACTTTTTCCAAGTTAGTGCATTATGTTGAGTCATTGTACTACCTCTTGCTGGGTGGTGATAGATGTGACTGCATATGAGGCAATGTTGCTTAAAAACTTCCAATACTTTGCAGATATTGTCTCTCTTGAGGGAGGCAAGCTCCCAGCTTCTGCCTAGACAGAGATCTCCTCAGCCTTGTAGAGCTGCATGACCCTTCCACTTATCCCCAGTAATACCTGAGACTACCTCAGCAGGTTTTTGTGATCATGCCAATGTTTATTTCTATTGTTGGCATTGGTAGTTCTGGCGTAAATCATATGATTTGAATACGGGACTGATGGCACATCTGGCTGTCATTGCATGTGTGTACTCATTTACTCACGTACTCATTTATGACAACAACTTGGATTGTAATTGGAATAGAATTATTATGAAAATTGGTAGGCTTATTGTTATTGAAACAATGGTCAGTGTTAGGATTTATTGTTCTCATCAACTGGTTTATTTTATGAACTCTCCTAACTGATGGTAATTTTTTCAGTTTCTAGCCAGAAACTTACAATGAATTGGGATTGCAATCATCATGAAAATTGGTAGGCTCATTATTATTGCAAAAATGACAACAACTTGAGTTGCCATTGGATTAGAATCATCATGAAAATTGGTAGGCTCATCGTTATTGCAAGAATGGTTAGTATTAGGATTCAATTTGCTTGTCAACTAGGTTATTTTCTGAACTCTCCTAATTAATGGTAATTTTTTCAGTTTTAGCTAGTAACTCACATTGAAATGGGATTGCAATCATCATGAAAATTGGTAGGCTCATTATTATTGCAAAAATGACAACAACTTGAGTTGCCATTGGATTAGAATCATCATGAAAATTGGTAGGCTCATCGTTATTGCAAGAATGGTTAGTATTAGGATTCAATTTGCTTGTCAACTAGTTTATTTTCTGAACTCTCCTAAATAATGGTAATTTTTTCAGTTTTAGCCAGTAACTCACATTGAAATGGGATTGCAATCATCATGAAAATTGATAGTCTCATTGTTATTGCAACAATTACAACAACTTGGGTTGTAATTGGATTAGAATCATCATGAAAATTACTAGGCTCAACATTATTGCAACAATGGTTAGTATTAGGATTTATATTTCTTGTCAATTGGTTTATTTTGTGAACTCTCCTAATTGATGGTAATTTTTTCAGTTTGTAGCCAAACACTCACATTGAAATGGGATTGCAATCATCATGAAAATTGGTAGGCTCAACGTCATTGCAACAATGACAACAACTTGGGTTGTAATTGAATTAGAATCATCATAAAAATTGGTAGGCTCATTGTTATTGCAATAATGACAACAACTTGGGTTGTAATTGGATTAGAATCATCATGAAAATTAATAGGCTCAACATTATTGCAACAATGGTTAGTATTAGGATTTATATTTCTTGTCAATTGGTTTATTTTGTGAACTCTCCTAATTGATGGTAATTTTTTCAGTTTGTAGCCAAACACTCACATTGAAATGGGATTGCAATCATCATGAAAATTGGTAGGCTCAACGTTATTGCAACAATGACAACAACTTGGGTTGCAATTGGATTAAAATCATCATGAAAATTGGTAGGCTCAACGTCATTGCAACAATGACAACAACTTGGGTTGCAATTGAATTAGAATCATCATAAAAATTGGTAGGCTCATTGTTATTGCAATAATGACAACAACTTGGGTTGCAATTGGATTAGAATCATCATGAAAATTGGTAGGCTCATTGTTATTGCAATAATGACAACAACTTGGGTTGTAATTTGATTAGAATCATCATGAAACTTGGTAGGCTCATTGTTATTGCAACAATGACAACAACTTGGGTTGCAATGGGATTAGAGTCATCATGAAAATTGGTAGGCTCATTATTATTGGAACAATGGTTAGTATTAGAATTAAATTTTCTTGTCGACTAGCTTATTTTGTGATAACTAATTATGTATTCTTACAGAAAATTGATCATAACTCCACTTCTGATGCAGCCAGCGAGTACGAACTGGGTAAGTATGTTGGCACATGTGCTTCGGTACATGCTTGCCCCTTATTTTTATTATAACCCTTATAGTTTACCCATAATAACTAATTATGTATTCTTACAGAAGATCGATCATAACTCCACTTGTGATGCAGCCAGCTAGTACGAACTGGGTAAGTATGTTGGCACATGTGCTTCGGTACATGCTTGCTCCTTATTTTTATTGTAACCCTTATAGTTTACCCATAATAACTAATTGTGTATTCTTACAGAAGATCGATCATAACTCCAGTTGTGATGCAGCCAGCTAGTACGAATTGGGTAAGTATGTTGGCACATGTGCTTCGGTACATGCTTGCCCCTTATTTTTATTATAACCCCTATAATTTACCCATAATAACTAATTGTTTATTCTTACAGAAGATTGATCATAACTCCACTTGTGATGCAGCCAGCTAGTACGAACTGGGTAAGTATGTTGGCACATGTGCTTCGGTACATGCTTGCTCCTTATTTTTATTATAACCCTTATAGTTTACTCATAATAACTAATTATGTATTCTTACAGAAGATCAATCATAACTCCACTTGTGATGCAGCCAGCTAGTACGAACTGGGTAAGTATGTTGGCACATGTGCTTCGGTACATGCTTGCCCCTTATTTTTATTATAACCCTTATAGTTTACCCACAATAACTAATTTTGTATTCTTACAGAAGGTCGATCATAACTCCACTAGTGATGCAGCTAGCTGGAGCATATACGAAGTTTGATTATTTTACATAAAAAGTCATCAAGTTTATTAAATAATTAAATATCTCTTTGCGTTTATGCATACCTGATACGAAATCTTAATTTTGCCGTTCTGAAAATGAAATTTTCAGTCAATATTAAAAAAAAAATGGTGGACTTTTGGCATCCATTTTTTTAATAAATGTACCTCTTTGCGTTTATGCATACTTGATACGAAATCTTAATTTTGTCGTTCTAAAAATGAAAATTTCGACCAATATTTTTTTTAAAATGGCGGACTTTTGGCATCCATTTTTTTAAGTAAGTTTACCGCTTTGCGTTTATGCATACTTGATACGAAATCTTAATTTTGCCGTTCTAAAAATGAAATTTTCGACCAATATTTTTTTAAAAATGGCGGACTTTGGCATCCATTTTTTTAATTAAGTTTACCTCTTTGCGTTTATGCATACTTGATACGAAATCTTAATTTTGCCGTTCTGAAAATGAAATTTTCGATCAATACTGGTTGAAAATTTCGTTTTCAGATCGTCAAAATTAACATTTCGTATCAGGTTTGCATAAACGCACAGAGATATATTTATTTAAA
Organism: Aleochara curtula; assembly: GCA_963978815.1. Classification (NCBI taxonomy): domain Eukaryota; kingdom Metazoa; phylum Arthropoda; class Insecta; order Coleoptera; family Staphylinidae; genus Aleochara; species Aleochara curtula. The sequence continues at coordinate 8,472,403 of OZ022221.1, read as the reverse complement.
AAGTTGCGTACTAAATACACACACATGCACACCCAGTGATTCACATATACACCAGATTCATTTGTGAGAAGGGGTATTTTTAAAAGGTGGATTACTCATGAACCAGTAGTCCTAGAGCGGAGTACGATACCTCATTTTAATCAGGGCGGTTTCCTTTATCTGTCATGAAACACTAAACCTTATCGGATACTATTTTAAAATAAAAAATAAACAATTTTAGGACAAAATTCAATGTAGGCAACCAGTATGACATGCCGTGAGTCGCCATCTCGGATGAATCTGTGAAACTAATTTGGCCATCTATTGGGACTTTAGCGAACTAACATTGCCATAAGGAAATACATAATGTTTAACATATTAAATTTGCAACGCCATTTATAGAACAGGAACTAAGAAACCATAAGAACCGTCTACAAATTTATTGATTATCATTCCTCAGCAATATGATAGGCGTAATCATTCACTTTACTGATCAGCTGTTATGGGTGAGTGGCTCATCAGCTGTTATTGCAGACTGTCTAAAATAAAATACGAGCTAAGATTAAAATTAAATATGATTACATATACAAACTTGCATGCATGCTTACCTACTCACTTTGTTTAACGCAGGTCCTCTTTAGCAATCAACTGTTATGGGTGACTGTCTAAAATAGAATACATACAAGCTAAGATTAAAATTAAATACGAATACAAATGAGGACTTGAAGACTTACCTACTGACAACATTTGGGGCAGATTCACTCTACTGATCAGCTGTTATTGCTTGAGTGGCTAATCAGCTGTTATTGTGGACTTATCAAAAATAAAATACAAGCTAAGATTAAAATTAAATACGAATACAAATGAGGACTTGAAGACTTACCTACTGACAACATTTGGGGCAGATTCACTCTACTGATCAGCTGTTATTGCTTGAGTGGCTAATCAGCTGTTATTGTGGACTATCTAAACTAAAATACAAGCTAAGATTAAAATTAAATACGAATACAAATGAGGACTTGAAGACTTACCTACTGACAACATTTGGGGCAGATTCACTCTACTGATCAGCTGTTATTGCTTGAGTGGCTAATCAGCTGTTATTGTGGACTATTTAAAATAAAATACAAGCTAAGATTAAAATTAAATACGAATACAAACGAGGACTTGAAGACTTACCTACTGACAACATTTGGGGCAGATTCACTCTACTGATCAGCTGTTATTGCTTGAGTGGCTAATCAACTGTTATTGTGGACTATCTAAAATAAAATACAAGCTAAGATTAAAATTAAATACGAATACAAATGAGGACTTGAAGACTTACCTACTGACAACATTTGGGGCAGATTCACTCTACTGATCAGCTGTTATTGCTTGAGTGGCTAATCAGCTGTTATTGTGGACTATCTAAAATAAAATACAAGCTAAGATTAAAATTAAATACAAATGAAGAGTTGAAGACTTACCTACTGACAACATTTGGGGCAGATTCACTCTACTGATCCGCTGTTATTGCTTGAGTGGCTAATCAGCTGTTATTGTGGACTATCTAAAATAAAATACAAGCAAAGATTAAAATTAAATACAAATGAAGAGTTGAAGACTTACCTACTGACAACATTTGGGGCAGATTCACTCTACTGATCAGCTGTTATTGCTTGAGTGGCTAATCAGCTGTTATTGTGGACTATCTAAAATAAAATACAAGCAAAGATTAAAATAAAATATGAATACAAATGACGACTTGCATGCTCACCTACTCACTACATTTGAAGCAGATCCGCTTTACCAATCAACTGTTGTTGGTAGATGACTAATCAGCCATTATGGGTGATTTTCTAAAATAAAATAAGAGATAGGATTAAACGTAACATTTAAAAACATATGAGGACTCACCTTCTTACCTACTCACTACATTTGAGCAAAGATTGAAGTAGATCAACTTAGTTGTTGTGGGTGACAACCTATAAGAAAACCAAAAATTAAATAATACTTAAACCATAAGAGCTAGAAATGTGAGTAAAAATGAGGTTGTGCATGCGTACCTACTTGCCAAGTTTGAAGGAGATTGTATTCACAGGTCAGCTAACATGAGTGATAATCCGAAAGAAAACAAAAAATTGTTAAGAGTACATGCATTAGCAACTGTAAAGTCAGATGCAATAGAATTAAAATGAAATGATAAAATACAAACATGAATATGGATACTTATGTACTCACCAAGCTTGAAGAAGCTCTTCTGTCCAGATCAGGTATAATGAGCAATTAAAGAAAACCAATTATTTTTGTTGGAACCATTGAAGCAAAATAAAATAGTACATACTGTTCTCATTCCTCTTCTTTTTGTTCCTATCTGTTTTAGATTTGGGAGAACTTATTAGCGATTTTATATAAACTCATGGCAACTTTGACCAACTCATGTTGTCATTGAGCATCAAGCACTCATAGATTTAGAGTCATTGATGATGAACTGAAAACATTACACACTTTTGCAAATAAGGAATTGTTTTCTTTGCTAACTTAAGTTGTAAAGTACATATGAAAGCTTTCAACATTGAAATCAAAGTACAATACAATATAAAATAAAACCAGAAAGCAATAGAAAACTTACTATTAGCAGCTGAAAGAAGCCTTTAATACAAACAATAAGTAAGACTTACCAAGTTATCTTCATTGCCAGACCACTATTTGCCATAAGCATTTTGACTCAAAAGCTGCCAGCCATTTGCTGCCCATTTTCTGATGTTTATATCAGTAGCTCTTTAGCTCTTTCAGTCAATGTTTCCTGCTGGCACTCAAACTAACCATATTCGTTCACATCTGTACTTGAGGCATACCTTCAAAATAAAGAATAGTGTTTACATTTTAAAAGACTCTTTGAAATAGAAATGGAATAGTAGTTCAATGATGAAAAGAAATTAATACGGGGCAATGAAATTGTTTATTCAAATAAATGAATAAACAAACTCGACCCTTTTTCAGTGACTAATACTGAAATGAATTAAGTACCTTAAGAAATGCAGATTTGTCCAAAATATGTTGAAAATTCTATTTTATTGATTATAATATGCGTAATTAGATTAAAACTTTAAATTGATTAATTAAGTAAATAAAGTTTATTAGAACCGAACAAACAATGAACACAGACCATTCGGCACGCACAACAGCTGATCAACTGATCAACGCTAATCAGCATCAGCATACTAGCCATTGGAGCGTGTGGTTGTAAGTACTAAGTGTTGCCTATAATATGATGAACGTATATGCAACGTATTGTACATTTAATTAGAGAGGGACGTTAAAATACCTAATGAATTGTTTTCAATTCTATATTTAAGTATATATAAGGGCAAGATCAAATTTCGCTAAAGCAACAACGCTCAATAGCCTAGTGGTAAAGGCTATGGATGTGATCTGTGTGTCTCAGGTTCAAATCCCGAGACTGGCAACTTATATTTAAGTTTTAAATTCTATATTTGAGTCTATAAGGGCAAGATCAAATTTAGCTAGAGCAACAATACTCCATAGCCTAGCGGTAAAGGCTATGGAAGTGATCTGAGTGTCTCGAGTTCGATCCCCGAGTATGGCAGCGTAATTTCTTAAGTTTTCAATTCCTTGTACGCTTGAGGCCCCTCTTCGAACTTAGCCTGAGTCCGGAGAGGGGTCCCCAAAGCGTACAGGGCCCCATTTTTAATTTTTGAAGCCCGTACGTTAAGATTGTCTTGTGACGGCCCACCCCGCCGCTTCGCTCCCCGGCAGTAGACTGCCTCCCCATTCCCGATTTTCGTTACCAACAGGCCTCGGTTTGTGACGTCATAGAGCAGGGGGGCGCTTCTTATGTCAAGTAGAGACTTAGAATTATTTTCCAAGTGCTTGCTTTGAATACAAGTGCTATGGCCAATTGAATGACCATTCTACTTAAGAAGTAACACCCCTGCCTGACGCCAAGTAACTAGTTGGGAAGTATTTGCCGTTAGAGTTTTAAATTCCGAAAAATTTTAGAGCCCGGGATTCGAACCAAGGACCTCACGGTTACTGAGCAAGTGTTTTACCACTGCACCACTAACTGTCTTACCAGGATTAAATTAAAACTTATATTTGTGTTGTTAGTTTTCATTCGAATATACAAGTAATACCAATTGAACTCGAACAGCTTTGTTACAAGTGCTCTTTCTTAACTTGAATGGACTGCTATCAGAAAAGCTCCCTCAACAAAGACTAATTAATCATTAATAACAACTGTATATGTTTTATAATTTATTTTATGCTTACCATTTAATAAATGTATTTTTAAATCGTATTTTACAGTATACGAGACTCAAATTACCGCTTCAATTTATAATTTGATATTTTCTGAATATATTTAACTTGAGTGACGAAACGAAAATATGTATATAATTCATTTAGTTTAGTTTACAAACCCATGTTTGATTCTTGCAAAAAATGTCACCAAGTTAATTACAAATTTAAACGCAATCATGAAATTGTACGATAGAACAGCGTCGTTGCGCTAAATCAATTTGATAATCCATTAAAAAATCAATTCAGCATTCATTTCGAAATTAATACTAGTCCTTCGAGCATCAACAGTTATGCTCCTTCATAAATAAAGATTTCAAGTCATTGAACCACAATAATAATCATTATAAAATGTACACATCTCAAATATTATACACGTAAAATATTTTTCTTTTATATAATGACTAGCTTTGTTTTAATAATTAATTCACTGCAATTATGTTAATAAATATTTATATGTATATATATAATTAATTTATATACCTTTATCTGCTAGCATTTTGCGTTATTTGGAGGAGGTAAATAGTTTACAAATTCTTGTCCTTTGTGGTGACTCGTTATGGAGAATAACTAATAACACACTTGTTCGTATCACTACAAATCCAATACATTATATAATGATAATAGAAGACTGAGATGATATTTAAACGATTGCGATATTCTTCTGGACAAAACATAGGAAGATATTCATTTCTTTTTTTGTTAATCCTAATAATGCATAACTGAAGTACTTAGTTCTGGCAAAAGCAATCATCAACATTGCTCTTACATACTTCATTGGGCGTGCATCCTGAATTATTTAGAGTCTATATGTACAATGACGTTATATAACCGTATTTATATATGTATAAAGAGAGAGGAAAAAGACTGAAGGATTGATGATGAACGTTTTCATACCCGCCCAGGTACATTCATCATAGAACCATAACTACGCGAGAATTGTGATGATTATGATGATTTGAATGGTGATGAGGACTATCGGCATCTGCGCTCTGGTTACCGCCAGTGTCATTCTTGCCATCACTATTGTTATTACCATTCCACTTGCACATTTCCGGGTTGCTAATTTCGGCAAGATTCTTCAACGCCTCGCATCCATCGTTGTTGGTCGATGGCGTATGGTATTCAATCGGCGATCGATTTGTTGGCGATGAATGATGGCCCTGTTGATGCTGGTGGTGATGATTGGAACCCCACATTAAGACAGTTTGTCTTGGTACGTCCGATACAGAAGCACTTGTAGTTGTCACCGGTGAAAAATTCATCGTAGAGTCGGCTTTGATCTCCTCCATCTTCGGCGTAAGAAGTCCCGAATTGACAGGACTATGCGACGAATGCGAGATGGTATCAAGCGATTTCTTGCACGCTTTGAGCTCTACATGAGCATGATGAACTTGTACCGGTTGGATGATCCCTGTGGAAGGGCTCACTGAATACGGCCACGTGTCCAGCTTTGTTGGATAGGTTCTACTGCTATCCACATAGGTGGGATACTTGGTTGGTTCGATTTGTTGACATTGGTAGGTTGGGTGATGACTAGTCGCGTTTGGATCGTACCGTGCGGGCATGTCCAGGAAGCCATTGCTGACGTAGCTTGCCGCCGGCGTATGGTGGTAGTCGGTGTAATAGGTACTCAGTGGGCGGTATTGATGGAATAAATTGTCCGTCGTGGCTAGGTAACGATTGTCCAACGTGGGTGTTGGATACAGAGAGTGTTGAAAGTTTGAATGACTCATGTAAGGAGAAAGCGTATGGTCAGGAGCTGGTGTCGGATATGGCGTGTACATGTTGTACGCTGGATCCGTTGCAATGTAGTCCACAGTGGGCATTGGGCTCACCACTGATGCGCCGCCGACGGGAGTGTTGGTCGGCGGCGTCACTTGACCGCTCGAGCTGCCATGAGATAGCTTACGTTTGCTGCGACACGTCGAAAGAAAATCTCTCAACTGCGTCTTGTAGCGGCGGTTTACGCGCGTTGGTTGGGCCGCTGGAGAAGTGCTGTGTTGACTGGGCGTACTCGGTGTTGACACAAGTTGATCCGAATCGGTGAAATAGTTGGTCGGAAGACCAGCATCCAAATAGCTGACCTTAAAATCCATTGTTCGTTTTCCTAATAAGTCACGTCCTTCCTCTTCCCTGTAAAACCAACAGAATATTCAAACAAAATTCTTGTAGAACAACAGATACTTACATCAAAGGCCTATGAGTACTAATTACAAAGTCAGGTTTGGAATTTTTATAGACCAATCGCGAACTCGTCTGCAACCATTGCCATTGTCCATCCTTGGTTTGAAATCGATACGCAATCATACCCGATGCTCCAGTTTTCAATACTAAATCAGCAAATGATTATTATTTGCTTATAAAACATATAAAAGTGCTTACATTCTTGATGGGCACTTGCCACATATGCGAGGTCATCGTAGTGTACCAAATCGTAGCCACCCATATTCGCCAACTCCGAATCGGAATATCCCAGAAGCATTTTACCTCGTTGATCCATCGACACAAGCGCTAAATCCAGTTTATGCTTGCTCTTGAACATTACTTCCTTCTGTGGAATCTCCAGTAACGACGGTGGACCAAAGGGTGTGCAGATCGCAAAGAGGGCCAAGGGTGGCTCTTCCGATTTGCGATTTTGACCATGTAGAACTTTCACTCTTCCACGAATATCCAAACGCTAAAAGTACCGCATATTAGCCCTCAAAATCCTCAATTGCAACTCAACGCACGTACCAGAAAACCGGAAGTGTTATCGAGAAGACATCGGAAGCGCACGGTAAAGCTGCGTTCGAGCATATGACAATTGTCGGGCAGAAGAACGTCCTGTAAACCAATGTTGGCCGATTCGGGCGGAAGAAACGAATTCCACATAAGTTGCCGCTGCAATTCCTCTCGATCCTCGGAATGCACCAGCTCGTAAACCGATTGGTGAACGATATCAGACTGCAAATGTGACAACAGCACACCCCCATTAATTGAGTTGGCAATCAAACGCGCGCGCAAGCTATGGGCACTTCATCCACAAAAAGTATCCGCAACCCAAAAACAAATAAACACACACCTGATGGAATCCCAAGTAGCCTTCTATGCTGTGCGTGGCGAAAAACACTTCGCCCTCGCATGTCAGAATCATTAGGAACCCGTTTAACGCCTGCAACATACAAAACGCAAGGTCGACGCGCGCGCGCGCCGCGATGTATTTATTAGCATCTTGCACACGATAAGCAACAGATATGTGCTGCCCAACAAACAAGCAGCAGCAGCAGCCGCTATGAAGACATGCATGCAAGTAAGGCACTTCATGCGGTAGCACACACAACGCCTCGCTATCGCCGCCAATTAGTCATCTAGCAGTAGTGTTTTTGCTCACCTGAAGGAACATTTCCCCGTCCAGTGGTGTATGATCGAATGCAGTCAGCTCACGTCCTCGATGCAATGTGCCATCCTCCTTATCTTTGTGCATGACCACTGTAACAAACAACAAAGCCCAATGAAATTATTACGCTTTGCCACTTGCCAACTTGAAATCGCAACGACGACGCAATTACTTCGCTGCTTGCGTGAGATACTCTTGAAAAGTATAACAATATCTCGTATAATGAGCAGCTAATTAATGTTATCTCCGCGTAGATTTCGTTGCGCTCTACTAAGTCGAATTATTAGAAAAATTAACACACCAACGTATTTTTCATAAATTAATAACAATTTTTATAGCACGTACTTACATCTTGCGCGCAGGTGGTTATTGAAAGCGCACCAGATAAGAAAAAAAACGAGGAGATGAACGAAATGAAGAAAGCAAATAAACATAAATAATATATGCGGCGCCCCGTTAAGCCGTATACCTATAACTAACTCAGCGCCCGTCTGTGCGCAATGAATTATGAAAAGAGCGCTCCTTTTACCCTGTATGCATTCTCCTGCTGGCTACGCAAACCAATATGTGTGTTTGCCAGAGAGCAACCGAAACGATGTGTTAATTTATGTACTTTTTATGCTCTCACACGTGTACTTATGCTGGTAACCAGGAGACAACTTAATAAACTTCTCGCGTCTTCACTGATCATCAAACGCGAGCACATTTAAATTCCCCGTAAACTTCACAAAAAGTGCAAGTAACGCGCATTCGCAGCACATGTTACCATCATTTATATTAATAATGCCCCTGTCAAATTAGTGAATCACTAGCCCATTAACCTTTATGGACTAACCAGCCATCAATAAGTGACAACCACAATGCCCGATCATACATAATAGTCGGTAAAGACCCAAAGGACGAGTGAAAAATTGCAGCATCATGATTACATGTCATGCACGTATGCAGTATCCAAATATGCGATGAAAACATGCACGCGCCATAGGTACTCACTTACTATACGTACGTATAATAAAAGTGAAACGTCATTAGCACCTCCTGTGCATGCATTTTGATTGCGCATTAAGTGATAATGGCAAATTGATTTGAACGCGCACGCACGTCAATCACAATACTCCGCATATACGTATGTATGTATTCGTAGATAGGTATATTTGTTTATATACATGCCATGTGTTTACGACTTCGTTGCCGCCGCACAACCGTCCATCTACTTTTTATTGATGCTCCTATTGATTTGATTACAAGTTATTATACGGCCGGTCAGTGTTGCACACGCCGTAATGTTTCAATCAAACGTCCGCGCCGCATGTCGATCGCGCGAGATTAATAATTGATGAAATGGAATCATAGTCCAAGTAATAGCCGGCCACTTGGCCAATGTGTCAATGATGAATGCGTACACATTACGGCTAAACTGAAACGCACACGTGATAGCACGTTATGAGTGCGCATAATATGTATGTTTATAAGGCGTTATGTAAATGTAAATGCAGTCATTTCGTGCCTGCCACATATTTACACCTTTCGCATGGCGGGCTATTAGCTTGTAATTTATCCCATTTAAATAAACCCATGCTTCATGGGCAGGCATGTGCAATGATCAAATCGCCTAATCTCGCGCGCCGCGAGGTGCGCACCGAACACGGAAAAAGTTTTTCATTTTTTTTTCCAGTTGCGTTTTGTTGCGATAATAAAATAGCAATATTCAAACTATCGATCCGCGTCAACTCTCTCATAGCCTTGAGAGTTGAATTTAGGTAATTTTTACTGCATGGACGCCGCATAGAAATCAGTCAAAAAGGAAATGCTATAGCATTTCGGTAGGATACAATTTAAAATACACAAGTCCGGGAAAGTCGGACGGAATGGGAGGCTTATTTATTTGATCAATACGAGACGCACACAGTGCCGCCACCGCTACTGCCGCCACGTTTTACGTTCCTTGATCAAGCTTGCGAATTCGTACAAACCACATACACATGCGCACGCACACACTTGAATGATGGCAAATGTATGGATATGCGGTGAAATGTAATAGAGAAGGCAGAGGCACCAAGGGCGCACCGCGCACCGGCGACGTGGCCGCGTCAATGTGTAAGGTGTGCAGGGTGGCCGCCCGCGGCGCGTTCACCGCCGAGTGTCTGGGAATACAAAACGCGAGCGCGCCGCCCGTGTGCTATTCTCCGCCGTCCACCATGTCTGCCTATATGGGCGAAGCGATGCGATGCGTTGCCGACGACGATGGGGCTCTTCCCTAATCAATATGTACATGCTGCGAATGTATGTGTGTGTCAGAGTTGCGTTCTTCCCTCACACGGCTAAACATATTTTCATGGTGATTTTGCAATGGCAAGGATACTGTACTTACTACCTTGCTAGGTACCCATATCCTTGCAACAATAATGACATGAACGTCAAAGCAAGTCAATAACAGGCGCGCAAATAAACAATATAAGAGCGACGCGTCGGCCGTGCAAGGGCTCGAATTACACGCATCGAATGCTGGCCGAAAGTATCAAATGTTTTTTGCGCGCCGCAACGACGCCGACACTGCAAAGTCATGTAAAATTACCGCATTGATGCGTTCAATTCTCTTCGCCGCATGACCGAATCCTTTCTGCCGCCTGCCGTTCCACCGGATTGGGACGCAATCCACGCTAAACGTGTGGGTGTGTAGTGCTACTGTTTCGCCGCTCGAATTCGCGATTTGACAGGCTGAGAGATAAAGCGAGGGTGTCGGCGCAGTCGTGTGGAAAGGACAATCCGTCTACAGCCTCCAAGGACCAATCGCAAACTCTCAACTTGTTTGGGGTTGCTCAACCACCCCACAAATGCAAAGTAGTCCTCTCGCCACTTTAGCACGCATTTACAAAATGAACAGCAAGCAACTAGGTACCTACATGGGGAACCGATCCCTATCACCAAATGTTACATAAATGAGGCGTGGTCGCACCGATCATGCGTCTATCTCATACGCGCATAAATTTCAAAAAAAAAGCGTAATGTAAATTACGCTTGCATATTGCAATAAAGCCATAAGTGCTTTAAGCAATTACAAACACAGCTAAGCCCATTTTTTATTTTGTTCGACCCCAACGTGTGCCAATTAAACTAAAAAAGGAGAGTCGAGAAACCTACCTAATTGCTATTATTATATTCATTATAATACTTTTCGAAAAAGAATTACCTATAAAATTATATTCACCTATCGAAAATCATTCGTGACTCATTAGAACGCATTTAGCGTTTTGCGAATGATGCCTTATTCGTTTGGGTTGTGGCGAGTTGCAAAGCGCGCAGTTAAAATCGACGCAAGTGATTTGGCGATCGTAAAGCATAAAAACAACGGCGCACACAGCAAACGACGACGAAGCAAAAGAAGAGTATTGATCAGCGCTCATTATGTGAAGACAAAACGAGTTGAGCGCCAGGCTGGGCCAAACCAAGCCAAGCCAAGCCATGCCAAGCACAGAATAGTCGAAGCGAACCAGGTAAATCAGCGCAAAGCGACCCGACGCGACGTCTTCATTATTTCAAATAACTACAGGCGCTTCCATAAATCTAAAACACAACACACTCCGTACTCGCGTATGACATGCTCGATATGTAAATAAAGTGCTGCGCAGTTTCATTCATTAACAAATAAATGCACATGCATCTTCTCTTCGCGTGTAGGCTGGCTGCGCGCATCATCATAATAATCACCATCTTAAAAGTTACAATCATTAAATAAATGTTTAGCACAAAACAAATGCGTCTTTAATACTATGCGGCGCGCGCTTTAATTAAATATGCTTTTTAAACTTTAATTTACGAAACAAATGACACCCTTCCCAGTCTCCTGCGCTATGCCATTTGGTCGGATGCGATGGGGGAGCGAGAATGATTACGTTCAGTTGCGCACGCTTACCTGGAAACTAATTAAAACAAAGCGCTAACCGAAAAGAAACGAAAACATCAACATCTGTCATGCTGCAGGATAATTGATTCGCACTCGTTTTGCTTTTCATACCATTTCTCTTTCTTGTCCAGATTATTACCGAAATTCTCAAAAAGTTAGTCCGTGTACACCGCAAGTACCTAATCATGCGCATTAGATGAGGGATATGACAAGTGATCCATAATGTGCAGACTTCATTATTTCAAGATTATGCTAAGTATATCAAGCCTCGACGAGACGGCCAGGTGTGTACGAACGCGCGCGCGAGCTCACTGCGACTTCCAGCAGCGGGCGCGATGAACGGGACGATAACGATAAGAATTTGCATATTCCTGATAGCAGTGCTGCTCTGCCGCTGCACTATACCTACTAGCCCCTCAGGAACATGCACATACACAACCAACCCCCGTATGCCTTGGTCACCGGTGGCAGTGGCGGTGGTTGTTGGCCGAAAATACACAAATGTGAAAGAAACACCTAATGGCATAGCATTAGCCTTCACCATCAGCCATCAATCACGCGCACGGATTTTGTAATACAACCACCGCCTCTGCGCGCTCTGATAAAACTTTCCACTTCCTTGGATTTAAACGAGATTAGCCAAAAAGAAAATGCCCGAATGCATTTTGAATTGATTTCCACACACACACATATAATCTTTCAAAATAAAATTTTCTTTATGCTAATATCTCATTGAATAATCATTAAAAACGATTGGAAATCGAACTGAAAGCAGGCCATAAATTAACGCTGTGTGTTTGTTTAATGAAGATATTTTACGCATCACTTCAAGAGAGATGCATTTATTTCATTTGTTCCTTTTTTCCTGCATTCGAATGCTAACTAGATCTTCGACGAGATGTGTGTGGAGAGAGCATACACACAACTAATAAAACTAAGAAACTAATTGTTATTTATGAGTCTCCCACCAATGCGGCGCATCGGTAATAATTCATTCATTCACATCTCTGAGCGCTACGCGACTTTTGCTTACATCTCGCATTTGTTCGTCTTTTTCTTTATGTTAAGTATGATATTAAATCATTCGAGCAAATCAACCAAAACATCCACGTGATAACAAGTGTAAATTTATGTTAAACTAAATCTTCCTCGTCGATTTGTTTGTTTAATAATAATACTGCGGATTTAAGCAAGTAATAAACAAATTTCTGAATGAATGCACGTGCGTCGACGACGCGCCATCATGCAACCGAACAAAATGCCTCACCGACGGCGGTGGCGGTGGCGGTGCCGGCAACTTGGCCAAGTGCGCGCCGCATTCAAGAGAAACACTTTCAGTTTCGTTCGCACATTCGCGCGCGCACACACATTGCATGCCATGTTCAAATGCAACTAACAAACATGTGTGTATTGTCGGGATATAAACATAAACATGCCGCCAGCGCGCGCGCGCTCGTACGAGAGAGGCGGCAATGCGTGGCATTGTAAACACTTCCAGTGGCAGTGTCACCGAACGTAAAAGGGGGGCATACAGTGAAATGCAGAATAAACGAACGAAATGCCATTCCGCCACGCGCGCACACTGTGATTCGTCCTGGGGGCAGCACGTAACTAATAAATTGCCAACCGCCAAGAGCAAGAACAAGAAACATTCTGTTTCATTCATAGAAATGCCGCCGCCACCCGCATGCATTCGCATGTTGCGTGCATATCATATCATAATGTCTCGCATTGTCGTTTTCATTTCATTTTTGTTTCCATTTCATTACAATGCGTTGCATTGCGGAACGCACGTCTGAAATTCCTTCGCATAATTTATTGCACATTAATTTTTACTTTCACCTTTAGCGCACCGCGAGAAAATGCTAGAAATTCGTAGGGACTACGAATATTAATATTATTTGTTTGTCATTTGCATAATTTACGAATCCGTTTTGCGCGTTGTTTAGTTGTTGATAAATATTATGCGTTATCCTTGCTGGCAGATAGTAGCTCATTTCGAATGAGCCGCTCGATTCGATTTGGGGGAGGAGGGTGGTCGCCAAATTTATGCTAGGCGCCCCCGTCGGTGCGCGGTCGCCATTGGCAACCGTATCGGCGCGGCGGCGGCGGCGGCCCCACCCGAGAGCAGAGACGTGCAAACCGGCGTCGCGACGCCGCACCAAACATGGCCGACAACCATCGCAAACTTCCTGACTATTCTCCTTCTTCATTTTTATTATCCCTTTATCGAAATCTCGCATATTATGCAATTTCATTCGCTTCCCGTCATTTTTTAAATACGCAAATATTGCAATAAAATAAATTTCATTTGACATGTGCACACTTGCAATGCATGCGAGCGCATTCAACGACGATGTAATCACTCAGCGCATGCTTCAAGGTTTACTGAAAGGGTTGAATCAGCGATTGTGTGTTCGAAATCGAAATAAATACATGCCATTTAGAGAAACGAACCGAAATAAGTACAAAAGAACACCCCCACGAGAGAAAGGACTAGACGCGTAATAGCAGCATAGTCCTGGCACACAATCACAAATTTCCTCAGTGCCGCTGTCTTTCACTTTGTTTCGTTTTCATTTCATTTCGTGCTTTTCTTATTTCTTTCCCCCGTTCTCTAACCGGCAGTGCACTTCAATATTGAAGCGAAACTGAATTGCGAATGCATCAACCAAGAGTTTCTTTCCAGTCCTTTAATCCCAAAATCTTCAAACCCAATAAATCCTTGAAAATAATATCAAATATCAATCGCCAAAAAGTATTAAGTGATGTACCGCATTTCTCTAGGCTCTTTTATCAAAGACCTTGATGAAAACTTCAAGTTTCCTCACAATGAACAGAAAAACTGTATAATTCCGAGCAGAGAAGTGAATACAATTACGAATGTACAGAACAGCAGTCGTCTTGTTGTTGTTGCTGCTGGTGGCGGTTCGCAAGCTCGAAGGTAAACCCCATCGCGTGCCAGCCGCGACACGGCGAAGCGCGCGCGCGCCTAGTGGGGGCGGACGGGCGGACGGGTGCACGCGGTGGTGGCGGCGGCAACCGAACAACGAAGCGGTCTTGGAGCCGCGGAGGGACATGAGAATATATGCGCAAGTCACGCGAACCCGAAATGTAGTTACCAAACGTACCGCTCCGTTCCTTTACTCCTCGCTTGCTGCCGCTGATATTGCAGCCTTTTTCCTCTCTTTTCCTTCCTCCTGCTAAATACAACTGCTGCTGCTGCTGCTGCTTCGTCTTCTTCTTCTGATTCTCCTTTAGTTCAGTTGTCAATAATCGTATTCAAAATTGTTATTCATGCAATAATTAAAACATTCCCCAAAAAATTGGCAAAGTAAAAAAACACTCGTAAATCCGCAGCAAACGCAAATAAAATAAATAAGAAGTTTTAACCCCATAAATAATCCCTTCGCCGAAGAGTTGGCAAATGCAGCAATAAAAATATTTCCTTATCCTTTTTCGGTTCCTCTCTTCTTTTTTTCTTTATTATTTATTTCCTCGCATTCGAGGCGCGCGCTCCTCGATTTCGTACCAACGCGAAAGAACGTATGTGATGAGTGCGCACCGCACCAGCATTCACGATGGAAATAACTTATCGATGCGATAGCTTTTCACCAGTGTATATTTATATAGGTACCGCGCACGTGTACTACACGGAGAGCTGAGTTAAGAGCCACAGTCCCTTTTACTACTCGATTCGCAGTCCGCTTCGCTTTCGCCGGAATCATAAATAACGCTTCGTTTTGCGCTCTTCGCGTCGACTAACCATTGCGCGGCTAATGAGCGTACCCAAAATGATCTCGCGTTTCACCCTGCTCTCCTTCATCCACGTTTTATTACATTCGTAATAAAATAGTTACAAAATCCGGTGTATTCCAGGTAATTGATACACGAATGAAAATCATCTCTCTGATCGCGGAAAAGCGCATGTGCGTTTCATTGCATTATGTGGAGTATGCCACATGGCGTATTGTAGTTTGCGTGCCCAAACGTCATAACATCAGCGCTGAACGTCAACCGAAAAACGAGAACCACGCGTTCATTCAGTGGTCTTATTCTAATTACTTAAAATCTTTCATTGTATCTCGTCCTCTTCCTTATTGCCCAAAACATCCACTTGGGACTACAATACAAACACAACATGTGCGCCGGCCGCTCCTCGTCCAGTTGCAATTCTCTCCTCCGCATTGTTAATTTACCCTTCTTGCGCGCCGAGTGCGTACCGGATGCATTGACAGCGCTTAGTTTTATGTCCTGGCGCCCGACAGGAAATGGCATTGAGTCACTACTACACCGCTAACAACCCCGGGACGCAGCAGTTAAGTTACTCAGCAGACAAAATGCACCCGAACGATTATTATGCTACTCAAACGCAACGAGCAGAAAGAAGTCGCCTGACCCCCCTCGGATCGAAAAACCGACATTAAATTCACATATGTTATCGCAACCCCCAAACCCGTCACAGCCCTAATATTGCCATTGATGCAATTTAATGATTAGCCTATCTCGTCGAAATCATTTTAAATTCGTAGTAAAATTTGCTATTCTTTGATCACCGGTCGTAAATAATCACGTGACTATGATTAGGCTACAACTAAACGCCGTCTCCACAATCTCGGGTTAATCCAAGGCTTAATCAGACCAAATTACTAATTCCCACAAAGTGACGTCTAATTTTATTAAAGCGAGCGCTGAACGCACGCATAATTTGCATGCAAGTGTGTGCAAATGTCATAGTGGTTGCTTTTTGAAATTGTCCAATTAAATTCATATTACACTCGTTGCTCTCTCGCTCTTCGCGCAGGAATATTAATGGCGGGCAAACACGTCGGTGGCGGCTAACAAATTGTCCGCATTTGAAGACACTGCCCCCTTCAGCAAGCTCTTAGAGGATAAGAAATTAAACCGTACAACTAAGCCCTGCGGCAATTATATCTAATGCCAGTTGCTTGATGAAAAAGGGTTGTTAATTTTGTACACACACACACACACGTGCCACGTCTCAAATTAATTAATAAATCCACAAAAATCAATTCTATGGGCGACTGATCGTCGTGTGCTAATATTACGGGGGAGAAATTCTATTCAACTTGTGTAAAAAGAAGACGAAGAAGAGTGAAAGTGCAATAAATCCCTCGTTGGATATCTGCACAGTGGACACGCACGCACACTTTTACGAATACAATTACAAATCGTGTATAATTCGCATCGTTTACGAAATAAGAATAAGAACGCGACGACGAACAAGTGTGCAGTACGTACGTACGTACGTACGAACAGCAATCGATGCTATCACCAGTGTGCAGCAGCAAGCACCACAACACACCAGCGATATTTATGACGTTCGAGGTGAAAATTTACGCGTCCGTCGATTGCAATCAGCAATTATTTAAATAATTTATCGGTTTTCCGAGGTTTCAAACTGTTAAAATCAAAGTGCGCCTGCGATTTCTAGCTAGTCTCAAAAATTCATTCAGTGTGCTGATAAATATTACTCAATTGCCTTATCACTATTTCCGGTCTACTTCTATAACCAGATATCCGAAAAAAATCGTCCCGCGGATGAACGAAATTTCTATTCGTTGATGTTCATTCATAAATTTATATACAATGAATAAAAGTAACTTGTATTGTATTGACGTACTATTGAATGAATGACTATTTAAAATAGTGTGAGTGAGCGTGGGAAAAAAAAAGGTGTGAAAAATTCCAATCGTAGCCACTGGAATTAATGATAAGAAAAAGGCGCGAAAAATGCTACCGAATTAAAATAACACGGGAGGTGTGAAATGTGCTACCGAATTAAAATGATAATCTTAACCTCATTAATTGCCGATTAATATATCGCAGTAAAGTGCGAAATTTCACACCTCACACACGCACACACACATACACACTGATCCCACACACATGCATCCTCCATACTTTAAACGCGCGCGCCTATGCATTCTCATATAAGCAGCAATTTAAAAATGCAGTTTTATTAAATCTATTAAAAATTTCAAAATTTAAACCCCATGTTAATCATCTACCCCTTAGTCCTCGGGGCAATGCTTTAGAGATGATCCGCATCTCTTGGTTTTCTCCACGAGCTAATACAATTAAAATGCGATTGAATTCAATTTCGACAATGTTGCTATCAAAAATGATGAGATGTCTAGTTAATTGGCTTATCACTATTTGTGACATTGCCCATTTCCGGTCCATTACAACTGATTGTACTTTCATCCCTTTATTCGCACACGCATCTCATGTACAGCACCCCCTCGCAATACCTACGCTTGCGTGTAGTATCCGGATACATTTCGTCTCACATTCAAACACACTTAATCATTTCGCGCAGGGTGGCTGGCTGGCTGGCAGCGTATTCAAGTACAGCGGCTTGCGAAACTCCTCAACCCAAAAATACAAATAATACACGCAAGTGAACAATACGAATCGGCGCAAAGCAAAGACGATTAACCAGTCGCGCGCTCGCCTGTGGCCAATAAATTGACGTACAATACTGGTGCGGTGGTGTGTGTTGGTTGTGTGTAATGCAGTACAATGCGTTCGATTGACCTCTCGCAGTGGGTGAATTACGCGTGCACAAAGGGCGCGTGCCGGTCGTTCGTCGCGCTTCCATGTGTTTGGTGATCACCCATTGATGTATTAATGAGAAACGAATTAAAGTGGTGTGTCGCGCGCTTGAATATCCTTGCATTGCCTTGCAATGGCATTATTATGGTTAAGGGTTGTTATTTTACATCAAAACATTGGGTACATTAGGTACCCGCTAAACCGTATCCGCAGACACCTAATCACTAATGTCAATTCCAACTAATACCCTAAATTCCTTTTGAATTGAATATTTCTAAGACAATTCTAATGAAAATGGATTAAAAATTAACATACAACGAAAAAGAGCAAATGACATCGCTTATTGAGGGGTAAACGAATATTTATGATAGATCTATTGACTCAAAGCAATGTTTAGTTAATTTTCTCAATTCTTCACGCTGTCTATGCATTCGAATAAATAATAACAGTGCGAAGCACCCTCCAAAAAAAAGCAGCAGCAGCTAGATAGATAGGTATATCATTCGTGGGTGCATTAAGAGACAAGAAAGGTGCGATAGGGTGCACAACCCCTCGCTTAGAAGCGTCGTAATCGAAGCGATGCAAACGTCAGTGACCGACCACCCGGTAAAGTGCAAAAAGACAAAAAACAGAAGACAAGAGAAAATAAATTGTTATGAAATAGATCTGCGCACTAAATAATAAACTTTCACCAATAATCGCAATTTCACTTTAAATCGGCATCAACGAGCAACCTACGTAGGTATGATAGATTTTCAAATTAAATTGTGCTGTACCGGCTTGCAAACGGAAGCAAAAACGTCGTAAACGAGACAGCGCGGGCGTGTGTGCGATGGGAGCGCGAACAGATGGTACCGTTCGCTCTTCGGCGAACCGGCTGACCGGCCAGCCAAAGGTAATGCATATGTGCCATACCGGCCGAAAAATTACGTTCTTCCCATCCAGGTGAAAATGAAATCAACGAGCCGAAACAATAACGCTAACTACGCACCACACAGTATGCCGTGTTCTATTACGCCAAAGCGCGTAGACTATACCTACTGAAGGAGCAAAACTACATTTGCTGCTGCTGTTTTTGTTGTAGTGTCCAGCCAACCTCTCTAGCATTTTATACACGTGTATGTATGTATGTGGTGAGCGTGTGCTGTTTGTACGTTACTTTACCGCCACTGCACATAGAAATGGACTACTTGCTTGCGTCCTGCTGTTTCATTGCATATTGCTTGATACTCATACGTATAATATTAGTTTGCTTTTCTACAGTGCAAACCACAATAATCTTTTAATTTACACCTCACTTTGTACGAGTTAAAAACACTAAATAAAAATGTTGTTTAAATACAACAATTCTAATTAAGAAATCTTCTACGTGCTATCTAAACAATTTGATTAATTTGCTGCGCGTATTCAAGCAAAAAAAATTAATATCGCATCTTGTAATGGAATGAACAAATTGATTTGTATGAAATATGAATAAATATTTTTCATTAGATGAGTAGTACTGTTAATAGCAAATTATAACTTTACGAAATCACCCCCTCAAAAACGCATTAAAACGCTGCAGTTTGTCTGCGGGGCATAAACGAAATAAGACAGATTATGTGCTTCGTTAACAAACTACCCGGCCGTGTTCATTCCGCTCAAAATATTATTACCTCACCTTATCATTCCTTCTCAATTTTGGAAACCTCCCTCGTTTCTTCCACGTACGCTTCATTATTTCATTAGCTCCATCATCCACAATGCGCATTAATGTCAATGCCTACTGACAGATATGCACCGTCATAATGAATTGCACTCTGTACGTAAATAATCATCATATTAAACTATCAGAATCACCCTTATAAAATTCAAATTTCTGCTCTACTTCTAAACCCAGAGAAAAACCTGACTTTTCGTCGTGCTTGTAAAATTTACAACATTTAATTAAACCACGCCTAACCACCGGTCAACCGCAAACAAATAAACAGTGGAAATAAGACACTAGTGTAATCAAGAACAGCGCGGCGAGCAAGCAAAGCATTTGATAATGAAACGCACTCGCCATTTAGAAGAAAAATTATGGTCGCCATTATACGCAGGGTGGTTATTTGCATTAATTCGTAATTAAGTTAAGTAATTAGACCAGACGCACAGTGAACATCTATTCACAACTATATTTAAATAGTTTTTTTTGTGTGTGCTTTGTTTACTCCCTTACTTTCAAATTTAATGCTTTCTAACATAAAATCCACGAAATTATTTATCAAGCTTAGATGCTGAATTTTGATCCTCGCAACTAACGCCTTCTAATATTACGCATGTAATGAAAATGTAATCTAAACTAGATTTATTTCATACCTTGATATGACGTGTTGCAATTAACTTATTAAGCTTTCAACCTTGTGTTTCTTTCATTACGTGTTTTTCCTTCAAAAATTCCGACATCTAAATAAAATATGAACTTCAAATAAATTAAATTCCTCCTTATTGAAATATCATTTCTTTGTGTGTTCAGCGTCCGAGAAGAAGAAGCAGAAACAAAACGCAAGATGGCTAATTACACACACTCATAAAATTAAGTGTAATAAAATAAGAGTCGAGTGTGCATTGCATATCGCTATAAATTAACGTTAAACATTCAATTCCAGTCTTTGCAACAAGCGGGGAAAGCGTAGAGTGCAAGTAGGCACTTGCCATTTATTGTTGCAGGGTGCTAAACGCAAAAGTGAGACATATACGAAGCGAACTGTGGCGTACGCACGTTACAAAGACGACTAAA
Organism: Aleochara curtula; assembly: GCA_963978815.1. Classification (NCBI taxonomy): domain Eukaryota; kingdom Metazoa; phylum Arthropoda; class Insecta; order Coleoptera; family Staphylinidae; genus Aleochara; species Aleochara curtula. The sequence goes on along the minus strand of OZ022221.1, from coordinate 8,451,499 downwards.
GTAGCGCATGCTTAAGCAGGAACCATTAACGTCGCAAACGCCAGCAATTTGCATAATTTTATTTTTTTTACCTCATAATTGCTATGAGCGAATAAATGTTCGAATAAACTGCTAATATGTTGTGTGGCACATGCTCGTTTGCTTTTCTCAATTTCGGTCGCCAGACGTTTTAATTACATGTGTTAATTTTTTATATCGTCTGCTTATCTTATTTCCGATAGCTTTGCAATTTAACCATCTATTAGTATACAGTTAAAAAATTAAGATTGATAAATGTCGTTTAACTCTTCTGGGAATTGAAGGGCGTATGGCTTCTTGTAAGTGGCAATGATATTAATGTGGATGTCGCGTGATTACCGCCCCACGCGCCTCTTTTGCACACATAATGATTACGTAAAACAACAATGCGCATTTAACACATTTTTCTACATATTTTCCATCACGTTTAAAAAATTTCAAATATTTCAGTTTTCCGCCTAGATAATTCCGCCATTTCGCATGTTTTCCTAAAATATTTCTGTCCCTAATACTCTGTTTAAATATCTTCTCATCTTCGAATAATCATCGCATAAAACAAGCACGACAATTTAAGTCCTTTGCTTTCTCAAAATTACACTCAACCCACTTTAGATAACAATTCCTAACAAATTCCTTCATTCTCCCGTTAGATCAAGAACTTAGTAGTCGAGTAAATTGACAAAATAAAATTACGAAATCGAGTTCATTTTCCATGGCTGAATGTTTCGATTTCTTGATGGGGCAAAAGCAAAACACACGACGTAGATGGCCAACAAAAGCATGCTGCGTACGCACAACATAGGTACGTATTCGTTAAGCGCGCGTACACGTCTCGCATGCGGCGAGCAAAGCAAAAACCGTAATTACCTAATTACACGTACGGAGCGTATATCATTGAGCATCGGGCCCAAAAGCAGGCAGTCAGTCAGTCGGTGAGTCAGGCTGCGCCCGAATGACAGAATGACTGACACGTTCGCCCCGCGTTGTCCACCTATTTCTACCAAGACTCCAACTCCCTTTACCCTTCTTCGCCCGCAACCGCACTAAAATCGTTCAAATCAAATCAAAACAATTTGCACACGAGCAAAGTTATTCAATTTCTAGCACCAGAGAGACATTGGTGATGATACTACTGATGATGATGATGCTTTTTCTTTCAAGTACCCAAAGCGTATGCGTAATCTAAGAAAAACGAAGCAAGTAAAAAAAACCATCAAGAATCTCTGCCACACAACGAGGACTTGAACCCGAGAAAACAGTGGAGAGAAATTACAAATAATACATCGTGGTCGATTTTTACCCCGTCCGAGTGCGCAATTAAAATGCGATTAACCGCGATTCAACTGCACTGCGCATCATTGAATCCTAAAGATGCGTTCAGTCATTCAGCTCGTGCGCATAGAAAAAGGCAGCACTTACCTTGGAAGTAACTTTTGGTGCGCAAGTAGCTGACGGAAAGGCGCAGGATCGACAAGCGGTCCAGCTTCGAGAGGATGTTTTGCTCAAAGGGCAGCAGGCTCGCCAACGTATCCAATTCGGCGTTGAGTCGTTCGCGATGTCGTTTGCTCGGATTGCTCTTTGTCACGCCGTCTTTTGGCGTTGGTTTCACGCTGCAACAATGTATGCAAAAAACAAACAAATTATTACTACAATTAATTCATTGCAAGACTTTCAATTCAATTCAATTCCTTGATGTGTTTTTATATTGTTGATGAATTATGCAACCAATTCATCCAATAACCTTGTAACCATTCCCTTACGTTCATTTATATAATGACAATTAATAATAAAATGTTGCTAGCATCGGTAACAAACAAACAAACTCAACAAAACGCTTGCAATTATCCAACGTTGGCTTAATATTTTAATTATGAATTCCACTTACGTAACGACCAAAGTCGAATTAATCGACTTCGCGCAGACATTAAGGACAATGATAATAATGATAAGAGGCGCTGTATAATGCCGAATGCTTAAAGCATTCACACCTCTTCATCACAATTACATTGCGATAACAAATGACTAGTTGAATAATAATGGCTGCTCATCGCTTAGCTTCATCGAGTGCGTCGCGAGTGGCGCGGCGCGATGATGATGACGGTCATCATGAATGGGCAATTCGATGGCAATTGGAAAACGATTAATAATGCCAACTGGCGTGATCGTAATCGTTATGATGATCTCTTTACTTGGTGTCGTAATCATTACGAAAGTGGCGCCCTCAAACAATTCTCGATAATGACATGATGAATTTAATTAGCCCCGACTCGATACGATCCACGGGTTAATTAACATTCAGCGCATCCGACGTTATCATGAAAAGCGCTCATTACGAGAATACCATATTCTTATAATTGTCACAACAATAGCAAATGCGCCCTCATGTTGTTTGTCGAACATCCTAATTTTGTTTGTGTTTAATCCAATGTTTTACGATGTGCTAATTGCTACGTGTTTATTAATTACAATCGCTTTCGTTTTTTCCATCATTTAGTCATTTGTGTATCAAAAAAAAAGTCTCTTACTCAGAAGGAGCATTCAAATGGTTATATATTGTATACGTTGTGAATATGTATGAAATTAAAAATTGTGTAATTCATAATTGTTGTTGTTTTTCACATGTCGGTATAGAGCACAGCCACGCGTATGTGAAGCACACAACCACTGAAATGCTTGCTTGCGTAATTATTATTAATTTAACGTGATTACACACATTTTTTTCTTAGTGCCTTCGCATATGCAACACAAATTACACGGCCAGTCGTGGCGGCAGCGGCAAATTACGTTTCGAGAGGAATAACACAGAAACCTCCAAGTCGATGAACGTATTCTCGAAAAGTCGTAATAATCCAGAGAATAGAAGCGCGAGCATACGTCAACCGAAAGAAGGAAGGACGCCGAAAAGTAAAGCTCAAAACGTTTTCTTACATAATAAAAATTATTGCTTGGCATTAATCAAACTTAATTGTATGTTAACGTGATGATTACGAATCCTAGTGTTTTTTTTTACGTCTCTCAATGTTTACAAGAAAATATTTTCCCATTTTCAAATACTTATTATTAATCATTAAAATAACCGTAAAACTGCAATCGAGTTGTTGCTCGATCAAATAATAAGAGCGCAGCTTTAGTGAGCAAAAATAAAAAGCTAAATTTTAAATAATACGCAACTTCCTGCTAAAACTCTTTTTCAACATTTATCAATTGAGCACGGCACATAACTGACCGACCAACCGACCACCGTCCATTATTCCTATTATTCGGATATTATTGTCATATTAATAATAATACCACTCGTCTCCCTGCTTTACGTACGATGACGATGATAGTAATGTAATGATAGTTATAGATAAACGGAATAAAACATGGTAGAAAAAAATATATATGAAAGAAGACACAGAGCGCACGGCTGCTAGCTACTAGCTAGAATGCACGCTCACTCGCTAAACGCCGACGACGAAATAATAAATAAAAATATATCTAAAGTAATTACGTGTAATTATTTCCTGCTACTGCAATCCAATCTCCCTCGAAATACAGCGCAGCGTCGTATTAAGGGCAAAAGTGTTTTCGATCAAAATATTCGACTTTTGTGCGACGTAATAAAATTCTATGAATTGGATAACAATCATTTAACGACCAATAAAACATTCATTTTTGTTTTGTCCAATCTAAATCTTTACTAATTTGTTATCAAAACAAAAACAGGCAATTTTCAATTCAATGCAATGCAATTGAATAAATTTCCAGGGCATGTTTTTAAGCACAAAAAAAATTGTTCAACACAAAAAAAAAACGAAAACATATGTAGTGAAATTATAAAGAAATTTAGAACACGGTGTCTGCCCCCCATCAATCTATTATATTATATTAAACACAGCAAGGCTGCCTTTGGAAAACATTGAATTCAACTCTTTCCACTCAAAAACCAAATGCATTTGGTTTCTTTTTCTTCTCGCGGTAAACTCTCGCGCGCGAGCGAGTAACGCGTAATGACAGGCCGAAAGCCTAAGATTAGCGTCGCGTCGTCTCAGAAAAGAAAAAAAGGCATGAAAATGGTAGAAAACGAAACGATATTAAGAGAAACACACGCGTTACCTCAGATGAGATGGACCAAGTCAGTGCCCGCTGGCAATTTAGACGAATTACAAGTCCTCCTCTTCTTCTTCACCTTACTTAATCTATCCAAACTTCTTGCTTGGGTGCTCTTCCTTGCTCTGAGTCGCTTTGTCTTCTTACGTTATATGCAAATTTTGGGCGCCAGTGGTCTATATTTTGCGTGCATAAAACAGCCCCGAAAAATGCGCATTCGAAGCGACGCAAACGTTTGTAAATAATCGTGTTGTACATCGAAATTAAACTTGAGCGCATGCATTTTATGCACTTCTACGTTAGCTATAATTTTCCATAATTCAAAACTTTTCCTGCACAACATTAATTTTAAATATTCCTCCACTCGCTTGACGCATAGCTACATGAATATTGCCCGCATGCGCATATATTATATTACGAATTGTCATCAAAGAAGAAAGCGCGTCACGTGAAAAATTTTCGGGAAAACTTAGTCTTCAGGAAATTCCCCTTTTATTGCGGCGTTTTTCTCTACAGAGAAGGAGGGGTGGAATGCTCGCGCATTTCATATTTTTTCGACATTCGCCAAGGGTGAGCGCGCCACCAAATAGTAACTTCTACGCATGTGAAATAAATGCCCAACGAAAACAACGCGCACCCGCCGCCAACCGAGAGAGAAAACTATTTTTATTAACGTAATTAATTTCGTATTCGGGCGCTGCACGCGACGCATAAAAATTCCGATTTTACGAGCGCTCGCGCACCGCACCGGCCGCTTCAAGTTCATGCCAAAAATGCACAACACATGGAAAAAACGCGCCCCCGAAAATATCTAATTCGTGTGCGTGTGTGTGTGCATTATGAATATAGAAATAAAAAGGACAAAACGTAACACATACACAAAATTAGCCGCCAGTTTATATCAACTTTTTTCCGTCGCTTCGTCCAAGAAATCGTAATAGTTGCGAGTTATAATAATCATAATAATAGTACCTAATCGTAATCATCATGATTACAAACTATGCTTTTGCTGCTTGCTCTCCAAAGCGCGCCCGCAAGACGAATGAGCGCTTATGCTAAGCGACAATTCCAATGTTGCTCCACATGCGAAATATTCTCATGTCAAATAACCGAATAACTCACTTATTTTTCTTTTTGTTATTGGGTAATAAAAATGTTTGTTATATTCGACTTTGTTTCGTTCGTTCGTTCGTTTGACCATGAATAAATATGATCCTAGATATTTATATTCTTTGATATCAAAGAAACACAAAAATAAAGGAAAAACGTATTTTCCAAAAACATTCATAAAGTTTCACTCTTTCCAGCTCTATTTGCAATAATCTGAGAAATTTAAAAAAGCAAGATGTGCTTAATCGTATGCCGCATTCAAATTTACTAGACATCTATTACGATTACAGCCATTTCACAATTTTGTACAAACGTCCTTCTCAAGATATCAATTAAATCTCGATCAGGAGCGCGCGCGCGAGCAAGGCATCTTCGACGCGGACGCATTAACATTCCACGCATGAAGCGCAACCAGCCACTCACATACATCAGGCGTCCGCCAAGTTCTCAAATCAAATAAAAATCGACAAACACCAAAAACACAACACGGCGGAGAGCAGCCGGCAAACATCTCTTTCACGTGGTGTGCTGCTTTTTCGGCAGTGGCAGTGGCGCTAACGCCACCAACTCATGCATATTGCGCTCATGCATATTTATCAAGCGCGCTCAAACTTTTTCGAGCAACGCAACGCAACGCAGCGCCGAAATGGAAATCCATTCTAATTTATATGTGAACGAGAGCGCGCGCCCCTTTCCTCGTCCGCCGTCACCGTCGTCGCCGTAGCCGCCGCCGCCGAACAACGCGCGCAACCCGAAATAATCAGCGTTTATCGTGATTTATGCGCGCTGCTTGAACGACAACGCATAATTCATTAAACGTTCCCAAATAAAATCTAAGAACCCAAGAGAAAAAAATGGAGCAGCGCGCGCGCAACGAGGAAAACCGAAAAATGTTGCCTTGAATTTTCTTATCCGTTCGTTTATCTCACGCGGAGGGCAATTATGTTTAGTCAAATGTTTGATTGCTTAAATAACTTATCAAATATGTAATTATCAATTAATTATAATCTTTTCCCCCCCAAAAAGCAGACATTTTCAGCCGAAAGCCTTTATGGCGAGTTCAATTCTAGAATTTCATTGAATTTCAAGCAATAGTAACCCATGACAGATTGGAATTGGCGATTAGTTGGTACAAAAAGAGCGCAGCAACAACAAAGCAACGCAAGAAGGAGAACAACATTTAAAAAGCGCTCACAATTGGCCGCAGCGTATACGGCGAATGCAAATTGTAATAACGAGAAATGTGCAAAACTAGACGGAAATTTGCATTCGTCCTGTTCGTTCGCTGCAGTTCTCACTTGGCCAGAGTGCAACTTTCAGTAGCAGTAGCGTAAAAAGTCGCTAGAATCCAATTTAGCGCAACTCATTTTCAAATGTGAATTTATTGCGCAACGATTCGCATCGCACTCGAACGCCGCGAAATGCTTAACGAGGTGTTGCGCGAGCAAGAGAAGAACAAGAAGAATTTGGCTCAGCAGCAGCAGCAGCAGCAGCAGTAGTAAGCGAGGCGTCGTTATCAATCCGTCGACCACATATTCCAGCACTAATTACACGGCGGACGCAATCAGCTGCTGTGCGGCTGCTGCTTGCTTGCTGCTGCTGTTGCTACTCCTGATGCAGTAGCGCGCGAACAGAAGTAGAAATAAGCGGCTTGCGCGAATTTTATTTGCGAGTGCCGTGCGCGCGACAATGCGAGGGTGTGAAGAGATCCGCGCGATATACGTAAACAAACGCTTTTTAATTAAATTTATTGACAACACATTGATATTGCGCCGAGGAGCGAGCGTGTGCAATGCGCTTCTGCAATTGTTACTGCGCATTTTCTGCTTGTTATTTTCTATTGCATACCTAGCTGCAAATCTCGCCAACTAGTTGACAATAAAATAAATAATTACAAAAAAAACGCAAAAGCCCTGTTTTAAAATCCGCTTTTCTTTAGCTTCGATCAATGAAAAAGAAACAAAACAATAATTGTTCTTCTACGATTCGTGTTGAAAGATGAACAATGAATATTCATGATTCTGATGCATTCTTTAATTAATTAATGAAGACATCACTTATTCATTTGTTTCTTTTCTTCTTCGCCAACTGAATGTTCTTGTAATAAACACAACTAAACTATTTCATAATTATTCAACGCGATCCTTTTTTCCAAATGTTTCTTATCACATTAGTAGAATGCCAAATTTAAATTTTAAATTCCCCATCTGTTAATTATTATAATAATTATTTGAATTTGCGATATTTTTAACACTCTGTCAATGAATAATTTGCATATGCAGTCGAGAACACTCTCATACATTTTACAAACGTGAAATGTCTTGTTAAACGATCTCTCACACTTTATCTCGCGCTACTGAATTCGCTTTACTGCATTTGAAATATTTAAAAATTCTTAAAATTTAAACATTTCCATGATTTCGCAACATTCTAAGCGCAAAAAGCAGTATTTTTAAGGATAACAGTGACTTCGTTTCTCAGGTTCTTTGCCTAACCGCCTGTTGAAGTCTCCATTAGCAGCATACGGCCAACACGAGCGCGAGTTGGCTGCGTCGCGAAATAAAGCAAAATGTAATCGAACGACAACGATGTGCGACACGTACACACGCGGATTTTTTGGCATTTCAAGCATGCACACCGACTACCGAACCAGTAGCTGAATACGCGCAGTGATGCGAACCGGAGAAGAAGAATGAACGTCAAGTGCGCTCGATGCAAAGCGGCGGAGCGGTGCGCGACAAGTGTGAATTTATTGCGGGCATCGTCGTTTATCCGACGCACGTAAACCATCAGCGCGCTGGACATAAACAACCGCAAGAGCACCAACAAACATCAGCTTCATCGCATCGCAGCACCAGCACCACCAATACCAGAAGCAGATGAAGAAGCAACTTGACAACAACAAAAAATAACAAAAACCACTTTAACGCGTAAAATACCCAAAGCTGATAAATTAATGCCCTTTTAAATACACTTTCCTGATATTACCTTTTTGCCAATTGTAAAATTACGTCGTATTATACAAAAATCAATAGTTCCTTGTTAAACCCGAATGGAATTTTAATGAAATCTACTTTTCCAAGAATAGTTTTTTAAAATATCCCAAATTCTTACGCAAACTCTTCCTGTGTATAAAACTAGAACTACTGTTCACCTATAAACCAAATCAATCGTTCCGCAAAAATGTGAAAAAGTAAGGCAGCTAAGCTAAATTTAGCAGACAAAACAAGTTTGTGATAGATTCCGTGTCGATTTAAAAGCAATCAGTCGATCAATCGCGAAATCGAGTAAATCAAGTGCACGCGGCATGTTTATTGACGGATAGTTGATGAGTTGGTGCTGGATGCATGCAGTGCATGCACTTGGCTCCGGTAGCCCCGAGTCGCGTTTGCACCTCAAAAACGCGAAATACGCGTGCAGACATGCGTGCATGCACAACACACAAATTGTAAACTCATCCAGAGAGTGTGCGTTCGGTTCGTTTTCGTTCGTTTATTTTGTACGTACACAATAGTCTCTCTTCTATTGCATGCGAGCAAGGTGCCTCTCGTGCTTGCTTGTGTTTCACTCGGCATGACATGCCATCCATGACCTATACCATCATCAGCATTAACACTACTTTTACACTTTTCGTTATAAATCACGTGCGGTGCGGCGTGCACCACCTACGCACCTTTACTCTACATTTTCAACTAACTCGGCCACAAATAATTTGCTTCAATTTCCTGCATTTTTCTCTAGCTTCTCTGCATTCTGCGCGAACAAATAATAAAGATAACAGCGTAAATTGTTTACAGATTGTTGACTCGCCACTTAGGCATTCTTTATGCACACATTGATGATGCGTACACATAACAATTAGCATTTAAGCTGTTCATAATGAACGCGCCTGCTTCAACATAGCTTCAGCAGCACAACATGCTGCATTATTTTTCTTCGATCGTTCCAACGCGACTTCTTAGCGTAATGAATGCATGCGCGCGTACTTTGCATTTTATGCATTTATTAATTGCGCGCACTACATAACAGCGGCGATTCTCATTAAGCTAATTATGCCTCCGGCACGTTAACTAAATCAATTCGCGATCGGCTGACGGAAAAGCCTATTAATTGTTATTGCACTGCTTCTCCTCTTACGCTCAGCTCTCAATCTCTTGCTGTGAACAAGCATCACACATCACACGGCTAATCGAATAACTCGTGTTTATTGTTGTTAACGTAATTGCGATGCGCCGCGATTTTATTGTTTATTTATTACAAGCAGTTAAGCGCCGTTTGTCATTGAGGACAAGACAATAAACGCCCAGTGGCGGAAAACTAATGGTTTCATTCAACCACTCTGCTTTTTCGTCTTCGTTTTTCGCGAAATTCGTAAAAATCAATCGAAAGCGATTAAATAATTCATCAATATGGAAAGCACGCGGCCGTAAAGCAGAAGAGTTGTTCTTCTTCTCTTCGCGAACAAGACAAGCTCTTGCGCCTGCTACTGGTATTCGGCAGGCTGGCGTTCGATGTTGTTAATGTTGTTGTTCTTCTGCTTATTGCTACCGTTGCCAACTACTACTACTACCACTACTACTGCCAAGTATTTGCTCTCGTTCGCCGCTTTTTACTCTGGCAGATGCATTTGCCGTTCGTGTTCTTGTGTTTTACGAGAGTGCCAGATACGCGAACGAATCTTTTATTCAAATAACACCCACTTAATGCGTGTACTTCGCAAAGGCAACTTTACGCATATATATGTATTTCATTCGATTAATTTATCACCAATGCAACAAAACTAGGTAGGTACCTAAGTACTGAGCAAAAGATTAAATAAACTAAATCCAGCGGAATGAAACGGAAGTGTTCCATTTACAGTACCGGAACTGGAATTGTCTTAGATACTTGCTTCGTGCATTGGCACCCCGGATACGAACGATTTAGAGCAAATCGACCAACCTAGAATTGCAGCGCAACTTGAGTGCATTCGCTAAAACGTTTTCTTCTGCACGTTTTCACTATTTTACTATCGCGCAATGTCCAGTGTGCAACAAAGGACTTCTTCATCGTCTTCTTCGCCATCATCATCATCATCTCGCGTTGGTGAATGCGTCAGCAAAACAAAGCGAATACAATAATAAAAAATCATTTCAATTCACGTGCACGTGAAATAATAGGAAAATGGCATAATAATTCATGAAACTGGACATAATTTTCCCGCATTTCCCTAGCCGTCCGCTTGTTTTTCCTCCGCCCGTGCGCGCCATGCAACAAAAGTCCGCAAACAACTCGATCGCACAAAAGACGCCCGCCGCATTCGTCCTGCGAGTGGCGCAAGGAGAGTTGTAGAATGAATGAATGCAAAATAATGAATACCTGATGTACCTACTCCTCGACAATGCCTTACGTAACACGTAGGTACAACTGAACCTCATCTATTAGCGAAAGAAAACAGCGCGACGACAACAGCAACAACAACAGCAGCTACTGCAAAAGCACAAAACACTTTCAGCGCATACAAAGTAGATATTCATTACGCATTGCGAGATACATCTGAGAAGCAGCGAGTGAAAACGAAGCCAACATAATATGCATTGCAAAATGCGCGGCATGATATATGCGTTGGAAATAATTTCGGTAATTAATAAAATACCATACGCTACATACGCTGGCCTGAGAATGAAAAATTACTAAATTAAGCATTAATTACAAACGCATGCAATGCGAACGATGCATGTGTGAACGATCATGTTAGTTCAGGGTTGAATTCGCCCTTGTATAATGCGCTATCTAAATGGCTCTTGTGATAACAAAGTTTCCTCTATGTATTTGATATAAATATTAATTATACATTTGTATTACGACGAGAAAAGCCTTTGAATTATTAAAACAACCCTTATTTCTGCCAGGATAGTCGAACGATTGTTTGCATTCAATAATTATCCTTAAAGTTGGACATTCTGCAGTATTTAATTTTCAGTTACCTGGATAACAAGGTAGCGAGAAACAGGCGCAAAAAAAGTATAAAAACCGCTTCGATTCAAACGCAACAAGGCAGCGCCCCGTAATGGAGCAGCAATTAATATTGCTGCATATTAATCGACGTCGTTTTAGTTAGCTAATATTATAATGAACGAAAGAATAAATAAAAACGATCGTATTCGTCGATAACGCGCTCGCTTGTTCGTTAGGCTTTTTTATTCTGCTTTCGCAGTTTCGCGCTCCCGCCGTACGATATGTGTGTGTGTGTGTGTGTGTGGCTGTAGTGGTTGTTGCTATATTCCACGCAGACGGCTACAGTGTTTCTCATGTATTATTATTAGTCGGTTTGTTGCATTATTACAGCACACATGCACACACATCTAGAGCCAACTAGGTACCAAGGTAGCGCGCAAACCTGAGAGCGAATGAGTGAGTTGCACTTATTTTTCATTTTTAAATTAAGAACAAGGAGCGACGCGTGGAGAAAAAGTGCTCCAATTACGCACGTTGTAATTAATTCAAAAATATTGTGCATTTACATGCACGTAAATATGCCTTCCGAATGTGTATTTGTTTTAAATGACTTGCAAATACCACCTGCATTCCTCACCCTTCAAATAAGTTAATAATCTTTATTTCGCGGAAATAAATTTTAATTAAATTTAACCAACTTTCCCAAAGCACCCAATTCAACGTTATTTTAATTACTTGTAAGACAAAATGATCCGAATGTTCTTCTCCGCGAATTTCCGCACAAATTTATTGCCAAACATTTGAAAGCAAGAGAAAACTCTAAATTTGAAAAGTTATTTTATGATTCGCAGACATTTTTCAAAGATCATAATACTCGAAACTGAAATTAATTTAAGAATAAGCAAACCCCCTATTTTTAATTGGCAAACATGCGAATAGAGAGCAGAATTAAATTTTTCGAACGGAAGAAAAACGCGCATGATATTCCGAAGCGATAAAATATTATTAATTGGCCGCTTTAATTGGGACTCTGCGCGAAACAAAACAGGCACCTGTGAGTGCGTAAAGTGTGCGCGCAGGCCCCAACTTCTTTTAGAGGTGACACCTGTTTTCATGTTTTTCAATGCGCCGCGGCCCGATGATGATGATGATGATGAGAGTATTAGTTGGTCGCGTGCCTCGATTAAGAGCGCGCCGCTGCCAAACGCTGAAAGCAGATCGCAACGTTAACGAAACGGAAGAAGCGTATAAATGGCTTTCGGTCAGCTTTAGTTATAAAATGATATAAAAATTAAAAAACTATATTTATGCACATTTATCGGCGACGGTGACCAGCCAACCAACCAATGTCGCATTATTATTATTAGTGCCGCTTGCTTCCAAGTTTTTATCATTTTTCTCTTCCAACTTTCGACAGCTGATTCAACACAACCATCCGCATGCTCTCTATTGCCAAATATAGAGTAAAACCGCCCAATTATAATAATCATTACACATGTTCGCTCATTCTGCAAATTCCTCACTTTTTCAAAATCCTCCCTAAATCGATCAATAAAATTGATTATAAACCACGTGTCGCAAAATGAATTTTAGCAAGCGTCTATTTTAATAGCCTAAAAAAACACATTCAACCCGCCCAAAAAAATAAAATCCATTATCTTAATAATATCAAAAATGCGCTAAACATCCCAACCCATTAACAAGTACGCCTTATCGGCAGGCCAATTAATAAATACTTAAAACCGCTAATTAAAAAATCGTAAAATAATATAAAATTCCTCACGTAATTAAGCGCATTTCTACCTAGATTGACACAATCTAGCCTTATATAAGTCGCAAGTCGCAAGATTGAAATAAACAAGAAATTATGTTGTTAACTACGAATAGCTATTACGCTCAAATCATTAACGTTCGCAAACAAAGCAAGAGCAAAAAACAAAAATCAACAACAAAACTCTCAAACTAAAACCAGTAGCGCAACAAAATCCAAAACAGAGGAAAACCTCGTGAATCCTTAATTCATTTCGTTTCGTTTCGTTTCAGATGCTTGCGTATTAAATTCAGCGTTTTATTTGCCAACGATTTATCACCAAGTTTTCATCTTTGTGAAAAATTTCTTCAAGATACACCCACTAATTTTCCTTCTCCTACCTTCTCATCGACAAATTGTAATATTGTAACATAAAATCAATTGATTAATGTAATGAGACTACAAATCTATCAACACCTTCTTTGCCATGCACGTTTTGATTAATGATCGATTATTTTACGATTACGATTGTAATAAATCGATGGCGATTACTTCAACGTACTGAGTAGTAGGTATTCATTGTCGTATTAGCTCATTAATGTCCATCGTGTGTGCATACCTGCACCTCAGCACACATGCATACCGATTAGCTAAACACGAAATGTCCCCAATCGTCCTCCTGCCAACCCCGTCGGCTGCGTTTGTTTATACGATTGTTATGAATGACTCTGTTTTACAGTCCGTTCCGTAGTACGTCCGTCCGTCGCACCATGCGTCCGCGTAATTTACGTTTTATGCACGTGTCATTAATTTAATTCGCGTTTAATTCAATTAACCACTGCGTTCGCGTTTTGTTGTTTTATTAATGCACTAATTGATTTATCATTAATTTGCATTGCATTCCAACGTACCTATCTAATTCACACTTATTAATTTCCTCGCATTCATGTGCTCTATTTACCACCGCATAATCTATTGCATTTTCATTTGTTTTTCCTTGCGCATTACGAAAATAAGGATAATGAAATCTTCTGAAATATTCATCCAAAATTTCACGCATAATTTCGTCTCGTAGCAGACACATTAGCGCTCATAAAACACGGTAAAAAACGCATAAGATGTGCAAATTCCATGCGCGGAAATAACCGTGCCGAGCAAAAGAAGCGCGCAACTAAGCAATTTCATTATGCAAATTGCAATATCAAAATTACATACATGTTGCTCCCTTGGTCAAAGCGCGCTGGCGCACTGCCGATTAATTACATTGCCGCGAATTGCTATGCGTACTTACAAGACGTGCAATTGCACATCAATTTGATTTGAGAAACACCCAACTGTCCGTCGTCTGCAATATTTGTTTCTGTACAAGTCTACGGCAAAAATTACACTTGCAGCGCATTCTGCATACTACGAGCGTACAGTCTCTTGGTACTGTGCGTCGTGTTATCAAATTGTTATCACGGATTTTAGTATGGCGTACGATGGTGATCAAAATATGCGAGAGACTCACCTCTTGCCGTTCCGACGGCGGCGCTTTGTCGCGTACACCGTGCCGAGTTGATTCATCGCCGTCGTATTGTTGCCGCCGCCAGGAGCACCACCGCCACCACCGTTGGATTGCGCGTGCAGCTGCCGATGCTGCGGCTGCGGCTGTGTATGATGGTGATAGTGCTGATGGTGATGATGCTGCTGCAGGACGATGGACGCCGTAGCGGCGGCGCCCGTTAGCGCCTTCGTCGCCACCGTCGCGCACGGCCGCTCACCTCCAAACGTGCCCGACGCCGACGGCGGCTGTGATCCCGGTGCACATTGGCGGCCAGCACGCACCGCACGTAAAAATTCCGTGATGGCGTACGACGTGCGTGTGTGTGCGTGTGTATACTGTGTATGTGTGCTACACTCTTATCATAAGTTTGCGCATGGATAAATGCAAAAAAACGACGACACACTCTCTGCGAGATGCTCAATCAACAAACGCCACCAATCAAATCGAATTAATCCAACGTCCTAATCGGGGGCACACGCGAACGACCAAACAATGTGCAAGAGAAGCGGCAAGGATCGCGCGTACGGTACGGTCGGCGGCGCGGCCGATTAATTCACTCACACGAAATTATTTTGAATTATACCCACGTTCGGCGAACCGACGCACAATGCGGCGAGGGCACGACTGATGCACGCGTACCATCAGCGACCGCCGGCGCTCCCTACCATGCGAAGCGCGAACCGACCACGCACCACCGCATTGGTTCGCTGCCATCCGCGACGTCACAAGATGGCTACGTTTCCCCTTCCGCGCGCGTTCAAGGAGCGAATAGGTGACCATGCGGACAGGTAATTCGGGAGATTATTCAAATAGTCGCCTAGCTCTATGCCACCGCTTCGTCCCTGAATGACAATACCAATTCGCGCGCCCGCTCCAAAACTCCCAAATGCACAATTACGTTGGAACCCCCTCATTGATCCTGGCCGTTCGTCCTTAAGACAATTCTTGACTTTTCTTGCGCGCGTATGCAACGCAACGTACACACGTTAGTTACTCAGCAAATCGAGCAAACATTCAATCGGCTCATTAATTTTTACGATCGTTCCACAATGCCTCTTGATCACCGTAATTAGACATTCATATTTCAGTTGTTATGGGATATCAACGTGTTGCATCGCGATTCATTTAAATTTCCATACTCGCTCTACATTCCCTTATGAAATACCTCATCCCTTTGGCAAAGGATACGAGCGCGATGCACGTGAGACGAATTTGCTAGATTATGAATTTTATGGCTTAATTAACTCGTAAAATGTAATGAACGCGCAACTCCACTAACGGATTGGAATTGGCGTCATTGTTATTCTTGTTGTTGTTGTTCTCTTCTTATACCGCAGGATTGCGACCTCAACACCACCATGCGAATGGCAAAGCGACCAAACGAGGTGCACTCATCCATACAAGAATCGTCGTCTTCGTTGTCGTTGTTGTTTGTAGGCGGTTACGCGCTGTATTCGTATCGCTCATTGGCTGTAAATAATCCACCCACATTGTGCACCCACACACGCTGATAACACAAGCGGTGTACATCCGAAATCGATTGATTTGCCGCTCGTTGGCGGCGGCAACAAACGGCAACCGTCCTAGCGACGGCAACTTTACGTCCTCCGCGATGATTATTCAAGCAGCATGCGCGCACGCTTTGAAACATATTGTTGCAATTGTATCGATTGTTTATATGTGCGCATTGGGTATTGTGGACGCAGTTGGTGCATTTTCAAATACGCTTTCATGTCGTTCGTTCGCTGATGGCCGAGCAAGCAACAAATAAAATATAATACGACTAAATTGTATATAAAATAATATGTACGTACGTATGGTTTGAAAAAAAATATAGTTTATTACCCGACTGAGCGATGTTTATCACTTTTGCTTGTGCACCGTAGCGTGACCGATGTGCATTCTTGATATTCGCTCTTCTAACATCAACAACAACAACAACAACAACGACAACGACGACCACGGTGAGGTCGAAAAAAACCTATACATACGACCATATTTTCTAAATGTTGAATACGCGCGCGCTGCTATGAAAAATATAATCGTTTCGAACAATAACAGCAGCAACAAAAAAATGCATTGCATTGCTATGTTCTCATAGGAATAATACGGCGACGTGTGTCCTTCCGCCCCGAAGGAAGAACGCGCAGAGAGGGCGTTAATTTGATGCGAACAACAACAGCATTTTTCAATTTTCTAAGCGTTACGTAATTGCCTTCTTAGAAACGTTGCGAGCCCTATTAACGAAAATAATCAGGCACGTAATAGCAATCATATAATACGTCGTTCGTAGTACATGGAGAAAAACGCAGTACAGGCAGCAAGGACATGTGTTTGTCGTACCCAATTGCGCGATTGCATTGCGATTATATAAGCAGCCCGCCGCCGCCGCCTTTGATGTACCCACACTGCGCGCGCGAATGTTGTACGTGCGATGGGAACTCAGACGCGCTGAGAACGCCTCGAAAATTTAAGCAATTAACGTGTAAACGCGACTGACATTCACGCTCGCGCGTATGCACATTGTACGTATTACTATCATATATGCATGCATGTACATGTTCATCTGCCGCTGCTGCTGGCGCGTATTTATGCATTAAGTCAGTCAGCCCGCTTGTCCATCGGCCGAGATGAATGAATGAAATGACAAGGCGGCCTAATTTATATGTGTATCGTCGTAAATCAACATTGACATACTACTTACGATTAAGAACGGCGCCTTCAATTCGCTTCTCACGACACATGCGAGGCTTCCAACTTCCACGGAAAATCCAACTGTCTTATTCCTCGTTCCTCATTCCGCGTATTACAGGTGTTTCTATGATTATTGATGTGTGCTAAAACATATTAAATATTCTTGTTATTTTACTTCAGCAGCAGAAATCGTTTGCATTCAAAGTCCACTTTCAATTAGAAGTTATTCAAGTTACATTAATGATAGCAGAAATTAATGGTTCATAATGTATATCAACCAGTTCAAAGTGGTGCAAATCTACTTTCCGCCAATGTATTAAAACAGTGCTCATTTTAATATAAGGATATCAGGACCAACACATCCCAAAAAAGGATATGCTGAACTTACTATCGTATGACACATGTTCATCTAAAGTTGTACTTACAGTACTTAATCGAAATGTCATTATCTAAAGGAGCTTTGAAACAAAGTATTTTTCTTCATCATATTTACAATGATAAATAATAAAGATAACTTTTAAAATTGGTGTAACTCCCCTTCAAAAAGTAGCATATTATATTCGCTGTTAGTTGAAACAAATTTAAATATAGCAACTCTAAATGTGAATATAGAGTTAAACTGAAACCACTTGTTCTTTGAATACGACTTAAATGTTTATGTCTTTATAATTACTTGCGAATAAATTTGCTTACCGCTCATATTAAGTGTCCAGAATGCACATGTGCAAATGCATTTTCCACTCGATTCTTCTTCGCTTATTTATCGTCGTGTTATTGTGTACCAACTTCTGTCTTATCTTGTTTATCGCCGACTCTTTAACTCCTTAATTCCTTATCTGAATTGCCCACCAACCGAACAAATATACCTGCAACAAGGGAGAGTGTAAATGAATAAATTTACCTAAAACATGTTCAATTTCTACATGAATAACAAATTGCAAAATTAACAGGACAACTCCCAAAACAAAGCTGCATCGAACACATTTGCTATCTCTCAATTATGCTTTGCTGAACGCATTTTCATTACGCGAAAGCAGATGCTGCGAGTGCAATATTGTAAAATCTAAATACATCTTGAATACATTTTATCCTTCTCGTCTTACGTCCTTTTTGTACTGCTTGTTTTTCATTCGGTTCAACTCTCTGGCTCCATCGTTCAGTGAACGTGTGTGGCTTCACTGCTTGTGCAAATGCGTTTGCAAGTACAATGCATTATAAATGATTACATTTGTACTTTATCTCAGCGCCTGTGCGCGTATATCTTTTCGCGGAAAGATTTACGGAACGAAACACAAATCGCCCGTGTTTGGTTCTTGTTGTTGTTGCAGTGCCAAGAGATGCGCCTCTCACAAATTGCATTCGTTATACAATTTAACCGTTTAACTTATGCCGTATAACCAGAGGGTCCTTGTTCTACGAACCAACTGCTTGTGGTTTGCTTGTAATATTTCAAATGAAATCAATTTCATCAATAATTATCAATATTTCAATTGGCAGCCAGAAAAACTGCTTGAAAAATTCAACAGTTATTTGGAGTTTGACACACCTCTCAAAGAGAAATAATCCTCCTTGGAAATATACAAATTTTCGTTGAAAATGTCTTCTTGTTATAATATTAAGAAATCTTTCAAATATTAGTTGGTAATCTTTCTGAGTAAAGCATAATTTTAAAGTAGATTTAACTTGTTCTCAAGCATAATTGAGAATTAAGTTTTGAATTAGCATTATGTTCAAATAGTAGTTATCATGTTTGGTAACTTGATTTGCTCCGAAATCTCCAAATTATATTTGCCTTATTTTTAAATCAAATATGCTTTTATGATAAAAATGTGTGAAAATTTCGCAAGAAATTGATATTTGAAACGCAGAATGAAGAACACGGCGTTGCGCACTGCTGGCTGAAGTAGACTTTGATGTCGAATTTATTTCGTCGAGTGGGTACGAGCAGCAGCAACAGCAGTGCGGTATCCTGCCGCGTTTTTCGGAGACCCCCCTTGGCCGTGATTTACACGGCAGCAATGGATCATCAACAACCGCCGCGGCTCCGACAGGCGCGCGCTCTTCATCCTTGCAGCGACGGCATCTTTATACGCCGGCTATAATATCACACCATGCAGCCCGTGCACCAAGCAATCGGGCTGCCCTATGCAACACACAGATTTGTTGCACCGTCGACTTCAATATGCTAAACGTGCTCAATAACAATAAGTTTATCGCTTCTTGTCGTGTCTTACCCTGCGCTCTTTTGCACACTCGCTTTATGTGCTATTCAATCATTACCATAATATCCTTGTTCTATCAAATGTAATCAACCAACCATTATCACATTCGATATCTCGTTCCTCTCTTAAAGATGGTACTCTACTTTTATATCCCACTTACTGATAAAGTTTTAACTTTATACGACCGCCAACAACTTACACAACTTTAGCACGAAACAACGGTTTCTTTTCGTTTCCTATAGCAAGTTTTAACGAATATAACGACGCATACTTACATGCAAGCATATTTGTCCAGTTAAATACGACGTAACTGCTAATTGCCTTTCGATATATCCGATAGGCATCTCGTGTGATTAGACGTCATATCCAGCTTAAGCTCCTGTCCATTTTGGGCACGCGTTACATTGCGCCAAAAACACGCATGGAAAACTGCACATGCAAACAGCTGTTCACTCTTTGCCTTCCAAGTCTTAAGTGCATCACCAAATCAGCTTTACTTCCCAAATGCAAAACACTTGCTTCGATCCATTTCATATTAAAATTGCCCATACCAACGCTAAAAGAGTGTAACAGTAAACACATTAATGCTAACCAATGCTAACCTAACTTAACCTCCAACAACGGGTGCACATGACTATAGGAGTCTGATTATTATAAATATGTTATTTATACTCACTAACGATTCGCGTCGATGAAGCAAAAAAGGGCACCGCCAATATCACTTCCTGTCCTCGTGCATCTTGGCTGTGATCGTCGTTTTTATGCAAGCGATTTCACAGGTGCAAAAACCTGCATATCTTAATTAACACAAACGCGCACTTGTTCATTGCACACGAGCTAAATCTATATCACGAACACTCACCGATCATTGTTGGCTGTGCACCGTTAATTTACAACGAATTTCACTGACTTCACTTTTACAAAGCATGTTTGTTACACTGTACGCCGATAAGCAAACTTGTGCCGGTTACGATTTGGCAAATGACAGGAAAAATCTTGCCGGTCAGCCGGCAGCGTACGTCATTGGTGTGATAGTAGCGTAACATACTACTGGGGGCGCTAAGAAAGTTTGAAATTGTTTTGAATCCGATTTGAATGCGCTGAATGTTAAAGAAGTCGTCGTTGCATGTGAATTATGTTATCGACAAGCGTGTGCCAAGATAACGACGCTTTCCAGCCGCGCTGCGACACATTAAAAGAAGAGATACGTGTGCGGAATGCGCGCTGAATTATTTCGTGAATTAGAATAGCAATGCATCTACTAATTGCGCAACCGATGCAGCACACGGCGGATGGCAGCGAGAGCAATTAAAGATTTGAGCTACGAGTGCGTACAGCAACGCATAATTTCCAAGAGTGAAATGTTGCCCACTTATTCTTGCTGCTGGCGCATTAACAGCGCAAGAATTGCTCATTAAATCAATAAAATTTAAGCTCATCCAATATTTTCCCAGCTTGAAGCTGACTGTGCTGCTCTCGGATCCGAAATAAAAACGAAGCGAACGCAGTATATGCATATACGGCGCGCCGCAACGCATTCCAATGATATATGTAATGTATTAAGTGCGGCCAATAAATTCCACCCCTGGATGAATGTATTGATGAAAAGCGGTGGCTGCTCTCCAGTTTCTGCGTTGCCGTCGACCAGCTCCTCGCCACGATATTTATGCGCTTGTACACCAGCTCGGATGCGACGCCGCGAATGCTGAATCGCAGCAGCGGGATCGAGACGCGGATAACTTCTAAGTACTACCATTTAACGTATCGTACGCGTTGCGTTCGACATACAACAGAAGCAGAACGCTCCAAGTTTTACAAGTTGGAGCGAAGATGCGCTCGTATCTTTCTCTCTCTGGACTCTCCGACTTGTTTACACGATGCTCATACAACATGCACCATCAACTTTTGCTAAATCTTCTTCGTCTGTTCCACAGCTTCGTATTGTTCATAAATTGTTTGTTTCGTCAGAATGTTTTTTGTATTTAATTACATATTTTTTCTAGAAGGATTAAATACTTAAGCCTAGATAGATAACCAGCATTTAAATTGACTTAAATCATAATGATCCAATATGCTCTAGCTCTAGCTCAAGAATATATTTGACTTAAGTAATTATTATTTATGAAATTACCGAAGGAATATCTTAAATATTGTTGCAAAGAACAAATAAATAAAATTCTAAAGCCTCAGGGATGAAAAGAACTCACAATTATAATTAGCTATGTCTTACATAATTGACATCGAAATGATTGTCTTGCATTATGTACGTTCTTTGCATTTAAGTAAAACTCTACCAAGTGTTTCAATTAAGTACTAGAATCTTTCTGAAGCAGGTATAACAACAAATATAAAGTTTGTTATTGTTTAAGCAACTTTAAAAGCTGCAGTGATTGTTTAATTTGTTTAATTTAAGGCTACTGAGAGAGGACATGCTGAATTTGTATTTGCGGTATGAGAGATACGTACTTAATGTTTATTTATTACGAAACGAAAATCTAAAAAGTGAGCTCATTGCATGTTATTATGAAAAAGTAATAATAAATGCTGCAATCATCTGTAAGTATATTCTCGGTTATTTTGTTTGTGGCTTGTTTGAATGCTCCATACCACATTCAATGACGTGAATGTATTTTTTTAAAATCTTTTAGCCATGTGTATTAAAGATGAAACAATCAACAAGGAAGTGGATAATTATATAAAATTTCAAGCACTCAAATTACTAGATTAGATATTAAAGGTTAAGCTGTACATACGCGTATTGCTTAAAAAATAATATTTCGCCAATTATTGGCAAGAAAGGATTTGTATGTTAATTACTGTATGATTTAAGAACAACTTTTTGCCATTTCTGACGTATGGTACTGTGTTATTTAAATTGCTTTCCTGAAACTTTCAATAAATAAGCAGACTATGTAGAAATCGAATGTTTCATAGTGGAAATATTCACGAAATAATTGATTGATTGCATGATTAGCAAATTGTTTCCTTTACTTGAATGTGTATAATAATTCATAATTTAGGTTAATATTATTATGCGAGTGTTTTTCTTTTGATAGGGATACGATTTTCAGCTGTGTGCAATTAGGCGTCATTATCGACAGAAAATAGAACGCAAATTGCACCGATTGAAATAGTAAAACACTATAAGCGCATCGGCTACAAGAACGAAATGACCAAGAGATCTGAACGCGCGCGCGAGCAAGCAAAAAACGAGCGATTGAACTGCATAGAGACTGTGCTTATCCTGTCAACCGTTTGACAGGATAAGCGCTTCGACTTTGATGCTTCGATCACCCGAAGAAGAAGAACGCCCGCCGGCTACTAACTGGACAACAGACAACAACGGCCAAAGCATTGAACAACAAACAAAACGCCGAAGACGAACGGCGTCTGTCGCCTGTAATCACTCTATGTTTTTGTTTGCCGCCTCTTTGTTTCTTTTTCTCTTCATTCTGACCAAATATTATCTATAAATTGATATAATATTCCAACTACTCATCCATCTTATAGCAAAAAAAAAGTACTTTTCAACATGTTTTATCGGCAAGTTTTCCAATTAATCCACGAATCACTTGTAAATTCTAATCAGATGAATCGTTAGCATCTTATAGCGGAGAATGAAAAATTTGCAAACACTTTGTATATACGTATACGTATTGAGAGAAAAAAATAAGATAAAAGCGACACAAAAGGCAAAGAGCCTGAGGTAATCATATGGATGAAACAGGTAGTTGTCAATCAAACGAAGGGAAAAGGGAATATTTTACGTTCGTTCGTCGAACGTACAGAAATTGAAATAATTTTATAATTTTAGGCACACTACTGCTGTGGACAACTATCTTCGACCAAGATATAAATAGACACAATGTAACCAAAAAATGAATGAAGAAGAAACTAAAATAATTACATAATGATTATAAAATATAGATAATAATGGTGGATGTAATTTTCTCCTTATAGATTTCCACTCTTCGATATTTTTTCAAAAAGGCACCAGGCATTTAGATACAACTTAAAAATGTCTTGTAAATTCAAGAATTTATCAATTACTAGATGTAATTAAATAATTAAAAATCTCGAAGGTAATGCTTATCATTTTCAGACGATTATTTTAAAAGTATCTAAATATTTTGCGATAATTCCTCAATAAACTCTTGCTTTACTGAAAGTTTAGTACTTTCGAATTGCAATAGGAATTTAATGAAACATGAAAGAACTGATTGAGAAACGATTTAAATCTTTAAAAAACCACCAGTACCATCACCATCAAATTTTGGTATTAGCAACTGTTATTAACTTTTACCAACATCAACATCGTAGTAATAACAATAATGACAAGGAAGACTTTCAGCTAGCAGAAAGATTTCTTCTAAATTTGAAAATTCACCAATTACTGGTTCTAATTAAATTGCTAGTAAACCCGATAGCAATGCCCATAATCTTCTCATAATTATTTTACAGATATCCAAAAATTTTGAAGCAGTTTCTCAATAAACTCTTATTTTACCAAAAAATTGCTTTCCAATTGCAATAGGATTTTTAAAAAACATGAAAGAATTTATTGAGAAACGATTGAAACCATTAAAAAGCTACCACCACCATCGCCATGTAGGTATTACCAACTGTTACCAACTGTTACAAATATCAGCATAGTAATAATAATAATGACGAGCAAGACGATGATGGCGTACGAAGATGCTGTTGTTTTCGTTATTGCTGTTCGTCGGTTATAGTTATTGTTGATGGCTCTTCGCATGGCTTGCGCGTTGTTTTGTTGCGCGCTGCGGCGAAAAGCTATCATTAAGCAAACGCAAACGCGGTCGCCGATTGGCCAGCGTCGAGCGGCGGTGGACAGTCCGCCCTCTTCCATGCTGCCGTCGTTTACTCTACAACGTGTATTTCCTGCCTCATTCTTTCTTTTGTATTCACTTCTCCTATCATACTGCATCGCATTTCATTCAATAGCAACATTACACGACTGTGCCAGCAACTGAATGGTGTGCGTTCACAAAGAAAAACTTTTGAAAACTTGGCAAGTATGCTATAAACATTTCTAAACAATTAGACATCTATCTATTAATCAAATGCTCTTGTCGAATGGTTAATTAAAGAGTTTCCAAACGCTTTAGAGCTGTAAGGGGGTTGCTACCGACTGCCGACTGTCATTTTCCGATAAGTAAAGGGTTGGCATGATGCACCAACCCTTTTATCACATCGTGAGAGCCATTTTGTTACCCTTTCGTTCGTTGAGTTCATTTGTTTGTACTCTGACATAATCTGCTTAATTGTTATGCATTTTCGTTGTTATTTTATTGTTTGCAACTAGAACGTACGGTCGGAAGGAAAAAGTTAAAGTTGTACTTTTATAGCATGCGCATTCAAACAAAATAAATTGTGATTGATGGCGATGATTAGGGGCGCTGCGGCTTAGTCTTAGCAGCGTTGCCAATTGGTTTGGCGGCTGTAATAGTGGTGGCGGCGGCGGCGCCGTGTTATCGACACAAAACACACCCCTTTGCCACCCCATGCTGTTTAATATATTATATGGATTTTCTCATTTTGTTTGACTTTAATTCTAAACTCAATAATAATTGTAGAATGCAGTCGGAAAATCATAAATCAATTTTACAATATTCACTTGAAACTCATTCGATTTGAATTCATGATAAGAGCTAGCTAGTAGGTATAATTCATCTACTTACTTATGCATTGTTCAATTGTTGATTGAACGATCAAAAATTGCTAACATTTTGATAAAAGTGACAGCAGAAATGAAGTAATTGCTTCATTTAGTTGATTTACGACGTCTGCGCGTCGTTTTAATGCATCGAGCGCGCGAGCGCGGACAGCATGGCAAAAGCATAGCAAATAATAAAGTTTATCAATGGACAATCTCGACGCGAACCTTCGTTTCTTCTCTCCGCGAACGTCTAGCGCACTTTTCCGTTGTTTCCATTATTTTATACCCATTATATTTTTATAACAACCCAACTAAAACGTATAACCGCGCCAATGCACACTTCGCATACTGCAATTGCAGTGCGCGATTCGCGGTGATGCACTGTAGAATCATTATTTTAATGACGAATGGTAAAAAGGCTTGTTTCTCTTTATTTCCACTGCGATCGCTATCGAACGCTGCAGTCGTAAAAAAATTCAAACCTACAAGCGTGTCGCCGACGGA
Source organism: Aleochara curtula (assembly GCA_963978815.1). NCBI lineage: Eukaryota > Metazoa > Arthropoda > Insecta > Coleoptera > Staphylinidae > Aleochara > Aleochara curtula. The sequence continues at coordinate 8,425,946 of OZ022221.1, read as the reverse complement.
CGCCATTTTGTTGTATGCACATCGAAAAACAAATGAATATTACATTGCATTTGCATTTGATATGAGTATTTCTCACTCCCAACGATATATCATTCATATTTTTCATATATTAAAATTCTTCATGACTATTCGTTAATACTATTAGTTTTGGCGACGTATTTGTTATAAACAAAGCGTTACGCTAAGGGTGAGATTAAGGCATGCTTGCTTTGTATCCAAAATTTACCCCAGTCTCACTTTACTTCTTGCTAATTCACTCTTAGAATTAACTGCGTGTCTTAAAGCAGGTCAAGTGATAAGAACAGTTCTGTAAATTTTTCCACATTACCAGTCATTAAATATTATAAGTAATTGTAATTTTTGAATCTCTTTTTAGTTAGCATAAGCCAATAATAATACTTTCAGAAGTTTTTGTTATTGTCTGGATAAATTGATGAAATATTATGATTTTATAAAATTAATAATGCATTGCTAATTAATATCTTTGCATAATGATATTGCAAACCGAATACGACACACGCCAGGTGGTTTATCAGAGTGGAAAATGTCCTCAATTCAACAAGTAAGGTGTTGGTCTCTGTTATGCTAATCGATCTGTGTAAAAAACCTGATGAAAAATGCATAATTGCTTATTATTAGTAATTAACGCGCCCTGTACGTAGCGACACGTCTCAAACTATTATTTGCTTTTTGTGCATCAAGGCAAATTACTAGAAAACTGGAAAATTAAATTGTCATGTAAAACTAGACTCAATATTGCCAATTCCATATGAACCAAGCCAACCAACAAAGTTTTACATTGTAATTAATAGAAATTAATAAAAATTAATCCAAAGACAAATTTTTATGCAAACTTATGAATATTCATTGATCAATTAACGATGGAAAATTCGCGAGCAAATACAAGTCAATGAATTAATATTAATTGCATTTGTTTTAATTAATTTCATAATTTATGCGCTCAGCTGCCCGTTGATGATGACTTTGGAAGTTGAATTAAACGAAGAAAACCCAAATTTTTTAGCCGTTTCTTATTAATTGTACGCAAGAAAATAATTGAAATTCAATTGATTTTATTCATTGATAATGCGTAATTCAATTTTTAATTTTAATGAGACGCAAAGTTAACGAAGAAAAAACTCAGGTGTTTTGCTGTTTTTGGTCAAAATTGGCTCTGCATTTTTTCTTAATACATACTTTGTAAATTTATTTCTGACCGACGGAAAACGTACTCAACTTATTGCTAATGTACTTGCGCGTTTACTTAACATGCACTATGGCATTTTGCATGTAAATATCGTTGCTGTGAATTGGATCGCATGCTCATTTTCACAGATGAATCGCATTATAAAATCATTTATAATTCCTCAACTTCTTTGCTCGTGCATTAAACGGACAGGCAATTAGCAAACGTGCAAAAATTGCCCACTGTGATAAACATTCATCAATTACTCGATTAAAACTCATAGAATTATTTGCCAAACTATTTTCTCTAGTTATTGTCTACTATTAAGAATTTTAAAAGAGGAAATATGAAAATTCATAATAACGTCTAGAGTTTGCGTTTGTTGCTTAAAGAAAATTGCAATTAAAATGCGATTTATTACGCTTTAATTAACATTCATTTGTGCGCTCATTCATGGCAGGCAGTGGACGGTAATTTGATTAATTATTGTTGATGAAATCATTTAGATGCACTTTATCAGGCGAACGCAGCCAACTTAATGCGATGATAAATTGCAGAATAAACGCATCGTTTACATTTCACGTTTAGCGTATTATAATTATTGCGCAAATTCCAAGCATATTCAGTATAATTTTAAATTATTTACTTTGACGAATTTTTATTATCCAACTGTAAAAAACGCGAAATCAACTGCAGGAATTTTATTACCGAAATTATTTGCATATTCGTCCTCGTGTAAATCTTACTTCACTCCTCGCGAAATTTATATTACCGAGACAGGTGTTAATATTATCATAAACAAATTTACGTTTATCACTTAATTTGTCGCTGGTTGTGTTGCAACCAGCGCTGATCTTGAAACGAAAACAGAAACATGAATATTAAGAAGTCAATTAGAATGTTAAAATCAAGGCATATTTGCAACAATCGTAAATATGCGTTCGATAACAATCGTCTTGGAAGCCGCAAATTTCTTGCACTTCTTCAACAGTGTCACCTGCTTTTTATGCTTCCATTAACGTACAACGCGCTAATTAAAACGCGTTCATTAAGAGACTGCATTCGTTAAATTCCCAACCTTATTTACGTCTTGCCTCATTATGCATAAAACTTTTATTATGAATGACTTTTATTATGTTTAATATTGATTGTCAAAAGTCGAAAAAATTGTAATTTATTTCTCCGGAAAATTTGCCAGACCTATTATGAATTTAGAGCTGAGTTATAATGAATTCTGAAACATGAAACTTGTTTAATTAATTTCTAGAAGAGTCTTTCAAGTTTTACTTGTTCTTTCCCGAATTTCTCGTAATTTTCTAAAGAGAATTTGAAGATTGTTTAACGTCACTATTAAAAAGTACGTACTTTTAAAAAGTACGTAAAAAGTACGTATTCTTGATTTTTTCATACGTTTTCTGATCGCAATTACTTAAGTATTTGTTTAATTTTTTGAGAGTAAATGAATTCGAAAAAATAAGCTTTCATTTTTACTCGAGTTCACCTTATTTCCCATACGTTTCTGTCGACAATTTGTTTTGCATTTTATTGTAGTTTGTTCAATGTTTAAGGCAAAATTATACATTGCAGACATGTGTGGATTGTGTGGCCAAAGCAGTCAATGGCACTCCAGAGGGAAATTATAGACAGTGAGAGCACACCCAGCACAACGTCCATGGATGGCTATCGTTGCCGCCGCATTGTCCGACGCTGAAGACGAAGAAGAAGTTGATGTGCCAGTGACAGCTAAATTGGCGCCGCCGTACTTTGAACGAACCGCGAACGCAAGAAGTGCGCAGCAACCGTACTCGTCGAATATAAAAATACGTGAAAAGCGAGCAAAAAATGCAAGCAAACGATTATCGGATATCGAGCCCTAGCAACGGAACCTAACAACGAGTGTTACCACAACAATCTATCAGCAATTTCAACGTATTCATTTGAATAGCTATTTCGACGCATTGAACGCCATGTTTCTACTATTTCAACTGTTATCGACTGCTACCATCAAGGAAAAACATATTTCCATTTTCAGGGTGTGTTCACATAACTGTGTTTTCCCGCTTTTCATGTTCTCGGACTTTTCGCCAAGTTTTTCCCGTTCAATTTTCACGTCCTAGTTGTTGTTGCTATTGGGTTAAAATACATATGATGGAAATTGTTTTACTTGTGAGAATTTAGTACGCCTTTTCTTTCATGGGATTTCAAGGACGGCGCGCGTCTCTGCAACGCTGCCTGAAAATAATTGGACGCAATTAAACGTAATTTTCTCGAAATTGGGTAAAACTTAACTTAGTTGTAGATGGATTTCAGATTGTTATAACTTAAAAGTATTCGTACTGTTCTTGCTCGCGTAATAAGCCGTTTGCATGTTAACATTTTTATAATATTTTAAACTTATGATCCAGATAGTCCCGGAATAAATTTATAGAATATTTTATCCTGTGAGTACTTAAATTTTTACACTTTGTCATTACTCAACAAAGTAGTTGAATACATTTATTAGTCTAAAAGATGATATCGTGCATTTTGCTGCAATGTTGCATTATGCTCTAATTAATTTCTTGCCATTTTCCAAACAATGATTAAACTTGCGCGCAATTAATCAACCCCTTTGTGCTTTTCCTGCGCAACAACGTCCCGAGCAATCTTTGTATGGAAATTAAATTCTCATTCTTGAGCATTCAAATTGTACAATTATGTTAAAGTGAAATGCTGTGCGCCACCTGTGAAATAAAAGGTAGAGGTGTTTATTGGAGCAATGTGTTTTAATCTAGCTGAAATATGCCATGAAATAAAAAACACCCTGTGAGCGAGCCATGAACTTCGTGTTTGGCTAATGCACGTTAATGCGTTTACCTTGTTTGCCTGACGTATTTGATTTGATGCGGCTGTACACCGTTAGCAAATGAGGCTGTTCGTATAAATTATTATGTGGAGTGGCGAGTAGGCCGCGAATTTTCTTGGAAATGGTTTGAAAATTTATTTTATTAATGATCGTCGCAATTAATAATCAATTAGCGATCGTTAACGTTCATTTTTCATCAGAGCGGCGCTGCATATAACGTTACAAGTTCATGTTATGGAAATGCGCGTTTTTTTCAACAGCAAATATAGCTTATTAACTTAATCATGTTGCAAATTAAGTAGTAATTGCGTTGGCATTGATTTATAGTCCAGGACAAATTCGTTGTTAGACATTTGACATAGGCAACTTACTATGCGTTAGAATATTGAATTATTCCCCCCGAAGAAGTTAAATTTAACAATTGATAACGCGTTTTACTATTCGCTAATGAGCTGGTTTACTACGGTTCACACACTTACTGTTTGCTTATGAACAATTTATAAACTTTATGGCTTAAAATCAACAAACTCCCGAAAGTTCTAAAAACTTTGAATTACTTTGAGGGCATATTTTCTTTAAACAATACAAAAACGTATTACGTGTTTCTATACCTACATCTCAGTCAAGCTGTAAGATGTAATTGCTGATAGATTTAATTAGTATTTACTAAATATAAATATTTGACAATGCAATCAAACTTGTGCGTGCATTAGAAGCGCACTTCTTTTAAAATATCACGTGCGCACCGCGTGCTCACCTTACAAGTTTGTTTACCTCATTCCTGCAAGAGACTCAGCGATGAGCCAACAAAACACAGTGAATGTTGTGCCAAGAGTGCGGTCCATAACAAATTATACGATCCCCGCAAATTCCTCAAACAAATAATTACAGTGTATTAATTAACAGAGCGCGACATCGCCATGATTCATACAGAAAACGTCAAGCAAATCGCGAAAATAGCAAATAGCACAACAAATTTGATAACACACATTATTACTTTGGCTATGCATTGACACAGAAATAGAAATCGAGTGAAGTTTATCGTTGACGAGCATAAAAATGACGCCGGTTCATTGAGGTCGAGATTTGTTTCCAACTGCCCTGATAATATGCGTTTAATGATTATTGTTTATATCATACGCTAGGGCACACAGTGCGCGCTCCAAATTTTGCTAGGTGCATTCAATCGGAGGTAAATAAATAATGTGTTTTAATTATTCAAGAGTGCAAATCACTTGAACAAACTCTACAGGAAGAAGTTTTAAAAGTTTTCTTGTATTGTGATTTTTGTGTTCAAAAGTGAATGAACAAGGAGGACCTGCAGATTTAATCACTATATAAAAATTGTGAGTATAGTTAGCATATTATCGCTAATTTAATTAGGACAAATTGCAAGTTTAAATACCGCTCCGAGAGTTGCCTATAATACGCTGGAAATAATTATTATTTATTTGCAAGTTAGGTCATGGTTTTTGTTAAAGTTTTTCAAATTTCAGGTTTTATAAAAAAAATGGGGAAAATAGCATTCATATTAATAAGAACAAAGAATCACAGAGCTAACATGTCCTTGTTTATAACGTCAATGCAAATTCGCAATTTTTTAAAATAATATTTGTGTATAATTAGTTTATCTGCCTCTTGGTGATGACGTTGATGATGAAGCCGGTAACATCCGGAAATCAAGGTTTTGCCTAATTTCATTTTAGACCAATGAATGATAATTAATTTCAATCAAAGTCGGTCAATTCCATTTTACGATAAGAAAAATTATTTGTTTAATTATTCGTGATAAATTATGAAATTAATCATTCGATTCAAGTGAAACTCGTTTAAAAAAAAACTCAGGGAATCAACTTTAAAATACTAAGAAGCGGGATTTCTCTAGAATAAACTGCAATTAAATTTGGAATAATCTAGAATTGCTTTGGTCTTTTACCATTTTACGACCACAAACAAATGAAATTCTATAGAACTTTATCGAATTTGAATAAATATTTACTTTCAGTCAAATATCACAAACTTAATTAGTTCTACTAAAGATTTTTCGCTACTTTTTTATCAATAATTAATAAGCGTAACTAAATGGTTTCAAAACAAATTTAGGGCATGAAATTAGCGAATTAAATACGAATTAAAAATGCCAGATTCATATGAATTTTGAACGCCTAATCAACTGAAACTAAAGATATGAGTTATACATAGAAGTGACAAGAGTAAACAATGGCTCATCGACGAAATGCATTAGTAAATCATACAATAAACAATCAAATAAGCATATTTACTATTCAGCATGCATTGCTGACTCGCATTGTCTACTGAATAACTATGCGAAATTAAAAACAAAACAAAGTGCGCATCTAAGAAACACTGTAAGTGCGCACCTTACTTTGAAATAAAACCGCGCATATGAAAACGCATATTATAAAGCTGTTTTACATTATTAATACATTATTAATCACTGCATTACTATATTTTTCTACTATGAATGTGTTAATGACTGTGTTCGATCGTCGATCAACCGTTTGAACAATTGTTAAGAGTGCAGTACGTGTGCGCTCCACACAACACCGCGATATTTTGTTGTATATAAATGAGCGTAGCTTCTTCGGTCAGCGTTCCAATTGGCCGCGAACAACGCGCATGTTAACATCGCGATAAACAATCAACAACACTGAATTGAAATGTTTTTCTTATATGTTCACATCAACATTCAATCGTAATAATTTTGTAATAAGTTTGTGAATTAATTGTGCCCTGTCAAAGTTGAAAGTTTCAGTGAATTAATGTTATGTAAGTAACTTGTGCAACGTACTTGAATTTTTATAAACAGCCAGCGTATTCATCATGATTGTGATCAAATTGATTTTAATCAGAAATATTTCCATGACACTACTATTTGTTACAAAGCCTATAAGATTACTGAAGTTTGACTCAATTAATTTGTTATTCGTTTGCTTACAGACCAACCAAATCAGTCGCAACTAAACAGAATGAATTCCCTGTTGCTAAAATACATCATCTTTGGCTTTCTAATAAGCACCACGTGGAATTATGACTTGATACCAAAACTTGGAGATGCTCGTAAATAATTGACAAGCTTAAATTATCCATGAGTAATTTAAATCACATTTTAGCAAAGTACTTTTACAAGACCGGAAACGGATTGAAAATCGACGGTAAGGAAATTACACGTGCGATGCAATTCGCCAAGAGCACAGTAAATGGCTTAAAGCGATTAGAGGAGAACTTGGTGAATGCGCGTGTTGGAGACCACCATAAAATTGTTGTCTCGAACGCCGATAAGATGGCTGTGCAAATTGGCAAGCAGGCCATGATTATGGAGAAAGCATCAACGCAACTGATAAGCCGTTATTGCTACAAGTAAGTTACACGATTGTTCGTGTTTTGTATGGTAAACAAAAACTTTATTCTTGACTTTAGAAACAAAAACCCGGCAAGCAAATGCGTCCAATTAATCAATGAATTTAACGTTACTGATGATGATTTAAATCGGTTGTGTGTAGCATTGCATGATCAATGCAAAGAATCTGAATTAGTGAGTAAATATCGCTCATTAGATGGTGGTTGTAATCACAAGAGCGCTAATTCGATGGGAGAAGCATTCACACCCTATTTGCGACTTGCGCTCCCTGAATACTTGGATGGTTTAAATTTACCACGTCGTTCTGTCAATAAGAAGTTTGCATTACCTAGTCCAAGGGCTATCAGTAATGCGTTAATTCAACGTGAAAATGATCATGTTATGAATCTTTCTCCATACACTATTGCGTTTGCACATTGGGGCGAGATTGTTGAGCATGACATGTCCCAAACAGTAACAAACAAAATGAGTTAGTATACTCTTCTAGCTATTTGGCTTTAATATTTAATATTGATTGTTATAGTTCATTTCGATCGCAGCATTGAGTGTTGTACTTTCGATGGATCTAAATTGGCGCCAAGACATTTACATCCCTTCTGTCATGCAATTGATGTGCCCAGTGATGATGAATTCTTTGCAAATCATAACATAAAATGCTTGAGCTATGTGCGCTCAATTGGTTCACTGCGTGATGATTGCAGTTTTGGTACTATGGACCAGCTAAATCAAGCAACGCATTATCTCGACGCATCGAATATTTATGGTAATGACAAAGCAAAGTCCTCCAACTTGCGTAATGGTATTAGAGGTCAATTACTAATGAGCGATGATAAATTTCTACCAATTAGTCCTAAAGGAATCGCTAGTGAATTGTCTTGTCGCGAAGATAGCAAACAATGCTATGAAGCAGGTAGTCTTAAAGACCATTTGGCATTTGCTTAAACAATAATGTTTCTTAATGTCTGCAGGTGATGCACGCGTTAGCTCGCATTTACAACTAACCACTTTGCATACAATTATCCTGCGTGAACATAATCGTATTGCTGAGAAGCTGTCGCAACTCAATTCGCAGTGGAATGATGAAAAACTTTTCCAAGAGGCGCGCCGCATTGTTATTGCGCAAATTCAACATATAACATATAACGAATGGCTTCCACTGTTATTGCCCAAAGATACCATACAACAAATTATGCTAGCTGAAACGTTTGCAGAAGCAATTGATCCTTCAGTGAGTAATAGTTTTGCAACAGCTACAATTCAATTTCTCAAGAGTATGATTCCTGGCAATGTTCAGTAAGTGCCTACACGATGAGTATTCAGCAGGATATGTACTACTGTCTGTTATTGCAGATTGTTCAATGAAAATAGAGTAATGAATGGCTCATTACAGTTGCGCACTCATACTTATAAAACAAACATAATTGAAAGCCCGGGAATGTTTGAATCGCTTGTGCGTGGTCTTGTGACGCAAAAGTCGCGAAAACTGGATTTAAAGTACACCAAAGATGTAAGCATCTGACTTAAAAGTTTAGTTGAAATTACTGTTAAACTATTTACTTGTTTGTTTTCAGTTAATTGATTGGATGGAAGTTGATATGTTGGGCGTTGATGTTATCAGTTTGGACATTCAAAGAGGCAGAGATCATGGTCTACCCAGCTACAACGCAATTCGTAATTTATGCGGTATGCCACGTGCCGCTACTTTTGATGAATTAAGTGATTTCATTCCGCCTGAGGTAAACATTCTAGTATCAAAATATAGTATTGTTGTTTGTTTTAAAATTTAAATTACAGACGATCAAAAAACTATCACAAGTCTATCAGCATCCAGATGATATAGATCTAATTATCGGAGGTCTCGCAGAAGCACCTTTAAGAGAAACGCAATTTCTGGGACCAACGATAACATGCATTATTACTGACCAATTTAGACGTACTCGCATTGGTGATCGCTATTTTTATGCGTTCGCTCAACAAGCGTCATCATTCACGCAGAACCAGCTAAACGAGATCAAACGAGTTACCTTGGCAAAATTGCTATGCAACAATGCGGACGTTAAACGAATACAACCGCAAGGTTTCTTGCCAATTACTCATGGGTATGTGACGAATTTGTATGTTCAAGTTAAACCAATTTCTATCGTTTAATTATTGCAGCAATATGCTTACGAAATGTGATGAAATCCCGGATTTGAACTTGAATGAATGGAAAGGATGAGGCACAAAAGAAATGAATCAATCACTGTGAGACTGACGCATTCATTGCACTATTTACTATCATTGCTTTAAAATACGTGTTAATATAGATAATCTGCTTTCGCAGTAGAATATTAACTACTGATCAAGTTTCAAACTAACAGCTTTAAACAACAGTGATTTGTGAACATATTAATTATTATATAATTTTAGACTAATAGTAAGCCCTTTGTAAATCATTCATGAACTGAACAATTTTTTAGTGAATAATATATTAACTTATTTCTATTGAATGCAATTACTTTTTAGAACTTGATAAGCTATTAATAATCTATCAACTTGAACCATCAATTAAATTCTATGGTTCAGCAATGTGGGAACATTATTGATATACTTTCAAATATATTATCACAGAATAAAAAGTGCCAAAGTGCTTGCTGCATACGAAAATATGCTAAAACAAGGCAAATTCCTTGATCAGAAATGATAGCGTAAAGTACTAGCAAAAATCAAGAAAATGCATTCAATGCATATTTGCCTGTGAACTGCAATTCTCTTGATTATTTTCATCAAACTTCAATGTTTGCAATTGCTTGCTACCAACTTCATCAATCAGTTTAAATATCCGGTTAAGCAACTTATCATGTACAGTATCAATAGTTCCATTAGCATCAACAACTTCCCAGCTGTTGTCTTTTAACTTTTTGTAAATATCCATTACTTTGTTTTGTATTGATTGCTTTTCATAGCGCTCATTACCAAAACCAGGACGATTTTCCATTTCTGCTTCATTGAGAGTTAGCAAAAAGACTGCGTCTGGTTTAGGTAAACCAATTTCTTGCACCTTACACCATTCAAACTCCATACCTAAAACTCGAGATTAGTGTATTGCTCAATTACAAATGCAAGGACATGAACACACCTGGTTTCACTGCTGAATAGGCAATCCCTGAATATGAATATCTATCCAAAATAAGGGTAGTACCAGTGTTGATCAGCTTGGTCATTTTCTCAGCATTCTCCCAACGATTTGCAGCAAACAGTAGGTGTATGGCTTTATCAGATAGCTTGCAATCACTGTCACTTAAGTACTCGCTGATTAGCTTGCCCGTAAGGGTACTCCTATCTGGATACACAAACAGGTCGGCTTCCTGATTCCTCTTTCGAAGGCTTTCCACTAATTTACGACACTGTGTTGATTTACCAGACCTATCAACACCTTCAAGCACGATTAATGCACCACGTTTCACTGACATCTTGCAAGAATACTAAGGGCGTAATTTTAAAACACGAATCTACTAGTTAATCAGTCACACTCGAACAGAACACCGCGTAATGTAACACCACATTATTATTATTGGCGGCAAATAACCACTGGCGCTTGCTGATGTTATATTCAGGTTATGAGAGATATTCGACATGCAAGTTGCCTAGCATCAAAGCTGCCAAAAACGCACAAATTTGAAAACTGAATTTTTGATTGTAATTCAAAATTGTTAAAATCAATTGTGAGGATAAAAGCAACGGCTGTAACTTAATTTCTACTTATTTTGGATACCAAAAGCATTTACAAGATAATGAACACACGGAAATTAAAATTTGAGCGGTTTTGAAGTCAAATCCGTATTGATGTTTATGGATGATAATTGCTGAATTTCTCAGAACGCAGAATGCATAAACTTGAAACTAAAAAGAATACCGTAAAACATAACAAAAAACATAAACGCAAACGTGCCTTATCGCTATCTTGTTGGCCGACTGCAAAAATTTCAATAAATGCAACGCACGAAGCACTCAATGGGTTTTATGATGTAACCCTTGGTAATGGTGCACATTTTCAAGGATTATTTAAATTCTCGCAACGATATGGTCCAGGAGTACTGACTTACTTACATAATATGTGCCAAGATGTTGGCTGGTGGAATGGCGGGCAATTAATACGTCTTTGCCGCAAAGTTAACGTACTTTATGTACCATCATTAAAGTGTCCTCAGTTGTTGATTTCGACTGCTTTGGCATCCAACAATTTATCCACCGAGATACTTAATGTAATTCTTCCACCCGAGAAAGGAGTTGATAATTATACATTATGCAAATCACGCAAATCCCGAACTGATCTGGGAACCACTCATATTGACTTGGAAACAAAGTTGATAATTGGCGATCAGAACCTTTATTATTCACGCTCAGTCATAGCGGATTTTACCAATAAATATATGAAAATATATGGCAATTTTAACGTTCATCCAAATAGCGAAATAATGGAGCAAATTCTCGACTTTACATTTATGAATTTAGACGATACAACTTGTAAAAAAATCACCAAGTATTTAGGAGAAGCACCGAAAGCATTCAGCAAGTGCGGTTTCTATGAATCAGCTTGCATTGACTTCTTATTATGTTGCTCGAGTGGTAATCTTAATTACATTCGATGGCTCCATCTAATCTACAATATGAATTTGAATGTTTGCGATGGCAATGGTAATTGCGGCGTTATATTTGCGACAGCACGAGACAAATTAAACGTGCTGATGTATTTGGCATCTTTGAGAGCAGATTTTAATTTACCAAATGATGAAGGACTAACTGCACTTTCAATTGTCTTATTGCGATTTATTGCCGAGCTTCGAGGCATTCAAACGTGGTACACGGCGTTTAAAGTGAATACGATTAATTTTGAATACGCTGATGAATCGTTCGATGACGAGAAGCGCATGGTATTTTCAGATTGTCAATTCTATTTGAATCCGCAAAAGCTGCATCACGAAGAGAAAATTTGCGAGTTGAGTATGGAAAAGTTTTTCATCTTGTACGGGCTCAATATACCACCGCATAACATACAAACGTTTCAAAAACCGTACTTTACTGGTACATCAGGAACAATTAACGATAAATATATTTTCGACTTTTGTCTCAGGGAGCCTGTTCGCGTCAGGAGGGAATGCAGAGTGCGCAAAATAAGTTACAACACTTTTCTTCGATTGACGGTCATTTTCAACACGATGGTTGTCCTTTTACATAATGGTGCTAATCCCTTACTAGGCTGTATTCCACTACCACCCATTTTTCTTGCTCTTTTCACCGAATCCAATGATGTTATAAGTCTAATGCTCAAGTTTGGCGCTGACCCAAGCATTCGTCTGCCAAGTTATTACAATATAAATGTTTTACATGCCTTAGTATCAATGCGACCTGGAAAATACATGGTGAATATATGCAAGGTTCTGCTTACAGTCGATTTCGACCTGGACGTGCGTACTGATCCCAATCACTGGTTACATCAACATAAATGGATAATGGGCAATTACAAAGGGGTGTATGATAGTGGTAAAACAGCTCTGCATATTGTCGCAATGCGTAATGACTTCAAATCGGATAAAATGTGGTTATGCCAAGTAGCAAAATTACTTCTTGCCAAAGGGGCCAATTATTCAAATCGTTATTTGGGACATGTGCCCCTGACACTTAGTATCTTGCGAGGAAATGTAGCAATGATGAGAACATTACTTAAATATGGTGCATCTCCTAATCAAATTCTTGGAAGTCGAATGGGTAATCCAATGACTGTACTTTTACTGAATCGTTACCGAGCATATTTACCACACATCAATGTTTGTTTGAGAATGATGCAATTATTGTTCAAATTTGGTGGGGATCCATTATTGGGTGTTTATGGTCCGTTAAACTCGATTGAATTTCTATGCTCCGAACGCCTATCATTGACGAAGAAAGTAAAGCATAAACATCAAATACGACCTCAGAATAAGACAAAGTCTTATATTCAAATGAAACTGAGATTAATGTTAATTCAAGAAGCTCAGCATCGTTTACTGCGACATTATCAAAGCCTGATATTTTTCGCATTGTTTCAGGCAGCAAAACGGGGCGAGAAAAATTTGGAAGACAATAAACATTACTTGTTATTGATGCGTTTCCTTAATACTCGCGATTGTATCGCAATTGCGCGTTATATGATAACGTTGCATATGTTTAATCCGTCGAAATACGCGGATTCCAATACAATTTTCTATGTATTATTGCTAATCAAGAACTATGGTGCTCCGTCGAAAAACAGCTATGTCAATATTTGCCACAATCTTGTCACGTCGATGCAACCATCGGAAATCAATGTGAGCCGTTCTGAATTTGATTGTAATTTCGATAAATATCGCGTATGTTTATCATGCTGTATGGTCACAGGAAAAACGCTACTTGCATGTCCGAGTTGCGGCATTGTGTATTTCTGCAGTAAGCGCTGTGAATTCTATGGCAAATATCATAAACTTCATCCATGCAAGCGCATTTTCTACGAGGAAGAGTTGAAACAGTACAAGTTTTGCTTAAATCGTAATATGCAATACGAGGGCGTGCATGATGAGTTCTACAATAGAATACGTGATGATATCATAAATATGCCAAAAGATTATTAACTGTACAATTTCATCGTGTCTTTTTGTTACATACATTTGGTTATATAAATTCATTAAAACGTTTTGATATAAAACTTTCAATCATTGAACTTTGTGTTCAAGTTATTTCTTGAATGCGTTAATGGTATCTAGTTAGATGGCTAAAAATAGAGATGTACCATAATGTCAACGGTTACCATTAAAATGTATTATTAATATTCGTGTTACACATGCAAATCGTACATTAGGGGAAAAGTATATATTTTTATTGCAACAACAATAAATCACTATCACGATGTTGTGTTTGTCTCATTCACTCGGAAAAACTTTAATATTTCTGTGGTTTTGTGAATTTTGTATTAAACTTTGCCATCAGGATGTTATCGAAACTATTCTGGAATGGAAAACATTGGAGTTTGACTATGTGACCGATGATGAACGCGTAAAGGATCTTTCTACAGGTACTTACCAAAGGAACTCCCCGATTCCAATGGACGTGGATGTCTTTTATGCCAGAAATAATATACAATACGTATTTGTAACAATTCCTAAAGTAAGAGCAGGAATACCAGTAACTCTTGGATACGTTACTAATAAGGAATTTTTGGGAGATCCAGTAATTGCACCATTTCCTAATTGGGATTGGCATCGAAATACATCGCAATGCAACAACAAGTTTGTCTCTGTCTACAGCATAAAAGTAACATACGCAAAATAAGATTCATTGATTAATGAATTAATAAATTTTATAACTTGTAGATTGATAAATGTGGACATCTTCATGTTTTGGATAGTGGAAATGAAAGAAATGGTGTAATTTGTCCACCTAAAATAGTAGTGTTCAATTTAAATCATGTAAGTCACGAATAATTACTTATACAAAACATAATAATTGTGTGATTTCATATTTTAGTATCCTTGGACTATCAATATTATATATTATTATGAATTTGCGTCAACTCTTTATAAATCGTATTCATTGTTTACAAATTTGCAAATAAGTGGCGATTTAATAGATTGCCTATCAAATCAACATGTGGTCGTCGCAGATACAACCGGTAGAAGCTTAGTGCACGCTTGGACCATTCCTCAGAATTTATATGCACCACGGAGAGTTACCTATTATACTAACAACCCAAGAAATGATTTCACAAAATTTAGCATTCTCAATGGCAACTTTACATTACGCACTGAAATTTTAGCAGCTACTCTTACGCAGCCATTGCATGCTATTGATTTAGATCTATACTATCTATTTATTCCGTTATCATCTCGTTATTTGAGTCATGTAAAACTGGTTGACCTGATGTCATCAAAATCAGACAACATTTATCGCGTGAGTCTCTCAATGTTATTAAGTTAATCTAGCTTGATGTGATATTTTAGACATTTGATATACCACCGCAAGGTCAAACTGCTGTTCTAGCTCTTAATAGACAACATATAATATTTATGGCAAACATGCAGGACACATCAATTGTTTGTGCTCCAAGTCCTGCATCAGATATAGGCAAATATGTCTATACTGTTTACAGAAATACAACATCAATGCAATTTGCAAGCGGGATGAAGGTTAATACTGTACTTTAAGTGCTGTATATTAAAAACACACTAAATGTTTTTATTCTAGATTGTTAATGCAGATAAGAGAGTGGAACAACTATGGATATTGACTAATCGATTTCAAAATGCGATAACAAATAGTTATAATTTTGCAGAAGTCAATTTTAGAATATCAGTGGGGTGGGTAGACGAAATTTTAAAAGATACACCTTGTTTAGCCTATTTTAATCGTCAAAAAAATCCTCAAAGGACTTAAACAAGTTCAAATATATTATTAATTAAAGCGTTAATGCGAAATAAAGTTTTTCTCAGGTTAAATGAAAACTCTTGTTGTTAATCCTGAGGTAACCTAACTACCAAATGGGATACAAAAACGTCACATATTTAATTTCGCCGATACTTTAACCGTGAAATTATTATTTTGTCATAATACCCTAATTATGAAATTGTCCAACAAAACTTTTTTGAAACTTTTTTAAAGTTTCAAAGTATGGAATATGCGCATTAAGGCCAAATACAGTTCGATCAAATATTACTGGCGGCGTTGGTATCGCGATGGCACCTTCTATGCAATGAAATAATAACAACAAATCCATAACATATGTGCTTGGAACAATATTACTTATTGACCATTATTCGCAGTGCTAAACGTTACACGAAATCATGAAACGCGGAAAATTTGATCACTTTACTCATAAACACTATAGCTTTAACAATAGTGGAACTTGGAAAGTGCCAACAAATGTATTCAAAACAGAAGAATGGACCCTTGAACGACAACAGCAAATGAAGAAACATCTTAATAGTGTGAAAAATAAGCTCAGTTGTTACGATTTAATTGAGTGGTCACAGCATACAAGACAACGAGATCCAAGTACACAAATTCTTAAGGCAGTAAGATGGAAATACAAACCATTATTGCTTACACAAGTATGTGCTTCTATTAATTACCTTAATAGAAATTTCTTAAAATTGTGTTTTTAGGCATGGTGCAAGTTCTATGAATGTCTTGCTTATGGCAATTTATTGCCAGAGGTTGCTTTGGCTTCCAATGAATTAAAAAGTCTGCATTTATGTGAAGCTCCTGGAGGTTTTATATCAGCATTGAATCATTTCTTAGTGTTGAGGTATCCTAATGTTAAAGTATTTAATACACTTTTTACATGATTGAAATTTATATATTTTAATACATTTCAGCTGACTTGGTCTGCAAATACCATGAATCCATATTTCGAGGGTAATTCGAAGGCTGAAATGATACCAGATGATAGATTAATACATGAAACCCAAAATCATTGGCTTTTTGGTGCTGACCATACTGGTGATATTACCAAGTATTATAATTCAACATGGATCTGTGATAAAATACATATCAACATTGGAAAAGTATACATAGCTGATATTACTTTGTTTTGATATTTATAATAATTAGTTTTACTTGTAGGTCGATATAGTGACTGCTGATGGAAGTGTGGATTGCATGTATGATCCTGGAAATCAAGAACTTCATGTGGCCCATTTGCATTATTGTGAAACAATAACAGCCCTAAGTGTACTACAAACAGGTATTAAATGTATTAATGTACTAGATTTAAACATTATTAAATTGTGAGTTTCCAGGAGGAACTTTTGTTTTGAAAATATTCACAGCATTTGAACATCAGACAATTTGTTTACTGTATTTACTCTGCTGTGTATTTGTTAAAGTTTCCGTATATAAACCAATAACTTCCAAGGGCGGTAACTCCGAAAACTATATTCTATGCAAGCGTTATAAAGGGTTTGAAATACTTGGTAACATTTGGAATGACTTGTGTGCTTATTATCAGTACCCAAATAATTATGCCATGTTTGCATTGGGAGATATCGATGCATCGTTTCTTGAACAAGTCGAAAATTGTGCACAATATTTTATGCATAAACAAATATCCGTGATCGAAAACAACATTAAATATTTTGGATGTACTGCTGATAAATACAGGCAGATCGAAAAAATGAATAAGGCAGCTGTTAAAGCATTTCTGGATTTGTGTCGCATTTACCAGATTGATAGTAAGGAGCAACTAGTGCCACATTGCAAACAATTGCAAAAACAATACACGTTGGCAAATTGGTTTAATTATTTTATACACTCAGAAAGTAGCCGTCATCGTATTAATGTTAAAATCGTTGTTGGAAAGCAACTTACACATGTGTTATACTCTAAATATATTGATATTGATAAAGTCGATTTAAAAACAATTTACAATAGGAATATCACATATCGTAAATCGTTATTTAATTTGGCACTCAAAAATTTGCAAAGAATTAAATCATTGCATATTATTGATTGTACAGATATGACAATGAAAACTCAATCTGAAATTCATTATTGGCTCTTTAATGAAATTGATAAAGTAGTGAGGTTGCGCCATACGCAAGAGATTATTATTATAAATATGCATTTGTTCAGTAATTTTCTCGTTGGGTTGTTGTATATTTTAAGTCAGTTTTACGCTATTGTATTTTGTGAATCTGGTATTTTACGTTTAGTTTGCAATATAAATTGCAAAAATATAGATTTGGTTGATAACATACTTTTGCAAATTCATGAAACTTTTACTACGCTTTCGAGTATACAAAATTTAAATGAATTTCAAGTTGATATTCTCGAATTAGTGCCTTATAACACGTATGTTCCTAGATTTTTAAGCTATATTCAAAATTACAATCGACGATTATGTACTTTTAAACCAGACGAACAATCTCTAAATTAACCGAAATGTAAATTGTATGTTCAATATTGTTAGAACTGTTCGAAAGTTAAGTACACAATTTTAGTGAATATTCAAAATTGTTATTTTTCAATGCTTTTAATTTATCATCAAATTCGAGGTAACATGTTATATACCAGAATTTGTGCGAATGTAATTACGTATTTCAGGATTAGCAATATTGGTATATACGCCAGGTTGTATCGATAATCCACATATGCCACCCCATGAAGTTACACCATATAATTTCTTTGCAAAAAGTGGACCACCTGAATCGCCTTGGCAGGTATCGCTTCGCGGTGCTGCTGCGCACAACATGCGATTAGAAATTAAATTATAACTATAAGCATATTTAGTTCTGCAGTCCTTTAATCCGATAGCATGAACGACAGTACCACGTAACAATTGACTTCCTCTACCAGTGGTAAACTGAGCACCCCAGCCAGTGATCCACAGGGGTTGACCATCTGTCGGGGGGGCATCTGTGAGTTCAATTGGTCTTCCAACTCTCGCAGTCCTCGATAAATGGACCAAAGCAATATCATAATCATTATCTATATCCGCTGTGTTAAATTTCGGATGAATTGATATCTGGGACACAGCAACTAATTGTCCTCCCCGAGTATAATCATTCGAACCCAATCTTATTTGTAATAAACCAGGGGTTAATCCGGTCAAACAATGTGCTGCCGTAACTACCCACTTTTTGGAGATAAGGCTGCCCCCGCAAATAACTTTCCCAAAAATTAACATAGCTACCTGATGCGGAAAACGGGAAATGTGCACGAGATGACCACCAACAATCTTACCCTCAATAGAGTTGCTGTCGTCATTGTTTCGTGCTTTAAAAATTAATTTATTTTAGTTAAATGAAGTAAGATTCTATTTAAAGTTATTCATTTACCATTAATACACAACCACGATAACGCAAATATGAAAATAAGCTTCATTTTCTATAGTTGTAATATGTTTGAAAAACGCGCTATTTATATAAAATTTGCACTAAAAATTGTTTAGGTAAAGCAGTGACTAATTACTAATAATTTATAACAACTTTCAATGCCTATTATTTGATACCGTTTCAAAACTACCAGTTTCCTCATTTGTAGATATCATTATTGCAACATTTGCCGAATTTATTTCAAATTTATATTAGATTTGTAAATAATTGCCGAGTGTTTTTAAAGTTTTGGGTTACCCGTGTTTGCATTAGAACTATAAATTTAGTACAAGCCAAAGTACAACATCTGAAATATTTAGCGGAGACGTTATCAATATTAATAAATAATAATTTTAAACACCATAAAACATATCGGTAATTGCTATTTGTAACTAAACATAACTTGAACACGTTCTCTCCCGATTATGTCTACCTACAAATATAATACTCAAGTATTACTGCGTTTGTTAATACAAAATTAATTATTTATCAGCATTTCAATTCTGATGTTTGGCATATCTAAAATAATTCAAAACAATATTTCAATTTACCAAAGTTTGTAGTTATGCCCAAATTGAAACAAGATTACGCATCCGCATGCTTTTGATAATTTTCGCGCCAATGTAAAAATATGATTGGTAATAAAAAATATTTTATTGAATGGCCATAATAGTACGATAAAAATAATTCATTTATTTAAAAAAAGAATCTTATCGACGTGAGATTGCGAACATGAATGCGAAAATCAATACTGCCAATTATGGAGAAAATATATAGTAAATAAACTAAAAACAGGTAGACATTACATTTATTAAAATGAGCAGGCCATCAAACGCATCAAATTTAATCGCCGATGACGCTAAATAAAGCCATGGTGCAGGGCGTATTAATCTGACATTGGGCCAAGAGGCATTAAGTCGATTATTGCTTACTTTTTCGGTCGGCGGCAATTGTCGCACTGACCCTATAAAAACCGCGCATTTTACGAATGTGAGTCGTTAACAATGTGGTTCAAAGGTTTGCTCTGCACTTTGCTATCGTTCTTCAACCTCAGTGAACAAGCATGCCACTCACACGAAGTGAACATCATCGAGCATGCTCCTATCTTTACAACACCACCAGTAGTGGAGATACAGAGAAGTCCGCCTTGCGATTTGGCACACCATAACTACGGCCAGGAAGCTCCAATGATGCCTCTCCGCAAGGTAACTCATGATTTGGAAGAACCATTGTATGGATACCCAAATCACCATCCAGCAAAACTCATGAATTATGAAAGACGTTCGCTTCGTCGTATGGATGACGATTCCGGGTTTGGTCTTTCTTCCCTCCTGGATATCTTCAGCCTAACTAAACTGCGAGAGTGGTTCAACACCAAAAAGGTGAAGAAGCCCAGAAACTGCTAAAACATTAATGGTTTCATTAGAGTTGTTTATTTGAATTGAAGTAATAAAGTCTTAGAACTGTGTATGATCATTTTATACCCATGTTCCTTTGATTGTTGCTAAAACAACTTGGGATTAAAAATTTATTAAACCATATGTCTAAAAATCAACTATGGAAAAGCCTAAAGTGAATTGTTTAATGAAACTTATTATTTGTATCTCAACCACACAATTTTCATAAATGTGAAAAAAGAATTAAGTTTATTATTTAAATTTATAAAGCTTAGGGAATATTCGCCAAGTAGTCCTTGACATGAGATGGTTCCAATCGGCGGAAGCCTTGGCCATCGCAAATGCCCACTTCAATATTATCAGCAGTCATTTGACCCTCAAAACTTTCTTTAAGAGTCAATATTGCTGTATGAACAGCATCATCCAACTCCAATTCTTCAGAGTATCTGAACGACACAATAATGATTAATCTCACATAGTAAAAAACAATCTCCTTTAATATTAATAATCACCTCTTTTCCAGGAATGTCTTTCCATTTATGAAATTCTTTCCCATTGCAGTTGCTTTCCAAGCAAAGTATGCACCAGATGGATCACACTGGAACAAGTAAGGTTGTCCATTTTCCCAGCCACAAATAAGAAGAGAAACCCCAAATGGCCTGACACCTCCAGATTGTGTGTATTCTTGCATAACAGCAGCAACTCTTTGAAC
Source organism: Aleochara curtula (assembly GCA_963978815.1). Lineage (NCBI taxonomy): Eukaryota > Metazoa > Arthropoda > Insecta > Coleoptera > Staphylinidae > Aleochara > Aleochara curtula. The sequence goes on along the minus strand of OZ022221.1, from coordinate 8,404,563 downwards.
CAATTGAACAGTAGGAATGCGTTCCTTGTACATCATTTCATACTGAGTTGCCATTTTACGTGCTTGCTTTACAAGCAAACGGTAATCAGGCCCCATACCAGAATAGACCATGCCTATGTGACCAGTGACAATCTCCACTTTGTTCACACTGTGCTCATCATAAAGAATGGACTTGTGCTTGTTTTCAGTGGCGATGACCACACCATTTGTAGCTGTGAAATAGGGCAATTTAGTGATATAATAATCCATAACACAGGCTTATTATTTACCTTTAATACCGATTGATGGGGCCCCAGCTGCAACAGCAGCCAAGGCATATTCAATCTGCACTAATTTGCCGGACGGACTGCAAAGAACAGTTTAATGGTTAAGAGTAAGTTTGTATGGTTTTACTTTGATTCAATGCAATATTTCTTACCTGAAAGTCGTCAGCGAAAAGCTATAACGTTCTGTGGCCATTTCACTAATAAATTAGGCACTATATTATTGTGATAATGTTGAAACGGACGACACTATATACGAGAATGAAACTTGTTTGTCATCCATTAACTGGGAGGTTAGAAGTTAGTTCAGGGACGAGATGTTTGGTGTCCACAAATATAAGTCGCTTTGTTCGAATTTCGAAATTCATGCAGCATGTATATTATATTTACATCAAATGAAAATATTGATTAACAATCAATAAACACCTTCCAGTGTATGTAATGATTGTTGTTTTACAAGATAAAGTTGAGAAACCAATGGCAAGCACAGGACGACTAGCCAGCAGATGTAATATCTGGTACATTGAAGATACTTGTGCAAATTACAAACTGACCATGTTTATACAACAAGCTTTGCTCTTTACAATCCCCATTCAGCTAGGAAAGAAGGGCACTATGAGACCTGACCCAGGGTGCTGCCTGAAAAGGACTACACTCGAGGAAAAAAAATTCCTTACTTAGGGTCCTCCTTTTAAATGAGCATAGCAAGATTTTGCAAGTAATTGGCTCTACTAGTTCTTGCACTGAACTCTATGTTCACTTTTACTTAAATTATTTATTAATAAAACAAGTTATTTTATGTGTTTAAAGACAACTACAAATCATCAGTACGTTTTGATATAACTACTGATCATAGAATTATACACTTATCTATTTGAAAGAAGTAATAAATAACAATTTATTTAATAACAAATGCAGGAAACCAAATAATTGAGTGTTTATATAGGTTTGACACACATCAGGGGTATTTTGCGCTGCTGTAACGCAACGCCACTTTGAAGACTTACGCCTGGAGAGCATAGTCTCCTTGGTTGAGAATTGTATGAAGAAATTGGTCATCCAGTTTCTGCTTATAAGAGTTTACTTTTTTCTCAAAACGTGGCGCTAGCGTTAAGTTTTTCAATTTTAATATAAATTATATTTATTAGTACGAATGAGTTCCCAATAAGTATAGATTTTTGGATAATAACTAATGTTTAAGTAATTATAGCAATATTGAATTAAAAGAATATTAACAATAAAATCCTTAAATGCTCGGATTAGAAAATCAGACGACTTCTCTGGTAAAGGAGGACATAACCATACATTATTGTTTACAGGCAACCGGGCAACTCATAAAAATATTGTGTGAATAAATAGTTAAAATGGAACGAGAAAGACGTAATAATGCTGGAAATCGCATGTCTAAATTGCTAGACGAGGAAGAAGACTGCCAAGACGATTTCTATAAATTAAATTATGGAGGTTTCCAGGAGACTGAGACTGACAATGAATATGAGTAAGTTGCACTTGTTTCATTAGTTTATAGTAGTTATTTTCTAAACGTGCGATATTATAATATATTTGAATAACTAATTGCCTTCATATCTACAGAGCAGAAGGTGATGATGAGGACATTGTTGATTCAGACTTCAGTATTGATGAGAACGATGAACCAGTATCTGACCATGATGAGGAAGCTGGTCCCAAGAAAACGCGTCGTCTTGTTACCAAATCTTATAAAGTAATACTTTTCCGGCCAGTTATATTATTGTTTATATAATATTTCATTTCTAATAGGAACCCACACAGTCAAAACAACCACCAAAACCAAAGGTGCTAAAACCAAAAAAGCCAAAACAATCAGATTATTCATTTGATGTGTATGAATACACTGAGAGAAAATCAATTCGTCAATCAACAGCAGCAAAAACTGCTGCAACTCAACAACGTGTGAAAGTACGAAACCAAGAACAGAAACGTACACGACGCCGACGAGATGAATGGATGCCTTCCCAGGAAGAACTTTTGAAAGAAGCAAAGACAACAGAGGCTGAGAATATTAAATCATTGGAAAAATATCAAAAGCTTGAAAATGAGAAGAAAATCAAGAAGACTACAAAGCGTGTGCATACAGGACCCACAATTATGTATCAATCACTACGAATGCCAATTATTGAAGAAAGTTCCGAAAGCATTAAGGAAGCAGATGAAAAATGTTGTGAAAGAACTTTAATCAGTTTTTGTGATGATATCAATGAACAATTATGGAAAGATATATTTCCTAATAAGAAACCCAAAGCAATGCCTAGGGTTAAATGTGCAATCACCAAGTATGTACATATTGTTAAGCAATTATTTTGCTGCAAAACAACAGATAAAATATATGCAACTGATAAGAAATACATGTATGTTTTTTTAGTTTGGCAGCAAAATATGTGGATCCAGTGACATCATTGCCATACAACAACAGCAGGTGTTTTAAACTTATTAGAGAGGCATACTATCAACAATTAGAAGCGCATGGTGATCGAAATAATCCAATGGTAGCTGAATGGTTGAAGTGGTATACAAAGAATAAGGATAGCATTAAGTCTAACAGAACAATTACAATTAGATGAGTTTCTAAATTTTCTCTTTATCTCCTGATGTTCATCATAATCTTGAATGTATTACAATATTCATAAAACATTTAACTTATATCTAGGCTTAATACAAATACGAATTATCATTTTCTAACCAATTAAAACAATCGTAAGCAAGTTTATTACCTTGGACATATTTTGTTTAGTGCATTATTAACTGCTTCAATAATTCAAAAAATAACAGCTATTACGTACAATTCCACAAAGCGCCGAAAACATTTGTAAATAAACGCTTTAACACAGAATACAAGTAGGTGAAATTTAAAGATGGGGCAACATTTTAAGTATATTCAAGATTCATTTAAGAGTTTACTCATCTTTGTACACAATGATTACGTAGAAATTGCATTAAGTATAATGCCAATTTCGATTGAGTCGTGATGCAGTAATTCTAACAATTGGCTACTTCAAATGATTGTTATGAACGCAAGATATTAACAAATTAAGTTTATGCACTGTACGCGTCCTCGAAGCGATTGTAGTTGAACAGATTGCGTTTACTGCTGTGCGCTCGTACTTAAACTTTGCGTTGTTGCGCGCCGTTCAGTTCTTTGCTCGTACCGGTTGCTTCAACAACAAACAACGTTGTTGGGAATTGTGCTGCATTCCTGAAAGCACAGCGTGTTGGCCACGTGTTTGAATTAACCGAGTTTAAAAGTTGAAATCCAAGGACAGGTGTACTATGAGTAAGGTAATCCAATGATTGTCTATTAGAGGCATGTCAAACTCTAAACTATTTTGCGTCAAGTTGCGGGTCGAGTGTTTGGTATGCCATGAGAAGCGTAGAAACATGTGAAAACAAATTGGAAAAAGTTGGATTTGCATTTGAAATTAAACGCAACATGTGTTGAACACTTGTTCGTTGTTTAACTAACTGTTGGGATATTTGGTGTTTGAAAGAGTTTCTGCTCAGAGTGCATTCGCTTCTTCTTGTTTATCGCGCGTTGCAATGCGATGCGTGTGCGGTGTACGCTTACAACAAATGTGAAGAATCCCAACATGTTCACGTGCGCATTGTATGAGAAGCCTCACCGATTGGCACACCGAGGTAATTGACACTTTCATTCATTGCGAGCATGCACAATTCGGCGGTCGCGCGCGCCCAAGAATTCACTTTTGCGCGCCTCGCGCAAATTTTTGCGAGTCCAGTGCGTAACGAATCAATTGTTGTTGTGTGCGCAAAGGTGCGATACGAATCGTGTAATTAAACGCGCTACGAGTGTGTGAAATATGCCAGAAATTCATTTCGCTTTTGCGCGTTTTCAGTGAATCAACTCTAGCGACTTGAGTCCATCGAGAAAACATTCAACTTTTTAAAAGTTTCACACTATGAGTGCGCTCAACTTTTGAAGTTTTCTATTTTTTATTGTAAGTAATTTACTTTGATATTGCTTAAATTAAGTAGCACCTGGTAAAGCTGAGCTTATGATAAATTTAATTATATACAGTTTAATTTCCTAAACTCATTTAAACATATTCTAATGTACAATTCTGTATTCTAAACAGCTTCTATTCGCACGCTACTTCTGCTTTTGAACAAACATTTATGGTATTTTAATGCGTTTAACTGCACATCATTTAAACTTAAAATCTTTTATTTTATGGCCGTGCACGCCGCATTATCATGACAGTGCTTGAAAACTGTGAAGAATTGAATTGCTTTTTGTAATAAAAAAAAAGGCATGATGTTTAAGTTTGGAAATTAGCGAGAAACAATAAAATTGAATGATTTTATATGGGAACGTTTTACCAAATTAAGTATAGCAAACTATTCGAGTAAAGAAGAAATGCCTTGTGTCCTAGTTTATAAAAAAGAACGGTCGCTTTTACAGTACGAAATTATTGCAATATTACTTATTGTTCGCTTGTATTCAGTTCATTTATTCTGATTTTATTCCGTACGAAAATTACAACAAAGGCTGGGTTGGAATTCATCTCACGAATTTCACATTCACCCAATTCCTTTCGAGCGGTTTGAAAGTACATCTGAAGAATATTGTACGATGTACTTGCATTTGGATAAATTGTCGTTGCTGTACTGATACTGGTGCAATTGATCATTAATCAAGAGCTTAAACTTCAAGTTTTAATAAGTAACTTTCCTTAATAAATCAAAAACAAGAAATAAATTTTCAATTGATGTATATTCCTAGTCAAACATTGAATATCTTTATTTAATTATACAAAATTACCGTGTAATAACTCAGTATGTCTAATTAGAGTAATAAGCTGACTTGAGTACTCCGACGAGATAGTGAAGTTGAGTAAAATATTGCATGATTTACAAAAGAAACACGAACCGAGAGATTACAAGTTGAAATCCAAAACAAGCAAGAGGAGACACTTATTGCGAATGGATTTCAAGCATGGACTCATATCGTTTGGTGAAAGTACAAAAATATGAATTTAAATTGGATTTTGTTAGATTCGCGTTAAGGAATATATTTCTTCAAAGACAATTAGATGTTTGTGTAACTATGTTAATCATTTTGATTGTCTTGTAATTATTTGCAATTACAGAAGTTGTAATTTGCAAAAATAGCAAATTTAGTTTTTTGAAGCATTAATTTATTATTAATTAAATTTTTGTATTAAATAACACTTCTTATTTTAATTTGCATCTTGCTATTGTAATTAACAACTTGTGGATGAAGCGTTAAAGTTGCGATAATGAGAATGTGCTGTTAAACTAGAGAGGAAATCAAGGTATCAATTGAATGTTTCATTATAGTGTATAATTGATGTTAGAGATTCGAAAGAATAGATTATGGTACGTGTAAATTATAACAATGAGAATCTAACGGCTTCACAATTCTATGCATAGTTAGAATAGATCATGTGAACGCAAAATATTGATTTCAATCTTTGACTATAAATGTTTGACTATAATACTCGTCAGAAACCTGTTGAAATTAATCATTATGAAAAATAATTTTCATCATGGGAAAGAATGATTGAATTTTTTCTCTAGTTAAACAAATTGCTATTTCTTTTGACCTTTTCAGTCGGCCTTAATTGGATATTTGTAAAGTTCATAGTATTATGTAGATAGCAAAATGATTCTTGCGCATCGCATGTACATATTGTTGCTGGTTAAGCAGAGATGAGTATAGAGATAGACGGAATTCTAAGCGATTGCAATTTTGGTCGTTGCACTTTTGAACTTGGCAGATGCAAGAATGGTATGCGCATCAGCATGTTAAGTCGCATCTAAAGTCATATGCATGCTTCTCACACTTGTTGGCTGCACAAAGAGATGGATTGACTTAAGCTGCATGGGGAGTAGTAGTCTTTCGCTTCCAGTTAACTGCTTTTATTAGCATGTGACTTCCATAATGGCAATCTTGTTTATTGACATGCTCTTTCCTGCAGCATTCCAAGTCGAAAACCGACTCACAAATGGGCCAGTGCATGTCACGCAAGGCGGTTGCCACGTTCGCCACGTCGGCGGTCACGATTCATCAGAAGACGCTTTATCCGAATGTCGAATCGGATCGGAAATGCATTTTGGTAAGTCCAAAAAGATGCGCAATGTGAGGATTGGGTAGGGAAGTTACATAATACTTGGTTGAGAGAGACATTCCTTGGTTCTTTGACGCGCCAACGTGTCTTGCATGTTTGACCTTTAAAGACCTCGGATAACAGTGCTTGCATGCGCGAGTCCCGCATCCGGGAAGAGGATTGAGGAGAAGGAGGGAGCAGCACATGTATATTTGGCATATCGATTTACACAAGCGCATTCAAGTGCAAGGCTTCGCTTCCATCCAGCGTCAATTAAACGGGAACGCTCTGGACGCGGTAATAAAACAATAAGGAGCGCCCGTCAGTGACGGCTGGAAATAAGATGAGATGTAAAAACTAAAACTAGTTCTCGCGCGGATATATTTTTAGCGAATCCGTGCATTGCGTGGCCTCAATTGCCGATTTACATAGCGCTGCATGTCATCGGCGTTTGTGCGGACCGGCGCATGGTTGGAGGCGTCGCGACGCCGCCGCACTCCGCCGGATCGATGACGAGCGCGCGCAAGAACGATGCACGCCAAAAACCACCACCAGAAGAAGTGATACACGAACTACGACGCAATTCGGTCGGGCACCTGTGATTCGTAAAAGATAATCAAAAATCATCTATCAAAATATTTGCGGTAATGTTGTAATCCGATCGCGATTACATGCAAACAAATTCCGGGTGCGCGCGTGCTTAAGAATATGAAACGTGGCGGCTTCAGCTGCCGATGAAGACGACGTCAGGTGCATGTACGCCGAGTCTTAGATAATTCGTCAAAGTGAAGTGGTTTAAGAAGATCTTTGGTCGTCCATCACAGCCCTCGCGCAAGATGGACAACTACAGCAATTTGCTGATGGACGAATGTCCACCTGATTTAAGGGTAAACTCATACATCATAAAATTCCATCCACTTTTAATAACATTTTCCACAAGTTTTATTATAATTAAAAGCGTTAATGAGTCACTACGTAGTTTTAGTCCTGAAGTGTGTTGTTTTTGCTTTAATATAAAACAGAAGATGACATTATTGATTTGCTGCGTATGTACACTCGTTACAGTTTTACGCGCAAATCTAGTACCGAAATGAGCTTCACAAAAGTGTATTTGCCACCCTTATCTATGGGGTGCTTGGATGAGTCATATGCGAAGCCATAGCAAGGAAGAAATTAAGTGTGCAAGGCTTGCATTTTTTATTCTGGAAGGATCTATTCTTAATTACACATAATTAGTTTAACAGTCCTTTTAATTCACTAATATCCAGTGGGAAATTTATTTTTATTAACAAATTTAATTTTCTTGGCAAAAGCGTAAAAATCAATAAATCGGAAACAGTTCACTAGATGCTCTAAATATAACATTAAGAAAGTAGATTATTTTTATTGCCTTTGGGAAAATACTTCCGGTTACGAATAAGTTTTTATTTTTTACCACTGAATCAAAACCGCTTAAAGAAACAATGAACATATATGTAAATTTAAATTGAACAAGATTTGTTTGAATGTTGATAATTGATAACGTAATGAACTAGTCGAATGTCTATTATCAATAATGCGCTAGCTAGCTCGCCTACAATATGTATTGTTTTCTAGCAACAGGAAATGTAATCTTGCTAGTGGCACACCAACTGCCACAATTTGTCGCTATTGGTCCGTTTCAACCGTTGTTTATAGTGCTTTTAACACTTTACATGCATGATTTACCTTGACTACCATATGTTTGCACGCAATGCAATTCAATCGGATTATGTAAATCAGTACGCGTATGTACGTCGCGCTCATACATTGCAATCGCAATTATTGCAATTGCACAGCAATCGCAGATCGTTCAAACTAAGTAAAAGTTTACGATTCGTGTGTATTTTTTGCATAAAATGGTGTCAAACAATTATTCAAAACACTACGCCATGTGCTTAGATTCATATCCGTTAGTAAGTTTGTTTAATCACTTTTTTCACTGCACATGTTTATTGCATCATTTGTTCTGAATGTCAATCTTGCATTAATAAGTTACTTAACATGTCAGTTCGGATTAAGCTTTGAGTGTATTTTCATTATCCGTTCATAGATCAAACGCGAATGTTTTGCGTGAATAAAAAATCGAATGGACCACGTTGAATGAAGTTGCTAATGAGTAAACCGGATTCTTCATTTCATTAGTTCTCATCGTATTGTGAATGGTGGATTAGTGAGAACACCGTTAACCAATTGCCAAAGTGAAATGACTGCGCTTCGAACGATTAAGACCGGAGATGACTGGCTAAAGAATTGCGCAGCATTCAACAAACGCGTATTCGACTAACAACTCGTTCTAGAAGTTTATCTATGAAAACGATTTTTTTCACGTTCTACTATTAAATGGGGCAAAGTAATAAGAACTATCGAGCGAATAGCATTCAAAAATATTCAATAATTATAATCATTTACAAGTTGATAAAGCGTGTGAAAAATATTTCTGAATTTCGTTGAGTAACTTCCGGTTTACGATCGTGAACAGACCGATACTTATCATCAGTATAGAAAACGGTAATACGTTAAGAAAATGAGCGTAAAAAGGATAAATTGGAATTGAATAAATGGGAAAATGAGAGAAAGTTAACACATTGCATTGTTTTATTGCATATTTGCATGTATCATTTAAAAAAAAAACTTTAGACATTCATTTCTGAGATGGGAAATTGATTGAAGGATTGAACAAAGATACTTCAAGTGTGTATCATAGCAAAGATGAAAATTATTTATCATTGGGTGTGTTGGAAATTGAAATTATATGATGAACATACTGAGAAACATGTATTGCATTGTTGAATAATAAAACATGATTTGCACGAAGGAATGAATAGTTTTGCAAGCATAAATAATTTGCGCGCAGCCCACCACGGACACAATAATGAATTGAGTCGTGCAATTCGAGCACATTCTTATGCAAATATTACATGAAGCTCAGCGTTTGCGATTTGATGCGTACATTTCTGCAAACACGCGTTCCAATGCCTAATAATGCAGAATGCTAATTTTATTCAACCACCATGTGGTTTCGAAGCTGTTACGAGTTTGCACACGCAAGTGGTAATAGTACTAATGCTATCATTGTGTATGCAAGTGACAGTGAATTGAATTAAAATCGATTGTCGCAAAATAAATGCGGTCTGCGCAATAAATAAGACGTTGCAGTCGTTTGTTGTCTCTAATATATTTGGCCTTGAACTTTTAACTTGCATTAGAAAAAGCAATAACTACTTTCTTTCTTTCTGTAGTTCTGATTTGCCAGCGAAGGTTTTTACACGAATTTATTACAGGCTTGCGTGACTTTTCATCATTTGTTAGCATTTATTGGTATTTTGTTAAACGAGTTGAATAAAAATTGAATTGCATGCTTTATCAGAAAGAATTATTAATTAGCATTTGAAATAAGAAAATTTCATAATAAATAATATGCGCTCCATTTCCTATGGTAAGAATGGATAGATACGCATTTTCATAATTAAAAGCAGACTTCATTAAGATGTTAATTGTAATAATTAATGTTTATGCTAATTGCATATTTTAATTTTATGCGGTAGGTTTTGTGAAAGGCGGAAAGGCTATTTTACGATTGCCTTTCGCATGCCAAGACGTACCTACCACCTAATTATTTGTTTTAAAAAAATAGAAAGTTATTTGTGTTTTTTCAAACATTTAGTAAATGTGCTTGTTATTTTTTAGAGCCCAGAAGATGAATCGAAACCGCCGATAAAGAAGGCGAGCAAAGGAGTGGCGACCTCGTTCGGCTTCCGGAAATCACGAACGCCGCCCGCAACTTCCGCCGTATTGACAAGTAATAATCCGACGGCGGCAAAGCGTCTGGCAACGACGTCCATTAACTCGGTGGATAATAATGGCAATGCGCATAATACGAGCGGCGGCGGCGATTCAAACCTACTCAGCGCACATGCGATTACTGGACATCGTCTGCCGCCGCCGAAGAAGGAGGCGCAGGCGACGACAAAAGTCAGCCGTTTCGGTTTCCGGCAAGCGAACGCAAACCGCCTCAATCGTGTGGCGGACATGAACACAAACCCGCCAACGCGCATCGAAATTTCGAACAATAATCTAATGGCTCCGGACACAAAGGAGCGTGAACGCATTGAGCTCGAGATTAAGGCCAAAGTGGAAATGCAGCAACGCCAGTTGGCGGCAACTGACAGCAATCGTAATCGACCTCTTACCATCGGAAAATACACCCTTCACACGCAACAATTGCCAAAACCTCAACCAATTAAGCTGCTTGAGAGCAAAATGGCAAAGACGCTGGCGAACAATAACCGGAAGCAAGGTACCAGGTTGCTGCACACCTCCGGAGATGAATCCTCATCGCATACGGAGGATTCAGGGGTGGGCAGCAACTTTGGCGGGGAAATACAGCAGCTAAACAAGTCGCCAATGTCGCGAAGACTGCGCAATGCAAAATTGCCGAAACCAAGGAACTTGGATGTTGTACTGACAGGAAATAAATTTGATGTGCGTGACATTGATGAGGAAAGTGTCAGCGAGCAAACGTTGCCATCGCTACCAACGTTGTCAGTAATGACAGGAAACTATGCGAATAATTCGCGAAGTAATCTAGGATTTGTGCGTGATCGCGCCATGGATTATCAAAGGAATGTGATTGATAAGCAAGAAAACAGACTACGTAAGATTTCACTCACTTCGTCGGAAGCATCCAACTACGAAGAAGATAAACCCTATAAACGTAACGAAAAGATTGCCAAATTTATTAAGCAAAAGGTATCCAGCCCTCAAGAGCCATCGAGTTCCGATGATCAAATGTGGTCATCGCATGCTGGCGAAACAATGGCCGAAGAACTCTCTTCAGTTTGTGTCAGTTCCAGCGATGAAAGTCGTGATAAAGCGCCTGATGCGGAACCGTCGATTGAAATGCTCATCTCACAAAAGGCGCATTGTCGACTATCGCTCGATAAACAGTTTGCCGCCATGGCTGCTGCGCATAAAACAATAACGCTGATCGATGATGAGCCCTCGCCCTCAGACAGCGCGCTTTGCAGTTACTCCGATAACAATGATAGTATTGTGACACCGCCGCCGGTGAATCCTGATAACGATAAAACCATGCTGGCAAACACGTCAACCGCCTCCAATTCGAAGGATGTGAACGAAAAGAATAGCACTTCGAGTCCTGGCAGTCCGACGAACGCGTCGAATTCCTTGTCATTGTCCGATGGACGCGAAGATTTCCTTATTGACGATGAAATTGCCGATCAGCCTGCTTTGCTTTTCGATGATACCTTGACGAATAGCACGCATAGTACACGCCAATCTGAGGCGGCGACACCAACGATTGTTGATAACACGCCAAAGTCGAAGCGGCGACAATTGGGAACTGATAGTCCTGCATCTTTGAGACTTAAGAAAGGATTATCCTTAAAAGCGACATCACTGGATACGTTATCGCCGTGTGAAAGTATTGCATCTGATGATTGTATAATGGATTACGATTTTAGCAGTGCAGGAGAAGATGTTAATGATAGGTAAATCAACAAATAACTTGTTTATATCGTTGTTGATTGGTTATTTCCAGAACTGAAACGAATAGTTATTACAACTTAGAAGACATTCCAATTAAACCGGTGCATGTTAAAGTCGAGGACATGACATATATTCGAGATTGGTCATCGCTACTTGGCCGTCGTGATTGCGAACGCGATTCAACAAAACGGTGAGTTTAAAACTTTTAAATCGCATCCTGAATCGTGCAAGCGGTTGCCTAAAGTGCACTCGAAATTCATTGAAAATAGTTGCAAAAGTAGTTATTCCATCATGATATTCCCGAGTAAAAGTTGGAAAAGGATAACAGATTGAAGAGTTTACATGTAGAATAGAGAAAATGAAACGAATACGAGGATTTGATGCGTGAAATTCAGTTTTGTACGCGGTAAACGGAACGCGCAGGTGAGTCACTCAAATAGCACAAAAACTGATAGTGTGCCAGGCTCATGATTACCACACAGCCAGTCAAACTGTAAAGCAAGCTCGCAAATAGCAACCAAGCAGCGGTCGTTGGCGTACCACGCGTCAAAGTGCATTGGGTTGTTGTTTGTTGTTGTTGTTATTATCGTTGAGTAGTAGCGCACTGCGTTCAAATGAAGAAGTGCGTGTTTCAGCGAGCGTATGATGCTCTTCATTAACTACTCTAGAAATAGGAATAATTACTAGATATCAGTTTATTTTTGGACTTTTTAAGTGTTTGAACAAGTTGAGTGAGCGTGAAATTAATGTGAATAATACTGATTAAATATTATACTTGATTAATCATATTGTTGAACTATCAATCACGAGTAATGTAACTGCAAATCATTTGGAGTAGCGAACGATTAAAAACATTATTGGCCACTTGGGAACGTAGTTGGCTGAGTTTAAGCTAAGCTTACTTAGTCGCTTAGTTACTTAGTTCTATTTTACCATGCGCTTGTGTGCGGTGCGCGTTCATTCGTTACATTCGTGCAGAAAACGGTAGTTGATCTCTTAGTATTTCACTGACAATCGGGCGACCAGCTGCCTGCTCTGGTTTTTTTTTAAAGCGCGCGCGCGATGGCAATTTTAATTCAATGTTACAACTAAATGGCCGAGACACGCGTCGCCCCACATGTGTAACATCCAAACTATCTCGGACTATTGACTCATCTGTGTGCAGTTGCTGCGTGCTGTGTGCGATCGCATCAATTAGTAGCATTTAGCAGTGAGACATCAAACATCATGTTCGATAAGGAAGAAAAGTGTGACGCACTCAAAACCACGCATAGTTCAACGACAGGACGACAAATACCAGTGGCAAATGGGTAAAGTCAATGTCACATCTTATCGTAATGTAAATAGGACAACAATAACAATAATAATAACATGGCTGATGATTACAATTAATTGATTATTGGATCGTAAACATTGCAATATATATGCGTACACCGAAAGTTTCCAACATGAGCGACTGATAAAAATGTTCTGCTCTAAATAAGTTTGCGTTGTGCGCAACACAGCAGATCAACAGTTTCTTTTGTTTCTTATTTTGGTGTAATAAAAATGCATTAAAAATAGCTCGTCATAAATTTAGGAAACGCCATTTTCACTATTTTGCCAAGGAAATTGAACAAATCGCATAAGCGCGTATGTTATCGATTCAATCGCCATTTATCTCCCACGTTTTACCATTTTGAGGTTCGATAATGCAATCAGTTATGGCAATAATAATTTTGCTATAGTCGCTAGCAAGTGCTGAATTCTTTACCAGCCAAGTAAATTTAATTGTACAATTGTTTCCTGCACGTTGTAATAAATAAAGCATTTTGTGACTGTCGAAAATAATTAGGAACTTGGCCCATGCGACAAGCAGCACGCTGTTCATTGACGTAATGCATCTTCCGGCCAAAATGTTTTAAATTTAAACCATTGAATAATTGTATTTGGCACTTGTTTTACGATTTGCGCAAATCTAAGAGTTGAAATAATTTATAATGATTAATGCGTTTTATTGAAAAGTTTTTCATTCACTGTAAAACAAGTGAAAGTATTTCATGATGCGTGTAATGCGTTGGTTGCGTGCGAAATGTGTATTTACTATTGATTTTATATAATACTTTGAGAAACTCGAATGTAACTTTTAATATTTTTAAGCAACAATGTGAACTCTTTTTATTTTCTATGAAATGTTCATTACGTGCATTCTAACAAAACGAGTAATTCTGGTTATTAGATTTCAACGGAGGTTAATTTTATTTGGATGTTTTGTTTTGTGGTTTTGAATACCGCTTCTTTTTCATACGCCAATTAAAACTTTCAACTTTATTTTAATACGTACGTGTTTACAAATAAAAATATGATTACCGATTAGTATTTTAGACTATGCCAACGAAACAAGAGTTTTTGGTAATTCTTTTGATTTATAGAACAGTGACATTCTGTTTGTCGTGCTAAAACTCAATTTCACCGCTGAATCCATCGCATGTCATGGTGAAATCATTAGTTTTGTTATAAAAAAAAGAATATATTATATTATTGCTAGGCGATGTCAATTTTCGAATGTAGGCCGATGGATGATGTGAATTCTGTCCGTGTAGTTTTCGCAAATCTCGCGTTCTTCGGCGGTGAACAAGGCGCATGTTTGGTTTCATCGAGCGCGTTCGCGTCCATTGCGCACACAAGCCAAATGACATTAAAGCGCCGCGAGGAAACGTATTGAACATGAAGTTTATTCGGTAGTTGTTGGTCGGGAAAACAAGACCTTCGGGCAATTGGGTTTCCACCTGTTTCCATCATGATTTATTATATCTTTGAGTGTGACCGTAGCGAAACACTAAATCCATCATCATGTTGCCGCGTTGATAGAAATATTTAGTTTAAACTCACAGCGGAAGAAGCAGTTGTTTATTAAATGTTAAAGTGCCTTTTAATATATAGTTATATAAGATGAATAAACAAATAATATTGACGACTGTTGACGAGGATGTTGTTATCAAGAAACGAAAGACGAAAATGTCGAAAATTCCAGTGCCTGTGCCGCGAATGTATACGCAAAGTTATTCAAACAGGTAGTTTTAATCGATAAGGGATTGCTATTTTTAAAGTAGACATGCAATAAAAGAACAAAAGAAATATTGTGTGTTATTATGCACTAGTTGTTTTAATTACTATTCTGCGGTTAATTCCGTAAAGAGAGCGCAACTAAGTTGATGAATTCGCCCCGCACTCGTTAAACTGTTGTGCTATTGTTTGTCGGGTGAATTATTATTGAATGCGAGTGTTAATTGTTGTTTGCCGCAGATTGTCATTGCGTTCGTCCATAGCGTTAAAGTCGCGCGGTGGCACGCCGACTTCTTCACTTCCGGATTCACCGCGCTCGGAGCTGATGAAGAAGACTTCGATCTCGCACAGTCCATTGCGCCTTTCCGGCAGCCGCTCATCAACCGGCACCGGCACCGGTTACGAGTCGGATGATTCAGCAATAATTCGTGTGGAACCCAACGACTATCGTGCCATGCAACAAAATTTGGCCAGCATTAAGAGTTCGATGATCAAACTTAGGGAAGTCTTACAGGATGTAAGTAAACTATCAGCAGACAACGCGCGCGCTGTAAAAATGAATTCGCTTATTATTTCGCATCATCTAATTGGCGCACAATTGATTTGTTGTTTTATTTAATTTATTTAATTCTCTTATATTTGTTTTTGCATGGTTGCACTTTACGAACAGCCATCACTTGAAGATGTTATGTTGACGGTAAGGCTTTTTCTTCACTGTTCTTTTGCTAAAACTTAGTGCTGTTGCATATTTTAAATGGTTTTGCTAAAGAGTGTTTGTGTTTTAGTCGGAGACTCACAGCTCATTGAACGATAATGGGTTCTTCAATGGTTTTGGATCCGATTGCGAGCGAGATAGCGATCAGGAAGCGCGCGACGAAATGGAGAATTTGAGAAGACAAAATTTGTTTCTTCAGGGACAACTCGAGGATGCGCAACGTCTCGCGCAGACGCTGCGAGATGAGAATCTTGGATTGACGATGAAGATTCAATCATCATGTCCTGCATCGATTGAGGATAATACGATTAATTGTCGCGAAGCACATGCAACGCCCACTTCCAATGCCGCAACGCAAACAGAACGAGTAAATTAGTCAGACCTTGTTTACAAGCGCAATTAATGAATGTCAATATTTATAGATTCGTCCAATATCAGCCGGACCAGCACTGCTGCAAGGTGCAAACAACAATGATCTAAGTCCAGGTTCTCTAGTCAGGTGAGCCATTAGACGCACGCATAGCATCTACTCGAAATTTGTCATGTGTCGTACGAGGTCATTACGCGCTCATTAAACTCATTACCATGAATTTCTCTCTATTGCTGCACATTGTGGAATTATGGATATTGCAAACAAACTAAATTTCGGTCATCCAAAACATGATGCTGATGCTGATGATGATGATGATGATGATGATACAACAAAACAACGCAGTTTCAGGATAGGGCAGGTAGAGTTTGCCGATGTTCTATTAGGCATTTGCATCCTATGTGCAGTGAATATTCTTTGTTTGATCAACATACTGTATTCATGCTCTGCATTGTGCAACATTGACTCCATTCTGGATTATTCATAAAGCGACTTGTACAACTTTCAACACACTTTGGTTCTTTCATCTCGATTGGCGTGTAGTCAGAAGTTATGCAATGCAGAAATGAATGTGTCATCTTTCACCATAGTCTACTTGATGATTTTTATGATGATAACTAACAACTAGTGATATTGATTGAATGAGAATGCGTGGTAATTAAATCACAAGTTGAAAACGAGTGCCTTAAATTAGAACTCAAACTTTCTGAAGTAAGTTGCAATAATCCAGTACTTGTAATAGCACGTGTTGTGTTTCATGCTGCGTCGCTTCAGTCCTTTCGGGTAAGATAAGGCCGACCTTAGATAAGTCTGTTTGCTATCAATTGTTACCTGGGTGAGGTTGGGATTTAAACAATTTATATATCTACTTTTCAGTCCCAATGAACACAACAACAACAACAACAGCAACAGCAACAATAGTCAAACACCTCCAACGCCAGCGACACGCCGCTCGCGGTATATGCATTCATCAACACCTAATGCGGCTGCGACGCCGAAAAGCGGTGGGAGTCCCGCCACCCCCAGCCGACTCTGGCGTATGCCCGGCGAGCCGGCTTTGCCTTCAGCGATTCCACGACGATCTACAAGTCGTACGCGTGTCGCCGGCAGCACGCTGACCGCCACTTCGACAACTAGCAGCACATAGTCCGCTTGGCGCAAAGTCAACAATTTGTTTATTTATTACTTTTTCAAGTATGTTCTACAACCCTTAGAAACGCATAGTGAGCGTTGAGAGTAGTCTCGTCGAAACGATGGTACTGACTGATGATTAGGATATGATAAGGATTAAGCAAAAATGAAAATTGGCAAATAATAGGAGGAGTATTTTTAGACGTACCTTAAAAGGCTACGCTTTTATACATATAATTAGTTGACGTTTACTTTAGCAAGCTGAAAAAAAGTAAAATTTTATTATACATTGTGTTTGAGTAGTTTTGAAATAATTTGAGAGCAAAACGGCCTCAGCTTGGTAAAACTCTTTCTATGTACCTGTGATTTTATTATTTTATTCGCGTCTTGTGATGTTATTTGATTTTAATTCGTCTTTTGGTTGTACAGAATTCAATAATCGAGGATGTACAATTGATTCATTCATTGATAGATTTATAATCTTGTAATCGATTAGACAAACTTTTATCATGACATAACGATTATTATGTAGAATAATGTATTATATAACTAATGTCAAAGATAAGTGCACGAGAATGCGATCATAAACTAAGCTAAACCAAGGCATCTTCCTGATCAACATGTATGGTGCGAGTATTGAATAATTTTAAATTTAATGTAAGTAATGGGCCTTGGATTATACTCATTGCATTGATAACTGGCAATTGAGAGTTTCATAAACGTGAGAAAGTACTAAAAGCAGTAAAACATGCTAATCATGTTATCATCATAAGAAAATATAATAACAACCTAATTAAGACAAATAAGTCTATATGATCTAAATGGTATTCCAATAAAATTAGTCAGTTTTCTGTTCTACATGCCAAGAGAGATATCAGTTTTAATTTGTTGAATTTCTTGCATTTCGCCCAAATTCGATTGTACTTAACTTACATTTTATGTGATATTTAACTATGAGGAATATGATTAATGAAACAATTAACGATTCAAATGTATGTTTTTTTTATTTAAATCCCACTCATGTGTTGCGGAATAGCAGTATCAAAGGTTTTTATAGCTAAATGCCAATATTTTAAGTATTTCAAAGTTTTAAAAAACTTTTCAAACTTTCAAATCTTACCGCCTATTTCAAGTTCCCAAGCAAATTGACAGCGCTGCTTATTGTATGGCTGGTTTTGTGGTAATATATCTAACCTATTTGTTGACGTGTACTCTAACAGTGTTTACGTGTTTTTAAGTGAAAATGGCTCGAAATCAGCAAGAAATTGATGAGTTGTTTGATTTAAAGAACTTTTACTACATTGGAAATTATCATCAATGCATCAAGGAAGCTCACAAATTGCGCAAAGTAAATGAACAGTAAGTCAATCAGGTTTCATCAGGTACAATCGAGAACTTGTTTTAGGGAGCATCTCCAGCAGTTGCTCTTGAAAGAGACATTTTTACGTATCGTGCATATATCGCAGAGCATAAAGCTTCAGTTGTTCTGGATGAAATTGGTGCTTCATCGTCTGAGGTACTGCAACCTCTAAAAATGCTAGCCACTTATTTCCATCGTAAGAACAAGCAGGAGGAAGTGCTTCTGCAGCTTGAACAATTGATGTCAGGAAATATTCCAGAGAATGCTAATGTGCTTCTGATTGTTGCTGCTACAATTTACGAGAATGAGAATAATTTTGAAGCTGCTTACAAAGTGCTTCACATAACAGAGAGTATTGAAACAATGGCTTATTGTATTGACATTCTGCTAAAGATTAATAGGCTGGATGCTGCCAAAAAGAAGCTCAAAGAAATGCAGGAGTTAGATGAAGATGCAACACTAACCCAATTGGCTCAGGCTGCTGTCAATTTGGCTATTGTAGGTTTGATAATCCTATTGGTAATATGTTTACTTATTGGTTGTTTATATAGGGTGGTGATAAAATTCAAGAGGCCTACTACATATATCAAGAAATGACTGATAAGTATGGAGCAACTCCACTTTTGCTGAATGGTCAAGCAGTTGCTTTAATTGCACAGCGTAAATTGGAAGAAGCAGGTGTTGCACTTCAAGAGGCACTTGATAATAATCCTAATTATCCAGATACCTTGGTGAATTTGATAGTTTTGTCTAATCAAATGGGCAAAGAATCAGAAGTTGCCAACAGATATCTATCGCAGTTGAAAGATTCACATGCTGATCATCCATACATTAAGGAAATGCAAATTAAAGAGAATGATTTCGACAGGGTATGTGGTCAATATACCTTTGTGAAAGCATAAATAGTATTTATGATAATATATATTAATCTAACAACATAAATTTAAGTATATTAAAAAGCCATTGTGTATAATAAATTGAAATGATAATATTCAATCTGTTCACTTGTGTGTGAAAAAGTTTGGTGATATAATCAGAACTTTTAATTGGTGAGTGTTAACTTTTTATTAATTTTTTAAAGTTAAACAATGTGTTATTGTTTCAATGCAAATTACTAGGTATTACCGATGGATATGTACAAGTTTTTGACAGTGGGCGCTTTGGGCTCTTCCGAAGAAGCTGTCAATAATAGTTGTCAAAAAACTGCATACTTTACAGAGATGCGCGCAGAAGTGACGCTTAACCGCCATTACGTAGTGTGGTTGTGCACGGTGCACTGTGCTCTCAAGTTTTTTAAACATTTATCAATTATTAGAAGTTATTGATTCACCCACGACGTTGAAAAGTATTCCAGAAGCCAATAATTAATGGACAACGATACGAAAGATACGCAGCGACGTCGAACAAGGTAATGCACTTTAATATTTTGCTCAATGCTTCGCGCGTCTTTTGCTTCCATACTATTTTCCCCTGACGCTTACGTACTTGCACCTACTTATTTCATCCAGTATGAGAGTAGATAATAAAGTTTAGAACAAGCGTGAATATTTCAACTTCAATTTACCGATAAACAACAAACACTACATGTCTATATGCGTTGGTAAGGTGTGTGCACACTGCATATAAAAGCATCATAATTCGCAAAGAAAGCGGCCGATTTTTTAAGCGGATATTATGGCGTCGGCAAATTACGTATCTATTAGGTGGCGGTAATAATTTTGCGTACAATGGCTTGGCGATGATACAGCGTTTTTTATTTTCTTGTTATTATTGCACGATTCTAATGAGCGAGACATTGATATACGATGTCATCAACAATTAATTATGGCTAGCGCATTCCCCTCATGTTATCATTTGTTAAAAATGGTATTGCCCGCACGACAACCTAGGAAGTCGATAATAATTAATGAAAATATTTCTAAAGATTGAGTTCGATAATGTAGCTTAGCATTTTCTGGCGTTTCCTTTCCAATCTGCATTGTAGTTGCATGGCATGAGTAGTACTGGGCTCCTTCTTCTTCTATTATTGGTAAGTAGTATTAATCGAGTGTTAGACATTCGCATTCTAATTGTTTGAATATTGTTTCAGATGAAGGGAAACTCAAAGGTTTCGAATCGCAGCTTCAAAGGGGGATTACGTATTAATTAGCGCGAATATCAATAATGGAATCGTTTGATTCATTCTGTATGGACGCCACTAACGGTGCAAGTTTGGCGGTGAGCCTTGCCGCCGTCCGAAATCTAGTCGAAATCCTTTAGAGCAGCGGTTACTTCGCCGTCGTGCACCATTCGGGAAATTAAATTTAAATATTTATAGACCACTGCGTTGTTCTCGCTGATGAACTTTGCGGACGCATTCTGCAACAATGCTTGCGATAAATTGCAAAATGTTAACACGTTTAAGTCTAATTGCGTACGCAACCTCACTATGTGGGTGAATTGCAGACTTGTTGGAGGAACAATGGCCGAGCGCATCAGACAAAGACGTAAATCTTTTCTTGCCAGGGCAATTAAAGAGTAATTAATGTGAAAATCAATATAGCGCGCGAACGCTGAAAGACTGAAAGACGAAATGCGTCAAACATGGAGAGAAAAGTATTTGATGCTGGTTTTGCCGTTGTTATTACTGCCTCGCAGTTGCATTCCGTGCGAATTGTCAGATGGATGACTGCATGGTTGTTAATTTCAGCACTGTCGTCCAGTGCAATCAGCACCCGGATGAAAAAAATGCGCTGACGCTGACCGGAGATTATTTCGTTAAAAACCGATAAACGTTGGATTTTCACTCGCGAATGGCATGTTGTATCGATGCAGCTGGCAAAAAGAGCTGTGAACGTTAAGCGAAGTGTGCGAAATTTTGCATTGTGCAAAAGCAGGCTGGCGCTGCTTTGCCAACCCGGATTTTCAGTCGCGCGTGCTGAGAGAGGAATTATGAGCGGGTGCGCAGCGCGCGCGTCGAGATATTCAATATGCAAACGGCATACGCGCGCTTTCGCTTCGAGTCATATTCAATGCGGTGCGTCCGCGGATTTATTTTGGAATTTTTGCGGGAGCGATTGGTTACTGCCATAGGCGTAAATCCTGATTTGTCTCCTCCATTCAAATAGCGCACACGCAGCCCGAGCACAGATATAATGTAATCGCTTATTGATTTTTTGCGCATGCGAAAAAAGGGAATTCATTATTATTAGCAGCAATTGTTTCCACTTGTAAACTTATTTGGGCAACGTGACTGCTTGTTATGATGATAACCTGCCCATAAACCAAAAGGGTTGAAATAGTTTGCCATTAATTCCTTCCAGTTAGACATGAACTCACACGTGCGTTGTTTAATAACAAGCGGCGGCGCTACTACGGCCGGCCGTAATTTCAAAATAAGTGATCAAAGTGTAAAAAGCATGCTTGAAAGCAAAACGTTATGCGCAAAATGGCACTAGATTACTTGCGCTCTGTGCCCTGCTCTTTGCTGTTTTTGCTTTACGACAGGAGACCGCCGCGTACTTTTACTGGAATGCGTGAAAATAGTTTCGCGCGCTCTTCCTTTTCTGGACACACGAGCGCAAAAGGGTCGCATTGTTGTGCGACAATGTTTGCTATAATTACCACATAACGGACAATTTATGATGGACGCGCCATCATTCGCGCGGTCCCTTTTCTTGTCCACTTTTCCCGCAGGACAATCGCGCGCATTCCTTGCGCATATTAATTGCGATAAAGCGTTCCATCCATATACCTAGATATTGCAAAAACATTTCGACAATGCCGTCCGTTATTTGTCCACGTTTTTGAGCCTTAAAGTTTAAATATTTAGTCATGTATTTCTCGCTTGCAAATAACTGTATGCGCCTTCTTCATCGTGTTGGTATCTTCTTTCGATCTGCGCAACTGTCAGTGCGGGCCGGTTTTGCCTGCAGTGGCGGCAGGCAGCAGGAGCAGGAACGTGAGACCTGCAAAGCGCCCTCCCAGTTCGTATCGGCCGGCGGTGCTTGACGAACGTGCGCTGCTCCTCGACGGCTCGCTTTGCCGGCGCGTTTTCTCGTGCGAGATCGCTTCCTGTCCTTTGCGTTTGAATATTAGCGCCAAAAGAAAGGCGGTCGTTTCATATCAATTGAACGTACTCAATGAATGCAGTGAAATGTGCCCTAGATCATAATTGCGCACACGTCATAGTGTTCAGCAATGGTCAAATAAAAACACTGTTGAATTTTTACTTCCTGTTTTGGGTGTGAATTTAAAATCGTCTTTTGACTACATCACACCACATTTCCGGCCAACTTCCTTATATTCGGATAGTATTTAAGACGGCGATCGCATTAAAGGTAACATTTGTTCGAAATATAGAAAGTGTTTTAGGTCAAATGCATTTACTGTAAAGTATAGTATAGTATAGTCCTTCTCCTTTAGTAAAATTGACTTTTCTGCTGGTATTTTCGTGCGCAGCAGGCGAGCAAAGAACCTCTTGCAGCAAGTCGCATTTCTGCAGCAGTAGAGCACACACGACGGTATGTAAGGAGAGCGAAACGTCGTGGAGGCCTAGATGCTATCAGGCGGCGTGTGCGAGGCACACATGCGTTGGTGGTGTGTGTTGCTCCTGCTGTTTGTTGTGCACTGGCTTCGGCCAGCAGGAATGCTTTCGAGGTTACATTTATCGACCGGCTTATTTACATCTTTTACGTCAAGCGCACTTTTCCTGCATTTTACTTTGCCTCCTTGTGCACGTGTCTTTCACAGCATCATCATCATTATCATTGCGCACGTGAAACTCGAACGCACTTATTTCTCATGTTTTCACACCTTTTGCTATGCTGAAATTGAAGTCTCAAAGTTTTTGACGTGTGGTAATTACAACACAGTACATAATGTTTTTTTGTGAGATTGCGCCTTCAACGTTTCTCTGCGGTTCGCGCAAGATACAAATAAGGAAATACATTGACATTTACGTAAGACATTTCGATATAATTAAAGCGTCGAAGCAAGCTGTGCGCTTGAATGTCGTTCTTTGCAATTTGTGCAGATTCTCACACACGCGTCGAGCGATTGTTGCCATTGGAGACCCGCCTTATCTGTGTAATTAAATGCCGTTGGCTTGGCTTCCTTCGGCTGGTGGTGTATGCGAGAGTGCTCTCGAACGCGCGCGCGAGGATATGTTGGTTAAGCCCATCAGCGGTGAAGACGATGTCTTCGCGTCTTTGCGTCTTCTCGGATGGCTGCTGCCGCCAAACCGCAACACGTACGACGTGCGAGCGAGAGAGATTCGCAGATATTTGATATCAAATGAATTGCGTGTCTTGTTCGGTATGCGCATTGCGTCGATACAAATAATTAGCTTCATTGTACGAATTCTTTGCGTAATTAAGTTGCCAACGCTTGTGATTTTAATTACATTTCTATATTTTGCTCATTAAAGAATGCCAAATGAATTTTAAGCTTAAACAGTTGAATTGCCGTTAGAGAAGAAAAAAGTTTAGAAATTTAAAATAATAATTTTTGAGTAAGTGTTGTGTTGTTAATTGATTAATAAGCGTGTTGATTCGCGCAAGTCATGTAGAGTAAAGTGCAAGAATGCAGTTAAGCAAGTTGCTGGTGGTAAAGGAAACGAGAAGGAGGAATAATCATCGTTGATAATAAACGTGTTGAGCAAGGCGCAACTGCACGAGACAGGCACATGATGTGCATCGGGTATTAATGTCTAGCAAAGCCATTGTCGTCGTCCTTAGTTGGTATGCTGATGAAAAGCGCATTGTTCCAACGTGTAAAACCAGCATGTAAATACGCATCAGCTGGAATTATGCATGTGCACAATAGATCCTCATAGATCTCTTTACAATTCGCACTGAACAATCTCATACCATATCACGCACGAAGAGAACACACAACACAACGGGCACATACAAAAAAAACACAAATAGTTTAAGTTCTTCTAGGATTTTTCGGTAGAAAAGTCCTTGGGACAAGCGGAATTGCACGTTTGAATTATGTGACTGTTAGGGGTCTTAAGGGAATAACTAACGTTACTCCTGCCGCCAAAGACAGCGCCCTCGTCGATTTTTTCGTCGTGATAAGAAACCCCACCCATTTTTACATTGTGCGCTGCGACTCGATTACCAGCCGACTGTTATGATAATATCGCAAGGACGACAGCGCGCGTCTTGTCCTTGTGTTATTCCTGTCGATCGACTGTACTTGATACTACGGGGTGTATGGGGTGTCGAAGATTTGCATATTGCGAGTGCAATGTTTTAAGTAAAAGCAGTGCGCGATCGACAAATTTGAATTCCGCTGGGCGAGAATAAAAAATGAGATTTTGTTTGATGCAATTTATCAAAACGAGAGGAATCGAATACGCCATAGATATTGCTGCCGCTGCCGCTGCCGCCACCACCACCGCAGTTGTGTTTTGAAGTATGCGCGCGTGCGAGCGAAGAATGAATGCAGTGAAGGGAAATTTGTTTTTGACGCACAATCGCAAATATGTTTGTTGTTATTGGTTGCGGGTTTTATCAGCGCTTGAAAATCTCGATTCAATTTATTGAATGGCCCATAAATATGCGCAATAATCTACGATCGCATGATATATTGACGCGCATGTTTCACTCGATCTGCATTTTGTTACAATTCAACTTCCAATAATGATTTGTCTCGTTTTTCTTTTTCATTACGTGAGAGTAACGAATATAAAATACCGTCATGAATTTCATTTATTACGAGTATTACCTACTTTAATGAATTTTCGGTTATAACGACTTAGAATTGAACGACAACTTTGGGTATTATCAGAAATTTTAAACAAACCTTTTGCTCAAATGCATTAAGAAGAAATTCATAAGAAATTTATTTGGTTATAACGACTAAGCCATTGGTTATGAAATTACAATTTCAACGTGCATGAAAATTGATAGTTTGTTCAGTGTACACGACATGCTTGTAGGCTAGGTGTATTCACAAGACTATTAAATTAGGCGTGGAGTTGCTAACATTTTAAGCGAAATGCAGTGACAAAGATTGGCGGCAGCAAGCGTGCAACGTACGAATTTGCAATTATCTGGAGGGCGGCGAACGCGTGCGCGCGATACGATGGTACGTACGTATCGTATCATATTGCGAGTGAAACAGAATGCCGCGTCACGTATCTACTGTTTGGCTGCTGCTTCCGCGCAACCACCACCGCCGCCGTTACCGCCGTCTAATAACGTCATGCAGACATACTGACAAATATTGGTTTTAACATTGTATGCGCATCGTGTACGCTTCTCTTGTCATTCTATATCATAATCATCAACAGAGTGTTTACGTATTTTTCAATTTAGGTATTTCCCACCCCGCAAGTCTTAATTCCGCTGTACCGGAAAAAGTGAGCGCGATTCGAAAGTTGGATCACAACTCTAAGCTACTTTACGTTTATGATGTGTTGCTGCCCGGCGGCGGGACAATTTGGTGGTGGTACTCTTAGCGAGCCGTTTGCGGACGTAATCCTTTAAGGGTTTTAACAAGGCTTTTCGCGACCTCCAAACACCCCAAAGTTCAAAAGGGATGAGCATGCCTTTCAGCGCTTGCTGGACGAACATTTAATCAACATATTTGCCGCGTTTACCATGGATTTACACCGTGTATCGTGTGTAATAACTTTCAACTTTATTTTCGCTGAAACTAAGTAAATAGTTAGCCAGCTATTTTTTTCGGAAGGATTATGCATTATGAACAATGAGAAGTTGAGTGCGCGTGCGTACTGCATTTAAATCTATAACGCGGTCGAGCTACTAACGGATGAACGTAAATTCTCGGCGTGAGCTCCAGACATTCCATTCCGGGAGAAGAAGAGCAAGCTTCCCGAGAAGGGGGCGCACTAAACGCTACGCTACATTGCGCGCTATAAATGTCATTTTTTATACGAAACGAATCTGTTCCGTTCCAGACAATTTCGTCCCTCCTTGCGGTCGCTCGCCTGCTTTGCAGGGTTATTACGCGCGCGCTCCAACGGCAGGATAATTGTGCGAGGATTTAAAACCATCAAAAATAATTGCACAGCTATTATGCTTATTACCAATAATTCACCGACTCGCTGTCTCTGAATAATTAATATTTTGTTCTGTTGTCAAGTCTAACCAATCAAAGTGCGAACCTTGATTCGCACACCTGCTTGATTACGAGATAATCTGATAATCCAGTTAATTAATGCATCCAGTTGCAGTAATAATGGGTTGGCACTCGATTATTATTCAGACGTGTACGACATTGGTAGTGATACAGGTATATTTGTTCCACGTGGATTACAGCTACCTTCTCTCTCGCGTTCGGTGATTCCCCTTTCCCGTGTACGAATTGTCTAATTTCCGCACAAATTACGTTTGTTATCAGCATTCATGTCCAGTATTAGGTTAATAATCAATCGTGCGAAATGGAAAATGTTTATTTAGCTAATCTATGCTTATGAGGTGTGGTATTTAGAAATTAGTTGCAATTTCAATAATTTTCATTTGCATCGCATATAATAATTGAAATTCATTGAGTTTATTTAAATTGTACAATATTAATAGAGAATTAGTCAGTCAGTGGACATAGTAAATGAATAATTGCGACAGTTGATTAAATATGTATTAAATTAGTCTGCCGTAATGACGCATGCAATGCATTTTAGTGGATTTTAATTATTAATTAATGCAAAGACCATGAATGCCAGCAGCATACAGGTGCAGTGCGCACATTATGTCGAGTTTAAGTTGCTGGATTTCCAACCGGTTGGCGGTGGCAATCGGTGCTAAAATGGTGTTATTGATTAAATTAATTGTTGTGTACAGTAGCGCGGTGTGGTGCGCGCCGCCTCTTCGCCGCCCCGCGTGCGCATGTCACCTAATTGATTGGGTTTGTGCATTGTTTAGCGTTTGCACCAAATTATCCTTTGTCGTCCTCGTTAGTGAAACAACGTACGTACGACTAGATTTGACACGTTCAACACACTTTTCGTAGTAGTGCAAGGAATTTTTGAAGTAAAAATATGTAGAAAATGTACAAAAGGAAAAATAATCAAGTTGAGGTGTCAGAGGAACATTGATATATTAATTAAAAGCATTGTCGAGTCGTTGGAATAATCACGACGAGTCTCGTTTTGATATTTTCCTCGGTCTACTTTCGAATGCACTGTTGTGTGTTTTGCCTACTGCTTCAAGCGTGCTTTGCTTGACTGCGTGTGCGTCGCTATTGCGAAGTTTATTAATGCGTTGCGCTTTATTGTATGTACTGACTGTATGCGCTGCGTGCCGACGGAATTTATCGTTCGCGTTCGCCCAGCGCGATAAACATGTTGCGCGCCCGTCGTTGTCATAACTCAGGAGGAAACGCGGTATGAAATACAAATTGTTTCAACTTGCCCATATTCGCCTCCGCGCACAATATCAGCACTCCTGCTGAAAGAAGTCATGAGAAGAACCAAAAACATGTTTTGTGGTTCTCCTTCTAGACATTTTTAGTCTTCTTTTCTTATTTGTGTTCCATTATTTTGTATTCTTCTGGAAATTTTCGAAAAACAACCTTTAAACAATTTGAAGTTTGAGTGCTACTTCCATGTTCGAAGTAGAAAAATTGATATTTTTTGATTTTTTTTAAGAAAAATGATTTTTTCTTATTAATGTTGAAAAACGACTTCAAGTTTCAAGTCCATTTCATATATCATTGGGTTGTAATGCAATGTAGCGCAACCCTTGGGCAGATGTCCTGCAGGATGTTGCAGGACGCAGTTAAAGCACCCCCCGATGCAATATGCGCCCTATGTGCTCGGCTCGCTTGATGTGCTTTATGACCGATGGCTAATAGAAAATGAAGAAATGCCTGCGCTCGCCACTCGTTCGTCGAGTGCGAAACTGATTTTCCGGCTTTCCCTTTCGGAAAATTAATAGTTCGCTTTCAGCATACTGGATGGCTACTTATCCAACCCCTCAGCGCACTCGCATAGGGACTTTTCCTTTTAAATCAAAGATGAAAAAATGTTTCTTTTCTCATTTCTCTTTAAAGTTTATTAATGTTCAATTTACAACTGTTGAATACGAATTGAAGAAAATTAGTCTGTTTGCTCATTTGTTCCTGAAATGTTGGGTAAGCTCCTGTTTGGCATGTTCAGTTTGCTGGAGGAACCACAAACAAACTATTTCAATAAGCATTCAAAATCGACAATCGAAAGGGGCGAGTGCGCCGTGATTAGCTGGCAAATAATCAATAGTACTTAGTAATCAGGCGAATGCGAATGCGAATTGAAAGCATTGCTTGACTGAATGAGTCCTTTTGCTCTGCTGCTTTCGCTTGTGACTTTTAGCCAAAACCGACAAACCGCCATTTGCCAATTTTAATCACACTTTTAGTTCGATTCATTATCTGCGAATCGTCGATTCAATATTCAGTTAGCAAACAAGTTTAATTTGAATTTCACTCATTTATTTAAACTGCAAACTTAGTATAAACGTTTTGCATTACTTACTGTTGTAGCAGGTATTAAAAAATATTTCGAGAGCAAGCATAAAAGCTAAAATTACATTCGTAATACGAAAAATAAATTGGAAAACTCCTTTAATCGTCGAAGAAGCGAACATGTCTGAACAGAAATTTAGCCAATTTTCATCACAAATATTTCATCTGCATTCAATTTTTACCGAGTTTCTTTCGCAAACTAAGCAATTTTATCATTCGCCCTCTTCGCATTTTTCTTTCATTGAATTTTTACGCAATTAAGCTCAATTAATGCAGCATTTCGTATAAATTTAATTACGTATTCACCCTTTATTCCTTTTGCCGTTCACCTTTGAGCAGACGCATATGTAATGCGGTTATGTATAATGCATAAGTGTGCTGGCAAAGTGTTTAGATATAGATAATTAATCGAAGACTCACGCGTCTAGCGAGGAGGTTTTGTGAGTTTTTACGACGTTTGCCCGGTGCAATTTCCCTACGTGTGCGACATCATAAATATCCCTTCGAAATTATGGGTTTTGTGCGCGACGTTTATGGCGGCAAACCTGTGATTAGTGTCACTGCAAACAGCGGCAGTGCCCGGTGCGCATTGGATTAATGGACGAGCACTTTAGACGCGCAAGTAATCTTCGAATTTCGAACTTTGGATATAAGTACCACTATCATTCATTGCGCTAATAACATAATATTTTCGGCGTTTCTCGACACCATTGCTTGTCGAATTGATGCGTGCCATTTGTTTTCCGCGTGGCGTTTGTAATTATATTGACATTAAGACATATTTAGGAAAATAGTTTCCTCGGGGATGAATGATTTCCTTCTTGTCTAATAGAATTTCTTATTTTAAGAAATTGGAAATATCGTTAGGCATTCTTTAATTTAATTTTTCAATTAAAACCGTGGTTGAATGCGTGTTAGTGGAACTAGTGGAACTTTGAATATAAGTAAATGAAGAGAAAATTAATTCTGATTGTACGTTTAAAGAATAATGAAAAATACATAAGAAATGTATTATGTACTTTGGTGATATTTTGTTTTAGAAGAAAGTCTTACGTAACATATGTTAAGATATTGCATAGATTTCTCTGGAGTTGATAGGTAAAAAAGAAAAAAGTAAAGAATGTAGGAAAAGATAGAACGATTGTGAAGGTACGCGGAACAGGAGTGTTGTAAGACAGTGGCAGTAGTAGTAGTAGATTTTTATGCAAATTCTTGTAGAGCAATAGCATTTGCATTGAAATGGCAATATTTGCTCGGCACGTACGCGCACTGATATTAAATTTGTTTACAACGAAAAATAGCATCGTTTGCGCGTGTAACCATTTTTACAACTCACTCGTGCATTTTCCACACGTGTATCCGGAGCGTTTGTTATTTATGCTACAATACCCGCTGCCTCTATTCATAATCAAATTATTTCCAGAGTTTGATTCGCAACAAGCGCGCAAATTGAATAAAAATAAATTCGTGGCGCCGAAATTAAATTAAGAGTGCGCCAAACGTATTTTTTAGTTTAAACGCTAAACGCTGCATTTGTATTTGAATGGCAAAGCAGTTGAAGCGAAACACTCTCATTTCGGGGGGTTTGCGTTGAAGAGGAACGACGCATCGATTGTCTTCGCTGTTGTCTTCTATTGTGACGCGCAAGTAGGTTAAGGAAACGTGCGCGTCGCGTTTCGTTTCGCAAATCCTCATAACGCTTCTTTCTTCTCGCGATTGACGACTACGACACACAATGCAATGTAATAACTGTTCGAAGCGGGCGCGTTGCCACCGATTTCCTTATTGCGGCGCGCGTTTTATTTTCCAATTGTGTCTCACTCGTATGGAAAATAATCGAATCGATATATGGGCCAACTTTTACCCATCGAATGCCAGCTCTTCTATAGCTCGTTACGTCTCCTTTTCCTTTAGCTGCCCCCGGGGTGCATAAATGAAATATTCTACTGTTATTACATTTGCTGTATGCAATTTGCGCCGGACTAAAACTTTTTCACGTTTTATTTAATTGTCAACAATAGTAGTAATTACTTTTTTATATTTTTAATTATTCTTTGACTATTGACGTTTACTCTGCACTAAAAATTTAAATTTTAATTGTGTTTTGTTTAATGGTATAATTTGAGAAATAGAATATGTACAGAGATTTTCGAAATGATATGAAATGCAATTAGACAATGAGCTTGAATGCGTGGGTAATGATACTTTGCGAGTAACGCGCAAAGAGGATCGTGCATTTTGCATCACGACAAATTTGTTATCATTCATTATCATATCGCGCGTCTCGGGTGCGGGGCGTGCATTTTGCATGCGTACAAGGCACATAAATTGAAAGTGGTCGTACGTGCGCCCTCTTTGCAAGTAGCCATGTGTGCTCAACGGGAGTGCAATCTGCAGGCGGCGGCAACGGCAGCGGCAATTTAATTACCGGCTCTCTTCGTCGTCGTTCACGGCGCTGTAATTTCACCTAAAATTTGTATAACATGCTATCCGGCGTGACCATCCCTCGCATAACACGGAACCTTTCATTTCACAACGCCAGCATCAGCGTCCACGTTTTTGCGTGTTTTTGCCGCCGCCCGTTATGTCTCTTGTACGTTTAATCTGCGCTGCATGTGTTCGCCAGTGTTTTGATTCAGCAACTGGAACCGTATTAAAATTCACCGCATTAATGTTTTATCCTCGACACTCGCACTCGTAAAATCGTAAAACTTGAAATCAACTAAAACTAAAATTCTAACGAGCAGATATAATATATATTTTTTCGTAAATATTTGTGCGAATCCCTAGTGCTGAATAAATAATTCGCAGATGGAAGATACGTAAGGATGTCGTAGTTTAAACACTATTATTCACGATTGTAGTGAGATTTAAATCGTTTGTGGCGCGTGAAAAGGTTGTTTGCACGTGCAGGTGACGAAATTCTCACTCATTCTTAGCGCACTCGTCCTTTTTGCTTCCTGTCATTTTCGCGCTCTTTTCTCGTATGTAAATTGAACTTTGCTGAAAATTGCACGTGCAAATATCGTCCGAAAATATCACAAGAATAGACCGTTTTATTGTATGCTCGCTCACTCTAGGGACAGCTCACAAAGCAACCCCATTTCACTTTTGTGCCGCCTCCAGTCGAGTGAAAATATCTGCTTTATTCAGTTTAGTTCTTGGAGAATTGAACTCTATGTCCGGCGTATTTAAATCTTATCCTCATCCTTCCTGAAATCCTGGAAAACTGAAAATTAATAATTTTTGCGAGAATTTAATAATTAACAGTGTTATTCTTTTTGTTACAGGTGAGTTATTGATATTTTCTCTAAAGCATGGTGTGGGATAAGGAAAACAGGTATGTCCTTGCGCAAAAGTTAGTGAAATTTACAGTTTCATCAAAGTCTATCCCTACTTTGGTATGCGCACGCGTTTGTACGCTCTCTCATAACACTTAATGAATTCATCAAACGACCGCCGCGCTGCGCATATTTCATTCAATTTCCGCGATGTCTTACAGCGAACGATTTTCTTCGGGAGTGAGGCAAACAGCGTTTGCTTGCGCCTCGGATATAGATAATGAAATTTGCTCTCAGGCTCGTTATGATTACCATGGCAATATTTCACTCGGCGCGGATTAATCAACTTTATTAACTTTCAACGAAAGCCATTTTCGCTCAAATTATTTGTCATTATTTGTTAATTTAGACGGAGCGTACGGTCCTGTCCACGAGCATGCAAATGCGAAATAACAATGGCAAACAAATTTCGCATAAGGGGCGGCTGTTAGTTTTGCGGGTTTCGGGTAGACGCGTGCGTTGGTCCGTGCAATCGATGCAAGCAGGAGCAGCAGCAGTAGCAGCAACGCTTTTATCCTGCGCGCTGGCATTGAAACTCTTGTGAAACAATGCCGTTTGGTGCTCTTTTCACAATGGCATGTGCGGATGCAACATACACGTTTAGACAATGGCGTCTAGCGCAAGAGTAACGCGTGAGATACGCACGTTCGCAATGTACACAATACGAGCCTACTACCCAACAACGAACAACAAAAAAACAGAATAATACAAAAAAATGCTGAAACGTAAAGTTCTACTTCATTTTCATTCTTTTATTTTCGAATTTACACGTTGATTTTTCAATTTGCTTGTTTCAAGAGCGAAAAAATAGCGAATTCGTACCAAGTTTCAAGAATTACATACGCAAATCAATTTAAAAATTATTAATATAATATTTTTATTTTGTGATTCGCTAATTTTTGAATTCAAAATTGAAAAGAATTTTCAGTGAACTGGAAATACTTTGCGCAAGAAAATTTGGAATTAAATGCTAGTGAAATATACATAGTCCATGAGGAAGAATTAAATTTCAATTAAAAGTAATTTTCTATTTACCCAACACGTTCAAAATGTACGCAGAGCTTGTTATTTAATTGAATTCGTTGTTTTTAACTACATCATTATGGCTAACTGCGAATTAATATACAGGACGTCTACGAAAATTAATAATTAATTAAATCTACATTGAATGCAGGATGCTGAAAATTTATTGAAATTTAACGTAGAATTATTCAAGTAATTCAGAAAATTATTTATTTAATTAACATTCACAGCATTCGTATTTGTGTTATTTAGCACAAGTTTATAGTTGGTTCTTGTTCATGTTCTTGAAGATGAACAGCGTGCGTAAAGAAAATATACTTACTGCGGGCTTGCATTTAATTAAAGGTCCTGGAGGCGTACTCTTTGCACGGATTCGCGCACATAATTATCACGCCATTACCAATAAGGATTGCAAACGCGCGCGCGCGTTTTCTGCGATTACATTAATGAGCAAACAAGCAATTATCGTCGTTGACGCATTCGTTCGTCGCTTTTTATAATTACGTATGCGTATTTTTATTTATTTATTTAAATCTTTTCAATTCTCTTGCAAACTCGGATTCTTTATTTTATTTCTAATTGCTGAATTTAATTCTTGAGACATTTTGATTAAAAGTTTAAAATATTTTGCGGTTTAATGAAAAATCAGCGATAAACTTAAAGGGGTGATTGAGCTAGTTGAGTGGATTTGGCAGCCGTATCATGCGGCTTAATCCCATCCCTCGTCGTTCATGATGCTTTCCTTTAGCTTTGAAATGCGTTGCAAAGATTGCAAGACGGGTAGGGGTTACATTCGATCATGTGAATATTCATAATACATACTCATTCCAAGTCGCGCATTGAGAAGCCGAGAGTAGGAAGTAAACCTTGTTGATGGATTTCCGGTAAGCCGCAATGTATAATGCTCTTATTATGATAAGAAAGTAAAGGGAGTTTGCCTAGAATTTGAAACATTGCTGGTTTTAATGAACAAGATGAAAAGACGAAATTTTGAAATTAGTATCGAATTAATTGATACTTTGTTGGTAGTTTGATAGACCAGGTTATGCGTTGATTGGACAAAGTTTTTATGGGTTTTGGTTCAACTTATAAGGAATGCAACACGCTGGTTTATAGCATAGAGTGAAGACAGCGAGAAAGTCGAGGAACATTAATAATTTCACTAGCACGGGAGGCGGCTTTGCGTAATAAAGGATCGCACAGCAGCCCTCCTTTTACGAGCGAAACTAAAATAATAAAATCACGGCCGCCCTCGTATCATATGTTATAATAAACGTATCTTCTTCTTGTTGTTCTTCTTAGTCTCTTTCTGCTTCATGCGCAAATTCCATTGAATCAAAATATATGCAGTGCCAGTGTACTAAAGACACACAAAGTACTAAAGAAGCACAACTTGAAAGTACACATAGGTACATGATTTGAAGTATCATTTGAAATTATTAACGATAAAAATTTAGCTGATTGGAGGTAGTAAATTTATAGGCGGAAAAGTTGGTAAACTTTTTGGGGTATTATCGTGGATGTAATAATATTATTAAGTATGCATAGGTCGTTGATGTGAAAGTTTTACCTAGTTTTGTACATCGACAACGTACAGGTCTAAATTGCGTCTTAAGTAAGCGATACGTTCGCTATTAATGCTATTAAACTACCTCACACTGCGATAAAAAGCAACGCAGGAGAACTTAATTTATGTCTTACGCGGCGGCATGCTGGTGCTCATCGTCGACGCCGCCGTCTTCGTGTTACCTAAGAGTACGAGCTATCTCATAGTGTTCATAAACTCTGCATGATTTTAGTCTTATCTTTGGCGCGTGTTTTATCAGACGGTAATGAATGATTTTTGATGCGTTGTTTCATATTTCAGTCTAAGCTAATTGAACCAGTAGTTCTCAAATGAATTTCAACGTAAAATTACGCCGGTAATTACTGCACAGGTATGGGAGTAATAATTTGAGAATGAATGAAAAATGAATCCAAAATTGGGATTGTTGAATTTTAGAAAAAGATTTTAGTAAAATAAATGAAAATATTTCTAAATATTATTTCACATGTAAATTCAAGTAAAGTAATGTAATATTTCATAATATTCCACTGACATTTGACTCTGAATATCGCGAGAAAACTTTTACAAATATTGAAAAAGTGAAAAGTTGATGATAAACTTGAAATAAATGCGAATTGCATACTGTCATCTTTGACAATAAGAAAAAATTTTCAACTTTTCTGCTCGTTTGTTCTCGCTTTGAATATTGTTCGCTGTGTTCCAGTTTTTGGCATTTTTGTTTTGCCGGTTTTTTTTTCTCGGAACGCGTGCGTGTTTTTTACGTATGATCAGATATATTTGACAGAATACTGGAATATGCGATATACATAATGTATGATGAGGTATATTTGCTATATTTGCCGCCTCATCTGTCGCCTTCCTGTCGTGTTGTCGTTCTCGCTCAAGTTTTCCGGGTTTCCGGCACGCACACACATCCCCGCACGACATCTAAATATAACACAACATGTGCGGCGAAAGTGTGCGATCGCATTAACAAAATAGCAGCTGCCACCAGCGCGCTTGCCGCCAGCCAGCCTCACGTCTTGGAATGTGTGCTTCCCGTCCGCAACGCGCATCTTCCAAAACTAATAAAACTCATCGCGCAACTCTTTCCGCACAAACTCTGCGTACGCTCGCAAAGTTTGATTAAACTTTGATTCTCTGCTTCGCCACGTCTTTCACAACATGTCGTTTTATCACAACTCATCATTGTCAAAATTATACATTAATAATGAGTGGAACTTAAGTAGATTGCGAACGAAATTCCTAAAGCGAATTATACTGTTTTAAAAACTTTATCTCTCATCTCATTGCCGCTTGCGTAAAAAAGAGGGAAGTAAACATTGGAAAAAGCAAAGAATATTTATAAAATTCCGGTAAAAATCTATTGTAATTTATATTAATTTAACACTCGCTTGTTCCATGTGAGAATCCTGCGGCTACATTTATAAAATTTCACGTATACTCCATATGAATGGCGAGTTTATTAAAATAGATAGCGCAATTATTCAGAATTTGCGTGTGCTTTGTGGATGCAGCCAACTGAGGGCCGAGTGTGTGCATTCAGCGCAAATATAATACATATTCATATTCATATTCGCGTCGCGTCTGTACGAAATATGAATACATTAAGCATGCTCAAACACAAGCACACTTTTTACGCATCCACAATTTTCCAGCAGCCCTTTGGCTATTCGTAGGTAGGTACTCATGTTACTTACACTCTCGTGTGCAGATTTTTTACTTCCCCATATCGCCGTGATTGTAAACGGTGCAAAAACGAGTACTTATCAAAACGGACGTAGGAGTGAGCGCGCGTTGTTTTCCACCTGAATTCGCAGATTTATCATTCGCGCTCGCACAAAGAAATCATTAATCGGAAATTGCGCTGCGAGGCGAACAGAAACCGTGAAGGCAGAGGCGGCGGCTGCGTTTTGATATTCATAAATTGTGCGCGCAAATTAATTTTCACAACTTTGGCTTTGCGCTTCAATGTAGGATGAAAGTTAAAACAAGCAGAAAATCGCTTTACATGTATTTATATTTACTTTTCGCTTGCGGCGTGAAAACAACAGGAAAAAATTCATACGTATGTGTTAATTGCGCACGGAGAAATCAAAGTCTTGTTTAATTATCAACCTATAAACTTTGCATTATGTTGAAATAACTTTTAACACTTTTGATAATGTATAAAATATGATCACTTAAAGAGCAATTAACTTGTGCTTTATCGCCGTGTTGTTTGTTTTTGTCTATGTGTGCGTTCATTACGAATGAATTCCCACATAATGAAGGAAGAAGGAGGCGGCAAAGAAGAGCATGTGTCAAGACATCCTTTGTGTAAAAGGCATGGTAATGCAAATACCTGGCTAATCACCCTTTATTTACTGCACGTAATGAATTCGTGCGAATTGCCGCGTTCTCCGCCGTCGTCGGCGGCGCCGTTGCCGTCGAAATAATGAAATATCTGAGTGCGATGCGGCGCGCGTGATCTCGTAGTGATTCCTCTCCGGGGAGACGTGCGCACGTTATTAATCATAATAAAAGAGATCGAAAAAGCACGCCGCCGGCCCGCATTATTGATTAATATGCACTTGAGTGAGGCGGCCCAAGGGATGATTGAAGCAGGCGGCGCATGAAGCATAAAATAAGACAAAAGTCCACCGAAAATTCTTTATTCTAATTTTACGCATTGCTTTACTAGAATTTTTCAAACAATTAATTACGTATAGCTAATCTACGAATTAAAAAAATTGTCAAAAGTAGAATTATCATGGAGCAGACACCTACACAATTAATGGACATTTGTGATGAGCAAGTAGTATTTCCGGTACGGATGATAACATTTTAAGCCGTTCATCCTCGAAAATTGGGCTGGTGTATCAACTCACCCGCGCACCATGCGTGTGTGCGCACCACTTGCATTTGGCCGGTGGCAGTGCCGGTGGCGGTGATAAAACGTTTACGCGATGGACTACTTTTTCTCGCGGCATGGCCATTAAGTGTTTCTACATCCTTTTAATAACTCATGCGCTAGCTTAGCGCAAGCACTGAAATGAAAATAATATAATCAACTTCTTTTGTGCCGGTGGGCGGCAGGATGCGCTAACAATGCGCAGCGAGCGCCCTCTCGAGCGCGCAAAAAATATCTATTTATTATGCAAATTCAGCGGGCGCTTCGTGTTTGCGAGTAATTAAAGCCGCGGCGACGACGAGATGAAGGAGGGATGCGTTCCACATTCCGCGCTCCTCGTTGTTTTTCTCGTTAGGTGCGCGCGTGCATGACGAAAAAATGGATGCTCCATTCGGATGTAATGCGTGCGTTTCATGCGGCCCGGAAATGAATGTATACATATGTATGTGGCTTGTTAATGCGCCACAATGTGTGTAGGTGTTCGACGAACAATGCATTGCCGCCGCCCTCCCCTCGCTCTGCCACATCCGAACAATGGCTGTGTCATTGCATTGGCATTGTAATGCAAGAAATTTTAGTTTTATTCAATTATTAAACTACCAACAAATAAAATAAACATTTAATACACTTTAGCAACAACATGATAATACGATTAGGCGTTAATTGTAGTTGTAAAAAAAGTGAAACAAAATTCAAGTTTTATAGCCACTATAGAATGATAATAAAAAAAGGATAACACTGCCATTAAACTAAGCGCGTAATGAATTGCATGACATAAAAGCGACAGAGAAAAATCTGCGAGCACATCAATTAGGTGCAATTAGCAGGTAATAATAGTAAAACCACCAGCGTAATTAGTTAATTATCAGTTACATTAGGTAATCAGCGAGGGCGCAGCGTAAAAAGTGTTAACGATTAGAGTCATAAAGTGATTTGACGCAATCAAATCAGCGAAACGTTAATTAAGCTGTTAATTGATAAGCAGAGTGTGTGTCGCGACTCGATAACAAATCGCCAGTACGCGACGCGCCGAAGAGTTTAAAGTTTTTAGCGCAAGCACATTAATCATCCCTCGAAACCGACGAAATGCTTTTTGCCGCATATACGGTGCAAAGTTTCGCGCAATCGTTTTTCCATTCGCACGCCTCGTGAACGAATTACTACTGAAACTGACTAAACTAACAACTAGCGCTCAATACCAACGAGATAGGAGGCGCTTGAAGGGTTGGAGAGGAATGGGTAGTAAACTATGCAGCCCCTATGTTTGCCATGGGTACAGATGGGCAATTAGTCGAGTGCGCAAAATATAATTTCATTAATTATTGCGCGTCGCGCCGCAATCACAACGCAATGCAAAAGTTTCGCTCGCGTATGGACAGCTTGTTATGATATATTAATAACTTGCCACAACTCGTTCGGGATGGTTGGCAAATTGGGGATAAGGGGATGAGGAAATCACACATTACTCACTCACTAGCGCGTACGATTCGTTTGCATGCCAGTTTATAATTAGAAAAGTAATCGGTGTTTTTAATTAATGCGTAAATCTGAAATAAGTACTTAAAACATTGCAGAGGTTAAGTTAATTCAACTATTATTAGTCTGCGAGTTTGTTTGTGTTTGGCTGACAAATGCGTCGTGAAACCGGACAACTTCCGGAGGTTAGTTGGGGGTGGTGGGAGGGTGGAGGAGACATGATGCTAGTTAAGCGGCCTGAGGCAAGCGTCGGCGGCGGCGAGCAACTTCCTGCAAGGAAGGAGCCCCGATGACCACTTGACGTGCGCGTCCGACCATCTCATTAACCAAACAACATCCGCGTGCGCACGTTGTAATTTATCGGCAGTCTTTTAAGCGATCTCATCTCGTTCATGGCCGACGTGATGAATTGAAATAAAATGTAATTTGATGGCTGACCAACTAATGCTCATAAAACAAAATGAAACGTTGATGCTCTTTTAAAGATGAGCACAGAGAAAAAACAACGAATGCTCGAATGTTATCATCATAAAAATGTTATAAAACAAGCAGCCGAATAAATTGTAATGATGTTGAAAACACCTTTAGCTTCCTTCATCTTCATCTTTCTTGCCGAAGAAGGAACGGAACGCGAGCAAAGTTATTAGAACTTTGACTGACGAAGGTAATTTCTACGTAGGGTTTATGCGCAAAAAAGACGGATCGAAGGCGGGGGTGTAGAGGGATGAAATACGCTTGGGTGACTTCTTCCCAACATTCACTGTGCGTCGCGAAAAGGCTAAATCACCAAATGGAATTTCTGATTTCAATTTGTGTAATTTGAAGAGTTTGATAATCTCCCATGAGGCATGGCATGTGTACGTTC
This sequence comes from Aleochara curtula, assembly GCA_963978815.1. Taxonomy (NCBI): domain Eukaryota; kingdom Metazoa; phylum Arthropoda; class Insecta; order Coleoptera; family Staphylinidae; genus Aleochara; species Aleochara curtula. The sequence goes on along the minus strand of OZ022221.1, from coordinate 8,364,405 downwards.
TTCGGGTTGTGATGCTATTTGCCACCCCTTCGTCAACTATTCCTTAACCTGGAACGCGTACGTCATGTTGCTGTTTACATGCTAATATTTGGGCTATGTGTGCCAGCGAGTTTCGCGATTGTCAGGGGGGCGGTGGCGGCATTTGCGCTCGACGTGTGCATGCCAGCCCCCGTATGAGAAATGGTTTCGGGGCCTGTCAATTAAACGTGTGTCCATGCTGTAGTAATTCCGTAATAAATTGATTCCGCCATTACGTGGTTGTTGTAATTAAGAGATGCCACGTGCTCGTAAATTATTTGGGTTCTAGGTTAAATCCCTCAAGTGAGCTAATTCGTTCGTTTACATTTGCGAAATAAATTAATTGACGGCCGTGTAAATAAAAGGAGAAATAAAATAAAACATTTCAACCCGATGAGGGAAGTTGTAAGAGAAACTTTTGAAGTATAATCCGGACGAACAGAAAAACTGGGTGAGCAATCCTCAATGGGTGAAAAAGACAAGTCCCATAAACCGGCTTTGTGAATCGATACAGATCTAAATCTTCTTAGAGAAACGCTGCTTTTCTCTGCGTTTTCTGCTTTCGCGTGGGGTGGGTGAACCGCGGGGGCGGTAAAGACAAAAAGCGTCGCTTCATTTCTAACCCCGTGTGACCTCCGACCGGCTCGGCTGATAGTTGTTGGCGTGGAAAAGGCGCAGTAAAAGCCGGAAAAACAAGGTCGAAACGAGGGCAATCTAACTTATTGCATGTCCTAACTGCTCACCACAATTCACACACATCTTGTGCGCTTGCAAAAAAGGCGCAATTCGTTTAAGTGAGACCAACAGTTTACTGCTATTTTGCCATGCAAATTTGTTAGTTTTACGCACGCAGAGAAGACAATTCGCTGCGGTTAATGAAAGCAATTTATGATCCGGATAAGAATGAGGGAAGAAATGATTTCTTTGGGTAAATAAGGCGTGGAGAATATGCGTCCGTTCAATCGGCGTAAAATTGATTGCTTTATTTGTTTCGTGAGCAAAAGTGCGCTCGCGTTCCGTCCATTTCAATCGCTTCTCGATTGCTTCATTCCATGCGCCGCCGTCGCCGCCGCCCGTTCTTCGTGCGGTTCGCGACGTCATCGTTTTGCTTCATTTTCTTTTAGTGTTTGCCTCCAACGAGAACCGGCGACGCATTCCAATTACGTTTACTTTAATCAAACGTGCGCTATTTTACCGTTTTTCTTCACGCGCGTGGATTTCGATTCTCATCCGACTTTCTTGTGCAATTTCCACCGAAAAAGGAAAGCGGTGATTGTGTATCTCACTATTTAGTACAAGTATCAATATCTAGTTTTATCTGACCAGTGGTCAATACCAATTTGTTTCATTCGTTTTTAATCTGTACCACAAAAAAAACAAAAAAAAAAACAAGATGGAAGTTCTTGTTGGATATTTATGATCCTTGTTTCTCAAGGATGGCGTCACATCCGGCGTGAATTCGCGCTTAGTCTTTATCCGAATGTGAGGAAGCTAAGGCGAAGCAGATGGTTCAGTAGCACAACCGGAGATAACTTCATCCACTCGGGCGGATTGACGTTCTCTTCCTGGAAGAAATGCAGCTGGCAGGACAATGGCAGGCAAGGAAGTGAGCGGCGCGATGCATTGCGAACGCGAACGCGTTTCATAAATATTTAAAAGGGTGCGCGCACTTGGATCGCTTATCAGCGTTGGACACATGCATGCGCGCGTTCCGCTTTATTTATTCAACAAGTGGACATCATACATATTGATCTCTTGCAATGCTGTGCTGTGTCGCGCAAAAAATATCACGAACGTTGAACTCGTCGGCCTACAATGCGTTTGAAAATAATCAAATGGGCGAGAGTAATTTGCTAATAAGCTTTTGGATTAGGTCATAGATGTGAATGGTGAAGCAAGTTAGTTTTTCGAAGGGTTAAAGTTGATGATAAACTTGAAGAGGATGCGAAAATGTAGCGAGGAGGATGAAGGCGCGAGAGTAATAAGTTAATGAAGTACTTAGACTAACAAATTCTACTTCAATCTCTCACTCTGGCGGCGGCAGTGGCGGCAGTGGCACTGGCAGTGGGAAGCAGTACGCGTTCGTTGATATTTCAAGTGAAGAGCGGGCGAGAGTTCGACTAGTTTTTAACGAAATGCCATCGCGCGTCACGAGGAAGATGGCAAAGAGAGGGAAATCTTCCTCATTAAATCCGAGCTTAATTGTTTTGGCCTAAAGTTTTAATTTGGTTTCGATGTTCGTCCTTCTCTCAACTTTGCTCGCTCGCCCAACAACCCCTTTGCTCGATGCGTATCATTAACATGTGCCCCATAACTTTACGCGGCGCAAAGTATAAACAACTTATATCTATGCAAAGACTCCAAAGAGTTGAAGTTGAATGAAAATATATTTTAAAATTGCACGCGTTTCTAGATTTATTAAAATTTCTAATTCATAATGTTGACTCATTAGTCGCTGAAATGTTCAACCTAACTAAATAAATGTGCGCTGTTTGCATAAAAGGCTGGAGTAAAATATGGCATGGCAGTTAATTACGAGTATTCTACGGGTTCGCGATCTGCAAACAATAAAATTACACGCGTCCGTAGCATGTAGGAGAAATTGTTTGCTCATTAACAATAAAATTTCCACGTTTCCGCATTTGCGGCTTTTTAATTAATCGGGCGACGTTCGTCAGTGGTAGCGTGTAATTAATTGTGGGAGTTGGATGTGATAAGTAGAAGTCATCGATGGATTTACAACCCGATCAGTTGCCAAAAAATGCGAAATCAATGAGGTGCTAATCGCCGAAAGAGGGCCTCCGAAGTAGTTGAAAGATTAATGCGGAGCTTTATCGGGGTGGCGCACGCCCTTCGAGTGATAAACTACGCCAATCGGGGGCGCACGCTCACGTTTGATTGCAATTAAGATCCTTGGTCCTGCGGACACCACCGGTGCTGACGCAGTGGTTGATGCGCCCCACGATTCCCATTTCGTCCCGATAAACAAGCAAGAGTTTTACGCTTAGATATGCAGCTTTTTCGTGTTATCCTTGTGTATCCACAAAATCATAAAACGCCCACGCGTTTAGAATTGTCAGGCTACGTAGGTACTAACTATTACCTGTCCCTGTTTTTATTTCCACCCTGTTCTGTTCTTGCTCGTTTCGTGATCATGAAATCTCGTAAACTCTATCGCCGCAAGGGGAAGAATGGGAAATTGTTGATGATGATGATGGACATAGGTTTGGCACATGCACATAAACACACACAACTAGGCACACACACATTGCTCCCGGGAGATTGCAGGATGTAATTGCACGTGGTGCATTGCGTTGGCGCGCCTTGAGGCGGAATTGTTGCAATGCATGCTCTTTTCGAAATATTTCCTACTTTTATATCCGGTCCGTATGTAGCACTTAGACGAGTGCTCATAAAATTGCCCAAAAACTATTCAGAAATAAGTGCGGCACGTGTTTTTATTGCCACATTGGATTAAAACGTTCCACAATTCACTGCAATTTCGCGCAATTCTTTTGTGGCTTTTTATGCATCTTTTTACAGTTTCTACTTTTCCCATTTCGTGAATTGAGGGTTATGATCTAAAGGTCATTGTACTTTTTATTATACACGTGCAATTTTCGTTTGTTTTTTTAGTACTCGGTAAATTTCAGCGATAACAAGAATAAATGATTCTCCATATTTTGAAATGTTACCGAAGGATGGAAAAATATTATAAAAGAAATCAATTTTAATCCAGATTTCAATAAGTATTGACATATAATTGTTCTTTATGCATTTGGAGATTCTATGAAAATGCATGAAATTTGATTCCAATTAAATTGAATAAATTCGGCCTAACGAGCCATTCGAGGGAGAATGCGCTATTCAAAACGACGTGAAGCGGTTTGTTAACGATGGCGGATTATTGGCGGGTTGTTGTTGCACGTGTAATACCACAGTGCGACGAGCATGCGAGCCGGAAGAAGGCGCGGGCGGTGGCGGTGGCGGTCTGGCAAAGACGTAATGCAATCATAATGGCAAGCCGGAATTGTACGCGAAGAGGCGCAGGTCTCGGCGAATTATTGTTGTAGGTAATTACCTATGGGCGCTTGTAGTGTGCACGCGCGCCAAGGAAATCGCGCATTGTGGCTTTAAGGATCATAATTCGGTATGTGTAGAGCGCGGCATACGAATGCGGCTTCTCTTTATGCGCTTCAAGTTTACGGCGCGCACACCCTCCGGAGAGAGATCGGCGGCGCTGCAGTCGCAAAGGACCAAACATCCTAGAACAATATATAAACTAGCGAATGGCAGTAAGCCACTTGAAATGTGCGCTTCGGTTGCGCGCTTGTATTTTCACCTGACTCGTGAATTATTTCCATTATTCTCATGAAAATTACAGCAATCAATTGTAATATGATTACGGTACTAACAATAACATAAGGGTTGATACGAAAATACTTTGGGATATTTCTTTTTATATATTTAAAATAGACAAATAAATCATGGTGGAAATGGGGAAAAAATGAAGAGTGATGAAATGAATGATTATTGACGTTTTTCAGAGGAGTGCATTTGTCAACAATGGGAGTTTTCACGTTGACATGTCTATTAACTTAGTGAATTGACCCCCGCATTGACGCACCGACACGTTTGACCCTCAAACTTGACGTGCGAACGTGTCACAGCCACTCGTACCTATTAATTACCGTTTTGCAATAACTTTTCATTTCGCATATGGTTTCATTTGGGAAATATTTTAATAATAATATGTGAGTACATTTCGACGTTGCATTAGTAATATTAATATTGATCAATAGAATATATTTAAATGCTTTTAAATAAATGATGATGAAAATTGGATTTTCATTTCGGTAATATTCGCGATATGAGCACGAAAAATGAATAAATTTGCGGGCGAGTTTTATCCACGAAATATTTTTTTATTGGCCTTTTATTTGGCATTGGGAATTCGGTGCAAACTGTGCAATTGTGGTGAGACCTCACGAACACGTTCTGGTTGAACATCTGTGGCCTGTGCAAAATGCCATTTTAATAACCGCACAATCGCACATTGTGGTTTTCCAGCGTTTTTTTTTTTTGCGAATTTCTACGTGTTTTTATGCGACATACACCGCAGGGTGTGCAGTAACATACTTTGTAGTATACCAAATTCATTATTGGATACAAAAAACGAGTTTTATATGCGAATTTCATTACATTTCATTAACTAACAACTTAATCTAGTCAAATCAATTGGTCTAAGTCCTAGATTAATTCTAGACTCAAGGATATAACATTTAAAGTATTTTACAGCGTTCTTCTACTAAAATTCTCTGAGGTATAAGTCCTGAAATTAATTTTTAGTGTATAGTCTGAAGATAGTAAATCTAGTGGCGTGTGACGTTGAACACGTCTTCTAATTAAGCAATCCGTAATCGAACAAGCGGCAAAGACGTGAATTATTTAAATGAACGCACTTAACATTGCGTTGCATGTCATAAACACGCCTGCTGAGCTCACGCAGCAACAGAAGAACACGTCTGAAAAACGCCATGAAAAACCAAACAGACGAGTATAAAAAGCGCATTGCATAATGCGCCAATGAATCGACAATCAAGCCGTACAGCCGGAGATTAATCGTGCGCGCGGGTTTCTTGCTGGTGCGCATGGATGGTCATGCATTATTTATTAGCGCTAATTAATATTCGCTGATTGTAATTTATTGCAACGTTGTCTGCGATCATATCAACATCGTGCATGAATATGTAATTAATTGATATTTATTGCTGAAATATTTAAATTTGTGTCATATAAATATTTGTATGAAACATTTTTTGCGCTCGACATTGATTCAAAAATCAATAGATTATCAATTCGAAATGGCGAATAGCAGTGAGACAATATTTGTGAGCGAATCTGGCAATTGAACAATCGAACACGTTTCTAATCAAAGCAGAAATGTTGTGTCATTGACGCCGAGTGGGGTTGAACCCGAGGGTGCATAGGTTGATAGCAACTAGTGATATTTGCACATTGCTTCAATTTCCTCGAGTATTCGCTCATCTTGTTTGACCATTCCTTGTCTGTTCAAACATAAATCACAGAGCATGTGTTCCAAGAACACTGACGGTTTCAATCATACAAATCAATCAATAGATGATCATTATTTAAATTTGTAGTAGGAGGTAGTTGATTATTTATTTGTTTATTTAATCAACTGCTAGGTACCTATGTGCAAAACTGCGCTGATAAGTGAAACGATGGGCGTAAAATCATGAAAAGAAGCTAGCTAGGGGCGCATTAAGTGCGGGATGGTGAAATGTCCGATGGTAACGCGGAAATCCCATTAAAGGCGGGTGAGATAAACGCGACCGAACGCGCAGTGTTCGTCGATGAACAGCGTCGGTCGAAAAAAGCGAAAAGGCTGATAAAAAATGCTGCGGAAAGCCGATAGCGAGTCTACAAACAACCGGAAAACGCGCACAAAAAGGACGAAAAATAGAATAGAATAAAGCGAAGTAAATTCAATATGGCTTAAGATTAGCGAATTAAGCAACTCTTGCTTGCTCCTTCTCATACTTTATACGCAAAGCAATTTCTTTTACGTCTTTGCAACAAGTAACTTCATATTAGTTTATTTTCTATTCCAAGAAATTGACGAATAAAAATTGAATATTCTATTCTATTCTGCTTCTTTTTTTTAAATTTATTTTTTCGCATACATTTTTTCCGTGCGACGGTTAATGAGAAGAAGTAGGAAAAGTGCGTTTTGAGGAAGCAGCACCTTTGTTGGTCGTGGCTCGGAAATGCGGAAAATGACAGGCGCGATTTCTATGCTCGTTCACGGACGCCCCATAAAAAGGAAATTACGTTTATTTTTTATCGCCCAACGCGTTCACTATTCACACACATTTTTTCTAATACGTTTTTCTCCTTTTTGTTCCAGGTACGTACGTTTTTCTCCTGCTCGTCGCATGTATTTTGTGCGCTTTTTCAATGATCATTTGTTTGTTTAACAACCTCCAGCGAAAGCAGGTGAGCTTTTCATATTTGTACTGCAAACGTGACTCAGATGGGAATAGCATTTTTAAATGTGCGCCAAGAAAATCCAAGAAAATCTAAGGCAATCTTATAAATTTCGGTTATGATTGTCTTGGATTAATATTCCTCGTTTCTTTTTTTGCTTGCGTTTGGCATAACGTTTGATTCAGGAAGTTAAGAAAGTTCCGGAAAATATGAAGAAATGACGCGTGGCACTTGTGTTGATCTGACGAATGAAAAGTTTTCGTAAAATGAAAAGTGGAACATCCGGTTTTATGCTAGACGAACAAACCGCGCGCGCAAAGTTATGACAGGTTTTCAGCGCAGTTGCTGAACGGCTGAAGAGTTTTCGAGAAGGATTACGAACTTGCTTGATTCCTCTCGGCGCATTGCAGCGCTGCGTTTGCGGTAGTTTCTTTAGTTTATGCAGACGCTGGCAAAGCTTACTTCATACATCGATGCACTTTGATAAATACATACGCCCGCTTAATGTTTATTAATTCCCGCTTGTCAGTCGCGAGTTGTCTGCGAACTTATTAGTACTCTACGTACTTTGCATTCACATCGTTAGAAAAAATATCTAGGACTTTAAAAACTTAAGTCATGTCAATAATAAGCAACAAGTTGACTATAAACTACTTATACTTTTAATTATATTAATTTACACGGTATAGATAAAACGTTGAGTTTAGGGAGTAACTTAACTTATCAAGAATTTAATGATTTCCCTGGTAGTGAAAGAATTGTTTTAATATCTTTTATAGATCTTAAGATATTCACGAAAATTCATAGCGGAAAATTCGGAGTTTTAACATATTTGTTTTCAACTCTTGCACGAACAGAAATAACGGTCTAATAGTTGATTATATTTAATGAATTGGAAAAAAGGTAATGAAAAGTTAACATCACTTTGAATTGACTTCATCAATGATATTTTTCAATATTAATTTTGTTGTCAATTCCGTCCAAGAAAATATGAATAAAACTTTTACGCGGCGATGAAATTTAATTAAAAATTTAATGATAAAAGTGATAATTTGCTTTACCCTTTAATACGGGGAAATAGAAAAACGCAAAAGAGAACGAGAAGAAAAGGAGACGAAACGCGTAAAAAGTCCAGCTGGAAATCGTGGAAATGAATCGAATGCAGTCGACGACAATAATTCCGCAAACGCTAACGACCTGTTACATTATTCATATCGAGAGCACTTAACTAAATCCACTTGACGCATAAATACATAACAGGAAGCACGCCAGCGCGACGATGCCAACGGTGCGTCGACGACGAAGGCAATTGTGGAGGTGGTGGCGTTAGATAACAAAAAAGCCCAACACTCATATACCTCCATCTCATAGAGCGTTGCATTTTTTTCCTGCTGCATCTACAACTCAACAATCATTTCGTAACACTCAGTGCCTGTATTTTGCTGTTCAAGTATTCATGTTGCGCGATATTTTTTTTATAATGCTGCCACACTATGCAGATTTATAATAACTTTATGTTATCCTTAATGAAAAATGCAGAAAATTCCGCAGGATAATCACACCTTTAAATTTGCGGACATTTGAATTTTACGCTTAATATTGAATATTGCCATTTGATTAAGTTGAAACGGAAAATCAATTAATTTATTAGTTAATAGACTTGTTAATAGTAATATGAATTCATATTACTTTCAACTAAATTTAATCAAGCTAATTAGCAATGCTTAACGTATTGTAATTTTGTACTAGAATGTGCCGTGCATTTACAATCGTTTTTGAGGTTCAACACACAAATGTGTTAACATTCAAAGGCACACACCCTTTTCATATATGAAATATGCAATTCACATAACTGGAATTAACCCCTATTCGTATTAACTAGTTTCATGCGCACAGGATATTCACCGACAATAATGAGTAATTTCATTTTAATTACACATATAACTATTAAATTTAGTACCTACAATTCAATACGAGATGCACACATTTTTAATAGTTTTGGATATAACAAAACAAATAGAGAAGGTGGTAAAAAGAGAATTAATTAATTGAGTGCAAGTTGTATTTTATTCGGTGGTTGTTGGCGCGGAAAACGTCAAAAGTGGTGTAGTTTTCCTCTATACAATTGCAATTTCCCGCGTACATTTGCAATCTATGTGCATGAGAGGAAAATCTCGTAAAACTTTAACACACATGTCGACTGTTTTTTTCTTGTTGTTAGACCGTTGGTTAGTTTCGTAAAATGCTCATGTTTGTGCGCCCGTGAGCATTTTCTTTTTTTCCCAGTGTGCTGAAACATTGTAACGCTCAAAACTCGTACGCATAGTTTTCACATTTTGCACTCGTTCATAATGCGACAAGGGTATTAAATTATCTGCGGCGGTGGCGGCACCGGCGGCAGCTACGTTATGTAGTTGTGTGTGAAACAGCGCGTTTGTTGTCGTTTAGTGTTCTACAAACGTTGTTTGCGCGTTGTTTCTGTTACGGATGCATTGGTGCGCATAAATAAGCGACTTTTAAAACAACTGGCGAAAAAATCCCAGTTGAGAACACACCGCGCAAACAAATTTCAATATGAAAACTTGGAAACATTTAGTAAATTTTGAGTAAAGCTTTACGGCTTTTGTTAATCAACATTTTGCTTTTTCATCTGTAATATGATTTTTCCGGCACGGAAATCGGCTTTTGAAAACGGAAGAAAAAAGAGGTTTTCTTAGGCTATTGCGCGCTACCCTTTTGGAAATGAATGCATTTTCATCCGACAGGCTTCTTAGCTTTAAATTTCACTCGGCATATATTCAAGAAGTGGAGGAGTGGAGTACAGAAGCAGGAAAAGTCACATCTGAATGATGCATGCGAATAAATGAGTCTCGCGTAAAGCGGATTTTGCATTCGAGTGCGCGTCTGGTACATGCGCGAGTTTTAAGGGCTGCTTGCCCGTGCTAGGGTTTATGGCTTTCCCGCAAAAGACGCACATTGCTTATTATCGGATATATGAAATCTATACATTCGCTTTTCACATACATGTATTTCCTCTGCGTCATTTTTTCTTAAAGCCGAAAATACATGGAAATACAAATACGTGCATTAACACTGCGTAATCGCTGAGAGCTGCAACCCTTAGTCATTTTTTAATAAATCATAAAACCGGATGTAAAAACTACGTACAAGTTATACGGCAATACGGCGGACGTTAATAAGTTTTCCAGCGTATGGCGGAAAATGCACTGAATCCTTCGAATATGTGTGCGCGTGTGTTTTATAGATTTTCCTTCGTGAAGGGAAATTGGGAATTTATGAACGCAGTTAACGCGCATAATATCGATAATAATCTGTTAACATGTTGGAATATATTCTCTCTTCGTGCATTATTTATTAACATGACTTTTTTTTACTTAACAAATTCTCGAAAGTCATCTTCAAGTTGATATAATAAATTGTATTTGCACCAGGAAAAGAAGCGTTGAAAATATAGCGTGGCAAAAAGATAACAAATTCACAAACGAGCAGTGCAATAATAATGCGAACATTTCGTTGCAATTCCAATGAAACGCAATACAATGCAATACGAAAGTAAAGTAAGTGAACTCTGACGCCAATGTCTCTATCAGAGTACAATTCGGGAATGAGTTTTCCATGTGGTCGTTCAATGCCATTGGGAAACTCTGGACGCGCTTCCGGTTTCTCTGCATTTAAACTGTACGAATACAAACAATACGGTCGGCTACGTTTTGCAAGCCGTCTATAGGGAAATTTAAAAGTTTTGTTTCGTTTAATTATTAATTCCACAGTATTTGAAATAATTTTTCTCTAAGTTTACGACTTTTGAGGAAAAAATATTAATTTGTTCATCCGTAAAGGAAAATCAAAGGAAATGTTAAAACCCTGCGGCATAAATCAATAAATCCATGCGTAAACAATACGAAAGCGACGTTTCCGGTCAGTGAACAATACTTTTTCTGGCAAGGGATCCGCGCATTGAGTGCGTATTTCATGCTTGAATACCCTCCAGAAACGACGTCCTGTTGTGCGAGTGCCAAGTGTGTCTCAATTTGCTTTTGTCTTTCAAACCGGAAATAAAAATTTACGCATATTTACTTCATAATCCTTTTTTTTGTTCTTGCGATCAAATCAAAAATCTCAATGAAATTCAATCAACAAAAATGTACTTACGCATTTTTAAGACGACGGATTTATTCTCAATTGTATTCAGTTAAAAAAGCGAGAAACCCCCTGCAGCAGTAAAATACGAAATGAAAATAACCTGGAAATAAATCCGGGACCTTTAGACTAGATCCATCTTATTGGATTTGTTTTTCTGCATCTCTGCTCTTTGTCAGCATTTCTTCAAATATCATTGCGCATCTCATCGTATTCTTTACGTGCAAACGAACAAAAAAGAATCAGATCATGTTTATTAAAATGATATTAAATTTCTACATTAATAGTTTCCTGGAACAATATCTGCATTTTTACCTAAATTTAATATAAAGAAGCGGATGAATTATTAGGATTTGGTAGGAGGGAGGAGGAGATAATAAACCTTATTGGGTGTTACGCTCAGTCAATTTCGGGATGCTGTCCAGAATGTTGCGAGTTGGGAACGGGATGAATGCCGGTTGCCATTAAATATCGGACAAATCGCACCCGGCCTGGACAAACTTTCCCGGAAGTCGTTCGGACGGCACACGATGAACATTGCGGTCGCATCATTACAGAGACAAAGTGCTCCTTCTCAAATGAGTTTTTCAACTTGCTTTCGTCGTCTATTTTCTTTCCGTTGCTTTCGTTTTACGCGCAAAATAAAAGTAACAATTCTTCGAGTTTAAACTAAACGTAAAGTGTTGTTCTTTTACATCATTATTACGCGAGTCCAACAAAAGAAATTGTTTGGATTGTTTGAAAGAAATTTAAAAGCTAGGAACGTTTGAGCAACGTTAGCTTTACGGGAAAAAGTGGAAAATAACATTGACGTTGAACATGGGCGTCGGATCATTACAGAGACAAAGTGGTAATCGTCCAGACGAGTAGTTTTTCCACTTTTCCCAACCGCGCGCGCGCGCGCCTTGAATTCCCAGTCGAGTCGTACGTTAGCACTTTCTTAAGGAACGGCGAGCGGCGGCAGATTACGTAGCTACCTTGCGGTCGTGTACGCTACGCCGCCATACGTCGTGTTTTACCGCCCGGAAACGATCCGCTTGGATGAATGTGCCACGAGTTTCCCTCGGCGAAAAAGGTGCAAGCAGGCTAGACTTTTCGAAATTTTCATTCTGCGCGTATGTGACAAAAGCGTAATGCATAGGGATAATGCATAAAAAAATGCGAGTGCGAGAAGGGGGATAATACCCAAAGAATAATAAAATAAAGAAGAGCAAAGCAGGTGGAAAATTTAAAATTTAAAGCTGATAGATGAGGGATGAACGTGCGTGCGCCATCTTGGAAAATGTCCTTCGTTGCGCCCGCCTGCGGAAACAGCAAAATGTGATTTTTGCGGTGGTGGCGGCGGCGGCGCCGAACCCACAATAAGACGGATGATATCAGCCTGCTGACAAACTCACTTCCACTCTTCCGGAGACTTTGAGACGCGAGCGGATTTTTAAAATTCCAAACTCACAATTGCATCCATCGCCACAGGGTGTTCGTTAATCAAACTTTTTTCATGAAACTTGAGTGATTATCCGTGAAACACTCAGTATATCGAAGAAAACTTGTTTGAACTTGGCGCGTCAAATGCACATTCGACTTTATTTCATCACCGCGTCAGCGAATTGCGCATCGCGTGTGAAATGACATATCCGTCACTTCTGACAGCTGACAATATTCCTTCCTTCCAGAAAAAAACTTTAAAACCGACTTTCAGCGCTTGCAAAATATTCGCATTCGGTCTCTAAAAGTTCCCGCTGCACTGCATGGACTCGAACGCTAAAAAAGGAACGTAAGTCAGTTTCCCGGTTTGCATTATTCAAATGATAATTGTTAAACGGTCTATGATGAATTAAACTTGCCGAATCCGGTGGAATATTTCTGGAATGAAGCATCTCCCGGATTTGCGCGTCGGCGAAAGAAATTAAAACATACGCTTGCTGGACGAAGAGCGCGTGGAAAGTTTCTTTGACACTTTTTCTTGGTGCTGCGCCCGCGTTTGGCATAAAATCAATAAGGATAATGAAGCAAAACATGTTTTTCGCATTAAGAAATCAGTGTCCCCTCGAGTGTTTTGTTCTTCTTGCCGTACATTCTTTATTCTTTATTTATTTATTCATTTGGCGCGTTTCTTTATTTTGGCGTTTCGTTTGAGGATTTTGTTTGTTACTTTGCTTGGCTCGGTTGAGATTTGTGTGTTTGTTCGGGCGTAGACGACGCTCTTGCCGTTTGTAAATCTGTAAACGCTGAGGAAAAAACTTATATGCATGCGGGAAGACGAAGGGCAGGCGCACAGCTTAAGTGCCCATGCGATAAGCCGCTTACGGAGTGACTTATGGCCGCTCTGTTTGTGGCTTAAAGATGTACACAACCGGAAATCGCATGTTTACTCCGCATACTTTTTCCTCTCCCGAATGTAATTCCTACTTCTTTTAAAATATTAATTTATAATCATTTTCTTGGGAGAAAGGATAATTCTAGGAAATTTTAAAAGTAGGAAATTAGTGGATTGTCATCATCATATCACAATCGCGTAGGCGTAAGGTGACGGGGTGGTTGCTGAAAGGGTGGAGAGTTTTCGGGAGTATAGTTTAGTAGATATGATTCGCATTGGCCCAGGTTATCTTTTGTTTTGTATTATTATAAAATAGCAACTAACAGTGGTAAAGAGAATCGTTGATGAAGTGGGAGAGAATGTGGATGATTAATTGAAAAGTCGGGGGGTGGCGGTATCGGCGGCGAGTTTGCAAAATCGCACACTTCATTCCGCCTCGCGGACGCGGAAACCATTTATATTTCGTGCGATTACGACGCGCGGCAGAGGCGTTAATTTATCATTTCGTGATTTCAGCGTTTCAGCTCAACGCGACTTCACTCAATGCGCATCTTGCGCCGTCCCTTCAGCAACGTCGAGTAGATTATTTCTCGATTTATATCCATCGTGCACAAGCCCAGATATAAACATCATTTAAAAACCTTCTAGCGTGCAATCGTTTTCTGATTATCACGAATTGCATTTACTTTTTTTGTTTGCAACTCCATTTCCAGCTACCTACCTAATTAATGGCATATATTGTTTATGAAATGTTAAATTCACTCGTTGGTAATACGCGTATGTAAAACTGCTGAAGCTCATGACGCGTGGACAAACAACGCAGTCGATTATAATAATTTGCAATGCATAATCAAGCTTAATTTCAATAGAGCGCGCGATTGAAAACCATCGGAGAGCTGTAGCAGCAGGATGTAGAAATAACGAGAAATTCTGATGCAATAGCGATCAGAGCCGTGCTGTGCGGTGCTGTATTGTTGAAGTTGCAAATGTTTGGTAGCCTATTCAATTCGCGGCAAATGCACAATTATTGTAATGCTTTACTCTGTTTTGCACTTCACAAATTGCACGATTTGCTGTGGGTAATGCTGTGAAGCGTACGTATTCACTAATAACTAAATTTTACGTTAATTTATTATTGTTTCCATATTCAATTGCGTTGCGTTCGTGAATTTTGCCGCAAAGCTGCCGCCGCCAAAGGATAAATTGGTGATTGTTCCATAAGCGTCGGTACGAATCGGTTGTTCGGTTGTTTATGAATAGAATTCACCAGTGAATTTATTTACACATTTGCGTCGGTTGTACACTAAATTTTCATATGGTTTTAGTTATTTTTCTAAAGAAATTATGCATTTGGTATAGGAAATGCGCTATGAATTATATAATTCTTTTCCCTGGGGAATTTTTTATCTTGATGATGTAAAAATCGAATGAATTTGTAATTGATGATTTGTGTGATTGCTCACTTTGTTGGTTTTCCATTCCATTCCGTGACTGTCGATACAATCAGAAAATATTGCATAATTTTATGTTTGCTGAACGCAGATTGCATATGTGAATTATTGACGCATTTATCAACACAATTGCCACGGAAAAATCTCATTCGGCTTTGACAATATTTGCAAAAAGCGGCAATTAATGCTGGCGCGAGATTGAAAATGCGCCCTCATCCAATTCATTAAAGTCGACGTAAATGTAAAAATATTTTGAATTCTCACAATGCAATGGAAGAAATTCATATACATCGAAACATTCACTGATTTTCTTGCGTCTTTCTTAATCCTGCAAGTTGAACAGGACGTGGACGAGATTAATGTTAATGACTTGGAGAATAAATAGTTTCTCAATACAATTAGTCGTGACTGGCTTTTCGAATGTACGAGCGCGGAGGCGGCAGAGCAAAAGTATGCGGATGCTTGTTTTCTTTGCGCGTCTGGAATTCAATGCCGCCCCCCGTACCACGAAACACATACCGATGCATTAGCAGTTGGCACAAGCGCTACGAAATGTGAATGGAAAAGGCAACAAAATCAATCGCCCGCCATTGTTTTGCCGCCATCGACAACCTCAGACGAACTTTGCGTTCTTTTCGTGTCGTCGTCGTCGTCGGCGGCGGCGGCGGCGGTTGTGACCTTACAAACAATGCAAATGCACTAAGAGGCTTTTCTGAGCGCGACTCACAATCGAATGAACGCACGTCGATTTTCTTTACTGAAATGGATTCTTTAATTGAACGCATAAATTTAGTTTCACTCCGGGTTTATTTCGTATTACAAATGTAAGCTTCTTAATTCCGGAAGCCAAAGAAAAATGTTGAAAAATTCAGCAATTTATTAAAGCTTTAATTATGAGATTCGAAAATATATTTTCAACAAATATTAATTTCTACTTTTTTACACATCTCTCGTATCAGAGATGTGGCCTAAATTCAGTGGATGGCAAGTAAAACGTTTTGGCATTGCCGCCCCTCGAATTTTGAGCGTTGAAAATGCGAGGGAAACTCTCGGTGCGTTCAATGGGAAAACGTGTCCGAACCGAGAATAAATCAATTCGACGCGCCGACATTTCGAGCGTGTCTGCCACCAACGACAATATAAATTTCGTGCGCAAATTTTACTTACTTCTTCGTCCGTGACTTCGCGCGAATTCTCATTTGTAATTCAGCTTAGGATTTCGCAAAAATTTATATCTCCACGCCGGAGAAAGTTTTGATTTAATCTGAAAGCCAAACAAATTTTAATTACAAAAACCGTGGCTAATTTAAAAGGCGTTGCTCTCGCGTCTTGAAGAAGAAATCTGTAGTTGCGCTTTGATGCCTTCGGGGGCGGCGCACGTCGCACTAATGACATGACTAAGTGCCACTGCATAAATCTTGGCATTGGTCCACCGCGCACGGAGAAAAAACCCTTCAAGACGTGCCAGCGTCGAAAGAAGACACACAAGTGCCACACAAGCGTGTGCTCTTCGCTTCGCATGCTCGTGAAAAGCGAGGAAAACTCGACAGCAATAATTTCCCACGAGTATCGTGTGTGTGGGTGTGCACCAGCGAGCACTGTTCTTTCGTTATGAGAATTCAGTTTCTTTGACATTCGAATGACTCTCACTACCTATAACATTACTAAATAATAAAATTTAAAATATTTTACAAAGGGTTGCTTTTGATAAAAGCGATAAGGAAATGATGGTTAGAGTTGTTGAAATATTAATAGATCGTTGGTCGTTATAAGCGAAACAAAATGTAATCCATAATATTTGCATTTGAAGTACGGTCCGATTTATTAGAAATATGATCAGTGAATCGTGGCTGAGCAAATCCGAATCGAAGCGCAGTTTATTGATATAAATGTTCCGCATGGCAATAACTCTCTCGATCGACCCTCACACAAGTGCGGAATTATCATACACGGCGAGCGGCGCGGTAATATCATTCGATACGATCCGGAGGAAAACTACCCCGGGGAGAGACATTTAGCAAATTCCTAACCCTCGTCCATCGCGTGCATCATGCATCCGCATATTTGCGCCCGCACTCCATATGCCTGCATGTGTGCTCACTCGGGTGCTTGCAATTCCAGCGTACGAAATAAATTAATTTCTTGTTGAATGGCGCATAAAAGTCAAACAGATTAATTCGCACTAAATTTCATTTTATTGCACGTACTTTTACACGAACGACGACTCGTTTTTCCAATTTAAACTAATGATTTCTTTCTTTCTCTGTTACAGGTATGTCAATTCAACATTATCATGCTCTTTGAACAATTCAGGTAAAAATTTGTTTCATCTTTATCTAAACAATTGATTGACCATAATCGATCACTATCTAACCTCATTGTATCTAAAATTGCATGTGCTATCGCAAGCATGTGAATTGAATTATGCGTTCATGTCCACTTTCCACACATAAACACATTCCACATTCCCCTACGTTGACTATAGGGTGCTCTCAATCAGCTGAAGTGATTATACCATAATAACAAGTAAACAATAATCAACCACCACGAGGTGTAGGTACGCGCAATGAAGACACATGGACAATATGTGCGTATTCCGATTGCAAATTAATTTTGCATTGTGTCCGTAATTAATTTCGTGCTTGAGGGTCATCCTCGCACCCCCTTGGGGCATGGAATTCGTTTAATTGTTGTTCTAAGAGTTTAACCCAATTTTGAGCGCTCAAATTTGCTCAAAATAACATGAATTGTGTCACAAAGAATTTAATTAAAACGGGAATTCTTCACTCTCTTTTTTCGTGTTCTCACGCTTTTATTTATTTTTCATTTACCGAAAACGCGAGGGGGGAGTGGTGAGATATAAAAATAACTGTTACGATGAGGTATTGAATATCTAAATATATCTAACATGAAGTAAATAATTTGTCCGGAAAACAATTTCTAAATCGCATGTCAATTGTGATTGATTTGATGCTAATACGCGAATCAGTCATATTCCTGGCTGACAAGGAACATTGCCTTATTATCCTGAAATTTACTACACAATGCAATGCCATTATGAGGCGGCAGCCATGGCAGTGGCGGTGCTTGAAGCACTAAATAACTGTATTTCCGCATAGCACTTTTGTTTGTCATTTTTTATCGTCGGTTATCAATCACTTCGTTTCGAATCAATACATTCCGTCCACCTCGGCGCACTTGTATTGCTTATTAGGCAATGATAATAAGCAGAATAATAGCAATAATCCGCCGCCATAATCATAATAATGATAGCATCGCGGATGCAAAGAAATGCGCGTGCCCTTAGTGAGAATGGAAATTGGCAAAAAGGAATTTAATTATCGCATCGCTAAGTCTCAAAAGAAGCGAAACGGTCGAGACGTTCAACGCGAGCGTAACGCAACGTCTGTCTCTCCTTCTTTTCATCATCGCATCGGGCGCGTAATTAAAATATTTAATTAAGCGCTCTTAGAAAACGTCTTGTGCTTTGAGCATCGCTCATGGACGTATTGTCAAAGTGATACATCCACGCTGCGTTCGTGCTTCACTCCATGTGTAATTGATACAGATATCTTTCGTTCGTGTTCGTGTCCCATCTACGTCCTGATTGCCAGACTCATTAGGCATTGTTTCTCGCGCGCAATAATTATTAATTAATTTCGCTCCGCGTGCTCGCCCGATGAATGTGTAATGAGTGCGCGAACGTTGCTCAAGACTTACTTTCTTTGCGTGTTATTTGTTTTTAATTAACAAAAACTCATTTTAATGTTAAGCGACTCAAACTTGGGATTGCCAAGTTTCTTACTGGGCATTAAGTGCTGGAGAAAAAAGATAAACAAATAGGCATGAATAAATTTACATTTGTCAGAGCAGGAAATAGGCGTCAATGACGTTATCAATACGTTATCGGTGGCGGCAGAGTATACAGCATCGTGTATCTATCATATCGTTCACACTAGACTGCCGCCACTCCCAGCGCCACCCACCCCCGTACGCACGTTCCACGCCAGATAGCAATCTGCGTGCGGCGCGACCACGAACACGCTGGGAATAAGAAGGAGAAGAGATATTCAGATCGGTATCGCGCGAGTGATTTATAATAAAACCGCGCTGCCTCTGTCGTCTTTTATATTTATGGCTAGCGCATAAGTCTTAAGCCACTGCGACATTCTTCTCTTCAATACCGGCAATAAAACGTGCGCGTTGATGATTTATGCATTGCGTCAGTCGTGCAAAACGATTCAATTCGTAGTTATTTACTTATTTATTTACTTGCGCACAGCTTGGGCTTTCAATTACATAAACAAACAGCGTACGAGTTAAAGAAGATTCCGGGTGAAGTGAACAGAAGGAAATTTTAGGTTAATTTCCATCACGCCGGCTTTCTTAGTTGAAAGTTCCTACTAATATTAGCATAATATTCATGTGTAAATATGCACTCCGCCCGAACCAATTTGCTCAACGTAGGCCATTAGTAAGTAATCAATACGCGCTGCCTGCTGCCGCTGCCAGCGTTGCCGCCGCCCGTGTGCAAACTTACCCTTATTAAAGTTACACCAACGCATATTATATGACACATAAAGTAATGGAATAAGTTTGCATCCGAAGCGCGAACACAAACACGCACGCTTATACGGCTATGAAGATGTATTTCTGGCTCCGATGTGATTTCGATTGAATAATTAATAGTTTTCTTGAGAGTTTATGCAAAAATTACTTGTTATCAAATAACTTTAACTCTTCAAATGAGAGTTACTTTAAATTATACATTAACAATTAATGAGTAACATTTAATCACGAATTTTACTCGTAGTTAAATCATTAAATCGTTGCTTGCCAAAAAATTAGCGCATTAAAATGAGGATTTGTTAGATGAAATAATTTCTGAAAAGGGATAAGTGTGAATTACACAAATTATTAATTAATGATTAGCATTTTTTTGGGAGAAAAATTCATCATTTGTTGAATTATGTAATACAACGTCATGAAAATCAGGCGTATCATCAATTTTTCCCCCATCATCTGATTCGCGCTGCCGCCCCCTCGGTACGCGCGCGAGTTCAAAAATATAAGTATCGAAATATTAATGGTCGAGATAAAATCATTAATCGTCAGCCGCCTCCGTTGAAATATACAGCGATGAGAAATCTATCGGTTATTGACTTTTGCAGAGACATCAAATATGTATGAATACCGTGTCAAATCTTTCGATTCGCACAAAAAGTACTTGATTAATAATTGATTAGCTGAGCGTTTCTATTATTCCGGTTATCTCACCAACTCGAGAGTTTTTCCTGCCGTACAGAATTCAATGATTTATGGCATTCACTTGCATGTTTCGTATTCAAAGAGCTGTTTGACTCACAGAACGCATGCATTATCATATTCGATGTTTGCTTTTTGCGCTGATGATCATGAAAAACGCATCACGATATACATCGTACGCCGTGAAAGATGCTCATTTATACGAGCGACGGAATAACTTGTGGAAATGCATCGAATATTATACGTTGAATTTTCTCCCGCGTTAGTTTTTACTCCCTCAAAGTGATGCTATGATGTATGACTTGAAATATTGTTTGCACCTTTTGTTTTGCTATTATTTTCTTCGCGTGTTTTTCCGCACATGTACATTGTCCTTTGTTTTTCTTATGACATGCGAAGCAATTTTAAAAATGTAATAAACTCAACAAACGTCAAAGCATCCTCCCTTCTTTGCTATGCTACAGTAAATCATGCCATTTATTACATCACGTGAAAGTATTGTAAGAAAAACAACCCTTGTGAAAATGGTTGCTTTAAATTAACTTTAACCCCGTTTCTTTCATCTTGAGCAAAATGTTAATTGTGTGAGAGAATAGAAAGAAGAATTTTTCTCATTTATGACGTGACAACGTTGCAGTTTTTTACAAGTAGGGTACGTTTTGGCAAATGCATCCATCTGGTTCAAATGGCTGGTGAGAATAATGGCAAAGGCTTGCAACACCGCAACAGTGTTGCCAAGTTCAGGCGTGGACCAGTGTGTGTGTGTGTGTGTATAAAACATTTTCAAGGGTTGCTCGGTTTTATTACTTTGCGCACACATGCCGATAGGCGTATTGACTTCAAATGGCGGCGCGCAATCGCAATAAAAAGCATAAATTGCAATTCGCATAATCGATGCCAGCGCCAATAATAGCGAACGTCTTTTACGTTCGTTTGCGTTCTTTTGCTCCCTTTTTTTGTCAAACGGTTTAGCTTTGTGATTCGATTCAAGATTTATATATATCTGAAGAATTTTTGCTTGTATTTTACTTGACTCGGTTTATAATAGTGTCTTATTTCATGCTGCGAAACGAAAAAGCGTTTTGCGATTGCTTCACGAGTATCGATTTCTCGCCTTGGCGAGGGGGGCGGTAAAGAAAGCCTTTCTATCACTGAGCTTCCACCTGCTTCTTCAACCCTTAGCACTGCAGGCGAATATCTTCAATTGAATGCGCGCGACTGACCGAGTCTTTCGGTTAAATGGCACGCCATCATCAGCGCTAAAGACACTGCGTCCCGACAAATTGCCGCGATCCTTCTTATTTTATACCGTCTCTTTGCTCTCTGCGCTTCTGCTCTTACAACCCCCACGTTCAAACGAAAGAATGCACTTTTGTCCGTTCGTTTTACGAGCGTTCGCCGTAAAAATTAACGTCGATGCTTCGCGACGCTGATGGGAAATGAAGTCGTTTCTCAAAAAGGATTATAATCGACTGTTTGATTTTTATCCTGTGCCGTTCCCGGAATAATATATCAAAAATATCAAAAATTTTAAGGCGAATGTAAATATAAAAACGTTATGAGCTAGCATCAAGTAAACAAAAAGGAATTGGCAAAATAACGCGAGTTTAATTAAATCCTGTACAATGCATTTCGCTTATGAAATCCTGGTTTGCACGAATCAAAACATATAAGGTGTGCGTGAATCAAACAGCAATGAATTATGAATTTTGTGGTTTATGGAAACATACTGTACGTATGCAGAACAACTTGGAAATTCGAACAAACTTGAAAGTTTTGGTTTTGTTTTTAATCATCGCATATGCGCGCATATTTTCGAGTGGACTTCAAAGGGAGTTTGTAAATTTGGACGATGCATACGTTCCTACGTGTTTGGCAAGTTCACATTTTGAAGAGCGGATATTAAAAAATACATACGAGTGAATTCCCGAAAAGGCTTCGAAACGCTAGACCGAACTAATTGAATGTCAGCACTGCTCAGGTGTCTTTGAAATAAAACAACTTAAAGCGATCCTTTTTCGAGCATACATATTAATTCGGCGCGCTTGAATTCTGAAGTCCTGCACGCCATGCGACGATTCGATCTAACAATTTGTAAGTAATTTACATCAATTTACATACTTTGCGCAAAAGGCTGTGCTGCCAACTGCACGCCGTTCTCCATCATTTCGCTGCGAATTCTCTCCATGGAACTTCATTTTCATACGGTGAAAGCGTGAAAATTTTCAAACGGCTTTTTGTTTCCGCCCGAAAACTTTTCACCCCGTTGCGCGTTATTCTAACGTATTTATTTCTATTATTTGTTTCCGAAATCGAAATTAAATTAATTTTTCGCCCACGTTGCAATTGTTGCATACAATTTTTTGTTCCAAGTTGTATTCGCGTTTTCGACAGGCGCGCTTTAATTGAAATTTCATTAAACGAAACAACAAAATCAAAAACAGAGATCGCACTCCGGCGGGCAAAACAAAGAAACGACATTAAAATGCATTTCGCATGAGGAAAAAGTACGATGGCGAATAAAATATTCATGCAGCATTCCGTATTCTTTTCGTACGTGTGCCAGACAAACGTTGCGGTCGCTGGGGCGGCATGGGGGGCAAGGTGTGCCACTGGAATTGCATGATTTGAATAAAACGTACGTCCTTCGTGCAAACTGAGACGACATTTTCGCACATATATTTAAGGCAAATCGTCCTTTCGCATGCACGAGGAGGGACACGCATGAATGGACGCGTTTTGGGGATGCTTTCAAGGGGTGCATGGACATTGCAACGCAGACAAGAACGAACGCATACTCGGTGTGGCTGTATAGAGTGAGACGCAATGAAAAGAAGTGAAAAGAATGGAAACCATCAACGTTGCGATGATGATGATGATGATAATCATCCTGCTTGTTCACTTGTGATTTATTGGCGGCGACTCGCCCGGAATATTAAGCGTAATGCTCCGGCAAACGAGCAAACTTGTCACTGGACAGGTTAAATGTTCCTCAGTTAATAATATATTAATTGTCATTCTTCTAAATTCCAATTTTCATATCTAGTAAAAAATTATGAACAAGTAGGTTAGAAGAATTTGCGCGATGACGTTAAGCACACTAGTTGGTTAATTAACAAAGAAAACCTGAAGGAAAATGAGGTGGAAAAAGGACTCGTATATTGATTCCGGTGAAGAAGCATCCGTTTTCTTTTCTGGTGGCTGGTACTTTTTACCACACTGAAATGGGTAAAAGACGATGAGAGTCGGTCGAGAGGGACGAGAGAAACAAATTTATTTTCGCACGTTTCGCTTTTTTGCGAGCCGGCACGCGAACAACTCGGGGGCAGTGACAGGCTACACGTGTCCGGAACGTAGATCGCTTATCCACTCGTAATGAAGTTTTCTTCACTTTGATGGCCTGCATAATTACATTTTGCCTTAGCGAGCACGCCGTCCGTCGCTCTGATAACTTTTTTCGGACTTTTTCCGCATGAAGAACGCACACAACCCTTGCGCGGCCAGGGCAAAAAGGGCCATCATTAAGAGTTGCCTACTCTCCACCGCCAGCACCGCCGTCGGTGGCCACCTCCCGTATTGAAAAGTGTGTTAAAACTATGCTCAACGCTGTCATAATTCCCTTCTCTGAAGAACTTTGCGCTAACTTAATTGCCCGGAATTACGTCTCGTTGTTTTTGTTTGATGAAGGGCTTTGTCCCTTCAAAAGTTCTTTGATACTGTAGGCGTGCAATACCTGCCTACAATATCGCTCGTAAAATGAGCCATTAAAATTTTAAGCGAGTTTTACGTATTTAAAGCGCCTTATACATTATTGAGGAGCCGCATAAAACGAAAATAAAAACTGGACGTAATGCAAAAGAAACACGAATTAATCCGGTACAAACAGGATGATTAAAACACGTTCCACTTCCTTCGGGACGATTCATTTTTATGCGAGGGTCGGTGTTTGTGACGCGTGTTGTTTAAAGTGTTTCAACCCTTTTACAAAGCGTGTCGAACGCCGCCCGTGCTTCTTGTCCTCGCGCCCTTTCAATTATGCCTCTCGTTACGCCACTGGCACTTGTCGATCAAACGCAATGAACCCAACACCTTATCACTTATTGTATCGATCTACTCATTCACCACCTTCTCGAAACATTGCAAATCCTATTTGTAATTGGACACTTGACACTTTCGTGTTGTTTAAGTTTTTATGGTATCTTCAACACCTATGTAGAAATCAATTACAACCTGTGTTGTAATCAACCCCTCTTCACACTTTCTAGACAAAACTGACGTGTTCGCTTACTGTGTATGAAATACTGGGGGGTACCCCCGTTCAGCTTCGGGGTCTGCCAAAGTCATAATGGTAAATTCAATTACACAATCAATTACTCAATGGAGTGGTCTTTAATAGATTTTAAGGGCTAAGTGCCCAGTATGGCCGTCGTTAATTTTTGATTCCTAGTACTCAGATTCATCATTCGTAATTCATATAGAATTTGAAAGCTGATTAATAATTTTTATAATTTTTATACTCCAAAAAGAGATCTCCAAAAACTCTAGGTATCTCTTTTTCACATTGACGATTTACTAAACACAAAACACAAAATATAGAAAGAAGCTGGAATAAAAAGAGAATTTCCATGCATTTCTCGCGGTTGGGTTTACTTGTGAGTCTTTTCGACTCTTTCATCACAAGCTGTGTTTCAACCGAAAGAAACTTATTACATTCATCTCTTTGCTGAGCGCGCGAGGAGTCCATATCTTTGATAAAACTTGGACAAAAAGCAAATTCCCGTCGCTATGTTGATGAATGCGCACGCAAACATAATCCTGGCGAAAGGACATGATAAGCAGCAGCAAAAGGATTAATTAATAAAGTAACTCAAATACAACTTTTGGGCGTAGAAAATTCTCTAAATATTTAGTTTATTTTAAAAGCTTTAACCATCGCATTTCCATAAAAACCGGGAAATTGTGTAAGAAAACCTTTGAATGGTTTCAATTTTTATTTTGCTCAGTTAGCGGAAATTATTGTTTTCTACTAATTGCAAATTCTATGCGCTTTTATACATTGTTTAACTGCATTTAAAGCTTCTTTGTGTGGCTGCTATTTGCAGATATTTCAATTCAACATCATGTTACTATTGCGGTCTTTCTCGAATGTGCTTGCAATCCCTAAAAGAGTATTCACCAGAGTTGAATTCAAAGTAGAAAACGCAAAAATCGCAAAAAAATGTACTTACTCTTTCTATTTTATTTCGTGAATGAATGAGAGCTTTTTATGCTCATGTCGTTAACAAGTAGCTTTGAATGAATGACAAAGTTTGCATAATTTTTTCTCAAGACTTTTTTTATCAATCCCCCAACAAATATTTTGATACACTAGGCAAAGTTGGCAATCGTAGATGATATAACAAAGGAAACACATCAAGTAAAGTATGCGCAGAAAAACGAATGGGTAATGCTGTTTTGAATGTGTGAATAAGACACATTCAACATATTGAAGTAAAGTAGTCATGATAGGGGGCGCACTCTACGAAGAAAATCCACTCATTTCCTGCTCTGTCGCCTCCGTACGTGCACGTCAATGGATTCGGGCGCGGAGGGGTGGCACACTGCTTGCCTTTCAACGCGTCCCGGGGACGGCAAGAGCGCAAAAAGCAGCACGGACAGATTTTCGTAGAGGAAAACTTCTCTCTGCATGCCATTCAACGCTATTGAACGTATTACCCAACCCCTTTCTTCATTCTTTGAGTGTGTACTTGCTCCACTAACTAACTGTTTGATTTTTTACATCCCCCCTCGTTTTAAAGTAACAACATTTACTTAATGCTTATTCGAATGATTTATTTAAAACACCTTGTATGGAGTATTGAAGATCTCATTTGTATACGAAACGCGGAAAGGTAGAAAACATGAAATGGCATCGACGAATATGAAAGGATTCAGTTTACAAATTAAATTTCAGCTGAAGCACACGCATACTCGCTCCTGAAAATAGTACCTACGAGTTCAGCAACGTTTTGTCCTTGTTGCGATCCGAAATAGGAATAGCATGCAATCGAGTGCGACGACTGCGCTTGTATTTTGCGCGAATGCATACAATTTCATTCTATGTGAATTGCAAACGCCGACAAAGAGGCAAGGAAAATGCACCTAAATGTTCTCTTCACGTCTCAAATTCATGCCGAACCGCCCTCGCTCTCTGTGGTCCTTTCGTTTGCTTCATTTACCTACTAGTTTGGAATTTAATTACCACGTTGCTTCTAGTGCACACGTATTTCACTTTACTAAAATAGATTTTTATTTGCAGGCGTGCCCTAAATTCTCACCTTAATTTCCCGTGGATGAAATCGTGGTGAGTTTTAAATTACTTCTTTTTACACCTATTTTATGCGGCAAGTAGTGAAATAATGGAAAAATTGCAATCGCATTTACACTGCACGTTAAGCTAACTTTTGCACAGATTGCGTAAAGTGCGAATACTTGTCAAGTGAAGAAAACGAAACAGTGGAAATCGTCAATCGGATTCCGTGTTTTCATTCAATTTACGCTATCGTATTTCTATTGTTGATTCAAATTAAACCGGAAGAAATCTAATCTATTAATCCGCAATTAAAAAAACGGGGGGAAATGTGTGGTGCGTGATTTTGGAAATGAGAAAATTCAATTGGAAATAATAAAATCCGAAGGAAATGCTCAATTATGCGAACGATCCACACTTGACGATTTATTTTATACGCACAGCGCTTCTCTGAATTTGTCTCGGATGTTTAGGATTGATTTCGGATTCTGTTTACTGTTTATGGGCCAATTTGATTCAATCGTGTGGTATCCCTGCTCCAATGCTTGAATATCGCCAAGAATTCTAAATCTCCAAAACCACAAATATATTTATCCTCTGATATATACAAAGTGATCGAATTTGCAATTTAGGCTAAATCTCGCGCTTAATTAGCATATGGCGAACAGTTAATGGACAAGAAGTAGTTTTTAAAGAATTATTTGGTTTTTGGGATGCGATTGAATGACTCTGTATACATGTCAAGTGTATGGAGTTGTACCGGAAGTAAATTCTGATCGGTATTCACACAAGAAGCGCAGCTTACGCGTACTTGATCCTGGTAGATCCCTATTTCCGCAAGTAATACTTGCGTGGCCGAAGGCTAAGTCCGGTCAGCGTCCAGCATCCCCTTTCTTTCCTCTTTCCGACTTCTTCGGTACTTCGGTACGGTGTGAGGCTTTTCGCTGAGGCTTTCGTCCTTTTTGTTTTTGTATTTATCCTCGAATATCGCGTGCGTTGCCGCACCGAAAAGCGATATCGATCACCAGCAGCCCAGCGTTGTGCTGCGGTGGACATGTGTAGCACGCCGGTCACTGCCGCTACAGCCACCACCGCCGCGGCCGCCGTCGCCCCCGGAGGATTTTCCAATCAACTTTTATTAATCAGATTTCCCATTCGCCTCTGCCTCCGTTCGGCGTGCACAATTTGGCGCGCCTTTACCGTTTTTCCTCCTAATGAACCGTCAATATAAATCGAACGTCTTCCTGACGTAGAAGAAATGTTTGCCTATCTCTGATTGCCACATATCAATGAAGGACGTGACGTATTGTCTCTTACGTTTCTTATTCCGTCCTGGAAAATAAAAAAGCGCCAGCCGTATTCGTGATAAAAATTTATTATCCTGATAGGAATTAATAATAGTTTTACTGCTTTGGAATTTATTAAAGATAACGAGATTTTAGGCTTTCTGTATCGAAAAGCGTGAATTAAATTCGGATAAATAGAGCGTGATCAGCGGCTTGTGAATGGAAAATCCTTAATGTGAGCTGAATAATAATGAGTACGCAATACGTAATTAAATTCTCGACTTTCCATGATTTCAACGCGTTCCTTTTTTGTTGGGTGCTGAACGGATTCGTTTTTTGGTTTGCAATTCACGTTCACAGCGCACATTTACGGAGATTGTTAGTTTTGTACGGGATGAGGCATCGAGGGGCAGCCGTCAATATGCGAATGTAATTACTTAGCCCATTGTTTATTGCCACAATTGCGCAATCACGTTATGATTTATGCTCATGGGCAAATAGAAATAAATCATAATATTGATGCATATTTCAAAGCGCGTGCAAACATACGTAATGCTCATTGATCACAAAAAGTGATTTAAGCATTTACGCTGCGTACTTATTTGGAATTACATGTTTACGCATTGTTTGAGATGAATTTACGAAAAGCGCAAACGGGTTGAAGGTGGATTGAATGAATTAAGAAAGCAGTACGTGTACTTGTTTCTCAAGTTTACTCAGCACGCATGCATGCCACGCCGGAGGGCGGCATACGGCTGGAAAGAAAGGGGTTGTAATTAAGTGTGCAGGATATGTTTCGGCCATAATTGCGATTTATACGCGCCGCATGCCGTTGCATGCGCAATTTCTCGGCTTTCACCGGCACCTGTGTTTTGCGTATTTAATTCGTGTACGTGATATGCATTCATATTAAATTGCAGATCATACGTAAAATTACAAATTTACTTGTTCAATTATCTTTACATTCAGAATTATCAAAAAGAACCGTTTTCTTTTGATTTTAATTACGTTATTCCAGAAAGTAATTTAACAAGAGACATAATTCGTTTAAATATGAAACGTAGGCATTAAAAAGTAAAGGATAAGAGAGTTTTGAAAAATTCGCTAAAATTTGTCTGAAGCCGATACTGCGTTTTAGTTGAAAAATAAGCCAAGCCTGTGCATTCTTTAAACATTGTGCATTGCGCATATGCTGAAATTTGTCAAACCTGCATCCAACCTGTCCGCGCAGCTCAGCCGGTCAGTACCTAAGTAAGTTCGTCGTGTCTGTATCGGTGTGCATTAAGTATAAGTAATTTTACTGAAAAACGTATTAAAATCATCGTAATTGATTAGATATTAACATCAAACGTATTCGTCATCGATTCGCGGTTTTCTTTTAGGGTAATTTCCTCTGGATTTAAGGAAATCTTAATAAATCAGGGTAAGAAAAGTACATGGATCCAGCGATAGAGTTGCCAACTATGGATAACAAATTCACAACGAGTAACACATTTACATCATCAATATTAAGGTAATACTGCGCATCTACAATCCGTTATTAGTGTTTTATTGAATATTAATGCGTTATACATCGTAAAACTCGGGCATCGAACGTAAAGTTATAGTGCAATTTTGAGTCGAAAAGCAGCGTTTTAACACAGCCAAGTCCACAGACATCGTGCGATTGTAAATGGACTTTGTACTTTGACAAGATTGAAACTTGTTCTAAACAAATTTCAGCAATAGCGACCAGGTAGTGTAAACACGCATAGGTATACACGTTGTTTATAATGTTGCTCGAATGCACATACAATACGTCTTGGTAAATGAACAGGTTATTAATTGAGAATTGAATAATTAGGTTTTTGGTGTATTTATATTGCATCTGAGCGTTACGTACATCTTTAATCTGCGTATAAGTAATATGTCATCGAACTAATTGCGCTATTAATGGGTAATCGAGGATATCTTTTTGATAAGCATTTATCGTAATGACAAGCAATTCGAAATATCAATTGAAAAATAGAGTAAGTAGATGTAATGTTTAATTACATTCTTTAATTCGGGACAAAGCTGTGGCTTTGTTTGGTAAATACACGCAGTGTGCAATAAAACTGGGAATAGTTGGTTCTGGGTTATCCAAGGATAAACTGTACATGCGGGACGGTAGTGGATAGTTGGATGGTGGTGGTGGTGGTGAATTAGTTGAGAACAATAGGTCGCGGTCCAGTGGGTTTACGCGTGCTTAGGGTCCGTGAGATTAGGCCCGCCTGCGTCGAGGTCCAGCAGAACGCATTCCTCCTTTCGTCGGTCGTGCGTTGCCAGTAGGAATGCCCAGCGTTCGTGTCGTCCGTCTTATTCAGTGGGGAAATTGATCCCATTTTCCGTGCTCAATGCTTAGTTAGTTAGCTGCGCAAGACACGAACAATGCATTATTAAGACGCGTCCAGCAGGAACGCCTCACATATGTGCTGCGTCAATATGATAATGTTCATTTGCGACCCACGACAATGATTGCTCTAATTTATAATCCAATTTTGGCGCTTGTTTTATTATTTATTGTTGATAACTCAGTCTCGACGCGGAGAAGTATTAGCGATTGAAAAGATGCTTTTTGAGAGTACATTAATGACAAACCCCAAGGTGAAACTTTGATGAACTTGGGCAGGATGAAACTTGGAAGATGTTGTTTAGACAATCTCGTGATTTTCCCTTGGGGGGTAGGCGGCAGCGACCGCGGCTGCTACGACTAATAAGTAATACACTAGATCCACTTATCCTTTATGCCCCCATATGTTTTATCCTTTTACGAGTGCGATGCCATTAAGTGCCAAACACACCCACGCACACACGCAACCGAAAATCCGCGAGAAGGGTAACAACAGGATATTACCAGCAACAATCTTAACTGCGCCAGTGGGGGTTGTGATGTTGATTAAATAATCATGAGAATCTATACGCCTAGTACGATAGGAAATGCAAATTTAGTGGAAATTTACGTTTGAAAAGTGCAAGAAGGTATTGTAAACAGCAGCAGTCGATAACACTTTGCACCGGCGGCGGTGGCGTATATGTGGCGGTCGTCGTCGCGCCTTGGGTGCCGCGATCAATGAACCGCTCTCTTCCGAAACCACCCACGCGCTGCATTCCTCTGCATTGCCGCGACGCGCTCTGCCCGCGGGCGGTTTCAAAGAGTACACGCGCTCGTTTTGCGGGATGCAATTAGACACTCAACCAGTTTGATTGCCATAATGTTTGCTCACTTTGTGTCATAACCAATGCGCAATCGGTTTAATGAAATTTGCACGCAACTTAATATCGCACGTTTATGTCAATAATTTGTTTATAACGATGCGAGTAATTGCATTAATTCATTTATGAGTTTGCATTTAAAATATTCAATAGTCCTTGGAAAGACTTTTCACATTGGGGAGACATCTAGGGGTGGAAATGCCGCGTGAAAAACCGGAGGGTAGTTATCCTGATCCTTAGAGCGCTGCAGGATGTGACTACGAGGTGGCGCTACAAAATACGATATTTGAGGGTTGAAATTTCCACCCCAACTTCTCAGAGGGCGTATGAATCTTGACTCGGAACTGTAACAACATTTAATCATATCTTTCAATCAATTCTTCATTCGCTTATTTTTATGTGGTTTAATTATGAATTATGGGGTTGTTTATTAAATAATGAAAAGGCAATAGAATTTTATGAAATTAAGTAAATAATTAAGTACGAACAGAGCATTGGTCAAGTGGTAATGAAAGGATAAAGTAAAATAAGAGAAAAATATGAAACGTGAAATTGAAACTTGCATAGCAAGTTCTCGTCGTGTTTTTCCACACAAACGTTTTTCTTTGCATGAAATTATGATGATTAAGTTTTTCTTTTTGCTTTGAGCGCAAAATAAACACAAGGATATTAACGTTTGTTTGCATACACAAACATATTATAATAAGCATACGCGCGCTGAGCCAATATAAACTAAAGAAGTGTAGTAGCGTGTGGTGCACTCCGGCGAGAGATTAAGGTCGTTTACGAGGGTGTTAACGCGCGTATATACATCACGCTTCGTAACAACAATGAACTATAACGCGCGATTACCGTGGGGAAGCACAGAAAGTGCACGTCGAATCCACTTTGCCGTACATCTAATTCTATCACGTCGCGTCGTCTGCGAATTTCGCGAAATGAACACACGAGCGATAAACGCGATGAAGAAAAAATGATTATTATTCGATATTCAATCTGATGATGGGTTGGGTTAGTTAATGAAAGTTTGCATTATGCTAATACGATGCGAGTTTAACGGGGAAATTTATGATGGCATGTCATTACAGCGCAGAGTTGGTAAACGGATGCAAGACGTCGCGGTCTGCCATAATCCGCCCTCAAAGACGACGTCGACGAAGACAAAGTGTGCACTAATGTAGTTCATAGTTTAAGATTCATTATGAACTTGCGCGTAATTGCGAGCGCACCGAAAACTTTGTAATTTCATTTTATTTCATTTTGATGAAGGGTTTCTAATGCTTCTTGTCTAATTGTTGCTTAAAGAGAGGTTGAAAAATTATTTTAGAACGGTAAAATGGAATTTCATGAAATCCTCGCTGCAATAATATAAAATAATACGTGTGAAGTGGAGAGGAGATAATAAACCTTGGAGGATGATAATGCGTCATCCCTTCGTATGAAGGAACAAATGGCTTATCACATCAAGACCCCCGACGGGTCTAAAACGAGCCTTATTATCATTCATCCGCTGGCTTCTCGTGAACAACGAAGTAAAACTACGTCTTTCGACGTTAGTTTACGAATGTCTTTCGTCTTCTTTGCTGCCTGCGTCGCCGGTAGTAAAAGCACAACCCTTTGCTCGCGACGCCGACGTAATTATTATAATTATAAATCGCGATCGCGACTTGTGAATGCGCATTGACTCAATGAAACGCAGAAATGAAGAGACAATTCAGAAGATTATAAAGGAGACCGAGAGAGAGAGTTGGTTATTTTTGTATTATCCGGTGAGATTAACGTGATAATCCAAGTCGCTCGGTAATAATGATGACAACAGTCGTGCGTGACGATGAACATCAATCAGGAATGCTTTGCTTTTATATGCAAAATTCACTTAATTATGACGTTAAATAACCTTTTGAATGTAGAGAAATTGCGCTACTTGAAATATTATTAAAGTATAATGTTTCATTCATGTATTACCAAGGGAGAAATGAATTGTTCTTGTTGCTGAGTTGAGTAAATAATTAAATACATTCCAGTTATCCTTGCATTCCGACGTATGAGAATTGTAAATAGTAGAGAGTGGAATAGAGAAGTATGTGAATTTTTCTTGCCAACAACGGAACGCGGAATGCAGGATTAACGCAGGCAGATTTACAGTCATGGGCGAGGGGGCGACGTAATGAATTTCCGTATTCGGCATATTTCAGGTGTTTGTGTTTAGCGCGCACTTTTACGCCCCTGGCAGCGCAATGAATCGAACGCAGATGAGGATGGCGCGCTCGTGCACAGGTGGAAAGTTTGCATTCGAGGGCATCCTGGCCTGAAAATCCAGGATTATATGCGGATTATTGCATTTCCGCGCGCATTCGTCGTAGTCCTCGCCGAAATACGAAACGATATTGTTTCACCTTGCAAACTGTTCATAGTTTTGTGCACTCTTTCCCATTATAATTTCATTCGCAAGTATTCTCTTCCCGGTTTTTTCGTAGCAAAATTATTATAGTCGTCGTGCATATTGAATGAGTTTAAATTACATTTAATCCGTGTGTAAATGCACTTGCTTAAAACTTCAATGAAAGTAGAGATATTTTAAGATGTAAAACTATAAAGCATGTGCACGTTCAGCAGAGTTTTTTTATAGTTTAGGAAAGAGTCACGTATTTATTTAAGATGTGAACCATAAATATCAAACGCGATGTATGAACCTTAAGTTCATGACTTGCATTACATTCCATGCCGCGCAGAAATATTCTTTGGCAAGGTGAGGAAGAGCAGTGAGTTTAACAACATTTTTAAAGTTACATTAAGAACCCTCCTGTTGTAAAATGGGTCAGACAGGAAGCGCCTTCGGTGTGCGACGAGTGCATTATTCAATTATGATGATGATCATCGGCGCCGATGCGCTCTTATTGCGAAACTTTTTCGTCCGAAGAGCGCTCGCGCCGCCGTTCTTCGCCACTTTTACGCGACGCTGATTTCCTTGCGCTTTTACGTGTCGCCTTTTGCATAAAACACTCTGGCGCTGCGCTGTAAGTGGATTAAAAAAGTTATAAAAGCTTGAACTTTGCCTAGTCTTACTGCTCCTTTTGGCACGGCTGTAAAATTAAAATCGGTGTCCACTTTTTCCAAGTAATGAGTGAAACTGTCCAAAACGTGCATTTGTGCGGTAGACAATTAGAGAATGCGAAATTAAATGTGTGAAGTCGATTACGCTTTAAACGCCCTCAAGATAAATAGCATTAAGCGCATTTTCCAAGTAATAGTTCAATGAGTTTTCCACCTCTTGGAGTTTTCTATTAGTGCGAGGCGTACGCCGCGCGTGTCTCTCCGTTTTAGTAGACGGCGGCGAGGCGCGTTCTCTCGCGTTTGCATCGTAATTCACCCGAAGGCGTAGAGTGCAATTCCTTGTTAGTGAAGTCTCGATAATTAATAGTACAACATGAATCCTTTGCTCCATTATCCTCTGCTTAGGCGCCGTTCAGCATGCCGCCGCCTCACACGCCGCACAACTTTGCAACAAAGTGCTAATCGCTTTTTGTGTGCGCGAAGAGATCGCAGGCTTTCTCTTTAATGAAAAGCAACTAACAGTTTTCGAAATTATTTTTCATGTTTACAGTAATGTCAAATCCTTGAAGGATATTAGACAAGTGAGTTGAACAGCGGCAGATGCACATGACGTACTAAGAAATTGAATATCTCTTCCGTTTCCGGGATTTGTATCGTACCTACGTATTAAGACACGCACGCACACACGTGCCATTTGATTATTTTCCGGGAGTAGCTGTCAAACTCATTGGTGCATCTACGTGCAGAGGTTTTAAGCTCAACGTTTTTTTTTTCCGCCGCCCCCTCAATGCGCATTTATCCCCCTTCAATCTTTATTTAGTTTGTGTTCTTTGAGTTTCCGTAAGTTGCCTGCTTCGTCCTCGTCGTCTTCGCGCTAACGAATCGCGCCACTCACATGCCGCGCATGTTGGCATAAGCTAGCAGATTCGTTACTTTGGCGGCGGCAAACGCATGTGCACCCCTCGGATTTTAAGAGCGTGTTTAGCATTTGTGTACACAGCTTTCGCGCGTGATGCACGTGGAATGCGGCGGCGATGGCGGCAAGCGATCGATTTGGCAGGCACGTGCACTTTGCCTGCACGTCAAACGCTTTGAAGATTTTCTGCGGCGTCGAGCGATGTGAATCGACGTGCGTTTCAATATGCATGCGAACGCACTTACTTTTAAGTCGTTGCCGCCGTCGTTTTTGCCCCTGCGTCGCGCAGCTAAATGATTTGGCGGCAAACTCCATGCGGAGCCGAGGCCGCGCGCGCTTTACTCGTTAGTGGGCTGAATGGCGTCGGCGCAAATTGAATTTGTCTCGCCTTTTTTCGCCCGAGCCTTGATTTTAATAGATTAGACGTGCAATGTAAACGTTTTTAAGATGAAATCCATCAGCATGTATTTGCATTTTTTAATGGTCTGCAAAGAGCACTCTCGAAAAAACATTGGTAACTTTTTGATCTTCTTGCACCTTCATTATTGCATGTTCAACGAACGGTTGGCTGAAGGAAAACGGTGATGTAGTGTTTGATATAGGAATAATAATTTCTAAACATTTCTGTTGACTCGGAATATTAGAATTCAGCTTTGCGCTTGTGCAAATTTTGCGGTGTGTGTATCTAGTTGAACAAATAGAAAATAGAAAACGCGAATCGGCAGAATGGTGGTGCAGCCGTCCGAGAAACAAAATAACGCGTTTGCATTGTAAAACATTGAAATTAGCAACCCTTTCCTTCCGTATTGCAACAGCTAATCCGTGCGCACGCATTGGTAGACTATGTAGTTAATAAGAAATATAAACACAAGTCGGATTTTCGGCGGCTAAATTAAGGAGGAAGGGTTGTTAATGCCCCGTCGAATTGTTGCTTTGTATGCGAAGGGTTTGGCGGCCAGACGACGAGAGCTAAGAGAGATCTCTATATAAATTTCGCACCCGCGGACAATCTGATTATGTGTCTTAAATAAAATAACCAGATTTGTACCACCCGCCGACTAATACAATTAGTCATTGTTCAAATAACGGCAGCGCGTGCGGTGATGGTTTAGTTTATTATGAAAAATACAGCATTTGTTTATGGCGATGTGTGAATTATTCGAATTGATGTTTAATTGCTTTCGAATTCATTTAAAGCGATTGAAACGGCCGGAATAAAATGCATTTCAATTTCGGCATGCGAAAAAATTCAAACGAGAATTGCGGTTGCGCTCTATTCATTGTGCTGCGCTTTTGCAATAAACGTTCAGTCGCGCATTGCACCAGTGACGATCGGCGGGGGCGGCGGTGTGATTGAATCATGCCGAGATTTTCCAATTACGCATTTAATTTACACGTTTTGCGATGGCCAAACGCAGAGGTGCGAGCAGGAGGACGATACGAATTGATCAGTGTAGGAAGAGGATATTTGCATGCAGCTTCGGTCTTCTTCATGCGTTTCGTGAATCGATTTTAATTGAATCTCTGTTACTGCAATACGTACATTCATAACCTGCTTGATGACAATTTATACTGTGAATTTCAATATTTCTCTGCGTAATTTACAAACTACTGATGGTATTATTCTAGTAGTCGTTTGATGAATTGATTATAAAGTTTAAGAAGTAAGCGGGGGAGTTGGTGATTGAGATGATTATGAGAACACTTTGTATATTTTATGAATTTAACGCGGATACGCATGAATGCGCATGCAATGAATATAGGTACATTTCGGCTTGTCCAAATACGTTCCGGAGCTTGCGTGCATATCGTGTGTGCATTCGGTTTCGTCATCAGCGTCGGCGGTTCGTGCGGCGGCGTGCCATGCAATGTAATGAGAGACAAACGTATAGCACACAACGCTGCCGGGGAAATTCGCACGAACATGCATTTCGCAGCCGATTGAGATATGTCGCAGCGATACGTGTTTCCACTACGTGCACGCGCGATTCATTCACCCTCGGAAAAAGTGTACAACGCATTGAGAAAACTTACATTTGCTCGTGTGTGCTCAAACTAATTAGCGCTGCTCAATTATAGGCCTTCGGCTGTTGTCCCTGTCGCGCGACACGTTTGCTTCTTTGTGCTCCTATCGGGGGGAGAGATGAATCGACGGGCCTCGTAATCCTTTGAATTGCCATTGCGAACATGGACGCACAAATCTATCCGGCGCGTACAATGTATCCACATTTATATAACCATTCAACCATGTAACCAAGTGTTAATCATTTTACCCTTTCATCTCTTGTTTCGATAATTTTGCGGGCGATTGAAATAGAAAAAGCGAGCAGAGAGAGATCCTGCTGGATAAAAAGGAGCGATTGAAATTACGTTTAAAATCGAACGTAGGTGTAGCGAATCGAAGTTGCGTTTGACTTGCGTGTGGGTGGCAATCAACCGGAAAAACTACACGTCAATCGAAATTACGTGTACACGATGAAGATGGCAATTCGCACGCGTAGATTTACTTACCTGAGGACTATTTGGCTATTGTTCTTGACGTGCACGTGCACGCATAGGTGTGGGTGTTAGAAATGCACTTAATGCGAATTACACATGACATGTTACTTCCGTAACCATTTGATTTAAGTTGCAAATGAAAAAAAAAGATCAAACCAGAAATTCCAAAATGTGGAATTTCTGTCATTTAGTTGATTGCTTTTTAGAAAATACTTTAGTAGGTGCTCAGTTTAAATTTGAAGTAAAGATGATTTTGTATGGGTAGAAAAGCATATTGTACATGTGACAGGATACGGTTCAATCTAATTTGCGATGTCATGATACTGGCAGAGATGCGCGTCGACTGCATCCTGGGAAGATGGACAGATGTGTTGACCCGTCTAATGGAAGCATCATGTCATCCGAATAGCGAACGAGCACGTTTTTCTTCAACGACGAACTATCGAAGAGAGAACCGACTCTCTTTTCTCATGTCTTTAGCGACCTCTGCGGTTATGCACTTACCTTAAGTCTATTTGCATTCACTCACAATTTAACACAAGCCGGCTTTTCAAAAATACTCATTTTCATTGAATGAATTATTCATTTAGATATTTGTTGCAAGTTAGATAATTACAAAAGTATTTCCATTGAGTCTCTCGACTTTTACGTTGCATTTGCATTGAAAGAACATTAGATGTACGAAATACGGTTGGTTGGTTGGCTGGTTGGTTGGAAAAGCAGATCAATAGTATTAATATGAAAGGCAGGAAGACCGTACAAGGATATGCGCGCGGTAAGAAAATGTGCAGAGCGGAAAGCGTCAATTATCCGCACGCAATTGTATCGTTCTTCACTATTAGTGCGCGCACATTGAAAATTTCCTTTCTCTCCCCCATTTAAACTGTATTATTTTCCGGGTAATATTCCCGCGCCGGTCACGTCCTTTTTGCTATTTGTATACACGTACAGGGTATTAAGTAATGCGCCAAAGAAAATAATTAAAATTAAATGAGTATTCTATCGCGCGAAGTGCATGCTGTACCTAGTTGGGTTGGGTAATTTGTGCAACTCGTGAATTTCTTGAATTAATGCTATGCTAGCATTCACGATTGCAATGCGAGCCGCGAGAGTGGATGAAGAGTGGCCGATTAATTATCCAACGCATGTGAAATGATTAGAATATCTCCGACTGCGGGGGTGGGCGATGGTGCTCGCCGGAGCGGGTTCGGCGATGGCGGACGTTGCACGCATTCAATACTTGTGGGGTGGCGGTTGGTGCGAGCGTGAGCCGAGTGTGGCGCGTTTAAAATTGAACATTCCAACAATTAATTCCATAATTTGCATTCGCCCAAAGGGGTTCCGCGTTTCATCTGCGTTTTCAAGTGGGGGCGGCGGCAATATTCATTTAGACGAACTAATAAGAGAGAGGGCCTTCTTCAAAGTTGATTGAATTTTCATTTGTAAATTCGATTATCCGCAGATAAAAATACATAAAACATCAAAGACTAATCCCTCAATTTTAAATTAGGGTATTTTGCAATATTAAATGTGTCACTTTTGGCGGACGAGTAAGATATGATCAATTAATCAGTAATTAGTATGACAATCACTAATAGAATGAGGGATGAGACGTCAACGACTTAAATATCGTGTAAATATTGAGTTGAAGATGAGGCGAAAGACCCCTTGTCATTGGAGGGATGCAATGGATGCTCTTATCATAAGAGTGATGAGCACGTAATACGATAGTTGGCACTGGACCGAAACCATCCCCTCTGCGCTCTTTGCGACCACTCATTTTTGTCGCAATACAACGACAACGATCCTTCGTCATTGAATTCCATTTATCTAATGTGCGCTTAACGCTGATAACGATTAATGACGTTTGCATGTACCTCCATCAAACGCGATGACATTTTGAAATAACTTGTTCATTACGATTTTCAATTCATGGTTTCCGTACACTTTCAAGTAAACACATGCAATGAGAGAAATTGATAATACATATTGGTAATTAATGATTTTGCTTAATTAATTGAAGCAGTAACTAAACGCAAAATGAAAATTGAAATATTTAGTGCGCAGAGTGATGGCTTTAATTAAATATTTTTTATTGCATTATTAACTATTAAGGTTTGATGCATATTTAGCACATAATTAATTCGCTATTCGGTACATCATCATCATTATCATCATAGAGCTGATAAATTATAAATTAATAATCATTCGCACTATATTATTCCATTTCGTTGGAATACATAATTAATAACAGGTTATATTAATGTTTTGGCTCTCATGACATATTCGAAATCAGTTTGAATCCGAAAATAAGCTGCAACCTTATCCTTCGTGTAGTTTCAGGACACACGTCTATTCCTATCTATCGAAGGATTCGGCAATGTTGTCGGCTATCACATACAGATGTGTATAATGCCAAGGGTTAGCGGGTGCGTGCGACGCCTCTTTCGCGTAGTGCACACTAAATATTCCAAGTTGCCTTGTTGGCCCCCCCGGAAACCTTGCCGCCCGCCCCGAACCTGTCACGCGCGCACATGGCGAACGCCTTAATTAAATCCTCGCTAACCCACTGAACGTTCCGGGAACGAACAAACAAAAATGAGCACGTAAGAACAATAAGAGATCATCCCCCATATATTGCATAAGGGAAGCATGTGACCCAGCACTGTCCATTCCTGTCGAATATAGTTAGACGTCCTGATGAGCATGTGACTCTCAGAATAAGTGCATAGCGATGTCCGATGTCATTGCGAGGGGAGTTTTGCAATCAAGCAATTGATGAGAAATGCATTAGCAAATTTATGTAGTTCTTGCGATTACTTTTATACCAAGGGAGGAATCTATTTCTGGGTTGAAATCAGCATCGATGCATTATCACTCTGTTGTGAGGCATACATTAACGAATCAATTTCAATGAAGGGTTGCATCAGCATGACGACGATCAACCTGTTTAGTATTATAATCCAACGCAGCAATCCACGCTGATAGCGCACGTCAACTGACAGTCAGCTGTATTCACAGCCAGCGATGCGCAAAGAATTGAAACAATGAGCTATCTCTGTATTCGTGCATATATCATCAAAGTAATGCAGCAACGCCGCGCCGCCGTTCATACCCTCATCTAACAATGACTGCAAATGATATGATTTTTGCACGCAGCCATCCAAAATCCTTTTCGAACGCTCTCAATTCATGCGTTAAAATAATCCCTGCATTATATATGCATTATGTATAAATATGCAAATAGATTATCATATCAATTATGACAATTCCAATGCCCCATGAGGGTGGTTTTATTAATTTGCAATACGATATTATTAAATGGTGAAAAATTTCAAAAAGTTAAAAGTTGCATTTAAAAATCTTGGTTTTATCGTGCATTAGAAGGAACATAAAAAGTAAGCAGCCTCTTCCTGCAGGAAGATAATGAGAAAAGTTAGAGACTTACAAGCATAACCGTATACTTAGTCACTTAGCACACGCGGAGTTTGGTCATCTAGCGTATTTTTTTCTCTCTTCGACTAAGGGTTGTTGGATACAAAGTTACCAACGAACCACGGTGTTTTTTTGGTCTTTATGGCTGGGTGTGTTTCGGATGGTTGAAATTTA
This sequence comes from Aleochara curtula, assembly GCA_963978815.1. Classification (NCBI taxonomy): domain Eukaryota; kingdom Metazoa; phylum Arthropoda; class Insecta; order Coleoptera; family Staphylinidae; genus Aleochara; species Aleochara curtula. Next base: position 8,323,295 of record OZ022221.1, on the reverse strand, counting down.
TAACACTTGCGCTTTAATTAACTAGTTGTAATTTTATTTTTATCTTGATAAAGCTTAGATATTGACGAAGTAAGAAAGATGAAATTTCGTAACATTTGCTTTCCGGAAATGTCGTGACGGGGAAGAATAAGTTGGCGAAAAAATATATATCTGCACGACTGCGCACATTTTTGGCAAAATGGCACATGCCTCTTCAAGTTGTTCGGATGGACGCTAATTCAATTTAATGTCTCGTGCAAGAGCAACTCTTTCCACTCTGATTCCCCACGAGATTACCTTCTTGCTTCTTGTTCCTCATTTCATTCCCTTATTCGACGGTTATTCTCTGATATTTGGCCGCTGTTTGGCTATGCGCGAAGACAGCGCACGTTATGTCCCTTTTGCAATTTATATGAAGCTGAAACAATAAAACGAATTCTTTTTTAGAGCGCACAATAAAATCAATTACAACTTTATGGCCCAACTTTATGTAACTTTCTACTCTTGACATTTTTATTTGCCGTCTGACTTTCAATATGTGTGTTGAACATTACGCGAAAAATAGAAGAAGAAGAAGAAGAAGGAGATCTCTCGTGTGTGGCAATAATCTAAGTGGCTCTCATGCATTAAAACGTTCAATGCGAAGATGTCGTTTGTATGGTAAACGTGGTGCATTCATCGCCTCATTGTAATACAATGAACGGAGCGAGCGTGTAGAAGAAGAGTGAATTGCTTGTGGCTCTCGGTGCTCTTCCAGCGAAACCAAACAGCACGCGTATATATTGAAGAAGTCCCTTTGCCTTCAGCAGGAATACGTTTGTTTATTAGGCGACGAACGCAAACAATCCGGGTTTGTTTATTTAGTCCGCGCGCGACAGGTTTACAACTCAATAGCATGCAGATTAAGCTTCCGTTTTGTTTGTCATTTTGCTCGCGCAACTAATGATGCTCTAGATTCTCGTGTCTATTCACTCTTTTCCGTTCAGATTAATTTTTAGAATTTAAATCTAGTCGCGAAATTACAGGAAATGTCTAAATAGCCAATATATTCGTGACGAGAAGTGCATAAAACATTCAAACCCTTATCACTATTGAGTTTGCTCGCCCTCTTTCCGGCTTCTGTCGTTTTCCTGCACGAAATTGTAGCCGCCTGCGACTGCGAAATATCTCTCGTACGTGATTGCGTGAGATTCTGTCAATGTCCAGTGCATGCTCAAAATTGAATTAAACAACCCTCAATGTCCATCTATCTAGTTTTCCACGTTTCTTTGAGCCCTCGCTCAAGTCGATCAGTTAGCTTAACTGTCGAAAAATTATATTGTATGGTGGATATTTTAGAAGTTTATGTAGGAAAAAACAATGGTTTTTTGCTGAGAAATAATTTGTCACGTTCGTCATGCTGGCGGCTGGTGGCGGCAGTAACGGCAGTAATGGCATCAATTGCAACACGGCCATAATGCGTAATGACATTTTGCGCAGGACGCAACTATCGAAATTAAATTTGCGCAGCATTCGTTTGGCCGCGTTGCGTTGTAAGGGCGCGTAACTGAATTTTATGCTCGCTGTAACCCTTTCGCTCGTTCGGCTCATTCGCGTGAATGGTGCAATCGCACAACAGTTCTCTAATGCATTTTTTTCGGTGCTCAGAGGGCGCAGAACACATGCCTGAACGTTTCTACTTTTTGCAATTTCATTACGTGTTAGAAATTAATTTTCCGAGTGATAAACTTTCGCGGAAGAATTTCGGTGGGAATGTTTTATTAATTTCAAGCGTAATTAATTTTCACGTATTTACATAATACCTACCTACATAATAGTTGTTTCTTTTTCAAACAAAAATTTAATCAACGTTTGAAATCAATTTGTACGCGATATTAGCAAATCCGGTTTTTTACATGAAATACATTTAAGGCTGCTATAACCGTAAAATTTAACATCCTTGCGCGTTACTGTTTCATAACTTCCGGTTTGATTATGCTGTGCGTCGAATGGATATAATCCGAGAGCGAGAACGAGGCGATTAGCAAATTTGGAAATTTCGATCATTTCTATTTGGTGCCCGCGCATGTGATTTTATTGTTTGGATTTTAATTCGTTTCCGGGTTGTAAAAGCTAAACGCGAACGCGCTGCCGAGTTATTTGCGTTTAAGGAAGATCATGTTTACGGGCGGAGGTAGGACGAAAAGTAGTAATTCCTTATTCAGCCAGCAAACATTAAAAACGCAAGAGCACAACATGCACGGCGGAAAAAAGGGGATGGAAGGAAGTGGAGCACGAAAAACATCAAGATGCGGGCAAGCAAGAGTGCTTTTTTGTAGCCCAATTCACTTTTACTATTATGGCAAATAGAGTCAAGCATTGCATCGTGCAATCGTTGGATTAATTTTACATTTATTGTGAACACACGCGAATTGCGAAATGTATTTGAATTTTACGCTTATGCAGCGCACGATTTTAAGGGGTTGTATTGATTTATTACCAGTTTAATTGGAATTCACACTTTTCTTTAATTAAGCAACAGTGAGAGAAAGCGAATATTGAATTAGAGGTTTATTTTATCGATTGGCAAACATATTATTAGTTGATCCATTCTGTAAGCACGTTAAACGAGGGTATTAACAATCTGAAAACATAATATGAGTGGCAAAGCGAATTTTCGCAATTTTCCGCGCGCGCAAACACACAAAGTATATGCAAACACGTGCGGCAGAGTGTGTGCAAAACACAAGCATTAAATATTTTTCCATTATCGCGGGGATGACGCGCAAGAAGACGGCTTATTACGCGCAACAGAAAATGATAAATCGCGCGCGTGCAACAAACATGCGCGCTAATTAAAATGACGACGAGCGTCACATGCAAAAAGTCGACGTGCGCGGTGTAAAGCATATATATACATCAATGATGGCGGGCGCCTAATTTGCTCGAGCATAATCCATCATCATTCGCATCGTGCGAGCAAAACGCGCAAGGGATGCTTTTGACAAGCAGGCGTCTAGGCAAATTATTTTGGCTGTTATTACACTCGATATTTTCAAGCCTTTTTTACGCGCTGTGACACTTGAGCGCGATCAGAAAACATTTTGATTGCTTAAGCATGTGAGGATATTGATAAGAGTAAAGTGATATAGCTTTGCTGGGGGTTGAAGGGGGAACGGGGGGAAATGGCAAAGAGCTGGAAGCGAAAATATTGCGCATCATTGCGGCAAACGCATTCGGGGAGTCATCAACATTGCGGATCATTCGACTTTGCTGTTATTACAGAGATTTGTCTTCGATCCCCTATTGCAACCAAGGGTTGAAGATGTAGATACATCACTGGCATATAACCATCAAACTGATAGACTTTTCCCGCAATAAGCATTCCGCGCAAAATCGGAAAAACTATGTTGGCAATAAGAAGTTGCCAGAAAAACTTGACTTTTGCGGTTGCACGTTGAAAAAGTAGACTATTCATGATATTTTCAAGGGCGCCAGATTTGAGTATAATTAGAGAAGGGGTGTTTCAAAGTTTTTCGTTTTTGGGTCGATGTTTTAGCAAGGAATTTGCTTGACGTTGACATCACATTTAGTAACATAATAAATCGCCTTTTATGGGCAATGACAGTCGATCATGGAAGCTGGCTGGCTGGCTGGCTGGCTGGCGTGTTCGTAACCATAAATAAGCAACGACTTTGAGGGCCAGCCACCCCCGCCGTGGGGCTGTGTGAAAGTGAGAGGATGTGCACTGTGTGCCCTCGTTTACGCATATGGCGCCTGGCGAGGGTAAACGAATATAAATGACAGTATCGAATGGGAAATCTTACTAATCCGGCACGAATGCGTCGCGCCTCGATGAACTCGGTGGCCGTTAAGCCCACAATAATGATACCAGCGTGCTCCTGGAGACGATGCAGCAAGAAGAAGAAACAGCAGCCCGCAAGTGATTTCAGAAGGGCTTGCCGATCCTCTATTCTAATAGTTTCGTCCGCTCTTAAATCTCCTCCCGCCTTTTTGTGGCTGCACCCGAAGCACCAAGTCGTTGGCTGTGTGAAAGGTTCATTTATCATTTTTTGTAAAGCCACCCCTCACTGCTTAAAATCTTAAACTTTCAAAATTTCACTTGGCTTTGACGTTGCATTGCATGAATAATCTGAAATGTTTGGCTACTTTTATCATTAAAATCATCAAATTTATTCGCAATACATTCGCCGGTTTTTTCGGGGGCTGGGAGAGGCGGATAAAATGACATTTAATGCGGCCACGTGCAATGGTCGAAAGTCATCAGGACGTTAATTTGTAACATGCGCCCCATTTAATTAAAAGCCAGTTAGATGTAAAAGGGCGGCGCGCAATGCAAAAATTAGATTTAAAAATTTATCAAAACGAAGAGCGCGCGCGTTCGCTCTCAGGCGGAAATATAAAACGCGGCGCGATGTATAAATTTCCAGCGGCTGATAAGGGTAGCAGACGCACACTTTCGCCATCATTTCGTGACATTCCCGGCTGCCTTTGCGTAGCGCGTCATATTTCATTTGAAAATGCGCGGAAAACCGGAAAGTGTATCAGCGACCAACTCTCATCCCGCTGTCCACTGCGTGGGGTTGATTCAAATGTGTTATAAATTACAAGAGGGCAACACACGCACGTGCAAAACGCGATAAGCTTTTTGGCGAAGAGCACGTCGACTCAATTAAATTCGAAATGGTTGCGAAGTGCTTAAGCACGTTTACCAAATAAAAATATAAATACTCTTTGATTACACCAACGAATTTGCAAGTCACTTATGCTGATTCCCATTGCCCGGTTTTTTGTTGAGATAAGGCGGCTTAACGTGAAAGTTTAATTACTTCCTTATAAATTTAAAGAAATTTCGAATAATAGTAGAGTGGAGTGGAAATTGAGTCATCAAAGAGTTGAAGTAAAGCTTAAGCTAAAATGAAGCTACGGGCAAAGAGTTGATTATGGGTTCTTGGTACGAATTCCAACACTCACGTTCTCTACCTGTGGCTAACAGAGCCTTAATGATATATGATGATGATGCAGACGCTTGAACCACAAGTCAGCACTCGACGATCGTGAGCAGCACATACGAAGAAGCAGGAGAGAACTTTTACTTCATGCTTCCTCCTCCGCGTCGGCGTCGTCTTCATCGTGCGCTCCGCAGACTGCGAGCGGATCTTTCTTATTATTAAGTCATTAAAGTCGGACGATGCGTCGGCCGGTCACGCTTCCTCGACTTTTAATTGAACGCCACTCACCTATCATCAATGCATCGCATACTTAAACCAAGACGAGTTCGAGTTTTATGACTGGAAAAAAGTATTCTTTGCCCAAATATTTAACATTCCATGATTTTCGGAATTATGCGCTGGCAATGTAGCAAAATAATGGGAAAATATGCGGAAGGCAGAACTAAATAAACAGCGAGTTAAAATTGCAAAGAAATCTGCACGTGACATGTGCAAAAATCCGTGAAATGCAATTTTAACGCACGATGCAGTTTGCGGTTACGTCTTGTTTACGAAATTTTAATTTTAAAATGCGCAACGCAACGACGTTGAATATGGCTAGAGTGACACGAGTTTACAAGTTAATTTAAGAGCTTTTAGTCGGATTTATTTCAAGTTGTACAAAACGTGTTTGTTTGGTATTCGATCGACTGGGAGGCGTTTAAATGAAAGAAACACGTGAACAAGAACTGAAGAATACACATTCGTAGTCTTGAAAAGTGTTGACTGTTGAACGCATGGTTTTTGGCGTGTCTAGCGTGTAAAACTTGGACGATTTTAATTACTGCTTGTTTCACTAATGATCTTTTCTTTTGTTTCAGGCACTTTGTAAATCGGGCAAATGTTCTTAACCGACGTCAAAATGAACTTAAAAGTGCGCGTGCAATTTCTGGTTTTTCTCGTGTTTTTCCTGGAAGTCCATGTCCAATCCGTTGATGCATCGTGGGATCTGGAGAACGAACAAATTGATGAAGGTTAGTTTTTCCCACTTGTTTTCTCTTCTACTTGGACGCAAGTTGAACGCATCGTGAAATAAAATGCATTTCCGGGTATAATGGAATGGAATTCCGAGTATCTAAATAATTCGTAATGAATTTATTTATTTGGTGTGAACCACTTGTTAGAAGCTGGTGAATTTCTATATTTATTTCGCATTTGTTGTGAGCATCAGAAACACATGTATTTCCGCATGTAAATCATTCCGGGGCTAATCCAGCCGTACGCTCCGGTGACGTTTGAATATTTGTGGCGCCACTTCCGCTCCCACGCCAGCGCCGCCTCCGCCGGAAGACGGATGGCACTATACGCGGGGCGCACACGCCGGCAACTAGCATCTTAACATTTTTACAGCCCTCATAAATTTCGCATGTGCTTCTTTCGCGCGAATGTCACCGACGACGCAGGCGGCGCATTGTTTGTGATTACCGCTCGAATTGGCAATTCAGGTGCATTGATGATGCGCCAATAAGCTTCGCGATCCCATGAATATTTTATCGATTTATAGCTTTTTAAACATTTTATCGTCGCCATCCATACGCCAGTGCACGTTCGTCCGTGCGACACGCGCTAGTTTTCTTTGTTTCGAGTACCCACCTCCCGACGTCTTGCCGCCAACATCGACATCGTAAAACACGCTTGATTTATGCGGCAACGTGTTGAGATTGTTTTAATTTTACAGCTGCTCACTATGTGTATTCCCGTGTCATTTTTGATTTAAAATGTTGCACTGACTTCCCGCGCCGCGTTTTACGATTAATTCCAGCAAAGTATTAAAACTTTTGTCGTCATAGCATAAACCGCATAGGTGCATATAATTTTTGTACGCAAAAATACGTAAACTTAATTTAACCAGCTTGGCGAAATTGAATTATCTCTAAAATTGTGCGCGGCGCATAAAAAGCGACGGAACGATGCAATTTGGACGTTTGGTGCAATCTGCAGTAAACAGTTCGGTGTACGCGCACGTGTAATGCGCGTAACTAGACAATTATTAGTGAAACTCGGCGAGCACCTCGCGCATAAATTTCGTCAAACGGCCAACCCCGAATGCCCTTTAAACAATTTCTTTTAGGGCGGCACTGCGCTGAAACTAATTAAAAATTGTTGCTCTTTCGCCTGTAATTTCACGTCCATCCGGAGAGCGAGTGGACCACGCAGAGGGCGGCAAAGCAACAGTAACCCTTTCGTAGCGCAGTCGTGTCGTTACGAACCCCTCGCCGCGGCGGCGGTGCGCCGTAACAGCGTGTAATGCGGCTATAAAAATCCGTTTCATCAAAACTTGCTAACGCAAAGGGCGGGCGAGCAACCGAGCGGCGGTGGTTCGAGTTCGTTGCGCGCTTAAATTACCCAACAAACTTCTTACAACTGCACCGCCTCGGCTAATGTGGAAATATGACATTCAGTGCACATGCAATAACGCCACCCACCTGTGTGTTGTACACAATACACACACACACACACACATACACGTATGCATCATTCACGTTTTTGGACATTAAGTTGCTCTTCGGTAAAGGACTCGAGGGGGGTTGGGGTGGTCTTGTGCGCGTTGTCGAAACTAATGGCGATGCGTTGTCTCCCTATAAAACCAGATGTTACTCATGCGGCGCACCAAGGTGCTGGGACAGATCTCATTTCCATTCTAAACCCCCAACCCCCAAGCCCCCCGGTATCTCATACATGTATCTTTACTTGCGTTTGTACGCGCATCGGGGAAGGACACACATTTGCGTATTTATGCCGTTCGACGGCAGTTGAAGTGCGCACACATGTCGTGCTGAATGCTCTTTGGAGCTTTAGAAGGATACAAACCCAACGCAAAATGATGGTCAACGAAAATCCTTTTTGGGGGGAGTTGAATTATACATTATGACATTGTAGTGTCCCGAAGGATGGCACTGAAAAATCTTGGTATTATTAATTTATTATTTGATTAGAAAGCCGGAAGAGTACGGGTGTATTTTTCTTGAAGAAATCTTGGTCTTTGTAGTGCAAAGTTAGCCATGAGTTCATTGTTTTCGCAATAAAGTTGTCGGTTCACGTCTGGTGAGTTTCGGGACACATTCATTGCGAACTTGCGCGAAATACAATAGCGCGAAATTCGGAAGGCAGGCGAGCAAATCGTGCGCGTGCACTAGGCAAACCTATTTATTTAGCATCTCGAAGCTACCGGGAGCGAGCAGTGTTTGCCGAAGCGAATGGAGCGCACCCCTAATGTGTGTACTGATAACAAATCCGAGAATTGAGCCGATTTGCTCGGCTAATGCATGTGCCACTGCCACCGCCACCTCGACAATTCCGCGTTATGATCTTCCGCCGCCGCCTCGCCTCCTGCTTGAAGACGTTATTTACGCGTGCGCCCTTTGCGCTTAAGTAATCTCTAATTCGAAGTGTCGTAATTTCGCGTTGCGCCATGAATAATATTCTTAGAACAACATTAAGAAGAGGGAACGGAATGCCCATGGACGTGGTGCGGGCGCGGAAAAGAGAGGGTAAAGGGATGATTATCAAGCGGGACTGGCACTTGAGTGATGTGCCAAGTTCAAGAAAGGCCTTACGAAAACAACAAGTGGACTTGGACTTGGGGAATGCCTGATAATTGCATTCAAACTCTATATACGCCGCCGTCTTGTTGGCGGGCCGTGTGCAAAATCTATTGCCGCTGCATGCATTCGTCCTTCGTTCGGGTTTGTGCAACGCGGCCGGAATAAAAGGGGAATAAGCGTGCCGCACGGCCTTAGGGGGCGGCGAGATTCCAGCGTTGCGCTGCTGCGTTGTTGAATATTTGAAATTGCGCGTGCACGAGTTAGAGGTGTCAAATAAACTATCCGCGGTATGTGGCAAAGTGAAAAATACCTTCCGCCGCCCCTAAAGCGAGCGCACTGCTAAACAAGCAGCAGCAGCAGCAAGATCACTGAAATTTACCTATGTTTACGTACATATTGGTTACGCTCGCCGAATGCTAATCAACGAATTTTTGCATTCGCGCTCAACCGCCCCTCGAGAGCGAGCGAGCTGCGCACGTATCTCGTAAAGTATACTCGTGTACGGAATGAAATTTCAACTTTTGCTAACCACTTAAATTTTCCGCGTTTTTCTTTCATTTTTTCCACCATCGCCAAATTTTCGAGCGCAACCGTGAAAAGTCAAGCGAGTAAAATAGTTCCTTAGTCGCTTTTTGATGTTTCATCAAACAGCAATTTCGCTCACATTTTCTTTTTTCTTCGCATTGTTGTTTGTGCAAGAAACATGCACTTTTCGTACAGCGTTCACCGACTGATGATGCACTTTGCGAAGCATGATTAAACCGTGGCCCAATTTCGGAGCGCAAGCAAAAGATGCACAAAGTTTGAACGCAGGCTTTTAGGTGGAAAGCCAAAAATGCGCAAAGCGGTTACCCTCGAATGCGCTGCGCAAATATCCGCCGCGAAATAAATAGGAGGAAACTTATAGATTTCCCGAACGCACGCGTACGTGCATTACGTGCACGTGAATATTTCATGTGCATCAAATGGAAAAATTTTCTTCCTGCTTTCATTTCGCTGCCGCTTCGGATGTCATTGAAAATAATATTCAATTTAGATCATAATTATAATTTAGTTGCGTAAATCGTGCATGATAATAAACAAAAAATAACGAGTTGTTGGAAAAAGCCCATTGAATATTTATGATGAGTTAGGAGCAAGCATTAATGCGATGATACACTGGACGCCGGCAAAGTTTTTAGCGGCTCTCGCGGCTTTTATGCCGAGAGCCATGGTGCGGCGAGAAGTTGGGAATCGGCCAAGCGTGCAAAAGCCTTCGCCGCCACCGCCGATCGCAAAGCTCGGCTAAATATTGTTTTTTGTATTTGCACCGCCCGCGTATTCCAGGGATGTGCACGGGATGCAATTCAGCATCTCATCTGCGCTCTTGTTGCAGGCCAAACAAGCAGAAGCTTTGGCCGAGCAAAAAATAGGAGGGCAGGCCAAGCGCGAGAGTGTGTTCAGCTCATTGAAGCCGGCTGGATTTGTGCTTGTTGGGGCACGAGCAACTGCCGCCCCCAACGCGTTGCGGGTGCATGTGTGCGGAACGCTAATCCGCTCCAACTAAAAATTATTAACGTCGCCCGGCGCGCCACGTGTCGTTTTATTTTTGCGCATATGCTTAGCGTTCATCCGGCTGGAAACATTTAAATATCTTCCTCTCGGCTTTGCTCTTCCAGCGCGAATAAAACGAGTACTTGTTCGTATCGTTGCATTCAATTATCTCCAAAAACCGTAGGTACTTGATTTATTCGCAAATTTACTTACAATTTGCCGCTTTTTCTATTTGAAATATCTTCCAATCAACAAGACCGAAACAGTTTATCTCTTCCACATTCAACACAGCAGCGCACAGACGCTCCCTCGGGAATTTTTCGATATCTTTGCAAACACGTTTTCATTACGTTTCCATTTACGTTCAGTTTCAAGCTATTAACGCGCGTCAAAACGGGAAAATGAAAGAGTAGTGTGTTATCTGTGGTAGACGGTTAAATAAGTTGGAAAATTTTATGATAACACTGGGTATTAGTTAATAATAAATGCATATTTCATTGATGAAATGCACTTGATCGTGCGTGACGAGCCAATAAATCGTTGAAAGAATGCCACGTCACGTCCATGCGGTGTAAATGCGACAGGCAAAGTAATATGTCGCGCTCGCACGATTCCAGGCGAGTGTCACTGATGAGCGTGCGGGGGGAGAGAACGGGAGGCGGACGCATGGGCGGCAAAGGTGATTCATTTAGTGTCACTCAGATGGCTGGTAAATAAATCAGGATGATCTAAACGGCAGCCCGTGCTGGACGTACAAACACACGTGTAGCGCACGTACGTGTATTGAAGCGGGAAGCAGCAGGAATCGCAAGGAGATGCGGATAAGGTACAGGCGAAGGATATTGCTTGTTTGCGATGTGCGATCAAAGAGAAGGGTCAGTTCGCGACGGCGGTAGCGGCAGCGGCATGCGATCCCTGAAGGACGATCCTGAAATGTCAGTCAAACGTAAACTGCTATAACTTACATCCCATTGCCGCTGCCTGCACGGACGCGCGCAAGTGGAACAAATATTTTTACAAAGTTTAACAATAACATTTGCTCATGGGAAATCGACGAAATCCCATTCGGTCTTCGCGACTGTTTCGTCGTCATTGCGCGCTTAAAAGAGCGCAGCGAACAGGATAATAAAACTATTTTTACAACTTGAATTTGTTGACAATATGCTCGCTAAAAAACTTTTTGATTCGGAAGCAGCAAGCCGAACAATGATAACGCGAATATATTTCGAAAGGGTGGCTGGTTTGGTGTGTTGCATTGTAATTTGAGATGGTACAAGAACTATAATGTTGCGATAAACTTTTTGCTGTAATTGCGCATCGTCCTCGATTATCCTGAACGGCATTATCCTGGCGGCGAAGGACCACGCATAAATTTCATCAATATACGCAGCGTTTCGGTAATTACAAAACCGGCAGACTAATTAACGATGCGATGCGGAATGTAATTAGGCCAGTGGTGTAATAATATTCCCCAGTTCGTTATGTGACCGCCTCCAATTTGCCGTCCAGCATATTTCAAATTAATAATTAGCATAGTATTTCGGCACATTTTTTAAATTAATAAACGGGGGGTGAATGAAGCAAATAGACAAATTTAAAGATTTCCATTTTGGATTCGGTCGAATGTAATGAGTTTGCCGAAATTTGGGCCGTGCTGCACAAAAACGAAACGTTCGAAACGCAATCTATGATCCTGCTGGGAGCGGCATGCCACCTACGCCAATAAAACAGGATCAGGAGTATGGCGAACTCCTGGAAGCAAAGACGGCGGCTATAAAATGAACACTGGTAAGCTCTGTTCCTCCTTCGGGATCGCATCCAGGCGCCTGCTACGCGCCGATTTCAATGGTTTAGCGCGCGCGCGACGGGAATTGTCCTAGTTTTAGTAATGCGTAGCTCTCTACCGATGTGGCTATGAAGCCAATCCGCCCGCCAAATTCATCCTTTTTCATTTCGTTTTCATTCCTTACGGTTTTTCATCATACAGCCCACTTCACCGTCGTCTAAACGTAATATTCTGATTGATTGATTTCAATCACAATAAAAAAATATACGAGATTTCTTTAAACTCTCTGTAAAACGTACTTACTGTAGACAATTTTAGTCTCTGCGCGCATTAATTAAATTATTAATTAACACATGAAACACACGAAATTATGACACAAAGTAAAAGCGGCTTAGAAAAGGCAGGAAAAACTAGGATAACCTAGTAATGCAAAAGTAGACAACAAAAGGAATAACAATATGTTGAAAATCCACTCGCGCACTGCTTATTATGCAAAGTTGCATTCATTTCAAGCCGAATTAAATTTGCAACCCCGAAATATAATGCATCCCTTTCGGTATATACCACGTGAATAAAACCCTTTCTGCAACAGTCGTGACTAAAGAAAATCCAGAAATTCCCTGCAGCTAATTAAACCGCATTACAATTTGTGACCGCAGGAAAAAGCGAAGGAACTTGCAGGTAGCTGGCGTGGATTAAAATGGGGAAGGAAAAAAATAATGACAAAAGAACTCCTTGGCGGTAAGACGTACGAAGTCAAACGCAGCTGCCATCATGGCGAGACACAAAAGTTAATAGAGAGTCGAGAAGGGTAGTAGGAAAAAACAAAAGACACTTTGACACTTTCTAATTTGTTATGCACCGCTCGTTGTTTTATGCGTCCGTGTTGCAATTTAGCTTAGCTATCCTGGCCACGAGCACAGCTCTCTAATTTCAACAAAAAACCATCCTGAATTCTTGTCTTGATTAAAGCATTTTTTTTTTCAACTGGCGAAGGAGTTTGTGGAAAATATGATAATATTTTTATATGGGATATTTCAGTGAATTAATTATTCTGAGCGAAACGTTAAATGTTGCCAACTAAAGTATATTATTTTTAGTCCTGAGGGCATTGAATCATTACTTTATTTATACATTTCTATTAGGGCTTCTGAGCGCTGAGAGGCTTAATCCTGGTCGTTTGGCCATGAGTAAGAGGCAGGAGTGGTTGGGTGGTTTGGGGTTGGTTTGCCTTTATCTCATCGTGCGCACAATGCCCAGCTTTAGTGTGCTTCCCTTATTATTATTATTATTATATCTGTATTCGCTAAATCTGTCAGCGCGCATGTAATGGCGACTTTGATCTCTACATGCCAAGGGCTTCGATATTACCTAATATTTACCTAATAACACCCAATCCGGGAATAGTAGTGCCAGTCTCCTTTACACCGCATGCATCTCAAACGTATCACACGAATAATTAGAGATGCCAAATTAGTGATAAGTAATTATTATTCAAGACTACCAAATTGACCGTGTAAATAATCTCGTGGCGCATTTCAATGTTATCAACCATGCAGGTCATTATTAATTATTACACCTGAAGATTTACTTTGGAAATTGGGGAATTGAAGATAGGATATTCTAATTAACATTTGATTTATTGAAAGACATAATTGTAAAGGATTAAAGTATAATGAAATTACATAAAATGCGCAGCGGGTAAGAAAAATGGGTTAATTTTTGAACATTACTTACATACTACAGTAGGTAGCTACCTAAATTTTAGGTTAATTTCATGGGGTTTCTCCCTTAAGAACTCGTTGGCTTGAAAATGGATGATTTAATCAGTCCTCTACCGAATAACGAAATTATATTGTTGCTATTACGCCTTGCGTTCCGGAATTAAACATGAACACACATAAGGACGATGAAGGAAGAGAGCGCGCGCAAAAATATGCGGTGCGGTCGCTCCGCCGAACAATTTGAATGGATAATGTAATTAACAAACCGTGCCGCACACAAAACCGTTGAGCAAATACCTACATATTTTTGACCTTCATCCATGCACCAATTAAATTTTCATTTATTGCACGAACATCATCTTCACCTACTCACCCATTTTCACCAAATTTCCCCAAACACTTTACGCGCATAATTTTCCATTTTCCTCGTAAAAATTAATATGTTTACCATGCTCGTGTATGACTTTCACGTTATTTCCAATTATTAAACATTATTTTTTATTTGGGGGGCATGAAAATTGTGCGCTGATACAAAATTGTGAAAATTTAAAGCAAGCGGTTTAGCATACTTTAAGCCGAGGCAATTAACTTGAATTTTAATGGTGTAATTATAATGATACTTTGCACTGCGTCTTGCACACGAAGGAGCGCACTACAGCCAAGCCACATTACACCCACAAAATATCCTTTGTACTTCAGGACGCAGGATCAACGCGCTTGCTCGCTTGCTTGCTCGCTCGCCAGGCATGATGCAAAGCGCTGGTGAATAAAGAAGCCTGAGGTAAAAGAAATTAATTAAAATCCCTTTTGTACGTGCGCACGTTTTGCGACCGGTGCGTTAAATCTTAGCATAAACACGTGTACCATGGCATTTTCGCGCAAAATGTTTTACGTATAGATAATTTAAGGAAATTACAGCTGAAAAATGTATGAAGCATAAACGCATGCTAATTCTTTGCATCAGAAATTTATGTCTTTAATGAGGCTGATTTTATTGTACAGTAAACGAAAATTTTTACAAACAGGAGAATTAATTTCTAAAACGTGATTAAAATATTTTTATTCGCACAAAATCACAAATTACAATCTTAGAACTAAAGCGTTAATTATTTCGGTATTTAGCCGGTATGCCTAATGTATTCAGAGCTTATTCGACTGAAATGTGTGCAATTAAAGCGCAAAAAACGTTGCCTAATTGCAGCATCAATCTGACGCGATTGTAATTAGTGTTTCAACACCTCTCTCATCTCATTTACGCGATGCGCATTTACACGCCTTGTATTCACATTCATTACAAGTTATTGTTTCATCCTTATAGCTAGTAGCGTTTAATTAAAATGCATAAATGTCGCCTATTTTAGCCTCTTTGGCAATTAGCGACATTTTATTGAATCAAATTAATTTATTTAAACAGATTCAAATACAATGAATTCCATTACAATTTATCATTTCAATGATGAATTTTAATTTGCGGCACGATTTTGGTTATCCTATTTTTTCTATTAAGAACTTAATTATTTACCAAAAAATAATTATGCGCAATATTAAAATGTTAAATCGAATATTAAAATATTCATTACAGCGATTTCATTATTGCAAAACAAGATATATTCACACATTAATAAAAGCAAGTAATTATGTTATTAAACCTAATATATTTATTTGAATAAATAAAATAATAACGGTGCAACTAGAATATCAAAATTGCAGTAAAATGTAGTTATTGACGTAAACTCATATAATAAATATAATAAAATAAAATTTCAATATCGCAAAAGTATAATAAATTCATCGTAATTTCATACGGATCGAATCGCTGTCGTAAAATGACGGTGCAATTCATTAAATATTTGTATTATATTGACATTCTTCTTCTTGATAAGCCAGCCAGCCTCTGACTGGAGCGGAAACGATCGAGTTAATTCAGGCGGAAGTGCATTTTATTGAACAGTTCAACTATGCGTCATTAACTTACATATGATATTAAATTCGGTCTAGAATAAATAGTTATGGATCATGAATATAAATTATAAATTTCACTGAATTATGTGCAATAAAATTAATTTCCTGCTTTTTGTTTCAGGTATGTAATTTCGATTCTACGAATTTCATATTTCATATTGCGCCCAACAAAAAATGTAAGTTGAAAATTTAGTATTTACGCAAGAGAGGGCGGAAATCATTTGTTTATTGAACAGTTAATAAACAATCAGCAAACATTTACGAACGCTCGTCAGATAGTAATGATTATTGTGGTTGCGGAATGGACGAGCAAGAAGCAAAACGGATAAACACACAGACAGAAATTTACCGCAAGACCGGGCGGCCGTTACCGCCTCTCGTCTTCCTGAAATGCCAGAAACTCATCATTGACGACTTGCTTGAGCGCGCCGCGCCGCCCGCCATACGGTCAGAACACTTATGTTTACATTTCCATTTGCAATTCATATTCGTGTTTAAACTCACCGCCGCCGCCGCCGCCCTATTGCCACCCCAGCTGCGATCGTATGCCCCGCCGACCGCACTTACAAATCGTCAAAATGTGAGCGAAACTATGCGGTAAACTTGAAACCTTCATTTCGATTTCCATACCTCGAAACGCTCTCTGATGTCTGATCATCATCATCATCGTTGTAGTGTGGCCAGAATTTAATTAAAATTAATTAAACCGCATATGCCATATACAGTATAGAATTACAAATCGTACGCCGTCCAACACGTCATACGAGAAGAGCACTCATTGTGAGAAAAATAATTTTAAAACGTGTTTTTATTTAATTTTCGTTCGCAACATTTTTTGCATGAATTGTTCGAATGGTACAAGCATTGATCGTATTTTTAATTACACTCAACGTGAACCCAAGGAGCACTCAAGGGTGGCGGCAAAAATGAGCCTCTTAGTTTTAAGTAACTTTTGCAATGTCTTCAATTATTAATGCTTCTTACTTCTTCTTCGTCTTCTTCTCTTCCCTGTCGCGTTCTGCGCTTGATGTTTTCCTGAATTTTCGTGTCCCTGGGAATTAAAAATACTTTAATGATGCTTCTTCAATGCGTACAAAACTCGCAAAAAGTTACTGAATTTTTGAGCTGGAGGGTGAAAAGTAAAATATTTTCTATTTCATGATATTTTCGGGCGAATTGCGTAACCTTTGCAACACGAAGCGTTGGACATAAACTAGCCAGAGATAAGCTGTACGTAAACAAAGAGGCGGCAGAAGACATGGCGGTCGTGCACGATGAGAATCTTATCTAGTAATTAGGAGGAGACGAAGTCGCATCTCCCTCGCCGAGGGCGGCTGCTTTTGGGAGACTATCATCATCATTGCAGCGCGAGTTTATGTCTTTTTCAAATTACTTACACACCTTTGCTCCAGCAGCGGTGGCGGTGGTGGCGGCGGTGACAGCGTCGAGCAATGGGCGGCACTCTAATCCCAAACTTACGTGCCTTCAAACAAGGCACTCAGCAGGCGCACTGCGGTTTCGCATCAGTGCATATTGGCATTGTACTCATCATCTCTTCGCGTCGCATCGTATCGCATCGACATACACACAAGAGACACGTTCTTCTTATTTATGCAGTCGCCGCCGCTGCCGCCGCCTCCAGCATTTGCGACACAACGCGAGCGTTTCACACCTCCGCGTTTATCTTGCGTTTTATTACGCATTCAGCGGGTCGCTAATGCACCGCTCACGGAATTATTATGATGAAGCAAAGACGCGCTTTAAAATTCAACTTAATAGCAACTCATCAACCAACTCTCTCTTTGCAAAAATTTGCACGATTATTAAACAATAGCGCAGTGAATGAATGAATGAATGCATGCTGTTGACATGAGTTTGATTGCATTTGGCAATTATTTCGTATGATTAGAGACTTGCACAACAAGTGCAGTCAGTCGATTCGTCAAAAAATGAATTAATAAAGTATAAACCACAGTGCGCTCCGGTTTTGGTCGACTGCACGTGCAATTGAATAACCCACCTATCATAAGTTGTCAAATAAAGTTCAGAACGCAATTATCCGCCGCCGACAGAATTCGGGAGCGGCTGCGATTGATTGAAAACGCCAATCAACCACGAGTAGTAGGTAGTATGCATCATCATCACCATCATCGTCGGCGGCGGCAGCGTCGTCGACATGATCTACCTTTGTATGCGACTCAAAGACATGCCAAACTTGTCAAAGTCAAACAGTATGGCGGATGATACTCAACTGTCAAACAACAACTCAACCCCGTCTGTATCATTAAATATTTAAATAGGTTGTTGCCGCGCGCGTTTAAGTTAAAAATGACACTGAATTAATATTATCATCATTATTATATTATGTGCACGCATTCGATTTGGATCGAAGGGATGATAAGAGTGGCAGCGCACACACGCACCACCCGTATTGTCATAGACCTGATGAATTTAATTACAACATAATTGACGGTTATTATGCACATTAATGGACCTTGATTGGATATTAGACAATTGAATCCGTGGTGCGCTTGTGATGTGGGATGAACGTCAAAACCACCCCCGCGCGCGCGCATCCCTCAACCGCTGCGAATCTCTGCGCTCATAATTAATGTAGCGTGCGAAGCCGTCACGCGTTGCATTTGCCATGCCAACTCGAGCGTACATTACAAAGGAAATAATCGATAGTTATTAACAACTCATTGTCAATCTATGTTTTGGGAGAGTGAAAATTAACGCACTTTATTTATCACTCCACAAAAAATGGCAGAGAAAATGCATGAATATTTTAATATTCATATTCACACACGTTGACGTTATAACATTAAGTTTTATCTAACGGTTTATAGAGTTGCATACGTTGACGCTACGCCAGGGGCGGTGACAATTGCGAAAAGCGCGTCAGGAAAACATAAAAAGATAAGAGTTTAACGTTAAACACGCTGCGCGCATATTCGCTATCAATTTTTTCTATTCGCTATTTTACTATTTTACGCGTCGTATAAATGAATGCCGTGCAAAATATTTGCGAAAATAAACGTTAGCTAGCGCTTAACGCTCGTCATGAACGCATACGAAAACGTCATGAAACTGTCATGGAATTATGAAGCAAATATCATTTTTTAATTATTGCACAGCGCGCATGAATATTAACGTCACAAATTGTCCGAAAGTGGTGCGGCGCTGGCGCTCGACTTTTCCCAAGAGTGCAGCACGCCACAAGGGTTGCGGTCGTCCTGCCGTGGAACTGACACCTGCGGTGTTCTCCTGTTAATTTATGTACACGTTTGTCTCGCTAAATATGCAGGCGCTATTCTTTCGCAAGCCGCCACCCCCAGGCCCGCCGAGCTGATGATGAACAGCATGCGCGTCCAGTCATATGTCAAAACGTCTGGCGAAAATAAAAGCATGCAATAAACTGTACATAAATGCAACTAATTGTATTCCGTCGTGGTAGAACTAGACCGAATTAAATTAGTAAATGCTGTGTTTTTATTCGCTTTACGCAGCGCTTTTCGATAAGTACGAAATTGGTATTCTTTGCAGCTGATAAAACGTTATTGGAAATTGGCAATTAATTCTTGAATATTGCGCGCAAGTTTTAATTAACGCATTGCAAACACACAGTGTCTAATCGAAGGGCAATTTATTATTAATTAGTAAATAATAAGCGTAGGTACGCGTTTCAATTTTATTTGCGATACAAGCACAATATTTGACATTTCTATTGACGCATAAAAATCATTTTTCCGCGGAAAATCGAACGTGAAAAAATTGATGCAAATGTAAGCGACAGCGCTGTGAGTACCTACGCGGTTCTCTCTACTCGAGTGAAAATGTTTACACAAAATCAGCAAATACAATAAACATTTACAGCAGCAGCAGCAGCAGCAGTGCAAAATTCCATAGCGTGATACTTGAACGTTGCAAATCGAATAATTCGGCGTATTTTCGTTTGCATCCAAACGCAATTTGCAATACTCGTCCATCGCATATTGTTTCGCTCTTCTCACCTGGTCGATTGCACCGGCTTTCTGTTATTATTTAAAATTATTTTCCACTCAGTGTAATATTAGTTTATGCGCTCATATGATATTTTAATCAAATGCGAATTCCGCCGCATGCGCATGTTCAATCAAATTGAAATTGCATCAACATTTATCCCGCATTGCATTCGAGTCTTTTCAGTTTTTATTCAACTTGCATTCAACAATAAAAATTTTGGGTACGAAATTGAAATATTGCAATGATTGCAATTTCATTTATTGCTTTTCCTAATTACGCGTATGACAAACATTTAGATGAATTTTTATACACTTTGAGAATCAATCAAGTCAATGGAACGTTTAAACAATATTATCAAATCAGTCTTTGAAATCTTCTTAACTTAGATGATTAGCAAACGGCCCAATCTTGTTAGACACCGCATAGCCGATCATGGCACACGCCACAAAAATACTTGAGAAAATCTTCAACTTTAAGGAAGACGCATCATCGTCGATATCCACCTTGGCAGGCGGTAAGATACGGGGTGAAGTATTACGCTGATCCGCCTTCTGATAATCGGTATCCATACGTTTAATGAAATCGAGCAAGTTTGTGAAAGTTGCAAGTACTTTTCCAATGTCGTCCGAGGGCAGTGGAATTTTTATAAATGGTGCAAGGAAAGCGTACACCGCGCAGTCCAAGGATGTGGGTGTAGTGCCGTAAAAGTAATTTTGCTGTCCTAAACGAATGGATAGCACATTGAAGCAATCGCGTGCTTTGCGCTTAAGTATCTCGCCCATAGTTTGTTCATCGTCCAGATTCTCCACCGCTTTGATGAGTTCCAACGCTCGCTGGCGGCGGCTGCGGATGTACAGGATGCTAATAAACGGCGGCAACACCTTGCTGAACCATAGACGTGTAAACTCCCTGAAATTGCGCCGATCTACCCATAACACGTATTCGTAGACGGGTTCCAATTCATGCACGACATGTGTAATGTAAGCAAGCATCTCACTGCACGCCCGCATACTTTGTCCAAAGTCGAGACTAAATCGACGGAAGCGCAACATTGTAACGCATTCAGCGTATGTACATGTTAAGCGGCCTTGTGACTTAACGCACGGCACTTGTTGTCTCAGTGGATTGCGCATATACAGCGTGGTAAACGGTGCTTTTGTACATAGCATGTACAGCACGAGTCTCGTGCATTCGACGTCAATTGAAGGTAAACCGTAGTCACCTTCCCATATGGTGAGCTCCATCGTCTCACCTAAATTACTGTGATTCATTGTGCCAGAAAGGTTTCACTGTACACGAAATTTTTCGCAAACCCTAAACAAACCGTTGACACTAGGAATTTTATTTATTCTGTCACGCATGCGGCAACAGCTGATTAATACTGACACCAAAGTCTGCTTTATCGACTTGACTAAAGTGGCAATTTATAGATGGCGCATGCTTTGAATTATCGATAAAAATTATTGGAATAATGCGAGTTCAATTTATCAATCACTAAGGCACGGGGATTCACTTTCGTTTAAAAGGCAAAAAAGATACGTATCAAAGAAAAAAGAAAAGTAAGGGAACTCTTGACTTGATGAGTGAAAAGCGCAGCAAGGAAATAAAGATTAAAGGGAAAGTTTTGATTAAAAGTCTTTTGTATTTCCGGGCGGCGGAATACGAGGGGTTTGTTGTGCCACCATCCAAGTCCGGGACGGTCATGTATCAATTTTGAAAGATTTAGGGGATTGCAATTCAAATTAGCGATTATTTCCTTCCGTCTGCTCTTCACCCAGCGCCTATGAATACATCTACAAAGTGTTTCGTAATCAATTTCCGGGGATGTAATTACGCGCGGTGAAGTATCTCATCATGAGCACTTTTCAAATATTTTGTTTTGTATGCGGTCGTTGTGCTAGGAAAAGTTGTGCGCGTTTTTGCGTAATGCGCGCATAAAATGAGGTTGAAATACGGAAATAATTCCAACGGTCGAGTGTTTTCCCAGTGGATGATCGCGGGCAAAGCAGGGGCAAGGCGCATGCAAAATGGAAATCGCGAACGTGTGGACGGCGGCGGCAGCTTAAGGCGGCCGCCGTCCTGTAAAAATATTTATTCGGAAAAGCCGAGTTGCGGCGAGGCAAGTCTGATAAATTTTTGATGAATTGCGTTTTTCTGCGTTTATTATGCGCGTTTTCCTCGGCGTTTCCGCGCGGAGAGTGTATCGAGGATGTTCACAAATTATGCTCGGGAATGCAGCAGGAAAAACACTCTGTCGGTGAAACAAAAAAATACAACCGTCGGATACAAGTTTAAATACATAAATTAAACTAAGTAATTTATTAGGAAACGTGTTAGACGGTTCACAAGTTTACATTTTTCACCCGCTTTTCTTCAGCTTATTTATCATGACGTTAATTACAACACAAGAATTAATAATTACGCAAATAAGTCAGCCTGCCTGAGTTAGGAAAAACAAGTTATCCAGCTTTTATCTATCTTTCTGGAGAGAAAAAAGCTTATTGAGTTTTTAGTAAGGATTACAAAGTACGCATGCACATGACATTTAATTTGCGACTTAATTGAATATGCTACGCGGATTTTTCCCATTTCTTTTCAGTTTTTCCAATACTGCAACACTCCACTTTCATCCTCCATTTCCGTTCGCCACTAGAGCGTAGACACATTTATTCACTTTGACTTGCAACTTTCAATTTCTCTCGCTGGCGGCGTACGAGGGGGTAGTTCGACACTTGAAAACGACATGCCCACCGAGTGGCAATAAATTTCATGCGGCAATCCAGCCAATTACAAGGGAATTCAAAAATGCAATGCTCCCTTGCTCCAGCCAGCCGAAAGGAAAAAATGTACAAGATGAATTTCGCGAGATAAACAATAATGAAGTAGAAGTAAACAAATTCGCAAACGTGCACTTTAGATTATCGGGTTAAAGTTTCGCACACGTGCTCGTGGCATATCTAATAAAAGCGCAATTTATTCGGTTCGCGAGCATGCAGTGCATGCATCCGATCTGAAGAGGACACCTAAACTTTCAACTAATTGAATATCGTTGCTCTAAAGTTGGCATGCATGTGTAACTCGAGTTTCTGGGTGTTTATTACACATTTTGCCTGCTTGTGTGTGTGCGAATTGCGCCTGTAGGATGAAAAGACGTCGTCATCATAAGCAACGCGTACACGTCCGGAGGCAACACTTGCAGGCCTGCTGCATTACTCGCGCGGCGCCGTAATTGCTTTAATTAATTGCATTACGCGATGCACGCGTATCTTATTCATTACCAGCGCGACGCAGTCGAGCCGAGCCGAGCCGAGCAGTGAAGCACTTTGTTGACGGTGTGCGAAAAACATCAATTGCATCGCGCAATTTTCCGCTTCATTAACTATTATTAAACAAGCTAAACGCATTTATCATTTGTGAATGGCCCAAATTACTTACTTTAATAAGATGCGTGATTTGCCAACAAAGATACTGTTTGGTATCCAAATTTTGAGACTCACAAAAACTTCATTTATCTATTTATGAATTGAGATTACTTGTAATAATTTAAGCAGTCAACTTTAGGTACAAATCAAGTTTTAAAATATACAATTCTGACTCTCATTGCACTCACTATATGGAATTATGCGCTGGAGTGTGCAACTCGTACAGGTTACAAACACATATTTATTTTTATCGAGTATTTTCTTGTTACCCATCTTCCGCCTTCGGGTGCAATATGTAAAAAGTGCAAGAATCGGGGAATGGAGGCGGCAATAAAGTCCAAGTCCCAAGCGCACATGCATGACGCCATCAAACATGACGTCTTCTTCGTCGACGACGGACGACGAGAAGAGGGCAAACTGTTTTGAGACAAATGGACAAGTTGGCACTCGGACACTTTTACTTCCCCCGGACTCTGAATTGAACCATAAATATAAAATCAAATTGCAGCGGATACGTTTAGGCGTACCTAGGGACTTGCTCTTCATTTCGTTTCCGCTCCTGGCTTAGTTTTCTGCTGCATGCGCGCTGCAAAAACGACGCATAGTAAAAACGAAAAACGCCATTTGGGCGTTTATCTATGCATCTAGCATGCATGCGCTTTATGCGCTGTGCGCACGAATCTTTATGATTTTCTATAAACGCAGATGAAAAATCTGCGGAATTTCGGAAAATATGTTGGGCATTAAAATCAATTATTTCGCAAATGCGCGTGCGCGTATATGCATTGAATGACGCTTTTGAGAGGCATAGTGGTGAAGCATGTAAATGCGATGTGGTTGTCAGGGGGCGCTGCGCACACCCTTCGCAAATCATCCCCGAATTGTATGTGTAATACGTGTGCCAACATAGATATGCCATTAGTTTCGTTCGCAATTGCGAGCATGGAGAAGCGCGAAACGTAAAACGCGCTCCGCATACGAAAGCGTACATTCGCTGCCGCCGCCAAAACCACCACCGCCGCCGCCGCTGCCACAACGCGATGTGTGAAAGCGCCTCATGCTTTCGCACACAACTCCCCAAAATACTCATCCGTGCGCCATTTCTCTTCGTATTCAAATTGAGGCTGTAGCGTAATTGTGGGCAATCATAACTTATAGAAAACGAAAAAGCTATGGAATTTACTACTTTAATCCTTAGAAAAACCACCATCTCATTGGCAACAAACAATTCTTTTCGGATGAATATATTTAAGGGATGTTTATTTCCATGAGAAGAGAGGCAGCAGTCATTCGTCATATTTCGTATTCCTTCCGACGTGTTCTTTTTTTTCTCTCTCGTCCTGCTGATCCTGCGCGCATTTCCATTCGGTGCAATGCATAAGCAGGCTGTATGAATTATTCCAATGAAGCAAAAGCACACACGTCTTCGGGATGGACAAGGCGTATAGAAAACAAGGGCGGCGGACTGCTTAGAAAAACATACACTTCTCGCGGAAATGTCTGAATGCGAATACGAATGTGCCATGAATGCGTTCGCATGAAAGGGAAAAACGAGAACGGGGAAGCGGCAAGGAAGTGGCATTAGGCTGGAAGAGAAGGTCGAATGAGATGCTTTTCTATTTCAGAGCAGACAGAAGAAGACTTGAAGAATATTCTGTTGCTTTAAGAATTTGCTGACCGAAAAGCGTTGCGTTCAACACGATGATTTTAATGTTTATAGAGATTTGTTAAAAGCTTTTCTATTTAAATAATCGTGTTTCTTTTTCCGTTGAAAAACAAATGGCCAATTGTTAACTGCATTTTGCTCAAAGAGATAAAAAGTTATAATATGCAATCTAAATGAAAATATTCTTTCTTTTCCAGGTATGTAAAGCAATTTTCAAGCTAATCTAGTGACGATAATGGCGAGACAACACTTGGTGAATCTGGTATGAAGCGTAAGCGAATATATTTTTTTTTTACTATTCTACAACTTTTTTACGCGGTTGTTGTTTTGGTTGTTGCCTTTGTTTTGATAAAGTTAACCCATTAGAAAGCCGCTTAAAGCGCATAGCAGAAAGATTCACACTGCGCACGAGCTTAATTTGAATGCAACTTTTAAACGCTGGGATTTATGGCGGGCGAACGTTGTTTATACGCTTGCTTTTTCGAACCGGAAATCGCGCAACAACCAACCAACGAGGCAGCTGGAAAAAAAAAAGAATGCGTTTAAAAGTCCATCCATATTCTCTGCTTCTTTCTATTTAGCTTTGCGTTTCAACTCTTTTTATCTAACGCAATAAACGTAACGCTTTTGCATTGCGGGGTTGCGAAAAAAAGGAAAAAAATAGTTGTATGCATTTTCGGCCATTGTGCATCTGCCCGGAGCGAGTTGAAATCACATAGTCTTAAAAGACTTTGCCGATCCGCCGGAAGAACGGAAAACGAACGGAAAGGGCAGTGAAATAAAGCGGGGGTGAAAGTCAAATTTAACTAGCTTTTTCTTTATCCCCCTGCCGGATGGGGTGAAGGAATTTCAAAAGATCAAAGACGGAATTTGATTTGATTTTTAGTTTTGGCAAAGAAAAAAAAAATTTTGGTTAGTTTATGAGTTTTTATCGAATTTTTTCGACTTCTTTGATCCGTTGGGAGATGGTGGAAAAGTTGAGCAAACTTGCGAAACAAGCGCACTAGCTTTTAATAGGCAATTCGCATTCATACGTCGTGAATCCGTGAATTCATAAAATTTCTAATTAACTTCCGTTTCGATGGGAAATTATTACCGCTTTCGTACACGCAGCCAGCGTGCAAATTAATTCCTCAGCGAACGCGCCCGTTTAATTTTAGCCCATCATTTTGCGGTTCATATCGTTTCACTCCGTTGGAAAAACTGCTTTGATAAGGATTTTCGCCTAGTTATCTCTGATTTTATCACACACTTACTGCCAACATTTACTCTCATCCGGGGTAGGCACTAATTATGATTTTGTTTTTCGCGTTGAAAAGTTGCTCGGAAATTCGTGGAAACGCTTCGGCGGTTTTAACACTAGGTATGAATTTGCGTAATGGTATTTTTCATTGTAACTTATGCATGCGAGATGCGGAAAAATACGGAGAAAAACGCGCGTCGGAAAAGCAACTTAAAGTTGCCGAACAAAGCCCAAGAAACGACAACACGCACCATAAAATCTCCCAACGTAAATATTTAAATAGAAAGAAAGCAAGCAAGCGCGCGATAACAGGAAGAAGAGAACAAAGTGTATAAACGTTTCGCGCGTGTACTTAAATTTTCATTTGGCGTGTGACTTTTTAATTTGGCACGCCCGTGAAGCGGCTCGGAAAAAATAATAATTTCCTCATAACTTTTTTCAACGCGCCATGCCGGTCACGCGCACGCTCTCTCGCGATTCTCATAATTCGCATTTTCTTATGCCGCCGCCGTCCACCGGATCTTTACGCATAACTTTCATCTTTCATCCCTTATTTGCAACGTAGATATATAAGGTTTACGCGCACACTAGGTGGAAATCGATTGTCTTGGGCGGTGGGAATATTTGCATTAGGATGCGTTGAGGGCGACTACATTATTTTCGAATTCCTCGACGACGGTTATTTTACAGGCGGACGGGCGGCAGAAACGAGAAAAAATGAACGTGGAGCGGTAAAACTTAGTGGAAAGTCGTAAAAACTCAATCTTTAATATTTCCATACTCTACGAAATATGTTGTTGCAAGTTTTATTGCTTTGGCGGCAATTTGAATTTTAATGGATTTGGATTCGCACTCACTTTGCATCATGACCTCGTCTATTCATTCGGCAATGCAAATTGCAAAATGTTCAAAGCATTTTTCATTATTTTCGTCAGCGAATTTAGTTGTAAACTGTTTATCGACTCGCAAAGAGCATTCGTAACCAAACAGGAGATTAATTCAGTTCATCGTTGGCCGTTTTGCGCGCAGAGTTGTATGACAATGTCCATTATTTACGTATTTATCTATCTGTATTTTGGTGCGCAGCGGAGTATGGCGTGCGTGTCAGTTTCATTGGATATTCGCATAGGAAATTTGCCTGTCAACTGCGCAAAATTCACTCTCCCAGCTGTAGTAGTCGAGTAGAGTTAGAGTTGAAAATAACTACATTGATCTAGTTTAATAGCGAGATGGGGAATTCTATTACCAACTTGCTTTCAATTTAACTTGCCTCTTATGATATGTGCGGTTGTATTTACCATCTAATATTACTTAGAAGTTGTCGTGCGATTTTAGCAATTGGCCGATTAATCAATTAAAATCCATCGCGCTTTTTTCACGAGCCTTTTGGCAATGCGCGAATGAATTTTCAATTAGCGCGCTCCCGCGTCAGACTTGTAATTTTTTTTGCCAGTGCCTACGATGCATGGAAAATGTGCTCTCGTCCTGGTACTGAAATAACTCACATCTCGTGTTACCTGGCTCGCGAATAAAGTGCGAACACACATGCGGAGAATTAATTAAAATTGTTCGCTATTCGCTTTGCTCATTGAAAATTCGGCACATTCCGAAAAAAGCAATTTTCCACCGTCGCACATTTCCGCGGCGACACACACGATCATATTACCTATTACGACTTCTTTTCGCGCTCGCGCACCACCTGTATTTTTCAATATCTGAAAAAGTTTTATGACGAACAGATTTATACATGGTGTGTGTCGAAAAATGTTTAAATATTATTAAATATTCAACATGGCCATTGATTGTAATACGACGGTGGAAAAAAAAGTTGAGAAAACTTTGGACGCGTGGGAACAAGTGTATTAAACATAAAACACAAACAAAAAGCGAACAGCATTATTAAACACATTGAAGGCAATCTCATTGACTGCAAATTGGTTCGGAACGAGCAATTTTTCGCGTGAGTAAATTTTTATTTTTCCCACCCCGTGGAAGACATGCCACGTTGGGGCCAGGGCCAAGAAAACGTTCAGATATGACAAGGCATCCAGCGAGGGGGGCGGTACGGTGTGTTATTATTATGCGCGCGATGTGGAAGGTATATGTACGATTATTATTGTTGGCGAACATGCGATCATCTCCGTTCTTAATATACTTAATGGAGTCGCGAAATCATAAAAGTAAATAGCTTTTTGGAAAAGTTGCTATGCTCTCTCTTCCTCTCTCAGTTGGGTCTTCTACCCACAAAGCAGCGTCAACAAACATTTCCCGTCTCGTTGTGTCAATATTACAGTGCGTTGCCCAGCGGCGGTGGTGGCGGTTGCAGAGAGGGTGCATTTTAAAGATGCCAGCGCCTAAGAGCTTAGACCACCATAGGGTTCGCCGCCTCCGCTTAATCACATGACAAATAAGACGGCAAAGCCACTTTAGCCGGTTTTTTCGCGGAAAAAATACGAAGATGAGCACGAAATGGAATAAGATGAACAAACTGAAGGATTCTCAGGTTACTGAGGGTGCTTTCGAAAGGATATTTTAACCTCTCTGGAGGCGTAATTGATACATGCTTTATGCGTACAGATATTCGAGTCTTGAATGCAAATATCCGAAGTGTTGTCCTGAAAATTTTCAACTTAAAGTGCAAATGTTGATTAAGCATAAAGTGTTTGTTGCATCAGCAATGAAATTGAATTTTCATTGCATATATTTACTTGTTTAATCAGTGTGAAACATGTGAGCAAATATAAGTTGCTGGCAATGTTCACTTCTGCTTCCTGCAGAAAAGAATCTATCGCAAACAATTGTAGATCGTTCAAGTTTCTATGAAAGTAAACACATGAAATCACGAATGGAAAACATTTTCGCATCGCGCTGCAATACAATGAAATGCAATGAAATGAAATGAAATGAAAAGAAACGTTGCTCGTCGCACTCAACTGCGTTGAATGTGTTTTCCTTATCGATTCGCGTGCGTCTTCTTCCGATTTTTCCCCGTTTTAACGATACAAAGCCAAAAACGTAACCAGCCAACTGTGATACAAGCTCCTCTCCGACGAACATCTTCTTCTTCGTCGTCGTCTTCGAATACACGTTCACTTGAACTGCTTTCAGTCGGCCGTCGTCGTTTTTTATTGCGTTTAATATGTAGTTTCATCAGCGTTTAATAGCTGAACACGAGACGTGATCTCATCACACAAGTTATTTCACTTCTGTGACTCTTCCGGTTTAGAGGAGCGTCTTATTTAATAGGAAATTGGTTCGCTTGTCTGTCAAACGTTACAGCGATATTTCGCAATATCAAAATTGAATTTGAAACATTCTGACGCTGAGACAGAGATCAAAGATGGAGTGATACAAAAAAATAAGTTGCCAGGAGTATTTTTAATCTGTGCGCTGATCCGAAAAGCTTGGTAAATGTTTGGACATTTATTCGAGTCTTAATAATGGACGAGACGGAAGGGCATTCAGCGCGTGTCATTAGTCAACGCTCAGATTTGATAAAAGAAGATGGATGCATTAATAACGCGCCCGAATGGCCGGGAAATCAAGAAAAATGCATTGAAATTTGATTAGTGGAATTGGCTCGTTTGCTACCCTCTTTCCCCCTTCAACAAATATGTGTTTTCCGACGAGGGAGACACAGTGCCATTCCGAAAGTGATTACTTACCTTACCAGTTCAATAAATAAATAGGAAATGCGGAAATATTTTATTTTATTCGGCAAGAAGGGAGATAAACAAATAAATAGTTGGTAACTGTTGAGCTTCTTCATGTTCATGATCTTAATGATAGGATGGCTGACATTTCGTAACCTTTTGCGCTGCGTTTGCGAAATTGAAGGGCAACAAAGGCGGCGCAATGACCCTTTACCGACTAACCCGTTTCGGCCTTTGGTTTTCGTTGCGTGCTCTTTGCATCGGCCTCTTTTTCGCTCGTTGGCATTTCGCTATTCGTTGACTATTATAATGAGACCCTTCCTTCATCTTGTCTTCATCCTTCGCCTAATTACACGCGCAATTTAACCGTACGCAATTTGCACATGACGGACGCCACTGCCTGCCACTGCTGTTTTTCAAAGTGCAAACGAGCGAAAAATCAAGTTTACATCTTTTGATTCCCTAATTTAAGTAAATATTTTAGTACTAGAGAAATTCCAGGTTTTCTTAAAGATATGAGGAAAGATTTTAGATTTTATAATATTTGAGAGATTTATAAAGGTTTTAGTAAGTCTTATGATGAGAATGTTAAATCGACTTTGAGTAGAACGATGACCATGACGATGAAGAAGTAAAGTAAAGTAAAATAAAGAGTGTGAAAGACTGACTGACGAACGAAGCGAAACTTCATAATAAAGTCATTAGTTCCACTCGGCGTGCCCGTCATAAAAACAGTGAACGAATATCAAGAAACGAGCGAAAAAAAGAAAATGAGTTACAACTGGTAAAAGAAGGAAAAAGACTTTGAAGACAGCGTGCTCAGTGTTTTAAATTATCTCCGCTATCCGCTTTTATTCTATACTTTTCAATTTTTGGTGAAGATTATGTACATCTTGCGTTTTTCAATCCCGTTTATATTTTTCTTGAGGATTTTTGGTGTTCTTCTTGTTTATGGCTGCTGCGTGATCCTATTGGCAGAAATTCTTGACGCGGGACGCAACAACAAAACGTCACTTGTTGCACGCCTGCCTAATAAAAATTCGATTTTTATCGCTGGGATATCGCAAGGACATACAAGGATTTGTCCTGAACACACCCTAGCTAAAAAACAAACTATTTCGGAAAATGAAAGAATTTATTAGTGCCATTTTCGTCATTGATAATTTAGAACAAATTCAAGGGAGGCATTGCACACGTGAAAAACGATTTTCTTTAATCCTAGCATCATCTTCATCCACTGAAATATTTAATGCAATTTTTCCTCGCTTTTAACCAGCACCTTCTTTTCGTTTCGGGAACGACATCTACAGAGTGTTCTTTTTTGTCTGCTTGGGCGCACGTTTGCGAACAATCAAACAAGTAAAAAGAATAAAGATTACGATGATGGAACATCCCGCATAAGCGACACGTCAAATAAGAAAAGAATAAACAAACAAATCTGCTTTGTTGACTCGAGAGACTCGAGAATTTGTGCACATGTGTGTTGCACTTCTTCGTCAATTTCTTCCGCTTCTTCTTCTTCTTCTGCTCCTTTCTAGACTTGGCGCATGCTGCTTTGACATTTGTGACGTCTCCTCGCGCACGTATAATCTTCCTTTTCAAGGAAAGCAACTCGAGAATGAAATTAAACAATTTCTCAAACCTTTCTTCAAACTTGACAACTCGAAATAATGTTAAAAGCTTGAATTTCATCAAACTATTTCTTCACGATTCTTTTCTTGTAATTTTAGTCCGGATAATTTCTGATGCTTTTTTAAAGATAGAATAAACCAGTAATGGAGGTTTTGTTCCTGCAAATTGCTCATGAACAACAAAATGCAGGAACAGTTCTAGTATTTATGGTGATTTAATGGCAAAGGCGTTGCTTTTTTCGTCGTTAATAAACACGCCTGTCTCGTCCTCATCCGCGAATTGCCGCAGCGCGCAAATGTTAAAAAGTCGTTAAGAATTCATGACGCTTAAGTGGTTTCCCAAGCTCTTGCGCCCGAGATGCTTTCTTTTATCGACGTTGTCGTACTGTCTCAACGACACCTCAACATCATCCATATATTTTCCAAATCTCCGTTTTCAACAAAGATTTCACGTTGCATAGAGTTTCTGAAAAATCTGAAAATATTTAAGTGTGCTATTTAGACTCTTGAATATATAGAGTACAACATTTTAAAATGGCTTTACGTTTATAATGACGCAGATTAAGGGAGTATGTAGGTATATCAGATACATTTTATCAATTTAAAAATAAGTAAAATCGAGTAATAACGACGCATCCTGCGAGGCATAAATGACAGAAATTATTACTGTACATTTCAATTAATATCTCGGAAACTATAAGTGATAGTAAAATAGTTTTTACACTATTAGGAAGCTTAAATTTCAGATAATATATCATTGAACCATAAAATTTCATTCATTAGATTTCGCGTACTAACTTGTTCAAGTTGACGTTCATTTGCGTGATTTTTGACTAAGAATAATTGAATTTTCTTTTCAACTTATGATTGTTTGTTTAGACTTGAAGATTTAAATGATTAATTCATTTAAATATTAGATGAATTACAGCAGTCAAATTAATTTCAAGTCAGGATTTATGTTCTTTAATTGACTTAATGCATGACTACTTAATTCTAGGGTCACACAATCTCAAAATAGAGACGTCGTTAAAGAAGTTTCATTTCAACAAATCAGATATAACGACTGAATACATTATTCAGCAATTTATAAATTTTTATTGTTAATAATCTATTATAAACGTATAGAAAAATTGCTCTTTTCAAAAATACCAACAAACAATGAGAACAAAAAGTGGCCCGTTCCGCTGCCGGTCAGCAATCACAAAAAGGCTCTGTTCAGTGTCGTGCATTTTTCCGGAGCATTGAGGGCGGCAGAGCGGCAGGCAAACTGTAAATGTTTATGGTTGGATTAGCCCGTAAGCCGCATGCGGCGTCTATACAAATCCGATCATCACACGGCAGTGAATATTTGCTGATGAAATTGATTTAAACACGCGTCCGCATTCTCCCTTTCACGATCCTCATCTGACTCATCGTGTTTGTCTTTTTACACTCGTTGCGCATTTTAAATGTTTTTACCAAACTCATAGCAGTATTACTGCTAATCAACGAAAAGCATTTTTGCTTTAATCTCCACTTGTAAAAAATATCTAGCTATTTAATGCGCTTATGAAGATTATCTCACCGAAGATAAAAACTTAATATTCATTGCACATAATTAATTATCGATAAATGCTTGACGCATTGAAATTAGTGCACGATTAATTAACATGGAGGACTCGATTGCATTTGAATTGTTTTCCAAGGGGGCGGCAATGAGAGCGTCTTACGCGAAGCATTCTTCCATCTTGATTAGTGAACTCGTCATCGTTATCGCGAACGTGCACGCGTAATTAAGAATTGAAATACGTGCAGTGCATACTTGAGAATTTTCATAAACACTTCTTCTCCTCAATTCTTTTCGTTGTCTTGTTGCATTTCACGCCATTTTCTCCGTCATTAATTCCACTCGACTATAACTAATAAATCCGGAGGCGGAATTGATTGCACTTGTAAATTACGCGCAAAGAACGCGGAAAGCAATTAAAAACGCGTCGCACTTAGAGGAACTTCTTGGCGAAGAAGAGGGCGCAAGTTGCGGACGACATTTTTTCTTTATCCTGCAAGGACGTCCTTTTTCTTGCCGACCGTCTCCTCCTAATCGCAGAATTTTAATTTCGCCGTTTATCTATCCATAGATGCGTTTCGTTGGAGGGCGGCAGTTGGAACGCAGCAGGAATACAATTAAAATAGCAATTAAACTCTGGTTCACTTCCGGATTAGAATCTCGTGCGGATTCGCTCGCTTATTGTGTTTCTTTCCACTCTTTTACGCGCAAAGAAGATGAAACAAATAATGAGAAAATATTAATTACTCGTACTGCAAAAATGATTGAACATTTTACGCTTTTTATTTGGTACATTTGACTCTTTTATTTAGTTTTTGCGTCCAGTTGAATGTAGCGAGAGATAGTTAACTGAATTGCATTAACTCAACGATAAGATTGTTGTTAGATTAGCGCATGGGAAAATATGGCGTTTTCTTCTAGGTGGAAAGCGAACCAGGTTGCTTTTCGTACGCTTGTTGAGCGATTTTACGTTGGCGCCGCTGAGCGGAAAATGCTCGAGGGTATTATCAGCGCGTCGGCGTGATAACGATGCACATACTAAAGCTCTTGAAAACCACCACCGCCGTTGCCACCGTTGCCGCCGCGCGTCTCGGGCATGCATCAGTGCATCAACCATTATACTTAACATTCTTAGTCGGTGCTTCTTAGTTTTGTCACAGCGCTAGATGCCGCTCGTATCGCACTCAAGGATCACTCACCACCCATACGTAAACGTATCGCGAGGATAATACGCGCGCAGGATGCACGTATTACACAACTAAAGTGTTTTACCTCCACGTGAGAGGATTCGCTCCACGTGTACATGGCGTATGTGGGTGCTAAGTATAATACAGGGGGAAAATAGGTGTGAAATTGTTTGAAGATTGCAATCGCTCGTTGGCTCGTACTCATGTGCTTAAGTTTAAGTTTTTCCACTGGAATTTAAAGTATTAAATCGTATTATCTATGCTGTGCTTTAATGTAATATATTAATCTGTGTTTATCTTTTGTTTCAGGTGAGTTTTCCAAAGCTTTTCTGGGTTACTAGCGTTATCTTGAGTAAGTTTTTCATTTTTTTGTTGTATCACACGCCTTATGAAAATTGAGGCCAAATATGTACTCGACGAGTTTTTCACCCCGGTGGCGGGCAAGTGCACGAGACGTGCAACGTCTCGACGTGCTAAGATTTCCAGCACTTGAAATGCCACGTGGCAATCTGCTGGCGCGTATGTTAGGCGTGTAATTACAAGTATGTTGTGCATATCAAGCGCGGAAAATTGCACAAACTACATGGAAACTGCACACTCGCGTTTGTCCCACATACCACAAGGATGAAACGCGAACATCTTAGCAAGGATACACGTCGCGACACGTGTCAAAATCCAAGTTTCCACGCGCTTTAAGATTGCATCTTGAGAAGTAGACCAAACTTATAAGATTAACAAGAATCTCAACTTATTAAATATTTTATCACGCGAACGAAAATCATTCCATTCGTTAATTTGTAGATTGCGCAGTAGATTAATTAATTACAATTTGTTTGTTAAGTCAATAACGTCAATTGCTCAAATAAATACGTACGTAGTAGGTAGCTGTAACGTAAATTGGAAATTCGCCACGCGATTAGGAAAAACAGGAAACTGGGGAAAGCAGGAAGCAGTAAGGAGTAAATATTTGTTGCTGACAAGAGTTTCCTGGACGCGTCGCGTGCTTTTTGCTTTTTAATCGAACTTAATGTTTATTTGCGCGCGCAATTAAAGCAATTTCTTTACGAATAATTACACGTAATTGTACGTCGAAATGATTTTCCAATTTTGATCACGCAAGCGTAAACAGCCACGAGGGAAATTAAATCGTTTTTCGTAGGTTTGATTTAATTATTGTTTAAAGTCAGCTACAGGAAGTTGTTGCGATTGAAAGTCACAAGATGCAAATATTGTTTAGTTTGCGAAATGTTGAGTTCGTTGGTGCGCTGGCAAGTCATGCGTCCTTTAAGAATTCCTGCCTCTCGCCGCCTCGTGTGTTGTTCGCTGGCATCGCGTATCTGAAAATCTTTCTCTCGGTTTCACGTCCAAGATACGCTCGAGTTCACCTTCCAAGTATTCGTATGCTTACATGTTAAATATATTTCAAGATAGTGTCTATATTCATTTCACTCGTACTTCTTGCGCACAAAACACAAAGTCCTTTTCAACATATCGTATTATCGTTTACAATCATTGCCATCCAATACAGCAATGCACTGCATTGCAGTTTATTGTGTTTTATTTAATGCGATTGCACGTTTTGTTTGTGCTTCAGTTTTGCGTGCGCACGACTGTTGTTTTTCAAATGAATTTGTATAAACTCGCATAAATATCAAATGCGCAAGTACAACAGGTTGCCTATCGTTGCAGCAAAACAACATGGAATAAAAATGCAAAACGACATAAATAAAAGAGATACAGAGTCAGCGGGATATCTATGATGAAATCAAATAATAATTTCAATACGATTTAGTCGGTAAGCTGGATAGAAAGTCGAAATGGTCATAAATAATTCAATATATTTTAATGATTGGGGCGTGAATAGAAGCATTATTTAAATATTTTATTACAAAGCAAAACGAGCAAATAAATGGAATATTTGGACACCCACGTTTAATGCATAGAAATTATTATTTTCTAGCACGTTTTAACTTGATAAGTTATATTATTTTTAGATACATTTCGGTTTAGTTTTCCATTTTGCTTTGTCTTCATCTTGGATCACACACAAGTTGCTTTTTACTTGTGATATTTCTCGGCTTGTTCTTGAAATCGCGCTCGCGTTGCTTTGTTTGTTCTTTCGTTTATGCAAGTTTACGTGCGGTTGCCTGCTGACTTCTTGTAGTTGGACGCTTGTCGTCTTACACTGCAATGCACCTCTTACATGCGCTCAAACTGGTTATTGTTACTGCAATGCACTGCTGCGCGCAAACAACGCTAAACAAAAAATGCGCCGCGTAAAACGCCAACCAAGAAGAGAGAACTCAAATGTACTACACGTACACGCCGCGTGTTCAACAACAATGGTATAGCAATAAGTGTAAAGTAACAAAAAATAAAAAGAAGCAGCACAAGAAGAAAGACACGAATTGAAGTGTTTGCATGGATATGAACAGAACAGAAACATGTGTTCTTATAGCAGAGGGAAAAAAGTAAGAAAACGTGGAATAGTGAGATATAAATTACGTTTTAATTTACACTTTACGGTGGGAACGAATGAAATTGAATCAAAAATGTAAAGATGTTCAGTTTCTGAAAGATTTCTTGTAGATTTCTTGCTACAATTCCGATACTTAATTAAGCAATTTGTATGTGTTTTGTTCGATTTACCAAAAGCGATAATAACAAAGGCGATGCTCGAGTAACGCCACCGTCGTCGTCGCCGCCGCCGCCGTCGATAATCTCGTACACGTTTAGTTCGCTTTTGCAAAGCCACCGTCACCGCCACCGCCGGCGTGTAGCCCGATAGTGGCAACACACAATACAACGCGTATGCTGATATGAGTACAAATTACAAGGGAGACTCGTTCTCATGTCTCGCGCAATTTGCTTTCCGCTTCGATCCTTTCAAGTCGCATTATTAACATTATTACAATTTCATCGTAGCACTCAATTCTTCACTCAATTCCTTTTGTCAATTGTTATGCTTTGTTGATTGGAAATTATAAATTACTCAAGTCATAATAAGAAATTTATTAAATTTTTATTCAATCAAAGCAAAACGAATTATATTAAAACTTACACCAGACTTATAATTAAAATAAAACATTTATGAGACACCAGAAGAAATTTGAAAAAGCCATTTCCATCATAGCATTCAATAACATACCTGGTGTAAAATAACAGAAAGCAAGTTAAATTTTCTAGTAACAATTCAGTAATGATTACTTGGTATGAAAACCAATTCGATGAATAACTCTATAGAAAAACAGAACTCTCCTGGAATTAAAAGATAAGAATTGAATTTTCTTCAATTGTTTAAATCCAAATAATGGATATTTTGAAAACTGCGTTAGACAAGCTTGCAAGACGAGCAAACACGTTTCTTACCTTCTTCGTTTTCCATGCGGTTTTTTCTTGCTTTTTCCGGCTCAATATTTTTTCCGAGTAGTTTCTGCAACTAGAAGGAAAACGAAGCATGCGGTGCGCGTATAAATCGCTGCGCTTGAACGTGGTGATTAAAAAACTTGCGGTGCCGCTTGTGCGATCGTAAATCACAGCACCACCGCCGCCGCCACCATTGCCACCGCCGTTTTACGTACACAAACATACACGTGCAATGCAGATGCCTTGCGCTCGGAGCAAGAGTTGCCGAATATTTTTACCGAACAGTGCGAAAACTTCCAAATCAATTACGAGTTTTAAAAGATGATTAATTAGTGACAATCTCAGCGCGGGCTACCTCGGATTAAAAAAATCATGCAGAGTACTCGTAAGAATATACATTCTTCAGCGTCTTCTTCTTCATCGTCACCGACGACGTCGTTCTCGTCAATGATTGATGATTATCGTAGTTTTCCAATTCAATTTATTGAGTATTACGCCATGATAAATCACGCCTCGCGAATGATGAATAATTTCCATAATTGATTGCTGGATTTATAATAATATACTTGCAATTTCCGTGAAAATTCAGTCACTTGCTCAGCCATAAAGAAAAGTTGGGTAAAACGCGTGGAATTATAGCAGGTGAAGGAACACAAGTCAATCAAAGTTTGAAATTTTAATCAGGATCATGGCAAGGTGCGCGTGATTTATGTCCATTAAAAGACAACCCTTGCGACCAGTGCATCCATTACAGACACGCATGGAACTCTTCCCCGTAATTCAGAGGGTGAAAAACGCATTTTTCAGCATTAAGCACGCGTATAAATCATATGCGCATCGAGTATGTGTCGTCACATTTTCACGCGATTTCCATATTCAGCATCCCCCCAGCCGTCGTTCGCGTAATGATTGAAATGCGTATTGTGCTTTCAAGATGATGCAGTTTGCGCGAGTGCAACAATTGCAAGTTTTATTTTAACGTATTGCATCCATAATGACGCGCAGTGCAGTGTCAAACCGGAAATGAACATACGCAGCCGCCATTGTCACTTTGCAATCGGCGGAGAGACGTAGCACAAGTTATAGGGAAAGGGGATGAATCGTTAGCGAATTTTCGTTCGACTGCACTAACATAACCAGCAACATTGCCGCCGCCATCACCACTGCCACCGTACAA
This sequence comes from Aleochara curtula, assembly GCA_963978815.1. NCBI lineage: Eukaryota > Metazoa > Arthropoda > Insecta > Coleoptera > Staphylinidae > Aleochara > Aleochara curtula. The sequence goes on along the minus strand of OZ022221.1, from coordinate 8,284,879 downwards.
AGCAAATTTTCATCAATTTACATATTATTTCAAGGCGAGTAACTCGAGACAAGTCCCGTCGGATTACGCTAATGCCATCATCAGGCTGTGCACGTGTGCATTACACGTACCTACGCATTCCCACCGCCACAGCCGCCTCCTGCTTTCGATATTCATACGTAGATATTCGGCAATATCGGAACAAAGTTCGCAAATTATATTTGCAACTTTTTTCATTAGCTTTCACACTTTTTCAGAGCATTCCTTCAATTCTCGCCGAGCTTTTCCACGAAACTCCATCGTGGAATGTTCACTGAACAAATTGGAATATTCGAATTTATTGTTATTTCAATATTTTGTTGAAAAACTAATTAATTTTCATAGATTGTACACGAGCCAAAGTTATTGACAGCGTGGCACGCAAAGTTTATCAGCATTTTCCAATCAGCGTTTAAAGCCATTATTACGTGATTATTACATAATTATTCGTGCTAATTGCAGGTTAAGCAGTCTTGCGGGAGACGTAAAAATGTTTAGCATAATTTTACCGCAGATAATTACCAGCTTTGCCCTTTTTTCCTGCATCATTTTTTCGCGTCGCCGTATTGCAGGAAATTACAGGTTTCCGCGTGCCACATTGGATTTTCCTCGGGTGTCGTTTCGTTTCGTTTCATTTCATTTCGTTTCGTTTCGTGCAATGATTACACGAACGCGCAGTAACAAAAAATACGAATGCGAAATACAAATGAGAAAAGTACAAAGTCACGAAATGCTATGAGGTCTCAAACTATCAGAGCGAATCCACCTGCTGACTTTCCCTCGCATGCTTTGCGCTGATAAAGAAAAACTAACACCCGAGAAAACCGGCGGTGGTGCTGAAGGAAAATATGTTGTTTTCCCATCAAAAAATATGAACGTCTATGCAAACCGTGAAAAGCGCTGCTTATTTTTAGATTTCATATGCTTTTTGGTTAAGTAAATAAGCACTGAAAACGACGATGAGAAAATTTTAATTACTTATAATATTTACTCTAATATTTAATTTAATGAGTATGCAACCATTTTGAAACACTTGTGGAAAAAGAGGTTTAGATAATTATTTACGGAAGTAACTAGAATTTGCGAAAACACTTTGTAGAAATGATTTGCAATTCCCCAAGAGTCGAATACTGATGCGTCGGCATCGCAGTTGCGCCTCGAGGCGAGTTATAAATATGTACAACTATTTCAATTTCGGCTTTGAATTAATTTTTCCCATGGGGTGCACCTCGCGCTCCAACCCTCACAGCCACCGCTGCCGCCACCGCCGCCCGACCGTCCGTCGATTGAATCGCTTGTTTCAATATGAATAAATGCAATAGAGCGCGCTCGCGTATTCGTTTCGGCGAACATGTAATATTAGTTTTCATTTTTGGTACGCATCCCTCGATGAAGGGCCAAAGATGAAGCCCCATTTCGATTTCCACCCTCGCACGCAGACCCGTATTGTATTGCATTCGCAAACATGTGTTTCGTCACTTGAAACACGATGAAAATTAAAACAAAAAATAATACTTTTATCAATATCACGAGAAAATGAAAAATTAGGAAATATAAATGTCGAAAGTCGAGTGGCGCAGAGTGGAGATTAGATTCAATGATGAAATTACGTTCAATGCCGAGGATGGGCATTGAAGACAATCAAACGGTTCGCTTGATCTCAAATTAAGTGCGTTTTATTACACGGCGCAATCCAGGACGAAATTGCGAATCCAATTAGTCCTCCGACTTTGCGCGCGCGCGCGCGTATTCCAGTCGCGTGCGCGCATCGCAATATTACTTCAGCCATTCAGCCATTCATTCAATTCTTCATCTTCAACGCTGAACGTATACGTTCGTCCGCCGCCGCCGCTGCTTTTGCCGTCGTTGCCGCCACTACAGCAATGAATCAAGAAGCGATATCCACTCACTCAAGTACGCGCACCACTCGTCATCATCCCGTTGAACAATATTCGCTAATAATTCATAGATATTTCATTCTATTTGAATCAATCTCTTGCCACTTAAATTAACAAAAATTATCTCATTTCATCCTTAGGAAAAACCATGAATTGTTGATTAATTATCAGATGACACAAGGAAAATTTGTGCTGACCCTGTATATGATAAAAAAGAAGCGGCAAGAGTATTAGAAACTTTTTAATATATTCGTTCGTGCTGATACGCGCTCGAGTTGGATTTTATTATCAATTAGGAAGGATTCATAAAATATGAAATTTTACGTTCGCAAGACGATGAACACGAATAGGGAGAAACGGACGAAGAATAAGATGAAGACGCAAAAAGCGGGGGCGGCAAGGAGATGGCAGGCGCTGAGATACAAATGAAACGTGGCTCGCTATCTCGCGAGCGGCGCGTTCGCAAGGTGCGGAAATAAGGAAATAACGTGAATACGCGGAAGCGTGCGCGCGCCCGTTTCCCACTATTATTTGCTTTGTGTTAATAATTTGCCGTATCTCGGCGAATTATTGTATCTTGCTTTTATTATTCATGCTTCGAAACGTACACCACTTGCTTTGATTTCATATTGCCGGATATCTAATGAAATTCATAATTCCACCACAACACTCGCATATTAAAATTACCTGGTGTTTATTGAATAGTTGAAGAAGTTATAAAAGTAAAAGATTTGTTTACTTGACGAGTAAGTGGAGATTTTTAGTTATTCTAAGGGTGGCATGAAAACGCAATCACAAATTGAGTGCCAGCTGGTTTTCGCTTCAGTGGTCAGCCGCCCCCTTTTCCCAGATTTTCAGGAGTAAGGAGTCCGATTATGTGGACACTCCCGTACGACCATACGCACCATGTCAATGTTCCCAGTCTTCGTTAAAACGCTCCAACGCATTTCCGTTTTTCCGCTTCCGCCTTATATTTCCCTCGCAGTTTTCCAATGCTCAAAGTCATTCAATAATTTTATTTTTATTTCTCCCTCCTTTCCCTATATTCAATTTTACCACATGAAATGGCGAATTCCTATGGAATTGTTAAATAATGTAGGAAAGAACTGTGACTGGGGATAAAGGGAAAAAAAGATGATAAACACCCTGTGTTGATGAAGAAAATCACGTAGAACAAGTTCAATCGTGCGGTCAGCAAACTGTGTATGCGGACAGATGCAAGATTCTCGTCGACGGCGGCGGCGTAAAGCTTTTTGCAGCCGTCGCCGCCCCCGATTCAGTCATGTACTCGACAGTTTTTTTCAGCCGGCCAAATGGTCAACTCTGGCGTGCCAAAACAAGCGGTGCGATGACGATTTCCGAACCCCAAAAAGTTGCCGCCCGCCACGAGAACAGAGTGCAGTTGTCCTTGACAAGTTTATATATAAATGCGAACGCACATCACCGCCGTGACTGCCGCCGCCGACTTTCATTCCGCTTCCGTTTCTTTCTCTCGTGCGGCGTATGCGCATTTTCGGCCCCCGCACGTATTAATTGCCTCGTTGACAAGTTAACTAATGACTCTCTCAGCACGCATTTGTATCTGCTCCGTCCGCACGACGAATGCGCGTTTAACATGGAAAAACAGGGATTTATTGCGATTCAATGAGGATGCGAAAACGTTAAATGCACAACACAAACAATTTGTTTCTCTTCTTCTCTGTTCTCTTTGTTTTAATCGGTCATTACTCGTGTTTACTTTCATCACGCGATGCGATTTTAATTTATTTCGTTCGCCAAAATAAGAAGGCGGCGGCTGGCTGCTGATATTCAATCATCGTTCCATTGAACTCGGAGAAAAGGAAACTAGCGAAATTTCAATAAACCTTAACGACTTTTTTACGTTTCGGACGGGCGGCAAGAAGTAAATAACGGGCACAAATAGAAAATTGGCGTAATAACACGCGCAATAATGGTGCGCGAGAACGCGACGAAAATTGATGTCTTTTTGCGAAGGAAATCAATTAAAAGTTATGACGCTAATAGCCGACTTTTTATATTTATTACGTTACTAATTAAATGCTATTTCGTGGAAATCACTGCCGCGCACGCGTGCTGAATGCACGTAACCAACTATGCCGTAAAGCGACCGCCGCCAAGCATTTCACGACGATTTTCGCGCGACGATAACGACGCTAGTTTTTCCGGTTTTTTGTGTCCGCGACACATTCACCGCCAATTCTTTGCAAACACAAATAGCCGCGTAAAATTTATTGCAGCGCAATGATTACTTAATATTGTTGTTTAGCACTGCGCGGACAGACTTCTACGCTTATCGACGCGTCGCGGCGAGCAATCAAACCGCCCCACACTTTCACAACTCTAATTGCAAAAATGATTTAATAGGCGCGCATTTGTGGTACCCCTAGTGTTCTTTCACATAAAACATTTGTTCACGAATCAACACTCGGAAAAAACAATCACAGTTTGCCGCTTTTCCGAACAAGGGAAAATCACATACGAATACCTCGTTTATTTATGGAATTATGAAGTTTGAACTTAAATTTACTTAATTAATAAGAGCGGAAAAGTTGAGCGTTAAATGGTTATTACTCAGTGAGTTTAAGCGGTTCGCGCATTCAATCTTGATGAAACATGTGGTAAATTAAATTCGAAATCTTTCAATACGTAATTCAATCGAGTTTGTTCAAGAAAACGCGCTGTAAAAATCAAGGAAAAAGTTTAATAACTTCCACAGTAGCATTTTTATCGCATCGTCGTAGATTTGCGCCCCATTCGTGCACAATTCCTAACTTATCCTGAGCACTCGCGTCCTGCGAAATGAAAGGAGAAAGAGACACACTACGGCCCTTTTGTTAGCGGATAAAGTATGAGAGGAAATAATTAACACCACATATAGCCAAGCACTGCCATCGTTGCTGCCTCCGTCTGCTCCTCGTGCAACCGAAGAAGCAGAAGGAGAGGAGCAGGACGCGCGTTTTTCAATTACTTTATTTCACTCAGTCGTACGTTTCGCGCTCAATGCGTCGTCGTTCACTTTCCCCGTTCTGCGCTCAATTGAGGTGGCGGTGACGGCGGCAGCAGTGGCAGCAGCGGCAGCATTGGTGGCCATCCTCGAGCAACTCCAACGTGCGCGAGCGTTCCTCGTAATCTCAAAGCCGTCACGTAAATAGATTTATTTAATTTACTTTTGACGCTATTTTTCCCTTCATCCCTACCCGCGCATTCTTCCCTCTGACAGTAGCAAGCAGCGAGAAAATTGAATGCGTCCTTCGGCTTCTCTCTTCCTTCATTATGAATGTTAATTATCGCTAAGCTTTTTAAGCTGTTCGCGTAAGTCGAGAGGCTCTCTTTTGAATTCCACATTTCATATGTCACTTGATACGCGTTGTTGTTATTGTCTGTGAATGAAAAGCGTCATTTTACAAATTATTTTTCTCATTTTCATTTGAATATTCGCATTTGTTAACGCACAAAATGCGTAAATGAATCAAGAGGATTATTAAGTATTCGGAGGTGGAGAAGTCCTTTTATTAATTTTCGGGAATATAGTGTGATTTCCATTTCCCGGTTATCTCCTTCTAAGTACCTCATTTGACGATAATTTGATACAATAATTACAAGCCGATTATTGCTATTGAGCTGGGCAATTGGAACAAACAAAACAAAACATTTCTATTTTTATTTATATAAATGATAATTAATTAAAGCCGTGTCGCTGAACGAACGATGATAATTAAGCAATTTGTTTTTGGCGAATTATGCGCAAACGCATAATGGAATCATTGAAACATTCGTAATTCGATTGCACGGACGCATGCAATGCGCAGCACATAAAATGGAATCGCTGAAGTGTTCAGCGGCTGATAACAGCCGGATATGCGCGATATTATTTATAATAACAAACAATTGCGTTCGTTGCGTGTTTTTTCGCGGTCGCTGTCATTGGGGACTCCCCCTTTTTATCAGCGCACTGATATTTTCTGGTTAAATAGTTGCAAATACGCAACGCGCACGTACGCCTATCTGCGTTTGGCTAATTACACTGCGAACATGGCGCGTAATGAATGCAAATGCACCACCACCACCACCAACCAGAACAGGCGCTATGGGCTATGGGAAAAAGCGGAAACACATGAGGGTGTGTGCGTGCGTAGGGCGCAAAGCTGCTAAAACCGCGTTATGTGCGAATTAAATCGGTCAATTGATAATAATTGAATCATTTATTCGTACAGCGAGCTGTTTATTCGCGACCGTATGAAATATAGACATGAAAACTCGCGAGCGAGCGTATGGAAAATGTTTTAAAAATGGATTTTAATGAGGTTGTCGTTAATTGGTTTTTATTGCACATCTCACTCCATAGTTAATTACGAGCTTGATGCATCTATTAATTGAAAATATGTTGCTTCTAATTATTACAAACCGAATTTTGTAATAGGTATCTACGTGCATTTTAAATTAATTTGTTTATTAATAATTAAAAAATCAATATCATTATTATTATTGAATTTGCATAAAATAATATTAAGTATTGTCTTTGTTCGACTGGAAATGAGCTAAGCTTATTAATTAAATGCAAATGAGAGCTTGCTTCGGATTTCCCTCGCTGCTTTTTTCGCTCGCATCGCACGGCACACAGGGCATATCAAATAAAACATAGAATTTATTCCCGTATCGCAGCGTGTTGTTGAGTTGTCGTAATTTTGGCGTTATCACACTACCAATTAATCAAGAATAAACAACACACGAAACTCAAAAACGAATGAATGCGTGCTGTAGCGAATGAGCGAACAGGCGAACCGTTTGCGTTGCGTTTAGTTCACTGAAGCGAAAAACCAACAAGGCACAAAGCGCATTAAAAACGCTCATAATTAAAAGATTTCCATTTGCAGAAGGCGCGCAACGCGAATGCCATATAATAATAATAATAGAGGGACAAGTGCACGCGGCGCCCTCTCGCTTTGTCCTTCGTCGCAGGACGCGTGCCTTATTTAGCAAATAGACGTGTGTGTGTATGTGCTTTTCTTGCATGCACAGCACCGTAATTTCTTGTTATTCCTCATTATTTCATGTTGCATATTAGTTTTTCGCTTCGATTAATAACGGGCAATGCTCATGCGTGCAGACTCGCTGGCGGGACATTTGCCCGGCAATTACCTCTCTTCCCACCAGCCCGCCAGCCCGCCAACCGCCAGCCCCGCTTTTTATGGCTTTTCCTCACTTTTTCACCTTTTCCACATCAATTTCACTTTACTCACCGAGTATATCCGTCGTTTACATAACTATTTAAACATTTCCACGCCAAGGTGAATGAAAGCACCCGGGGTTAGTTGACACCCTGTACAATGGATGCGTGTAAAGTTTTAATAATTTCCCTTCGTACGAGAAAACTAAATGAATAAACGAATGCTATAGTTGGCAAGGTATGGAGTTTGAAATAAAACGAGCAGTTAGAAAAAGTATGTAGAATTGCACTCAATGGAAACAAAGCAATCATATCAGTACGCGGTGGTTGTAGTTCACAGTTAACATTAGTCAAACATGAAACGTTTAGATATGCGCCTTATCATTCAATAATACGTATGCATTTTTACGTATTAATTATATATGACAAAAATTAACAAATCTATTTAGTGTAATAATAACAAAATTTCACTTTGATATGAATTGTGTGGCTGGGTATGGTGTACAAACACAAGAGTAGCGCCCTCATGTTCTAGTGCGGATGGATGAATGCATCTCAAAGTAATTATAAGGTAATCAGCCATGTAATGATAACGTGCACGCCACCGAATTACACACACATTCACATCCATGTCAATGGCGTAGAAAGTCAATATGGATACACTTCTCTCACTTTAGTATTGTGCCAACAATATTCAACAATGGCAGCAACAAATGGCAGTGACAGAGTGCACGAGACGCAAAGTGAAATGAAGCAGATGAGAGAACAAGGGATGGGAGATACGATGGGAAAGATGATGAGAGGAAGAGAAAAGCAAGCGATCCAGTAAACTATTAATAATCCCTTTTGTTAACGGGCGCGCGCTGTTGCCATTAATCAATTAATATTTAAGTATCGCGCGTCCAGAAGGAGAGCTGTTGCTCCCAATGATCAAACATGCACACACACACACACACGCATACACATCCGCATGCACATGGATGCGAATCAATGACCCAATTTGCCATCAACGAACAGCATACGCTCTGCAATTTTCCATTTACCAGACAATTTGTAACAATTATCAGCAATTGCATTCGAGAAATTGCTATTGCAGCGCTCGATCAAAACTATGTCCCAATTTCATAACAGTTGCTGTTCATTTTCCACCGTAATAACTCACATTTCAAATTACAACCGCAAATATTGGAAAACTCTTTCAATTTCAAATTAAGCAATTAGGGAACAAAGCAAATTTTTAACAGAAACTTCTAGCTCTTTACGTAGAGTTCAAACTTTTCTCGACTCTCTTTGCAGGCACCTTCTGCCACTCATTACGCTCACTTCCTTAAATCTAGACTTTGTCAAGTTCATTCTCCTTCCTCTTTGCCGTCTTCCGCTCTTCTTGTTCTTCTCACCTTGCATCAAAGTCAACCCTCAACCCTTCATGTCGCCTCACGAAGTTTTCGCGAGAGCAATTGAAATTGAAAATGTTATTTGAAGATGAACAACTTCTTCTTCATTCACCGTTTCCCTTTCTTTTGCCTCTTTTCTCATTATTTTCACTTTGATAACATTAATTATTGACAATTATAATTTAAATCATGCGGTTTTGCATTCATATGAACGTCATCTGCAAATGAAATGAAAATTCGCATGAAAAACAATGATTAGCTTTTAGCGCATTCCACTGACAGATGCAGTAAATACATTGAATCTGTGATTGGGAATGATTGGTTGTTTGCATAATAATTGTTTAAGCGTAAAGCGTGAATAATTAGCGTTATGAATATTAATTATGATCAATGTTGGAAATTTCTCAATCGTAAGTGAATATTCATCATTGAATCAAAAATCAATATCTCCATTCAATTTGCAGATTTAATAAGTATGTGAAAAGAATCGCTGCTTACATGTAATTGAGTGATAATGCAGAATTAACTTGGAATATTAAATTTTCATGCGTAATACTTGAGCTAATTTTGCATCGAGCTTGTCTACTGACGGACAATGCGAGAAATGCGGCAAATGCGTAGCATGTGGAATTATGCAAATGATTGTCTGATTGGGTATTGATTGATCAAACGCATATTGCAATTCAGGAGGAGAATATCTCTCTGGATTCCGAGCAATCTACAAAACACACATATCCATTAATCTCTTTGCTTAACAATGCTTTAATTTACCAGGTAAACTTGATTAAAATTGCGTATTCTATTTGCCAAATATGATTAAGAACGTGTTATGAAAAGTTTTCTAATTTTTATATTCAAATTCATATGAAAATTGGACATAGTAAGAGGGGAAGTATATCTTGAAAACAGTTTCACTTTCTCATAAGTCATTGACTTATTATATTATTTGACTATTTCTTGACTAGGATGGTTAGCATTAGTTGATGAATAAATTATTTAAAATGCCTTAGAAGGTATTTAAATGAAGGGTCAAAACGTCAAAACGCGAATGAGTCATATCAGTAGTAGTAGCTATATATTTAGCAATAATATTAAACTAAAACTAGAAATAGAATAGGAACAAAATTACAAGTTCCACGTTTATAGTAGTACATAAAGAGCTTAGAGCAACGAAAGGAAATTACTTGTCAGGTGATCGCTGGCGTAATTTACGTCAGTTGGAGAAAGCAAGAAACTGAGCGCAGTTATATTTGTTAGAGATCATTAAAGAATAAGGAGCATACTTTGGAGTGATTTGCATAATTCAGTTTACGATTCCACACGTTCGAAGTGACATTATTATGCTTTTCCGCCCGCGTTGCCATCGACACCTCCTCGTACCTTATTCATTCCCATACCCACCCCCAACTTGCTTGGCGGTGCTCACAAATGAAATTCCTCAAGTTTCTTCACTTGATCTGCATCATTCTCTTGCGCGGTCTAAAAACGCAACAGCATGAATACTTAATACGATTTTTGATTGAGTTATACCTAAAATTGCAGCATGCCGCTCATCTTCTCTATGTGTTCATAAACGTTTAATGCACTTTCGAACATTTCGCGCGCAAGTTTTTCCCACCGCAAGCAGCAACTGCAATTGCAAGTCGGTGGCGGGCTCATTAAATTAGGTGCACTTAGTGGCATTCAGAAGCACTCAACCTAGGCTAACTTTGAGCGTCAGGTTATTATTAAATTTAAGCAACTTTCATTGCAATTATTTCCGTAATTCAATTTAAATTTGCACAATTACATTCTATTACTTCTTCCACTTTTTCCATAGTAATTTAATACCGAATTTAGCGCATTATGAGACACGTTACAGATTTACAAAATGATTTCTTTAAAATATCTTTTTTTTTTTAATAAGAAAATAGAACGTCTTGTTCTTATTGTGTTTATATTTCTAATCAATTAGGATAGTATTATGAATATTTACAATGCAATGTTGGTTTTAATTAAGATACATAATGATGAGGCTAGACTTTGAACAGTCGACCACTGCTTTTTGATTTACATTAAAATCTGGAAGTCATAGTTAAAGAAGCAGCAAAGGAATGAAGAAGTTGAAACACAAATAGAATTCGTCAGTCTGGTGCTTTCTGGCGTTTGTGGTATGCTTCCACTGCTGCTGGAGCATATGTATAATTGATAAAGTTGGATTTCTATTATTTTCAATTTGTAATAAGCCAACAAAGTTTTACTCGAGCAATGCATATTGCACTGTGCGCAGTTGTGGCGAACTCAAAGAAAACTTTTCGTGCTTCGCTGAAAATTCACCAACAAAACGGAAGCGCAGGATCGAAAGAGATAATTTAATAACATTAATATTTAGCAATATTTTTCAACTTATAATTGAAACTCTATTTCAATAGCTTTGTTGACTTTTGCTGAACACTCGTCTTGAGCAGTCGAACAATGCATACGTAGGGCACAAGTTGAAACGTGCAATTGCAATTAGTGTTAAATTGTTTCGGATAAATATTGTGCAGAATGCTACTACCATTTCCATACTCTTGCAAATATAATGCGCCGGCATAGGAATCTCGACCTTATTAACCCCACCATAAGGCGATGTGCGGCAGCAGCACAGGCCGAGCGCTCAAGTCGGTCGCGTTCGCCGGCACAGCGCAGGCAGTTCGTTCCAGGCAGTGGCCGCATCCGCATCGTTGTAGTGCTATCAAATATGGTCGTCGCGTCGTCGTGCATCTAACCAACGCGCGTTGCAACAATGAATTCCTCTATTTTTGCTTAAGTTAACCGACATTGTGCACAACACACGTTGTGTATTCTACTCATTCATTACGTATTCGCGATAGTGCCGAACTCGATGTAGCGCGTGCCGCGTGAGTCGCGTCTGTTTGTGTTGCCTCTCAACGCCGCGAACGCCGAGGTGGCTCCGTGCGTGCCATTCCGTTTGTTTTGTTGTTTTGGTGCATTTCGTTTCGTTCTTTGGATATAACACTCTTCGGCGTCATGCTGCTGCACGCTGCCGCCCCCACGTGGTTCGCGTACGTGCTGCTGCTCGCCACCGCCGCCAGCACATGGCAGTCGGCCGCCGGCGATTTTGAGAACAGTTGGACGATGTACATGGAGCAGCCATGCTGCTCAGGTAGCAGCAATCATCATGTACGCCATCATAGAGGTAAATTCAACAATTCCTATGCACTCTTTGCATTCTGCAGCAAGCATAACGTAAACATGTAGTGACGCCATGTATTTTTAGGTTCGTATCATTACGATGCAAGATGTGGGCTTGTAAACAAAGGGCAGTGGGGTTTTTGTTCTGTTTGATGTCGAAACATTTAGAGCGTTTCAAACACGTTGGAAATTCTTTTTCGTTGACCCATATCTCATACCAATATGATTAATCGTACAAGGCGGAGGCAACCAATGTTTACTTGACGACATTTTGTTATCGCTTACTAATAGCTGTATCGATATACAAATAACAAATGCACCTTATGCATTACGGAAACGATCAAATTAGATAAGTCATGCGCATGGGTGGTAAAAGTGAGCAAACGCGAAGCGTCATTCATTACATCGTTAAACAAAACACAAAAATTGCTCTGCCAATTGTATTAATTGCCAAAGTAAAAGATGAATAACATTTTTGAAATCACATTCAGTGATGAGTTACTTCAATAAGCAAATCAAATGCTAACTTATTATGACTAATGACAAAGCCAATATGAAGAGAGACCGTTATTTGTGAATGCAAGTTTAACTTGCATTTAGGCAATGGAATGTCGTATTCAACTGCTGCATATGGTTCTCATTCGCCGTGTATAATATTAATATAATTGGCTTTGTTTCTAGTCACGCAATTTTCTTCATTTTTCTTGTTTACTCACTGCTCACTCACTCACTTTTCTTTCGTCTGCGGCTTTTCCTTATGCATTACGGTTAATAATTACCTTGCGTTTATATTGCAAACAGAAGTCAACGTACACGCTTAACACGCGTTTTCTGAAAAACAGAGATGCACTATGAGAGTAATGAAACAATTTGCGTGTCGTTGTAATGGATTTTTTTAAATGTGTCATAATTCCCTTTTAATAGGCTTGTGCGCTTTATGGGCATTTGTCGTGAAGTTTACAGGTTTCATTTGTTCATTTCTCTCAGTCAGTCAGCCAACGAACGAAGCAGTCACGTTTTATTAGTCTAATGATAGCATACTTTATGTATTTTTGGGATAACGTTGCACATTAATGAAATTGATCTATTTATAGATCAACGCGCATGAGATATCTAATATAAATATACATAAAGTGAACCGAGTGCAAAAATGATGATGCACATTAATTCAATTAAATTAAGCATTCAGCATTAGCCTGCTAAGTAATAGAACACACATGTGGGTTGTATGCATATTCATATCGCATGTGGGAGACTATGTTGTGTCTTCCTCTAATTAATTGACTGTTTTGTAAAACTATCTCGCTGCTGGCATTGCAAGAAATAGAAACATGTGCTGAATTAAGGTGCACACAATGAAGTTATCTGTAGGTTGAACGAAGAGGCCATGTAGAAAAATGAACAGCTGAGTATGTGATCTTGATGCAAGCTGCACTATCCGGTTGTGTAGCTGTTGCTCGCTTTGCCTAACGCGCTTCTTCGTTTCGTTTAATTATGGTGCATTTTCCTCTACAAATAATTAAAGCATCCAAGCGCGTTGGTTGCATTTATAGCAAGTTCTTTGACATTGCTTCACAGCATGCGTTCACACTGCAAGAGAATGAACGATAGAGTTAATTTACAATGAATTTTAGCCTAGCGTGTTGTTACCAAGGGGTAAATTACTATTGCGGTTTGATATAGCGACTGAGTCGATTTGTAAACAAATATCAAATCAGCTGTTTCGTGCATATAACAACAAAGTTGTATGTACCTATTTCATAGATTTGTAATATGCATTTTTCGTTATTATATTTTTAGGTTTTTTATGACGAATCATACTAATATTTGTTTTTCTTTGTTTTAGGTATGTATCAAGTTGATATTTCTGCGTCCAAATTGATTGCGCATGATGAGTAAGTAGTTTTGCGAAAATCCAGCAATTATTTGAAGGATGCGTGTGGCTGATGATGATCAGGCTTTCATCTTCATTTGAACAAGCGAATTACTCGAGCAGTCAACTCGGTGAATGCATGAGTAAACTTGGGAGACTCCGGGAGTCAACCACACATCCTGCGCACCATTGACGAACACGCGCGAGCAACAGACTCTTGAGACGCGTATGGGAACTTCTTCGCCGCGGTGATTGATGACTTTGATAGCTCTTAATCTAGACGAATGAAAGGCGACGCGCGGCATATTCGCGAACACTGCATTGTTGTGCGTTGTGTCTTCTGTCGTGTCTCTTTGCGCTCCGAGTATATATCTCGTGTCGTCTCCAAAGCACACTGAAGCGCTATTCTCAGCGGCGGCTGCTTGCTGGCTGTTGGAGGCAGTGACGTTATTATTTCTATTTTGCAACGAAAGCAGCCTTGCGTAACGCGTGGGATTTGTACGCTAATTACACTTTACGACTACTATTTTCTTTCTCTCCTTCAAGACGATGCGAGAGATTTCGCGAGAAAATTGCGTATTTTGTTTCAATTTCGTTTTTCCGAACGTATGCAAATGGCATATGTTGTTGTTGTACGAATAATAAGTAAGCAGTGCATGAAGTTATTGAGAGGAATGATAAAATTTTAATCGCGGGCGGAAATTACGAATATGTTTCCTTTGGATGTAGGTCGGAGGAAAAATAGTTGGCGGAGCGAAATCAATTACGAATCGAACATTTTAATTTCCTTGCAATGCACATGCGAGTCACATGTAATTATGTCGCGCGCACGCAATTGATCAACATTCCGTGCATATTCATTAAAAGTGAGAGAAAACGAATGAATGGACGGACGTTTAAAATCGATGAGGCAGCCAATTAGCAATGCGGCCGTGCATCATTGCCAATTAAAAACGCTGGCGCGTTTAATTAGTTTAAATAAATTTATTGATGCGCACATAACATACACACCGCGCCACCGCCGCTGCCGCCTCCCAAAACGGGCTGCGTGCGCGCACAGCGAGCAATAAATTACCGAATAAAATTATTGCAAACATTGCAATTTCGGTGGAAATTTTGCATGCTTCGTCATTTCGCGAAAATTCAGCTGGTGTGTCATAATTTCATGGATTTCGCGCGCCGCTTATACCATTACAGCCAAACGATCCCAATGCGCGCCGATAATAATAATCGGGAATGAATAATTGAATAATTATAATATGCTTTTGCATATTGAGCCGTTTTGCATTTATTCATCGCTCATAAATTAGTATGAAGTGAATTTATGATGTTCAATCAATGCGCGATACTTTTTTGTGCATTGCACGCGTGCTGTAATTGTTTTTGTTTATAGTTTAATTAATTTTTTGATTAGCAATTACAAATCGTGAGGAGTGTGAGTCTAATGACTTCATCAAGTAAATTGTATACGAGTCGACTCGTTATGGTGGGATATCTTCATAAAATCTAGAAAATAACATAAGGTTAGAGCACATTAAAGCGTCTGCGTCCCCTATAATTTGAGCTTGTTAGAAAAGTTTTTTGTGGCTCTTCTCGTTTTCTTCCAAAACGGAAGAGGAGACCCAAGCATTTATGACGGATTAGATTGCCGTGAGTCGCACAGCTTGCGCGGACGACGAACGAAAAGACCCTAGAGTGGAAATAATTTGCTCGCTCCCCGGAGCTGTGAGCCGTGGGTCCATCATGTTTTCGGCGTTTTACTACTACTGTTGCTTAGTAAACTGTCGACCGAAGGGTCCACACCTGCCGCGTTACCAACACGACCCTGGAACGGTCGGTTATTAAGTCTACAGCCTGCCACCTGGAGCTGGCTGCAGTCAGCTAACCAGCTGATGAAACCAATAATGCGCGCATTGATCTAATATGCTTCCAGGGGCGGCAACTTAAAATACTTGCGGAAAAACGCGCCATTATTATGCGATCACAACTCCACTGATGGTAATATTACGAAGTGAGGTAACCATGGTAACGCAGCAGCAGTAGCAGCAGATGTTCGAACAAGTTGCGAGTTCATTTTTGGTCAAAATTAATTAGTTTCTCCATTGCGTTTTTTGCTTATAAAATTGCAAAAGTTGCTGCGCCGCATAATGTTGTTCAAATTTTAATGCGCTTCGTTATTAAATTCAACGTAAATGTCGTATGTAAAAATACGCGGTGAGTTCTGGTAGATGTTGTTGTTGTTGTTGTTGTTGTTGCGGCGCGTGTACCGGAAACGTAATAATAAAATAGCACCCGAGGAGGATGCGTTTCGCGCGCTCTGTGTGATTATATCCGCGTGCGCTGAAAACTATGACAATAACACCGGAAGGAAATAAGCGTTGGATAAACTCGAAGAGTTGTCGGGCCGCGAATGAGATTCAAAGAAGGAAAGTGCCAAAAACAAGAAGTCGACAGCATCCTTGCACGAGGAGCAGCGGAACAATGGCGACAAGAAACAAGAAGATGCGCCAGTAAGCACTGCGGAGTGCCAAGAGAAGTTGAGAACGAAATTCGGTTAAAAACTAATATTGTGCTCGCGCGACGCTAAGTTTTTAAACGGACACAAACCGGATGGCAATCTTGCTTCGCCATAAAGCGCGGATAAGAGATAAAAGTATGTTTAGAGCGCGCGTCGCGTTTATCATGAAACTTCATTCAACAACAATAAATTTGACAAAACGTACGTACGGTGGACAATTGTGTGCCAAATTCTATTCTAGACTACGTAAATTTGCCAAGAACAAACAAACTTTATATGGGCGGAAAATGGAAACAAAAACAAACGTAATTGCTCAATTTCAAGAAAGAATTCCTTCATTGGCCATGAGTGGAAGGAAAATCAAGATTGAAGATTAAGAGATGGCCTTGAATAGCTTCTTGGTGTGCTTGGCTGGTTTGCTTTGTTGTTGTTCTTTGACGCTTCGCTTGACTTGGTGTGGTCCGAAGACTGGTTTCGTGCCACGGTTCGAGGCACGAAGAAGTTTTGCGTAACGAGCGCGCCAACTGACATGACTTAATCAAAAATACGCGTATTTTTCCATGAAGAATCGCCAATTAGTGCGAATTGTTTTTTGTTCTCTCGCCGGCGTTTGATCGACACCGCGTCCGTTCCGAACTAATAAGACGTTTGCATTCAAGACCTCCCAATACGCGGTCACGAATTCCTCATCCGTGCTCCGAGGCGAGTGCTGATGAAGATATCAAGCGAGAAGCACGCCAAGCAAATGTCGGTCGTGATTAACTGATGATGTCTTATTTCAAACGAATAATTTGTTTCAAAGAAAAACGCGCTCGAAAAAATAGTAACAACATGTTGCACTCCCCCTTTGAACCGGAAACAAAAGAAAACCACTGCTTGCGGCTGCCAATTCTCACTGTGACGTCTGGCAGGGGATGAAACAGAAGCAGTAGGGACATTGAGAGAGAAAAAAGGGCTAAATCTGTGGCATCATCCGGAGGGAGAGCACATCAACCCATCATCAACACCAGTCGTACGCTGGCGGCCATCATGATGATGATAGGCTGGTTTTGTTAAATTCGGGCGACCATTTTGTGTTTGACGCATTAAGCGTGTTGTTGTCTTTTGTTTTAACGACGAGGGGATGCATCTGCATGAAACAAAACCACACCAATCCGCGGCGAATGCACTCGAGTGCACTTCCTGTGTGCGTTTACGTGAAGAAAATGGGCGATAACAATGAGAAAGCTGTACGTCAACTAAAATTGTTTGCAATCAAGATGTCGGGCGAAAAGTTGATGCGCATCGTAAAAATTAAGTTATTATTTTATAATAAGCGCACGTAGTAACAATTTCCATTTCGCCATCGCATGCCGCCCCTCTTCCTTCGTCAGCGAAGAAGTAGCAGTCGTAAAACGATAATAAAGCCTTTAAAACTGGAAGAGAACAACGCTATCGCGTAAAAGTAAGTCGAGTACGCGCGGCGCAAATGCGGAAAATCGAATGGGTTCTCTTCACTGTACAACAACACACTGACAACTCTCCTCGTGTAGCATACGTTTTCGCCGAGTATATTTATAGTATTTATAGTTTTACGCGAGTTTGAAACTTGCAACTTTAACGTTCGTATCGTCGTCTTCGTGTTGCTCCATCCTGGATGCGCGCCTCTCGCTCTTGCTTGCGCTTCGACAATACGCAAATGAGGAATTCGTATGCATTATGCAAATGCGTGAAGCGCCCAGCTTGCAATCGTTTGTATTCAACAAAAATATCGGCAAACGCCCGCGCGAACGCTAATTTAAACAAATATTTCCACTTTTCATTAGAACCACATATGCGCTTGTTTGTTGCATGGAATTAATTTCTGATTTTATGCGGCTGGCCTTTTCGCCATTTCCGGCTTGCTATTCGCGGCGTGAGCAAATATCAACATTGGCAAATTAATTTCGGAATTTGCTTTTTGCAAACGATGATGTTTAAATGTACGAAACACTTGGTACACGGCCAGGTTATAGACTTAAGTCAAGTCACCCACGCAATGCAGCCAAGTAACAAATCACGATTTATTGACGACTCAAAAGATGGCTTTAGAAATCATTGATACGCCTTCGTCTCGTCTGTGGATGGTAAACGAGCGAGCCATCCACAAATTATTACCGCTTGTACCTGCAGTATTAACGGCAAGAATTCTTTGTCATGAGGCGATGACTGTTATCACGAAGCGTAATACATTGAACAGGAAATCGATAAATTCATATAGCCTATGAGCGACGTGAAATAATTACCACGTAGTTTTCGAAGAACAAATGAAACGGCCATTGAATTTCTAAATATAAAACAACATGCCTCTTTGCGTTAATGGAAATATATAAATAATGATCGATTGGGAGAATATGTATAAAGTGGCAGACTATTCGGTGCGGTGTGATAGCGTCCAGCAGTACTTGAAAGCAATCGCGATTGCATTGTATGGATGCGGGAGCATTATAAAGTCATTAGCGCATGTGCAGATGGCTCAGCGCACGCATCTCGAGAGTGATAGATAATGACTTAATATTCTTTTCGAAGCGCGTCCAGCTGCCTTGTCTGTAAACAAGCCATAGCTCGCTCAAAGCCCAGAGCAGAGGTGCATCTCGTTCAAGTTCCCTTGGAATTTTTCCATGCTGCAGCCAGTGCATTGCCATCTCACTTTTGCCTTTAGTCGCGGTGATCCTTGATGGGATCTGTTCGTTTCGTTTGTTTGCTTTCTTGCCTGGCAGTGCAGCAAAGAAAAGGCGAAGAGAAGTTTTTACTACCTGACCAAGCAAGTCGAGCAAGCTTGCAACCAGCCACCTATTAACAATTTGCACATGCCAATGCGGATTGTGTTTGCTCAGTGCGAGACATCTTCCGAGATGGTAGAGAAAAAAAACTTGAATTCATCGTTTTTGTAGTATAAAAGAGAGTCGTGAAGATTTTTACATTTTTGACATTATGGTATAATAATACATAGATTGCAAAATGGGGAGGTCTAAAGCTATGGCGAGACGAACGAACAGTGCATGAACATTGAATCTAACGCGTATTGTTACACTCGGGAGAGTGGCATTGCCATCGCGTGGCTGCCTTTCTGTATGTCGTCTGCGCGTTCAGCGTTGTCGTCGTCTTGCTGCTTGTACCCATCGGAAATTACATGGTAGCTAAACAGCATTATTTGATCACAAAGAGGTCGGGTGAACGAGAGCGCGCAGTGTGTGCGCATTGCCGAAATGGAAGCCCCGAAGGCGAAACGGGTATTACCTAAACTATTGATTCGACGGGGGTGTACACGGCCCGCTTTGAGACCTCTCTCCTCCTCATTCCTGTGCGCGAACCGCAGAAATATGTTCAACTTGTATCAGTATTGTGCTCGATGCGCGCTCACGAATTATTGTGCGAATCTGTTCAATTGACTGTGTAACTTCTCAACGTGACGCGAGACATAAGACTAATCAACCGCATGTGTTGCGGCTGAAGAAATTTACTATTGATGTTGTATGCTCGACGCAAAAACTACATACTGCGATGAGAATATGATTCAAGTTTAATTAATCTTGCAAGTACCTATTTAGCATACAACAATTCCTTTGAGCTTAGATTTATTCTATATTTATTGATTTTGATATCGAAGGGACGAAATCACTGTTTATGAGTTAAGGGATCAGTCATGGAGCTTGAGTGCAAAGTGAGCTTTGCGATGTTGATCTCCTCGAAGACCAATAATTTGTAATACATAAAAGCGCATAAAACGTGTCAATAGAGTTCAGTTCTCGGGAGCAAACCACCCTCTATGCGTTCGATTCATCATTCTCTTTGTTGTTGCTGCTGCTGCTGCTGCTACTGCTGCATTGGCGGTGGTGGTGCAACGTGTAAATCACACGTGCGACAAGGGATATCTGCGGTGTGTACACGCGTGTGAATCCCAGGGAACAAAAGGTCTTTCCCCATGCGCTGTGCACGTAAACAACGTCCGAAAATGTCTTTCTTCGCGCCGAGTGCAAGTCGCTGTAAAGTTGTTGCGAGCGCACCTCAGGAGAGACATCCATCGATGAATTGCCGGATTTTAGCCAAGGTGCTGCCACTGCAACACGAGTGTATGATAAACACACCCCATCGGACTGAGGTACATATTGTGTGCACGCGTTGTGCTGCTAAAGTTTCGGTAAATGGGGATGTTTTCGGTGTTAGGGGTTTGCGAAAATTCACACAGCGTAACCGGACTAGAGAGTACCGGTCAGGTTTGGTTTGGGGGGGGGGCTGTATGCGAGAATTTATGTTGCGGCATTAAAATTACTTAGTATTTGAGATGGTTTATTGCTCAGCCAAATTGCCATTTTCATTATTTATTTTATTACTGCCCACTGGCATTAAAAATGCATTTGATTAATGTGACTCATTCGGATTCATTATTCACGGGGGCAAGTAAAAGTTGAACCTCGAGATGTCGCTGTATAAATTGCACGTGGAACAATTGACAAAGAAACTTACGAAACACCTTTGAGCAAAGCAACAATGCAATGCGGGAAAGATGACTATCGTTGGCAGTGAATTACGATAGAGCGAGAGATGATGATGATGATTTATAATCAATG
The DNA here is from genome assembly GCA_963978815.1 of Aleochara curtula. Taxonomy (NCBI): domain Eukaryota; kingdom Metazoa; phylum Arthropoda; class Insecta; order Coleoptera; family Staphylinidae; genus Aleochara; species Aleochara curtula. Next base: position 8,264,224 of record OZ022221.1, on the reverse strand, counting down.
TTGATTGTTATATAAGTGGCAATCGATATGCAATTGAATTGAACGTATTGAAAATGCAGCGTGTAACGTTTACACACATCTTTATTCATTTACATGCATACGCGGTGCATGCAGCCAGCGATGACGATGAATAAGGCGGCGGCATGCAGTATTCGGTCGGTCGTCGTCTTATTTGCAATTATCCGAGCGCGCATTGTGCATAACCGCACGTAGAGCAGCACGCTTCTTGCCGACTTGGCATTTCGTAGAAGTCGCTCGTAGTATTCACTCGCGCAGCGAAACAAGAACAATGATGATCAAGTCTCATATGCAATGCACGTGCAGATGCATACAAGCGCTAATTCTAACAAGAATTCTATACCAAGCTAACACAAGTACAATGCATTGCAGAACGCGTGCATTCGCGCGTATTATGCTGTCGTTCGCATGACGCGAAGCTGCTTAGGCTTCTCATTGCATCGCATCGCATTCGCGTTTCGCTCGTCGATCATGTTGATTCAAGCCATCTAAGACGACTCATTATATGCGGTACATTTCAGTCGTAACATTGTTGAAATCAACCGCATATTTCATTCAGACATGGTGTTGTATATCCGACTAGTACAGATTGAATAATTGAATTTACCATTACAATTTTTTCGGAAGTTGGAGCCGAACGGGGGTACCCCCCTTATGGTGGGAGTATAAAAGCGGAGAGTAGCACTGTTTTCGCGAATTTTCGTCTTCTTCCGGTGTTTCGGGAGTGATCCATTAAGGACAATCGAGCTTTAAAGTAGCAACTGAAGTGAATGGCACTGTAATGTACGAAATATTTATTATAAATGATAGTTGTTTGCATTGAAGGGAAAAATGAGTCTCGTGCATCTTCATGTAGGTACATTGTCGGAGCGGCAATAACAATTTTTCGTTTTATTATTCAATGCAGTACACGCGTGATGCTAAACGATGTGCTGCGCTGTATTCGCGCATTGTTAGCTCGTAAACTATTCCCTCAGATGCGCGCGACTTGGTCGGGCACTACTTCGATTTGTAGCTCCATTCGAACTTCAATTCGCTTGCATTCCCTGCGCGCTTGAAAAACGGCACAATTGTGAATTTATTATGATATTTCAATTCGACGCTCTATACGCCGAGTTTGATCAATAATCCAAAGGTGTTTTTATTTAAGCGCTCGGTGCACATGTTTAGTTATGCATTAAGTAAAGAGTGCCCGTGTCACGTTTGAATATTTTACGATTACGTTCGTAAAGCGCGGATGGATGCAATTTTACCTCTTTTTTTCCGACCATTTTTAATTTACTGAATAGTTTTAGCTCTTCGTATTCTCCACTAAGAGAATCAGGTAATTTGCAATAGTTCTAAGTAATACAAAAAGTTTCTATTCATGAATTCGAATGGATAGGATTTAAAAATTATTAGAAATATAATCGCGAATATTAGTAACCCGTAATTGAGCGGAGAAATAATATAGCGTGTAAGCATTTTATGATAGAAAATAAAACTTTAATGTTTTGTCACTGTTCCGGTAGAGTAATAAATTAATCGCTCAAGGGAACAAGAAATCAGAGTGGAATTAATATTTTTAATAGTAGAAAAATATTCAAGAATTTGAAAGATTTGAATCATATGAAACATTGAAGTTAAGTGTTTGAATTTTATCGAAGAGTAATGTAATGAGATGGAGAGGAAACATGTATGCATGTCGCGAAAAAGTAATAATTTATGACACATTTATGCACAACAGTGTACTGCTGCAGCACGCTCAGAATTATACTCAAATTGAAATCGTTCGTTCGTGTTTTAATTAAAATGGGACTGAAAATTTTAGCATAGATTTTATCGTTGCTACGCATTTATCGCACGAGGCGATCGCAATTGTTGCGCACTATTCATCCATTTATTTGAATTCAAATAATGTAGTTGCTCGAATTTACTGCTGTTCTGCTTGCTGGCTTACTTGTTTTTCTCGTGTGATAATTCAGCTTTGCACATATTTCAAGTGATGCTGCTCGCTGAATTAAATGGGCGATGAGTGCATGAAATAATACATTAGTCGAATTTTTGTGCAAATGCTCTTTTCAGTTCGAACTTTTAGTTCAAAATTTAGTACATTATTAACGTTAAATTTTCCGCACCGAAATAAAAGCGTAATTGAAATGAAATGGGTTTTTTTGTCTTTGAATGTGTGAAAATCAACACTTGAAAGCAGGAGAGAAAAACAGGAAGCGCGTACATGCAGCGAGATGTAAATAAAACTAAGTATTCAATGCGATTTAATTGTGTTGTTTGGTTTAGAACAAGACTTTTCACTCGTTGCCTCATTACGCGTTGATGTGCATAAAGCCGAGAGTTATCACAGCACGCGTACTAAAATGCCGAAAGTAAAATGACATGAAATGTGAAAATAGTATGCGCGGAAACAAGAGACAAATGGGGAGAAAATGTATACTGTGGCGGGAAACTAGGAATATGAAGAAAAAAACGTGAATGAAAGAAAATGAAAGGATGTAAAAAATGCTTTGTTATAAAAGAAGTATCATGTTTATTCACAAAGCGTGTATTTTTAATTAATTTTAATATTAATTGCACAAAGACTTGCATGATATTATTCAAATATTATTTACAAAATTATGGATTTAATACTTTAATGAATTTCTTTATAGCGTGGAAATTATACATGATTTAAATTTTCCTTATAAATTAAATTCTTCTATAAATTCTTAATTATATATATATTTCCATTTAAGTATTGTTCTTTGTCCGTGACTTTTTCGTCGCGGTCGCGGTGCGATTGAAGCATAGTGTCGTAATGCAATCGCGAATGCAATGAAATTATTGTCGTTGCGCTTCCTGCAGCAAGCAAGCACGCATGCAGCAATCCTTTAATGCAAAATGCATTCGACGCGCGCAACTGAAAAACACCAAAAGCGGGGCACAAAGCGCGAAGAGCACGACAACAACCGCCGCGATTTTACCTATAAGGCTAGCGCGCGGTGCGCGTTTGAATTAATTACCTATAAATCATGAGCGCAAAGTGAAAGAGAGCTAGCCAGTCTCGTAGTCGTGCGCAACCATTGAGCAACAAACAAACGCTGCGTTCATAAATTTACGATAGCGCTAATAATAAATTTGCAAAAGCTCTTGCAAAACGCGTCAAATTCCGCGCACACTTATTGAGTTATAAATTAATTAATTGCATCGCATCGTAAATCACGTTATTCAGCCAATCGGCGTTAAATTGATTAATCTTTTATTATTCGCCATTCTGCGCTAAATCTTAGTTTAAACGTATTTTGTCACAGCGTATCATGTTTAAAATAAACATGCCCACTTATTTATGAAATACGTACGGGTGAAACAACGTCAAAACAGAATTCGTTAAATATTTCAGCCCTTGCATTGCTAGCTGGCGTGCTCGCTATTAAAGCACAATACGCATCACGCGCACCCTTACGTTGAACCTGCTGAAATATAAATATCCCATCGACGTGCTATCACTAGCAAAATGCCGCAATTGTATCGAGAATAAAAGGGACCAACACACAAACTCTAGCATGAATAAGTAACGAAATGATCGAGCAGCTCGCTCTCGGTGTGTTTGAACACCAAGTAGAATGGAGAGTTAATCGTAATAATATTGGTAATGAAGTGAAGAAAACCCGGTTTGCTTTTGTTGCGCTGGCTGGTTATTTGAGGAAATGCGCTGCATGTGTGCGAATATTAAGATTGTAGAATTAGTGTTTGTGTTTTCGCACGCAGCACGTCGACCGCAATTCAGCAGCGGCGGCTGCGGAGCCGCCATCGTCGTGAGGCGAAATAAGGTCGAATTGTGGCTGTAAGCAGATAAGGGTGGCAAATAAGGCGGCACCATCTCCTCGCATCACATCGTCCCGGGTAAATGAACACAATGAACACAACGCGTTCACTCCGCACACTCGCACCGAATTCACAAAAGCCTATTAGGCTGCCTTCCGCAATCAACAAAACGCGCGAAGAAATTCCTATTCGCACGCAAATACGCGGCGTGGGCTCTTCTCGTGGATGGCGGCGTATTCAAATTGATTAGTTGCCCCCGCACGCGTTAATTTTAATATTTATGCGCTGCGCTTATAATTTACATTCGCATTATGTAGGCCTGAAAGTGTCATCGAATTTAATTAATTCACACGAAAGTGCTCGCTGGAGACGATCGAGCTAAAGGGGTGCAATTGACGAATGAATGAATATTGAATATCCACTTATTTATAAGTCCAAGAAGGGTATTAAGAGAAATCATTAAAAGGGCATTACATGAATTGTTTCCCGAGCATTTCATTTATTCATTTGTTAATGTGTTGCATGCTACTTTATATTTTTGCGCCGTGTTTTCTCCTTCGCTTTACGAGGGATGAAGCATACATTGATGCATATACGTGAATGGGGGCGCTGCTGCTACTGCTGCTGCTGCCGTTCTGTTCGCATTCAGTAAAACAGAAGCGTATAAAAAAGGCAGAGTGCATTCGGTAATTACCAGGTATCATTAACCTATCCGCCGTACCACCGCCACCGTCGCTCTACCGCCCCACTCGCACATGGTATTCCCCCGATATTGCGAGCGATACTTCTTTCGTGCGAGCGCCACGCGGACGGCGGCAATAAAAACGCGATGCATGTTCGTTCGCCACACGTACAACAACGGCGCGGCTTGTTGTTGTGGTTAGCATTGGGGGCGGCAAATGTTAGCTATGTACGTACGCGTGTTTTATATCCAGACATAGTTCTCTCCCCTCTATTAGCACGTGTGTAGCGTAATGCGTTTTTGATTTTACTAATACTTTTCGTTCGCTCATTGTCTAGACATTTCGACTACAACAGCGAGTTAGTGGCTCATCGTGTTCATTCCCGCGTATTGTTTTACGTGTGATTGCCAAGTTTCGAATGCATTCAATGATTGTTGGCTCATAAATTACCTTGTTTACATTCATTCACTGCGGAAGAGTCTTTCTCTTCGCTGTGTGTTAATGTAGTTTGAATTTTTGTGATTTTTGAAATATGAGTCGAATTTGGAATTAGCCTAATTGCGCGCAACGTAAATGCATCATATTAAAATATTGAATTATGGCCGGCGCGCACGTTGTGATATGTTTAAAACAAAATTAACTATGCATTCATTCGGTATGCCGCGTAGCAGCAGCGCACAGTCTTCAGTCCAGATAATTGCATCTGGTTGAAAGTTTGAAACAGTTTTAGCACAGGTTTTCAAACATTTTGCTGGGGTAGAGGCTACTGTGACCTCTGGACGTTCGGCCAATGTGTATTTATGCATGCGCCTGCACACTCGCTGAATGGGAAATGGAGCAGCTTTTAACGTGTCGCGCTTTGCTAAATTTAGTTGGGAATGAATGCCGCCCGACACTGGAATATGTGATGTGTGCTGTACGTGAAGTTCTATTTCGCGTTAGTCGCATGTGTTCCGAAATACAGCAACAAAACGGCAAGCATCACTTAAATAATTTTAGGCGACTTGTAATTTTAATTGCGTTTTAAATGGCCTCTGATTGGACGATGTTCATTAATTCATTCCGCAGTCAATCAATAAATCGGGTATTTTAAGTGTTGTATTTTTACAGCAAGAGAATAAATGGCGACTTAATGAGATGCAATTAATAAGTTACGTGCGCGTTAATGAAAGCACTTTGAATGTTTGATAGTGCCCCTTGATGATTTCGGTAGTGGTAGATAGCGCGAGATAAATATTTGCCTGTGAGATAGGAATTATTTGGGAGTTGACTATGATTTATTGTTTTAGGATTCTGAAATATTTGTAGGTACTAATTTTATTTATTTCTTGTTTCAGGTGAGTGTTGAGTTTTCACATACGTTGAGGGTGGATTTCAAGAAATGAGTAAGATTTATTGGTCCGCCTTGTATTTTGCGGCATATTTCTTTTGGTAATTGGCAATTTTCGCGTTATTTGAGTAACGAAAGGTTTGAAACTTTTTGATTTTCGTTGGTGGAATGGGAGCAGTCGTAATAGTAGTGCTCTAACGAGTAGACATGTTACTCTTTCGGGCGCGAGTCTTTGCAAGTGTTTTATTACGAACCGAAAGTCGAATCTTTATGCATCTCATCTTATTTTATTTGGCCGTGTTGGCTGTCTGTCTGGTGCATTTATGCGTTTCGAGTTTAATGCCCAGTGCAGCGGCAATGGCAACGGCAAGCGCTGAAGATGCTGGAGAGTTTTGGGCTCGGCTGGTCTGGTCTTGTTTCCCACCTGAATTGAATGCCTCTCGCAATTTGATGCTCAAGTTCAACGTACTCCTTTGCTCGTTAACTTTTTCGACTCGTAGGATTACCGAACAAGTCATTTTACCAATAGACGACTTTTAAAATTGTGTCTAAATAGCAATATTTTTTGTTTGAAGAACAATATGAGAAAATTGGGGGTTTGTATTTGCAAATTTGTAGTTTATCTATGGCATTGCGCGGCCTTTATGCCATGTTGTTTTACTCTCCTGGCAATGGCATTTAACAGCCAGGAGCCGCAGACCGCCGAAATACATCACGCACAGGCATTCACGACGCGCAAGAGGAACGCCGTCGGGCGGCTGCGGAGCGGCAATGAGTGAAGGGTTGCCGGCACCCGTTTAGCTCATTTACCCCGTCGTGTAAGCGCTTACCCCGTTTGCGCGCTCCGTTTTGCATTCCTGATGAATCGCCCAATCACCCAATACGTTGGGCTGCTGCGTGCACTAATGTCACATACGGACGCGTGAGCGCAATTCGGGCAACGAGGTGCAATGCACTTGCCAGCCGCACACTGGGTGATCTATCAGCTTCGCCCCATTTTGTCTTCTCGTTCATGCATGTACATGCCACACATGCACTATTAATGCGCGCGTGCTTCGGGTTGCTGCGAAAAATACAGAGTGTTGGCGCTTTAAATATAACTACCCCTTGCTTAAAGGCACATTTGCCAGTTGGACGCGAATGTATGCACAGATGCGTATTGTAAAAAGACAAATCAGTTGCGCTAAACAAAACGCCACTGATGATGATGGGGTGAGACTTTACTTGATTCAGCCTTTCAAGGATGCATTAAGGGACGCCAAGCAAGCCCAGCACATCCGAAATCTCGGTTGTACTTGCAGCGTGTCCCTTGATAACTGATGACATTTGCTGTGCGCGACGCTGTACAATGACGAAGCGAAATTCAATTTAGGGAAATATTATTAATGTATTGTACAGCGCCGAAACTAATTGAGTTTTCCGAGCGAGTAAATGTCATTGTGTGCACGGTGTCATGAAAAACGCTTCGGACTCGTTGTTACTATCAATGTTGATTACTTTAAAGTCAACACAATTTTGTATTAGTAAGCAAACAAAAATGCGCTAAAAATTTAAATAACGCCGCTGAAATCAATTTGATGTGTACACATATTACCCACTTGCGTAGCAGCGTTGCGATGAATAAAAATTGAATATGCACGTCAATTGTTTTTATGTTTGCGCCGAGTTTCGTCATGCCGGAGGTGGTTAATTAAACAAAAAACTGACAAGTTGCCATTGTTTGCTCGCCGTGCTGTGGCATCGCCTGATTGAAGATGAATGCTGTTGATGAGTTTTTGTGCGCGATTTTTGTTTTCCGTCCGAACGAATTGATGAATTTGGATGCATAAATTAATGAAATATTCGACACTCGCGCACATACACACAGCATGCTGCTGCTGCTGCTGCCGCCCCTTCACTAGCAGCATGCACAGGAGAGGGTGGACGGCGGATATGGGAGAGTGAGTGGTCGGCGGGCAATGCACACAATTTGGCTGACATATGACGGTCCTCAGAGCGCACGGGTGGCGGCTGACCGCAGTTAAATGTCCTGCATGCGGAGTGCGTATAAACATCCTGCCAGCCGGCGGCGCCAGAGCCATTAAAATTCAAACGTCACTACCTGATGATGTCCACTTCAGGATTGCGTTCGGTGCACGTCGTCTATTACGTTATTATCCTGTTATCCTGCTGATTCGCAGGATGACGCTTTGATGACTGCATATTTCGTAGCGGTGCAGGGAGGTAGCTCATCCACGAAGGGGTAGTAGGTTCATTGCCTTGCAGCCGCAGTAGCTCGCGAACAAAAAAACACATATATGCACAAACGGCATAAATCATCGTTTCGGACAGTCGCACCGCGTGAGTACATTATATGTCAGCATCAATTTGCCAATGGAAGTGGAAAGTTTTTCGGGCCTTTTTGCACGCTCCAAGTACCTAGCGGCGAGCTGATAATACGCGAGGATGAATGAGTGGATTTGCGCCGATTTCGTGATGAAAATCTGCTAGCTAGCTAGCTAGCTACGAGTGGCTGTAGCAGGAGCAGCATCCTGCGCACATATTTTTATCTCGTTCAAGCATTCGAAAAGCGACTCGCAAAAAGTGCACAAACAAGGAAGCAAAAAGCGCTTGTTTTATGGATGATTTTTTAACCTCTTCCACATTTGTATGGTTTTATAGTTGACTGCTGCATGTTTCAGTGGCATGAATTACGACTGTAATGAGTCATAAATTTTTAATTTTTAGGCTTTATTATCCTTTTTAATAGAGGACGTAAAAAAGTAAACATGAAACAAACCTGCGAGCCTATCAAAGTGTCTAATATAATATTATTCGGGACGAAAATAACAAGGTTTAATTATCAATTTTGAATGCTTAGTAATGCAGCACGCGGATTTCGCCATCACCTGTAATTCTTCTCATGATTTACGCAAACAGTGCGCATATTTTACTTACATTCAAAACGCGAACGTATGCCCTCGTTCATGCATTTTTCGAGTTTTTGCGCTTATCAGCAGGCATGCAGCAGCATTAAAAACGCGCGCGCGACTGAATTATTTAATTCTGCTCTTCCTGTTCGCGTTCCTGCAGTCACGATAAGACCCACATACGTTCAGCGAGTAATTATCGCACATCATGCACGCGCGTATATGCGGGAATCGCGAGCAGCATCCGAACGAATTTTCCATTGGACTATTCTATTTTCGAAAATAGCTTAATTATAAAGCACATGCATTCGAAGAAAATGCTTCCGCCTTTCTTGATTTGAATATCTCGCTGACGTCATGCCATCGCCAACAACAAACTACCCTTGCTTTGCCTTGCTTTGCATTGCATTGGACGCGCAGTACAATGCCAAAAGCGGAAATCAACATCACAATAATCTTCAAAGTCAAAGCCACGCGACATTCATGACGAGTAAATGAACCGCCTCGCCCGCTCAAGTTTAGTTAATATTCATCCAGCCAGAGGTCGTTAAAATAGCCCTCGCAGCAAGGGGTTGATTGTTGTGCTGATATACCTTTCGTCTGCATAATGCGAACGCGTCCAGCAAATTGAATTTCACGTTCTATTCCTTGCCAGACGTATGAAAGAAGTGAGAATACGCGGATAAAATGTTCATTCGACCGGTAAATTAGCCTCTCAAGGTTAAGTGTATTTTCAACGTCTAGGAATTTTATTTGCACGCAGTAGCGCACAACGCCGCCCCTATTTTTTTATCCCTTTATAATATGCGCACAAGTGACGTTAGATCCAGGATGCATGAAGGACATTTCAATGATGGATTTGCATATGAATAAGTCTTCGATGGTATTGACAGCAAATGATAAGCTAATATTCATGCGCAAACCCGATTAAAACTAAATTCAGTGTGTGCAATGAGCACACACATCTGTTCAATTCGAAATTTAAAGAGGAGGGGTGAGGATAGTTGATAAAATTTATATTTTCAAATGGGGACAGAGAGTAAATGATTTTTCTTCTTCTTCTCCTTCTATGAGTTGGTGATAGTTAAAAACTTGAACAATTGCCAAAAGGCACATTTTTGGGAAGAAGGCGATTTATTCCGTTAAAATACAAAGGGATAAAGTGACATTTCCTCTTGTCTGATGGAAATCTCTGTGCATAATTCGATAAAGCAGAATAATAAGAAAAGTACCCTCGCTCTCTTGTCAAATGCGGATGCCATTCAATTTTCGTCTCTTTTTCACCATACGTAATATCTCTTCGCATCTAAACGCATGTTGTGCTGCATGTACGTGATGTTGCATTCATTGAAGATATGCGTCTATTGTCTTGAATCATCGAGATGCTTTTGCAAAAGTAGGAGAGAAGAGCAAGAAACAATTGTCATCTAAGATGTTCAAATTGCAAGACTAACGGGAAAGGCACGAAGAGATTGGAGCAAGAGATGCACGATCGCGATGGAGACAAAGTGTAGAAATATCTTGACGAGAAAATGCGTAGAAATTGTGAAGCATATTTCCTGTTTCGGTTGGCGTAACTCAATATTAAAGTTATCATGCTCTTTCTTCGTGGCGCGGAAAAGGTTTATTGAACGAACGCGTGGCGTGTTCGTCGTTGGCGTTGTTGTTACGTGGCTGATGAAGTTATTCAAATTTTTCCATATTCCCATTTTGAGTACGAGAATTATTTGGCATTGTCTTCGACGCAAACTAAATTCAATTTTCGGTTTATGCTTTTCTCGTTATTTTTCCTCTCGCATTTTCGGTCAATCACCCATAAGTTGGTTTATTGTGCATGAATGAGCAAACTGCTGACTGACAATTAGCAATAAAAACATGATGTACCTAAGAAGTCGTAAAACATTGAAGAATATTAAGGAACACTTAATGAACAATTCGATACACTTGATTACAATGCGCGTAGAAGATACCAGTCATTCACGGTTAATTAACACATTCACCGTCTTCTTCCTCTTCCAAGCGTGGTGCCTGCTTCTCATCGTCGTCGGTCGCGTCTTTAAGCATTCATTAGCCATTCTCGAGCGTCATCGCGCAGCAGGTGAAAAACGACGACGAGTCTTAAACGTTGCTCATTCCGTGCGTGTGTGTCACATAAAAAATAACTTAATTTGAATTTATGTCGAATGCGATTTCGGTTCGAAAACCTGCTGCTCCGTTGCGGCTTACGACATGTAACAGCAGGCCACCAAAGTCTCTCTCGAACAACATCAAGTTGTGCTCCAATGCCGCATTTACATGAAGAACAGCATCTCGAATAGCATTCTTTCCCGTTGTGATGCGATGCTGCGTTCACTCGACTGCAACAACACCGAGTATAGCATGTACATGCAGCAGGGCGTAGGTACTACTCGTATGGAAATCTGCTCGTCAACGTCGCGTCGCCTGTCAGCTCATTGCGAGATGCATTCAAGTCAAACCAACTTCGCTAAGACGCGCATTTCTCTTCGCCGTGTTTGCTGTTCTTCATCGCTCTTAGGTATTTCAGTCTTCCGCCTCGTTTGACTGACATCGCCCGACAATAATAACAAATCATTCATGTAAATGCATTTCAAAGCCCAAGCTTTGCAGCTAGAAACTAAAGTGAATTTTATATAACGATTTTAAAGTTTGGCATAAAAATGGACACTGAGACAAAGTCAATTATTCGAATAATTTGGAATATTTTATATGAAATGCGAATGCAAATTGTAATTTGACTAGGTTTGCTATAGCCAGCCCCGAGGGAAGGGCGGTTGCGGTCCCAGGACGAATAATGTCGTAATAAACGCGGTAATAGTTTTCCTTGATGAAACAATGATCATTGGCTTTGGCTGCTTGCAGATCTTGCGGCGGCGTTGGCGGTGACTTAATTAAACCCCTCAATCTTGTCATGTTTATACAGGCCCTTTGTCTAAGCGCTTGTCAACGTTTTGCTTGCGCGCTGCCGCCGCCGCCGGCCGTCGTTGGCGTTGTCGGAAGCTCGTCGCGCAATATCCTCGAAAGCCAGCGACGTGTCATTAGCATGTCGAGAAACGCGCGCCCAGATTTCCCGATTAATCCTGCGACACGCTGTGTTGCCATACGCCAATAATAATTTGATCCTTGCGGTACGTCAACGCCTTACAAGTTATCCTGACAATTACTCGCTGTTCATGCTTGTCTTGCGTGATTTGTCCGTCTTGTTGAATATGACAGCTAATGTGTTAAGGATGCTTCGTAAGTTTTTGGGAAAAAAGTAGGTTAAACTATTTGAATTTTGAGACAATACGCAGGGCGGATTTGAACAAAGGATTCGAATTGTTTAGACGCACGCTCCAGTGACACAGTGAAATGAGCGAAAGGATCGAGGAAGAAAGGATAAGCAAGGCGTATAGTCGCGAGGATCAAAGTTTATCCAAATAGTGTGCTCGAGCACAACCGCGTTTAATTCTTTGGCTTTTGCCAAGGACGAAGACGATGCGAGCGTTCAAGTGAACTCGAAACTCTTGCGCAGCAGGCAAGGAAGTCGCGCGCTGTTTGGCGGGAATCTAGGATTGCTTGATTCGCTCTTCTCACTTGGTTAGATTCCCGGATGATAATTAGGTTCAATGCGGGTATGCCACAAAGCCAACTTTCTAAGTCCGGGCAATGAATGACTTTACCGCCAAACTAAACTTGCTCTCGTAAAAGAGAAAGGACAAAGTCCAGATGAGTATTTGTTGTATGGGGAGTGTGCATCGCGTAATTTTGAAACGCCCATTAGCTATTTCACTTTGGACACTTTGGGTGGATATTTTTGGAATCATAAAATCTGTTTTTCCAATATCAAGCAAGTCGCCGGCAGCGAGTTGAATAGAGACTTGAGGCGAAAAAGTGTCGTGCGCGCAAGGATTTATCCGTGCCGCCCCATGTTCCGGCACGATTTTCTTTGGACACGTCGTAAAGCAAATTGGTTCCAATATCGGGTGGTTTTCGTTCTCTCCCTTACTCGTGGATCGGTTTTGCGTACGTGCCGTGTGACCGCACATAAAATTTGAAGCCTTTCGTTGCGATTGCCGGCAGCTGCATGTACCTTCTTCGTCGTTTTCGTTCACTCCGGGGGGTGCGAGTTATCGCGACTACACTTTCCTGTCATCCCTCTTCTTAGAGCACTTATATCCTGATCCCTACTTACGTCCGTACCCTCACAACTCTTCTCCGGCCGCGTCGAAGACATTGAAAGAAATATCGAAGATCGCCTTGAGGCCAAACGCCACGAATAACTTGTAACGTGACAATACGTGCTTCGCTAAACTACCGCTTGCGAAAATGCGAATTTCGCAAATATCTATTTTTGATCAACTACATATAAATGATGTAATTGAATGGGGATTGGGTTGCCATACATCCATAGCATGGCCGAAGGGGTTGCAGAAGTCGGATCGGGTGGAGAGTAGGTTACAGACAAAGCGTGTTCACAAATTCAATTTCAATCCTGAATTCGCTGCTAATATCCGTGAGGTGGTAAATGAACACTCCTCGCACACTATCCCCGTCGGTGCTTATCCCGGTGGCTATCTATCACCTTCGATGTGTGCGCTGATAAGACCCGGATGGTACAAAAGCGGCCGTAAATGCGTGCGCTTCCGGGAGAAGAGTGGAGCACGCCATCTCAATAAACAGGCTCTCGCTTGGTGCGGCTATAAAGTCGATAGGATAGCGAATACAACACGTCGTACAGCTCGTAAACAGCAACGCCACGAGCAAGGTGGCACACAACACACCTCTCGCCTCTTCGTTATCAGTAGTTTTGTCCGGGGACGATTCCAAGGGTTGGCGGCAACGGTGGTGAGAGTTACGATAACGCAACAGCACGCACCCTCTTAAATCAACGCCGCCGACCACCTATAATCAACTTGTCAACTTCGATGCGCTCGATTCAACGCGATTCTTATCATTTACTATCAGCGTAAAACTTTGATCACCGATGGCAAGTTTGTTAACATGCGCGCATTTAACGCGGTGAACATTATATGCGTTGATTGAATTTGGACAAACGTCTGGAAAATGGCGAGAACGCGCTGGGAAATCTTGAAATAACTTGAATCGTATTATTCGTGTGCGATCAGACGTAAAGTTTTCTGCTTGATTGACTGGTTGGTCGGGTGACTGCTTTATTGGATGGCTGAATGCGAGTGCGCGCACACTTGCCGCATTGTTGGGCGGCGGCGGGTGAGAGTGAGAGCATTATTTGCAAAGCGGCGGCGCGGAGAGGGTTGTGCCGTGAAAATCACCCTTCTCGTTCGCGAAAAGCTCTGCGTTCGGTAACCGAAGCCCGCGCGCTTTGAGGTAGCATTTTCATAACACGATGTGTGACATACGTGTGATACTTTTTACGTTGTTTGCCTGCAACGCGCGCGCAACATGAAAAACCAATTATTCCGCAGCGGTGTGACGACGAGGACGACGCCAGCTGTTGTCTTCGATTTTCCCAATTTTTCAATTTCTCCATTCAATCGCGTGTTCCCGAAATATCTATCTGCATGCATATTCGGTCGGGTGCATTCAAGTTTTGAGTTAAGCCGGCGTGCACGAACGGAGGCGGCAGCGTACACTTTACTTTTACTCACTTTGCTTCTTCACACTTCGATAAATATTTACACATGTTTCTCGTTTATGTTTCAGGTAAGAATTCACGCGCTCCGCAGATCGTTGCAGTGGGGTAGAGAGCAATTCCTGCATTATGTACTAGTTTTTGACGGGCGGCATCGTTTTCTTTCGTTTTGTGATGTCTGCCATCGTATGTTGAGTGAGTAAAACTTGAAACGAAACGTGTACAAAGCAAGCAGCAAACATTCGATACGTACGCGAGTTGAAAAATAAATCACATAGGTGGAATTCAAAACGTGAATTAAAATCGTTCATCATTAATGAAGAATTCGAAAAGTTGCATTTGCATTCAGGTTCTGCGAATATTATTTATAAGGGATGATGAAGAGTGACAGAGAATTCTATCATTCACTTGCCATGAAGGGTTAGTTCTTGATTGACATAAATTCAGTCATAGGTTAACATAACATTTCATCTCAAATAATTGACAGACCTATGTTCATTTCTTCATTTCATACTTTTTTTTTGGTACGTCCCTGTTTATGATTATTTTATAGATAGATTGTGACTTTGATTCTGATTTTGATTCGGCTTTAAAGTGATCGAAGGGGGAAACACCTTTTGCTAGATATAATGCGAGGGGTGGATGGTTGAATCTTCATTCTTAATTTACGTATCCATTAGTCATTCAAGGCACGTGACGTACAGTGCAATGTGTGTGCTTCGTGATGCTTGAAATTAATTCACCGCCGAAAGTTTTAAGGTTAAATCCGCGTTGGCGCGCTTGAATTTTTCACATCTTTCAAATTATTCGGGAATTCCTTCCTGTTCCTCGTTTTTCGCTGCCACTAACGCGGCGTCTTTGATCGAGTACCTGCAGGCAGATAAAATTCTAACGTAAAGTAAAATTCCTTGTGCTTTCTACTTTGATGACGCATCCAGCACGTGCAAATTCTTTTGGGATTTAGGATAAATTTCCTTGTTTAAACAGCGATCAAATTTTGGTGTGTTTCTTGGATTTTCTTAATTTCACTATAATTCTGGTTACTTCACTTCAGGGGCTCCATTTTAATAATATAGTGAAAAATGATATATTAATCTTCCCCGTTTTTATCGTGGCTGGATTTGGTTTCCTTTTTTACATTATGCATTTTTTATTTCTGTTTATCATTAGTACCCCCCCATTGCGGTGATGCAATCGCATAGTATTCAAAGCACACGTGCTTAACGATTGTGCATCCCTGAATTTTAAAAAAGTGTCCACCCATGCCGTTGCGAAATGATTTATGAAGGGCCTTTTTGAACCCCTTCTTTATTTCGCTGCGTCTTTCTTGCACTCGTTTATTTAGTATTTGTCCTTCTTCGGGACTGCTGGTGCGGGTGTATCGACTGGAGTATATTATGGCCGTCGCTGCTTCTTGCATTTATTTTCGTCGGTGTCTAGAGAGCAAAACCATCGAAGGATACACATAAATAAAATAAGCACATGCATCCTTTTTCTGTCTTCCTTCTTCCTTTCATTCATTTCGCGTGAGTGAAGGCAAGGCAAGGCGGAAAAAGTTTAATGTATCGATATTTAAGTAGGTTCCACTTTTTCTTTTTTCGCTTCGTTGTTGCTTTTTTCGATGCACGCTTTATAGATTTATTCAAAACTTGTGTCCTCCTCCACCTCCACTCTTTATAATACGTGGAAGGTGAAGTGTATTAAAAACTTTTTCACCAACTCAATGGTAATGTCTTCTTGCTTCTTGGCGGCGGCAGCGGCGTACTTCGAAGGGTAAATTATTCTTCGTTTTATTGACTTGCATGAGGAAAAAGTCGGATGGGTGAAGAAGTGACGGGAATTATTTAAGATAAAATCGTTTCAATTTAAACTTTTGCTCTGGATAATAACGAAAAGCCGTGTCATACTTTTGACGGAAAATGAAGATTGTTTCATTTATACTCGTAGAAGATTTTCTTAGTTTTCACACTGATTTTCATGGGAGAGAGAAATGTGAGGAATTAATTTGTTAGTGACATTTGTGTGGCTCTTTTGTGGCTGTACGAAAAATGGAAGTTAAATTATTTTCTCACTCGTAGATTTTATGTGCGGTTCATTCAATTCCAATACCGGAAACCGTCTACCATTGACGCGTTTGCGGCAAAAAAGCTGCCGCCACAGTTGTGACAACGCGTTGTGAGACGGTCGCGGCGACGGCAGCGATGCCAGCCGCACCAAATGCACGAGTAAACTTTTCCATATTGCGCGCTTTCAATCGATCGTGAAGTGCGCGCAAAATATGCGAAAGCCATTTCAAGATGGTTATGCACTCGCGAAAATATGTTTTTCGCGACTTTTCATCTACCGAGTGTTGCAGTTAATTACCTACAGCTAATAACAAAACTTGCAATGTCACGATTGCAAACAAATTCGAAAGTATTTCAGCAAAGTTTAATACCTACATTTTCCACTTGAAAATGTTGTTTTCCCAAGCGAGAAGAATTCCATGGCAGAAAAAAAAACTAAAAATTGTTCTTCGACTGTTTGCGCCTAAATGCATGCACAAAACACGCGATACGTCAAATTGAATTCTTCACTTTACCCACCAGCCGTCCCGCGTCGGGCGAAAAAACGGAGGCGGCAAACAGCCTCGTCGCCGCCGACGTATTCCCAATGGGGAGAAGCAAGGTGCTCTTGCTGGTTGCGCGGCAGTTGGTGGCATCCTTCTGCTTCGTGCATTATTGAATTTGCAACTTTGGCGTGTGACGAGTTTAATAAGATTTTTGTGCGATTGTGCGATTCCTCGGCCGCATTTTTGAGACAATATACAATTCTTTGCCCTCACACCGCCGTCGCGCCGCCCCCAAACGCATTTGAGTGCAATTGTCCTAGGAGCAGAAGGAGATGGCGGAGGGTTATCTCGATGTAAATCCCGTCTTCGAAATAATTTCCCAAGAGTCCCTAGAGTGAAAGAGCAGGAAATCAGCCGCGCAACACGCAACACAATGCACAATATACCTAGACAGCACGCACGTGCCGCGAAACTTGTCGTCATTTCTTTTCCGTAATAACTTTCTTTATTTCCACGTAGCTGTTCGTACAATTGGGAAATCTAATTATTTACGTACATAGAACTTTTTTGTTTCTTCGTATTGAATATTGATTTATGTGGGTAATTATTGCAAGAATTAATATTTTCCTGTAAGGTGGAACGTAAATAATTAAATCATGTTGCATTCGTAAATCCGAAGGATTTTCTTATGGCACGTGCATCACAAAAAGGGCACAGGAAGTTTAGCAAAGGGAGAAATATCTAGGGAGAAAATGATCTCGTTGTTCTTTGTGTTCCTGTTGGATGCAATTCTTGTCAGTTGGACACTATCAGGGGCCAAGGACTAGGAATCAAGGCCGCTATAGTAAACTCAGGAAATGAAAAAACCTCTACGTTCTTTTCTCTCCGACGAATGTGATATTCAGGTGTTGTTTCCTCTTGTTCCTTGTCACTTTTTTGCGTGGGTGTTTGTGGTTTCTTTCTCGGTTGTTTTTTTTCTTCTCCTTCAATTGTAATCCAGTAAAATCTTATAATTACTCTGCCAGTCTCTTGGGAAATTATTACATCAAAGTTATCATAGCATTTTGTAAAGCTTTTCGGGAATTAAAAAACAAAGAAAATGATGTTCTTAAGCACAAAGTGAAATTTATTTTGGACAAGCGTTTAGTTCGGTAAATATTTAAGATACAGCACTGTAGGCACTAATAACATTTATCATTAGCCACCCTCGTTTTGTTGTATAGAATTTTGTTTCATTTTGTTGCGTTTTCCATTCTCTTTGGCACGTACGACGCGATACGTACGTGTTGATGAAAACTATAATTTATTTTTATTTACGAGCACTCTGGACGTACACGTATTTGATATTAGCATTACATCCACACTGGATAAATTTGGGGCGAAAGGGGGATGTTGCGATCTGGGGCCTCTAGTGACATGCATATGAAAGGGGTGGCAAGCAAAAATAAATACGAACGTGGATGACCATAGAAGCTCGTGCGGCGTACGCATAAATAAATTTCAAGAGTAGTAATTATAAATGTATGGCTTGCCGGAAAAGTTTTTCATTTTGGGCTGGAAATTTATACGCATGCGTAAAATATGCAATAAATTTAAATTCAATCCAATTTGCGTAATTGCTCTGCATAATGAATGACCCGTAGTCAAAAATGGCAATTTCCGGGTATTATTTAACCTATTTCGCGTATTATTTCAACTTTTCACCGCCGAATAATTTATATTGTGTAAATTATACTGGTTTAGTTTTTGTTGATGGGGGGCAAAACAATCGTTTTAAAGGTGAATGCGGAATTATCGAGTATTATGATTTAATCGAATTAATTTGGAAATCCGGAAGATTACCGGCGGAGTAGGTATCATATTTACACCGGAGAACAAGTTGAGGAGAGTGCGGGGCGGTTGGCTGATGCCCAGTCCAGCGTGTAATCTTAGCAAATTGCGGTTAATTAAGCTGCCAGACGACTCAATAATTAATTAATCATTAAGTTATCAGCAACTTATCTATCAACGCGGCTCCCTCGACGTATCGATTAATTCAATTACGCGGCTAAGAGGTTAAAATGCATTTAAATTGAAGGCTCCTAGACTTGCTTAATTTCATTAGTGCCTTTTGATAAAAATTATTCGTCACGCGGAATGAGAATTGAGAGTTTCGTTGAATAAATCAAATGAAACATGAAATTGTCGGCTGTGATTCGCGAAATTAAAACGAATGCGTCTTGTTATTTCTCCCTTGCCCGTCTTTTATCTTCTTGGTGTCGCCTCGCATATTTTCATCGTGCATGGAAATGATATACAAGCTTCTTCCCCCCGTTTGAGGTGTGAGTTTTTCTGCGTACGCATAAGAAAAGTCCAAAAATGCTGAAATTTTATGCGCGAGTGCGCGCTGAATGCGAATATGCACGTACGCATACGAATATCTATATTTTAAAGAAGAGGAAGTCGCTTTTTCGGGTTGGGGCGGCAAAGTAGCGAAGGCGGCCTGGGCGCTATGAGTACGACAGTAATGTTTCATTTTACGCGCACGCATATTCAAGAAGCGCCTGGAAGAATATGATCTGCGTTTTTCGTCGTCCATTCTTCGTTTTCAATGGGTTTCCTTCGCTGTTTCGTTTCGTTGCTCCCCTTCGAATGCTATTTCTTTTCCAGTCGTTTTGGCCTGGCCTTGCTCTTCAGCGATAAATATTTTACTGTTTCATGACAATAATAAATTACAATGATTCCCACAGGAACTTGCACGTGCATGTTTCCAACCGACTGAAACCGCACCTATGTGTAATGAAAGTTAAATATTTCAAAAATTCTTTCGTGGAAACACAAAATTCGAATTAATTTAATAATATCACTTGGTTTTCAAGAAAAACGAATCAGAAAGACATCAATTCAGAAACAACTTGTTTTGTTGTTGTTCAGGGCTAAATAACAAGAAATTATTTTGTTCGTAATTTGTTGCTTCTATTTATTTGAAGAGAAGAAAAGGTAGCCTTATTTAGAGTGGGATTTTATTTTGCACTTTTGTGTTTTTGTTAGACTTCTTTGACTTTGTGACTAAGAAACTTATCTGGAGAAGTTTCCATTATCCCAGCCATTTTTTGTCGGCGACTGAGAAAATCGACAAAGATATAAAATAAAACGAGGGAAAAGGTGTTTGGCTTTATTTTTATTGCTGCAAAAAGCTGTAGTTGCATGTATAAGAGATGACGTTTGAGGGACAGTCTTTGGAGGCGGCAGAACACGTTGGTTATCTCGACTCTCGCCCTCATGCATGCAGGAATTGATTCAGCGTCTTGCATTTTTAAAGGCAGCACGTCGCGTCGCGTCGTCTAAAACTATTCGACGGTTTGGCCTGTTTGTTTATTTGTTTGTTTGCCATCCCCTCGTGAAACTATCACTTTCTATTTCTCCCTGTTTTTACCCGCTCTTCTTGCCTTTCTTCGAAGGTATATCTATGTCTGTACGTCACAAATGAGACAGGCGCAAGTTGGCTGTCAAAATGCAGAAACCGACACGTTTATTTCGAGTTGCACCTTGGCAACCTTGGTGGCGGTAGACACGTCTCGAGGGAAATACTCAACAGCGCGTCCTGCGCTCCCCATTCGGCATTGCCCCTTATATTTTCGGGGAAACGGCAGAAAAATGCGATTCCCCGATTGCGAATGCGATTTATCGTTGATTAAATATTAACGCAGGTGGAATCAATGACACGAGCGCATCCACGGGGGTGGCGTTTGCCGCGCTCACCCACCCATGCACGTAGTTGACGTGCCGCACGAAGGGCACATGCAGTGTAATGTCACGAGCGAAATGAACGTATTTTCGAGTCAGAAGGCAAACCACTCAAAGCGCATTAATTATGCAGCATGAAACATACACCCCTAGAAATATATCAGCCGAAATTTCCCGGAAAAAAATTTCGGAAATTTTTATGACGGACAAACAAACTTATAAATAATGTGAGTCATAAAATCAGGGAGGTGTGGTCATTTCTTTTTGTTTATTTGTTATTATTTGAATTATTAATCAGTTTAACTAACTTACGTGCGTAAATCTAACAACATGCGACTTTTTGGCCATCGTTAACGACTCGCGTGTAATTTATATAAATTAATTACAGGCCGAAAAGTTTTCCGCCGCTTTTGGAAATGACGTCGCGCGTCAAGAAAACAAGCAAGTTTTGTTTCTTCACGTGTATGAATTTGCGCGTATTTCACTTAAACTTTTGCTACAACTTGAACATATAATTATAAACATGCCATCACCATGCGTGCATAATTAGGTGGATTATGCACACTCTTAACATTCGCCCCTTTTTTTAATAATTTTAAGCAAATTAAATACCAACCACTCACTTGACTCTCGTGTGATAAATGATTATTAATTTTGTGTTTCTGATTGTTTCAGGTATGTTTCCCTTTCGTTACAACCCCAAATGAAAAGTCATCCTGGGCACAGGTAAAAATGGTGCAAAAGGTTTAACGAAATGTCAACGGACATCAAATTAAAACTAAAGTAATTTTTACTTCGTGGATATCAATGACGGAAATCTCACTTGCGCCCTTGCACAAAACGAATGTATCGTATGCATACGCGGTCGTAACGTAAAACAACCCCTACGTGATTAATTATTAATTACACAAGCAGCTCATAAGTGCAATTGGTCGGGTGTATGCAACTTTTCCTTGTAGCAGGAAAAAAACAACAACAAGGGTGATTGTTACGTGAAAAACACGCTGGACAAAGACGTAACGTATAAGCAAGTAGGCAAACAACCCTTAGTTTTTCTCGTTTACATACACGCTCAGTAAATATATTCGTATATAACCAATAAGTTTACATGGCGATCATGCAATGTCTCGTGTACATGCTGCTGCCGCCACCAACGCTGCCGTCGTCGTTTTTCCTCTCTGTGCGCGGATGGCGTGCCACCCCCCGGGGTGCCTCGGTTTGGCCCCATTGTGTGTGTATGCTCATTTTGAGACGGCACTTGCTTGTTTTTCTCCTCAGCGAACGCGACGCGCGCAATAGAAAAATGAACGAGCACGTTTTTCCCGGAGTTAAACATGCGAACGACTGGCCTAACAAGCTTATGTTTATTGTCAACTTAAAGGTGGTTCTTTTATGATATTTTTCACCATTTTCCGCGGAATTTCCCAATGCATTCAATGCCGCTTAGCACGCGTGTGTGGCTTGGTGCTTGCTATTTATATTTATTACGTGAACTTAATCAAGTTTACGATGTGGAGGTATAAAAAATTTGAGAAGAACTTGCGAGGTTGATGGTCGGGAAAAATGTCAATTTCGTTTGAGATTCCGGCGAGTGTAAAGTTGGCTGGCTTATTGAATTGCACGAAGCGAGAGTCGTTCTAATTGAATGAATTAATTATGAATCTGCGGGATTTAATTAAAGATTATGTGTGCGCGGCGGCGTCTTCGCGTGCGCGCCGGAAAACTCGTGGAAAGCGCTCGCGGAGAAATTCGAGTGGAAGCGCAACGCAAATCGAGCGCAATGCTTTTCGCCGTGTTCGTTCTTCTTTGCCGTCTCTTTTCGCTCATGCATGTTCATTCATTCCCGCTTAGAGTTCTGCTTGCTGAGGTTAAGGAATGAGCATATTTAACTCGACTTCCGGTTCAATTCATTTCAAATGCTCTCTGTGTGCTCGAAACGTGCAATTTTTTCGCATCTCAAATCAACAACAATTTTACGCGCTGCGGTTATTGTTTGTAATGTTAATTAAACAATATGACGTTCATTGTTATTTCGGACAGATTTTTCTATCGTCAAAATGGTGCTTTAATTAAAATTGCACAAAAAGAATTCATTCGATTGCAATTCAGAGCGTTTTATTTCAGTGATTTTATGCGAATATTCAACTAGATTATAAAATAATAGAATGATAGTCGTATTTTCAACAGATTAAAAATATTATAGGCAATACTTGCAAAACGCGTTTTTGGGATCACTTTAGACTTTTTGCCACAAAGTAACTCAGAGTCTTTAAACAAGCATCATTTTTTCCGGGTTTGTAGCTCGGTCTCCAGCGATGCGCACGAAATCAGCCAAATTGAAGCCAAATTCGGGCTTCAACTTCAAACGAGCGAACGCTGCGCTCGTATTCAAATACGATTACACGGTTTACCTTTGTCTTGCGTCGTTCTCTCCTAACCGTGCGGAATTAGCATAATATGCGATGAGTTCACCCCTGCCTCGGAGCGCATTCCGTTATCTAATAGCACGCCTGATACGTTCGCATGGTAACGTGCGCGTGTATCATCCCTTAAAAGTTGTCAGAGCTTTGAAACGTGCACGCGGAAGACAACCGCAAAAACATGCGAATTATATTTAAGTAGATGTTTTATCATAAAAAATGAGAAAGATAAAAGGCAGTAAGGATATAAAACAATTGTTGGTTACTCAATGAATTGAAATTTACTTGCAACAAGAAGCAAAGTAAATGTATTAAACACTTTGTATAATAAAGCAAAATATTAATCGAGAGCCACTTGGCGAAAACGTGCTGTAAGTCATCATAAATTAAGTCATCGCACAACAGTCGCACACTCTAAGAGCATTTCGGATCGAATAAGTTCATAACGCTACATCCATATTCCGGTGACTTGGGGGGCGGCGGTCGTATATGCTGCCGTCGAACGAACATGTGCGTGTATTTTTATAGCATATTTAGAGATGCATTTCGGCCAGATGTTGCATGCTCGAAGGAGTGCGCGACAGCCGCCTCCGCCGCCGCCAACAATACGACTCATATATCATGTTGTGCCAGCATCGCTAGCGCGCGCTTATTTTGCATGGAGCCATCGATTGTCTTCTTCGCTGTATGCCGCAGACGAAGAAAAAAGGGGGGAGTGAACGCATTTCGAAATGTACGAATTATTATTAGCGCCCTTTAAGAATTTATTGAATTTCATTTCGAGCGCCAACTCATACAATACGCTAAAGAAAACGAATTGGAATGAACAAGTGGAAGAATAAGACGTATATAATTTACTCTGCGATTTACGCATGGAATTTTAATATTTGTGGAATTTCTCTTTATTTTCTTGTTATGGCAAAATCCACAAAACATTTTTTCAATTGTGTTTTGCAGCTCCTTCGTACGCATGCTCGTTTTGTATTCATGACTACTTTTTTGCGATTTAATTTTCAAACACTTTGTATACGTATACGTTGAATAGCTCCATCGTCGTCGTGCCTGTGAAGTATGAAACCAATAGATTTAATAAAAAACGGAAATCTGGTAATATGCCTCTCAATTTCTACTCGTAAAACAGCGAATCGTGTTTTCCAAAAGGGAATTTCACGCCAATCGCATGGAATACAAAGAGGAAAAAGAAAATATAGCGGCGGTAAGCATTTTCTTGCGAGCAGGAGGAGGGGTTGGGGAAGGAGCGCGCGTGCGTCTTCTTGTTTTAATAAAAAACAAGTGAACCGCGTCAATTTACCCTCGGCTTTGGCATAGCTAGCAAGGAACAGCAGGGCGCGTAATATTAGCCAATAGTTATAGGCCAAATAAAAAAATAAAGAAGTAAATTGTGCGTGTACTCGAATGGCGCAATTTCGCGAACGAGACGAGGATGACTTTTCCGGCGCGCTGAACACACATGCGGTTCAATTTCTTCCATTCGCCAACGACGGGGGTGGCTAAATTGCCGCACCTTATGCACACATTCAGCCAAAGGAGAATACCTTTTCTCGTACAGGAAAAAGAAGAAGAGCAAAGGCTGCAAGCAAACATACATTCAAGTAAGCAACATTGCACCAACGAATGCAAATGCGCCGGACAAATGCGATGCGACACTGTCGCCTCACATAAGTGTCTACTGACTTCCGGTCTTTACGACGCGTACTCGAGACGCTTGCGCTTCGCCCATTTGCTGTTGTTTCCCCGAATTGAAATTGAAGCAAACGGACACTTTGCCGCTTTTTGATGGCGCATGCACACGCCCGTATTGAATTTCCCAACTTGTTTCACAAAAGTTGTAGTGGACTTTTCTTATCGAATTTTAAATTTTACTTTGGATTGAATCTGTTGATTGACTTTTAAATTATTCGTGCAACATAAAGTTAGGTGAATTTTGCAGATTTCTTTAAGAAAATTGGCGAGGGGGAATCTTTGTGTGTGCGCAGAGTCTTATTGTATACTTAAAGTACTTTAAGCAGATGTCAAATGCGTGTAATTATATGTAATTTCCAACGGCAGTGAATGGCGCATTGCACAATGGCTGTGTAATAGTTTCCGGCGGAGGGCGAAAGAAATGCAGCTTAAAGTCGAAACTTTCCCGTCGCGTTTTAGTCAAAAACGTGTAGGGTGAGCAGACGTAATAGCTAGCAGCATTTTGTCGCGAGCGTGTGATCAGGTGCATCGCGACGCTTTGGCTGTAATGCCATCTTTACATCTTCGCTAAATACATCATTTGCGCGACTTTATTGGGCAGATGCGTCCGGACGCAGTCTCGTAGCGAAAGAATCCTTTTGTAATGCGACTAGCGAGCGACAAAGCGAATTTAGAATTCACTATTTCGTATTACAAATTGTAAAAACATGTGATGGAACTATTCATAGATTACTATTTTTTCGAATTAATTTTATAATATAATAGAATGTAATATTTTGTTGTAAGGGTGAAAAATCATATTTGAATAAGTAATATATGCGAATGTAATTCAGTTGTGAGCAGCTTTATAAAGCCATAAAAATATAGAACATATAAAGCCGCATGCGCGTAATAAGATTCCGAAAAATTCAACGTGAAATTCTAACTTTTAATAAATTTCCAATGCGCATTTGCATACGAGTAGCGCATTCAAGCCGAAGAAATAACGAAAGAAGTCGTAGAAGGAACGAACATACGTTTGAATCTCGCGTTATATTAAGAACGTTTATCAGAAACGCCCTTCGGAGGATTGCGAAAGCATTTCCGCAAGACGAAAAAAACACGAGAACAAGAGAAAAGCGGCTCAAATGAGAAAAGTACGAATGCTTGCGAATAATAAGGAAAAGACGGCGCATTTTTCGAAAAGTTTTCCAACAAATTTTATTAACTCATTTTTCATTAATGAATATCGCATAGGCAGGTACATTATCTATCTGTCCCACTTACATTTTTTAATTACGTTGTGATCATCGTTACGTTTTATGAACTAGTTTTACATGCAACACGAATAATAATTAATTATATTTCGAGTAATAGTTTTTCCATTCGGGTGTTGACTTTATTAAACTCGCGAATAATATGAAATTATTATTATGAGTTGTTATAACACGCGAGTATGCGAAAATGTAGCCTCTTTCTCAGGGGACTCACAAAATTTTCTGTTAGGCCGCGTAACACGCTTGATAATGTTGTGAAATTATTGTGTATTAACTTTTTAATACACCACGTTTATTTTTTCGGCGTGTAATTAAAAATTTTCCGGATTAGATAAAAAATACGCGTGTTGTTTATTTCCAATTAAATTTTACATGAATAATACGCATATTCGGGTAGGCGCAAAACGCATTTATCACATTTCTCAACGAGGAAAAGCGTTTTTGCAACCGCAGGACGCATGTGCTTTATACGTCATAATTACAAGGTGCTAATCATGGTTTTTTTAATGAATGCAATATTTCGCAATCTCCTGATTTAATGTGCGCATGTAACGATGGTGGCGGCCGCCGTCCGCCACTCGTTGTCGGTTTAAGGACCTCGTATAAATTATCCTTGATTCTTTTTTTCCCTGGTTTCTTCTCAGTGTTTAGCTTCTTCGATGATATATTGCTTTGATTATATGCGATTACATCTCATAATTAACACATTATTCTTCAGCCGCCCACTAGGCATTTTTATTACTTTGGACTACTCGTTGACGTGTTCGAGAATTAACAAAAAGAATTAAATGAAAGTTTAGTTATTATGTCATTAAAACGCGTAAATTTTAATTAATCTCGCAAACTTAAAAGTTTTAAGCGTGCTGTAAGCAGCGTTTAAGATATTTTCATTTCCGTCGGTGATGATTCTGTCATGATTGCAAACAAAAACATGCGACATGTTTCAAGCAGCGAGCGGGGCGCACTGCCAGAAAAAAATAATTACTTTAGTTTTGCTCTCGCTCCTGTTAAGATTTAAGACGCTTTGCAACGATAACGATTGCGAACGTATTTCCGTCGACGGCGGCGAAGCAGCAGCAAAGTTTCTCATCTTTCCTCTCTGCGCGAGTGAGGCGTCGCGCGTATCGCCGAATTCAATTAAATTCTATTAAAACTTACGCGGGACGCTCCCTGAAATGTCACTTCATTGAGTGAGAAGCGACACGAGAGCTCTGTTCGTCTCTTCTTCGTGTTCAAGCAAAACGCATCGTCGTTTCATTAGACTGGGTATATGCAGTCGTCAGAAGAAGAAACTCGGGGAAATTATGTCGGAACTTTGATCCGATAATTATATTTAGTGGAAAAACAAAAGTTTTCGCAAACACATGATTTCCATCACGGTTACCCGGCGTGTGTGCATGCGCGCGTTTCACTCGAACTGACAGACAGTTTGTTAATAAACTCGGTCAGCAATCAGCACGCAATTTTAGTAATAATAATAAAAATTCTCATCGTGGTCGTAATATGAACGAATGAAAAAATGCATTGGCCGACTACTCGTTTTCATGTCGCACGCCATGCCACGTGATGCTTCATTTGAATTGCTAATCTTCACTTCTTGATCGCTAGATATGCACTTAATAAAATTGCTGTTTGTTCTACTTTTCTGCTGTCACTTTTGGCACTGATATTTAATAAAAATATTACATTATTCGCTCGTGATAAGACATGCGATACGTTTTTTCCCCAGTCTTCGTTTGGCGCTTTGTTATCTAAGAAGTGAGATTGCTTGTCTAATTTATACATGAAAGACACAATCGTGTAATCTCTGCTGGAATCTGTGAGCAGACAAATATATATCAAATGAAATAGGAAGGCGGCTATAAGGACGGGAGAGAGGAATGGATGGAGTGTGTTTGCTAAGATGAAGGCGAAGAAAAGCAACTACATAGTGCGCCAACTGGCAAAATACATAAATGAATGCACTCGATAAATTATCATATTTGCAAACAAGCAAAATGCTCAAAATGTTCGCATTCATTCCCGTTCGCCTCTCGGAATCGGAGTGCGACAACAACGTCGACGACGACGACGACGACGACGTTCTTAAGAGCTTTTGGCGTTGCGTTTGCTCGCTCGCAGCGTGTTTTTGTCTTCATTTGGCATTCGGCGAGTTGATATTCCTGCCGCGCACGACATACGGCTAAATCTTAGCGCGGCGGCGACGGCGGCGGCGCAGTCTTGCGTCTCTAATATATTAAGTCGAAGCCATAATTTTGCTTTATAGCCGCTGGCGTCAAAACAAAGAATGGGCGAATATGTGTGGCGTGCGTGTGATGAAATAAGATTGGCTGATGCTCGATGCAGTGGAAAAGTTGAGTCCGCGCATATCCGAATTTCGCATATGCATTGTGTGTATGCAAGCAACACTCTCTTCGCGATGCGGCGGATGAGCGCACGAGGAAAATAGGAAAAAAGCGGTCGCGCGAAACAATGGCTCGCGAGCACGAACCATTGACTTTTATTGAATGAATCAATTGAATACCAAAGAGTCGCGTTCGCTGCTCGCTCGAAAAATGTTCAATCCGTGATGCGATTGTCTTCGTCCTCCTCGTCGTCGTCCTTTCGACTGCACTCGTATGCGCCTTTAGCCAATGTAAATACTTTGAGAAATCTCATCGCGTTCCAACTACGACTTTTTTACTTCTTTGCCCGATTGCTTCGAGTATGCGTATACTTCTCTTTTTTTCCGTCGACTTTGAAGGCAAAAGACCAAATTAGAATGGAACTAGTACTACTATTGCTGCTACTGCCGGTTGATCGCCGAAATCACTGGCAGGGTGTGCAGCACCCCTCGACTTGGCTTTAGAGTTGACTTGACTTGTCCTGACTCGCCTTGAATTGAGATCAAGTGTTTTATTTCATTGCGCAGGCAATTTTATACTCTATTGAGTTTCACGACGAAAACTAATACTATTAGAGAATACGCTCACGAATAGAATTGCTTAATATAAACAACCGAAGAGATTTAATTAGACTAAAATAAACAAAAAATTAACGCAAAGGAAGAGGATGGTGAGGGAGGCAATTAGAATAAAAGCACAAGCAAGTAACAGCACATAACTGATGTAAATTACATACAAAACAAGCACGTTATCCACGTTATCCGTGACCAATTAGGATAAGAGTGTGTAAATGATAAGAAGGCATTTTCCAGTCGTACACTGCGGGAAAGGGTTCGGTCGGGAAATATGAACTATTACGATTGCTTGCAGCGCGCGCCCTCTGCGTCCTCGCAGGACGACGACGAAAATCGCGCATATCTAAACGAGTGCCGCTGTTAACACAAACGACACACGGCACGCAAACGGTGATAATGTCAACGCAAATCGCGCCAGAATCGACTTTCCCCGCCGGCGCGGCGGTTGGCGGCATGCGCAACGTGAAAAAGTCATTTAATTAATGCCGTCGATTTAGTTTTATTGAGATTAGCCTTACTGACCCACAATGTCGCGTGCGTTTTCCGCATTTCCGCCGGCCGATTGGGAAATGCACTTTTTGCTGTTATCGTAAATGCTATTGTTAACTCATTAAGTGATTAATTTTCATTGCGGCTGAAAAATTGAGCGTTCAATGTAAATGAATTCGCGCATGCATTCCCAATCGCATTGGTTGTTAGTTAAGCATTTAATTTCGTTTAAAGTGAAACAGCAGGTTGCGTTTTTTTCCCCACTGCATGACATTTCGTTAAGCATGCGAGCTTAATTGCGATTTAATTACGGAAAAACTTAATGACGCATGGAAATTGTGCCTCGCGGATACGACGGACGCGCTCGGAATGCGTTGGTGGTTCGCCTGGGAAAAATGCTAAATTTTCCACCCAGCCATGTGGCTTTTTCACGTAACATGCACTTGATTGTGTAGCATGCTTCGTTATCTGCACGTTGCGCTTCGATTTTCTCCGGGTACACCGGAATGGATGCAAATATTGCATGATTGCATACAAAGAACGAGCGCGCTGCTTTATCGCCTGATAACGTGCGTTGCCTGTTTTGACGTGCGGGGCAGCAGCAGCTGCTTTACAGGGTGCGCTAATAACGAGTGAATTCAACTCGTTAAACTCGCGCCGCGCTTCGGAAGAAAAAAAGTGTTTTTTGCGGATGTAAATTAAACAAACATTAAATGAGTCGAGAGCGCATTCCAAAGTCGACATTCCGAGCTGAAGTGAAACAAATTGAATTTTTTTCCTTGACGTTCATTCCGTGTGCTTCAGCTACCTGTGTATTAAACTAAGTAGATGCATACCAAGTCGGTCGGCGTGCGCTGTTTCGTTTCGTCGTTTTCCTTCGCTGGTCGCGCGCGCCGCCTCGGAAATAATCACCGGAAAGAATTACTTTCAATTTATAATAATAACAATATCGCGTAGCATTGCGCAGCGCTTTTTCTTGGCGTTTTTAAATTGCTTCATAGCCGTCTATGACATCGTCGTCCTGCTCGCGCACTTGGGAGCGGCGTGAAGCAGCTTCGGACAAATGCGTTCATTTCATGCTCATTGCGCATTAATTCAATGCATTGTACATCATTCGCGTTCGCAACGGCAGGCAGTCGTTTGTGCAGCCAGCTTTGACATTCGTTTAATTTTCCTGTTGATTCACAACTTTTTCTCCGCCCGTCTCTTCCTGCCGCCTCGTGAAGATGTTTTGCCATTGCCTGCGCTGTTTGGATTTGCGTACAAAACATACGTTTTCGATAAATAAAGCGAGTCCGGCGTGCGCGCGGTGGTAGTTAAGTGGATATATGGGAAAAGTTGGATTAAGCATGAATCAAAGTTGTTTGTTCGGTTGCCATTGGTAACCAGTGCGCGTCTTTGGCTCGCCGAATGGTTTTTTGCCGTTTCCGGCGCTCGCCGTGAATTTATCTAACAATGCCGTACAACAATTTGTTTGCAATCAACGGCGGGGACACTCTTCGTCCGTATTGTCCCCCTGGTAAACGCATTTGTTGTGTGTGCGCGCGCGGAGCGGTGGTACTCCGGAACGCTTTTGTCGTTATGCGGTGGCGGCGAGCGAGCGGCGGCCGCTCTTTTTGCGCGACTTGCGTTCCGCATCGGCGAACGCCTCGCCAGAAAGGGTCAAAGTTTAAGATCGGTCACTATAAACATCCACCGCAAACACAACAAGCGAGCGCGCATTGGCGGTGTTGTTGGCTTTGCTAACGCACTACGCGCCACTGCCACCCCCGCAACTTTCGGCTGTATATTACAATTCCTCGGATGGCACGGAAATGTGGCTAGCCATATAACATGCATTCATACACCGAGTGTTTGCAGCAATTAAGAGAGCGTTGGCTTTTAAACACTTTAAATGGTTTTATTCATTGGCGAATAAAACACTTTGTGTTGGGACATTCGTCGCGTTGTCAAGCAAATAGTTTGCTGATAGTGTATGTTTAAAGTGGTTCAAGCCGAGGACCTACGCTGGGCGGTAAATGCATTCCGACCAGTTTTGGACCTTGATTTATACCTTATAAATCTTGGGCGTTCGTATTTTGGACGCAGCCAGCCGAAGAGCGGGCAGACGGTCGAACGTTAACGCTACACCAAAACTCGTTAAATACTTGAAACTCGAACCCTTTGGTAATTCAAATCAACAGCTAGACCGTGCGACAACTGGCTGCTGGCGAACCAGACACCGGAAATCAAGTTTGAAATAATTTTCGGGTCATCGCTTCTTCGTTTATCTCGAATTGAAAATTCAATTCGATTGTTTAAATCGTAATCGATTATGATTATCATACGTAACAACCGGTTGTTTGCGCTCTAATCCGATTTTTAAAAGCTCATCAATTACAGTACATTTTGTGCGGCTCTTCTTCAGCGAACTTTTCTAATCGTTTTTACGTCACTAAAGTCGGCAGCAGCAGCAGTAGGAGGATGAGGAAAAAAGCATAACAAAAGCGTTGTAAAAGCGGATCAAAACTTTGCGCATTTTTCATTTGTACTAAAATTACGGGGCACTGCCGCCGCCCAGCACATTGCGGTCGCTTCTGATCGCTTCCGGGTTAATAATCATCGATTTTCCCGCTGCAAGCAAGCGACTGAATGAATCAGGAGCGCTTGCACGCGGTGCGCGAGCGAGGAAGCGAGCAAAGAAACCAAGAACGAACCTGCTTCGTCCTGTCACATTGATGGACATCAGTGCAAGCAAAGCTGTCGCGTTTCCCTGCGCCGCCTCCAGTCGCAGTCGAGAACTTCCCGAGACAATTTTCCGTCGCTCGTAATTACCTGGAATTACCTGCGAGCGATTAAAGTGCCGCTTCTTCCGCATTTGAAGCCTTCAAATAATCGAATGAACACTACGAACAGGAGCGGAAAAAAGGAAGAAACGTGCACGGCAGACACACGAAATAAATTGCAAGATTAATTTCATCCCTCCCGCGCGCGCTTCTTTTGTTCGCGTTTTTTTCCGGCGCTGCCATTTCCACTTAGCGATACACCTTAAATTTTCCCGTTTAACTTTAAGCCGGAGTGCATCCAGCGGGATTAAACAGCTAATAACCCGCCCCCGTCATGGGCGAAAATGAGACTCTGGGATAAAGACGTGGAAGAGTGGAAGAACAACGTGCAAATCGCGTGGCGCGCACGCCAAGAGCCCTCCAAGTGGCACGTGGCGGTCATCCCGTTTAATCCCATGCTTAATCCTGCTGCGGCGGATGCGGATTCAGCACCACCAGAAGGGTGCACCGACAAATCTCTGCTCATTTCAATATGTTTTTCTCCATTTGAATGCGTCGCGTTGTAATTAAATCCAACTAACCCCTGGTGTGTATTTTCTACTTGCAGATCACGTGCGCGAGTTCGCCTGTGGGATGCTCTACTATCGGACGTTCCATTTGGACATCAAGCGGGACTCGTTATACGTTGGAGCAATGTGAGTACAATAATTATTTTATTTAGCATGCGCCGTTTATCGAGGTATATGATACATTGACATGTATTTGAACATTTGCGACAATGTTTTTTCGTGACAAGATGGAGGGTGGATAAATATCAACCCCAAGTTGGCGATCAAGATATGACCGTTTTTGAAATTCATACCCCGAGGGTGCATTGATTCGGCCATTCGCTCTTCGTCACAAGCGTACACACCCTTTACGTCCGCGCGGATTTATGTCGCACAAAACGTGTACTTCTTCAAGCCCTGTCGCACATTATCAAGATGAATGTCAATTCAATCGAGTGCGCGCGCCGGAAAATTGATAACGCACCACCACCACCACCAGCAGTCAGCAGTCAACAGAATGCAAATGCGCACACACGTAAAGAATAATTGTGGCTGCTTGCTCGGTTGGAAATAATTAATTTTGTGATAAATCATTTTGTTTCATGTCTAAGGCGGTGCTCTGTACGGCAGGCTAGCCGCCTCTTGAGCAGAGTAGTTTATTGTTTTCCCATACGCACCCTGCAAAGTTAACCTCAATTTTTGCAATCGACTACGCCGTTGACAGCATAGCGTTTCTTATTTGTATTGTTGTTTTCGTGCGCGAGAGAGAACTCGACGGAATTTAAAGCGAGCTTATCAAAGCCCATTGGCGTTTTGCGCTATTATCACTCGGTGATTACGGCGCGAGGGAGGCGCGATAAAAAATTAACGTTTTGTGTTATTAATGACGACGCAATGATCGTGCAAGAATCCGCCGAATGATTGATTGATCCTCATCGTCACCGCCGGCCCCCCACATTTGAAAGCAACCACCACCGTTTCACTACTGCCGCCGCCGTCGTCGTCGTCGTCTTTGCTTGCTTCGGTGACGTCGTTTGGTTATTAAACACTTCTTGTTTGGCGGGCACGTTTCATATACAGGATGTTTACACATTCAATTCAATCGAAATATTGCAAGATTTAACAGTTTTTTAGCTTTTACGAGATTGATGGAGAAAGTCCTTCTTTGACTCATACAGAACATGAAAGAAATTCTATAGGTAATAATAACAGGTTTTTCATGCGATAAGTGTTGCTAGGAAACGTGCATACGAATTTTATAGATTTTCACATAACGTGTATGAAATCCCTTTTAATACTCGGGATGTAATTGAATTAAAGAGTGCTAAACTCTTTAGATTTTTCGGTGTGAACGCGTCGAGCTCGTTGAATACGAAATCCGAAATGTAAATAAAAAGGGTTGCTGGCAGCACACTAGGCACGCATACATTGCAGTACGTACTGCTTATTCATTCATTCACTGAACGTCCGTGCGTTTCACTTGCGCAACACGCAAAAGTGGAGATTTAAACATGCCTTTGTCTCTCACATATTAATCGCGCTCGCGTTTTTTCTCACGCGTTGAGGGTGGCAACGAGTGGCATAAAAGACGTCAACGAGTGCCTCCGACGATTTTCACACCTCGTCTCATACATGATGACGGCGATGATGATGATGCTGATGACGGTGGCGGCAGTGGTGGTAAAGCTCAAGTCTCTCGCTTCACACCTTTATACAAAAGCGCGCGCGAAGGACAAACGCACAAGTGTTTTGATGACGTGATGAGATGACGACAACGACCGGTGACGACGAGACGTCTCGTCTGTACATGAACAAAGTGGCGAGAGTGACATGCGGAAGAGGGCGGCTATTGAATGCGCGTGTAACTGAGCTCATAGAGTAAAAAATCTGCAAGAAGATCATGTAAGACGAACTAAAACTCTTGCTCGACTTCTTCTTTCATCATTATTTTTTTCTTATAAATGCATTTTAAATCGACGTAAAAAATAATTTTATGTCCACTTCTCGGGAAAGAATTGTAGAACATATGGTGGAACATTAAGTAAGGCATTTGATTAGGGTTGAAAAGCATACGTGCTGCACCCTCAAATCCAATACAGGGTGGCATTGTGATTCAAGAGAATTGAAGGAACACCACATACGTCAGCTGAGTGCAGAGCGTAATGGATGTAATGTAAAAAAGTAAAAGTTTGCTGATTGCGTTTGCTGTGACGCATTGTCAAAACATGTTGAATGCGCGCGATTCGAATGGGGGTTGCACAAACGCGAGCGCGAAGGGTAGGTGGTGCGTTGAGTGAAAGTTAAAGCAGTGCAATGCAATGTAATGCATTAGCTCATCGTTGGCCATGTCATACACCAGTTAGTTAGCAAGTTCGTTTAGTTTTCTACTTTATTTCGCTGCAACGAGGTGTTGCGAGGGTGGGATGAATGAGAGGGTGAGGGTGCATTGTGCGTGTAGTTAATAAAGGCTGCAAACACAAATTGCATTCGTCATGAGCAGTTGTCATTATTAAATTAGAAATTTCGAGTTGCAATTTTAGAATTACGCGTTGGTGAAATGAATATAACTTTTAATAAAAACAAACAAAGTATCGCGGAGATTTGTGGATTAAATGAGAAACGAAGAGAATGTCGTGATATTGTAATTTAGTTTATTTGGGGGAAAAGGACATTAGAAGTAGGTTGTTTGCGTGGTGG
This sequence comes from Aleochara curtula, assembly GCA_963978815.1. NCBI lineage: Eukaryota > Metazoa > Arthropoda > Insecta > Coleoptera > Staphylinidae > Aleochara > Aleochara curtula. Next base: position 8,228,760 of record OZ022221.1, on the reverse strand, counting down.
AAAACAAGAGTGTGTCGAAGGAGAGGAAAGCATAAGAAATGGGGACGTAAAACGGGCGTGCATGCATGTCGATTTCGTGCGTGTTTTGATAGTCTGCATTGTTTTCTCAATTAGACGAAAATTACGTTGCGCTGACACGCAAACGCGCTGCCTCCATTGCCGCCGAACCGAACGCGAGCTGCTTACGAGGTGGCGGCTTGTTGGCCGTTATCTATGCAACGTTCGCTCCACGCTTGCCTTTGCGGCTTTCAACGTCGTAGTCGCGGAGGCGGCAACCGCATGCATTTTTGGCTTGTTTGTTGCTTGGCACGTGCTAATTTTCAATGAGTTATGAGCATTTTGCACTTAGTCTAAAAATTGTACAAGAAAAATGTTCTTTGCTCGGTTGTTGGATGACGTAAAATTTTACTTTAATTTAATTTTTTAATTTAAGGCTTTGGGTTAATTATGATTTTGTTTTAATGCCCTTTAATGCGTTCGTCCTTAAGTCTAATTACACGCGTCGTGCATGCGGGTGGCAAAATGAATTTTTATTCGGCGTTTTTTTTTCTCTTAACGGGAGTTTCGTGTTTTGCTCATAACTTTTACTTTTGCTCGTTTTTCCGCGCGCGTATTTAGTGCGTGTGTGTTGTTATTATTCTTTTTTCTTCTCGAACATTTTCATGCTCGTTTTTGGAGGCCATTTACCCTTCCATTCTCGTGAAAAATTCCAGGACATTGCGTGTGCTTTCATCTAACGATACGTTATGATAATTGGATGTAAGGGGTTATACAAAATGTAATTCCGCTGATAATCCACTTAGGTTTATGCGCTCGTTCTGATATTTAATGCGTTTTCGCATTTTTTCGCTGTTGTCGCGATAGGGGTTGTTTTGCTGTATGCATGCATGCATGTAGTACGTACGTATGGCGAAATACAAACAGTGCGTTTTTCGTTGAAAATTGATAATCATCGGAGCGTGCGTTGATTTGTTGATTAAAGCACATATTTCAATAATGTTTTTTTATTACTTGCCGTTTTTGGAACAAATTTTTGGATTTCAAAGAAAGCGCGCGTGGTTAGCTTGATGATTTATGATATGTTTTAATTAAATTTATATGCGCGTTCGTTAGTGAAATGTGATTTGCTTTTAAGATTTCGTCTTTTTGCGTAATTGCGTAAATTGCTTTTTAATTTATGGTCGTGACATTTCACGAATTTTATGGCTGGTAGTGTGTGAAGCGGCAAAGCTGGACGTCGCGACGTGGGGAAATAATTTATTATTGATTTTGTGGCCAATAAGAAAAGCAAATTTAATTGCAATCATGCTAAAAGTTTTACGCCAACGGCTAACGCGTAATCAATTTGATTAGGTTTGATTTATCAGGCGTTATTTATCGGCGAACGCCTGCAAACTCGACATTAACACCCTCGAGATAATGTGTTATCAGAGAGTATTATTGGCCATTAAGATTTCGGCCGGAAATTTGAAAGGAAAGTGCCTTGGCGTACATAGCAAGGAAGAGTACATGCGCGCAAAGTTGAAATCGAGCAAAACTAACCTTTTCGCGAGTTCGACACCTTTGGTTACACCCGGAATGTTCCGGGTTCATGAATAACAAAAAGAGCACTTAAGAGGGTAAAGATCAATAATCTTAATGGTGTTCAATTAGCGAGTGGAAATATCTTAAAAGATGGAGTTATTTTCACGTTTGAGAGACGTGTGCAAATTTCAATCAGTCGAAATCTGTCAAAGGGGGTGCCTTGCACCTTTTCACTCGCGGTGGAAAATCACTGAATCTTTGATCGTGTACATTTTTGTTTCTTTATTTAACGCCGACGGGAAAGCAGGGTTGCATTTTCAAGCAGTTATCAAAGCGTTCGCAGACCAAAAAACCAGCCAAGGTGCCTGGAAGTAGATCAAAGCTGTGGCTTTCGGCCTGTCGGGACAGCAAGCAGGGTTGGTTGGCTGGTTGTTGTTGTAGTTTTCGCACTTTGTACAATGCAGGAAAATCATTGCGGCGTATTGGGCCGGGCAGTGACCGGCCTAAAACGCAAAAAGAGGGAAAACTTCCTTCTTCTCCCGTTGAGTTTTGACGCCGCTTTTTGGTATGCATTCAGCGATCTGGAGTGAGAGAATGAAAGAGTAGGAAAACACGACAAACAAGGGATGCTTAACGCATTCACCACACTAGACGCGTGTTAAGGGTGATGATGAAATACTGGGCTGAAGGGTGAAATTCAAAAGTTTTCGCATATAGCAAAAAAAACAATAGCAAGCAAATTTATTGCTAAATTAGAACAGCGGGAAATTGATTCAGTGTTATTATTCGCAGTCAATGTTTTCACAATGATCGTTTAACGTTGTAGATAAACATTTATATGGATAAAGTTGATCCACTTTAATAATTAGACTAAATGGCGTGTATGAAATGATGTCAGTCGTACGTACTTTAGTGTGGTATACATTCGTACTAATTGATTTTAATTGCGTTTTCCCAGAAGGCAATGTGTTATAATATCTATTACTTAACGTCTTGTAACGTCACGTATCTAAATTTATTATAAAAGCGCAATTAACATCGAACGTTTGTTCGAATCGCCATGACAACGGCAGCGTCAACACATTGTGGAAGGAAGTTAACTAACTGTGCATTGATAGCTTCCACCTACATACACTGTAATTAAAACACAATTATCAATGATAATTACATGAAAACAGACGTTTCCACTATTGAAAATATTTTCCTACAGAATAACCAGTTATTTAATCAAAGCGTTCATTTTCCAGCGGAAATAAAATACCAATACATTAGAAGAAGATAAATTTAGCGTATAAGTAGCATTTAAGCAAATTTTAAATTTTTGTTAAAATTTTCCTGAATCCGGCACTGATTTTTAGTTAAAAAATAAGCCGGCCCCGTCGAATAATATTTCAGCACTCGTCGTGCATCAGCCGAAAAATTGCGAACGGCTAAGACGCGTCACTGCTGCGCCGAACATGCATATTCCGGTCACTGACCAGTACCTTACTAGTGTCGGTTTAAGTCGCGTTACTTTGCATTAAAGTAGTGTTAATTTCATTAATAATCGTTTAAAAATCGCGTTAAACAGTGTTATTGGTATAGAAAAGGCTTTATTATGGAATCCCAGGTATATTCATCGAGCTACCGCATTGGGATTGGTAAAAATATCGGTATTATCTGTAATCCAAAATGGACGATTCAATTGACGGCGTCTCTATCAAGGAACATATATACACATACAATTATTAAGGTAACAAATCATATTTTTCGCTTTTAGTTAACGTTTTATACATCTGAAGTGCATCGTATATGTAATTCGCCATGCGGTTGCATTGAATTTCGCGTCAGCAAGCGGCTCTAAAACGCAGCATAGTCGACGGATTTCACGCGATAGGCAGTGCACTTCCAGCAACCTTGGCGTGCGTAAACAAGATTCAGCACACTCGCGCGCTTTGTCTAACACACACTGCAACACACTTCTCCGAACACCCTTGGCGTCTATCGAAAACATACAATGCGGTTTAGGCATACACATACTGCACATACAATATGTCCATCATATGGACGGTAAGTTTAATTCTTCGAGGGACGACAACGAAATGCGCTGATGAGAATTGAGTACATGTGATCTGCGAATTAAATGAGGGCGGAAATTAATAAAACAAGGTAAATGAAGACAAAGTATAAATAAGCGCTTCGGCTACGGGTAGGAAAAAAGTAGCTATGGTAAATGTGGATAAACGAGGAACGGAAATACGAGAAAAGTGATATTTAATATTTAATCCTGTTTGCGCAACGTACATTTAGCGCAATTATTTATAGCGTAAACGAGCAACGCTGCTGGTATTTCGTTTTTATGCTGGAACAGAAGTCATACGCTCATATCTAAATGGAACTGTGCGCGAATGTTGATAATTTCAGAGTGGTTTGTGAATTATTCATGCGTCCGATTCATTCACTACTTTCCTTCGCGACATTTTCATTAAATTAGGCAAGGAACAACTGCAATTACTTGAAAAGCACTTGGCGAGTTTTTACAAAATGCATTTAGTGCAGTTTTGATTCGCGTCTTTTTTCTGTCAACATATCGCTTACTTACGTTTTGGAACGTGAAGAGAGAGGAAGTAAAAGGTGATGCACATTTGAAATGCACACTGCGTATCAAGAGTGCGAATGCAATTAGCAATTGTTGTCTTGTTTGGGCTCGCGTCGTTGCGCTGATGCTTATACCGGCGGCGGTCACGTGACTGGAATAATGCCGCAGGACGAATTACTGCTGCAACTGAACAAAACGCGTCCTGCGTTTGCGGTGATAGACGGTAATACACGAACCGGAAGTGGTTTTCATGTGGTCGTCTTCTTTGACAAACTTCGAAACAATATCGAGGATAAAACAAAATTTTCCGAATTGTCAAGGAAATTCATGAATTTCCTAGTAGTGTTTTTAATGCGGTTTATGTTTATTCAAGCGTTGACGTCCTTTTACGCGCAATGCCATACAAGTAAACTATTTTGAAACATACGCAGCCGAATGAAAATCAAATTAAACTTGAATCTTGCACACGTAGCACTTCTCAAGCGATCCTGTTGCTGTTCGTCGTCCATGCGCGAAGGAAGTTTGTTCGCGTGTAAGACGCGAGATGCCTTCTGCAATGATGTCCTGTTTCGCTATTTTGCTATTTCCGCATCGTGCGCCTTGCGTTGACTCGGATACCATCCGAATGGCAAAAGTTTGTTTGGAAAATCATTAGTTTTCCGCATTATTTCAATGCATGATGCGGCCGCCGTATTTATTTACCCAAATTTCATGCGGTATAAGCCGGGAAAAGCCTCGGCGGGATTGCGGACGAGGTGAGCGATACGCAACAGGAATACGATGCATTCTACGTATCCTGTTTGCCTCCGGGATGAGGACGTGACGTAATGATGTTAATTAAATTAGAGGTAGCGACCTGTAATTGGTAACTGTATACGCGCCAGGTAACTTTCCCTTTGCTCTGCAAGGATAATGAGGAAAAATGCATTTTGCCCAATTGCGTGCCTCTAAGCAAGTAATGAAATGCAAAATGTGGTGGTACGATTTGCGGCGGGTATCGAATTTTATTTGAATGAATATTAAGAGCACGTATCGGTCCTGAGGGAGGAAGACGTAAGCAAAAGACAAGTTTGACATTTGTGCTAAATTCATAACAAGCGTCCTTCGCGTTCGTTCTTTGCGGGCAAGTTTTCGCCGTTTGGGCAAACACGACACGTGCAACACGCGTACGTGCAGCGGCGGTGGAGCGGGGTTGTTTTGTTGTGCGGCGCGCGGAGGTGGCGCGTTCGAGGTCCTCGAACATGGTTAATTGATGGATATGCGCCTGGATTTGCGCGCTCGCCACGTGAATTCCGAATGGACTTATCTCTGCATCCTCTCGGCTCCGGCTCGAGCTGAGGGCTTTCTGGAGGATACGTGTAGCCGGAATTGAATTATGTAAAAGCTCGACAATTCGCACGCAGCGCTCACTTCACAGCATCATCCCCTTCGCCGACCAAATTAGTTACTAATTAATTACGTAATACCAGTTAATAGCTATATCGAATGCATGTGTGCTCGCTTAATCTCACACGCTAAGACGCTTATCCGCAAAATGCGAAATTCATGCGGCGAATTTTGCGCAATGCCGAACATATTTGAGCACTCGGTGTATTGCTTTATGAAATTGAGTTAGTTCAATGTCTGATTCAGCAAATGACGATTGAGTTTCGAATCGAATAATCGAGGTGGAGATGCGGCGCGCAGAGCAGCAACGAGCAATTGAGAAGATGCGCTCGGCGGGTGGCTGCGGAGAAAGATGGAAGGATAATGAAAGTTTGCACGTCGCCCACCCCCCCGGTTTGCGCGTTCCGCATGACGGCGAACCCTTTCATTTCGCTGAGCGCACGCGTACTAATCGTAATTCAATGGCAGTATTAAGCCATCTAACTGCATGTATGCGTTGCGATGTCGCATTTGCAACATCACCAAGATGCGTGTGTTGCCGCCGTGTCATTCGCAGATGTTGTGCTAAAGCAAGCGTTGCTCTAATTAAGCTGAAAATCCGATCAAATTCGTCTCTTCATTTTCTCATGTAGTTCACGGCTCGTGAACCAGATGCAATCTATTAATAATTAATATTTACGTACTGCCAAAAAATGGTATTATTTATTAATTGTGGAAATGAGCATCAACGGGGACTAGATGCGCGAAAAGCAAAACGTATCATATCAAAGGATAATGTTTGGGCATAATTCGACCGAGGAAGTAATTGAAAGCCACAGACGCGTACATAACGAGCGCAATTTATCCAGGAGCTCATCAGCTTGCCCGGTATTAATTACCATCCACTTTGTATCGCTCAACTGAATGTGGCACCGATGCTGCTGCTGCTGTAGCTTAGACTGCAGGTATCTGTATGCATTTCAGCGTTGACGACGTGCGCCGTTGATAGTGTTTGCGCTAATTACAGTTCTAATCATGTAACGTGGCTAATGAGAATGTCGGTTCGAAGATTTAGTGCAAAACCAATCTCCCGTTCGTTTAGTGCGCGCATGGCTAGCAGGCAGCAAACTGCTCGAGTGTGAAGACGATTCTTGTCATTGTTATGATTCATGTTGGACTAGCGAAGCCAAAAATACATGCGGCAAAAAGTCGAAAACATAAGTCAAGAAGCGCGTGCAAAAAGTGAAGATGTGCAGCGGCCGGGAAGAACGGAAACGACAATTTATGCGCGTTAATCGTGCGTTGCGACATATTTTAATGCGCGCTTCCGGCCTCGTTGCACTGGCTAAACACAAACTGAAGAACATTTTCCTGCGCGACCCTCCCGCTTTCCGGGTTTACTAAGCGTGCAGAGCGAGAGAGCAGGGCACAGACATGCAATGACAATTAAAACGTGCTGGGTCATTGCCGAAACCCTCCGCAGTGCTGCTTATAATGGCCGATGCGGCTTTCGACGACTGCACAAATTTGTGGTGCATTCATCTAATAACCACGTAAAATTAAAGCAAATCAGAGGGTTTTTCCTCACCATTTCCGTACCCATATTGATGAAGGAAGGGGGGTTGACTGATTTTTCTCGGGGATGCGTAATGCTAATGTGCGCTATGCACGTCACGTACCGCGTTTATTGAATACGCCAACAGTAAATAAGATTAAATCGCATTAGTTATGTGGAAATTAAAGCAATTTGGGCGCTAGTATTTGTTTTCGGCTGGATAAATATTTGTCATATCTGATAAACGGATAAGTTATGAAAAACAAGAGAATTGTGTGATTGGACATATGCCCGGAATGGCAAAAACAATACGATAACAATATGAAAACTTGCAAACTGTCATTTTCCATTTTCTATCAGGAAAACGTTGGGATAGACAACATGCAAGCATCGCAAGACAAACACCACGCACGCGTTTGGGATGACATTGCCCATAAAAATCTAATCCTATTAAGTTCTCGGTGTTCTTCGAGGGACGTGGTAAACGCATTGGCGGCATTGAAGGCGGCGGCGGCGGCAGTGTTGTATATGTATGTGTGACGCACTGTCGCCAAATTGGCTTCGTTTGTTTACATGCAATATGTATTCATGCGCGTTTGTTTTCTTTACATGCGAAAAGTTTTCTCGTTCGTAATTACGTTCCATCACATTTTCCGAGCAGTTTCCGCGACTAGGCAATGCGTAATGGTTATATTTATGATCTTTTATCACAGTCGAGGGAGGCCGCGGTGGGGTGGGTAGGAATATGCGATGCCAATTTATGCTTTTCTCTATTTTCACAATTTCCCAATTTATGTGCATGCGCGCGCTTTTTCTTCATATTTCTTTGAGCTGGGGATGTATACTATGTGTGTTTTATGCGTGGCAATAGTAACATCAAGACGTAGGATAACATATGGATTTCGTCTTGGCAGCCGGAATGAATGTCGACGGGTGAAAAATCGCTGATTGCTTTTTCTTATGAAAAACTGCCGGAAATGTGTGTCTCTGGACACTGTAGAATACATACAGCTTACCGTGAGCTATTTTTCATTAAATTTGTGATAATTATTTAAAGGCTGCGGTGGGAAAACAACGTTTGCAAAATTTAGAATAACCACAAAGTATTAGCTGATGTTGTTGAAAAACCCATGCAACCACTTGGCAAAAAAAGAGCAAACAAAATGATAAATCAAGTCTCATCCCCCCAAGTTGGTCTTTGGCGTTTCGTAGGAAGTTTCGTATTTTTCATCAGCGGCTAGCGGCTTTCAACGCAAATGTTTGTACGCAATTTGTTTTAATCGCTCGGCAACGCAAGATGTACGCCTACGACTGTGCGGAAAAAGTGCGCGCCGACTTTGAAAAAAGCCGGCGGAAAAGTCATCATCGCATCTCGGAATGATAAAAGAAAGTTTATATCACTTTGCGTCGCTTGCTGCATTTAGCGCGCGCGCGCGAGGAAAAAAACTCGAGCAAGATTTGAACGAAATCACTGCGTGATGATGAAACTTTGTTGCACGAAGAAGCGATACAGCGCCGCACTAGCGCCACCATCATCAATCATCCCCTTATCAGCGGCCCCCGTTTTAGTTGTGCCTTTCGGTACTACCGGCAGCGGGAGCGGCGACGATGCTAGCAGCAGCATAGTAGTGGACACGCGCTTTCTTGTACTCTCAAAGGCAACTCTATCATTAGTTTTCTATCAGCCTCTGTGATTATTCAGGGGGTGGCGTATACATAATACATAAATAGCTACTTATCTATCTCTCTAATAATTGCACAAACATTTCGGGCTCATTCATTCATTCATTCTGTTTGCTTATCGGCCGCTTGTTTATTGGCATTAAAAGACAATTTGTGCAGTCTTTAAAGCATTAATAAATCAAACATTTGCACGCAGGATTGCGGCTTATGTGTACGAAACAAGAGACAGGGGGGGCGGGTAGGTAAACCCATGTATAGATTGAAATTGATAGAAATGCAGCGAATATCAGCAGCACTGCAAGTTGCAAATTTGCACGGCGATAATTGTGTTTATATTAGATCGATTCGGATGCGGCGAATGGTATTTATTAGAGCGCTACTGCTACTGTGTTTGTTGTTGCACAATTGGCATTCCTGTTGTTATTGTTGTTGTCCGCTTACCGATCATGCCAGCTGGCGAATGGAAGACAATTATTTGCACTAATCGCATGCGTATTGTAGTCCTTTCGTCGGCGCTTCGTTCGCTTTGCGCATCCGTTCGCAAAAACAATTCGGGAACAATAATAAACCGTCCGCAAATATGTACCGAACAATAATTGCAGCATTCTTTGTCAATTCCCGCAGTAAAACGTAAATCCATTGCGTAAAAAAATAATGCGACTGACTGCCCAAAAATATATTGATGTTTAGTCTAGTGCAAAGTCAAATGATAAACGTTCTCGTTCAAAATTCCGTTTTTGGCAGAATTTATGAGGACGTAAATATTTTACTGAAACATAAAAAGAGTATTGAGTGATAAGATAAACACTTAATGCATGCATGCATTTTCGAAAGCGGATATTCAACGCGTGAATTTTCCCAAACGGATGGATGATTTATGTGGCCGCGTGCTGCGTACGGAAGAGAGGGCTGTATTAAATATAGGTAGCTGCATTTTTACCGTAGTTGCGGAAAATTCGAATCGAATGTTTGGTAAACGACATAAAGATATCGAACGCGGGGCGGCGGTGTGCATATCCCGTTGTTGTACACGCAGGAGATATGTTATTGATAGCAGGCGGGAGAGTGCACGTGCGGAAAAACATGCGCAAAATTGAAGTGAAGGAATGAAAATGCGGAAAATTTCGAAAACGCGCGCCGCACGGCGAACGATAACGCCGTGAAAAGACACACTCGACCGGAAGTAATGCGCTTCCGTTTACGTTCGTGCGCGCACCGAAAGAAAAACTATCTTTGAACGAACGCGCCGCTGAGCGCACTGAAAGCCCAAAGCAATTAGCGCATAAATTCGTGCGCGCGCGAGGCGAGCTCTCTCATTGAAATGCGCCGGCAACGATCGTCTTCTTGTTCGTTTTCTCGGTCTTATCCCTGCAGAGCGCGAGACAAAATCGTGTGTCGATTTCCGGTTATTGGAGCGACGCCAAGTCTCTGCGAGACGTGCACACGAAAACCAGCCGGAAATCTGTAATGTAAACTTTCTAATTCGATCCGTCCACCGGCTACCCCGCTCGCGCACTCTCTCTCAGCCACCGCCATTCCTTCGACGGGGGGTTTTGTTTCAATGAAATCAGCGTTTTTTAAGTGAATCCGTGGCCCGGATGGCGCGCACAAAAAGGATAATAGGATTGGCATGATCCTGTGCGGCTTCAATTTCAAGTTTCACTGCTTTTTCGGCGCGCACGATCATAAAAAAGAAACAAATCAAAGTTAAAAGTTTTGCTTTACGCTGCCTATTTTTCTTTTAACTTTTACTCTCGCCAACGCTCCGCTTCGGCTCTTTGGCTACCGTCTTTTTATGGGTTTTGTTCGCGTTGCGTGCTTTTGTTCGATAGGTGCGCGTACACTGTGTGCAGTCTTAGGGAAGGTCCTGCGTTTGATCTCGACTGATGAGAAGCGAGCGGCAGTTTAATGGGCCAAAAATGAGGAACTTGTAATAGTGTTTCATCATCATCATCGTCGTCGGAGGAACAAGGCCAAAATCCTATGCCGCCGATGACGCGCAATTGAATTAAGTCAGGTCTCGCGCACTTTGCGATTCCGTCACACGGCGTGTGGTGGTAGTGCATTATAACCGAACGCTTTTCAGCTCGGAATCTCTGCAGCGCGACACAACGCAAAGCACTTGCGATATGTCACTTCGGCGTGTTAATATAATTCGCGGTTTTCGGAGCGTGCAGAGTGCGACGACGATCGGTGCGCCATTAGCATTCCCATCACGACGTCAAACGCGCATAACCAGATTAGTCCTTTGTCGGGTGGCGCACGTGCGCGTGTGCTTTGTCTCGCTAAATGTCCTTGCATTAATCTCTCGATGCCTTTGCATGTGTCTTCTCTTATGACGTGTGCAAAACCGAAGCACTTTACTTCAAATTTCCGCATTCACCTACACTTTACCTATTTCGAATTATTACTAGAGTGCAGTAGATTTTCATTATCCTTTCTTACAAAAGATAAGAAAAGTTGGTTTTAGTAATTAGACATAAAATATTAATAGTAGTTTTAATGGTACACATTGTAATTGTGAAGTACTTGCTTGTTTTTCATTTCGGCATGCTTATTGCATTAAACGCATTCAAGGCGGCGGCATGTTGTCGCAATTCCCATTATCTCCAGATTCGCGCTCGGCAATTAGAATTTCGTTTCGGCAAGCGAACGGAAACTTTACACCTTTCATCATTGCGATTACGGGTGCGTGTTGGCGGCTCAAAGACGTGCGGCACACAGAACCGGGGGGCGCGCTCGCATTACACGCACACACCATCCTCCCGACTTTCCGGGGTGGCGGTGGATATTGTTTCGTGTTGTCGTCGTGTCACGCTCGCAATTCGCGTTTAATTAAGCAGCAGTAACACTTCCGCCAACGGCGCAGCCAACTTCTTCGCAATTGTCGCTGCTTTTATGCATAATGAGCAAATATTCAGCCTTTTCGGATAACAATTGCGCGCGCGCGCCGCCAGCAAATGTTTGCCATTTTCTTCTTTCATCGATGATTTCGGTCGTTAGCCGCCCGATTTATCAACGCACACGTTCGTTGCTTATGCGAGCAGCAGAGGCGGCGGCGGCGGCGGCTGTTTATGCCGTTCTTTAAAGTACGCTCGTAAACTTTTATGGCGGTTTTGCGAATAAGTCAAAAACGCCTCTTTATGATTATATTTTTCATCTTTCGATTCGCACGTGCGAACGTAGCTATAAAATGTTCATTTTTTCCAGGGATAAAAATTGTTGTCGGCTGTTGGCTACGATTAACATACATTCTCAATGGAGGATGAAATCGACGAAATGTGAACTTTAATATTTGTGTATAACGCGCGTAAAAAGATAATAATTACACATAAATTTCTAAATGCGGTACTGGCAAATCCTTCCGTCAACATTCCACGACATCGTTTGCGTATCCCTGCCAGCACCCTTAAAGATATCCGATAATCCACCACCAAAGGGCCGGGGTGATCCTTAACACGTAAAAGCGGCATATCAAAATATCGCGTTACCTTACATTTTCAATGTTTAGAACTTCTTTGAGTGCGCCAAAGTCCTTTGAGGCGTTCGTTGCTTGTACAGGCAGCATCCTTGCCCGTACATGATGCTTCCTTGCGTTTCTTCCACTTCCTGCAAGCGTGGGGCGCACACCTTGCCAACGCGCGTATAAGATATGTGCATTTGCAAGTATAAATTTGCCGTCTTTATATCCACAAATACCATCAAAATGCCACTTTACAGCGCAGAGAGCGAGCGCATAGTCAGACGGACAGACAGACAGACAAACCGAGCGATGCGTTGAGGAAACGGAAAAGCGGAAAACACGCGAAACGAGTGCTGTACATGCAGATGTGAGCGATACGCGTCCTGTTTTTTATTCAATTATTTGCGTTTCCTTCGCCTCTCCACCACCAGCCGCCCGCGCCTGCATAACCGTGAATTATTTATAAAGCGTGCGCGTTTTATATTCGCATATTTTTATCGTTCTTATGCAATGGTTATCCCTATTGCAATAACTGTTTTGCGAATTAAAGCACGAAGCGAGAAAGTAATTAACAGTTGCGCTTGATTTTTGCTCGCGCACGAAGAGCGCACACGCTTTTTTCGGGAACAAAAGCGTAATTGTGGAGCGGCAGCGCCGGCAGCAGCATTGCCAAATTCAATTTTGTAATCCGATCAAGCGCTGCGCTTTTGTTTGATTCCTGAATTCGGCCGGGCGCGGTTTTCGTAAGCAACTCATGTGCGTTCACCGTCCTCGTATCATTACTCGAACGTAGTATTTTGCCGCCCCCGCAAGCGTTTACATGAAAATAGCCGAGTAAACTTGGCAAAGCTTGAAATTAAATAAAATTACATTCGTATTTCAATTGTGCGCCGATTTGTTTTTGTTTTTAATTGACTTCAATTTACAGCAAATTGTATTTTGAAAGTAAATTTTAAATTCCAACGAATGCTACGTAGTAATTAATTTAGATTTTGTTGATAATTGATAAGTACTAATTTTGTTCTTGTTGTTGTTACAGGGACCGTGTCTTCAGACTAAACTTGAGCAACATAAATCAGTCGAGTTGTGAGGTAAGTGTCTTTGAAATTTTGCTTATTTCTTTGGCTTTGTACGCGACCGACCCCTCGTAATGGTTTTGCATTGCACATGAAACCGAGCAATCTGAATGGTCCACTAAGAATGCGCTGCGAAAATAATTCCTAATCCAATTAAGGAAGGCGATCCTCTTCTTTTTGAAGTAGGAGAAGAAGAGCAGCTCGGTTGCGTCTAGACTCTTGAGAATCCAGCCGCCGCACGAAAATTCTTATAATCGCTTTTTTCCGCACGCTCGCCACGAGTTGTTTCGCTTTTTCTCCGACCGTGAAAATTGCCAGCTAATTGTGATGAATTTAATATCATTTACAACGTCGCCGAGCTCGTTCGTAATTACTTAACAAAGCATTAACGAAACCTAGAAACTCTCGGGACGGCCGCGGCGTATGATACACTGTGTTTTTATCGCTTAACTTTTCAGCGTTGATTTTCACAAACTCATAATAGTAAAAAAAGTATGGGAAGGGGAGGAGAAGGCGGCAAGTAATATTTTGTATTTTGTGACGTTTTCTATTTGGCGCTATTGTTAGTGCATCGCTGAAAGTGATTTTTTATCGTCGCATTGAGACTCGCAATAAAACGCTTGTCGATTTTAGCCAGATTTCTTTCTTTCGGCGCGTGTAGTGAGGCTTGACGGGATTTTCGATTCGTTTCATATCGTAGCGCGCGATTTTTCCGTTTTTGCCCCAATAATATTTTGTGCTGTTCACGTTTGAGTGGCGGCGATGCGCATTGCGTCGATTTTATTTTGTGCCCTCACTGTAGTAGTTGAATTGAACGAAACGCGCTCCGCTATTTATTATTTATTTCGCGCGCGCGAGGGCGGTGCACTGGTGCGTTTCAATCGGCGGAATGATTTTTTGCCGCCGGCGTCACCGCCGACGGCGCTTTTTTTCGGTCACCGATCATTCCACAAAGCGTGTCCTCCGAATACCGCTGCTGCTGCTGCTGCTGCTGCTGTATGTACAATGAATTTATGGCTCTTTCAACTATTTCCGGTAATGGTTTTAAACGTGTTGTGAAATTTTTATATGGTTTGCTACTCCGGACGCTCGAAACATCAAAGAAAACTAAATTTATCACAATAAATTCACGACTCTTTCGGAAAAACTGCTCATCTCTTGCGTCTCTATAATTAGACAGATACATTACGGAAAATAATTGAGCAGACACATTTAATGGATTAAATTTTGTATAATCCATGAGGAAATGAATTAATTAGAATATGGAATTGAGGAAATCATATGATAAAAAGCTAATTTATAATTGGCACATTTATTTCGGGAATAAGCGAGCGGAAATTGTGCACGAAACCACAAATCGTCATCGAATCGTTAGCGTGTAAATGAAGGGAATGGAATTTGAATGCGGGTGCGCATCGAAATGCGAAACCGTTTAATGCAGACAACATTTGTCATGCACAGATGATTACATTCGGTCGATTTGCGCGCGTTTGATAAGACCGAGGGACACACAACACCTCAACAAATATATATTCGCATACATGTGCATGCGTACGCACTGCTCACGGTGGTGGTGGTGCTGGTGCTGGTATTGGTGGTGGCGCTAGTGACACACGCATGCCTCATTTCGTAATACAAAAGACTAAACACCCTTACACGTTGGCGGCAACTGGACGCCGAGCGGCACGCTATTGAAATGCCGCACCATAAACGCCCCGACTGATAAGAGATGACAATGAATTCGATATGAATGCGTGCATTCAAAGCACCGGGCAATAATTTAACGTTATCCCATCCTCTCACTGGCATGCATGCGCATACGATTGTTCTTCTCACATACGCGAAGAAGGTTTGTGTTTATCGGCGATCGCATTGAGGGGTGTGTTTGGTTCGAAATGACCTGCAAATCGAGAAATGCTCTCTTCGCTTCGCGCTGGCAGCGGCAACCACTATCTTGGTTTTTCACTTTTTAAATTCATTATTCATGGCGATAGCAGCAGCGCGCATTTGGCCGAGCAAGTGTGGGCTGCGGTTACTTACCCTTCCGCCGCCCACCGCGTGCCAGCGTGGAATTTAACTTCGACGTTGAAATATTTATTTCGATTCGTTTTGCCGCCCCAAAAATGACCGAAAAATAACCGCAATTCGGCGGGCCGGAAAAAGGATTTCACAGTTGAATCTTTAGTTCCATGCGCTTTTTTCACGCTCGTGCGCCGCGCGAAAAGGAAAGGGTGGTTTATGATTCATTTCTGGGTGGCTTTTATAGGATCAGGGGTGATTTCTATTAGGGAAATAGTTTTTTCTCATAAATTTCAGTTTTATTTTTATGCATTTTATACTCTTCCTGCTGCAATATCGTCCATAAAATTGGCATTCCTCTTAAGTGGCTTTCCACTAAAGAAATTTCATAATTTAAAAATGCTTTTTCTAACCAATTTCAATAATAAGCAAGTAAGCAATTCAATATAAGTTTTCCCCTCGAAATATTTGCGGATCAATCCGAAGGGCATCAAGACAAAAAGTAAAATGCTGACCCTCACAGCATTCCTTCTGCAAAGCGAAATATCTATCAAAAGTTTGGCTGCACTTAAAACAGATGTACGAGCTTGTTTGCTCGTGATAAGAATACAATCGCTGTGCTTTATTTTTCAATTTCTTTTGTAACGTTGCAAGCGCGTTGAGGTTTTTGGCTCATATTGCAGATGTAGCAAACGCGTTTCGAGGGTTGTTTCCTGAAAGAAAACTGCAAAACTCCCCAATCGTGTTATTATTAATCTGTCGATTTTGGCAGGCGTTTTCTGCATTTTCACTGCATTCATAGGGGAGTTCACATGTCAATCCCACATCAGGATAACCTGCGTTTTCAGCCCGTAAGGGATAGAATACAATTTGACTGTTTTTTTTCGCGAATATTTTGTGTAATATGCTGGAGGGATTGAAAGTTTTTAACTAGCACAAATTTTGCTTTATCACGTTAGTTGCAAGCACGGGCAGCGCACTATTGGCATTCTTGAATGTCTATTCCCGATGGCCCCAGCGTGAACTGGGAGTCCCTGAAATACCACAGAAATAAATATCAAATATTGAACAATGCGAGCGAGCAATATTTCAACGCGTCGTTTTGATGCGCACAATGGAACCGAGAATTCCAATTATAAGCAGTATGCCATCGTACGACGCTGCCGGCGGCGGTGGCGATGGCGGTGTGTGAACATCGGTATAATCGCGCAAACGAATCGGCCTCCGATCAGTGAGTGAATGAAAATTGCCGGCGTAGCGCACCGTCATTTCAATACCTTCTCATCATCTTCATTTTTCGTCGTTTTTCCTTCGTTCCGTCCGGATTTTTGGGCGCATTCAATAACCGGAGGGTGCATCCTTCATTTGACGACGATGATGATGATGATTGCCATTAATATAATATTTATTGAAATTCTCGTTTCGTCCCCGAAAATGAGCAGCTCAAGCGCAGAAATTGGCATAAAATTGGACGCACACGAGAGCAAAATGAACATTATCCATTACGCGCTATTCAAAGAATTTGCTCAAGCGGTAATTAAACAGGACTAATTGCAGCCGAGTTAATAAATGTGTTTAATCATTAGTGAGGTATTTTTTATAGTTGAGCGTTGTAGGAAATCTGGCAAAAAAAGCCATAGGTACGCTGAAGAGAAAAGTTGATTTGTTGTTGATTTAAGAACTTGCAGCGTTAGATGCGATTACGAGGTGTAATTGAGAAGTTTCCCACTTTCGGTTCGCTCACTCGCCGCCGTCCATTTGATTCGCGCCGCCGGTTGGGGGCCCCGGCTAGCTGGCTCATGGGGCATTATGTTCAGCGCGCGAGACTGCAAATAACTCGGCTCGGACGATAAATCTCACTTTTATATATCAGCCGAACTCGACTGGTCATTTCTGCCCCCTGTCGGTGGCGGCCACCGTGGCGGTGACTAGGGTGGCGGCAGCGGCGGCAAGCTTTAATTAATCGCCAACGCCGTATAAAACGCGCGAGATATCGCCGAATGTGCGTTTCGCCGCCGCCACAGCAGCAGCACAGCACATATTCGAATATCTTTTATTTCCTCGTTTCCTGGCCCTTTTATTCCACTCCTCTCGTTCAAACCGAAAATCCCGACGGTTTTTTCATTCCGTACCGGATTTTTCAGGAGTACTAAAATTCAAGAGCGCATGCAAGCGTCATATTTTTAATTTCACCTTTGAATTTATGACTGACAAAAACATTGCGGGGGTGCGCAATATACGAAGAGAGAAGTTGGCTGGCGTGGCAGGAAGAGATGTTCCGGAAATGGACGTCCATGTTTGGTAATGTGCATCCGCCACCGCCCGGCGGCCGCGGCCGGAAATGCATGCACGAGACGTGACTAATGCCGCAATAAAGTCGAACAAGAATGAGCCGTGTCAGTGCGTAATCAATCAAGAAGAATCACGAGCATCCTCATTGCATTCGCAAGACGAATCACCTAAACGACAAAAAATGCACCCCTTAAAGATATTTAATATCATCTTTTAACTTAAGACGTTTCAATTTCCAATACCGCGAGCGGCAGGCAGCACACCCTCAAAGAGGGCACAAATCGATCTGATACGCGCTAAATGTGTATCTAAAGATATAAATGGATATCATTGCGATGCAAGCGTTTGGGGTGTCTTACTGCGGAGAGTACGTACATCCCCTAAATAATAAGTAAACGCACCGAGAGATAGAGAAGTAAAAGAAGCACGAAACTTATTTATGTTTGCGCTACGAGCGGCGGTGGTGGCGACTCCTTCGGGAAGGTTTGGCGGTCGGCGACGCGCATCATCATCGCGAATGATGATCCTTCCCTTCTCAACGCTTGCGAATGCAGCGTGCTGCCGCCCGCAGGCGCTGCGGGATTGGGGAGCGATGATACTCATTACTTTTTGCGCTGCGCAAATAGCGAGTCATAACTTTTAATAGTTAATATATGCATCTCGTCGGTGCGCGCCCAGTCAGTCTGTATTAGCCGAGTATATTAAACTAATACCTACGTATCAGTCGGTGCGAAACGTAACGAATGCACATCTCCTTCGCCGTCCCCCTTTTTCGCGCTAAGTTATTCCAACAACTTGCTCCACGGGGGGAGATGCTGTCGCCCACTTGAGATTCACATATCTCTTTCATGTTTAACTTGCTTCATAAACGCCTAATCGAATCCGGTTTAATGGTCCTTGAAGACGAAATTAATTTTCCAGCAGGCGTTCGTTCTTAACTAACTGAGCAGATGCCGCATCCGCAGAACTTGTATGAATTATTTAATCATTTCAAAAAATATTTTATATGGTTCAGCTAATAATCTCGTTGCGATGCCCGGAGGAGAGTTGAAGTAACTTTAATGAAACTAATCCATTTTCAAGACAAGAGCACCCTCGAGTCTCCCCTTGGCATGCCCTTCATTTCATCTTCTTCGAGATTGCAAACAAGATTCGATAAACGACTAATCAAATAGAGCCAAATGATGTATGAACAAAAATTAATATCGCCATTTATATATACAAGTATCGGCCGCTTCGGATGCACCCTCTTCGTTTGCCCGTCATCCCCCATAGCCGCCGCCCGCCGTCAAAAATACTCGAGGCTCTCGTTGTAGTCGTTCGTGTTTTCATCTCGTTGATGGCAGATAACGGCTCGTCGCAGTCGCTTTGCAAATAAATCGTCATACACACACATGCATAAGTATTCAAATACGCGATACCAACATGTGCACGTACCACAACCGGAAATGCACGCCAAGATCGCTCAAGGCGTTCTCTTCCTGGTGGCAGAAGCAACGGGAGTGCTGCCGCCGCTTTACCTTCAATCGAAGCTTGTTTACCACCGCAAATATTGACACAATATTCACTTCTCGTGCGCGCTCTCCACGAGCGGCGGTGTAAAGACATCATAAAGATGGGTTTCTTCCCGTTTGCGAATTTTTCCTATTTCTTGCTCTTCTTCGCCTCCTTCTCGAGGCGTTTGCGTTCTCATATTTTTCGTTTTAAAACGCGTGCGCTTTGAACGTAATTGCAATGAAATTCGTCTCTATTTACATGCAAGCGCACGAAGGAATGAAGATTGACGCGCATTTCCTCATCAGCATTGATTATTATTATTGTTGACATATTCGTTTCGCGACGTTTGTGCGTCGAGAGGTGCACGACGACGACGAGGACGACGTAAATTTTGATGAATTCGCAGCATCGCTCAGCCTGGTTTTCATCTTTGCGTGCGCGCACGTTATGAGAACTTGTTTGATGTCTCCGAGCGCAATTTTCTCAGCCGTGCAAGGTGTACTTATTGCATTCGCGTTTCATTTTTCCGCGCTGAAATCGCAAACTCGTCGAATGGTTTCTTAATGAAAATTCCGGTTTATGAGTTACTCAAACTTCCGTCAAGTCTTATTGTTTCTGCGAACGCGAACAAATTGCTCGTAAAGTAATCTTTTTATTTTTATTTGCGAACATTTCTATTTACAGTTGCGGGTTTCGTAGTTCAAGCTCAACTTAGAATTATTTGAATTTGAATTTAATGAAAATTTACGTTGGCAAATCTGTAATAAAAACAATTAAGTTGAGTTTTTATTACACACATTTTCGGCGGCAGCAGGTTTTTGCTGCATATTGCAGTGGCGTAACAATGTACATTGAATGAATACACGATGACGCTTGGAGCGGAGGCGGTAATATACAATGGCGGTGGAGGAGGCGGCAATTTAAATATATTTTGGTATGAAATTTAAGCTGTCAGCCTTTTGGCGATGGCCATAATTCACGCGCCAAGAAAGATCTTACAAATAGCGCGTCTACATATTATACTTTTGTGCATGCATATTTCGCGAGCGTGACTTGACTCTGTGGTGGCGACGGTGGCGGCCACCCTTCCCGAAAAACGGGGCACTCGTCTAGGCTTTACATTTTTATCAAGTGTGTCTCGTTATCCTCATGCATGCGAATTGTGCGCAAGCACTCGACATCAATAATATTTCTCAAAAGTGCGATAAAACCGCCCTCAATCTAGTGCTATTGCCAGCCGCGCTTTATGTAGGTACGTGCACGCTCTGATTAAATATTTATTGAAAAATTGCCGCAAATCTTTGCGTAATTCATAAATTCCCATGAAAAATGCGCTAACCTTTACCGACCGCGGCGTATTTTTTGATTTCGTGGAAAGCGGAGAACGGTGAAGAAGTATGGGATATTTAATGAAATTATTTGAAATTTTACGCATTTTTGAACAAGGTACGGGCAGTTTTTCTTAATAACAAGTCATGCCGTGGAAAACATAAACATCGTATCACTCGTCGGCGGTGATAACTCATGAATTTCATGCGTCCTTTTTGGGGAAATGTGCGAATGCTGGCAGTTTTCTCTTTGCAAAGTGCGAACCAGCCGGTTTCGATAATTCAATTAGGCGCATCAGCAATTTTCGGCTCCGGCCCCAACCGAAAGCAGCACAATGCATGCCGCCGCGCGCTCGCGTTTATTACGATTGTTTGTTCATTAATCTTTATCATCAGATAAACTTGAAGCACATTCAGCGCGCTCGTCGAACGCGCGAACACGCGTGAATTATGGCAGCCACTATATAACTTGAAAGCCTTTGTTTCCGCATTTCGACTACACCGGAAATGTATTGATTTGATTACCTGCAATCTGAGTACCGATGAATAATTTTTCATCGGTAGTGTGCGTGGAGAAAAAAGTTTTAATGTATTTATTTCTGACCGATTTTCCACGTTTGAAAATCCATTCATTAAAGCGGAAATGCAGTTACGTAGTTTGCTGGCGGCGCGTAAACGGCGAAGGAAATGAGAAAAGCGGAAGAAAAGCATTTGCACGAGACGCGCATTAATTGACGGCCGTTCGACGTAATTAAAAGTTTCCTTCACCTAATTCATCGTGTTAAACGCGCGCGAACGAAATTATTTAAGACTTCACTGGCGCCGCCGCCAATGCCGCCGCCCCATCGCTTAATAACGCAGCACAACAAGACAGCGCAAAGTGCGTGCGAAGTGCATGAACATCTAATTAGAAATAATAAAAAAGCTAAACGCGTGCACAAACCCTGTTTGCTTACTTGCTTGCTTGCTCGCTTTCGAGCGAAATTTAAAGCGCTTGAAGCGCGGGGCGACTGAAGTGACGGGGCCCTCAAGGGGTGGTTAACTGCAATAAATAAGGGGCTGATTTGCAGCCACCACCGCTGCCGCCAACCTACAACAACGCGCAGTTTGTTTAGTTATTCATAATCGAGCAGCTCGGAGGGTGCGAACGCGAGCACTTCTCTTGTGCTACTTTTACTTTTTCCACTTCTTGAACGGCGGCGGCAATACCAATTTGCTCAGCCTTCAGCTCAAGACAATTGCCATTTTTCAAACGTACTTCTCGCGCCGTAAAATTCTTGTACTTTATCCCATGACATGCGTTCTTCAACACTACATGTTTAATGAAATTTTACTCGGCATTAAAACGAAATTTTCAAAAATCCTTCGTAAATTTCTGGCGCCTCGAAGGGTGAAAATTCCAGCGGAATAATTAATATTAAACACTTTGCTTTGTATGCGTTTTGTTTTATTTTGCATCCAAACGAAAGGGTGGAAATTCGCACGTGCTATGAATAAATGAGCAAAAGTGCAATTGAAGTTGCAACAACTCATTGAAATTAAAAACAGACACGTGCAATCCCTTGCAGATGCGTACAAACAAGCTATGTGGGGGGACGGCCGTGTCGGCGGTCATGTGAAGCGGGGGCGGCTGCAAGAACAAACAGGAGAGCAAATTTCTTTCGCACCGGAAAGATTTGCATGGATGTGTTGACTTATCGTCTCGTCGGCGGCACTTTTTCTTCATTTCGTATGCGCTTCGCGTCCACGCTCCGAAGAAGTTTACGCGCCGAGTATAATTGCCGCGTGCACGTGCAATACGTGTGCAATTCCGACATTACGCTTGTACGCGATGGCGGCGGCGCCGTTGGAAAATCAGAGGAAAAACGCAAACACGCCGAAAACTTTTCCCTTTTGCTCCGAATCGCTCCCATGACGCATCGAACTTTTTATTTCTACTCATTACTCTTGCACGCCAGTCAGTATTCGAATACGTTCATTATTATTTGTTACATTTGCTATAGTAGAATCGTAAGTGCGCTTGTTTTATTTGTATCATTGATGCTCATGCTCATGAACATGCACAACAGTTATGGTTGTTGGTTTTAGGGGTCAGTTTGTGTCTCTGGTTAAGTGCGAAGCAACCATTACGTGAAACAACTCATTGTATTTAGTTTAGTTTGCTATTTGTAGTTGTGCGCGAAAAGTGCGATCGCGCATTTTGTTGCTCATTTATGTGCTTCGCTCTCGTGCGCAGCGCGATACAAGGATAATGGACGTGTGCGTCCTTGCTGGAGCGCTCTCCTGATCGCCGCACTTAACAATAATACGTAATACCTAAATAGCTTTCCAACCGTGTTATTGCCCAATAAATCGTCGCCTTCGCTTTTCGCGAAACGTTTTATGTAACACATTCTAGAAAATTCCACAAAATACAATTTCGCACAATGCACCAAGTGAATTGCACAATATTCTGGAAAAATACGAATTGAATTTACTCATAAACGGTGTTGTTTATGTACATTAACAACAATCAGCGGTTTAATGCACTCCATGGTTGAGTAAGCAATTCAAACTAATATTGTCCGCTCGTTATTAATTAGTGTGCGTGCATTGATTTAATTAGAGGTGAAATACTGTTGCATTGCATTGTTTGGAATAACAAGAATTCTCTTTTGGCCAAACATATGCATGCGCATTCTATTGTTTTACCGCAATTAACGACTTAATTTCATTTCAATCTCGGTGGCTTCAATTTCCCAATGCGAAATAATTAATTAGCTGTATTAATTAGTGCGTAAACTGGAATTAATGCGTTTGTATATATCCAGCAGCTAATTAATTAATCTCTCATTAACCGATTACCAGATGTATTAATAATAATGTGCATTGCTCATAAAAAAAAAATAAAAAAAAACTTTTTTTGCACTCAGAAAATATGTTTTTAGTATGCAATTGATTTTGCAAATATCTGCATGAATATCGCAAATTGCATTTTATGTAAAATTACTTACATTTTTCATGCATAGCTATTACGCATTCATTTTATTCGCAGCGAGTGTGATTATGTCATTCAATATTATGCATAATCGAGGCGCGCTCGTGAATGCAAATAGAGGCAAAAAAAGCGGAATGCTGCGAAATCGGTGCAAACGATCAAACTGTGTGCAATAACAACAAAAAAGCGTACGCGTCGCGACGCTTCAAGGTGCAAAAAACCTGGGACGTACTCGCTGATCATGGGAAAAAATATTCAACGCACGCAGCATGCATTTTCACCCGCTGCATTCGACGTGCATCATATTACCATTCGGCTATCGACGTTGTCGCCATGAATATGCAAACAATTTGCAACAATTTGCGCATAATCGCCAATCCGGTTGCGAAAATGCGCGCTGCATTGCGTTCATATTTTCCGCGCGAATGCTTTTTTTCGTATGATGCGCTTTAATTCTCTTCACCTTTTCACCTATATGTTGTTATTTTACAATGTTCACGTACCTATCTAGCGGATATAGAAAATGAT
This sequence comes from Aleochara curtula, assembly GCA_963978815.1. Taxonomy (NCBI): domain Eukaryota; kingdom Metazoa; phylum Arthropoda; class Insecta; order Coleoptera; family Staphylinidae; genus Aleochara; species Aleochara curtula. The sequence goes on along the minus strand of OZ022221.1, from coordinate 8,204,875 downwards.
TGTTCTTTTTGTTACAGCGAGATGCATTGAATTTGGAACCAACACATGTGGCAAATTGTGTGTCAAAGGGCAAATCTGAGGTGAGTGTCTTGTTTTCTTCGCGCAACTTATTTTTTTTTCGAGCTGTTGATCTCGTTGACATATTTTTCATATACCTTGCCGGATAGCCACACATGACGCATTTGCATACGTCTTGATGATATTTTCCCTTCTATTACGACATCTAGGGCGCATTTTCTTCCATTTCGTGTCCGGAACGTGCACACCCGCAAACAAATAAACGAACGCGTCACGTTCGCGTGCACGTTTCGTGAAATTGCATTTTAAATTATGACGTTTGAGGAGTTCATTTCTTCGCAATTTTCTTCTATTTTCGTGCGAATTACATTTTCTTCTAATAATACACCCATTTGTTATTTTCTTCGGCGGCGGCCGCATTTCTGCGCGTTTTGTACGACTATATGTGGGTTAAATATTGCGACAAACAGCGTACAAATATTTGCGTTCTTAATTTTATTATCGCCGGGCAATTATTATTTTTATAATGGGAGAATATTTCATGAATTTTAGTTACAACAACAACAACACATTTTCTTGTCTGTTGTGTTTGACGCGTTTCGTGAGCTCGAGCAATTTTCGCGACGGCAAATAAATTTCCTAATAGAATAGTGGAATAAGGTGCTATTTAAAATCACATTTGTCAAACTCATCTGTCATTTCGCGATGCGCTCTTCCGGCGCGGCGGCAATGAATTAAATCAAGTTTGCCAGTGCGCGACGATGAAGACGACGACGACGACGGCGGCGGGAATGGCAATCGTAGCGGTGCAGTTCATTGAGCGAATTTTCGTTCGTTTCAGTAAAGAGGGGCTTCATATTTACGCGCGCGTTTTTCACGTCCATTTCACGTCTGATGAAAGACATGTCATTCGTCAATCAAAACCACAGCCGTGTCCCAAAACGGAAACGCAACGCCTCGCAAAACGCATGCCGCGAACGAAGACGACGAACCTCATTGAGGTCTGAAATATTTGCTGCTGATGAACACCCCGCCGTGGAAATGATGGATGACCCTCTCGTATCGCGTTTTCCGGGACTGATTCGCATCCCTATTATATCTATAAATGTGTATATGTACGTTTGTACATACTTTAGACCATGCGCGCGTGTGTGTGTAGCTACTATTAGCAATTCACTGAAATACTGAAAAATATCCAGATTTCAAAAAGGTAAATTCGATTATCTACTCAAAAATATATTTTAGTGTAGACGTGAACGGTACTGCAACAGGAGAGAGAGAAACGTTTATGAAACGTATTAAAATTCGTAGAATACGTGTAAATCAAGCGTGAACTCGAACAACTTCATCATTTTCTCCTTCAGTGCTGCTGTTGCTGCTGCAGCGCTTCTGAAACGTGTCCGCTCGTTTGTAAAAAGCGTAGAAAAACTCGGCGCGCTCAAAGTAAAAAATACGAGAAAAAGGCGGAAAGCGTTTAAATATGTTTATACACTTCCAGGACGAGGGTTGAAGGACAGGGAGTAATGGGGGGTGGGGCGCGTGGACGGTGAGAAAGGACAAGAAAAGTGACAGCTATCGCCTGAGCTGAAATTGCCAAGGACCTTTCTCGAAAGCCTTTTGCGTTCCTCGTTTTTTGATTGTCGACAAACAAAATCCCGTTGGAAAAACACTTTCATCGCGTTTTGTATTTGTATAAAAGTTTAGCTGAATAAGCACAACGGTATTCTCGCGTTCGCTTTTTGTGCGCTTTTTTTATTAACACTCTCATGCGAATGCGCTGTATAAAAACCCGTATTGAAAATTAACGAATTATAAAATTATTCGTCCATTTAATAATTTATTTTGTTCCAATAAATACGCCAAGTAAACTGTATAAAAATAAATAAATAGGCAACTTTGCTCGTTGCAAGGTTGCGAATGAATACATCAGTAGTTCGTGTTGACGTTAATGGAAATTATCGCTTCAGCGTTGCGTTGTCTCGCTCGTTTTTCGTGATGCGGCTGCTGCGAGCTGCTACAAGAGCGCGAAAAGCGCGTAAATGACATTTTCCGGCTGAACGCTCGCAGCGCACGAACGGATTGCCTGCCGTTCGCTCGTTCGTGTTTTGTGCCCGTGTCGTTCCTCTTGTTTAGGTGATGATAGTTGCTTAAAAAGCGCAAACGCAACACGGGAATTCAATTAAACCTAAGTACTAATATAAATAAACTCGACGCATACAAAGTGTACACGTAATAAACCCTATTAATTTCTGGGGTAACCACCCAAAAAAACTGAATGATTTTAACTGCACTAACATTCACTATCATCATCAGTTTTATCGTTTATGCGATTTCGACGTGAAACGAAAATAAAACAAAACATTTTGTCAATTGCTTGCAACATCAAACTGCAATTAATATGTGTTTGTGTTACATCACGTTGGCAGCGTTTTCAGCGATTGTCCGCCGCTTTACTAGTTTTCGATTAATTTAACAAACATGGAAATAAAAAAGTACACGCTTCAAAAAACGATTTTCATGCGCTGCTCAATTCGTTATCCTTTTCATTTAGTGCGAGCGATGATATCGGAGCGCGGCGAAAAGTAAAAAGCGTTGTAATGTAAAATTGGCCAGCAATTTGGGCGGCAATTGAATCGCGCGAGTGGCACTCGGCAAAAAGCGGCCAAGAAAAAAGAATTTGAATTACAAATTGCCAGCCAGCAAGCAAACAAACGAACGACGCGTCGGTTGAACTGATGACGAAATGAAATACAACTCGTCGCGCGCAAGAAGTGCCACTTGCCGAAATGTATGCAATGCAGCAGGCGGCGCAAGGACCAACGCCGAAACGCCGGAAATGAAATTAATATTTCAATTGGCGCCATTGGCGGCCGGAATCCGCTAACGCGCACGCGTTTAAACAAAATATGTATATTTATAGAAAGAGTGCGCGACAGACGGACGACGGGAAAAAAGTACAATAAAAGCCACTCACTCGGAGGACCCTCAATTTCAATTAGGCAATTACGCACAATATGCATGCCGGGGATGGAATATCATCATTTGCATTTTGCGCCCACCGCAATCGCATCGAACAGCAGGACAGCAGCAGCCTGCTCGGGTTAGCGTATGCAAATGCGTGCGGCTTTTATTAAATTTATTAAAATTAGCGCCATCCACTCAATTCCATTCGCCTATTTATTCTTTCATTTCACCAGTCAGCTCTCAGCCTATATTTCGTTTAATATTCAAATATTTTATTTTAATCAAATATCCAAAGTGGTTTGATGACTTGAAATTAAAATTTTATTTTTTAACCACCATCATAAATTACGCACAACCGTGAAACGTGTCTAAATCATGTGTTGGCTAGCATTGTTCCAAGATACTCAAACCCTTTAGTTAGAGAACCCCTTGAATTCTTTGGAATTCCCAAGCTCACACCGAGCTAAAGTTAATCAGGAGCGAGTTTGCAATAAATGAATATTATTATACGCACACACAACACGGGGGGCAGTTTGTGCGTCATTAGAGAGCGCCCGTGCGCGCTCTAACCCTATCGGGAATAAATGGGAAAATAATTCTCCATTGTCAGCGACATTCATACCCCTACGATTCCGTGAACACGCTTGTAAAATACACCGAGTGTTGGCTGCAACACGCATGGTCGTACTGCAGTCGTCATAAAGCATAGATTTTATGATAGTGCGCGCATTTGATATTCATATTTTCGTCGAAGGCGGTATAAAGCAAACGAATAAACGTCGTCGCCAAGGAGGCAGCGCACACAATACGCGAGCGCCATCTGCGCGCCTCTAATATCCGTATGGTAAAAGGGTGGCGGCGGAATTGTGTATGCACGCTATCGGCTCGTTTATACGAAATCGTAAAATAATTCGTATATCGTACACCGCGATACGCAAATAAATACATTTCGGAAGGGTAGCGTAAAAAGTGAGAGCGGACGAGAAAAACGTGTTAAATTTCCTCACGTTTTGCTTGACTGACGTTTATTAATGCATGCGTAAACGCTGCCAATTCATCAAGTCTACAAGTGCGCCTCGTTATTCATATGTTTATTGGTTGTGTCAACAAACCCCTTCAGCCCTCAGCGCATGCTTGTTGTGCACATATTACGGCAATGAAACCAGTGGCACTTTCGTCGGTCGCGTTTTTTATTTTATTTACCTATTTGCGCTCGCTCTCATCGTCCTGATGCATGCGTCATCATGATTAGCAGTCTATTGTTCCGTATAAACGTATATTTATATTGTGTTTGCCCATATACTGTATGTAATTTGATAGCATATTGTAGCGCAAACAAAGTCCTCGTCGGTGGCAGTGGTGACGGCGATGGAGGCAGCCGTGTTTACTCTTCGCTTCATTGCTGTACGCACGTTGCGTTGTTTAGTCGTTTTCCGCACTTTACCGTGCCGTACGAGCGTTGTCCACTTGCTGAAAGGCGGATTAAATTACTTTGATTATGAGCATAAATAATAATGGTGTAAGGTTATGCGCCATCGGGGGGGGGGGGGGGGGGGGTGTAAAAATAGAAATTTTTTTTAGTCGCGAATGTTTTATTAATGCTCGCTAAAATTGTTTACGTGTTGTGCGGAATTATCGTGTATGCACTTAAGAGATTTGCCGTCTGCCACGCGAGAAAGCCGTTTTCCCATTCATTTTGTTAGCCGCCTCTTGTCTTCATCCAGCGCGCGCGAAATGTGCGCATGCGAGAAAAGTTGCAACTTGATTGTGCGGTTTTCTATCAACTTACTCGCGCCCGCCGACGCCGCCGTCCTGATAGAAAATGGAATATAAAGCAGGCAGTATGTAAAACTGTCACGTTGCGGGCGCTCGCGAGTTTATAGGAACAAGGATAACGCGTCGCGCAGGATAACTTTTCATCTACGATGAACGCGCACTTGTCGAACGCGCAAAACCCAACGCTTTTCGCACTTTTCCAGCGTGCGCTCTCTTTCAGAGATTAAATTAGATGCCGGCAGCGCTGTCGGCGCCGCCACCGACAGTTGCATTTCGTGTTTAATGCGTTTCGTTTCGCTTTTGTAGCTGCGGCGCGTGAGGAATACGAAATTATTTATTAGTTCAATTGAATGCCACTTTGTTTCATTTTATTCGCACTTGTATTGTTTCTGAGAAGAGTTACAAGTTAGTTTATTGTTACAACATCACTTTGATGCTTGTTCTTTAATTCATAATATTTTGACGAGTTGAACATTTCATTTTTATTTCATCTAACTTGACATTCGTAGGTATTTATTTGAACGTGTATTTCGTATTTGATGATATAAAATGTGGAACTTTTTAATATCGCGTTTAAATATTCATAAAATTGCGCTCATTTCGAACCCTTTCGCAACGTTGTAAACTTTGATAAACTTTTCCGGCGCAAAGTTCAAATGCTTTAGGTGAATTTGGGTGTAAATAATAAAAGAAAACAAATAAAACGTGAAGGGATGGCGCATACTTTTTATGAAACACGAGCGAGGAAAGCGGCCTCGCGCGTTGCTCACCGTTCCGAGTGATAAAACCATTGGGCCCTTCGTTTGATTGCGCACCAGCGCATACCGGAAAAGTGCACGAAAGCTGAGCTTCTTTTGAGAAACAGCCCAACAGACACATCCCCATGATTATTAGATGTGTGCCGGAGCAATAAAATTTATTTTATTTCTGCCTCCGGTGCGTTGCTTGCCTGCGTCTTTATGTTTATTCCTCCAATCAGAATTAATTCGCGTGCTCGTCTTCGTCGTCGTTGAAGGCGGCTGTGGCGGTGGCGGTAGTGGTGGTGGTGGCGGCAACCCTCCGTGCTGCAATCCGCTTCCACGCATCTCATCAGTGCGGGAGCGCGTTTCGCATTCGAATTACCGACGTTTAGTGCTACGCTTTTTTCACTTTCCCCAAAACCCGCAAGCGAGCCGTGTGAGTGTTACGCGTGTTATCAGTAAAGGCGCTCAAGAATATTATGCAGAGATATGCTTTATGGTCTTTTTGCTCTTGCCGGCGTTCCACTCGTTCTCCGGGAAAATGGCCAGAATTCCTTCAAAGCTAAGCGTTCCGGATGCATCAAAATATTTCAGGACTTTAGATTCTGTCCAATGCGCCCGTAAGAATTATTTATTTTTTATATAAACACGGATTGCCATTCCATCGAAAAACTTAGTTATTTCATAATTCGTAATTTTTTATCAAGAAGCTTTTTTATAGATTGCTTATTCAAATTATGAATGATGAATGTATTCAATCGCGATTCTATGCGTATAATGTGCGCGCGCGTTTACTGAGTCAATTCCCAAGCGATTACCTCAAGTGCGTCGAGCGTCGCCAAGTTTGATTACAAGGACGATTGAATCTGTGAGCGATATCGGGACAATTATGCGGCACTGATGTGCATGCCTTCGTCGTTCTCCTCGTAGCACGCGCGCCCTCTGCATGTGTGCGCTACAAGGGTGAACTTATAATGTGTATATATATGGAAGGGCACGCGTCGCCTGTGCCGCCGCCTCTGCGACTGCCGCCAATTTCGTGCACATTCAACGGTTCGTAACGTTTAATTTTAGTCGCATAAATCTGAGCTTTAGTTGGCACTTGGGAACAGAGCAGGTGCACGCTCACACACAGACGGCGGCGGTGGCAGCAGCAGCAGCAGCAACGACGACGACGCAAATTCCACGTCTTTATTCGACCGCCGAATGCCTCACTCGCTCGCTTCCTTCGGAGCCACCGTAAACATATAGACTATTTAATTCGCTTGTTAAAACGCTTCTTAAGCGCACGTTTCTTGCCTCGAAACGCACAAACAAAGCGAAATTACTTTATACGCCCGAATTTTTTCGCGTCTTATTTTTTGGGCTTGGGGGGAATTGTAAATAGTGCTTTGTCATTTTCCTTTCAGGAACAGCAGGACGAAATGAGGTTAATTAATTGTTTGCTGTTTCTTGCGTTTGAGCAATTCCATTAATGAAAAACTATTTATTTAGCTAATTAGGTTTTTTAAAAGACCGTTCGACTTGTCGGTAGCAAAAAAAGATAGAGAAATAATAATCAGGAAATGGACGAATAATCATTGAATCTCTGGCGCAAACTGTTATGTATTCGTAACTTTTATTGGCATAACTAGTACGCATTGTGTTGATGATAGGGTGGCGCATAAAAACACATCGTATCGTATCAAATGCGAGGAACAAAAGTGCAACAAACAATACACGCCAAAATTGCACTCTTAAAACATCCGGAGCTGAGAGGATATGTCGGAAAAAACAACAAGAGTAGCCAAATGCCGCTACTATGGCAAAACTCATTTTTGTGTTCATTCGGCCATTGTTGCACACGTGAGCTGCACATTGTGATTTATTATCAATATCAATGTTTGCATTTGCATTTGGTTTTCAGGCACAATGTGCAATGCCATTTTAATTTTTTTTTCATGCGCTTCAATTTGTATCATCAACGCTATTTTTGTTTGCTGATTTACTACTCGCTTGTAGACTATTTTAAGACTTTTTAGCTTTAAATTTATTTTAAAAACTGCGTGCCAATTATTCTTACTTGAAGAACTAATCGAAATTGATGGTGTTTTTAATTTCGTCATTTTTGTACATGATCTTTAATTGTGCGTACTTCAAGTCGGGTAATTCATTCATTAGGGTGACTTTAATGAACATTATCCCCGAAAAAAAATTATTTATGACTTCTGTCATCCGTATTTGAGCAACTCCGCGCTGGGTTGTTTTTATTTCGGTGGAAATGTTGTATAAAGTTTAGAAACAAGTGAATAACACAGACACATATGACCGTTGTGATTTATTGGCTCGTTCGTATCACTTTAGTTTTACTTTTGGTACTTCTCGCACTCAGTGCGCTTCTGTTTGTCTTTTACGTTCATAGAATTTGATTTAGTATCCAAGTCTGGAGCGTGCGCGCCTGTCTACTTCCTAACACGGAAATTGGCAGTAAGCACGTAAATAATTAAGAACAAGACGTTAGTGTACAACGTGTTCCGTCGTTAAATGGACGTAAAACAAAAAAGACATGCGAAACAAGTTTGGTGATTTTGAATTGAAGACTTTGCGGCTTTATGTTGCGCAGCGCACCGCACCGCATAGGGCAAGAGAGAAACGTTGTAATGCTATTTAAAACGCGAATTGCGGTTATGCTTGTTATTGTGCGCAATGTAAGTCAGTCGGGTTCAGCTGAGTTAAGTGTGGTCGGTGTAACGAAATTACAGATACTTTTATGTCTTTTATATCACTGGAAATATAAAATTTTATTTGCGCAATGCCCGTCCGCAGTGCATGTGCAACGCGTAAGTGGATTTGCAGTTTATTCGCCGTCTTCTCGGAAAAGCCAACGTGCACTACACAAACGCAATTTGAGTATACAATAGTAAAGCAGCGAATGGGTTTTGTTCTTCTAATCTTTTAGATTTTACTAAGAACTTGCTTTATTATTACATTCGTCGTTGAATATGGAACTTGAGTGAAATGGCTCGTGTTGTTGTTGTTGTTGTTCTTGTTGGGAACACATTTGACCAGCACCGAATCGGGTATGTTTTATTATCAAACCCTCTCACGTTTTTGGGTATTTGCTTATTTGTTTGTTGAACGCGCAAGGTGAATGCAAGTGATGTGTGAGACACGTTCGAATGAAAGAGAAGGCGTCGTGTGCATTTGGGCGTAAATCCAATATGCTGGCATTCACCATCCGCGTGCGAATTGCATTCACGGGTTTGGCTGTCGCAAAAGTCTATAAAAGTTTAAAACAAAACGAATCGTCGAAGCAACTCAACTCGTATGATCGCATCGCCAATATACGACATGCATTCGTCAAACCACTGCTCCTGCTGCGGTTGCGGTTGAAGGAAAGCGCAATGTGGCCATCATCAAAATTGGACTTCTTTATTTGACTCGGGTCGCACAAACGTATGTTGCAAACACCAAAGATGGTGTGTAGGTATGTGGTGGCTTTTTACACATTTCTTCATCACACGCTGGCGGCCGTCTGGTGTAACCGAACAACTTTTCAACATTGCTCGTCGTCGATTCAAATGCGTTACATTACACTTTCCTAACTTTTCTACTTAGTAGTGGCGGTGGCGGCGCAGGCGAAACTAGAGAAGTCTATTTTGCTACACCTTTTTTTGCCGATAACCCTCCCCAGACGAAAACGATGCTCAACTCATAAAACTTGCCCGTGCGATTTGCCTCCCCCGTGTTTACGCGCGTTCAGTGCATCAAATACAAATAACCTAACCGCGTGCAGCATTCCCTGAAGTGTTTGCTGAAAAAGAACGCTACGCGCACATTCTTCGCGAAACTTGCGACTTCCCAGCGGGGATCGAGAGGAAAATAGGAGCAGCTGAACGTGAAGTCGATGATCGCCAATCATGCTGAAATTGGCATGTTATTCGCACCTCTTCCTCGAGGAACTCTGCTGGGAGCACATAATTTTCCCCTTTATTGCCATCGGCTCGGAATGAAACAAATAAGTGTAGTGTGTGCAATCATTGGCGATATTGCTGAATCGTATTATTCAAGAGATAAATTCACTAAAGCTCTGTCCTTTGTTTTAGCATTTTGACTGCCGAAATCACATCAGAGTTATCCAGTCCATGGGAAATGGGGAGCGATTGTACGTGTGCGGAACGAATGCGCACAACCCCAAGGATTGGGTCATTCATGTAAGTACTAAACAAGTTGTTAAACATTTAGTTAGATGTGTTACTGATACATTTCAATCATCACTGAATGATTTACAACCAAGTCAGGCGTGAATTTCACTCTTGCATTTTGCACAGCGACAGCAAGGAGCAATGTTATCAGAACATGAGATATCTGTGACATAATTACGGAATTTATTTGAAGAAGAGTAGCAGTATGATACGCGGGTTTAATGGTGGGGTAATTGCTTGCATTGTTATAATTTAACAAGGATTTTAATGCAAAGAAATCGTTTGCTAATTGCTCGCGCATGCACGATGACAGCGAGTTGCATTACTGCGCGTGTTGTCTCCGAAACAGCAGACAACTTATTAATTATTTACGGGGAGGCGAAAGATATACAGGTAGAGAGAAATAACAAAGCAAAATTAACGAAACACTGTAATTTTGCTTGAACGCAAAGGTATTTGTATGAAATTGCAAATTTCAAGCTGCGATAGATTACATGTGAAATGAAAGTATCTAAGTACATGCAGACAACGTGTTGACCAACCGTCTGGGGCAGGGATAAAGGCGAAAAAAGCTAAACGACTCAACAATAAAAACATTTAATCCACGAGTCAAGTACACGAGCAGAGTCTGCATTTAATTAAGGAGAATCTAGCGCAAAGTAGACGGGCCGGGGGAGCGAGCGTAATTAAAAATAGACAAAATGCAGTGCATTTGACTTGGCTCGTAGGAAAAAAGAAACATGAAAGTGAAAAGTACAAATGTATCATCATGTTGGGCTCAGAGGGGAACACACACTGCACAATGTATATCTTATTTAATGCGAAAGATGAATATGTAGTACACTGCAGTGCGTCGCCGATGAGAAGAGATGCAGGGAGATAGAGTGAGCATTTAATATGAAACTAAAGCAAACTTAATTTTGCAACTAAGCCGCAGCCCGTGCCTCGTACGCGTTGTCGCCACCGCCACCACCACCACCACCGTCGTCGTCGTTGGTGCTCTGCTCGTCTCCCCTTTGCATGAATCGCATGCATGGACCAGCGAGCAGCAGGCGGCAGGCACCCGCCGTATCATTTTATGCGGCAGGCTTCTTCGTTACGTTCCAGACGTATATATGATGCTTGAATTAATAATAATCACCAAGGTGGGTGAACCCGCGATGAGATTAAACCATGTTTCCCCGCTGAGTACCAAATGGATAAAGTGCGTTGTTGAAGTCTCTAAAAGAAAATTTAAGAAGTTTAGTAGTATAATGAAATACATCTTAAACTTTATATTCTATGCAGATTAATAATTTTAATTTTTGCTTGATAAGTATTCCAGTTAAAAATTGCAAATATTTAATTGAAACACAAGGGGGTGCAGAATGTTACATTATACGCAGTCGTGTTACGCAAAAGTAATACAGTATGATGCGAGTGCCAAACGCGATAAGGATAAGGAGAACATCACGCAGACACATTCTCCTTGTACTGCCACTACCGCCTACCGTTCCGTTGCGGTAGATACTCGACGGGAAGTAAGTTTATATTCGCGGCAGAAACCGTAAACGCAAAATCGACGCGCTGCCGTCCCCCAAAATGCATAACATTCATGTGTTATAGCGAAACGGTGGCACCGCTCGTATAACTGTTCGTGCCGTTTATACGTAATTTCAAGGTAGAAGTCTCGGCACCAAATATTGCTATCGCTATCATATACAGTGCAAATAGTCGCCTGCGGATTTTATAGCCGTTTGCCGCCCTCCACGTCTTTCGAACCATGAAGCAATTATTGAATGGCTGATTATGGGAGATGATAAAGCAGGCAAGGAGGCGGTAACGGCGGCGCACCTGACTTGGTTGCTCGTGCGCGCTGTAAATTTCGAGTCGTATGTTTATTGCCGCGCGCGCGCTCGTAAACAGTGCAATACAATAATATTATATGTGATTTTAGGCCAACCTGACGCATTTAAATCGGCAAATATTTGTGCCTGGAATCGGCGCCGGCATTGCGAAATGTCCCTATGATCCGGCTGATAATACGACCGCTGTGTGGGTGGAACATGGCAATCCTGGCGATCAGGCGGGACTCTATTCCGGAACGAATGCCGAATTCACAAAGGCGGACACGGTCATCTTCCGCACGGATCTATATAACTTGACCACCGGACGTAAGGAGTTCACCTTCAAGCGGACGCTCAAATACGACTCGAAGTGGCTGGACAGTAAGTACAATTTACTTTGTTAATATTCCAGGAGAAGCGTCGAGTGCATTTGCGCATCCAGAAATTGTAATCACTTTCGCCGCAGTATAATGAAGTTGGCGGAAATCAATGCGCTTTTGTGGTTGGCGTCGAAGGAGGAAGCAAGCAAACGCATTTGGGAAGTTGCATAATTTCACAAGTTTGCATTGAATGAAGCGAATGCGATGAATGAATGAACGCTTTTTGTAGCCGCACGGCGTGTTTGTTCGTTCGTTGTTTGGCGCCACAAACGTGGAAAATCAACTATTTTCCAAACTGCCAAAGCCAAAACCTCGAGAGCCATACGCATTAAATTCCCGCTGAAGACAGCACCAGGCGTTGCGGGTAACGTCGTATTACTTCCACGCCATTTACCGCCGCAGAATCGACGCCGCGTTGGGCATGCCATGCTTTTGCCTCTTTGACTGTATGGAATTTATCGCGATAAGGCAGGCAGCCGAGTCGGTGGATGGTCGAACAAACAGCAAAGTTAATCATTGCCGCTCCTTTCTTACCGCTCGGCATGCTCTAGGAAGAGGAGTCTTTTTCATCGTCTTTGGCTTACTTCAAGGGCTAGATGCTGCTACTATTTTAATGTGGTTTTTTCACTTTCGATGCGCACTGCATTAATAGATCCTTTCGCGCCCGGACGATGAGAAATTCTGTTGATGGAGTTGTAGTAAAAGTTGCTCGTCGTTGTACGGCGCTTAATCTCTTTTCCGATTAGCAGCCGTTACTCCGCCGCCCGCAACTCGTTTGTGCTGCCCTAGACGTTTCGTAGGAGCGAATGAAATAGAATCAAGAAGAAATAGCACTTTAGCGGGGGCCCACACAGCAGCACAATTTGATTCTCTTCAATACACTACGAACAGAAATCGTACTCTCAGCTAGCATTGGAAGCGCTCGTCTTATCACTGGCCCTTTCTCTTGCTTTGCTGATGACTTGCCGAGTGAAGTTATAGGCGTCTGCTTCGTTGCAATGTCGAAGATAATTTCAGCGTCGACTGACTGTCTCTTTGGTTCTGCTATAGCTTGATGGAAGAAAGACAAAAGGCATCCGATCTCAATGAGACTGCACCGATAATTAAAACGGGGAGCACTTTTTTCATCAGCAATTTCGCATTTATCGAACTGTTCACCAAGTGCCTGATTTGTAAGCAAAAATGGTGTATGAACTTGGATAACCGATGAGATACTGCATTAGATTATTGAATGAATGATAATCTTATATGTAGGATATCGCGCTTAAATCTAGAAGCTCTTAATGATGACTTGCAAAGATGTGATGTTATCACCTGGAGTGAAGCTACTGCGATCAATCAATCAATATAGCAGTCTGGACTTGGAGGATTTATCCTCGTGATGATCACGAGTGCCTCCACAATGCAAGTAATTCATTGGGGAATCTGTGTAACCTGCGTTCATTACTGCACTAATTGAAGGAGTGCACTGCAACGGACTTAATAGCTGTTGGCCAACTCGACATTCGGGTGTCTATATCGACGGCAGACTCTTTGAATATCTGGTTACCTATTAAAATTGAACTCTCTCACGCATACACCGACCTAGCCATATGAGTTGTTTCCCAGCATTCTTACTGTTACCATAGCGACAACTGTAAGGTCTACCACCTGAATTTGATTTGGCTGGTGATAGGATGCTGCAGAGTTGTTAAGCTCACCTGAGGTATTTTCAATAACTTAATTGGATCCCATGTGCATCTACTCAGATAGATTTCAATCAGTATACTTTCCTCATGCGTATGCACGTGCTGCCATAAATAATCCATCAATGGCTATGAGGGTTCGAACGTTTTAATTGTGCACGTACCCGTGATCAATGAAATAAGCACGGCTTAGAAGTAATTGAATTGCGTTTTGGTAGCTCGTCCACCCTTCGTCGACATTTCACTTTCGATATCTTGTGTAATGTGTGCTCGGAGCATGATTGAATTTTTGGACGAGATTAATCAGCAAATGTGCTTTTTGAATTCATCTTTAATAACGCAGACAGTCGTACGCAACTGTAATGCCGGCAGGGGAAATACAATGAATTGAATTGTTCGTAGTCATGCTTTGATGTAATTATTAATGCGCTTTTATTGCTTTCAGAACCCAATTTTGTTGGCTCCTTTGATATCGGCGAGTACGTTTTCTTTTTCTTCCGGGAGACGGCCGTTGAGTATATTAACTGCGGAAAGAGCGTATATTCACGTGTGGCACGCGTATGCAAGAAGGACACGGGCGGAAAGAACATTCTGGCGCAGAACTGGGCCACGTATTTGAAGGCACGATTGAATTGCTCCATACCCGGCGAATTTCCTTTCTACTTCAACGAAATACGTAAGTTGTTTGAAACATTCAACAATAATGCTTTTATTTCGATATTTGAAAATCAAAAATTTAATTCGCTTGGTTTAACGTTTTAGAGTCCATCTACAAAGTGCCAGGCGATAATAATAAATTCTATGGAACGTTCACGACATCGACAAACGGATTGATGGGGTCGGCAATATGTACGTTTACCTTGGACGATATTCAGGCGGCATTCAGTGGAAAGTTTAAGGAGCAGGCGACCAGTTCATCCGCCTGGCTACCGGTGCTTTCGAGTCGCGTGCCGGAGCCGAGACCTGGAACATGTGTCAACGATACGGAGACGTTGCCGGATACAGTGCTTAATTTCATCCGGTCTCATCCGCTCATGGATTCAGCGGTAATGCACGAGCACGAAAAGCCTGTGTTCTTCAAACGTGACTTGTTTTTCACGCGTCTGGTTGTTGATAAGATCAAAGTGGATATTGGTGGTGCTGTTCTTGACTACACGGTATTTTACGCTGGCACAAGTAAATATTGTTTATTAATCACGTACAGAATAGTATACAAAATGTTGATTAATTTTAGATGATGGACGTGTCCATAAAATTGTACAATGGACAAAGGACGAGGAATCGACTTCAATTTTATTGGATGTATTTGACGTGACTCCCGGCGAGCCAATTCAAGTAATGGAAATTTCAAAGTTCCACAAAGCGTTATACGTCGCCTCCGATTTTCGTGTTAAGCAAATCGACCTGGTGATGTGCAATCGTCGCTACGACAACTGCCTACGATGTGTTCATGACCCGTACTGCGGCTGGGATAAGGATAATAACGTCTGCAAGCCATATTCGCCGGGGTAAATCGATTGTCTTAGATGAAATAATCGTAATTGAAACCATGAATCTATCTATATCTGTTTAATATATTACAGGCTATTACAAGACGTTTCCAACAGCACAATTGACGTCTGCGATAGCAGCGTGGTGAAGAAGAAAATGGTGGTAACTTGGGGACAGAGTCTGCATTTAGGATGTTTCCTCAAAATGCCAGCTGTCCTCGCATCACAGACCATTACTTGGTATCATTATTCGAAGGAGAAAGGACGCTATAAGATTGTCTTTAGACCAGATAAGTACATTGAAACGTCCGAGCATGGTTTGGTCATTATTGCTGTAACTGAAGCGGATGCTGGCCGTTATGATTGTTGGATGGGTGCGTCCCTTTTGTGCTCGTACAACGTTACAGTTGATGCACATCGTTGCTCACCACCAGCCAAGAGCAATGATTACCAGAAGATTTATTCAGATTGGTGCCATGAGTTTGAGAAATATAAGTCTGCAATGAAGACATGGGAACGCAAACAAGCTGTATGTATCCGATAATTGTATTAATCGCATAACCAATGTTGAATTGTTCTATTGAACTTTATTTTGTTGTAGCAATGCGTATCAAGGCACAATGATAGCAATCAGAATAGTCATCCGAATGATATCATTCGACCTGTAGTCTGATAGCTCATTCAGCACGGACCACTTGCACTAACATACTTAGGAGTACCCCTATATTGGACCCGCGTGCTATTTATGTAAATAGTGTGTGAGTGTCAAACGTATTAATTAACAATACCTTTATGCCTCGTGAATGGACAAATTATAAAACGTGGATTGGCATTCGAAATTACCGCATTGTGCAAGCAAATAATTAGTGCGAACTGAAATTTATGACATTGAAGCGAGAAGCGAGGTGTTTGAGGTAGGGTACGGTATATTGACTGAGTTAAGTTTCCTGTTACATTAAGTTACTTAGATGAATGTATGCAAAATGATATGGAATTCAGTGCTTATTTATGACGCGATGACAGGAAGTTGAGCGTACGCGGCGTGTAATTAATGAGAAATTATTTTCAAGTATTATATGACTATTTGAATTCTCGTAAGAATGAAGAAGAAAAAACGAAAAACAAAAAAAAATATTCATAGAGACATTAATAACCGACAGTTCACGAAATGCAACCTAACTAATAATAAGCGTAATTAAATTGTAGGTCTGTGATATACATGTGTCGTAAGGATGTGAAAGTATTCAAAAACGTTGAAAGATTTTCGTTGAACAATTAAGTTGCAGACACTGCGTTTTCTTGATATAAAGTTAAAGAGAAAGCGTACACATATTCGACACACAAATACTTGTTGTGTGTTGATTTAAATGACGAATATAATTTGCGAGAATTAAGGAATTACATTGGACCAAAGTGATGGAAATGGTTATTTATTAATTATATTTACATTTGCAAAGAATATATAAATACGCTGATGGACGAATTTATTAAAAAAATGCGCATAGAAGTCTGTCGGCAATATAATTCAGATAAGAAATAAGCGATGGCAAAGAGAATATTTAATAATAATTAAGAGAAATCATTTAGCGCGTATGAAAAAGCAATACTTTCCGCTTGCAATGATGTCTTGGTCCCTCTTTCACATATACACACCTCTTGATACCTTAGTAAATTATTAATAACAAAATGAAATTTCTATAATAACTAAGATAAGTATATAAATATATATATATATACGAATTTAGCTAGAATTCTATTCTAAGACTATAAACAGAATTATCAACTTTTGATTTGCTCACGTTGTGTATATACATTTGAATCAAGTGCAATCGCGTGCTCTACATACTTGCAATATATGAATTTCAAAGTGCTGCCAAAAGAGACACAAGAAACATCACATTTTCGGTATTCGTTTGTATTTTGCAAGTGTTGATTGCAACGATACCTCAATTTTGAACTATTTCTCATCGATTTTGTTCCATGTGACAATCATCCTTCGATTGATTTCTTAAAGCGGTTAAATTATTTCATTTATATGAAATGTACATTGAGATAGCCATTCATCATCAAGCAAACTGAGGAATTCGTTTCACGTTTACGTTTCACATTGTAAATACCTATGTATAGTTATTTATAACGACGAAAAACGCGTACGAACTAATTACAAAAAAAGTAGAGTAATTTATAGTTAACTGCTACAACGCATTTATTTTCCCTCATAGTATTCGTTTTGATCATACACGTTAAGCCCATTAACTTATCGTTTTTAATCTAATTCTTTTATATATGATGTAACATATAAGGTTCTGTAATTTTATAGCCCCTTAAGACATATCTTAACCATGCAATACGCTGTATTCCGTTTACAAATAACTGCCTATCGCGAACAATGTTTACGTTAACATCTCATTAGATAGGACTAGCGGTTGTAACATCTATTTCCATGATTTTGGACATTCAGTAATTATAAATTAATCTAATCTATAAGAAATAGTTGATTATTGGCAGCAACGTTTTAGTTCATTACCTTAACACGTAAACGAAAGTATTTTTAATTTTTATACGAATAATTTAGATCCCTGAATCGACGCATTGTCGAATACGCTAGAGTATGATTTTATAGTATTTTATTATCAATTAATAAGGCAAGTATCATTTTGACTAGGCATGTATGAAGGTTTATCATACACAAATATTATTAATCATAAATTGTTCACAGTTTGTAAATACGTTACAAAAAGTATAAAATATTATGGACTAATAATACATTATTGGTTTTTCATAATGTAGCAGAGAAACCTTCTGTAAATTGTAATAATTCAATGCTATAATACCGATACTCTCACAAATGAAATTTATTCATTGAAAATTTAATAAAAAAAATAAAAATACTACATTATATTGTTATGGTAATCATGAATCAAGTAAAGTAGATAAGTTGCTGAAAGTTAGTGTTGTGCAGTGAAGTGGGCTTTAATATTTGCGTAAATAATGGATTGAGCGCCCTCTTTAACTTATTAATAATGAGAGAAGTAACTGGCGCAAAGCGTAGTTTCGATATGTCAACAAATTTGAGTTGCTGGAACACATCATCAATGTTCTGACTATACAATTGGGTAACTTCTTGCAAAATCTTTGTTAATTAATAATTGACTGCAAATTATTCGTTTTATTGTAGGTCGTATATATAGTCCATGGGTATGGAATCATATGCTTCTTGCACACAGGACTTATGGCTGATAACCTAGATGGAAATGAGAAGTGAGATATTCTAATGTTCATCCTAAAATTAAAAGTTAAGGTGAAGAATGACTTAACTTCTTAGCTACTTACAATGTTTGTTGCAGGTATTCTTCATACAATAGAAGTTATGGCTGATGATTCAGACGGAAACAAGGAATATGATGACATTCAATGTATCATGGCAATGGTAGGAATATGT
Source organism: Aleochara curtula (assembly GCA_963978815.1). NCBI lineage: Eukaryota > Metazoa > Arthropoda > Insecta > Coleoptera > Staphylinidae > Aleochara > Aleochara curtula. The sequence continues at coordinate 8,186,370 of OZ022221.1, read as the reverse complement.
AAAGCTGAAATCGGTGGAAATGTATAAATGGCAGACAACTGTGAAGAATGACTTAATTGCTTAGCTACTTACAATACACTGAAATGGGATTGCAATCATCATGAAAATTGGTAGGCTCATTATTATTGCAACAATGGTTAGTATTAGGATTTAATTTTCTCATCAACTTGTTTATTTTATGAACTCTTCTAACTGATAGTAATTTTTTCAGTTTCTAGCCAAAAACTCACATTGAAATGGGATTACAATCATCACATAAATTTATAGGCCCATCGTTATTGCAACAATGGTTAGTATTAGGATTTATTTTCTTGTCAACTGGTTTTTTTTATGAACTATCTCAATTGATGGTAATTTTTTCAGTTTCTAGCCAAAAACTCACATTGAAATGGGATTGCAATCATCACATAAATTGATAGGCTCATTGTTATTGCAACAATGACAACAAGTTGGGTTGTAATTGGAATAGAATCATCATGAAACTTGGTAGGCTCATCAGTATTGCAACAATGGTTAGTATTAGGATTTAATTTTCTGATCAACTGGTTTATTTTATGAACTGTCCTAACTGATGGTAATTTTTTCAGTTTCTAGCCAAAAACTCACATTGAAATGAGATTACAATCATCATGAAAATTGATAGGCTCGTTGTTATTGCAACAATGACAACAACTTGGGTTGTAATTGGAATAGAATCATCATGAAACTTTGCAGGCTCATTGTTATTGCAACAATGGTTAGTATTAGGATTTAATTTTCTCATCAACTGGTTTATTTTATGAACTCTCTTAATTAATAGTATTTTTTTTCAGTTTCTAGCCAAAAACTCACATTGAAATGGGATTGCAATCATCATGAAAATTGGTAGGCTTATTGTTATTGCAACAATGACAACAACTTTGGTTGCAATTGGATTAGAATCATCATGAAAATTGGTAGGCTCATCATTATTCCAACAATGACAACAACTTGTGTTGCAATTGGATTAGAAACATCATGAGAATTGGTAGGCTCATTGATATTGCAACAATGGTTAGTATTAGGATTTAATTTTCTCATCAACTGGTTTATTTTATGAACTGTCTTAATTAATAGTATTTTTTTTCAGTTTCTAGCCAAAAACTCACATTGAAATGGGATTGCAATCATCATGAAAATGGGCAGGCTTATTGTTATTGCAACAATGACAACAACTTTGGTTGCAATTGGATTAGAATCATCATGAAAGTTGGTAGGCTCATTGTTATTGCAACAATGACAACAAGTTGTGTTGCAATTGGATTAGAAACATCATGAGAATTGGTAGGCTCATTGATATTGCAACAATGGTTAGTATTAGGATTTAATTTTCTCATCAACTGGTTTATTTTATGAACTCTCTTAATTAATAGTATTTTTTTTCAGTTTCTAGCCAAAAACTCACATTGAAATGGGATTGCAATCATCATGAAAATGGGTAGGCTTATTGTTATTGCAACAATGACAACAACTTTGGTTGCAATTGGATTAGAATCATCATGAAACTTGGTAGGCTCATCATTATTGCAACAATGACAACAAGTTGTGTTGCAATTGGATTAGAAACATCATGAGAATTGGTAGGCTCATCATTATTGCAACAATGACAACAAGTTGTGTTGCAATTGGATTAGAAACATCATGAGAATTGGTAGGCTCATTGATATTGCAACAATGGTTAGTATTAGGATTTAATTTTCTCATCAACTGGTTTATTTTATGAACTCTCCTAATTAATAGTATTTTTTTCAGTTTCTAGGCAAAAACTCCCATTGAAATGGGATTGCAATCATCATGAAAATTGGTAGGCTCAGCGTTATTGCAACAATGACAACAACTTGGGTTGCAATTGGATTAGAATCATCATGAAAATTGGTAGGCTCATTGTTATTGCAACAATGACAACAACTTGGGTTGTAATTTGATTAGAATCATTATGAAACTTGGTAGGCTCATTGTTATTGCAACAATGACAACAACTTGAGTTGCAATAGGATTAGAGTCATCATGAAAATTGGTAGGCTCATCATTATTGGAACAATGGTTAGTATTAGGATTAAATTTTCTTGTCGACTAGCTTATTTTGTGATAACTAATTATGTATTCTTACAGAAAATTGATCATAACTCCACTTCTGATGCAGCCAGCGAGTACGAACTGGGTAAGTATGTTGGCACATGTGCTTCGGTACATGCTTGCCCCTTATTTTTATTATAACCCTTATAGTTTACCCATAATAACTAATTATGTATTCTTACAGAAGATTGATCATAACTCCACTTGTGATGCAGCCAGCTAGTACGAACTGGGTAAGTATGTTGGCACATGTGCTTCGGTACATGCTTGCTCCTTATTTTTATTATAACCCTTATAGTTTACCCATAATAACTAATTGTGTATTCTTACAGAAGATCGATCATAACTCCACTTGTGATGCAGCCAGCTAGTACGAATTGGGTAAGTATGTTGGCATATGTGCTTCGGTACATGCTTGCCCCTTATTTTTATTATAACCCTTATAGTTTACCCATAATAACTAATTGTTTATTCTTACAGAAGATTGATCATAACTCCACTTGTGATGCAGCCAGCTAGTACGAACTGGGTAAGTATGTTGGCACATGTGCTTCGGTACATGCTTGCTCCTTATTTTTATTATAACCCTTATAGTTTACCCATAATAACTAATTATGTATTCTTACAGAAGATCGATCATAACTCCACTTGTGATGCAGCCAGCTAGTACGAACTGGGTAAGTATGTTGGCACATGTGCTTCGGTACATGCTTGCCCCTTATTTTTATTGTAACCCTTATAGTTTACCCACAATAACTAATTTTGTATTCTTACAGAAGATTGATCATAACTCCACTAGTGATGCAGCTAGCTGGAGCATATACGAAGTTTGATTATTTTACATAAAAAGTCATCAAGTTTATTAAATAATTAAATATATCTCTTTGCGTTTATGCATACCTGATACGAAATCTTAATTTTGCCGTTCTGAAAATGAAATTTTCGGTCAATATTAAAAAAAAAATGGTGGACTTTTGGCATCCATTTTTTTAATAAATGTACCTCTTTGCGTTTATGCATACTTGATACGAAATCTTAATTTTGTCGTTCTAAAAATGAAAATTTCGACCAATATTTTTTTAAAAATGGCGGACTTTTGGCATCCATTTTTTTAAGTAAGTTTACCTCTTTGCGTTTATGCATACTTGATACGAAATCTTAATTTTGCCGTTCTAAAAATGAAATTTTCGACCAATATTTTTTTAAAAATGGCGGACCTTGGCATCCATTTTTTTTAATTAAGTTTAGCTCTTTGCGTTTATGCATACTTGATACGAAATCTTAATTTTGCCGTTCTGGAAATGAAATTTTCGATCAATACTGGTTGAAAATTTCGTTTTCAGATCGTCAAAATTAAGATTTCGTATCAGGTTTGCATAAACGCACAGAGATATATTTATTTAAAAATTTGCGCACTAAATACACACACATGCACACCCAGTGATTCACATATACACCAGATTCATTTATGAGAAGGGGTATTTTTAAAAGGTGGATTACTCATGAACCAGTAGTCCTAGAGCGGAGTACGATACCTCATTTTAATCAGGGCGGTTTCCTTTATCTGTCATGAAACACTAAACCTTATCGGATACTATTTTAAAATAAAAAATAAACAATTTTAGGACAAAATTCAATGTAGGCAACCAGTATGACATGCCGTGTGTCGCCATCTCGGATGAATCTGTGAAACTAATTTGGCCATCTATTGGGACTTTAGCGAACTAACATTGCCATAAGGAAATACATAATGTTAAACATATTAAATTTGCAACGCCATTTATAGAACAGGAACTAAGAAACCATAAGAACCGTCTACAAATTTATTGATTATCATTCCTCAGCAATACGATAGGCGTAATCATTCACTTTACTGATCAGCTGTTATGGGTGAGTGGCTCATCAGCTGTTATTGCAGACTGTCTAAAATAAAATACGAGCTAAGATTACATATACAAACTTGCATGCATGCTTACCTACTCACTTTGTTTAACGCAGGTCCTCTTTAGCAATCAACTGTTATGGGTGACTGTCTAAAATAGAATAGATACAAGCTAAGATTAAAATTAAATACGAATACAAATGAGGACTTGAAGACTTACCTACTGACAACATTTGGGGCAGATTCACTCTACTGATCAGCTGTTATTGCTTTAGTGGCTAATCAGCTGTTATTGTGGACTATCTAAAATAAAATACAAGCTAAGATTAAAATTAAATACGAATACAAATGAGGACTTGAAGACTTACCTACTGACAACATTTGGGGCAGATTCACTCTACTGATCAGCTGTTATTGCTTTAGTGGCTAATCAGCTGTTATTGTGGACTATCTAAAATAAAATACAAGCTAAGATTAAAATTAAATACAAATGAAGACTTGAAGACTTACCTACTGACAACATTTGGGGCAGATTCACTCTACTGATCAGCTGTTATTGCTTTAGTGGCTAATCAGCTGTTATTGTGGACTATCTAAAATAAAATACAAGCTAAGATTAAAATTAAATACAAATGAAGACTTGAAGACTTACCTACTGACAACATTTGGGGCAGATTCACTCTACTGATCAGCTGTTATTGCTTTAGTGGCTAATCAGCTGTTATTGTGGACTATCTAAAATAAAATACAAGCTAAGATTAAAATTAAATACGAATACAAATGAGGACTTGAAGACTTACCTACTGACAACATTTGGGGCAGATTCACTCTACTGATCAGCTGTTATTGCTTTAGTGGCTAATCAGCTGTTATTGTGGACTATCTAAAATAAAATACAAGCTAAGATTAAAATTAAATACGAATACAAATGAGGACTTGAAGACTTACCTACTGACAACATTTGGGGCAGATTCACTTTACTGATTAGCTGTTATTGCTTGAGTGGCTAATCAGCTGTTATTGTGGACTATCTAAAATAAAATACAAGCTAAGATTAAAATTAAATACGAATACAAATGAGGACTTGAAGACTTACCTACTGACGACATTTGGAGCAGATTCACTCTACTGATCAGCTGTTATTGCTTTAGTGGCTAATCAGCTGTTATTGTGGACTATCTAAAATAAAATACAAGCTAAGATTAAAATTAAATACAAATGAAGACTTGAAGACTTACCTACTGACAACATTTGGGGCAGATACACTCTACTGATCAGCTGTTATTGCTTTAGTGGCTAATCAGCTGTTATTGTGGACTATCTAAAATAAAATACAAGCTAAGATTAAAATTAAATACAAATGAGGACTTGAAGACTTACCTACTGACAACATTTGGGGCAGATTCACTTTACTGATTAGCTGTTATTGCTTGAGTGGCTAATCAGCTGTTATGGGTGAGTGGCTAATCAGCTGTTATTACTGACTGTCTAAAATAAAATACAAGCAAAGATTAAAATTAAATATGAATACAAATGACGACTTGCATGCTCACCTACTCACTACATTTGAAGCCCATCCACTTTACCAATCAACTGTTATTGGTGGATGACTAATCAGCCATTATGACTTTCTAAAATAAAATAAGAGATAGGATTAAACGTAACATTTAAAAACATATGAGGACTCACCTTCTTACCTACTCACTACATTTGAGCAAAGATTGAAGTCGATCAACTTAGTTGTTGTGGGTGACAACCTATAAGAAAACCAAAAATTAAATAATACTTAAACCATAAGAGCTAGAAATGTGAGTAAAAATGAGGTTGTGCATGCGTACCTACTTGCTAAGTTTGAAGCAGATTGTATTCACAGGTCAGCTAACATGAGTGATAATCTGAAAGAAAACAAAAAATTGTTAAGAGTACATGCATTAGCAACTGTAAAGTCAGATGCAATAGAATTAAAATGAAATGATAAAATACAAACATGAATATGGATACTTATGTACTCACCAAGCTTGAAGAAGCTCTTCTGTCCAGATCAGGTATAATGAGCAATTAAAGAAAACAACCAATTATTTTTGTTGGAACCATTGAAGCAAAATAAAATAGTACATACTGTTCTCATTCCTCTTCTTTTTGTTCCTATCTGTTTTAGCTTTGGGAGAACTTATTAGCGATTTTATATAAACTCATGGCAACTTTGATCAACTCATGTTGTCATTGAGCATCAAGCACTCATAGATTTGGACTCATTGATGATGAACTGAAAACATTACACACTTTTGCAAATTAGGAATTGTTTTCTTTGCTAACTTAAGTTGCAAAGTACATATGAAAGCTTTCAACATTGAAATCAAAGTACAATACAATATAAAATGAAACCAGAAAGCAATAGAAAACTTACTATTAGCAGCTGAAAGAAGCCTTTAATACAAACAATAAGTAAGACTTACCAAGTTATCTTTATTGCCAGACCACTATGTGCCATAAGCATTTTGACTCGAAAGCTGCCAGCCATTTGCTGCCCATTTTCTGATGTTTATATCAGTAGCTCTTTAGCTCTTTCAGTCAATGTTTCCTGCTGGCACTAAAACTAACCATATTTGTTCACTGCTGTACTTGAGGCATACCTTCAAAATAAAGAAGTGTTTACATTTTAAAAGACTCTTTGAAATAGAAATGGAATAGGAGTAGTGTTCCTATGATGAAAAGAAATTAATAAGGGGCAATGAAATGGGAGATTGTAAATAAATGAATAAACAAACTCGACCCTTTTTCAGTGACTAATACTGAAATGAATTAAGTACCTTAAGAAATGCAGATTTGTCCAAAATATGTTGAAAATTCTATTCTATTGATTACAATATGCGTAATTAGATTAAAACTTTACTCTAATTAGATTAATTAAGTAAATAAAGTTTATTAGAACCGAATGAACACAGACCATTCGACACGCACAACAGCTGATCAACGCTAATCAGCATCAGCATACTAGCCATTGGAGCGTGTGGTTGCAAGTACTAAGTGTTGCCTATAATATGACGAACGTATATGCAACGTATTGTACATTTAATTAGAGAGCGACGTTAAAATACCTATTGAATTGTTTTCAATTCGATATTTGAGTATATATAAGGGCAAGATCAAATTTCACTTGAGCAACAACGCTCCATAGCCTAGTGGTAAAGGCTATGGATGTGATCTGTGTGTCGCAGGTTCGAATCCCGAGACTGGCAACTTATATTTAAGTTTTAAATTCTATATTTGAGTCTATAAGGGCAAGATCAAATTTAGCTAGAGCAACAATACTCCATAGCCTAGCGGTAAAGGCTATGGAAGTGATCTGAGTGTCTCGAGTTCGATCCCCGAGTATGGCAGCTTAATTTCTTAAGTTTTCAATTCCTTGTACGCTTGAGGCCCCTCTTCGGACTTAGCCTAAGTCCGGAGAGAGGTCCCCAAAGCGTACAGGGCCCCATTTTTAATTTTTGAAGCCCGTTCGTTAAGATTGTCTTGTGACGGCCCACCCCGCCGCTTCGCTCCCCGGCAGTAGACTGCCTCCCCATTCCCGATTTTCGTTACCAACAGGCCTCGGTTTGTGACGTCTTAGAGCAGGGGGGGCGCTTCTTATGTCAAGTAGAGACTTAGAATTATTTTCCAAGTGCTTGCTTTGAATACAAGTGCTATGGTCAATTGAATGACCATTCTACTTAAGAAGTACCACCTCTGCCTGACGCCAAGTACCTACTTGGGAAGTATTTGCCGTTAGAGTTTTAAATTTCTGAAAAATTTTAGACCTCAGGATTCGAACCTGGGACCTCACGGTTACTTAGCAAGTGTTTTACCACTGCACCACTAACTGTCTTACACAGAAGGATTTAAAACTTATATTTGTAGTATTATTTTTCAATAGAAGATTAAATTTTGTAAAAGCCTGTAACCCGAGATTCGAACCCAGGATACCATAGTTACTAGGCAAGTATATTACCACTCTGCCACTAACCGTCTATCTATGAGGTAATTAAAACTTATGTATAGTTATGGTTTGAAGTAAATGTAAATATTTGCAAACACACTTGTAAGTGTGAAGATAATATATATGACCACTAATATGGAATTTGGTAATTTAGTAATCCTTAGTTCCAACCATCATTAAGCTGAGACAAAGTCCTCATCTCTTTAGATCAACTGTTTAAACATGATTACACCCCATGCACATTTTTAAATTCTAATAAGCCTTTTCAGATGCGGAAATTGTGTATATGGTTGCATATATGTAACACAGCATTAAGCCTTGCATTAATTTCGTTAAATATGAGAGATCTCCCCTTTGCAAGAAGATCTAATCTTAAAACTGAATATTATCTATGTGTTTGCAGTTGTTTGTTATTAATACATTTCCACTGATTTCCTCTTTATATATTTCTACAATGCATTGCCATGATATATTCCAATATATTCTTTGGTTATGTACCTGTCTTTATGAAAGCAAGTTTCAAACAGAAATTCCGTCTAATAATGTTACGTTTACGATTAAGCAATATAAAAAGTTTAAATCAATTTGCTACCTGTAAGGCGTCCTTATAATTTGTTAATTAATCTAGGGGGTCAGTAGGCAATACCTTAATTAATGGTTTTCCAGATTGCACATTATCCAAACAACAAGAAAAATGGGATTTTGTTACTGCAGTCTGCATAGAAAGGAAGCCTCAATTAGTACCACAAATGAATGAACTCCAACGCCAATTCAATGAGCAATTAGTACAAATTGAATTGGAGAAGAGCCATAAGTCACCGCATGAAATCAGACATGAGCGTGATCTGTATGTTATAATATAAAATATGCATAAATGATTACCAATCTTATGTTATTATAGAAAACAGCTTGAGCTACTAAAGACAGGTGATTTAGATGCTGACATGGGATTGAAACAAACAGCTCAAGATTTTGTTGATATAAGTTTGGATGAGCTAAATAAGTTCACAAGTGGATCATTGGCAACTGGTAAGTTTTACAATTATCATTATAGATTGATATCCACATAATATTTTCAGAGGCCAATAATAAAAGTGATTTAAAATCAGTAAATAGAAAACTTGCCAATAATTTGGTGTTACTTATGCAACAGAAAATTGGAGATAAGTCTTGGTATATTTTACCACAAGATCATTGTCAAGATGGTGAAACCCTAAGACAGGTAATTCCGAGTATATGAACTTTATATGTTAGTTATCTAATATATCCTGTTTCAGTCTGCTGAGAGAATAATAAAAGAACAAGTTGGAAATACTGTATCAACACAAATTTATGGAAATGCACCAAGTGGATTCTATAAGTACCGATATCCCCAGTCAAGTCAAAATTCAGCAATAGGTGCAAAAGTATTTTTCTACTTTGCACGGCACTTATCTGGTGATTTAGATAAAAAAGTTAATCATAAATGGCTTGATAGAACTGAACTTGCAAAAGAGTTACCGGAAAAATATCATAAGTCTATTCAACAATTCCTAATTGATGAATGATTGTATTATTAGATTGTGTAATTCGTTCATAGAATTTGTATGTTATCTAAAAATAAATAAATCTTGTGTATATAAACTACACACAAAAATTCCCTGTCTTTTGTTTATCATTAAGTTATACCTGAGGTCAAATATGATAAGTTTCTAGCTCCAACTTAGATTCTTTCTGAACATATTACATGTAACATGTGATTAAAAATGGGGACTCCCTTGAAGCCATTAAAACTACTCTTAAGCCCCAAATTATCACCGATGCCCACATTGAGGACCCCAACATATTCACGAACACTTTCAGTGTCTCCAATACCACTAATATCACCATTTGAGTAAGTAAAATTGCCATTAAGTAATGCTTGATACTCTCATGTTTACAATTTAGACTTAAAAAAAGGTTCGAGTATAATGTGAAACTCACCCCACGAAAAGCAACAACGAAAACCGAATTTAAATTCAATTTAAAAGCGTGTTCACCAATTAAGAAAAATAGAAAACGTTTGCTGCTTGTGACAAGCCCAGTGAAAAATATTCTACTCAAAGAAGGATTGGCATCGCAAACCAAATTAAATATTTTAGGCCGTGGAAGTTTTGGCACTGTAGTTAGAGGATCGTATAAGGGTAAAGTACCACTCTTTGCAAGGGTAAAGTACCGCCGGAATAGTTTAAACGCAAAGTTGAGTGTTCTTTTAGGGCAAAATGTTGCATTGAAAATTACGAAAACCAAGGGATCCATAAACGAAATCAATGCGCTACATTTGAATCACGAAAACGTAGTGAGAACTTTGGATGTAATCATTAAGAATGAATTACATGCAATCGTTATTATGGAGTACCTAGCACACGCGCAACAACTACAATCGATTATCAATAATGAAGAGTTTGATTTGGATTTACAACTCAGTATTAAATATACCATAGACATCACGCTGGCGTTGAGTTATTGTCATGGCAAGCAAGTCTTACACTTGGACATCAAACCAACTAATGTGCTGGTCACAAAGAACACGTGTAAAATATGTGATTTTGGAAATTCGCGTATTATCAATGAATCCGAGTGCAAATATGAGGTTTTTTCAACGTTTCAAGTTTGCTACTAACGATAATGATAATTTTGTTTAAGGGTACAGCTCACTATGCCGCCCCGGAGATACTGAGCGGGAAGGCGGCAACTTTTGCGAGTGATATTTATTCGTTGGGTATTGTTATGTGGCAATTGCGCTCAAGGGAGAATCCGTACGTCGATCTGGACTGCCGCGATCAAATCATTTATAACGTGAGTGAACGATTTCTATTCAAGACTGTTGTACTCGAATTAATTCTGCTCGTTGCATACCCTTCAAATACATGCGCTGACATTAATTGGAAGCGTACTTTCCTAACGAGTAAATTACCCAGTCATCCATCGCTGAACGGTTTAATGATATGCACAAACATGCATAGGTCGTTAAGCATGAACTGCGGCCGTATGCAACGCTTGGATGCGATGTCGACGATGATTTCGCCAAGTTGTATCGTTTGTGTTGGCAAACTGAAGAGTCCTCCAGACCGCCGCTGACTGCAATTCGATCCGCGCTGCTCAGGATGCAATTGCTATAAGGCTAGCAGCGTTTTATCTTACCATATAACCTATTGTTTTCTGTATCTATATTTTATATTTAACTTATCGCATCTTAAAATATAATTCAATCAATCAATAGCCTTTCATCTTAATAACACGTTTCCTCCCTTCACACACTGATTGCTCACAATTTGTATAATCTCCGTCCTCTTTCTCTCGAGTGGCAAATTGTTTGTTTCAAAGTGGCATTGTCAAATAATAGCCATTTCATTATGCAAACGGATAGCTGCAAGATATATAAAATCACCTAATTCGCCGGCGCATTATCTATTCATTATTCATCATTCACGATTCGCACCAGCATTCTGGCTATCGTCTTGTCTGAGTGAGAACAAGTTGGCGGCGAATTGAAAACGTGCCATTTCAACGCAACCGGAGCGCTAACAAGGCTTCAAGGCATCTTTGCACGTCTGTGTTTACATTTTCTGCGCCACCCCCAATCTGCGCCAACTCACTTGTCGCGAGCGAGGGATGCGCACTCGCCGAGTTATGGAGTTTACCCTCTAGTTATACAGCAATTAACATATCATTTGAGTATTTCTATGGTGTTATTTACAGTTGGCAGGCTTCCAATTGAAGCTGGCATAATGGCTCTTGATTGGGGGTGCGATTCGCTTCTTTCAACGACAAACACGTTAACAATCAAAACGTGCAAGATTTATTTCAGATCATACAGAGTGTTGAATCATCTCATACGAGGCGAAAATTCCAGTGGCTTTGAACACACACTCTGTATATGAAGAGTGGATATACATGTCTGATGTGTTTTCAATGCGTTTGATGCGTTTACACGTTGATGTTGCATTTGAATTCGTCGCAATTGAACGTAATTGCCGACTAAATTACGGAAGTTTTATTTATGCCAGTTGCGAATGCTTCGCTCTTTGCGTTTGACTTGTTTGCCGTTTCTCGCCATTCAAAATCAGCAAGCAAGCGTATAATGGTTGCCTCTGTATTTCAGCGCATATCGCTCAGGCATTCAAAACGATAATTCCACCACTCGACGGCGGATCTCGTTCGCAATTTGCCACTGCTTTTTATTATTTCGTTTTGTCTACCGCAATTTTCCGTTTCGATTACCGTCATTTACAAGCGCCGAGTGTAACATTGCAATTTTTACTCGTTTGCTTTTCAATATTTGTATATTCAGCGAGTGCTTAATTAGTGCGCCATTCAGCATTTAGTGTTTGCCTGCTCTCCTAATTAAGCAACAATTTTGCAATTCAACATAATAAGTGTAGATCTGCTACATTCGGTGGAGAAAATCAATAGCAACTTTTTGAACTCGATAGAGCAGAGCAGCATCTCCACTTTTTTATTCGTTTCGTTTGTAGCAAACGCATAATGGTCCTTGGAAAATAATAATAAAACGGCGTACGGTTTTCGACTCTTCTCTGCGGGGGCGCTATTACGTCCAAATGCACACGCACTGCCCGCTGTCGTTCCTTATTATATCGGACTCGTGTGCCGCCTCTTGACTTCTTCAATTCGCCGCAATTGTCCGATCGAGTACGCGACACCCTTATCGTCCTGGCTGGCAGCGCGACGCTAAGGATGGGCGGCCGGCTCACCCTTCCGATAACAATTTATCTCTTCGTACGTACGTATTTTTTCGCATTTTCCAGCACCGCATGCGGCCGCATCATTCCACTCTACTTCGCATTGTAATGGGCGCGCGTTTTGCTCCTTGCATCGCAGCTGGATTTTAATTGCATTTACGCTAAATCAGACAAACAACTTTATGTTATGGGCGCGCATGAGTTTTATAGAAAAATCCTAACGAGGTGCGGCGCGTCCGCATTTTGTTCCTCTAGTTCGCACCGCGATCTTTCTCGGTCGACTCAATAACATTTCCGACTTGAATAAAACAAAATGGAGTAAAAAATATGCGCTGAAAATGTTGAATGCGAACACAACCCGCACTTAAAATCGTCCGTTACGTTTAAGTAAACTTTGCCGTGGTTATTCATTCGTGAATTGTTTTTTATTTGCATTCGCCGCGCTTGCATTCATCACATTGAAAAGGAAAAAGGCAAAATGCGCTGCAATTTAAAAACTTGGTTACCGTAGTGGCTCCACTTGTAGTTTTAATGATGTTGCACGTTGATTTACCCCCGAAAAACAATTTTACCTCAACTCATAAATGTTTGTAAACATTATCAAAATATTTCGCCTGTCGTATTTTTCATTTTGGTCTTTGAATATTGAAATTGAAAATTCGCAATTATACTATAGCGCTTCGATGTTGTGTATTAATTATTATTCCAGTCAATTACCACTTCATACAAAACGTGTGCGCGTACATTGAAGGTCATTCAAAACATTCCCCTTGCTCTTAAGCTCTTGATTCGGACGTGTGCCTGGAATCACTTAGGTCACTATTTATCTCGCATAGCAAAATAATCGCAACAAATGTGCTTGTTACTCGACTATTATATAAATAGTGAATAACGTTCAATGAGGGGTGCGGTTTGTTATTCTATAATTACACAGCCAGAGGGGATGAAATTGGAATGATGAATATCGCGTATGTTGTGCGCATTGCTCCAAAGTAATCAATTGCTTAGTGGTAGTAGCAAGCTAATTATGCGATTATGTCTAAAGTATTCGACCACACAATGCACACACCCCTGTGCTAACACCCATCAAAATTACAAAGAACCTAATCAAAACCCTTAGCAATTATTTTATATACTATGACAGAATGATGGGCAAATTTCCAATATGTCTACTATTTCTTGCTTTTGTATTGAATTGCTAAATTTTGATGTTTTCCGAGTTAAACTGGAAGCAGTTTTGGGGTTTGCAAAGTTGAAATGGGTATGCAAATAAATAATAAACGACGACGTTGAATTGAGATGCAAATTGAAATGATACATGCTGAAAGCGGAATAAATCTGTATGATAATGTCAAAAGACGGTCTCAAGTTGAGAAGGTGCTTTTCCGCGTGAAAAAGGGCAAACTTGTTGAATAATAAATATGCGCCGAGATGTTAAATATGTTTTAAAATTGCAAAAGTCTCATTTTAACGCTAAATTTTCTATATATTTATGAAGCTAACCATCGATTATTGATGATATCCAAAGCACGACTACACAGAGCTGCTTAGCTTAACTAATTAGAATAGTAATAACTACTGTATCTCGACAACAAGACAATAACATGAAATTACCACTTTGCAACCACATGGGTAATTATTGCAATTACCTACGATTTCGATTAATTAATTAATTTGTACATATTTTACATTCAGACAAATACGGATCGCCTCTTTCACCTCAGCCGCAATTGTTTATAACTGACAGCCATGCACATATGTGACATTATGAAAGATGGCAGCCGCCGCCGATGAGAGAAACGTGCAAGGACTTTGCGCGCCATAACGAGGCAATCCTGTTTGCGGGCAGCAGGGTGCAACGTCTTGAGTGCGAAGTGCGCCAGTTGTAAGCAATTCTTTTTCGACAGACGCTTGATGCCGTAATTGTTCAATCCGCAGTTGATTTTGTCGCTTCCATTTAGTTCTTTAAACAATACGCAAATCAGATTTTTCACTAATCCAAACAACATTCTACGCATGCAAGTACCTTCGATTTTGATACCAAGTCTTCACCTGAGTCTCTGATAAATTAAGCGCATCAGCGACATCGCTCCGATCCGCAACGGATAAGTACTTTTGGCATCGAAATTTCCGCTCGAGATAAGCGAGCTGTGCGTGTGTAAATGCCGTACGACGGCGGCGCGGCTTTCGACTCTTCGTCGTTGGATCCAAGCCGGCCGCCTCCGTACCGCCTCCGCTGCATCCGCCACGGCTATCACCGCCAACGGCGGCATAGTAGCGTTCGCCCTCCGTTTCCGAGCAGCCGTCCACATCGGCGTCCTGCTCACCTTCATCCGCTACAAATCGAATTAATTTGATATGACATCCAGCATATTATGTCGTCAGAAAAGCAAGCAAAATGCGATCAGCAATTAGTGCAATAATTAAAAAGCTAGCCAAACAATTCAAACTAATGAAACAAAGAAACAAACGCTTTTGTTTAATACGACTGCCTTTATTATCCGCGCAACACTTAGACGCAGAGAAACTTGTGGCTTAATTAATGCCGGCGGCAACGTCTGCCCACTTCACGTCGTATTTTACTTCCACCATTCCGCTCAAGAGTTAAGTGCTTTTTCATTCTTTACGGGGTGCAAGACTACGATTATCCGCCAAAGACCACCTACGCGCGCTGTTTTGTTTCTAACGAACGAGTGCACGAACAATACCGCAGCAGCATGCTGAGTTTTACGCTAAAAACGATTGCAATTCATTCAAACTAACGCCTTAGGCACGTTTGCGCATAATTCTTTCTCGAGTATTCTTACGCGTCTTGTTAAAATTCGCATGCTATAATTTAATTTGTCAACCAGCAAAATGCATAAATTAAACAAATATTTTAATGATTTGTATATATGCTGCAAGTGTTGCCTATTGTTCTAATAAAATAAATAATGATAATTGACATAATTATTAAAATACCTTCATGATTATTATTCGAAGATGTTAAAACATCTCCGAGCAGATCTCGGATTAAAAAGGATTTATGTGTATCCTGCATCACGTCCTTGATTGTACTCTTATTATCCTTATTTAGACTATCAATATTGTTAGCGTTGTTATGATTTGTCATTATACTTAAAAATCATTTAATGTGTTTATTAACACTTGGCAATAAGTAACACAAGCGACAGCAACACTTTGGCACTTTGCAAGTTTTGAGCGCGAAACTTGATGGTAAACAAGGGCGAAATGATGAATGCTGCCGTCGCCAACCGCCTCCGACAATGTTTTGCGAATATGCGGCGGATAAAGATAAACTGGGCATAATAAATCTGCATGCATCGCATTGCTGAAAACCGCGTGCTTCGTACGCCCCCCACGAGAGCGCTTAGTAGCTCAAACGGGCGCGCTGTGGTCGTTGATACTACCACCATGCGCCATTGATATCGCGATAAACGCGGCGCAGGAAAACGCGGAAAACTCCGGGTAATATACGCATCCGCAAGCGGGATCACCGCCGACCAATCCTGACGTACATTCGAAAACTCCACCCCCATGCTTACTGCTGCGTCGCGACGCTTCAACCCTTAGCATCCCTTTTATTATTCCTCATCGCATCGTGCATCTTCCGGCGGCATCAGCACGCCATTAAACTATTATTATTATTTAAATAATCACAAAGCGTACGTTTCCAATTAATTATAGTGCTAAATACTTATGTTATTCATTGCAATTTAACAGGTGTAACTGTCACGTAATTTTTGGCAAGTGAAATAACTTGTGCTATATAAATATATTGTTCTTAATGAGTGTGAGAGGAAAAAATTGTATGTGAAATGCTATTCAAACGTAGATCAGCAGCACAAATAAACTGTTTCAGCATATGAGTCCGAGTGGTAAGTAAGTAAGTAAGTTAGTAAGTGAGCGAGTGAGTTTGTTTCACTATGCATATTTATGCACGTTATGTCATCGCCACTTGTGACTTGAAAAAATCATTTGTAAATGCGCGTGGCTCTCTATCCGTAATCATTATTTACCAATCTAATTTCAATTCATTTTAAACGAATAAATTAATATACCTAATACGCACCAAATAATTAAATGTTCCTTAAACTGTATGGAGCAAGTGCTTAATTATTAATTGATTAAAATTTATTTGCTCATGTTAAGTGTGCGTTGGACGCGTAAGAAATATTTTTGTAGGCGTTGGATATTTGCACACTGAAGAACTAAATAAATAAGGAAGGAAAAAAAATCATTCGCACTCGCTGACAACTTCTTAAGCAACCGTGTTTCATCCAACTGGGCTTGAACGCGACCGTTTAACGCAATATTCTTGTAGGTGTAACAAGTTGTGGCATTTCTCGCAATGGCCCTAATATAAATCAAATCACATGCCAATGGATTATGTAATCAATCACATAAACTAATGAATATACATGATGGCTGCGTTGTGTGTTTCTTTACGTAGATGTAGATCACATGTTTTTGTTTTGATATACGCGTAATTATACCGAGAAACGTTCTCGAATAAAATAAATTCAAGTTGCAGGTGTTTCACTTGAGAATATCTCAGAGTTGACGTCACCACGGAAGGCAATGACATGCACTGCTGTGACTGAATTTAACGATGTGCGTTATTATTATACTTGTTATTATCACTTCTTGCATACAAGTCACCGGCCGAATTGTTTTCCCTGTCGGTGCCGTTGGAGGCCTAATCAAGGAAGTATGAGCAACTTTGCAAACTACGTCACGCATCGACGTCAGAACATGATCCAATAATGGATTGAATTGTGATCGAATTATAACGATAAATAATCGAACAAAGAAAATTATTTCATGACTTCAGTCATTATTAGTTGCAAATAAATATATATGCATTTTTTAATTAGCGCAATAATTGTTTAAATTCAGAATGGAAAATAGATTAAAACAACTCGTGTCATAAATGAGGAGATAGTCCAAGCGGGCAGTCAATGATGAACTGACAAAACAACAGGAAATGTCAAACATTTGAATCATTTTCAATTCTAAGCGCGATTAAAGCGTATGATGATGATTTAGTTTTATAAATAATTTTTCTTCGAAGTATAATTACAAGAAAAAAAGATTACCCCGTTTTAAATGAAATTTCATTTCAAATTTGATAAGAATTTGACGCAAGTAAAAGTTGTACGACTTTTAAATATCTTAGTTAATGAATGGTATTGCTCAATTCGCAATTAAATCGCTGGTGACGTTTTAGTGTTTTCTATCAGAGATTTTTGATTCAACTGCGCCATAACGTCGGCGATCGCTCATCATCATGTAGTGATAGCCATGAACTTAGCAAGCATTAAAACATCACTAAATAATTATAAACGTGAGTCACGAATATGGCATCGACTTGCACTTCATTTAATGTCGTCCCAAACAACAAACGAATTTTATTAGTGCATTCACTAGCGTTTTATGATTTTTCATACAATAATTCATTGCAGTCGAAACAATTGAATGCTATTGAACTGCGTCGTAAAATGTTCTTGAATAAATTAAATTAAATGTCATAGACGAAATTCACGTATGACTAACTGTTAATCAGATTTAGTTTATGCCTTCTTAAACAAAATTCAATCAAATTTTATGTTGAATGACCTTTAATCGTTAATGTTCTAGAATGAATTAATAGTCATTTGATCGCCCCCCCAATTATAAATGAAATTAAACAACTCCGGAAACGTTTACTTCCTATTTAATTTTCATCATTTTTACCGCCGCAATAATCTTTTGTGCTCAGTGATTATCATGCGCAAATCAATCAATGCGGTAAAAAAAAGCGCAGATTAATTGTGAAACCACAGATTACGATAAATCGAACGCATTGAAATGAGATGAAGGAAATCGCCTTGTGTTATCCATAAATGGATCGTGAAAAACCATAAAAGTGCTTTACAGACTTGACGTACCATAACTCTTTGCAGCGCAAGAACACGGAAATATCACACGCGGAATGACATTTTGTATAAAACTGTTGTGTTTGTGTTCGCTTATAAAAATTAAATAAACACGCTGACTTATTATTACGCTAAACGCCGTCAACAGGTAATTAATTGTTTTTCTCACTCAAGGAAAACACAAATGCAATTTTCATGTTTTGCCTGTCAATTATTGCAACTTAGTAGCAAAGTAGATAGCTCATAGAAATTCGTATATAGTTCGCGTTTGAAAAATGTAAATCAATATAAATAAATAATAATGCGATTGTTTGTTGTTGTGTGCATGTGGTATTTGACTAATTGGGCTTCTCTTAATGTCATAATGCTATTATTTTCCTAGGTTAAGAGGATAATTACTCAATAAGGCGGTGTCAAGGCGTTGTTATGGTCATCCACTCTGCCATTCGTGTTTCGTTTGATGAATGATCAAATAGTTTTAGTTGTGGTTAGAGAGCAAGGTTTTTAATTTTTTCAATGTTGAAATTAATGATAGATACGATACACTCGAGTAGAAATCAATTGAAAAAAATTATTTGTGGTTATTTATCAATTATTAATTAAGCTGTATGTTTCGCGCAATGTTGTCAATCAATCAAACATTACAAAAAAGAGATACAAATGAAAACCGAATTACGATGAAGCAAAAACTAATTTCAAAAATACGCGTAACTAATTTTAATTACGCATTAATACCAATTAGGAGTGTGTTACTCTTTTAACCAGGTCTTACTACGTTACAAAGAGTCAACAATGCTGTTGGCAATTAATCATCCAATAACATTTTCGGCGTTTTCCTTTAAGCCGAAACAATCGCGTTGAAAACCAGCATATTTTACATTGAGTGTTTATGGTGACAGTGAGTCTCTGCGAGTTGATGATTTATGTTTACAAATACATGTAAATAATTATTCATAACGAGTGTTTTAAACCGCATGCCAAATAATAACAACCCATTGAAGGGGACTTACTTTAAAATCAGCATTGAATCCCTGTATCGCTTTGACGGAATCTGCAATGGAAAAATACATTAATAAAGATGAAATTTGATAATATTCATTGGGGAATATTGATATAGTGGTGAATAAAATATTTGATGTTACTTTGTATATAAAAATAACACTCATAGCAGATATGTGCTTGACGTTTGGTGGCAGAACCATAAGCGCGCGCGTATATTATGCGCAAAATGACCGTCAACCAGTTCTCCAGAGTTAGTTTCCATCCAACTCACTCACTTGCTTGCCTACCGCTAACCATCTGACACAATACGTTATTATTAATTTTACTTCTCAATTATATGATGCATTATCATACGGCGAATACGCAACATACACACGTACAATCCTTAATTCGAATCGGACACAATTTGTTATAACAAAGTTACAAGCGCTAGCTATAAGTGATACAGGTGTTAAAAGTGTCCGGCTATTGTTAAACATAATTAATCAATCACAAATTAATGCTTTCCAAAGTGTATTCGTTTAAATTATTTAAATTTTAATCAGGCGAGAAGTGAAACTAAAGTGAAATACATTTCTTTGGAATATGGAGTCTGATACTAGAAGGTAAGATAGTTATTAATTGATCAGTAATTTATTTCATATTTATGATTAAGTCATTAAAATTTTTAATTTTATTTATTTTATTCATTAGTCGCTATTTATTTATTTTCAAAAATGTAAATAATTTGCTACATTTATAGGAAAACAAATATTCGTAAATATTAAAGCGAAGAATAAATGTTTAGCTATCAATCAAAAAGACGGCTTTATCACAGCAGGCACCTAATGAATATTAATGAGTCATTACTGTATGCATGTTGTGTCCGTCAATCACTGAATGCAGCAAATTAATAAAATAAATCAATCAATAATTTCATCATTTATATGTTTTCCATGTTTTTACGCTTCAGCTTTTTGGAAATTGCTCATCGTTTGTTGTTGACAACGAACATAAACCATCCAAAAGAGTATTGTGACCGCAAGATCAAGATCAATGCATTTAAATTTTTAATCATTGCTAAAAATAACTACCAACATTTTTGGACGTATTTTAAACACCCAAAAATAGAATAATTAAAGGCAGATATAATTATCGAAATAAGATGAAAACTAACATAATAAATTGATCAAGTGAAAATGAGTATTCGAGAAGTTTAATTCAGCATTAGTATAAGTTGATTAATTAAGCAACAAATCATTTCGTCTCTGGCCTTTAGAAATTCAACGCGAAAAGCCTATCGTCTATGAGTCAATACGAGTTAATTCAATCAAGTCGATTAGGAAAGAGAAACGACTAAGCATATAACATGCGTGATTATAAGAGTATTAAGACTTGAATGTCATCAGACATTTAACTAGCTGCGAGATATCCATGCACGTTTATGGCCATCGATTATAAATATTGTTATTTATGGCTATAATTAGCTTTATTAATTTAATCCGTTTAGAAACACATGTCCGACGACTCGGTGTGCATTCTACTTAATCAAAACGCATAGATTTGTAATAATATGCCAACTATTTTTTGTTTTGAAAGCTCCCAAGTGCAAACGAGTTTTTCTAATTGCTTATCGCACACTGCATTATTTATTACGTTGTATAATTTATAATAAATTCTAGATTAATTGTTATGTTTCTTTGTTTTAATTGAAATAATTAATTCAAACGTACAACATCCAAATGTAATACGAACTAATCTAACTGATATTTCTATGATCTATTCTAGATCCTTTGATCGTTAAAACAGGAAGTGTTTGTAAGTGATTACGATCTATTTATCGATCCTCAATCAGAAAGCTATTTCTATGAACAAAAGCAATACATGTGATGCTATGATGCTTGACCCGAGCAGTCGTTATATGTGCACGAAATGATACATATTTTATTGCCATTGCAATAGAATAAGAAGTCGTTATAACCAAAGAAATACGTAATAAAACTTCAGGCAACTTACTTTCCAAATAATGAAAGTTTGAAACGAAATAGACGTATACATATTTATTAAAATATTTGCGCACTATTTGTTATTATGCTCGAGTCAAAATGAAGCAATGTCAATAAATGCTTTTACGATTTAAAGTCAAAGTGAACATTTGTTATAACCATTGTAAAAAAAGCATAATAATGAAAGGCGTATTTTCATTAGAATTGCATGAGCTACGCAGTTGTTACGAATGCAATAGAATTGCAAGAATGTTTTATTTTTCGCCGCATTGCGTCGCAATGGGTGGCTATCTGAACTACGCGCTGTTATAATGTGGATGATCTCATCGCACTGAAAAAAGAAAAATAGACGCATATTCGTACATGCAGATAAAGCGTATGTATAAACGAACAGAACGAATTGGCAATCCGTTCAATATTTTTACGTTTTTTTCCTTTATTTTTGACCGTGTTCTAATTGACCGCATCAAACAATTTCACACTACTAAATTACTTTGTCATTTTGCATTTCATATAATCTAAGTATATAAATAAAAATAGGTATATTTTTAGTAGCTAATTAAACTGTTTACCTATTTTACCGTTGATATAATAATGACGACGATTAAATTATTTAATGATCATCCTAGTTAATTACAACCATTATATTTTGCAAACGTTTGTTTTCAAGTAGGAATTTTTTAATTGGAATTATAATACCAAATAAATATAATTGCGAAGATCAGTGATTCTCAAAATGGGAGATGATATCACCATTCGGCGAATGCTGATACGATTTAAGGGGTTATAAGTAATCAGACGTGTATTTGGGGGCGGTTTCAGTCTTGCAAAACTCCAAGTTTTGTCTAGGCATTAAAACCGCAACGAAATTAATGTAAGAATCACTGGACGAAAAATAGTATTGTTATTGTTATGACTTTTTCTGGTATTAAACTGTAAAACTAAATTAAGTATGCACTTGGAATTTATTTGTTTATACGTTGCACTTTAGTTTATGAGTGCGCGCAAGTCTAGGACTTAATCAAGACAACTCAAAGTCATGTGAATTAATTCCAATTTATATTCGCATGCAAATAAAGATCGCATTAAACATGTCAATAAATAATTGCTGAAAATTTTTAAACAAACTTCCTATTTGTTCCACGACGCACAATACAAATTGAGCTACGTATCATAAATTGTGAAATATTGCTGTATAAATATTAATTAGCCTACAATCAAGCCTACAATAGAACGCAGCATTATAATTAATTATTTATTGTTAACTTTTAATCCACGCATTACGCATCATTCTTTTGTCTGTCGCGTTTGTTGTTTACCTTAGCCATAACAAAACGCATTTGTTTCACTAATTTATTGACTCAATGAAATTGAATTTATCTATTTTTTGTTATTCGTGTCATAAAAAATGACGACATATTATTTATTGCAAGTTCAAATACGTCCCGAAAATTAATCATCTACAAGGAAGCAAAAGATGCGCAATTTATTCTTTTATTATTCGCTTAATTTCATTTCATTTCGGTATTCTATTGCTTGCTCTTCTCTATTTACAATTGACTTGTTTTTTGTTTTTCATTTCGTAGTTAAAGTCGCATTAATGTCGTCATTAAACGGACGCTAATTGAATTAGCGTTGGACTACGCGTACTTATTGCTAGAAATCAAAGTTTTGCGCACTATTCGTTTTATAGGCCAAGTGTCTAGTATGTGGTTGTCAGTAATTATTATATATTTCGTCATATGTTCATTCATTTTATTGCCAATTTTAGCGCAAACTTTATGATCCTACAATCGTTTGGCCTTCTTTACGTAAAATGACATATTTGTACACCGTAAGTGGATCATCACACATGTACTTTCAACTTTTTTTTTTACTAGAAAACTAATTACGGTAAAGCTCTCAAGTCGATAAAATACGAAATTACCTCTGATGATTTGAATTTTAAAATTAAATAAATCAATCTCTCATTATAAATAGCTAAATTAAATTCAAAAAAGTGGATTAACACATTTGGAAAATCAACAATCAAAAAAGTTAATTTGTGTATTAATTAGTGCAAGGCTGTTTGATATTTGTTTGTATTCATCAAGGATGAATTATAATTCGCACATGAATTAAGAACTGATTACCATAGTTTAATGAAGTATCAAAATTGTAATTTAATTTTAAAATAATCAAATCATTAATTCTCATCAAATATTTAAATTTCAAAACGTTTTAATAGACAAAAAGTCTAAACAAACTCAGACATTAATCATGTCTCGTGTGCTATATACGAAACAACAGTAATTCATCAATTTGTTCGTCATCATGATGAACACTAATTTAATAATTGTATGTATGACGTTATAAATGTTATGATTGCAACAACAACAAGATGGGAAAATAACAAGGAATCAAACGATGTGATGTTGAAAAACAACGCACTACCAATTTAACCATTTACCAGCTCCCTGTGTTACTAATACACAAGGAGTATATGTGTTTCGTAATTGCTTTCTGATTTCTAACAAAATATTTCACTTGATCGAAGTTATTTTCAAGTGATATTTTATACGATGGTAATTGTTAGATAGAATGGCAACAAATGATGTTAAATACACATAGTTGGCTTGTAATTTCGAAATGGCTCATTATTAAGGCACACCCTATATGTACTTTTATATGGTATAATTATGTATGACTATGTGCGTGGTAATGGATCTGTATTCAATGTTACAAAGCCAATTTACTGACTCAGTCCGACACACAGTCACTCAAGTAATTACAGCTGATGTTATTATTGTCGGTACAGACAGCATGGCTCGAATGTTTCAAAAGCATTGAACTAATTTTTGTATGGTGACTTTCGCGTTTAAATTGTTCAAACAAAATATTTATAAGGCTATCGTAACGAAATCTAAAGATATTTCAAATGATGACGTGAACGTACATAATTATCTATATCAATCATAGAATATTTCAATTATAGCGACCATCAAATTAGTAAAATTTCCGCCTGCCGTCATTAGAGATTAAGCGCTAATAAACATCTCCTGCTCACTAGTTTTAAATTTACTCGCTATATCCGTAGAATATTATAATTCAATGCTTCGGAAGCATCATATCAAGTAAAGACGTTACGGGGGAAGCAATTAAATATTTGACTACTCCAATGAATTCACAAGACAAGCCCCGAGACAAGTTGTAACATCATTGATGTGATAAATAGAAACGATCGCACGTATAACTCTATAACTCCGTAACCAAACCCAAAAACCTAAAAATTCCCAATGCAGGGTACTTAGCCCCAAACCATCGCTTTTGACTGTCCTAGGAATGCCGGCAGAAAAATTTAACCGAAAGAAACACTACGAATTATTGAGATATGGCATTAACCATTACAACTTCTCTGAGCATCGAAGCTGAAAGGGGGTACCCCCCCGTGAAAATGTTGATCTCGTTATATCATTCCTAGTTTATATATTGCTGGCTTTAAGCACTCAAGAACAATATCTTTAGAGTAATTATTATGAGTTTTCTAATTTCCATTAAAATGCCTCATTTTACATGGCTTTGCCTGAAAGTTGCTCTCATTGTTAATAACTAGGCGTTGGTCATGAAAGATAAATGTGAGATGCATGTGAAAATACGAAATAAACAACGATAATTACGATGCTATATCCTGTTATTGTTATATTACTTCATTACGTGAGTTATTTAATAGAATTTCTAAGAAAAATAAACGTTTTCATTCCAAACAAGCGACTTGAATCAAAAAACTTGAAAATGAATATAATAATAAATCTCCTTTTATCTTAATTGAATTGTTGTAGTTGCAGATTCATTTATGATTACTTATTTCGCCTTATGCAATATCGATTTGTTCAGAATAATAATTACATTCCGATAATATTACTGCATCGTTATACTACTTGTTTATGTCTCATTAGATTTATTGCAATTGCGATTTAATAAGCTTATTTATATTTGTTTCAATTAAAATTGACAGTAAAATATCCAGACACTATAAGAAACTCTTTCTTTTTTCTAAAAATTGAAAGAAAGTTGAATTATTTATTTGATATTTTAACTTTTACGAAGCAGTTTGTTCAATGTAGACATTGCAAAAATATGTAAATATTATTCTAATTTTGCTATTTCAAACGATGACGTGATGCATTTATCTTCAAGTCTATTCGTATGATTGTTTAAACAATGAGCAACTGCAACAAGTTAATAAGTATTCGTATAATTTTCAGCTAAAGTAAATATTTTTTTCGAAACGCGAGTAATTCATCAAAGTATGATGAAACGATGAAAATGTATCAATGATTAATAAAAGTAGGTAAGTAATCATAAAATTGCTAATTGACTAGTAAAACTGTAATTTTTCTTCAATTAATATGCTCTTATAGCGGTAATAAAATTCGATATGCAATTTGCTATAAAGTAGCATTATTTACTTAAATTTGCATATAAAATAGGATTTTCATATGATTGTATCATTGTTGATAATTAAATTGTAATTAAACTTTACGTGTATAACGGCGGTTAATTAAATGGTAAAATAGAGTCACACGCAGGTATAGTGGACGTCTCGCTAAAATTGCGTCATTTGTAATTGTACATCAGTCACACATATCAAGTCATAGTTATAAATGAATCGATTGTTTGAACTTTCCAATGCGTATTGATGAATTCAATTTGTATTTAGCGCGATGACTTAAGCTGAAGCTAAATACGCAACTGTTTGGCCTGATAATTAACAATAGTTATAAAACTATTACATTATTATAACCCCTAAGGTTTATGGCACAGGAAAATTTGAAATGTATCTGAACAACTGTGATTAAATGGGTTTTTCTCATAGAATCATCACAATTACTTCTCGGAAATTTAATTTAATATCTATGATTGACGAACAACCATTCATTAATTTGATAATAAATCAATCAAAGTTATTTACTATTTTGATTAAGCATTTAATAAACAAATCACGCTCATGAAACTCGCACGCCTGTTACAAGTGCATTTCGCGGTAAGAAGCGTTTAAACAATGATTTTCATTGAAACAATTTCAAGATAATGCAAATATTGTGCATCGTCATTTCCACCTAAACAATTATCTATGCACGCTTCGAGCAATATTTGATTAATATTTATAGACCAGGCGTGATCTTATAAATCATAAATTATTATAATAAGTAATAATTGATGATATGCTAATTGATCAGTGTTTATTCCGCATGGCAAGTCCCACAGGAAAATCAAAAATGATTAGAAATAAAAATCCCATTTGAGGAAACATCGTCATTGATCATTGCACTTTGAGAACCATAATTTGTGGTTTTCCCTTTTTGCCACTTAGCAAGCACCCGCAAATTAATACAACTTATTGCGATTTAAAATCAGATATTTTTCTTTATCTGTGCATATTTAAAAATTTCTCCATTGCAAACCATAAAATAGAATAGTTTTCTAATTTTAACAAATTACTAACGATTTAGTTAACTGATTTTCTATATTGATTGGGAACAACATAGTGAATTATGCATCACTTTGCTACTAGCGATTGTGTGTTTAATGTAAGATGGATATCCGAACGTATCAAACAGAATTGACTGTATATTTAAAATGCAGTGTTAATTGCATACGCATTGACTAGTAATGTGAAAGTGCGCATATAAAAATGAAATATGCATAAGCGCATATTACTGTGAAGCGCTGCAGCGTGCACATACATATTTGTTATAGCAAAACCGCGCGAGCCCAACTTCCACGCTCTGTTAGTTGTTGCTGATATCATTGATATATTTAGAAATCGATTCGCATCGACAATTCGCTTTGATGTTTACTGTGAAATTTGCTATTTGATATATACCGTTCTTCAATAATCACCAAAAACATATTTTCCGCATGAGGATGGTTTATGATACATAAATCAAACTTTCTTCCCATTCCAATAACATTTACCTACTTAACTATTATCAGTTGATAAAACTGTTGTTCTCCTATCTGTTACAAATAACTTGCATTTATTGTTTGTGCCATGCACACGATATCATAGTTTGCCCATGTTTTGTTATTTTCCATGAAACCCACCATTATTATATTCATGCTTATAATTGATGCAAATTAATTATAAGTAATTGCACACGCGTGATTAATGCTATAAAAATATTTCCGTATATTCTGCAACACACGAAAAACGTGTGAACATAATTAATTCGAAATACAACTGAACGCACGCTTAATTAATTAATCATGAAGTATGAAAAATCTTTCTTCAGAACGTACGCAAAACACCTGGAATTTATTTATTCAAATATATGATCTCATCCGCAACTTTAGCAATATAATTTAATTAAAATTTTATTGTAATCGAACGCTTTCATTTGTCCACTACAATCGCAAATACCAATGACTCTTTAATGTATTGCAAAATTCGCGAGTGATTGGCATCCGTAAAAGCTGACGTCATTCGACGTTTTACCGTATTTTTGCGCACATAAATCACACGCGTATGAAACGCTCATTGCGGAGATTGCGCCATCATCGCCATCATCAACGGCAACAGACACGCAAGAACTAAATTAGTAACCGTTCGCTCACTTCGTCTAGCAATTATATTATTGAATGTTATAAAATTGCGCGCTTATGCAATGCGCATTTATCATGACCTGACTTAACTACCACTCGCTCGCTTTTCTTTTTTTTTTTTGCAGCCGATCTCAAAGTTTATTTAACTCGTGCCGTTCTTGTTTTGATTTCTGTTTCAATTTCGTTGGCATCAATTCATCTAATAATGCTGCTGTAACATCGCATTTTGCGAATTTCGCGACTTGAAATCCGGCTATAAATTACATTTTCGACTGTGGGCGGTTATAATTTTTACTTCAAAATTCATTGACTTCTTCCTTACATGCTCTTTGACAAAATTAAACAAATAATTTATTTCACGACGCACTGTTTAAACAGAAATATTTTTAAAGAATTTGTAGTCATTAATTATCATCAGAAAGTATAAGAGTTTATAAAAAATTACAAGGATGAAAGAAAATTTAAATTCACGAATTATGTTGTTTGAAAAATTAAACGGAATTTATTTACTGAAGTCATTAATAAATTTTAACTTTTCAACAGTTATTTAGCGCTCAAATTTCTTCTAATGGATTTTTGAAGAATTATGATCAAGTGTTTGCCGTTTATGCCCTTTTCTTAATTATCTAACGAGCCACGACTAATTAAATTTGGCGCATATTTATTGTATACCTATGCGCCGAATTCCACTGAATTCAGCTGAAAGTTCTTATGAACTTAACAAAGGTGAATCGCGAATTATCCTCAAAAAGGATCAACTGTACGTTCTCTTTCCTTACAAGATGCAAAAGTGAAACAGGCCAAACATAACACGACTGCAACAGCACGAATATTGGTTTTAAACGTGAACGCATCCGTCGTGAACCGTTCGTTCGCGCGCAGAGACCGAGAATGGTTTGGACGATTGTTGATTCGCGATTCGTATGGTGCGCGACCAGCGTTCACCAGTCACTCGCGCTCGGTTGCTCGGTTAGTACGCATTTCGTGGACCGCGTTGCGTATGTGCGCTCAACTCATAAACAAACCGCATTATTATTATTCGTGAACACGATGTGAGACAAACTAGCAAAGCAAACTTCGGCGACAAACAATAACAAATCGAATGAACCAAAATGGCCAAACAGCCAACGACCACCACCACCACAAACCACTATAAAGACACAATAAGTGATCAGCGCGAGTAAACAATCCATAATTAATTTCAACATTAATTGCGCGCGATAATATTATATATTCGGATCAATATTTAATCTCGTCAAGTAAGTCTCCCCCTCGCCATGTATCAAGTATTTATATATTTTCAATGAAAATGTATCTCGCTGGCTTTAATTAGATTTAGTCGTTGAATTAAATTATTTGGCAAGTTTTCGTTGCCCGAGAACGAAGAACGATGGACGCGGGTAAAATGATAACCAAATCGGTGACGCGTCGAATGCGCGTCCGAGGCAAATATCCTGCGAGGATCGCCGACTCACCGTCAAACGTGAGTAACAACAATAACAACGCCGGTGCACCGAATG
This sequence comes from Aleochara curtula, assembly GCA_963978815.1. NCBI lineage: Eukaryota > Metazoa > Arthropoda > Insecta > Coleoptera > Staphylinidae > Aleochara > Aleochara curtula. The sequence goes on along the minus strand of OZ022221.1, from coordinate 8,156,687 downwards.
GAGGCGCGAACGGTAATAAGCATTTTCATCGTAATCTGCTGGCGAATACGCGGAACAACGCACGGAAGCAGCATCAACAGCATCATGCGCAGCTGACGTGGAAAACCAATGGTAATTTCGATATCGGCTTACTGTTTCGTCGCAAAAAACACTACAAGATCTCCAGGTAAAACGATTCATTTCAATTTAAATGTGTTTAAATGCCGCATTTTAATGTTTTTTAGTTGGTGCACCGAGTATGTGCGCCATTTAACGCGCGTACGTTGGTTTATAAATATGCATGTACGTGGTTTATTTGTTAGGCGAAACAAGTTTTGCATTTGCGCTGTTGCTATGGTAATTTGGCGACATTCCATCCAACTTCTCTCGCTCTCTTTCATACGTTTTCCTGCTTCTTAGTTGCTTTGCGCACGAGTCCTTTAATTCTCGACTTTTTGACAAATTTTACCAATTCATTTGTGGACTCAATTTTTCAAATAATTGTTGTTTAAAAATAATATATTAAAGAGCTACAATAAATGTAAACAAAAATTGTTTACTTCAATCATATACAAAGCGTAGCGAGAAAATTATAAAGGGTTTCCTTTTGAAACACTATGTATATTATACCTATTGTAATGAATATTACTTATGCATTATTTCAATTGATTTACTAGAAATGTCTGGTCATTTATTTGAATTGTTCATAGAAATTTCCATAATATTTTGTATGCTAAGTAGGTACTCAATGACAATAATGCGATTTTAATTGCAAATATGTCCATTTTTGTATAATATTCGGTTACACTTTTTAAAGTTTATAGCGCAAGAACATGTTGAAAAAGTGACGTTTCCTTTTTATTTGTGATTTGTAAGCCAGCAGAATGATTTGTATGTTTGAACGCGGAACACGTGCAGAAAATTCGGTCAGAGTCACGTGGGAGGCGCACGTTTTAATTTTAGCTTTCTGCCGCCTCCCATTTTACCACTTTTTCAATCGCATAACCTCACAGCGCTGATGAACAATGCGTAAATATGATTGTGAAATCAATCGATTCTATTGCGAATAATTACCTATCATACGTGTAGTAGGTAGATAAATTAAAACATTCTAGAAAAACACAGTGTTTTTCACAGTTGCGCACGAATGGACAATAATGCGTTCGCTCAATTCTTGAGTGAGCAATGAATGCCTATTATGAACGATAATGACATGTCCTAGAACTAGTTTTACAATCAAAGTATTTCTTTATTCGTTTTTATCATTTGCGCGTGTATTTTGTAAATGATAAGATAGTTTTTAATTGAGAAATGGTTTTTTAACCTGGATTTTCATGTGGTTTAAAAAAAGATTGTTAAATGATGTCATCCAACTTATTTGGTTTCATTTCGTTTGCAGTCATAAAAATTGTTCTCATTCAATTCTAATGCACATTTAAACAAGTGGCGCACGCGTTGTTTTTTCAATTAATTAAATTTCTAATTAATCATTCATGTTGTTAATTACCGTTTTCAGCAGTTAATATTACAGCAGAAATTTCTAGATTTCTAGAATTTTGAGAAATTCATAAAAATTCGTTGGAATTCTTTTTCTGACGACGGCCAAGTTCAGGAAAATATTATTCTTCTCGTTAATTAACGAATTCGTCGAGTTGCGTGTCAAATCATCATCAATACCATTTCCGAATGAATTGTGAATCATCGTAGTCATTAACAAATATGTGCGTGTTGAGTACTTCAAAGAATATAATGCGAAACGCCGACACGTGACTCTAAACCGCAAGAGAACGTCTTGAGGTCTCGTTTATATGCGATAATTATGCGTTTATTCAATTAGCCGAATGACTCGTTAAATGCAAAATACTACATACAAATAATTGTATTATTAATTGCGAATCAACCAATTATTACCATTATCAGAGTAAGAGTAATTACTAGTAATATTATGGCGAATTTATCATGTTTTCATTGTTTATTCAATTTCTTTTTGAAACAAGTAGCGCTGAAAATTGAAAAAACTAATTAAACAATCATTGTAAAACTTTAAGCATTACATTAACTATTGTTCCAAACAACGGTTGCTTGTTCTATTATTAATTGTTATCAGCATTGTTATCACTTAGACAAATATTATGCAAGTTAATCGCTAAGCTATATTTTTGTGAAAAAAATATTTCTAATACTCTCGAGAATAATTTCTCTTCTCCGCAAGCGTGAACGTCGTGTTCGACTGAAGGCTCTTGGTAGTCATTATTGAATCATTAAAGTATGAGCTATTCTATCTAATCATCATGATTCAGTTATGAAAACATAAATTATCGAATCAACATATTAATCATCAATCGCTGAAGAAATTCAATTATTGATTTAAGGATCAGAAAAATATGAAAATATTATGTTGATTTTGATTTATTAATCGCGAGCATTTACTATCATTTTGTTAACTTTGTGTGTAAACTTAATGAAATTTTAATTAAGTATTGTGCTTAAATTAATAAGCACAATAACTGATTGCATTTATTTAGTTGACAAATACGCAGCAAGTTCACAAAGTGAATCCTACACACATCCCGGTTTATGAGCATCGTGTGGGCACACTTTGAATACGCATTTCGATGTGACAGCATCATAAACGAGACCGCATTTACATAGATGTATCCCACATTGCCAAAAATATGATGGATGCTCGTCATTTATGTCTCACGCGCGCGAAGCCGATTCTATGAACTTTTTTGTTGTTGTTACGACAAATCACAAGTGACATCAATTAGTGACGGGTGGTTCCTGCTGCTCAAAAATGGCAAACAGGAAACGCCGAAAAACAATTTAATTACCGCGACTGCGACACGCATATTCGGAATAGACATTTTTGCGTATTTATATGATAAATTAAATAACATAGCTAGTCTATCAAATCACGATTTTAAATCTATTAAACGAATACGGAAGTCGTTAAATCTGACGAGAGGTTACTTAATGATTTCTCTTAAATGAGGTGTTTGATTCAGGCGGCCTAGAATCGTTATACCCAAAATAGGCAAGTGAATTTTGCAAGAGAGTAAATTTAAAGTCACGACCCTAAACATTGTGTCATTGTAACTAAACTAAATAGCGCAATAGTCTAGCGAATTCCGCATAAACTTTAGATTTAAATTGCCAACCCCAAACCATATGTGGCTATAGCCAAAACAATATTTGATTCAAAGAATCGTGATAAATGCAGTCCACTGAATTTCTAATTATACGTCCACAATCTTATCGAAAACGAGAGTAAGTAAGAATCACTACAAATATGTACGTATAATATGCGTTATCTTGTTAACTTAAGCAGTAGTCATACATTATGCGCCAAACATATAACCGGCAATTTCTTCGTCGCTTCATTTAATAAACTACTCATCTTGTGTATAATGCAAAATACTACAATGCGCACTCACTATTCATGTGTTTAATAATTTTACCGAGCGACTACAAAAAGCAGCATGTCCGATAATAACAATACTGTATAATATTCAATAATAAAATGCGTCGAATTGTATGATGTCATTCCCTAATTTAGCTTTGTATTCCTAGCTCAGCAACCAACCAAACAGCTTTTTCGCTGCTAATCAGCTCGCCCGTCATTTAGTGATAACAAAAGTAATGATCATACGATCAATACAATAGAATCGAATTTTTTTCGTCTTTTTACGAAGAATGAAAATATGAAAATATTTTGCAGAAGTTTTAAATCAACAATTCGTCGATGTATTGATTTAAATGATCTCAAGTCATGTTATTACGTTTTTGCGCTGTGTAACTAAAAATTTAAACAAACGTAAGTAAGACATGCACCGATGTTCATCCATTGATAACGAAATTGTCAGCATTGAGATTTAATTTACACCTAGTTATTATTAGATTGAGTATTTGCTTTACTTAAGTGTAACACACATGGCTATCTGTTTTTTCAATAAGCATTTTTGTTTGTACGCATACGATAACCTTGCAAAAATCCTTCGAAAGGCCGCAACAACTATTTTATTCTATTATTGTAATATTTATTGCAATAATTTCCTTGTTCGTTTTACTTTCGAAATAATGCATGATTAATGGCCACTGCTCTTTGTTTTATCTCCTGTAATAATAGCTTATTCGATTATTTCAACTCCTCTACTCGTGAAGCCAATGCAAAAAAATGTTTGTTTAATTGAACATGTTTTAAAAGTAAAAGTTTAGATAAGTTTACTTTAATTTCTTTTTGAAACGATTCAATCGAAGTAGAGTATTTTTAATTCAAACAAAAACTTTGTGGAATTTTCAAACAAATGGATGAAATTATCCAAAGTGAAGAAAAGAGTTGAATAGATTTCTTGTATTTGTTACTATAAATCGAGGTGCACCTCAAACACGAATAAAGCTAATAAAACGCTGTTAAACGTGCAATGTGTATTGACTGGCGCGATATTGAGCCGTGTAAATATCGATGATGTCATTTAACATTCTGTTTGAGAGTTGAGAGAGTTGTTCGTTCGTTCGCCTGCTTCATTTTCTATCTTTTCAAGCCGTTGAATACATTTACATTGTGCCTACGTTTTGAGGTTCATTGAGGTTCACTATAAAATTAGTTCATAACTCAATGCAATGATTACGAAAATTCATTTTTCAACTTTAAACTAAGTATCAATCAATATTCGTTCTAGAATCTATGCCATTATTATCGACGTCACGAAATGACAAATTATTATTATCAGTGGTGTTGTCTCAAATTTAAAATTTGTTGACTAATGTTTCCAATAAATAAATTATTTAAAAACCCTTTCGCCCGATATTAATCAAATGACGATAAGAATCATAAAGATTATCGAAAAAAGTGTGTAATTTGAACTTTTCCATATTTAGGCACACGTGAGATAAGTTATCTGTATAAAAATAGTAATTATCAGGAGGGAAGTAATTACGCGTAAAAATAAGTTCTAGACATTTGGTCTCTCCGTAAAAAAATTGTAAAGGAGTAATAAAATGTTTTAATGGAATAAAAATTGAATTTTTAAGTGACTTATTGTATGGCAATTGTGATTTTGATTAGCGCTATTATTGGATAACGAGTTTATGCAACAATTGGCATTGTTCGGCCAATTTTATGACAGATTGCTAGCGAATGCAATACGGGTTATCACCGTTATGTGGCGAGACGCGAGTCGACTCGTGCAATAAATAAATGCGGGAATGTGATTATAACAATAAGCGATGCAAGAGATAAACAATAATATGACAACTACATTTGGCTGGCGCACACGTTTTGTACTGGGCATTAATACACGTGCACATCGAATAAAGTGCAACGTGCTTGTTGGTGTACTCGTTTAATGTGATGTAATTGTCAATTACGATTCGTTATTCGCGCGCACGTTTTTCACACATTTATTATTTAATTAATATGCATGTCATAATACCAAATGGAAATAAATGCTTAACCCATTTAGGGGTACTTACCGGTCTTATTCTCGTAGTACAACTTGTAGCGAATGCTGAAGAATGTTCCTTCATGTGTGCCTTCATTAGAACTCTGTAACAATTAAAAAAATATAAATTAATAAAAGAACAATATCCTAAAATTTACTTTAGCACATTCAGATATAGCGACACAATTTAAATTTTTAGTTTATCACACTATGGGTATCTTAAATTGTAACTTTATGTATAGCGACGAGTTTCATCACATGTCTTACAATCTCATCAAAAGCAGATCGATCGCAGATAAATCGATCGAATCAACGAAGATTTATCTAAATTTCTTATCTTATATTGCAACAATTTATAATCAGTAGGTAAGAGATATTTTGTTTATTTATGAGCGTTAGATAGTTGGCAATATGAAAATTTTCGGGTTTAGCGATACTCATTGAAAAATGATTTGATGTTTACTTCTTAAAAAGAAGTTGATCACACGACTATTCTTGCCAATGTCATTGTATTGAAATTCGATTGATTTTTAATCAATTGATGTCAAGATCAAATTCTCAAAGTAACTTTGCTATAATTAGTATTCATAGAGAATTGAATTGAATCGAATTAAACACATAGTTTGAGGAAAATACCGACAGACGCCTCGATTTGCAATAGAGCGCAACAAAATATTTATAGAGCACGCATATTTTTAGCCATCAAAATTGTACACATCCGAAAATATTGGCAATATTTGAGCGAAGCGTGCACATTGTGCGCACATTATTAACTAATTCGGTAAAGGTAAACAATATACTAAATCATGTCATGTGTGTCTGCTTTGAAGCAGCGAATCTTTCGCGATCAATTCAGCTACAGCGAGAAGCCGAATTGTTGTTTTGGCATAAGTAGACTTAGACGAATAACGAGTATGTTAACGAGCATAGTTATAAGTCAATAGAACGGATGCGCATTAAATGACGAAACACGACACTTCCGTGCTGCTTCCTCTTCACAAAAAAAAACATGAGTTATAAATATACGTCAAATACACGTGAAATTTCGTAAACGAAAATTACGTAGGCAGGTGTGTGGTGCACGTGTCAAGTTGGCGTAAAATACGCAACTATCATCTTTGGTTTAATTCCGTCTTAAATATCGGTCAATGACTAATAAAACAATTGTGCACATATCGAGACGACGAGGAGATAATAAATGAATAAACAATAATCGAGCTGCCGCACAAAACATAAAAGATCATTGTGCAAAATTGCAACAATGAATGCAATGGCAAGAAATTCCCACAGTACCCGAGTTACTTCTTATAACTAATTCACTGATAAGCGCAAAGCTCAAAACAGCTTGAATTACAAAAATGTGCTTTACAACTCAAGGAACAATGTTCTTCTGATCAACTGTCAGCGTCAACTGCACCAGTTGAGTCATGAACACGACGAAATTCAAGAAGAATCGCAACAAGAATTATAGGAATCTCTATAACTTCCTGTGTTTTTATTTTATGACTGCGCATGTTAGATTATTTAATACCTATTATTTGTAATTGAAAACTTGCTTTAGTTACCTTGCTATTTGAGATAAAAAATCAATTAATAAAAAGATCACATCATTGAAATTACAGTTAATTTTGTAATACTTTTTGAGATAAAGAATGGGCCGGCTAAAAACTCAATTGAATATTAGAAAATTGATAATTACTATCACAAATTATACAGAAGAGGTTCGCGACTACGAAATTATTTTGATGATTGTGGATTTGATTTCTATTGAATATTATGAATCACAAATGACGTTTGTAGTCCTTCTTGTTTTTCTATAAATTTTTCATCAGAGATCATCATCTACGAGTTGCGGAAAACATGAATGAATAGTAAACTTATTCGTTACGTGCGCAATTATCGCAACTAAACACGCCAGAGTAATAATAATAGTGTTAGCACGTAGTGGACAAAGTGGTGTGGAAGATAAACGAATGCACATAACATGTTCATATAAAAGTACGAATGAAGGTTTCTGGAGCGTTCAGTCATGAATGGTGCTCAGATCGTACCATAACTACTGTAATTTTATTGTTCTAAGCAAGCACGTCATCTAAGTAGCTAATAGTGTGTTAGTGAATTAATTGCATTTAATTATAAGCGTTGTCATGTATCATATAATCAATCGTATTACTTTGGATTTTGTTGATCTCATCGCGTATTCTCGGTAAGTTTTTTACCACTTTACCACTTTAATACTAATTATCACATCCGCGTATGCGTCTTAAGATTTGGATGCAGGTAGTTAATGTCATTCATTCAAAACGAGCGAAGCTAAGCTACCGAAAACTAAGGCTGAATAACAAATTATTTCGTAAACTATTACTGCTCAATGTCATAAATTACTGTATAATTACTATTCATTGATTTTGTGCGCGTTCAATTTGATAGATATCGTGAAATTGCTAATTAATTAAGAAGAAGCTGGTACGTAATTAAAATTATGATGTAAGCTAATTAAATTCTCAATTAGTTTTCACTTACGCTTTCCGTTTTAGTTGGAAACGTAATAAGTAGTACTAAATGTTGCAATTACATAAAATACCTAAATTTAACTAAACACAAACCGCGTAGGTGATGAATGTGTACATGGGACATTTATTATAACTATACTTTTTGTATTTAATATTCCAAGTGCTTGCTTGCTTGGCCCGCACTCGGTGGTTTTCAAATCGTTTCGCGTCCGATGACGATGATGATCTCATCAACAAACGCGACCGCATCCAGTCGAGAGGCAAGCACGCGCACTCTTAGCTTTTCTTCCTTCTTTCACGCTTTCTTTTTAATTTATTTATTGCCGATCTGCCAACTGCCGTAGTAAAATGCAATTTCCTGTACTTACTTCTAATGTGAATAACTACAGTACATTTCGATTATAACAATTTGTGAATAACTCAACAAATTGATTCGCAAAAAGAACAGGTAGATTAGAAACAGGGATTTCAAATTAATTTCTAATATTTGCTCGAAGAACTAAACATCTTCAGACGTTTTAACTGCTAACCATTAGTCGCTATATCCGTATGGAATTACCATGAATTAATTATCAATATATGATTAAAATACACGCAGAGTCGAGTGAAACCGAGAAGATTGGTTGCTATGACCAAAAAGTAGTTATTAGTGAAATCCACTGTATGTATTATGTTGCGGTCATCGCCGAGAATTGACTCGCGAACGCCTATTCGGTAAATATAAAAGCATTGCGATGTGCTTTTGTCTACCTATCGCACTCACGAATGAATGCAAACGCAATGCATTTGTTGTTGCTATCATGCATTCTTAACCTATGCATTTAATGGGGTGTTAGAAATGTCAGAATGCATTCGATGATTAGGTCATTGTCGTTCTCGCCAGGCGGTCGCGACAATTTAGATTCGAGATTCTCTTGCTACCCATAATCCGCCCGTTTGGCTATTATTGTTTGATTCAACGAAGAGACCTCACTGTACGTCGTAAAAGTTTTGCCTTGCATCTCAGGCGTCTGAATCACGACTAAAATTAACTTTGCCCGCTCGTTTTTTGTTGATCGACGTACGGGACGGTCAGACACGGCGCTGACGGTCGAAAATTCAGTACGAAAATAATGCGCGTTCTCCGCATGGCAATGCACCCGAAACCTTCGCGTCAATCCAAAAACAACAATTTAAATGTCAAAATAATGCATATTTATTAATCGCACAAATCACGATTATCCTACACGTACGTGCAATTCGCGGCGTTTGGATGCATGCCAAATAATGCGTATTCTTTTGTTACACTTTGCTTTCGATTACCTAAGAACGATCATTTATTATTACGGCCGAACCGCACAGCTGAATTGCTTGGCATAGATAAAAATCACCCCGGTAATAGGTAGCCTAGTTTCCTAATAGAATTTAGGCGCGCACTCGGCGCGGGTTGGGTTAATTTAATGAGACTTGACCACAGACGACCAGATTAGACCAGACCAGACGAGACATACTAGGCCAACCGAATTAAATTAGAAGCAATCATTAGGTGCTTCAAGTACTACTTGTCTGCTAATTTTATGCACTTTGCATTCAGTTCATTGAGATTGTGTCTGCGAATTTGCGTATTACACAACTTGTCCTAGCCGCAAATACACGACGACGACGATGACCATTGAGCGGTCACTAGATTGGCTTAAAATAGTCATTAATGAGTAGTGTAATAATTGAATTGGCGAAATGTTTATTGAAATTTAACCTTGATTCTAAGTGCCTCTCCAGCTCCCAGCTGATAAAAAGGTCAAGAAATCAATGAATCAATATTTGCGGGCATTCTACGTCGCGCCATCCGTCAATGACCATCTGGAATCGTGCCAAACATTTCCAGAAGTCGTAACAAATATGCGCATGTTAAACATTCAACGTCATATTTCGGTGGTGTTGTTCCTGCTCGTTATTTACATGTTAAACGTCAGCGCAAGGTGATTCTCTGTCCATGTTTAAATACACCATACTTATTTACTTATTTTAAATGCAAACCGCATATTCACCCAACCAGCCAACCGTATATTGTTATCTTATCATACGTCTACCTCGCAGCGTGTACATTCTGAGGCCCGCGCTTCCCAATAATCAATTCCAAACAGTTCGCAGTATGTATCTCGACGTTTCCAAGCTAAGCGCAATTGTTCGCAAGTTTTCCTCGCGTTGTGCCCATCATGTATTTGTTGAGCATAAAACTACTTCTACATTCGCCCGAATGGTTGGTCAATCGCATAAATCGCAAAGTGATCTTTAAGTAATTGCGGTGTTGATTAATTGTGTGTTTGTTTTGTGTTGCAGGGAAGTGCACGATGCAATTTGTGGACGATTCGGACGCCTACAAAGGCAAATCCCTGGCAAGGTGCTCCAGGGATTGTTCAATGATATGAAACTCTACGTGTCGGGTGCGCAAGGTGAGTTTAAATCTAAATAATTCGAAGAACAGGTTTCTCTGCCTGACTGCAGTATAGGCAACATTTTACGCGTTGTACAAGATGTAAACACAACTTATAACCTCTTGGTTCCGCTATACGAAGAAGTAACATCTGTTATTTTCCATGCATCACCTAAACTAAATGCATCACGTTACTCTTAGTCGTCTTAATATAAGTACCTTTAATATTAATCAAATGCTGCTATTCAAGTAAGGTAGTTTATGAAATATTCCAACTCATTAAATGATTCACTGAAGCCATAGATATTGATTGTTTGTATTGTACTTTTGCAGTGGACAAGATGATTCAGTGTGCCAGGCAAAGCAAGCATGTGAGCAGGTGTAATGCTAGCTCCCAATATCTAACCTTTGGGGAGGTGTGCTTCATTGCAAGTGCTATCCGGGATATGCAAAAATCGAAACACAGAGATCAGATACAAAGACATCATATACAGGAACAACAACAAAAAGAAAATAGTAAGTTGTGTTGTAAATTTAAATGTCTTTTGGAAATGTATCTAAAATACTCTATCAAATTTCAGAATGTCCTGATAATTATGAAGTATTCTTGGGTGGCTCATGTAACCCAACAACATGGAGAACAGATACTGCAATACCAGAGCTACAAAGACATGGCATTTCCTACTACAATCCAGTTAGTGATTAAAATCTAATCAATTTTGCAATATACTCATTGTATGCACATTTTAGCAAGTTTCTAGCTGGGTCCCTGAGCTAGTTGTACAGGAAAACAATGCTAAACAGTCAGCCTCTCTCTTGCTGTATGTGGTTGATAGCCAGACAAGAAGTACAGCAGGAATGATTGAAGCCGCCTATTTAGTGGCGTCAGGTAGATGCGTTGTATTAGTTGCATATCCATACAAAGAAGGCCAAACAATTATGGATGAACCAATCACTCACAGGTAATTCAACAATTTCTTCAACATTCACCCCCCATTCAAACTAAAGTTTGCTTCTTATACAGTGAGTATTTGGACTTGACGCATGGCCAGACAAGTCTTTTAGCATTAGTCAAAAGCCAAGGTGTAAAAGTTCACACCACTCTTGCGCCTGCATTGCAATGCACCGCGAATATTTTACGGAATGGCAGCACAAACGGAATGACTGCTGATGAACAAGTTACTTATAAATTAAGGTAATATCAAAAATTCTTAAGAGAAACTGGCAATTAATGAAATGCTTTTTGCTTTTTTAGGAAATTACGCGAAGTATTTGACTCGCTGGATTCGCACCGGACCGGCGAGATCAGTTTAAAGAGCGTCGTAGAAGCCTATCACCGACTGACAAATAAAACGATAGACGTACGATCGCTGTGCGATTACCTGTGCATCAATCAGCGCGATTCAAGCGCAACGCGAATCTCATTTGATCAGTTCTGCGTACTGGTCGCCGAATTTAGTATCGACGAAGAAGTGGGCGTCGGCTGTGAATCGTTTGCGACGACCGATGGTAATACTCTTAGTTTATACACGCGGATGCTCGCTACATTACAACGGAGATTTACTAATACTCTATCATACTGCATAGGTATAATGGCTTCTTTAACATATTCGACTAACGCGTGTATTACAATTGTACTAACAAACAAACAAACAAACTTTCGTCTTGCGTGTCAGCTAGACTCATAACTTTTCTGTATCTATTATTATAGAGTGGTTTAAGAAACAATCATCATCGAACAATATCGCCCATTGCAACGACATTAAGTTAACGAAAACGACCCTACCGTCGAAAGATTGTGATAGCATATTCGATATATTTCTGGGAGGTTCGCGAGCCGCGAACGAATGGCGTACTCAAGCGGAATCTCTTCTGCAAGCCGAGAATCTTACATACTCTCAGCCATCGACAATCAATGTACCGAACAGTGCACAAGAAAACGCCGTCCTACAGTGGAAAAAGCCGATGGACAATAGCCGCGTGCTTTTATTCTACATTACGAAAGACTTGCGGTCCTTAACGAGTATGATACTGGCAGCGCATTACATCGGTTTGGAACGTGACGTTGTTCTATGCATTGAGTATTTACCGAGTGAAGATGTTGAGATCGATGGCGAAATAGTAAGTATTACAATAATGCAATTGAGAGTTCATGATTGAAATTGTTGCTTTCGTTTTGCAGCTTACGAAACAAGCGCTTAAAGACTATAACCGTGGACGTGTCTATCTGCACGATTACGCAAAAAGTAAGCAAGTACCAGTATTTGATAACATCACGCAAGCATTACAAGCGGCGGTTGACAAGTGTCGCAGCATACGCGAATGACATCGCATTCGGCGCAATTCAACGCTCTGGTTGATGTTTATGGGTTTTTGCGTGCACGATTCGTACAAGGATGATGATGAATGCTCTCTGAATTGTTCAAATAGTTATTTTTATGCACTTAAGCAACAGCCTCTGTGAGTGCTCGTTGGTGATGATTCCACAACAAAATCGCAAATATTGATCGATTGACAAATACGACGAACGCGCATACACATGCACTTTCGTGCAAGTAATTGTCGCAATCGACTCGAAGCAAAAATGTATGTTTGACTCGCATACTACAACACATTACATTACAATTATCGAAACAAGCGCATCACATTTGTACATATATATCGCATTTTCAGGAAAATTACTTGTGTTGAAGTTTATGCCAAACTTGAGTAAATGAATTCAACGATGCGTTTTCACGACACAACGTATTTGCAAGTCAAAACCATTGCGCTTTGGTTGTGATTCTAGAATTTCTCATAATATTTGTTAATGCAGCACACATTTTTAATAACTGTTAGCGCCTTTAAATCTTAATCAAACCGACCTCGTCAATGTTGAGTTTTAGCATATCAATTTGAAAAGCGTCAATAATTGAACGAAAAAATAATCATAATGATATGAAAACCTAAGTTTATGCAGCTTTTAGTTTAATACGACTACAAATATTTGCAAATTTGTTCAAGTTTAAATTCTTCAATTTCGTCGTAAACGTTTCAAATGTTTTTCTTCTTTGTAAACTATTAGTTTTGTTTTTTATTCATAGTACAAATAATTTAATGTGTAAGAGATAGTAATCATTTAATAGCACCAAACTGGATGATGTAAATGATACGGCACTAGTTGGTTAAATTAATTGTCTCTAGTTGATTATTATCTTGTAAATAACAAACAGCAACAACGCCGCGCGCGATTACGAAACAATCACAATTATAACTGTTGGTCGTGAATCAATTCATCTTGTAATGTGTACTAAACTAATCTATTCATTCGCATATTTATAAATTAATAACTAGATTATTAAGATTTGTTTGATTCTGGCAGCAGTTATGAAGCGAGACTGTAAATTTTTTCATAAATTATTCTAGTATATGTTATTATTAATTTAGATTTACATGTGCTAATTCAATTCAATTATTTGTTTATCTATAAGTCTTTCTTTTTATATACTCATTAGTCTATAAGTTTATCAAATCAAAAACGGATACATCAACTCAAAAATCACTAAACTGTTTAATATATGAATCTTTAATGAAAACATGTGGTAGTTTGTTATGCATGGATTGCTTATCTGGCGTCTGATAAAAACAGAATTTAATCTCATTTGTTTTCAATCCCTATCCCACAGAATAAATACTGCTAACTGTCATGTCATGACAATTTTAATCGTACGCTATTTGCATTGGTTTTTAATACGAGTAATTCAAAGAAATAAGTTGAAATAATGAATCTAAAGGCAACAACTGGGGAACTCATGCGGTCTAATAAATTGAGTATCCAAACGACTGGTACTCGTGGATCTTCCATGTCAATGTTAAGCGTATTACGAAGAGGAAATTACAAAAAATTCCTCAAAACCGTGAAATTTTACATTTTTGTACGAAATTTAAAGCGCAGTTGTATCTATTGTTTGATAATTTCTCTGCCATATTTTAGGGATCCGAATATGAAGCATATAGCAAACCAAATGTCTCCATCAAGGCTTTTCTTATCATTATAATGAATTTGCACATGAGCCTTCGGTTTTTTTGTAATTACATCGATTTGACATTAACATGGGGTGGAGGTTAATATCAGCATCATTATCTCCAGATGGCAACTTTAATAGTCACATCAAATTTTAGCCTTTGTCTTTATCGTATTCACTTTTGTAAATGTTGTGATTGGTAGTACATTGGCAGGGCTTTATTCGTTTCTTGGAATGGCTGGCAATCGTACCTTTTTGAATTTCTGGGATATGATGCCGTTTTTTCAAGGAATTTCGTACAGCCTAATTCTGCTCGAAATATTAATAATCGCTGAGAAAGTTCTCATTACAACTCACGCCGCCGAAGAAGTATTTAGCAAATTTGAACATTTAAGAGACTTTGACAATCAAGAACCTGTTGTATGCAATAACAGCAGATACGAATTTATTCCTGGTACTGGAATGCAAATATTTGCGTATAACAACATAGATACACGTATATTTACGAATTTTAGAACCGAAAATAGTCGGTTAGTATTAGTTACGGCCATTTTACTTATGGTTTTAGTCTTGAGAATCATTCAGTTCAAATATTATCGCTATTTTGCAATAGTGATTACAGTAATCTTTTATGGAATATTTATAATTGCAACTGTTGTTACAATATTCATATCTCACGAGCCAGCAAAAGTACTAATATTTCCGCCATTCACTGAACATTCCCACTACATTGAGGTATTCCTCATCCTAGATACAATTCCAAGAAACAAAATATTTTAATCTTCTACATGTTTCCAGGGGCTAACACAAATTATTATATTCGCGATTGGCGATTATCTACCGTGTCATTTAATTACCATAGGATTTATTATGGAAGATGACCGAACAATACTGACTAAAATTTGGTTATCAGTTACGATCAAGTGCTTTATAGCTTTCTGCTTGCTTTTCATGATACCAACTATCGCGGGTGATTTTCGAGATTTAATTAGATTGGATCGCGATGATTGTCTTCAAATTTCTGGTAAATTTAAACAAATAATTAACCATCCCCTTAAAACTTGGAATTCTAGGTGTTTATTTTCTATTTGCGATGCTTCCAAAAGTGATTAGAAGTTATTTGCATTGGGAAGTATCCGTTCGTATTATTTACTTCTTTAGTACATTATTTTATGGTGTTTGCAACGTACTTATTAGAATGGATTTATTCAACTTCGCAATATCAAATCAAAAAATGTTTTACTTCCGATATCGCAACATTGTCTTCCTCGTGGTATGGATCATATGCAGCTCTTTCACCGCGGTTTTTACAGTACATGGATTCCCGTACTTCTTCTACTTTATCAATTTTCGATGCTATTTCTACGTGAGGTTTCTTATAATGGCTATGACCACATTAGCCATTGCAATATATAATTTGGAACGCATTAACGGCGATTATCGCTTCATTTACAGCGCGTCTTTCAGGCTAGTGAATTTAACGAAAGTACATTTCATGTTTTACTTTGTAAGTTTATCAAACAAACTTTATTCGTATTTGCCTAAATATCTGACTTTTATAGGTGGTATTCGTGACCGTTGTGCTTAATTTGCTCACAGAAGAGGAGCCTCGACCGCAAGACCATCATGTTTCGTATACAATTATCATTACTCTATGCCTAATACCATTAAGTTATGGCGTATTTACATGCTCGCAAATAAAATCGGTAAATCGGTGTGATAATGTGTAAAAATGTGATTAATCGCGTAAATTACAGAAATACCATGGTCTTTGTATACCGAGTCCTACTTGGGGTTCTTTACACACTGCGGTACGAACTCAGCGTCGAAGCAAAGCCAATCGAACAATGTACACGTACAGAATGAAGGGGCAATGTGCTCATAATTGTTTAATAGGTCATCCGGCACTCAAGAGAAAAATTGAGAAAGACAAAGAAATACAAGATACAATTAAACGATGGTATAATTTCATTTCCACCGATTCTGTTGAATCTTTATAGATTCAATGATCGTCAAGTATTGAAATTTAATGCTTACTAAATGGCATAGTGTATCATCGATGGATGAACACAATACCAGTTAGAGACAGGTGGGTGCCGTAGTGGGAGCAGGTTTCCTCTACCACTAAGCACCATTCCACCGAACAACATTCTACTTCCACCGCCAGTGAGTGACTCAACGAACAAGTGCGCTCTTTGATGACGAGAAACATTGCTCAACATGAACGCTGACCAGTGCGGAATAATTGTTAATAGTTCACAATAATACTCATTAAACTATTCGTTTATCGTTCAGGCTTTTGTTATAAAGACGCAGCGCAATGGGGAATAATACTGCAAACTTTCTAATCACATTTGTGTTGTTTCTTGTGTGCATCGCATCGAGTAAGTTTGTACTGGGCGTTGTTTCAGTGTTTGTTGTTTGTATTTGCGGTCACCGTTGGCATGCCAACATTGGACACACCACATTGCGTCTTGCTGGTGTATCAAACTGGCAATATTTAAATTTAACATTGCGTACAATCAACAATTATGATTCATTTGTTTACTTGTTTAAATTCGTATCAAGTTTGATAATAGTTCATTGTTTTTTCTGCAGTTGTGCTTTGCCTGGATATGCAAATGCAATTTAATAAAAATCCAGAGAACTTTGAGCACTCTAGAGCCGAGAATAAAAATTGATTTTACTTGAAATACGGTAATGGCACGCACGCACAAAGTTATTCGATTCAAAACATGATGATTACGTTCCGTACATATGCTCATCATGGCTTTATCACGCAACTGCGAAACGTGCAAAATTGAAATGCAAATGCGCCGGGTACGCGATTGGAACAAGGTGGATGAAGACACGTCGACCCCATCACCAAATCGTTCGTCTGAAACTCTATGAATAATTCACTACAACTGTGCCTACCATTAAAGCACCTATACAAAGTGTTCCCTTTTTTTGTTTTTTATCACCGGTAATCTCAAATTGTAAAACTATCCAAATTCAGTAAAAATTTTCCGTATGATAAGAACTAATTTAGTCCAATTAAATGCGCGCGCCAATTCGAAAAAATGCTTACAACGGCTTGGCAAACAGCCAAAGCACAAGTGGATTAGTAGTTAATCAATACATACATTTGATATGAAATTCAAATTCACTAAACGCATTGTAATTGTGAAGCCAGTGGCGAATGAGACTAATCACGCGTTATGAAAGATTAAACATACCAATTAACGTATCTATTCTACTACTAGCATTGGCAATCAATTGTTATCGATGCACGGGCACAGAATCATCGAACCCATTTCAGTGCAATGAATGGTTATCCAGTGACAACGACCTGGAGCCAGAATCATGCGATGACGTATATGGGGCCACTTATTGTGTAAAACATACAGGCCGATTCGAAGGTACAATTAAAAGGGATAAAGACAATCGCATAATGGACTGCATTACTAATAAACGCATCTAACGGCCTACTATCTCTATAACTTATAACACATGTACTAATTCTTCAGCAAGATTCATTTCATTTGTTTACTAACAACACATTTCTTAGCTTTGGGAATTAACTGCTACCAATGCTCAGCCGCAAAGACTTTGGACTGTTCTGATGGCATGATTCACATGGGTGGATTGGAACCACAAAACTGTTCTCATCTTTTTGAAGCCCAATATTGCATTAAATCAACGGGCTTGGATGGTAAAATGGGTTCTTTAATGCATGTTAATCATTTCCCTATAGCTTTCTAGTCTTGATCATTTACCCTCTTAATTATAAAGTGTGATTTGATGAAATGTTCATATATTTTGTATCTTGCAGGAGGAATTGGTACTAAACGATTCTGTTCCTCATTGGACTTGGGTAATTATTGTAATTATGTTCGACAACCAGGTGATATATTAAAAGAATATCGAACATGCATCTTCACATGCACTGGAGATGGATGCAACTCATCAGTTAGCTATAAGCCAAAATTTTATTTCACTCTAGGAGCACTTTGCATAGCTGTGCTGATCTCACACTATATGCGTAAATAATTAGAAACTCCTTAGTCTTAGCAACTGCCAAACGTACTTTAACTTGTAAATATTTCTACTTTGTTCTGACTAAGTTAAAAGCACAACATTCCTCTTTTGTTATCTGTAATATCAACAAGTTTCAAATTATTGCTATATTCATAAGAAGGTATGAATAAATAGAAGATTTAGACGAAGAGTATGTGTCAGTCATTCTTCTTGTTCGTATCATCAACTGCCTGAACTTCTTCAGTTTCAGTAACAGTTGTGCATTCAATTGACAAATGTTCTTTATCCTCCTGCAGTGCTTTTGCTGTTTCTTCCTGATATTCCCGTTTCTCAGGATCTTCATCTTCATCATCCTCCTCAACAGACTCTTCCTCAGAGGTTTCATCATCTTCTTTCTTTTCATTATCGCTTTCAGAATCATCTTCTTGGTCTTTGTCATTTTCAGACTCTGACTCTGATTCACACTCAGCACTTCGTTTCTTTTTGAGCTTGCGACGTATAGCAACCATGCATTTCAGAGTTTGTACGAAAACATTGCGATCTTTTGGTTTACGTCGTGCGATAGACTTTTTATTTCTTTCGGAAATTTCCCATTTGAGTAGCCACATGTTAAAGCTAAAGTCATCACGAATTGGAAACAGAGAGCATTCTACAACATTATCAGCACATTTTCTTGGATCCTTAATATTCGCATGTTTAATCCAATGCTTAATGTATTTGTAGAGTGGCTAAATAAATTTTAAGTCGATGTTTAGTACAAGTTAGTTATGAGAAAGTAAGTAAGTAACTTACACTAGCCATAATTTCTGCCACCCACCAGAGAATCAAGTTTATGCATAACAATGTCACAGAAGAAGATAAATTGAAAGCCAATGGGGCTATCAAGAAACCTGGGATAATTATGATATGAATGCATACACTAAAAGAGATCAATTATAACTAACTGTTTAAGAATTAGTAAGAAGAATATTACAATAAACCCATTGTACCCATAAATAGCCAGTAAAGCTGTGGACAATTCTTGTCCAAAATGCAGCCAAGACATCTCATTAAATTGTTAACAAATTTGACTAAGCTTACTAAAGCCAAGAGGTAAATAAACATTTCTGTCTGCCTAAAAGGTAATGAGTGTTAGTCATTATCCCATAATCAATAAAGCTCGAATGTACCTGCTGTATAGTGTCGTGATGGGTAGCATTGTCAATGTAAGCAAGCTTAAACAGCTATGATCATAACCAAATTTTATTGTAGTCCAAATGAGAGATTGGAAGAAAAATGTACCAGTTAACCCCAGTCCCATTGAAATATGCAAAGGTATGCTGCCACCAGCCATTACAAGATTGGTTCGGTAGACTATTGTGCCAAGACAGTATAGAAAAGCAGTGCCAAAGAAACCACAGTACCATAATGCATTCAGCATTCTAATCCGCATAAATAGTTTGTACTGCATCTTTCTCAGTAATATCTACAAATCAATCATGATAGTTGTATGCATTCAGCACGTGTGGATACTCACATTGAGATACGAGTCAAATAAGTAATGAAGAATTAACCACATAGCAAAAACCCATGTCAAAGCATTGCCCACACTATTGCTATAATATTTCCCAAAATATTTGTCTATCATCCGAGGAATACACGTTAATTCGGTACTGAAGAACATGTTCATGTAATAGGACATGGCTGGAAGCCAGATGACAACCGAAAGAATTCAAGAAACGACTCTATGCTCATGGACCTACATAGCGTTTGTACCACGAGGTATTTGCACTATTAATAACACCGATTGTGAGGTTAGTCAACATTAAGAGTGAGAATCTTTTCGAAGACGAGAATCAGATACGATTAGACTGACGTTCACTTAAAGTGTGCTTCAGTATGCTTTACTAGGTATTGGACTTGCTGTATAGAGCTATTGGCCCTCAGCTAAACATATGTTTATGACAGCAGAAACTGATTGAATAAACCACGATTTGTTTTACCAAATAGATATACAATGTATACAATGCAAGGTACCAACTTGTACGTACAGAAGATGAACGTGTTGATGAACGTACAGAAGATTGTACAAAAGCTTTTTATCGCATAATCGATTATTATGGTATGT
Source organism: Aleochara curtula (assembly GCA_963978815.1). NCBI lineage: Eukaryota > Metazoa > Arthropoda > Insecta > Coleoptera > Staphylinidae > Aleochara > Aleochara curtula. The sequence continues at coordinate 8,136,207 of OZ022221.1, read as the reverse complement.
ACTCCATTCGGCTGGAGAATACATAACCTACGCTTGATAATACTATTTCACCAGTTCGGTGTAATCAACATACGGTATAAAGAAATATCGCGAATTAACAATTAGACATATCCGACGCTTAATGCCGAGCCAACATGGCGTCTGCCAACATAGATGTTACAATTGCACTTGCAATCGCATTTGCGTATCTAACCAATCCTTATCAGACAGTGCATATAATGCATTTATATAACCTGTACATATAACAGCATTATCAGTGCTGGTTGCCGGTTGAGTATGGATGATATATTATTGTGATTAGAGCTCGTGTGTATTGCGCGTTATCTCCGAAAAGGGGCTCTCTTGGCGCCATTTTTATGCAGTCGCGAAAGCCGAAATCTATCAATCCGCAAGTAGTTATACCTGTACGCCTACCGTATTACCCACATGTGATAAACATCTCGTTGTATCGATGATTGTCGCAGCGCAATTATGTTTAAATAATAAATAAAGAGTACTCACATTTATGCTATCTTAAGGAGGCACTTGGATTCTAACCTTGAACACCTGTTGACTCTACGAAGCACTGCACTATACTACAGTGCGTCAGTGCATACAGTGTGAGTGGTCAACGTGAACAACAGGTTGCATGCATTGCGTGCCAAAATATGTGTACTAATCTGTTTGTTTATAGATAACGCACTTGCTATTGGAAAACCAATTTAAAGCCAAGTCTTATTACAGAGCAATAACTGATACAATTATTGTAATAAATTAAAAATGACAATTTCATCTCTTCAGAGTTTTCTATACCTAATCTGTGCTAATATATGATGCAATGCGAAAATGTCGAGTTCTTAAGCGATTATCAACATGACAAAGAATCTGACAACGCAAAGGTGCATGCAATGCTATGCATTTTAAGTATGTGGCATTTACAGTTGTACTTTTTTTGTACACGAGCATTTATTTCTAAACTTTACACAATAATTTCTATGCACACGATTTAACGATGTTCTTTAGCAAAGTCCTTATTGTCTCCAAGTGTAGCTTTCCTGAAGCACATTCGTCAAAATTGCATGTAATGCAATGCATCATTAAATCGTTATAGTCATTATTTATTGTCTAGAACTATGTATTGTGAAATCCAGTTTTATCCATGCAAAAATGATTTTTTTGATAGTCATATAATACTATTGTTTTGCAGAAAAATATGTGCATTACTTAAATCAGAGTTTAATTCAAGAAAACGCGAAATTCACTTAAAACTTACTGAGATGTTGATTGTTTAGAATAATCTTATTATGGTACATTAACCTTTCGAGATTGTGATGTTCATGTTTAAATTTTGACCTTAACTTTTCTTTCGCCACATTGAAAATGCGTAAAGGAACGTAAGGTATAATGCAATCGAATGATCTCCCATTTGGGTCGAGGTAAACGAAATTTACAATTCAGAAATCGAATTGTGTTTCCAAATAATGTTTGAATGCATTTTTTTTTCGTTTGAATCAAACTGATTTTTTATGAAATCTTCACATTGAAAGCAATTAATCTTTGGCGCTCTCTTCATGTGATTCTTTAAGCAATCTTTAATTTACGCTCGCTCACGTCTTAACATTTTTGATGTTAGTCATGATGTAACAAGTGTCGTTATGTGTACATTTGCGATGCATGAAAATTATATTGAAAGCTTAAATCTATTGCGATAGATGATATTTAAAGACGTATTAATGATCTTGATGAATTTTTAAGCAATCTTTAGTCGTCAGTCTTCGACTACTTAAATGTTGTAACAGGTCTCGTTTTCTTTTCGTAAAGTGGACTTGGTCAAGTTTACAAATTAAGAAAATAAGTTTTATGTTTCGCAAAAGAATATTTCTTCATGTCTGTATGTATTTTCAATTTGATAATGTTTTGTTTTTATGATGAGGATAAGTTTTTGTTGAATTTTGCACACAATGCACAATTGCAATACTGATTGCAATAGTAACAATAACCATTACCTAGTTATGGCTTAATATTAATTAATGTGCAGTCATCAATTTGTTTCTAAACCAATTAAATCAATATACAGCGTGTTTTGAGCATTTAATTACACGTTATGCGTAATTAGGTGTTGAATTAACTGAATAGTAAGTGATTCAAAACACTTGGTAAAGCACTGGATGGAAAATTTGCTTGTAAAGCTAATGAGTAATTAAAGTCAACCAAAAATATTAAAATACAATGAAATTGCTATCAATTAGACATCCACGTTCAGAAGTCATTTGTTGAATTGTTATTTATTTGTGTTTAGCAAATTGTAAGTAAATAATTCCAGAAAAGTTGTTGGTGACGTGCGACTTAAAAGGTGCGAGTGGCTGACAAGACGGAAAGTCATTAGTTCAAAATCATTTATGGGTGAGCGTCATTTATTTGGAAGTATTTTAGTGACGTTAATTTTAGTTTAACTAGTTTGATGCACCTTTCATTAGGTGTAGCATCAACATATTGCTAATAGAAATAATATGTGGTTCTAATACGAGACTAGTTGTTGTTTAAATATTTTAAACTTATTGGTGACAACGAAGAATCGAAGAAAGTGAGAATTTCCAGAAGAATCTAACACCAAAAACAAGGTACAGTTGATTTCTTATATTACTTTGCGTTAAGAGCGTGAGAATTTTTAAGACAGGTAGTTGTTATTAATAATTCAACAATAAAAGTGTTAAAATATAAATTTGTCAGCAATTAAGCAGTGATGATGATTTATTTATAAGTGTAAACTTTCCATGCAAAAGACTCGTGGGAAAAAATGGAAAGATTTTAGTTTCTGGTCTAAATATTTACCATTGGCAATTGATTTATTGATTAATTTGGCCAGATTTAGCATGTTCACCAATAATTGGTTTATATATTATCTGGATTTTAAACTTTATGTTTTTCTGCAAGCATAAATTGCTTCAGGTAAATGCTGTCGGTAACCCAAAAACAAAATTCTTGTCGTAAATTGACTTGTCATCAACCATGCGAATTTTTACCATGAATGATAATAAATTTAGCACGAAATCATTAAGAAGAAGTTACAATTGGCTTTTTCTTCCTGTTAAAGCACTTCTAACTTTCTAGACATTTTGGCAGAGTTATTGTTTCAAAATACATATTTGGCAAATAATGCAAAAAAAAGACAAATGACTTAAGTGCACCAAAAATAACTGCTTAATTGGATGCAGGTAGCTGCTACATTATAATACGATCATAGCAAAAGAAGTGAAAAGTACTAAAACATAATGCAATTTACAAGAAAACTAGCAATAATCATCAGCAAATTGCAGACAATTTCAAACATTATCGTTGCTCGTTTTATGACGATTATGAATTTTGCAATTGTTTATATAACTAATGAACAATAAAACGGTGTTGTTTTCTTTTGTTGAAATTTTCTTCAGTATTTTCTTTACATCATATGAAATTACATAAAATCTCAAATGGTAAAGCAATTCATGGAATAGTTTATTCTAATGAATGAAACATATTTATATAAAGCTGAAGCTGATAAAGAAATAAATAATAATTTTTCCATATTTTAATGTACATTTTAAAATCCATTTTGGAAAGTCCCGAAATTGATTCATTCATTATCACCATTCACTTTTTATCACCGCATAATATTACCAACAAAAAAAACAATGGATTAAGAAGATGCAATTGGAACAGAGTAAACTTTGAATTGATTGTATTATTGCAAAAATTTATTGTTTGCTCGCAGTCGAACAATAAACGTGTGAAAGTTGATAAAGTAGCGGAACTTAAATTTTTGAAAGAACAGTATTAAAATGTATAATTTATATATTATGAATAAATGTTAATAACGCGAAATCGATTCTCAGTCAATTGCGGTTACCACTAAATTAAAATTGACTGAAATATAGCATGATAATACGAACGTTTAAATGCAAAAGATTCTTGTGCCAGGTTCAAAATTTTATTTCGAAGGTCACCTATGGGTTTTCAAACCCACGGATTCAAGTTTTATACCAAATTTCTTTTGCACTTGTTGCTTTATTAAATAAAGCAAAAAAAGTTAAAGGTTGAAATTCTGTAACTGATTGCATGTATATTCTTCTCCTTCTTGGAATTAATATTCGAATACGGAAAATAAATAAGTTGTTATTAATGCGTTTAAAAATTGGCTAGATTTAGCTTTATATAAATGGTAAACAAGCTTCACACCGAGTTTCTGCTGAGCTTTAATTTAGTTAGTTGGTTGGTTAGTTAGTTAGGCATCTAGAAATTCTTTTATAGCTTTAACAGATTGGGTGTCGAGGTGTTGTGCACAGTGGGACCAAGGCGTTCACTGTGGCATAATTAAAAATTGATATTTTTGAGAATTTCTTTCTGCCGATATATAAAGCATTGTTTCTAGTATTTGCATGTGAAAGAATCAATTTAATACGATAATTACTTCAGCCGAAATTTAGCTCTAAAGTTGAACAATTTTTGGTGTCCAAGAGCGAGTGGAAAATTTGGTCAACTTTGATAAACCATTTCGATACTTTAAAATAACATGACAAGAAAACCAAGTATAGATCCTGAGAATATACCTAACACAGATTCTGATAGTATAATAAAATTTGAAAATTATCAACAATTAAATGATTTATATGCAATTATAAATATTCCGTTTTTGAGCTAAATTGTGCTAAGTACACTTATTGTGATTCTCTGACTGATTCTGTGTGGCGATCCGAAATTGTGCGGTAGAAAATGATAAGCATTAAATAATAGAATTTGAATTTGGAAAATAGCTTTACGACTTTTCAACTTATAACGTTTTGAAAGAATTTTATGATTTGGTCCCACTGTAGTGTGTGGTGAGATGTACGCGAATTTCGGTTTGCGATTGGCGCGAACCAACACTCTCCAAAACACCAACACCAACACTAATCAAATAAAGCCTCCCGAAAGTTATCGGGCGCCGGCATAAAAGTTTCGCATTGCGTACGACTCGCAACGTACACCCGCCGACGATTCGAAAGACTACAACCATCCAATCCATCCATCCTCCGAGAGTTTGAAATTCATTTGCATCACTCGGTTGCATCGTGCCGGTTCATGATTCTCATACTTTAGCAAATCTTTCAATCCAATCAAAAACACCAAAGAGACAAACGCATCACCAGTTTAATTGTGTGTTACGTGCATTATTCAGGCTTCGTTTGTGCTTTTTTCTTTAGTTATAGAAAGTGGATTATTTTGTTTAATTGTCAACTTTTTATTTCCAATCATAAAAAGGTAAAGTTTTATTATTATTATTTTTTTATAACTATTTATTAGTTTTCGTACTATCAATTGAATTCAAGTAAAAATTAGAAATTGGGTTAACCCAAAATCAATATTACGCAAATTTTTTATACATATATAATATTATTATTCGTTTTTTGGTAATGTTTACTCAAGACTTAAATACTTAAGTAAAGTTAAGTCACTAAGTGTAAAAATCAATATTTGAGCGCACATTCCATGACTTGACGCTCTAGTGAGGCATTGAATTCGATGGCGAATTGTTGTTTCTTACATTAATTCCAAATGCAAATGCTTGGTAGCATCCTCAGTCTGAGTCTGAGTCTAATACATTCATTCAACGTCAACTCTCAAGCAAAGAAACCTTTTAGCCATTTGAAATATGCATATAAATATCGCACATAAATGCACAGTTGTACATAGCGAAACTTGACACAGGCTTTAGTAATATGAGTTAAGTTAAAAGTTAAGTCAATTTACTTGTTACTACGATTGTTTAATATACAGTCGAATCCCGTGTAAAAAAACAACGCGTTAAAGTCTCTTGAAAAATAAACATAGTTTGATTTTCCTTAGCTTTCAAAGAGGAAATCAAACACTTCTGGAAATAGGTTGGCTTCATTTACTAAACGTGAGATATGACTGTATATCTATGTACATTGTAATGATTTGACATTGCGTCATAAACTAGACATCAAACATGAAGAAAATCAGACGACAAACAAGCGTTTGCAAACAAAATTCATGAGTTACGTGCACCAATACTTAAAATCATATTCCACATTGCATGAAGTCATTTGTGACAATACGTGTAAAAAGACTGCACGATCTCACCGCCGGCGCCGCCGCCAAAACGAACGAGAAAGAGAAAAGAGTAATTCTTAAATTAACATTACATCGCAAAATAAGAAGAGAAAAAATGTACGGCGTTGTGTTTGCAATAATGTTTCGTCAAAAGCAAACCGTTTTTTATACGCTAATGTCTCAAACGGTTTTTTTTTGTTATTTTCTTTCACGTTTTGTTCTTCTTCGTCATCATCTTCAAGCGCGTTTTCTAGACGTTTTCGACACTCTTCAATAATAGTGTCATCATTTCAATTGTGTTTGTTCTTCTAATGGGTGTAACACCACACTATACAGTTGATTTTATACTACATAATGATTACATCTATTGGCTTAACCCAATTTTTAATTGCTCATTAAGGAAACCTTTTGTTGCAAATATTTTTCTTACGTTTGTTGTTTCTTCACATGTTGCGTTTTAGCACAAAGAAAAATGCATCAGTTAAGAATAATGCTTAAGAAACTGTTGCTCTTAAGAAATGAGAATAGATTACAAATGTAATGCCTAAGATCAAATTTTTGCATAAAAAAAAGGTAGTTACTGAAAAAATAAGCGTATTACCAAATTTAGAAATGGATTGCTTAATAGATAAACTATTAAAATTTAAATTTAAGAGATAATAGAGATAATAAATTATTGCAAAAGTAATAAATCAATTGAAAATAAATTGAATATTCAATAGAGAAGATAAAATTATTCCAAAAATAGATAGATAAGTAATTATAGCATTAGTTGATCGATGACATTCTTCAAGTGTCAACTTTGATTTAGTTCTCGGCGACCTAATAATAGACACAAATAACTAAGTAAGTAATACATTTTGTAATTAACGCGTGGTACGCAATGCTGATAATAAAACTTGTCAAATAAGTAAGAGGGGACGATTATTGCATATTTAGCAATCGCAGTTGAAATCGAATTCGACGAAGAAGTAAGGTAATTAATTATAATTTATTACGACGTGTGCGCTTATTGCAAGAGTCACTAATGCGTTGTTCGATCTATTAAACAGGCGTAACGATTCGTTCCAGGCGTTCTTTTGTTGTTTTAAATGACAAGAAATAGGTTTACAACTTATTGCTGCCATTCCATTAACACTCGCATTCGATGTTTCACTACGAAAGATACTTTAACGAAATTCTATACAGCTATTTAATGAACTTTTAAATTAAACAAAAACTATTCACCATGTATGTAATTCAATTGCTTAATACTCAATGCAAGAAACGACGCTATTTTTATAAATATTTTATCGTATTGTGAAAATCATTATAATAATAACCATTTAAATGTTGATATGATAAAAATATTAAGATATATTATTCATTAAATAATTGATAGTTTTCTTGTCGACGAAACAAATGTAACCTCATCGCACACAGTTTGCGCAATTTTTTTTCTTCATCGGTATCGGTATTTGTTATTGAAATCGCTTATTAAACATTTGAATAATTACATAACGCACGTGACGTGCATCGCAATTGATGTCCTAATAACTATTATTCCAATAATCTCTGAATGCGAAATTGAAATTGCTTTGCACTTAATGATGGCAGCTAATTACTAATTAAATACGTCTTCTGACTCCAGCAAATATCCTCGCTTCAATATTTTTCATTCATTGTGCAAGACGAAAAACTAATAAACAGAGCAAATATTATATTTGCCAAAAAAATCCACAATTGGTAATAAGTACCAATTGACGAAAATCAATATTAAATAATCTTTGGCTGCATAGTGTTTAAACAATTATTACAAAGAATTCCGAGTTATGCGCTGAATAAATAGAATTAATAACTGTGAAATATGATTCTATTTGATTTGTTTAATTTATTATTTATTCATCTAACTAGGCAATATGCATATGCAAAATTGTGTGTATTGTGTGAATTATTATTACTTGAGTAGTTAAATTGATTTATCTCATGTTTATTTTAACGTACGCTGCTGATCTTTGAGATTTATTACATTCTTATTTCTTGCTAAATGAGTAAATGAGTTTATTATTAAATTATCAGATTTATAATGTGCAAAAGTTATTAAGAGATTAACATCAATCGGTCTTCAACAGAATAAAATATTAGCAATTAATAGAAGTGGAAAGGGTAATGAGAGTCACCTAAGCGAGATTTCAAATAACAGCCTATTCTAAAATGATATCTATCTGGAAATTTTTTAATCATTTATACAATCAACTTTGCGTACAAATCAAATCAGTAAAAACTGATGTGCCAATAAACTCATTTATTTATTAGCAATAAATATTTAATAGCTACGTTTAATTAAGCTTGAATTTCTTGACTTATTAGATTAATAATAAACTCATTTGCTAATTTAAATATTCAAATAGTTAAAATGTGCAAAATTTATTAAGATATTAACACCAATAAGTCCAAAGGACAATTAAATAGTAGTCATCAATATTTTATACGTTCAATTAAACTTTTAATTAGCTATTCATTAAACAATTTCAAACTATGATGAGATAATTTCTAAAGAGAATAATTTCTTTATAATGCGTATGAATACATCTCGTACGTTCAACTTGTGCCTTACGTATTCGAATTTCAAGTAAATTTGTAGTTCATGACCGTTTCATAAAAATGCGTGATTTCTTCATAGATCAACATTAACGCCAAAAGGAAAAACGAAATGGTAATCTTTATACACGTTGACGTTCCAAACTCGCGAGTTTAACCTCGTAAACATTTCTCTTTTTTGTTCTTCATTCGCTGACTGAGTGAGTCAGTCTGCTTGCTTTTTCTACATTGCGTATGACGGCTCATTACGTCCATAGCAAATGCAGTAACGCATGTAAATGCTCATTGAGAACTTTCACTATTTGCAATATTATACTATTCAAGTGTACTCGATGATCACACTCGCATACAACGAACGCCATTTAAGTGAAGCGTGCTTAATATTTTCGCACTTATGTTGCTTGCATAGTTTAGCGATTGTTCAATGAATAGCACGTTGTATTGTTATTGCTCTAATGCATTTCATTTATCAATTTGCGCTACTTATTTGACACTCGGTATAAGTATGATTTGCGATTAAGTGTGTGACCGACTGACACTCAGCAAAATCAAGAAGAAGAAGAAGAAGAAGTTCAAATTATGATTGTACTTTACAACAATCATTAAGTAATTTAGGTATCCATGCTTGTAATGAATAACTGTACTATTTACGCAATTAATTTACAGGCCAAATTCATTTTAAATGTGCCAAATTCATTCAAATTCAATTTATGCCAAAATGGATTCAGATTATATGAATGATTTAAAACCTGTTGATTTATTATATTTAAATATGAAAATAATTTACATACGTCCTCGAACTTAATTTCCAATGCAGATGAATGCAATGCTAAATATAAACGTACTTCTAGAAATTATATAATTTCTACGGGAATGACCTAAAATGTTAAAGCCACCAGAGAATAGATTTTCTCCATGCTAAACCATCAGTCAACATTTACAATTAATAGAAAAAGAAATAATTTCTAAACAATCATACGGCGTTAGAGTTTATTATGTTTAGCCCACAATTTCATCATTAATTGCAGTTTGAAAGTTCATCATATAGAAATATGATTGAAAACGCAGAACGTATTGCGTCAAACAAATGTTTTTCTTAGCTTGCTGATGGTGTTGTCATTGAACGTGGAAAAATAACCGAGAAACATTTACAGCTTTGAATTGCACACTTAAACGATGAACCACGCACTCGCCTGTTTCAACTTATAATAAACTTTTAACAATACTTAATAAACGTGTCACCTACCTAACGTTGCCATACTCATCTAATTCTTTATGCTCTTTGCGCATTACCTCTCATTATGCAAACAACAACTAATAATTTTATATTAGCGTGTAATAATATTTCAACCTTTACTAATTTCCCTCTTAACAAAACTTATTACCCGTGGTAATTTACGAAATTTCACATTTGTTTATTACTTTAAATGAGCAAGAAATACGTAAGAAAGTTATTATGTAAATGCGACATTCTTCTCTTGATAATACATTTTTAAATGAGCAAAAAGCAATGTCAAAATTTACATTTTGTGCTTATCGTTATGAAAGGATAAACAAAAAATGATTGCTAGAATTGTAAATAATTATTATTGCAATTATTATCAATTGAATAACGACGATAACCATTAGCTGAAGTTGTTCGAAATGTTAATTGTTGATTTTAGCAGGCGTATATAAATTTTTACGATTTTCGTTGAGTTTGCAAACAAATGACAGACACAGTCATATTTGCAAGTCGTAAACTTTTTCCACAAGTAATTGCCAATCGTATTTCAATGCCGCTTCGTGCAAATATTTAGTGGCTTTTTAGCAATATGCAAAAATTGCGCTAAAACTTGACCACGCGTTTGATGATGTAATAAACGACTTGCTAATTCTTTAAACAAAAATTCAATTTAATTGCAAATTTGTGAATTTGCAAAAAGAATATTTTATTACTGGTAATTCAATGAATAACTGTTTCTTCATTTTTTTGTAGTTGTTTTCTTAATTTACAATGGCACCCTACAATAATGTAGCAGTCAGGGCGCCACTTGTAGAACCAGAAATCCTGTCGCCATCCGACAACAAATCAACATGCAGCACAGAGCAACGCATTAGTGCAAAGAGCAGTACAACAGTGACAAAAGAAGGTGATGAGAGCAAACCAAAAACTAAAGGATACAAGGGACTTTTTGGCCAATACCAAACCGAACTCGTATGGCATAATATTATACCAATTACTGTTTTGAATGTTGTTACCATTTGGGGATTCTTTCATTTCCCCTATATACAAGCGTATAAATCCGTCATCTGGGGTAAGTTTTATCAATTGTTATTATTAATCAACCCGTCTCTCTAATCTTTTGTTTTTAGGATTTGCTGTTGGTGGTGCTGCTGGTTTTGGTGTAACTGCAGGCGTTCATAGATATTATTGTCATCGTAGTTTCAAAGCTTCAATACCAGTTCAAATTCTGTTTATCATACTTTATTCAGCTGCTGGCCATGTAAGTATTATTTTTTTACTCAAATTCAACGTAATTAAATTAATTATTTCAGAATCCAATCTATGAATGGGTTAGAGATCATCGTGTGCATCATAAATATTCAGAAACTGATGCTGATCCGCATAATTCAAATCGCGGATTCTTCTTTTCACATGTGGGTTGGCTATTTCTTAAAAAGCACCCAGAAGTTATTCGCAAGGGTAAACAAATTGATATGAGTGACATTTTGAATGATCCAATTGCTCAATTCCATGACAGGTGATTGTTTTCATTTGCAATTTAGCTATGTTAAATTAAATAATTTTAATTTCTAGACATTTCATCTTATTAAGAGTACTTCTATGCTTTCTACTTCCGACTATTGTCCCTGTTTATTGCTGGGATGAAACATGGACAAATGCAATTATGGCTCAATGTTTAGCCAGGTATTGCTTGGTTCTCCATATGACTTGGTCAGTCAATTCAATCGCTCATCTCTATGGTTCAAAACCTTACGATGCGTAAGTTACATTACTGTTAAATTCTTGAGTGGCGTTAATAATCATTTATCATTTATAGAACAATAAATCCACGTGAAAATCACTTGGTTGCATTTTTGGCAATGGGCGAAGGATGGCATAATTATCATCATACTTTCCCGTGGGATTATAGGGCATCTGAGCATGGATATATTAACATAACACTACACATTTTGAAATTATTCAAGCGATTCGGACTCATCTATGATACGAAGCTGGCGTCGAATGAGTTGGTGAAAAAAGTGATGGAAAAACGTGGAGAAAATGCGCAAAAGAATGGAGTTGATCTTCACCATCATCATCCGATGGTTGAATATTGCGATGATTTAGGTTACTAACACATGACATAGGATATTTGTTTGACAAATTATTAACTAGCTAGGTATTAGAGAATATGATAAAAGCATAGGTACTAAGAGATAAATGATCGTTTAACGATATCTATATTTAGACATACGTGTATATGCATTCAAGTATACTTCATAGATCTGAAATAGACGATTAGTTTGAAAGCAGTCAGTTGTGTAATGTATTGATTCGTTTCAAGTAATTTGATTAACTATTTGTGTAATAGTGTGAGCTTATTATCTGTCGTTATCTTTGATTTGTAGATATTATGTATGTTTACTTTAATTAATAGAGTATTTATAATCGAATCCAACGCCTATTTAAATTAGCTACACGTAATCGAAGCTAAATTAAACAAAGAAATAATTCATTTAAAAGTAACGAGAAGAAAAGTTTAACTGATGATAAGACGAATTAAATATACCACAATAAGTGCACTGAACTGCACTTAATGATTTACTACTCATTATTTACCACTGAGTACTGATACATTTGATCAAAACATACTTATGTAATTCACCTTCGGACTATATATTCGCTTGATGTTGTTACATCAATTATTCAATTATTCGTTCAAGGTGATATGAGATCATAACGTTGTTTATGTTTGAACTGATCAGTTGTTCTTTGAGCATCGCAAGCTATTGTCGCGTCTATGTTACTATTAGTTCAACATAATGCTACTTATAATATGTGCAGTGTTAACAATATTAACCATTTTTTACTACTTTAAAAAAAGGTCTAATTACTGGAAAGAAAATGGAGTTACACAAATATCAGCAGCGAGTGGTTTTCTATTGCTTTACCACATGTTATTTCCCAAGAAATCAACCAATGAATTGATGCAAGACCTGTATAAAAAGTATCCGAATGAAAGATACGTTGGAATGTATCAGTTTTTAACACCAGTTCTTTTCTTACGCGATGTGGATTTAATTAAACGCTTAATTATTCGAGATGCTGATTCATTTGCCGATCATCAAACAATCAGCGATGAAGAACTCGATCCATTATGGAGTCGTAATTTAGTTGCAAGTACAGGTAATTAATATGAATTATTCTTAATTTAATTAACAGCAATTTACTGAGAAATCTTGTGTAAAATTTAGGTGAAACTTGGCATAGGATGCGAACAACACTTAGTCCTTCATTTACATCCAGCAAAATGAAAATGATGTTTGGTCTGATGCATGATTGTGCTGACCAATTTGTTCAATATTTTCTTGATCAGGCTACAAAGGATAATGTTCAAGTACAGGAAATGGACATTAAGAAAATGTTTACTCGATTTACGAATGATGTAATTGCAACGTGCGCATTTGGTGTTTCATGTGATTCGTTGCGAAATCCAGATAATGAATTTTATGTTAAGGGTTTGGATGCAACAAATTTTGGTGGCTGGAGAATTTTAAAGTTTATGCTTTACCCACTATGTCCTGCTTTAATGAAGGTATTAATTAAACTTTATCAAGAAGATGTTTGATTAATGCGTTTTGTTGTAGTTTTTAAACATCAAAATTATTAACGATGATGTTGGTGATTTCTTCAGGAAAATCGTTCGTGACACAATTGAAATGCGTGAAAGAGAAAATATTGTGAGACCGGATATGATACAGTTAATGATGGATATGCAAAAGAAATTGGGCAAAGATAAATTAAACGAGGATGATTTAACTGCTCAAGTCTTAATCTTCTTTTTAGCAGGCTTTGAAACAACTGCTATCCTAATGGCGTTTGTCGCTTATGAATTAGCTGTTAATCCAGATTTACAAGAACGTCTTAAGAAAGAAATTGATTCAACATTGGCTAAAACCAATGGGAAAGTCACCTATGATTCATTAATGGGTATGAAATATCTCGACATGTTCATAAATGGTATTGCAAATCTCTAAATCTCTAAATTACCTTTGAATTAATTAACTTTATTACTTATTAGAAACTTTGAGGCGATGGCCACCATCACCAATTACTGATCGACTAGTTACCAAGGATTACTACATTGAGGCTGAAAGACCAAATGAAGTTGGATTTATGCTTAAGAAAGGATATCTTCTCAATATTCCAATCGATTGTATTCTTCAGGATCCAAATGTATATCCAGATCCAACAAAGTTTGATCCTGAACGTTTCAATGACGAAAACAAAATGCAATCAAACAATGCTTTTCTCCCATTTGGAGTAGGACCACGAATGTGTATAGGATCGCGATTTGCTTTAGCAGAAACCAAAGTGATTATTGTTAAATTATTGCAACGTTTTGAATTTGTGCCTGTGGCTAAAACCAATATTCCAATGGTATTAGAAGTATCGCAAATATCTACATATTCTAAAGGTGGTTGGTGGCTTGGTTTAAAACTTCGATAAAGGTATTGATGAAATTAGATCACGTTTCTTAACAAAGAAATTGTTTTTTTAAATTAGTGATATAGAGCTCCTGATTTCATTACCTTCCTATATTCTAATGGATAGAGATTTAAGGTTTTATGTAATAATTGAGCTTTCAACAATAACTAAAAGTTGAAAAATTAACATGATCGCTTCAAGTTAAGAATGCGTCCAACAAATTTGCGATAGATTAATTTACTTCTTTGTAAGACTTGTGAAAAATTCAGGAATTTTTATGATATCTGTAATACTTTTCGAGATATTGATGAAATTAGATCACATTTCTTATCAAAGAAATTGAATTTTTAAATTAGTGATACAGACAGCTCCAGATTTCATTACCTTCCTATATTTTAATGAATAAACATGTAAGTTTTATGTAATACTTGAATTAAAAGTCGAAGAATTAACACGATCCCTTCAAGTTAGGAATGCCTCTAACAAATTTGCGATAGTTCAATTTAGTTCTTTGTAAGACTTTTTTTTTTTATGTTATCTAAGGAATTTTTATGTTATCTGTAGTACTTTTCGAGATATTGATGAAATTAGATCACATTTCTTATTACAGAAATTGTATTTTTAAATTAGTGATCCTATGATTATTCGATCGTATGCCAATGACAAGTATTTCATGTACGTTCATGTCATTAGAGATAAAGCATGATCTTAAGAATGTTTCGTGCGTTGTTATAATAGTAAAAAACAAAAAAGAAAGCAACACGGGCTCGTCCGGGATTTGAACCCGGGACCTCTCGCACCCGAAGCGAGAATCATACCCCTAGACCAACGAGCCTATGACTATGCGGCTTCAAACAATCGCAGATGCATGAGTGGCTCGTTTAACATAAATTTAGTAATTGAAAAACCGTCGAACTCACTAAATAATCATTGTTAATAATATCAAAGAACAACCTGTTTCATTCGTTGTTGGCTCTTGCCAACCTCTAAATATGGCTTCCCGGCCGCACAGGCATCTTAACTCAACATTTATGACTTTTTCTCGCAATTCAGGTTTGTCTTAAGTTAGTGCCAATAATGCAATGGGAAAATTGGCTTAAAATTCATCAACACGAACAAGAATTAGATACTAAAGTTGGCAAACCACGTAAAAATCTTGATAATACATACATGTAAATTCCGTAAAAATATCTTGCTTTTACCGCCCATTAACATTTTAATGGTACATTCCTTCAAAAGAGAATTTCATCTAAATCAAAGAAACTACTCATTGATAAACACCCGAAAACTTATTTGTTATCACTATTCCGACATGATAGACTTAACAGTTGTTGAACACGATTCCACATTAAGGAATAAAGTGCGGACTAACAAGACCGAACAAGAGTGCGCAAACTTGGGCATTTCGTAAGTTTCCCTCGTAATTATTTTAAGTGCTCATATTCACTTAAGAAGACACAAGAAACGTCGACGCGTCGCGCTGTCCCAAGGAATCAATTCGCGCGTCCGAACTTGTAAATCGATTTCGCCGAACGCGAAATTAAAGGAACGCCAAACTTTCCGACCATCTTCTTAAATCATGCATGTAATTATAATAAACGAGCAACTTAGAGACTCGAAACTTAATCGCAGCGCGGATGTAAATCCCCGTTCGAACAGGGGCGGAAGTGTATCAATGAACCGCGAGACGCTGCATGTAGTTTTGAACTGTAAATTCCCATCTTTAATTCTCTTATCGCGCTGGAACGCTGTATGCAAAACTATTCTAATTTGCGAAAGCACTTTAAAACTTGCAACTTAAAACACTGGTGATAATTGGGGAAAGTGCGCAGCACGTGGAACAAGCAATTTTCTGCTTCCGTTTGCCATTTCTTCGGAGCGCCCGTACGTTAAAGAGTTTAGAGAATGAAAGTTTGCGTAATTTATTCCGATTTGCACGAGTTGCAACACAAAACCATCATCGAGTGAATTTACATTCGCATTTTTCCTACAGTGCGCGTTAATCTACCAGCCAAAACATCTTGCTAAAAATGTAATAAGTTTCGCAGCGCATATTCTCGTTCGTTTTTTATATTTGTACATGTGATTTATCTCTCGACAAGTGGCACGTCTAATATTTCACTCAAAATGTCTCCATTCGCCATTGAAAACTTACGGAACGAAAAAGAACAGGAAGAAGACGAGCAAGCAGTATGCGGAGACAAACGATGCGAGCGCAGCATTATTCTACATTCAGCACTCTTCGCCTAAAAGGTGCGTCTCGCGTACGACGAAGCGAATCCGACAGAATTGCAAGTAAATGCCAAAATTCTAATCCAATAACTTTCAAGATGTTGGCGCTCGTGAAATATGTGAGTTCAACTTCCTCTCCTACTTCTTCAATTCGCTCACTTTCGTTGCGAAATTATTGAATTCAAGTTCGTGTGTCGTGTGTTTAAGATATCTAAGTATTGATTACGTTCAAGCAATATCCGGAAGTAAATTAAACGGAAATCTAAAGCATTCTTGCGTCTTCAGCGGGGCAAAAGAATGTGGCCGGAAGTGTTGCTGATACGAGTTGAACAAATTAAACGATCGACGTTTAGACGTTGAGTGCATTGCTACTCAATTGAATCAACATTCCAATGCTGATGGCTTTCAGTGCTGAATGAGTGAGAGATGTACGTGATGTCTTTGTATTTATCAAGCAACAGGCGTAATGTGTTCGAAGTGTACAAACGATTCGTATTAAATAACCGAATACCAACATTTTGTTAATGTTATTTGTCTTGCTCGTCCTCAAAGGACGTTTGTTTCAAATATACTCGAAAGCAATGCAATAAAAATCCCATTATTGGGGTACTCACCATTAAATCTTCGTTGTCGTTGTAAACATCATAAATTCCTGTAACAAAAACAAGAGAGTTAAATGTGAATTTCGCAAATAAAGAAAAGAAAATCAACGACGGAATGAACGATTCAGTGAGTTTATTCAAATATTGGCAAAGCGTTTGTTAATTGTGTCATGCGAGCAATGTATTAAAACAAAATTGCTTTGCTTAGATCGCACGCAAGATTGATTCGCAAGACGGCTTGCACTTGACGTGCGACTAACCTGAGATTGATTGCCAGCATTATAGTTGTTTACAAAGTTTGCGTCAGGTTATTTACTCGCGAGCGGGATTCAAGGGAATAATTGCGTTTGGACTAAGACGGTTAAGGTCTTTCATCATGACTTGAATAAATAATTTACTTCTTGTTGTTATGGTTACGCGTTCTCCTTAGGCAATAAGAAACAATACGCTGCAGCAGCGATTTGAAAGTAAAATTCATAAATATTCAATTCTATTAAATTGAAGAGTTTTGAGTTTTTCATCATTTACAAATGACTTTAATATTTTGATTAAGGATTCAAATAATTAAAAAAGTAAATAAAATAAATATCACTTCAATCTTTCAGAAGATAATAGGTCGCTATAATCGAAAGATCGATGAAAATAAAATCCAGTTAATGTAGCTTTTTGGAGTTGATTTCTATGTATTATTTCCGGACAATTATTTTTCGAATTGCATTATTCCGATGCGCGGAATGGCGTAACGTACGACAATAAATGTCCTTCAGTTGAATAAACAGCGCAGTTGAAGTTTGACAGCTGGTATTGCGGCCGTGGTGGAGGCGGCGAAAATAAATTGCCAGTTGAACGCGACACTGCCGTCGGCCACCCTGATGGATTCGAATACGGTGTGCCGAAGAGAAAATTATGGAATCATTAATTTGAATAATGGGATCAGGGGGCGGCGGAAGGCGCGCTTTTTATTAATGTACTTTTTGGGCTGCTCATTTACATTCAAATTAGGGTTGCGTCCCCGCGCATTTCGAATAAATGGCGGCACCGAATGCGATGAATGCACAAATTAACATTTTTCCTTCGCGCATGCATATTCAACGGCATGTCCCTTGAATATTTGCGCTCGGATTTATTCAATAATTGTCCCTGCCTTTGCCTTAAGTGAATGCGAAACACTTTTGAGTGAATGTCAAAATTATTTCTCAACTTTTCTTTCGTTGCCAATTTACATTAGCATCGCATCGCATTTGAAAATGTTTATTATTTAAATTGTGCGTGGGCTAAAAATTCGTTACGAACGTTAACGTATTAAGTCGTTGGCAAAGTTGTTCACGAAATTACCACAAAGTTCTTGGAATTATCTGAAATGAAATCGGGCATTCGATGTCATTAGTGCAACTTCTGCTCCCGCTTGTATCGTGCAATAATAATCCATGTTCATGCGGAGCTTTTATGCTCACGCTCAATGCATAAAGACATTCGCTAACAACTTTTGCAATCTCGCTCAACATCTTCAAACCAAGGAGCTGCTTGCTGCTGCTGGAGCGCGATCGCTCGTTATTACCCTATAACACACAATATTTCCAAACGATCTCCGAACGATGAGCAGCAATTCAGGAAATGCACAAATGAATTCCAACATGGCAAAATAATTAATTTCAATTAAATTGCGATTGCAATTGCAGTACGCCTGCCGTACAGCAGCAAGCACTTTATCGAAATAAATGCGAATGCAATAATGCCGCGCTATTAAATTAACATTTATTACTCTCTGTGACAAGTGTACCGTCTCATTCGAGCATAAATTTAGTTAATAACGTTATTAATATTAATTTGCATTTCGAAACCTAAAAGCAAGTACATTCACCAAGTACTGCTATAATTTAGATAATTATCAAATGAAATGTTTTATGATTTAACTGTGCATTAATAAATTTAGAATATTTTGATAATGATTATGTTTCTATAATTTAAGGTATTCATATATAAATATATTTATTCCTAACTGAAAATAGGGATGATCGAGGTTAGTTCAGCAAGTTTTTACTTAATTATTCAATACTTTAATCTGTTGCGTTTAATCTACTAATATTTGTTAATCATTAGCGCAAAATTCACCCCCTGTCATTGCGAAATACTAATTAATTGCCATTTGCTTCATCCGAGCCTGGGGCAAAAGTTAATAAGATGTTCAACATGTGATACTTAGTTATTAAATCACTTCGACAGCGTTAAATAAATTTTTTACTCCCTTAGTGGAAATTTAAAAAGAATCGATAAATTTTTATCAATAATGGTGGAAGCTCCACGAAATCAAATTACTTTTTATTGGATGTTATTTAATGCGCCATAAAACACATCAAACAAATAAAATTTATCGTTTATCATGAGGCAACACAAATTTGCGTTGCTTTTACCATTCGCGTCCTTTCTTAAATGCCCCCGAGAGCCCCATACATTTCGCATTTAGCGCGGCGAAGAGTGAAAGAGCGCGCACGGCAACGCAACGCATCAATATTTCGCATGTGCGAAGCATACATCTTAATGTCCAGATATTACTCGCAACCCACCACCAGACCGGCCGTTTCGAACATTAATCAATGGTCTGTTAAGCCTTCACCTCTTTCGTTCGAATCCGCCCGCGCCGTTCAGTTTAGGTCAGTTCATTCCACTTTTACGCCGCGTATGTGAAAAAGCCGCTGGATATGCGTTTTTTTCGTCTTCGCTCAAATAGCACATCAAGCAGCGCGCAAATGATTTATGTGTTTTTTGATCCCTACCAGAAAAAGTGCTAAATACCCGATACTTATACCGAATAGGGAATTCATCGCAAGATCACAGCAATATTAATCGAAAAGTCGTGTTTTTCTATGCCGAATGAGTTTTCACCGATGGCCCGCAAAGAATGCGCTCAGAACGGGAAAACATTTAAGGATTGCCGTCGTCTTTGATGGGAAATTGCCAGCGATTTGTGTCAATATTTGGCGTGTGCGAATTGCGGAGAGATTAATGTTGTGCGTTTTTTTCCCGCAGTCGAATGAATTTTTAAGAGTACACTTAATATTACAGTGTTTCTCATTCCGCAAAAAAAGGGATGACCACACACAATTTTAATAATAAATTGCAGTCTTGCTCTTTCACGACGGTGAACTTGAAGAGGGAAAATTGGTTGTTCGTCATAATTATTTAAGAAATCGCCCAACAAATTCAAAGGTAAGAGATGAGAATGAGAAAATTAATTAACGAGCCGTATTCCTCCCTTAACATGATTTTTTGCACGGTTTTGCTTTTGTTCTAACATACTTATCAGCACATGAAAAGAATCTAATTTAATTTTAATCTCTATATAATTCATTAAGCCTGTAATTCAAGAATCTTGTAGATCTATTAAATTACGAAATAATTATGAACCAAAAATATGATGATATTTTAGTCGACTTGAGAGGAAATTGTAAACTTTCAACGCTATCAAATGATGATATTGAAAGGCATTAATTAATTATAATGAACATCGCTTAAGCAATTGAGCGATAATAATGCACACGCTCTAAACGAGGAGATGACGTGCTGATTATAGATAGAATTAACGTGTTAACATCCCTTACATCACGCCCCAGCGTATCACGGCTGCTTGTTTATTTCAATAACATTATCAGCGTCTCTGTTATCTTGTTATTTCGTTTATTAGATGAGTGCTTCATTCATGCATGTTCTACTAACTAACAAATATCTAAATTTACCTCGAATCTGAATTGACTATTGTGCCATTATTA
Organism: Aleochara curtula; assembly: GCA_963978815.1. Classification (NCBI taxonomy): domain Eukaryota; kingdom Metazoa; phylum Arthropoda; class Insecta; order Coleoptera; family Staphylinidae; genus Aleochara; species Aleochara curtula. The sequence continues at coordinate 8,115,262 of OZ022221.1, read as the reverse complement.
TTACGTATCCAACAACATCTCGCTTCCCTTGTGTTGGATATTCAATCATTAAATTGATTAATTAACGTATGCTTTTTGAAGCGTAAATCTACACCTGCGTCGACTTGTTAATTAGATACTGAAATTACGTTTGCTGTAATGCTAATTAAAACGAACCATTATTGGCTTGACAATGTAAACAATAATTAACTATTAGGTATGCCTATAAGTACCTATTATTTAATTGTCAATCCATCTATTTTCCCAATAACAATGCTGCATTTGGGTAATTTAAATTTAAACATTTTTCCTTTCACCCAAAGAAAAGAGAATTTTAATTGTCAAGTTTAAAAAGAATGTAAATTAAGTTAAAACTTTTCATTACACCTCATTGTCCAAAAAATTCATTCAACTTTTTTCGCGCTTCACTTCTTCAAAGTCTTCATTCTCGATTTAAAATTCATCAACATTGAACAAGTTGAAAACTTTTTCTCTCGTTGGCTTCGTTTAACGAGAGTATAATTAAAATTTGGCCGAAAGGGAAAAATTGTTTGTACGTCTTTAAACAAGTGTTAATTAGGACGCAAATTAATTAATAAACCATATTAATTTCAAATATTAAGGATACTCGCGCAGGATACGCATAAGCGTAAAGATGCATTTGACAGCTGCTTGATAATGGCGTGCTTTAGTTATCCTTACGACGCGTATGGCGAAAGCGTAAATTTATCCTCGCTGTGCATACATCAGATTACACGCTCATGCATATAATAACCTGGCAAGGACTCTTGCACTAGTGTAAGGACTATGTGCAAAGTGCGGACACTCGAGTTACGCTTCATGGATATGAATAAGGATCATACGTAAATTACGTCACTTCCTTCAACTGTTTTTTACATTCATCAAGAAAATACGTACTTAACTTTCTTTTTAATCCTTAAACTTAAATAATTATGTAGAGTGATAAAATTTCATGAATAAATAACCTTTCAATTTAATAGTAATTTTCCTATCTTATCTATGCGTTTAAGAAAGTTATTAAATTTGTTTATTTCAAGTTCAGCCACAAATAAAATTTTCCTTTTTGTTAAACATGTGAAATTAATGTTTAATTAAGTTGTAGTTTCAACAGTAGTTTTCCAACGCATTCAACGAGTAAAGCAAGAAAGTAATTTTGAATTGTTTTAGTTGTTAGTTTGTTTTGAAAGTAAAAATTATAGCAATAAACAAACAACATCAATATAATGTGCACGCGCATTCATCTTGTTAAATGCGCTCCATCTGCGCGCTGCGAACCGGAAACGATGGACGAAGAGGATGCATTAGTTAATCCTTTTCCGGTGAAGCGAAATTGCGACTGGCGAGCCGGCAACGTACATTAATCAATTAACTATTAAGCGTTGGTGCATCGGTTGCGCTTTTCACTTAATACTTTCGCGCAATTCCCACCGAATTTAGCAAACTAGTCCAAGTAATGCGTACGTATTTTTGGGGTCTAGCTTGCATTACACAGTTTATTTGGCCGCGATGCGGGGGCGGTGAAAGGCAGCGGGGGCGAAGAGTACGTATATAAATTCACTCTGCGCGCCGGACATTTGAATGAAAGCTATAAATTTTATTGCACTCCATTTTGTGTGTTGCTTCAGCCGTGTGTGCATGCGGCTAGCTTTATTACAATAACGTCATGCGCAAAATTGCAATAAAGATATTCAACTGGCTTTTAGTTTATTGCTAGCTCATACATATATCGCGTAAAGCGACGAAGTGACTTGTAATTTATTTGTCAGTTTATGTATGACGAAATTAATTAAAATTTACCGTGCCACATAAAATATTCTCAAAGTTTTTAAAAACAATTTTTACTGTACGTGAAATGTTCATCATAAATTTCATAATTTTATATTTGTTGGAGCAAACATGGCGTCATTAAATTGTTATTTATTTTTATACTAATTTAATTGACAGCGTATCCAGTTTTGATATTTTTAATTGAATTAACTATTAAAATAGTATTTTTCATTAAGAGAAAGTAATATAGATACTAGGCATTTATTTATTGTTCGATTCTTTTTTTTGGGAATAAATAATAAGTACCGGAGTAATTCGATCAAGTATTGAAAGCTATTAACCGATTTTTAAAGCGGGTTGCTGTTTATGGTCGATATATTTATATGTCGCTTTGGGTTTAATAAATAAATTACTCACGTTTATTAGGCCAATGCAGGAACGCCCTTAGAAGACATCAAATTCCATACTCGTTTAAGGTTCTACGGGCCGATCAGCGCTGAATGCCAGGATGAGTTGAGCTTGGCGAGATACTCTGAAACAAATCCAGAATGTTAAAATGGTGGTTTAAAATTGCAATTCAAATAAAATTCCGGCGTACATTATATTAAAAGATGTTCTCTATAGTTCTTAATATAAAAGAATAAAATTTACATTTAAATATTGTATATACGTACGCACAGAAATTAAGTTGGGTTTATGAATAAAATCCAAAGGTGCGTAAAGATAAAGAAAAAAGATGTCGATTGCTACCGTTAATCATTTCACAAGTAGGTGTGAAAAAAACACAGATAATTAACATATTAATCTATGATAATCGTACATTATAAGTACAAGCATTGCTAATCATTCTTAGGGCAAGACGGATGTGCGAATTATCACACCTCACACATGCACACTCCTAGCTCACACCTACAAGTCGTAATTTTAATGCAAAAATATAAAGTAAATTTTAGTATGCAACACACACTACTGCAGAGAGAATTGAAATTCACAAATAATGTTATTAAAATATTTAATTTAAAACCCCCGAAAAACACTTCAATGGGAATTAAAGAAATGTTAGAAGAACCAATTAAATTTATTTGCTTTGAAAAAAGGCAATAACGATGTGAAAACTCCAAAAAAAATATTACCTAAGCTGTAATTATGTTCTATATATCGACTCATGTTTTCTTTTTGCACCCTGAGAAAAAGCACCCTTGTTTGTCGGTTAGAAGGAAGAAAATAAAAATGACAAATTTTCCCCATAGAACACCAAAGAGATGAAAATGATAACGAAAAAACATTGAACATATGATACAATAGATTTCAATAAATTGGGCAAAGCTAAAAAATACGAAGCAATAACGCGAGGCGGCGGGCATCGGAAGGAAGCAAATTGTACGCACGTATTTTCCGAGTTTGTTTGCCCGAGTGTAGACACGAATGGCGGCAATTTTTCCTACTTATTCGCTAGTCGCACACATGCACAACTGCCGCACGCGGAAAAAAGTATACGGCGCGCTAAAGGTAAGGAAAGTTGGGGAAGAAGAACGAAGAACAAGAAATGGGTCGCGCGCACGCAGCCTGCGAGCAGATTGAGGATAAATGGATGTTGCCGTTGAATTCAACACGTTTCTGATAACGAAGCAAATATTATCGAGGCTGTCGATGATTAATGCGACTCTTAAATTTCGTTTTGCTCAAGGCCTCGGACATGTCCGACAGCAGTGAGTGATTCATGCGTTTATTTTTTATTTTTGTTTAATTTATTTTCCTTTTTCTTGTCATCGCTAACAAGATTATTTCGGAAAAATAAAAATAACTTCGCAAATTTAATAACAACGAAAAGAGTCTGATCCTGCCAGGGATAATACAGGAATTACGCTTCCTTACATATTCTTCAAAAGATACAAAGATTCAAGCGCCTTTTTAAGTATGTCGGTTGTAAGCAACAATGCGTAAAGTAGGATGTAAACGTCAGGTATGCATCAAGGATAAGAAGCTAACATTGTTTGTGTCTTGAATGGAATGCCACTCAAGTGAGGGGGCGGTAAAAGACAAAGAGTAATTCATGCGCAGAATTTCTAATTATAGGCATTTTTAGAAAAATTATAAAAGGAAACCTTGTTGAGAATTTGTTTCTCCTCTTTGCGAAAGGAAATAATCATTTAAGTCAACAATTAATTAAGTTGTAAATGCAATCGTTGTTTTGTTATCTTATAAACGCGTTTATCTGCCTCTTTTTAAAGAATTGCTGGAGCTGAATCGCCAAAGAAGTCGAAGAGTACAGGGTTGTAAAGACATACAACAAGTTCGAGACGCGACCGCAGGATTTATTCTCAAAGTTTGGTGCGCGTGTTTAAATTAAGTCGATGTGTATGTAAAAGTGCGAGAGTGTGTGAGTGCAGCAGGAGGAGCAGCGAGAGGGGTAGCATGTAGGATGCGCGTCGCCGCCCCACTTGGATGTTGTGCCCTTGCGTGCAGTGTTGACGCGGAGGCTGCGAGGAGCGCACCGCTTGCCGCCAGTGCAAGTTGACTATCGGAGCGTGATTGCCGCTTTTTCGGATACACTTCCGCACATTTTCAAATTGGCGTGTTATTCCAAAAATGTTATAAAAATGAGATAATAGTGTTTCTTATTATTTCCCCAGCGACCAGAGAAATTTGATTGAAAATAGTGTATTTCTGGGAGTTGAGAAAATACGTTAGGCATGATTGCAACGCCAAGGATTCTCGTGCATAGTGATAGTGTGATTACAAGTGGTGTGACTGCACGTAATTGCACCAATCACACGGCTCCAACTCAACCGACTTCCGGTTTTCCGCAGGACAACTGCGTGCTCAAGAAGCAGAATGTGAAGCAGATACTTTTCAAGTACTTTGTTATATTCACACGCGTTTGGGGTGTTATTACTTCAATTGGTAAGATATTTACTCAATATTTTAAAAGAATTAAATTATCGCCTTTCAATTGAAGTTGTTTTAAAACTAGTAATATGAAACTAAAAGCAATTGAAATTGAAATTCAAAAATCCATAATAGTTCAATTCACCATTACGAAAATATAGTATCGAATAAAATTATAGCGAAACAATGATTTATTAAAACAGTTGGCTGAATTCGAATATTGCGAAATTGGAACAATTGCTGGCGTTATAACAATGGGCGCTGTAATCGCAAATGAAGCGCACCGAGAACGGGTGCATACGCGATGAAGTCGAACGGGGCCGATTTGTTGGTTCAACGGCTATCGGTTATCTGTCACGCATAAAACGCGCGCAAATCGTCGAAACTGAATAACTGCCGGCCGCCGCCGCCGCCGCTGCCGCCGTATTGAGAAACAGCTGAATAATGGCAACAATAAATAGCGGATTCCGCTTTATTTAAAGGATCAGGATCAGCGCGCCGATGCCAACACATTCGCCAACAATGCAAACACGCATCGTATTTGCTGTTTACAAACATACACTTTCTTGCTTTGTTCAATTAATTCACATTCACCCTTTAATCATTTCATGTCTGAATTCATGGATTAGTCAAAATTATGTTTATTCATCATTTAATTATTTGCACCACTCATTAATAAACGTTTAACTATCGTACAACTATATGCTGATTGAGTTAAATTTGTTTGTGGAAATAGAGAAATATTACGCGAATTATGAATCAATTTTTGATTAGTTTGCTTATCAAAAACGAAGAAAATCAACAGAATGAGAATAAGTAATTCGAAAAGCACTTTCATGAGCAACTCGTACAACTTGTGCGAATGCAGTTCGAGCTTTGTCAAAGTCGTCAAAGGAAGTTGGAAAACTTGCTGTCGCACGCATGTGAAAACATCGTGGACCGAAGGGATTTGCATGCGTACAGCTGCACCACTTTTCGCGTTTCGTCGTCTTCGTCTTCACCTTGCATTGCAAACTTCCGGCTTTCGTCAAGTTGGAAATTTTGAGTGCGAAGTGAATTTAATAAAACCTCGTTAGAGTGCGCCACGTATTGGAAAGCAGTCGTTCGCGAACTCCATTCGAGCCCGAAATAAACAAGTCACTCGACAGACAGCATGGGGATTTCCCGCAGGATGAATTTTTCTCCTTTCGCAGGGGATATAAATCGTTCTCGAATGTTGCCAACTTTCGTTCCGCTTCTCTTATTGTGTGTGCATCGTGCGCCGCAATTTGTATTGCATTCGGGCGACCTTCTTGAAAGCGAACCGGAAATGTCATGTAAAAATATGTGCGTGCGCGTATAACGCGAAAGGCATTAAGCATCCAATGATGGATTGTGCGAGTGAATGCACGTTGGGTCCAAAGATATTTTCACATAAAGGAAGATAACGCAACGCGGAGAAAGAGCCGAATTTCTACTTTATTTAGAAAATGTCCAAAACGGCGCGTGACGATTTAATAGAGACGTCCCAAAAATGTCCTCAAACAGCTTTCAGGAATATTTCAAAATAATTAATGAATTTTACTATACGCATATTTCCCAACAAATCTCCGAAACAACATGAACAAAAATAATTTCAGAAGCCATTTGTTGAAAATTAACCGGAGAAAGAATTCATTCATCAAATGAAAGATAAAATTCCGGAAACGTGCTAAAGAAATAGGTCAATCTGATGAAGATGCACTTAAAATCATCTCGAAGGAATGTAATTAGAAAAACATTAAGGACACGACTCATTAAGGATAACTGTCATCCAGTTTGTGTCTCTTACTATAATTAATTATCCCGAAACTAAAAACGTATAAGAAACTTTATAACTTTCCAATTTACTAAGAAGGAAATCAACTCCCTCTTCGCCAATATTTTCATTAAATCCGAATAGCAGAAAACAATTAAGACAAAGATATTGGAAAAACTAATCACATTAAAGAGCATATAAAAATTCCCGAGCACGTTCACTTAAATAAAATTAAATTCACGAGTATCGTATTTGTTTCTTTCTTGCGGCCTCATTTCTTTGTTTATTTTTATTCACATCCCCTTGTGTGTTTGTGACTTAGTTTCATTGAATGCATTCGAATACAGTGCATGTCCGCTGAGAATAAAGTTAATTTGTTACAAATCCCAATGGAGAACCGCATCGTTCTCCAGTTGTTTATTTTTTCTACGTATTTATTCTTATGCGTTCTTATTTATTCGCCATGCGGCCCATGTAAGTTTAGTTACGTTTTGCATTTCATTCTGGCAACGAATGAGATAAATGCAAAGAAATTCGACAGATACTTGCTTGTTGCTTGTTCTGCCTTTCTGCCAACAAAGTGCGGAAAATAAACTAGGGACGCTTTGCGGAACAGGGATGGAAGAGCGGGGAATGTTGATGTGGTTGCGCGTGGTTTTCCGGAGATATTCAATTTCACCATGACTTCACAGACCACAGTCTTTTTCTCGCCGCCGCCGGTTCATGTATGGAGCGCATGTTGAATGCTCAAATGGCCGACAAAGATTAATGATTGCAATATTGAATTTCCAATTTATTATCTTATTTTTGATCCGAGGATCACGCAAATCATGCCGTATAATGTGACGCAAAGGCGAGAGGCGCTTTTAATTAAATTTTCCGTTTAATTTGTAACTCGCAATCGGTTTTCGCATTAATTAAATATTCATTAATTATTGTTGAATCAGTCATGAGCACTAACAAAATAATAATTGAACCAGTTAATTACACACGAGAGTAAATTTAGATTGATTTTTAAATATTTGTTAGAATCCTTCAAATTCGAAATGGAATTGGAGGATTTCCAGGATTTACGCGACTTTTCCGATATGTGCAAACTCCAGCAGGAAGGAGAAAGTCCTGCATGATATCAAGCGCCCGTATATCGGATGTATGTGTCGTCTCAATTCGTGCATCCTGCATCCTCGCCGCGATGTGACAACATCAAATTTCCTTTGAGATTACGATTGCCGAATCAAATTGAAATAGACAATTGAATTGCCTGGCTGGCTGGCTGCCTTCAAACGCCATGAATACATACAGTCGACTTTCGAAAAGGACTTTTGTACCAACATGTCACGTGCATGTGCGTTCATTATGCAGCAGCCCACTTTACACAAATAGTAATACATTTGTCGCATTCCTCCCCAAGCTTAGCTGGATTTGTGATCATTCCCAACGTGCGCGTTACGTTCGTACGATCGAAATGCAATTAGTGCATTTACAATGCGGCGCATGTTTATTTGCGACAACGAGAATTTGATTATCATCACACAATTTACTATTTGCCGATTGTACATGTTAATTTCATGCGCAAACAATGCTATAATTCCAACGAAATTGAATGCGCTCCATGGTGATAAAATATTACATTAATTGCGAATTTGACAATGAATGGCAATCGCTCAATTCATGTTGAAAAATGATTTCATCGGTCGTAATGAAGAAATTCAGACTTGCAATCCGCGAACAACTTTTTCCAATTTCCCGCTTTTCGCTCGACCGTTCAGCTCGGTTCAGTTGGGTTCACCCGAAACCTGGATTGTCGGGAATACAAGCAATACGCCCGCAGGATTCAACATCGGTGCGCATCCTGGTGAAAAAGTTGAGAAACTTCAATTCGCTCGTAGAGCTTACCGAGTTTTTCGCTTCGTTGTTGAACTCTGAAGTATACGATCAGAAGAAGCGGCAGGAGCAACAAGGACGAGACGAGATGCGTACACTTTAAATGAATAACTTGAGAGGAAGATAGCGAGACAAACAAAAAAATTTCGAAACTTCTATATCCTTCCTCTTACTTCTACTACATCTTCTTGCGAAATTTCTTTTCGGTCCTCACCTTACGAAAAAAGGCTTTGCGCGTCATTACACAATCATCCGCCGAACAAGCCGCAAAACCTTTTTTCTCTTCTTCTTGTTTTCAAATTTTCGTAATGCCCTTTGTTTCATCACTTATATCCTCATTGCTTTATCCTGTTATCCTTGGCCGTTTACCGCGTCATTGGTTCTCGGTGCGTCCTGTCGTTTAAAATAAGATCATAAATGTCCCGAAACGTTTATCCTTTTTATTCTATCAGTTTTATATCCCACGAGAAGTGTAAATGTGTGTGTAAAGGATTAATAATAGCGCACGAATCAAACGAATCCCTCGAAGAGATAAAATGGCAATTTATCAAGTGGATGCTGCGAGCCATAAAAGAGCAAAGTACAAATGGGGAGGAATTGCGTTCGAACATGATGTGCGAAAAAACACGGACGAAAGAAAAAGGGATTAATTGTAAAAAGAGAAGCGCTAAATGTGCGTATTATATTTCACTCTTTGAAGTGGTAACCAGAGGAGGATAAACGCAAAGAAGTTGAAACAAAAGCAGAAAAAGAGCAAAAACTAAAGCCGTAGGAAAAACTTTTACTTTATTAATGGCTTATTCTGATGCGAAAACGAAGCATTTTACGTTCCCTGCGGGGGTTTTGCTGCGTTTGGGCATGGAGTTCTTTCAGGGAGTTCGATGAGCATGACCAAACAAGAAAAACAAGGATAAGCGCTTTTCTTGAATGCATATCTAATTTGCTTTTGTCGTCGTTGATTAAGTGGAAAATTTTGTTTGGCTCAACTTTTCTTTGCGCTCACAACTTTTATCTGTTCTTTGATAAGAAGTAATAATAAAATAACAAAAGTCAAAAATTTCGCAAAATATTTCTCAACGTCTAATTGCCGCTTTGATCGTATTTATTATTTTAGATAATAACATAATCCGATGGAAATATTATTCAGTAATCATGCTCCTAACTTAATTTGAATAGATTAACCCTCTTTTCACTTTACTCCCTCGAGAACACAAACACTTTAGCTACCCACTCAAGAAATCCGGTATTGAACAAAGGGGCGGCAAGCGTGCTTGCTTATTACATCAAACAACTATACAACGAGCACCCGGAATGTTGCGTCATCAACATTGACGCAATTATATACCAATTAAAGTAAACTTGGCCTTTTTCGTGCGCATGCGCTTTGAACCTGTTCCCGGTGCTCCCGGGCGCAGAAAGTGCTTCCGGCAAGTTGGTTATGCGGAGTGGGTGGGTGTGTATGGTTATTACCGGGGAGGGAATTTCAATTTGGCGCTAGCATCGTCGTCATCGCGCTTGTTTTTGTTGTTGTCTTGCGTTATTAGTACACGACTAATTTTCAAGGGTTGAGAGCGTGCACGCGACGACTTTTTGAACAATCAGCACACTTCTTACGCTCGTCGTGGCGCCGCCACTGCCGCCGTTGCTGCCAGCGGTCTGTGTGTGTAACGATTGGAGCAGTGCGCGCACAGAGCGCAAATGAAGACGAGATGGAAATTAATTTAATTGAGTCGTTCGCCTAATTTCCCGGCTGCAAGCGAACGCGCGATTCTACACGAAAAAGGGAAAAGTCAAGATGCCAGACGCCAACAACGTCTTTCAATTACACAAATTGCGAAATAAAAAAGAGAAATCGAGAACAAAGTATTTTAAGGATATTGAAAATTTCAATTATCAAGGGAAATTTTATAAATTTATAGAGAACAAAATTTCAAGGAATAATATAATATCACGTAGGGCTTGTAAGAATTAATTTGCATTTCACTATGGAAAATCGTAGAAAATTTAAAATGTGTTTGCAAATAATTTGATTTTGGACGATTTGCAAAGCTGAGAAAATATTTAACTTATTCATGAATAATCGACTTGAAGCAAACGCGATGGAAATATTCAAAAATTCATCTCTTCATCTTTTATCAGTAAGAGAATAAGTCATGCATTGTGCAAGATGCTCCGACAAATTCTTCCTTGCTCTTTGTTCGAAACGTTATAGAAGAAGGAATAAATCAATGGCATAATGCATAATTCATAATTCATAGTACCTAGCGGTCGCTCAAGAAATTGAAATTAAATTTCGCATTGCGTGCCAAATCTGCACAATGCATTTTGCTCATTTGCGCAAGCGACTATTTAATGTAAAGTAATTTTAAATTTTGTTACAGTACTATGCGGAATCGGCGTTGAAATTGTGTTCTACAAGCACAAAACCGGATATTACTTTATGTAAGTATTTTTAGTACCTATGCTCTGTGTGTATGATACAAAAAATCTTTAGGCTCAGCTATATTAAACGTCTCCAAATGACACGAGTATACGACGACAAAAACATAATATTTATATTACAAAATGTGTAGCAGATGAAACCATAACGTGTGATAAGATAAGAGGAAATGAAAGGGCGCGCGCGTATACTTCAGTGTGGCGTGGCAACCTACCCCGAAAAACAACATGGCCGAATGCGTTGTGGTGCGCGCATCGCATACTGATGTCCTTTTGGCAGGACTCAGATCAATGCACACAATGCGTTGATAGTGCGCGAGACGCATACGAAATAAACAAACTCATCTAATATATTTTTTCGCATGCGTGCGGAATCATAGAAAAATCCTATCCTTTCTCCATGCTTTCACATTTCATTGTTTTTGTATCTTCTGAATCACATTTTCCGCAAGTGTGAATTTCATGGAAAGCGTAAAAATTGAAATTCAAATTCAAATTCAAATTCAAATTATGCGCACTCGTGACAACAAGTCAACTTCAGCGTGGCTGGCGTACGCCGAGGGAAAATTGGAAAAATTGCATTCGGTGAGCGGAGGAAAAGTGCGCGCCGCCGAACGGCGAAGAAATATTAATGGAAGTGATAAGGAACGCTGGCAGAAAAGCGGAAAATTCGTGCGCGTTCACATTTCATCGTTATGTGATGAACGCGTAATAAGAATTCGGAGACGGGACGACGACGAGCGTTTCTTAATTTCTTTCAGCCGCCTCCCGAGAGCAAGCAGCGCCAATGCGTCGTAATTGCCTTGGCGGCGGCGCTGCCATCGCGCCAAACCGCCACCCGCTTGCTTGCAAAACGAATAAGTACGTGTCAATAACGCAATCCATAAAGAGTGATTTGATTCCTCGTTCAGCATTTGTATGACAATTTTTCATCAACTTGCACAATTTTTCAAATATCTTCTAGCAACATTGCGTAATCAAATTAAATAAATATTCATTCATCCTGTTCCTCCTCTCTCCGCACCTTAAGCATGTCCTTCAGAAGTTATGCGTAGAGCGCAAACTCAATTTCACTCGATCAAGAATTCATAAAAAGTAATTACACTCTTGCTCTTTACGTCTTTTCATGAGTCTTCTCATCAAGGTATGAAAATCTCATGTTGCTCACTAATAATAAAAATTTCATTTTAAAATTCGCCTTGCTCTTTTACCATATTTCATTTCACTATTTGATAACAACTTTATCGTGAAATTTAATATATCTCTACTTTTCGCCGGCATTTCAGTCCGGAATTAATTATAATTCCAGCTTTGAATTGCACCGCCATACGTTAGCATGATTTCAATAAAGTCAATCAATCGATTTCGCTTCAAGTTTGAATGTACCGTTAATTTAATTAGACTTGCCAACATGTAAACTGGTCAGCGTTCCTTTCATCCCCAAATCTACAAACTAACCCTCCCCTGCTCCTCGATTATCCCACTGCTGCCGGATGGATTACAGGTGGCGGTATCGCGGTATCCGTTTCAATCAGAGTGGTTTACGCTGTTTAATTAGAATCGCGGCAGCACGCGAAGAGATTCGGTTCAGTTTCTCATTGAGAGCAAACCAACAGTCCAACACTCAGCAAACACCTTTGATACAACCGCATGTCCTAAGAGTTCACTTCTCCTCTTGTCTGCCGCCTACACTGCCATTGCCGCTACCGCCGCCGCTTTGCCTTAGAGATAAACCTCAATCAATTTCCAATCTGGTCGTGGCGTGTTACACGTTTGTTAGTCTCAATGTCCCGTACTCCAGTGAGTACAATTCGCAAGTTTGCGGTCGCAAACATTTGACAAGCATGTCAGTTGTTTAATTATCCTTTGAGAATAATTACAGTTTGGTTTAGTTTCGGCTACTATATTAATTAATGCTTTGTTTATGAATTCAAAATAACTATAATTGGAATTATAAATTTTCATACTCCGCCCGTGGAAAATACGATTACTTTAGGTTTACTATCGAAATTGTAGTTTTCATTTATTATCCCGGATATAAAATTTGATCGTAATAAAAGAAAATAAAATTTTATGCAAGTTGACATGAATTGAGTGATTGCATAAAAATAACTACCATCAATACCAAGAAAACTGCAATTACATTTGAATTGAGACCTTACGTTAATAAATAAAAATAAAATTTTATGAGAGCGGTACAAGTTTGTAAAAATGTGCGTTTATTTAAAACTTGCTTGAATGCGCACGAAATTATTATTTGAAACCGCTAGAAAACTGCTATCACTTTACGCCTAATAACAGCCACTCGGCATGCGTGGAAGCGAGTTGCTTTTCGAAATGAACGAAGCGCAACATTATTTTTTACGACGCAATAAAGCGAACGCTCGACGAGCGGTATGAATAAGTAAGTGGATGGCACCTTGGTGACTGCCTCCGGATGCCTCCAACGCCCTCTATTTCACCTTTCGCATCATACGAAACTTCAGACGTGAAACACGAAAAGGGCAACGAACAAGGACCATCCCTTCGCGCAACAACAAAGACGCATGGATGCGAGTACAAAGAGATTAAACAAATGCGAAAAAAACAAGAGCAACAACAACACCGCCACCGCCTTCCACGACGACGTCGGAAGGGTGTGTTTGTTCGCTTCGTTGACTCGAACCAAGGCGTATGGACGTCGCGCCAGCGAAAGAGAAATAAACAATTGAAAATGTTTATCACTACAGCAAATAGTAAAACGTCAGAGAGAAGGGAAAGAGAGAAGCAAATGTTTGTAAAATGCATTGGCGAGAATAAAAATAAAAATGCAACAACATCGTAAAGCCACCCTCTTTTCGTACATAATTAATGCACGTTATTCGTTATCTACTTCAGGGCTGCTATCGTATATTACATTGTGACAATTATAATTGTCATTCTAAAAACAAAAAGTTTTACCATGTTACACTGCATTATAAATATTTTATTACTTGTGCTTCAAAGTTTTGCACTGTTTCAGATGCGGGGGTGTTTTACTCTTGCTATTGGAAACAGCCTGGGTAGTTGGTGTGTTTTTACGTCTTTGCATAAGGTAATTAAAATTGTATTAACGATGTCCCATTTATAATTAAAACAATAACGATGGGCGCGTTCACAGACGTTGGGGTTGCTTTGCTTTTGTTCGAAAAGACGAAAGAAAAGAAAGTTTCCATTCTTTTGCCAACTTGCCCGTGGGGAATTAACGCGTGCGACGTGCATATAAAAAAATCTATGAAAAGTTGGAAATTTAGTTTGGAAAAATATAAGAATTAATTAAAGATTGTTTTCTTTCTTGTTTTACTGCAGAAATGAGCAACACCGAATTTTCCGCTGTTGGTCAGTGGTGGCTTGGTTCGAATGTTGGAAACGCACATTGGTGTATGGACCGTTGGCGGCATTACCCATCGCGTTTCCGCATAAAATGTGGCTGTCGTACGTTGCCGGAGGGCTGCTTATTGCGCTTGCCGCCTTCCACCTTGCGCTCTCGTTCAAGGGGCCGCGCCGACGCCGCCGCAAGGAGCGACTGCTGCACTCGGACGTAGACAGCTATGAAAGGTAAGTGTGCGCGCGCTGCCGCCGTCGGCGAGCGTAAAAAGTGTAAATTGTTACGTGCTTCGTGTTTCAATTAGCAGCCGCTTCGAAGAAGTGACCGAAGTCTTAGATGACGGCCTCCCGGAGCCGATGCCAGGGAGTTCGCACTCATTGTCGGATACGTTAGTTGATCAAGACGCAATGTTGGAGATTTGACCAGAACACCCTGACCTCTATCGACATATCGTAGTCGATTCGGGACATTGGAGTGAAATTGATAGCGATGATGCGCATTAATTTCATCCGCGAATATTTCGAATTCATTTCAAATCATTTTAAATAATTGCTGATTAAGACTGAATCGTTATTTTTCTATTTTATATTAATTAGAAAACATAATGTGTTGCTAGATTCCTACATTTCCTTTACTTGGAATCATTTATGAAAATATGCTATTCCGTCCAAAAATGAATTATTCATAAATTACTATTTTTGCTTAATAAGAAATTCCGCATATCTTTGCTTTGTCGTTTTTCTAAGAAATGTTCTATTCATTTGATAAGGAAGTATTAAAAAAAATTGTAAATATTGTAAATAGGAATTAAGTAAGACTAAATTAATTTATGATTTTGAAAATTCCCCAAAAAAAAATAAACAAAAAGAATTAAGATAATGATTGTAAAAATATCGTATGAAGCTGTGACTTGACTTTATTAAGTGACCAAAAGGGTACGCGTGGTAAAAATGTAATTAAAGTTAAATAAACTACGCTATGAAAAGTAATTCAATTCAAATTCACAATTGTACATAATTAATTATCACGCATTGATAAAATCAATCGTAGCTAAATTGCAAATAGAATTATCATATGTTATCGTAAAACGCATTGCAATTATTATATTAGTTCACAATCAAATAGTAAATATAATACGAGAAAACGTATCCTAAAATGTTAAATGCTTGATTGTAAAATTTCTTTAAATTTTTAGAATATTTTATTCAATTGTTGAAAATTCAAATATCGTTCAATACTTTCTCCAAATTTAATTTATTCAGAGGATTTACTTGCACTAGTTTATTAAATTTCGATTGAAACGTATAATATTTAAATGTGCCAAAAATATATAAATATTATTTCGGCTGTTTGTTACATCATTAATATTTTACGCATAATAGATAAATGTAAATGATGATCATGTAATATTTATAATGAATGCAAAATATTGTAATTATTGTAAGCAAAATGCAGGAATTATTTAATAAAAAATGCAGAAAATTACTAACATTCTCTTGTTGACGCACACTTTTTTTTTGTTACTTTCTCGAAAGACTTAAATTCAAATTAAAGTGAACTTTTCATTAAGTCCTTCCTCCTAGGCAATGAAAAAATACGTTGCTGTTAATTATCTGCCTAATCAATTTAGAAAATTTATACCGTGATTGCAGAATAGAACCGAAAGAAGAAGAAGGACTAGAGGAAGAAAACGCCAGCGAAAAGGTAAGATTATGGTGATTAGAGGCAGGCAGCTGCCAGAAAAGGGTGAACGAACCCTTTTTGCACTCTCTCTTATGCACGCTTGCTGTGTTCGCATTTAGTTTTAAGGCTGCGAACGCGTCTGGCGCAAGTTTGCGCTTTGGCACTGAGGCACTTTGCATAACTAACATTTTCTTAGTCGAGTGCCCGGAATATTCCCTCTTTTCGAGTCAGCCAGCAGCAAAGTTGCTGCTGCTGCTGAACGCCGGACGATGCCAAATATTTAACCACATTGCACACAAACATGCGACTTATGTCCTTGCAATTTTTGCCCGCGATCGTAAACTGTAAAACGGAAATGGACAGAATGCGGAATGAATTCACGCTCATAAAAATTCATATCGTAGATAAACTTGTCCGTAATTTAATTTAATTTGCATTGCGATAAATTGCTCTTTTAATATTTAAATACGCGTAATGAGAAATGCGATCATGAATTCCATTTCGAGCTGTAATGAAATTTTAATTACTAATTAAGATCTAGTTCTTTTTTATCCCTAAAAGGATAAATTACTTCTTTTTCTTCATACAACACGTAAAATTTTTAATCTCTTATCCTTTTTGGTCTTAGATATATCTTTATCCTTTTTACTAATTAATGAGTAGGCAATAAAAGTTATCAAAATGTTTCAAAGCAAGAATCAATTTTTCCCAAATTTTAGTGAATTTAAGAGTTATAAATTATTTTATCTACTGCTGTCAACGACCAACGAAATCTTCTATTATTATTTATTAGTAGCAGTTATCCTATCTTTTGAACTTTGTTTCTGCGATAAGAGTGTAAATGTTGTAAAAAGGATTCTAACCCTTTACGCTTGATAATAAATCACAAAGAATAGTGGTTAGTGGAGGGAATGAATGTGACTCCTCTTTTCGCGGAATGGCAACGTTTAATTCCGTTCATATTGCGTTTCGCTTCCAAGTCTCGAGAGCATGCACGTTATGAACTGGCAATTGTGTAAAGCTTTTAAATTATTGTTATTGTTGCGTTTAATGCGCATTTTCTTGTCGTGCTTCAACTCTCGCGCACTGCCGCTTAAATCATAAACTATAAGCGCTTTTAAATGCGAGCACAATACGCAATTTTAATTACAAAACTTTGTTGTGGAAATCGTTATTTTACGCTTTTCAGATTACTTTCATGTGGAATAAATATCTACATAAAATTATCTTCATTGTGTAGACCGATATAGGCAGAATAATAAAAAATTAAATCTGAATGCATGGCACGTAAGCAGAAATGTAAATAATTCCTTGTTTATTTAAGTTTTAATTGACTATATGCATGTTATTTAAATATCAAATGGAAATACTACTCGAAAAATGCAATATCAATATTATGCTGTAGATACAACACAGTTGTAATGTTGTTTAATGATTAAATGATAATAAATTGAAAAATTATTCGTATTGCTTTGAACTTTAGATGTGTTGTTCAGTTTTTCTTCAAATTTTAATTAAGTATTTAATTAAACAAACTTCTCACAAAATACCTACATTCAAAAATAAACTGAACAATTGTTCATCAAATATATTTAATTACGTTTAAATCAAACTTTACTTCTGAGGGAATTTAGCTGATAACCATTGCATTCGCTTCTAAGCTGAGCTGCATTCTAAATAGTTGAATACTCGTGCAAAATATAAAGCGAACACGCATTCCTGTTTCGCATGATGAGCCGTCATACCACATGCCGCATTCATTACATTTCAGTGATACTGAAAGAGTCTTATTCATGCGAATTCCACTGAGTTTGCATTTCGTCTAATTGCAATGAAACTATCAACAAAACACGCATGAATAGATCAAATCATGCGAATTTCGATCTCGCACAGGTGAAATTCCATTTTCGTTGCCTGTGTTTCATCAAATGCAATACGTAATCAATTAGGAGCGTAAATCCATAATTAGCTCGACAAGCTGTATGATTCTCGATGTTTATTTGTTAGTCAAATAATTACTAATTTATTAGTTCCATTTCATTTTCAATTTCATTGTTTGTTCATTGTTAAAATACGCAAATACCGAAAAAATCATACAATTTTCTTTCACCGCACTTAAAGCATGTAATTTTATATATGTTTCGCTTATTTTGAAATAAATCTTACTATGTGCATTAAATCATAAAATGTTATAATCAAGTAAAATTATTGCATGTAATGCCTGAAATCCTTAAATCCAAAAAATCTATATAGACATGATACTATTAGATAATGAAATGGCACGCTAAAAGCTATAATCAGGAGACGGCAATAAAGGAATGAAGAGCAGCATTCATCCATGTAAAAGTTACAAGTACATAGTGCTTCCGAGCACTTTATAGTAAAGGTAACATGATAAATGCGTTTGTGATAGCGCTAAACTAAGCGCACGCGTCGTAATATCGTAAAAGTGCCTCAATGCTCGCAACTTCACAGCGCCTCCGCAAACTGCTAAAAGCTTCATAAATTGGACTTAAAAGACTTATTTCCTCTGGCAGCGTGCAGCGCGTCAAATTGTTACTATACTTCAAAGCACGCAGATGTGTACGTTTCGTGTACGCGGCGCATATTAGGCATAATCACATGTGAAACTTGTGAATTTTCCAACGACGGCGACTTGGTGGCACTGGCTGGTGGCACACGCGACTCGAAATTGTTTCCGGGAGGACGCGCGATATTTGGATACAGAATGAGCGCATTTCGCATTATTATAAGGCGCGGCGCGTGAGCAAGAAGTGGAAGAAGCGTTTGAAGAAGGACGCGCATTACGCGTACGTGATTTGCGTGCGAATTGCGCTCAATGATGCGCCACCGTTTGGCTAAATTAAACATTTCCCCGGCGAAAAAATGTCGCTTATAAATTATTCCCTCCTCTGCCAGCAAACGCCGCAATACAATGAGAAAATGCTTTTCATGCATGTAAAGTGCTGCTGTTTCTCTTTTATATGTTAAATATTTCTAAGTCAACTAATGAAAATATTTGAATAATAATTTTAAACGAAAAAGAATTCTAAGAATTTTGGAAAATAATATGAATTTTCATTGGGCAAACTTTCAACAAATAAATGAAACTCGCATCAGCAAATTGGTTGTTAAAAACTAACAGGAAACAATTTTTAAACGAAATACATTCTCATTATCTGCATAGTTACGCACTGTCGACTAGTTTGCTGCAGTTTAGTTTAGTTTAGCAGCGCAGCGCAGTGAAAGGAAGGAAGTCTTCCTTATTTGCTTTTCAATGCATTTTAAATTTCGTTTGCATTTTTCACAACGGCTTGCAGATTAAACATTTCCACATCGGTTTCTCGAGTTACGCGCGCGTATAGGTAGCGCCTGCAGCCGGTGAATTTTACGACGCGTTCCCCGGAACGAACCCGGATCGATACTCTTAAAGTTTCATTAGGCGTGCATTTTTCCTGGCCCCCCAAAGATATGAAAAAGTGGCTGGTACACTCTTTGCTTTCACGCTCAATTTTCGTCCAACGACAGTGCAATAAAAATATGCGAAAGCATACAATGAATTTGATTTCCGGTTGATTTTGTTTCAACGTAAATATTTACACGAAATATTTCCTGGTGAGAAATGGGAAATATGATTAATTTTTAATTGTGCAATAAAGACGATAAATAATGAACGTGTGCTAATCTTGTGAAACGTGCTAATTCTGTATTAAAAGTAAACAAACGAATGTTTCCGAAGGAAGGGGCGGAAAGCACGTAACCAGTTAGGATTTAGTCACGGCGGATACGGCTCGTAAATTTGTGTATTTATGTAATCGGACGGCGCCGATCTCTCGACTAATTGTTTCCGAGCGCATGCGCAAATATCGCACGATCCTTATTCATGCCGCCCGCCAAGGATCCGGCGATTTATTTCGTGCCAAGTTTGCATTGTTTGCCCTTTCTCGCGCGCGTCTCAATTGTCAAAGTCGTCCCTGCTCAAATCCGTCCAACCTTTGAGTCACCGGCTCTCTAATTTATCCTCAAGGATTCCTACGCGCATCAACAGGAATGTTGATGGATCGTGTTTACGCACGATGATTATAAGCAAATATTCAGGATATGCTTACTGGATACGGATAAATATTTGTTAGTTGCCCTTTAATAATAAATTCGAGAAAGCAAAAATTATTTCAGGTTGAAATGTAACGTAACGCGTCATAACATTAAATAAGAGTAGCGCAGGACCTTTCAAGGATGCTATCGCATGGAGACCGCAGCATTAGGACCATAGGATCACTTTGCATAACGAACGTTTCAAGCGCGGCGAGTTGCGCGTGTGAGTTGAGTAGTGGCAGGACGTATGACCTGAATTTCAGGAGGAAAACCGCTTCGCAATGTACTTACATGCCCAAAGTGTACTAACACTGAACGTACTTTACGCTCCTTGTGCAATTCAGACACGCGATCCGGCAAGAAAAGCAAACCACAACATTCAAACACTTGTGAGCAGCGCGCATAGCCCACTTCTTCTTTGCATCTTGAATGCACATACATATGTCTTTGATAACATGATAACATAGAGGGATGCTACCTAATGGGGTTTTTCACATGCAGTTACCCATTCGAATAACAAAAGAGAAACTACAAAGTTGCGATGTGTTTCTAACATTTCACGCGAGTCTAACGCGAATATAAAAATTTGAATATTTATTGTCCTAGTTTCGTTGCTTGCTCGTTGCTCGTTCATTTTTACGGGGTTAAATAAAAATTCAAACACTTACAATTGGCACAAGCAGCATCCTTTTTGTTTGGTTTCTGGTGGCAATCTGGAACAAAGAGAAGAATGAATTTAATTACTAAATAAACACTTCACATCAACCGTCAATTGATTTAGGGTGTTGAAAAGGATGCTATTAACAAGTGACAAATGCATGCTACTGTAAATAGTTAGCAACTTTAAACAATATGTACTCTATCCGAATTGAGTGCATACTTTAATCAACTCACGCACCTTTCAATCAACTCATTACTCATTCAATGTAAATGGCTTTTAATCAGTCACTCAATGAAAGTGAATTATAAATAGAAAAACAAAATAAAGTTCTTGGTGAAATGCTTCGTGATTGCTTCGTTTTCAAGAGAAATTTTCTTAATTTATACTTCTTTCGTGAAATTATCATTCAAACTACGAAGGAATATAAAGGAAAAGCAGAAATTTCCTGTAAAATTATCATCAATGGCTCGTTTTATACGAGAATCTTTGATGCTAATTTTCGGTTTTATATATTTTTTGAACTATTATCTATCGTGTAAGTTAAGAATAGAGTTTTTAGTGTGTCTTATCATTCGACGAGTAAGGAAGCAAAGCGGAACATCAAGCATCATGCTAAGTGAATGAACCGGAAGACGAATGCATCAGGATTATGGCCGAATAAAAATGCACTCGGCCATATTTCATCACTTTGCGCGTTCATCGTTTTATCATCCAGCCATTCTACATTTTTCTTCGTCCTCGTTTGCCCCCATCTACGAAACCGGCTGTTTATCCACGCTCGCCGCCCTCGCCATAAATTTAATGCATATCTAAGTGAAAGCAAACCCAAAATATTTTCCGTACGAATTTTACTTCACCTTCAAACTTCTGCTTCTTTGTACCGAATCGTAAATCTTTTATTGCGCGAAATATTAAGCAAATTCCGCCAAAGTCTTGAACAATTTATGTTGAAATTTAAATAATTCCGTAACGCAACAAATAAAAAGCGTACAATCGGTTTCAGAAGTGGCGGACAAAAAGTTGTCAAAGCAATTGCCGGACGGGCGGTTTATGTTTTGCGGACGAAAAGCGAAAAACGGGAGCAAAAACAGGACAATGAAAACACAAATTGACATCCGAGCAGGAATCGAAGCACGACGCCGACGCTTTTGCGTTTTTCCTGATAACAACAACAACAACAACAAACAAACAATGCGGATGCGGTGAGTATATATATACAGGAAGAAAGCACTTCCAGCGGTGGCGGCAAACGGGTGCCGTATATTTCGGCCCAAGCAATTACTATTCTCGCCGGAGCTCATTCCCTACCAACCACCGCCACCGCCAGTCTGCAACAATCGCCCGTAAATGACTACCGCCTGTTTGAATTTTGCACACAGCCCCCTCCAACCCCCGTTCTACACGTGTATTCTTTGTATGCATGTGTGTAAAATCAGCCCGCATTTGGCCATTTCCCCAAACGATTCCACCATCGTTCAGCCACCCCTGCGCGCGCGCTCACACACAAGCACATGTAAAATTGCAATGCTGCCATTGTTGCCAACATTGGCGGCGGCGGCGATCGTATACATTTACACAGTTCCGGACATTGGTTGTATCTATTGATGGCGGCCTGTTTCCGCTCGGCGCTCTCCAGGTGAAAGATGTGCTTCGCTAACGAACTGAACTAAATTACGATAATTAGTTTGTAGCTTTTATTCCCTTCCTATCTGTTTTTTTCCAATCGTCTATTACCTCCTTGCATAATCAATTTACTAATTAAAATATCCTCGTTAGCAAAGTATTCGAAAGCATTTGTCGTGTTGTAAACGTAAAATAAAAAGAAAAGTTTGTGAAAACATCTGCTGTCACTATCATATTTTAGCCATCTAAGCAAGAGAGCCTTTATTACACAACTTTTCTTATTTAACTTTGACGAGCGCACCCTCTATTTCCACCCACATAAAAGTTGGCATAACTCTCATTTTTTACACGTAATATCATGTTCATTTTTCCTATGACTTTTTCAATTTATTTCATACGTCTATACTATTTTCATCCCCTATTTTATGCAGGCCAATTGCATGCCATATAATTAATAATATAACTGCACAACTTTAAATTCCTTAGAATTCCTTTCTTTTCCCCATAGGATAATAAAAACAACTTAATTAGCGAAACATTGATTAAACGAATTTCTATAAGCATCGAGTAAATACAATGCCGGAAATAAATTGATGTTATTTCCGGTTGCGTGCAGTATGTAATTAAAATAATGCATGTGGCAATGCGCACGCGTGCATAAAAAGTATACTTGTCACGTACTTGCTTCGAAAACAAGAATAAATGTTATTTCATGTTTTGCAAGTTCGTTTCGTCCTGTTTTTTCTCATGCCAGCGATGACGCGCTCTGGCGACGACAACTCGAACAAAAGCAAATGCGCGAACGAAATTTACTGCGCAGCTATAAACTGTGAAAGTCCTTTTGGCTATCCTTTTTCAGCCCTCACGCGCACTGCACGTCCTTGGCAGTGTTGCTAGCGTTAGCACCGTCATAAGAGCAAATTATAACAATATAATAACAACGCACAATACGTGTAAGCAATGATAAAACTCATGCGTCACTACGAATATAAAAGAGGTGAAAAAGCGAGGATGAAATGCGAAGAGAAATTGCCGGGGTGAAAGGATCGTAGATTCTTTTACGTCCGTCTGGTGACATCCCTATTCGACGCTGATAACAATGTTATCAAACGTGTGTATAATCCTGATATAATTTGCATTTTATTACCGCGTCCTTCTTTTTATCGCAGATTTATTTTGACCAACGTGCAAGAGAAATTTTGATAAAACAAAATTTTGGAGCAGGACGTATAAAAATAAAGTGAAAATGTAGTCAGTGAAAACGCAAAGTAACTGAACAAATCCCAATGGTCAAACGCCTTCTGCATTCCGGAAGAATCTGCAGGATAATGTACCTCGTACTTTCAGACCTAAACTGAGTGTTTAGAAAATTTGCTAGAAATGTCTAGTTTAGAATTGAGTTTAAGGTGGTTTTGTATCCTTTGGTGGATTTTAAGGAGAAGGAGTTATGTGTACACATGTAACACTCGGGGGATACTTGATATCTCGAATATCCTGGATATTTTTTGCGGGGAAAATTCAAGCCCATCTCAAAATGGTGAGACGAAGATGTCGCAAGCGACGTACTTATGGGACCTCTGTCGGAAAGTGTCAAGCCGTGCATGTCTGCTCCTCTCCTTCGACATTTATCTCCTGAAGGAAGACCAGACATTGACGTGCGGATATATATTTTCGAAGGCAGCAATGGCAAAAACCGGGAAGCGACAACATTTCATGTTGAATTGTCACTTGCGCATAAAAGCAGGACTTGCAATTTATGCGGAAATAAGCGTAAAAAGAGAATTTACCGGAATAAAATAAACAATTATCATGTCTATTCCCGGAACTCATGTCGAAAATAAAAAATTTCCGGAAATGCCCATTGTCGTTCGTTCGTAATACATTTTGTCATATTTATAAAGCAAATTAAATTAATTAGTTGTCCGAGCATTACAAGAAATTTCGCATAAAAGTAATGTAAAAGCGTAATTAGTAGATTTAATTGGAAAAAATTGCATGCTTGATTTCAATTTTTTTCCCATTTGCATATTTCGAGGATAAGCAAATATTTCCATAAAATTTTCATACCCACTCTCCTAGAATCTCCGCTATTTTCATTTTTTGAGTGAGAGAGCGTGCTGCTGGTTAAAATCCGCAAATTTTATTTTTCATTTAGTTTCAACGCCTGAACGCTCTTTCCTATTTTTTAGCACGCTTTTCTGTTTTCTGCTTTTTTCCTCGGTGTTTGCTCACCTGCATCAAATAAAATGTATGTATGACGTGCAAAAACTGCAGCAGTGATTTTCAACATTTTCATGTTCACTCGCGAAAACATACCGAATATGACCTTTACCCGTGGAATTTAAATGAAACAGTGAAAAATACTTTGTTTTTGCCAATTTTCCCAAAATCGGCATAAATCAAATAATTTCACTTAAAATCACCTCTATGCCCTCCTCCTCTCTCTATTCCAAACTCCCATTTGCTCCACGTTACGTATAATTACATTGTAAGTGCGAACTTTTTATATTAAAAAAGTTATCCGGAAGCGACGAAAGCGGATGGAAGAAACTTGCTCGAAAATTCCATTTCGCGCTTTTGTCATATGCGCATGCAGCCGAAACGCAAAGTGCGCAGCACGAAGAAGCGAAATGAAAGCGTCTTTTGGACGACGAGGACGAAGGATAAAAACACGGTGTATGTATTAAAAAGTGACAGATTGTTAGCATGCTTTGCGCGCGATCCAATAAGACAATAGACGTACCGCCCATGACATGACAGTTTGATAAAACCTTTCCCGAACTGACGGCCGCCAAGATTTATGACTAAACTTCAACTTCTTGAAGTTGAATTTCATTTCCCGTGTGTGTAACGATTGTTTCTCTTTTGTTTTTCCAAAATTTCCTCTTTTTTCTCCAGCTGCGACAGCGGGGTATCTTAATTTTATAAAGTGCGCGCTTTTGTAAAAGTCATAAAGCTTTGCACTCTGCGCGCATAAGGACAATAACAATAATTTAAACGGCTTATCCTTTCCGCATAGATGGCGCAATTTGCGGAGCGCGCGAATTATAATGATAGAGATAGATGTACATTGAGGAAATCGCTCGAAATGGGTTGCTATAGCTGCGAGAGGAAGAGAGCTACTAGATATTTATGGTGATGTTGCAAGAGCAGCAAAGCAAGTGAGCATTCGAAAACAGCTGAAATTGCAGAGAGCACATAATAAATGGCGAAGCTCTGCGTATGATTTATTACACGTATTGTAAATACGACGCCGAAGATGGCTTATAGGTATGTTGCATAGTTGTCATTTTTTACTAAATAAGTTTCCACCGTCTCTAAAGTCATTTGATTAACAAAATACATTAGTTTTTAGTTGCATGAAAGTCTAGCCTATGCGAATCGGATAACAAAAAGTTTGACGCTTAGAAACCGCACTAATCCTTCGTGAAAATATTATTTTTTGTTAATAATACAATAAGTGGTTATTCGGTTCTAAAATAACCAGTGTTTCATATAAATTAAACAGAAGCCGTTCCGTCTGTAGCCCAAAAAACAAGAAATAGAAAATATCCAATTCTTCAACAGAGTAATTTTTAAATGTCTCTAAAAAATTATCTACGCAACATTAAGTAAAAGAAACTTAATAATTTTAAAAATAGGACTAATATCCATTGTAATGAATAATAAAATTAGTGTAGTGAATAACGTCTATTAATGTTTCTTCTACCATATATGAGTTCGCACGCGGCTTCTGATTAAAATAAGTTGTACCTAGCAGCTGTAAGTAATGCCAAATCTAATTATGTTGCAAAGTCATGAGAGGTTAATGAAACGTCGCTATAAACGAAAATACGAGAGAACTAGAGACGTTTGAGTAGACTGTTCACTATGTATACTTAATTTAATTTAACCGTACACATATTTCTTACAAGTGATTTGTGAAATGAACCCGAACAGAGTATCCAAAGTTCATTTTGCGCACTTCTCGTGCATTTCGGCAGTACAATTGTCTTAAGTAGTTGGAAGTTTCGAGGGCCGAATGTGTGCGAATGACGGTCGTTTCCATCCATCGCGCCGCGAGTTTGAATGTGCGGCAACGGCAACGGCAGCAACTGCGGCGGGTGGGTTTCAGGTGGTTATTCGCGCAATTCGCATTTAACGAACTGCACTAAATTAGAATAATTGAGCACGTCGCGACTAAACCTGCACATTGTTCTCGGATGTCAGATACAGTGAATCAAAGAGGGAGAGAGCATTGCTAAATGCAAACACACGAGTCAACTTCGAGTTGTAGTTACAACTTGCATTGCGTTCATATAAATAGTCGCTCGCGCTCACTCTTTTGTCAATTCAATATTAGCGAATGCCGTGGAGCGAGAGGCGGAAGTGTAATCAATGCACTCGAACCGCACCACGCGAATGCACACGCTCATCTATTAATGATGACAGTCGAACGACGACGAGTTAATCACGTTCATTATTAAGCATCAGAAGCGGGTGCGTTTGACGCAGCGTGCGCGCTCGCTAGCTACGTTTGATTTATTTCGCGTACGTGTGCGCCGCACTCGACTGATTGAGATATGTGCACTTTAATTATACATGAGTGGGCGAAAGAGTGAATTGCCCATGATGTCAATTGCATTTGCGCGCGGTGAACGCGTCTCGCGAAGAGATAAAGCGTCTCTCCCGCTTTAGTTCGTGCCGATTTTCCGAAATCGCATTTTCAACTTTTTCGCGCGTCGAATTCAATTTCGCCTATGTGCAGTCGCCAGCACAAAGTGTCTTTTTATCCTCGCTGGAAAAAAAGCGCCGAATTCTTTATTTTTGATGATGCACAACCCGAAATTGTCGGGTGGCAAGTGATAAATTTCCGGCGAATTGTTACATTATACTTTAAATTACATTTTGAGAACTTTGCAATTTCCTCATTTATTATACCATTTAAATAAATGGTTTAATTTACTTTATATTATTCCTAGTTTAGAAAAATATTTCTAATCATCCTTAGCAAATATAGGTGAATCAGGCGAACGAAAAAATATTGTGAAAATGGTTAATTAAGTCAGTAAAAGCATTCCAGTTTGACGTGGCGTTTATGCATGAATACAAATAGATTTTCACAAACACACAATGAAATATTTAATACGCGGGGCGACAGGGCATAAACAATGCGGGTGCATGAAGTTTTTGCGCGCTAGTAGTGCTTATTATTAGAACACAACAACAACCTTTCCGCGTTGTGTATGTTAATTTCGCGCGGTGTGAAATTCAAAATAAACGCGCGCACCACGTCGGATTAGCACACAACGAAATTTGCATTTAGACAAGCTTTCGGCGTGTGCGCGCACAAAATTGTTGCTGTAAATGAACCGCACTGATTGCAAAAGTTGCTCGCCGCATTAAATCCGACCACCGTCGCCGCCCTCCGATACGCGAGTATGTGAGCGTGTTAGAATAATACGCAACTATCCGCGATCATTAATTCATTTCCTTCAACGGAACAGAACACAGTTCCCAACAATTCGATTGTTATCCTGGTTTCAACTCTATTGTTTAAATGAATATTCTTGTATTCTCATTAAAATCTGACACTCAAATTTATTTCATTATAGCTGTCTCTTGTTTTACATGGAAATCTTTTGATATGTTAGTTAATTAACTCGGAAAACAAGGAGATTTCCTGTAGTTTTAAAAAAAAAATACCTGAAAAATTACTGATTCCTATGTGCTTAATTCCCTATAATTTTTAACTATATTTTATAATTTATTCAAATCTATTCGGTTCCTACTATCCTTTAGGGAATTCTCCGATGTTTTAAAAATAATAATTATACCCGACCTATCTGTGTTTTTGATTACTTTCTCTGCAATCGAAACTATGAAATAATTTCTGAAAGTGAAATTTTGAAATATGACGTACGAATGTACCTAATAATTGAAAATCTGTGATTTAAATCCAAAAAAGAATTTGTTCAACAAAGGTTAAATTGAATTTAGCAACTTTTTGTAGCAATAGATACGCCGAATGAGCTACACTCGTATTTCCATTACCATATACAGAGCAATCCTCTATGTTTTTCCTTTTATCCTATAGGATTTTACGTTTGTGCGCCGTATTCTTCTTTTTCTGTTTCATCCCTGTGCACATTCCCACCCACATCCTAGTAAAATGTAATTTTATAGCCTTTTTGTCGGTTTGATTTAAGCGAGTTGCGCAAAGTGGGACGTGCTCGCGAATAAAGAAGAATGAAATTTTTATCGATCGCTCATTTAACCAAATTGCATTGCTTTTCGCTCTTGTGCTGCGAAACTTCAAAGTCGTCGCACATAGCAACATGGAATTAATGATATTTTTATGCGGCAAATTAAAATTCTTGTAAAACCATCGCAATGGCCAAATACATGAAATTTTAACAACTGCAAATTAAAGTTCAATTATTCATTTGATAAAATATTCAATGAGTAAGAAATTAAATTTCATAGTTTCACGTTTTGGCCAATAACACAATTACTGTAAAAGTTTGATGGAAACTGTTAATTCATCCAGACCGAAATTGAATTCCGTACGCGTCAATGAATTCACCAAAATTATGTGAATTATTTTGGAGTAATCATAATGATATTGCAATCAGATATTACTGAATAATTAATACTTTTTGAAATGTCGCGAAATTATAATAAATATGTTATTAACGTGCGTATTTAAACAGTAAAATTGATATTTACGATGCGATGTAAATATGACCGAAATGTAATTTGATTTTTTAATCTAAATGATAATAATATTAATGTGAATGTTATATTAATTTACTCAACAAAATATGGAATGTAATAAACTAAATGGATTCGTAGTATAGAATATTAATTAAACTCTTGAAAAAGCATTTTTTAAATATTTTCTGTACGTACGCAGTGCAATATGTAAATTGATTATCTGATCAGTAAGTGCATATGAAATGCAATAATATTACAAGCAAAATAAAGCAACATGAATTCAATTATGGAAGAAATAGCAGAGAGAATGCGCGCAATAAAAACAACATGATAGAGAGCGGTAAATTAATTGGAGTAATAATTCTTTTCAAGTATTTTCTCCTCCGTGTCTCTGTTATATATTCAGTCATATTCATTACATTTCATATTTTTTCTGCGCTCTTTGTCGAGTTATGCTTCGCTGCCCTGGGAATATTCCAGAATATTAACGAAATACATCCTCAATTGTCTAAACAGGAAGTATAATAAATTCTCCCTTATTTACGACGTTGATATTTTTTTGCTTGCTTTTAAAAAATTATGCAGTAATTAAAAATAAATATCAATCACGAAGAATATTGTGTTTACTGTCTCAAATGAAAAATGCATTTCCTTTATGTGCTCGTTACAAGGAACAGTTGATTCAATGATTAATTAATGATTGTACTAATCAATTGGTCTTTTGTTTCAATATTATCAACGTTTGAGAATGAACCAAACAAAACAAAACACAACTACTGAGGTATTGCATAATCTCGATGTATATGACGGCAAGCAAGTCGAGAGAGCAAGCATAAAAGCATCTTTGCCCCCGTTGGCGGTGCGCAAGCATAATATCAACTACGACGGGAGCGGTGGCAGTGGTGGCGGCGGCAGCAATGGCTGGCGTTTGATGTTTGCTGCAGTAATGGCATACGCGCCACCTCAACGCATTTGGCTTTTATCTCGACGAAGGAGGAAGAACATCGAACAAAAGCTTTTGTTGCGTATGCCAAAGGTTTGTTATGCTTTGTGATGCAAACTTGTATGCAAAAATTGCATGCGCTCTTTGCGTACGAATCTTTTGTGGCAGCGTGCTGCATTCTTCTTCGTCTGTTCAAATTAGAATAACACGACCACGTTTATATTATACACGCGATATCATATCATTTCGAGCATGCATTCAGCATTTAATTTAAATTTAACAAGGATATATATTAATGTTGGTCGCTTTGTGCTTCCGCCGAATATCAAAACAAAGGAATAATTATCTATGATTTCTCTTTTCATTCATCGTACACCTCCTCTTCAACTTTACCCTGTAATAACTGTAAATTATAATTTATTTTATGTGAAATCATAAGAAATTGAAATCGTAAATTTGAAATCATAAATAATGTAATAAAGGAGCTCGAGCAGCAATGTGAAATTCGCAGAATAAGTGATGTAAATCTTAAGCTAAGAAATTATGGCATTTTTTTCAATTTTAAAATTGATTAGCAAAATGAATTTTGTAGTAAACAAGATTTGAAAAAGTGAGGTGTATTTCGATTGGAATTGGTTCACGTTTCAATAAATGAAAATAAAACTGAATTTTGCATGTGGATAACATGCGCGCCGCCCGCTTTGCGGTGAAGAATAGCAAAGCAGTTACAATTGTAATACTCATCGTGGTTGCTTTGCCGCCGCCGCCGCCGTGAATTATGGGGCATTTTTCACGATTTACTGCCGAATTTTCAGGCCGCCCGCACCGTGCGCTGCTCACCACACGGATTTCTATATTTCTGCACGTGCAGAGTGCGCGCAGACTTCACGCGAGAGATTTGCGCGCAAAATAAACGAACACGCGGATGCGTTCGGTATTTTTATGCTAAAGCTAACCATAAGTTGATAAATTGTAATTTATATTTTTTAACGTCAAAAATATGGATTTTACGATTGAAATATGGCATTCGTATAAAAATTCAATTCATGCCAATTTCAAAATTGATCAATAACCCAGATGGAACGCGTTTCAGTTTTTCAATTGCCAATTTCACCACATACAATCATAAAACATGCAAATCAAATACGCAGAAAACGAAGCATAACAGTAAATGTAAAGACCGCAATGTTCGCAATATATACACTAATAATAAAAGTTACTAAAGCGCCCATTTAGGGTACATACCAGCTAGTCCTTGGTTGAGCCACTGCTTGAAGGTCGGAAGAAGATGAAGATCCACGAAAACACTACTAATGATTGAGGTATTGGATTTACTATTACAACTCTTTCAGAGCTCGAAGCCGCAAGGGGGTACCCCCTAAGTATTTACCAAGTAGTGTTTTCGAGAATCTTCTTCTTCCAACCTTTCAAAGAGTAGTCTACAAGGTTAAGTTGCAAATTTACGTTTTAGTTATTATTACACCCTTGTTATTTGCTTTAACGTTTTTTATCTCAATTTATCACTTTCTAGTTTCTTTTTCTTAAATTTTGCTTTTTATCAAACTTTAAGTCATTGACAACCGAAAAGAGAGTGCAGGATGATTCACGACCTGCACAGGACGCAAAGGACATCCTGGTCGATGGATGCACGGATAGGCAAACCTTTTTGCTCGTAAAACTCATCATCTCGAAACTCGGGAGTTTGGCACTTCCTCGTTTCGCCTGTCAATAATAAGCGAGCGTAAAGCGC
Organism: Aleochara curtula; assembly: GCA_963978815.1. NCBI lineage: Eukaryota > Metazoa > Arthropoda > Insecta > Coleoptera > Staphylinidae > Aleochara > Aleochara curtula. The sequence continues at coordinate 8,083,709 of OZ022221.1, read as the reverse complement.
GATTTCATCGATTCCAATGACGACGGCGACGACGACGACGACGACAACGTCATCGTGCACATCGGCGTCATATATCATTGCTAAAAGATCCCCGGTTTGCCGCCTCCCGTCCTCAGGGCGTCTGCTTACACTCTTTTAATATCGGCGACATGAAAGGAAATACGGCAAGCAACACGCACACACGTTTGAAATTAATTTCGATATCGTCGCGACCCCCACAATTTTCCGGTATTGCCAATAGACCAACCACCATCCGTTTTTTTTTCTTTCCTCTGGCGTAAAATGCAAACACGCAAAGTGAAACCATTTCCAAGGAGATAATTGATAAGTAAATTGATTAAAGGAAAAACGTAAGATACATTTTATGAATATTTCATTAACGCCAAAGTCGATTATACTTGAGACGAACGAAAAGGTGTGCAATTTACGTAAACTTCGTTCAGCGTACAAGTTGTTGAAGGCGCAAAAGTTCAGCAAACAATTTAATTAAATGCGAATTGTTTCTAGCGTACGAATTCGTTGATGAATTAATTTATCATTGCGTTCTGTTCAAATTCTCTATTCCGTACGTAAACAATTAACAATTTTAATATCATTAACGAAAGGCCTAATTAATTCCGTTTTTGCTATAACTAAAAAATCCTAGCTATCTCTATTGTATTTTCTTAATTTTCTTTTGTTTAAAGATTTCATTTTGTAGAAATACAAAAAATAAATAAAATTATTCTGACATTTTTTATTCGACTCCGGAAAATGTCCCTTCCTTTTATTTTTTATCTAAACATCCGAAATACTAGCTTATAAAAGGCGTTCTTATTGGCTACAACCGCGAAGAAAATTTGGCGCAGACAAAATATGAAACAGAAGGAAAAATCCTTGCGGATTCTGATTGCATGATTTGATAAAGCGGTGTGGAAAAATTGTGCAAATCCGGCAGCTGTTCGTTCCGCGGAACAATCAAGACACATATTTTTCAGAGGGCAATAAAAATCCCAGTAGGGTAACAAACAAACGAACGATGACGTTCGCTCGCTCGCCTGTTGGGGCGGGCGGCGGCAGTGAAGTGGAAAAAACGTGCAAATCCACTTTGCATGTGCTTGCGCGCGCGTTTCTGATCAAAGTATCATCGTTTCATCATTCGATCTCTGGCTACAAAGAATTGCAAATGAAGTGAAAAACATTGCATTTTAGAGCAAGCATGCTTTTCATGCCTTCCTTTTTCCTCGCAAATGTTTGGCCGACGTTTCATCTTTTACTGGATTTGCATTTTGTGTTGCAAATCCAACGCGTATCAAAAAAAGCGAATCAAAATAAAAAATGCATATATGTCACTCAAACTACCAGATAATGTAATCAAAAAACTATTGCTACTGTGTAACTAGAAAGAATTTAAAATCACTAAAAAATGTTAAGTAAATATTTTAAATGTTCTCTCTACTTAAAAATATTTTTAATTTAAGAAGCTAGAACTCAATCAATGTGTTTTCTAAATATTATTTTAAAACTTTCCCCAACTTAGATATGAGAATTTTCATTTGAAACAATATATTTATTTCCCTCGTGACAAAGTGAAACTCCACATTCATCAATTTATCATTATATTTCCCATTTTTTCGTTCGCAATCCTACATAACTCATACTTTATTTTGTATTTTCCATTGCTGGATTTTTATGCCGGTTTATGAATACACATGTGGAATTTGTATCTCAAATACGGCGAGTGTCGCATTCCTTTTTTCCGCGATAGCGTTCGGAAGTAGCGTGTGCGCCAGTTCAAGCGCAGCAAATCGATACGATTCCTAATTCATAAAGGGCGAATTTCCAATTCCGCAAAAACCGCGACAAGGGCGCAAGACATGCGTGCGAGTGCAACGGATACAAAAAAGAAACCAGAGAAAGATTCATGCTTTCATCGCGTTGTGGGGTAAATATTATGTGCGGTGTTCATACTTTCGCTTTATTTCTTCTTCATTTTCTTTACTTTCATCCCAAGATTCTCCGCAAGTACAAAGAATATAAAATAACTTGTTATTTACTTTTGTTTTTTCACCTGGCTCGTCGTTTATTTGTGTTTTTATTTATTTCCGTATCATATTTTCAAGTAATGAAGAAACAACATAAAAATTCAATGTGATATCTTTTTGAATTTCTCATTGAAAAAAGTATAAAAAGTACTCATCAAATTTAAACAGGCGATAAATTGAAATTACAAAAGATGATGGTATAAATGCAAACACCATAAACGCAATGATCGTATATTCCATTGGACAATTGCCGAATGGATAAATCGGGAAATCGGTGAAACGATGAAGCGTAAAACAAATTAAAATATCCACCCGTTGGATGCTGATTTACGCACGCATACATTGAACATTTATATATATGCGATGCGATGGTATTGTACAATGGAATTCGAGATGAATATGAATATGCGCTCATATTTTTCATGCTATCCGAAGAGCTAAGAGGATCAAACGCATAAATGCGGATTGATTGAGAGTTTTACGCGAGGCAATCCAATTATATTTTTGGAAAACATATCATACTATGAACATTGTCAAGCATGTGATGCACTCTTCAAATTGAATGCATCCTATTGTTCTTTTAATATCCGCTGACTATTAATCAATTGTCAAACTGAATATTAACGTCCAAATCCGATTACGAATTGAGCCCTACAAAAAATATTTCGTTTCAAAGGATAAAAAGAATTTTTGTTTTCACCGAAATATTTTCAAAATTAAATAAATGGACTCGTAATATCTCATCCCGTTAAAATATGCTTTTTTCAGGGAACAATATGATATTTAAATAGTTGAATAATTTTCAAATAAATACCAGCACTTTATCCTAGAAATATGGCAAATAGACAAAAAGGCATAGAGAAGCCGGAAGAAGGACGAAAGCACATATGCGACAAACAGCACACGTTTCCGTCCGGATGGGCGGTGGAGGAGGCACTTGTGGAATATCTAATGATACCATCGGTGGAGGTCCATTCGAATGAGGTGCACGTTGCCGTCTGGCTGCCCATAATAAGAAGAATGTAGACAGCGCGAATGGATGTGAGACGGCAACGCAAAAAAATAACGCGAAGGAGGAAGACGATGCAATAAAATTTTCGTTCGAACGCAGCTGAAATAGGAACCGCGCGCCGAATGGACATTTCATCCACGAATCGTATTTCTTGGAGGAGCAGCTGGTGACAAGATATGTGGGGCAATCGTTTACGCTCGATAAATTTTTTCTTCCTTCCGTGTATTTCACGCTTTGATGATGACCACTCATCATATTATTTGTCAAATGATTTTTTCGATTTATATTTTATTTCATGGCAACTAGAAAAAATTAGCTTATTTAAGCAAGAAATTTAATTATTAAATGATGGATTTGCAAATCTTAATATAATTTATCTTTTCATTAATATCTCAAGAAATTAAATATTAAATCAACCCATCCAATCCGTAGAAAAAATAAAAAACCATAATAATAAATATTTATGACGAGAATACATAAATCCGAATGAAATCATGAAAATATTTACTAGCGATAGAAACACGACGTAAAATAATAAAATGAAATGCGGGAAACATCGAGCGAGATGAAAGAATGTATGCAAAGTGTTTGCATATAAAAGGAGAAACTTTCAGCAGGCAGGCAGGCAGTGCACGGCAGGAATATCGATGGTGAGCAATGAAACGCGATGGGGGCGGCAAATGGAAAATGTAGAAATACGCATTCGCGTCGTTTGGATCTTCGTGAATATTGAAAGAAAGAATATATCGCAAACGGCAAGTATTTTTACGACGCAGGTACACATCGCGCATCTGCATACCAGCAAGAAAGAACTTGTTCGCCAAATTCAAACGACGATGCATAAGGCATATTTGCGCACGCGGGGGTGCACTTTACGCGCACACAGATTAACCGTATGTTGGTATACCGATTGGCGAATAAAACTTGAACGAACGTGTGAGGGTGCAATGCGTGCGCGCGTATTGAGAGAGGGATGGTAGCATTCCCAATATGAATATGAAATATATATGCACATACGAAATGAATGCCGGGACTCAGCGGGCGCGAATAATAAATTCCCGTTGGAATTCGCGCCAGGAAATGTATGATTGCCTGCCCGGAAATTACGTCCACACGATTTCATTCCCACACGCATCACATATAAACAATACCTAAATGACTAAATCCTCTACCTTTTATGATTATTACACTAAGCATTTCATTTAAATCAAAGTAATAAGCATTTTACTTGTTTGATTACTTGTTCAACTTGTTATTTTGCTTCGACTAACTTGTTTTTCTTTATTCCAATAGCCAATATTAGAAATTTTCATGTGCCTAATTTTATTTTGAAGTGTACTTGGCACATGACGACAAGATTTTCATTTTAAGAAAGTACACTCAACATAATGCAAAAGACGTTCGTGCTTTTACAAGTTGCACACACAATTCGACGAGGTGCATCACGCTAATGCATTTTGACACATGTGGCAAACATGTCAAGAGGGATAAGAAGCTTTAATTAAATGCGCACGAAGAGAATAATGTTAAACGCGACTGAGTGGTACGTCGAAGAAAAACTATTATTTAACATTAGTTTATGTTAGTTACTCACGAGTTGGCTGCATTAATACTAGCTATATCTATTAGGTATTTAGTTCACTCCATATGTATTCAAACTTTTACCTATAATCCTTTACTTTGCATATTACATACGTAATAACTCTATAATTGTGGTTTGTTCTACGCATTTTAAATAATTTAAAACTTGAATTGCATTTCAAAACCACGTTAATGCATCTATGTTCTCTTGGATTAGGTGAGCGAAATAATAAAAACACGCTCAACAACACAAAGTGTTTTTCTTTGAAACACTTAATGCTCTTTCTGTTCGCTAAGTCGAAAAGTTAAGGTCTTAATAGCTACTCACTTACATCTTGTTGAGTTGCACTCCACCGAGAGGAACAACCATCCTTAACGAAATGACTTCCTGTAAAAAGAAAACTTGGATTAGTTTCTCTTCGTATTTTTCACATAAGTAATGTATCATTCAAATAAATAATACAAGAATACGCTTGAGTATTTGCAATTGTTCAAAGTCAAATATTGAAAATGAATTTTAAATCATACAATTGGTAAATAGTTATATACAAATACGCGGAAAATAAAAAGCATGTATAATAAAAAGCAAACGAATTCCATTTGGTAACTTTAGCAACCGTAGAGTCGCTGCGCTTTTCGCCATGAGGGATTTTCCGTAACGCTTTCTCCCATTTTGCGCTCGCACGACAATCGTCAATATTTCTGGCTCGCGGCGCTCTTTCGCCCGGACGAAAACCGGAAAACACTCGAACGCAATCGGATTACTTATGCTCAACGTTCATGTGTAAGTACGTACTACTTTTACGAAGACTACGTAATCCTTTCGTCCATGCATGTTTACGTTTACGTATTTAACATGAAAGTTTACTTAGTTCATGTTCACTTATTACATGTAAATTCAACGAGTCGTCTTCCAAAAAATATTGTTGTTTACTCCTTTGACAACATAAATTAATAAATAATTTCAACTTGCATAAATATTAAAGCCAAAACCTATTAAAAAGGTGTATTACATTGCTAATTAAAATTTATAAATTGCAAGTTGTAAAACGTATTTGTGAAAATATGAAAAATTATTCAAATTTCATTTTTGACTGTAGTTACAGATAATTTTGAAATCAATTTCAAATTCCAAACAACCTGCTAGTGTGGAACAACAATGCTAGGAGTGAAAATATCAAAATTTCTAAATGGAACAACACTTCAAATTATCGCGAGTCTTTCCGGTAAGTTTCCTCAAATTTAAGACTAAAACTTTATAAAGCAAAAAGTTGCGTTAATTTTAGTAACAATTAATGCTGTGTCCGATGGAATGGCTTACTCATGGGCATCGCCAATAATTCCAATTTTGAAATCACCAACCAGCCCAATCAAAATAACCGAAGAGAATATCATTTGGATCGAAACTTTATACATGATCGGAAACATGATCGGTCTGCCAATCACAATCCATTGCGTGGATCGTTATGGTCGCAAATTTACAATTTTCATCGCCGGATTATTGAACCTCATGCATTGGATTCTCCTCGCCACTTGCAACAGCATCCCTCAAATGTACATTGCGCGTTTATTGACTGGCGCAGCAGCAGACGTGGCATTTATTTCGGTACCAATGTACATTTCGGAAATCGCCGAGCAGAAAATACGGGGATTCCTTGCCTCCCTCATCTACATCATGTTGACGGTTGGCATCGTTATCTGTTATTCCGTCGCACCGTTCGTCTCGATCGCAATCTCAAGCACAATCGGAATGATTCCGGTGCTGCTGCAACTCGTCAGTGTGCCCTTTATGCCCGAAAGTCCGTACTTTCTGCTCGTGCAAAACCGCGACGAGGAAGCCAAAGAGAATTTGCGAATGCTGCGCGATGGAGATGCAATCGAATTGGACAAAGAGTTCAATAATATTAAAGCTGGCGTTGAGCGCGAACGACATGACCGCGGGCATGTCAAAGACTTGATCATGGTCAAAAGTAACCGGAAAGCTATGATAATTATGACTGTACTTAATGGAACACAGCACTTATCAGCAATTTCAGTCATGCTCATGAATTTGCATACAATCTTAGCAGACGCTGCGGCTATTTTAAGCGCGACAGATGCAGCAATAATTTTCTCAGTACTATTGCTAATTACAACACTCTTCGGCAGTAGTTTATTGGATAAACTAGGAAGAAAAGTGATTCTAAGCGTGTCTAGTTTTTTAACGAGTTTATCGCTATTATCACTCGCCTTGTATTTCCTCTTTAAAAATCTCGGATACAATGTAATGTCATATAATTGGATTCCAATTGTTTCAGTCATGAGTTATGCTTTAGTCTTTAAAGCTGGATTAGGATTAGTGCCAATTGTTCTAACAGCGGAATTATTTCCCACCAATTTAAAAGCATTAGGCATGACCTATGCGGATGCAATGTATGGTGTTTTTGGATATGTTGGCATTGTTATTTTTGAAAATTTATTACCATATGGTATGCATGTACCATTTTTTATATTTTTTGTATTTGCTTTAGCAACAACTATTTTCTCTGTTGTGTATGTACCAGAAACGAAAGGAAAGACTTTGGATGAGATTCAATATATTCTCAAAGGTATTCCTTGGAATAGTGATAGTAATAAGAATTAATTGAATTCAAAGAATTCGTAAATTATAAACAGTCGTAAATAGACTTCCGAATATACGTTGCTTCCTTTGAGTGTTAAGTTGAATGAAAAGTTTTCAATTCACGGTTTCATTCAAATAGCGGATGCTATCAGCCTCCCCCATCTGGATGAAATCGTATAATGATTGTCGAATCTCTGAATGTAAATTTGTGGTTTGGCAGTTAAATTGTGGAGGTGTATATTTTTTAAATTATTTGTAATTTAAGCAATGTATAATTAATTTTATAATTTTCGTTTGTGGTAAGCTACGTTAATTGTAAAAACCTTGATTAAAATTTAATTAAACTGCGGTTCGATGTCGGTTACTAACAAAATTGTTTGTAATAGTCGACAATATAAACTAAACGCAAATTTATTAAGATGGGAAATAAATGACTTAATAAATAAATTTACCATATTCATTTCTCAACATAATTCATAGAAAATTATGTAACATTTATCATTTCACTTACTTAATATTGCTTAGATTATTTTAGTAATTCAGTACAACATTTTCTTTAAAACGAAAATGTACACCGAATTTAACTTCTTCCTATCGCGAATCCTTCGTCAATATTCGCCATTCATCTTTACAGTTTGCTTATTCACGTGTGAAAATTTGAAAGAAAATATCGATTTGAAACTCGCAAACGATTTTCCAATATTTAAAGTGGACTTATTAAACTATCGTACCCTCAACAATAATTTAAGTTATTGTTCGAATTATGTTCTTGTAATAACAAGCTCCATCAACGAACCTTGCTTCACCTCATTTATTCAAAGCATTGAGCAATCGCATGATCAGAATTCAATCGATCCTTTTATTTATTTAATTGTGACAAATGATTTAAGATACGAGGGTTTTAATACTAAATATAATAATCAGTTTTTTCAAGAGAAAGACCTACTTATTGGATACATTCGAGAAAATAGAAATGAGTATTTATTATACCGAAAAGCTATTTCTGACGATAAAGAATCATTGAATAATAAGTCGATGGTATTATTAGATGTTTGGAATACACATGCAAGAAGTTTTAGATATAATAATTTTCTATTTCCATTCAGCACTCATGGCTTTCAAAAGACAAGAGTGTTTACTCGATTATTAACTGATAGTGGAAGTATAGATGATGGAAAAACTGTGTATTATGGTAAGAATTCATTGTATGCTAAAATCAGAGAGGAACTTCAGCATTATCATAACTTATCATTAGATGATGAAGATATGACTTTAAATGAACCTACAAGTGAGGATTGAAGAAAATAATTAATGAATTCTTAAGTTTTAAATAATCATCGTTCATTTTTAGATATGATTCATTGCATTACTGATTATCACTACGAATTTTTGGATCAGTTGGATTTTGTTTGGATTGTACCAAAACCACGGTAAAATCACTAAAGTTCAAAGAAGAGAAATGTAGAATTAAAATAAATTATTTTATAGTATTGATTCTCAAATTTGGCTTAATTTAATCTATGTATTCGAATTACGAATTTGGATTTTCACGCTTGTCTGCTTTATTTTTCTTCGATTAATGTTTGAATTTCGCGATTGGGTATATCAGAAACTGTTGAAAAGACCTTACAAAAAGCCTTTAAGTACAATGCATGTTGTTGCTCTTTTTTGGAATCAACCATATGATTGTCCAGTTTATACATTAACTACTCGCATTATCTATACGGCTGCATTAATAATGTTATTGTATTTTAGTTCCATTTATACTTGTGCTCTTTCAAGTCTGTATGTTTTACCAAAGTAAGTATTAGAAAAACGCAGAGGGAATATAATTGTAATAATATATCGTTTTTTTAGATATATCAAAAATTATCAAAGTATCGATGAATTTAATGCTGATATCGATTATAGAATTATCTCTACACAAATAGAAGTAAGTCTAATCTAACCCCAATTCTGAATTAACTTTTATGTGATTATGTGATTGCAGAACAAAACCCTCGATTTAAATGACTATCAAAAAATAAATTCTAAAGACATTGAAGCCAACTATATAATCAAAATGACTTTATATAATAATAGTAAATATTTCAATTTACCCCCTTATACTTGTGCTCTTTTCTAAACTATTTCTATTTTCTAGAATTCATACAAAATGTGCATATGAATGCTTCAAACTATATGGTTTTTCCACATTTTCACAAATTTGTGCCCATGTATTACAAGGCTGGATGTAATTCTCATGATATTGAAAAAGAATTAATAATGCGTAGTCAAGCTTCGGGATTAATTCAAAAATGGCTAAATTATATCTTAACTCACAAGTCAAATAACTACATTTCTTTAGATACCAAATTTCATCGATTGACTATACATGAAAATGTGAAACTCAAATTTACCAATATGAAATTGCTTTTAATTGTATGGATTACCGGAATGATAATTGCAATTGTCATATTTCTACTTGAACGTTTATTAAGTAATATCACATTCTACTTCCATATTGTCTATTAATTGGTGATTTGCTTCATAATAGAATATGAGGTCAGCTGTTATTCTTAGTTAATGTACTAAAGTAGTCAAATTTACTCGCACAATACGAAATAATTTAAGGTAAAAATGTATGTAATAATTTGCAATCTATTCATTGATAACTTATATAAGCTTTGATCATATTCATTCTTACTTTAGTTTCCGAAAACTCTTTTAACAAAATGAATACTTCGCTTAATTTCTTGATATCTTTAATTCTTCATAAGTATTCACCACATGTATGGACAGTTTGTTTATTTACTTGTGAACCATACCCAAAAAGTCCCACTTTGCAACTTGCACGTGAATTTCCGCTTTACAACATTTATGTTAAAGAATTAACTGTGGAAGATAGCATAATTGATATCAGTTATTGTTCAAATTTTATAACAATCGCGACGAATTTGAATCGACATACTTGTCAATATCCTTTCCATAATCTTCTTGAACAATTGCATGAAAAATCACCAATTTTACCATTTACCTGGCTATTTATAACGGATGATTTAAAAGTAATCAGGGAAATACTATATGTCGATAAGCGAGTGAATCTCTGTTTAGATTTATTAGTCATTCGTACGAATAAGAAGAGCAACAACTATTTATTGTATCGTAAAGCAGTGAGTTCGGAAAAAGAATTTCGTAAGAGTATTAAATTAAAATTACTAGATGTCTGGAATACGAATACGTCGAGATTTCAATATAATAATGATTTATTTCCTTTACGCACAAACGGATTCCAAGAGAAGATTAAATTTGAAAAATTTATACCTTTTAAGAAGATTTCACGTGGTGCCGAATTATATATGGGTGATGATTCCGTGATTAGTATAATAGAGAAGGAATTTTATTTGCATTATAATTTTGCTTATTCTGTAATTGAATTTCATAAGGATGCAGATGGTCACATTGAAAAGAGAGTTGCACGATCAACGGGTGATTAAAATATTAATCACCAACTATTTTGCTAATGTCGAATTGAATAATTATCTTATTTTAGATTCGTCTTCTGAGCTTATGATACCCGTGGTGTTTCTTGACTTTTTAAGCTATTGTTTAATCACGCCCAAACCACGGTAAGTGTAGTCAATAATTAACTGAATTCTTCGAATATTAATGGCGATTTCCTATCCTTTTTATCGGATATTAAAAGCTAATACGAATATGATTTTTTTTTCAATTAGAGTGATGTTTGAGCTTCTGTAATTAATTTATAATTAACTCTTGCAGTATTGATCCGAATATGCGATTCAACTTTATTCAAGTATTTGAATATCATATCTGGATGTCCACAATTCTGACATTTTGTCTTGTACGTGTTGTATTTGCACTACGTGACTGGATCTATTCCAAGCTTGGCCATAGATACGAGCAACCAATTAATAGCTTGGACGTTTTTGGTTTATTTTGGAATCAACCCTTTACTCAGACGCTAAATTCCCTCGCGTCTCGCTTGAACTACATGTCCGCATTAATAATGATTTTATATTTCAGCGCAATGTATTCCTCGGGTATTTTAAGTGCATTAGTCACACCAGTGTGAGTATAATAACTAATTAAGAATTAATCACTAACTATTTTAGGATATCTATCCCAATTTTCAGTTATATTAAAGACTATAAGACGTATGTTGATGTAAAGAAAGATCCTGATTTTAATTTTATTTATGAAGAAGTAATTGCCACTTATTGACTATGGCGAAACAAATAAATAAGTCTGAATTTCATTATTTCAGGAAGGAATTATACGTGTTGAAGATTTCCAGGCAATTTTTCAACGTGATAAGAAATTCGAATATGTTGCATTCATGTCCTTATATAATAATAGTAACTATAAATACCGACATCCTCATTTTCGAATAATGTTTGATATGGATAATTCTTTTAGGATATGTTCAAAATTTAAGTATTAATCGTTCAATGTACATGATATTTCCGTATTTTTTCGATACTTCATTCATTCAATATGTAACACCCGCACTGCGATATGAAATTGATAACTTATTTGTTATGCATGCTCAAGGAGGTGGATTAATACAAAAATGGTTGGATATTCTACTAGTGCAGAATGCAAAGTATTTCACTCCGTTGGATTATGGATTTCATCCAGAAATTAATCAAGATATTCAATTGAATTTCGAGCATCTTGTGCCGATTTCAGCTGTGTGGATTACAGGATTGTTGATTACGTTACCAATAATTTGCTTGGAATTTGTAGTCGCACATTATAAACGATCTATGTATTTTTTAATTTAATTAGAAAATGTACTAACGTATTCCTGAGTGTGTCACGATGAAAAAAAAATTGACAAAATACTGAAGAAATGCACGATAAAATAAAATATGAAAAAACGTGACATTATTTTATGCATCATTAGAAAATTCAATATCCCTTCATAACAAACATAATCTTACGCATATGGAAAATGAGGGAAAGCATGCGGAAAATTGAGTTTCCCAAACGTTTTTGCGTATCTTTTTTATATTGTACCTTCAAAAATATATTGCCGCTTCGTTCAGCGTTAAAGTAATTCCTTAGTTAATAGAAAGTTACTAATGATTATCATTCAATCATTAAAATTCCGTGAATAGATTATCCTTAATACCCTCTCAAAATTAAGAGTCTTTGTCTAATTATAACAGTTCAGGAAAATCTTTAACAGTAAATTATTGACTGTTGATGGTAACGTGAATAATAGAAAACTTAGACCAATTATCGGTCAAACCCAGACTTCGAATCCAAGTACGTTGGCAGATCTGTTGAATTATATCAAGTTATAAAGTGTAATTCGAATTTGCGGTTTAATTAAACTTTGCGAATGCATCAAATTGAATTCGCATAACCCACGCCCGCGTAAACGTATGTTTCGTAAATGTGTTCGCGATACGAGTAAATATTTAATTGAGTTAAGTTAGCACTTGCTTCATTCCTTCACTTGTTCCATGCACGACTATTGGCCTGATTCATTAATATTTCCAGAGTTTCCCAGCACACACCGTACTTGTTTTGTTCATTTTCCATATGCGCAATATCGTCGTGTTTGATTGTTTTATGTAAGCATGCGTTATTTATGTCAATGTTATGTATTTGCGCAGTTTCAACTTTCAAATAATTTGCCTTCAATTTATAACAAAATAGAATGGAAACTTGAGAATTAAATTCAGTCCATTTAGTTACCCTACACAAAAGATCTAATGTTCTTTAATGAATGAATGCCTAACAAAACAAAAGGGAAGAAACCTAAACTTGTTATTAAATAGAAAATGTAAGCAAAAGTTGACTATTCATAATATTCCAATTTCTAGAAATGTTTAGAGAATCCAGTCATTAAAGTCAAACTGACTTTGAATAAAATCAAGAGAATTTTAGTAAAACACGTAATATTGTGTTTTTTATTAATATAAAAAGTCGTTAATTCAAATTTATACGACGCATATTATGAATTACGCTGATTACGGTCATAGAAGCGCGTCGCAGTCTAATTAAAATTAATGCAAAAATAATTTCGCATGCGAGCAGCGACGCTCAAAAGAAACCCCAATGAATGAATGATTCCATGCACGCTGCAGCACGGCCGCCGCCACCGTCGCCGGTGGTTCATTAAAATTCATATTTATCTGTTGCACTCTCTCGCCAAAGAGTATTTACCCCGTCGCGCGCGCAATAGAGATAAAACATGCACCAACTTCTTACAAATTCATTAGGCGTTCGCGCCCCAAACTAATGAATCACAAAACTTTTTCCACTGCATCGAAATATACACAAAGAATAAAGCTGCTTGCTGGAAGTGACTTGAATTTTCCATAAAGTGCTTTCACTTCTTATTCAAATGAGGTCAAGTATTTTCACTCATTTCTTTTATTAACGCAAAATGCTCAAAATAAAATTTATATACCAATTCCTGCCGTCTCGTAATGGAAAAGTTAAGGAAACCTTTCTAAGTGACTATTCATTACTCATATAATATCATTATGGCTAACTAGGCATTTTAGGACATTATTATTTATCATTATCTATTAATTATCTACATTATCTATTAAGTAATAATAACGCGCAGGTAATACCTACTGATTTGAAAATGTATTTTAAGTCGCTAACCTGGAGCCTAAATATTTCTCCTTTTTTACCATCAGTACATGATGAAAATTTCTGGAAAACTGCATAGTCCTTATGTGTTAGTAGGATATTTGAAATACAATCCCGTGTTAAACAAGGAATATGTGTATTTTTCAAGCGGATAAAGTACTAGATGAAAAATGAGTAAATAATGGTAATACGTAAAAGATACATTAAGTAAATGGGACATTTTCGCATGTATTTTCCATTGTCAGCTTCACTTGTTCGTAATCTAACGCATCTGTGGCCAGGACATATGTTGCCACTAAATCATACGCGTGTGCGTTCGGCCATGTGCGCCTGCCACGTGCCATCATTTTACATGCGGACGTGCTACATGCTGTAATATTACTCATTGCGCAATTTCGAATTAACACGTTCGTTGCTAATATGCGCAACATTCACTTATCCGTATAATTAATAATCCAAAATTGCCACCAAATATTCGGAGCTTAGTCCATCAAAAAACTATTCTATTCCCGTGTACTAAAATCCGAAAATATTTCATATCTGAAATTCACGCCAACTGACTATAATTTTTAATTAACTCGTTATTATTTTAACACGCCAGTGAAACGAGTAGCAAATATGAAAAAAATATAAAATAGTTGGTTTAAACTCAAGAGTTGCGGCTATTTTATGGCTAAATATAAAAAGGAGTGGATACATTTTAAGTACTAATGACGTCCTTGCAAGTCCATCAAGATTAGATAAGATCGTTGGAGGCATTTCTGCAGTTGACAAGCAATATTTTCTTGGCGACTTTTGCTCTAATACCGCAAGGAAATAAATGTGTTTTCCAGAGAGATAATTCCATGTCATCTTTATAATATTTTTACTCAATTTTCAAGAGCTAAAAATGTCAATTTCTCTTCCTCATTAAACTTGAGCTACCTTAATAAAATTACTAGTTATTTACTTGTTCTATCTACTTTTAAGTGAAATTTAAAATTGTATTGACAAACAACTAACAATAAATTCAAAATCTATTCTTCAAGAAAATTGATTATTATGGAAGAAAACTATTTTCCCTATTGAAGCAAAGAAAGCTAATTTAAAGATGATTTTATTAATGCAAAGAAAAAGGTGTTATCCTTTCTAAATTCATTCAAGGGAAGATATTATCGCCAAGGAAGAAATTCATGCCATTAATTTTTATCTCACCAACTGGCGAATATTTTGAAATGAATTGAAATGCAATTTGACCAAAAAATATTTCGTAATTAACTTAGTTAAACTCGAGAAAGAAAAGAGTTATCTCTCTACCTTCAAAAGCCTTTAAGCAGCGAGATATTATCGCAAAGGAATAAATTTACGTTTGTTATCAGCGCATATAATTAGAGAATGGCGGCATGAATGTAAAAGAAATCTCGTCAATTTTAATGGTTTTGCAATGGGTACGGTTATAACGATTTTCGGGTATCGGCGAGCTTCGAAATGATTGTTCCGGGCGCGCTTCTTATCAGCTGCGTTGGGGCTAGAGCTGGTGGTGGCGGTGGCGGAGATGGTGCTCAATATCCCCAACGGTACGATGTGACTTTATTTACAGGGGCGGGCGACGTCGCGCAAATAAAACTTTACGGCGATGGCTCGAACGACACATTTTCGTTACGCCGGAAAGGACGAAGCGCCAAAGAAAAATTCGTTGCCGCCTCCCTTGGAAAGTTTTATTAAAGCAGACAGTGCAAATAAAAAACGGTGCTTGATATTGCAACTTCTTCTACTTCTACTGCTTATTCCACCTTCAATATAAAACGCGATGAAGATGAATTCAGATTAAGATGTATCCTTCGTCTAATACTAAACGGAAAATTTACTAGCATGAAATAATAAACGGATCAAAATTCATCATGTGAAGTGATTCAATAAGTGCACGCTGGGCTGGCAAGAATATAAATCAAAGCATTTATCGGCGGTTTGCGGCCGAATTTTATGGCCTCGATTGACCGATCACACATTCCGGCACTCGTCAATGCAAATCATGAACTCGTATATATCCAGCAAACGAAGAAAGAATCACTGCAAAATGCATGCAGCCAAGAGAGATGGCTGCTGTGATTGCGGCGAGTGTGTTTTATTGCCGGGGTAGCGCTAGCGTTACAAAATTGATATTTATGTGAAACGAGCGGCTTCGCAGATATGCAAACAAAATTGTTTATAGCGCGCACACATACTGCGTGTTTAATTAGGCACCCGTTCATAATTCACGCGTGATGTTCGGATAACCATTTGCATGCGAATAAGAAACCCTTCATTAATGCTCCGCGCGTCATGATGAAAATTCTATTCGTTTCCCCGTTTCGTTTCAAACGAAATACAACGTAAAAAACATTATGATCAACTCTCTGTACGTACGATTTACTCTTGCTTTATCAATCTTTTTTGACTTTTATGCCCTTAATTAAAATATAAATCTTTCATCTTTCAATTTATCATATTTACGTTTTTCAACATTCTCAAAAATAATCCAATATTCAAAAATCCTTGTCTATTTATCTATTTTGCTTCTCATAGATTATCCTAATATTCTACCCCAATTAAACTTTTTGTAAATTTCTTAGCGTTGTCTAAAAATAGTCCAATTTTCCGAATGATAATGGCATTGATAGCGCAGTCTCGCGTTAGAGGAAAAAAGCGAGGCGTATTTTCTCAAGCAGAAGATTTTATGTGAACATTTCACTTGATCCTTAAGCAACGAGCGAGTGTGGGGCGGCAGAAAATGCGGGGGCCGCAGTTCGCCATCGAAATGATCGCGTGTGTGCTGATGGCACGTGACCTAATCGAATATTCAATCGTTGGTGTGCGCGCGAGCCCGCCGATCGCGCATTTGATCAGCGGCAATAAAATAAATGTCGTCAGGGCGCAAATAAACGTGCGGGTGAAAAACTGGCCGAACGCGCGACGCAATAAAATCCATCGCAATATACATAAAAATACATTGTGTCTGCGCCGTCTCTTGTTTTTCCCCTTTATGCACACTTAAATCAAAAAATTCTCAGGATTCGACAAAATCTACAAGGTTTGTCATTTTCATCCTCACTTAATAGGCGATTCTACTGAAAGAAAGATCCAGGAAAAGCTTGGATAATGAAGGAATAAAAATGCAAATAACTCATCGTATTTGCGAATGCAATTCAAGAGCATCTGCTCGGAGGAAATACGAGAAATTCTAATCTGCCAACTGCACGATTGCGAAAGCTCAGTGGATGAGAAGCGAAATCCAAGTCACGAGCGCAATGCGTACAGTTCGTACCTTTTCGTGTTTCTAGATACCTATAATTGAGCTTCAACTTGCTCAGCGTATACGACAAGCAAGAGGAGTAACATCAGGATGAATTTACATTCATGCAATTACGTATTCTCGTCCTTCTTCGACGATTCCTTCGCAACAACAGGGAATTTACGAGTATCAAATGAATTTGTCAAGGATTTTCCTACGTTTTGTTTCCTCTAATGTACTTGAATTGCAACAAGAAATCAATTTCTTGAATTCTAGATAACTTAGCTGACTGTACGGTAATAGCATTTACAACGAGCAAAAAATATTCAGCATGTACTGCGTTGCTTTTATAGCATGAACTGAACAAGAATTTATTGCTGCATCCGTGATTTACGCACGTAAAAATCCATTAAACGTACAGCAATTACAGAAACTAATTTCAGCAAATGAGCGACAACGCCAACTGCATGCAAACAAGAGGCTGGAGTCAATTACGTAAATGAAACGCTCCTGAAGCAGTACGAAAAGGATGCGTGGTATTAAAACGTGTAGCAAAAAGACGCAAGATATTTAAACGTAATTGTTGTTCGCGCAACTAAACAAACGACAAAAAAGACAACGAGACGCGTAAAGCTGTAAATCCCTCACGTTTCGTGGTGCCAAAGTGCTTTGGAGGCGGCTGCCTGCCTCTCGAATGTACCGCCAGCACGACACAAGATGGGCACTTAATGCCCTCGTTAAGTCCGAAGCGCAACGTCCGAGCGACGCATTTCATGCTACTAACGAGTCCTTTATAGATGCCGCATCAAAATGAGCCAACAGACTATGGCTTTATTTCATCTACATCTCTGTCCTTTTAAAGCTCAAAATGTCCATTAACAACCAATTTACGCCATTTTTTAACCTGAGTTGTTACGAGAATATATTTTTAACTTAATTCTAAGATCTTTCTCGAGATGGGTTCCATATCAACAACATGATTCTATCATATACCAAATCAACAAAATACATGCTAAAACCGTAACTACAGATGCAGGGATCTCCATATCATCTATACATAGATATTTCGTATTTCATAAAAGATGTTCATTTTATTTATGAAATTAACAGGTTATTAAGTTGTTAACCTATTAATATGCATATCATAATTTCTTTCTCTTGCTCCAAGAGTCATGTTGTTAATGTACCAACAACACCAATCTGTTGAAATCTGTAATGTAAAAAAGTAAGTACCTTGAGCTACATTTCGGGATCTACAGGAGGGACAGCATGGACAGACAGCTCAGGAAAAACTAATCGCCCGGCACTACCGAAACCGACTCGACATTATGAAATTTACAATTTAAAGTAATACCCGAATGCAAAGTTAGGATCAATGACTTACGATAACACTACAGGTGCATGCATTATATGAACGCTACTAGGCCATTGGGTTATTACAACCTGTTACATGCACCGGCAAGCTATACACTTCTTTGCACTATATACAACGTCCCGAGTGCAACCAAATACCTCAATCAACGCGGCACTTTGTCGGTAATAAGATAAACGTAAGCTTGGAATGATGAATAACAAATTACTACTAAAAAACTAAACTTAAATACGAACGATATTACGACGGAAAAGACGCGGCACAAAATGACGCCAAAAATGAATATGGCTGCTAAGCTTGGGTTTAGAACGACGTCTGGTGGCAAAATGTTGAAACATAATTTAAATGCTTTTAAAAGTCTAATAACATGGATTAAATAGGATTGACGACATTAAACATGATTAAACATTAAAAGTTCATTTGATAAATTGAATTCCATTAGGATGTCTAAATGGCAAAAGAGACATGAATAGATATTAAAAACTTTAACTACTTTAAATATAATATTGCGCTCCAGTATATATCTGTGATAAATACTACTATTGATTACCTTATATATTTTCCTCAACGTTTTATTTAATTAGTTGTTATATTACGCATTTGTCTAATAGCAGCAACATAACGATGTGAACAACCCACACTCTGTGCTTGATACTGATCAGGAGCCAATTTTAGCAATGTAATTAATTGTTGCAAGTTCTCTGATAGAGTCAAACCAAGATCTTCAAAGACACTCCCCAAATAATCTATAAACAATCATCAAATTAATCTCAGTATATGCCTAATTCTTGCCATACATACTTATATCATGTGCTAATTGACGACTGGCTGAATTAGATAGCTCACAAATATTCAAAATTCTATCGCAATACGTCTGACAAGTTCCTCTTGCAACAATTTTCAGAAATGTATCAGCCATAGCGCCTTCTTCCTCCGTATGTGAGTACTCAGTATCTGCTACTTTTAAAGCGCAATTCAATGATGGATTTTCTCTGAATAAAAACGGCTCTAAATGCTGAGGCAACGTCATTAAGTACTGACCAATCTGCAAACCAAAGAAATGATTTTTAAGGGAATTTAAATGAATTGCAATCATGTACCTGTGTTATATACTCTTGGGGTGAAAAGCTATAATCTGGCAAATCACTCTGATGACTAGAAACTTCATTACATAATTTCCACGTCTCACTAGAGGATACAACTTCCAAATGCACTGCAATTGGAATAAAAACCACTTGGAAAGTTGTATGATGAACGTCGGAACATAATTTGCTGAATTCCCCAATGACATGATCCAATAATGATAGACGAGTGCCTTCCGTAACGCACTTTATCAACGATTCAAACTCTTTGCGCTCCGAGGCATCCAACAGAAGGTTTTTATACTTTCCAACATCATGTTGCAGCAGTGTGTTTGTCAGCTCTTTCTCGAATAGCTGTAGATTATTCAAGACGTCACCGCAGTTTTGCAGAAGAGACATGCAAAGCTGAAAGCGAGCCCAATCTTCTCTCTTTTCGCTTCGACGATCGATCTGCCTCAATGCAACACGGAATTGATCGCTATAAGTAATCAAAAACATACGGTACGCAAGTAAAAGACCGCAATAACCAGCATATTCCGTAATTTCTTTGCATCGTCGAAGCGCATCTTTTGCCAAGTCCATCACGGGTGTGATGGAAAATCCTAGAGTTTGTATTGTATCTTGTAATTCTTCCCTTATGCAATTAATCGTGGTCAGTTTATGTGAAAGGAAACCTTGCTCATATTTAGAATATTTTGAAACATAAGGCACTAATGGACTATAAACAGTTTGCAACAGTAACAAACATTTCTCTTCGGAGACGATGCCTTTAAGTATTTCCTCAATGTTTTGCGCAAAAGTTTGAATAATTTGCTTTATTTCTCCTAGGAATGTCAACTTTTCTGGTGTTTGCTTCATTGCAGCATCTAAGCATTCATTCATTGTTGGATCCAAACTGGCCAATACATCAATATACAAATCACACAGGGAATTTCCCGCTGGTTCATTGGGAAACACGTGAGAGAACCACTTGTACTGCGAATGCCAATTACTTAATAAAAGTACAAAATAATTAGCAACCCATTGCAGCACACTGTCCTCTTGTTCGTCAAGTTGTTCACGCCATTTTTTGATTAAAATATCTTTCTGGCATTTATGATAATACTTCAGTAATTGTTGTAATCGACCGATTGAATCAAAAGTCTTCACGTACATCAATGATTGATCGGTATTTGCTGTAGAGAAAGCTTGAACAATTGCAGGACTAGCAATAGCTTCTAATCGATTCTTTAAACCTTCCAATTGCAATTTCCTATCATCATAATCACCGACGTTAATAAGCAATTTAAGTGACTGCTGCATTCCTAAGAGTTTGGCGGATATATTAGGAATATTTTTCGAATCGAAAACTTCTTCTAGATCATTCACTGAAACAAAACAGCAAAGTTTCTATAGAGACATTTAGCAAATATCATAATTGACAGTGCAAATACAAAAGTCAAAAGCAGCTATACGAAGTTATTTTATATATTTATAACGCAAATTAACGCCAGAATTATTTACCATGCAATGTTGATGAAACGAAGCAGAAGCGAAATGAATTTATCTGCAAAACAATCACGTAAGGAAGCGCGAAATAATGAGAAAGAACATTCGAAAGACAATCGCTCAAAGATGAATTCACTCGTTAAAAGTTTGGAGTCAAGTTTGTATGAATCACAGAAGAATACTCTCAAATTGAAGGAACGTGCGGTTAATAATAAGAAAATAGATGAAGCTAAGAAAGAGAATAAACAATTGCTGAATGTGTTGCAACAACAATGCAGTCATCACGATCTTAACCGCTCGGATATTAGTCCATCATACTCCACTGTAAGTATGGTGCATCTTCAATACAAATATGAGGAATTGTTGTCTAGTCATGAAGGGCTGCTTAAACTGTTGGAATCAAAAGTCAGAGAAGTTCGTAAATGTTATATGGAAAACGAAAAGTTGCATAACGAGGTCAAAACGCTTAAATTCCATGCAGATGAAGTAGATAAATGCGTGAACAATATGTGTCAGAAGTATTTGCGCATGAAACAGCGCAAAGATCGACGTCTGACTAAAATCAAGTTTGAAAGGGATACAATTAAAGTAGCACATGATAAACTTGTTGAATTATTGCATCAAAAATGTATGGAACAAGATGATATGCTTAATAATCAATTGTATTTGAGTGCAGACTCTAGCAAGTGCTTACTCATTAATGAAATTCGCCGCGCTAATAAACTGCAATATGAGAATG
The DNA here is from genome assembly GCA_963978815.1 of Aleochara curtula. NCBI lineage: Eukaryota > Metazoa > Arthropoda > Insecta > Coleoptera > Staphylinidae > Aleochara > Aleochara curtula. The sequence continues at coordinate 8,061,941 of OZ022221.1, read as the reverse complement.
CTGTACAAATACAAGAGAATGATTATTTGAAAGCAAGGCTTTCCTTAATTAGTCTTGCTACAACTCATAAGCATATGAAGAATAAGAAATAAAATGTTTTCATACCTAGCACAGTCCAATTGTCACTTTCATGTAGTCCCTGTTTTGCATCCATTAATTGTGTCTTTAGCTTATCAAGTCTTTCAATGGTATGAATGGATTTGCCAGTTTCATCTTCTATTTTTCTAATCTCTTCTTGAACTATAGCCATTTTCTCCTTCAGAGAAACAGCCTCCTGTTGTAATGTTTTGGTGTCTCTAAATATCTTTGGCATGGAAGCAAGGACATTTTCACTTGTTTCCTCTAAAGCTTTGTTTACTTGTTGAACATACAGCTGTAGTTTAACAACTAAGGACATTGTATAATTCTAAAACTCTCTAATTGAGTAACTGATTGCTTAGAAGTTCATTTAGTGCTTACCTCTTTCTTGTCAACATTGGTGTTTGTTTTTAATATCTCATTTATCCACGTTTTGGTATCGAAATTTTCATCAGAGAATGAAGTGATGTCCTAAAAAGCACAATATAACACTGATCTATTAGTTTTATACTTATTTAATACCATATTTAAGTAATAACACTGCTGACGACTCACAATAATAAACACTACATAACCTTTATATGATGCCTAACTTGCTCCAACTGGCTCCAACCCATAGAACTATGAACCAACCAAATTAGAAAATTATTAATTTTAAATTAAATAAATTACTACTGAAAGCAAAATTACGCAGGGTAAAGCTTATATTTCAATGCTCAAAAATAGGAACCACAAAATATGCTAATAATTTGAGACTTGATGACTAGAAGAGAAGATAAGAAATTTTCAACGGTCCCCCATTTCATTTGAAAATTTCCGCTCTAAATTAATAATTTTTGAAACTTCTTCAACAACTTTGCGATACAAAAACGAATGCCTGAAAATGAATAAACAACAGCTTCTTTATACTACACTATAACAATTGAATCTTACTTATTTGTTGGTTTACATATTCCAAGATGATTCAGTGGAATTTCATAGTATTCTCCAACGCCAGGATTGCCAGACTTTTTCTCAACAATTTCAATGTTTAACTTTAAGGCGGAAATGATGGTTGGTTTGCTTTCAACAAATGAAAATATTTTAATTGGCAATTTATCCAAATATGCTATAAACTCATTATGTATACGATGTAAGTTTGCTGACCCTTCGCGCAATTCTTGTACGTCCATTGACGGCCAAACTAAATAAGTAGTTGTTTGATTTAACATTGCTGTTTTTGATCCTGTATGAGGAGTGCTGTAGAAGAAAATCGCACGACTTTGATTGGCAATATCTCTTATCATTGGATCCTCATTTTTCAAAGCTACAAACGATCAAATTTTATGGCTTATATGCAACTATATAAACTGAAAATTGTACCTTCTGTAATCACATTTTTCACTAATAAACCACCCATTGAATGACCAATCCAAACAATAGGTCGCTGACCAACGCCAGCCTTTGTCAACTCGCTCATCAATTCAACGCTACGTTCCTCTAATGTTGTACTATTCGAAATTACTGGACACATTTGCGCCCATAGTGATAAGGATGTCGAGTAATTAACACCCAAAACACGTAAATGGGAACAATCACATGGTAGCCAATCGCGTGCCCAACATTGTGTCTTTTCATGGTAATTAACAGACTCTTTACTAACAAAATGAAATAAGGTCAATAATATGTTAACACTCTATCAACAAATTCATAATATTTACTGTGGTATCACATAATTATCTCGAGCTGGCTCCCGACCATTGGTAAATTCAGGGATATCATACTGAATTATTTCATAATTTTCACCAAGTGAATCCCATTCCAACTTCTCATTTTCTGCCATCTCCTGCAAATATTCGTGAATGGCTGGATCGCTGGACGCTGTTAATAGATTATCTTCAAGTTTAGTAACTTCCAAGCCTATTGATTCTTAAATAAGACAAATGCCCAAGCAACAAGAGTTAGTATAATGAATTTTAGCATAATGAAGATTACTTTAGAATCATGCAAGTTAGGAGCTTGGGATGTATTAGGTATTTTTGGTAATGATCTAACTAAAAACGCATGCGAATTTAAACCAAACTCTTAACTCACCTGACAATTTATTGCTCTTACCAACCAGATCCAAAGTTTGGGGGCAGTTAACGCCATTGCGCCAGGTGTAAAAAACACTTCCAAGTAGACCATGTACGAATATAACATCTACTAAAACTTTTTCTTCAGAGCGACCACGGGGATGTAGAAGAAATAAATTTGGAGAATACATTTCTTCAATTGTATCTTTATCTAAATTTGCAAGTGCTTGACTTGCACAGCTTGAAATACGCACATCTGGATGATGAGTCCACTCAGCAAGGGCGGCAATCCAGCCTAAAGATTATTGTAAACCATAAGCAATTATGGCAATGGTTGATGGCTGTTAATAATTCACCTGATTTAAATAATTCTTGAAGTAAATCTGGATACACAGATAAATTTGTGATGATTTGGCATAAGGGTATATTAAAATTTAAATCATTTGGATGTCTTTGATGTACTTCCATCAATAGATAAAGTCCCATATGGTTTGGAATATCTCTACACCATTTTTGAATACCACTGTGGTGTCTAACAGTCTCAAGACAAAGTGGAAGGACATCATCAGTTTCTTTTCCAACATAACTGAGAGCTTCAACCCCATGGTCACAATCAATTATTCTATTAATGTCCTAAAACAAAAATATAATCACTCACATAATGAAATGATTAATGAACATACATAAGCTTGCAGAAAGATTTTAGAAACAGTTTTTTGCAAACAACCATGTGGTTCTCTCCTTGTATCTTTGTACAACAAATTCATGTAATCCTTGACTGTGTGCAGAAGCAATTGATTATTATATGTGCAGTAATTCCTTGGTGGTGCCAGAAAATACCTTCTGGAATGCTCTACAGAAGTGGCACTCCTAGCAATAGCAACAGCCATGCGAGCATCACACATATGGGCAATTATTGAATATTGCCAATCATCTAATGTTAACTTGGTGAGATGTTTTACGGCTCGCACACGCAATGTTTGATTGTCAGATTTGGCGACATTTACTAAACGTTTTGCATATGCAAATTTGATAAAATTAGTACACTCATGAAAGAGCCCTTTTGCCTCATTGTAGGATGGTCCTATCCATTGAGTATATTTATAAGTTGATTGATCATTATCGTCAAAAATCTCAAGAACGGAGAAATCAAAGGCATGGTTCAACAAGCTTTTTGTCTTGTTCACATAGTTTATAACATATGCAACACTAAAAATTGGAGGCTTTAATATTAGTTGGTATTTATTTTAAAGTACCCACCTAACGCTCAAGCCCAAGAAGCAGAAATTTCGAATTTTGCGACGTGCATTTTTATCTTTTAACATTATTTAACACATTATCCCCGGCAATAGATTAATACGCAGTAAATTTATTAAATATGTGAATGTTTTGTAAAACTATGATGCCACGTTTAGCGAGCCATATAGAGACCGAACATTCTTGTATCTCGTGTGAGAGAGACAATATATAATCAAATAACTAATCACTTGTTATTTGTTATTCACTGCTTAGAAATTATTAATTGTTTATAATAACGAATCAGCTGTTAAACTGAAGCAAATTGAACTTGTTTACATATTTAGTTCCGAATTTTGCACTTGGGGCAGCACTCGTTTAGAGCTTTAAATTTTTAAATACATTATCTTGTTTTTTAACTTACGCGAGCGGTTATAAATAATTCATTTGACTGGATTTAGTTTTATAAACATTAATATGTTTCATTATTAAATCCATGGACTAAATAGTATTAAATTCATTAATTATCTGCTTTTGATTGTATCATTTAAGGAAATATAGTTCTCCGTGACTCTTTGTTTACTGTTAAGTGAACAGTACGAAATTGATGCAAACCAGTTATTTTCATAAACATATTCTTATTTATTTATAAATCGTATTAAATATATTGTTTTAATGGTTTATTTAAAAACATATCTGCTTATAAGACTGTCACATTTAAGCGCTCGACTCGGTACTATCATGAACTATTGAAGTTATTCCATCGCTTTCCTTATAGACAGTTTGAGACAGTTCCTGTCAAAAATGTGTTTGGAATATAAATAAGTGCCTTAAATAATCACTAAAGAGTGTAATTACGACAAAGAGAATGTGTTCCGCGATTTAAGTGAGTTTAGTTAGTGTAGTGACGCAATTGTGTGCTCATCAGACAAGGTAATATTACTATTAGTGTTAACCTAACACGGCGTATGTAGATGCTTGTCCACCCCCTTTTATTTGTATTGTATTGTTTTTCAGCACCCTTTCATGATAGCGGCATTTAGAATCATATTCATGCACAATGCCTTTCAAATTGAAATTGAAGAAGTCGCGGCACTACAGCGTCGTTTCAAAGTCGTTGTTTGTGATATCAGTTGAGTTGTTGGATGGTACCAACATTGAGTGCACTCTCTCATCAGAAAGCACTGGCCAGGATTGCTTGGATGTGGTATGCCAAAAGTTAAGTCTCAATCAACCAAAGTTCTTTGGACTGCAGTATATGAGTAAAGCTCGAGATACACTTACATGGTTAGAATTGGAGCGCCCTATTAAGAGGCAATTAGATAAACATGCACGCAACTTGTGTGTTTACCTTAGAGTCATGTATTATGTGGTATCTGGTGTTCGTTTATTTAATGATGAGGTTACAAGGTATGTTCAATTTACATAGTAAATCATAGTTTACATTTGTTATCATCTCAAAGGAATCACTACTTTCTTCAATTGAAAATGGATGTGATTGAGGGAAAGATTAGTTGTACACCAGCACAAACAGTAGAACTGGCCAGTTATTGTATGCAAGCTGAATTTGGAAATTATGATCCAGAGAGACACACTGCCCATTATCTTCGAGACTTTCAGCTGTTTCCTAAGGTAATAATTAGCAACTTGTTAAATTGGATGGGCTTCCAATTAGAGTCTGAATTGGTTCATTGTGCCCACTGATGTGAAATTCAATTGTTTACTCTATGTTTATGTATTTGAGGCGTCCTTAATTACGTTTAATTCAATTAGCATACAATGCATTCTCTCATGATTCAAGTTCAATTATGATACGTGTTTTCTTGTGCGTTTCTAGTGCTTCACTGATCCAGATTACCTGGAGAAGCTCACCGACGCTGCCATTCGACATCACGCCGCTTTGCACAACGTACTTCAAGGTACAGCTGAGGAGTATTATATCTGTGCGTGTCAACGTTTGGATGGATACGGCCAAGAGACCTATATTGCTAAGGATCGTGGTGGCGAAGACGTCATAGTCGCTGTATCACTCACAGGTGTAACGATTACCTATACGAGTGGGCGTAATGGAAAAAGTTTCTGGTGAGATGATTGTTTCCTAGATTTTAATCTAAGTCTATAAACGCTAAGCAAATATATGTTTTGGTTGAACAGTTGGGTAGATATTCGAAACGTAATTAACAACAAACGTGATTTCACAATCGAATCAGTCGTCGATGGTGACAAAGGCGAAGTGTTTCACTTTCTTGACGTGGAAAGTGCGAAAAATGCATGGATGTTTTGTGTTTTGCAACATACGTTTTATCGACAGCATGAGAATGTTGTAGATCAGCCTGACAATAAACCGACACCAAATTTCCATCAGGCATCGCTTGATTTGAAGCAGCGATACCGCGACAGCTACGAGGACGTGAGCACGTACGATCAGTCTGTTGGTAGCTTAGCTCATCGTGCGCAGTCAACCTCGTGTCTTGATTTGAATACAAATAGTGCGGTGGATATTGATAAGTTACGCAGCTTGTTGCCGTCCTATCGACAAGCACCAGACTACGAAACAGCGGTGCAGCAAAAGTATAGAAATTCGGCGAGTGCACTTCAAGCGCCGCAACAACTGCAGCGTAACGCTCAGGCCATGGTATATAGTTCACAACCGGAAATACGAGAATACTCATCGCATCTCTGCTACCCAGATGTGACGCACAACAATATTGAATCGAAAAATCTAATGGCTAACTTGTATAATTCCGGCTACACGCAATCGCAAGTGATCTCCAATGATACTCAACATGCGTACCAAGATCTTTCCGAGCAAATGCGACTTCTGCACTTGATTAAGCCGCCGCCGCCCTATCCGAATAATCGCATTAGCAGCAATTCGACGCCGGACTTGGCTGGGATCGGCATGTCACCAATGTCGAAGCCAACGAATGCGTTTATCAACAATATCGTATCAGGAAGCAGCCCTGATTTGGTATCAACAGGTAATTTCATGAATCAACACTTCGTCAAGTATCCTCATCAACAAATGTTCAACAACATGCATCGATCTCAGAGCTATTTGCCGCCGCAGCATGGAACGTACGAAAATTTGGCGTCGATATTCAATAACAATATGTTGGGCCGCCCACATCAGGCGGTTATTGTAGAGAATCCGAATATTACGAAACACATAAAGAAAGTGTATGACGAGCACGGCAATATTATTTATTGCATGCCATCGAATATGAAGCAAATTCTTGAAGATAATCAACTGTCTACGCAGGGTTTTGTCGTAACGCGTAATGCAATCGTTCCCAATTCGGCCGATTTGAATAATTCGCAGGAGCCAATCTATGAGAACATCCCGCTAGCGTGGCAGCACGAAAATAAGGAAGGTATGCGTGCACGCACACAAAGTATACAATCCGCCCCGGAAGTGACACCAAACACGCACATGACGACGTCTAAGGAGAATGTTTATGCGAATATAACTAGGTCCAATAATATTGCAAATAATAATGTTGCTAATATTGTAGAGCACAATAAACCTATAGCATCGGCCAACAATCCTGCTGTGGCGAATGCAGGTGAATCGCATAGCACAATGAGCCGTACGAATACGTTTATTATTAATAAGAATTCGTCCTCGTTAAATTCATCAACGTCGAGTCATCATTTCACCGACTCTGGCAATTTAAGCACGGAAACATTTACGACAGACGCCAGTTCGACGTCGGGTAGTACGGGACATAAAAAGAAAAAGCGATGGGCGATTCTAATGGGACGAAGCAAGTCGAGTGAAAAGGTGAAAAGTGCTACGCTTGGCAGGGAAAAGGAGAAAAAGGATAAGAATCAAAGTAATAACAGACATAGATGGTCTACTGGATTGCCTCGTCTGGTTCTACCACCGTCAATGTCGAAGGAAACAATGGTAAGTGTATTGGCACTCTAAAAGAACTACTTTCTGATATTTTATTCCCTTTTAGTGTCAAGTTTTAGAAAATAAATTTTCTGATAATCAGTTGTTTTTCGAATTTGATAAGATTATCAAAAAGAAGCAGAATGCGGATTTCTCAACGGCAATGCTTGCCGAGACCCAAGCGTTTAACCGGTTCCAGGACGTTTTGCCATATGAGGATAACAGAATAAAGTTGACGCCAACAAGAGATAATAAATATGGCTATATTAATGCGTCACATATAACAGTGAGTAATAGAATACAAATGTTTCTCCATCACGATATATTGATGTTGTATTTTAGGCAACTGTCGGCAGTAAGCAACGTTTCTATATTGCGGCTCAAGGTCCAACGCGAGTCACTCTTCCGCATTTCTGGCAATGTGTGTGGGAATCCGAAGTGTATCTCATTGTGCAATTAACTGAGACAAATGAAGACCTAACATACTTACCAGATTCTCGTGCACGCAGTGTAGATGTAGGACAAGTAAGTAGGCCTTCAACGTTTGTAGTTTGTTTAAAACTTCTTTATATGTAATGATTTGATTTGTCATACCTATGATATTGATGACACATCAATTAAAATATTTGTAGCGTGATTGTTGATGTGTCAATGAGTAATGGAAAAGCATGTCTTGCTAATTATGCGTATATTTTAGGATTACCAAATATTGTGGGAATTCTCGCAGAAAACTGGTCATTGTGTAACAAGTAAAGTTAGGCTTTGCCATGTTTTGACCAGACGATACAGAACTTTATGGCATTTGCATTACACGGATTGGGGCGATCAGGGATGTCCACGATCTGTTTCACACTTTTTAGGGTTTCTTGAAGAAATGCAGTCAGTTCAACTGCATTCAATGGAGGAGATTCCACCTGGACATAATAAAAATCCACCGGTTTTGATACATTGTACTGCGGGCGTTGGACGTACGGGCTTAACAATTCTTTGTGATTTGATGTTATACACTGTGGATCATAATCAAGTAAGTTGATGATTGATGTGGTTGGGGTATTTAATGATTAAACGATGCTTTTTTTAGGAAGTTGATGTGCCTCGTGTTCTGGGTTTGCTTCGTCATCAACGTCCACATATGATACAAACGATAGCTCAGTACCGATTTGTATATTCCTTGCTAATACATTATATCAAGCAAAACCGATTGATTTGATTGGTGTGCCATTTCTGACGTCTTCGACTTGCGTGCGAAGGAATAGTTTTTAACCAGATTGAACTGAATCTGAATTTTATAGTATTGATGATAAATATCGACAGCTATTTTATAAAATAGGCGCCGTCCTGATCCAAAAATAATATTTAATGTGTGCATGGCTTACATTTCTGTAGCTGTTTAATGACTTGCAGTATTTTAGTATCATGTTACATGTAATTCTATAAGAATTTGTACTTAATTAATTGCTCGCCTAATATCCATGAATGATGTGGGCTGATTTTGGATTGATTGCTATTTTAGCAATTGCAAAGAAATTTATTAAAGAAAAGGCTGTGTATATATCCCTTTTAAGCACATTTCATATGATCTTGTGATGCCAGTGCCTTAATTTTAAAGAACTTTGTTATTTAGTGAAAGGTTTATTACTGTGAACTGTTCAAAATTATTACATATCTTAAAAATGAGAATAATAAACGTCAATTTTAATTTGCGATATTGGTTCCACGTATCGTATTATATCGTATATATTTTTGAGGCCCCAATGTTGTATTTTTATTGATAATTCCCCCACATAATTCGAGTAAATTACTTACGACCATTTGTACTTTATTAATAGCCTGTAAAAATCTTTAAATTCAAACTATATATTGTTTGCTTTCCAAAAGTGCATGTCATTTGTAAGTGAAAAATGATACCGCAATTAGTGTTGCCAATTATTATTGGTTTGTTGGAATTCTTTAGCCATCAGGCTTTTGCATTTCGGCTACCGAAAGCGGTAATACCTGAAGTTTATACCGTTAATATTACAACTGATCTTGAAGAATCAGATCACCCCTTTACATTTTACGGTGACGTTAACATTCAGGTAATATTTATATGAAAGATTCGCAAATGTTATGTTCGATTTATGCAATTAATTATAGGTGCGCATTGCTGACAGAACGGATACAATACAAATGCATTGCAAAGATTTAAATATTAATTTTAATGATCTTAAAGTTTTAAAAGGAAATTCTAAAATATATGTACAATCGTCAAATTTAAGAAGTGATTTTCTTTACGTGAAACTTGGTGAAGCCGAAAACGCAAACACAGTATTAAATATTAATATACCATTCAGCGGTGAATTAAAAGATGATTTTGTTGGATATCATCGAAGTTCCTATGCTGATCCGGATTCAAACGATGCGAAATACCTAGCTGTTACAGAAGGAAGTCAAAATAATGCACGAAGGCTATTTCCCTGTTTTGATGAACCGGAAATGAAAGCAACATTTAAAGTTTCCCTTGGACATCATAAAAAATACACCGCGCTTAGTAATATGCCAGCCGCCGGGGTGGAACCTGTAGGAGATTCAGATTATGTAAGAACGGTCTTCGATGATACCCCCAAAATGTCAACATACATAGTTGCTTTTGCGATTTCCGATTTTGTTCCCGTAAAATTAGGAAAAGTCAATTGTTGGTCTCGACCGGACGCTGTGAACGAACTTGAATTTGCTGTAGGATTGGGCTCGAAAGCGTTGTCATACTTTGAGAAGTTTTTCAGTTTGCCATATAAATTACCCAAGTTGGATATATTTGCTGTTCCGGAGTATGCATTGGGTGCAACAGAAAACTGGGGATTAATTACATTTCCTGAGGCATCTTTATTATATGAGGCGGCAATATCCGATATTGAAATAATGCAGAAAATTGCTGATGTAATGACGCGCGTAATTGCTCATCAATGGTTTGGTAATTTGGTAACAATGAAATGGTGGGATGATTATTGGCTGAATGAAGGTTTTGCTACATATTTGGGCATTGAATGCATCGAATCTTTGTACCCTAATTGGAACCATATACATGAAGAACGTTTAAACACATTCATGAAAATATTTGATATGGATGGATTAGTTTCAACTCTGCCGATAAGTGAAGATATCACGTATATCGATCGAATCAAAGAATTGGGGGATGGTATCACTTATGATAAAGGAGCTCGTCTTATTAAGATGGTTAAAAACATTGTTGGTGCGCCAGCATTCCAAACTGGCATATCCAACTATTTGAAAAACCACCAATACGGAAGCGTTACCCAGGATGATTTATGGGACGAAATAACTTCATCCGCTAAAAATGCTGTCAGGGTTTTAAATAATACACGCTTAGCCGATGTTATGAGAACATGGACAACGCAAGCTGGCTGTCCTGTTATTAACGTAATCAGAAATTATAGGACAGGAGACGTAGAAGTCACTCAAAATCGATTTTATCTTGACAGAGATGATGGTAAAGTAACCCCGTCTCATTGGTGGATTAGCAACTTAAACCCAAAAAGTAATGCAACAGAATATTGGTGGATACCACTGACGTACACCGATGCCAGCAGTTTAAAATTTTCTGATACTACCCCCCAGATGATGATGCCCAATAGCCAGGATCCCATAAAAATTAAAGGACCACGAGAAAGAGATTGGATAATTTTTAATGTTCAAGGCGCAGATATTTACCGCGTGAATTACGATGAGAGGAATTGGAATTTATTGAGTGACTACTTGCGTTCGAGAAGATACCGTAACATTCCAGAATTAAATCGAGTTCAGTTACTTATAGATTCATGTGCGCTTGGCTGGAGTGAAAAGCTGGATTATAGAATTTTCTTTAAACTATTGGGCTTCTTGAAGCAGGAGACATCCTTTGTTGTTTGGAAGGCAGCTTTAACTGCTTTAGAAAAGATAGAAGAAGCTGTTAAACCATCACTCGATTTTCCAATTTTCCAGGACTTCATGAAGAAATTTTTGGCGAAAGCTTACAGTGTGCATGGAGGATTATCGAAAATAATAACTAATGTAGCGAATAAAGCTAACGCTGATAAAATGAAGCTGCAAACATTAATAAGAGAGAAATCATGTCTTTTCCAAGTTGACGCTTGCATAAAAGATGCGCGCCTTTTATTCAATCAGTTTCGATATGTTAAAAATAGGTATGTGGTGCTAATAACGCTTAATATAATTTTAGGGCTGTTTTTGATAAGGGTTTTATAGATTATCGAGTAGTATACGTTCGATAGTACTTGGCACTGCTGTCGCATTAGGTCTAGATAGAGATTGGAACACTGTGTGGCAGGAATTCGAAAATGCCAGATCAACCGCAGAGAAAAAAGGTTTGCTCGCATCTTTAGCGTCTACAACAAGCAGTCAACTTCTGCAAAATCTACTCGAAAAAACATTAATACCAAACAATTATATATCAGTCGAAGATATTCCTCATATTTTCTCTCAAATGTGCCAACGAGAAAGTGGTTTGGAACATGCAAGGCAATTCTTTACTGATAATTTAGAGCGTATTCCATCAGCGTATGTATCTGAATGTACAATGGATAATGGCATATAATTAAAATTTCTCATTTTCAGAATATGGGGAGAATGTGTATTGAGCATGGGTTTTGCAATGAATACACAAGAATATAAAGAATGGCTTGGTGATTTGGTAAAATCGAATATTGCTGGATGGGCTGGATCGATCCAAACTGTAATCCGAGTTATGGAATCAATTGATTTACGAGCCAAATGGCGGATGGCGAATGAAGGCAAAATGTCTCTTTATGTGGCTGAAGCTCAGTTCTACTTTTCCTTTTCCGTTTCTCTTTAAGAAAGGAAATAATAATGAATGCTTGATTACGTTTAAATATCTTTCATTATCTTTTAATGCTCAGGATAAGCATGGTATTTGAAATAAAAAGCTTTGAAAATTTGATAACATTAAAAATGAACAACGTAGAGTGACGTAGCGCAATTGAGACAATTATTGATATAAGTATGTTCTAATGCATAAAACTATAAAAGTTTAACAATCATCAACTTGATAAGGCCTAATATAGAGGATAATACTAGACAAATATTAAATGCTAAATTTTGTATAATTCCATAGATTTTAGATTTGAAAATGATTCAAATAAAATCAGAATCGTTTTGAATTAGTATCACAAATCTGTGCAAGTTGTTGCTGAGTAACGTATATTACGTTTCAGTTTCTAAGTGCACTAGTGTTTTTTTGAGAGTGGTTTTTAAAAAACATTGCAAAAGACAACAAAATGTATTCAATTAGTTTAGTTCTTGTAATTGCTGTTTTAGTGCAAATTGCTAATTATTCGACGTTTGCATATCATCTCTCACCTCACAAATATACCGTGCATAAGCCAGTGACAAACGATAATAGTTTAGAATTGGTTCATGTAGTAAGTATTAATTTGAGTAAGGCATAAATCAAAATCACTTAAGGCACTTACTCCACTTTACCGCATTTTGAAAACGAGTTGTCAAGTTTCTTAATAATATGTTTTTAGTTATTTAGACATGGCGATCGTACTCCTGATATTATAACAATTTATCCAAATGATCCGTATGCAAATGAAACATATATGCCATACGGTCTTGGACAACTTACATTAGAAGGCAAACAACGTGCATACAGACTTGGTGAATTATTACGTGAACGCTATGATGAGTTTTTGGGTGACATGTATTTGCCAGATTTAATTCAAGCAAGAAGTTCAGAGTATCCAAGAACTCGTGATTCCCTTGCTTTAGTCTTGGCTAGTTTATTCGTACCGACTCGGGATTTTCTAATTCGTGAAAATCTTCCTTGGCAGCCTATTTCATTTGATATAGTTAATCGTTCAATTGATAATGTAAGTTACTAAATATAAAAACGCGAAATTTCAAATTTCAAATGTAATTTTCCGTAGTTAATTACGACTTTTATGTCATGTGAACAATTGTTCCATGAAATTGAAGATGTTCAAAAAACGGAAGAAGCACGCAGAGACTTTCTTGAAAATCAAGAAGTTTATGATTATTTATCTTTGCATTCGGGTTGGAATGTGAATAGTACAACCACCACTTTTTTCTTACACAATGCACTATATACGGAATCTGCATGGGGATTTGAATTACCAAGGTGGACAAAGAAAGTATGGCCTGATGTGTTAGGAGAAATGGCTGCTAAATTTTGGCGATATTATGGGAGCACTCCTCGTCTACGCCAAATGGCTGTAGGTAATTTAATCAATAAAATAATCAATGATACGCAATCAAAGATTAATGGTGTATCACCTGAAAGACGAAAAATGTATTTATACTCTGGACATGATTTTAATATCGCACCCTTTATGGCCGCACTTGGTAATGTAATCGTAGAAACACCATACACAACACATATTCTTCTAGAAGTTCAGAGAATCGACGATGAGTATTTTGTTAAGGTAAATTATTTCATATTATTTACGTAAAATGATAACAAATTCTTTTTTAGGCACTTTACCACGATTTCTCATCGTCAGAACCAAGAGTTCTAAGTATTAAGGGTTGTGGCAAGTTGTGCCCTTTTGAAATGTTTCAGCATTTAATGTCTGAAAATATACCAACGTCAGATATTTGTTAAGTAATTGTTGGTAGGTTTGTTAGGAAATTGTTATATTTAATTTATCATTGCTCATCGTTAATCCACTTTCATCAAGAGCATCTTAAAAGTTCAACTAACTTTATTAGCAAATTTGTTACACTTAATTTTTTATTGCCAATCGCTTATCCAAATTCATATAAAACATGATGAAACTATAAGAGAATTTAAACACCTACAACAAATAATTCATTAATAATAATACCTTATTATGAGCATTGATAAATTACCTTTAAAACAAGACCGTTCGAAAAAGTTGTATAATCTCCAACTGGTACCACAATACTTGAATGACAACGTAACATCATGAATGAGATATCTTTTATTAATTTATTATTACCATTCCAACGTATAGAATAAAGTAATTCATTTTCAAAGTAATCAACCTAAAATGATAACAAAAATTACGTGAAAATATAGTAAAAAAACGTATTAGTTAAAAGTACATACAATTTTGGTAATTTCTTCCGCAATATATCCCAAGCCTAATGTGGATATGATATGAAGAGTTATAATGCAAACATAATAAAAATTCCACTCCTTAAATACACAAAGTATAAACAATTTGTATTATTATTGCTGAAAGATTAATAGATTATACTTTTATTATATTGTACGTCAACATACTCAAAATGAAAGAATCAACAACAAAAAATAGAAGAATGGGATATTTGTAAACACTCAGCATTAGTTTGGAATACCTAAAATGCATAATTGATTAATACTCTTCAACTATGTTACGAATACGTCGGTACTTACTCAATTAAATGTACGTGATACTTGACACAACTTGCCAATATTACTTTTCTCGTTTCCAGAAACTGTATGTGATGATTACCATTTTTGAGTTGTAAATATTTTAATTTAATGATAATATCATTAATGCCATCATTTATATAATGAATGAGTAATAACAGTGGTTGCATGCAAATTCCTGCCAGCACTAAGATATAACTGGCTGTAATAAAGAACAAGATATTGAACAAATCTCGTAATGGACGAATATGTTGATATTTATAAATATGCTAAAACAAACAGAAATATTTGTAAGTGGTGGTTATTGGTTTATTTCTATTACTGTTGGAATAATTAATCCACATAAGTTATTTTCCAGATGGATTATATATGAGCAATCTTGAGTTTCTGCAATACATAAAGCCACGATGCCTGTAAAGATGATAATGAATGTTAAGAATTTAAAAATTCGATTGAGCTGCTTCAAAATCATTAAAGTTTTTGGTCTTGTCATAATACCATACTCATTTCGATCTAATACACTTATTATTTTAATAATTAGTTCTTCACGTGCTCGTACATGTCGTAATACGGATAAACCAAAATATATTGATGCTATTTGTGTAGCATCGTCTGTTAGTTTAGTCATATTTGCACCAGCATCTACAATTGTAACAAGTAAATCAATTGTTGAATCTTTTGAAGTATAAAGTATTACGTATTTTACTTCCTATGATAAGAAATTTGTTTGATATGTAGATAACTGCTATTGATTCAATTAGAATATTAAACCAGTAGATAAACTTATTATTCTTAATCTTGTTAAAATAGAATTTTTCAAATACATATATTGTATACATTTTAATCATTGTTTAGTTATTCTTTCAATATGAGATAAATAGTATCACTTTTTATGTTGTTCTTCGTTAGTTTGGCAGGGTAAGATTTTAGGTAATTATAATATTCGTAGATACATAATAAATTATATTATATTAGAAATTAGTCTTATGTGATTATTGAATACTAATGACATTTACAATAGGTGCAGTATTAGTTTATCAATTACAACTTCGTCATTAGAATTATATATTTATAAAGTAGGTTAAATGCTTAAACAAATACTTTTTAAATAATTAAAATTGCTTCAAAAATAATAAAGTTATGCCTTATTAAACTTTCAGTTACGGCAGCACAAGAATCTTAGAAATTTCGCACTTTGTTACCTCTTGAAAAAGTATCAACTTTAAACTCCTGCAACTTTAAAACTATTTAACCTATTTTATCAACAGCTAATAATCTATTGCTATTATTATTGTTGGTGCTATATAAATAAATAAAACACATTTTGAAAATATAGATTTGGATATATTTTTAAATGATTCACAAGGTATGAATAAATACGTACAAAATTCAAATTGCTAACGCCATTTTCTTATCCACTCTCATATAAAACATAACAAAAGTATATGCAAATTGAAACAACTGAAAATGAAGAGTAATTAATTTACTTGTAGTATCGCATCGCCTAAATAAAATTGAGTTACCTTTAAGACAAGTCGATTTGAAAAATGTGTGTAATCTCCAACAGGTACAAATATGCTTGATTGGCATCGTAACATCATGAAAGAGATATCTTTAACTAATTGATTATGACCATTCCAACGTATTGAATACATCAGTTCATTTTCAAAGTATTCTCCCTGAAACGTTTCATAATTAATGAGCAACTAAACGATTTATCATCATTCTAATTACCAAATGAATTATTTCTTCACCAATATATCCTAAGCATAAAGTGGATAAAACATGAAGGATTACAATACAACCAAAATATAAATTCCATTCCTTAAACGATCAAATGAACATATTCATTTCAATTAAGTGTTTAATTAATTAGACCTTTGTAAGCGCATATGTCATCATGCTTAAAACAAAAGAATCCATAATAAAAAAGTATAGAACCGGATATTTGTATAGAGCCATTACATATTTGGTATATCTAAAAGAAATGTTCATTAATCATTGTCAATTATGAATTTTATACTAATTTCAGTTACTCTAATAAATGCACGTGATATTTAACACATCTTCTCAATAATAATTTGCTTCTCTTCCATTTTTGATGTCTTGTATATTCATTAAATTGCAGTCTTTTTAAATCACCTATAATATCAAGAAAGCCATATTTGATATAATAAATAAGAAATAAGAGTGGCTGTAGACATCCAGTGATAAGAACCCAGGCATAACTTATTACAATAAATAGTAACAAATTAAAGAAATCTCGTAATGGACGAATGTGTTGATATTTATAATAATGCTGGAACAATTTAAACAAATTAAAGTATGCTAATTTCAAGTACGTATGCATTTAATTACTGTTGAAATTAATAATCCGCATGAATGTTCATCTAAATTAGCAATCGTTGTACAATCTTGAATTTCAGCAAAGCATAAAGCCAAGATGCATGAAACAACCATTAACCATATAATCACTTTAAAAATCTTATTGAGTTTACTCAACATTGACTCAACTTCCGGTTTGGCAATAATTCCAAATTCATCCGTAATGAGTAAATTTGCTAATCGAACAACATGCTCTTCATTTGCTCGCACGTATTGTACAATATATAGCCCAAAATATATTGAAATTATTTGTGAAATTTCATCCGTTAGTTTAATCATTGTAATACCTGTATCTAAAATTATATTAGTTGATAATTTTACCATAATTTTCATTAACAAAGTAATATTACGTATTTTATTTCCAATCAAGAAAAGTTTACACAAAATAATACAGTAGACTATTGCATTATGTAGTTTATTAAACCAATGTATTAATTTATTCTTTCTAATTTTACTAAAGTAGAATTTTTCATATAAATCTAAAACATACATATTAGGTATTTTTCTGTTATTTACTATTTTCGTAAACATTGTAAGAGCGACTTTTTATTTTCATACAAAAAGAAAAGTACTTTACTTGTTATCAAGTATGAGTTTGAAACGTAATTACAATCTCCTTACATGCTTACATAATGTAGTACTTATTAGTATTAGTGAGTAATTAGAATACTTTATGAATATATAAATACTAATTACTTTCGTATTCAGTATTAACCGATTGTCGATTTCAATTACAACACTTGAAACGTAGACTTTCATTCAATACAAAGTAATATTTTATAAGTTATGTTAGGACCTTGAAATATTTACATTAAGATTTTAATTAAGATGCATACCATGTTGAAATACTTACTTATATATTATTTTTCAAATACTTTAAAATACTAAATATTTTATCTGTTAAATAATTGTTAAGTAAGTCTGTTAAGTACCTACGTAAATTTATTAAAATATTATCAAACTTTGTTTGTGGCTTATCAGTGAATTATCCTCCAAAACAAAATGCTCTCTTAATTAACGAAAATACTTGCAGTTTTTATTATGATATAGTAAACATTCTAAGGATAAAATACATAAGAAATCGTTGAAATAAATCGTAGAATTCCACTTGGGTATTAATTACATTTAGCTTTAGTTTCTAATGATATAATTGCATAAATACTGCTAGTGTTGGAGGGTTTTTCATATAAATTTGAAGAGACTAACTACATATAAAATCAAAAGCGTTCAAATCATAAACTCACTTTTGGTGTAATTTACGAGTGTTAATGTATTCGTTGCTTACCTTCAAACCAATTTAATTGCCGTCTAGTAACACGCGAAGTGCTATAGAAAATCATTGCTAAAGTTGCTCACTAAATAAATAAAATTTATTAAGTAATGGCTCGTTCATTGCCATTGGTTTATGGTGCATTTGTAATTACTTTAGTTAGTTATGCTGGATCACATCGTATGTCATCTGAAGTACATAAAAATAAACCATTGCCAAAGGAAAATACTTTAGTACTTACACATGTGGTAAGTGAATGATAAACAAAATATTTTAATTCTTGATTAATTACTCACCTAATTAATTTCTCTTCAGATATTTCGACATGGTGATCGTACTCCGGATGTATCAACAATTTATCCAACTGATCCTTATGCTAATCAAACTTATATGCCGTTTGGCCGAGGACAACTTACACTTGTTGGTAAAGAACGTGCGTACAGACTTGGTGAATTACTTCGTAAAAGATATAACCATTTCCTGGGATCAATTTATATGCCTGATTTAATTGAAGCACGTAGTTCATCTTATCCTCGTACACGAGCTACTCTTTCATTAGTGCTTGCAAGTTTGTTTATTCCAACTGAGGAATTTAAAATACGCGAGAATTTGTTATGGCAGCCAATTCCATTCGAATTTACTGATCGTGCAGTTGATAAGGTGAGCAAACACAACATTGTTACGAATTATGTGAATAAATTAATGAAATTTCTAGCTAATTGCAACGTTTATTTCATGTGAACAAATTTTCCATGAAATTGAAGACGTGCAAAAAACGCCTGAAGCTCGACAGAGTTTCCTAGAGCGTGGAGATCTATATGAATATCTTAGTAATCATTCTGGTTGGAATGTTAATAGTACAACTTTAGCTTTCTATATTCATAATACGCTGTTCACTGAATCTGAATGGGGATTTAAAAGACCCGAATGGACGAATAAGATTTGGCCAGAGCCTTTAGGCGCAGTGGCTGAAGAATTCTGGCGATTTTTTGGCAGTTCACTTCGCTTACGACAAATGGCGATTGGTAATTTAATCAGCAAGATAATCAATGATACAAATCTGAAGATTAATGGTGATTTACCAATGATGCGAAAGATGTATTTGTATTCTGGACATGATTTTAATATTGTGCCTTTTATGGCTGCTTTGGGAAATCCAGTTACTGAAACACCATACACTGCACATATTATGATTGAACTGCATAAAATCAAAAACAAGTATTACATTAAGGTAAATATCTTATTATTGGAATGTGTGAATTTAATATGTTATTAATGCTAATCATTTTAGGCATTTTACAATGATTATTCGAGTGATAAGCCAAGATTATTGACGATAAAAGGATGTGATGAATTATGTCCTTTTGAGCAGTTCAAAAATCTAATGCAAGAAAATATTGCACAAACAGATAATCTATGTTGAATCCATTGAAATATTTTAATTAGCGTATTTTGCGGACTATGATCGATAAATTTAAGTCCTTTTTTCTATGTAAAAAGTGTAAAATACAATACTTAAGTATGTTAATTAAATTGTTACAAACTGTTGAACTGATTTATTACTAATGCAAATATTCTCGTTAAAGTCATTTAATCAAAAAAACATCCTGTTCATGATTGCTGAAATATAAAAGGATTAAATGTATTTCAATTAGGCGCGAATTAAAACATCCGCAAAACATTTATTTTGAAAAATATCCAGAGGTATAAAAGGATCCAAAAATATTAAGTAATAGTATCTAAAACATTGTTCAACAGTGTCTATCAACCAATTACTTGCATAATTTCCTTTAAACTAAAGTAATCATGATGCTAAATCACATATTAAATGTTTTTGTATTAATTCATTGTTTTACAATGGCATTGGTGAGTATTAAATTCTAGAATAATTGGCAGTAATTAATGCATAATTTTACAGGCTTTTCATTTACATGTCGAAGATAATTTTATCGCTGAATTTAGTACATTTCGCATAACTGTGAAGAAAACCACCACGAGAACACCAGAAATACCATGTCACAAGTATTGGAAAATTGAAAAGTTGACAAATGCTGAAGAAATTATTGCTGCTCATTCAGATTCAATTGTTGGAACTGCACTTAATTACACTAATGAATGCGTTGAAGATAATCAAGTGCAATACGTATGTCGTCGTGAATTAATGTTTAGGCAATGTATGCGAGCAGCTAAACGCAGGATAATGATGCAATTGTATGAAGAAACTGAAGAATGTGCTTTGCAAAATAATCTAACACACTTAGATGTTAACTACAAACGACAATTACTTCATACGAGTTTGAACTTGAATCATGTACCACCCCACCCATGTTATTTGACTTGCGTTCTTCAGAAACTCGGAGTTTTCAACGAGAAAAAGGAAGTTAATCTCAACTTGGGCAAGGATTTCTTCAAGAGATTTGATATTGATTTATCAGCCAAGAATGAAATGTGCAAGGCAGCTATTCCATCATATTTTACCATTGAAAATTGTTCAGCTAATTACTGGGAAATGCAATGCACGTATCGCAAAGCATTAAGTGAATTTGCAATTGAAGTGATGATGATGAATCGTTTTGAGCTAATTGAAAAGATTTTTGATTAAGTTTATTGATCGTAGAGTTAGTTGGCATAATATATATTTGTTTCATTCGACTGCTGTCAAATGAATCAATAAAAATTGATTAATCATTTCCTCGCAATAGTGAAATAATTATTTAAACATTTTACGAAAATGTCAAGAACTAGCAATGAAAGAACAGGCGCTAGTTTATTACATGAGCAGATATTGATGCAACGTATTGAAATTCTGCAAAATCAAAGGAAAGTTTATCAATTTTCTACATTCCTTTCGGAAGAAGTGCTCAAAATCCATGCATCTGAGCAATATATGGATGACATACATTATTTTGTTGGTGCTTTATTGTGCATAGAAATTATAGGCATTAATCAGATGATTGAACGACATAATAAAGTTGGACATGGTGAATTGTACAAGACGAATATCGGTTTGAATTCGTATATTGGATCAATGATTGAAGTGGTGAGATTTTATGGTGGTGACGTTTTATCTGTCATGTCAGCTGGATTTGTTGGATTATGGAAAATCTTACCCGAACAATCTATGCATGAAATTCTGCATACGTCTGTTGTTTGTGGCAATGTAATTTTGAAATTACTGGGTGGTTATGATACTGAAGTCAATGTAGTTTTACGTCCGAAAGTTGCAATTTCCTGTGGCAATATTTCATTGGCTGTGCTTAAAGATTCGCGAGTGAATGTCGCCATATTTTTTGGCAATGCATTTGATTCATTACGACAATGCATTGCGGTTGCATCCGAAGGTGAATTACTTGTTACTGCTAGTGCATGGCCACATTTGCAGCAGGAGCGTTATAAAATTGAAAAAGTGCTTGAAACATACGTAAAGATCATCAAAATTTCTTATCTATCCAACGAAGGACAATTAAAGGAAAAATTCGACGGATGGTACATCACTGTGTTGAATCTATTGGAAAAACACAAACGTCATTACGATTTATTGAAAACTTTGATTTTATCAACGCAAATGATGACGAATAGCAGTGTAATAACTAATTTCGTTAAAGAATTACCGCCAAGACATGAAAGTAAAATAGCAGCACGTTATTGGACGATAGAAACAATGCGACCATTTACACATATTGTAATTTATCAGCAAATTACGCAAAATCAACCAGTTGAATATCTTAATCAACTACGTGAAATTACCACAATGCATATCAGTATTATCTTGAAACCAATGAATATTCCCACAACGGTTGAAACATTCACAAGTATTTTAACTGTAATTGTCGATTATGATCGTCGCTTTAATGCGGCTGTAAATACTTTGATTGCAAGCAGTACTGAAATCAAAATTAACGTGGTCTTTGGTTTAATTTACATCAACAGTGAGAATGAGAGTTTTAATGCATTGAATTACGCACAGAAAGTGAAATACACGTTGGAGGATATGACTAATATTGATCACGTCTCAGTGGGAATTTCATCGGGAATTGTTTATTGCAGTGTCATCGGACATCCATTAAGACGGGAATATGTTGTGATTGGTCAACCCATTGAACGTGCATCAAATTTATCCACGTTTTATAAACGCAGAGTAACGTGTGATTATAAAATATTTAATTCGTCAAACATGTCCTCGGTGTATTTTCTGCTCTTGGTCGATCCGGATTATCCAATCAACGAATACGTTTTCGAGTATAACGAGAAGTTCGATGAAACTGAAACATGGCCAGAGTTGAAAACTTTGGTAGATCGAGTTGTTGAATACAATTTACTCATTACAATGATTCAGGAACCTGGTGAAGTTGGATTCACTTGTGTTTGTTTAGATGGTCGTGATATGGTTGGTAAATCCACGTTATTAATGCATGTTCGAGATGCAGCAGAACAAAATAATTTCAATGTGATTCTAATTGAATTGAAAGATTTCACTTCTTATCCCTACAGTTGCATTATTGATTTATATGCCAGAATATTCGATTTAACGTATATGAATGTTGATGATATTCCTGATTTCCCGAAATTACCACGAAGAATTCATCTGTATGATGAAAAGACAGATTTGGCAAGTGATATAGCAGTTGAGAAATATCGTATTTTAATGAAAGTTCGCAATTTATTGCGAGTTATATTTCGTACACTGGTGATAATAATCGATAATATTGAATGGATCGATTTCCAAAGCTGGGAAATTCTGGAATTCAACTTACCCGCATCGAATGTTCGTCTACTTATGGCTGGCAACTTGGATTTGTCTAATTTTCATTTAAGGGGTTTAATCCAAGAACATAATTCGATTAGATTGATGGAATTACCGCCATTGCATACGAAATTCGTTAAGCAGTTGGCATGTACATTTCTGGAAGTACAAGCAGTGTCTAAGGAACTTGTTCACTTGCTTGAAAAAGCTTCGGAGGGTGTACCAGGCATTGTTGCATGTGCTCTAATGCGAATGATCAAGAAGGATGAAATTGCATTGCGATTGATTAACGTCCATCGTGTGGATCGTACACATTTTTACATCAACAACGAAGACTACTTGAAGAAAATCGAAACGATGATACCCGTCCTGGAATTTAAGGGTAACAGCAGGCAGGGGATTGCTGAATTAACAATGGCGAATATTTACAAGGATTTATTCGAATCCTTATCGTCTTTTCAACAAATTGTTGTTAAAACTGCATCTGTTATTGGCATGTCAGTGCCACGTAATCTTCTTGTTGCTGCACTCAATTATCCATCGGAAAGTGAACTTACTTCATGCATTAAAACGCTATTTGAAGAAGATATATTTGAATGCGGTTCACGGTATTTGGCTGTGGGGCGGCTTAAAAGTCGAAGGATACGTTGCTGTTGTTATTTCAACAAGGATTTCCTCAATACGCTTGGAAAGGAAGTGTTTTTAAACACCAAATATGCATATTGTAAATTGATTCATTTCAAAAGCACGGAATTTCGAGATATTGCTTATTCTCGTATCGCGGACAGTCAACGTCATGAATTGCATGTGATTTGCTCGGAATTACTTGAACGCATGGATCATATCTGTCCAAATTGCTCCAGACATCCGGCAAATTACTACGTCACGTTTGGCAAGTACAAAAACTTTATGGAATTCTGCACGGATACGAAGAAACATCGATACAATTACTACAAGTTTAATGAAGATAGTGGTGATGATGTGAAGGAAACGTTGTATACGTTGAAACAAAACAAATTGATTTATAATGAAATCATTACGAGACAGGGTGTTTCGAGAGCTATCAAGATGGAACGTAATTACGATCCAGCTGCATGTCAATGCATGCGAATGTTGCATGCGATTTATCATGATATGATTTATCATGCGACGAAGGCAAACGAATTTGGTAAAGTGATTTTCTACACGTTGAAATTGGGATTGGTGAAATTATGCATGCTGGATGTGAATGCAGCGATTGACACATTGGCTGAAGCACGTAATTTGAGCTTAAGTCAAACGGGCCTGCAGGAATTCGAAAGTACTGATTACTTTCGTCAATTTCACATTGGCACTGCGTCCATTGCGTTGGCAATGTGTCATATGAAATTGAAAGATTACAAGGCAGCAAAACGTGATGTTATGGTCGCATTACGACAGTATAATATACCAACATTGGTGTTTTCGTATAAACACATGAATTTCCTATTGAGACGCCATTATTTGCGATTGCTGACGTTCAAGCGGAATCCCATGAAGAAATCCGTGTATGCTTGGGAGCTGGGCGTGTCGTTGTTTATCTGCGCGAAATTGTTTGCGAGAGAGAAGAAATGGCATTCGGCACGTGATTGTTGCGAGTACAGTATTGCGTTGATGACATCGGTGAATCCGAATGTGCCGATTTTATTGGATGTGTATAGCGAGGCGGTGGAGATTTATCGCAAGACAGGGGATGATGAAACGTGTGTGCGGTTACAGACGTATATAATGCGAGAGTATCAAGCGAAATTTGCGAAAAACACGTTTTATTTTCATACGCTTTATAATCTCTTGGACGTACTGATTGACGTGCTCGTGATTAAGGGTAGATTGAAAGAAGCGATTCGTTTGAGTTATCGACTCATACACATTGTGAGTTTTTCCAATGTGAATTCATTGGATCCGAGTGTCTTGCTTCATCTTTGCGAATTGGTGATGCACACCTTGTACTTTCGAGATTTCATTGATCTTTTGGGTTTACTCCTAAGAAATTTGCGAGCTTCCCATCCGAATGGATATTTTTATTATTATTTAATAGCATTGTATTTTTATATTTATACCGGATTTACGGTGGTGGATTTTAGGGATATTTACGCATACGCAAAACTTAAAATTCTAAATGATGAATCAAACACAAGTAATATGTTGACATTCAAGGCTTTAATGCAATTGGAGTTTACGCGATTGGGTGAAATTGAACATGCCAGTAATTGGGAAGTGTATTATAATTATTCGAATGCTCGACTTAGTGATTATCGTGTGGTTAGAGCAATGTTGGTGCAAATGGAATGTTATTTGTTGATGAAAGCAGATCGTGTGCATTATTCGAGAACGATGAGTAAATCGATTACACGTGATATTGATCAATTGTTTAAATTATTGCAAAGCTCAACCGGATATAATTTAATGTATAAGCCGGCGTATATTATTTTAGTGGCGTGGTATCGCGCAGTGTGCGGAAGACATTTGGAAGCGTTGGAATCCTTAAGGGATGCAAAATTAATGGCAAAGAAACATAATAATTGGTATTGTGTGGCACTTGCAACGCGTCTGAAACAATTTTGGTCGGGTGAACAAGTCCGTGAGTATGGTAAACGACCGCGAGTTTTTATTCAAGACGCACCCTCGTATACTTTGGAAGAATTTACACAATTTCTGCATCCGTATATTTTGAGATAGTGAATGAAAGTGGATTATAAAGTGTTGTATAGTATAAAGATACTTACAAGTCATAATGTTACTGTTTGAATAAAGTTTACAATAAAGTTTTATGGGGTTTGTTGAAGGGATGTATACTTTTGTTCCTAGTCCACAAATTTCAGCAAGACCAACATCAAATTTAGCGATAGCAAGAACACTTCATAGCTTACTGGTAGAGGCTGTGAATGTGATCCGAGAGTCTCATGTTCGAATCCCGGGGCTGGCAACATATATTTAAGTTTTAAATTCTTGTTTTGAGTCTATAAGGGCGAGATAAAATTTAGCTAGACCAACAACGTTAAGATTGTCTTGTGGCTACACGCTACTTGTTATCAAACAAGTAGCGTGTAGCACATGGACTATAGGAAGTCTTAAGTTCAAACTTATACTTGTCGGATGATTCCCGTCTCGATCGAACAAGTAGAGTGTAGCTCATTGCTCATTGTTACGACCCCCTGCTGCATTTAAATGTTATTAAAGGTCATTAAAGTGCGCGCTTACTGCATTCCTAGGCATTTAAATGTTTAAAAGGTCTTTAGTTTTAATATTTTTGTATGGTGCCGTCAAGAGCACCGGATCGGATAGTCTCGGTCCTGGTCGGAACACTTGCTGCTTATGGCCGTAAACATATGTTTTGTAGTCTTAACCTCACCAAAGTGCATTCTATTGTGCTAATTGGTGTCAATTAGAAGTGTAATAATTGATTGATAAAAGAGTTAATTTAGCGATTAGCGAAACAATTTGAGCGTTAATAATCGTAAGTAATATTTGTACTTATTTTGACAGCATTGTGTGCTTGCACTTGATGTAAATTGTACTGTGTTGTTGTGTATGGGTATAATCTGTTATAGCTGGTTGAAATTGCTCTAAATAACTATTATACATTATTGACGCTATTCTAATTGTGTGGGTCATGCATAATGAATATAATTTGAAGATTCCATTACTACTCTCGGTGCTTACAAAGGTTTCTGTTTGTTTAAAGGTGTGCAATAAAGTACGTTTGTCCATTTAGGGATATCCATACAGGTGAATTTAACCAAATAGCAGATGTGATTGGGAAATTGGTATATTATGATTGGAACATTTCATTTGAAAGCAGCTGAATGGTGAGTTATTTTTATCTATTATGAAAGTATAAGACATTACGTTACTAGTAAGTCATGTAACATTCATGTTGTACCCACAAGCTCTTAAGTTATGTTATGTGTCCAGCTGTTACTCTTCTGTGGGGAACTTACTTAGGCTGCAAGAACACACTGTGTTACTGGGTTTCTTTCTTTGGTGTATTAATCTACCCATCCTGTGGTTGCTATGAGGTTGGCCATATACTTGAGTACTTCTTCCAAGTTAGTGCATTAGGTTGAGTCATCATACTGCCTCTTGCTGGGTGGTGATAGATGTCCAAAACTTTGCAAATATTGTCTATCTTGAGGGAATCTTCGTTTTTTAGAAATATTGATGTTTTCTTGAGTTCTGTTACTTCATATCAACTATTGGAACATTTGATACTTAAGATGTTTAAATAATTTTAATTTTTCTATTTGTTTTAGGATAACAGGACTACCTTAATGATGGAACAACCAAGCTATATTTTGAGGCATTTATTTATAAGTGCAAACAATAATTTCTTCTACATATTTAGTCACCAATGAATTGAAGTATGGCTTGTGTATACTGAACTGACTATTACAACATAGATGAGGCCAACGCAGCATCCTAATTCAAGTAAGGTATATTTTAATAGTCCTAGCATAAGTTCATTCAATTTCTATTAGACTACTGTCATAAAATTTGAGTAGTATGTTAGTTTAATAGTGCCTAGTAATAGGATTTATTTTTCTCGTCAACTGGTTTATTTTATGATTGATGGTAATATTTTCAGTTTCTAGCCAAAAACTCACATTGAAATGGGATTACAATCATCATGAAAATTGGTAGGCTCATTGTTATTGCAACAATGACAACAACATGGGTTGTAATTGGATTAGAGTCATCATGAGAATTGGTAGGTTCATCATGATTGCAACAATGGTTAGTATTAAGATTTAATTTTCTTGTCCACTGGTTAATTTTATGATAACTAATTACGTATTCTTACAGAAACGTATTCAATCATAACTCCACATCTGATGCAGCCAGCTCAGACGAAATTGGTAAGTATGTTGGCACATGTACTTCGGTACATGTTGGCCACTTGGTTTTATTGTAACCCTCATAGTTTACCTACAATGTCTAATTATGTATTCTTACAGAAAATCCGTCATAACTCCACTTCTGATGCAGCCAGCTAGTACGAACTGGGTAAGTATGTTGGCACATGTGCTTCGGTACATGCTTGCCACTTAATTTTATTATAACCCTTATAGTTTACCCATAATAACTAATTATGTATTCTTACAGAAGATCGATCATAACTCCACTTGTGATGCAGCCACCTAGTACGAACTGGGTAAGTATGTTGGCACATGTACTTCGGTACATGTTGGCCACTTGGTTTTATTGTAACCCTCATAGTTTACCTACAATGTCTAATTATGTATTCTTACAGAAAATCCGTCATAACTCCACTTCTGATGCAGCCAGCTAGTACGAACTGGGTAAGTATGTTGGCACATGTGCTTCGGTACATGCTTGCCACTTAATTTTATTATAACCCTTATAGTTTACCCATAATAACTAATTATGTATTCTTACAGAAGATCGATCATAACTCCACTTGTGATGCAGCCACCTAGTACGAACTGGGTAAGTATGTTGGCACATGTACTTCGGTACATGTTGGCCACTTGGTTTTATTGTAACCCTCATAGTTTACCTACAATGTCTAATTATGTATTCTTACAGAAAATCCGTCATAACTCCACTTCTGATGCAGCCAGCTAGTACGAACTGGGTAAGTATGTTGGCACATGTGCTTCGGTACATGCTTGCCACTTAATTTTATTATAACCCTTATAGTTTACCCATAATAACTAATTATGTATTCTTACAGAAGATCGATCATAACTCCACTTGTGATGCAGCCAGCTAGTACGAACTGGGTAAGTATGTTGGCACATGTGCTTCGGTACATGCTTGCCCCTTATTTTTATTATAACCCTTATAGTTTACCCATAATAACTAATTATGTATTCTTACAGAAGATCGATCATAACTCCACTTGTGATGCAGCCACCTAGTACGAACTGGGTAAGTATGTTGGCACATGTGCTTCGGTGCATGCTTGCCCCTTATTTTTATTATAACCCTTATAGTTTGCCCACAATAACTAATTTTGTATTCTTACAGAAGGTCGATCATAACTCCACTAGTGATGCAGCTAGCTGGAGCAAATACGAAGTTTGATTATTTTACATAAAAAGTCGTCAAGTTTATTAAATAATTAAATACATCTCTTTGCGTTTATGCATACCTGATACGAAATCTTAATTTTGCCGTTCTGAAAATGAAATTTTCGACCAATATTTTTTTAAAAATGGCGGACTTTTGGCATCCATATTTTTAATAAATGTACCTCTTTGCGTTTATGCATACTTGATACGAAATCTTAATTTTGCCGTTCTAAAAATGAAATTTTTGACCAATATTTTTAAAAAAATGGCGGACTTTTGGCATCCATTTTTTAATTAAATGTACCTTTTTGCGTTTATGCATACTTGATACGAAATCTTAATTTTGCCGTTCTAAAAATGAAATTTTTGACCAATATTTTTAAAAAAATGGCGGACTTTTGGCATCCATTTTTTAATTAAATGTACCTTTTTGCGTTTATGCATACTTGATACGAAATCTTAATTTTGCCGTTCTGAAAATGGGATCATATAAACGTAAAGATGTTCTTTTAATAATGGCGTCAAAAGTTATGGAGGCCTGAAGAACGCCATTTTGTTGGTAGTTTTTGTAACTCTTGAACCACACGCCCTAAATAGGGGAGCGATACCTTATTTTATTCAGGGCACTTATCTCTATTCGCATATTAACTTTGAAACGTACTAAACACCATTTTATTGCATAAATTCAACAATTTCCAATACAGCATATAATATAGGCAACTTGTCTTACACGCCATTTTGTGAACCCATGGCGCCATCTACCGAGGAAGGGCAGGACTACGACAAAACTGTATACCGACCACCGAAGAGAGCGCCATCTTCCGGGGAAGGGAAGTATTTGGTGTCAACTTAGTGCAGTTTATCGATTTATTAAAAACCTACCCAAATATGTCAACGGCATGACTAGTAATTGAAAAACACTTGATCCCTTATCGTCCTAGGTGATGTGAAATAATTAGTTCCCATGGATTCCATATAATCATCAAATACCTGAAGAAATGGAAGGAGGCCTATGTCCAGCAGTGGATGCAAAGCTAAGGCTGTTGATATCGATGATGGCCTGAAGAAATACATTATAAGTAGAAACAAACATAAGCTATCATAATTGTTTATGATTATAGTTAATCAGGGTTTAAGTGCCAACTTACCAAGTATTGCAGAACTGGATATATTGTTTCCAAAATTGTCATCAAATACCTGAATAATAAATTGAAATTAGTTAAACTATAACAGTTTGAATAAATTAACTAGGGTAGTTACTCATTTAAGTTCAGAACTTAAATGCCAACGTACTCACCTATTTTCAGCCCTCATGCTTGAATGGAATGGAACTGATCATCAACCAACTGAAACACACATTAAATTAAATATTTAAATACATTTATTACAGGAACAGTAGCTATTGTAAATGCATTAGCTTGATTTTCCACTCACCTATTGCCATAGAATGGAATGGGCATGTTTGAGTGAAATGGAACTGATCATCAACCAACTGAAACACACATTAAATTAAATATTGAAATACATTCATTACAGGAAAGGTAGCTATTGTAAATGCATAAGCTTGATATTCCACTCACCTATTACCATAGAATGGAATGAGAATTGCCTTCATGTTATCTGAAAAAATACATAGAAATTACAAATATTTAATAACCTATAGCAGTTGGAATAAAACTAGGTAGTCATTAAGACTTAGGGTTTCAATATGCATGTACTCACCAATTGTCATCCATCTGCCTTGTACATGAAATAGGAATCATCATCAACCAACTGGAAAACACATTAAATGAAGCATATATCATGAAATGCAGTTATATATATATTCATATATAATGACAGACACAGAAGAAGCTGGAGAGAAGAAGGGACTGCATGACAGAGACTGGGAAGACAGAAAGGCATGGCAATTAGGCATTGGAAAATGGAATATGTTGTCAATTTACCATTTTGCACCATAGTTCATGAATGGCTCCATCAAATTATAATCATTTAAAATTGCTGTGTCATTTAAATTCATGATTTGAGGTACAGTTGGACCAAACACATCTGTACCCAGTAATCCTATATTATTTGTAAGATATTATAGTTTTAAAGATGTGGCCAAATTAACTACAAGTTCATTTCTATAATTACTATGCTGTAGTAATTATAGACCTGCTGTAGTACTTTTGCCAAGACCTCCTTTACCCAAAGCAATCAGAATAATGTCTTTGACTCCAGGTATCGGCTTTACCTTTGGCAGCCCCCTTGCCATTATATCATGCCATCTTTGCTCTCATTTGCCATGTTTCTCTGATGAGATCTGGCTTAGGTTTACCTGTAAACATTAATATGTATAAATATTATTTGTGAGACTAAAATTCACGTATAATTACATGATACTCAATGTGTGTGTGCTTCATCGTAACAATTCATGGAAGTTCTTGAAATGCATTTTTCAAATAATAAACATAAGGTTTTACGTAATACTCTTAACCCTGATCAACACAAAGTTACAAATCAGATTCTTTGAGTCATGCAAACACATTCATGCTGTGAATCTCGTATGAATCAAGTGAGTTTGAACACTTAAATCGAGATATATACTATCTTCCAGTTTTCAACTTCCAATAAATTCAACCTTTGATTAATTCAAGAACAATTTATAAATTAACAATTACTATTATATTAGATAAAGCTGCACAATTGCAGTGTTTACACACACTTGTTCAGGTAAGCGGCCCACCAGGTAATTTTTACAATGACGCGACGGCCGTTTAACAACTTGCTTCTGGAGAGTAGAGTCAACTTTTTCCTTACGCGAGTTGATAGTTATGTCCATAGACGGCGCTGCTATTGGATTTCAAAACTTTTGTAAAAGTTTTTTGCATATTAAAGATTAATTATATTGGATGTATAAACACGGTTTGACAACGGCATTATCACAATATAACTTTATTTTGGTTTACTATTTATTTATATTATTATTGGCACCCTACTTGTATGATTTTTATATGCGTTTTTGTAATGGAATTCTTTTATAATTGGTTGACAAGGTACAGAAACATTTAAGATCATATATTTTATTTTTGGATAAAAAAAGGATTGCTCAATGTATTACTATTGGTAATACCAATAAAATTAGTAATAAATCGTGTAGTAATCATAGTTGATCTGAGTCGCTAAGATGGATTAGAGCTTAGGGGTGTGTACAGAATCAATAGACAAGTATAAGTTTTAATTCCTTTATGAGTGTGACAGTTACTGGTACATGGGTAAAGAGCCCGACTGGTAATTGCGAGATCCTTAGTTCGAATCCCGGAGTCTGCGGGAGTTTGAATAAATTTTAATACATATGGAGTAAAATTGCATTCAAATATAAGTTTTAATTTAGTTACCGTAAGACAGTTAGTGGTGCAGTGGTGAAACACTTGCTCAGTAATCGTGAGGTCCTTGGTTCAAATCCTGGGGTCTGAAATTTTTCGGAATTTAAAACTCTAACGGCAAATACTTCCCAAGTAGTTACTTGGCGTCAGGCAGAGGTACTTCTTAAGTAGGATGGTCATTCAATTGGCCATAGCACTTGTATTCAAAGCAAGCACTTGGAAATTAATCTATAGCTCCACTTGACATAAGAAGCGCCCCCCCTGCTGTAAGACGTCACAAACCGAGGCCTGTTGGTAACGAAAATCGGGAATGGGGAGGCAGTCTACTGCCGGGGAGCGAAGCGGCGGGGTGGGCCGTCACAAAACAATCTTAACGTACGGGCTTCAAAAATTAAAAATGGGGCTCTTGTACGCTCCTAGGGGGCCCCCCTTGACATAGACTAAGTCCAAAGGGGCCCCCCAAGCGTACAAGGAATTTAAAACTTGGAAATTCGAGTTGCCGTTGCCCGGATTCGAACCTGAGACTCACAGATCACATCCATAGCCTTTACCACTAGGCTATGGAGTGTTATTGCCATAGCTAAATTTGATCTTCCCCTTGTGTGCTTAAATTCCGAAATTAAAACTTAAATAAGAATGCCATCCTCGGGAATTGTTGCTTTTAATTTTGGCGCGAACAATCATGGGGGCCGGAAAAGAGATTCATTTTTTGCGTTTTTATACAGGCATCACGTAAGCTTTAGACGGGTATTTTTAAAAGATTTTTAGGAGAAAATTTTAGGAGAAATTTGAAGGTAGGCAACAGTTTCTTTACTCTATAATAAAGGAATTAAAATAATAAATACTTGCAAGGGGGGCCCTCTTCAGACTTAGTCTAAGTCCAGAGGGGTCCAAAAAGCGTACACGGGCCTCACCCCCCAACAACCGGGTAAATTCAAGAACGCTATAACTTTCAAATATATAAAACGATTCGATTGACTTACAAACAGTTATCATCTAAGATTAGCACAAAAAACAGGACAACGATACCGAATAATTGACTTCATACTGATAATTAAATAAATAAATAATACGTTTATTCTCAAAATGTAAACAAAAACAGTAAACAAAATAAAAACGCTAAATCAAAAAATATTTAACAATACCATACTGCACTGCTGCCCTTGTGCATTGCAACAATATCTTGAAGATGCGGAATCTCATAGTCGTCATTAATGATAATAGAAATAAATTCTTCTAAATCACTAAGACTTGCGGATTCGATGGATGTTTGATTATCTTTAATTAACTGCTTCTCAAGAAGTTCGTCATACAACGATTTGTCAATATCTTCTGAATGAATTGTCAATAATGATATGCCGGATAAATTTAGGAATCGACGGATGCAATTTAAACTCTGTTTACAATTAAACAGATTCATTACTTCTTCTGGTATAAAGCATCCGTGATACATATAACGCACAACATGAATTACTTTTCCGTGGATTGTGAGCGTTACCACGTATTTTTTGTCTCGTTTTTGTGTCACACTCTTATCACTTTCGCCACTGCCCGAAAACTGTTCCAATTTTAAATTATTGACATTCAAGTTGCGCACAATGAAAGAATAATTGGGATCAATTTTATCACCGTTCAGTATTTTACTTTCTAGTTTCGAGATAAACCCATTATGCTGGATGTTTCTATGATTCTTTACTTGATGCGGTGACGGGAAGCGAATTTGTGGATGAATCGTTCCAGTTGGCATTCGCGGGGTATGCATAGGAAGGACTCGTGGATTCAAAATCGCAGGCTTCGAAGGTAACAATCCAGATCTTTCAAATACGTTCTCTTTGCTAGAAAGCATTTGCGGGCATGGGGGTGGACTTATCAAGACCCGTTTAAATAAGTTGCGTACTTCATCGACATTTTCATAATTTACAGGCTCAATGCCGTTTTCAAATAACTCCTGCTTTGATAGTGAAGATGCTAATGCACTCATATTCGTTCTTACCGGCGAATTGAGACAGGCTGCACTTTGCGATAATGATCGTCTAGCTGAAAAAGAGCTAGTGTTGTTGAGCGTTTCTGGTTCATGAGACTTGTCTTGTGCTAAATTTTGTTCCTTTAACGTAATACGCCTTTCTTTGATCGAATTTGCCGATTGATCTTTGGTCAGTTTTGATTTGTGTTCAAAGTACTTTGGATAAATTTGATGTAGAGGTATTTTTAGGGCAACTAAACTTCGCATTTCTATTGCATTAGGTACCATGGCTTGCTCCAATTCCCTGAACGTCGGATACATGTGTAATTCATCCACATTCGGAATATGTCCATAAAAATGGGATAAACCTCCGTCATGTTGTTCCTAATTAACAAAAATTAGCATCGTAAATCTGGCGAGTAATAAGTGTTCCTCGATAAACTACGAAATAAGATATTTATTGAAGTATCATAGTTGAAATTGTGTAAATATAAATAAATGTAGCATCATTAACATGTAACAATGTAATAGAATTCTGACCCCTAACAATGCAACTTCTTCATTAAATTGAGCAGTCTTTTATGTGGTATTTTGTGTTGCTCATTACTCGTCATTGATGATCCTGTTGAATTTAAATAATTCATATTTACCTGTGTATCCATAACAGCAAATCCTTCCGCGACCAGCACATCCTGAATAAAAATGTCTTCCTCGTAAGCGGCATCACACAAGACGATTTCATAAATTGGATCATCTTTCTAAAAATACAATTTACATCATTAATCAACAAAACCATTCAGCTGAGATCAATAATTACCGATGTTTTTACAGCATTAATGCCTGCAAATAAAATTCTATCCTGTACGAGCTGCACGAAGCGATATGCGCTATCCCGTGACCACTGATCATTCTTAATAGGTGGTCGAATTCTTGATAACGAACCACGCAAACCTTGCCGTGGTAACTCAGCAAATTCTTTGTGCATAAAGTGCAAATTGTTGATAGTAGTTGTTGTAACCGTGCCAAAATCAACACAGAATACTTTAATATTAAAATCTATAATTTTAACAACAATTGCACGACTATATTCACCGCCCCTGTTTAAAACACAAAATAATCCTGGCTGTACAAGGTTTGCCGGTATCTGAAGTTTGTCACCATTACCATAGAACTTACTACAAAACCAATAAATATTATTTATTCGTCGTGTAACTTCAAAAACACTTACTCAAGTTCCTTATTCATGTCCTGTATATCCGTCTCATGCCGTTCGAGAGTAAACCAAAACTTGGACAAGTCGTAAATTTCTCCAATTCTGATTGCTTCATAATCTTCTTCTTGAGGTACTTTAACCAGCGGTATGCTTTCGCCTGGGCATAATACAAACTGAGGATATATCTTCTGAGTCATCTGTAATAATTGGACAATCTTAAAACTCAATCAAATCACAGATGAAATTACTTACAAATACTGAGAATGGTATTGGTTGCTTAGCAGGCTTTGTTTCTGGTGATGCAATTTTGGAACTTGTATCTTTAACAGCATTCATCAAATCAATATCTTCTTGTGGTATATTGAAATTAGCACTATATAATTTAGCTCCACAAGTACCATAGTCCTGATACTTGAATATATAATGCAGTGCACAACACATTTCTGCAAGAGACCTGTATCCATAAGCCCAATAATCTAATTCTGCATTGTATGTTTGCTTGTAAATATCACATAACTTAATAAGCCAGATGCCTTCTGCATTTTTAGCTATTAGACTTTTTAAATTCTCTTGCACAATGAAAGGCACTTTATAATTCATATTATGATCAAAATTCATTGCACACTCAACTGATTTGTCTTCTTTGACAGAAATATGAAGACCACCATTTTGCAGTTGTCTTTTGTTATTAACATCTGGAGCTGACCATCTAGTGTTTTTAGGTGTTGATGTTTTCATTGTTGATTGTCTTGGTTTACTAACTATATTTGTTGATGTTGATGCAGAATACTTTCCAATATTTTGTTTGAAAGGAACAGTTTCTTTCATTTGTTTTGGTGGGAAAGTTTGTTTGGATGAAGAAGCACCATTGATAAATGGTGGTAATGGTAATAAAGGAGGTTTTGTTGTAAAAGATTTGTTGATTGAATTTGGATATTTGTTACCTTGTTTTAAATTGGTTTTACTATCGATGTTGAAGGATTTATTTGGATTTGATGTGGGTGAGAAGATATGCATATTTCGCTGTTTTGGCACATGTGAATTGGTTGGTTTCTTCTGATGGATAATCATATTTGCTATATGTGCAGAATCCTTTGTTAATATTGCTAATACAGATGCATTATTGCCAGTACCCAAGACCTGGAACAAAGTTTGACAATGAACTATTCTAATACAAAAAGTATATTTAACATACCACTAGTATATCACTAAGAGATCTTAGATATGTTTCAAGATCTAAGAATCCAAATTGGCGGTATGGTATGTCAGTTCCAGTGAGTTCTCTGAACATCTTAACTAGATCCCAAATGGTCATCCTTGTGGAACTCGAGGCCATTGCAGATTTGACTAGTTGTTTCACTTCGTCCGAATTCTATTTGCAGTGGCAAATTATATCATTTACATAATTAATCTATTTATTAGTAATCAAACTTACCATGTTTGTTGATAAAACTAATCAGAAATGTTGAATTAATACATAACCCAATATATGTATAAAATGGGGAAACCCAATTATGAAACAAATATGTTCACTAATAACCGTGCTTAAAATGTATAATTATTCGTTTAACTGTTGAGCACAATTTCGCAGCAGCGAAACAACGTGTTACAATCAGTTACAATAAATTCTCTGAGTAAAAGAAGACAACCTTGCCAACAACACTCACCAAAACACTTGGAACGCTTGGAAACACACTACACTCATACCTCGCTATTCGGCCGCTCTTTATACGGCATTTCGCTACAGCAGCCATCATCAATTAAGGCACGTTTTCGATTTATGGCCTAAAATGTTTTGCTATAACGACAAAAAACTTTTCTCAATGTCGATATACTTTTTTTCGTTTACGTTGCTAATCTTGTGTAAGCAATCTCGATACATACTCTTTTGTATTTCCTCTTGTTTACGAGTATTGTTCAGTCTGTGCTCAAAAACCGGCTGATTTGGACTTGCTTTGTGATAAATATTATTTTATTAAACCTGGACAAAATACCACCGAAACGATTATCAATTTTGGAGATTGATGAAAAGAGATGCTGAAAATCAGTCACCCTAGAAACTAATCTAGAAGTATTACATCGTATAGAAGCTGGGGAGAAAATTGTTGAAATTTGCAATGTGCTTGTTATTATGCATTTCTGATTTAAATGAGATAAAAAGATAAAATGCAATTTGAATGATAAACCGTGTACCTATACATATTTACCAAATTTGGAACCGATCCCATGGAATTTGTATGAATTTGTATTAGAATAATTGATTCTTTATATGGCTTTTCGCTTTGCGGTCATGTTTCGTGGAACGTATCTAGGCCGAATAGCGAGGTATGAGTGTATTACCAACTATTCTTCTCAACTTGTTGCATGCGCTATGCACATGAATGGTCCTAGTAAATACAAACGCATATGCAATTACATTTCAATTAATTGCAATATCTGTAATATAAATATTTCTTTTTTGTTTCCAGCGCAAATAATTTGTTAATTATAATACATATATTTTAAACAAAAAGTTGGTTTCAATTGAGGAAGAGTTGTACATCACACTTAATATTGATTGGGTGGAAATAATAAAAAACTTTTATAATGTCCACTTCAGCTTTTCAACATTCATTATCGATAAATTGGAATTGAGCATGGGTCCTTCTTCCTATTGTAAAATAATATGCAAATGTACGCAATATATTCAAATTTAACAAAATTTAAATACAATTTGTATACGATAATAGTGGTAACGGTTTCAAATTCTTTAAACAAAATGCAGTATGTAAGAAAAACAGATACCGTTCCTAATTTTGAATTTGGAACAAATGCTAAATAAGCAATAATTATTGTTCGTACATTTAAAAATCATACCTCACAAACTAAAACAATATATTGGAAATTTACACACGATTTATTATTGTATTCGAACAAGTATATTAACCAGTGTCATCGTGACGACTGCAATTGCAAACAATAGCGTTGATTAACTTGCAAAAATAATGAAAAACGAACAATTTGAAATACGCAATTCTCATAATGCTGATTTTGCATTTAGAGTGAAATAATTATCAAATACGGCCTCGTCTACGTATCAAATTCATCGCACCGAATGTAACAAACTTGGCGTATTCTTTCTCATTGACAATAATGTTATAATACGAATCGTCAATACGGAAAAAGTTTTCATAAACACCCAATAAGAAGAAAATTAAGCATGCATATGTATCTAGCTCATTATCAACGCATTGTGTGCAAATGAAAGCGTACGATGCTTAGCAATGACGATTTTTAAATTGTTTACCAATCCGAATAAGCTCGTTTTACTTGATATTTGACGACATTCGGTGATGGTCATGTTTTAGGTGAATAGTAACTTGACGATAACTTACAGACACAATGGGCACAATGATCATGGAGCAGCCACCAAAAATGGAAGTTCCTGAGAAACTTAAGAGAGAATTCGATTGGTTCAAAGTCATCATATTTTTGCATTTCAATGTCTTGGCTGTCCTCACAGTTTATCTCTGTAAAGATGCCATGATTAGAACTTTATTATTGTGTAAGTACTCATAAAGTTTTACTCCTTTATTGAAATTATAAATAAGTTACTTTTCAGGCGCGGTTTTATGTATGTTAGCACTTTTGGGCATTACTGCAGGAGCGCATAGATTATGGGCGCATCGCAGTTACAAAGCAACCAAACCGCTTAGAATATTCTTAATGTTATGCCAAACGTTGGCAGGTCAAGTGAGTAAACTTAAACTTTTAATGACAATTCTCTGAATTAATTGTATCGTTGTTTATAACAGGGTAGCATATACAATTGGGTTCTTAATCACCGCATTCACCATCGTTACTATGGAACAAACTTTGACCCGTACAATCACAAACGAGGATTTCTGTATTCTCACTTTATGCAGTTCTTGCAAAAGCCTCACAAATTCCAAGATGATTTAGAAATGGAAATTGACATGTCTGATATTGAAGAAGATGAAGTTGTTATGTTCCAGAATCGGTAAGCAAATAATAGTTTAATTGAACTCAAACTAACTCAATTTGTTTCAGTTATTACTATATCATGTACATTATTTTGTTTGCTCTATTACCTATGAATGCACCCGCTGAATATTGGGGTGAAGATATTACCCTATCAATTATGATCATGTTCTGGCTGCGTCAATACATTACTTTGAATCTTGCATGGCTAATGCACAGTGCGGTGTTAATTTGGGGCCTACAGGAAAACGAGCGTTACCCCTGTGACACAAACATGGTCTTCTTCGTTAACAAGACATTCTGGATTCCTTATCATTATCTTGTACCTTGGGATTACCTTACTGGAGAGTTTGGAAAGTATGCGACTGATTGCACTAGTAAATTTATTCGTGCATGTGCAGCTATTGGATATGCATCCGATTTAAAAACGGTTGATAGTGACCATATTAAAGATGCGGTTTATAGCGCAGCAGTTGGTGAACAACCGCTTCAAAAAGCTTTGGATAATTTGGAATCATTGAGCATTGAGAAAGAGTTGTATTTGAAACCTGTACAAGTAATGATGTAATTAAGACCAGTCAATATGTGAATAACATAAATAAATAATCTAATAATATTTAAAAGCCGGACGTTCATCCTCATTAGGAGATACCTTCCAAAAAAAATGCATGTTCAATTGGTCAATCAACATTTGAAATCCTTTTTCATATTTTGTGATCTATTACATTTTTTTACCGTTTTTCTATGAATTTTAAAGTTAATCATTGCTATACCTGTTTAATACTAATCTAGTTTTATTCCAATGCGTTTCAATAATTACTCAGTTATAATATATCTAAATTACGTACATTACCGCAATACATTTAAATAATCAGTTGTGGTTTTCAATACTTCATTTGGTGTCAATAAAAATATCATAAAATATGTCTACAAAACCATTTTATTATAGCAATGTTAAACAAAATGAATAATTTAATCAAAACTCATCTTAATTAGTAAGTAGGTAATCAATTTTAATATACAAATTTCATTCCCTGTTTTAATTCAGCACGAATGCCGTAAATTACAAGAGAAACCAGCTTAACTTCATTCTTACCTTTTGAGTTACTCATGTTTATCTATCATCAACAACATCTCTCAATATCACCATATAAAGTATCATTTGTCTCTTCTGTTCCTGCATCGTTTAAAACTAGTTTAAGAATATAAATAGAAATCTTTCACTCTCACTAGTTCCTAACAACGCGCTTCCTCATTTTTACATGTCTATCCTAGATATATATATAAATACAAAAATAATTGAATTAGACCATAGAACCCGCTATCATCTTATATCGTTAATAAATGTATATACCATTTGCTGATATATTTTCAGAGGGGTGTATTGGGGAGACATAAAGTCATCCATGCATATTTGGCTACATAGTTAGTCTTTTTTTATACAAATCATTTTAAATTCAACTATTGCAA
The DNA here is from genome assembly GCA_963978815.1 of Aleochara curtula. Lineage (NCBI taxonomy): Eukaryota > Metazoa > Arthropoda > Insecta > Coleoptera > Staphylinidae > Aleochara > Aleochara curtula. The sequence goes on along the minus strand of OZ022221.1, from coordinate 8,020,814 downwards.
AGCCTACTTATGCCTGCTTCCGGTGCGTTATTACTGTGGAGGCAATATCCTCCTTTGTGGCATCCTTATCTCCCCAACCCCACAACTCATGGGTGCCATCACCAGTGCGAAGAACCCGCTTCCTGACCATGTCATCGGACACAGTCTTAAGGTCATAAGCTTGCCCAATTTTAGCCATTAAGTCAATGAATGCGGCTGTTGTATTGGAACTGTATTTGCCCAATTCAGAGGTCTTGTAATCCCAAGGGAAAGTATGATGGTAATTGTGCCATCCTTCGCCCAAAGCGAGTAGGGCAACAAGGAGATTCTCAACGGGATTGATGTATCTAAAAGGAAAGATAAGTAATTAGAACATGAAACCGGAAGTGAACCCACAAATGAATTCATAATGCATGAATTTATCGGTGGAAAGGTAGCAATTGTAATATTTGAATATTCATTAAATAAAGCAGCTATGCGATACGACAAAAATGAAAATAAGTTACTTACTTGTCGTATGGACGATGGCCGAACATGTGAGCGGCGGAATTAACCAACCATGTGGCATTCAAAGTGAACGCATAACGGAACAGATTAACGAACAATGCTGTCCAGCCATTCTCTCCCCACAAGTAAACCGGAATGCTAACTGGGAGGATGAAACAGACGAGCGGCATCAACGTAAGATAGAATTTCTTCTGGTAGCGAAGGATTGGATCCGCATACAGATCGCTCATATCAACATTATGACCCTTGCGCTTAATTTCCGGATGCTTGCGCACCAACAACCAGCCGACATGCGAGAAGAAGAAACCGCGCTTTGCGTTATGCGGATCAGCGTCAGTTTCTGAGTATTTGTGATGCATTCTATGGTCGCGTGCCCAATCAACAACAGCATCCTACGAAACAATGATATAAGTCACAAGTTTAGTTCATGATAAGATGCTGAAAACTTACTTGGAACGCAAGAGTATTGCATAATGTCAAGAATAAACGAAGCGGCCACTTTGCCTTGTAAGATTTGTGCGCCCACAAGCGATGCGCACCTGCTGTAATTCCAAGTCCACCAAGTTGGTACAACAAGAGAGCTACATGAAACAAAAACAATGAGTTCATATCATAAATAATTAGATTACTATGTTAGATAAGCGCGCGCAGCAAAAATGAATATTAATTGAGAACCACTCAACAACAATGCAAACTGGTTTAAGAATATTAATCATGAATTGATTAGGGAATGCGCGCTTTGAAAGTTAATTATTCGCCATGACAATGAGTTAATAATTCATTGCCAATCACATTAAAAGTTTATGTGTTTCAATCTTGCGAATAATGCTTATTTGCGTTAAATCTATTATCGTAATATTACACTCAGTAACTGTGTTTTATTGCCTTTCAATATTCATATTAAATATTTAGTTAAAGTAAAATATTTTTAAATCATTTTATATTGTTTATAAAACTTTTGCTATTATTTAACAATGTATGAATTTAACATTGAATAGAATGTACGTCAATGTATATTATTAACCGTATTTTAAACGAGTATAAAATATGAATAATAAATCTTTATAGATGCGCGATTGTTCATAAATATAGGATAATAAAATGTGCAAATTTGTCACCATTATTATCCTTATAAACTGTTGTTATTCTCCTGCAATCAACGTCATTTTGCATATAACAATTGTTGTTAGTTTAAGTACAACATTGAAATTTGATGAATTCTAATACCATCCTTGACCTAACCCGTAAACATGTAATGTTTCCATTATCTTCGTTATTTTTATCAACTACGTAGGTACGTAATTATCACGAGATTGCGTCAAATTATCGATCATAGTAAGGAACTTCACGTGCCAAATGAAACCGCACGTAGGAATTTAAATAGCTTGTACTTAAAATAAACAATTTCAAGAGATAATAATAATATACTGATAACAATAACGCAGGTATTATGAAAAAATTTAGTCGTCATTTTCAGTTGCTGATGGTGAAATATTATAATAATTTTAATTTTTCCTTGCTTGTAGGTTGAAAAATGAAATAAATTAAGTGGAAAATCATGGAGCAAATAGCTTAACATGGAAGGTTCTTAAAAACATTTATGCGAATTAAAAACTAGTGATGCATTGAATGTTGGCGGATAATTGGTAATTAAAGCATGAAATCGCATTGCGAACAACTTACCAAACAATGATGTCTTATAGTGAGCTTCAGTGAACATCAAATAACATCCATAAAGTGCGGCGGTATGCAAATAGGCAAACAAAAGGATATTGCGCCACACGTATTGGAATTGCGCCGGGGACGGCTTGCGTTCCGCCTCACTGACATTCACCGGCAGCAGGTCATCCTCAAATTCGCGTATTTCGTTGTTGGCGGGTGCCTCCATTGCTGTCACGTTTGGCGGCATTTTCCACTCGGTATCTATGAAACAAATACCAAATTGTCATTGTTTATTTAATCAGGGGATTATACTTATTTTTATCATCAACAATAAATAATAATTCGATGACGTTATTTTAATCAACTCATTAGTTTTAATACAACCAAGTGCACTTAACAAGTGCTGATTAATATAGATAATTGAATTTCGATTCGTTGTTTTTTTTTTGTCTATCATATTGCATTATGCATCATCATTCATAAACAATTACGAATTAACATGATAAATATGAGTTCTAATTATTGTTTGTTTGTATTAGCAACAAGATACAAACAACACTTTGTAATGCAATGGAAAATTTGCAAATAGATTCTTTAGTAATTACAACACGAGTTGTCTGATACTAACAAATTCATTGAATATTGAACATTTTTGATAACAATGGGCGAAAGGAAAGCAAGTAGATAATTTTGGAGATATTTGCATGTTTTGTCAGAATGATTAATTACTTCTAGAAAAATAATTACTTTTGCGCAAAAAAAACGAATAATGGCTATTGATTTTCAACAAAATAAGAGCAACAGTTTTCGTAGGGTGGGTTAGGAGGCAGCGGCAGCGACAACGGCGTCGGCGATGGCTGCTGCTGCTGCGGTGGCGGCGGCACTAACAGGAGCAATGAGGCCATACGTGTCGGAGACGGTCACGACCCGAAGAGGCCGTATTCGCAATCCACCGTTAGGTGATCGCCAAAATTACTTCAAGGTTGTACAAAGTTCAATTTTGGTAATTTTTGGCCATCCAATGTGATTGACCTCGGTCGATGTTAATCTTTTCACTTTTAATGCATAATTTAAAACCTTTTTAAACGATTTATTATAAGCCAATATTTATGCAAAATTATGCAATTTAAAATATCATATCACCGCGTGAAAAACAAGGCTTTAAACGCGAAAATGTTTGCATCTTTTTATGGAAGTTGAATGATTTAATCCATTGTTTAATAAATATTATTTGTTCTTTATCAGAAATCAATTTTCTAGCTTGTGTACCTGCCAATCGGAAAGATTGATTGATAGTTTAAGATTTAATGTCTTTAATGTCTCTACAGCTTCATTCAGGTGTTTATTAACTTGACACTAATTACAGAATATGACATATTTCCACCGTTTTCTACTTTTCCGGCTTTTGGCCTTAAATCCAACATTATCAAAAGCTGTGTTGATTTTATGATTACAGTTTATGCTGTAGGTCCTTCAAAAGGACTCCAAGGACCAAAAATAGCTTGGTAACGCCAAGTAATTTAGGATATGAGTAGTTGAATTACTTACTTGGTTGGTTTGATGGATTGAAATCGAAGCACCTTGAACCACAATGCGTAAATTTGCGAAATGTTACCAAAGGATAATTTCGCAGATGGTACAAGTGCACTTGTTCTTTGAAGGACGCACTACTTCGTCGACACTCAACTACACGACGTATGAAGCAATTGCGTCTTGCGATTTGAGGATTGGATTTGCAGAAAGGATTCGCAACGCGATGCGATGCGATAACTGCAAAAACCGGACTGCGAATGTGCTCGGACGAAACACGGGAAAGGCTTTATACGCGCTCCTCTCGGTGGACGTCCGGTCGGGCGGTTCCGGCGCAAATTTTGCACGAAGCGAACACGCGTACGTGGTGATCGAATCCGTTGCCGCGGCAACAGATCCAAACACACACAATCACACAATGATTTCAAACAATTCAAATCAATGATCATGTATTTGGCCTTTTGCGAAATGTGATCTGTTTATGCGAAAAATCACAAAGTCAAGAGATCCACTACCGTCTTATTGATAAGAAATTTCGCACACGCTCGCATCAAATCACGTCTGCAGCACGCGTTCAATTAGCACTTGTCAAAGTTAATCGTGACTCCTTCCTTGTTTATTTAATTGACATGTAATAATCTCTTTAATGACGAAGATGAAGATGTGGTGCAAGTTTCAAGCGTGAAACATGACCACGCTCAAAGTCCGAACAGGTTACGAATGCGGTGAATAAAAGTGAGTCTGTTGATTTTGTAACTTGTTAAAGGATTCAACTCTGTTACCATGTTAACAAATGCTTGTGTAAATGATTGTAGCTTAGCAACCTGGATCTGTTGATTGTGCGTTGGTCTATCTGTAATTCGCTTTGAATGTGTTTAAATCTTGTTAGATGAATTGTTATTATTACATGATTGTTGCACTTGAAATCTTCCATGCTATGTGCATTGTGTGTGCTATTGCTGCATTGCTTGTTTCTTTGTTTGTTTCTATTCCAGTTTGAATATTGCAGAATTTGCGGTATGGAGAGTTGAGAATCATCAGGCGAGTTTAGCGTTGGGCACCGTTGGCGGTGTTTTAGTGGCGTGATCGCGTCGCGATGCCAAAGCGGCCAACCATCACTCTCCTCATTCATTCACCGTACACACTCTCTTGGCCGGGTACCACTGGCATTGACATTGTGCCTGGGATCTCATTAATAATTACTACAAAAATACTACTTATTGCTTGTTTCCATCTAACGCAGGTGGCCAACCATACGCTCTGCTTCTCTCTGTTGTGACCTACAAACCATTAATTATGTCATAATTATTTCAAATCGATCATGACTATACCAGTCCACGAGCATCACATTTTCACACAACGTTTTTAATAGCTCGTATTTTGTTACTATTCGTTTGTTTAAAACATGCGCAATTATGTATTGTCCGTATGAATAGCGCATGTCTTACTTGCGAATTTCATGTTTAAGTGTAATACTTTGTAAACTTGCTCAAGAACAATTGCAAACAAATGTTGTGTAACATCTGCAACAAACACAATTTTAAAATAACTTTATACATAGCATGTTTAACGAATTACCTATTGTAATTTTAAGTTTATAATAGTTTTTTTATAATCGTTTTCATAGTCTATTTACAATTGATCTTTATTGTTATTGTAATTATTGAAGAAATAGATTGATTCCATGATAATTATGTATTTTTGTGCAAGCTATTCAGATGCATTATTTAAAATTCAAATTTATCAGTTCTAATTGCTATTAACAAACAATACTTATCAATTGTAAATAAACAGTACTTATTACAACATTTTCTCTATGCCAAGTCATTGCATTTCTTATCATTTAATAATATATTCAAACCTCAACGTTTGCTATTTTTTATTGATAAAAGTTTTTCAATAGGTTGAATTAAAATTTTGCTTGCGTTAATTTTAATTTATGATTATTTACCCGTTTCAACAAAAAAAAACTATAATTTAAAGTTTACATAAACTATTGTGGGTTCCCCCTTTAATATTTTTGTCATAACAACAAAAGCAAAGCTTATTAAAAGTCGCAAAAAATATGCAATTGATTCACATTAACCGGAAGGATGAATTTCATTTATTTATATCCAGAAATTGTAATACCAAATCAAATTTTTGTTTTTCAAGATTGGCAATAAAGAAGAAAAGTAATTTCCATTAAAAAATTATCAAAAAATTAGCATAAAAAGTGAATGCTGAACAGGACTTATAAAATTGGCGTACTTGCATTAATAAATCATTCGAGAAGGTATTTATTAATCGTGGAAAAACGATTAAAGTCCTAGTGCAAAGTTTGATTAGTCCAACGTTAAGTGCGTTAATCGTGTGAGCTTATGTGTGGAGTAGGTGAATGTACACGAATAATTAATTAATTACAATTCCCACAATTGACGCGATTTAAAATATTATGCATAAGTATTGAAATTGACGCAGACAAATATCGCAGTTATTTATTCGAGAATAGTGTTTGTTAATTGTAATTTATACGGTATTGCCAATACATCCTGTGTTAGGTAGGTATTAATGCATTTTCATATTTTTCAGCAAATAAGGCTACAAAATAGTTACTTTCTAGTTACACTTATGTTAATAAGAAGATGCTTGTCCTATTTATAGATTTCAATAGGGAAATTAATCGAATAAATCGATTATTCTTATGCTTTAAACATCATCTGATCAATAAGATAAATACCACATTAATTTCGTGTTTAATTTAATTTTATCTATTAACGAAAACAATTAGATATTTCGTCAGAAAATAATATTATTCATACTGTCATTAGTTCAATATCCACAACTGATAATGAAAAGTAATATATGACAAAATTTTAATAGTTCTAGATGTATTTTGTTGCAACTGTAAACATAAATGATGTAAGAAGATCGCCTGATAATGCTAACGTCAGGCAGAAAAATATAAACAATAAGTTAATAATTTAATACATTATTTGATCTGTTTGATTAAGGCAATCACTTAACGACGTCTCTACAGGCGGAAATCCCATCTAGCTTTTAATCTTTAATTCGGACTTTTTACACTAAAAATCTCCCTTTTTTGTTTAAAACATAACAAAGTCAAAGTTTAAAAGTTTCAAATATTGTTTAATTGTTTGCGTAGGTACATGACTTACTATGTTTGACACTCTGTGTGAACTAATATAATTAACATTGTTAATAAGCAAAGCTCAATCGGATTTGAATATAAGTAGGTACATACATTAATTATTATTAATGTAAAAATGTGTTTAGCAAACAAACAAACAATGTTGATTTGCAAATTTTGATTTGTTTTATTTTTCGTGTTTACCTATCTATTTTATCGTTACGATTTTTATTACAATATTTCAGAATGAATCAGAAATTAAAAGTTTACTAAAGTAATATTTGTGCTTTATAACACTATTAAAAGTTTTAATGGTAACGTGCTTTCTTTATAACAAATTTAATGCATGCGGAATAAAATTTATTATGTTAAACAATCTGTTTAGCAATTGCAAATTTTATAGTAGGTAAGAATACTACCGATCCATTATTTTAAATACTTATGAATATGTAAATAACGCAAAATATGCATGGTGAAAAATTCAATTGTTAATAGTGAAGGTAACAAGAAAAATATAAATTATTCGTCATTTGAGCGTATTAGCGAGTAATGTTTTTGTTATTTGAGTATAAGATTTGTCTATAATTTTGCAAATTGATTATAATTTATTATGGGAATGTCATGAAAATATCATTTATTAACTTGTTGTTAAACTTTAAAACTTTATCTTCCAATTAAAAAGTACACGACTAGATAAACTATCCAATTACCATGTTTTGGACGTGTTTTTGTCTAGCTCAATTAAAATATTCCTGGTACTAATGTTTTCAATTTCTCTCATGTTCAATTTACTTTCAATAACAACCTTTTCCACTTTGATATAACAGAATTGAGTAATTAAAGAGTACAGATGTTCTGAGCTTTGTAACTAAGGATCGTTGAATGATTATTTTGATAAATTACATTTCATAATTTCTAATTAGTCTCATTCTTGTGTTTGCAAAAAAGAATAAAAACTCTGAAAAAAAGAATAAGTAAGCAAAATACAACTGAAAGTAAATAGTATTGTATTGTATGCTGTTTAATAGTTGTACTTTTTGATAGGAAGTCAATTCGTTATAGGATTTCTGTCAAATGAATTTTAAATGATTCTGCAAACATTAATCTCCTTTTTGCATAACTTCTAAAAGAATAAAACATCAAAGTAAATGAACCCATTACTTCTTTCAGGGCACCATCAACAAATAGATTGGTAATTATGCATGTTATGCATGTCAATGGGCCTCAATTTATATCCTGTTTTATCATAGTGATATATTTCCATATTTCCTAGATTGTTTATGTCAGATGCAAATCCCTCGAGCCTAAAATGAAACCTTTGAATTTTAATGCATTAATGATGTGACATTACCTGATAGATTCAGTTGATCGTTGATCAATCTTTATTTTATACGATTCCTAATATCCCTTCAATAATTCTTTCTTATTTTTTTAACAAATTACACATGCAGTTGGACCTGCTTGTTATTATAAATTTCATGGTTGCGTTAACTTAGCACGTGTGCTCATTTAGTTATAAACATTTATAGACTACATATTAATGTAATCATGATTTTATTTTGTTCTATATACTTAAATTATAAAATTGGCTTTCAAACAATTAATAGTTTTTTATAAACTTCCTATGTTTCAATCTAGCGCCGACTGCCGGTGAAATAATCAACTCGTATAGCGAGAAACGCGATGGGCAATTTCTTCATACAATTTCAATTGGAGCAGACTATGCTCTCCACAGGTTAATTTTCAAGAGACCTTCACGTCACAGCATTGTGGAAAACGCCTGGAGTGAATCAAATGTCTATAAACATGAGTAATTTCGTATTTTCTGTGTATACTAAGTATAGAAATGTCAATTTGTATCTTATTTGTTAATGTTTTGTGAATATAGTCTTCTTAAATCATTTATACCTGCAATGTGAATAACTATTATATTAACCCCAACTGATTATTTATGTGCAACCATGGTGTATTTAAATACTTAACTGAGGTTTTTTGTTAATCATTTAAGTATCAAATAAACTAAATGCACATGCTGAACCATTCACTTGTTGTAATAATTGATTCAAAAGGAAGGCTTTGACCAGTATGACAGGAACTTCTTCCCATCTTTATAATAACAAATTCAGTTTGAGAATGGTTGTGGAATATATGAATGTAAATCTATAGAAATTGGTAAGTATTAAGTAAATCTGTAACAAAATTTTATTAACTATAACAATTCATGCCACATAAATGAATGTATTAATATCGTCATCGTCCCGACGCATATACTTATGTTCAATAAGCCACTCAAGTTGTTCTTTGATCATTTTTTTGGTGGGCAAGAACATATTCTTTAAAATATCAACCAATTCCGTTTGAAGCGCTGCATTTGTGATGCGTTTTCGCATTTTCAATATCTTAATAATGGCTTCTTGCGTTCGCAAGATTCTTAACTGAACAATTGATTGATTATCCTCCATCTGCGACCGCTCCGTACTCAATTGCAATCTACCAATGAGATTTATCTACAACAATTGTCATATAATTCATCCCGTTTACAATTCAAACTGTTGCTCATTACCTTGCCGCGTTTCTGTATCTTCCCACTTTTGACCAATGAAAATTCCTGATTAATCCAAAATAGAGTGTTTTCACTAAAATCTTTGGAGGCGCCAACCGAAGGCGAAAACAGCAACAATTGTCGCCTAAGTTTTGGAAACGCAACAAGCGACCACAATGTACGCCGGAGTTCTGCATCCGGTAATTCAGTCGCAAGTCGCAGATTCTCATAGCTCACCTTTTCCTGCGGTCTCTGATTCCAAGCGAACAAAACAGCCATTTGAAAAGTAGTTACATCCACGTCGAACTTGCCCACTTCGTTTGCAAACGTTATTGTTCCATTGCTCATGTGATGATACCTACAAAAATAATCTCAACATGTAAGCCATTTCGTATTAAGGACATTGAAACATTAATACATACCATTGCAATTTTCTGCCTGAGTGTTTCTTCTTATAGAATTCTTCCACTTCGGGAATATAATCTTCAAGCTCCACTGGAAGACTGACCGTGACTCGCTCCGAACCGCGAGCCCAAGCTCCCGCATTTAGAATTTTAATGTTAATCGCATCATGCCGGGCAGTGGATGCGCGAAATACTGCGTTAAGGTCTTCGCTCACTTTAATGTCTTGGAACATTCGCGCTAATTTGTTCACATAATCAGCAGGCATGCCGACTTCCCGGAGCCATTCAACCATATCCTCCTCCTTTTCACTATCAGCACTGGAACGCAAAAAGAACATAAGTAAATAGCTCACGTGCGTCAAAATTACACATACCTAGCATCCAAAATCAGTCTTCTTGTAAGATGTGCCTTGTGATACCGCATAAAGACATCCTTATTTGAAATGTATTTCAGCACAAGTAAAACATCCCTTAATCGAGCTTCAATCTCCTCACTGCCCAGTCGTTTTGATAACGGTGTTCGCCGCAACAACATGTCGCAATAATTCGCTAACAATTCCGGACATTTACTTTCAGGTGCAACCGCTTTCGGTCCCAAATTCTTCCCCGTGTTCAATTCTAATCGGAATACATTCGTATCATTCACAACGGTCTTGAACGCCTTGTCCCGAGCAGTCAGGAAACGTGGATCATCCGAGAAAGCTTCGTGCACCAGGTTGCTAAATCTTCTAAATAATTCTAGCAAGCGTTCGACGTACTTCTCAGAGTCCTGTGTGATTATTTCGGCAGCTGCCTCCATGTCAGCAAGTCCTGCCGCAATGATATGTTCCTCCAGTTCTTGTAACATCGGCGTTACGCCTTCGGGCACACGTTCCAGCAGTCGAAACATTAACTGTAATCGTTCCGTATCACCCACTTTTATCAGGGGTGCACATTCGGCCAACAGAACAGCAAGACTGTTACCAACCAACACTCGAACACAACATTGGATAACTGCATTGCTGCCCGCTTCAAGATATCGTTGTGCTCGTGCCTCCTCTTCTCGAAGTTTAGCGTCCGCATATCGCATATACGACTGAACTCCATTCATTTGCAAGTGCTCAGGAGCTTTAACTCTATAAAACATCTCTGTACTCTTAATGTATGCAGCTTCAAAATTTTCTCTGTAGATCTGCATTTTATCTTCCGTATTTGAACATAAATTAACGTAGGATTCTCGTACACCTTAAAACAAAATATTAATTACATAAATAATAGGTAACCATTCTGAATTTACCAATAACTAACTGTGAATCAAATGGTTCACCATTCCTTTCAGCATGAACCAACTTCATGGCACTATCTTGCAATCTATGTTTAATATCATTAAAAATGCTTTCATTCCATGAATCAAGCATTAATTTTCTTACAAAACTTTCATCATTCTGACTTTTTTTATTGCTTGTACTAGGGGTAGCTGTGCTTGATTTACCCTAAATCGTAATGGATGTAAAACTATGATATGTTATTATTCATGAAAAACAATACCTGCAATGATATTTCTAAATGTCTGAAGGGTGTTGGGAGGTAATAACATTGAGTAAAAAATTTCCTCCACTCTGCAATATAAGCCTTTAGAAGAGCTTGTTCCTCTCGATGTGATAGCACTCTAGCCTGTGCTTGTTTAATGAATTGGACTATATCCTCCTGCAGGCTGTCCCTCAACTTGGGAATGCCCTTCTCATCCCAAAGGCACACCAAATGCACATCATAGAAAAGTTGATGCCATTCGTCAGGGGTAACTGGATCCTGTTTTAATAATTTAATGACAATTGGACGCATTGTCACCCATTTGTCTTCAAATTTCAGCTCACCCTTTACCTACAAGCACAAATATTGTAGTCTCCAATATTAGAAATAAGAGTTAAATACCTTTAACATGATTAGCACTTTTGTAACACTCTCCTAGCCTATATTCTTTAAGCTTTGATGGTCAAGCATTTACGAACTCGTATGTCTTTTGTTTTTTCACTTAACTATAACTCATCTTAATTGATTATCATAATAAGGCTGGCGTCACTCTTCTGGAAGTGCAGAATATTTAGGTTTGACCACAATTCTCGCATACAATTTGGACGAAATCCTTGACAGATTTTGCTGACATTGGCGAAGCGTGAAATAAAGGTGGTTGAACTGGAGTTTAGCACCTTGTCTTCTTCCATATTATAACAGACGGCGCAATTAGACTAATAAGTTTTAAAAGTAATTTATTTACGACTAACCGTTGATATTTATCTATTATTTATATGGTTATCCTTAGAAAAAGCGATGATACTACTTCACATCTGTTGTAGCAAATACAACAATTAGTTCACTTTCTTCAATTATAAATAAGACACATTGCCTATAATAGAATCTAACAATAGAAAATGTTTTAAAAGAGATTTTGATAATCTGATTATGATTTCTTTCTAATACTATTGCATTTAAATAAAAGTTATATATTATATCATTCTGTTTACATACATTGACTTTCCAATTAGTATTTATCTCATTCTAACCTAGATTTATGTACTAAGAATTAGTTGCTAAGAATCGTATTTTACTCTATTTTATTTAAAGTCTTTTACACAAATAATGAATTTAAAATCAGAATTGGAAGGTACCGCGCATCTGCTAGATGAACTGGATAGTATGTATAAATAAATATGTGCAGCAATGTACATTATAGATAAATTTGTAGAAAAATTAATGGTTTTATTGCGTGATGGACGGACTTTAATTGGCTATTTACGTAGTGTTGATCAATTCGCAAATTTGGTGCTTCATCGTACAATTGAACGTATTCACGTTGGAAAAGAATATGGAGATATCCCAAGAGGTGTGTTCATTGTACGAGGAGAAAATGTTGTACTCTTGGGTGAAATTGTAAGCAAATTACTAATTAGATATCTAATCTAAATGTTCACCGCAATTTTGTTGTCTTTCCAGGATGAGGAAAGAGAAGCTAGCCTCCCACTACGAGAAGTATCAGTAGATGATATTCTTGATGCTCAAAGAAAAGAACAGGAACAAAAACAAGAGCAGCAAAAATTATTATCGAATGCTCTAAAAGAAAGAGGTCTTCAATTAATGCAAGATCTCTCACATGATGACTTATTTTAATGTAGGCGTCTTACATGTTATATGTATATTTATTATTGTTTATCTTAGCTAAGGCAATTTTTTGCAAGAGTACTTTCCATCATTATACTTGAATATTTTAAAATGATGTCTCATATACAATTGGCTCACCTTTATCATTGTACTGATTTGGCTTTAGCACCAGTTCCTTCTCCTCCACTGAACTCTCAGGCAAATTGCCATCCAGGCAATGCAAAAGTGAAGTGGTCATTTTGCTTTCACTGAAGTCTTTCATATTTGCTGAACTATAATCATCAGTACGACTGGAGAAGCTTAAATCGGTGGGCGAGGTAGAGATTTCACTTCTGCTTTGTATGTACCGCTGAAAATTACTCGCCAACGACCCATCTTCTTCATCATTCTTATTCATTTCCTGAACGTGTTCATCAGACTCTTCAGGAACTTCATCCATCATATGTGGCAATTTATCCAATGTAGCCAAATTATGAATATTTGTTCCAGAGACGAGTAATACCGGTTTTCTGCTTCTTGGGGTCATCATAGTTTCCTAAGTAAATAACGAAATGAATCATTTTGCCTAAAGCTATTATAAACATGAAAAGAGTTAGCACATCAGTGGATGTTAAAACAAATCTGTTAGTAATTGTAAATTAAATTGTTTAACTGACCTGCATTGCCCTACACATGCGTTGGGCAGATCGTGTAATAGGTGACATGCTTCTCCTGCCCTGATTTTCAGGGGTGAACGCAATTTCAGGAATATCACGCAATGGCACACATGCTGGCGTGCTCGTCAAGTAATTGTTGCGTCCGATGTCGTCTGAGCTTAAATCAGGTTCTGAAATACTTCGCTTCATGCATTCAGAAGCCGACTGGTCATGCGGAGTATTATCAATATCAATATTTTCAGTACTCTGAGTCGACTTGCGACCGCGTTTGGCTAAGGTTTCTTCAGAACTTGCGTCCGATGTTGATGAAGTATCTAAATTGCCGCAAAATAGACGTCCACGTGCGGATCCAGTTGATTGTGGGCTCTGTAAGCGTAAGCGGGCGAAGCACATGTAACACAACATGCATTAAGGATTCCATATAAAACGCAAACAGGAAGCAAGCTACTAAAACAAACCAAAGACTTACGTTAAGAATTTCTTCACTAGACGATCGCGTTTGACCCAATGCGGATTTTTTAACGCTTCGCATTAAACCTTTTTGAAACAAGTGTTTCTTAATTGAATCACCCAATCCTCTATTCTTCTGGGCACCACTGCGTAGAACTTGAAGTGGTGTTCCATGTCCGTTTTCCTTGTTGAATTGTTTCACAAGTTTGCGCTTCTTCGACGACTCTGGCAGGCTTTGAATATGTGCATATAGCTGAGCCAGTGCAGTTTCAGTTGGATTCGATTGATTCTCTTTAGCAGTACGTTCGTGATCCACAAAACTGAATACGGTGTTCGCCGTATCAGTAATGGACTCGTTAAAGCACTTTGTCGGTGATAACGCTTTTCGTCGGTCGCGCTCTTGCACGTACGCTTTGAAGTCCACGGCTAACTTTGGTGGAATCTCAAAGAGTGCTGATGATTTCTTTATCATAAATGATAATATACCGGCGAGCGTTTGCGAGTTCAAATGCAGCGTTTCTGGGCTAAGTTTACGTGGGCATAGTAAATGCGGTGTGAATAATGTTGCTAAACTATCAGCAGACATTTTATTATGGCCCTCATAAGAAGCAGTCAAATGTAGCAATTCTAAAACATCTTTCAGTAGAACACGATTTTCCGATGGAAGCATCAACAACAATAACTGTAGTGCTTGTAATAAACGCTCTTCCTGAGCAGGTGTACATATTTCTCCACATAAATCTAAAATTGAAAGTTTAGTTTCTCATCCTGTAAATATGTATGATATGTACCTGATATGTGGCAGTAAGCTGGATAATGAGCTTCTGATAATAAAGGTTCTGGAAGCTCAGCCAGAAAACCTTTTAATACTGAGGCGCAATCATGCACACTATAAGGTCCTTCCTCTAAACAGAGTGTTGTACCCTGAATAAGCAAATTCCTGAGATCATGTTGTCTGTTTAATGAGCCTGTGCGTCGAAAAACGCCTTCTTTGCATATATCTAAATGATATTATCATTAACAATTAGCTTTCCAGAATAATTGTTTACAAGAAACACTTACTTGGTTCACGTTTTAAAAATTCAATTAGCTGATACACCTGGCAAATACCTTCATGTGTAAGTGGTGCACCTTCCATAATACTTCTGCTTTTTAATTTTCTGAATGGAACCAGGTTCCATTTCTTCATTTTACCTTTGTCAACAAGTGCATCATTCCTATGACAAAGTGCATACAAGAAAATATGCAAATACAGTAAATAATTTACTCGTATGTAGTCTACTTACTCGTCTGTAGTGAGGTCAAGAACAAAAGATAAATGCATTCGCACTAGTGTAATAAATTGGTCATAATTCTCTCTGCGTAGTTTTTCTGCTAATTGATCATCTGACAAACTTGATACATTAGCCATCATGCATGTATTTCTTTGAATAAATATATAATTAAAACTGATGCATCTGTGCAAGAAGCTAGTGAGGTTAGGCGAATGAATTTCCCGTTTGATTTGGCAGTGCGCACTTTACACCACACATTATCTATTGGAGCACCTGATGCACATTATAATTAACAAGTTGCAGCTATTACAAATGTATAACAATCCGTAAATAATTAAAATTTAATTTTGCAAACAACCAAAACATCCAACAGTTCCACTGCACAAACAATAACGCAATTTGAATACACAGTCATTCAACATGCCTCGAGGTGGCGCATGCTGTGCCAAAAACTTTTAATTTTCAAATAGTTTTAAACCGTACATATTTCAAACAAAAATGGATATTTGCAATTTTTATTATTATTGTTGCTTTGCTTGTTAATGACACCGGGCTACAATCCACAATTGTAACATAGAAACAGGTACCTCTAAAATATAATATATAATGTTTTATACTATGTACATAATAAAAATTAATAATTAACTATAATAACACTATGTTCATAATGATAAAGATCATGTTTGTTAAAAATGCACAAACAAAAGAAATAAATAATGAGAGGCTTCTTTATAAATACAGATACTTTGATCATTCAATTTGCAAAACAAGTAATATTTTTTGCATTATTTCAAGTGTAATGCTTTCATTGCATTTGAACAAAAGCGTCGAATCAATATTTAGTTTAGCGATGCATGTTCGAACCATTCATAATTAGTTAGCTAATAATTTGTCAATGTACAATTAAATTTTTACAAATTTCCTCATAGAATTTAAAGTCTACGCAAAACAAACGTCTGAATTATTCAATCACTTAATAAACATGAAATCAATAAATAATTTTACATTATAAAAATATGTTATGTACAAATTTATACTTATTCATAATCAATCAATCAATTCGAAAACTTACATCGCAATCCATTCCTTCGTCACATAATGTGTTGGTAAATCATTCATTGCATCGTGTTTTGTTTCATATAAAAAACGTTTTGATTATGTTTGTTTCACTCAATTCGTAATAGTTATAACTAATTGTTATAATTTAATATGTATAATTATATACACATCGAGAAACTAACAAATAAGACTGGCTTATTTATGCATGGCATTCATTTTGTTTTATTTCAGTTGAAAACAAAATTTCTTACTTTTTTATCTTGTGTATTGTTATTCGGTTCATTTTTGATTATAGCAACTAACAACTCATGGCATTCAATTCTATTTGACATTATTATTTGTTTCTTGCTTTGATTATGTCTATTTCAAGCAAATCAATCAATTTAATCCTGCATATTCGATTATCAATAATCCTTCGTAGTTTATAGTTGCATGTAATAAATAATGTACTAAAATATTATGTATTTTACTCTGTTTGTATACATACGAAAACTGGTTCTATTTTATGTCTCAGCACTTGATTGTTGTGATATTTGTTTACTTTGTGTGTTTGCTCGTGTTAAAAGCTACTTTCTATTTGTAGGGTCTATTTGTAAATACTTAGTAAAGAAGCATTGTTGTGTTAAAACGTTAATTCCATTTTGTTATCACAGTGTTACATACATTTAATTAAACAATTACTCGTAATTATCGTTCATTGTTTTTCATAACGACTGCCCTCATATCATTCTTTGCGGCCTTTCGTGAACAGAAAAGCGCTTCTAGTCAATCAATCAATTAATTAATTAATTACCATAACAATACAATACACATAATGATAGTAGTTCTATAAACATCTTGCGTTAAATAAACATTGTTTGTTATTGTCGAATATTGTTTTGTTGTCGTCACAATGACTAGTTTGTTAATAATTGTTATATCATGTGGAGGTATCATATCTTGGATTTAAATAATCATTGTGATATTTAGAATGCGCATTATTTGAACAGTAATGCGCATATTTTGTCTATAAACTTATGTCATTTGGTTTCATTCATGAATTGAGACAAAATTGAATCCTAAAACGTAATAGAATATTAAATTTCAAAGTTCCAATTGAGTGAAAGCCCATTTACATTCTGTCTGTATCCTAAGATTTGCGTAATGTTTCAATTGCGCGGTTACAAGTTTTACAGTTATTGTTTAGTATTCCACATATACAAAATGTAATAAAACGTCATAGAATGATTTGTTCAGTGTTAAAAATGTCTTATGTCTAATTGGTTTACATCATTTCTTATAAATTTAGGTTGCAATTACATTTATAAACTTCTCTCGTCCGTCAAAGATTTACATATGATCCGGTCGGTTGGTTCTAAACATCAAAAATTGTTTACATGCGCTGACAACGTTCACAACAATGGTATATATTCTCATCATTCTCAGATTAAGAAAGGCATTATTGAAAAATATCATTTAAATATAAATATGTAGTTCATCAGTAATCTCAAACGCATTCTTATCATGCATTCATTATGAATAAGCCGTCCAGTTGACGAATATATCGTTAATACATATTATTATCATATTGTTATTCTATGCATTTGTTACGCAGACACATTTCATTGATAGGAATCTTTTTACCAGTGATATAACATTCACAAATTCATATATTGTATAATAATATTTGTTACTTTTAGTCATATATAATTGTATCAATGTATTAAAAGTATTTGGGTTCATATTTTGGGTATGCACGTATCATATTTAAGCATATCGTGTATCTGCAACAATTATTTTAGTCGTATTTTATATTACCGTAATGATTCTATTAATACGTTATTATTTTTTATAATGGATGAAGAGTATTTCTTTAAATTTATACGCTTAAATACTTATGATGATTAGTCTAATGTGAATGTTGAAAGAAAAGTGTCTGAACACTGGCAAGTATGAAGAATGACTGCATAAATTAAAACAAATATCTGTTTGATGTTGTTGGTCCTGTGTTTTGGTTGGTTTCCACAAGCTCTACGTTATTGAGATTGATATACATCTTAGATGAATACATATTTTTATGATAAGTATTAATTATTGTTCCCCAAGTTTTGCAACTTGTGTGAGATTAGGCTGTATATAAATCGTCATTGGCGACTGCTTCGCAAGCGACCGGAAGCTTTGCGCTTCTCTTCCTTCTTCCCATTGGGATCCAAAGAGTCTTCGCTTTGAGCACTCTTCAAAAGCGCTACTTCCGGCTGCTCTCTGTTATCAATTTTATCCAATTCAGCCATAGCTTCTTGTATGGCTTTCTCTAATTGTGGATTCAGCTTTCGCCCCCTAAAATAGTTACAGCTTTAATTAATACATGCCTCGCATTAAATCTGAGAATACAAAAATGTGCATGAGTGCAATAATTTATTTGATGTGGCATTTGTTTTGTGTTTCAGAAAACTCGTGCAAACTCACGTCCTCGATTTCTTGCTAGCACGATGATGCGCATCTAGCCCTTCGCTCAATGTCTGTAAAACGGCGATGGTCACATCGCTGACGGACTTTTCACCTCCGCCGAACCAGCGAACGGTTGCAATATCCCGTTGGACCCGCAATAATTTTCCGGGCCATGCGGGGCAACCCTTTGCCGGACCCCATACAAGATCGCCTTCGACAAATGTACCATTGGGCGCCTTCTCTGCGCCGTCTAGAGAAATTGCTTTATTTAGCAGGGAAATAATTCTCAAGTGAATATATTAGTCCAAGAAGCATTCGGATGAAGAAGCGTTTGTGATGCATAGCCGTCGATGTTGCCTGATCGATTAATCGTATGTACAACGTAACAAATGTGGTAAATAAATGAGAAGAAATGTGATTTAAACACACACCATTTTTGAATGTTTAGTCAAGAGCCACACCAAGTAAATTATCACACAATTGTTTGTGCTTTAGTCCCACAAACCACATTTTGATGAATATCTGTGCCCAAGAAATGTTCTCATTAAAGCCACATCCATGAATTTGTGCGCAAACTTTTGCAAAAGTGCAATAGTGTTTAAAATTAATAAATATTAGCAATTACCGTCGTCATCATCAACATCGAAAAACGGATGTGAATGCCTTGTTTCCATCACGATGAGGGTATCGCTGTGTTTCCGCTTTGGTTTCTCATAATGCTTATGCATTGCGTCCGGCGCGTGATGGTACATCAAAGTGGATGATTCAGCGTATTCCACCCTCGTTGGTATTGTTTTCTTTAGTTGTGTGATATTACCAAGAGCATTTATATCTGTGAATTCCATTTTGGAGACATTTCGCCAATCGAATTCTTGATTTTGCGCAGGGACTTCAATACTGTCCGGCTCACTGCTGGACACACAGTGGACCATGGCCTAAAAACACAGTAAAATTAGTTTCACGTGGTTGCAAAGAAGTGACATAATACCATTGATGAATGCCTAACAACATCGGAACAATTTGAAGGGGCAGGCGATAATCCATCGTCCGTACTTCCGGAATGTGTCGTTGTATCCGCAGTTGGTGGACTCTGACCTCCAGATGCCATAGGACTTAGGGTTGTTGTATCTGGTGGGCTACCAGCACTTCTATTATTGCTCGTCGTTGTTTGGCAAAATGTTGCTACATTTTGCGTATGTCCATTTACGAGCGTTTGCGTAGACACGCTGCTGCAGTAGTTAAGTTGTTGTTGCGCTTGATGTAATTGTTGCTGTTGCAATGGACTTTGTCTTTGTTGCACCACCACTGCATGGATGTTTTGTTGTTGATGTTGCGTAGGAGGTTGCTTTTCTGTAAGTACATATCCTTGCTCAATGTTATGCATCCCTGGCCGCAAGTTATGATTTAAATTCGATGGCGCATTACTGTTGTTTTGATTGGACATCATTGTAGTTTGCTGCTGGACGATGGTCGTATTTTGTTGCACGTAAGTTGCGTTTTGTTGGTGATGCTGTTGTTGCTGCTGTTGATGATGGTGGTGGTGCTGCGAATGATGGGATTGCTGACTATTTGCTGCTTGACTAACAGCAGCTAAGTTTGCTGGTACCATTAATGTTTGGCCACATTGAATGAATTCTTGCTGTTGCACCGGTTGTTGTACGGTAGTTGGTCGTATTTGTGAGCTAAATGTAACTTGTTGTCCGGGACTCACACTCGCGACAAGAGGACTTAATTGCCCATTAAACTGAGCAACAAACTGCCCACCACCAGTGGGACTTAAAAATTGTGCTCCAGGACTATGCTGTTGTTGAATAATCTTTCCCTGTGGTCGTATCACCATTCCTCCAGGTATAATACTCTGTCCATTTGCACCAACGGTTGCTGTAAACATTTGATTATTCTGCACGGGAGTTAATACATTCTGCCCGTTAACATTTTGCAGTTGTAGTTGCATTCCCAGATTACTGGTATCTTGGACGATAGTTGCTGTCCCATCTGCATTCATTACCATGCCGGCAAGATTTGTTGGCAGTACGATTTGTTGTATTGTAGGAAAATTCTGCATCATGCTTTGACCTAAATTAACCGGCTGCAACAAGTTGATGGGCTGCGACTGTGAATTGATAATTTGCGCATTGGGCATTTGTCCATTCATCACAAACTGTGGGCCACTGCCTGCCTTCCCAGGCACAATAGTCAATGCTTGCATGACTGGAGTGGCGGTAAGTCCTTGTGGACTGTGCATTTGTATTTGTTGCGGAAATCCCACCACGGTTGAACCTTGAGAATTCTGCGCTGCAGCTATTTGGAGCATTGAAGCTACTGTTGGTGTAGGGGGCATTTTGCGTTTTTTGCCTTTCTTAGACCCATTTTTGTTCTCCGGACTCAGAAGATTCGGTTGAAGTTGCTGTTGAATAACATTACCAGCCACTAATTGTGGTTGCAATTGTAATTGATTCATTCCGTCCATTGTCATGGTCACACCAGGCTGAAGAACAAATGGTCCTGGCAGGGCGTTCACAAGCACTGTTTGTTGTCCCAATACTTGCTGTGCAACAGCCGGAATCATTTGAGTCACGGATGCAGTGACGTTTGTAATCATTGGGCTTACAGAGATGGGTGGCATTGAGGACGTCTGCAGTTTCGGAGGTGGTGGCGGCATATGTTGATTACTTTGGCTGGCATTTGTGGTAGCCATCAGCAATTGGCCTCCGGACGACACAAGTATGTGGCCCGGTGGTAAACTCTTAGACATCATCTGTTGGGGTATGCTCTGTAGACTTATGGTTGGATTTCCACTTTGCGATTGTGGCAGTTTGATACTGCTCACAACACTCTGTACCATTTCCAATGGGGAACGTGTAGTTATTTGGGATACGTTCGGTACGTTGGGCGGATTTGTCATAGATACAGTTGCAGTATTGGCACGTCCTGCTAATACGGATGTAATTGTATTACTTCCAACCGTACGTCCGCTCGCCATGGTTGTCACAACAGTTCGACTTGTCGGAAAGGAAGGTTGTGTTTCCATATAGAATGTATCCTGAGCCGGAGAAGTACTTGCTGAAGTACCTGAATCCTCAATTTCTATAGCGACCGGACTAACATTGCTCGTGCTCACAGTTCCCCCTTGAATAGGTCTCGAATCCGGAGAGTGTTTCTCCGGATAATTTGTCGACGTGACCGGATCTGGTGTCCCTGGTTGACTGCTGTTTGCACTCCTTGGATACTTGCTGATAGGATCGGACATTACAGGCCCTGGAGAATCGTGGCACTCGACAACGCATTGCTGTGTGCAATTTGGATCTAGCGCGCTATCGGCTGGAGGGTTGTATGAATTCACCTTGACGCTAATCAACTGAGGTTGTTGACGATACGGTTTCATATTGCTCGGTAATGGAATACTATGTTGTTGCTGTTGGTTTTGATTTGTTTGCATTGGTTGTTGATGCGGAGGTTGTGGACTATTACACACAAAGTTATTAACTCCAGTTTGTCGATTGATGGTGCTATTCAAGAGAGCTGTTTGTTGCGCGAGGTAACCACTAGGATCATCCATGAAGGAAGGACTGCTACTTTCTGTAGGAAACGGACTCACAACCACATTATTTTCATTAATATTAACAGTCCGAGTGCCGTCTATGCTCGTTTCGACATAGCGCTTCTTCACTTTATTTTTGATCTTCTTCCTTGACGTTTCCTCAGGCCACACTTGCACTTGCACTTGTGTCAACTGCGATGGTTGATGCTGATGTAAAGGTGGGACACGGTCAAACGCATTCGGAGCAATAATTTGTGGTTGTTGCTGCTGCTGCGGTTGTCCAAGAGTATTTGGCATTCGAGTCCAAACCTTGTGCGGTTGCGGAGGCTGTTGGTGTTGCTGTTGAATCTGTCCGTACGGTTGTCGTATCCCCGAAGGAATCAATGGACGAAGACCATGATGTGTTTGATATATTTGACCGTTAGCTTGAATGAATCCCGGTGGCAATTTATCATTTCGAATTGATGATTGCGATGCACCCGTTGTTGTAATACTAACAGGAATCATTTGCATAGGTCGACCAGGACCACTAGGTTCACTTGGTTGTCCATTAATCAACACTCGCTGACCACTCGACGTTAAAATATTACCGGCAGGAATAAGCACTTGTCCGTTTGATCCAATAATATGCGGTCGCACTTGTTGCTGTTCCTGTTGCAATTGCTGTTGATGCTGGGGTTGTTGCTGCGAGCTCGTTTGAAGCTGCATTCCATGTGATGATATGTTTTGGTTGCCCGAAGCCGTAGGAATCACAATTTGTTCTCCAAGAACAATTGGCGAATTAAGTCTTTGTTCTGGCTGCCCTGGAAGTTGTCCCTGCTGTTGTGGTATCTGTTGCTGGTGTGGTTGAGGAGATTGATATCCAATAATGTGATGTTGTCCAACACCCTGTTGTACATGTGGTTGAATTTGATATCCTGGGAATGGTCTTTGTCCCAGAATCTGAAATCAAGCGAAAGATTGACTCAACTATCTCTAGCCAGTAAAAGAATGAACGTCTACCAACCTGAGGGGATGAATTTCCTGCTTGAATTTGTTGTTGTACTTCCTGTTGACTGTGATTTTGCGCCTGCGGTGAGGACGCTGGTTGATGATGAAAAATATCTTTGGTTAAAAACTGCTGTTGCTGCTGCTGATGTTGTTGTTGCAGTGCATGTGCTTGTTGCATGCTTTGATGTTGTTGCGATTGTTGTTGAAGCGCTTGCAATTGTTGGTTGTTGACTCCAAGCTTCTCTATCCTCTGGGGGTGCAACTGCTGCGCATGGGGCATTTGTGCATTGGGCGCGAATGGACTTCCACATACTTTTCGTTTCTTTTTCTTAATTGCCAATTGATTACATTCTGTAAGAAAACAAAAGAACATTATAATCATTTTTCTTACGCATGAAAATAATAAGCAACAATTTCCATTTCGATTAGCACTTATTCATTTATTTCAATGAAGCATTCGTTGCTTTATTCTTGTATTGTTTTATTGATGTCGAGTTTAAGTGCACGTAGGCGTAGTTACTGATTATCCTGACGTTCTACATTATTCGCACCGCAACAACAAGAAAGAGTAATAATAATTGTCGGTGACCTGATTTTCTAAAATTAGCGCTTTTACGACTCGGCACGCAGAAAAACGCGCAAATGCTGGCCCGATGCTTTATTACTTCTTATAAATCCTATAAATATTGACTCGGCGCTCGTAAAACATGTGCGCTGAATGCGTCAGGCTCGTCAAATTCAAACGCAATTCAATTTGCAATTCTTTTTATTTGAGTTCGCTTCATAAACTTGGAACACGGTAACTTGATACTAAAACTGAAGAGTAATAATAAAACTCTTGTCAATAAGGGCGCTTTAATGAAGCAATTAATCAGTGATTACCAACTAGCTGGATTTCAAAGAAATTTTATAGCGTGTTAGTACAACTTTTAATTGGTGTGACTAATTCAAGGGTAGTTTACTCATTACAAACGAGTTTTAAAAACGTTACCCTTACTTTCCCTTAATTAAATACTTCTCTGTATTCGACGTAGGTATGCGAAATTAATTATTTATAAAGTGTAATAAAATGTAAGAAGGCAATAGAAATTCAATACACGCCAATTTTATTATGACATCTTTATATTTATACGCAATAATAACGCAAGACTGCAAACTCAATAAAATCCATTCTCTGTCGCTGGCAAAGAGGCAAAAAGGCAACTTTGTATTATGATGATAATCCGCATAGACGACAAGAAATTGTCCGCCAGACGAACAAAGAATACCAAAGCGAACAAAACGATTGCAATCGCAATGCAGAAAAAAGTGCGCGCACGCTGCTTGGAAAATGCCAATAATGCGCCAACACTTTGTGCGCGCGCTGTTGGGGGAAAAGAAAAGCGCAAAAGATGGAATAAAGTGGAAGGAATTGCAATCGAACGTAAAATATTGGTGAGAACAATGCGACGCGCAGCTCGCGAGAGAGCCGTACGCCTCGTAAAATTTTACGAGCTGCTCTTATTTGGACAAAACTGTCCGCGGCGTCAACGGCGTGCACCGCAGACATTGATTGCAAGTCGAACGCACGAGATGACGATAATGATCTTCACCATTCTCATTCAACTACGCGGCTCTCTGTATGTATCTTATTACGTATAAACTCGTGCGGTTCAATAAATATTTACGCGGATCAACGATCAACCGAACAAAATCTGCTTCAAAAAAGAATTAGACGTGATTAAAAATTTGTTACATTTTGTTAGTAGGTATAACGTATTCGTGACAAGTGAGAAATACTTAACGGAAAACACTTAAATTAAATTGAATTAAAAAGCAAACTTAATTGAATTTACGTGATTGCGTGCAGGATGATAAAACACACTCGCGCAATTTACTCCTGCCTGATCTGACTTTACTTTATACGGGTTGGCACGAAGCTGAGGAGCTGTGCATCTTTCGCTCGTATCTGCCTTGCAGAACAAATGCATGCGTTGCACTTGTTTACGCTGTTGGCTCTTTTTGTTAAAAGTTGGTTTAGCTAGTTGCTCAGTACCTACGCTTCACTTGCTAGTTGCCTCTCTCGAGGATAATTGAAACGCGCATGAATTCCGACAATTCCTCAACTTCTTCTGTGGTGCGCGTCGCACGAGCACAGGCACGAGCAAACGCACTAATGGTCAATGATGGCTGATGGCCAATCGCTTTCGTCAAGAAAGCGAGTCAGTAAAGTAACATTAACTTTAAGTGCGTTACCCAAGCCTACTCAATCTACGTTTTACTAGAAAAACTATCAAAATAATTGTTACGAGTGCAAACAATAGGTGATTAAATCACGACTAATAAAACTGCATCTAAAATTTAATAAACCATCCAAAGGAAACATGCTTCCTAAAGAAGTTTGAAAAGATATTGAATTACTTATCGTAATTAACGTAGGAGTAATTTGCAAAATGATACGAGCTGAAAAACGATAATTGGATATGAAATAAATCAGTATTTTAAACGTTTCACATTCATAATGCATTAAGCAAGCGGCAAAGAAAATGAAATTTAATTACACGACAAGTACATCGAGAAGGAAGAAAATAACGAGAAGACAGATGTTCTTTAATTGATAATTCATTAAATTTATTAAGTAGTGTGACTGCTAATTAACGGCCGCTCGTTTTTAATTACTTTACAATTACGCCGTGCATTTTGTATTTCACTTGTTATTTTTGTATGCCATGCTCGTTATTTTTTCGCATCAAATTTTATTACGCATTCTCGTCATTCGTCTTCTTTTTTCTTCATAATACAAAAAATTCTCAACGAATTAAACAACAAAGCAATACATGGAACACAAGTTGATGGAAATGTTTGAATTTGATAATAAGGAAGTAGAAAATTTATTACAAATGAAGTTAATTTCATGGACGAATTTGATACGTGAAATGAAATAACACGAGTTGATATTATGCTGAAACGTCAATTATAATATAGCGAGCGAGATGATAATTAATAATCGCTTTTAATCCCATGCTACACTCGCCGCCCCCGCACGTATTGTGCATACGCACGAATCCATTCATTATCATGTTAGTTAGGTAGCGTCGAGCCGCCAATTTCCGTTCGCAATTAAATTGCTGCAGCCACCAATAACCGCCAGTTTTATCCGCTTCTCTGGTTCGTTGTTAAATTTCCCATTCGTATATGTCATTTAAATCAGCTCATTGAAATTAAATTGTTTATTCATTTGCATTATGATTGATTCCAAATTTCAAATTCGGTATTTTGGTATTTATAAAAATACGGAAAACGTCTTATCATGTTAATTCGGCAATTTAAATACATAAAGAATTGAAATGTATTGAAACACAACATGAAAAGCGATTAAATTGAATTAGAGTGAAATCAATTTGAATTGGATTTTCGCATGATAAAGCGCCTTAAACACGCAAAGAGTCAAACGGCAGGACGTTAATCAAACACGATGTAAAAGCCTCGAACAAATACAGCACGAAAAAGAGAACGCAAGGCGAGGATCAAAGTAACATGATTTAATTACACAACGCTCTCTGTCCCTCGTTGATTTCTTGCTCGCTTTGCAAAGTATGCAGACAGTTGGTTGGTTGGTTGGCTGGTTGTTGATTGAGTGACTTGGCAGTGTGGTGCATCGATTTTAATTAATTACGTAATTACGTACGCGAGCCGAGTGAAACGCATTTTAATTAGAGTAATGAAGGAAAAGTCTTCATTTCATTATTATTTTGTGCTTAACCTTGACCACTATAAATAATCTTCACGCCGTTCGAGTCCGCACGACGGATGCGTCTAGCCGCAACGAGGGCAAAACAAAAGATGGTGTGGAATGTAATTAGATGCAAGCACGCATGCACAAACATACATTCCACATGTTTAATGCATTCATTAATTAGTCAGCAGAACGTCGTCTTCAGAACGCACCCAAACAAAAAGAAGAATGGTTACTGTTTGTTTGAATTATGTCAGTTGAATGAAGAACATTTTACAATTTTACGAGAAATATTATGTTAAGAGCGAAAAACAAGGACATTCAAAGAAAATTGTTTTGCCAAGATTGAACGTCAAATAAAATAAATTTCCCTCACTTTTGATCGCGCTTGTTCGCGTCTGATGAACATTCTCAGAGGAAAAGAACTTTTGGAAAATTCGTCAACTTGTCAATGATACAAATAACATTGAAATTTTCTTTCTCATTCACTCTCGGTATCCTCTTTCGCGTTGCGTCTATCGCTCTTGTTCAATTTCAATTTATTTCGCATTCCTCGCACGCTCGCATTTTATTTTATACGAAGCGAATCACGCGTAATGGAGCTGTGAAAGCCGGAAAACATCGCGTCTCATGAAACAATGACGCATTGAAAAATCCCGGAAAAACAAGAAAACGATCAGCGCAACAAAGAATAGGGGATGAGGGGGCGTAAATGGAGAAAACAAGTGATTCTCATCTCCATATAAAAAAGACACAATGAGGGAAAAAAAGCAGGCAAGAGTTTCGAAAAAATATCCAAGTTTCGAAAGCACATTTTTCATGTTAAAATTGACAAACCACATAAAAATAACATGTCCATAAAATAAATGAGAAATGAAAAGTCAATATTTAATTATGGAGTGTGATAATATCACTTAAGTAATCTCGTAGTTAAACAAATGCGCGAATGGTAAACAAAAGAGGTACGCGAGTTGCACGCAATTGAAACAAAAGGAAAACAAAACGAGGATCGAAATGAACAAACATAATCTACACAACCACCACGCCAGGTAGAATACGCATAAAACACAAACAACAAATCTCAAGCGCAATCAAATGGGAGAGTGCGCGAGTGTGTGCGTATGTTGAATGTGTAGTGAAGTTATGGCATAATATGAATTACATACATGAGCGTATGTGATGTAAGTGTATGAAAACGCATGTAGTACAAGGCGAAAGCCACACGTTTGGTTCGTGGCTCATAAAGGGTCATCGGTGAACGACCTGATGCATTCTATAAGTCCGCTTTCAAATCACTACCAACTAACTTATTCACCACACATTCTTCCATCGCGAAGCAAATATGCTTAATGATGATGATGATGATGCGCACGTAAACACACATACTATCAAATCCATCTACTTTTGTCCATTCTACTTATTTATTATACCGATTCCACTTGCACTTACTTGATCAACCAAAAAAACCAAATCTCTAATCTTCAAAAAAATCTGCCTATCCGCCAAAAATAAAGCTAAATATCAATAATGACAAATTTAAGACAAAAACCCCCGAAAACAATTAAAGTTATTAATTACCGACTTATTGAAATTGAATATCACTGATAATAATTTTAATTAAATTAAATGATCTTTGAATAATTTATTACATTTCAATCGAAATTAATACGAAAAACGTTTACTATGTCAATTGATAATGAAAAAAAAACGATCAAAATAAATTAATTGATTATTTAATGACAATAGTTTTTACTGGCAGTAATTTAAAGTTTAATTAAAGTGATTTAACGAAATAAGCGAACGCACATGTGCTGCTAATTAAATAATTGTTTTGATCAATTAATTAAATGTGCTGGACCGAAAATGAATAAATATTTATTGATAAATATTCATCGTAATAAATTTACTAAATAGTAAAATTTTGATTAATATTATATTGTTTGCTCATGAGCTAAGTAAACAATTAATGTTTTATATTTATTTAATTGCTGGTAAATGCAGTCATCAGTAATTTAATTAGCAAGTAAATAAACATACTTCATTCAATATTATCAATCGATTGAAATATAAATTGCGCACGAGTTGAGAATAAATATTAAAGCGAAAATTAAAGCGTAAATCGTAATTTAACTTAATCTCTCACAAAATATGTAAATGTATCGTGATATTTAAATAATTATTATGCGTGTAGTAATAAATAAAGAGCGACTAACCTTTAAGCTGTTCAATAAATTTCCTTTTGTGGTTGCACAGTTTGGTTAAATCACCGTTATTTGCATCTGGCGTGAATGTCCATGCTTTGCCAACGACCTGCAACAATAAACAAACAATTATTAGTCAATGTTCAATAATTACAAAGCTGTTTTATAATTGGCCATTTAACTTTAACCTAGATTCACAAAAAAACAAGAGTTTTACACGATTTAAGCAATAAAAAGCTGTCTTAAATTACTTTTGAAAAAATATAGCGTTTTCTGAAACGGAAACAAGTAGTCAAAAAATCATTTAGTATGTCCTTTTGTTCTTTGTATTTTAATTTGTTTTAGACGTAAAATTCGAGCAAGGAAACGTTTAACAGCCCATAATTAAATCAACAGACACCTGATGGTTTGCGTTTCCTCTTCTCTTCACTCGCTGACTCCTCAAACAAATGAAGAGGAAAAAAGCAAAATATTTAAACTGAAATTGCGCACACAAACTGAAACGAGCATTAAACGCATAAACAGTAAGCGCAATGCTTAATGTTATAGCCATTTTAAGCATAAACAACAAAGAGGAAAAACGCAACAAACACATATTAAAGTGAACAAGTGAAACAAATTAAGTCGAGGTGCTCTTAAATGTATTTAAGAAAATGGAACGAGAGAACGAAGACAGAAGGAAAGAAGGTGGAATGTAATTATAGATTGGTTGATAGCTCATGAGGAGAACGCGAACACAAAACAAATGAAAATTGCAATGTCTGATGGAATTGCTTTAAATATACACTTCTTGCGCGCGGATATAATAAATAAACAAATGCAATGAATGCTCACGCATTCGATGTTGCTTTTCTTGTCAGCTGTCACCCGTCAACTGCCACCTCACAAAAGACGTTCGTGTTTGGCATTTTGACATTTTAATTCAGCGAATGTAAAAAACAAACAAAGAAATATTATTAACGAAATGACATATATAAAATTGCAAAGAAAATTATGAATTAAAGGTGAATTTGGTATTTGGTCGTTATAGAACTTGGATAATTTGTCTAAACTTTGAAATGAATATGCGCAACTTGCAATTGCATAATGAATATTTAAATAACAAATTATTATTAGCATGCTAACGAAAACAATAGAACAAATATATAGTTAAAACATGTTTGAATGCGCGCATTCGAATATCTGGCAATTATAGCTATGAAGTAAGCAATAAATAAAATAATAATAAACTTGTTTTATCTGCAGTTTTCATGAAACAAAACGCTAGCTGCTACTATGCATCAAACAATATAGCAATTTCATACAAGGCAAAATAAATACGTTAACGTAAACTGTATGTATGTTATAATCATGCGCATAGAATTATCGTGCATAATTAACATATCATAACAGTTAATCTTCGGGCATTTAAAAGCCATTAAAATGAAAATAACCCATGTACAAGGAAAAAAACAATTAAACTAAAAGAATGCTATAAATAAACGTGAGAATTGACATGCGCATTTGAATGACAAACAATCTTTGGAAAATTGTTATTAACGATCGACGATGAATAAAAATATTAATTCCATCTGACAGCATGTGACAGTTATTACACTCATAATTATTATATCATCTTGAAATATTAAAAAATTATTTAATAATTCATTTTATGCAAGTTAACTAAAAGTATACTTGATTTGAAGGATGAATCAAAAATGCAGGAAAATATTTCTAATGAAATAAGTAGGTAAATCGTAATCGTGCAGTCGCTGAAAATAGTCATGCAATTACATGAAATTATATAGCGAGAATGCCGTCGAATAAACGAGGAGAAAGGCATAAAGAAAGTATGAAACAAGAAGTTGGTGAATGAGGCTGTAATTGTGCTTATCGCAACGTATGCACTCGCGCAGCATTTGCAAACGTGTCATTAAGTATCGTGCTTTGCGAAATGCGTCTTGTGAAATGCGAAATTACGTTATGATTATTATTATACCGACGCTAATTTGTTTAAACTTTAATAAAACACGATTGCATCCAGTCAGTCAAGCAGGCAGCAGATTAAACAGCCATCACTTTTAATACCGTTCTGACAAATTAGAATTCCAATTCTGCTGAATGTAATTTATGCATTTTTACGTTTTAATTTAACCATCAAATACTCTTTGAACTTTAAATGTAAACAACACAAAATAATTGCAATATCCGTTGTTTGAATAAAATAAAGTAAAATAAAATCAAAGCAGACAACAAAAGCAATAGCTATAAAATGTCATCCATAAATAGGCATATTGCATATTTTTTTTGTAGCAGTTATTCATATTCAAAGCCTTTGTAAAAATTCGCTCGGTATACAGGAAATAAAATATAAATCCAAGTGTGTTGACGGTGATGATGATGATGATGATGACGATCCGTTAGTAACGTGGAATGGAATTGAATTCTGCTCGTTAAACTCTTTGTGTTTTTGTTCAAATGAAATGTGCATGCAAATAACATATGCAATTTTAGTCGAACGAACGCGAATGAATATTCATTGAAGCACTTGAAATATTTACAACATTTCAACATGTGCGACACATATTAACGTATGTTACACTTTGTTTCGAAAGTTGCACATGTGCTTTTATTACTCTTGTATTTTTACTCGTTTCGTGTAAAAAATATATGTGTTTTCTGCAATAGACATTCACATTTTGTATGTATGATTCATGGGAATTTCAATTCATATTTTTATATGTTTTCAATTTACGTAAGTAGATCATCTCAGGAAGCAGTAAGAAAATTAAACAAAACTTATGATATGTTTATGATTTTTTTATGAACAAGTCGTAAAAGATTTTTGGATTATTTCTTCACTCGAAGAATTATGCTTTATTCAATTACGTATATGAATTTTTGCGTTAAGATTTATTGACCGGAAATGATAGTAAAATGGTATTAAAAAACCGGTAAGAGGTGATAAAATCTCTGAATAAATATTAACTTTTTTAATTACTTCTACGAGTAATTTGCATATAAGGCTTTCCCGAAAAAAATAATTTTCCCAAATATTTGATATTCGAATAATTCTTTTGAAAAGTTCATTGAGCTAAGAAAACCTTATTTTGTCAGGTATACTTTCACTCAATTAAAATGATTAACAAAACTTAATAGCAATTAAATATTTTCCCACGTTCCAAAGCAACGTTTATAATTCCCCATTATAAACACATTCGCTGAAAGCCTCTAAATGTTAATAACATAATTTAGTAAATACGCATATAATTTTTTCTTGCGCACTGGCATACGCATGTCGCAATTTCGCACAGTTGTGCGCGCTTAAATAAAACTCGCTGCAATAATTTGAGTCGCAGAGAAGCAGTAAGTAAGTAAGTGAAGTGAGTATGCGTGCAAGCAACCTTAAAAATGCGTCAATTGCAGGCAATTGCACTCTTCTCTTCTTTCGCGCGCAAAAACTCGACGCACAGCAGCACTCAAGTTACACGCAACATTCTCACTATATGAGCTGAGTGTGCCATACATGCGCATTACGAATCCGCAAAAATCCACGATGCGCGAGCGACTCACCGCGAAGAAGTAGTAAGAACTTGAAGAAGGTGCAAACGACTTGCAGTACTTGCTTACTTACTCTACGTAGGTACACACTGACTACTTGAAGAGTATTGCATGGAATGTGGTTTTGTCTTTCAACTTTTTCCTTTTCTAATAAAAATACTTACTAAATATTCAAAAACTATCAATAAAATGAAAATTTTAATATCCGATTTCTTTTTTTAGCGGCGAATTTGTTAATAGTCCTTGTCGCCATAAATGTAATTGAAATTTTCAAATAATTGCAGTTTGCTATAAATATTTAAATTGGCAAGTAGAAAAGTAGTTTTAAAATGCAGTAAGTGAACGAGTAAGAAGTACAATATCTTGATGGTCGATGCTGGAGAATGCGCATCGCGAAATCAGGTTTTAATAAAAGCCAATAGCCAATTGCGCGCACATTTGAAGAAGAAGAAGAGTCGTTTTCTTCGCGTCGTTGCGCGCTACATGCGCGAACAAAACGCCAGATGCGCGCTCGCAATAATTTATAACGCGCATCTGCTCGTTCCAAGCTCGCGCCCGATTGCGTCTTCTTCATCTCAAACATGTCGCTTCAATTGCAACTTGATTGCTTGATAAATAGAACTGCTGCACCTAACAACTAAACAACTCGAATTAAACTTGCAAAAGAAAGAAACTCTCCACTTAAATCCACTGTTAAAATTTCATCATTTTTTTGATTAGCTGACTAAGCAAAATCTTCAAATGAATTGGAATAATGATGTTGTTGATTGAAGATGTTTTATTGCAAACCCGATTAATTAATTACTTGTAACGTACTCATTTACGTGTCCAGTTAACCTCTTGATAAGCTTGAAATTTATCATGAAAATCCTGCGAGACATCCTTCATCACTTGACGCGTGCTCTCGACCAATAGTTCACGCAATAATTCATCATCTTTCTTAGGATGTTCCTTTACTGGCATTTTCTTGCGTTCCAATTCGGCTAGTTGTTCACGTTGCAACGCAAGAATTTGTGCACGGACATTGGGCAAAAGTGGTAACGGAAACGGCAGACCAGACATTGTTTGTTTTGCTCTTGGCTTAATCTCAAATTTCAAGAATAATTCATTCTCGTTTTTTTCTGGCTTTACTACTTCAAATGCACATTTTACTTCGATTTCCTTCATCGTTCGACGTTTCCAGATTCGCGGTCGAGTTGCCAAACTAGCCGTTTCCGGGCCGAGAGTTTTCATCCAGAGGAACGGCTGGAGCACATTCCTTCTGGACAGAAATCTCAGCATTTTGCCCAAAGGTTAAATGATAATCGGGTTGCAAGATGTTTCGTGATGAATTTGACTTTTGTCTATGTCATAATAGCAAGTTTGTTATTTCATAGATTCATAGATTACTTAAAAATTCATCAAATATTTGATGGCGTCGCTGAATTTTACGTGATTGAATTTTTCCGATCGATTTTATACACGAGACGTCCTTGAGCGTCAAGTTTGTTTTGCCGCCTCGCAATTTAATCAAAGATGGGACGCAAACTTTTTGCCAATGTCGTTTTTGCGCGTCTGCCTCCAGGGTTCGCAGATTAAACGCGCTTGTTTTTCTCCACGAGCGTGGAAAACACAAGCACATCAACCATTTGCCAGCAAGCGAGAGAAAAACGGGGGTGTAATAAATTTGTAACTTTGATATTTACCTTTGGATCGAAATTAAACACAGCGTCACACTTGAGAGGGCATTCCAATCCGCATTTGCATGTTGAGGGCATCAGTAAATAAGCCTTGATTTGATCCAATGAACTTAGGGCTGTATTACTAGGGCTGTAATAAAAATATGAACAAAATTAATACTGCTATTCAAAGATAATCTCTTGTGCTATTTTTCTAACATGTGTTAAACACAATCAGGAATAATCCAGGAGAAAAGGTTAGAATGCAATTCAGGATAAATACTTCCGGATAGAGGGTCGACGACAACGTGTGTTTATGTCTAATCTCATATGACCAAAAGCCTCCTGCGGGAAAAGCACTTCCCTCAAAGGCTGCGAGCCAAAGGGCAGAGATGAACATGGAAGAGCTGCTCGCCGAATGGTTTACGTTAACAGAGAACAAAAGGGTCCCTTTCTAGGCACTCTAATTCTAATCAAAGTCTCCGGGATTGTTTCGTCCGGTGAGTTGCCAAGATCTTGTAAAGGGATTGCATACGCCTTCTGGGCATTAAGGTGCGGAAAGGAAGAATATGCGAAGCAAATTTACCAGAAAGGTTTATGTCTGATAAACTTATCTCTAGTTAAACATCCAAACTTTACTAATAACCTGATTCGCCGCAATTTAGATAGTAATCATAGTGTATGTATAAATAATAGATTATGTCTTACCGATTGCTTATGGAATTAGATTTCATGATCATCAAAAGCACAATTCACAACTTGCTTTGTTAATTAGTAATTCATTCTTCACCAGTGTACTTTACGAGTACTGTAATGAACCTATCAAACAATAAATACTGTCTACTTACAGCTGGGCAAGCGCAACCGTCGCGAACACACACACATGCACACACAACAACACACACACACATCTATTGTTTGCTTACTACTTGCTGTCGCGTAGAGATTGCAACGTATACTTCTTTACCGGCAGCGTGTGCCGCGCTTTCTACGCAGGCCTAACCTGTAAATGTAGCGTGTGTGGCTAGTGAAGTGCAATGTTTAGTGATGTTTAGTATTACAAGTTAATAGTCAATGAAATAATCAATAAATCATACATGCACGTGAGGGCTGCACTTAATGTGGCTCGCCTGCTATTCATTAAACCGCAGTCGCCATGTGTTATTAATAATGCTCGTTCCCGGTGAGCTGCAAGTGCCGGTACTAATGCCGGTGCACTTGCAATTACTTAATCACAAACGCAATGGAATCTTTGATTGATTATTACCAGCTCGTGAAACATCAACCAACATGTCTCCATTAATAGGAGGCTTGTTGAAAGCATATGATTGAAACGTCTTTCAATGCTCAGGAGGCATAGCTGTGAGTAGTACAATTATATCTTCTCAAACGGATATTCAATAATGGTTTGCTTGTTGTAGAGATGCACAAAACAGTAACTGGAGTTCGAACCGACGCTGGCAAGTTGCAATCATCCTATTCATGATTGCAATTCAGTTCAAAGAGTATGTACATCATACAACACATTGGAGGTTAGTGAAATTCTCTCAAAATGATATCGAATAACTGTTGGACATTCAATAATGGACGGTTGCTTTCAGATGCTCATAATCAAACCAGTGGCAGGAATTGAATTGAAGTGTGACATGACCGAATGGATCCACCTGCATTTCGTATTGATGCTTGCAATTCAGCTCCAACAGTTTACATCACACAATATAGCTGGTGAGTCACTTTATCATTTACCCATATTTGCGCATAAACAATACCATGAATCACGTCCAATGAAGGTATTTCATCTGTTATCTATTGCGCTATACTTAATTCAACCGGTAAGATTGCGTACAACAACAGTGCTTGCTTATTGCAAGCCAGCATGTATCGTCAAGTGTATACATCACAAACAAGGAGGTTTCTGAATTACCCAGATTCAAGTTGAAGTAATACAACGAATCATGGGTCCTATAAGAGTATTTGGTCAATTACCTATCGCGCAGTACTTAATATGCTCAGATAATCGTCTGACAAGCCATCATTTAGTATCAACTGGATACACCACACAACCTAACAGGTTTGTCTTACCGCGATATAAGTAAAAGCAATTCTATGAATTGTGGTCCAATAAGAGTACTTCGTCGATTATCTATCGCGCTTTACCGAATCGATACGCCAAGATATTTGTAGTAAAACCATGGTAGCTTGTTGCAAGCCAACATTCAACATCAACTGTTTACATCACATAACATAGAGGTTGACTTACCCAGATTAAGTAAAAATAATACCATGAATCACACCCAATGGAGATATTTCAATAATTATCGACTGCATTATTCTTAAATGCCTGAGACACCCGTCTTAACACTATATTCACTACCTGCACTGACTATAGCTAAAACACACCGAGTCAGCTGTTTGCCAGTGACGTTGTTCATACGTCACCAGGCAAGTTCCAACGTGCTCAGTTAAAACCATAGAATAACTGGTTGAAACACGAAGTAAACAATGTTTACATTGCAAACGGTTTGACAGTATCTATACTGAAGTATCAAATTCAATTCTCAAGCTGATCACTACTCGTGAGAAGCACAAGTAAAAATATCATTCCTCTCGGATAGTTTAAAATCACAGCTAGTGATTATCAACTAAATAGGAAGTAATTATTTCTCACATTAGTGAATGGACTGTATAAAATTTATATTACTCATAATTTCTGAAATTCTGGAATATTCATGGATATTTTAGCTCCACAGTTCATAATGAGAACAAGAAAATCTTACATATTCACTGAGATTTTAGTTTGCAACTTATAATTGAATAAGTTACTGAGCGCACGCAGCTTCAATTATTATGAATGTTTAAGTTTGGCGTCGTCATGAGTTATATAATTACCGGCTTGAATTACCATTGCATGTTATGTATGGTCAGGTATTGAGTGCATTAGTCGTGCATTAGTGTTATGAACCGATTACAAAGTGCGCATGATTCACAATGTGAAATTAGAACGTAGGAAGACGAAGCAGAAACTATTTATTCACTTACATTGCTAATGATCGTTATAGCTTGTTGATAGTCAATTAACTCGTCTGCGAATCACATATATAATCTCATACTAACTACGCTTATTTAATCATCACGCCAAATGCGTTTGTTAAAAACAATTTTGAAATGCGCAACTTGTAAAATGTAAAATGTTGATGCGTTTTTTTTTATCATCGACGAGAACAAAGAATGAGTGAAATAACAATTCATATCAATTCGGGTTTTTGATAAGCTATACACATTTTCACTCTCGTGTTTTTCGCCCGCTACGAATATTATTGCGCGTTACGGTCTCATGCATCAGCTAATTTGTTTTTTCCCATTTTTGTAAACGCTCTCGGACAATGCGAACACCCATAAAAAGCGCGTAAACGGCATGCACTCTTTGGATTAAATTAAAATCGTACGTAATCAGCACGAAGCACGCTTCGTAAATTATTCAAAAACAAATCATTTTTCATTTATTTATTTACCAATTCCGAATTTCGGGTATTTACGAACAATATTTGTTTATCATTAGGAATTCTGAATGTTTAATTAATTCGACGTTTCGACGAAAAGAGGAGAATGTTGTAATTACGAACCAATATTCGAAAGATTTGAGTAACAATTACAAGTGAAGCATTCAGGTTAAAAACAAAGCGATTTCACAGCACACTAAACATACGCACGGCGCACACCGTTGTTCCATTATTATTACGAACGTAATCAACGATAATGCATTACAAAAAGCAATTAAAATTTATTGTCGAATTGAAAGCGGCAATTTATATGCAATTATAGATAACGCAGTTTGCAACGCAATTGCATAGGTACCGGAGAGAGAGAGAAAACGTTGGTTTAATTCGTTTTCGTGTTTTTTAACGATTGGCTTGTGTTATAAATCACAATGCGAGGAGAGAAAATTTATAAATGAAATGAAAAATCCTGTCGCGCCTGAAAACGTTCATCCCTTGACGCTTGAAACGTTGAACTCGCCGTCCGTTTGAATTGTTTTCCTATCTCGTACGTGGGGTGTAAAAAAGCGAGGTGGCGGTGGTGGTGGTGTAGGGGGCGGCAGAAGAAGTTGAAATTGAAGCGCGAATACAATGTCCGCACAGGGTAAACGCTTCCAGGCAAACGGATTGCAGTTGTTTTCAACACGCGTTGAGTAAAAACAATGCGAGTGGAAAACCCGATGGAGAATCATCCTCTCTTCTCCCCATCAGCGGACGCGAGTTTATAAATTCATGAACACAGCAGCAGCAGTCACAGCCACAGCCACCCTCAATTGCAGCGTGTGCTAACAAGTGAAACAACATGGGGGTTGACTCATACTCGTACTATCACCAACCCTAGAAATGCACAATGTGCACTGTTATCAGCATATTTTTGACTTTACGCCACCAGCGAATAATAATACCATTTCGACTCATTTCAACCCCTGCCGCACCATTCAAGTGGATTATTCATTGCGCAATCACCATACGACGAATACCGCTCCCCTTGAAATGCTAACGTTCGCGTTTCGCAACTAATCATTAATTAATTCTCTTTTCGCCAAATAGTCGAATAATTTACAACAAGTGAAGTACATAGTAATCTTGAAATTGATTGAATTAGTGCGCAACGTAAATTAGTTGATGGTGCAAATTTAAATGCATTATGTTATGCAGCAGCAAATTGGCAATTAGTCGTTATTAATTCGCAAACACAAAGTGCTCGACGTGAGCCCTATTGTGAGTTCAGCGAACCTGCTGCAACCGAATCGAATCGGTGGCAATCGCATCCAATAATGGGACAAGGTAGATAGATAATATCAACGCACAATACCTATGCATTATTGGACATCGGGGGGCGGCGGTAGCGTACTACAATCCTCTTACGTAGAGGACTCGCTCTCGCGTCGTAGCGCGGTTGTCGACCAGAGCGCACTCCGCACTCTATCACAGGCATTCAATATTGACACATGTTAATCGATTCAATTAGGCTGTTTAATGGTCGACATGTGTTTAATTAGTCTTCATTAATTAACTAGTCTCTGCTAGCTTATTGTGTCGAATTTTGTAATAAACGACGTAAAAATGCAATTCAAGGTTGAAATAATCAAATTACAAGGCTATTTATAAAACGGCAAGACAATTGATTGTGTGTATGACGGATGGAAAAATTAAAGATTAAAATCAAAGCGATTGTCGTTGCTGGTAACTGGCTGACTGACTGACATTGTGTAGTTGATGATGATTAATAATTAAATTGCTCGCATGCGTTGTTTTGTTTAGCCGTGACCGCTAAACGCCTTTGATGGTTGGTTGGTTGGTTGGTGTGTTTTAAAAAGTAGTTTTGTTCATCCATCATTCGGATGTACAACAGTTCGTGTCATTTGCGAAATCAATAAATAGTCGGCTCGTGAGCGCGCGTCCGACACGCGATAATGAATCGCGTTAAACGATCCGTGAAAATCACAAATATTAATGAAGCGTAAATGCGACGCTGGCTAAATGATTGCCGCCCCCCGATACGATACGATGCGATGCGACAATAATAAATGTAAAGTGCATTTTGTGTTCATTAATTATTTAAATGAATTGGAGTGAGCGAAATTGAATCCGTTTTTGATCCGGCGGCGCAAAGAAAATGTTTTCAGGATGAACATAATCTAGAGAGAAAAAGGCGGAAAATCATTTGAAGGGTGCGCGGAGGCGGCGCGCAAATCGATTTGTAAGTAGTGCGGCACGCGCGAGCAGGCAACTTTTAGCGCACGGAACGTTTTCCTTCCATCTTTGGCGACGGCGGCGGCGGCAACGGTGGCAGTGGCGGCTTTTATGACCTAATTCTTTTGCGCGTCGCCACCGAATCGATTTATCAGCGCGCGCGCCGGCCAACCGCCCGCAAATCAAGCAAGCAAAGGCGCGCGCGATTCCGGATTTACTCCCGGATAAAATTTTATCGCCGTGCATTACGGAATTCAATGAAAGCGTCCAATTTGCTCAACCGGTTTGATCTTTAGCTTTATTACGACGTGTGCGATTGAATATGAAAAATGCATTTTATTGATGTCATTACTTCGCCATCAAAGTAATGGACGCGTTCGAAACATAATTGCAAGTGGCGAAAAGTTGCAAGGAATTTTCGCCAGCAAGGAAAGTCAAGTGAAATTGCAAATTTTAAATATGAATTGTGCAAATTCCACAATTTTCACAATAAATTCTTCAAAGGCCATGTGTCATCCAATAGTATGCTTTGGACTTTCGTTTGAATAAAGAAGAAGGAACTGCTGAATTTTTCCAATTACATTTTATTGAATGCCAAGAATTCTATGCATTCATGGAGCGCGGATTCAATTAAGTTGGTTGGCTTTACAAATTCAATTTGAATGCGACTGAAGCTCTCAATGTCGTGACGAACGTATAAAAATAATGAAATTTTGCATACTTTATTTAATAAATGTCGTGATGCAAATTTCACCTGGTTATAGCGATTGAGCACTATAAATTACTGAACATTGCATGCGGATATAACGACCAACTCGAAAAGTAGATAATGAACTGAATTTCTTTTGGTCGTTGCGCTAATTGAAGAATGGCAATTATATAAAATCAACAAAAAGTTAAAAGTATGTTTTGCGCGCATCGGAATTGTTTTATAGCACGAAGTGCGTTCAGCATCATTAAACGTGAAATCATTTAGCTATTTAAGCGTTTAGCACGCATTTCCTCGGCGTGCGGTTGAGCACACAATAGACATTTATTTAGGTTGCGCGCTTGCGTTTGCGATTGCGAGCGGCGAACCGAACCGAAACGTACGAATTCTTGACTGCAATGCAACGCAATGCGCAATGCAGCATACGCGAATCGCGTTTTGTGGTACTCGACTTAACAGCCGTTTTAACGTCTTTTAATCAGCGCACGGCGAGCAAACACGCGGGGCGAATGCATTCAATGCGCGCACGGCATTTATAGATTTTATTACTTTGCGACGCACGGTGCGGTGCGATGCGATGCGATGCGATGCGTGTTCACACAGTGTGCGCGCACGCTCTAAACGCGCATTAATTTATGAATATTTGACATCGTTCACCTATTGGCGTATTTGTTGTTCTGCAAAAGTGTCATTAATCCTTCCTTGCTTCGCTAGGTCTTCTTCGCGACTGCTTGTGCATGCGCATGCTTAGCGTTCCGTATAATTGGCAATGACTTCATCAATAAAATGCAACTCTGCGCCGCATTCGCAATGAATGAAGAGTGCACACGCTGAGCGCACGAGCATGCCATGCCGTTTATGCGCCAACGCGCGTTTATGCTAATGCGTCCATCAGCTATTTTCGCATTCTCTACGCGTCGCTAAATGTTTCAAACGGTCGTTCGACGTGAATCTCCCACCCGTCCCAATGATGGACGCTTTAATGCACGATAAAATCTTTAATCGTTCGTGCTTGTCTCGTTACGTGCAAATTATTTTATACACTTTGTACATAGTTTCAAATTCAATATACAATTGCCTTTTATTTACAATACGGTTGAGACTAGTATTCTCATAATACGGCTGAAATCAGAATTTTTAAAAGGATAATGGGAGTCACCTAGGCGAGATTTCAAATTAATCAATTATGTTGGGAATTTAATATTAGATACATTGGAATATTATGACAATATAGAATGATGAATTGATTAATTGAAAAACATGAGCAAAGATTTCAATTAAGATTCGAACATAATCTCATTGCCTCTTTGATTACGTTTCATCCCTAATCCGCGCATAAGACGCACATCAAGCGTTAATCCAGATGCGTATGCGCATGGTGCACATGTTGGCTATAAATTGATTGATTTAGTATTCA
Organism: Aleochara curtula; assembly: GCA_963978815.1. Classification (NCBI taxonomy): domain Eukaryota; kingdom Metazoa; phylum Arthropoda; class Insecta; order Coleoptera; family Staphylinidae; genus Aleochara; species Aleochara curtula. The sequence continues at coordinate 7,978,556 of OZ022221.1, read as the reverse complement.
ATGATGATATCAGCAAGCCAACAACGAGCAGCAGTACGTATGTACGTACGCAAAGAGGAGGCTTTGCTTTGGTTTGCTTTGACTGCCAAGCGTATAAATTGAAGCGATACGCGAGTAGTGCTTGCGCTTATCCTTTCCGTGGCGTTCAACGAGCAAAGCGCGCAAAGAGAAGATCTCGCTAAGTTTAAGGAAAATGAGCTTTGAATGCGTACTAAACAAGCAGTATCTTCTTTCGCCCGTGCTGCGCATTCCACGACGTTTATTTTTGTCGACTACCTTCACTTCTTCTTCTTCTTCTGCTGCTGCTATGCTCGCCGAGCAAGAGGCAACAACTTGAGAATCGAACAAGTCACTTAACTCGCGAGCTATTAGAAGAGAAGCGCGCAAGGATTGCATATTCCTCGTTAGCGTTGCGCTGAAATCAATTAAACTCGCTGATTGCGAGCATTCACAAGACTTTTCTCAAGTGTGCCCGTATTACGTAGTTAACATTTTCAATCAATTTGTTATACAAGGTGATTCAATCTCTTAGAAAAAATCTAATTAAAGTTTAAAGTCTAATTAAAGTTTTACAAACATTTTCGCTCCAAAAATTAAAAAAATAAATTATATATGAGTCATTTCAATGTAATTAACGTCTTTAATTACCGAATTAGTTGAACATTGATCGATTTGTGCAAAATAGAATTTGAACGTCAATAAGTTGATTATGTTATATTTTATGATAGGAGAACATGCATCTGATGGAATTAAATTGATTCGCGTCAAATTCAATGATTGCGCTTAAACTAGCAAACTAAGCAACGCTATGATGAAGCTAGCCGTATGAATATCTAACAAGCTTGATCATTAATTTACGCATTCAGCACGTCAAAGACGCGCCCAACACTTAACTAAGCGCTATCCGTCATCATTTAGTATCAGTTTCAATTAAAGCACACACGCTCTCTCACACGAAACCAATTAATAACGCGATTGCCACATCCGACGAATCGAAACCAGGAAATTACACTTTTTTGTTCGTATCAACTAAAAAAAAAACATTCATTTTCGTAATTATTGAAAAAGAAGAAATCGAAAAAAGTTATCCTTGAAATGACACCGTTTTCTAATTAAAATTAATTATCAAGAGTGTTCATTAAAGAAATGCACACGTTTTATTCATAATCTTGAGTTATTGCTCGACTAATAATTACTACGAATATATACGAGGTGTTGACATAACTAATTGAAAGTGATTGGCAATGTGTTTATGAAGCATTGAATCGAGTATGTTAATTATTTTGATTGAACTAGAACGCATGCAAAGAATTCCAGTCGAATGAGTGATAATTATAAATAAAATGTCTCGCTGATAATTATTGATAATTTGCGTATTATGAATGAAAGTTCATGGCGATAAATCATTATTTTTGGCGAGCGCGCACGCAACATACATAGTTTGGTATTTGGCCGGCCGTGACATTTGATTGTGAAGATTGGTTTGACTCGTTCGAAAGTAAAATGTTGCTCTTCTTTGTTATTTTCGTGCTTTGCGTACGTCGTGTCTTATTTATTTGACGGCACATTGCGTGGTTATTGACTTTGTAGCACGCGTGCTGTGGACGAAAACCTTGAAACGCCAAACGACGAGCGAGATTTGTAATTGTTTTAAGACGTCTAGTCATTTCAAATGTTTTAAGAATACATATTTGAATCTTACTTAAGAATGGAAGTAATAATTGCCTTGATCTCCGGAACTCATCTTTGAGTTTATTTTATATTTTGCATAGTAATTTCTTTAATAATTTAATTTCACATTTCGCAATACCGAATAATAATAATAACATGTATTTACCAAGTGAGTTCTTTGATTAAAATCAATCGGAAAATTATAAAATTTCCGCAGGGCACGAAATTAAATGAATTTTCCCTTTGCGCTTATTGCACATTGCGGCGAAGAAATGGGTTAACAATGAAGCAACACGCAATATTCATCAATTACTTCGAACAACAACCACCTGCCGTTTAATAGCTTGTTCGTAATTATTCAAATAATCTCGCATTTTCGTCTCGCAGTTCTTCGTCTTCGTATTCCCTCCTGACATGGCTCTTGTTGTTGTTATTGTTGTTTTTGCTGCACGCAGACAAGACAAGCTGAAGATTCACATCCGTTGTGAAGCGCGCAAAGCGCCATAAAAAGAGAAATGATAAATAATTTCGCATTGCGCCAGTAACAACAAAACATAAACGCTGTTTTTATTAGCATGGGAAGAGCGCGCAGCGTATTGACAGAATGAATATGAATATTCAGGTATGAACACTCTTGAAACGACTCGCGAAGGGAAAGAAGAAAAAAATCAATTTGTTTTTCAGTCTGCGCATACAGTCGATTTCACTTATTAGGTACTAATAATTATTGTAATGGGTTTATACCAAGCTGTCACAATTATCCGTATAACGATTTGTTTTAAACGGACTTTACTTTCGGTTATAACGACTAAGTTGACAATACGTTGTCAGAAAAACGTTATTAAATTATTTATTGACTCGAAATAACTTTGAATATACCGACGAAATGTTATAGTAGATGAAATATCATTATTATAAGTGAAATCGACTGTACATCAAAGAGAATGATAATTTGTACGTTTATCGGCTCGGCGAGGTCGTTGGCAATTCTTTTTGTAATTTGCAATTTTATTGAGTCGTTTTGCGCTCACTTACTCGCAAACTGGTTGCATATTTAATAATGAGTTTAATGCGCCAACAGCAGTGGCGGCGACGACGTGGACGTGAATTATTTATAGGGCGAAATTAATTTCACAACCGAACGAACGGAATGAATAAAATGAAGCGCGCGCGCGCACGCCGAGAGCGAGGCGAGAGACAAGAAGAAAACGGGGTCACCTTTGTGATTTATTTCTGTCGTCGCAATGCATGACTTCATCGTTTAATACACGACGGACGTATTTTTGTTTGTCGCGAAATACGCCTGGAAGTCTCCTTCGCGATTCGCTCGAATTTAAATGGATTACAATGCGGCCAAGGTCTTGACGCACGCTCCGACCACAAAGGATTTTCGGCACAGCCATGTCGTGCTGCAATTAATTCACCGAATGCCATTCGGCTGTCGCTGATGATGATGATGTTGTTGTTGTTCATACGTTTGTTCGAATTATGTGTCAAGTTGTAATAATACTCACGCGGCTCGCAATTATTTTCTGCGCGAAAACAGCTCAAGGGCGAACGCAGGAAGCATACTTATTGTTTAATTATGTATGAATTCATATCGTACGTGTTTAATTATGATTTTTTTTATTACTTGCAAGTCATTCAAAAAATTGTCTGCGTGTCATACATTACGTTTTTTATCATACTAGTTCTTAATTATTTCGACTTTAAATTAGCAAGAGAAGTAAGTGACTTGACAAAAATATAATTAATTTCGCAGAAGATTTGCTAATAAATTATTGGCAAAAGTGGAATTTTAAAATTATTTATTATTTGTGTACGAGAGAGTAAAAAAGTAGTAGGTAGGTAGTTTAATGCGTGTTAAGCAACCCCTTTGGAAAAATACTTCCCTTTTTGCATAAGCAAGTATGTAATTACACCCTTTCGGTAGTATTTTCAAACATGTCGCGCACTGTTTTAATTTACAATCGGCGGCTGTTATCGGGCGCGCACACGCAATTTCCTCCTTTTTCATTACGTTTCACGCGAGAGTTGGGAATGAATTGAAGTTCACGTGCAAATCGCACACCCGACTATTAGAGATAGATGATACGAGTGACCGCACACGGCTCGTCGCATGACCCTTGGAGCGCCGAGGGTGGTCAACCAACCACCTTCCTGTCCTTCGCGCATTTGTTTGGCTGCCATCATGCGACATGCGAGCGACAAGCTCATAAAACGCAAAGAGTTTTTGATGTCTATCTAGTGTTATTATTACGTTTTCGTGGATGAAAAGTGCACGAAGCGTACAAAGGGTTGATAGCACGAAATATGATGAAGCAATTAAACGCATTTACGAATGGAAATTTATGCGGAGCGAGACGAAATTATGCGTTGAAAAAGTTAATTAGTTTTGGTGAAAAAATACGTTTTCATCCAATTAAAAAGCGGTGGTTCTTGACGCACCACCACCACGACGATTAGTCATAGATAAATTCCGTTTTAAATGTGTATCTTGATTGTGGAAAAAATAGTAAAAAAATGCAGAAAGGCAAATGGGGGAGAAAGGCATCACACACAGAGAGAAGCAAAGAGCTGAACGTGTTTCGTGTTGTATGCGTGGATGGAACACGACAGCAGCGCAGGGTGGCATGTTCAGGGGGTGCCCGTGCTTCTGCGCAAATTGCACTTTTCGGGTGCTATAAACCACTTTTCGGGTGCTATATAATATTCATTTACAACCCAAAACTGCGCAGCGTACCGATGATTTATGGCACTTTATGATTTTGAAACTCACTACGTACTGGTTCGAGAAATGTATTCAGTTTTTCCGCCCAGCCAATTGCAAGAGTTTGATGTCTAGAAGAGAATCTTCTATATTCTATTGGTTGACAACACCAAACACGTACCATATTGGCATGCTTACGTTGGTTTTGAATTCTGTCATAGCGTAGATATAGCGTTGATTTCAATTATTTTTGATCACAGTTATAAACAATAGGGTATATGGCTGAAAATAGCAAATTTGTTTTTGAATTTTAAATGATAAAATGTATATACTTCTTCGCAACAATTGTATGATATTGTATGATGCTAATTTTTTAAACAAACTATGTTCAAAAACGAATTTACTAAGTTTCAGATTTATTTTGCAGAAATATTAAACGTAAACTCGGACTTAAGAGTCGTTTTACTTGCTGTACGTCGTATTTTTCCTACCTGCCTTCAGTGTTTGGGCATTTGGGTAAGAAGTCTTTATTGCTTTCACCATGCACGTGGTGAATAGGCCAGATGCATTTATTGAAGCGCTTAACATTATTGCAACAATTTCGTGAATAATGTTTATATTTTTTTAAATAACAAGAGCTGGTTAGGTGTTAATTACTATGCAGTTTGAATTATAAAAATTGACCAATTATTTTTTAAGATATGATCTTACGATTATACAGCTCATGTTGCATTTGTAATTAATAATTAACCGATTTTCAAAATTCAAAAAGGTTTATTTATGTTAAAAGACATTATATCAGAAATTTGCAAAAAGTTACGACATTTTCCAAAAAATTATAAAAATTTGTAAACATTTATGCATAGAACCATGTGGCTACTCCGCGTTCATATTTTACGATTCTATCGTATTTGGCTGCGCATACATTAAAATTTCAGCTATCCTTACTGCTTCTCAATTCGCTCAACACGAATTTTAATTGGTCGAAACACAATTTTCAAGACACCACCCTCGGAATACGACAGTAAAAGTGTCAACTCTAAGTTCTTGTCGTAAACACTTTTCGGCTACAAAAGAAATATTGGCCTCAACCGCAGGGTGTACTAGGGTCTATTGTGACTCGTCAAGTGGCTTTGGCGCACTATCGCACCAACCGTTCAGGGTGGTTGTGCACGTTTCCGCGTTCGGTATGCGCGCACGCCATACGGGGTTGGTGGTTGCGTTTCCCTTGAAACTGCGCCCGGAAGTGAATTGAGGTGGTTCTGTCTGACTGCCTTCTATGAGCGCACGCTTTGCACGACGAAAGCTTTGAGCTTTTCGTATTATTCACTTGTGTAACAAGCGCGTACAACGTAAAAGCTTTAAAACTTATTTTCAGACTAAAGCTGTTTAGTCGTATTGTTCGAAATTTATGTAATTTAATTCTTCCATTCCGACTTAAGTCATGACAAAAAAAAATACAAATTACTTTTTGAATTCAACCACTCGTGCACTGAATTTTAATCATATTCAATTTGGTTGATTAAAATCATATTAATTATTTAAAAATTGAAGTAAATATTCTACATTTAAATAATTTAAATGCTTTTGGTGAGGAAAAAAGGTAAGAGGGTAAAAAAGACCGGTGCAGAACACGCAATAAAGGGCGGTAATTTTTATCTTGACCAAAATGTGTAGCAAAGTGTAAAATAAAAAGCCAACTAAAGACATGTGCACGCAATGTGTTGGTTTGTTGCAAGCGACCGCCGAAATTCGTTGCGCTTCGTTTACATTCATATTTCTCCTCTTTAACCAACGAAGCAAAAAAGTCGCCTTTAGTTGTTCGCTACTTCTTCTCGCTGTTTCGCTTCCCTTTGCCCATTATGACGCGTAAATGCATTTAGCCAATGGAAATTACGGCGAGCGAAAATATGCAAAATTGGTGCGCGCGCGCGCGCAAAAAAAATATTCAAATTCCGGCTCATTAAAAGACAACCAACAACCGCACGGCGACGACCCTAATTGGAAATGCATAAAACATTTCGTTTGCGAGCGAATGTGTTAAAAAATTATTTCGCATTTCGCAAATAAAGTACAGTTTTTAAGCTACATTTCCATGACTTTTTCGCGACACTCACTCGAGCTTAATTATTGTTATTATAAAGATTATTTTTTATTACTTGTATTAATTGAATCGAGGAATGAAGAAAAAATGTAATTCGATTTAATGAAGTAGTAGACAGGTGATAAAAAGTAATTACACTCGTTTCGTTATTTGATTTGTCAATAATTGCGAACGCAATGAGAATTACCGAAGGTTGTTTGCGAATTTCTTTTCTTTTTTTTTGTTGGGCCGAGCGTAAACGAATAAAATCAATTCGAATATTTGCGTTGATATTAAAGACAGCGATGCGAGGAGTTATTAATTAACATTCTTGCTCGATTTGCAAACACTCCTCGTTCTCGTTTTCGTCCTCGACGCGCTGCTGATGAATTTATGAGCGTTGTTCGCACGCGCATCTGTTTGTCGCGTTTATCAAAAAACAATTGGAGTTTATTTGCGGAATTTTCTCGCGAATAAATATTAGTTTTGACATGTTTAAGGCACATACTTGAAGGTTTATGAATGAGAATAATTTAGTGCGACATGCACGACATTCATAAATGTGACAAAACATTGAAGCTCAAGGGGTGCGCGCCGGCGCAGATGCGCGCACCGATTCGTTGTTATTGATCTTATAAGAAGAGAGCGCGCGCGGGCGCGAGTCGGCGCTATTACCCTTCAAGGGGGTAATTTATAATAGGTATGCCGCGGCAGCGAGTCTTGATCGGCGGCATGCATTGTTTGGCAGCGGTGGCGGGATCTCCAAGAGAGATGGAGGGGTGCGAAGGGCGCATAAATCGCGCGCGCCCGGAGGTCGCTGCCGCCGCCGGCATGCGCTGTCAACTGCCACACAACGCCACAACTCTTCTTTGTAATTTTATTATCGCGCCAATTTATTAATTCCGTAAAACCGCAACACACTTTGTTTGTGTAATCTTTTTGATTGCTTCAACACACAGATTTTATGCTCATCTCGCCACTAAATTGAATATAATGATTCATCAAACTGTCTTAACTACTATCTGTGGTTTAAGTAAGTAACTAAGTCGGTAGGCAAGTTTGATGACGAATGACGTCGTTAAAACCTATTATAAATTAGGGTTGGAAAACGAATAGATAGACATTTCGAGATTTAGTAAAATTGTTAATCAATTTCCGGTTTGTCGCCAATTGCAGTTTTGATGAGTAAGCATGCTAATTGACAGCACTTTGCGTGCTGCAAATGGGCGTCGGCGCTGATTAATCAGCCGAACGGATATTCCAACTTCATTATGCACTTTGATGCCGAATTCGTGACTGCACGCCAGCCAAGTGCAAGTTCAGTTCAATTCACTTCATTCGATATGAATAAAATGCATAAAAGTATTAAACGACTCGCACGCAACTTAAAGCCAACCGGAAATCGGAAATGCGCATGCCTATGACTCATGCTAACGCGTGTGGTACCTATGCAGCGACTCGGGGGAGTCGTTTCCCTAATTTTCTTCTTCGCGGACGTGGCGCGTTAATTAATTAATGAATTTACGCGGCGCATTCATAATTCTCATAATTACGTGCGGAACAAAACAAATTGCAATTAATATGTCCGACGACAGTGTGCCATTAATTCACTCACGTTAATGAAATACGCGGTGGTTTCATAAATTATTTACTGCATTACTCTTATTATTATTTCTTTGCTGTGCTGCTATATAAAATTGTGCGAGAAAAATCTCTTTCTAGCCAGTTTGCCAACTCTTAACCAGTTTTCCATTTATGGCTTTCTCATGATTTCGATAATATTCTTGCCATAAATAATTTATATCCTCGTTTAACGCCATCTGAGTTTATTTGAGCGCTGTCATGAATGACAATGACAGTATTTAAATTGCCAGCAGAGCAGGGCAAACATATTTTTGATTCCAAATTCCCGTCTTACATTTAATCGCGCTATGTATTTGCGAAAATGAGCAAACCGAATAAGAAGCAGTACCTCTGGAAGACGCAGCGCGAATTCGCGACCATGTTCAACGACGACATGCACAACATTATCCAGAATCTCTGGGATATTTTGAATTACTTCAGCACGCGCGTATTGCAATCAATCGATTGCAAATATTTGAACGGTATTCTGAAGATTGTCCGACCGATTCCCGAAGATGTGCAACGCGTTATCGCCGATCTGCGTCGTTTGATCGAAAAGACGCGAGAGATTGAGCGATTGGAGGAGCGGCAGGACGAAAGTATCTGTGAAGACGGCGGCGGTGGCAATGTCAAAATACCACATGCCAGTCGTTTGGAGCACTTGGAAACGAGCAAAGATAATTTAAAGGATAGTTGTATGCGTTTTCGACGCAATTGCGAATTGTTACATGAAAATGTGCTGCTGAAAGAGAAACTTTATGGTAGTGGTCCTCGCGTCGCGTTTTAAACTTTGATGATTAAATGTAATACAACATTTCTTAATTCACAGCAAGCATTCAATTATTATTTGCGCTATGAAAGTGAAACCGGTATACGGCTAAGAGACCAACCCCTCTGCTTCATCCCTTAAATGCGAGCTACTTTAGCGTAATGCGATTCAATCACATTTTTGGGGTGCGTTAGCGTGCGAAACGTTTCGTCTCGAAGAAATAAGAGCGCACTTAAAATAAATTACTGCTGACGTTACGTCTTATTCGATTTAAATTTTTAAATTTCCTTGGATTTAAGAACGCTCAAGCATTCGAGAATGTCAGTAATTAACATCACGTGCAATCAAAGATATCATCGTTTTGGTGAAAGTTGTGCATTGTTTATTATTATTAGATTGTTAGTTCAAACATGAAATGTGTCCATTCAAGATGTGAAATTCAATTAGAAAGTTGACGTCCCGCTGTGCACGATCACGCTATTAATTAATGAAATAGAAACAGATAAACGAAAGCAAAGAACACGCACGACACAACGCCGATGAACGTTTAAGACATTTTTTTCTCCTGTTAGTTCTTTGGCGCTGCGAGTTTAAAGTGAATGGCACCCTTCGTTCCCTTTCGGGTAAATTGAAAAGAAAGTTAGTCGTGAATGCACGCAGTGAGATAACACGGAGAAGTTCTTTCTTCGGTACGAGTTTAGTCGCTTCTTCTTTGAGCGACAAAGACAGCTGTGCGCACATGCCTCATAAATCCGTCAAATTTCGAATGCAATTTATGGTCTTCTTGTGTCTGCCACGTTTCGGTCGCAATTTAAATGCAATGCACACAAAGATTTTCAGAAACGCTCAACATTTTAGTGCACTTATTGCAAAGAGCGCATAATGCGAGTCAAACCTTGGTGATTATGAGCGTGGAAATTTCGTAAAACGTGCCTTCGAGCATACGCATTATTCGTGCGCGAAGGAATAGAAGGAAGAAAGAAGTGGTTCTTTGTTTTGTTTGTACCTGACGTAAATAACGACGCCGTTGGAGATCAGCCGCTTCCAGCCGACGGGTATTGGCACGGTGGTCATCATCGCTGGGGGCGGCAGCGGCGCACCACTAACTGGCGCATGCGGCGCGCCGCTAACCGCGACCACAACACCGTGCCGCACATTAACAGCACTCGCGGCACTCGTTGCACTCGCGTCCACCGCGTGCTGGGGGTGGTGTTGCTGGTGCTGGTGGTCGTACACCTGCATGAGATTGTTCGGCAGGATGAGCATGCCGTCGTCGGAGACGCTGCTGCAGCTGGACTCGGCTGCCTCCGACCGTACCGAGTCGCAGGATCGCGATGCGTTTTCGCCACCCATTAACACGTAACCCGTTGGCGGCACTGTTTCAACCTGCTGCTGCTGCTGTTGCTGCTGGTGGTGTTGTTGTTGTTGTTGATGATGGTAATCATCTTTAGTCCGCGCGGTCACGTCTTCCACGTACGCACTTTTAGCTTTCGCGTTGAACGGCGGGAATGCCCCTCCGTTCGGGTGCGTTATCACAGCCTGATGATTGGTAAAGTAACCCCCGGACACCGGGGGCTGCGTAAAAGTCTGTTGCGCTTGCTGGTGTTGCAAGCCAAGCAAATGTTGCTGATGTTGCTGTAGTAGCAACTGATTTTGTTGTTGTTGTTGTTTCTCCGAATACATTTTCGGAAGCACCACTTGCGTTTGGTTGAATGCATGCCCATTTTGCGAATGGTGCTGATGCTGTGGTTGCTGTTGAGACATGCCATCACTGCTCGCGTGATGTGGTTGTCCGGCGGCGGTGGCGGCGGCATGGTTTACTGCATACGCCTGTGCAAAGTTATCGTTCGACACGTAAACGACGACATTCTGGACACCGGGGGCCGCCGATAATTCAGGCTTCCCCGCCATAATGCCTGCATATCATCGGCTCACTGATTGAGCCCCGTCTTTTCAATTTCCAATAGATCTGCAACAAGCAATTACCATATCGGCAACTTAGAAAAAAAGAACGTGTGTGAATACCAACATTATTAACACTATTATTATTTTATTCGGGTTGTAAACAGATGGAAAAAATCGAATTGTCGTCGATTTTATAGCTGAAGGTCGTTGGCAGACAATGCATTTGATTGTATTTTCGGTACGAGCGCGAGTTGAATTCAATCACTACGCAAACAACATTTACACAAGAGACGCGCGCGAGCGCTCGCAGGCCTTTGAAGCGCGACCAAGTCAACATTGTAATAAATTTCAATACAAACGACCTATTTATAAGCACCGCATACAATTACTCATCTGAGCTGCTGAATTCGGAACTTGATATTCATCAGGAACGCAAGGCAATTATCAAAATTTAAGCAAGTAGCGCAAGGGACGTCATGTCAACAAAGCAACAAAGTTACTTAAGTCATTTATGGCGCTTGTAAACCCAATGAGTAAATATGTATGCGAAATTCCACAAGATTGTAGTGGTGACTACTGAATTTAATTTTATTGTTGACTAATGAATAAGTGGAATATTTGAGAGTATTACGTTGGTAATAACGTAGTAATTGAACAAACCTGCATGTCTGGTTGTGTTGTTGATTTCCGTTTGCGATTATTACCATCACAAGGCGCTGTTTGAATAATTGCGCGTCGTTTGTCGAAGGAGAAAGCGAATCTTATAGGAAAGAAAATTTTCCTTCGTTATGTAAACGCCGCCGCAGCTGGTTGCAGATGGTTTAAAGAGCTTTCTCAGACACAACACAAGCAACAACACGAATAATGATGATAAATCTCACCGACACGGAACTACGCGCGGTACGGTGAGGTACTCGTCGCACGAGGCACGAATAATCGTTACTTTATCGCAACGATGACGATATATTTATAACAATAAAACGGGGCGCACTTAGTATTGGTGTATTTGTTGCTTCCTTGGATATTCGGGGCCGCGCGCGCACACGCTTGCACACACAACACGCACCACTTGTACGCACGGGCAAGAGGACACACACTACACATACACACACACGCGGAGATTTACAATACACCTCCTTCGGCGGCTCGTAATTGTGTGATTTGTATTATTGTTATTGTTGCTGGCTGTTTGAGGAGAAGGACGCGCGCGCGCGTATCGTTCGGCGATTAATTTCACTGTGAAGCGTAGTGGTTAGGCCGACGCGCACAAAATATGGTTTCCTCTCCGTGCTCGCCGCTCTCTCTCTCTCCGTGTCCCAGAAACCTTTGCGGCCCAACTCGCTCAGCGACACGACGACCGCGACGATTGCGGCTTTCATTTTCCCAGCATGCTTTGCACGGCTGACGAGCACCAGTAGCTTGATCCAAGGGTGGTTTAAGGTCATCGCGACCGTTAACGATCGTTCACGACGGTTACTTCCGTTACCAGTAGCCTCCATTAGCACTCATTGTAGGCAACCAGATGTATACAGTCGCCATTTATTTCTGAACGCGCTGAATAATCCACTGTGATCCTTGGAGCTTATTTGTTCAGTTATAAGGCTCTCTGGAACTTGGGGTTGAAGGGGAAGTGTATGAGAATTGTAGAGTTCTGTATGTCATGTTGAACTTGAGGGTAGAGGATTCAAGATGGCGCTTGTTCACACGGAAATGGGGGTTTTCGCAATGATATTTGCGTAGGTGGTGATGCGGGTGTTGAGGACCAAAACAGACGCTTGCTTTCATTCACCCTTGGTGACTCACATAGTGCGCATCGCTTTAACGTGCATCGCGGTTTCACCCCCTTGCTCGGACAAACGCGCGCGGTAAAAGTTCTATTGCGACTTTATCTCAGAAAGGTGAGTTTTGAGCTGTTAGTTTAATTATGAAATTCGAGTGTAGATTAATTGAATTGATCAAGTTTTGAATGCAAAATATTTGAATTAGATGAAAATGAGGTCGTAAATGATTGTTTAATAGAGTTGTTCAAAGTCTAAATCCAGGCTTAATGCGGGCGGCAGATGGTGGTTGTTTGCGGGTGCGAACAACAAACACCTGAACAGCGAGCAAGTTCACAGCCCATCGATGCTGAAAGACGTAATCTGCATGTCCTCGTAACCTAATTCTCCGGGAGCGCAACACGAGCGATTTACTTAATGCGTGTGCTCGTCGCGCACGGCTCCGGAATAAAATCGAGGCAGCGCGCGATATTTTGCGCGCATTACCTGAGCGTGCGGCAGGCGAGGGGGGGCGGCTAATTGCATTATAGACGACGCAACACGCCAAAGGTCGCGCGCGTCTTTACGAATGGCAGCATCCAATTAGGCACTAATTGACGCTAACAGCATTATCCTGCCGGTTCAGTTTAATGCGGCGTAATTGTGTTTTCCGACTGATTGCTTGATTGCATTCGCAACATGCGTGAATTCAATTGTTTATTTCATTTTGTGACTCACTGAAAACAAAAATAGATTTTTCGTAATGAATAAATTGTGCGCTGGACATAGTAAACTGACCAGGAATCAATCATACAAGACTTTTATTTAAGACTGATTAATTTCCGAACGAAACTTTTATGATTTATTACACGCCACCAGTGCAGTGCGGTGCAAACTTTCCAAACTGAGCGCAAAGTTCACATGTGATCGCAAAACTTTCAACAATTCAATTTGGAATTGTCTTGAATTAAGTTATGAGCAAGTTTTCAAATATTTCAGAAGAAAGGGAAGACGATTATTTTCGTAAACAACAATTATATAGGCCACGCGAAACAATAATGAATTAATTATCGCAACTGCTGCTATAAAATTAAAGCTTCATTGCGAATGGGAAGCCACAAAACGCATAAAGTAAAAGCCACATACAAGTCTGCGGTGTAATTCGAGGCGCCGTTCATGATGTAATTTATTTGTGCGAATGAAGAAATTAAGAAATTAGCAATAAACATGCGATAGTTCTAGAAACGCGTGACTTTTATATGACTTTGAACAAGTGGTGAATTTGCAATTAAACTTTACGGTTTAATGTTTGCACAAAGGATAGAGATTATAGATGATGCTTTTGAAGGGTAGGGGATTGGGTGGTTGGCATCGATACCGGTGATCAATCGTTACGCGTTCTCTTATTATGCAGTAAGCAGCATCAATTTATTTAATATTCTATCATGCTATGCAAAGGGGATGAAGTGTTTACGTATTAAATGCAACAACGCAACCTAACGCAACGTTAGTAGAATTTTATAGTAGTGCGCGCTTTGGTTTCATGCAATTTCCAAAGCTTATTACGTATTACGTATCTTAGTTTGCGACGCTTTGAGGATTAATTACTTTTCAGTGTGCATCATCGACAGGAATTAATCGATTTCTAATGATATCTTCTCGATACGTGCGGATGACATGCATCATTCACTTGCCTGAAATTGATAAGTATCGTAGAATTATACAGGGCGTAATAATAATTTACGCGTAAGACGAAGAAATGTATAAATTTAATTAACCCGTCAGTTAAATTGCTCACGCTGAGGGTAAACAAACATTTTACTGAAGATTACTTACTGGTGATGTTGTTACGAAGCGTATCAAATCGCGTGTAACAACCCAACCATCCGTCAAGCATCCGCCTCCGCCGCCGCCACCGTCACTGTTGCCGCCCATTCATCTATTTACGTAACGCTCGAACGGAAGTAGCGCTGCTTTGCTAGTCTTGGCGGTTTTCCGGCATGAAGAGGCAGCGACGGCGGCGGCAGCGGCATAATACTCTTCCTTTGCGCGCCGTCGGCAGCGGACACATTTCGGCCATCGTCATCATTGCTGTCATCGTCCTCTTCGCAGCGTCTTCCTTCCGTGCAAAGAGAGAAATTCGTCGCGCTCTGAGCGCAGCGCACAGATATAAATTGAATGACACATAGCGCGCGGAGGATTTATGATCGGGAAACATGACGCATTATCTTTGTCCTTTGTCAGCTTCTGCTGCCAACCGAAGAGGAAGCAGAGGTAAATGTCCCATCGTTACCGAATGACCCAATTTTCGAAACGCATCAAATAAATGTCCATGAAAAAAATGCAATCGGAACTTGAATAAAATACGAAATAGATGAAGATATTTTCCGCAATAAGGCAGGCATTACAACAATAAAAAAACAAGAAAAAAATACAACAAGTTGTGCGTAATAAAGAAATGCGACGTGTACGTCGCGTGCGTTGGTGGTTAGGAAGAGGATAAACGGGAATGAAAAGGATGAGGTGCGTGCGCAATCCTAGGCGAAGGCGGGTGTTTGTTGTAGGACTCGAAAGGACTTTGGCGTGAATTCAAAACGAAAATTGGCTGCTTATGTGATTTATGACGACGTTGTTGTTGCTTTGCACAACGCAATTTATGATTGTCTTTCGCCTTTGCGTTTTGTTTTGTTTTTACGCATTCGTGTTTTTTATGTTAGTTTTTATTTCGGTTTGTTCATAAATCCAGCACGTACGTCTTTGATTATTTATTTTGTATGATTTTGTATGAAATTTAAAATGCAATTAACCGCGCTGAAATTTTAAATCGACGTTTGATCTATTTCAAAGCGCACCTGGAATGAAATTTTAATTAAATATACATTTGATGTTAATTGAATTAAATACAAGTTTAAATTAATTTAATTCGACTCGTTTGAGTGGCACATTGTCACAAAGTGGAATGGATGAATTATGTACGGTCGGTGGACATGCAAATGCAATTTGAGGCTGGTTTTGGTGCAATCGGATAATGCATTACCTATTAGTATTTATTGCATTGCCGCCTCCCGTAAGTTATCATATGGGGCAAGATGTCATTGCGATCGATCAGTGTGCCTAGTAGGTATATTAAGGGAAATTACTACCCGGATAGCGAGTGCAATCATGAGCTATGTGAACCATAATCTAGTACTGAGCAGTTGCACTATAATTTTCGGATATCTAGTTCTGTAATTGTATCAAATGCGGAAGGGTTTGGGGGCGACATTGCAATCCTGCTTCACATGTGTTTACGATTAGAAGAAAAGCAAACTTGTTGAGAGCAACTAGTAAACATGTCGAGGTGGAAATTAATATAGGATAAGATATTGGAATCGGGGGAAATTCGGGGCGGTTAAAGGGTGTAAAATTGGAAATCAACTTTGCTAAACGAGGGTTAACATTGCCTTTTTGCAAAGCGGAATATAATTCATCTAAAGTGCGCAGAATGTTCTGGCTGATAGCCATTGGTAAAGGATGAGCGCTTGGGGTGGTAGTAGCCGATGCGACGGCTGTTGGCTGGCAAAAGAGGCAGCAGTGCAAACAAGTCCGTTTTGATGTCGCTCTCATCGATGATGTGTTGGCGTAAAGCGTGTGCATACATACATATTTTACATTAAACACTTTACCAACATGGTCATACAGAGTGTTTCAAGTCAATTGAATATTAAAGATTTAATTGCGATACTGTTAAAGTAAATGCTAGAAAATGATCAAAACGACATAAGAGAGTGATTAAAGATTTGAGGAATATTTG
This sequence comes from Aleochara curtula, assembly GCA_963978815.1. Lineage (NCBI taxonomy): Eukaryota > Metazoa > Arthropoda > Insecta > Coleoptera > Staphylinidae > Aleochara > Aleochara curtula. The sequence goes on along the minus strand of OZ022221.1, from coordinate 7,962,245 downwards.
CGAATTGCGATACACTCAGTGAAGAATATTAAATTCGAAATATCTAGGGAATGTGAGTATTCACGACTTCCTCCATCTGCCTGCTTTTCGGCAGCAGCGGCGAGTTTTTGAGTTTACGCATTTCACATTGCGAGAAGGATAGCCAAGCGCTGTCGAACCTTTCGCGAATATTTTGCAACGCACTCATATTCCCAAGTTGTCGAGTTGACATATGGAGCTCTCGAGCTTATTATGCGCATGTGGGGGCGGCGAGTTCAAGTCCATTACACGATGGAACTATGTTGCATACGCATGCAAAAGCTGCATTTAGCTCATATTTTGCGCGTTGATTACTCGAGTGATTTTTGCATCAGTGCGCTTTAGTGGCCTGGGTTTAGTTTTAACTTCACAGATTATGCATTCGAGTTGAAGAGTTTAATCATTCATTGCTGAAAAACGTAAAGTACATATTAAAAACTGATGGAAAATTCAATTTATTGCAAGAATACATAATATTAAATGGTTGTTAATAGCTGACAAATCTATTAGAAAATTGAATGAAAATATCCGTCACGCAGTTTAATAATTTGTATCCCCATTTCCGAAATGCGGGCGGCGGTAATATTGTATTTATAAGCAGCGCGTGTGAATCTGGAAACTTTATCCCACAAATGGCTTTTGCTTTAATTTCCACACTAACGAGGCGCGTTATCTCCGCGCAGCAATGCGTTGTTTTCGTCGCCCGGAAAAGGTGCGGGAAGCGCAATGCGAACCACTCAACAACAACGCGCATTAACCAGATCTCTGTGCTAGACACATTTTCGCGTTTGCCTATCAATAGGATGCGGTCGGGAATGTGCAAACATGCAACAATGTTGTTGATTGTTCAACTGCTTAATGCGTTGATTACAGTATGGTGGGCGATAGGATATGCCACCCCCTTACGAACTGTTTCGGTGCGCACTCGAGCTTGACGTGAGTTATGTTCCAATTGTTTATGTCGAATCGATAATTTGCAATTAGAGACACCAGAAATGAGGTTGTCCATTGTATGAGAGAGTAATTAGGTTAATGTTTAACTACAACAATTATTATGCGGACCTTAACGAATGAAATTTTTATCAAAATGTATCCATCCTTGAAATAACAAACCGGAAGCTGAAAACAAACGCAAGTAAAAGTATATATTGTCCAAACGCGTTTTGAAAGTGTTTACACAAAGTACACAAAGTACGCACTCCACTTTAAGAATTTACTCTTTTTTTGTTTTTCGTTTTTTACGTCGTGTCATAAGCAAACACTTCAAGTACCTTTACTTACGTGTGGCTTCATTGAAAATTGTTCAAGGATACGAAGGTGGTATAAGTGCTATAAAAATATTTCAACAAAGTATTTAAATAAATATTACGTAAGTGTGTCGTCGTGTTGGGCGGCAACAACATAAAACTGATAAGAAAAAGGGATACGAGGGGTGGATGCGACGAGTAAAATATTCGTATGATGAAGACTAAGACCTTTCGCGTGCGCTGAAATAAAAAGGCAATAAAACGCTGCATCGCCTGGAAGGGGGTGTGCTTCTTGCCGCCTCTGGAATTTTTATGATAAATAACCCATTGTGCGGATGCGCGTACAACTTTTGTTTAATGAAGATAATTTAGGTTTATTCTTCTACGTGATGCACTCGCCTCTTGCTGCGCTGCTCGCTCTCACGCGTTATAAATAATAATTTTTAATTATTTCTTTACGCGTTTAATGAGTTTTTATTAAGACGGACGTTCTCCGAAAGTTTAGCGCAAGTTTCTTTAGGGTTTCAAAGTTTTTTTACATAAATATCATTTACTGCAAGGGAAATGTGAAATATTTTTCAAAATTTTGAGGATAAAAGAAAATATATAGGGTAGTTCATTACATTTTAGGATACGTTATTTGAGTCCAGTTGATGCCATTTCATCCCCTATTTCAACGTACATATTTTGCGATAGGCACGCGCGTTTTCGTATCGAGCATGTGCGCCCTCATCGGCGTGAGGCACATGTGCAGCGAGCCGTCGAAAACATTTATTCTCGAATTTGTTATATGTTCGAACAGATGGATATTCGTCCCTTAGCCGCCGGAGTGCAATAGATCTATCCGAACCTATGCTTCTGCTGCTGTGTGCTGGTTATGGGGGGACGCATCACATCCCCCCTGGTCGGGATTAGATTGTGCGCGAGCGCGTCCCGGATTTCGTTGAATGAATACCAAAGTACGAAATAATCGCCTATTCGTTTTCATAACGCGTTCGACGTTCGACGCATATGGTTATTGCCCCATCGTTTCGCAATATTCGATATTACGTTGTGTCATGCAAGGGAAAAAATGGAAAAATGGAAAATCATTTACATGTTAGGATCGAAAAACTTATTAAGATTAAGAATTATAAAAAAGACTGCAAGAAATAATAATATGACAAAGATTTTTTGTTGGTCTTTGGACGTATTTACTTTGGCACATAGAGCGGAGAGTCCTTTAAGGACGAAGATTATGAAGGTTGCCGTCGATTAATTAACGCTTTTTTGTTACGGTTCTTGTTTTGTTCGTTGTGTTAATTTGCCAATGGCTTTGATTAACGTCGCGTCATTTTAGTAAATGACAGTTTGCGTGCTTGTTTTGCAGCGCTGAAAAAGCGATCCCGTTTCAAGGGTCGTATATGGTTACTGTTATAATGAGTTGATATTTGCATATTTTTTTGTGCTTGCAGGATAACAGCACAATGAGAAATGTTACTATTTAAACGAATGCAAGTCGTTATAATTTTACGTGACTAAACAAAGAGTTAAATTAATAGAATTTCATGCGCAGTGAGTTTATTTGCATAAAGACTAATCAAAAGTTTATAAGAGTTTGAAACTATGCGCACAATGCAGTTGCACTTAAATGAATCTGCACGACGAGGAACTCAATCAAAGCGCATAAGTTTGCTCCTTCACGAGGCGTACAATTTAAAGCCATATTTCTATAAATAAGTCCAAGTCTTGTGCGTGCGCACTTCCTGAAGCGTAGCGAATTTGTAAAGAGTTGAACAAACGTATACGTATAGATAGAGAGCTGTTACAATATCTCACTCGAAACGAAGGAGTGTTGTTTGCGTATAAAATTGAATGAAGCGAGCGCGGTTCTCTTGTCTCCGTGCGACGCGAAATCGCACGTAAAAGGATGACAAGAGACTTCATCGTGTGCGCTGGCAGGGCAGGCAAGGCATGAAATAGGACGTCTTTAGAATTGTGTTCGTTAAGGATGCGCCGGATTGCGACGGCTTTACGCCGACTTGAGAGGATATGTCAATGCATAATACGCCGTCTCAATGCATTTCACTTCACAACTCTACTCTACTTGTTTATTTATTTCTTATTGTCTCCTGTACGTATTGAATCTATGATGAAACCACATTGCCAAGTAGTATTGACGGCATTATATGAAAAGTTTTAGTTTAATTAATCATATTTTTTATTGATTGGTAACATCACTCGTGGCAGCGAGAAAAGCTGTTCTGTACAAAATATGATAATCATAAATAATTAGAAACATAAAAGTGGATAAGAGTCGGTAATTGTTATTTAATGAAACATGAGTTTCTGAAATTCATTATTATAATGATAAAGATAATAACAACCAGCAGGTCATATTCGTAATACAAAAGTGATGTGGAAATTCATATTTGGAAGTGGCGAGAACAAATGGAAATTCGCACTTGTTATGCGCGCAAATAGTTGAATACACATTACACTTGGCGCAAAATTGTATGCGCACTAAACACTCGAAATTTTCACCAACTGTGTTTGCATTCGTTGCGCACTCGCTGCGCTCCACTTTGCTCACAAATTGTAATGAAAATATAATGAAACTGTGCACTGCTGCAATTCGTGTGCGACGAAAAAATATTCACGCTACCGAAAATACGAACAAAGCAATTTTTAATTATAATACGCTTAAAACGACAAACAAAACGCGCGACTTGTCGGGAAGCACGCAATTAAAGTTAAGTCGTACAATTTATAAGTGTCTCTGACGTCGTAATATATTGTCATCGTTAAGCACCCTCGAGAAACAAGAAAGACGAAAAGAAAAATACGAAAATGAGAAGAAAAGGAGAAAAAAACGCACGCCAAATGAAAAATTGCGGAATTCAAATAATGCGCACACATTTTTCTCGTATTTATTTTGTCGCTTTAAGAAAAGTGTGGTGCGGCAAATACTGAACATGCAATACAATATAATGCAATGCTTGGCAATGCACTTGGATGCAGTGCGGTAGCGATCGGCGTGACAATCTAATAAATCTTGCTTTGCTAAAAAGCAAATGGCGACCTTTGCCGCCTCCTTCGTTGCTCGCATTTTGCATATGTTGTTCGCGCGGTTATTCGCATCGCTTTTTCATACTGCGTGGCGGCGCGCAATCGAGCAATGCTGAAATACGAGACGTTTTGCGCATATTGTCACCCGACCGCGATAAAGGGAAAACAAACTGGCGCACGAAAGAACTCGTGCTTCGGGTGGAAATAAAATGAAAACAAAATGTGAGGATGACTTTTGTGTTGCCACCTACAATATATTACAATAACTAGCGACAGGATAAGATAGGGTTGTTTGAGTACGCGGTTATACATTTTTATATTTTACACGAAAATTTGTTAGTTACATCCCTTGAATAGTTGATATAAAGTTTGAAAAGAGTTATGCGTTGATATGAAATGAGATTTTGAAGAGTAATCTGAAGTGCATTTATCAATTTTAGATTGAAATTATGCTTTTAATGATTAGAGCGTATTTAAAATGTAAGTGAATATTTTTTGAAATTGAATTTTAATCCTCACATTAAATTACAATGTTGAGAGTATGAATTTTATCACATTTCTGATTGCTATACTCGTGCATCAGCGTAAGTAACTCGATGTTTAATCACAAGGGTAAGACGCGTGTTGCGAAGCGTGCAATTTTTATCACCGAAATTTATTTTGCTCCTGTTGGAAAGCCTGGAGACCGAGAGACGCCTCATGCTAACTTTGCAGTAAACACTGGCACATTGCCTGTCTGCCCAACGTCTTTTACTCGCTTTTTCTTCCTTCTCGTTTTCCAGTTGCTGTTAGAGTAATGCGTTGCTTGTAGAGTAAAAATAAGGACTCAATGTCCTCGTTGTACATAGAATTCAAGACATCTGTCATGCTCACATAAAATGCAATATTTATTTCGCTTCTTTGAATTCTCTCGATTAAATTTGCGCTATATTTGTTCATATTGTAAAAGTTTAAAACTATTTTCATAGATAAAGCAAAGTTGTCATGCAAAGTAACATTAATTTTAGTTAGCGCAGACATTTTTGTCCACACTTTATCCTCGTTTTACAATGGAAAGCATAATTTGTTGTGAAGTTAATTTTACAAAACTAGAAGTAACGCTTGATTCATATTTCACTTTGATGCATGGCGCGTTATAAAAAAGTTTGAATGAAACTTTTGTGTAATTCTTGTATAATTCTCTCGAGAGTAAAAGAATTAGCTACATAAATAACTAATTTTGTACGCAATTCATATTACAAAGTAGACGTATTAAAAATACTTTGTAACTATCTAGTTAAAACGTTTGCAAATTGCACAAGTTTCTGAATAATTAAATCACCTCAAGTTGAGCAAAGAAATTAAAGTACGCTGCGTATAAAAAAGTTGAATACGTTCATATTTGTATTCTATTGGTACAAAGTATTAAAATTTAAATATCTATTGCACGCCCCGCATTTGCATTTTTATACAATCATAACGCGCACGAATTGCATACTGGTTTCACGTTGTTTAATAACCTAATGGTCAATAAAGTAGGAAATCTGCGCATGCAGCATTCACCGTTCGTAGTATGCAAAATTGCAACACATTTGAACGTGAAAACTTGCTCGTTTCATTGCACGCGCATTGCAATTCAATGGCTTCATAACGAAAGCAATTGCTGTAGGTACGTTTTATTGATAGTTGGATAAACTATAAATGTTCAATACGTACCTACGTACAATATGAAAACCAGGAGATTTATGATAATGATTTATTTCCTCCTACTATTAATTTTTCTTAATTAATGAATGCCACATGTGAATTTAATTAATCATAATCAAATTCTTCAAATCTCTGTTTAAAATGAGCAAGCGAAATGGTAATGTTTCATTCATGTGACATTTGAATAATGAATTATTTACATTCTGCTGGAATTCCGGAAATGAGGGAGTTTTAATTAAATTGAATAAATTCCTATATCAAGCCTACGACGCATTATGGTGACAAGTTCAACAACAATGGCAATTTACAAGTGACACATCTTTCATTCATTTTCCGCTTTTGTTGCGCACTCTTTTTGATGGGCATGTTTGCTTGTTTATTTGTTTGTTTTTTCAATTTAGATAGCTATTTATTTGCGGGTGGTAGATTCGCGTGCGAGGGTTGCATTTGACAGCGTGGCGGGCGTGGGTGAATTCGGAAAAATATTTTAATGAAACATTTGAGATGTAGTAGGTTGCTATATAAATTTGCTGATTCGGTGAACTTTTTCTCATTCCGCGAAAAACATGTTAAAAGGGAAATGTTCGAAAACAAAGAATTAAATGAATAATTAGCAAAGTCATTCAGCAGAAGAAATACATATTACGGCTGAACAATTTCCTGCAATTTATCTCATAAAAATTATTTAACAAAGTAATGCAGCATAATTCTTTGTGTACGCGAAATGAATTATTTACGATTGATAAACGAATTTCTTTTGTACACTAATTGGTGCTGAAGCATAGAAAACTACCCTCAAAGCACTCAGCTACCGTTTGTAACAAGCGCGTACGTTACGCACATGGAATTTCCGCATTCGATGTAATGTTTGACGACCGGAAGCAAAACTCTACGTAAACTAACGTTGCATATTAGAATTTAAAACGCACAAACATGCACGTTGATTATGCGGAAAATGGATGAATATGAGGAAATGTTATTCTGTACTTTGCAAAATACACATTCGCTAGATATTACTTTTTGTTGGCTAACAGCTATTCAAACCGCATATGCCATGTTTTAAAGTTTCGCTGCATTCTTCAAATATTGGTTCAAGTCCAAATTAAATACCAAAAAAAATTCCAAACTTTTGGAATTCAACTTTGAACGAATGACTTTTCCATTTTACTTTCAGAGAGTATCAAGATTTAGCGGAAAATTATGATTGATAAAAAGTTTGAATAATTTTAATTAGTTAATTAGAATGAATAGACGATTAATTCATCTTCATTAAAAGGGTTGGCGTAATCCCCAAGAGGCTTCTCAACGCTGTTTTTCTCTCCATCCCTTTACGCCCACTACTAATTGCTTTTTTATCGCGTCCGGCGAGCGCACCGCTCTTATTGTTTTCTTATCATAGGCGCGCGACGCGTTTGCGCCACATCAATTTTAATTATGCGATTAATTACTTTGGAATCACGCGAACGGCCCGCCGCGCTCGCTGATTCAAAATAATCTTGTAATCGTTTAATCCCGGAGTAAATTACAAAGGCAAAAACAGTATACGCAAGCAAGCGCATTCTATGCGGACGTCCTTTTCTCCCTCCCGGGAGGGATTCGTAAGTATCAGTTGGGACTATCCGGGAGTCGATGGGATGTGTGCGTATTACGAGCGAAATTGCTATGTTTTCTAGCCGTTAGGACCTCGATTACTATTAGTATGCTGAAAGCAACAAAGGGTTGCGAAACTAAATTCAACAAAATATTCACGCGATATTAATTTTAATATTCACTCTATTGTTAACATTTTATTTGTGTTATTTAGTCCTTTTTCGTTAAAGGATTCTTTATATCCCTCGGGATAGAGAACGAGGCGGGCAATCGAGTGATAAAAGCAAATTGTGCGCCCATCGCTTGATCTCTCTGCAAAGTAGTTTTAAATAGAGAAGTAACTGACATTTCCAAGCAATTGCCAGTAGGACTTTCGGCAGTCAGCTGCGCCTCGAACATTTCAAGACGAGATGGCTTTCTTGTTCTTACCACTTGTTCTTTTTCCTAGCGTTTATCCTGGCATTATCCTTTCAAAGAGATAAAAGCATCTAACTATTTCGTAATCTTTTTGCTACTTTTATTGTTTTTAAATGAAGTCATAGGGTGTACCAAAATAATTAATAATTAATTAAACCAACATTGGTAATGATCAATGGGTTAAAAAGGGCTTAAGGGGTAATCCTTCATTTTGAATACTACTCTTTTCTTGTTTTTGTTAATAAAGCATTGTCTGTGCTTTGAATAGAAGAGGCATTGATTCAGTGAAGCCGCGTGCGTTTTGAACAATTCATCCTTCACATTCTTCATGTCCTTCACGTCCTTCACGTCCTTCACGTCGCTGAAGGGACTTGCGCTTTCACGTCAACTGGTGAATTGTTGGCGGCTGGGGTTCAGTGAGCGCGTGGGCATTGCATTGCATTTATTCGAGTGTCGTTTCCGTTCTTCCTTGACGTTCGGGTGGCGAGCAGGCGAACGGCGAGTGAGCACGGGGTCTATTTAAAAGGTGATTTTTCATGAGGCGTCCCTTTTCATGTCGCGCACGCGTCCTGCTTTTTAAACCGCTTTTTCCGCATGATATATGCGCCTCTGACTTTTATTCTTTCGACTCATTTATAACATTTTGCAACAGCGAGTGTGTTTCGCAAAAATCAGAAATCAGGATGATTTCGCATTCGTTTAATTGAATTGAATTTAATTAAGAAAACACTTGAATAATTCAAGTAGGTGTGCGCTATTCACACGCTCTTCTTCCTTCTTGGTTCTTGATTCATTTATTTACCTGCCTTTCGCAAGGAGAGATAGGAGAGAAGAGAAGCACGTAATCCTGAAATGTATAGAGTCCCAGGAATAATCGCATAGAGTGCCGAATTCTCGGTGAACGTAATCAAGTCTGTCGATGGACCACCTCAGAGCAATTTCCTAATTCCATTTCGGCTGTTGTTGTTCACGGGGTGTTTTCGCGCACGCTGAAATTCAGCGCGCAATTCGCAAGATCCTTGAGGAGACGTTCCTTATATTTTGCGTATGAGCGCCATGCACCATAAATGAAGGCATGTTAATGGCCATTATAGTGAGATTGCGAATATCTTGAAAGCGCGTGTGCGAAGCGATTTCGGGATGCGCATTTGCATATTCCAGGTGCATTCGCTGCTGGATTACGTGCAACGTCGGGATTAATTAAATTGCGTTCATAAATTTTGCGGATACACTATTCGGCGTCTATCTGCAATCGGAAGCATGCACTTTGCTCATATTTTTACATTTTATTTCCGCATTCGCTGTTTCTGCAATTCGCGCTAATTTTTAATGCGGGGGCGAATTGTTTGCGGTCAAACCGGGAATTTGTGGAATTATTTATCATTATTAAAATGATTTAAATAACGGGAATAACATAATTATTATTTCACTAATTGATGTTATGGTTGTTTTCATTTTTATAAATAACTACATTGAGTAAATACGTCCGAAAATAATTTTAATATTATTTTATTTAGTGAAATTAATTCAAATTCGGAAATATTGAAATAATACCAATTTATGGAATAAGACAAAGTGGGAATTACTTATTTATAAAACATTCCGCGAGAGAAATATAAATATAAATTCAGCAGGCCGAAATTAACCGCAAAGTTAATTTGTACGAATACGGAGGCGGCTGCAAATGCGAAAACAGTGTAATTTGTCACGAGATGAATATTTCATCATCTTTATCAAATTTTCATCTTGTGTCAATCTTGGCTGTCGTATCTTTTCGCAATTACTTTCAATTCTCCTGTTCGCTCGCGGAGACCAGACGGCGACAACCGTTTTGCGACAGCTGCAGAGCCAACTTCTTCAAAGCAAAAGCAATAAAAAGCAGGCATTGCTTAATCATCCCATTTATCCCAAGAATATTTATAGAAATCGCCATTCATTCTTTTCGAATTCGTTTTCATTCGTTCTTCTCCACTTTTTGTATCGCAGAATGCATATTTTATTCAACATCTTTTTATTATACCATGCCACGCTATTTTATTCCTTCCACAAGAAAACCTCTAAGAGTTTTAAATACAGCGAAGAAGTTGACAAAAAGCAGGTTGAAAAGTTTAAGCAGTTAGTAGGACTTTAGCTCAACTTTTTTCAAAGTTTCGAATGAAAATTGCTTAAACAGCACAAACAATGCCTGCAATCTCCAAAATCAATTATCTCACTATTTACTTGTATGAAATAAAAACGCACGTTGAATACGTCGCCGATGCGTTCCAGTAATGATGCGGTATTGAAAAGTTTAATTAATATTTATCGTAAATAACGAGGAACAATGCGGGTTGTTTAATTAATCAGAAAGTTCAATATTCCATCAAGCGCTTGTACGCGATCAGTTAAAACTTTGCTTGCTGATTTGTTTGTGCACATTTCGGTGGTGTGTCGTTAGCGACTGATTTGCCGCCCGCATTAAATTTCCCTTCATAAATTATCACTTTTCGTCCAACTCACTCGCTCACCACTTTGGAAATACTCGTTTAGCTGAACCAAATGATATATCAAGATCGCTTTTAGAGTAATTGCAATTAATTTAATATGTAGGTAAATATTCATTTTACGTCGGTCCGAATTTGATACGGTTGAATTTATTTACACTGTAAATACATTCAAATAAGTATAATAACATACACAATTGCAATTTTAATTAAACCTCCAACAATAAACAATTAATACGCATGGCAATTGTTTTATTAATTTTATATTATTTACATTATTTGTGATGCTCAATTTTAATGCATCATTAAAAGTTTGTAATTAATTAGAGAATGCCACAAATTTCTATGCAATAGGCAACTTTAAAATCGGGAACAAACGGTGTACGTGTACATGAACAATGCATGTGTGTCAGTGAGAGTGCTGCACGCGATTTTTGCATTTCTGGGCTTATCAGCTCTATGAAATTTTTGCTATGTAGTGCTCTCGTCTATAGTAACATGTGCTTCGCTCGTAGTCTCGCGGTAAATTAAGGTAATCAACGCATTCTTCAAGCTGAAATTTTAGAGGTACGTTTGCTAATAAGTTAATTCTTTACGTGTACGTTTTTTCCGCGTTCAAATCGGTTAAATTTTGTGTATTTGGTAATACAACTTTTGGTGCATCGATTTTAGGTTACTATTTATTGGCAATCCAACATTTGGATTCTTGGTTATTAAACATCGATTAGCCAATTGAAGTAATGGTTATTCTTTGATTACTATTGACAATTACACGAGAATGTAATACAACGTTTGGATAGTTAATATAAGGGTAAGGTTTGCGCTAGGTATCTTGAACAAGGTTAACGTAATGTAGGCATCGAGTACACGTAATATTCGCATCGAGAGTCTTTATGGACATACGTATTTAATTTGCGCATAACAATTTACGGCAGCATCACAAGGAAGCTAATGATTTATAATAATGAAAACGAGGTAGATATATTGTATGATATTAGCGTTTACGGTAACATAATTGCTGATACTTCAGCATAGGTTGGTATATGAGTTGCGGCAAACGAAGATAAGCAAAGACGAGATCCTTCTTGTCTTATCTCGAACAATCAAAGTAAGTGAACCGCTGTGCGTCGAAAGTATTGGCAATAGTAAGTGTGTCACACAGATTGAGGTTACTTTGGATGTGTTGGGCAGTATGTGTAGAGCACACATGAACAATGGATAATTTCATTCGCTTTATGTTGCTCGTTAGCAATTGAATTATGATAAGCAATAATTACCAATTCAACGTATTGTTACCTACGTTAGTTTAAAAAAGAAGGCAACGCACAACGTATTGAACTAATGAGCTAGGCTAATTTGTGATTTTGATAAGAAAGCATTGACTCTTGAGATTATTATATTCGAGCAACGTAGATACTTTGCTGATAACAAATGCACTAATGTGCAATGAAATAAGTGTAATCTCAACGTATTTCTAATGCTCTTTGCTTGCAGCTTGTTTCATAAAGTCACCTTGATGTACGTATATTGTATCTTAGCTCTTTGTTGGCATTCTATTTGACTATCATAATTAATTTCGATTGAAGCACATGAAGCAAAAACACCAGAGTAAATATTTCCAAACAAACGTGGAAATTCATTGTTCATTTGAAATTGTTGATGGTTTATTCCCATTTTGATTGATACATTATTCTACATTTAACTAATGGAATAAATCGTAAAATAAATAAACAACGCATTGGAGATGCTAAACGCTTGCATTTGAGTCAAATAAAGCACATTATTGACAACATATTAGAACGTAATTGCTGCTCGAGAGTGGAGGTTTTAATTAAACTAAACCTGAAATAATTAGTGACGAATAGTTGATTATACATTGGGATGTATCGGCATGTAATTACGCTGATAATGTGCTCATTCATTACAAATGCAAAGTTCCAGTTAATTACAAATACGTTACCGAATTAATAGCTAAATCAGCTGACAATTTGTGTTCCAATGAATATTCTATTTATATTAGAGAATTAATCAATTGCAAGCCCGTAAAGTGTAAATACTTTTATTAACTTTTAGAATGAATTGAGGGTTTAACGTACTCATTAGTAAAAAATTGCGATTATGATTAGAATTTAATTAGTTGAAGTATAATTAGTAGACGTAAATTTTGTATTGATTTGTTCCAGGTACTAATTGGGCATTTAATAGCGAGAATCTTAAGCATGAAGTGCGGCATTGCGTTGGCGGCATGCCTTCTTTTCGTGGTAATTGCGTCGGAGCGAAGCTTCGTCGACACAGCGCCAACATCGGGAGTGTCGGCGGCAGGAGCGGAGGCGGCTCAACTGACTGGCGCTGATGGCACATCAACAGCGTCATCCACTCAACAAGGTAATTACATTTAGTACTCTCTTACTCTCTCTTTCTCTCTTTTGCGTCATACATCTTGCGAGCTCTTCACGTTTTCCCTGTGATCATCATCGTTCTTCCGCCTCGCTTATTGCGAAACGTGCGCGGAAAACGCGATTTCCAAATGCGGTTTGCTATTAATTTCACAAACATATAGGTGTATAACTACCATGCTATTTTTCCGCATTTGCTTAGGTAACAATTGAAGTTTATACATTTTCACCTGGAAATGTGATAATTGGGTATTTACGCTGAATATTTATTCATTTAATCAACCACCGAAGCGGACAAAAAGTCGTGCGAATTAATAATGAGCATTTCACATTTTTAATTAATATTGATGTGAAAATTAATAAGACTTGTTTCACTTTGTTGTCTCTCGTTGAAAAATTTAATAATGTTCAAACGACATTACTCGGTTACGTCGAGAAAAACCAATTACGGAAATTGAAGACGAATATTCCGAGTACTTTTTTTCGGAGTGTATGAACGAAATTCCATCAGATATTGGAAGGAATTCAACGCTTCGAGTGCACACTTTGTTAGGAATATTATGGGGGGAAAAGCGACCGAACGTTGTTCTGGATTCCCAGGCGTTTGTGGAATTTTAAACTTGACTTTTGCACTTTTTTTTATATTGCTATTTAATTAACTGCTTTAATTTTAAATGAAATTATTTCCTCTCTTAAGGGAAATGGTAAAACTTTTAATTCTACAAGTTGTTATTTAACAGTGAAGCGGAATATTTAAAAATTCATAGAAAGAGGACATAACGCGGTATTAAATATTTATTTAAGCATAATTTACGAGCAACATAAAATATTTATCTATCAGTTTTTTAATTTTGTTTGCGTATTATTTCCAGCAATTTTCATAAAAATTGTCATACGCGCATTTTATACGATTATTTACGGTATCATAATAATGAAATGTTTATTTATCGAAAAACGATAGAGTGACATAAACTCCTTATAAACACAATAACAATAACTGCAATAATTCATTCGGGTTTGTTTTTCGATCGTAATACTTTTAATTAAATTAGAAACACGTTGCGCGGTACTCTATTTAATGAACAATTATTGCAATGCGGCAATTTCACAAATGCGTAGGCGTATGACGGGGGGGGCGCAAGTCGAAAAATTCGGGATCGTGTAACAGTTGGCTGTCATTGCCGCCCCCGCACTTGTTAAAGTTGTTTTAATATCGTTTGTTGTTTGTTTGTTTGTTTGCTGGCTCGTTTGTCTGCACCTTGCTGGCTGGCGAGAGATTACACGCGGTGAGGGGGAGGGTGGGAAGGAAGGAAGCGTGTAAGATGGCGCGAACACAGAATGCAAATGGAAACGAAACGCACGACAGTTTTCCCGGTTTCACTTGTTTTCCTGTTTGCTTGTTTTGCGCCCAAGCAACTTTTGCGCGGTGATTATGCATAAAGTAGCGTGTAAATTACCACCTCGCAGAGGAATTACAGTAAGGCACTTAGCAATATTAATTTTTTAAAAGCAGGATAATACAAAGCGCGTGTGATAATAATGTGAAGTTTGCAAGCGATAAACAATGCATTAGGAATTTAATACGGCGAGAAATTTGCAACATTATAAATTCACCCCTGGAGTTTATTTAGTTAAATTTGAAGCGCGTTTAGCAAACTCTAAAAGCACTACAGATAGATGCGCAGTCTGTGTCCCGGGTGAAGTTAAAGTATCTAATAACTGGAGACAATAGACCCTGATGGGGATGACGGTGCGAAGGTGGTGCATTCTCCTTGATATTATATAGGTATGCCAGTATGCGTTCACGACGAAGACGTCGTTATTGCGGGAGGGATGGGGAGAGATGGTGGCGCATTGAATGCAGCTGTTGAAACGACGGCGGCGCCATCGTCCTCGCGCATCGTGTACAGTATCATTAAGTAGGGGATAATAGGGCAAGTTCCGGGGCCGCTTCGAATTGCTGGATAATGAATGCACGACGTGCTCTTTACGCAAACGGCCCTCTCTTGAACCTAGGCAGCCGCCAGCCTGCGCTCTTCATGCGTATTACATTCTTAATACCATCTACTTTCCCTTGGAAAATGCCATTCTATCCTTGCCATGTTATTTCTAAGGTGCGCCAAAGCTGCATCTCGTTTTCGTCCTTGTTATTTCATCCGGTAACTAAATATTTTCAAGATATGCATCTTATAACTCCCGCAATGCGTTCCCGGAATCATTATACTCGTTAATCGCTCTTGCAACCCGAAACTTGCTGTAGTTTAATGATTATTCTTCAATATAACGCTTGGCGGGCAGATAATGAACTTTGCAACTGCACTAGGAACTCTTCAAAGTTAGTCCTTGGGGAGTTCATGCGAGAATTGTGTTTAAGCCACCGGAGTTGTTTAAATTAACACGCGGAAAGATTTACGGTGATTTATTCAATTGATACCTACATGAAATTTCGGTATTAGGCTATTTGTTTTCTGTTGTTGATTAAATTTTTAAGCAATTAATCTTGGGAGACGTTAACGAGTTGCAAGCATGACCCGAACAGACATTTCGTAACCTCATGACATCCCGACTAAAAGGGGTAATGGGCGAACATCTCGGGTTTCAAGAAATTATCCTGAATGTCAGATCGCTCGCAAGTTAATTACAAGCTCAATTTTGCTACTGAAACTTTGCCATGCAACCCCTTCATGAAGGTTATCGCTACAAATAGTTGTTATCAGTCATTACAGAGCTGGATGTAATTTTGTATGGTAAAGAAGGAGCACTTTAATTATGCAATTTCATTAAGGGAATTTTTATAGTGTTGTAATCCTTTAAGAAGATTTAAATTTCGCTGCGAATTTCATTTTAATGCGGTACTGTGCGTAATTTTTTTATAGACCGGATTGACTTAATACCCCGCTTGAGTGCCGAATCGTGTCGGAAATGCGGCATCTACTTTTCCTTTTACCAACCACTTGCTGTGAAATGTAAGAAGGTAATCGGCGTATTTGAGAACTTCCCTTACAATGTAAATCAAGTTTAAAAGGGCAAATCAATAAGTCAAACGTATGACTAGAAAATCAATAAGATTTATTTACGTGGCGTAAACATTGATGGTATTCATAAAGTAAGTGAATTAACTGTTTTTAGTTTTATAATCAGTGCGTTCACAGTCACTGCGCACGTTTGCCATGTTTACCGCATGCATTTATTCAGGTTCAGTGTTAATAAAGTAATGCGAAAACACTGCGCGTTACAAAGTCGTAAATGCGCTGATAAGCACCTCGTAAAAATGCTGTTTGCCGCCTCCCCGAATCGCCGCCGCCACGATATTGACAAGCGATATGAGGTTTCATGAAATTTTATAAATTATTTCAGAGTTTGCGCTGAATTCCCTTTTAAGGGTGAAATCTAGGTTGGAATTTCATTATAAAGTTCTTTGTACCATACAAAATCACAAATGGGCTCGTTAAAAATTTATAATATTATTTATAAATAAGTAAGTAAAGTTGAAAAGTTAAAAGTTGAAAAGATTAAGTATCAAGACTTTGAAAGTTTGATTTATTAAAGTTGCATCGACATTTTCCGCGCTTTTCGCGCACGTTTTCCGCGTTTCGTTCGACGCTAGAGCAAATAAAATGCAAACACATGGAGTTGGCGAAGAAATAGAAAATCATTGAAGAATAGAGTTGAATCGCGTCTTTTTTACAACGCGCCCGGATTAAACGCGTAAATAAAATGCAGCCAAATTGAAAAAGAATCGAATGTGCGCTCTGTTGGCACCCAATACGCTTTGAAAGCGACGTCGGCGGCGGCGGTGGCGGCGCCACGACTAACACAACGCCCCGGCCCGCCGTTCGCACAGCATTTCGCACTATAAAAACAAGTCCTTCGTAGTTTTCGTATCGCGTTTGAAGCTTTTTCGATTCGTACAATTGAATCGCGAGCTAGATTCAAGAGTCAAATTCAATTTATTCTTCCCTTCCGTACATGAACAGCAGACCTTTTTTGGGGTAGTTTGCTAGTATGATGGTGAATAGTTTTAGTTTCTCTTGTACCCGCTGATAATGTTTAAATAACATTACTTTTTTTTGCCAATTAGTAGGTACCTACAATTCAGAATAGAGAAACCTTTTGATTTGACATTTGCCCAACGCAAAGTCACGTAATTAGACGACTTTGATGATTCACTAATTGGATCAGCGTAAAAAAGCGTAAACCACGAGAAAGAGAGCACGAGGTGCTTGAAAAGGAATTCAGGATAGTGGGGTTGGCAAAATACAATTCCCATTCGACATTTGGACATTGTGTCAGTTGGCTTGCCACCCTTAGCGTGCGCTGATGACGTCAATAAGCTCTTTCTCTTTTTTCAAAACCCCCGTTCATCCTTTTACTCTATTAGAACTTTTTTGATCCAGCGCGTTTGCTTTTTGTAATCCTTTTTCCTTATGGATATATTTATCGTGTGGCTGGTGAAATTCTAGTAGGGCACGAATACGTGCATGATCCTTTACGCGCAAAAAAATAGGACTAGGACACTGATGAAAGGAAACAAAGGATAATTCGTTTTTTTCTTCGCGTTTAATAAGCGTATTTTTCTCTGATTATCGTACAACTAGCGAACGTGCTGATCAATAGTTGCGTTCTAATTTAAGCTTTCTTTATCGAGCAGGCGAATGATGTGGAAAGTGAGGAAACGTGTAAATTAAGCTGCTTTTTCCGCTTTCCACGCGAATTTAAAAGGTCAAGGTGGCGCAAGGTTATTTTATAATAAGTTGTTTACTACGTTTCAATTCTGCATGCAATTTTACATACTGAATTATGCATGCTGCGTGTTGACTAGTAATTAATGAATAATAATTTACGCATTTTGAAATAGGAGATTAATTCCAATAAATCATAAATTAATTCATGAATCTGCTGCGATCGGCAGTGTTCTTCAAATGTACGAATTGCTGATGCAAATTTACAAATGGAAAAGCGGTAAAGTGAATTAAAACGAGCGCCGAAATAAGCTCAAATGAATGATGAGAATATTCTGGAGCGAGTCGAAAATGACAGATTGGTTTAATTGACTTTTCATCCTTTGCGGGTGCGATTGCTATCTTTTTCTTGCAGCCATAGCTGCTAGCGGATGCAATAATCCAATCAAATGTGTCTGGAACGTCTGGCACATTTATCGAATTAATCCAATGTAAATTTTGATTGGTTTGAGTGAAATTGGCAATTTTTAAAATTGACAATTATTGAATTAATTTTAGAGTACGTAGAAATCATTATTTTTATAAGGGTTGTTTTTAAAGTGCGAGCAATATCTCAATTTCATTGTCATTCTCTTGAAGTGTAGAGTTGAAGGGTCGATTCGGTTGTAATAAGCACAATTATTGAGGCTAATGCAATTCTGACTGAGCTCATCGACTCGCTTCTCAAGGATGTTCTCGCACATTTTGTCCTTGCTCCTTGCCGCCGCCGCCCCCGAACCGCCAGCGTTCGCATGCTTTGCGTTGAGCAAACGTGTTTGCCTTTTGGCAAGTTCACATCTTGTCGACCTTTCTTATCACCGCAAGTTAATAATGCCACGGATGGCAAGCATCTCGTTTGCTCTCCGGCGCGCCCTTGCGATGCGAATACAAATTGCACATCACGCTGAAATTTAATTAAAACCTCAATAAATTCGGGCCGCAACATTCGCGCGTTTTGAAAAATTCATGATCTCTCCAGCGTGGAATTTTTGTTGATGCGCTCTCCTTCATTCCGCTGCACGCGCGCGCGTATTTGATTAATGGGAAAAGTTGCGCGAGACTTTTTATTCGCCTGCTCTATTTTTAATCGGCCATTATGCAATGCCCTGCTGTGATTAAGTTGTACGCGCGTAATAATTGAAAAGTGATTCACGACCCTGCAGGCGCTGCGCTCGCTTTTTTCTTGAGTAATTAGAAAAGTTTGTGCATTGCACATTTATTCATTTCTTGGCTCATTCAAGTCGTTTCCTACTTCCAAATGAAAATGCGCTAAAACCATTTACATTTTTTATTTCATTCGTGAAATCTTTATTTTTCGGGCAAAACACCTGGTAAATATTTCATTAATCTTGAATTCATTGAATTTTTCTTTGGGAAATTCGAAAGCTTTATTTTGGTACAATATTTTAATGGATATTTTATTAGAAAACGTGCTTTTAATTTATATTTTTGTATTTCGATCAAGTATCCGGATACTAAAAATAGAAACTCATCAATATCGTATAAATAAAACGAACATTCAATTAACTCAATAAATGACGGAGTTGTTCAATATCGCGATCGTGATAGACAAGATATCATTGTTTGATCATCTTTATCAGATATCGTAACGTCTACTTCGTTATGATTTTTTTGCCATTGTTGATCATGTATACGCGTGGAACATGTTTATAAAGCCGCCCAATATAAAACTTGCACTGACGTGCTCGGAATACCAGTGGAACATAAATAATACAAATATCGCCGCCCTCGTTGTACACAATTGAAGAAGAGAAGGCAAAAATAACCGCGGAAAATCAACAATCATTTTCGTTGTACAATATCACTCGAAAATTTACAAATTTCGTTATTTATTTACGTCCATCTCTATTTGCTTCAAGTACATCTCTAGCTTTTTCATTCAATAGAGTTTTGTGACCTTTTGAAGTATTTTTTGCCCACTTGTTTATTTAAAGATTAAAGCCCGTATGTGCTTTAATCGGATATTTGCTCTTGATAGCTAGATTTGGACTATGAATAGGGGTTGAAAGAATTGATAATTTAGATTCGGTGTTTAAATATATATCAAAAATTTAAATTTTCCACTTGACCACTTCTTAACGAAAAATGTGCATCCCTCAATCATAATTTATTTTGCTCGACTTATGACGTGAATCATAAATCTAATCTTAATTTATTCATCTTTTCCCATTCGTAAACGCATTCATCCTCTGCCTTTCACATATCTGCTTCCGGTGCGGCTGAAAACCTCTCCGTGGAGAAAAAGCGAGTTTAACAAGGAGCAATTCTATGTCGTATCCTCGGACCCCGAGTGGATTGGACGAGGCTTCTTGGAAGTCCTTGCAAGTGCTTTCGCGTCCTCATTCAGAACCCTTTTCAACTCCTTTGCGCATTCGTTTTCAGTGCCTTGTTTCCTATTTCATTTTTTATACTTTTCCCCTTTTTGACTTTTGCGCCAAGCGCCTTGAATAAATATATATTACGAAAAATACACTTAGGAAAATATGCGTTCATAAAACTGACGTCGCGTGTTATATGCGTAAAAGGGAAAAATGCAAAGAAGTAAGGGAAATATTTTAGTTTGGTATTACATTCTTTGCTCGTCGTATAGTTGACTGCATTGTGGCTACTTGCTTGACGCGAGCGCACCAGTGCTCACAACTCGAAACGAGTTTTCTTCCTGTTTTCCTTCGTTCCGGCTAGGGCAAAACGGATATTTTATTTTATGACAAGGAAGGAGGAGGGTAGTTTTCATGCGCATCCCCAATATGCACAGTCAGCCAAGTTGAAGAAACAAATGGTTCATGAAAAATTGAACAACAAATTGATCATAGAAATATTATTTACGAATTAAATAGGAAATGAATATTATTGCAGATTCGAAGAATTCATGCAAATTATTTGCCTTCAATAATAAATGCGCTGCTTTTAGATTTCTATATGAAGGACACATAAATAATAAATTTATGGAAATTTAATAACGAAATCAAAGCCAAATGGAGCAACGACTTTTGCGAAAATCTTGCTTGGCCAACAAAATAAAAGCACAAAACGTAATGAAACGAACACTGAACTCTTCTTCAAATATATCTCTTCTCAATATCGATTTTATTATTACCCACATTCATTTCGTTTCGTTTCATTTCGTTCCGTTTTGGCAACTGCACTTTGTTCGACTTTTTTTTTTGGCTTCGCATTGATTTTCCGCATTTTCAACGCAAATTAACTTTTCCTATATGAAATCACGATTCTTTTATTATGAAACTTTTTTCTACGTAATCTGTATTTTATCTTTTTTATTTGCCGGCGAGGAAACAGAAAAAAATGAACAAAAAAGTTTTGATTTATTATTAAATTTCCACTGCGCGAAAAATATTAATACATTGGTGAATTTGAATTGCGCACCACTCTGTATATGAAAAATGAGTGTGGTTTAGTGGAGTTTGAGGGTCGAGGGTTGAGGTATCTTTGAAACTTTGCATTCGCAGACTTTTGTAGGTACTAAAGATGAATACGAGAAAACAGAAAGAAGATTGTTGCACTTCGTTCTTCATTTTGTTGAATGCGGCGGCAAACTTTTGTAATATTTGACATTTTCCAATCTCTCTTCTTCTTCTTTGCTAAGTCTTGTTCTTGGACTATTCCTCACTTTCACGGCCCGTTGCCGTTTGTCTGTAAAAGTTGGCCGCTCGTTTTTGATTCTTCAATCTCCTCACTTTGCGCAGACAATATGAAGAAAGTTTGAGAGTTTCGTTTCCGGACAAATTTTGATTTCTCAATTATTGTACATTGATCTGCACTTATCTTACTTCGAAATTCTTTTGCTTTTGTATTTCGATAAATCAATTATTCTATTTGAGTTAAATAATTGCTTTCTATATTATTTCTAAATAACGAAAGTAATTACGTCAAATTTCGGTGAACGGAAACTGGATTAAATTAAATAAAGCGTATTTATGAATTAATTTGAAATGATTAACATTTAAATTGAAAAATAATACGTAAATTAAATTCAATATTTAATTTGCGCGAAACGGAAGGGAAATGATAAAATGAGTGGAGGTATTTGATTAAGTTTTGTAAAGCCACGAATCGATTTAAAAGCTTTTAAACACCCTTCTTCCACTATTTGGGTAATTTCGGCCGATCTATTCAGCCATTACTCTCTCTCCGCTCGCCCTCCTGATGAGGTGAATGGTGCAATTACTTGTTCGCCGCACAAATGCGGTCATCATCAAGTTCCGGTCGCACATCGTTCTTCACTTAGCGACAGTTTCGTTCGCATGCGAAATCTTAAATAATGCGCACACGCCATTTGCTTCACACTCGTGCAATTTCCGTATTCGCTTTTCGCCGTGTGTTCACGAGCAACGACAGCGATCAATCTTCGAATTGCTGTGCACTCGCTGGACTCGAATCAATTGCGGGTCGTCGCGGTTATTTTTTTAACTTTTTACAAGCGCGCACGACGAGTTTGGTTGACGTGCACTATTATTACACAGAGATGTGCAATTACATCCGAACAATAGGTATACGTTTTGTATTTTTTGTCCTCAAAAGGACTATAAAGGACATCACACAAATAGTATGCGGAATATTGTGCCAGAAGGGTCATGATAGGGGTTCAGTTGAAGATGCATTGACAGTTTTAGCTCAAAAAGAATAAGCAGGAAGCATCAATAAGTACCATAACACATGATATGACAAATAAACATAAAGAAATGAATTGATTTAAATTAAAAACTCTCGAGAAAGTAATTAAATATTTCTAAGAGGATTGGAAGAAAAAGTTGAATCAAATCACTACTAAAGTTTGAGTAATTCGAGGTAATATTAGTTATAAGGATGGGAGGTCGGATGGGGGGTACCCCCGTTCGGCTTCGATCACCGAAAAAGTTGTAATGGTAAATCCAATACCTCAATCTTTAGTAGTGTTTTCGTGAGTGTTCTTCTTCTTCCGATCTTCAAGAAGTGGTGAGCCAAGGACTAGCAGGTAAAAATAATTTGAGGACTAGAATTTTGCTTGAAATTTATATTTTAGGTGAACCGCATGTAGAAAATAACATTATCCACACTTTATTTTTGTGTTAAAAGCCGGATTTGGCGGACGTTTGCTGTACATTTACCGTACACATCGCGCTGGGGAATTTCCGTGACACATATGCATTCTGACAGTTTTGCAGCGCTATTATCACAGTCCTGGCACATTTCATCCACGCGCTGCCCCAGCTAAAAATGCACGCGGTGGTGAGTGTTGTGCCATTCGCGCACGCGCGCGTTTGCACAAACTGTTTCGGGTTATATTGGGTGTGAAAGCGCTTTTTATTCGGTGCGACTTTCACGCAAGTCGTTCCTCTTGCTTTTCCTACTCTTCCTGACGTTGTTCTCTGGATTTTCCATGTGTGCTTTTGCAATAAAGCCGCGGGTTACCGCACTTGAATTGCAAGCAACGCAAACGTAAAGTGTGAGGGTGAATCTACTAGGTATGAGTCTGATTTTTAAAAAACAGGGAAGAAAACATTTTTTAGAAAAGAATTTTTCGTAATTTTTCTCCAACTGAAAAAGGACTTTGACTTCCAGCATATTGAGTTAGTTTGAGTTACTTTACTTTGATTTCCATGCAGCTGCTGCTGTTTGCCGTGGAGGAAAGAAGTTCTGTTAAAATGTAAACTACTTTAGCCACGTTGCATTTGCAACACATTTTTCCAGGGCAGGAAGAATTCAAAGGAATCTAATTTGCACTTATTTACTTGTTGTTGCTCCTGCACTGGCGCAATTCAGCAAAAAAGGGTTGCTCTGCTATCTTTTGTATTTTATGGTAATTGTTCGCACTGGGTGTTTGTGTAACACCAGCAAGCCCAATGCAAATTTATCTCCTTCGCGTATATTCGCGTTCGTTCGTTCGTTGATCCTGAATTCATTCCAAGGCTTTAATACACGTCCCGCTGGAAATGCACGAATCCCGCAGGAATTGCACTATGGTCGTAGGAAAATAAAATAATGCAACCATCCGTTATGTAAACCTCTCTTGAATGCAAAGAGAGCGAAAAAAATCGTGAGCGAAAACATTGCAACCGTGATTTTTACTTTACGTTTGCAAATCTAGCAAACGCTGAGAACTAACCGGAACCTGAAAGTTTTCCTCGGCACATTTTGCATTACAAACAAATTCAGTTCGTATGGCGCACATCATCGAAATGTCTGATGTGTGTATGAATGGCAAATCGAGAAAAGTTTACCGCTGTGGGAATTTCCAAACGATTTTCCCGCGCTGCCGTTCGATTTCGCACTTTGGCACTACGTTTGCGAGCTGAAGTGGTGCACAGTGCGCCGAGGGAGTTGCGTGATTGTTAGGGAAATATAGAACGGATATATTTATGCGTGCAGGGTGAGAAAAGAAAAAGCGCGAGAAATCGTGGGGTGTGGAGGTGGAATAGTTGTGACCGGGCACGTATGGCATGCATACGTATGTGACACGAATGAAAAAAGGGGATGCGGGGAAAATGTATAAATTGCGTCTATATTTCGTATTCAAATGATGTCTTCAGGGTACGCGTCTGCGCCATATCGCGTCGTCATCATTGTGAGACCGGATACGTCCTGAGAAAGGCTTCTTCCTGTTTTTCCTATTATCTTCATCCTTCAGCTCTTCGCTATGCTTCACCCATTTTACACTATTACTTTAGAAAAAGTTCCTTACTGCTAATAGAAGTGAAATTTTGAATTATGTTGAACACAGAAACATCATAAATAAATATATCTATGGGTATTTATTATTCAGCAAGTTTGAAATAATAAAATAACATTTGTTACAGTCAAACAAAACATAAACTCTGTAAATTATTAAGCACGAAACACTCACATTGGAAATAATTCATAATTTCATTTCAACCACTCGGAATAGTCACAAAACTATTAATTAATTTATGTTCTCATCCCCCGGACAAAACTACTATCGCAATTGAATTTTCTATGAGGATAACAAAATATTATATAATTAATTCAAAAGTTACATCGGGAAATGAATGAAACGCCCTGTTTGTCTCACAAACAAATTGCAAACTTTGAACAACAATAACAAAAAAAAAGGCAAACTGTGAAAATGTCAGTTACGTTAGCATGTAACACATTTTGGTGGAAATTCGGTGAGGGTGTTATCATCACGTTTTGAATACAATACATGCCATTGTTGGAATTTTAATTAATTTTCAACATTTTTGATTGACACATTACGATTGCAATAACCGCGCGAGTATTTTTTTTATGTTATTGCATAAAACAGAATTTATATTTTTAAATTTTTATTATTTGCTTAGGCTTTTTTATGATTTTAATTTACGACTGTTTTCCTGATTAAATATGTTTTATTCGTTTTGTTTGCTATATCTTTCATTTTTTTCTGATTTATTTGCCCGTTTTGATTTTCATTTATTGATGGTTATTTACTTTGTTTGCGCATTTTTATTTGTATGATTTTTCGTAAATTCTACTTTATTTATTTCTCTCTCGTTTTTTATTAACATTTATTGCGCCACGAAAAAAACGCCGCCCCCTTTCTTCTTATTTTTATTCAAGCCAGTTGTATGCGATTCTTATCATTTTTTCATCGAGTATCTCGATAGCAAAGACACTAACCTTGCTCTTTATTGTTTCCAGGTTCCCCAGAGATCGTTCCAGAGACATTGGTAAGTCTTCACAATGCATACTAATCGAGCACTTTCGCCTACTTTTTTTTTGGCGCTCGTCTTCTGCTTCTGTCGTTTGGCAGTTGCCGAATTCCATATTCTATTCTTAGATTCGCACTTTTTCACCTCGCGCACGTATTCGCCCTTTTCGTATGAAGATGAAGACACTTTTAACGCGTAAAAAAACACATTTGCTTCCATTTAAGCTTCTCATCAAACATTCGCGACGTTTCACGACGCTTTGATTCAAACAACGAGGCGTATCAAAAACCCCTACTCAAAGATTTTATTAGCATACAGATGTTCCATCAATATTTTATCACTCGAATATTTTACATACTTATTCAAGTTGGGATACAAGAAATACGTTGTTGTCTTAAATTATGAATTCAATTTGGAACTTTTAAACTTTCTATAATAAGATTTCATTACGCACGCAAGACTGAAGATATTTTAATATTAAATTTATTTAATACGAGAACAAACAGGAGAGGAACACTAAAGAATCTTATTCACCTCTTTATTTGGTATTTCTGGAGCACGTTAGATATTCCAAGGTATTTAATTCGAATCCAATTTCTGTTGGCAAACTTCAAACGAAGCTTGCGTTTCATGCTGAACTGCTTCGCTCAGTTGCTCTAGTTTCGCATCGAAGAAAGCAAGAGAGATATTGAGTTACTCTGCTCCTTGCATTTCCTTTTACTTCCAGCTTGATGAAAGCCCGAGCGCGCGGAACATTCCAATGTATTTTAATATTAAAAGTCCTCGCGCGGAATTTGAGAACAATTTATTCCAGATGGAGATTTAAGCAGTGATAATGAAAAAATCACATTGTTCATCAATATTATTATTAAGTCAATCGTCGATAATGTTAATTGATTCGATGAAGCTGAAATCCTCAGTTTTAAGTGCGTGCAAATACGCATTATCCCGTTTTGATATGGTAATCATTTGCTGACTTTTCGGTTGAAAGCTTTTACTCGTCTGAAACGCAAACGCAGCCGTCTAGGGAGCAGCATAAATGCGGCGGGTAGTGCTTTTAATTGATCGTCCTTCGAGTCCTTTTTCGCTCCGGGTATTAAGTGCCTCTTTTCAGCCATACTCGAACAATTACGTGTTCTTATATCACAGTGAGTATTGGTATGGGGTGTTTTGGTGGCGCTTTGATCCATTTTCTCAATGCATTATTTGTGTAAACAAGAATAGGCAATTAGCAATAATGGGTAATTAGCGCTGCATTAAATTGAACGAGAATAATTAACCTATTTATGAACGTATGAATTTCATGTCACTCATCAAAATCAATCTAATTGTTATTAATAATCGGTAGTAATTCAATGCTAAAAGCAATTTATTGTGCATAAATCTTGAATGTTCATAAATCAATCTGAAATACGTCGACTACTGATCCAGAGGATGAGCACTCAATACAAGGATAACGACATGTTCTAAGCGAATTGCAAAGCCACTTACAAGTTTAATTCCCACAGCCCAAAATCCGCTTGAAGCTCAACGAACTTGCGAATTATAATAATCTTGAGAATTTGAAAACTTTCAAGCATTTCAAATTTATTCCTTTGTCCAAATTTTCACAAATTAATTTATGAAATCGGATTTATCACATTTTAATGCATTCATGATCCTTTATTTACAAAAGTAATTGAATTTCTTACATTGTTTAATATGCAAAACAACTTTCCATTTGGCTTTCTTGTTATAAAATATTCAGAAAGTATAATAGAGTCAACATAATACTAAAAGGATTCCTTCAACGTTCTTGAAACTTTTCTAATAGTCACCATCATTTTTCAGTGATATGCAAGTCCAAACTTTTCGCATACTTACTCCTCATACAAGAAACGCGCAAACTTTTCTTCATATTACATCCACCCCATTGAGTATTTCATCGCATAATTGCATTTTTCTCATTTAAATATGATGGATAGTTCTTTAACATTATTTACATGGTTTAGCTTGTGGACGCAGGTTGAGGTTGAAATCAATACTTTCCACCCAATTAAAAACATAATAAATTATTATAATACGCTTGCTGATTACACGATGTAATTATCCTGCTCTCTGGAGTGCACATCCGCTCCGTGGATTAAATTCCTGCTGGTGCACTCCTTTCTCGTACATTAATCGCGTCTCCCGTGACGGCACAGTGATCGTGACGTAATGAATTCAGAGTTTCCCGTTTCAAGCAAGCGCACAGATGAGGCAAGTAGAACAGGAGCAGAGAGAGTGTATCACTCTGTGTGCGAGGGTGTGGGGTGCACAAAGCACGCTTCGAGTGTCCGAATTTCTAACAAAGGTCAGACCAAGGTGGGCCGTGCTCTCGCTTGTGAATAGGTGTATTATAAAGTTAGACGATGCATTAAATTCGCCCTGTCCGGCTATCGAGTGTCCATTAAACTTTGGTTTACCGAAGCTATCGAACGCGCGTGCACACGATTTGCGCCCGAACCGCTATAAATCATTTCTTTGTGCGCTCCCTCAGCGTAGAACCTCGTTTTGCACTATTAGTGTACAAGCATTTCGCCTACAGCGAACAACAATTCGAACAAAACATCATCAATTTCATATGTCCTGTAAACAACGAATACAATAATTCAATTCGAACTGTTAGGGATTATGAAGAACATCTGTTATTTGCGTTACGCATCAGCGGAAGCGCAGATTATAAGTGAATTATGAAACTAGAAATTATTTTTAAAATAGGTTCATTACAGCTTCTTAAAACTGTAATGCAAACGCTATAAAGCACATCGTAGTTGTATCTAAAAATTAATTAATTCAAAGAGTAATCCAATCATCTTACTTTCAAGTTAAATTTCAATTATCGCGCGGGCTTTGGATGATGAAGAACTTTATCTTTCAGACTTTATATATCGTGATCTATGTAAAGAAATTTAATGAGATTTAGCGATATGATAAGAAATTTAATACTCTTTTTGTATGTGGAAGAATTCTTTAAATATCTTTATTAGTTTTGGAGATATTAGCAAAAGTATCAACTCATAATTTCGGCATTTATAGAAACGTCCTTAGTACTTGTTCCAGGCTAAAAATTAAAATTCCCATAACTTTAAAAGTTATAAAGCGATTTGAATGATTTAAAAACACTAAGACTGTTTAGACGTTATCACGATATATTGATTGCCCATTTAGTAGAAATTTTGCCTCTACTTGTGAAAATAAGGATAAAGTACCGTGATTAACGCCTAGAAACTACTTAATGGCATTGAAATATAATTTGTTTTTCATTACACGTATCGTTTGATCAACGTATTTATTTTTTTCTACGAGCGAACAAAGCAAATTTCCATCGTTTGAAGGCATCTATTTTTCCACCATTCTTCTATTTTTTGCTGAAACAAACAGCTCCGCACAATATATCAAATTATTTGTGCTCGTTGAACTGCGAAGCTTCGCAATTACTTTTAAAATTAACGAGCGCATTCTATAAATTTATTAATGCAGCCTTTTGCGAGCGCACGTGCAGAAGCAAATAAACATTATTTATCTTCGCCGATGGCGGACACGGGAAGCGCGGAAAATGCACATCGCTAGTTTTTCACGATGTGCGAAATCAATATTGTCAAAAATAGCGGGCGCACGCCGCATCGATAAATAAATGTTATTGTTTGTTGGGCTAGGATGTGAATCGTAAAACTTTAAATTGTTACCGATCATCCATAAATCAATGAATCAGGCCTGGATTTCTAAATTTATGTGCGCATTTTTACTGTTACGGTACGGAATAAAATTAAAGAGGCTTCGTGGAGATAAACCTCTTCAATAAATGGGCGAACGTAAATCCGGTACTGCAAGAACTATTTATTTACGGGTGGTGAGTGTGCGAAACTACCACGAACAGAGTAGGTAATGCGTGCGTGGGTGTGTGGGTGAACGTACGTAGTTTATTATTTATGAGATTAGGAAACATTGGCGCTTGCGATGCGCAATAAAATCCTGATAAATTAATTCCAATTATACGCGAATCACCTTTCCGTGCGTAATAACAGTAAAAATTCAGACAGATATAAATCGCACTCTACTTTAACTTTCTATACCAGCGTTCTACATTCCCGTTTCTTTCTGATAGCGTGGGATGAATCTAGCTCGTTTTAACACTGCACCAAAGTGCCTTTATAAATTTTATTAACAGTGATTTATCTACTCGCAACGCACACACATATTGCGCATAACTCTCAATCAAAGCACATTTACTCTCTGCTTGTATTACGCTCTTAGTTTTATTCCAATCGTGTTTTGCTGCATCGATGAAATTTCATTCAGTCACATCATGAAATCAAATAGTTTATCGCCAAATAATTTGTCAATTTTATACATTTCATCAAATATTAATGTACATAAATTTATAATCAAGCACCTAGAATGGAAATTGACAAAATTTATTTTGTTCAAGTTTAATTGCAATTTCTTTTAAAAAAAGCAATTTCATTTTATTCGATTTAATTGCATTTTATACAATTTGCGACGTAAACAATAATTTTATAGAATTTCCAGAGAAATAATAATCTTTCTCTTTGCAGGACGCAAACGTTCGCGAATTGGAAAGCTTGAAGCAATCAATCGGTGAGTGATTTTCAATCTAAATCCACATTTTCTCTGCCATCTCCTTCAAAATCCTGCAATCACACCAACAACTATCATTTCCGCGCAGTGAAAACCACATCGCCATTATCCTGTTCTTTTGCTACGTTTACTTTTCATTCACTTCGCATCCGCGACTGCCTTCTCGCAGTACTTTTATTCCGCCATCAGTCGCGAGTTTCGCTCGATCTCAGCCGCCTCCTGACGTTGAGCGATAAATCTGCAAGAATAACAAATAACGCACGTATCATATTCCCGTCCAGGATTAGGCTATATCCTCGACAAACTGCCTTGAGGATTATAAAGAAAGCAACAATGCCATCACAATCAACAATGAGCAGTAGCATCATCGGCTAATATTTTCTTCTTCTGCCATAATAAAAATGTTTTTACTTTTATTCAGTATTTACGTTCATCTTCAGCGAGCAGGAAGAGCATTTGCGAGAATCGCAAACATGTTTTAACTTTTTGTTTCTAATCCTGTGTTTGGTTTGCAGGGAAAACTTTGGAAATGATGAAAAGCCATTCGGCCGTATACAGCAACGTTAACGGACACAAGGAAACTCATTCGGATACACGCGCTGAAGGTGAGTTTCAATTTAAGTCGTCTTGTTCTTCGCTTTTCTAGAGTGTCTTTAATCAAAGGAAGAGCCTTCAAGTTGAATCTCAATACAAGTAGCACTCTACTCCACCTTTAGACCTATCTAACATTTTAAATGCAGTACAAAACACTCGAGTTTTGCATAAATATTTCGTAGTTTGCTCGTTTAAGAATAAGTTGCGCTTTGTTCGTGGCGGCTTGATTCTCTCCAGACCGAAGAACATTTATATTGGAGCAGAGAGCCGCTTACGATGAACAAACATTGAGCGGGATTTACTCGCAGTAAACACACGAAAAGGGTTCTCGACTTTATTCTTCTTTTACCTTCATCATTCAGACGCGGACTTACAGTCGACCAGACTTGTTGGGTCGGTTCGAATGTGCGCAAAAGGGAAATGAAGCATCTTACACAAAGCACCCGCAGCGTTGGGGAAAGCGCGCTCGAAAAAAGTTTTAATTCCAGGAGAGAGGAGGAAGAGGTTTTCGCACGCGCGTTGATCGATCGTTTCGCGTATGTAACAAATACAGAGCAACGAGTTTGCAACGTGAATGTGGTGGCCAAAGTATATTTGCCAACACGTGTCTTTTATCACTTGCTGAACGTGCAATCGCATACTAACTTCTTCGATTTACTCCAGGCGCCCCGTGTGTTTCTCTGATGGACTTGTTCAGTTAGTTTCAATTAAGACCAAACGAGTACGAAAAGTTACGAATTACGAATACGTTGAATTTATGTGCATATCAGCCACGTTATTAATGAAATTTCCTATTATGCAAAACGTCAGCGACCCGGAAGACTCGCATGATACCGAAGCAGTGAGAGTGTGTTTAAGAGCTCCTAAGCAAGCATTGATGGTTTGCGGAAACCGTCTAACATTATACAGCGTGCAAACAACAACGACAATTGAGTATATGCGACGAATGCTCAACAATGCGTGTTTAGTATTATCTTGTCAGGCCCGCTTCCAGCCGAGTTTTCCGCTTTCTGAAGCAGTTTTAAGCAAGCTGCAACTGCAAAACTGCACCCGGATAGTATAAAACGCAATCGCACGGAAGCTGCAGATTATAACGGAAACGAATGTCAACAATCTTTGTATTACATTGCATCCACCTTGCTGCTGTTTACCCAGTTATTTTGGCATTGTGGATTAACACAAATACTTTTATATTTCAGTCAAGGAAAATGGACAGCTGGTGGCTGGATTAGGGCAGCGAATAAATGCAAATGCGGAAAACGGTGATCAGCTCCGTGGTAACATTCGCACTGAGATCGACATCCCCGAGCAGAATATTCACCAGTCGAGCGTGCAACGTTTGGTTCCAATGCCCGACGAAAATCAGCAGCAGTACAATGAGAAACGTACGTTTGGTTCTGCTGGTGAAAACGTTGAGAATGGCGCCAACACTGTAAGTAAAAGGCTCGCCCATAATTCATTTCCATTGCACATAACCCGTCTGGCTTACTGCTGCTTCACCTGCGACTTAAGAATGAGAAATGTGCATATTCCACTATCTCAGGATTAATATGCTTTATATGCACAAGCTTCATGCCCTCCCGTTGCTGATTGAATATTTCATACAAGTTGCACCCATTGTTTCACACAACAAAGCCCCATTTATTATGATTTCACCACCATACTTCCAAATTAGTTATTTTCTTATTTGCGTAAGTTTCATTACGCGTTTGTTTATGTTTCTATTTTCTATTGAGTTTTGTTTTTAGTTATTTTCTTTTGTACCTGTCAAGAGCACACACAATTGGGAATTCAATTTGCAATTTGTTGGGACATTTGATTACATTCGACCCCCCTTCACGTGAAAGGGCGGCAGTCATACAAATTGACACTCGATTGCAATGCGCATATTTGGTTTGCAGTTGGCGGAAAAGTTCGCCGGTACGCAGTACTCGGCGATGGATATGGCCGACTACGTGTTCTGGACAGGCGACGAAAAGGGCGTCACGCTTGCTATCGAGGAGTTCCTGCAGGCAGGATTAGTAAGTAGTGCTCTATCCGAAGCATGTGCATCCGTTGAGAGTGCAAATTGCATTTCAATGCATGCGATCGGCGAATGCCAATTCGACGTCCTCTCTCACCCGTTTCGTTATTCAATATACATAAATAGTGCAACGTTTCAATCGACCAAATACTGCCGCCGACGCGTTCGATCTATTTGGTCTTTTATTATTAATTTCTAATTTCCCAGCGTCGTAGTATACTCGCGTCCACTTTGTAAACTTTATTTGAAACGCATTTAACATCAATTTATTCGGCCAAAAGGGTGAAACGCGTTGCACATAGAGGAAACTTATGGTAATTCAGTTTCGAATGTTGCGAATGTTGTAATTTGAAAGCAGCACCTGCGGGCATTGTATTCGATTCCGTTACGAATTTGGGAATAAATTGCGTTTTCCCTTCGTGCCTCTTTGAAACGCCTAAATAAACATGTAGGTAATTTGATCGAAATTTAAATTGCTCGCTCGTTTAAGTGGCTATATTAATAAATTCGGATGGCACATGTGCTAACACCACGAATATTCGATGATAATCTAATGAATTCTGGGCGCTGGATATAAATCGTCGCGAATGGGACCAGTTGCGGTGCTGGATGAGCATTGAAGACATGGGAAAATGTGAACATTTATAAGCTAGCTGTATTCCAGGCTGAAACCCTCTGGTGCAAGGTTTCTCATCTCGAAGCCGTAAAGAACGCGCCGCAAATGACACGTTTACGAGCTCATTCCCGGCGACATTTAGGGCGCCACACTTTCTGCGAATTAATTGCAATCGCCGGCGCAAAGTTCGCCGTTAAAGCGTCAACGCGTTTTCTGGAACACGGGAATGAAAATATATCAGCCTTAGCGTGTTTCAACCTTTACGAAGAATATTGACATTTTTATTGCCACGCCGCAGACGAAGAACTTGATAAAAAAACGGGGTGGAGCGGCGAACTTATTAAATTTTCCGCACGAAATTGGGTCACAAATTATATTAGTTTCAAATTGACGTTTAAATCGATGTTTTTAAAGTGTTCTCCAGCATTTCCAGGACGTGTTTTCATATAAAACTATCAGCTCATATTACTTTAGAGAGGATAACTAGAAATACGTTGGAGTTGAAGATAAATCAGATGATAAATCTCGGTTAGAAGTAGCAGGAAGATTGTTATTACACCTTGTAGTTTGTGCTCGAGTTAGGAACTTACTGGTAGAAGTAATTTTCGTCTTAATCCGAAAGCGCACTTTAAAAATGTCGCTACTAAACTCTGCGATGTATTAGAGAGTGGATTTTGACTTTTTCGTTTTCTAGATGAGCCGCGAGGAAGCCATCGCCTTCTTGCAAGAAATCAAATACAACTTGGACTATCTGCAGAGCCATTACGCGGCGCAACTTGGATTGAACGCGAGGGATCGTTCGAAGGTAAATTATGTTCCATTCCAACTTGGCTCGTATATTCCCCATTCCTTTGCCTCCTACGGCAGGGAAGTTGTGTGCGCATGGCGCACTCGGGTATTGTACAAGAGTGCACTAAAACACTTCCATAAAGCGCCAGGACCAACCTCGAAAGTGGGGCATAGTTGAACTCACACGGTTACAGATAGCAATGAACCACCAGCGCTGTTCAGTTTGGCAGAGGCAAACAATATTGCCCTTTATTAAAATACATAATACCCGTGTTAAAGCGCCAATTACATAATTCAAGCAATAGGACCAGGGCCATCTGCACACGAGAACGACGATGTGCGCGCGCCGAGTATGTGAGTGCATTATTAAAGTGCAGAATGGAACTTCATATCGCAATCGGCATACATCTTCACCCGCATTTGAATCTTTAAACGTCCAATTCCAACATGCGAAGCGCAAGTAAATGAGCGCTGGGGCCGAACTGGCTTTCAATGCATAAACATCCGTGTGCGCCCATTGTAAATGCGCCCTTTCGCAAAAATGCATCCGTATTTCAGCGACGAGAAGACAGCCTGAATTACCCGGGAGTGCTTTTAAGCTGTATGCGCTCGCAACATAAACTTCTGTTTTGTACGTTTTTATTTCCGTCGTGTTCGTCGTCGACGTCCGCGCCGTTCTCATCCTCCTTCGCCGCGGCGCCAAGCGAACAACCGTCAAATGCGGTTGCGTTCCCATTTTATTTATTCGTTTCGCATTTCGCATTGCGCGTTTATACAGTGAATGAATGCGCAACTCCGCATCCCGTATCCAAACCGAACATTTCTATGCAGCCAGCAGCGTGTGTGCGAAACTTGAAGCCGCAAAGCGTTCACAAAGTCTGCGGCTGTTTGAGCTTCATTTAAAATTCGAAATCACTTAGCCGACTTTATAAAAGTCGAATGCATCGTCGGCCCGGATTTTGCCGCCAATGTTTGGCGCGTGTACACGACAGGGAAAATTTGCGCGTATAATCTGGCGGATAATAAGGGAGCGACGGGAAACGCAGCAGCAACCGTCCCTATTCTTCTCCCCGGCCGAAGAAATGCGGCGGAAAGTTTGCGTTTGATTAAATCACGTGGGCGCGCGCGCGGCGCGAAACTCACGCTATTTGTTTGCGCGCGCGCTCGCTTATTCAGTCAATTTCGCTCATCCGGTCGTTGTTCTACCATCTATTCCCGCTTCCTTTATTTGCAACTCGGAAAAACTCTCATTAAAATATTCATGTATTTCCCCACCCGTCGTAAATACAACTTTATGGCACGATACGAGATCGCGATAATAACGAACGATAATGCATTCGCGCCATCTTCATCCTTGTCATTCTTCGGTTGATGTTGGTCGGGATGAAATCGATGAAAGTTTTTACAACTACTCGACTTGTACGGACATGCAGTTCGACAAGTTTGCCAGTAGCCATAACATGGACAATAGGGGCGTAAAAATGCTTGTATACATTTCAGGAATAGCACTCATATTTGGCGATAAAATTTTGGGCTGCACTGACATGATAAAGACGAATTCACCGCATAAAAATCGGATTGCGAGTGCTATGAATATTAACGCGGTCTGTTCGCTGCGAAGAGAGGCGGCAAATTGCAGGGCAGGTATGCGAGGCGGCGCAACGCTTCAATTAAAATTCGATTCGATTTCTAGCTTTTTCATTCGTCGTTTTATTACAAGTTTTAATTGCTTTTCGCGCGTCTGGCTCAGCAACCGCAGTCGGCACTCAATCATTGCGTGGGCGTTGCTTTTGTTAAGAAGAAACAGCATCATGATGATTATCACTAACGCCAACTCAAACGCAAATAAAGACATTTGTGCGTTTTCCATTTTCCACACTTTGCTATACCAAACACTTTTTCAATACGGTCGGCGAGGCGGTATGCTTATTCCATGAATTTATGCATCTCAATTTTATCGAGTTTTTAACGTGGATTTGTAAACAAACGAACGCAAATTCTACTTAAAATTTTAATTATTCAGGCGCCTTCCAAAAACACTTGAACAAAACAAACATCGTTTGCATCACGGAAAACAAAAAGCCTTTAAGCTTCTTTGCGAAATGTATTAATATTTAATATTGTAGCAAAACAGCGAGAATATCGCCAAACAATTAATGAAGTCCAAGCAAGCAATAGAGCAGCTCCAACAGCAACAATTACAAATCCAACAACAACAGCAAATGGTGCGACCAGAATTGAAGAACAACTTTGACATCACTAACTTGAGATATCAACCAAACAAGAAGAGCTCACAGTATGAGATTCAGTCGAAGGGTGAGTGTTGTTACTAAACTTTGTCGATATTTTACGTGCGCGTTTCAGTCTTCAGCGTCTTCATACACTAATAGCCTATTTGCGTGAGCGTTATTCAGGTATTTTGCCTAACTGGAGTTGCGTCTTCAAGGAGACGACTTCTTCCAGCGTTCTTCGCCTTTATTGCACACTCATAATCATCACGCTTTGCTTATCTACATCGTAATCGTCGGTGATTACGTTGCTTAACGAGTTCTCACACCTTCCCTCGCGATATAAGTACCTAAATTTCCTGCTTCTAATATTGTTTATTACATTCCAAGAGTGTGAATGACTCTTGAATAAATATCATTCACTCTTTATTGGATATCAACATCATAAATTCATATTTATTATATTAATAGCATTGCAGTCGTCGAAATTTTTGAGGTAATTAAATTGCTCAGGCAAAATTCCATTTAAAATCATTTACTTGCGAATAAATTTCGTGCTAAAAATAGAGATATCACGAAATGCACTCAACGAATGAAAAATCCCCTCGGTTGAGTGCGCACGGAAAAAAGTGAACGTGAAGAGATTTCGCGCGTTTCGTATTATATCACAGCAGCGCGTGCACATCACAATATATGATCGCAATTTTTTGCAGCATTTGATCATCATTTATTCGATGAGAAATCACATTTTCAATCCGGCGCTCTTGCATACGATCTATTTTTAGTCATAATAGAATAACCGGCGCTATGAATAAATTTATTTCCACACGCGCGCGCGCGCGTCGCGCACTTGATAAATATCGAGAGCGCGAGTGTTATGCATTCATTTTATGCGTTAACATAATTGCTTTTGTCTTCATGGAAAATTCTGTTATTTTCGCGACGCGCTGCTAGATCCAATATAAATTTTATTGACAACATTACGGGAACACCGCTGCGAATACATAAAATTCAATTAAGCTGGATGTGACAGCCTTCGAGAGTGACGCGCATTAGCGTTATTCGCTCATTGTCATCTTTCCATCACGGGCATGTTATGCGTGCATTATGCAATTAGGCAATCGATACGATTCCACATAACATTCCGCATGTTGGAAATGCGCAAATGTTCAAGATATTTTCTCTTGTCAACAAGCGCTCCGTGGCGCTGACGCAATTTGCTCTCGATTCTTGCGTGTCTTCTGCGTCTAGGTAGCCAAGGAGATAAATTAATCCCATCACGTAACATTTTTATT
The DNA here is from genome assembly GCA_963978815.1 of Aleochara curtula. Taxonomy (NCBI): domain Eukaryota; kingdom Metazoa; phylum Arthropoda; class Insecta; order Coleoptera; family Staphylinidae; genus Aleochara; species Aleochara curtula. The sequence continues at coordinate 7,924,807 of OZ022221.1, read as the reverse complement.
GCCCTCTAAAGCATCGCCATCAGGTGAACAAATGACACATCAAGCAGCGATAATAGACGTTAAAACGGCCACCGCAAATGCGCGTGTTGTTTTATTCAAAACCTGCAAAAGGAATACTCAAAAACATTTAGCTATTACCAGAGTTGTTGATTTAATTGAAATTCAGCGAACCAACATTGCCGTTCAATTCGTATTTCTACTTTGGTGATTGAATAAACTTCTCATTTTGCTTTGCGGTTCATCTGGAAAATTGCTCACCGTAATTTTTCCAATCGCAATTTCTTGCCGTAATTCAATGTTCGTACTGCGCGCTCTGATATTGCTACATTGAGAAGCAATAATGCGATAACGTCGTTGCGCCAGCCTCAATTTAGTTGGAAAATTGATACCGTTTCGTCTAGTTTTAAAGCAGTCTCGCATTTTTCTTTCACGTGTCTGAATAGCACACAGATATAATATTTACTTTATCTGCCAACGCTTTTCTCATTTTCCTTCCTTTCATATAATCTCTAATTTTGTTGTAATAAGAGTTTCTATACATCATCGAAGGTTTTATATCATTTCGAAGAATGTGACTTCATATTGATGAGAAATTTTTATTGTAGAATCAGACTTGTCGAAATTAATGGATCAAGCTAGTCAACAGCAACAGTTTGATGAAGAATACGACGAACTATTGGAGCGCCTGAGGGTGGCCGACTTCCTTTACACGGAATACTCCCTCGAGGAAGTAATATACCAGTTAGCAAAAGTTATGTTCACTCAAAGTCTAACACGTGGAAGTTCGGAAGCACAGCAGGCTTTGCAGAAATTTACCACATTCCTTGAGACGGAGGCGAACCAGGGTCACATATCAAGAGCTCTTGAGAAGAAAGTATTAGGTTCGTATATAGTATTACACATGCGTGTTTTGCGCACGCATTATTCCCTATTTTACAAACTATTTTTTTATGGGACTAATGAAATACGCCAGTCCTGTTCAACAAAATGTGTAAAATTTGTTGAATAAGTATTTCATTTGCGCCGTTGAGACCCTAGATCCCAGCTGGTAGTACAAGAACCCTGTAATACACTAGGGAATAACGGCCGACCGGTGTTTTAAATTATCCCAAAAGTCTAACAATTCCGCCCCGAATTGGGATTCCGGTGTGCCCGCCTTCGTGTGCGTTTTGTGTGTGCATCAGGACGATAAATTATTTTACAAGTTTGTTTTTCTACGATTCTTTTCTCTCGTACGTTTTTCACATCGAATTGCTAGCAAAGGAACAGGACATAATGGCACCATAAAAAGTGATTTACACATGCTCATACACACCACAGCAAACGCATATTTTTCACATGCGCCCCATTAAAAATAACTGCGTGTAGCTAGAGATGCGCAAAATTGGAGCGAGCTCGTATTACACATAGATTAGAACCAATAGAAATTTGCATAAAGCCCCCGAAAACAGAAGCTAATTAAATAATGTTTGTAGACGTGCTCATTGCTTCATTGAGTGACACCTTGGGGGAGCATCCAGAGCTCCAAGCGATCGACCCCTACGCACGTAACAGCGACAGACAAAACGTATTGCGACAGATCGTACAAATGATCCCTAAGGAGAAGGAGATGCAGGACCAGCTCGTTGATATCCAATTAAAAGACGAGCGCCGCATTCCGCTTGCCACTTTGGCCAAGTACAAAACGATGCAAACAAATCGAAACGACCCTCCCAGGAAGTAAACACTTATTCCATTCATCCGCATAGGAGATATGTGTTTACTAATATCTATATTATTTGATTTTCCTATCATATTAAAATGCGAAGGGGGTATCAATACGTTTATTCTATTCTCGTTATTTACTTGGATGTGTACTTCTCTTTTAGTGAGCCATAATCATTCTAGTTTATGGATGGATACAGTAAATAATTTATTTACCACACTATATCATGCAGTTAATAACTAGAATAAGATTAAAAACAAAAAGTCTGGAATAGGATATAAGATGCGCTGCTGATGGTGAAATTGCAAAGCATGCAAATGATGATCTCCAATCTTAAGGCCCTTCAGGTTTGCATCTTCTTATTAATATACTGTATGTTAGGACAACTTTACCTAACTTATACTAATGATGTATTAATGTTATCGAGAACTAACTAACAACCAATCTAAATGATATCAAATATTCCCGTTACTAACCAACTAATTAAAAACTTCTATATCTGACACTCTCCGAACGGAGTTGGACCATCAGGGGAATACTTTACATTTTAATGCAATTGCAACATTTAATTTGCATATTATATTTATACGAAATGAATATTAAATGGTGCAGCAAAATGTAAATGTGTAAAAAGTATAAAATGTAATGTACAATATACATACATAACAAAAATATTCATATATTAACCATACTAACAATATCCCATTTCTATAATAATTGATAATAACACATAAATCATTTTCAGTTAACATTGGCCATTCCTTGGTAGCAGATGATATCCTGAGAGACATCAACCAGTCTCAATTCCTCATTTGCAGGGAGAAATAAAATTGTTCCAGACTTGCAGACAACGTCGTCTTGGGTATGTGCATATCCCCGAATGAAGATGATAATACTGGCTACAGAACGTTTGATTAAAGCCATATTTTGGTCCTTTGGTACATTAATAGCAGCGACAGCAAAATCGGGTACAGGTGGGCGAAATATTGATGTATATTCATCCTCAACCACAGGTTTAAATATTGTATCCTCAGCAGATGCGCCTCTATAGTTGAGCATTGCACAAAGTGTTTCGACATCTTTGTATTTAGGTGTTAATCCTGCTCTCACAACATTGTCTGATGATGCCATGCATTCAACGCAATCTGCAAAAATAAGATATTGAATTATCATTCAACATAAATTAATTGATAGCCATACCCCCTTCAATATAAGCGTGGGGCTCATTGGCCCCTAAATAGATAGCTTCACCAGGTTTAAGATTTAATATATTAAAAAATAATGGTCCAAAGCATCCAACATCATTTGGAAATTGATCATGCAACTTAAGAATGAGCTGATTAATCTCAGCAAGTTGCTTATTGGATCCTTTTGGATTTTTCTTAATCTTTGCAAGCAGAACACCCAAAGTCTCTTCAATTGCTTCTGGTGTGCTTGTCATTAACTTTTGAAACACTTGAGATAAGAGTTCTATCTCATTTCCCTTTGCAATGATAAATGCAGTATAGATATCTTCTCCAATCAAAGGTTTTAATTCAGATACAGCTGCAATACAAACCATAATTAAATAACAACACAAACATGAGTGATATAATTTACCTTGGAAATTACTCTGAATTTCTTTAAATGGTCTGAAACCACACATTGCTTTAAAATCGGTCAGTGCAATGGCTAGTTCAGGTTTATGATTTGGATCCTTATATATCTCTGGTCTGGCTGCATGTAATGTTTTAGCAAGCTCGATATTTGGATGTGCTTGTATACTAAGAGCCTTTTGGATGCTAAGTACTTTGAACAGGAATGGCAAATTTTGACCAAATTGCTTAACAGAATCTTCACCCAAATATTTAGGATGATTTTGGAGTATACAAGATAAATACATCTTGGTTGACTTAATTTTTGAGGGGCAATTTACATGGGTGCCCATCCATAGTTCAGCATATGGAATGTTCGATTCAATTGCAACAGTTGAACTATGTTCTTTATATAATTGAGCCACCACACTTTCTTTTCCTCGCTTACCCCAATCATAATTTTGAACACCCACTTCCAATTCCATGATTTTAAACTGCAATTGGATCTATATTAGATTAATGAACAGTTGTTTCAGAAAATAATAACACTGCTTGGTAGGATTCAATGTCAACAAACATTTAAAGGTCAAATAGTGCATTTAATTTATTGCTTACATTTATAGCAGATTTACGTAGGTATTTAGAACTAATTATCCACCATAAACGGAGTTTCGAAACAAAACCACATAATGACACGGTGTTAAGCAAATGTAACATTATAAATATTGGTGAAGCATTTTGATTTTCTTATTTGCCTTATTATTAAAAAGCAAATAAGCAGTGCAGGAGAAATTAATATAAAATCACTGGAAACAAAACATAATACTAACCAAAGCAAATTGACAACACTAAAGCCTTGACGTTTTGTCAAATAGCCCGTACTGTTGACTAATCGCGCGTACCGTAGACTAATCGTCCGTACCGGTGACTGAATCATCCGTACCGGCGACTGAATCTCATAACGAGGCGTTCCGAAGAACACGATTATTTCCGAAGCATATTAATTCAAATTTAAATTAATTTTAATCTATTTTGAAACATTTCAATTAATATTAAATGCTTTGATAACTAGATCGCTTCGTAGTTTAGGCCTAAACAATTCGAAGTAAGATTTAAACGAAAATGAAGCAGTATTAAATAAAAAAATTTATTCTTTAAAATATTACACATACGATATAATTTCTAACATAATATTTACATATCTCATGAACAAATTATTATAATACGGTGGCAATTGTCATACTGTCTTGCCGGATTTTATTTGTTGCAAATTCTACGGCATCATGGAGAGTTGCGAATACTTTATAATATTTTTTCTTTTCATCAATTAGTTCGCACTTTGCCATTGTTTCATATACGGGCTCTAAAACAAATTTAATTATTTACTTATTCATTACATACACAAACTTGAAATCATACCTGAACATCCCGCAATATAAATTGGTATATCAATCTTTTTAAACTCTAGAGATAAAGTCTTCATCATAATTATACCGGAAGGGTCAATATAACTTAACGCCGTAAAATCAAAAATGATTGCTTTAATATCGGTAGGTTTGCCAAGATTCTTTTTCCTGTGCATAAGATCAGTTGTCGAACCATACTCCGGTGTTTGATTAACATTTACAGCCTCGTATTTCTTTCGCAGGATTAATTCCTGTCCAGGATTTACACCAGTTTTCTCATACAACGCGTCGCGGAACATAACTTTCGACGCAAAATTAATACTTCCTTGGTAATGGAAAATTTTGATTTCGGGAATTTCTTCCACCTACAAATAAAAATGCATAATAGATAAATATTCACTGAAGAGTGATAACAACTTACTCCTTTATATCGTTTAATATCCAAATACAAATCCGTATATGGAACATGACCCAGAATACATGCGTAAGGCTTAATACCACGAATAAGAATGACAGCCAAGGACATAACAATACCCACACCCAAACCAACATCAATGCCAATAAATGTAACTGATAGGAAGGTCCCCATCCATACGACGCCATCCAACATATTCAGATCAAGGAATTTCTTAAAGTCCATCATTTGAAAGAGAAGACTTTTCAAGGCGACAACAATGATACCCGCGAGAATTGCCTACAAAACATAACAAGTTATTCAAATCTCAGCTAAGCTAATCGTAAACAATCTTCACCTTTGGTAGCTGCTCAAAGTAAGGTCCAACCCACATAAGAATAATTACTAGAATTGAACACGATACCGCTGAAGTAATATTTGATTTGCATCCTGCGTTTGCTTGAATTGAACTGCGCGACAACGAAGCAGCAAAAGTAATACACGAAAAGAAAGAACCCACAAGATTACCCAAGCCCTGAAAAAGAAGAGATATTAGCGGATAATTAAATAATAATTAAATAAGATACAGACCTCAGCAAGTAATTCTTGATTAGCATCCACTTCGTAATTATGTTTCTGCGCGAAAATAAGACCCATTGATAATGAAATCGCGTAAGACACAACAGCAATTAATAAACTGGGCAGCCATAAATCGCCAATTAATTCATCTAGTGGTGGAACACTTGGTGGCGGTAATCCTTCTGCAATCTCACCGACAACTTTGATTTTAAACTCTTTTTGTAAATCCCAGCCGTACGAAGCACCAGTGCCGATAATTACTAATATCAACTCCAATGGTATTGGAATTGGACATTTCTTTGCCAACTTTGGTTTGAAATACTCATTATTTGTAATTGCAATAGCAATCGTTAACGAAGCAATTATAAATGCCATGTAATTAAAATCGGTGATATGTTCAATAATACTTTTGATAGTCTAAAACATAAGCCAAACAATTATTATACATTCTACATTAGAGACTTTAAGCTTACCAAAACATTTCCGAAGAAACTCTCTTCTTTGTCAGGTTTAACGCCTAGAATGTCTTTAATTTGAGATACCAACACGTGTACTGCTGCTCCTGTTGTAAAACCGGATACCAACGTTTCCGACAAGAGTGTACTAATGACACCAAGTCGTAAAACATACATGATAAGCTAGAGATTAAATTAAATTAATGAGAATTGCTAGGAATCAATCAGTAATTGATTCATACCTGATAAATGCCAGTTAAAAGACAAATTGTTGAACCAATTCGAATTTTACACTCATTGTCATCTTCATCACAGAATTTGTTTATCTGAACGCCGACCATCAAACAAGTGACAGCAAAGGTTCCTTAAATGTGAAGGAAACATTTTTCAAACTTCAGAACGCACAATTTGAAAGAAAATAATTCAATGAACATCGCACCCAAACTTATGCAACATTTGTTTCCTTGATCTATAAGTGGCAATCTCGAAAAAAGAACTTGGACGTTGAACTAAGCGTGATTAATTGATTTTCATATCTAACGTCGCCCGTTGTTTAAATAGATATTGTGAACGGTTTTCGCATACAATTTATATTCGCCTTATTCATAGGTGAAAAGCGTGTGACATCGCTGTATCTGAAATTCGGGCGAAAACAAAATAAACTATGACGTTGACATGTTTACGATCTTTGTAATTCAGGCAGGCATTAATTTCGATTGCCATTTAGATAAATCTTCTCAAACGCGCATCCATTTGGCGATGTTCGCGTACGCAAGGTGGACAGTTTCACTGCGCGCAAAGCAAATAAATTCCATCTCTCATCAGATTATGAGCGGCATTGCACAACGCGTGGCATGTGATGATTGCATTTAAATATAACTTACCCATTGAGTTATGCTTAGCCATCCCGAAGAAAAAGTAGATTATGACTGGAAAGAAGGCCGTATAGATGCCAACAACTGGTGGCACATTTGCCAGTAGGCCATACGCCATTCCTAAATGAAAAATTATTTAATTAGAATGCGTACAAATCGCAACGACCCATTTGTATACAACCTTGTGAAATATGCATGATTGCAACAGTAACTCCAGCAATAATATCCGGTATAAAATCGGTTTTCCAATTGTACTTCGGAAGCCAATCGATGATGGGAAACATCAGGATAAGAGTTTCCAAAGGCGAACATGATAAGTTACCTAAACAAGCACCGCGTAATTTTATGTTGAATGCTGTTTAAAAACTGACGAAATATTCACACACTTTCAAACAAACAAGTCTCACACTTGAAATCAAGTCACGTGAAAAACACTAGACAGATTTATATAAATGAATATTATAAATTATATTCAATTTTGCTTATCATCCAGTAAAAAAATTAATTAAATATTTAAACGACATATCAATTCCCAACTTACATTTCTTGCGTGCCTTCTGTGCGTATGTGTAATTCTCGCGGATTTGTTCGTGTTCGAAAAGGGGTCGTTCGATTTTAATCTTTGTTTGATTTTCCTTGGCACCATCCTGATTTGTGAGATCACCCACGATACTTATTCCGCCCTCCATTATTAGTTATTTTCTTGTAGATAATTAACATATATTCTGAAGAGTTCCTAAAATAGCATTAGGTTAATACAGTTCGCGCACGTATCGATAAATGATTGTATAAATCGCTAAATGAATTATTGATCCTATTACAACGCGATTCTCTTTTTTTTGTCGGTTTACAATCATGGATAATGCGCGAGTCTCAAGTATTATTATTGATAATAATATAATTGTTCAGATATTGGCAACTGATAAATGATATATTGTGAATTAAACACCAAGTACGCTGCTAAAAAGCTAATTTCCTGTGGGTAAATAATAGGTAAATAATTTATGAAAAATATCGACAAAAATAAGTTATAATTAGGCATTCCGAGATTCAAATTAAAATAGATTGATTCGGTATTAAAATTCATTATTGTACGAGAGAAATTATTATCGCAAAATCAATTATATTTTTCGTATTTCATCCACTTGAGGAGTTATAGTAACTATTAATGGACAAACACATGCTTGTTACTAATTGTGATTTCCCTTGCATTATGATTGCTCAATCGCAATTTGTAAGAGTACATTGCACAATAAACTGCAACGCAAAATGCAACTTTTTGACTTGTTTGGTAACGTATTAAAGTACAACTTACTCAACTATTCAACGACGCCACTACGCTGAGCTGATAATCAAAAATACTTTGGTACAATTGGAATGCGCGTCCCTCTTCGCTAAGGTGTTGTAATTGAATGCGCCTTGCAATATAGTTGTGCGCAACTAGTTACTTCTTACTCCTTCCTTGGCTTATCCTATCCTATTCTTCTAATATCCATGCAGCATTCTCAATTTAATAATGGTATAAAATGTTATTTATCTATCCGAGTCTTGGGCAATTTGCCTGCGTTCGATTGCAGTGCATGTAAATAATCACGCCAGCCACCGATCAAGTAAGAAGCAGTTTGTCATTAACCTATATTTGATGAAGCGTCAAGTCTTTCATTTACTTCATATTCTTTTCCAACTTCTTAAAAGTGCGCGCTCTCAGTCGCGTTTGAACGTTGGATCACCAACGATAATATTCCAATCAAAATATTACACACTGTTCTTTTTTTCGGCGTTGAATATATTAATCAATGCTCAATGAATCTTGCACAATTTTAAACACGTGTCGAAGGATACTTCTTAATCGTATATTATAAATTTTCCTCTTTCGTATCGCACGCGGCGCGCGTATTCAAATGACGCGCAACAATATCAATGCGCGCACTCGCGCACCTTCACGTTTAATAAGTTAGTGGCGATAAACGACTTAAATGCACGCCTTTCATATAATAGATCGCTTAAATTATTTGTCTCGAGTACAATGCACATGTTGCTATGTATCTAGGTGTGTATTATTATTGCTAGTGGTGGTGCGTTGTTTTCGTAAATGACAAAGCAAAATAACTCACCGAATTTTATCCACCAACTCCCAGGAAACTCAACTTGAAGAGTTCATCTATTCGAGTACAACTTGCAACCTTCTGGCCTCCACTCATGACGTTAATGTCGATGATGATCTATCTGGCTTCCAACAATTGATCAAATATTTGGTTGGATATTGACATACAATATCATGGCAGATATCCGGTATTGATTTTACGATAGCTTGTCAGATGGGGTCGTTAGAGTGAATATTTTCGCCAGCAAAAAAGTGATAAAAAGTAAGTGCTTAAAACGCAACAGTATGTCAATGAATTTACGCGTGTTATTGAGTCATGACTTATCTTGTTCTAGTAATATTACCAACAGAGCTAGCAAGTTACCGTTGCTAGCGAATCTCTGTACAAAAATAGCATTTTTGAATCTAGAATCTACTGAAATTCCAAATTAATTAGTCAGTGTGGAGAAAAGTAAACTTCCAGAATGAAAAACATCATCACCAACAAAATGAAAAAAAAAATGCAAAACATGTTTTTACATTTCGTTTGTTTAAAATACACGCGCCAATGCAACTACTTTGTTAAATTTGTTTCCACGTGGAAAAATCGCAAATGCAGTCACGAGATTTCTTAATAATTCTTCGCAAATTACACAGTGCTTGCAAATTTTCCATTTTTCACGTCATGCTTTCACGTCACATACATAGATCTAATTTAAATAATTATTCATGCAAAGTGGTGCATTGCCAAGGCTGAAAATGTTTGCGCAGAGATTTCGTGTGTGCGTTACACACTTAGTTTAAAGATTATGCAGCTAAGCACTTGTTATTATGGAGCTTACGGTAATGTGTTGATAACGGGCATTGTCAAGGATAACTAGCAGTTTTTGGGGGCCTAAATAACTCACTTCTTTTAGTGTATCGGCAAATTCGCTTTGAATTAGGTAATATATTTCCGAGAGACGAATATGAAAATGCTAAGCCTGAAACGAACAATAATCATTTAATAATTAGCAAGTCACGCATATTTACTCAACCACTTACGTAACATTGAGCAGCTGATTTACTCCCTAAGCTTAACCCTTAATGACTAAGTGTAAATTTACTCCGTATATATAAGAAATCATTAGAATTTCGGAAAAGAATCTATTTCAAACATACGATGAGCAAACGGTGATCATCATTCACGCTAAGCTGACATAAGCCTGCTGAGATCTACGCGTTGAGGTGTCTCGTTTCTTCTTGTCGACGCGCTCCTTAATTTCCCGCACTTCTCGTTTGAGTGCCCTGTCTCTGGAAAAATGAAATTACGCATGGAAAATCAATACAACTTATTATTATTGTTGTTGCTGCTGCTGGCCGGTGCTCGTTGGCCACGGAAAAAATACGATTCGAGAAAATTCCTTATCAGCACGCGGCGCACGCGAAAAATGAAACGTACTTAGTAGCTGTGTGTAATTATAACACGTGCGAGCCACAAACCAAGTACTTGCAGTAGTTTCATCAAAGTTTTTAATCAATACTTTACTTACTTTCGTCGCATGTGATAACAATGTATACCGACAACGAACGGACAAAGTACTGCAACCGACATGATGAAGAAACCAGCAATTTTCTGGCCCGTGAAAATCATAACTGTGTCCTTCTCAAGTTCACCTGTAATAATTCATAATCACATGTTGGCTGATGAAACATGACACGTTTAAGCTCATTATACCTTTATTATCAGTTGATGTAATTGTCATGTTGAGTATCGTCTGAGCATCATACATTTGCACGCAGCCATTGACGTTGCCCTGCCATTCATGGAATCTAAAATCGCAAATTTCTATAACAATTGCTAGCACACATAACAATTGACATTGACTGCGATGGTGATAAGAGGAAAGTATTACATTTTTTTTTAAATATCGTAGAGAGTAAACAAATCAATTAGCTTGGAATTCCCCGAATCCATCATATCATTTCTAAAAATTCACAATATGTTCATTTTATAAATAGACCACCTTTGCTTTCCTAATAAGTCACTTGCGTTGTGCCTGCTTGTTGTGATTGCATGTCTCATAATCATTTTACAAAAAATAATTAATGCGCATGATAAATGACGATGCAATAGAATGAGACACTTAATAAATTTTACTATCTTAATGATGCAATTCGTATTTTGCAAGAGGCTTCGAGTTGGCCCATGATTTACATGTTGTTTTGGCATTCAGTTGTAGTGTATTTTAATTAATCACCGTGTGCGCCAACCAATGAATTTCAAGACAGTTACCGTATGTTTCGAAAAACACTAAGTCTTCCTGGATTAGGTAAAAATAAAACTACAAGAATAATTTTTCCACGAGACGAATGATAAACTGACATCATTTATTATTTGCTAATCTCAATATGAAGTTCTAGTTCCAATTAAGCGTTAATAAATTGCCGTATATATTTAAACAAAATGGCAATGATACAACCAGATACTTGTCGAGTGTAGGTACTGGTGAGAGGCAGAGATGAGCAAAAAATAGATACAAAACGATAAGAAAACAACAAAACGTTAAAAGCGACACGCTTGTTATAAATTACACGCGAGTGCCGTTTGGCTCATCGCGATTCCGAACAACATAAAGTGTCTGCACAAGGAGGAGCCTTTCAACTATTTGATTAATATGATTTGCGTTTGGCAAATGTTTGCGTAAGATTTTGATATCAAAACTAACTTTGCACAGCTTCTCGTACGCTTGTGTTGATTTAGCAAATACGAAGCAAGTTACACGTTGAATTTGTGAACCCAGTATATAATTAAATGCAGCAGACGTGCAATAATTTGCAGTGTCAGTCGCGATGAAAGCAATTGCAATGTCCTAAAATATTTTGACTTTCGCTATACGCAAACTTTTCATGCGTATCTTGAACTTTTACATTCCGCAAGCACATTTTCAGCATTTTATGCGACTATTTTAAAACGTTGTCATTTATCTACTTTGATATTTTAAACGCGCGTACGCAATCTAAAATCGTGAAGACATTAAACTTAAACTACACGTCTGACAAATGCGACTAATTGTGTTTTTCATGGCAATTTGCCCCCCGGTGAACTAGCAGCGATGGTGACACACCACACTTCGTTTCATGCACCATAAATTGTGAACAAAAACAGCATTCATTTCGATGTGCACTTTGTAAAAATAGTCTCAATCCTGAGCGTAGAGGTGCTAAATTGCACACACTCGCAGGATAATGACTTGTTCTCGATTCAAAAGAGGATACCAACGAACGAACACTCACCGGTCGCAAATGCATTTCGTCACGTTATTTTGATCTGCCAGGCAGATGAGACGATGATCTGCACATTCCGCGGTGAAATTGCAGAACTCTCCCCAGTTACTCACTTGAACGAAAGAAGCAGTAAACAATTAATTAGCTAGCTCTACGTATCACTAGGAGGAAATTAAATTCACTTACGTAAACATAAGTAGGGCACAAAACAACTAAAGAAAAGTAAACAATTAAATAAAACTCCCAACATTATTGAGACGTTTATAAACACATCATGATTGGAACTGTAAACCCAGCGAAAGCACGGCAATTAAATTCAACATAACACTTAAAAGCGCACCACAATTTAGTCACTTTTATTATGTGGATGCTTTATTTGTTTATAATAATCAGGAAATGTGCGCGCGCCCGAATTGATTTGTCCGATCACCTTCGCGGTGCGAAATTGCAACGCGTACTCGCCGGCGGCAATCCTTGGTTTTTCTGACCGTTCGGACTGATCGAATCAGTTCCTCAGTAGCCGGAGAACAGTGTAATAGCATAGCTTAACATAACATAGCGCCTACCTTCTTACACCGGCCCCGCGTGCGCCGTCTAACTTTACAACTTGTTTCTGTGGTCGCTAAATTCAAACACACGCACGCCAGGCCTCCTAAAAAGTTGCGCACTTTATCCACAGCTTTTCTCCTTGCTGAAAAGTAAAGAAGTGCTTATATTCACTGTTCTACTGCACGCTATAACAGCCTATTAATTCCAAACCTTATTAGTAATTGCATTATAAATTAACGGGGAGTTGAAGCACGCGCAAAAAGGTTTCGCAATTAATGTTCTTGAGTGTGCACAGTACATAACGGCAGTAGATTAACCAATGAAGGGTTGGGTAATTATTATGAATATGTGTTTGTAGCTCACTAATTCAAGAAGTATTTATAAATAAATCTACATAAATGCACGTAATCCACACATAAAACTTAGACTATAAAATCCACGTTTGCTTCATTCTTCCAATACTAACTTCAACACAGGAAAAAGTGCCAAAGAAGTTGTGCAAGCAAGCTACTAATTATTGAAGTAAAACTTGGTGTGGTATCTGATTTAAAACGTTTTCTCCTTAGTAGGTAATTTACATTAGTTTTCAGTCATCGCAATTTCCTTATTTCTCTTTCGATTGAAATATAGCTAAGGAACATATCCATTATAATAGCCTGAATTCATCGTTGGCATCTCATGTTGTAGGCATGCTTTAATTTGATTTATACCCGTCGTTAGCGTGAGCTAAAGAAAGAATTCATCATCAAACGTGTGCGCGTCTCAAATGAGCCTTAATAAAACTTGCAATTTAATTATCATAACAGTCAAAACAGGAACAAAATGCAATCCGCAAAGGCTGTTTGAAAATGCGTTTTTTGTTTGTTATCTTTCTTCCGGTATATTTAGACTAATGCGCAAGTGTGTATCAAGCACGAGAAACTATTAAATGAATATGCCAATTTAGTTTAGTCTTAATTTTATCCATTGACAAATGCGTGCCTGCTGTTAAGTGATTTATGATGGCAAGTGTTAAAGTAAGCAGCATAAGTAAATACGTCTATGATTTCAAATAATGTTGTTTGTTTAAATTAGAGTGCAGAATATAATATAAGATTCCGCATTAATACGACTGACTGACCGTTTGTATAAGGCACATGCAATAATCTCTTTTGCGCCTATTTATGTGACTGCTGCATTAATACGAAGGGAGTTTATTTAGTCTAGACAAATGAAAATATATTAGCATTAGTGATTGATTAACGATAACATATATATAAATACGGATCACCAAGTTTAATATGAAAACAACTCATAAAGTATTTTAACGTCGCTCCCTAATTAAATGTACAATACGTTGCGTATACGTTTGTCATATTATAGGCAACACTCAGTACTTGCAACCGCAAGCCCCAATGGCTAGTATGCTGGCACTGATTAACGTTGATCAGTTGATCAGCTGTTGTGTGTGTCGAATGGTATGTGTTCATTGTTTGTTCGGTTCTAATGAACCTTATTTACTTAATTATTCTAGTTACAGTAAAGTTTTAGCCTAATTACGCAGATTCTAATCAATAGAATAGATAGAATGTAATCGATTTTAAACTTACCAGGCACAATTATGATTCATTGGTTTAGCACAGAAAACCACAAATCGTCAACATATTTTGGACAAATCTGCATTTCTTAAGGTACTTAATTCATTTCAGTATCAGTCATTAATACCCTTTTAAAGGGTCGAGTTTGTTTATTCATTCATTTACAATCCCTCATTTCATTGCCTCTTATTATTTACCTCTTACAAAGAGTATTTTAAAATGTAAACACTTCTTTATTTTGAAGGTATGCCTGAAGTACAGAAGTGATTTTAATATTAGCTTGTATTCTATTTTAGACAGTCAGAAGTGAAGCTTTGAAGTCAAAATGCTTATGGCACATGGTGGTCTGGCAATAAAGATAACTTAGTAAGTCATTCAGCTCCTAATAGTAAGTTTCAGCTCCTAATAGTAAGTTTTCTATTGCTTTCTGGTTTCAATTTATATTGTATTGTATTTTGATTTCAATGTTGAAAGCTTTAATATGTAGTTTACTACTTAAATTAGCAAAGAAAGCAATTCCGTATTTGCAAAAGTGTGTAATGTTTTCAGTTCATCATCATTGACCACATCTATGAGTGCTTGATGCTCAATGACAACATGAGTTGGTCAAAGTTGTCATGAGTTTATATAAAATCGCTAATAAGATCTCGCAAATCTAAAACAGATAGGAACAAAAAGAAGAGGAATAGATTGGTGAGTATTTTTTCTTTCATATCCAGATTTCAGTTACTATTTTATTTTGCTTCAATGGTTCCAAAACAGTCGCCCATAACAGTTGATTGCTAAAGAGGACCTGCGTTAAACAAAGTGAGTAGGTAAGCATACATGCAAGTTTGTATTTGTAATCATTTAATTTTAAACTTAGCTTGTATTTTATTTTAGACAGTCTGCAATAACAGCTGATTAGCCCCACAAGTAATAACAGCTGATCAGTAAAGTGAATCTGCCCCAAATGTTGTGAGTAGGTAAGCCTTCAAGTCCTCATTTGTATTCGTATTTAATTTTAATCTTAGCTTGTATTCTATTTTAGACAGTCGCCCATAACAGTTGATTGCTAAAGAGGACCTGTGTTAAACAAACTGAGTAGGTAAGCATGCATGCAAGTTTGTATTTGTATTCATATTTAATTTTAATCTTAGCTTGTATTTTATTTTAGATAGTCCACAATAACAGCTGATTAGCCACTGAAGCAATAACAGTTGATCAGTAAAGTGAATGTGCCCCAAATGTTGTCAGTAGGTAAGTCTTCAAGTCCTCATTTGTATTTAATTTTAATCTTAGCTTGTATGTATTCTATTTTAGACAGTCACCCAAAACAGTTGATTGCTAAAAAGGACTTGCATTAAGCAAACTGAAAAGGTAAGCATGCATGCAAGTTTGTATTTGTAATCATATTTAATTTTAATCTTAGCTCGTATTTTATTTTAGACAGTCTGCAATAACAGCTGATTAGCCACTCAAACAATAACAGCTGATCAGTAGACTGAATCTGCCCCAAATGTTGTCAGTAGGTAAGTCTTCAAGTCCTAATTTGTAATCATATTTAATTTTAATCTTAGTTTGTATTTTATTTTAGATAGTCCACAATAACAGCTGATTAGCCACTTAAGCAATAACAGCTGATCAGTAGAGTGAATCTGCCCCAAATGTTGTCAGTAGGTAAGTTTTCAAGTCCTCATTTGTATTCGTATTTAATTTTAATCTTAGCTTGTATGTATTCTATTTTAGACAGTCATCCATAACAGTTGATTGCTAAAGAGGACCTGCGTTAAACAAAGTGAGTAGGTAAGCATGCATGCAAGTTTGTATTTGTAATCATATTTAATTTTAATCTTAGCTTGTATTTTATTTTAGACAGTCTGCAATAACAGCTGATTAGCCACTCAAACAATAGCAGCTGATCAGTAGACTGAATCTGCCCCAAATGTTGTCAGTAGGTAAGTCTTCAAGTCCTAATTTGTAATCATATTTAATTTTAATCTTAGTTTGTATTTTATTTTAGATAGTCCACAATAACAGCTGATTAGCCACTTAAGCAATAACAGCTGATCAGTAGAGTGAATCTGCCCCAAATGTTGTCAGTAGGTAAGTTTTCAAGTCCTCATTTGTATTCGTATTTAATTTTAATCTTAGCTTGTATGTATTCTATTTTAGACAGTCATCCATAACAGTTGATTGCTAAAGAGGACCTGCGTTAAACAAAGTGAGTAGGTAAGCATGCATGCAAGTTTGTATTTGTAATCATATTTAATTTTAATCTTAGCTCGTATTTTATTTTAGACAGTCTGCAATAACAGCTGATTAGCCACTCAAACAATAGCAGCTGATCAGTAGACTGAATCTGCCCCAAATGTTGTCAGTAGGTAAGTCTTCAAGTCCTAATTTGTAATCATATTTAATTTTAATCTTAGTTTGTATTTTATTTTAGATAGTCCACAATAACAGCTGTTTAGCCACTCAAGCAATAACAGCTGATCAGTAGAGTGAATCTGCTCCAAATGTTGTCAGTAGGTAAGTTTTCAAGTCCTCATTTGATATCATATTTAATTTTAATCTTAGCTCGTATTTTATTTTAGACAGTCTGCAATAACAGCTGATTAGCCACTCAAACAATAACAGCTGATCAGTAAAGTGAATCTGCCTCAAATGTTGTGAGTAGGTAAGTTGGCAAGTCCTCATTTGTATTCATATTTAATTTTAATCTTAGCATGTATTTTATTTTAGATACTCCACAATAACAGCTGTTTAGCCACTCAAGCAATAACAGCTGAACAGTAGAGTGAATCTGCCCCAAATGTTGTCAGTAGGTAAGTTTTCAAGTCCTCATTTGTATTCGTATTTAATTTTAATCTTAGCTTGTATGTATTCTATTTTAGACAGTCATCCATAACAGTTGATTGCTAAAGAGGACCTGCGTTAAACAAAGTGAGTAGGTAAGCATGCATGCAAGTTTGTATTTGTAATCATATTTAATTTTAATCTTAGCTCGTATTTTATTTTAGACAGTCTGCAATAACAGCTGATTAGCCACTCAAACAATAACAGCTGATCAGTAAAGTGAATCTGCCTCAAATGTTGTGAGTAGGTAAGTCGGCAAGTCCTCATTTGTATTCATATTTAATTTTAATCTTAGCATGTATTTTATTTTAGATAGTCCACAATAACAGCTGTTTAGCCACTCATATAACAGCTGATCAGTAGAGTGAATCTGCCCCAAATGTTGTCAGTAGGTAAGTTTTCAAGTCCTCATTTGTATTCGTATTTAATTTTAATCTTAGCTTGTATGTATTCTATTTTAGACAGTCACCCATAACAGTTGATTGCTAAAGAGGACCTGCGTTAAACAAAGTGAGTAGGTAAGCATGCATGCAAGTTTGTATTTGTAATCATATTTAATTTTAATCTTATTTGCTTGATTTTAATGACTAAGCTAATGTTTTTTTAGGTATTGTCAATGGCTACAAAGAATTGCTTATATGATTACGCCTATCATATTGCTGAGGAATGATAATCAATAAATTTGTAGACGGTTCTTATGGTTTCTTAGTTCCTGTTCTATAAATGGCGTTGCAAATTTAATATTTTAAACATTATGTATTTCCTTATGGCAATATTAGTTCGCTAAAGTCCCAATAGATGGCCAAATTAGTTTCACAGATTCATCCGAGATGGCGACACACTGCATGTCAAACTGGTTGCCTACATTGAATTTTGTCCTAAAATTGTTTATTTTTTATTTTAAAATAGTATCCGATAAGGTTTAGTGTTTCATGACAGATAAAGGGAACCGCCCTGATTAAAATGAGGTATCGTACTCCGCTCTAGGACTACTGGTTCATGAGTAATCCACCTTTTAAAAATACCCCTTCGCATAAATGAATCTGGTGTATATGTGAATCACTGGGTGTGCATGTGTGTGTATTTAGTACGCAACTTTTTAAATAAATATATCTCTGTGCGTTTATGCAAACCTGATACGAAATCTTAATTTTGACGATCTGAAAACGAAATTTTCAACCAGTATTGATCGAAAATTTCATTTCCAGAACGGCAAAATTAAGATTTCGTATCAAGTATGCATAAACGCAAAGAGGTAAACTTAATTAAAAAAAATGGATGCCAAGGTCCGCCATTTTTAAAAAAATATTGGTCGAAAATTTCATTTTTAGAACGGCAAAATTAAGATTTCGTATCAAGTATGCATAAACGCAAAGAGGTAAACTTACTTAAAAAAATGGATGCCAAAAGTCCGCCATTTTAAAAAAAATATTGGTCGAAATTTTCATTTTTAGAACGACAAAATTAAGATTTCGTATCAAGTATGCATAAACGCAAAGAGGTACATTTATTAAAAAAATGGATGCCAAAAGTCCACCATTTTTTTTTAATATTGACCGAAAATTTCATTTTCAGAACGGCAAAATTAAGATTTCGTATCAGGTATGCATAAACGCAAAGAGATATATTTAATTATTTAATAAACTTGATGACTTTTTATGTAAAATAATCAAACTTCGTATATGCTCCAGCTAGCTGCATCACTAGTGGAGTTATGATCGACCTTCTGTAAGAATACAAAATTAGTTATTGTGGGTAAACTATAAGGGTTATAATAAAAATAAGGGGCAAGCATGTACCGAAGCACATGTGCCAACATACTTACCCAATTCGTACTAGCTGGCTGCATCACAAGTGGAGTTATGATCGATCTTCTGTAAGAATACATAATTAGTTATTATGGGTAAACTATAAGGGTTATAATAAAAATAAGGAGCAAGCATGTACCGAAGCACATGTGCCAACATACTTACCCAGTTCGTACTAGCTGGCTGCATCACAAGTGGAGTTATGATCAATCTTCTGTAAGAATAAACAATTAGTTATTATGGGTAAACTATAAGGGTTATAATAAAAATAAGGGGCAAGCATGTACCGAAGCACATGTGCCAACATACTTACCCAATTCGTACTAGCTGGCTGCATCACAACTGGAGTTATGATCAATCTTCTGTAAGAATAAACAATTAGTTATTATGGGTAAACTATAAGGGTTATAATAAAAATAAGGGGCAAGCATGTACCGAAGCACATGTGCCAACATACTTACCCAGTTCGTACTAGCTGGCTGCATCACAAGTGGAGTTATGATCAATCTTCTGTAAGAATACATAATTAGTTATTATGGGTAAACTATAAGGGTTATAATAAAAATAAGGAGCAAGCATGTACCGAAGCACATGTGCCAACATACTTACCCAGTTCGTACTAGCTGGCTGCATCACAAGTGGAGTTATGATCAATCTTCTGTAAGAATACATAATTAGTTATTATGGATAAACTATAAGGGTTATAATAAAAATAAGGGGCAAACATGTACCGAAGCACATGTGCCAACATACTTACCCAGTTCGTACTAGCTGGCTGCATCACAAGTGGAGTTATGATCGATCTTCTGTAAAAATACATAATTAGTTATTATGGGTAAACTATAAGGGTTATAATAAAATTAAGTGGCAAACATGTACCGAAGCACATGTGCCAACATACTTACCCAGTTCGTACTAGCTGGCTGCATCACAAGTGGAGTTATGATCAATTTTCTGTAAGAATACATAATTAGTTATCACAAAATAAGCTAGTCGACAAGAAAATTTAATCCTAATACTAACCATTGTTCCAATAATGATGAGCCTACCAATTTTCATGATGACTCTAATCCAATTGCAACCCAAGTTGTTGTCATTGTTGCAATAACGTTGAGCCTACCAACTTTCATGATGATTCTAATCCAATTGCAACCCAAGTTGTTGTTATTGTTG
Source organism: Aleochara curtula (assembly GCA_963978815.1). Classification (NCBI taxonomy): domain Eukaryota; kingdom Metazoa; phylum Arthropoda; class Insecta; order Coleoptera; family Staphylinidae; genus Aleochara; species Aleochara curtula. The sequence continues at coordinate 7,904,524 of OZ022221.1, read as the reverse complement.
CAATAACAATGAGCCTACCAATTTTCATGATGATTCTAATCCAATTGCAACCCAAATTGTTGTTATTGCAATAACAATGAGCCTACCAATTTTCATGATGATTCTAATCCAATTGCAACCCAAGTTGTTGTCATTATTGCAATAACAATGAGCTTACCAATTTTCACAATGATTCTAATTCAATTACAACCCAAGTTGTTGTCATTGTTGCAATAACGTTGAGCCTACCAACTTTCATGATGATTATAATCCAATTGCAACCCAAGTTGTTGTCATTGTTGCAATAACAATGAGCCTACCAATTTTCATGATGATTCTAATCCAATTGCAACCCAAGTTGTTGTCATTGTTGCAATAATAATGAGCCTACCAATTTTCATGATGATTGCAATCCCATTTCAATGTGAGTTTTTGGCTAGAAACTCAAAAAATTACCATCAGTTAGAAGAGTTCATAAAATAAACCAGTTGATGAGAAAAATAAATCCTAATACTAACCATTGTTGCAATAGCGATGAGCCTACCAATTTTCATGATGATTCTAATCCAATTACAACCCAAGTTGTTGTCATTATTGCAATAACAATGAACCTACTAATGTTCATGATGCTTGTAATGTCATATCAATGTGAGTTTTTGGCTAGAAACTGAAAAAATTACCATCAATTAGGAGAGTTCATAAAATAAACCAGTTGACAAGAAAATTAAATCCAATTTTCATGATGATTCTAATCCAATTACAACCCTAGTTGTCATAAATGAGTACACACATGCAATGACAGCCAGATGTGCCATCAGTCCAGTATTCAAATCATATCATTTATGTCAGAACTACAAATGCCAACAATAGAAATAAACATTGCCATGACCACAAAAACCTGCTGAGGTAAACTCAGGTATTACTGAGGAAAAGTGGTAAGATCATGCAGCTCTACAAGGCTGAAAAGATCTCTGTCTACAAGCTCCCAGCGTCTGCTTGGCAACATACATACTCAAGTATGTCGCTAACTTCATAACAACCACAGGATGGGTAGATTAATACACCAAAAAAAGAAACACAGTAACACAATGTGTTCTTGCAGCCTTAGTATGTTCCCCAGAGAAGAGTAACAGCTGGACACATAACACAACTTAAGAGCTTGTGGGTACAACATGAATGTTACATGACTTAATAGTAACATCATGTCTTATATTTTATAATAGATAAAAATAACTCACCATTGAGCTGCTTTTAAATGAAATGTTCCAATCATAATGCACCAATCTCATCTGCTATTTGGTTAAATTCACCTGTACGGATATCCTTAAATGGACAAACATACTTTTTTGCACACCTAAAAACAAACAGAAACCTTTGTACGCACTGGGAGTAGTAATCGAATCTTCAAACTATATTCATTATGCATGACCCACACAATTAGAATAGCGTCAATAATGTATAATAGTTATTTAGAGCAATTTCAACCAGCTATAACAGATTATAGCCATACGCAACAACACAGTACAATTTACATCAAGTGCAAGCACAAAATGCTGTCAAAATAAGTACAAATATTACTTACGATTATTAACGCTCAAATTGTTTCGCTAATCGCTAAATTAACTCACTTATCAATCAATTATTACACTTCTAATTGACACCAATTAGCACAACAGAATGCACTTTGGTGAGGTTAAGACTACAAAACATATGTTCACGACCATAAGCAGCAAGTGTTCCGACCAGGACCGACACTATCCGATCCGGTGCTCTTGACGCCACCATACAAAAATATTCAAACTAAAGACCTTTTAAACATTTAAATGCCTAGGAATGCAGTAAGCGCACACATTAATGACCTTTAATAAGATTTAAGTACAGGGGGCGTCATAACAATGAGCAAGAGGCTACTTGTTCGCTCAAGACCAGAATCATCCGACAAGTATAATTTTATACTTAAGACTGCCTATAATCAATGAGCTACACGCTACATGTATGATCAAGACGGGATTCATCGGACAAGTATAAGTTTTGAATCATTTATTGTAAGACAGTTACTGGCGCAGTGGTGAAACACCTGCTCAGTAACCGTGAGGTCCCTGGTTCGAATCCCGGGCTCTCAAATTTTTCGGAATTTAAAACTATAACGGCAAATACTTCCCAAGTAGTTACTTGGTGTCAGGCAGAGCTGCGGTACTTCTTTAGTAGGATGGTCATTCAATTGGCCATTGCACTTGTATTCAAAGCAAGCACTTGGAAAATAATTCTAAGTCTCTACTTGACATACGAAGCGCTCCCCCCTGCTCTAAGACGTCACAAACCGAGGCCTGTTGGTAACGAAAATCGAGAATGGGGAGGCAGTCTACTGCCGGGGAGCGAAGCGGCGGGGTGGGCCGTCACAAGACAATCTTAACGTACGGGCTTCAAAAATTAAAAATGGGGCCCTTGTACGCTCCTAGGAGCCCCCCCTTGGACTTAGACTAAGTCTGAAGAGGGCCCCCTCGCGTACAAGGAATCGAAAACTTAAGAAATTAAGTTGCCATACTCGGGGATCGAACTCGAGACATACAGATCACTTCTATAGCCTTTACCACTAGGCTACGGAGCGTTGTTGCTTTAGCTAAATTTGATCTTGCCCTTATAGACTCAAATTTAGAATTTAAAACTTAAATATAACTTGCCAGCCCCGGGATTCGAACCTGAGACACACAGATCACATCCATAGCCTTTACCACTAGGCTACGGAGCGTTGTTGCTTTAGCTAAATTTGATCTTGCCCTTATATACTCAGATATAGAATTTAAAACTTAAATATAAGTTGCTAGTCCCGGGATTCGAACCTGAGACACACAGACCACGTTCATAGCCTTTACCACTAGGCTACGGAGTGTTGTTGCTTTGGATAAATTTGATCTTGGTGTTAGTCTCATTTTGATTTAAAGTGACGACTTAAACATACCGGTATGAAGTTTAAAATCAAAATCGTATTCTTCTGGTACTTGAAAACTAATATCAATTGCAATTATTACTTGTTGCACTTTATGTTAGTAGCTTCAAGTATTAATTTACAATTTCAATTAATCTGCAAGAAGATGAATAAAACAAAACATTTCATGCAATTAATTAGTCATTTTCTTTATCTATTGTACATAAATATCTGTAGAACATCTACAAAAAGAAAATTCTCTTATAATTTATTTGTTTATCGGTTTGTTTTCTTCTGTTACCATCAATCATTACATTAAAAATAACCATTGTCCATTACCGCACTTTTCGGCAATTATGCTGTAGAAAGTGTCGCTTTGTTAAAATGGTTTAAACACCAGCTTCACAAATCATAATAAGTGCCGGTGTTTGTTAATTCAATTATTTATATGGTTGTTAGACTACGTGGCGCGATTTATAAGTTTGAACCAATAACACGCACCACTGAATAAATACAAATTGTTTAACCATCTTGGTTCTCCTTCGTTAAATTATTAAATCAAAAACAACATACGAAAATGTTTCTACTAGATAGTTATCTGCGAATTACTCTGTCTAATTAGCAATACGGTTTGATATTTAAATTGTAATTACGATCATATGCAACAACAAATTCTTGAGTAAAATTAGGTGCGAAAACAATAAAAATTTAATGAAGTGTGAAGGCTGAGATCTCAATTATTATATTCCTGACGCAAACAAACAATACATGCTTTCAACTCATCAAAGTCAAGCCGATTTGTTTCTATTTAAGCGCTCAAACCATCACTCCAGTCATCCCTAGTGGTTCACTATTACAATACAGTTAGAATAAATAATGAAATATATTTAAGTACCTAATCTTATTCGTTTCACTTCATATGAAAGAAATGCGTGTGTAAAAATATTAATAAAATGTTTCTCTTTGTTTGATTATTATTTTGAAAAATGAATTAATAAAATAGATAAAATGTGTCAAAACGAGTTCCGAATAAAAAACCGAATAGAAATGCAACTAGCACAAGATACAATTCTCCTCATATAATCATTAAAACCATAACGTACGTAATTTGAATACACTCTATATGAGTATTTGTTTTTTTTGAAAAATTGTCCTAGCATTCACATCTTCAAAGGTATATCCCAAACAAGGATCTGCAACATGACTCTACTCGCAATGTATATTTACAATGATCTTCCTGTGTTTTTGTTTGTACAATTTGCGCGTTAATTCGTTTTGGTTATTAGTAAAACTGACTGATTTGTTGTCCCCTTGCTGGAATTGGTCTAATTGGAATATCATGAACAATTGATATTCGGCTTATTCAGCTCAACAGTGTGTACATGCGTGTGTGGGATGTTCTTTTATTGCAAGTGATGCCTCAATTATTTTCGAATTTCTGGTTGCGTGATTTTATGTTAAAACATTCATTATAAATCAATATAGAAAATATTTACCAACTACCAACGAAACAATCTTCCTCATCTTGTTCTCTAAACTAAGAAGATACATTTTATCACATAAAATTATCACTCAAATTGTTCGCGTAACGTACAACTGAATAAAATTAATCATCTTGACTTGATTGATTTAAAAACTTGCTAAGTTAATACATTAAAAACATAATTGAAAATACAAATTGAAGGTGCTACGATAAGTAATTACACGTATCTAAGGGCAGTAAAATTAATTACAATTAGAATAAGCATAACACAATATTATGCTCTTCTCAGTTTGCATCTTGTTGGCATCAATAAATATTTTGTCGTTCAACAATTATCAACAATCAGTTATCCCATCTTTTCAATTTGTCTTTGTAATATTTTGATTATCGTAGTCTCTTACGATTCGATGCGAGTTTGAATAAAAAGAACGAGCATTGTAAACTCAAACACCAAATTTGCCTCGCAACTACACTTGCAATCATCAGCACAACATAATAATATCCTTCTACCATCTAGCTAAAGGTATTCATGTATATGTTCAAGCAATAAACTTATTTCTTAACAACCACAAAGTGTCCTACGATGATGATATTAAGTGCAATAAAATAAATGCAGCTGCTTTGAACAATCGACGCCGCCACATTCGATTGCATTCGCCTTCAAAACACAATGACAAATATTGCAATGCAGTGCAAAATTGTTACATATTACATACTCTATTGCCTCTAACGCTATTTATGAGATAATAAAATTACTTTACTTCATACTATACTTACTAAATCTTCATCATGTAATAGTTCTTTGTGTTTGCCGCATTTTGCACTCAGATGGATTGATTAGTTTAACAACAATATTTATGATCATTTTTCCTCTGCTTGTGTTATATACAGATTTTGTTTGCTCGTAGTAAAGTGTTATATGCAATGTACAAGTGTGATTCTTAATAATTACTCCTGCGTTTGTTTAATTATTTGCTTAAAATGAACGATTGATTACGTCTCTCGACTGGCGATCTTGGAATGAGATTTTACAATGAATTGTATAACAATTCCAACGACTTAATAGACATACAACTGGTTTCGCACACATTGTTTTTGATTCATTGATTTCTTTTTCATTTTTGTATAACAAAATAAGTAAATAGATTGCTTGCGATAATTTTAGAGTAATATGTGCGCATTTGGCAGGAAAGTTCAAGTTTCGTTTTCAAATTTTCTTCTTTTTTGCAATGCTCCCTCCTATAATCACCCAACATAATCTCAGTTATGCATATTGAGTTGTATTATTTATGCGTTCTTGTCAGCTTAAAGTGTATATTGAAGATGTTTAATTATTTAGTTATTGAATTACTTCAGGTACCATTGTGAGCTGCTTTTATAACCATTCTTGCATATGTATAAACTATTAGTTCGTTCGATTTGGTGTCATAAATATTTGCTTATCAGTTACGGGCATCAATCACACGAGAAACAATTAAATTAGATCAATGATTAACTCAAATATTTAAATATACATATCTATAATATATATATATATCATTTTGTCAGTTTTCCTATTATTGATTAATGGTGTGTATAGAGTAAGAGTAAGTTCAGTTGTCAAGTGATTTAAAAATTCGAGGAAATTTACATGAGAATTCCTGACGGGCGTGTTTCGAATGAATTCTTCTCCTTTGGCGCGCTCTTACCTTCGATGCATTTCTATTACGATAATCATTTGGTATTTGGCAAAGAGTAAAAAAGTGTCGCACGTTTGTCGAATGAATGTATCTACCCATTGTGTTGTTGCTTGTCGAAATGTACATGCTGCCTATTGCTGACGCGGTTGTCGTAGTTGTTTTTGTTGTTGTTGTACTTCGTTCTCCCATTAAATAGTAGATTTTGCATTTGTTCCTTAAAGATGATAAAAACACTGTTTGCTACAAAGAGTGCGCGCGTGCGGATACGCACGATCGCATTGTTTCTTCTTGTTTGCATGTATGTATATGAATTTATTAGCCAGGTACTGAACAGCAAGGCGACAATGGCTAGTTGTTGCAGGTGATTGTTATCGATTGCTACCTGTAATTGAAACATAAGGATAATTTGCGATATTTGAAGAGCATTGAAAAAAGCGCGCGCAACTCACCTATGGCTAATGATGCCGTTAATCGGTTGCTGCGATATCGTTGATACCATTTCCAATTCAACGAGGAGTGGAAAATGATCGGAGAAAATGTGCGGATGGGGACAGCCGACGATCTTATTCTCCTTGAGCCATTCGGCGCTATGCGGACCGAGCAAGCCTAACGGTGTCATACTTTGTTTCGAATAGAAAATATAGTCAATAATGCCCTAAACCAAAAAAAGTTACAGTTAGTTAAGTTTGCATATCTGAAACACGCAAATGTTGCCGCATCGCGGCACCGCACCACCCACCTTAAACTCAAAGGTGTAATTCGTGTAGGGCATAATGTCTTCACTATACGCCGATGCCAATTTGAAGGAATGTGTAAACTCGCCGGTGGGCTTGTCGCACGTCGAGATCTTCTCCAAGCACGACTTATAGCTGAAGTCTTTAAAGTCTTTGTGGTCCTGCGAGACGCGCCCGCTGCTGAGAAACTCGATCACGCCAGAGTTTGGCAACGAGTTGAAGTCGCCGCAGAGCACCAGTTGAATGCTGTTTGCGTCAATATTGAGGTTCTCATTACGCAGCATCGCCGCGGATTCTTCGAGTATCGAACGCAGCTCATTGCTGAGCATCATTGTCTGAATGAGCTTGACATCGCAAAACTCGGGATCCCAATGAATGTGCGCCGTGCAGACGAGGAGCGGCTGTTGCGTTACCGACGAATGCTCCGGCGCGTTGTCCCACGCCTCCTCCGTCGTCTGCAGCAGTGCCGCCAGCCCAATATTATCCTTCGGCATGACCCTGTTCAGCATATGATCCAGGCCGTCCGCGTTCGCCATCGCCAACTGATTGAATTCAACTAGATGCTCCTTGATTAGCGTAAACCTAAATAAACGATTTTACATTAGTCCTCGTCTCGCCTCGGAGCGCACCCCCGCAAGTCGTGTGCAACATACTTGGATGTCCTATAGAAAATGGCACAACCATCGACGTATTTCCGCTCATTTTCCGCCATCGTCTTCGCGCGCGACTTAGGCGAATAGATTCCGGCGTAGCCATCCTTCTTCAGCTCGGGCAGGAAATAGTTGTAAAATTGTTCCATTTCAACCTCCTGCAGATTGATGATGTCCACGCTATAATGCCGAATCTCGTCCATGATGCCTTTCTTACGGTAATCCCAATTGAGCGCCCAACTCGGGCAATAGCTGTACATTTGACGCGTCGCGTACTTATCACATAAAACGTTGTAGCACATTACAGTGAATATACCTGCGAACAAACAAACAGAATGCGCGCCATGCAGTCTAACCGTCAATCATAACAGTTTGCTTATCCAATAAATATAATTGCCGCTAATTAATCCACCTAACGCGACTCACACAGCCAACCAACGCACACTGGGCCCGAAAGCCAATTTTTCGGACATTGGTCAATATCTCGTCAACCACCGAACCGATTTTAAGAATTCAAGTTGCGTATAAAATGCAAAATTCACACCTATTATTTATTAATAACACTAAATAACATTAAGAAAAATTGTAATTTAATTTATTTATTTCGCCAAACAATAACTGCAACTTTCCATGCAGCTATTGTGTAAAGATCATAAAATCGTTTGACCCTCTCAACAGGGTGTCATAAAAGAAATAGATACTTACTTAGGTAAAATTTCGTCAGAGCCTCGTTTGTTAAAAAGCAGGGTGCACCGCGTGCAGGTGAGGTTGGCATTTGAGTTAACTTCGTAACCATTTAAACATTAAGTTGCACAGAATTTTGTAACTTACACGATAGTAAACCATGTTGTTGCACTATAGATATCTGTAGTCACAGCTCAAGATGTTAAACGCAAATGAGTTTAAAGTACTTGTTCAATACCCGAAAACAGTAAAATTGTTACTTTTCGCGCGCTTTACGCTTGCGCCTAGTATTTGACATAGCAAAATATGTACTTTTTGAACATTGAGGGTGCAATTAAAATCATAAAATTATCAAAATTTGTCTGGACGGATATTTAAAAGACTTTTAAATGCTCTTGGAACGCAGACGCCAGATGTGGACCAAGTCCGGCAGAAGTTGGAAATTCCAGCCAGATGTTCCAGTCAGACTCATTGTATTTGTACCATTGTGTAATTTTCATACACAATTTATTATAAAATTTTTAGAAATTTGTTTAAATAATACAGCCAAAAGTAGTGCCTTAATTTATTACAGCAAAGCCAATTTGAATTTTAAAAATCGGTTATTTAGAAGTCGAGATATCAGGGTTTGAACGAAAAAGTGCTTGTCGAAAATGCATCGATACCTGCTTCAAAAATCACGAAATTTGATAAAATTTTCATCTTCAAATCAATATAGCGCGCGAATGCGTATGGATGCCGTAATACAGACCTAGTACATCAGAAAATTTAGAACAATATCTATAGAATGGTATAAATCTTAATTTAGCACAATTTAGCACAAATTACTAAAACTCTATTCAAAGTTTTTTTTCTTTCCGAAAATTTGCCATTTTTTAAACGGAAATTACAACCATAATTATTTATGTAAATGTACTAAATTTTACATATTATTATGCTGTTTTAGACACCCTTTCCATTGGTATAATTGGTTTTCTTTAATTATTTCCCAGTTTTGAGATAATGAATTTCAAACTCAAGACATAGTTTTGCTACCAACTTCGACTTGAAATTTGTTTGACTTTGGAGCGAAATTGTTGCTAAACTAATTGTCCGATTGAAATAAAATTTGCAGATTTATAAAATTCAGCTAATCCTTTACCGATTCCCCGAAAAAAAATTTTGAAAAAGTTGATATTTCGATTTGCCACAATGTCCGGTCAGGGCCCAGTGTGCAACGCCAATTATTCAACCGATGATTGACTTTGGAATTTTTTCCAACGCATGCATACATATTTGTTGTTGAAGCAATATAAATACCACACCGTCTTCGCTTGTCCCTTGTGTCTCTTATTAGCTTTTAGCTAGCGGCAGTGTCTCCATTTGCATACAGCAAATAGAACGTAATATATTGGAATTGAAATTATGCGTTCTTTATGGGTGCGCCATGCATCAGCACGGCAATCAACCACAAAGCTGCAATCTGAACATGGCCAACACAAAGCGCGCACAATTTAACATCGGATTAACGCACGCAAATATCACGAATAATCCGCTCATTAAATGCGAAAGAAAATTGCCAATATAAAAAGCAGGATTATGGTATTAAAACGACGTTTTTTTCGATGGAAATAAGCTGCAAGCATGATTGAATCGCAAAGAAAAGTAACGTCAACATCTTGTATGTTGCATAAATAATCTGCGCGTATGGATGCTGTGTGGTATTATGTCGGCGATATAAATGCAAGTGTCTGATAGAAATAATGGTGCAATCACACACAAGGTGCACAATAATGTGCATTCGATGCATTGCATACAAATCACTTTTTTTCGCATCATTGAATAGAAAACACTGTGTAGAGCGCGAATAAACTATGCAATTTGCGGCCGCGTATAAGCTAACAATATTCGCTTGTAGCATTTATGCAGGCTGTGGCTGGCTGAGCTCTCGTCGGCTGTTGTTGGCAGATTGAGAAAACGCATAGGAAAATGTATAAGAAACGGCGAGAAAATGCAAATGCGAATCGCAGAAACACACTTCGCAAGGCAAGACAACAAGCACTTGACTTGAGCAAGCAGAGAGTGAAACTTACAGGTAGGACGATTCCTCGCCGGCCTGCTGACCGGTATCCACGGTCTTTGCGGAGGTGCTGGAGTCGTTACTGAAACAGAAAAAATAACAATTACACCATCATTAACCCGACACGCCACTTAGCATTAATTAGAAATAGTTTCAAGACTCGCCTCTAGCCGCCATCGACCGACGAACCCCCACGCATTTAGTTTAATAAACTTGTAATAGCATATTGCGTAATTTAATTAAGTATTTTTCGCATTTTGCATGAGAAACATTCCGTGGATTCCCCCCCCCGCACAATTAATAAACGTCCAAGAATTTAAACTGCATATTGGTAAACTATAATTACCGTTTCAAAACATTTATCACAACATTTCAATTTGTTTGGTGAACTTTGAAGACGAATATGTGTAGCCAGAGGCTGCTTCTTGCTGCCTCAACTAATTGCACACACACACTTCAGCTAATGCATGCAAATTCAAATGAGTAAAATTGTGTAAACTGACAAATAAATAACTGCTTGAGCCTATTGCTTTTTCACGCTGTAATTAAAACCAAAAACTTGTTTTAAACTCGCAGTAAATCTCCTCAGTAAATTCGCAAATTGATATTTTCTCACGCCGAGTCAATAAAGGAGATGCAATTAGATGTCCGCGCTCGAAAATCATAAATCATTGAAAAATCCTGGCAATTACCTACTCTGCGACATGCACAAATATCTTAATCATTGTTTAATTGCTTAATATTCGTTAATTTTTCTTGTCTTTTTCTCTCCCTAAGAAATAAGTCTGCTAATTGTGAGGAATTTACACACGGCAATGAATGTGCGCGCGAGCATTAAGCAGCCACTCAGTGAGTCGAAAAGAAAAATGACCAAATTGCTCACTCAATAATGTTGCTGAGCATCGTCCTCAACATCTTCCGAGTGACTTTTTACGGCGGGCGCGCGCGGAACGCTTGTAAAACAACAATTTGAGCGTAATTTGTTTGCTTTGTGCTAAAAATCATCAAGATTTATGTCACGATTCGCCCATAAATAATATATTTGCGTGCTGGATACACGCAAAAACACTTAGAAGGCTCTTTTGAATTGTAGATAAACACACGTATAAAATGAAATGAGATGAAATAAAACTGTGCCGGGATAGGTAAGTACGCATCATATTCAGCCCGTTGTTTCTTAGCGCACACCAGTGAGATAAAGCACAAAATGTAATAAGTTTTAATGATTGCCCATTTATGCAAATCTCTCAACCAACACATTCTCGCCGGTGTGTGTGTGTGCGAAGTAAATGCTTAATTAAATTTAAAATCGTTAACGAGAATTAAAACTTGTTAAGAGATTTCAATCTTTATTGATTATAAATAATATATGAAATCCCAAGCATCTCTGATTTATTTTCAATGATATAGGCTTGCTGTTGCTGCTGCTCCTCAAGCAGAATTATTTTTCCTGCTTTTACAGCACTGTGTTCGCTTCATTCATATGCTAATCACATTCAGCATTTATTTATTAATGCGATTACAACGCCAAACAGATGTAAATGTTTAATTGGTGCTCTCGTACTGTTAGCGGAATTCACGATTCAAACGTTTTTGTCGCTCGCATTAAACCGAAAATTAATTTAACTCCTTTTCGGGCAGACAAACAATCAATATCATCATCATCGCCGCCTTGTACATGCGTACAAAAAGGTTATATGTGTTATGCGCTCGTTAAACAAGGCTAAAGCAAACTATTTTTTTGCGCGCACTCTATATAAATACGTGCAAGGAAATCCTTGATACAACAAATTTATAGTCGGCCAACAAACGACGGACGAGTAAAGGAATCGCGTTAAAAAAAACGAGAAGCGATCAGAAGCGTAAATCTATTCGCTACACATGATTGAAAAAGAAAGAAAAACTTTGTTCTGCGCTCTGCAAAAATATTCAAAGTGTCACAAGAGAGACGCGCTTTATCCGCGCCTTTTTTGCGCCGCGAGTCGAAGCATCAAAAACCTCGTTCATGTCTCTCTTAACCATTTTCGTCTTATTTGCCATAGCACGCGAATGCGCTACTGCTTCTGCTGCTGCTGTTAATACAGTTGTTGCTGCTACTGCTTGCTACTGCACAGAACACGAAAGTCGAACTTGACACAATTAACAAGTGTACCACAGAACCACAAGTCGTTCGAACGCATGCGATGCGAAAGAATACAAGAAAAACACACGAATCGGATCAATGACGAATTCAGTGATTCGAAGAACACCAAGCGACGAAGAAAATTGGTGTTTCTATGGCAAATTTACACCGACAAAAAATACCGCAGGAAAAAAAAAGAAACGACGCATAATGTAAATGAAAGTTTCAATGGGAACCACGACGGCACGAGTATGATAATGTACAGTGTTTACTTTTTAAATAAATATTTAACTTGATATGCAAATTGCGTACGCGAAAAAACGTTTTCTGTGCCATCCATCGCGCTTTATTTGAGGAGCGCGCACACTTTGAATATGATGCAAATAAATGAGAAACAAAAAGTAAATTTCGTATTTGTATGTAACGAGCGTGTGGAAAGTAAAACAATGTCGAAATTAATAATTTATCCGCGCACTTAACCAGTCAGCGAACAGCAGACGGACAATCCAAATAGTGCCAGTGCTGATTGCACGTCCAAATTAAGAAGCATTTGAAACGAAACCGTGTTAGTGTTTGACTTTGTTGGCGAGTTTGCGTGTTGTGTGTATTATTAGACTGGGCCAGATCTGGCGGGTGTTGGAGTGAAAGTTGGAAGATCCGGCAACACACCAAAAAATTATGAGTCAAAACTTGTTCAAAGTTTACTTACTTACTTCAAGAGTAAATCCGTGCGTTGGCATAAATTTCAATATCATTTCCTGCCTTTAAATGAATTCTAAAACTTTTTTCCCAGTCGTCAAAGATAGGGGGCAAAAAACTAGCCTAAACCATTTTCCCACCGATAAATGGAAAAAGCACATACTGTTAAACATTTTAAAAGCGGCACGTCCCATTGCGGTGCGTTCAAAAACGTTTTTCCACCGACTTTTTCCATGTCGAGTGGATGTAGGTGAAATGATTAAGTAATTGCTGACGCACTCATGCACTCAAAAAGTGTTCACGCGCTGCGCATGAAAGGCAAGAAACAAAGAAGCGTGCACCATTTTTTTGTTAGCCACCGTTCCAGGTAACATAGGTAGGTACTACGCGAAGGCGAAGGCGAAGACGAAGAGACAGACGAGACGCATATGGCGTTGAGGAGGAAATGGGAACAAGTTGAGGAAGTCTCTTCTCGCTGACCCAGATTCATAAATTTAATGCTATCTGCGCGCTGCTGGTGCTGCGAGCGAGCGCCGCGTGTAATTTATTGCTCGCCTGTTGAATGCGCTGCGTTTCTCGCATGAGAAGATGATCATGTTAAAAGTTGTTGTGTTGTTGTTGTTGCTGGCGATCCGATGGGAGAGAACCTGCCGCACACACTTTCGGAGAAAACCAGTTTCTTGTGCTTTATATTTTATTTTTATGCCTTCCTAGTCTGCGCTCTGCGCCACTCGCAAAGCGAAAGAGGCGAATAAAAACGGCATCAGCACACACTTGTGGAGGAGTTTATGAGATGGACCGCTCGTCCATGCATAAATGACTAACGTTTATTAATTTCAAACCGCAGCCACTCTTCTTCTGGTCGCTGCTGTCGCTGATGATGAAAATGGTGCCAAGTGCAAAGAGAGAATGAAAAGAAGAGATTTTCAGATGCACGCATGCATGCATGCATACATCAAGCAGCAGTAAGTAATCAAGTCGATGATATTGAAAAATTCAACCGCGTGATGTGCGCTCTTCACTCATTCAAAAGATATCCTTAAAAGGACTTGGAAAAAAAAGCGACGTCGAGATGAGTAACAGCAGGTTGCGTGTTGTTGAATAAGTAGCGTTCAAGCAATTGCGTTTTTTTCTGATCGTGTTTTGTGCTTGTAAAAATATTTCAATACGTTTCGTATTAAATAAATTGTACCGAGTTGCATTTCATACAAAATTGTGTTTTTGTTCCACTTTGTCCCAAGATGAAGGAAGTGAAAACGAGGACATGACGAATAAACAGCAACAATTGCTGTTGCTGTTGTTGGTATTATTACTCATCAGTTTCAACAATTCTATCTATAGCGCGCACGAAAAAATGAGCCATTCGAATAAAACGTATTATTTGCCAATTATAATTGCTTTCTTTTTGCCTACGCACAACACTAGTGCATAATTATATAAATATTTCCAAATGCCATCATTCTTTTTCCTCAAACTTTCTTCTCATTAGAGAAGGCGCTTCCTAACTCTCGTCTTCCTGCAATTTGTGTAATGTAATCATTATTTTTATTTCGTTATCGTCGAAAGAAAGGAAAAAAAAATAATAAAGCGTTTCGAATCGTAAGCACAGTGCGTGCGCGTGCGAGCACCTACAAAAGAGAACTTTCTTCTAATCATTTCTGTGCGTTGTGTTTCGAATATAAAAGCCGCCGCCGAATGGAAAGTGCACGTGATGCACTTCATTTCGCAACATCAAACAACTTTCCGTCAAGCAAAACGCTCTTGTTACGTGCGATTATTATTATTTGTTAGAGAGGAAACCGCGGCGGCGCGCTCTCCTTCATTTCATTCGTTAATAGAGTATTTACACTCAATTTGCACTCAACTGAATGCTATTTGTTGGCGGCGGTGATGCCGTTTTCTTGAAATGTCTGCCAAAGCCACAATACAAATAAAATGCAAGTCGTTCAAACGAAAGCTTTCAACAAAGAGAATAATAGTAGAGAAATTTGAGAATTTCTCTCAAACTATATGAAATTTTAAAATAATTCTTTCTCTACCCGAAAGATGATTAAATTCTTTATAATCTCTGAATAGTTGATTAAATTTAATCAAATCGATTACGAGTTACGGACTCGCAAAGTGGACCGTTATACAATAATTTTTTTTCTACCTCATTTTATGTAATACCCTCAAAAAAGCTAGGAAACTCAATAAAAATGAACAAACAAGAAGTGAACATGTCGGCCAGTTTTATCACACAATTTAATCGACAATCACGTGCATTCATTCGCAGTGCGCGCACACCACTCGCATCATAATCTCGATCTATCTACATACATGGCGATACACGACGTCCATGTTAATGCGTAATCTAGATGACGGTTGGTTGGTTAGTTAGTTAGTTAACTCTTTGCCGTTGCCGTTGTTTTTGCCATTTACCCGCTCCGGCCGCGACCGGCGAGTGTTTCGCACACAATTAATTACAATCTTCCACAACTCGAAGACGTAGTCTAATCTCGCATCTTGAATCAGTCGCGCGCTATCCTCCGCTGGACACTCGCTCGCCGATCATCAAATCAAATAGTCCATCTCGTCAAACCATTAAAGGTCTTAATAAACTCAGATATCCTCACAAATTGTTTTTATTATACGCTCGCGTCGGGCCACACACGCGCATCATAATTTGCACCACCCCGTTACGGATTGCATTATTATCCATCACCGATGAAATAATGTGCATCATTATCGGACTCGAATAGGTACGAACTCCTATACCAGGCGCATATTACATGCACATCGAGTGAATTTTGAATAAGCGCATTAAATAATAGTCATCAAAAATGCGCAAAGACAATGCGCGTTTTGCATAAACGTTATTTCTATGATTAAACTTGCAAGTACATGTATTGCAATTCAAACAATCACAACGTGGGCATACTTCAGTCATATTGTCCGTGTTTGTCAGGTGTCAAGTCAAATAAATGCATTGATATGGGATGGTCTTGGTCTGTTCTCCTCCGCCCCGTTTCAGTATCCTGTAATGCGCTTTGACGCCCGAGATCATAATTCAAATAAATGACGAGCAAGTGTACATTTGCATTGAATGAACAACTTTTGAGCGACTTCACAATTGTCCTCCATCTCCTCCCTGCCGATGGATTATTAATGAAGGTGAACTCATTTCATGCGCAATCAGATTCTCAATGATGCGGCAAGACTTCCTTGTACTACAATTCACTATCTTTGGGCGCAGTTATTGTTCAAATAATTTAATAATACAGGATCGTAACAATCAAATAATGCATTTCTAATGCTCGTTTAACCAATAAGCAGTTTAAAATGTGCGTGCATCCTAACTTATAAATAATCAGGAAGTTTGATTTACTTTTTAATAAGTTACTTCCTCACCAATGACCAATATAGAAATAGCAATAACTTTCTAAATACGAGTGTTCCTCATCCAACCCTGAATTTGATTTTAATACATTTAATACGTCCTCCTAATTATTTTTGTTTCAAGTAGGTACTCATCTATAACTTCTCTCATGTTTGATTGTCTTGTCTTCATTCATTCGGGCTTATCTCCGAGTGTAATCCGAATCGCTGGTTGATGTCTTGATTAACATATTGGTGTTGGGTTAATGCAAACGTTAATAAAGCGATCGAGCGCAATAATGGAAAATGCAAACGCAATGGTAACTGTACCGATAGACCGCCATCATTATTACCATCCTCATCACATGCACGGATTGTATGTATGCACATGCATGCAGCATCGCGAGAAGAACGCAGTGTGTGAGCGAGCGATTGACTGAATGTCTTGTTTGTACTGTTTGTGCAGCGATTGATTTACGAGATAACGCCATATAAACGCGCATTCAATGCGATGCAATGTATGAGGCGAATGCATATAAAGTATGTTCAGATAGCACCAATCCATAATCACACATCATTGCTGAACGTATGAATTCGCGCATCGCTCGAAAGAATTGATCGTGAATTGAACAGCGAGAAACTACAAGATTTCATTCATTCATTCATTCATATGGCGCGCGACGCCTTCCATTATTACTCTGCAATGTGTGTCACTCATCATTGCTTTTTAATTAGTATTGTCAATTAAAAAATATCCAACCATGATTAATCATCCTTTCTTTCAATATTCTAACACCATAGTATTGAGACATAAAGTATGCTCATTATCTATGCAAATTTAGAAAATTAATACGTTTGAAACCAATTGGTTTTAGTTGTTCGTAATAATAAATATCCAAGAACCATTAGACAAGTAAGTTTCTCTGATTATATGCAGGTTCAGAAGTTAAACTTTCAACCTCGAAAGTTACTGTACCTTAATCTTAAAGATCTACGGAAAATATGGATACACATAAATGAAGAATGTGCAAAACGGGCATAAATCATATTTAGCACTAAATTTCCAACATTTAGCCGTTTGCACTAAAGTCAACTTAGATCTATCTATGCGCAATGCAATGTAATGCAATGCAATGCATATTGCAGCACCGGTTTACGAGCATATTTAATAAATTTGCGCCCAAAGAATAATTGAATTTATGAGCACGCTTTGAATAATAACTACTTCCTACAACATTAGTCGGAACGAATGCGCATATGCGCTATTAAGTCACCGCGTTCGCCGTTCGCGTGTTTGCAAGAAATAAGTAAAGCACACGTGTAGGAAGGAACTGAATGCATGAATGAACGAATGAATGGAAATCACATTTCGAATCGATAAATCTCTCGTTGGCCTAACGGTGCTTCTGTTAATAACACGCCGCGCGGCCAACACCAACACCCAGTCGGTCTGGTCCGCTCTTCTTAATACTAATAACTCCACTGATAAGAAACACATCACGCGCGCGCGAACGCTAACTCCTAAATCAAATTCGAACAACAACTATGATTTGTGTTTTCATTCCACTGTGTCATTCTTTTTTTTTGCGCTTCCTTCATTGCCAATAATAACAGTACGTACTTTAAAACAGATTTCCATCTTTCTTCGTAATGCAATCATAAATTTTAACGAGTATTTGTCTTGCTGCCTCCTCTTTGTGCGCAATGACAAACAAAGCGCAAATAAAATGCAATGTGGAATTTATTTCGGTAATTTTATTTCGTTTCGTTTCGTTTTTTTCTTATTCGCGGCGTGTGTATCCTCTGTTGATTTACTGAATGACAATGTGCAATTCTCGTGTGGATTTTGTCTGTTTGTTTGGTTTTTTTTCTTTCTATTTTCATGATGACAGCACCAACCAGCAGCACAGCCACCGCAAGCAGCAATGGAAAAATTAAATAAAGTTAAAACGAAATTAAGGCCGATGTGCGCATTTGGTGAATTGCGGTAAACACACGCGTTTGTTTTATCATCATGCCGGAGATTATGATGAACCGTTTCGTTACGTTTCGTTGTTGTTGTTGTTGTTGTTACTGTTTTCAACGACCGACAATCAGCCGCCCATATTTCCACATAATCGTCATATGTCGGTGAGTGAACGAGCGAGCGTATGGATATGATACCCGTAAATGATAACTAAATTAGCCAACCTTTTTCTTTTTGTCTTAGCCTACTCTCTCATGCGCCAGCTCTATCATGTCGTACGTCGTCTGTTCTTTTCCGTTAAGCATCATCCAAATCACAAATGACATGTGTGATGAGCAGCCGCGCACACACTCAATCACGCTAACTGTCTGCCAAATTAAACAAAGAGATATCTCAACGCGCGCCCATTAGTAATAATGTTTGTTGGTCGAGTGCATAGTCGTATATTTTCACGTAATTTACGAATGTTTTTCTTGCGTCATCAAATCAAATAAAATAATATTTCTTTACAGCATTTTCTTTGGAAATCGTGTTTTAAATAAAGCAATTACCTCTTAATGCTTACACTCAAAACTAATCAAATCGCATAGGTAATTTCTTGACCAATTATTTATAGATTTTCAGTAGAAGAAGTATTACTCATAGTCGAAGATTTAAAACGCAAAAATTAATTAGGATTTCACCTTGAATCGACGAAATTTCTCAAAGCAAACGACTGCTAATTACATTACTTGTGAATGAGTTATAGCAATTAGAACAATCACTTAACCATTTATGAAATTAGCACCAGCATTATCATAATAAATTTTGCGTCACATTTCAATGGCTAAACAATGCAGAGAATAATGCAATTACCAAGTGTGTAATAAATAATAATTTCAGCAATTAATTATTCAAACGTAAAATATGAACAAATTGTTCGTCACTTGCATAAATTGTGAGAAATTTAGCGCACACATATTCAAATTAAAAACATGAGAAGCATTGTGAATAGATTTTAAAATCTTTGTAGACATTATGCAAAGCGATTATTTCTATTATGACTATTTCTTTGCACCAAATTTGTAAATTTATTCCTAATCCAACAATTAATAAACATAAATATTTAGCAAGCATAAAATATTCACATTCATTAATCATTTTGATATCAACAAAAGAAAGAAAAAAGTAACAAAGAACCGTCTCAACTTTTGCTATAACTTTTTCTCTGCTTGCGTTTACTAATCTTGTAAATTATTGTTATTTATATGGCAGGTAGATGTATGAAATTCCACGAATAGAATTAAATGCCGACGTCGATTGCACTATTGCAAAATTAACAAATCGATCGGATTGCAATGCACGTCAAACAAAAGAAGATAACCTTCAGTGTATTCGCGTTATGTAATAGTAAGTAAGCTAAGCTAAGCTCGCTTACTACTCTCCTCCGTATTGCATTTAAGAACTACGCTTAAAATATTTATGAAACAAATACTTTTAGCCAATTGTCTAGCAATTATCCTTGCGCATATTTCTATTAAATGCACACCGACTAACGGAATTCTCTCGTTCCACATTTGTCCTTCGCAAAACTGAATAAATGTATCCAGAAATTGTTCGTTAAATGTTACGTGTATCCAAATTAAACGGTGCAATTAGTTTTTGGGCTAATTGTGCAATCAAAACGTGCTCGCAAGACCTTTAAATGCACTACTATGCGGCAAACAAAAAAAAGGCGCGTGTGCACTTGTTGCCCATTATGCGAAAGCAACGGAAAAGATGGAAGCGAATAAATAAGTAAGTAAGTAAGCAAAGAGAAATGTGGCACACGTCATACAATCCAACCAACTAAGCAAGCAAGTAAGCAAGCGTCCGTCGCGTTTTTTGGCAATTTGCAATAATGGTGCGTTTGAGGTTAACTGCACTACTAGAAAACGACAATTACAAACTACACGAATTGTTTAAAACAGTTACTCCAAGTGCTCCATAATGGCCGATAAATAATAATAATAATAATAATAATAATATTTAAATGACAAATAAAGCAAAACGAGCAGGATCTTAGCTATACTAGAAGATGTGCTGCTTGTGTTCAATTCAAAATCGTGATTTCATTGCATAAAAGTCGCTTAGTTGCTTAGAAATAAATAACTAAGCAGCAAAAACGGCAAAGCGACCGAGTGCGCAAATAAATGTAGGTACGTTGAGACGTCGAATGCGCGAGGATAAATAAAAGCTAACGGTACGAATCGAAACGAATAAAACACTTTCACTTGTTGCTTCGCTGCGTCTGCGAATGCGTGCGTGTGTTGTCGTCGTTGCTCCTGCTTAATGCATTCCTACCGTTTTGCTTTTGCAATTACACACGCATGCTTTGCTTTACACTCGCATTTACACTATTTCAATTATTTTACTCCTTTTTCCATATCGTTCTTCTAGCTCGATTGTGAAATAATTCACCGCACCGCATCGTACGTATTTGTTGATTTCCTCAGCTGACATTCGAATGTACGGAGCACAAGAATTTCGCGATAAAAAATTCGTCGATCATGAATTTTACAATTTCTCCTTTTTCATGAATAAATGTCTTTGTTTTTGCCAATCGCATATTTAATCCTTCTTTCAATTCTTTGCTATATTATTTCATTTATGTAATCCCCCTTTTTATTGGTTGATGCATTTTCTAAATCAGTTAAATAATATTTCTTTGCCGGAACCAAATCTTCATTACGAAATAAATGCCTTATAATTTAAATAAGAATTTAGCAATGTCATGCGACAAATAATTTATGAAAAACACCTCTGATTGATTCCGTAGAAAAAGGAGCAAAAGACCTAAATTAATGTATTCAAGAACAAAGCACCTGACAACGTGTCTTGCGGTTAATCGCAACAAAGTAATTAAAATGCATGAAAAAATGCAAAACTTGTTAAGATATCCATAATAATAAATGTCTCTCTCTCTCTCACTCTTCGTCTTCTAACGATCGTAACGCTCACGATCGAGAATCTATTGCCTCACACACGCCTTTATATAATGCCATATTTTATAGAATATTTCTATTCGGTTCGCTTTTTTACTCGATTCTTTTTTTTTCCCTTCATTGCCTAGCACGCTTGTTAGACTTGAAGACGGCCGCGGCTTGGCTGCTTGTTGCGCGTATCTATGTCAGTGTGTGAGTATGTAACCGTGCAAGAACACATTCGAGCATGGTGCACCAGCAGCAGACGACGACGACGACGTTGGCAAGTTATGCCAAGGATACGTCCACTCTTCTTGATAGCGCTGCATAGTACCAAGTGTAATAGTACGTGCGATTAGAAACGGTATTAATTAATGCTAATACTATGCGTTTATCTATCGCTTGCACTGCGCTGCGACTTAATAGGCAATTTTATCGCGCACATGCCCGCGACACCGCAATCAATATTATGTTGTTTGTTCACTTGCAATTACTACGAAACAAGTGTCTCGCGTCCTTTCGATCATTTCATGCTATGCGAATTTAAGGTTTAATCAATTTTTTTGCACGTTGTCAAGCACGACCGATTCGATTGTTATTGTTAATTCTTGTATAACTGAATTATATCATAAATACAATGAAAAATTAAACGTAAGTGCCAGAGCTATTTTAAAAAAAAATTATTCTTCCCCTCCACGCAAGGCGCACTTGTGAATTATTTCGTAATCAAAGGAAGTCATCAAAGTACCACATAAAAGTGATGATGGATAAATAAATGACTTTTTGATAGTTTGTCGCGTATAAGAAAATGACGTGCGATTATATTGTTTAAATACTCTGAACGTCTAAGAACGAGAGCTAATACTACTACTGCTAATAATAATTGTAATACGAAAGCTGCTAAATCAAGGCCAGCGAAACGAAACTATCTCAATTAATATAAATGCAGTGCTATCAGCGCGACGCTCGTTCGGATATGATGTGATCATACGGTGATTATTTATGATTTGCTGCTGTGCTTTTGCGTCTCGATTACTTCTGCCTATATAATATTTATCTACGACGTACACCTAAACTGCATTCCTCGCAGTGCAAAGCGACTTTGCGTAAACGACGACGTATGTTCTTCTTTCTTGAGCAATTCGCGTCGAGTTTCATATTGCAATTAGTCGTCTATCGGCGTAATAATAATGCCACATTATTTATAGATAAATATTTTCAGAGAAAACTCTCTGCTCAAATAGCCAACTACACTAATTCCATTAAACATGGCTCTAAATATGGTTTAGCGATAAATAATACTACTTCGCCTGCTAAACTGCGGCTAAAGTTTTAGCCAATTAAAAAATAACAATTTCCAACAAATAACCAATTAAAAACATGTTATTTATTTTATGGATATATCAGGATAATAATTCACGCAAGCAAATTAATTGCAAATTATCCTCTGCATCCTTTTCGCCTTCTTTATGAATGAATGAATGAGCACTCTCGAAACGAAACTCAATCGTTATTAATCAAGAACCACGACGCATACGCTTAATGTTCCTTTAAGCATACAGCAGACAATCGCACTTAAAAATGAAAAGAAGAAAAGAGGCGAACGAAGGCAGCTTAATGATATTGATAAACAACGTGGGCGTGCTGCGCGCACAGGGCTCACGCGCGCTGATTGCGCTTATTGCTTATTGCACTTTATAAATTACACATTTGCTTTTTCTACGTAGCGTACGTACGTACGTACGCACACAACGCATTCGCGAATGCGCCAAAGCCAAAGCAGATGCAGCAATTTAGACTCTCGTAAAACTTTATGGATTCATTCAATGCACGCTTGCGCTGCTTCTTTGTTCCTTTAGGTGTGCGCGCACGCAAACTATAGCGAAAACAATAATTTGCGAGAACAATAAAAGTGTTTGCGCACGTTATAGCAAACTAATCAATTACTAATATGAATCATGGCGCAGTCAACAAAGTACCGATGAGGATTATTAATCATATGAGTGTGCATTGCTATTTATTTCGCTATCGTTTGCATGTGTAATTTGCGAAGAGTAATTATATTGCTTTGTACTTTTTGTTCTCGTTTCTTGTGACTCATATTTAAACGCCAATCGTGACAATTTTTTCAAATGCAAGGGCAGGGATATGAATTCATTTAAATTAATTACATTTCAATTCTCCCCCTAAATGTTTGATTCAAAAACAAATGATTTAAATCAGCATTACACCCCATGACCGGATTTATTTTTAATCCTTCTTTCGCATTTCTTGTCCTATTAGGTATATCTTGGCGAGATTAACCCATGCTGTATTATTATTAACACCGGTTGGATTGTAAATTGAATTGAATGTAATTTGCCATTTGCATCGTGCGTCCCCGATCGTTGTCCGATCAATGCAATTAAAGCAATTAATGATGTCGATCTCGGTACAGTCGTCGTCGTAGTCGTCTTCGTCGTATGTCAGCGCGCAAAAAGGTGAAGACGTACGCAATACAAACAGTGATGGTGTTATATGCACGGCCGTTATGCGGCAAATCTTCGTGTTGTTTTCTTATTTTCTTCTTGTTGTTGTTATTGCATCGTTGAGAAAACGTCGTGCCGGCAATCAATAGCAATACACGTGTACACGCATTGTACTCAACTCTTTCGCTGTTGCGAGTCGTCGCGAGTGTTGATTATGAGAAAGAAACAACCACTCCACTCCGCGAAGAGATGCGTTTTCGCGGCGCGAATGTAACATTTGCTGGCGGCCGCCGAAAGGGACACGTCGTGACGTTGACGACCTTAATTTGCCACTGCGCACACGCAAATCACCACCATTGTTGTTCTTCTCTTGTCGTTCGCTTGTTTGTTTGTTTGTTGCCGTTCAAGTGTGTAACAGCACTTTGCGAAACAAATTCGAAAACGAGCAAAACGCGCCAACAAACAATAATCG
This sequence comes from Aleochara curtula, assembly GCA_963978815.1. Lineage (NCBI taxonomy): Eukaryota > Metazoa > Arthropoda > Insecta > Coleoptera > Staphylinidae > Aleochara > Aleochara curtula. Next base: position 7,880,304 of record OZ022221.1, on the reverse strand, counting down.
CAAGGAGCACAACCGATTTGCACCAAGCGAACAGCGTGACAATGATTTTTTTCTCCGCGCGCGGGCAATTGTTTCCTCGTTCTTCGCAGCTAAAGATACGTCTGCGATTCATTTCGATAAGTGAATAATTTGATAATTTATGCATCAATGCCAATCGCTAATCGACGTTTGAATAAACACCAGTTTGAATGGTAGAAAAAGAAACGTTAAAGTGGCGTTACCGGCACCATTTATTGCAGGTCTTCGACTAATAATCAACTGCGTTCCGTAAACTAACACTACATTTCCAACTGTTTCTCCAATTTGCGCACGAATATTATGGTAATAACGATAGCGAAACGCGCACAATGAGTGAACACCCAATTTCGTGCACTTGCCTGCTTCTGCATTTGTGTCCAACCGCTTTAATTGCTACTGCACTAAGAACATGCGCGCGCGCGCGCGAGCTAAAGAAATGTTAATTAATTACCGCCGGACCTGACTGACTAACTGCCTTTGTCATGGTCTATAAACGTCATTAATAAGATAGACAAATTCCTCTCCAAGTACATTGTAGCAAAGAACTAGTAAAAAAAAAAGTATGAATTTCATAAATAAATAATTCGAAACCGATACTAAATATTCAAAGGGACTTGAACGTACTCTATCCACACTCATATTAGGAACGCAACATTCTAACTTTCGCTCCACAACTATCGGGCGGATGAAAAACGCAAACGAAATAAATATTAACTGGTCACACTCGGTCCGTCACGGTCTAAAAATCTCGATTATGTGATCAACGAACGACGCTGACCCCGCACACGAATATTTTATTTACGCGTGTTTCAAAGCGTAATCAATCGGCGAATTATTTATTCAAGCGCCGCCGCTATGATTATCTTTTTTTATCCCTAAAAAAAATCAGTGCAACAGGTGGTTTAGATGCGAATTTCTAATTTATGTCGATGCATATTATTGCAATAGGCATTAAATCTAAAATACCACTTGAAAAGCAAGTTTTGACGTTAAAAAAAAATCTTTGCCATATTATTACCGTGAATTAATTACTAAACTTAATCATAGGTAGCATAAGAACACTGTACCTCAAATTGAAAACGTAGCAGCGCAATACGCGAGATGGCCAAGCGTCTGTTTCATGGCCATAAATCATCGGTGAAAATTGCAAAACTGCAAACGCGCCAAACGGAATTTCCCCACCGTCGTTTTGCAAAGGCGACTCGCGCATTTTCCCCGATTCAAGATCGTGGGAAATAACGTGTCGATTGAATAATTCGCAATTTGTGATACAGACCGACAACATTATTTCCATTCATAATTTACAATCAGATGTTATGCTCGCCCTATTCACTCATTCATTCAATACACGCGGCGCTTTTCCCTATCCGGCTATAATTTCTAATTTGATAATTTAGCAAAATTGCAAAATTTACACATTTACACCGCGCTTAATAGCCATGCACGAAAACTGCGTGATGTTGATGATCATCAAGCATCGTTTTGTTCGTTTATTCATTGCCTGCTTTTAGCCGGTAAGCAAGCAAGCAAGCAAGCAAGCAAGCAAGCAAGCACGTTTAGACCTCATCTAACGGTACGCTCGCGCAATATACAATTAGATTGAGTTATTACTCCAGGCCCCTATTATTATTTTATTGTACGTACATACGTACGTACGTATGCGTATGCGCAAATTAACAACGTGTTGTTCCATGATGTCCTTAATTGCCATGTTTATGAATTTAAATTTGGCGTAAACTGTTAATGCGCGCAAAGAGTTAAATTAGCCCGAAAACATTGTTTACCTTTTTTGCTGCACCGTATTAAAATACCCCAAAAAGCAAAGAAACTACCAATGGAGAAATGATCCAAAAATTACGAAAATCACTTTAGTCCAGCGAGAATAAAGATTGGCCAACCCAAGAAATTGATTTCTTCCGCTTTAAAAACAAATTGGGAAAAGGCACGCTGAAGAAATTTCAATTTCTTATCAAAGTGTGCGGTTAAATGAAATTTAACGCCTATTAATGCAAAAAACATGGCATGAATCGATGATTGAATGAATATTGATGAAATGCAATAATCAATTTACATTTTTAGGTCGTCGGCGACAACAACAACAACACGGCGTAAACGTGTTGCTCTTCATTTAAATACGTACGCATTTTAAACAAAATATTCATCTCAACGCAATACCCGAGATATGTGGATCACGAGGTCTCTCACGCAGCGTAAACTTCTATAATCAACTCAACATGTCTACAGCAGAGTACGCAAGAGCCGAGAATGATTTGCAATAAAGCGACAAGACGCAAGGAGGCGCAATTGATTGGCAATACCTACGTATTGTTCGACTTTGATGGATTCGACTGCGTCGTAAACTCAACTTACTTACTCTTATCACCATAGCCAAGCAAGGCTTAGTCGCAACGCCAAAGAAAGAGAGACGCATCTCCCTTAAGTGTACTTAGTAAAGCAACAAAATAACTTTCCCATATACCCCGTGCTTCTTCCCCAGGCTGTCTATCGCACAGCACTTATGAGAAGAAAACGCACAAAACCGCAATTTGACTGATATTAATCGCAAAATACTTACATACTTCACCATCCTCAGAGAGTAAAGTACTTTGCGTAGTACTAAGTTGATGCAAAAAAGTCCGCTTACCTGCAACAAAAGAAAGGTAAAATATAATTACAGAGTGCCTTAAAATACATGTGAAAGAGATCGTTCGTTCGTTCGTTCGTTCATTCATTCATTCATTCATTGAACAAAGTCTTTCTTAATACGTAAGGTGCAGAATTACAGAGGCAAGCTGTTTCAATAAAGTAATAAGTAATGCATGCACATTACATATTGTGTTGTGCTCTAACAACGCAACAAGAGTCACAATACGCTCACTACTGTACGAAAAGTGTTTAGCGTGTAAAGAGACACAAGAGTGGAGCGCCAGAGCTGTAAAAGACAGCTTGTTTATGCATGTTTTACATTGTTCCGAAACAAACGATTATTATTCTGATCATAAATAGAATAATTGTAGATGAATTATAATTGCCAATTTTATAATAAAATAAAAGTTCTTTATATATTTTATATTCATGGCGAATATAGGTCAATTGTCTATTCTATTAAGCTTCCTATTTTCATAAAAAGAATTTCCATTGATTTCGTCAAACGAATACGTCAGAAGGACGAAAATTAGAGGACGAGAAATATGTTGGAAATAAGTTGTGTTATGACATTTCGTAATTGGCGATTTGCACCTCGTTAACACATTTTATCCAAACAGAAATATGCAAAATATTTACTTAGCTTGCAAATTACCTACCACAATAATACTTAGAAAACCTCAAGCGACAAAAAATACGCAGCGTCGCACAAACAGACGTTGCGATCATTTAAAGAGATAGGAAGAAAAATGATTCGTGCCGCGATGACATTACCTTGAACCGCGAGAACGACGAGTCACACACACCGCGTAAACTCGTTCGGAATTCGAAATAGGTAGCAAAGCGAGCAAAAGCATCCATCAAAATGAAACACAGTGCCCGCATTTTCCCACTTTTGCTTCTACGCCAAAGCAAAGTCAACCGCGTTAGCGTAGTAGTCGCATGCGAATGAAAACTATATGATAATTTATTATGCACGACAGAAATAAAAGGTGTAATAACCGGCTATTCCAAGAAAAGTAGAAAACAACAAGCGCATCGGGGGCGTACGCTCCGCATAAGTAATCATCTCATCCCATTACAATTACGTGCGTGCGCCTTGGCAAACACACAAACGAAACATTAAATCACGTCGCATTTTTCAATAGGCGACTAATGAGCTTAAAATTCATGCAAATGAATTACGAGCGCATGTATGCTTACTTATTCGCGCATTGATGATCGATATTATTGTTATTGTTGCGCTCATTAACAAATGATTTGTGCTACCTGTCTCGTAAAAATTATACGCGCTGAGACAAGCTCCATAACGAGCTGCAATGTCCATATACTAATAAATTCGCAACTCGGAGCAAATATTTACACCTATTATTATTATAATTGTCTCGAATATGTACTTGACTTTGACTTTCGTAAATGACAATGAAAATCAATTTTAACAACATGCAGAAAAATAACATATCGCGCGTGCACATAAAATAACAAAAATATGAATTTAGTAAAGGCGACCGGCAAGTAAATAACAATTTTGTTTGACATTGATATGCGTAAAATTGATGTTAAACGTTTGTTTTGTCCAGTTAGTAGAAAATGTGACAACGAATAAGACCAAACGAAATTGCAAATAACAACGTTGTACGCCCACAAACCATAATTGCAATTTGATGACATAAATGTTTGTGCAAAGTCAACTTCAATAAAACGCAACATTTATAGGGTTTTCCTTGAATTAATGTGAAGTTTCAGTTTTGTTCTTTATGAAAAATGTCACGAGTTATTTAAGTCAAGGTTTCAATTAAAAATTCTTAGCATCAATCCATTTTTAGCTTCAATTAAACAACCTGATCTTTTAAAAACTTATGAATCGCTATTTTTAAGGCTCAATTCCGCTGTGATTTTACTCCTATTTTAAATATTCTCCTGTCATTGAAATATCTCTTACTTGGTTAACCCGCGGAATGTGACAATGCTAAAATTCAAATAAAACTTAGAATGACATTCGAAAATGAGTTGCAAACCCACGCAGCATAATTGCAATTTGATGACAATGAAATTTTATGTTTATTCGCGTCAACGTCAATAAAGCGCAACGTTTACAGGGTTTTCCTTGAATTAATGCGCATTTTTCGATCTGCTCTTTACATCAAAATGTCACGTTTTATTTTCGTCGCGGTCTTTCAACCTTCAATCACAAATTTAGCGTTTTATTCGTGGGGCGCTTTTGATCTTCATCGAAACTGAAATACCCTATATAAAATTCTAATTATTTCCCTATTATTCAAACACTTCATACAGTTTGAACAATTATGCGGCGGTCAACCAGATATCAAGGACACCAGCCGACCGCTGAAGAACTTTTGAAGTGCACACCTTATTCCGTGAAAAGCACGTGGTGCAGCTTTTCAAAACTTTACTAAGCACACAAAAGATCTATGTGCTTGTGCACCTCGCGCGTCAAAAATTGATTAAAATTCCATGAGAACAACCTGTGAGCTCCTTCAGTTCCTCGTAAACAAATTAATGCGTGATGTTTGCCGCGCACGCGGTCAGCACTTGACACCGAATTAATTAACGTCCAAAGTGTCTACAGCCTCTCCAAATGACACATAAGTGTGTTAACGTCGTTGCGTAATTAACAGTCAACGTGCGTCTCACCAAATTTCCATCAAATTTCTCCCATTACAACTCATAACCGAAACGCGCAACAAAACATAATCAAGAAACCACGACAACAACCAAGTGTCATGCCTGTTAACGCACTATCAATCAATCCGAACTAAATCTCCCCCTGGTAGGTACGTGAATAGAATTAATATTTTCTACAATAAGAAACCACCCACCTATCAAGGGAATCACTTGATTTCATCCCCAAAGTCTAGACACTGCGTCAGCACATTTCTTGCACCCTATTCTAGCAAAACCCGAATATTACTTTCAATGTAAAAAATACGATTTCATTCAATTCCATCCCCTAAATCGCGCAGGCACTATTCTCGTAATCTGACTTAATGTCCATAAAGTAAAAATTCCTTTCTGATATCTGATTGTTACGCGCTGCTCTTCTCCCTCTGGCACGCTTAAAGCTTTGCTTAACAATTGCGAAAAGCGAATACAATGTGTTTGCGTATTATTTCGCTACTGAATTCAAAATACTTGGCGCTCTAAACACATACACATTCAATGCGCAACAACGCAATATATATGTCGGGTTTTGTTACACTCTTCGACATCGAATGTTTATGTATTGTATGCGTTTTGTTAGTCGCAACCAACTTGTTACAACGACAGGATTTGCGCTCTTCGAGGGGGACTTGCAACATGCACTTACGCGAAACAACTATACAACAACGACAGGAGCAGCGCAAGCAGCATACACTAACAAGAATGTCACATTCTTCATTGTTTGCGCCGCCATAATACGGCGTGCTCGAAATGAAAACGCACTACTTAATGTGAGCCAAACGACGACGACGACGACAACAACAACAACGGCCAACAAGTTGGAAAGTGTGCAAAACAAAATAATGAAAACGCAACGCATGGAAAGCGAGAGAACGTAACGCGTATGTATTATGAATGACAAAAACGCAGAGGCGCGCAAAAGTATCTTGTTATTCATTCAATAAGCCGGCAGCAGCATGACTTACTACTGCTGCGCGCGACGAGATGACGAGCAGAAGAAGTTAATTCGCCAAACGCATTTGCATCGCGTTTCCGGCGCACGCATCTCAAACGCGCAGAGATGCAGATGAAGACGAACGAATGCACGCGTCATTATAATTCCTAGAGACATATTCAGCAATCAGTGCAAGCGGCTGCGTGCGAAAGAAGCAAATGCCGAAAAAAAAACGAGCTAAAAACACGCGTAAAAGAAGTGCACGCATAAAAAACGCAATTTGCACCAAGTGGACGGCCGAACACGACTTGATGAAGATGAAGACACCACTTGCAAAATGATAATATAATTATCCACACGCCGCGTATGCCGACTGCAAGTAAAACCACCACAAAACAACAAAAGAAAAAAATAAGAGAAAACTGCCAAGAACAACGCGTTCGCAAAAGGTAGGCGCGCAATTCAACTCGACGGCGAGTGAATTAGATGAGGGATAATTGCAGGATTAAGTTGCGAATCAACGTCATGACGACGACTTTGTTGATAGCAAATTAATTAAAAGTTCTAAAATGCTCAACGCAAATTATCTCATTAGCCAGGCATTGTTTCTGTTTTATTTAAATGCCACATGTATACCAATCACGCTCATTTATTACCCGAAATGACATATTTATGGGGTGCTAAAGCCATTTGCACCATGCACATAATTTACCATTAAGTCGCTTGCTTGGCTGTCCCAAGTGTAGAACATTGCGTTTTTACGCAAATGCACTCTCGCGCGAGCGCGCGGAGAAAGATCATAAAAGTTATTAAGTTATTGTTGTTGCGCGCACGCAGTCGTCCCGCCTTTGAATTAATAAATAACGACAACGACCATTCCGTTTAACCGCTAATAATGGATGATACCACCGCAAAAAACGCATTTTTTCCGCTGCCAATTGCAAGTTATTCGCTCACATTTAGCATTGCCGAGTCAATTACGAACGACTTCTTGTGCTTCTTCGCGTTGCAATGAGAAGAAGAGAAAAAAAACACGTAATGGTCGCAATGACATGCTCTATGCCAGTCAGTCAATTGACTTAAGTCAAATGCAGAGACGTACTAATTCCTTACTTTCAATAATAATTTAATTACACCATTAAGCCCCCCAAGTCTCGCTCGCACATCATTTAAAACGCAGACAGGCGCGGCGCGCATGTTTTCCTTCGTCCTTTTGGCGGCACAGAAAATTCGAATTCGCAACAAATAAGACAACTGTATAGCGCTGAAGAAGTGAGTCGAGTAAGTGGCCAGGTGTTCTACGCCCGGCAGCGCAAACGTCCAAAGAATGAGGTATTCAAGATAATGCTATTACCGCTCACCACAATGCAAAACGAGAACAAAGAATCTCCTCCTCACTTACATCTTCAATTATCGATTCAAGCGACCGGGCAAAAAAAATAATATTTATAGCGTTTTATTATTCATACATATAATGTCCAATTATCAATATACGCATTATCAAATAACGATAATGATAACAAAATGCACACCTCTCGCAGTGCATGTGCGAATAAGAAATATCAGTGTCGTTCGTTTCGTCAGAAAAAGGACGAAATCCTCGAATCATCTTCATCAAATGGAGCAATTACAATAAAATAAATAAATTAGAAAAATAAATCATAATGCGCCCAAACATGTACCCTTGCGTAATGCGGCAATCAATCAATTGTGGGCGACACATTAATTGATCAATTACGCAATTAAAATCATACATAACATGCGCGCTCGAGTAAAAATAAGAGAATTACATATAAAAACACAATTAAATACATAACAAAAAAACAAACAAAGAAAATTGCCAGTCATTGCTAAGAATTCCCAAAAAGTCACAAAATCTCCGCGTCTAAGGACTAACCGTGTCCTTCTTCTTCGCACTGTATACCAGGAATCAATCAAATCGCACAATCAGTGGGGCCAATTACTACTGATTGCCAACAATTAAACGAAACAATAACGTCTTGTACTTATTGTTATTGAATGTTCGTTCGTTCGTCCGTCGAGTATTTAGCGTCGTTGACAAAGTCATCGCATCGGCAGGAAAAAAAGAGACAAAACGTGATTACCGCAATCGTGATCGACTGAATGATATTTGGGTCATCCAAATGACTCTTCTTCTTGGCCGTCTAATACAAATAATGCTAATAACGTACAATTAATTCCATGTTCTGATTCGGCAATCTTTTTTCCTGCTGTCTCTTTTCCTTTTATCGCAGAAATTATTAATGTATACGACCGACAACAAAATCGTCAGCTGGCGTTGTCAAACTCGAGATTTTTAATCATCGCCAGCATCAACAAAATGTTTGTTTGATTTGGAATAAGAAGCAAGCAACGAAGCAAACGAACGAGACTCTCGTGAGACGTCTGTTAACCCAATTCCATCGAGGCGCGTCCGTCATCGTTCACGCTTCCAAGTCGTCTTCTAGCGCTGCCTCGCTCGCATTTCTTCGTGTCAATTCTACCAACAGCATCACCACCGATTCAACTAAGCAAACAACTAATCCAATCCATCGCATTGCATGACAATGTCAGTCTTCTGAACGAGACCAACCGGGCGGCCGGTTAATCTTGCAATCATTGCTTGCTCGTTCGTTCGACTTCTGACTCATCGGCTTATTAGCTTAACGTCCGATGTCCGTCCATCCTCTCCTCTCTTGATGCGTAAGCTTACTTGTTCTTGCCTTATCTGTCATGCACACTTCTGCTTAGCGACTTGCTGCATCGATCAAATGAAATTTGTGCCAATTACAATTCCTGCACGAAGGAAGTACAAAATAGGAGGAAGACGTTTCCTCGAGTATCCTCACTCCTTGAGGATGACTCCCCAGGTCCAAGTGGTACAAACGATCATGATGATGAATAAACATTTTGTTGATTGGTCGAGTGGAAATGAAGAAACGGGACGGAACCGTGTCGGTATCCATCATCATCGTCTGGCAAGTAGAAGACGGCGACGACGATGACGATGGATGATGGGCTGGTGAAACAAACGGTGATGGAACGTTTGCGCCCGCTGTGCGTGCATTAGCTGTATATTTTCTAGCTGTTCGTCGACGTCTTCGTCGTCGTGCGGCAGGCCGAGCATGACGCGCTCAAAGCACACTTTCTTTTCCTCAATTATCTATCTATCCATCCTCTAACCGACCAACCGACCAAGCCAGCGAGTGCCAGTGCGCGCGTTTGTTTGTTTTAAGACATTTTCTCCGCGTTCTCTCTTTTCTCCACCGCATTGTTCAACAAATAGTCACTGCGCCGTCCGTATATTTGCCTTAAAACGCTTCGCCGTGTCCCGCTGCACATGCCCAAATAAACGTAATCTTGAATGCACTCTTGGCGCACAAACGCCTCCTCAACGGCGCGCGAGCGCGCGCAAGACAATTGTTCAACGTGACCCACTAATTAATCAACAGCGAAACAAAAGAACAAGCAAGAAGGAAAAAAACCAAACACACAGACAGACAGCAGAGCAGAGAAGAAGAAAAAAAAGTACAGAAGAGAAAAAAGTGGAGCCTACAAGTGTATTGAGATCACACGGTTATTTCGTCATCATTCCTCATTGCAGCACTGCAAGAATCCGTCCGTTGCTAAATCACTCAACGCGAGTTTATCACCGCCACCGCCAGCATCACCACCGCCAGATGTGAGCAATGATGATGAGGACCACAGTAAACGCGAGACCGAAGAAATGTCACTAGGCGTAGAATTGTCCCGCTCCACTTTCGAGGAGCTTTTCGACGTGTTGCTGCTATTGCTGAAAATACTGAAAAATTTAATCTCCAAATCTCGATGACCATTGTGCGATGTGACGATTTCGGTGGACACCTCCAAATTTGGAGAATTCGGCACACTGGACGAGGTAGACGATGACGAACCGATGCTCTTGACGGACTCACCATCATCGAGACTGATGGTCGAAATGCTGTCGAGCAGACTTTGTGCGTCTGAAGAGTGACGTCTTAATGGACGCTCAATCAGCATTGATGCGCCAGGTGATAAATCTTGTCCTTGACCAGAAATACCAACACCACCGGCAATAAGGCCGCCCGTTGTATTATGATTATCAAGGTGATCCAGGTCGAGTGCGGACAATGAGGAACCGAAATTGAACTGCGCGGGCAGAGGAGTTGTCAAATAGGGCGAGTAACACCCTTTATCAATGTCCCAAATCTGACTGCTGGGATCACAGTATCGGCACTGGCATATTAACTCATTGCCGTTGAGATCCTTTGCCTCCAATTGCTCCAACACATCTTCAAACAGATGACTCAATTTGGGCGCTTCATTCTTATCGTCTGCTTTCGCCTGATGGTGAATCAACGCATGTTGCGTAGGATGCCGTAAATGATGGTGTTGACTACTGTTATTCGGCGGGTGGTGATAATTGATGAAATAGTTGGGCATCACTTGCATATTCGAATGCTGATGATGATGCTGCTGCTGATTGTGCGGATGCCGATGGAAATTAGTAAAAGGGTTCACCATCGGGTTATTCACATAGTCAATGTCCGGACTGCTCGTCGCACTATTGCCACTCTCCTTCGAGGACGCGTACGCCGAGTCGACGCCGGTGCGCACCAGGTGCTGAGGCTTCCGATCCTTCTTCCTTCGTTTGCGCGGCTTGATAATGCGCGGCAAACAGGTGTCGGAATTATTCGACGAGGTGCAACTCTCATCGCTCGCAATCGACACGGTATCCGTGCCATCCTGCTTAGCCTCTACTTTACTACTACTACTCTTAACCACCCCAATACTGGTCGGTGGTTGTTGCTGTGGTTGTTGATTTACAAAAGGTACATTATTCTGATGTTGGCGTTGTTGTTGCTGCTGCTGCTGTTTTCCGCGTCGATTGTGATACTTATTATTGCTGAGTATCAATGGTATACCTTGTGTCTGTACAGCCAAACGGGACAAATTGTCATTTGCATTGACATTCGGCGTGTTTACATAGCGCTGCTGCGCATGGTTGAAGAGCAATGGGACACCGTTTGTTCCGGGCCAATGTCCTTCCGAGTTGCACCGCTGCAGCCGGTGGTACGCGCTGCCATTCGAATACACCACTTCCGCAGGGTGCTGCTGTTGCGCCTGATGATGGTGGTAATTGTTGTTGTGGTGCTGGTGCGCAAATGAGCCCTTCTTGTGTCGCGACTGATGCGAGGAAATGAGACATGCGCCAATATAACGTTCGACTTCGAGGGATCCCGACGATGCGGGGCTCATTATATCGCAGACGTATTTTGCTCCAATTTAATTTTCACGATGGTACACGCGTACAAATTCGATCAAGTATCCTTTCGTGTTACAGCAATAATCCTGCGAGCGTTGTACAACTTAATTTCCGTTGTGAGCGGTACACGCGACTTTCAAGAAACGTGCTCGAGGACGAGGTACCCACAAATAATGAGTGAGTGCGTACGTATGACTTGAAATGCGTTCCGCGACAGACTGACTTGCATTCGCGGCTCGACGACTCAGTCAGCCGCGCACCGTATACTCTCGTCCGAATGGAAGTAGTAGTAATACTAGTACCCATCGCCGCCGCGTGGTACCCGCAAACTATGAATAGAGCAGTGGGGCTTGTCGCAGACAATGTGGGCCAAACCTTCCACAACGCGAAATACACACGCTCCTTATTCAGTTGAAACATCTTCCAATATTCCATTTAGTCTATGTACCTCAAGTATTCTGGAATACCTTTCAAACTTCTCTCCGCATTACCTACATAGAACAACGATACAATCAATCAACCAACCAACCACTTCTCCATTGTCCTTCTTATCCGCTTCAAACGCATTTAAACGAGTACAAAAGAAAAACGACAAGTCCAACGACAAGACATGATTTCCCACATGTGCATGCTGCTGCTGCAATGCCTGATTTATCGAAGCACGCGATTGATTCATGCGAGTAACCCACCCAAAGCGTTGGTGTGTGCACTCAAGTAGGTCACGCGCCCAACTCGACCATCTCGAGAGCTCCCTTTGGACACTCAATACCGCGTGCGTCCAATGACCTGGTTAAAGAAAGCGTGAAGAAAGAAGCAGCCGAAGCCCTCCAGAGAAACACAAGACTCTCGCGTGCATCCGCGACGAGGACACCTCATACACACGTCGATTGTTATTCCGGGGCTACCAAAAAATACAACGACCGCCTTCGTTATTCCTGCTAGTGTTACGTTACCATGCAGCAGGCGATCAAACAATGCATACGCATCGGAGACGAAACTCAAGAAGAAGAAGAAGAAGAAGAAGGAGCAACAACAGCAACTCGAGACGATCAAAGCAAAGAGAAACAAAGCGGAAGACGCATCCATGCAATGAATGCATCTGCTTGCTGGTAACGGCCGAAATAAAACCAAGAGACCACGACGGAAAAAAGACATGGTGCGTTTTTTTTTCGGGCGATGAGCGCTATTGGAATACAGTTTCGTTTTCTAGGTCGGGGTCACACCATGTCAGACACATCGCATCCGCGCCGAACGACAAGAAGTTATAAAGAAAAAAACGGAACGTGTGTGTCTGCATATTCTTCTTCATCATCTGCATCTCAATCCAACGCACGAATCGAAAAGATTTTATCACCATCAAAGCCATAAAACAATGCAACAACTACTCAAATCCTACGCGAATGAAATACTTTTTTTTTCGGGCACACCGAAAAACCTATTCATAGAATTACATTTACAACTAATGCATCATTATTTCGAGGCATAACGAACACGCTTATTAAAATCGTAAAAGAAAGGAAAGAGAACAGCCATCATCTCTTCCAAGTTTAACACGCGAATGAGTGACGAACTGATTATTCGATCGCTCGCTTGATACCGTGTAGAAAGTTACTTTAGCTCCTTCTGTTGCGCGTCGCCTGTCGGTCGTAATTATTCAATTAGCAATAAGCGCAAAGCGCGCATAGCAAACGGCGATCCGACTACTTTTTAGTATAGTTTCACGGCCATAAATAAAACGAATCAAGTGCGCGAACACGACGACGACCGCCGCTTGATATTAGAAAGTTTTCTCTCATTTTACAACACAACTTTCCGCGCATACCATTTTTTCGTAAGCGTGCAAATGGCACTCAATTTACGCCGATATGCACGATATAAATAGAAATTACAAACGTTTATGTCCATATCAAGCGTGTCATTTACATACATCACGAATAGAATAATGATCGTGGGCGCTATCAAAATATCCACCGATAAAACCGCATAAATAATAAATAGACCATTATGACACGAAGAGAATTCATTGTCAGTAAATGAATTGAATTTAGTCAAGAGGCGGTGCATGCATTTTGAGCATACGCTAAAAAAATGATAATAAAATAGTTACATTTTCTATTAACAAACAATATGCGCGCGATTGACTATTTATAAAACTTGGCCAATGGCTAAAAGGAGTCATTAACTGTAAATTGATCAAAATCAACGGTAGTTTAAGCCAAGAGCATCTCTCACGATTTTAATCCACGCATAGAAGATACGAACATGACGTGCCAAATTTGTTTAAACAAATGTTCATTCATTCATTCATTCTCTATTAAATTCAGAACATTATCTAATGCTAATAAATTAGCTGAATGAGAAATGACTTTGAAGTAATTCTAAATCAAACAACATTTTTGGACTTTTCGCATTTCATATTTTATACTTTTCACTAATCTGTAAAGGATTATGTTATTTCTCGCTCCTCTTAAAATGTATTATGATATCTTTGCTGCTTTTCAAAATATTAATGGCACAAACGTTAGCCTTGAATATAAAATGTGAAAAGAATAATATTTAATTCCAACGCATTGAGAAATTGCTGCACGGTAAAGCAACAAGAAGAAGATGAAAACTAATTGAAAAATTGAAAAATGCGCAATGGAAAAATTCACAGCGAACGCGAAAGGAAACACTCATTAGTGATAATTTGCCTTCATGCATCAATTTCCTCTGCGGCACAGAGTAATCGTGCTAGTAGTGGTAATAGTAGCAGCGTATGTTGCATAAATCATGTCAGGCGACATTTTGAAAGCAAACGACGAGCAGCAGATAAAGAAGACGAAGAAATTCATTCCGCAAAATGCACCGCAAATGAAATTAAAACGCAATGAAGTGAAAATGAAAATAGCGCTGCATCATGTGCGGTAAAACTGACAGCGCGTTCTCATATTAATTCCCTTTCGGAAATTGCAACCTGCACCTAAAATTTCACTGCTCGCCAAATACCGAAAGCAAATGACCATTCTTAAATTAATTCAAGTTTATCACGCAGTTTAAATTAAATGTTCAATGAAAGGACCGGACCACTCGAATGCAAATTGTATTTGATTGAATAACGCATTAAAGACTTGTGCGCTCCTCGCATTCAATGTTTTCGTTTCATCATCATCGTCGTCGCTCCTCCGGAAGCGACCAATTTGAATCAATAAGCAATAAAAATGCATTGCATCGACGTTTGAAAGCGTTTTCAATCGCATTTGTGCTACGTACGCGCCTGCTGCCTGATTGCAAAAACGATCAATTCCATATTCCTTCAATCGCTTCCATGCACGTACTGCGTTTGTACTCTATTCACATTTACTGCGCTTCTTGCAATTGTACGATTGCGTAATGTGTATTCAATAAAAGTAGCACCGTGCGCTCAATTCCTTAAAACTTGATTTGAATTTTCTCTTTTTCCTTTTGGAAATGAATTAAATCTTCACGATTAGCTCTAATTCAATACGATTTCGTTGAAATGATCAGTTATTTAATTCGAAATTTATGCTAATAAAAATAACTCAATGTCCACGTAATAATTGTATAAAAAATAATTATTACATTCGCCAAACTATTGTCTAACGTTAGTTAGTTAATTCGTCACGTGCGCGTTGGATTCATTCAGCCCGGCTTTAATTAATTTGAAAATAATTTAATTGCCCGCATAAACCGCATTTGAATCGACTTGCTAACTATATGGGTCGAAATACGTAACTCCTAATCATCATTTACCATTCGAATGCATTATGCACAGTACAGTGGCACTAGTAATAGGAGCTCGCAATAGTACTTTTTTCCATACCGTACGAATTCGAATGCATCTCTGCTCTAATTCAAAAATGCGAATGAAAGAATAAACGAAACGAAATAAACGGCAAAAAACTGTCACGGCGACTAAACAAATATAACCAGCGCTCAACGGCGTTAATTACCACGAATAAAACATGATGCAATTCTTTCTGCATTATTATGTTTGTTCTCAAATTACGTAAATGCACCATATGCATTCAAAGATCGCCCCTCTAATTATCGGCCGACTCTAATAAACAGCTAGCTACTTGATAGCCACGCAACAGTAGCAGTAGCCCAATAATAATTATACAGTTAGCGTCTCTACCAAAGATGAAGCAACTGACGAATTCATATGTCCAAAGAGGAACACGAACCAGCAGACCATCCAATCGAGCATCATGCTCCACTGTGCTCTCATCACGCTCGTTCGCATTAGTTAAATAATATTACTTCGTATTCGTGTTGTTTGTTCTGCGCTGTTTAATGTGGTACACGCCAAAAACCGAAAAAACTGTACGACGAGACAAAGCCGCCAAACGCTATTTCCGATGAATCTAACGTGCGCTACTCCAGTTTTAGTTCTTAGTGTGCATAAATTACCGCAGTGTCAAATCAATAATTATAAAAAAGAAGAACCCAATTTTTTACCTTTAGCAAGAAGAGTACGGTTTCGTCACACATCTTAATTGGGCGTTTGAAACAGCTTGCCGTGTAATAATGGGAAGTAAAAAATCACTTACCTAAAACAAAAAGAATACATTAATTATTATACAAATTATAAAATATACGAATTATTCTTCAAATAGAATCACTGAATTATTGAAATGCATATTAAAAATTGGTAATGTTGAACACGTCTGAATTATTCATCTTCATTTTCTGTATCAAAATCAATTACTTTAGCAAGCGCATATTTTAAATTCAAGCAAGAATATTGTAAACCGTTGAATTCTTAAAGTACGTCTCGTGAACTACTCGTGTGTTAAATATGTCCGAATTTTCACCAGACAAGTATGTCACCAACATCATCAATTTCAATTCGCTTCCGAATTTTACGCGCTCCAGCAGCATGCGAGATTGATTGGCCGCGAATGACCTAAAAGCAACAAGTGTGCAACAGACGACAGCGACGACGACGACCTAAATACAATCGAGACGATGAGATTCACTTGTTCATTGAGCATACAGCCAAGCCAGTATCGCGATGGAAGGAATTCAAGAGAAATCCTTCCTACCGTTCTCCTCTTCTCTCCTCACTGCTGCTGCTGCTGCTGCTGCTGCTCTCTTGACGACTTATAGCATTTTTATTGTTTCACAAGACATTAAAACTAGCATGATGATACGATTTCACTACATCTGAATTCGTCACGTTTCATAGCGAATTTCATAGACAAAATGTCGATTAGTTAGTTATCTGCAACAGTAGTACCTACGTGTTTGCATTCCATTTTCATTTACGTGAAAACCGTACAAGGCAAAATGAACATTAATGACAATCCTGCTACGATTTTCTAACTGATGCGAGGCACTGATACGGCACTCGTGCATTTTACGACTTCCACAAATTCCAGTAACGCATTTATCATAATGATCGCAATTACGTTTGCGAATCGTCACAAGTGCCTAATCAGCAATAACAATCATCGCAGAGATAATGAAAACTGCACCTGGATATATAAATCAGCATAAATCAATTCCTATTACAAGTGAATAAAGCCGAGAAATTGAACCGAGAAATTAATTAAACAGCTAGCTATTCTTCAACAATTCTTCTTTGCGAGAATAATCGATGAATAAATCAAACGGTAATTAAGGTCAATTTCACCTCGCATGCAACTAAATTATAATATAATTTCTAATGTTGTTGATTACCAATTACGCGCAAAAGTATCATTTAAAGTCTTTACCAATTTCAAAAATCAATTACGAATAATTCGTTTAACATTTTGCAGCAATATTTAAACTATCACAAAAAAATGCAATTACATTAAACGAGGCATTATTACGTTTTCTCACCTTTGCTCTTAATAGCTTAATATTGAAATACAAAAGAGTTTTAAACTTTACCCTTTTTTCTCAAGGATTTGCGCAAGAACGCAGCCATGATTAATGCACGCAACCAAATGTTCGTCACGCAATCGGCGAATCAGCAGACAAATCTTCTAATAAATCGAAATACGCACAAAGAAAACTGAAAGGTAAATAAATACCTACGTACGCACTTGGGTATATAGCCGATATAAGCGATGCGTAACCAATAAATTGCTATTCTTCAAATTCAAGCACAACTTAAAAACCCCGCCTGTTTGTCTCTATTGCACCACAAACAACAACTTGGCAAACGCATAATATCATTACTTATAATCAAATTACGCAAAGAGCATCAAGTGAGCAATAATTTACTTTATACGAACGCAATGCGACGTAGCACAAAGCTCATAGTTAGTTCGTCCGTCCGTCCAATGATGAATGGACTAATTTAGTCTTTATTACTAAATTATTTATTGCCATCATCATCGTCGTCTTGTGCGTGCCGCGCGCAGATTTACGATTACACTGATAATGCCCGCTTTTGTTTTCGTTTAATTGAGTTTCATCTCACTGGCGTCAAAGAAATCATTTCGCTCTCAAGCTTCAAAGCGAAATCACTAAAACAAATTACTTAATGCACATTACTCTGTCAAGAGCTTTGAAATGTTGAAGCGCTGAATCTAGTTTTACCTAAAATGATTTATTTTACAGAAGAAAACGTCAATACTCAATACGTGGGCGATTCCGCATTAATCGGTAATATACTAACAACGAAAGCTAAATAAAGCCCATATTGGGTACATACCTCCTGATCCTTAGATGAGCCAATCCTTGAAGTCCGGAAGAAAATGAAGATCCACGAAAACACTACTAAATATCGAAGAATTGCATTTACCATTATAACTTTTTCAGCCATCGAAGCTTATCGGGGGTACCCCCTCAGGCAGCATAGACCCGTATACGGGCTAGGCATCCCCAGAATGCGCGCTAGTTATAATAGCAAATCCAATTATTTAATTTTCAGTAGTGTTTTCGTGTATCTTCGTATTTTTCCGACTTTCAAAGGAGTAGCTCAGAGAATAAATTTTCAATTTAAGTTTGACTAATTTTTAATTACTGGCTCATCCGTGGCGCACTTTAAATCTATTTGACTGTATTATTTCTTTCGTATATTATATTATATGATGCCTGAATGTATCGCAATAAAGATATACAACATTGGCATTGCTTCAACTTTCAACTTTTTAGCGTTTACGAGCATCGCATGTGCATGCGATGAATATTATTAGCATTTGCGCGAACCACAAACAAAGTCATTGAATTTAGAAAGGAAATCAAGCAGCAATGCTCTGCACGCACGTAGGAGACGAGGCAACGATTCAGCAACGATGGAATCCAATATTTTATCATGTACCAATAACACCAATCAAATAACCCAGTTTTCAACGGGCGCGCGTTGTATGGCGGATTTTAATCGAAATTAGACAAGTGAATATATGCAAAGGCAATAATAATCGGCGAGTATGTGCCTAGTTAGTTGCCGGAATAGATTTCAAGAGTCTTCAAGGCAATGGCGGCAATGCGTTACGTAGGCGCACACTAAAGAGAAATGTTCGACTTGATGTAAATGTAGGAAGACCTGATATGCATTATTGATGCATTCAAATGATTCACTCGCGTTAATTTTCTCTTCAATTGCGCACAACTCCTTGTTTCACCTCTTTCGTTTCCTTATTTTCTATTCAGATATGATCAAATCCAAGCAAATCTGCCAATGTATAAATATGTTTATTGCGTTACGAGAATTAGCGAGGTTCTCTGCGACCTTTTCATTATTAAAAATGGTTATTATCCCATTAAATGTATTTGTTTGCTGTTTTCACTGTAATCGCATAAAAATGATGTATCTACTTATAAATAGATTTCAAATAAATGTTATAATAAAGCGCAAAGAGAAAAATGAAAATAACCGAGCGTCTTTTCATGGCTGACACAATCTGCAAACTCTGCAAAGTGAACAATGGCAGGCGGTGCACACCATGCTTATCATAATTGCACGAAAATTCCAAATACCAGAGTGCCGACAAAATTACACGCTCCACTATAACATGCCACAGCCACATACATTAAGTGCAATGCATGCATACGCTGTAAATGAAACGCAAAGCACTTGCGCTCGCGAAATGCCAAAGAGAAAATGCCGCATCTAATTCTTTCGCGCGATCGCAACCTCCACACCACTCTGCGTTGTTATTGTTGTTGTGCACAATTCGCTTTCTACTTCGGATAATTGAACAATGATCACCGCTGAAGCCGTGATTCATTCCTCCTCTCTGCAGCAGCAGCAAACGTATCGTAAACTAACGTTGATTACGCGAATAGAGAAATTTAATAAAATTTTAAAGATGTTCAACTGCGCATTCACCACATGATTAAGTATTCCGAGTGAATGCGTTTTCTCTTCGTACAGGCGCAGCAGTCTTGCGGCAGCGCAGCTTCTTCCTGAATTTCACAAATTGTAACTCAAATCTAATACGATTGCTCAAGCGGCACACCGCATATGCTCGTGTACGTTTAACATTTAAGCATTTTCATCGCGATGTGCGCGCCTAAATGAAAAGCTTAAATACCAAGCACTGCGCTGCGCTCGATCATTCATTCGTTGCGAAACGAAAGAGGCACGGAATGTGTGTGTTCATGAACAACCAAACACGCCGACTACAAACAAATGCCAATTGCGCACTCGAAACGCTCAGAAATTGAACAAAATTTTCATTTTCACATTGCGCTCGCATCGTACTAAACACTCGTTGTAATTACAACTAAATTATCATTGCATCTGCCCGCCGCCCAAAAATTAACGCACTAATGCGCAATACCGCTCAGTAATTATACGTATCAAAAACAACAACAAAAAATACGATTCGTACCTACAAAACGCAGTTAAGACACGAGATAATCTCGCGGATTCGCACAATTTCTCAATGCTTTCGTCGCATCGCATTACAGAAAAAGCGAATGCTCTGCTTGCACGCTGTCGATGCTTTTTTCGCGGTTTCATTGCGCCTTTTTGGATGCATTCACTGCTCCGCTTCGTGTTCTTCATCTGGCAGACTACAAATTACAACTTTCACCTTAAAGCAGCCGCAGTCGCCGCGTGGTGCTCGCGCTTTTGGTTTTCTTCTTGCTTTTCTTCCACAGCTAGCTAGCTGGAGGAACTCGCGCACTCGATATGCTCGTTTACTCTTTCCTAACTAACCGCTCACTGCACGTTAACGCGCAGCTGTTTTAGATTTATGTATGCAAGAAATATTTATTTGCGAAACATAAACTTAAAACGCAAATGCATATCGTAAAGTGACCAGAGAAACCAAAATAATGCTGGCCTTACACGAATAGACTAATCACGCGTGAAACTACCCGCGCTACAATCCCGAAAAACATCCGTTGAAGTAGATTAACAAACTGCTCTAATTCTAGTACTACCTACTTTACACCTGTCGTTAACAGTGAACAAACGTGCAGAAATTACATGCGATTAATTCGTGAAAACGACGATCATCAACAACATCAACTGCATCAATTGCGCTCGTAAAAAAATGCAACAGCATGCATTTGATCGCGTGTGGCTACATTTATACTGATTGGATTTTATTATTATTAGCTGCCATTCGCAGTCTAGTCTATCATCACACACGCTGCTCGCATGGCGGTAAATTTCTGTCGCCGGATGAGCCAAATCGTTCGCATTTATGCATTGCATAGCATTAGAAAATCATCATCATCCTAATTAAAACCATTTCTCGGCGCTACTTGGTCTCATTCTTTTTCAGCACGTGCGTGTCACAGATCATGCGCCTTATAAAAGGCAGCACAAACAAGGCGCACAAATAGAGAAATAATTGCAACTTATTGCAATTATTACCTTAATGAACTACGCGTTACAACAAACTTGTGAAAAGACGTGCTGTTTGTTCCATGCACGAAAGAAAAAATCTAACGCATTTATCTGTAAAACTCCGTGAAGCCTCCTCGAATTATACGCATTACCCGAACAATTTTTGTAATTCCTTAATTACAACTTCAGCATTCACATACTTTTTATCCAACAACCCGCGTGCACTTGTTGCCGTGAGCAACTTTTTAATAGGTTTTTAAAGTCGCGTAAAACAACGACAAGCAAGCAAGCAAGCCAGCCAGCAAGCCAACCATCCCAGCAAGCAAACAAAATGTATGTAAATCGTACGTGCTTAAAACCCGGCTTGACTTGGTTGGCGAGCGACCGAGCAAACAAGTGCGGCAATGTTTATCTCGTAACAACAATAGGACAATATAATAAAGTCGAATACGTCGACGTAATAAAGCAGGAGCAGCCAGGCTCAGTGCACTGCAGCCGACCGTACCAACTCTAATAAACAAGAGGGTGGCGCGCAAGAAGCATTGTGCAAACGACGTGTAATTCAACGCGCAACGCATAACGAACGCAGTAGTCCACTCTCATGTGCATGCAATAAATACAATGCAACAGCATCAACAGCAGCAGCGGGAGCAACAACAACAAGCACAGTTTGTACTCTTCGACATCGTACAAAACGCAAACAAAGCGCATTATCGCCGATCGTAGACTGAGCGCGCACTTCTCGCCGCGGTGATAATATTGGTTTGCCTTCGATATAACAAGCCAATTGTTGCCAGCGCACTATTAATGTCTTCTTAGAGCGTATAAGCCGGTCGCACAACTTCTGTGTGCCAACTCTTCCTTCGCTCCTCGCAATTGCCACAAGAGACATGTGTGTGGTTCGCTAATATTCTATTGCCAGCGCCGTTTCGAATAAGAGAGATTCCGCGCAAAACAAAAACAACTCTTCGCCTTCCCAATCTGCATGTACATCTTACGTATCCATTGCACATACGCGTATCGTAATTGCACGATAAATATTACTTCTACTACCGCTCGATTTATATGCATTCACTTCAATACCAATTTTAAAATATTAAAACTTTAAAAAACCTATGCGCTTATGCGTATAAACTTATGATTTTCCAAAAACTCCTTAAAATACTTGCTTTTCCGTTCGTATAAACACCCAATATGATCATCATTGAATGCATATAAACCAGCCGATACATAAAGAACGAGTTCGCGATCATTATCAATATCGGCGTTTAATAACAATAAATATCGGCGCATCATGTACACTCGCTCGCTGCATTGTAATTGCAATTCGTAATAGCGATTACCGTACCTTTAACCCTTGGCCCTGCTCTCGCTTTTGTTCGCGCCGATTTGATTGTGGTAGCAGCGGGCAGCTTGCGCATTCGAACTCGCGCTCGCATTCGTTTTCGCATACGAAACGTAACGATTCTTGGAAATTCCTATCGATAATTAAAATCGCTATTGGCAAGTGTTCGAATCCGAGACATCGGTGCGCAGCCGGCATATATCGACATTACGAATGCACCGCATAAATCTCCTGCAGTCGCCTTGCTCTTGCGTTTGCTTCTTCCTTGTTATCTTCCATTATGCGCTGCAGCAATTTCGCGCACCGTGACAGAGCTGCGGCTCGGTACTTTACATACATTCAAAGAGCAAGCAAGCACTCTTTGCGTTCCACATGATTTGCTGCGTACTGTTTTACAATGGTTCGCAATGAAGCCAAGCCAATATACATGTTAATTAACAGCAATGAGATACTTAACGAAATAATAACATCGATGCTTTGAATCTCAGATAACAACTTTAAAAAATCTTAGTTTAATCTTGTTCTTCGCCACCCTACCTAGTCGCATTGGCATGATTGCAGTCGAAGTATATATACTTTATGCCTTTGGGCAATTATAATTTGTCATTAACACACTTCTTAACATTAATTTGTGAGGTGCTAGATAGAAAGTAGGCAATTGTGAATTAATTATGTAGCTATTGCATTAACGACCATGGCGCATAACAAAATAAAACGTGAAGACAAACAAAAATTGTCTTCGCTTGTGTGAATTATGCTACGGCAATTTGCGCGCGCGGCACCTCATATCAATTAATTTCACGCATTGAATTTGATATTGTCTTAGCGACGCGGCCTAATTTACACGCGTCTCAAATTTAAATTAAACATTCATATATGCCGTATGCCTGTCTATCCATCATGGAAACCACACAAAAATATTTTGTAAATTGTGCCTCCGCATAAACAACCACAATCTTAATAATAACCAAACACAATATGTTTTTCTACGGCGAGAATTTTGAATTTCTAATTAAATTATTCCGCAACAATCTAATTTGCATGCGTAATTCGTTTGCTGCTAGCATTTTCATAATTGATGAAAATTGCAAAAGCATTCCAAATTAGATTACCAACTTGAGTAACGCTCAAACTTGAAGAAGTTTTCAAAACTATATAAAATGCCAGCTATTATTCAACTAAGTAAGAAATTAATAACACGGTCAGGTGATTTTAATGCAGAATTTACTGTCGATGGAGGACCAACCCCTTTCTGTATCGCTGCCAACTGAAGACTTTTCAACATTCATGGGAAATTTGTTCGCATTACTGAAATTCCTGTTTTTCAACCACGCTATCCGAGATATTTAAATAATTCTTTCGCCAGCGGAAAGTCGATTAGATTCTTCATAATTGGTGAAAGCCACCAGTTCCCACGCACGAGCTTCATCGCGTTTTA
This sequence comes from Aleochara curtula, assembly GCA_963978815.1. Classification (NCBI taxonomy): domain Eukaryota; kingdom Metazoa; phylum Arthropoda; class Insecta; order Coleoptera; family Staphylinidae; genus Aleochara; species Aleochara curtula. The sequence continues at coordinate 7,856,233 of OZ022221.1, read as the reverse complement.
TCGCAATTACAAGAAGAAGACGCTCGCCAACTTTTGCGAATTGAAAATCACGCATGTAAACCGTATTTTCTGTAGTAAGTAAATGACGCTGCGTGACTTTGCGCACCGGCGTTACGCGCCGTAATGACTCAATCACGATTTACAAATGCAGATAACTCAGAAGAGGCTCTTCAACCACGCAGCGAGCAGCTAGTGTCGAATGGACGAGATGTTTGTTTACAACCGAAGCGCGCACGACGTGTATGTAATACAAACAATGTTGTTGCTGCGGATCAACATCGAATTTCTTGGAATGGTCATAAACATTTGTCTCGTTCGCATGCAGCATGTACCTACTTTACGCGAATTATAATTTAAAGATGCTCGCCACTTCACATCTTCACAACGTATACAACTCTCGCTGCCAACGATTTGTTGGTTGCCTATATCGGACGTGTTCAACATTCCGCTCGCAAACATATGGGCGCATAAAGAAAAAATGTAAACAAAGCAGCACTCACCTTGCAGATTGTCGAGCATGTTCGTCAGCAGTTTATGCGTCCCGTTCGGCTCGCTGTAGATGGTCATCACGTCCTTGTTGAGTGGATTGCCCTGCAGGCCCAGCACGATGAGATTGAACAGTTTGCCCAGTTCGTACGGCAAGATGCGCAGATTGTTGTGGCTCAATTGCAGCTCCCTACAATGATAAACAGGCGCAGGCATTAATAAAATCCCATCCTCAATTTTACGACAAGACGATACTGGATCGCACCAGGCGCGACACTTACAATTTGCTTTGAGCGGACAACCGATTGGATTTTGCAGTAAAATTGAGGATTTACAGGATGTAGAGGTATTGGTGGTTGGTTCATAGTTGCATGGATGAATGGATGGATGGATGGTTCCTCAAAAACCGACTATAAAAGTAGGATAAACTCAAAATTAGATTCATCCACTTGTTTGTCGACTGTTAATGCATATAGTGTGCATGCATCTGCAGTCAAAGAACATGTTTGTGCATGCACATTTCTATGCATCTAATTATGACAAAGTTGTAACATAGATTAGTTAAGAGAAGAAAAGAGAAAACAAAACAACAACACAACATAAATGAGTTAGTCCATAGAGAAGTAATGTATATGTACCTGAGGTTTATAAGATCTCCCATCTCAGCCGGCAACGAGCGCAGTTTATTATTGGACAGATCGAGCGTCCGCAAATTGACCAGCTGATTGATTTCAGGCGATATGCGTGACAGCATATTGTTCTTGAGGTAGAGAGCAGTCAGGTGGGCCAGCTTAAAGACGTTTGGACTCAGATTGCGTATGGTCCCTGTTATCTCCATCTCGGTCCAGAGGGACTTCTTGCCCGACGCGAGATCCTCTGGCGACATGAAGGTTTGGGTGCGCCGCGTCGAGCCATTGTTCTCATATTTGTTAATTTCTTTTGAGTTTCTCGGCATAATATAACCTAAAACAGGAATAAATATCATTAGCAATCTGAATTCACCACATGTTGATAATAGGTTAAGCGTGCATGTTGCATTGATAGGTGTTCGACCGGCACATAAACAAAAACCGCATTAACCACTTTCTAATAAGGACAACGAGGATAAACAACAGAGCACCTGGATGGACGAAACTATGGGCAGATCTCTTCACGATCATGACGGTTCCCATGACATCCCATTCATTCACGTTATGCAAATTGGCATGAGAGACAAAGGGAGAAATGACATTTATCCCAATTGATTAGAAAACATGTATATCATATCTGGCAGCACGTGTCTTCATACTCTGGTTGTTCTGATCATTGTTGTAGGGTTGCAGCGGTGGTTGATTGTTGTACGGATACGTCGTAAACGTAGCTTGTTGTACGTAGGGATTGTTGTAATAGGGATTATAGCTGTAGTAAGGATTGTAATATGTGTATCGAGCCATCGTTGCACTTTAAGCAAGCACACCACTGATGCAAGTAAACATGCAGTTCTTCTGATGGCCAAGATGTGCGTTGATTACCACGCACTACTCGCGAGACAATGAACCTGAACGACCTGCACCGTTCTTGCTGGATGGATGCAAACGCGCCGCCAACCAAACAAACACTCACTTATGCACACACACAAACGTCGTACGCATCAATACGCAGCAAATGAAATTTGCATCGTATGGGGAGCATGCAACCAGCATAGAAACACTTAGATGCCCGGACGACTGATAGGGATGCGTCCGTAAGTCGCCATTCTTTGTTATTGATAACACTACCGCCATGGATGATATGCACACAAGCCAGCACTCTTTACGTACGCAACACCTATCAACGCGATATGTAAAACTCTATAAATACCTTCATCTACGCCTCGGTTGAATGTCGTATATGCCGTAATTTGTCCTCTAGATATGCACAATGGGCACTAAGATGTAGCCTTGTTGACGCGAGATACAAACGATCACTCGATACAACAATTTTCGCCATAAAAAACGTCAAGAGCTGCTAGACCGTATGACATTGGTGAGCGCTGCCAATCGCCGCACGGTAAACTCCCCATAGCCGACAGGTGATCACCGCTCGGAACTTGCCGCTTTACGAACATGCACGAGCCAGCTACGACAATTCAAAATCAAGTGCGCCAAATTTTGAACTGATGATAATCAATTAATTTTAATTTATTAAACTTAAAAGCCACATACTCACATCGTATTATTTATAAGTAATATGTACAGCAATATTTCCATCATTGTATTGTAATTTTAATAGATTTATAGATAAGTAATAGAATCAATCGAACAAAAATTATAATGTAAAACTGCGCACTTTAAAAATTTGTTGGAAATTAAATTAATCTGAAAATTTTGTATAGCATTGTTGCGTGTATGCAAGGATAAAATTGACCGAAAATGTTAAATAACTTTCGATGAATATTTTTTGTATTTTGCAGCAACACGCTTCTTCAACTCCAAACGTCATTATTATATTCATATTTACACAATTTCTTAACTTCATCCACACGTCAACTCGTTATGAAATTAATCAAATTCTTCCCGTCGTACTGTTTGCTCATCTTTCCTACGTTTATCTGTTCCAAATTATTGCATCACTTCAATATTTGCCACTCGTAACAATGGCTATTATAAGTTGCTTAAACGATACTAGCGATAACTTCGACGATAACGCAATACAACTAAAAGAATGAAATAATTAAATGATAAAATGAATAACAAGTGATTACTACAATATAGAAAAGTCAGCTGGCTCGTCTCACCGCACAACGCCCTTAATCGAATCAATTAAAAAAGGTCATAATTACAATGTTTTTTTTTGGTGTTTGTATAAATCCTCAATCCCTACGTAAGAATCGTAATCACTATTATAGATTAACGTTAGAAATAAGATAAATAATTGCAAATGTTAATATTAATAATAAACATCACAAGTATAGTGTTAATTCGTCTTCTCCCCCTTCTTATACAATAAAACCGTTCACAACTTTATTGTGTGTTTGTTGTAGTAGCTGTGCTACCAGCATTTGCGTGTTCCTAAGCAGTTTTAAATCTTTTTCATCTCCCGAAATATCTCACCGCATTGCATTGCAAACACATACGCGTCGCGACAATCCCGACAAACTGATTAGGATTTGATTTGATTTAGATGCTACAAAATACAAACTAAGGGTAGTTGTGTGTTAACTGAGATAATAATTGATTAAAATCCAACTAAATTGCGATTCGATTATTAGACAATTAACATATTATAGGATCACAGATATATATGCTACTATACCGTTAACTATGAATATGCGTTAGTTAGCTAAAGATATATTCGTAGTAGTTCGCCTAGATTAACTAAAATAGTCATTACTATTAAATTAAATGTACGCTAAAGATAACACCGCAACTCAAGTGCTAACGTGGATATCGTGGAAAAACTGTTATCGCGTTTCAATCAACCGTATCGCTCCCGTACGTCCGTTCGATGGCCTTACGTTATCTCTTCTATGTGTTTACAATGCGCATGGACTGTTAATTGTTTAGGCAAGCAGTATGCATTCTCTTCAGCAGATGCTGCTCTTTTCCGCTAGCTCCACATCACAGTGTTGATTTAAGTATTTGAATCGTACGCAATACACATCTTTGGATGCCATTGTTCTGCGCTGCTCCTTGCGAACGAGCGCGAGCGCGCATGTCGCAAACAAATGTAATTTAACGCGCTACGAGACAGAGAGCTTTTAAATAACCCACCCATTTTATTAAGTGCACTATGATTAAACAACGCTCATTGCTGCTATCGGTTAGACTATTGTTTACTCGATTTGAGGAATATAGCCAGCGTTTTGAAACGAAAACAGATGATGTTGTCTATTAATTTCCGTTTGATTCGCCAAAAAATTGTGTTGTAGTGCATGAGTCAAGTTTTATCTGTATAAGAACACGCGATTTTCTAATTGGATTCGTGTTATCAATAGAGTCAAGTCTCTTGTATTCTTAAATTATAAATTAATGTGGGAGGACTATGTTAATTTCTCAGTAAACATTATTGGGTGAAATATGCTGCTTTTTTAGTGTTTGCCCTTACTCTCCCCTCCCCGAAACGTTCGTTCCTCCGCTAATTAATTAATTATATCTGAATATTGATGCAGTCTTCTTAGCCGTCTTCCTTCGGCGGTGTAAACCAACCTAAAATCCACACATACCAATTATCAATCGTGTTTTAACTCAACTCTTCGTATTACTACCGTTCTTCTCGTGTATTTGCACCAGCGATTTGAAGCTTTGTTGCGCTCTCGCCAGGCTGTATTGTCCTTGAGAGCAGACTTTCGGCGCTCCAAACTGTATCCGCGCCTTGCCCTTGACAAGAGTCGCCGAGATCTGCATGATAACTGCCTCCACCGTGTATGCGCTGGACCATCCCTGCTTTGTCAGCAGTTCCATGCAAATTGCTCCGCCGACAAGGACATAACCGCCTACAAATGATGTTTTTTAAAGTTTATCACCATCTCAATTCGTATAAGATTCCTACCTGATATGATTGGATGTACAACGCGCACAAATGGCGGTTCGAACGGATACGTGTCCTTGAAGAGCATATTCAGCAGGATGCAATCCTTGCCCTCCTTCTCCTTGAGCAGTGCGAGATCATGTGATAGCGGACTGTCTGGATCAACGGCCATCAGGCGCACATTCCACTCGTACAGTGACTCGTTAACGAGTTCAATTTCGTACATCTTGCTTTTGAAGGACTCTGAACGAAAGATATCGCGCAGCTCCTTCATGAGGCGGTCTGTCGCCTGCACCGAGCCGGACACGGAGCCCTTGAGGTAGTCTTTGCGTTGATTCTGCCGCAGACGTTCCAGTGTCGCGAGATGCTCGACACCCATCTCCTCATTCTTCGACCGCCCATCGTCCATCTCCATGCCAAGGTCCTCTTCAGCGTCACTATCGTCCGCCTCGGCCTCCGAGTCAGCCATCTCGGCGTCTTGCTCACTGTCCAAGCCTTCGTCGTCCATCGGCTCCAAGCCGCTTACTCTGGATACGTCAATCATCATTTAAAATTGATCACCTTAGTAACACAGCACATCGCAATAGCGATTGACACTTACCGACTGTTTGTGATTTGTGGGTGCTGTATAACCAATTTATCCACATCAGGCGGTTCGGGGACGGCGTGCAGTCGACACAGCTCTCGTAGCAGTATCGACACCTGATGTAATACGTGATTATCTAAGCCCTCTGTATTTGAAAGGATCTGCACCGCATTCGTTATGCTGGTCTCCTCCGAATCAGCAAACCATACTGGTGGCACAGATGGATACGTTTCCTACAACAAGCATCACATCAAAAAGCGATCAACACGGCATTGCCTCAACAATGCGAATGTCACGCGTCGAGAAACAAATGCTAGGTAAAAATAATAGCAACCACCAACAACAAACAGCACGCGCTATTAGCTAACAACGCGCATTGTTTATCGGTGAAAGACAATCCGCGCACTAATCAAGTTACAATCGACAACAAGCAAACAACAACGCAAGCTGTAAATATGCTTCTCGATGCATGCACAAATGGCAATTCGACAATTGATTTCTCTGCATGGAAAGCAATATGCAATCGCTTAGTTTACGAAAACGAGCATGTTGCAATCGACTTGAGCGCGTACAGCGTGTGCAGCACGTACGCCCAGCCAGCAAACAAAACTGTTTTTTCATTTTGTTGTTTTCGTACGTACGTATGTGCGTACAAGCTGCTCTCCTCTGTTCGCTCGCTGGCTGGCTGGCTTGCTTGCGCGCCTGCTACAGCAGTAAGAGATATGCACAAGGGACTCACCGTAATGTTGGCGTGAATTTCATACTTCTTGCCGTTTTTTCCGATGAACCTGCAGCTCAGCTCATCCACGCTCGCCGAGACAATCTGAAATCTGTCATGGTGCTTCGGAAATATTTCTTCAAGCGTGCGAATCTCCTGCTTGAGCGTATGTAAACACGCCATAGAGTTGCGCGTGTGTGGACCTCGGAACGAAATCCGTCGTCGTCGTCGTGGTCCTTGGTGAAGTACTCGCCGTTGTCCTGAACGTGACAATCGGCGAAAGCGTATGGGGTCGAATTGTGCGTGAACGTAAAAAACACAGAACAGCGCGCACACACAATGCACTCGCGACGAGACGAAGAGACAAATTAATCACTGACCAACGAACACTCAGAGCTCAGCTGAATGGGTTATCTGCCCCAGCGCTCAAAAGTATACCCCGTCGAATCACGCTGCAAATAGACAGATGGGCACACTGGCCAATTACGAACGAACTATTTCACAACACACGAGAAACAATAAAATGTCTAATTGTCCTGCACTGTAAGCGAATCGCGCACTGTTCGTAGCTGCCGCTGCTGCCGTTCGCTCCTTGTTTATTGTCCTGTTCAAATCGATGAACAGCAGGCACGGTAGCAGCAGATAGAGCCAGGCTAAAACTCTTCTCACGCCGTGGGTGTTCGCGTAGCAGTAAAGTATCGCAGGGCTTGCAGCGCGTGCTCCTCGACGATCACACTTCGCTCGCTGTCAGTAGTGCACTCCCTTATGACGGCTCTTCGTCAAAATGGCCGTGCTCACAGCCGTCTCGATCCTATTCGATGACGAAAAAGTAGCGCACTCGTTAAGCATCGGCTGGCTCAGCAGCGCAGTGCCGGATTGCGGCGTGATTTGAAAGACGTGCGTAAACACCGGGAAAAGTTTTTGAGCTTTCGTCAAGCGCTCTACCTGGTCGAAACTTAATCGGCTTTGAAGAAATTGCACTGCGTGGAAGGCGAACGCGTAATGAATGCGCTACTCACGTGTCTTAATTGTGTGACTATGCTGCGGCCGTACAAATCTAGGATACGGATTTAACGGGAACAACGCTCGATACGGACAGGATCATCCTACACTTGTCGACCGTGCGAATGGACCATCCACTGCGTACGCATGCAACGGGACTTTTTCTTTGCGTTTTACTGTTTTTGCTGGTGCGCGCTCCAATACTGCGCTAGCAAACTGCGTCTGATTCCGGATCAGGTACCAGGAAAACTCGATACCTGAAATGATAAACAATAAAAGATGCGCGTTCCGCACTTCGTGGCTTTCTTGCAAGTTTTGTTGTATTGTACACTTTATAGTACATGCGATCAAAGGACGACCGGATTCTGTTTATGTTGCTGGTGCGACCAGGTGTTGCTCGCAACTCTCTTTGTTGTGCCCTATATCACTATTTTGCTACGTTTCTCTTAAATTCAGGTATACTTACGTACAAGGTCACGTTTGCACAACCAAAAAATGGGAATTTTTTTGACAAGATACCCAGCAGGTAAATATCACATGTAACGGTTTTGAACATACGGACTTAATCCATTGCGCGGTCCAACCAAAACCTAAATATGGCACAGGTCATTGGCGAATGAGTTAAAGGACTATATCTTACATCAGGGACAATACCATCAGACAATGAATATGAAGAATGACACACAAATTCTGCTCAATTCATGACAAACACCGAAAAATAAAACAACATAAACAAAAATTTACGAATATAGCGCCGCATTGCGCTCTAGTGCTAAATATTAGAATTATTATAACATGCCACCTTCATCTATTCTGTCTTATGTAACAATGGTAATTAAATTGATATTGCTAAGACTCTTAATTACAAAAAGATTGCAATGATATGAAAGCCTGTTCAATGCTTGGCATACTGATTTCCAATAAGAAGATTTGCTGAATGAACAACTAACCTCAATGGAGAAAGTTGCATAACAGAATTAAGAAAATTCTGTAAATTACCAATTAAGCTGCTCGTATATACATTACCCTAATATGTTTATTGATCTAATATCTTTACAACAAATTTACTTCTTAGCTTTTGGCTTTAAGGTAAAATATAAAGCTATTACTCCAACCGCTGCATAAGTGGCCATGGCAACCTGAAATTTAAAGCATTTTCCTTATGATCTGTATTTGTAAACTATCATTCATAAGCAGATTCATGCATTGAGTTATTAGCATTAATGTGTAACTTACATTAGCTCTTCCTCTCATGGTCACACCATTAAAGATTTTGCTCATACCCTTAAGGTCTTTTGCAGCAGCAGCATCATCACCCCCAGCCATTTTCTGATTTTAAAACAACGATAAGATAATATATTACTTACTCAGCAGGGCACAAAGTTAATAAGTATTACTTACAATGGAATTGTAATAAGAAAGAGGATAAAGTACAGCAAGACTCAGCTGGCAATGGACTGAATATGAATGAGACAAACGCATACACGACAGAGATAGAGGAAATCGTTATATAAATCTAGTATGTATTGTTAGGCAACCGCAATAACTTAATCATCATCAAGTTCCTCGTCTTCAAACAATTTATCAATTCGACGGTCTTCAATCTTTTTGGTAACTTTTTTGTACACGAAATAGAGGAACAACCCGGCATATGTTGCAATGGCTACCTATAAATATAATTATTTGCAGAAGTTACAAATAATAAGAAGATACGTACGTTCGCACGTCCGCGAATTGTATAGTTGTTGAAGTATCTTGAGAATCCCTTAAGCTTGGGATCATCGTAAGGCTCATGACCACCTGCCATAATTTCAATGCTTTTAGATGCTTTATAAAGAATTACAAATAAATGAATTTATCTGCATGACATAGACTGATTGACATTAAACAAAACCATAACAATGCTTGGATATTTGGGATGCCATTGAAATATTATTACGCTTCTTTAAACGTATAATTAATTTGACTAGTCATTAAATATATTAGTTTGCGTCTCTTCTACATTGAACATTGAAACAAATCCAGCACGTTACACATACGTGGTACCTGTCCAAAGATGTAACATGAAACAAATAAAACCGACTAGCGAACACGTAAACGAAATGATTCAATAATATTCATTGTAAGTGCTTAAAGATATATACAGTTTTTTCAATTCGAATAATTTCAATTTGCAGTAATTAAAATAGTTTTCCTCTTTTGGTATACATATTAATGTTGTAGTAATTGGTGTACTACGATACGTAATTTATAAATATATTTAATGCTGTGCATTTGCATGGCAAATAAATCAACATAGCTGAGAGAGTTCATATTTACTAACAATTTGGTAAATGAAACGAAATAAAGTAATATTTGTAACGAAATTAATAGATACTCCTTCCGCATCTGAGATTAAAGCTTTAGCTTAACGTAACATATGAATTGTTAAGCTGATTAGTGAAAAATGAAGTGCCCGACGAACAATTTAGAAATACAGAAAGTTTAATTCTTTTTCTTTAGTCAAATTAAAGAACGGTTGATGAAGGACGTGCCACCATCTGATCACGTTCACTATCCATCTCAGGATCGCTTTCCGCATCCGAACTGCTAGAGACTGCAAGATCTCCAGCCATTGCAACGCGCGCATATTCATCGGTGTCGATAGACTTGCAGAAATGGATGGCATATTTGAGTTTCTCTTGTAAAACGGGCTAAAAGACGGCACAATATTTAGAACAATTCAATTATCATGCTGTTGAATTAGGTACGCTACCTTGCAAGAATATCGAGGCATTTTTAGTAGAAAGAAACATGTATAACTTTCGGGTAAGAAATGGTCCGGAGGGTTGTATTTATCTAAGACCTGGATGACAAAATCACGTCCACGGAAGTCAGCAATTGTACGCGGCAGTCGAGTGCGCCCCCAAACGAAGCGCAAAAATAAAGAGCGCTCCTGGTTAGAGAAGCCCTCCATGACTTCCCAAAACCATTGAATAAGACTAGAGGTAGGATCAATACCTATAAAACATCAACTTTCAACAAAAATTCCTATTTGTTTGTAACGTGCTTTTACCTTTATAGGAGGCGACGGATTTTAGCAAAGTCAATGGAATATCTGGCGAACCGCAAACCATCGTTTCCAATTCGTAAGCACTGAAGAGTGAAAGAAGTGGAACTGGAATAACTTTGGACATTCCATCGCGCACGGCTTTTACTTGCTCATCGAATTCGTGAAGCCTGAATGAATGTTTAAATTACGTATTAGAATGCAAAAACGATTAAGAGTACAAAATTAAACGCACCTAAAGTTTAGAGAAAGTCGCACATACTCTAATCGATTTTCGCGATTCATTGTTTTGTACTTTGTACTTAATGGCACATCGACTCCGGCAGCTGAAGGGGTGGAAAATGGCATCTCCAGAATTTGAAACAGTTCGTCAGGGTTCATATCTCGTATACATAGCAAGCCTGGCATGTAATCCCTATCAATCTCAGTCAAATCCCCAGGTGTCATCTCCATGCCAGCAAGTTGTTTCCAAACTGGTTCAGCAAGATTAATACTTAGTGGTGATCCGGTGCGAATAGCAATACCCATGAGAACGCCCAAAAACCGGAACATATTCAAATGTAGACATGTTTTTGATAAGGGGTTTAGAATGAAACAATCTCGGTTCGTACCGGACTCTTCTCTACCGTTTGGTGTTGGTATCAACAACGGTAAGCTGCCATTCTGCAGTTCATCGCACATCTCTGCGATACTTTCACTATATCCGCCACCGCAATCATCGACCGATTCGCCAACAAACTTCACTTTCCAAACACGATGCGGCAACGAAAGTACCTCGGTAGTTAGCAATGGCAATTTACTGACCATTTGTCCAAATACGGATTTCATTCCGTCAATACCCGCTAATCCCCCACGACTTCGCGATCGTTTGACTTGAATGCGATTCAGTTCGATAACTGGCCCATGTTGTTTGTCACGCAGCATTGTAGCTTGTATCACTTTTCTAAAAGTCGCTTCTTTGATTGAATACACCAGAACGTTGCGTATTTCATGTAATGAGCCGCAGCCCGTTATTGGGAACATTGCGATACAAGGACAAATCAATTCAGCAAAGTGGTGCAGCATAAGAAGTCGCCGATGCAGAACTTGCATTGGAATGTCTCTAAGCAAATCAAATTCCATAGGTGCCTGCGCTGGTAAACGCGCGTTAGACGCGTGATTATTTGTGGACCATGCTAAAGTATGCGCTGAACCGCAAGCAACATTTGTAATTTTCTTCCCCTGCAATGCCGGTACTAACCGCGGTCGTTGAATTGCATTTGTTGTCCCATCTCCAAGTTGGCCTTCGTCATTATCTCCCCACGTGTAAACTTCTCCTTCATCAGAGCACGCAACGCAGTGCAGCGAACCAGTTGCAATTGAAATAATCTTCTTCCCTTGCAACGTAGCAACTTTGCGTGGACGGCGTACGTGGTCATCGGGGCCATGGCCAAGACGATGGTAGTCGCCCTTGCCCCACGTATAGACGCTTCCTGATTTCGTCAACGCAACAGAGAATTGCGATCCACATTCGACTTTTATAATGCCTAAGCCGGCAAGGCTTTCGATTTTCATAGGCAGCTTACATCCATCGGAACCGCCACGTCCCAACTTGCCATAATCGCCATCACCCCATGACCATACATTATCATCGTCGGTGATGCAAAGTGTTTGCGCGTCGCCAGAACCACATGCTACGTCAATTACGCGATATCCCAGCAAGCTATCAACCAATTTTGGTTTAAATTGATCCTCTGAATCGCCATGACCAAGACGACCGTATCTTCCCTTTCCCCAAGTAAAGAGTTGCCCGTTTGAATCGATTGCGGCAGAATGAGCTCCGCCACATGCAATGTCAATTATTTCATAGCCTTGTAGGCTCTCTATAAGCTTTGGTCTTTCAGACGGGCTGTAAAATACATGGAACATTTGTTGTATTATCGATAAAACGAAACTGGCGCACTTACTTTTTATCTCCGTGTCCAAGCTTTCCGTCATCTCCTTCGCCCCATGAATACACTTCGTTATCGGCGGAGAGAGCCAGGCAATGCTTGCCCCCGCTGTTAACGGCCACCTTTTTAATAAAAATGTGCTGAATTGATTCTAAAAGGGTTGGCACTAAAACAGAATCAATACCGCCAATGCCTAAACGACCACCTGCACCATAGCCAGTGGCGTATACTTTTCCATCAGCCGTGACAGCAATTAATGTTTGTTCGCCGCCAACAAGTTGAATTGGTCGAAGACTTGATAAAGTTTCACAAATCGTCGGAACTTTTACTTTAGCACCTTCTATTCCGCCTAGTTGTCCCCGATGATTGTGGCCCCATCCGAATATGGTGCCTGAACCGCCCCAAGATAGCGTCCAATCCTCTGGTCGTCGATTTAGCCATTGCAATAGTTGTTCATCATGTTCTTTTTTGAAAACAGAGTGATCCTCATGTTCCCACACGTGGGACGACATATCAGTCATTGCATCTGAAGCTTTCTTGCGCACTTCTATGCAAAATTGTAACGGTAATTGTGTGCGATTTATGAGACTTTTAGCAACACGTGAAGCATTGCAATATCGTCGAAACCAGGACCATTTGTGATTATCGGATAACGTACCAATTATCTTGTCTAATTCGAGATCGCAAGCAAGTGCAACTAATACTTTAAAGAAATCGGAATGCATCAGATGCAAGCCAGCACGTACCGAAATGTCTTCGTATTCGTATTGCCGTAATAGTGCTTGAGGTAGCTCCTCCAAGAGACCGCCAAGCGCATTTTCCGGAGCTTTCAGGAGTTGTAAATGACATGCCATTCCTTTCCGAACTGATGCATTTACCAGCAGACGGTGTAATCGTTGCAAACACCACATGCGTTGAGCGGCAGCTGAACATGAGAAAACATAGTTAAATGTTGTAGTAATATTCTTTGAAGAAACTTACTTAAGTAACTCATTTGCGAACATGCGGCAAGAGATGCGGCCAATCGAGACATCAAACTTACGTCCGCTGATTTATATAATTTAGGATCGAGGAGTGACATGACCATATCAACGGAAGGTTGACTTAATACGGACCGATCTGATCCAACTTCCTTCATATTTTGATTTGCTAAAACCGGATAAACGGTAAAGCGCCATCCCCAACCGTTAACGGACGAATCGCTCGCAAAAGTCCAACGCATTTCATCGCCGGGAATTCTTAACTCGGATGACCAGTCGGACCAATCTCGGCCAGAGCGGGTTGCTATAACTTTACCAGATGCATCCATAATTTGTAGTGGATCATGCCTTCGCTCCGTGGAACAGCGTCGATCGAATTCTACACGCAACGTATCTGCGCCTGGTAATCGCACGTGTCCTCGAAGGGTCACATCATCTATATATGGGTGACTTGATTCTTGAACCACTGGCTGCGGTGTTAAAAGAATTGACTGGTTATTGCCTGTCGTATCTTCTAGTTCCGTAATGCAGAGCTCCAACAACATTGCTCCAATTTGTTTATTTGTAGTTCCCATGTTGATTAAAACGGATGATAATATTTCTTGCGATTGCGGGTCCTCGACGCGTTTCGCTACTGCAAGCTTCAATAAATCCACCAACAAGCGCGCATCACTTTCTGTGAGCAAGGACGTAAATTCATCCAAAAGAAATGAGTCCTGACTGCCGATAACTTCTGCATGTGAAGTCATTGTGGCTGCAATTACAGACATCGCGCTTGTTGAAAGTTTTGAATGTTTCGACGATAAACTCGCCGACGCTGAAGCGGAACAACTGCTTGCTGTCATCGATTGAATTAATGCAATAGGATTTTCATCACTTTCAGGTGTTGATTGATGGCTATTATTAATAGTGCTCAGCTCAGTTAGTGAAACAGGTGCTTCACCACCCCCAACCGCAATCATATCGTCCTTCTTCTGAGCCTCCAAAGCCGGATTATTTTCGATGGTATTGTCATCGCCGCATAATGATTTTAATGTGCCAGTTGAAATCGACATACTTGTATGACTTCTTAGTGCTTTAACAATAGTTTGACGCAACTGCTGGATATGGATTGCGTTTAGTATATGCTGAAGCGCTTGTTGTTTGGCAGTATTGCTTTCCAACGACATCACAATGCTGCTTAAGCATGTTTCGGATTTTGCAGTATCCGTCGATTGTTTTTCGCTATCGTACAATCCAAGAATGGATGACCCCAATGGATCTTTAGCCACTGAGAAGATGACTGGCTCTTGTTTATTAACAGTCCGTATATCCGCCAGCATCCAGGCTATTGAATGCGAGCTGCCGCATGCAACCCGATTTATCAAAACATCCTCCAGTCCGTGGACAAGTGCAGGTTTTCGATTTACACTGGTAGTGCCATTACCTTGCTGGCCATGGTCGTTATCTCCCCATGCGTATACTTGCCCCGTATCAGTAACTGCTAGGCAATGAAGAGCGCCGACCGCAACGTGTACAATCTTCTTATCCTTGAACGTTTCGATTAAAGTTGGTTTACGCACGTGTTGATCTGCGCCATGGCCAAGGCGGAAGTAATCTCCTTTTCCCCATGTCCATACCTTTGTTTAGTAAATTTAATTTTGGAAAAACTTTCTAAGTATACGAAATAGAACTCACCTCGCCACTTTTTGTTAGCGCTAAGGAAAATTGCGCACCGCATTCGATTTGTAGTATGCCCAAAGTATTCAAGCGTTCAATATTCTGTGGTACATTACAGCCCTCCGAACCACCACGACCTAACTTGCCAAAGTCGCCGTCACCCCATGAAAAGACGAGTCCTTCATCGGTTAATGCAAGCGTTTGAGCGTCACGACTTCCACACGCAACTTGGACAACTCGATGTCCCAAGAGCGCTTTTACTAGCCGGGGTTTTAATTGCGTTATATTATCTCCATGGCCTAAACGACCGTATTCTCCTAATCCCCATGTATATAACTCGCCATTGCTGCTAATTGCAGCCGAATGTGAACTGCCGCATGCGATATCGCGAATTCGTTTGCTTCGTAATTTATCTACCATCTTTGGCTTGTCTAAATTGAGTCGGTTACCATGTCCGAGTTTGCCATCTTCACCTTCTCCCCAGGAAAAAACTTTTCCGTCCAATGTTAAAGCCAATGCATGTTTGCCACCCGAATGAACAGCTACCTTTTTAATTACATATTGAGAGAGGAATGGTATTTGTCTTGGAAACGGTACATTACTATTGTGTCCTAGACCTAAGCGGCCGTTCGTACCTTCTCCACAAGCGTATAACTAGAAAATATTAGAAAATAATATTAGTGTATAAAGTAAACATGGAAAGAAAAATAACTCACTTTTCCTTCCTGAGAAACGATAAACAATGACTTAGAACCGCCCGCTATATGTATCGGGCGCAGTTGGCTTAAAATATCGGACTGCATTGGAATTTTTACTTTCGATCCTTTCATTCCACCAAGTTGATCCTTATCATTCAATCCCCAAACAAAGACTTTGAATGCATTCGAGGAATCAGTGGTAATATGATCGCTGGTAATTTCTTGCGATATATACGGTATACTGCTGATTGCGTCTTGTGTAATATCCCAATCATTTGCCAGAAAAGAAACTGACGTTTTTAATTCTCCTATGGAAGGCTTTTTGATACCTGTAATGCCTAATCCATGCACTTTACAATCAATTCCACGGTTTTTGCACTTTACAATAGATATCTCAATCAATGGGTAATGAAGATCAAGATTAGAGAGCAACACTACGGACGTATCGGTGCTTCGAATATAAACAACGTTCAATTGGACGAGTAAATTCATTGTTGAACCACCACTAACTATCACAACCGAGGGCATATATGAATTATCAGTAGGATCAACACCCATTCGCAAATTCTTGATGACAATGTCGTTATGAATTTCTAAGCGAATCCAATGTTCTCCTTGAGTACCGCAACTTTGCCAAACACTTCCAGGCACATCAAAACGCGCTGAACATTCTTGAGAGGATACCGAAACACTTTTAACACATTTACTCCACTCTGAGATTGTTAGTACTTCAGTTTCTAAGTAATCGTTGCGATAATATTTACCCGGCTTTCCAACATATACTTCCGGTGAGCCAATTTCCATGATTCGATTGAAAGAATGACGATGATTCTTTTTAGTATAGAAGCAATTTTCGCAATAGTCGTAATTCTCGCATGTTTTACATTTGTAGCGCGGACCTTTAATTGGATTAATTCCGCATCCATTACAAGCAATTCCTTCATGACTACATGGAACAATTTCCATTTCGGAGATGAGCCCCGTCCAATTCGACTGCTTTGGGAAATCCACATTAACATCAAGACCATTCGGCGCAATAGCTATTGGAAAGTAGAAATAAATATATTATTTGACTAGTTGAAAAACTTTACTAATACATACCCGTAACAATTCCAACGCTGTCATGCGTTACGTATCCCCATTTATATCTAGGGGTTGACACCGAAGACTTTACGCGAACTTTATCCCCAACTTTAATAGTTGTAGGTGCGGGCAGTGAGGGTGGAAAGCCAAGCAATTCAATATGAATAAAACGCACCCAATATGTGTTGACACGATGCTGCCAGTTAACTTGTACATTTAAATCATGCAAGCCCTCTTTATCAATTTTTATGACTTTCCCAATATCTCCTACATGAACTTCTTCGTAACTGCGACAGCAACGGACCAGCATGCCCACTTCGATGTTATCACGCACGTACATTGCGTATTCATCGTTGGATAAAAAGTCCGAACGTTGACTATAGGATATAGAGTTCGCCAAATCCAAACCAGGACATTCGCCGTATCCCTGCAAGCAAAGGTCTACGTGATCAGAAACGCTCTCCGTATCAGAGCTGTAATAACTGCTGATGGACTCTGTATCTGAGACAACCACATCAGGATGCTCAAGTAACCATGAGACAATTATTTCCGGTGTTATCAGTGCATCGGCAGAGATACCGATGGTCTTCATTGCATTCTCAACACTCTTCTTCGTGAAGCCCATCTCCATTATTTGATTAACAATTGGATTAGTCAGCATATTTCCCGAAGTGCTCTCCGAACTTTCCTTTTTCTTCTTGCTGCCTTTTGTGTTTTCGCTAAAGACGCTCTTAATAGAGCACTCACTATTCGGTGTCGGCAATTCGCTGCCGGTGGCAGTTACTGCAATTGTCGCTGCCGAAGTTGATTCTTTCGCCGGAGGTTGCGGATTAGTAATTTTAAATTTGTCATTAGATATCGTTGACGGCGACGGTTTTTCAGTTGCTCCTTCGGCGGCCAAATAATGGCTGAGATTCACTGCGGCCAGTTGTAATTCTTGGAGACTGAAAATTGGCTTTAGCGGTGACGGCTGAGTAGCTTTTGTTAGAATTTTTTGAATCAGTAGCAACGGCTGAGTGGGTTCTTCCTCGAATAAAGCCTGCGTATCAGTAGATTGTTCTAAAGCAGAAAGTGGATGCTTTAAAACACGGCGTAAACGATATTGGTTTGAATACAAGATGCGCGTCGCACTCAATACGGCGAGCATATTCTGTTGAGATCTTAAATACGCAGCGTTAATAAGGCCGTATGTTGTCTTACGTTCGTATGCGCTGATAAAAGATTGTTTGTTCAGAAGAAGACATGCCCATACTTTGACGAGATTGTCGCCCATAAGCATCTTATCTAAATTGAATGCGGGTGGCGGTATGAGCTTAATATTGTTAACGCTCACTTTTCGAATTTCCCCATTATTATGCATCTGAACGCAAAGCTTTCCTTTCAGAGAAACTCGTACAACAGATCCTTCACGTGAATCAAATTCAGCTAGTGCGCCAATGCAAGGACGAACATCCCAAGCTCCAAGCACATTCAAAGCAGCAATGACCATGTAATGATCCTGAGAGGATGTATCTTCGAACATATTAAACATGTTCGTGTCGCTTTGCAGATAATAAGACGCAACATTTAATTTCTGCGCCAGAATTGAGTTTAGCACTTGATTCCATCCGACCAAGTTATGCAAATGCCGCATAAGCGAAACAATTTCTTGTGCTAACGTCGAACTGTGTGATTGCGTTAGCAAAACTAAAGATTTGTTTTCGCACACAGGTTTATTTCCAATATCGTACGCGGATGTTACAACAATGCGTCCTAATATATTAAAGATTTTCTCTAATAAAGGCAGAATTTCACTGCTATCCATATCCCATGCGCATAAGACTTCCCGCAGAAGTCGCACAGACCAAATCTGCTTAGGTAAATTAATGACATTGCCGCCAGTACTTGGTGTGGGCGAAATAAAACTTAGCAGCATGTTTATCCATGGTTTTGTGCTAAAGGCGATGCAATGTTGATGCGTCTGTGCAATGCCACGGATGAGAGTTAAATTGCACCAATCTTGGTTTCCTGCGTTCAGCGTGCTGCAGAATAGACTAGACAATCCGTGCATTGTTGATGGGTCCAAGTTTCCGGTTCCCAGTCCTCCACTCACAGCGATAACACGCAAAAAGTTAATGCTTGATTCTTGCAGAAACTTCATCAATTGATTATCACGAATTATTTGTGAACCTATTCCAACGAAAAAGTATTAGTTAGAAAATTATAGCAAAAAGGGCTTGAGAATATACATACTTAAGCCGACATCCACTAAACCGGTAGCTTCTTCCGGCTCGCTATCCGTACTAACCGGGCTTGGGGGCACAGCGAGTGCCAAATCGTACTTGCCTTCTTTGCCCATACGATAGCTGTTTGTGGTGCCATTTGACCATTCAACGCGCACCCATCCATCTTCGCCAATCTCTCCAATAACGCGTCCTTCTCTTGGTGCTGGTCCATCTTGATCACCCCATTTCCAATCAGCGCCGCGGACCACGCGGACGCCCAACGTCATTAAACTTGCTAATTCCGGGCCGGTGAGCGAACTTACCCTCGGTTGCGCTTGCCTTGCAACATCGGCATACAAAACATACAGTTCTGATACTTTACGCACGACCGATTGTTCACAGCCAGTTTGCCTAAGTAGCGCAAGAACAGAGCTTATCATTCCACTGTTAATAAGCGGACACAATTCCATTGGCTGGTAATAGTTAGATGCTAAAATTCCTAAAATTGCAAGTAGCATGCGAGCTCTTGGTACATCCCTCAACAATGTGTACGTTCCCAAATTCAAATTTATTTTCGGATTTTGCCCTTTAGTCTTGCTATGCCGCGATGGGAAATCTTTCAAGATATACGTGCGCAGCGTTTCAATGCACCACTCGGTAACTTTCAATTGCATGAGCAGCAATTCGGTTTTGCTTGTCGGTGTTATTAATTGCACATCGGCCAGGCAATGAGAAACCTTCGCCGGTTTTGACATATTCGTACAGCCCAAATATCCATTAAGAATCGCATACTTAGTGGACGTTAATAAATGCCCTTTAGAGATCAATTTGTGAATAAATTCCAAGCCCTCTTTGCGAATACGACTGCGTTTGACTTGGCAATACATTGCGCGCCGCAAAATATCCACTTCACAACTGTTTGTGTTATCAGCCTCTTTATTTTCGATATAGGAATCATTGCGATGTGTCGCAAAGTCCAAAATTTGCATCATAAGTTCTATATTATCATTAGAGATCTTTTTCATTTTTTTCTCAGTCAATTTCTGCAGCAAGCTTGCTAATGCAGCGTCGTTTTCGAACTTCTTCTCTCGAACTGGATCTGTTTTAACATTCATCTTATCCTTTTCAGTATCCTCCAGAAAATCATTCTTCCTACTGGAAGTCTGATTATAGCTCTCAGACATTACGCGCTCCGCAGTGGACTTGTCAATACCACCATTCTTGATTTCATTATTAACATCATCCGTGTCGCTCTTGCTCTCCGCAATTTTCCCATCGGAGGCGCATTTCTTGATAGCATTTTTTGCTAAATCTTCATATGATTTGTGCTTCTCAATAGATTGCGATTGTATGGTGGCATTAACAATATCTTCAGGCTTCTGAATATCCGAAGTGTGTCGGCCGCACTTTAAATCCTTAATAACTTTTTTTACAAGCGTCTTAACGCGTGGTTCCTTATACAATACATTCACATTTTTGTACGCTTCCATTTCGACGCTTATTGCAGGTTTAATTTCGTACAACAGAAAGCGGCAACGCTCGAGAATTGGAATGCATATTTCCTTGTAGCTGCGATTCAGTTCTTGACGCAATTTAATCAAGCTCCATTTAGTTTGATGAACTAACTTTGCCATTTCGGCAAGCGCCTTTGGAAGTTTTACAGTTGGCTGCGCCGCATCTGTACAAACACAAAAGCATTCGCAATGTTGAAACCAAACTTAAACAATGCTTGGCAAAATATTAATTAAACTTACATGCATCTAATATTGGTAACAGAATATACCCGAGTCCTAAATGTTTCAACATCACCGCAAAAAGAACTCTACCAATCTCTTCTAAAGGATGCTCGAAGCTAAAATCCACACGGCTTAAAAAGTTATTCTGTTTTGAATGTTGTTCGACTACGGCCAAGAATGCAATAACATAGGAGTCCTAAAAGAAATCAAGTTTAGATAAACGAACACAACGCTATTCAAAAAATCTATAAGTTCGCAAACTTTATACGTTAACTTTTTGCATTTTGTTAAGAATGTCAAAGTTAAAGAATAATATATTCGAAAACGTAATAAAACTCTATCAAAATATAATTACCGATAAGCGACTTTCCGCTAACGCATTAATAAACGAATTAATCCTATTGATCTGCAACTGATTAGTGGATTTAATCAATTTATTATGCGTTACTTTCGGCTCAGTTGGTGTATTTCCTGCGGTGGAATTTGTACTGCGATCGTCACCCTTCTCTTCTTCATACGGATTAGGCGGCTGAACAGCTTGCAAGCCGCCGCTAAGAAAGGCGGCATTTAACCACTTCGATGCTGCCCGCTCCACTGGATGAAGGACCAGACTTTGCCGCATGTTGTGCGCATGCAGACCTAGCAAATAGCCGAGATGCCGTTCCGTGTCTAGAAGATTTAGACAAATGTACACACTGTTTGGTGCTACTTGGGGTAGTTTTTCAGATTCGGGTTGAGAATATGCGCCCACCACATAAGTTTCCATCATTTGCAGCGTTGATAAACTATGCGGCATACTATTAAACACATGCGACGCATCTTTTCCAGCGTACTTTTGAAGTACTTCAAGAAGCGATGAATTTTCACATCTGTAATCTTGTATATCATAAACCTTTCCGTTGATAATCACCCACAGACCGCCGTCAATGTTATGGTTATCCAAATCAGATTTTCGTATGAGAGGCAAATCTTCGTTCTTATATGCATAATGATTTGTCTTGGCGTGAAAAATTCCAGGCCAGCTAATGTCGTCCGCATCAATTGCTTCAATATCCGGAGATAGCTTGCAAATTTTATCCAATGCTGTTAATAATGAGTCAAATATACTTAACCAATCCATATTAAATAAAAAGTCTTTAATTTCTTGCTCGAGTAGTATCAAAGATACTATTAAACCCGGCAAAAGGATGTCGGTGATATCGCCTTTGAGTATTTGCATGATATAAAGAAAGTTCTTGGGATTCTGTGATGCAGATTCATATGCGAGATTCAATGTACTAGTGGCATGTTCGCAGAGATGATAAATGTATTTCTTCAGCAATGATTGAGTGGCCTCGTTATCATCCCCCGTGAGTAATTTGCTAATGAGTAATCGTTGGAAGCGCTGGAGTAGATTTGAACTAGGCGAATCCTTCTCAATCTTTTCGTGCGGCAGTTTGGATATCGTGCTGAACTCTTGCATACGCAACTGGGTCATGAAACTGCTATTCTTCAATAATTGCCTAACAAGATGCAGTAATGGAATAGTGGGTTGAAGATTTTGGCTCGCTGTTGCTGAATCATATGCGTTCTCTTCCATATTATCTACTAATTCACTTTCTGCTTTGAGCGCTTCTTGAAGTGCGTTTTCTAGGCCCCCATCGGCCATGAGACTCCAAACGAGTAAATCGGTCATGAAGCGATGACCGCCAGACACAGTTCCAGGGTCCAGGCCGCTGTTTGGAAGCAGTGAGCTCAATGTTTGAGCTCGTTCATTAGCTGTTGGCAGAATTATGCTCCATCCAGCTTGAAGAGTTGCTTGTGCTGTATTTTGGATCGTTGTCAATATACCAGTGGAGCTTGCCAAATGCATAACCCGAGATTTCAAACTGACCAAAAGCTTCGAACCGGGCGCCAAACCAAATGATTTCGGATCAATTTGATTTGTAATAATGCAATGCAATTGCAACTGTAGTAAGTTGAGCGTCGCAATTGCAATGCACTCTTTGTCCTGTGTAATTGGAATGTTACCTGGCTGTTTCGAAGCCTCACAAATCACCTCCAACAGTTGATCCAGACATCTAAAAGTGCCCTCGCATAAGTCGATAACAAACGGTATACGCGTCTTTGGTATCCAGGTACTGAAATCTGACCAGACGAAGCTTTGCATGGAACCGCAGCAAACTCCTATGACGTTTTGTCCGCGATACGACTCAATCAGCATGGGCTCCTGGATAATCTCTTCATTACACTCGCTTATTTGATGGAAGTTGTTATTTCCCCAACCGTATACTTCGCCGCGATTAGTCAATGCAAACACATGCTCATTTCCCAAACTCACACCAATAATGTGTTTATCTGCAAGTGCCTGGATCATTTGGGGAAAACGAACATTATCGTCTGATGAATGGCCCAGTCTCCAGCCCTCCCCTTTGCCCCAACTATATACTCTACCATCCTTTGACAATGCCATGCTAATATGGCAGGAACAATACACCTCAATAATCTCAATATCCTGAAGACGGTCGACAAGCTTGGGTACTTTAGCGCCATCCGATCCTCCGCGACCCAATTTGCCATAATCCCCATCTCCCCAAGAGTATACTTTACCATCAGCTGTTGCACATAATGTATGTGCATCACCAGATCCACATGCGATGCTAACGACTCGTTGGTTTGCCAATGCTGACACGGAAACGGGTACAATAACATCCTCAGATCCGCCGTGGCCTAGCCGCCCATAATTGCCTCTACCCCATGTGTATAATACTCCCGAACTGCTAACTGCAGCACTGTACGAGCCTCCACAACAAATATCAATAATGTCACGATCTTGAAGGGCCTCGATAAGCGTTGGTTCGTCCTTGCTTACTGTCTCTGCGTGCCCCAGGCGTCCACCATCACCAGCACCCCAAGAATATACTTCGTGATCTACCGTGAGGGCCATCATGTGCTTACCCTCAGGATGTGTGGCAATCCGAACCACAATCTTATCCTCCAACGCTTCAACTGACTGCAGACATGGCGTTTCTGTACGCAGCTGTATCGTATACACCATTCCGCTGCTGGACAACACCATTAAACAGCTGTAACCGCAACATACCTGCCTGATATTTATAGTCGACATGATTTCCACAATCTGCAGCCGATCGCAACCATTCCACGAGAGGCATCCTCGAGCAGTAAACTGTTGCAAATTGTAATTGACGACGGTACGATTGAAGGACTGCGGTGGAATATGCGGTCGCGCCAATCTATCCAAATGTGACAGAATCAACACAGCAGCATGTCGCAGTTCGATATCACTAAAAGCCACATCGGCTGGAAACTCTGTGTACGCCAGATACTTCTGTGTGCAGCTCATATGAACGTGGCCCTCCGGAATAGGTGAGATGCGCGAACATGAAATAGCCTGCATTCGCTTCAAGAAGTGGGCCAACGGAGCATTTGCAGTTTGTGGGAGCAACCGATTGTCATCAATGTGCGTACGCTTGTCCCAGAGTAACAGCAGCAGCAAAGCCATCTCCAGCATGTTCTGAAGTGTACCCTTCTGCAAACTCAACTCCAGCAGAAGATTGAGTGATGTGTGTTGATCTTCCAATGGAATGCGCACTTGATTTATATCACTGAAAGTATTGTTCTAGTACACATGTAATCCTTGTATATTATCTTAACATACCCAATGACAACTTGTCGCAGGAACTTGATGCTACGTTCCACCACCTCCATCCAGATGGGTGATACATTCACATCGTCGAAGAGGGTCGCAACTGGAAGAATTTGCAATGCCTCTAAGCTTTCAATCAGCAACTCGCTACATAAGTCTATATCCTCTCCAAGCCTCCACGCGCGTCGAAGGAATGCGAATGAAAAATTGAGGGCTGCACGCGATCCGACTCGTGCCAATCCAATAGTAGGGTCTGCTGTGGTTGTCACCACGTTTGCATTGCGTTTTTGCTTGTCTTGATCGTTAATCAGGTCTACGGAAATCAAATTCGAAGAGTTATCTTGTTCCAGCAATAACTTTGCACTGCGATTCATAGCGATGTAATAGCGTTTGAAAATAATGAGGCGATGATGAAGACGAATAGCAGATTGTGATGTGTTAGCCGCATCATTGCACAGTTTGTGTTGCTCGTTATTCAAACTCTGAATCAACCGAAATAAGTCGTCTCGCTCTGTAATTAAACAAGCAATGAATAATGACAACTTGATAGGTAACTTAATTTCGTTCGTATTACTTGGTTTCGGCCCCCAAGCCCAACGATTGAGGATAATCTCTGGTTTATCGGCGTTGTCCATACTCTCCATGTTCAAATTCAAGTGAGCCTCTTCAGCATCCAACTTTTGGCAGGAGTTGCAATTGCAGCCCGAATTCGGCCCGCAAATTGTGTCGCAGCAAGTACATGTCAACACCTTTGGCGAACAATAAATTAATGACCCTGTCAACTGTAAACAAACGGATAACTCACCCTTAGTCCACAATAGTACTTCCCAGTCGCACCCTTTCTTGACAGAACTCCCGCCGCATTCGTCAATGCATCACAGAAACAACCAGTCAATTCACCGTCGGTTACCAACGAATTCCATAAGGACTGCAGGGCCTCCGGTGATTGGAATGTTGATTGAAGATCGGTTTTCAGCCATTTGTAATCCAACTGGGCCTGGGCCCTGAGTTGGGTCTCAATATGAGACATAATACCCGCCCGATTACCTCATTCAAGCTTCAACACGAACTCTTCACAAACGTTCCCTCCGAATGCGATTGTTCATGTTTTACGGATTCAATAACTGCGGCACACGATTAATTCACGCGTTACAAAACGATTTAGGGAGTGTGTTGATTTGTTATAAATGGCACACTATAATAACAGAAGCAATACGTACTCACCCAAATATATGTGTAATGCTGTCCACACCGTATTCCTCACGCACTTATTCCCCTTATCATCCAGGTTTAAGCCCACCTTCGATTCAACAATTGCAAAAACACTTTCACTACCGTCGTGAGAATCTGGAGCAACGACTACCAAACAGGATAAACACACCACGATCTCGGCACCGTTTGTGAAGTTTAAATCAACAACGGTTGTAGGTCGTTTATCACTCTGAGTTTGCAGTTATGCTTTTCTTGTTGTTGTCAATCACCTCACCACTCATTGAGCACAATCACGAATTAATTTGTTAAAAACATTAGCTGCACTCAGCTGCACTGTTCTGACAACTGTCATTTGTGAGTAAATGGAGGACAAGTCTCGAAAATATTCGACCCCACACGATCACAAATAAAACCGGGATAATTAAACTTGAATTTTACTTTAAAATATTATTAATACTTATTAGTAAAATGCAAATGCACTTTGTTGTGGCAATAAACCCTACTAACGTGAAAAGATTGAATGTTTATGCACATCTGATTCATATCAGGCTATTTTCTCAACGCTGTGACGGATCGACCCCATAGAGCGTTAACGCCTGGAGAGCATAGTCTCCTCGCGGAAGAATTGTATAAAGAAATTGGTCTTCGCTTTTCTGCTTATAGAAGTTACAAATTTACACCATAGGCGGCACTAGCTGTATGAAAAACATTATTTTCAAGCGGAATATGTTTAGGTAGTAATGGTTAGTGATTAACATTCCAAAATATACTATTCGTGATGCTAACGATTTGTGTTTAAATAAAGCATTATAAAATATTGCTACTATTATTGTTTAATCGGTGCTAAAGACCCGAACAACGTATATGAGAACATCATAAGATTATAGACAACTTGCCTAATACAAAAGTTTATAATAAAACTTTAGAAGAATGTTGATTAATTGAAATAGTTTAGTATTTAGTATAATTACTTCAATTGATAAAAATATTACTTTTTCTATTATTACACTGAAATAAAAAGTACTAATTATATTTTCACTCACACGTTTTTACCAACGTAATCAAACGCTATTTACATAGTGCGGCCTTTCGTATAAAGGCGATAAATTTTTGTCATTGGAAGATACAATATATTTGCGGGCTCATCGTACACTCGTCAATTACGCTGTTTCTTTACAACTCCTCCCTGACCTTCTTCCGCGTGAAGTTATTACTCAAGTATAAATAAGTCGGAACCAGCTGACTGGAGCATACTTGTGGTTAATCGCGGTATTAGCAAGGCGAAGAGGCGCGCTCGATTAACAAATATTTACATTAGTGAAAATGAATAGCAATAATAGTACAAAATCGGGATTGCAAAGTTTACATGGGGATCCTGCACAAGATGAGGTTAGTTTAATCAAAGCATGGGATAAAACATTTTTATCAGCTTAATTATAATTTCTTTGCATTCAATTGCTGTATTGTAGAAACTATTGACGCCTTATAATTATATTCAACATGTGCCCGGCAAAAACGCACGCTCAAAACTCTCAAAGGCATTCAACTTATGGCTTAATGTGCCAGAGGATAAACTAAAGCAAATTGATGATATTATACAAACATTGCACAATGCAAGTCTATTGTAAGTACCTAAATCTTAAATGCAAGTTGCATATTGTATTAAATTATCTTGCTAGATTGGATGATATTGAGGATAACTCAGTTTTACGAAGAGGCATTCCAGTTGCACATTCCATTTATGGTGTTGCAAGCACAATCAATGCCGCTAACTATGCCATTATTATTGCAGCAGAGAAATGTTTAACTTTAAGTCATCCTGAAGTATAACTACATCAAATGCCTGATGCAATTTGTATTAATTTGTGGCAATTTTAGGCAATCACTGTCTTTACAGAACAGTTATTAGAGTTACACAGAGGTCAAGGGATGGAAATCTACTGGAGGGATAATTATACATGTCCTACAGAAGAAGAATACATTGAAATGACCAAGAAGAGTGAGTAACCTAATGATAATGGTAATCATTATTTCATTATTAATAATAATAATTTGTTTTAAAACTAGAAACTGGTGGATTGTTCATGATGGCCATAAGGTTAATGCAATTATTTAGTGATAACAAACAGGATTTCACAAAGCTAGCAGGGATTCTAGGCTTGTATTTTCAAATACAAGATGATTACCTCAATCTGCATAATGAAGTTGTAAGTTTGCCTTGAAATCAAGTTTTTTACATAATAATATCAATTTGTTTGTCTCCATTTTTAGTACATGTCCAATAAAAGTTTTTGTGAGGACCTAACTGAAGGCAAATTCAGCTTTCCATTGATTCATGCCATTAATAGCGCTCAAGGCGAAAGTTTAGTCATGCGTTAGTATTCAACTTGTACTTTGTTAATTGGCTGATTACAATGGGCTATTTGTTGCAGAAATTTTACGCCAACGAACGCGAGATAACGAAGTAAAAAAATACTGCGTCTTGCTTTTGGAGCAAGGAGGCAGCTTTGAATACACGCGCCAAATGCTAGCATCTTTGGATAAAGAAGCCAAAGAGGAAATCAACCATTTGGGCTCTAATGAACTGCTTGAAGAGTTCCTGAACACTGTTCTAAAAATTCATTCTGTTTAAATAGGGAAGGTTTAATATACTAAGCGCAATTTAATTGCACATTGTTATAAAATGCAAATATTTTTCACTTGGCGTAAAAAATCTACGTTTCGCCGTTTACCTCACATGTATGTGTCTACATTAAATGAACTTCAATTAAGCAGCAAACAGATAATGATGATGATAATAATTATGGTGATAAGGAGCAATACAATTGTGTATATGTGTCTAGTCTGATTGCATATTAAGAAATTGAATAAATTGCTTAGCAAAATAATCGTTTCTATATTACCTTCCTACGTTTTCCTATTTGATCGTTATTGACGTATGTGCAAAAGTTATTAACTCTTCGTGAAAAACAAATTGTATAATATTTTTGTGCCATTAAACAAGTTTTTCCATTTATGTAAGCTAACTAAAAACTTTCTTGCACATTTTAATTGGTATTTTATTTCAAACGCGCAAAACATAACTTTACAATGTGTATCATAATTACATAAGTACGAATATCAAAAACGTTTGTAAATGTGTTTTGAAAAATGCGACATACAAGGAATGCTAATTATATTGTAGTTAAAACAACCAGAATAATGCCCGAGCATTCATTCCAGCTATGTGCGTTATATTTCCAATCAATAATAACTTCAGAGTTGAACTGGTTATTGTAATAGTTTTTGACTCCAAATACTTCTATGATCTTTCAATGTGATTGCAACAATGCGCAATTGTAATGTCTGTAATGGCATTTTTGTTATGCACTTTTCACAAGTTATTATATGACAAAGACTTGTAGTCAAATGTATGACCAATCCAGTCTTTACATCTGTAAACAATTTTTAACATTTCTAATCCTGCTTCTTATTATGCAGCGCAGCAATGCGTTCCAACAATGGTGGATGTGAATTATGCCATGAGGAGTAGAGATTATCATAAATGGGAAAACCCAAATTATCCTTGGTCAATTGTGCCAAGGCGCTGGTTAAGGGTTTGGCATAGCCCAACTTAAGTGCAAATGCATCTGCTTGGAATTCAAATCTTCTTGTTAAACAAGTCATAGCATATTGCACAATAGCATTATAGGGCATCATAACAATTTGCAGTGTAACAAGAAGACCTACAATCACAGGTTGCAATCCTGAACGGAAACCAACACATTGATAAATCAAAGGTGACTTGAATGTGCAAGAGAACACAAGAAACATGAGGAACAAGTTCACTTGCATAATTATCAAATTCTTAGCTGTATGGCCATACTGCCAATGTCCCAATTCATGTGATAAAACTGCAAGAATTTCATCATCAGTGCAGCCACCACTGTCTGGATTCTTCATCAGTGTATCAAATAGTACAATACGTTTGTTCTTGAAGAAACCATAAAAGTATGCATTACTATGTGATGAACGTTTAGAGCCTTCAACCACATATAGTTTTTTCAATGGGAAATCAAGTTGACTGGCCAGATTTTCAATCTTTGTTCTGAGATCTCCCTCTTCCAGTGGTGTGTATTTATCAAATATCGGAGCAATGAATGATGGATAAATTGTGACCAGAATTAATGATATGCAGCCAACTGCCAACCACAGCCAGAAGAAGAAGTACTCACCACTGTACTTGATAATAAGTATGATAACAGAGGTAACAGGCAGGGCAAGCACCTGATTTAGAATGTACCATTTAAATCGGTCCCATGCAAAGAACATGGGTGTCTGCTTATTGAATCCATATTTAGCTTCCAAGTAGAATGTATCATAAATTGTTAATGGTAAATCAATAATTGTCTGGACTGTTGTGAGCAGGAACAACCACATACAGCTGATTGCAACTTCACCTTCATAAATATTCATCTGCTCTACCACATACCACAACTGGGCCATGACACCATAGTATAAAGATAATGTAGTAATGGTTATACCAAATATATCCTTGAAGAAACCAAATCTCAATCTGTCTAATGCATAGAGTCGTGATTTGTCAAAAGTCTCTTTGTTCATTATATCCAGGAGTGCCTTTGGCCTATCTTTAGTTTTAGAAGCTACTTGATACTACAAAAATGTGTTACTCTTAATGTGATATTCAGTCAGCGAAATGGAACCAAACCTACTTGCCTAACAGATAAATAAAACTCCCATAGAAATTCAGTCCAGATGAACACCAAGACTCCTAGGAGCATGGTGTCCTTATTGAGTTCGGGTAACATGATGTTTACACAAGTGGATCAATGCCAGTAATGATACGTAATGATGCACACACTTAGAGATTTAGTCAATTCGTATAAACAACTTTGAAGGGAACTGAAGAACTAGTGAATACTCATTTACTTTTTTGTTGACATGACCGGTGCCATGTAACAGAGTAACGTGAACTCATCTGACGTGAACTAACCTGAATGTTGCTGAATGTCATATTGGAGTTTTACGAATGCAATAGAGGTCTCAGAGTGTCGCACTTATGAATTAATTTAAATAATTGTGAATAAATGTATGTTAATTATTTATCGATTCACGCCAATAAAATTGAAATTAGAATTTGTAAAATGTATAACTTTGATGCCACTGTAATCTGTTACAAAACACGGGTCTCATGAGTTTAAATAAAATTATTTATTTATAACAATAATTTAAATGTAATTCGGCAGATGCTCTAGTATGTCCAAGGCACGAATAAAAATTGTATCAAGGAGACCAGATGTACTATCATGTCTGATGCAAGGAATTAAATGTTTTATTTGAAAACTTAAAGGATGTTTCTGAAGTTTATGCACTGCAATAACCGAACAATGCAGAATTGTCATTGAACTTGTTACGATTATATAAGCAAACAACATTAGTAACATTCACGAACATTAAAACAAATTACGACGCAATTAAATGCAAGAAATCTGCATGGAATCGAGAGAAAGCATTTCACCATCTATCCGAAAGCTATAAAGCGAGCCGATTGAGCAATGCGTCTCTCATTTCGCCGAAAGTCTTAAGCAACTTCGTACCATGTTATTGCAACCGTTAATTTTACTTCCACTGCATTTCGCGCTGACGTCATGTGTGCGATTTGATTACTATACGAATCCTGCGCTGGGTACTCCCTTGGCCCTTTCATACGCCCAAACCAATCAGAACAATGGCCACAGTGTACCCCAAGTATCATCACGACCTGCGAGTGCAGCTGCAACAACTGCAATTACCCAAGGTGCACAGCAAGCAAATCAGGCAGCTAATTACTACATCACCAACCATAACGCCCACAAGGGATCGTTGACGAATCACCACAACAATGCGCATCAAAAAGGCAACGAAGGGAAAGAACTGGTGAAAAAGTCCTTCGATGTGGATGGTGGTGACAGCCATGACAATCACAACCAAGCGAATTACTTGGATGCTGCACTCACCAACGCAAAAACAGCCAAAGGGGGTAAGTTCAGCGAGAAGAAGGGTCACAAGAAGGGACACAAGACGAAAGGTTGGCATAACACCTTCCATCGGGATGAGTTCATCAAAGAGCATCGCTTCTATGATGATGCGCACAAGACTGGCAATTATGAGAAACGTGGTGAGGTGTTAAGCAGCTTCAAGCGTGGTGCTGGAGGATACAAGAATGGAAATAGACAAAGAGATGGGACACACACAGGCAAATATGGTCGCAATGGGCATTACGATAAGGGACACAACGAGGAGGAGAATAGTGGCTTCAATATTCGACAAGGGGATGATTCATACTACAGGAGGAAGAATAAATTTGGTAAAGTGCGCAAAGGACAAAACGGAAAAGTGTTTGCTTATAAGAATAAACACCGATAAAACCAGGACATAAACCAACCAAAACCACGGAAAACAATTCGAATTATGAACTCAATTAACCAGGGTGATAATTAAATCAACTTAAGTTATTAATATTATCTGTTCATGACGTACAAACTTTTTGTTATAATTTGTTATGATTGTATTATATGTAAGTAGTTTTTGTTAAAAACCTTCTTACGTTGTTCTTGCCACACACTAAAAGCTTACGCACGTAATAGTTAAATATTTGTGGCAATATGAGAAGTGAAATTACTTTACTTCAGTTTAATGTGGTTAAAGCTAGAATTTTTATCGTTTCTTTCTGCGTCTCAATTTGATTTAGCGCAATTCAATTTCAACGTGTATGCGCGTTTTGTTTGTTTCTCCTGCTTGCTATGAAATTACAATTACTTGGCTTTGCGTTTAGTCTACGTGCATGTGAACAAAATCAATTCAAGCAGATAATCAATCAATAATATTGGGATTGTATCCACGAAGAGAGTGAAAGTGCTGTTTTTTCTGCTTGCATATTTTTGCTATTTGCCTAGTTACATTGTTTTAGTTTTTGCAGCTTTTATATGATTTTATACTGAAATGTTTTTGATGTTGTTCATGCCATAATAAAAGCATCATTTAAAAAACTAATTGATTCTTATTTAATCATTATTCCTTTAATGCATTGGAAAATTTCTAAGCTTCATGGTTTTTGTGTGGTTGAAATGAAATTGGAATTCACACAACCTTGAAAACTTGATTAACTCATTCTGTTTAATTAATTATTACGCGAATTGTCAGAATTGTTTTGACAAATTCAATGACATTATAGTATATTTGAATGATCAAAGTTCGGGTATTGAACCGAGAAATGTATTTTCGGGCGACATAAAGTCGTTCTGGAATAGAACCTTATCCCGGTTCCTGTTTCTGTCTAAATTCTATGTGTTATCATGTCGTTTCTGTTTCAACGGCAGGGTCAAAACCTGCTGTGGAAAAATTCCAGTGTATTGCAGCAACGCATGAATTTGTTTATGCGCAAAACTAAACCAAATTCGGTAAACTATTTCAGTTAAATAATTTTCTTATTTCAACGTTTTGCAAATTTATATAGCGCGTAGATCCGTATATTATATGCCGAGCAACACCGGAAGACACATGTGACATTTTGGATCTGATGTGGAGCTCGTATCATCCGGACGAACCAACAACCAAGGCAATTGGATTAGGCCGCCAAAGAAACTGCGTATTTGATGAGCATTCTCGAAAAATTCTCGCCAAAGGTTATAGCATTGTCGCAAAATGCAAATATAATGGAGACATTGTTGGTGCTGCACTTAATGAGTCCACAAGTCCTTGGGATCCGCAAATGACCGAAAAATTAGCATGTACACTCAAAGATCCATCAATGCAACGATTGTATATGTTTTTCGCCTATTTGCAACAAGCACCTAATTTATGGGAGAGATATTGTCAACTTAACGTTTACGAAGTATTTCTAATATCTTAAATTCTTTCCGGAAGTTGTTAACAAGCTTTTGACATTTGTTTCTAGATAGTACACGTTTTTGTTCGGCAGGAAGATCGACAAAAAGGACTTGCAATTCGTTTAATGCGAGCTGCAAAAGAATTAGGCACTGATGCAGGATATAAAGTAATTCGTTGCGATGCTTCTAATGTTCACACGTAATAGTCTCAAATTATTTAAATGACTTTTTAATTACTCAATTCATATTTAGCGCAAAGGTATGCGAAAAACTAGGAATGAGACAAATCTTTGAAATCCCTTATTGCAACTATATATCGAGCAAGAATGAAGTGATTTTTAAAGTGCCACCGCCAAATTTGTCAATAAAAACGTACATTGATACACCACATTTTAGAGCACTAAAGAAATAGCAATAAATCATCAATAAATCTCATGTTTGGTTAAATGTAAATACACGCGGAACGCACGATTAAGTCGAGTAAATTAGGCGATAAAATCGATTATGTACATTTACATAAATTCTTACATAGCGCGGTTATTGGATGTCTGGATGGGGCGCGTGAAGGCAGTGATTAGAAAATCGGCAATTTGCGCTCTGCTCTGATTATCGAATGCGCGATTCGAAAGAGAATTGAGAGAAGAAGCGGCGCGAAATGTAAATGCTGAATCGCGGGCATTACGTGAACGGTGTTGATTCGTTGCGTCGCATTGCGAAATTTTCCTAAAGAGCGCATAATTCCAATAAACCAAACCACAATACGGCCCCCTTCTTGCGCGCAGCTCACAATAGTGTGCAAAATGTATAAAAGCCATTCGCACTTCTTCGGATGCCATCAGATGTCTTTTTGCGCACCGCTTTTGGATAACTATTCGTTCGTTTTGCGTATTTGAGAAAAACCGAAAGAAAATGATGAACACATTCAATGCCATCGCTGTTTTTTGGTTGAGTGCTAATGCAGTCGTAATGTGCGTGCCGTTGAACGATTTCGATCATCATTGGAATGATGACGATTCACAGATTGTGCAGTCATTGATTCGGGAAGTGAGAGCAGCTCCAGAACATCTCAAGGAAATTGTTGGTCCAGGTAAATATTTTACTTGATATTTGTTTATATGACCTCCAGAAAATTAGCGTTAAATGAAAATTTAGCAAAGCAGTTCTCATTGAGCCGAAATAGCTCAGTTGGGAGAGCGTTAGACTGAAGATCTAAAGGTCCCCGGTTCAATCCCGGGTTTCGGCAAATTCTTTTGCCAATTTTTGATTTTTACCCATTTAACTATTTGCTCGTCTCTTTATAGAAACGGAAAAAGCATATTTACATAAATATAGTGATCAAGATGGCGACGATAAAGAACAAGGATACAATACGCGTTCGCAAGATGATGGCGGAAAAGGATATAAACACTTTGACAGCTATCATAAGAAGGACGCTGATAAATATGGCTTTGAACATTTGACGTCCTTCGGCTTGGAGAACAAAGACGGCGAAGAAGTTGATGGGGCTTCAAGCAAATATGAAGAGGATGAACAACAATGTATGTCATTCAAGAATCTTCTTCTAAATAAAATAAAATATTGACTTGATACGGTTTGAATTTTGCAGCTAATGCCAAACAGGAGCATATTGAAGAGGAAGAGGAAGACGACGACGGACAAGAAACAAGAAATACGTACAAAGTGATTGAAGACGTAAACGAGTAAGTCTGTTCAAACTATACAAAGGTCAAGTTAATAGGAAATTCTTCTTAATTATTAAACAAACTGAAAATTCAAGGGATGAAAATGACGGTGCCGGAAACAGTGACACTTCCGGAAACTACGAGGAAAGCACACAATACTCGACGTCGTCAAAGGACGACGGTAAAGATACGGAAGTTAATGAGGAAGAATCCACTGAGGGTGGTTCCAGCAGTCGTTACAGTGAAGGAGGTAATCATTTCGTTGAATAATTACTACGTTTACCCTAATACCTTGAGATTGCTTAGTTGGTTATGTATTCGAATAATAAGCGGATGAATCATTAGAGACGCTTAGTTGATGTATGAATCAATCACGTGATAATACGGTGCTGTTTAACATTAAGCCGGACAACAATAGAATTAGGCGTTGAGCGCATGCAGGCAGATTAGAGGGATATTCGCAATGTTTCCAATTATGCCATTCGCTTGTGGAAGTCAACCGGAAGCGAAACAATTTGCGCATTTGGTGCAACGAAGACGTGAACAAATAAATAAACAAATGAACAAGCGGAACGTTGTTAATACGATTGCCAAATAACTACAGACGCGTCTCGGTTTCGTTCGAATCGATTGTGTTTGCTCACTTTTAGCATATTATATTTGGTGTTAACAAACGCGGAAGAAACACTTTCGATTTTGAATCAATTAATTAGCCGAATAAATATTTAACTTATTAGACGCGTACAAAATGAGATTACAAATTGTACTTATATAGTGTTCAAATATCCTTGAATGATTGATTTCACAATGGATTCCGAAATAGAAAAATGTGAATTAGTTTAGATGGAACAAGCAAAACTTTAATGATTGGTTGTTAATTATTTAGGCGAAGAGGAAGGATCTTATCATGAACAAGATGGCGGGGCGACTGCCGATGCAACGGAAGAAAACGAATCGGAAGAAGTGGCGGCGGATGGCGAGTCGGAGAATTACGAAGAAGAAGAAGAGGAGGACGAAGAATATTAAAAACTATTTAATCCTATTATAACATTATTTAACCCGAGATAGAATTAACTGACGATTAATAATACTCTCAACTATTATATTTTAGACGACGTTCTGTGATGCGACCTTAAAATTATTTAATTCTCAAAATAAGATTAAACTTAAATTATGGAAATTTATATTTTCCTTTAATTATTTACTTCCTCCTAGTTTTACCATTTTTCAATTCATAAAACTTCTTCTAAAGCCTTTGTTCCTTTCTTTAATCTAAATTTTAATAGAAAACTGGATTAATTAATTAATAGCCTTATAACTTCTTTTCCCTTAAGATATGTTTTTAAGGAATTATTGAAAATTTAAAAAAATAATTTTTTCAGACGATTAGTACGATTTGTCTCGCTCTACCCTACTTGACTTTTTAACTCCATTTAAACAATATGAAAAAATAGTAATTATATCATAAAATCAATTAAGCACATGTAAAATTACCTATGAAAAAATACGGGATTGAATGTAATCACGTCATATAGGTGTTAATAAAAAAAGCAAGGTGATTACATTGTAAAGTAGAGCAGTAAAATTGCACGTATCGCAGATACGATATTATCCGATTTGTTTGACTTTGTAATTACATTAATCTCACATTTATGTGACGACCGTCAACTGGATGTATATTGAGACACACGAGTGGGATGTGCCTCCGATCAGAGAAATGGAATCAAGGAAGGCACGTCTTATCGCGCGTCGCGATCGAGCGCACATATTCTATGAAAGTGAGAATAAAACCAAGTGAAAACTCAAATTATCACATTTGTCCTTTTTATCAATTCGATCCAATCGTAATTCATATATAGCTACTGCTCATTCACTGCGCGATGCATTCCTCGGTCGTGTGTATGCATAACAATAAGATAAACTGAATAATTTAAGAGAACTACAATATTTATTCAAAGTCTGTGTGTATTTTAGTTGTACGTGCATAAAGTGAAATTCAATTCAATTTAAATTAAATACGACCAATTCCAATAGAGGGAGATCAAATATCATCTCTACTATTTAGTCATGTGCAATTAAATTATGCGTTAGTTTTCATTCAAGTTCTCAAGTGTCTCAACTTCTTAATTTTTGTACGTAAAATTTTATAAAAATGACCAAAAAAGAGGAACAAGATGAAGATGTATTAGATACATATTTTTCCAATAATAAAATTCAAATTCCAGAAACTAAAGATGTAAGTTCAATTGAAATTAATTAATTCAATTAACTAATGGCTACCTATGTTTCAGGATAAATTTAGTTTTCGAAAGTTATGGGCATTTACTGGTCCTGGATTTTTAATGTCCATAGCATATTTGGATCCAGGAAATATCGAGAGTGATCTTCAATCCGGAACGGTGGCAAAATATAAATTATTATGGTTACTTTTAAGTGCAACTATTTTAGGACTTGTTATGCAAACACTTGCAACAAAATTAGGTATTAGTAGCAAACTTATGAAGATTTACTTATTTGCGAGGCGGGTTGTTTTTAAGGGGTTGTAACTGGTTGTCATCTGGCTGAAATGTGTTATCGACAATATAAACGTGTACCACGTTTAATCGTCTGGGTAATGGTGGAAATTGCGGTAATTGGTTCAGATATGCAAGAAGTTATTGGAACAGGAATTGCAATCTACCTACTAAGTGCAAAGATGATTCCTCTTTGGGCCGGATGTCTAATTACAATTGTGGACACTTTTACATTTCTCTTTCTAGATAAGTACGGACTACGCAAACTCGAAATATTTTTCGGACTACTGATAGCAATCATGGCAGTTACTTTCGGCTACCAATATGTGGTCGCTGTTCCCGAACAGGGGGAACTGCTCAAAGGCATGTTCTTCCCTTATTGCGAAAATTGCGATACGCAAGCACTTTTACAAGCTGTCGGCGTCGTGGGGGCGGTCATCATGCCGCATAATTTGTATTTGCATAGTGCATTGGTCAAATCGAGAGATGTCGATCGCCGGCGGCCGGAGAAAGTGAAAGAAGCGAATTTCTATTATTTTATTGAAAGCAGCATTGCACTTTTGTGTAGTTTTATTATCAATGTTTTTGTGGTCACTGTTTTTGGTTATGGTTTATACCATACAACTAATCGACAATTGGTACTTAAGTTTTTTTGATATTTTACGAATGCCTTGATTATTCATTAATTTTTAGTTGGATCATTGTCATGATAATTCAATTGATGCATCGGATGTATTTCCGTATGATGACGAATTCGTCACAGCTGATTTATACAAGGGTGGAATATTTCTTGGATGTACTTTTGGTGCTGCATCCCTTTATATTTGGGCGGTGGGCATTTTAGCCGCAGGCCAAAGTTCAACAATGACCGGAACTTATGCA
This sequence comes from Aleochara curtula, assembly GCA_963978815.1. Lineage (NCBI taxonomy): Eukaryota > Metazoa > Arthropoda > Insecta > Coleoptera > Staphylinidae > Aleochara > Aleochara curtula. Next base: position 7,817,810 of record OZ022221.1, on the reverse strand, counting down.
GGACAATTCGCGATGGAAGGATTTCTGAATTTAAAATGGGCACGTTGGAAGCGAGTTTTGTTTACGAGAACGATTGCGATTATTCCCACATTTTGTACAGCTTTCTTCAGCAATATTGAAGATCTCACTGGTATGAATGATGTGCTTAATGCGGTAATGAGTCTTCAATTACCGTTTGCAATTATTCCAACGATTGCTTTCACGAGTAATAAGAGAATTATGGGTGATTTTGTTAATGGATTGTAAGTATTTACCTAATTGGATCACATTTTTAAAATAATTCTTGCAATTGCAGAACGACGAAAATTATTAGCGGACTTTTAGCAATTGTTGTAATTGGAATTAACATATTCTTTGTCACACAGACAATTAATGACCTGGATTTATCTGCTGGACCAATGACAGGCGTTGGAATTACTGCTTTCTTGTATTTGGCGCTTTGTCTGTATTTGACTATTCATCTAATTGCGTCTATTTTTGAAAATTTAGAACAAAAGAGTTTTATACAAAAGTATTTCATTAATGAAGGTGGTCATAAATTATCTTTTGATATTTAAACAAAAAAAAATCCTTTGAATAAATATAGATTTAATTTATTTTGGTTGTCAACTATTTCTGTGTGAATTAATTAATTTTAATCGTAGGAAAGGCTTTGACATGATCAAAGAATTTCATCAAGTTTCAATTACGTCTGAATCGAGTCAGGAAATTTAGCAATAGGAAACAACACGCAGGATATCCAAAAGTAGACTAAACCTAGATCTAAACCTGACGTGTGCTGACTGCACGCATTGCGTGATAAGAAGTGCACTAATGAGTTTATTTAATTCGTGCAGATACTACAAAGCGACAAGGGACAACCATCCACTATTTTTTCAAATGTCAAACAATTTAATTAATGGAGACATAGCTCATTATTCAATTCATTTCATTTCAAAATTACTTTTTGTTCCTAGATGTCACGCATGGCGCATTATTAATTTATTTTATATCTTTGCATTCAGAAGCGCGGCATGTATATGTGAGGTGGAAGTGAGCATGTGTGAGGTGTGAAATTTCACACCTCTATCTTGCAGCAAGAATGATCGGTAATGATTGTAATTATAATATATTATTACTTTTTAATGTGTGATTTTTCGCACCTACTTGTCAAACGGTAGCAATCTAAGATTATAATTTTAATTCATTATGCTCTTTTCATTCTTATCATTTCATTCATAAACCCAATTTTAATATACGTTGAGCAAAATTTAACTAAAATTATTGCAACTTTTAAACAATTTTTACTGAGATATTAAGAACTATAGTTCCCGCTCTTTTAGTGAAAGAATATTTTACTCTTTACTAAATTTAGTGTCATTAAATAGTTTTTTTGTGGAAATGATCTAAATAAACTAAACCAACATGCATTAATCGAAAACACAAAAGTCAAACGATTTTTCTTTGCAATACACGCTAGTCTTAAATAGGTTTACAACCCGGCTTTTTGCGTCGCCAACGAACTAAACTCTTTTGCTTTCAATTTCGATTAAACGCCCCATGTTTCTCACTCACGCTTTCTTCCTTTTTCTTCTCCATCTAACTTATTCCACTCTATTTCTCTATTCCAGCCAACTTCTGTTCTTTCCTATCAAACCTATTCGTCAATTTCCCCATTTTCTTTCTTTTTCCCCTTCGACCCCGTCCGTGTTCGAGAGCAGCGAGCTCACGGTTCGAATCGCAATGTTTCACATCAACACGAAGCAATTAAAATCACGGAGACATTTTGAAGGATTTCGTTGTGTGTACCTTGAGCATTGTGTGTATTGCAAAATTAAAGGTCACGCGCGTCCAGCCAGTACGTTGACGTCATCCGATGCTTTTTTAGTAAATATTGAAAGGTTGAAACACGAATTTAGCTCAGCGCGCTTAACGTGAATGTCTAAATGGTAATCGATTAAATGACATCCAAAGTGCATTATTACAAGTCAAATGTCAAATGTTAATGTACCTCATTGTATTACCCTCACGTAGGTCATGATCTTGTATACTCAATTTTGGATATAACGACGAAATTTAGATTGTAAAAATACAAATGCTAATGATTGATTTGATCGTTCTATCTGCATGATCTAGAATTGCCATTAATATTTTACATATTAATGAACGAGTGTTGAAATTCATAATAAAAATTCGCCATAATTATTCATGTGATTTTTTTCATGTGAATATTTAATGTGCGCCCGAAAAAACTTTGATAAAAAAGTAGGTACAACCGAATGGGAAAAAGTAGGTAGTAAACTTTTGATATTATTACCCGACGAATGAGAAATAGAATACACAGCAACAATAAATACACCATAATTCCATTCGAACAACATAACAATGAAAAAGCACCCTCGCCACTCGCGGCAATATTGTAATTATTTTCATGTTGTTCGAATGCTTGTTCCTTCATTAATTGCGTTTACTTTATGCTTTTTCCTCATTTTCTCGTTCGTTCTCTTTTCGAATTTATTTCAATATGGATCTACTATTTACATGTTATGCATTGCGTCCGCATTGTGTAATCCTTTCATTCATTCTTTCGTAGCATTACACGTTGCTTTTTATGCTTTTCCATCATTTTCCGTATTTATTCCATGCATGTGTAAAATATGTTGGTTGTATACGTTTAAGTCGTGTCTAGCTATTGCCTCGGTCGATCGCGACGGCACGATAATGCCAACGACTCCCGTGATAACACTAACAAATGCACGCGCGGCCACTCGACGTACGACATATTTAATTAAAAATTACACCACTGCTATTGCAGCGCGGACTAAATAAACCCACTATGGATGTGTAATAATAATTCATTATGATATCGGCTTTTAAACTTGTGTTATTTACGTGTACGGTGCGCTGAACTGTGTTGAAAGTTGCCTACAGTCATTCAATACATTTCCTCACACAATGTTCAATATTAAACTAAACTAAAAATTTATTAGTTAATAAATTGACTCGTCAGCAAGTAAAATGAGGAAATTTTTTTGGTAGCAAACTTTACTTAAGTAATTACCGAGCAAACATGAATATCTTTAATATTATTCAATTGATTATTTATTTTTGGTAATAACAGGTTATCAAAAGTTATCAAACTGATGACGCAGTGTATAATTCAGCAAAGTTTACTTAAGTTACTTCGTATTTAAGTATATTTTGCGGATTTTATTGAGAGTTGATTAAATTTTTATGTATTTTGCTTGATAATATCCTTTATGCTACACAAATTGATTACTTCTTTTTGCCGAAACCGGTTATCAGACGTTATTAAACTTATTGACGATAATTTCGCAAAGTTAGCGACTTTCAAGCATCTGATATTGGAAGGTGAGCGAGTATTTGTGTGTATGTGTCATTGTAATCCGGAAAAAGTAATTTTGTAATGATGAATTTGTAGGCTTTTTGCAGGAAAAGCGCGTCTGTATTACGTTACATTAACCGGCATTGGAGTCGTCGTGTGCAGCAGGAGTAAGCGTGGAGAGTGCGACGAACGCACGAAGCGGCGAACGAAGCCGAGGTTCTCCTGCCGGCTTGTACACTCCTCTCTCTATCCAGAGAACCAGTTTCCTGCACGGCTTCCACGCGGAACGACCACGGCGCGTCGCAGGTCTGCAGAGGATACCGTACGTGTGCTCGCGCGCGATACAATAATCCTGCTGCTGTTGCATATAGTTAAACGAGTGAGTGAATGACTCCTGCTGCCTCAACGCAAAGCAAAGCAAAGCAACGCAATGCAACGCAACCAACCAAGCAACTAACCAGTCAGTCAACCTGATTGCATTCAACAACGCAACAGCAAACCGCAAAGTGAAACGAAACAAACATGTGCGCTATAAGAGTGTCTATGACTTATGACCTACAACGCGATTGAATCGACAGCACAAATCCGAAATATCTGTTTAGAATTGCTATATATCGATTATATGTTTGATATGTGTTTATTACAAAATGTGCAAAAGAAAATTATCAATGGATTCTGATTAAGGATTATTACCTACGAGATACATTCGGCGAGCAGAGGCGCAGGACGAAAGGAAGAAGAAGGTAATTTGTTGCTAAGGCTATTCCTTCAGTCGGCAATGTGTTTTCGTTTAGCGCGCTCGTTTAATTAATGTTTAATTAAAACCGTTTGCGCCAATTTGCGCCCCGAATTTAGCTGCTTCTTAGTTTCTTAGCGCGCTTAAAGGACTTGAAACACAACCGTCGCCGCCACCGTCCATCTTTGACAGCAGTTATTTGATCCTTTTCATCCTTCCTGATTATTGCCAGGATTTAAAGCGCTTGCCTAATCTTCCAGAAAATGTTTTAATACTTTATTTACACCGACTCCAAGAAGTTTTCCTTTTGATGGCAATTTTTGTATAAACTAATTTAAATTCTTGATTTTTAACTTTGTTGTTTGTTGTGTCATTCATTGCGCAAAAGACCTTGAACTGCAAGTAAACTTTACACTTCTACAATAATTTCTTATACAGCGCGCTCGTGTGTTTTCTTTTATTCTTCACTCTTGTGAGAAAAGAAGAGAAAAGCATCCACGTTCAACCATGCGAAGAATAAGTCTCATTCCTCGAAGACGTCAACTCAACTCGTCTTGCATATGCAATATTAAAATAACTCTATGCAGAAATTTCCAAGGAAATTCTTCACTTGCTGCTTGTTTTCATAAATTTGCATTTCTCACTCGTCTTATAATAATTATGAAAACAAATTAATTTCCTTAGAGCGCTCTTTTGTTTATCGAGTAAATAAACAAATATGGCATTAAAATTGTTGGTTTATCAGTTGATTAATAATAGTAAAAATTGATAACGTCTTTGTCGTTATCAATAAGTAATTCAATTATTATCTATCATCAATACAACTATTGTTGTATTAAAGTTGTATTTAAAGCCTTAGTACAAGCACATTCTTGTTCTTTTATTCATATCATAGATTTATGATTATTTTTCTTGTACTTATTGTGTTGATTTCATTCTCTCTCCTTTATGCCTCCTTCGTTTCTTGTACATTTCTTATCTGTAGTGAGTCGATAATGTACATTTATGATTGCTGTGAATGTACGTCTCGTATTCGCATAAACGTTTGAACGCGTACGTAGTTTAATATGAAATATGAAACTAAATGTGTCTGATACGAACGTGAGTTCTCAGACCGATACGGCGCTGAATAAAAAACGGATAAATACATGAAAGGTTCGCTTAACCAGTTAGGCATCGAACGAACGAACCAACGTTCTACATAAATCACTATGTGTGTGTACTATAAACACTTGTTGATAAGATTATACTATGAGCAGAAGGCGTAGAAAACTAAGGTATGAATGTCTTTGTTTTGCAGTAAACTGTTGTTGCATTTTTGGCAATTATTAATGAATGGTCATTAAATGGAATAATCATGTATTAGCTGTTAATTAATTATAAAATGAATCAAGTACACTCATACCTCGCTATTCGGCCGCTCTTTATACGGCATTTCGCTACAACAGCCATCATCAATTAAGGCACGTTTTCGATTTATGGCCTAAAATGTTTTGCTATAACGACAAAAAACTTTTCTCAATGTCGATATACTTTTTTTCGTTTACGTTGCTAATCTTGTGTAAGCAATCTCGATACATACTCTTTTGTATTTCCTCTTGTTTACGAGTATTGTTCAGTCTGTGCTCAAAAACCGGCTGATTTGGACTTGCTTTGTGATAAATATTATTTTATTAAACCTGGACAAAATACCACCGAAACGATTATCAATTTTGGAGATTGATGAAAAGAGATGCTGAAAATCAGTCACCCTAGAAACTAATCTAGAAGTATTACATCGTATAGAAGCTGGGGAGAAAATTGTTGAAATTTGCAATGTGCTTGTTATTATGCATTTTTGATTTAAATGAGATAAAAAGATAAAATGCAATTTGAATGATAAACCGTGTACCTATACATATTTACCAAATTTGGAACCGATCCCATGGAATTTGTATGAATTTGTATTAGAATAATTGATTCTTTATATGGCTTTTCGCTTTGCGGTCATGTTTCGTGGAACGTATCTAGGCCGAATAGCGAGGTATGAGTGTATTAAAAAAGCTGACCAATGATCACTTTTTGCCCACATGTAGAAAACAATTTCATTCTACCTACTTGAACTTTTCAACTTGAATTAATCTCAACTTGAATATTCTTTTCTCTCCTCTGTCTTTTTCCTCTTATTTGTCCATTTCTTACGTCTCTATACTCTCTATAGTTTATCCCAACTTTCTCAACTTCCTCAGCCTCTTGCACGAAGAAAAAGTTAACGTGTTTGACTCTAATGTCTTCATATATTTTCTCAATTTGTGTTACGAACGCAGGAATTTGTTTTCTCCAACACCCCCACCCAGAGAATGAATGAATGAATGAATGAGTGAATGATCGAAAACGAAATGCCATACACTTAACTCTTAAGCGCCCCCCGCACGATTGCGAATAAGTTTAGCAAGTTTAGCAGTTACAGCAGCAAGTTTTATTTATGTTCTCTATGCATGCATGCTTTTTATGCTACCAATAAACTAACTCGATTTAAGCTGGAAAAGCATATTGCATTATGCTTTACTTTTTTTGAATTATTTTTCTTTGTCGTTTCGTGTTCTTTTGTTGTAAAACATATTGAGTTTAAATTTAATTGAAAAATTTTAATTTCATGTTCGTGATGAAGCAGACATTTAAATAAGAATGATAAATATTCTTTGCTAAAATGCTGGATTTTAATTACTTTTCCTGTTCGTCAAATTCATTATGTAATAGTAATTTTGATTTCGTGAAATTCTCAAATAAAATCAACCGCAAAATTGGCATTCCATGCAAATCTAATGCTTGGGTAAAGTACACTTTTTACCTTGTATAATATTCTTTTTTACATTCGGAACTTGTTATTTTATTAGTCGGTTTTGCACACTTGTACCTTGCGTTCATTGCGCTTTTTTGACTTCCTCGTATTCCCTTATATACATTTATTTTCTTCCTGGCGTGTTGTTATAAATAAGCATACTAAGCACACGACTGCAGGACAATGAGCGAGGTGAGGACCACGACGACAAACGTTATCACTGCTTACAATCACCGTGTCGCAGCGTGCACAGTCCTCCTGCTGTTTACATTTTTTCTATGCCGCGGCCGCTTGCTTGCCGTACTTACATTACTAAATTGCATTAACGAAATTACAGCGGGCGCCATTAACATTTAAATATGTTCATTTTTTACAAACGTGTTTTGTGTTCGACTTAAAAACACAAAAAAGCGTTGTAATCCTGTACAGCTTTATAACCACAGATTTTGCAAATGGCTGTTAAACTTTTCGTGAAATTATTAAGTAAATAAATAGAAAACTAATGATAATTAAAAGATATTGATAATATTATCGTATGAATAATAGAATTATTCATATAATTGATAATTTCATTAATTTGCAAATTCTTTGAACTTCTCTCTCTGAACACAGAGGGATATACTTTGTCTGTTTAGTCGCTATACGCGGATCTCATTAATAAATATAATCAACCCTATTCTCATTTTGATATTTTGACGAATCGAAATAGATCTAATTAAATTTTGTAATTAATTTGATAATTAATAAAGAAATATTTGTGTAAGGTTAGTAGCAACAAACAATTGCACACACTTCATTTAATTAAATTTCATTAAATTGTATGAATTGTGTCAACATGTCTGATCTACATTCTCTTCGTATGTGTGCGCACATTGTATGTACGTGCATGCAGCATCAAATCACATCCAACATGCGAATGTGGTACGGATAGGGAAACTGTTACTACTAGAGCAGTTAGTGTACAACAATAATGCCCATACGGCGCGCAACTGGATATAACATCCAGCGTGAGGCGCACAATTGAAGCGGTCTTAATCAGAAACATCCGTGGCGGGCATGTACGCATCAGGACAACATAATCATTACTATCATCATCATGATCATCAATAAATAAATAGCAAACGCACAACTGTGCGATTAGCGCGCTATGACAAATAAATAAGCAGTTAATGTATACAATCGTTTTATCAATACATGATCTATTATTCAATTAGTTTCCTGATTATGAGTCGTACGTACACTTCATCCAAATTGCAAATAGATTTTGATTGGACATTGTACGATATTTAATTAGTTCTCAATATGCTAGAATCCATATAAATCAATTATCGATTGCATTCGACATAAATTAATTAATTCTATCGATGGGTCTTCTTTGATTTCATTCAATATAATTGAATTTGTACGTTTTCAAGCTATTTTTAGACAAGCAATCAATGATATTATAAATAGATCAGTCATAGAAAGTCGTTATAGGCGATATTATAATCTAAGTCGTTATATCCGAAATAATGTGATTTGTCTTTCTGGTTTTTATATCCTCATTAATTAGACTGGTAGTTGTTAATTAATTTGTTTGTTTATACGATGATAATATCCAAAATTATACGAAAATGACGTTCAAGCACAATTGTTATAATTCATGTCTATTTTTCTCAAACAATGCAATGTCTATTTTAAACTAGAAATCAAACAGAGAAACAAAGCGAATGTCTAAAACGTATTTTCGCCGAGTAAAAGTTGAGGGCGAAAGCTGAAGAAGTGCAGGCGGCGGCAAGCAGCGGCGCGTCATTTCGCGTGTCTATTTTAATCTACAAGCAGCGACTTTTAATCGCCTCTTCTTGCGCTCGTTCTGGTGTACGCCGCTTTATCATAATATGCATTTGCGAGTTCATCGCATGCAGACTAGCAACTAATAAGCAATAGCGCGCGCCGCTATTAATACGCTCGCGCCCGTTTACGTTAGAGTTGTTGGAACTAAATGAGCGCATAGCATGCATGCATAAAGTGAGCGAGTAAAGTAAGTGCAATCGTCATGCGCGTGTTTTGCATTTCATATTCTTTCATACGCCAGCGACGCCAATTGTAATTAAGTGCCAATTAAGTCTGTTTGGCGCCTGCATTTTTCAAAAGCGCGAATTCCAATGAGGAATCCACAACTGCTTTTAATTACCTACATCGAAGAATAGTGTTCTAATCATCTTGTTCAAAAATTTTCAATTAACATAAGTACATGGACAAATTCTTTTTTTGATATAAAAAATTATGCAAGGGAAATTAATAATCTTAATCAATTTTTAAAAAGCAAATTTCACGCTCAACGAATAGAGAAGGTGAAGACAAAACGTGAGTGGATAATGCCAGACGCATTTTTCTAATTTGAAAAGTTTGAGTTTAAGCGGCGACTGCGTAGGATAAGAACCGATGGGGAAAATGCCACCCGCAGACGGTAAAGCGAATTGCAGGATGGTCGAACGACTTGAAATTAACCTCTTAGCTAATTTGACGAAATCGTTTTTCATTTATATTTTCATTTTTCGCGTCTGCCATTTTTCGTCGTCCTCGGTCGCAAAAGCGAAAAAATGAAGGCGAGAACTCTTCCTTGTAATTGCCAAACAAGGACGCAGGATGGATGAAGTACCAGTCGCACAAAAGCACGCAGAAAAAATGCAAATGCACTTGATTAATAATTGCTTTCCCTTCCACTGACGACGCTTCTCCGTGAATAAAAATGTCAGGAAAAGTGCATTTGCATTTTTGTAATTTAATGTCTTAATTAAAATTACAAATTACTTGAATTAGAAAGTTAAAAATTCATTACTTGGCAATTTTTAAAATACGGAATTTTTCCAACGAAAATTTCTTAATTTTTAATTGCATTTTATCATTAAAAACTTGAAAAAAAAAATTACTTGGCAATTTAAAAATTTTGTGGTTATTTTTTCAATTTGTTCAGAAACTAGCAATAACGTGTATGCTATGAAAATTGTAAATTATGTGGAAAATTGTAATTTTCCACTCAGAAAACAACATTAAAGTTATAGATTGTTTGTCAACAGCATATGTACAATAAAAATTATGTTAACTATGTCATGAACTAAAATATTGATTACTGAGCAATCACCCCGTATGGAAATCTTATTTTCAATGGAATTAACAATAAATGTTGAGTAGGTATCACAAAAAATTCTCGAAACACGCGGAAAAAAAATAATAAAATCTTGTCATATATCACACATCAGCATGTTTGTTATGAAACTATCAGTAAAGTATCAATAAAGTGTGTGCGATATGTCCACAACGTATAATCCCGAGGGATGAAGGACGGCAGTGTCCATCTCGGCGTGCGCGATAAAAACGAACGGATCGCCTGTTTTAGGACTAGCCACTAAAAAAGAGGACGCATTGAGTGTGAGTGCAATTGGTGATTTATGCATTTCGGCCACGCTGCTCATGCGCTCATAGCCGCGGTGCGCATGCCGGAAGCGGAAATAAAATGAAAATTTCTATTCCTATTCGAAAGCTCAGCAGTTATCGGGCTCGAGCATCGCGCACCCGGACTCGCGAGGCGATAAACGAAGACACTCCAAGAGAACTTTTTAAAAAACGACTCAGTCGACTTACATTTTGAGTGACATTTTAACTGCACGAATGCTATAAATTTTCAAAGAATGAATGCATAAATTTATTACTTCTAATGCATTTTACTACGAATTTTTCTCGTTAAAAAAATCATAAGGGTTGTCATCTTAACTTAAGTAATAATTTATTTAATGCTTTCTTATTATCCAAATAAAAATTGTAAAACTTATTTCTGCTTTTCCACGATTAATTAAGGATTGTTATTAATTCATCATCACATATAACCATTCAAGTGTTCTACAATTTTCTTTAATTCATAAGGGTTGTTATTTTGTAACGTAAATAATGGGGTTACTAGTACATTATTATAATTATTTCAGAGTTATGTGAAAATTGGTTCTTTTGTTTCTATCATTTTCCGGTTATATTTTCCACATCCGTTAACATTATTTCCGGATCTTTCTCTTTTCACAAGAAACACATTCATTTTATTGCGAATTTATTCAACGCGCACGCGCACAAACATAAAACGCGCAAGGGTTGTAAATGGAGCGATTAAATTATTTTTATCTTTCTGAGCTGGGCGGGCGGGTTTTCCTCGCAACAAACAGCGCGCCTGCGTTCGTAGTTTACTCGAACGCTTATTACGTATTTATCTATTATCTATTCGTAATAAAGGCTGTGGTTAGCGTGGCGCAATTGCTGATTTCAGAGCATGACTATCGCGTATGCACATAGGTGTGCTGCTAGTTGGTGCGGTGCGTACGTGTTGCGAGTTTTCCGCATGGATGCGCGGAAAATATTAATGTCGCATCCGGTTATGGCCCGTTTGCCCTTCGTTCCTTCGCACACGCTTTATTGACGTGTACATTGATGAGCAATTTCGCAATTTCCATCCCTCGCAAACTGCGGGCGTTAATTTTATGCCGGTGAAGTTTTATGCCATTATGCGCACGGATCGCACGGAAATTTATTCACTTGTTTTATGTTCATTATTTTTCAACGCTTCCTTAATAACTCAATAACTGTAAAATTCTTCATTTATTTATACGTCTTTTACGTATATAATTGCTAATAAAATGTTAAATTCCTCTCTGCAATTTTACTATTACTCAAATACAATTCATCTTTCTCACTAGACAATTCAATCATTACTATTCAAAAAAAGGGTTTTTGAACTTTTATATAATTCCTTCAAGTATTTCAACTTTAATCATCTTATTTGTGTTTATTGTGCAAGCACGCATTACGAGTTCACTTGTTGACTTAAGCATAAAATAAAATAAAGCCAGAGAAGCATAATAACCATGTCCTTTCTTTAGCTCACACATGAACCTGACCAATATTTAACAAAAGCAAGCCAGCAAGCAAGCAAGCGCAGTGTGCTGTGTTTAAGTTTACACAAAATTCAACAGCCGAGCTTATACTAAATGTCCTTCTTTCTTTGTGTGCTGCATTTACTAGCCAACTAGCGAGTGAGTGATTATTGTGTGATCCCATCGTCTGCCAATGTTAATTTGCGCGCAAAATTCCAGGGAAATTTATCATATGTGCTGTGTCTTGCTGACATAGAAAGAACACTGAATGCATCGGAATTTTTTTCTCTTTTTTCATTGCTTTCGCATTTTTTCTGCTTAGTCAACTATGAAGTATCAACTTACATGATGCAGCACGGATTAGTCACATGTGTAATTTTGCACTCATTTAGTAGTTATTTATAGCTAGCTGTCATTATAAAATTGTTGAAAATGTTAATGATTTTAGCATTTAATGTGGTATTGTTTCGTTTTTTATAAATCAATAAATACAGCGCGTTCACATAATTATGAATATTGGTTTTTTGACATAATTGATAGCATGCATTAAAAATTGGTACATGCATTAAAAGTTAGTAGCTAGTTTTCGAGCAATGAATAGATAATTTACGAATATGACATTCATTGTGAATTTAATTTAAAGTTTGCTACAGTTAAATAAGTGTGAACACGCTGTTGATGTTTCTATGATTGATAAGAACATGAACATGAATTCATTCGATGTTCGAAGACAATTTATAATGATTTATAAGTAGGTGCAATATTTCAATACGTTTGTTTTTATTCATTCTACCAGTTCGACTTGCCGTCGACTTTGAAACTTGCAAACGTCTGCGGACGCTCGGTTGCTATAGAAACACAAGCTGAGAGGCAGCAGAAAACAGGTTTCTTGCATTTTGCTCTTGCTTGCTGGTATCCTGTGCGTCATTTAATGCCTTAGCATCCAGCATCAGCAGCAGCAATGGCCTGCATTGTGCATTTATATCGTGAATGCAAGATGCTGTATTCTCTTATGCAGCTGCTCTGCTCCTATAGTGCGTTTAATGCGCTGCAAACGCTTTGCACCTTGACTTCTCGTACTTATTCGCTTGCTTGACTCGACAGTGAGACGAGAGATTAATCATTTAGTTATATGAGTTTGCTAATTGCTTTTTGCGCATGAGATTCAAATATCTAATTAACATAGTCTATAACTTCAGTTATAAGAATTACTCTGCCTGCCTTCTCTGCCATGTAAGAAATGAAAACATAAACAAGAATAGGTACAATTTCAATTTCTACTGTTGAGTATAAACAAATATTGTTGCTGCAGTCGCTGATTGGCTATATGCGCCTATTTGTTTTATTATTTGCCATGCGTGGTTTCTGTTTGTATTTGCGCGCGCGCGCTGCGTCATCATAGCAAACTTTTCCATTTCGTCTGGAATAATACATGACGAATGAAAGTTTAAAACTTCCTCTTCTTCTTCTTCTTTGCGCGTTCGACTCGCTCTTATTTCGCAAAGCACCAGCACACACCCCATCAACTCGCAAACACAGTGAGTGAGTGGATGGATGACGGCAAAGAAGAAATGTATTTCGTATATTATTTTTCAACTTTTTCATCTTTTCCTTGACATTTCGCAAGTTTCCAACCCGCGCGGTCGCGCACGCAGCTTTTACGGATCTTTGGCTTTCCTAAGTTTTGTTTCGCTGAATGTGCCCAACGTTATTCGTCTTATTTCCCCTCAAAATTTTCAATTGATATGACAGTGCGCGTCGAATACAGCCGAATGCCATTTCTAGTTTTCACATATACAAGAAATGAGCTTATTTCTGATTTTCGTGTATTTTACGAGGCGTCGCTGTAGATTTATTTTGTTCCGACAGAAATGTGCTTTTGATATATCATATTAGTGTCTGAATTGAATGTGATGAATATTTTTTGTATACGGCTTGCTTTTTGAATATTTAAAATTGAGCATGTTTTTGTAAATATTTATGATTTGCATAAAGGTTATATGAAAATTTCAGTAGAAATTCCATCCATCAATAATTTAAAATTATCAATGTAATTCGTAGTGTAAAAGCCTAAGCGTGTAATTACAAATACAATAGGAAAAGCAATCAATGATTGATGTGTTTCTTTCTTACGTTTGGAATTTGCTCGCCTCTCTTCTCGCTTAATTCGAATTTAATTGGATTCAATTTGCGCGTATCTTTCGAATCGCCACTTACTCCATTCATGCGTAATGCGAGTGCATGCAGCACAGCCTGCGCATTCTCAAGCTTAATTTATTTAAAACAAGTCAGTAAATAAACGAATGCTCATGCTCATTGCGAGGCATGCATTTAATTGCCTTCAATTTGAGTCGGCTTACTGTACTTCAACTTGCTTGGTCAATCATACAAATCCTAGACGACAACCGAGTTGACTTTGTGCGTTTGAACTGTTTAATTTTATGTTTTTCTTGTTTCAAATAACCCTTATTGAAAGATGATGACGATGATGTCAATGACTAAATATTTCTAGGTCAAAATTCAACTTACATAGATTATACTCATTCATAAAATTAGAATATCTTATCAGTTGTTTACTTTGCAATATTTACAATTACGCAGCAGGAAATACTCGTGATTGCTTAATATTATTCGAGCGTATCATTCATTAAACCGAGTGTGTTTTGCATGGCGATTGAGTAGTTTAGCATCGAGGACGCAAGCTGCAATCTATTTTCTAAAAGCGCATAAAAACGTTGGCAAAATGCATAAACATGCATCGTAATGAATATTTACAAGCCGTTTATGCGCGCTCGCTCTTCTTTTCTATGCTCGCATGGCCAGTAGGTAATGATATAAGCAATTCGTGCGCAGCTCGTTTATTCATCCAGCGCTGCCGCTGCTCGCGAGTAAGTGACACAAGCACATTGCATGTTTAAATTCTCTTTACGGCAAGCGATCATGCGTGTGCAGTTTGCGGGCGCGTAATGATGTGCGACGCGCGTTTGCATAAATGCAACACACGATCTGCAAAATGTATCGTCATCATTTTGCAAGCAAACCAACCAACTACCTACTACTGGCTGCTGCTGTCGTTACCATTGTTACATTAAGCATAACAATACCGAAACTACGTATTCTAATCTCGCATTTGGTAATTGCACCTATTTACGTTAAACATGTGAATATGCGTTTTACCTAACAAGTATTTGCCGCTTGTAAATTAATAGCACATTTGTCAAGTGAGCAGACACAAATTCTTTTTCAATTTCTTGTCATTTATTGACATGCTAAGCATGAAATATTTAATTTACTTTATGTTTAATTATGCATTATGATTAGAGTTGGCTCAAACTTTGTGAGACTAAGCATTGCATACGACTAGGTAGCTAGTATTTTCACAAGGGGTATTGTTTTAATGAATTCGTAATTAATAGCCGCATGCGTAATGCAACACCAGCCGCCGCTACCGTACACGCTGCCCCATTAAAACTCGGAGGGCGCTTGTTGATAAAAATAACAACGGACGATACGCGATTTGTTTACATGTAATTAACGCAATTAACTGTCTAACCTGACAAGGGTTGAATATTTTTTAGTTTTTTTTTTCTTACTTCTTGCTTCAATTACTTTTCAACTAGTTGTTGTTTGTCATTGTTTGCGCTTTAATTGTTATATTATCGGTTAAATTGCATTATGTGCTTTGCTCGTAATACGTTTTCATTTTAACATGAAACTGTCATTAAGCTATTATCGGTAAGTGTCATTAAGATAAATATATTCTCAGAAATAACGCAAACTTCAAACAGCGTTTAAGTTGAAGAGAATTTTTTAAGCAAATGCAATTTGCGTTCATAAATCCGCTCGGAAAATGAATGTAAATATTAATAAAAAGGCATTTACGATGCGATATGAATTGCGATTGGATTATGTGTAATCTAAATGTTGGTTGCGTCGGTCGGTGCGGTGCGACACGCAAACATTTTTATCGATGCAATAAATAGCATCGCACTGAGATGCAGATTACACTCATTCATTATTAGTAGTGTGGCAGTGGAACAAAGTTGGCTCTTTTGGCCATGTTTGTTTTTACATATTTATATCCCCTATTAAACTGCACACATTCATCCGCATTTGCATTTATTTAAATTTGCGGCAACCGCAGCACGATACACATTTATTACGATTATGCTTTATTGCGCGACTTGCCAGACAAACGGCAGACAATTCTCGCATTTCCATTCAAGAAAAGCACGTAATGTTCGCTGCCTGCGCTAGCAATTTGCTATAGATGTTTTGCACGGGAAGCGCGCGCGCAATTTGTATACCAATGCGAGGTATAATTTATTAATAAAGATGCTAATGAGGACGAACACGTTTTTGCAATATTGCGAGCGTGCCCTCTGGACGTGTATAAATATTTAGAGTCCCGTGTCCGGATATGAACTGATGAAATACTGGGACTACTGGCGCACAAAGTGCATCAATCCTCAGCCGCTTGTTGTGTTTTCTGTGGTGTGCATTTGGGTTTGGTGTTTTGTTGGGTAGTGTGTTGTTGTCGGTTGCAGCGAATGCGCCATGAAATATGCAATATTACTCGGTGCATTCCCTTTGCATCATATTATGCTACGTCCGTTGATGCAAATAAACCACAACTGGAAGTGCAACAGAATATAATAATCGAAATAAAAACTAGTACGAAATCTCTTGCGTCTCTGTGATATTGTTTTCTACACTCTTTCCTAATGATGTGTTTTTGTTTTACTGTGGTTGCTTGCTTGCTGTTGAACGTCTGCGAGACCTGAAAAACGTGTCGCAGTAATGTGGACAGCAGACTGAATTCAATGTTTGACAACGCAATTCTACAGTGTAAGCAAAAAGCCAGAAACGTTAGGTACTATAATGATGTGACACGAAGCTCAAGGACGTAGCAAGCGATACATTTTTAGCGTTTTTACGCGAATTGTCTTAGGAGGAAGCCAGCAATCAGGAATATTATGTTTCAAACGCCATAACCAACAACTAAAGCATTAGCTCACGATGCCGCCAATTCGGGGTTCACAACCCTACGCGCAAGGACATCTCATGCAAATTGCAACTTATAAACCATGTTATGTTCTTTTCGCTATTATTACTCAATCAGGCGACTAAATCAGCGTTTCAATACACATTCCTACTTTTTGTTAATATGCAAGTACATTTATAAACCAGCAAAAGCATATAAGAAGCAATAACAAGGTACTCACCGTTGCAGCTTGTTATCTCTAATTAGACGACTTCTTCTCGTGATTCAATTATCTCCACACCCCTGGCAACTCTGTAGCACTTAACACAACGATTACCGATGATTAAATATTGCAAAATATTAAAAAACAACCAAAATTAATAAGAGACTGAACAACTATGTCGTCACAGGGCACGCGGACCGTGACGACTGGCTGTCCCGCCAATTGGACCGACTTTAGGTACACTCCGTATGGTGGCAGCACGGTCGCCTAGTTTAAAAGTTTTCAAAAGTTCAAAAGTTTTCAAACAAATTGAAAACAATTATTTGCCTAATTCGCGTATCAGTACATGAAGATTAACGCGTTGCAAGTGAAAATTGCAAGGTTAGTGATACTGGATGTCATATTTTTACAAGACAAAAGCAAACTTTTTGAAAGGTGAACTAACAAGCGAGTTGAAATTGAACTCTGTACTTTCAAAGCGTCCTCAGCACGATCTAACAATGCGAAGAAGTAGAATAATGCAGCTACAATACGTGAACACACACGAAGTGTGACTTTTCTCTATTATTATTATGCGCGTTGCGCATTCATTTCCATAGAATGTAGGCCAAAGTCTCTATGCTTCGTGCGCACTTTTACCTACTATGCAGCTATGAAATTGTTGGTTCGACAACTGCAAAAGAGCTTTCCGAATTTTACGATTTTGCAACTGCTTCTAATATAATTAATTCACACTTACAAAGTAAGTGTTCATTTCGCATGCAAAGTGCTGGTGCAATTTTTATCATCCGCGAACCGAGCGAGTCGTGGGTCAATGACTGGCTAGTTGCATACGATACGTTGTCGGTGAGGAGTTTGAGTTCACCTTCTTCGATGGCATGAATAACACGAGCAAGCATGCATTGCACAAACAAATACAATCTCTCGTTTGCTTACTTGCTTGCACGTTGACTGATATGATAAGTTTTGTCTTCGTGCATGTTTGCTTCTCTTGCAAACTTGGCGCAAACAACAAGGACGGAAATTGGTGGAGAGTTGCATAAATAAGATTTCACTGAATCTGTGCGCACTATTTATTTATGTTACATTCCGTATTTGCTAAGTTGAATCAAAGCAAACCCAAGCAATGAACGTAAAAGAAAAGAAAAGATTTCGAATTTTAGCCTAGAATTCCGCATTTTATTTACTTGAGTTGATTCTTATTCAAGGAGTATTGTTCAAGTATGCAATCTTATTGTAATGGGCCTTCTTTCTAACGGTATTGATATTAGTTGAAAAGGTCACAGCGAGCAATTGAACTCGGTTTTCAGTGCATTGGGATCGATAAAGAATTCAATTTTAATTCTGTTTGCCATCATGGCATTCATTCGAAGGCGCAAGTTAAAAAATTAATCGAATTTTTTGCCCACACAAGCAAAGAAGTGTGCAGAATGCCTGGCGATTACTCTTAAGATAGATTATCCAAGCCTAAGCGCGTATTAAATCGCAACGCGTGTGCAGCTTAAGCCTCGTGATTACAATGTGTGCTAATGAATGCGCGCCGTAAAGTGTGCTTCCCCCCTATACGCGCGTTCCATGTGCATGTAGTGTATTTTATTATTATTAAGTAATAAACGTGGTTGGAACGCCATGAATATAAGTCTCAGACACATACACACACGTTGAGCATACAAAATATAAAGAGAGAGGCTTAGTAATATGCACGTATAGTTTGTTTGTATTTGTGTTACAAAATAGTGAAAGACACACAAACTAAACTACAACTTGCTGTAACACACACACACACACACTTAAAGGAAATATTACGTAATGTAGATTAGTTATGAGCGTGTCATGCAGGCAACTCTAGGCTTTGCTCTGCTCTATTATTATTAATCTTTTCAGCATTTACCGTATTACAATTTAAGGTAGGAATGATTGCTCATAATAAAAAGATAATTTAATTAGTTAATTAGACAAGGCAAAATTTTAAATATCATTCGTTAAAAATGAGTGAATTAAATAATAAAACGAGGGAGTTTTCGATTATATTCGCACAATTTTTTGGGGGATTTGTGCGCGGTTTATTATATGCTTGATCATCCGATTTATAGCGTTCGATAATATCGTAAATGGCATTTTACGATCGAATTGTCATCATCAATTATGATGCGATATGAATTGGAGAAAAGCTTTGGGCTTTGCTGAATATTTTTTCTATTAGTAGTGCGATAAAATAAATCTTTATTATCAATACTAATTATCACGTTTTTTCGGCTTGTTCAGTTCACTGTTATTTTCTCTTCCATTAAGATAAAGAATAATAATTAAGTCTTATCAATTGATTAAATGTACGGTTGTTGTTTATTTAATATATTTTTGGTGAAAATGTATTCGTTGTTTAGAGTTTCATTGAAAAGGATTTCATATGAATAAACTATTAACATGGATTTAACAATAAACAATATTATGTAGTGTTTACAATAGTGTTGAGCGTTATAGAATATAGTTGAAATTTAATTTCAATTAAATTCATTAATAAACAACAAAGTTGAGTAATTAATATTTCATAACTAAACTGTAGGTACTCGTGGTTGAATTAATTTGAATGAGAATTCATTTTTAGCATTCGAAAATGTTGTGTGCCTTTTTTTAATTATTTAAACTAATGCATGAAAATACTTCGTGCTTTTAACGTGTTTATTTTTGATACGATTGAATTATTTATGCACTGACAAACAATTAAATAGAACATGAAATAATTGTAGGTAGTATTTTTATTCATTTGAAATGAATTCGTCACTTTTATTACTTGGCGAGTTATTAACGCAATATCATCATAAAGAGGAAAATTGTGTAGGTACTAATTACACTTTAGGATTGGGGTGCACATTAACTTGGTATAATCACCTTGATGACGCAATTATATATAGAGAAAAAGTAGCCTTAATATAAAAATATGAGTGAAATATATAAAAGAACATAAAAAGGAAATTCATTTACACATTTCCTTCAGGAGTAATTTTTTTTTGCATTTTCACACTTTGACTGCTTATTCAAAGAAAGGCATTATTAGCATTTCGCGTTTGCTTTCCTGGAAAACGCATAATCTAGTTTAGTTTCTCAGAACAGAAGTGAACTGTAAAACTATTATGTATAAACATTTTTCTGCTTGTATAGAGTGTTTTCAACATTTACATCAAAACGTTTCCAAATAAAATAATTATACAACCGAGCAAGATGCACAATAGAGAAAAGTAATGGACTTGTACTGTATAAAAAGTATTTGAATGTTTTTAGTATGCACTTGCGATAATTTAATTACAAACTTTCCATGTTTCAAGTTTTTCTTCTTTGTCCATCCGACTCGTTTTTTGCCTGCAATATTTTTCATTCGTTTCGCTCGCGTTCTTTTTCTTTTGGCGGCGAATTACTTTCATACTTTGCGCGCTACATAAATGCAAAAGAGTTTTCATTAAATTTCATTAAATTTAATCAAATCCTTCTTGTGTTATTTTCGCATTTATTTATCTTTTTGCGCTTTTTATGCGCACGTTTATGAAAGTATTGAATGCGAAAAAGTTGTGCAAACGCCGTACGTAACAAGGGAATAAAAGCGCTAAAAGGAAAAGTTGAGAGTGTTTTTTGTTTAAGTCTCCATATTCCTGTTTATTCTCAACATTAACATTACACTGATTTTACCGCATTTCCTGATTCTTTCGCCTACTTGATTTTTAATTTAGTTTCATTCGCATTTCGTCGTTTTGCCGAGATGATGACAAAAAATTAATTAATTCATGCTGCATCTCATCATTTAAAATGCTTCCGCTATTCGTTAGAGTAGTAATTAATTCGTGTAATAAATTCGTTAAATTACACTTTCAATTAATTTTATTTGCGCGTGCTTTACTCGGCAAATAGTTGATTAAATTGAATTTCGGCGTGTTTTTCGAATAGTTGGAAGTCATTACAACTCTGCAATGCAATTACAACGTACTTAATTAAACTTAATTAAACTGTTATTACTTTTAAAATAAATTCGCATTTCATAAAATCCGATTTTGTTAAATTTCTAGACCAAGATATCCCCTTAAGAATGCGTCCAACAAATTTGCGATAGGCCAATTTACTTCTTTGTAAGACTTGTGAAAAATTCAGGAATTTTTATGATATCTTTAGTACTTTTCGAGATATTGATGAAATTAGATCACAATTTTTATGAAAGAAATTGTAATTTTAAATTAGTGACACATTTCATTACCTTCCTATATTCTAATGGATAGAGATGTAAGTTTTTATAGAATACTTGAACTTTCAAGTAAAACTAAAAGTTGAAGAATTAACATGATCGCTTCAAGTTAAGAATGCGTCCAACAAATTTGCGATAGACCAATTTTCTTCTTTGTAAGACTTGTGAAAAATTCAGGAATTTTGATGATATCTTAAGTACTTTTCGAGATATTGACAAAGAAATTATATTTTTTTTAATTTCTAGACTAGAATTGCCTCTTAAATAAACAACTTACGCAAAAGTGCGAATGACTTAAGCAACGTGTTGCAACGTTTACTTTAGTGAATGAATTTGAATGTGAATGAAATTGCAACGCCCATTGAGCGAACGACTCGCTTTCGTTTTTTGTTCGTCGTTGTCATTTCAATCTCGCCTTTTTCGTCCTTATTGAATGACTTAGCTTAGCGTACGTGCGTTTAAAGTGCGCGCAAGTTTTTCGCGTGGGTGAACGAGTTCGCCATCAAACCCACACACGCTTTTTAAGCCTTTGCTGCTCGCGACATCTTTGCTGTTACATCATTTGCTGTCGGCGCATTCGCCGAACTCGATTCATTAATATTCAACTCTCTCTTAAACGCGCCAACACTAACGCACTAAACGCACTTAATTGAAAAGCTTACTACGCAGCGACAAAGTTGTTTTAGGCGCATTTACGTTGTGACATCCGCAAGGGTTACGAACCCAGGAATTCATCCCGTTTATGGGCTGGATAGTTGTTTGTTTAGGTCAGTTTGCTAAATCAGCTTTGCTAGTTTGCTTAAATTATGTTTAGATATACGAAGCGCTCTTTTCTTAATAAATATCTCAAAAACCACTTCATATTCAGAAATTAAAGAGAACATTTTTAGTCCTAAGGACTTCTGGGCAGAGACACCTCTTTATTAGATTCTGATAATCATAATTTGGATATTTTATGATGCATCATCATCCTCATAACTAAAATCTAGTTCATTCAAGAGTAAAATAGAGTAATATTAATTACAGATCATTCGCCGAATCCAGAGGAATTGTTGATACACAAAGCAGGCTTAGAAATATATCCATTAAAATCCCTACACTTCTATCCCCATCTCGAAGCGTTCGTTCCCTTGTCCTATGTCTTTCTTTGTTCATAATGATCTTCATCCTCTCGAAGGATCATTGAAGTGCTCGTTTTGTGCAGTGCGCGGCTCGTTTGCTTCGAATGCACGCCGAGTCGTCCTTACTGCTTGAAAATTTAAATTAGTAAAATATTACGAGCGACGACGGCTGCTTGCCTGCGACGTTACCGAATGTCACGCCGGCAGCTGACTCATTCCACGGTTAGTTTACTCTCATTATGCGGCGATCTATTTAAACGACGCCCATAAGTATTCCTTCCACCTCACTCCATTTCCGCAACTTCCATCTTAGACGCAGCATTCCATTTCAGCAATCACGTGACGCAAATAAAACTTGAATCAACCCGCTGCTGCCTCCTGCCTCCTGCCTCCACCTCCCACATCAACAAACAAAACACTCGCATGCGAATAAACAAACAAACGTCGAAAGAGCTTTTTGTTCCACCTGAAATTCAAATATTTATCTGCAAGTTTTAATTGCGAAACGAATATTATTCCCGGGGACTCGTCTGCGATTCATTAAAGATGCACATTTGCAACCTTGGCGAAGACTAAGCGGAGAAATTCAATTAAATTTTGTTGTGCGTTCAATCAGGACGAATCGAACGAACGCTGGAAAAACCGTGTTGGCGAAATTGTCTAGTAAGCATGTCGTGTCTCATCCTTTTTCACTCTAACACGACGCACGCCATGTGCTGGCGTCCTTTGTTAAGGTATTAACTCGCGAATAGAAAAGTAAGACGGCGAATAGTGATTTGTGAGTCAAGTGCATTCAAGGAGAACGTGAAAAAAACGCAACGAGATGGAGAGCGTGCTTGAGACTTTAATGCGATTTGCATTATGCGCATTCATTATAATCAAGCCGAGTGCGTCAACTTAATGTTTGTTCGGCATGCGCTTTTTAAATTTTTACAGATCAGGATTTGCCATTAATTTCAAAAAGTAACCAAAATTTATGTTATCACACATTCCATTCGCTATTCATCTATGTGTGTCATAGATGATTAAACTGCTTGATCAGGCATACGGTGCATAAATCCATTTTGACTACAGTGCATTCACTGTAATCGCGTGCAGTTGAATTCAGGAATTGAAATTATTGCGGATGCAGGGGATGGTACATGCATGGGGAAAGATCATCCACGGGTGGTTGGGTATTGATCAGGAGATTAACACCGCCGTATACCTTGAAAGCATGAATGCATCGCACGCGGGAGGCGGTAAACGGCACCGCATATGCATATGCAGGCGAGGCATAATTTTCTATGATCTCCGTACCGAATGCAGCTGGAGGCGGCATCAGGGGCAGCGTACTGTAATGTCAAAGCAATCCATTCAAGCGCGTAAGCAATAATAAATAAAACTAGAACACAGCGTGTAATTGTTATAATTTCACTCGATTCCAGGCGAACAATAACAAAAAATCGAGGGAAATTTATTTATTGCGCATGCCATGCACTTGTGCAATAAAACAAAAATACATGCTTTTTGTTTTATAATAAGTTCCATTCGCTGGGCATAACAGAGAAAGGACAAAAAGGAACAACAGGGAGAAAAACGAAACAAGAACGAATTTTATTCGGTTAGGGGTCGAATGAAATGAATGAAAAAATGCATACGCGTTCTAGTCGGGAAGGACACGACACGAATTCATTTTTTTATTATGCGCATTGTGTGAATAAAAATACGCGTACATTCACAGAGATATAAAACACTTAAACATATGTAGTTTGTGTGCATGTGAATGCACAAAAAAAACAGAAATTGTCCTGCGTGTGTGTTGTTTGAATGTGTTGAACAACTGCGACAATTTCACGACCCGCAGCATTTTGCCATTCACTAATTCGTTCAACACACGCACACTTTCGCGCAAATTCCTAAACTCGATTCGAGAAGGTGGAGGGAGAAAGAAGCGGAAACAAAATGAGAATTTGATGGGGTGAAAGAATGATAGAAAATGGACGAAAATGATATTTAGGTTAAGTGTATTTGTGCATAGGGCACATTTTCATATTGAATCAGAGGATATTTTCATATGCAAAATGCGTTTTCAAAAGCGTTAAGTAATTCTCTTGAATGAAAATTAAGCAAGGAGAGAAAAAGGGGTTTGTCCTTTTTCTAAAAGGATTATGATAATAGTCTCAGACTTATTTCTATGAAATTCATTTTCCAACACAAGTATTAGACTTTACGTTTAGTTTACAAGTGATTTATTGGTTGTAACATTTAAAATAATTGATTTTCAATTTGTTGCAGGTGTATTTGTTAAAGTGATTGCTACTTTTCATACAATAAACATTGACGCCACAAAAAGCAACAATTGAAGAAGAAAGATTGCTGAAGGAAGAAAATGATGATGAAAATGAACGGCGAGTTGGCCATCCATCACGATTTCCACGTGGAGCGTCATCATTTTCCACACTCGGTCGTGTCGCACGCAGGATAACCAGGGTATGTGAATTGCGTATTTGAATAACTATACATTATTCATGTTTTTCGCTCGCTCTCCTCGTTGAAGGACAATATTATCCTTCATATTAACTTGCCATGCAAAAAAGAATAGCAACAAAAAACGACAGATACAAGTAATGCAAGAAAGAAACAGTTGAGTGGGAGGTTGTTGAACTTTTTAACTTGCAATATCTTGTAATTTAATTGATATTAATGAGTTTTTGTTTGTTTGCGGAGCGATTATTAATCATGCCGAAATTCATGAATGTTCCTAATGATATTCAATGAAAGGATGGCTCAACTTGTCAATGACATTTTGGGAACTACTATTAGCTACCCCCTTTATGCATATACGGAGTAAATTGGGGGTGGTTGCATTGCTGAATTAATGCACCAGCTTCTAATTAACTGCAATATCAATGTTGTCAAAATTACTATAGTTATTTGCTGATTAATTATATCTATGATAGGTCACTAAATTAATTATCTTTTATATTTTTTACTAATATTCTTTACCAATGAATGGTCTTTGATTAAATTTGGAATAATTGATTAATTCCAAGCTGTAATAAGTCGAGAATAATTTCATTTATTTTGATATCAATTTACTCTAAGATAATGTTGATTAATCATCGAAAAACATTGAAGTTCTCTTAAAGTTTAATTGTGCGTTTTCACTGTACGTTTGACATATCAATGCTTGATTTTTGTCATTCTAAGCAAAGACTGGGGGGCGGTAAAGACCTA
Source organism: Aleochara curtula (assembly GCA_963978815.1). Classification (NCBI taxonomy): domain Eukaryota; kingdom Metazoa; phylum Arthropoda; class Insecta; order Coleoptera; family Staphylinidae; genus Aleochara; species Aleochara curtula. The sequence continues at coordinate 7,792,255 of OZ022221.1, read as the reverse complement.
AATAAACATTGGAACCTCGAACGATTGGCAATTGAGTATGCAAGCAAAACTTTTCATCTAATTTCGCAATCGCCGAACGCTCTTCTTCGCACCACAATGGCGAAGCAAAAAAACAATCTGTTCTATAAATAACAAATGTTCGTCCGTTCAATAAGATCGAAGAATGGAGTGAGACTGACAAATGAATAGAAATGATGATCATTTTTCGTTGATGGTGTAAAAAAAATGATTAATTGCCATTCGTCAATCTGTTAATATTGCCACGCCATAAACAATTGAATTGTGGCGAAACAAAACGACTCTGAATTAACAAAATATTTTTCGGCACGCAATTAAATAGGCACCCCGTATTTAATTGCGTTTGACGCTGATTGATTGATTGATTAAATTGATTGCGCGAATCATGTTGCTCATTTGTCTATTGCCTTTTTTTTTTCGTTACCGTATATCCAAGTCAATTAATTTGATTTTCCCCTTTATTGTTATTTTTTGCTCAGCTTTATGATTGTACAGTACAATCTCCAAAGTTATCATTTTCATCAGATACAGTCATACCCAATATTTGATTGCTGGATCAACCCGGAAAATTACTTTTGCACTAAAATGTAAATCAAATGCAATCGGACACCCGACGTTTCTATCTCTGCCAAATGCGCATGATGCATTTAGATCCAATGGGCATAAGTTATTTCCACACTAATCGAATATTTGAAGTACTTCCGTTTATGTGTTTGCGGTGTGCTTTCGTAGAATGCGGAAAGGAACGTGTGCAAAATGACGATATTAAATTGCATGTAAGGACTTTATGTATAAGGACGAAGATGATGGAAGGAATGGTTCCATTAATATTCATACGCAAACGACTGATACGTGCGCAGGGGATGAAGAGAGAGATTGAGGGGTAGTACATGCATGATGTCAGGATGTCAAATACACGACGAGCAGCAGGCGGCGGCAGTATTGTGCCTGTTTGCGTATGCAACGATGTCTGATTGCTGGTAAACTGTCAACGCTTATATGCGATGGAGGCAGTTAATAGGATATGAGTCTAGACGTGCAAAAGGGTGGATAAGCCTTGCCAGAGGTAGTCCTCGTGTATGTATTATTATTCAAGGACATTCAATAAGGATAACTACTTTATGTCAATGTCCGATTAATTTTCATAGTAGAGAAAAAAAAGTTAAAGAGATCTTGGTTTGGCGATATATTTTGATAAATTATTTTATACATTAAATTTAATCACGTAAATGTTAATTCAAGCTTGATGTTATTCTGAATGAGTTTTTCTTATTACAGGTGAAAACCGCTTTCTTGTCGGTCCATATGAAGCTTAGAAAATGAATTTTGAATGCCGGGTATAGTTCTTGGTTCGAATATGATCAAATAATTATTCAACTTTAACGTTAAATTGTTGCTAAACTATTGGTCCGATTTGAATGATATTTTCGATTTAATAAAATTCAGTTATTCCTTTATCAATTGGTGAAAAGAAAATTTGAAAAATATTGATATTTTATCCCACAGGGCAGTGTTAAAAACTAGCTAATCATTTATTCAATTTTATTGTAGTTTTATATTTTTGTGATATAAATTCCTGAAAAATGTAATATTATATAACATGAATTGTGCATATTGGATATTATTAAATTTAACGAGCATTATTAAAAGCTAAAGAGCACATGTGCCGTATAAATGACACAATAGTAGATCAACACTGAAAGCAATTTAATATAATTAAAGCTAATAAATATTCGGCTAATGATTTATATAATAACGGTTTAATAATAAAAGTTAATAAGCATTTAACGACCTGCATCCAAGTATAAATTGGATACAAATGTGTATAAATTCTGACTTTCCTGTAATACTTATTCGTTCTTTGTATGTTTGCTTTTTATTCATACACAAAACATTCGGTTTGTGTGCGAATGCGGCATGTGCGCATGAGTTGACTGGCGACGGCGACAGTGTTGGTGGCGGCTGATGCTGATGGTTATTACCATTTGGGGGCCGGCAGCTGTGCTCCCAGCCATGCGTCCACTGAGTGGGTCCACTATAAGAGTCCTGAAGGATGTAATACAAACGCACACCATCGCATTTTATGCGTAAATGTATTAAAGTGTGATTTTTTAAGATGTGTTAGTGTGCAATGCAATAAAAACCTACCACACCGCATTTCGCACCGAAATAATTTATAACTTTTCGACCGCTTTTTTGCAATGTTGCCGTTTGCCGCCGCCGGCGTCGCCGCAACATGCCCCACTTCGATGACGACTATGACGATCGTCGTTGCTTTTTGGGCTTTGAGTATTTTCGCACTTAGTTTCACCCTTTTTTCCTTCGCCCATCTCTGTTTTTCGCATGTAAAACTCATGAGTTGTTGTCGCGTAAAAAAACCTCTATAAATTATAGCGCGAAATGATTGTGAATGACAAATTAGTAAAGGGTTAATTGTCATTAATTTTTACGACGCCATTAAGCAAATTAAGTACACACAGCCCCAATGGTTATAATAAAACTCAATTAATACCTCAACCCTCTCTTTCCTCGTGTTTTTTCTTTCACTTTAAGTATATACATTTATTCATGTTTATACTGCACGAGTTACCATTGCATTGACATGCTTTATTCACATTCGAATATCAAACGGTGAGGATTTTCATGAATCGCAAAAATTGAAATTGAAATCGCTTTTTTACTTTCTTCAACGTGCAATATACGTACACGTTTTACATATCAAATGCTCACTAGTCGAATGCTGCGGTAAAAAGAGCAGCAAACTCTGGAAAATAGTGGAGGTTAGAGAGGGCGTATGGGACACAATCCTGATTGGCGATTGTCAATTGTCAATTGCGTTGGGGAAAATATGCAGAAAAAAATACTGACAATTGCAGAAAACTGTTTCACACTTGTGTGTTTTGCTTTTAGTAAAGTGCGTGTTTTGTCATCACTGCAATTCGCAGGATGCGCATGTTGTTAATGACATCATCAATGTTGCATATTGTGAAAATGGCACATTTAGTCGACACAGGGGGCAACTCGGCAGCAACAGAAAAAATATAACAAAGTTTGATTGATTGCAAATCTATTCTGTTGTGAATTTATAGCAAACCGGGGGTGGTTGCTATGGTAATTGTTTGTTCAAAATAACTATTTCCACAAGGAGGGGGTGGTTTCAAACGTTACAGATTATCAATGTTTTATCGTTATTTAAATAAATTTTATTGTATTGAATGACAGAATTTAAATAGCAAAAACTAAAAATACTAAAAAAAAGTTATAAAGAATTTATTGCAAAAATAAACATGCTAATTATTTGTTGAATATTGTTTTACACGGGGAAATTTTAAATTATATATTGTTGGATACATGGGAAACGCTGAAAATGAATGAAATGCATGTGATAAATAAAAATAGGAAAATTTAATTAAAAAACGAATTGTAGCAGTATTTTCATTACTTTCTCTTGGAGTTTTCCAAGTACTCACTAATAAATGATTGAAAATTGTTTGTTTCTTTGTTTGTTTGTTTGTTTGTTTGTTTGTTTGTTTATTTGTTTGTTTGTTTATTTGTTTGAATGTTTGTAATTAAACTAAATACGCAGCTGGTGCATTGGTTAAACTTTTACCATTTGTAAATTGCGCGCGAACGTAAAAGGGCTTTACACAGTTATTATTTTGATACGGGGTGCTCTTCCCTCCTGTTCAATTCTGCCTTTTCATATAATTTCTGGTACTCTGAATATTACTTATTTGTTTATTTGTTTTCGAAGAAGCTTTCTCCATTCTTCTCATCACTTGAAAAGAAGCAAATAATGAAATAAAATAAGTATAAGAACAAGCAACAGAAAAACCGTCATTTTTTCTTCTAAAATAACTCAATTAGCAAAAAAAAGAAACTCTAGAATTCAAGTATTAAATATAATTTTCTTAATTTTGAAAAATTACTACTTATTAAAACGTGATAATGAATTAAAGTTTTAAACAAAAAGCAATCATAAACTAAAAGTGTAGCGTCGGTAAAGGCTTGAGTTGGTTTATTTTGTTATTAAAATGTTAATGAATATTGATTGATCGAGTAGATGCGTTGTTTACTTGCCGCAGCATGCATAAGCCCAATACACAAAAAGTGCTTTAACGTGGTGATTGCACGTTTTGAAAGTTATGGATGAAACTCGAGCGAATGAAGAGTGAATAAAGTGCGCAAATTAACTGAAAATTTTAGGCGAAAATAGACATAAACTAGCTGAAAATAGATGAGACATGAACGCGTGTTATACTGATGGATGAATTTCTGCATATTTTATAACTTTATGTAAAATGCAAAATGCGTATACTAAAAGCAAGTAAAGTTATTAAAGCATATTTCAAATGTTTCAATTTTGTATTGAAAATATATCAATTTTTTAATAGACGTTGAATTGCTGCAATCTTTATTTATTTTATATGCCAGTTTTCCAGTTTTCCATAAAACTGGTCGGAATGATCAAAAACTAATATTAGGTCAGGTAAATAGAAATCCATTACTTTTCCAAATTTTCCAATTTCCTTTAGTTAGCTATATCTCGCGTTGTATAAGTCCGATTAAGTTCAATTAAATGGCATTAGAAAGATGAGATTTTATACTAGAAAAAGTTATTTGACGGTTTCGAGATTAGTTGACTCAGTTTTATTTTAGCGCGCGACATTGTTCAAATAGTTGAACCTAATTTAGGTAAATTAATTCTAAATTAAACTATTTAATCATTGCAATTACACAGTTTGACATATGTGTACAAAATATAATTTCACCCTCTGTCAGTATGTAGCATCCCTTTATCTGACTGTGTATAATTTGCAAATATCAAATACGTACCTTTGTACGTAATAGCTGTTTACGTTAAACGTTAAACATGTATCTATTGCGGGTGAATGCCAAATTATTATTGGATTAATTAAAGCGCGTGGTAATGATTTATTGATGAAGATCACGTATACATGAATATACTTGGGATTAATTAATGCATGCACATGCAATTATAATTCATATCCAACCACAATAATAATAATTATATTAATTATTTATTCGTTTGTAGACGCGCTTACGCATAAAATGGTAATCGGATTATTTATTGCTAACGGCGATGAGAAACTATAAAAATCATAATTTAAAGGGTATATGTCAAATGCGATGACGTCACGTCCAATCAATCCGCAAATTTATGGATTCATCGTGCGAACGACACGTATTCGAGTATTGAATACTCATTCGTGCACGTGGCATTTTTATCTTCTGCCCCCCCGTGTGTATGTGTGGCACGGATGTGACGCAAATTACGCTTTTATGCCACGTGCTTGTGAGCTTCTCTTCGAACATCTCAATCGAATGATTCAGCGACGTTCGTTGCCACCGCAGGCGGCTACGGTGGCGGCAACGTTGACGATGCTGCACGTGCGAAAGCTAAAGAAGCTTCAAATTGTGCGCTCAGCGCGCGGGCGCGCGTTTCATAAAAATTCAAAACAGCGCTTCATTTTTACGACGACCAAGAAAAGAAGAAGATAGGGGGGCGGTCGAAATGCACCATACTCAGGCAAAGAGAGCAGATGTGTAATGAAATTTGCGCGCGCATAATTCAGCGAATAATTTGTGCAAATATCGCGCACATGCGCGAGCGGATAAAAATTTAAATATAAATAGTCTTCTTTTGGCCATACAAACCTATGTGTGTGTATGTGTGTGTATGTGTGTGTGTTTATGCAGCGTTGCCATTTTTCAACAATGCGAAATTTGGCCGAGAAAAGTGGAATGAACGTCTTGACTTGAATTTAAATGGAGTGTAACAAATTCAAGAACATAAACGTTGTTCTTGATGGCTCGATGAAGAAGTGCTTGCTTGCTTGCTTACTTTGCCAAATGCTCATCATGCTAAAGAATATTTTTTTGCAGAAGAATAGTAAAAAAAACAAGTGCTTAATGAACTGAAGTTGAGTTAACACGTGTCAATTAAGCAGTAATCACTTTTCATTCATGCCGTTGGATGATAATTATTCAAAAAATTAAGTTTCTTGATTTCAATTGCGTTATTATTCGATGTCCTTGTTCCACGAACGAATTTGTTATCCTTGTTAATTTTGTTCTTCGTGTCGTCGTCTTATTGTTGATGAAGATGAAGCTGAAGAAAGGCCGCTGCGTTTTGTAAGTGACACGACATTCCAATTAATCAAGCCACTTATATAATGAGCTTAACGGTGGCAACGGCGGCAAACGTGGTAATGGAGGCGGCAATAACGACGCTTGCTTGCTCACTCTCTCGCACTCTCTCTCTCTCGCTTTCTTCTTATCAGCGCACGAGCGAGCGTCTTGCAAAGCGTCCGCAGAATCAACCGAATCGTATTATTCTAATAGGCAACAAAACTGACACCCTTCTTATTCCATCTGCTCCGACGACTGAGATGCGCGAGAGTTGAATGAGGAAGAGACTAACAGCAACGCGAATTATTCGTGGAGATCTCAAGATTGTACATGTCACCAACATCTATTCAATTTGAATGCGTCTAAATTATATTTGTTTATGTGAGTTTTAGGGGTTGGTTGAGGTGTGAAAGGAAATTCATGTAAAGCAGATATTTCTCAATTACACTTAGGGTTGAAAATATTTATTTCATTCTTTCTAATACTTGATTACACTTTTCTATTTGTTTATCTGCTCCGTCAACCTGAAAGACTACCCTTAGGATACATAAGAAATCCACTTTGCATTTGACATACACCTTGCTTTGAGATGATTTATTATCAAGCGGGTGAAAATCTTTCTAGTCGTGTTTTCCACGTATGTGAACTTTTATATTGGATCCGAAGAAGGTAAAAACCCCGAAGAAATGAAATTTAATAATGCATTATTAAAACGAAGCAACACGTGAAAAGGACGAACATACGTGCACGTGCCCCTTAAATATTAAATTTAATATAAAAAATAATTTTTCATTCACCATGATGAGATGACGACGAAAGTCTCGCCCAATAATAATGTCATCGCTAATTTGTATTCTCGCGTGGCAATCAGGGATTTTTGGCCCCTTTAGGGCTTGTCAAATAAGCAAGCAAGCGAGCAATAAGGAGGCAATGCACGTTTACTCGCACCCAAGTTATTGACACGCAATTGCCACGTGGATAGTCGGTGCACCAACGCGTGTAACTGTCACGAACGTGTTCATCCATAGTTCCTCTTCCTCCGCTTCCTTCTTCTCCTCTGCCACCATGCATCCAATAAATCCCTGTTGACATCTCTTACTCACTTGCTGCAGATTTAGGGGTTGCGTATATTGACATTCAATTGATACAGCGAGGGGTGGAAGGCAATTTACTGAATGTATGATGAATCATTGCGCGCTTTGTTGGACAAATATTCATTTGAGGGTAATACGCATCCTTTGTGGATCGTTTATCCTTTTGTTTATCGTCTATAATTCTTATTTCCGCCAATTAAGGCCAAACGTGATTTCGAATATTTTTCCGAGGAGAAATGCTGCGTAATAATACGTGCCAAGCAGGGGTGGAAAGTGGTCACAGCAGGGAGGGGTGGATTCATCCAATTTGTTCAATTGACGTTTCTTGAATGCGCGTGCGCGTTTGCAAATTGCGACCATCTGCGCGTACTTGAGACACGTCAATAGCGCTAAACACTAACGATAAGGGTGTTTGTATTATGCTCCAAAGTCATTTATAAGGGTGCTTTGCCATTGCCGCCGCCCTGCCGTTAAAAGTACGTAATACCGTTGAAACGAAGGTCAATAGAACATATTTAATTATTACGTAGGTATTGCTAATTAAATTTACTTCATTAATCATTTTCTGAATAAGAATTTTCAATTCGCAATATAAGAAAAACTTTTGTGTTCGTATCAATAACCAAGATGTTGATCGATTATGACATTTCTATAACTTCCACGTCGAATTCCATTCATTTTCTGTAATATTCGATAAGTTATGATAATGTATATCAATTTTTCTCTTGTTTAACACAATCTGCCAAGAGAGAAAAAAGCGCACTCAGCGTTCGTTTAGTTTTATTTTGTTTTACGTCTCCTGTGCATTTTTTCAGCCTTCCATCATCCTGCTGCTCCTTTCAAGGATGCACACGTTTATCTGATGATGAAACGATCCATTAATACACGTCACAAAAAATAATCTTTGCCCATTTTGGGCTATAACAATAAAGGTCTAAGGACTAACAAAAGATGCGAGATAGAAGGCAGGGATGAATAAAAGTAGAACACTGTGCCATCTGCTGTTATCAATCCGTGTACGTCACTCGGCTGAAAAGCTTTTGTTTTAATATTTTCGTTTACTGCTGTTGCTGGTTTTTCTCAACATTTGACTTAAGCAAGTAAGTACATAAAAAACAATGCTCGTTAGTCATTTATATTCTTAACGATTGTCTTCCTTATCACACGCGTCTGGACAAAGAATCGCATTGAAGTCCTCTCGAGTCGGGCTAGAATTTTCCTCGCCCGCCAATTGAATGACGATGATAGAATGATCGCACACAATGGACGGACGAGTGAAAGAGGTGATTAAAACGACATCACAAAAGGCTTGAAGAGAGAGTGCAAAGTTGAAATAGGTAGAGGAGCCTGTTTGCAATTCAAAGTTGTCAATTGAATGCTATAACAATGGGGGGCGGCTGCAGGCGTCGGACATCAATCATCATCGAATTGACGGCTAATGAACTCCACCACCACCCACCCACCCCCCACCCCATTTTCCCTGCAACCGTTCGCAGTCTTCATTAAACATGAATGCGTCGATCATGTGATTGATTTTTGTTTTCTCTCTGGCCTTAAATAATTTTTAGGTCAAGTAGACCACTCGAAAACAAAATAAATTATGAAAATAATCGAATGAAAACAAATAAAAGTAAATGATGAAAATCAAAACAAGAAACGGGGGTAGAGACGAAATGTATTTAAGCCATTTTCTTTGTGTTTTTCCTGTTTCCTTTTCATTTTTTCGCGTTCGTGTTGAGTGCCGACGTTTATCATTTGTTTTTCGTATGTTTTCGGTCATTTTTTCGTATGAAGCATGGCTTTTCCATTTCCGGAATGCATTTATCAAAATGGCTCATTATTTTCATTACTTTTGTTGGTATGCCCTCATTGTTTTCATTACTTTTATTACTTTTATTGGTCGTGCTTCAGGGATTTTCTGGGATTTCATAAATTGCTCTCTTCCTCTGCTCTGCCCTTTGTTTTTCTTTCTCCATTCTTTGTTTCGTACAATAAATAAATGATTTATATATTACATCAAGTTGTAACGGTTAAACAACCCTTGCAATTATTATAACAATTCTTGCTTAGAACGCTCTGGAATCTCAAAAGGATTAGTAATTCGTGTATAATAATAGTAAGCGGATTAATTTATTAAGTTTTAATTAATTTCATGAAAATGATTAAGTTCAAATTACTAATACGTAATATATCATTTCATAATTAAACAAAGTGCTAATTAATTATACTTTGACATTCAATATTTTGATAAACGGAAAACTTGATAAACTAATTATTTTGATGTTCTAATCGCTTAATACATTTGATGCTTCCTATTGAAGTTTGAAACGTGAAATATGAAATTGTTTGAGGAATAATGCAGGATGCGCACAAAATGGAAATTCGGGATGCGGAGGACTTGTGGGGTGAAAGAGGCGGCAGCTAGAACAACAGCAAAACCATTTGGAAATCCATTGAAAATCAATTGTTTTGCGGCAATTTGCGTCAATTACGAATCAATTGGGTGCACCCGCGCGCTTTTAGTATTCACTATGACAAAACATTCACTAATTACGTTCATATTGTTTACGGTGTCTTCTCAAACCAACCCTTTACTACAAGTTTCACGCAAGTTGCAAACACATTTGCGTGTCTCATTTATATAATCTTATAGATTAAATGGAACTTTAGGTAAATGAGTGAAAATTATTACAGAGGCTTATAGTGCTTATCAAGTACATACTATGAGTTTTTAAATAATTAAAATCGGTTAACAACTTTTCAAGTTACAGTCATTTTAAATTTGCGCCTTTATTTGCGCCTATAATTCAGTAGCGCTCTAGTATTAAAGAAAAGTTGCTTTAATAATGCAAAATGATATAGATTTATACTTGTTACAACGTACGCTTTACAAAAATTGTGAATTGAGAAATAAATGAGACACTTTTAATGAATTTTAATTAGAAATGTAAGAATTTCATACAGTAATATTAATAGTAAAATAAGTACGAGGCCACAGCTTGATAATACATTTTATGGTAATGATAACAGTTTTTAAATTATTAAAATCGGATCATTACTTTAAAAGTTATAGCGATTTGAAAATATGCCGCGCGGTGATGCGCTTCCACCAGGGCCAACTTGATAGCGTTTGGAAATTTACAGCGCACCTCGGTTTTTTCGAGTATCGAGAAAACCGCAGTCTCTGCCTGCTCACCAGGCAGCAGAATCGATGTATCGAAATTGCGCCTACCTCGATAATCCTCGTGGTGCATCGGCAGCGCTCGCTCAGAGATAAACTCGAGCGGAATGCATACTAGCCACTGCACGGCTAATGCGCTGCAGCGACTCCCGGTAGTCTCAGTTGCGCTAATAGGTAGCAATTAGCACTCTACATTTCAATTAATATCTCAGGAACTATAAGAGATATCAAAATAATTCTTTCACTACCAGAAAGCTTATTAAATTTCTGATAATACCTCAATAAATTATTAACTTTTATGCGATCGATTCCGTCTAATAACTTCTTAAAGTTAATGTTCTTTTGCGTCACTTTGGAGTAGAATAATTAAAATTTTCTTGCGACATATGATAGTTTATTTACACCTAAAGATTTAAACGATTATTTCATTGAAATATTCCATGAACTACGGAAGTTACATTAATTTAAATATCATAATGCAGATGAATTATGCTTTAAAACCAATTTTGAAATAGAAGTTTCACACAAGTTTCAACTATAAGCAAATCACTTTCATATATTTGTAAATCTTACTTCCTTTTTAAAACTAGTTTAACAAGTCAACGTAGGGATACTTTATGAACTTTAATTCACACGAATTTCGATGTAAAACTGCATGTTAATAATAATTTTAAGCATCATCATAATACCTGTTCAGTAATCTGCTTTAAATTTACACGCATGCGTCTCTTAATACGTGTACTGGAATAATATGAGGGATCAACAAAATAAGTATCAGGTAGCATTAATTTAAACACACATTCATTAACCCATCCTCCCTCTCTATATCATGTTAGCTTAACTTTGCATCCATCTATCTCGCTTGCCAGTGCAATAACCACTCAGAACATGTAAACGAAGCCTAGTACAACTATGAGAGGCTATGACGACGGTGATAATGATAAACATGTAAAGTTGGCACGCGTGTTAAGCACACATATTTAGATGTAGTCCTCTCTCCTCTGGACAACAGCGCGGGAGAGAATGTCGGGAATGCGCACGAACGTTCACGGTTCATCCCTTAGTCGTTGTCTATTGTTTTGTTTCATTTCGTCCACACATATTCCATCCCTTCTTTGTTCCACGTGCGATAGTTAAATATTCGCGCTCTTTGCCGCACTTAGGGGTGGAGTTTACTTGGCAAACGCGGTAACCACGTTTACCAAAGGTAATGTGAGAAGTTATTAATCTACGTGGCGACGCGAGCGCACTCTATTTGTTTGCAAATATGATGTAAACTTTATAATAAATAAACTTCTCTTGAGAATGTACGCGAATAGAATAGTTTTTGGAGGGTGGTGTTTCATTATTATTCTCATAAATGTCACGCAAATGTCATTATGTCATCATAATACTTGTCAAGGTTGCAGTCTGAATCTTCATTCCTTACTAGGCGAAGAAGACGCAAGAATCTTGCGTAAAGTTAATAAAAATCTAATCAAAGTAAATGCAAACACCAAAATGTCCTTGAGACTGGAAAATAAACAAGAAGTGCTCTGGTTAGAGCAAGAAAGACAAACTAATTTTATACTTGACTTGAAGTAACTTGAAGTGAGAGCACTGGAATATTTGTAATTACTCGATGTGTATTTTTATTTCATGTGGTATCTCGCTTTAACTTTATTAATTCCATGCTTGCTTCCTTGTTAATCGGTCGTTCTTCGCATTCGGTTTCGTAAACCTCTCGCAACTCAAACTCGAGTTCCTCTTGTGCTGAACCAGCTTCGTTGATGCATTACGAGCATAATGGCCAAAAGCTAGCTGGCTGCGTGCTGTTGGGTAAAAGGCAGGCCATGTGTTCTTCCATCTACACAACTGGTACGAAGGGCTTCGCATAGGGGCACAACACGCACACTTTAACAAACTTCTAAACATGCGCATACACAATAGGCACACATGCGCAACTCGCTTAGGCATAAAAGTTATTCACGGACGCACACAGCCGCAATAAAAATATATTTTTGGTGCGAGTGTGTCTGTTACCTCATTATATTCTAACAGTTGTTGATGCTTTAGAATTTGGCTGTGGGTTAGTTGCATACCGACCGCGCGCGCACGCGTTAACTGGACTCGGAGCGATATTCATAAATAAAATATTTTGTTTAATTCTAGAATGTTGTCTTATTTAAAGAAGTTTCAAATTCAATGCGTGAACTTACATAGTGTACAAGTGTGAATTGTTTTGATTTTCCATTTTCATGTGTTCTTTGTGGTTTAATGAAACATTTCGTGATGTTTTCTTTTATTTTACGTGCGTTTACTGTATGTACTTAGTGATAATGGCCTTTATTCATGCCTTGGAATTATAGTGGAGTGATTGTGAATATTATTTGTGCAAAACATGGATTATAACAAATTGGATTTTTCATATATTTTCTTCTATAAAGTGAGTAGCAATCGCAACTGAATATTTCGTATTTTTGTAGTTGTCATGAACGCTCAGGTAAAAATTACGCAGCTTGCACGACCCAAGACTTAGACTAGAATTTACAAATTTGCTTCTACAGTTGGGTTATTTTATTTCTTACCTGGTTGGTATGCGACTTTCGTTATTGCCTGTTCGACAAGTTCAACGAAATTTGAAATTTCTGATATTATTATTATTAAGCAAACCCAATGCAAAACAAGTTATTTCCCATTGGGTAATAAACAAGCATCTGCGGTGACTGTAGCAACGCGCGCGCATGATAAACAAAACAAATGCAATTTACGCGCTTGTAATTCAAGCATGCACTGAGCGTGTTAATGCAATATGATTGCGGATGCTTCGTAAACACGTGTAAAATACGAATGCGTGTAATACACCTACGCAAATGTCAATTCAATGAGCTCGGACACGTTGCGGCACGTGGGACATGTTATGATTTGCTAATCAAGTCAGTGCCGAACCACCATTATCATCCCCTTTCTGCAATAACACGACACAATACCACACAAAGCAAAATAATAACAAAGAAAACACACAATAACTAACTTATCTGTTGCTGATAATTTACTAATAGTACCTACATTCGTCAACAACAACAACAAATTTATGTTTAGTAAAGAATTATTTTTATTTATTCTGCATTTAGTTATAATTGTTGATCATTAGATGAAATAAAATGTGGGGTAAAGGATAAGAGGACAAAAAATGAGCAAGCGCATTGCAAATTATGCAACGTGGTTGGTATGTTTAGTATAGTCAGCTTTACAATGTTTGACATTCTTATCTCTGGACAGGACACGTATGTGGCTTCCTGCTCAACGTGTTATCCTGCTGTCCTGCCATTCAGGCACGCATTTACCTAGCACGTGTTATCACTTGTCAGTGGTGCTTTCGTTGCGCCATCCATTTCGGCTCATTTTACATTGTATCTCTCTGTATTGTCCGTGCTACATGCACACTGAATAAATATAAATGTTTAAAGGTGTGTGATACGTGAATATTATGTGCTTATTATGTGGATTTACGTGCATTTAGTACCACCCTCTGCATGTAGCAAACGCACATGCGCCAACTTTATAGTAGGTGGTTGAGTTTTCTGCACTATTCACATAAAATCCACAACTACACCCACCCTCGCAGATGGCTCTGTATTCAGCCTGGTGAACCACATATGCGCACAGGTGTAGTGCATTCAAACGCAGTTGATTTCATCCCTCGATGTAGAAGTGAATCAGTCGCTCATGCATTGAACAAATGTTTGAGCGTGTGTTGTTGTTATCCGCAATAAAGTACAACTTTAAGCAACGTGTTCGAGCAGCACACAAAAGGATTGATGCGCTCGCCGCCTCTTGATGTGGTTTATGCGAATTCGCAGATAAGCGCAACGTATTTATTACGTATTCGTATTGGTGGATTTTATGTCTGAACACGCCTGGCACTCATATAAAGAGGAGATAATATTAATAGCAGTTTGCTTCGCTAGTCGCACACAACAATCAAATCCAACTTGAAGTTTTAATCTCAAACTTTTTATTTTGTTTTAATCTGTTTGTGGGATACGATGGTTGCTAAGCAACTGCCAAACTGCTGCGCCATTTTATAATAATACAGAAAGAACTGACATTTCCATTTATTTAAAAGTTCCAGAAAAATAAGTTTAGTTTACTTACCAAGGACTAGAATGATCCTCTTTGGAGAAAAGCACTACTTTCAGGGATTTTAAAAATGTCACGCTTGAAATCCCTTCTCTTTGAAATAAAAGATTAATACCATTTTTTGTTGTTGGTTTTCATTAAACTTGATCTGGAGTGTTGTTTTGGTAAATTTTGTTTTATTGTTTTAATTTGTTTTATTTGTTCTACTTTTGTTTTATTTCAATTGTTGAAACCATCTGCGCCGTTTCCCCCTAACTTTATATCGTCTCGCGTCGTTTTGTTACATTTCGTTTTGTTTGGTAAATGTGTTTCACGCTTATTTTATCCTAAATTTACCTCATACATCTTCCCCATCTTAGCACTAACCTCTCTTTATATTATATGCGTTCGTTTTCGAACGAACTCCTGCTTCCCTGCTTGCTTGCTTGCTTGCTTGCTTGCTTTCATTCCAGCCATCACTCTGGAACATCTGCTTTTCTGTCTTGCTCCTTAAAATGGCGCAAGGCGGTGATGGTAGTGGTGGTGGTGGTGTTGGGCGATGCTTTATAAAATTAGAAGCCCTACGCGGCTCGTTGCAGACGCATAAATAAATACATCAAGAAAAGATAAAAGAGATAAAAGATTATTAATTTTGTTACATAAATAATGATGAGGTACAAGCTGCTTACGTTGTGTTTTATCACAAGAAAAACGCTCGTTGAAATACTAAGTACTTTAGCAGATTATTAATTTTTACATCTTTTTACAAACAGGCCAAAAACAAATGAATTGTGTCGTCATGGCTATGAAAATGTAATGCACAACAAGGGAAAATAATCTACTTGTATAGAGAGGTAAAAGGAATGGAGAGAAGGATTTCTTGAATTTACTCGAATTGTCGAAGAAAATCACATTTTAATGCATTTCTTTATAATGCTCGTGCATCATACGCATTTTACCCACTTGGCAAAGAAAGAGTGACGTTTTATAATGTCGTTCTCTTTGATGGGAAACGCACGCTTCGTTTTCGTGTAGGAAAATACGTTTCAAACATCAGCGCTTGGAGGAAATATTTGAGTAAAGAGCAAGTCGCTTTTTGATTTGATGTTTCGTTCAAGTGCAATGCGTGCATGTGCAATTCCTCAATAGGCTATCAAATAACTTTCTCGATTCGTATACTAGAAATAGACTAAAATATCAAATGCGAAAACTCAATTTACAAATGACATTCGCAGAAGGCACATTTGTTGCTTGAAATGTTATTAATTTATTTAAAGTTTCAATTTATTTGCATTATTCTGAGCTTATATTTCTATTGTAATTAAATGAGATAATTATTTAAATCGTTTTGTTTTCTTTACGAAAATATCAATTCATACGACAAGTTTCGTTTCTATTTCGTTCAGGCATTTAATTCGTCTGATGGTGAAACCAGCACTATTCATCTCTCTTTCGTCATCATTGAGCTTATTATTCGTTCTCTTTTATGTCCCGCAGGAAAATGACAATCTTTCTGGTGGCGTGGCGGCGGCAACGACGACGTTGGGTGCATGTAGTATGGCAGTGAAGTCCATTGCTGCTGACCGGTGGTTGACACTGGTTTAATTTCTTCGCGTTATTGTCCTGCTGCCTGCCATTCATGTTCGTTCCACACATGCCTGTCTGCCGCTTTTCTTGCCGCTCCCGCTGTGCAAGAAACTTCATGGCAGCTGACACTATTTTCATTTCATTTCTGCCTTAGCCAGCGTGTAATAACTGTAATAACAGAAGGAGGACATCATCAAAGTAGTTACTTCTTTGTTTTTGAGGTGAAGCGAAGCATTCTCTATTTCTAAATTTAATAAAAATATTAATCGCAATACACAAGTAGTGTACAGAGGAATTGTTATTAATGAATAATTTTTATCATCGCATGACGCTGCACTTTGTCATCGTGGGTCGTAATTCTTCTCGGTTATCCTGGGTTTCTTATCAAGGAATTTTGTCTTCTAAATTGCTCTGCATCAGGATGTCCCGCCCTGGTACTTTACCTGGACTTTGATGGACTTCTACGTGCACTACAAAGCATTTTTCTTCCCTTTTTTCCACTATTATTCTTGTGTGTCCATTTTTAGAATTATGTGACGTATTTTGCTGTTGTTTATTAATATCGCTAGTAGGTCGCTGTTTATTTTGTAAACATCAGGAAAATTTTGGAAATAGTAAGCTTGTGAAGCAAGCGAAGACATAAAAGAAGGAGACAAGATGTTCGGTGAACTCCCTTGAGTACGCTTCCTGAGAGCGATGAAGAAATTGTGTAGATTGCTCGGGGAGAGCAGAGCGAGTGCGATACATGCTTAGCATGAGAGGGTGGCAGCCCTATATAGTTGGAAAATGATAGGGAATACAAATGATGGACAAATAAACAGAGAAAGATACACTAGAAAATGGCAAAGGGATGAGGAAGTGAAGTGTGAAATGTTCCACCTTTCCTATCTATGAATTTAATCATTAGTTGCCTTTTCCTCTCCCTGGACTGTTTCCTTTACTACTTGTGTTTTCCTTATGGAGCGGAAAACTTGATTAGCTAACAAACTAGATTTTGAGAAATTGGTTTCGTGCTTAAATCTAACGAATTTCATTTTATCCTGTTGCAGGTTTTATAATAATGAGCTGAAAAATGCATCGCAGCGCCACCATCGCCTGTTGCATCCTGGTGATCCTGGCGCTCCAAACCAACCACCAGGGAAGCTGCTCAGAAACCAATCCGGACTACGCGTTCCGCTTTACGTCTCGCTCGTATAATGTCAGCATTCCGGAGAATTCGGTCGCTAAGACGTATGCGACAAGCGATCCGGGGGAAGGACGAATTGGCATACCAATTTTAACATCACAATTGGGGCAACTTACGGATATCCGGTTCAAAATCGTATCGGGCGACAAGGATAAGTTCTTCAAGGCAGAAGATCGCCTTGTTGGCGATTTCTGTTTCCTGTTTATTCGCACGAGAACGGGGAATAACGATGTGCTTAATCGGGAGAGAAAGGATAAATATTTCCTTGAAATTCGCGCGACGGCAATTCGTCGGGATGGAAAGCAAAAAGTCACGTTGGAAGCGACAACCAATGTGATTGTTACTATATTGGATATGAATGACTTAAACCCGCTTTTCTACCCCATCGAATACAACGCCACAGTATTCGAAGATACCCCGTTACACCAGAGTATTTTAAGGGTGATTGCCGAAGATGCAGATTTAGGTCGTAACGGAGAGATTTATTATTCTTTCGCTGAAGATACAGACCAATTTGCTATACACCCCATGTCGGGCGTTATTAGCTTAAGTCGGCCCTTGAGATACAACGAAGGGACATATCATGAACTCACTGTGGTGGGGCAAGATAGGGGAGCATTATTTCGACCAGGAATGAGCAATCTACTCAGTCGCGCTAAGGTACGAATCCGTGTAAAGAAAGTTAATCTTTACGCACCCGAAATTCGAATTACACAACATCTTCGAATAGTGGAAAATTCCAATGCAGATATTTATGCTATTGTAAATGTATCTGATAGGGATGCAGGGATTCATGGGGAAATACGAACTCTCGAAATAGTTGACGGAGATCCCGATGGTCATTTTCGTATACGACCTACCAATCAGAAAGGAGAATTTAACATCGAAGTACTGAAACTACTCGATCGCGAAAGAACTCCTCAAGGGTACAACTTACAATTAAGGGCTGTGGATAAAGGAATTCCACCGAAGGAAAGCTATAAATCGGTTCAAGTACGTCTCGCAGACCTAAACGATAATGCACCTGTGTTTAATAAGGAACTGTATGAAGTGAAGGTCCCTGAAACTGCCCCTATTAACACACCTTTAATAAGACTGAAAGTCACCGACGCGGACGAAGGTAAAAACGCGCAGGTCTTCCTAGAAATAGTTGGTGGTAATGAGGGAGGAGAATTTCACATTAATCCAGAAACGGGAATGCTTTATACCGCCGTTCACTTAGATGTCGAGACCAAATCTTTCTACTCCCTAACCGTCTCTGCCATTGACCAAGGAAACGCAGGAACTAGGAAACAGTCATCAGCAAAAGTGAAAGTATATGTAGAGGACACGAATGACAATGATCCTATTTTCGATCGTGCTGAAATGACTGTTTGGATCGATGAAAATCTTGCTCCTGGGACGAGTGTGACCACAGTGCATGCCAAGGACAAAGATCGTGGTGAAAACGCATATATTTCCTACCTAATCGCGAATTTAGTTAAGGTTCCATTTGAAGTCGATCATTTTTCCGGGGTGATTAAAACAACAGCCCTATTGGACTATGAACGTATGCGTAGAGAGTACGTGCTGCGTGTACGCGCATCCGATTGGGGTCTTCCTTACAGGAGACAAACGGAAATGCAGCTCACAGTGCGCGTGCGGGACGTGAATGACAATAGACCACAATTTGAGAAAATAGACTGCAAGGGACACATTCCTAGATTCGTCCCAATCGGTGCGGAAATCCTCACTTTATCCGCGATAGACTTTGATGCCGGAAATATTATTAGTTATCGCATTATCAACGGGAACGAAGATGGATGTTTTGCGATCGATGCAACTAGTGGGACAATTTCGGTGACTTGTGACTTAAATGATGTGCGTGTTCCCGAACGAGAGCTCAATGTTACTGCAACGGACGGAACGCATTTTGCAGATGTTGCTAGAGTTTATTTTCAGTTGGTTAATACCAAAAAGAATCTGGTGTCTTCGGGAAGACTGCTGAGTGACGAAACAGGAAGTTTCGAGTGTAAGGACACTGGAGTTGCACGTAGATTAACAGAAGTCCTAGCAGCTGCTGAAAATAACAATCGTCCTCCTGCCCAGGAAGAGTTTGCAATGATGCCTACAAGGTATGGACAAAACGTGCATTCTCCCGAATTTATAGACTTCCCGGTTGAAATCAAGGTGAATGAATCAGTAGCATTGGGCACTACATTGATTAAACTACGTGCAAGAGACCGCGATTTAGGGTACAATGGTAAATTGATCTATGGTATTTCCGGTGGGGATGAACATAGTGTTTTCTGCCTGGACATGGACTCTGGAGAGCTTAAAGTGATAGGATATTTGGACAGAGAAAGGGAATATGAATATCTTCTGAATGTCACGGTATATGATCTGGGAAGACCTCAGAAATCAGCTTCTAGAACACTTCCTATAACTGTCCTGGATGTGAATGATAATGCTCCGAAATTTGAGAAGAGCTTGGCTAGCTTCCGTGTCACAGAGAACGCAATGAATGGGACAATCATTTTCCGAGCAAACGCTACTGATGCCGATGCTGGAGATAACGCTAAAGTGACTTATGCCCTTTTAACCGACACGAAAGATTTTGCGGTTAATAAATTCACGGGCCAACTGTACGTAGCTAATCATTTAGATAGGGAACGGCAGGAGGTGTACGAACTACGAATTCGAGCAACTGACGGCGGAGGTAAAGGACCTGATGATCCGCCGTTATTCTCCGAAGCCCTGGTGCGAATTACAATTGATGATATCAATGATAACGCGCCCAAATTCACACTACCTAGTTACACAGTTAAGATAAGAGAGGATATCCCCAAAGGCAGTGTGGCAGCTGTTGTTTCCGCGTCTGACCCTGACCTGGGCCCCGAAGGGGATATAGTGTACACGTTGGAGGATAGTGATAGTGATGGCACGTTCAAAATCGACCGACTTTCCGGGACGATTCGGACGACGAAGGCGCTGGATTTCGAGGAGCGACAAGTGCATAGCTTAGTGGTGTTCGCCGCGGATCGGGGCAACCCCTCGTTGTCCTCGGAGACGAGTGTTACCGTGCAAGTGGTGGACGTCAATGAGAATTTGTTTGCGCCCCACTTTAGTGATTTTGTCCTAACGGGGAGTGTCCTGGAGAATATGGAAGTGGGAACTGTTGTGATGCAAGTGAATGCAACGGATGCGGATGCCCCCGGGGAGGACAGTCGGATTGAGTACTCGATCCGGGATGGAGATGGGATTGGTATTTTTACTATCGACAATACAGGTTAGTTTCTATTCTTCCTGTTGCATGCTTTTAGACGACATAATAATGCGGAAAATGAGTATAATGAAGGAAAATGATCTCTGACATGTTATTATTTTCAGACCGAAGCTATTTTCTCAAAGATAATAATAGTTTTCCAGATTATACTCAAGTATAATTTGTATTCTGAAAATTTATAACCAATTTCAAGAACGCTCATTAATACAACGTGGCGCATTTTACGATTCAATAACTTGCAAATATAATTTGAAGGTTACTTCCATTTATCCTTAATGCTTAATGACCCTTCCTATCATCATCTCTTACGTCCTTAATACTCGACAAAGTAATTCGGGTATCTCTGTTCTTCCATAGTTTTTGTTCATGTTCATAATCAATCATTTTAGTGTTTGAGCAAAGTGCTGAAACGTTGTAAAATCATCCCTGAAAACTCGTGTTTTCTTGCGCTGAAACGACTTTGATGGAGGGAAAACTAAATGAAGAAGATTATGCCTTTAAAATTTAATCACTGAATTAAAAACTTTTCCCGTGCGGCCTTTCGGCGAACAAAATTGCACTTCCTTAAAAACTTTATTGAATGTTTAACTACTCTCTCCTTACTTTGGAAAATTACACAGAATATCAAATTATTAAGTCATTGCATCGATTTCGTGGCAGCAATCTGTGCGCTTTACGAAAAAAGTAATGATTTTTCTTTTGTTTGTTTTTATTACGTGATATTTAATCGTTGCGTTGCTGCTTGGTGGTCGTTAGTGTTACAAACCACGTGGCGTTAATGTCCTGTTCGGAGATTTATTAACAGAAATGCAAATTGCGCATTACAAGCAAACGAAAATGCGAAAGAAAAAGTAAGAAAGCGTTTAAGAAACCTGTTTAACTTGCGTATAAACAATGCATAAATCATTTTTTGAGTACGTGCAATTCGCACGTGTCACATTCATTATACAAAATCATTAGAATTTTTATTGTTTTATTTAAATTTCACACACGTTATTTATTATATTTCAATTGAAATGGAAATGTAATTTGAATAAATACTAATATAACAAAAAAATTCCCTTGATTTAAAATTGAAAAAAAAGTACTGGATCCCAAAAGCTTTAAGTGCAAAATCAATGACAGTC
Source organism: Aleochara curtula (assembly GCA_963978815.1). Classification (NCBI taxonomy): domain Eukaryota; kingdom Metazoa; phylum Arthropoda; class Insecta; order Coleoptera; family Staphylinidae; genus Aleochara; species Aleochara curtula. Next base: position 7,770,543 of record OZ022221.1, on the reverse strand, counting down.
AGGAATACACTTAAGAAGTGTTTTATGCTATAAAATATATCTACGGGGTGTTAATATATTTCAACATCATATAAAAATTCCAAGGTGAATCTAGATTTAATGATGAAAAACTGGATGAGGTTTAATTTTTAATTGTTGATATTGAGGGTAGTTTTTTGTGGGTAATATATATTTGTATAAGTTTTTGTTGGTACGTGCTGAGTGTGCTGCATGTAAAAGTGTCCTCATCCTGCTAGACTAGCGCCGATAAATATACAATTAAGCCGCCCCCCCTCGCCTCTCTCCGCACATCCCGGATCTGTTCTTCTTGCTTGATTTTCCACGCTGGTGTCTAAATGCTTTTTGTCCTCATCCCACATTTACGCTTAATGGGCTTCGATCAATCGGTTTTCCATTATTTTACAATCATCCACCTCGAAATCGTGCTCTCATCCGCCACGTATATTTTGCACGTACACGTTCCAGACTTTTCAAACTCCCCAAGGAGTTGCCGAAGTGATTTGTGCATTGTTAATTGTTTTTATCCTTATTACATTTCAAGAAGAAGAAAATTTAATCATTATTTTTCTTTAAACTTAAGTTTTAAATTGTCTCATTACTTTTTATTCCAAATCATTAGTTTTCCAGCGAAATCACTAATTCTTATTTATTGCATCTAAATGAGTGAATTGTTCGTCCACGTTGGGTGCTTTGATATTTTTTAGTTTTTCACAATTTTTTTCACGTTTTCCATTTTTCTTCCGCATTTTGCCCGTATTTCCAACTCCACTTATTCATTACTGTGTCAGTAAAAATACGAGAGTTTTCCATACTTTTGCGGAGTTTTCTATCGCAAGTGGCCTCATCAACTATACTCACTATTTGTATTCGTTTAGTCCACATCAGTTTTATACACTTCCATGTGCTGCACTTTGCTTGATTAATTAATTCACTAATTCATTTGTCTTCTTCGTGGATATTGTTCTTGTGCTTCGTTAGTGTTGATTTGTCCCGTTGGCTTACTTTATAAGCCCGATCGAAAAAGAATTCATCAACTGGATGGACTTGTGTATTTAATTTTCCATATTAGTCTTTTAATCTCGCGAATTGCATATTTCACGTTTTCAATTCGACGTAAAAAATTGAGTTCGACCTAACATAACAAGCGTGAAGCAATTTCGAAATTGGCGAATGGCTGGCAATAGAATCGTTCGTCCTTGCTCTCCTTCTGTTTGTTATCCTGCTGAATGTGTTGTGTTCACTGCAGCAGGACATAAAGTTCATCCCCAATAAAAGCGTGCAAATGAATTGAAGCTTCACACATTCGCACGTTCTTTACGTTCACATCTACGACGTTACCACGTGCACAAATAAACTCCCAATACTCGATCGGGACAAATACATCGAATACGTATGAATAAGGATAAGGATAGTGTAGGACCACGCTCCATGTTCGTCTATGGTTCACAAATGCTCGAATCGCGATTCCTGTTGAATTCACCTTGATTATCTCTGAATGTGATGTATTTTCATGAGGTGCAAATCTATTTTCTGCATGTGGATAAATACAATTTTCACTTTTTCCCTTTTCTAGTTAAAATTTCGAGATTTGAAGTAATTGATGTATTTACATAATGTCCATTTTAAGCTATAATAAAACAGAAAGGTTTTTTTATCCAAAATTGAATAGCTGGCCTTCTTTAAGGGTTTTTGATAGCTCATTTCAAGCACAATTGCGAAATACCATCGACAAAATTATTAATTCAATTGAAATAATTCTTTATAATTCCTGAAAATTCAAATATAAACAAATTATTCATTTTCTTTAGGTTTTTGTCATGATTAAACCGATATTTCTTATGTAATATACTTTTGTACATCTTGCTTTTGGAGGAATAATCGCAGATCCATCTCATTAATAATTCATCTCAATAATAATAATACAGTTTGTGTACAGACCCATTTGCAAAATGAATACATTGCTTATGTCTATGTATTAAACATTACTTAGCTTACGTCATAATGGAAAACTGATTGAAAGCATTTTTGTGTTTGTTTGTTTATTTGTATTGCGTGAAATCGAACTCTCAATATTGAATATTAATTCGTTCGAATATCGTACTAGTTTTCTTCTAGATCAATTTAATGATTTATCCTTACAGCAACAAGCCCATAAATCAAAACAAAAGCAGCAAGCAAGTTTGTAAAAAAGATTATTTAGAAGCATGAAACAAAGCGAACAAAATAATTACATTAAGATTACCACCGAACGAGATGACTCCCTTGAGTTGTTGTGCGCTCTTAATAATGCGCGTTAATAATTAATTAAAAAGCACACGCATTACTTCATCCTGCGTTGTTTGTGTGCGAGCGTGAATGTATGCATTATTTGAGTGTGTTTGGCAGACATTTCACACCTTCAGGCGTTGTCCTGGGGGTGGCAAAAGTGCAGAGAAGCGTAAATACGTAATAACGCGCCAACGCCCGCGGCCTGCTTCCCTGAAAAATGCAAAATCCAGCTAACAATACGTTACGTGGGATAGAGAAAGAATATACGAATGTTCAAAATGTGCGAACCACGCATTTATTCCCAATAGGATTATGCTGGAGGAGGAAAATGCACAACTAATTCAAATGAACATTCAACGCTCACCTTCTATCTGAAAAACAGAACACTGTTTTCTATTTTTAAATAGCACATTTTGTTTAAAATAAAATGTTCAAAGTACTACAATAAATTGAAAAAAATTATTTAGTTAGAACGACTTTAGTTTGGATTGGTTTTAACGACTGAAAAGTTGTCCTTTAACTTCAGAAATTCCTTTAACTAATTATTAACTACAAGGGGAAAAAAGAAAATATTGATAATGACAGGATTTACTTAAAACTTTTCAATGCTTTTAATGAAATTTAGTATGCTTTTATTCTCGTTATAACCCAAAATTTATATGTAAATATTATATCAGTTTTATTAAATACAGAATTTAATTAAAATAACGACTGAAACTTCGTTCATAGCACTGATTTCGAAAATAGCGACCAGTTTTAAACAGATATTTCTAAGCCCATCATATATTTCGTCAAATATAATTATTTCGCTTGCAGAGTGCGTAATTTATGATCTTTTAATAGTTGTTTTAAACCAAATTTGCCGTATTTAAATATTTCTCATATGGAAAATATAAACCTGAAATCTCCGTGTTATGCGGTAGGAAATTTTTCAGATATATGTGAATGATAAAAATTCAACAATTATACTTATTTTCGAAAGGCATGCAATGCAGAAATGCGAAAAAGCATTGAATTGCGCTCATTATTTCCCTTTTTACGTCGTGTATTATTACAGGACATGAAGCAAACTAGTCCTTTGCGGCGCTGCTATTTTCTGCGGCAAGCCGAATCAACGGGAAGGAAATGCATGCAGAGTTGAAGAATTTTACTGCAAATATTTGCAGTCGTTTGTCGGGGAATTTAACATATTCGCTGGATTCATAAATTTCATGTAATTGCATTGCGTTCAACTCTTTTTCTATTCAATTAAATATATAAATACTCATGTAAGACTGCAGAAACCACAGAGAAAAAAAGGAAGGAATGATGAAATAAGAGCAAAGAAAACAAGTAAAGAAAAACAAGAAACTAATTGAAGCTGAGCGGAGAAAATGAATCCTGTTTGTTCGTCATGATCACATCCTTGATAATATCCTAGATAAACATCGCAATCTGGCTTGCTTTGTTTATTTATTGACGCCTTCTTCTGTCTTATCCTTAAATCAATAAAATGTCTTAATAACTTTTTCCTTATTTCCACGCATCTTTTAACAAGAACGCAAAAAAGGGGAAGACATTAAATTTATTTCACAATTTTTTACACTTTATTTAACATAAGTAACAAAGTCTCTTCTTTCTCCACATGCACAATAAGCAAATCGCTTAAGGAAAGTGAAAATAAATGAAGCGGAAAGCATTCTCTCATCACTTTTGTACGCATTTCGTCGCGCATTTTATTTGTTACTTTATGAGAAAAACCCACACGTTTCGGTGTGAAAATTTGTAGGTACGTATGAAAATGAAAAACTCGACGGCAAGTGTGGTGTCTTTTTTCTCTTTCTCATTTGTTCGTCTGCTCGTCACTTTATCGTTGAAATACTTATGCAAAATATGATTTACCTTAACGCGCGTTTGCATATTCTCAACTGTCAGAAAGTAACCAAACAAATGTGTGCAAAAACACATAAATGAATGGGAAGAAAAAGGGAGTGAGAGTCAGAGAGAGATGCACACAATAGCGAATCTTATTGTGCTCCTCGTTCCATAACTTAAAGCGAATTACATTCTTCTCGTGGATCTTTTTCAGCGTTTCGTAATAGATTTCTCTCTATCGTGCGCGCTCCAAGGTATTTATTTGGGCGAAATAAGACGAAGAAGAGTGGCGGGAGGCGGCGGGTGCTTGATTGATATATCCATATAGCCTTAGGGCAGATGAAGGAATATGCTGAAAATGTTGAAAACGCGCTGAAAATTGAAGTCGCTCATGATGACGGTGATGATTTGAGGCTCGCTGGTGACAACCGCGCGACTGGAAATAATTTCGTCAGCTGGAGGCGGCTGATATCTTTTTCATAAATTTTCCATTACATTTGTACATTATATTTCTTTATATTTGCGTTTCCGCCTTGATGACAGCCGCCACCAACGCCCTTCAACGCCTTAGATGGCTTCGTTTTGCCTGTCTGCGCATTTCAAATGAGATTTATTTATATTTTGTATTATTTAATTCCAACTTTTAAATTTAGGCGCTATTTCAATAGGACATTAGAAATACCTATGTAAATTACTTCTTGCATGCAAACTTTCGAATTCACCGCCAGTTTAATTGCTCTTGAAACTTTCCGCATCATTGGACAGGTGGCGCTAATATCGGTCGTGCAGTGCTCTACGTCCGCGTGCCTACGGTCTTTTGGTGTCGGGTCGCGTGCATGCAACGTGTGGTCAGTATTTATCTCTTAATTATCAAGTTAAAAATACATAATAAGTGCCAAAATCCATGGTCGGACATCATTTAAGATCTGCAGAATAAGGTGAGCTATTAGTTTCGTCTGTACATGTTATGGCTTCTCGTATTTTTGCATCGCTAATATTTCCAACCTATGCGCGTCGGGTGACGCTATTTTTTTACGCGGCAAATGCCGCTAACCGTATGCAGGTAGTTGATTGAGTATGCTTTGCTTAGTATCTAAGGTGTTTGCGCTATTTAGGTAATGCTTTGTCCAATTGCTTTATGCTGGTAATGCAATGCGTCCCTTTGTAATAACTTGCGGTAGCTCAGTAGTCAACAATTGACGATTTTAACTTATCAGGAACACACACACACTCACACAAACAGGCGTCTTGTTCTTGTTGAAAAAGGTTTACAGTGGAACAATGGAAGTCATTGTTGAAGTTGAAACAGGTCTAAAAATACTCTGTCTAGATGATGCGTTCCTTGCTAATGAGTCATTTGTAAGTTGATATGGTCAGCAAAATTTTTGTGTCATTATTGTTTTTTTAGACTACACACTCTTTATTTATTATTCGGGCGCTGCTTAGTAAGGGATACAATTAACATAGTCATCACAGGGGAAAGGAGTGAACATTAAAGGAAATCGGCTTCGAAGACTATGCTTGACATGTTATTGAAGCTCTGCTGTCATAAGCTCGACGAGGGAAAATTGATTATCTCAAAGATTTCAACGACGATGCTAGGCTGCTAGTGTGCTGGGCTTTTGATGTTTTACTCGAGTTGCAGAGAGCAACTTTGCACATAACCTCTTTTTTCGTCTGTTTGCCTTTTATTATTTGTTGGATAATTCGTTTAATAGTTTGCTCTGAGGGAAGAGACTCGAGCACTTTTACACCACACACGATGTGAATTCACTCACATGTCGTAGTGAACTCGATCCAGTTGAAAATCTTATTTACGAGAAAGTTGGCCGCTGGATTTCCTAATTATGAAATTTCCAACAACTTGGAAGCTAGTGCAAGCCGCGTATAAGTTAGAGCAGAGCTTCATCTTCTTCGATCGAATTGCAAGCAGGAGGCAAACGCGAACAAGGCGAATAACTCATAAAACAATTTTTATATTAAATCGTGTGCACGACTTATTATCAACTTTATCAAAAAATACGTGCATAAAATGCTGCAAGCTTATTAAATCTGAACGTCATAAAGTTATAATCTCTTGTAATCTTATGTAGAATCTTGGCTTATGCGGCATTGTCTTGATGTTAAATTGATTACCATGCTATACGCATACAAAGCATTTTGTGTTCTAACCATAGTTCAAACTATTTATTAGTATCACTCAACGACCGTCACACATGCACGATCTAAATATTTATTTAAAAGCAACAACAGCAGGCAATGGCCGTAGTAAAAATTTATTTCGGCGTACTAAAATGAAATATGCTCTAAAAATAGTTCAATTTACTTGAATGAGATATATTGTAATACGTTTTTGTTTTAGTTTATTATTAGTCGTAAATTTGATATTCGTTCTATATCGTTAAATATCATATTTTGCGCGTTTAGTGGCACTAATATCAAAATTATTATAACAAAGTTGAGTTTATTCGTAAAAAGAGAAACGTTGTTATCAAAATTCGTTCGAAACAAAAATCGTATGCGGGAAATTGGAGAATTGGGAATGTGATTTGGCATTCCTGCATTTCGTGTCCTTTCGTTAAAGTGACCAATTTAAGGGAGCAAAGGCGGTAGCAAGGGATTGCACGGTTGTTGTAAAAATTTCCCCCTTTGCATTTATTTATTTTATTTTACCTTTCTTGCTTGCTATACGTGTTTTGCAAATTACCGTGAGAGGACAAAAAATTGGAAAAAAATTAACAAACCAAAGTAACGAGTATGCAATTTTTTTAAAGAGAATATTATATTTTATAAAATAATAATTCTACGTATTTTATTAAATAACGTGGGATTTTCTGTAAGGGCCAAGTACACGTTTAACATGGTTTGAGTGGCAGATAGACGAGAATATTTAATTCGCGCTGCGCAAATAATAATTAAACTGGTGGGCGGCGAATTTTAATTATTATTTTTTATGCAAGCAAAGAAGTAAAATGTGAATATATAAAATGTAGCCTCGCTTGCTTGCTTCACTAAGCGGAAATCTACAAAATCAACAATGTTTTAAAATGAACTTTTTACCTGCACTAGAAAAATATTTAAGAAAGAGAAAACCTTGCGTTCTCTCTCCGCATATGGACGAATGAATATCATAGATAATCGAGCATGAATGGGAAGCCATTTATAAGCCAAAATCCAACTGCAACGTTGAATGTTATCTTATCATGATTATCAATGCACGAAATGAAATTTCGTATGTTCCTCATATGTGAAATAGGAAAAAAGGAGATCGGGGGGGTTGGGTGTTGTGTAACTGGCTGATTTACTTTCTGCGGGGCGGCAATGTGTGGGATGATAGCACTATGTTGTCGATTTCGATGCCTACGGCGTGTGTTGGGAAGCAACCCTTCACACGAAGAGCAGCGGGGGCGGTTTGTGCCTTGCATATTGAGTTTGCATCCTCTGCGAGGTGCTGCCAGAGGGCACACACATATATCTGTCGCCCGACCAGATTGGTTTTGAATTTTATCGACGCATCGGTGCGGGAAATAGACGTCTTCACCTTCTTTTGCACTCCTCGCAGGGGGATGAGTACGATTGCCACAGGGATGCAACGATATCTTACTCTTAAAGCGTTTTTGCGATACAATTGAGTGTTTCACACGACCAAAACAACCCTTTCCTTTATACAAGGTAGTATTCAAGCTGAAAACGCAGAGCAGTCAAAATTTAAATTCAGTTTATTTTAGAGAAAAAATTGACTATTTATTGCAACACTCTGGAGGATGAAAGGATAAAACGGAGCGGCAAAGTTTATACATTTTGGAGGGTTTTGCGCTTTTCCACACGTTTTATATTTACACAATTGCGTGTCTTCTCAGTTTTTCTGCATGCGAGGGGGTGACTTTTGCATTTCCGCTCCATTCTTTCGCGGCAACGGTGGTGGTGGCGGCACAACGATTGTATAAATCGTGGGCGCAACCGTTTTGTAAATGTGTCAATCTTTACTTTTGTCAAGCTTTGGGGGCAAAGGCGTAGGCGACACAATAAAACGTCGGAGGCGAGGAATTGAAGGTGCATTGAGGCGGCAAACGGGCGCCAAGAAGGTTGAAAGTACAACAACAACAAGTCGGTGCGACGTTTAAAGACTGCAAAATGTAAAGAAAACGCCCTTCCGCGTCGATGGCTCGAGTTTTGAGAGACGGCAATATCGAGATGAAAATGTGTTTATTAAAAAACAGCGAAGGGAAATTGCTGATTTATATTCGGACATTGACTGACACTCTTTCTACGTAATTATTTTTAAAACGTGTTCCACTATACGGTTTTTAGATTTGCTTTTACGATTGGATACATTTTGGTGGGATGGAAAACATTTGGAAATAATAAGTTATGAATTTAAGCGCAATCATAACACGTAAATTTTGGGTAAAACGAGGGCGTGCGATGCACATGCATGTATATCAAGTTATTATACGATCGCGCGTCGGGGGCGGCTGGCTGGTAAAATTTCCACTGCCGAAAATTACCAATTCAAATATTTTCCGACGAGGTTGGCAGTGGTGCGTATTCCCTACTACTTTTCACTCGCCGCGTCGAGCACACAACTCCCATATGCGTGTGCATCCTCGGAGGCGGCAAGCGCGCAACATCACAACCACCATGATGACGTATTTTCACGAACCGCTGTATGCTCCACTTTTCTCCACGTGGCACAACGCCGCCGCCGAAGCCGCGTACAGTGTATAACTGAGTTTGCTTAATAACCAAAACTCTGAGACCGAGAGGGAGTAAATTAACAGCGTTATATGCATTTGCATAATTCACCCCTTTAAGCATGTCGCTTTTTCATCCCGGATGCTCTTAATTTCTATATATTTTTTTGCTGCTGATTTCTTTTCTTATCAGTAGGGTTAATTTACTCCTTTTGTAGGTATTGATGGGTTATAAGCAATGTGCAAAGTAAACAGAACCGGAACAAATATTTTGGTAGATCCTTATCGGTTTTGTTGCCAAAACAAACAACGAAATTGTTCAAGACTAAACGGTTTCATTCGGTGCTCATTTGAATTTGTTAATTGTTTATTATAGAGATGTTCACGCAGGAACATGAGCAAAAGTTTTCATTAACCCAGCATGAATATACCGAATATGCATAGAATGGAAGTCTATATTCTGTGTGTTGCGTACGCCTAGCGCGGTTTTGCGGGGGCGGCTGCAAAGTGCCAGTTACTACAATATGTAGTTGTCCCTCGCATAAAATAAAACGTAAAGTTTGTACTTGATGCGTTCTTTTATGTGCACGCCATGACCTCTCTTCGCATTCTGCCGCCCCCAAAAGTGTCGAATTTCTACAAAGCGTTTACAACAAATCTATAGGGCGTTTTAAATAAGAAAACTAGTTTTTGTTACTAGTATTGAAAAATTAACTTGTATTTTCTTATAATTGGTGGTTATTTACCTTTTAAATATTTGCGAGTTTTGATCATATGGATGTTGTGCTTATCCTCTGGTCCTTAACCCTTTTAACCCTATAGTATTTGAATGGAGGCGGCTTGGACATAAGTACACAACCGAAAGTTAGTTCTTGTTGTTGGTTGTACTGCTATTGCGGCGTTAGCCACGTGGAAAATACGATTTCGGAGTGGTTCCCCTTTTTCATTCTGTTCTTGTTTGTTTGTTTTTTGTGGTGTTCTTTTATTTTTGGCGAAGCCTTTGCTGCAATGCATTTTTATCCTTGCCTTGCTTCCTTGTTTCGTCTTTGTTTTATTGCGCTATGATATACACTGTGATGCAATGATAGGAAAAGACGCAAAGCTTTATTTTATTGTGGTCAAAGCAAGTCAAACGCACATAAAAGTAAATGAGAAAATGCTTCATTATTTACTTGCCTTTTAGAAAATGTCAATAAATAGGGAATGCGGTTAACCCCAAAAAGCGGATGACTTTTCCTATTTGAATAAGGGTGAAATATTAATATTGGATTTTTGGGCAAAATACGGAACAATTTTTTATGTTCTTTATTGCTCTGAATGCAAATGATGCGAATTTATGTGCACTTATTTTACTTGTAAAGTTTTATGTCATAATTAATTGTAATTTTCTTTTATTGCAGGTGAGTGGCCGCCGTCTTGTTTCTAATCTATCCCTTAAAGAAGGGGTAAGTTTTCTTTTTTCCACCATGTTTTAATGTTTCATGCATAAATCTGCGAGGTTGGATTTTTTATTGTCGGCGTGGTATGTAATTATAAATTTTATTTCCACTATAAAAGTGGATAAAATACAGGTAACAAGTCAACATAATAACTAGACGAGCGCGTTTGTTTCAACTTAAAGTTTTCTCGGTTGCAATTGTTTGAAGACATCTTCCTTGCGGCGAAATGGAAATTGTAATAGAAATGAAACTTGGCAAGAGACAACTATAATGTCTGGATGCGTCGCATATGTAAGAAACGTGTCGAGTCCTAGGCATCGTCGTCGTTCATTTGTTACATTTTATGCAAGTAATTAAAGCCAAGTTTATGCCACACTCGCAGAACGCGAACGCAGTTTGAAAGGGGGGTATCTTTATGTTTGTTTGTTGAACGCATAGACATTGCAATGTTGGGAGACATTGGCCAATGTTGATAGCTTTTTCCTGTTGTTTCGCTGCGCGTTTGACAATGCACGACCCGATGCGCGCGCTCGAGGTTTTACATCAGTAATATTGAAGCTCGTCCGCGATTCCTATCCGCGTCAGCGCGCGCAATTCACCGGAAATGTTACAAATTTCGCCTTTTTACACGGCTGCTTTACGAGTGCACCAAGCACACCCATTGTTCGTTTGTTCAATCGGAACGAACCGAGGAGGAGTACAAAGGCCGCGAGTTATTTATTGTTAGAATATAATTGTCAAAGCGTAATTGCTTTTTTATTGAGTAATTTTTTGTGTGTGAAATGCCAGTGATTTCAATCATGATATTTTCATTGTGTCGAAATCTAAATTAGTCTGGATTTATTGAAAATCCATTGGATTCAAATGGTCAACTTTAATAGTAGAGTTTACTCTGCAAATAGCAACCGGATATTACTAGAATATTTTGACACATTTCTGAATTCACGCAATAACTAGATTGTTTCAAAATTCAATGAGCTGTCTATTTAAAAAAGTAAAAAATGGAATTAATTAAATTTCTAATCAATCAGGAAAAAAAAACATGAAATATCAAATGGTACGTACTTCTTTATAGTAATATATTTTTGAACATAAAGTTCATAAATATTCGTTGGCATATTTCGCAATTTTCTTCTCAATTTTTTCAATAGCCACAACCGCACAACGCTTCACAAAAAAAACGAAGACACGTACATATAACACGCGAACATGATTGAAGACGTCTCTTGAGCTCTCGCGTTGCGCTCATATACATTGAGTGATTTTTTCCTCTTTGCCCGTCTTTCTCTTGCCCGCTCTCCATGTGTTTATTGCACATACGTTCCCGGTCGGTCGCGCTCCCGGTCTGGCAGGCAGGGATAAATGAACACGACGCACATGTAATCGATGTGCGCATACCGATGCAGTGATTTATTCCGTTGACGATCATCATGTCGCTGCGTGCGTGTCGTATCGTTAAAAAGCAGAAAAAAAAAACTGATGCGTCATACATGCCTTCACGCGGTTGTTATTTATAGAAAATGGTGCAGTTTTGACAACGGTTATACGTACACAACACTAGCACATGACTGATGATGAGGTTGCATTTTGTTTAAGCCAGCCAAACAACAACAACAACACGAAGAACGCGCCAGCAACACCAAAAGTCTAGCTAGCTTAGCTGGCTGCTTGTCGTTTACTTACGCAAACGAGCGAAACATTAATTGTTTACGTCTTGTGCGCTTGTGCTCGTATTCTCTAATTGCTAATGCGCCGCCCCTTGTGAAATTATTCATTCGCCGCCGCGTGCCGGAATGTCTTCAGACGATGCGAGTCTTATGTGCGCGATTATGGTTCCTCTTTTGAATATGCTCATCGCGCCCGAGCAATTGTTTCGAGACAAATATGTGCTGGCTTAGGAATATAACAATATAACGCCCTTTCCGAATGCCGAAATAATATTTACTGAAAGCGTATGCCACGCTCTGTACTACAACTAAATGCAATTTAAGCTTTGAAATTCATCGTGGTTCATGCTTTTATACTCTGAGTTTGAAATTATATAATATAAACTTTTCACTAGTCCAAAGTTATAAACAAAATATAATATAGCGAGGATATATATCTATCTAGACGGGAGCATCACACACAGTCTAGTTTGATTTTAATTTTAAACCTTAGCAACATGGCATGGCAATTGTTTAAAATATGCATTATAATGCATGGGTATATCAGCTTGTTGTTGTCAAATATTATTCGGGGTGTAATAGATTGATGGCTATATTTTGTCTAGGAGCTAAAATAGAATGCGTGCCTCGAGCACATCTGCAAATGCGAATTGAATTTAATTGACTGATGTTGATATTCCTATTATAAATTTATGATCGGAGGCGCCAATAAAATTGCGTCGACGGAGGCGGCGCGTACGCTTATGGTAGTGCATTATGCATTATATTTCGTTTTCGGCGGCGGCAGCAGCAGCGACGGCGGCGATAAAAATGCCTGCATGCATATACAACTACGACGACAATGCGGAAGTACCGGAGCTTTACTGTTCGCAGCACACTGCATGTTCTTTTTTGCACCTTTGCTCGTTTTCCTCGTTCGTTCTTTAGTATAAAGTGGCGAATAATGCATGCGCGCAAGTAGCGCGAGCGACTACTGCACTGTAAGTGCAACGTTTCCGGGAAAAGCACCCTGCACGCGATCGCATATGAAATATGAATGCGTCTGACCCATCATCTCATCATCCACTGGGTGGTTGTGCGAAGAATGGGCTGACAATTTACAATTAAGATCCATTGTGGTTATTTTAGCATGCAAGCGACTAGGAGGCTCTTTGTTCCATTTGAGTGGAAACCACGTGTAAATCGGGTCTCAATTTCTGATTTTCGGGGTGCAAACTAATTTCTCCACCTTCTCGGATCCTGCACAGCATGTTTGATTTTTATCTCGAGTTGCCTTGCTTGCGGGCAGAGATTTGATTCACTCGCATTCGAGGCAATTTTGCGAACCCTACGCCGTCGCCGCCGCCACCACCATCAGGGAAGTCACGGCGACGGCATGCCACAACTATTCAGCGATGCGTTGCGGTCTTCATTCAATAGTTGCTTGCTTCAGCGAAGGACCTCAAGTCTATTACGTTCCCCTACACTTCATATAGGCCCAAGCTCAATACCTTTTGGCATTCAGCACCACCGGGCGTGTACCCCGCTGCCTCTCTTACCTTTGCTAAATTGGAAATGCAGGGCAGGACGCTACGTCTTAATTTATTCTCTTATAGTCCACATATTTGCTCTCGAACCGCGAAGCGTGACGTATTCAATTTTGTTTTGTTAGAGAACTGAGAAGCGGCGGGCGGTAGAGGAATAAGACAAAGGCCGGGGGTGCAAACTGGCGGTTCAACTATTTCAGAGTGTACTACCGCTGCTCTTCATAGTTGTTGGTTGTTGGCTGTTGGCAATCACCGGGTATCATAACACATGGCATTGCGACGCGCGAACAATGGCCTACTTGCGCGTATTGAATTCTCGCGCGTGGTGGTTGCTGTTGCTGCTTTCAAGGAAATGCAATGAAATTTCCCTTCGGTATTTTCCATGTTTCCTGTTCCTACTGCTTACTTGCTTGCTTGCTCCACTCCAGAATTCTATTTCAGTAATCGTGTATGAAGCAGAATGTATATTTTCCTAACTAATAATAGAGATATTTAATTAAGAAATTCATAATGCCACTTTCGAATTCATTCTGAATTCGTGTTGTATTTTCCTTTGGATTCGTTCATGCCTCCATATTGCATTGCACCTGCAAACAAGTATCAGATACATTCAAGTCGCTTCTTCATCGATACTCATCATGCATTAGAGCTATGAACACCTCGTGAACTCGACTGAACTCTCGCTTACGTGCTCGACTTGCCGCAATCATCGAATTACTGCCTCACTCGCTTCTCGTTGTTGAGCAAATGAGTTCACTCCCTGTATGTTGAATTCTTCCGATTGGAAGCCTTTTGTCTCTTGCTTTTATTCGCGTGGATGTTGTAAAGTGAAAGCGGAAAATGGGAATACGAGAGAATAAGTAAGGGGGTTAGTCTCGTGATACATTCACGCATATTTGGCTCGGAGGTAAATGATGCCTATCTGGAGAGAATGGGAGTGGGTGTGCGATCATCCAGGAAGATGAATTTATCGAAGGGGTTTAGCCCGACTTAATGAAGCGCGCTACAATTGAGGTGACTACCGTCCATCTCTACATGCGCCTTGTTGATTACACTCGCTCAACCACTTCACTCCACTACTTGAAATTCTAAGCGTGTAAATGATGTTTTTCTCCGATTATCACACATTGTGAAACCAAATGCGCAAAAAAGACGTTTCAAGAGGTAATGAACTAACGTAATAACAAAATGACACACTGAAACGGAAGGAAGAGTATAACAACGTAACAATAGATAATATTTTGTCAGGATATAGAATACAATAGATTGTATTTCGTGACAAGCGCAATAATATCAAATTTCACATTTGTTCGGGCGTCAAACAAGCGTAAATATGATGAGAGAATAATACATGTGCGCGTCGTGTGCGAATTGTGCATGAATGTAATTTTTTGTGTTCTTGGATGACACAATGAGAGACGCGAATGAGATTAATACGAAACGCATAACGCAAAACAGAAAATAAGAGTACGTCTCCACGTTTTGACTCGTTGCTTGTCGCGCATAAATAAATAAACAAACAAAAAACGAGACAACAAAAGGGCAATGCAGAAATTGGAACGCGCGCGCAATTGGGATCAAGTTGAATAAAAATGGTGGTGGGCATTGATATATGAGTTGATTCTCTTTTCACGCTGAAAAATTCGCCAAAATGTGGAGGAAAAAGTGCAGAATTTGCAAATGAAATGCAAAGAGATAATTCATTTTTATGTCTTTTCCATTTGTCTAAATGTTGCATACAATGTTTACTGAGTTGACCCATTTGACAATTCAAATTTGTTTATGAATTTGCATATTTTTAGGCAAAACCGATCAGTAACAAATTTTCATTTAAGTTTTGGGTGACACACTAGTTTTGGGGTAGTGGTTTTTGTTGTCCTTTAGGGATTCGTCCCTTCTTTGGGTTTTCTACCCAATTTTGATTTGCTTCACACTATGCGGAGAACCTACCGGAAGAGAAATTATTATAACATTGTAATTTCGCGAGTTTTTGCACACATTTGACAAACATAGACGCATGAAACTGATTCGAAGCAAATGCGTGTTTGGCAGAGTTCTTTACCACTTTTCGACGGTATTTGAATTTTATGACCCTTGCATTTACTGTCGATTGCCCTTACTCAATCCGCAATCTTTCTGGATGAGGAAGGGACGGAAAAACAGGATGATAAAAAAAGGTGCAAAAAGCACACACGCACAGAGTGTATTTGAATTTCACAGTTCGGAATTTGCTTGATGCCATTTTACGAGCGTAGGATAAATTAATGCCTGTTTTATTGAAATGTGGAAAAAAAAGATCATGTTTTGCGAGGGATGAAAAAACAGAAATAAACGATGAAATCAGAAATGTAATTATGCGCTAATCGGATCCGGGAAGACGTTGAAAATGTTGAATGTCGAGTAATTAATTACAGCACTTTGTTCGTTGCTTAACGAAATATTTCGCGTTTCTTGTTGTGCTTCGAGTAAACTTAAGCCTGAAATGATATTAAAAAAATTACACGGCCCTAGATTGCGGCTTTTTCAAAAATTGGACGACTCGTTATTTAATTATTTGGCTTTCTGGTTTCCGGCTCCCGAAGGAACGGAAACCGGAGGAGTGGAGTGGAGAGGAGAGGAGAGGAGACGAGACAAAGTTGTTTTTGACAACGCACGATTCATTTGCCTTGGGAATTTCGAGCGCGCATTTTACGAGCTGTGGAAAAGTCGTTATGGAAAAGTTTTTATCTTAATTAAGCGTGCTTCTTAATGACGAATCTTTAGCAAACTTTTGATTTTCGTTCAATGGCATGAATCCACATTGAAATTCCTTCAAATGTTTAAAAATCATCTTTTTGCACTTTTCATTCAATTTTCAAGGAGGCGAGAGCAAAAAATTATAAATGATAAAATGTGCAAAGTGACAATTTGAAAACCGCGAGCAGACAGAAGAAGAGTAAGGACTCTCATGAAACGTCATTAGAAGTCTGGTGCAAAGAGCTAATTTCTTGAAGGTACGCGCGCGCGTGTGGTTGGCTTTCAAGGTCTCTTCTTCGCGTAGATTTTCGCGCTTCGTTCCATCTTTACTTCGGCGCCCCATGATGAGGAGGAGGCGAAGAGAGAGTATTTTTAATAGGTGCTTGAAACCCGCCGGACGTTAACGGTCGTCCTAAATGCTTCCTCGTCCTCATCAGAATGAGTGCAGCATTGAAAAGGTCGCGCCGCGTTCCACCAGCAGCATCGTGTTTAGTCCTTTTATCGAGGATAAAGCACTGATATAAAAATGAAGCACACGCGTTTATTGCACGGCAACGCGCGTAATGAAAAAGCTTGAAGCGCACCTTCATTCAATACGTCGCGCGTTGTCGTCTGGATATTTTCGTGATTTTATTTTTTTACGCTGCTACTTGAAATGCGCAAGGGTGTAAAAAGCAGCTTGACATATTTTTTGTATTAACATTTTCACTTTAACACCTATATTTTGTTAATTTTTTCATTCCACGATTATATTACATTTAGCAACAAATTCCAATTCCAATCTTTTAGCAAACTTGACGAGATTTTATTGGTTTTACGGATGTTATCTATCAGTAATTAGAAATTTTATTTAGTAAGTGTAAAACAAATTAATTTTGAATAACGACCACATCAAAAACACAATTGCGTATCATAAAATCCGTTTGAAAAAAGCAAGTACTAACAACACAACTGACAAGAAGAAGTAAAACAAGCCAAAAATAATAATAAAAAAGCAAATTGTACGTGTACTCGTCCTCGTCTTAGCTGCGCAAGGAAAGATAGCAGATGTAAAAGTTGTACCGTGTAATAAAACGCGAGATATGAACGATTCTTTCATTCGCACTGTAAGAACATATAATACTCGAAAAAGTATACAAAGTTTCTTCTCCATCTTGGTTGTTTGTAACAATGCCATATGGGGAAACACGGGGAAAAGGCGTGTGTCATTTTTGTATAGCGCACAAAACAATAACAAGTAGTAAATTGTGTTATTAGATGGATTTCTCGATTCGCGCGCGTGTGGATGGAAAATGTTTTATGGTCAGTATTACGATCCGGCCGGTTTTATATGTGCAGTGCTGGTGGGCAGCACAAGGCAACGTAAAATTGTTCATTGCAATTTTATAACTTCATCTCATTCCGCGCTTTCTGTGCGTCGGCACGGCCTTTATTGTTAATTAATTTCAATTATGATCAGCGTAAGAATACTCGCTATGCTCGGGTGATATATCAATTTGTCCGTTTCGCTATTTCTTGATGTCTTTATTTTCTTTATAAAAATCCAGAATGACTTTGCTACATTTATCAAACGTTCAAGCAAATAAAATACACATAATTCTTTATTAATGTGATTATTAAATTCAGAATTAGAGAAATTACGAATTTTATAAGTAAATATTGATTGTTGAATACGCAGAGGGAAAGTAAAGGTTACTCTGAAATAACTAACCCCCAGACCGGGTGCATTAAAAGCACCCTACTCGAAATAGAGCGACGTATTATTTATAGTTGCAATTTCAATTTGAGTTTTCAATTTGGAAGCAAAACAAAAGAGCGCCCCACCCCTTCGCGCTGTTGAAATTGCGATTGAAATTGGAATTGATCGACCGCAAATAGCAATTGCTTCTTGTTTCTCTCTTCCCACTCGTCGGCGTTCTTTTTCCCTCCCGTTCCCACCTGCCGCATATGGTCTCTGTCGGTTGGACGCGCTTTCGGTTATCCTTGTTTCTTAAGCACCGAAGACAAACCGATACCAAAATATCTGCGCACCCCGTGATCAATGTGTGCGCATACAACAATGAACAATTAAATTGTAATTACGGAATGGCGAAAAAGTTTAATTACACTTTGGTAACTTGCTTCTGCTATGCGAAGGGAAGAGTAAAGTAAAGTAAAGTAAAGTAAACGGCGGGGAAAAAGTGGAGAAACGTCAAGAAGGACGGCTGCGGTTATAGCGGTTTTAAGGGCAGCTAAGACGAGAGGCGGCGACGGCGGTGTCGGTGGTGGTGAGTAAGTAATGGCAAAAAGTTATTTCGCCTACGACGACTTCGTAAAAACTATAATGAAAACTTAATGAACGTTTTAATTGATCCGCTGACACTTCTATTACGCGCACGTCGCGCAAACATCTTTTAATTTAATGTATTAAAAGGTTAATTACTTGCTGATGTGAACGCCTTCGGTGCTCGGCTAATGAACGAATCAACCAACACAAACCCTCCATCTTATCCCCATCTTCTTCTTCGTTCTCGGGTTGCTTTTAATCGTGTAATCTCAAACAGGAAGAGTTGGGACTGGGAATATGAAGAAAAAGAATGTTGAACAGGAAGCTAATGAATAAAGCTGCTGCTCATCACGAATACTTTAAGCAAGCATGGCTTGCTGCGTTAGAGGTGGACTAAAGGGTTGGGTTGTGCAACAAGCATTGAAAACATTCAAAAGTTGTACACGCACCACTTTGTGTTTGTTGTCCTTCGTGCGCGTGCTCGCGAGTTGTAATCCAGGGGCTTTTAATGTACGGAAAGTTTTCTCATCACTTAAATTCCGACCGTGCTTGAGCAGTTATTAAAACAAGTACATCACCTCAAACACACTGCAAATTTATTAGTTCAGTTTTTCTATTTTCTATATCAAATTAATTTCTCAGCCGTCTTGCATTTAGTTCAGTGAATGCGGAAACGTGAAACCCGGAAAAGGAAAACAATGTAACATAATACTTTGACCTATCCGTGTCATCCCTTGTCATTCCTTTCTCGTTTCCCACTTGTGAGTGCAAAGCATGGAGACCAAAATCTTCTTAACATGATAATTATCATTGTCGACACGTTTCCGGGAAAATAGCGGGTTTTAACTGCCCTCTACTCACTTAAATGGCTTCAATTGCTGCTTAGGGTTTAAGTTTAATTGTCCTTAATGACCCTCATTTTTAAACTGTCTTGCATTTACCAGCAATGCTAAAAACAACAACGACATGTTTCGAATAACTAGAAAATCATCTATTGCTAAATATTCCTAGAAATAGGTAACCAACTTACCTTGAAGTACAAAACTATTTCGCCGAACGAAATAATTGGCGATCCGCACATACGAGCAACCCCTAAAGTTTATCCTTGTTAGGGTCAGCAGTACGAACGAACGAACGAACGCGTGGACGGTTGCTTGTTATTGATGAGTTTTCAATTCAGCAAACTCGACCGAGAGCTTCAATGACTGATAAGCAAAGTTGTATTAACAAAACAGTATTTAACTTTGCTAATACACATTAAAATAATTAAATAATTCAGAAAGCAAGACATGAAATTAAACATACAACTATGAATATTAAATGGTAAATTTGAAATTAAATATTAACAATCATACAAAGCTTTTAACCCTCGTATCAAAGCGATTGCGATTTACAACTAATTAGTTTGCGGTTGAGTTACGAACCTGCATACCGTACATATTATTGTGGGGCGGTTGCACTCAAACGCATAGCTCTTCTCTATGTACACGAAATATTTAATTAGATTGCGCATAATTCCGCTTTCAACAATGTGCCTAATTCACCAATAATATGTGGTCGGCCACATGCATTCCTTTTACGTTTTCAACGCATTAATTACAATAGTCTGTAGTGCACAGCACAAGAATGTATTGTGCTTTGTTGGCAGGCAGGGTGGTAATTAACAAAAATATTTTATTATCTCTTCATTCTTTTATCCCTCTATCCATTCATTAATTAGATTTCATTAGAGCGTCTGCCAGAAGAAGCTAATTACACATTCATTATGCGCATTACGCTTCTTGTTTTGTTTTCAGTGGGTTGGGGGGATAATGAGCGGAAAAATAAAACACTTTTTCGGTCATATTCTGTTTTTGTCATGTTTTAGGCTTGTATTGTGCGCGGTGAATTCATTCAATAAACGGACAGATAAGGGATTTTTATTTTTTGGGGGTTTGTATTATTTAAGTGGTAATTTGGGCGCTGGAAATGGGAAAATAAACCGAAATAGAATTTAAATAATCAGTGCATTTGTAATTTAGTACTTTTGGTTTTATTTCGAATGTCGTAAAGTATCACGTTGTACTAGAAAATAAATAAACTTTGGTCAAACGTGCATGGAGCAAAACAAAGAGTGGATCATGAATGAATATGAGACGGGGCGAATGCGGCCCCGGAAAAAAGGCAATGGATGGCGGCGACGGTGGCGGAAAAGTGCGCTCTTTTGTTATTTTGAAAATGGTAACATTGCGGTTTTGTTTCTTGCCCTCGTCGAAATGCACGCAGCGCTACGTAAAGAAAAAACCCGTCCGGCTGCCGCGAAATAAAAAGGACGAAAATAAAAGACAATTTAAGGATCTCATGCATTCGGGGCGGGGGGTGGTGGTTGGAAAAGGACAAAAACACGGGCGCATGAGTTACGCCACATTAAGGTTCAGCGTGGGTAGCAATTGCAGAATTAGATGTGTGACTCGCATACGTAAATGGGGCGGAAATAGAAAATGTGTTCAAAGCACAAATATATTTACTGCTTTATTGATATTTTCAGCTTAGCCCAAAAGTGTTCGTTAATTTGTCTAGGAAATCTAGGAAATTAACTATTAACTTTTTTTGTTTGTTTTCTTTTTATCTATGGCTTTTCTCTAAAGCTAATTATCACTTTAAAGTTTTGGCGGAAAAAAAATTGGTGACACTAAAAAGGACGAACTAAGATGTGGATATCTGTCTTGTTCCTCATTCATGTCCCTCCGACTATTTTCGCAATGTTTTCATTTGAACATCTTGATGAATTGCACCTTTTAACTTTTGAAAACTTGTCCTCCCTGAACGAGCGCAAAAGTATTTGCACTTTAGCGACATACTCGTTCATCGCTTTGTCGTCCCGTTCGACGCTTCCATGAAAGAACTTTAGAGCGCCTCGATTTCCGCGAAGAACACACAACGAAAACAACTAAACGACGCGCTTGTTCCTTCTTCCTTCTCCTGTTTGAAAGCAACACCAGCAGCAATCTTTTGTGCGTTGCCGTCTCTTTTTCTCATTATTGCTCTTTGTCGTTTTGCAACTATCGAAGCGCACGAAAAACGACAACGACGACGAAAACTTGCCACTAAGAATAGAAAACACGTATGTTTTACGCAGAATGAGCGCGAAAATGACAAGATATTAAGAATGGTAGGATTCAATGAGTGTAATGAAAGGAAAATATTAAATGATTAGGTATTTTCACAAAAAGAAACATTCCAGGAAAGGAAGAACTTTATTAAAAGATAAAAAAAACGTGGCGTTTTGTCGTGACTTTTAGTTTTTAAGTTGTTCGTTCAACTTTGGAAAACAATTTCCACCGGCAAACGCGTCTTTAAAAGCTCAGTCGCTCGCTATAAATTTATGTGCAGATTCATTCATTCGTTTCTTAGTTTTTATTGACGCGAATTCGCTTTCGAAGACGGCGAAGAAGTAACGCGCTCAGGTTGTCTTATTTTTTAACACTTAGAAAGCTCGCTTCAGTAAGCGCGTTCGCCCGTTCGTTCGTCCTTTTTCGTTTTCGTCTTCTTGTTTTTCATTAGGACGAAAGAGGCGGACAGGCTTCCTTTGAGACGCATTGTGTATTGTCGCACTTTTCTATATCATCGACGAACGTACGCGTCGTAAACGCCCGATTGGTTCTTTGTATAGTTTTATAAAGTTTTTGCCTGCTTTCGCACGCTTTTGTTGTTCGGGAAGCGGTCGCAAAAGGCTCACTGTGAGACAAGGGTGTTAAACTGATGCTTTCCTGTTTTTTTAAAAATATATTTCACAACTTCCAATAGAAAAATAAGAGGAACAAATGAAACATGCAAATTAATTATTAATTATATGAATGGTCGTATATTCCCGAAGTGGGTAAAGGTCCTAAATAAGAAATGTCAGGAAACTCGATCAGTACAGGTGTGTTTCCGGTTCTTTGGGGGTATTTGTCGAGAAAGGATAAATTGCACGTGTCCAACGCGTAATTCGAATGAATTTGTAGCTGATCGAGGGTAATTTTTAAACCGAACACGTTAATTTTTTATTTCGCACGTGAACACATATGGGTAAAACGATACAACATTTATTAACTATTAATTTACGTTAATAAAATTGCAACTTTTATTAGTCTATAAGTTTGTGAGGCATTGTCGCGTGAAAGTGGACAAGATATGCTAGAATATTATTGTCCATTAGTGATGAGGAAATAGAAAAGATGAAGGGAAATGTTTGTGACGTAATCTGAACATTTCTGATATGTAGATGTAGGCTACTTCCTCAATGGCAGTTGGCTCATTGTGTATTTCGTTCATTGAACGAGCAAACTAAAACGGCAGACACCAGACAACAACTGCTAGACACTAAACATTCACTGCCTGCTGAATAGCAGCGACTAGAATAGAATAGTCGAATGGAACAGGTAGAACAATGGCGTAAACAAATGCAAATGACACACAATGCCACAAATACGACTGTCACTTTACTACTACCTTGCGTCGGATTGCATATATTTCTAGACTAGACTCGTGGAGAGTAGCATCAGCATTTCTATTGACAGTACCAACATAGTTTAACAAAGTGGATGCGAATCTATGTTCAATATTCAATTCGAAATATCCTTATATTGCAAATGCATGTTTAATGTTTCAACAGGCGATAACTTCAATAACATAATAATATTTTAAACAATAGATTTATTTTATCAATAGTTGGACACTTTTGATACGAAATTTGCATAAACTTCAATGCATATCAAACTGATTAATACGCCAAGTGAGTTGAGTTATCAAATTATATTATCTTTTTATCAATTTGTGCATCGCCGCCTTTTTGAACCAGCTCAACGAATGAAACATTAAATCCGGGGTTGAATTTGATTGACGTTAATCTTGATTTAATTCCATTTACTTCGTAAAACTTTCACTTTAAAAGAATAAAAATGTTTATAATTATTCTTGTAGCATCTCCATTTATGCAGTGTAATTTTTTTCTTGCGCATTGCGAAAGTTTAAGTTGAATTGACAATTTTTGTTTTTGAGGCGGTTTTTGGAAACCTATTCGCAATTGCACTATGTACTAAAAGTTGAAGGTGCATGTTTAAAACGCCGGTCAAATGTGTTTCGTGTTTCTGTTTTTGCTGAAAACTCTTCCTGCAGGAGTTTTCGTGAATGCTCTACGGAGGACGTGAAAAGTTGCCGTGAAAAAAACGACTGCATGAAACGGACAACGCGCGGGAAATTGGAAAGTTTTTAAAAGCGACTTTAAAAAGTCGTCAGCATGCTTAAAAGCGCTAATTACACACGCGGATAACATTTTAATTAACTCGTTAACTTTTTCTCAAAGATTTTAGCATTTTTATTTGACTGTACTAATAAATTTCTTTTCTTTGTTACAGGTTAGTGTACCATTTCCTTTGAGAGCGTCTTAAGGAGGTTCTTCTTTTTACAACTATTAAGAAGGGGTAATTTTGTATATACGAATTTTGATCATATTTCACTTTTCGCGTGCGGAAGAATTCATCCGAAAAGATTTTCAATTAGAGAAATTTGTCGCCGACCAATAAATCCATCGGGCGTTAGATGAAGAAATTTCTTTAGTATCGTCAACGGCCTGAATGCTGCGAAACTTTGATCATAAATTTTTCGCGACTGCGCGCGCGCATACTCGCTGTGAGTTTCCATTTCAGTTTAGGTTTTTCGTTTCATTTGCGCCGAAACGCGTGGAAAAGTTGGCGAAATATGAAAATAATAAAAATATCATCGCGAGACGTACAGTGATGAATATCTTGCGCACTCTTCGCATATGCGCTCGCGTTCGTTGTATCCACATACTTTGCTCACTCTTGGGACGTCTTCAAAGTTTTACTTTGCGCGAGACAATACGAAAAAATTTCTCGCGTTGTGCTTTCTTTCTTGCCTCTTTTCACTCACTATATGATGAATGCAAAGAGTGCAAGGACTCATAGGTCATGGCTCATATATTTTCGTCGTAAAAATAAGAATCTTGAGCAGGAAAACTACTATTTTTTTATTTATTTAAAGATTGTTCATAATTCTACGTACATTTTACTAAAAGCTAGTAATCGTGAAATTATTATTAGACGCGCCATAAAAGGATAATGAAGAAAATATGCACGAGAACAACAGGTGAAAAAGTTGTCCTTTATTTATTTCGCAAAGAAAAGAAAAGACAGAGGACAAGTTGAGTTTTCTTCAGAGTTTTTAAGTAGTTGAGAAGATTGTTCTTTTGTCAGTTGTTGTCACCGTTATCGATGATGGATTGAGAGAGATTTATTGCAACAAAATTTTATCAAAATGAACTGGAACGCGAAAAACATAAATATTTGAAAATTATTCATTCGGATAGTTGAATTGCTAGGGGGTTCATTCGGTGAAATTTAATTACGAAATTTAATATTTTAAAAGTTAACCAAAAAGCGTAAAATTGAAAGCAATAAATTACGTAATTTTTTCCCAGATAGCGAGACTATTTTTCATCGAATGGCTACATGCATATTTTTTAATCCAACATCAAGTAATTTGTAACGTGCATGTCGATTCGATATATGGATATAAAGTTTAAACAAAAAAACTATATCAACTGACGGGCGCCGCGTTCAGTTTGCAGTGGCTGGATGCGCACGACGCCGCATTAATAACGCAAGCGAATTAATGAATTTTTGGGGCGGCGTAAATTGAAATTGAAAATGCGCGCACACTTTCCAGTAATAAATAGTTGAGCAGCAGTGCGATGGCTCACTCGCGTCGAACGACTAGAGTTGTAATCTAACGAGAAGTTGAAGTCGTTCCTGAAACGGCATGGATTATATCCTACGGCGTATGATTAAGATATACAGAGTGTTTTTAACAAACAACCCCCGTAATTTCTCATGTACCCTTAATATAACTAAAGAGCTCAAAACGAGCTGTTGAAACAACCGGAATTGGCAAAAATGTTTAAATAACACCAGGTATTTTGAATGAGCAAAGTCTCAACACGGGAAATGACATAAAAAGTCAACTAAAGTGATAAACTTGACTCAACACATTACTATCGTCACTACCGCTTTTGTAACGTAACATTCCCGGATGGGTGTAATGCGAGCGTTGAGTAAATATTCGGCAATGTTCCAGTTTAATGTAAATTTCGTACTTAGTTTTGTCCTATTTACATACTGCACATGCAAGTGTGTGTTTTCTTTTACTTTCCGTTTGTTTATTTACTGCTTTATTTGCCTAGTTAATTATTTATATTCTACGCGATAAATGGCACTAGTTCAATTTGTTTAAATGATTGCCTATACCTCTGCACACAATGAACAAAAATATTATTGGCAGTGGTGCATATTTCGCTTACTTTTCGTATTATTTTAATTCGCATTATGAGCAATGCGATTAAATTGCATTCGTTCCATTCATTAATGGTAATCGAGTAAACCGTCGAATTTTAATACATCTCATAAGTTTTAATTATCATAACATTAAATGATTTTTGCTTTGCTGCTTTTTCACATGCATTCAACAATGAATTATTCATAGCACAATGGCTAATTTAAATTGTTAATTATTTTATGAACAGTGCATTGATATGCCGATTTAATCATAATAATATAATTGAGTCAATAATAATAATTACGGCGGGCGTTAAATATTATTAGTGTAGTAATTTGAGCAACAAGCAAACTAATTGAACTGATGAGGGTGGAAATGTTAGCAAAAGCAGTAGGTGATTATCCTTCATATTTGCAATGTCGCATCGTTTGATGAATTTCCGTTGATAGCAGCAGCTCGTGCACTTTGCTTCGCAATCTATTATCAATTATCGAACGACAGACGTGTGCAATTGAATCGAGTAACAGCTTTAGTGTATCCTCATCACCTTTATCATGCTCTACTGATGGTAGCCATTCGTTGAAGTAATAAATTTGTTACAGTATTCATGCTGATATCAAAGGACACCAGGCTTTTAATAATTAAGTATTATTGAGCTTAAGTATTAAAACAGATCCGAACTTATTTCAACAACAATAATTAAATGACGGGTTCTCAGCACAACTTATTTTTAATTTGATTTAACGGGTAAAATTGCGATGAAATATTATGATAATGATATTTATTGAGGAAATTTAAATCCAACACTGGATTTCAACCCTATGCGTTATATACATGTTGCGAATTGCAAAGTGTAGCATTTAGTTTACAACCAGCAAGCTCGTATAATTTGTAGACGAGCAATAGAAGCCGCATTGAGCGAGCTCACGAATCACCTGCGTATGCGAATCGAGCTTGCACGCGAAGCGCCGAAGGAATACCGAAGTGGTAATTATGGTAATAATCATCAACAGTGCAATTCATCGAATCGAACGGGCAATTTTGAAATATACCTACTGCTCAAATGACTAGTCCGCACGGGGGCCGTACTTTGACTTGCCTTGACAGCAATTGCAATACAGCCACAGCAACAGCAGCAGCAGCAGCAGCAGGCTAATGCTGTGGAATGAGGAATAGTGTGAGTGTGCACTTGCTGAGCGTATGAGCGAACACACGTAGGGTAATTGCATTCGACGTCGTCATCAATGTTGCAATAGTGGCACGGCACGAGCGCACGCGTTTCGCTCTTCCGCGAATTGCGCCCTCCGATTCATCGTTGCGTTTATTGACGACGTGTGCTCGATGTGAACGAACGTAAATGAAACAATTTCCGTTGTTGTTTTGAAACAAAACATCATGTTTAGAGCAACGATTTCTAATCTAAAAAGTAGACAATTTCATTTTTAAAAATAGTCGTACCTTAAGTAAACTGAGGAAAACTTATTGTAGATTTTATTTGGCTTGCAAGAATATTTGCATTTTGTAAGTGTTACACGTCGCATTCTCATTTTCATGGAAACTAAGTACGCATCATAAATTATCAGCTATATTGCTCGTGGTTCTGTGTTCTTCTCGTTTCGCTGTTTGCTATTGTGATTCTTGCTTCGAGTGTATCTTCTCCTGTGCTTAGTACTCGTTATGTTTAATAAGACCAAGGACTTAGACTACACCATTGCACTAAGTATGAAGTGCGATACTTCATATTAGTTGGAATAGTTTACCTATTGAGAATACGAGTATGTATTATTACGGCTTGCTTGGTACTTTATGAATCACGTTCGGTTACTGCTTTCACACAATACAAATTTCAATATATTTTATTAAAACGGAGAAAGAATGAAGAGTATTTATGGAATGTTGAGTTACCGAAGATGCAAATTTAATGCTGATTATTAAAATTCGCGAAACACTCTGATAGATGAAATACAAATCATTATTGATTTGCTTCAAACTTGCGTGTTAATTAATGTACAAAGTACGGTGCTCCCCTTAGGAGATATGCCCTGAGGGAGTAATTACTCGGATGCATATTCAGTTATTTCATTTACTTGTATTACAATGCATTTATTATTCAAATACATTGTAAATATTAGAATTCACGCTTCAACGTAATCTTCTTATTCTTAACGTCGGATAACATCGAACAGTTAATAATTTGTTTATTTGGCTGTTATAACAAAAATTTACAGTATTTATTTACGATAGTTCACTTCATTAATCATGAACAAACGTAACATGGAAATACATTAAGAAATATCTAAGCAACACAATACTCAAATCAAATAAAAGTGACAACATTATTAATTCTCATTCTCATTCTCGTTTCCATCTCGTACAGTATATTAGGTGTTTTCGCATCATTCACAGTGTACGAGCATTTGCAAGCACTTGGAATAATAGCTGGCGCGCGCGTGTCAAATTTACAATAACTTACTTAGAATACTTTGAAGACGCAACGGAACAACACTTTGCGAGTGTGGTAACAACTGCATATTTCATTTCAATTTCATTCCTCCCTGTCTTCTTCTGCCTATGTGTTATTCACTTAGGTAATACTTATTTCCACTTCTTCTCCTTCTAATATACAAATTCGTAATATTTTCGATCAAATACCGAAATGAAAAGGAATGCGATTAAGGAAGGGTTGTTGTTATCATTTTCGTATTTTACACGGCATAACAATGAAACGAGTAGGTCGAATACATTTTAAGCATTCGCTTAATGCGATATTGAATTACACTTGATACTCGTCTAACAATTAAAAATTTAGGCATTCAATATTTTAACAGCGGTTGCGTAATAGGGGATGAAATAAATGAGGAAATAATTATACGATTTTGATGAACGAGGAATTTAATATTTATCATAATTTCATGGAAATTAAATACTTATTTGCATATAATATATTTCCACAAATTTTTCATTTAATCGCAGTCCAAAACGATTGCATTTTTTATACCTGAATACGCAAGTAGGTAAATGGACATAAATACAAAAGCACTCGGTAATTGTTGCTTGTTAAACAAGGTATATAGTCACATCATCAACACATTTATACAGCGCAAAATGAATTGACATTTTTTATTGTTCGTGTACGGCTTTATCCCAATAATACACATGCATAAATAGAGAAAGCAAGGGTATTTTGTGTGTGTTTTTTTTTCGAGTAGTAGATGCCTATTTTTGCAAGCTCAGCAAAGCAAGCAGGCATTCAGGAGCTTTTCAACAGCTGCGTTTTTATTTCGTGGCTCCCTCCGAACATGGCGCAAGCGTATCAACGGAAATAATGGCCGAAATTGGGTGTGTGATTGACAGCGGAATTACTCGCGGTGGTGGTGCTGGTGGCGGCAACAACGTCATTGTCAATTGCACACAGCGTCGGCTTTATTGTGCGCACGTTCGCTTATATGCGATTTATTTCAGCACACTTGAACACATAATGCGGATGCGTGTTTGACGTGTGTAGAACAAACTCGTTTGGATATTTAAAATTAAGCTGAAAAGCGCATTCGATATTTGCCCAATTTTCTTTTCATAAATGCGTAAACTTTAATAATTTACAGACGGATTAAATTAGTTTATAATTTAGCACATAATTAAATTTGTTTATCATCAGTTTCATGACGTGATATATTCATTTCGGTGTTTGAAATTATCTGAAAAATGCTTTTGGTTTTTGATGAAAGTTTTATCATTAATTGCATGTGAATATTTATAGGCGCATGAAATTAGTTTCAAATTTGCCGGATGATTAATTTTGTTAATTACCTATATAGTTGATGACACAACTTATCAGCGCTTTGATAATTAATTTTATTTAATTAGCATTTTCATCGAAAATTCCATCACGAAATATTTATATTTATCGACAATGTACAGAATTTTAATCAACTATAAAAATTCCATCGGTTTTCTTTTCATTGCATAACTTTCAAGCGAAACATGCAAAAAATGCTGTGTTCGACCACAGTATAAAAAAAAAGTCTGCCCGCATTTTCTAAATGCAATTCGTCCGAATTCAATATTTAAGTAAACTTTTGTAATCTCCCTCGTTCGATCGCGTATTATCCTTAAAGTCCGCGCGTTTCCATGCCATCAATCTCTCCGCTCTTCTTTATCTTTAGTGTACGTCCATTCATTTTTTATCTGCGTTATTTCCTTGATTTTATATTCAATTCCATGTGCATGCTTTCTCTTTCTGCTCCATGCGAATTTACATATTGGACTCGAGCAGAGATGGAGATGTTAGTGTGTGGATTGCTTGCTTGCTTGCTGGCTTGGTTAATTTCTAAGAGAATTCCACAGCTTGCAATTTTGTGAACAGAAAACCGCGAACGCACCAGCTACCGAATGAGAATCGATCGGCTTGATGGATGTATTTATATAATCGGCTTGCTATTGCTTCGCATCTCTGCGTTGCATGCTCTCAAGTGAGGAAGAGCGTCCTTAAAGTACGGATGCGGATCAGAAACTGACTCGAAACGAAAATCGCGCAGTATTGAAACGCACTAAATCCTATTTTCCTCGAACCTTGCATATGAAAAGTCTGAAAAATTGACCATTTGAATATTCAGTCGTGACAACATCATATTCCTTGTAACACACGGTTATTGATTATAACAGGGAAGTAAGTCTAAGCAATTCGAATATAATAAGCAATTACATAAAGACGATCAATAAAATTGAGCTATATTAGCGGAAATAAATAATTACTTCGTTTAATTATAGCCCGCCTTCCGGAATAAAATACTAAAATAAGTCTTTATATCGTTATTATAACTGAAATTGACTGCAATTTAATTGCTAATTTATTTCATGCATTTATAACAAGCAGAGGTATATAAAACGTGAACGAATGCACCCCGTTTTTGGTTGGAAAAAATAAGTAGAAATAAGCGCATTTTCATTTCATTATTTAATGACATTTTTATGGTTTAAATTTGCAGCAAACGTGCCCGCTTTTGATTTTTCCGCGCCTTTCTCAACCCGTTGGCAATTTGCGTTTTCCTTTGTGAATTTAATGTTTTTATCGGCTATCCTTGCTTTTTACGCTCGAAACGAACAAATTCACCATCTTTGTCCTCGGCAGGCTTCGCGAAGCATGAAAACGTTTAAGTACCGTAAGCCGCGCAATAAAAGTGAACGCCAGACAAAAATAACAATAACGCCGATTCTGCCGCAGAGTCGCCTGCCGCCCTCTTCAATGAGAATGAGAGCGAATCGTCGTTTTTAGCGCACTTTATTTTATTTTTTCTTGTATCATTCCTTAAGTTTTATGCGATCGTTCCATTGGCTGCTGCACTCTTTTAAAGTTCACTTCTTGAACGTAAGTTTGCTTTAACTGCAGCATGCATGGAGATTTCACTATTCTTCGCCGTTAAATCGCGCGCTATCTGTTTGACTAAAGTGGAAAGAAGCAAAGTCGGGAGAAGAGCTGGAGGTATAAAGAGTTATTTTTATTGTTTTACACGTGTCGCTTGCTGTGCTCGAGTCACAAGGGTTGAATTGTTATTGCGAATCAGAGTATAACTTGTTACGCAAACTACAATTACGGATCGGATTTATTTTAGTTTAAGTGTACGTACTTTAAATTTCATAAATCGTTCAAACACAGCGATTAGAAATAGTTTTACTTTTTATTGAAACGTTTTGAATAATTTGATAAGAAATACATATTTGACGTCTGTGACGCATCAAGGAGAAACGGGTGGTAGGAAATAAAATAAAATTTAATACGGAAAAACTCCATTAAAAAGTCACGGGAATGATAACGTCAGGGCCATTCGGCAATTACATTAAAGCGGTAAAAAGCGTGAACGATAATAACGACAATGAAATTGCCATTTGCGACATGAAATACGCCCTTATTTCCACCCTCACCCGCCGCCGACGAAGAATGACAAGTTGATACACCAATACGACGTGTTGTGCGCCACCGAAGGATATTACTTGATGTATTTTTACGTTTTGAAAATATAAAGTCAACTCGTCATCTCTTATTCTTGTGTCAGTTCGGTTGGACGATGACTTTCGGCGCTGGTGCGTCTTTGTTTTCGCGTCTTCTTATTTTTGATGAAGTGAAACGCTATTTCGAGTCGCCATAAAACAACGCCCGTCATATCTGGCAAACGTGCACAGCGACGAAAACGAAATCCCCAGACTTAAAAATTTTACAACCGTAAAACGGGTAAACGACCACAGCACAGCACAGCAGCGCAACGAAAACGCAAACACACACACATGTGTTTATAAATCGAAGAAAACGCGCGATGGGAAATTGAACTATGCGAGATGAAGATGAAGAGATCCTCTTTTGGGATGGATCTTCGTCCCAAGATACACGAACCGTTCGAATTGATCGTTCTTAGATCTTGGGCTATTTGGGATTAAATTTAAAAAAGCGGAAAAGAATTCCCAAAGTATCAAAATATACCTTAAAACCAGTAGTACCCCCAAACTTACCCTCTACAAATATATATTTTTTATACTTGCTCACTTTCCCGGATAATTTTACTGCCCTTGCGTAAAGTGATTATTTTTTTCTGAGCGTAATTTAATTAAGAAAAATAAAAGGATTAGGTTACTAATTGTCTAGGTTTACTGCATTGAACCCTTTTGGATTACGGAAATTAATGCTTTTTGGATCCATGGTCAAGGAAACACCAAAATTAACCTCTTTTTGGTTTTGGTAACAAGTAGCTTAGGAAATACACACAAATCTATAAAATGAACCCTTAAATTTTGTATGGCCCGGTAGTAGTTTATCCTACTTTTCGTGATTCGCGTTCCCTTAATTTTCAGTTGCATCCTCATCGGTACACATTCATTCGTCTGGTTATTTATTTATTTCTAATGTCGGCATTGATGATCCTTAAGTTGGCACACGTTGTTTTCCTTTCAATAAATTATCCCTTGTGGTCCCAGGGAGTTAGGGACCTTCGTACCCTTACGCGTCACACGCAGTAGGTATATGTGTTCTCAGTTAACTAAACTGACCCACGATTTATTATTTATGGTCTCTCCCTGCCAACCCTCGCCGGTGACCGCAGGTTGAACGAGTGTTCATTAGTTCAGTCTCGCACTTTTATGAATTAATATTTTATTAGTGCAACTTTAATTAAAGCAGCTGTCAATTTTTAATTTAGTCCTTTGAGGACGTATCTAACCACGTTTTAAAATATTCCAATTCGTTTTTCTTCTCTTTTTGTATTTTACTGCCATGGAAAAGCCAAGGTAAAGGAGCGGAAATTTGCGGTGAAAGAAGAGTAAATTCGTCTCGTGCGCACTTTTCCTTCTGGCCTTCGGTTCGTGCTGTGTGACTTTGGGCAAGTATTCGGGGTAGCCGAGCAAGGAATGCATTACAAAAGCGGCGTGGAGAAAAACTTGGGGAGTTGCTTCGTTCGAATACGCGAAACAAAAAGCACTCTTGGAATTCACTGATGCGGGTCGTGCGTCTCTTCCTCCCTTTCGTCCTGCGTCCTTCTTGTCTTGCGCTCGCAGACGTGGCGAAAAAGCAGGACAACATTTTGAGGTATAAAACTAGATGAGTGGACTTCGCGAACACACCGCAATGTAGCACAAAGGCGGCCGGCCGCCGCACGCGATAACGAAATAGCGAAAACGCGAGTAGGAAAAATGCACATGCGCCGCCCGTGCAACCCGACGGGGGAGAGTGAGAGGCGGATAGGGTGGGGAAAGGGTATTAAAAGGATTTGGTGTTTTTCACAAGGGTATAAAAGCCAGCCTAAGAGTTATAAGTGCCTTTGCAGAAGAAGGAAGAGGGGTTTGTTACATGCCGCCTCCACTCATTGCACAAAATTCGTCTCGTTGCCTGTAATAAACTAAAGAGGACTCACACACTACTTAGTCCAGAGAGCGCATTCGGGTGTAATAGAAAGAAATCCCTTAAGAAAAGAATTTTCAGAATTGAATTACCCATACTCACAAATAATTAGCAAAATACTCTAAAATTATATAAGAAATGATAGGATTTGTCGATGGTGTGACGTGGGAAATTGAGTATGGCGGTTTTGGGTTGTGAGTTACCCCACTGGCTGCGTATATCAACGAAACGAAATAACACCACCGACCGCGAAACGTTAAGGAAAAACATGCTGTTTCATAAAAGCCAGCCACCCCCGCTCGTGTTGTCGTCGCGGCAGCCGATGCCGACCTGACTTAACCTCACAAATGTATTACAACTGGCATGATATAGAGATTTGTGTTGTGCAATGGTCGCTTTTCCCTTTCGTTTATTGCGGCATACCGCGCGTGCGTGTAGTGTAAGAGGGTTGTTTATGTACTATACGCGCGCACCACCAACTTCATAAACCAAGCGAAACTTGCACGCTCGTAAATTTTTATTTAAAGCATTTGTTGTTTGCTTGGTATAACAATTTTTTGCGGCTTGCGTTTGACAAAATATTTATTACGTTGCTTGATCTTTTCTAATTGGAAAAATTCCAAAATTTCCCTACGTTTTTTTAAATATAAAATACGACAGAAATTTAAATATCAAAAATATTTGAGTAACTTGATGAAAATATAAATATTTCATGATGTTCATATATTAATATTTGATGAGCTTTTGCGTTAACCCTTCGCTGGTGCTGAGCAAGGTAAAAGTAAATGAATTCCTACTTGATTATGAAAGTATGGCCGTCGAATAACGCGCAATGACGCATGCGAAGCGTCAAATCCCAATGCTAATTAATTAAAAGGATAATACGACGCGGGCAAGAGTGCACGAAAGGAATACGAATATCCTTTGCCATCCAGAAGGGAGCGAAACCCTCCCCATATATCGCTGCTGGATACGCATATATAATTCGGAGCAAGCCGTGTGTTCAATGTGCATACTCTAATGTCATATTTTGCTGCAATGCGTTACGTATACCATGCTAGTACCATGGGGGCGGTGTGTCCTTGGCGGCGGCGGCTGCTGCTTCTGCCTCCAGGATAAATATGTTTATATGTGTTGACGCGTTCATAACCATCGTGGATGGCACACACATGAATGAAGCCGGGACGTCCCGGGTGCACTACCCGCACACACCTCGCTTCGGGTCGCAATGTCCATGTCTGACGCACGCATGAATCGTACATTATCCGTTCGCGCCGAGCAAACCCCGTTATAGACAATTTATTACTCGCCTATGCGCATAAAATGTACATACAGTACATCACCGGAATGCGCCCTGGCCTTTGTGTCCTCCGGTTGATTTTATGCGCCGAATTGCTTTACAATATGAAAATATAATTAATAATTATTAAAAGAGAGTACATTGGAAATATACGAATACAAATTATATTTCAATTAATAAAATAAGAGGAAAAACATTTTTGTTTTGATGTTTGCGAGAAAAACAGCTTGTTACTTAACCTTAAACCTTTTTTAGTACTGCGCTGCCTCTTACGCGTGTTTGTAAATGATGACCGCCATAGATATACATGGATCTTAGACGTAGGGGGGGGGGGGGGGGGCGGCTGAGGGTTGGAAGGTGTAGATAAGGGCAGTCAGTGCAAAGGATAAAGACGTCTTTCTTGGCTTGCAGCTAGCTAGCTGCCCATCACATCAAGTTTGTTCCTTCGCTCGCTTACTTTGCCTCCTTCTTTGCACTTGCATACTTTGGCATACTTTTTATTCACTCTTTTGCTTGTCATGACGACGTGGAACGCGTGCTTGCTTCGGTGCTTCGTAATGTTTGACGAACGCGCTTGTTTCATGGCCTTCTTCCTCGTTACGTTCAAGTCCTGACAAATTACTTAGGTATTCAGAGGGACACGGATTTACTGCCGCGTCCGAAAGAAAAAATAAAGACGGAAAAACGCGCAAGATTTCAAAGTGTGTGAAAGCCAAACACAGCCGGGGAAAAAAGGAAGGGCAAAATTAAAAGTTGGTCGTCGTCTTGCGGTTTGAGGTGCGATTTCAATTAAGACTTTTTTAATGATCACGTCGTTGCTTGCACCTCATGAAATTCACGGTTTAATCATTTTTCACAAATTGAAAAATGAAACTCTCTCGTAGTCATAAAAAGCACGAGTTAAACGAAATAATTACACGCGTAAAAAAATCGGAGGAAATTCAATGTGTAAATGCTTATCTCAGATAGCAGAAAGAGCGAAAGCTGTGATAAGATAACAGGGGTGAAATGGGAATGTTTGAGAGGATAAGACGTTTATGTGATGCTCTTTGGGTATTGCAGCCTTTGAAGAGGGCGTTGCGGTCGTGTTATGGAGGATAATAAATTTAGATATTAAATCGAGATTAGCCTACTAAAATACCCTTGAATATTAATCTCACAATAATGATTAACCGAGATAATTATATCACATCACCTATTCTAATTAATAATTTATTTACAACATTGCTATTTAGTTTTATTACAAAGTAATTTGATAAATGATCTGATAAGTGATGATGCAGAACAAAAAACAAACATGAAACGTGAAATGGGATCTTAGGCAATCGAAACAAAAAATAAAATCCATTAGCAATCAATGAATAGCGTTCAAAAACTCAATCGGTGAGTGGTGCGCTCATTCACTCATTGCAAGCGAGACGTATCGATTGTTTAATGCAAGTTTAAATAGTTTTTGATTAGTATAAGTTGCAATGGGCGCTTGCATTGGTTTCACAATTTATCGTCCTCGCTGTTGCTGGCTGATGATTAACCCCTTCTCTTTCTTTTCCTCGTTCATGCGACTCGAACGTTCGATAAATCAGCGATAAGTATTTGTAAATAAATGTTTTGTTTCCGTCGTATTGTGTGGTATTCGCGTCCTGCTCAGTCGCATTCAAAATATATATCTCCCTATTCGCTCTAGGGGATGTTTTGCGCAGTTGTGTAGTTTGATACGAATGTACACCACTTCGTTTCGAATGGTTCCACATCATTAATTTACGAACGACTGCGATGGTCATTGTTTCCTCATCTTTCGCATGCGACTGCCAATCTGTACTCTTTTTATTTATCGCAATACAGGACGAGGGCTGTTTAAGGACATGCAACATATTCTGCTTTCTTATTAGTCAAACCTTTAATTGAAAGAGAAACATTCGAGAAGGGATGCACATTAATAACACAAAGATATTTAATATTGCAACAACGAAATAAATTCATTGTTATATTATAAGCTTAAGTGAATTGATTACATCAATTATTATAACTTATATTTAAAGTTATATAAGCGGAAAAGACAAATTCATGTCATAAAATTCCAGAGTTGCATATGAAGCATAAGAAGACCAACAAAAAAAAAACTATTGCACGCTCTTTTAAACGCAGATTTTTCTTTTTACTTCCGTTGTTTTCTTTTGCACGCTGTTGTTTTCTATCGCATCCTTCCAGCATTGCCGAAGGATACACGCTGCATGTTTAGCATGCAATTCCCCTTGACATATGTTAACGCATAAATTACTCTCATAAATTTTAAGCTTTAAAAGCGACTTCACTTGCTCCTTCTGTCTTCTACTGCTTCACATCTCCGTTTCTCCTGAACGAAAATATATTGTTGGTTCTTTTGTCAAGTACACAGCCAGCCATACGTTTATTGTCTATCCCTATTTACTGCAAGGATAGTTTAACAGCTTTTATTATTTTAAGGATGCAACTTTTTTATTCACGTTTAATGAACTCTTACATTTGCGTCTTCATTCCGGTTCCGAAATTCCCTATTTTACTTTATTGCCGTTAAAAGTTTAGTTCGGTTCGGAGAAAAAAGCGTCTGGAATAGCGGGAATAAAATGCAAGAAAGAATACGTTTGCATACACTCAAAGTGGAATCGCACAACTTCCTGGATTCCACACGTTCCTGTTTTTAAAGGAGCAGGAAATAAAGAAGTAAAGAACGCCCATTTCTTCGCAGTGACAGTTCAGGATGCACACAATTCACTTGTTCATTTCTTCAGTTCACTTCATCAACTTCGTATTCTCTACTTCCTTTCAATTCCTTAGAAATTCTTCCATGCTTCATCGTCTCTATAAAATTGTTTTGTAAATAAACAAAGTTAATCATTAAATAATGAAATTCTTTCATCAAATGTATTTATTATCGAGAAAAAGGCGAAATGGAGCAAAATGCAGGAAGATGAATAATTTATCGTATTTCGTGGAAAATTATTACTCATGTGAAGTGACGTTTGAATATTGAAATCGCTCATATTGTAAATGTCATCACAAGAAAAGCAATCACGCATGATGAACAAGCGGCGGCAGCGGCAGCGGCGGCGGCGGCAAAGCAAGAAATCATTAATTCGTGGCATTCGCGGATATCTGAGTTGTCGGGAATCGTACGAGAAACGTGCTGGTTAGTTACGTGGTTGCTTGCGTGCTTCCTTGCTTTGGGGACTTTTCATTTGATTTGAGTGCATCCCGGCGTGCATCATTAAACTTCCTCCCGCAACGCAATGCAACGCAACGCAGCTCAAAATGCGATTGAATGACTTTAACATTCACTTCGCTCCCTTAGGTGCATTCGTTTGTTGAACCGAACCATAATTGATTTACATATAAATATCGTAAGGGCGTGTTTATTTAAATATTATCGAATCGTTAAAAGCACTGCAGAATTTTGAAATCAGGACGAGAAGTAACATTTCTTTTATATTTCGCGGAACGTAGAGCAAATCATAAATTACACGATGGCAAATGGGAAAATATATATTATTATTGTATAGAATTGAAGAAAATTATCGCGTTCCCCACATTTTATTATCATATTCCTGTTGCCTTGAATAACAATTCATAGAAATCCGTTTCTTTATACTTATTGCTTTCGTTCATTATCTCTTCGTCCGCCCTCTGCTTTCATCGCAAATATAGGCGGATCACGTAAATGAAAAGGACGTAGAATGAATTTTTCCAGGACAAATGAACCGATGAATGAAAGCAGGAAAGTGGAACTAAGAAAAATGTTTTTTTCTATAATATTCAATTACATTAATTTCATTTCAATTTCATAAATTCTTAGGAATTAACAAATTTCTTAGAGTTTTATTATTTTAAACTTAAAATTTATTTTGTCAGTCTTGGAAAAATTATCATTACGTTCATTACGTTCTTGATATTAAGTGCAAGTCTTAAACTTTGTAGACTAATTAATTATGCGAAATGATTGAACAAAAAAGAGACTTTCACTTAAGTTGGAAATATTTATTCAAATAGTCTACCCCTTCGTTTTTGTTGTTTCGATGAGTCATTCGCCTAATGTACTTTCAATTCAATTACGGTTTGCTTGCTGTGTTCTCTGCAAACTCGCGTGCGCGCGCGCGTTTTACAAATGTGTTTGATGCAAAAACATTTGCGTTCTCAAACTCGCATCCCCCATGCGTCTGTGTGCCATGAATGCACCATTGAGTAAACTCTCATTCATTTAGTACGCGGACTCCTCCGCCTTTCATCATCATTCCTTCATCATTTCTTTCCGTCTTTCTCCGCCTCGTCTTTATGCGATTCGCAAATAAGAAGAACAAGTCACTCGAATTTGACGAAAGCGAGTAAAACAAGTGAAGAGTAACAACATGACAGAAAAATATTTTTAGACTTATTTCATCTCTTTGCGTTTGCGGCTTGAGTTTCAAACAATCGCCTACATTTGCATGCATCAGACCGAGATAGCGGATGCAACGTTAGACGAGTCACTCGGCTTTGTTGAAAAATCTATAAATAAATATCTCACAACTCAATGCAACCGAGAGAAATAACATCGTTTATTTTCCTGGCTGGAGGAAAGGACGGGAGCCAAGTCGTTCATTCCCTCGCATGATTAATGATCGCTAATTATTTGCAGATAAAATATAAATCGCATGAAAGGATAAAGATAGCCAATGAACAAATACGCGCGTGAGGCAAGGACGACGATGCGAAAATGTTGAAGAATAAAGCCTGAAATCATTTTGCTTCCTTCTGAATACATTGAGATGGCGCAGAAGCAAGAGCAGGAGCAGGCTATTTCTTGTTGCTCTTCTTTAGATTGCGTTTACGTTGTGCGAATTCATTTATTAACTCCTAAAAACGTAAAATCTCAAAACAGGAAAAGAGAAGGGGCGGCGGCCAACTGAATTGAATTGAATCCGGCGCGAGAAGGATAAAGTAAATAAAGCGAAATCTTGTTTTAATCGAATTAATGTGTACGTAAATTGCGTGTGTTATTTTATCATTTATCATCCTGATTCAATTTTTTCATCACAACTTTCTAATTCGTTTAATGCAAAATAATTCAGTCATGACTTGTGAAAAATAATATATTAAAACATTAAAGCGAGAAAAAAAAGGGAGTGTAATAGTTTAAGCAATAATAAGGAAGGAGATCAAGAGTTCATTGAATTGAAATTGAATACGAGCGAATACGAAGTTGTCGGACGAATAACTATCATCGAGGGAGAAGGGCGGCGGCGGGGTGGGCGGTTGAACTATACACATGTATTTAATATCTAGTATGTGCATTTGCGAATTTGAGTGTGTACGAAAAGCATGCGCGACGTGACTGCCTTGATGGAATTTCGACTCAAACACAAAAGATGATATATGAACTGAACCTAAACCGTTCATGTTCACTGTTCACCCACGCTTTTCACGGCTATGTGCGTCATTCATGAACAGAACAGAGACCTACGAATAGGGAATGTAAATATGAGAGAGAGAGACACTGATATAAATGTGTTTCTAGGACCAAAAGAAATTCGGGATAATTGTATTACGAAGTATGTGCTATTTCCGTACAGATAATTATTATAAAATTTTTCTTTATTTTGGGCTGAATGTATTGTTAATCAAGGGAGAGAAAATCATAAATTAATTTGTTATTTTGAATGGTTAATACTTAACCCTTTGACATTATATTTTGGTCGTATTTGCGTCCTGCGTCCTGGCGGCTGGCTGGGCGCAAGGAATGCAAAGACTAAAGACTGTTTAGCATGCACGGCAGGACGCAGGACTAAAATATGTGCGGTCTGGGAAAGGGTGATGTTCGCGCTGGGACCTTTACCAACACATTTCCGGGACATTTACGCAACGGGATTCGCTGTGTTTCTATTCGCGGTTGGCTGTGTTGGCACTGCATGCATATCTCTACTTGACCATCGTTTAACCATTCGAAAACGTTTCGCTCCCGTGCTCTCTAAGCGTGCGCCTGCTTTTTCCAGAAGCAGGAAGCGTTCGTGTATTGAATACAAATGTGACCAAGAATCCTGCTAGGAAGCATATCTTGTACCTTCATACTGGCGCTCGTATCTGCGTCTACGCTAACGAAAAACGAATGAGAAGAAATTAAGCAATTCAAGGAAGAACACGCCCGGATAATTTTTTGTGAATCAATTTTACAGATTCATTAAAACGCAAATAGAAAACGTATGGGGATTTTGTAATTTTAATTTTTTTATGCAAAAACATGAATTTTTATCCAGCGGAGAAAAGCAGCATACAACAGCTGAAGCTGAATAGCATTTGAGCTGTGAGTGCAGCAGCTAGTAACATAAAACGTTAAAGCGAGATAAAGCACATCCACGTAATGCAAATTGGGATGGCAGCAAGTGAGACGCAAGTGTGGAAGTTGTACAGGGATTGCAATTAGAGACGGGAACGATAAAAAAACACGACATATAAAGAACACAAACGCTATTGATATTTCAATAGTAAAAATGCAATATTTTTTTTCGTTATGGATTGCGCATGCTACTGAATGTGGTGCACTCGCAAACATTTCGGATTTACGATTGTTTTCAGTGCGTAATTAATTTATGAGTATGTGTTGCATTGAATACGAAATCGTGCTACGGCGCTGATCGTGAAATTCGTTTTAATATAAAGAACAACAAGCAATCTGTGCAGAGATGCAATGAATTTCAATTCTCCCTTGAAAATAATTATTCAATTCGAATTACTCAATTAAAATCGTATTCTCCACACGTTCAACGACGCATATTAAACTCGAAAAGAGATAAGGAAATTGCAATTACTTACCTGATTGTTTGTATTAAATGTTTCATCGAATTTTACTACTTAATCGATTGAATTCTTTTGAAGTTAATTTTTAACGATGACAGCAAATTTTGTTTATAATTTTTAACGATAACTGCATCATAAATCATCGCTATTTCGGTTCAAAACAAGAGCGAAATCATTAAAACTTATAGAACATAATCGTGAATAATTAAACAAAAGCATAAATTATTTTAATGTCAGTTTGTCAGTTGGAAGCCACACCAAATTGACTAATCGCATATGTGCGCACGTATGAATTGTGTTTTGTATCACAAGTATTTATTACATTTAGGCACAAATTGCACACTTACGCAGAGCACAAGCCCAAGCGTATGATGGGCGGAGGGAGGCAGTTATGGCAGCTTTAAATTTGGACAATTTATAAGCGCACGGCACACATCAATAATTTATTCACGCCGCCCCCACGAGTGGGAGCTTAATAGTAACGGCGCGTGGACGGGAACGTTAAACGTGATTAATACGTTTATTACGATTTGTCGTTCATAATGACTTATTACTAATTGATCAATACATCAATAAGTACTGACAGTTTTTAAATAAAATCTATTGATGGATCAGATTCGATCTGCGAGCGTCCAACAAATATTTTAATTATATATCAATTATTTGGCTTGTCGTTATGACACGCTTGAATTGCTCATTTATTTGCGAATCCGTAGGGAACAAGGAGGACAATAATTCAGCTTCACGCTGGTAGGAAATGCAGTGGAATGCAATGCAATGCAATGCAATGCAATGCAATATCATGCGAATTCACGATTTGCATGTGTGTTGAATCATTTGAGTTGTGTCTCCGTTTGATCGTCATAGATGTAAATTATTAATCGTACATTAAATGATCCTATTGGTCAGTGCGAAGCAACACACACACACTCGGATAATATTTCGAATCGGTATGCGTATGTGTGCCTGTGTTTAATTGTGAATGCTAATCCGCAACGGTACGCAATAAAATTAATTAATTACGGCGTGTAATTAACATATAGCAATGTGCATTGTGCAGTGCTGCACCCAACAGGTTCATGTTCATTGCTTATTACACATTCCCGAATTACGCATGTAATTCACTATCATTCTGTCCATATTCATCAGGCGCGTGAAACTTTTGACGGTTTGATTGTAGGTTGATCTATTATTTAGATTTAATGACTTTTATGCCGACTTTAACTAAAACTTAGCGAAATTCAATTTGGATAAACAAAAATTTAAATTTTTTTGAAATTAATTGATCCTCTTAAAATATAACTTTATTTCCTAATGAACAAATCTGCTAATTAATTAGAAAGTGCATCGTGCACGTAGAGCGCAAATGAAAATCGTGCGAGTTGCACAAGTTATGATTAATTACCGCGTGGAATTAATGCATGAAGTGTGCAATAAATGACATACATGATGCGTTTCCCTGATTATGTATATGTGCGCTGATTTATTTCAATGAGTATGTCCCATCGTACGTACCCACGTGTTTACATGTGGGATTTCGATCGTATGCTGCGTTCTTTCCCGGCGGGGGTGGCAAATGTGAGTCATTTTCATTTTTGACGTTAACATAATTGGACGCGCGCGCATTCATTACGGATGACACGCATTTTCCCGCTGACGGTAATGCTTTTTATTAGTTGTTGCTTGTTACCAGTTAGTCGCTTGACGGGGTTTGTTTTTTGCGGGATTGCAAAATGTTGCGCATAGACGAGACAACATGTTATGCATAAATATACGTTAATGTGTGTCGCTGATCTTATCATTACATATTTATTAATGGTGCTTTAAATAAAAGCCAAAATTTATAATTTTTACTCATCGTAAATCTCTGCGCTTACAAATAATACTAAAGCATTAATTATGAAATATATTCATCGGTTGAATAATTACTTTACGTGATAAATATTATTTCTCAAATCATTAATTCAATCAGACCTTAAATTCGAACATCGCCTAGTAAAACAAAGAGACATCCATGCTTTATAAGTTGCATACATATAAATTTCTCCGAAATACAGAGAATAGTTCGTGTTTACTTGATAAATCACACGATCGAACTTGTTCGGACTATGCGCTGACCAGTATCAATTTTTCGGCAAAGGTAGAGTGACACGTGTAGAGCAGTACAGTACAAGTAGTTGTTTTAATCGGTAGTTATCGCGAAATAGTATAATACAGTAGTG
Organism: Aleochara curtula; assembly: GCA_963978815.1. Taxonomy (NCBI): domain Eukaryota; kingdom Metazoa; phylum Arthropoda; class Insecta; order Coleoptera; family Staphylinidae; genus Aleochara; species Aleochara curtula. Next base: position 7,726,571 of record OZ022221.1, on the reverse strand, counting down.
TGTGAAATGGATAATTAACTTACTGGGCAATCAGTATTGGTATTAGAAAGAAATAATAACTGGGCAAGCATAAGTAAACACGAGATAATACACGTAAGCGAATCTTGCAATGGCAATCAATTTACTGGATGAAAACCATAATGTTATTATCGAATGGTTACAATAACGAAATAAGCATTTAATCATCTCAACTTTAACATCATACAAGGTATGTTTTATTAGTTCTGTTTCTATTTTATTTACATAACGCATATAACCTCATCGTGAGATGCACCACATGGTGCTAGCGGTACGTACCTAACACGCTGTATACGAGTAAGTAATTTCTTCAGGGATTCATCATCTCCGCGTATAAATAGACAAGTGAAACAACAATGGTATATTTAATATCTTGGTAAGGATTCGTGGCTACTGCATAAGTTACAGTTGAAGATTATTAATAATCAGTGAGCTCCTCTGGTATTGCTTCAAAAAGCACTATACATTTATCGGTATTGTGTCTATCTTGAATTGATATCGCAACCATTTGTTTCGTTCTTTCTTCGTTACAATTTCGCTTCTCTTGCGCTATTGTTTCACACATTTTACACTGGTTCTATGCATATACGTATATTATTTTGCTTTTGTTTTATCCTACTGCATGTATGATATTCCGAACACCGACTAGGCTTTCAATTCTATTCGACATTCTATATGGTTGTATTTTGCCCTCCATTCTATTAAATTCTATTCAATTCTTGCAATATGAAGCAGGCGAACATGTATTCAAGCAATGAACTTGTATTATGCGTTTATTTTATGAGCTATAGATAGTGTTATGATCGTGTATTGCGCTACAATGCATTTTGACTATAATTTTCAACGTTGAGCGTTTCGCAAGCTCACGTATTACAACTTAATTCAGCAATAAATTCAATTCAAACGCATTGTCATAACATACGCCTGATGAGTATTTAGTCTAGTCATTCTAGACAGGTGATTTGCTTAAACATACGAAACGGTAAAGGAAATTGTGGATTTTATTGGAACGTTCAGTATAATAGTGATATTTTGAATAAATATATGTATGGCATGAAGTAGTGGGTTATTGAATATTGGAGCACAATAGAACGGTCAGTTTTTGCCAATATATCTGCAAAACCACTGAAGAGCGAGAACACTAGTCGCGAACAATCATGATTTATACGATCATAGGGTGAATTTCAGCTTGGTGAGCAGCTAGCCACCACATTGAACTTGCACTGCTGTACTATCTATCTATCGTTGTAAACGAACGATTTCTAATCAACTGATGCTAACTAACGACTGCCTATTTCTACCACAGACGTATAGCAAATACACATATGAATGTGGTGAATGCGATCAGGAACGCGTAAATGATTATGAGTCGTTTTCGTATATCGTAGTGGGCTCACACCAACTATGGTGTCCTCGGTCAGTATTGTTCCTGTTACCCTTGCTGTAGGTACATAAATTAGACATGTACAGTAGTTAACGACATTCGTGCTTGGCCATATGCTTTATCCACTAATATACAGGAGGTTTGAATAAGTTAAATTAATAGCTATTTCCACATAACGAGAATTATATAATCTCTTGTATTTTTAAGAAGAATATCAGATTGGCGTAGATGATGAATAAGGAAATTATACATTAAGGCGGCTTTGAATATAGCGTAATTTGAGACGATTGGTAGAATAGGTGTATATGGGTCATGGTGATTATTATTTGTCTATGAATAGAGAGGACCGGCAAGACAATTCAGTGCGAATTGTGCGCACAGTACAGCACAGCATGGCACGGCTCTCTCGCGAAATTATGAATGAATGAATTGCTAACCAGCTATTATGATGGTTCCATTATTTGTGCGCTAGCGTACAAGACGCACATTAATGCATTGTTCGTTCCACGCAGCAATTGAGTGAACTTGAATGCAATTCGCAGTCAGTCAAATTAAAACAAGGAAGACAATGGCGCATGCTGAGTATAATTAAGTGTTATACAAAAACGGATTTGGTTGCAGCGTTTTATGAAAGGGATTTACACCGAAAGGGTTTAATATATTTTTAATTGTGATTTCTCCAAGTGCTCGAATTAATTATGCACGAATTTATTCATATCAAGCGGACATTAAACGTATAGAGATTCGTCGTTAAATTCGGGAATGCTTTAAGCTACTGCGATTAATTAAATTATCCTTGTTTAAGACTTATCATTAAAGCAATAGTTTAAATTTATATGGAATTTCTATAAATTTATGATGTTGATAAGATAATTGAAAATTTAATGAGGAAAATGAGTCGTCATAATTTCGTTTCGTGAACTAAATATTTATGAAGCAAAATAAGAGATGGCGGAATAACGCTTAGAGGAACTTGTTCTTCGTTTCGCAAGGAAGAGAGCAGTTTTATGATATTTGCTCGTCGTCGCCACCGGAAGTTATCCAGTGTGCATTGCAATGTTCAGTGCACTATTATCTCATCTTTTTTGCTTGCTTACTTGGCTTACTCAAAACGGAAGAAAGAAGCTCACATAATAAGAACGGAAAAAAATTAAACGGCGTATTAAATTTTGTGCTGCTGCTCGGAATACAAAAACAATATCAACGAATTCCAGCACACGAATATTTACGACAAGACGTGCTGGGCTGCACTTTGAAAGTGCATCAAAAATGAAATAAAAATACGCGCGGGGCAGAAGCAAGTAAGAGATTCTTCTCGTCTACAATTGCATTTTGCGATATCAAGCACTTCCTGTTCCCGTGTTTAATCATCAAGATTGCCCGGAATGTTTTCGCTCTTTTCCGACCATTTTGTTCGCGCGAGAGGAAATAAGAACGTGTAAAAAGATGCTGCGAACATTCATTCATCGAGAAAAAATAAAATACGAATTCACGTTTTATTTTATTTTTTATTTTCGTTCGAAGTGTAATAGTATCATGAGCAATACTGATTAAGATGCAACTTGAGAGTGCAAGAAAAAACAACCTGAGAGAAAAAAAGAATGAAATTGAAATGAAGATTAAGACTGAGCATTTTCATCTTCACGAAAATGAAGATTTATTCTTGAGGGAAATTTGCGTGCGTCTTTTTCGTTAATTAAAATCGCGAGTCGGCTAAACAAATGAGAAACAAGTTAACTTTTAATTTAGGTTTCAAAGTTGGATAAAAGAATTTATTAATTATTTAAAAATCATTTTATTTAAAGGGAAATGTTTTATATATTTCCAAGTAGTAAGGCGATTTCGAAGAGAGAATTTTCTGGAGTATGCACAATCCGACAGGAAACACGACGCGCCCTAAAGTTTACACACGTTTCGCCCGGTTGCAATGCGTCGTAACGACACCGGAAAAGCGGCTTAACTACCATCCTTGAAATAGATACTAATATTACATTTCTTTTTCGCGATTCGCAAGTTAAAATTGCGATAAAATATTTCTTTAGAAATTCAATTAAACTTAACAACGATTTGTCTTACCTAACAACCCTCCGGTGAATTTGAGTAAATTACTAATTAAATTCAATTTCCTTCTGAAAATTATTGTTCGCGCTGCTTATTACTTACTGTCAATGGTAGGTTATGCAGAATTTTAGTATCTGTTGTCATGTTTCTTCTTAGCACTTCGTTTCATTATTTTAGTACGCGTATTGCTGGTGGTCGTTAAAATTTGCGCTCTTGCCAGTGGCACTACCGCCTCCGTTGTCGGCACTCTGCACCTATAAAATGTTGTTGAATTTAAATGCTTAATTGTCTAATGAACAGCCGCGTGCTGCGCTAGAGTGCCGTAATGACCATCAGTACCAGCAAAGCGTTGTAACCGCCCCCGCACCCAACCGCCCCACTGCGATGATGAGATGCGCAATGGTAGTAGTATTTTTAGTAGTAACAAGTACAAGAGGCGCGTCATTTGGCTATCATAACATGCACGTTATAATTAAAAAGACTGCTCGTTAAAATTTTGACGACGCCCTCTCTTGCTCCTCGAGTTGCCAGTTAATTAAAATTTCCATTCGCACATGCTCAATAATTAACATAGTGGCTAATTATTTATATTTATTTTCACAGAGTAAAAGCGAATAGCAAATGAATGCCAGCAGTATTTTGTTAAGCAGCTGATATTTAAGCGTAAATTTAAATCCACGCGTGGCACACGTGCGCGAAACGCCAGCAAGCCAAAGTGTAAATCAAGTCGTCCTTAGTCCTCTGTAGATCTCGTTGCGCTGTTGCCATTTCCAACCACAATTTCGTGTTAGCGAAGAACGCACATCTTCCGCGCGTCTCTTCCGTTTCTCTGGAGTGCCATCCTCTCATCTTGCTCGGTTGCGTTATCTACGCAACGACATTACGTCGTAACTCTTCGCGTTCGCTGCCTGCTCACCGCCGCAGCCGCCCGTCGCCCGCCGTCTTCGGTTTGGTTGGCGGTGGAAGAATTTACGAGCGCGTGCGGAGGCGGCATTTAAAACAATGACGTATAATCGCACGCTGCGGACTCGTTAAAGCAACGCGCGCGCACCAACTATCATTGCGTTTAATAATAATTTTCCTCTTCATCTTTGTTTCTCAATTGCGAATTGGATTGTTGATTTTTATGTTTGCGATGCGAGTATGCCGAAAGCTAAAAACGTGGCTATTTCAATTCGGTTTTATGTAAATTGTGACTTTTTGTTTGACTTTGAATCAATTCGGTGTCGGGCTAATTCGATTTCAATTTAATTCGCGCCGGGGCCCGTTAGGATTGCGCAAGGGATTAAAACGTTTAAATTTGTTTAGCCTTAGAGCACGAACGCACCAGCCAGACGCCGACCCCAGCCCTAACCCGGCGAACGGACGGGATGAATTGTATAAACATTTATATAGCAAAATTGCTCGCCGTTGTTTATTTATAGGTACATTTATTTTTGCAAATAATTTGTTTTTGACACGACTTCTTTTGTTGCGCGTTTTTGCGGGTCGCGTATTTTGTTGCGTTGCATTCACGAATAGAAATTCGTTTACGGGCTTTTATTACCTGTTCGTCCATGCACGACACGAGTGAATTGACAATTTGCGAATTTGCATCAATCACGGCGCGATGCGGAGCGTGCTAAAAGATTAACAAATTAACATGTTGAATTCGACTCGTTTGAAACGCGAAAGTAAAACCTCCATCCGCCATCACTTCGCTTCGATGATGAAACACAGACAACACAGACGCATTCAGAACGTGTTCGAAATCTAACACATTCTGGCAATACCAAATAAACATGCTGTTGGCAGTGTTCAGCCACGTTTCGCAAATGCGAGACGGAGTTAAATATTCGGTAATTAGAAAAGCTTCAATTTATTTCCAAACGCGGATTCGAAATCAATCGTAAAGTGTAATTACTAGCTTGTAATTACATTTTCACTTTCCTGCTGGATTTTATTATAACAACTACGTGTATAATGAATTCTCAAGTTATTAGATTCTTAAAAATGCGTTGGAAATCGTAAGATTTTCCTTATAAAATGGGTAATTTTGCAATAAAATTTGCCAAGACAGATTATTTTATGATTTATGCAATTGTGAAAGTTGCATCATTTCTCTGATAGATATTTGTGTTATTGTCGAATGACGAAATGAAGAACTAAGAGCGGAAATAATATTACATCATTCTACTACACATTGAGTGAATAAGCAATAAATCTATCTGCTCGATGGTAAACAACAAACCTAAGAATTGAATGAATTCACTCCGCAGAGCAGGAAATAAGTAATAAATTCTTCTTCTGCAAATACAGGTCCAACTGTGTTATAAAACAATGCTGAAAGACACTGCGAAATTGTTGTTTTGCCATTGAGGAAAGTGAGATGGATGCATACTCGCAGAATGCAGAGAGGAGTAAATAAGTAAAAGCCAATGCAGCTATATTTTAATAAGTGCTCGCGTTGTTGCATTGCATTTTCTCCTTTAAAGTTTACTTGGAATGAGTTGGAATTTATTGCGGCTGCGTCCAAATTAAATTTCTTTCGTAAGAAGTTCTTCGAGATTATTCGAAGATTAAATTTTTAAACTTAATACAATTTTTCTCATCTTCTTGAGTAATTTATATAAGTTGAGAAATTAACATTTTCTTGAATTAATTAATGAGAATTTTAACATGTCTAGTATAAATTTGATGATTCGATGAATACCGAGAATTGGGTAATTTTCTTGTTGCTTTTGTTGTTTTTTCGTATTATAAGCAATTCGTAGTACGATTTACTTCGTACTTAGTCGATTTTCTCATTTCGAATGCACATAAAATTTATTTGTTCCTGCATTAGTATTATCATCGAATGCTGGACGTCCAGCATTCCTCGCTTGGACCTTTAGCAGTAGTAATAGTCAATAACTTCTAAGGTTGAATGTGTGTCCAGTTTGCATAGAAATCAAGGATGCACCAAAGCGCAAATATGTCGAATGCAAACGCAGCATTTTCTCCATTTTCTCGCATTCATTTCATTCATCGTCATAGTCATAGGGAATTTTTGAACGCTGAATGTGCACGCCAAACGAACGGGATAATGCGCTCTAGCTGCCGGAAAGGAAAACTGGGCATGCATTCGAGTGCACTCTCTTTCTTTGCTCTCTACGTTACTCACTTATATTACACATGTTTGCAACGCGAATTCAGGCAAGACATTTCACCACCGGAAATTGCCAACAAAAATTGTTCCATTTCCGATGAAATCATTTTAGGACAAGCAAGGACGAAAAACTATCTTCTGGCAAAATTTTCGATGCGTATCATTTTCGTTGTTTCTCTTTCGTTAAGTCTGAAAAGGAAAGTAGGGTATTCAGTGGATTTTCGAACAAAAACGAGCAAAAATATCCAGAGAAAAGAACGCAAAGAGCGAAGAAATATTTGAAGCTGTGATCATCAACTGGACGTTACTTCTTCTGCTCCTCTAGCCACACATGCCGACGTAGCGTCTAAGATCCCGAGGGATACGATACGTTCCTCCATCTGTTCGTCCTTCTGGTCTTCCCGGAGCCTAAACAGGTTTACGAGACTCGCTGGTTGAAACGTGTAAGGACGAGTGGATTTGTTCGTTCGTTTGCGCCAAGTTATGTAACTCGGTGAGGAGCACGTACGCGCCGCGTAAATAATCAGCTTCCTCCCTCTTCTCCGTCGTCATTCTCTTCTGCTTCTTCCTCAGCTTCAGCTTCAGCTTCAGCTGGTCGTATTACTCTTGTACTTTGTGTTCTTCACGTCCTTCATAATCTCGCGTACGCATCTTGAGCGCATTGCATTCTTCTTCAGGTAATCGCAACGTGCGCGTGTGTTCCTCATCTCTTCATTTCATCTCAAAAGCTGCTTCTTCGTTGTAATGTCTTTACTGAGCGTGCTCATCTCTGTTGTCTTCATCGTCTTCGTGCTCTCCGTGGATAACATTTGTTATAACTTTGTATGCCAAAACGTGAATGCCTATTTTATCGTCATTATTTATGTTTGCGAAGGCAAACACGAGGAACACGACGGAGGTCCTGGCGGATAAGAGAGAATTTCGAGGATAAATAGCACATTAAAATTCCTGGTGGCTTTTAAATTAAATTTTAAGCAGAAATTCTAATTATTCTTATCGTTTAACTTTATAAATTCACTTTAGATATTATATTCAGACAAAAAATTATCTTTTTCTTTTACTTGTTTGTATTTCGGTTTGGTTGAGTGGCCGAGAGAAAGATTTTGTTTCGTTTTGTAAAGCACTTCCGCATTTATCCTAAATAGACGCCAGGATAATAACATTAAGTAAGTCGGAACGAGGCACTTTCGCATCCTCGCCGCGTTCGCCGAAGAAAAACGACAATGTCTTTATTATTATCAGCGTCTCGCGCTCGTTATTGTTGTCGTTGTCGCCGTTTGCCCGGCTGGCTTACTTTTTTCCTCTTCTTTCTCCTCGCTACTTTTTTGTCTTCATTTAGCCTCTTCACGCTATTGCCGAACAACGATAGAGAGAAGAACGAACAGCGGATATTTCACCGGACATTCAAGGCTATTTTCGTATTGTGCTTCTTCACTTGGAATGTTCGAAATGTCCGAACATTTGTGCGATTCATGTTATTGAATCCTATTCTAATAACTCTTTATTTCTTTACGTCCTATAACTTTAACTGCCAATAATACTTTATCAATTACATTTTTATTGTTCCACATATCGAAAGCAAAAACATTCATAAAGTAAAAAGACGTTAAGATACATTAAGTAACAATATTTCACTTTATCCAACTATACTTTAGAGAATTTCATTTAGATTTTCAATGAGAGCAAATTTGTGTTGCTGTTTTTATCATGCACAAAAAGGATAACGCCTAAAGTGGTGGTTTAACAAATTCAACCCTTAGGAAATGATTGGTTTGAATGGAATTGATTTGGCAACACGTTGTCTCAAAAGGAATTGAAATACTCTGCGGTATGAAAAGGGGCGCGCAACGAATGAATTAAAATGAAAGCACATCTGGGAAGTTTGACGAGTACGACGATGATGATATTATTGATGTGTTTTAATCGCGGAGGTAAACACATTGCGTTCAAAGAGATTGTGGTTCACCGCACGTATGCGGATCGATGATTGCTGGCTGCGTTTTGCTTTGAACGAAACCAGAACCGAGGAGCAAGCATGCTTGTGGTGGTTCCTTCAATTTGACAGCCCTAAGCGTCTAACACACGAATCCTCGAGGGCGGCAGTGTGCTCCAGCCGCAAATCTAATTATATATATATGTATTATAAAGCCATACCGTACCTATAGTTCGTCTGTTTACGTCAGGCGAATTTCGTAATTTCAAGGGGCAGAAAATGAAAATTTGCAATTTCAATTTATTCCAAATGTGTAATTGTGTTTTCTTCTTTTTTCAGGAACAATACGCACTCAGTCAATATTAGACTATGAAACGAAAACGCATTATTGGCTCACCGTATACGCTCAGGATCATGGGGTGGTTCCACTTTACACCAGTGTTGAGGTGAGTTTTTCATCATTTTTCCTTCTTGCGGCTGAATGCGATTTTGAGCTTGATTAATTAAAATGATTTGGTTTAATTAATTTTAAACATACGACAAGCACATCAAGAAAAGAGAACGAGCGAGCGCAATATAACTTTATAATTTATCATAACTCAAGTGCAACAACTCGAGCAAGCAGAACGAATGCGAAGCGAAGAGGAGAGAGTCTCTCCCGAATGCGTTGCGCGTCGTCGAAATTCTGAAATTGGGCAAAAGTTACGCGTGTTTGGTTTAGAATATAGCTCACAGGCGAAAAGAGCGAGCGGGGGCAGTGAGTGGAGGAGCTGAGTTAAAGACGAAACTTTTGCATTTTGCGTTCGTCGTGCTTTTGCTTCAGCTTAAGACATGGCTGAAAACACACACGCACACACCCCACACAAACTCCGCATTGCGAATGTCCTTTTAGCCACAATTGCCTTGTTTTACTACTGGCCAACTTTTCATTCGGTCAGAAATGCTGCGAGGCAGAGAGAGTTCGCGTCATGTGCGTAATTGTTACATAAATTATTAGTGTGCGTTTACAACTTAATAATTTAATAGAGTTATTCACTTAATACTTTGCAAAAACAAAATTCAATTAACATTATTTTGCAAGATAAGCAGCACTATACTAATTTCGGCAGCAGGATAACTACATATAAAAGTAGAAAATATGCAAAATACGTATGGTTATAATTATAATCAAACGTTGCATAATGAATGTATTCATTTTTGCATGTAATTCTATTACGAAGCATGCAAATTGCATATTTTAAACTCATTTTATAGTCACAGCTGAATATGTTTTGTTTATCTACCTCTATGTAGAGTTGGCGTATTTGGTTAGTGCTGTTATTTAGCTCTATTTAGCATTTTGGTTATTTATTTGGAGTGCAGTGCAACAGTGGCGCAGAATGCATTTTATTTGCATTGCGTTGCATTGCATTGCGCTGCAGTGCTTTGCATAGCATGGCGTTTCGCTGGCGGCGGCGAGTTTTAAGGGTTGCGAACGCAGACGAGAGAGGCACGAATGAGTACCTACTGCTGCACGGAATGTTGTGTACTTCCGGGTTCGGCAGACAGGATCACGTCGTCCAACTTAACAATGCACACATAACATCGTTCTAGGTACACACGCGATTTCGATATGCACCTGATAGGAATAGCTGCATTACGTAAACATTTCGTATTCGGCGTCGTTTGCCGTTCCCGCCGCCGCCGCCGGACGCGAGAATTTAAAATTGCATAATAGTTTAGATAAATATTGGAAAATGCTGAACTATTTAGTTCACTTATTCATTTATTTTGCATAATATTGCAAATTAAAAATTAAGTTGGAATTTTAACGCAATTCAAATAATTCACATTTTTCGCGGAAAAAAGTATTTTAAACATACACTTTATTACAATCATCACACGTATGGCATAGAAACGTGTCATTTTTTTTTATTTTCGCAAGGGTTTTAATATTAAAAAAGTGGGAAGAATGTGATATGAGCGTTCTCTTCACATGCTTGAGAAAACATCATCGCTGCCTGTTGGCCTCAGACGTGAAAAATGCTAAAGAAATTGGCGCGTAGGTGGAAGGAAACAAGCCTAGAGGCGAAAATGACAAGAAGCAGAAAATAAGTCAGGGAAGCAAAAGGGTAAAAGGGAAAGATAGCGGATAGATAGGGGAAGAGGAAAGGTGTGAGAAGGGATGCAAAAATTGAATGGATGAATGAAGCATAAAAATAATACCATTTCTAAATTCAAGGCAAAAATTTATCATTTTTAAATTTTTCCACATTTTCGGCTATAAAATTTTGATTTTTCCATTGCTTTATAATTTTTTGTTGTTTAACCTTCGGACTTTTCTTTCGACACTTTTTTTTGTGTTTAACCCACTTTATTTTTTATATCTTTTTATACACATCAAAAGCCATTAACGATGCTAAAGCGTAGTAATTAAGAAGGTGCAAAATCATTAACGGTTTTCCCATCTTTCTCCTCTTTCTCTTTATTTCCACGTTTTTTTCCTTATGCACCATTCCCAACGACGAGTCTGATTTCTCTTCACTTTTCTTCGTTGGTAAAAAGCGTATTTTGCTTCTTGCAAAAAGCATTCATTTGATCATTCAACTCACCTCTTTTTTCCTCTCTCTATTATCCTGAGAGTTTCCTCCTTATTTGCACCGTTTTTTTCACTCCCGCTTTCTTTAACACACAACCCTACCTTTCGATTCTTCCTGGTTCTTGGAATGTTTCTTGATTTCCAAATTTCCCCCCGATCCACTTTTGTGGTTTTAGTTGTTCACTTGCGTGCGAGTGTACTTTAACGTACCGTTAAGGGTGCTTCTTTATAAAGGGAGAAAATGCGTGCGTGCGCCCTCAGGATCACATTAATGTTAACGCTAACGATACATAACTGATATACATACATACACATTTCTGGAATCTCCCCTTGTTCTTTACAAGGGGGATAAGTATAGTTTGCAATGTTACCACCGTGGTTGCCTTTACCGGGATTGCCACAGTAGCCTAGTTTACACGTTCGCAGGAAACCCGGAAACCGGGGAGAACAGGAAGGGAACGCTTGAAATTTACGAGGGGTGTGCCGAAAACAGGCGCCAGGGAGCTAGCTTTTCTTTTTCTTCCTTCTCTGTTCATCGTATAAAAAATGCAACAAAAATTCTCACGCCGAAAAGATAGGATACGTAAGGGTTGAAGGGAGAGAGAGAGAAACTGAATAGGAAAAACGATATAAAAGCAATTGCGTTGGATTTCAAAATTTAGCATCGTGAATATTTTATGCGATTACGACAAATCCGTCTTAGTATACATCTTGTCATGATGCAGCATTAAGATAAACTGAAAGTTATTATCCTTATAACTATAATTTATGATAATAGGGTAAGGCACTTACTAAGGATTACAAAGTGGGGGGCGGACATAAGCAACAAATAATGCGATTTGAGCTAATTGTTTATCAATTTCTAGTGGAATTCAAACAGTTTTATTATGACATTTCAAATTCTAGATAAATATTCATTAATTTAAAAATGTTGCTTTATATATGGAAATACTAATAATGAATAATTGTTATTGATGAAAAATACTAAATATTTCATTTGGTTTAAATTTCTCATATGTTACATGAATGTATGATTCATACAAAAATTTTACTCACTGTTGAATATTTTCGAGAGCATCGCATTTTTACGATTTTTGGAGGCGGCTGTTTGAAACGGGAAATAAAATGCAATGCAAGACACATACACATTTGCATATTAACTAATACTCTTTGCGTCCGCTCACATGGCGTGAAAATATACATTTCACGATAAAATAAATACAAATTGAATAAATTCCAGCCAATTTGTGCGATCAGTGCGTGCTGTTTGCGTTCTCAGTTTGCAATCCAATTTTGCGCACCAACCAAAAAAATGTGCGCCAAAACGTATGGCCTGAATTTTATTACTTTATTGGGCTTCTCAATTTTCCTATCAGCGAATGCATTTATTATAAATTATCATGCAACGAAGTGCAGTATTTCGGTAGCAGTTTTGCGGTTAAATGAGTTTTGATTAATTATTTTCAACGTAATTGAAAATAAACTTTAATTAATTCAAATTTATTAAAAATATTTATGTACTTCGCAATGCTTCAATTTTAATATTAAATAAATTAAACAAAATAGATAGTAAGCATACGTACTCGGGGAATGCACGTAAAAAAACGGAATTAATTAATTATTTAATGATTAACAAGTTGTGCGCGCTCGCTCTTTGCACATGAATATTTCATATTTCACTTTACTTGAGTTGTCGCAGTATGACGCGATGTGACACACGTGCACGTGGCACTTTCATCCATCCCACGGGATGCGCCGTTCGCTAAAAGTGCACAAATTCTGAAATATTGAGCGAGAACGCTCCCGGCTCGCGACATCGCGTATTTTGCAATATGGTATGATTATAAATACATATGAACACACGTCCTGTATATGATGCACATGCGAGAAAACATCAATGTCAGTGGTGACTGCTGTATGTTCCAGGACTTCCTGGAACATAACATAACTTTAGTAAATATTGACATTTGTTCTGCGTTTCGGTTCCATTTGATTAATAATTTAAATATTTGAAGACTATTACCAAATATTCTGATGTTAGTGTATTTAAATACCATGAAATTTTCAATATCTGTCAAATGACAAAGGGTAATGGGAATCATCCATGAGAGAAATCAAATAACAACCTATTTTAAAATTAAATCTTTCTGGAAACTTTTTATAACCAACTTCAGTTAGTTGGGTGTGAATTGCCATCATATTTAATTATTTCGGTAACAGAATTTGGATGCACATTACGATTTAAAAAAACTGCCATTGCACAGATTATTACTGAGCACTTTGCTTAGATTTTAAAGAACATAAAGAAAATGTTGAAAATATTAAAATCTCGCAAGAAATAATGAAACTCATTAATGTGTCGAGTGGATAAAGTTTTGAAGGAGGTTAAACTACTTTTCTTAAGTTAAAACACTTGAGTTTAAACTCGCGCGAAAATCTTAAAGCTGGAACGAAACGAAACCTTAAGGAATCTTGAATCCTGTTTGTGAGTGACGTTTACGTGAAACGAACGATCTTCACGTAACTGGGGCATTGTGCCACCATCCGCAGCCACGGCCGATTTGGTGGGTGGGAGACTACGCGTTTGAGGGGAATTGAGCGGAACGCTGACGGCGGTGGCGGCAGTGGTACGAGCAACGCAAGCATTGTCGATCTGCATCGAGCTGCCGACCAAATCCTGTTGCACTTCCAAAGGGTGTGGTCCCTTTCACGACCCTTTCATAGTTAATTAATTTTTTTGTGTGCATATTTTATTGCGAAACTAATTATTACATTTTATTAGCTCGGAAAGCATCGTCTGTTGCAGAAAGTAGAAAAGTTTGCGTTGTATAAAAGCGAGTGACCACAAAGATAAATCACAATTAAAAAATTAATTAATTGTATGCAACGAAGCGCACACACTTCCTCGGGGAAAGCGCACGCGTCAGCGGAAGTTGCAAATTAAATTTCTAACCCTGCACAAAACAACAATAATGCAATTGCATTTGCGAAACAACTTGCCGTTTTGGGTAACATTTTTTTACCTGCTTTAATAACATTTCTTCGCATTTGAAAAAAATTGTACAAACTCGCAACAGGATCGAATGAGATGGAAAACAATGCGGCAGTCCAGTCGTGCAATTTAAACAGGAAATGCAAGAGAGCGTAAAAGCAACTGCAAAAAATCGGAGAATGAAATGTTGATGAATGAAAAATCTGCGCTGGACGTAAAAACGCGTTGGCACCTTTACGCTTAAAAAGTATCTAATTGTCTAATTCCACTACCACATTTATTTCAACTTGCGCCCTATGCGTGGTGCGTTCGGATTACATCCAGATACACAAATAGGGAAAAATGTGTTAGTGGCGTGCGGAAATTGCGCGGGCGCGCGCGCACTTTAAACGACCGCAAAACGCACGTCCCGGAACGCGGAGAATTTTCCATTATTCGTTCGGCGAGTTTAATTTTCTTCAATTAGCAGGGAAAAGGGAGCGAGTTTGCTGGCGGACTACTAGTATGAACGAATTTGCATGCGAAAGTAGTGAATGCAATACAAAAACTTTTTTCCATATGCATAATTCACTTAAATGCATGAATAAAAAGACATAAATTCATATGCGGATGACATATATGGTCTTGTAAAACATTACACAGAGTGATTGTAAAAATATGAACGAATTAATTAACGTTTATTATGGTTCAAATTTAAAACACTCGCTTGTACTTAAAACACCAGGAATTAATGAATTACGATATGAAAATGTCGAGAGGATCATATACATTTTTATTATCATAATTCTAAACTATTAATCTCGCTTTTCTTCACTTGCTCGACTTGCTTTTTATTATTTATGAACGCAATTAATCCAGTTTTGCGCAAGTTAATTTTATTCTTAATGCAACTATGACACTCATAAAAACAAAGTGCGGCATTATTCTTTATTAAAGTTGCTACTCTGCTCGCTTACTTATTTATTTTTGCAACTTAGTTAATTCCTTGCGGAATTGCGCTTATTACGGAATAAAGTTGACGATAATAACGCAGCGAACGAAACAACCGCCGCTGCGTTGCATTATATCACATGAAATTGAAATAAATACGCAACGAGCGCGCGCGCGTCGCGAAATTGTTTTAATTATCCTCACAATATATCATTAAACATGCGAACAATTCGCTTCAACTTCGCTCTAATGAAGGAAAACAACGCGCCAAACGTGATATCATGACTTGTATCTCACAACTCAACTCAAGTTTCAAACTTTCTTTCTTTTCTTTCCACCACACCATAACCAAGAAAGAACTTTTACTCGACTTATTTGAATGCAAACGAAGCTTATTTTAGCGAATTACAAATGCAAAGTAGCGCTGTTTATAAATAATTTCGGGGATAATAAATTTTATACCAAAAATTCAATTCAAAACTAGTAAAACCTTTCAGAGCAAAATTTATTTTCATCAATATCTCGAAAAGTACTAAAGATATCATCAAAATTACTGAATTTTTCACAAGTCTTACAAAGAAATAAATTGATTTATCGCAAATTTGTTTGACGCATTCTTAACTTGAAGCGATCATGTTAATTTTCAACTTTTAGTTTTAGTTGCATTTTCAAATATTACATAAAAACTTAAATCTCTATCAATTAGAATATAGGAAGCTAAAAATCTGGAGCTCTGCATCACTAATTGAAAAAACAAATTTCTTTGATAAGAAATGTGATCTAATTTCATCAATATCTCGAAAAGTACTAAAGATATCATAAAAATTCCTGAATTTTTCACAAGTCTTACAAAGAAGTAAATTGGTCTATCGCAAATTTGTTAGACGCATTCTTAAGGGGGTATTAATCCTTTTTAAATGAAATTTTATTACTTATTCTTAATTAATGAATAAATGAATGATACCTCCTTGAGGAAGAAAATGAAATTGAATCAACACTTATCAAATGTGCAAGTTGCATATAAATCTGAAACCTAAATTTTCTTATAAAAATACGACGCTTGAAACTAGTTGAAAGTTTCGGGCGGAATTTGGTTGTTGAAAATTGTGAAAACTTGAACGTCACAAGCAAAGTAGAGCGGAGAGAAAAATAATGCTCGTTATGTGAAATCCATCTCACGTAGCGAGCGCATGAGAAAACTTTGATTATAACGAGACTTGTTCGAGACGCCTCTTTGGCTGGTGTGTGCGCGCTCCGCAGCGTGTCTCATCAGAAAACTAAAACTTGTTAAATAACCATCATATGCGCGCGCGCATTGGGGCGCTGCTATTGCTGCTGCTTCCTCGACTAGAGTAGTTTTCCTTTAAGAATTAATACGCGTGCTTAGCGTTTGTATTGCGCCCGCTTCATGTTCACCATCAACCTGCTGGCGGTGTTCACTGCGCCATCGATGATAGCATTACGCGACTAATCCGTGTTTTAATGAATGTTATTAAGTAGCTAACTGTGTATGTTATTAACAAAATACCAGCAGCAGTGCAATGAGTAAGTGCTTTTTCGAGTGGTTTAACGCACCGCACCGTGAAGCGAACTCGGAAGTAATTACTTCGTTAATTGAGAGCTTCCAGAGATTTTTTCAATTTGATTAAAAATATAAATTAAAACACAAAACATCAACGCTTGTAACAAATTAATTGCGCCAAATTCATAGTTTTGCTTAGGTTTTTGTTAGTTTCCTGTTTAAAAAATAATTGTTAAACTTTTTTGCAGATTTACATTGAAGTGATAAATGCGAACGACAACGTCCCATTGAGCGATGCAGCCGTGTACTATGCACGTGTGGAGGAAGATAGTCCCGAGGGAACGCCAGTGGCGCAAATCACCGCCACCGACAAGGACGCCGACCCGCGCCAACGCATCACCTATGCGATCGTCGGCGGCAATCCGGAAGGATTCTTCACCATCAACGCGAACACCGGTGAGTCCGTCTCAACACGCTTTACTCTTGCGCTATTTCTCTTTACTCCTTTATCAACAAACACATCTATCGAATCGAATATCTTTCTTCTCTTCCCTTCTCCGTTGCGTTTTTTTCGATTAAATAATGTCTCCAATCGATCTTCTTGCTACTAAACGCGCCACTCGCAAAAGAAGAAGCAGAAGAAGAGTATTTTGCTTTAAAAAAATGAAAAAGTGAAAAGTGGGGAAAATTTAATGGAAAAATCTATAAACGCACATACGCCCCATCAATATAGAGCCAAGCAGGCAGGCAGGCAGTGTGTGCACGTGTTGGCTAAACAAAACCGGAAAAAGAAATAACACCAACACCACCACCACCCTCAACGAACTGATAAATAACGTTTCATATTTCTTGTTGTGTTTTCTTTGCATACAACTTTTTCCTGTTCGTCTGGCGCGTTTGTTATCACATTTTTATTTAAACTTGCCAATACGTCTAACGTCTTCAATTGTTGACTTAACCTGAACGCAACACAGATGTTGGCAATTCGTGAAGAATCAACATGATGAACAAATTTCATCCTCGGTGCGTTTCCCAATATTTTTACGCGAATCATATCTCTCTGTGCGTTGGCGAGATGAAGAAAGACGGACGTGTTCAATGAGGAAGAAATGCAATTTGCATGGGTTTTCAATCATCTTTCTCTCCTTGCTTGGAGGATAGTTTTGAGTGCTTCCTCTCATCTGCCCGCTTTCTTGCAACGGACGGAAGAAATTTTACGAGGAAACTTGCAACGGCGCGGAAAATGCACGCAGTGTGCTTATTTGCCTTGGTTATTCAATACGCTACTGGCTTCACTGCCGCCACTGCCGCCTTCGCAGCCACCAACAGCCACCCATTTTCAAATTGACTTTTATCGAATTTCATCAAACTTTATTATTTATTAAGACTCTCTTCGACGGCAGCGCGGATTCAAACTATTATATTACCATTAAACCGGCGTTAAACTAATGATAATACTTCACTGGCGGCGCATATGCACAACGAGCAGAACTTTACGAAATTACACAATTTCCAAATTTAGAGCAAGTTGCCGATGAAATTTAATATCTTTCAAATTATTTTCTGCAACTCGTTGTGTTGTTTCAAACTTTGCCAATCTGCGGATTAAATTAATTAAAATTGTTTGCGTGCGTAGTAACAAACGCACGCTTGAACAAATAGACAAAAAATTTTATGAGTTTTTGCTTTAAATGTAACTCTAAAAAAAGGAGAAATAACTATACGGAAATAGTGAGTTTCATATTATTTCCGGGACGTGATTCTATAAATCGTGAGTGTGCGCTTTCTTTAAATATATTTTTATCTAGGAAATGGTCACGCATTCACTACTTTTTGCACGCATATAGAAGAAAATCCTTTTCGCATGTCTTCAATAAATAAATTATGAAACTTTCCACTCGGCTGTTGCGTGGCTTGGGCGAATTTTCAAGTCTTGACGTCTTCTTCTTGACACTTCACGTACAATTGTATCATTTTCTTACTTTTCTTGCACCAATAGGCCAAGTGAAGAAGGGCCATCATCAATAAATAACTAACTCAATTCAAACCAAACTCAAATGCAATATAATGAAAAATAAACTTTGCTGCTCACACACTGGTCGTGTTCGCACTTTGATTAATAACATGTCACGTTGAATTGCTGTCTGCATTTCGTAAATAAAATGCAAAGAAATTGTTGAAAACAAATATCCAGTCTGTGCACTAAATAGCGAACGAAAAGGGGGCGAGGAAAATGCAAGATTAAATGAAAATTTATTTCTATTTCGACGCGCCGTTCAAGAAGAAACATGTCGTTGTTTTTGCACGATGGCAGCGAGCTAGCAATATGACGCTCTTGCACCGAATTCGCGAATAAAATTGAATTAGTCACGTAATTGAATTCGCAAATAGAGCGACGACGACGACGACGAAAGTGCGCGAGAGGCGAGGATTCATTAAGAGAATGATGTGCAACAAACAATTTCAATTTTCACTCGGGATGAACAAAACAAGATTGAAATTGTCTTGCGAATTAAAAGGGTTAATATTAATCTTACTTTGTGCATCGTGAAATAACTTGAATTTCAAGAAAAATGCGTTCAAGTTTGAATTTATTCTCCAATTAAGCCACATCGTAAAATATTCAATCTGGTTTAATTTTCGTCTTGACAAAGTTGAATTTTTAATAAGAGCATCACGTTCAACTCCCTCGCAGTTAGTTACTTTGCGCAAAAGTGAGCTGCAAAGAGCGAACGGAACGCCCGGTGATAAAAACTGAATTTTACACAGTATTTGAATGATTATTCCGTAATTTCGTCCGTGTGCAGAGCGTATTTCCCTCAACTCTTATAAACGCGCATAAAAAGCGCATAAAACAAAAACGCTCAAAGCACAAAGGCACCGTCAGTGTTTCAAGTATCACCAATGAAGCCAAAACAAAGCACGCGAAACCAACACATGTGCTGTATTCGTAGAGGCGGCAAAGTCAAAGGCGATGGCGGCAGTGGCGGCGGTAGTAGGAGCACACCAGTTTATACGTCAAAGTTTTGCACTGCATGTGAGCAGAGAGAAAAGTAGGCGGGCGGGATCAGCGTTTGATTAAATTTTTATATCGAGTTCTAGTAAGTAAATCAATTTTCCGTTTAATACTTTTTTATCATCGGCCAGTAAAAATTGATAATTTATTCTTTTAATATTCATTATTCCCTAAAATCGCAAAATATAGAGGTTGAAAAGGGTAATGGGAGTCACCTAAGCTAGCAATCAACCAAATCAACTATAATTTGAAATAATTATTTATGTTTTCGATATTTCCCGTTAAATCTTGAGATGAAATTTATGGAAAATAAGAAGTAGGCATTTGAGGACGAAGAGAGGACGAAGAAAACTTTAGGGTTGTCCTCTTGTAACTTTATTCAAAACTTTTCTTTTGTGCGACTCGCGCGTATGATGCAGCATGTTGCAATGAATGAAAATTTCCACTTCTTTTACGCGATCCGTGTCCCAAAAACTTGACGAAGAAGAAGAAGAAGAAGAACTTGAAATGTGCGAATGTGTCGGTTCTCTCTTCACTTGCTCGCTGTCAATGGAGGGAAATCAACTTATTGTTGTATCACTAGTCTCACCATTGAATTTTTGTTGAGCTGCTCTTGACTCTTTCGTCTTTTACAACCATCCAACAAACAACAAGAAACGCTCAGGTTTTCTTTATCAAAAAAGCTACACTCTGCACTAGATATTCTTTGTTTCTTTGCCAGGTTTATCCGTAAAGAAACAAGACGCATTTTAAGGGATGAAAAAAAGGTTCGATGTTTAAGAATAATAGGAATAGTGTGCCTGAATAACAAACGGGAGAAAAGTTTGTCGAGTGTTCTTTCGATGGAGTTTTAAAGGGTTTTCTACGGGTTTATAACTTATTTAATTGTTGCTGACCTTTTAACGAATGCTAAAACACAGTAGGTACGTGAATAACGAATGCGTGTGGTTGGAAATAATAAGAGGGTGCATTTCATAATGCTAGAAAAATACGGTGATTTGCATTTAAGAATGAGATTCAAAAGTTTTCTTTATTCATTTTATCATCGTGTTGAATTTCTTGTCCGAGTTCCTCCACTTTTCTTCTTCAAGTTTGTAAACTGAGAAACTGATGTTACAATTCTCCAAACCCTTTTTAACTCTTTTGCGAGCACGAGACCAGCACAATCAAATTCAGTTCTATCCGCTCTTTTATATTTTCCATTTCTTGCGCTTTCCAGAAAAATGTAATTTAAATTGCATTGAATTTTAAATCAATCCGATGCATATTCAAACGCATTTCTTGGAAATAATATTCTCGTTTAAGCGCCGAGAAAGCAAGCAACACAAAGAAGAAGAAAGTCCTGAAATCAATAAATAATAACGTTCATGATCGAAAACTATCAAGCGCATGAAAATTGTGCTAATTTTCCATATGCACGTATGCAAAACTCTCGAACGGCCGGAAATTAACGTCAATTTCAAGCACGTACAACTTTTGCAAATAAATGTAGCTACTAAAGAAGAGAGAGTTCGATCGCGTTGCGTCCGACATTTATGAAAGTTGCAGGTGTAATTTTCCGGCGAGGAAAATTCGCCGGAAAATTGCATAATGAAAGAAAGTCGAACAACAACACGAGTTGGTTGGTTGGTTATTCGTTCGTGCACAACCCAATTTCACATTCATACAAAAATATTTCGGTTTTGTTTGCGTTCACGAGATGGGCGAAATGCATTAATTTCCGCGAATGTGCGCACGCACCACGTTGTCGATAAATATCAGCACGGAGGGAAAAATATGTCCCCGAAAGCCGCATAACTCATTTAGGTTCGTTAGTCGTTTGCTGCGTACAGTTGGGATGTTTTGATGATATGATGGCAATGCAGATGGTAATTCCAATGATGATCACACACACATCCACACTTACTTGTAGGTACATACTGCTGCTAGCAGCCATGCAAATCATGAGAGTGCTTGTGTGTGTGTTCAGCAAATTCCGGAAAACGCAGATAAAATAAAGCGTTCATTATCAACGGTGCAATAATTCAAATACTAATTAAGCGCGCGTCTCTCATTCGACACACATTCTACGTGTGTTGCCTACTATATCACCAAAAATCCAACGGCGTATTTGCATTCCTCTTCCGTGTTCATTCTCCGTATCATTCTTCAAAACCGGATTACTTTTTGATATTTATAAGCATCCAAGTGCAGAAAGCCATTGTGCTTCTTGAACAATTGATCTGGTGTCTTGAACATCTTCATGTTCCTCTTCGTCCTCTTGCGTTCCCAAATGGAGCATGGCCTTAGCAATAATCGTAAACCAGCGGCAGCAGCGAAGGAATAAAAGGATAAAAACTCGCTCTAGCGCGTGCGCACTCGTAATACGAGCAAATCGTTCCTGTTTTTCCTTGATCTCTTCTTATTTTGTTTTAGTTTTTGTCCTGCTTTACAAGTCCTCCATCGTCCAGCAGTATTTTTATTTTTATCAAACTCCAACGCAGAAAGA
The DNA here is from genome assembly GCA_963978815.1 of Aleochara curtula. Taxonomy (NCBI): domain Eukaryota; kingdom Metazoa; phylum Arthropoda; class Insecta; order Coleoptera; family Staphylinidae; genus Aleochara; species Aleochara curtula. The sequence continues at coordinate 7,704,522 of OZ022221.1, read as the reverse complement.
GAGAAAGAAAGCAAAGAGTAACATTTGAAAGTAACAAGTAAACTCAACTTCTTCAACTATTGTTTCGTTTCTGTCACTCTCGCAGCTTAGCATGCTTTATTCTTCTTCGTAGTCGCACCACCACACAGTGGCACACGCGAATAGTTTAGTTTAGGTTGGCATTTAGTCGTCGTCTTCGTCATTGTGCAAGTTTCTCCAACAGTAGCAGTTGTTGTGTGTTTCGCTATTTCAGTTGTATTTTCAGCGCTTACAAAGTCGTGACTCAAAACAATCGTGGTTTGCAGCGATATTTGTTGCGTTTCCTTCTTTATTTCTTTATTTCGTTGCTCGTTTGTGAGTTCACTTGACAAGTGAGTCAGAGGAAGAGAAAATACAACACGTTTGGAGTGAAGGATGCGGATGTTGGTGGAGAACTAAGCAAGTGACATTGCCAACGCTGGCAACACTGGATTGTAACAGATCCAATAAGGGATGCTTAAACCCTCCGGATTATTTAATTCATTCGGTTTAACTCTCCATCTCTAAGCACGTTCAATAAATTTTCTCCACACGTTTCCCCCTGCGGTTTTCACGAACAATTTCTTTCTGTACTTTTAATTTTCCAATTCATTGTATTTTCTTTTATTTCATTCCGCAAATTGGACTTTGATATGAATTTATTATTACTTTATTCTTTATTGTTCGGTTGGCTGATTGATTGATTGATTGATTGATTTATGTTTCAGGAAATATTACAACAACCGTACGACGCTTGGATCGAGAAACACAAGATGAACACATACTCGAGGTAAGGAAATTCATCTTTCTTATCTCTTTCTTCCATCTTCGCCTCGCGTTTTCCTTCCGGTATTTTTCATATTTCATAAGCGCGTATATCCGCAAACTTGTCTTTTGCCAAGTTTTAACTCGTGCATTTATTTCTCGCGCACACAAGAAAACATAAAAGGCATGCGAACGAAAAGCAAAAGAATTTGAAATTCTGAAAAAGTTGGGATGAAATTTGCAGCGAACACATTTGTACTTCTTAAGTAGTAAGCAGAACATATTTTTTAAGTCGCGACAGATAAATCTAGCCGAAGAAAAAGCATTGTACGGATAAGAAGAAGACGGACAAGAATTAAAACATGTGTGTAAGGAGGCAGGACGAATGCTAAGGGTAAATTGTAACTTCTTTTCCTTTACTATTCCGTTTCTGTGCAAACAAGTGGAGCACATGACGAAATATAACGCGAAGAAGAAATGGACGAACAAGAAAAACTTGCGCGACGCGAAAAAAACTTTTGCATTTGGAGCGGAATAACCCACACACTTTTTTTTGTTGGTCTTCCTAAGGATTTCTTCGTGCGCCTCCTTAGAGTGCAGGAGAAGCACACGACGACGAAGACGAAGAAATGCGCTGAATACAAATGAAAAATTACATATTTTTTCGGCATTTTTCACTCACGCATTCATTCATATTCACTCAGACGAATGACCTCTTTGCATACCAACAAAAAAACACCCTATTCTATACACACTTGAGAAAAATAAGCCTTATTTTATCCGATTTAATAGCTCGCTAAATTTTCGCACATTCGCATTTGCATTTCGGATTTTTTCCTGTTTTTCCCAGAACAAAAAGATAGACGCGCGCGCGACGTAAAAACGTGCGTTGAAATTAAAATCAACGCACACGAGAATTGGCGCGCCGGAAAAATTGAAATTCGTTCATTACGAGGAGCGGGCGCGTCCAATTTCGATAATCGAATTGCACGCGCGTGCGTGCACGTTGTCGGAAATTCTTTTCCTCCTCTGTTTCCGGCTACCACGCACAAAAGCCTTTTGGCGAGCATGAACCGGAGCGAATGCGTAAAATCACAAACTGAAATTCCAATAAACACGACTCACATTACAATTAAACAACAATAAATCAACGCGTGTGTAATTATTGCTTGTTACTTTGTTGGCGTATTGATGAGAATTGCTGCGCTTTTATTTTAATGAACCATCACGTCACAATTCCGACTTAATTATTTCGTTTCTCTCATTTCTAAATTTCTCTATTTATTGTTTTAAGAAAGCATAACTTTAATTAAATTACCTCGTTTTCTTTTTATTCATCTTAATTTCTCTCTTGTATTTTCAAGAACTCCTGAATAGTATACAATCCCACGTTTCCACATTGCTTTGCCGCCCCACGCACAAAGACTTCTTTCTTCCTTTACCCATCCCGACCTTACAAAACCAGAGGCAATGAGCGGCGCTTGATGGTTAACTTATTAAAACCGAAAATTCCTCGTGTTCGTTGCTGCAAATTTAGTCGAACTAAAATTATCCCCAACTTAATTCCGGGTGTCTTTTTACATCCCCAGAAAAGGTAGAATAAAGGAGGGATGCGCACGCGGCTCGAGAATAGAGTGAAAAAGTGAAGGCTAGAAATAAAATATGCTCGACGACAAATTTTTCGTGAGGGGTAGCTAGAATATTTTATCTCGCTGATAATTTATAACCCGTCGTATTCCCTCGACTGACTTGATTAACTCGCTTACTTTTCCGTTCCGTTCCTCTCTTCCTGCCCGCCTGCCTCTAACGCGCGCCCGCAGGAGAACACTTGATTACTTCCCCATGGAGATTAAATGAATATTAATTATTCGAAAAATAATACGTGCGCTCGTTTTGATTTCGCGCACATCATGCAATCGCGCGGTTTCATTTTGAACTTGTTGAACTTATTACGAGCCATTTCACTTCGTCGTCGTCATGTTCAAGGGTAGCGCAAACAAACAACGTAAACAAAACATCACAAAATGGCGCGCATAAAACTCCTCCTTTGCATTGTTGTTTTATTATGTAATAGAACGCTTTTGTTTTGCGCTGCTTATTAACACAAACTGAACCCCCTGAACACCGCATCTTCTTTCCTCTTCGTTTCGCTGGAAACGTAAAGGCGCGCTTTGAATAGAAATAGAAGAAGAAGAAGCAGCAGCAGCAGCAGGAGCGTACACATAAATTAGACATTTTATACGCGCCGCCAGACTGTGTTTACGGCTTATTCACGCCTGTGTGATTTTAAATTCGCCGCGTCGAGATTTAATTAGCCTAAAACATGAGTAGGATAACATTTTTGCTACGCCGAGGGAGGGAAAACCAAGTGTGCTGGCGGCAGATGAGTTAAACGACTGCAGTATTAATGAAATCACTAGCAGAGAGAAAACGCCGTGCGGAATACTTTGCAGCATTTGTGGCCGTGCATTATCGAATTTTATTTCATCTTACGTGTTGCAGGTGCACATCTCCGACAACGGGACGCCGCCCCTGCATTCGACGACGCGCGTCGTCGTCCAGGTGGCGGATGCGAACGATAACGCGCCTGAATTTGAGCAAACTTTCTACAAGGTACAAATTCCCGTAACGACCGCAGCATTCCTGCAAAACGACCAGGAGGAGCTGCATCACCACCACCAGCAGCTCAGTAATGAAGAAGAACTGTCCGACTCCCTTCAGGTAATTACCAAAGTGCATACTATGTTGTAATAATGCATAAAACTTTTTAATGGTGTGCTAAAATATTTAGACAAATGCTTTTTCTTCCTGTAATATTTAGAACGATGGACCAGGATTTGATGATTTCGATGGCGCAGACACAGCTAATAATGACGACTGGGAGAGATTTGAGCCATCAGAATTGGAAGGACTAGATCGTGTTGTACGCGTAAGTAATTCATAATTTATTGTCCTTCCAACTTTGCGTGCAATTTGCGCTGTATTGAAATCAAAGACGACAAAAGTTTTAAGTTGTTGTTGCGTCGTCTAAATATATTCTACGATTATGGGTGCACTTGAGTACTTAACTCCAGCTCGACATGGGCCAGCTAAGTCGTAATTTATAACTGCGGTGTGGTGCATCTCGTGGATTATTTTAAATCATTATTCAATTACGTGGCGAAGTTGAAAGTGCCTTGATGGATAATCCGAGCGAGCGCTGCGCTTCTTGTGGTGTTGTTGGAGCAGAACACTGCCAGGCATAACAAGTATTCGCATTCGCAACACACGAAGTCGTTGTTCTTCCATGTATTGTATAAGTTTATATAGTTGTCGCAAGCCGCAAAATTACGCAGCAGACTTCCAAACAGCATGCGGGTTTGAGGAAACTTGGCCAGCCAGCCACTCTTAGCACTCCAGCCGTCTGTTTGAGGAGACTGAAACAACTTTAATACTGGATATAATTGACATCGGCCTTTCTTGCGCGGCGGCTGTGCGCGTGCTCTTCTTAGTTATAAATTGGCGAGCGATGCAGTAATTGTACGACTGCACGGTATATCAACTGGATCATTTTCAACAACGCGCAATAGCACCAGCCTCTCTGGTGTGTGATGCTTTTCTTAGTTTCGTTTCGGATGTATTTCACCCAATTGCGCGTCGAGAGGAGAGAACTATTCGAAAACAAAACAAATAAACCGATTACTAAGGCGCCGTCCGTGTCGTCGTGCAATGAAAGCCCACCGAAACTATAAATCCCAACACATAATTCACTTGCCATAGAGGCAAGTTTCGCACACTAGCTGAATTTCCGAAAATGACATTAGAACAATTGCATTTCTCGGTTTGTGCAGCGTGGCCTATCGTGGTCGAACATTCATCTGCATTTCAACTCTTCTCCTGTCTGCTGTGTGCTTCTTGTATTGGGTGGTTTGGCCGACTAGTTCAACGGGGTGGCCAATTTAATTAAAGTGGCTGAAGCTACTGTGCTTGCTGGCCTCGGCTCTTTTTGTCTGCCAACTTAAATTGATCATATCGCTATCCCCTCTCTCTCTCTGCTTGTCATTGCGCGTTTCGACATTAATCTCTAAAGTTATTGCATCTTGTCTTCTGTTCCTCATATAGGTGCTGGCGTTCGATAAAGATATTGGCAGCAATGGGGAAATTCAATATAGCATTAAATCCGGACGTGGAAAGACCATGTTTAAAGTGCATAATGCCACTGGAATGGTTTTTGCTAGCAGGGGTATACGTCCAGGAGAGGAATACGAGTTACATGTAAGACCACATTAGTCTATTGCTGGCAGGGTAATTTTATTTTGTGTTTCGTTGGCCTTTTGAAGATTCGTGCGACTGACGGCGGCGGAAAAAGTAGTACTTGCCGCATTGCAGTGAATGTTATTCCTGCACCAACGACCTCCAAGCACCCACCTGTAATTCGTGCGCAGACACAAAGTGTTCAAGTGACCGAAAGCGACGAAGTGGGTTTCCTCGTCGGACTGATGCAGGCGCAGGACGAGGATAACGACACGTTGTATTATGACATTGTCGGCGGTGATCCACGCAACGAGTTTTATATCAGCAGAGACAGCGGCAATCTGCTGCTCGCGAAGCAATTAGATTATGAGGCGCAAAGCGAATACACGCTGAACATTAGCGTCTCGGATGCAGTGCATACGGTGTATGGCACGTTTAAGGTGGCCGTGCTCGACATAAACGATAACATGCCCGAGTTCTCGACGAATTTATACAAGGTGGAGATTTCCGAGGCGGTGGCTGTAGGCACTGAGATTCTACGTCTTAAAGCCAGCGATAAAGATAGGAATGGAAAGCTCATCTACACGCTGCACGCGGCACGAAACAATGTCTCGTTGTATGCGTTCAGCGTCGATTCAATCAGCGGCGCAATCACGCTCGCTGACGGCCTCGATCGCGAAACGCTCGCGGATCACCTGCTGACAGTGATGGTGCGCGACAGTGGCACGCCGGCGAAGAGAAACTACGCACGAGTGCTGATTATCGTACACGATCAGAACGATCACATGCCGCAATTCTCCGAGCAGATTCTTGTTGGTAAAGTGTACGAGTCGGCGGCGGTTGGGAGCGCCGTATTGCGCGCTTTTACGGTCGACCACGATAAGGGTGAGAATGCGCGCGTAACGTACTCGATCACGTCGGGCAACGTGGGCAACGTCTTCAGCATCGATCCGGACGTGGGGATCATTCGCGTCGCACGCGAGCTGGATTTATCCACGGCGACCGAGTACACGCTGTACATCAAAGCGACGGATCACGGGCAGCCGCCGCTCGCCTCCACTGTGCCGGCGCACATAATGCTCACGATGGCGGATAACGCGCCGCCGAGGTTCGTCGAGAAAGAAGTGGCGGCAGAGATTTACGAGAATAAGCCGCTTGGCAGCTATGTGGCGCATTTGAACGTGCGGAGCACATCCTCGCTGCAGTACGAAATTATCGAGGGTAACATTGGTGAGACATTCCTGATCAGCCCGTCTACGGGGGTGATTATCACACAGAAGCAGTTGGACTACGAGACGACCAAATTTTATAATCTCACTGTAGTCGCCGTTAATATGGTGAGTTCATGCGCGTTGCGTTCGTGAAACTTTTGTTTTAATTATGTAATGGTCTTATTTATTAATAGGCAAGCGCTTCAGCAACTTGCAACGTCATTGTTCATATTTTGGACAAGAACGACAACGCGCCGCAATTCCTTCAGGCAGTCTACACCGGAATTATTCCAGAGTCAGCGCCAATCAGCTCATTAATATTAACGAATACAAGCGAACCGCTCGTTATCAAAGCAACGGATGCTGATTCCGAAACGAATGCGCTTCTCCATTACGATATCGTCGAGATCCTTCCGCGGCAATACTTCCACATCGATGCGAACACTGGTGCGATTCGCACGATTCGCCTGCTAGACTACGAAACCTTCCAGACGTTCACATTCCACGTGCAGGTCTCCGATAAGGGTAAGCCGCGCCTCTCTTCCGAGACGACGGCGCGTGTCGACATCATCATCAAGGATGTTAATGACTGTCCGCCCAAGTTTGAGCACTCCCTTTACAATGTTACGCTTCTGCTGCCCACATATAAAAACGTTGCGGTCCTGCAGCTCAATGCCACCGACACAGACAGTCCGCAAAATTCGAATTTGCGATTCGATATACTGGACGGCAATAAACAGGGTATTTTTGCAATTAATTCTAAATCCGGGCTCATCACTGTGTTGGATCCGGATAACATGAAGTCCACACATAAACTGCAAGTGCGCGTATCTGATGGAAAGTTTTCGAGTGTTGCTAAAGTGTACATTCGCGTAGAGCAGTCCGAGAATTCCGGACTCATATTCCAAAAGCCCAGCTACGAAGGCAGTATCATGGAGAACACGACCAAGCCGACCACCGTATGCGTGGTCAACGTATTGGGCAGCGCACTCAACGAGCATCTCGAGTTTCGTATACTCAACCCGACCGACATGTTCAAGATTGGTCTCACCTCGGGTGTCATTCAAACGACTGGCGTCCGCTTCGACCGCGAAACTAAGGAACACTATGCACTCATTGTGGAGGCACGCAGTGTCACCCCGGATCGAGAGCGGCCACGCGTCGCCCACGTTATTGTTAACGTCACCATTCTGGATCAGAATGATAATTGTCCAATGTTTGTCAATTTACCGTATTACGGTGTCGTGTCTGTTGACGACCAGAAGGGTAGTGTCATCGGCAAAGTACACGCCATCGACATGGACAGCAGCGAAAACGGTGAGGTGCGTTACGAACTGATCAAAGGCCATGGAGAGCTGTTCAAAGTGCAGCGGGAGACGGGGGACATTGTGATTAAGCAGAGCCTCGAAGGACACAATCGCGAGTACGAGCTACAGATTGCAGCGTACGATAAAGGTATATTAGTAGGAGGACTTTAATTAGTACAATGTTGTGGTGTATGACCTTTAATGTATGTTGCAGGCATGACGCCTTGCCGAACTGACGTGACCGTCCACGTTAAAGTGATCGATCGCTCGATGCCCGTCTTCAAGAAGCAATTCTATTCCGAGTCGATACCAGAGAACTTTGAGCTGCATTCCTCGCTACCGCTCTCCGTCCAGGCGGAGTCCCCGCTCGGCCGTAAATTAATCTACAGCATCGTCAAGGGTAACGAACTGGAGGAGTTTGCTCTCGACTTTAATACCGGTAAGTGTGTTACATTTTAATACCTTTGTTGTCGAATATCGCTAGTGGAAATCAACGCTGATTCGCTGAAGCTATACGTGACTTGTACAAATATTGTGTTGCTACACCAGCAGATTTTGAAGAGTGTTTAAACGAAGCGCCCGAAATGAAATCCTCGTACAAAACAATCAGGGAATTCCTGAACGAATTGTTGTCGCCTCATTTTACTTCTTCTTTGAGTCACAGTCGGCCAGGTATTCGCGTGATTTGATATTAACAAAATAAGCGGAAATAATTTCACTTGTTTCCTGTTTTCTTCGGTGTGTGGGTTTTGATTTAATATATCCCCTGATAGCATGATACTCGTATTTAGGTATTCAATAATATAAATCCCCCTCAAATTTAGCTATTGAGATTAATAATCATTTTGAAACTGTGAAACTTGTAATTGTATAATAATAATTAACCAGAGACCCTTTACTTTTCACAGCTCCAGACAGTAACAATGGTCCTTGTGAGTATTTTAATTTACAGAATAAGTTGTGCTTCAATTTTATTTTTGGCTTTGACTACGTGTAATTAACAACATGCCTAAACGTCGCTTAATTTTTGTTTGTTCCAAGTTAATTCTTGCATGCATGGTGCTTTTATTTGTGTTTGGCTTCCTTATTCCTGTACGCGAAGAAGGACCTAGAGCTGTGTGCGTTTAATACGACTTGTGTTTGCTTCGCCTGCGCGCTCGCGCTACTGCTCCCCTAGCTAAACACTTGAATGTAATGCTTTCTCTCGCCAGGTGTAATTTCCGTTGTTGACGAATTGGATTACGAGGAGCAACAGCAGTACGAACTGATCGTGCGCGCCACCGACTCGGTGTCGGGTGTCTATGCGGAAGTGCCCGTCTCCGTACTCCTTCAGGATGTGAACGACTCACCGCCCGAGTTCACACAGGAGAGCTACAACGTCTCCGTCTCGGAGGCGGTGCCATTTGGCACACCGATACTCACTGTGGTCGCAAACGACAACGATACGGGCATTAATCAGAAAATTGTCTATTCAATAAAACGCGACTCGCACAATAGTACAGATCTATTTTACATCGATAAGAATGAAGGAACCATCTTTCTGAAACAGGCGCTCGATCATGAAACGGCGAAAAGTCATCATTTCGTTGTTGTAGCTGCTGATCAAGGTGTACCAAGTTTAAGCAGCACCGCACATGTGTGGTTACAAGGTAAATTACTCGTCTTATTGGAAATTTAATGTTCGCTTATTGATTATAATTCTCTCTGTTCGCGGCGCAGTTTTGGATATGAACGATAATCCGCCAAAGTTTGAACAACCATCGTACTTCTGCGGCGTTTCCGTGCATGCGAAACGCGATCAGTTTGTAACAATTGTCACAGCGAGTGACGCTGATTCAGTTGATCAAACACATTTACGTTACACGATCGTTGCCGGCAATGAGCAACAAACATTTAGCATGGATCCGGACACCGGCATCATAACGCTAACGAATCTCGCAAACTTCGGCGAGCAGAAGCACACGATTTTGAATGTGAGTGTGTCCGATGGCGTTTACACGAATTTCGCACGCGTCAAAGTTGAATTGCTACCTGCTAATTTGCATTCGCCAACGTTTGCCGACGTAATTATGAATGTGCAAGTGATGGAGAACAAACCGGCAAACACATTCGTCGTCGAAGTGAAGGCGACCGATGAAGATTTCGGCGACTACGGTGCGCTCACCTATAGCATTCATTCGGACATGCTCAGCGAAACGTTTGCTATCGATAAGACGAGCGGTCGCATCACGACGAAGGCGCGCCTGGATAGAGAGAAACAGCGCAGTTATGAATTACCCGTGATGGCAACGGATGGCGGAGGACGAAGTGGATTCCTCACAGTACGCGTTAACGTCCTGGATGAAAACGATAATGCGCCGAAATTCCATTTGCGCGAATATAAGGGCAGCATACAGGCGAATTATAATCAGGGAACGCCGTTCATACGAGTGCGCGCCACTGATCCTGACGAGGGTGCAGCAGCAAAAATTGTTTATTCCATTTATGAGGACAAATCATCCGGCGTAACAGACATTTTTGCAATCAATCCAAAGGATGGAGGAATCGCTCTTATTAAAAATGCAGCCAAATATGGTATGATGCAAAACCATTCGATTTGCAGTTAGTGTTTGTAACTTTTAAATCTTGATTTTATAGAAGGACAAGTTTTCCAATTTTTCTTACGCGCTACTGATAGAGGTGAACCGAAACGCCATTCGGATGTGCCCGTCAACATACTAATTATGGGACCAAAAGACCGACCGCCAATCTTTGAGCGGAAGGATGATAAGTTTTTCTTCTCGGAAAATTCCCACACAGGTAAAATGTCCTTCAATTAATACGCATTGAGACGCTACTTGAACTTTCGCGTTTGTATGTATTGCAGGCACGGTAATCACACGCTTGAAGATGGTCTCGAACGTGTCGGTGACGTACAAAATTATTTCCGGTTCCGAAGACGAGCCGCAATTCATCGTTAATAACCAGGGACAAGTTGCGCTCGCACGTCCGCTGGACTTTGAGTCGCAAGTATCCCACTTGATTGGAATACTCGCCGAAACGGATTCGAGTCCGCCGTTGACCGCGCTCGACGAAATTACGGTCCAAGTCCTGGACGAGAACGACCATTCGCCGCAGTTTGAAAGTAATCCATACATACTAAATCTCGCCGAGAACGTGGACGAGGGAACTTCAATACTAAAGGGTAAGGAAGGATACGACTGAGTCAGCCGAACGAACGAGCGACCGAATGAATGGTGATTGTAACATTTTGTTTCAGTAATTGCGCACGATAAAGATCAGGGCAGCAATGGCGAAGTCCGCTACAGTTTCGGCAGTGACTCTGGTGAAGCGATGAACGTGTTTACCATTGACTCGTTTACCGGCTGGATATCGACGCTGGTGCGGCTGGACAAGGAGACAAAGCCCGAATACAAATTTCACATTAGTGCGACGGATAATGGTAGTCCCAAGTATTCAGCGCATACGTCCGTCATCATTCGTCTCAAGGACTACAACGACAGCCCGCCACAATTCCGCAAGGCGCACTATCAGGCGGCCGTCAACGAGGACGCACTTCCCGGCACCGTTGTTCTCTCGCTCGAAATTACCGACGCCGATAGTGATCTCAATACACCCGTCGAGTATTACATCACCGATGGGGATCCCGGCTCCCACTTTCAAATTCGACAAACGGGTGAGTTGTACGTCGTCAAAGAACTCGATCGCGAAACGGTAGCCAAATACGATCTACGCATCGTTGTCACTGATGGTCTATTCACCGACACGACGCGCGTCTCCATCAAGATTCTTGATGCGAACGACAATCCGCCGTATTGTCTCATGTACCGCTACCGGCAGATACTTAGTGAAGGCATTCTGCCGGGTTCACTTGTTCTCAATGTGCTCGCAAATGACATCGATGACCAGGAGCACTCCAAACTGCGCTACATCCTCACCGGCGACGGCTCGGACAGTTTCTCCCTCGATAAGGATACGGGCTATCTTAAAACCATCACGCATCTCGATCGCGAAAAGCAGAACAAGTATGTGCTAACAGCACACGTGCAAGACAAAGAGCACCCAGAATGGGAGTGCTCCTCACAGATCGAATTGCTCATATCTGATCTTAATGACAATGCACCCAAGTTTTCCTTGCCATACTACTCGGTCAGTCTGGCCGAAGATGTGGAGGTCGGTACTCTGGTCACCAAGGTCCACGCTACAGATGCGGACATCGGCATCAACCGCAAAGTGAAATACTCCTTTATCGATTCGTTTAATAATCACTTCAAGATCGCCCCAGATAGTGGTATTATCACCCTGGCGAAACCGCTCGATAGGGAGTTAAAAGCGCTGTATAATTTGACGGTACAGGCGATCGATCAAGGCACGCCACAACAATCGAGCGTTACATCGCTGATCATCAATGTGCAGGACATCAATGATAATCCGCCCGAGTTCGCTTCCAAGTACTACTTTGCAGTCGTTCCGGAAATCGATGCGATCGGAACGGAAGTTGCGCGGGTCCTAGCAACGTCCAAGGATACGGGCGTTAATGCAGACATTTATTATTCGATTATCGGCGGCAACGAGCATAAGAAGTTTGCAATTGATAACAAGTCGGCCGTCATTACAATCGCAGAGATGTTGGACTATGAACGTGCTCGCGACTATTTCCTTACTATCCAGGCGATCGATGGCGGTACGCCGCCCTTGAGTAATGTCGCCACGGTGAACATTAGCGTGACCGATTGCAATGACAATGCGCCGATCTTCGGGCAGAGTGGATATAGTGCACGAATTCGCGAAGACGCTCAAATCGGGGACAAAATATTGCAGGTCACTGCCACAGACCTTGACAGCGACGAGAACGGACGTGTTGAATTCAATATCCTTAAGGGAGATCACTTGGAGCAATTCAGCATTGATCCACAGACGGGCTACATTGCGGTAGCGAAGGCATTGGATCGCGAATCAATATCTACATATGTATTAGAGATTCTGGCGAAGGATAACGGGGTGCCTGTGCTTTCGCGCCAGGTGAACGTCAACATCGAGATTTCCGATGCGAATGACAACCCGCCAATGTTTTCACAGACGAATTACTCATGCGTGGTGCAAGAGGATAAACCAATCGGTTATCCGATTATAAAATTCCTGATAACAGATAACGATACCGAACCGAACACAAAGCCTTACACGTACGACTTCCTTTCCGGCAACGAAGGAAATATCTTCAGGCTAGAGCAGGATGGCATCTTGCGCACTGCAACGCGTTTCAATCACAAGATTAAAGACACATACTTGCTGCAAATCCGCGTATTTGATAACGGATCACCGCCGCTGTATTCAGACGCATGGGTGGTCGTGAAGGTGATTGAAGAGTCACAATACCCGCCGATCATTACACCTCTGGAAATCAACATCAATTCCTATTTAGATGAATACCCTGGTGGCGTGATAGGCAAGGTGCATGCTAACGACCAGGACAAATACGACTTTCTCACATATTCACTCTCACCCACAATGGGCATTAATTATCCCACGCAAGAGTATTTCAAAATAGACCGTACAAATGGTACGCTCACAGCGCTCCCACGTCTGGACATTGGTGATTATCGCCTAAACGTATCCGTAACGGATGGCAAATATTACGCGCATACTATTGTCAAGATCAACGTGGACATGCTTACGGAAGAAATGCTTTACAATGCAATTGCTATACGCTTCCGGGAGCTCAGTCCTGAAACGTTTGTACTCAGCCACCGGAAGGGCTTTGTACGCGCTGTGCGCAACACGATGAATTCGAAGCTAAAAGACATTATTATTATAAGCGTGCAACCGGCGAGCGATGATCGCACGTTGGTGGTCACTGCTGATGCGCACCGCGCAAAACGGCACTTGCTCGTGGAGCGCGACTTGGACGTCTTATTTACGGTGCGGAAACCGGATCAGGGCTTCTACACTGCGGAAGAGCTGCGCAAAGCCATGAACGATCATCTCGGCGAACTAGAAGAATCTGCAAAACTTATTGTCGAAGAGATTGTGCGTCTCAAATGCACAAACAACTATTGCATGCACGGTGAATGTCAGGATCATTACGTTCTCGACACACAAAAGATAAAACCAATTGCAACTGAAATCACCAGTTTTGTATCAGCCTTACATGAACAACGATTGGAATGCATTTGTAACTTAGGTAATGTTTGAGATAAATGTTTTGTTTAACGCTTTATGTAATTTAATGTGTTTGGTCTCTTTAAGGATATGGAGGCGATACCTGTGACACAATTGTTAATGAATGCGCGCGGGAACCATGCCCATCGTATAAAATCTGCATTCCTGATGCGTCCCCGCAGCAATACTCGTGCCAATGCTCGCCGGGCTACGCAGGTGCAACTTGCGAAGTGGACATTTCAAATTGCCATGATGAATCTTGCTACATCGCACGCAATCCGATTAGTTTCAGCGGAAAAAGCTACTCGCAGTATAAAATAATCAATAAAAAATCGATTGAGGATCAGTTAAGCCTCAGCCTTCGGATACGCACCGTTCAGCCGACCGGAAACCTAATGTACGCTACCGGAAAAGTGGATTACAACATCTTGGAGATTGTAAACGGCGCCGTACAGTATCGCTTCGAATTGGGAAGCGGCGAGGGAGTGGTGCGTGTCAGCGCATCGAACATCTATGTATCAGATGGTAAGTGGCACGAAATCAGATTAGAACGCGAAAAGAACAGCGCCCGTCTCACCGTTGATGGGATACACACGGCGCAAGGATCCGCACCGGGCGTAAGCGATATACTCAATTTGCAAGGCGATCAAATATATCTGGGTGCAGAAGTGCATCGACATCCCACAATCATTGGATTTGAAGATGTGCAGCGCGGTTTTTCGGGATGCATGGATGATGTGCGCATATCACGCGTCTCGGTGCCACTCCATACGAGCGGTGACAACAGCGTGGCTGTGTTGAAACGCTTCGCTAATGTAGAATTTAGCTGCGACGCGATGACCGTCCTAACACCACTCGGTGCCTGCGGCTCGCAACCGTGTATGAACGGCGGCACTTGCAAGGATGGTGACAAGGGAGATTATGAATGCATCTGCCATGAGAGATACAAGGGTAGATTATGCGAACTGGACACAAATCCGTGCGCATCAGCACCATGTTTGTACGGCGGCAAGTGCATATCTAAGCTGGGCGACTACACCTGCGATTGTTTGTTTTCTATGTCTGGCAAGCGATGCGAATACGGACGCTATTGTCATCCAAATCCATGCAAGAATGGAGGTGTGTGTGAAGAAGGCGATGATGGCCCATTGTGCAAATGTCGCGCATTCACCGGCGAGCACTGCGAGTTTGACTTGGACGAATGTCTATCGGCGCCGTGTCTGAATGGTGGGCAGTGCATTAATGAGTTGGGCTCATTTAGGTGCATATGCCCCCAAAATACAACGGGGTCTCATTGCGGTAACCCAATGCAATCGACAACATTACTTATCTCTCCGCATCTTAACATCACGATGGAAGAACTTATCATGTTCGGCATTGGAGTGATTGCCGTTATTATCTTGACCACATCTTTGTGTATTTGCTGCTGGCTCTGTCGGCGCAAACGTAACGCCAGACATCGGGATGAACCCACGAAGAACACGATGCTGAATTCCAATCGCAACGATCATACTGATGTTAAGCGCGGATCAAAGATGAGCAACTTGGAAATGAACCATCAGCATCAGCGCGAAGCGGCAGGTGTTCGACCACTCTCATTCACACCTAGTTCAAATGATCCTTATCCTAATTGCACGCCCGTGTACAACAACTTGGACACGCTTCGGAGCTACGGCAGTGCCGGCGATGAATTAGAGAATTTTCCACCTGACTATGTGAAGAATTTGAACCGCACTACACCGGTGGGAATGGCAAATCATTGTGAGCCCGAGAAGACTACATGGGCTACGCAAATGCATCTCAGCCACACCGCACTCAATGATAAATCGAAAATTAAAAACGGTGAGTTTTTGCATCTTTTTTATTAATATCCAAATGGTATCGTGACAACGAACAAATAAATGCCTTTTGCTTTTTTTAAATGAAAAAAGAATTTAATTAAAAAGGAAAAACTCACATATTGCTTTGCCTCTTTCGAACGCTTGCTTAATTGTAGAGGACTTTGAGGACCTTGTCTAAGTATGAACCTTTTTTAATGTTCTCCCACTTATAATTCTTTTGCGCAAGTATGATTTATTTAACTCTTTGCTTGTAGATCTCAAAATGGACAATATGCAAGATGCGCCCAATCATCATCATCATCATAATCGACATTATAGCGGTCGGGGCGCAATCAATAATAGGAAACACCAGCATGTAACGGACGAAGATTCCGGAAGAAATATCGGAAGTAAGTATAATAGACAAGTAGTTCGAAATGACTTTACCAACGAGTGCGCAGCTTATGCGTGGGACTGTTCAGATTGGGCAAGCCAACCGCTACCAAAGATTACTGAAGTCAACGGCAGCGAGGTGCAAGACTCTTCAAGTTTTCATAGCAATGAAAGCAATGAGTCGAGATGCAATACGACACATCTCCTACATCCGCCCAATCTCGTTGACCAACGTCGCGATATTTCTACCCTTAATGAAGACATTGAATCGGACTATATGCTCGACAGCGACGTGCTGCCTCGGAGTTTGAATGCCTTGGATAGCGGAAATGAAGATTATCGTATCACCACAGGTGAGTTTCATCAATTACGCTTTCTAGATATGTTTATAATATATGTTCAAAACAAATACATGTTAGAGTACCGAAGAAAAAGAAATAATCGCGTGTGGTGGAGGGAAACCGCACTTTAAACAAGATCAAACCATTTATTTGTAAGTCGTGTTTAATAAGAGTGCCTCGTGCGTAACTGAATGACAAAATAACTTGCATTTCCTAACTAACTAACAAGCAGATAATTAGTTGATTAGTCTTTTGAATAATTTCCTAATATTTAGAATAATAATCGGTCTGATACATTTGTTTATTTGTTTTCATTGCAACATGCAGTGCCTTTAATTATTGTTAAATCAAGTAAGTGTTTGAATTAACCGCTCATCACCACACTTACGGTATTGAATTACTATTAACAATATGTATGTGAGCAGATTACTCACGACATCCAAACTCCTATCTGCCGGATCATCGATACAACATTCCAAGCGAAGCAGAGATTGATTGCTTACCAAGTCCTGGGGGAGAGTCCGACGAGATTGAACCGTATGGTTTTCCAAGCAACCGCAATCGACTCAATAACGATGACGACATCGGGTCAATAATAACAACGCTTGGTGGGACCCCTTTGGTTAAAACAGCTGGGGTATTTATGTTATTTAAATTAATTTATGTTGTAGATGAACGACATTCACTTCTTGGCGGATATGAAGGCAGCAATGACGACCTGTCGAATCTGTGTGAAATTGAAGACTCAGAGTGCGAAGCCGAATTAAAGCCGTTGAACTATTCAAAAAGTGTGCAGCAAACATCCGTGTAATTATTATGCGGCGACCAAGTATAAAATAGTAAAATAAGTATGACGTCAAGATAAGCACAACATAGATATTAATCATCATAGTGGAATTGATTTTAAAATATTGACATTATCATAGCTAGGCATATCAAATAAATTCAGCAAGGACTCGACGTTTGCTAGCAGATTAATGTTAACAAAATGACCAACATCCAATTAATTAAAAAACGTCTTGCCACTTGTTTTAAATACACAATTTAGCCAATAATAGATATACATACACGCGTTAAGGATAATAAATATAGACGTACAGTTTTGTAGAATTTGTATATATATTCAAATGAATGAAAAACAACACATTTTAACCAATTGAGACACCGGTCGCGATAGTGGTATTGTTTTTATAAATTTGTTAAAAGCTCAGTTCAATATTTTAAAACATATTCTATGATAATATCAAACGTAGACATCTGTTTAATTATATTTTATAAGGTTGATGATTAGACGAGATAAGTATACAAAATGAAGCCATTACCTAGATTCTAAGTTATGAAAACTGAAATGTGCCTATACACGATAAATTATTACTAATACTACAATGAAGCGGAAACTATTATAACATACTATTTATGTCCACGATTACAAACAGCACTAAGTGAGCGCTTTAAAAGGACTAAGATACATTTAAGTATTCAATTAATGAACTCAAATTATATTGCATTTTGAAATTTTTCATAACAATTACACATAATTGTCTTCAAAGCGATTATGTTGTACACATAAATTAGTTGCTACTATTATTAGGTATTATTTTTATGTAATGTGATAATGTGTTTATTATTCTGATAACCGATTTACTAATTTTCTTCAGTATCTTCCTAATAATGAGCTACTAGTTTAAGTTAGTTGTTATGTACTTTATACATTTGATTAAAAAAATTAAAATATTTTAATAATTCAAAACGAACTATTTGGTATAATTGTCGATATCAATGCGAATGAATTAAGTAGATATCCATTACCAATTAGGGAGCGACGTTAAAATACGTCGTTAAATACGACGTTAAAATAATACAATACTTTGCACATACTTTCAGTCATATTATAGGCAACACATAGTACTTGCAACCACACGCCGCAATTGCTAGTATGCTGATGCTGATTAGCGTTGATAAGTGGATCAGCTGTTGTGCGTGCCGAATGGTCTGTGTTCATTGTTTGTTCGGTTCTAATAAACTTTATTTACTTAATTAATCTAATTAGAGTAAAGTTTTAATCTAATCACGCATATTGTAATCAATAGAATAGAATTTTCAACATATTTTGGACAAATCTGCATTTCTTAAGGTACTTAATTCATTTCAGTATTAGTCACTGAAAAAGGGTCGAGTTTGTTTATTCATTTATTTACAATCTCCATTTCTATTTCAAAGAGTCTTTTAAAATGTAAACACTATTCTTTATTTTGAAGGTATGCCTCAAGTACAGCAGTGAACAAATATGGTTAGTTTGAGTGTCAGCAGGAAACCTTGACTGAAAGAGCTAAAGACCTTCTGATATAAACATCAGAAAATGGGCAGCAAATGGCTGGCAGCTCTCGAGTCAAAATGCTTATGGCACATGGTGGTCTGGCAATAAAGATAACTTGGTAAGTCTTACTTATTGTTCGTATTAAAGGCTTCTTTCAGCTGCTAATAGTAAGTTTTCTATTGCTTTCTTGTTTCATTTTATATTGTATTGTACTTTGATTTCAATGTTGAAAGCTTTCATATGTACTTTACAACTTAAGTTAGCAAAGAAAACAATTCCTTATTTGCAAAAGTGTGTAATGTTTTCAGTTCATCATCAATGACTCCAAATCTATGAGTGCTTGATGCTCAATGACAACATGAGTTGGTCAAAGTTGCCATGAGTTTATATAAAATCGCTAATAAGTTCTCCCAAATCTAAAACAGATAGGAACAAAAAGAAGAGGAATGAGAACAGTATGTACTATTTTATTTTGCTTCAATGGTTCCTAAAAAAATAATTGGTTGTCTTCTTTAATGGCTCATTATACCTGATCTGGACAGAAGAGCTTCTTCAAGCTTGGTGAGTACATAAGTATCCCCATTCATGTTTGTATTTTATCATTTCATTTTAATTCTATTGCATCTGACTTTACAGTTGCTATTGCATGTACTCTTAACAATTTTTTGTTTTCTTTCAGATTATCACTCATGTTAGCTGACCTGTGAATACAATCTGCTTCAAACTTAGCAAGTAGGTACGCATGCACAACCTCATTTTTACTCACATTTCTAGCTTTTATGGTTTAAGTATTATTTAATTTTTGGTTTTCTTATAGGTTGTCACCCACAACAACTAAGTTGATATACTTCAATCTTTGCTCAAATGTAGTGAGTAGGTAAGAAGGTGAGTCCTCATATGTTTTTAAATGTTACATTTAATCCTATCTCTTATTATATTTTAGAAAATCACCCATAATGGCTGATTAGTCATCCACCAATAACAGTTGATTGGTAAAGCGGATCTGCTTCAAATGTAGTGCGTAGGTGAGCATGCAAGTCGTCATTTGTATTCATATTTAATTTTAATCTTTGCTTGTATTTTATTTTAGACAGTCAGTAATAACAGCTGATTAGCCACTCACCCATAACAGCTGATTAGCCACTCAAGCAATAACAGCTAATCAGTAAAGTGAATCTGCCCCAAATGTTGTCAGTAGGTAAGTCTTCAAGTCCTCATTTGTATTTAATTTTAATCTTAGCTTGTATTTTATTTTAGATAGTCCACAATAACAGCTGATTAGCCACTCAAGCAATAACAGCTGATCAGTAGAGTGAATCTGCCCCAAATGTTGTCAGTAGGTAAGTCTTCAAGTCTTCATTTGTATTTAATTTTAATCTTAGCTTGTATTTTATTTTAGATAGTCCACAATAACAGCTGATTAGCCACTAAAGCAATAACAGCTGATCAGTAGAGTGAATCTGCTCCAAATGTTGTCAGTAGGTAAGTCTTCAAGTCTTCATTTGTATTTAATTTTAATCTTAGCTTGTATTTTATTTTAGATAGTCCACAAT
Source organism: Aleochara curtula (assembly GCA_963978815.1). Lineage (NCBI taxonomy): Eukaryota > Metazoa > Arthropoda > Insecta > Coleoptera > Staphylinidae > Aleochara > Aleochara curtula. Next base: position 7,684,426 of record OZ022221.1, on the reverse strand, counting down.
AACAGCTGATTAGCCACTCAAGCAATAACAGCTGATCAGTAGAGTGAATCTGCCCCAAATGTTGTCAGTAGGTAAGTCTTCAAGTCTTCATTTGTATTTAATTTTAATCTTAGCTTGTATTTTATTTTAGATAGTCCACAATAACAGCTGATTAGCCACTCAAGCAATAACAGCTGATCAGTAGAGTGAATCTGCCCCAAATGTTGTCAGTAGGTAAGTCTTCAAGTCTTCATTTGTATTTAATTTTAATCTTAGCTTGTATTTTATTTTAGATAGTCCACAATAACAGCTGATTAGCCACTCAAGCAATAACAGCTGATCAGTAGAGTGAATCTGCCCCAAATGTTGTCAGTAGGTAAGTCTTCAAGTCTTCATTTGTATTTAATTTTAATCTTAGCTTGTATTTTATTTTAGATAGTCCACAATAACAGCTGATTAGCCACTCAAGCAATAACAGCTGATCAGTAGAGTGAATCTGCCCCAAATGTTGTCAGTAGGTAAGTCTTCAAGTCCTCATTTGTATTCGTATTTAATTTTAATCTTAGCTTGTATGTATTCTATTTTAGACAGTCACCCATAACAGTTGATTGCTAAAGAGGACCTGCGTTAAACAAAGTGAGTAGGTAAGCATGCATACAAGTTTGTATATGTAATCATATTTAATTTTAATCTTAGCTCGTATTTTATTTTAGACAGTCTGCAATAACAGCTGATGAGCCACTCACCCATAACAGCTGATCAGTAAAGTGAATGATTACGCCTATCATATTGCTGAGGAATGATAATCAATAAATTTGTAGACGGTTCTTATGGTTTCTTAGTTCCTGTTCTATAAATGGCGTTGCAAATTTAATATGTTAAACATTATGTATTTCCTTATGGCAATGTTAGTTCGCTAAAGTCCCAATAGATGGCCAAATTAGTTTTACAGATTCATCCGAGATGGCGACACACGGCATGCCATACTGGTTGCCTACATTGAATTTTGTCCTAAAATTGTTTATTTTTTATTTTAAAATAGTATCCGATAAGGTTTAGTGTTTCATGACAGATAAAGGAAACCGCCCTGATTAAAATGAGGTATCGTACTCTGCTCTAGGACTACTGGTTCATGAGTAATCCACCTTTTAAAAATACCCCTTCTCATAAATGAATCTGGTGTATATGTGAATCACTGGGTGTGCATGTGTGTGTATTTAGTGCGCAAATTTTTAAATAAATATATCTCTGTGCGTTTATGCAAACCTGATACGAAATCTTAATTTTGACGATCTGAAAACGAAATTTTCAACCAGTATTGATCGAAAATTTCATTTCCAGAACGGCAAAATTAAGATTTCGTATCAAGTATGCATAAACGCAAAGAGGTAAACTTAATTAAAAAAATGGATGCCAAGGTCCGCCATTTTTAAAAAAATATTGGTCGAAAATTTCATTTTTAGAACGGCAAAATTAAGATTTCGTATCAAGTATGCATAAACGCAAAGAGGTAAACTTACTTAAAAAAATGGATGCCAAAAGTCCGCCATTTTTAAAAAAATATTGGTCGAAATTTTCATTTTTAGAACGACAAAATTAAGATTTCGTATCAAGTATGCATAAACGCAAAGAGGTAAACTTACTTAAAAAAATGGATGCCAAAAGTCCACCATTTTTTTTTAATATTGACCGAAAATTTCATTTTCAGAACGGCAAAATTAAGATTTCGTATCAGGTATGCATAAACGCAAAGAGATATATTTAATTATTTAATAAACTTGATGACTTTTTATGTAAAATAATCAAACTTCGTATATGCTCCAGCTAGCTGCATCACTAGTGGAGTTATGATCGACCTTCTGTAAGAATACAAAATTAGTTATTGTGGGTAAACTATAAGGGTTATAATAAAAATAAGGGGCAAGCATGTACCGAAGCACATGTGCCAACATACTTACCCAATTCGTACTAGCTGGCTGCATCACAAGTGGAGTTATGATCGATCTTCTGTAAGAATACATAATTAGTTATTATGGGTAAACTATAAGGGTTATAATAAAAATAAGGAGCAAGCATGTACCGAAGCACATGTGCCAACATACTTACCCAGTTCGTACTAGCTGGCTGCATCACAAGTGGAGTTATGATCAATCTTCTGTAAGAATAAACAATTAGTTATTATGGGTAAACTATAAGGGTTATAATAAAAATAAGGGGCAAGCATGTACCGAAGCACATGTGCCAACATACTTACCCAATTCGTACTAGCTGGCTGCATCACAACTGGAGTTATGATCAATCTTCTGTAAGAATAAACAATTAGTTATTATGGGTAAACTATAAGGGTTATAATAAAAATAAGGGGCAAGCATGTACCGAAGCACATGTGCCAACATACTTACCCAGTTTGTACTAGCTGGCTGCATCACAAGTGGAGTTATGATCAATCTTCTGTAAGAATACATAATTAGTTATTATGGGTAAACTATAAGGGTTATAATAAAAATAAGGGGCAAGCATGTACCGAAGCACATGTGCCAACATACTTACCCAGTTTGTACTAGCTGGCTGCATCACAAGTGGAGTTATGATCAATCTTCTGTAAGAATACATAATTAGTTATTATGGGTAAACTATAAGGGTTATAATAAAAATAAGGGGCAAGCATGTACCGAAGCACATGTGCCAACATACTTACCCAGTTCGTACTAGCTGGCTGCATCAGAAGTGGAGTTATGATCAATTTTCTGTAAGAATACATAATTAGTTATCACAAAATAAGCTAGTCGACAAGAAAATTTAATCCTAATACTAACCATTGTTCCAATAATGATGAGCCTACCAATTTTCATGATGATTCTAATCCAATTACAAACCAAGTTGTTGTCATTGTTGCAATAACAATGAGCCTACCAAATTTCATGATGCTTCTAATCCAATTGCAACCCAAGTTGTTGTCATTGTTGCAATAATGATGAGCCTACCAATTTTCATGATGATTCTAATCCAATTGCAACCCAAGTTGTTGTTATTGTTGCAATAACAATGAGCCTACCAATTTTCATGATGATTCTAATCCAATTGCAACCCAAGTTGTTGTCATTGTTGCAATAACAATGAGCCTACCAACTTTCACGATGATTCTAATCCAATTGCAACCCAAGTTGTTGTCATTGTTGCAATAACAATGAGCCTACCAACTTTCATGATGATTCTAATTCAATTGCAACCCATGTTGTTGTCATTGTTGCAATAATGATGAGCCTACCAATTTTCATGATGATTCTAATCCAGTTGCAACCCAAGTTATTGTCATTGTTGCAATAATGATGAGCCTACCAACTTTCATGATGATTCTAATCCAATTACAACCCAAGTTGTTGTTATTGTTGCAATAACAATGAGCCTACCAATTTTCATGATGATTCTAATCCAATTGCAACCCAAGTTGTTGTCATTGTTGCAATAACAATGAGCCTACCAATTTTCATGATGATTCTAATCCAATTGCAACCCAAGTTGTTGTCATTGTTGCAATAATGATGAGCCTACCAATTTTCATGATGATTCTAATCCAATTGCAACCCAAGTTGTTGTGATTGTTGCAACAACAATGGGCCTACCAATTGATGATTGTAATGCCATTTCAATGTGAGTTTATGGCTAGAAACTGAAAAATTACTATCAATTAGGAGAGTTCATAAAATAAACCAATGGACAAGAAAATTAAATCCTAATACTAACCATTGTTGCAATAACGTTGAGCCTACCAATTTTCATGATGATTCTAATCCAATTGCTACCCAAGTTGTTGTCATAAATGAGTACATGAGTAAATGAGTACACACATGCAATGACTGCTGGATGAGCCATTAGTCCAGTATTCAAATCATATGATTTACGCTAGAACTACGAATGCCAACAATAGAAATAAACATTGCCATGACCACAAAAACCAGCTGAGGTAGTCTCAGGTATTACTGAGGAAAAGTGGTACTCAAGTATGTCGCCAACTTCATAACAACCATAGGATGGGTAAATTAATACACCAAAAAAAGAAACACAGTAACACGATGTGTTCTTGCAGCCTTAGTATGTTCCCCACAGAAGAGTGGACACATAACACAACTTAAGAGCTTGTGGGTACAACATGAATGTTACATGACTTAATAGTAACATCATGTCTTATATTTTCATAATAGATAAAAATAACTCACCATTGAGCTGCTTTTAAATGAAATGTTCCAATCATAATGTACCAATCTCATCTGCTATTTGGTTAAATTCACCTGTATGGATATCCTTAAATGGACAAACATACTTTTTTGCACACCTAAAAACAAACAGAAACCTTTGTAAGCACTGGGAGTAGTAATCGAATCTTCCAACTATATTCATTATGCATGACCCACACCATTAGAATAGCGTCAATAATGTATAATAGTTATTTAGAGCAATTTCAACCAGCTATAACAGATTATAGCCATATGCAACAACACAGTACAATTTACATCAAGTGCAAGCACAAAATGCTGTCAAAATAAGTACAAATATAACTTACGATTATTAACGCTCAAATTGTTTCGCTAATCGCTAAATTAACTCACTTATCAATCAATTATTACACTTCTAATTGACACCAATTAGCACAACAGAATGCACTTTGGTGAGGTTAAGACTACAAAACATATGTTCACGACCATAAGTAGCAAGTGTTCCGACCAGGACCGACACTATCCGATCCGGTGCTCTTGACGCCACCATACAAAAATATTCAAACTAAAGACCATTTAAACATTTAAATGCCTAGGAATGCAGTAAGCGCACACATTAATGACCTTTAATAAGATTTAAGTACAGGGGGCGTCATAACAATGAGCAACAGGGTACTTGTTCGCTCAAGACCAGAATCATCCGACAAGTATAAAGCTTATACTTAAGACTGCCTATAATCAATGAGCTACACGCTATATGTTTGATCAAGACGGGAATCATCAGACAAGTATAAGTTTTGAATTATCTATGGTAAGACAGTTACTAGCGCAGTGGTGAAACACTTGCTCAGTAACCGTGAGGTCCCTGGTTCGAATCCCGGGCTCTCAAATTTTTCGGAATTTAAAACTCTAATGGCAAATACTTCCCAAGTAGTTACTTGGCGTCAGGCAGAGCTGCGGTACTTCTCTGGATGGTCATTCAATTGGCCATTGCACTTGTATTCAAAGCAAGCACTTGGAAATTAATTCATAGCTCTACTTGACATATGAAGCGCCCCCCTGCTCTAAGACGTCACAAACCGAGGCCTGTTGGTAACGAAAATCGGGAATGGGGAGGCAGTCTACTGCCGGGGAGCGAAGCGGCGGGGTGGGCCGTCACAAGACAATCTTAACGAACGGGCTTCAAAAATTAAAATCAGTCTTAACGTACGGACTTCAAAAATTAAAAACGGGCACCTTGTACGCCCCGGGGGCCCCTCTGGACTTGGACTAAGTCTGAAGAGGGCCCCCATGCGTACAAGGAATTGAAAACTTAAGAAATTAAGTTGCCGTACTCGGGGATCGAACTCGAGACACACAGATCACTTACATAGCCTTTACCACTAGGCTACGAAGCGCTATGCTTTGGCTAAATTTGATCTTGCCCTTATAGACTCAAATATAGAATTTAAAACTTAAATATAAGTTGCTAGTCCCGGGATTCGAACCTGAGACACACAGATCACATCCATAGCCTTTACCACTAGGCTATGGAGCGTTGTTGCTTTGGTTGAATTTGATCTTGCCCTTATTTTGAATTTAATAAAGTGTATCAAGTAAATTACGCATAAAACTCCTAACATGCCACGTTTAAAACCAAAATATCTGGCAACAAGATCACCAGCCTGAATCCTCATTAACAAGTTCTCCAAATCGGACGATTACTTTGCCAGTTATGTTTTTTGTTATTAAAGCGGGAATCCAAATCGGAAAGTAACTTTACTAGTGAGATATTTAGGTATTGATGTTACAGAAATTCTATTTGACGAAAAAAAACACGTTTTAATTTTCAAGACTTTCCTTGTACAGCATATCTATATCCTAATTATTAATATTTTCAATTAGACTACAATTCAAAGTTATGAGCCTTGTAGCAGGTTGCAAATATAATGCTCAGTGTCTTCAATGATGTTCAATAAATCTGTAAAAAGGAGAATTATAGAAACGATATTTAAGCAAGTGTATAAAAATCACTAACCACAAACATCACAAAATTCAGCAAAGGACGTGCACGGAATTAATTCATCCACGTAAAAACTTAGCAATCTTTCAGTGCCATTCAAAAGAGCTTCGTCATTGTGCCGAATGTAATCGGCCAAATTGGTGGACCACTGATCTTCGGGTCCTTGCACATACTTGAAGAAATATTTATAGATGCCATCAATCACTCCAAAAAGAATCAAGTATGGTTTATATACAACGTAATCTTTCACCAACTTATCCGAAAGCGTTTTAGAGCCTTGCGGACTAATCGCGCGAGCATGGGCCAAAACAATTAATCGGCGAAGATGTGCAATTCGATTCAATGACCACTTTTGTGCGGATTGTAGTAATACCGACATTGTAATCCAATAGACTGGACCCTCTGATTCATAGGCCGATTCAATCCACTTATCCATATTCACCTGATCTAAGTACGTACACAGATTACTCTCTTCCTTTTTACTGGCGCGCGTCCTACATGATAAATAATGATTAATATATAACAGAAATATATTGATTCAAAACTTACGTGTTAATAACGTATAAAGCCATATGGATTAAATATGGTACCATATGCATATTACTCTGTGGCCCTCCACCGCCGGTGTCTTCGTGGAAAGGTTTTTCATGCGCAAATCGTAAAAGCAGCAGTTTAAGATCATGAACCGTAGATGCATGGCCAATGTCCCTGTGATTCGTACTTTCTTGCAAATAGGTATTATGTCGCGCCAGACAACTCGCAAAGGCTGATTCTGGAACGTGAGGGCCCCATAACGGCAGCAATCCATTACATTTAGTGTTCGCATTCTGCAAAGCCGCGGATTCCCATTCATCACGAACGCGCGCTAGTCGCACCGCACTCATATGGCAATCCACGTGCACAATGTTAAAATGCGTCACCGTGTTGTAACCGATAGTTTTTCTTGGCTTGCTCTCAAACTCTTCGACATTGCAACGTTTCGTAAATGTGTAAATCGCCAGAACCTTGGTTGGTTGGTACTTGTACCCTTCGCGGCAAATGCAGCATATTAAACCGGTTTCCTCACCCAATTCCTCCATTTGTTGCAATATTGTTGATTTGGCGGTGACTTGCCCTTTATCATTTGTGCGCATACCCAACTGGCCTAATTGTTTCTCTCGCATAGCCATTGCAAGGCGCTTCTTTTCAGATCGCGTAAATTCGCGCACTTCCTCAATTTTTGTTGCAACTTCTGCATTAGTGCGCAATGCTTCCAATAGATTTTCTGCCAGAGAACCAACGTGCTCATCACTAGAAACTTGCTCTAATCTATGAATTATAGGGATCGTATCCGTAGATGAAACTGCAAATTGTGTATTTTCGTGCGAATGAGCCATTCCCGTTAAGAAGCGCAAGATATATTTAAGAGCTGGTTTAGATATGAATTCTTTTAGCTCATCGCTATCAGTTCGTAGTAGAGTGGGCTTAACGCAAGGTGCATGAACAATAATGTACTCAAGTGCATTTTCTACCACACCCAGTTCGTTAATATAATCCTTCAAAGTATTGCCAATTGCATTTCGTTCGATACCCTCGGTTAGCACGCAAAACATCTCTAGTTTTTGCTGATCATCTTGTGTATGTTCAACATCATACTTATTAAAATAGAGAACCGGCTTAAAATGGTTCAGAAGTAATTCCATCTTATCTTCACAACCATAGACTAGTGCAGCGAGAACGCGTGTTAGATGCATAAGCACCGCTTGATTATTTCGCACGCTGCTATGATTTGTGCAGCTCAATAGTGATTGAACGTATTCAGGCCCACCAAAGGTTCGCGAGAACATCATAAAGGAATCCAAACTCTTGCTGGTTGCGCGCGAGAGTATCGTCTCCATAATATCCAGAAGTTGTTCAGTTACTGCCGCTTGACTAGTATCAGGTTGTCCCTCTAAACAGAGTTGCAACGTTCGCAGGAAGACGCTCATTGCACCCAAGTCGGGCTGCGTAAGAATTTCCTGCACCTTAACTACCTTCACGCTGAGACGGAAAAGTTTCAGCAATACCTGCAACAAAGACTTGGCACGCCAAACATTTTGAATGCTACCAAGTCGCTTCACCATTATCTTCAGACCACCGCATTTGGCCAATACATTTGCCATCTTATACACTTCTTCGTTATCAACGGTCGCCTGTGACTTGTTGTTCAATGTTTCCACAAACTCTTCCGTTGCATCGCCCAGTAGCCCTCGCATGCGATAGATAACTCTCATCGAATCAACTTCACCACCTTCCGCAACCCAAACCTTCTTATATACATCTTTAACGGGCAAATCCAAACTCATTATCTTATTATTTACTAACAATTCCATTCCATTGTCATCTTCAAGTAACGCAACCAATTCGCAATCCTGGCAAATCTTATTCTTAACATCACGCATTAATGGCCCCAAACCAGGTTCACTGCACGAATATGGATTGCCCAACATTCGTCCTTGCAGGAAGTCCTCTTGTTGCGCGTCTTTCTCTAACGTTAGGAAGAATTCGCCAATATCGTTTTCCTCCGGATATATTATAGAACATAATCGTTCAAATATAAAAACGGGTGTAAGTACATCGCGCATAGCGCACTTCTCAACAGTCTCCATGCAAACGCACATAAAGGCACGTGTCTCTTCTTCAGTCCCCGTTGTCATCTCTTCAAGAAGATCCAACAACCTCTCCTGGGTGTCATCAATTAATCTAGTTCTTTGTACAACCAATCGCCGCAATGACAAATAGCCGTTAAGCACAGCACCCACCAAGCGGCTCTTATACTGTCTGCAAATCGCTGTATCATCAAAAAATCCAATTAATATTTCGGTCAATTGATTCAATGCGTATCCCTGAGTGAGGTCAGATGTTAGAGTCGTTTCTTCGAGACGATGCAATTGTTCAATCTCGGCTGTTATCAGATCGGCAATCGTGGTCATCACACCATCAATAGCCATGTACTGTATCCAAGAATCACGCAATAAAAATTTGCAGTATAGATCGATATATTCAGCCGCATTTTCTCCGGCACTACTCAATTCATGTAAATATTTTATGAGCATCTTTAGGACTTGTTTCTTCCTTGTATAGGTGCTACAGCAATGCTCCAAAATAAGACAAGTTATCTGCCGAGCACAGCGAGAAGATGGATTGAAAAGAACGGTTCGAACCCATGAATCATGAGCCAATTCGAGTTCGTCGGGATTCGGCAAATTATGGACTTTTCGCCTCCATTTCCCAGCATATTTTTGCGTTAAATATAATTGTCGAACGCCTAGTCGACTGGAGGGCATCATAGGTTGCGTGCTTTCTTTCTTCGATGGTTGTTTAGCTTTCCACGCTGTGTACGACACTTCAGGGTCTTTGTTCACCCATCTATAGACATTAATGGGTATTGTCTCATAATCTGAACGCGTACATACAGTTTGTTTATTATTAATCTTTTCTTTCAATTTCTTTGCAAGTGTCGTCGTTGAAGATTCTGTAGTTCTTGGCTTGCAAATGCTATGCCAAATTTGCAAACAGGGCAAAAGAATCGCTTCAATAACCATGGGGCTCTTAACATCTTCACAGGCCTTCAAGAAAATACTAACTAATGAACGCAAACGCGTTTCCCAACAGTCATCCGGTATTTGCTGAAGAGATGCAAGGAGAGCGATTTCATGTCTCACTCCTAAACTACCAGCTTGACCACTTAGACCAAGTGTCACACGTTCTGTTATCAAATTACATAATTCCTCAGTCGCCTCTGCATTTTCCTTGCTTAGAATGCACAGCAACTGGCGCACTTCTTCCTGAATCTGCACATTTCCCTTGCGCAAATTATTCGCAAGCAACTCTTGAATTAATCCCTTTGAACATAAAACTTGCCGAAGTGTGGTGTTCAAGGCTAACGCTCTTAACAGAGTTAGACAGTGTTCAGTGGAGGCGGTCGCGCATCCATAACAACGCGTCTTAGCACATGGAAGATTCACAGGCAGTTCAGGCATTTGCGTCAACGTTGGACTTATATCCGAGTCTCGATGTTTTCTATCATAAGCGACAAGTTCTTTGCGCGACACCAGAACCTTTTGGATGATTTTACTGAGCTCCTCGAATGAAGTCTTGCATTCGTTACAATATTGCTGGGCGATCATCTGTATAGTCTTGTTGACCTTAATTTGGGCCGAGACTGGAATGGACCCGCTAACCACAGACGCTGCAGTTGGATTAGGTGGCGGCTGGGTTTCCTCGCTTCGTTTTTCAGACTTCTGTTCTGTTACTTTAACAACCAACTGTTCCAATGATGGCTTATTACCCATTAGTTGTTTATAGACACGATCCGCTTTCTCAAGTAATGTATTTATATTAGTAACCATCTTCTTTCGATCATCGTCATTCTCAATTGGTTCAACAGCACAACATGGCTTTGCCTGCAGTGTGAAATCAAACTTTGCATACTTACAAAAACCGCACGCGTGGCACAAGAATGGATCCTTTTCATCATAATTAATCGCTCTGCATTTATGGCATTGAAAAACGTTCTCGCCACAATTAGAACAGACACCCGGGTTTGCTGGGACCGCTGCGCTGCATCGTGGACATTGCAGAGTCTCGCTAGATGCTTGAATGTTTTCATAAAAGTCGGCGTACTCAATCATTAAGTTGCACGCAACAATCGGTAGCGGAAATTCAATCTTAACTTCGGTTTGACCTGACTGCAGGCTGACTTTCTTTGCGCGATGCCATAAGGCGGGTTTGTTCTTTAGTTCAACCACTGCCTGAACGCTCCGATTATTATAGTAAATATACACGGTGCGTACCATTTTCGTACGCTTTAGATCTGCAATACGTATCGTGATTCGACTTATCGTATGACTGCTAAGCAGCTTCACAATTTGTGTGGTGGTTGTAAACTTTGAATCCACTTTAATAGAACTCAATTTAATGGTAGATAGTGGTACTTCTGGATTATTACAGACCAGGCAAGGATCGGATTCTAAATAATATCCTTCCAGCTCTACGTATTGACTCATATGTGCGTAAAGATTCGCATTCGGATGGTGTGCCAACAACTCATTTTGCGTACGCAATAAATCAATTGCCTTGTTCACATATGAAGAGATCTGAATAGATGCTTCCGGATTTTGACTCATCTTCAATGAAAAATAGCCGAGCAGGTCGACAAATTGTGCGGCTTTTCGACCATAAGTGGGAAGCAAAGGCCACAGCTGCCATAACAATTCAAGTAAGGCCTCCTTCTGTTTCAGCTTCGAATTCTTATACAACGAGTATATTTGGCTGTGCGCCTGCCAGCGAAGTGTAGTGTGATTCGTCTCCAGAATAAAAGTGCGAATAAAACGCGCCAAGATATCTTCAGGCACATGTTGATTTATTTGTTCGACTAGGTCAACGCAGCTTGCTTCTTCAAATGCCGCCTCCGCAACCGAGTCAACTGATTTTTCGCGGTCTTTGCGCGTACTGGATTTTCCTTCAGGTTTCTTGGGGTTGGATTGTACGACAATGGCGCAATTTAGAAGTTGCAAAATCGTTGGCGCAACACCTACAAATGAAACAAGTGTTATTTCTCCGTCCTTGTGTCAAAGTGCAGTACAATTAAGTAACAAATACAATGGACAAAAAATTATAAGACCTTCTGTTTTCATGCCATTAGAATTTACCATATTATACACCACCCATTGATAACGACCTAAATAAAATAAAATCATAAGTTATGATAACTGTAGATATGCATTAACGTCCGGTATAGCATTTATACAGTCACAATACAACAACTATTTAAAAAATTATAATTACCTTCATCTAAAACGCAGCTGACTTGGTATAAAAACGGCAGCACATGGTTGTGACAAATACAAAACTTTTGCCAGTTACCGACACGACTCGTTGCAATCTCCAAGCAAGCTTTAAGATGTTCAATCATATCCACCAACGTGTCGTAAGGTAGAGACATTACGTGCTGACACGGTTGTGATGGATCAAAACCTCCTTTAATGCAACAGAGTTTAACCGCCTATAGGAAGAAATGATCATTGTCAGTGATACAATTGCTCAGAAAATAATAGTATTACTCACCTTCATGTGCGCATTAAGTGCATGAATATCTCTCAACTGACGATACTTGTCTTTGCTGCCGCATATAAATAGCAATAATTTTCGAACTAATCGCCTAATTGATGCTACCTGCGTAAACATCATGTATTCGCAGAGATATTTAAACCAAGCTGTTTCAAAAGCAGTGCCCACGGGTTCTACAATTTCCGCGTGCTTATGAACTTGATACGGAAGACGCAATGCCATCTCAGTAAGCAACTGCGGATAAAGTTGAAATATATCGTTGGCATGTCCTACAAAGTGGCTCAATAGTTTTAACGTTTCAATTACTGTTGTCCACTCACCTTTTACGAATTGTTTCAAAAATATTGGCGACATATCTGGAGGAAATTGATGCTGGTGTACTTTAAGTAAGTTACCGGTGATGGAACTTGATGCATCATCTGCTTTTGTCTCAAGCCAATAATCCAAAAGTGATTGAAGTATTTCCAAACAATATGTAATTAAATCTGCTTTCAACAATACGGTCGCAGTTGTTGTTGCAAGAAATGAGCTGTTATCACCCGGAGATGGCTTCGCAGTTGATGAAGTTTTCCATTTAGTCATTAAAACACCTAAAAAATGGATTATAGAAACATTCATTTTCGGGCATCACGATGAACTTACTCAATACGCGCATGATGACGAGCTGAACTTCGCGTTGGTTGCTGCGCTCGCAAATATTCTCCAAATTTGGCTTTGTAATTTGTAATTCAACAATGAATGCCTGTAGAAGTGAAATGAGCCAGGCCTTATCGCGCTCCAGATGTCCATCAAGATCACTGGTCAATTGTAGTATGACTTGGAAGAAAGGTATTGCACGTACTCCAGGTATATTTCTCAATTTAGGAAGATATTCAACTAAGCGCTTCAAAAGTTGCAAGCGCAAAACATGTAAACGGCTGGTATTTTCTGATTCTTGCTCGTTCTCACCATCAACCGTATCGGTTTCTTGCTGCGAGTACCCAGGCTGCGGCGTAAAATTCGGCTCCGTCTTACTTACGCTCGAAATGGTCTCTTGTATGTTATCGCCGTACGTTGAACTTCGTCCGGAAACATTATGTTCACCGGTAATACTTTCTACACCGCTACCGCCACTTTCGGAACCTCCACTTCCGCCTTGCTCTGCCGGAGATGTTCGTAGCGTAGAACCATCCGTGGCAGCTGTGCTACCTTCATCATCTGATCCTCCGGCTGATGCAGTTGTATCGCTGAAATGTCCTGCACCTTCTTGGGCGTGTTGTGCCTCTTGCACCACCTGAGCCAAGGGATTCGCTTCAAGCCCCTGTAAATTTTGCAGAGCTTGCTGAGCTTGATCTTCAGCCATGTCATGTTCTTGCAGACTCAATGCAATCGCTAATTCGACCATGGTATCATCATCAGCATCAAGTGGAATATCCAACAACGGTTGGAAAGCTGCCGCTCCACCGCCTAGTAATGCCTCGAGTGCATTCATATTTTGATTTTCCATGTACACGGGCGGCTGTTGTTGTTGTTGTTGATGCGAGTGCACCGGAGGATTGGCTTCGGCAGGTTCGACATTATAGCGTGGAAGTCGTCGCGATTCTTGTGCTGGTGGCGGAACTGGGGGCTTTTCCTCTTCACTGATCTTTGCAGGCGGTGTTACACAATTCGGTGGACTTGGTATAAATACGCGCCTTCTCTTCGACTTTGGTTTGAGCACACAACTGAGCGCATGCTTTGCGCTAAATGCGATTACAGGATCTTCGCATAAAAGTAGTTGTAAATAAACTGCAATTGTGATATTGCTGTACGTATCGCAACTATTAAATGCATGCACAATCTCGACAAGAGCGTATACGACAAGTTCCGTGTGTTTAAGACCTGGAACTACTACGGGTGCTAAGTTAGGATTCTCTGGATTCAAAGAATGTAAAGTCCATAAAACATCCATCAATTGTAACAAGAGATGTTGATTCTTCGTTGAACGAGGAGTTTTTACGTCCAATGGATCATCAAGTACAACATCCTGAATGGATGTATGCGAATCCGTAAACTTCACCAAATTCTGTGGACGATTCACAGCTATACCTCGCACGATCATCACCAAGCGATAATAACTTTCAGCATCAAGATCATTAAAGTTGTTGGTTGGATCGAATTCATTCATTGCTTTTAAACTAGTTAGAACATGTTGCAAAAGTTCATGATCCTTATAGATGTGATAGACTTGCGTGGAAGAATATAGTGAAGACAATAGTGATGTCGCGTGAACTTGTAATACTCCAGGAGTTGGCATAGTCAGCAATTTAGTTGCAACCGCATTCGAGGCCGACTTATGCATAATCATTTTTTCATCGTTTGCGTTCAGACAGAAACTACCGTCTAAAACATCCAAGCAACCAGCAACTAATTTATCTAACTTGGTGTTTGTTGCATTACTCGAGTTGTTTATACTATCCACATTTTCAGCAGCAGGAGCCGTAGTAGTGCTTGGCGATGGACCGCTAGGTGCTATAGTCTCTTCATGTTCTTCGGGCCAACCAAATGCTTCCTTGGTTTTGCCATATACTTTAATACTTTCAAGAATAGTAACAGTTTCCGGGTCTTGAGATGGCCCAAAGGTGACCGTAATTTTCTTATCTGCGCGCAAACTCTCTTCGCGCGAAAATGGTATATCAAACCATCGACTCCTCGTCGTAGATGTTGAAATAATGCGGCCAAAAATTTCAATGAAAGTAGGCGCTCTCTGAGGGTCTTGCGTGCCTATTAATACTCGAACTCCCGTCATTACTTGATTACTATCGGGATTTGATATCTCCACCTGGAAGCCTAACGCTTTGGTGCATACAACAAAAAGACCACTCGTGTTCAACCGATGTTTAAGTTGCCCAACATTGTATATTTGCAGCATATCATTGCCTCCAATTTCAACATCGTTCATTAGGGTGCAATGTTCGAAAAAGTCCACCGGGAATGTTACCGAACTGGGCGCCTTCCCGGGCTTTGCCACTTTCTTCTTTCGTGGCTTTACAATATTCGAGGCATAAATGTTCGTTTGCACATTAGGTGACATCCAATAGCCTGTCTGATCCATATTCGCTATATAGATTTTTAAACTGCCATCTTCACAGAGTAAAATCAATGTGGTTCGCAACTCAGTGCCGGAATGATGCCGTATTGCGACCATATCCATTATCTTTGATTTTGCCGGAGTGACTTTCACTTCCTGAACGAATAACATATCAGGCTTCAGCATTAGTACAACCGGATTATTGCTGGATTGCATAACGGCACAAATTAAGCCTGGGTGATTGGGTATTTCTGTCCATTGGCATAATGGTTGGGCAGCCGGTGTTTTACCCCCATTGCTTTTGGTTGACGAAGATAAGACAATAGGGAATACAACCGCGAGACAATTACTATTTGGTGATAAGGGCGATACGAAACTTTTACCCTGGCCATACGAATAGAAGAGTAGTCCCAAGGTATGCGAATAATAAATACTAACACCGCCTCCAGCCACTTGCCCATTAACGTCCGTAACATCGAAGTGAAATACTTCTAAAGTATTCGTTACATAGAATGAGCCATGCTTAGCTGAACTCTCCTCATTCAATGTCTCTGTATAAATATGACCGGGCGATGACATAAGCAGAATATTATATTTGCCGTCTTCACACATAAATGTGCAATCTCGAATCTTACCGCTCGGCACCAAAAAGTAGTACTGCGGACTTAGCGCATCTTTAGCGAGATCGTAAATCTTAACGAAATCTGGAGTAACAAGCGCTAATTTAGTTTGGGAACCTGGTAACCAAACCGCTTTAATTATAAAATTGCCCGATGCCAATTGGGGATGCAAAACCAAGTGATCAATCACCGCGCCACTCGAATTAAACGTCAGCACGTGGCAGTCTTTAAGACCACAAACGGCTAAATAATCTTCATTGCACAGGTTGCTTGTGAGCGAAAGAACTGTGAATGGTATAGGCGCCGAATACAATCTAGTTAACGTTAATTTTCTAGTCGAAGAATCTGCTTGTTTTAGTAGTGCAGACAATTGCAATACGGTAATCTTCCCTTTCTCATGGGCAACCGCAAGATGCTGGCGCTTCCCATGTGGTGATGTCATGCAGCACATGGTCACTCGGCGAATCATATGTGCTGACAACAATTGCCGAATTGTCTGGCCTTGCTCACCCGCGTAATTCATGCGCACATTTTCAAATGCACCCTCCTGAGACCCAAGAGTTGGGACCATAAGCTGGTCGGTTGTTTGAAATTTCTTATCGGGACTACGCAATTCTTGAAGCGCTTTCATTGCGCGCGTATAGCATCCAACTGCAGAATTGCGTGAACAAGACGCTTCAATAGCTGGCATTATCAACTGCAACAAGTCCAATAGGACTTCGGGTACCATACTTTTACCAAGATACTTCAATATTAAACTGATAGACCCATCAAGCTGTTTTACAATATTCTTTCGCTTTCTTTCACGCTTTATCAGCATATCTGGCTTTTCTTTAACGACCGTGTTCAACTCTTTCTTGCGCATCGAACTGGTGATATTCTCATCGCTTCCGTTGTAACCCAAACTTGTGTTGGTAGCCGAACAGCTCGGATTCGCCTCTACTGACTGCGGACTTCGTTTTACTAATGCTTGGCATGAACCATCTTCTTTCGCTCCACAATCGCAGAAGAAGTTGCCATACTTGGCATACGTAACATCATGCCCTTTATGGCACACCCTCGCGCATATTGAACACACGCCAACGCCATCAAGCATTCTGCATGTATGACAATGATACCAATGCTGGTTCATAAACTCTTTCTGTGTTATCGTAAAAGTACACAACTTATTACATAGGGTGTCTTCCTCTGACTCTTCACCGCTATCCTCCTCATCGTTAATTTCTTCGAGGAATTCTGGATCTTGATCAAGCGGTGTTTCGCTCTCCCATGGAGGACTTAGTGGTCTCAGCAATGGCACCTTTTGATGATTCAGGATACCGTTAATCACATCGCTGAGGTAATCAAGCATACAACAAGCAGCATCTAAAATAACGCAGTTCTTCTCCGCGTCTGGATCATTGCTCAACTTTTCTATAACTTCGTCTTGCGTCAATACATGCTTGCAATGATCCAACCACCATTCGGATATCAAATTGAAAAGATAAATATGCCCACGCCCTGTACCTGCATCCGCAAGCATGGTCATAACGACCATCAAGTCCGTAAAACCTGTTCCCTCAAGGGGTGAGATTAGTAAGTGCGTGCCAAGGGGCATTAGAGCTTTCAAAATGGTCACCGCAACATCTTCAGATACATTGCTGTTCGGTTTAACTATGAAATTCGTAAGCGCTTGCAATAACTGGCTGTTCTCTTGCACTAAATTCTTAATCTCTTCGTTCGGAGACCCCGCGTCACCAGGTTGCCACTGAGCAGGCATTACCATATCCCCAATATCCTGAGCGCTAAACCCTTCGGTTTTATTGGGAACCGTTGGTGTACTTGTTGGTGTTGCAGCCTCGTTACTCGGACCGATAATAACATGTCGCAGCCATGTTTGCAATTTCTCGCCTTCAACATTTGCCAATTTGCTCATACTACTGCACAAATAATTCAAGCTCGGATCTGTGGGACTCTTCTCTGCCGAGTTAAACAATTTATTGAAAAAATGCAGAACTTTGGTGCTATATTGCTGTGACATTTGCGGATTGGAAACAGACATTAAAACTTTGACCAGATCTTTATCTCCAGTAAAGAATGCTTCTAGAGCTTGTCGGCCTGCGCTCTTTTCAATTAGCCGTTCGTAAAACTTTAAAAAGTTATGAAGTATCTTCTCATTCACATTACCATTCATGTTATCAGTGTAATTCGTTATCAATTTATAGGTGTTATCTAATATCTGCATGTAGACGCGTTTTTGATGTTCATCAGTTTCTACATCTCCGATCATTTTCTCCAGCACTTTGGAGACAGACTCCTGAAGAAATTCAGTGCGTACATCAAGCGTAGTGGACACCAAGAGTTCGATTACCTTGTTCTTTGTATCAGTATTCTCAATTTGTTGCGCATGATTGCAGACAAACTTCATAAGTCTTTGAAGAAGACATTTCAATGATAAATTAATTGAAAAATTATAACTCGACGACGATAGTGTTTGAATATGTGTATCAACAATCTTCAAAATAAACGATTCGGAGACAATAATGTCATTCAAATAGGGTGTCCATGTGCATTCTTCTA
Organism: Aleochara curtula; assembly: GCA_963978815.1. Classification (NCBI taxonomy): domain Eukaryota; kingdom Metazoa; phylum Arthropoda; class Insecta; order Coleoptera; family Staphylinidae; genus Aleochara; species Aleochara curtula. The sequence continues at coordinate 7,665,913 of OZ022221.1, read as the reverse complement.
GATTTGCCATTTGCCATTGTTGTATCACATTATTAACAGTCGCCGGCAATAAGAGTGACTGATCAGGCACCAAGCCATTTGTAAGTTTCGATTTCGTGGTGGCAATCGCTAATACTTCTTGCAGTCCTTCAAAATCCTGAACAGTTTGCTTACCGGCAGGTTCACTCTGATCGACCATGCTATGCAGGAGTGACCATCGAGTACAATGCAAAATAGCTTGCGCTAGGCGCAAAACATGGGGCAGCAATTCTTGCACGTATGTCGCACCCGAAACGGTAGTGCCGTTTGAGTCGGCTGTATTTGTTTCCGCTTCGTCTAGCAAAGAAACTTGTACTTTTGCAATTACAGCGTGTAATAGATACAGATGCCAGAGGGGCGGCATTGACTCTTTGGACATTGCGCCTTTCTTAATATCGGGAGTCAAAGCAATGACACAATTCTTAGCGGTTGCAACATCGTATTTCAACGTATTAACTACGTCTGCTACTAATTTCACAAAGGGTTCAGTATGCTGCGTATATAATCCTTGTTTCACAAGGCAATCTTTAAGCCATCTAGTAAAGTTTTTATGCCCACATCGCGGTCCCCAAATTAATGAATGCAGCAACAGCGGACCTGCGGGAAGAATTTCTCGCGAAGCAAGACGCTCCAAGTAAGGAGTAGATGGTGGCAAAAGCTGAAGCAGCTTCCAGCAGATTGTAAAACAGTATTGCGTTGCAAATAATCCTAATCGTGTCATTTTAGTAGCGTTGCCACCAGATGTAATGTTCGTCACCGTTAAAATTTCAATTAGCGCATCTAAGAGCAGTGGATATCGCAATTTATCCGGCGTTCCAAGTATAAAACTACAAGCAAGTCCATCTAATTTCGGTGCATCTTGATTGTTAACTTCCAGTGTCGACAGTACGTAAAAGGTGGGTTTCATAGTAAAATCCTCGCGGCCTGCTTTATAGTTATCACCCCATTGCCAAGCAGTATACATACGTGACATATTATTCTCTTTGCTGTCTTTATCCGTATTTAAGTTCGTCGAGTGAAACAGGTTGAACATAATTTGCTCGAGAAGCTGTTGCGGCACGTCATACAAATGTTTCATGATGTAATCGAACAGCAGCAGTAAACGTGACAAGTGCAAGAGTTGTGAATCTCGCAGTGGGCCGCGAACAACTTCAGAGCATCTCAATAAACCGCCAGCAAGCAAAAGAACGACCGATTTCTTTTGCAGCAGATTAAGCGAATGAAAAAGATAAACGAGTACTTGCGCGTGCTCCACGTTTAAGTCGTCGTTCTCGCTGCCCTCCACTGCCTGCGTAGACGACGACGAATTCATCACATTCTCAATGAGGGTGTTAACGAGCCGATGCCAAATGCTGATGACTGAGGCCTCCTTCTCGTTCTGGGGGCGCATCAGTAACACTTGGGCAAGAACGGACAGTGTGCGTGGGTACACTTGGAGCGGCCATCCATGCGGAACATCCGTATTCCACGGCGAGACACCAAGGTTGCTGAGGAGACTGGCTTGGAGCGGCTGGAGAGCGCTATGCGTGACGAGATTATGCGTGTAGCGAGTGAGCGCTCCCGAAAATTCGCTGTACAGTTGTCCGAGAGCTTGACCAAAATACATACATATAGTGCCTGAATGCGCAACATGATGAGCAAAATTAAAACCAAGACCAAAAAAATTAAAAAAATATTATTCAACATACCCACTTCAGTCCGTGCCGTCTCCCTGTCCAAGTCGCGAATGATTAACGCGAGTATCACTATTTGTTGCTCGGTGATTCCAGTCTTTATATATCGAGAGACGTACGCGCTCTTGGAGAGTAGTAGGTGTTTGTTCATAAACGAAAAAATATTCGTCGATAAAACTATGAATCCATGCGCTTCGCCCTTCTCAGGTACAATCGAATTGCCCCTCTCGGCTTGCACGCTTTTCACGTCCGGATTATCAGTCGGTGACGCTTTCGTATCCGTCGGCTCCTCCGGTGGTGCTAGTGTCTCCTCAAACCATTGGCCCAGAATCGGCTCGCTATCGTCGTCATCGTCAGTCGAGCTGTCTGAGCACAAAATCATGTCTTCATAGTATGTTGTCGAGTCGCTTTGACTGTAGTTATCACCTTCCGGCGGATGGATACGCTTCAGTGTGCATGCTTTGCGATAGCTCACCAAGGCGAGATAATACAGCAGTTGGTTTAGGGGTGCAGCGTTTAATAATTTAGCAACGCGTTGCAGTGCTGTGAACTGGCCATTTATTGAAATGGGCGCATGTTCGACCTATGATAAAACATATTAGAATACCTGATTTTTTTTTATTCCAATATCTCATACCTGCACAACGCCTGCATTTCCGCCACAGACTTCCAAATTCAAATCTTCGAACAATTCAGATATTAAGGTAAGAGCGCGTGTTGCTAGCGCTACAGATAGAACCCCAAATGAATGTTGAAACTTGACTAAACCAGAACGTGCCGAGCCTGTAGACTCCCGAGTCTTGCTAGGACTTCTTCCTTTGTCTTCGCGCAAATGCGCTGGTTTCTCACTTGGTGCTGTGCATGTGGTTACATGGTTTTGCAGGCCGGAGATCAAAACCCACGAACCAGCCAAAAGATAGTTTTGATACACCTACAACTGTCACATTAGAATCCAATTCGACTAGCAGTTTTACTAGTACTTACATGTCCGCCTGCTCTTGTCGATGACTTTATTGCACTTCCAATGTACGTGTACAAGTTTAATGCCTCCTCGATCAACGTGACCGCGTTGTTATCGACTTCGTCTTCTTTGTGGCCAGTTTGCGATTGAACTGACGTGCACTTTGGGGATACTGCGCAGCCCATCGACAGAATGGAACTGGCAGCAGCTTGGCCAACCGCACAATATAACACAGACATAGCTAAATTACATAGTTTTTCTAGTTTGCTTGTGGTGAGAGGCTCCAATACTGGTAGAGTAATTGCTGAACTGACGAGGCTGATTTCGGCAACAGTAGATGCCAAGCTATTTCGCCAAGATGTGGCATCAGATAGATTAGCAGGTAGTGCAAACGACTTCCCGGCAAGAGCATCTTCGATCTTCGAACGTGTCTTCTTGATAGAAGGTAGACTCAAACAGAGGTCCACCAGAGTATCACCAGCATGCATGCCTTGAAGGCTCTCCCTGTTTGCTTTTAAGAATAAGCGCTAAAAAAATCAAAGCCTTGAACATAAAATTGCTAACTAAAATTTTATTTGACATACGTTTATTTCCGTTGCTGGATCAGCACTAGAAGTCTCCCCAGTGGCTTGCAATGAGCCAGGCAATTCTGGAAATGCTTCCCCATCCCTTACAGGCATTGTAAGCAGATCAAATATGTTGGATGACAGATCACAACGTATCTTTCCATCTGTTTTATTGTCAGCATCTTTCTCTGCAATTGTAAGAGAATAATAGAAATGCCTTCATCACTATAGCTTTAAAGGGCTCACCACTTGCAGTTGGATTCACTTGAGTTGGCGTTTCCCCCTTCATGGTGCTGAGCAAACTCTCAACTTCTGTGGGCGAAAAAACACCGGCTCCACCACCGCACAACAACCTCACCGCTTTCAACGTGTGCTGAATGCAAGAATGATCCAAGTGACTACTGTCTGATGTAAAGAACGTCGAAGAGTTCAGAGTGCCAATAAGATACTTTAATAGAATTTTACATGCAGCACTCACAACCTCCAAATGCCCCGCCGACACTGCAATGAATACATTTGCAACGATTATTTGAATTGTGAATGGCGAAATTACGCCGTTCAGGCCGGCGGTTTTACATTGAAACGTCGCACGATGCACTAGTGCAACTACGAATTTCAATCAATCAACCAGACTATTTTGGCATGTGCCATAACTACAATTGGCAATTGTGGGTTATATATCACAATTTTTTTAACACCTGATAAGACGTCTTCCAGCTGATAACGCTTAATAAGCCTATGAAGAAACGCTCACCTTGTACGGCATGATGGCTAATGTAGTTGGCCGATAAGATTACGAACGAATTGAAGAACTCTTGATTGCTGTCCTTCTGCTGTAGTAAGTCAGTTTGACTGCGTGAACAAGCAGAATAATGCACGTTAATATAATCGGTAAATGTTTATAAACGTTATAAATAGCTTATGCCGCTATAACGTCGTGTCACACTATGCAGAGAGGAAGGAACCGACAGTGTCAAATGCACAAATGGTTATAGCACTCTCCTAGCAAATGCAATACACACCTTTTTATGATCGCCGTGCTCAATTCTAACACTTCATTCTTGTTGGACGATTCACTTTCGTTGCACAACAACACTTTAACAACGGACGACCACTCGACTCCACCACTATTGGCGGCCATTATATCTTCCATTTATCCAGCAGCATAGACAATAACTAGTACGGTCTGGAAAATGCCAAAAACGCAATGTAGTATATGAAAACGGATGATGCACATCGACTGATAGAGATAGAAGATCGCATCGTCATGCAAAAGAGTAACATGTACGTAACGCGTCACAACTTTCAGAGGGCGCAGTTATAGCCTTATAAAGATCGCATAAAATATAAATATTATTAATCACCTATATTCATTTCTATTGCGATCATAACAAAAACAATTTGTTGGTAGAAATTGAATTTAATTATGCAAATGATATCAGTTTTGTAAACGATGCTTTTCCGCGAGATTACTTATTAAAACTTTACCAAAACAATTTAGTTCTAGTAATTTTTTTATTAATGAGATTTTAATATGATGGCAATGAACTAATACTTTTATAGGATATTAATTCAATAGTTAATGATTAATTTCTTGTGTGCAATAAGTTAGAATTTAGAATAACTTAGGCCTTTGTTACTTTGTTATCCGGAAATATCATGACTAGCGTTAGCTGATTTGGCACGACTTATTCGCGTTGATTGGTCCGAATAGTATAAGTTGAAGTCCAGTCTGAAAGAAAATACAATTAATATCAATTATTCGCCTGCGAGCATCGCTCACCACTCTCGGTAAAAGGAAATTAAAAGGATGGAATGACCAGGAAACAGTTAAGGAGGCGCTTGACATCTATTCAATTTAACATCGTAAAAGATGCCATAAAGTTTTAAGCGCTCCATGGCTAAATGGAAGCCCATTCTAAATTGTAGGATTGGAGGAGTACCTTAAAAATATAAAAATAGTTAAATCAATACCTGTAAAGTAAATTGTATAGTCGGTCATGATCGCTATCATTACGGTTGAGATTGTTGATTTGCTGGACGAGATTCATGATAGCCGATGAAAATTTCATATCATAATGTGCGATGTTCTCTTCAAAACTAACGATGCTCTCATGCCCTTGGGGCAGTATGGGTTCATTCTAAAGAAAAATGCAAATTAGTAACAGAACAATAGAGAAGTAATCAGGGACAAGCACTGCAATTGCAAGACATAAGAAGCCGATAATTGGGCCATTAAAACTATTTCGGTTTAGTCGCACCGACGACAATATGCGTTATTAATAAGTCGAATGAGAAGATGATTTAGCAGCCCAATTATAGCTAAAATTAAATCACCTAATGTAACCCGCAATCTAAAATGATTGATTTTAATGCATTTAGCGAAAAGAGTAGTGTGTTGCAATCGATTGTTTTAGTCAAAGTTTTGAGCGGCGAGAGAAAACAAATCAAAATATGAGAGACGATAATTTCATGCACGGCGGATGCACACTAATTTCATTCAAAATGAATATTACTTTTGTACTCAGCCAATTTAATCTCAAAATGACGCTAACGCATTGCAACGTGAACCAAATTGTGTATTCATTGGTCAAGTTTTATACAGATATCGAGCATCCATAAGGGTCGGTACCTGTGTGAAGGACTCGTAGAATGAATTTGGCAATGAGCCTAATTCGGCTTCCACGAAATATCGTTGTGATTGCTATATCAGAGATAAAACATTTATCATTATTGTACACTGTGGTACATTCTTGCATAATTCATTCATTCAAATCATGGAGGGCAAAAGAAAAAGAAAATTCAGTATTACCTGCATAAACTTGCAGAATGCAACGCAGATGGCCAGTAGCTGTGAGACGACTGCAAGAACACTGGGAATCGTCAACATGCAATCCTTCAGGCACATGTCCAAAAAATCGCTGTGGCAGAATAGCACCTCGTCCACATTTGTAACTCTGGTCATCTTTTGTAGAAAGTAGCAAAAATGAGGCTCAATGACTTCTACCATCATATGATACTCCAAGTTCTGAACGCAGTGCAACATCCTTTGGCGTAACGCAAAAGCATTTCGATATTGTTTTGCTGCGCCCAATTGAAATTTATTCGCCACTTTATTGGCTCGCCACACTTGACATATCATACGTTCTACGTATTTGCAGTGCAAGAGGTGCCTAAAGATCATCTGATATCGTGCCAGCGACTTGCGATCTAAAATCAGGGAGAGTGGCCACTTTACGTCGTAGCTGAAGGAGAATGATTCGATGACAGTTAATGGAGTGCCCGTTTTCTTGACATGCTTCGGCTGTTCCATGAGTATTCTGAACATCTGCGATTGCAGATCATATGGCAAGAGTTCCGTACGTAGATCATCCTTGTATGGGTCAGTGTTAGCACTGGATATACGCAATGCTAAGTCGAGCAATGAATCGAGACGTGTCTGAATCGCATCGGCAACGTCTTTGCTCAGTTCCTTCTCACACAGTGTTAGAAATGTTACGATAAAATCGCCTTGATCCAATAGGAAGTAGTGCTTCACTGATCTGAGACGTCCTAATAAATCCTGCTCTTGAAGCACGAGATCCAACAGCGTTCGGCTGGCAAAATTATAGGCCGATCGAATTGAGTCGATGTAGTGACGATCCTCTTTTCTATATTCAATAAGCTCCACCTTATTGTTCAAGGACTTGCCACATTGTCGAATGACATTCAAATATTTGCCAGCGCGTAAAATAATATCGGCTACAGGCTCCAAAAATTTAGGAATAGATTCGCGACGAATCGTGTATTTCTTATCCCAATAGTCAGCCGAGTAATCGACGGGCATATCTTCTTTTTGAACTACTTCGTTATCTTCGACCAAAAACTAGATCATGCAAATGTAGATTTGATTTATGTAAATTGACAATTAAACTTACTTCTTGAATTGGATCAGAAATAATTCCTTTATAAACCCACATTGATAACATTTTCATATATGGCACACTTGCAGCTTCCATTAACATAACGCAAAGAGCCTCTGCTCTTGTATCTCCAATATTTCCTGCTATATTGTCATGAAGAAGACTTAATACTTTACCTCCAGAAGATTCAGACTGAAAATTATTGTTTTTTACACAATTCAGCATCAAATTAAATTAATCATACCTTGTTAATAGTTGTTACAATGCTGCATATTAGTCCCATTGAATGCAGGCGCTTTTGAATATAAAACCAGATTTTGTGAAGGTTCAAATTGCCATTATTAAATTCAGTCTCTAATTGTGTCACAAATAACTGCAATGACAATATTAAAATCATATCTAACAGAAATTAAATCCTTACCATAAACTCAATCATTGCTTTGCTTATGCATTCAGCAAGAGCATTGTTCACTTGGCCAAACTCGAAACGCATCTTCTCTTCAGCAAATCGCTGTGCCACTGAATAATGAGAAGCCAATGGGAGCATTTGTTTAACCAAATCTCTGAGAGAAATGTCTAAATTCTCATTGACAACAAATTCACGAGGTTCATAAGCATCCTTCAATTCAACTGCTTCAATAGAGTTCGCAGGAAGGCCTGAATAATTGAATGATTAATTTTGTGCAATTGATAATAAGCTTAAAGGCACACCCATAAAAATATTTAGAAGATCTTGTATTATCAACGTCTCTTGTGAAGCTGTTGGAATGTTAGCTATGGGAAGAGCCTGTGGAAGATTGCACGATGAAAAGTCCCAAGACATTGAGGGTCGCCTCTGAATCCATGAAACAAGTGATGGCGTTTGTGAGGCTGTTCGGCCTGGAGTTTTAACTTTTCTTTCTGCATGCTCAATCAAAATCTTGGAATGGGTAGCAGCAGACTTCAATCTGCTTCTAACCTATGCATGTAAACAATTCACATTTTAGTAATTTGTATTATTGTACAATTGTTTAACTATATACCTGAGGTAAAGTGTCCTTTGTTATAGTTGCTTGAGTGGCAGAAGGTTTTCTAATGGACTTATTGGTTTTGTTAAAGAAATCTTTCATGCTGCTGTCGGCAGCGATCTTCTGCATTAACTCTATGTATACACCAAGGCTATCAACACTACAACAATTTATTAGTTTGATTCTCATATGCAAGCAGTAGAAATTACTTTTTCTGCTTCAGATCTTCATATTTTGATATGAATGCTGTGGGACTTTGTGATTTTTCAGCAAGAAGCTGAATCTGGTTTTGGGGCGGAAAGTTTAAGTTATCCGTAGACGTATTTGTCGTAATGCTATCTTGCAAGTAATCAACGATTTCGGCCGCGCTACTTTTGCTCCTTAAGTAGAAATCCAATTTGATTAGTAGACAGTTCACAAACAGTTACTTACAACTTACCCCAATTTATCAAGCAGCTCCTGTGCTAACAAATGCAATTTAAACTCACTCATGGCTCGATACAAACAGAGCCCACCAATTAAACACTCTACTGCACATTAAATCGAATTTTAAAGATAATTTTAACACTCACTAACAATCAACTCACTTAAAGCTTCAAGAAAACGTAACGTAACGTAACTAGGGTTATGCTTGATAAACTGTCATAAACAAGCAACCGTCTTGCCAAGTTTTGCACATCCTTGTTCTATTCGGCTCGGGTGGCGTTCGGCATCACTCGGTATCACTGCATCCCAGCTCACATTATTCAATACAAATTTGAATCAACTAGATTACCAATAATTATTTTTCACTCGTATTATATGCTAATATTACTCATTAAATAAAGATACCATCAAAACAAGCTTTTTAAACTTTCGATAAGAGGATAAATCAATATGGTTGTTTGAATAGTTGGTGATCTTTGTTTCCACACTGAATTGGAACAAAATTTTCTTTTTATTACAAACAATGGTTCAACAAAAAACACTATTCACTTTAAACAATTTTAAACACACTACTGATCCTCTAATCTCCAATAAGATAAACGATTTAATTGTAATTAATAGTTATTCATATTTATATATTATATATACTGAAAGTATTATTATTCTTTTATCTATACTTTTGTTTGTTAATATGTGGCAAATTCGTCGTACGAACGGTACCAATATATATATTACTTATTAGACTTTCCTCAAATCTTTTCATATTTTTATAACTAAAATCGTTCCAAAGAATATTTCGTTATATTGTTTAATTTCTTTGTATGGAAATAGAATTGTTAGAAATATTAAAAACATATAGCTACATTCTATTCTTCCTCTTTTATATATATATACCTATATATATTTACACATTTAGATATAAATTTCCTTTTAAATTAATTTGTATTTCTCCTTGTGTACAAACCGATTCGAGAAACGCAATTTTCGCGGATTAATAACGCAAAATAAACGCGGAAACATTGTACGTTTGTACTCTCCCAATATACTTTGTCTTTTTTGTGTATTGCTTAAAGCACAATTTAAAACCGAAAGTGGCCAACAACACATGTGCGCGATTAAACAACAATGAAATGAGCAAAACCGTAATCGCATTATTGTTTTAGTATGGTGTGTACAATTATCACGATGCCTTATAAAGCACATAACGCTCGCCGCTTGAGCGAACCTAACCGAGAGCGTTGTGTTATCTGTTTCAAAATATACTTCTTCAGTGTTTGTATTAAATCTGATCATCACTTGTTTTAATTGCTACTAGATGCGCGTGAATTTAGAAAAGTGTATGCAGGTACGTTTCATTTCCGCTTGTAGGCGAAATATTAGCAAAATGTGTGCTTACCATCAGCAACCAGATTGCAATCAAGCCGTGGCAACATCAGCCGCCCCCGATTGTGGCGTTGTCTGCTCACTATCCGAGCCGCCGCTGTCTTCAGCGCTTCGCGGTTTATCTTGCAGTGCCTGTCGCAGCTCATCAATCGTTGCACCCGTATAAAGACGTTTAATACCGCGGGGCAACGCGCGACACGACTGCAGATTAATCGAATAGAGTTTGCGGCACTTGCTGAGAATCGCCTTCACTGGCTCAAGACTGACTGACGAGCCGCACAGATTAATGACTCTAAAACAGGTGAAAGTTGAGTAAGTACACTTACGAAGTGCATGATGATAGATATTACCTTAGTGGGCATTCTTCACCTTTGTCTGCCAGCGCTAGCACGGCAGCGTCCAATGATTCGGTCGCTGTCGACCACGCCAAATCAACCTCCTGAAGACTGTGACTCCACTTTTGCATGAGGAGCTCTAAGCCCGAGTTTTGCGTTCGTGTCACAAGGCAAGCTATTCACCCGTACGAATTACATGTATTACTTTACAGTTACATGCAAAAACTGATAAATAACTTACCGCTAAGGAATAAATGTTCGAGATCCCAAGCTGGCACTTTGACTAGGCCAGAATCGTTGAGGCGTATGCAGCCGCGGACGTCGAGGAGTCGCAACTTGGTGCTGTTCTTCAGTATTCGCTCGATGCCATTGTTATCGACACAGCGCGCCGTTGTAGTTTTGTCTTCTTCAAGGCCCGCCAAAGATAGTTCTTCGAGGCAAGGAAAACCCGTTGAAGCCACCTAATAAAAATGCATTAATTATACTGCTTTTGTGCATAGAGAAATAATAAATACCTGATCTGTTAGACTAGCAGGCGCCAGCCAAATTTGACTATTTGTTAATCTTAATACGCGCAACTTGGGGCAACCCATTTGAAGCTTCTCGACGTGCAGCAACGCAGTATTGTGCGCAAATGTACGTATGTTGGATATGTCTAGGAGTTCCAGGTTTGGACAATTCGCCTTGAAGTAACGAACCAAACAATTAGAACTGATAACAATTCTGTACTATTTACTTACAGCAATTGAAGCCATAATTTGTGTGAATCCAGCAATTTTATTATGCGCGAGCACTAAATGCGTCAAACGACTGTTCATCGTCTGGCCCAAACTAACCAAAGGTTGTGCATTTATCGCAGATGTAGGCTGAAATAACATGTATCATAATTAAACATTCATATTAACCGAGTGCAAAACGATAGATGACATACATTAATTGAAGATAAATCCAGTCGTTGCAATTTAGGAAAGTCCGTCGTGATATACTTCAACGTCTCCGCATTGAGCCCTTTCCAGCCAGAGAGATTTAAACCTCTAAGCTCGGGAGTGTTGGCGGTAATCGCCTCAAGAGACGCCTGAATATCGCGCACTTTCCACTCACCCATGTTCAAGTCTTGACATTTCGTGAGTCTATTTTGAATTAGCCAATGCAGCCGGTAGTCGGTACGCGCACGCTCCTTTACGAAGTTCAAGTCGACTTTTTTCCACAGTGACAACTCCTCTTCGGCGACTTCATGCCACAGCCGACACACTTTCGCGAGCCGCACCACCGCAGGCAGGGCACCTTCCCGCCCCACGACGTATTGGAATATGTGAAGGAGCACATGAGGAGGCAGCGCATAGCCCCAGACACTTTGCACGGCCGGCTCCGATGAGCTGTCGTTGTTTGCCATGTCAGCACCACCCGCTGATGCGCCTTTTGACCGCTTGCTGGTAGTCATTTCGTGGTCGGATGCGTCCGTATCGGAAGCTTTATGCTTTTTTCGGCGGCCCGTCTTTTTCTTGTTTGGTTGCAGCTGCGAAACCACAAAAAATATCCAAGTTACCATCGACTATGTTTACTAAATTGAATTTCATTACCTGCTGAGACAAGTTGCTCTTTTTAATTCGGATTTTAATTGTGTTCTTGTCGCCGCTAATTTGACTGTGGTACATGGGTACGAGCGCTTTACGTGGTCGTCCTCGGGATGTGGCCGACGCTCTCTTGCGCACTTTCTTATCGATGGCGCCATTTCTCAACTCTGCTGGTGGAGGCACTGCATTTCTATTGTGCTTGTTTTCCTTCGGCGACGTGCTCGGTTCGGACAAGGCTGACGAGTCGTTTATCGAAGACGAATCCTCATCTAAAAATATGCGCAATAAGAGGAAACGTACAGCAGTTGAATATCAAGTTTTAAAGTACCTTCCTGGGAGGTACTCTGAATCGAATCCTGCGATTCATCCTGCATTTCCGCCTCATCTTCTTCACTGTTATTCCGCACTCGGTAACAGTCCGTGCTCGCGCTATGCAAATTATTATTGGGCATATCATATTCACTGCCATGCTTCACAACACCATTAGTAGTGTCTCTTGTATTATAGCTGGGGACATCGAGCAGTATGCTCCTTGCGGTCTCATTGCAGACGACTCCTTCCTCAGCCATTATGCATGAGCTGATTGTTGATTAGCAGAAGCGTGCGAAGATTATGTGGGGAACAGCATGTTCATTAGCCGCCTGCAAAGAACAACTTATCAACAAGGTGACATGATCCCCAACACAGATAATTGTTGAATCAATTATTTAATCAATACTCCCAGCAGACGCGATACGAAAATCGAGAAACACGTACGGCCCGAAACACAACTGCGTGAAGAGCACACGTAAATACGGATTTGTTTATGGTCGCGGTCAAAATATACACAACGTCGACACCGTGCTAGCACAAGACAAGAGGCATGTCTTCCCTTCTTGTTGCACTAGTCCTGCTGTTACCGCTGGTTGCAAGAGGAATTATGACAACATTCCACGACTGATAAGAAATACAACTGCTAATCGCAAACGCTGTGCATCTCGGAACGAAAAACGGATACGGATTGCGTTGTTTATTAGACGTTGGCTAAGCGTTGACGACTCACCTGGAAGAGGCGCAACACACGTATTCGAGAAGACCACTGCCGAATAATAATAATACGCCGATGATGATCCGTGCGTGCTACCGCCGCACATAATCTTATCGCTCAACGATATGTATCGTCGTCGTCGGCGCTGTCTTGCTGCTGCTGCTGCTGTACTGCACCGCGTCCGTTTTCTCCATTTGCAGGCAAATTGCCGAAAATTCCTAAGTGCGCGCTGCTGGACTTCACTGTCTCTGCTCACCGTTCACTATTCTTGCCAATAGCACCACTGCGGCATCCACTAACTGCGTATTGTGTGCCAGTTTGGTTCGCGCTGCATGTACCGGACGGAGACAGCAGGCGTTTGCTGTGAGCGCGCTCCACACCACTTTCGGAACTTCACTACTGTCGTTCCACATTTACTTCGCTTATTTCTAAATGACGCGAGCGTCGACGTCGTATGCACTGCACTTCATGCGCCCAGCTCGCCGTAGTCCTATTCAGTGTTGTTGACCTTGTTAGTTGCCCAAGATGCCATCTTTTTTCGTTTTGTTTTCGTAGCAGGTGGCGTTGGTGCATTCATATACTTTTGGCACTTCCTCATACGCAAATTGCACGATTTAAACTTAATTAAATAATTGTCCTTTTTAATAGATGTATGAAACTATAAAGGCCCAGTTCAATAAGTCGTATTTGAAATTCAAGTACTATTACTCGGAGATCTAGCCGTCATACGCCATCTGATGCGATGCAAAAGCGTGACTTGTAGAACACATGCGAGCAGTGAGTCGGCTGAAATAATTGTTGTTAGTGGTTACGAATGATAAAATATTAAAATCATGAATTTTGGTGAAATTATTGAACCGTCAACCCGTGCCATCCTCTACGACGAAGAGGATGACTCTGTAATTGAAAGGTAAACCCCTCATTTCCCCATATTTCTCTCCAAAAATTGCGATAAATAAACTTACTTGACAAGTTTCTAATGAGTACTTTCTTTGCCTCAGAATTGAATGGGAATCCGAATGCATAATTCCCGATTTCATAGACTCTTTCCTCATAACAGAAAGTAGCTTTGTTAATAAAATAGTCCAAACCTGCCTCCTCAAAGGCAATAAACCAATTGCATGCACCAAGCAAAATATCATCAATATCTACAAGTATGAAGACAAGAAATACATTGCCCTTTGTAATCCAGGACATGCCACTTCAATAGGAGAGGTAACATGAATATTTCCTTGTAAATGATGAAGTACCATAACTAAAATTGATATTAATTTTAGGTTACCCAACATCTAATACCATGGTTAACAGTAGCAAAATATTGCTATGCAGTACAATCACAGCCCTTAGCCACTTATCTCAACAGGAGTATACAAAAAGATGGTAGCATACTGAGAACATTATCAACAAATCCTGAAATGAAGGATAAACTGTGTCCCAAACTTGAAATTCCCAATTTGGTTACATCAATCACAGCAGGCTGTTTCTCATATTGTTTGTATGCTTCAAAAGACTGTTCAGCATATATTGGGTACATTGAACATGCACCAATTGATTCTCTGAATTCAAAACCATTCTTGAATTTATTAAAGCACTTGGGCTTTGGTTCTGGAGATAATGTTTATAAATTAGTTGATAAGCTACCTGCTAATAACTTGTACACTTAAGTTTGGAATAAAATTGTTTAATACTGCAATTGATTCAATGTCATGTCCATGCGTAATTTGAGCTTTCAGCAGCATACTTTAAACACTCAATGAGATTAACTAATTGTGGGTCATTATTGCAAAAGTGTTTCAACACTTTGGACTCAAGACCACAATCAGATAGATTTTCTTGGCTAAAAACGTTTGGTCCATTTGCTATCACACTGCCAGAATGTGTGACATTCACTTGACTAAAAGATTCTGTGCCTTCCAATGTACTAAATGTGGCAGTCATTGAATTTTCTTTGGATTGCAAGGCACATAAATTATGAATACACTGAGGTAGAATTGGTCCCGTTAAGTCTATCGAATAAAAATCTTCATTATCTGCGCGCACTTTGTTCTCGCGTACTTGCAGGGACGATAATGTTGCTCCATGGAATGCCACAGGTGCTAATAAAGTAGGAGGAATTCCTGCGAATAGTCCTGTAGGAGATACTGCACTTTTACAGTGCACAAGAAAACTGTAAAATGCCTGCACTTCAACTCCTTCAATTAGAATCAAGCTGAGATCACTGTTGTCAACTTCACTTTCAGCTTTCAGAGTTATTTTTTCCTGAGAGTTATTACAATTTCAACATGTAGAATAGTTAAATCACAATAAAGCAAACGTATTACCTGTGTATAATTAATCTGTTTAATCTCCTCAGAGTTGATGCCCATGCTTTGCAACCACTGTTCATCTGGTTGTTCCTCATCTTCCTTATCTTTACCACAACTACTTCCATCTTCATTCTCCTTATCAGAGCTCTTCTTCAGAGGCATTGTGAAATCAATCTCACCCTGCTTCAGCATTTGTCTGAAGCCTCTAGTTGTTGGTGATACAATTGCATGTAAATCGGTAAATCCACCAACACCAGCTGCACGAAATAAAACCGTGAATGTATTCGCACAAGCATAGAAATATGGACATTGTCTTGTCCGAATTAAATGGAACAATGATCGGAAGCTTATCATCCAAGTATTATGTAAACTTTCCTTAATCTTTGCAGTTAAAGGTATCGTTGACTGAGAGACTTTCGTATTAGATCTGGGAAATAGATTCAACCAGGGTATTGAAGGATGTTGCCAATAGAGACAACATTGATGGAATTTTGTATTTGATGATGTATCTAAAGTTGTGCATGTTCTACTTGTGTCCAAACATCTTGTAAAACTTGTTACACCAGAAGCTTCTTCACTTATTTTTAGTGTCTGACTCCAACCGAATGATTTAGGTGAAAAGAATCTGACTTTTTTCTTTAAACTCCAATCAATTGGTATCCACTTTTCACCTTCTGTTTTCACATTAAGTGGCTCTTCAATTTCTTTCAGCACATTCTTAAACGTTGTTACCTGTTCTTGTTTACTCGCTGGCTGCTTATCTTGGCATATATTGAGCAGTTTAAATAACGTGTTATCACTTGATTCATCAGCAGAATTAATCTCAGTCTTGGCTTTCTTACAATTGTCAACATTTTTTGCAAAAGGATTCTTCCTCTTTGCTGTTGATACATTACCAGATGTATTTGTATTATGACCACTTGTTGATCCTGAACTTGAATTTATTCTTGCTTGAAGTGCTATCTTCTTTCGTTTTAATTTCTGCAATTTCATCACTTCAGATGGATGTTTCCATTTGAAACAGGATGATTTCCCCATGTCTTCACTCATTTTTACAGACCTACTTGCTTTATTACCAATTTACGTTAAAACTCGATTGATTATTTATATGCACCACAATTACGAGGGCATTAATTAAAAATAGACCTTGGATAATTGTTAAGAACGATGTTTCACTGTATTCACTACTTTATCACTAGTAAATAATACCTCACTCTAATAGATTAATTTTTCGATGTTTACTTGTTGACGAAGAGGTTATAACTGCTGACTGGTCTCGACAACCACCACAGACGTTTCAATGGTTGCATATAGTTCCGCTACCATTCGCCTATAGGCAATCGCGAAGAAACTTGGAAAAAGTTTAAAACAAGTTGTAAAATAATTTATACTCAATGGCAATGCATTAAAACGTGATAATATCATAGAAATAATATCAATGAATAGCCCATGTATCTTTTGTACCAATTTAATTGACGTCTAACGTGTAAATAACATTGACTTGCAATTAATCAATGCATGTTACCCGTGACGTCACAATTCCCGTGCGCGCGTGTGTATATAGCACAAATGCAGGTCCCTGAACCCGTTCCACAAAAAATCCATATTAATTCTATTCATGCTGAAACGGCCCTATTTGATACGCACCGGCTCCGATAATCGAATAACATAAAATGCATTATTAACGCGGCGTAATAATAAATGATGCAAAAACGAAATTATTACATTATTCAGGCAGCGCATTATAAATGTGTGAATATGATGAATGCGATTTTCATCAGGATGTATCTATCTATCGTACGTAAGTGAATTATGTGTCGAAAAATTAGGACCACGCACGTGTCCTCTTCCAGCATCCGAGGAAGGATGCCGAAAGAGCGCACATGTATCAAGTGCTCTGTTCGCTTGGCACTGAAACAAAAAGTCAAGTTGACGATGATTAAAAATACCCAACAAGTTATTTTCGGGTAATTTTTTATATGCCACATGAAAATTTCCGTTTTTTTTTAAGCAGCGAAGAATGGTAGATTAACCAAATACCCTGTGCGTTTGCACAATTAACGAAATTGTATCCAATTTTACGATAAGATAGTGTAGTATATAGTTAATTTCTTTTTCGTTCAAAAAGAAAACGGAAGTCGTACTTTCGGATTGTTTAGTTGTCTGTGATAGTAAACTTGAATTTATACGGTCAACAAGTACTCAAAGTTTAATGGCCCAACACAACATATTGAAAATTCGGTTATAACGACCAGATTTATCCAGCAAACGCTGAAGGAGGGCCTTGGAGGTCGTTACCATCAATTGTTATTTAGATTATTAAACTAATGTTAGGTATATATTGTCGCGACATTAGAAATCTAAGAGTCAATATTTTCTGTTCAACAAGACAACAAGCAAAAATCAATATATTTTGAACTAATTTTGAATTCAACGGGAATGTCCAATGACCTAATATGACATCATTGTTGGGAATGCAGGGAATGCACGCGTGTTTACAGATATTGAACGAAAGGAAAAAAAGTGACCTGGAGCTGTTAAAGATAGAACTCCGATCGTGATCTATGCGAGAAGCGCGAACAGATA
Source organism: Aleochara curtula (assembly GCA_963978815.1). Classification (NCBI taxonomy): domain Eukaryota; kingdom Metazoa; phylum Arthropoda; class Insecta; order Coleoptera; family Staphylinidae; genus Aleochara; species Aleochara curtula. The sequence continues at coordinate 7,648,149 of OZ022221.1, read as the reverse complement.
GATCAGGACACGACGATTGCGCGCGCGCGCGCGTACGTTCGCGAGTATCAATGAATCGATGCGCTCGCGATGATTGCGCGGAAACGCGCGTTCACCACCACCGACCGCCGCCGTCGTCATCGTCGTCGTCGTCGTCGTCGTCGGCGCCCCCCACTCGCCGCCGCGCGCAAACTGGCGCGCGTACAACTCCAGGTCATTCAACTCGCGGAGTCCCAGCGAGCAACACTCGCTCTCCTTCGCGCTCCCGTTTCTCATCCGCATTCATTTGGACATACGCGCGCGCGCGCGCTCGCGAGGAATAGTTTTTAATTATTTACCGGGAGTGCAATTTGCTTTTGCCCCATCACTCCATCCAGCGACCCCGACAAGAATTGCGACAATGACCACACGGTCCACCAAATCATCATCATCATCAGCATCAGCATCGTCAGGATCAGCGACAACATCAGGCACAACAACATTAACAACAATATCGCGCGAGACTCAGAAGAAGTGCGTTGTTGCGTAAGAATTGCGCGCGCGCGCCGTTCGCCGTTGGCCCCCAAACCGAAGAGTAGTGAGAAGCAGCACACGCCGAGGCGGCAAACGCATGCATGCAGCGGATGCACCCAGTTGCATGTGCGCCACCGCCGTCGACGCGTTACCCGTCTCGTCATCCCTCCGCATTTGCGTCGAATTTCAAAGTGCGATTTTCAATTTACGACATTATTTGTGTTATAATAATTTCCCTCTCGTTTTCTACGCTCGTCGCTCGCCAAGCTCGAAAATAATTGCGCGTTCTTTATGAATTGGTCCAGTGATTTGCCAAGTGCTAAAAAGATGGTGAAACAATTAACAACAAAATAGTGCAATCAGTGCAATCAAACCCCCCATAGGAAGTTGTAACATTTCACATACGCCAGGAACTTAAAAGGATTATTCTCTCTATTGCTCAGTGCTACCACACTTCCGGTCTTCCGGTACAAGCAGAAGGATTTTCTTCAATATCATAGGTGAGCATTGATTAGCATTAACATAAATACGTGAATATCAAATTGAGGGTAGTGATAACATCGATTAGTGAGTGCATTATTGCACACATGCATTGACTGCCGCCCCCGCGTCGTTTCTTTCATCATTTTTTGTTGTTGTTGTTGTCGCTGCGTTTTCGGCGTATGTGTGGAGTGTGCAAAGTGTACGGCAATGTGTTTTTGATCGTGATTGTGTGCGAGTGACGAGTACACTGCAGTTTAACGAAACCAATTTGTTCTGACCTATTTTAGATGCGGCGGGTGCATTGCACACATAATGCAATCCAACTAAACAAACGCGCACGTAATACTACGTACTCGTGTGCTGCGCATGCGTGCAACACGAGCGGGCGCACGAAACAAAAACATATTAAAATTTATTGCTATTTTACCCACACGCATCATAATTGTTTATTGTGCATGTATATGATGAATGTGTGCATGTAGTAGGCGAGTGTTTGTTGTACGATTCGAATGCGCATAAAAAGTGTGCTAAACATATTAAAGGAATGCAAAACAATTTAGTAAATGTTTTCAACAATTTTCATCTGCGAATGTCAATGCTTACATTGTGGTTGCAAGCGCACTACGAGTTTTTTTCGTTAATTTGCAATTACGTGGAACGCACACGTTAATTAAATGTGCAGTGCATTGTGTAAATGTAGGTCAAACGAATGCAAATTCAATTTATTTATTGCAAATAATTATCGAACAACTTAATTGAATTGTCCATTAAATATGAACTGCGATTCTTCTCATTATTGTTAAATTTTATTTGTTTTCAAGAGCTTTGCACGATTTTGAAAAGTTTTCTACATTATGCGAATTGTTTATAGGTTCACGCACATTAAAATCGCACGTGCAATAATGCGCAAAATATTTCTATTTTACACTGGAATTTTCGTATTTTATTTGTTTGTTGTTGTTGTTGCTGTTGCTGTGTGTTTGTTGGCTGCACCGACAAGAGAAAGCCTTCCGCAGTGAAAGTTGCATTGAAAAGTGACGCAGGACGCATTGCGAATGCATTAATAAAGCGCGCTTAGAAATGCACTTAAGTGCATAACTATGCTCAATCTTTAAAATACAGCTGTTGTTCCTGAGGAGGTAATTGAAAATGTTGATTGTTTGCCCGAAATGTGAATGAACGTTACTTAAGATATTATTACTATTATTATTATATATATATATATTGAAATAAATATGAACTAATACGAAGTAGCAGGCGAGAATTATGAGACTTTGTAATTGTTATCAATTAATGCCAAAAAACATGTAATTTATCTATGAGACGTACGCACGTATTTCTTGTACGTATTCGGTATACAGGGTGTGCGTGAACTGATAATGGGCGAATGTATGTATGCGTTTGTGCTCGTTTGGTTGTTGCTTGCTCACTTGAAAGATAAAAATTGTCGCGCCGAACCTTGAATCGCTTAGTTATGGCCAAGTTCATTACTCCTCACGCACACGCATCCATTCACTGAATACGCGTTTATATACAGGGAATAAACATGAGGAGAACATATGTGTATGTGTGTGTGTGTGTGTGATTGCGTTTGAGGTTACCGAATATTCATTTGGCATTGACAAGGATCAAATTCACCACTCCATATTTCATTTCTACATTGCGATTAAGCATATTTGCAATTAGATACAATAAAAATTAAATATTTATGTTTAGTCCGACTGACGTAAATTAAGTCATTCGTACTTAATTAATGCCTTATTTCAAAAAGGTGCGTTTTCGTCAAAAATAAAATAAATATTTACGATGCAATATTGGATTGATAAACAACAACAACAACAACAACAACATCATCATCAGTAAGCACGAAGAAAGTGAAGTAAATAGAGAATGTATAAAATAGTTAGTGATTTATAAGCGAGAAGAGACAACTGCGCAGAATATTTTGTTGATGCGAAATGAGTGTGTTTATTTGTTGACTAGCTTCACATTTTACCTGCGCTCGGTTGAAGAGTGCGTCGTCTGTGCGCAATAAAGCCAGCTAACATTTATTTATCAACAGATTTATTTTGCTTTATTTAGCCGGTGATTATTGTTTTATGCTCCGCGAGTGGCGGGCAAAGTGTACTTTGCTGTCGTAATGCGCGGCGCTAAAATTTCAAATGTGGATCAAGGTAAAATTACACAACAAATAACAAACGAACGCGTTCGACGCAATCAGCAGTAGAGGAGAGAGAGACTCCCGTATTCTTGACACCGACGACGAAACGTCGAGATGTGTTATGCATTTCATTCGCGTCTTCTCAGTTTACGTACTTGCGCAATTAATTTGTAAATAAATCAAAAAATTTACTCATGCTCCTTTGAATAATGACGCGTGCTTTTAACATAAACTTTTAAAAAACGCTATTAATAAACGATTTAATGTCATTTGCTAAAATAGTATTTGCAATTTTACGCTAATTAACCAAAATACAATTTGTTGCAGTAAAAGTCCAACTTTAAGGGCGAAAAACTCCATTTCCGGTTTGCAAATTTAAAGTGTTTTCTATATCTTTCGAAAGTATATTTAATAATCTGTCAAACGCTATGAAACGTTGTTTTATGACACTTATAATTTTATGTTATTTACGTAAAAGTATTATTAAAGGTAACGTAATAAACTTAACGATGCAACGACTGTACTTCCGGTATGAAAATGATTTTCATTCATTGTTTTAAAGGGCATTTAATATATTTTCAACATTTTGTAATTTTGTAATCAATTAATATTCGATTTGTTTCTTTAATTTACAGAGCGTACGGAACGGCATACTAGTAATAGTTTACGAGTGAGCGAGGCATCGAGAATTCGGGGGAGACGGATTGGCGGCGGGTGTGAAAAGATGCGTGGCATATGCGGCTGCAAGAGGTGAATGATGCGTGCCCGCCGTTCCGCGCGTTCGCGACGATAATGGGCACGCAATCATCGCCGCCACTCGCCATTCTGCGCCACCGACGCTGCCGCCCCTGCCACCGTCGCTGCCACTGCCGCTCGCATGCACCGCATCCACGCGGCGCCCTACACGCAGCATTCAACGCCATCGGTATTCGATAAAGCAGGACGATACGTTTATGAAAATGTAAGTATCTAATCAATTACGCACCACCAATTATGGACTTGCAATCATCAATTGCTTAATGATTGCTGCTCAAACGCAACGCACATTTCAATGACAATGACAGATAGCAGGCAGAGGCGGTGCAGCGAGTGCATTGTCATTGATCTTCAACTGTCCTTCGATTAATTATATTAATAACAACCAATCAGTGCGCAATCGTAATACGCAGTTAAATGTTTATAATCATTCAATGAGTAAGTGCGAAGTAATTTCCTATAGAAAAGCGACAAAATTGCTGAACGTCAGCATGGCATTTGACTATTAAATACGCCTCGAGTGAAATACGAATGCGCGAATCACTTAAATCATAACTTAAGTGCGCTTTTGGCGTGTTTGCGCTGTTTAAGTGACTCTTGACTCGTCTTAAATCACTTGACATCTTATTCAGCGACTTGCACTAATCACACGCATGTATTTCAACTGCTTCCTCTCTCATTACTTCTCTATACTCGTGATCAAATAATTCCGCGCATTTCCACGAAATCATTTCGTTTCGTTTCGTTCAATTTAGGCGATGAGCAGTTGAAAGTTTGAAGAGCTTTGATCGAATTCCAAATGGAAAAGTACGCAAAAAATGCGCAAGTTGAATTTCAAGAGCAACTCGCGTCTTTTTTTTTTTGATTCTCCTCTCGCGGGACAAGTATTTATATTATGTGTGCGTACCGTATGTATATCAAAAGGCGATCCACATGGATGTGGCATATGCGTATGTCGTTTTTACAAAGGTCAATGCCTTTTATCAGTCATTACAGCTAATATTAGACGGTTTCATAAAATGTGAGCATGTGTACTCGCAGTGCCCCATACTTCAAACTGCAATTGTATGTACGGAGACGGTGTGTACGCACGCATAAGTCAACTTAATGTGAGCGATTACGCTACAAGCGCAAATCTTGATGAAAGACTTTAAAATCACTCAAAACACACAATTCGAATGAGATAATCCAATTGCAAAACGACGTAAAAACAATTAACCACCATCAATAAAACAATGAATAGAAAATTTCTAAGGTCTAATATTATTTCCCGTTGTAGGGAAATAATTTTTCATAAATCTTTTAATTTATGTTTTAATTAATCTTCCTGGTTCGTTAAAAATATAAATGAAAAAATTCACTTCCGGTTATAAAATTAGAAATGAAATTGTCTTTCTGAAATTTTTCCTAGACAATTGATTTACCTATGGTGATAGAATCAGCAAGTCAGCAACATTTTTTAAACTCTTTAAACAATTAAATTTAACGATTAAAATATTCCAAATCTACAAGTAGCTTAGTTCATTCGCTTATAGTGAAATACAAGTGCATTCGACTTGAGTGCGGAGCGAAGAGAAAGAGAAAGGCGGAACACACATGCGCGCAATATTACATGCATAGTTGCAGTGCGCAATGCAATGCAATGCAATGCAATGCGGTGCACTGCAATAAGAAAGTGTTTCCTGGTTTATATCATTTCATACACTTTTTGCACACACACCGTGTGTGTGCGTGCTTCCTGCGAATGATGCCCGCACTAGGAACGTGCACACACCGTATTGGTTTTCCCATTCGTACGACGTAAACCGTATGGAACTTGATATCGCGCGCGCAAACATTGATTACAACTGCTGCACTCGCTGAGAGAGAATTGCACATCAGAGCAGGAAGTAAATCATTTCGTTTCATGCAATTAAATCAGCGCCTGTTTGACTACGAATATTACGTTTTAAAGCTGCTGTAAATCAATGCAATATTCTTGGAATTATTATTGCCTCAACAACTCTCAATTTTAGAATATATTGTAAGTGCCTGACTATGCAACTTTTAAAAATTATTCCTTGATTAAATGACGCAAGTGTCATCGTAAAGTGTGAAAAACTTGGGATTTTCCCAGTATTGGTTTAATTGTCAAGGATTGCAAGGGCTGCAACACCACACAATATTCCCAAATTATACATGTAAATGGATACATTTTGTTTTCACCCCCCAGTAAGCTGGACTTTGAGCGAATTATCGCATGTGAAATGAATTGAATCGAAAAACAAGCTAGAATTCAAAGTAAAGTGAGTACCTATTCATTAGGGGTGCTTTCAATTTTCTATTAATTTGCTTTGTGAAATACTAAACTATGTAGCACAGAGTGCGATTCATACCGAGCTGGTTATTGGTACAGTTATTATTTGGGCGAGAGAAAAAAAAAGGGGTCGCGAAGGGTTGCATCTGCTTGAATGACCTCTGTGTATACGTGGTACACGTGCATGAGTAACACGTGTTTGTTCATAAATATTTGAACAAGTTCAATTACATTGCATTTCGGTTATAACGACGCTGAGAACATTTTGAAACTATTTTAAGTAGTTGAACAGATGACTTACATTCAACTCAGTAGGCGTTTCGTGTCGGTATACCTGAAGAAAGTCATCACGTTCCCAAGGATTTTTCGTGCAGAAATCTGAAATCAAAAATTCGTATTTAGTTTTGGATAGAGCAGAAACAGAAGGGAAAAAAATCGCATTCATTACGAACGCTTTGAGTGAATGCTTTGACAAAAAAAAAACTTAAGAAGGCGAAGAGATTCAAATGCTTAAAAGTCCATAAAGGACGATTCAGAAGTATCGCAATTTGAAAGGATTGAGCGTTTGAAAGAGTCGTAAAAATACGCTGCATGTGTGCTGATCGACCCTGTACGAGTTGTACATTGAGGAGATGTATGAATGTACTCTTGGTATGGAAGTGTGTGGAACGTTTGAAACGCGTTGTCGACGTCGAGGAGTCCGCGGGGGGAGCGCTGCTTCGCGCATTATTAGAGTGCCTGTTCGTGAGCGCGCGTCCCGCGGTCGTCAACCCCATATTATGTAGGTCAGTAATGGTGGGCGTCGTCGACGGCTGAGAAGCGGCAAACGCGCACTCTGCCGCCTGCCGCCTGCTGCCTGCTGTTTGCTGGCTGCTGCTTTAACCGCACGCCGCGATGACGTGACGTCCACAACTCGCAATGCGACCGTCACACACAACAGGACGACGTACAATATTTTCAATTATAAACAATTCAAGGATTGCCTTCATCATACTTGGAATTAAACTTAATCGTCTTTTTTATCTTTTCAAGGATAGTAGACCAAAGAAGCGGCATATTTTCACGCGTGTAATTTTTGACTTAAAATATTTATAAGGCAAGTGCAGTGCATGTGCATTAAGCATCGATAAGAAGGCAATCGACGTTATCAAACTTGGTAGTTTATCGAGTGTTTATGTATTTTTCTTCCGGGTTTGATTTATAAGGATAATTCACAAACTTTCATAACTTTTTCACTGTATACGAACGTCCTTATAATTACTTTGACAACCAACCTACTTGTTTATTCCTATCAGTCGAGAAAATATCTACCGAACATAATTAAAATGTAAGAAAACTTTATAATTTCCTCAATGAATCCTTGAACGAAGATGAAAATATTGATTAAGAAATAGTCCTTAATTTATGTTTAAAGATATAAGTGGCATCTTGCTATAACCATGACGTTTAAAACAAATGAACTTTAATGAAATTATTTTGATGAATCCAACCAAACTGAAAGTGAAATTCAACTTTACTGTCTCAACCTTAAAATAAAAGTGAAATGCTGTTTGATTGAAGGCGTTCGTACGTATTTCTTGCGCTTACTTTCTTGGTTCGCTCAACATACTCTACGGTTATAAAGTCTAGACAGACTCTCGCTAGCGGTAAACGATGAGCTCACTTAAGTAACTAACGTATTCCTGAATACATTGCTGTATTGTCCAAGTGAAGCGTGCGCGAGTAGTCCGCTTAGCCGTTATTCCTACGTTACCTCTTCCTCCATGCGACTAACGGCAGGAGTAGAAAAAAAATACAACATTACTGTTGTTTTCTATATACCGGTAGACACGAAGACAATAGAACACAAAACCGCAACTAGAAGCGAAACCGAAATACAGTTAGTGCTTCGATGAAATGAGAAAGGTGGAAGAAGAAGGAAGCGCACAAAGCGTATAGACTTGAGAGTGAAAGTTGTTCATGTCTTTGACTCATTGCTGGATGTTTAAATGTCTATTGATTCACGAAAATGCATCAATAATTTTCTTCTTCACGTGTTTTTTCAAAATTTCCAAACATTGTTTAGGAGCAAGCAAACGTATTGAACAATTTATTATTGCGTAGGAAACGTTGACGATCATGTACCAAGTGCATTTAATGCCAATGCACGATGCGGTTTGCGTGGTGCGAATTGCGCATTCGATTGCACTTAGCTAAATTGCATTACGCACGCAGATTATGCAACTTTCTAGTAGTGCATTCATTGCTTGCTCGTTAGGTATTATGAGAATTTGCAATTCACTTGTTCAAAGTGAAAGTTTTTAACTTTTTCTTGATGATTTATGACTCGTTTTTTTCAAGATATCAATAATTTATTACTATTTTTCTTCTTAAAATAGCAAAAATTTAATTTTTTTCAATGAACCTTTAATCGCAATTAAAAATTTTCTTAAATGCAGAATTTGTCCGAATTGTTAAAATAAGTAAGAAAACTTCCACGAGAGAATAACGAAGAGTGTAGGGAAATTGTATGAACGATCAGTGAACTGAACTGAAATGATCTATAAAGGTCAACAAATTTTCGTGCATGTTTCGTTTCAGTGTCGGATTCAGTCCGCGAGAAGCGTTGAACTCTCCTCTCGGGGCTCGCCCGCGAGATATATACGAAATTGTACCAGTACAGGCAAGCAACTCACTGAAACAAGCAATGAACTTTTAATTCATTACGAATCCGAATGGTGTATACGAATAAACAGAAGCACCAGCAAACAGCCAAACCGCTTACAGCGTTGCTGTACGAATATTTATGTGTTTATATTCTGCTACTGTGTTGACAATGACATGTCACTGCGATGAACCATACCATCGTTTGACACTGTAATAATAACATTGCCAAAATTATGCGCTATATTCATTAAGCGTACGCTGCCCACCAACTGTTATATGCCATACATACTTTATTTTTTTCACGCGCGTTTATGCTTTCAAAACTCCATAAATAAATTCACGCCATTCAAGGAAATTCCCGACCATTTTCAAAGGATAACTATCATTCCAACATTTGTCATCTTTTTAAACTAATTGCCCTACATTCAATCCGAAAGCAAATTGGAAGAATATGTTTGAATTAGAATTGAAATTGATTTATGCAAATGCCCAGTATATAAAATACATACAAGTGAATTATATGAGCAACAATCACCGTACGTACTTAAAGCTAATCAGTGAGTGTTACTGCTGATAATTCAAGTTCAAAGACTTGTAAAAAATGCAAATGACTCACTCGCGTTTCATTTCTTACAAATTTCTTAGCGCTCCGCACGTGTTTCCTCATATGAATTATGTACTTTGCCTAGAATTTTCTCGCCAACAATATAACTTACGTTTGCTATTCATTTTCACGTAAATGTCGTCGAAAATGAAAATTTCGCGCGTTTCAATTGGATGCATAAGGCGTGCTTTTGTTGTTGCGTTACGTGAAGAAAGTAATCGTTGGCGGTCAGCTGTGTTATGTGCCGCCGTCAGCAATAGTTTGGCGGCAGGATAGCCCCTCGAAACGCGTACGCGCGCGGAGGTCAATGCCCGTCCTCAAGCGGCCGCAGTGCATGCCGCCCGCACACATGCATCCAGTCCTTGCATTTGTACATCAAGCTTGTACAAATAGAATGAGTACGTACGTGGTCGAGTGTACTCGCTACTACCACACCAACACTGGTGGTAATGGCTTGTTGTGTTGCCTTTCTTTTATTCCCATTTTACATATATATGTGTGTGAATGTTTTGCTTCCTTATTTAAATTGTTTCTTATGTTTTCGTCCAACACGTTTTCTTCGTTTTTTTGTTTTGTTTCTTTAAAAAGGATAAACCTATCTGAATTATTTCTATACGCCTCACAATATGTTTAATTACGCATGTTTCGATTCATTGACAATCAAACATTAATAACAATTTATGATATTTGTGAAATGTTCAAAAGGATAATATTTATCATTATCACTTATGCCTCACGTGAAGCACAACATTAATTTGAAATGGTTGAGAAATGCATTTAGAAATAAGTGCTAGTTAATAGTAAAATACTAGTAAAACTATTAAGTGTTTGTTTATTATAGTCAACCAGTATAGCAACTCACTGCAATCGGTTGCATAATCTAAAAAGCAATTCCGTTCTATTCGTCATTCACTTGCATTAACGCTCTCTTCATTATTTTCTCTCTAATCTCTTCTTCCTCGTTATAAAATTTCCTTTCTTTTTCCGCATTTCCTTATTTACTTTATACTGCTGCGCATTTATCTATTTCGAAAAGAGTGTCGTTCAATTCTCTATTTTCCATCGCGTATTTTTAGAAAATGTTATCATAATTTCAAAATGCATTTGAATAATACATAGACTGAATTTTCCAACGTGGGAAGCGCTGAAGGGTTGCGAATATAAATTACATGCAATGCGTCACGTTGCATTGCCATGCAATTGTAGCGCACGCGCATTTTCTACCACCGCTGCCGCCGTCGCCGCCGCCGCCGCCGTCGTAGTCGTCGTCGTCGTCGTCGTCGTTCGTCCCTGATATAGATAGGTACGGGTCAGTATCCTTTGGGGCAAAGTGGGTCAGACTCTAGCACGCTCATTGCCATATCGCATATTACTTACTTATTATCGTTGCGTCGTCATTATTATTATACGCGTACTCGCGCTTAAACGCATAGCCAACTCTAACCCGTCAATAGCACGCCACAAGCGCAATACAAACATAGATTATCCGGCTTTAAACTATTACTACCAACTATTTATTCGATTCACTCGAAAAACACATTCAAATGCTCGTTTTTTATTGCGGTTAAACCCGCAATAATAATCAAATTTAATTGATATTTAAAAATTGAAATCAATTGATGAATTAAGAATAAAATTATCTATTCAACTACTTAGCTAAATGAATAATTTAGACATGCAGATGGCAAATGTTTCGAAGTCGGCCAAAGAAGTGATCGAAACGTGGATGCAGACGAAGAAATTATGCATATTATGCAAGTGATTGCTTGTCGCCAATTACGACAGCTTGACGCGGATTAAATTTACGATCAATTAAATGAAAATTGTTTACGTAATGCGGATGTGAACTCGTGTAATTACCGATTGATTGTTACTTTCTTCTATTTACGTGAATTTTAATAGAATTGACTAAATTTGGTTTTATGCATAAATCCAAATGTGCTCAATTGCAGATTGAATGCGTACCTACAATTTGTAATCAACTAATGACAACAACAACGAACGCTACGTTTTTGCAAGTGCAACTACTGCCACATAAACAATAATAATACGCGCGCGCGCATGTGCTGCTGTGCGGCGCTGTGCAATGAATAATCAGAGAGAAGCGACGACCACAACGAACGCGAAACGGGTTAAGGCCGCCAAATGCTGTACTAGCACTAATTTCGTATTACTGCTGCAATTGCAATTGTAATTTCTAATGCGTCGAGTGCAGCGTACGCGAAAAACATTATGTTGTATGCGCGTGTGTCCATGATACGTATGATGATATGTCATTATTGCACTTTTGCTCTTAACAATTTCTTATTGACCCTGTACTCGCACTAAAAACCATTTCACATTCAAGCTATTTCAAGCGAAACAATAAATATTCTTTTCAATATTTCATTTTCATCCCTTCGTTGATAGAATGGGTCGCTGTAATATGACATGCGTAAATAAATCGCTCTAGTTGTGCAATGCGGAAAAATGCAGGACAATTGTTATCCTTGTATAATTGGAATAAAACAGGAAATGCGCTCAGAGTTATAATAATGCGCTAATAATACTTGCAGCTGTTTTTTCATTCAATAAACATCCACGGTGATTGAGTGCTGAATTTTTCTGTCGAATGCACGTTTGTTTCTATATTTATGACGCATTTATAAGCTCAATAAATAATTTCTATTGGGGTAGGTCTTGTTTCCAATTGGCGTTGAAAGAGCATTAGAAATAAACTAATAAATGATAAAAAAATCAAATAACTAAATTAGGAAAATGATTCACTTTTCTAATCAACTAAAGTAATCGGCGTTAAATGTCAAATTAATTATAATGCGAATGATACGATGATAGTTGAAGGTCGTTATAGGCGAAATAAATATATTTTGATTCAACTAGTGAAATTGGAAAATGGAATAGATGATTGCATCCAGTTAATTCTCGTTGAGTGCGTAATCTGCTTGAGTTTGAAATTATGCACGTAGCGTCAACGACGAGGAGAGCTGCCTCCAATCGGTTGGCCGTTTATGTGTTTGGTGCGTGCATTTGTGGCGTTTGCGAGGAGGGAAAATTAGGCCAAAAAATAGACGAACGAACGAACCAACCAACCAACTAACCAACCAACCATCCAACGAGCAAACGAACGAACGTCCGCTAGTACTAATATTGCATTTACAGTGAGCACATGTAGGGTCGTTGCAGTTCAATTGCATTATGCTATACTCGATGTAGCAGTGCATTCCGCATATGCAAATATAATTTATAGACGCATTGTAAATGCATACAAAATGTTTAACATTGCGTACACACTTATTCCAGGAATGTTATTTTTACACATTGTTGTTTTGCTTTGAAATAGGTCACTTCGAACAAGACAAAGCAGGGTAGTCAGTGTTGCATGCGGAACAACAAAAATTGCGCGACCAACATTAAAAATACGTTTAAACGGAAGAAGAGTTGTGCTTTAATTGCTTTTCATGTTTTGACCTATTTTCGCACTAAATTAATACAAGTTTAATTTGTTCGGAAAGCTTTGAGCTTTTCCTAACATCGTTTCTTCTTTCATCGTTATTTCACTTCTTAGTATTTTTCATTTGATCATTTCATTTACGTTGAACTCTTTTCCTATTAATTAATTAATTAATTAATTATATATTTTTAATTGAGTGTTATTTCTGAGACGGATCAACAATTAATTCTTAAGTAAACAACACGTATTCGTCAAATTTTAAATTTATGCCAATGCATAACATGTGCGAATTTATTTTTAAACGCCAGTTGTAAATTTAAATGCGGACGGAAATTAAGTGAGTTGTGTACATTTCTTGGATGTATTTCAAGTAGTGCTAATTGTTCCACATTCCTCCATTTTTTTTTGTCAATTTACAACCATTTTTCAAGCAGATAATTAACTCAAAAAAGACAAAAAAATTCACTTTTTTAAAGTGTAATCAGCGAAAAAACAAAAGATGTTTGTAAAACAATGAATTAATTCATGAATTATCCTTTGTAATTTTTCTCTCTTTTCTATTATGTTTGCTAAAATAGTTTTTTTTTTTCATTTTTCTTGTTTTCTCATTTCTTTTTGATTTTAATTTGTATTTATTCATTACCCATATTCATTAATTCCACTTCATTCACTTTCGTTATAAACATAAAGTGAAAAGCATCTCAAGAACCATCTGTTGCTATTCATTTCGACTATACGTAACGCATTATTCTTCGACTTGTACCGTTTGCTATTGTTATTACTTTCAATTGTACGCGTATTTCATGTCTTGTAAAATTCAAGATTTAATGATGAAATGCACAAAATCAGCCCACGAAAAAAATCCGAATGTTTTTATTTCAATGTGATTGATAAATCTCAACTAAAGTTTGATCATGAAAATAACTAATTGAATTTTTCTTCGTGCTGTTAAACAAATAATAAATGAATGTAGAGGATTAGTTTACTAAACCACCAACGCTTTTTCCAAAATAGGACTAAAAGATTAAATCTTTCAATGATTTCGTTTGTTACTTTGACACCAACTATTAATTCTTTCCAACTTTTCTGTGTTTAATCGCAATAATCATTGCTTAGCTTAATTGTTTGTATTAAATTGAGCTTTGCGAACTTTTACGTTTCCTGATATTTTCGTCCAACTATAAATCAAAAGAGCTATAAGCCAGGCAACCAAACAAGCAAGGAGTTGCGTAATACGAATGAAAGGATTTTCTCCCAGGTCGAAAGAACCGAACCGTGCGCGCACTTCTTGCAAGTTGACAGCAAGCAAGGTGCTTTCTTGAATTGCAATGTAACGTAATGTCGTATTCGCAGAAGAAGAAGTTGAATCATAAATCGCAAGTGCTTTTTAAGGATATCGGTACTTTCAAACACATGCAAAGATCATAAAAAACATCAAAAACATCTCAAGTTACTGGACAATATTTCGAAATAAGAAACATTTAAATTTTACTCATAGAAAAATAGAAAACCCAAATTAATAGATAACTTCAATTCAAAATAATATTGCTCATGTTCTAACGACCATAAAATTTAATTCTTTATCATTTTCCGCCCTTAGGTAACCATTTACTATTTCTAATCAAAGAAAATCATGATTTTAAGATTCATAGAAAGATGGATTCTATTTTCACGCTATCACTATATCTGCATGTTCGTCGTTATAACCGAAAGTGATTTTCTTGAAAAATTTAAAATTAATAACATCCACTAAATCATTTGTTAATTTTCAAATACTTTCAGCAAGGATTATTAATTCAAAGCAGAAAAATCATTGTCAATTGTTAGTGTGCACGTTGCAACAACAGGTCAAACGCATTCGGTTGAAATGAAGATCGAAATGAAGTGATTTTGTGAAAGCAGGAAATGCCACGAATCGCATACCACCTCCTGCCTGCTCTTACTTCTACTGATTGCACACATTACACAAACAGCTGCTATGCTGCTTTTGCTTGCATCGTTCGCTGCGATGACGAAACCGTTTTTATTTTAGAAAGTGAAATTCACCAGCGCGTGTGCAATACAATCACCATCATATTCTCTGCGCCAAATTCAAATGTTATTTAAGAATGTACAGGAAACCAACCAAAAAAAAAAAAAAAGCACACAATAATGATAATCTATTGTCACGTAATGGACAGAAATACTATACAGAAATATTAATCAATTTGTAGTACATAGATTAGGAGACGAATATTCAAGTGTGCTCGCGATAGTTTAGAAATTCAGTCGGTCCGAAGGTGATAAGCAGGCAGGCGAGCACAACACTTGAATGGAATTATCACGCGCTTGATAACGGAACATATATTAGGCAAACAACGAAAATATTGCGTTTGCTGGCGTAGCGAGAGTGAGCAGCATGCCTGCTGTATGCATAGCTAATAGAAATAGTTTGAGCAAATACACCAAAGTCAAAATGGCGTTCGAGTGTGTAACTTAAGTACAGCGAGCTAATCTCGTCGAATGAG
This sequence comes from Aleochara curtula, assembly GCA_963978815.1. Taxonomy (NCBI): domain Eukaryota; kingdom Metazoa; phylum Arthropoda; class Insecta; order Coleoptera; family Staphylinidae; genus Aleochara; species Aleochara curtula. The sequence continues at coordinate 7,632,753 of OZ022221.1, read as the reverse complement.
CGCTGCAGCGTTGCATTAGTGGCCCTGCAGGACGTGTCGCGGCGAGCCAATCGCGGCGCACTGCAGCAGGAATGCACCGGTCGCTGATTGGTTCATTACACCAAGTCCTGCTGCTATTACAAACATCACAACATGTGCGTGTTTTTCATTTTCTTTTCTATACAAATAAATACGATACTTTTACATAACTCGTTATTATCCTTGATTCAAATAATTCATAATATTATTCTTTACTTCAATCTTCAGGATTACGCATAATTTAGAGGCAGAATACTTTTCTATGATAAAACTTTTCAGCGAGCAACAACTAGAGAAGAAATGAATGAAATGCAATTTCTTTAAGGATAAAACATGAATAATAAAAGTTGATCCTTAAATCGCGTGAAACTGTAATATTTTAGTTGTGCGAGTCGTTCAAGTGTAGTTGGGTGGTTTTATTGATGGCGGTATTTCACCCATTGGGTCGCTGTTAGTGATATTTATCAAGCTGGTTGACTGGTTGGTTGGTTTGGCTGGTTGTGCGCTCGCGCGACCTTATGTTTCGTTTTCAATGGGAACGCTCTCGCAACATAGCAATGACCTGCATCTAGGTCGTATGTTGCAATCGGTTTTCTGCCTCTACTGTATTTCTACACTACATACATAGTGCACATACAAACACCACCGCCGCCGCATAACTAACGCCAAACACGCATACACTTTGCCTGCTTGCTTGAGGAGAGTGAACATTTCCATTACCAATACGATTGCAATTTTTCCTATCCACACGAATAAATTCACCGTCGTACATTATTTTCATATGGCATTCGTATTCAAATACATATGCATCATACTTCTCTCTCTTCCTATTCTCATTTGTTTAAACAATGCATGCAATATGGCGTTAAATAATAAATAAATAAATTGGTAGGTACCGTACCGCATACGCATATTGCTTATCATTGTGAATATTTCTTCGTGAAAAATAAACGCGTAAAAAGAATGACATTGTTGCAATATGCTGAAAACAGGACTAAAAATAGGATATAGCAAAGTGCGCACGCGCGTATTCGTCCTTAAGTAGGTCAAGCAATGAATTTTTGTTCAGTGGCGTGCGCGGTGCGTTCGTTCCGGCGTTTTCGCAGCACTAGTCGAGCGCGCTGGGAGCGTGTCGATTGCGCTATAATTGGGTCATAAGGTCCTTGAACCTCAAAAATGCATGCATTTTTTTCCTTTGAACTTCTATCATGAAGCAGAAGGTGTTCATGAATTTTGTTTACCATAAACGATTTATATTCATAACATGTACAAAAATTATGCTGCAATCTGTTTGTTCGCCGTGTTCAAAGGATAATTATTACATCATTTCGTCCTGATTTAGCGCGAAAATAAACTAGAGACATTACGATTTTACGTAATCGCTGCGCATTTTTCAATTTATCCTTTTTAGGTCGTAACTCTTGCGTGAACTTCTTCTTTAAGTGGTGTACTACTAATACCAAAGCAAAACACACTCGATTGGCTCGAAGTGAACGACGAGCGCCTTCCTGGTTTTCACTATGCATCTAAATATAGTTAAACGATTTAGTTCCACGCGATTTATCTCGATTTTCTTCGTCTTCTCTCTTCATTGTTCCTCTTGATTTACTTGCAATAAATAATTCTTTTCCTCATGTCGAGTATTATTTGTTACTCAACGTGTGTGTTTTTTTTTTGGATTACTACACCACACGCTTCAAAGTTTTCCCCATTATTATGAAGTGTTATAATACATAAATAAACTAATGAAAAACTGTGTGTTTAGTTTACACACTAGAACATTACTTAACCAATTATGACACTGATTAGATAACAATTAATAGGCGTGCTGCGCGCCGCCGCCGCCATGCCACGTAATCGCATTTCGTTGGCACATTTTCTATGCATTTCTCAAACTCTTGCAGCGAATCGCAAGTTGTATTAGCGAGCGTGCGTTTATCGCTGTTGCTTATGGCACTCGGAAATGTTCAATTTGACTTAAGTCAATTCGAAAACTATCTCTATACTTGAGCGATTAGCGATTGATTTTTATCATTTTCACATAGTCTGAATCAAGAATCGGTGGAAACCTTCGGAACGGAAATGACGAAATTGTATGACATTCGAATTGAATCATTTTTGCCATTTTATTAAGTGAAGCAATCGCGCACTCGGCATGCGCAAGTTTAGTAATACTAAATTGCTTAAACACCTTAACATTGATATTTTAGCTTCTTGGGTGTGTTTCATAGACAAAGAACTTGCGCAACATTTAACTAAAACTCTGCGAATTTCACGAAGGGATGATTAATTCACAGTGCCTCAATCATGGGCGTAATTTTGTTATTTCCGGAAATCATTTCGAGTATTTTATTGTTTTGTTAATTACCTATACTCGAATCAGAATTGTAAAAAGACTTAAAACATGATTAATTTTTTGATAGCACATGTAAATTGTGATTGAAAATCAAGTCAATAAAAGTCACCAACATGGAAATAGGTCCTTGAAGAAAGAGAAAAACAATAGCCGATGTTATAATAATAAATCGCATTGTGCGATTGCACATGGAGCAGAGAGATTTCCTACTCGATCGACGATTTGAATGTAAAGGACTAGGACGGCGAGTATGCAAATAGCATTGCAATAATGCAATGTCTTTGCGCGTTCGGAGTTCGAGGCTTGCCTTGCTTGCTTGTTGGCTTGCTTGGCTACTTGTTCGCGCGTTGCGATATCATCATCGTATGCTTTGAAAAGCCTATGCAAAAGCATGCTGCTGATGCTAGGAAGGACAAATGTGCACGGTGTGTTGCTGAGCGAGGGCAACACTCGTTACGCAACGATGCCAATGGATACACACACACAATGCAGGTTATTCACCTGAACTCGCTGCGAAAAAAATCAAACGCCGGTTTCACTTCTAAAGAGAAAGTTGACCTAGATGCATGTTGTGTGCGGACCACCACTCGAACCGTACTCGAATTTATTCAAAATGATGAACTCTGTATATCTATTCCTCACAAGTATTAATCAAAAATCAATTATTTCCTAAAACTCTCGGTATATCATTTCGAAAATAAGACAGGATTCGTCCTTATTGCTTAACTCATCTATAGCGGAGAAATGTAGAGTTTGAAAAAGTAGTAGTTTGAAATGAAAATGATCCTTTTCATTATCCTGCTTGTGTTGATATATTTATGTTATTAACCCATCTTTGCACAGTGTTTATGTGTGCGTTGTGAATACAACTCTTGGAAGCATCGGTCGCGTCGACGAACGTACGAACCTTGGCCCGACTGGCCCACTGAGAATGCGTGGTTGGTGTGTGCGTAATGCGCGCGTGTGCGAATACGAGCGCTGGAGGCGTGTGAGTGTTGTGCGTATCGATTAGGGTAAATGCCACGGCCAAGGGCGGCAGAGTCCCGAGCCACCCCGGCCAAACCACCACCACTGCCTGCCACCACCGCCAGCGTCGTCGCCGTGCTGCGCGCACTCGTTCCTGGATCGCCAGCTCACTCGCTCGCCCGTTCCCTGCCTGCTGCGCCATGAATCAAGCGCCAAAGTCACCAAAACCTTAGCCTTAAACTGAATATTACGCATATGTCCATGTGACTTGCGCATGTGGCGGTGAATGTCATACACCACCAGCCAAAAATCGTTGTCGATTCAACAGTTATTATGTTGAAGAAGAGTCATTGAACGTTATAACCGAATAACTTTTCATTTAATTACTATGCCGATAGTTTTCCTTCAATTTTAAATTATCTCTCATAGACTATTGCTAATTGGGAATGTTTTATCATCCTGCCTAGCATTTCAGCTTAAAATTTAATGCATATCCTCAAATTTTCATTATTATCCTTATGAATTTCAACTCCTTATTTTCCTACAACTAGTACGAAACTAGAAATTATGAAGCATGTATTTTTATGACTTTGGCAATTAGCTGAAGGAAGACAAAAGTTAAATTTGCTTGAAGAATTCAAAGAGATAACAAAACGTATGACTGTGTGAAAAGGAAGAAACGCGGACATCGACACAGTCACCCGAGCGGCATTCAGGATGGTGGGCCATGCGGTGTGGGCTATTGATTATTTTGCGAGGAGCGTGCAGAGCCTGGCGAACAGGAGCAGGCGGCCCAACACAACTCTAAGGTCGTCGACCTTCGCCAACTGTACGCGCATTCAGGACACCGAACGCGAGTCCTGTGAGCTCACGTCGTGCGCGCGCGTTCCAGAGTCATCGTGCCATTGACGAAATAAAAGGACAATCAAAAATCAATAAAATAAACTATAAAATCCTTCTAAATTGCACCCCCCAAAATTACCGAAATATCAATGGCAACATTTGAAAATTGCGGCGAAAAATGATAGATATTGATTATGAAAACACCTGATATCAAGCGCGAAAAGAGGACGCAGGAGTGAAGATGGCAAATAATGCGCACGTAATGCGGAAACACATCGTTCGTTATTAGGACGCGCACGATGGGTCCTCCGCTCCATGCCAATGACCTCTGGGTACCACGTTGCCTTGTGGTTGCCTGGATACGCCGCCGACGCCCCCAACTTTCGTAAATAGCAGCAGCAGTGGCAGCGGCAGCGGCAACAGCGGTGCACGCACAAAACCATATGTTCCCGAGAAAGCGCCGCCGCGCTGCGTCGCGTTGCGCATTAGAAACACTCGCCTGCCAGGAGCGCAGCAATGCCAAAGGGTTGCCGGACGCAATTCACTTGATGCTTCACACGCTTGCTTGTCCTGCTGCGAATGCTTTTAGTCCTGATATACAATTCAAACTTTTCGTTTGCTAATAACTAAATCGCATTTATGCATTATCCTTGATTAGAAAGTAGATTTGCTTGCTCTCCGGATAAGCATGTTTCATGTACTATATTAACTTTAAGGATAATTAGTGAGTTTCAGTCGGAATTAAAATAAAAATAACTTCAGAGTTATTACACTTCGTCAATTGAAAAATCATGGAGAATAGATTTTCAATAGATGAAATTTCTAATAAACGATGGGAAAAGACTAAAATCAAGTCAATTATCCTGAAGAATTCTGACGGAAAGTATTATCATGTAAAGACTTGTAAATATATTCGGGATACTAAATGAATCGTTAGTACGTATATATTGGCATGAGAGACGGCAGAATGACTATGTTGATGATGGTGGTGGTGGTGGTAGTGGTGGTAGTGGAGGCGGCTCGTCGGGCTCCGGGGACGATCGATCCGCATTGCCCTAGGTCGGAACTATCACGCGAAACTATGCGCCAAACGCGACCGTGCCACCGACCGCCAGAATACGCAATTGCGCACCGACCTAAAACCTGCACAGCGGCGGGAGCGGGAGCGGCGGCGCAACGATTTTACAACAACAAAAAATATTACGACTAGCTATCTATGAATAATCTATCAATGTAATCTATTGATTTCTATTACGGCTAACCCATTCTAGCTCCGTTTATCATAGCGACTAACAAACTAAAAAGCAGAAAACATTATTTACGATGATTTAAAATATGCAAATTACGACGATTACGGAAATGCAACGATTTCAACGAAAAATAGAACGACCTCGTTCACAAACTCATAAACAACAAATACATACATTAGATATTATTATCGTGCTGCTCATTTACCACGTCTCCATTTCCTATTTATTCGATTTGTTGCTTGCAATATTGCAACGCTTTTGTGCGGTTATTTTGAAAAGGAGGTCTGTTAATAAACTTGTACAACTTGCGAAAATTGCACATTTAGAAATAGACACTGCAATGTGCAATTGCGAATGCATTTTTGGCACGCTGCATGCGCGCTGCTGCATTTTCGGGACGAATATTGCAGGGGCCGTGCTCGAGGTCGCTTTATTAAGATAGGCCAAGAAAACGGCCGTCAAACTGCTGCCGGAATAGAAACGCATTGAGCTATTTGAAGCGTGTTTGTGCTTTGCAAAATAAAATTTATGCAATTTTCCTATGCACTTTAAAATCAACCAAAACGATTCGTCTAAGTTTTAATTTCCCCCAAGTAATTTGACTTAAGTGCGGCTAAATTTAAGAAGAACCAATCATTTCCCTTCCAATCCCATTTTGTATTAATTGATGAATTTTAAGTGATTAATTTTTTAAATTACATTTATATCTCAAGATAGTAGAACTTTTCGAATTAATTTTTGCAATAATTTGTTGCTAAACCGCATATTTTACTGATGACATTCATTTAACATTGACTTAAGCACTCAATGTCATTGTACTCGGAATGCTACTCACATCGCATAAATTTTGGAAAGTTCCAAAACTTTTTTTTTTATTTCATTCGTTCATTCGTTGTTAATCCTCTTGTTTTGTTTTAACCACTCGAATATATTATTCTTGCAATCATGATAAATATGCGTGCACCGAATTATAATAAGAGAGTAATAATCAATTAATCCACTTAGATTTGAGCTAACGAAAGGATTTTTCAGATTTAAAACGTGTTATCTCTTGAAGCAAATCAATGCAGGTAAAGAACGACACGATTGTCTACTGTCTCTTTGTAATTTCTCTCACGTTTTCGAGCAATTCACCAACGCGAAAAAAAGCGTCTAAAAGTCTAAGCGTAGAGAGGAAGGAACATGGCTTAATGTCAGTTTCGCGTTCGCATTGTTGTGCGTGATGATAAATAGTATTAATGCCATTCAAGAACACTAAATGTTGCTGTGTGTTCGTTCGATTGCATTGCCGAAAAATAGAAAGTTTGTTTCCTTTCTCTTTAAGAGAGCAACAAAGTTTTTTTCACTTTTTAATTAACACGTTTTCTTCTATTGACTTTAAATTCCAATAAGTACATTTTCCACCAGGAAAAATCTTCTTGTGTAAGAAATTATAAGAAATCAAAAATTCAATCATCAGAAAAATTTGAGAAAATTGCGAATTATTTTTCAAAGTCATAAATTCCTATTTTATTTATGAGTTTAGTCAGTGACTTCAACGATAGGAAAATTTTAATTCCCACTATTTATTTAGTTATTTCCGTCTGCGACTAAATATATTTCTTCTTCCTTTAATTCGATTAAATGAATAGCTTTTTTCTAATTCTATGCACGTCAATTCAAAACAAACAAAAAACAAGCAGCAGTTCTCATATTAGTTGATTACTGTTATTAGTAACAATTATATAACTCTAACACTCAAGTCAAGTGAAGCGAAAACCGAAAATTTCACCGAAATTTTGAAACGTGCAACTAATTGACGCGCTGCTGCTCTCAGCCACCAATAATACGAAAATAAAAGTTGGAACTAAATAAAGTGTATTCACCTTTCTCGCAGGCGCACACCACTAATATGCAACGATTGCGTGTGTGTTTATTATTTGCTTCTTTTACACAAATTATTCTCGGGCGCGCGCGCGCATGTATTGAATTATCTATTATGTGCAATGTCTATGAAACACCTTCAAATTTTGGCATTCACATTTAGAAGAAAAAAAAACCATTGCATAATCAGAAAGCAATAAATCTACCATCTTAAATTCGCATCACTAGCACGATGAGAGTATCCTCTAAGGAAATCTAAGGATATACCTCGTAAATGAACTTAAGTCAAGTTTCCATTATTTTTCCAGGACGAAAATAACCATATATTTCTCATTACTCTAGCAATCGAGCAAAGTGACTTATGTAATGTTTTAAACGTTATTCTAATGGACATTAACCATAAGTATATTTTGAACCTAGAAAAAAAAGTGAAATTTCAACATAAACAAATTAAGTCCGAGTAAACAAAACGCGCGCGTGCAAAGTGTGGTTCTGCACACTGGAACACTCAGCGATTTCAATGCTAAAATTCATTGCGAATGCTCTTGCCCAAGACCTTCCAGCACAGCCCAATACAACGTGTACATTTTCGGCAATGCGATGCGATGATATTGCCGCCGATGGCGCAAGAATCAAGCGAACGCGAACGAACACGCATATGTTGCCATCGACAACCGCTCACTTTGCAAAAGCCGCAACCAACAACAAAGTTGAACAAATAATAATGCACGAGTGAAATACAAAATGCCGAAACGTACGCGTGCATTGTGGGTGGAAGCGAGAGCAGGCGTATGTATAGTACGCGGCAGAGGGCAAGTTCAAAATTGGACGAATTTCTATACGCGCTTAAAAAACACAACGCGCGGTGAGCGTTTTACTTTCATATTCATACGTAACACTCTCGTCAGCGAGGGGAACAGGTAAAAATTCTTTGCGCGCTGTTCGTGAATAAATTGCCGAAAGTGGACTTTAGTGACTTTCACCTCGAAATTATAATAACAAAAATTTATGAAACATTTGATCAAGTATGTAATTTTTCTTGAAAATTTCAAATTGTAAAAATAAATCACTAATACCCTTGAAATTAGATAAATTGAATTAAAATATTCGAATCTCAAAATCTTATTTTAGAAAATCTCTTTAATCGCAAAGCTATTTTTAAAATTTCTTAAATATTCGCAAATAATTGTCATTGCTCTTTGTCGCATTCTAAAAAATATTGATAAACCATTAACAAATGTGTTTTCTCAGCGTGTTAATAACATTGAAAAAAACGTGACAGCGAGCATCCATCGAGTGCGATGACTCGGCGGCGATGAGTTCTTCTCCGCACATTTTTAATTTTCGATATTTTTATCCAGGCCCGCGTTGATTTTCGGCGAATTCCGTAAGCGTAGACGACGCACAGATGAGCGCAGCCCGCAATAAACATCCGCGCGGCTGTTTACGCGTTTGATGATAAATTATTACAAACTGTGAAAAGTGCCGCGCTTGCGGTGTGCGCGCGCGCTTCTTTCTTTTACGCAAAATTAGCAACGGAATTTAATGACATTCGCATTCGCTCGCCGGTTGTGTGTGCGCGCTGCGCTTATTATTTTGTAAACTGCTTCTTGTTGCTTGCTCGCCGTCGAAATTGTCGTGAAAATGAGACGTCAACTTGAGTAAAAACAAAAAATCGATTGCTGCCGAAAGATTTGTCATTTTATGAGGGCATTAAAAAAACTATAAATAAATATCAAGTGGATGAACTCATTTTCTTCTCAATCCACCAAATACCAAAAGCACGAAAACAAAATCAGGATGGAAAGAGCATTTATCCTTTAAAATAAAATTGAAGAAATAGTGAAGAATTATTAAAGAAAATTTGGTAACAATGCTGAAAAGTGAAATGTGAATTAGGCTCCAAACAGAACTTTATCCTTTGAATGAAAATATGAAAAAATGAGAAAGAATTTAATCCTTTCGTGTTATAAAAAGTGAAATTGGTCATTAACCTAGACTTGAACTTCAAACTTGTAAAACAAAATATAATTTCGAAAGTTTTTTTTCATGTTGTGTGTGCGTACTTTTAAAAAAATATATATACGCTACTCAAGAGCATAACAACAAAATTTTTGAATGTACCACCAGGCGCGTAGGTAATTCTCTTACCATCACCACGCGCACTCCACTGAAAGCATGTGCGCGTGCTGCAAGAGTCAGCGGCCAGTCAAACAGTAACTGTACTTGCGCAAACACCGTGAACTTATCTCAATTTGCACCTTACTTAAGCATCATACTAGCGCGCATTACATATACGCGATCATCCTCCAGCCGCAGCCGGTAATTTAAACCGGTGGATGTGTGCCGCATATTTGTTTGATTGTTTTGTTATAATTTTTTGACATCTAAGGATCGATGCACCACGTTGTTGCGACGCGCAGTAGTAATAGTTGTTCGTCGTCGTCGTCGTGCCCTACTTTGGTACCTGGTGGCTCCTCGCCGCCGCCGCCGCGCGCGCACGTCGCCGACTGGCTAAAGGCCACGCTCGTAGCTGTATCTGTAGTACTACGAGTACAGTTAGCGCGTGCGGTGCGTCGCGTACGTTCGCGGGTGCGCGCACACACGTTTTTTCGCCGTTTGTTTGTCCACTTTTGTTCCAAAACTTAACTACTGTCAATGTTGATCTCATTTGCTAAATACGACAACAAAAAAGTGTAAATCAGCCCTAATTTGAAAATAGTGCAAAAAAAAAAAACGAATGATGGATTACGCATAACAAACACACTTTTTTTAGTGAAACTTTTCCAAACTTTTTTTGTATTGCCTGTTGGAATTTCTAAGTGCCTTTCTGCGCATTTTGACTTAAGTATTTGTATGGATGGGGCGACATGTCTTCCTTAGGTGAGTGTACACCGTCAGATGGCGCCCTCCTTTTCTTTTCTGTTATCCTTTAACCGGAAATGCGAGGATTAGCTCAACGTTTCGGATTATTGTCTAAGCATACGGAAAACGAAGAAACGCAAGAAGACAATGAACACACGTTGGCTGTCGTTGGCTGGAAGTTGTCTGCGAATCGAGACACGTAATGTGAAAGTCACTTTCACTTCATCGCTTCGCATGCGTTCTTCGCGTTCTTGTCTCGCTCAACGTATAACAATTCTCGCAGCATGAGTGCGAGTGCGAGTGCAAGAAGAAGAAGAAGAATGGTTGGTGGATATGTAACAGCAGGAAGTGACCGATTCATCCCACATTTTCAATTTTTGTTTGATTTGCGCTTAGGCCTTTTTTACCGAGTAGGAAACGATGCTGAATGATGTGATGATGAAGAGGCCGATTGTTTACGTATTGCAATAAATCTGTCCATCTATCTATTCGCGTCGAGATGAAATGCAATAAGTCGAGAGAAGCGAGTGTATTAGATTCACTTGTTTTAGATGAATGCATCATCAATTCTTGCGTATCAGATGCGCTTTCTAGGCGATTGTGTGCAAGCACGACTTTATTGGTATTGGCATGACGCGGGCGCACACTGGCAAAGCGTTTGAACCAGGAAGTGATGCGTTGTGCGCTGCGAGCTCAACTTAAGTAGGATGACATTTTTCTGCGCGACCGAATGCGCGTGTTGCGTATGTGCATCAAGGAAGAGAGGCGCGCATTTTCGCCCAGTTTTGATTTATCAACTTGTTGAACTAGAATGAAAAAGATTGTTGATTCATGACACATTTTTGATAATTACCGATCGTATCATGACAATACGCGTATATGTATTTTGTTTTAATGACTCGTTATTTCCGGACGCATTTAACGGTACTCTGTGCCCAATTTCATTACTTTGTTTGTCAAAAAACCAACGCGAACAAATTAAAAGTATGAAATCAATTGGAAATATGCAATTGCAACTATTATATTATATAATCAATGCATAATTAATGATCAATTCAATTCGATTGCATCGAGCAATTTCTTGTTTCTCTTTTCGTTTTCGTTTTCTTTCTCGTTACGCCAAGTAAGAAACTACAATCAACTCTGTTATTAGAACATAAACGCTACTTCTTTAAACGCGCCTTCTTCTTATCGACTTGACAATTAGTATGTAATTGGAAAAATTCTAAACGTTCAAGCATTGCAATAATTTTGCATTCTAAGAAAATTGCTTCTTTCTGCAGCGTCTTCTTATTCGAGGAAGATGTTTAATCAATTTAGAATATTGTTTGATTGCAATAAAAGGAAAAGTTACATGCGCAACATGCGGAAAATGACATGCAATATTACATGACATTAATTTTATAACATTTTGATGAACTGTTATACAGAGTGCTGAAGAAATATCGCGTGTAACTCTTCGACTCAAGTCGGAGCACAGACTTGGTCTTGTTTTGCGTCCCTGTATTTGATTACAGGCGATTACATTGCGTTGCCGTGATGTATTACGGCAGGTCATTAACATCGGCAAACTTTCTCTACCTACACTATTGCAATATTGCTGTAGGTACGCTTTATGCACACAACTATAAAATATTGAACTCGTATACGAATTTAGTTGGCAGTGCGGAGAGCAGCAATAATTTTCAGCCTACACCAAAAGCAAGTGCAAGTGAATGCTCCTCAAGCACCGAAAGACAAGAAGTTGCAGGAGAAGTAAGAGTGACTGGAAGAAGTTTGTTGTATTTTAATATCGCATCAATGCGTATAAGACTATAACAACTAACTATACGTAAACGACGACTGCATAGTTATATAGCGTAGCAATCAAATACTTTGTTCTTTTTTTCTTTTAAACAAAACGCAATGATTATATAAGTAAGTGTAAATGTTACTTTCGAATAGTTCAATTTCAATTTAATTGATCCCAAATATTGTCGTTATATACGAAAGCAAGTGACTAACTAAATTATCCCATTCTTATCTATCCACGTTATATAAACTGTCTATGATTTATTTGTAGAGGTAACCGATTGATAAGAAAACTTAATACTTTCATAGATCTATTATTTCTACGTTGCTCTCGCTTTATTATCATTGAAAATTCCTTGAATTCTTATTAGAATCAGTCGCTATATTCAAACCCCAGAGACTAATTATTTAAATTAACGCCTTTTTATATAGTACGACCGTTATTATAACCGGAAAGTTAAATACAATTCGTATTTGACGTTTGAAATAAGTAATAAGTATTAGTATTAGATTGAATGCAGTTTAGCAATCGTTGCGTTTCGCTCGCATGGTTGTAAATATATAAAGTTCATTTTATTAAGGTCAACTGCATAATGCCCAAGGATGTCTCATTGAGAGGAGAACATCGGTGTGCATTTGTGAAAAATCATTAATGAACTATGTGTTTTCGCTGCTCGTTTCGTTTTTTTACATTCAAGCACGAACCACCGGCGCTGATTTGATCGGAAAACCACAACATTTCTGTGTTTTCTGTACAACTCTCTCGACTCTTGCTTGATTGACTCAAGTCCACTAACCAATCAGTGGTACATCGAAAATTTGTTCATCTCTCCTCGCGTAATTCAAAGGCGCTCTAGCGAACGTACGCGAATGGCAAAACAACCATCGTCCGCGCACGTCCATTACGTTGTTGTTACTCACGCTGAGCACGCTGTGCGCGCGTTCCTATTAATAAATCAACGCAATATATCGCGCAGAATTGGCGACGCGCGTACACGATGCACAACACTACTACTACGAGTAGTAATCGGCGAATCGTCGGCGCGCAATTTTCGCGAGGCGCGTCGCTATTCACCACGTGCTCCGCAACTAACCAAGAACAATCAACCCTTCAACCGAAACGCATCCGGCATTCGTTGACCGCGCAAGAGACACGTGCGCAAAGATGTAGATAATTTGCAAATGATCGCACGCGTGTGTGGAATGTGCCCATATTCGATTGTTATTAATAATATTATTTAAAAGGTCAAGTTCTATGAATAAACAACGCGTGTGCGCGCGCGCATTTACTGCAATTGCAATGCACGCGAAAAAATCCGGCAGGGAGCAAACAAGCGTTGTCGTCGTCGTCGTCATCGCCAGGCGCGCAACAAGGTTACGCCGTCAAACGCGTAATAATTTCTATGTTGCCCACCGACCATGTTGTTATTCACTCATGCACATGTCAAACGAATAAATGCAGTAAGTCTTTCCGTGCGTGTACTTGAATTGCACATTGAAACATTGTTTTCGCCAACTGCAAACAAATTGTCTGGACGCCATTTGTCTATCCGCTCTTTTTCCCTTTTGGCCGGAAATGCAATACGACATTGTGCCCATGTTGTTATCACTCAAAATGTTTGTCTATCGAGACTGAAATAGATTTCGATAAGGCGTGGAAATAAAATAATGTCAATTTTTTATTTTACGCATGAAAATTTCGTGCATAATTTCGAAAAGTGCGCTTTCGCATCGCTTAGAATTTCATTGAAATTCGTAAGGCTCTTCCGGGATGCGCGTGCGCTATATCTGTTAAGTTGTTGAATGGCATTGACTTTTTTATTTTTAGCGCACAGCATGAATGCACAATATATTATTGCATGTGCAATTTAAACGTATAAGAGAATCAGAGAGCAAATAAAGTTCAAGTTGCGCACAGCGTACGGGTGGCTGGCTACCATTTTATTTATGTTGCAATAAATGATGATATGATAGACTGCAATGAAATGAAATAAGAGTAGCAAACATTATCAGAAACGAGGAAGCATTTTAACCTTCATCAATGATGCTTCCTTGATGATTCCAGACTAAAAATAACTAGTAGATCGGGATTAAATTTTATCAAATTGTGATGCTTGTTGTTTCAGGAATTATGACCCTTACGCGTACCCCGTGTGAGCTCGACAAGATGAGCCTCTTTCAAGACCTTAAGCTCAAGAGGAGGAAAGTTGATTCGCGTTGCAGCAGTGACGGTAAGTAGAATGCGATCTTACGGGATGAGATGAGTGAGGATGAGAAATAACAAGGGGGAATTTGGATTGCAGGCGAATCGGTTGCTGATACGAGCACATCCTCACCGGACCTGGTGAGTCCGACATCGCCGAAAATGTCAGACGCCGGTCCCAGCCCGCCGAGCCCGGACTCGACGCCGGGACGAGGAGCGCATCCGTCCGACGCGGAAGTGGTGTCCAGCCGGCTGCAAGAACCCGGTGTTTTTGATGGCGGAGGAGGAGGTGTAGGTGGAGGCGGAGGCGGTGGAAGCAGCGGAACCACAAGTGTCATCCGACTGCTGTCGGGATCACGCGCGCATAGCCCGCCCGTGCGGCCTGCACCGGCAACGACGCCAACGCAACCGCCGCGACCGCACAGCTCGCCGGGGCGGCCGGCGAATGCATCCCCCGTGATACGGCAGAGCCCACTCATCATTTCGCCTCCGGTTATTAGTCAAGTAGGTGCATCACGCGCGCATTCCCATTCATGGGACTAAATTTTGCTTTGTACCTTTTAAGGTGGTCCATCAACAACCAAGCCCACAACATCAACAACAGCAGCATTCACCGCAAATTCACTCTCAGCCATCACCGCAACACCATCATCATCCCCAACAGCAACAACAGCAACAAACGTCCAGCTCACCAAGGCATACCCAAGGGGTGATAATGGGCCAGCAAGCCACAGTCATACAGAACCAACTATGGATACAAAACTCACGCATAAACGGCGTGAAGCCAGAAATTATTGGAGGAAACTTCAACAATTCGGTGCTGCTCGGCCACCAAGACACCAAGAGCAACATACTACTCAGCCCTGGAGGCGGTGGCGGTGGCAGTGTGAGTTCACAGCGGCCCAGTTCGAATCCACCACTGCGACAAACACCCACAGTGATCATGGGCGAAGCAGGTGGAGTCCGCACGATGATATGGTCACAACCGACCACTCTCACCCCGCCAACGCCACTCATCGAGCCACAACTGCATCCGACCACGTCAACGTGGAGCAATAGCAGCAATTCGAATCTTTCGGCGGCCGGAACGAATCCCGAAGAGAGCGCCGCACAAATGCTCCTCAATTTGGGGCAGGAGCGCGCCGGTAGAAATGCCGTCATTAACCGGAGTGTGGCCACAACCACCATTCGTTCACCCACATCGCATTTTACGAATGTACCCCTCAACATGGAGCGGCTATGGGCCGGCGATCTCACACAGTTACCCGCCAACCAACAAATACAAGCGCTAAATCTATCCTCGCCCACGACACTCCAGCCAGCACCACCCATGCTCTACAGCAACATTAAGCAGGAGATGAAAGTGCCGCCGGGGGTGGTCGTCGAACCCGTCATCATGCAGGACCCGAACGAAGAGGAGGAGCAGCCGATGATCTGCATGATATGCGAGGACAAAGCGACCGGCCTCCATTACGGCATAATCACGTGCGAGGGGTGCAAGGGCTTCTTCAAGCGCACGGTGCAGAACCGCAGGGTGTACACATGTGTCGCGGATGGCAATTGCGAAATAACGAAAGCGCAGCGGAACAGGTGCCAGTATTGCCGGTTTAAAAAGTGCATCGAACAAGGAATGGTACTTCAAGGTGAGTCGACTCGTAGTGAAACCCAAGCGCAGCAACAATTTCATAACGCATGCATACCGACAACAACAACAAGCACGAAGAATGAACGAACATGACACGGGGAAAAGTTACTGTACTGTATGTAGTTAGTGTTGTTGCTATTGCTTGCTGGCCATGGCCGGCAAAACAATTGCCATTCCTCCAAGAGAGAAACCGTGGTGTTGCTCACTATGTGACCTTAATAGAAACTTTG
This sequence comes from Aleochara curtula, assembly GCA_963978815.1. NCBI lineage: Eukaryota > Metazoa > Arthropoda > Insecta > Coleoptera > Staphylinidae > Aleochara > Aleochara curtula. The sequence goes on along the minus strand of OZ022221.1, from coordinate 7,616,723 downwards.
TACTTGTGAGTAATGACACAACGACCTTCAACCGCTGCTCGTTCGTTCGTTCATTCGTATTGCAACAATAACAATTATTTCACCAATGATGCAAAATAGCTTTCCCTAACACTCTGCTTTTCAATGTTTTTTTTATTGTTGTTCTTGTTGTAGCTGTTCGTGAAGATCGAATGCCCGGAGGACGAAATAGTGGCGCCGTTTACAATTTGTACAAAGTAAAGTACAAAAAACACAAGAAAACCGCCAACAAACAAGCCCAGCAGAAGCAGGCAGCGCTCGAAAAGAGTATGCTATCGCCGCAGATGAAGCAGGAACCGCAGCCGGCCTCCATTCCGGCGCATCTGGTGAACGGCACCATTCTGAAGACGGCGCTCACGAACCCCAGCGAGGTGGTGCACCTTCGCCAGCGGCTGGACAGTGCGGTTAGCAGCTCGCGCGATCGCAATTTCAGCATTGATTACGCATTATCAATGATACACACGCTGATCGAATGTGACGAGTTCCAAGACATTGCGACGCTGCAGAATTTAGACGATCTGCTCGATCATAAATCCGACCTTAGCGAAAAACTATGTCAGATTGGCGATTCGATTGTTTATAAGCTGGTGCAATGGACGAAACGTCTGCCTTTCTATCTCGAGTTACCGGTCGAAGTGCACACGCGTCTTTTGACGCACAAGTGGCATGAATTACTCGTTCTTACAACGTCTGCGTATCAAGCGATTCACGGGCAGCCGCATAAGATGGAGAGTATCACAAGCGAGCCGGAATTTAATCATGAAGTATGTGTCACATACAACATCAGAATGCCCGAATGCAATATTGATAATAATCTGATTGTAGGTGAATATAAATTTATGTACGCTTCAAAACTGCCTCACATCCATGATGGGCCGGCAGATCACGATGGACCAATTGCGACAGGACGTGGGTTTGATGGTCGAGAAGATCACTCATGTGACGCTCATGTTCCGACGCATCAAGTTGACGATGGAGGAGTATGTGTGCCTTAAAGTTATCACCATGCTGAATCAAGGTAAGCTATACCCTCACTACCTTCACCTCAACAACAAGAATGACCTTCAACTTTGTTTGCTATAGCACGACCTGGTGGTGTAACGGGTGCAGCCGAATTGGAAAATATTCAGGAGAGATACATGACTTGCCTAAGGGCATACACGCAACATATCTGTCCCCAACAACCTTCCAGGTTCCAGGAATTATTAGTACGATTGCCCGAAGTAAGCAGCCCCCACGCCCCCCCTAATGGGTTCTAATTCTAATATCAAATCAATTTGCAGGTACAATCGGCAGCTGCTCTACTACTCGAAAGCAAAATGTTCTATGTTCCTTTCTTACTCAACTCGGCGATTCAGAGATAGTAGTAGTGGTGCTAAATGCGGACAAGTTGTTGTCATTGTCCAATCAAATTGATGTAACCGAGACCAGTAAAACACAATTCATCGCTTGCCTCACGTCGACCGCCACACGTGGATGAATTGGAAATACAATCAAAAAAAGCAACAACAACAACAACAAACAAGTGACTGACCATCATTACATTCATTACAACAGCAAAACGTCTCTCTTCGAAGGGACTCGAAGGAGGATTGCTGAGCGCGTAAAACAATTACTTTAATACCGCAATTTTGAGTGAGATTCACCGACATCGTAATTAATACATTTTTGTATAAATTCTACTATTACTACTTCTATTACTACCGACTGACTACTGACTTAACTTCGTAATTTTCGCGGTGAGCAACAAAAAGAAACGCCGGCGCCGCGTTGCGCGCATCTCGAAATTTTGCGCGCGTTCGGTACGCGGCTCTCATCAAACACTGCGGTTCGTGCGCTACTACGATTTTATGATTAGAGCAATTAAGTTTTTATTATTGAATTTATATAGAACTTTATACGAGGATATTGTAAACTTTACATACTGCCAGCTCACACACTACCATTATTATTATCATTAATATTATTATTATTATTATGCTAATTACAACGCTAGGTTGACGAGCGCGTTAATTTCTTTTAGTTACCATTACCATTTAATTGATTACTACGATTTGATTACCAATTGCACTTCATCAATCAACCAATCCACACGCAGCGCAAAGTAACAAAAGAATAATACGAGATAAAGACCCAGATGTGTAAACTAAAAACTGCCTGATTTTACGTATTTGACACTTTTTTACACCAAACACTGCCCTCGCCCGCCCCACCGCCAACCCCTAGCTGCCCCCCCCCCCCTCGCTAACTAATTTTGAGCCCCTTTACATATACAACCTACAACTACACGTGACAGTATGACACGCCAAAAATGTGCGTGCACCCACCAAATTTTGTTGAAACTTGCAAACTATTTCTACTTATTACGCATATTATTATGAATTATTATACGATTATTATATACATATATATATTTAAATGATTGCAATTTGAAGTGCAGATGAAAACCAGAAATATTATCGATACGCATATAGAGATAATATATATATATATATAAATTGCAAAGTATTTGTAAGTAAATTGTACATAGATATTGACGATGAAGATGATGATAATGCTGATGAAACGTTAGGCTTTATTATTTTTTAATTGTCCAAGCGACAAACAGACAACTATTATTAGCAAAAACAAATTGAAACATGAAGAATGCATTTCTATATAAATTGCATATTAATACCGCCTGTTTTCTTAAATAATTTATTTGCGACCGTACGAAATGAACAGAAGAATCAGAATAATAGCATTTGTTAAATAAGGGTTTTTCTTTTGCAAGAGGAAATTTTTCAAAATCATTCTGCGACGTGTGAATATCATTTTTGCGATTTTTTCTTATCTATAAATACGATTAATTAATTATTAATTAATTAATGTTTAGTATATTATTATATATTGTTATTGTAGTTTTAATTAATGTCAGCGCTATTTTCAAATGTCAAATTTGAGAATTTTATTGCTTTTCTCTATTTATTTTCTTTGCAAAAATTATTTATTTCAACAACTCTTCATCTTCGTATACTCTTTTCTCTTCCGCTTATTTATGATTTTTTCATCTAAGTTTCTCATTTCTCGTCTTATTGTTATTTCTTTATTTGTTATACGAGATAAAATTCTAATTTGACATATGAATGAGGGCGCTTGATGAAAAGTCCAACACTGAAAGAGTTACCAATTTTTAATTGTTTTGAAGCGCTTTACGCGACTTTTTTGTGCTATTAAGAAGTGTACACAAACGGAAACACCGCAAACTTGTTGCAAAGCGTGCAAAACTAAACAACATGAGCAAAATCGTTCGGAATCTCGTCTCGCAACAACAACAAAAAATAACCTGAACAGATGAACCTTACATGTGAAAAGCGAATGAATATTTTCAAAACGACTTATCAAACACTCAACAAACCCTGACAAATGTAAATATTAAATTGCAAATCGATTTGCAATTAGATGAGGATACAAAGAAGACGAATAAGAGATAATTAAATAAATATGAAGAGTATTCATGCTACAAACACAAAAATGACGGTTAAAATTGATGATAATATGACGATAGTTAATATAATAATTGATTCATAACACGAGTACACACACACAACCATAGCGAGTATAGTACGATAATTTAAACGTATTGAATATATTTAAAGAAGATGAATATTAAAGTATTTAATTATTAAGTAAAAATAAAGAAAAAAAGAAATATGCGTTTCCGAAACGAAAGTCTGAGTGCGTTGCCTTCAATATAAAAATAAATAATTGTCACGTGTGTGTGTGTTATGTGCTGATGATGATTGTTTATTACGCAACCGAATTGTTGAATTTTTCGAAAACTTATTAGACAACTAATTAATTAATTAATTATCATCACTGCCAATTATCAATATTCATTTTAATCCATATTGGAGGAAATCAATTACTGGTTAAAATTTACTCCTTTAATTAGTCAACAATCGACGCGAAAAACAACAACCACAAGAAAAAACATGACTGAAATTGGAAATAATTATTCAAAATCACTGCCAATAATTTTGAATGAATCAATTCAACAAAAATTCTTCGACATGGTCTGATTTTAAGCTAGTATCTTAGAATTAATTCAAGCGATATTTTTAAAAAATATGTAACTTGTACAATAATTACGAATTTGTTTCCTATTAACGACGAATTCGAAAAATTCAAATACCAAACACTTAATGATCATCATCAACATGATAAACGACACCGTATAAAATACATTCTTACATACAGATTAATATAATAACATTAATGAGAAAGAAAAAAAAGTACACAAGACTTAGATTATAGAAGAAGATGAAGAAAATATAGTAATTATATTTCATGTGTAAATTGATGATTGATGATACGCAATACACACGTTTAGCAGCAAACCGAAGAGAGAAAGAGCAAGCATTTAGCTGATAGTATTTGATTGTAATGAGATATCAGGAGAGAACAAACAAAACAAGGGCGTCGCAAAAATATGTTATTCGAATTTGGAAGTTTTGAACGAAGAAACAAATGTTGGAAATGTGCACTTCATGTACCTCTAATACCCGTACTGTTTAAGTCTGTATAAAAGTGTTGTTGATTGATTGATTGATTGTACTGATGATGAAGCAGAGAAAGAAGCCCTAAAATCATATTAGGTCGTATTTAGGTACAAATAATAGGCGAATCACAAAAATGTTGGCACATGTGTTGAATGTGAACTATTATCTTATCTATGATTATTATTATAAACTCTGTGTATAAACAAAATGGAAATTGTATAATGAAGACGAATGCGTAGAATACCTATTGCTTCAAACGTTACGTTATAATAGATTTGCAAAACGATATGCAAAACAACAAACAAACAAACAAACAAACAAACAAACAAACTATAGAAATGAACACACAAAACACGCCCGAATTGTTACCACGTTTTTGCCAAAAAGATAATAAGAAAATTACCAACTTTTATTTATATTCGCTGTGAGATTTAGTTTAGACACTCTAAACTTGTTTGTTTTTTGGGTTACCACAGAGCAACTAATTAATTACCAATTATTACTAGCAAGTACAAATAGTTTAAATTAAGCAAATGAATGCAGCGAGTTACTGAGACAGAAACAATCTTGTGGTCAATAATATTTTATGTTTTGCCCCCCCGCAAAGACAAGAGAATCAAATATTTCAAGAAAGTGAAAACACGCAAAAACAAGCAAAAGAAGAATGAAGTGATGAGTATAAAACTATTGTATAAATGTATAATAACGGATGTGTTGTATTATAAACTAATGAAGATATGAAATGCACGAGGGAGGAAAGCGAAGAAATCGAACATACACGAATAGGCTGTCTGTATAAATTAAATATTTTGACTAAGTGTCCAATAATGAGCTACCTGATGTGAGTATGTAATATTCATTAAGCACCTATAACTATTATTATAGAATATATTCATATGTTATCAACGTTGAACTCAAATTTTGTCCCATCGAAGTAAACAGAGCAGAGCAAACAAAAAAGCAACTACCAGATGCGAAGAACCACCACTGATTGAATTTTTTCAATTTTACACAATTATTATGTTCGTTCAGCATAAACGCTTTTTTTTCTTGGACTTTGTTCGGTTTTGTTGCAACAAACACGACCAAAACGATGAAACATGTCAACACGTCACACATTTTGTACTTATATTCTGTGTTTTTAATTGTCTATTTCTGCTGAATTTTTAAGTTTTAATTAATATTTAAAAATATTTCTAGTTTTCCATTGCACTTCGAATTTCTTTATACTTCATTTATACTATCGACTTGACTATTATCGTTCCTCTTTGTATTTCTTTGCGATTAATTCTTTCACTGTTTGTACATTATACATTATTATTGTTTTTTTTGTATTCTATTATATTGGTAAATTGTATGTATATTTTATTGCAAACACAGCGCGCCCCAATCGTAAAATAGTTGGAATTATTTAGATCTAATCTAAGTGTCTCACCCGTGATTGTTTTAATTATTAATTATTGTATATTTTCATCCTACTTTAATTAATTTCGCCCATTTCGCTATAATTTATACTATGTATCGTCACTAATTACTTTCAACGCTCCAAACTCTAATTATTTTTGAATACACACTCGACACGAAAGCCGAAACAAGACGTGAATAAGGCAAAATCAAAGAATACACGAAAATAGTTGCATACCGAAGCGCAATATTTACTTGTTATTTAGTCGACGATTATTTCTAGATGCGCTCTTTCTATTCGACGAAATGACGATTTTCTATTGAAAATGTATTATTATTATTGCATAGAATTATTATACTATCTTTTACTATTATTATAATTATTGCTGATTAATTAATATTATTATTTGAGTTACCGTTATTACTTGATAAGAGAAGTTTATTAAATTTTAAGGAATATTATTATAATAAAAACGATAATGAAATAATGAGCTTGTGTAAAAATAAATTCAAACTCGAATTACATGAACTTATCATCATTTTTCATTTCCTCTTTGGCAGTAACTAGAAAATATTACTAGTGCTATTTATTTATAAAGATGCTGCAGATGTAAAATTCCAGTCATCCAGACATTTCTGGATTAAGGCAAGATATTAATTGGTATTACAGGAAACGTTTTTTTTTTAAACATTTGGTCCCAACAAATCTACTCAGTAAATCCTATCCAAAAAATGAAAATCTAATCAACTACTTTGATTTAAGGAAACTGGCGAATTAAAATCGATTCATTTGTATATATAATAAAAACAGGAATTACATTTATATGATGTAGACGACCATCTATTACATTTCATTGTTTTGTGTGTAGAATGAAGAAAACCTAGTTAGTGATATCCAGCGCTGATCAAGTATAATTGATTAAAACATGCGTGCGTCTCGCTCTCCTTGTCTTTGAATAATAATTGAAATAATAAAATTAGGCGCATTATAAAAAGTACGGAGTTACGATTCGATTAGGTATAACGCGATCAGTATCGGGGACGGCATGGAACAATTTTGGTTCCATTTGATCCGTCGTTTGGAACTCTAATATACTAGCAATATTACCACAGCGATAACAATAATTCGGCGCAGACCAGACGGTCACCAGTTTTTCGTCAAACATGTACTTGTAACCTAAAATGACAATGGGTCAAAAGACAGCCAGCCAAACAATATACAAATAATGTGCAACCTTCATGTACAAGTTGATGGGCTCTGCAGATGAGTGACAAACCATTAATGCGCATAAAATCATGAGTGACTGTTGCGCCAAACAAGTATCCAGCGCCACGAGGGCTTGTTGACCACTTGTCAACATCTTCCGGGTCTGACCAGACCAAATCACAGAAAGCACCTTTGTGTGGAATCTCCTGGTTGCGTTCCAGGCAACGTATTTGGTCAACAGTCTTAATATCTGGACTTAAACCGCCATGAACACACAAAATCTTTTCATCAACTAACTAAAAATGTACGCAATTTAGCTCCCTATCCCCCTTGTACTTTCTCTTACTTACAGCAGCAACCGTAAGCAAATCAAACACATTACAACAATACTTCCAGGCATTCACATTGCCATATTTTGTGAGACATTCATCATAGAAGCCATACACTTGTGTGATTTGCCTACTTTCATGATTGCCTCGGAGCAGTGTGATTTTATGTGGGTATTTTGCTTTGAGTGTGAGCAATCTTGTGAACGTCTCCAAACTATAATAACCCCTATCAACAAAATCGCCTAAAAATATGTAGTTTGTGTCAGGTACTTGGCCCCCACATCGAAACAGTTCCTCCAAATCGTAGAACTAAAATGCGCTGTGGTTAATTTCCACGTTTCATCATCTTTACAATCGAGATACCTGTCCGTGAATATCACCGCATATCGTTACAGGCGTGGAGACTGGCTGAACATTAGATTCCTCTAACAGAATTTCGCTAACGATATCGCACAACTTCTTCAGATCAGTCTCCGTCAAGTATTTGCACTCCTTGGCAATTTCAATCCAGTTGTCTATTTCCAACATAATTACCCGCCTATTTCTGTTGTTTTACCAGTTTAATTGCGTTGTTTTACCAGCTTAATTGTAAAAAACTACGAACGATTCACGAAAACTAGCACCGAAATAACACTGTGTTGCTTTTCTGTCAAGTGCTGTCAAGCGATCACAGCCTTAATTTTCAAGATGACCGATTGCTTTGACAGTCAACCGAGAGGTTTCACTAACCCCGTAATGACCCGATCATATGAGAAAATCACATGAAAATGGGAACCAATGTTTAAAATTATAGAAGAAAGAGTTGCCTTTAGCATAATATAAAACTTAACAATATAGTATCATCGCAAATCGAGTTAGGCGACCGGCTGTCACATTTGAAATGTATTTTCTGCATGAGCCATGACAACTTATTTGTCAACAGAGTAAACATATGATTTTATTGAGGCAGAATACGAGATCTTTAATTGTTAAACCATGATCGTAATGTGAATGAAATTGTTTAAAAGCTAGGGACTTTAATTCAGTATATGTTGAGGAATTGGTAGAAGCACAAAAGTCAAGGCCATATGACACCAGTGACATGGGACGGCCAATGTTTCCACAGCGCGTTTGACGAAAAAACCTCAAAGGCCACACAAGCAATCAAACATAGCTTTCCAGCACAGTGCAGCGCACTTGATTACGCAGCTCATAATTGTGGTGTCTCTCGAGAGCGCGGCATTTGATAAACTTGAGCAGTCGTAGTGCAACGACGTGTATTAATCAACGCATCATTCAAACACGTACGAGATACATAAACCAGCCGACAAGATGGTTCAATATACAATGGAAGAGGTGAAAAAGCACAACAACAATCACAGTTGCTGGCTGGTCATCCACAACAACATCTATGATGTAACGCAATTCCTGAACGAGGTGAGAAATACTTATAAACAATCAACATGCTGGTTTTGTACTCGTTCATTGGAAGCCAAGTTATGTGTCCGTCAGTTATCAGTTTGAGCATGAACATTGTGAATTTACATACAGATAAGTACTATTCTACACCGGTATTGTCTCTATATGAAAATTCGAGAAAGCTAACTCTTCAACCAGGAAGAGCAAAGGATTTGTAATAACTTTAAGGCGTGTTATTGTCAAAGTCCACTTCACTTGCTTGCCTCAGACTTTGATTTGAATTCGCTACGTACGAGGCAACAATTGCTACAAATACGTTCAGGTTTCTAAATACAGTGAAGGACAGCTGATGATTAATGTAATTCGGCAATAACAAAATATAATTAGCGAATGCTTAGAATCGTAATTGTATAATGACCTTGAGAGTTGTAACACGTCAGCTGGTTTCCTATTCGATCACACTATACGCAAATATTTAAATGCAAGATGCAACAAAATCATTTTGTCGCTGATTAATTAATACGCTATTGTATATCTTCTCAATGAATTGCAAATCATGTCATTACGTATTCTCCGCATGTTTTATGTCCGTACGTACATAGTAAATCACTCTCTCTCTCGCTACTCGTAGTTGCAATTAATCCGCATTATTGTTTTAAAAAAGTGTGTTATCACCATCTGGAGATGATTTACACTTTATCTCATGTTATGTAATTAAGCGTTACGCTCGTTTGTATCGTTTCACGAAATGTATGGCAATATTTAAAAAAAAATTATGCATTCGTTCGCCACAAGGACGCCGGTACTTAAAAGCCGAGAATGATATTCCAAAATTTGTCAATTACATGCCAATTATTATCATTGCGCCATGTCATAATAAATAATGTGGATGTATTAATGAATATGTGATGATAATTAATGGCATTTTTAGCACCCTGGAGGTGAGGAAGTGTTACTGGAACAAGGTGGCAAAGAATGCAGCGAGGCATTCGAAGATGTGGGTCACTCGTCAGATGCACGTGAAATGATGAAGAAATACCTGGTTGGCGAAATTGTCGATTCGGAAAAACTACCAGTCAAGGAAAAGACGCATAATTGGTCATCACCCGATACGACCGCGCAAAAAGAAAGGTAATTATTGTCTATGAATTTTGGCGATGTTGCTATGCTGTTACTTAATTGTTATTTAACGACAGGCTCGGCTGGGTGAAGGCGAAATTAGGTTGTTTCCTTAATCTCATTAAACAAGCAGACAGTTGAAGCAATTGTTGACGAATAAACGAAGAAGAATATAATATAATCCACAATTATTTCACAATTCAATCATGTGTTTGACGATGGCATTAGTTGGGACTTTATTCAACTCATGTAAAAATAGTTCCTTATCTTATCACCCCGAGAATATTTACAATACACTACTGTGTATTGGGTTCAACGTGTCAGAGAAAATAATGGACACGTTTCGAGCAAACGGTTTTGTGACCTACGTTAAAAGTTGCTCATTAAATTGTTGTACTAATTACACCAGATGAATTGCATATTTTTTAACCTCGCTAATTATTGTTTACGTCTTATTGTTTTAGTTCGTTCATGGGCTGGTTAATGCCAATCACTCTCGGCGTGATAGCAACCATCATCTACCGCTTCTATTTCCAATCGCATTAAGCGCAAATGCAACACCCCGAAAGCGCCAACCGAATGTAGCAAATACGTCTATCAACAATCGCGAGGGAAATTAACCACGAAAAGCATACGAGCTGACAAATATGGGCAAATCGCCAATGATGTGTAACGCGTCTATCATAGTAATTGTTTTCTGTTCATTTGTTGTAGTTGTAAGGAATTTTACTACACTGCTACTATATCCATTCATAGGCAGTTTTAATCAAAAATCCATAACTAATGTAATTCCGAAAATGTGCGCTTGAGTTTCATATTATGAATTTTCTCATTTGTCCACGAATTGTTGCATTTCTTCACAAAAACTTGATTGCAGCTGCTATTATGTACGTTATTATTGTATTGTGTAAAAAACTATTATATTTTGAAATTTGAGAAATTTTATTAACACTTTATTGGAGGAGGGACCATTCAACTCGGTAATATTCAAATCTATAATCAATATTGAACTGAATAGCCGCATTTCTTCAAACTGTGTGCGATAATTGTACCGCATTCAGTGATTTTTCCAGTGCAAATGTTAACTTCTTTTGATAATTAGATAATAGTTGTGCCTATGTACTATGTATCATTTAGTTTATTGATATTGCAATAAACTGAGCAATGGGTGCTTTGTTTCTTTTATACTTTGTTGCTATCATGAAACAGGTGTTTTAAATTATTTATATGATATGATAAACAAATCTATTAATAAATGTACTATTAATATCACTACCGTCTTTAGCAATTTATCCAAAACAAATAAATTCAATGATTTTCCGCCGAAAATTCATATTTCAATTTTCTACTCGAATATGTTGCCATCTGTACAAAGTGAAATCACTTAATGAGCTATTCGCTTTACAGATTACCACTGAACCGACCGAATTCAATTCGAATTTAAAAATTCAAACGCCGCTAGCAAAATGACAAACTTTCCTGTACTAGTTGTAACAACGTTGCGTGTATCACATTGCAGTCTATGTAAACATCTAAATAAATTGCGCATTGTATTCTCAGCCTAATCCTTTATCGCGTACACCGCAAATGCGTGTTCACTTTATAGCATCTTCGCCGATAATTTATAACCGTGACAAAAGGCCGTCAGCCGTAATGTTGAATGCAGTCACAAAAAACGCACATCATGCATTCATAGGCGAATCTGACGTATTACCAATTCAGTATCAAAGAAACCAAAATCTTATTGACTTGTAATAAAAATCGACGAAATTCACAAATAAATCGGCATTAATCAGAAAATTCGTTACGAGAAACGATGATGAAATGAAGGAAACAACATAGCAACAAGCAATTTAGATCAAGATACATCGCTTGCGCGCATTGTGCAAGATGTAACACTTGACTTGTTTCAATCCCACAAGTCTTCGTCGTCCAAGAACACGCCGCAGAAGAAGAAGAAGAAGAAGAACAATAAAAGCGCACCGAAGCGTCGAGTGCGCATTCTTTTCAAAGCGAATGCACGCAACGCATGCACACGTCTGAAACCCTTTAATTTTATGCTATCTCCTGCAGTTGTTGCAGCAGTGCATGCGCTGGAAAAGCTGAAAAGTGAGTCTCCTCACTGTTGCTAGGCGACTGCTCGCCACAGACACTTGTCGAAGGTAAAAGGGCTCCGAGACGACTATGACTGGGCAAATATACAAACAGCACCAGCACCAGCACCAGCACCAGCAGCAGCAGCAGCAGCAATGCAGCTAGACGACGATGATTACGATGAACTCGTTTTTACTCAGCGATAATTACTTAAAGTCTTGCGCATTTTTACCTTAAGCGCAGCAGCAGCAGCAGCAACAACGCGCGCGCCTGCCGCTGCAAAATAAGAAAACAGCAACAAAATGGCTGACAAGTTTGCGCAATCGTTCAAATCCTTGATGCGTGCCGCGCCGCTGACCACCCCATACGTTCGCCAAGACGCCGGAATGCGTTCTCGGTACTCTTAGCACTAAAAAGCGAATACGGCGAGCAAATGAATGCTCATAGCGCACATATTTATGACTCGCGTGTGCATCTCTCGCGAGACGCGACCATCCTAGAGACGCGCGTGCGTTTTCTCTATTTGGCATGGTGCGTCGCAAATGCGCAACAACAACAACAAAAAAAGTGCATTCATTGTCCATTAATGCCCTATACGTACTTAGCAGAACTCATACCGAATGCCTTATGAAACACGACGCGACGAGTGCGGAATGAAGAAAAACTACTTCAAAATTAATAACATTTCAACTCTCCAACTTTGGTGGATGGTTGGTTAATTCTTAAAAACCAAGCTGGATATCCAAGAATGCTGACCCATTGAGCGTGCTTGAGGAACCACAAACTGCTTTTGCTTCTTGCGTTCGTTTTGTTTCATTAGCTTCTAAAAATCTCTCGCTCTCTGCGTAGAGCTTTATTGGCGGCTAAGCGGTTAATTACACCGTGCACCGAAGAGCAATTAATAATTGTTCTCGTTGCTTTGGCATCGGATAATGCGCAGCGCATCGTAAAACCGGATGGATGCGTCGCGTTTAATTTAAACTAAACTGCCATTTAATGCGTATGCACGTCGGCTGATTGCGAAATTAATAAAATGCTATTTTATATCGAAATGCATATATAAATAATATACATATATATATACCGCGTACGTTCAGCCGCATGCGGCATGTGTCCTTTTTGTTCCCTGTTGCAATGTGCGTACCTTCTCTTATAAAACCGGTCCCCGCATATGCATAACGCCGTTTTGGTCTCGAGCCCCATCTTCGTCCGTCTTCATTACGCTTTCGTATTGCGCCCCGTGCGCTCTGTGCACACGTATAATATATGTACATACATGCATAAAATAAACGAAAATATCAGCCTAGCAACAGACACACGCGTGGATGCTATTAGAACTTTTCGTTGCGCGTGGTGCATAGACAACCAACGACGAGCCGCGAAGAAGCGCAAGAGTGCGCAACTTGAACTGAAGAATCTTCTTCTTCTTCGTCTTCGTCTTCTTCAGACTTGTTTTCAACATTGAAAATGTTCTCTTCTATCAACTTATGTAATTTTTTATGCGTCTCTTTGTCATCGTTCATTTTGTTTTATTCGTTTGTCCATGAGAAATGCGGCCATATTTTCGATGGGTGTTAATTCAAGCACTTGTTGCTACCGGCTGATGGCCGTTCGTTGCTGAAATCAGACAGCCACAGGCGATCCAGCGCAAAATGGTTATTAACACAGCGAGTGCCGACTCCTGGTTTTCATCTTCTGTTCCCATAACAATGCAATGCAATTCAATGCAATGCAACGCTCAGTCAATTACGGTCGTAACGCGGTTGCGTTTTCTAGAAACACCCGTTAGATTTGACTTTGTTCCGAGGGCTAGTCGGGAATAATAAAAAAATGGTTACGTCGCGTTGCGTGTTGATCGAACCAGGTATAAAATAAAATACGTTCGCTCTCCCCACGAGCTTAGCTTTTTGGGAGCCTTTGTCAAGTCAGTCGATATAAAAGTGATACGCGCGCAGCCGTTGATAGCGTTCTTCTTCTTCTTCTTCTTCTTCTTCAGCGTTTATTATCATCGTTCGTTTACGGCCCGTGTGAAAGTATTTGAGAGTGTCTTGCATGGGCGCGCACGGTGCGTTTAATAATATTTGTAATATTTGAAATTCGAAGAGTGTGCGCGCGTGCGTGCGTGTGTCTTCATGACTTAAGTGAAAGAGTGTGAAAAGCGAGCAAAACGCAAGGTTGTGCGAGGAGTCCAACCGGTCCTCTCTTCTTGCATTCCCTTTTTTTCACCACCGCCATGCCATCATCATCATCATCATCATCATCGTCGTCGTCGTCGCCGCCGTCGTCGTCGTCGTCGTCGTTTCATTCGTGTGTGACGCGGACGCTCTCTTTGTGCAGCCGTCGTTCTTCCCCACCTTTACTCAGCCGCTAAGCGCGCGCGCTCCCATCGCGTCCGGCAGTCGACTTTAGTTCATCGCACACGTTCATCGACCATGTTATAATTTCTTCCACCAGCCGGCTTTCTGCGTTTGCTCGCTGTCCTGTCGAAACGTGGCTCGAGTGAATTTTCTTACTGGCATCTCATCAAGTGTGCACTTTGCCCTTGCATTCGAGTGACTTACGGGGCGCATCTGCGCGTTCCCAACGCTCTCCCAGCATCGAGCTCCAGCCCAGCGCATTCCAAGTAAGTACCGTCTTTTTATATCCGGTGTATCCGGTCTATGCCTTTTTGCCTGTTCGATGTGACTCCATTTTGTCTCATTATCAATTCCAATATTCTGGAAATTTACATCCACTGCTTCCAATTGGAATTGCAATAGGAATTCAATATCGTAGATAACTTATGGTTGAAGCTAACTAATCGTAAATTGAATTCTCAAGTCTCTATGTATCATCATATCGTGAGACCCAATTATTCGGTAAATTTTGTAATTATTTCTTGTGGTAAAGCAAGTAAAAAAAAACGAATAAAAAGAAGGCGAAGAAGAAGCCGGCTTTCTGAAGAACGAAGAAGTCGCGTCGCGCGCGCGCGTCTGTACACATACAGGTGGGGTTGGCCTCCCAAGGTCAGGTTCTCTGCTGGCAATAACCTGACGGAGGTCGAAGGGGGGCTGCATGGTTCTCTTGTCGTATCCACTCTCGCGCGTCTGCCGCTAATGCAAGAATTCCCATCGGACGCGCGCCGCACTCGGCGTTATTTTTTATAGACGCATCATGTTCGTTGCGTTCGTCGAACACGCCGATTGCCTGCCTGCATTTGCATTTGTGCATATGTTGTTACAACCACATACTTTGCTATTACAACCTCCATCCGTTTCTCTTTCCTTCCTCAACCATTATAGCGCATTTCGTACTTATCGTTAAGTCAAATGCAATTCTTTTCTACTTCACCTGCTCTAGCCGCATGTTATTAAATTTTATATACGCATTATAAGGGCATGGTGTAAAACGTTATTAAAACTTATTCAGACGCTCGCTCGCACGCACGAAGGTTGAACAATTGCAAAATAATGACAAAGTCAACAACGCTTAAAAACTCAAGAGCCAACGACCTTGTTTATTGCGCTCTCAATGCCGTTTGAAGCGCGTTCGCGAAATAATTCTCTGCACTCGCTTTCGAATTTGATGCGAAAAAAGTGTTTCGATTCAATCAAGCCAGAGCTCCAAAAACGCGCCATGTGAAAAGTTCAACAACTCTTTCGCGCCTCAACAAAAAAATTCGCACGAAAACCGTAAAACAATATAAAAAACAAGACGGAATTCCGCAGAGGTAATCGAACTATGGCATTTTCTACCAGCCATTATTATTCATACGTTTGATTTACTCACGATCCGTTAATTTCGCGGCAAAAACTGCTTCCAATTTAATGACATCTTCTCGTGTTTCGCTTGTTTAATCGTCTCGTAAGATATGCGAAATGAATCGACCAAACTCAATAAACAATTCTTGTTCGTGTTGCTTATGCAATTCGCAAATGGACTTTCATTTTTTTCCCCATTGACTGTCGTCTGTGTTTGTGTTATGAATGTCAATACATGCATTGAAATGTTTAAGAGTAAACAAACATGCATTAATATTGCATGCATTTTGTACATATTGAATTGCAACCTAGATTTCTAGTTTATGTGCATTCTGACTTATGTAATGTATGAAAATGTATTGTGTTTTTTTGTTTTAGCCTCCCAAGTCTCGTCGCACTCTGGCGGAATACTAATGGCCAATGCATATGAGTGCTGGCCGCGAGCACGCAAGGTTAAGATTTATCCGTTTATTAGAAAGGTGAGGAGAGGCCGGCCTTTAAGAGTCTCATGGTCGGCACGTACCGCTGGTGCTGCTAGTGCCTTCGAGGTAAATGGCATCTTGCTTCAAGTTCATGTTCAAGATTAACGAGATGCTGCAATAATGCAGTATGTGCTTGCGGCTTGATATCGCCGTCGAGCCGATGAATTGCAATTGGAAACAGTGAGAGGTGGTAACTCCACCACCGTTGGCGTGCAGTTCGACTGCCGGCGGTTGAGGAGTTCCTCATTCTCGCGGTGGATACAACATACAATATTTGCAAATACCGTCTTTACTTCCATACTCTTCCATTAGTTTATGATCGCATTAAAAGTCCTATTAGCAACGTTTTTCAACTTTTGATTTGTATGCCCGTATGGAGTTTCATGACTATGAAACCATGAAGGATGCGCTTAGTTATCTGAGGCATTTGCCCACATTTCATATACGATTAAAAGCTTCAGTCACGCTGCTTGCGTGCTAAAGAAGTGAACCTTTTGTAGTAAATTAGCATACAACGTTCTGATGCTTATACTTTTGCTAGAGTTTCTTGGCGTTCTCAACTTCTTTCCCATGCTGTATGATAAACCGCATTGAACGCTTAATGTGATGAGAGAATTGACGGCAGAAGAAGTATGCGTGGAAAAAAATATCATTGCCAAGAAAAAATGTCGATTTCAAGAAGCCACCATTGGAAAAAAGCAGTTGAACCAGCCTGCATTAGTGTTGGTGGTTCAACTTGAAGAACCTGCCTTTGATACATTTAATCGCGAGCCGTTTGATCCGCTTAAGGAATGGACGTGATGACATTGAATCCAGCGCCAATTACAACGATCATTAAGAGTTATTGCCGCAGTACAAGAAAGACGACTTACCCTGCAACAAGAAAAAATAAGTTAAGCGTCGGTTTATGCGTATGTATGTGTGCATCCATTATGTAGCCGGTATGTACGTGAAGGGTTATGACAACTTTTTATGGATTATAATGCAATAAATGATTGACCACTTACCGTATATGTTGTATGAACCTTTTGTCTCGTTGCACACACCTAACCGCACTTGTTTAAACTCGTAATTACCGATTTAATTAACTTTTTATAGAGCCACTGTTGAACCGCCAAAAACTACGCTACTAATGGTTTTGACCTGGTAGGTAGAGGCAGCACTATGCAGGTAACGCGCACATAGTTCATTTTTTTCCCGGCAGGTGATTGTTTGTGTGCTATTGTTTGATGTAACCTCATTGTGTGGAACTATTAGTGCCGGCAATAGTTTATATTATAATTAAGTGCTTCAGTGATTTGCAATGACAATAACAGGAAAGTGCTGCATTTGCGCTGGATCACATTCGCCCAGTTTTCAATGGCTTCATCATTTGTTACTTAATGGATTTATCTTATTACGATTAAGTATACACTCGAGTACACATAATTTTCATTTAGATGGTTAATATGTTGGTTGTTTATAATTTGTAGAACTATTGATGAAGTTATAATGACAATGATAATCTATGAGCATAAGTTGAACACCTCCAGCTTTTTTGATAATGGTAATTCATGTCAACTGCACAGTTGTTACCAGGTGAAGGAGTGAACTTGATAGATTAATAAGTCATATGACTTGATTGTTTAATGCAAGTAAGAACTGACATATACAGAAGAGTAGGCTAAGGCAGGCTAAGGCACACAAGCTATCATTGTATTACTGTAATCATAAATATCACAGTAGACCATGACTTTAATTTAGTCAACTGTTTTATTGAAGGACACAACTTTTGATGTTAACACACATATAACATCATGTTTAAGGTAATTTTGATGCTAATTATCTTTTCTTTGATTAAGAACAGCATTCAAGGTGAGTGTTATTTGAGCTCTGATTGAAGAGTGACTGATACATATTGTTTGTTGTTAAAGATTGCTCAATATCAATCCGTGAAGACCTAGATGATCGTTCACCATTGCTTATTAAGCCACAAAAGTGGCAACCATTTGCATACTTTCCATTTTATGAACCTGATGAGGAACATGGTATAATCAAGCTAAGTTACAACCAGAAATTGATACTCCACTGTCCAGGAACTGAATTAGAAGCAGATGATGATATTTATGAGAATGGAAAACTGCAAGTTGCTTGTCGTAGCAATAAGAACTTTGGAGTTGTTGGGACTGCTAAAGTGTATCATTTTAGTAGTTTCAAATGCACAGACAGACTTCAATCCACTGTACGTCGAATGAATAAGAAATGCCCTGGAAATAATGAACTCTTAGAAGTTGGATTTCGTCTTAGCAATGATGAGTTTATCACTCAAATATCTGTTTGTTTTAACTGCACATTAATGCAGACACATTATGTGGAATATTATATGTCGAAATATATTGATAAAGCAGAATTTGGAGTTCGCAGGCCTGATTTTCAAGAAGGTGGTAACTTTTTTAATTTGGATAAAGACGTTCAAGATTGTTATAATATGGGGAAACAACAGCGTCACCTCAATCGTTTGCTTAATCGTCCCTCGAATTCTAGGGATTTGATCAATGGAAATACATTCTTTACCCGAGGACATTTAGCTGCAAAGCAGGACTTTTTATACGCTGGTCAACAGCGTGCTACTTTTTACTTTGTTAATGCTGCGCCTCAATTTAAGGGATTGAATAATGGTAACTGGAATGATTTGGAAATTGACGTGCGAAATTTCGTATCCCATACTCGCAGACAGATGGTAATTTACACAGGAACAATGGGAATATTGGAATATAACAAGGTGAAACTGTTTCTACATACTGATGAAGATGGAGCAGGACATATTCCTGTCCCGCAATTTTACTGGAAAGTTATCTATGATCCTGAGAGTAGGAAGGGGGTGGCTGTCATTGGTTTCAATGATCCTTTTGAATACAGTGTGGAGCCGTTCTGCAAGGATATTTGCCACAAGATTGACTGGTTCATAAAATTGCGGCGTTTAGAACGTAGATTTGGAATTTATTTTTGTTGTACAATTGATGAGTTGCGGAGGGTGGTTCAATTACCCCGTTTTACTGTCAAGGGTTTACTTAATTGATTAAATAGTTGTTCTCCAGTTTTGATAACATTTTGTATAAGACGCGTGCGCGTTGGCATTGCAACCGTGCGCTCTTTATAGATTATTGAGCAAGACCGCTCCGAACATTCTGAAAATAGAACACGGTGAGTATAACCACGCTGTGAAGCTGAAATTACAATAATAAATTATTTTTTAGACGAGAAACATGGATGATTTAAGTGATACACCACCGCCTGATGTATTCGCAGATACCATGGAGGGTGTCACAATGCGAGAAAAAGCTGCTAGTAAAAGAATACCAACGAAACATCATAATAATAACTATGCTGCTGATTACATGCCTGTAAATACACAATATTCTGGACCGCGAGGCCGCAAAACGTTTGCATTCTGGACACTTGTCTGCCTATTGTTTATTCTGGCTGTGGGTAATCTTATTTTAACGATGACCATCCTGGGAGTGCTGAAATTGGGACAAGGAATGGAAAGTTTGGAACTTTTACCACGTTACTCGGCAGTCAAATTGTATGGCAACACGGACCTGAATGATATCTATAAGCGCGATGGCATTTTGGAAAGTTATACCGAAAAACCAATGGAAATAAGCGGAATACAGAGCAGCGTTATCTTAAAGTTGTCTAAGCAAGGAAGACCGATTCACAAGCTCATTATGAATAAAAATGGTACTCTGATAAGGCATACAAATGTATTTGAAGTTAAGGACGATAAGGACCAGTTGGTTTTTACAACCACTGAACCAACATTTAATATTAAACGTCCTATGAGCAATTTGGCCACTAAATTGGTGCAGACGAATCGAATTGTTGCGCCTTTCGGAGAGGACTTGCAAATTGAAGGCAAAAATGTACATTTACGAGGTTCAGAGGGTACAACTATGGAGAGTCGCGATTTAGTGATTACAGCTGATAGGGATATTTATGTCAAATCGCTTAATGGATCTATTATATTGGTGGGCAAAGACGGGGTTCGTTTGGATTACAAAAAGTTGCCAATTTTTATGCCAAAGGCGAACGATAAATTAACGATGCAATATAAAGTATGTGTTTGTATGCCGAAGGGTAAATTGTTTAAAGTTCCAGTGACCAGAGATGATGGGAGGGTTTATTGTGATCGTATTAATTTGCAGCAGTTTAATCCATGTATATAGAGGAGTAATTAATCTAAGTGAATATTACTAATAATTGACAATATATCTATGTAATTCGTGTATGGTTAATATTGATATTTGTAGATTAATAACAAGTTAGTAAAAGACTTCTTTAGGTATCTAATTGATGATATAATATAATCTTATTTAATTTACTCTTATAAGAATCCAAAAAATCAATAAGCAATACATTATTCTTTACTTGGTGTGAGGTGACGCATATAAAAACCGCATCGTTAATCGGCTCATCGAACGCTCACGCAAATTAGCTTAGCATTAGATGAATGTCATCGTTGGCAGTGCGTAATGATGGGGGGAACGCATTGCAAAATATGCAGGTATGCTATAATACGTATTCACAATTCATGTGTTTGTTACGTGTTTGTTTTGCAGCAGAGCAGAGCAGGTAGTGAGTGCATTGGCAGTACGTTGAGCGTGTGCAACGTGCAAGCAAAACACACGGTTAATTCGCGCTGTGAATTCATTCATTCATTTCGCATTCACCTTGCCGCCTTGGTCAGTGTCGTGCTGTAATTCCATGTGAGTGGAAACAAGTCAACTGTAATATTTGTTAAATAAACGACAAAATCATCGAGGAATCGTTGCAGAGATTCGCAGCAATTACTTTCAATTTGTGCATGTGTAATAAACGTTAAATTACTCTTCTCTATGCTTGCCTGACTTTAAATTGTGTTACGCATTGTTTACTTATCATTTGAATCCTGCAAAAGTCATCTATAGTTAAGTGAAGTTCCTGATATAAACATTATTGAAGAAATCTCGCAATAATTAAGCAGTAAGTAAACAAAATCAACTAATTATTGCTTATCAATTGATTACTTGGTTTGCTGTTTAACAATTGTTGAGCGTATTATAAAAGTATTTCAAACAAGTTGATTGTTGAACAAGTTGCTGTAAAGTTAGTTTAAGTAAAGTACCATGTAGTATTTAACAGTATCAGGTGCAAGTAGAAGAAATCATCATCAGCACTTAAATTTGTTGTACTTTTCTGCATTTAAATGCGATTTACTTTCGTATTGTGTTTTCGGTTGAAGAAACGAAGCGAGCATGTTACTTTTCCAAGTGGAATAATGCATAACTTTACTTTAAATCAGTGAAACAATTTGGTTGTGCGCTCTAGTTGCTTTTATCATTTTCGAAATTGTTTAGAATTATTTTGGCGTAATCTAAATATAACTCATATCCGCAGTAATTCCAAATATTTTGATTGTTCAATTCAATTGTCTTAAGTCATACATTTGTACAAAGTTATTCATTGTTTTGTTATCCTTCTTGCCAAATATGAATGTAGGTGAAACGTACTTGAACATTTGAAAGTTTCAAGTCACAATAAGAATGTTAATTGCATTAGAATAATTTTTATAAACATATAACATATCTTGAATTATTAATTCCATATAAACAGTGAATAATTTCAGGAAGAAACAGATTTATCATGATTATTACTTTTGCAATGAGTGTGTACTTCGAAATGAAACCTAGTAGATGCACAGAGTAATTGTTTCAAATGCAAGCAAGTTTTGCAGGGCGAATGCAAAGTATGTAGATTTGCATAGTGAGTTGATAAAGTTTCATCTATTCCATTGCGTTCATCATCAAATTTGTATTACTTATTCAAGATGTTCTAGGCTGCCTCATTCGGTTTGTATTGCACTTGTTTGTAGGGATATGCCTCTAACTAGAAACTGAACATTTATAGAGAGCAAGTTTCTGTTGGACTTTTTGCTTCTGTACTTCACTTCCGCGCGCATCGCTCGAGCAATAATATAATACAATACCAGCATTCATGTATTGTATAATCTGTTATTGACTTGCCTACATGGATCTATGTATTCCATGAGCAAATAGAACTTGCGCATTCATTAATATCCAATCCTTGTCAACTTTCCTATGATATTTTACTTTACGTAATGAAATATAAATTATTACTACTATTAGAGAATGGTAAATGTTTTATTAAATGCTGGTTACCATTGCAATCTTGGTATTAATACATTTTAGTAATTTGCAATTCGAGCAACTTAAAAGGAATTATCTATGGACTGCATTTTCAAATTTACCGAAGAACCTAACCTTTTCAAGCAATAATTTAACGTCATAGTTGAATAATTCTTAAGCCATGCTTTATATAAAAAACTATCCTAAACACGGTTCTGCACTAAAATTAAATTAGACTAGGAAAGCAAGGGGAAAAAAGCTTTGAGGATCTTAAACATTTTAGAGTAATGTAATTCAGTAATTACCTAGGTATTACATACTCATTAATTCAAAACGTGTGCAGAGCCCTCGATTAAATTGTGACAAATGACAAATTCGAATGAGTTTGAGCTTAAAATCTCTGCAAGGAAGAGAATTTGGGCTTGAAAATGGAAGGCTAATGGGCGTCTCGAGCATACATTAATCATTTTTCACTTCTTACTTGTTTGTAAAGTTTGGAAAGCGAACGTCATGCGCCCGTCGACTTGTTTTCCGTCTTTATTCTTATCCCTCACAACTCCTTGCTTTTCCCTTATCGCGTTTCCGCCCGCCGAAATTGGCGAATCGATTATAATTATGTTTATCTGAAGCGGAGTGACAATGAAGCTCAAAGCTTCTTGAAGGGCAAACAAAATTGTTTCTTGACCCATTTTCCAGCGTAGATTCTTCCACGAATTGCCAGTTTAAAATCCACGTTGTTGCAGCAATGAATAGTCAAATTATAAAACTATTATTTTTGTAGATTAGCTTAGTATTCATAAAATCATACAAAAATAATTAAAATTATTATTGCGCTTTTGCACGTTTAGAGTGCGTCGTTACGTTGTCATTAACACCCCCAACTGAGCGCAAAACAAATGAAGCAAGGGATAAAGGACAGTATCAGTTACGCATTTCAAACTAAAGTTAATCGAGCGAAATTAGCAAGCGAGTAATTGGAAAACGTTTAATTTACGCCTATTTAATGTTCATTCTTTGTGAACATTAAACTCGTACTTTGTGTGTTGTATTACATCCGGAAGCAGTAAAAAATCGCACTCGGATTGGCAATTAGAGAAGAAAAGATAGCGCTGAAGGATTGTTTGTTATTACTGCTACTCAAACACGCACACGCGCTTTTTTTATTGTTCGCAGGCTGTGTGTTGATATTAAAAATATTCGTGCTGGAATGTGCCATAAAGCTGCGGACTCCTTTTATGCTCCTGCGGGAGAACCGAGGAAGCTTTTGCGAATCAATAAAGCGTTTGGCATTTTATACTCCATTCATTTTTGCGGGCGAGTGTGTTAAAAGAATTTCTGCATCCACCTATGAATTCTGTGAGATGAGAAAAACAAGAGAATTGTTATTTTAGGTCAATCTTCGCGCAAAGGGCATGTGGGAAAATGGCTTGAAATAGTGCAAAGTTAATAAATTCAACCATTTTGCGTATGCACCGTATTATTGCAAGTTGAACGCACAAAGAGGATCTCAAGAATCTTCTGTAGATTTGAAAATATTCACAAGTTTATTAAGAGATTTATACGCTTGTCTATTTTATTTGAGTGGCGTGAAATGCACGTTGGCAGTGTGTGAATTATGTTGATGGCAGTTTAATACATTCGAGAGCTAACTTTGTTAGGGGAAGCGAATGGAACGGCAAACAACAATGATGATGACCCTCAAAAAGTTTAATATTATTCGGCCGCACTCAGAGTTTTGTTTATGGGGGTTTCAACGCTAACTAACTAGAGATACTAAATAACCAGAGAACTGTTCTTTGCTAAGGGTTGATTTGGGAGGAGAGATAAAATTTGTTGTTAGTTTACACATTTGGTTATTAGTCTATAATGGTTTTGCTTTAAGGGTTGATGGGATGTATAAAATGTTCAAACTATTACAGGGACATTTAATACGTATCATGTATATGTAATTAATTTTTAAATCATTAAAATTGGTTAATTACTTTAAAAGTTACAGCAGTTTTAAATTTTCCTATATGAAAGTTATAAATAATTCAATAGCGCTGAAGAATTAAAGACAAATTAAAATAATAATGCAAAATTATATAGATGTACAACTATTACAAAGAACATTTAAGATAAATAGTGAATTTATTAGTAAATAATGTACTTTTAATAAGTTTTACTTAAAAATATAGCAATTCAATCAAGAAATATTAATAGTACAATGAGTACGATGCTACAGCGTGATATGGTATTTAAAGTCAGTGATAACAGTTTTTAAATTATTAAAATCCGTCCATTTGTTTAGAAGTTATAGCGAGTTGAAAATTTCCCGTGCGCTGAGACGCGATCGCCAGGGCGAACTTAGATAGTGACTGTAAACAAACATCAAACCTTAGTTTTTTTGGCTTCGATAAATTGCAGGTCTGTGCTTGGTTTCCAGGCAGTAGAATAGACGTACCGAAAAGAGTGCCTAGTTCGGCAATCGTCGTGTCTAGGCGGCCGCTCGGTGCTGATACTCCGTCCGATCGACTAGCCGTCGCACGTCTCTAGGCGCTGGCGACTCCTGGTGGTATCAGTTGCGCCTGTAAGTCAAAAGTCAGCAATTAGCATTGTACATTTTAATTGATATCTCCGGAACTATTAGACATATCTAAATAATTCTTTCACTATCAGAAAGCCAATTAAATTCTTAAAGATATATCGTTAACTCATACAATTTCATTTATCATATTACGCGTAATAACTTCTCAAAGTTAATCTTAATTTGCGTGATTTTGGCTAATAATAATTGCAATTTTTTTTCGACAATTCATTGTTTATTTACACGCAAAAGTTTACGTTTTTATTTCATTTAAATATTCCATAAATTAAAGCAGATACAACACTTTAAAAATCAGTATTTAGTTAGATCTTTCCTTATAAATCTCCAATCCATCATTACTTAATTCGCGTTGCGTTTAATAAAACTTTATGGCTTTAAAAAAGTTAAAAATCTACAACCTTTTCAAGAACAGGTTAAAAGGGCAATTGATAAAGTACTAGAAAGTTAGATTTGGTGTATGCATGCATGAATTAAAGCGAATCCTTTAATTGCGTTGCCTTTTTCTGACAGTTACAAAGTTTCCACTTCAATAAGCATATTAATTGGTTCATTTACATGAATTATGCAGTCATATCGACAACCCTGCTGTATATAAAATGACGATGGGCTATTCATCATGTCTCAACCCTTCACTTCACCACACTTTTCTCTTCTCAGCTGCAAGTGGCTTCTTAACGAACAAAATTATGAGCATACTTCATTACGTAATATGGTCCTAAACTTATTTCCTATGCATTAAATCATTAATACATTTATTTACATATCTACCAACTATTTTGACCCACTATAATTGAATATACTTGCTAGTTACGTATATAATGTCAGTATACATTGGAATTTAATTAATTAAACTACTAATAATCATGAAATTAATTATTAAAAGATGATTACATCTCCATTCGTTCTTCTAGCCAATAACACAATTAACCACTATTAGAATAAACAACTAATGTACAATTAATGAAGAGCTGTATTTTTTGAGTATAGTCATATGTAAAAATTCTCATCACGAATTTCACGTTTACATCATTTGTTAAATTTAATATCCAACATATAAAAATATACATAAAGGGTGGCCATTCCATTAGAATAGTAATTCAGTGAAATGTTCTAACATTACAACCCATTTTGCATTTTATTTTAATGTTATTTCTTGCGCTAATGCCAGATGAGACTTTCTTTTATGGATTCATTCCGATTCATGACAGGTCGCTCACTTTTAATTCTCAGCCCCCATGAAAACCACATTTCGCGAAGCATGTTTAACAACAAGAGGTTTTGTGATGGCTGCTCTTGAGAGTAGGCGGCTAGCGTTTTTTGTTGCAGTAGGAAAACTATGCGCGGACCAAAGAGAACTGCATAAGGGCAAAGAGAAAATCGATGCGTGAATGCAGATGCTGAAAAGTTTATGAATGGATACGATGAAATTGTAAGGGTTGCGTGCAAACTGCTGGAGTAGTAATTAGCAAATTGAAGTTAATGTGTTTCTCCGGATGTAATTTATGTTCATCATTTATGAAAAACTCATAAGATACAAAATAAAGTAATTGTAGGAATAATTCATTTTCTCGTTAGAACTTTAACACTTTCTTGAAATACTATTATTTTTCAGTTTATTGTGAAATAATATTACAAATATTTAAATTCCACTGAAAACAAATTCTACTGAAAATTTTATTTGTTTATTGTATTAAACTACTGGAATTTAAATCATTTTAATGAAATAAAACTTTTAATTAGTAAGTGAATAATCTGTTTTTACTGAATTATAATAATTTAATAATTAATAATAATAATTTGCATTTGCCACCTCAAACAAAGTTGCTTTACATCATAGACGTTGGTTTAAAATCGCATGAAAAATGAAAAATTTGCGCACAAAGGAAAACAAGTTAATACCTAACATTGTTTTAAAAATCCGAACATTTTTCGATCGTGAACAATTTCGAAGCAGGAAGTTTACTTGTTTTAAAAACATATGTGAAAAACACAGATTCTGTTGCATATTGTGCGGTGGCGGCGGTGATATTGCGCAGGGCGCTCAATGATGCTGCGTCTGGCGTTCTGCAATAGTGAAAGGGGGGCAGCAAGAGAGCACACGGTGGCGGCAATAGCACTAGTACCAGCAGCAGCAGCAGGAGAGGCGGCAGTGGCAGTGGCAGACTGTGTGGCGCGTTGCTCGCGTTCTCTTTGTCTCGTGACCTGCAACTGAGAAGCAGCACCAGAAGAGCAACAGCACTCCTGCTGGTAGTAAATCACAAAACGCGTATCGTCGTAGCGTAGTGCGTGGCCTCTCTTACTACACTCAATGAAAATGTTGTGCATTGTGACCGAACGCATCAAAACTATCGCGTAAACTTTTCAAAGTGCGTTGATTTCCAACAAATCATAAAATAACTGCTAATAATCCCTTTGCCCCGAGGTTTTCATGTGTTGATAATGCATTTTGCGAGTGCTTGATTGTTCGATTCCAGTCCATTCTTCAATTAATTGGATTTATCGCCTGCAAAAAATTGACAGATTTCTTCTATGCCATCAAGCAATCACTGAACACATTTCCAATAAGGTAGAAAGCATATTCAACCCTTAAACAATTACTAAACCCAATTAAATCAATCAACACTGCATGTAATTAATTAATGTGCTTAATAAATGTCCTTCAATTCATTTCCCAATTTTTATATGGCTTAGTAAAAAGCGAGTTTTTACTTGAAAAAGTCGAATGATGTGGGTACGAGTGACATGTAAATATAGAGAGAAAAAAGTACACAAATTGTGACAAACGCATCTATCATTTTTTGATATATTGCGGGCACATCAATAAATATTTGATGATTTATGTAGAGCAGATACAACAAACACACTCACTATCACGTCAGAATGATATTTGATATTCGTATTATATATACATCATCGAAACATTACCATTATAAAAATGCATATAGGAAATAGGCGTATCAAATTTATTCTAAGGATGAAAAACGAGGAGGAAAACTCATTCGGAAGGAAAGCGCGAAACGAAGGAAAACCCATTTTCATTCTGTCGCTTTACAGTACAATGTAAAATGCATAGGATTTATAATGAAAATATACGATGAGTAATATTTTTCTTCCTACTACTGTTTAAGCTTAAATTAGCATAATTTTTTCTTTTCCATTTCAAATTACGTATAACTTGAATGTTTTATTTTTGGTTTTGCAATTTGTGATAGTGAAATACGTGGTTTAAATTAAATTGAATTGAATTGCACAAATATTTATTTTACGTTAAAAGTGATTCGTTTTTTAATTATGCAATATTATTGATTATTGCGAATACTCACGAATATTTATGAATTTAATCGTTTAATTGCCAAATAGAATTTTCAAATACTATTCTCATTTGAAAAATATCGCTTTTAATTGAACATTCGTAAAGTTTAAAAAGTTTTTTTTTCAGTTATCATAATTTTCCCAGGTTCAACTTTACTGAATTTAAATGAAACTAAATTGATTATGATTTAATAACCAATCAATTTATGGCTCATTGATTTTTGTAATAATAGTTTTTCTTTCACAATAATTGAACGAGATTGCAAATAATAATGAAATTGGAATGATGCCTCATGAAGAAATATAAATTTCGTGAAAATGGCGTAAATTGTATGAAAATTTCCATTCGTGAAATCGACGTGCTATCATTAGGTTCGTGATAAAGTTATTTCGCTTGAATATCGACTGCAAACTTTGCTATTCGCTTGAATATTGCATACACAAATAGTTTTCGTACTGCATCAGTTTCCTCTTTACCTACAAGCATTGAACATGAATATGTCGCACGAGTTGCTATGATATTCTATGATCCAAAATGTTTTTACTATTTTCACAAGATTCGCTCGAATTGACAATTTCGTCGCGTTTTCACGCCGTTAGCGTGAAATATACAAACGTAGAATGTGTAATATTTTATCGCTGTTTCTACTAGCATTTCTCTTCAAGTTGAATTCTCTGATAATGGATAATCAATGAAAGTTGAATGAAACTTGAAGAGACATGTGAATTATTTATTATGACAATTTGTATTGAACTTGATAATATGTCAGAAGTTAATAAACTTTTCAGACTTGAAGAGAAAAAGAAAGAATAATTGTTGGACAGTTGAACAAGTAAATATTTAGAATAATTTGTTATACTTACTTATAACATTTTGTAATACGTTAGCGCATTGCACAAAAAGCCAGCGCGAGTAAGGATGGCGGCGGCGGTGGCCTTAAATCGATGAGAGGACGTTGAACCTCCGCCGCCGCTCTCAGCCGCCGCCGTTGATGTTGCTGCTACCTCCAACACGCAGTTTCCATTATAATCGTCGAAATAAACGCCGCCGCGTTATTGTTGCAATTTTCACAGCGTGCGCGAATGAATGCTATAGTATCATCATCACCATACCTGCCACTTTTGTAATCCGCCCCACGCTTGTCGTCCAGCCAGCCAGCCAGCCACCGCCGCCTTTATCAGCTGTGATTTAGCGTGAATTTGAATACGAAAGCGTAACTCTGGATGCATCCTTGCAAATGGCGTGTATGTGTAACGTTATGTTGCATTTTGCACTTACGTGACCAGTATATTCATTCGTTTGAATTGTTTAAATGCAATTGTACGGCTTTTCGTGTACTGTACAGCCTTGCAGTAAAATTTCAAGATTTATTTGTAATTAACGTATTGTCAACTACCAACACTGAATTACTTGTAAATTTTAATTACTTACTTCACCTAGTTCTGGTGCAATTTGGACAATCAAAATTTAACATCTTAAGTAGCTCTAGCAGAAATATTAAGCATCATTTAATAATTTAGGAGTTCTAAAATTGAGTGTTTAAAATATTACTGGATTTGAATTAAAGTGATTTAAAAATTATTGAACTTTTTATATCATGCAAAACGAAAGTTTTAAATCAGCCGTAAATTATGAAAATGAAAATTGTCATTCGCATTACTGTTTGTTAAGTATAAATGCATTGATTAACCTTTTATGCTTCATATTAACATTGCATGCGCAATTAACAAGCCCTGATCACGTTTGTTTGTCGTTGAATGTCCTCCTTTGACATTCATTCAACGCTCTCTTGCTCTCGTTGCCTTTGAATTTTTCACGACCATCGAATAATCGTGCGCGCTCTTTGCTCAGTGACATTTTCCATTTTTCCTGCCTCCATAACGTGCTTACCTTTCCTGCATTATTCCCGACTATTTATAGACGTGTTGCTGGTTATTTTCAGAAGGCCCAAGTCAAAAATAAACAATTTGTTGTTTTTTTGTTTTCGCCATTATTATGTTTGCAAAGTTTATATTTCAAGTGCTAGTAAACAAATCCATCTTTTATTATTGCCTTCTTTGCATGTGTTTCCATCATCTATTCGCTTCATGTTTTGTTATTGCATTCCATTGTTAATAAATATTTTATTATGAATTCAATGTTATTTGCACTTTTTCTATTTCAATATCGATTCGTGTTGTGTGTATTCGTAAATTGAAATTTCTAAGGATTCCAATATTTTTCACTTAGCCTTTTCTTCTTTCGATTCGATTTGCATACTATTTTTGATTAAATAATAAATTTCAAGTGAATTTTTAATTTATGAAATGAATATCCTTATTCAGGATTGAAACACAATTCCATTACATTGAATTGAATTGAATTGAATTCCTCATTCATATCTCTATTATCTATCAGTCGTCGCTTCAATTTCATTCAACACTGTGCATGCTGAAAAAGCATCAACACTAATGACACTTTGGCAACCACAGCGAGCATTGCGCAGATCGAATATTAATAACCGTGAAAATCGAGTGACATCAAGTGATGTGCAGAATGTCATACTTATTCATTGTTCGTCCTTTCGTCCTTGTCCATTTCATGCATTGTTCACGCTGAGCAGCCAAACACATTCGAATAATTGACACAAAAAAGGACTAAAAGGATAACGTAAATACGTTAGAGAGAAAATGTATAAAACGAAGGAAAATTAATGGTGCTAAGAGTACTGGAAAAAATGACAGTTTAATATTGTTATCCAATGAATTGAATGGAATTGCTTAGTGAGTTATGATGTGCGATAGGTAAAACTGCTGATGATTTATTGTTTGTTATTTTGTTTAACACTTTTTGCAATATTTTTATTATGTTTCACTAATAATTTTCATGTTGAAAAACTTTTAATGTAAATATTAACATTTTTCCACAATACATATTTTCATCATGATATTGTTTTGTTTGTTTCCATTTTATCGAAGGAAAAAGTCGCATTTTAAGAGGAAAACTTCCATACATAAATATGTGAGGAAAAAAGGTAGCTGGAAAGAAAAGCAAAGCAGAGTAAAGTAAAAGGGAAAGTGGGAAAGTGGATTTTTCTTTTACGTGGAGTGAATACCAAGTACACAAATTCATGCACAAATATATTTATCCTTAAACTCTATGTACCTACATACAAATCGTGCAAATGTAAGGTTATCCTTCGCATAGTCCTTTGAATACATATGTTGAAAAGCAAACGAGAGATTTGAACTAATATCTAATACGTAGCATCAATATTTGTGCTCGTTTAGCTCCAACCTAACTATGAATACACAATTACGAAAGTAAATCTTTCCATTTCCAAATATACAACAAGGAAAACAACAATTACATTGTAATTCCTATTGTTTGTTTGCGTTAATTAAGGACTCATTCATTCAGTGTAATGTATTAATCTCTGAGGAAATGGTGCACTCGATATAACGCGAGAAAAAGAATGAAAAGCAACACGAACTATGAAGAAAGCTGGATCGCTAAACTTGTTATTGCGTTATCCTTTATTCCAAGTTCGATGCGCCTCTGGACTAATACATAGAATTGCGAGGTGTTTGTAGAAGGAACAATACACGCATACATTGAATGCTTGGTCATGCCTTGAATTGAATAGGATAAGACGAAGGATAGGATTTGATAGGATATTGTTTCAGGCGTGGGTTGCGCACAAACTTAACAGATTTACCTGCCTGTCATGACAAGTTGTGTGATTTGCATGTTGATGTTCATTTCTGAAGTCCTGCCAAAAAGGGATGAAATGATATCCAGGCATTAAGTATTTGCATTCAAATTTCCATTCCAGAATTATTTGCAAAACTAACCGAATCACACGGAAATAATAATTTTGTAATCAAGAAATTAATTGAACTAATTGAACTAAAATTTTAATTGCACGTTCTTAGGATATCATTAAATTCACTATTCATGTACGCTTTTAATTGTTAATAACTTAATGAACATTTAATTTTAAGACTAAATAATTAATCGATAATAATTATTGATTATGAACTTGGCTTAATAATCCATAACATGTTCATCAAGAGTTTCACTTACGACAATCTTCTTCTAAGAAATGTAATTAACTATTTAAAGCACATGTTTGCTGCTGATTGAACATGATTGACATTGAGTGAAGTACGTATCCTTCTTATGAGGTACAAACCGTCACGTCTCGTCCTCGAAGTACAATTTGAGATTGTGCTTATATGCGAATGAAACAATTGAATATAAATATATTTGCACACATACACAATAGGCTTAATTTTATTTACGTGAACAATGCACACTTTCCGGAATTGAATTCAGGAATATTCAAGGACTCCGAGTCGATTGTGGTTGGTTCGTTTCGAGAGCATAATTTCGTATTCAGCAGCTTTCTGTTTCTTCTTCGTCGCTTGCGTTTTGCGTTGTTTATTCCAGTACGTCATTATCTACGGTTTACGAATATAAATGAATGGTGAGTGTGTCTTGAAACAAATTCGCTATTATTATCAATCTATTCCCTGTAGAGAAAGAGAGAGTGGAGGACGAGCGCAGAATGTGTCATCTAGAAGGACAAAAGCGCGCAAGTACGAAGCGGAAAAGTATGAAAATGAAACGAGAGATGAATCCGTTCACTGTTGATGAGATGATGTGAATGTGCATTGTTGAAAATGCATTGTTGCGAGGCGTATTATCGAAGAGTATTTGAATTTCGCGGAATGTTGATAGGCACCAATTGTTCGCTTACGTTGGCTAAGAATTTGAGGTATTAATAGTTTCTATTATTGCTTGATCATTTATTTAAAACTGGGTTAGTTAGGGGTAAAATAAACTATTTCTGGAATTTGTTACGTAAATAGGAAATTAGAATTTTTTTTGGTTATTTTGGACTTTAAATTTGATCATTTATTCCCTAATTTCTCCAGTAACTTAAGTAACTTAAATATGTAACCTTTGTATACACAGCTAATTTAATTTCAGATAATGATTATGTGGTAACTGCTTAATTAATCAGACTAAATGGAATTACTAATTAGTTTAGGAATTAATATTCATCAATCATTAGTTCTGATAGCTTATGTTCAAGTAGCCTAAATAAACTGATATAAAAACTAGGAATAGTTACGTACTTGACCAACCAACTTAATTAAGCCACATTTACTTGTTATAAAATGGATGAATATGATAGATGATTTTTCTACTGACTGCTCAGTTCACACAAATTGCATTTTAAGACGATGCCAATTTATTCCCGTCATCCTGACTCTCTATCTCCTTCAACTTTTCCCACGGGTGCAAATCGAATACGTAGCAAGCCTAGGAATACTAGGACTACTAGAAAGAAGGATGAAATGCAATAATCTCAATGTAATTGCTTTTTCTTCCGATAGAAATTTAATTAATTTTACAATAAATTTATTTTCATCCAAATTAGCAATTAGCAATAATATATGAGAAAAACCCATTAAATTATGGACCGTAAATGGTTTATTTAACTTATGGTCTCTCGTCGAGGAAAATAAGAAAAACATTTTCGCCATGCAGGTGAAATATACCCAAACGTTTCTTCTTGCCTCAAGAAGCGCCTCCAGGATAGCAAAGTGGAGAAGTTGTGCAGGTTTTGCGGTTGGTTTGTTCTTATTCGAGTGGTGGTATCTCTGTCTATTTTGTTATAGGTTGTATTTGGTATTTTGTTGTGGATGTTATACGTGCGCATGGTGTGAATGAAGGACATTATAAAAATGTAGGTCATATACTCCTGCGGTTCGTATATTTACAACGGGAGGAAATGAGATAACGAGTGAAAGATATGTTTGAAAAAAAGAGAGAAAACGATAAGGAGGAAGGAAGCTGAGAGTAAGTTAGCCTCGTTTTCTCACGGTTTGGGAATTTTCCAACGCATTTGATCCTGCTACTCGTAGTTGAGTCCTGATGTTGTAAATTGCGGATATACGCTTCGGTTAAGCTGCAAAATATAGAAGGACTTTCGGAAGTGTTTAATTCGTTTTCAGTACAATGCTAAATATCCCGAAAAACTAGCAAATTCTTTTCTAATTTTCTCAATTATTAAATTTATTACGCTATTTAAAAGTTGCTGAATTTTCAGGTTTGTTCAACTTCATTTAGTGTTTTATCCTGTAAATTATCCTTGCAAGGATTTTATGCAATTTACGAATCTTTTATCGCATTATTATCTCCAGGTCAAGTAAATATTCTTCGCGAGTGAAATTACGTTCAGTTCAGCTGAACATATAAGGAAAGGATAAAAAGACTGGCAAAACTTCCTAGTCTATGCGAGAAATTCCAGGACAAAAGGAAATTAAATCTGTAATACTCGAGAGTACTGCACAATGCACAATGTAAAGTAATTCCCAAACCGTTTAGTTTGGTTATTTATTTTCGAAAAGAGTTAGGAAATTTTATCATTTATTAAATTTTCATTTATGCGTAAAATTCAACCAGAAAACGTTTTAGTTTTACGAATATAAAACAAAGTGAATGCAAAGCAAAATATAAATTTTAAATTTACCAAGAATATTTCAATATGATAAATTTTCATCCAAACTTTTAAAAAACTTTACAAGTTTTGCGGTTCGTAAAACTTTTTTATCGTTTCTTTTCTACTCGACGCATTTCTAAACGGGAAAATTATCTTTTTTCTACTGCTGTAAATTTTGTGGTTTTAAATAGATCAAAAACTTGTTCTCCACCGAGTGGAAAATGAAAAATTCTTAATTTCATCATTGAAACATTTTACGCATCACCGATAAACAATTCACTTTAATATGATTTTTATGATCCGCATCAGCCACCACCCTTGACCCAAATGACACACATATTGTCCTTGTTGATTTCCTTTTTCGTATCCTTTTTTTCCTGCGAGCATATTGTGAATTGTGGCACATTGTTGCTTGCAAGCGCATTTGCATTTACATTTGAATTCGCACGAACTGCTCGGAGATAATTCTTTTTATCTTTCCTCTCTTCCATTCGCATTTTTGCGTTCGTTTTCGGTCGTGCTTTATGCGTCATTCAAGGAGGAAAAGCGCGCGCTAAGGGAAATTGTGTTAGTTGTAAACCCAGTGAAATAATGAGCGAGTGCAGTAATGACTTGCTGAGCGCAAAAATGAAGAAAAAGCACGATTGTACAAAGAGGGATGCGTTCGGACAATAAAGCCGGAAATGAAATGAGATAAAACGTGTACAAAATGTTTGTTTATCTTGCTTATTAAAACAAAACCCGGATAAAGTACACAATTTATACATTGTCAATGTATTTATCTACTTTTCTTATTTGTTCCGGTTTATAACATTTTTATCTTTTCCGATTCTCGAGATATTGATACGTCAAAAACAAACAAATTTATTTCCATCTTGAAATATATTTTATGATAAACGACGTGCAATTTATCCCAGCTGATCGAGTGCTTTTTCTTGCAGGTCCAGGAGAGCGCTAAGAAAAGTGACCAATCACTGTGCTGACCGCATCGAGCATTCCACTTACAGGAAACGGAAATCGGTGAGTGTTATTCATGTTATTTATCAATCTCATGAATTGCGAGGCAAAGTAAAAAGAAATTCATTATTTTTCATTGATGGCTTTAATTATCTGTATCTCGTGTTGTATGAGTCTGAGTTCGTTCAACTAAATGGCATTAGAAAGATAAGTTTTCGTACTAAAAAAAGTGTTTTAACAATTTTGAGATTAGTTGACTCAGTTTTGTTTGAGCACGTGTCAAAGGTGCAAGTCAAACGGTGATTTCGTAGATGATAATTTCAGAGCTTGAATCACCATCATTCTTATCTAACCCTTATCTTTTTAAACCCTTATCCTAGCTGAAAATAATATTTTCAGGAACAATTCAAATACATTTGATTCAAGTGTGCATTATTCAAAAGCAACTTGATACGAGCGATCGTAAACTTGATGTTGTCCTAGTATAATTTGCCATCTCCTGAAATTGCATATTCGCTAAGGGTAGATTGCATCCTTACAAGCGCAGGCAACGCAAGGATAATACGTCAAGTGCTACATCGCCGGGCGAATTGATAAGAGGCTTACGCTTTGCGGTCAAATCCTTAAAATACAAAAGTTTTCAATGCATTTCCGCGCTCAAAACCACTCAAATTTATAGTTGCTTTATGAACATTTTATTCACACGCTCTTTTTAAGTTTCAAGTTTTGAAACATATTAAAAATGCATAGCTATACTCAACTAAGCAATAACGTTACATAAAAAAGAATTAAAAAGTCCTTTGTGCAAGTTTAGTGAAACATTCATGCTTTTAGCACGTGCTCGTTCGCATATTTCAACGAAAAATTTCCTTTTATCCCTTTTATGGGACACGAAGTGTTGAGGAGGATCCTCATCCGAGTTTGGTTGTCCTTTACGGAGCGATACATTGTCCTGTTCATTTAATACCCGCATGTATAAGAGAAAAAGAAGATGCCTTTAATGTTTTATAAAATATTTTAACAACTAGGTGCAATTTCCAAGTACAAGTAGAATCACTCTCGTTATTCACTTGAATTTTATTTTTTACTTAGTCTTGTGTCGAGTTTCGATGCGTAATTGAAGAACAACTTCAAGAACATTTTTTTGCCATTGCGTATTGAGTGAGTGGTTTGATAAGTGCAATAAATCATTGCGCAGAGGGCGCGAATGTTCGAGTTTTCTTAAGTGCACCTTACCTTGCTCACTTGTTTATAATGCTCGAACACTTCTTTTCGTTCTTGCATTCCGTTACTTTTGTTCTTTTCCCAAGTAACAGCAAGTGCTGCACAAGAAATGAAGTGCTTGATTGAATGAGTAGAAAAACGTGTAACTTGTCTGCGATTCACGAACATGTCCTAATGCAACAACTTCTTAATTAGCTGCTCCAGTAACAGGAAAACGAACGGAAATAGATGAGAATTGTTTTAACTGATGAGAATTTGAAAAAATTAAATTTTAACTTCAACGTTAATCAAGTTATAATGAAAATATCGTCAGAATGAGTTTGAGTTTGAGTTCATTTTCGTTCATTTTCATTCAAAGGGAGTCGTTTTATTTAATCAAATGCTACGTGATTATTGGGTAGCTACGTGTTTTTCCACCCTCCACTTGAAGGGCTGTAAAATCATTTATTACACTTGAGCAATTTGAATTGGTTCAGGGCGCTTTTACCTCTTGTCCTTATTGCGTATCCTTCAAACATGTGGAAATTGCGTACTTCTTTATATTTGATTTGTGTCCCATTTAAACACCCTCTGAAATGTGCTGACGTTTTATTTAAATAAAGAAGAAGGTGATCATGAAGATGAATATTGAATGCTAAAGCAGCAAATGGAAATTCATTATTCTTTTTGTACCGTAGTTACTTGTTTAGGACGTAATGAGTGAGGTTCTGATGGGTGTGCATTAGAAGTTTTTAATTTTTAATCATATTTCATTGTGTTTTACTTTACTTTATATCTCGTGTTGAAAATAAAATAAAAACAAATTCAGCCTGATAGCATGCAGATGGCAGTGTGTGCTTCAAATGCGAGATTTAACAACAGTAAATTCATTGCAAACGCGTGTTATCTATGAATGCGTGTGGCAAGTGACGTGCTTAAATACAGCTCAAAGTGGAATACGTGGAATACGTGGAATACGTCCGGAACAGGATGCGTGTTGTTCGGAGAGTACTCGTAATAATAAGTATTACTGGACTGAAACTCACTGCTACAGGCTATTCTGCCTATATCTATTATTATGCTCTCAGTTTAAGGGATGATGTAAATTCAGTACATGGTAGTGCAGAATGTAATGTAGAATTTAATACGGTATGATGAGAAAAAGAAAATTTCTTGAATTTAGAATAATTCGTAAGAAAAACGGGTAATGGGAGTCACCTGAGCGAGAGTTCAAATAACACCCGATTGTAAATTAAAACTTTTCTGGAAACTATTTATAGCAAAACTTTATTTATTTATCTATAAATAGAAAGTACTTTTAATTTTTTTGGCAAGTAACTTTAGGTACAAATCAAGTTTTAAAAAAAGTTTACCTCAGAGTATAGTGATTCCCATTGCCCGCTGATTTTTTATTTTGCAAGTGATTTACAATTAAATTTTATTACTTATTAGGTTTCATCGTAATTCTTCTTTTAATATTTATTTATTTTATGACTTTAATATGTAATAAAATTTTCGAGCTAGCAATTAATTGTTAATTAAATTTTATCTTTACATTTAGATTAACATTAATATGAAATGATGAAAATGTCATAACATATAATATTTGATTTATTTCAATAAAGCGAATAGATTCATATCAACAAAAGTTAAATAATAATAACAATTATAACAAAACGCATCAGAAATAAACGTGCGTTTAATTGAAAGATATTCGATAGCGGACGAAACAAATTTCCCTTCCACTCGCGCCCTTTCAAATCAATAGCGCATTTTGCAACACCACCAACCACCTCAACTCCCAGGGGTGCGCATACATTCGCAAATTGAATTTGTGCGCAGGTATCAACATCATTATTCCATTAAAACAATAACCCTTAACCATTTAATTGATCACTTCAAAGCTATGTTAGTCCTTGAATTTTCATATCCACGTCATTTCTTTACTATAATTGCTTTCATCATCGATGAAAAGATTAATCCTGAATTCAATTTCAATTCTTAATCTCGCATTAGCATCCTTTATCCTCTTCGCCGAAGAGTGGGCATCATCCATGCTGATAATCTGATTGAATTTTACAATTTCCCGCAATCGAATCGATGCTTGAAGATCGTCCTTCTTTTGCTCCTTTCATGTTAGGATGTTTTAACGAAAATTCAATTTATGTCTTTTCGTCCTTGCTTCTTATTTCATCGAGCGTAACACAAACTTCTCTATTTTCAGCCTTTTTTCCATCAAATTATTTAGTATGAAACGTTTGTCAATTTTGAAATGCACGTCATATATGTATTTGAATCCCTATAAATTTTCACATTTAGGTTAAATCCATTCATAATTAAATAAGGCTGTGATTAATTAATTCTACTTGCTTTGCGGTTTTTCCGCGTTTCGTTCAAATACGATATGCCAATTCGATTTATCGGTATGTCAATGTGAAAATTTAATTCATTACTTCATAATTAATCAACTTGCAGTGATATAATCAATTGATATAATATTTTAAGTAATTAAATATTCAAGTACGTAAAAAGAGAGTTGAATAAAGTTTTTCGTATCGATCCAATGAGCATTCAAGCATTGCAGGTTTTCATTGCATTGCTCGTTTTTTGTCTGATGCTTAGAAATATCCTTGGAGAACAAGGATAGAAAAAATACGAATGTTGTGCAGCGAATTGTACGCTGATTGTCTGGGGGCGGTTGTGGTATACGCGTAGACGCTTTTCTTTCAACGCTTTCCTTTCATCGTTCGCAAAGCATGCAACCGACCAAGGAAAACCACAAGTGTCATTGTCCTTTTAGTATTATCGATTTCCTTATGCTTTATTTCGTTTTTCTTATTTTTTTCTTGTATTATAAATAAATTTAAATAATTAATTTTTTAATTTTTCTAGATGTTGTTTAT
The DNA here is from genome assembly GCA_963978815.1 of Aleochara curtula. NCBI lineage: Eukaryota > Metazoa > Arthropoda > Insecta > Coleoptera > Staphylinidae > Aleochara > Aleochara curtula. Next base: position 7,576,768 of record OZ022221.1, on the reverse strand, counting down.
GGTCCTTTTGAAATATTTGACTTATAAATTAGAATGTTTACCCTTAGGCATACATTTTGCGTTGGGGATGATTGCACCCTTAATATTCCATCGTATGCTAAGCAAACATCATTCAGCTTATTGAAGTGCGTCACGTGAATACGGAATTCCTATTACTAACTCACTTTATACCTTGCCGCTCACTTGCTTCTTCATTCCACGTCTTCGTGCACGGATAAGATAAGAATAAAATGCGGAAGCAAATAACGAATGGAAAATGGAAGAGGGACGAAAAGTGCATGGTACGAAATTCATAAATCCTTGCATTTTGCATTGTGCATCCAGAGTCTTCACCTGGCAGGATTCGCATTCTCCATATATGTATCCTATGCAGTCCCCGGCATGAAACATGAACAGAAAAAGGAGCAAACTCCTTATCTTGAGCTTTATCGCTAGGAAACGAGATGCATTCATACAGATTCCTTTTGCGCATGCGCATCCCTGCTATCAGGATGTGCAAATTTAACATGCATCACGTACGCTTCGTTGGTTTCAACATCTACTTCTTGTTGAGCTCAACGTCATTTCACTCTGCGGATGGCTAAAACTTTTCCACATCCAGTTTGATGGAACACGCTTTCCAACTCTTTCAAAGTCAATTTCAAGGTGAAATGTACAGAAAATAGAAGAGAACCAAATTTATTAATAACTTAAATAAGGTAAACAAAAGTACGAAGGGGATGGATTGAACCAAGTTTTAGTTAACTAATTAATGAAGCCGTTTAGTTATCCTGCAGGTAGCAAAGCAGAAATCTCGCGTTCATAGCGAAAGTAAGTTTAGTCCCTAAACTTTTAGTGGTTGAAGTTATGTTAATTTCGGTCTTGCACATTTGTTTGACATTTTAAGGGAAGTTTGATGGAAGACTATGCATTATGATTAGTTAACTAATCCTTGGTATTTTGTTTAACTTTTCCTGTTGTGATAATTAAACAATTCCCGAATTTATTATAATATAATATTAATAATTAACCCTTTAATCTTTGTATGAATACAAAACCACCTAACACTTGAGAAAATTAAATAATAAATTAGAAAACATTTGAGGAATATGCTGGAACATGAAAGGATTTCATGCTTGAAAGGATTCACCATCTTTTTGACCGTAGACCGTAACAAGATGTTTAACGGATAAAGAATGAAAAATGAAGGACGAGAAAGGACAAATGATGACAGATTCTCTTAAGTGAAACGAGATATGCTCACTTTAAATCGGAGATTCCTTTTTCTTTCTTTTTCTGCTATTTTTGGCTTTTTAATATAAAAAGTTTGTGATTAAAGTTGAAAATTAATTTAATTTTTGTTGTGGGATCGAACAAATAAACTTTAAACATAAATGTTGACAAAACTTTATTGCTGGCCAACTTTTTTTTGACATGAGCTCAAAGCAATAATGCGGGAGAAATGTAAGGGTAGCTCAAAGTATCAGTAAACATTCGGTGATATTGTTTACCATCATGCAAAGTATACATTGGCAATGTGTACACTTTGAATGCATATTGAAAGCGATTGGATTTTTTCGAAGACCAACATTGTCGATATTTTTGAATGGGATTTACTTCCGAAACGGAAATAGGACAAATCCCTTGGGACACGCTTTACTTTACCTCATTTTCCCTCTTGCCACTCACTTGCTCCGGTTCTCGTTCTCGCTCTCTTCACCTTTGCTTTTCGTTCACATATTTAATTCCACATCCCTCTTTCATTCCAGCTTTTATGTATTGCTGGCAGCTCGCACACTCTTTCATAATGGCGTGGTATACAGGATCAATGCAGAAGTTGAATAAAAGGACTGTATTCTCGGCATGGTCAAGTTGAACGCATTGTCCTCGAGGCAATTCCGTTTGTCGCGTACTCTTGCGGTTGACGCAAAAACGTTTTCAACGTTTCCCGTCATTGTTCCTTGTTTTCCCAGTAAACCATCGGGCGTATGAAGCCTGTAAAGAGAAAGAGTTATGGACAATAAAGTTCAAAATTGCGTAAAGTTGAAATCCTGAAGCGATAAAAGCAAATATAAGCAGAATATTTTCCATCCTTAGCAGAAATAAGAATTAAGAATTAACTGGGTTAGTTAAGAATATTTATATTTCGTTTTTATCATTTTCTTCCAAGTCTTTAAAGGAAAATGCAGTTTCAATCTGGCTTCAAATTCATGCAATTAAATTTCTCAGTTGAATAAACAAAGCAATAAACCAGAAATGTATTATCTGTTGACTCCTAACTTTTGTTTGATGTCAAAGACCAGGAAAATATTGAAATTTCACCCTTAGAAAAAAGAAAAATCAGCAAACAATTAGATTATATAATCATGATAAAACTTGAAGCTTAAAAAGCAATTATAATGAAATCCAGAAAAAGCAATCAAAATTTTAAATAACATACACGATTGTGATAACATTTTTTACTACCCTTATTGATGTTATTGATAACATTATTGTGTTTATTTTCAGAGCAGATAAAATGACAGAAGACGATCCGGAGGATACAACACGCACGATTCGATAAGAACAAACGTCGTTCGTGTTGAGATCAACTGCTCCTGAAGTGGAGGAGGTACGAGTATTATGAGCAGAGACGAGCTTCATCTGCGTGATAAGCTCATGATGCTCGCCGAATCGACGAAGCCGTTCAATGTGAAACGCAAGGCAATGACCACCAAACAAGCGTCCAAAACAGGATCGACCAGTAAGCTCACAATGCAGGTTTGTGTTGTGTTTCATTTCGCTAATTAATCACATACAATCAATTCGAATTACTTGATCCAATCACGAATAATAATCAATGCACCATTCCCTTTGATTGCACCATCAAACAATGCAATTACACGATCATGATTTCTCATTTTCAGGACTTTGTACGCATGGATCCTTCTTATACGCCCGACATTGAACATTTGGTTTTTCCAAGTCGGAAACGTAACAACCCTCAACAAGTTGCTCCCGCCATCCTTCCTTCCTCCTCCGCCTCCTCCTCAGCGAGCAAAACACGTTCACGGCTCGCTGAAATGTTTGCTCTCAGCCGCCACCTCCAGCAGCGCTCCGCCGATCGCGATTCATCGTCAAAGTCGTCTTCACGCACCACCAAATCATCGATCAATGTAAGTCATACTTTTACGCGTTTCGTTCTATAAATAGCAAGACGTCTTATTAGTTAATTAGTATCTACGTAGGTACGTACGTACGCTTTGCAAACTTATGCGAAATGGTGTGTAAAGTTGCAAAGTAAAGAAAGCTTTATGGCGCCAGCATCTCCATAAAGCTTACGCAAACATTTGATTAAACTGATGAAGTAAAAGCATTCCGCTTACTTAGTTCTTACTTAGATCGCAAGCTAGTTACTTTACCGGCGCGAGAGTAAAGAGCGTAACAAGTTTGCCGACGTGCTACTGGGATATTGGAAAACTGAACGTTATTGATGATGAGGATTAGTGTTCGTTTGTTCGCACTGCCAGAGAATTTGTTACGAGTTTCCGAATGCTGCCTGCACTTTTGTGCGATTTATTTACGAGAAATGGCAAAATCACTTGCAACTTTTCAACTTTCCCTAACTAAACGAAATGTCAATTTCATCTCAAGTCTCTTCCTTCAATCTTTTCAAAAGTCTTTTAACCCAAGATATCACTTAAATTATTATTAATTACTTATATATTCTAAGGATAATCTAGTTTACTAACTATTATCCTTGTAAATCATTCTTTGATCTACGCTAAGAAAACCTGAAAATGAGTAATTTAAAAATTAAGTGAAGGTATTGCTTACTTAATTAATTAGCAAGTTTCAACCGGAAATTGTAATTTAATAAATTGAATTGAATTGCAATCATAAATCATTTGGCTTTGGAGAAAATAAAATCGATAAGTGCACGAATATTTATAGGATTTTAATTAAAATAATTAAAATACACAACGTTTAATTAAAAGTTTGATGCACGAGTGCATTTGCAATCAGCTGCATTACAATATAATCAAACGTGAAAGAGGCATTGTTTATTTGAATTTATTGATTCATTTGATGTCCATCATTATCCTTTATATTATTGTTCCGGTTTTATCTTTGTTTACATCACGGATGATTTTTAATCTATTTAATTATGAAAATATGCGGCGTTTGTTTATTGAGAAAGGCTTAGCTTGCGGTGTAATTTAGTAAATGACTTAGTTTAGCATTAAACACGTAGTAAGAATCCGATAACGTTGAATGCGCGGTTACGTTACTCCGGGGAAATTATATGGGAGCAATTTGCAAGAAGAAACCATCTGCGCCTCAAGTTTATCCTCCTGTCTCTTCTCCTTCCAGCTCTTGTCTCTTCCTACAGTGCAATTCGCATCGTTCCTAACCTCGCAGGATATTTAGACGAAGTTGGTTCCTCGACTTGTATTTAATGTTTACTGCTTAATCCTTAATGTGCAACAACACTAGTACTCTCACGAGTCGATGATAATAACAATGATAATGATTAAATGGTTGTACTTGAATAATTAAACTGCTATTTGCGATAAATATGCTTTAAAATATTCAAGTACTTTGGCTAAACTCAAAGAGAATTTCGATAAACTCGCAAACAAGTTATTAGTTTAATCACTTGATTAACAATTTTGGCCATTAATCGTGCGACGTTGCGTTTCCTTCGGAAATTAGTAGCAAGACATAATGCATTATTAGTTTGTCGCTCGAGAGCAAGTTATGACTTTAGGATGAATTGCATACTCGCAGCGAAGTTAACAAGGGGATGATGGTAAAGTTGAGCTTGAGAATTGCCACAATTGCAGGCGTCAAGTGACGTCGAGATATGTGAAGAGCTGCTTCTTGTAGTTCAAGGAGTAGATGTGGGAAAAGAGTGGCAGGCACGCGTTGAATTGTCCTAATCCCGGTTCTTGCCCTGTCCTACTGACCTTCACATCCATGATTTACTGTGGGATTTTCCTCCTTCCGCGATTTATTTTTATTTGAGCGTCGAGAAGCCATAAACCCATGGAACAAGGACGAACGTTCAAGAGGAAGATTAATGAATAGCAATTTAATTGAAATGAAATGAAATGCTGTATTTTAATTACGATATCTTCAAATTAATTACAAGTAGGAAAATCTTTGTTAAATATAAAGTACGAGTAAATTTGAGCAACGTTAAACAATTTTCCTGTTTTTTTTGCTGTATAAAGAACAAAGTAAAGAATGCCGGAGCAAAATCATTGACGTAATCGACGTGCGCAGTTAACATTCTTGAGCTTCTTGCACTTGAGCAATGCGAAAGTAACAGAGAGCGAATGCGTTTGGCGTGTTGCAGCGAAGCGTGGACAGCGTGCTGGACAGCGGCATCGGCAGCAGTAGTGCGGCAAGCACGGCCAGCAGGAGGGTCACCGCCAGCAGCAGCAATACCAGCACCAGCATTGTGGATCGACGGTGGGCGGTTGAAGAACCAGTCCATGCGACGCGCCGCAGTCCAAGCACCGAGTCCGACATGGCCACAACGCGGTGAGTACATTGCATTTTTATCTCTCTTCGCCTTGCGCATGTTTCACGTGCAATAATCGTAAATTATCTTTGTTGCTAATGTTCACTCACGATTTCCTTCAATCTCGTGCAAATTTATTTACAAATAACTCATTTGTAGCTCAATTGATTTAACTAGTTTTACAAAGCACAAACTACGAGTAGATACGTGAAAGAATAAGTGAGAAAGTGTGGATAAAGAAAACTTGATAATCAGGTGATAAAAGTACTTAAAGTATCGTACAAAAGAAATTGCTAATAAGCATAATTGAAATAATCCACTTTAGCACGATTTCTTTCTTCTTAGTTTTTGCTTTGTTTGGTCATCATTAAAATCATTAATGAAAGAATTTATAAGAAATTCATAAGAAATTTCAAGAGTATTTTTTTATTAAGTACTAACAGTAAAATTCCAATGGTTGCTAAATTGCGTGGATGTTTTAAGATTATTCTCAAGGATACTTCATAATATAATTTGTATAATAAGGCGGGCAACAACCCACGTTTGTATATTTTAGGCAATAGCAACCTCTTCAATTATGCAAGTTCATTGTACACATTTTATTAATATTATTTTTGCTCTTCCAGAGGTCCAAATGTTTCAATACTACATTTACGTAGTACGTCTGAACCTTGGGAAACTTCACCAACTTCAGTTTTCACCTCAGTGTCAACTGGAAGTTCGCGTTCGTATTCTTCTAGTCGCAGTACGAGTACGACAACCACCGGAGGTATTTCACTTCCGAAACAAGAATCTCTCAACTTTCCAATCTCAAGTTACCAGAAATACAACCCTCAGTCAGTGGCAAATGCAGTTTCTCATCAAAACACCCGAGCGGATAGTTACACAGGCACTGGCGGTGATATGTATCTTTCGAAATCGCAATCATGCAATCGGGAATTATCCCCAGTGCGCTGGTGCGACCGAGAAGTTGATGGTGTGTATTTAGGACGCTCCGGCTGGGTTCAAGTACAACATAGATCCTTGGATGAAAGCCGCAGGATGAAGTATCCCTTGGGGGATGGCATATCAGCATCACGACGCACTGGATTGAAACTTGCAGAGTACCAATTGACACATCCAAAGATACAAATGCAGCCGCAGGTACAGAAACAGAAAATTGAACCACAAAGACCAGTGTATCTACCTTTAAAGGCATCGAATGAGTTTGAAGCAAGGATACAGAAAGCAAGAACGCCATCACCAGTGCACGTACAACCAGTTGAAGCATTCACGAGTATTTCTCCACCTTCATTGACACCCATCATATCACCACCTCCCGCATTCCAGGATCGTATGAGAAGTAAACCAGTCAAGAGAACCTTTTTTGGAAAAGCACCATTTCTACCGAGATCCAATGCGATCATTGACAGTGATCCGAGTCCCCCACCGTCACCACCAATGACGTGGAAAAGCATCAAAGCTTCCTCATTGCCAGTTGCAATGCAGAAACGCAATAAATCACCTTCTCCAGTGTTCGAGAACAATTACGATAACGTTTTTGAAAGTGTCAAGTATCCTAGGATACCACAAACTAAAAGCTTGGAAGACACTTCGGCAAGTAGACGATCCAAATTTAGTCAGAAATTCGAGAGTTCCTCGTCAAGTTCACAAAGTCAGAGTCAAAATTCCCAAGGACAATTTCGTAGTCTAGATAGCTACGTGCCAAGATGTGGAGCAATGCCTAGACTTTCAGAAAATACAGATTCTTCAAATGACGTTTACGAAGATGCAGACGACGAGGATAATAATAGTTCTTCAATTAATATGAGCATTACTAAGCCGCTTTCACATCCGATTAATAACAATAATAAGATAAGTCCCTCAAGCAGAAATAGTCGATTACCTTACAGAGCAACAAATAGAAAGAGTCCTGTTGGATCAGACACAAAACCCACTTCTCCAGGCTCCTCAAGTTCATCGAGTAATGAACGAAGACATTCACGTTCTCCCTCGAACAGTACAATGCGTCGAACGCCTCCTTCAAGGCAGTATCAAGATGATCCTAAAGTACGTCGTTCACGAAGTTTACAATTGCCTGATAAGAAGAGCAATTACTTACCGCAAGGACAAAGGATATCACCCCAACATCCAGAAACTTATCGGGTCGTAAAAGTAGCACCAAATAATAGCATGGATCGTAGCACCAAAAAATATGGTTCTTCATCATTGAAACACGACGAAGAACTGGATGAAGAAATGTTACGTGAAGCTGATATTGTTACAGGGTTTCTCTACGGTAGTCGAAGTCGTGCAGCAGCACAAGCACTCTTATTGTCTCGATATGATAAGGATAAAAAAGACCTGACTGGTTCACAACCTAGCAAATCCTCGACTCCAATGCAAAATCAAAAATTAACTCGTGGAGCAACAACACCCACTTTAGCATCATCACAGAAGAAACCAGACTATTGGAATTACTCTTCGTCTTCTTCAAGGGACACGGCCAAGGAAGTATTCAGAAGAGAGGAGATCCATAGGGAAAGGGACATAACCCCTACGGGACAACAGCAACCTCCCATGATGCGATCTTCACAAAGCTACCCCCTACATCAGCGATCCCTGGATGTTGAGGTTATAACACGGGAACCTTATAAAAAGCGAGTGCCACGTGGAGACGTTAAGAGGAAATCCTCGCCAATCGAGTCAGACATTCGTGAAATACGTGATCGCGAACCACGAAGATTATCACCTAATATTCTAAGTCACAACAGCGTGGAACGACGTGCAAGCCCGAAATTCAAAAGCAGCTCATCCTCGTCGAGCGACTATGCCATCATAGTCCCACAGGAACAGCCGCAACGTGTACGCATACCGCGCAGTGCGAAGAGTTCGGGCGCGTCCACTCCTCTGGAAGATGCACATCTACTCGGGGCTGTTAATTCGGGAATGCACACGAACGGAACTGGAACTAGTGCACCAGGAGCAAGCAATGTAGTAGTGCGTGGCGAAGTTATTCTTACACGACCCGGAAGTGCACCAGGCAATCAAGCAACACCACGTGGAGCATTCCTGGATAATTCTCAGAGGTCCATGTCGTTACCCAAGTCGTTTCTGTCTCATCGTCAAGGGTAAGTCTGCCATTTTCTTCCTTGTAAATTACACTTACGTCATGCGAATTCCAGTAATCGGATAAAAAGAAATCTGCATTTTGATTTGCAATAAGAATTATACGAAGTAAAGTTATTTGGCATTGGAAAACACACCCAAGAAAAGCAAAGCAAAGCAAGCAAACATGTCGAGAGAATGTTGTTCGATCTTTCTTTGTCACCTTCGTTTGTTTATTTATTTCTCGTCGTCTTGCACAATTCTTTCGCCTTCGCTCTTCATTTATTATTCTTTATTCTTATTTGTTAAAAATTAATCAAGTCAAGTTTGTCATTGACGCATTTTCAGACACTTGAATCAATTGAACTTTAGGTTAATACAATTCAGGTATTTTCGGAATGCATTAATAATTAATTTGCCGCTCGTATTAAGCAATCAACCAATGTGACATTTCATTCAATTATTTCTGCACGCAATGCGAATGGGTAATTAGCAATTACGTAAAACGTTCTCAATGATTTAGTTTCGTACAGCAACAGCAACAACAACAACAACATAATAAGTACATGCTTAAAGTGACAAAGTGAAATAATTTGTGTTTGAGTTTGATTGGGGGAAGCCAAGGGTTTTGTTGCGTGCCTATAGTTAACTAATAAATGAACGAATGAATTTTGCGAATCTAATTTCGCTGACGTAAATTCAGTGCGAATGTAGTGCGAAATTCTCCGGCTTTCCGTTTTTGCGTGAGTGCTGAAGAAAGACACAGGCGAATGAGCAAAGGGAATTTCAGTTTCACTCTTCATTCTACCCGCACTGTGTTTCAGTCAAATGAAACGGAACAAAACACTTCCAAATTGGGGTTACAAAGGAAAACAATCCGGTTTCAACTTCGTTTCGTATTAGGTCCTGTTTCATTACATTTAATATACAAGGTGTATATATAAAACTCAGAAAAACCAAACGAATATAAGTAATTTCTTCTTCTTCCATGTATTATCCAAAAAGATATTGAAACTTGACATTCAAAATTAAATTTCAAACAATAATTATTCAATTTCAGCTACTTAAGCTACATTAAAGCATAATGGAAATATTCAAAAGTTAATTAACTTATTGCAATGTTTTGTAACAGTTTTTGTTATTGTTTTTGTTTGAACAGTGCGCACATTCACAAATTCGCGATGGAAAATTTAATTAAGCAACTTTATTAATTATTTAAGATGCTGGAACATTAATTACCACTCTAATAAACACGAAATATCGTTCAACGATACTTTTCCATATAAATTTACAACACCAACTACCGTTTAACTTTACTTTAAACAAATTACAACTTTAAATTTGTGGTTAAAATGCGATACATAACGAGCTGTTGATTGCAAACTCTATAAAATTAATTAATTTAAATTAATTGCTGGTATATTTACAACTACCATTAAATTCCAAGTATTAAATTATTAACATTTTAATGAATAATGTGATTTAATAATAAATCTGTGCATTTATGCCAAAAAGTTAAACTCAACTCGCATTTAACTCGTAAAAAGAAGTTTGAGGATTAAAATGTTGTGATTAAATCTTAAGAATTTAAGTCGACATTCTAAGAAAACACCCTTTAATAGCACCGCTGAAATGAATGAGTAAATACGAACGTGGGAGCGAAAAAGCAATAAAATAGAATGCAACAAAACAAACTTGAATGTTGCTAAAAGCTAACAACAAGTAACAGAGATTTTGAGCACTTTATGTTTGTATTCCATTACGTTTTTTACGATTCTTGCTTCCGGCTGTGCATTAATTTTCTATTTTTCCGGATGGCGGAAAATAAAAAATGTTTGACGGAATTCATCAATCAAGAAAAAACGAGGGGGATAATTTTAATTAAATTTTTTCGTCATTTTCTTTTGCATTATTAATGAACTTTAATTAAGAGCAATTTGCCCCATATTTGCTTGAATTCATTAATTTAATTTACTGTACCTACTGCGTAAAAAAGCGGTGAAATTTGAATGAATTATTCGAGAGATTCAAGTGATTATCAAGCACATGTTATGAATTTTAAAATCATTAAAATCGGTTAATAACTTTAAATGTTACAGCTGTTTAAAATTTTCTCGATTGCAAATTAAATAGCGCTCAAGAATTAAAGATAAATTAGAATAGTAATGCAAAATTATATAGATTTATGCCTATTATAAAGAACTCTTAAGATAAATTGGTTGTTTATTAATAATAAAAGTAGTTTTAACCAGTTTTAATTAAAAATATAACAATTTCATATAGTAATATTATTATAACAATGAGTGCGATGACACAACATGATAGTGCTATTCACGCTGGTGATAGCAGTTTTTAAATCATGTAAATCGGGCTATTACTTTAGAAGTTATAGCGATTTTAAAATTTGCATAGCGGTGACACGTTACTACCAGGCCCGACTTGGTTGCGACTGGTTGCGATTCAGTTTTGTTAGCATACCAAAAACCGTAGTCTCTTCTTGCTCTCAGGCAGTGTAGAGTGAACGTATCAGAATCTTGCCTACTTCGGTAATCCTCGTGGTGTCAGCGCGCGCTCGCAGCTACTCGGCCCGATTTGAACTTGGCTCGCCGCGTTACCTCGCACGGCTAAGGAGCTGGCGGCTCCTGGTGGCCTCAGTTGCACCAGTAACTTAAAAGTCAACAATTAGCACTGTACATTTTGATTAATATCTCCTGAACTATGAGAGATATCCAAATAATTTTTTCACTATCAGAAAGCTTATTAAATTCCTGATAACATACCACCGAATCATTAAATTTCGCTCGACAGATTACCCGTAATAACTTGCCAAAGTTAATATTCTTTTGCGTGACTTTGGCTTATGATAACTCCAATTTTCTTACAACATATAATTGTTTATTTACACCTGAAGCTTTAGCTGATTATTTCATTTAAATATTACTCGAACTAAAGCCGTGAAATTAATTTAAAAGTCTCAATTTAGACGTATTATGTCTATTAAACCACCAAATTCAAATTCTAAAAATGAGAAATTCTTAATTGAATTGTAATCATTAATTAATTTAATTTGCTATAACAACATACTTAAAAAGCTGCTGCAAATTCATTGATAATAATTATGAAAATATTAATATTAACACAATGATTAAAACAAATTACAATTAACCTGTGAAAGCCATTTATGTAATTAGCAACAACTAGTTGAGTGATTAATCATGAAATTACATTAAAACGAACCGGAGGGATGACATAATTTGCAAAAACAGGGCTGGGTTAGAAACAATTTCAACCACCATTGACACACTTTGCCGTTTTCGAATCGAACTACAAAATTCGCATAGTGTCGAAGTTTAATGTTGATCACATTTTATGATATTAAAAGTGCAGCGTGCGTTTCGTTTTTATTATTCAGTGCGCCGCTCCCGTTGTCGTCTCCATTGCCGCCAATGCAATACCAACTTTTACGATCGCACGTAATAATGGATGGCTTTGCCTATCGTCTATTCAACGTGCAATTTATGTATGAACATACGACCCGTTCATTAACTTTGCAACGTGCAACAATTTTACGTTAACTTTATCCATATTTTATTTGATCACGATAATAAGCAACTGTGCAACAAATATTTTTGGGAAAATAATTTAAAATATTAATGGTTACTTTGATCACGATTGAACAAAGTACAATTAGGGCACAAATTGCAATCGTGTTACCACGAGTGACGAAAAAATAATGAATCAGGAGTTTAAAATCGGGAACGACAACGACCCGCTTAACGAGGGAAATGGAATGGAGTAATTGGAGAGGCGGGAGCCGCATCCACAATGACCACATGCTGAAGAGGGTGCAATTGCAGTCGAATTATTTAACCTCTCTTCTCTTTATTCCGCAATTGTCTAATTGAATTCATTCCACTTTCCACACTAACTTTATGCATTAATTCATTCCACTTTCGTTCTAATTAAGAACATACTTAAATGATTAAGTAATAAAACTACCTACAATAAAAACGTACATTTCTCAAGCCGTCTAATAAAATATTATTTCACTTACTTAATTCAGCTCCAAACTGCGTTGAATAAATGCAAAATAATACAGGAAAACGAAAAAATTCGTGGAAATGTTTTTCATTCAATAGAATGCATGTTCAAGTCGTTTAATGACATGTAATTTACGTAATTTTATTCTTCTTTTTCAACTCTTCAACTTCATCTTCTCCATCTCTATCAGGCTCATTTAAGTCTTGCATTATGTACAAACATTTTGAGCCGTACTTTCAAACTTTGAATGCACGTTCCTTGAAGCAAATTTGATTGAAGGAAATTTCCTTCAGACGTGCTTTGTGATTATATCATTTCCCTTCTTCGGATAGCATCATGATGAGCAAAGTATTGACATTTTTCTCAATAAATTCTACTAAAACTCTATTGAAAAACAAAATGTGAACTTTTTCACAACATGCAATTTTATTGTGTTTTTAACGTATATCCGTTGTGTATCGATTTTTTGTTTCTTTGCGTGTTATTAGCCTCTTGAGTATTGATTTCCGCCAATAGTTTGGAACCATTGTGCCGTGCATTTCCGGCCGGATAATGGTGGTTGCAATTTACGAAACACATTCAAAACTATTCATGCGTAAAAAGTAATATTAAATTGCATTAAAATTACATGAAATAATTATTTAATTCCTACATGCTCAATAAAAAAAACTGTTATTCATGAGCCTGAAATTTAAGAGGTGAATTTTTGGACTGATGCTGGAAGCTGGCTTAAAATCCAACAATTAGTACTGAACATTTTAATTAATATCTCGGGAACTATACGAGATATCCAAATAATTCTTTTGAGAGCAGAAAGATTATTAAATTTATGATTGTATGTCATAAAATCATTAAATTTCGTTCGACAGATCATACGTTATACCTTCTCAAAGTTAATGTTGTTTTGCGCAGATGGATGCTGGAAGTTGGCTTAAAATCCAATAATTAGTATTGTACATTTTAATTAATATCTCGGGAACTATAAGAGATATCGAAAAAATTGTTTCACGAGCAGAAAGTTTATTAAACATCTGATAATATATCATAAAATCATTAAATTTTGTTTGACAGATTATACGTAATACCTTCTCAAAGTTAATGTTGTTTTGCGCATGGATGCTGGAAGCAGATTTAAAATCCAACAATTAGTACTATACATTTTTATTAATATCTCGAGAACTATAAGAGGTATTAAAATAATTCTTTCACCAACAGAGAACTTAATAAATGTCTAATAATATATCATAAAATGATTAAATTTCGTTGGACAGATTATACGTAATACCTTCTCAAAGCTAACCTTATTTTACGCGACTATTAATGAACCAGAAATCTAGATATTCAATTTTTGAATGGTTGCTGGAAATTGTTTATTATTTTTTAATAACATTTGTTAAAAACCTACTTCCACTTCTATTTCTCAAGGGAACATGCAACACATGTGCCTTATTTATTTGTATTCATTGTATCCTTCTTCTAAGCATGTAAGCGCATCATAGAAATCCACTAAACATTTTATATCCGGTCGTTGAAAATGTGGTTGCGTCCCCTATGAAATTCAAACATTTTTTTTCTATAAAACCACATCTAGGATATATACCGAGTGTTCAACAAACTACACTTGAAAAACCTCTAATGATTTCTATAAATAACAACTAAAAAAAGGAAGGCAAAGGGAAAAAGTATTAATAATAGAAACACGTGAAGAAGAGGAAAAGAAAAGAAGAAACATCCCTTGTTGAAATTTGTGGCTCCTTTCTGGAACATCTGTTCAACGCAATTATAAAACGCTCAAGTGCATGCGCAAGAAGTGGAAGAAGCAAACGGCATGTGCCAGATGACTGGATGTGGATGTGATTTCGATGAGGAAAATGAAGAAAGCTAAGAAAGAAATTGAGGGAGAGGAAATGGGGAGAATAAGGGAATAAGGCATAATACAAGGAAGTATGACGTTCCCCCCGAAAAAAAAGGAGCATGCAACGAAATGAAGAAAACTTTCTTCGTTTCGTTTGTATTTTGTGTTTTATTTCTCGCCCACTCAAATCTTAATAATTTCAGCCATGAGCAATGTCAATATTTGAACTGGGTTTATTTCAATTGGATTCATTCTTGCTTGTTGTATGTACCTACACTCTTAAATTTATTGCAATTTCTCTCATGCAAAATTCGAAAAATTCTTCTTACTTTACCTCAAAAACATCCGCCGAAGCAATACGCAGAAAGGTGGCAAACATACTCATGAAAATCATTGAAAATCCGTGGGAAACGTGTTGAAATATGCACGAAACGTGCTGATGCATATTCATCAATTTGCAATATTTCGGGTCGGCTTTTCGTTTTGTCATTTTTGGCAACGTTTGCACCATCTCTACTCGTGTATATTCCCATTTGCCTTCAATGTTTTCACTTTGCTCTCTCACTCGACTCATTTCATCATGTTCTACATATATTCCTATTTCATCCAGCTACCTATATTTTGATAAAGTATGGCACACATTGCCATTTGGCTTTAACCTATATTCACACAAATACGAATTGAAACACATACCCATGTGCCATAACTAGCTCTATTTGCAATTCTTCGTGTGTGTGTGAATTGCGAGAGATTGACGTGGAACATAAATTCGCCATTGCGCTTAATTTGCAGGTGCCTCACTATTTCAACATTTGCTCTTATACTTCATACACTTTATTCCAATTCATTTTGTTCCATTTCCAAGCTGATACTTTTTTTCATTTAGCAAAGAATGCAATAAAAACCAGATGAGATATTGTTGAAAAAACAAAAACAAATTTTACTGCAAAAAGCAATGAAATAAAGTAATTGGAATGAATATTTAGCATTGCAATGAAAACGACAAATCTCGTTACTTGAATAAGCTTGCAAATTTGATATTCCTCTCAAATTTCAGTCGTTTACCCAAAATTTGCGAATTCGACTCGGACATCTGCATGCATTTCGCACATCTGCACGCTCATTTTACCTTTTACCTGTCGGTCTGTTTGCGCGTTGGATATTTTTGAATTCAGCCCCTCTTCTCACTATTTTCATCCACATGACAGTCAGCTGCTCGCTCACTTATGCCTTCCACTCGGTCGCACGTTCGCGTTCATCGTTTTCGTGTTGTGCTATCTCCGCATTACTCAGTGTATTCGTTAACTTCGTGTAGTGCGCGCGAGCTAAGTCAGATCGTTCTCAGTATTCGCGCTCAGTGCGGTGCGTTTTCGTTCGTTAAGCACGTTTCTTGATTGCGCGAGTGCATCGACCATCAAGCAACGCATCAGTGACTTAACTCTCTTCGTCGTGCTGTAATTCCTCATACAACTCATCAAATTGTTCCGTTCGTCTATAGGTGTTGTGTTTGTGCGTTATTTATTCGTACAAATCAAGTGCAATTATTGGAATTTTTGTTGTTAAAACAAAGTATGCATAATGTGGTCTTCAACACGAAGACATAATATTCGTTTTGCATCCGCCGATTGTCTTCTTGCTGCTGCATCCATCGAAGAACGATGTTGTTCTTGGGATTTATCTTATCAGCAAGAAGTTCGAATTGTTCCCTCAGGAATACCAGCAAAAAATTCATCTCTTCTTGGGAAACGTGTGGATATTGAGAAACCATTACGACGTGCAACAGTGTAAGTTTTTGTGAAGAAAACTTGATTTTCTCAAGTTTTTTGACGAGTGAAAGCAAAATTCTTCAAGTATTTAATTACATACAAAACAAACGTATTTAATTTCCAAGTTTATATCATTTTTCCAAGGAGAAACAATTAATCTCATGCGGATTAAAGTCGAGCAAACTAAGATGCAATTCAACGTTTAATTAAATGTTCAAAACAATGAATGCATTCGTTTCTCCAAAAGCAAATATGCAATAACGAATGAAAAACGCATAGAAAAAGTAATGAAATTTCCGCGAATTGAAATGATAGATGGATATATGAATTGAGCAGCGGTTTTTCCTTCATCTTTTGGCTTTTATGACGTTCATTTACTTTTTCATAGTCGTTTGTTGATTCATTTTCCGTTTGATTCGTCGTTTTTATACCTCGTTGAATTTGAATTCGCCATTATGCACATATATGCAAGCGGAAAATGATTGAATCTCTCTCTCTCTCTTTCACTCTGTATGTGCTTAGTTCGCTTTTGCAAGGGTAATGTGGAAAATTAAAATAAAAGCGCACAATGCGAGGAAAAATTGCAAAAAATGCGAAAGCGGAAAGTAATGAATGAGTGGAGATAATTTTTATATAATGAGAATTCAAGTCTAATGTTTTTCGTTGGCAGTTTAATTATAATTTAATAATTTAAAAAAGTATGATATTTTAATACAGCAAAAAATGAAATTATGATATTTTTTAAAGAATTATTTATTGCATTAACTTGGGTATAACTTTTTATGCAGATTTTAATGAATGCACTTTGTATGCACATTGTAATTTTGCATTCATATTATTTCGTTTTTGCTTGTGTTTTTATTGTTATTTTATTCGCATTCTGCATGCTGCCTGTATCTTCGTATTTTTCTTATTTTTTTTATTGGAACAGATGCATCCTCTTTTTATTATCATTTTATACTCGTGCCCATCTTCCACATGTTGTGCATGCACCCTATACCCAAAAAAGGCAGGTGCTTCATGCCATTATAATTTAGCTGCACTCTCAAAATCTGTCCCGAAATTCGGCGTTTTCTGTAAAGTGTGCGCTCAAGACATCTGCTTCAAGGTGTATTACCAGTGGCTCTCAAACTTATCACACTTTTCAGAAATTGTGCACAGGTACACAGGTACATTTTGAGAACTACTGATTTATTCTTTCCTCTGCATCTTTTGGAGCTACCTTCGGCTTTAATTCTTCTTCGTCTTGTCGATTTTTTCGGTTGCAGTTTTTCACCAGATGCGTTTTTCTTGGTATTGGCCATGATGGAGCATTTCGAGAATGGAAAAAATAGAAATACAATAAAGTAGGTTAGACGAAACTAAACTCATTCAGGTTAATTTCAGGTAGTTTTTCACTTTGTTCTTCTTCGATACATAAGCATGGCTTCGGCTTGCAGTGAATTTTGTTGTGATGCATGCGAAGAGAACAAAACTAGACACGTGAAGCCATCATTAACTTTATAACCACGTGTAACAATTACGTGTGTAACATCTATGTATTATTGGAGCAGGCTATACAGATAATTTTCTTGGCGAGTAAATGTGTTGCAAGAACTAGTCGTACTTCTTGGAAAACTCTTAAAACTAACTCACTTCACCTCAGTTCAAACTTGAATAACTTTTACAAAATTCAATTTCATTTTGCCATCGCATTGTGGAAACTTTACTTATTCACTTACTTACACATTAGTTCACTTTATTCCAGTTTAAACTTTCATATTTCATTATTTCTGAATTAATTAATGAAAAGATTTCAGTTAATTTCAAATTGAATTTGGTTGTTTTTCATTGAAATTCAATATCATTTTATTTTAAATGTTATTTGTGGCTTATTTCATGAAGAATGTAAGATGATGTAATAGTCGTGTATTACATGATCGTAAGCACGAAGAACTTGATGACCTTTTATTTTCTTCTTTGTTTTTCTTAATGACTTTCAAGTTTTCTCATTTTATTTCGCTGTACGACTTCTTACTTTTCTTTGGTTTATTTCTAAATAATATTTTCATTCTACCTCCGTCATAATTTCTCTCGCAGTCGTTAGAAATACAAACTTTGCATCCCTTAAATTTGTATTTTAAACATTTTAAAGCCCATTTAACTTTTTTATTTGACTTTACGCTTGAAATTTGTTTGTACTTATTTGTTTAGCATTTTTTTACATTTATTTTATGTTATTTCGTTTTTATTCGCCCGAACAAACAAATTACATTTTCCATTTATTCAAAAAAATGCGAAATATTTACGCATATTTCAATTATTCTTTAGGAATTTATTTTTTGTACAACTCTGTTGATGTTTTAAATTATTCATTTCATTTATATAACATGCGGAATGTTTCAATTAAATTCAATTCAATTAATGAAGAAATCTAACTAATTAAGTAATTCTCGAGTATGCAACAATAAAAAGTAACGTTTTCTTGTCTTATTATCAAGAAATACATTTTTATTCCGCGTTTCTTTTGCTTTATTTGCACGAGTATTAAATAAACCTGCTTATTACATCATAGAACGAGTTATTGAATTAAATTCCTGGTTTTTATTCCGGTTATTTGTTAATTCTATTCAATTTGTAGTAAACTGTTTTCTATCTTTGCTGTGGATTTAAGAGTTTGAGGGAAAATAATTGAAATTTTGTATGTTTGATGAGTAAATAATGCAAGAATCATCATTACTTTTTCGCATTCGTGTTAATAATGATTTCATCGTAAATGAAAATGAAAATAAATATGACATCAAAGTTAATACCACTTGACGTACTAATCATCATCATTCAACAAATGCAAATAAGTAAATACAAATAATAATTACTGATAAACTTTTTTCATTATAAGCGCTGTTTATTTTCGTAATAATTGTCTTTCTCTTGTTTAATTACCAAGAATTATTCAGAGATTTAAACAATATTTATTACGAATATCTTCGCAAGTACGTTACAAAATTCCATAAAATCTGCTATCTGAATTTTCCGGAGATCTAATATTTAATTATCAGTTAAAGCACAAATCGTATCATAATTCCTGGAAATTCAGAAGCAAAATTCAAGGAATTTTAATATTATTAGACTTGGGTTCCCATTAATCCCGCTTCGCCAATGGGTGAAAAAGTCAATAAGATTATCTATGTTTTTTTCGCACCTTTTTTATCAATCGATTATCGGTAGCAATTCACACTTCTGAATTGAAAGATCTCGAAGTTTGCATTAAAAATTGCGGCTTGATGTGTGATGTAGATGTGAGCATGTGTGAGGTGTGATATTTCACACCTCTCTCTTTCATCACGAATGACCGGTATGCTTGTATTAATAATGTACGATTATCGGTAGTAATTGATGATTATTTTAATCAAGAGTGCTCGATTCATTCTTATCTTTTCACACCTCTGCACTTCATTCATAAACCCAACTTTAACATGTGATTACATTGAATAGTATTTATACAATCTTTGTTTACATATAAATAATATTTAATTCCAAATTTTATTCTTGATTCCTTTTTTTCAAACAATTCATTATTATAAGTTAACCCTCTGTTATTTTCTGATACATATATAATTATTTGCTTTACTATTAAACTTTTATCAATAAATATTATGTGGAGATTAATATGCATAATATGCATATTCACGCTTAATTATTACTAAGTTATAAATGCTTTGTTAAAATGAGTTGCAAATTATTCAGCGTTGAATATTTGTGCTATGCATTTATGTGCATAACTTTTGTATGAAAATTTAAGTAATTTTAATGCTTGAATTTTCATATTAATTATTATTTGTTATTAATTAATTTTATATACCTAGATACTTCATTTTATGCACTATGTTCTAAACGTAATCTAAATAATGAACTAACATATTACTAGAACTTGATTTATTGCTTCATTTAACATAAATATTGATAAATCAGAAAGAAAATGCGATTAATAATAATACGAAATTTCCTATGGGAAAGGAAAGAACATTTTGGAAGAAATAACGCGTAATTGACATAATACAAAAATCTATAATCGATTCTTCTCAATTATCTTCATTACTTTGGTATTATGTTCACAATTTCCGTCATTTATTTCGTACACTTCATTATTTTCCATTTGTGTTTTTCTCTCGCCGACCAACGTAATTTTTCCCCATTTGCTTCTCTTTACGATGTCTGCTTCATTTCTTATTTTTCTTGCTCTATCTACTTCAATTTGATTTCGTTGGCAAACGAGCAATGCATTCACTTTTCGAGCGAACTTTTGCGATTGGGGAATTTCGATCATTCCTCTTCATGTTTCACGTTGTTGTACGGGCGGTGTACAACGGGATAACTTGTCTGATTTGTAATCTGCAAATGTGAAATATCAAATGAGCAAAACATGTAGGGGAGACCGAGGAGAGTTGGAACAGTGTCGATATCTCGGAAACTATAATTACTAGCGAGCTCGGAAAAACGGTCATTTGTTCTGTTTAACACTCACTATTTGATGGAGTAAGCGATGAAAGTGTGTGATAAGCGGTTTTAACTGTGCGAAATTTGCACACAAAAAATTGCGAAAAGTAACTTTTTAACCAAAATTTTGATTCCATATATATCAACATATATTATGTTTGTATTGTTCTAATATTTTTTCCCGTATACTTCAGTCTTTCAAGTTTCGTGTAGTAGCTTTATTTTTTTTATAAGACAACTAATTTCGAAGCTACAAATTTTTATTCTGACCGGTTCACCATTTTTTGCAGCTAGGAGAGTTGGTACAAGCTGTTCCAACTCTCCTAGCTGTTCCAATTATTGTTTGTATCTCTGGCAAAATCATTTTCTTTGGGTTGTAATATTATATGGCATGGTAAATTGCTATTTTTTAGTTTAGATTGCCAAATAAATATTAACCAAATATTAACGAAAGACTGCTAGGGACATAAGTAAAGTTGAAATTTATGAACTGTTCTTTGAAGAAATCACATTAAGAAGTAAAGATCTTGGAAATACCGGATCTTCTTACAAATCTCAACTATATGTTCTTGTACAGAAATATTAAGAAAAAAATGACATATCAAGCTAATCGAACAAAAAGGCACTTGCTAATGTCTATCACTTGCTTATGTTAGCTCGATGATTTTACAAAAGAGGAAGAAAATATTGCTTATGAAAGGCAATATTGAATATAAAACACTAGTAATAATAAGTTAATTAATATTGATTAATAATTTAAAATTGTAGTTAAACTAATCATTATTTGTTCCTTGTTATTTAATCATTTTTACTTAAACAATATTCTTATTTTTCATCAAAATTAATTATTGATTCTTGACTGAATATTATATGTTATTTCAATACATACAAGTATAACAAATAATTATTAGAGTTCGTCTTTAGTTCTTAATGTGATTTTCTGTATAATGAAATTTGTTAGTGACGAAATAATCCAAAAACATAGCTGTTCCAACTCTCCTAGATGTCTGTTCCAACTCACCTCGATACTAGGAGAGTTGGTACACTAAACGCAATTTCACATTTTCTGGATTTTCTTCGAAATCAAAATATTTTCGTTAATGGAAATAATTGTATCTTAAAGAGTATAAATTGAGCTACCGTTTGCCATATAATTCGTAGACGTAGTATGTTTCTGGACAGAGATATGTTCATTTAAGTAAAAATTGTTCCAACTCTCCTAGGTCTCCCCTACCGGAAAAGCGGAAGGCGAATTTTTTAAACGAAATCTAATCAGAAATATATTCAGCTTGCTTCAAATGAATATAAAACTTTTAAATTATGTTGCCTTTTCAATTACACGTAAATATTCTTTTTTTTACATGTTTCACAAAATCATTTACGATATTAATTTCCTGATTTAATGATGTCAATTTGACCTATAAAAAAATAAAGAAGAAAACAGTCAATAAAATTTTGGTATTCTCCTAATTTGAAAGGAAAATGTCGTAGCTACTATTTTAATTAGTATTTAATTAACTTTATCTATTGAAAATCGTCTAAAATAAATATACTAGTCTATTAATTATTCCAAGACAAGATTTTTACACTTTGCTGTGCGTACTTCATGAATTTCCAATTGACTTGGAAATAATTAATAACAATTTGCATTCAACATGCATTAATCAGTCTCTCTCTTTTACGAATTACAAGTTGCTTATTACTTAACTCTCTACACGTTTCACTCGTTGCACTTTACACTTTAGTTATTAGTCGTCTTCTCTCAGCGGTAAAGAGCAAACTGTTTGTGCATTTCGCACATGCATGAATTGAAAGCATATCCAGTGTTGCAAATGCTACAAACGCAATTCCAGAATAGCGACGCTAATGCAATATTAAATAAACTAAAGAGCAAATGTGAAATAAAGTAAAATGCCGTCGGCTACTTATCGCATTTCGTTGCACCTCAATTGTTTGCTATTCAATTCCAATGCAACGCATTTTATTGCTTTGTGCTACGACTGCCACTGATGTTCATCACGGATTAAATCACAAAATAACAAAACGCAAAATGCAATTATCGCAGATTGCATTCCAACAATCAGGCTAAAAATTGAAATTTCTAGCTATACATTTTATATTTCACATGAATAAAATATCAAATAGAAAATGTTTAAAACAAATACTATCTACCTATATTTTTTTAGAAAAGAATTTATCCGTAAGCTTAACATCCTTGGGAATAATTCATGTAGCATCCTCTTAAGATTCTCTAATACTTTTTAGAAATCAATTTATTTAAATCAGGGGTTGTTTAAGCTACTTAAACTACCCTTGCCTATTTAAAAATAATGTTGTCTCTGAGAGGAATTCAATTATTGTTACTTTTTTACTGTTTCGTCTTAATCAGTGGGTTTTAAATTTATTTATCGGACATTTTTGTTTCTTATTTATCCAGAGCCCTTATAAAAATATTCTTCAAAGCCCCTTGATCATTTCAATAATATTACGCACTTTAGTAATCACTAATTTAAATGATATAATAGTTATTTAAAAGATACAGGTAATTAACTATTACATCACATGATATTTTACAGCATTAACTTAAAGTTCACATAAAACGTTAACGATTATCAAAGTTAATTTTATTACACTTTTAGATGTGTAATAAAAATAGGAAATAAATTTGTTATTTGTTCATGTGCTTCTCTTCTTCTTTTCTCTCCTCTGCATTGAGTGCAATGAATGATTATTATTGATCATGCATAAATGCGAAAGCAGGTGCATCATCATCAATAAAATAAATTGCAGTGTGCGTACTTCTCTAAAGCGGCTTCATGAATATTACGCGTGCAGGAAAAAACACTCACGCTTTGCGGTTTGTCACTGCTAGTACCTAATAGTAGTTGAAGTGAAAAAAATTAATGGCTTTTTCGCCTGTTCGATTTGCTTTTTATTTTCTGCGCGCAGAATCAGCTAGCTTACGAAAGGTTTTATTTATTCGTTTTTGCATGCAATGCTCAGCAAAGTCATAAAAGTTAATAGCCATATTAAATTTGGCAAATGTGTCGTAAAATACGTGAATAACTATGTGTCTTATCAACAAGTTCTTTTTCATTAGCTTCTTAATTAACAAAAAATAAAGAATATAAGAATGACTTTTACAAGGACCAAGAATTGATCAACAAGCTCCAGAAAAATCTAGATTTTTTTCATCATCTAAATTCATTAGAAATCGATTAAACCTGAGTTAAATGTACATTTTATTCTCTTTGCACATTTCTATCACATACTTTACCTTCATGCATTCAAAGATGGTAATGCTCAGTGCGTAGTAGTTACTCAGTTGTTCTTTTTTCGTATCTTTTAGAGAAAGGAACAGCTGGTCGATTGCTAGCTACTGCCTGCCATTGGTGATTGGAGTTGATGCTGGTATTTTGTTGTTGTATTCAGTTGAATTTTAATGCGTACTGAAGACGAAGAAATAGTGTTAAGCTGGTTGCTTATTGCACGTGACCTGCAAACGTCTCTTTTATTCACATTGCATTAGCATTTGCATTGAGCATTTAAACACGTGCGGGCAAACGAAGAGAACGTATGAATCCTACCAACCATACAATTTTGTCCTTTTGAATGCGCTTTGCAGTGCGCTGCAATTCAATTCAATTGAAATAATTGAATGCAGGGAAGAAGTACAAATGAATGAAATGCTTTGACTTCAAACGTTCCGAATGCGACGAATTATAAGAATTGATGACAATGAAACACAATTGCAATCAAATATAATTTCCTTCTTGATGACGGTGACAAGAGATTTATTTAAACAATTACGACATGGAATACAATCCTGCGCGTATTCATTATGCTAATGATGATGATGATGAAGATTACAGCAATGTTGATAGTGGCAAGGAGCAGGAAAGGAAAGGAAAGGAAAGGAAAGGAAAGGTCGAATGAGGAGTATAGGAAGGTGCAAAGATCTAATCGAAATGGCATTAAACACGTTCCCAACTTCCTTCCACCGAATCGCTATTTATCCCATTTATCCCAGGGCTTGTATTTCCACGTGGCATGCTGGGTGTAATGAATTATTGATAGATGTGCACATTCAACGGCTTGATGTGAGTTGGGTTTTGCTGATAACTCTAACCTAATACGAAGTGCCACACAAATACAAATGACCACATTTTGTTGTTAATAATTCATGACTGGCATGTTTTTCTTCTACATCTTCAAGGCCAGTCTTCCAACCCTTGGCTAAATTGGATCGCCTCAACTTAGTATCTAATTGCTAAAATAATTATTTGGGCAGTTGCTTATAACTTGCAAAATTAATTAAGAATCACAAAATAAATCACTGATGGTGAAGAAATTAGTTACTAAACTAGTGTGTGTTTTTTTGTTTCAGTGGGCAATTTCCTTGGAGACGACGTGGCACTGAAAGTTTGGGCTCATCGCCAGGATTCCGACGGAGGACACCGATTGAGACATCGCAAACAGCACCGGTCACGGTTAGTACAAGTGATCAATTAACATTGTGGAATTGACAAATGTTGCATAAGTACAAGACATTCGAAATATTCGTGTTGTTACTTAACGCATAGTTTATTAAGCAAAGAGTTTGCGTTGGCGAATTGTACAACTGAATGAGCAGCTGGCAGTTGGCAGCTTACGAAGTTGACGATGGCGAATGCAGGACGAGACCTACTGGAATTGTCATGTCCAACCGATAGCAATTGTGTCACTCTCTCAATCCCATGCATTATTCGGACGTGTTGTTTAGTTCTGCCGATGGCAAGTGATGCAATTCAATGCATTGCAATGCAAATACACAAGACATTTATCTATCTTTATGCAAATTCGCACGAGGGCAAACGCAATATGCAATTTGCAATGCCACTTGTCGTGTCACAAATGTGTGTGCATTTGACTCGCTTGTATTTATTGCCGTCATATTCGCGTTCAAGCAAATTGTTTCAATTTGAATAATTATCCTATAAACCATCTGTTCGTATTTGCATTTTCTTTCACTTTCAAATAAATATTTTCTTCGATATTAAGCTAAGTTATATCTCAACAGAAATGTCTTGAATTTTGTAAAACAATTTCTTAGATAATCTCGTTTTAACTCTATGAAAATTCCACAAAGTTTGGTCCTGTATTTTTGACTTTATTGACTTTGAAAAAATGCAATAATAATGAATGCAATTATTAGATAATTATAGCTATGACCCTTTAAACAAAATATAGCTAACGTATTATAAATTACCTGCTATTTGAAGCAAACAAGTACAAATATTTAGAGATAATTAATTCCAATCACGTACATATTCGTCCACTTACCTAAATACATACAAATTGTTTATTTATTCGACGCAGGAGCACATTGTGTTTCGGTTTAGACTTTAAATTTAACTTTTGTTTAAGTCGAGTGAAAATCGACTTTCAGTTCTTCACCAAAAGTGCGCTCGTTAACTCGTTGTATTTCATTATTTCGTCTTTGCTTAAAATCGCTTCAAACGCTTGCTGTTTTTCTAATAATGTTTCGTTTTGTTTATTCGGCGTTTAATTAAACAATGGTTATTTATTTCACGGTCTGTTAATCAATTAATTATCTCAAATTTACATTCCACACGTTCACTCGAGCAATACTCGTAATGAGTAATTAAACTGATTCAATACAGTACAAATCTAAATTGATTAATTAATAAATTCACCAAGTCGCTTTAATCAATAAAATTAAATGAAAAAATTCACAAATTAATTAATAATACTTAATTGCCGCATTAAGAATTTTGTTTCTCTTGTGCTTACAGCCATTACACGATGGCAATCGACGTCGTTCACCATCCGGCGACAATTCAAAACGTACCAAAGCTAATTCCACACCTCAATTGATCGATTCCAAAGATGATCGCAGGTACTTCAAAAATAATCCAAGACATTTTTGGGTTTTACCGCAATTTTCTGTCGATTGCAGGAAATACAAAAGCAACAGTACGAATAGTCAGCTTACGAGTCAAAATCATGGCAAGGAATTGCGAAAACAACATTCTGGTAAGTCCTCCTGCTGTTTAATCGATACAATAAGCCAAAATGACAATTGCAAAAATAAGGTCATTTGAAGTAAGAATAGCATATGCGTGTGAAAATCCCTGCGGCGTTGCATGCCATCACCTTCGACGAATTCGTAAATTGCTTTTAATGACATCGCCTCCAACCCAACCGGCCACAGTGTGGATTTGTGTTGGTTGGTATTATTCATGCGCTTCAATTTGGATTCACGTGAATTCCAAATTAACAAGCACCATACAAATTTGCATGCATGCGCATGTGAAACAACATCAATTGCATTACCATTCCTTGTTTTGATTCCTCACTAATTTCAATTTACTTCAACCCGAAAAAGTTACCATCATAACAAACACCAAATCAACACCTTCGTTAAATAAATTAATTAAACACACATTTTACTACAGAACTCCACCTATCTCATATCACGAATTTCAACAAATTACTTTACTTCGTATTACAAGTTTTCTAAATGAAAATTAGATGTAAATTTGCCATTATGCATTACTAAAAATACTTTTAATAAAGTGATAGTTAGCATTAATTTATAAACACGTGTTACACGAAGCGCATTCGGATTAATACAAATGGCAAATGGTATAATTACGATAATTACGTAGCGCATCGGACAGCTTAGCATTTGCAAGAAATTTGATCGCATTAAAGTAACTAACGGAGGTCTTGAGCGACGCGTGCGCTACATGCTCAATGCAAGCACGCATTTTACATACAAACTTTTCACTTGCTCAGTGTGTTCAATTCATTCATGCAGCAGGTTGCTTGCTTATTGTTTCACTCATCGTGTTTATGCGTTGTTTAGATTTCGCTAATCTCAACCGCGTGCATGTGTAACGCGAATAATCGTCATCATAATCACAAATCGATATTGTTGCACACATATCAATAGTGCATTCGAGTGCAGTAATAGACTGGCAAACAGTGTGTGTTTACATCTCGCTAATCATCTAACCGTGCGCATGTAAATATTGAGTTATCAGTGAATGTGCCTCAAGTGATCAAAAACGCTTTCATGATTGCACGCTTGTGGTGAATCAGGATAATTAACATCATGTGCGATGTTGATTTGAGGATACATTTGAACAATTCGGATGTTGTATCAACTGGTTGTTTTTGCAAACGTAATATTTGTTTATCCTCATAACCAAACAACATTAATTAATAATTACTCATATGCCTCATTTATTTGTACACAGGTAATGCGGAAAGCGTATTGCAAAAGTTTAGGAAGACTTTCTCGTTGCGATTCCAAAAGAAGAGTAGCAAAGATGGCAGCACCGATTTGGGTGATAGTTTCCTTGAGGTGTGTGATCCATCCGAGGAAGAATCTCCTCAACATCAAGCAAACACTTTGACGCTGACCACCAACGCCAAGGATGATATTAAAGAGGTTGTCATCGAGCAAACAACCGAACATAAACATAGGTAAATAACCTTATCATCGCTAAAAATAACTTAGTTGAACGATGAAGAAGTCGATTATCCAGTTAATGCATACTTACTTATCATTATCATAGTAGCAATGAGATCACTACATGATTCAGAAATGCTCAGTGTGGGTGTTTCTACTGATAGCAATATTGCTCACAGTTTTATTACTTTGATAGTACCAGGCATTAATCTAATTTTTCACACATTTTCAGTCGGTTTGGTCCTTTAATATGGCGCTCGAGCAAGGAGAGGAAGAAGCTCAACAAAGCAGCAAGAAGCATCAAGTGCAACAGCGGCGATAGCGGCATTCAAATCGAAGTAAGTCTTATTTATTCTTTGATTATTTATTAATCCTTTTACGTTTACCACCCACACGTACTCTAAATGTGTGTAAAACGTGCGCGATATTCGAGACACACTCACAATTCTTGTGTAAAAGTGTGCGTGTGTCTCGTTGAAATCATAATCGACCCTTAAAACGACACACGAATCAAAATTTATCCAAACACTTTGTTCATTTTGCTGCAAAACGTACCAGCAACAAGCCGTGACTAATTTTTTTACTCAATTTTTACATAGACTGCAGCTAGAATAGCTTGGTAAGATACTTGTCCTTGCAATAATATAATAATAACTTTTCTATATATTACATATGAACATATCTCATACCAATTTGTATCAGTAATCAGTATCAATCAATTTCTCTCATCATCGTATCTTTATTTGTACATAGACAATATCATTCATCCCTTCATAACACATCTTGCTTTTTGTCTATCACGAGAAATCTGAGTAAACATGTTTAGAAACACGCTTTATCTAGATTTGTTTACTTTTGAGACTAATCGTAGGTAATTTATGTATTAGTAGGTACTTATTGATTACCAATTCACCAATTGCTTTTCGCGCAATTTGCTTCATATTTCTTCTTCATTTGTAGCTGGTGATAAACACGACAACCCTCTAATGATAACACGCCATATTTATCCCATAAAAATCGAACGTAACGTACAAGTAGTAAATTGTTAGCAAACATTTCGTTTGACATAATCGATGTTGTTACACAGTATAATTGAAAGCCATTGTAATTTTAATGTTATCCGCTTTGCAATTTGATTTTGCATTGAATTCGCCAAAGCTTTCCATTGATATAGCGAGCACCTCTAGGAAACGACATAAAATTACAATGTATTCATGGGGATGGCGCCCAATGATTTTATTCCATTCTCTACCACTATTGCAGGGCACGAGTAATCGATTTTCCTGCAAATTAAATATTCATTGCGCTCGCCGGAACTTCGTTTTCGCACTGTTATATCATTGATGAACGCATTGGCCGAATTGAATGTGAATATTGCGTCATCGTCATCATCATCATTGACATTGCTTCCGGTTGCATGCTAATCGCTTTTTGGTATTCTTGCAGATGGCCCCGGGATGCGGCGGCATCGGAGGTGACAATAGCTCGGAGTCACACGGTGAAGCAGACCTCCAAGGAGACGACCTCGACAGTCCGCCGGCTGTCCGTCGACGAGGGGGCCCTCCGCGTAGTACCCCTAGACCCAACTCGGATCTCCCCAATCAGATCTTCATTGATCGGTTTAAGGTAAGATTGATCAACTATTCCCGCGCAAAGTGGGCTTAAACATCATACCTACGGGACTGCCTACTGCATGCGTGCATTTCTGGTTGCATATAGTGCAAGCTTCAGTGTCAAGATTTTAAGGTTACTTGCGTCTAGTGTTATGATGCATCATGGCTGCGTGCATTAACGTGAAAGGTGTTTATAGTACAAGTTACATGCTTTCCCAACGTTTTCCAATAAAATGTACCGTGCGAACGCGAAAAGGCGGAGTAGTGGAGCGCGTAGGTGGTGGTTGTTATCATAGTGCAGCCGGCCGGCGGCGTGGTATTGATTCAGTTATCATTCCGTTTGTGTACACATTGCCTGCACTTTACAATGCCAAGTTTTCGTGCTGCGGTTTCGAAACAATGACGAGGCGTGAATGTATATTGTTAACGTATTAGAATCAGGAGTAAGACGTGAGTAACATGACGCTTTTTTATGCGTACATTTAACGGCATGATTCATATTCATTTTAGTGCAGGAATGGTGAGTGGGGCAATCGTGGAAGCCACTTGAGGGCATTCATTAATTAACCTGTTGTTGTGTTATATTGCCACCGGGCTCCTCCAGTCTTGACCGGGCAATATGCGGCGTAGAACGTGCTACAATCCGTTACGTGCGATTGTATCGTGGTGTGCACTAATTAATGACAGTGGGCTTTTGCGCTGAATTAAGCCTTGCTCTTCTATTGCTGTGGCTGGTTAGTACCTAGTAATATCTCTATAATTGCCCCTCCGATGCCTACAGGCCGTTTGCGATTTATGTTTAGTCATCCCAGGGCTTTATTTGTTGTAATTGCCCTCACATTACATGCAATTAACGTTCCTATTGATTCAAGTCATCTGCATGGTTTGCATTCATCTATACTTAAGCAATATACTGTATCAACACATTATCAATCTCGGAAGATGACGTAAAAATAGTTGTTTGCTGAACTTCATATAATAACGCTATCGTCACTTGATAAAGAGTCTGATTGAATCATAAAACAGGAAGCAGTCGGAGTTTCCTGAACTTGTGCGCTCACGCTCTGAATACATGCGTGACTGGGAAAATACGCATTAAAGAAGAGAAAGGAGAAGAACTGCTCAGGTAGAAGAGGTAGAAAGCTAAAAATACAGGTAGGGTGTTTCACCCTAATGTCTTACAAGCGACTTGCAGCTGTCGGTCGTCAGTTGAAATATGTTGAGTAAGTCGTTGGTAACGTTTTATCGCTTTCTTGTAGGCTGAGCTCCTCCGCTCAAGAACCCACCACCACAAGCAGCACCGGCACGTGAGGCGCACGCACTCCGACCTGGGCGGGCAGCGCATCTATCACTGGGAAGCGCGCCAACTTCATCGTCGAATGATGAACAACACATCGCCATCGAGCCGACCATTGAGTCCGCGAAAGAAACCGCCAACGGATGGCCCGCCGCCCGCTATGGTCCTTCTGCGTGACCATCAGTTATACCGTCGCGGCCAGCTGCGCAGATCTCTCAGTCAGCCGCTCGACATTGATAAGTTATCTCCGATTATGAAATCCAAACCAGGTCAGTGTAAACTTAGCATTTGAAATGCAACAACCTTAACGCTCAATTATATTTGCAGAGATGAGAGTGGCCAATGTTGTGAGCGAAGACGAAACGGATATGCGTGGTGGCACATCGGATGATGAAACAATGTCCGATTCGGAATCTTCGCTGGCATCACTCAGCGAGCGTAAAAAGTCACTTGATTTACCAATTGACGACAATATAGCCATCCTCGCCGAAGCTGTTTTTGATCATGTGGCTATCGAAGCCGAAGAACTCGCGTTTCGCGCTGGGGATGTGGTGGAAGTGCTGGACACCACGCGTCATGATTGGTGGTGGGGTACCACGTCGATGACGGGTAAATACGGCTGGTTCCCCGTAAATTCTGTGCGGTTGCGGGTGAGCCAGGAGGATACCGTCGAGGACTGCCTGGCATCGATGGCCACAAATAAGTCCCCATCGAGTCAATTGCGTAGACGGACTAGTATCTCATTATTAAGCAACGATCAGGTGCGGACAAGTGTTGTGCGCGAGTTGGTGCACACGGAAAGGGATTTCGTTAAAGTGTTGCAAGACGTCGCCGAAGGATATATTGCCGAGTGCCGGAAGCGCGAAGACATGTTCAGCAATGAACGCATTGACACTATTTTCATAAATCTGGAGCAAATACTCAAATTTCAGTCGGGGTTCCTCAAGGACTTGGAGACGTGTATTGATTGGGATTCGCCCAATAAGAGTTGTGTGGGCAGTTGTTTCATACGGCACAAGGATGGCTTCAAGATGTACTCGGACTACTGCAATAGCCATCCGATGGCGACGGCTACATTACAGGAGTTGTATCAGTACAATAACTACAGCAAGTTCTTTGAAGCTTGCCGATTAATGCGCGGTTTGATCGAAATACCGCTTGACGGGTATCTCTTGACACCCGTGCAGCGCATTTGCAAGTATCCGCTGCAGTTGGCCGAGCTGCTCAAGTACACTAAGCCCGAGCACGCGGATTACGATGATATCCGGCAAGCGCTGGATGCGATGAAGGGTGTCGCGGTTTTGATTAACGAGCGCAAACGGCGAATGGAGAGTTTGGAGAAGATTGAAGCGTGGCAGCAACGCGTTGAAGCTTGGGAGGTAATGATAAATTATTCATTTTATCCCACGGAATTCTTTATTAACTTTGTATTACGTATTCTCGCCAGGGCAACGATCTGATCGAAGAAAGCACACAGCTGATACACCAAGGTGAAGTGGTGCGTGTTACAACCGGTCGATGGACATCGAATATTATGCTCTTCCTCTTTGACCATCAAGTGGTCTATTGCAAAAAGGATCTTCTCAGACGCAATTCGTACGTGTACAAAGGCCGCATCTGTTTGGATACGAGCGAAATCATTGATGTTCCGGACGGCAAAGGTAAATACAATCAAGATGTGGCCCAATTTCTTAGTGTAAACAATTCCTCTCTTCAGATGCACATCTTGGTGTCAATTTGCGCCACGCTATAAAGATCGATAGCCTAGTGCGGGACAAGTGGTGGCTCGTGTGTTGCCGTTCAGCACTGGATAAACAGAAGTGGCTGCAGGCGTTCGCCGAAGAGCGTAAATTGGTCATGAAGGACGACGTGGACGGAATGGTTTTTCCGGAATCGTCCAGGCATCTTGCTAGAATTGCAGCGAGATGTCAACGACGACCTCCAAGTAAACTTCGAAGTAAGTATTCGAACAATCATCGATTGTGTCATACATTAATGGTTTGCTCTTTTGTCTTTAGCAAAAGATACGTACAAATGTGACGCACTCGTGGCTTCAAATTTACACTTGAATGTGACCAATACGAATTCATTGGGACGCAAAGTGGGTACGTGGTTTACGTTTGGAGGTAACAAGAAATCTCGACCACGGTATTTAACGCTCGATAAGACCACCCTGCTATAGTAAATAGCTCGTGATATACAAATAATTGTGCCAAACTGCGCGTTGCAATTGTACTGATAGATTAAGGGAGACATCAGTGAAGTCGTTCTTGTTTAGCCATTGATGTCACACAATTGAATACGCGGCATAACCGCATACAAAATACAACGCTCCAGAAATGCGGTTGATGTATTCAATGTAGTATGATGGCTGATCAAAACTTGTTAGTGATATATACATTCTCTAATATATACAAAATATTATATTATTTAAGATATTTAAACAAAATTGTGGCAAGATTTTGCCGAATTCGTGTGGCAATAATTCTACTGGAGCCTACTATTGCACACAAGCAAAGACGGAGGCCTATCAATTCTTAATCCAAAATGGTATTCATTCCTAACTGCAATGATGATGATAATTAATCAATGAGCTGACTCATAATTTGAAATTATTCAGAATGAGAAAATTGTAAGCATATTGTGCACACAACCACAAAACAAATGCAGTGAGGATATCTATTATTGTGATAAATGTGACCAACAATATTTGTAAATAACCAATTTCTTCACATACACACATTATTGCAATTGATGATGATATCAGCAGTTGATATTGGAGAACCATTCCATTATGATATACTGTCTATAATAATCTTGATTAATGCACAAAACCAATGCAGAAATGAACGGACAATGTTAAACGAACAAATGCTTTTAAATAATATTAAGAATACAGGGTAGTAGAAGGCAATGATGTCCAAGGCGCGCAATTTGAGAGAAAATAAGATGAAAACCTAGTCAAATGCATAAATTAAGAGGTTAATTAGTATAAGGAAGGAATGACAAACAAGAAGATGGGAAACATTCATTCGCAGGACCAAAAACTAACGAAGCAAGCGCACTGTTAATGTTAATGTTTGCAAGACAAACAAACGCAGCAATTTACGTGTTCTCTCTCTATAAATACTATGCAAACAAACGCTGAAGCAAGCGTGACATATACTTAATAATTAATTTATTCGTTTGTTTAGTGCCTCGACTAAATATCAAATTCATTCTGTGTATTGTACAGTAGGAGAAAACGCGCGTAGTATTATTCATAGGCAATTAGTGAACCTGTTGATAGAGGCATAGAAGACAATTGATTTTTATATAGCATCATCGTTATCGAATGATTTCTGTTGAATTATATTTTTGTATTTTTCCTACACTAACTTATTACGAGGAAAGACAAAATGGAAACAAAAAAAATATCACGCACTACCTGCAATTCATGAGGAGTGCTATTGTTATCAAGTATTCATACTCAACTATGTGGTGAATATGTTAGGAATTTAACTAATACTGTAAATGTTATTGTTAATCAAGCGATTTGAACACAACAAGCAATATCTTGCTTGAGATACCACACAAATTTTCAAAACCCAACCAGATATTGACTAATGCGTAAACTAAGTTATTGAAAAAGCAACATTGATATTATATACAGATACACAATCAAGATTTGTTTCACGGAGGACATGAATTCATGACAAGAACACAAAGTTGTTGCAATTTTCTGAGATATTGAAACTCAATAGCGTTAAATACATATATTAAACGCAAATTTAACATTATTGAATCATGAGTAACCTTTCGTTTTCCCGCGCTTTTCTGCTGTCTGACAGATGCGCAGGTATGTCGATTGGACGCGTCGCCTCCATTGCATATGGCCGGTGGCCGGGTAGAATAAGTGCGTATGTTATTACGGAGAAATAATGTTAATTAACGAATGGCAATACGAAATAAGTGCATCAGTAAATAAAAGTGTTAGTCGCGATTGCGAAATACTACAAGGAATAAGATATGAGGCTGGACTTGCAGCGATTTCAAAGGATGACGCTGCTAGTGATAGCTAGGTTAGCTTGCAATAGTATAAGGTAAATTTCCATTCTTTCTGTTATATTTAATGATTCATTGAGACTAATGTAGCTATAAAAATCACGTTTATTGAATCGCTAATTTCAACATTGTTTACATATGCATCTCAAACTTGTTACAGTATCTTCAATAACCCAAGTGCTACTAGTATACAAGATGAGGTCCCGAGATGTTGAGGCAGTTGTGCAACCAAAGGACAGATTCTACTACTACAAATTTGTAAATCGTAAGTACACTTTTAAATATTATTACGGCCAAACAATCGACTCAATCCATTCAATGTAATGGGAGACTCGAGTACAAACACCAGGAGATTTTGTTAAACCACAAGGTTTTCCAAAAGAGGTAACACCGATTAGAGTATGACCAGCATTGAAGTTATTTTTCATTTGTAATGGACCGCCAGAGTCCCCCTAAAGCAAAATTGCACTTGGTATAAATAAGGTATATGTGTAAACAAACATACTTGACAAGTATCCATTGAGTGGTGACCTGCACAAACTTGTCTGTCATGGTCAATCCCACGAGGCATCTTGTGCTTTGATGCACCTTGATAAGCAGTATCACATTCTTCATCTGAAAATGGTTGTAATTGCATTAGCTGCAAATGATCAGCAGTTGGGCCATCATATGCTGTCACTCCCCAGCCAGTAGCACTCCACTCTGTTCGATAAATTTTGCGAGTAGTGTGTAAACACACTGGATGAACATGTTTTGTAAGTCTAGCTCGACCGTCGAGTTCTATTAGCGCTATATCGTTGTATGTCGCGGGCGGTTTAAAATCAGGATGCACTATAGTGCGTTTAACACCAAAATTTTGAGGTTCAGCATCGTCATTTGTTGTCTTCAAGTTTAAGTCACCAAGTCGTATGTTTACTACATTTCCACTACAAAAATAATGTCATTAGTAGTCCAATATCTTAATGTGGAATTGCAAACTCACTAAGTTGGTGATTTGATACAGTGAGCAGCCGTGAGAACATAATTTGGACTTATTAGACTGCCCCCACATAACCAAATGGTTTCATTTTGATCGTTAAAGCCTAAAGCAGCCTGGAACAATAATGTAACCAAAATCTTAAGTATTCAAGTTATAATATTGAGTTTCTTCTACCATATGAGTGAATTTTCTAGGCTCGGATTTAACTCCTCCATAGCCATCAATTTTAGCAGAAAGTGCTATTATTTTCTTTGGCTTACTTCTATACAAATCATAACATACTATAAAACAAAAATAAGTAAATCATTTCAAGTTGAAGATGTATAAAATACCTTGGGCACTTCTTGTGCCAACTTTTCTCTTATTTATTGTGGGTTTATTGCAACAAACAACAGGCTCCAATTGGTCATATCCACAAATAATTGGATTACCAGTATGGTTTTGAATTTGATTTACTGCTTCTTTGCAATCTTTGAAGTGAATGCATATTCCGGTTTTGTTATTATCCAATTGGCAGTCATCTAGAGATATAATTAAAAAAATCAATTGCATTAATTACATCACTGAATTAGTTATTACCGTTTAGAACATCAGAAGCTGATGTACTATAAACACTGAATGCACAGACGCAATATAGTCGTAAATAAATGCTATTCATTTGTATAACGAGTTAACGCACAACTTAATTGTAATGAAGAACAAATGTCTCGTTTAGACCCTGCTATTTGACTGAAATTGAAATACTGCGCAAATAAGATTTAGAGTTGATAATTTATGAGTCGCGGGAGCGAGCAAAAATTCAAGTCGCTATGTTATACATACTTTAATTACTATGTTATTCGTGATTCATTAAGTACAAATTACCGGATGTTAGCAACTAACTTCTAACTAAACTGGTTTAAGACGCGTCATTTTAATGGAATTAAAGAAGAGCATTTAAAGTTTAAAATACGTTATAAGTAGAAACAGAAAGTGTTATTAGTCAGGCCAAACATTTGACTCAATCCATTCAATATAATGGGAGACTCTAGTATAAACACCAGGAGATTTTGTTAAACCGCAAGGTTTTCCAAAAGAGGTAACACCGATTAGAGTATAACCAGCGTTGAAGTTGTTTTTCATTTGTAATGGACCACCTGAGTCCCCCTAA
Source organism: Aleochara curtula (assembly GCA_963978815.1). Taxonomy (NCBI): domain Eukaryota; kingdom Metazoa; phylum Arthropoda; class Insecta; order Coleoptera; family Staphylinidae; genus Aleochara; species Aleochara curtula. The sequence continues at coordinate 7,539,492 of OZ022221.1, read as the reverse complement.
AGCAAAATTGCACTTGGTATAGGTCATATATGTAGGGATTGTGTAAACAAACATACTTGACAAGTATCCATTGAGTGATGACCTGCACAAAGTTGTCTGTCATGATTAATTCCATGAGGCATCTTGCGCTTTGTTACATCTTTATAAGCGGCATCACATTCTTCACTGCTAAATGGCTGTAGTTGCATTAGCTGCAAATGATCAGCAGTTGGGCCTGAATACGATGTCACACCCCAACCTGTAGCACTCCACTCTCTTTGATAGATATCATGAGCAGTGTGTAAACACACTGGTCGAACATGTTTTGTAAATGTTGCTTTACCATCCAGTTCTATAAGAGCTATATCGTTGTATGTCACGGGCGGTTTAAAATCTGGATGTACTATAATTCGTTTGATACCAAAATTTTGGGGTTCAGCATCATCATTTGTTGTCTTCAAATTTAAATCACCAAGGCGTATGTGTGCAACATTTCCACTAAGAAAAAAAGAATATTAACAGTACAATACATTTATGTGGAATTGCAAATGAATCTGAACTTACTAAGTAGGTGATTTAGTACAGTGACCAGCTGTGAGTACATAATTTTCACTGATTAGACTGCCACCACATAACCAAATCGTTTCATTATGATCATTGAAACCTAAAGCAGCCTAAAACAATAACATGATCAAAATCTTAAATATGGCATCTGTAACGAGTAGTTTCAACCATATGAGTGAATTTCCTTGGCTCTGAATTAACTCCACCATATCCAATAATCAAAGAGATTGGTGGTAATATCTTTGGTGCATGTCTATATAAATCACTACATGCTATAAAACAAAAATAAGTAAGTCATATCAAGTTGTGGATGCACAAAAAACCTTGGGCACTTCGAGCGCCAACTTTTCTCTTATCTATTGTGGTTTTGTTACAACAAACAACAGGCTCCAATTGATCATATCCACAATTAATTGGATTACCAGTATGGTTCTGAATTTGGGTCATTGCTTCTTTGCAATCTTTGAAATGAATGCATGTTCCGGTTTTGTTATTATCCAATTGGCAATCATCTAGTAATAGAGTATGAAAAACAATGCATTAATTACATCACTTAAAGGTTGAATTAGTTATTACCGTTTAAAACATCAGAAGCTGATATGCTATAAGCACTAAATGCACAGACGCAGTATAGTAGTAAATAAATGATATTCATTTGCATAACGAGTTAACGCACAACTTGATTGCAATGAAGAACAAATCTCTCGTTTAGTCCCTGATCTTTGACTGAAATTGAAATACTGCGCAAATAAGATTTATAGTTGATAATTTAGAGACGGTAGAGTGAGCAAATATTCAAGTCGCTGTGATATATATACATATATACTTTAATTACTATGTTATTCGCGATTAATTAAATACAAATTACGGGATGTTGGCAACTAACTAGTAACTAAACTGGTTTAAAACGTCATTTGGAATTAATGAAGAGTACATTGAAAGTTTACATAGAATTTGATGAGTCAGGCCAAACAATCGACTCGATCCATTTTATATAGTGAGAAACTCGTGTATAAACGCCGGGAGATTTGGTCAAACCGCACGGTTTTCCGTAAGATGTTACACCAATTAGCGTATAACCAGTCTTGAATTGATTTCGCATCTGTAGTGGACCACCCGAGTCACCCTGAAACAAAATAATTAAGACAAAGTCGGTACGCGGTGTAAATGAACGTACCTGACAGGTATCCATTGAATTGTGCCCGGCACATAGTTGTTTATCATGATCAATTCCATGAGACAGCCTGCGTTTTGTAATTTCTTTATAAGCAGTTTCACAATCTTCCCTACTAAATGGGTTGAGTAGCATTAGCTGCAAGTGATCTGCAGGAAGACCAGCGAAAGTTGTCACACCCCAGCCGGTTGCACCCAGGCGCGTTTCATTGATATCGTGTTCAGTGTTTAAACACGCTGGACGTACGTAATCAGAAAATTTCGTTTTGCGGTCAAGTTCTATGATTGCTATATCATCGTACACCTGAGGTGGTTTGTAATTCGGATGCAGTAGCACACGTTTAATACCGAAGTCTTCAGGTTCTGCATCGTCGTCTGTTTCGTTTAAGTTCAAGTCACCTAGACGTACTAGTGATACATTTCCACTAAAACAATACATAGATATAATTTGCAAATTGGATAGGAAAATGAGCTTACTAAAAAGATGATATTACACAATGCGCAGCTGTTAGGACGTGTTTATCACTAATTAAACTACCACCGCATAACCAAACGTTTTGGTTCCCGTCACCTCGATAGCCCAAGGCAGCCTGTAATAATTATAAACATAAGTCGAAATATCATAAAGTGATAAGTCGTAAGCACCATATGAGTGAATTTCCTCGATTCAGAATCGACACCGCCATAGCCAATTATTTTTGAAATTGGACGTGAATCCGGTGGCAACCCTTTATAAACTTCACTACATTCTATCATGAAATCAAAATTAGATAATTTCACTCAATCAGGGCTATTTATACATACTTTGAGCACTAATCGAACCAACTTTTGTCGTATCTACGGTGGAATTAGCATCATTATCAAGGTCACAACAAACAATAGGATTTAATTTATCAAATTCGCAAATTTTTGGATGATCAAGACGTTTTTGAACTTGTTTAATTGCACTTTCGCACTCTTTGAAATGCAAGCATTTCCCTTGTCGATCATCATCCAATTTACACGTATCTAATAATATGAGAACAAGTTAAGTAAACGTAAATATAAGTAAAAGTAATTACTGTTTAGGATATCCGAAGTTGACACTCTATTCACACTGAGTGCATATAAAGACAACAGCAGTAAATAAACAATATTCATTTGCATAATGAATTAACGTACAACTTGATCGTAATAAAGAAGCAGTGTGTCTCACTGAGATGATAATCTTTGACTGAAATTGCATTTATGCTTGATAATAACTTTGCAAAATGTCGGAAAATTCAAGTTCATTTCGTGCATGTATTAACATTATTTATAAACCCAGTCGTGATTAACAAAGTAGTACAGTGTTTTTTCACAAACATAGCAATTAAACTGGTTTGAAAGATATTTTAATTGAAATTGAACAAACTTGGAAGCAATTATTTATGAATCCGGCCAGACATGAGATTCTATCCATTCGATATAATGCGAAACGCGCGTATAAACACCGGGAGATTTGGTCAAACCGCATGGTTTACCAAGCGAAGTCACGCCGATTAGAGTGTAAGCGTATTTGTTGAATTGATTTTGCATTTGTAGTGGACCACCCGAATCGCCCTAAACAAAATGACAGTTGTTATATTTCGAAGAAGTATTTTATATAAAAAACATGCTTGACAAGTATCCATCGAATGATGGCCGGCACATAGTTGCCTGTAATGATCAATTCCATAAGGCATTCTGCGTTTTGGAGCATCCTTATAAGCAGTTTGACACTCTTCCATGCTGAATGGTTGTAGTAGCATTAGTTGCAAGTGGTCAGCAGGAATCCCATTGTAAGATGTCACTCCCCAGCCAGTAGCACTCCACTCGTTTTGACTAATATTGTGTGCAGTGTGTAAACATGCTGGCATTACGTAATCCGACAATCTTGCTGTATGATCAAGTTCTATTAGTGCAATATCATTGTACACCAGGGGCGGTTTGTAATCGGAATGAATTATAACACGTTTAATACCGAAATCTTGCGGTTCAGCATCGTCGTCCGTTTTGTTCAAGTTTAAGTCACCAAGACGTACGATAGATACATTACCACTGTAATAAAGTGAGTCAAGCGTAGGAAAACTAATTTTTGTTTATGTACTTACTAAATTCCGGATTTAGTACAATGCGCCGCTGTGAGGACATAATTTTCGCTAATTAGAGTACCGCCACATAGCCAAACGGTTTGATTCACGTCATTATAACCCAGAGCTGCCTGAAATAATTACATCACTTGCTGCATTCAGTCGGATAATGAATTGTTAAAAAATATACACACCATGTGTGTGTATTCCCTAGGTTTAGAATTAAATCCACCGGTGCCCAAAGTCGGTGAATCAAAGTCTCTTAATCTCGTGTACACATTACGACATTCTGCAAGTACAAAACAATTAAGTAATTTTACTTCAAAATTTTTATACAGACTTTCAACGCTGATTTCGCCAATTTTTCTCTTCTCCGTGCGGATTCTTGGAGCAGTTTCGATTTCACAACAAACAATAGGCTCAAATTTATCATATCCGCAAATTATTGGATGATAGCGTTGTTTTTTAACTTGTATAATTGCGCTTGTGCAGTTTTTGAAATGAATGCATTTCCCTCTTTTATCATATTCCGATTTGCAATCATCTGAAATAATGAGTAATTAGGAATATAACATCCTTTCTTCTTATAGATGACGAAAGTTTAAGTGATAATATACAAATTACTGTTTAGAACTTCTGAATTTGATATTCCTCGAACACTGAACGCACACAAACAGAACAGTAGTAAATAAACAGTATGCATTTGCATTAGTTGACCGTGACAGAGAACAAGCATCGCGTTATAAATGTGAGTTTCGACTGGAATTAAAACACTGCGCAAATAAGATTTATACTTGGTAATTTTCGCGATTCTATAAGCGGAACCTGGCAATTTTTAAAGTTAATTGCACTGCCATGGGTGATAAATTGAATAAGTATAGTTTTTGGTGTTACAATATTTAATATTAATCATTCAACTGATTGGCATTATCAGTTGAATATGCATTATAATTAGCTATAGAACATTTTATGATTCTGGCCAAACGTTAGACTCAATCCATTCAATGTAAGGTAGAACGCGTGTATAAATTCCTGGAGATTTAGTTAATCCGCATGGTTTTCCAAATGACGTAATGCCAATTATGGTGTAACCATCAATGAAACGCCGATTGACAGTTTGCAATGGTCCACCAGAATCTCCCTAAAATTAGCGACTCACAATTATTCCGTTAGAATCATGGTGAAATGGTAAATATACCTGGCATGTGTCCATTTCTGGATGACCAGCACACATTTGCGTTTTGAAATCAACACCACGATTCATGCGTTTTTTAGTAGTATTTTCGAATGCAGATTGGCAAGTGTTCAAGTCAAACTCATTCAAATTCATGACTTGAAGATGATCGGCTTGTTCTCCTTGAAACCTAGTAACACCCCAACCGGTTGCTCGCCATCCGGGATAAGCGAATTTCGGATCGGTATGCAAACAAGCAGGGCGTACGTACTGTGTTACTTGCGCTTCTTTATCGAGTTTGATCAATGCGATATCGTTGTAAACACTAGGTGGTTTGTAATCGGGATGAATTATTGTCTGAGCCACATTGAAATCTTGCGGTTGCGCATCGTCATCAGTCCGTTTGAGATTTAAGTCACCTAAACGAACGTATTTAACGCCACCACTAAAATAGTGATTGCCAGATGCAAATACTTGTAAAGAGATTGAAATTTACAAACTTACGCAGAAGCATACGTAATGCAATGGCCGGCAGTAAGAACAAATATTGTGCTTATCAGACTACCGCCACAAAGCCAAGAAATATCATTTGGTTCACCATAACCAAGAGCTGCCATGTGTACATATTCTTTAGCGAGTGACTTTCGACCAATACCCCATCCGTGTACAAGGATTTTGGTTTTACCCGCCAGATTTTCATATGTTCTATAGTCACGTCTACGAAGATTGGGAGTCAGATGCGCATAAGTTTGATTACATTCTGCAAAGCGTGAATTTAACACATGCCAAAAGTAATTAATATTCAGAGATTTAACTCACTTAAGTCACTTATATAGCCAACTCGATGATTTCGCGGACTTTTTGCTTCCACTTGTTCGCAGCAAATGATTGGTTCCAATTTATTGAATCCACAATGCTTTGGCGATTTTCCTCCTTGAATTATCTTCACCGCAGATGGACAATCTTTCAAGTACAAACATTTTCCCGCATTGCCATTTTCCAGTTCACAGAGATCTTGAACATTTAATTAACAAATTCATAAATTGTAATGACTCCGGGGTTATCAATGAGTGGAATTACCATGCAAATCTCCTTGTGTCGGTGTCAAAATGCATGTAAGCAATATTATTGAATAATAGATAACTTCCTTGGGAAATTTATTTATTTCCATAACTAGGCAATCGGCGATAAACTATGGATAAATTCAACATGCGTTCGCGTAAAACGTGGATGATAGACTGATTGATCTCTGGAATTTCCATAATAATAATAAGGATTGAAAGCAAAAAGGAGATTGTTTTACATGAGATATTCGTAAACTTGATTTTAATGATCATTGCTATAAATAGCATTAAATACTCCGCACAATTCAAGTTGATTTTACATGTTATATTATGCTTTAAAGTAGTGCATATTTTTTGTTGGGAGGGTCAAGTAAATGACAATTTATATTCTTCAGGCCATACAACTGATTCGATCCAATCTAAATAATAAGATACTCGCGTATAAACTCCTGGTGACTTGGTTAAACCGCACGCTTTACCAAAAGACGTAACACCAATTATTGTATACCCACTGAGGAAGTAACGATTTATCGTTTGTAGAGGACCACCAGAATCACCCTGAAATGAAGTATTCTTAACTTGGTCCATGGGTTAAATAAGTGTAGTGAAATTACTTGACATGTATCCATTTTTGGATGACCAGCACATATCTGTGTTGTATTATCGATTCCGCGTGGTAATCTCTTTTTGCTCTTCGAACCATACGCATTTTGACAAGTCTCCCATTCAAAGGCGTCCAGAAATACCACTTGCAAATGATCAGCTTGTACCCCATCGTAACTCGTAACACCCCAACCGGTTGCTCGCCAGGAGGGATAAACTGTTGAGAGATCAGTGTGTAAGCATCCCGGTTGCACCCACTTGGTTATTTTCGCCTCGCCATCCAATTCTATCAATGCGATATCGTGATAAACCGCAGGCGGTCTGTATTCTGGGTGAATAATAACACGAACCACCCCCAAATCTTGCGGTTCGGCATCGTCGTCTGTACGATTTAGATTCAAATCACCCAATCGCACCACTCTCAATGGACCTCTGCGAATATCAAGAATTTCAGTAATAAAATAATAATAATTAATGGATTGCTTACAATGTGGATCCTCGTGCAACGCGGACACAATGCGCAGCGGTCATCACATAGTTTTTGCTAATTAGACTGGCCCCACACAGCCACTTGAATTTAGTTGTCGAGTTTTCATCACCGCCAAAGCCAAGCACTGCCATATGTCTATAATCCCTGGCGGCAGAATAGACACCGCCGTAACCAAAGCCAACATGCCGAATTTTACCATTCACGTCGACATACGTTGTGAAATTGTATCGCCGCAAATCGTAAAATTCGCCCGCATACGTTTCATTGCATTCTAAAATCGCAATTTGAGAATTTACACCAAGATGTTTTCAAAATCAATGAGGCATCATACTTTCTTCGGCAATTGCTCCAACAACGCGACTTTTTAAATTCATAGTGGATATGTTGCTTTCATTTCGCGTTAAGTTGCGTTCACAACAAATAATTGGCTCCAAACCATCAAAACAACAAATATCAGGACGTCCTCGGCTTTGAACCAAATCAATAGCAGCTGGACAATTTCTCAGGTGAATGCAGGTTCCATTATTGCCATTTTTCAATTCACACTCCTCTGTAATAATTCGAAAACAAGCAATCAAAAATTTCATATTTCTGAAAAAGTTTACTACCATTTAAGAGATCAGGTGTTGCAAATATTTCAGTCGCATAGATGCACAATAAGATGAAGTGGATTGCACACATGCTTTTAACATTTAATATCCGCTCAAGTTTAGAACAAGCAATAAACTAAGAGGTCAAAATAATACTAACAAACGTTTGAAGGTTTCGCCAGTATGTCGTGATTCATGCGAACCTGTTTAATAAACTTAATTTCATACAAGCATAAGTAAATAATACTTTACGGAATCTGAAGTGTAGGTATGCGTGTAACAAATTGTGCTACTGTTAATTAAGATTTAAAAATCATGGATTTTAATATCTGTCATGCTACTCTAAGCATAAATAATGGGAATACCCACGGTAATTAAGATGCAGAGCAAAAAATGAGATGGTGGTCATTTGAATTTAATAAGCAGTTTTAGTTAGGTACAAGTCGCGTTCATTAATACACAAAAACAATGTAATTCATTGTTGTTTGGAAATGTTATATCCGAAAGTAATGCGCATTTTAGTTGTACTAAGATAATTTTTATCGGTGGAGAGTTCAAGTGAATGACAATTTGTATTCCTCTGGCCATACAACTGATTCAATCCAATCCAAATAATGGGATACTCTTGTATAAACTCCGGGTGATTCAGTTAAACCACAAGCTTTACCAAATGACGTTACACCAATAATCGTATATCCACCAAGGAAATAACGATTTACTGTTTGTAGAGGGCCACCTGAATCTCCCTAAAAATGCGTAGATTTTAATTTAATTACGAATGAAATAACATTTGCAAATTTACTTGACACGTATCCATTTTTGGATGGCCCGCACATATTTGTGTTGCATTATCAATTCCGTGTGGTAATCTCTTTTTCGTGCTTTGTCCATATGCATTTTGACAAATCTCCCAATCATACGGTTTGAGGAATACCACTTGCAAGTGATCAGCTTGTTCCCCATCGTAGCTGGTCACACCCCAACCGGTGGCTCGCCAATTGGGATAAACTGTTGAGATATCCGTGTGTAAACATCCCGGTTTGACCCAGTTGGTAGTTTTTGCTTCGCCGTCCAATTCTATTAATGCGATATCATGGTAGACCGCGGGTGCTCTGTATTGTGGATGAATAATAACACGAACAACACCAAAATCTTGTGGCTCCGCATCGTCATCGGTACGATTGATATTTAGATCGCCCAAGCGAACCATTTTCACAGGACCTCTATAAATTGCTAGATTTTTAATTCGTTAATGAATAATTAATAGAATTCTTACAATTGGGATGTCGCACAATGTGCTGCGGTCATCACAAATGTGCTACTAATCAGACTGCCACCGCACACCCATTTGAATCCGGAGTTGTCATCTCCGCCAAAGCCAAGTACAGCCATGTGCTTGTAATCCCTGGCTGCAGAATATACACCCCCGTAACCAAAAGCAATTCGCTGTATTTCGCCCTCTAAGTTGACGAGGGTCGTGTAGTTGTATCGTCGCAAGGTGCGAAATTCATCTGCATGAGTTTCATTGCATTCTAAAATTGCAATTTGTAAATTCGGATTGTAGAGAGAAATGGTAATTACGAACTTTCTTCGGCAATTGCTCCAACGTTTCGACGTTTCAAATTCATAGTCATTACATTATTATTATTATTATTATTTTGATTCGATATGCGTTCACAACAAACAATCGGCTCCAAACCATCAAAACAACAAATATCAGGCTGTCCTCGCTTTTGAACCAAGTCAATAGCGTTTGGACAGTTTTTCAAGTGAACACAGGTTCCCTGATTGCCATTTTCCAATTCACATTCGGCTGCAATTCACAGGTAATTGAACATTTTTAATAGATGACAAATTTTACTACCGTTTAAGAGATCGGATGTTGCAAATATTCCATTCACGGCAATGCACAATAAGATGAAATAAACTTGGCACATTCTAGTAACATTTAAGATGCGTTCGCGTGTAACACGAGAAATAAACTAAGAGATCAACACAGATTTAAGACACGTATATACGTTTTAGAATAGGCAGTAAACCTGTTTAATCAAATTAATTTTTTGCCCGAATTTTATTAACGCTGTAATAAAATTAATTCATGTCGTTTTTTATAAACTATTAATAGGCATTTCTACACCGTAAACATAATCAATTTTAAGTATGTAATTACGAGTACACAATTAGCGATTAATAATAACCTTCCGGCCATATAACAGACTCGATCCAGCCTAAATAATATGCAATGCGCGTGTAAACGCCTGGCGATTTAGTCAAGCCGCATGCTTTACCAAATGAAGTCACCCCAATTATTGTGTAGCCCATGATGAAATAGCGATTATAGGTTTGTAATGGTCCGCCAGAGTCACCCTGAAATTGAAACATTTTACTTCTTGTTCTGATGAAATAATTATTAGATACTTGGCATGTATCAGCCGCTGGATGACCAGCACAAATTTGAGTTTTGTTGTCAATTCCATAAGGCAGTCTTTTCTTGGTGGTAGCGCCGTATGCCGTATTGCAGATTTCCCATTCGGCCGAATCGAGATACATGACTTGTAAGTGGTCAGCCTGTTGGCCTTCGTAGGTTTGAACACCCCAGCCGGTAGCTCGCCATGACGAAAACATCACATTGATATCCGTATGTAAGCAACCCGGTCTTACCCAATCAGTTATTTGCGCTTCGCCATCGAGTTCAATCAATGCGATATCGTGATAAACCGCCGGCGGTTTATAATCGGGATGCAGAATGAGCCGTTTGATATTGAAATCTTGTGGGCTGGCATCGTCGTCCGTACGGTTAAGATTTAAATCACCTAAACGCACCACTTTAACGCGTCCACTACGAACAAAATGTTGAGTATTATATCGTCATTGAATAATTTGAAATTATTCAATTATTTGAATTACATACAAACTGCCAGATGTGGTACAATGCGCTGCTGTTAATACAAATGAAGTGGTTACAAGACTTCCTCCGCAAAGCCAAGAAATATCTGGGAATGTACCAAAACCGAGAGCTGCCATATGTCTGTAATCTCTAGCTGCTGAGTATACTCCTCCATATCCAAAACCAGTAAGGATTTCCCATTTGAGATTGACTATAGTCGTCTCATTAAAGCGTCGAATATTTTTATAAACATTTTCATACGTTTTATTGCAATCTGAAATCACAGTTGAATATTTACTAAGTCTCACGTTTATCATATTATCCACATTGTTCAGCGATGAATCCAGGTCTCTGCTTGGCTGCCTTGATATTTTGTTTACGATCACAACATACAATCGGTTCGAGTCCATCGAAACTACAATTTTTCGGTCGTCCACGATTTTGCACTAGTTTAATCGCACTGGGACAGTCTTTTAAACGAATACAGATTCCAGTTGAATTATTTTCCAGCTTGCATTCCTCTGAAACATGCTTTGCAACGCAGAAACAACAATAAGTAATATTTACCATTCAATAAATCGCTGTTTGCAAATGCGCTGCACATAACTATATTGAGCATATGCAGTATTAAATAACTGCTGTATTTTCTGGGAATACAACTTATTAGCATATTGCAATACGCTGTTTGCGATTTAAATTGCAAAGGTTGCGTTCGTACTCAATGTTGAGGACATACTGAGAAGTTAGAATGTACCTGCAAGTATGTAATTCAAAATCCACGAAGCATTCTTGCAAGGTTTGTGTTGCCGTATTTTAAATGCAAGTTTAAAAAATAGCGCAAATTATGATTCTGTTGCTTATTGCGATTGTTTGATAATGACATATTACTTTGGAAAATTATTATAATAATTCGGCAAGACAATAGACTTTATCCTTTCGTAATATCAATAACTTGGCAACGGCCAGGATATCCAATCTTTATTTGTAAAAGAACATCGGGTTCTCCCTGAAAGTTAAATTTTTTGTCGGAATCACCAGCGCAAACTTACGCGCATACATGAATTGAACAAATAATACATCGATACAAATATAAGCTTGATTTGTTGATGATTAAACTGATGGCCAAACTATTGATTCGATCCAGTCGATGTAATGCGAAACTCGCGTATAAACAGCCGGCTTACTGCCAATTCCACAAGCAACGCCAAATGATGTAATACCAATTACTTCGTAACCGGAAGCATATTCGTTGCGAATTTGCAATGGACCACCAGAATCTCCCTAAAATTTGGATGATTATCTAAAGTCGAAAACGCAGATCATGTTGACTTACCTGACAAGTGTCTTTCTCTAGTTCACCAGCGCAAACTTGAGTATCATCATCAATTCCTTTGCTAAGACGTCTTTTGGACGTTTGTTTGAATACAATTTGGCATTCAGCATGCGTAGATTCGAGCAGTTTCACTTGCTGAAGATAGGAAGACGTAGAACCACCAAAGCTGGTTGCACCCCACCCGGTTGCAATCCATTCTCTCTTAGGTATTTGGCGTTCGGTATGAAGACACGCGGGTTTTATATAGTTTGAATAGACGGCAGCCGACTCTAATTCAATTAATGCAATATCGTGATATACTGAGGGCGGTTTGTACTGTGGATGTCTGATAGTACGGCGAATTTTAAAGTCTTTCGGGTCGGCAATATCAAGCGTACTGTTGAGGTCCAATTCTCCCAGCCGGATATATTTCACGGGGCCACTTGTTAAGAAATATTTGAATAATGACGTAACGCGGATATAAGTTATGCGGGGAGTAAATACTTACATTGGTGGATTAATGCAATGAGCAGCACTTAAAACGTATTTGTCACTTATCAATGAGCCGCCGCACGCCCAATTAACATTAGGGCTTTCACCATATCCAAGTAGAGCCTAAAATTATCAGTGATAATGCCGAATAACAGAGGTAGTTAAGTTGAAAGAGGTACCATATGAGGAAATTGTTTAGGGCGCGAATTAAATCCACCCACTATTTCATGTACGGAATCCATTGTTGTTTCTAGAACAGGGATCAGTGTTTTCTTTTCGCGTTTTGCTCTAAACACTGGTGCTGATTCGAGAAATACTGGCAGTTCATCAATTAAACCAGTATAAGTTTCTTTACATTCTAAATAGGTATGAAATAAATTAATTGAAGTTGATGTTGGAAGGAAAAATTGAACTTACTTTTCCGGCTAATTTCACCAACAGAATTACTTTCCCGAGTAGCACAGCAAATTATCGGTGTAGTTCCTTGAAAGCCACATGTTGTGGGTTGTTGTTGTTTTTCGCGTATCATTTGTTGAGCACTTGGACAATCCTGAAGTAGGAGACACTTTCCTGTAGAGCCATTCTTCAGTTTGCACTTGTCTAGAAATATCATCACTAGCAAAAAACGATTTAATTATTATGATAAATTTATTACCATCTAGCTGTTGACAATTGATGCTGTGAATTACAAGGAATACGAGAGCGAGAATTAATTCTGTGGTCTTCATCGTTAGCAATCAAAACAACGACTGACTTGTTATTTCTAAAATACAGCTATTAAATTAACACATTTGATGATAAAAAGCGGTAATTCCTGTTCAGTAAATAACCGCATAATAATGATGATAAAAGGAAAAGCATGATATTAAGACTTGAATATCAAATAGTAGTTTATTGATTGTTAATTATATACGCTTAAAATTAAGGCCAGACGATTGACTCGATCCAATCGATGTAGTGCGATACGCGTGTGTAGACTGCCGGCTTATTGCCAATTCCACAAGCAACACCAAACGATGTAATACCAATAACTTCATAGCCGACCGAATATTCATTGCGTATTTGTAGTGGACCACCTGAGTCTCCCTGAGATTTAAATTAGTCGTAATTAAGAGACGAAAACATATTGGAAACTAAAAACTCACTTGACAAGTATCCTTCTCTAATTCGCCAGCACACATTTGCGTGTCATCATCAATTCCATTTTTCAAACGTCTCTTGGATGTTTGCTCGAATGTCTTTTGGCAGTCGGCATGAGTTGCTTCCTTGAGAGTTACTTGCTGAAGATAGGATGCGGTTGAGCCACCAAAGGTGGTTGCACCCCAGCCGGTTGCGATCCATACTGGATTTAGAATTTGGCGTTCGGTGTGAAGACAAACGGGTCTTATAAAATCGGAATAAACCGCAGGTGATTCCAGTTCAATTAATGCGATATCATGATATACCGATGGCGGTTTATATAGTGGGTGTCTGATGAGGCGGCGAACTTTAAAGTCTTTGGGGTCGGCTATATCATCTGTGCTGTTGAGATCCAATTCACCCAATCGGATATATTTGACCGGACCGCTGTTGTTTAATGTGTAAATAAGTTGAGGAAAGAGATAATATTTAATTGTACTTACATTTTTGGATTAATGCAATGTGCGGCACTTAAGACAAACTTGTCACTAATCAATGAACCACCACACGCCCAATTAACATCGGGATATTCACCATACCCAAGCAATGCCTTAAATTTCAAAACTTATAAAGAATTCGAAGGTAAATTAGCTTAGAACAGTAAGTACCATATGCGGAAATTCTTTAGCGGGTGAATCGTATCCACCAACCACTGCTAAAGTAATATTTATTGGCTCTAGATCTGGGGATGGTGTTGTTTCATCCTCGCGTTTTCTCCGTGTTTGTGGTGCTGAACCAACAAATATGGGCATGTCACCAATTAGACCAGAATACGTTTCTTTACATTCTAAAAAAAGTTTGAAGGTAAATCTAGAAAAAAACGTTCAATTAGGTATTACTCTGTCGGGTTATTTCACCAGCAAGTGGCTTTTCTTGAGTATCGCAACAAATTATCGGTGTAGTTCCCTGAAACCCACATCTTGTTGGTTGTTGCTTCTTCTCGCGTACCATTTCTAGAGCTGATGGACAGTCTTCCAGAAAGAGACATTTTCCTTGAGAGCCGTTGTCCAATTTACATCGGTCTAAAAATTATTATTGCACTATAATTATCAATCGTATTATGGTATGAAATAAAATACCAAGAAGTTCTCCATTAATAGTATGAACTATTAGTACTATAAATAGCAGTAGTATAGTCTTCATGGTTGCGAATCAAAACAACAACTGCGTTCGAAAATTTTAAATAGGTTTTAAAATACAAGTAGACGTTCAATTCAGGTATAAATTTAATGATAAAAGTGGTCATTCTGGTATTGAGATTACACAATAATATTAGATATAAATATCAAAAGCTAATTTATGGCTCACACTAATTATTAAAGCTAATATTCAGGCCAAACTATTGATTCGATCCATTCAATATAATGTGATACTCTTGTATAAACAGCAGGATTTTGGCCAATGCCACAGGCAACACCAAATGAAGTGACGCCAATTATTTTATATCCGTCTAGATAATCTGGATGTTTTACTTGCAGTGGTCCACCGGAATCTCCCTAAAACGATTCAATTAATTTCATGTAACCAAGAGTAAGGAATTCTTACTTGACAAGTGTCTTTCTCCAATTCGCCAGCACAAATTTGAGTATTCTGATCAATTCCATGACTCAGTCTTCGTTTTGATGAATGCCTAAATGAATTTTGGCATTCTTCGTGGGTTGCTTCCTTTAAATTTACTTGTTGCAAAAACGAAGCACTAGTACCGCCAAATTTCGTGGCGCCCCACCCGGTTGCGATCCATTGTTGTTGATTTATATCACGTTCGGTATGCAGACAAGCAGGTTTAATGAAATCGGAATAAACGGCGGGATTTTCCAATTCAACAAGTGCAATATCGTGATATACTAATGGCGGTTTGTACTCTGGATGACGTACGACTCGTTTTATTTTAAAGTCATGCGGGTCAGCAACATCAGTTGTACTGTTGAGGTCAAGCTCGCCAAGTCGTACGTATCTCGCAGTACCTCTAAAATTGCAAAACGTTAGGAAATTCCGCGAACCAATCTAAACGTATGAGGAAAATACTTACAAACGTGTATGGATGCAATGTCCTGCAGTAAGGACAAATATTTTACTTAACAGGGAACCACCACATGCCCACGCGATATTTGGGTAATCACCGTATCCAATTAATGCCTAAAGTAATAATTAGCTAAATTTGCTTAATTCATGATTCGTGCTCACCATGTGTGGAAATTCTTTAGCGTCCGAATTATTACCACCAACAACGCTAGGTTCATAAGTTGCATTCTCGTCTTCAGGTTCAATTTGATCAATGCTTATGCTCGCAGAGTAATCGCGTTTTGTTCGGTTGCTGGATAAAGATAATAAAGCAGAAAAATCTACCATGTTCGTAGTATTAACTTTAACGTAAATTGGCCCCAAGGCGACTGGTGCTTTGAATGACTGCAGGTAGTACGTGTCATTACAAACTGTAATGCAATTAATTCATTAATCATGATTAACATGTAATAATAATAATTTTACTTACTTTGTTTGCTAATTGCACCCACTGAGCGTTTAGTGGTTTCTTTCTCATAGTGTTTCGTATCACAACACACAATTGGCTCCCTGCCATCAAATCCACAATGATTTGGTGCTTTATTAATTTGCACTAAGCGTTGGGCACTTGGACAATCTTTGAAATGCAGACATTTGCCATTCTGGCCCGATTCAAGCAAACATGCGTCTTTAAACAAACGTTTATTTCTAGCTCAAGTGTTTACAAACTATTAAGTTTTATTTATAGTAATAATTACCGTATAATTGTGCACTTATACTATTGGCAATGAAGCACAAAACCGCGTAGATAAAGTACGCGGTCATGATGCACAGCATGCTCACTACAAACTGAATCTCGGGAGAATGGATTCACACAGCGTAATTGAAACTGCGTTGAGTGCGCAGTTGTCGCAAAAAACTTGTGGCTGGACTGGAGTTGAATGCGTAAATAGTTTCTTTGAATTTCGTCGCGTATGTAGTAGAAGTCGTTTATGGAAATGAGCAGTAATTACTCGAGGTATTTTAAGTAGCCATGAATGAATGTATTACTTTAATGTCACAATTACTCTGGCCAAACAATTGATTCAATCCACGGTATATAATGCGAAATTCGTGTGTACACTGAAGGACTGGTACCAATAGCACATGCTTTGCCAAATGATGTAATTGCAATAAGCAAATAACCCTCGTAGTAATCCTGATTGTGTATTTGCAATGGACCACCTGAATCTCCCTAAAATTGATGATTTTTAATGAATTAATTATGTGTTAAATTGGAATGGCAATTATTACTTGGCACGTGTCTTTTTCCAATTCCCAAGCACATAACTGTGTTTCTGGATCAATACCATTCGGTAACCGCCTCTTGCTGGTGCCTGAATCATAGGCCTCTTTGCATTTATCAAATTCGGTCGGCGTTAAGCTAACTTTTTGTAGATGCGTGGATCTTTCACCACCGAAGCTGGTTAAACCCCATCCGGTTGCGATCCACTGTGAATCGGGGAACGTGTGCTGCGTATTGAGGCAAGCAGGTTGAATAAACGAATTCAAAATTGGTTGACTTGCTAACTCAATAAGAGCTATATCGTGATACACTGAGGGTGGTTGGTATCTCGGGTGTTTGATTGTGCGTGCTATAGCGAAATCATGCGGATCCGCGAGGTCTGTGGTGCTGTTGAGATCTAACTCACCAAGGCGAACCATTTTCACTTTACCGCTACGCAAAGAGTTTGAATTTGTATTAATTAAATTGGCAATTAACTTGTAAAATATTCTACTTTCGTGTGTCAATGCAATGCGCCGCGGTGAGGACGAATTTTTCACTTATTAGACTTCCTCCGCATAGCCATGTGATATTTGGCGATTCGCCATAGCCCAAAATCGCCTTAAATCAGCAATTCATAACGATGCGATCGCAGATCTGATTAGGTAATTGAAGTAAAGTGTAATTATACTTGCCATATGCGGAAATTCTTCAGCCTCGGAAAAAATTCCACCGATAATTGCATCATCGATGTCTTCCGGCGTTAGATTGCCAAAGATTAAAGACGCATTTCGATAGATTGGATTCGAGTACGTTTGATTGCATTCTAAAATTATGAATGACATTCGATTAATGAACGGATATTGCAGTAATCAAGATGTAAATCTTGAAAAATGAATGCACACTTACTTTGTTTGCTTATTTCACCAGGCAGCCGCGGCGGTATTTTTGGCGATTCTTCAATGTATTCCTTGATTATTTCACAACAAATTATCGGTTCCAAACGGTCATAGCCGCAATTGTACGGGCGTTGCTCATTCTCTTGTACTTGCTTGATTGCATCCGGGCAATCTCTGAATCGTGTGCACTTACCACTTTTTCCACCAGGCAGAATGCAATTGTCTGGAAAATTACTTGGTGCATAATGAAATGTAAATATTATTTTGAGTATAGAAGAGTTTGCTCACCGTTTAAGCTCTTTTGACTGTAAACACTTGACAAGTTGGGTTGATAAATCAAAAGGATAAACGAAGTGTAAATCAAGCTTGTTGTTGACTTCATGATCTTGATGTGCTTGCAATGCTACTGCCAAGAAAGTCAGAATTACCTTCTTAGCGCTAACGAGCCTTCGGCTTTAATTAAGAGGTAATAAAGTGGTTTTACCAGTTTGCAAACATTGCCTTTATTTTTATATAAATGTTCTTTCAAAATACACAATTTATTAATCATATAAATTCAACACTTGCTGGATCTACTCGAGCGGACGTAACTAATTAGTAAATATCTTAGTAATAGATTCACAATGATACACTGACAACAAATTGCTTGTTATAAATTGCACAATCTAGATTCTAGATTCACGCGGTTCTTTTTTGTAATTGAATTCGTTGAATAATTTCGTGAAGAGACCTTGAAGCTTAGCGGCATAATGCAAATTCTTGTTTGGTTCTTCTCCGGCAGGAAGAAAACATTTGGTAAAGTTATGCGGTATTTGAAAAAACAATTGACTCAATCCACTTGATATAATTGGATACACGCGTGTAAACACCAGGACTATCTGTTAAACCGCACGCCTTCCCAAAGGAAGTGATTCCGACAATTGTATAACCATCAATAGCGTCTTGATTTCTAATTTGTAACGGTCCTCCTGAATCACCCTAAAAATGTAGTCATTTCAATTAATTAGTCATCATTTACTTCCGGTTTGCGTTAATTTATACCTGGCAGGTGTCTTTCTCAATTCCGCCAGCACATAATTGCATTTGATCGTCAATACCATTTGCCAGTCGACGTTTATTGCCTTCTTCGTAGAATGTATTACAAATTTCATTATCGAACGAATCCAGATACACTTTCTGAAGATGTTCGGCTGGTGGACCAGTATACTCTAGATTTCCCCAACCGGTTGCAATTAGTTCACCGTAGCCAAAGTCTTTCTCGGTTTGTAAGCATGCTGGCTTGATGTAGTCGTTAAACTCGACTGCTTTTTCAAGTTCAATTAGTGCAATGTCGTTGTATTGCGATGGACCTTTGAAATTTGGGTGTCTGAAGGTTTTACTGATGATGAAATCTTGCGGATCGGCATCGTCCGTATTTGATTTCAAGTTGAGTTCACCCAGTCGTATTTTGGTTACTGCACCTCTGAAAAGGAGGAATTTAATTGAATTTTTGATGAATTTAGCTGGAGAGCACTTACAATTCCTTGTTTTTAATGCAATGAGCTGCGGTAAGAATAAATTTACTACTGATCAAGCTGCCTCCGCATGCCCAACGCGTTTCATTGCCATCCGCATAGCCAAGAGCCGCCTGTAAGGTGAATTTGAATAATGTAATTGATTTCGTAATTCCAATGAAGAAAAACGCATTAAACTTGTTTGCTCAATTGAGCTGCTCTCTGGAATTGCGCTGAGTCTTACCATATGCGGAAATTCTCTGGACAATGAGCGTAAACCGCCAACCAATGCCGCGCTACCGTACCACAGTCTTCTTCGTTGTGGATACCATTCACGACATTCTAAGACATTACCACAAAAACCAATGTAGAGTTATGCTTTGTAATGGATAAATGATTTAATGTTGACATACTTTTTCGACTTTTGTCGCCAACTTTTGGACCATCATGAAAGTAACTTTCTTCTTCTCGAGGATCACAACAAATATATGGGGTGTATCCACGCACCCAACATGATGTGCCCCTTCGATCACTTCGATATCTTTGTAGACCACTCGGACACTTTTTTAAAGGAACACAAACCCCTTTTGCGCCATTCTGTAATATGCATCTCGGGGTGGCAAAGTCGTTATATTCGGCATGGATTTGAATGAATAGGAGTAATACCAATACTAATTGATAACTATCACTTGTTGAAAGAGACATGGCTGAGTTGAGATTCACGTTTGCGCGCTTTTCGAACGAATGTGTTTTGAATTTGAAATAAATCGATGATCACTCTGATTGCGCGCTTTCACTGCTAATGAAGCTGTAAGTAGGAGTTGCCTGGTTCAGGGAATCACACGCGGCGCTAAATACCAAAAGCATGTATGATTCACACACGGAGAAGTGCCAATTCACAATGAGCTGATAGCTCTTCAGTTTCGTCGTTAATGAGTGTGTGGCGTTGTTCTTGCGCCACATGTGCCAATGGCATAAATACTTTATTGTTTATTTCGGCTTTTTTGTGTTTAAATTTGTGCGGCCAGTGGTAATTGGAATGCATTTTAAAAATTCATTTATGTACGATGGATATCAAGCTTCAATAATTTGCAGAGCAACTGCTGACCGCTAATTATATATGTTGGTTATTGTGTTGTTCCTTGTAGAATAACCAACATATGAATTGGAAATACATACAGACTATAAAAGCATTGTTGATATAATTAGTGCGAATTACAGACTTCCGCTTTTGGTTGCATTTTTTATAATACATAAAAACCGGCCCGTGATGTAAAGTATAAATTGTCAAGTTTTTTGATTAAATTTCATATTCTTTTGTTTCAGATGCTGGGGATATTTCAAATTCTCGACTGCGTCAACGCTGGATAAAATAAAACGTGAGTATCTCGTTATTAAAATTAAATTTTATTACCGTATTATTTCTGAGATTTGTTGCGCGTCATACATCTATCGATAATTTATATACTACAACGTAAATATTTTCGTATTAACCAATAACACTATATAGATTAAAGAAACGTGCACATGTCACAACTAAAACTAAATCGTGTATGGCAGTAAAGCCGTAATTGTGCTTATCACTACTTAAGGCCAAACAGTCTTCTCGATCCAATCCACATAATGTGAGACTCGTGTGTATACAGCTGGACTATGCGTCGCACCACAAACTTTACCGAATGATGTGATACCGACTAATGTATACATGCAGTATACGTTGTCAATGTTGAACAATTGCAATGGGCCACCAGAATCACCCTAAAACAAGCAATTAATTAACACGCCTTGTGCGTCATTTGAGATATAAGTGGATAACTTACCGGACAAGTATCTTTCAATTCGCCAAGCTGCGATCCGGCACAGATTTGTGTTGTTTCGTTAACGCCGTACTTTAACTTTCTCGCGTTCGGTTCGAAGGAATTGAAACATTGCTGATGACTGAAAAAATCCAGGGTGACTTTAAGTAGATGATCGCTTCCGTCTTCGTAGCTTCCCGTTTTGCCCCATCCGGTGGCGATTGCCGTACGGGTTGGAGGATCTTTGACGGTCGTTAGACAAATCGGGCGCACGAATGGCGTAAATCGCACTTTTTGTTCCAAACGGGCTAATGCGATATCGTGGTATTGGGATGGCGGTCGGTAATCCGGATGGCGAATCATTTCAGCTATATTGTATTCTTGCGGATCGGCAAAGTCGGTGTTGATTTTCAAATTCAGATCACCAACTCGCACGTATTTGGCATGACCACTAAAAATGAAGGTGTTGTTAAGTAAATCGATGATTAATTAATATATTAATTGGCGTCGATTACTTTTGTCGGCTATATTGACAGTGTCCAGCTGTAACGACATAATTTTCGCTAATCAGTGAACCACCACAGTGATACACGCGACCTTCGCTTGGCGTGTCGTATCCAATCGCCGCCTAAATGCACATTTGATAAATTATGGATATATGATTGTTAATTGCTCATTACCATGTGTGGAAATTCACGACCCGCCGCTTTTGTACCGCCGACAATCAGTTTAACCACCTTGAATCCGCATTCATCGCGCGTTCGATTTGGTACAGTACCAGCCGTTAATACTGGTGGTACATATGTGCTAAACACATGTTTCGCATATTCTTTACACTCTGAAATTGAAATGTATGCGATCAAGTTTTACACAAAAAAAGGAATTTCGAATAGTCTTACTTTCCGCACTTTTTTGTCCAACTGTTGATCGCGGTTCAATCGTCAATGGACAACAAACAATTGGTATACTTCCGGAAAAGCCACAAGTTTGAGGAGGCACAAATTGTGTTTGCAATAATTGAAGGACCGATGGACACTCCAATAACGGTTTACACTCACCGGGTTTTCCATTCGCATTATGAATGCATTGATCACCTAATTTTGATTGATTCAAAAAACTGTTCAGTAGATTTGATTATGGAACTTGCCTGCTTCCAATTGTGCGTACACTAAATTACTGCCAATTGTCAATAAGTACAGCGCACTTGCTGCAATAAGTAAAATTCGTGGATGCTCCATTCCGATTGCTATCGCACAACTGAGCAGACTTTGGGCGATTGCCGGCTATTTGTTCGCTGACCGCTAACTAATAAAGCAAAAGCAATACGAGTGTGTTGCTTCATTGACTGGCGGACACGCGACGTGATGAAAAATTCACATGCATGTAAAGTTTTTAGAATCTGGACGAGTTCTAATCGCTTGCGCACTTCATTTCCAGCCATTTAAGTCATTATTTATGACTAATTGTTAATTCCTTTAAGTTTATCACGCGAGTTACAACAAACTATTAATGATGCAGATAAATAATGACCAGTTTATAATTATTGCGCTTCTAGCGTAAAACGAGTTATCTAAAGGTCGTCAAATCTTGCGTAAATTAGTAACTTTCAAATATGCTACTAATTAACTTATAATAGGCAGCTCGAAGTGCAAGATTTGGAGCGGTAAAGGTTGCCTATAGCAAGTGCTAGGAGTTAGTAGTTTCCCGGCATTTCGGCGGTATGCGTCTAACCTAAATCAGTTTACTTGGTGCATCAGACATGAGTTTATATAATTTGATAAGGATAATAAAATAAACAAATGCGACATTCCGGGTGTTGGCTACTAGGCAGTAACGCGTTTGTTAAACAATAATAGTTGGCAAATCATTGGCGACATTTATTTGATAATGTTAGTTAAAAAGTTCATTCACATTGTGTGGCCCAGAAACTAATCTCGAAAGTGATAAAATGGTGAATACTTGATTGTAACAAATAACAAATCTATTGCTGCCAGACTGTTTTGGTTATCCAAGGTATATATTTGTAGATATGTGTATAAATAGCTGGCGATTTCGCGTATCCACAAAATTTACCAAATGATGTAATACCGATCAAATTATAGTTGCAGTATGGTTCCTGCAAGTACATATGAAGTGGACCACCCGAATCACCTTGGCAAGTATCTTTGCCGCCTTCAATTACGCCAGCACAGAGTTGAGTATCAATGAGGCCTTGGTTCAGTGTGCTCACCTTCATTGAATTGTAAAATGGCTGGCAAACATCATTCTCGAGCAGTGGAAGGCTAACTTTTTGTAAGTTATCATGACCTTGCTCTTCAGCTGCAATTTTATCAAGTAAGTGTACGTTATTAACATGGAAATTTAGTAACTAATTCCATACTGAATTTAGTCTTTCCAAAACCAATGGCATTCGGGATGTCACTGAGGTCCAATGGGTTCTTGTGGATGGAATTCAAACAAGCTGGCCGCACATGATCGGAGAATTCAACAGGATGGTCCAGTTCAAAGAGGGCAATGTCGTTGTACTTCATGGGACGTTTATACTCGGGGTGAGTGATAATTTTCACTATCTTGCGTTCTTGTATATGCGGTGCGTTATCATCACGTTTAGTGAGGCCGAATTTTACTCTTGTCGCTTTACCTCTACAAACTTTTACGATAACGCATGGAGCATTGCTTAGTACAACAAATAAGCTTACAATTCACGACTGTCGCCACAATGCGCTGCGCTAAGTACATAATTCTCGCTGATGAGTGCACCACCGCACTCCCATTTAATATCAGCATTATTGCCAAATCCGACAAGCGCCATATGCGGAAATTCTTCCGGCATTGCATCCGACCCGCCAACGATCATCGGTCCTGCAAACTGCTTGCAGGTTGTCGCATACTCTTTGCATTCTTCCAACCGGAAATGTTAGATTGATATACAAAATAATTTGCATAAGTGGTGATCTACTTACTACTCTTACAAAATTCATAACTCGCTTCGGTAGCACTAGCAACATTCACAGAGAGCACAAGATAACTTAATACGAATACAGCCCGTTTGGATTTTGCATTCAGCATTCTCATTTGCTTATCAGATCTACAATACGCGAGTCGTTGGCGATTTTTTCGCATTTATAACTTTGCCGCTCATGCATATTGAAAAGCGGATTTCGTGTACACGCATTCCATTTGCGATTAGTTCAACATTTGTCAAAGTACGCATAGCAAGTACAAAAGAAAGCAAAACTGTCGGACGATGTTCGGAATATGAATCGCTTAATTACGACAATTGCGAGCATCTCAATTTTCGTCGTTGTCATCATCGGCGGCCGTGGCGTTTTTATTTTTTCGGTACGCCTATCATAACGAAAACGATAAGTAAAAGGCCAGACTACATATATACAATCCCACGAAGAAAAAGTTTCATCGGATGGCAGCGAAACGAAGCACAGGTTGATCACGCGACGAGTGCGTGATTCTCGAACGTGCATAATACAAAGTATGCGTGGTAGGCTCACCGTGTTGTTCTTTGGTACCTACGGAGAAGCCAAAGAAATGTAGCGTGGTCGTCCTATTCGATTCAATTGACAGCAAACGAAGCACGCTTTCAAATCCACGAAATTCCTTCATCGATGCTTTCTTTCGTTGGATGAAAAATCGGTGGAAGTGATTCGTAATTATGCGCGTAAAACGAAGGAGCAATATAAAACGAAAAAATCTAAATGCTATCTTGTTTTTCAAGTTAGCCGCGATCGTGCCGTGTCTTGCTTGTATGTATTTAAAACTAAACATAAAAGCTGCTTGCTTAATTACAGATCGAGTTTTCACTTGAAATTTATTAATGCTCGATATTCATCATCTTTCTGCGCTTGTCATTGAAGATTATTATTGACACATTTGAATAACGCATTTTTTAAAGTAGCATTTCATTTAGATGCATTAAGATAGGAGCGCGCTACGTGAGGATTCGAATCGGATTTAAAATGCAGATGTTGTACAAGTTGTCGTTTTGGGCTTTCTTTGGGTGATCATTGAAGGTTTAGCAGAGAAACGGAATGTGGGAAAGAATTTCACTAATAGTGTGTGCGCGCTCTGACCTTTTTTAAAAGTCGCTGCAAGAAATGCAGTAATACAATAACAAATATTTACGAGTGCATGCGTTAGCCAAGAAGCAGAAGTAACGAGCAATGCGTGCGAGCGAATTCCTCAACTTTTCAAAGTTTCGTCTTATACTTCATCCGCTTCTCAATGGTTTTCTGAATGATTGGACTGCAGTCGTCGCGTTGCATTGCGCGATGCCAAGCAACGTGCGCAACGACGACGACGACTACCTGTTAAGAAGTTGCTGACCGCATGTGTGCAGCGCGATGCATACAACTATTTATAGCCGCGCACACAGCGTACAGTCGAACGCACATACGATTTTATTCGTGCTCATAATATGCATACGCGTACGCCGCGCCGCCACCGCCGCCGTCATCGTTGAGTTCTTTTCTTTGCGTTGCGCGTGTTTGTCGATTCGTATGTGGCTGAAGGGCTTATTGAAATTCCATTTAGATGTAAATTCATTCATCAACGAGAGAGCAATAAGACTCACTCTGCGCATTCATCATCATCATCATCATGATGCGTTGCGCTGCACTTTTCTAAGATGCGCACTCTCCAAGGAGGAGGAAGCGGGCAGAGGTGCGAGTGTTGTCAATGTCAAGCGGTGTCCAAGGCGCAAGCAAGTAATAGATTTATCATTAGACGTGCGGTAAATTAATGAGAGGAGAAAATTGATTAATTGCGCTGTGATGGATTCAGAAATACATTTTTATGGGGATCGCAATTTTTAGATAATTTGACGTAAATTTCTCGCTTTCTAAATATTTCAGAATGATTATTTTGAGACGAAAATACTTGATTTTTGAACATTTTAATTATTAACTAGAAAGTCATCTCACAAAAAAAATTAATTAAAATTTTATTGTCGGCTAGAAACTTATGCATAATCTTCGGTAAAATTGAGTAGAATTATTAATTTACGAGTTAATCTAATCAACGACATAACGATTATTACGACATAAAGTCTGATCAGGTTTCTAGGAATCAAAAAAAAAAGATTATACGAACGAATGCATGTGTAATATATTTTTATTTGATAGATGTATAATATATATATCTTAAAAAAATGAATGAAATAATTGAAAAACAATTATTCTAATTACAAACATATATAATATAGCTGATAAAAGGAACTGTATAACATGACTTGAAGCACATACACAATAATTAATCATTTCGAATATCTATTAGCTCGCTACAATATATATATAATGTTTCGATAAAAATCTATTAATTCTCTCTATATATAGATAGATAGGTATAATCAGTAACAATTCGTAAAAATTTGTTGATTGTAAACGATTGGCGTGTTTCAGTTTCTGGAGACAATGAGGGCTGGGGGGGCGTATCATATTTCAAACTAAAAATCTCTTCTCTCGCGGCAATAATAATAAAAAAAAACTTACAAACAAAACAAATACAACAATAAAATATAGAGCTGCCCCACGATATATCCTAGCATAACACTAGCTTAACACATCAATATACATGAAAATTAATTTGTGGCTGAGGGGCGGCGATGCGAGAATTCCTATGGTTTAAATCTAAAAATCTACATAAGTATATAAATATTCTTCTGCTTGCTTAAAAATTACGTATGATTTCCATTAAAATCTCTCTTGTATGTGAAGAAATAACAGTGTGTTGCATATCAGTCTTATAAGTACACCAACTAAGATACTCACTGATATTATATCATTGCCTTAAAATGATGATTAATTAGCTAGTAATTCGATCAATTATTATCGCGATTTATGCTTGCTTTCTGTACACATTAAAATTACACATAAATTCAATTACAAAATAGAGCACAACATAGTTTAGTGTTTTTTTTATTGGCACTTTTAAGAAGAATTATCACGATTTTTTTTTCATATTTTTTTGTTTTCATATTCGTTTCGCCTTTCTTTCGTAGTAAGTAATTAATTTTGTGTGGTTAAATTATTCATTAGATATTGCTGCCAGTTACGTGAAAGGGGGGGTTGAGTTTGTGTTTCGCTTCATAGTAGTAGAGTAAATTCTTTATCACAGTTTTTTCATCATTGATTGCTTGAGTGGCAAGTCTTCAGCTATCAGGCATCAAGTCTTAAGATTAGCAATATGGTTTACCAATACGGATTGTGATTATCCAGATGATTCCAGCTCGCGAATTCGCTCCACGAATCCACTTTCGTGCTAAAAATATCACGGTACTGATGATGTTGATGCGTTGGCGACGTCTTATTTCCGGTCGGTATGACTTGCGGTTCACTAGTCACGCGCAGGGTGGCTTTATTCTTAACAATTCGGTAATTTGCGTGTACGTTATTATCCCAGTACTCGGTGTCGTTGCATTTGTACAGCACGCAGAACTCCAGCATGCGCGAATCGGTCGGCAGTGCCACTTTGAAACTGAATGTGTCGTAGAGCACATACGCGGACGGCGAAGTCGCGCTCGGCAGGTATGCGCAAACGATATCTTTATGCGTTGCCCAGCTGTCGGTGGTCATGCGGACGATGACTTGCTTCTCGAATGCGATATTGCACACTTTGACGGTGCCCACGATCACGTCCTCGGACTCCTTGACGATGACGTTCTCGAGCGAGACGCGCTCGGCGTCGAGGCGCTTGCGGAACTCCACGTAGTCGGAGGCGGGCTGCGAGAATGTGATGGTCCACGGCTCCTGGTGCGCTAGCGGTTCGGCATTGATGCCCTGCGTCACTTGGCTGAGGAAGCGCACACTCCAGACGGGCGGCACGTTGGAGGGTTCAGTCATGACGCGTACGTGCGTGAGGGACATACCCCTGTCATCCGCGAAGACCACGCGCTTCTTGAGACGCGTGGGACTGCCGGGTTCCTCCTCGACGATGTTGGCATCCTCATGGCGCACGATGAGTATGGGTCGGGTTGGGGTGCACGCTGTGCGCGATTGCACGCGTTCGCTGGGCATTGTTTGGCGCGCGTTGAACGACGATGGGGTTTTGCTGAAGCGGGCCATTCGCGGATACGAATCGCAGCGCGACAGAAAGCCGTGCGCCACGGGCGGACTATGGCTGAAGATTGGCGGGCTGTGCGACACGAGCATCTCGTAATCGCCGGGCATCACAATCGAACACATTCTTGCCGCACTGTAACAGAATAGACAATTAAAATTAGCAATCAATTGCGCTCCGATAAATAGCTAATTGAAATGTCAACCCGAACGCGTCGAGTCGGTTCGAGACTGTGCGTGCGGTGTGGTAGTCACCTTGCGCGTCGCGATCACATTGAACATTTATTTATTACGTACGGACACTTGACGCCTTGCGAATGAATATTTTTAGCATACATTTTCTGGCAAAACATGAAGCGCATACATGGTCGAAAAATTGGTGAGAGTGTTTGGTCATGTTCCAAAAGTTGACTCAAATATTCTGCTTCATATTCAGGTTCATTATCATTCGTATGTGTCGTCGAAGTATAATGAGACGATTGCAATGTTTATTTACTTGGCATGAAACACAATTGCGTGGATTATCTAATCAGTGTATTGGTATTGCCGTTCTCTCAAAATAATCGAGCAATTATCGTGGCGCGCTAGTTGCTTTAATTTATATGAGCGATCGAACAATTTTTTTCACTTGCTTTCATTTTGATTCACTGCGTTTGACTGGTTAAGTCGAGTCCTCGCTAAAGTACACATTTTTATCACTTTTTAGCGCTATTCAAGGTTAAGCCATGTCTACGGTATAATAAATATTTTCACGATAATCATCGTTGAGCATTGAGCATGGCGGGCTAAAGGCTGAATAATTGTGCACAGCTTTGAATAATTGCTGTTTTGACGATGGTCGATGGTGGAAATTTATTTAACTGACCTATGCGTTATTATTAATTAAACGATGAGTACGCGCACGCAAGCAAGCAAGTAAACCAATTAGTATTTATTGATTTGATAAATAAGTAAGTGGCTGACGTAAATAGTGCAATAATAATATTGATTTCGCGACCTCCGTGCATCAAAAATCGCATTGATTGATTTATCGATTGCAATCGATTAAACAATTACTGCAACTAATTCAATACGATTGGAAAACAAACTTATCGCGTTCGCGCTCGCCATTTCTTAATTATAGTAAGTGATTATTGCAATATACAATGGTAGGAATTCTGCTCTATCACGACTCTATCGCGAAGTGAATTTCGTCATATGATTGAAGCAACGCCAACGTGTGTTAGAAATGGATTTTCGAGTATTTTCACGCAATCCCTTGAAGTGAGCGATGCATAAAGTAAAAAATACTTATTGAGACGCAAAAACGCCCGATGACCTCTAATCTCGTGATCGTTCTCGCACTCACTCTGTCCGTAATGAGGGCAAACATACATGCTGCACACATGCACGTAATAGATATTATGCATCAAGCGCATGCGACAACCCAGCTTTGTCGCGGACTTGAATAAAAGTCTGGCAGGCAGTTGCGTTTTGTAATTTAGTTCTTGGTCAAGGATGCGCGGCGAGCGATGCATTTAGGCGAAAAGCCTTGTAACAATATTCGGACTTGGGGTCACATTGGTTTTAATTCCGGTCTGTCTGCATTTGATTAAAATGCTTAATAGCTAACAGTAACTCGTTGTCGAAGTGACATTGACTTCCTGCTCGCTTAAACATTTCACATAATCACGCAATCGATCGATCGATTTCCACATGTAAATTATTTGCATTCTCATTTTACGTACGTTTGTGCAACATTTTGTTATCATTGGCAATAATACTCGAGTTTCTCTCCTTGTGCGAAACGCGTAGGCAAAACGAAACGTATGCGGTATGCATGTGAAATCTCCATTCAATAATTCAGAGGACTCCACCTTTTTTCGTAGCTGGAGAACGCGCTGCGCTAACTGTGCTCGCGAGGAGAGACAATTACAACGCGAGAACAATTTGTTTGGCGTGCCTGGATTCGATACGATTTGCATTAAATGGGAAAACGCACGCAAATGTAAACGCGCGCTGTGTCGCTTTCGAGAGACGAGATGCAGACATTCACTTGAGCGAACGAATAGCGCGTTTGCCTCGCATCGAATTGTTGTTGTTGGCTATTTGATATGTGGAGAGTACTTGTACATTGAGGCAATTACGAACGAGGAAATATTAAATGTGTTATCATTATCAATAAAGAGTGTGCGATTTGCATGTGTGCTGCCCACGCGCTCGTTTGCTCGCTCTTTTCGCGAAGAGCGCGCCGCGCCG
This sequence comes from Aleochara curtula, assembly GCA_963978815.1. NCBI lineage: Eukaryota > Metazoa > Arthropoda > Insecta > Coleoptera > Staphylinidae > Aleochara > Aleochara curtula. Next base: position 7,509,134 of record OZ022221.1, on the reverse strand, counting down.
CAAATCGCGCCGACCACGCACAGCAACAACAACAACAATGACAACAATTGAGGTTCGGGTGTCTTGCACAATTAAATACAATTGAACGGAGATGAGAGAGGAACACTTAGCGATGATATTTTATGTGTACCTTTTCTGTGTGGCGGCCGTCGTAAATTCAATTCGCATTGAACGCAACTGGTACATCCTTGCTGAATGTTGAGACGGAATTGTTGAATTCACACACGCGCGCGCACTCATAACTCTTTTGTTTATAGACGAAGAGTGTTTGCGAAAATTTCGTGGTAGCTGTGCTACTTGTCGATGAACGCTAATATTAGCAAACTGCTTGAATTTTGCACACTCCAAAGCGTTTTATACCAGAAGCGTCTGTTCGAATGTAATGTAATTATAATGACGTTTCAGTTGTGTGTATTTGCCGAGTAATTAGGGTTGCGCTGCTCTTCAAGTGAATGCCGAATTTAATTAACTAAAAACACAAAAGATTTCTGTATGCTCACTGCAGGTAAATATTTACGATGACCACCGCTGGCATAATAATTTCATATTATCCCCGATTGTATTGAACGCGCTTAATTTGTGGACACATTAAGGCCATTTATTTACGATTTCTTCTTTTGTGAGGGTTTACGAGCGCGTACGCTAAGCTAAGTAAGCAAGCAACTGTACGGCACTAAATGACGATTTTGCGATTACACTCGCGTTGCTAAGTCGTGTATGCATTAATATGACTTAAGCACACTTTCAGTTGCGGCGAATTTAAATTTAGCTATCTCCAACTTTGAATTGTGTTTGAACACGTATGAGCGTGCGCACTTGAATTGAAAAAGCAATCAAACATCATCGCTTTGAAGTTTTCAACCGAACTAACTTAAGTTGACGAACCAACGGAATGTTTGTTTGCGGGCTAAAGTTGAATTGGACATCGGCGGGCGCGATGGTGGTGGTGGTGGTGATGATGATGATAAGTTTTGCACACTTGCGTAATCTAAAGCTAGTTTCACTCATTGAATAATAAGAGCGCACAAGTTGAGAGAGTGATTGATCATTGCATAAAGCAAAACAAACGACGCAAATTATCAGCTTTCGTTGCATGCGTAAATGCTTGGCCAAAATGATGTGGTGAATGTACTCAATCCACACGCCCCGTGTGTGTATTATCAGCAATCTCGCAATGCACATTTCGGTAAATAAACTTGTATGCTTCGTACGTACTTGTGTAGCTAGCTTTAGCAATCGCGTCGAGCATCGTCAATGTTGAAACGCGCACGACCAGAGCACATGCTGCCGGCGAGTGTGTGGTTCGCTCGAAGAGAGTTCACGACATTGGAAAAAATTGATTGTGTTTAATTTCCATAAGTGAAATATATATCTGTGTCTCTAGGAGAGACGCCGAGCATGCGATGCTGCACCACATCCTTCGCGCATCCATTAAAATACTCAATACGATCAATGCGCGCACGCGAGTGGTGTGTCTGCGTGTGTGTGCTCGTATTTAAAATGAGTATTAAATTATTTATAACCATATGCATACATTGACAATAATGTTGTAGTGGAACAAGCGTGTGTACGTCTGTGCTCGCTTAACGACTGGTTTATTTCGAGATATCATGAGCCGGTTGCCTGATCATTGTCATACACGCGTACGAATCGTATTGAATCTGTGTATGGATTGTACACATGCGTGAATGAATTTGCAAGCGAAAGAGTTGAATTTATACACATTGCATTGCAATAATCTGCGAAAATATTATGAATTAATGCGAATACGATTTGCGATTTCGACTGAATGAGAAATCGCATTTTCCAACAAGTGGGACTTGAGTAGAGTTGAGCTCTGTGTGTTAAGCACAGTTGGCCGCGTCGCGCGAATGATAAGAAATATTCTCTCTCTCGTTCAATTCGATGTGATTTATAATGATCTGCGTGCTGCTGCTGTTGCTGCTCATCATAAATCCTCTTTCTTGACAATAAATTTCCTCGCATTAATAATGCATTTGAAAAACTAGTCTTGCATGCATACTCTGTGTGTGCGCATTGTATTTGCGCGCAAGCAACTGTAAATGCGCAAGGAAGTGATTAAATATTCTTTCACTAAAAATAACACTACTCATATTACTATTATTATGATTATTATTATTATTATAATCATTATGGCATTGTATTACCAAGTGTTCAACGTCGCGATTAGAACGAGTACTCGATCAATATTTAAATGACACTTGATCAATATTTATACGTAAGTCAATTTAGTAGTACGCGAACATGAGGTATTTGCGCTGATAGGAGTGTGAACAGCGCAACGTGACTGGTACGATTTTACAACGTGAGACGTTTAAACATACGCTTAGTAAATAGTTTGTGTAAATGCACTTACCCAATTTAGTTACAAGCGGATTCGCGTTGAGATAGGTCACTCACTAGCGTGTTTCCAATCGGACGTCACTGCTTATGATTGATTGCACAGATGAGTTGGCACTTTTTTCCCCCGTAGTAGTAAACTTTTGACTTTTGGTTTTCAATTCTTAATTTCGCGTGTTTAGCATTAGTTGATTAGTAGTTGGTTAGGCGGCGATGGACCCGGGCGGGTTTGAATGGCACATTTAAAACGTAGCCGGCTTGGTAGCGTGCTCCATTCGCGTCGGGTGGTGTGTTCTTCTTCTTCTTCTTCCGCCACGGTATCTGCGCGTGTTGTAAAGTGTAGCACAGAATGCACCAGTTGGGCTGAAGACGACGCGCGGCGTTCTCGATCTCGTTCGAAGCGCGAGAGACTTCGACTTAAAACTTAAGCCGGCTGGTGCGCGCTGCTGCTGCTGCTCGTAGGACCATTTCACCACCACGGGCCGATCGGATCGATTGAATGGCCGCGCGTACGATGTGCATGCGTTCGGAGCGCGTGTCGCGTATGTAGACGATGTCGGGTGGGAGTCGGTAATTTGTCCCCGCATCATACGATTGCGAGGCAGCGACTGTCTCGTCGTCGTCGGCGGTGAAGTTGTCGTCTGCCGCAGTTATTAACACACCGGGTATGCGCCATATAATAATTCCGAAAGCGGGCTAGACTAAATTTGCGAATTATAGACGAGTTAAATTAAAATTCGATTACACTTATCAGCTCGTTTCACTCGTGGCGTTGGCGGTGGCGCTTAAATTCGCCATTTGGCGCATGTTTACTCGTGGTGCGCTGCGCATGCTGCTGTTATCACCATTCGCAAGTGAAGAAATAATAAATATGTTAATTGCTATAATTATAAACAATAACAAGATGAACAACACGCAGCACGCCCATGCTCTCTTAATGCTCAATAAGTAAATAAATAGTACGCCTATTTTATTTGTACGCCATGTATGATACATACATTGGATTTTATTGCATATGGCACATCGTTAACGCGAATAGAAATTGAGTGATAATTCGAGTGCTGCGCCTATTATTATTATGACTGATTATGTATGTATTCTTTATGCGAGCGATTAGATAATGCGGGATTTATTTGCAATTGCTTCGAGTGATTATTGGAATTGCATATCGTATTGAGTATCGTAGATTATATTTTGCAGAAACGCGCAATAGATTTGCATAGATTTTTCGTAGTCGATGCGTCCATGGAGACGGCACAGTTATTTGATTATTGTTCGTAACATGAATGGAAGTCGTGATTTACTTGCTTACGTAATAATATGTCATTTGTGAATCATTTATTACGTTTCGGTCTGGACTTAATTAAACCCAAAACATTTGGAGTCGGAACGGAAACCCTCTTGAACTCGCTTAATTCTTATCAATTATGAAAAAAATTAATTAGTATTGCTTTAATTTAGTAATTGGTTAATTTGAAATTATGTCAACATCAAAAAAAGTGCATGTCATTCATTAGTTGACACGTTGGACGTGGATTAAAAGATTTATACGCAATTGTTTCAAATGAATATGAGTTAATTACTTTTATTACAAGCATTAGACATGAACAAGTGGAGAATTTGTTCTACGCGATAAAGGTTTTTACATTAATTTGAAATGTTAATAGACACATTCAAATTAAGAGAGTATTTGAGTATTTGAACAAAAAAAAAACTAAAAAGCACATTTTACAACAGCTCATGACGCACAATTTATACCCGCGTTTAATTAAGTATGTCATACGGTGTGTTATTTCCCTTCTTTGACTTCTTGTACGCCTTGTACATTCATTTTCGTGAATGGGACATATTGACACATTACTCATTTCACATTAGTTATTGTTGTTGTACGAGAACGCATTCGGTCGTAAAGATGTGATTGCCGCCCGGAGACATAACAATTGTACTGCTTGCACTTTTATTCGCGTAATTAGCATTGCTGAATGTTTACAACGCGCAACAATACAACATTACGGCAAACACGACGTCGCGACGTAGCGTGTATAGTTTTTTCTTCGGGAGTTGCGATTGCAACGCAACGCGAATGGATTAGCACGAATTCCAAGACCAAATTAAGATAGTCAACGAGTGAATTGAGTGACTAGTCATTTTCACACAGTTAATCCGTACTAATTTAGTATCATTTAGCTGCCAATCAACGCCACCCGTTTCGTATTCAATCGCACTGTATAATTCTTCAATTCTCCATTGCTTTTAATGAGCATCAGCTCTTGCTCTTGGCGCAACGTATTCTTCTGCTTCTTCTTCGTTGCCGCTTCGCGTTCTTCATTCGTAAGTCCATTCTTATGCATGCGGAGCGTACGTACGTCATTATAATGCATGCGCTCGCGAACGATATGTGTGCAATCAATATTGAAATGTAATTCGCGCGGCGCGTTCGCCACAGAACGGCTCGCATCTGTTCGTTTGGGATGCGTAATAAATTTCAATCAATTCCTCAGGTGCTAGCGCATAAATAACGAACCCACGCAGCGTCGGTTTGTCTTGGCGCATTCTTCATTCGGGCGCGCGCGCGCGTTCTGAATGCGTGCATTGATTGCATTGATAACAAATCGCCGCTGTATTAGAGGAACGTGTTTACTCATTAAATATATTGCAAATAATCTACTTGCCAAAGCAAATCGCTGCAATGACATCAAATAGTTAGTACGAGACTGCGGCTAGTTGGGTCATAGAGAAATTTTTATTGAAGTTAAGACTATAAGGGCAAGATCAAATTTGGATATAGCAACAACACTCCATAGCCTAGTGGTATAGTCTATGACTCTCATCTGAGAGTCTCAGGTTCGAATCCTGAGAACGGCGAGTTGAATTTAAATTTTGAGTTAGAATTTAAACAAATATCAGACAATAAGGGCAAGATCAAATTTAGCATAAGCAACAGTACTTCGTAGCCTAGTGGTTTAGTCTATGAGTCTCATCTGAGAGTCTCAGGTTCGAATCCCGAGAACGGCGAATTGAATTTAAGTTTTGACTTACAATTTAAACCAAATTGAGACTATAAGGGCAAGATCAAATTTAGCAATAGAAACAATACTTCATAGCCTAGTGGTTTAGTCTATGAATCTCATCTGAGAATCTCGGGTTCGAATCCCGACACGGGCAACTCAAGTTTAAGTTATTTTCAATTTCTTGTACGCTTGGGGGCCCTCTTCGGACTTAGTCTAAGTCCATATAGGGGGGGCTCGCCAAAGCGTACAAGTGGCCCCATTTTTAAGTTTTGAAGCCCGTACGTTAAGATTGTCTTGTGACGGCCCGCCCCGCCGCTACGCTCCCCGGCAGTAGACTGCCTCCCCATTCCCGATTTTCGTTACCAACAGGCCGGATTTTTGACGTCATAAGTTAGGTGGGGAGACTACAGACTTGGTGGGGGCAGACCTTATGTATTGCAAGGGGGACTATTTAATTTTTTGAAAAATTTTATTTCTGTGAGCCATGTCCGGGATTCGAACCCGGGATGTCTCGGTTGTTAAGCGTGAACCGTAGCTCTACGCTAGCGGTTGTATTACCTATGGAAAATTAAAACTTATACATATTCTTTCCATTTCTAACTTTGAAACTAAATCATATGTGAGAACATCAATCTCATAAGTCAATTGCGTTATGATGGAGAACAGGTAGTAGGAATGAAACACAATGAACAAGACTTGAAATATATACTATAATTTTATTAAATGATTCCAAATGTACATATTTTAAACAAATACAAGCAAGCACAAGCAGAGTAGGAATATTTCGCATCGCCAACACTTGGTGAATTCATCAAGTCTTCTCCCCTTCAATCTATTGGACATCGCTCTTGTATTATTGATCCCTGAAATTGCGAAGTGGTTACCAATATACCCTAGAAATATTGGAAGTGCATTTACCATTCTGCATAGTATTTGTTGACCCCTTAAGGTTGTCATCCAAACCATGATATTTAGCTAAAAGATTATAGCAACATTTCGTATTTGTGTTGCGGCTGTTCGGGTACAAGTAAATTGAGATTCACTCGGTAAATTTATTTTCATTTCAATATTTATCGATAAATTTCACGATTGCATATAAATTGAGTTGCGCCGATTCGATGCGTTTGTATAGGAGTAATATGAGATGCGAAGCGAATGCGCGCTGTCACCAGATATGGTAAGCTCATTGATCGCATCCAGTCAATAATTTCTTTATATGTAGACGCTCTCGCTGTTAACTTTCTTGCCGCGTTGCATTGCACTGCGCGATCTGAAGATGGCAATCGGCTGATAATATTTTTATAACTTACTTGTACGCAAAATGATAATCGTAAGAAACGCCGCTCATTTGCCGATAAATTCGCGCACGACGCGAATGGAAATTAATTAACCCCGTTGGGACACCATTTCTCACCGACGGATTTTCATCACCTTTTGAACTCACTGTTCAATCAAGTTAAACGTTAATTTCACGCTGGAGGCCGTTTACTGCCAACGTCGTCATCAGCAGGCGTTGTGTATATACGATCATTAGCGAACTGTGCGATGGACCTGTTTCTTCTTTTCACTTCGAAGTCGCTTCCTCATCGTTGAATATCATCTATTCTTTTTTGATTTGCACATTCGTCTTAGCTATTCATTTATTTTAGCATTTATCATTATTTCTGATTGGCGAGTTGAATGCATTTTCCATATTGAGCATTTTAATACGATAGTTATTTGCATATATCCTTAAACGACTCGAAAAATAACTTGGTACCGTTGATTTGTGTAAGCATTAGTTCTGGTTTTGCTTAACGTAATTAATATTTACTGATATAGTTTTGATAAAACTTTTCCAATTTCGAGGATGGTAACCGATTTCATTAACATTTAAATTCCACGTAAGTCATAAATCTTAAAATAGGCACAAGTAACTGCCTGCCTGTACTTGTTTAAATGAAATTATGTACTAACGTTAATTTTGAGTAGAGATATCTCTTCGCTCGCGCCATATGCGGCACATGAAACATTTCATGCGTGATATGGTTGCCTCCCGTGAAACATAATTTCGCGGCGGTCGTTTTCGCGCGCAAAGAATGATTTATTCTAATGATTATGTCTGCACTTTTATACATTGCGCATTCTGGCATTCTTCGGTTAATTACAGTTATAATGACACTGCGCCACAACGAGCTAGCTGCCTGCTTAATAACCAACCACTAGACGACGACGAAGAGATGCGACGAGGTGATCGCACGCGCGAAGTAACGAGAACACTCGTTGCTGCGCTTTTTCCACAAGCGGAAAAACTTAATGAAACCAAAGTATTTTAGTTGCTGTTTAAGAGCATAGAACTAAATGAATATGCAATTAAACAGTGCATTCGCGCGTTTTACGTTGCAAATGCGGCTAGACGGCGCGGGTAATTAAAAAAAGGTATGTTTAGTGAAAATAATAATATTTTGGAGTACACGCCAAATGAAGCGAATCGAAATACGCAAATAGAATTAATTGATTTGTACAATTAATAAATAAGCGCTAATCAAACGACGGGCCATCGCTTTCTGTTTACATTTTCGGCAGAGCGGTGGTAATACCGCAGATAGAATAACAAAATATTTATCAACGTGGAAAAAAAATATGCACTCGCGTTATCCGAATTTGTTTATATGCAGTTTGCAATGTGTAATTATTTTTAAACTAGATTGAAACTTAAAACGTTATAATATGGATAAACTTTTGCTTTCTTCATAACGATAGGTAAATCTTTGTTAATCGCGCGTTCGTTCTTATTTAAGCCTTGACTTTTTGATATGCAACTTTAAGATGCACTTTTTGCGCGTTGTAGAAAGCGATAACTACTTGAGCGAGTAAACTAATTGACTTGAAATCAATTATACATAAGCGAATTTGACTACGGGTTCTGTTTAAGTATAAATCATTGCGTTTTAGTGTTATAGCGATTGGAATAATTGCGAGTGTTTTTCAGAAATCTTGCCGTTTGATATGATACAGGAAAATTTTACGAGTGTCAAGTCGGTTAACAACTTGAATAATAACTCGCGCATGATTTGCATCTCGCGTGCGTGCGGCTGTAAGCAAATGCCGTTTAATTATATCAAATATTATTACAATATACGGAGTATTTGTTTCTTTTCGCAATTGCGTTTGCGGTTTGCTTTCTTTCGTTGGCTTCGTCGCACGGCCGATGTTGTCAACTTGTTTCGCGTATTTTTGCCTTCTCGCGGAATATTTTTCTCACATGGTGCGAGCGCGCGCGTACCTATCCGGCAAACATGCATGCATGTTATGTACTTAGATAGTCGCAAACGTATCGCCGTTGAGGTATAATTAATAATGCGACTTCAAGGCGGTTTGCTATGCGAGAGATCGTTTCCTTCTTTTCTTATTTCGCGCTCGAGCCCGTGTTGGCTCTATAATGTTGTTGTATCAATTCATTCACAGTGCGGTGTGTGCGCGTATCTGTACTTGCTGTATGCGAGTGTATAGCAGTCGTTGACGTTGTCGCACATATCGTGGGCAGCAGGCTATCAGAACCGTTCGCAAAAGATTGTAATGGTCAGGAATATATCTGCGCGCGGCAGGCCCGTCCCCATCCGTGCGAATAGCATTATATAATTGTGCGCTGACATTTAAGGTAAATACAACTCTGTGGCACGTTGGTACAACAACTGTTATAGCGAAATGAAAAATATTTGCACACGCAACCACCGCAAACTTGTCTTCTGTCGCGCCGCCGATCGTAACATACACACATTATACGCATTCTAATGCGGTAAAAGTCAACTAGCAAAGGCGCGCAGGAGAGGATTTCTTTTGCAACTTTGCGTAAAATTCCATATTGATTGAGCATCGAAAGCCACGTTTTCGCTATGCCTTTCCGAAGCCACCGGTAATCAGGTGGCCATCATAATCGGGTCATATTCATTGACGTCAGACGAATTAACACGCGCGGTCTGCATGCATGCGGTGCGCGCCCGGTGAGTGTATCGACTCGTTGTAACATTTAATTCGAGTGTTTGCACATCCGCATCCAATGTTGTATTTCAAACCACATATTTACTTACCGCCGAGGCTGAAAGGTGCTCGCAAAATGTTCGTGCTTCGTGCATACGCAGATATATGTATGTGTTTGATTTAACAAACATTGTTAGCGCGTTGAAGCGCTTCTATTTGTTTGCATTCGGTGCTATTTTAAGCAACGCCTGTCTGCATCGCAAACATGACTCTAATTGTTGGCACCGGTCACTGAATGCTTGACATTCAAGCATGCAAATTGTGGGCTATGCTCTGCTCCCAGTTAAACTGGATTTTTGCAACATATAAATGTAGAGGTTGAAATTATTTAGGCGCCACTACCTTACGGTAGACTTTCATCGCACTTAATTATAGATAATGAATCTCTTCCGGCTAAGGATAATAGATAATGTGTAAATTTAGATAGTACATTGCTAGCAAAATATGCGCAATAATTTTGAACGAGACGACTTGAATTATTTATTAGAGATCATTCGAGTGGGAAGTACCATTCAGACGGTATTTACACAGACTGAAAATCCTTGTCGTTTATTTTCCCCATCGCGAACTACTATGCTAGTTTATATTTACATTACTCAAGCAATTTCATAAAATATCAGCAAATATAATTGATATATTTAGAATTCAGTTATTACGTAATATTTAAAGTGTTAATAATAATTCAATGACGTGAGCATCAACCCAAATTATGAGATAAATGCCAGGACATGTTATAAAAGAATTTGAATCCGAATATTTCTGTACGAATTTGTAAAATTATCTAATTGCTAATGAGATAGCAAAGCAGCAGTTGTTCTACATCATTTGGTACTTTTCCACAAGCTCAGAATTGTATCGTTGATCATATGCAAATAGGCTGAAGTTGCATATAAACTTGTCGGCGTATTTTGTTCGGTTGGATCTAGCATCGTACATAGCTCGATGAACATAAATACTGATAACGCCCTCGTTAGTGGAGATCGTGATCAATGCGTGATCAACGCTTCTTTCCCTTGCTCTAGCATTAATAGTAATAATGCGATTAATCGATCATTGTATATTATATACGCGTCGCGAAGTGCGACCAGCTAGTTAGTTGCGTTTGCCAGTTATTAATTTTTGTTGTTTTTTCTAGAGATTACAATTATTTGGAGAAATACCTCACTCACCGCTGTTCTATGGTAGCCAGACGCGCAAAATTAACTAGGTGCGTAGCTTCTGATACGAGTTACAAGGTAAGCCTTGTTGCGTCGCGTTATTTTTGCATGTTTGCGAGTTATTAATTTGTTGTATTTTTTAGGAATTTCAATCTTTGAAGAAATACCACCCCCACCGCCGTTTTATGGCAGCCAGACGCGCAAAATTAACTAGGTGCGTAGCTTCTAATTCACGTTACGAGATAAGCCTTGTCTCGTCGTGTAATTTTTGCGCGTTTGCAAGTCATTAATTTTTTGTATTTTCTAGGAATTTCAATCTTTGGAGAAATGCCGCCCTCGCCGCCGTTCTATGGTAGTCAGACGCGCAAAATTAACTAGGTGCGTAGCTTCTGATACGAGTTACAAGATAAGCCTTGTTGCGTCGCGTTATTTTTGCACGTTTGCGAGTTATTAATTTGTTGTATTTTCTAGGAATTTCAATCTTTGAAGAAATACCACCCCCACCGCCGTTTTATGGCAGCCAGACGCGCAAAATTAACTAGGTGCGTAGCTTCTAATTCACGTTACGATATAAGCCTTGTTTCGTCGTGTAATTTTTGCGCGTTTGCAAGTTATTAATTTTTTATATTTTCTAGGAATTTCAATCTTTGGAGAAATGCCGCCCTCGCCGCCGTTCTATGGTAGTCAGACGCGCAAAATTAACTAGGTGCGTAGCTTCTGATACGAGTTACAAGGTAAGCCTTGTTGCGTCGCGTTATCTTTGCACGTTTGTGAGTTATTAATATGTTGTATTTTTTAGGAATTTCAATCCTTGAAGAAATACCACCCTCACCTCCATTTTATGGCAGCCAGACGCGCAAAATTAAACGTGCGTAACTCATGACACGATTAACAAAGTATGTTTTTTTTTTTGCTTCGTATTATCTTTGTGCTTTAGTAATTTTTGTTGTATTTTTTAGGGATTACAATTTGTGAATAAATTCCGTCTTCACCGCCATTCGATGGGTGCTATATTCTCGAACTTATGATACAATATTAAATATTATCTGATCGTCTTATCTTTGGCCAGTTATTATCGTGTGCGAGTTATTAATTTTATACTTTTAATTATAAATAGCTAATAACTAATCCGGTGGTTGAAATTATGGCTGATGTTAAATAAATAATAATTAAGTAGCGATATTGGCTATCCATAAATTGAATAGCATGTCAGCATTACGGAAGGAGAGCGCTAATGGTGAAGTAGGGGTAGCGACGCCAGCAGAAGCCTACTCCCCTATTATGCTTAAATAAAACGCGTGGCCTTTTTGCGGAATGCACCTCTTAAAAGTAGGGGAATCAAAGTATATTTGGTTGCATACTTCCTTATTTTACGAAGTAACGCAATCGACTCTTATTTTGTTCAAATATACTCACCCACTTTTCAGAAAATAACAATTATTATTTTCAACATCATTTCCAGACATCCTTTTTTCTATTTCCTCTGAAAAATGTCTGATTTTTATCTAGATAAAAATGCATTGACACATTGACCCAATATTATTTTCATTTATTTAATTTTGTAGTCATATTTATTTATGGTGTGGTTTCTTCTTCTTCAAAGTTGTGCCAAATATGATGAACAGTTATTATGGAACTGAAATATGCGAAGATCGCACATAGCACAACTCCGCCAATTAGCGTAGAGTTACTGCCAGCCGCACAAGTGTTACCCTGTTCAATGCATTGGGGTTCAGGTGTCAAGCTAAACATATCAATATCCTTTGGATAAGGGAATACTATTCGGCAGACTTGTTTGGTCTTCGGAGCTCCCGACTTCTTTTTTTTGGCTTTCTTTGCCATATTCCGTGTTCCGCTGACGACTTGAACCGCCAACTGCTTGAAATTCATCTTAAAACTCTAAGAATTTGGAATCACATCAGTAAGAAATGATGTGTGATGATGACGGTGACTTAATCATAAAAAAAGTTGACGTTATTATTAGCTACTGTTTTCATGGCTGGTGCTATCTCATAAGTCATTCTGGTAACGTCAGTTGAAGTTTGCAAATACATTCCAAAGTGAATTTTACCTTGCAACTCCTGTGATAAAGTGCGTAATGGCTCTACCGTTTTCACGCCAGTCTTTTGATCAATACATATCATCTGACATCGTGTACAAACACCCTGCACATTAAATTTAACAGTTGAAATGACCAAATCATGAAAACTGTTTTCCACAAATGGCTCCCCAAAATCAATAACTAAATTAGGGCGAAATCGTGCAATAGAATCCGATAATTCTTCGCGTCTTTCACTCTCAGGTATTCGATTCCTTAGCCATTCCACACTTGCTTTATTCACGAGCAAATATTGCGCCTTATTCGCGAGTGACAATTGCACGCTGTCCTTTACAGTACGCTCAAATTGTCGCACAAGTCTTAAACCGTCTTGGCATAAGACCATGTCTAACCAGTGAGCCACCTCATCTCCGCAATCCCAGCCTTGGATTTTATCACCGCAGACTTTACTGTGGCATTGATAACTCTTAGAGTCCATTTCCAAGTCTACCGACACGCTATCAAATCCTTCAAACGTTAATTTCAATTGCCGATCTTCGCGATTAATGATTGGGTTTATAAGGCACATCTTTGTTTCGTGTTTCTGTGTTAAACACGTCCCATTTCTATTCATGATCATCCAGAGACGATCATATTGCAATCCAGTACCCATTAATTTCCATGGACAAGTAATTTCGTATGCACCACATGATTTAATGGGATAAATAAATATATTCTCCAATAACCCATAAACCGCCTGACCTTTTGAGTTATTGTTTTCCACATCCAAATTAATAGTATCTTTTGCAGAAAGACAACTTAAATCGTGCTCAATAAAGCATTCACGAATCAGTTTTAAAAATATTTGCGCATCGTGAATAGATGACATGTATCCGAAAGATATTCGAACAGATCCAGTTGGTTTTCCATCAATTAAATCTCGTTGGTCTCCGCACACATGTCCCATCTAAAAAATCCAAACATTTAATTTTAAATTATTCAACAAGTCACTAATTACCTCGTAATAATATTTGACTTCGTCGCATGTAATATTTAAATGCCTCTGACATGCTCCAGGGTTACAGAAGCAGCCTGTACGTAAGCTGATATTGTACAAATTAGCCATGTGCATAATCTTAAAATAGATGAAAATGTTAATGTTTACTATCAAACCATATCGCTAATCAATACCTGGGAAAAGCCAATATAATTTCCATCTGCGCGCAGAATGTTAAAATTTACTATTCCTCCCTGTTGGTCAACATTCGAGTAATCCCCATCGTGATATAAAATGCAAACAGGTGCATTATTGGCGTGCATATAACTCTTGAGCTGCATATAAACATATCGGCCTAAATGATAAACATGTTTGCTCACTATTTGCATACTTAATTTGCATCGGATTAGCGTTGCAAAGCCATGTTTCAGCGCTGCTATCGACAGAAATGGAATTGTACCATCCTCAAATCTAAAATTTATTACAGTAGATTAGAATAAGATAATCATTGATTTGCAAACTCACTTTTCATGTAAACTTTCTCTGTGAATTACGTCTGATTGACTTGCCAGTGCCATATAGACAGTTCCTCCGCCAAAATATTTCTTCTTAAGTAATGCTCCGCTTGTATTCTTAATTAACAGTGCACCCAATCCCGTTGGATATCCAAATATTTTATAAAACGACATGCATACAAAATCCGGCTGGTATTTAGATAAATCCAATTGATTTGTTGCAACAAAACTTGCAGCGTCAAGCATGCAAAATGATTTCCCAAGTGCGTTGAGTGGATCTCGATTTAGATAGTTTCTATGCACTTTATCAATCCAATTCAGGGGGTATTTAAACCCAGAGAAATTGCACTGCGCTGGGTAGACAAATAAATTATGAGCATCTGCTCTTTCATCTCCAATGCTTTCCTCGATTTCCTCGTGTTCGAAAATGGCAAATGCTTCTCTATTTGCGAGGGACTTGTACTCTGGCGCATATTCCCGCATGCCCAAAACAGACGTGTGATTCTCTTCCAAATAGAACAGCCGCCCTCCATTATTGTAGTCGAAGGTCTCTGCTACCAATTTCAGTGCACTTGTTGCACCTGAAGTGAAAACAACTGAGTAATCATTCGGAGTTGTACGGAAAAAATCTAAAATTCTAAATTCTAGATAAGTAAAAGGCCGTACATATACCAATTTGATTCCTAATTACTGATATCGGACTGCATCAATCAAATCTTCGGTCACTTTGCTCACAGTGCTCTTCGAATGTGGATTCGCAAACAGATTGGCCACAAGATGCTCATGGATATTCTTAATTTGTTGTTGCGAGTACAATGTCGCGCCAGCATGATCCAAGTACGTTTTACCTTGAAAATAAATGATACTTTTACAAAAATTCACGTAGTAATTGCTTAAAAACTAATTTACGAAATATTATTAACATTGCTTACTTGTTTCGCTGATAATATAATCACCAGCAGTTTACTTACATGACGTGCAGATAACAAGGCGCACTTTAATTATTTCTGTATTACATAAAATAGTTTTATTTAAAAAAAATTACCGAATAAGAACGCGAATCTCGAAGTATCTGCACGTCATACGTATAAAATGCCCTCTTACTTAAGAAAGTAGCTCACTTGCCGCTTAAAAAGATGCTTAATCTAAAGCGCTCACCTTTGATTATATCTCCAAATTCTTTCGCTATAAATTCTTCGATTTCCTGCGTATAAATCGTGGCAAATTCTTCAGCTGACATTACTTCAAATATATGCGAAACTAGTAGTTGAGTCGAATACGCAAGTACATACAATTAACTTAATTTATGTGAAATCAATGTCTCGCGCGCGTTTTGTTTCGTGCGGAATGAAGGCATGTGCGCAACTGGAAAATGGCTTGCTTTGAAATGCGGGGATACCACACGCGGCTGCCAGCCCATGAACCAATCAGTTAGCGTTATCAAAGCGCGATAGCAATTATGCGTCTATTAACTGTTTATAATTCACGCTGTTTGCCGGTCGTAGATGTCGAGATGTTACTCGATATCTGAGCTGCGCTATCACTGTACGTAAAGACAAATAGTGAAGCAAGTTGAACAACAAAAGCGCACATCGCACAATATTTGTTTGTGCGAGAAAATAAAAACTTGTTGTGGAAAACAATTTACGTTTGCGTTATTTCGATTCATTCAAGGTGAAAGTACAAGCCGCAAATATAATGTATATAATGTGGTATTTGCGATTATTAAAATACTATCCATGCTCATTACTTTTTCCCTGTCCTCTAAACACGCAAGTGCATATAAATAAATTATATACAAATGTACATAAAGCACAACCGAAAACGTATAAAATTCGTAAATAAAAATTCATTGTATGAATGAAAGTGCAAAATGTAAATGACCCCATATTTTATACTCTACAAATATTACTTTTGACTACTGTAGCTATTTTGTTTAATTCAATAGCATTTTATTAAAAGTATATTATTGGCAAGTACAATTTAGATGTGAAAATACAGTACAGTACAAGAGTATAAAGAGTTTGTTTTAAGCTAATTTTTTACGTTATATATAATTTCTTCAAATATGTATATATAATATATTTATATATCTTATAATTTTGCATTTTCATCAATATTACTCTTATATATTTTTTCGTGTTACGGTTTAGTCAAATAAGTATGTATAATCAATTATCTTTCACAATTTTGTGTGTGCTTCATTGCAATCGCTTACCCTCTTTCAATTCATTTGTTTTCAACACATTTGCGCATTTTCATTAATAATATTGTGAGTCTGTTTGCTGTTATTAATATTGATTGCAGAGAATACTTATATATCATTCTAAACTTATCTGCTGATTTAACGCCTTGATTTCTTGCCAAAGCAGATTATTCAAAGCATTTTCTTTATGTTGAGTAATTTTACGCATCTTGAAACTCCTATCTATCTCATTATTGCGATAGGTATAATGCAAACCACTACGTATTTATATCATTAGAAGAGTATGTCTAGAAAATTTCCGTAGAAATGCCGTTGCATTTTGAATTTCGTCATCAATAATCATGATTATTGATCGGTAGCAATTAATCACACGCCAGTGAGTGAGAGATACAAATTGAGAAAATCCAAAGTTATAAATTCAAGTACAATACGCAAGAAGTCGAAGAAGAAGAAGAATTATATAATACACTTTGAGAGTATTCAGAAGTAAGTACTATTTGCTTAATAAATATGCACACTCAATAATAAGAACGTTTGATGTGTCTCTGTATCTTGTTGCATCAATTATTGTGAATCATTGTATATATTAAAAGTGCGCTTTTCTATTCGAACATCTTATTAGTAATAATGCGACCAATTTCAATCATCCAAAATCACCAGCATTTCCTTTGCAACCATTGGAAAATCCATGCTCAAAACTCACAATACGAAATGTGCCAAGTATTCATAGTGTCAAAAAGTGTTGAAAAATATCATATTTAAAGAGCTGGCGCATCATTGTAATTTGCAATTATACACACGTACACACACGCCAAGCAATAGTTAGATAGAGAAAAAGGGACGACGACGACCGACAAACATGTACTTGTGATACGTGTGATATCTTTAGTTGAATACAAACTACACCTAACAAACATTGTTCACTTTATAATACTTAATCATTATTAATTAGTAATTAATTAGTTGGATTAGCGCGTGAGTAGAATAATTATATAGTGTGCTTGCTTGTCGGCGTTCATAAAATATGTGTGCGCGGGCGCCAATCTTTAAAACGTTTTCTGAACAACGAGGAGCAAATCTGCCAAGGATGCCGCCGAGCCGTGCGCGTCTTTGACAATATGAATCTCGTTCACGTGTCCTCAATTTTCAACATGAGTTTCCCGTCTAAATACGCAAGATGTAAAAAGTTTTCCCATTACTTTCTACAGCTCGATTAGACCTCACTCTTCAACTCCATCCGTATTTTGTTTATATATTCGCTCTCCAAGCAAACAAAGACACACATCGCTAGTAAATTGGTCGCAATTCTGCGTATTTGTGTTATTTTAAATATTTCAATCAATGTGCATCATCAAATTGTGTTGTACTCTGTGTGTTCGTGTGTGTGTGTAGAGTTTGAACTGTTTATACTGTACTAATTAATATTATAATTAAAACGTGTAATTACAAAAATTGAATTGTATGTTTGCTATTTGTTATGTTGGAATATAATTTAAATTCAATCGTAAATTATTGATTATTTAATTAATAATCTCGTGCGCGTTTTTCCTATTCATCCGCATCATCATCACCATTTTATATATGTACTTGTTTTTTAATAATCGCTTGTTCTTAGATTTATAAATTACTCTGTTTTTTATTTATAGGGCGCGCAACGCGTTTTGTTTATATCGATATAGTTTATCTATAATATATTTTTGTTCTTTATATTATATGTAGTAAGTACTTACAATATTTGGTAGTATCACAAAATATTCCCAGTATTTTTTGAACCACCAAACAAACGCATCATTCAAATGAATCGCATGTATGTTCTCTAAATGCTTCGAAATTATCACCTAATAACCATTGTGATCATGTAGTTGTACAAGTATGTGTTTGTTGCTTTTCTCGTTTGTTAACAATGACGTAAAGAAAAAACGCTGCGCAAACTTGAGAGTGAAAAAGTTTAGTTGCAAGCCACTAATTGAAATGAAAAATGGAAAATTGTCTGATTGTTTGAATAACTCGATACGAAGAAAGTGAGTTAGAGATTTTAGTTTGTTATACGTGTTTGCTATCGAATATAATACGTCAAGTTTGGAAATCAGCTACAAATTGAAAAACTCGCTACGGACAAACAACTCACTCGCTCGTCACGCGCAATTTGTTTAAACAACAAACTCTCTACCCTCTACAAGCCCCTAACGCTGCTTTTGTATGTTTAATATTACAACTGCTTCAAATAGATTAATCTCATTAAGTTAATTGAATAAACTCGCGTTAATTTATTATTTAAACTTGATTATCATTTATCGTAGTATCGGTTACTTGTTTTTTTTTGAGTTATCATTAAGTGCTACTGCTAAGCAAGTTTTAATTCGAAAATAAGTCGAGTCGATAATGAATTCCATGAACAGGAAACAGAAAACAATTATTAAACAATGCAACTACTTGGTTGATTGTAACTTCTTTCAATCTCTTATTTTGATACAATGAAACAACTACGTTTTTCGTCATCTATAACTTTGAAATGGCCAACTGAACGAGAGAGGTGAATGAATTCTTGATTGCTGAATGAGAGAATAATTTAACGCTGAGATAATTAGAATCAAGAGCAAAAGATTGGTGTGATGGTGGACAAATGTTGAAACCCTGGTCCCTGGCATCACTAAGATTAAGTTTTTTGTTGTTGTTGTGCTGTGTGTTATTTCGCTTCTTGGGATTAATTTACTTTTCTCTTTTGTGTTCGGGTCTGTTCTGTGTCTTTGTGCAACTTTCCCTTCGTTATATCATTTGTATTTTTGTTCGTTCCAATTAATTTGGACTTAATTCCGCATTCCTCATTAATCCACGCCTCGCTTTCGTTACAATTCATTGTGTAATAATATAAGAGATAGCAATTTTAATGAAAAAAGTCAAGCTTTTTGTTTTTCTCCCACCGTTTCGAATACAGCTCATTCTCTATATCAATACGTTATGAGTTTTATATTAGTGCGCCGAGTAAATACTTCTTCATGCGCTTGCTTATCATAGGTATAAGTTAGTTAGTTGAGAGAACTCTTTTTTTTTCCTATAATGATTATTAATTTGTGTGTGTATATGAAGTACTCTTATAAGTAACGCTTTGTTTGAAGCTATTATTTTTATATATATCATCATTACGCTTGCCATTCAAAGTAGCTGCTTTTTGTTGTTGTTATTGCAGTCATAGCGCTATTGTTGTTGTTGCTGTTTGCAGTGTTACTTTTGAATTTCGACAGTGACACTCTCGAGCATCGGAGTCGTCACCGACGAGTTGCCCTCCTTGCCGCCGGGCGGTGGACTCTTGTTGGACGTCGTGCCCGAGGCGTTGCTGCTGCCTCGCGAGCCGCGTCGCGAACCTAGAAACAAACGCCCTAATACCCGGGAGGGACGACGGAGAAGAAAAAAACAGCGCATAATAATGCGTTTGCTCACTGTGCATTCAAAGAGTACGACTAACCATCAAAGAGAGAGAAATTGAAAATAATGTGCTGTTACCAAGATGAAATCAAATTGACTAGAACGAAATCATAAAATAAACTGATCAAAAGTTAGTCACTTTTGATGGGGGGGAGCAAAAATCAGAAATAAAAGGGACGAAATCGTCACTGGTGCAAATTTTGTGTGGAGAAAAAGCCAAAGCGCATTTTGCAAAGAGCAAAGGGGGTGAGTGCCGAGAAGAAATCGGGACAGGCGGAATGGTGCACACGTATGCCTATTACCTGGCGAATTTGGCGAGTGTGGACGAAGAGATGCCATGCTTGGTTGGCGCGATGGACCACGAACACTCCCGCGGGAGCCGCGCCGTTCGTGCAGCAGTTTGCTGTCCCGTAAAAGGGATACGTTCATCAGGCGCGGATTCGGCGTGTTGAAGATGGTGCGGTTTTCACGCCATCGAGCTCTGCAACAGCAAACCGCATATACTCAAACGCATCCAACAACAACATTTATTCTCATTTCACATCGCTGAATGCGGACAATTATGAAATTAAAGACATAAACGAGAGCAGTGAAAAGGGCTTGAAATTGTGCCAGTGACACGATGATATTAAATTCCAGCTGGATGAGAGAATATTAATTAATGAAATAATTAAAGGATGAGCACAGCAAAACGATTCAAAACACGCGAATACGTAATTACATTTCGCACTCGAATAAATCATTGGGAAATCAATTAATAAATCATCCGATTGCGTATGCAACATTAATTCAAATCTAATAAATCCTTAACCGCTTCGAAATAACGCGATTTAAAGATATTTCACTCGTCGAAACGCAAATAGTATAGCCGAATTGAAATCGGCAATGCAATCGACCGCTAGCCAAATCCAAAAGCGAGTGCGCAGCTAATGCGCGTTAATGATTCCTCCATCTGCTATTGTGCAAGTCAATTAGTGAGTGCGCTCTTCCAACAGAATCCCTGAATGCCCAACCGCATTCCAACAACCCCGATTTGCATTTCTGCACACAGCTAGACCAATCAATTCGCCATTTTATGTTGTTCTCAACTAATGCAAAACAAATCAATAAGTTTTTACTCAACCCATTAAGAATGAATAATAGCCTCGTCTTAGTTCAAATCATAAACACCGCAAGTTGAAATTGCAAATTAATATTTCAATTGTTGCACATCTTGCTACATAGTCAAACTAGTTTGAATATGGGGAATGCAATAACCCATGAATTATAAAACAAATATTAAATTCTCTCTTTCGCGGTGAGCTGAAAGTCGATGAAAATGTTCTAAAGTTTTATCGACTTCTGCGCAGCAGTAAAGCGACTCCTCAAATATATTCTCAAGTTTCAACTCGATATTTGATGGCTGCAATTACCCTCAAACCAAAAACCATTTGCTTCCCCGTATCTCCCATTTATACAATGCGACTAGCTCGAATCTACAGCCACATTGTTTTCTCCATATCGCGTAATAATACTTGACCGCAATTGCAATTGCTTTTGCAAGTATTAATTGCTTACATTATTGTTGTATTTCTATATGAACTCTAAATACATAGCCCTCCCAATGAAACTAACCCGGAAATAAACTATATTTCGAAATCCCCCTCTTTATTTTTGTTGTTTCATTTCACGCTTCATTCGCATGTATAAAATCTATAAAAAGTTTCTTCGTGATAAATCATACATTTTATATTATTTCGAGCGTCACTAGGCACCGTTCATTAAAATAATGATGAGCGCAAAATATCAAACGAGTATGATTTCAGAATTTCAAGCCCCCATTAAAAATATTAACACAAATGAGAATTGCGCGTCAAGTTGCCTAGAGCTTAAGCGCGTTAAAACTAAACAAGCGAGCATAAAACACAGCGCTGGAAAATTCTTTGTCGTCTCGTATATAATAATAAAATTCCGAAGGAAATTTATGCGCTTGGTGAAACGAAACGCAACCGTTGTTCAGGCGAAACTGTAGGGAAAATATGAGCGAAATAATCGAGTGCGTGACGCTAATACTTATAATGATAAAGTTCACTCACTACTACTGTGCACGCTGCAGCTTTGCATATTTCACAATTGCACGATTTCGCCACAATAATATAATAATAATAATAATAATAATAATAACAACTTCAAGTCCCGTTTTTCGGTAGCAATCTATGCGCTATGAATATATTTAACGCCATCGCAAAATAAGAATGTATTAAATGTTATGGTAGCGATTTCAAAAGCTTTTTCAGTGAATAAACTAGTTACTCACTCAATATTTTATATATTAAAATGCAGCTCGCAGCAATAACTCAACCATTTGTCGATAAAATCAAATTAGAACAGATTAAACGCAATAAAGCCCGCGCGCTCGTAAAGGGCGCATAATGCGCAAGCAACACTTTTATGATCCTTCATTCTCTTCGATGCCTACTCCTTCGCAATCATTTCCGCCTTATATGCCATGCGGCGCTTGTTTGCAAGACAACTAAAATATATGCGTATATTGCGTAACAGTTCACACTCCGCCTCGTTAATAAATGTTGTCAGTATTTGCCAATATAGATTGATGAACGAATTCCAAGTGCGTGTTTTGTTATTGACAATAAACTCAATTTATAGGGCGCATCATCGTCTTATTTATATAGCAGTTTAGCTTCACTTCGAACGCAACGTTATTTCGTTTTATGAGAAACGCTAATAAATCTATTACGAATAGATAGATGTTCGCGAAGAAAATATGGGAAAATAGAAAAAGTACTCACCGGCTAAAGAGTCTCAGCACAACACAGATGGTGATAAACATCAAAAACATTGCAACCAGTATACCAATCATCGCAGGATCCACGTACTTCTCCGGATGAGATTCGTTCTTGATTGCTACAACAGAAATTCAAGAAATTATTAACAATATAAAAACCCTCAGTCCTCGCCTAAAGTTAAAAAACTGTTTAAAACCGTTATGCCTTGAAGACATTGAAGAAATAACTTCAATTTTTCAATTAAAGTTTAAAATTTCATTAAATTCTTTCATCAACCATGTTTCCCTGAGTGGGATAACACTCTTAAAATGTTCACTCCTCACATTCATCCCCGAGCATCAGAAAATGTGTGTATGAAAATTTAAATTTGCTTATTAGACTTACAAATGCACTCCTGCGTCCCATCCGGTTTGGTAACTGCCAGCTTCTCGAAGAGGCAGACGCAGAGACCATCCCGGCAATCCGTCTGTGGCGTTTCCGCCTCGCATTGTTCGTTGAAAATGCATGTTTCATTTACTTTAGCTCCTGGAACAAAATAAACAAGTTTGATAAAAATTGAAAGTCTTTTAAAACAAACACACAACAACAACGTATTTCCTAACGTAGTCCGCTGAGAAATTGCGACATAATATCAATAGTCTATAATCACACCTGTGAAAAGTTGAAAACAAGAAAAACAAGCGCAGCATGAAGAAGAAAAACCATAGCGAAATAGGCAAACATCGGTGGAATTCATTAAAAACTTTTATTGGCTGAAATCGCACGCTGGGAAAATGTCTTCCTTGTCAGCCATATCAGCGCCCCGTTGCTATTTTCCGGTTCATGTTTACGTTGCGCCTTCGAATGCATTAGTCCAAAAAGTCCAAGAAACGCAAGTAACTTCTTCGAAAGCAGATACGGAATGAATTTGCAAGCACCGAAAATTTCATGCGCTTCACTTCAACTTTTTGCTCGTTTCGTTGGAGTCAAAGAGGGAGCTTAAATACATGATTTTCTTGCATTTGATCATTTCCAGCATTTTGCCAATTAAGTAAATCTAATATTTAAAATGATTTCTTATCAAATTAAATACATTTTAATTATGCATCTCGTTCCTGCGCCAGTTATTTAATGTTGCTTAAATTTAATCGTGATCAAATGCCACCTCATAATAATTTATGCGTTTTTAATTTAATTTAATTTAATTTACTGTGCTGAATAAACTTGCACATAGCATATACATAATATAAAGTACGCGTAGCTGGAATTGAGGTCGAAATACAATTTGTTTCCTACTTCAGTTGTGTGCACTTTTGTGTTATTTTCCTGTTGTTATTTGCCACCCGCTCGCTCTTTTCAGCGATATTCCCGTTGTTGTATTTTTATTTTCTTATTTACTGAACTACACAACGCATTGCATTGTTTGCCATGAACAAGAAATATACGCAATAAATTTAACGCTTGACAACATGCATTTTATGTTAGTTTAGTTTTTGTCAAAATGTTGTAATATATTCCTACAATGTTTTTATTCTTTGCTGCTCGTTTAGAGCAGGAAATGAATTTTCCAACGACTTCTAAACTTCGGAAAAGTATCACATTAAAATTTTGATATGAACATAAATTAATCTTCATTGATCGCGCAAGAAAAAATCAATTTAATGTGATAATAACTCTTCGTTTATTAAGTTACTCCTTTTTATCGTCTTCTAATTGAGCATTAGGACTAATCGACTAGGAGCAAACCCGGGTAATTTTTTTGCATTTAGAATCTCGTATATTTTCATTAGTGTGCCTTATACTTTTAATTTTAAAATTAAAAGGTTTTAGACAGAAGAAAATTATACTGCAAAAAGATGCATAAAAACGTAAAAACTTTTTTACAGCATACGATCCAATTTCCTTACTATTGTTATCCTGCTTGCATATAGTATGCCTCGCCATACTGTACGTAATTATACAAAGATTCCCCAAACGCGCTCTTTGTGTGTGAGCTTTGAGAGCATAAATTTTGTAATGCACTTTCTCATTCCTCCATCGCCGCCACCGCCACCGCTGCCGCCGCAAAGGTTAGCACATTTAATTTTAAGCCGCCTTTCAACATATTTCGTTATTCTACCATCTCCATGCGCCGGCAGCACAGCGCGCATACGCGTTTTGCTTTTACTTTAGCTTCTTTCCTAATGCCCCTGCTGTCTGCATACACGCATAAGGGCACAAGTTGCAACCGCCGACTTTCAGGCTTTACCCTACTAAAATATGCATGCAACCCAACAAACATTTCATACCTGTCTGCCTGCCTGCCCGCCATTCGTTTTACTTGTTTTGCGCGCTCGAACAGTTTTCGCCGTAGCGCCGCCAAAAACGAATAAGGAGAAATAAGGAAGCAAATGTAAAAAAATAAACGAAGAGTAAGCGAAAAGCGTTTGCTCAATAATCGCACAAAAGGCTTTATCTCCTGCGAGTTGTGCGCGCGAGGAAAAAGGACGAACGCGTAAAGAATGAGGGGGAAATCCTTTTGAACGTGAAACCTATGAATGATTCATCGTCATAAAACTAATAGTAAACGTCGGTGAGTAACGCAACCATATGTACATACAATAACGATTTCAATTTCTTCGCGACGTTTGCAACTAAATGTTTGTTTGTTTAATCGAAAACTTATTCTTCGTGTTAGATTTCATGATTGCAAGTGCGTGTTTGTGATTTTTTTTCCTTTTTGGGAAATATGAATCAATTACTCCATGAATTTTCGACAAAATGCAAATAATCGCATGTGGCACGATAAATAATTCCAGCAATCCTGATAGGTGTTTAAAATATTTCTAGGGATAAAATGGGAGTGTTTAACCCAGTTTGCAGTTAAAAATCAATTACCTAATGTGATAATAAAAACCGGAAAGCCTGCGCATGTGTCTAACGATCGCATAATTAAATAAATAATGCAATTATCAATGACTACTCACGTTTTCCGCATTTGTCAATGTGATTCGTAATGGGCGTTTCATCCTGGCACTGGCAACCCTTCGCTTTATCGCAAACGGCACCCTCGAAGCATTCGCTTGTCAGATTGCATTTATCGCCGTGCAGCTTGAATTTAATATCTGTAACAAAGAAACACAAATTATTCATTAATATTACACAAAAAAACAAAAGTCCAGAAAAGAAACATTCAATTTTATGGGGGGGAAAAGTGTAATACGTGTGCGTTTTATTTCCACTTGCACTTTGTTTTATTTTATTTCATTCTCCTCTGCTTTATTAGAATTTCTTTTGGCTTTGTTGTCGCCCGTTTCCCTTTGAGGGCGGCACACTGCATTCTTGCAGGGTGTAAAAATAACGACATAATAAAGAAGAAATGTGGGGGTTCCTACTGCTATAAAAAGGGCTCAATAGGATACCGACGAGGACATGTGCTATAGTAAAAAATATAATATTAAACTAGAACAAAACCACCTAAAAATCTTTTTGTCCCAAAAAATAAAAATTACTAATTAATAATAAAAAATATTCCGGCATGAAAAGCATGACAACCTACTAGAAATATCCCTGAATAGCACTATTAAAATTTTTGAATTAATAGCACTACTAATTACGAAAATAAAATTTCCTGCATAAACTGAGCTAAAATTTCTATGAAAATACGCCAAGTTAATATAACTTTCAACTTTCCCGAGAACATAAAGTTTGCCTATTATTAAACATTATTTCGAATTAGATTTGCCCCTAAAATTCATTCAACTTTGACCTTAAAATACTAGAAAATTCGAAACTGCGTATAAAATGTGCGAACAAGCGAAAAAGGCAAACTGAAAAAGATCACAAATTATGTGAAACTATCGCCAATCTTGCCATACATATCCTGGCTTCTTCCTTCTTATGTTTTTCTAGGCGTACAACGTACGAGGAAAAAAAACGACTAAAGAATAACCGAGCAACATGGCTTGGCTGAGTGCCCACCGCAGTACCACCATCAGCATTGCCGTCGCCGCCAACAACGACGCATTCGATCGATTTGCCATCCCACTGCGAACTCGCTAACTACTTACTACCCGTATACCCTTACCCTAGGTTAAATCCTACGATACATAATATGCCAAAGGCAAAACATGAAACCGACGAAAACAAACTCTTAATAGAATAAAAAAAATGCTAAAAGGGCGCTTTGATTGACTCTTCGACTTTATGACTGTACTTGACACATGTCAGGAAATGCTCGCGACTATTACTTGTAATACCCATATATTGATAAGGACACAAAGGACCTCGTAAAAAATGTGAATTATATTAAACGCTCATAGCTAGCCTCAGCTTAATGAATGATTAGTAAAATATTATATGTATTAATAGTACGATTCACGCATACCGTGAAAAAGAGATTAATTAATTGATAAATAAAAATACGTGTTGCCTTTTAGCATTTTAATGGGTGTATTAATTATATACCTAGTCGTGGTGTCCGGCGTACGTGTCATGTCATTACAAATAAAATGTAGAAAATGAGGCGTGTAAAGTGTTTGTATTAAGGGTGGGTTCTGTTTGTTAATGACTTTGTAAATAATCCATTAATTGATAGCTGTAGTTACACTAACCTTTGGAGTAAAGTCTAACAATAAATTACAAATAAAACGAAAGTAAAAAATGTGCGCAGTAATTAAAAGTATCTTTCTCTTTAAATAGAAATAAATGCTTTGAAGTTCGATCAACCCCAGATATTCGATTCATTTACCAAGAAATTGTATTGAATTTCCCTGTTTGTTTCACTTAACAAAGTCCAAATTGAATTTCTTTGCGTGAATCACTTTCTTGAATTGATTTACCCTCATTTTAATTGTTTATCTGCTTTTCTTCTCAAGCTACATCCCACGAATATTGAGTTATTTTCGTTGAATAACAAAAAATAAATAAATTAAATGACATGAAGCAGCAGCCAGAAAATTAATTATTTCTTAAAATCATTTACTTAATAATTAATACACCTCTTTACTTCTCAATATCATCCCCGCAAAGTCTTATTCATTTTCTCATTTCACTAGAAAATGATTGAAATCATAATAATTCTTCAACGTTATTACCTTGTCAATTAATTAATTTCTTAGAAAATCGAATACTCATCAAGTTCTCTTTCATTTGATTAAATTATTCCACGTCGCCGTTTCCCGTACACGCGCACGCCCTTGTCAAACTAATCTAATAATAACAATACGCGTGTAGAGCACAAGACGTTTTAGTACACAGCGTATGTGTATCAACTTGATGATCACGATAATGATGATGATGAAGCAGCAGCGCATTCAAGCAAATTGGATAAGACGCTGGCGGAATAAATAAATGAATTCAATCATGTGCGTGAAGAACATTTACGACCCTCGACAACAACCCATTGCGAGTCATACTCGCTCGTCGCTCATTTAATCTGCGAATGATTATTATTGTATGCCACAACTTGTTGATGAACCGCCACCGGCAAGTTACAGTACGACCAATTTCAAGAAGAGCTTCGCGCAATTAATCAACTATTCAATTTTAATTAAAATAGCAACACCGCGTCGTCAGCGTTCTAATTAAAAATGCCATTTGTCCCATGAATAATAATAAAATTTCCACGCAGCTAGGAAATAAAATCAAGGAAATAAAGTACATACAAATTTCACTTTCGCCATTACGAATTTAACGTGGGAGTGTAATTCGTGAACGGATGTGGCCACAAAAAGGGGGCTTACTTCCGATTTCGAAAGGCAAAGGATCCGACACCTAAATAAATAAAATTCGCCAATGAAATAAAACCGTGTAACGACGCAACGACCGAAATTTCCTTTAAGCCGCGAAAGCCGCTTTAATAAAAGGTCCAAAAGCAAAATTTGCGAAATTAATTTCGTCGCGAATAAAGATGATTTATATCCACACTACGTAATCAATTTATGAATATAGGCGGTAGGTATGTGGCATATATGCGTATTAAAATTGCCAGCCGATAGAGTCGTACATCATCGGTGGCCGGCTGAGCGCTAAGCACATTCGGAATTCCTGCTGTTTATGGATTATCACGAAAACTAATTAAGAAGTGAGTGCGCGTCGCATCGCATCGCATCGCATCGCACTGTTAACCAAACGAACGAAAAGCCTGCCCGAGTGAGTTATTAGCAACTAAGCCACTTTATTTGCAAGTGGCACACTCAAATTTCTCATATTCTGTGCTCTCCTCTCTTCATATTCTCATCCACCTACTTCTTTACACAACTCGTATTTGTATCCGTCGCCAGCAAGAAAGCCACTGCTACTGCTTTAACCGTAATTGAAATACCTGTACACCCGTTTCACTTACTTTTGCAATTTCAAAGCGTATCCCTTAATGCACTTGACTTCCAAGTCGAGAAAAATAAGACAAAAATGAAGATTATTCCAATATATGACGAATAAGCCGAGTCAGCTTTGCACGTCCAGAATGTAAAGTTAGAAAATAAGTTCGTTCGTTCGCGTTCGCTGATTTAGAGCGACTTTCCCTACTACGCTCCATCTTTTTCCAGACTATTGCCACCGCCAGCGCTTGCCTATTTCCGTCTTTTCGCGAGACGGGTTTCAGAACGGCTTCAGGGCGTTCATCCCTTACGTGTTGTTGCTCATAATTCCACCCCGAATCCCGGAAAACCGGGAGAACGCGAGCATTCCACAGAAAACGCTTAGTAATCCACCGCTGCGGGCTCTATCCGTGTTCACTCTTATCATCATTTCCATTCAGCACACCGCCACCGCCGCCCGCCTTTCACTCCTTCACCTGCTGCTTTTTGCGCTCGACTACGTAAATTGCCGATTTAATTATCTCTACCTCGATTATTATGATATTCTCGTACGCGCTCCACTATATACCCCACACTATATGCTTCCCACTTATTATCACGATACACGCTTTAAATATTTAATAACAAAAAACCTCACCCGCTGTCTGCGTCGAGAAATGAAATGGCATATCATATAAAGAGTTATTTGCTTGGAACATGAGTGAACAGCAGCAGCGCCCACGCAACTTGGGACTCCTAGTTTTGCAAAATTGCTCTCCAGACGACACTAGATTACCAGCCTGCACTACATTTGTTGCAGGTGGATGGAAATGCGAACCGAGCGTGTTTCCCCACGAAAACGACGAATTTCAGGAGTTACCACTACGCTTACATTGTCTGCGCGCTCCCTTTGAGTAGGCTAATAATATTTGGATCTTTCTACAACATCCTTTTCTTTCTCCCTCAACATTAAAGTGTATACCGCAAGCAAACGCAAAATAATTCTCCATTTCCCTAATATAATCCTTGAAACAAGCAATACCTAAACGAAAAACATTCTTTATCTCGTCTCTTATCTCGATTTAAAAATAAGCCCCAACTAATTCGTCTGTCGCGAATTTCACTCCCTTCCTAATCCTAAAATTGACTGCTCAAAAATAAATTCATGGCGCTAAAATCAAGAGAACTCTCAACCACGAATGAAATTCTTCCCGAATTAATTTCCGAGCCGTGCGCATAGAAATTTCAAAAATGTCGACATCGCTTGCATGTCATAACTATGACCTAGTTTTTCACATTTTCCTATAGTTGTACTCACACACTTCCTGCCAGCCGCCCCATGTTTATTACGAGCATGCATAAAACAAAGTGGAATATTTTGTTGTTGGTTGTATGGCCGTGTCCGTGTATACATTATCAGGGTTAGGGTGGTTGAAAAGCGAGAGCAAGTTACTGAATATAAATGGATCGTCGCGGTAACGGCGTGACGGCGGAGGCGGCAGAGGCAGAGGCAGCGGCATTGGTGACGGCCAACATGTTGAAGTGCTAATTAATATCTCATGCATTTCGCGAAGCATCCGATGATGATGACGACGGCCCGTACCACACGGTGCGGTTCGACGCGGCGAACGCTTTATGGCGTACGTTCCTACTGGATCGATTATGCACTTTGTATCATCCGCTAGCTTACTAGCTGACGGCCAATCTAGGCTAGATAACAATTTAACATATTCCGCTGCTGCCCACTCACGACTGACTGACTTTGCACACTTCACGTTGAATAAATCAATCGCCATGTTTAACAGCGCTGTAATTATTTAACAATGCTCAATATATCACTCGGAACGCAATTGTGACATTCATAACGAATTTTAATTAATATTGGTATAGCGCTCAAAACGATGATTGTGTATGCTAAACGCGACGAACTCTATTAGAATGTTAATTGCTTTGTTAAAAATTCATCAAGTCGCTATACTCATTTATTTTTAATCCTTTTGCGCATTTGCTTTCTTTCCTCCTTGCCGCATTGCTAGCCATTTGAGGCGAAACGTAATTAACATGCCTTAATCCCAGCAATTTTTTATGTGTTTACCATAAATCCCTCGTGCTCCCTGTTATTTATTTTTTTCTTGTTCGCGGAAAGCGTTACTTTGTCCACGTCTTGAGTTTCTGTCAAATTGTCAAATGGTGCAAAACAAATGATAATTAAGCAACCCCCTTCAGTGTACACACAAAAGTTGTATCTTTTGTCGTATTGTGCCCGGTCTTTTCTTCCTTTAGTATTCTGTTACAACCCTTAAAGTTTAGATCATGCAGCTCTGGGCGCGACAAACTTAGTCACTTCAAAGCAAAATGAGGACAACTTTGTCTTCCTGCTTCAACTTTGCGTGTAATCTATGAAAATCAAGGTGTAGGTAGTAGTTGAGTTTCGCTTGGCAATTAGTGAAACGTCTCTCTATTTTACTACTGCGGATTAACAGCGCTTGATTTAACGAGTGACTTCTAGTTTGTTGTAGATAAGATTTCTTGATGCTCCAAAGACGTAAGTACAATCGAGCAAAGAATTTAGAGAATGGCACAAATAAATAAAGGCACTCGACGTAGATAATCAGACTTAGGCGATCTTTGTTGAAGAAGAACAGAAATTGCTCATGGCAGATAGAAAATTACACAATTTCCTATCTTTGCAACGCGTTTCTCAAATTCTGTGTTGTCATTTGACATATTTGCCAAATTTAATATATTTTTCACTGACTCATGAAGTCACGCAAAACATCACATAATTAGCAATTACTTAAATCCGCCATAAATTAGTTTATAATGAAGATTCACTCACGATTTCATCCAACAGGAAACGCTAGATGATTGATCGTCAAAACTAAATGATGATGTGTCACACGACACAATAATTAATCATGTTAAAAATGCCAATCATTGCACCGAAGACAAATTGTCTGAATTTAATCATCGATTTCCCCTCAACTGACAAACCAACCGCAAATAATTCTTGCGATTCTCCATCCTAATACCCGTTTGAAATTGATTGACCAATAAAATAAATGGATTGCAATCCGATTTCACAAGCAAAACTACGTTCTCTTTTTACAACAAAATGCGCTCTACTGCAATTAAAACTAGATAGAATTTTCGCAGTTTCAAACTAATCTAGGCATTAGTTAGCACTCGTATGCAAGCTTTACATTTCATTTATGTTTAAACAGCGCGCTAATTGCGACTAAGTCGGCTCAAATGCACGAACAACAAGCAAGTGGTAATAATCTCCAAGGCAAATTTGCACCCTTGTGACTTTTCATTTCAGAGGTGGCACCGACTGCGATGTATACCTCCTACATCTATACACTAATAGGGGTTGTATTTTGTTGCTTATTATTTGCTTGACGCTTTATGTACGAGACGCGAGCAAATTAACTTTCATGCGAACACGTCCGATTCAATTAAAACTTTTCGCCCAAAACGTGGAACCCGACCTGATAGGGTGCGACAAAATCGCAATTGCGATGCGAGTTATAATGTTGGATAAAGTTAATCAAAATACGAATTTCGAGAGTAATAATTTCACAAACATTTGGCGCATTTTTAATGATTCTTGAACTCGCACTAAGCAAATTAACGAGAATTCGGCAATCACCTCTTGTTACGCATGACTCACATTATTCTACATTTCCCAGATTTCCACTTTACCAACAAACAACACTTTAAAACTTCTTCCGTGTTCATCTTCTTAAAGTCTCGCAAAGGCTAAGTACTTGGCGTTAAGCTCGACGTGAGCCAAGCCAACCGACCGAATGTGTGAAAGTTTAATAAGTTTGATTAATCACAACGACGCCGCCCGCAAACTATTCTGCACTATGCGAACAAACATTGCAATGCATTGTTGCTTAACACACTTGACTAAACCCGACCAAGCTAAATCTCGTTTATTGTAGAAACACCGCCGTGCTAGACCAAAATAAATTACCCCCGTGTACTAATTTTTCATTTCGTCCTTTTCACCTTCCTCCATTTCCCTCAAAACGCAAACTTAAAGCAAATTTCTTAAATTGCAAGTCGTTATAAGCGAAAATTTCTAAACAACTAAATGAATAAATACGACTGATACTTTCGTGTAATTCAAGCAATAAAATTTGTGTTACAACGCAATAGAATTACTAAATACATTCGATCCCCGTAAAGCGTACGAAACGTAGTAGTTAAACGCGTGCTGGCTCTATAATAGTCTTATCACGCATTGCATGATTAGAATTTGCACTACAACGACTTTGTTTACATTACGTGCAACGTGCAGCACCAACTAAATGCAAACAATAATTTAATTTTCAACGTATACTCTTCACCGCACGCCCGTTTAAATAAACTTGGCTTATTTGAATTTATTCTGCGCTTTATAAACAGATATTTTTTAAATTAAGCTGAATCGACACGAATAATACACCACTGCCTTTGTAAACTCTTCATGTCTTTGGTTCATTGCAGCCTTTTACTGATACTACCCCAAAGCCAAGAGCAAACTGGAAAATGCGCACGAAACTACGTGCAGATAACGGGATTGCAAACGCGGAATTATTTAAGCGCATTGAGACGTTTCCTCATACACTTTTCTTTCTTTCTTTCTTACGTTCTTTCTTCCTGGAGAAGAGTATGCTGCATTACATTATTGCTCACTGACGTGCTGCACGTCCGCAAAGAATGCTGTGCTCGTTCTTGGCGAGTAATTTATTACAATTCAGGATACTTTAAAATTCAGCAAATGAGGCGTTGCGCTTTCAACTCGTTCTTCATCGCACAGCAACCACAGAGATGGCTCTGCATATTTATTACTTTAAATGCGCTCCCTAATTACGCAACAAAATATTCCACAACAATTTCCTGCTTCTAGGAGAAACGTATTGTTTAAACAATCACTAGCCTAATACCCTGGTTAAATAATATTGTCGTTTATATAACCATCAGCCGTGTCTAGTTGAATCATCCCGGATTAGTTTGTAATGCGGCTTTGTAAGGATGGCACGAATGCAGTGTATTGAGAAGCTGGGAGGTCGTATCAGCAACTCACATCCCTCGGGAATTCCCGCGCGCGCTCAGTTTACTTTAAATGCAAATGCAGAGATCGAGACCGGCGCGTATGCATATTCAAGCGTGAAACCAATCCCACCCGAATTTCCGCGTATTCGTTTCCTGTCTTATACAACACTAGCTAAATCTACATCCCAAGAAACACACCACATCCTCACCATATGAGGCATAGTGAGGATCGGCCCACATTTTCGATAAATTGCAAGTTGTCTAGTCAGAAATTGTTGAATTGCGCATGAAATTCAAATATCAAAAATATGCTGACGACAACTTCGTCAAGGCTGCTCAACTCAAATCAGCACCGAACGCCGTGGATGAATAGGGCGGAAATTATCAAATGTCGTCAAAATCGTCCGCGAATTCATCGTCACCCCACGCACAAGAAGCGCCAAGCAAAACGGAAATTAGCATATGCCATCTCTCTGCACATGTACGCGCGCTTCTGATAATTGCCACTGGAAAAAATATATGTGCGAGCGCCGTATTACGATTCCAAGATGTGCTTAACTTAAAGACGGCGAATTAAATGTCAAGACACAAAGAAGTAAATGAAGAAATAAGCCACGCGCCGCGCCAGCAGCTGCTGCCAACAAATGAGAAAAATAATTAATACTCAGTCGATGAGAGCACCACCCACCCAGCAACACTTGTAATTTAAATGTTCACTCAGCGCTCTGTACTCATACACCCTCCGACTTTTCATGTTACATTCTGCGCATGGTTCTCGCCCGTTTTTTCTCTCTCATTTTTGTTAAATCGTTCGCGCGTGGGCGACGACGAGTACTACCGACAAGTGCGGAAAAACTGAACTTGTGCGCTGTTCACCCGACTGGATAACAACACTATGCGCAAATGTGGCAAACAGCGAATCGTTGTACGCTCATTCCACACATGCTCGTGCAATTGAAACAAACAAAAAAGTGGAATAAAGAAGAAAAAAATGGCACACGAATGAATAAAGGGCTCTTCATCACACGAATGAAGCGCGCATTAAACGCATTCAATGAAAGACTTGCGTCAAACTAAAACCCATAAAAAATATTTCTATGCGAGAAACGATGTCTTTTTTTTTTTGCAAATATCAAACCCTCGCCACCATTGTGAATGCTACACAAAGCATATATCCAAACGAAAACATAATATTCGCATGTTTTAAATAATATTTCAGCGGCAAATGACGAATAATCCAATTACGAACAGTCGTTTGCGTCCCTCATTGACTCCCCAAATAACAATAACGTTGCGCAAATATGCTCAACGCATGATACGAAAATTTCACGTAAATCACTCGCCGTTGTCGATAACGCTGTTATTATGTTTGCGTGAACAACGGACTTTTATTTATGTCACTTTTTCATTTGTTCAATTCATTAAGCGCACGTCCAAATCCTGTTTCGTTTTTCACCCGCTGCATTTTATACACGTATTATTTCAATTAAGTAATAAATTAGTTACCGTTTCCAATTATAATGTTATGCTATGATAAACGTTGAAGTTAATTTAAAACTTTTAATTACTATTTGCATTCGCAAACTGCATATTGGAATTTAAAAACTGACCTAAATATTTCGAACAACATTTGGCATTTAAATCGAAACGAAACAATTGAAATTTATTCCAATTAATTAGAAATCGTCTAATGCGAGCAACGTTCGGTATTAATCGCGGAAATACGGGGTGCTGCGACTGACTCGTATTACACACGTCATTGAAGGGTTGAAAATCGATTTTTTTGTTGCGCACCGCCAACTGCAATAAACTGACTCTCATGCATCGTAAATAAAGCGTGCATTTTACACTCATGCGAATGAAACGCATTAAACGTTAATACTCATTTCATTGCACCCGAAAAATAACGCGTTCAACGTGTAAATTGTATACACATTCAATAAATTCACATATTCTATACAATAAAATAGAAAATCATCTTTTATCATTTCGGAATACACAATAACCCGTTGCTTTTGCTTTGTGCTGACAATAGAATAAAATAAACAACAGTATAAGTTGTTTGAATCGCACGCAATGCGACGCCAAACGGAAAATTAGCAAATGTCCTGCGCCTTCAAGAGCTAAATGCTCAAAGCATGAAAGCAAAGAAGGAATCGGCAAACATCGTACACAAACGAATGAAAGAATAAAGAAGTAGGCAAGGAGGGAATCGTAAACGCAAATATAAAACGTATAACGGCGCGAATACGAAATGTTCTGCTCCCCCCCCAAAGTGCAAACATTTCGCAATTTGGACAAACAAATTACAATAGCTTTCCTTCTTCGATTTCCAAAGAAAGGCTGGCATGAAGAGTGCTTCAAGTCTTGAGACTTTATTTGTCTCGCTAAACCTCACCTCAGGTGACGTTTATATTACAGTTTCACGCAATTCTCTTCGCACGTTTGCTCTTTCGATGAAAATATTAGTGAATTTCACCCGCCGCCAAAGCAATCAAATTTCTACGAAATTACTTTTCTGCTTCTTTCCTTCCTTTTGATTCATTTGTCCTTTATGATTGCATTTTAATTGCCCAATTTTTATATTATTTTTCATGAATTTCTTTGCATTCCTCAGAAATAATTCGCAGTTAGGACAATTTTGTGAATATTTTCCAGATATCTCAAGTAAGAAAATTTATCAAAATCACTAGCAGAGAAAGCTGAATAATGCAATTTCTTTAGTTTTCATTGTCACGTTCTCTTAACCAATTCTCAATATGTACTTGGCAGGATTATTAAAGGGCGAGCTGTCGTACGCGCACGCCACATCAATAAAGTGATAATAATAACAATAATACATAGTAATACAACAATATCAACCAGCGTCATAGAAAATTATGATGGAAACGAAACAGTAACGAAGAAAACGCGCGCGACATCATCGATCGATGAGAAAAGTATGCGCACTTCAACGACGACGACCGCGAGCGGGTGAAATGTGAAAATGCCCGCCCAATGTTCGTTCGTTTTTCCACAATGGGAAAAATACAAAATGGAGCGTATAACGTGCGCACGTCGAATCAACAAATAACCAACCAACTAACTAACTGACTCTGCAAACTACTTCTACGCTCTGTTGATTTTGCCTAATGATAGCAGCAGTGCTTCAATTACAACTAGACAAAACATTTATTTGTCATTTCCACGTTTCACTCTGTCTCGCTAATACGTTTTCAATTGCTTAATTAAAAATACATCTAGAATGTGCACTCTTCTCCCACTACACCTTCTCATTACCAATTTGCCTTGTGTTTATTCAGCAAATGAATAACTCAAGACTTGAAATAAGAAAATAGATTGTCGTCAACGCATTCGCTTTATGTTTTATCATCAAGTTGTCGCGCAGATTGAAAAATAGCAAGATCATATTGCATAGAAAATTGCATTACGAAAACAAAAGAAAGGCGAGCGAATTCTTCGTAAACTCTTGTAACTGCAATTGCAAAGTGAAACGGCAAACAAGCGCGTAGAAACCTCCTCTTGAGACTCGCTCCCGAATTTTTATTTACGCTCAGGTTTAAAAATTGCTTTGTCTTTCACCAACAAATAAATATCTCTAAAACGCAGAAAATACTCGAATATTTCGTTCAAGAAGAGAAAGCAATAAAGCCAGAGAAAAAATATTGTATGAAAAAATATGCAGCAAATAGCTGGAAGAATGAATGATATTGAAAAACGAGACGTTGCAAGGTGCTCGCTTTTCATATTTCCTTATTTTGCTGCGACAGGCGCATATTCTGTGCTAAATTTTCCCTTTACCCTCGTCCTCATCCTTCAGCGTTTTTTTTCTTTCGCGTTGACTAAACGTATATTAAACTATATGTTCAAACCTTTGCTTCTTTCCCTATTTTCTTTATATACACGAATACGCTTTAAAATTTTGCAATCTTTTCTATGCCTGCATTTTACTCCTTTTTCAAATTTATTACGTGATTAATTATACCAATCTATGCTGCCAAACAAAAATTAACTTGTTGCTAAGTAAATATGAAACAAATTCATAAATGACTCTTTGCGACAATACAAACAAAAACGTGCGCAATGAATAACAACACAAAGAAAATTGTACAAAGCAAACGCGAGTAACAGCACTAGCAGCAGCTGCACCACCACCAGCGACGACGACGATAAGGAAAACAATCGCAAACGGAAAATGAAAATGAAGCGCGCACGACTTGGTTCGTTCGATAATCGATTAGAGAACACTTGGGAAAAACGCGAGAATTAGAATCCATCTCTCTTTGTGCCATTCTGCAACGTTTTCTTTTCCGCGATATTGCGAATTCATTATGCCCGCTCATTTTTCCAGCATTTTCCAGCACTTATTGCAAAAGATGATGAAATGCCAACTTTTAGTCCTTTGCTTTTCTTCATTCTCTTAGCATCGCTTGCTTTCGATGTAATTTGATAAATGACGCATTCAAGTCACGAGTATTTTTCATTTCAACGCCGCCGCCGCACCGACCGCCATCAACGCGCCCACCCACCGCCGGCTGCTAAATAAACATGTTTACTTCGCTGAAATATTTATGATTCGCCAAATAATTAATGCACTAATTACTACGCCTTTGCACACTAATTATTCGTCCTGTTGTTGCGTGTGTATTTAGTGTACAAGCTAAGTGAACTTGCAGCCGACAAATTCAAGTGTCAAAAAGTCACTTGCGATTTAATCACGTACCGTTCGAACAATGAATACAGGATACGCGAGTAGCATTATTACCTGATGGCTGTGCTCATAAAACATTCAATAATATTACCATCGACATTATTGATTGCGCATACGAAAGCTGACGAACGCATTCAGTGATACCGTTTGTTCGTCGTGCGTTAGTCAGTTAGTCTTCCCTCAGGTGCTGTCGAATAATATTTCATTACATTACAAACTATTGAACTGATTGGGAAATCTCACATTTTTTATACCGGTCTGCATCGTTAAGCACTACTTTCGCCTACTTTAAATTTAATACAGGTTGACGGCACCATTAAAATCCGCGTAGTAAAATTGTTCGCGACCCATTAAAGCGCCACTCAACCAGAGTGAATTCAACAAGCGTTGACAATCATAATAAAATATAAAATTGCACGAAAAAAGTGAGTGTGAATGCGAACATTTGATGAAAATTTCTTTAACAGTCGGACGCATTTTACCCCGAAAATCCATCTTAATTCGATGAAATTCTTCCACATATCCAAGGAAGAATTTCTCGCGTCCCACTCCCCACCCGCAAGCGTTCGAAATATATTCCCACAATTGTTCCCCATCCAATTCCGGTCCATTTCTCGCTTGCCAAATGTCTTCTAACAATTGCATGCCAGCTCAAAATTTAAGACTTTTGCAAAGTCAACTCAAAATACGCAAATATCCATGGATAAATATGTTACAATTAATTTCTATGCCGCCACCCCCAACATGATTTTCCTTTCAAAAACACTTTCGATAAAGCTTTTCACTATTCTTATCGCGTATACGAATTGTAACCCGAAATAATAAACCCTCTCGTAAAACGTCCGAGCATATTTAACCGTCATTAGCACTAACACTCGTATCCTTCGTCACGAATGCATGAATGCACCGCCAACACAACCCCCAATGACCCCATTTAATGTCCAAGCGAAAAAAAAGTTATAATTCTCCAGCCGCAAAAGTACTCATAATTCTATGCAAACCACCCACCCGCTGCTATCAATGCATACGAAAAAGGGACAAAACAAAAGGGATAAGCACCCATGGAAATAAAATAATCGCGCAAGTCCTGCGAATGCGAATTAGCAGTAAAAAGCATCGCGCATTAAATTAATTAACAAAATAAGTTTGCGCCAGCATCGATCTCGCAGTTCATTAATCTCCACTTAGTCAGTCCATCGACTCTCCGAATTTTAATTAATTTTCATCAAGTGTATGCACTCAATCCTATTCAAAGAGCAAGTATTTTTATTGCCAAATCAGATATGCCAACATTTGCAGGAATATATATTCTTAATGCAAACAACGACTGAATGCCGCTCGATGAATAGCGAAAATATGAGAGGAAAATATTAAAGTCAATATAGAATACAACAAAAGCGCGCCCGGAAAACTTAATGGTTGACTTCTTTTCCAAGGATTTATTCATCTACGATATCCCAATGCGATATTCAATTCAATCACAAGCATGTATGTGCATTTGTTTGTTTGTTTATCATTTCATTCGTTGGTATTGAATAGTGACGCATTGCTCAAGAACGCGCAAATAAAATGGGCAAAATTCTTTAAATAAATCGTTCACAATTTCTGACATTATTCGCATTTCGTGCAGTTCTATTAATAGACGAAATGAAATTTCGCCAAAGTTTAGACAACTTCTTGCATATTTATTTGCGGTAACAGATGATAGTCCCTCTCCCGCATTGTACCCTTTTCGTCCAACTCGTACAACAATTCCCTGCCGCTCGTGCTAACGTAAGTATACAACTTTATTAAGTTTCACATTCGCCGCAAAAACACATTTTCTATTTTTCTCTAAGCCCCGCAGAAAACGACGATTTATTAGTTTGAGAGAAGGAACGCTGTATAAACGTTCACTTTGATTTATTGTACGGGTATATAATAAGTGCAA
Source organism: Aleochara curtula (assembly GCA_963978815.1). Lineage (NCBI taxonomy): Eukaryota > Metazoa > Arthropoda > Insecta > Coleoptera > Staphylinidae > Aleochara > Aleochara curtula. The sequence goes on along the minus strand of OZ022221.1, from coordinate 7,468,676 downwards.
TAAAAGAGGGGAAACGCTTGAAATATTCAATAAAATAATAAGATTAAATCGCGCTCTAAATGTCACATATTACGACATCATAATATTTCACAATACGCGTGTCAACTTTCGCTACGTGAGTGAAAAATTCAAATTTTAAATTGCGTCTTGCCAGTTTTTGCGCGAACAAAAGGTGAAACAAAGAAGTGCAACGCGAACAATTAAGTCACTTCAAACTGACCTGATTTATTCTGCGCGGACGTGTCCTGTGCGTGGGCCCCGAGGACAAGAAGCAGCCCCAATAGAGGCAGCAACCCCATCCAGCCCCATGATCCCATGGTCACTCGTCACATATCTCCATATTGCACCGCGTCATTGCCGGCACTGCGGCTGTTCCCCAATGCTGGTAAGCATGCGAACGCGCTGCGGCGCGAATAGCCCCCACCACCTAGTACGAGATCTGCTTATTGCCGCCCCCAACCTACTATATACACACCATTGCCTATCTATCTATACGAGCACGGTTTGCATGTGTGCGCACTCTTTACGCTCCCTACACCGTTGTTGTCGCCGCCGTCACGCCGCCAGCGCTCTGATAGCGTCAACAGTACCAGGCCACGCTGCTGATACCGACAAAACAATGCATGTACAACGCGAATGAGTATTAACGCAACGTATCATTACCGTTGTTACATTTGTATACCCTACACTTCAATGATGCTGCACACCGAGTGCATTTGTTTTAACTATATCACTCAAGAAATGTAAACAAACCTCATTTGAAAATGGTCAATAACAAACTATCGCAAAACGTTATCTAATCAGCAATATCGTCTTCTCATAACGACTATCTCCCTCATCCCATCGCTAGTAATCATATGATTATGTGTAATGAATTACTTAAGAACCTATCGAATGGTTAATAAACTACCATGATAATCATTTGCAATGTTTAAATTGCTTTAAACGATAGAGAAAACTGTTATTTTCTTTCAAATTCCACAAGAAATACCTTACCAAAACCTACATATCAAGTTGGTAACAAGCTACCAATCTTCATGTTACCTACATGAAATGTGTAACTAATCCCAAGAAAATATCGATGTTGAAGCTTCCCTGATGTTGGTTTAGTATAGCTCTTAAACGCAATATAAATATGTTGCTAATCAACATGACGCAATGCAATTTACCAATTACCTAACGCAAAAGTACCATCCTACCATATAAACTTCAAATTACGTCTTCATTGTTTAACAAACCTCAAGTTACCTCGATTAAATGTGTGACTAACTCAGTCACAACTCAATGTTGAAGCTCTGACAGATGTTGATTTCATATAACTCTTCAGTGCAAGACAAATATGTTGCCAATCAATGTGCCGCAATACAACTTACTTATCAAGTATTTGATATACTTTCAATAACCTCTTTGTTGTTTATCAAACCGCAAGTTACCTTGTTGTACTATGTAACTAGCCTGAAGTTACGATTTGCTGTTGAAGTTCCAAGAGATGCTGATTTCATTACGCTTCACCGCAATATAAAAATGTTGCTAATCCACATGGCGTAATGTAACTTACTACTCGACCATAGATAAAGTACTAACCTACCATACTTTTAATAACCTCTCCGTTGTTCAACAAGTTAAAGCACAAAAATAATAGAAAATACCACATACCTTAATGTAAAAGATCCTGTAGGTTGCCCTCGACCTTCCAGCAATAGACTGCCCGATCATCATTGTGACTTTGACAAACTCAGTTGCTTAATCAAACAATCCAATCTCCATCTCAAAGAAATTCCAAATCACACTTGATGCAGATTAAGTTATCTAAAAGAAAAAGACTATATTAGAACAAGTGCCCATGAAAACATTTCAAGGTCATTGATGTTGAAATTGAACTCAGCAACCATTTTGCAAATTTTTATCAATTGCAAAAAGGCAATGGCAGTTTCAGACATCTTCAGCTCAATCAAAAACACCAATGCTCAATCATAATATTCATCAATAATTTTCACCTGTGTTAACATCCAAACGAAGAATTATAACCTTGACTGCTGACATGCTCTCGATCCTCCCACAAAGAATGCATAAACCCATAACTGATCACAATCAGCAGTGTATGAACGCAAATTATGTCCCATTTGGCTTGTTAGCAATGTCAAAAATGGTCGACCATGATGAGATATATCTGAAAGCACGACGTACGTGTTAATATATGACGTGCCATTAATGAGCTAGTAAACACACCACACGACAATAAATATAGTGACACCATGATCTAAAGCACCCTAGAGGTCTATAATGTACTGATAAGCATGCCACTGTCGTTTAATCGAACAATAACTAAAGATAAAATCAACCGGCTTCAGTAACGCATAACCCAACCTCCAATTGACAAGTGAACATAGATAGACGACAATAAAACCAATACGGCATGCAAACACATAATAAATATTCAAGGTACTTACAGTTGAGTTGAATCTACACGATGCACAGTACACAATTGATTATTATTCACTATTTAATCGACAATTTACGTTAATGATGCACCTGCCACAGCATGGCCGTTACACTGCTCTGTGCTGCATTTTACGAACCGGTATGCAGCCAGTGTGCAACAGGTCCCAACACGTCGCTTGGCGCAATAGCACTCTCTAGCAGGCCGACAAAAATTAGCCATAGGCAACTCTCAATGCACACCTTCAAGTCGTAATCGACTTTAAATTTGTTTAAATCAAATCCAAATTGATTAATACTTGCATTGAAGATGTGTTTACTATTATACTTTATATATATTTCACCTGGTTGCATAAATCTACAAAACATGGAATATATTTTATATCATTATCTCATCATTCGTCATTTCTCGAATATAAACTCTTGTATGGTATTAAAATATTAATAATAACAATTTCAATTGCCTAAGTACACACATCATAAATAAAAAATTAAATATATATATATATTCATTCATATGTATATATATAAAAACAAATGATCTGTCTCTATATACCATAATGGTTCTACTCGAAATAAGTTGTCCACCATAACAAATAAATTTTTGTTGTCGAAAATGTCCCATCATCAAATACTTTGAAATCGTGTGCAATGTAATAATTAAAAGAGAATAATAAAACTGAGAAACAAAATATAACATTATTGAAAATAATCAGAATACTGATCAAGAAGATTAGAATGCATGCATCATTGAAATGCAAAATGTAGTTTCGATAACTCATATATGCATATGAAATTGAGATATTCCTAGGTCCTATGCATTACTGGTATTTATAATAATATTTGTTGTTTTCATCATCATTCAACTCCACTCTCATCACTTCGCTTATTTTCAGCTTATTTTCATATTGTACTCGTAATGTATAAAACTCCTATTATGGAATGTGTCTGTGTAAATTGCTCATCTTTCTTCATGGTATTTTCATATGTTGTATGCGCTTGTTCATGTGCTATCAATGATGTATCATAGTGAGCGTTGATTGATTATTGGTCTCTTTTTGTGATGCGCATATGTATGCCGTGCTTATTACATAATTACTTATTACTCATCACATTCCTGTTAATCAAATGGAAGTATTTCGTATTATAATCATAGTTGCACCATTTCACAAATTCCAAAACATTATTCAATTGTAAATCAACGCTGCTTGCACTTAATACGATTCGCTACATTATTATCATAAATATAATCATAATTCATAAACAATTAGCGTTGATTCACCAAGAAAATAACTGCATACCAATGAATGACAGACATGATAACGCACTAAGAACCTAACATTATTCAGGAATGAGATCTAGTTGTATGTTATTTGTTGTTGTTACTGCTGTTAATCATCTTACAATAATCGATAATCATTCACAAAATGCGTTTTTGGGCATATTTCACAAACACGAAATTTCCACCACACTTCGCTGAAAAGTTCGCAAATAGATTTTCTTCTCTGCTCATCATTTGTACTATTTCGTTCTTATTATTTAAATTGCTTCAATATTTCCTATCGTAAAAATCTCTTAGTTAAAAATTAAGAACAATTGGTGTTTTTCCTCAGTGTGCAAACTTTTGCTTTAAATATCGCCGATTATTTACTTGTTTTACCGCATTAAAGAAACACAGCGTTTGCGAAATTTTCGTGTTCAGTGAGGAGTTCGTGTCCACAAAATATGCAAGAATGATGCGAATTGAAATTGTAATTACTGGCCAAAAATATTATTCATATTATTAATTCCCCATTAATTTAGAATTTACGATTCAATTCTCTTTATGATTTTTGTTTGTGGTTGCACCACCATCGTCTGCTTCACTTAATTTGCTATTTTTATGTTCATATTGTTTCTCTTGTATAATAGAAGATTAAAGCCTATTTGCATAATTGTGTATATGTATATCATTGTTATATAATATTTAATTCTATTATAGTTTAACGTAATTTCTGATCGCGTTTGCGTTCTTTTGCTTCACCACTATATCGTCGCGTTATAAATATGTATAAATTTTACATAATTCGCTTCCAACTATTTCACTGTTGCATATTTCTGTGAAATTGTTTAATTCTCATGTTTTCAATATATTTACATTGCATCGAACGCAACTCATACGAAGTGATATAAAAAAAGAAACTTTCTTTTGTTTACTTGCTTTGCTTGATTGATTGATTTAATTTAGTTTTGTAGATTTCGTTTAGTCATTGCTTAGTTTTGATTTTAAAAATTTGCCTAATTCATTCCCATGATGAGATTTGTTTTAGCTTATTTCCATAGCGAATTGCTTCTCATTTAAACATGTTTTGTTTTACTCGCGTTTAGGCATTATCATTATTATTTTAATATTACTATAAGTTAATCCTTACGTTTGTAGAGTTCCTTTTTGAATAAATAATATTATTATACGATATCATAGTTTGAATAGGTCCCTAGTACTTAGTTTAACAATCGATAAGTGTATGTGTGCATTTCTTCTCACTTTAGAATCAACTCACCACGAAGAAAAAACCATCTATTATTGCATTCGTTCATGTATGTTGCTTTTGTTTCATAACTTAAGTCAACTTGGAATTTTGTTCGAGTGTTCATTGTCTTTATATGTTTTTGTTTTGTGTGTTTGAAAATATGACATTTGGAAGATGGGCGTTTGTTGTTCTTTACATATTAAGTGGTTGATCTCAACAATACACAGCCAGCCACCATTTGAAACCCTTAAATCTTCCCATGTGATATGAACACTATATATATATATATATATATATATATGTACCAAGTAAAATTATTAAAGTTATCATAGATATTTATATACAATATAATTGTTTATAGCGGTATATCATAACTGTGTGTATTGTGTGTGTTTGTGATAATTAATTTAATTATATCTTTTCATATACTTCATTTATATATCTATACATAATATTTACTCATTGAATGTATCAACTCTGTTGTTGCTTTCCTCGAGTAATTTTTGTTTGTTACCGAGTGTGTAATTCTGTCTTGCAATAATATCTCACTCATCAATGTTCAGCATTGAGTACGTACTGGCAGTGATTTACGTAAAGTATTCATATAAAAGCAAAAGATTTTCTCTGCTTTCATTTCTAAAGTGTTATTTAGTTAATAGGAGAGAAGATTGGTTGTAGGCGTATGTACAAAAATAACATTTGTCCGTCGGTCAGCACTCCGTCAAACAGCACACCCCGCTTAAAAATTAATATCGTTGAGATTGAAGCCCGAGTCATTAGCGAACGTCAATAACTCCTGCTCAGTGAGCGTGCTATCCGATTGAATTCCCAATATATCAAGGAAATCATTATTCTGACTACTTAAATTGTTCATTTGTTGGTTGTTATTGGACGCTACCATTTGTTGGCTATTCATGTTTGCTTGTTGCTGAGGCGGTTGTTGTTGTTGTTGCGGAGGTGGCTGCTGTTGTTGTTGCTGTTGATGCATTGCTTGGTTGCCCACCGAGAGCGTTTGTGTTTGTTGCATGTGTATATTTGTCATTGACATCTAAAATTTCCAATGTGAATTTTAAAAATTTACGGCACGAATTGGTGTTGTCTGAATTCAATTAGGAAAATCACTTACTTGATTATTGCCTTGGACAACTGTTTGTTGTTGCTGCATCATCATTTGTTGATTCATCGACGTCATTTGAGCCATAGGACCACCCTGTTGATTCATCAACTGTGCCTGTCCCATGCCAGGCATGCCGCCCGCGTGTTGCTGCCCTCCTCGCATTTGCGGCGGTTGCTGCTGTTGTTGCATGGATTGCATTTGCATATTGCCGGCGTTCATATTAAAACCTGCTGCTCAAATCCCACATTATATTGTTAATCGATAAAGATTTACTTATCTCTACTCACGTTTGTTAGCACCCTGATGCTGTTGGAAGTTGGGCCTCATTTGATTATTAAAATTATTGCCCTGTTGCATCATCATATGCCGCCATTCAGCGCTGCCATGCTGTGGCATGCCTCCCCCAACACCAACGCCAACGGCGACACCGCCGCCATCCATGCCTCCAGCACCCATCGGTGGTCCCTGCTGACGGGGATACATACCCCTCGCCGCCATGTGCTGCTGCTGTTGCATCATGTACATATTGTGCGGGCGCATCATCGGACCTAAAATCAATAAGTCAAAGGGTTAGATGAGGTGTTTGTAATACGTATGTGCGCATGTAGAGCACTTACCTGAAGGGGGCATTGCCTGATGCGGCATACGACGCATTCCACCACCCGGCCCCGGACCATAACGCGGACCCATGCCCTGCATCATGCCCGCGCTTGCCTTATACTCTGGCGGCGGTGGTCGCACCATGTGCTGTTGTTGCTGCTGCTGCTGCTGCTGTTGTTGTTGCTGCTGTTGTTGCTGTTGTTGCATCGCAGCCTGTTGTTGTGCACGTAGCAGCTGCTGCTGCTGCATCAATTTCTGCTGCTCCATTGGGCTCATATGCCGCATACCGCCCGTTGGTGGACCAGCCATCTGCTGTGGCATTCCCATCGGCGGCACCACGCCACCGCCACCACCGTTGCCTCGCTGCCGCAGCGTTTGCTGCGTAAAGTTAATCGTCTGCGATTGCGTCATCGAGTACGAGGACGAGTCGGCCATGCCGTGGTGCAACATTGGGTTCATGGACATGCTGCCGGGCATTCCATTGGGCATGCCCGAATTAGTATTGCTCATCGGGTGCATCGCGTCCGCCATCATCCCCGTTGGATTAGCCGCGCTGTTACCGTTAACCGACGGACCATTATTGCCGCTAGGGGTGGGTTGCTGCTGCGGGGGCGCCTGCTGTTGCGCCTGCGACGGGTTGTTATCGTTTTGATTAGGTGGAGCGTTCGCTCCTTGCGAGTTGTGCGAGTTTTGCGATTGTTGCGCATGTTGCTGCTGTTGCTGCTGCTGTTGAAAGTGAAGACCTTGTTGAGTGGCAATTGACACATTGCCTTTGAGATCACCGCTGAGGTGTAAATGTTGCCCTGCTGATACCTGCAAGTGCAATAAAAATCATGTCAATTTCATCATAATGCACACCACATGCGAGTAAAAAAACAACAACAATTCAAGTACGACGTTTAGTTCGTTAGCTTTTCTCCTACTCCAAGGCTCAATAGCACAGTAAAGAGCACGAGCGCAAGGCACTTGTGTGTGGATTTGATTCGATTGTATAAAGCATGCGTCGTACTGCTGCAGCAGCGGCGGCAACAGCAGCAGGAGAGCCAAGGGGGCCCCGACTTCCTGTCCGATGAGTTCATTTCACATTTCGTCATTCGGCAGCCAGCTCGCGCGCACGAGAGGACGGAGTGTATGCAGTACGTATGTATGTATACAAACGCGCGCGCGCTGCACGCATATCAAGAGCGCCAATCAATGATACAATATTAATCACGCCGATTGCCTCATTGCTCGTTCTATGTATGTACATAATTTCTCGCCAGCTCTCCCGACATTTAACCAGCCTTAATACACTCTCGTATGTGTACTTTGCTTTCGCATTCAAGTCGAATGATTAATCAGAAAAATAGTTTCGCAACTCGAAAATATGTATGCATACGTTTACTCGCTCGTAAACGCCAACAGAAGCCGCCAAGGCGATATTAGACGCAATGTTATTGAGTGCATGCATGCAGCTCAAGAAGAAGCAAAGAGCAAACATCCCGTCCCCGCACTGGAGACCCTGAAGGCATATCCTATACGCCGCAAAGCAAAGCAAAGCAAAATGCGTTGCAGGTCGGTCGGTCGGTCGGCCGCTTGTCGCCGACGACGTTGTTGTTGCTGGCTGCTGGCTGCTGCTGCTGCATATTCGGATCTGTATCGACTGCGTTGACGACGCGCGCCGCACAGGCAAGCAGGAGACCTGTTTCTGCCTCCTCTGCCTTCCTCCTTCGGCTCTTCGCCAGGCTCGCCGCGGCACATAACTGCCACAAGAGAGCCACTCACTCGCCGTGCGGATGGATATGGTCATTGCCAGATTGCCGTTTGCCTGCTGATGATGATGACTCATTGCGAGCACAATCAGCGCTCGTGCGTACACCGGAAATTCCCATTTGCTTGAGCATATTTCGCATTGAATTCGATCATGTTCATTATCATCATGATGATGATGATTCGTCTCCCTCTCAACACCCCCCGATCACGATCAAAAGTTGCTCAGTTGATGCAACCGCACAACAGCAACAGTTGCCAAGAAGCAGGAGGACGAAATATGCGTATTGTTTGCGAACAAACTGTATATAAACGGAGCAATGATCGCAACGCACAAGCGCACTGCTACTCTCTCCCGATAATCCCTCCGTTCCTCCTGCAGCAATGTGCAACGTGCAAGTAGTAGCAGCCAGCAGGCAGCAGGCAGCAGCAGCAACAGTACTACAAAAACAAAATCAACGACAAACAGCAGCAACAGCACTCTCTGCAGGAGAGTGAGTCGACTCAAGTCGCGCTAAAGGCACGCAACTTGCATATTCATTCATATGCAAAATGATGATACAATTGCGTTCGCCTGCTAATAATCATAATACTTCAATATCTCGCTCGCACGCAACAATCATTAAAATCTAACATTTCCCCTTGCTATTCAAATTTTCTCTTACTTAACCGGCCAGAATGATAATGAAAAAAGTGGTTCAAATATGAATCATTGGTGCGTCTCTGCGCTGTTATGGAGATACACATGTGGCGATAAGAAATAAATGACATCTCTTCGTATTATAAAGAACATCACGTGCATGCGCGCGAGTTTCATTCATTTGTTTGTTATTTCTCGTCATCCACCGCCTGTTAATGCACTTATTCTCCTCAGCCACAGCCACAGCCACAGTCGCGCAAGTCACACTTAAATCAAACTTCTAGCCAAGCAACAGCATAACTGAATATATGCTCGCTTTCAATTTTTATCTCTCGACTTTTATTGTCAAGTCATGGAAATTTGCAGAGATGTAATGCAGAGCTAACCAACCAACTCAAGTACAGGTCGAGACATACAAGGAAGCAATAGTTAAAGACAAAAATCGTTTTACCGCGAGCGAGCGCGCGCGCGCGAAACTAACGGGTTTTCCGCAACGATAAGTTTCCTCCTCTTGCATTTGATCATTTGATTTTCTGCAGGTTGCTCAACACGTTGAATTGCAATTTTAAAAATTCTTGCAATTCGATTGCGCACTGAAATATTCCGACGAGTTGACGGAAAGTTTTGAAAAGTTTCCACTTGACTTAAATTGCTAGACTCGCGACGAGACGGAAAAAAATATATAAACAAATAGTCATTTCAACGAGTGACTTGCGTGTATACCTACGCTTAATTATTCTTTATTTTGCTGCAAACGCGGAAATGTGATAAATACGTACAGCGAATGCGCAACAATGTCAAGCGCACATTATTGTTGTATAATCAGCTGCTGATGTGCGGCGCGACGCGTTCGTCATTCGAATAATTATTGATAGCGATAGATTGCGATAACGTGTTTGGAATGCGTGTGTATGCTACTATTTCTGTTTATTGATTATCTACGTATTCCTTGTAACCAGTGAAAAATTATACCAATTAAAGATAAACTTCCAATTTTCCGCATTATTCCCATTATTAATCTATTCAGTACAATTAATATCTCCTTAATCGCCACGTAAATTGTATTGACTGCAAGAATTGCGGTCGGAATATTCTAGAGTCCAAGAGGGAAGTACGCAAGGACAATTCTGAAAAATCAGGACGATTTTTAATCAGGCAAATGGCTACCACTAAACCGACACTTGCGGCCGGTGCATCATGATTGATGCAATAAACTAGGAGGAGTGTGTGCGCGCGCGCGCTCGAGTCGGACTGCAAAAGAATGAGGAAGTGCAGTGCGCTTCGAAACCGTTCCTCGTTCGTTCGAGGAGAGCACGTACGCCATGAACGCATACAATCCTTGCGTGCGCGTGTGTTGCGCGCCTAGTTGTAACTAGTTAATAGAGTCTCACACAGCAGTAGATTTGTGATGTATTGAAGTAATGAAAATTTCCATTCCCACGACGTCCCCGCAAGCAAGCAAGTAAGCAAGCAAACCGACCAACGAACGAATGAACGAAACAACGAAGAAACGGAGCGCCTAAACTACATTCAGTTAGATGAACTTCCACACCAGCATCATCGTCAAGAATTTCTTCATTTGCGCCAGTGCGCTGACCAACCGTAACAAATGAATTGCATCAACTTCTTCTTCTTGCACTTCTTCTTCTTGTTAATATTCAAATGCTATCACTGCGCATGTGCAGTTACATTGTGTCTACGTGACTTCTCACCCCATTCGCGTTCCGATATGTGTCACCCCCCTATAATACGCTGGTTGCCATTGGCAACGTACACAAATGATAGCTGTGTGCCAACAACGCGCAATATATTAATTTCTAATGCTTACTTAACACACGTAACCGCTTTTAAGGGATGGCCATCACTATTGTAATATCGCATACAAAAGAGCGAGCGCTAAACGTTTAGTATTTAAGTTAACCCTAACAACGGACAAAACGTTATCAAAAATGGCATAATCACACTAACTAAATTTGCATAGCATTGTTCGTCTTGTTCGTTTTTCGCGTTCTGTTTGGCGTGTAGTGTGAATTTTGTTAGTTTTCCTTCGTTTTTTTGCATTTTGTTTTCATTTCACGTACATTAACTGCGCAAAGCAACAGCTCAGGCAGCGCGTTGGCGGCAAGTTGCGGTAGCAGTGACCGGCAGCGAGAGCTCTACCCCCGCATGAATCGATACCACCCCGGGCGCGCAAAGGGAGGCCCGGTGTTGCGCGCCAACTTTGGCTTCGGCTTCACTGGCCGCTACCGCCTCCACCACCACACCGCCGCCGCTGCCGCCAGACACATATTCAGCCCCTTTCGCAGGGCCATACCATGATGCCAAGGGTTGCTACTAACATCTCTGGGGATCAGCGTTATGTAGCTGCCAACCAGCCAGCCAGCCAGCAAACGCTGCAGCTCCAGGAACGCGTCATCTCTCAAGTTATTTACGCTGCAGCCCCGCCACCACTGCCGCCGTTGCCGCCGCCAGCAGCCTACCTATTATTAGGTAATGCGATGCACAAAACAATGTTGCATGGATTAGTAATTAGTTTCACGCAGGCAGGCAGGCAGGCTGTTTCCAAAACTTTGTGGAAATTCTCTCTCTCCGCGCGCAATTTCATTCATCCACAATAGTGACATCTATTTTTAAATCGCTCAATTTCCCGAACGTAATCTTGCGCGCCATCTAAATTTAAACGTCGCATTATTAAATAACAATTCAAACTTTGTTTCAACTTTTCCTCCTCCCACGCACGGAATAAAGCAAGAGTCAGAGACGACAGTTCTCTCAACTGCACCACCGATTCTATGTGTGCTCTCCTTGCGTCATTCGCGTCTGACCTTTTGCGCATATTCACCCTTCATCCCTTGTTGGTATACGTGCATGCGAACCATGTCGCCAGAAAAAATAATATACCTATAAGCTTGCAAAAGCAAAAGTCGTCGCGTCGTTAACTATTTGCGCATGCCATTAGCATATTGCCATTAATACGTGTAATTATGCTGTTTACTTCAATCATTGCGCGTTTAAAGCATGCATGCAGTGGTGGAATAATACGTGAAAGAGAACTGTGTGATCGCAAACCATTTGTCAATGACAATCGCATGATACAATCTTGCAAATTCTCTTGTGAAAATATCACTGACTGACCGCCCGCGTACAAGACTTCTTCAGCTGATTGATGTGGGGGCGATAGCTGCATCTTTTATACGATTCTTTTGCTTTTGTTGCACATCGCGTAACTTGGACTTAATGTCATTTCGTATGCTTATTCGCGAAATGCAATGAACAAACACCCGATGATAAGCATCGCATCGCACATCGGACGTCAGTAAAGTGCGCGCGCGCGAGCCGCGTATCGACTTAAGCATATAATATATGCGCGTGGCAGACGCAGTGAATTACATTGTGCGTTCACGTCTCTTTTTTCCGTATTATTATTATTTATTTTTGAGAAAGCAAAATTTTGTTAATACATGACGCATTGTGTGTGTATGTGTGTGTGTGTGTGTGCAGCGAGAATTCCGGCAAACCGCACGCGGGTCAAAAGTCATACCCGGAATAAATCTTTTCTTCCTCGTTCCGTATTCCTTATCAGACGCATTTTAAAAACTGCTTGTTTGTATTTCATTTTATTTTCTACTTTTGATTCAAACATATTTCTTTTTTCGAATGGCTAATGCTGTTTTTACGCAATGGAAATATTTACATAGAATAATAATAATTATTGTGGAAAAAAAATAATTTAAAAAGAGCAAACTTTTTGAAATTTTGCTAAATTTTATGGTGTAAATCGAGCTAATACCTATTATAATCGTGTAAAAGAGAATTAGATTTATTTCGAAATCGTGTAAAACGAGAATTAAATGAAAGAACGCTGTCTGTACTAACTCATAATCTTGTAATAGGAAAATTTAATTAAATGCAAAGCATAAAACTAGAATTCAATTTATGTTCCAATTATTATTTTTCTTAAAATGCCGTATTTGAATGCATTCGCGTGAATAGTAAACCGAATTGAGTAATAACTTGATTTACATTACGCGTTTTGCAAATGTTGCGAACAGAAAATAATTTTCAATGTCACACACTACATACATTTACGAGAACAAACGAAAGAATACGATGCGTTTGCATTTTATTCGGTGCGCGAGAAAAGTATAAGCGCGACGACGACACATTAAAATCATTTGTACGTACGTACACGGTAGCAGAATGAATAAAAATGTCAATGTGTGGAATATGCGGCGCATTCGACGAATTGTCAGAGAAACAAGCAAGCAAGCAAGCAAAGCAAAGCAAGTAAGCCAGCAAGCCAGCTAGCCTAGCAAGCAAACCGACGACTAAACGGAACGAGTAACGAGTGGAGTGCGTACTCGAATATATCTACAATTTAAATTAGTCAATCGGACGGCCAACACACATATGCATTACGTTCATGGCTCTCATCGCACACTACACACGACTCTGGCTTTGAAAACGAGACGGCCAACCACCACCAGCACCGACCGACTACAACTTTGCGATTAGTAGTAACTAAGCAAGCGCAAAATTTGCAATTTGTGTCTAATAACTATCGAGTTTGTTGTGAAATGTATATAGAAAGAGTTTCATATTTTCAAATTCCTAACTAAACATTTAGATGTCACTTGAAACGAATTACCAAGTCCACATGTCAATGAACTTGTTTTTAATCCACAAATTCATAAATCATATTTGGGAATAAATTAAGAACTACGTGCTGCAAATTTCAATCTTATAAATCTTCAAATGTGTTAAAGGTCATACACTTAATTGTTGTACGTACGCGACGCAGCGCACACACTTGACAACACTATTGTTTATATCCTCAATATCGCCCGAAAACAAACAAATAAACAAACAAACAAGCATGAGCCGCAGGCGGCAACTTTCATCGTCACCTTTGTTAACCCTTAATTTGTAGTCAATCAATTTTTCTTCTTCAATTTTCAATTTATGCGTGTATGTCAATGAAATTTCATAAATTACTTGTCCACACGACAGTTACTTAAATTCACTTCTAAAATATTTTCTTCTACAATCTACTCCTCAATAGTATTCGCTTATTCGCAAGTTCATAGCCAACTGTACCGCTTTTTCTTCCTTTCATATTAAATTTACATATACGATTAACAAATGTTGAATAATGCACAACTATTTGTTGTTTGTTAAACTCCTAACAACCGGGTTATTTAGTTTTTATGCGCGCATTTTAATCGCAAATTAAAGTTTCTCCCCTCTATTAGATGATAATAATACGCTAATATAATGCGATGGCGGGACAGTCCAGCGAAGACTTTGCAACAACCACCGTCACCGCCGCCACCACCTTCGCACACACAACCCCCTGAGCCCCAGACCGAGCCAGTCGTTCGGCTGCTCGCGCGCGGAGTGTTGACCCGACTGCGAATGACGAACGGATCAATATTTAATCAACAAGCGCTATAGCACTGATTGGCTTGCACGTATACACCGCGTAATAATCTCTCGTCATCAACACATGCATGAAAACTGCATGCGTTTTTACCCTTTACACAATACGATGGGAAAAGAAGGAAACTCACCTGAATATTGTGCCCATGACTCTGCTGACTAATATGCATCGACTGCGCTTGATTGATCTGCAACGTGGTCGTCCCATTGTTCCCGCCAGGTCCGCTCGGCGGTCGCGGCGGTGTCGCACCACTAAAGCCTCCAGCGTTCGGTCCCGGTCCCTGGCCAGGTCCACCCGCACCCGGCGTGTTTCGACTCGGCATAAAGCCGGGACTTCCATGGTTACCAGGACTTGGCGATCCGTACGGACTGTACTGTTGTTTATACATTCCACTCTTTCGCTTCATATCGAATTCATTACCCTGATAGATCATCTCCTGCTTGATCATATCCGGCGTAAACGTGGGACTGTTCTTATGAAATGCGTTGGTATTTCCGGGATTCAGATTCGCATTCATATTCATATTCGAGTTGAGGTTGGCGTTGGTATTAAGGTTGCTATTCATATTCGAATTGGGACTTCCGTAATCATTCAGCGGAAAGTCGGAATATGGAGATCTTGCATTTGCGGGTGGTCTACTTGTCGGATTGAAGGACAGACCCATCTGTTTCTGGTGCTGATGCTGTTCGGCCATCTGCTTCAAGGTCTGGGCAGCCGGGGACAGTTCCGTCTTGCCGAAATCGTTATTGAGATACGGTGGTATCCGATTCTTATTATTGCCGCCGTCAAAGCCCGTCCCGCACTGATTAAAGCTATTCTGCCCGCCAACCATGGCGTTCGGGTTCACCTGCTGCTGTTGTTGTTGCTGCTGCTGCTGCTGCTGCTTCACCTCGCCCAAGCCAGACAGATTCAAGTCTTTCGTATCTTCCACCTTGAGGTCCCTGAGATCATCACCCTTGTCATCGAAATCAAAATTGAACTCGTTGTAGTTGGCGATATCCTTGATGAGCGCCTTAAACGCCGGCGACGTGAACAACTCGTCGTTCGTATCATCACCAATCAGATCGGTGATATTCCCAAAGCCCATGCCGCCGTTCGCCGCCGCATCTTTCTCCACCGCAGCAGCGCACTCTTCGAGATCGGCGAAATCGTTGTTCGGCTCCTGCTTGACGCACTCGACTAGATTGCTCACGTCGACGTTGGGCGGCTTCGGCACGTTGGGTACGCCGCCCGCCGACGAGGTTTGCGTCGCACCCGCATTGCCCTGCTGCTGCTGCTGCTGCTGCGGCGGCGGCTTCGGCGACGCCACGTCACTCTTCACCGACGCGTTCGTGTGCGCCTTCACCGTGACGTTCGTCGAGATCTG
Organism: Aleochara curtula; assembly: GCA_963978815.1. Taxonomy (NCBI): domain Eukaryota; kingdom Metazoa; phylum Arthropoda; class Insecta; order Coleoptera; family Staphylinidae; genus Aleochara; species Aleochara curtula. The sequence continues at coordinate 7,452,815 of OZ022221.1, read as the reverse complement.
CTGCGGCTGCGAATTCGCCGCCGACGTGGTGAACTCGAGCTGCTGAACGATCTGCACCGAAAACTTGGTGAGTCCGTCCGCCTGCTCCTGGTTGGTGGCATGCTGCTGGGTCGTGCATTGCAGCTTCACCGGCGGCTCAAAGTTGTCGCTCGCTCCACCCGGATCATGCTCCTCCGCCGTCCGCTTCAGGAATTTCTGTTGCTGCAACACGAAAGAGCACAATGCAAATTTTAGCAAAAATTGCGTAAATTACAGACGCATTTCGTCAAAGTTGAGTTAAAAGTTGCAACTGTCCCCTCAAGCCTGCTTTCGCAACTACTGATTAGCGATAATGACTTAAGTAGAGTGGGTATTATGGGTAGTGAATAGAGAAAGTCTTCATAAATTTAATTCCACCAGACGCACCCCCTTCTGGCGAGAGATTTTCATTAGTATGAAGTTTTTTTTCCCTATTATTTGCACCGATTTTAATCAAGATCATAATACAACTCTCCTCCTCATCCCTATGCTTCCGCGTACGTAATTTATGCATTGTTGCCGTGACGCTGCACATTGCACGTGGAATTAATGCTTATTTGGCGGGCAGGACGAAGGGAGGGCTGGGTGGCAAAAGGCGCACAAACGCGAAACAAGCACCACCTTGCCAGTACGCGCGCGTCAAATTAATGAAGAAAATGGAGAAAAAGAAGAGAAAAATGTGGCGAAATGACATCGTAAATTGTATTAATCACTACTCTAATACCACGCCACCACGCCGGGGCAGCGACTGCTCGTCAGACACGAAAGCCGCCCCCACTTGAAACACACCCTGATACCGTTTAATGATTCCAAATGAGCGAATTGAATTAAAGTTTTTTAATTAAAAAATTGTGCCGAAAGTAATATCAACTCAAACACACGTAATTTTTTCTAAAATTCAAAAAAAAAAATAACGACCTAGTCAACATAGACGTTAATAATTCCTAAAGACTTCCGGATATAGCGACAAAGGGTATCTACATAATATTTACATACAACAATTGTCCGCTGGCTGTTAAAGTGTGAATTGTTTTTCAATGAGCCACAAGTACATCTCGACAAGATGATGATGATGAAGAAGAAGAAATCCTCTCCTCAAGTATTCTACTTTACTATGTAGTCTACGCGGGCAGGTTGGCTACCGGTTAGGTAGGAATGCGGGTGAGGGAACTCGGCAACACAACAGCAGCATCAGCAGCTCCTCTTCGGCTGTTGCTGATGGCAATGCACCACACAACAAGCAATAGTCGTGTAGTAGTAGTGGACACGACACAACCAACGACAATGGCTGCGTGAACGCGTTTTGCATGTTTGCATCTCTCGGGGCTGTGCTGCTGCTGCTGATGCAGTGCGGTGCAGTCAGACAATACACTCATATAATAATCATCAGCGCTTCTCGCGCACGCAGCACCACAATGGACTCAACTCCCAAAAAGACAAGAAATCGAGAAACTGCAATGTCCAACCGACAGGGTGAGGAGGCGAGATGCCGCGCGATGAGAAACCAGATTGGGCCGGAAGAAAACAAAACGAAGGGCCACACAAACCAAACGACCACGCCAAATATTTGAGAGATTCCACCAACTTTTCTCTACCTGATTGGATTTTTGATGGTGATCCGTTTCGTTTGTACGTGTATCAAGATGCACATCTTTCAAAACTCACAAAATCAAATCAAATCAAATTGAATCGTTTGCAAGATTACGCGAACGCCAACGCTTGTAATGAAATTCATATTCAAATCATGCATGAGCAAAATTGCAAATATCAATCATCTCGCTGTTAGAAAACAGAATACGCATCCTTGACATATTAGAAAAGATGCAATTTTTGCGCGTTATATTTAATTACAACTGAGCGCCTTCTTTTTCCACTTGCCAGCCAGCTCAAGGATTTTCTATTGAATCAATCAAACTATACGCTCAATAATATTGCACACGGCCTATCAGCGAAATACATCTAATCTCGAAACTAACCTATCGTCATACCAGCCTTCAATTAACTTACATCAAATAAAATACTGAATAATAATATTTTATTAAGCAAAGAAAAACCGTGAATTTCTCAATAATACAAGCACACTACATATTCATCCATGAATCTGCCCTGCCCTATCTTTCCAAGTCGTTATAACCGAAACTCTCCTATTCAATGAATAATCTTTCCTCATAAAACTAAAACTATTTCAATTCATTAACAAATCGTTGATCGTAAATAAAAATTCATTCGCTCCACTTTCAAAATCACATCATATTCCAGCGCGTGCGTGTGTGTGTGTGTGTGTCGATTGTTTGGTGAAATTCTAAATGATGCATTTTATATATCAACCAAAAAACAATACACAGAAACATCATGCATACAAGCGCGCAGGCATCGTTAAACGCACGTTTGCGACGAAATGAGAGTAAGTTTCGCACACTTTCCAATTGCTCTAGCCATTCGTACGGACGAACGTACGTACGTACGTACCGTTCATTCATTCAGAAAGCGGTGCAACAGCAAGCAATTGCTGAGCGCTATTCGTCTGCACCGCGTTGCGCTGCTTGCTGCATGGATGTATGAAATAGTTCAACTTTTCCGTGTTTAGTTTCAGAGCAAATTGCGCAAATCGACCAGCACGAAATTTCTCGTCGTCGAGTCATAATAATATGCATGCGCTTCGTAATTATAACTGCAACACAGCCGAAAAACAACAATGCTTTCTAAATGGAGGGCAAGACGAACAACAAAATGACATCGTAGAAGAGGAAGTGTTGCCATGGCGACCGATAAATTGAAATACTCGCCGTAAAAGGAGTAAACAAGCAGTCAGTGTGCAAAACGTACACGTGCGATATAATAAAAATACAAATGAAATTACATGTGCCATGAATTACGATTATTACGTCGATTCAGCTGTGCGCAAAAACCCACCCAAGTCGCTGTATCACATCCACGTATACAGTAGATTTCGCTTATAGCGACGATGAACGAATCGCAGGCAATCTTCTTCTTTACATGCGAATTAAAATATGGGATTTACATTTTTTTTAAACTTTACTCTCAGTTTTTTTCAGAATCATGGGGAATTCCTCCTTTGTATGTAAAATCTTGTGGCTAATATGTAGCATGAATCAAAATATGTAGAACAATTAGTGGAAAACGAGAAATTCTCCTATCCCCGTGTTGTGATAACCGAACAACTAAACAAATCGCATGACTAACATTTAAATTAAAGTGTGAATCATGTGTGGATTTAAATATGAGATAAGAAATCTTTATAACTTTATCCACCTGTTTTTTACACGCTTATTAAACCAGAATTTCATTGAAGAAATACCTTCCTTCTAACAGTGGTCAATATCTTCAATTTACTATCACCATCAGGAAAATGTCCTTTGGCAAGGACGTTATAAGTGAAATCCACTGTATTTGCAAGATTACGAAACGAAAGGAATGCATACATGTGTTTCCTTATTGACCACCACCAGCACCACCACTCTCTCCTCTTTTTTGATCGCGAAAGCTGCAGTTTTATGCAAAATCCAGCAAGATCTATCACGAATTTCGAGAAACCGTCGTGCAAAAGATGAGGAAAAGTGTAACAACAGCGCAGCGACGAGGAAACAATGCATTTTGATTGCTTCAACACGCCGAAGAAGAAAAAGGAGTCGGTGAATGCGACCGAGTGCAGACTTGTTTCGCTTCGAGTTCACTTGTGTGCTGTTGCGTTGACAACGAACAACAACGAACGCAGCAGCAGCAGCAACAACAACAACAACCAACAGAGAGACGAAAACCGTTAGAACAGAATGAACCGGTATATAAATTAAAAACGAAGCAACGACGATGACGATGACGATGACGACGAGAGTTTGATACGTTGAAGAAAATGTCCAAATTTAAAAATTGCACTATTGCAACATTCGAAAAAAATGTGTGCATTAACACTCACCACGTGCACGCTGCTGGATATGGTGTCCTGCTGCTTCTTATCCTTGGGCTTGTTCGGCCGTTTCGTCTTCGGCTCGAGGTAGCGCTGCTTGAGCAGTTGCGTGTCCTGATGGTTCTGCTCGCAGAGGCCGTTAAAGGACTGATCGAAGCGTGGCATGCACTCGGACTGCCTGCGCCTGTATGTTTCAATTCTGCGTCTCAGTCTGCAACAAAATAAATTTCCAATTCATTAACAGCCCAGCCAAACGACTAATTTTTATCGCCAATTAAGGAAGTGACTAGAAATCACATCCTTGAGCAAAAAACATCAAACCTAATCAAATTCAATACACAAAAATCAAATGTCTTTGCAATTTCTGATCATCAGTGATTCTAAAAATGTTTTATATCTAATACGGGCGTTACAAACAGAAGCACTTGTCATCGTCAAATTAGGTTCGTCATGAAGTAATAAGCTTTAAATTTGCGAGACTTAACAAAATTAATATTTAATGAAAATAATAAGTAAGTAAATTCGCAGATTCTAGACGACTGTAAATGAAAAGTCAACTTAGTCATAGATTTAAATAATTTAAATCTTTACTCATTCTAATTCGCAGTGATTGTAAACAAATGATACAATAACATGATTAACTGATGTGTCGTTGCTCAATCAGTATCGAATTTCGCTAAAATTGTTTAAATACCTCAAAAATCAATCAAAATTTTCCTTTAACCAGAAATCAAAGTAAAAGTCTTTCTATCTTATTCCCTGTCATTTTAAACTGAACATAAAATAATTTGTTCAACCCTTGTATCACCTTGTATCATTTGTTCAACCCTTGTATCTAAATCAGCATATAAGAATTGATTTAAGAATGCATGAAACTTCGAAGAATTTGTTAGGAATGTCTTAGAACAAAGTAAGTAAGTAAACTTTTAAACTCAAGTCGCCTTAATCACCAAGTAAGTTCACTTCTAATACAAATTACAAATGAAATGCAATGCATACAATATTTCTTTCTTATCGAATAAATTCATTGTTTATATTTACTCATAACATGAGTGAGTATCGTATCTCTTCGTGCATTGTTAAGCAACACGTAACATACTATGTTGCTAAGCAACTTGCTTCATTTCATTGCATTTCATTGAGTTGACTTGTTGATTGGCTGGCTTAACCGGCGAGTGTTGTTCGCACTCATTATTTCATAAAGCAATTAGGTCACATGTAATTCCAAACCGGCGTGTGTAGTAAGTAAGTAAGCAAGCCACTGTGTGTACAATAACAACAAAACTCATACCGGTTCCTAGTTATTAGTTACTTTTTTCTACTCTTCTCTCTTGCATTTCTGACGCGCAATTCTGAATTAATATTTTTTTGATTGGACAAATATACATTGCACACTTGCAGTGTAACAATCACTGTCATCTTCATTTGGTTAAGTGACTAATACAATACGCAAGTGCACGGAATCCCCCTCAGTGCATACGTAAAATCCCGATAAAGCTTTTTACTTAATGCGCATAATTTAAACATTTTGCGCATTCTACACACACACACACGTACATCATCGGCTGCTTGCTGATTAAACAATGCGATAAGTAACATGCCATCAATGATAATTACACGCGAGACGAACGAGCAAATCAGCAAAAGCAAGCGCAGGCTAACTAAAACTAACCAAAGTGATGATGATTTGCAGTGCGTGTGCCGTTCGTTCATTAGATCGTACTGCACACTGCGCATTACTAATCTCTCGCTTGCGACAATTTCAATCGTAAACGCTTACGCTTCATAAACACATTATCGAACTAAATCAAAACACGCCTACTCAACTGAGCTTAAACTAAGTACTACACCCAACACTCATTTCTTTTTACAACATTTCCAATTTCAACTCCCTGCATTAATTTTAAAATTAGGGGAATACCTGAATTTTATTATGATTTTTCTTCGCCACGTACTTGGCAAGTGCTATTTTTAATATTTTTAATTAATGTTTCAAATATTAGCCTTTTAATTTTTTCTTTCTAATTTACCATATGCAACATGAATTTCCAAGGTTGAGACAAGAGAGCTGGATGTGAAATTTTCTTTTAATCCATGAGAAGGAGGAATTAGTTGGTCGATTACTCAAGCATTTTATACATGTGTACATGCAGCAAGCGTACAAATTGCAAAATAATCAAGCAAAAGGAAACGAGTGCCCGCTTGCATCATAGAGGGGGAGTAATTATTTCGCCAGGAGAGCAAGAACGAGAGACAAGAAATATGGTGTCGTCATTATGCGCCTATTGTTGTTTATAATATTGCACTGGCGTCGAGGCAGGCAGTGTGCAGTGTGCGCTGCTCCGTTTCTAGGCGTGTGCGTACACCTCGACTGTGCGCTGGTGTGCTATGAAACAGCAATGAATATGTGTTTGTTGTTTAACTACAACAACGCGCAACAACAACTAACTGTACTCGACGCAAACTGAGCAAACGACGACAACACCGGTCGCTCTCACAACAGCACAAGTCGCGCCGCGCCACCAGCCCGATATCTAATACTATGCATGTTTCATTTGTTGCTAACACTCCGCAGCTACAACTTGCCTATTATTTAAAAAATAAATCATTCCTACTATCAATTTGTCTTTTTTTCAATTTGCTCACGCATCCAATACGCAGGAATTCATGGTATAATCTTCGTCGCTATATATGAAAATCTGATCAGCTGTTCATAACGAAAAATCATTTTATCAACTCTGTCATTACATGCAATTTGCAATCGCTGATCACTAATAAAATATTAACTAATCCGCATAATAATAGGTACATGAAAAAAATTTCTCATTTTTAAATATTAATTTGACTTGATTTTTGGACTAGATCATTATATCCCAATGTTTTTCAAAAATCTTAACAAAACCGTCTATTATCCTAGTTAAGAGAAAATAGCAATTGATTTTTATACTCATACTGACAACTCTTCAATTCTTCAAGAAAATGACAAAAATACCTGACTGGATCGTGATTTCAGAATGTTTTCCAAAAACCTCAACAGAACTATCTACTGAATTTAAAATCCTAGGCGCTATATCCAAATAAGTCGCTATAACCGACCGATCAGTCGTTACAAGTAAACTCTTCTTTCAATACGTGACAAATACTCTTGAAAACAAACGAAAAACCAGAAAAGCTGCATGTTTATTATATACGTGCGCAAGTTCCTTTAAACCCGTTTCCATTTCTTATTGTTTTTGTTTTGGCATGTGCCATACGCACGAGCTTACAACACATCCACCGCGTGTATTTGCATTTGTTTCTCATTACTTGTCGTCGTCGTCGTTGGCGGCGTGGTTGAGAAACAAATGCAGTTGCAACAAATCTTACGTCATGCACGCGACACAATCGCACAAAAGGTGTGCGACGCATTTGTTCGATTCACTCGATTCGCGTCTATATATTTTATTCGCTTTCCACATATCTTACGATCAGCGTAATTTTTTTGTACGTTCAATCATTAAACTAATTGATTGACACATAAACGTCCAGTCCAAGTCGTCTCTCCCAGACCGCTAACTGTATCACTCAATTAAAAATTTCTAGTATTGTAATTTACGTTTGTGTGCGCCACACAAATGCAATTCCGCATTGTGTTATTGTTTACTCCACATCCAAGTAAATTATAACTGTGATTGAATAATTCCGCTACAACTCTTTTTTTTCTCTTCTCGTCTCTCATTTCGTGCGTTATTCGCCTACTTATCCCTCGTCGTCGAGGTCCTCTTCGCATTATTTCTTCCTCTTGTTGCGCATTTCAAACTTTCTACTTTTTCTCAAAGCGTGTGCGTTACCGCAGCTCAATGTTTGCTTTTACTCAATCGCTTTGCTTCCTTTTTATTCGCGACTTTCTTCGTTACATTACCACCAATCTGCATTTTCTATTTTCAAATAGCGTACAGCGCGCTTCCTTCCAAAAAAATGATGCGATTTGAATATTATAGACGTGGAAAAGAAGTTTTTTGTTGTTGTTTTGTTAAAAATGTGCGTTGTTCTTTAGTCGGATGTGTGTATAAAGCCGTCTTCGGCAGGTATAATAACAGGGTTAAATACCATCAAGTTACAAAACTCCTACTACCTTTTTTCCAGCACACAACTCACAACTGGCCACAGCAGTACAGCACACAGACGCACTGTGCTTCTGCTCAGGTTTTCGTTATTTTCCCCCCTTTTGTCTCGTGTGTTCTTCTGATGGTATATTTCGCCTTTTTCTGCATTATTTGTTTCATTTCACTCATATACCTAACCTCAATCAATTTGCCACCTTAATATACAGGACAATTCAATTCGACTGTGATTTAATTTGTAATTAAAAAGTCTATGATAGCCGAAACAGATGTGAATAATTCGGGTATAACGACGAAATTTGAAGAATATTATTACATGCTCGATATAAACCAACTCTAGTGTGTTTTGTATTTATGAGCCAGCTAGTAAACACTCGCTTGACGAGTTTATGGAACGCGTAGTCAATGACCAACAATTGCAATGACAACGAAAACAAGATTTAATGAACAAAAATTTAAATTTGGTAAAAATTGCGTTTATACTACTATTTTCCTCGTAATACAGCAATCGTGAATGGAAAATTTTCTTGGAATCGTTTCGTAGGATGCGTATGAAAATATCAAACACGCGTGTGCTCTTCGATATTCGGGGAAAAAAGCGTCCCCAAGTCATGAACGAGAAGAGCTACAGACGGAGAACGTTTTGCACCCTTAGTGCTGCGGCGACTGTCTACTAACACCCCAAATAAATCCATACATCACGGCTTCATTCGTATACAATATTCCACTTGCCTCTGCACCGGTTACTTTCAACTCGTATACCACGCGTCTCAACTCGTAAAAGAATCCTCCTCCAGCAAACTAACCTCCAAAAGAGGAGTGTGTCGATGCAATGAAAGTGAAAATAATCGTTTAAAAGCGCAGGAATTTCTTATGCAGAAAGCAATGAAAGAAAGGGCTGTACGTTATGCCCTACCGCATGGCAGATATAGCATTAGTCAATTTCTAAATCCAAAACCCCGGCTGCAGCAACAGCAACAGCAGCAGCACCCTTGCTGCAAGCACGCATTACATCCAGTTTCTCTCTACCTTCTTCCTACCACTAAGAATGAGCCAATAGTTTTTGGTAGACATATACAGGTTGTATGCGCATGAATAACCTTCAAAAATGAATCTTTCTCTTGAATTTTTATGCAGTGCACCTGCGATTTGTGTGTTTAACCTGCAGCTGTTTATCGGCGCGATTGTTTATAAAAACGAGAGACAAACCCACCTGTCAACGACTGCCTGCCGCTTCGGGGGGATGACGTCGGGGTGCTGCAACGGCGACAATCCCTGCTGTTGGGGGGCCACAGGGGGCACGCCGCCCTCAACACAACCCCCCTGGCCGGGGCCGCCTCGCTCCAGATTGAAATCCGTGCCCGGCTGCGATCGTCGCTCGGTCGCGTCGTCGTCACCACCGCCGCCGCGCACCCGGCATACGACACGTACTTGTTGTTGATGATGATGGCTCTCCTAGAGTCGCGCCAAGCACGACATCATCAATGCAGCCGCGTCGTCATTGCCGCCTTCTACTGTCCTGCGCGTTCTCCTCTTTCTGCTGCTGCCGCTGCCGCTCTTGCACCACTTGTGTTTATCAGTCAAATGTCCATGCGTGTTTAGTGCGCAAGATTAGCGCAACATGCTTGCGTTGTGTCCATATGCATGGTGCATTTTGCACGACCACGACGACGCCAGAGTTTGTTTTCCATTAAGGTTAAGTAAGGCGCTTGTTGATGTTTCCCGGCAACCAACTGCGAAAAACTCACTCTCCAGCGGCACAACCACACCGACCGACCGACCGACTGACTGATAGCGTTTTATCAGTAGCAGCAATCGGATGTTTTCACTCGCCGTTTGAATTCCGTGTACACTCTTTGCCGGAACGAACGAGAAAGTCCAAGTATTTGATAGCACGGCCACCACAGTTAATTAATTTTCGGTGTGACGCGAGCACACACTACGGCACCCGTTACCGACACAGCTCGCTCTTCTCTCTATGATAGAGAACTTGTAGACAACAAACAAACACGCACCGCACCGCTCAACCGACGAAACACTGTTATTACTCTGCGAGGCGAGAGGAGAACGCTCGCAAACGGCAGCCGTGCTTCGTCTGATGCCGTTGATATGCAATTGCCCACCGAACGCGACGAACACCGCGAACCGTTTTCACTCACTGATGCGTCATTACCCGCCATTATAGCGTCCATCCAAGATACGTGCTGCCGTCTAGCGGACCTACTTATTAAATTAAAAATGTACTATAGGCAAACACAAGCACCTCTTTTAAACAATATTTTAAAAGTTGATTAAATAATTCTATGCCTCTTCTAATAAATACCCATTAAAATTTCAATACTCTTGTGAGTAAGAAAGCACCTTGGGATGCAATACATAATTGATATTTAACACAATTGCGCATTTTGTGCCTTGTTAGATTCTCGGGATCAATATTTTTTCTCCAGGGACTTGTAAAGCGTTATTTACAACTGGGAAGAGGCATAAATGTGAAAGGAACTCGCAATTTCAGCTCCATTCACTTGATTATATTTGCTTACAGATATATGTAACGTGATAATAACGTGTAATTAATCTTTAGACGAAACTGTATTAATATTTAATTAAACAGTCAATGCTTTTGTTTTAAAAAAGTAAGTGTGTGTCCTAAATTAATACGTTTAAAAGATTAATGCCATGATTATACTACCATTCTAATGAATATGAACATTTTTCGTAATGATAACTTTAAGTAAACTTAATATTTAGGTTGCGCACAAAACAATTAATTGTCTAGTTAAATGTAGAAATATAAACGCATCTATCATACCGCAGTATGGATGAACTTGTAGTTACCAAAGCATGGATTCTACTTGATAGGATTTCGCCGGCAGCCAGCCGCCCCCGAATAACCATCATGCCTTCTCGGCTAATCGATAGTTTTGCCGAAAACTGTTGCTCAGAGTGTAGGCGTGATTGCTGAAACTGTATGGCAAACGAGAACTATGCGATGAAATGTACAGTTCATCTGCATCGTCATTGCATTGCTTCGACTTGCCAATATTGCAGTTGTTCTCATTATTCTCGCCGCACACAACCGCCGCCGAAGATTCCTTCATCTGGTGGCGGTGTTTGTAAAGCTTTGTGCATGCGAGTATTGTACTCAGTAGAACGGTGAATTCCACCAAAACTACAACTAATCCAATACCGAGAAAGATTATGTATTGACGCTTGAACCAGTCTTCTAAATGAGGGCCGCATCCCTATTCAATCAAACGTTAATTAACTTCCTACAATTACTGGAAGAAAAATAATTGTATAGTGCGGATCACCTCAGTATGGCGATATCCTTGCTGTCGTTGAACTTCCAACGCTTGACACAACGACGTATTAACAGGATGTGGATCTAGATACGAAGAAGGCTGCTCGTAATTGTCAAGTTTGCAGCAGGTCAAAGGAACTGCAAGACTTGGGCCTAAAGCTTGCAATCGCCATAAGGAAGTATCATATTCGATGGCTGATTGTATTCCACAGCAGCTAAACTGAAATCATGAATGTCAATTTATCATTTGGTTGTTCCCTGCACAAAATCAGCGTCCATCAATAAATGGAGCTGAAGCGGGGGCGGCTCACCGACGTTTGCACCAGATCGATAGCGGCGGTGAACTGCTCCTGGCCGGCAGCACCGTAATTGCGCTGCATAGACTTGATCAACTCATCGGCGACGACGCCCAGACCTAAGCATTGTGGCCATATCCATGCAATCACATAAATAGCACATTCGCCAACTAATACTAAAAGTATTGTTATGAAGTACTGCAAAACAAAAGCGTAATTAATTCATGACGGCGGCGAAAAGTAGAGCAGCGTGGTACGTACGATGGTTAGCATGCAATAGCTGTATAGACAGGACGCCCAACAGCCCAACAATCCGGCGGCGGCAAGCGCTAGCCCTACGAGCGCAAAGCCCAGCGCGAGGTAATAGAGCAACGGATGGGGCAGCGTTGTCAGCGGTCCTTGGCTTAGCAGGCGCGAAAGTAGGACGCGGCCAGGGTCCAGCAGGATGATCACGCCGCCGGTGATTAATGTGCATCCGCATGCCTGCGAATTATTTAAAAGCAATGTCTTAAAATGCTGCAATGTTTAACAAATTAAAGCCGCCGAACAAGAGAGGCAGCTGTACTACAAAATACATATTTGCATTCGTTATGCATGGTGCGTGTGCACATGTGTGAAATAATCGTAATGGAGGACTGGCGCGTGAATAAGTAATTTACTGCGCACTGTCCGTTGTAATTATGCAAACAACACCTCGAGCCCTCTCGGCCATTGCCCATTTTCGTATAATTGCTCTGCAGTGCTGTTCAATAATGTAGCTAACGGCACATATCAGCTCACCTTTGATAATATGATGTTCCACATTATAAATATCTTATAATAAATTCAAATACCATTTGATGTACAATGAATTTTTAACATTTCTGTACCGCTGCAAATTCTAATTGATCAACATTCAATTCTTTTGTTTTTAAATACTAAATGGATAAATAATGATAAGACATTTCTTACCAACAATAAAAAATTAAAGAAAGCTAATATAGCTTTACTTCCTCCAAGTGAAACCATTCTTTATGTTCTTCTTCAATTCTTCTGCACAATTCGCAATTTAATTCAATTATGATTTAATGGAGCAACTTTCCAACACGTCGCAAGCGAGATTTTACTCTTAAAAGTGACATTTCTTCGTGTTTTATCTTACTTTTGATCCGTTGGAAAATCACACATTATTATTTTATCATTTTGCACGCGAAGATTCAACTTTTATGTTGTTCTAAACACATGTTGCTCTTATGAACATAACACACCAACTACAACTTTGCAAACTTGTTGAAGCAAATTGTAACGCTGAATGATTTTGAAATATGTCGAATAGTTCCTTGAATCCGATCCGCAAATAGGAATCTTGCATTAATAAATAATATTGGTGAGAAACCGTCGAGTTTCGATTCACATCACAACCGAAATTTGTTTAGCAATAGATTTGCACGGAATCTATGTGGTAATTGACGAGTTATTTAAATAAATTACGGATTACGTTGTTTTGTCTTTGTTTCGTATTAATTAATCGTGTTTTCCATGTGCTGAATAAATGTCGGTTGCTGTGCGCGTTGAGATTACGAGCGTTCAACTAAATTTCAATTCAACTGAATTGACTCTGCGCGCCGAGCGTTCCATCAGACAGGAAGGAAATTGCAATTAGCAGAGCATGAAGAGTTCTGAGCATATTTCCATTCATGTTCTTTCTACCTTTGCAGTGCTGGGTGTTCCTCCCCTTGTTACTGCTTTTAATTGCGTATTTACCAAAAACAAATATTAATCGCAGTCTATTTGTGATTGTTGAAAGCGCTGTTCTTTTGTGTGTGCTCTTGCAATCAAGAATTCTACGCGTACTAAATAAACGGATGCTTCATTGCATGATGACGATAATTGTTTGGATTATTGCTTGAATTGATAGCTGTGCTGAGAGTGGGACACAGCACAAACCGGAAACCGTTACGCACCAACGACATATACCTGTCGTGTTCGTTGTATGTAGTTACATACGTGATTGTTTGCTTTCTATGCAACACGGCTTTGATTTACAATTCATGCAGTATCCGTCCTTGCCCAGGATGCTAAGATTCAACACGAATTACAAGCATGCCTTGTAACAAGATTCTTGCTCAAGTCTCATTATGAAACAATCGTTTGCTTTTTCATCTAACAAGTCAATTTTTTTTACGTAACATAGCTGTCAATCTCTATATGATTCTATAATTAGCTAAAGCGCAATCATAAAAAATCGCGTTGCGATATAAATCGACCTAACATTAGTTGATTCAAATTGAGGTATTTCAATATAGGCAACCTGAATTTCCATAGTATTGAACTAAAATTCTAATTCAATTGATGATAGACGAACGCTCTGCGACTCAACTGTGCCTATATTAAAACACTTAACTAAAATTAACAGATCTATCACAATCATCAAGTTCTTCATACACTCCATTAGGTCAACAAAGGAGGCTTCATGCAGCATGTGTTATAAGACTAAGTAAAATAAATTTTAGAGTTTTATATTTTTTTTTCTTATTTTATATTTAAATGGAACAGAAAACAACGCTTAATTATTTAGCCTTGTTTCTGCGCTAATTCCTTAGCCTTAGCCTTTTCTATCTTAGCGATGCGAGCGGCTGACTTTGAGCCGAGAAGACCACCGCCCCAGTGGCGTCTCAATTCATCGCCACGATCATTGAAGTTGGTCTTGATAACTTCAATAAGCTTGTTGAAGTTGGCTCTATCACCAGATTCAACCTAAAACAAACAATTACATTAGTCCATGAAGACACCTTGGAACTAAATTGTACTGCAGATATTTTATCAGAGTTAAAAAGCTCGAAAAATTTATCAACATGTAATATTCTACTATTTAAAAGTTCATCATGATGAAGCCCTGAAACGTATTAACGGGAGAAAACTTACTTGGGTGAGGGCGAGAGACGAACACGTTTTGCGGCTGACAAGAAGTCCTAAGCGAGCCTTTCCCTTGACAATGCAGTATGGGACACCCATTTTCCTGCAGAGGGCTGGCAGGAAGAGAACAAGCTAAAAAAGAAAATAAACGTTAAGTTCTGCTATTTCTTTTGCATGCTTAGATACCAGACATTTAGAAATATCAGTTAATATATTTCAACAAATGCCAGCTTTTAGGCTTCAGGTGAAGAAATTCTATTAGCGCGAGTAAACACATCATTTGAATTTAAGATTTAAACAAGTTGCCCTTCAAATTAAAGTCTTACCTCAATTGGATCAACATCATGGGCGATTACAACCAATTGCGCTTTCTTCTGTTCAACCAGCTTGGTGACCGTGTTGGTACCAGCGCGGACACAGTTTGGTGCCTTGCTTGGGGTTTCTTCCTTCTTGGCAACCTTGGCTTCAGCCTTAGCTTGCAACCTCTTCTTCTTTTGCAAAGGTGTTTCTGGTCTGTACTTTTGCAAAAGTTTGAACAACTGAGAAGCTGCAACAACAAAAATAAGTTAATATGGTTCTTTCTGTAACTAGTACAGCAGATGCATATAAGGTTCTTCAGTAAGAAATCTAACTTGGTGGTAAGATTTATCAGCATAGCCTTCAGGTAGCAAATACGGTCATCATAACAATAAAGATATTTGTTGCATCTTGACTAGACACATACCTGTTTGTCTGTCCAAAGTCTGGGTGAATTGGTTAATTGGTGGTGGCACCTTCAAGCGCTTTTGCAAAACAGCCCGTTGGCGTTGGATGCGGATGTATTTTGGCCATTTGACAAAACGAGACAAATCTCTAACTGGCTGGATATCCTGACCTGGAGAATACATAGTTGCATTAGCATAAATAAAATACACTGCAGATCATAATCATGTGTTGTTGTATTCAGTTTTAAAAAGCTCGTTTTGTGTTCAGCACTTTTACTATGAATTGTTGTCTATTATCATCACAAAATGTTGAATCTTTAAACTTGTGATAAAATGATATTGCTTACCAATTCCAAAATTGCGTGGACGCTTCTCAAAAAGGGCATTAACTTCCTTCTTCTGTTCAACTTTCTTGACAGCCAAAGGGGCAGCTGCTACCTTCTTTCCAACCTTCTTCTTAGGCTGCAACACAAGACATACTTATTAAATATATTATCATGGCAACAACCACAAATTAACAGCAGGAATAATTAGTCAGATTAACATTTCCCCAAGGATTCTCGGTTGAAGAAATTCAAGCAAATAGTGTTATTTTAAATCATCATATGAAAACAATATACCCATGTTGTTTAGCACTTAACCTCTCAATAAAATTTAACTCAGAAGGTTTGGGCTTATGGCAAATAGCAATTATTAGCATTAGAAACCACTCTACTGATGATTCCAGTTGTAATTTTGAGAATTTATCATAATCAACGTAGAAAGACATGTTTACAAGATAGAACTTAGGTTACCACGACACTAGAAGCACTCGATGTATTTTTGATGAATTTTCACGTAGGCACACATTTCCTAACGAAATATTACGAACAATCAATAATACGATGTACTTACTTTCTTTTGCACCATGTTGGATACTTCTTAAATAACGGATGGTCCGAATAAATACGGATTTCTTTCACGTGAACATAAACACGTACGGCCGATGTGAACGCGGCCGGAGCAAAGAGAGCGCTACCCCGGCGCCAACACGCATTACTATAGTTCTGCACGTTGCGATATGAGCGCTGGTTATTTCAATTGAAAAACGCGGTTTATTTAAACTGGCGGCAACTTATTTGCAATTTACTGTAATTCACACCATTCCCAAAAAACAACGCATTTACGTTAATTGCTGCAATTATAATAATAACTCCACATCAAGAAATGTGAAATATCTATTAAAGCATGAGAAACATTCATTAATCAACAGGGTTGTGTCCTATAATTAAAGTGCAAATAATAACCCTGCAGCAAGAAAATTAATGTTGACACGGAAAAATTAAGGCAAACAAAGAATTAGCGTTATAGATCATTAAGTATGACTAAGTTATTGATTAATAGTGCAATGCCAGGATATTTATTTTTGGCAAGCAATTTATATTGACTGCTCACATGCTTGATGGAAAATTAATTACAGTCTGCCAATGCGAAAATAAGCAATAAGAAAAACTCGACCGAAAATGATTTCCTATTTTCATCAATACTCCTACTCCACCTACTAAAAAATGCAAATATGCGGCGTGCCTGGCACAAGCTAAAGCAAATTTACTATTTTCGTAGATATAACTTTCGTATTATGACTACGATGAAGGTTTACTTTATCATAGTGTAGAATTCCACCCTTATTTCGCATTTCGTGTTGGACACGCACATATCTTGTATAATAAACGACATGTCACAATTGCCTTAGACAATGTTTCGTCTCACTTTAATGGGACATTTTAGCATATACAAAAGAACGCTTAAAACTTGAAATTGCTTCTATTATTTCCACATTTCTACATAAAATCAACGGTTCAAATAATTTAAAACAAGATTAACGACAACATGTACGTCAAATAATATTTATTAGATTGTCTGCTTGGCATGTAAAGTCAATGTATAGATAAAAAAATCAATTGAAATTTTTGTAATTAGCAAGTGCCAATCACTTGTCTTATGTTTCGGTACGTTTTTTTGTTTAATATTTCCCAATTACGAATCAGGCATTTTGGTACTGAAATTTATACAGCTCAGCGTCGAATTAAATTGAGCTTGGGTATTATAATCGCGAAATCGTGATAGAAAGTTGAAACAGGAAAAGAAGGAGTAAAAAAAGGAAACAAGGGACGAGAAATAAACGAGCAGCGTTTGTCGATTCGTGGTGAACACGCCAATTTCCTCAACCCTCACAGTTGATCTCTGATCGCGCACTACGTCAGTTCAAAAAGTATTCAAAGTCTAAATATTGAACTCACGTGAAAATTGGTAAGTATTATTAGCTAAAAATGGGTTAATTTCGTTTATTTGTCGCCAACAATTGAACGCTTAAAGTGTGTTAATGTGCGTTGAAACGAATGGAAAAATGTAACGTAACGCATGGTTGCTAATAGGTGGTTGTTATACTCGCAGGAAGTATGCCCCACGACGAGAGTTTTTCACGCTGGTCTTTAAAAAGCAGGCCACTTTTGCACGCAAAGCATGTGCTTTGGCAATGATCGATTGTTCGTGGAGCATATGCATGGTTGAAATGTGTTTACTTGTTTGCCTCGCTTTGCTTTACCCTCTTCGTTTACGAATTGTATCAACCCTTTAGTTTTGCACGTTCCTGTTGCACTGCGTGCATGCATATCGACATGTGAACGTTATCACAATTTCGTGTTATTTTCGTACATAAAAAATTAATCATTTGTTTGCTGCATTTTGAATTTCCAGCTTTTTGTGACTTGCCTAGTGAAATCAAAACCAATGAGAAATGATAATTGTTTAAAATAGCGTGGAATTAAAATGGATACAAATAACAAGAAGATGTAAGTTGATTTAATATCATATTTGTATAGTTTCTTATAGTTTTTATTTGTTTTAGAGAAACAAATATGCAGGATATCATCTTCAAAACCATATACTTGGTAAACATTTTCAATATGAAATAAATAACACTTCAAAATTATTTAAATATAGTTTTTAGAAAGCAACGATTTACACGAGACTGCTCGAAGTTTTGTGCTTGAAGTTAAACAAAAATTCAAGCAGGATATTTGCCAAGAGGATATCCCACCTCGTGCATTAGTTCTTCGTCCATTGAATAACAAACGCATTCAGGCGTTTTCGGATAAATCCTCAGAATCTAAAAGTATGTGTATTTTGTTCATTATCCTTGCATCATAATTACACTTGAGTAATTTTTGCCAGGATGCACTTTGCTCTTTAAAGCTTCTGAATCGCATAGCAACAAATCAGATAAATGTCCCGATTGCAAGAAAATCGCGCAGTCCTATGAAAAATACCAAAAGTTAAGTCAACTTGCTGTAACTGTTCTGGATAGCAATGAAACATTACTTAAATATAATGATATTCAATTGCTCGGTGACTCGATACGAGAAATGCATGAAAATCACATTTCCCTCATCCGTACGTTCACATCCGTAATAATCGTTTCGGCAATAATTGTTTGTAATTACTTTGTTTGAACAGACATGGCGCATGATATAACCAATGCAATTACATCATTGCCCCTTGGATCGAAAGAACATATCTTGTCAAAGTTTCAAAAGCAAATACAGCATTTGTATTCATATCCAGGCAGTCATCATTCACTCGATGATATCATGAGCAATCGAACTGACAAATTGACAAGTGATCATTCACTTACTGAGTCATTTATCCCACTGGAAAGTAAGAAAATGTGTGGAGATATACCAACATTGATTGGTAGTAATCAGAAGTCGATTGCGGAATCGACCACTTCATCAATTTCAATTTTTGATGATTTATCATTGCTTGAATCGGAGAAAATGGGCATAAATCCAACAAAGCGTTGTGTTACTCTTCCTGTTTTAAATACTACTGTGGACTCACGAATGGATACTTCAATCAAATCCAAATCGATATCTTCAATAAGACTTTCTGGTACTCCGCAAGTACAAATGATGTCAGCTGATGGCCTCCTAAAGCAGAAATCTTCTGAACAAATTCTCGAACCATTAAAGCCATATAGTCAACATGCTTTATCTTCATCCGAATATAATAAGAGTGCAACACAGAAAAGAGATCATACTCATGGTACTTCTGATGATGTGGACAAAACAAGTACTGAATCAAAAAGGAATAAAAATCGAAGAACATTTACAACAACTACTGTAATGACAGATAAACCTGCGTCAAAGCTGACTAAAAAGCCACTCAAAGAAACGTCCACTGTGGATGATAGTGAAAGTACCAGTGATGACACCATCAAGGGTGAGATTGATGTATTGCAATTAAATTGGGCGTGGATTAAGAAGGAACTTCTTGATGGTGATGTAAATACAAGATTAAAATTGATGCAAGCTTTACGATGGGTAAGTTTACATAAGGATATTGGTTGGATATAATTTTGAATGTTATAGCGATTAACACGAACGGAAAATGAGCAACGTGACAAAAATATGATGGAATTTGTAAAACATGATATTCTATCAATTAATATGGTGCCACCCTATGGGCAATTATTTCTTGAGAGTTACTATTGCCCCCCAAAATGTATTGCATCTCAACAATTTCAGGTATTCAATTCAATTAACCTCCACCTGATATTCAAATTCCACGTGTTACAGGAAGAAATAGCGAGAATGATCAACACTGTGGCTTCAATGGCAATGGGACGATTGTATCTCGAAAGGGATGAAAGTCTTCTATCCGTAATGCTCATACCTCTCCTCATGGGTAAACTTCCTGGCATCACAGTTTACAATCTGACACGCGAATTTACAATGGCTGCCATTCAGAAGCTAAGTTTAAGCAATCGTATGCGTGAAGTTATCATTTCAAGCGGTAAATAGCAAAAATAAGTAATTATTTTTCTTCGGGAATTAATGTTTAACCTATTGTAGGTATGGTTGAATGGCTAATTACGTACATTGAAAAGAATCACGTAAAATCCAGTGCATATGAAGCTGAATACTCCTGCGCACTCCTTACGAATTTATGCATTAACAAAGAAGCACGCCATCGCTGTCAATTCATCCCTGATCATGTTGTTAATGTTATACACATTCTAATTGACACCCCACATCATTGGTGCATTAATTACATCAATCCAATAATGTTCAGTTTACTGCTAACCGAAGTAATTAACGAGAAAGCGGTCGCAAGTGGAATTGGTATCAAATTGAAAGAATTACGCAAATTGTACGGTGACGACGAGGAACGTATAAGACAATTAGATGCGATAATAGAAATGCACGAATCGCATGAATTTTGTGAATGTAAAGATGCTGAATTTGATGCTGTTACTACGTTTACCGATTATCTTGAGCCGGAACTTGATGCGAATGAATCACATTATGGCGGTTCTGAAGGTGAAGAATTCTTGAAATCTTTTCAAAACTGTGAAGCACCTATTTCAACTGCTAAAAGTATTTTAACATTTCTTCTCTTATTAACTTCGTTTAATTGTAATACTTGTAGGTAATTTAATTAAGCGACTTTCTTCGGTACAAATTGTTAAGAAGAATTGCACGTGCAATAGCAACCCGAGACAAAAGAAGTTTCTGAAAGTTGTAGAAGAAGATTCTGGTGGTGTTAAAGCCACCACCAGATCACGTGCGGTGGTGAAAACTAACAAACCAGGAAGAGGAAAACGGACTTTGTTAAATAGTTCCAAATCCCCAAAAAGTAAGAATGATAGAGATTTGAATAGTAGCGGGTCAAAACATAATCTACTCACTAAAGTAAAAGCAAACTCTCAACCCGCTCTATCACGGAAAACTGCACCTAGTGCGGACAGACTTACAAAAACAGAAGTGGGTCCAGCACCCAAAGTTAATAAATATATTGTCAATTGTTGCTATAAGATGGATTATCATAATGCCATTAACGCAACACCTGGCGAGTTTGTGCCGCATCCACTGCACACAATCATTAGCGAGGAAGATTGCTGTACGTGCTATGAAGATATAAAGGAATTTGCCAATAATATTATGCGCAACGATGATAAATCAACAGACGCCAAGCCAAATCTTGATATGACGATTAAGTGTTCCACATGCAGAAATACAGTACCGGTGTTGCAGGTGAAGAGTTTTGGATCAGAGGACCAAATCGTGCGACGTTATAAGGCAAATGATGATGAGGATGGGCAGTCAACGAATGCGTATGAAGGAGGCAAGTCCAGGACGAAGAAATTAGAATTCACTAGCTATCAAATGGTGTCTGATGGAACAGAATGATAGCGTTATTAATGAAAGAGGACGTACATGTGCAAATCATTGTCAAATTTGTCGTAATTGTTTCATATTTTCTAACTCTTGTGAATTGATGTAAATGGAACTTAATTTATTACAAATACACAGCATATATTTCTAAATATAATCTAATTTATGTCACTAAGTCTAATTACGATCCAGTAATAATTACAATTGAATTTGCTTTCAATATTCTAATGTTGCAAGCGTAAGACGAAAGTCGGTAGCGCAAAGTAAGCGGCTAAACACAAAGGTAAACATTATTTTGAGTTATGATTCTCTTCGTGCTACCCTTTGTCAATTATAATAATATACAAAAGTGCGGTGCCTTTGCGTTCAACCCGATTCCGGGAACCCAAAGTGATCGTTGATATTCATGTTGCGCACTACTAACATTTCAAATTTTGGATGATATTGCGCAGTTGAAATCTGTGCTTCACCGAATCAACTTCTGTTGAAATGGCGCAACGTAAAAGTAAGACAAATAGTTATCAACTTATTTAAATAACATATAAACTTGTTCTTTCTCAGATAATTGGGGTTTTTACAATCAAGACTTTAACTTCTCGAGAGAAGAAGACAAAACTCCGGAGCTACCAAACGAAATTAGGGAATTTGCTGGGCTTTGTGATTATTATTCGAAAATCCAACAAGATGAAGCAGCTACGTTGCCACAAAACACCTCAATGATACCAGCACTATCCGCAAACCGTAATGATTTTACTGATTTGCCTGTTATCCCGTCGACTTGGGGATCACAATTCTCCAACAATACTTTGCAAGAATATCTACACCAAGCCAAAAAACCATCAATGACTTTTACACCTGAACTACCTCAAAGTATATGGTCAAATTGTCCACAACTGCCCAATCAATATGAACCGCTGGATCTTTCCCCGCGCAATGCACAGAAAACTCTGAATGAATTGCGCGAAATTCGACAAGATAATCTTATGAAGTTATGGGCCGTTCAAACTATAACAAATGAGCAATCTGATGCCAATATTGATCGCGCATCCTCAATGACTAACGAAACACAAGTTGTTCGATATAACAAAAACAATGAACGTCTTTGCTATTTCTGCATGAAAAAGGGCGAGTTACCTAACGTTTACGAGCAGCATAATTTCAAAGATCTATCTGGAAATATCATTTGTCCTGCCATGAAACAGAAGAGTTGTGAAATATGCGGTGCGACCGGTGCGCACGTACATTTGAAAGAAAATTGTCCATACGCTTCTCTTAATGATAACATGTTTAAGTTTTGAACAATTTTCATTTTGTAATGTATTACTGGTAACAATTTTGATGCATTGTATTAATAAATATTATATTTGCTAAATTTGTCGTTCACAAATTTTGTTGTTGAAAGTTCGTTAAGTGTCTGTCGGCGAGCTTTGTGTTTGTCTCTTAGAAATCGGTTAATCCGCTAGTATGATTGCGAGAAAGTGAGCAGGGATGATTACAAATAAGAAGAAAAAAAGGTAGCCCCCATCAGTCGGCAAACACCAAAGTCGGCAAAAATCACACAAAGCATTCAAGTTAAGTCACTTTTCTGCGTTGGAATTGCTTCATAACGACTTATCATTATTTGCCGACTCTGCGATCACTTCTCATTTCGATTTTGGTTTCCAAGTTTCATTTCACTCCCAACTTTTGTCGAGTTCGGTTCGGTTGCTCCGCAAATTTAATTCACGATGCCTAACTATCATCCACACTTGATCGAGATGTCTCAAGACCTTCGCGAACTCATAAAGAATTATCAAATTGCAATTTTTGAACTCGTAAACAAAAGTTTAAGTGAGCTCGAACAGCGATTGTCCACCGATCAAATTACCAGATATGTGCGTGAACGTCACTACATTCGCAGCGGTGAGTAAATATTTATTTTTACATGATTACTTGCTAATAAACACTCAAATTAATTAATCAAATATTCCTTAGGTTCTGGAGCAAGCTCCGCCGAGAATCTGGCCATTGAATCGACTGCATCCAGTCAAGAGCAAGGTGCAGCACAAGTTAACAAAAGTCGTCAGGACATTATTGTTCAATTGAATACATTGCAGTATGGCACGTGCAGTGACCCTGAAGGTGTGTAAATGTTTGTGTTTTATTATTGTTTGAAACGCACGAAACTTTTTCAGCTCCCGCAAATAAAATTCGGGCCGAGTCCGAAAACATGACAAATCTCTGGAAAGGTATTTAATTCCTTCTGCAATAACTTGAATGTTATAATAATGTATTAATTTGTGTTTTCAGATATACGCAAAACCAATATTAAGAGACTCAGCAACCGCAAGATGATGTGCGTTTTTTGCAAGAAGAACGGCGAACTTTCTGTGGTTTATAAAAGCCACAACCTCAAGAATAGTGATGGTTTAATTACTTGCCCCATCCTACAGGATTTGACGTGCTTGTATTGTGGGGCTACAGGAGTAAATGCGCATACAAAACGCTATTGTCCCAAGATGCAGGAGGACATGTTTGTAGAGTCCATGAAAGCCCTATCCAAGAATGAAGAAGAGTGATTTATGTAGTTCCTGATACAAATTGATTATGCATTGTACTATTATTTGTAATTATTAATTATACCGAACTGCTTTTTAAATAAAGAGGTATTTCCCATCAGTTAATGTTTTTAAGCTTCCTGGTTCTCGGGAATCTGATCTTGTTTAGAATTGAGACAATCCGACCATAAATTTGATAAACGAATTAATCTAGATATAAACATTCATGTTGAATACGGACAAATTATGGTTTAAAACTATCGATATATTAACTGTCAAGTTAAATCATTATTTTTCAAATGAAATGAATTAAATACGTGTAGATCTTTAAATGAGATCCTTTTATTGCTCCTGCATACGGCGAGCATCTTCTCGCGTTCCTGGGAAGGCGAAAAATGTATAACTTGGTGCACGTAGACATTCGGGACGGAATCGCAGAAGGTCCTGATATTTCAACAAGCGCTGTCGTGTCGTGCACATGACGGGTGAAAAGTAACCAGGCTTTATTATGTCGGAGAACCGCCATAGGGGCCCATCGATGACTGCTTGCCGCTCGATGGTAATCGCTTCAACGTCAGGATTGAAACCGATGAAAGCTCGTTGGAAGTCAAATAATGCTTGGAATAAATGAAGTGAAAAAATTAGCGCACTGACAGTTTCCATAGCAATTCAAATATAAACTTACGATTATGTTTCTGATCCAGAGCACCAATGCTGTACTTTGTGTTCATCGCAGTGCGCCAGGACAAATGGTTTTTTCGGTTTAAATACTATGTAATTGATATAAATTCGCAAATGTATTTAAAGTGGGTGGAAGAACATTGCTTCGTTGGTCATCTATACTCTGCCTTTTTAATGATTCACAATTGTTTATATCATATTACAATTTGTTAACTGCACTCTTCTTAACAAATGTTTCCGGCATTAAAAATAATTTACCATTCGATTTATTCTCTTGTTTTCCTTGAAATCTGCCAATATATAATAACTCTATGTACAATCAATTGCGAGTTCGACTTTATTCCCCTGAAGCGTAATAATGCCCTATCATAGAATTGTAAAATTTGTTACTAACGTTCTACAAACTGTAAATTCATATACAATTCTATGATAACATATTACATTATTATTGATTTCATGAGCCAAGAATTACACTCGCATCTTCGTTATCAGTTTCTTGGAATCATAAATTGTTTTAAAATCGTGGCAAACTGCAGTGGCTACATATTTTACTCTTTGTTTATAATACTTTCAAAAACTTTAGTTTTATGCCTGCCAACTTTTCACTTGCACGTATTAAAATGAAATTATCGTTTCCTAACTTTACTATGGTTGTCTATTCCACGCAGCCAGTGTAAACATAGCGTTTAACACTGTAGGAATAAATTTAACTGATACAATATTGTTCAACAAATTCGCCTTGTGTGCATATATATCCTGTGCATACATGTACAAAAAAACATTTGCATTTAGTCAAAAAAATTGCAAACTAAATAAACAAAAATTACTAAAGGTAAATCAAAATATTTATATATAAATCAACAACAAAAATATTTCGTTAATTGTATAAAAAATGGCTATTAGAATAGACTCGTAGTATTTAAAGGTTCTATTTATTATTAGGTATTGATAAAACTGATAATGGTAATTTACTTTCATGATAAATAGTTATTAGCTGACGCATTAACATCATGAACCTTTCTTATTTGCTCTTAACTAATTTCCCAAAAACTTTCTTGTTTTCAGATGATAATGATCTTAAATTTCTGCGTTGGATTGCTCAACATATAAAAAATAGCAAGTCTTCCAACAGGAATGATAGCTCACTTGCTTGCTGGTACGCAAAGCGCATTTTGCATTCGCTTCATGAACATGCGTTTCTTATCAGGATTGTTTATAAAACTATGATATATAAATTTTCTTGCGAAACATTGCTGTGTTCAAGGCGTGTACAAATCCTTCTTTGCTAGTAATCCATTATAAATCGTTACATTTTTAATTATATCAATGACTAACCAACATAATTATAAACGACCTTTCAATCACTGCCAAGAAGCGACTGTGATTAATTCAAAGTTCACCTTGTTTCACGCGATAGCACGATTAACAAAAGGCTTCTTCGTTGCGCTAAACACGATCATAAAAGTACAAAAATGAGCGGTAGTGTTGCACTTGCTGAATGCGTTTGTTTTGTTTGTTTGTCCATCGCCTCGTCGTAACCACTGAAGAGTGGGATTTTCTTGCAGTTCGCTGAGACTTAATTGCAATTTGGACATCATAGCAGCGGAATATGTGGCGTACGTGGTGATTAACTTAGGGTCGAAATATTTTGCACTCGCCGTCCTCGTAATTATTATATATTCCTTTATATATAATTGATACTTATTTGCATCGTCCTTTCTTTCAATATGCTAGTTTTAAATAGTATTTTAAAAAATGAAATCGTTCGAGATATAATAATCTTGGAATTTAATCTTGCATTTAGGTGATCTCTTATAATTTTGTAGTTTGGAGGAAATTATTATGCTTATCGACTTCGACAAATACTATAGCGACATTATATAACAGAACGGAGCTATAAATGTTAACTGAATTGATTTAAATTATTATTTAAATAGATATACAGAAGGGGTGATCTTCATTATGCGGGTTTCATCTAAATGTGTATTCGGTTTTTGTTTAATAGTCGTCTAAATCAAAATCATCACCGTTGTCTAATTCGTCTAACTGCATACTTTGGAAGTCCACCTTGTACCGCAGTAATCCTAGTTTAGAAATTAAAAAGAAAATAATCAAAATCAAGTTAAATCATATAAAGCGTATAAAGTTATTAAATGCCAAAGATGTACTGAATGCTTCAGCCATTGTTTGGACGTATAATTGACTACGCAAAACTATGATGAATCATCAGAACCAACAGCAACATTCAGTACGTGAAGTGCAAGAACTCTTGCACTCCCTACAAACACGATAAATAAAATATGGTAATCAACCCAACTTCTAAGAGAATAAATTAAGGAGAAAAAAAGATACACTGCAATATCTCAACCGCACTACGAAATACAATTTCTTTGATTGTTGTTATGGTACCTGAGTATCATTTTAGTTCAAATAGATTAGTAATCATCAAGATCGACATCGTCCAGAGGCTCATCCGCCTGTAGCGACTGAAAGTCTACCTTGTATCGCAAGATGCCTATTTGTGCGTGTCAATAGTGTAACAAGCGCGCGTCCCAAGCAGCATGTTAGTAAAACATTGGCAAATGTTAATAAATGGGGCACAAGTTTGCCAGAAGCAAAATACATGTTATGAATATGTTAACACTCGCCACAGAAAGGCATGTTATTGTAGCAATTATAAGGAACAAGATAACGTAAAGTATTCAAAAAGTTTTTACCTCCTATTCCACCAAAGCCTCGCACAAACTGGGATCCTTCCTGCGACTTGTCTGTGATTATTTCCAATGTCGCACCAAAGTTCTTGTAATTGTTTGCCAGCCATTCTAGAAGCGGTTGGCATTCGACCAACTCCAATTCCACGCCGCTCTAGAAGAGAATCTTTTTAATTTATGTTTCATGCGGTGTTTTCAACGGAGACCTTTGAATGTAATGCATTGATTAATGCATTCTTTGCACGTATACGAACCTCTTTATCTGTGAAATGTGATTTGTCCTTTTCTTGTTCGGGCGTCAAGTGCAGCACCGTCTCCGTGCTGCTCGTATGGTTTTTGAGGACGTAACGCTGAATGTCTAAATTCTCCCAACAAATCAGCGTCTCCACCGATCCGAGTTCGAGACCCTTGAGAGTGTCTTCAACGCCAAAACAATACTTGCCCGTATCCTGACTGATTTCATCAAAGTATCGCCCAATCAATTTCTTTTCCTGGATAAACTTGACGTTCTGCAGTGATTCAGCTGCCAGCTCAATCGCTTGATTGAAACCATTCTCACCGCCGTACGACACATCAACCAGCTTGATTACTTTCGATTGTAATCTCTAAAATTTATTTAGAACATAGAATAAGTACGAATACAACGGAAGGTGAATTAAAAGACTTACAGGATCGAACATATCTGATTGACTAAGTTCAGTCTTGAAGTCGGCACTACCAGCGAGAATCAGTCCAGCAATATTGGGCTTATCACTGCTTATGAACAACTGTGTGGCAACCTCGGCGACTTTGCGAACATAGTTGTGACGCTTTTCCATACGCAAACGGGCAAAACGCAGCGCAGATTGACCACCACGACCGTGCTTCTTTGGCAGATCGACGGTAAATTTGTGTAGCACCTCTCTCGTGTTGCCCTGCAATGTACCGAATAGCGCACCGTTACCGTCCATCACGATAAAACCAAATTTGTTGTCATCGGCCAGCAGCGCTGTCAAAGCTTCTGTGTGGAACTTATTGTCGCATAAATATAAAGAGGTATTTATTGGCTTGAAGGGCTCAAAGTCGATGTTGACCTTCTTTTCTTTGCCTTCATCCGTAACGATTGTGCCACAGTAAATTACCAATCCATTAGGTGGAACTGGAAACAACACAATATGTTTATAATTTCCAGTGCTTATATTACACATATCAACATACCTTTTGTGTACAGTTTGAGTCGATGCTGTACTGATGTAATGGCACCAAGTACTGATAGACGATTCACCCGAGATTTAATGTTTGAAGCTGTACCAAATTCATCTGCCAGCATTTTGCTCACTCTGGATATCTGATCTTTGGGCGGAATAATTAATGAAATCATGCTGGTTCCATTGCTGCAGACAAGTGTATTGTTAGAATATTAGAGAGAACATGGCACTTACATAAAACAATTTTGTGCAAGCATTACAACTACATTTATAAATATTATGCAAACAATTTCTTTGCGAATGCAATCACTTGGCGTGACTTGCACAAGGCAACGAAACATCTTCATAAACACATGATATTAATAGGATTTAAGTTATTGCAAGTATAAATGTAGCCATTGAATACCTTATGGTGCAAACTACTGCATAGAAAATTACTCACCCTCTCGCCAGCTCCAAACTCTTGATGAGTTTCTTGATTTTCCAGATTTCAACATTGCGATCGGCAGAAGTTTCCTCGTTTGACATGATTAATTGTAATTAAAAATTATATATCAAATAATCCTAATGTAATAATTCACAGCAACTAGAAACGTGTGGTCCGTGGCAAAATGGCGCGTCGAAAGCAGCGTTGTCAAGTACGATTTGAATTCGTGGACGTCTTGTGGGACTTTTCCAATAAATCCAAATAATTCAGTTACATACGACCTATTGTACTGCACGCAAATATTTCCAAACAAGCATACAGCATGCAGCAATATCGTGCAGCTATAGATAATTCGGATTTAATGGAATATTTTGCTTTCGTGAAGGCAACATTGTAAATTAAATAGCCGTGTTAAACTACTTATTATTTTAAGTTGCTAATTACCCTTGTTAATTGCTTTAAATCATGCCTGTTTGTTTATTAATCATTACTTTACACACTTTCTTGAAGAATGTTTAATATTTTTTTATTTTTTAGAGCGGTATAACGCAAATTACTTACTAGCGGCGTCTATGGAGAGTAAAGATAACTCCTATAAGAAAAAACACCATGGACCAATTTCCTTATACAATTCGTAACCAACGCGACTATGCTCTCCAGGCGTTAATTCTAAAAGTGCCGGGGGTGTTACAGTGTCACAAAAGTTGCCTGATGTGTACCATGTGTATACAACTTTGATGTAAATAAAGTAAAGTGTATTGTGGTAAATAAGTATTAATACGACAATGTCTGATGACGAAGAAATTACTTATGTTAAGAAAACCAAAACAATACATTATGGGTCACTTGAAGAGAGTGAAAAGGCTCGGTTGTTGGATGCCATCAATGAATCCAATCCAACTAATGCAACCCCAGTAGTACCACAAGTTGTTCAAATAAACACAAGCAATGGTAATTTATTTTGTTGTCTATGCTGTGCAATAATCCTGCAAATTTATCAATTGATTTTAGAATACATGGAGCTTGAGGATGCTATGTCCAAAGATAAACAGGCTTTACTCGAAGAATTTGAGCGGCGGAAAAAAGCACGTTCAATTAATGTTTCCACTGATGATGCTGAAGTCAAAAGAAATTTGAGACAACTTGGTGAACCAATTTGTTTGTTTGGTGAAGGCCCAGCAGACCGAAGAAGCAGACTAAGAGATATTTTATCATGGTAAACTGAATAACCAATACAACAACATCAATCTATTGAATTTTCTCTTTCAGCATTGGAGAGGATGCAATTATAAGAAAAGAAGCAGAAGAAGAAAAGCGCCAATTCACATACAGCCAAGAAACCACTTGGTATCATGAAGGTCCTGATAGTTTAAGAGTAGCAAGACTGTGGATTGCAGAATATTCATTGCCTCGGGCTAAAGCCCGATTGCAGGAGGCAAGGAATCAGTCTGAATTACCAACTGCCACTAGAACAGCTAAATTGCAAGAAATGCAAAAGAGATTACAGATACTGTCAATCAATAGTAGTCAAGTTGGAGATACGCGACCAATTTCATTTTGCCAATTCAGTCCAAATTCAAAGTTGATTGCAACTGGATCCTGGACTGGTTTATGTAAAATTTGGTCAGTACCTAACTGTGAACTACAACAAACATTAAAAGGTCATAAGCATCAAATAGGAGCAATTGTATTCCATCCAAAATCAACGCTCACTCAGGATAAAGTTTCTTGTAATATGGCGTCGTCGGCTGCTGATGGATCTGTAAAAATATGGAATTTTGAAAGGTATAAAGTTTGTTTTCTATTATAATCATTACTCATATTTTTACCATTTATAGTGATGAACCAATTGCTGATATTGAGGGGCATATGCCACATCGAGTATCAAGACTTGCATTCCATCCTTCAGGTCGCTTCTTAGGAACCTGTTGCTTTGATAGTTCTTGGCGTTTATGGGATTTGCAACAATCCACTGAAGTGCTTCATCAAGAAGGACATGGCAAAGCTGTCTATTGCATTTGTTTCCAAGTGGACGGTTCTGTTTGCGCTACTGGGTAAGTTTACTTAGCTTTTACTTGAACTTTTCTCTAAACGCTTGTTTATTTTAGTGGTTTAGATGGATTTGGTCGAGTTTGGGACCTACGTACTGGGAGATGTATCATGTTCCTTGAAGGGCATTTAAAATCTATACAGGGCATAGACTTTTCGCAGAATGGATACCACATTGCAACAGCTAGTTGTGATAACACATGCAAAATATGGGACTTGCGAAAACGCAATGTACTTTACACTATTCCCGCCCATACAAATCTAATCTCGGATGTTAAATATGAGCGCGAATCTGGAGACTACTTGGTGACTGGATCCTATGATAATACAATTAAGATTTGGTCGAATCGTACATGGCAGCCACTTAAGACACTTTCCGGTCATGATGGAAAAGTTATGAGCGTCGATATTGCACCAAATAATCAGTATATTGCCAGCAGCTCATATGATAGAACATTTAAATTATGGGCCCCTGAATAATAATTTGTGAAAAATGACAAATATGTTTTACTTATCACTATTAATTATAAGTATTATGGTAATACTAGTTGAAAAGTCAAAACAATATATTATTAAGATGATTTCCAATAATTTTGCAAGTGCTTTGTTTAATCTATAGCATGAAATTTTAGATATGAAACAATTAATATTCATGATGAGAACTAGGTATATAAATACTGTTTGCTTGTTGGTAGTTTATTAACTGTTGTCCCACAATGGTAAGTAAAAGTAAAATAATTATTCCTAGATTGTTAAAGATCTTGTTTTCAGGCAAAAATAATTTACGTTCTGGTTGTATTGGCGTGCGCTGTTATGGTCAATGCGCAAAATGTTGCTGACATTACTTATAACATCTCCGAACTTCTACAAACTTTATTCTGGCGATTTGTGGACTTAGCTCACTCATTCAACTTCTTAATTCCACAACCCATTCGTGATTCAGTTTTGAAATTTCATCAATCTATTGGATTTGTACGACCGCCTAGATTTGCCTAAGAAAGGATGCAAACAAATGTCCTCTTTGAATTGATTGAAAGCTTTTACATCATAAGAAATGTAGTTTAGTTGTAGTGTTACACATGTATATTGCAGATCATGCTTCAACAAATCTTATTTGATTTCTTTCTGCACTGTCGCAGTAATAATAAATTATTTTAACGCGATTCTTTCTTAATTACTTTTATACTGTTTTATTGAATTGGAAACTAAGTTTCTAGATTGTTTGACATATACTTACGCTTAAAAATTTATTATACCAATTATTTATGCTGATAAAAATTATCAGTATAATATGACTTGGTATATTTATGGTTTGAGTGGTGAAAATATGTTGTAATCTTACGTAACCATAAGAATAGCTATATAAAAAAACTTATTAAAAATAATTATTTTCCTTTCCTTAATAGTTATTTCAAACATTACAAACTGCTGGCACGTTTTATTTTTTTATTTGTTAAAGCAATACATATTGCGCAAACAAGATCCCCATTATAATTTCACAATAAAGTGCGCAATTTCGCAAAACTTGATCAAATGGTCAATGACCATCATTAATCCGTTTACAAAGCCATTGTAAGTACTCTTTGAACTCGCATAGTTCTCTAATTAGTCATTGTTGATATAAGTGATCGAAATACACGATAAAAATAAACAAACACGAGCTAAACTCAAGTTTAGACTAGTTATATCTGTAACCTTAAAGTGAAAACAACAAAATGGGAAACGTAGAGTCGAATACTTGGTCTAAAAATTACAAACTAATCAAAGAAATCCACGATAAAGCATATAAGTGTATCGACGATGCTATCACACTGGAAGAACAAGAGTTGCCCAATGAGGCAGTTGATAAATACACAGAAGGAATCAATATAATAGATAAAGCACTTGATGTTGTGATAGCTTATCCTGATAATCCAGATGAAACTTGGCAGCATGCTTGTAATATGGTCCAAAAAATGAAGAAAACACGTGCAGAGGTATTACAACGCATTAATGCAATTACAACAGCCCCTGGTTATGTCCACAGAGATCCTCCACCCTCCTATGAGCAGGTGGTACAAGAATCTTATCAACAGGCTATGCCTGATTGTCCTCGAACCTACTGTGAACTTGCTGAAGCATTGGATAATTTAAAAGTGGCTACTCCTAAAGGGGAGGCAGACGTTTTAATTACATGTGAGAATGTTG
This sequence comes from Aleochara curtula, assembly GCA_963978815.1. Classification (NCBI taxonomy): domain Eukaryota; kingdom Metazoa; phylum Arthropoda; class Insecta; order Coleoptera; family Staphylinidae; genus Aleochara; species Aleochara curtula. The sequence continues at coordinate 7,419,579 of OZ022221.1, read as the reverse complement.
TGCAATATTTCATCTCTCCAGATGGGAGAGTTAATACATTGGAACCACAAAAATTGTTCATTGCATATGTAGCAGGTACTATAATTCAATCATTAAGTAACAACAATCAGAACATTATTCATATTTATTATAGATGAAGCAGAAGGAGAAATTGCATACTTTCTTAAAATTGGTACCTGGATTTATCCTCTAGTACCAGGAGTTTCTCCATGCTATAGAACTGAATACAGAGCTTACATTTTCCCTGATGTGCACTCGGCAGTCAGTGGAGCAACAGTTGGAATTGTAATACCTGAAGATGCTGATCAGCTAATCTTGGAAATCCTAGAAGATATCCTTCTGGGAGTCATCAGAGAAGAAAGCAAGGAGAAAGATATTATATCGCGTGAACGTCGTTCACCTGCATATCCTCAACCAGCGGCAGGATCAGGCGTTGCGCAGGGGATAGTAAACGGCGCTGGTTACATTAGCAAGGGTTTAATTTTTACAGCCGAAAAGTTTAGTGACTTGTTGAACTACACAACACCTAAATTAATCTCCAGCATTAACCCAGCTCCGGCCCAGACAACGGTTCCTCCAAATGTAAGTAAAACATTTAAAGTTGCTGAAAACACAACTGGAAAGGCAGCTGAACTCACAGAAAATATCGGTGAGTTAAACATTCAATACAGTAAACAAAAGCTAAATTGCAATTTGCAGCCAGCAAATTAGGAGTTGCTACATCAAAACTGGGTCAATTTCTTGCGCCACACGTTGAAAAACAAGGCAGCAAATTACTTACCCATGGATTTCACTACTCTGAAGAGGAAGCAGCTACCAAGGTGAGCGGTGTTTTGACCGTTGCTGCCGGAGCTGTGGAAGGATTTGCAACAATTTACCAAGGACTCCATACATCCGCAAGTATTTTGGGCAATAACGTCAAAGATAACAGCGTAAAAATCATCAAGCATAAGTATAATAATCCTTATTTTCCATACTAATCATTCACCCATTGGAATTGCATTTCATTGTTTGGCTTTGGTTGCAGATATGGGGAATCAGCGGGTTCACTAGCAAATGACACATTGGGTACTGTGGGTAATGTTATTAGCATTAGGGGTAACGTTAAGATATTCACGCCAAAAGGTCTTATTAAAAGCACCACTAAACAAACCGGTAAAGCGCTGGTACGTTCGGCTGCTGGCTCTGCTTTGATGCAGACTCAAGGAGAAGGATCAAGCACTCAATTTACAGAACACCAATCATTAGATCTTTCTAAATCATTAAATACAAATGATGCACTTGCCAAGAAAGATGACAAGTAATAATTAGTCATGGCTTTGTTATTATTTTTGCTCGATTAAGCGTAGTTATAAATTTTGGGCCAAAATCAGATACTCTTTAAATTATGTGATATTTAAATTTGCTTGTCATCTCAAAAAGAATATTTTTGTTAATATATTGTACTTGAATATATGATATGAGTATATTAAATCATTATTGATATTTGGAATTAGTGAATAATCGAATTGAATAACTTTTATTTCCGTTTTATTACTTTCGATTTACTTTATGTAGAATATATACAAGGAAACGTTGAATCATTATTGGCTTAATTTAAAGAATGAGTAGTATAAATATTCGAAAACGAGACGAAATCGATAGAACATTTCTTTTTTTCAGTAGTTTTGCTTTGTTTGCCTTATAGATATCACATTAGTTTTGTCGTTTTTTAAATCTTTTTTTCTCTACCGCTAAATATCGAAACCTGACACCGTTTATAAATAATCCGCATCTACTTACACGTCATCTTCAGACGATTCTCTCTTCGAGTTGACTGCGCGCATAACGATTTGGCAAAGAACGCGTAGAAGCACAGCAACAATAATGTTTAAATCTTTACCACGCTTAATTCTACACAGAATCCGTAACTATAATACCCGACTATAGTGTGATTTGTGAAGAAGAGGACGAAAAAGAGAGAACGACACGTACTTGGTACCTTATTCTAGCGACCCTATTATTTACAATGCTCGTGACAGCTGCACTTGGTCCTTGCTGGCATGATACACCGTAACACGTTGCAGAGCACGCCACACCATGGCGACGTCGAAGAGCGCACGGCGCATGGAGCTATCCACTGCTCCCGCTCCCGACGAAATCATCTAACGTCGGAGTCGGTGCTGCTCGAGCAGTCCTCCGGCTTGACAATTTGATAAGTGATAAAATACTCCGGGTACGCCTGTTCCCCACGGTACACGACGTACTCTGGGAAATTCAGACCGCCAGCGGATGGACGGCCAGCCACCGAATGATGACCAGGAGGTGCGTGTGCCATCTTCATCGCGCTGAATTGCAGGAACGATTTGCCTAATGTTACACGGCACAACAACAAATGCCTACGAATAATTACAAATATATAGTGATCGTATTTCCACATGGAATAAATATTTCACTCACCGATGACAAACATAACACGAACGATCCTTGTGCAAAGGACATCCAGTGCCACCCCCAATTCCATACACATATTGATTACTCTTCGACGAATGCTCAGCGAAATAAATGCCAGCCCCAAACATGCCACCAATATAAGCATGCCGTTCATCAAAACCCTTCTGGACGATAGCGTTGATGAACGGTGAGCCATGGAATAACATTCGTTCATTAGGTTGATTATTATGTTCTTCAGCTACTTCCTGCCGACGATGTCTGTACCGCTCCCAAAGCTTCCTATTTTGTACTTTTTGTATCTGTATTAACACAAGAACGATTATACAATGCCGACTTTCAAATTAATTAAAAATGACAACTCACTCTAACGATGTTGTATCGCATAAAGACACCTCCCGCGTGCCCATTATCACGATGCTCCCTAATACTATTTTGCATTTCCTCTTCAACGGCTATGAATTCCTTATCGTCACCCAGTAAATCCACCAATAACGTTCCTGGATTCAGCGGCGTTGACCACATACCTCCATAACTGGAAATGAGCTTCTCCATTCCCTTGATTAACTTGTGCCTAAATCCATAGGCAGTAATTCCAACTTGTTTCAAATCCTCGTGCCCCATTTCGGCTAGAATGTCCAACGTGATCTGCTCGCGTTCAAACAGTTCGAGCAGGTGTTCTAACTGAAGACTAGCAAGGAACGTAGAAACATTGATAATCGACCCAGCTTCGGCGCCATCCGGTTTCGAGCAACCTTCAGCAACCGACATTGCCATGCTGGCGCGACTTGGCACTGGTACTGAGAGAATCATAGAAGCGCCAGAAGGCATCACGACTGTCTCCGTGGGGTTGACAGGCATTGGCGGATTTTGCGCTACGCTAGGCGGTCGTGAATTTGGTGCCGAAGTGGTCGGTACCAATTGCTGTGATGCCATTGCATCCTGCAGTAAACAACGAACATCTTCAGCTGATGCGAGGTCAACAGGTGTTTGAGATTCTTGGTTTTTCATAAACGGATCAGCGCCATGTGCAAGCTAAAAAGATTAATTATTTTAATATTGCGCAGGCTATGAATATTTCTTGAGTGATACATACAAGTAAAGCACACAGTTGCGTTCGACCCTTTTGAGCAGCTTCGTGCAGAGGTGTAAACCCCCATTTATCAGTAGCATTCACAACCGTATTGAATTTGATGAGAAGGGCAGCAATATCTAAATGCCCATAACTAGACGCGTTATGCAATGGTATGAGACCACCTTTGTCTTGCGCATTGACATCGGCACCATGGTCCAAAAGGAATTCAGCGACTTCCACGTTATTGTAACCAGCTGCTAAATGCAGAGGCGTCGAATTGCGTCCCTGAGCATCACGGCAGTTTATGTTTTCGGGAGTGACGAGCCGCTGCACCCGCGTCAAATTACCCTTCTTGGCGGCGTCCAACAATGCGGCATTACCACGCAGCAAATCGGCGACATCCTGATCTCCATCGCGTGTCAAATCCAATGGCGTTGCCCCATCGCGGTTCTTTTTAGTCGGATCGGCGCCATGCTATACATATTAAATAAATCAGCAACAATGAAAGGTCAGCGCAAAACGTGAATGAGGTTTCACATACCTTAAGCAGTAGTTTGACGATTTCATATTTGCCTTTGGCAGCCGCTTCGTGTAGTGGCGTAAACTTCCATAAATCGGCAACATTTACGCTGGCGCCGTGCTTCACTAGAAGCTCCGTGACCTCATAGTGACCATACGAGCACGCGTTGTGTAATGGTACTAAACCTCCCTTATCTTTCGCATGCACATCAGCTCCCGATTGCAGCAAGTATTCCACCACTGCAACGCGATTATATCCCGATGCAAAATGCAGTGGAGTCGAGTGACGACCATCTAAATCACGACAATTTACTATATGCGGATACGTTCCAAGCAATCGTTGCACTTGCTCCAAATCTCCAGACTTAGCCGCATCGAGCAATTGGCATTCAACGTCCGCACTTCCTGTCGGCGGATCTAACCGTAAACGTGAAACAAAAAGCATGTGATAAGTAACCGCTAAAAGCAAAATAAGTTAGCAAAAGCACACGAAAAAAAACTCTTCAATGTCAAGCAGCAACACCGACAAAAAAGATCTGAATGTCATTGTATAAAATAGCATACCTTGAAGTATTTTTAACACATTCTCGGACGCCACCTGCGCTGCTGTGTAGCCCTGCAGACTCACAATCGACGAATCGACATTATACGAGAGGAGGATGCGGCATGCCTGCACGTTGTCCTCCTTCGCGGTGCGGTGCAATGCCGTTTGACCCAGACCGTCAAGGCAATTCACTTTGGCGCCGTGCCGAAGCAACAAGTCCATGAGATCGTAATGCGAATGTTCGGCAGCCAGGTGCAGCGCTGTTAGAAAATCCTTGTTCTTCTCGTTCATATTGATGCCCTTACGTATAAGCAGCTCCAGCACCTGCTTACGCTTCGGGTACAAAGACGTAATAACGCAATGCAGACCCGTATCTCCTGTATACGGATGCTTAAAGTTGATAATGTCCTGCTGAAGATACTTTTTGATCTTGGTCGTGTCCGATTGGCGAGCTGCTTCTAACAAGCAGTGCCCTTTATATTCATCTACAAAATAATAACATCAATATTTTGCTTCAAATAAGAATTAAACAACGTACATGTCAGTCTCTCCTGGAGTTCGCGCGTTGGAGCTACATCAATTGCACTCTTCGAATGGCAATTCAATTGCGTTGGATCCGCACCCTCGCTCAGCAGCAGTGAACACACTTCCACGCGCGATTTCGACGCAGCTTCGTGCAGTGGTGTGAAAGCCCACAAGTCATTTGCATTTACATTAGCGCCATGTTTGATTAGCATTTCAGTCACTTCAAAATGACCATATGAGCAGGCGTTGTGCAATGGTACTAAACCACTAGAAATCATCAAGCCAATTAGAAATGATCATTGCTTAAATGTAGAGCATACCCTTTATCTTTTGCATGAACATCAGCCCCATGATGCAGCAGGATGTCCACAACTCTGCTACGATTATAACCAGCTGCAAGATGTAGAGGTGTTGAACGTCTGCCATCATCCGCATGGCAGTTTACATTGAGAGGTGTAAGCAGACCAAGCAAACGATCCTCATCTCCAGAGCGTGCTGCATCGAGCAATTCGTCCTTGTGATACTCACCGGTGAGCACCGGTTTCGTAGTGATGTCGGCCAATTCCAACGCAGTCTTTCCCTCCGTATTTCGTATGTTTACATCGGCGCCATGTTGCAACAGTGCTAAAAACAATAACACCGTTATTATTATACAAGCATGTGTTATTGTTATGCTTTAATTACCTATGCAAACATCAATTTTGCCTTTTATAGCAGCCTCATGTAATGGCGTGTAATTCCAGTTATCACGCGTGTTTGGATTCGCTCCTGCTTCAAGCAGAAGGCGTACAACATCCGCATGTCCAAAGGAGCATGCATTGTGTAGAGGATGTAAACCCCCATCGTCCCTCGCCTGGATAGAGGCGCTAGTAGATAATAGAAACTCGACAACATCCTTCCTACCGTACCCTGTCAAGGAGGAAGGAATATAGACGTGTTTCACGAACAATTACTTGAAACTCACCTGCAGCAAAATGCAATGGCGTTGATTTCCTTCCTGCAGTGTCTCGTGCGTTCACAGTCTGTGGGGTTACCAGTTTACGGACTCTGGCGATGTCGCCCGTTTTGCACGCCTCGAAGAGCTCGCGCAGCGGGTCCGTGGAGCTCGTCTCCATCGAGGCATTCAGCAGCACGGCACGTCGCGTCGCCATCGCAACGCGTTCTAGCTCTTCAGGAAACCACACGCACAGTTCGCACCACTATTACCTCAAAATCGTCGCGGACGGTGCGGACGGCGCCGTTAGAAAGCGAATCATTATTTGCCCTCGCAACCAGCCAGCAAACAAAACAACAACACTCGCGACCAGGCGGACGGTGTGTGAATCCGATTTCGCGTGGCGCAATCGATTAGACGATGTGCATCGCTCACTGCTGGTCGACTGTTGCTCCTGCCGTCGTCATTCACTTGCACACAAAGCCCGTCACCCGCCGCCTTGGCTCGCCTGCCTTGACTGACTTGGTTTGCATCATACGCGCTGTGCGCACTGTATGCATGCACCGACTCCACCAGCCAACGCAAGTGAATGTTGTTATTTGTTCTTTATTTTACCTAGCGGAACAAGCTACGAGCGCACTTTACGTCATAAAGCGTAACACACACGCGAATTAAGTACACCAACGCAAATACACTGGACAAGATTGCGAGTCAACAAACTCGCCACTCACTGCTCCTGCACACCATCGCACATCATGCAACACATGGACAGGATAGTGTGTTGTTTATTTTTGGATGCAGAACCTCTGGTTTGGTCTTTATGAACTAAGTCGTTTCCCTGGTTGCATATATATTAACTTGTATTGTGGAATTAATGAAGGACTGTTATGGTTATGTCATTTTAGTTATCATCAGTTATTCTATGGTGGTGAATATTGTTTGTTATGTCCGAAGGGTTTAAAATAGTTTCTTATAAAAAACGATCCAAACGAAGCATCTCCACTAGGCCGTTCGAAGAACAGGATCTTGCACCAAGCAGTCCTCAATTTAGTCCTCAATATTTCTTAAGGTAAAGCATAATAAAACATTTAGTCTTATATAACTCAAAATCTTAAACATGATAAAATGTTATAACTTTTAGACGTCTTCATCAAGCGAAAAATGATATTTTGGCCTCAGACTATTATACACAATTCAAGAATACTTTGAATGAAGCACATGCTTCACTTGCTCATGGAAACCCTAAAGAGTTTATTTGTTTTGGGATAGGTCTTTTCATGAACTACTTGATACCTCTTTATCAGCTTGCACTTATTCTAATTTTGAAAGAATCTTATCAATTTGAAATCATCAAAATTTATGATCCAGCTTTGAAGGAGGCTGAGCATGAGTTTTTACGAGAATTTGGCTTTATTATCTTGGAAAGAAACATTGAAGCAAAATACAAAGTCAATCACAATACAATAATCTTCTTACCACATTGTCCAAAGCAATTGACAAACAATTTACTTTGGGCTAATTGGTCTTCAGAAGCATTAATGAAATGTGTATTGATATCAAATAGTTTTCAACAAGTGATTGAGTCAAACACTAATCACTTACTTCTTCATGAAGCTGAATACTTATTGAAAATATCACCATACACAAAAGAATTCCCTTTAATTAATTCATTTAAATATGATGATATGTTCAATGACTTGTCAATTCATACATTTCCAAATATTCCAAGTGTTCTTGAATTGTGGAAGGATAATTCTGAGCCAAAATATCTAAAACATGATGCTGAATTCATTCACTCAACAGATAGCTGAGAAACAAATATTTGTTTCCAGATAATTGAGATGGCTGTGGCTGGTAATAACGGCTTGCGTGTAGTCCGTGGGATTGCGTCTGAGTTACGAAAAGTTAGTACGATACCTTTGAAGGATCATGATGGTTTCCGATATATTATGAATCAATATCGGAAGCATGCAACAACTGATAAGCAATTATGCAAAGCCCACGAAGAGATGAATTTCATTGCCGCCACATACCACTGTTACATGCGAAGCACCCGTTTACAGAAGGAAATCAACAAAGAGTTCAGTGGGAAAGGAGAACGGAGTGTTAAAGAAACTGCTAATATGGTCGGATTTAAATTACCACATGATCCTAAGTGATCTTCGTCTTAATAGCTTAATTTGAAAGCATATTGGTTCTATAATTAATAATAGAAAGTTAATAGTTCTAAAATTTTGATCTGTACCTGAGGGGTAAATGGAGTAATTAAAAACAGTTTAAAAGTTTATAACAATATTCATATTCAAAATGTACTTATTAATTATCGTATTCGTTTTTGATATGCTTTGCAATTGTACTCAATTGCATATTATGGGTGCCTTCATAAATGCTACCAATTTTTACATCTCTGTAAAACTTTTCCTGTGGGAAATCTCTGGTGTATCCAACACCGCCCATCCAATCAATACATTTGATTGTCACCATTTGCGCGACTTCAGCAGCAAAATATTTCGCCATGCATGCTTGCTTAACGAAATCTTTCTTCTGCTCAATTAGACGAGCCGCATTGTAAGTCATAAGCCTGGCTGCTTCAATCTGCGTTGCTACTGTGGCAATTTGATGTTGCATTGTCTAAAATGATACTCAATTAAATATAGTATTAGTACCTATATATATTGTATTACCTGAAAATTATAAATTGATTGCCCAAATTGTTTTCTCTCTAATGTATAAGGAATGGTAGCATCGAAACAACCCTGAGCTAAGCCAATCATTTGAGCCGCAATACCAACGCGACTTTCATTCAAAAATCCCGCTGCATATTTGTATCCTTTGCCAAATTCGCCAAGAATTTGTGATTCATGAACGCGCACATTATCAAAATTAATCATACAAGTGCCAGACGCGCGAATCCCCAACTTTTTCTCCGGTTTCGCAACACTGAATCCTTCAGAATTACGATCAACAATAAAACAAGTGATTCCTCGGTACCCTGCTTCGGGATTAGCATTAACAAATACGATAAAGAGTTCAGCTATGTCGGAATTTGAGATCCACATTTTGCTACCATTTAAAATATAATGATCACCGTCTTTCTTTGCGGTAGCCTTCAGTGAAAATGCATCTGAACCTGAACTTGTTTCAGATAAAGCAAAACTGCTGGGCGTATCTGTTGTTAATCTTGGTAAATATTTTGCTTTCTGTTCTTCATTTCCTAGTTTCATTAGAATCCCATTCACTAATAAATTCTGAATATCTAAAATAACAGCTAGTGCTGGTTCAACTTTACTAATTTCTTCAATTGCTAAAATTGTAGTCATAAAATTACATCCAGAGCCATTGTATTCAACCGGTACTTCAATGCCCATTAACTAAAACAAAAATTAAGTAAATTAAAATTTAGATATTAATAAAGTGCATGTTATTAGTGTTGCATAAGTGTAAGAGTTCAAGTACAATACTCAAAGTTCATATTTATATTTAGACATAATTGGTGATCAAATTTAAGCTTTTAAAGATAATAATAAAGCCGTAATAATATGCATTAAGTTTTTTCTAACTTCAAACAACTTACGCCGTTAGAAAATAATTGCTTGATAACCTCTGGTTTTATTTTTCCATTTTCTTCCATTTCACCAACAAATGGTTGAATTTGTTCTTTTGCGAAACGCGCCACTGAAATTAACATATTTATATTAATTCTAATGATACGCTATCAGCATATCTACCAATTAACATATTTACTTAGGAAAAACAATAGTATGTGAAGCAATGACTATTGCATAAATGAAATGCATAAATTAATAAAGCATTCACCGGCGAATGCTCTAGAGTCAACGTTATAATAATTAATTAGTTATTTGCGATTATTATGTATAATTATATTATTTCAATACCTGTTTCTTTCATTGTTAGCTCATCTGCACTTAAAATATCAAGTGGCAAATGTGTACTGGAAGTAGAACAGCTCCTGAGAAGAGATCTTGAAGCAAAACTCCATAATTGAGTGTTCTAAAATAAATCTTATAGAAATATGTATATTATTAATTGTTCTTATATTACCTTAAATAAGGAACTAAGCATTGTTATGCACAAAATAAACAAATAAGCGTTTTTGCAGTATAAAGTGTTAGCAGTGCTGCCTGCGTAGTAGAACGTACTGAGTCGTAATGATATCACGCCAGCATTAAAATTCCACTCACTTGCATTTTATACTTACTTTTATTTTATCATTTCTCCTACTTTAAGCAAGTTTACATTTAAACCTCGCGCCAGCAACTCGTCATAATCGGAATCATTCGCTTGTATTCGTGCAACGTGCACTCCATGCGACATGACGTGTGCGACATCTGATCGCCTTCTCGCTCTTTCCGCTTTCAAGTGTTGGATTGCTGTTGTCGGTAGGTGAAAACTTCATCGAAAATCTTAAATCATCCTATTTTCCTGTAAAAATATTCTCACGTTTTATAAATTACGATACGCGTAATATAAAGTGTGTTCGGTGGTGCTGAATATTTTTACGCGAATCGCTATCTTTTTGTTAATATGTTGTTTTCCAAGTGGACATAACCTGATCGTGCATGTTTTGTGTGTTTATAGGAACATCAGACCGCAACTAGCAAAATGAAACTCAACAAATTTGTATCGTCCGATAGGAGTAAAAACAGGAAGAGGCATTTCACTGCCCCTTCACACATTAGGCGGCGGCTAATGTCCTCACCCTTGTCCAAGGAGTTAAAACAAAAGTACAATGTGGGTACCATGCCAATTCGCCGTGATGATGAAGTACAGGTATGTTGGTGAGGAGACTCAAGATATGTGCAATTCAGTGCTATTTGGGACTCAATTTTTAGGTCGTACGCGGTCATTACAAAGGCCAGCAAGTAGGCAAAGTTGTACAAGTCTACAGGAAGAAATTTGTTATTTACATTGAGCGAATTCAACGTGAAAAAGCCAATGGTGCAAGTGTTTATGTAGGCATTCATCCATCAAAGGTGAGTTTAGTTAATTTTTTTTTATGTTTACAAATGTGGTTTTACACCTAACACATGACCTTAGGTCCAAAACCACTTACTAGTTCAATCTCAAAATGATGAAGTATAAACCATTTTTAGACTCAGGGTTTGAGCTTTATTCAGCACATTCAGTATGGGTTTTCCATATTGATTTGGGCTGTTTATTGTGGCACTTGAATGATGGTGAAAAATTTGGCACTGATTACTTGTAACATGTATTCAAACACACATGTGGAGTAGTGGAAAACATAATTAATATGCGTTGTTTTGCTTCTAGTGCGTAATAGTGAAATTGAAGATGGATAAGGACAGAAAGAAGATCATTGACAGGAGGGCCAAGGGCCGTTTGGCTGCCTTGGGCAAGGATAAGGGCAAATACACTGAAGAGTCAGCGTCTGCAACTGCCGTTGACGCCTCCTAAGTTATAATTTTGTATTCTATTAATACAATTAATATTAATTAAAAATCCAAAACTTGAAGATTTTTTTATGAACCAATCTAGTTTTAATTGACTTCCATCTGAATTGAAGCTTAGTACCATATAAAACTACTGAGTTTAGTATGAATTTAAAATTTTATTTGAAACAGGGTGAAAAATGAATTATTTTATAATAAGTTATGAGATATTTTGTTTTCTTATTGAGTTGTTGATTCCTTCTCTGTTTCTTGCCATTTCAATTGCATAAAATTGAATCCTGGAGACTAGTATTGAATTTTCTTCTGAATAATCTTTAGCTGCATTTCCACGCAATAGTGTACCAAAGCTATAGTCGTCAACAAATTTAAAGCGTTCGCAAAAATTACGCCACTTGGCCTTCCCTTCAGGGCTTTTCATTTCATCTTCATCAACTTCTTGAATGTTTAATGTGGGAAATTCTTCACGGAATATTTTGTAGATTGTATCATCATATGGTGTTAGCTTCAAGACGGTAGAATCGACCGATGATATGATCTAAATATGTAAATTAACATTTGAACTATTAGAATGATAATAAAGTTTATAACTCACATTAAAATAGACCTCGGCATGTTCAAAGGCTTTCATAGCCCACATGCTTTCAAGTTGTTGATCATTTTCAAACTCTTCGGCTGGCCGTGACAACACATCCTATAAATTAAACCCGAAGTTGTAATCAACATTTAATAATTCTTATTAATCGTACATTACCATTTTTAGCAAAAAAACAACAATTACAATCACTTCAATTCGTCTGAAGGTTAGAAGTTAAGCAAGTAGATCCTATTTATGAAGTTCACCACATACGTTCAGCGGCGCGTCAAGGAAAACATTATGTTGGTGTTGCTTTATGAATTTAATTAAATTTAAATATATGCAATACTTGTTAGAAGTGATAAGTCACATCAATGTTGTTATTCAAACACGCCAAAGATATTCGGAAAGATGAAAAGATTCAATGTTTATGCACACCAGGTTCACATCAGGCTATTTTCTCAACACTGTAACGAAATCACTTCTTGGCACGTTGACGTCTGGAGACCATAGTCTCTTCGCTGAGAAATTGTATAAGGAAATTGGTCACCGTGTTTATGCTTATGTCAGTTACTAGTTTGCGCCATAGGGGGCACGAGCATTCATAAATAAGCAGTAAATAACTTTAACGTCAGTTGTTGTATATCGTCGCCGTTAAGAGTTGGTCTAACCTGCAAGTGTTATTATCAATCGTGTTAAGAACAAATAAGTGTGTATTTACTTTAGTTTAGTTACGAAGTGTTGGTTCAGTGAATCGAATTGAATGCCAAAGTGCTAGTTATTCTGTTACCAATTTGAAAACATTGCAAATCTGGATGACAAAAAAGAAGTCATGATTGCTGCCAATGATCCACAGGTATGTACCCTTTTCATTAACTAATTTCAATCGATTAAAATGAGCAAAGAACGTTGATTAACATCGTCGGAAATGCAGGAGTTTGTTCCCGGTGGACGGCAGCAAGCTAGCAATCACCCTGATCCACCGGAATTAGATTGCCCGAATGTGTTTTGTGAAGGTGGTGATGATTTGCTCTCACATCAATTGGAAAAAGTCAATTTGGATGAAAATTCCATGACAGAATGGTGGGTATTACGTAAATACAATGAGCTTGGTTCATCAGCAAAGAAGTGTTTGTTGACCACCAACAATGATGATCCAGAGAGCATGGCAAGATTGCCACCAAAGTCAAACTTTTCTGCTTCAAAATCACAGAGTGACATGCTCTTTGAGGATTCCTGGAGCTTTAAGAGCTTCGATGCTAGCCACAAGAAACACATATCAGAATTCAACAACTCCAAATTCCTACAAAGGAAACGTTTTTCAAGTGAACTAGATAAAAGTGATATTAGGGGAAGCAATTTAAAATTGAATGCTGTTGGAAACTTGGGAGTGAAATCAAGGATTGAGTTCTGTACCACATCAGACTCAGTTGAAGAAGAGATCTATGTAAAGGGGAATTTAGTCGTATGGAGTAAAGGGCTATCATGCAGTGTAGAGGAATTAGGTAGAAAGATTTTTTATTGTTACACATCATATTTTCCTTTGAAAGATGTGGTGTGGTGTTCATTCAAACCAGAGGTCTTTGAAGAAGATCCTGAATTATGCCGGTGGGATGAACCGCCTCGAGGTGCTTTAGAATGCCTTTGCATTGCAGATACACAAAATTTGCGCGTGTACACAAAAGATGATGAAGATTTTATTACAATGTTGCCCGTCCAAGTTAAGAAGATGTGGCCTACAGATTTTGGTATTTTAATTGAGAGACAGAATAATGATACCACCAAGAAAACACTACCAATGATTTATTCATTAACTCATCCTTTGGATACACTAGCTCCAGTTGTTTATATGAAGAACACATCATTAAAGCTAATTGAAACTGAGAATTTCCAAATTGTATTTGCGTCGGATAATCTTTGCATGATTTATGATGGAGACGTTAGACAACATATAATTTGTCGTATTCGTCGTATCAGAATGGAAGAAATGTTAATGTATCATAAAACAATGACTTCAATTTCAACAGCCAAGCATCAGTTTGACTCTGTGGTCGAATCAAATCGTGGTTTGTTTCAAATGATAACAAATTCATTCAGTCGTCCTGCAAGCAGCTGTAGCAATATCCTTTCGCGTGGACAAAGTCCTTTACTCGGTCCTGCAGCTGCACTCTCAACGAATCGATGTCCTACACCAGATTTCTTTGCAATGGGTGATAAAGTTAAGAAACCTAGCAACACTTCATTAATCAATCGTCTCTCCAGATTGAATAGCAGCGTGCGCTCCACCGAAGTGAGCATGACCGGACGATATTCGCCTGTGGATATGACACAAATGGATTTAGCGTTTATTGAACCAGCACATTGTTTAGAGCATATTTGGAGTGAAACGCAAGTCGAAGGTGCTGTCAATACACCAGCGACTAATGTATTTCTCAGTGAGGATCTCCTCGGTCAATGGTATATCTGTTTCCTGGTCACAAGTCGTTCGCAATTATCGATAATCAAATATGACTATTCGAATAATAGCGATGATATTGTCTTTGGCATGGCGACTAATATAAGTGCAAAGGATGCAGTGGCAATTCCACAATTGCGAATGCTAGCTATAGTAGAATATACCGGTAATGTAATGCTTTATAGTGGCTTAACTGCTATTGGAAAGTTGCACATTGGGGGTGCGTTAGCTCAACATATACCTTCTCCATACGCAGTACGGAAAAATACAAAATTCTTCAACTCGCCTTTTCCGCGGAGAAGTAGTTTGTTGCCAATGAGTACACCTGCAGATCCTCCACGTTTCGATGAGCATCTTCTTTCACCTGTGTTACCCACGGTACCAGGCGCCTTCAACCCAACTATCATGCAAATTCCGGAAATAGGGGATGCGTCGAAAATCAGCTTGATTGGCGTTCGAGATTGCATTGATAATCGAATAACTCTACAATATTCAGACGGGTCCTATTATAGGGTTGGTCTTCCAAGTATGACAAACATCTTATTAGTCGATGATTGCTTGAATGCTTTACGTATTTCGTTACCGAGAGATCTCGTTATGACTGTTTTGTCAAAATGGTATTCAACGCGCAATTCGCCTGGTGCCACAGACATGTCCCGTGAGGATGAGTGGAAGATGTTTACCAAATTGATATTGGAACTGTTGGGCTACGATACAAGTAGTGTTAAAGGTAGCAAGTCCGTTGAACATTTAACACCATGCGCACAAATTAAGAGACAAAAGCATAATGAAGATGGCTCATTGAATGATTGGCGATATATCAATCAGGAAATGCATGAATTCTTCAACTATACAACTGACTTGTTGCAACTTGAGCATGAATCGCTAAGATGTGCGCCTGCTGATGACGATGTACTGCATATGAATACATCCGCTATTTTATTTGCGCACATTCGAATTATTCATTTCGTTTTTCATTTAGTTTATGAAGATCTTAAACTCAATACTTTACGCATTCATGAATTGAAGATGCTTGCCAGTTTCTTGACACAAATCACAAACGATTTAAATTTGGAACAATACGTGGTACATTATTGGAAAGATTTTCCAATGGATCTTCCCTTGTACGATCCGCACAAAGAGCAAATATCGAACAATGATCTCAAATGCGTAATAAAATGGGATCAAATACCCGAAAGGCCCAGCAATATTCTGGAATATTTGTATGATTTATGCGCGGGTAAAACGAGGACAGAAGGTGATGATGTTTGTTCAATTGGGTATCCGGTTATTAATAATATCAATACAAAGTCTAAAGACGTGGTGCATTTATTTGCAATCTATTTGCGACCAGATGACGACACGAAACTAGAGCAATATATGAATGTTATTGCACCTCCTGGAAGTCGTAATAAGGTTGATGATGCGAAAACTCCATTACGTCGCCCAAGGACCGATGTTACCAATGAAACACGAGCCCAGAAATTGATTCTGATGATGGTTGCATTGAATATTACAAGTCGAGAACTTGAATCGTTTCCTCTTGGTGTTAATTTTGTCTTGTGCGATGCAGCATGGTCGTGCCGAGATAAACCACCAACTGATTGGCCGACTGAAGCTTATAGCCTTATGCAACGACCAGATTTAGTTTCTCAAGCTGTAATTAATACAGATGTGAGTATTATATTGTTACTATAGTGATGATTGTTAATGTGTTTGTTTATGTGTTTAGAATCGAGATGTGTGCAAGTTTAATTTGTCTGAGGATGAAGTTGCGCCAAAAGTTAATCAATCACGAGATGGGACGGTTCTTGATGGTATGGAAGAAATTAACACCGAGTTGTTAAAACTACGCTTTGCTGCTGATCAACGTGTGCTGGAAACACGTCGATTATTACAATCTTCTAAGCCTGTACCAATTACTATTGTACAACGTCCGGATGTGGCCGATCATGATTTTCTTGAAGAACAAGAGAAACATTTATTTGCAATCTGTACCCGTACGATGTCTCTATCCGTAGGCAGAGGAATGTTTACTCTTCATACATCGACTCCTAATATTACGGAGCCCTTGCCTATACCACCACTTTGTCTCACGGGGAAAGCTCATCCCCGTGGAACAACAGTGGAGTTGAGTCATATTGATACACCTTCGAATATGGCCAACTGGCCACAATTTCATAATGGCGTTGCAAATGGCTTGCGGTTGAATCCTTCGGCGAAATACGTAGATAGTACATGGATTGTGTTCAATAAACCCCGAAACAATAATGAAACTATGATGGAACATGCAGGCTTTTTATTAGCATTAGGATTGAATGGTCATCTTCGGAATCTCCAAATTCTCAGCCGGTTCGAGTATTTGATCAAGTTGCATGAGATGACTTCAGTTGGTTTACTCTTAGGATTGGGCGCTGCTTTTAGAGGCACGTCCAACTTGAGCGTGACAAAAATGTTCAGCGTGCATGTGGAGAGTTTATTGCCGCCCACTACGATTGAATTAGATATTCCGCAGAATTTACAAGTTGCGTCTTTGTTAGGATTGGGACTGCTGTATGAAGGCACTGCGAATAGACGTATGATTGAAACGATGTTAATAGAAATAGGTCGTCCCCCAGGCCCTGAAATGGAAAACTCCATTGATAGGCAGTCTTATTCTTTAGCTGCCGGTTTGGCATTGGGATTGGTCACCTTGCGCAGAGGTGATCAACCAGTTGGGCTATCAGATACGAATGTTGCTGGCACGTTGCATTATTACATGGTGGGCGGCAGCAAGCGACCATTGATTGGCAGTCAGAAGGAGAAATATAAAGTTCCTTCATTTCAAATTCGCGAAGGAACAACCGTTAATTTGGATGTCACCGCACCGGGTGCTACTTTAGCGCTTGGCTTGATGTATTTGGGCACTGGCAATAAATCAATTGCGGGACTTATGGATCCACCAGAAACGCAATACATGTTAGATTTTGTTCGTCCTGATTTCCTCATGCTTCGTACGTTATCAAGGGCATTAATTATGTGGCATGAGATAGAACCAGAGAATCAATGGGTCGAAAAGCAGGTGCCCACATCGATTAGAGTACATTGTATGGTTGAACCCAATCCGCACTTGGATTTGGATTATGAAGCAATGAAGTAAGAAGTTACAATCATTCATATCTATTTATTAATATTTCTTTTTATGTTCTAGTCAAGCATATTGCAATATTGTAGCAGGCGCTTGTTTTGCAATGGGTTTAAAATTTGCTGGTTCTGCAGACGAAAGCGCATTCGAAGTATTGTTGAATTATTGTCACATGTTTACTTCGTTAACATCAAAGTCTATTGCTGAACTTGCCGGCAAGCCAACAATTGAAACATGTCTTAACATAATACTTCTCTCGGCTTCGATGGTGATGGCTGGCACGGGGAATTTAGATCTGATACGCATCATTCGTTACTTACGGCGAAGAGTTGGACTTACCAGTAGCGCGGTTGTAACGTATGGATCTCATTTAGCAATGCATATGGCACTCGGTTTACTATTTCTTGGAGGCGGGCGATACACGTTATCAAACTCACCAACAAGTGTGGCAGCTTTAATTTGCGCGTTTTACCCCAAGTTTCCCACACATAGCAATGATAATCGTTATCACTTGCAAGCATTTCGGCATCTGTATGTGCTTGCAGCCGAACCGCGGATGTTAATTCCACGCGACATAATCAATGGGAAGATGTGCTATGCGAATTTAAGTATTATAAAACTGGATGGAACGACGCTAACAATGAAAGCACCAGCTCTCTTGCCTAATCTCAATACATTGTATAAAGTATCTATAAATGATGAGCGGTATTGGCCAATCTTATTTGAACGCGAACGCAATTGGAATCAATTATTGTAAGCTAGAACAAACAAATTGCTTACTAATTTAACTTAAAATAATTCTATTTGCAGGAAGGTACTATCATCCTCTGGAAAAATCGAAGTAAAACAACGTGCTGGCTGTTTAAGTCACATTGAAGATAAGACTGGTTTTCGTAGTGAACTCGCTCATACTTTAGCGCAATCAAGTATCCTGCCATGGAATCCACCTGCGCGTTCAATAGTATCTTTCTCTTCAGATATTGTTGTACGACTCTTTGCAGATCACTTTCTCAAACTGGTGAAAACTAGTGATAGCGAAGCTAATGAAGTACCACTGGCAACAGAGACGCATGAATCAAAATTGCAACAAACACTTACGCAAATCACATATGAGAGTGTGATTCAAGATAAGTTATCAGTATTGCCTTTATTAATCGCGTTAACACATGTAAGCATATTAAGATTGCGCAAATTGGTCGGAGAGTAAGCTAATTTGGTTTCAGATTGTTTGCAATTTAACAACAAGTACAACATCATTGGACATTTGGCATTTCAGAATAGTTTGGGCATTTGTTTTACGTCGTCATAACGTACCCACAATAACAAACAATGAGTTTCTGATTGCTCTGCATCAAAAGGCTGTGAATATTATTGATAGTTGGGAGCCCAATATGCGATCATCTCTACGCGCGTACCTTCTTCGAGAGAACATCACTCAATCATCTGCCTTAAGTAATCTCAGCAAATACATTGCATTCTATAATCTTCCCTATGGAATAAGTCATGGGAATGAAGAGATTTTATCCCTAATTGGGAAGCTGAATGATCGTTATTCATCTGATTCCGATGCGATTGATAAAGTACTTCGAATACTCGAATACATTCGATAGCATCTGTGGTATTATCGTATTAGGCAAAGTATTTTAATGGATGTTGTTTAAGTTCTTATTACGCTAAGGATAAATAACAAACCAACTGATTAGAAAATTCTTATCAACTTTAATCAAAAATTTTTGTAAATTATTTCAACCTTAACACACTACATGAATGAGACGTTTATGAAGGCGTAGAAACAAGCTTTTAAAACTACAAGATTCGAAAGGATTATAACATAAGTGACAATTACTACTTATTTCATAACAACGTATTAAAATGTAAAGCCGCCGCTTGGCACGTTTGAAGTCGCATGTGGGTTGAATGCAATCTGACCCTGTTCGTTAACATGGGTTTCAGCTGGTTCAATTGGACTTTCAGAGAAGTATTGCTCAATGAGGTGCAAGCTCTTTTCGTACACCTTTTCGTTATCGTGTGTTTGGAGTGTTTCAAGACAATCCAATCCTCCACATTCCTCAACTATAACGCAGACTTGATCAAGTTGTCCCAGTTTGCTGGCAGCATCTAAAATATTGTTGAGACCATCAAGAATCACGACCACAGTTTTCCAGTCCTTTGAATTGAGCATGTTGCACATGGGTTTCAATGCACCCATTTCGACGAGTTTACCCAGCTGCTGGACACTTCCACCAGACGTATAATTAGTGACTGCCCAAGCAGCTTCCTTCTGGGACTTGAAATCTCCTGTCTGCAAGACCTCCAGCAGTGGTACCATAATTCCAGCGTCCAGAACCTTCTGGATCTGATCAGAATTGCCTGCTGTGATATTTGATATTGTCCATGCCGCCTCCTTAACGATATTCAAACGTGGGAAACGCAATAAACGCGTGAACATTTCTAAAGCACCGGCAGCAATGACTGCATCCGTTTGCAAATCATTACCAGTGACAATATTGCCAACTGTGCGTAATGCCGGTGTTAGAACATTGATTTCCTTGCAACCGAGAAGTTGCACCAAGCGTGATACAAGACCAGTGTCAATAACCGCTTGAATCTTTTCATTAGTGCCGTCAGTGAGGTAGCTCAGTGCCCAGCAAGTATCAGCAAGCACCTCCTTATCGGTGTGGTGAAGCAGCTGGGCAAGGGTTGGCAGACAGCAACGAACTGATTGGAAGTTCACGGGTGGATTCTTATTGCGGCATAAATTCGAAATGCTCCAGACTACATTCCGCATAAGGCTGAGTGGTGTTTCAGGCATGATGAGCGCAAGAAGCAAAGGAAGCACTTCACATTGCAGGACCAAGTCACGTGTAGCAGCGCCGTCACCAGCGATATTACCAATAGCCCAGACAGCTTGTTCGGCCACTTCGGCCCGTGGCGAAGTAAGAAGTATTTTCAAACTGGGCAGAGCACCCTCATGTACCACAGCTTGCGTCTGCTCGGACGTACCGGATGCAATATTTGTGAGTGCCCAGCACGCTTCAAATTGCAACGACGGGCTAAAATATAGAGATATTGAGCTTCTAATCTAGTTAACAAAGGTAATTTGCATACTTGTGTGACTTTGCCAGGAATTGAACGCAGCGCGGTACAACGCCAAGACGAATCATATGATCAATTGGGGGATTGCGTTCGCGACTCAGCATCTTACGACACGCTTGTGTCGCTTGCAATTGAACATTCTCATCAGGACTCATCATACCCTGCAAGATGTCCTCAGCGCACATGCCACTTGGCGAGGTGACATTGTTCTCTTGCAGCGGTTCGGCTGGGTCCTCGGTGATGTTACGCCGCTTTAACAATTGGTCATCTTTGCGCGCCTTACGAAGCTCCACCGTTTGGCAGATTCGCCGGCGACGCATCTCCTACAATGAGAGACACCATGCGTAAGCCAATGCTGCACGCCATTACGTACTACGCCAAATACCTCGCTATCTTTGCCTTTGTTCTTGAACGAACGGATCCTGTGATCTTCGGCCATCTTTTACAATATTTCAAGTAGAACAACACGTGCCTGCTAGCCTATCTTTCGGCGGTTTAACCAAGGTTATGGTTGTGCACAGTTTGTTACAACGAACGGTTACCTGTTGCTAGTATGTCACACACACACAAATCGGGTTATTTACGCCTTATTTCGCGAAACCGACCTTGTTGAACAAAAACAATGCTTAAATATGAGCTATGACAATAGACAAACGGGACGAACGCAACGAAAATGGCCTTGCAATGCCCGGACAAACAGCGAACACCAAGTGCAGTTTAATGACTGGCGGTTAGTTGGTCAGTGTGTTCCAACTGACGGTATAGAATTTGAATTGACGTTTTCCCTACCACAATCTTGTGGATTAACGGTCTTAACTTTTAATTCAAATACTAATTTTACACAAACATAATGAACTCTCAATTGAACAATTTGTATATTACAAGACATGAGTCAAATCATAATTGCGTAGATAATAAATAAACAAGCGGTGGCTGTTTTGAAATGCCAGAGATGTCTCTGTAGGTATTAAACTTTACTCCACGTGGAGTTGATGAGCTTCTGTCAGAAGTGAGCACGCAAAGGAGGAGCGTACATGGGAACCAAAGGCAAATGCTGCCGTTATTGGTAGCAGTTAGGTTGACGTCGAGTATATTGCCGGCAACCACGTGGTGTCTACGCACAAACACATTAATGCAAAGAGTGCGCGTGTGTGGGTTACTCATCTTGTCTCTTTGATTGCATACGCGTTCTCCAGCTCTCTTCAACGTCTTGCGCGTGTGGTATGTAATATCGGTGTCGAACCGAACATTTTCGTTGCGCCTGCTTCCCAACTTGTTGTATATGAGCCGCGTACAAGCAGCCGTGGATGTTTATGCGTTGACACTCGCATACGCACGCATAGCGCACGTAAACTTCAAATGTGTGCGGTGTGCAGCGCGCCGAAAAGCAAAACGAGAAACGGCGCGTAACTGCTCCAAGTTGACGCCTTCGACATACACGCGCGCGTTTAATAATTACATCGTTTCGTTTTTTTTCTCTCATATGCGCCGCTCTTCCTGCTGCGTATTGTTATTATCGTCGAGCAGTGCGAATCGCTGACACGGCAACGACACGCGCTCCACGCGATTATCGGTCTAATAGCCGGAGAGCATTAGGGCCAACTTCGGCGGCGTTTGAGCGATGATTGAAGGTGTCGTTGCAATCACTTGCGGCGGGCATTGTTGTACAAGCGCCTAATGCGTGCGAGTGTAGGCCGTGAGCGTTTTCGACATCGTGTTCGCAAGAGTCGTGCGCGCTCCGAAGGAAGGAAATACGGTAGTCGGGTGCATCGAGAACGAGCGCGAGCGCGCGCATCAGGCCGAACAGTGCAGTACGTTGATCAGTAAGCGAGCGAGACGTGCGCGAGAGCGGTTGTTAGCTCCTCCAAGAACGAGCGCGCGCTCAACCGACGCTCAACGGGTACCAACAACACACGAGAGTGCAGCGTCACAATAGTGAACGATCGTAGTTTTCGGCAATTATCATCGTGCCCTCTTCAAGTGGATACACACGATGTGGGACGCATCCGGAACGTGGTCGACAATAAGGTGATATACAGCGTGGAAAAGTACATTTTGTGAGCGTTGCGTACGTGTTGGACGGATTAGCCGAGTGCGCATAACCTCCAAATCATCTGCTGACTGATGCATTCAACCGCGTAGAACTTGTTGGCGTTGCATTGTTGCAAAGCCGGCGAAGCGGCCAGACGCTAGATATGCGTTTGCAGTGCGAGCCAGTGCGGTGATAGTTGATGAAAAAAGTAGCAACGACACGTTTTTCGGATAGATTTTATTTAGTGCGTGAGCGCGCGCGTGTGCATCAACGCGGCGAGGGGGCCCCCTCTGCTGGTGCCCCAAGTATTGTGCGCGCGTTTATGTGCCTAACCCTCAGCGCCGAAGGAGACATACCCTTCGAAAATGTATCCGACCCCTGCTAGGCATCCATCTGCCGCGGTAAGTACCTACACACAAATCACGACGGCCACGTTAGAAAATCCCCAGGCTTTTGCATTCGTTAAATTTGTTTCTCTTTTCGCCTGATTACCGCTGCAACTGCGCATACAAAGTTGCCTAAATCATTAAAAATTCTTCGAAAACGATCAACTAACTTTCCAAGAGTACAACGTGCAGAAAATGGAACATTATTGGGAAACAATGGAGCAAGAATGCTTTAATAAGGTTATGTGTTTACATTGTGGAGCAACGTGTTTGGTCGTCATAGCAACACGGATTACTTGCGGTTTTACTCTTTTTAATACACAATTGCGCACTCACTGAATTGTTAAATGAGCAGGAAACAACACACGACTAATTTGGAAGTTGTGTCCCTTTTTTTCATTCTGATTTTCTCCTTCGCTGCGCACGCATTGGCGATTGGGTTAATTTGAGTTAAATCAAGTGTTCTGCGCGCTTTTTTAACCTATTGTTTTCTCGTGTGTTTTTTCATCTTCGCCGGTGTTCTCGCCTGCGCCAACACAAGGCAAACAAAACAAGCGGATTGAAGAAATTGTTATTGTGCGCTGTCGCTGCTGCCATGGCGACCAGGATTTAGTAGGTAGTGTTTGATCGGCTCAAACAACGCTTAAAAACCGAAGAGGTTGATGTTACTAGAGACTTTTTTTTGTTTTTCAATATTTGATTGTTTGATCAGCGAGTGTGAGGCGGATAAGTGGTTTGCTCAATCGGGGGTGCTCGATGTCCAGGTAGTCGGAGCGCGCAAAGCTCTGCTAATTGCCACGCTTTCACACATGCAAACGCGCAATGATCGCAAAGGGAGATTTAACAACATCATCCCCTCTTCATGCATCAAACGTTCGCGGTTAAGAGAGACATACATCTAATTTGCTCAATGTTTAGTTTATAATAAAAGGGATAGTCAGACGAACTATAATTAGAAATAATATTTGGTTAGGTTTTATGGATTTAAATGCGATTTTGGGATATAGTTAGTGCCTTAATAAGACATGACAAATAATTGATAGCGATGGATCAACTTTATTTAGAAAGGAACAAAAGCATAATTTATGGACTGGTGAACTTATTTTTCTATATCTAATTGACTTAGATCTTGGCGGTTAATAACTCTCATAACTCGTGGTCAATTATTAGAGACTTTTCAGACGTGTTATAACGAGAATTCACTGTAGAAAATTGAAGGAAATTGGAGAATTGGAAATTAAATTTTCATTGAATTCGTTTCTTTACGTATGAATTCAATCGTCAGATGGCGGGCTGACAGCCGTGTCTAAGTAAGATATTTTCGGACGATGAGGCGTAAACATTGAATGGCTTTTATGTTTGAAATAATTTTTGGTACTCGTAGAAAAATATACACAACTATGAAATTCTCGTATACAATTTACCATCTCCTTTTGCATATGATATCAAATAGGTGTCATTTAAATTACATGGGGTAACAAAATTTCCATATCAATATATAGGTACACGTTGAATGTAAATGAAACATATTCAATTCGCGGAAACAATTCAATAACAAAATGCAAAAACGTCACCAAATGCACATTAGAAATGTGAAACGCATTTCTAACACTCGCCGGTCGTGCGATAAAACAGATGCGAGCTTGATTGTTATTATAATATTGTAATTGTGATGGAGCACGGGCGGCGCGGCGGCATGAAATGCCAATAAACATGAAACAATCCGATGCCAGACTTATCGTCAATTGCAATTTGATGCTTTCATTGGAATTTTTCCGTATTGTGTTATGCTGCTGCTGCTGCTGCTGCTGCTACGTTATCGTGCGGATTCGACACCTTTTGCTAAACAGCTGGTGCTCTATGCGCGAATCGAAATAAAAACGAAAGTAGTACAATGTGTTGCCAGTAATGGCAATGTCGCGTTATTATCGTAATAATTGTTGCTATTCTATGCGAATTACCTTATAATCGTGCCGCCATAATAATAATAATAATAATAATGGCATGCTTTCGTGCGTGAGCACATTTGAATAATATGTGTAATAACTTATCCACGTTTTGAATGAGCATATTCATTATGCACATAATTAGCTAACGGCCAGCAACGAATAAGGCGTGATGAAGCGTATACTAACATTTTTTTAATGGTCGTTGCTTATAAATATGGAAGTAATCATTTTTCGGTTATAGCGACGGCGATGTCGTAATGATTTGGAGCTGAGGTTCCTGAACTGTTTTTGGCTAACCATCAGAAATTAATTTTTCAAATTTTAATAGTGATTATTGCTATCTTTGCCTCTCTGGACGGCTGCTGTGTACATTTAGGAAGGGAACCAATAATTTAGAGCATAGAGAACGCGCATGTGATTTTCCTGATTGTGTTGATTAAGATTAGTGGAAGTCTTGAATGAAGTAATTTGCAAGTATCTAAT
The DNA here is from genome assembly GCA_963978815.1 of Aleochara curtula. Classification (NCBI taxonomy): domain Eukaryota; kingdom Metazoa; phylum Arthropoda; class Insecta; order Coleoptera; family Staphylinidae; genus Aleochara; species Aleochara curtula. The sequence continues at coordinate 7,394,021 of OZ022221.1, read as the reverse complement.
GCAATGATTAGTTGCGTGATCTTCGCAGAAATGAAATGCTTTGGTGACTGATCGATTTTTATACACTTAATTATTTGTTAGCAAAACGGAAATTTCTATTCAATGAAAAATTCAACTGGGTGAAAAGAGATGCTGGCAAAGAAGTGTCAACTTTTGAAATGAACTAAAATTTCTATGTCTCAAATAGCCGGAAGTTAATTTCGGGCATAAAGTAATTGAAAAGAAATGAAATTGATTGAATAATTATGCGCTGAAGAATATTCAACATCGCCTGTTCACGATTATTAATTGTAATGTAATGTAAGCTGGCAGCGTTTATGCTAAGCGCCGTCCGCTTTGATTCAAGCGTGTTTGCGCGCACTGCTGCCGCCGGCAATGGGCGGGAAGCGCGCTCCTGGCGATTTACGCAAAGGCAAGTGTGCGAGACATCGACGGCGGCGGCGGCAGGAGGTGAAGTTATTTGGTGAGTGAAACCAAGCACGCATAAGCTCCGTCGTGCGTTGGTGGCGGGCGCGCGCTCGCTTTGCTACCTACCAACCGCCAGATCGATTTGGCGTATTTAAGGTCATGGCTGATAGGCCAACAGGTTAATTATGTCTATTTGCACTAGCCGCAGGTTAAGCATGTGTGGTAAAACAAGATGCGTGCATAATGTACTTACGATATATTAATTATATCTCTGAAGCATATCCAGTTAATTAACATTGCTCGTTCATTAAAAAAAAATGGGTAATTATCTTTGCGTCCTATGTAAAATAACGATTTGTAAAGCAATTGGGGGAAAAGAATTTAGAACAATAGTTTATGTATTCAGGGCATTTCTTGATACTAGGTTTACTTGCGGATATAACGGTCGAGCAATTAATAGAGAAATTTATTATTGCGAAGAAAGTTTAGCTGTTTGGGGGTGAATCTTCTTGAATCATTATTAATGAATTATCTGACAATATTGACCCAAATTTGGTGGTCGCCGGGTGTAAAATTTTTATTTATGCTGTGAATTGATTGACTGCAACTTCTAAATTTAATTATAGTACCCGAATGTACTTGAATGAAAATCGGAGGAATGCATGTGAATGCAATTATTATTGACAAACGTTTAGCACGCATAAACATTTTATTAACGCCTATCAAAATGTAAACTTTTTTATGCGTTGCATCGTCCATACGAGTAGGTAATGTGTGCATTATCTTTACGATGGTCGCTGCCGCCGCTCTTCTCTTCGTTTCGCCGGGCAATATTATAATTAATGTATTGCAATGGCAATGCAATAATTAGCGATAGATTAGCGCGCATACCGCCGCCGTTGTCGCCGTGTTTCGTCAGCGCGTATTTGCACAAACTACTCGCTGTTTGTTTATACTTTGGTACATAGTATTATGATAGGTATGCGCGCGTATGCCGAGTCTACCTGTCGATAAAGTGTGCACGCTGATGCATGATGGTTAATTTAGTCGCGCATCAAATTCATTAAACCTTGACTCAACCGACTTGCGCTTTGTGGTCGCGGTGTGTCATGCTTGTTTATCGTTGTCGTTGCATTTCTGTATTAAAATCGATCATTTTTATGTTGATTGTAATTTGTATTACACGCGTTTTATTACATCTATTATTTGCGACACGTAGTGGGTGTTTCGTTATTAGCTAATGCTTAGTTAATATTCACGCAAAATGCATACGGTGTTATGGCTTTAAGCCTGCGAGATATAGGATGTTTTATTTGAAACGGCATTTCAGATGATAGATATGCTGTTGTATTGATATTAATGTTTAGTATGAATTTAATCAAGGGATAGCGAAAATGTAGATGGGCAGCTCTGCTATACGACATGGTAAAATATTATACAGGATACTAGATAATTGTACTTCGTAGTTACTGTTTACTTTTTGGAACATCCTATGTGCGTTTGCAGCCGAAACCATTTCTCGTATTAAATTGTAGCTAATATTATTGCCATTTGCGAGTATGATGTACATATTGCACTTTTGATGAAATCAAGTTTGTGTAACATATTGCGCCTGCGCCAACAACAGCACCCACTTGGTACGGTACGCTCATTGCATTCCCCGCTGGTGTATGGGAATATGCTGTATTAGTAGTTAGCGTCGAGTCGTGGATATTTTCGAAATTGTGCAAATACTGCGCGTAATTGCTATTGCGAGTCGTGGCGTGGCGTGGCGTGGCTACCGCCGCCGCCTTTGAAATGCATACATATAACACACACGTAACGTATTACGCGTTTGTCCGTTTCAATCGTTCAGAGTTCACGTGCGCGAGCGCGACCACGCTTGCAATGTATGTTTACGCGAATTCGCGTGCGTACTTTAAAGAATATGAATGTTGCGTACGTAGCTTTGAGATGTTTTTCGCATTCATCAAGTGATGAATAACGGCAAGAAATTGACGAATTACATTTGTGCAGTCATCGAGCACATAGGAATTCATTAGTAATGTATATGAATTTTATTTCGAAAGAAGCAAAAACTCAATAGAAGTCTCAATAGTTTAACTATCAAGGGATGCATTTCTTTAAACGCGTTGTATATGCCTACGAAATCAGTTAAACGAAATTTCACTTTTTGGCAAACTCGAGTAAAACGCGAATTACTTGTTGCTGCGATTATAAAAGTTGGATAAGTTGTTTTCTCGTGAATTTAGAGTTTATGAGTACATTGGAAAGTCAATAGGTACAAATCGATGTACTTAATTATATGCGAGTTTGCATTTTAAAGCGTAATTTATCAATAATTTATTATGATTGGGTTTTGTTTAATACTCTAATGGTCACGCAATTATAGTAGGTGTATTTTAAACATAATAAAAGCAAGGCTTAGCAGTTATAATGACATTTTCTAGACGTAGCGACTTTGAATAGGGGTAACGATTGGTTATTAATATTAAATTCTTTATGATTGATTGATCACATTTGACAGCTGTTTCATGACCGGTTGAAATACGATGCTAAGATGTTTCATGAAGTTTGGTAAGGTATGTACAAGATTGAAAGGCGAAAATAATTATTAGGGTGTGTGTTATGCAATATTCGGCAATCTCGTGAAATGCAGTGCAATTGTAACACAAGCCGAAGAGCGGTAATATGACGAATGCCAGTAAAAGTGGGACTCGCACGACAGACTGGGGAAAAAGTGTCAGTTTTTATTGATTTACCAACATGTCTGATGGGTATATGCGAAGGGCGGCGCGCGGTACGCGACGCATTCCGCCACTATTGCTCATTGCTTTACATCGCATTCGAGAATGTGCACTCTCTTTATTTTCATCGCATTTTCTTTATAGGTTTATCTCGCGTGCCCGTTCGTCGTTTCTCATTACGTGAATGTAATGGTCGTTTATCCGTTCGCGTTTTTTATAATTCATTTCACTGGAATACCGGATGGCATATCGTGTCTTTTTTAAAGAGTATTTCTTTTGATGTACTTCTGAGAGATTTGTTGAACACCCGGTGTATCAATTTACATGTATGGTGTGTGCTCTTATGATGCATATTTCGATTTGTATCCGCTTTGGCGAGATGCGGGAAAATTCCTTTGTTTCAACTTTTCATCACTCGTATGCGTCGACGTCATCATTTTTAGCCGTTTTGTCTCTTAAAATGTAATACATATGTTATTATGACATATTTTATTTCTGGTTCGTTGTATATATTTCGACGCATTATTTTTGGAATTTTAATGAAAAGCAATACACGTACGTGAAATTGTTTTAAACAATTAAAGGGATAACAAAAATTAAAAGCAACTAAATGGTAGTAAGGAATTTTAAGATTACCTATGACAGTCGGAAATACCAGCAAATCGTTTATTTAATCGATTGATGAAATTTTGAAGAACGATGTGCAACCCCAATTTAGATCAAATATTCTCATCAGAAACTGATTTATACAGTGCCAGTGCTAGCGTAGTAGAAATTCTATTTCCATGTTCTTTTCCCCGATTCTAATTTCTCTCTTTGTTCATTCATTCTCTTCCCTTATTTTTTTCTATTCCTTTGGCGTCTTTCACGTTTTTACATTTGTCTGTCTCTTTTATCGCGTACGCACGGCAAGTCTGGGCATTGAATAAGTTGATATGGTCGTAGGAAAACCGCTGATGCATATAACATGAGCATGTTGTGTGTGCTCTTCCCTTCGACTCGTATCGTTCGTCTTTGTTCTCCCAGTTTGTCGCTATCGACGCAGTCCTTTTTCTCGCCTTGCCTGCTTGCTTGCTGGTTCGTCCTCGTGCTCATCGGCGATGGCATTTCCCATGACAATTAAGCTTTCACCCCATTCTCGGCGACTTTTCATTGCGCATGCGCGAGACCCTCGTTGCTGATATAATCCGTCGTGTGTACATTGCGTGTGTTTGCATAGACCTAGTTTCTGGAGCTTGCCCATCTCTCTCTTTTTGTCCGCTTGCTCCCCTTTTTTCGGTAGATGGCTAGATTATACAGCCCTTAATCGTGAATACGACTCGGTTTTGCAACGGCCTCCAGTAATCCTAACAAGCAAATTATCTTTCCCTTTTATCATCTTATTCATTTTGTGCTCTTGATTGTTTTGCAGATTTCTTTTTTTTTTTTCGTTTGTAGAGAGAAATTTTTTTAGGAATTACTATGCAATTTAAATTGTAATGAGATTAATTAGTGATAGCGATGGCGAAAGAAATTAAATTTGGGAATTTCAGGGACTGTGGGTTATTTTTCATACTAATTATTAAATGGGATGAAAGGGTAATTAAATATTATGAAGTAGATAATGAATCAAAGCGTTGCATTGTGTTGAGGCACACCCTTAAGGATTTGATTTGAGGGGTGAATGTTTAGCGGCTCCTTGATCGTAATAGTGGTAGACACAGACGAACAAACGCAAGTTTAGTCCTCGTCGCACATACAACACTCATCACAATGCATAGGGGAAGCGTAAGTCACCCCTCTCATTATGTTCACGCGCAGTAAACGCAGCAAACGTGCGACTAAACATAAGTAATTGTTAAAATATTTGAGGGGAGAATGCGAGAACAAGCAGTTTATTTTTGATTACTGATTAAATTTACAGAATTTTATTTAATTTTAATGATTGGAAATTATCCACGATCATAAAAGTGAAAATTTTGATTGTTTTGTTTTCTTAAACCAGGGGAAATAAGAGATGGAAAAACGGATTTGATGTTTACTTATTTAAATTTAAATTATTTCTTCCATCGATTTGGTTTTTAATTCTTTAAGGATCGCCTTTCTTGTTTGTGGTCAGGGTTCTCCGGTAAGGGAATGATGAAAAGATTTATATATGAATATTTTGGGGTTGATTAACTATTGTTTAATTGCTCATTTCAGTGCAATTAGAGGAAGAAAACGTATTGGAAGTTTCTATTATTTCCTTCGTTTATTTGGCCCTTAACTTTTGAAGGATGTCGCTCTTTGTTCGCGCAATTTATTACTATTTTATTTACATGCATTACTTTACTTTGTCCTTTTTCTGTGGCATACGTCTCTTTCCACATTATGGCGTGTACATTGCAATCTTATTAATTCATCCCTTGTCCTATTTGTGTGGATTTGCGCGTGTCCCCTCACGTAGATGCCTTATTTGCTTAGCGTGAGGCGGATTCCTACTTTTGCCTGCTGTGCATTGTATGCGTATTCGGCTCTCATCCCCTATTTGGCATATCAAACATGATAGTTATAGCGAGGGGATGCGCATGGAGGAAAACGTTGTTGACTACACTTCACCCTCTAATCGTTATTGTATAATCTCTAATATGCGAAACATTTCATTTCGAATTAAATTTATTTATAATTCATAATCTCGTCTGAGGATAGGATTAGGCTTGACTTACAGGGTGAATGAATAAGATTGAAATCGTAATTAGTTTCCTGATGTTTATTCGTGATTCTCTGGCGTATATTTACAATAATTGAAAATTTTGGATACAAGATGAAGTTAGTTAAAGATGAAAGGTGAAACACTCGGTATCAGGTGGGGTAGTTGGTCGTAATGGTGCATGATTAGGGTGCTCGCCAAGTACTTAACATACACATTTGGTACGCGTACACACGCGATAAAGTACATGTTGAACTTGCTCGCACACTCGTGGCACACGAACAAACTTGAATAACTCGGCCATGCGTGCGCAAAATATGACGATTAATGCTTAAATTATGCGTGTTAGTAATCAGATTATTCTTTAACTTGTTAATAAGTATCGAATTTCTTCGTTGGAGTAAGTAATTAAAGTATTTTCCAGGAGGTACTTTAATAACTGCATAATTGACCAATATTTCAACACAAAAAAGTAATCTAAAATTTTCAGAAATTTAATTGAATTTTAACCCATTTATTTATTAGTTGTTGCTTATAATTGCAGTGAATTTTAAGTCCAATTAAATTTTAAATTCATACGCGAATTTACTCTACAGTTTAATAAACTTCAAAGTTATCTTCATTCTTAGAGCAAGTTTAGAAGCAACAAAGCAAACCAGGCTATTAGTTATAATTTGTTATTGCACATAGGTACATTCAAGTACGGTACTAAAAATACGTTAAATATTGCTGGAAAGCTTACTCTGTTTTTGTCCTTTTCCAAGGAGTTTATTGCTCGCTAATTGCTCCGAAAGTTGGCTGAAAAACTTTGTTCCGCATTCTCATGATCATCAAATATGGTTGTTGGCGTGCCGTTCGCTCCCGCGTTTGTGCGTTCCTTCATTCGTTGCTTGGCTGGCTTGTAATTCGGTTTTAATGATGCTGCAACGAACGGCCAAACTATAAAAAACAATCCCACAATTTGAATACTTTTCCTGTTTGTAAGAATAGAAGTAATAGACGATTAACAGGGGCATAAGAAGGGGAGGTCGAGGGGGGCCATGTTAAAGTTAGAGTTAAAGTTTTCGTGGAAGTGTATTCCACGTGCACGAACGGGCGAGTTCAGCACGAGTGAGTGTGTAAACCGAAATCTCCGGCGCTAGCTGCTCACAAAGTGTTTATTACAGGCAATTAAACTCGTTAATTGTTCGTTTGTTTTGTGCTTGCGTTTTTATTCCGCTAATTATAATCATTTCAGTTGCTTGTTTCTTATAACGTACATACACACGCGTACTGACTATTTTCTAGCATCATTTTGTAATGGTGCTTCTTGCCAGCAAAGCAATGCGCTGTATACTGAGTGTTGCCAACTTTAACAAATTAACCGTACTAATTATTTTATTTATGAGTACTTTCATCAGGATATAATGTATGTTTTTTGGGCATTTTGAATATTACGGCAACACTCTGTATATATGGAGTGTTAAACACGCAATGGTGATTACCTACTACTATCACAACAATTTTTCGCGGCACCAATTGTTCGCCTACTCGCTGTGAGTAATGAAGTGTAAGCGCGTATTACTATTAGCTGCGTACACGTATTATATTACTAGCCATTTGAATGGTGCGGGGGCGGCTGTGGCGCATGTGCAGAAAAGGGAGGCAATGAGTTAATTAATAACTCTAACTCGACCGTCGTTGGCATGTTCGGCGGGCGGGATGGGTGATGTGGCGTTTCGGGGTCGTAGTCGCGGTTCGCCGGAGAGCGAATGAAGGGATTTAGGGAGCGAATGCGCCACGCACGCGGGCAACCAGCCAGCCAGCTTAATCTCAAGTTAAAATCAATCGTTTTGTCGGCATTTCGCGCTGTCCTCGTCGCGCCTAGCTCTGTTCTACCATCTCGCTTCATCGTGCTGTTCTATTTCATTCATTCATATATTGGTTGGCGGCAGCGGTGGTGGCGGTGGCGGTTCCAATGCTCACTCACTGGAAACGCTCCAAGCAATCGCAAAACGAAATGCGTGCAGCGGCAGGCAGCGCTTGTCTATGTTGTGTGTACGCGCGTGTGTTGTACACGGGGGATGAAAGCTCTTCGAGAGCATGATGGAGAATTTGAGCAGGAGATGCGTCTGAGGAAGAGGGATGCGGAGTGTGAGGTGCGATAAACAGGCATGCATGTGTGCGGGGGTGGAACTAAACAAAATATTGGGGAAAACTGTTTACGGTTGCACTCCCTTCCTTTCTTCACCCCTTGTTACTGGCGCAGTTGCAACTGTAGCCAGCGGCGGCAGGCGTTGCGGTGTGCATCTGCTGCTGCCGCTGCCCCTTTGCTGCTTATTTTGGCAGTCGCCGCGCGTCGAGTGCCATCGTCATTTAAGCGGAGTGAGCGCACATTCCGCTTGCCGCTGCCGGCGGCTGATCACGGGGGGAAAGGTAATCAAACAACCCTAAAATGCAATCAACGCAACCACGAGAGCGTATGAAAATTAATACCTAACGCGCGTGTACCATGATTTTATCGATGGTTGTCATGGTGATTGTTAAACGTTTCGAATTTCGACGCAAAGTTAAGCGGATAATAGAAAAATCCACAGGGATATATTATTTTTAAAAATGTTTATAGGCATTATGGGGGTGTCTTATAAAATGAAGAGACATCTTTATTAAGTCTTCGGCACGTGCAATGCACGTGCGTATGTGTGTTTTGTATTACACTCTGGGGTGGTCGGGGTAGCACGTGAGCGCGTTGGGGTGCTGTGCAGCTGACGGTTTAGCGCTGGAAAAACGGGAAAATAGGAATGACAACGAGGAGAAGACGAAGGAGACGGGTGACGAGTATGATGGAATATGCGTGACGAAGAAAGAAAGAAGGCTGTGTGACGCGTGACGTCAGGATAACATCGATCTCCGTCCCGTTTTCGTTACATTTTCGTTTCACGCTCTCACCCTTCTCACCGTGCTGATGATGATGATGATGATGGTGGCGGCGGTCGTGGTGGTAGTGGTGACGAAGGGCGCTGACACGCCAATCCGTTTCAACATACGCATTAAGCGCGCGCGCACGCACACATTGCACACAAATCACTCCAGAAATTGTACGATACTCGCGCGTATTTGTTGGTGTTGCAATAAGGGTTGAAAGAGAGATGGAGCGAATGCGTTACATTATTAAATGTAGAAAAGAAGGGGGCGAGTGATAAAAGAGCACGGAGCAAGATCACGATGAGAATGGCAAAGAGTTTGCTATTATTATTTGGAGCGGGGCGGCGGAGAAGTGGTGAGGTGGGGGAGATGGGAGGTAGTGAGGTGGTAAAAAGTACATTCTTTCGATTTGTATCCGGGCTTGACTGCTTCTATCATTGCCATCTCTGTTTCTTTCGGTTGGCGCGCGCGCGTCTTACAAATGGATAACTGCTGCGTTCAGGGTGCTAGTGTGTTCTCAATAAATAGAGTGAGTTGGCGGCGTGGAGGGAATAAAGGGGTGGGAGGTGGTATGTCTATATACAGCGACCGCCGCCGTCGAGCGTTGGGATTAAAGCGCACCGCCGCTGCCACTACGTGTGTCGTTATGTGTATGCTTGCTCGGGGATATAGCGCTGCCGCTTCTGCCGCCACCGCCGTTGCCGCTGCGCACGTCCATTTCGTTTCTTCAAACAATGATCCGCGTATCTCATGTACTTGAGCATATCAAATATGTATTCAGGGTGATGACATAATTTTCATAATTAATTTCATAATTAGTTTTATTTAAATGAGTATTATGAGGAAGTTGATAATGTTTTTTTTGGTGGTAATTGATGATTATTTATTGCTCGAATCACTGTGCATTTCAGTGAAAATTGATACATATGTCGATTCAAGAGGATTTTTATTAATCAATGATATTATTTGAGAGTTTTTAGAACACTCTGTATAGGAGCTATTACTAAATGGATATACGAGTCGTATTTTCATACGTTTCGTGTATGATTGCTGTCTACCCTCAATTCCCTTTCGCAGCCCGCGCGCGTCACCGCCGCCCGCCGCGCAATGACAAGGAGATGCGCTCTTTTCCTCCCCCGCCGCCCGTCCGGCCGGGCAAGCACGGTATCCTGCTTCAACAACCTTTTGTAACTCTGCGCCCGTGCACAAATTCTCCGTTCCACTTCATCGCACGGCGGCGGCAGCGTCGGCGGGCGGATGGCTTCTTATGAGAGAGCACGCAACTTGGCTCGCGACGCGTCGACACGTCTTGCATATCGCGATTGTGCTCCAGCGAAATTCTCCTCCGGCTGTAACCGCCGCACAAGTGGCAACGCGCTACGGAGGGTCTGTCAGGGGGGTGGCTGGCTGGCTGGCTGGCTGGCTCCATCATCCAATCTTCCGCATCCCACCCCTGCTGCTCTCGCATTCGTATAATGCACTACATGTGTGGTTCCCCTTCGCGGCGTAAATTGCGCGCGTGTGTATTTTACGCACACGCGAATGTAATCGTCACGCGCATGTATGCTGCGCACCACCGGCATACGCGGCCGCCGTTCTTCTCGCTGGCCGCCTCTCAGCAGTTGTACAACTGCGATCGGCGTGCGCGGTGGCGGCCGACGCTCGCTCGCTCACTCACCCACTCACTCTGTTGCTCTCGCGGTGGCGGCGCGCGCGCGCGCGTGTACTCGCGTTTGTTTGTATGCGTTTTGCTCTCTTGACTCTTTGTGTTTGACGGCAATCAAAGATCGCCAAGATCAGATCTGCGGACGTCGTTGTCGTCGTCGCCGCTGCCGCCGACCCGTGCTTGTGCGCGTGTGGCGTCGTATGTGCTGTGCTTGTGCCGCCCGCAAATTGATTGAATGCTAATTAGTGAATCATGCTACGTTCATCAGTGGCGAATCGGCGAATGAAATCGCCAGATTATGCGGTCTTGGATTAAAAGCAGCTGCTAGTCGAGTACATATAAGAAAACGATTAATAAATGCAAAAGTCTAAAGAAAAGGTGCTCACTCACTAGATAATAATTTCGCTAGTTTTAACACGTTTATTAATTATTTGTTTGTTGTTGTTTTAGGGTCCTCCACCGCAGGCTGGACCACTCAAATTCACAATCGGCGATACGCTGGAGCGGATAAAGGAGGAATTCAACTTTTTGCAAGCGCAATACCATTCGTAAGTATATTTCGTTTGGTCGTTGTTGCTGCTTTCTTTCGGCGCAGGCATTGTGCGTTCTCATTTCGCGCGTCTTGTCATTAATTAACTCAACAAATTGCCGGACAATAATGTAAGAAATGAACAAGAAAATTACTTCCTAATGCACTGTGCTCGCATTGCGGTCACATTTGTCTTTTGTTTGGTTTGGTTGTGCGGAGCGAGCGCGCGCGCGCGCGCGACGTGCTACTGCTCGACGAATGAAATTAATTACCAGCGCAAGATTAATTATTAATTAATGACTTCATTCCATGTATTATCCCACTTGCTAATACATTGTTCTCTCTCGTTCTTGGTTGCAGAGTAAAGTTGGAATGTGAGAAATTAGCCAGTGAGAAGACTGAAATGCAGCGGCATTACGTCATGGTGAGTAGTCTTTTATTTACTTTTTTTATTAATAAGCGTTTTTCATTTGTTGCTTCTGAAGTTGTTTTCCATTCATTTTTTTGTAATTGTCGTCAGGACAACCGATGGCCGGTTTGTTGTTTACTATGGCGCGCATGCAACCACACGTTTAATGCGTATTTCATTTATTTGATTGTTTTCCGGCGCGAGCTGTGTTTGTTGTTGTTGTTGTTGGGGTGGCAGTTGCAGAGGGGTAGCATATTTTTGGTTGCCTATTTGAGTCGTCGCGTACACGCTCGTCCACCATCCCCCCTTGGGACATTTGGCGCTTTTTATGCGCGGTGCTGGTGTCGCTTCAATTAATTTTCTCGCATTTACTCGACGCGCACGTGTTTCGTGCTTGGGGGAGGACGCAGACGGAAAAGGGAAGAAGAGAGAGAGAGCGAGAGTCGGCTGTAGCACGCGATGCTAAAGATTGGGTATCGTCGTAAGAAGGACGGAAAAATAAGTCATTAGAGTGCGCGCACTGGGTTAAAAGCATCGTCGCTGCGGAACTTGTTATCCCTTTTATCTCACTCTCGCCCATTGAGGGTTTACATGATGCGGGACAGGTTTGCCGCCACCGCTACGCTTGGCATTGATATTTTCTATTTTCCTTCTATTACCCCACCTCCCTCGGCGCCGCCAACGCCACGGTTGCCGCGTTCGCGGTCCGAGCGAGCGTGTCTCGTGTACTACTAAAGCGCGCGCGCATGCTGTCCTCGTCTCACGTTTTGCTTTGTTGGTTGTCCGTCGCGCGTCCTTTTAGCCGCCTCCTTGTGTGCCGTCGACACAATGCCCCTTCCCTCCCGCACACTGCCCCCTCGACGGAGGGGTAGTCAACATTGCCGCATCACTGCCACTGCTACACAATTGTCACACTTGATATCGTGTTATTTTTTTTATCTCTCCAACCAAAATTAGGCGTTTTCTTATTTTATTTTATTTTATTTTATCATCCTTGGAATTTGATTGAATTAGGACTCGAGCTGTTAATTATGTAGTCATCTGCTAATAGCAATCAAGAGATGGTTATCTTGTCTCAATCTAATTAACTTATTGCTTGTCATAGTTTGTTAGGGCATCAAACGTAATTTTTCATTTTAAATGAAACGTGTGCAATTGTTGCTCGGTTGCAGTATGAGGACGAAGAAGTGGCGGCGGCAGTGGGGGACGAGGAAAATTCTGTTTGATACCGCGGGCGCGAGTGGTGAGGGTTGGCGGTAAACACGCGGTATGTGTATATTTCGTATCGATTACCAGCGTGCGAGGGCGCGCGCGGATCAAGCAAACATACGAATGAGTGAACGACACGCGTCAGGGGTTTTGCGGGGCGGTGGACGAAGTTGGCAGCTGGTAGTAGTTGGTGTTGGATTGGCTTGGCTTGGCTTGACTCGGCTAGTGAACGATGATTAGAGGCGACGAATTGTTCTCTCGCGTTGCGCGAGTGTTTGAGAGCGGAGAAGAAAGACTGGTACTGCCGCTGCCTACCTTTGCAATCTGCCCCTTTCTCCGCACCGTCACGCGCCGCCAGCAGGCAGCGTAACCACGCGCGCGTCGCAGGAAGAATGGAAGGTCGCGTCGGCGGTGACACGGGGTGACAGTCAACCGCGCGCGCGTTGTCTCCGCACCCTTCGCGCCCATCGACAGCGGCAGTCATTCGACGCCAGCCCCGTTCCCCGCACGCATACATTGGGGGCGGTGTGCGAGCATGATTTCCGATCTCTCCTCGTCTACGATGTTCCTGCCGGCCCCGCATACGTTGCGCGCTTGTGCTTTCACGTGCAACTCACAAGTATTTATACACAGGGTGTATAAAAAAGAAGACTGAAATGTTGATATTAGAACACTCGGTATGTTGGAAATGGAGCACGTTTATAGTACACATATAACTCGTTCGCCTATTTTACATCCGGCGGCGGTCGGTACAAAGCATCCAGTAGCACAACTACTGCCATCACCTCTATTCCAAGGGGCGGTGGTAACGCGAGCCGTCGTCATCGTACGACTCGTATTCGTAACCTAGCACAATACAATCGTACTGCTCTCATTTTCCGATTTGATTTTCATTCCGCACTCGACGGTTGCGAACGCTCGTCGCGCACTTCCGTTTTGTGATCATTTCGCGCGAGCGGAAGGCGGCGAAGGAGGTGGAGGATGAAGACGAGCTCTCACCTTACGTTTGGAAATAGGCCGAAAGCTGTGAGTGGGGGGGGCGGCATGCGCCTTGAGCATAATCTTGAGTTCTCTCGCAATCTACGATGCGAACAAATGAATTTCGCGCCGATGATGAGAGCTGCCAACAAGCAGCAAACAAAAGATAAATATATATCTCGCGTATCATCCATAAAGCGATTAAGGACTTGAGAATTTTTACGCATCATTCTTATGATTTTAAAATATCCGTTCATTATTTCAAATCAAAAGTAACGTCATTATTTGCCGAATGCAATCAATAAAAGATGATAAAAACCGTAAGCAAATAAATCAAAGAACGCGAAATAAAACTGACATTACAAGAAAGATGAAAATTTATATCGACGTATGCATTTATTTATCAAACACAAATATTGACTTGACTGCTGTTTAAAATAGCTTTCTGCATTCTATTTGCACATTATGATGCTCTTCCTGCAATGTGTTATCAATAATTATGTAGAAAATTTGTATTTTCATTCAAAAATTCTTTCGATGGATTGTTAACAAATATTTTTCATGAGTTAATTGCTATTATCTAAACGCACATTCTAGAACAACAATGACAACAACAGCATGCAAATTCTAATAATTTTAACAAGCACATAAAATGATTTTGAATATGCCTACTGTGTTTTTTGTATTTTATCAAGTTCGCTTGATGATTATCCCTTCAAAGACGACAGTTCAAAGAAAAGCAGATTATTTATGAATGTTGTACGTGATTTGTCAGGAAATGCTACTAGTGCCTTATTATTTCAGTCGGGTGTGCGCCCTCTTCAGATATTTATCTTTACGCGGCATGACGATATTTTTCCAATTTCGAATCTTTTCTTTACGTGTTCGTCCTTTTGCACGTGTATATCTCTGTCGTCGTGTAGTCCTGGAAATGGTGTCTGAATAGCAGGAAGGGCATTTCAACTGTCAGAGTTGTTGTCGTGTTGAACTTGAAGAGAAAATGTGAAAAATATGTAAACGACGACAAGCAGCGTGCACGTACGATCGTAAATTTAAGGCTTTCCTTATATTCTGACAATTTTCCCATTTTATGTATCTGTTTGATTTATTTCATTCGTAAATATTGTATTAGTTTTATGTGCAATAACTTGAAAAACGTTCTTTGATTTCTGCATCTTTGGTTATAATGTCAATATAGAAGCTTAGCGAAAAGGATAATATACAAGAACAGCATATGGCGCAAAACTTAACTTGTGTCGTGGCAATTAAATGAAATTCTATCATCATATTGGGTATTTAATATAATCTTATTGTGTTTGTTTGCAGTACTACGAAATGTCCTATGGCCTTAACGTTGAAATGCACAAACAGACTGAGATCGCCAAACGGCTGAATGCGATCATCGCCCAAGTGCTGCCGTTCCTCGCGCAAGAACACCAACAGCAAGTGGCGACCGCCGTCGAGCGCGCGAAGCAAGTGACCATGACCGAATTGAACGCCATTATCGGGGTAAGTTTCAATTATCCACTCGACAAACTCGAGTAGCAGCTGAAAGGAGCGGATTATAATACTGCTCCTCACACTTTCAATCAAACACACATTGCTGTTTCTGCATGTTTTATATGCGTTATTTATTCATTTTTTTTTATGTCAGTGTGGATAGGACTATTACTTTCAGCTTATTATTATCAGCGTCTTCTTCTTTTCTGAGCTTCTTAAACGCTATACTTTACTTGAAGCAATTTATAACATAATTATCGATTGAACTCACTTCCCGTCCTTCCTTAATCATTATTTATTAACTTGCTTCACATCCTCATCCTTTGTCGTATCAGCCAACGTCCTTTAATAGTTGCGGTGTAGTACAGTTTCTTGTTTGCTTTTAATTATTGCTTAATTATTTATTTACTGCAAGTATTTTCTTGATGACACTTTGAACTAGTTGTTGACGCATAATTTCAATAGTAGATGGGTGAAAAAGTATTTATTGTATTTGCGGTGGTGACAAGTTGATTGGGGGCAGGGAGCGGGGATGGTTTTGATGGTGATGGTGGTGGCAATTGTCTTGGTATGAAGTTTTTAAAGGTTTTTTAATGATTTGTTTGTTGTTGGTTTTACAGCAACAACAACAGCAAGGTCTACAGCAGTTGCTTGTAAGTAGTTCTTAGCATTTTCTCTATTCGAGGTTCGGTTCTTTTTTATTTATTTATTTACCTGGTTCTTCCCTTTTATCATTTGATTATTATTATTATTCTTATTTGGTACTATCTTTAAAATTTGCAAAATCACAATGTTATTTATACACATTTTTGTTTTGGTGGTAGTTGATAGATGATTTGGTAGCTGATGATTTATTGAAACGTATGTTTTGTGCGATGGTAAGCAAAGGAATTGTACGAATTGTTTTATGAATGTGGTGTGGTGTTTGTATTCTTTTAGCAACAAATACACGCTCAACAGCTGCCACATGGTGCGCATGGCCCGGGGGGATTGCCAATGGGTCCGCATCCCGGTCTGCCGGGTATGGGACCAGCTGGACTCCTTGGCTTCGGCGCCGGCATGCCTGGTGCGCCTGGAGGACCACATGCCGCTGCCGTTGCGGCGGGCGCGCATCCCCTGATCAAGACCGAGATGCACGCGCGTGAGGCGGCGGAATTGAAAGCCGGTCCTGGTTCGGCAAACACCGAGGAAAGACTGGTTAGTATATTTTGCCTCCCCCCAGAAAATTACATCTACCTACTGCACATCTATTTACTATAACCAGCAATTGCCAATGATAATGTAATGTTTGTTTGTTTGTGTTCTTTTAGAATTCAGTATCACCTGCAGAAAGAGACAAATACCGATCACGATCACCCAATGACGTGGAACACGAGATGAAGCGGCGAAAGGAGGAGAAATTGGGACATGTAAGTCACAACTTGTTCAATTAGATGATTATAAAATTATAACGAATCTCGGATATTTGCACAAGTTTCAAGTTGTCGTTACGCGTTTGAAATGCATGAATTTAAATGGAATTTACCACGCCTTTCTATCTCTGAACCACTTCGACGTGAAGTGTGTGCGCGACGCCAAAATAAAAATGCAAATCGATTTTTAAAATCCTCTCGCGCCCGGTATTTGTGTGTGTATGAGTATCATCTGCCTCTTACATACATGGTGCGTACGTACGCACGTATTCACCCGCCGCCGCTGCCGCCGATCATCTCTCTTCGCACTGATCCACACGTAGCAGGATAACAGCGGCGGCGCGGCGGATGTAAAACGTGTGTGGGATGTTTCATTTTTCATCTGCAGCTTTTTTTCTGTTCGTCCCTCTCGCTCCAACTCCCGTTGTACCGCGGAGGCGGCCTCGCATATTGTGTGTGACCGAGCGCGAATTGAATTCCCTCCCCCCGCTGCGGGCACAAGTGAGACATATTTATCCTCTCCGGGACGCATGAGGGGAGCATGCTGTCGCGCTGCTCTCCTGATGCCGCTGGAGCGCATTATAATCGCGAGGTGAGCGAGCAAACTCTGCGCTCGCTCGTGTTTGTTTTATGATAAATGGTCGCGAATATGATTGCCGCTTTTATCGAAATAACAGTCGCCGCGCGCTTTTATGGACGAACGGACGGATGGTTGGGTTGAGTTGCGTTGAGTTGAGTTGAGCGAATGGTGGGTGGCGGGCAGCGCAATAAAACACAAAAATGAAACGCGGGTGCGAGAACGAAGCAGAGATATGCGGGGTGTGGGTATCGGGGGGGTGGCGGCGGCGAATGAACGAATATTTAGAGGTGCAAAAAAGCAGCGCACGCTCACCTCATGGCGGGCGGCGGGGTGAAATGGGGGAGCGCTGCGCTGCCGTGCGGTGATGTAAAGGGGGGCAAAAGCAGCAGGACGAGCGGTAGCGCACACGGGCAAATAGGACGAGCACGTTTTTACGAGTATTGTGCTCGTCTGTTTGAATTTCCTCTCGTTCATTCCATTGCGATCTAGCTATGGGTGTGTATGGCAAACATACAGAGATAGATGGCGGCGGATTGAAGTGGAAAGCGCCGCCAGTGTTGGTGGCGGCCAGAGTGGTATGGGGAACAAGAGTAGCTCCTATTTCTAGTAGAAAAATCTTTGTTACAACGAATCATTGTTATAACCCACACACTTTGCTATTTTTCCCCTTTATTTGGCAATAGCATAATTGTAATTTTTTATTTTACGCAACACGAAAAGAAAGAAACAGGAAAACAGGCAAATAACCTCAGTCATGTGGTGGGAATCATTGTGAAATGGGGCAAGAAAACCGCAAAAAGCGCCGCGCTGCCGAAATCCGTAAACCGTTTGCGATCGTTGAACGCCTGCCGCTCCCCGACGACCCCTCGGTTTGCTGCCACCGAAAACTTGTTCGTCTTCTTTAATGCCAAACACACAATCGTTGCCATTTCGTATTATTCTTCCACTTCACGAACCCGCGCTCGCGCGAGCGCGCTTGCCATCATTCTTGGCGCGCTGCCCTCTTATTACATTTCTTCAGCAGTGACCTCCTCTCCACCCGCGCAACCGCCAATGTGTGGTGTTCTTTTCGCACGACGACGAAGCATTCATCCCCTTCGTGTAAATCTCATTTTGCCCTATTCACTCACACCTGAGCCGGTGCGGTGTGTTTCACCCCCCCGAGAATAAACCCAGTACATACGAAAATTGAAGTTGCGAGTTTTATATTTCACAAGGAATAAGCGCGCAACATAGATACATGGTGTACGGCGGGTACACCAGAAAAGGATATTAACATCCTGTATTAATACGAATGTAACACTCGATATCGATTCCATTAAAGCGAAAACAAGCAAGTTGCCGGCGACAGTACTAATGTGTTTCATTATTTTATTTTTTATTGTCTATTGTGCTTTCGCGCATTCATTATTCACACCGGTCGCAAGGATTACGACTCATTATCCTCGTTTTTTTGTTTTGTTTTCTTGTTTAGTCCGATTTGTATTCGCGGTGTATTAGGGAGGCGTGTAAATGCGCACCGCCTAATACATTTTTATTGATTTCGTTCTTGTTTAATGCGTTTATTAATTTTTAGTTGCATCCTTAATGCGATTATTGCAAGACGAAAGAAAGAAAGAAAACAAAGAAGCAAGCAAGCAAGCACTCAACTGCGGCGGCCGGTAGCTGGTAGCTCTTTGAGGAGAAGATAATTAATACCGAAGGAACGTGGAGGAGAGAATAAAACGGAAAAGGGGAATAACGGAGCGAGAAAAAACGAACAAACGAATGAAATGGAGAGGCGAAGAGAGAGAAGCCACCGCGCGAGAACAAGCTGGGGATTTTAATTTTAATTATGGCGGAGCGGCCGCGATGTCATTTCAGTCGCAATCCATGCAACCTTCTTCTTCTTCGTCTCCTTCTTGGAATACTTTTCTCATTCACTCAAGGGCCACACGGTGTTCGCGTTTCTTTCGGGCTTAGTTTGGCCCCCCTGTCCTTTTATTACTTCTTTTTTATTCACTCGGTGTTACCGACGACGTCTTTTTTGTTCGTCACGCTTCGTGACACCCTTTACCGACAATTATCTTTATTAAACAC
Source organism: Aleochara curtula (assembly GCA_963978815.1). Classification (NCBI taxonomy): domain Eukaryota; kingdom Metazoa; phylum Arthropoda; class Insecta; order Coleoptera; family Staphylinidae; genus Aleochara; species Aleochara curtula. The sequence continues at coordinate 7,374,932 of OZ022221.1, read as the reverse complement.
TCGGGTTTGAGATGCTTTCGTTTTGCTTCTTTTTCATTCTTCTAGCTCATTTTCGAATTGGACGAGATTTTCTTTAAATTAATTTGAAATAATTTTATTCGTAAGTGTAATTTAACATTTTGTTTTTGCTGTTCTTACACGTAAACATTTGCAATTTATAAATAATTAGTAAACTTGTACTCGATAGGTAATGAGATCTTAATGTTTTGTTTATAATAATTCCATGGAACTGTTTGTCATTCACTTTTGTTACATGTTATCACGATTGACATTGTAAATTGCGATTATTTTCATACCATTTGAAGGAAACTGTTTAATAAAAAAAAATGTATTATTGATAACACTAATTTATGCAATTTCATCAATATCAATCACTGAATTATTGACCGAAATGCTTCCAATATTTGTCCACTAAATTAGCGGTTGCAATGTGATATTATTCATCGCGCGTGGGTGCGCAATGATTATCATAATTTGATGCGGACTCGTTGATAGTTATCGAATACTCATTTAGTCAATTGAATTATTTATTTAGTGCAATTACTGCGAGAATAGTAATTTTTAGTTTTGTTCGTTAATCAAAGCCAACCAGCAACTTGATGCTGCTGTTACTATTGCTTGGCAAATTATAAACATACATGTGTTATAGCTTTTGTTGTTTTTACGGCCGCGTGCAAGCCATTTCATTAAGTTTTACACAATGCAAGATGTAAAAAGACGATGGCCGAAGGCAGTTAAACAGAAATCGATTGCAACTTTAATACGCTTAATGGTATTTTTCTGTTGGCTTGCATTTGCGTTTATGCGGTTTTATACTCGTGTTGCGGTCACACAAATAGTCAACTGCTGCTCGACTATAAGATAAATTACTTTCGCATTACTACGTTACTTTATTTCTCTGTTCGCAATTCGTTTCTTTGCGCAACGCACATGACCATATTTATTAACTTTGTGATTCGGTTTAATTAATATGTTGTTTGCTTGCAGGATAGTGACGGTGAAAAAAGCGATCAAGATCTTGTTGTGGATGTTGCCAACGAGGTAATTATTGCTTAATCTTTGTTTAATCGCTTCTTCTCTAATGGTGTTTTGATACTTCTTTCAGGAAGCGCAATCACCGCATCCGAATGGCGAGCATCCGGCGCTTGGTGGCGGCGGCGATATTCGCGAGAACGGCAGCACGAACGGCGATAAGGTGAAGATGGAGCGGCCGCCGAGTCGGAGTGGGTCGTCGTCATCGAGAAGTACGCCGTCATTAAAGAGCAAAGATGTATGCAGATGAATTGTGAGTGCGAGTGGTGAATTAAATTTGAATTATGATTTGTAGGAGAAACCCCTGACGCCTGGAGGCAAACCACGTTCGACGACGCCTAATTTAGGTGCTGGGCCTGCCGGACCACCAGGGCCGAAGGTGGGCGCCATGGGGCAGTATCCTCCATATGGTGGACCCCTAGGTGGAAGGCCAGAGCATATGAGTCCTTACAATAATGTTGCGTCTCCGTACGCACGGCCCGGACCGCCGCTAATGGGCTACGAAGGGCATCCGCACGCTCGAACGCAAGGCATGGCGACGAATGGCCTCGGTGTCATTCCAGGTGGCAAGCCGTAAGTGCATTATTTTGATTTTCAATTATACGATGGCACATTCAATGCATTGAATGATGAAATATGCGCATTTGAATTGCCAATTTTGGGGTGTACGAAATTGTGTATTGAATAGAGCATGCCTTTCATCAATTTACAGCGCCTACTCGTTTCACATGAACGGGGAAGGGCAATTGCAGCCGGTTCCCTTTCCGGCAGATGCCTTGGTAGGCTCAGGTATACCAAGGCATGCAAGACAAATAAATACCTTGAGCCATGGTGAGGTCGTCTGCGCCGTCACGATCTCGAATCCCACAAAGTACGTGTACACCGGCGGCAAGGGCTGTGTCAAAGTGTGGGACATCAGTCAGCCGGGATCCAAGAGTCCTGTTTCGCAACTGGATTGCTTGGTAAGTGTAGTACGCTGTTCAATGCTGTTGTAGACGTCAGATTAATTGGTGTTGTTTTAGCAAAGGGACAATTACATTCGATCAGTGAAGTTGTTGCCCGACGGTCGGACGCTGATAGTCGGGGGTGAAGCGTCGAACCTCTCCATTTGGGACCTGGCGTCGCCCACGCCACGCATCAAAGCAGAATTGACATCAAGTGCGCCCGCGTGCTATGCACTCGCCATTTCGCCCGATTCGAAAGTGTGCTTCAGCTGCTGTTCGGACGGCAATATCGCAGTGTGGGACCTGCATAATCAATCGCTGGTGCGGCAGTTCCAGGGTCATACCGATGGCGCCTCGTGCATAGACATTTCATCGGATGGCACGAAGCTGTGGACGGGCGGGCTGGATAATACGGTGCGCAGTTGGGATTTGCGTGAGGGCAAGCAGCTGCAGCAGCACGACTTTAGCTCGCAGATCTTCTCGCTGGGTTACTGCCCCACCGGCGAATGGCTGGCGGTCGGTATGGAGAATTCACACGTGGAAGTGCTGCACGCCACCAAGCCGGATAAATATCAGCTGCATCTGCACGAAAGCTGCGTACTGAGCTTACGATTTGCCGCCTGTGGCAAGTGGTTCGTCTCGACGGGCAAGGATAATTTACTCAACGCCTGGAGGACACCGTACGGTGCCAGCATATTCCAAGTACGTATTGACATACTTTCAAAATGCCTCGTCAATGCGCTAATTGCGTACTCTTTGTTATTCTTTTAGTCAAAAGAATCTTCAAGTGTGCTGAGCTGCGACATTTCCGCCGATGACAAGTATATTGTTACCGGGTCGGGCGACAAGAAGGCGACGGTCTACGAAGTTATATATTAATGTTTGTTTTATTTGATATGCTGGGGAGCGCCATAAAGTACCTAAGCGAGAAATGGATTTTGATTTGTTACAATGAAATGAATCGCATTCGCAATTTGACGACGACGGACGACAGCGAGTGTGAAGTGTGACGTTGGAGGAAATCAACTCAGCGAATTTACAAATAGGCACAATATTTTTACTTTAATGAGAATACCACAAAAACAATGTGAATTTATTGTAAACAGATGAAGACAGCTATTTATATCAAATATCATTTGTTTAGTGGTGCGTACTTCTTCAAGCAAAACACTAGCAGTATTACTTACTACTTGATTTTAGTTATTTATAAGTTCGTAGTTATTTCTTCGCGACGGGATCGTTCGCGTGTACATGATAAATTAATACGTAATTGCCTACTCGATTATGGTCGTAGAGAGAACGAGAAGAAACATGCTGGAAGGCAGAACAGGGCCGAAAAGGATGACATATTATTAGGGAGAAAATTAGGCGTTTTGTTTGAGAAAGTACCATCCGTTTGAACGGAAGTGAGACGAGATACGCGTTGAGAAAATGGAGTAATTAAATGTTGTCAGCCGTTGCTTTTAAGTTTTTACACTGATGTAAAGGTCGCGTTAATTTCACGTTGTTATATACAGTTCAGGATTCAACATTTCTTACTCTATTTTTCTGTTCTGATTTAAAAATAAACCTAATGCAGCAGCTCGGTGCGTGTGTGGATGCGGTGAGAAATGTATGGAAAAGAAATGATCATGAACGGAAGGAAAGCGCAGCGAAGCAATCATTCATTTGTAAAGTAATTGAAAGCGGGCTTCTGAATGTGGCAAATGTTATTCTTTTCGAAATATTTCTCAATGTTGAAACGAAACAAACAAAAACGAGATAATAGCATATTTTTCTTAATTAAATAAACAATGAAAATATATAAACACATTCAAGTTTCTGTAATTACATTCAACCGTTATGTATATCATTATTATGTAGTAGAACGTTCAATATTTTTATGTGAAACAGTTACAGGATAGATAATTACAGAAAGTATTGAATGATGCTCACCTCTGTGCCATTCGTACAAGTGATGTATCTATGATTAATTCATTAAAGCAAACTTGTCATACATTCAGATCAAGTCAAGTGATACAATAATTGTTTATGATACAAGACGTAAATTTGTGAAATTGAGAATATTTTGCAAAATATGAAACTAAATTGAATTTCTAGCTGTTGGTTAAATTTAGCAAACATAACACTATCAAAACCATTATGGCTCTGAAATCTAACATTTAATTAAGTAATCAATTTAATGAAATAGGAATTACATCAAGAATTAACGCAGGTCAGTATTGCAATGAATTCTTATCATTTAAAATGTTGTTTTAGGTAAGCGAAGGAAATATTCGTCGATTGATTGATTTTACGGATTGATGTATTTTCGGATATCCAATTTACAAAAATTCTTAAATACATTTTCACTTAATCCTAGGGCAACATGACGATAGTCATGTTATATTTCTAATCTTTTTTTTTTTGTATATTAGACAAGCAATACTATTATGAACAACAATTACGGATAGGTGACTATAAATATTTGCCTAGTCTATTTTATTATATGTTTATCTTATTCGAGGGGCAATACGTGTTTATATTTTCGTCTCCCGGAAGAAGAGAAATGGGAAAGTCAGAACGAGGGAGTGTCGAGAACAAGAAGAGTTGGAAACTTAAACGTCTAACGAAGAATCTAAATGCGGTTTTCAATTTTAGCTAGGTTCACAATGACTAATTACTTGCGTTACACAATCAATATGCAACTGAACACATTCATCTAGTAACGAACTAAAATTTATCGCAAAAGTATCGAAAAATAAGAAGTCGCATTATGTCTTTTAGTAGCAAGTTTTCTCAAACAACATTGGCATTGTTTATTTTAGAGGGTGTGTGGTATCACAACATATTTTATATTTGCTTTTTGTTATACTTTATATCCTTGTTTATAATTTCCTTGCATATTTGTGCAGTATTTATTTTCGTTTGTTTTAGTTGCTGTTATGTACGAATCAAGGCAGTGCTTCATTATCAACAGGTGGTTTGGCATTTGTTTACTGGGTTCGTGTGGATTTTGTTGGCTATCTGGTTTTCAAACGTGGATTATCGCATCTCTTTGGATTTTACCTACCTTATTATTAATCAGTTAATTGCATTCAGCCAATTTATGCGGGCAATTACTCATTAATAATAAAGGCACTGCTGTCAAGCTTCCGGTATATCCATCTTGTATCCTCTTGAGCAGTCCTGATACTGATGATTTCGTAGCTTGTTTGCCAACTCGTGGATGACATCCCGGAAGATGAGTGAGTCAACGTTCTCACCAAGCATGTAAAACAGGAACCAATCGCCCATTTTACTTTTGCGGACCAGCAAATCAACGTCGTCCTTCTTAATAAGTCGATAGCGCATACGTAGCAGATAGACGCGCATTCGTGGTGATAGTATGATGATGAATCGATAGAGAAGCGTGATGAATGTGAGGATTGCCAGGATAATGAACCAGAACCACAAGAAGACGTAAATCTTCTCGTTGACGACGTTTAATGGCAGGATACATATAGCATCGTGTTGCTCGATGTTTCCTGACACGCCGTACTTGTAGAACGTGCATTTCGTCATCTTCGGGAAGACAAGAATTAGCGGATCGATTCGGTCCTCTTGGTCGTTTTCCATGAATTCGATAACTCGGATGCCGAATGTCAGGAATGCGCCGTCGAAGAATCGGTTCATGAGGAACATTTGTCCTGTTGATTTATTAATTAGTTTTTATTTTAGCGTCAACCTTTTGGGGAAACTTTTAAAAGTATTTTATTAATACAAGTTTTTCGAGTTTGGTCAAGTTTTTTTGCTTGAATAGCATCTGTTGTTGATGCTTATGGAATATTGATATCATGCGTTTTGAGGATAAATCAATAGGCGGGATGATTGGTTATTTACCTACAACGTTGATAAAGGCAAGCAGCTCGCAGAAATAGTACTTGTATGCCCACCAATTGTGATAACGAAAGTTTTCCCAGAGATAGTCGATCATGAGTTTCTTTTTGATGCGCTTCTCCGTCTCTGAACAGATGCCAATGTCGAGGTCCATCATTAGCGCATGGATCTTGCCTCCTTCCCAGGATTTCCACAGCCATCGTGGCGTATAAAATAGGATTGCCTACAACAACAAATAATACAACAATTAGTTCATTCTGCGTTGGCTATTGGAGTTTGATACGAGTTTAAATCGCATGTACTGAGTTGAAAACTTTTTTGGAAATGAGTTTTGTTAGTGCGTCGGGTGCACATGTTTTTTCTTTTGACATTCGGCATGCTTTGCAACTTCTTAGTTCGTTGTGCGTTGCTTGAATTACTGTTGCTTGCCCTGTGAGTTTAATTACATAATTTGGCATTGTGCCCGCGGCAGTTAAACGTGCACGCCTGCCGCTACCGCCTCTTTTTCCATCTGTCGTTAATTGCATACGTCTTCAGCTCGCGTTTTGCTTTCTGGTTGTACGCAATGCGTGCTGCACGTCTATTTGGAAACATGGGAAATAGAAATTCAACAACAACCGGAAAAACATAATATTTATGCATAAATATTTTGTGTGCATGCGTTTAACACTTGCGAGAATAATGTTTTCAAGAGGAAAAGTGTGAATAAATGCATGTGGTGAAAAGTGCGATTTCATTGCATTCCATTGCATTGCAGTTTAAATTTTCTGTTTACATTCAGGATGTCAATAGCAAAAACAAACTGCGCAGCCGCAGCATGCAAGTGACAGTCCGTTGCAGACAAGTTTCATTCAGTGCATCATAAGCACAATAAACTCACGAATCATCACCGCAAAAGTTTACAGAAGTGAAATTATTACTCAGTGATTACTCTACGATGGGCATCTGATAAGCGTAATCAATGGCCATCACAAGAAGGGTTACAATAACCACGTTTTCTTATCAAGTAAGTCTATCTATTTTCTATTGCAATACAGTTGTGGTTAAGTTTGGCGTCCGTTTACCGGCGTCATTAAATGTCCGATTTTCGTTTATTTTTACGTTCGACATGAGGAGAAAACGCAGCAGTAACGCAAATCAATTCACATTCGATATATTGCGCAAGAGTGGTTAGCAGTTTGGAAGTTGTAAAAGCACAGAAGCATACGATTTATTGGCGATTAGCAGGGAGTGTGTTGTTTGGCTTTTCGATTTTTACAGCACGTCCGTATGCACTTTTCTCTCATTTTCATTTCGATTTCGTTCTTAATTTCCTACATGTGTTTGCCGTTGGTTTGCAACCAGACGCCGAGTGATAAAGGATTGTAAATAATCTGCTTCCAATCTTTGTTGTTTTGCCAAAGGTAAGGTGTAAAACAGTTAGTTGATTACGACTGCGCCATTGCGAAACTCTATCAATGAGAGATGAAAACAAGACGATTCTGGCAATAATAATTGTTGCTTTTGCAATATGCAGATGGAAATAGCCTGGGGGAAATTGGTATATTATTTATCGTTTTAAAAATGCTGTCACTTTTCTAAGTCAAACACATGTATTTATTATCGTCACTGATTGAATTTTTCTGCTATGACATCATGTGACATAATATTTTACGAATGAGAATTTCACGTTTGCGTCTTCATTACGTCGAGTGTGGAAAGACGTATTAATCTTTGTCATTGATGCAAAATGTATTTAAAACATAGCTGGCTTGAGTTTCACAAAAAAGAGGAGAGAAGAAGGAAAGAATTAAGATGCCTTCAAGGCAATTAAAGCAACAAGCGCGATTAATTCCATGGCTGCTTTTTATTTATTTTTTTTCTTTCGGCGAAAAAGGAAATTTACTTAAAAATTTGGGCCAAATGAAGAAAACGTGTTTCATTTGAATTTATTTTAAAGTGCATTAAAAAACATTTAAGATGTTCTTGCGGTTTTTGCAAAATTTACTAAAATTAAACCGTTCTCTGGTTAGGATTGAAAATCTTTGAAAATTTTGAAGATGTGTTGAAAATATGAATAATTTATACCTGAAGTAAAAGCATAATTGGTACCCATTGATAAAAACCATGAATACGATGATTACCATCCGAATGTGATGTTTGTACACCTGGATATATAACTTCTTTGCCAATCACTTTTCCGATCGCACTTTTCACACTGTACGTCGAATTTGCCCAACAAAAGGTTTCTAATCACGTCCAACATAAAATAAGTTTAATAATTTCAATTTTATTTGCAAACTCAGCAATTATTACCGATGAAATTTGGATGTCCTGCATTCGAGATACATTTTATCGTCTCCGACCACGCGTACTTGGATAGAATTAACGAGAAGAAAATAATTATTACAATGCTCGTTCCTCGTGTTGAGAAACTGAAAAATATGTGACAAATTTTGCTTCTCTCGGCTTTGAAAAGCTTGGAAAAATTTAACAAAGACAGAACCATAATTATCACTTCATTAATTTAATATTTTCCTAAGAAACCAAATGTTTCTTAGTGCGCGTTACGAGTTTAACTGGATATTCTAATTTCAAAGTAAAAGCTGCATGATTGCCCACGGGTAAGGGTTAAATGGTAAATATTTGCATTATACTGAGTCTTCAACATAAAAATAATGTTTATTTTAATCTTGTCTAATCACTCAATGCATAGTTGAGTAAATTAAATTCAAAGGTTTTTTCATTGATTTTTATAATTGAAATGATTATATTTTGGACTTGATTGATTTTCTGTTATTATTTGATTGAAGAAATCATTCGTGAACAATAATTGAAATGGAAATCAGTCTGCGGTTATACAGTGGGCACTATTCATAAAATATTTGCAAAATGTGGCATGCTCTATTGACATTTTATAACGATAATCTCTTACTTGATAAACTCCCATCAATATCATATCATAGGTACGTTCAGATATTTAAATTGTAAATATTTTATGGTTTTTTCGAGTTTCATTCAGGTAGTTCAAGATAGCAGTTTCAAAATTTTAAAATTACATTCGTGCTGAATAATTAGAAGAAAAGCATTTCCTGCATACGATAATAGATGTTCGATTGCATAATTGGCTTGTTAGTAAGACGTCTAGAAATTGAGTGCAATAAATAGACAAGAAGTTGGCATTTTTACTAGCACAATGGCTTGATTTGTTTGATTACAGCAACTTTATTGAGTTTAGCACGTTGATATACTTATGCAGTGAGCCTGTTTAGATTGAAATTGACTATTATTTACACTTTTTTCGTGAAATTTATTATCATCCATGCGTTACGTACCTACCTACATATTGACTATTCTATTCGTATAAATTCTACATGAGTATTTTTATTTTTTTGTGTATTTTTAAATACGCTCCTTTATCGAATTAAGTAGTTTTTGAAACAGATTTATTAATCGTTTGTGAATTTATGATGTGTTGAAAATATTTATTTTAAATTATGAAATTATTATATGATAAGAAACAAGACGGTCTCGGAAAATTATTCAGAAATAGTTTTCTAAAAAATTGGATCTAGATAATATGTGCTTGATGAATAATACATGAAAATTTATAGGACATTCGAAGAATATGATATGAGTTGAAGGCGTGTTTGTGTCCAACACATAAATGCCTTAAATTATACTTTGTTATTCGCGTTTTACACGCGCAGTGCATAAATATGAAGTGGAGATGGATGTAAATGCAGTCAGCACACGAAATGAATCTATTTGATGCGTTATTTATGTGCGGATGCACTTGAAAATTGCACTTTCGACAAATCGGTTTGTTTCAATTTCGCCCAAGTTTGCCATCACCTCGCATTTGCGCGCCTGTTTGAATAACACGCACGTGCCGCATATGCAAAGTGAAAGATTTATCAATGCTGTGCCGTTGCCGCCCCCCTCACTCTTTGCGTATTTTCATTGGCGAAAAGCAAAAAGAAAAATTACGTTTAATGCACTGCACTACTGCGATTACTTACTTACTTACTTACTTACTTTAGCCGCATGCTAAACTTGTTCGAGTGCGTAGAGCCAAGAAGTATGATGTTTCAAATGCATTTCGACTTTTGCTTTTATTGTAAGTCAAGACGTGTTTTATGGTGTGCTCTTCGCGTCTGACGTCTGCGAATCTTTGCATTCGAATAGAGAAATCATTTCGCATTAAACTTTTTACTGCTTTGCGTTTGGAATTCGTTCATCGATAATGATTTTATTGGCTTTCGGATCTCTCGCCTGTTCCGAATATTAAACATGAATTGAGTTCAAATTTAGTTTCTTCAATTCTTTGCAAGTACAATATTTCATACGCTTGGTAAATAATTGAATTACTTTCGCTGATTAATTAAAGACCAAAAAGTTCTGGAGCAGCACAAGTTTCATTGACATTTGCGGTTAGAAAACAATATAAATTATGTGAAGTGCATTTTCCGGGTTCATTATAAGTTTCACCACGTTTCTGCTCTATATTTCTTGTTTGCGCATTTTTTGGTGCAAAGCATCATCCTATAAGATTTCGCATTTTGAACATTTGTCATAAATTACATCTGTTTCGGGTTTAGTACCATTTTTAACATGTTCTTTATTGCTTTAAGACATTATCTACTTTATAATTAGATATGAAGTTAAAAATCTCTATTCTTTGAAACATTTGCAAATTTCTCGTAAAGTTTAAAAGGAAAATCAAGAAAATTTAATGAAAAATAGTTCTATTTATCAACATTTACTTAGTTATTAACAAATGAAACACCCTTTGATGTAGGGATAGGTGAATAAAGGGTTTAAAAAAGTAAGAGGTGTTTCTTAACTAGGAAGCGCAATTCAAAATGTTTATGAAAAAATGAATTAGATGATAATTATTTGTGCCTTACTTGAAAGAATAAGCAAAAGCACACCCACTGATAGTACTTGTAGAGAATCTTGTCCTTGTCGTCCTTGGCAGTTTCAACGCCAGGATACGGAACGTCGTAACCAACTCGCTTCTTAAACGCGCCGCGCACCAAATAAGTTGTGTGTATCCAACAGAATGTATTCAAAACGTCTTCGGGTATGTCTTTCGTATGTATACAATCAATCGGATTACCAACGTACTGCCGTGTCGTTACAATCAAACTGAACGCAATGAGCACGAGCACAGTGATCGAATAATGCAGCCGAAAGATTGGACTATCAATGTGTAAATTACTGACTTTGATCAAGTTTTTCAAACCGCGGAAAATGTCCAACATTTTTCCAAATCACATATTCGCACAAATGTGCTCGCTCAATAATTACAATTTCAAAGAATTTGATTCATCAATTGATTAGTCTGTATCACTTTGCATATTTAGTTTTGTAATTTGCAAAATCGCGCACGTTGCAGCATAGGTTAACGTACGCATTGATTACGCAGGAATTGAATGGACGAAAAGCAGAAGTCAGGAAGAGATTTTGAAGATGAAGAAGATGAGGAGGAAGAAGAAGAAGAAAGAGGAATGTTTGACAGGATTTCGGTAGCGAATCGTTTCTCAAATTTGGCGTTCGATGCAGCACATTAAGTAACACGCGCTTCGAAACAAGTTTTTATTCGATTCCAAAAATAATTCGTGTTTAACGTTCTCATCACTTTTCATGATTTTAATTGAATGCGTTGTTCACGTAATAATTAGATGAAGCACCGGCTTAATTATGATTATATCGCAGATTGTTCGTTTCGTTTTGTCAGTGGCGGTAACGGTGGCGGCAGTGGCGGCATGCGCAATCGTGTCGAACACTCGTCTTTCGTAGTACCACACACAATGCAAGCGCGAGCGTCGCGACGCTCACTGACTTCTATACTAAACGCATGAATCGCAAGATGCTCTCGCATCTCTCAACGGGATCAGCAACAACTGCCCGCTGCCGCTGCCGCCGCCACTGCCGGCCGACCGTTCGTCCGTTCTACGCACGCACCACGCATATAACTTTTCGTAACTTGAACGCATACAACAACGCGTTTGCTGCTTCTTTTAAAAATAAATGCAATCGGTGTTGTGTTTTATGACGATATTAAGCAATATTTGCAATAGTTACACGCATATTATGCGATCGAGTACCAAACCACACACATCACGATGCTATTTCCTATTGATTTTACTAATTACGAATTGCACCACTTTATGGCCAGTATTACCCAAGTTTTGTTCATACATGATTTAATATTTGGATTTTTTGTTGGCGCGAATACAAACACTTACAGGTTTTTGAGAAAATACAATTAATACGGGGAAGATTTAGTTCTTCAATCTTCTGAAGTATTTTTTTTTTGGTTTTTGAAATAGTAGCTCATGCGAATATTTCCCATTTATTGCTTATAGCTTTTCGCATGATTCTGTAAGGAATTTGCCGTGTAAAAAAAGTGAGGTAGCTGTACACGAACATACGACGAGCAGCGCACCAGTTTGGAAAACTATAAATATGAGCGTGACGAGTCGTTTAAGTTAATATGCGCTTTTGCACACTTGCTGAATGGATTGCTGTATTTCGTTTCAGCAACGAAACTAACAATACGTGGAAATGTAATTGACGACAAAGATGAGTCAATTTAGTAGTTTTCATAAAATGACAAATATCACTTTTCATCCTCGATGGACGGAAATGTTTTTTTTATGTGGGTTTGATCAATTTGTATACACATTGATAATTGTATTATTATTTCTGCACGTGGCTTTCCGTTTGTGCTATTCGTGTGGTTGATTGATAAGTATGTTTTTCAACTCAATCTTGGATTGAACTATTATCTGAATATTTTCGCATTCAGTGGTTATGATTAGAATGAATAACAATTGAAGCATTAGTATAAATCAATTGATAAATAGTTGTTGAATATTTTTAGAGAATCATAACTTTTTGAGAACTTTTGTGACTTTTTACATCGATCTGACTCATAATCAAAATTTACGCAATACTACTCTGCCAGCCAAACTTACATCGCGAATAAATTATATGTTAAAATAAATAGACAAAAGCGCCCACAACATCGTAAAACGATTTCCGGTTGTATTTTTGAATTGGTAAGAAATTGAATAAGAAAACACTCACCTGAAAGAAGAGCATGAATGCTACCCATTGATAGTACTTGACTTGTTTGATGGCCGATCGTGTATTTCCTTTACCGCTGTACACATTATCAACCCCCGGATATGCAACTTGAGATCCGGGTTTTTTCGCGAATGCGTCAATGACGGAATACGTAGAGTGTATCCAACAGTAGGTGTTGAGGACATCTTCGGGTATATCTCTGAAAATGAGAATAATATGTAAATTTCAGTCGTAAACTTTAGATAAATTAATTAATTCGATATTTTATTTGTTACAGTATTGAAGAAGTGTATTCATCTACGATTGAAGAAGAGAAATATCCATCCAGACTGAGCTCGGCAGTAAACGTAAGTGTTTGAATTTTTTACTGAACATTTTTTGCGTTAATTGCGTGATTGGAAGTTGTGAAATCGTTTTAAACTCGGATTAGTCACTGTTTTCGCGAAAATTCAATGCTGAGTAAGCGAGGTAGTTTAAATATTTGAAATTATTAGGAAAACATCACGGAATTGATAAACAAGAAAATGGAAATGCCACTTAGTAATGCCATTTGCTTTTATGGGTAATTTTAAATAACTTTAACATACAATTAAATATGTTTAATGATCAATGAATATGTAACGGATTTCAATCATCTATACGTGGCATTCGTGTTTCTTAATTTAAATGAAGAAACACTAAATTTAAATACTTAATCGACTTCTGTCACGCACTATAATTTCATACGTACTGTCCTATTCATGATTTGAATACATAGATAGAACACAAGAGTATTTGTAAATGTTTACGCAGAAATCTAAATTTTCCTTTGACATACTGAAATTGAAGTCATTGCCGCGACACTGTGCAGTATGCAACAAGCAAAATTATCTCTTGTTTTAAACACGCTCTACGCTGACAAGTGCAAACATACTACTAGAGTACAATGAAAATATCTACATGTGTCTGATGAATATGCGCTTGGATGTATTTTAAGGAGCAATGGCGCATGATACGGCCGGCCTACTAATCTAAAATTGCGAAAAGATGAACTGCATTGCATCGCGTAAAATGTATTTTTGCATCTAACCGTGAAATGCATTCAATTGCTTATTGAGCAACATTTTGCGTGAAGAATATTATTCTTCACATCTTAAATTTGTAAATTTGTTAATTTTACGACAATATCACATTTGCGATGCTGGATTATTGCTTTTGATATTATTGAAACGAGTTGAGTAATAATACTTAAAAATGCTAACTAACTATAACAATCAATCAGTAGGTCTAAATGCACGGTGCTTAGTCATTTAAAAGATTAGTTACGAATTCTATATATAGCAAGAGTGAGAATTTGCCTTCACTTTACTTCTGGGGTATTAATGAAACGCACGAAATTCAACACAATTTGATTATCGTTTCATTGTCTTTTTGGACCTCTGCATGCTGAGCTCTTTCTGTTTATTTTTGTACATCAACACAGAAAACAGATGCCACCCAGAACTTATCAAGATTACTATACTCACGGATTGTTTAATTCTCGGTCGCGCATGTCTAATTGTTCTTCTTGTCCCTTACCACATTATTTCAACTGCAATACAATACATGCGTTGCTTGTTTATCTAATCACATTTGTTTCCATTCTCTTATCGTAAATGAAAATTAGGAACTGACATTAAATAATTTTTAGAAAAACAATTATTCATGAATTGCATAAGTATTTGCTGTGATCATCATTTTAAAATAGGATTCAATTTATTTTCGATGAGATTTAAATTAAATTGAAATCAGCTACCAAAATTAATGACATAGCATGTGTCAACACCTGATTAATTCTTTTTATAACTCCCGAAGAAGTTATGCTCATGCTTGTTCGATTTAATACGCTCGTTTCTTTTCTCGACATTCATGTTAATTACGTTCGAAGCGCATTAAATGAAAATCTCTTCAACTTTTATACGTTTTTCGTACAATTTCCCACAGACAAGATGCTTAACGCATTCGAGAGCAGACTGGAAAAAGTTCAAGAAACTTATTTCTCTTTGCAAGACGCGCGTCGCAATTTCAATGCCAAAACTCGTAATTTCTTACTGTGAGTACTCTTCGTATACACCCCTTTTTGATAACATAGACGAATATTGAAAATGCAAATCATATAAGGGGTGTTAAAATGATTGTAAACTAATTTTCGACTCCTTCAGTATTAATGTACAACATCAGCACGGAATAAGTCATTATAAAGAGTGCTTATAGAAACTGCTAATGCAAATGAATAATTTCCGTACTTCCCAATTGAAAGGTGTAGTAAGTCTTGGCATTTTAAATTCATGAAGAATAATTGTGTCGCAATGTACATATCGCCATCGCAGGGCATGCCATAAAATGTTTCCAGGCGTAATTTCCCACTCTACGAAATATTACTTATTAAATTCGCCTCATCATACCGGTCAATATTAATTCGAGCAATATGCATAACGTATTTCCTGACGCCAGCAGATATTATTGTGATTACCCAATAGAACAAAACGTGAAACACGGAATAAGTTTTAAACTCTTTTAAGAATATTAGAAACAATTAGAATTAATATTAGAGCTATCGAATTCTGATTTATAGAATAATTTATGCGCAAACAAGGCAAGCAACGTAATTATTTCTTATCGGTAGCGAATCTTTTGAAATGTAAAACCGAATGCAATGTTTTGCGTATAATTAGTTCCGATCAAACAATCAAACTTAGTGTAACCACCGTACTCGTTTGTGATAGTAGATTGCTTTGATTCACAGAAACTACAATAATTTCATTGTAGTTTGTTGAAATTAAGAAGAGATCTAATAATAGTAGAAAAATTAAAAGAGGAAATACTAATGGCAAGTTGAAGTACGCGTCCCTTTTAAATGATGCTTGTTAAATATAGACCGAGTACATTTTACATTTCATCGCACATAAACAAACATCATACGTCTTGGACGTCTATTTTTAATGTTTCGTGATAAAAATAATAAATTATGCGTATTGCAGCGTAATATTATTTTATTATTAGTATTTAGTAGTCAAACGCATTTCAAACGCAAAAATCTTTTTTCGTCGTAACTAACCAGAGTCTTTCTGATAAAGACACGAAAAAATAATCAAAGTAATATAAATTCTAATTTTAAACATGGAAATTATTATGCACAGGAATAGTAATCATGCGTGTAAACTATTAAGTATAGAAATTCGGTCGGTACTTAGTACTTATTTGCAGTTTGAAGTAGGCAACTTATAAGTAAGTTTGAAGATGTTAAAGAAATATTTTTGATAACATTCGGTATGTGTATATAGTATTAATACATTCTGAATGAATGCATGTACATCGTTTCATTAAATGACGGCTACATGCATAGCATTGCCGTAAATATATCCATCCGCATGTGTTAGTTTCCTTCTTGGAAGCGGCTAAATCGGCGGCGGCGACGACGACGGCAGCGCTGCGCACTATTATAAGAAGCGAAATATAAATTTTGCGTTACGCGCATTGTCACTTCCTGTACACAACATATTTACGTTCGCATTCATCTCGCACTAATCGCGCATAAATCATACACACACTTTATATGAATGCATGTTTAATTCATCGCTACAATTCGCAATAGTCAACAAAAAAGTTTGAGTACACAGATCTTGCCCGAGCGTATCCCAATGCATTTGTCATTAGTTTCAATTTTTTGCCACTTACTTGGTATGCACGCAATCAATGGGATTGCCAACGTATTGACGGGTTGTCACTGCAATGGAGAATGTCACCAGCAGGATGACGGTCGCGTTGCTATGCAGGCGGAAAATTAACGAGTCGATGGTTACATGATTTATCTATAAATAAAGCAAAACCATGTCTTAGACAAGAGATAGGTGGAAACATGATTAATACGGCGAAGAGAACACTCAGTGTCAGATGCGCATGCATGTCATGAGCAAATTATTAATTAGTTTTCAAAATAAGCACGGGATAATAAAACATGTGCGCCTGGTGGCTCGGCTTTGCTGCGCATGCGTGCGCATCAGTATAAAAATACCACTTGGACACATTTGAAAGACATAATTATTGCGAGCATGTTCAAGATGCGTGTGTAATTCATTCATAAATCAATCGAAATATGTGTTATGTAAATTATACAGGGCATTACATTTATTGCAATACGTTTAGTGTTTATGGTATCACGGCAATCGTTTATTTAGAAAACATTCAACTGTATTAATGACGTGCGTTGGAGTATGTGCTTTGTAATGGGGTATGATAGATAGGAGAAATGCACGTGGTGTAATTTGGAATTGAGGTAGAGTTATCGATTAGTATTGATTAGAAAAATGTGGGTTAAGAAAACAAGTGGGGGCGGGCCGGTACGTACTTGGGTAAGAGTGTAGACACCACGCAGCACCTCCATGCCGGGTACGCTGTCCTTGATGGCCGGGACGATCTGGCCGTCGCTTGCGCGTCTCGCCGCCCGCGAGAGTCGAAACTCCTGGAGGCTGCCGACGGAACCGCGCGGCCCTCCACCGGCGGCGGCCGCCTGCTGCCGGCGCGTCTCGCGGAATGTGGCACGCTCCCTGTATAATCGCCGGTTGTCACTCACCCGGCCCATGAGGGAGACAGCACGCGCCAACGGATCATCGCGCACCGTAAACATAAGCGCGCATTCATTCAACCGCCCACCTCAATCAATCGGTAAACCACGAGTCGCGAATTGATGCGTCGACAGCGCAAGGCAGGACATGTCATTCAACATGCGCCCTAATTGCCACCAATTTGATGGAATTTACGCCGATTCCCGACCAACAAATAAACATACACTTCCTCCCGGAATATTTAAAGCGAATTGTTGGCGAATTATTTATTGAAAGATGTGAAACGCACGACGACGAGTCTTGTACTAAACGGACGGGACATGACGCGATGAAAGAAAGTGAAAGACACGCTATTCTTTTATACCATTACGAGTTTCGCGCATTTTTTTCTTTTAAGCTCTTAAACACTTGTAAGTCGTCCCAAATACCTAAATACACATACCTATTATGTGTACGATGTGTGCGAATAACCCTTTTGCGCGACAATCGATACGCGCGTACTGTTTAATATCTAACTTAATTACTCCTCATACGCGCCAACAATAGGTAACGGGTATGCATGTAGATCGGTAATATGTCGCATGTTAATTAACGATTGAGGTTAATTATTCATTAATGCTTAAACATTTTGCATTTTCTAATTGATAACGAGATTACTAGGTGCGCGTGCTGTTTCCTGCAATGAGGATGCGAACATACCTGTTTCGTTTTGACGATGCGATGTGCGTATTATTGGAGCGTATACTGTATGCGATTAGTGGTGGTGGTGGTGGTGGTGGTGTAGGCGGCAAAAGTTGTAAACCGAGCACGACACAACAACGTCGCTGGCGGGCGAGGAGGAGCGGACTCGCGCGCGCCGTGTATCTCGGGATTATTCAGGCGATAGTGATGTGCTTTTGGGATTTTTAAAAATACAATAGGAGCCGCCGCGCACGATTCCCCATTTGCAGCATTCATTCGTTCGTGCGTCCGCGTTGCACGCGCACATGTGCTCTTCATTAGACTGCGTTTCGCGTTTTGGCTTTTGAGCTTTTCCACGGCTAAAAGTGGAGGCGAAACGCTCGCCGCTCTTCTTGTATTTGTAGCTTTAGCAGACGATTGAGATTAGAGCACAGATTGTATACATGTAAATGCGTATCCGAAGAAGCAATGCCAGTCGCAAATAGATCAAGCAATATGTTTGTTGCTACAGGCACGTTTCAAGCATGTGAAAAAAATGTGGCTGTAATTAATATTTCTCAATGTTTTCTTTCGAAAGTTATTTCACTTTTTAATCATGTGTCGGAAATGCAGCGCGCCTCAGAGATAGCTCATAATCACCGGTAATTTGCAACTGTACTTACATTTCACCCAAATCAAAAAATTAATGAATTATCGGTTCGGTTACTTATTAATATTAGTTGCAGACTTCTTCTTTTAATTTTAAACACATTCAAAGTTTTATTAATATCTTGGCGATTATAATCTTGTATTGTTTTGATAAGTTTTATTTATCATAACGGAATATTTCATCAAAATAATTTTATTATTACTTAAATTTCTTGGCATCCATGAATAAACATTACCTTGAATTATGAAGTAGAAAAATTTAAATATGATTTACGAGCGCATTAAACTACTTCTGGTTATTGTCTCACGAAATATTTTTTCCATTGCCTACCTCTACATATTATTAATCTATTAACAGAATAAGTTAAACACGAATGCGTGTAGCCAGCCTTCGATGAACGTATCGTAAACACACCTGAATTATTTGATTACACATTAATTATATCGTGATTTAGCAGCGCCGCCACTCGTAAATCATAAAACATAAATACTTTTGACGGTGCAATAAAATGAGAAATTTGCACACAATTTGCATAGAAATGAATCGGCGCTATTAACAACGCTAGACGAAAGACGCACTTGCTATTTATGCATTGCGATTGCGTTTTGTGCCAAAAATTATACACACTGCATTCGCGCAACGGCACAAATCTCTGCAGATTTCATATTTCCGCCAACGCGTTTAAGCTTCTTGAATAAATATGCTCTTGAAACTCGTTCGTGAATGTTGCATTCGCGTTGGTAAACTATTCGCGCAAGTAAGTTTTGGTCAAATGCTGCTTGTTGAACCGCCAATTACAAAAACATGACATTTCGAGGTGAATGTATAATTCAAGTATAGATAAACAAATTGTGCTCGTAAGCATTTGATGAAGATGAAAGAGAAGCATTGTTACGCAAACATTTACTTTGTGAATATTCTTTTAATCTTTACGCGAACGCTAGCTATTCACGTTTCTATAAACAAATAATGTTTGCTGCCTGTCAATATAATTAATACATTGATTGTTTAATTATTTTTAATTATTTGTCGATAGATCTTTATCTGAAAATAATTAATTCATCTTTGAAGCAGTTTAATATAGTTCAGCGCTTGATTAATTGTCGACTAAAGTAGTAAGTAGCAGGACTTTAATGCACTAAGTATAGGAGCGAATAATTAGCGAATATCACTGTCAATTTTTGTTTACACCCCTCACAAGCAAAGTTTATTTGCTACTTGCTGTAGATTTGGGGAAAGAAGGTAATAAAACGACGTATGTGACAGTGATTAGTCTACTTAACTGCGCCCTGGGATACTTTGTTGGCTTAACACCCACTTTTGCCTTTGCTGCCTCCAAAATGGCCGCGATATTACGATTAAACTACGATTAGAAAGTAAATGCTTGCGATCGGTCTAAATTTAAAAGTAATTATTTAACTACACACTAAGTAAGTAAGTAAGTAAGTGCTACAAATCGAAAAGTTCAATAAGATTTACACATGTTTATCATTTCATTCCATTGCGGTACAGTGTAATGCAATGCAGTGCATCCGCTGAATATACACAAAACGCGCGTATTTTGTATGTTTAGATGCGAAGTACGAAAATACTTGGCCCGCACATGAGTAAATGAGCGAACACACCGAGCAAGCGGCAGAAGCTCGCGGCTTTTAATGGGTCAATGCTACCTGCAGAACGCAAACACTGTCGGCGGCAGTGCGCAGCAACGCGAAAACTATTTAGCGATTTCCTCATAATCAAACAATATTTTGTATATAAATACACAACGTGAGGCGGCGCGCACGACACATTGCGTTGTTCTCAAGTGAAATGAACATTTATGCTCAGATATTTTTTGAGTGTTAATAGTTTATCGATGACAAACTGTCTTTGTTGAATAACGATTAACAAAGACACATTAATTATGTGGATCGATTGATTTTTTAAACGAGCTGCGATTAAGTTAATGATTATTGGCAATGGATAAAAGGAGATAGTTATTTCGTGTATTCAAAATTGCACTGTTGACAAAGCCCAATGATTTATTACTTGCTTCATTCGCATCACATGTGCCAAACGCAAAATTATCCTGCGCATAGCGAAATTGTTACTGCTTTGTTACGCGCTCAGGAAGAGTTGTGAAAATGCGTATGTACTCGAAAAATGAGATCGTGAAACTGAAAGGAGAGCACGAACATATTTTGTGTGTCAAAGACAAATTGACTCACTGTTGCCCTCACTAAATATTCAGTCAGTCACCGACTTGGCACTCGTACTGTTTTTCACCATTTCGAAACATGCGTTCCCGCGGAATTTGCCTCGCACGAATTCAAATCATCAATGTATGCAGCCACCACGGCATTCGGTTTAAATATCTTTGAATTCAACATAGAAAACTCTCATACATTTTCAAATTGTGTTTGCTACAATCCCTTTAAAGTCTCTTTGTCTACGGTCATCATTTGGTCTAAAGAATGTAGCATTCATAAACGGTTGCAAATTACAATGATTTAATGTAAATAAATTCGATCTACATAATTAATTATGAATATAGCTGTTGCAATGACTTGGAATAGCAATTATAATTTAAGACTCAAACTTCCATCTAGGATAATTGTTAAACTATACTAATTCACAAAGAACTAAATGGCTAAGACGAATTTAAAGTTAAGACTGCTTATACATAATGGCCTACACCATACTCGTTCAATCAGGTCGAGAATAATCCAGCAAGTATAAGTTTTAATTCAAGTAGGGTAAGACAGTTAGTGGCGCAGTGGTAAAACACTTGCTTAGTAACCGTGAGGTCCCTGGTTCGAATCCCGGGCTCTCAAATTTTTCGGAATTTAAAACTCTAACGGCAAATACTTCGCAAGTAGTTACTTGGCGTCAGACAGAGCTTCGGTACTTCTTAAGTAGGATGGTTATTCAATTGGCCATAGCACTTGTATTCAAAGCAAGCACTTAGAAAATAATTCTAAGTCTCTACTTGACATAAGAAGCGCTCCCCCCTGCTCTAAGACGTCACAAACCGAGGCCTGTTGGTAACGAAAATCGGGAATGGGGAGGCAGTCTACTGCCGGGGAGCGAAGCGGCGGGGTGGGCCGTCACAAGACAATCTTAACGTACGGGCTTCAAAAATTAAAAATGGGGCCCTGTACGCTTTGGGGACCCCTCTCCGGACTCAGGCTAAGTCCGAAGAGGGGCCTCAAGCGTACAAGGAATTGAAAATTTAAGAAATTAAGCTGCCATACTCGGGGATCGAACTCGAGACACTCAGATCACTTTCATAGCCTTCACCGCTAGGCTATGGAGTGTTGTTGCTCTGACGAAATTTGATCTTGCCCTTATAGACTCAAATATAGAATTTAAAACTTAAATATAAGTTACCAGCCCCGGGATTCGAACCTGAGACACAAAGATCACATTCATAGCCTTTACCACTAGGCTATAGAGTGTTGTTGCTATAGTTAAATTTGATCTTGCCCTTATAGACTCAAATATAGAATTTAAAACTTAAATACATGTTGCCAGCCTCAAGATTCGAACCTGAGACACACAGATCACATCCATAGCCTTTACCACTAGGCTACGGAGTGTCGTTGCTGTAGTTAAATTTGATCTTGCCCTGATAGACTCAAACATAGAATTGAAAACAATTCATTAAGTATGTTAACGTCGCTCCTTAATTAAATGTACAATACGTTGCTTATATTTTCAGTCATATTATAGGCAACACTTAGTACTTGCAACCACACGCTAGTATGCTGATTCTGATTAGCGTTGATCAGCTGTTGTGCGCGCCGAATGGTCTGTGTTCATCGTTTGTTCGGTTCTAATGAACCTTATTTACTTAATTAATCTAATTACAGTAAAGTTTTAATCTAGCATTTAAGCTTAATCCTAGTTCCTATGGTTTAAGTATTATTTAATTTTTGGTTTTCTTATAGGTTGTCACCCATAACAACTGAGTTGATCTACTTCAGTCGTAGCTCAAATGTTCTGAGTAGATAAGCAGGCAAGTCCTGATTTGTTTTTAAATGTTAAGTTTAATCCTATCTTTTATTTTATTTTAGACAGTCACCTATAATGATTCGTTTTCCACCCATAACAGTTGATTGGTAAAGTGGACCTGCTTCAAATGTAGTGAGTAAGTGTGCATGCAAGTTGTCATTTGTATTCATATTTAATTTTAATCTTAGCTTGTATTTTATTTTAGACAGTCACCCATAATAGTTGGTTGCCAAAGAGGACCTGCATTAAACAAAGTGAGTAGGTAAGCATGCATGCAAGTTTGTATTTGTAATCATATTTAATTTTAATCTTAGCTCATATTTTATTTTAGACAGTCTGCAATAACAGCTGATTAGCCACTCACCCATAAGAGCTGATCAGTAAAGTGAATCTGCCTCAAATGTTGTGAGTAGGTAAGCCAGCAAGTCCTCATTTGTATTCATATTTAATTTTAATCTTAGCATGTATTTTATTTTTGACAGTCAGCTGTAACAGTTGATTCATAAGGAGGACCTGCGTTAAAAAAAAGTGAGTAGGTAATAATGTAAGTTCTTATTCATAATCATATTTAATTTTAATTGTAGTTTGTATTTTATTGTAGAAAGTCCCCCAATATAGCAATTAGTCAGTTACCCATTACAGCTGATTGGTAAAGAGGGTCTGCTTCAAATGCAATGGGTAGGTAAGCATGCAAGTTCTCATTTGTATTCATATTTAATTTTAATCTTATTTGCTTGATTTTAATTACTAAGCTAATGATTTTTTTAGGAATTGTCAATGGCTACAAAGAATTGCTTATATGATTACGCCTATCATATTCCTGAGGAATGATAATCAATAAATTTGTAGACGGTTCTTATGGTTTCTTAGTTTCTGTTCTATAAATGGCGTTGCAAATTTAATATTTTAAACATTATGTATTTCCTTATGGCAATGTTAGTACGCTAAAGTCCCAATAGATGGCCAAATTAGTTTCACAGATTCATCCGAGATGGCGACACACGGCATGTCATACTGGTTGCCTACATTGAATTTTGTCCTAAAATTGTTTATTTTTTATTTTAAAATAGTATCCGATAAGGTTTAGTGTTTCATGACAGATAAAGGGAACCGCCCTGATTAAAATGAGGTATCGTACTCCGCTCTAGGACTACTGGTTCATGAGTAATCCACCTTTTAAAAATACCCCTTGCCATAAATGAATCTGGTGTATATGTGAATCACTGGGTGTGCATGTGTGTGTATTTAGTGCGCAAATTTTTAAATAAATATATCTCTGTGCGTTTATGCAAACCTGATACGAAATCTTAATTTTGAGGATCTGAAAACGAAATTTTCAACCAGTATTGATCGAAAATTTCATTTTCAGAACGGCAAAATTAAGATTTCGTATCAAGTATGCATAAACGCAAAGAGGTAAATTTAATCAAAAAAATGGATGCCAAAGACCGCCATTTTTTAAAAAATATTGGTCAAAAATTTCATTTTCAGAACGGCAAAATTAAGATTTCGTATCAAGTATGCATAAACGCAAAGAGGTAAACTTAATTAAAAAAATGGATGCCAAATGTTTACCAATTTTTTTAAAATATTGATCAAAAATTTCCTTTTGAGAACGGAAAAATTAAAGTTTGGTATCAGGTAGGTATGAACGCAAAGAGATATATTTAATTATTTAATAAAATTGATAAATTTTTATGTAAAATAATCAAACTTTGTATTTGCTCCAGCTAGCTGCATCAAAAGCCGAGTTATGATGGATTTTCTGTAAGAATACATAATTAGATATTGTGGGTGAATTATAAGGGTTATAATAAAAATAAGGGGCTAGCATGTACCGAAGCACATGTGCCAACATACTTACCCAGTTCGTACTAGCTGGCTGCATCAGAAGTGGAGTTATGATTGATTTTCTGTAAGAATACATAATTAGTTATTGTGGGTAAATTACAAGGGTTATAATAAAAATAAGGGGCTAGCATGTTCCGAAGCACATGTGCCAACATACTTACCCACTTCGTTCTAGCTGGCTGCTTCAGAAGTGGAGTTATGATTGATTTTCTGTAAGAATACATAATTAGTTATTGTGAGTAAATTATAAGGGTTATAATAAAAATAAGGGGTTAGCATGTACCGAAGCACATGTGCCAATATACTTACCCACTTCGTTCTAGCTGGCTGCTTCAGAAGTGGAGTTATGATTGATTTTCTGTAAGAATACATAATTAGTTATTGTGGGTAAATTACAAGGGTTATAATAAAAATAAGGGGCTAGCATGTACCGAAGCACATGTGCCAACATACTTACCCAGTTCGTACTAGCTGGCTGCATCAGAAGTGGAGTTATGATTGATTTTCTGTAAGAATACATAATTAGTTATTGTGGGTAAATTACGAGAGTTATAATAAAAATAAGGGGCTAGCATGTACCGAAGCACATGTGCCAACATACTTACCCAGTTCGTTCTAGCTGGCTACTTCAGAAGTGGAGTTATGATTGATTTTCTGTAAGAATACATAATTAGTTATTGTGAGTAAACTATGAGGGTTACAATAAAACCAAGTGGTAAACATGTACCGAAGTACATGTGCCAACATACTTACCCAGTTTGTCTGAGCTGGCTGCATCAGAAGTGGAATTATCATTGATTTTCTGTAAGAATACATAATTAGTTATCATAAAATTAACCAGTGGACAAGAAAATTAAATCCTAATACTAACCATTGTTGCAATATCAATGAGCCTACCAATTTTCATGATGATTCTAATCCAATTGTAACCCAAGTTGTTGTCATTGTTGCAATAACAATGAGCCTCCCAATTTTCATGATGATTGCAATCCCATTTCAATGTCAGTTTTTAGCTAGAAAATGAAAAAATTACCATCAGTTAGGAAAGTTCATCAAATAAACCAGTTGATGAGGAAAATAAATCCTAATACTAACCATTGTTGCAATAATGATCAGCCTACCAATTTTCATGACGATTCTAATCCAATTGCAACCCAAGTTGTTGTCATTGTTGCAATAACAATGAGCCTACCAATTTTTATGATGATTGCAATCCCATCTCACTGTGAATTTTTTGCTAGAAACTGAAAAAATTACCATCAGTTAGGAGAGTTCATAAGAAAAATAAATCCTAATACTAACCATTGTTGCAATATCAATGAGCCTACCAATTCTCATGATAATTCTATTCCAATTACAACCCAACTTGTTGTCATTGTTGCAATAACAATGGGCCTACCAATTTTCATGATGATTCTAATCCAATTGCAACGCAAGTTGTTGTCATTGTTGCAATAACAAAGAGCCTACCAATTTTCATGATGATTCTAATCCAATTGCAACCCAAGTTGTTGTCATTGTTGCAATAATAATGAGCCTCCCAATTTTCATGATGATTGCAATCCCATTTCAATGTCAGTTTTTGGCTAGAAAATGAAAAAATTACCATCAGTTAGGAGAGTTCATTAAATAAACCAGTTGATGAGAAAAATAAATCCTAATACTAACCATTGTTGCAATAATGATCAGCCTACCAATTTTCATGATGATTCTAATCCAATTGCAACCCAACTTGTTGTCATTGTTGCAATAACAATGGGCCTACCAATTTTCATGATGATTCTAATCCAATTGCAACCCAACTTGTTGTCATTGTTGCAATAACAATGGGCCTACCAATTTTCATGATGATTCTAATCCAATTGCAACCCAACTTGTTGTCATTGTTGCAATAACAATGAGCCTACCAATTTTTATGATGATTGCAATCCCATCTCAATGTGAATTTTTTGCTAGAAACTGAAAAAATTACCATCAGTTAGGAGAATTCATAAGAAAAATAAATCCTAATACTAACCATTGTTGCAATATCAATGAGCCTACCAATTCTCATGATGATTCTATTCCAATTACAACCCAACTTGTTGTCATTGTTGCAATAACAATGGGCCTACCAATTTTCATGATGATTCTAATCCAATTGCAACCCAACTTGTTGTCATTGTTGCAATAACAATGGGCCTACCAATTTTCATGATGATTCTAATCCAATTGCAACCCAACTTGTTGTCATTGTTGCAATAACAATGAGCCTACCAATTTTCATGATGATTGCAATCCCATCTCAATGTGAATTTTTTGCTAGAAACTGAAAAAATTACCATCAGTTAGGAGAATTCATAAGAAAAATAAATCCTAATACTAACCACTGTTGCAATATCAATGAGCCTACCAATTCTCATGATGATTCTATTCCAATTACAACCCAACTTGTTGTCATTGTTGCAATAACAATGAGCCTACCAATTTTCATGATGATTCTAATCCAATTGCAACCCAAGTTGTGGTCATTGTTGCAATAACAATGAGCCTACCGATTTTCATGATGATTCTAATCCAATTGCAACCCAAGTTGTTGTCATTGTTGCAATAATAATGAGCCTACCAATTCTCATGATGATTGCAATCCCATTTCAATATCAGTTTTTGGCTAGGAAATGAAAACATTACCATCAGTTAGGAGAGTTCATCAAATAAACCAGTTGATGAGAAAAATAAATCCTAATACTAACCATTGTTGCAATAATGATCAGCCTACCAATTTTCATGACGATTCTAATCCAATTGCAACCCAAGTTGTTGTCATTGTTGCAATAACAATGAGCCTACCAATTTTCATGATGATTGCAATCCCATCTCAATGTGAATTTTTTGCTAGAAACTGAAAAAATTACCATCAGTTAGGAGAATTCATAAGAAAAATAAATCCTAATACTAACCATTGTTGCAATATCAATGAGCCTACCAATTCTCATGATGATTCTATTCCAATTACAACCCAACTTGTTGTCATTGTTGCAATAACAATGGGCCTACCAATTTTCATGATGATTCTAATCCAATTGCAACCCAACTTGTTGTCATTGTTGCAATAACAATGAGCCTACCAATTTTCATGATGATTGCAATCCCATCTCAATGTGAATTTTTTGCTAGAAACTGAAAAAATTACCATCAGTTAGGAGAATTCATAAGAAAAATAAATCCTAATACTAACCATTGTTGCAATATCAATGAGCCTACCAATTCTCATGATGATTCTATTCCAATTACAACCCAACTTGTTGTCATTGTTGCAATAACAATGGGCCTACCAATTTTCATGATGATTCTAATTCAATTGCAACCCAAGTTGTTGTCATTGTTGCAATAACAATGAGCCTCCCAATTTTCATGATGATTGCAATCCCATTTCAATGTCAGTTTTTGGCTAGAAAATGAAAAAATTACCATCAGTTAGGAGAGTTCATCAAATAAACCAGTTGATGAGAAAAATAAATCCTAATACTAACCATTGTTGCAATAATGATCAGGCTACCAATTTTCATGATGATTCTAATTCAATTGCAACCCAAGTTGTTGTCATTGTTGCAACAACAATGAGACTACCAATTTTCATGATGATTCTAATCCAATTGCAACCCAACTTGTTGTCATTGTTGCAATAATAATGAGCCTACCAATTTTCATGATGATTGCAATCCTATTTCAATATGAGTTTTTGGCTAGAAACTGAAAAAGTTACCATCAGTTAAGAGAGTTCATAAAATAAACCAGTTGATGAGAAAATTAAATCCCAATACTAACCATTATTGTAATAACAATGAGCCTACCAATTTTCATGATGACTGTTACTCCATTTCAACAATAGGTGTTGGTTAGTAACTGAAAAAATAACTAATAATTAGTATAGTGTATGATATAAACTAGTAAATGTCTCGGATAGCTGATGATATAGACTAGGAGAAATATTTCAAATACAAATTGTTACTGCAATAACTATGAGTCTAATAATTTCAAGGATGATATTCCCATTTCAACCAAACTTGTTGGGCAAAAAGCTTAAAAAATTACCATCAGTTTGGTGTAACTCACAAAGTATACTAGTTGAAGAAAAAATTCAGTGCAAATATTAATCAGTGTTTCAGTTCCTATGAATGCTAACAGTGAAATTTCCATTCAAGCTTGAGTCTTTGCAATGAGGTAACAAAATAAACATAAATTTGAAGATCAAATTCATGGGTAAAACTAACTGGTACTTTAACAGATATGAGCAAATCATGATAATACAAGCGATATTAGCAATTAAGTGAAAGAATGAAATGTGAAGCAGAGAAATGCAGACTTATGAGCCATAATCAACTAAAAACTCTTTGAGATCATCATCTCAAAAACCTTTAACCACTCAAAGTAAAAGTAGAGGTTAATGTAAATATGGTCTTGCATCCTGAGATAGCAGGAATTAAGTCTTATAATCCAGGAGGAAGTGAAATGTAAGATTGCTCTTAATCTGTAAGTCTGGTACTAAACTACAAACTTAATACAAACTAGAAATTGCATTTGTATACAAAGAATTGCATTTGTGGGTGCTTGTAAAATACGACAGTTATAACTGATAATTCACAAGGAAATGAGAAGTGAGATAACTCTTAAGCTAAAGCTACTCAAACTAAAATTAAAAATTGATGTAAACTTTGACTCATATCCTTAGCTGCACATAAAGCACATGGGTCATCATCATATGATTGGGAGGTATGATTTATAATCCAGCAGAAAAACAAGAAGTGAGATAACTTTCAATGTGCAATTACTTTAACTGAAAGTAATGTCAATATCACCAAGGCTCACATACTTTGCAAGTCACCAATGTTGAAGCTACTACTCCAAACAGAACCGCAATTATGTGAAAAATTAGATGATGTAAATACTTGGTAGCACAACTAGGGTAATCATACTGAGAACTATAAAACTTAACTTACCATATACTCTGATTTTCATTAGGTGTGTTTCTATGATTTGGCCAAAAATGACTCGTTTGATGAAATTTTGACGAAATATAGCATAGACTAACAAGATTTCAGTCCTTCATCCTAGACCATAATAGAAGAAGAAGCAGATCCATTTCTTAGCACTACACTGCACTGAACTATAAAACTCACATTATTTATAACACTTAATGTAGTAAATACTAAGCTAATATGATCACACTGAACTATATTGCACGCGGTTATGTTTCAGGTGCATAAAATGCATCAAGTTGCAACAAGTTGCAAACGTCAACCGTATTTGTAGCGTACGACAAGTTGCATACCTATAAACGAATTCAATACTCAGTTGGAACCCCATGGAGAAAGCCGAAACGGCAGAATATGTACAATAATTAAAATCGTACTTGGATAATGAATATATTATAATGTAATAATAAATAAACTAATAATCTAACAACTCTACATTAAACAATTATCTAACAAGCAAGCGACAGGCCTTAATAAAAAGTCAATTGTTTGGTATTGATAATGTTATCTTAATGTTCAAACTAATTCTGTGTTAATATACAACATCAGGACAGAATACGACATTTTGAAAATCTACAAATCAAATAAATTAAACACAAATTAATTAAATTGCAAGAATGTCTCAATTAAATTTCTTACCGAAACAGCTAGAACAAGTGAATAAGTTCCGTAATTTCCAATTGAATGTTGTAATAAACTTTTACATTTCAAATTCATAAAAAGCAAACGTTTTGCAATATACACATCTCCATCCCAGGGAACACCATAAAATGTTTCGTTACGCAGTTCTTCACTCTAAAAAGTTTTAAGTAACTTTTCAAGTAATTACTTATATACCACAATACGTACAATATGCATGACATATTCACTTAGCACAGCAAATATTATAACACTCATAAAGTATAAAAATCCATGAAATAAAGAATATATATCATATTCCTATAAAAATATGAATAAGTTAAGAATCAATCACCTCAATCTAAATCACATAATCTTACAATTAACTCTGATAAAACAATTAAACTTAGTGTAATTGCTGTCGAAATCACTTGGAAAAAAAGTACCCATTTATGATAAATGGTTGCTTTCGTCCATATGCTAAAAGATTAATTAAAAACAAATTACAACTGGAAATGATTATCCCAATTACCTGATTAACTGAAGATGAAACGTATGTATATGACCAAATTCAAATCGGCGTTGTTCAAAATTCTCAATTAACTTAAGTCCACGAATTAAATGTTTCAAGTACTTAAAGCCATGATGCATATAAAGCACAGTTTGTATATTAATTACTACTCCGCAAAGTATCGCTAAATAAATGTACGTTACATAAAAATTCAGCAACATGTGGTAAATGTCTCGGAATGGACGTATAAGAAATTCCCCATAGTAGTACTAAAAGTTAGTAAAGTATTAACTATTTTCTTATTAAGAAAATATCTTAAAATTACCACAGGAAAACTTAAACCACATTCACCACTATTCGGCTTATCAGTACAATCTTCAAATTCGGCTTTTAAGAACATGAAAACGAACAATACGGGTCCAAATCGACAAGCCCGAAATAATTTGTTAGTTATGTCTAAACGCCAATTGAATTTAATGTCATCATGTGGAAAATATTTGTTGCTATTCATTTCATGTAATACAACATGATATACATCCGACATACCCCATACAGCCATAGTTACCGATGCGCCCACAATGAGCGAAGATAAAATCGAGAGACTAAGTGTAATTACTTTGTAATTCTTTGTCTCAGCATCTAAAATTAATCAATGTTTACCCTCAATTAAAGCATATTAGTAAACTGAATGTACTTATCGAATGCACAGCAAATCCTCCAACGCCTATTGTTATTATAGTAAGTGCGGTCACATTTATCCAAAAGAGTAAATTGTATTGTCCTCGGCTTTTTGTGACACGCCAAAAATACCTTTGAAGGAAATAATATGGATAATATTTTGTTTCCTCTATTTCAATGTTGTCGAATAAATTCCTCATTTTTCAGGCAATAAATAATCTGCAAACGTTTGCTCTTAAATTAAATTCTGAAACAATAATGTGATATTTCAAGATGTTTCAACTTGTATTGATAAAATAAGTAGTTTACAATTATTTATTATTTCAAATCAAAAGAATTATTTATTATTTCATATTATAGTAAAGTTTTATTATATAAATACAGTGGAACCTCGTAGAACGAATCTTCCGAGCGTTACTCGTTAAAGGAAACGTTTGTTAAACGAAGCAACTTTTACCCATGCAAAATACATTAATGCGTTCCATGCTGAAAACAGTACATTGTGCTAAATCTTTACATTATGTCTGATTAAATTTCGCATAGTTCGTGGATTACGCGCAGATATAGGAGACGCCGAATTGGTTCGTAATGCGAAATGACGTTCGTTAAGTGAGTTATTATTTTACAACTTATGTTGTTCGTTAAGCAAAACACACGTTGTGTGTGGTGTTCATTAGTCGAGCTTCTACTGTACTTGGAACTACTACTTAAATTGTAAGTTGAAATAAAATCTACGTAAAGGACAAAAAGAAATGATAATATTAAATCAGAGACGGAAGCACATACTAATAATCATAATCAGTTAAAGTACACGTCATGCAATTCCTTGGTTCTGATTTAGTTCTTAGTTTCATTCCATATACAGGCTCCAATCAAAACTCAGTGAGAAGGAATAAAATCTTTTGTCGTATGTATGAAACCAGTATCGCTAATGAGGTTTAATTTGAGAATTTCGCCGATAACAAGCAATTTAAGTTTTACTAGAGTGTATGGTAACTATTGGTCAGTTTACTGCAAATAATTACTTGCTACGATAGTATAGAATAATAATGTTATGAAGCAAACGCGCTGACCTCATTTCACTCGTCACAGATCACTATAATCTAATAAACGTGTCGCGCAATTGCAGTATGATGATAGTTAATTGCGACTAATTCTCAAGTTTCAACCCAGTCAGAATTAAGTAAGTGATTGTCGCTAAAATATTCCTTTACAGCATGCGAGAATGGACAGTTTAAATTCATAGGGCAGTTATCTTTCTATTCAAATGTTTAATTCTCTAAATGTATAACCGTTATACGTATATTAGCGTAAGTTTCCTAAGAAGGGTGTATAGCTGGTATAAGTAAGCTTAGTAGATATAATCTCTTAACTATGGCGTTAAAGTACAAGATTACCACCAATGGTGCTCGGCTAACACCCCCAACTCAGATAGCATAGAAGATATCGAAAATGAAGGAGATCAGGAACAATGTAGCATGGAATAATTGTTTACAACGTAATATTCATTTGAATAACTATACCACCACACTGGGAAATACTTAAAAATATATTTTTCACAATTTATAGGATCTTGTTTAATATAATAATATAATATAAACTAAAAACCTTAATTTTTACAACTAGTCAGATCTAACTTCTATGCAAATAATATAAATTATAGACGGCTAATATCCAAATGTTCTCAAAATGTACCAACAAAGAATATTTTATACTTAAATAGTATTTCCAATATTGCAGTGTTCCACGTAGCCGGTTTTTTCATACAAAAAGAAAAGAAAATTCTGTGAGAACATTACAATAGTTAAAAACTTATGAATTCCGATTCGTAAAAATTGTACAAATTTATATAAAATGTGACGTTAATGATTAAATTGGCTTATCAAAAGGTATTTTCCATCCGCGATATAAAAACATTATTAATAGCTTATACGCGCAGACTACACTTATATTGATTGACAACTGTGCAGTTAATTTGACGCACTAGTAAAGCTATTTGTTTATTGTTGATTGCTTTTATTACTTGTTGTATTTCGCTTTTTAAAAACTTTCTTATCACGGCTTAATAATAGCTTCGAAGTTATTCCAGTCAGGTGTACGTACGATTGATTAGTATGACATATTCGATTACATAATAAATCATACGCAAAAGTGCAATAATCCTATAAAATCGGTTAAATATCGCGTTTAAAACTTGTATAAAACGTTTTCGTTTTGAGCAGAATTTGCGCATACTCTAACTGCCGATTTCTCAGACATTTGTAATTCGATTGTAAATATTATCAAAGTCCGTAACATGCGCTGCATTTAAATTCGTTATCAACTACTATCAAATTACCCTAATTATTAAATAGTGAGTAAAAAACGTCTCTTTGTAAATTGTTGACAAACCTTGTATAAAATTCTATAAAAGTTTGAACGTTCCCGATTTTTTTTTGCATTTACACGTCGTATGCGCTAGGCTAAAAAAAAAACATCTAATTGACAAACGTAAAGAGTATTCGAGCAAAGTGAACTTTCTAATAATGGCAGGACATGTTTTATCGAAGAAGATGATGAAAAAGTCAATCACATTTGAAACGATTCATTGCTTTAGTTTTGTTCACCGCGTTGCTGTTCTAAATTCTTATATATTGCAGCACTGCGTAATTGTCATTGTTCATGCTTGTTTGCAAAACACGAAATGTCATTCGTTCTTTATGAAACAAATACACGCACGAATGATATTCATGTTTGCCTAGATCCTAACGCGTTCTAATTATGTATTTAAATAACAAAAATATCAATATCTCCGTCGTTGGGATGAGCTGCATGATGATCTTTCGTCGGCGGTTTCTCCCGCTCTCTGCTGCGATCCTTATATTTGTTCGCTTGCTTGTATCGAGTCTTAGCCCTATGCTACTTTTGCAAATTACTCGTATTTGTCTCAATGTTCTTTGCCAATTCCGTAATAATCTCACGATAGATTTGCGGATCCATGTTATTGCCCAGCATGAGGATCAGCCACCAATCGCCCATATCCACTTTACGGCAGATTGCCTCGCAAACCTCCATCGACAGTGAACGGTGCTTCGAGTGTAAAATGCGAGGTCGGAATTTCGGCAGCAACAAGATGAGGATACGATAAATGACAAGTATGGTGAGCAGCGTGGCCAAAATCATGAACCAGAACCAGATGAAGATGTACGTCTTCTCATTAACAATGTTCAATGGAAGGATGCATAAACTATCATGAGTTTGAATTGTGCCTGAAGCACCATATTTATGGAATGTACATTTGGTGACCCGAGGAAAGATATACACCATTGGATCATAGCGGTCATCCTGTGCAGTTTCGCTGTACTTCAAAACACGAATGCCGTACGATAAGAATTCGCCATCAAAGAAGCGATTCATTAAGTAGAGTTGCGTAAGGATGTTGATTAAACACAGGCATTCACACGCCCAATAGCGAATTGCATACAAGTTGTGTCTCTAGAACAGAAAATTTTAAATTAAAAACTATCTAACAAAAGTACATCTAATGTTGGTTTTTTGTTTGTTTCCAAGTACTGTTAGATTTCACTTTTGAATCAACATTAAAAAACCGGTTATAACACACAGTCGCAATTTCAAATATTTGCGTATCCTCTATAGGTATTTAATAAGCGCGTGTTGAATGTATTTTCTACAAATCAAACATATGTTCAGTCGAATGGTAAAACTAATACTGAGTATGACCTCGGATGCGTATTACGCTCATTGAAGGGAATGTAGATTAATTAACCAGATAAATTACCAACAATCACGCGCTTCTTTTCAATGAAATATTCACTCATGCGTTACTGCATGTACCTACTGTGAGAACAATGCTATTGTGTTTGTTCTGTTGCATTTGACAACACCTAACAGTACATATTCTCCCAATAGATTTGAACTTTGAACAAATCAAACAAACAGCTGCACGCAGCTATTATGTACGCAATATTACATCAAATTTCCACGTTTAGCAAATAAGCCGTGAGTCAAGCTTAAATTACAAGGAATGAATTAACAATCATTGCAGAAACTACAACAAAGTCGGGCATAAATTTGCACATTGAATCATGACTAACAACTCAACGCAACATGAATATAAAACAATCAAACATTGTCCTGTCATATAACCAGCAGTTTCCTTTCGTTTCATTCGATTTCACACGTCTTATCACAATTTGCACAATTTGCGAATTGCGGATTTCCGTAGAGCTATTGATACGCATTATTTGTTTGAACATTGCACGAATAGAACAAACAAATTGCATGATGAAAGCGGCATATTCGTTATGATCGTATAAATATTTGTTGGCTGACGTGTGTAATGCTGGTGACTGGTAATACCAGTAACTGAAGTCCTCTCACTATGAGCGAGCGACCATTTGATATTTACCTTGACATGCCGCGTCAGATAGTCGAGGATGATGGTTTTCTTTGCGTTTTTCTCGCTTTCGTGGCAAACGCCAATGTTCAATCCCATGACAAGCGTCCGCAATAATCCGCCTTCGAACATATCCCATAGGAACTTTGGAGTGTAGCATGCTATCGCCTAAAAATTGATTTCAATTAATTTCCACGCTATAAATTGACCCATTATAGCAAGTCAATGAACTTTACTAGATTTTTTCATTGGACGTTCATTAGGTGAACGACATCGTTTAAATAAACAAATAACTATGTTAATTAATGCGAAAAATCAAGAGGCAAAAAACGTTTTCGCATTGCCAAGAGCTAAATTCGCATGTGATTCAGCCGACGCAATTCGCAGTTGGCAAATGTTTCGCAATAAATGTTCGCAAATGAATGCAAAGAGTATTCGAAAGTTGCTGAAATTGAAATCATCAAAGTTCATTGCTTTCCAGGAACTGTAAGTTGGTCATTTAACTCGAGTTGAATGAAACTAAGGAATTGAATGCTTCGATAATATTCTTGTGGCGTACGTGATCCAACTTACTTGGAAGAAAAGCACGAAGCAAACCCACTGGTAGTACGTGTAGTACTTCTGCGCGTCTTCGTCCCCGAAGTTGTTGGCCACGCCAGGATGGGCAACTTCGCGGCCTACCTGCAACAAGAACGACAAGCATGAGTAGAAATTCCAGAGCGAGCACAGTTTATCAACTTCGATGCAACCAACCAACCAACCGACGCGCTTTACTTTACTTTTCCTTCGATATTGAGGTACCGCTCGACCCGTAATTATAATCATCAAGCCCTGATGGTAAAACAAATGATGAAA
Organism: Aleochara curtula; assembly: GCA_963978815.1. Lineage (NCBI taxonomy): Eukaryota > Metazoa > Arthropoda > Insecta > Coleoptera > Staphylinidae > Aleochara > Aleochara curtula. Next base: position 7,338,188 of record OZ022221.1, on the reverse strand, counting down.
ATGCCAACCACCATCTCACATCAGTTCTTTTCATAATCATAAATTACACAGCATTCCTTCCATGAACTAATATTAATTATTTACTTCAGCATTTACCATTTTACCGCCTGCAACGAAATGTTTTGATTGTTCGCCTTGTTTTTTATCGATAACAATGTTTGTTACTTCAAGCACAGGCGCCAAAGTTTTGTTTATTATTAAACAATCGAGCGTGGGTTGCAGTTCTGTCAATCTCGTTTTCTGTGCCATGCAATTGCAATTGCAATCGCAATACAAACAATTCCCATGTTGTCACGGCAACGAACAGTCACAGGACGTTTTAAATTTCCACAGCAAATGTACAAAGCAAGTAATAAGCGAAAGATGATATCACGTATTCAACGTTTATGTATGTACATTGAAAGTGACTTAACTAAGTCTCATAAACCAAGTGTGTTTGGTCGTACTGATGGATTTATTAAGGAGATTTGGTTGTTTATTGCTTTTGGAGATCCTGTCAACACCGAGCGCGTCCTTTGTGTATGCAAGATGCGTGCATGGCGTAAACGCAAAACCATTAGTAAATAACCCATCTAATTAGGCGTTCGTATGCAAATTCACAAACGACGTGCATGACGTGATATGCAAATTCAAATGTTGCCTTGTTCGTTGCCTCATTACGACAACGCAATGCATAACATGGGATCGACCGTCATAATAAATACACCATGTGCCAATTTCTTTCCTCCCCCTATCTGCGGGCCGGTTGGTTGCATAAGAACGCATGTCATAGGTCAGCTGATTGTCCACATTGCGTCCGACGTTAGTCATCCCTTGTCCCAAAACATATATGATTGCAATTAAATTGTTAAACATGCACGCCTTACTTGTCGCTTGAAAGCATCCGGCATCGTGAAGGTCGACGTGATCCAGCAGAACGTGTTGACCACATGAGTCGGCAGCCCTTTGACGATGCATTGAATCGGATACCCTACATACTGGCTGGCAGTGATCACCAGACTGCACGCCATCAGGAGCGCGGTGGTGAATAAATTGTGCATGCGAAAGACAGCACAATCAGTGGTGATGTCTTGGAATTTGAGGTAGGACCTCAGTCCGCCGAGTAACTTATACATGCTGATGAAACTACCCTCGAAATGTCAATGGAACAATAACAAACTAATAAACAACCACTGCGTGTGCTCAACTAATCCGTATTTATTCTGCCAGCATGGCGTCGCACTTTTCCCGCATAATTTCAAATAAAACAACGTTTAGGTGCACCGCGCAAGAACGAAGAAGTGACGCAATGACCACCATGCACTGATAAGGAATGTCCGATCGCTGACTGCGCGCGTCTACACTGGGTCACCCCGAAACGTGCGTCGGGGTTGTTGTTGTGAGGTTGGCGTGCAATGCACATGCACTCTCTCTCGGTATATTTCGGCAGACGAAGAGGAAGAAGAGCGCAAAGTTGAACGCGCGCGCACAACACAACACACACGGAATTATATTGCCGGGACCTGCGCTATTGCAGCTACTGAGTGTGTGCTGCCCCCTTCGGTTCAGCGCTCGGCGAAACGTTCTTTGCCCCACTACACGCAACACCAAGCAAGCAGCTCTAAGCGTGTGACTTGTATGCATGTGTATTGAGAGTGCGCACGGATGCAGGCAATACAACCAAGCAACGAACCGATGATTGCCGTGGACGAAGAACTCTCGACAGCTGCAAAAGAACCCATGCGACCAGCTAAACTCCGATGGTCCCAATTGCTTTTATCTCTCTTGCAAGAAGTTCACGACTTGATTGTTCAACTACATTCGTTTGATCTAGAAAAGGCCACACGAAAACAATACATGGCTCATTTACAAGGGAGAAAGTGAAATAGAAATACTCATAATATAATTTGAAGAATATCACTCTGCCGCTGGAGCAAAATATACATCTGCAGAAATTGCCGTCTGGAAGACTTCCCTTATTCTTGGAATTTATTAAAATTGTGGGTTGATTACTGCGTTAAATACTAAATTGATTTCAAAATCAATCAATTCTAAATATTAATAAGGCTGCAAGCTGCATGTAGCCTTGTTTATTGTGCGATAACATTACTGCCATTGTGTCCACTCAAGTGGCCATTTTAATCGCTTTTGTTGATTGTGCTCAATTTTGTACTAGATGTAAATGCCATTTCTGTGTTCAGTTGAGCATGCATCAACTACAAACTGAATAAAACAACTCACACACATTGCTTTAATTGCCAGCCATCTTTGAACGCTAGAAATTTCCATTGTGATAACGCAAAAGTTCTTCGTCCTATTTTAAACTTTATCACAAATGTCACTACATCTCCATTAGGATATTAGAAACAAATACAGGCTAACTAAATTGGTTTAAGCATGCAAGACAATTCAAAATAAAAAAGTAATTTGTTAAAATATCCCGACACGTTGAGTTGAGCACAATTCAAATAGTTTGTCACGTCCATGTTTGTAATTCCAGTGCGTTTAAAGTCGCTCAAGCGTTGTGATGCGATGATTTTACATCACATGTGTGCTCAATTTCATAAGATTAAAGCTTTGAAAGCCTTGGAGACGGGCGTAAAGTGTGGGTTTACCATCCATCCATTCGCCTTCTGCTTTTAAGCGCGTTTCTTGCTCTGCGCAAGTTGACCTCAGATGGTTTTGATTCATAAATCTTCAATACAACCTCTTCGAATTGCCTTTTCTTCTCAATACTATAGCAAATAATTTATAAGAAAACTCATGACGTATTTTTTTGTCAAATGATGGAGATTATAATGTTTTCTTCAGTTAAGAACCTTTCAGAAGAAACAATTCTGGTATTACATCAAATACTGGATTATCGAAAAAAATCATACGCATTTGACAACTAAATTCCGATCGCAGACTGGATATGGCTGATGTACCTAATTCTTTTAAGTAAAATTACTTGAAATTCAAATCTTTTTAAAACATTTAACGTATGAATTTTCATATTAAAATAATGAATGTCATTAACTTGTATTATTCTTGTTATTAGTCTTAAAAGTACTTGTTATTATGGTTGAATTACTAAAAATACCAGAAGTGAATTACTAATTACCTTGTTAATCCAACATATAATTTAATGAATTAGCAAATACGGAAGACAACTATTGTTGAACACTATTTATTTATTTTTGTTATAGTAGTTGGAACATTAATTGACTCACGCATGCGTTGTATACTCTTAATTAAGTTTCATAACACATGTAGATAATTAAAATGAACGTCCAGACTTTGACGTCACTCAATGATGAAGTACGATGCAACAGTTTTTATTATGACTAATTTGTTCTGTTTTTAGAATACGACAAATCTAGGAATACACAATGAAAATGTACTGTTGGTGATTTTATTGTTTCTTTAATTGTTTATTTATTTCTATGCAGAGGAAATGAATCATTCGTACTGTTCAGTTCCACAAATTATTATTATTAATCATTTCGGTAGTAGGTATTCAAAATTCTCTGGCAGCCACAGACTGGCACAGGAAGTATAATAAATCACTTCATTTTTTGCACATTTCAGGAAAAATCAGTAAAGTATGTGGAACACATAAATTATTGTGGAATTGTTTATATCAAGGAGAAAAGTTACTGGATTTATTAACGTTATCATAAGTATTTAAATGATAGTTTATATTTGTCGTCTTATATCTTAAGGTTATCAAAAAGTTCAATATTAAAGTCATATGAAGAAATTATTAACATTGGATGAGATTTCATTTACTTCATATCACATTTCAAAATGCGTAATTATCTTTGCAAAATAACAAAAATTAACGCGTAATCATGCCGTGTTTTTAAGAAATTAAGCAAACCAAATAATTCGTTTCTGTTTTATAATTTCCAATTATCTAAAACACTCTGTAATTGAATATAATATATTATACAGGGAGTAGCAATTCATTAATATCCATAGATAATAAGAGTGAATAAAAATCAATGAACGAATTGAAAATTATGAAATTTACAGCAAATAATCGCTAAAGTAATTAACTTAATAGGAGAATAAAAAGCAAAAACAAAACAAAACTAGAGTAGAATTAAAATTAATTAGACTTTGTCCTTAATACTATGGTTGAATGCGTATAATTCACACTTTTATTAAACAGTAGCTGCGCTTCACACGAATTCGAGAGATAAACATTACGAGATGAGCAAATAAACGCTTTAAGACGAGAATAATTATCAAATATGATAACAATTATGCAATTTTATAATGTAACAATAGACTTTCATTTATTCAGCTTTTGACCGTGCAAGGTTTGTTTGTTTATTTATTTGCAATTATTTCAATTATTTGGGTTAAGTTCATAATAAATCATATGCGAATAAAGTAGGTAAGTATTGTTTTTTTAGTGTAAGTAAACGTTTAAACTTTATTACTTCATTGACCAAATTCCAACATTTGTCAAACGGTGTTAATTACATGCTAATAGAACATTTATAGAAATGGGTTAAATAATTAAGATTCCTTGAATTCGCAATTTGCATTGGAATGCATGCTATTCGTGTAGGCATAATTAAGGAATTTTGTAAGTACTTGCAGCATAATTGACACATGTACATTGTCTTCTTAATTAACACTAGTTATGAATTATGAATTGAGCGTATATTGGAATTAAACCTTTAAATAATTTAAGAATTGAAATGAATTTGTTTTCTTTGCTGAATTCTTATCAATAAATGACGCACGAAACAATAGAACGAAATGCACTGAACAATTCTACATTGTATGCAAAGTTTTATCGATAATTATTCTAGCTTAATCTGCATTATTACCCTTGTTTCGCGCACGCGCGTTCCTGATTACACCTCTGACTTTGTGCTTAATCTCAAATGTTTTTGATAAGCTTCTTGTGGTTTATGAAACAAATACAGGGAGTTTTCAGTGGTATAAATAAATAATATGATTATTTTGGTATTAGACAAGTTACTTCTCAAACTAAGTTCATCTACCGAGGATGCTTACGGGATGCAAGTGAATAATTTTCGGAGTCACCATGAATTTGTAATTCATTGTAAAAGCAGTCAACTCTAAGTACATTTAACTTATTATGGCTTGTTCTTCTCGTTTGCAATTTAATGCAAGGTGCAACACGATTCTTCTTGGAAATTTTAACACATGCACTCACTTCTTATCAATTAATATGTGTACCTACCAAGAGCATTGTACTTCTGAAATGTGCAAGAAGTATGATGTTTAATCTTAATCTTATCACAGTTTTAGCACGTGCTTTAAGAATTGCATTTAAGTATAATAAGTATAAAGTTGATAATTTAACTGTAACGTTAGTTAGTAGTCGATATAAGTTCTTATGGCAAGTATCCTGGAACTGCAATTCTCGGACGAATTTAAAGTTTGGGAATCCTAGGATTACCTTGTGAGGGGTGTTTGTTGATTGGTGTTCATCGCTTGTAATGTGACTGGAAAGAGTTTTGTCGTCTTATAACTGAGTTGTTGAACATTTATGAACTTTTGCCATATAGCAACGAACTCTACGCAAGACTGAATTGGAAAACCGGTCTTTCTTTACACGCATTTCACAATCTTACGAAAGCTAACGACTTCTGTCACGTTTATTCTTCTTACTTACCGTACTTGGTAGCACAGGTTTACTTAAGGTTTTTATTTCTTTGGTCGAATAAGTAACGTTCAAGCTTTAAGTCATTAGTCAATACCTATTCAAGACCAAGTTTAGTCATATCTAACTTAAGTAACGCAAGCAAATTCTCACGTTCTATTAACTTGTATTTTTTATTATTTCTTTTGTCGTTATTGCTAAAATGATTTTATAATTACATACAATGACAATTGCAATGTACAAATATTACGAAATTTAGCAAGTCTCAAGAAAATTACATATTCGTAAAATTTTAGTCAGCATTTAGCTGATTGAGTAGCATAAACAACAATTGTTGAATAACCGCCCGAAAGCGTTTTGCGAAATTGATGATTTCCCGGAAAACGTACTTTAGACGAATAATCATATAAGCAAACGCCAGACAGTACTTATTGGTAATGTGTTTGCGTATAATCATCAGTTTTATGCAAAATGCAAAAACGTATTGCTTATTTTGATGAAAATCATAAGCATAAAATATCAATAACACTACAAACTAATAAAGTTGATTGTTAATAATATAATTAATTTTGATAACCTTAAGAATAGTCACATGAATTATACATATTGTCTCTCAATTTATACAGTAATCATATTTAAAGCGCACTTTATTCTGCTATAAACGAATATCAATTAAAATATCTTTGATGAGTTTGATAATTAATTGGTTAATTAAAATATTACACAAATGACAATTATTGAAACAAAACATGAGTAGAGTTAACTAATTATTATTATGATACGCTAACCAGTTTTACAAGTGTTAAGTCCAAACGTGATTAAGACTTAAAAATAAACAGGTAATGAAACATTTCTATGCGCTATTAATAATTAATTTTCGAATTAACTAATATGGAATTTTATTATTTTAGAAGTTTATGCTTGACATCATTTAAACGTACATTTGCAAAAATCAAACGATTTGAAAGGCTTCGTAAAATGAACTCGGATTTCATTCGCTTGAGAAAGAGTTCAGTTGTATAATTTGCTTGCCACACAGGCCGCAAGTCTTAGTTGATATCAATCAGGAAAGCAAATCGAATCCATTCTGCTCATTGGATAAATATTGAGGTCGACATTTTAGTTTCCAATCGAATGAGCAATACGGCAGACAACTTGTACAAGTCTTATAGACTTTAGTCTCGTCGTGAATAATTTTTAAATCATTAATTATCCTGCAATACTATTTACTACGTAGTCACTCCATCATGAAATCTCACCTAAATTTAATTTACATAATTGAATATTTAACAGTCAATTAAGTTTACTGCTAATTGATTCAACAATTTTCTTAATGAAATTATGCCCTTAACTTAGAATCAAGTTGACTTAAAGAAAATAATTTGAGACAGCAACTACCTTTTTATATTACATTTCATCTTCTGCATTTCGCATCTCTTATTTCATTTTTCATTATAAAGTTACATTTTCTCTACGGTTTGTTCACAAAGGTGAGAAGAGAATGTTCTTACCTTTCTCTGGATTTCAATTTTGAGCACAGTAATTCCAATTTATTTAACTTTCGGGAAAATACATGAAATAAAAACATCCATAAAAATAGTAATTATTCGTATAGCTAATGAAAACGGGTCAAATTTATGATTAATTTACTCATGCTTGAAAACCATGGATGCATTTGAACAAACACAACTGGCATGCAACAAATTCAATTCTTATGAACTATATAACCGCATTGAACACGTTTTCTCAATTCGTCGTTCGGCGTCGTCAAGTAATTGAAACAATTTATGTGAGCATTAACGAATTGACCTCGAAGTCCAAGTCACTACAGCATACAGCACAATACAACAAAACAAACGTTGAATTGCCAATATACTCAATTGCTCTAGAATGCAATTCAAATGTCTTTTTGATTCGATTTGCACGCAACTACAATAAAACTCGTTAATATACCATACACATATGCAAAATTAACAACAAATCTATAAACACCCAGACACCTAACACTCCATGGGAATTAGTTTAAAACATAAATTAAAGATCAAAACTAAATTCATATTACGAGTTGATGAAATGATTACAAAGAGTAGGTAATCACTTGACAAGTCCAATAAAAAAAAGTAAGTAAATAATTTTCAATGAAACAAATATGTAGGTAACCCAATCTGATTGCATAGTTGAAAGGACGTTTCAACTGGGTGATTTTTGTTCTTCATGGATAGAGTAGTAGTAAATGAATGTAATTTACCTAACAATAATAACACAATTACACATTAATCAACAATGCTATGTATACGCCATTTGCGCATGCGGATACAAAATAAATAACATTTTCACAACCACACAGTGCTAGGTAATTACATTTTCAATAATTGCACTTCAGATAAATAAATTACAATTCATAGGTAGAAAAATGTACGTAATTAATTCCACTCATTCAAATGTTTTTTATAAGTACATAACTAATGCGGAAGAATAATTTTAATCACAAATATTAAAAAAATTTATCAAATTTAACAATTACAAATATAATTATTACATAGATATAGATATATTTCAGTAGAAAATAAAATAACTTTCCCAAAATTGATGGAATTTGGAAGTACAAATACGTATTTTGTTCTAATTACTTTTATAATAGCCAATTATTTATTCCAAGTGATTCAATTTGAATATTGATTTATTTACTTTATTAGCAAAACAATAATTGCAGTCAATAGGAAGAAAATAACGTAAATAATTGCTAAGTCATTAAGTTTTAGTCATAAATAAAACGGAAGTTATCGGAAGGAATTAATTGCTATTTCGGGTAATGACTGATTGAATGTAATTTGATCCATCTCTAAAATTTGCAAATACGTTAATAAGAAAAAAATTTATGTTAATAATTGCTCTACTAATACCTAAAAGCATTAAATACCTAATTAACTTTTAGCCATAACGAACGCGGAAATCTTCTTTGCAATCGTCTTCTGCACTAGCAGTAGATAAATGCTTGAACTTGAACACTTGAACACTTGAACAAATGCATATTGAATATGCAAATCAATATGATTTGTATGCCGTAATTCCTCACAAGTATGCAGTTAACATTCGAAATGCATTTCGAATTAAAAAGGTCATCGATCTACGTTGACCGTTTCTCTGCCGCCTCTGCTACTTGCTCGAATACGCTAAAAGTCACTAAGGTACCAAGCGCAGAAGAAGAAGTCAAGCAACAAGTCAGAAATGCCAATGCATTCACTCGCTTTCTTGCATGCGAATGAACATAAACCTTCGCAAAACTCTCGCGTTTAGCAAGCGTCGTCGTGGCAATTTCTGTGCTTCGTGATGATGTTTGACTGGTTGTTAAATGGCAGACAATACATAAAATGCTATAAATTATGCATGCAAGCAGATTGTGCATTTACAAGCAATAAAACTAAAAGACGTGTTTCAATCTATGTTTCATTTTCTAAGAAGATATAACTCGCAAATGCAATGCATAATAATAATAGAATTATTCATTACACATTCATTGTTTGTTCAATTTCAATATCACAACAGAATAATACAAGTTTTATTGCATTTTCGCGAAATATTTGAATTTTTTGCATAACTAATCAATTAAGAAATACTCTCGTCTTCTTAAATCAAAGAATTTTCTCGATATCTTTGATACTTTTCAAAGTAAATATAAAAATTTCCATTTTAATCCGGAATACGACGATTACAATTTTCTGTTTTCCTAAGACATTTTAAAGGCTTTCAAAGGTATTGTTAATGCCAATTTTTCTCCTAACTTGTATAAAACAAGTAATCTAATTAAATAGAAATTACTAAATTCATTTTATCAATGATTAAGTATATTAAATTACTCTGGTTTTTCTATTTATAAAAACATATTCATAAATGCATAACTTTCACCACAAAAACCACACATTTCCCGTATTGCACTTAGTTTGTTATCAAACAGTCGCAGAGTAAGCACAATTTATAAATCGAGTGCAACATTCAATGCATTCGTAATGGATTTACAAGCCGGACGATTTCATTTATGCACGTTTAGCGCTAATGATAAGGTGCGCAACGCACACGTTCAGTTTGCAATTACAATTTGCACATTCATGACTCGTTCCCATTCTCCATAAGGAAAGATGTGCCTTAAGGCGAAGCGTACACGTAACTGTAAACCTAGCCATTCGACTCCGTCTTGAGCGACATTATCTGAGTACAAGCTTTCCACTTCTTGAGCTAAAAGCCGCAATCGAATCTCAATAAATAGCTTGTCGTTCGGTCGCTCGTACAATCATTTGAATAAATCAAGCAATTTTTAATTGACCTATAAATCGCCTCGCATGCAAATTACATACTAAAATTCTTCTTTCTTGCTCGTATACAGTAAATGTCTTTGCATAAATCATAAATTTAATCTGAATATTTGGGCCGCAAGAAAATTGAAAAGGAAATTTTTACTCAGCTTTATTCATCTAAAAAGACATAAATTATCTTCGCGTAACAAAAGCAATTCTGTATTTTGACATTTATAAAAAATAAAAAAATTTAATGTTACTTAAGTATAATAATTTTTACGTATTGTTAAGTTAAGTCATATTAGTAGAATTTCTTGATTAATCATCTCGTTAATATCTCATTAAAGACACAGAAATCCCAAATTAAACCGTAAAACGTACCTAAGTTATTTTTGCTTGTGAAAAAGCGTCTCACGTTTTTTCACCCTATAAATAAACATAAACAAAATCATTGCATTGCATTGTTGTTTTGAATATTTGATAAGCAAAGAAGGAAGTACGAAATGAATGCGAACATCACGAGTAGTTAGTTAATCATTATCTAACAGGGCACACGCACAAACTGTTCGGTGATGATAAGCTGTTTGACATTGAATTGCAGTCAGTCATACAATTGAAATTTAAGTGAATTGTTAAATTACTACAGACTAGGGGGCTTGCTAAATAAACGCCGAAACTTAATCATCATTTTACTTGAAACATTATTTACTACTTAAAATACACACTTAATCAGCAAATAATACTTTGGGTTAGATGAGAAAAAATATCAACTGTTAAATACCAATTATAATTGGTATTACTTAACAGCTAAATGAACAAATGAGACTTTAGTTTATTACTCAACTTACATGATGCATAAGATATTAAGTCAAATGACTTTAATAAAAGTCAATGCCAATTAACCGTCAATTAATACGAATGTGCGCATGACAAACTTATCTCACGATATTTCGTTATCATAATTCTCCATTATCTTAAAAGTACATGACTTTGTTGTTTTTTTATTCCCATAAAATTGCGCAACATAACACGCAATTTAATTAATATGAAAAAATTTAATGATGAATGATGACTTGGAAAGTTATTATCAATCATCGACTCAAAAATTCTTATCAGCAGCCTATTAATTTCTCTAAAAATTGATATCAATCAATGACTTTATGCATTAGTCTTACAAAAAAAGTTTTCAACCCCTTGGAATTGGCGGTGAGAACGCAAAAAGCATCAACTAAAGATTCAACGAATCAAATCCAGAGAGAGCCACCAAGTCTGAAAGTTTTATACTGCCTCGTCGAGCCCACACTTGTTCTTCATACACATATGCCCTTTGTGCGTTGACTGCGGTTTTATTAGTCGTTTGCTTGATTTTCTTCTTCTTGCCTCTTCAGCGCGAATACAGCACTCGCGCTCGATTGGTAGCCATTCGCTTCACTGAAAAACCGGCTTGGAGCAGCAACTTGGACGAAATTCCTCGGCTGCATATTGCCGTGAATAAAGCTCAACTCTTCTACTTTCACAGTACGTAAGTATGATCAAAGTTAAGTAAGAATTTATCCGTATGAAATATATTTTAAAAACTATATAGAAAAACAATAAAAATATTGCAATAAATTACAGATACTTAAATGTAATAAGATGATAACCCACTTGGTACTTAAACTATGAACATTACACATCTATAGGTATAATACTTAGTGATAACAGATTAAAACGAACCCTAAAAGAGTAAAAATTCTGTTTTAACTAATATTAATTAATTAAAAGTAATACGAAAGAATTAATTATTCTTCATGAGAACGACGATATGTTTGATTCCATCTATCGAATGGTGAATCGAAATTGAAGATGTTCAAATTAACATATTGCATTATCTTCGCATTATCTCCCATGGGTTTCATTTGTATACCATTTTTATCCATGCTCTTATCATCCCCATCATCATTTTCCTCCAACGTTATCAAATTCTCTTCGCGGTCATTAAGGAGACGTCCAAAGAACTGCATGAAAACAATCGGGTCCAGGTTTTTCGCCAGGTATACCAGGAATATCCAATCCATATAGTTGCATCGATTGATTATCAGTCGCATATGATGATGATTGAATTTAATATTGAATGAGCTCGCAATTGAAAAGACGATACGATTGAAGAAGGCACTTTGCGAATACAGGCAAAATGTTATCAATCGCCATAAAATACCCAGAATTGTGATAACCAAAAGGGTCATAAACCAGAACCAAATAATGGTATAAGCCTTCTCATTGATAATGTTCAAAGCCATTACACACATGGCATCAATAGCTTGGATTTGTCCCGAAGGACCATACTTGTGAAAAGTACATTTGGTCATCTAAAAATTACCAATTAATAAATTAGTAATTAACGATAAACTTCGATTCCAAATTCAGAATACCTTTGGGAATACCACATCGAAAATGTCCACAGATTGACTTAAACCCTCTTGGAGTAATTTATGACCAAATGTCCAAAATTGTCCCGCAAGGAATGCATCCGTAATGCAGATATTCAAAATTAGATTAGCCAAGTTCAGAAACTCACAAAAGATTAACCAAAAGGTCCACCAATGATTGACAATCATGTGTTCATCAAAATACTTTCGTAACTTGTCAAATTCTTCATTCCTAGGCACACAAAACAAGTAAATAACCTTTAGGAAGAGAAATGTTATCATTCTTACACTTTTTTCTTATCTGGAACGGACAGGGTACCAACCCTCATGGGTGTATCAGTAGCATAAGCTGCATGCTCAAGACCCTGCACCAATTTCTTCATACGTCCACCCTCCTTACCCTTCCAAATCAAATGAGGAATGTAAAACAAGATTGCTTGACCGAAAAGCACAAAGGGCACCCATTGATAATACGCGTGGTGTTTCACTGGCTCATTGGACCCAAGACCCAATGCTCCAACACCTGGATGTGCCACTTCCATCGTATTGATCATTGATGAATTCAGATACTTATACTGCAAACACCTCATTAACAAGTTTTGTTAAACATTAACTTGATCATTGTTGACTGTACCACAGTAAATGTTGACGTGAAGAAACAAAAACGATTCATAATTGCATCGGGTACTCCTTGGTCAGACATGCATTTAATATGTTCACCAATCAATTCCTGAGAGGATACCAAAACGACGAGAAGAAAAAGCATTGACATGGTAATTCGATAATGTAATTTAAAAATGAAATTGTCAATTGTGTAGCTCTTGTATTTGACCTTGATATTGGTCGAGATTACTTTGAAGAAATTCTGCATCTGAAACGGGTACAGCAAATCGAAATAATAAAATTATTGCAGATAAGTAACTTACTTTCAGTAAGCGTCGTGATTAGGAGTCAATAATAATGCGCACACTCCGTACACCTAGAATACACTGCTCAAATCAATTACATAGAACATTATTTAGTCAGCAATCGACAAATGACACTCGGAGATAATAAATTTATCACCCGACTCTTGAGAAGTGCATGCAACAATAAGCGTAAATAATAGAATAAATAAATAAATGGATTACAAAGAAACCATCAATAATTTGATCGTTCAATAGCGAATTCCAACGTGTTATATTTATGCTTTTATTACTTCGTTGGAAGAAGCTGAACCGAAAAATGCATATTGGGCCAAAGTAAACTGGTTCGCTGATCAAAATTCGAATTGATGATTGGACGTCGTTGCAGAGCGGACGCAAAATCGAAGCTGAATAGCTGAAGAACGCAAAAGAAACAAAACTGCGAGTGAAACAAGCACAGCCATTATCATTCGGATAACAAAACGGGTTGCTTCATATGGTTTTATTATTTTATGCCAAGTCATTCCCATGTTTCTCCTTCTTCTTCTTCTTCTTCTTGCCCATTCTTTGAGTCTTTGCTTGGAATTTTTCAACAGCTTTTGCCATCTACTTTAATTTTGCATATGAAAAAGTCTAAATTCTAAATGCATTTGATTGACTTAAGTTAATCTTTCTAAACCAAGTTTAATTATTTTATTACTTCTCACAATCACTTAATATTCAATAATTTCATCAACCTCTCTTTCTTTCTGGATTTGGTAAGAACTTCATTCGCTTTTACAAATTTGTCGACTAATCACATTTTGCATACGTATTTTAAACTCTACATACGTTTGACAGACGTATAAAGTTAATCTTTATAAACTAAGCTTAATTACTTTACGACTTCTGATAGTGCCTCAATTCTCCGGAAATTTCTAGCTAAATTCCCCATTTCATCAGAAATTCTTGCTTCGCACACAATATGAGTCACTTTTATATGACGAGATTAACTTTAGGTTTAAGTCAATTCAATTCTACCTACTTTTACCTGCCATTCTTACATTTCATGTTTGACTTGCCTTTACAATCGTTATAAATACAACAGCAAATTTATTCCTGAGGCGACAAGACGATACTTTAATGTATCACGAGAGCTGTTCCCAAAAATAGCGCAATATAAAAATGTCACTTCGAGGAAAACCACAAAAAAAGCAAATGCGCACGAAGACATTATGCATATTCATGACGTGTGTGTAAAGTCATTGAACAAACACCACACATGTCCTGCTCATGAGCCTGAGTGAACGTAATGCAATGCGTACGTGATGATCGTGAAGAAAATGAATGTATAAATAACGACAAACTTCGAAGGAGTGTCGCTGCTGGTGGTGATGACTGACGATGACTGCGAAAGAAGCTAAGCGACAATAGAAGAAGAACTTGTCATCAAACCGTTAACTTTTTGGTGATGGCCGTTATAATTTTCGATTCTAATAAATAAGTAAAACTTGAACCTTTTGGCCAGAGTTCAATATGAAAATACAAAGTATAAAGTGATAAAGGTAATTTAGATAATCAATAAATCAAATTCCAATTTTCAACTTTCGTTTCGAAATCATTAGTTTCGTTCTCGATGGTTAGCTCAATTAATTGATTGACTATGATTTGAAAATTAAGATTAAAATGTCTTTTTGTGCGTGGCATATTACATTCCGCAGAGGGCGCTATAATGCAAGGGATGCCCCCACTCGATGACGGTGGCAAAACTCAACCAGTTCCCTTCTCCATGCGTGCGCGCGCCTCGCACAATGCAAGCGATACATCGGTAGTAGCTTCTAGCCAGTGAGTTAACAGGCACACGTAGCGTGTACGGAGAGAAATTGAACGGCAAACGAATCGCAACACGACGCTCTCCTCGCCGTGTAGTTTGAACGAAGGAACAAAGTGTATGGTGGTTTCGCTGCGATTGAGCGCAACGCAGCGCAAAGTGCATAACTTAATCATTTCAGTGTTTGGATACGCGGGGTGAGAGATCACTGGTGAAGCGTGCTTCATTCTCCCGTTTTTGAATTGCTCTGGCTCTTGGTCGGGTTGCATAGAAGAACAAGAACAACAACGCCGTCACCATGTTTGATGTATTCGGCTCGGTGAAGGGCCTGCTGAAGATCGACTCGGTATGCATCGACAACAATGTCTTTCGGTTGCATTACAAAGCGACGGTGATCATCCTCATCGCCTTCTCGCTGCTCGTCACGAGTCGCCAGTACATTGGAGATCCCATTGATTGCATTGTGGATGAGATCCCTTTGAATGTGATGGACACGTACTGCTGGATCTACTCGACGTTCACGATTCCCAATCGTTTAACGGGACGCATTGGCGTGGATCAATTGAGACCTGGCGTCTCGTCGCATGTCGACGGACAGGATGACAAAAAGTATCACAAGTACTATCAGTGGGTATGCTTTGCGCTCTTCTTCCAGGCGATGCTGTTTTACATTCCACGCTACCTGTGGAAGACGTGGGAGGGCGGGCGTATCAAGATGCTGGTGCTTGAATTGAACTGCCCCATTGTTAACGAGGAGAACAAAAAAGAGCGAAAGAAGTTGCTGGTTGACTACTTCAAGTCCAATTTACGTCTGCAGAACTTCTACGCGTATCGATTCTTTATCTGTGAAGTACTCAACTTTATCAACGTGGTTGGGCAGATCTTCTTCATGGATTACTTCCTGGACGGCGAATTCAGCACGTATGGCAGTGATGTGTTAAAGTATACTGAAATGGAACCGGAGGAGCGCACCGATCCCATGGCGCGTGTGTTTCCAAAGCTCACCAAGTGTACATTCCACAAGTACGGTCCATCTGGTTCGATTCAGAAGTTCGATGGGCTCTGTGTCTTGCCGCTGAACATCGTCAACGAGAAGATCTACGTCTTCCTCTGGTTCTGGTTCATCATTCTGAGTGTGCTCTCTGGCATCTCACTCATCTATCGCGTCGCCGTCATCATGGGTCCACGGATGCGCGTCTATCTGCTACGTGCGCGCTCCCGCCTTGCGCCGCAAGACCAGATAGAATCAATCGCGAACAAGTGCTTCATCGGCGACTGGTTCGTCTTGTACCAGCTGGGCAAGAACATCGATCCGCTCATCTACAAGGAGGTCATCGCCGATCTCGCGGAGCGGCTCAACGGCAAAGAGGTCGTCTAGGTGGATTGCGCGTGCGCGCGCTCCCCGAACATAGGCAGCCAGTCGAACAAGCACGTGCGCTGCACATCAACACACCACCATCATCATCAACAATAACAAACAAGCGCCAACAAAGCAAAAGCGAAGAAACATGCAATGCCATATGATATATTTAATATTCTCTAGATACATTTGGACGATATCAAACGTGTACGCTTTTAAACAAAGAGAGTGCCTCTTGTCAAGTGAAACACATGCGTCATCAATATTTTATACCTGCGACTAAGACTTGTTCTTCATCATCACCAACGAAAAAGAACAAGATGACGAAAGCGACACGTAAAACATTTGAATACAAGACACGAAAACAGACAAATAATTAGCCATTCCATGAAACGCATTTCTACGATTTTACTACATATTATATTAGGGACCAATTTCAATTATTTCTATTTGTAATATGCTAACAAATATTTCTGTGATGCTAATAATCGAGCGAAACACGACGATGCGATGCGCACACATGAGAGACTGCTTCTGATAAGGATAATATAACAAGACGACAACTTCCATATATTTTAATCGAACGATAACGATGAAATTAAATGCAGAAATATTTTCCAACGACAAAGGAAGAGGAGGAGGTGTATGAGAATTCGATAATGAGCGAAATCGAAATGAATGAAATGAACACTGACAAACGAGAAAATTCATTAAGCAATTTACAATTACTAAGGGATGTTAAACAAAGTGTTGAGGCACAGCAGCTAGTTATGCAGACACAAGGACTGTGATTCGCGTTTATATTATATAATATAGAAATGATATTAATAATAATATTTAGGTTAGAATTTCAATTTTATTTTAGCAGTTCTTTTATTTTATTTTCTCTTTGTTTAATTAATTTTATTTTATCATATTTTTATTGCAAGCAATAGTTTCATACTACTCTATTATGATTCAAGTTTGCTACTCGCTTTTTTTTTTGATAGTAGAAGATGAAAACAACAAAAACAATTCGTTATTTATTGTAATTAAGCATATAATACGAAAAAAGAGGACAGCCAGGGTTGTTTTATAGTTGATCAACTATAAATGATATAACCTTAAACATTTGAATATCATAATTACTATTATAATAATAACAATATGCTCAAAATCATTCCAAAATATTTGCAAATTTTACAATGTTTTTGTACAAGGTTTTTATAGAATACTAAACTAAAGTTTTTTCAGACGCATTTACAATATATGTAAATTGTTATAATGTACACGTTAAATAGTGTAAAAAAACTGCCATTTCATAATAATACTAGTTTTTTTGGCTAATTTTTTTCTTCTTTGTTTTGTTTTACTTTTCCATTAATCAACGAGGCTCAATCGCACACTTGCGCACAAATTTAAAATCTGAAATGATTGTCAACAAAGTAAAGTACAAAGTGACGATAACGAATGGTTGTTGCATTACGAATTCGTTTTGTTTTTCAATTACGTATAGAAATCGAAAAATTACATTCACATTCGCAAATTGAGATAAAGGGAGTGAGAGATTTGGCCTCATTTATCATGATCTCTCCTTATCTCATTACTCTTATTACTTTTACTCTTTTTCTAATTCATCAATTAATGGTTGATATGATATTAGATTCGTAAGTGTTTTATTCTCGTTTAACAGATAACTGATGAGAATACATGCGCAAGAAGAGATAAACAAACAAACATCCCTCTATGAATATAATGCTAAAAGTAATAATAATATTGATAAATATCTAATAATGTATGTGATGAAAATTTTTAGTAATTTAGTTAGATTATATAATTTTCTCTTTATCGGTAGAATATTAATTATTTCATTAAGTAGAAAGATACAAATGCAAATTTTTGAAAAAGTTCCATACAGTTTTCCAATATTCATTAATTAATCGTAATTAAACCATGTTCGTTGATTTGGGAGAAAAGAAGGAAAGAAGGAGAAACATTTAATATTGCGTCAAAACAAAAAAGTAATGTGTTCATTGATTAATTATCTACTAATGTGTATCTATAAATTAGGATTATAAATGTTAAATAATTGTAAATCAATCAATTATATCTCGCCACCAGACGACACTCGCCGGTTTTGTTTTCTTGTTATCACTCGTAATTAGCGCACCGCATTGCTAGATATTATTGTGCGAGAGTTTTCATGATAAACTGATAAAGTTTAATAATAAGAATAATATGTGGAAAACGCAAACCGAATGTGCCTTCTATTTCTATATACTTTGTATGGAATTTTATATTCAGATGTAAGAATAAAATAATATGATCTAAATATTTATATGTATTATCTATGTGTGTGACACACTTTTACATTACGCGTTTTTCTTTAAGGCGTCTTTGTTACACCAACGAACAACTTTCAACACTCTCGTCGTCACCTTGCTTAAAGTATTAAATTAAACTGCTTAAAACTTATCAACAAATACATGTATTGTTTACAATTTCATATCAAGCTTCTATATGATAAGTATTTTTATGTTATATATTAAATTAACACACGGCTTTAAAACGTTGCAAATAAAAGGGGTAATGGGAGTCACCTAAGCTAGATGTCAAATAACAGTTTATTTTCAAAGAAAATCTTTCTGGAAACTATTTATAACCAGAGTTTATTTATCTATCTATGAATTGAGATCACTTTTAATAATTTTGGTAATCAACTTTGGGCGCAAATCTAATTTTAAAAAACATTTTGACTCTATCATAAACGCGTGGCGACAGCATTCACTTAAACTTCAGGAAATTCTGAATTGAACGTTTTTATTCCAAGGAATCAGATGCTTTGCATACGATTAACAATAATTTCATTCTATTTCTCATTGCAATCGTGGCATAAACTTACATAATAGCACAATCGTATTAAATAAATGCGCATGCAGTAGAAATGCTAATGAAATAACGCCATGACGTTAGCAAAACTCATCAACTGTTGCTAATAACTTGACTAATCATCTTTACTATGATTTAGAAACAAATATAGGAATTAGACGCGAACAAATTCTCTTCTCAGCTATACAAAGAGGTTAATTAAATTAACTTTAAATGACTTTTTATTTCAAAAGTAAAATCTAGGTGAAATTATTCTAAATTACTTGTAATTTATTATTAGTGGTATCGGGATAATTAGAGTACATACTAAGTAAGATTTGTACTTGTTTTAATTATTTTCAGATTTTTTTTACCTTATCTGACATTATTCAAGATTAACTTAAGTATAAAGGAGTTAGTTAAACAATAAAATATCACGTATAATTTGCACAAACGTGACAATAACGTTAATTAGCTAACGCGTTTTACTTCATTATACATCTCACCAACTTAGTCGCAGAAATACTTATTTCCTCGAATAATGCGTGAAGAAATGAAATTTATGAAAGGCGCGCTTGTAAATCTCCGAAGACAGAGTGTCTTCTCATCTTCTCGTTAATATCTCAGAGAGCATTTGCGTGCTTCATTATCGTTGCAATAATTAAAGTCGTTTATGCGTTGCGCGAATGCACGACTGCCTTTGCGGTTCATATGTAGGTACCACCTATACGACTTAAGTAACATGCGGTTTAATTGCTTTTGTGAAAATGCTGCCGCTTTTTACGACTACCCTAATAAAACAAAACAAATTATGTACGTTGAGCGTTGTGTTCCACACGTCTTGCTTACAAACAAGCGGTGCATACTGGAATTTGCTAGAATATTATTATTAATTGTAATAAAATATTAATTTACCAATTAATTGCGTATAATTTAGATTCGAATTACGTAAAAGAATGTTTAAAATACGTGAAACTTTTAAGTAAGAATAAAATATATGAAGAAGACACACCATGACTAATCTGAATAAAAGAATCCACGTTGCAATTAGTTGTTTTGCAAATGTTTTATGCGAAATTGTAAAAATTAACTTAACATGGAAATGTAATGCTTCGTCGACATAGAAAACACGTTTGCAATGAAAGACGACAGAATATATTTCAGCACGTTTGCCATTTCAGCAACCATCCTATAAGTTTCGTTCTCAAGCCTTGCATTTGTCTTTGGCAAAGGTAGAAATTCAGTTTCACACAGTGATTTCTAAATTGAAGGGCGGTACAATCTCCAATCAATACCAATCTCCCGAAACGCTGAAAGCAAATATTCAAATTCCAACTAATCAACAGGAATTTTGTATGAAGAATCCCGAAATAAAATAATTTGCTAAAAAGGGAGATTAGACCAAAATGTTTAGGAACCACTGGTCGAATGTTTCGTTCGCATAGCGTTCCTCTGAGTCTCGAGATGGTCGCGGGTTCATGGTCAACAGGCGACCATACGAGAACCGCATATGATTATTCCATGAGGCAAAAATTGAAATCAACTTAAGTAGACATCTTTATTCGCAAATTGATCAGAAATTTCACGAAAAATGATTATACTCTAAAACACCAATGACTAACGTTACTTCAATCAAGAATTAAACGTTGGATTTTTTTATTCATAGCAGCAAACATTTCATTGTGATGAATATCACGACATTCCATGAATTACACCGGAAATATTCGAATGCCAGGTGAGTTTCATTCACCTGCAACTTTTAATTCACATTGCAACAATTTAAATCCGCCAAACATTACCTAATTTAATTCAATTATCTACAATGAATACTTCGTTTAATACGCGCAATTGTATAATCACTTATTTTATCAGTACATGCATGAATTGCAATTGATTATCTTATTTATTTATTGAATGCATCAATAGGAAAAACTCATGTGATTCATTACGTACTAAGTAACTTTCCTCATGTGTCTGTTTTTTAAAAATCAATATCAGAGATCAATCAATACAATGATTATTTTAAAAACAAACAGATGGTAATTAAATACTGACGTATGTATTTTTATGAAACAATTGTTAGTTTTAGTATTCATTACATTCAGCCACGTTTTGTTCTTGCTTTAATAACAGAACGATGGCGCCTGAATTGAATTTGCAATTATTCATGATTGTTGTTGTTGTTTGCATTGAAACAAAAGGGAATTGTTTACCTATATCTATTTCTCGTCTAGCCTCTACTCTTAATTATCTAATTATAATAAATGATTTAAAAGTAGCTTATCAATAGCCTATAATCACTAGAACTATTCACAAGTGGTTTTTTTATGAATAGCTTACACGTTTTATCAATTTAATAATCATTAATTTATTTGACTTTGATTTCATAAAGACAATGACAGAAGGTAGGTAGAGTTTCAAGCTTTTCAGCTTGAGCGATTGCCACTTAGTCAACTACCTGACAGTTGGCGTGTACTGTCTAAGAATAACTAATTAGTGCTTGAACATAACATAACGTGGGTCGAATGAAAGAAGAAATATTTCAGTTTAATTTGTTTAAAACAAACTTTAGAAAGTTGATTCGCATTGAAATTTGAAGTTTCAGTGATTTCAGATTTCATTGAACAATAATTAATTAATTTCTAATTTTTCAAACGCAAATTTGTAATCTTGCTATAAAATCTAGAAAATCACTAAGTACAGTACATAATTAAAATATCGCTTGACAATAATATCACCGGAAAGTATTTATAAATAATATTAAAATAAATATTCTATTGTGACATTTTTTTGTCACCTGCGTACTCAATTCCTATCCAAACAGGTAACACACTTGTATGTATTTCTCTGAAAGCTTTCGCATACCATCTGCCAACATTTTCTCATCGTCTCAAAAGATTTCACAAATTGTTCTCGTTACTTTATACCCATTTATATCAATTCGAAATTATGAATCATGCCCAACATTCAAGCGAACGTGTTAATACCTGCTGGAAATGAGACATTAGCAACAGTCTAATGTCTGGCAGTCATTGAGATGGTGTGATTAGAGAACCCTTATGCTCATCGCCCTAAAGGAAAATCTCATGTTGGCTTTAGAAAGGTATCACCATGTGTTTCTAAGCATAAAAACGATGACTGCTTCCCTGACTCTGACTCTGACTGGTGATTAAATCATTTGATTTTAAACGTTCCTTCCAAGAATTAAACTCGCTGCATACAGTATGTAAACCGCACAAAATCCACCTTTTCGTAGATTATTAAATCAACTTTACAAACCACATTGTATAACATGAGAAAAGTTGGGGTGAAATTGATGCACATGTAACCACCATATGCTGCATTTTACTTCTTGTTTTACGCATTAATTTCGTCCAGCTTCAAATTTGTTGCAACTTGCAGCATGTGTTTAATAACAAATAAGAAGACGTTTTGTCCTGCTTTGTTTGAACACTCATTGTGCATACATTGCTAACGCTTTGTTCTCAATGTATGCATATCAACGAAGACAAAGAACAAGAATTCCATGCGTAGACATTGTGAGAACATCTCCAAGTTCTCACAGGTTAAATCAAAAGACGTGTCTGTCTCATCAAGCATCTTTCTGTACGTAATTCATTTTATTCCTCACTTTTCTAATAGACAATAAACACTTTTGTTTAAGGACATTTAAACGAAACTTTTGTTGTATGTATTTTGTTGTAGTTGCAAGTAAATGTAAGGAATGTTTAAGCAGATGCCATCGACCGTGGTTGTTGCAATGCAATGCGACGAAATCACAAGAGCCAACCGGCCAGTGACCACCCACTTGATTTACCGTGTTACTCCTTCGTCCATCGCGTCTCTTGCATGGCGATTGCTTCCACTGCAGCGAAACCAGCCAGGCAGCTAACGTTCTTGTATCATTGGTATGCAGCACTGCCTGTCGCATTCATAAAGCAAGCAGCTTTGCTTTGCGTTGTTGTTCGACTTTATTTATGCTTCAAGATATTCATACATGCATGTACAGTCCCAGGTATGCAACAGGTACACGAAGCTGTTGCCTGCCTGCCGACAGTATTGTCACAATGAAAAAACGATCCTCTTCTGGACCGAAATGCTTGTTTTCGATTTTGTTATCAGGATATTGAATACATCCTTTGAAAACTTTTAAATGTCTATTTCTGCACATGCGCATTTTTATGCTCGACGCGTCCTCTTGCGTGGAACACTTCGGACGCATAACCTGACATAGACTAATTGCAAGTGCCTAATAACTGTGTGTTTATTTTTGTGATCAACATTAGTGTGCAAATATTGTAATATAAATAATTGTGTTCGGTGTGTATCTTGACATTCAATAGAATGCTTTACGCGTAAGTATTGTTGACATAACGGTGTAAATGATTATTTATGCAATTAGAAACTTGTGTGTTGACCTGCATGGACAAAGTATGCTAATGGCGTTTAATTGCTTGTTGTTACAGGTGGTGTAAAACGACGCATCAGCATCATCATCATTCGCATCAATGTTGCTCAAAGTGTGCAATGTTGAGCTGCAGCAGCTAGATGCTATGCTTGCGCTTTGCGGTTGGAAACGATGCACGATACCCAAAGGCGGTTCTCAAGATGCTTTATGCACGCGTGAGGATGATGCTGGAGCCGCTTCGCGATAATGCAGCATGCGCCACGTTCGGAGAGAAAATGCATAAGGTATGCATGGTGTGAATGGTGAACAAAAGCAAACGAACTGAAGGCAGAGAGGCATCATCGAGAGCATTCAAAGTGCAGCTCGTATAATGCGATACCAATGCCGCCCGCCGCATGCAAGCCAAGTCCAGAAGGTGGAAAAACCGGAATCATCGCTTCTTTCGGTCGCCGAGCATCGCGTTGTTCCACATACGCGACTTATCGCATGTAACTGGATATCATAAGGTAGGCGCTAACTAATTCTCTCTCAATAAACCGCTCTGCGCTTTGCGTTTCGACCACGTCATGTTAGGAATGTCGCCGCGATCCGTTTATGAATTATTTACAAACGTCGTGTATTCAAGTACTCATCGCCAAGCGTAAATAACCGTCAGCGCATAGTTTAATGAAGTAATTAAATCTATTTTTCCATTAGTATAAAAAAATATAGCCAGCTGTTAGGCCACCTGTGGGTATACTAGCTAACTTTATCAAACTAGTAGGTTTCTCTCGCTACTTTATATCGGCCGCATAAGATGGCGCTAGCAAGCAAGTCGCTGATCAATTTTTGCAATTTGCCTTTTAAAGCATAATTTGCGATCTTTACGATATTGCACGAAGGTGCAAAACCCGCCTTGCCGGCCCCCGCAGCCCGCTTGATATTTTAATGCGAAACTTAAAGATTTTTCGCTTAAATTTTTTTTTGCTCGTAGCGACCGCAAAGTCTGCAACTCGCCGTATAAAATTCTCAGCGTATCGCAAAATATAAATACGAAAAATATTTATTTACATTAAATTCGTCCGCGTTAACGTCATGATTAAACAAACCAATGAAAAAAAATCGCACGCATTATTTCTTAACCGATAACTGACATGGAAACGCGTTGTTTACGTATGCGTTAAGTAATATTTATATTAATTCAAATGACATTGGGTTCGTTGATGACGATGACCATTTTCAATTATTTTTTATACGTTGCGTGGCTGTGTAATGCGCATTAAAAGTGTGTGAATTCATCTCGTTCAACTTTTGAAAAATACGAATTATTATTATTATGTATGGAAGCCAACATACGATGATGATAATATTATATTACCACACTCGTTCGCTCGTTTGTTTTTAATTAGACGCATTAGGCATACTTTAGACGTGCATGCAGTCAATTTTACGATGAGATAATTCACTGCGCATCGACAATGTCATTCAATGAGTGCGTGCATTGTACATGCATATTTTCTTTCTTTACCCGCGTTTTGATGAGTTATTCTTATTATGCTAGATATCATTTAAAGCGGTTCTTTTCGGTTATAACGACGAATTTGACGAGAAAGTGACTCGCAATAAGAAAAACGAACAAATTATATCATTCGAGCAGTTATTTTCGGTTATAAGGACGAATTACAAATTCAACGTATAATATTTTATCATTTTCCTTTTAATATAATAGTATTAATTATACAGTTTAATCGGGTATAGTGACTGAATCATTATTGATTCACAATTAATTAGTATTTTTATTCGTTCTTACGCGAATATT
Organism: Aleochara curtula; assembly: GCA_963978815.1. Lineage (NCBI taxonomy): Eukaryota > Metazoa > Arthropoda > Insecta > Coleoptera > Staphylinidae > Aleochara > Aleochara curtula. Next base: position 7,312,752 of record OZ022221.1, on the reverse strand, counting down.
GTTCTTCGGAAATGTCGTGAAAAAAGAAGAATTTCGTAGAGCATATTAGAACAATCACCTAGTAACAAATTTCGGATTATGACAAATCTTAATTCGCATGAGTTGGTTTGATTTCTCACGATCAAGAGAAAAACAAATGTTTCTGGCTATTTTATCGGGAATATGAGGATAGGATACAAATTATCTAATTACTAGTAATGACTTTCGTTTATAACGACGAAGAATCGTAGATTGTGATAAAAATTTGTTTATTTAGTAAGTGGTTTTGCTGAATGTGTGGTCGATTTGAATCATTTGAACTTGACACTTGTTGAGTACGAACCGCCGCCAGCGTATTGGGTGAGTGGCATTGCCGCCGCTCGAGGGGAATCTCACTGAGTAAGTTTGTGCGTTTCGAATGCGATGCTCATGCTCATTGCTGTAGCGTCGAAACGGAAGGCATATTCGTGCAATGAACTTGATGAGCGGCTGCTGCATGCATGCAACCAAGCAACTCTCTCGGCCCGCCTAACGTTGCGTCGCTCACGCGGCATGCATTTACAACATTATAAAACTGAGTAATATTCAATTCATTCCGTGATTCGTTTTTATTGGTGCGAGATTATTCGAGACGCGCAGCGTCAACGTCCAACGCACTCTTGCAATGCATGCACTTGCAACGCGCGCACAAGATGCCACTTGCTATTTTGTTTAGTGTTAATGCGCATTTAATACGTGTGCAACTTTTTTCTCGCTTTTAATTAACTTGTTAATGACTTTAATCTTTTTCTTGAGATGTGCAAGCATAGAAATTGCATACATATAAAATTGAGCAACTAATGGCAGAATAAACACAATTAGTGTTTTTGCGTAGAAAAGTAATTTTTCGATAGGTTGCAATAAATTAATATGCGTTATTAGGTGATAGTTTCGGGGCATTAATAATAAAATATTTATTGTTTTTGTTTAAGCCGTAAAAAAAATCGATGTTGAAAAATGAATTCGAGTGAATTAAATTGTCCTTGTTTAAAATATAGTACGCGCTGCAAAACTTTCACGAGTAGAATTTGTGGAAATTGTCATTTCGCAATGGAAAATTTCCAAGGAATAATTTTAAAATTGTGGTCGAAGTATCACGCAAATCGATAAAGTTACTTCTTGGCTGTCATAGTTCTTACAAGACGAAATGGGGAAAAAAGGAAAATGTTTGATGGAAAAATACATAACAACTTTTATGTTTTCCAATACTTTTCTAGAATTTTCCACGGTATTGAATATTTTTTAAATACTTTGATTTCAAAAACATGAATATTCGATTAAATGCAAAGTTTAAATTAGAAATCATTCATTAAAGTTTAGGTATATCAAAAACATTTTTGATGGCATTCGAATGAGAGGAAAAATTACTTGCTTTAGGTAATTACATTAATAATTTTTCGAAATTGAATGAATTTTATAAAATTAGTATGATTAATTATCTGAAACATAAAGAAATTGCGTGTTATAATTTTTACCACCAGAAAATGAACATTTTCTAGTATTTTATAATTTTGTTTATAATTTCTGATTAACATACAATTTTTGAAAAAGTGTGGAAAATCTACAACTCGAAACAAAATTAGACGTTTGAAACAATTTTCGGATATTCATTATTGTTATTACTTAATCTAATCATTAATAATATGAATTAAGTGCCATAAAAAGTAAAAAAAATTCTATGAATTGTGTATTCTCGGTGATAGGAATAAAAATGAAAGAGCTGTGTGAATGCTTGGGAAAATTCGAAAGGTCCCTCTCATTAGTTACGGTAGGCAGCTAGTGCACTGGCGGCTGTCGATGACGTTGATGTTTTGGGCGCGAGCGTGCGCGTTATTCTTGGGCTGCGGCCGCGGCGTCGTTGTAAAAAAATAATAAAAAGATGCCTTCCACACAAAAATCCATAATTCTATATAAAAAAGACTTAATTAATATCTCTGACCCGGCCGCGAGCCTCCCGTCGCGTCTGTGCTCGCGCGTCTTATGCGGGCTTGGCTGTGCTCGGTTGGCTGGGGGCCGCGCCGCCGATGCCGATGCCGATGCCGATCCTGCTTTATTACGACACTCACACCACGTCTCTATCTCTCCATGTGTACGTGTGCCGTAACGCCGTCGCTCATTTCTTGGTACATAAAATAAATTTAACAAAAATTACATTTTTGAGTTTACTCTTTTTGTTATAAAACGCACGCACACATTCGCGCTCAAAGCGTGCGCGCACGAATCGAAAAGTTAGTGTTGAACTCGCGCGCGCGAGTGAAGGAGCGCACGAAAGATGCGAATAGAAAATGTAATAAACGCGCAACCAGCAGCAGCAGCGGCAGCGGCAGCGGCAGCGGCAGCGGCGGCATTTACTCAACGTGTATGTGTGTTGAAACATTACGATGGCGTTTCATGCGTTTTTCCACGGTTTTCTCTCTTCTTCTGCGTCTTCTTTTACACTTTGTTGGCCGCTCGCACTTTACGTGCCGTATACATGTATATAGTTTTTTTTTATATTTATGTATAATAATAAAAAAGCGAACGTCGATCGAATGCCCCGTTATTACAGCTTCGCCAATCGAGTGCGTTTAGACGTTGCGCGCGAGCGGGGAGGCGGCAAAAAACGACAGCGCGTCTCGGCGAATAAAAATGAAATTCATTTTCCAACATTAAATTTCATCGCCTTCGCCTTGATGCATACGTGTGTTTGAAATGCATTCGTAGTTGGCATTTTTAGAAATGAATAATTACATTGCGGGGCGAGTTGATTTCTTTGGACTTTATTTGAGGGGTGGCGAGGGGATGATGTTTACTTTCCGGAGTCCGAACGTCCGAGAGACGAGAGACGAGAGACGCGACGATAGCGAAAAAGTATGCGACATCAAAGGGAGGCGCGGGCGGCGTGCGACGTGCGGCGCGGATGACGGCAAAGGGGGCGGTGCACATTCTGAAAAATCCACACTTCTTTCCGAAGATTTTTATACGACATTTTTTTAAGACGGCACGGGTATTGATTCGCCTTAAAGGCTCGGCCCCGGCGAATATTACGGCCGGCGCGCAGGAGAGCGCTTCGTGCATATAACTCTCAGCGTCGGCGGCGGCAGCGGCGGTGGCGGTGGCGGTGAACGTGAGCGCGCCGCGCCAGCGAAAGATATAGATGGTTTATAGGGGGTTTCGGCGCGACTTCTATTGGCTCACTGACTCGTAAAAAAATAGAATGGAACGACCGAAAGAGAAAAGGGCCGCGCGTCGCGACGCTTGTTGTTGGCGGTGTATGCCAACTTTTGCAGCTTGGTTTGCTCGCCGTCCCCCCCCGAGAGCAACAATTTTTATGTATTGCATTACGACGCTCGTCTCACCGCCGCCCGCCGCACCGCCGCTGGGTGGCAAATTGGATCGTTCAGCGAGCATTGCAGATAGCTGATAACTCTTTGAGATTTCTTTTCGTCCATCCCCTAATCAACAGTGCGATCTGTACATACACATGTACGAATTGATTCGATGCACACGCGCGCGCGCGCGAATAGCAAGTTTTTCGAGAATTTTTATGTTTTAGAACGCGGCGCGCGGCACGGTTATTAGTATGAAATAGGAGGGGAAAAATGATGTTCAATATTCTTGCATGATAACCTTCCCTACTACTTGGTGAAAACTTTAATATTTCTTGAACCAATCCACTGCCTGCGTATAATAGGTATTGTGATACGAGAAAAAAAAAGTTTTCAACTTTTTTGATGTTTTCTTGGCGTAACAAGAAAGCAAGCGTTCGTTCTTTTACTTGGTGGTCGTCTTCAGGTACGGTAAAAAAGATGGAATGTTTAATTTGATTCATCGGAAAATATTTCGTCGCGAGAGAGAAGTTTTTTTAAAAATGTAGAAATGAGCAGCTCAGGTATAATCGCGCGCTGTTTGCGTCCCCCTCGGGTGCAGGGTGAAAACGAAACGAGCATTACGCGGCGACTTGGTTTTATGATTTTTTTGGACACGGCTGCCGCCGCTGCCGCCGCCGCCTGCGCGTACAAAATTTTTGATAGAAAGGCAAAAAACCTGTTCGCCGCTCGGTTTTTTTATTGGGCGCGCGCGCGAGCTCCTTCGTCGCGTCTGGCGGCCGTCGCTCATTCGTTACCGTCGTGCGCCGCCAGCAGAAGCATCGCGACGACGTCGTAGCCGCCACCGCCGCCGCCGTCGAACGGTACAGCAGTGTGTAAGGTGGTCGCGCACCGTCAGTGGCCGGCCAAGTACGCGGAAAGTATGTTATAATAACAAGCGGGCCGCTGCTGCGCGCGTTTCAAGAAAAACAACGCCGACGACGAAGGCGAGAGAGCACACAGGGAGGTGGCGGCGAAGGAGGAGGAGGAGGAGTGGAGGCAATGAAGTAAAAATGCAAAAAGAAGACATTTTCCAAATGACTGAACAGCGGGCGGCAAAAAACGCGTCTCGTGTTTGATCGGCTACACCGCTTTTTTCGAAAAGTTGCGCACGCCTGCCACCAGTCTCTCGCTGGACAACGTCGTCGAGTGCTGCTGCTGCTGCTGCTACTGCTGTGATATGCCCGCATGTTTATCAAAGTCGCGCTCGCGCTGAAAGTTTCGAATTGTGCGTGTACCGGCCGCAAGCGAGGCGCGCAGTGGAGCAGAGGTCGGCCGAGAGGAGCAACAGCACGCCGTTAAGGCAGTCGCAAGTAAGTCGTCGACGTCGTCGTCAACGGTTGATGGTGCGCTAAACGAAAACGTGCGAAACGATAAGCAAATATCGCGTACTAAGCGGTACGGTGCGCGCGAACGCGACTGTTTTGTTGTTGCTTTGCGAAATTCGACTCTGCATTCATTCATTCACACACACGCATTCAATGTTGAGGTTGCTGTTTTGAGTGCGCGCCCCTCTCGTATGCAGCGGCAACGCACACATGCGGTGACGGCGACGAGAGCAAAAAGGAGAACTTGGAAAACAAAACGTATGTGCGCGTTGCCTGTCATCGTCGTCGTTCTCCTCGTCGCATAAAAAAATCAAATCGAGAGCGGCGCGGGAACGCCACTAGTGCCGTGCCGCACACGCCGCAGCGCACATGCATTCTGATTATGTTTTATTATTTCATTTATTATACGCGTTAATTTCGTAGCAACAAAACAATACGATAACTCTGCGCCGTGAATTCAACGACGTGCAGTGCCCATGCCAAGAGAGTGTTGTGTGTGTGTGTGTGTGCATGCATACGCGAGAGAGGTTAATTAATTAGTAAATTAACCACTTTATTGCAAGACAGCAATGTTGAACACTTTTGTGACCAATTGGACACTCGGCGTGGACGCATTCCGAATGGTAACAACAACCTATGTGTGCCCGTAACAACTGCGTCGTCGAAATTCCGAATTATTATCGAAAAACGTTTTTATTATTTTGCAAAACAGCAACAGCGCCTAGTGTTGCAATAACATTTTACGTGTTTTCTATTTCGTTTCGTCTCCTCGACGGGAACAACAAAAAAACAAGGCAAAACAGCAGCAACAACCGAGTGCGAAAAGCATGAGTATGCGGCATAAGCAAACAGTAACAAACCAATGTGTAATATATTATTATACGTCTCGCGGGAAGAAGGACGTACTCACAAAAAATAAATTCGAGTATTGATTATTTTATATATTCTTATAATATATATATATATATATACGTGTATAAAATATATATCCATACATACAGAGCAGCATTTTCATGCCACATATTTAATAGAGCAAACTCGGTGCTTTTAAAAAACACACGCGCAACGAGTCGCGCGCGCGCGCGGCGCGGGGCTACCAATACAAGTGAGTCATGCGTTCGTTTTTATTAGAATTAAAAGGCATTCGGTAATAAGGCAAGAACAAATTTCGAATAAACTGCATGGCGTCGACGTTGGTGCCATATACTCGAAGGAGGTATTGTAAATCAAGTTTGGTTTAACGTGGTCGTCTTGTTTGCTGATTGCAGTGAAAATGTTGCCGCAACAGTACTGTCTCCGATGGAGATATCATCACTCGAATCTGCAGTCGATGTTCACACAACTGTTGGACCGAGAGGCCTTCTGCGACGTGACTTTAGCCTGCGAGGGACGCACGATCAAGGCGCACAAGATCGTGCTGTCCGCATGCAGTTCGTTCTTCGACAGCATTCTCTCCGAGTACGAGGAGAAGGATCCGATACTGATCATGAAGGACGTGAAATACTGCGATATCAAGTGCATCGTCGAGTTTATGTATAAAGGAGAGATTAATGTTGAACATGTAAGTTTTAAGGTTATATCTGCTATGTGTTGATGTTGTTGTTATTGTTTGCTTGTTTATATATTATGCCGTGTGCTGTTGACTGATTTCGGTACGTGTTTCAGTGTCATTTGGCAACATTATTAAAGACTGCAGAAGAATTGAAAATCAAAGGCTTAGCTGAAGTGTCTTGGAAGGATGAGGACGGTGAGCACAGTAGTAGCCATAGTGCTAATTGTGAGACGAGCAACGGCAGCAGCACGAACAATCTATCGGTGCATGCCGCCCTCCAGAATGTCTCCACCGTCATGGACGATGTGCCTAACAAAGAGGTGAAGCCGTCGCCGCTCGACGCGAATAAACGGAAGCGTGGCCGGCCGCCCATAGACGATTACGATTATACGCAGGCGGCGAAATTGGTGCACACCAGACTGACCTCAGATGACTATTCAAATGATGCACCATCACCTGAGAATCATTCCGCATGGCTTGATGATGGAGTGAATTGTGATACTGATGCTGGTGATGTTGTTCCTCAATTGAAAGTAAAGCCTGACTTCAAAATCAAAATGGAATATGTAAGTTGAGGCAGCAGCACAGCCTGCGTTGTTATTGACTGGCTGGCGTTATGTTTGACGTGCGATAAGCAAACCGATGATCACATTTCAAAAAAATATCGTAAAGTTAATAGTAATTGGAGCTACGAAGTGTACGTTTACACTTTGTCGCCTTATTTCAGAGAGCTTTTTCATTCGGCATACACGCTTCATATTCTATTGATTTTCGTCGTAGTTTACGAGCAAATTATGTGCGCGAGTTATGGAAAAGACGAAGAAAAAAACGCGGGCATTAAGAAAATGAAATGGTAAATTAATTATCATTTCAATTTCGTATTACCTTGCTTGCTTGCTGCGTTCCACGCCAAAAACGCGTAATTCGTTTGCCATGCCATTCTAAGCGAACACGAGCGGTTTTAAAATGACGAGAGAGAGAAAAAACTAATATATTTTCATATAAATTTTATGATGACCTTATCTTTCACTCGCGTCGCGCGTCTCTGTCTCATTTACTTATGAAAAACGCGCTACCGAGAAATTTTGTGTTATTGATTAATTTTTTTTAGTTCGGTGTGCGGTTCAAGGTTATTTACGACTTTGAAATCGACCAAAATTTCTAAGCTATTACGATGATTATTTAATTGTTGCGCGCACATTGGTATTGTTTTTATTTGCTCGTGGAGAGAATTCTGTTTATCATGCGCTGCGTTCAGCTATGACTAATTTTGAAACACAACATTGTTTGCTCTTTATTCATCGGCTAATCGATTTTTCAACGTCTTTTGTTTATTATAATATTGATCAAAACATAATTGATTTTAAAAAACATGTTCGTCACTTGCAGCAATCTCACGATGAGTCGGATGGCAACGAGCAAAGTGATGTGCCGCAGCATCGTAATGATATTGTTCATCCTGCCAAACATTATCAAGGCGGTATGTCTGCGACGACCATGAATAACTCTCTGGCGAAGGCGTCATGCTCGACGGCGGGCATCAATTCTGGCAATAGCCAACAACAGCAGCAGCAGTCGAGCACCACGACGTCGTCGACGCTGCCAGCGGGCATGGAGAAGGATTGGCCGGATGTGATAAAAATGAACGATTACTTGAATACGGGTCGCCGGCAACAGTTCTGGGAGGAACCGTTTACCAAACGCGTGATGGACGCCATCAAGCACAAGAATCTCGAGATGAAATTCGCTGCTGAATTGCTGGGTGTCTCGTACGGTACGCTCTATGGTAGATATAGAGATGCGTACGGCTGCCTAAAGCATCCTTACAGGTATGTAGAAGGCCTCCACAACCTAGGTGTTGCGTAGTGCGATGACCAATTTGTAAAGTAGATACCATTATGTTGTAGAATCAAAGACTTTTGGTCAGAGCAGGCGTCCACCGATATTGTTTCGAAGCTGAAGCGGAAGGAGATTTCGTTTTTTCGAGCGGCCGATCAACTCAACGTCACACCCCAGACGCTTTCCAATTATTTAATTTCGATGGCAGTAATGGACAATGACGCCACGCCGAGCGGGAGCCAGGCGGGCGGAAATGATGCGCGTGAGTATGAAGAGATTGAATGGGAAGACGATCATGAGATTGTCACACCCGATGTGCTATACCAGCAAATGCAATCGGCATCAAACGCAACCTCGTCGTCGTCGGCGGTGGCGAGTAATTCCGTGCTAGCCAATTGTCCAGACATTACGATCATTAAGCGGGAAAAGTATGACATGAATAATAGTCGTATGAATAATAATTCCGATCATTCCGATTCAACGCACTGAAATTCAATATTAATAATAATATCAAATTAAACAACACTCTCATCCACACAAATGACCAAATATCCACAAGAGATAAATTATAGGCACACAAGCGCAAAGAGTAAGAAAACAAAACGTTGAAGAATATGAACCAAATATAAAATAATAATAGCTTAGCAATGTATAGAGATATTATATTATTATATATAAAAGAATTGATAATTCGATTGACATATTTCTACGTTTAGTATTTTATACAGACCAAAGTAAGATGTGTAATTTTTGTACGGTGTACTTGTTATAAAAGTGCGCATTCATTATTTAGATGACGGTAATATGATGATGAGGATGATGATGATATACGTTTTATTTTCATAAAGTATCCGGTTAGATTGTGGAAAGAAAGTAAACACTTTGCTTCGTGAAGATCGTTCCGAGTTAGAAGATGGTTTGTCATTATTTGCCATATATGCCAATGTATTGATAAACTAATTAATATTAATTAGAGTTAATATGCATAGACGGATGATGCTTTGTGGATCATTCGCAGTTTGTTATTGTATATTAGTTACAACAAAGCAACACCAATGGCATATATATATATATATATATACTATATAAACATTTAGCTCCAGGAAGTTAAACCAAACAAGAGGAACTAATTTTTGTTCAATGCATCCAAGTGAACTTTACGATGAAAAAAAAATAGACTAGAATTCTATATTATATACATATAAAAACTAATAGATAAATAATGAGAACATGTAGTGATATTGAAAATACCAAAATTATTAGAATAACATGAACTAATAGTTAAGTTTCTAATTGTACAGTGAATTATACAGATACAGCTTTAAGTCACAGTTGTTTCGTATCGAATTCAAACAATGGATATGCAATGCATATGGCCCAAAAATCAATCAACTGAGTGTTTTTGGCAAAGCGAGAAAATATCAGCACCGTTTTCGGTGTGCTACGTTTGGGTCTGATTATATCCTGTATTTGATGATAGTAAAAAAAGAATGACGAACACTCAGTGGCACATTAAACTATGATAACAAGTATATAGTAATGTATAAATATATACAACATAGTCACATTTAACATGCATATGATATATGATTATATTAGAAAACTATATATAAATTATATTTAAACTTTACTATCATTATTACAAAGAGATATTACGCGAAACGATACTGAAAAGCAAATGCAGACGGACAGACAGACTGGAGATTGTGACAATTATGTCTTTTTAATATTGGAGAGAGAAGAAAGAAAGAGAGAGCGAGAGATTTGAAATATTTATATTTATTAATCAATAAATATTAAACGCATATGGCTGCAGATATCTGTAAAATAGCCGAAAGAATGTGGAAACAAATTGAAAAGAGATAGTAATTGATATTTTCGTATGGACGGTGTCTTAAGTATTCTCATGGAGTAGAGAATATTCTTTCAACTATATATTTCGGCTTTGAAACGCGATGATTTAAAACAAAAGTAAGGATTTCGTAAGCAGAAATGCAAATTCAAAATGATCTCTTTGATATGTTTAATGATGTTATCCTTAATGATTCCAAAGTATTTACAATTTATTAGTACCTAAAAATTGCTATTGTCTATATTTATTGCATTGATTACAATTTCACTTTCTGTCTTTTTAAAGCTCTTTTTGTTATCATTTATAATTACTCTCGTTACGACTTGTATTGACGATATTCATATTTATTTATTCCTCGTAAGTTTAATTTCGTATATATTTTTAATATTCTTAGTATTAAGACATCCTGTATTTGTTATCGTTATGATATAACTTGTACCGGTATAGTTGCATATTTAAAAACAGATTGTAAGTTTCAAACAAAATATTCCTATATATCAAATAATATATGACCGATTTTTATTATTACGTTGGTATATAATGACGGCATAGATAAACGATTTTTACATTTTCAGATACTACTAACTGGAGGGATTCATTATTTTGAAATGGTTACGACGCCCCCTGTATGTAAATGTTATTAATGGTCATTAATGTGTGCGCTTACTGTATTCCTAGGCATTTAAATGTTTAAAAGGTTTTAGTTTGAATATTTTTGTATGGTGGCGTCAAGAGCACTGTATCGGATAGTCTCGGTGCCGGTCGGAACACTTGCTGCTTATGGTCGTGAACATATGTTCCGTAGTCTTAACCTCACCGAAGTGTAGTGTATTGTGCCAATTAGGAGCAGTTATATATTGATTAGAGGTGTTATAATTGATTGATAAGTGAGTTAATTTAGCGATTGGCGAAACAATTTGAGCGTTAATAATCGTAAGTAATATTTGTACTCATTTTCACAGCATTTTGTGTTTCCACTTGATGTAAATTGTAGTGTGTTGTTGCGTATGGTTATAACTTGTTATAGCTGGTTGAAATTGCTCTAAATAACTATTATACATTATTGACTTTATTCTAATTGCGTGGGTCATGCATAATGAATATAATTTGAAGATTCGATTACTACTCTCAGTGCTTACAAAGGTTTCTGTTTGTTTTAAGGTGTGCAATAAAGTATGTTTGTCGATTTAAGGATATCCATACAGGTGAATTTAACCAAATAGCAGATGAGATTGGTACATTATTACTTAGGCTGGAAGAACACATTGTGTTACTGTGTATCTTTATTTGGTGTATTAATCTACCTATCCTGTGGTTGCTATGAAGTTGGCCACATACTTGCGAACTTCTTCCAAGTTAGTGCATTATGTTGAGTCATTGTACTGCCTCTTGCTGGGTAGTGATAGATGCAGTGACTGCATATGAGGCAATGTTGCTTAAAAACTTCCAATACTTTGCAGATATTGCTCTCTTGAGGGAGACAAGCTCCCAGCTTCTGCCTCATTTTTATCTAAATTTTCAACATTCTAAATCTTGCTTAAGATATTTTCATGTTTTTGAATTGAGTATTTACCATCTCACTTAGCTCTAAAGTTCTTCTGTTCTTTGGTGTACTCATATGGCATTCTCATTTTATTATGATTGAAGTAATCGTCATTTAATCTTTGTTTTTTAGAAATATTGATATTTTGTTGAGTTCTGTTATTTCATATCAGCTATTGGAACATTTGATACTTAAGATTTTTAAATAATTTTAATTTTTCTATTTGTTTTAGGTTAACAGGAATACCTTAATGATGGAACAGCAAATCATAAGGGCTTGTGTATACTGAACTGACTATTAAAACATAGATGAGGCCAACACAGCATCCTAATTCAAGTAAGGTATATTTTAATATTCCTAGCATAAGTTCATTCAATTTCTATTAGACTACTGTCATAAAATTTGAGTAGTATGTTAGTTTAATAGTGCATAGTAATAGGAGTTATTTTTCTCATCAACTGGTTTATTTTATGAACTCTCCTAATTGATGGTAATATTTTCAGTTTCTAACCAAAACTCACATTGAAATGGGAGTACAATCATCATGAAAATTGGTAGGCCCTTCGTTATTGCAACAATGACAACAACATGGGTTGTAATTGAATTAGAATCATCACGAAAATTGGTAGGCTCATTGTTATTGCAACAATGGTTAGTATTAGGATTTATTTCTCTTGTCAACTGGTTTATTTTATGAACTCTCCTAATTGATGGTAATTTTTTCAGTTTCTAGCCAAAAACTCATTTGAAATGGCATTACAGTCATCACATATTGGTAGGCTCATCATTATTGCAACAATGGTTAGTATTAACATTTATATTTCTCATCAACTGGTTTATTTTGTGAACTCTCCTAATTGATGGTAATTTTTTCAGTTTATAGCCAAAAACTCACATTGAAATGGGATTACAATCATCAGATAAATTGGTAGGCCTATCGTTATTGCAACAATGACAACAACTTGGGTTGTAATTGAAGTGGAATCATCATGAAAATTGGTAGGCACATTGTTATTGCAACAATGACAACAACTTGGGTTGCAATTGGATTAGAATCATCATGAAAATTGGTAGGCTCATTGTTATTGCAACAATGGTTAGTATTAGGATTTATATTTCTTGTCAATTGGTTTATTCTATCAACTCCTAATTGATAGTAATTTTTTCAGTTTTTAGCCAAACACTCACATTGAAATGGGATTGCAATCATTATGAAAATTGATAAGCTCATTGTTATTGCAACAATGACAACAACTTGGGTTGTAATTGAAGTAGAATCATCATAAAAGTGGGTAGGCTCATTGTTATTGCAACAATGACAACAACTTGGGTTGCAATTGGATTAGAATCATCATGAACGTTGGTAGGCTCAACGTTATTGCAACAATGACAACAACTTGGGTTGCAATTGGATTAGAATCATCATGAACGTTGGTAGGCTCAACATTATTGCAACAATGACAACAACTTGGGTTGCAATTGGATTAGAATCATCATGAAAATTGGTAGGCTCATCATTATTGCAACAATGACAACAACTTGGGTTGCAATTGGATTAGAATCATCATGAAAGTTGGTAGGCTCATTGTTATTGGAACAATGACAACAACTTGGGTTGTAATTGGATTAGAATCATCATGAAAATTGGTAGGCTCATTGTTATTGCAACAATGGTTAGTATTAGGATTTATATTTCTTGTCAATTGGTATTCTATGAACTGCTAATTGATAGTAATTTTTTCAGTTTTTAGCCAAACACTCACATTGAAATGGGATTGCAATCATTATGAAAATTGATAAGCTCATTGTTATTGCAACAATGACAACAACTTGGGTTGCAATTGGATTAGAATCATCATGAAAATTGGTAGGCTCATCATTATTGCAACAATGACAACAACTTGGGTTGCAATTGGATTAGAATCATCATGAAAATTGGTAGGCTCAAGATTATTGCAACAATGACAACAACTTGGGTTGCAATTGGATTAGAATCATCATGAACGTTGGTAGGCTCAACGTTATTGCAACAATGACAACAACTTGGGTTGCAATTGGATTAGAATCATCATGAAAATTGGTAGGCTCATCATTATTGCAACAATGACAACAACTTGGGTTGCAATTGCATTAGAATCATCATGAAAGTTGGTAGGCTCATTGTTATTGCAACAATGACAACAACTTGGGTTGTAATTGGATTAGAATCATCATGAAAATTGGTAGGCTCATTGTTATTGCAACAATGGTTAGTATTAGGATTTATATTTCTTGTCAATTGGTTTATTCTATGAACCTCCTAATTGATAGTAATTTTTTCAGTTTTTAGCCAAACACTCGCATTGAAATGGGATTGCAATCATTATGAAAATTGATAAGCTCATTGTTATTGCAACAATGACAACAACTTGGGTTGCAATTGGATTAGAATCATCATGAAAATTGGTAGGCTCATCATTATTGCAACAATGACAACAACTTGGGTTGCAATTGGATTAGAATCATCATGAAAATTGGTAGGCTCAACATTATTGCAACAATGACAACAACTTGGGTTGCAATTGGATTAGAATCATCATGAACGTTGGTAGGCTCAACGTTATTGCAACAATGACAACAACTTGGGTTGCAATTGGATTAGAATCATCATGAAAGTTGGTAGGCTCATTGTTATTGCAACAATGACAACAACTTGGGTTGTAATTGGATTAGAATCATCATGAAAATTGGTAGGCTCATTGTTATTGCAACAATGGTTAGTATTAGGATTTATATTTCTTGTCAATTGGTTTATTCTATGAACTCCTAATTGATAGTAATTTTTTCAGTTTTTAGCCAAACACACATTGAAATGGGATTGCAATCATTATGAAAATTGATAAGCTCATTGTTATTGCAACAATGACAACAACTTGGGTTGTAATTGGAATAGAATCATCATGAAACTTTGTAGGCTCATTGTTATTGCAACAATGGTTAGTATTAGGATTTATTTTTCTCATCAACTGGTCTATTTTATGAACTGTCCTAATTAATGGTAATTTTTTCAGTTTCTAGCCCAACACTCACATTGAAATGGGATTGCAATCATCATGAAAATTGATATTGCAACAATGGTTTGTATTAAGATTTAATTTTCTCATCAACTGGTTTATTTTATGAACTCTCCTAATTGATAGTTTTTTTTTCAGTTTCTAGCCAAAAACTCACATTAAAATGGGATTGCAATCATCATGAAAATTGGTAGGCTCATCATTATTGCAAGAATGGTTAGTATAAGGATTCAATTTTCTTGTCGACTAGCTTATTTTGTGATAACTAATTATGTATTCTTACAGAAAATTGATCATAACTCCACTTCTGATGCAGCCAGCTGGAACAAACTTGGTAAGTATGTTGGCACATGTACTTCGGTACATGTTTGCCACATGGTTTTATTGTAACCCTCATAGGTTACGCACAATAACTAATTATGTATTCTTACAGAAGATTGATCATAACTCCACTTCTGATGCAGCCAGCTAGTACGAACTGGGTAAGTATGTTGGCACATGTGCTTCGGTACATGCTTGCCCCTTATTTTTATTATAACCGATATAATTTACCCACAATAACTAATTATGTATTCTTACAGAAGATTGATCATAACTCCACTTCTGATGCAGCCAGCTAGTACGAACTGGGTAAGTATGTTGGCACATGTGCTTCGGTACATGCTTGCCCCTTATTTTTATTATAACCCTTATAATTCACCCACAATAACTAATTATGTATTCTTACAGAAAATCAATCATAACTCCATTTCTGATGCAGCCACCTAGTACGAACTGGGTAAGTATGTTGGCACATGTGCTTCGGTACATGCCAACCCCTTATTTTTATTATAACCCTTATAATTTACCCACAATAACTAATTATGTACTCTTACAGAAGATCGATCATAACTCCACTTGTGATGCAGCTAGCTGGAGCAAATACAAAGTTTGATTATTTTACATAAAAAGTCATCAAGTTTATTAAATAATTAAATATATCTCTTTGCGTTTATTCATACTTGATACGAAATCCTAATTTTGCCGTTCTAAAAATGAAATTTTCGACCAATATTTTTAAAAAAATGGCGGACTTTTGGCATCCATTTTTTAATTAAATGTACCTCTTTGCGTTTATGCATACTTGATACGAAATCCTAATTTTGCCGTTCTAAAAATGAAATTTTCGACCAATAATTTTTAAAAAAAATGGCGGACTTTTGGCATCCATTTTTTAATTAAATTTACCGCTTTGCGTTTATGCATACTTGATACGAAATCCTAATTTTGCCGTTCTGAAAACGAAATTTTCGACCAATAATTTAAAAAAAAAATGGCGGACTTTTGGCATCCATTTTTTAATTAAATTTACCGCTTTGCGTTTATGCATACTTGATACGAAATCTTAATTTTGCCGTTCTGAAAACGAAATTTTCGATCAATACTGTGGGTTGAAAATTTCGTTTTCAGATCGTCAAAATTAAGATTTCGTATCAGGTTTGCATAAACGCACAGAGATATATTTATTTAAAAAGTTGCGTACTAAATACACACACATGCACACTCAGTGATTCACATATACACCAGATTCATTTATGAGAAGGGGTATTTTTAAAAGGTGGATTACTCATGAACCAGTAGTCCTAGAGCGGAGTACGATACCTCATTTTAATCAGGGCGGTTCCCTTTATCTGTCATGAAACACTAAACCTTATCAGGTACTATTTAAAAATAAAAATTAAACAATTTTAGGACAAAGTTCAATGTAGGCAACCAGTATGACATGCCGTGTGTCGCCATCTCGGATGAATCTGTGAAACTAATTTGGCCATCTATTGGGACTTTAGCGAACTAACATTGCCATAAGGAAATACATAATGTTTAAAATATTAAATTTGCAACGCCATTTATAGAACAGGAACTAAGAAACCATAAGAACCGTCTACAAATTTATTGATTATCATTCCTCAGCAATATGATAGGCGACAATACCTAAAAAAATCATTAGCTTAGTAATTAAAATCAAGCAAATAAGATTAAAATTAAATATGAATACAAATGAGAACTTGCATGCTTACGTACCCATCGCATCTGAAGCAGACCCTCTTTACCAATCAGCTGTTATTGGTAACTGACTAATTGCTATATTGGGGGACTGTCTACAATAAAATACAAACTACAATTAAAATTAAATATGATTATGAATAAGAACTTGCATTATTACCTACTCACTTTGTTTAACGCAGGTCCTGATTAGGAATCAACTGTTACAGCTGACTGTCTAAAATAAAATACATGCTACGATTAAAATTTCATATGAATACAAATGAGGACTTGCCGGCTTACCTACTCACAACATTTGAGGCAGATTCACTTTACTGATCAGCTGTTATGGGTGAGTGGCTAATCAGCTGTTATTGCTGACTGTCTAAAATAAAGTACAAGCTAAGATTAAAATTAAATATGATTATGCTTAAACCATAAGACCTAGGATTAAGCTTAAATGTGAGTAAAAATTAAGTTTTGCATGCTTACCTACTTGCTAAGTTTGAAGCAGATTGTATTCACAGGTCAGCTAACATGAGGGATAATCTGAAAGAAAACAAAAAATTGTTAAGAGTACTTGCATAACTGTAAAATCAGATGCATTAGAATTAAAATGAAATGATAAAATACAAACATGAATATGCATATGTACTTATGTACTGAACAAGCTTGAAGTAGCTCATCTGTCCAGATTAGGTATAATCAGCAATTAAAGAAAACAACCAATTAATGGTTTTGGAACCATTGAAGCAAAATAAAATAGTAACTGAAATCAGGATAAGAAAGAAAAACTACTCACCAAGTTTTCAACATATTGTTCTCATTCCTCTTCTTTTTGTTCATATCTGTTTTAGATTTGGGAGAGTTTATTAGCGATTTTATATAAACTCATGGCACCTCTGACCAACTCTTGTTGTCATTGAGCATCAAGCACTCATAGATTTGGAGTCATTGATGATGAACTGAAAACATTACACACTTTTGCAAATAAGGAATTGCTTTCTTTGCTAACTTAAGTGGTAAACTACATATTAAAGCTTTCAACATTGAAATCAAAGTACAATACAATATAAAATAAAACGAGAAAGCAATAGAAAACTTACTATTAGCAGCTGAAAGAAGCCTTTAATAGGAACAATAAGTATAACTTACCAAGTAATTTTTATTGCCAGACCACCATGTGCCAAGTAGCTCTTTCAGTCAAGGTATCCCGCTAGCACTCAAACTGAACATATTCCTTCACTTCTGTCCTTGAGGCATACCTTCAAAATAAAGAAAAGTGTTTACATTTTAAAGACTCTTTGAAATAGAAATGGAATAGGAGTAGTGTTCAATCCTGAAAAGAAATTAATAAGGGGCAATGAAATGGGGGATTGTAAATGAATGAATAAACAAACTCGACCCTTTAAAAGGGTATTAATGACTAATACTGAAATGAATGAAATACCTTAAGAAATGCAGATTTGTCCAAACTATGTTGACGATTTGTGGTTTTCTGTGCCAATGTGCCAATTGGTTTACCAATGAATCATAATTGTATTAAATTCTATTCTATTGATTACAATATGCGTAATTAGATTAAAACTTTACTGTAATTAGATTAATTAAGTTTCATTAGAACCGAACAAACAACAAACACAAACCATTCGGCATGCACAACAGCTGATCAACTGATCAACGCTAATCAGCATCAGCATACTAGCCATTGGGGCGTGTGGTTGCAAGTACTAAGTGTTGCCTATAATATGACTGAACGTATATGCAACGTATTGTACAATTAATTAGGGAGCGACGTTAAAATACTTAATGAATTGTTTTCAATACTATATTTGAATATATAAGGGCAAGATCAAATTCAACTAGAGCAACAACACTCCATAGCCTAGTGGTAAAGGCTATGGATGTAATCTGTGTGTCTCAGGTTCGAATCCCGAGACTGGCAACTTATATTTAAGTTTTAAATTCTATATTTGAGTCTATAAGGGCAAGATCAAATTTAGCTAGATCAACAACGATTCATAGCCTAGTGGTAAAAGCTATGGAAGTGATCTGAGTGTCTCGGGTTCGATCCCCGAGAATTGCAACTTAAATTTTCAATTCCTTGTACGCTTGGGGCCCCCTTCGGACTTAGCTTAAGTCCAGAGGGGCCCCCAGAGTGTACAGGGCCCCATTTTTAATTTTTGAAGCCCGTACGTTAAGATTGTCTTGTGACGGCCCACCCCGCCGCTTCGCTCCCCGGCAGTAGACTGCCTCCCCATTCCCGATTTTCGTTACCAACAGGCCTCGGTTTGTGACGTCTTAGAGCAGGGGGGAGCGCTTCTTATGTCAAGTAGAGACTTAGAATTATTTTCCAAGTGCTTGCTTTGAATACAAGTGCTATGGCCAATTGAATGACCATCCTACTTAAGAAGTACCGTAGCTCTGTCTGACGCCAAGTAACTACTTGGGAAGTATTTGCCGTTAGAGTTTTAAATTCCGAAAAATTTGGGAGCCCGGGACTCGAACCAGGGACCTCACGGTTACTGAACAAGTGTGTTACCACTGCGCCACTAACTGTCTTACTTCAAGCAAATTAAAACTTATACTTATATATATATGCCGTTATAATTTTAAATTTCCGAGCTCTGCTGATCATATCGTTTAAACATTTAACGTAGCCGAATACAACGCAAATTATTGCGCTTTCCAACTGCCCTAATGGAAAACCTTTTAAGCCACACCAAAGTTCGAAAGAAACCCAGTGACATATTTTCACACTCGCTTTTATTGTATTTGATTATATAGGGGAAGCTAGAATTGTGTCACAACTGCTACAACAATTAATGTGATAAATAATATAAAGACATTTCTTTTATAGCTGGGCAGTGTCAACTGAATAAAATTTATTATTAATGCAGTGCTTAGTTTAAAACTTATATTTCCTTGAAGCCCAAAACCAGGGTAATAAATATACCTCTCTGAATTCTCCATTCTACCAAGTAGCGTTTAATATATATTATTTGATACTCCATCGGTATTAATTACCAAAGGCAGCATTGAAACGTTTAAATTTTTCGCATCCTAATTCTGGAAAAGCGTTCGCGTGAAGTCTAAATAATCCAGAGCACCTGCTATTGGCCTTTCAGTTTTAGGTTCAAGGTAAGGCTTCATTCTTGCCACGCAGTAATCAGCCATATCCTTATTAAGATTCTGCAATTAAATGTGTAAACATCTTCGTTCAATTAATTTCAAATAGTAAATAAAATGACTCACCGCATAAAGTTCCTCTTTAGTAACGTATGGTCGATCACCGGCAGTAATCGCCCTGAAGGCCTTTTCAATTTCCTCAGAGCTCTGCACGTTTTCGGTTTCTTTGCTGATCATAAATGCCATGTATTCTTGTAATGATACATAGCCATCGCGATTTGGATCGACCACGTGCAATATTGCATCAAATTCAGGATCTGGTTGGCCTTCCTCAACCATTGGCAGATCGTAACCCAAGGCACGCAGGCATGATTTAAACTCGTTATGATTCAACTTGCCAGATTTCTCCTTATCGAAGTGTTTAAACATCATGGAGAACTCTTTCAATGCATCCTCAGACACGCCAGACTGGTTACGTGCTTGAATTTGTTGCTCCAAATTGTGTTGCATTCGCATACCAAGTTGATCTAACTGATCCCACTGCTGTGCCAAACCCACGGTGGAATGCTCTGTGTAGCGATTGTCCAAAATTAAATGCTCTTCAAGAATCGCACCCAAATCCTCTATTTTCTTCAAATCCGAACGACGAGCCCGTACTTCAGCAGCCTTGCGCTTGGTAGCTTCAAGTTGTTGCTCTAATGAACCAGAGCCTTCCATCATTGATGTACTGTAAGTCGAAAAAATCATAAAACATTGCACGAGCATCAGTTAAAATCGTGTTAACGTGGCACACAAGAAAAACAAGTTTAATAAATCACTTCAGTTGCCATTAGATGTTAATAAATGCAAGAACAGATCATTATAAAATGTTAGTTGTACATTAGGTATTTACCCATCCCAGCCTAGAATACGGTAACTGAAAATATTTACAGTAGCACATGATTATCAAGTCATAATCACTAGTAATTTGATAAAGACATTGAAATTATGCAAGAACTTACCGCGTTTCGGTGAGCCACTGGTGGAAATCGTTCGCGTGTTTCGCAAATTCTTTTCGTAGTTTATCATTTTCTTCTTGACGCTGTGCCTCCTTGCTGAGTTCCACATCACGCTCTGCGATTATCTTCTGCAAGTTGCGCCACGTTTCTTCAAGTGCTTCCATGTTAAACCAGGTGTAAGGGTTGGGACCCACGTTGAAACTTTTTATTTGTTGATCTAAAGCTGCGAGGGCTTTAAAGTCGGCCTCGGCACTGGACAATGATGCCTGAAACCATTCAGATTAGCAAAATATAACAATAAAATTATTATTACTCACTTGAAATTGTGCATGTGCTTCACGCAATGCCCGGATTTCTTCGATGGAATTACAACGAACTGGATCCGTCAGATCTTCTTCAGCATTCTCAAACCATGAATTGAAAGCCGAAGCCCTTTTTGCAAAGGTCAAGAACAAATCCTCAATTTGCCTGAACTGCTCCTGCATGTGCAATAGGCGTTGTTTGCGTGCATCTGAATCAGCAAGAAGTTTCTGCCAACGCTTAATAACATCAGCATGACGTTCGTTGATGTTTGCGCTCTGATCGTGATTTGCGGCAATCAATTGATCGCGAAGAGTTGTAATGTTTTGAATACCTTCATGCTCAAACGCAGAGAGACCTAAAAGAATCATTACAGTGCATTTTTCATTCATGTATATTCTTCGTCAATCAACCAACCTGCATCGAATGTCTCCTGTTTAGTTAACAATGTTTGGACGGACGACAAATCACGACCAAAATCTTCGCTCTTAATGTGCGTCTCCTTGTCCGCAATCCAACTTTCAACAACATCGGCCTTCCACATGAACTGCAAATACGCAGAGTTGTCTACGAGTTTAGCCTTGCGTTTAGCTGCCAAGGACGCCAAATTATCCAATTTATTCTGCAATTGCTGACAACGTTGTTTGATACTGTCCGCATGATGATTGCCATCAGCAACCAGCTTCGTTCCGTCTTCCCCAATATCATTGCAGCGATCCCTATGAGCTTGAAAATCTGTTTCAAATGCGTCGTGCTTCTTCAGCAAGCCTTGCACTGCGGCCATGGTATCACCATAGTCCTCAACAGACAACAGTTGTTGCTTCTCACTTATCCATGCTTCTTCCTCTTCAACGGTGGCGAGGAATTGTTGGTATGTCAACGACTCATCCAACTTTTGGCCTCTGGTTGCAGCCAGTTGTTTCAACTCAGCCCACGCTTGATTCAAGGCTTTTAGACGCTGTTCAATTTCGGGCACGCCAAGATTTGAAACGTCCATCAATTTCTCGCCAGCTTCTTGAACCGCTTGAATAGCTGGTTCGTGGGAACCCAACTCAGCTTCAAAGCGCTTGTGCTTCTTCTTCAAGTTCTGCACACCAGTTAAATCGCGGCCATAATCGTCGGATCCAACCAGTAATTTCTTCTCCCTAAAAGCAAACATAAGTAACTAAACTTAAACTTTAATGCGTCTACGTACTTAATCCAGGATTCTTCATCAGCAATGTCTCTGAAGAATTGATGAAGAGTGTTAGCTTCATTCAATCGAGCCTGGCGATGTGCTGCCAAATTCTTAATTCGTTCATAACGCTCATTGATGCTTTGACGCTTTTCTTGAATATTCGCCGTATCAAACTGTCCACTCTCGATCAACGAATCAGCTTGTTCATTCATATCATTGATGCGATCTTCATGCGCCTGGATATCCGCTTCAACAAGTTGGTGCTTCTTGATCAAGTTCTGCACCGAAGTAAGATCCTTTCCGGAATCTTCGCTCGTCAGCAAACTTTCGACTTCACCAAGCCAAAAGTCCAGATCCTTAACAGCTGCAATATATGTGCGTTGTTTGTTGGCTTCCTTCAACTTCAACGACTTCTCCTGACTCTTTTGTGTCAAGAATTCCCACTGCTCTGTGATCGATTTGATGCGTCTCTCCACCGCATCCTCAGAACCAGCGCACTGCCTCTTCTTGATCAATGTATCACCGTTAGACAAGACCGACTGGACACGATCTGCATTAGCTGCTATTTCGGCCTCAAAGGCTTGATGTTTCTGATGCTTCGACTGAATATTTGCGGGATCCTTGTAGGATTCTTCAGTGGCTAATTGCAACTTCTCGGCGATCCAATTTTCGATCTCATCCGCATCGCGAGAGAACTGTTGCAGTGTTTGACTCTCTCCCAGCTTGGAGCGTTTATCAATAAGAGCGTCTTTCAAATGACGCCAACGATCAAGCACTTGATTGCGCTTATCGTCAATTTGTTGGGCAGCATAATGTTCATTGGCAATCAACTGGTCAGCGAGTGTTTGCAGAGCAGCAATCTTTTCTTCATGTGCATTAATTGCCTTGTCGAAATCTTCGTGCTTCTTGATGAGAGCTTCAACATTATCGCCTTTCGAGTCGACTTCTTCAGACGCTAGGAAAGCTTCACGATCAGACATCCAATTTTCGGCTTGTTCGCAATCTCGATAATACAAATTGAGATCCAGATTCTGATCCAATTGTACGCGCCTCTCCAGCCAAGCCCTATAAAAAATACTCTTCAAGCGGGACGTTCAAAAAAGTACATCAGTATTACCTCTCTAGTTCTTCGCGTGCCCTATTGAGTTGTTCAAGTTTCTCTTGAATCTCAGGACTTGCATAGTGGTTGGAATTGAGTAGCTGCTGTCCGAACATTTCCAGCGCTTGGAAAGTGCCAGCGCGTGCATCAATTTCGGTGCGATGTTCCTAGAAAATAAACACACATGTGAGCAAATGCAATTCGGACACACATTTCGCTGGACTTGGATGACAAAAGCTAAAACCCAAAGAGAAAAGAAATAAAGAAAATTAATTAAAGCAATATCATTAACCATCACGTCAAATCAAGTAAACAAATTATCACATCGACTGAAATTAAATAAAATAATCGAATGGTCAATGGTTTATGACTTTGGTAGGCTAGAAACTTATAACTGTAATATTATTACGGTGCTCAACGTCCTCATCGTTCGGTGCAATACTGATAATATTAATCACATCAAATGGTCATGGTCTTTTATGTATCCCAGAAATATTGAAAAAGAGGTATCACCAATGAGAAACACCGATGATGGCTCATTTAGTACTTTTAGTTGTAAGCACAACTAAACATGCAAGCTCTATTTACGCAATTTCTTTTAAAATTACATCAGCGAACAAGCACACCGTTTAAATATACAACTTGCATGATTAGTTCAATTCTTGCATATTTCTTAATGGATTCATTGCTGACTGAGATAAATTGGCACTGATTAAAAATAAATTACAATACGACACACAAACTACCTGCGGCGAATTTCCATAACGTGCATCTATTTCCGATCTGTAGCTCTAGAAAATTAATTGGAAAAAGAACAAATCATAAAAATTGTGTATATCTGTCCATATGAAAATTCATTCATAAAAACAATTAAAATCGTCTTCGTGTGTTCATTAAATGTTGGAAAATGCATGGGAATATTTACCAGGTGACGTTCAATCAATGCTTCTGCGCCCGTCACGTCGTTCGCCAATTCCTCGGAGCTGACTAATCCTAACATAGAGTTGATCCATGCTAGCAAGTCACGATGATCGTTGAGGAAGCGCTGCAAGTCGTACGAATCCAACAACTTCTCCTTGCGGCTGGTGGCTTTAGCTGTAAGCTGAGTCCACTCTTCGTTGATCTCCTTCTGCTTGTTGCAGGTCATATCAGCGGATTCGGGATGAGTCTGCACCAATCGGGTGGCTGTGTCATCAAGTTGTCTTATCTGCAAACAACGATCACATTTAAGAAATGAAACGTTAAACGATTAAACATTAACAAACCTTATCGCCGAGAGCGGCCAAATCCCTCTCCAATCCTTCGTGTTTGCGTTGCAGTGCCTGAACGCTGCGCAAATCTTTGCCCAAGTCATCATTGTTCAACGCCTCATCCTTCTCCTGAATCCAGTCCTTGGTTTCGTCCACATCACGATGGAAACGTTGTACCTCATGAGCACTGCCAAGTTGTGTGGCACGTTCGGACGTAAGTTGTTGCAGTGAATTCCACTTGGTATTCAAATCCTCCATTTGAGTTTGAATCTTCAGTGCGGCTTCGGTTTGACCCAAAGTCACCAACTGCATGGCAATGTCGTTCATCTCAGCAAGACGCACCTCATTCGCCTTCAAATCAGTTTGGAAGTCGTCAAACTTCTTCTGTAGCACCTCGACTTGCTCTAAATCTTCGCCAACATCTTGAATCTGTGCGTGCATCTCTTTATCCTTAATCCAGTTCGCCAATTCAGCGGCTTCACGCACCAAAACGTACGCCTTCACGGTTTCGTTGAGTTTGTTTTGACGTTCACGTGCCGAATTAATCAAACGATCATATTGGGAATTGATTTGCGCTTGACGAGCGCCAATGGAGTTGTTATCAACGAGATTTTGCTGGGAGGCGGTTAATCCCGCTTCCATCTTCTTCACGTATGCGGCAGGTACAAACCCTTGACGATCGTTCACTTCTACTTTCCACCAATCTTTATTGTTGGAGTTCAATAGCGTGAGAAGATCCCCCTTCTTCATCGAAACCTCACGTGGTGATTTCTCGGCATAATCATAGAGAGCAATAACGGCCTCCTTGCCGGTAACATCAACGACAGGTGGTTCTTGCTGACGACAACTAGCTGCCTGCTCTTTGAGAGCATCAATAGTGTTGCCGAACGCAACCAGGTCACTCATTAAAGCTTCTTGTTTCTTAAGCAGTGCCTCGGATGAGTCTTCATCCTTACCGTAGTCGGGGCTGCTTACAATCGGCTCCTTCTCTTTCATCCACGACTCGGCCTCATTGGCATCAGCATAGTACTGATGTGCTTGAAGGGAATCTTCCAAGTCTTGCTTGCGTTGGCTTGCTTTTTCTTTCAGCTGATTCCAATGATCATACAGAGCGTTAACACGATTCCTAATCTCGTCGCTAGCAAAGTGTTCATCTTCCATCATTTGCTTGCCGGCATCAATGACCGCAGAAATTCGACCGTCATGATTGTGAATCTCAGCCAAAACCGCTTGATGTTTCTTGATTAAATTCTGCACGCCAATCAAGTCGCGACCTCGATTCGTGCTGGCGGCGATGGGCTCCTTTTCACGGATCCACGCCTCTTCATCTTCAATGTCTCTGAATAATTGCTGCACCTGCAACGAGTCCAACAGTCGCTGCTTTCGTACAGCCATTGGCGTTTGCAGCGCTCTGTAGCGATCGTCTAAATTCTTTTGCTTTTGTGCAATATTATCAGCATCAAAGTGACCTCTTTCAACGAATTGATTAGCAGCTGCCTTAATTGATTCAATTCGATCTTGATGAGAGCCGACATCTGCCTCCAACAGCGCGTGCTTCTTCTGCAAGTTCTGAACAGAAGTTAAATCTTTACCGTAGTCTTCAGACATAAGTTGACCTTCAATTTCCGACAACCACAACTCGATATCTTCAATCGTTCTGTTGTATTGCTGTTGCTGGCTGGCCTCCTGCAACTTGGAGCCTTTCTTGTCGGTAGCCTGAACGAGATTCTCCCATAATTTCACAATCTCGTCCATGCGTGATTCAATTCTTGGTGCCGCATAGTGCTTCACCTCTATCAATTTCTGCCCGGTAGATGTAATTTCTTCCATACGTGTTTTATTTGCATTAAGTTCTTGCTCAAAGTTTTGATGCTTTTGCACCTTGCCGCCCAAGTTGGTTGGATCCAAATAACTTTCATCGGTGGCAAACTTCAATTTCTCATTGATCCAACCTTTGGTCTCATCGCAGTCACGCTCAAAGTGCTGCAACTTGGATGCATCTTCCAACAAAGCTTTGCGCTTCGCTGACTTTTCCTTCAACTCGGAGCGACGCTCCAATAACATTGAACGTCTTTGTGCAATATCATCAGCAGCATAATGCTGGCCGTCAATGAGCTTGGTGGCAAACTCATCCAGCGCCTTTATCTTCTCTTCTTGGGCGGCAAGACTCTTCTCAAAGTCTTCGTGCTTCTTAATCAGCGCTTCGACAGAGTCCAGCGAATCGCCAAGATCTTCATTGGCCAGGAAAGCTTCCTGCTTCGCCATCCATGTATCGGCCAATTCAGTATCGCGATAGAACAACTGCAAGTCCATACATTGCTCGTACAAGATGCGTCGCTCTTCCCACAACGCAATCAAAGAACTCTTATCGGCAACTAATGCTGACAGTTTCTCTTTCACCTCATCGGTAGCATAGTGCCCACGCTCAAGCAGCTGTTGTCCTGCATCAATAGTGGTTGCGAAACTATCTTCGCGCGCATCAATTTCACCTCTGTGCTCTTGATGGCGTTCCAACAACGCCTCAGCACCCGACACATCTTTTGCCAATTCATCTGCAGAAATGACAGCCTTCATATCATTGATCCAAGAGACCAAATCACGGAAATCGGCCAAGAATCGATGCAAGAAATACGATTCGTCTAATTTTTCACGGCGTTCTTTTGCCTTAGCAGTCAAACTCTGCCAATACGCTTCAATCTCTGCGCGTTTCGCCTGAATCTGATCGGCGTGGTCAGCATGAATACCGCATAGCCTATCAGCCTCTTTGCCAAGTGTAGACACCTTATCTTCTAAAGCTGCCAAATCGCGTTCGACGCCCTCGTGCTTACGCTGAAGAGTCTGGACGCTAGCCAAATCTCTTCCATTATCATCGGATGACAACACAACATCTTTCTCAGCAATCCACGCTACCGTTTCGTCTGCGTCACGATTGAATCGTTGAATTTCATGCGCTCCAAATAATTTATCCTGACGCATTAAAGCCATCTGTTTCAGCTTCTGCCAAGCCTCGTTCAGTTCATCTTTACGAGTGATGATGGTATCTCTATCTGGATGACCATCATGCAGTAATTTCTCTGCCAATTCATTCACCTCAGTAACGCGATATTCTTGCGACTGCATATCTTTTTGGAACTCGTCGAATTTACGCTGCAACACCTCAACGTGTTCCAAATCATGACCGAACTCTTCGGTCTGCAGAAAAGTGCATTTATCCTTGATCCAAAACATGACCTCATCGCATTGACGCAAATACTGCACGAGCACCAACGCTTGCTGCAATTTCATACCTTTTTCTGCCAATTTCGAGAGTAGCAACTCCCACAATCGATGCAAATCCTCCAGACGCTTACGAATCATCTCAGACTCGAAGTGGCTTTGATTGATCATTTCGCGTCCGGTGTTATCCAACACGACGATTGCGTTGCTATGTGCTGATACCTCGGCTTCAAATGCCTGATGTTTTTGGATTTTCGCCTGAAGCGCATAACAATATTAGTTAATACACCCAAACCCACCAACCATTTCGATTCAACATACCTGAAGATTGGTAGGATCTTTATAGCTCTCATCTGATGCAGCTTGGAGTTTCTCCATAATCCATGATTCCAATTCGTCAGCATCACGCTTGAAATACTGATAACGTCTGGCATCTTCAAGTTTCTCACGTTTAGCTCGCGCGTCCTGTTTAAAGTTGTCATAGCGCGTTAACACCTGCTGACGACGTTCTTGAATGTCCTCAGCTGTTTCGAGGATTTTAACCTCTTTCGGTGGAGGAATTTGATCCATCCTGTATGCCACCTACAATCGCACTGCAGTATGTAAAAAAAGAAACAAATAAGTTAATTACAAACGATGAATCATTAAACTACTTTAAGTGAGCCGCCCAATTGGCACCTAGTTATTACTGATAAGCAGCAGCATGCTATATGTACTTGAGTACAGAGTTTAATTGAATCTATTATGACAATTTAAAGTCTTTCTCAAATAAGAAAGTGCCGAACTACTGCTATACTTTGGTAACACGCCCGTGAACGGTATACAAATAGCGATGACATAATACGAAGCCGAGTGAAACAAGGGCAATGAATTAACTTCTCCAGCACGGCTTGAAACAGAGCTCTGCCGCACTCCCTCGCACGTCCGCAGTGCTTCGAATTGCAGACAAATACTACACAATTTCCGCCGTATATACATATATTTGCATCATACAGTTAGGTCAACGCAATCGATATTCCTGTCGCGTTACTAATAGGTCAGTAACCAGAAGCCAAACGATGCGTACACTGACAAAATTCAGCTGAAGCGGTCAACTAATCATAATATCGCTAAATAAATAAGACGACAGCGATTAATCAGTGCATACTTATAGACCGAAACGCTCTGGCCCGAAATGCCGCAACCATGACTTGGGTGTGGCGAGAGAGCAATATTTTACAACCACGAGAGATTTCAACACTTTGCGAATAAGTAAATGTTAAATAATGGAGTTTAAACTCACCCTATGTAGTTTTGAGTTATTATATCCTCTTCGTTATTGAATAATTAATACACAAACAGGCACCGCACAACAAAACAGCGATGGCCGACCGGTACGACTAACTTCACTGATCTCGGTCGTCTCTGATCGTCTCCGTCGTCTGCTCGGGTACCGCGTTCATGTGGACGTCGCTACGGATCGCTGGCGCAAGCGTATATCCTATTGCAGTAAGCAGATCATTGTAATGCCCACCAATCCGCTTAAATTTTTACGAATTCCAATCATTTTAGTGGCGCTTGCCATTAAACAATCAATGAGATCATCCTGCTAAGGTCAAATATTTTCATAAACAACCATAAACATTACGTAATTTTGAAACTTGCCAAATTGTTTAGGTTGTAATTTTAGCAGCTGACACTCAATTAATTCAATGCTATTAATTCGATGATTCCAAATAATTCAAATCCGCGTAATGAATTTCCCCAATAAGATTTAATCAGGAAATATAACGAAAAGTTCATAACTTTGAAAAAGAAAAATTGTCGTGACATCTATCTGCAGCAGGGGTTTACTGTTTACTGATATAACAGTTTGCAAGTTATAAATTTATCTTTGCTTGGGAAATAAATGTTGCACTATAAAGTGCGATTAATCTCATTGTAATAATAATGCGTTAAGTTTCTCATCAATTTTGCATCAATAATGTGGTATTTTGTAGTGAAAAAACTCCATTTACAGAATTTTAAGCTACCTTTTTAAAACCTAACCTCATATATTGTTAATTTGTTATCCTGTACTTTCATTCCCCAATTAAAAAGTTTATTATGAGCAATACACTTTCCAACTTTGTTATCCTATTTATTTGTAGCCTTAATTATTTTAATTTGTGCAGCGCCGGAGTGTTTGATGCAATTTCAAATACTGTTTGTTACTTTCGAAAAGAGTGCTGCAATGACTACTATATTCCAGGAGATATAAATAGTACTGGTGCTACAATTGATAAACTAGTTGCTAATAAGCCTTTGATTTTAGAACTGAAAACCGCACTAGATTCAAATGTATTTGGGCAGCATGTAGCTGTAGACTTGGTTGTAAATGCAATCGCAGGCCATTGGAACAGTAAGCATGCAAGAAAACCACTCACTATGAGTTTCCATGGCATGACAGGCAGCGGCAAGAATTATATTAGTCAAATAATTGCTGAGAGTTTATACAAAAACGGCATGCAAAGCAGTTATGTGCATTTATTTAATGCTGGCATTCATTTTCCCGAGTTCTCAGAAGTGCAAACTTATAAAGTAAGTTGTAAAATCTGCTCAAGATACTTTGTTAGACTAATAGCTGTTCATATCCAACTAGCAAGAACTCTACAGCATGGTAAAAGGAAATGTGTCTGCATGTGCACATCAACTATTCATATTTGACGACGTGCATACAATGCCCCCTGGAGTATTGGACGGCATCAAATCAATTATTGATTATCACGAAAACGTGGAGCATGTCGACTATCGTAGGAGCATATTCATATTTCTATCAAATACGGGGGCGCAATCAATTCAGCGGCAATTCATGCAGTTGTGGCGCGATGGCAAAGCACGCAGCGACATCGTGCTCAGCGACTTTGAGAAAGTAATCTCGCAGGGCGCATTTAATGAAGAAGGTGAGCTCTTTGCGATGCTATTCGACTTACCCGTGGTCGGCGAAGTGTGGCAGTTCCTTAAGTCCACGCAATCCTTTTTAGGCGGCTTCTTTCGCTCCGAGACGATCAAGAACAATCTAATCGATCATTATGTGCCATTTCTGCCCTTGGAGCGTCACCACGTGGAATTATGCATCAGGTTGGAATTCAAACTCAGGGACCAGCCATACCTGAAAGAGGAAACAATCGAGTAAGTCTTAATTCACATGGTAGGAATCAAATTGGAATAGCGCTTGTGTTTGTTTCAGGGAGGTGATCAATTTTATCGAATGGGGTCCAGCACCGGAGAACAAATTTGCAAAGACCGGCTGCAAACGGCTCAGTCAAAAAGTCGCTGCGATTGCTTCGCGCTTAAATCGCGCATACTTAGATGAATTGTGAATCTTAAGGAACAAATTTTGCTTTCTATAACTGTACATACAATACAAACTTACATTATTAATTTAATTACATCAATTATATTTGTTTCAATTTGTACTTTGTCAGTCGCGCATTTTACACTCAATTGATTTGAGACGCACTGAATCTAATTGGAAATTAAGCATACTAATGATATACAAAATAAAAGTCTGCAGTCCAAACATGCATTTTAATTATTTAAATCTTTCCTATGCCCTGATTTTAGCTGTTATCATCATTTTATTTGCGCATGAGTGTAAAGAAATATTTAACCTTCAGCCCCCCGCGCGTGTAACAGTTGAACGCATTTTTAAAACGAACAAAGGTGATAGATGTGTATCAAATTTGGCAGCGGTGTGCCATTTATATAACAGGTATAAATCGTGTTGGTTTCTTTCTTGCGAATCCGAAGAATCAGGTGCTGCTAGTGATTTAAACGCTTGCACCTTACAAGAGAGAGGAAAAAAATGTGTGAAGAGAAGAAGTCGCCGTCCTTTCATTACATGGCACGGCAGGTAGATTTCGATGGGGGACACACGTGTTTGGCTTCTCGGATTATTTGAGGCGCATTATGCACGCGTTCAGGGGTGTGAGAGGAATGCAGAACGTGATTCCGAATTGTCGCCTTTGGCTTTTAGGATTTGCCGACGTCGAAAAGTATTTATTGTCCGCTCAATGCCCACTTCTTCGAATAGGAGCTCATATAATATTAAGTCATGTTAGACAATCGACTGTAAGTCGATTAAAATTAAAGTTTCATGTTTTAGGCAAGCAGCTCACTCGCATAATAAGCGATTAGCAGGAGCGCAATGCACTTAAGACGAGGTAAAGTGAAACGTGCCTGTGCGTTGCGAGCGCGGTAAAAAAACAAGTACCATGTTTTGCTGGCACAAAGCAAGTTCTAGCTGCACGCTTGCATACACCCAAAGCATTCATTGCCATCTGTTTTGCTGAATGAAAAGCAAAGGGAGCGACGCTTTGTCTGGCCTCGCTGGCCTGGCGACAGCCTGTCTGGCGTGATCGGACGCCATGTTGTCAGAGCGCCGCATTCCATTCCGTAAACGGCAAGTTTCAACCGCTTCCAACGCAGGCCAGCCTAATATTTTGCATGTTGTAGGTGCATCACGAACGTACGATACCTGCGAGTGCAGAATCACCGTCGAAATTGCCAATTTAAAGGCGCTAATTACCAATTCGAAATCGCGCAACGCTGCGCACAAACTTGTTTCATAAACGGATGTCGGCGCCTCCCATGCATGTAGTGCGCTCCGACACACCACCCATGCGTGCATACGTGCACTAGTAGAAGACGAAGCGTGGTGGCGTACGTCCGAGCTGGTGTTACACAATCCACTTCAGGTCCCTTTTGATGTCAAGACGTGCGAGAATACAGTTTAGTCAGCGGCAAAGTGGGGGCCTTCTCTGAATCGTGACGAAAATGGTTGCTACATAGAGAGCTCGCAAAACATCACACACGGCGAGACTGGGGTATTTGCGTGTGGCGCGTGAACGAACGTCGCGTTTTGTTTTAGTTTCGTTGATCGAAGACAACGCATTTCGTAGGTGGGTGAATTGTGCGCGCGAGTTATAATCCTATTGTGGTGCATCATCAGCAGCAGCAGCAGCTCCTCGATGGTGATGGCGCACGGATTGAATTCGACGGTGATGAAGCGCGGCCCGACATCGGTGCGCGGCGTACAAAAAAGCGACGCGATGCCGACGAAAACGGGCATCGGCTCCCGAAGGATATTTCCGCCACACTTCAAACTGCAGGTGCTGGATTCCTATCGCAACGACGCCGATTGCAAGGGTAATCAGCGGGCGACGGCGCGCAAGTATGGGATTCATAGGCGCCAGATACAAAAGTGGCTGCAGGCGGAGACGAATTTACGCAGCAGTATCGTTGGAGGAGGCCCCAAGTCGCTGAATATCAACAACAACAACAATAATAACAATACAAGCGCCAACAACAATAACGTGAGCATCAGCAGTTGCGATAGCAAGGGAATGCGCATCGAGTCTCCGGTGAGCGCGAGTGATACGGGTGCGTGCCATAATAATAATCATGAGCAGTCGAGAAGGAGCGCAGCGGGCGATTTGATGGCCTTGGAGCGGCACAGACAGCGAGACGACGCGCTCACAACGCTGCAACAGCAACAGCAGCAGCAGCAGCATCCAACGCTAGCAAACAGTCGGCTATCGCCCGTATTGAGTCCAGCGGCCGGCGAGCGCGCAACACCTTTGGACTGCAGCATGCACACCCGTTGCCCCTCAACGCCTGCCGCAGACATCGTGTCGCCGACTGTCGTCGTCCCACTCATGCCAATGGATCTATCCGTGAAGAGACCCTCGGGCGCCTCCAGCGCACCTGTGCCGTCGCAACCAGCACGCACGCTCGCCTCGCCGTCACAAAGTCTGGCAGCGCGCCGTTCTCGTTCTCGGTCTCGTTCCCGCTCACCGCACCGTTCAGCAATCAAGCCTGAACCGATGCTGTTCCACACACATGCCAGCAGCCACCAGGCAATCAAGCTAGAGCCACCAGAATCGCCAACGCATGACGATGCGATGCTGCTTCACACACATGCCAGCAGTCAGCAGGCGATCAAGCTTGAGCCACCAGCATCGCCAACGCATGACGATGCTGCCGAGATTTGGGATTTAAGCACCGGAGCCAACATGACGCCAATCAAGTCATCACCGCCCGGCACACCGCCAATCCGAACGCCAACACCGGTAGCGCCCGCAGCGCCCACGAAACCGCTCTTCAAACCCTATTTGCTCGATGACCAAAAACCGCCGGCGATTTATCATCATCCGCACACGACCAGTCTGCATAGCAATAATACTAATAATGCTGGCATCAACAGCGGCAGTTACAAATACGGTCCAAGCGCCGCCGCCTTGGCGTACGACCTGTCCAGCGCGTCGTCGTCGTTCTTCACGTATCACCATATGTTCGAGAGCATCGACGTGGGCTACGTGTACGACGAATCGGGCGTCCTACAACCAGCGACCTACTTACGGTCCTCACAGCATTACCAGCACCAGCACCATCCACTGCTCTCCCATCAAGCGCAGCACCAGCAGCAGCAGCAGCAGCGGCATTCGTACAGCTTGGACTTTAAGCTGCGCGCGATTGATAGCTACTATCAGGACGAGAACTGCAAGGGTAATCAGCGCGCGGTCGCGTTCAAATTCAACATCCACCGGCGCCAGGTTCAAAAGTGGCTCAAACAAGAGGACGAACTCAGGGAACGCA
The DNA here is from genome assembly GCA_963978815.1 of Aleochara curtula. NCBI lineage: Eukaryota > Metazoa > Arthropoda > Insecta > Coleoptera > Staphylinidae > Aleochara > Aleochara curtula. Next base: position 7,278,411 of record OZ022221.1, on the reverse strand, counting down.
ACGAGCGGCAGTTGCATGCCGTCACGTAACACATACGCTTCATCATTTTCATTATCACATACACACGCAATTCCAGTGATTGATTCGCTTTTGTTGTCATCGTTGATGATAGACGACCGACCGGGAACGAGTCGTCGTTAACTGCACGAGTGCCTTGTATTATATACATATATACGCTAGTTCGTAGAAATTTATCGTGAGAATACGTTGATGAAGTAACAAATATCGAATGTGCCAAAAAATGATACGAAACAATTTATACATGTTAGAAACAGAAGTAAACTATTTTTCGCAAGCGGGCGAGCGAAAACACGAGGATGCCGAATGCAATAAGAAGAGTATGTTTTAAACGATTATCTATTATTTGTACATATAGTAATTATCAGAGAGAAAGAGAGAGACAGTTCAATGAAATGATGTTAATTTTATGATGAGAGCACAAGCCAGACAGATTGTGCGAATAATGCGTGCGAGAGCGAATGCGGGACAGTAAGAAAATCAATATCAAAATATAAACGATGCGTCTTCCGAATTTTTAAAAATATACATAGTGTACTAATGAATGCCATATTAATTTTATATATTTTACATAGGCATATTATATATATATATGAAAATTTATATACATAACGAAAAAGAGAAAGAGAATACTATTTTAAGATGTTAAGAGGAAAATCTCATGCATATCAAGAATCAAAATCAAATTTAATGCCTACACCGGATTGAAAGAGAAATAGACAGAATTCAACTAAACAAATATACGAGAAAATTGTCCGATTTGCAATTTTGAACATGTGATTGTTATTCAGTATATAATTATATTAACGATGATGAAAAATCGCGGATATATCGATAGTAGGTAGGTACATTTTTAATTAAATATACACCCTATATAAATATGAAATATAAATTATATTATATATGAAATATATTATTATATTGCGAGATGAAAATACACGATAGTTTTTTAACTGGCAATTGCAATCTGTTCTTGTTTCGATATTCCACCTGCGTCCCCTCTAACCTTATTGTGCTTCCTGTCACATTCAGAATTAGCAAAGCATATTTTGGCGACACTTGATTCGCCTTGATCATATGTTATTTATTTTGCGCGCTAATGGACATCAAACGTGACTACGGGACCCTTACGCGTAATGTGACGACAATGCTTGTTTGGATGTAACAATTCGTTGAGCGCTATTTTGTTTGTCATTTGTTTGTATGTAGATCACACGCAGGAGAATATAGGAGAGATAATATTTATAGCCGCATGAAGCGAAATGATTAATACTTGAATGTGTCGCGCCGTGCACACGTTGCCCCCACGCATGTACGTGCAGCCGCCGCAAAGCACATACACGCAAACCGCCAACAAACACGCCGCGCTGGCTGCTTGGAATCTAATTTAAATGACTCGACACACGTACGTACGGTTCGTGAGGTACACCTGCGTTCATGCGGAATAATGGTATTTAAAATTGCTGTTTGGCCACGGCCGGCTCCTACCTAGCTACATCACACGTACTTTTAATTGTACGACCCACTACGCACACACACGCAGTACCGCTGCTGAGCAACAACTTCCTTTTTCATTTTTAACGCCGCCGACTCGCGCGCATTGCGTCAGCATACATTATTATTACTACAGGCGTTTGGCGCTTCTCTCGACGCAATTAGCAAATGTAAGGGGAGACTTACCGATAATTAAATTAACTTCGAGGGCGCACAACTATAACACCTGACTGGAACCACGACAATTCACCACTTTCTAGGTTATTGGATCTTCGGCGCCAAATAACAAGTGCAAATATGCGCGCATCGCATGCAAAACAAACAAATGACGCATCCGTGCATTCCTGGTTGCCGCTGGTCGGCTGACTCATTCAGCAAATAAAGCAATTTTCGTCTTAATTATGGTTTATTATTTACTCGGCGCAATTAATATGTAATCGCCTTACGCGCATTACGATGGCGATTTTTCGCTACGCTTGTTTTTCTGCTGGCCGAATGCCAATTGCAAAACATTACGCGACCAGCGTGTACAAATAGCGACGAGTGGGAAAATGCAATACGCGTTTGGCTTTCATGGAATCGATTTTCAACGTAGGATTTCCGGCTTTTACATCGTTGATTTAATGTCTTGCATTAAAATGAACAAAAATATTATTATACTAACTTTTCAGTGTCATTGTACATTGCATATGCTATCAAAAACGTATGCGACCAATGAGAATAAACAAATTTCATATTTAAACGAGAAACAAGAAAACTCCTTACAACATTACTGGTGCGCTCTTAGCGTCGCTTGTAAATGCAAGGCTTTAGACTCATACTGGGTAATGTTTTCTTACCCCTAATCACCCGCGATTTCTTAAAGTCCATGAAATAAAATAGTTTGTTATTCAAATCCTTATAAATATTATCGAAGCCGAATCGCTTCGCACCTGCTATGAATGTGTCCACCTGTTCAAAGCGGCTTTCGACTTCAGCAATTTTCAAAATGCCCCTTAAAAGCAAATGAAAATAATTATTATTAACCTGCACAATAAAGAAGTTATTTCTTATCTTACCCAGTCTTTAGTATACGATTTGCTTCAATCAGATAATCCTGCAGGTTAGTACCCATCAAACTTAGACAAAATACGACAATGTCGACTGATTGATTATCTAAAGGCACGTGAGACATGTCGCAAGCAACAACATCTTCATTAGCTGCTACCAAATCAAATGAGTGCACTTTTTGTTTAACTGACTTTGCCAATTCAGCATCTCCACAGCCGAAATCAGCAATGACTAATTGATCAGACCTATAAAATAATCATTTATTTTATAAAACAACTCTTACCAAATCACTGATTGCAACTTACATTTTCTTGATGCTGCCAATTATTTTGGTTAAGGGATTAATTGGCCATTTTTTGACTTGTTGACGATATCCTTCATGATATGCTGTGAATGCATCAGGATCTTCCCGGAAAAGTTTAACTGCATCTCCGCTATCCTTCGTATACAGCTCTTCGTTAATATAGCGGAAACGTGCAGAGTTTAACTTGTCCTTCATTCGTGCATGAAGTGATGGTGTTTTTAATTCTTTTGTATCAATATTTTGCAGAGCATTTTTCAACTTTAATGCTACGCTTGTGCGTTTCTTAGTCACTTTGGTAATGGATCCTGTTAGAGACTTTTGTGGTGACATGGACTTCTTGTTCTTAATGGTGGGTGCCTTTGTTTTAGGTGATTTAATTCTGTTTGCTTTAATTGCACTATTTTTTGATTCGTTTTCCTTATTTGAATTCGTGGCATTATCATTTTCGTCATCTTGATCCGTCTTTGCAGATTTTGGTTTAGTGACCTTTCTCAAAATGCCATCCACTTTAATCTTAAGCTTCTTCTTTACCTTTTTCTGTGCTGCCTTCTTCTTTGGACTCTTGACAGGTGCTTTAGAAGATTCAGCAGCTTGCAGTGATAACTTTGGTGGAGATTTGACTGGACTTTTCTGTGGCAACTTTCTGGAAGATGGTGATGATTTTGTTGATGTGTTTTGCTTTGGAGATGATGCGATTTGTACATTCTTAGCTGTAACGCCATTTGAAGCTTTCTGTGTTTGCTTCTTGGTAACTTTAACTTGTAGTTTCTTTGCAGCTGGCTTCACCTTCACAGTCACTTTAGCATTCTTCTTTGCAGTCCCAATTTTCAATGCTGCATTCTTCTTAGGTGACGTCTTCTTAAGTTTATCAGCACTTTCACTACTTTTCTTAGTTTTTGTTACTTTTGTTGTGGTTGGTTTAGGTGAGGTACTAGCTGGAGCAACCTTGCTTTTTGGAGGCTTTGCTGATTTAGATTTCTTTGGTGACACAATGTCCTTCTTCTTCTTGATAGCCTTTGAAGCTGTTGCAAGTTTCTTAGGCAGAGTACCTTTTGTTTTTTTGGTCTTCTTAGTTGGAGACTTAACAGACTTGAGCTGAAACATCCACCTATACAGTAAACAACTTGCACAACCCCTTGATTATAATACATTATATCATAGTGCAATTCCAAATTGCAGATAATTACGAGAATGATCTAAACTGTTCAGAAACCGATTCATACCGTAAACGTATTCGCGATTTAACAACAACTGTATACAACAAAAAGAGTGCTCACCTTGGATAGCGCCTGAGCGGCTTTCTCGCCTAATTCGTTAGTGTCCCACTTGGGCACCACAATATTCTTCATTTTACCTTATTGGGAATCAATCTGAAACACAATTATTTGCAATTAAACACTATAATACGCGCGAGCACGAATCAACACAAACGATATGCTACCGCAAACTACATAACCTTAGCAAAACATGCCTAGCGAACGTACGGCGTAATATGGCGGTTATTATGAATTTCTACAGCTGAGCAAATCCCAATCAAACTTCTAACAAGAGTTTGGTATAACAAACGTTTCTTTTTTATTATTAAATCCACATTATTCCACTTCAGACTTTACATGTAGAAATAAGATATTTGCGCTCGTCTATTATATAATTGTACGCATACATCCGAATTATTTCTGTTTGATAGTAAAATTTCGCGCACACTTTGCTAATAATCTGATTGTTTGCTTAAAAAGTCTCCTTACTTACTTACAAAGTATCTTTACACTTGCTGTACTTTACAATATTGATTACACTAAGAACTTTTGTACGTTAGTTTGTCCCACACAAAGATTTGCTTCTGATAAAACAATGCAAGTTGTCAAATTCTACGTCGACTTGATTTCAGTTTCATCCGCCCCTTCGAATAAATTTATATCGTTTGTCTAGCTAAAAGTATCACAATACTTTTGTTGTCTTGAATAATTTTCGTAAAACATCGCGTAGGAATTGTTTGCCTCAAGTATTCTATAATATTATGTATAATAGTAGTAGTCAAATCATTTCGGCATTTTGAGTATTTCGTTCTCTAATTGCTTATTATCACAATTGCAATTTGTCTCATTGATAATAATCGGCTACGTTAATATAATTTAAACAGATTTTGTCTTTTACATTCGGGATCAGTAACTTGCTGCTTCATAATTCGCATTTACTGAGCAAATATACTTGATTAACGTACTAATTAAAGCAGTTCTGTATTTGTTTTTGCACTTTTTTTACGCATATTTAACGAACACATTTAATTAATTAACGCAGCAGCGCACATGTGCTCGAAACACCTCACACGTGTATTACAGGTGACGCAAACGCAATGCAATGCATATTGTAATTGCTAATTAAATCATGGCATATGCATTTAATGAGTATTTTTGCATTTTCTAAGTTGACGCATGTTGAGCATTGGCATGATTAACGTATATTTCGTTTTTTTTGTTCTTTTACCGATGGAATTCCAGTGAGGTCGCACCGCACTATTTATAAAATTGTCTATTCCATCATAGCAACAATCCGAATACACACAGAACTCAACAGTGTATGGTTATGGTTATCATCGTTATCAACTCGGTTTTCTATTAATACTTTATCTATTCGATATCAAATTGTAATAGAAAAATAGATTATTCCGATTTGATAATCCTCTTGTTACTTGTTTCTTGCAGCTATGTTTCTTTCATATTCGTGTGACAATTAGTCAATAGTTTCATTAAACGATTATTTTCACATCTAAATAACATTCATACTGCGCTTGAAGAGTTCTATGTATAATTTTTGTTTGACAAGCAGCTGAAACGCAGTAACCAATTTACGATTAATTCGAGATTTGATCAAACAGTTTATACAACCTGAGCCTGAGTACATTATGGTGTGATATGAGTAATTAAACTTGCTCTTTGAACAATTGCTTCGTGATGCATTACAAACAGAAAATTGCACATTTTGCTTAATTAAACGAAACACGCAGCAATTTCATTGAATTGTAATGTGACGACTATTATTTCTATATCGCTATTCAATTATACATCTATACAACTCGTAAATAAACTTAAACGCATGTTTTATACATTAACAGAATTCGAAATAAACTGTATATGAAAACAATAATAATAATAACCATTATTCTCGATCGGACGACCTACTACTTAACGCTTAACTAATCGATAATAGAATTCAGTCTGAATATTACAACTTATAGATGAGCGTTTTTAAATAATATGTCAATGGTTAAACAATATACAAGAACTTATTCAATATAGATCAATAATAATCCTAATAAATGCTATACGTCCTCATAAATAATATCCGTTCCTGTCTCTTTTGTTTCGCGTTTAAACATCTACGTAATTATGGACTAGTTGCATACGGCAGATAAGCCAGATTGATGCGTGATTGAGCTTTTGATTATAACACCTGATTGATTAATTTGCGTTTGTTATGTGCATAAAAGAAATTATTGATAAACAAATTGCAGCAAACACGAGCGAACGTTTTTGATTTTTAAATAGATTGCGTTTGTGTAAAACTTGACATAATAGTGTTTGTTAATTGTCTTTAGTCACTCTGGTCAATTGGTCACTTTTTTGTTTCATAATTGTTTCTCATTGATGTTTGTGTATTCCATATTAACAATCACTTGAACCACATAACCAGAAGGTATTTTGGCTTCTTCAACATGTAGCTTATCACCTAACAGTTTGCCACCATAAAACCATCTTTGTCTTGATGATTCAATTCCTTCCTGACTCTAAAACAATAAACAACCAAATGAAATAGTGATTCTTGAAAGGCTATGGTGGTTACATACCTGTAATTTCTTTTTGCATATGCTAATAGTGTCTGTTGTGTACACGGCTAGCTTAACATCAGTACAATTATGTGACAAACGTAGTTTTAAAGTTGCTTCAATGCCGCCGTCAACTGGTTCTGAGTAATCGGCTGGTGAATCGCGCCCGTTGTCCTCTTTCACAATGTTCAGCGGATAGCTGAGGCAATAAATTGGCACCAAGTATCTGGCCCCGAGTTCATCATAACACTCAGTGAGGTAGCCGTTGGGCACCGAAATACTCGCTCCGTCGAGGATTGCTTGAGCCAGTTGATAATCGGTCGCTTCGGCCGCCACTGCAGCGGCACGTAGTGCATCCCAGATCTCTTTGCGCCCCTCAAAGGCAGGCGCCGTGTCCCAGAATTCATCGCGCTTACTACGCAATTGACCCTCGGTCAGTGGCACGTCTGATTTCCAACGGATGGCTTCATGGCACAGTGGATGGTTCTTGCGCGTGCTGCCTGCTCATGTAAAAAACCAAAACACAACCTGCTATACATTTATGCACGATATTCGCGAAAAAACGAACCTGAATTGGGTCTCGTTATCGACCCCGACGAATCGTCGATTGCCCCGCTGCGGCTCCGCGTTATTCCTATACATCCACCCATAATTGTGCGCACTGGACTTGCCTCATGCTACGTTCCGAGCACGTTCCACTCAGCATTCCACTAGCCATTTTACATCCATTATTCCAATTGTACCACGCTTATTTGAAATCGTGCAAAGCAAAACACTGCGACATGACAGACTGCGGAATGTCACACAGGAGCAGAGGGCGTCGCGTTCGCTCCAAGTACAAAAACTATCCACTAGTCAAATTCATATACAAGGCGTTTCTCACAATTTAAAAGTTTGTAAACTTTGTTTTTTTCTAAATTTACCGAATGAACAGTATTCTTAATACTCTGGATTGCAAATGGATATTTAATTTAATATATTCCCAAGCGAATTCACTGTTCGAAGAAGGGATTAGTATAAACTTATGCAACAACACCGTATTTCACATAAAAACCATCAATTGTCTTCATTATGCTAATGACACTAATAATCAAATGTATTTATAATGCGCATTTCATTCGATTACGTTCATCAATAGCGCTGTTGGCGTTTGAAGTAAACGAGCACTTGACCGGAATGCAATTTGAGTGTAAATACAATAATGTTTCGCTACAATATGCATGGAGCGCAATTGTATGGACACAACGCGCGCACTTAGCGAATGGTAAATGCCCCGGCTTATCGTAATGACGGTCTTGTTTAATTAAATTAGATAATGAGCGTACAAAGCTTTTATTAAGCTCCGCACAGATAAGTGCGTATCATTGCAAGGCATGCGTGTCACCAATTTAATTGCACTTTAACACGATGATAAGCGTTGCTCAAAACGCCTCGGAGATTCCAAATGTTCTTGAAGGATTCCGGCTGCGTATTGTAGTTGGAATCAACTGCCTTGGCCCAAATTTCCACCTGTAATGATAAAAAGTTTTAAATAAATTACGACAATAGGCCCAACAACACCGTACAGATTTTGATCCTTCTGAAACGGGCACTTTTGCCGTCCACAATGTCCACGCCCAATGAAAAGGTGCTGTACTTGAATCCTGCTGGTCAAACTTCGCCACATGCCACGTTTCACCTTGGTCAGCAGTCACATCAACTCGTACAATCTTCTGACCGCCTCCAGACCATGCGTATCCTTGGACAGTAATCATACCATCAACCACATCCACATTTTGATTCTCCTGTGGTCTACAGATTGACGAGATTACAGGGAGTTCCTGTATAGCTGGACTTTTCGTGAAATCAACAGTATCCCAATCGGTACTGGGCGAAAAGCCTTTATAATCATTCTGTTGCCAATGCGAATCACTCTCTTTTTCAGACAGGATAATTCGACCCAACCATTTAACACTTCGAGCGCCCACAACACCCGGTACTACTACCCTAACTGGAAAACCATGATCTCTTGGTATAGGTTCACCATTCATTTCATACGCCAGAATAATTTCACTCCGACGATCGAAGGCTTTCCATACAGGTATTGACGCGCCATACGGGGTTGCGGTTGCATCCATGTCAAGGCCTTCGAACTGGATATAAAAATACATAAATATTTAAAATTCACATACATTATACACACGAATACAAGTTATACCTGTATATGTTGATAAATCTTATCATCCTTAATACCCAACGAATCCAAAACATCAACCAGGCGCGCTCCGGACCATTTCGCATTACCAATCGCTGCGTTTTTCCAATCAAGCCCTTTAACCGTCTTATATTTGGTCATTTCACTGCGACGATTACCAGCGCACATTATGGTTGTTGTTATCGTATGTTTGGGAAACTTTTGTATGTCTTTCAAGTTCAAAGTAAAAGTTTTAGTGGAGTTCTCAAGTTCAATGTCGAGCTCGTACGTGTTCGGATCAATTTCCGGTACAGGAAGGTGATTGCGGACATAAAATATTTCGCTGCGAAATAACTAAAACTTATTAACTTGCCATTTTAAATAAATACGCAGTAATTCATACTTGGGCGTTATAAAACTATCCACCAAGAGGGATGATGGCGGTTCAGCATTGAATGGCTTCATTGATGCTGGCCTTAATATTTTATGACGTTGAGGATCCGAACTGTAAGGGTCTTGCATGTCTTTAATAGCCTCTTTGGAATCAGTCTCTGATAGATTTCCTATTCGCAGTCCTTCCAGAATTTTATAAACTTGAGGATTCTTATGCACGGCGTATAGCAACCAGAAAGGCTCCACCGAGCTGCCCGCAGCTAGAAGGATAATTTCACCTCCTGGATGGCCAGTTACGAATTCCGTGATGTCATAGACTCCTTGTTTATACGTTACCCATATTTTATCCTCACTTGTAAATCGTAAACCGTATCAAAATATAAGTTAAATTATTAATAAATATTTTTTAAACTCATTACATTGTTGTGTGCTTTGCAACATCATCCAGTGTAAATGTTGGTAAACCATTTTTGTAAGCGCCCGGCTCTTCAGTGGCAGCTACAACCGTTTGTTGTGTTGCTAAGTATGTTTTTCTGTGTTCTAGAAAAATAACAACATCATACGATAATTGTTTTCAGTTAGTTAGCAAGTAATAGATTACCATATGTTTTATATGCGAGAAAACCAACAATACCGCTTCCAACAAATAACAAACTTTGAAAGTTTCTCCGTTTTTTCGAACTGTTATCGTCTTCGTTAGTTTCGTTGCTAAATACCCGCACATTTTTGATCAGCTCTCTACTTATCAATCTGTAACCAATTAAACAATATAGTAATAATTCACAATTGACACAGCACTAAAAATTACCTTCGTGAAAGAATTCGCAGCGACATTGTTGTATTCGTTGGTAATTGAATTGATCTGTTCCAAATATATATTTAATGCATAAGCGACGCCCTCACTTATCGCACTTTAATTATTTCATTTCGTTGATTGAATGCACTTTTGCTAATTCTGTTTGTTCGTGGTAATTCCGTCCAACGCTAATGAGATTCAACAAAGCAATGATAAAAATGAAAATTTATTATTACATGCCCGTTATTTATATGCGCGCGAGAGATGAAAAATACGTTTCTTACATTATTATACAAAATCCGTTCATCGCCTTACTTATACAGTACATACATTATATAAGTTTGTGCATGTATTCTAGCGTTTTAATTTATTACATCTCTTCTGATAAGCTCTCGCTGTTTACTTGCGATTTTGGACAAGCAAATGAATTTTGTTTTATTGTGTTGTGGAAGCAAAACATTCGCGCGTGACTACGCATATTGTAAACGCATTGGATACATAGGAATTAAATGCAAATACCTGTGGGAATGCAATGCGTGTTGCGCTGGTATCGATTTTGTTGAATCCAAGATGTTAGCGATGCACATTAAACAATATGGCTTTCTAGTGCCAAATATGCGATACGATATCGTGTCTTGAATCACAGAATGCGAGCTAAACTTATACGAGATTAATACTGTTAACTCTGCTGTGCTGATATTTATAAGTTCTTGGCACCTATTGAATTTCCGCCTTATGCGCGTTTAAATCCCGGCAGGTGATTTGGTGCTGATGGGTGATTGAATACGGCGTTACTTCGGTAATTGTTACGCCAATGGTCGAGCAATATTTGCATGTTTACTCAGTAAACATACAGTGGCCATTTCAGTTTGCTTTTGTGTCCGGCACACTCGCTTAGGCTATAACATTACGTCATTGTTTGCGTGTCGAACGACGCGCACGTTCTATTCATTGCACTCCCGTTTGACTGCTTTTTCATTAAGGATGTGCTTTTAAGCGAGCAGGTTCTAGGAACTAACAGGTCAAGAAGTTTGTTCACTCGTCTTCAATCCACAGATTTCTCTCTGTTTCAATTATCTTGGTTTGTTTGACATCCTATTACCGAACAAAGTTTATTTACTTTGTCCAGCACGTTGATCGTTTGTTTAGTGTGCGGGCGCTGATTTAATTTACGATTGGGGTTTGGTAATTGCAGGAAAGCGCATAAATATCATTCACTGATAATTATCTATTGTACATGCATAGCTTGCATTAACGAGCGAAAATTTTTCAATACATCTACATGTGTAACATGTCAATAGTCATAATAATAATTTTTATCCTCCATTTGTATCGAATAATAAATGATTTTCATATTCCCTGCCATGTTGGATTAAAAATTACGATTTCCTCCCTATACCAAACATATAAAATTGTTTAAAATAACTTCAACCAGCATATGTACACTATAATTATTTGTTGACAATCTTCCAGTGCAATTAGCGCATAACTGCTAAGCATTTTAATGGACTAGCAATACTTTAAAGATAGTGGTATCTTATCGGTAAGGTTTTGGTCCTAATGAAGACCAACTTCCTAAGCGCTGAAAACTACCTTATTGAACATTTCTTCCTACTTGCTTAAACTCCTGACAATATATTTTTACTCTACATGAATATCCTATTTACATCTCCAACTTTCGTCTTCGCTTCCTTTTGAAAATCAATCGAAATTCTCAAATGTTACGAACGCACACGAAAGAGAAAGAAATTTCTGCCAATAGGGTTCTTTCAATTGCGACAATTGCAATTGCCAAATTTTCACTTAAAACATAATTAATTCCTCCTCGTTTCAACCACTTGATTACCGTACCATAATAAAGTCAATTTGTCTTAAATGATTAGGAATGATGCATTCGTACGTTGTGTTCGTCGTAATGAATGGCAGTACTAACTAAATGACAGTATGCGCCTTTTTCCAGCATGATTTATGCTTCGTTTCCTTTTTGAAGCGGTATGGAATTACTTGCGTCCCTTACGCTTTCTATATGAATATTAATGAAACGTTATGAGACTACGTTTGATAGTCGAAAAATGCATTTTACTGAAACACCAAATAAACTACTGCGTGGTAGACAAGAACAAATCCAAATTATGATTGATTTGGATGCAAAGATGCATAAATTGGTGCAGCTTTGGCTTTAGCCAATTCCGATGCGTTTTTTGCGGCATCTTTCAGTTTGATTGTCGCCGTTGCGTAGTGTGCCGTTGTGATTGGATTCTGATGCGGGTACAAGTTATTCAAAACGAAGTTAAAACCAGTTGCCTAAAATCATTAACAATCAGTATAAACAATGCTCATTATAAAAATGGATAACTCACCATTTTGTTGCAATTCTTCTTAAAACGTTCATAACCAAATGCACAAATTGCTTTGCTGAAACCACGCACTTGGGAATCAATCCATGCAGAGCGAATGGCAATCGTATTCCCTGGATTTGTATCACATTCCTTATAAACTACTTTTTCAGTGACGCTCTGCAATTGTGTTCAATAACAAATGATTCCAGGTGTATAAGATATTACTATTAGTCTTACCATAACTTTTGCAAATCCTAAATTTCTTGTGTATGTAACAAGTGTCTTGTTCTTGGGATCAACATGTGACTCTTCCACAATAAACACCTGCTTTGTATTGACAAATCTCTCAGCCCATTTGGGTGTTGCATTGGTTTTACTAAGCAGCCGCTTGGAAATTAATAGGCCGTCCTTCACCTCCCGTGTGACCGTATCCTCAGTGAGCACATGCTTGCTAGAAAGTAGCACACGTTATTACATAAACATTTGTTTCGCTTCGAGAATAAATGATTGATTTACCTGTTCGGATTCGGGTAGCGTAACCAAAAGCCTTTGGCTACTTGGTCCCATGAGAAATGGAAGGTAGTAATCTGCTCGAAATAGCGTGGCATGTTGTAAATGTCTTTTTGTGGAAATTGAAGGCTACGAATATTAGCAGTCACTTGTTATTGACGTCGCGATTGTACTCAGTCTTTGCACACGAGGAGAACGCGTACACTTGATGACAAACATATTAATTCAAGTATCTGGTCGCAGAGGCGGTGGACGAACAAATGCATTCCATGACTTTCCGGCTACGCCATACTTCCACCCAAATTCACAATTTAGATATGCAAACCGATCGTAAGGCTGTCACTTGCAATTTCGATTGCCAGGAGCAATCTAAAGCCGTCACCCTGACAGACAACCATCGATCCTCCACCCACCGTCGCCGCAGCTGCACTACCGACTTGCACTTGCTCTTGCTGAACCGAATGTTGCGTACACCTAATGACTTTCTTATTCCTATTATCTAACTTGATTCGGTGTATATCAGCGGCCATCTTTAGTCACACATTACTTGTTTCACTGAAGGAACAATAAATGTTATTAGGAATAATAATAGGTGACTTTGGTTTCAATACCATCACTATAAGTACTCTTAAATGGTCAGTTTCCGAAAATATACAAACTTTTCGGCTTTTGTCATATTATATTTTTTTGCCGGCAGAGGTCTCGCAATGTCTTAAACCGCGCAAAAACTTAGTGGACATTTAAAGATTTTTAAATGATCTTATTATAACCGGCTTAGCGCAAATGATACTTGATTGACTATTGCTAATAATAATCACGGTACGCTTCAAAGATTACCAGTTTGTTGAATAAACACGCGATTATTTACCAAAATATATTCCGAATAAATGTTCCTATCACACACTATCGTAATCGGTAACATAAACGTCCAAGGCGATCCATTTTGTGCTCATGCACATAAATAATTGCCAGCTTTTAATGAATCAATTTCCATACGGGAAACTTAATTGCAATCACAACTATAAATAATGCATAAACTACGTCAGACTTTCAGCGTTGATCTTTGGCTATAACGCCACGGCTCCGTCAGAGCCCATGTCGCGGTTTTATTTTGCGCAAGTTGTCCTTCCCGCTGCTGTTGTTCATAGATTTGTTGCACCAAATCGGCTGCCGCCATGTCGCGATTACGCGCAGCTTGTCGTCGTTGAATTTCCAAAAATACAAAGGATACCAATCCAACCAACACCAGAATACCAATCAGCGTCAAAATAATAACTTGTGATTCTTGTTTTTCGAGCAAAGCAGCCGCACAAATGCCCGTAATAACAATCACAATAATGATGAGAATTGTTATTGTCAAAATGATCAGGCTTCCTCTTCGCTCTGCAAAACAAAACGTTATTAAAACACACTTCAAACTATCAAATTTACACCTGAAAGAAATTTTCTTTCGTTTGCATTATACTCAGGAATTAAATCACTTGTACTGCGATGCATTTCGCGTTTGTTATGATTTGTGTTGATCACATTACTAAGCAACGGAACCAACCGAAAAATTGATTGTTATTTCAATAACCTTGATTTACTTTAGTAGTTTTAATTCCTGCTTTTTATCTAAAGGTTAATTACCTGTGTATTGAATGCGTTGTCGCAATGTTAATCTGTTCGTATCACCACTTGTTACGCACATGATGAGACATTATTTTTAGGAAGCAATACGCGCGCTATTTGTAATATCTGCTGACTGGCCAAAATACTACTAGTTAATTATTGATGCAGGATATATGCGACTTGGAGCGGAGTCGTAATCAGCAGCAACATTTTCGAAATGTGCTTTTAGAATATGATAAGCCGAGTTATCAATCGCAGTCACCTCATACCAGCTCAACGTCGGTTGGTTTGAGTAAACTTTGCGCGTGTACTTTATTTCGCGCGTCTTCAAAATCGATTGAAGCAAAAGTTGCTTAGTAGTTATTATTCAAACAAGTGCGCAAAACTGTTAATTCTTGCACGAACATCATGCGCGCACACTGCTTGTTTGCTCACGGACGTGACTAACGCACAGGTGTTTCGCCTTCAAACTCGCTTCAAGTTGATGCAAACGAGTTGCATTTGTTGGACTTCTCTTCTCGCGATGTTGATGATGCCGTATACGTTTGATCGGTGATGCTATTTCTGGTACAAGCGCGGTCAGCCTGTTAACGAGTGAAAGTCCCAATTGATTGCCGGAGTTAACGGACCGCGCTATTAATACCCATTGGTGCTTGAATCATTTGAACGACATACATTTATGTACATTGTGATTTCATGATATATATTTATATATCTTAATGTATTTCCGCTTTTCCTCACATTAACAACCATTTTTGTGTCTCTCGAGTTAATAATAATAGCTCTGCATAAATTGTACAATACCATAGTATAGCGCGTTCGTGCTTTGTATAACAAACAGTCTTATATATAAATAATTTAAATTCTATCTATCTGTACGTATGTAGAAAACATCGATGACTCTCTCTATCCGTCTCCTCATTCGCCACGTAGAGATGCAATTACATTTCGTTCGGCAAGAAGGCAAATTGCACAAATACGAAGCGATTGCTCCTTAATTTAAGGAAATCATAATTTGCGTAAAGTATGCAGGCGTACAACACACACATAACTGCATCAGTCCAATTTACATCAATTCAGCACGATTAAGGCCATGATTCGACGCGCTGCAACGTTAAAACCATATAGAAAAATAGCTGTCGACCACATATGTATGCATTGAGCATTCGCTTATCTATAAAAATTCAAAAACCTTATATACGCGTTTACTGAATAAATAAGAATCCAACTAGGATAAATATTTGCAAGCTGCAAGGAAATTATACAGTCGTTTCATCTTTGTCGCTTCTGCTGCCAATGTATGACCGTATCTCCGAATCGGACAGATACGGACTGTTGCGGCCCCCTTTGCGGAACATTTTACCGCGGCAATGTGCGGGTCCGCGTTTAATTTGTTGATATAATTCTTCGAGATCACTGGCGGAGACGCTGCTCGCCCGACTTGTTGTGCGGCTCTTTAATGCGTGCGTTGGATTCACATAGATGCGCGCATTGGAGAAGTTGTCTTTGGGTACCTCGTAAAATTGAGGCTCTTCAGTAAGGGTGCTCATGTTAGGGCTATTCTCCCTACGCACTGAGGCGAGGAGATCACTTGTTGTGGTTTCCGTTGTTGTAAAACTGGGCCGTTCGGGACTTTTTTGATCCAGGATTGAGTCCGAAATAGCTTCAGAACTGTATTCAAGCGTGCATTGTTGCGACACGGATCGCATGTTGTTCTCGTTCAGTGATGACTTATTGCTAATCACTGGAGGCGTACAAACGTTTTGTTTCTTTTTAGCTCTCTTAGCGCCTTTATTGCGGCGATCAAGAAGTTGATCCACTGGAATCTCTATCGAATTTAAATCCTCACAGCTATCTGAGAGGATGTTTAGATTTCGATGGCGTTTCGGGATATGCTCGACGTGTATATTGGTATTGTTTACTTTCGCATTATTCGCAAAAATGCTAGTGTCAACACTAGAATTATCCTTATCGCGTTTGGGATACGATACTAGTGATCCATTGTCATTATGTAGACTTGAAGGAGGTCTACGAGCTGTAAGATTATTGCGTTTCATCATGTGTCGTTTCTGTTTCTTGAAAAACTTGCGTGCCACTGTACTTTGATGCGGATTGTAAAACATTTCAGCGGTATGCGTTGGATTCTCAATCAAATTCGGTATGGCTCCAGTATTGCGATATTGTTGCCGATGTAGTACAACCAAATTGACATTGTTTATCTTAGTCGCTGAATTATCAGTCATGGTAGACGCGTTTAAGTCAACAGCAGCTTTCATTGCATTGCTCTGCGCTGATTTACTTTGCGATGATCTGGAGCTACTTCTAGATTGTACATGAACATCTGGAATTGGCGGCAGGGGTTGAATTTGAATCTGCGGGACGTCAGATACGTTGCGACTGCGAAAACATTTCCCGGATCCTCTCATCCAATATCCGGTGTGCACCCATTCTGTGCGCACATCATTGCGTGCCACGCAATAGAAGAATAAAGCAAATAAGCCCAAAAGACTCGCAAGTATTGCATAGACAATGCTGAAGAATTCTTCCTCATACGGTATCATCTTGAAGCGATTCAGTGTGGCAAATGCGCAACTCAGCCATGCAAAGATGTAGAGAATGAGGAAGATTATATGCGCTTTCAGTTGTGCCATCGGTGCATGTTCAGCATCCTCAATCTCAGAGCTAGCAGTTTTCGTACTCACACTGCGCACTGATCGGCAATCAGGAAAATTCGGCTCCAAGAGATCCAAATCCACATTTTCAGTCGCTTGTGTACCCTCGCTCAGATGTCCATTCGCATCGGTACTATAAATAGCGCAGCGAATTAGTAAGAATAATATGAAGAGGAACAGCAAGAGTATCCCAAAGGGTATATAAAGCGCGCTTAAAGCTGGTCCTGTTGAAAGGAAACAGTGCGTGTGCGCAGAATACTCCTTCATGTTAACTGCTCCTGAGATCCCACAAACAATAAGCGCAATGCCCCAACCGACCAAATACAGTCCCAAAATCGGTTTTTGTATAGGCTCGTCACTTGGCAGTTCGTCATCTTGCAATTCAATAACGTCGTTACTTGTTGAACTTTTCCTCAGTCGTTTGTACATGGAATTAACGCCGACGCACATCCAGAGCAATGAGGATAATGTTAAATAGTGCAGGATCAGTCCAATGGTTTGGCATAAATGTACGTCTTCCGTCTGATAAATGCCAAAGACGTACATAAAACACAGAAGAACAATCGCCAGCCACATGTTGATCACGGAGTGTTTGGCTTTCTTTGGCATTTGTATAGCGGAATAGGAAAATAGGTAATTGATGATGCAAAGTAGAAGGCAAATAAATAGTATTAGGGAACCAATGTATATTGCTGGATGGGAAAAGCGGAATTTAGCTCCGACTGGTGTTGGCGGCAAGTTGGAAGTCTCTTGGAGTAAGCCATAATATCCTAGATGAGAGCAAGTGAAAACCAGATTATCCTCGAGCTCGTGTCGCAGTTGACAACCCTCTGAACTCCAGCCACCTTTACCCATATTTAATAATGGGTTCCACCAAACTGGGGTTGGTGGTGTCATATCATAAATGTAGCTTTCAAATGGCCTCAACATGATGTAAATTGGATGAGTCAAATTCACAATCAAATTATCTGTAAACATTTTAACTATTCCTATAAATGATTCAAGTAATTTGTAAACTACGTACCTAATTTCACTCCGACAACAGCAGATATAATTTTCTCGTGTTTATTTTCCCCTTGGTGGATTGGGAAGAACTTTGCTTCATCAAACATGGCAACAAGTAACTTACTGGAAGATATAACAATATCTGCTTCTTGTAGTTGATAGAAAATGTTTGAAGGTATTTCAATGGAAGCTTCAATTGCTTTATTCTGTGCTGCGACACTATTCGTATGATTCGACGTGACGCAATGGAAAATCTTATCACTTCCCAAACCGCTAATGTACCAAGTGCACGTCATTCCAGCAAAAGTGTCTCTTCGAACGTTAAACTGTTCGAGAATAATATGTGATTTTTGCAATTGCTGACTGGATGTGTAATTTGTAATTTTCTCTATGGCATATATCAATGTCCTACAGGTATTGTCTTCACGATCCGCCTCCTTGATATATGTCTCTTTCAGTTCCATAAAGTTATTGACTATGTCCAACAATAATGGGCCAAGTTCAATTTCAACTTGTAAATACTCCAAGTAATTATACACAGTCCTCGTTGCATACACAAAATCCATAACGTCACGCAGCATTTTAATGTCTGAAGTATTCCTCAGATGTTTAGCACTTTCCAGAATGCTCCCCTTTGCCAGACTCAAATTAACTTTCGCAAATTGCTCCAGTATTTTTGTGGTTTCTGAAATGTATGCGCAAGTGGAAGTATTCAAGTGCAACCACTCACCCCTTGACGAGCAATAAAATGAAGCTTTCTGTTCCGACACGTCATTGTTTTGCTGAAGTGCTTCACAAGGCAGTGTGACAGTGTAATTAACAATGGTGCGCGGCCAAATATAGCTTCCCTTGTTATTAGTTGTCGTTGTTATGGGGCAGTAACGTGTGTCATCTGATATTACAACAACTGTGATGCCTTTTGTATGATTTCCATGTTGCGTTACTAATTGACAATTCCAAACACCGCTATGATTCCGATTCAGTTTGGTGATACTTAAACTGCTATCAATAAGTCCATCATCGGCGAGGAAGCGATTGTCAATGTTTACATCAGTAAAGTGATGTCTCGGGTTCGTATCAAGCCATAACCACTCAACGCGGTCATGTAACTCTTCAGTTTCTTCAGTCGGATCAAATTGATTGATCATACTAGGCGCGCGGCATTGCAACTTTAGAGAGTCACCTTCGAAAACCACCTGGGAGTGGTCTGGAAATAACTCCACCACTGGCATATCACGATTCTTTGCTGGAGATTTACAATGGATGTCTTCACCGACACGAATCTTGCGAAGTGGTCGTCCGAAATATGCTGGAGGAGTGTCGCACTTCGGGTTGGATTTTAACTTTACTGTCATCTTTTTCGCCCAGTCGAGAAGCCATAATAAGCCGCAATCACACTTTAGTGGATTTCCAGCTATGTCGCTAAATCAATAAGCAAATAATGTTAGATTCCTGGAATTTCAATCTAGTGAAATACTTACAGATCTTTCAAACTATCAAAGGGATCAAATGTTCCTTTTTCTATATTTGCAATTTGGTTCTGACTGAGTTTCAGTGAATCCAAATTGCTCAGTCCAATAAACGCAAACAAATCAATTGTTTTGATATTGTTCCCTGAGACGTCAAGGCGTCTCAAGCTGGGAAATTCACTAAATTGTTTGCTTTGCAAATCGACTAGTAGATTTTTACTTAAATCTCTAAAACATGAGTAAACAATCATATTATGATTTTCTTTCAGCAGGAATTGTAGGCAAGTACTTACAGTTTTTGCAGAACAACAAATTCCACTTTAGGAGTAAATGCAGTCAGGGAATTGTTTGAGAGATTCCTAGAAAAATAGGTTTGTTTTCTATGAGAACTGATATCACCACCACATCGAGAAATTACTTACAATTGAACTACTTCATTAGCAATATTGAGAAACTCATCGTCATCAACGACCATCAATTTTTCATTATCACCACAACGCACTTTCAACCAGTCACCTCCGTCTCTTTGGGCCGTGCTGCGTTTGCAGATGCACTTGTTCGGGCACGGATCACTGAGATTCCCAATGAAGTGCAAGCACAGAATTAAAGCACTGAGATATCGCCACATAATTAATACTAAGGAGCCACTAAACAATTGTGAATTTACGCTTGTTTACGTTTGCTTCGCAGGTACGAAGACGTAATGAAGGGCTGGTCCTTATGTTTATGCATTTTCTACCCCATTTACACGCTACTTCAACGTAATTTAAACACCACCGAATGCACAACACAACTAGCTATCATTTTGCGTACGTTTCACGAGTATTTTCATTTAGATTACAGGAAGAATTGTGCTAATTTTAACCCAGCGCACTGATTTATTATGATTGGACGCCATTTATGGCTTATTTTAACCTCTCCTCGATAAAGCGACGTTGCAACTCTTCGCGGAAGTAATTCTAGTTGTCTTGATAAACACAACGGGGCGTTGTTTGTTTTAAATGTTTTAATTTTAGCGTAAGTCTTATATAAAGTTCTCTGGTTCATTTCTAACAAATAAAAAACACTTAAAACTATCAACATATCGTTGGTTAAGCATTATCATTTCTCAAAATGGGCAATTGACTTTGCAATTATATTAATAGATTCTTGCATTTGCTGATCATTGATGACCAAAGGAGGCGCAAAACGAATAGTATCTTCATGCGTGTGCTTCGCAATTAAACCATTCTCTTTCAACTTTAAGCATACGTCCCAAGCCTCGGCATAGTCTATAAAACAAAACAAATGATTAATTAATCATTGGTGTCCGTTTGTTTGAAGCATCAAACTTACTTCTATTTATAACAATGGCATTCATAAGACCTTTGCCTCTTACTTCAATCGCCACCTTTTTGTTAACAATATTATTCAATTCTGTTCGGAACATTTCTCCCAATCTATGAGCATTTTCGGCGAGTTTCTCATTTTCGAGCACGTCAAGTGCAGCTATTGCGACTTTGGAGCCTAATGGATTACCTCCAAAAGTAGACCCATGCGTTCCCGGCTCCATCACAAGCATGATATTATCATTGGCCAAACAACAGGATACAGGATAAACACCGCCGCCGAGCGCTTTGCCCAAGACTAGAATATCCGGCTTAACACCTTCATGGTCCACTGCCAACCGTTTTCCAGTACGACCCAAACCCGTCTGGATTTCGTCCGCTATCCAGAGAACATTATACTTATCGCACAATGCGCGCACCCCCTTCAAATACCCCTCATTGGGTATAATAATTCCTGCTTCTCCTTGGATGGGCTCCACCATGAATGCGCACACAGTGGCATCCTGGAAAGCTTTCTCCAATGCTTGCAGATTATTAAAAGGCACACAACTGAATCCTGGCATATATGGACCATAATTCTCAAAGCTCAATGGATCAGTACTTGCTGAAATGGCTGCCAATGACCGCCCCCAAAAGTTCTCACTGCAGAACACAATATGCGCCTCATTTTTGGGAATGTTTTTAACTTTATAACCCCATTTTCGGGCCAATTTGCACGCAGTATCATCAGCTTCAACCCCCGTATTCATTGGCAGCACCTTATCATACCCGAATTGTTTCGTAATCTTTTCAGCATACTCTCCGAGCACATCCGAGAAGAATGCCCGTGAGGTGTGGTGCAAAACGCCAGCTTGCTTTTGAAGTGCAGCCACAATTTTCGGATGGCAATGTCCAAAATTATTCGCTGAATATCCTGATAAATAGTCGAGATACTTGCGTCCTTCTACGTCGTAAACATACACACCTAAAATGATTCTTAGTATTGATTTATCGTGTTTTTATCATGTAAATATTTGAATAAACAATTTGTGAATTTGCAAATGTTTGCTTATTGATTTGGATATACACGTTGAAAAATGATCATACCTTCACCGCGACAAAGCGCAACTGGCAATGGATGATAATTATGCGCTGCATATTTATGTTCTCGATCAACGACTTCTTTCGTGCTCAAACATCTTGAGCTTCCTTGCGTAAGCCGCGCGATTCCTCTAAACTTTGAGAGCATTTCGTACTAGTTTAGGTTCGCCTTGTTATCTACAAAAACCATAAAGGTACTTAAATCAGTTAAACCAGCTTAACATTCTACGTGTGCGTCAATCAAAACTTGTGACTCGCTTGTGCATCAAATATTCGAGATATTTTCGAATTTATGTGCAAATTAGTGACCCACTTGCAAATAGCAAGCGCCCATCAATGTAATCATTCTCGAGTGTTGTTGATAATTTAAAGCACACACATAAAATCCGCATACGATAAACAAAGTACTTACACGTTCGTTGTTGCACTTTTTGATAAGTAGATCTTTTACCGTTGAGGTGAAGCGGTATTATGATGGCGTTTATTTTAAAAGCCGAGCTGGTTATTGTCGCACAGTAATGGAATACAAATAATAATAATACCGGTCTGGTTCGTGGCTTCAAGCAACAAGTTGCCGCGACGGTCGTCGAGCAACAACAAACACTCGCTTTCCCAACAAACCAGCAGTGAGTTTGATATACGCCTTGTGCAGTAATGAACGCCCATGTTTGGGATATCGCCGCATATTCAGTATCAGTTATCCTTCTTTAAAACAGGCGTCGCCAACAACAAACACTCGGACGAGATATGCAGTCATTGCGTGCGTGGAAATCCACCTGAGCAGGTCAAATGCCATCTTATATTTGTTTACATTCTTGTTTCAAATCCGGTTCAAATCTCCCAAAACTACCAACTACCTCAGAAACGCATCTAGAAACAGACACGATGGATGAGTACTGCTTGTTTAAGGGATAGATAACAGTTAATCTACCTGTGCATGAATTTTTATCATCATGACCGAATGATAATTATTCATTACATGACTGTCGTGACGCCATATTAGAAAGTTGGCAGGAAATTTCGCTAACATAAAAATACCTTTCCCACTAAAAAACGAACCTTTAGTCTATCGTGACATAAAATTAAAGCTTTATTTGATTTATCTGTCTATTTATTGAATGCGCATTGCTTTTTGACTAAAATAAATGAAGTAAATAACGTAAAATACGCATAGGTAAGCACGATAAACATGCAACAAGTTTAAAGTTGCATTGAGAATCATTTTCAAGGACGGCAGGACTATAAAAATTCAATTAGGTAGTGCCGAGCATTCACTTTACATATATGTGGATTTTGTTTCAAAGAAATAATCATACGAACGATATTATTTACGTGAAATAATTACAGAATGTATCAAGTACTATTAACACGCTGTATGTAGATAATTGATATTTTTAAACACAGAATGACGATGCAATTATCAAAATAGCTCCTGCGAATTCATTAACAACGTAAACAATTGAGAAATTAATTGAGTTTATGTTTGACGTCGATGATGTAAGAACACGTTGTTGATGCTTTATTATTTTCGAGAGATGCAATATGTTGACCTCGCAAATTTATTAAGTTTACGTACTTGTAGATTTACAGCAGTGATTCTCAATCACTTTGCCGCGGTTTTTTTGTTTGCCGCCAATTATTTAAAGTGCGCCTTCAATTTTTGAAATTATTGTTAAATTACGCTACGTAACAAAATGTTGAGACTCCCTGCTTTAGATAAACATTACGACTATAGAAATGGAAAAAATTAATTATCCTGCATTGCAAATTAGAAAACTGCAGGTTTTATTGTTTAGTTGAGGCTATCACGTATATTTAATCAACAAAAATAATGTTACTAGGGCCCTGATGTTAATTTATAAGAATAAAGTATCTATTACTCCACAAATTTGACTTGAGAAATCGTAATATGCGTATTTAATTACTAACTTATTCTACCTTCCTAATAATAATGAAATTTGGTTTATTAAATAACTAAATATGTAGTAAAACGATGTTTAAAGTAAATAGTTTAGGTAATAAATAGATAAGTAGCACAAAATTAGCTAACGCGGGCGGAGAGGTACCCCCGTGTGGCTTCCGCGTCCGGAAAAGTTGTAATGGTGAATCATGTTCACGCGCGCGATTGTCCGTTGCGGGATGTGGAGTTTTGGAGTTTGACGGTCCGGGGGTACCCCCTTGAGGCTTCCGCGTCCAGAAAAGTTGTAATGGTGAAGACTTATAATAGAGTTCGCGGCAAGTTTACCGAGTGCGGGTACGGTAAACAAACGGTTAATAGTGCGCGTAAAGTTCGAGTGCCGTCCCGAATACCGAGGGAATGCCTCCCACTTGTGGGTGGTACCGGGGAAATGAAATACCCGGGGCTAAACAAAATTAATTGAGTGCTGGTCGGGGTCATGCGGTTCTCTGCTATTCTAATGCCATATCCATCCGATTATGACCTCGACTTAAAGGAGTAATCTTGATCGTTTTCAAGAGTCTCCACTTATAAATCGCGAATAAACCTAAACAAAATAGGAGTTTTACTCCACCCCGCGGTAAAGGAGTCCTCTGGATCGTTTTCAAGAGTCTCCAACTATATAAATCGCGTTTAAACCTAAAGGAGTAAAATCTCCAGCAAAATAAAATATAACCCTACGCAGGTTATTTATTTATGTTATAGGGGATGTGAAGAACAGTAAAATAAATTACCGAGTGCGGAAACGGTAAAGAGTCATTAGTGCGCGTAAAGTTCGAGTCCGGGTCGCGGAAAAGTGTTATCGAGTGCGGGAGTGTTGGACTTTCAATCCAAGATGTGGCCATCCAGAGGGTTCCAGATGCGGCGAGGGCCAACGGTGGGACGCTCAGCGGGGCGACTGCTTGTGTGCCGACCCACAAGTAATGCTCGCCGAAGAGGATTCCCTTTAAAAAAGATTGTATCACAAACTGTGAACATTCAATTAGTGCGGGACACTTTACGTAAGAGTCCTTCTGACTCGATAAACGTTCAAAGTCCTTCTGACTTTTACGCGGGTCCTTAAGACCAACTAAATAGTAACTTTTCGCGATCGGGTGTTTTTAGCCATTTGTTGTTGCTGCTCAGAAGGATGGAAGATATAAATAATCAATAGATGTCCAAGAATCGAGGAACTAGAACCAAAGAAGTCCAGGAAGTAGAAGCAAAGAATTCCAGGAATTTCCAATACCAGCAACATGCAGCAGCAACTTCAATATTTTTTATGTCGTGGCTACAGAAAGGATAGTGCCGTTCTGGACTGTAGTCACTCGTTATTTATCGTTCGCTAAATCGTCGGGCGCGTTATCGTTTTACCGTTTATTATATTATATTTTTCAACTCGTGTTTAAAGGAGTAACCACTTGATCTTATCAAGGGTCTCCAAATTTGAAAAAAAGAATTTAAACCTAAAATATTATCCCCAATACATTAAAGGAGTAACCAGTTGATCGTCTTCAATGGTCTCCAACTACTAAACAATGAAAATAAAACCTAAAGGAGCAGAGTCTCCAAACAAATTTTTGTATTTTATGTATTTAGTGTTAAATCTCGGATGAGAGCCTGTGGTGGGTGGACATTTGTTTGGGCGTAGCTACCCTCAGGTCACAACTAATCGGCACGTGCCAAAACTGCTCCTCTCGCGCGGTAAAGAGGAGCCCATCATTGGGTATGTTGTTAAGTAGGCTGATTATCCTTATGTATCCCAATCGTTAGCTACTTTTGCGTGAATGAAATGTGTGCAGAGAATAATAAGCATGAGAATGTGTGACTGATTAATTGTTTTCTTTTGCAGGTTTAATTTCATATTAGCTCCGCGTCGCGTAATAATTCGTATCGTAGTAGGCTATCCTTATCCTTGCTGACTGTGAGTGTGCCAACCGACGTTCTCTTACAGGATATATTAATTGTACTTTTCTTCACAGGGTTTAAAATAAACCGTGAGTTTTTGAACAAATTCTTTTAAAACCGTAGTTATTTTAATTATGTGTATGATGGTTGGGCACAGTCGGCATATCCTTATCCTGAAATCGGCACTCTCCCATTTTAGGGCGGCATAGCTACTCGTGTAGCGGTTTATTGTCTAATAATATATTTGTTTTTCTTTTGTTTCAGGTCGCCTTTGACTTTGTTTCGCGTTCGAACCGGAATGAAAAACAAAGTCATTAACCCGGCCCAGGGAAACTAAATTATTGTACTAAAGTTTCACCTGGGTAATTCCTGGCAGGCGCGTCCACGTCGCGGGGGTGGGCATACGACCAATATTTTAGTAACTACCTATTCTTCAAATTAAATTGGCGTATGGCGAAGTTCTGTCAGGGACCCGCAGTATACACGGGTATAACCAGGAAGTAAATAAACAATTTGAAAATTATGTTTCAGTATAAATTGTAGCACAAATCCAAAGTAAAAACAATATAAAAAAAGCACTGATTTGCAGTACAGTGATAAGATAATTCTATGTACAACCTGCTATACAATAATAGGTTTTAATTAACATAACGTAACTGATAAAACTATATTTCTTTTTCTATATTAGAATGTTTAATAAGTTTCACATAACTTTTTTGGTCAATCACCCGTACATAATACAGGCATTATTACAGGTCATTAAGGTTTCAAACATGACAAACTTTTCTAAACTAGTTAATAATGGATCCATTACGTTATTATTTACTAATATTGTAGTGGTATCTATTTAACATTTAGTTAATTTAACATTAACTGGTCCGGATTTTTGAACAAACAAATTGCTTTAATAATGATCACGTGAATTGAAATTAAACACTAATAATGGGCTGTAATGAGTAAATAATAAAGAGAATTATTTCTCAACTACACATAATGCTTAACGCATCGAAAATTAGTCTTTTCGTCTTAAGTTTTGGCAGGTTTTTCTATGCAAGTATAGTGTGTTGATATTTTATGACAAAGCAATAATTACTAATCTACATTTCCATATGTGCATTTTCTGCATTCCAGGTTTCTGGATGGCCACAGACAGCTTCTAATAGTCCTGTCATCTCCATTGTTCCTTGTATTTGTTGGAGCCACATAATGGCCTGAAATCATCATGAAAGAATTGAAATGATACATCAAAATACTTAATTCTTAAACTATGTATGATGGGAGGAACTGAGTAGCATGCTTACAACGTTTATTTTCTGATGGTAATTTTTTTAGTTTCTAGTCAAAACTCATATTGAAATGGGATTACAATCATCACATAAATTGGTAGGCCCATTGTTATTGCAACATTGACAACAACTTGGGTTGTAATTGGATTAGAATCATCATGAAAATTGATAGGCTCATTGTTGTTGCAACAATGACAACAACTTGGGTTGCAATTGGATTAGTATCATCATGAAAATTGGTAGACTCATCATTATTGCAACAATGGTTAGTATTAGGATTTAATCTTCTTGACAATTGGTTTATTTTATGAGCTCTCCTAATTGATGGTAATTTTTCAGTTTCTAGGCATAAACTCACATTGAAATGACATTACAATCATCACATAAATTGGTAGGCCCATTTTTATTGCAACAATGACAACAACTTGGGTTGTAATTGGATTAGAATCATCATGAAAATTGGTAGGCTCATCATTATTGCAACAATGGTTAGTATTATGACTTAATTTTCTTATCAACTGGTTTATTTTATGAACTCTTGTAATTGATGGTAATTTTTTCAGTTTCTAGCCAAAAACTCACATTGACCTGGGATTACAATCATCACATAAATTGTTAGGCCCATTATTATTGCAACAATAACAACAACTTGAGTTGTAATTGGATTAAAATGACCATGAAAATTGGTAGGCTCATCATTATTGCAACAATGGTTAGTATTAGAATTTAATTTTCTTGTCCATTGGTTTATTTTATGAACTCTCCTAATTGATAGTAATTTTTAAGTTTCTAGCCATAAACTCACATTGAAATGGTATTACAATCATCACATAAATTGGTAGGCCCATTGTTATTGCAACAATAACAACAACTTGGGTTGTAATTGGATTAGAATCATCATGAAAATTGGTACGCTCATCATTATTGCAACAATGGTTAGTATTAGCATTTATATTTCTCATCAACTGGTTTATTTTGTAAACTCTCCTAATTGATGGTAATTTTTTTAGTTTCTAGCCAAAACTCACATTGAAATGGGATTACAATCATCACATAAATTGGTAGGCCCATCGTTATTGCAACAATCACAAGTTGGGTTGTAATTGGATTAGAATCATCATGAAAGTTGATAGGCTCATTGTTGTTGCAACAATGACAACAACTTGGGTTGCAATTGGATTAGGATCATCATGAAAATTGGTAGGCTCATTACAATCATCACATAAATTGGTAGGCCCATCATTATTGCAACAATGACAACAACTTGGGTTATAATTGAGGTAGAGTCATTATGAAAATTGGTAGGCTCATCATTATTGCAACAATGGTTAGTATTAGCATTTATATTTCTTGTGAACTCGTTTATTTTGTGAACTCTCCTAATTGATGGTAATTTTTTTAGTTTCTAGCCAAAACTCACATTGAAATAGGATTACAATCATCACATAAATTGGTAGGCCCATCGTTATTGCAACAATCACAACAAGTTGGGTTGTAATTGAAGTAGAATCATCATGAAAATTGGTAGGCTCATCATTATTGCAACAATGGTTAGTATTAGCATTTATATTTCTCATCAACTGGTTTATTTTGTAAACTCTCCTAATTGATGGTAATTTTTTTAGTTTCTAGCCAAAACTCACATTGAAATGGGATTACAATCATCACATAAATTGGTAGGCCCATCGTTATTGCAACAATCACAACAAGTTGGGTTGTAATTGGATTAGAATCATCATGAAAGTTGATAGGCTCATTGTTGTTGCAACAATGACAACAACTTGGGTTGCAATTGGATTAGGATCATCATGAAAATTGGTAGGCTCATTACAATCATCACATAAATTGGTAGGCCCATCGTTATTGCAACAATGACAACAACTTGGGTTATAATTGGGGTAGAATCATCATGAAAATTGGTAGGCTCATCATTATTGCAACAATGGTTAGTATTAGCATTTATATTTCTTGTGAACTGGTTTATTTTGTGAACTCTCCTAATTGATGGTAATTTTTTTAGTTTCTAGCCAAAAACTCACATTGAAACAGGATTACAATCATCACATCAATTGGTAGACCCATTGTTATTGCAACAATGACAACAACTTGGGTTGTAATTGGGGTAGAATCATCATGAAAATTGGTGGGCTCATCATTATTGCAACAATGGTAAGTATTAGCATTTATATTTCTTGTCAACTGGTTTATTTTGTGAACTCTCCTAATTGATGGTAATTTTTTTAGTTTCTAGTCAAAACTCATATTGAAATGGGATTACAATCATCACATAAATTGGTAGGCCCATTGTTATTGCAACAATGGTTAGTATTATGATTTAATTTTCTTGTCCACTGGTTAATTTTATACTAACTAATTATGCATTCTTACAGAAAATCAATCATAACTCCACTTCTGATGCAGCCAGCTCAGACAAACTTGGTAAGTATGTTGGCACATGTACTTCGGTACATGCTAGCCCCTTATTTTTATTATAACCATTATAACTTACCCACAATAACTAATTATATATTGTTACAGAAAATCGATCATAACACCACTTGTGATGCAGCCAGCTAGTACGAACTGGGTAAGTGTGTTGGCACATGTGCTTCGGTACATGTTTGTCCCTTATTTCTATTATAACCCTTATAGTTTACCCATAATAACTAATTATATATTGTTACAGAAAATCCATCATAACTCCACTTCTGATGCAGCCAGCTAGTACGAACTGGGTAAGTGTGTTGGCACATGTGCTTCGGTACATGTTTGTCCCTTATTTTTATTATAACCCTTATAGTTTACCCATAATAACTAATTATATATTGTTACAGAAAATCGATCATAACTCCACTTGTGATGCAGCCAGCTAGTACGAACTAGGTAAGTATGTTGGCACATGTGCTTCGGTACATATTTGCCCCTTATTTTTATTATAGCCCTTATAGTTTACCCACAATAACTAATTTTGTATTCTTACAGAAGGTCGATCAGAACTCCACTAGTGATGCAGCTAGCTGGAGCAAATACGAAGTTTGATTATTTTACATAAAAAGTCGTCAAGTTTATTAAATAATTAAATACATCTCTTTGCGTTTATGCATACCTGATACGAAATCTTAATTTTGCCGTTTTGAAAATGAAATTTTTGATCAATATTTTTTTTTAATGGGCTTTTGGCATCCATTTTTTAATTAAATTTACCTCTTTGCGTTTATGCATACTTGATACGAAATCTTAATTTTGCCGTTCTGAAAATGAAATTTTTGATCAATATTTTTTTAAAATGGCGGGCTTTTGGCATCCATTTTTTAATTAAATTTACCTCTTTGCGTTTATGCATATTTGATACGAAATCTTAATTTTGCCGTTCTGAAAATGAAATTTTCGATCAATACTGGTTGAAAATTACGTTTTCAATCGTCAAAATTAACATTTCGTATCAGGTTTGCATAAACGCACAGAGATATATTTAATTAAAAAGTTGCGTACTAAATACACATACATGCACACCTAGTGATTCACATATAAACCAGATTCATTTATGCGAAGGGGTATTTTTAAAACGTGGATTACTCATGAACCAGTAGTCCTAGAGCGGAGTACGATACCTTATTTTAATCAGGGCGGTTCCCTTTATCTGTCATGAAACACTAAACCTTATCGGACACTATTTAAAAATAAAAATTAAACAATTTTAGAACAAAATTCAATTTAGGCAACCAGTATTACATGCCGTGTGTCGCCATCTCGGATGAATCTGTGAAACTAATTTGGCCATCTATTGGGACTTTAACAAACTAACATTGCCATTTATAGAACAAGAACTAAGAAACCATAAGAACCGTCCACAAATTGTTTGATTATCATTCCTCAGCAATATGATAGGCGTAATCATATAAGCAATTCTTTGTAGCCATTGACAATACCTAAAAAAATCATTACCTTAGTAATTAAAATCAAGAAAATAAGATTAAAATTAAATATGAATACAAATGAGAACTTGCATGCTTACTTACCCACCGCATTTGAAGCAAACCCTCTCTACCAATCAGTTGTTATGGGTAACTGACTAATTGCTATATTGGGGGACTGTCTACAATAAAATACAAACTACAATTAAAATTAAATATGATTATGAATAAGAACTTGCATTATTACCTACTCACTTTGTTTAACGCAGGTCCTCATTAGGAATCAACTGTTACAGCTGACTGTCTAAAATAAAATACATGCTAAGATTAAAATTTAATATGAATACAAATGAGAACTTGCATGCTTACCTACCCAGCGCATTTGCAGCAGACCCTCTTTACCAATCAGCTGTTATTGGTAACTGACTAATTGCTGCATTCAGGGATGGTCTACAATGAAATAAGAACTAGGATTAAAATTAAAAATAATTATGAATAAGAACTAGAATGCATGCTTACCTACTCTCAACAATTGAGGCAGATTCACTTTACTGATCAGCTGTTATGGGTGAGTGGCTAATCAGCTGTTATTGCTGACTGTCAAAAATGAAATACAAGCGATTAAAATGAAATATGAATACAAATGAGAACTTGCATGCTTACCTACCCATCGCATTTGAAGCAGACCCTCTTTACCAATCAGCTGTTATAGGTAACTGACTAACTGCTGCATTCAGGGATGGTCTACAATGAAATAAGAACTAGGATTACAATTAAATATGATTACAAATAAGAACTACCATGCATGCTTACCTACTCAAGGCAGATTTGAGGCAGATTCACTTTACTGATCAGCTGTTACAATTTGAGGCAATTGAGGCGATCAGCAACAATTGAGGCAGATTCACTTTACTGATCAGCTGTTATGGGTGAGTGGCTAATCAGCTGTTATTGCTGACTGTCTAAAATAAAATAAGAACTACGATTATAACTTACTTGAAGTATGATGCTTCGTATTGCCTTTATCCAAGCTGCATGAGTGTATGAGGTATCTACTCTACTTCACTAGATGCCTCATGATGTAGTTTCATTATTCTATCATTAATTGCAGCATTAAGGACTTGTACAAGGACATTAACCCATTAACACAAGAAGCTGTGAGGATATAAAAGAACAGCAGACAATCATATGCTATGTCAGTCACTGGCCAGTATGAGGCACGAGTGGAATCAGATTCAACATGATAGGCTCTGACTTGGAAACTGCTCCCTTAAGCATGTAACTAAGTATGTAAGGACTACAGCACAGCTAGATTAAGACAAGTAATACTTAGATTGCAAGAAGGCATTGTTTTGTGGGGTCTTCAAGATACAATGTGAATGTTAACGTTATCGTTATCTGAACGAATGTTATCTTAAACCTTTTCGTAACAGACATGAATATAACTCACCAAGCTCATGCCTTCAATACCTGTACATATTTTGTTCCAGATCTTAGAAACATTATAGTCGAACATGGTAACACCATAACTTACTTGAAGCAGAAGGACTACTCTAATGACGTGGGAATAAACACAAGTATTCTTTAAGCTTTTTAGCGCTGCAATTATTATGTTAATAATGAAATTAACTCACCTATCAATAGATAACAATATTTCTAACGACCAGAATTCACCACACTGCACTACACTTTAATTAGGTTATGACTACAAAACATATGGTTACGACGATAAAAATCATGATCTCCGACCAGCACCGAGGCTGAACGACGCCGAGCTCGTAACTTCTCTTTTTAAAATTTAAAGGGCTCAGGAATGAAGTAGATGTACAATAATGACCTATAATCACATTCAGGCTACTTAATAACATTTATCTACTAATAGTGATACTTCCAGCGACATAGAAATGCAGTTGCTGTTATCCCTAATAATTCAGACCTTTAAATATTTTCTAATCCCTTTTTCCATACTAGTTTGTTACAATTGCGCACTTATTCAATGTCGTTTAAAACTTTTTCTTAATAACAAGTTCATAACAAATAACATTTGGTAACCATTCATTAGATTAGATTGAGTAAGATTGAGCCAATGCATTACAGTTTGAGGGCCGAGCATTAATGGATTAAAACAATACTTTCTTATCAATCATTGATGATTTACAACGTAAATATTATTGATAATAAAGACTATCAACAACAAATGCAATATACTATTGCAAACTACATACTTATCCGGTATTAGTAAACCTATCATGTAAAACAACGCTAACAAACTTTCTCATAGTATGCAATTAACTTAAATTTTAAGTGCGCGTTTTATGAAACATATTTTAAATTTAATTTGGCACACGCTACCAAGTTACTTAAGATTTCTATTAAAGGAAATATATGACTGGTGATAAGCTGGAAAGTTTTGTGCTTGTGTAAATATTGTGAATGATCAACGAGTGCTACTCATTCAAGGTGTAATTAATTCGCAGATCAAACAAATGTTAACTCTACACCGCGCAACTATAATAAATCAACGCTGGAATTCGTACAGCTACTCGTATAATAAATTTTACAATATGAGTTTTCGGCGAGCATCACAATGATGATAATGTGTTCGGATACTGGTGATGAGCGTTATCAGCAAATAAAGACGATTTGGGAAAAGCCACTTGTAATAGTGAAAACAGACTGAGCAAAAAATTTTCGACGCACGTTTGTTTCTTGCATAATCTCAGTTCGAAACGAATAGTTGATCGTATAATATCTCTAAATCACTTATACCAATCAAGTATTATTACATATTATTGTAAAGTTCTGATGTGTGTTATTGAATTGCGATAGTGCTGCAAATTGAAATTACTTCAAGTGCCTCCCGTTTTAAGTAAAATACTCACAAATAATCTATTTACTTCTACTTAAACTTAAGTTAAAAATCCGCAGATTTACATGCCAATTATTTAATTCTCTCGTAATTAGAAGTTGACGACCAATAAAGTGCGTAAAAGTACGTTAAAGAAAATCACTGCACATCCAACTATTATAATCGTTTTTTTGCACGCTGTGATAAGAAGTTGGACAAGTATTTTCAGGGTTTCATTTTATTATAATAATTTTTAATTGCTCGTTAACTGCTGGTTTAAACTATTTAACAATGGAGAATGGTGTTAAAAATAGTTGTACAAAGGCACGATTTGAGGAAGCAATCTCAAAAACCGGTAAGTTATTAAGTTGAGTTAAAAACTAATTGTTGAATTAACATGATTGATTATTAGGATATGGAAAATTCAACATTAATGTTCTCCTTGCTTCTGGAGGTTGCCTCATGGTGGTAATCATCGAAACGATGGCAATGATGATGATTGTACCCGCATCCCAATGTGATCTTGATTTGGACCTTACCACCAAAGGAATAACAAACGCAATCAGCTTTCTTGGGGTTGTTTCCAGCTCACATTTGTGGGGTTTTATTGCCGACACGCGTGGTCGACGTAATGTACTTATTATCAGCATGTTATGCAGTTTTGTAACCAGTTTAGCATCAAGTATATCACCCTGGGCATGGTTATTCATACTACTACGTTACATAAATGGATTTGTGTACGTTGCCATACAAATTACAACATTATTATAATAATTATTTATATTCTATGGCTAATTTTAGCGTTGGGGGAGCTTCAGCAGTCGTTTACGCTTATGTTGGTGAATTTCACGACCAAGTTTATCGCCCCAAAGTGGTGTCATGGATAGCAACTTTTGTGGCATTTGGAAACATGGTTATTCCAGGTTTAGCCTGGGCTATCCTTCCAATGGATTTCGCCTACGATGTACCAATTCTATCATTAGTTTTTCGTCCTTGGAGATTACTTGTAATTTGCTACGGTACTCCGAGTTTAATATTTGCTTTGTGGCTGATGCGCCTTCCGGAAAGTCCCAAGTATCTCATGTCACAAGGACGCTCCGAGGAAGCTTTGGAAATTTTAAAGTACATGTACGCACAGAATACCGGAAATCATAAGGACGATTTCCCAATCACTGAATTCATCTGGGACGAGCACGCTGAAATGGACGAAGATAAATCCGCGGGTTTACTTAAGAAAATGTGGATGCAGACAGTACCATTGTTTAAACGCGCTTATGCCGTTAAAACTTTTATGGTTTGTTTACTACAATTTGGAGCATTTTGTTCGTAAGTCTTCAAGTAAGTAATAATAATTTTTTCGAATCATCATTTCGTTTGTGTTTCAGCTCGTCTGGCTTGATTATGTGGTATCCTGAAATTTTAAATCGCATGTCATTATTTGCCACGGATCAGCCTCATAAAGAACTCTCAATGTGTAATGCAGTTGAATATTACAATAACATTACGACATCAATAACAGACGATCCAACTGTTCAAGTAGTAGATCCAATAATTAGATTAATTAGGTAATAGATTCTTCTGCTTTCAGGAAGTATTTTGCAATGACTCAGTTGAAGTTGATGTCTTTCTAATTTCACTCCTTATCGGCGCAACATTTGCGGTACTTTACATTCTAATTGGCACAGTGATCAATGCAATTGGAGCAAAGAATCTTGTGATTATTTTATTAGTAGTAACCACTTCATGTGGTATTGCAGCACAAAACGTGACTGGAGATGTGGCGATTGAAAGTTTAATTGGCATTTTCTTAACGGAAGCAACTTGCGTTGGAGTTATTAATGCAATTGTCGTGGATCTTTTCCCAACACAATTACGTGCAATGGCATTGGCAATATCTTTGATGGCAGGTCGTCTTGGGGCAGTTGCTGGTAGCAATGTGAGTGGCCCACTTATCTACAACTTCTGTGATTATGCATTTTACATCTATGGGCTGGATCACTTAAGTATAATATTGTTTTATCTTATAATACATGATGTCTTATCAATTTAAATATTGTTTTCAGTTTTAATCATCACAATTTTCCTCTTGCCAGCGTCGCCTAAAGCTAAGCAAATGATTGATGTTTTAGAATAGTTGTGTATTTAATATATGTAATATTTTTATTTAAATAATTTAAACTTCTTAAAATATTTCTGTACTATTTCCTTGGAATATGGTTTCACTACTAGACAAGTTGGAATATTTTCTGGTTGCTCTATCCATAGCTTATGTTTGATATCAGCCTCTGTCAGCTTATCCTGTAGGCTAATTAAAGCTTTTTCATCAGGTGCTTCCAACACACATTTATGCATATTGTCCAAATCACTTAAGTATGTTTGTGTACATTCATCAGTATAGAACAAATGTGTTGTGGCTGTGACTGCATGGCAAGCTTGGGCAATCACTGCTCCAAAGGGCCATTGCAAGGTGGTAATTAGATCCCTTCGAAGGATCACATATTGTATAAGTTGAGTGGACCCCGAGTTGCTATAAATTAAATTGCATTACTAACAGATGGTTCTTTTGAATTAAAACTAACTCACCTCGTCATCGTAAGAATATCTTTCTCAGGAAGCTGAGATCTCTAATCAACTTAATAACTTTCGTATCTAACAAATTAATGATCAAGAATTAGCTCATACTTTGTTTTGATATGTAGTATTCTAGGTACGCGAAACGTGGCGCTAGCGGTATTAAAAGTATATATTACGCTTTAAATTGTATTTGCCTGGGCATACTTTAAGTAACGTTAATATTCGTTAATTAATCGTAAATAAGTAAAACTAAATTATTTAGAAATAAAATAGACTTTTTTATCCCTAATTACGGATAAAAAGATGCTTCGCGTATCGCAACTTGTTATCATTGATTTCCATTACATTAATGAGTAGCAATATCAATAATGAAGAATGCATTTATGCTAATTACGTTTATATATTCACATATTCCATGTATCCGAAAATAGCTACACGCTTTCTCTGCTAAGTAAATCGAGACGCAAACATACAATATGTTTATTCAATTAAATATCAAAACGAAAGATACGCAGGATCACCGGAAATGACTTCCTTTTTATACAGAACGTATCCGTGCGGACACCGGATATAATTTTAATTCAAATACATCCCCATGCAGTAATTACAATGTAACAATTACAACGCGCTGTATGAGGAACGAGGTCATTTGTTGTATTTTGAAGCTGCTTGCCGCTTCAAGCAACAAATGTATGCATTACACAGTAGTGCAATAATTCATCAAAACGCGCAACAACAAACGCTAACGATTATCCTTCAATCAAGCTGAAAACAGCTGAAAAGTTGATGTGTTCGATTAGATAGGAAAGATATAGTAACTAAACAAACTGTGGAAAATGGGTTCAAGGCTGCCGGCAGCACTCCTCTTACGGTTCAATCACTTTCGAACCGTACGAGGCGACGGTTGCTTTCTCCGTGCCCACCACCAACGAAATTATAAAGTCCTTGCACCATCAACAAGGTGTTCAACGCCCAGTTGGATGATTCGGCACAAGCGCTACACCAAGACGGCACCGGTTGGGAAGGGTAATTTGATTGATTTTCTTACATTTACGAGTAATTATAATTTTTCTGCGTAACAAATTGTTAAAACCGCAGTCGCGTGCCTATACCATAAACAATTTTCTTCATTTGTAGTAAGGATGGCAAGCATACACGCAGCAGGAATTGACGAAGTGCACGATGTGCCAATGAGCGCAATAATTCGGCCTTTTAAACCAGAGATTGATGAAGCAAAAGTGATGTCCTTAATGAAAACCCTAGATGACTACTCCACGTACGATCTTGTGCCTCCAATTGACATTATATGGATTGAAGGCTCGGAGGGCGGCAATTACTTCTATTCATTTGGTGGTTGCCATCGCTATGAAGCGCATCGCCGCCTCCAAAGAGAAACCATACGCGCAAAACTAGTCAAGTCAACAATAACAGACCTTAAGTGCTATTTAGGTGCCAGTACACCCGATCTAAAATGACCTTTTCCACTTGACTCTTGTATAAGTTTTATTCAATTTTTATCACAGCAAACTACTTATGAAGTTATCTTGTTGTGTTATGCTTTTTTAATCTTGAATATGAATAAATGTTAATGATCTGTATGCAATGCATCGCTTGTTATCTTAATCCGCGACGTCCTCAACGCAAATAAAGCCATAATATTCTCATATTAAGAAAAACAAATTAATTAAAACATTTATAAATGTGCTTAAATGCTAAATTTCATTTAGACGACAATTCAATCAATAAATTCAAATCTCTAAGCATATTTTCTATACTTGTAGTTTAGCCTATAAGATAGGTAGAAATATAATATTTACTTGTTACACACAAGACGCTTGTGAGATCAAATAGTATATAACATTACTCTTTTGTACACACCACACATTTGGTGCAATTTTTTCAATGTTGCATTGAACTTGTTGACGCTCCTTGCGAAGTAGACAATTTGTTGAAACTAATATAGTGCAGGTGCATGATTCACGCCCTCAAATATTCAAATATGGAATAGCAAAACACCCGTCATCATCATTATATCACGTCATTATCACGAACGCATTATCAACTCGCATCTAATTACTTTAGTGCAGCGCAATATTCACATTAATTAATATCGTTAATGTTCCCTGCATTTTTATCAATATCAGCGCTATAGAACCCATTCGGCAATCGCTTTTTATCATCCTTGATAAAATATGGCTTGTATGCTTTCGCATCGTATTCGAACGTGTCATTTGTACCAGTCGACGCATTTTGCATCCGTTCTTCGGGCGCATTTGGGGAGCTTGTTGTGTTGTTTCGCAAATGCTGTGGAATTGCTCCGGAGCGTATGTTAATCATGCGTGTAGCCAGCACCTCGCAGTCTATTTGCATGAGCGATACTTGAGAAGTGGGCGAGTCAGTGCCTGAAAGTTTAATGACATTTAAATTATACTCAAATGCAATTGCATATTATCCGATTATATTACCATTTGGCATAAATGATGGTAAAATAAGAGACATTTTTGGGCGTCGTGTTTTATTATGCTGCAAGGCCGGAAGCAGCAAATGATCCGCACTAAACGAGACAACATAAAACGTATCATCTTTCCTATTAATCGCCGCAAAAAACTCAGAGTACATCTGCTCAGGAGTGGGATTAAACAATTGCAATTCATGCTCAGCAAGCACTGCCTTTTTGTTCATCTCATATAGCGACGGCGGATTAAATTCATCCAATTGCTGCAGACGTTTCCGAACTTTGCGTAATTCACGAGACTTTAGTTTCGGCTTTAAAGCCTGCGAACGATTCTTCTCTTCATTCCCCGGCTCTTTATAGGTAGCAAATCCGAAATACTCTTCCACTGTTGTGTTGTACGGCTTTCCAATCCATCTTTGCAATTCGAGAGCTAAACGTGCACTTTCTGTTTGATTAAAGTACGCCTGAGGTGTTGGACACATTGGAAGCGGTACCGGTGCCGAGGTTGAATTCTCATGATCAAGTTCTTTAGGGTGTTCTTCCTCTGTGCTATTACGAACACTTGTATTATTGATATCATCAAGGTCATTACTCCATAACAAATGACGCCCCAGTTTTTCATGTGCGGGCGGCGATACATCCTTGACATTGGCGCTCAAGTATCGATCATAATTAGTCCTTAAAGGTGACCTGTAAGTGGGAAGTTTATTGATCAATAAAGGCATTGTTAATGCGAGTTTATAGTATCCTATAAATGGTATCCGTAATTTATTATTACTTTATAAGTAATAAAAACTGGGAATATTTTTAGAATTTTATCATAATGTTATGTAAAAACGATATGAAAATACTCTAAGTATTTGTTGCCACGCAAATAAAAACTGGAAATAATTTATTGGATTTAAAAGCAACCAAAAACCTATTTGTTTGTTGTGTCTCAATTCTTTTATATCATAATAATATCCCCATTGCAATCTCCTAATGACTTTCAGTATAATTGAACCAAATTGAGTAAGCGCGGTAAAAGCGTATGTGAGCTAATTACGTCTGCCTCCTAACATGTGGCTTTATTTTACACTCATTGCATTGCTGATAAGATAAATATTTTTAATGATACCACGTTGCATACGAGCACAAATTCAACGTGTACACAAATTGATAATCACCTTAACTTTGGTGAATGTAAAGTAGGCACAAACTAAATATCATGAATATGCGTTGATAAAAAACATTTCAACCTAATTTCATCATCTAGCAGCTAGTAAAAAAACACAACTCACCTGAGGTAATCAATGTTGAAGCCAATTGTAAATAGGAACATGCATACAATAATTCCTTTTGTTGCATTCTTTGCATGCATTCCAGGCAATAAACGTTTGCTGACAACTGATAAACGTTCTCTTAATTTAGCGTTTTCCTATAAAAGGCAAATACAAGTGTTATTGTGATTATCCAATGTCATTTTATTTAGTTAATTACCGTTTTTAATTGTTCATTCTCGTCTTTCAATTCAATAACTTGATTCTCCAATTGCATTAAATATTCCTTCTTCTTCTTGCGTGATAAATTAGCAGACTCCCTATTTTTAATCATGCGTTGCTGTCGTTTTAATGCTTTTGCATCCAGCGTCTGCTGAACGGGATGAACTCCAGGCGCAATTGGTACTGTTTGTGCAGGTGATCCCAAAATAGGAATATTGATTCCATTAAGGCTTTTAATGTTACTAATATTTGTAGCCTTCTGCTGACTGGGCAGGGGAATTTTTTGTATTGGCATTGCTCGTAAATTATCTAGTACTATAAGATTTTTATTACATGCCCCATTTTCTGGTAGTAAATTCAATGAGGATGGTGTTTGGACAGTTTTGTTTGCAGGTATTAGCATTATTTTTCGTTTGTTTTTCTGTGCTGCTATGGGCACTATTTTACTATATGTGGACTTGATCTGCTCTTTGCTATTTGACTTATGTACGAATCTAATTTGAAGTGGTTTTTGCTGAGGTATTTGCATAGGAGGCTCATTGTAAACAAAGGCTTCCTCTTTGCAATCCAATTCTTCGCTGGTTTGCGAGGGCGTAGGCGATGCGGAAATTGGTTCACATTTGATTTCTTTGAGCAGCGTATCAAGCACATCTTGGCTGTCTTGTGAATCAGTGCTTGGGCTCGGTGATGAAGTGATTTCATTCAACAAATCGTTAGTGGACTGGTCAAGTTCGGTATTGAAAACACCGTTCAGGTCATTTTCACTGGCGTTAAGAAAGTAAGGGATGTCTAAACTCGATGATAATTCCTGGAGGAAGTCGTCCTCAGATCCCAATTCGAGGTAATCTACGCGAACGTGTGGGTAATTAGCTTAAGCATGAACGCTGAAGAATTGACCACCTACCTGAGGTGAAGGATAATCCAGAGTCCGGTGATTGTGTATAGTTGTAATCCGCATAATTGGGTATCTCATCCGTTGTGAGCATGATGAATGCCGGCCTAACACGGCCGACGTTTTCTTTGCACACACTGTCACGAATTAATCACACAAAATAACAAACAATGCCGCAACGCAATGCTTTTTCATGTGCGCTTTGCTTACGCGTTGATGACGTACTGACTAATAGTGCGTCTCACATTTCCAGGTTAATCATGTAAACAGGGTTGCCGAAGTCAAATAGCACAAAGTTAGATACATTACTCCAATAATGTAATTTACTCTAATAAATTAATACAAACTTAATTCCTACTTAACTGTGCGCCAAATAACTTTAAATGAGTATTTAAATGTTTGCAGAATTGCACTTCCTTCTTAGAGTTTTCATTGCAGCTATTTGTAAAATGAATGCTATAATCAATTTTATCTTCAGGTATTCTACAAACATCATAAATTTTTGTGCCAAAAGTTCTTTCCAATGAAGAAAAATGCTGTAGGAAGTTTAAATTTCCTGAGTACTCTAAATAATTGTGATTTTTGCAAAGGTGATTAACAATATTCTTGATTGCATTTGCCTCATCACCAATGTTTACAAGAGTTTTAACTTTTTCCTCAATCTCAGTTAATTCAGGAACTCCTTCTGTGTCAACCATAACTTCCAAGGTACTTTTCATCTCTTGATTGTGTCTTAAAAGTTCCTTTCTTTCCATTGCCAAAGCTTTAATTTCATTTGATATTTCTATCATTTTTTCCTGATTTGACTGCATTAATTGATTTGTCTCTTTGTTTGCCTGAAGAGTAAGTCCTTTAAACAAGTCAATTACATCTTGGCATTCATCTGGCTTTGTTCTAGTAATTTCCACAAGACTTTGAGCAAACTGTACCTTATCTTGAACTTGATTTGAACCATTTCGCTTAAGATGTTCAACAACTACCAGTCTTGTAATCTCCACCATTAGATGAATGAATTTTCTACCACCTGGGGAAATTAAATGTGATGCAACCACCATCCCAATTTCAGCATGAGGGTATAGTTGTGATAAGCAGTTAATGTAGCCCATAACTTCTTTTCGAAATTGTATTTCTCTCTTTGCATCAAAGATTGGCCAAGATGGAATGCGTTTTTTTAGCTCAACTGGGTTTAGAATGTGAAACAAGTAATAGATGACTTCTTGGAATGCCTTTTTGTTTGGTTTCTCAAACATGTCTATCCTGAAAATTTGTTTAAATTCTTTTGATGGTGGATATGATTTTGTGAGCAATGCAAGAAATTTGTAGAGTTGTGTATTTAGTACAGCATCACGCTCTTTTTGTTGTCTTAGTTTGGCAACTAAAACATGAAAAATGTAAAATTTAAATCAATTGTAAACATAAATGTTCTTACGCATTGTTATTTGGTAAGGTTACAACCATAGAATAACGTTACAATATCAATTCAAAACAATGACAATCTTCCAACGGTATTTGAAGGTGAAGTAGACAAGTTGATGAAGATAAGTTGACCTGTTAAAAATATAACTTGGTATTAAATAAAATCATTAAAAAAATCATTATTAACGAACAAATAACGTAAAGAACATTATGGAAACTCACCACCGCCGAGCTTTGTGTCGAGATTACCCGATCATACAAACGTCAATTTGTGTTTTGATTCAATTGGCAATTGCAATTGGTGGCAAGCGTATTTAACGGCCTCTCAACCGTTTCAGTTATTTATTTACTTATCAAGAATTAAGTTCAAAGTTAACGATGCAGAATTCGGACATTATAAACCTACGCTTAAAGGGTCACACTAAACGCGTCACAAGTGTTCAGTTTCGCAATGAAGATCAACTCTTGAGTGGTTCCCAAGATACAAACATTGTGCTGTGGAACTTAAACACAACCGATATTAAAAGTTACCAATTTGCATGGCACCAGCAAGCAGTAAATGAAATTACATGTTCATCAAATGGAAAATTAATTGCCTCAGCATCTAGTGATAAAACGGTGTGTCTTTGGGTACCCTCATTGAACAATGGGACCAGTGAGATGAAGGCCCATCTAGCACCGATCAAAACAGTACACTTTTCAGGTTCTGGTCGAAACCTGTTAACTGGAGCAGATGACAAGTGTCTCAAAGTATGGGATGTGGCAAGCAGAACATTTTTACACTCTTTTGTGGGCCACAATCATTTTGTTAATTGTGGAAGATTAGCAATTGATGCTAGAGTGGCTGTTTCATGTGCACAGGACAAGATGGTCAAAGTTTGGGATGTTGGCACACGCCAGTGCATTCATACATTCACAAATTCAAAAGGTACAAATAGTTTTCTTATTGTTGATTAAAAGTAATTTAAATAATTTTCAGCTAGTGCTACAAAAGTAGCCCTATTTCAAAACTATGTGGCTTGTGCATATCAGTCAGGCTCAGTGCGTATTTACGATTTACTTCAACACAGACAAGTGCAGCATTATCTTCTTCATGACAGTGTGACCTGTGTTGATTGGCATCCTAGTGGGAAGTTTCTTCTGGCAGGAAAAACTGATGGATCTGTGGATGTTATTGATATCTTAGAAGGACGACCAGTGTATAATTTAATTGAGAGTGGTGGTGTTATTACAGGCGTTGCATTTTCACCTTCTGGTGATAAGTTTGTATCCTCAAATAGTAATGGTGAAATATTCGTAAGTTTGCTGATACAATTAGAAGGTTCTATTTTAATCCATTTTGTTCTTAAAGGTCTGGGATTGGAATGGTGTGACAACCACAGACTGAAGAGTGTTACCTATATCATTTAATTTAAGAAATGCAACTAGCAGCAGTTATAGTATTGCAACTACTTTCCATAAAACAAATATACAATGCCTGTTGGGTCTTATTGTATGTACTTAAAGTTGATCTATAATCTTTTGTTTTATTTATTGACAAAGTTGATCAACTTTTAACTATCTCAAACATTATTAAATTTTGAATCTGCACAGCCAGCCCAAGAGATGAATGGTGCTGATTTTAAAAATATTGTTATGGCACTTATTATGCACATTCTTGA
The DNA here is from genome assembly GCA_963978815.1 of Aleochara curtula. NCBI lineage: Eukaryota > Metazoa > Arthropoda > Insecta > Coleoptera > Staphylinidae > Aleochara > Aleochara curtula. The sequence goes on along the minus strand of OZ022221.1, from coordinate 7,233,975 downwards.
GATGTCGATTGATTATCATTAATAAACTATTAGAATGAGCACCTGTTGATGTTACTGTAAATAACTTAGATTTAGTTTCCTTATTATATGAATTAAAAGTAACTTTAAACTGCAAATATATATTCTGAGTCGCATGTACGTTCAGACTTTGTGTAACTATAACACGTTACATCCCTTTAACATGGACGAAATGTTAAAATTTACATTACATGTGACTTTGTTATGACCCTGTGAAACAACAACTAAATTCGCACTGTATATACTCTGTACTGGGCGCAGGTAAAGTAAACTTTGACCGCAACAAATCTGCGGTAAATTTTTGTTATCAGTTGTCAGTACAGCGATCGCTCTCGCATCGTGCGAGTCGATCTGCGTTGCACATTGCCTTAAAGGTAATTAAATAGCTAATTAACACGCGGTCGGGAGTGAAAAGTGCGTGGTAATTATAAAATTGTGCGCGTAAAGTGTTAGTGTAATTAATTATTAAGTGTATAACGGAGAAGCATAATACAAGTGTTAAATTTTTCGATAGTGCCCCATGGATTCTTCGTCATCCACAACATCACCGGCATCGCCGATACCAGCCAGCGTCCCATCTTCGAGAATTTTGGATACTACCCGCCTTCAAAGTGTGTGATTAGTGCTAATTAACAATTCAACGATAGTTCTCGCTAATATAAAGTGTTTTCCGTGTTATTTAGTGCCCGAGGATTACCAAACAACCAAAGGATTATCAACTCGCATATCACCCTTTGACGAGAGGTCCACGTCCCCCATCATGGATATCATCGCCTCACATGTGAGTACACTTTAGATTTTTCCATGCGGTTTCTCAAACTTGTTCGAATAATTTCTTTGCAGGTTTCGAACAAGTTTAGTAAAGTCAGATACACGCATCACGTTGGGCATGCAGTTCTCAAGCGCGGTTTTGTTATGATTTATTTATTATTTATCGGGCCGTTTTTGATTGACATACCTAAGTGCGGGTTTTAGGTATTTAGTGTATAATTAAAACGCTTAGCAGTTAGAAATATTTTAAGTTTGCGGTACTTGAAAATGCGCGTTTGGAATTTATTATGCGCAATATAGGATATGATGAATGCGGCTTTTGAAGTTTGGTATGATAATAATTTAAGCATAGTTTAAATGATTTGTCCTTCGTTTTAAGGGATTAATTCGATTTTGATTAATTATAATGCGCCTATTTGATTTTGCTTAATTGTAAAATGGATAATATGATTACTTCTGCGGTAATTGCGGTGGGATAGGTCATCTTTAAATTTGCGGGTGCTTCCAAGTAAGGATGGTACCATTTAAGACAACCCAAGGATCAATTACAGCCAACCCATTCCGCCAACCGCCCCCATACCACAACCGCCGCGGGATCATCATCACCACGGGATTGCAATGCTACTTCAGTAGCAAAGGTACTGTTACTAATCATATTTGTGATTTCTTTTTGTTCCAGGTCGCCTTTGAGTAGCCGTTTTGGTATAATGCGCAATTAAGCTGATTACCAAAAGGGCTGCTCATTAACCCGGCCCAGGGAAACCTTCAGTTTCACCTGGGTAAAACCTGGCAGGCGCGTCCACGTCGCGGGGGTGGGCATACTCCTGATAATATTTTTGTATATTATAAAATTCATTTATAATATACAATTATATCATTAATTTTTAATCTAAATTTCAGCAAATGGAATAAGAAAAAAAACGTATAAAAAGTAATTACAACAGCTGCGATTATGGTGATAATATTTCGACGTAGGTACATGGTAATTTTGAATTTGAATATTTGCGCAAATATTTGGCGCGCTTGTAAAGCAACGCCACTAGCAACATTTAAATATTTAAATTTAAATAAATTGATCAAGCGACACCTATCTACACATGCGGCGATAGAGGCGATAGTCATGATGGGTTAGGTGTGCAAAAAATAAATAATAGTGCACTAAAGTTATACTCAATTATAATCTTTATTATTACAGCTCTGTTTGGCAGTAATTATCAATCATGATAAGATACTTTAATTTACTATTAATGAATCACTCCAAAACACTTCAAGAAATTAGTTATCGAACAATATTTAATGCTAAACAAGAACTCAACAGTGACTACTTATGTAATGTGAACAATTTTGAAGAAATAAGCAACAACATCAAGAAGCGCAAGGGAGTTGGTGATATAAATTTAGTACATGATTTAAATAAGCAGTTACTGACAGCACCACAAAATGAACATATAGAAATTAAGGGCAAATTAAACAAAGCAATGCTAAGAATACCAAATAAAACACATCAAGCAGTTGATTTTCATGAACCAAAGTTATTGAAAACTGTAGGAAAAGCAAGAGACTTTGATTTTAAGCCTAGGGATTTCCATGAGATAACAAAACGAATGCACTTGGCAAGAACTGAGCACCTGGGCCATTTAACTGGCTCTCGTAGTTATTATTTATATGGAGAATTAGCTGCCTTAGAGCAGGCTTTAATTAAATATTCACTGCAGTTCTTATTTAACAATGGTTTTAAATTGATTTCAGTGCCAGATCTGTTAGATAAACAAATTATTGAAGGTTGTGGACTGGATACTGAAGGTGAAAGAACCCAAGTATTAAATATATCACTTAACTGATGACAAATTAATTAAAGATGAGTTTACAGGTGTACTCATTAGATTATGCAAAGCATAGTGATGATATATGCTTATCAGGCACATCAGAAATGGCAATTGCAGGACACTTTAGTAATAAAGTATTTGATGTTAAAAAATTACCTTTGAAAGTCGCAGCTGTGAGTCGCTGTTACAGAGCTGAAACATCAAGTATTGCAGAAGAGCAAGGCATCTTTAGGTAACAATCAAGAGTATTTTTAATCAGAACTAATTAAATTTATCACAGAGTGCACCAGTTCTCCAAGGTGGAAATGTTTGCAGTCACAACTGAGAACACATCTGATGAGATGCTCGAGAATTTTCGTGCTATAGAAGAGCAACTTTTTGAATCACTCAATTTGCATTATAAAACTTTAGACATGCCAGCGCATGAACTCGGAGCACCTGCATATCGCAAATTTGATATTGAGGCATGGATGCCTGGAAGAAATATGTTTGGAGAAATTTCGAGCTGCAGCAATTGTACAGATTATCAATCAAGGCGATTAAACATCAAGTATCAAGCACCTGACGGTAAATTACTGCACGTTCATACAATTAACGGTACTGCTTGCGCAATACCTCGAACATTAATTGCAATTGTTGAAAACTGCCAGAACAACAATGGTACAATAGATATACCAAATGTGCTACAAAAGTACATGAATAACAAGACAAAGATTGTTAAACAAAAAGGCATACCTGAACTGAAACTGGTAAAATATAAAAAATAGATAATCTAAAAATATTCTTATTATTCATAAGTAATTTTTTACCTGAAATCGGCAATACATATTTATAGTATGCGATCTTACAAAGACGTATATTAATTATACTGCTTTATTTATATTAATCGCATAGAATTATAAATATAAAAAATTATCTAACAAAATCTTCTGATTTTCGTAAAGAATGCAGCATATTATCGCACATCCGAGTTTTACAATAACAATTGAACCAATATATCAATAATGAATAGCGAAGACTACTTTACAAAAGAGGATAGATAGCATTTACGAGAATTGTTTCATCATAGCGAGAAACATATTAACACATTCGATACATTAAACAAAGAATGTTTCGAAAAATTGACTATATGTACACAAAATTACTATATAGATAATAATAAAAATTATTTACATGTTATTCGCATAGTCATGACGATTAAATTGAGTATTATGTTTGAAAAGTGTACTTGCCACTCTTGCTTTCTCGAAATTGAATTGAATTAATTGTAATTAATTGGTATTTTGAAACGATGAGGACGACAACGACGACGTTGATGAAAAACTGGGACTTGTGAATCCTCGCAATAGTACATAGATTTGAATGAGCTTATTACCTAGTATATACAATTTGCATACCATCATAAAATTTACAAATAATTTACAAACAACGCGTTCACGAATTCGCGCTGAAGCTACGAATAAATGTCATCACCAGCGCCTCAAGTTTGCTTTTTTTAATGGACTCAAAATTAAGGCGTTTTCGTTACATCGGCACCGATTACTGGAATGCAAAACTTGTCCGCTTAGCATTCGCAATAGAATTATTTATTTTATACTAATTTGTATAGAAATGCTTTCTACAACCATACCACCCCAATCTAGCGCGTACAACGCTCCCATTTAGCCAACCTACTTTGCAACCCCCTCGCGCAATCACACCGTTTTCTTTGGACACGTTGAAGATAAGAGTTATGCTGCTATAATATACTTACTTAAAATGAGATGAGTTTAGCATAGTTTATAAATGGGAATCGAAAGTGTTGCTTGCTCTACCAGTCTCCATTTATATAGGATGTTTACAAAATGCCATTCGTGATGTACTGATAGCCGTCGTACAGCTTTGTTGAGAGCGAATTCATGCTATCCTCAACCATGCGTTCGACCTCGAGTTGCATCTGCTCCTCGGTGAGGTTGGTGAGGAAGCGCTTCTTGAGTTTTTGCACAGTGGCCGCACCCAACTTAAAGCACGGCAGCTGCGAGCCTGAGCGCATAATCTCCACCATAGGAATGATCTTATCCTGATGCTTTTTCACCGCAATCATTCCTTGCAGCATCAGGATCTTAAAGTATTCGAACATATCGGAGCCAACGCCACCCATCACCTCAACGAATTCAGGTGTTAGCTTGAATGGTGATTTTTCAAAGCCAAGATTCTTAGGCGACGTTGATAAAATGAAGCCAAAGTCAATGTGTATCAAATGACCAGTGCTACTTAATAATATGTTACCATTATGCCTATAAACATATTAATTGCAATCAATTAATGCATAATCGGACATGGCAAATTAATAATGCAACATACCTATCTTTAACTTGCATGAGGTATGAGATGAGACAATATGCCGCACAACTATGCACAAAGTTGCGTTGCGCCGAGAGGAACGCTTCAGATGTACATGGACCATACTCTCGTATGAAATACTCCAAGAGTGATAACTGTGAATTCTTTTTGATTTGATGCAAGGAGACCGTATTTAAAATGGGCTCGATCAATCCACTGTCACTGGACAGACATAAAATTCTGCAAAAGGCAGGTGTTTGTTAGTTAAATCGTTGAGATTGTTCATGAGTGTGTATACTTACTTATATGGGCGAACCCACAATGAGACGCACTCCATCTCCCATATCTTTTGGAACATCTGCAGCAGCTGCGAGGCCATTAGTTCCTGGCGCAAGTCGTCGCCGCACTTGACAATCACGGAGAGCAGCTTCCACGACGACAGGTGTCCGTACGGCGATGAATCGCGGACGCGCTTCTCCTTATCCTTCCACAGCTCTTTGAGCGCCGCCGCGCTTGGATCTTTCGGGTCGTGCGTGAAACTCTTCGTCTTATCCTGGTGCACCCAATCAGACAGCCGACGGCGAATATCACCTGCTTCGATGAAATGCGGATGTTCGCGCGAATCGCTCGACTCTTGACTCAGCTGCGAGATGGTATCGCGTTCGATGGACTTGGCCGGCCCGGCTTTGCAGTACTGCAGCGAAATCTCGTCATCCTCCTGACTCCAATCGGGATCATCGTCACATAGCATACCACACATGCTAAACGCGGACAAAGAGCTCGCATCCATACCCAAGTTCTCCTCGGACTTGGTGTGACGCAGTGACGATGTCATAATCTTCGTTGCAACTGGGCTTGAGTACAAATCGTCGACTTCAAGTACTTCTACGTAGATAATATAAGGAGCCTATAAAAATTACAATGCAAATGAGTAATTTCGCGAGAACGAAAAAAGCATAAATAACTTGTCAATAAGTATATGCATATATGCATTCCCAGTGAGAAAACGTACTTTATCCTTGGAGTTGAGCACGGCCGAAACCTGAGGCGGTATACGCACAATATGATGCGGTGCATCGGAATTCAGCGGCAGCCAAACGCGCGCTGGCAAGTTTAAATTAAGCATAGTCAGTTCGGCTCTCAGTCTTGTCGTTTTCACCTCCTTCGTGGGTATGGTACTCAGTAATTTGCCTATGCTAATCAGTGCTTGCATGAACGCCAATTCGGGGTCTAGTCTAGGTGCCTGTTAATTAAACATACAAAATCAAAAGAGTTAGTTAATTTATTGCAAGCAGCAATAATCTCAATCACAAAGCCACACGTGCGTGTAATTCTGCAATACTTACACCGCAGGTGCATTCAGTCCGTTCTCCCCTGAGATCGTTCACGACACTCTGGCAGCTTTCGAAGCAGGTGCAGCCATTATCGAATGCCCGCCCCGAGCTCACATCGCCGATGCACAACTTGTTCGAGCTCGTGCATCGTTTCATACCGCCGCTGCCGCCGCCGGCACTTCCATTTCCGTTGACCAATGCGGACGCATCACTCTGCGATCGCTGATGCGTCTTCTTTACGGCGGCAATCGCCGGCACCGCCAGCAACTTATCCACAGCCGCAACAGCCGATGGGGTTGACTTCTGTTGGCGAAACTCATCTGCGAGTATCTTATCACGCAATTTGATGCCGTGCGGCTTCTTTTTCGATGGCACCGTCGTCGCCTCGGCACTATACGCATCCAGCAGCCATGCGCATTTTAGCGAGAAATCAACCGACTTTCGACATCTGCAAACAGACGATAGCTTTATGTAATTAATGAATACAATGGCCCAAATAGAAGAAACTCGAGCTTTCTAGCACACACAACACTTTCTTTTTCGCAACGACGCCTATGCTCACCTATGGACTAGATACGGATGGATGACTTCGGCGACGTCGTGCATCTGAATGTACATGCAGACGAGCTGCGGCAGGTAAAAATCTAGATCGCAGTCGTCAAAATTGAACATCTTGTTTGCAATGTAGCTCTGCACGCCCGGCTCCTTGCTGTTGAAGAGGTAGTGCATTGCCATGTGGATGTTGAAGACGTCGCATTCGAACATACGCAACAGGCCGCTTTGTTTTGGCTGTTGTTGCTGCACTTGTTGGCTGCTCGACGACGCCTCCACCGGCTCCATTGTCGTTGATATCACTTCACTATTGTCAGACGCTTCGGGTTCATCTTCTTGCACGTCATTTACGAGCGTGCAGTCCTTATCGAGACTCTCCCGGCTCTGATTATGCGACAGGTACTCAACACTCGATTCGCGTGTGCCGTTCGTCGAGTCACTCGTGGACCCGCTATCGGACCCGCACAAGATCCCCGAATCGTCTGAGCCCAAAGACGCCAACTCATCACGTTGCGTCGCGGCCGCCCCTTTCGCCTTAACAGCGTCGGCAGCAAGAAGACCTGCAGCTGCCACCACAGTTTCGCCGTCCGGACTCGGCGTCACGTCCACCTCCGGTATCCGCTGCAGCGCCGAATCCAAACTTCGATTACGATGATGCAACGTGCTTGTCGCCACCGTGCTCACCTGGGGCACCGGCGGTAGTGGAATCCCCATCGACCTACAACGCATTTACACCCAATTAGTATGCAACGCAACATTCGAAAAGAACAAGCAATGCGAAACAAAACATGGCACATGTCCTGCCAAAAAAAAAACACTAAGGCATCGTTTACATAGTTTGACGTTTGCGCTGTTTTACCTGCTGGCATTCTGCTGCATTCTTATCGCGCTCATTATGCACGTCACGTTTTACCAATTATCATCATTTTTAGAGCACCACCACCTAATGGATTAATTAACTACTTATGATGGCATTCATTGAGCAATTACACAAGTCCCTCTCACTAGCTGTGCGTTATCGGCATGTGAATTTTGTTATTACATACTCAAACGATGAATCACCGATATATACACCTACAATGTGGCCTGACTGTATCGGAAAACTACAAAATAAACATAAGCAGGGCTCCGTATTGGCATGATTTATGCAGTCTTATCGAATTAGCAAGAAAATCGAATGACGCAAATAATAATACTCGATCGGCAACATATTATTAGAAATGAAATTTTAAATTCGACGTTCTGGTTCTATACCTTGTATTATAACAATTCCAATGCGTAGTTTCAGCAAACTTGATAGCATAATAACAATTGCAATAGCCTTATCGCAATTGCAAATAAAGCAGTGAAATAATATGTTGGGCTATAAATTAATTGATAAAAGACATAAAATGCTAGGTCTTTTTAGGTTGTACTCAATTTTCGAGCAAACACTCAAAACTGTATGAAATCGCATTACACGATTACAAACTAAAAATGCCAAAGTCGTAGTAGCACTATTGATACCAATAGATAAAATCGAAATCATAGAAATACTGCAATAGGAAATATTTGAATGAGTGGCGTATCATTAATCCACTCTTGAACGCCCGAAAGCTTTCGAAATCTTAGATATGCAGAGAGCAAACCGGTTAAGAAGCGAATTAGGTGCATAGTAATATTTCGCGAAATGCAGCAAACGCGACGCGAGAATTCAAAACAAGTAAAAGTTGTTTAATGTGGAGCGTGTGCTGTGGTGTGCCATGTGCCGTATAATTTTAAACATTTCGCGTTCGCATTACACGTGTGAATGGATTAATGTGAATTATAGCGCTCGAATTCATGATCTTGGCATCTTTTCGACGATGACAAAGCGTGATTAAACCAGAGTGGAATCATCGCTCACCACTGCTCATAAATAATATTCGCGGCAGATTTAAGTTTCAAGTTGCGCATTGAAATTGAAATAAATCTAAATACAATGTACCTACACGTGCAAAAGAATGCATAAAAAGTGAAATCGGCGTTTCTCTTTTTTATAACATGCATTCGAAAGCATCCACGTGGAATGCAGTAAACAAATTCTTCAATATTTAGCTGTATTGCCGCTGCGGTTGAATCACCTCTTACCTAATTACCGCATGCGGAAAATTTCAGTTTACATATAATACATCACACTCACCGAAAGTCCAGGCTGAGATTTCGCTGGTGATTGCTGAGACGCGTGCGCGCCGCCAGCGAGGCGGCCGGCTTGCCGTGTACGGCGGCGGGCACATCACGAAAGATGCTCAACTTGTTGTTGGCGGCGGCGGCGGCGGCCGGGTGACTCTGTCGTTGCACCGGCGCCGGCGACGCCTGCAGTTGTGGCATAGCGTCCTACTCCTCCCTATCAGGAGCTTCCCGATCGTCGTTGGCGAAGACAAAACGCGAAACGAAAAAGAAAACGATGCGTGCACAAGCAGCCAGCCGGTGCGCCGTTTATTAACTCGTTGACTGCGCATGCATCCCCATCATTGATGTTGCTAATCGACGATATATTAACGAATTGTTTGCTTAATGACTAATGCCTTCTTGTTGTTGTTGTTGTTGCGCTTGCAATAAATTCATCGTCTGCATGTTTCGCGTACTGCAAGGTCGTCGTTCCGAAATTAGCAAATGTGACCTGGAAACCAAAACAAAGTAGCATTAAAATTAAGCAAATACTATAATGCCCACTGAACTTTTCACAATACAATCAAAATGCGTTGGCGACTTATTCGCCGTCCAATATTTCACACCACACACACATTCAGCACATTCGATAGAATTGTTGTTCGTGAGTCAATTGTCATGCGTTTCGTTTTAAATACGAACATATGTTAATATGAGTCATTCTAGAACGCCGACGTCGCTATAAATATATTTTAATGTGAAAAACATTTTAGCATGTTGCGCGTACTATAAAAAGTACTTGCGCATATGATAATCAGCAGCGAGCACTACTCTCTCGACTTGTGTGATTTCTGAATATGCATACATACAATCAGCAGTAGCAGTAGCAGTAGCAGCAGCAGCAGCAGCAGTATATTTGCTTTATAGACATAACAATTTATTATGACACGATCACGACGCGAGCAAAGTGCCCGCTTCCTTTAAATTGTTGTTGATAATGTTGGCCGCGCGGATAAAATGCCAGCCGAATATACACCGCCTCGTCTGACATTTGACATTTTATCCGAAACAGCTTAGTTGCACACACGACAAAGCCGCACAAGTGCATACATCCATAGTAGTTTGGCGCACTCGTGCCGCCAACTCGGATACAAACTGTGTTAATCTCATCAAATCGTCACAAGAGCGAAACCATTACACTTTTTTCGCTTAGCGCTCGCTGTGCTTCCACTTCACAGCCACAGTACGTCGTGAATATGCAAACACAAACAATATTTTTGCATTTATGCTATTTGCTTCGTTCATCATTAACATTCCCAGAGAAGATAAAAGCGCAAATTGCTAACCTACGTCATTTCGACAACATTTTCAGAACTTGCATGTGCAGAGAGCGCACACTTGCATGTACCTTTAAATACCCGAAATGGGTAGAAAATTACGAAATCGAAATTCAAATAATTTAATATTTAATTAACCCAGTTAATCAGGTGATTTAGCACGTGGTTAGCTCATTTCAACAAACAAACATTAAAAATCATCGCAAACTGCTAATATTTGGTGAAATTAGATTCTAGACAAACGATAAGCAAACTAAATATTTATTTCTATCCATTAGCTGACTGTGTCCGCATGGCTTTTCAATTATTTCTTTAAAATGTCGTTCCCTACTTTTAAATGTCAATAACGTTACGTATAAATTTCGATTCGTAGAAATTCGAATGCAATACATATACGGCAAGCATATCATTTTCTGAAATTCGCATATCAGTAAATTATAAGGCAAAAGGCACCCAAAAAAATACGAACCTATTACGATTCATGAAAAAATAACGCGACAGTCAGCTGATTACTGATAAGAGCGAAATACGTGCGTATGCATGTAAATAATCAGTGGCAGTAGCAAGTAGCGATGTCTGATAATACAACACCTGGTGCAAAATGGCAGACGGGCCAAGGTTTCGGCTTCCTCCCGAGACTAACTGCGACGAGTATGAAACTAATAGAAGCCTAGCCCGAATTCCGCCATCATCATCATCATCTGCACACCGAGAAGGTACATAAATAAATGTGGCATGGGGGAGCCGTAAAAACGACGAGTCGTATAACGAAAAGAAGGGCAATTTAATTAAGCGTTTCGTGTGTTTTCTAGGCGCGCCGAAACACCAAAAATCTACAACAACGTCTGTCTGCCTATCAGCAGCTAGTTGGGTCATCGTATACACAATTTGCAGCGGAAATACTACGTGCCCTTAATGCGCTTAATACCGTATACTAAGGGCGACACATTCACCTTTAAATGCATAGCCATACATGCACGTAACCTAAACCTACATAGCACAATGCCGCAATAAATGGAGCAACAAACGGCACGAGTCTCGTGGGGCGGCGGCTCCATACAGCCGACAAGCACTCAACGTAATTAGTGCGCGCATGCATTCATGCCATCTCTAGCGCCGGCCCATTTGAATGAAATTAATGCAAGTCTAAACAACAGATGCTTTTGCAATCTCGCAAACAAACGACATACATACTTCAAATGTTTATCATCTTATGAACCGCATGTTAAATAGCATCAATTACCAAGTACCCAGTATTTGCATATTATTTATACGGCATATGACTAAACGCATTCGTACTATTGCATTCGGCATGAGTGTAACCTAAAAATACACATTCGAGAAAACATCACATCTATCGTCTTCTTCTTGGTAATGTTGATTATTGCTTAGTGATTTACGTATGTATGTGCATGAGACGAACGAATACATGCACAGTGCACTCTAAACACAAATACGTTGTATATAGCAAGCAAGCATTCAGAATAGAAATACCAAGAATTGCGCGCAATGTATTACTACTTTCTATATGAACAATGAGTGAACGCGTACGCGACTTGCCTATTTGGCGAGTTTGAATTTTGATGGGAAACCAGCCTGTTGCTTTTTTCCATTAATTTCACCTCACCGTAATTTGACTCTGAAAGATATTCAGGTTAGTCTCATTAATTTTATACCTTTATTTTACACGCAAGCATACTGAAAAATTAATGATATTGTTCTCCGATACCCAAGTAAAAGAAACTTATTAAATTCTTTCCCGGAACACTACGCTCAAACCGTATAAAACTCCTAAAATATTTATGAATATCTTTTCCCTCGCGGCATATAATTTATAAGAAAAACACCCTTAGACAAAAAGAATTAGTCTACTACTAAAATCATGTATCATATCAGTTAATTTCGAAAAAGTCCATGACAAGTGACGGTAAATTCCAATGTTTAAATACTCCTTCAAAAACCTCTATCGATTTCCTCTAAATCTTATTCAGCATTCACCATGCACACTTTTCTCAATTAACTCCCAAAACACATGGTTTAATATGGCATCCATTGTATTCGAATTAACCGGTGTCATTAAGCCCATTGCCACAAAATTCATCGCAACATAATAGAAACACATTATGAGTACGCGCATCTTGAAATGAATAGTCACATACATTCTTCACATCCACGCAACAATACCATGCGATAACGACTGTCGACTATGATGATGTTGATGATGATGCATTTAATGAGTATAATACATGGAATAGGACGAGAAACGTTCTCTCTTCAGCCTTCTTCAATTCGTAAACGCGTCGTCACATATTCATTCAATTGAATGCGGGATGCAGCATCATCAGCATATGCAATCGGTAACCTCGCGCCTCCTCCAGTCGCTGCTGTGCCGCGAGATAAACACGTTATGAATGCAATGATATGTAAATGGCGTTTGCCGCTCTCCGCGCCCGCATAACTGCACACGCATTGCACATACCACATCTCCAAGCAGCCGCTTCGACATGACCGAATGAATTCATATGTACGTACTTGCGTTTAACAACAAACGACTCCGACCAACTCTTCACTTCCGTTACTTCTATCTATCTATCCAATGCATTGCTTCCACACTTGACGGCACTTACAACACATTCATTCGATTACATTTGATTCAATCAGTACGTAAATTGACGAAGGATTTTAAACGCAAAAATTATAATTATATACGACGATTTCACCATTTCAACATACATGTTTACTTACTTGCGCTATTCTAGCTGAGTTATCCAACAGTATATCGTATTCCGAGTACAAACAACTATAAAAATTCTAAGTATCACAGGACTTGCAATTATTTACTTTGTTGATATTACACTTATTTATTTATATTGAATGCACTTGTTTGCGTTAAAGTGCGGAGTTCTTGCACTGTTTACGCTCTTCGGTAGCGTAGCGTACGCACGCACGAACATTCGCGATTGACAAGATTTGCGAGCTTACGACGAACACGAAACAGGACGGAACACAATACGCGCGTGTAAATCTAATTCTTCAACTGCACCACATCCCAAAAAAAACTGCGAACACGTCGTTAATGTTGTCGTTATCGTCGTCGGCGGTGGAAACGACGCGAGGGACGGCAGCTGCGCGAATAACCTCGGAGCGTGCAGCGCACCGAGCACGGGACCGAGCACCGTGTGCGTCACACATGGGTGAGGAGAGCGCACGCGCATTGTGCACTGTGTACAGGACCAACAAAGAACGCGTGCTCGCGAGTAAACACGACCACGAGCGGGATGCAAGCTGATGGCTTTAACTTCAGCAAGAACGTAAGCAGCAACCACCATACAATGCAAACAGGGCGTGCGTTGCAACATTGATATTATCCCGGTAACCGAATGTAACTGAATACGCCAGATATTTTTGCAGCTGCATAATAATTCGCAAGTTTATATTCACGTTTCAACTCATCCCAATGCGTATATAAAAAACCCATCACAACATATGTTTAACAGCACGCGTTGCACACGTGCCAAGTGCCTCTTATCCGGAAAACGCAATAAGCAATCAACCACCCTCAAGCTCAACCATCCCCTTATAATAATTCAGCGTCATTTCAATTAATTTCATTCACCATTACGCATACCGCAAACGTCTGTCACGAGTGTTAATCTATTATTCAAAACATAATTTAGTTACGCGTCTCGTGCCACCCCTCAGTTATATTTTTAGTCACCCTGACCCAAATGTATCCCTGCCTCCATCTCCCTACCGATGCAATAAAAAGCGCCATCCTCGTTGCACTCACGCGCAATGATTGACACGTTAAAATTCATTGGTTATTGATAACACACACGTGCCATGCAACAGCAGCAGCAGCAACAGCAGTAGCAGATGCAAGGCGCCGAGGAATGCCGAGTCGTAGGTGGGAAAGTTCAACAGCGCGTACGATTGCATTGTTTACGTGACATGCGAAACTATGCGGGGTTGCCCCGCGGCGTGCCATCAACGTAAACACAAGAAGCGCAGCCCGTTTTGTTTTCGTTTCATATGTTTTACGTTACCGCACATCGCACACTGATGCAACGTCGATTCATTCTCGAAACTTGGCACGTAATTGCCCGCTTGATTCACGAATTGCTTGCATGATTGACGATCTACTCTTCGTTTATAACAAACAGCAATACGTCATAGAATAGGAAAAGCTAATTAATACTTTAGAACATGGATATAATTCTTTAATTTCCACGTAAAAATCGAATGATTTCAGTTTAGCGTATTTCCTTGAATAACGCTCTTCTGCTTAACAAGCAGAAAACAAGCAAGCAACGCGCTAGCAATTTAATGACGAAAACATTACGACTGAGGGTCATCATTAATTTTATTACGAGTTTACAGCTCTGAGGAAGAAGAGCGCAGCATTCCAAACTCTCGCATGTCTTTCTTCACATATGTGTGTGAGTATGTATGCATCCTGTTCGTAAGCACCTGTCTCACGTTAAGCGCGTATGCATGTTGCAGTGATTGCACCCGACATTGCACGATTGAGTGACGTTCGTGTGAACACCGACGCTGGAAAAACACAACTGACACAACCAACAGGAAGCGCTCCAGCAAAATCACGAAAAATCTATATATATAAAAATGCTGCGATGTTTGTGTTTGTCGCCACTAATACCCCTGGCGCACTCTGATGACGAAGACTTAACGCTCAAAGTGGTGTGATTCCACAGATGCGAAATTTCAAAGCAACGCCTTCATTCACCACGTTTTCCTTTCTCAAAGCGACCCAAAGCGACCACCCGAGTTCATAATAGTATGACCTGCTTGGCATGTGTGCATGTCGATATTTGAAAGCATATAACACGTTTAAATGATATAACTTGAATAAGTAAACTAAGGAAGTTATTTTTACCAAATTAAAGAAAGAGAATGACAACAGGGTCGGGAGGTGTTAGTCATAATTTCATCAGTTAAATACTACGTTTACATTTTAAGATTTGCAAAGGTAGCAAGTAAGACTAAGGATAATATGAACACTGAGTGCAAATTGTTTTCATTTGTAGAAAATGTTAGAAATTGAGTGAAATTGTTAATCTATATATGTATAAAGCAAATTCCTATATTAAAGTTTAAGAAATTCATGAAAACTACTGGACGGCTTTTATAGCGACTTTTATTGGTATTTTCGTAGAAAGATATGAGACTAAATTTCATTAACAAAACTAATTTCTAACCAGTATCATTACGCTATTTTCCAAATTTTTGAAATATTGCGGTTTAAATTCATTTTCACGCTTACAAATCTAAACCAACTGAAACTATATAATGGAACGCGGGTTGGTTATAAAAAAATTAATGTTCAATCCAAAGGCGATACGACGTTTGCTGGGAAATTTGACGTATATTAAATGATTTAACAATATAATTAGGTTTATTCAGTTAGACAACGGGATAGGGAAGGTTTAAATTGTATCAATCATACAGTAAAATATTAATTGGTATTGTTTCAAAACAGTAATGTTAACTACTGTGATAGAAAAATTGAACAATATAATGAACAAAGATTTCAACTAGCAACACATTGGAAAGGGACAATTAATAAAACCAACAAACAGCGGGCAGGAAGGCTTGAAGGAAATTGGTAAAACATAATATAAGCACTAGAAAATGGGAGTCCGAATCTTATAAACAGCATAAAATCAAATATCTACGTAAGTGACAATAACGAGATCAGAGATCGCCCGGACGGCTATATCCATACGAAACACCGTTTGGCGAAACGAAGTTCGCCGAGACAGCTAGTAACAAATATATCAACGAGATTCAGCCAACAACAATAACACTGCGGCAAAGAGAGAGAGAGAGAGAGAGAGAGAGAGAGAGAGAGAGAGAAAAGATTCGAAGAATGAAAACATTCCCATGATTCTCGTATTTTATACAATTTATAGTGCATCATTAAAATAATAATAAAATTGTTATTATTGCGATACGCATGCCTCCGAATATTTTAGTTTGCTTCACACACATTGACGAACGCGACTGAACCGGACGCCCAGGCGACGCTGAGCAATTATAACATCAAATATAAATCCGTGCAAATCGTGTGGAAAACGTACAAGAGCGGAAACGACGCCATTGCACCACGTTAGCAGTAGAAATACTTATTTATGCAATTTCCCTTTGGCGCCCGTCTCGACCGGAAAGGAAATAATTAGATTTGTTATATTATAATTTGAATGCAGCACTCAGCCATCTCTTTCTCTCTCTCTCTCTGTCTCTTTGTGAATCACTTATCTTATTCATTTGTACCCCCGTGCCTCCCCCGCACGTAATAGTTCTTTTGTTGGCCTACACCGGAAGAGTAACATGCTTTTTCTTTCTTCATTCGCTCGGCACGTTCGTTTCTTGTTATTCTTGCTCTGCTTGACTAATCACCAAACGCGACGACTAGGTGAAGTGAATGAAAACCGAAATTAGCCAAAGCGTTTTTTACGCAAGTAGGTTAAAAAGCAGTAAGTCGTACGAGACCTTGACGTTTTATTGCTTTGCATTAAATCGAGCGCAAACACAGTGGGGCAAAATCTACATTTCGTATACTCATTATAATGCGCATTCGGAGTGTGTGGCAAAAGCAAGCAGAAGATAAATTCGCATTAGATAATATCATCAAACGAAACCGGGAATGCCATAGGCGACTCGCGGATGATGTCATCGAAAGTAAACCGTTCCATTTGTTTTGCTGCCTTGATGCGGACAGACAACGTGGAATGGAATTCACAAAATAAACAAGCAAATAAATCCAATTAAATTTCATTCAATTCACCGTAATTTAATATTATTTTCTTCGGCTCTTTATTTAACATGACCGATAAAATTTAGCTTATTGTATTTTTATTAAATTTCAAGGTTAATCAAATCTTAATTGAATTTTGACACAAGTGCATGCAACCCTATAAACGTAAACAACTAGCAGGGAATACATGCATGGCTGATTGTGTTGGTGTTGAATGACATAATAACAAAACCATTTTACGTGTCTGGTTCAATTAACACATTGATGCGGGCATCACTCATCTTACATTAATTGCATCTGTTTCACTTTATGCATAGCACGAGACATTTGCTCGTGTTTTGATCAAGTTACGATGACCTTGTGCTTCGATCGCGCCCAAATACTAATGTACAACCCGTGCACCTTTCTTGCGTACTCTTTTTATTTACTTTTTTTTACTACGTCACTTTAACATTTCCGGCATGTATTATGTTTACGCCTTTCCTTTCTAACCAAAGCTAAAGGTTATGACGACAAGAAATACTTTAAACACGCATACTTGAACGCAACGCAAACTCAATGCACATACCTTCCTTATTCCTGTTTGTATGTTATATATCCGTTTGTCTCCGGGACTGTTTGCTGGCTTCACACACTTTTAACTCTCGAGTCGCGAATATTGGCAATACATGAATATTGTTGCACTTTCACGTCGTAGCTTTAGAAAACAATTCCACCAACGAGCAACTGAGCACGGCCGACAATTACATGGAATGCAACGGCAAAGAATAATCCGTAGAAAAAGCACACGCGCGCGCGCTGAAGTCGTAAACAAATGGAAAACAACTAATGGTGTTTTGTTGACTAATCGCACAATGTCGTAATGTTTTTTGCACTTACATTACGATAACCCGCCCGAAAACAAACGCGAGACAGCAACGCAGCCATCGACGGTTCGGTTTGATCTAGGGATTCGGCCTTTCATCAGGTTCCACCAGTCATACTAGTTGACTGCGATTACAGCGCCATTTTGTGCGGCTCGTGCAACGCAAATGCCAACTGCAACAATGTAGTAATCATTTTCATCTTTGATTAATTTTAATCAGTTTAATGTCAATTTTCTACATCGCGATTGCAATGCAAATAATTACATTTAAAGCGTGCCAATATGAGTAATTACAGCTTAAACAAATATTGACATGTAAATTCATCGAAGTGGCGCTGCCTGTTCCATGTTGTTATGTATAAACCGAGCGAGTGCTTCCAGTTTAGGCTCGTATTTTTGCCATAATAAATTGTTTATTGCCAAATTGCCAGTTGCATTGAATACATCAAGATCAAATTTAGGATACATTGTGCCATATCAGAGGAACTTTAAGCATACAAGTTATTCGAGTCGGCAGGGGCAATAGCGCTCCCAGCTGACATTTCAAGGTATAGTTGGTGCGTATCGGAGCTGTAGTTTGTGTAGTGCTGCGCTTAAAGTTTATCCCACTGGACGTGATAGAACATGTCCATTATCGACGGGATACCTGATGAATACACACTAATCATAATCGCTCTCCTTGTCGTCGTAATCGGTAGGTAGAGGTTGCGCGGACAGCTGATTGGTGGAAGGTTTCAACTTGTGGGAGCGCACCACGTACGTGTAAATAAATATTCACGAATGCATGTTTCTATTGTAGCTTGCGCTGCATGGAGGACTACAATTGTTGAGCCAGAGGTGCACGTCCGAACCGTCTATTTTTTCGACCCCGAGTCGCGTACCAGCAGACATTTCTCACGTCTCACAAACCGTGTTGAAGCGCATACTGTAGCTCCACCATTTACGCCAGAAGAAGTGAGTACCAGTGCGAGCAGTAACAGCAGCAGTGCTGAAGAAGTTGAGGATATCATTCGCACGATGGACTTGCCGTCCACCGACGATGAGGCGTCCGAATTGCGTCGTCGAAGATTAGCACATTTTGAGAATGTAAACAATGAAGAGACAACAAACACTGCTCAAAATCATGCTCGTAAGTGTAGAATGCAATGTTGATTGACACAATTACTCAATACGCTATATTTCAGCTGATCCAACTCAATCGGAAATAGGTACAGGGCCTGAAGAAATGGGTGATGGTGCAGCAACAAAATCGAGTGAAAATGGTGACACTGAAATACCATTGAATCAAAACACCAATTCTGCTTCCAGCATTACGATTAAGCTGAAGTATCTCAATGATGACATGAAGATTGTCAATGGAACATTAGACGAGAAACTGGGCGATTTCAAGCAGCGCAATTTCACGGTTGAACTTGCAGCTAATAAGTTAGTGCGCCTCATCTTCAATGGTCAGGTGCTCCAGGGAGATACACAAACATTGCAGAGTTATGGAATGTTTGATAATTGTGTTGTGCACTGCCTGGTGCAGCAACAACCACGACATCCACAGAGTAGACGAATCACTGAAAGTGGTATCAATGGTCGACGATATCAGCGTGATTGGGATTTGAGTAATTTTCTTATCGCTGGCCTAAGTTTTGCGTTAGGTGCTGCGTGGTATTTTAGGTAGTAACTTTAGAATCGGGTTGGTGAATTTTGTTTTTAATGTATTGATTTTTTTAGATATCAATGTCCACATCTTTTTACAATTTCAACAACAGTTGGACTCATTGCGTTGACTGGCATGTTCTCTGTGATTTCAATGAGCATGTATTTTCCAGAGTTAATAATGCGCGTCCAGGTGACGACTACGCGGGCGACGTCCACAGAGACGCCAAGTGTAGGACGTGTTGTTCGAGAGCATCTTAGGAATCGATTTTGGTTAGGACGCCGCGCTAATCCGACATAATAACAGATTTATGCATCGCTCTCGTCGTTATGATATACGGTTATTTATTTTTATTGTACATTCTGGCAATGATGCTATTTCATTGAAGAGTGTGCATACGCTCTGCTTCTATCTGAATCAAACTAAGTGTATATAAATATGCAGCATTCCAGCAACGCAAACAATCGTGTTTGGGCTATATTATGACTACATAACTAATTTTTACAAATTAATATATGTATAATGAACCAAAATCTGTATCAAAAATATAAACGCAAATTTTAGTGAGTAGGGGATTAATGTTGTTTTTTTTGTATGTGTATTACGAAAAGGAATATGTGTAATGTAAAAATATATATATATTTGTTCAATAATCTATTTCGGATGGGGGGAAATCCAATTGATATGAACTTGTTGTTCCAGGGATGCGTTTATTTTGACTATTATCGCTGTTGACTCGGCTAAATGTTAAGGATTGACGTCAAACGCGTGTTTTATTATGTCACGGCGACGTACGTATCATAATAATGCGCGCACCAATGACAATTAATTTGATTTCAATAAAAGTTTATTACGTCCAAGTCCTATCCCTGGAAGCTAAATGTCGTGTTTATAAAAATATAAACACGCCAAAGATATGAACTTGTTCGTCAAATTGTTGAGTTGCTCGCAACACGAAACCCAATTGACTGTAAGTGTAAAGTACATGGAAGAATGCACCTCAGCACATCTCATTGAGGTCGCTCGTAAAATACATAAAACTTCTACATGATTGAAGAAAACAACATTTTAGCAGTACTAATTTAATGCCTATTTACGTTGTTTGTATGGTGGTGTTACAGATAGTTATGCGTTCGCTTCCAGACGCGAATTTAGAGTTATTCGACCGCTCCGTTGTTGGTGTACGGGACGACATTGCCTGCGGGGGCTTACATTCTTACGTGTCGTATACATATTGAATGGCTTCGTTTCGCGTCGGATGTGCGTTCAATACAGATATCAAATCCGCGTAGTGCGTGCGCGAGTGCAGTGTATAAGAACGCCAAGCAAAAAAGGAAACGAGAAACAGGCTAGTAAACAGTTGTCGCGAATTGCGCGCAGTGCGTGAGTAGGGTGTGTTGTTTTCGTTGTGGGTGCTGACCTGGGTGAACATTGTAACGCATTCTGCGTTGCGGAAGAACAAGCGTCGGGAGTATGCCATAATCATCCACGCTAAATGGAGATCATAAAAGGCAGGATGAGGTCGCGCAGATACATTGAGCTCACGCTTACAGTGCTCTGCTTCTTGGCCGGGAATGGTATGCGCAATTGTTTACCACAATACACAATGAGCGAACTAACAATTGATTTTAGTCATCTGTTGGGGCAAAAGTAGTAACAATGGAATGACCAGCGAGAGTCACGTACTCCCGAAAATGTTCTGTGAGTATTACAACGATACGATGTGTAATGAATCGCAGCAGGACGGCTGTAGTCGGAAGGAGGAATGCTCGGGATCCGAGGGTAAACCACAGGGATGTTATGTTCTATGGGATGACAATAATGGCACTGTATCTCTTAAATTAAAGGTATGATACCAACATTCTCTGAGTAATTGAAAAAAACAGTTAACTTTTTGCTTTAGGGATGCTTCCTCCATGATAATTGCAACAATACAAGATGTGTTAATACTGACAACCAATTGAAAAGCAACAACTTGTTTTGTTGTTGCATGGGAAACATGTGCAATAAGAACTTTACTTGGGAGCCAAAACCTATACCCACTGAGAAGGAGCCTGTAATGAAAGGTGATTCAGAAATAAAATTCTTTACTTAATTTTTGTAATTAACAAACATCTCATTCTAGAGAGAGAAGTGCCAAAACATATGAGTACTTGGGCAATCATTGGGTGTACAGCACTTTTTGTGCTTTTTGTATGTGCCAGTGCTTTTGGTTGGTGGACTTACAGAAGAAAGAAGTACATGTTCAATGAGGTAAGCAATAAAGTGTTTTCATTTAAGTGATAATTACACATGCTTTATGTTCTTGCTGCACTTTGAAGTGGGGTGTAAGTGTTCCAAATCTTTTTCAATTTTTTCCTGTAATTGTTTAAATTAATACTCATTTTTGCGTTAGTTACCAACCACAGAGCCGCATTCAGCACCATTATCAACACCAACAATTGGACCTCTTCCAATTCATCTGATTGAAATAAAAGCACGAGGACGCTTTGGAGCTGTGTGGAAATCACAATTGAAGGGTGAAGAGATTGCCGTTAAAATCTTCCCAATGCAGGATAAACAATCCTGGGTACAAGAACAGGATATCTTCAAACTTCCCCTCATGAATCATTCGAATATCTTACACTACATCGGGGTTGAGACGCGCGGCAATAACCTGCAGACTGAGTTTTGGTTAATTACTGCGTACCATGAATTGGGGTCACTGTGTGATTTCCTTAAGGCTCATACTCTCACTTGGAGTGAAACTTGCCGCGTTGTTGAAACGATGGCACGTGGATTGATGCATCTTCATGAGGAAGTGACTGGAAAGTTGGGCGAGCCATTGAAACCATCTATTGCGCATCGCGATTTCAAGAGTAAGAACGTCCTGTTAAAGAGCGACATGTCAGCATGTCTTGCCGATTTTGGACTTGCACTTGTGTTTGAGCCGGGCAAGTCGTGTGGAGATACACATGGACAAGTGGGTACGCGTCGATATATGGCGCCTGAAGTGCTTGAGGGAGCGATCAATTTCACACCGGACGCATTTCTACGCATTGACATGTATGCCTGTGGATTGGTACTTTGGGAATTAGTATCACGGTGTACCGCGCAAGATGGTGGTGTGCCGGATTATCGATTGCCATTCGAAGAAGAGGTCGGGTTGCATCCCAGCCTTGAGGATATGCAGGAGTCGGTGGTGCAACGCAAGGTGCGCCCGACCATTCCGGAATCCTGGCGCAATCATGCTGTATGTATAACATTGATATTGATGATTGTCGTTACATGTTTTATTTGTAGGGATTGGCAGCGCTTTGTGAAACAATGGAAGAGTGCTGGGATCATGATGCCGAAGCACGTTTATCAGCTTCCTGCGTGATGGAGCGCGTCCTGAACCAAAGCAAGTACCATCACCCTTCATCGCTGTGCATGCGCATCGAAAATGAGGCACAGCGCAGCCCTGTGAAAGAAAACAGCATGTAGAATTGCAATACACGCACGTTTCTTTCGTTCCGTTAGGGTTACACACACAATTTGAGTTCTTTCAGGTATTTTTCATTTAAGTTATTTGTTTTGTTGTCAATCTACATATTTCAGTTGAGTTATTCATGTTCCAATAGTGTTCTAATTGCATTCACTTCTTATTGTCGCGCCAGTAACTTCAAATAATTGCTATAATAATGAAGTAATTTTTTATGTTTGTTTTAGTTAATGAAGACTTGAAATTCTTCAACACGGCGCATCTAATATCAGCAAGTTAGCAGCAGTGTTATTAGTGTGTGTGTGTGTCCGAAGCCGAACGAGAAAAATGTGAATGACTCTCAGTGAAATGTAAACGAGACTTGACGATTTTCTTCTGAACATATATGTTGTTCCTATAAACTTACTTAATCCATACATCATTTCAACATGTGCCATAGACGGAAAGATAAGCACAACTTAATTGTTGAGCTGTTGAAATCGAACAACTTTACAAGCGCAAATTTCTGTCAACAAAGTGCAATTTGAAACGCGTTAGAGACTATAATGACAGAGAATGTTCGATCACATTTCGAATATTTTACCATTGACGACAGGATGATTGTATTATTGAAAATACAATTTGAGAGTACCTAAAACTAACAAGATTTCAATGAATTGACATAAATCAATCAAAAGCAAATGCGTTTTCGGGCTTGGAGAAAATGCATAGAAATTATTTGTATAGTTATCAACAAAGTATGAGGATTTATTATATTTTTATTGGCCAATTGGACGACTTTGTGAATCGATATTTTTCATAAACAAAGCCCACAAGACGTTATTAATTGTACCTTATTAATGTATAAAATGTAAGAAATGCAAAGCAACTAGCAAGCAAAACAATGAGAAACATATTATTAGAGGACTTTAGTGGACTGTTACAATGAAAATGCTTAGATAAGCTAGACATAGCCAATGTGTACATAGCTCTTCAAATTGTCTGAACATAATGATAGAGAAAAATGGTTTTCTAAACATTTTGATTGATCAATGAATTGTTTGTGCTTGCCGATTCGTTTTGCTATGTTATTCGCCAGAAATATGATGTATTATTCGTTTCTAAAAAGACTGATTGAATGGAAGTTTTCCCAGCAACAACGATACGCGTTGTTTGAATATATTTAAATATGGTTATAATGTGTTTGTTCATCGATAAAGTCAGAAAAAATGGCTTGCCAATTTATTTGTTGATAGTGCAACAACTATCTTTTCGTTTTTAGATTACGTTTAAGCGTTTCCTTATTTTAATAGCTTATATCGAGGTTTCATGTTTCACTTCAGTCGTTTGGTTTCCTTCTCATTATTGTAAGATGCCAATTACCTTTATCTACCTCCAGCATAATGTTTTCTATTATGTTTTTGATTTTAAGTTTACAACAACTACTTTCTTCCAATGAGCGATATAAGAGAAAGATGAATTATTAATAGCGCGCCCTTCCCAATAGAACTACTATTTGTACATATATCTACGAATATGTACTCCTTTATAATGTATATCTGTTATGTATATTTTATATTTATACATAGAAATATTTGTATAGATCATAAATTGTTCTCTTTACTTTTCATGAGGAAAGTTGCGACGTTGAACACAGATATATAGCAAATGTTATAACATATCTAAAGACATTTAAACATTTCAAACTGTATATATAAATAAAAGCATTAAATTAATTGCTTCCTGATCTTTAAAACAAAAATACTGCATATTTAAATAACAATGCAAGGCATTAATTTACGTAGAAATTATTTATTTTATCAATGAGTTGAAAGTATACAAATTTCAAACAGTAATAAATCCACAAAACCGAGATTGATTTACAACATTTTAAAAATACCAATATGCAATAGGACGCATTTAATTTAACCTTGGGCAAAACAGAGCAATATAAAATAAAAATATACTTGATGATAGAGTGTGATAGAGCTGGTGTAAGTGATTGATTACACCTGTGAATTGGCCAAGTTTATCTGCATTTGCATTGCCTATTCACGTGTGCAAAAATCTAGAACTCATTCGCAGAGCATGCAAAAGAAGTCTTTCACTGAATTCCTTTCAAAAGTTGTAATTACCAAAGTTAACCTAAACAATGCCAAAATCGCAAAGGACGGACAGTATAACGTTGATGATTGAAAACCAGGCAGTAAGATGTAAGAAAAAGGACTTGATTGATAACAGTGACTACTTCAAGGTGATGTTCGAGGGTAACTTTGCTGAACGTAACATGAAAGTAATCACTCTACAGGTACTGTCATTATTAAATTAACTAAAATCTGTTATGATAAAGTAATGTTTAATTTCAGGAAATAAATCTGCATGCAATGCACTTGATACTTAAATTGCTTTGGGAGCCTCAATTGAGCATGACCAGTAATGAAAGACTTGATGTTCTGCAAGCAGCCAGCATCTTACAGTTCAGTGCAATTCGATCACAAATGATTTATGAACTTACACATCGTCTAAATATTGCAAACTGCCTAAAAATTTGGTTTGTCTGTGAGGAACTTGAAATACGTCCTTTGTATTTGAAAGCAAAGTATCTTAGCCTTCTAGAATTTAATCAAATCAAAACAAATGGAAGCTTATTCCAGCTGGATTTCACACAAATGATGAGATATCTCACTCACACTTCTTTGCACTGCCAAAATGAATTTGAAGTGTTCAAACTAGCTATGGAATGGTACAATGAGTTCAAAGAATCAGACACAATAGATGCCATAGAGAGGATCCTCAAGTTGATGCATTGCTTTGATTTTCAGCATGCAACTAAGAATGATCTTGAAAAAATGCGCAACATTAGTGATATTCAAAGTGATAAATTTCTTAATAAAATTTTCAATAGTTTATATCAACAAAAATTATATCCAATGATTGGATACGACACTCATGATGCGGATATTAGGGATTATA
The DNA here is from genome assembly GCA_963978815.1 of Aleochara curtula. NCBI lineage: Eukaryota > Metazoa > Arthropoda > Insecta > Coleoptera > Staphylinidae > Aleochara > Aleochara curtula. The sequence continues at coordinate 7,207,979 of OZ022221.1, read as the reverse complement.
TCAAGAAATATACGGAAACAAATGAGCTTCGTCGTACAATTATTGGCATTCCATTTTTATTCGTCAGGTGTTTTCGGCCGAAGATCGACAGTAAGGCTGAAGATCGTACAAGAGTTCAAATTCATCATGGTAAATATGAGGTAATTGTTTGAAACTGACTGATGAGATTGTAAATTTCTATTTTAGATGTCTATAAACGAAAAACAAAATACGTTAAACTTGATAATGAACCCGTATGGAGACCATTATCGGCCCTTGTGATATTAGATAATGTAGATAAAGTGTCAGACACTGTAGATCCAATTTATTCCACTTATATGAACATTCCACCTGATCGTTTCGACGACTTTGATGGCCTGCAAATTGCTAGCACGAGAGAATTTATTTTCTTTATCGGTGGTGAAGCAACCATTGGAAGTGGAGCATGGAATCTCAATGTGTGGATGTACGATATCGTTCGTGATACATGGAAGAGGAAAACAAGGTTTATCTTAAAAGTACCCTAGTAATATAAACAATTATTATGATGATTTTATTGTTTATCAGGCTTCCAACCGGTCGTCGTCATTTTTCGCATTGCATCTGCGGTCCATACTTGTATCTCATCGGAGGTGCAGGAGCATTTCGCGTAATCCAAGAAAATATGTACTGGTACAACTTCGAAGACAGTTGCGTATTTCTTTTAAACATTCGAACGCTTTTTTATAGATTGGTTGTAGATATTTGGAGCACCCAATTGAAATTGCCATGTACTGCGCGACAAACAGAATGTTGCAATCATAATGGGGAATTGCTTCTTCTCAACATGAATCTCCGATGTGGATATCGTTATAATCATACAGCGGATAGGTTTACTCCTTTGCCGATCAACGGTGATGTCACGGGTAAATACGACAAATTTAGTTTATTCTCCTACGGGAAAAATGTTTACGTGAAAAGCACCAGTATTTTGGAGCTGGCTGTTTATGAAGATTGCCTTGTGATTCAAAAATACGGCGAGCTGAGTCATGATCGCAAGCCAACAAATTTTGATATTGTTGAGACGGTGGCATGCGAAGGATGTATTATCACAATGTATAAATGCACGCAAACCGAAGACGTCTCCATCGAAGTGGTGAATTACAGTGATACACATATTACAGATGGATATGTTAAGGTGCTTAATCTGCCATCCAAGTACAATTTTGATATGAGCACAAGACTGTTTACAATGTTTCACTTTTATGGGATTGCACACGATTCGCTTATTTATGATGTCAGTAAGATTTAAATGGAAATTATTATTAATTATTACATGTTATATATTACAAAAGAAAAATGGTACACAAGAACAAATTAACTTAATCATCAAATCCAGCCACTGCTTCTTCCATGAAGTTTTTATACAAGTACATAAACTTGGCTACAAATGCCTCAAGGTGGTAAATGTCCTTGTTACCATGACGCATACAGTGTTCATAGAAAGCCGCCTCGCTGACGACGCGCTCCACCAAGCTTCTATCGCATTTGTAAAGTAAGCCGTCAAGTAATGTTTTGAATATGATATCTGGAGGAATGCCATGAGTGAGGAGCTCATAAAGTGAAGTACGAGCAGCTGAGAGTTTTGAGATGTTCTGTTCCTGTAGGATAGAAGTTGCTAATTTATTGATGTAAATGAACCAGTCAGGCTCCTTGATCTCTTGATTTGGTTTAAATGGATAATGTTCAACTTTAGCTGCTTCACACATGAGCAATGCACGACGCACATTACGATTTGATTTTTTTGCTATGGTCATTGCCAATTCCTCAGGCAATACAAGATTTTCTTTCTTGCAGACGTTGTGCAGAATTGTTGTGATTTCAGTAAGACTGGGTGCTGGGATACGTATGAGCAAACATCGGGATTTAATCGCTGGAGTTACCCGTGATGTCGAATTGGCACAAAGAATAATTCGACAAGTTTTTATGTACTTCTCCATGGTACGACGAAGAGCATGTTGTGCGTCAATGGAAAGCTCATCAACGTCGGTCAAGACAATCACTTTGAATTCACGTTGACCAGCTGAATCTAACTGATGTGATTGAGCTACTGTTTTTATCAATTCCATAACAACAACGCGATCGTATATACCAACATCGGATGGATTGACTTCAATGTGGTAATTACTACTGATTGTCATGATTTCTAATTTCTTGTTTGATGGTGTTGTGAAATTCATGGTTTCCATTCGTAGCTTTTCCACACCATTGCCATACAGCTCCTTGAGAATGCACATAATTCTGGTTTTCTTACCGGCGCCCATGGGACCATAGACGAGCAGATGTGGAAAATCTCCTCGACTGGTGAGCTTCTTCAGGTTAGCAGCTTGCTTCTGGTGATAATCCAACTTTTGTAAATCACGTGGCCGATATTTATCTGCCCACAAACTCATTTTCTCGTATTGTTTCTCAGGAAAACGTACAACTAATCAAGTCACAACAACACAACGTAAGTTATTGAGTTTCCCGCACAATTTGTATAGGTTAAAATTTAGACGTTTCCTAAGATTTGATTACAGTGTCCTCAACATAGATATAGGTCCTCAATTTGCAAGTCCGGTTAAATCAATTTAGTAAACAGACAATTATTAATCATCAATTATAATTCACTTCGTAATAAAATACATTACGTGAAGATAAGTTTGAATGGTCAGTAAGTTATTTAATTTCAGTACACTAATTTCTCAATGGTGGCAGAATCTGGTATAAAAGAGCAAACTTCCTGGATAGTGTGTGCGACAGAGATAGCCTTCCAGTACGTGAAGAAGTAGTCAGTGAGTCAGTGCACAAACAGTTAGTTCGTTGGTTCGGTACCTGCTCTCGTGATGTTGACATAATTTACGCGCATTCCATGACCATAAGATAATTCAAATTCTAAATGTCGCTTGTGCATCGCGTGCGCCTCACACCCAACACATAATCGCACGATGCCAGACCAGGTTGAAAAATCTATAAGTGATGTGCTCGCTGGAAGACCACCGGCGAATGAAGGCGTTGAAATTATTTGTGATTATGGAGTCGAGGATCAAAATAGGGCACTCGAGACTCAGGGGATGGTGCCCAAGAACGATCCGAAGACTTTGCCCAGTGTACGTGACAACATCACCTATGTGGTGGCCGCCGTCATCATCAATGACAACGACGAGGTGCTCATGATTCAAGAAGCAAAGAAGAGCTGTGCTGGAAAATGGTAAGGAACATTTAATTTATTCATCAGTCTTCATGATCCAGAATTGCTATCAATCCTACTTTTAGGTATCTTCCAGCTGGACGACTAGAAAAGGGTGAGCACATTGAACAAGCCACTGAACGGGAAGTCCTCGAGGAGACTGGTCTACATGTAAAATGCACTTCACTGATTATGGTTGATGCTGGAAAGGGTGAATGGTTTCGTTTTGTGCTCGTTGGAGACATAATTGGCGGTGAGCTTAAAACCCCATCAAGTGCAGACCAGGAGTCATTGCAGGCTAAATGGGTTAAGAACATGAACGAAATACCATTAAGAGCAACTGACATTCTACCACTGATACAAAGAGCAAGGTATGATATGTTTCACTAATTTATTAAGCCACATTCTTTACATATGAGGGGTGTTGACCTGTAATGAATTCAGTTGATTGAGTTAATGTCTTATTTGCATGTGACAAGTCTACTCACTGTAGCAATGCCATTTTGCAGTGGTGGATGTCAATACAATCATATTGAGTAAACTCCTGGAGTTGTTCAGGCCATTCGTCAAGGTCGTGAGCACTTCGCGCGATTGCAATTATAGATGCGGCAAGTACGGACGGTCGGTACAGTTGCATGTAGTGAATATCTTTAATTAATTGCGTTATAAAGTTTTGCAAGAACGATTAAGTAGCAGATTATAAACTACAGCAAGCAAGCATAAATTGAAGAAGTTGTAACATTACCTTCGATAATTTTGTCGAGATAAGTGCGAATCGTTAGATGCATTTCGCGTAAAATATTTGCACCTTTTTGATTGGTGGATAATATATCTTCTTGACAAACGGCGGCATTGAGATAGTAATGGATATAATGCGCTGCCGTCGGTATCATAACTTTCCAATCGAAGAATTGCAAAATATGTGCTTCCAGTTGCTTGTAGTTATGCACAGTAAAGGAATTTTGTACATGGCTATTAAGTTCTACAATTTTTGGTGTTTTCATGCTAGACTCCTCAAGTTTGGCTATGTATAGAGATGAAAGTTACAAACTATAATATTACGGATGTTGTTTACTAATACCTGCAATTAGTAAACAACAATTCGCTACTAAAAGAAGTCTGTCCGAATCTATTGAATGATGGTCCATGAAGATGTCCATCATGTAAACAGCAAGATGAAGGGTACAATGAGTTAGCCGCCGTTCGGATGCAACTTGCTTGAGGTAGTTGACCAGGTATTCTCGGTATGCCATCTGGTAATATAAAATATATGAATAGTTATCATGTTTAATTGTTTTTAAGGGATACCTGCGGTGATCTATGTCCGAATGCCATTCGGTTTAATTCCCGCGTTTCGATCACCTCCGCGTATTCATCTTTGTACTCGAGTAATTCCTGCCATGATCCCAGTGTGACTTCAATCTGGAGCGCAGCGGAAGACATTGTTTAATCGTATGAGGAATATTTGAATCTTCGGCAACTTACTTTGAATGGCGAATAATCGCTTATAAAGTTGGACGTCTTGGACATATTGCGCAGCACGTTTATTTAATACTAAATTTATACTTGCTTTTCCGACTCTCTTCGTTGGCGAAATTAATTTATCAGAGGCGCTTATCGTCTGCGCGAATCGCGCTGTTGCAATGTAACAGATCTAATCTCATGCAGTCCATACAAGTTTTTGGCATATTTTGTGTGATACATGCGTCATTTTTGCGTTTGTTTCATTTTTTATTTGTTCGTAGAGAATTCAAGGCGGCCAGACGCGTGAAAGACCCTACATGGCATCCGGACATTATGCCCTCAGTAAAGCCGCACAGCCGCAACTATCTTCGGCTCGTGGTCATCATCCGGAAGAGGAGTAACAACAAGGTGCATGTGCTTCTTAGTGAGCGCACTGCTTGGCATCTTCCTGTTTGCGAACTAAGTCGATCCAAATCCCTGCATTCGACTCTTCACGGTTTCATGGTGGAGATTTTCGGTGCGGATGTAGCGAGCCATCGACCACATGGTCTTTTGGCGGTATGTTTCTAATATTGAAAGCTAGCAGAATGTTTTTTATAATAGTTTATGCTTTTAGCTCGAGTTTGACACGAGGGACAACCATGGTGGGTTTTGTATGACTGTTTTGGTAGGCTTTAAGGCACCCTTAGAGCAAGCACCCATTATTGGTAAATATATGTGGCATGAGACCACCCAACAATTGGGTGAAATGTTAGCCACGCGAATATCCCAGAGAAATTCCACAATTGTACTCAAAGTATTAAGCTAACTTTTTATATAGGTTTAAGCATTTTTGCAATCAAAACCATTAGCGCACGAAATGTTACTAACAAATGGCATATATTTTATGTATACTTGTTAAAATGTTAAAATTAATTTTTATTTTGTATTTATTGTGTATTTTCTTATTGATAAACACGGTTTTTATATAAAAACATTGTCATTGTTGGGTATATTCTGAAAAAATTATTTGAAAAGGATTGTGTGATCCTGGTTTCAAATTTGTATGCAATTTGTGGAATATTTTTTAAAATTTAAAGGTTTCAGGAATACATTAGATGCATACGCTAATGTTCCATAATAAATTCAAGTTTCTTAATAACTTTTATGTAAATATAGGGGATCCCAAGTATAATCACTGACAGAGATAATTATTTAAATTATATAAATTAATTTCGATATTTCCCACGCCATCTACGTTGATACTGGTTGATACTGATACTTTGTGGTCACTTAACCAAGCATTTGCAGGCAATCAAAACAAACGTGTTTTGTGCTTTACACATAGTTTAATAAAATGGTCAGGAAACTGAAATATCATGAGCAGAAACTGCTCAAGAAAGTAGACTTTATCTCGTGGGAGGTAGACAACAATTTGCATGAAGTTAAAGTTCTAAAAAAGTACCATGTTCAGAAGAGAGAGGATTACACGAAGTAAGAACACTTAACAACATTTTAAAATTATATACTAATTTATCTTTCTTCTGAAGATATAACAAGCTTTCTAAACAAATACGTGAATTAGCACGTAAAATCAAAGAGGTGGATGCTGACCATCCATTTAGAACAATGAGCAGTGCTCAACTTTTAGAAAAGCTGCACTTACTTGGACTAATACCAACAAAATGGGATTTAAGTTTGGTTGAAAAAGTAACAGCCTCATGTTTCTGTAGAAGACGGCTTCCAGTAGTTATGGTTAGAAGTACGTATAATATATCTTGTATTTGTTTAGTTATATATTAAACCAATGATAATTTTATAGATAAAATGTCAGAAACAATCAAAGGCGCAACAAAATTAATAGAGCAAGGCCATGTGAGAATTGGCCCTGAATTGGTAAAAGACCCTGCATTCCTAGTTTCAAGAACACTGGAAGACTTTGTCACCTGGGTGGATAGTTCAAAGATAAAACAACATGTATTGGAATACAATGGACTTGTAAGTTATCAATCACTCCTTATTTTAATTTATCATTTATCAATTTGTTTTATGATTACAGAGAGATGACTTTGAAATATAATATATAAGATAGAACATAAGCGTATTTATAGACTTAAATAAATAAATCAGTTCAATATTTTAATACTTTGTTGCCTTTTCTACTTAAGTGTGTCATTGGTATCATTAGTAATGTGGAATACTTTCACCATTAAACTTACACCTAACCTCGCGTTTGGCTTATTAAATATATATGGTGAATCTGATACAAAGTAATAACTTTAAAGTGATAGAGATAAACGATGAGGAGAAGTGTTGTAAGTTGTTTTAGGCGCAAATTTTCTTCAAGTCAATCAAGTGTCAATGGCCATGAAGGACCAAAAATATGCATTGTTGGTGCTGGGCCTGCAGGTTTTTATGCCGCGCAGCACGTTGTTAAACATATTCCTCAGGCACAAGTGGATATTTATGAACGTCTGCCAGTCCCATTTGGTTTAGTAAGGTGATAATATTTTTGTATATGTTGCATTAAACCCCAGAATCAATACAGCAGCTAGCCCTCTATTAACCATCAACATTACCACCTGTTAGCATTTAAATAGATGGTGCCCTAATTTTCAAAAGTCTTTCTTATTAATATTTTACAGATTTGGTGTAGCACCAGATCATCCTGAAGTGAAAAATATAATTAATACTTTCACCAAAACCGCTGAGCAGAAGAATGTACGTTTTTTGGGAAATATTAATTTGGGGTCTGATATTTTCATGAAAGATTTACAAACAGCTTATCATTCAGTTTTGCTGGTAATATATTTAATTTCATGCACTATAAACGAATTAATGACTCGTTATTTTCAGACATATGGAGCAGATGAAAACCGACGGTTAAACATTCCTGGCGAAGATTTATTCAATGTGCATTCAGCAAGAAATATTGTTGGTTGGTATAATGGCACCCCATGGGATAAAAATTTGCAGATTGATTTGTCTGGTGAGACTGCAGCTATAATTGGCCAAGGAAACGTAGCTGTGGATGTTGCACGTATTTTGCTAACACCAATTGACGACTTAAAAGTATTAATAATTCATCTACTTAGATACATATTACTGTCATTGATTTGTTTTCAGCAAACGGATATTACAGATCATGCACTGGCCGCCCTATCAAAATCTAAAGTTAAGAAAGTTTATCTTATAGGCCGAAGAGGTCCTTTACAAGCAGCATATACGATAAAAGAACTGAGAGAGATGATAAAATTACCTAGAGTGAAAACTATATTTAATCAGCAAGACTTCAGAGGCGTAGATGAATTACTAAATTCATTACCAAGACCAAAGAAACGCATTACTGAATTAATGCTGAACACATTAAAATCACCAAAAACTGGAATTGATGTAAATAAAGATTTCATTGTTAATTTCTGTAGATCGCCGTTGGAATTCATACAAAATGCAGACAAAACTGCTGTTGGTGGAATTAAATTATCTGTAAATACACTCAAAGGTGATGATTATAACAAACAGGAAGCTGTCTCCACTGAGGAAACAGAAGATTTATCTTGTCAGCTAGCAATAACAAGCATTGGATATAAATCAGTGCAAGCAGATTCAAGCATTCCATTTGATTCAAAGAAGGGAATAATTACCAATGTGAATTATACCGTGGACAAAGATTTGTACGTTTCCGGATGGCTTGCAACAGGCCCAACTGGTGTTATTTTAACAACAATGAGCAATGCGTTTGCTACTGCGGATAAGATTGTGGCTGATTTAAAACCCCAACTTGAAAGTTTAGAATCAAAGCCTGGATATGATGAAATATCCAAGATTTTAACTTCAAAAAACGTGCCAGTAATTCAATGGGAAAATTGGCTAAAAATTGATCAACACGAACAAGAATTAGGTGCTAAAGTTGGCAAACCACGTGAAAAACTGGTTGATGTGAAGAAAATGTTAGAAGTTGCATTATAATTTTGGAAATACATTTTGAAAAGTCGTGAAAGCGGTTTATTCTTGTTGCAACAAAAATATATAAATTTATCATAATGCTCCAATTGCATGTGTATTTGCATGTGCATTAATTTGTTTGAATTCTTTTACGGTTTCTAAAGTACTTATTTATATAGGCTAGACAGGGCGTATCCTTTAGAATTTCGTCTACCCAACCCATTGATATTCTAAAATTGACTTCTGCAAAATTATAACTCTTTGTTACCGCTTTTTGAAATCGATTAGTCAATATCCATAGTTGCTCCACTCCTTTATCTGCTTTAACAATCTAGAATGAAACCATTAAATGTGTTTTTAATATGCAGCACTTAAAGTATAGTATTAACCTTCATCCCGCTTGCAAATTGCATTGTTGTTGTATTTCTGTAAACAGTATGGATATGTTTGTTAAATTCTGGTGCAGGAGCAGGAGCACAAGCAATTGACGTGTCCTGCATATTTGCCATAAAAAATATATCTTGTCTATTCAATGCCAGAACAGCAGTTTGACTATGCAGTTGTGTGCTAATCATCTAAAATAGCACATCAAGCTAGATTAACTTAATAACATTGAGAAATTTACCATATAATTATAGTGTGTTTTTTTTGTTAACAGCTCACGCACTTCTATATGACCCACATAACGAGATGATAAGGGTATAAACGCATAGGTCGGATTCATATCAAGAACATGCGCTGGTTCCGTAAGAGTAGCCGCGAAAATTCCAACGCGTAATGTAAAGTTGCTATTGAGAATGCTAAATTTGGTACAATCATTCCTTGGTTGCATAATAGAAATGGTATATTTCTGTGGTGCATATAAATTCAAAGGATTTATCCAAACGCGCACTATGCTACTATCGGCCGTATCTGCGGCAATCGCATTTACGTCCGACTGGCAAATGATTAAATCGGCAATTATTTGTAAATTTGTAAACAATGAATACGATTCATAAAGAGTTGACGGAAATTCATAATAAAATTTAATGTTGACAGTCCAAGGATACTAAAATATTAAAGTACTCAATTATCATGTTCGTTTTAAGTATTTATTGGAGACTTGCATGATTTAAATTGAACGTTACTATTTTAGGTGGACAAATTACACCATTTCCTTCATTTCCACTATCCAAAACATGAAGATATCCACATTTATCAATCTAGAAGTATTAAAATCTATTAATTCATTAATCAATCAATCATATATTTTGCGTATGTTACTTTTATGCTGAAGACAGAAACGAGTTTGTTCTTACATTGCGATGTATTGCGGTGCCAATCCCAATTAGGAAATGGTGCAATTACTGGATCTCCAGATAATTTCTTATCGGTAACGTATCCAAGAGTTACTGGTATTCCTGGTTTTAATCTAGGAATTGTTACAAATACGTATCGTATATTATTTCTGGCATAAAACACATCCACGTCCATTGGAATCGCGGAGTGCCATTTGTAAGTGCCTTTCGAAAGATCCTTTATGCGTGCAGCATCGGTCTCATAATCAAACTGCAAATTTTTCCATCCCAGGATTGTTTCGATAACATCCTGATGGCAAAGTTTAATACAAAATTCACAAAACCACAAAAATATTAAAATTCTGCCGAGCGAATGAGACAAGCACAACATCGCGAAAGCGATTTATTGTTGTATTGCAACAAAAATATATAAGTCAGAGTAAATTTTTCCTAATGTTCAATTTGCATGTGTAACACGTATATTAATATTCATTTTTAATGATTGTTGGTGACATTAAATTTAATGCGCCGCGTAACACGACTGAAAACTCGGACAACTTCAGCGCGTTCGCCCACAAGCACTCCTCAATTTGCGCAAACGTTAATATCCTCAAAACTATAAAAGATATTATCATAATTCTTTCACAAATAGAAAGATTATTAAATTTTATATAGTAACTAAGGTCCTTGATAAATTTCGTCATATAACTTCCGAGTTACAAACTCGCGAAATAGACGTTTACTTATGCTGTTGAACGCACAGTAATTCAAACTTTACTACAGCGCGCTTTACGCTGCAGCGTAAAGAAATGTACGCAACAAATATAACAATATACCAAATTGTAGACTGTACACAAATTAGTGTTTATTTTAAAACAAACAGTAACATCTATTTTTATATAATTTGTGCAATACAATGTGCATAAATTATTTATGCATTAAAATACAGATAATCCTAATTAAAATACCACAAATAATTGAATAAATATGTTAGTAATAATAATAAATTAAGTACACATAGGTAGACCCTATTTTTGAATAAATAGCAAATGTACATTATGCTGATCAAGAAATACTTACTACAAATGAAACTAATATTTAATACTAGTGATTTTCATAACTCATCTGCCATTGAAAAATTTCAACTCAATCACTTATGTACTTCTTCTATACTTTACCCATTATCACAATTGTTACATATTAAGTAAGTAGTGAGCATCGCAATAGGCAATAAGAAAAAGCCTGAAAACAAACCAACAAGAAATGATCCGATAATTTCAAGTCGTTCTAATTAACTTACCTTTTGTCTTTTTGGTGAATTAATATCCTAGAAAAACCAGTGGTCTAATCAAGTGCACCCTGACCAGTATTCGGCAACTTCAAGCAAAGTAGCCCGCTTCCAAAGAGCATAAATGCGAAAAAGGCGATTGGTACGGCACAATGAAGATCAATGAGAAAGCCAAATACCAAGTTACCTAAGAGAGCACCTGCTCGTCCAAAAGTCAGGGAAAGTGCTGCAGCCATTACTCTACAACAAATACCAAATTACATTCAGATGTCTTCAATTTATGTGTTAAAACTCACCGTAACTGCGTTGGAAACAAATCCACCATAACACAATAAACAGTACTGATTCCAAGACTTGTCAATGCTTCAAAAATACACGACAAAATCAGATTCGTAGTACTAGATTCCACAAAGTACAAGCCCACAGTAACAGCTCCAGCAACGAGAAGACTAAAGACCAAGAAAAATTTAGCGCCAAGTCTATGAACGCAAAGTGGCAACCATAAACTTGTTGGTATGCATGCCAAACCAATAATAAGTGTATGCAAATAAACATCATCACCAATAGGTTCTCCGCAATATTCAATTGCTGTTGAATTATTGCCAATAACGATCGAACTCACATCGCATACAGATGCTTTCTTTCCAGGATACAGAGCTTCAAATTCTTCAAAGCGATGAAACAATTCAGGAAACCAGATCATTAGTGTAAAGTAACTTGAAGTGAGGCCAAATTGAATAACGCACGTCAAAACGGTGTAACGCAAGTATGGTGGTTTACACAATGCTTTAGTTTGTTCCCAGATTTCTTGCAGTAAAAGCTTCAATTCCTTCGGTTTACGAATTCGCAGTGAACGAACACTACGTGTTGAATTCTGTGATACCACGCTCATTGTGCGTACTTTTTCACGCAAGGAATGCACAGGAAAATCATCTGCTGGTCGTCCTGTGTTGACTGCGTACATATTTCGTAGTACTTCTAGTGCTTCATCTGGTTCACCACATTCCAGTAAAAACTTAGGGCTTTCCGGGAAGAACAGCAACCACATTCCAATAAGAATGGAGGGTACAGAACACACAGTCACAAAGAGATTCCAACTGGCGTATTTGAAACTGGGAGATATGATAACAAAATCCATAGGGATGACAATCCATGCAATTCCTGGTAAAACAATAACACCAATCGCCCAGAATATTTCCATCCAGCATAAGATGGTTTCACGGTGTTTTACTGGCTGGAATTCACCCAAGTATGGGAAACAAATTCCCATTGCGCCCGTTATCCTGCAAATTATTATCAATTATAGAATCTTCCTAGTAATATACGAAGGAAACATACGCAAATCCATTGAAAAACCGAAGAACCAAGAATAATATATACGTTTGCGCAATACTTGATAAAATTCCACAAATGCCATCCATAATCAGAGCGCCAATAAGAACCAATTTACGTCCTTTGGTATCAGCCAAACAGCCCCAGAAATACGAGCCCAATAACATTCCTAAAACATGGTAACATTAGACACATTATTGCAATGAATTAATTCAAAACATAAAAGACAATTCCATGGTCGATGCGCGATGCATTTGAATTTAAATTTGCAACATTGAGAAAGGTTATTTCAATGCAACCATGAAATTCCAATCAAAGGTTACATGTTTGCAACGTTGAGTTAATCGTTATTTTTAGGTTTAGAACTAGAATACCCCAACACTCGTGAGGGGTACAAAAGGGATTGATCTGTATCTAAAAAGTATAATGGCTTGCCTAACATTGGTGCTGCAGTTAACCATCCCTTATCGGAAGAAGTCATTTGAAAATCGCATGTTGCTGATGGTAAAACAAAAGAGATGATTGTTATACCAACTGCAGTGTTCAAATATATGAAGCCACATAGTGTGAGAAGAGCAAAATGGAAACGTCCAAATCCTGAAACAATTTAAATGTAATTACTAACCATCGTAAGTCGTGATAAACTTGTTGAAATTAGTCTTATTTCTTTAGAATATTGAATGCTTCTTAAATTTTCTATTTCTGTAGATGTAGCTGTTGGAATTCAGAGCAGAAGCACATAATTTATGTACGGGAGACCAGCCTTAAAAGCGAGACAAGGTCGGGGACCATTCGATCCATCAATCGAACAAACACACTTTGCTAATTGTGTTTGCCTTCTTCGAACACACGCAACTTTAATGAACGCAAACGCACGTATTCCGTCTTCACGCTATAGGTGTGAGAGCAGGTGCTAATTTCACTTTCATTAGTTGTTCATATTTCAGCAAGTCACTTGAACGCACCGCATAATTGACACTCGAACATGTAATTTGTCTCGTTCGTCTGGTCGCCGTTGTTGTGTTTTGCTCTTCATGTTCTTGGTTCTTCGTTCTTGCATCGATTTTAGGTCAAGTGCACGTCTGTCTTCTTTGCATAATGATTTTAAAACATCATTGCGCATTGTAATTATTCACATACAATTTCTTTTTTCTCTTTTTTCATTACGATCCCTTCATCATAAACTAATCAATAACGCATTATTTAAGTAAAACTGACAAAACATTGCATTCGCACTTGAAATACGATGATAAATCTTTTCAACATTTAGATTTTATGAGAATTTATATGGCAATTGACATTGGTATTAAATTGAATGCATGCTCAATCTCCTAAAGTGAAACACTTTTAAAATTTATCTGACTTTTATTGATTGTGATTTAAAAATTTGAATATTTAATTAATTGCTCAACATAAAGATCTCCCTTTCGGTCGTTCTTTTAACGATTTACTTGATTAAGAAAGAATTCAATCAATCACCGAATTTTTATACATTAAAACAAATGCAATCAACTTTTAAAATTACTTTTAAAACAAGGAACTTGTCAATTCAATTTTTACTAATTGATATGTTGAAACTAAAGTTTAAAGGTGTGACTAATTTGTTTAATTATTATGTGTGAATAACACGATAAAAATTCTAATTAACAAGTAATTTGCATTTGATTTAAATAAATTTACAATTTTAACTTAATTTCTTAATATTTAACGATAAAACTTACCGGTACTTTCAAGTGCACGTTCAAAATCCTCCCCTTGCGCTTCCAAAAAATCCAAACCTAATGCAAGTAAAAAAACAAGAAGAAATTAAAGTATCACAAACACAAATTACACAAGAATTTCAAACAACTAACCCATGTTTGGTTTGACTTGAACAAAACTGGATTAGGATGATGAAATAAAACACACTAAAAACGTCTTCACTGACAGTCGACAACTCATTTATGTGATGCGCATTGAACACATTAAACTACGTTAATTTGCGGTTATTAATTGAGACGAAAGTTAATTGTTTGCTATCAGAATGATGATCAAGCAGCTAATGAGCAAAGCGCGCACCTGAAATGCGCGATCAAACCCTAATCGAACTCGTCGAACCGCACGCGCGTACAGGATCGACAATAGGTAATTATTTTCGAGTATATATACGCGAATGGCTAATCAGACGGTGGTGGACGCAATGACACCCGAACTTGTCCAAAAACGTACACCTTGTTCCAATGGATCATTGGGTAACCGTTTGGGTGCGCATGCAAAAGCAATTGGAATATTCCAATAACAAACATACACCTGTATGCAAAAATATGTGGTAAATACGCTGACATTGGTCGTAGTAGTCGCATTTAACTTGGCGAATTTTGATCGTGCCGCGGCTGGTGAGCTCAAGACCGTCCAGTTTGGTGCGTACGGAAATCATTTCTGGCACTTTCGTCCGGCCAAGGTTCTGCATTATTGTCTTGTGATTGCTCAATTGCACTGATTTCAGCCGCAGCTCATTCAGCGATAAATCAGCGGCGCGCACTTTGGAGCGGTTGGATCCGGTTGAGAGCGGAAGGATCGAGATGTGCGCTTGATACGCACAATATTTACTTGATTGATTCATTGATTTTGATTCTAATCAACTCTCGATATTTTCGTCTCACGAAAACTGCTTTATCATAATGTCTATAAATAAATTCTGTTATCTTTTTATTATATTTTTTTATTGCAAATTGCTATTAATTTTTGTTATTTATATACTTGACGCGTTCAAATATATTTTTTACATCAATTTTTGTTCTAAAGCAAATCAATTAGGCAAATCAACTAAAAGTTGATATTAAAGTTCTTTGAAATTTTGTTCTTTAAAAATGATTTTGGCGTCTTATTTTACAGGATAATAAAAATAATAATCATTAAGTATCATTTCTATATTGGTGAATGAAGTCATTATCAACACTTTAATTAATTATTTCATAATGATCTAAACAAATATTTTCATTATCATGTGAAAATTACCTAGTAGCTATGTTTTTTGTTGTTATCATTAGACGCATGCTGTAAGAGTGTCTCAAGTGTGTGAACATAAAACAGTTGCTTCTTAATTAAAAATATTGATTATTAGCCATTTATTTGATCTTGAATGTCGTTTATTTCTATTTTTGGGTCATGTTTGTTTCATTATTAATTCACATGCACTCGGTCGTAAACAATGAAATATTAAAATGTAGGTTTTCGGTGACTGAAAAATTGGAACAATTAAGAATGAATTAATTTAAATTAAGCTATATGCTTTGATTTGAAATAGATTGAGTATAAATATTAACATTCAATACATTTAATTTTATTCAATTATCTTTTTATGAATCAAACATTAAATTCTTTTAAGTTGTTCAAACATTTAAACCACCATGCTTAAACTTTTGTTAATAATTTGATGAATTGACCTAGATTTGTCAATCATTTTATTATGTTTTCAAAATTTACTTGGATGACACTTGAAATTAAAATACATACACGTGTTTAAGTTGAGATAATTAATTGAGACTAATGAATTAAACAAAAATTTTCTTAATATTCCAGATGTACCTAATGTCTAGTCATGCTATATTATTCCATTATTTTTCTTCAAAATAATCTTAAGTAGTTCTAAAAATAATCCAAAATTTCCGTCCAAATTTATTTTTAGTTCATTACAATGGCATCCACTTGAATTAATTGCTAATGTAATAGCTAGGAAAAATTGTGTAGACACGCACATATTCAATTGTTGGTAATAATCATTTTATTTGTACAACTCTTCAACTCTATTTCAATTCATTTACGCCGAAAATAACAATTCTATTACCATTATCTTTTATGAAACAATAATTCGGAAAACTGGATATTCCTCGCTACTTGAGCCGATATACTTAATCGATACGCGTATAAAATAAAACAAATATAAGTAATCCAATTAAGGCTTGAGAATTGCAATTTTCTTATCGCATTCTTCCAGCTTTCAGCGCATGCCTGAATTTCCTTCGGTAGGAAATCCTCTACTAATTGCCTCATTCATTTCCCGCAAACTTCAATCATTATTATTATATCATTACATTATGTAAGCAATGCAAGTATTTTGATTTATTTCTTGACTTTAACCCAATTCGCGCGACCTTTGCGCAAACTTCACGTATAACACTCGTGCGAAATTCAAAGAATCATCGGCATTCATCAATGATGTTGGCGATTACATAAAAATGCAGACACAATTCGCACATTAATCAAGTGCAACAATCAAAAATTCGGAATCAACAACTTTCTTGACCGTCAAGGTCTTATTCTAATACAACGCCTCTGCAATTTGTGAAATTTATGTCAAAACATCAAATAGCTAATTTCAAATGCAATTTTCTTTGAGAAGAAGCAGGATATCCGCATCAACTTCCCAGGAAACTATCATTAACCTATTAATACATAAATATTTCTGGGGAAGTAAAGCATTTCATTAATTTTAATAATAATTGGAGAGCGCGGAAAATACATAAAGTTGTTTACGTACCGCAGGTTATAAAGGAATAAATCATAAAAAAATGGACACAGTTTGTTAATGAGACGTATGAACTTTTAAACAGTTTCAAACGATACGAATGTAATCGTTTCCGTCTCTAATAAAGCGCGTGTCCATGAATAAAATAAAATGCACGCATAATTTTCTCATGTTGCTTCGCTCGCCAAGTTTAATAATCCGTTAATGATGTTGTGACTGCTACAAGATTTATGATCATACAAATCAACCTGAAAACTAATTCATTATAATAATATTTCACTTTATCTCTCCGATTGATGTCAAGCAAACTGGAGCTGGCTGACGAAATAATTCACCTGTTGCATTTGATCCACAACCGTACCGACGAATTTTAATTGTACGAAACTTATTTAAAGTTAAATAACTTTAGCAAGAAGACAATCGCGAGGAATGAAACAACGCTTCATTGATTAGGTCAAACGATTAATCCAATTATTCGGCCTTATTTGTGAGGCTTCGCAATTGCGCAGGACGCGCGCACTGCACTCGTCTTTGGTCCTTCCTTCGCTTCTCTACCACTTCTTCCGCATCCCTTGGAGAAGCTGGAAGCGCAGCAACTTCTTCCCCAGCATGCCGCTTGTGTTGTAATAAAGATACAATTACAATCACAATGGCTGAAAAATTGCACGAGTATCAAGGCTTTGTCGGGCGGTTCAACGAGTTTCGCGACAATTTGAAAGAGAAGTTTCACGCGTACAAAGAGAATAATAGCGGTGGATTAATACAGAATGTTCGAGAAAAGTGCTTCAGTGTTCCAAAACCTGGTGACACTATTAACGAAGAACATGCGCACGTGTTCAGGTATGTCTTTAACCACACTTTTAAAAAACCCGCCCTCATTCTTTGTGCAATGTAGAAAGAAGACTCGTTTGGAACTAATTCGAATCTCGGCGGCGGTGATGGGCATAGAATTCTCCTACGCGGCGGAAACCGCATTTGTTTCGCCCACCCTGTTGAAAATTGGTGTTCAGCACAAACATATGACTCTCGTATGGGCATTGAGCCCTTTAATTGGCTTCTTCCTAACACCAATTTTGGGTTCTCTAAGCGACAAGTGCCCCCTCAATATTGGACGCAGACGACCGTTTATTTTCTTCATGTCCTTGGGTGTTTTGCTTGGCAAGTTAGATCTTTCTCCTTCGTACGTTAGTTTAATCTGTTGAATTAATCATTTCAGGTTTAATTCTTGTTCCAAATGGTGAAGATATTGGCTACTCTTTAGGAGACACACACGTGTCCAATGAAACAAAGGCGATAATTTCTCATCATAGAACATCAGCAGCATCAAGTTCTTCTAATTCTTCTTTCTTGGATGGAACAGCGCCCAATAACGTTGGGCATCATCCTTGGGGTGTTTTCTTTACCATTCTCGGCACAGTTCTGCTGGATTTTGATGCAGACGCCTGTCAAAGTCCTGCAAGAACTTATTTGCTTGATGTCACAGTTGAAGGTTGATCTATAATCCTGTTGCAAGCGATAATATAAACTTTGTGATGTTCAGAGGATCATGCGAAAGGACTCAGCACATTCACCATCATGGCTGGTTTAGGAGGCTTCTTTGGGTACGCGTTGGGTGGAATCAATTGGGACGTAACAGCCATAGGTAGGTAATTTGCAAGAAATCGGCGCAATTTATTCTGATCGTTGTTTATGTGTTTGGTTATTTGCAGGCGTCATGCTGGGCGGCCATGTACGTGCTGTTTTCACACTGATCACAATCATTTTCGTCGTGTGTGTCACATTCACGATGACGAGCTTCAAGGAGATTCCGTTGCAGTTATTGGAAAGCCATCAAGCCGACGATTTGCATAGCGCCGATGCGAATGTCGCGCAAACTGCGGAATACGGCAGCATGAACGACGAGGTATCAATTTCAATTACAGTAAACGCAACGCCTTCGTAATGCAAATACTAACACAACATTTCCGCTCGAATTGCAAGGCGCGGGGACAGGCGGAGACGCAATTCAGTGATTGCGGAGATATTGCTCCAGATGAATCTTCGCAGAAGCGACGCCGCATTACAAAACAGCAATCTAGCATCGCAGTTCATCCGGACGCATCGCTCGCAACATATCTTCAGAGCATTGTCTGCATGCCACGCAGTCTAAAGACACTTTGCTTGACGAATTTATTCTGCTGGATGGCGCATGTCTGTTACTCGCTGTACTTTACGGATTTCGTCGGCGAAGCGGTGTTTAATGGATCGCCAACTGTACGTTATCCTTAATAAATACGCATGCAATTATTAATTGGCATTGTAGGCTCCCGAGGGAAGCATTCAGCGCGAGTTGTACGAAGACGGTGTGCGCTTTGGCTGCTGGGGAATGTCGATGTACTCTCTATCTTGCGCGTGCTACTCATCTGTCATCGAAAAGCTCATTAAGCGCTTCGGGTTTGTCTGGAGAAAAGCTGATTAAATGTTTTGCTTCATTAGCTAAAGTCCATTTCATTTCGCAGTGCAAAACGCGTGTACATCACCGGTCTGCTTATCTACTCGACTGGCATGTGCCTGATGGCGCTCACGAAGCACAAAGTTGGCGTAATTATATTTAGTTGGACGGCGGGCGTCATGTATTCCACCCTTTTCACCATGCCCTATTTGCTGATTGCACATTATCATACTACAGGAACTGTATGTATTCTACTACTCCTACTATAGATAACATTTTGAAATTTTTAGTTTGAACCGACGATTGAAACTGGATTATCGCCGATGCAAGTGCGTGGTTTAGGAACGGACATTGCCATCGTGTCCAGTATGGTCTTCCTCGCGCAATTCGTCCTTTCGATTTGCATGGGCGCTATCGTCGTGGCGGTTGGCAGTACGACCGCGGTGGTGGCGGTTGCCAGCACTCTCGCCTTCTGCGGCGCGCTGAGCGCCACGCAAATTATGTACTTGGATCTCTAACATGCGATGTTTGTTAACGATTGTTAATTGCTCTATGAATAATAATTAAGTGTTTGTTCGTGCCGCACTCAAATGTCAGTTTGTACATGGAAAACAATCACCGCACGCATGACTTTCTTTACCCTCCAACTCGTCGTCCACATCCGAATCCAGCTGGTGCACTTCGATAAGAACGTCGGAGCCGGCCCACGAGACGCTCGTCGCTGGTTTCTTCTTGCTGTACATCGTTAGCGCGAATGCGCGTTTTCTATCGCGGCAAACGCGACGCCCGTATCGAAATCATTGCCAAATGTTATCGATGACGGTCAATGCGATGGACCGCATTGATCACGATGCCAAGCTCGACGAATTCCATTCGAATCGCATTGCAATTAATTGACGAATTGCACATGCGAATATATTTGTCGAACGTGTTTCGATGTTTGCGCAGTCATACACGTGCCTCTTATTTATATCTACGTCTGTTGACTGCAAATCATTCGCCTGTATAAACAACAATTCCCAAACTGTTATTATTTTATTTATCACGTTGTTATATCAATTTAAACTTACTGAAACTATCGCACAAACTCTCCGTGATGAACTTTAAAAACATATATTAGCAAGGAATTACTAAATTCCGTGCTATGAGTATAATAGAAATTCATTACCACTTTTCTCTATGAAACAAGATTTAGTTTATTTCATAATTATTTAAATTACTATTAAAAATAACAAATAAAAGTTTTAAAAATGCGGTAAATATTTGAATTTAAAACTTTGTTATTCCAACTTTAGGCAACTTGTGATACTATCTTCGACAATCATCGTGTTGCTTCGGAACTCGTTTCAACCTGAAATTTAACCGTTGACGCGGTAAGTGTACTCCATGCATCGTTTATCACTTCGTATCACAACTTCTTCGTCTCTGTGTTTTAAATTGTTGTCCATGCGGTTAAGTTTCGCCAGGTGTGTGCGTTGAATTCATTACTTAGGTGCTGCAGCTATTAAACAATATATTTTGTGCAAACAATGGAGCAGTTTACAGCAGAGGCTATGGCTGTTACAGATATGTTAAAGGCGTTTGTTACTAAAGCAGACAATTGTTTCTCCTCAACAAGGGTAAGTTGTAAATTAGCGACTTTATTGTGCATTAACTGTACTCTTCTTTATTTTAACATTACTTCAGTTGCTTATGAAGCAATTTGAGGATGCTGTCTCACAACTGGATGAAAAAAATGATACCACAGGCCTACAAGATGTTATGAAAATGATTATGCCAAAAATGGCTGACATGCAAATTAGAGCTACAAAAGATGCTTCAGCTGTTGAGGATGATATGGTGCGACGGTCTCAGCGGAATATCAAAGTGAGTGTCCTCTAAATAATGTCAATACAACTAATGATTAATTGTTAATGTAGAAGGAAAAGGAGGATATGCCACCACCAACAATTCTGCCAAGAAGGGCTCTAAGACCTAAAATAAAAACAGAGCCAGTGTCAGATGACATTGTTAAGCCAAAAAAGCGTGGACGAAAACCAAGAAAGGGCTCTGAAAGTGACTGTGACAGCACCAGTTCAGTTTCGATAATTGAACAGAAAGTTGATACAATTAATTTGGAAGATTCAAATAAGAGTGCTTCTAGTCACAAAGAGTCAGAGAATTCAGTGTATGAAGATGCTGTGGCTGCACCACAGGAAACATTTGCAACGCCTTGTGCACCAGTTAATATAAATGTTAGTCACATTGATATTAACATGAAACAAGTAATTATTAAGGTAGAACGATTATCAAGTGAACTTGTCACGGATCTATTACGCAAGTCGTCAGAAAATACGTACGAAAATCAGATAGATCAAACTAATACTAAGCATTCTGATAAATCGCGTCCAAATCCGAACGAAACGATGGTGATTGATAAACCAAGTACCACACTTTTAAAAACTATAACTAACAAGCCACAATTGAATGAAATGGTGGCGCATGAGAAATCAAACATATCGCATTCGGCGGCAGCCGCAAATAAAAATCTAGCAAACACAACAGTTGTTTTAGATAAGCCAAAAGCAGTAAAGAATGTACGAGCAAATGAAACTATGGTGCTGGATAAGCCAATGTTTCATTCAACAGCATTGGGTGACGGTGGACATCCTAATTTGGCTTTGGAGGATTTGATGACAGATGATGAATCAATTGAAAGCAGTCCGAAGGTGAAATCAACAACAACGAAGAATCAACTCTTCAGTCCATACGTCAACAGTCCACTTAAAAAGAAAATTGAAGCTTTTGAGAAGTTGACCGGGGGCACAATGCGTATCACGCGCACCAAAAGTCGTCTTTTAAATAAAACTGGAGTAAGTACATTCGAATTCGTACAATGATATTAGTTAATAAATTCTTGAGCTACTAATGTTGTTCATTTCTTTATAGGCAAATGTCAAATCGGCATCTCTTCAGAAGAAGAACGGAGAACATGATATAACACCAATCAAAGAGAGCCTTAAGGAGAATGCGTCTGGTGCTATAAGGAAAGCTCAGACGGAGAACGTAGTTAAAGCAAAAGAGGAACAGATTCGTCGCAATGCATTAATGGCGAAACAGATCGCGGAGAAGGAGCGACTGCAGGAGCTACGTGAAGCGCGGATACGACAGCAACGCGAAGAGGCCGAACGATTGAAGAAAAAGCAAGCAGAACGCGCAGTTAAGTTGAAAGAGTCGCAAATGCGTCGCGACGCAATGATAGCGAAGCAAGCGGCTGAGAAACGACGACAGCAGGAGCTTCGATTGCGCCAGCAACGTGAAGATGCCGAACGGCAGGAAAGAGCGCTATTAAAATTCAAAGAGGAGCGTCGCCTGCAACGATTAGCTGCACAACAAGCAGAGTTGGCCAAACAGGCCCGTCTGCAGCTGGAACAACAGACACTTTTGTCTAAGGCTCAAAAGCTAGAAGACCAGCGCATGTTCGAGCAACGGGTTCAAGAGGCAAAGCAGGCAGCGTCTGAAGCCGCCAAGAATTTACAACCGCTTTATCTAAAAAAAAAAGCCCCATTATTACCGACCCCAGACTGTTACGATTCTGATGATGAAATGAGACCCAAGGCACGCGTACTGCCGCCTTGGAATCAATCTGGCATGTTAAACAAACTCTTAAAGAATAACCAGTATATCGATACGCCGGTGGTGAATTCACTCTTCTGTCCGAAGGCGGAAACGCCGAATCTGGTTGAACTCTTCCCCAATGTTGATCCAAAACTATTGCGTCGTAACTCCAGCGCTAACTGGAAGGCAGTGCCGCGTTTTACAATGGTGGCACATATGAATCAAAATGAAAAGTTCTGATCATCCATCATAATGGTTTACATTTCTGCGAGCGAATTTTAAATAATAATATATTTGTGCAGTTATTCATGATTTTAAAATTTTATCAAAGAAGATGATGCTGTAGATTTTCGAAGATCTTATTGATTCTTATGGTATAGTAATTTTGTAATTCAAATAATCTAATATTAGCATTTAATGAATAATAATTATCAACTTTAGGTGATTGCTATTTAACTTTATTATGGTAGTCTTAATATATTTTTAATAATTTTAAATTCAGTTTACCAACCACTGAGCCATTTCTTTCTACTTTGTCGCCTAAGAGTATCACCATCTATTCTCTTAGGGTCCTTCCTAAAATTTTCAGCTGCCTGCAAGCGTTTAATTTTGTCACTGCAATGATGTGCTACTTCTAATTCCCCATTTTCTTTGAGGTATGTGCCATTAACATTCTTTGGGAAGCCATTTGGAAAAGTGATGGGTACAATTTCAACTAAATGCTTAACTTTCCATAATCTGGCATTGATCTCAGGTATATTCTTTAATATGGCAACTTCACTGCTCTGTAAACAATATATGAATAACGTTGAAATTAAACAAAACTCATTACCTTTCCGTCTAAGCCAAACTGACGTAATATAGTTCTTTCCCAGTATGGTGTTCCTTTCACTGGCTTTATCCGCTTTACTTGAAATAGTTTAGTTGGCTCATAGGGTGGATCTTTAAAGTCAGGGTATCTATAAAGGTGGGACAATAATATAAAACCAACTATCATAAGTGAGACAAACCTAGGATAATATTTGAAGCCAGGATAGGTAATGCCACCCTCATAATCGTAGAGTCTGCGACCCCTTGCAATACCAATATTTCGTGTAATAAATGTTTTTAAGATATTAGGGCTCAAAAAACTCATTTTGCGTGCCTTGGTCTTCTAAAAACTGCTAAAAACTAATCAGAGCCTATAAAAAGCTTTGAGGTTAGCGGCCAAAATCATATGCAATTCCAGTGCTTAAAGGTATCGTGCATCATCGTGGAAATATCAGTTGCTGACAGCAGGGCTTGCTGTATGGTTGTTCTTAAAGTGTTTACAATTTAAAAAGGTATGGTAATTAACTAATAGTTGATAACAATTGATTATATGATAAACAGAAATAGTAAAGATCATACTGTTTTAGTTCTAGTACATGTAGATACTCAGAATTTGGTTGCACATTATATTTTAATGGTTTTCATTATAATTGTTATATTCTGTTTATAGTGAACCGCATCACTCGGATCTTTCCAATTAGCTGGAGATATGTGTTTAGTTTGCGGGATCCTACTAGGAGATATGCTGTATAAATGCAGTTCAGATTTGGAATAGAAGGAATCAGAATGGTTCAAACATGATACAAATACAGGTGTTGTATCATTCTCAATCAATGAATTGAATTTACATGGTTTGCTCAAGTAAGTTATGTTTTATTATTCTGAGCATGGTTTATACATTTAAAACTATACAGTTTTTTACGCTTCATGTAGCTATTACATAAATGTTGTTGTACACAACGTGAGTGCAATCAATTACAAATGACTTCAAATTAATCTAATTTGGTTGCACATTTTAGAAATGAACATAATCAGTTCTTTTGCTATTTCATAGCAAATATTCATTACCATTGCAACTATTGGCTTCCTTCGTCATGGCAGCTACACAAACAAATTTACAACAGTCAGACATGAGAGCAATAGAATATGGTTGTAAAGAATGTTTATCTACATGAGGAAACATCCACTAGGGTTGGACTTCTACTTCTTCCTTGATATAAAATCAAAAGAACAAAGAGTGTCCTCCAGCATTCATTGACCACAGGGTAAGTAGCATTTTGTTTTGTCAATATTAGGCTGAGGGTTTTGCCTAAAATATATTTACTGCACACGACATAGTAGATAGCACAGTGTGCTTAGTAGTACTTTATTTCTATCATGCCAATATTTATTTGTTGACATTGGTAGTTCTGGTGTAAATCGTATGCATACCTGTAAATCATATGATTTGAATACTGGACTGATGGCACATCTGGCTTTCACTTCATGTGTGTACTCATTTATGACAACAACTTGGGTTGAAATTGGATTAGAATCATCATGAAAATTGGCAGGCTCATTGATATTGCAACAAAGGTTAGTATTAGGATTTAATTTTCTTGTCCACTGGTTTATTTTATGAACTTTCCTAATTGATGGTAATTTGTTCAGTTTCTAGCCAAAAACTCACATTGAAATGGGATTACAATCATCATGAAAATTGGTAGGTTCATTGTTATTGCAACAATGACAACAACTTGGGTTGTAATTGGATTGCAATCATCATGAAAATTGGTAGGTGCATTGTTATTGCAACAATGGTTAGTATTAGGATTTAATTTTCTCGTCCACTGGTTTATTTTATGAACTCTACTAATTGATAATAATTTTTTCAGTTTCTAGCCAAAAACTCACTTTAAAATGGGATTGCAATCATCATGAAAATTGGTAGGTTCATTGTTATTGCAAAAATGACAACAACTTGGGTTGTAATTGGATTATAATCATCATGAAATTGGTAGGCTCATTGTTATTGCAACAATGGTTAGTATTATGATTTAATTTTCTCGTCCACTGGTTTATTTTATGAACTCTACTAATTGATAATAATTTTTTCAGTTTCTAGCCAAAAACTCACATTGAAATAGCATTGCAATCGTCATGAAAATTGGTAGGTTCATTGTTATTGCAACAATGACAACAACTTGGGTTGTAATTGGATTATAATCATCATGAAATTGGTAGGCTCATTGTTATTGCAACAATGGTTAGTATTATGATTTAATTTTCTCGTCCACTGGTTTATTTTATGAACTCTACTAATTGATAATAATTTTTTCAGTTTCTAGCCAAAAACACATTGAAATAGCATTGCAATTGTCATGAAAATTGGTAGGTTCATTGTTATTGCAACAATGACAACAACTTGGGTTGTAATTGGATTATAATCATCATGAAAATTGGTAGGCTCATTGTTATTGCAACAATGACAACAACTTGGGTTGTAATTGGATTAGAATCATCATGAAAATTGGTAGGCGCATCATTATTGCAACAATGGTTAGTATTAGGATTCAATTTGCTTGTCAACTAGTTTATTTTGTAATAACTAATTATGTATTCTTACAGAAAATCTATTATAACTCCACTTCTGATGCAGCCAGCTAGAACGAACTGAGTAAGTATGTTGGCACATGTGCTTCGGTACATGCTAGCCCCTTATTTTTATTATAACCCTCAATACCCACAGTAACTAATTTTGTATTCTTACAGAAGATCAATCATAACTCCACTTCTGATGCAGCTAGCTAGAATGAACTGGGTAAGTATGTTGGCACATGTGCTTCGGTACATGCTAACCCCTTATTTTTATTATAACCCTTATAATTTACCCACAATAACTAATTTTGTATTCTTACAGAAAATTGATCATAACTCCACTTCTGATGCAGCTAGCTAGAACGAACTGGGTAAGTATGTTGGCACATGTGCTTCGGTACATGCTAACCCCTTATTTTTATTATAACCCTTATAATTTACCCACAATAACTAATTATGTATTCTTACAGAAAAGCAATCATAACTCCACTTCTGAAGCAGCCAGCTAGAACGAAGTGGGTAAGTATGTTGGCACATGTGCTTTGGTACATGCTAGCCCCTTATTTTTATTATAACCCTTATAATTTACCCACAATAACTAATTATGTATTCTTACAGAAAATCGATCATAACTCTACTTCTGATGCAGCCAGCTAGTATGAACTGGGTAAGTATGTTGGCACATGTGCTTCGGTACATGCTAGCCCCTTATTTTTATTTTAACCCTTATAATTCACCCACAATAACTAATTATGTATTCTTACAGAAAATCCATCATAACTCGGCTTTTGATGCAGCTAGCTGGAGCAGATACAAAGTTTGATTATTTTACAAAAAATTCATCAATTTTATTAAATAATTAAATATATCTCTTTGCGTTCATACCTACCTGATACCAAACTTTAATTTTTCCCTTCTCAAAAGGAAATTTTCGATCAATATTTTAAAAAAATTGGTAAAGTTTTGGCATCCATTTTTTAAATTAAATTTACCTCTTTGCGTTTATGCATACTTGATACGAAATCTTAATTTTGCCGTTCTGAAAATGAAATTTTTGACCAATATTTTTTTAAAAATGGCGGACTTTTGGCAGCCATTTTTTTGATTAAATTTACCTCTTTGCGTTTATGCATACTTGATACGAAATCTTAATTTTGCCGTTCTGAAAATGAAATTTTCGATCAATACTGGTTGAAAATTTCGTTTTCAGATCGTCAAAATTAAGATTTCGTATCAGGTTTGCATAAACGCACAGAGATAAATTTATTTAAAAAATGGATGCCAAAAGTCCACCATTTTTTTAAAAATATATATCGAAAATTTCATTTTCAGAGAGGCAAAATTAGGATTTCGTATCAGGTAGACATAAACGTACAGAGATATATTTAATTATTTAATAAAAATATGAATTTTTATGTAAAATAATCAAACTTTGTTTGAAATTGCAGTGATATATTTTACTCCGGAACTAGACTTGCTATGGGGGTGTATGATACCTTATTTTAATCAGTAAAACAACATCTACATGCATAGCAAATTTCAACCTAATCTGAAACAATTTTCCATGAAAAAACAGATGATTTAGACCAATAATACTGTCAAAAATTAATTTACTAAGTGTCGCCATCTATTTGTGACAATTTGAACGTCAAAATGGAATCTGTATTAGCGCCATCTGTCGTAAAATAGCATCAATCTTCAAATATTACAATGTCGGTAAACAAGTGAGTATGTTGGCATTCGTTCCAGCTGGCTACATCACAAGTCATTATCGATTTTCTGTAAGAATACATATTTAGATATTGTAGGTAAATTATAAGTGTTATATTAAAAATAAGGGGCTAGCATGTACCGAAGCACATGTGCCAACATACTTACCAAGTTTGTTGCAGCTGGCTATATCAGAAGTGGAGTCATGATGGAATTTCTGTAAGAATACATAATTAGTTATTGTGGGTAAACTATAAGGGTTATAATAAAAATAAGGGGCAAGCATGTACCGAAGCACATGTGCCAACATACTTACCCAGTTCGTTCTGGCTGGCTGCATCAGAAGTGGAGTTATGATCAATTTTCTGTAAGAATATATAATTAGCTATTGCAGGTAAACTATAAGGGTTATAATAAAAATAAGGAGCAAGCATGTACCAAAGCACATGTGCCAACATACTTACCCAGTTCGTACTAGCTGGCTGCATCACAAGTGGAGTTATGAGCGATCTTCTGTAAGAATACATAATTAGTTATTATGGGTAAACTATAAGGGTTATAATAAAAATAAGGAGCAAGCATGTACCGAAGCACATGTGCCAACATACTTACCCAGTTCGTACTAGCTGGCTGCATCACAAGTGGAGTTATGATCAATCTTCTGTAAGAATACATAATTATGGGTAAGCTATAAGGGTTATAATAAAAATAAGGAGCAAGCATGTACCGAAGCACATGTGCCAACATACTTACCCAGTTCATACTAGCTGGCTGCATCACAAGTGGAGTTATGATTGATCTTCTGTAAGAATACATAATTAGTTATTATGGGTAAACTATAAGGGTTATAATAAAATTAAGGGGCAAGCATGTTCGTACTAGCTGGCTGCATCAGAAGTGGAGTTACGATCAATTTTCTGTAAGATTACATAATTAGTTATCACAAAATAAGCTAGTCGACAAGAAAATTTAATCCTAATACTAACCATTATTGCAATAACGATGCGCCTACCAATTTTCATGATGATTCTAATCCAATTACAACCCAAGTTGTTGTCATTGTTGCAATAACAATGAGCCTACCAATCTTCATGATGATTGCAATGCCGTTTCAATGTGAATTTTGGCTAAAAACTAAAAAAATTACCATCAATTAGGAGAGTTCACAAAATAAACCAGTTGATGAGAAATACACTCATACCTCGCTATTCGGCCGCTCTTTATACGGCATTTCGCTACAACAGCCATCATCAATTAAGGCACGTTTTCTATTTATGGCCTAAAATGTTTTGCTATAACGACAAAAAACTTTTCTCAATGTCGATATACTTTTTTTCGTTTACGTTGCTAATCTTGTGTAAGCAATCTCGATACATACTCTTTTGTATTTCCTCTTGTTTACGAGTATTGTTCAGTCTGTGCTCAAAAACCGGCTGATTTGGACTTGCTTTGTGATAAATATTATTTTATTAAACCTGGACAAAATACCACCGAAACGATTATCAATTTTGGAGATTGATGAAAAGAGATGCTGAAAATCAGTCACCCTAGAAACTAATCTAGAAGTATTACATCGTATAGAAGCTGGGGAGAAAATTGTTGAAATTTCCAATGTGCTTGTTATTATGCATTTTTGATTTAAATGAGATAAAAAGATAAAATGCAATTTGAATGATAAACCGTGCACCTATACATATTTACCAAATTTGGAACCGATCCCATGGAATTTGTATGAATTTGTATTAGAATAATTGATTCTTTATATGGCTTTTCGCTTTGCGGTCATGTTTCGTGGAACGTATCTAGGCCGAATAGCGAGGTATGAGTGTATAAATGCTAATACCAATCATTTTTGCAATAATGATGAGCCTACCAACATTCATGATGATTCTACCCCAATTACAACCCAAGTTGTTGTCATTGTGGCAATAATGATGGGCCTACCAATTTATGTGATGATTGTAATTCCATTTCAATGTGAGTTACTGGCTAGAAACTAAAAAAATTACCATCAATTAGGAGAGTTCACAAAATAAACCAGTTGTCAAGAAATTGTTGCAATAATGATGAGCCTACCAATTTTCATAATGATTCTACCCCAATTACAACCCATGTTGTTGTCATTGTTGCAATAACAATGAGCCAACCAATTTTCATGATGCTTGTAATGCCCTACCAATGTGAGCTTTTGGCTAGAAACTGAAAAAATTACCATCAATTAGGGGAGTTCATAAAATAAACCGGTTGATGAGAAAATTAAATCCTAATACTAACCATTGTTGCAATGACGATGAGCCTACCAAATTTCATGATGACTCTAATCCAATTACAGCCCAAGTTGTTGTCATTGTTGCAATATCAATTAGCCTACCCATTTTCATGATGATTCTAATCCAATTACAACCCAAGTTGTTGTCATAAATGAGTACATGAGTACACACATGAAGTCACAGCCAGATGTGCCATCAGTCCAGTATTCAAATCATATGATTTACTGGTATGCACTCGATTTACGCCCGAACTACCAATGCCAACAAATAAACATTGGCATGACCACAAAAACCTGCTTAGGTAGTTTCAGGTATTACTGGGGAAAAGTGGTAGGGTCATGCAGCTCTACGCGGCTGAGAAGGTCAGTCTACAAGAGGCAGAAGCTGGGAGCTTGTCTCCCTCATGAGACACAATATCTGCAAAGCATTGGAAGTTTTAAGCAACATTGCCTTATATGCAGTCACTACATCTATTACCACCCAGCAAGAGGCAGTATGATGACTTAACATAATGCACTAAGTTGGAAGAAGTACTCAAGTATGTCACCAACTTCATAGCTACAGGATGGGTAAATTAATACACATAAAAGAAAAAAACAGTAACACAATGTGTTCTTGAAGCCTAAGTAAGTTTCCCACAGAAGCGTAACAGCTGGACACATAACACAACTTAAGAGCTTGTGGGTATGACATGAATGTTACATGACTTAATAGTAATGTAATGTCTTATATTTGCATAGTATATAGAAATCACTCACCATTGAGCTGCTTTTAGATGAAATGTTCCAATCATAATGTACCAATCTCATCTGCTATTTGGTTAAATTCACCTGTACAGATATGCTTAAATGGGCAAACATACTTTATTGCACACCTAAAAACAAACAGAAACCTTTGTAAGCACTGGGAGTAGTAATCTTCAAACTATATTCATTATGCATGACCCACACAATTAGAATAGCGTCAATAATGTATAATAGTTATTTAGAGCAATTTCAACCAGCTATAACAGATTATAGCCATACGCAACAACACAGTACAATTTACATCAAGTGCAAGCACAAAATGCTGTCAAAATAAGTACAAATATTACTTACGATTAATAACGCTCAAATTGTTTCGCTAATCGCTAAATTAACTCACTTATCAATCAATTATTACACTTCTAATCGACACCAATTAGCACAATAGAATGCACTTTGGTGAGGTTAAGACTACAAAACATATGTTCACGACCATAAGTAGCAAGTGTTCCGACCAGGACCGAGACTATCCGATCTGGTGCTCTTGACGCCACCATACAAAAATATTCAAACTAAAGACCTTTTAAACATTTAAATGCCTAGGAATGCAGTAAGCGCACACATTAATGAC
This sequence comes from Aleochara curtula, assembly GCA_963978815.1. Lineage (NCBI taxonomy): Eukaryota > Metazoa > Arthropoda > Insecta > Coleoptera > Staphylinidae > Aleochara > Aleochara curtula. The sequence continues at coordinate 7,176,231 of OZ022221.1, read as the reverse complement.
CTTAACATTTAAGTACAGGGGGCGTCATAACAATAAGCAACAGGCTACTTGTTCGCTCAAGACCAGAATCATCCGACAAGTATAAGTTTATACTTAAGACTACCTATAATCAATGAGCTACACGCTACATGTTTGATCAAGACGGGAATCATCGGTCAAGTATAAGTTTTGAATCATTTATGGTAAGACAGTTACTGGCGCAGTGGTGAAACACTTGCCTAGTAACCGTGAGGTCCCTGGTTCGAATCCCGGGCTCTCAAATTTTTCGGAATTTAAAACTCTAACGGCAAATACTTCGCAAGTAGTTACTTGGCGTCAGACAGAGCTACACGGTACTTCTTAAGTAGGATGGTCATTCAATTGACCATAGCACTTGTACTCAAAGGAAGCACTTGGAAAATAATTCTAAGTCTCTACTTGACATAAGAAGTGCTCCCCCCCTGCTCTAAGACGTCACAAACCGAGGCCTGTTGGTAACGAAAATCGGGAATGGGGAGGCAGTCTACTGCCGGGGAGCGGAGCGGCGGAGCGGCGGGGTGGGCCGTCACAAAACAATCTTAACGTACGGGCTTCAAAAATTAAAAACGGGTTCCTTGTACGCTCCGGGGGCCCCCCTGGACTTAGACTAAGTCTGAAGAGAGCCCCCTTGCGTACAAGGAATTGAAAACTTAAGAAATTAAGTTGCCATACTCGGGGATCGAACTCGAGACACTCGGATCACTTCCATGGCTTTTACCACTAGGCTATGGAATGTTGTTAGCCTAGCCAAATTTGATCTTCCCCTTATAGACTCAAATAAAGAATTTAAAACTTAAATATAACTTGCCAGCCCCGGGATTCGAACCTGAGACACACAGATCACATCCATAGCCTTTACCACTAGGCTATGGAGTATTGTTGCTCTAGTTAAATTTGATCTTGCCCTTATAGACTCAAATATAGAATTTAATACTTAAACAAGGGTTGACTGTCTTGGGAATTGAACCTAAGACACTCAGTTCACTTCCATAGCTTTTACCACTAGGCTATGGAATGTTGTTGTTTTAGCTAAATTTGATCTTCTCCTTTTAGACTTGGAATTTTAAATTCAAAACTCAAAAATTTAAGTTGCATTATCAGGGATTGAACCTGAGACACTCAGTCCACTTCCATAGCCTTCACCACTAGGCTATGGAGTGTTGTTGGTAAAGCCATATTTGATCAACTTCTTATATACTCAAATTTAGAATTTAAAACTTAAACATACGTTACTTGTCTCAGGGATCAAACCAGAGTCATTCGATTCACATCCATAGCCTTTCCACTAGGCTACAGTGTTGTTCGTCTAGCTAAATTTGATCTTCCCCTTATAGACACTTCCACTAGGATATGAAGCACTGTTGGTATAGCAATATTTGATCTTTGTCTTATAATCTCAAATTGGGAGTTTAAATCAAAGCCGAAACAGAAGAGCATATTCATTATGCTCATGAAATAAAATGAGGAAGTGTTGTCACATGTCTCATTTTCTTTTGGATTTCCAGCTATAATTCCTGATAGGAAGACCATCCTCAAACTCTGCATCTTACTTCTGTAGTTCATGAGGATTAGCAGTTATAACTCCTATTGAGTGAGGAAGATCTGCAACAAACATTGTAAGTAGCTAAAAACTTAAGTCATTCTTCACATTAACTTTTAATTTCAGGTTTAGTGATATCTCACTTCTTGTTTCCAACTGGATTATAAGCATAACAACAATTGAGTGAGGAAGATCTGCTACAGATATTGTAAGTAGTTATTAGTTTATACCTTATGGAAGCAAATTGAGCTGTGTGCTGTCTGTGTGGGGAAACTGAAGAGGCCATAAAACACCTAGGCAAACCACAAATGCTAACACCAGAAATGTTCATTGGGCAATCCTCCTCCTGCTAGAAAAGCAGGAGGCAAGCAAGTTTTTACTTCTTGCACTTAATTCCATGTTTACTTTCACTCGAATTATTAACCAAAGAAATTTGTTTAATTGTTTGCCGGCATTTGATTAACAAACCAGCAATATGTTTTGATATTATCACTGATCACATCATAGGTGTTCTGTCTCAATTATATTTTATGATAAAATAATATATATCACAATTTATCAAATAATTAACGCAAAAACGTGAAATAATTCAATGTTAATATTCGTTAACGCGGCGGCACTTTAAGAATTGACTACTGTTGACCAACTGTTGACTACTGAAGAGCAAAATGTCATCACGTTTTTTCTTATGGGAGTTTAATTTGTCCTCCATAGGAGGCGCTAGCATTAAGTGTTTCAACTCGTGTACTATCGTGCAATTATGCATTTGTGTTTCTGATCTTTTTCTTTACCCAGGTGATTTTGACACTAGTGGTACACGTTGTTGTTCGAAAGTTAAGTATTTTCGACGTTTTAATTTTTAGTTAACTTGTGATGTCGAAAAAAAAGGGCAACAAGAAAACTCGTAATCAGGATGACGACTGGGATGATACACCAACTAGTGCTCCGGGAAAGGAAGAGAAAGCTGAGGTAACCTCAAAGACTTCCAAGGCAAAAGCTGCCAAAAAGGCAAAAGGGAAGAAAAAGGATGATTGGAGTGATGATGATGGAGATTGTGGTGATTTTAAACTACCAACAAGTTTGGATGATGACTCCATTCCAGAACCAGCTGTAAAAAAGAATCAGAAGAAAGGTATATTATATTTAACCATACTTACTATTTCATTACTAAAGATTATTGATATTTTTAGCTAAAAATCAAAAAAAGACGGAAGTTGAATCAGATGATAATGAACAATCAGATGATACTGCAAGTGTTGCTACTTCAAAAAGCAATGATGTTAAGAGTAAAAAGAAAACAAAAAAATCAAAAAAAGATAATTGGAGTGACAATGAAGATGATGTAAAAGTAGAACTACAAATTGCATCTGAGGATGAAGAAGTAAAACCTATAAAAAAATCAAGTAAAAAAGCTAAATCAAAAAAAGGCAATAATAAAAATGATGAGGAAGATACTCAAGAGCAGAATACAAAAAAGGCTGGTAAGAAATTACCTACACCAGAAGATTCTGAAGATGAAGATAACTTAGAGGATGAAGTTCAGGATGAAAAGCAAAGCACAATAGTAATTGATAATGGAGCAATTGAAAATGAAATTAGTGCAAAGGTAACTGATGTCAAATTAGATGAGAAAAAACTTACTCACAAAGAAAAGAAGAAAATGAAGAAGCAGCAGGAGTATGAGAGACAAATGGAAACAATGCTCAAAAAGGGTGGCCAAGGCCATTCAGATTTAGATAGCAACTTTACTGTTTCACAAAGCACCAAGTCAGCTAATCAAATGGCTGCTCTAGAACATGCTGTAGATATTAAAGTAGAAAATTTCACTATTTCTGCAAAAGGCAATGATTTGTTTGTGAATGCCAATTTACTTATTGCAAATGGTCGTCATTATGGTCTTGTAGGTCCTAATGGGTAAGTTTCACTAATAAGCTATCAAATAAGTATTAATTGTTAATTTTTCAGTCATGGTAAAACAACTCTTTTACGTCATATTGCTCAGCGCGCATTTGCCATACCTCCAAACATTGATATATTATATTGCGAACAAGAAGTCGTTGCCGACGAGTTTACTGCCGTTGAAACTGTTTTGCTGGCTGATGTTAAACGTACCACACTGCTTGACGAGGCCAAGAAACTCGAAGAAAAAAGCGATCAAGAGTCACAAGAGCGCTTGAATGAAGTCTACGAGGAGTTGAAAGCAATTGGAGCTGATTCAGCAGAGCCTAAAGCACGACGAATCCTAGCTGGTTTAGGATTCAGTCGCGAAATGCAGGATCGAGCGACGAAGAATTTCTCTGGTGGTTGGCGTATGCGTGTATCACTCGCGCGCGCTTTATATGTGGAACCCACACTTCTTTTACTTGATGAACCGACTAATCATTTAGATTTAAACGCCGTCATCTGGCTAGACAAGTAAGTCCGGTTATGCCATTGATTATCTGAATCTTAAAAAGGTCTTTAGTTATTTGCAGACATGGAAAAAAACTCTCTTAATTGTTTCTCACGATCAATCGTTCTTAGATAATGTATGCAATGAAATCATTCACTTGGATCAACAGAAATTGCATTACTATAAAGGCAATTACTCCATGTTCAAGAAAATGTATGTGCAAAAACGTAAAGAAATGATTAAAGAATATGAGAAACAGGAAAAGCGCATTAAGGACATGAAGGCTCATGGCACATCAAAGAAGGCTGCAGTAAGTTTTACTTTGTCACAGCGGTGGATCCGATGATTATTTTAAATAAATAATTTTGTAGGAAAAGAAACAGAAGGAAGCATTGACAAGAAAACAAGAGAAAAACAGGACTAAGATGCAGAAACAGGAAGAAGAACCTCAAGCTGCCGAACTATTGCAGAAACCGCGTGAATACATCGTTAAGTTTTCATTCCCAGAGCCGCCACCTCTGCAACCACCAATTTTGGGCCTGCACAGTATGCATGAACAACGCTAAAATGATATAATGTTAATATTTTTAATTTATAGATGTGACTTTTGCCTATGGCGGTCAGAAACCGCTTTTTGTCAAAACCGATTTTGGCATTGATATGAGCAGTCGAGTTGCAATTGTGGGACCGAACGGTGTAGGTAAATCCACATTTTTAAAATTACTGGTCAATGATCTTCAGCCTACTCAGGGAGAAATGCGCAAGAATTATCGATTGGTAAGTCAATTATTCATATTCTACTTACTTATCAAGGTCGTGCTAATTAGGTTCTTTATTTAGCGAATTGGCCGTTTCGATCAGCATTCTGGAGAACACTTAACAGCAGAGGAAACACCCTCGGAGTATTTGATGCGACTCTTCGATTTGCCCTACGAAAAAGCACGGAAACAGCTTGGTACGTTTGGACTTGTGTCGCATGCCCACACGATAAAGATGAAAGACTTATCGGGCGGACAAAAGGCCCGTGTCGCGTTGGCAGAATTGTGTTTAATGGCTCCTGATGTTGTAATTCTTGATGAACCGACAAATAATCTGGACATTGAATCGATTGACGCTCTTGCTGAAGCTATTAACGAATATCAGGGTGGTGTAATCATCGTATCGCACGACGAGCGCCTCATTCGTGATACTGATTGCGCTCTGTTTGTGATCGAAGATCAAACGATCAACGAAGTGGATGGCGACTTTGATGACTACCGCAAAGAACTTCTGGAAAGTCTTGGCGAAGTTATCAACAATCCCAGTATAGCTGCGAATGCCGCAGTGGTCCAATAAACGAATGATGCACGCATGTTTGATTTAATTTTAATAAAACTTATTTTCAAATATGCAAAAAATAAAATTACTAATTATATGCATTCTCACTGTGGCATCATGCCCATTGGCATTCCGCCGGGATAGCCAACCTGTCCTTGACCCATTTGCATTGCAGGTGATGGAATCGGTTGCATTACACCTGAGTTACCCTGTGGTGGATCCGAGGGTAATGTGAGATTGGTAAGAAGTTCTCGCACTGCAGGATACAGACTGCATTCCACATGACTTGTCTGATATTGAGTAAAATGTTTTAATAATTGATTCGCGGCTGCCATTCCTGGCGCCGGACCAGAATCTCGTTTCTCTGCCAATTGAATTAAATTTGTACTAATATCGTAGATCAACGGCAGGATTAGAGATGGTGGTTCCACTTTGCTGGGCAATTGGATACGCGTGATTTGTAACTAAAATTCACAAAACAATACAATTAGTAATCCCGTCGATATAAATAATTTAAATTTACTTACAAAGAATAATATTTTGGTTTTGTATACCAAAATACTGGCCATTCCAATGGGTACTATTGGAATTGCTGAGGGCGGAATACGTAAAGTCCACTGCACAGACCATTTCATGCCAGCTGATAATTGTGGGATTAGGTCCAAGCGCATGATTTGGACAAAATCTTTCAACACATTGACGGGTACATTTAGCATACAGCAGAAACCAAACATTGCGTTGGGTTTATACGGTGGAGCAGCGGCACGCGAATCAAAGAATTTTTCCATCACTTGCAGATCTTCATTCGTCCAAATATCTTTCGTGTCAGGAAGCGGTGTGATCTTCAGATGCAACGATTGCTGATGCTGTGGATTCAGGAAGACACGGCAATGAAGACTCTCTCCCACCTTAAAGTGGAATACACCTTGCTCATTAGCGTTGATAGGAGTCAAATAGCTTTCGCTCTGGACGAAGCGTTGTAGTTGTCTTCGCATGTAGACACAGCCAAGGAATCGCTCGAGGGGTGCCATTTCTGGACCGTTACATCCTTGCGGCGGCGGCGAAGGGCAGCACAGCGTTTCTAGCGCTTCATGAGTCAAAAGAGTAGGTACGGCACCCGCCCATGACCGTTGTGGAAGAACACGCGACAAATGAGCTTTGTGATCTGCTTGCGGACTGTGCATTATTGGGCCTCCAGGTGACTGGCCAGGTCGAGCAGGCGATGGACGTGGAACGCTAGGCGAACCGGGCCAATTCGATGCAGCAGGTGAAGCCATACTTTGCGAGCTTGGGAATGGGCTGCCGTCTGTATGTCCGCCAGACAAGAAGCTCGATACAGGTGAATGGCCAGGTAAATTCGTAACAGGTCCCGGGGAGGGATTTGACAGAAGACCACCAGGGCTTGGTACATGTGGATTTAACGGCGAATTCGCCACAATTCCACCCGGACTTGGATGCGGCATATGCGGACTTGGATTAACATTGGCCGCCAAAGATGTGGGGCTGAACGATGTAGCAGGAGAAGAGCCATAATTATGTGAAGACTGACCACCCATATGTGGGGAGGCAGGTGTATGCGGATTTGATCCTGGCGGAGGCGTTAGTGGATGATTGAATCTCAAGCCAGGTTCACGTGCTGGCGATTGAGGCCCTCGATGATGTTGCCCAAGGAAACCACCGTCCACTTCCATTGATATAGGTGATGGAGGATTATCATCTTCACTTTGCGATCGTCGTCGAAATACAGCCGACTCGTCGACGTATTTTGAAAGAAATGATTTAAGTCCTTGAGTGGGTGAGAATTCGTCCACTGCACTGCTTCTATCAAATCGGCTGTAAGCACCATCGCGTACTGACACCAAGCCAGCACCGCGTATCCTCAGCTCAAGACAATACATTCCTTGATAAGATATTCTCATCAGAGTGCAGCTCTGTGGTATTATCAAGAATGTTTGTACTGGTACTTGCGGACGCTAAAAGCAAATCAAAAGATTGACACTTCATTTAAAAAAACCAAACGATTAACTTACGCTATGATGCACCCCAAGTTGAGGTAAAGCAGGCAATTTACTAATGGATATCAGTGGTTCGTATGTTTCATACAACAACTGTATAAGTTGTGCCAAATTACGTGATTGATTTAAATGTGACTCAAGCTGTTCTTTAATAATCGAATGCGCATTTAACGCGCTAGTAGAGCCGAACACAAGTCGGAATTGCTTTTCTGTTGTATTCCATGTCACTGAAACAATGGCACCTTTGTCAGGACCATAACATAATACCAACTTGTTGTAGCAGAAGGATTTTACGCTGAACATGCTTGAAAGATTATTTTTTTCCATCAGAAGATTATCGCTTAAATCATGTACCAATGAATACAGATGTACTATTTGGGCCCAGTCATTTAATAAAGCGGAAACGGTTGACGAAACTTGTTCTGATTTTACCATATCATATTGGAAGTAAACAGGACGTCGCGAACCTAATGTAGAAATGTGAAATAAAATAAAATAAATCCCATTGAAAACTATCCATTTACCATACCTTGTTCTTTCATATTCGTACTGGGCAGCGGAGTCGAATAGAAAACAAATTCGCACGTCCAGCTCTTTGTAATTCCCTTACTTTGCACTCGAATGGAGACACTTAGCAGGCGTTTCAATAGTGAGTGCCAGGCGCACGATTGTTCAATTTCCACGGTGGGTGCCGGCAATTTAACTATTTTCAAAACTAGCCCAGTAGCATTTGCCTCCACTTGTAATCCTTGATGGAATATATTCCTGTTAGTCAACTAAAAGGCACAAACAATTAGTTGAAATAATACAAATGATAGTTTTACTTACTTCAATTGAGAGTGAAACGAAAGGCAATCGTTCATCGCATAATGCGACCACATGTGCCAATTCTGGTACAAAATAAGCAGGTTGCTTGGCACGACGACCTTCCTGCTTGCTAAATGGAAGTTTTCTTTTACCCCCAATAACTTCATGTTCGTCGTTGCCATCCACACTAGTGAATTGTCCATGAGTTACCACAAACGCATCCAGTTCAATGACGCTGTGCACTTTCAAATAGACTCTAGGAATTTCCGAATCAATCGATTCATCGTTAGAAGTATCGTCAAACGTTGAATGTTTCACCATGACCATGTAAAAGCTGCAATCAATCTCGCAGGGTGAAGATTCCTTTTCTTTCAGTTCGACAATCTGTAGAGAAAAATTGTACATTATGAATTCAAAAGTAATAAAAGCTTTATAATTAATTACCAATATAACACCAGGATGGCGATGTAGTTGAATATACATCCTATGGCGACCTATCTTGCTTAACAGTTGATTGTCTTGACACTGTAGCAAGGGTAATTTATCATGGGCTGTAGCTGGTAAATGTTGCAATGTCTTCTCACATCGTCGCTGCGTAATCCAGTATCTTAATTCACTAAGCAACGTAGGCAGACGCGAATGTTCTCCATTAAGTACATTGCATAGGTCCGGAATAAGAGGTGGCTCATACTGGGGTACTTGACATTGTAGCATCCCCGTATGTGTATCCACTGTAATTAGGAGTTGTTCTGCACGCAAACACGGTTGCAGTATTGCAACTGAAAGTATGGCTGGTGAACCCTGCAAGGTGCATTCAACATCCTTCATCATTCCTTGAAGCTCAGTCTTAATATCAGTTAGGCGATTTTTGGTCCTCACGTAAATTGTATGTACTAATAAACGTTCCATTGACAGAAGTTCCGAGCGTATAGCACGATCAGCAATTTCGCATTCCTTATTACCCAAAGAAGGCAAATGAACGATAGCAAGAGGTCGAGCTGGATCATGTGAATCCACTTGAACAGTCAATTTGTAACCAAGTTCTGAGCGAGGGTCTCTTGCTGTTGTATTATCTTTGCCTTTGGTTGTTAATTCACTGAAAGAAAAAGACATTTGTTAATTTACTTCTAAAATGTAACGTTGGAATTAAACACTTACCACCAATATGATATTGTAAGTAATTTGCCTGGACTGTATTCATCTACATGAATATGTTTATCAAGTCTGTCACGCATTAATCGCAATGTTTGCGAGTACAGCACTTCAAGTTGCAAAGACTGACAAAAGAAATGTAGACAATTGTATACCGCTGTTAATGGATTGGAGTGGTCTACTAGTCGGGCCTGTATTAATTGATGAATGTACTGCACTTGTAATGAATGTACCAGTGCTTTGCCATCGCCCGTTTCTTTATCTTCAACAAGGATATCAATCTCAAGTAACCTCCATGGGATATTTGGTCCTTCGCCCATTACTGTTAGGGAGACTTCAAATTCATGTTCGACGTGAAACGTAACACGACCATTCTCAATCTACAAATTCACATTAATTCAGTAAAAGTTCTCACACTCTATAGAAATTCTATCACCTTTAAGTTCTTCATTTGTGGTAAAAGATTTCCAGTTACCAAGCGGTGCTGAATGACTTGATTAAGCCGTAAGAGGGTTTGGCGCTTCTCAGCATTGCTTATGGGATCTGGGGGTACTATTCGCTCGCGAATACAACTTGGTAGACGACCATATGTTCCTGTTGTCAATACTTCAACAGCAGCTGGTATGTGGAAATTAGGCAAACGTGCCTGGACCAAAGTCTCACGAGCCATTCGTGCAAGCATATCAGCAGTGTCCACAAACAGCATTGACTGTTTATCTAGAAATGCCATAATACGCTGCAAAAGTAAAACAAAATTACCTTGTGTTTACTAACATTATCAAAACATACTGCTGATTTTTCAACTTTGGAGGCACTGCTTGCCCATTTCACAAGAGCAAGCAGCCTGACAAATAACTGCCTTGTTCTTAGTGCAAAATTATAAATTTCAATCTTGCGTTCCATGTCTGTCTTTCTGGGAAGTCTAAAAAAGTTTTCACATTAACATTTGCTACATAAAAACAGTCCATGTATCTAATGCATACAACTCAGCCAGAACTGTTAGTTCATGATATGTTCTCTGGACGATAAAGTCGATGAGCATTGCCAGGGAGATCATACCGCCCCGATTGCCCTCCTGCGGGCCCCCCATACCTCCCTGCATTACGCTGTTGGCCACCGGCGTCTGGATACCCTCCAGGGGTAATGGAGCCATGGCACCTTTTTTAACACGTACACACGCTAAAAACACCGCGGCACCATGTAAAACAACTAAACCATTTATATGCCGAACCAACCGAACATTAAATAACAAGAGCACACCGCAGTTCGTCAAAAACTAAGTGGCTTGTATTATTTTACACGAATCACACAGAACCCTGATGCACAACTAACATAACCCTAGATTACAACCCATAGACGCAGGTGTTTTGCGCATGCTCCTGACCTCCAATAAATACAATTAATATGTGCTGCCTATTTACCACTATTTATAATTCATAATAGTGAAATATATAATGGCAAAAGCACATTACCACATATAAATAACGTTAAATTTGCAAGCCAATTGCTGACTATATTTCCCATAGATATGATATTTCCTTTCAGTTTAATTAAAATTAAATAGACAGTACTTCAAGATGTGTGTATCGAATTATTTCCCAATTGTTTATCATGACTAACATTAAAGTCATAAATCGTAATTCTTTATCCTATGTAAATAAGAAGCGTTATATGCAATCCTCTTAAAAGTTTCTAAACTTTAAAAGAATGTATTCCTAGGAAATGTCTAGTTGCCCTCTAGTTTGGGAAAAAGCAACTTAGCGTTTCTTAACAATCGCGTGCAGCCCTTATGTGTGGGTTGAGCATTTAATGGCTGCTGATGGCTGCTTATTAAAGAAGAATGGCTCCTAAAAGAGTTCGTTAAAAAAGTACAGCGTTAGTGATCCAAGAGTCGGACGTGCCCTGTGTCACAAAAAGTGTATGTGTTATTTAATTTTTAATTTTACGGCGGTGTATCGCTCTGAGATCATTCCATTGCGCGTTTGATACTGTGAAGTGTACGTATTTAAGGTTAGTTCGTATTAAAATAGTTTCGCACATGTTAAACGTTGTAATTAGTTACAGAATGCCGAAAAGGAAAGACAAAGGTTTAGATCATGTCCCATCCGAGGACTTTCGTATATATCTGGATGAGACAATACGTGACTTCCTGAATGATCCATCCAGGCCTCAATTAGAGTTTCCCAATGTTCTGACCAACACTATGCGCGCCTACATTCATGAAAAGTGCAAGCGGCTGGGAATTAAGAGCAGATCACATGGAAAGGAGCCAAACAGGGTGTTAACTTTGTATAAGGCATCTATAAACACTGCGCTGGAGGAAGTGGAGGTAGAATTATCCTCAAGGACTCAACAGATACTGGGACAGATTAAAGAAATTCCAACCACCCAGAATCTGAATGGTGTGAAGACACGCATCCATTATGACAGTATATGCAAGGTGTGCCAAGGCAGTGTAATTTATGTGCCACTGCCACAACCCAGTCCATTTCTTGAATTTAAGAAGCAATTACCCATCTTCAAGAGCAGGGAACTCATTCTAGAGACAATCAGACAGCACCAAGTGGTGATTGTTAGTGCTGAGACAGGATCAGGTAAAACAACCCAAATACCCCAGTATATTCTAGAGGATGCGGCGGCCAACAATCAGAAGGTGCGTGTGATTTGCACACAACCAAGACGACTTAGTACCATCTCCGTAGCAGAGCGTGTAGCCGCTGAACGTGGCGAGCAACTAGGCCATACAATTGGCTATCAGATTAAATTGGAATCTAAGTTAGGCACTAATACTGCAGTTGTATATTGTACGAATGGCGTGCTATTGCGTACAATGATGTCCGGAGATGATTGCTTTCAGCACATATCTCACATTATCGTTGATGAGATTCATGAACGTGACAAATTTACCGACTTCTTAATGATTATTCTACGTCAGGCTACGAAGAAGTTCCCGAGGCTACGCCTCATTCTTATGTCAGCCACAATGGACATGGAAGGCTTCCAGCGCTATTTCGATGACCTGCCCTGTGTCCTTAATATTGAAGGGCGTAGTTTCGCTTGCTGCAGTTGGTTCCTTGAAGACGTGCTTAAGTACATTGGCTATGAAAATGCCCGAATGAAGGAGTTGCGACGATTGCGTGAACGCAATGGAACACGTCCTGTGACGAACATTGTACGACGTACCAGCTACGCGAATCTCGATCCAGATTGCACATTGGAAGTCAACGAGACTTTGATGCGTTGCTTTGAAGAGCCGGGCGGCTGCTTCGATGAACTAATGCAATTGTATCTTAATGAGAACGTTGATCCGAATTTTCAAGACTGCGCAGGACGAACCGCTTTGATGGCAGCTGCAAAACATGGAAATTTAGCAATCATAGAACAGCTGCTCAATATGGGGGCAGATACTTTCCTTGCATGTGGAGAAGGGATCACCGCCTCAGGATGGGCGCAAAAGTATAGCCATGTTGATGTAGTAAATATGCTAACTCTGTATCAGCAGACTACACCCACAAATGCTGCATCTGGTGATAATGCTATTTTAACTGAATACGTTCGCACTGTTAATGACGAATTTATCGACTTTGAGCTCATTGTCGAAATTATAAAATATATTCATTTTAACCTGGGCAAAGAGGGAGCTATTCTTGTATTTCTTCCCGGCTATGAAGATATTGTTGCTTGCCATGAGCGCATTATTTCTTCGAATTTGCCCAGCGAAAACTACGAAATGTTTATGCTGCATGGTAGTATGGAAATGAAGTCACAACATAAGATATTCCAAAAATGTTCTAGTAACCGCCAGAAAATTATTCTGTCCACAAATATTGCTGAAACTTCAATTACAATCGATGATGTACGTTTCGTTATCGACAGCGGCAAAGCAAAAGTTAAAACCTATGATGCGCGCACCGGAATTTCATCGTTGAAGAGCGAGTGGATTTCCATGGCATCTTCAAGACAGCGCGCTGGACGTGCAGGTCGTACCCAAAACGGCTACTGCTTCCATTTATATTCCATGAATCGCTATGAGAGCTTCTACGTGAATGCAATACCTGAGATTCTACGCACTCCGCTGCATGAGCTATGCCTACAGGCAAAAATACTTGCGCCTCCGGATATGCAAATTGCAGATTTTCTCAATCTTGCAATTGACCCACCACAGAACATTGCTGTGGAAGAAGCAATCATGACACTTAAACGACTTGGTGCACTGGATGAGCACGAACGCATGACATATTTAGGCCATCATCTGGTTCAATTTTCCATTGAGCCACGTTTAGGAAAAATGCTACTCTACTCCGTGATTTTCAAATGTTTAGATCCAGTATTGACAATTGTGGCATCATTGGCTCAAAAGTAAGTTTGAGGAAACTGATTAAATGATTGGCTAATTATTCTCATTGTTTGCATTAGGGATCCATTTGTTTTGCCGTCACAACCACATTTAAAGAAAGTGGCAGTGGAGAGACGAAAGGAGCTTGCTGAGGATGCTCTTAGTGATCATGTCACATTCATCCGTCTCTTCCAAGAGTGGCAAGAAAGCAAAGTACATAATCGTGGCAATCAATACTGCTACAATCAATTCATTAGTCAGGCGATCATGGAATTGATTGTTCAAACTCGATCTCAACTATTGAGCCAATTGCGTGCAATGAAATTTGTCCAGGCAAATTACCGTGAAACCATAGGCGATTTGAATTCTAATTCTAGCATATGGCCGTTGGTCAAATGTTGTATAGCTGCCGGCTTATATCCAAATGTGGCTCTTCGTAATAACACATTTTTGCACGGCAAGTAAGTATTTTTTTTCTTGAGCTTAACTGTATATTAATATGATTGAAATTATTTAGAATGGGGAAACTAGAAATTAGCGTTCAATCATCACTTAGACAATCGGAATATAATGGTCCAACACAAGGTATGCTGAATAACGCATGGGTCATCTATGACGAAATTTGCAAACCGCGTGTTAAAGCTACTATTAAAACAGCAACAGTTATTACACCTTTATCGGTAAGCCATCGTCTTATTTCATTGCTTTTGAGTTAATCATTACAACTCTTACAGATTGCTCTACTTTGCGGGCAAAATGCAGAATTAAGTGATGATGAATTATTTATTCTTGATAATTCATATGCGTTGGATTTCGACAACCCCAATGTTATAGTATTACGGAACAATATTCAGCATCTTATTATGCGTAAAATAATTGCACCATATTTACGCTTAACTCCTGAATATTCAAATACGATACGCACATTAATACAAATATTGTGGGCTGAAGATAGGTTTTATGGTCTTCCTGAAGTGGAAGGTATTGGCAAACGTCCACTGATCACACATATGTCCGTAAAGATGCGTAAGCATTACGATTACCCTCAACATGAAAATGTGGAGTATGATGAATCAACAATGCGACCGATAATGGGGGGTCATCGTGATTCAGTCCAATTATTTCCGTTTACTGCTTTATACTTCATTATCAGGCCGTTTGAGGAGAAAAATGTGCATATTGCTGTCAAACAAGGCGTGTGGAACTTTTCACCACCGACTGAGAGGAAACTATTCAAATTGTTGGCCGAGGGCAATACCATATTTCTCATCTTTCACGTGCGTCATTCGGACTCGTTCTTTGGTGTGGCTAAATTAGTCGATACCAATCAAGGCACACCGAATCAACCGTGCCCTATTATATGGATTACGACCAACACAATACCTATTAGCAATGTGAAGTATGTATTTATCATCTTGTTAGTTTTGTTTATTACTATTGATTGTATCTGCTTTTAGGAGTTTTATTCATGCCAAAGTGCATTTGCGAGAAGACGGATTGCAACTCGATTCTCGTACAGGTCAACAACTAAGTAAAGTCATATATGATAGTGGACCTAATAAAATAGTGCAACCACCGCGTGTGCACTCCAAACCACGACCGATTTTGGGTAATTATTCCAGACGTGGTGGCCGTGGAGGATGTGCAGGTCCAAGTACAATTTATTGACGCCTAGCGTCACAATTCACTCAGAACGTCGACGTTCAAGTGCACTGAATAGTTTTACGAAGCGCTAGATTTATAAATGATACAAATATCGGTTTTCTAGGGAAATTGACTAAATTTTTACATATTTATATATTCGTGAAACTTAAAGACTGCCATTTTAACGAATTTCCCTTTAAATAATTTGTAGTAGTTTTTAAGATTAATTGCAACCCAAGAAATTGTATCAAATGTTAAGTTACATGTCTGGAAAGGACAAAGTGTGTGATCGGTAACAACCTCAAGTTAAACTATTAGGCTAAATATTAATAACATGCATGTTTAATACATTCACAATGCTCCATATGAAATTAGACCAATTTTTATTCTATACTATTTAACTTAAATGTTTTAAGTCTTATAAGTGAATCATTATTAATTATCATTTTATCTGGAATATTTTTTAATAATTCTACGCGAAAAGTAAACGTGTCATGTTTTAACTCTGTGATTTACACTGTATTTGAAGCAGTGAAACAATTCATTGTAGCATCTTAAGAAGTAGTTGAAATGTCAATTCAAATACGAGAAAACGAGAATGATTTATTTTTAAACAGTAGATGTTATTATAAGTGTTATCAACTTTATAAATGTTTAACAAATTTTGTGCAGACGCTTGCACAAAAATATTTGCAAATTATTTATCTTGGAACAAATACTGAAGAAATTCTTTCCAGTTCTTATTTAAGAATTTATTTGTATTCATGTTCAGTTTTTGATTTCATAAGAATAAAATCGTTCATTTTTCATGGAAGCAAAGTCTTATAGAATTTAAATTCATTAGTCTATTAATGTGCCTGTATATTTTCTATAAAATCAAGAAGAACTGGAACGTTTGTGAATACGCCTGGAGAAATTGGACGTGCGCATCCAGCAGCCCAGGAAACAATACCTACTTGTTTTCCCTGATATACCAGAGGACCTCCGCTATCCCCTTTGCAAATATTCTTACCTCCAAATGTATAACCAGCGCACAGCATTCGGTCAGTTACTTTAAAGAAATAGCGCAAATTACAGGTAAATCTTCGCACTATTGGCACATCCACCGCTCGAATTACTTGCGAAGTGTACGGCAATGCATTCGCAACAATTCCCCATCCTGTAACTGTCGCAAGAGCACCAACAATCGGTTCTTCCCTTGCAAGTTTAATGGATGTAACATTTTCATTAAACTCTAGCTCTTCAGCTAAATGCAGCAATGCAATATCGTAATCAATCGTTGAGAAACTGAACTTGGGATGTTCGTATGCCTTTTCAACAGCTATTTCCTGGCCTCCGTTTATTGTCACGCTTGAACCAGCACGAATTGAAAAGCCCTCGATTGGTCGACTAGAAATTAATAATTTAATGTAACTTTAATTACTTATTATTAATGTTACTTGAATGTGCAGTGCGCTGCTGTAAGAATCCATCGTTTGCCAATTATTGAACCCCCACAAGTTAATTTGCCAACAAACAATACCGCAACTTGATAAGGATACTTTGAAATATCAGTTTGTTGTCCATCAATAAGTTTTTCGTATTCTTCGCCCCTTATTTGAGCTATTGTTAATAATAAAATTGCAAAAAGCGGATGAGAATACATGATTATTTAAGTTGCGCGAACAGTTTACAGAGTTTCGATGTAACTGTTTCATTATTTATACTAATCTTAAATATACAAATCAAATATCGTTTCTATGAAGTGTTAATTAACAATTATTTATACAAATAAAGTAATTGATTACTTTTTAATTAATGCGTTAGTTAGTTGTTCGCTATCCCAATTATTTACCTTATTAAGAACAGTAAACATTTCAGCGTAGTAATAAATAAAAACAGCACAATAATTTATTTGAAGGATTATTGCACTAATATAGACCAAGCTATAAAATATAGTGATAACAAAGTGCAATTTGAGATAATAAGGCTATTTTATTTACAAATTAGGTTGTCGTAAATGCCTGCTTTGTTTTACTTTCGCGCATTTGTTCATTACTCTTAATGGGTACTGTTAAGAATGAAATCACGCACGACCAGAACATTAGTGTAAACACCTGGAGATAGAATATTAGCGCAACCTCGACCAAAAGATACAATTCCTACCAAAGCGTTGTTGTAATTAACTGGACCACCTGAATCACCCTACAAATAAGTTTGTACAATTAATACATGTGCTTCGTTCGTATAAAGCATCAATTACCTGGCAAGAATCATTGCCACCGCCAATATTTCCCGCACAGAACATTCTCTTTGTCAATGATAGGAAATACTGCAATTGGCATGAAAAACGTGATTGGACGCGCACTTTAGTTGCTTTTAGGGTGTCCGAAATATTACCGCCACCGCCACGACGAGTGGTACCCCATCCAGTAACTATAACAGTATTTCGAGCAGAAACACCATCTGTAGTAAGTGCCAATGGTTGAACATTTTTATTAAATTCCAAGGGGGTGGCAAGCTTTAACACAGCTACATCATAATCGGAATTCGACGCCTGATAGTCCGGGTGTGCGATCAGTTTCGTAACATTAACACGTTGACCATTTGAATCTGAAATTTTAGTCTGGCCTGCCACAATCGTTAGGTAATTTGTATTACCCCTAAAACATTATTTTATTAATAAATACCGTTACTTTAAATATTTTAGAGTAGTAATAAATTTCCAAAGTTCTTACTGAAAATCGTAGATGCAATGCGCGGCAGTAATAATATATTTGTTATTGTACACTGTCCCGCCGCAAAAATGCTGTTTATTATATTGCAGCGAAATTTGATATGGATATTGTTGTATTGTTACATCTTCGCCACCAACTATTTTACCTTCTTCCTGCGCTAGTTTATAGAATTAATAATTTAAATTAATAGAGTCCAATCCAAATGAAAGTTTTAAATTTACCTTTACAAGTAGTAATAACTACACCAACAGCAAATAATATTAGTTGAAACTTCATTGTTGGTTTTTCTTATTTGTACCTTGTCGAAAGAAAGCGACTCAAAAGTACTGATTAGGAAGTCGCACATCGCAAGCTTTTTATACAAGCGAATCGCACACACCAAACCAATTATTTGCATATGCGAGTTAGAAAACAAACAATAACGTTCACCAAAGAAATGAGTGCAAGTGGTATGGATCTCAATATGGTGACGCGTTCGTCATGAATTCCATTGAAATAACTCAATTCTAGTCATTTTTCAATGTTTTACACGAATCCATACACCAAATATATATTAAATATTTGTAGAATACTAAAATAGCATTTGGTCAACCAATCGTATGTCCTATTCTCTTTCATCATATCTAATTGCAACTATTTGGCATTCCGTTTCATTCAAATGTTTCATATTGCCTTGCAATATTTAGGGATGCAACTCATCAGAAACACCTTGTATAATTTGTTAATTATTCGTTTGATTTTAAAAATTTATGACGATCTTTGCTGCCAAATGCATGCGAACATTTCGTTTCAAAACTATGCTCGCGTGTATTTCCGTACATATTTGTACTGCAAGTAAACATTTGTCAATCATTGATTATCACGCGAGTATTTAAACGTGAAAACAATTCATCAAAGAAAATTCCCCCTGCGTTATCCGCATTGATATATATTTTAAATGTCAATGTACAAAACATTTTACTAATGCATTCATCGTTCTATTTACCGGTAATTAACCAGTCTCGGTGCTTTCACTGGCTGTACAAAATATCTATTCCAGTCATACCAGACAATATTGGATATAAAAATATCTATCCCAAGTCTTATCTTTGCACAGCCCAATTACGAAGAAATATCCTTCTTAATTCTTTATCCAATTAAATCCAATCGTACGCATCCATAATATGGCTAACTGAAGAAATAAACGGAATCTAGCACTTCATTGATTTCAAAGTCTCCACTTTTGGGCAACTTCCGTAGGGCTCGATTCAATTTGCGTTTCGTTAATTCCGCTACAGATCCATCGTTTTGTATTTCACTAAAAACAAAGAACATGATGAAAAGTAACTTAATAAATAAAAAATATTTACTCTGCATGATAACTAAATGATTCTGTGAGGAAGTT
Organism: Aleochara curtula; assembly: GCA_963978815.1. NCBI lineage: Eukaryota > Metazoa > Arthropoda > Insecta > Coleoptera > Staphylinidae > Aleochara > Aleochara curtula. The sequence goes on along the minus strand of OZ022221.1, from coordinate 7,156,909 downwards.
CGACAAATCTTCTAGAATTGGTTGCGAGTGCAAAGCAACAAATTGCTCACGACACACCTAAAATATAAACGGAATTAGCGTTAAAAAATACTATAATTTCAATCTTTAGTGACCTTGTTCATTATATGTACTGTTGATGGATGCGTCCAGAAACAATCATGAACGGATACAAATGTGATACCAGCACGTTCTGAATACAATGATGTTAACATCATATGACTTGAATCCAATGAATGTATAAAATTGGGAGGAAACGCATTTTTCTGCTTCATTACATCTGGCTTCTCGAACATGTCCATGTGAAAATTCTCATATCCGTTACTGAGTTTCTTATAACTCAAGTACGGTTGAACCACTGGTAGTCCTAACGGTGTTATCCATTCAACGTTTTTCTCGCAAGTCAACGAAATTAATCGTGCGCAATCCGTTAACCAGTCCTGAATCTCCCTGGTCGATTTGAACATTGTACGCAGCGAATCGAAAGTACGACTGGTTAAATATGTTGAACCAGACCATACATACTCCTTTGGAAAACTTTCAATGTCCTTCAATTGTCTCGCGATCTGTAGCCGTGCTCCGAAACGTGTAACTCCATACACGGTGGTCATTACAGTCTGCTTTATCACTTTACGCCTAACATATCCTTCAAGAATTTTCGCAATTTCCATGCCACTTGCAACATCTTTCTGTCGAGTCTCCTCTACTAAAGACGCTACTGTGCTGTAAACATCCTGGGGCAGTTCGGCAGGTGACAAATTTACGCTAAATGCTCCAGCAGTATCTCTACCCAATGCGGCATAGTGCTGCAATCCATTGCAACTACCGTCTTGGTGAATTGGAAAATGAGACTGATATTCTTCTGGGTTGCCTGAACGCTCTGCTGCTACAATTTCCATGCAGCACGCCAGCGTTTGCCATGGTTCATCGCTAGCAGCCCACCATTGCCTCCCCGAAAGCGGATTATCAGCCGAATCACGAATTTCGCCCATAATTTCCTCGGCGTATTGTAATCGCGTATCAACCGAATCACGTTTTTTCAGACCAGTGAGATTTACCAAATGTATTTTCAGCCAGTCCAAGCCTTTTGGACCTAGAGGACGTGACTCGGCGAAAATAAGCATTGATCTCGCTAGATCAGATCCCAAATGATTTAAATGTGGGGGTATTGGATATACTCGACCGCGGAAATCCATGTTATGCGGTAACCAAAATATATCATTGCGATACTATAAAAATGTAATTAATTCACTATAATACTATAAATGAAATTTACTCACATGATTAGCTAACGACAATCGGTAAAGACAATCGCACCATAGAGAGTACATTTCCGCCTTCTTTCTTCGATACTGCATGCGTTGTCGAAACATAGCATGCTTCGCCGATTTGTTATCATCATTTGGAGCTGGTTGTGGCGGTGGCAAAGAGGAGGGCTCTTTTGGCACATCTAATTTACTAGATCCTCCTTTACGAAACACTTCCAGAATAACGTCCAAAATCTGTGTGTTCACTTTCCATGGCACAGAAGCAAGTTGATTCAAAGCGTCCAATGTTGGGTATAGATTTTGTGAAGCAGTCTCTTTCAAGCGTTGCTTTTGAAGGGCTGCTTGACTAGGTAAGCGAATCACATCACAAGGAGCAACTAAATATCCTCCATTCAATATCGAAGTCCAGGGAACTGGGGGGCAGTACATGGGTAGCTCTGTTACAGGAAACGTCAACGTATCTGGAATGGAAGCTCTATATAGCTTTGATAGAACTGGATGTGGTTTCACTTCTTCTTTGATTGTACGTCCTTGTGATCGAAATATTGTATAAAAGGCAGGTAAATAGTTTCTAAACATAAGAAAACATTGAAATATTATAAACGAATTTAAATTTGTATGGTACTCACTTGTGTTTGCTGTTAATTCGCAATGCATTCACATCAATCTTTAAGTCATGCATTATAATATTGTATAAAAATTTTCCTATGAAAATCAGCGCAGATGGGGTCCATTCCTGATAATCCATATGTATAGTTGCTCCTTCTTGTTTGAATTTAAACTCACTCCATTGCCACATTTGACGATTATTCAAGAGACACTCTCCCTTAGGAAGCACATCATAATCATTATGACTTGCCGCATATTCTTTTGCATAATCATTATGTATTTGAGTGATCTGTAAAATTTCATGCATGATTTCATGAATTATTTTGATTCTAACCTTCTGTAATACACACCTTATCAATAACACCAGACTTTTGCTTTTTAAGCACTGTATAACGTGCATAAACCTTAGATCCAAGTTGACGGTAAAGCATTGAAGTTGTTGGGCTATAAGTTTCCGAACCTCGAGCAATTTTTTTCGCTTCGTCAACAATTATTGTAACTATATCTTTTGCAGGAATGCTTCTCAAGTACATATCGAAATTGACTGGACTTCGTTTCGCTGTAAGTGCGAGCAAATCGCGATTGAACGCTTCATTAGTAGAATCTTCCCAGAATTTTATATGTGTCGCCCACAATTCGCGATAGTGATGTACTTCCTTTGTTACATCTGGTCGGGACTCGATGCTTTTTATCTGCAACATTTCTATTAAGGTCTAACTATAACAATATTTGGAGAACCTACAGTAACTAAAACATTTTTTTCAACCTCCAGTTGTTTCCTAATTAATTCTTCCAACATGTTTGTATTAAAAAAGCTGTCAGAAGATTTATTTGCATCAACTTCATGAGATCGTAGTTGCACATCATGATTCAACTCATTCAATAGTGCATTGTCATATTGCACAATTGGCTTCACATATTTTGGCTGGTAGTTTCTATCATGTGATTTCATTGCAATGAGTACTTTCTCCCGCTGATCGTACAAAAACGAAGCCTCATTTAATATTCTATCAAATGTGATCTCATTTTGCAAAGCTTCCTTTGTAAATGTTCTGATAAAACGAGTATGACTATCGTTATAATTAACACGGCCAATGCATTCAAAAATAGCTGCGTAACTCTGTACATTCAACAAGACATTTTCTTCTCTGGCGAGCGCAAGTATTTCTTGCAACTTTCGAAAATCGCCTTTTGCTGCAAAGCCCTTTAAAAGTGCATTGTAAACATTTACGCTTACAATCGGCGGATACTTTCCATTTGATTGCTTTCCATGCGTTGAGCGATGTTTATAAAATGCGTAAGCGTTGAGTCCTCGTTGGGGAGCTTTTTGCCCTGCACACACTTCTATATATGCTGCCAATGTTCGTGCAATGATTACTCCACGTGCATTACGATAAGTGTTTCCAAATGGTATGATTTTTGCTTGTGGTTTTGCAACGTTTCTTTGAATTTCAGGCTCTTCTGCAACCTCAACTTCAATGTCGATATTCTCATCTGCCACAACTTCTGGTTGAAAATGTGTCGACTTTGGACTGGAAATTTTTTTTGTATAATCAATGACAACTGTGTATAAAAACCTACTTGGTTAAAACATTAACAGAATCCAGAGACTCCTCTAGCTCAGACTCCTCAAGAGCTTCCTCAGGCAGTTTTGTATTATGCACTGGTGAATTGTTCACCGTAATAGGAATATTTTGTAATTGATCAAGAGAACCAGCTTCTTCATGTAATGGAATACTGTTAATATCAGTTAAATTATTATATGAATGTTCAATAACAACATCATTTGAATGCTGGTTTAGGAAATTCTTCAACTTATACAATTCATTAAGATTTAGGTTAGTTAGAGAAAGCATTTTGATATCGTCAGGTTTTAGGTTGCAAATATTGGCTTTGATCTCAGATGATGAAGAATTTTTAACTAAAATTTAACGTTTTAGTCACTTCAACTATTCTTACATAGAATTTAGCAGTAATACCTATAAGAGTATCAGTGTAAGGTTTCTTGTTTCGTTTCTTCCTATTCTTCTTGGTTGCAAAATGCGGATGAGTATACGTCGATTGCAAAAGCACTAAAATATATTACAGTAAAGATATTACCTTGGTCTCAATCCTCGTAAATACATACATTGGGTTCTATTAATGGTGTGTACATGATTACAAGAAGTGCACTTTCTTTGATGTATTGATGAATAATTAGAAACCGACACTCGCGAAATTGTACTTATATTTGTATTTCGTAATTTAAGCAAGCGATACATCACTGATACTGTTCACTAATTCGATTAAATGAAGATGATTACCTGAATAAAAACACAACGCACTACACTTCACGTGCCCGAAACTCGGCGACCATGTTGCATAATGAACTTAACCTGCTATATTTATGTATTTACGGTTGCATATAGCCTCGGTATCTTGAGATCTTTCTATATCTATTTTATATTTGTTTTAATATATTTTATACAGTAAAATATTGAAATATTTGAAGTAAATGAATAAAATCATTTACGAAAAGTACAATTTACTGTAATTTACTTTATTTAAAGTTATTGACTCATGCGCACCGCCTGGCCGTATGATTTGACTCTAGACACTACCACTCTTGTGCCTGCTGTGCTGAAAAACTTATTCTGCGCCCACTAGACAAATTATTCGTAAAGGGTTTTGTGAATATTTAGTCTAATTCATTATGGCATCCAACAAACTTTCTATGCTTGTAAGTACGAATTAAACGATTTCTATTCCTACGTGAGACTTTTAATCAACTTGTATTACATAATAATATATAGGTTATTTAGCTATGAGGAATCGCAGGAGCTCTAATAAATTATGCTTTTATACAACTAGGTACGCAGTTTCAGCACTGGAAATGTAGTCCAGCAAATGATTAAGCCACCAATCCAGGTGTTTGGTATTGAAGGCCGTTATGCTACTGCTTTGTACTCAGCAGCTAGCAAGGATAAAAAGCTGGATGCTATTGAAAAGGAGCTTGTAAAGTTCCAAGGATCTATCAAAACTGATGCTAAACTCAATGAGTTCTTGGTAAATCCTACAATCAAGCGTGCTGTCAAATCAGAAGCACTCAAAGCTGTAGCTACAAAAATTTCGCTCTCATCACACTCATCCAACCTTCTGCAGCTGTTGGCTGAGAATGGTCGCTTAAAGAAAGTGATTGGTGTCATCAATGCCTTTAAGATGATTATGGCTGCACACAGAGGCGAAGTATATACCTACAAATTATCATAATTTTTTTACTATATTATATAACATTTTTACACAGGTCGCATGTGAAGTCATCACTGCCAAGGAGTTGGATTCAGCCCAACGCCAGAAACTGGAAGGTGTTTTAAAATCATTCCTTAAGGGTAACCAATCTGTTCATCTCACAGCTAAAGTAGATCCAACCATCCTAGGCGGCATGATCATCAGCATTGGAGATCGTTATGCTGATATGAGTGTTGCTAGCAAACTCAAGAAGTACACAGATATTATCAGTGCAACAGTTTAAAATGTATCAAATTTAACGCGATTTCAGGAGCTACTTTATGGATAGAAAATAATTGTAATTGCATTCAAACTAGAAACAATTGAATAAAACAATACAAAACTAACCAACATAGTTTTATATTTCAACAAATTAACTTAATCATATTTATTATTCCTAAAACAAAGAAAGCCTTATTCTTATGTATGTAACAACCTCAAGTTGTAACAGCCTTGAATAATAATACTGTTATGAACTTAAAATACAATTGTAAGATCAAAATTAAATTTCAAAATCAAATATTTATGGTCCTGTTGGAGCCGGTGAAGTTGGTGTTACGTTGATAGTGGGGAAGATGAAGCCTTGCGAATTAACAGGAGGCGGCTGATACCAAACAGGTTGGGTTGGTGTGGGGGGAAATACAAATGGACTTTGAGGATAATAAGTGTATGGAATTTCAATAGGCGCAGGACTATACATGGTCATATGTGGCATTGATGGTGGTGTTGGTAACATATCCGCTGGTGCAATTATTACCGGTGTTGATATTGTCGGTTGATAAACTGATGACTGATATAATTCCACCTAAAGTTCTCATAATTGTTACACAGGAGAATAACACAAACTTTAGCAACAAATTAAAATACCTGCGTTGTGTTTGGAGTACTCTGATACGTTTGATTTGTCGGATAATAACCTGGAGAATAACTATTGCTATCGTTGAGGATATAGTTGAAATAATCTGGAGTGACGGGCACCTCTCCGCTCTGCGGACTTTGTACCTGACTGTTATTTTGAATTGGCGGAATATATTGACCATTCGGCCAAATGCTATATTGCTGATACTCGTTCGAGTAATATGTTTGGGGTACACTTTGACCATCTTAAATTTAAAACAAAGTCCTTAAGAATATAGCACGTTTGTTATACATATAATTTCCTTACCTGACTGTAGATAAACCTGCTGTTGAATTTGTCCTTGTACTGGACTATAGTCAAGCGAATTTTGTGCAACAGGAGTTGATGTTTGTTGCCAAGAATCTTGCTGGTCCCAGCCATCTTCATACGATATTTGTGATGTCTGACCAGATACAGCATTTTGATTATCTGTAGTTTCAGTTTCCTGTTTAGATGTTTGTAATTGTTCTTGCTGCATCTGAAATATAAATATACATTATAAAAAAGCTTTAAATTTATAACTGCATCTTACTAAGGGTGCTCCTTCATAGGAATTTGCAGTTGTTCCTGCAACTTCAGTAATTTCAATTGGTGCAATTTCCGAGTTACTGCTAGTGGTGCGCTTCTTTTCGCGACGTTTACGCAGACCTTTTCTTTCAGCTAATTCCAATTTCGGTACGGAGATGACCAAATGCTTGGAAAACCTGAGACGACTAGTATTACGACCAATTAATTGATTCAAAGTTTGTGTATTACCTGTATGGCAGTGGCCATGGTTTGGCGTCTGCTTCAGGCCGCAAATCTTGAAGACGCACGCGACGTTTTTCAGCTTTCTTTGTTAGAAAGACAACAGCCGAATCGTCTTGTTTAAGAATCTCTTGAATATAACAATGATATTCTTCACCATGTTCATTTAAGATGCATCCAGAACCTTCGATAAGGTTGTTATCACCGTAATACCAATCACCAAGAAGTGTTTCTAAATGAAGCATGTTTTAATTGTATTCCACAACTTTAGTCAATCATACAAACCTTTGCGCATTTCAGTCCAAGTATCATACTCGATATTTCGATAAATTGTTGGATCAAGTGCTTTGGCGACCTTAAATGGAAACGGTGCCAAATTTGTTTTCAACATAAGTTCGTAATCATTCAACGTTTCGTCCTTGTTTTCAACTCCAAACGTAAAATACGTTTCGTTGTTTTGTCCGCCTCTTCCTTCTTTCTTATAATTATTATTCGCATCCTCTTGCCGTGTTTTACCATTAACGGTAAGAGGCTTGTGGTATAACATCTTTTCGACGATATTCGGCACCATCGGAATATGGAAGACATTCTCGTAAAGTGTACTATATACAATTGCTATCAAAAGAGTTTATGAAATTATATAGCACGTTGACGAAATAAATCATACATACACTGACAAAATCCTGCATCTACTATGTAGCTCTTGTAATAAACTGCATCAAAGTGATCTTCACCCATATGACATAAAAACAAATTGTCCTTATACTGTTTCCCAGTCAATTCCTTGATAGTTAACGTAATTCCATCGAATAATACTATGCCTTTACTGTTTAAACCAAGAAAATTAACGAATGAACAACAGTTGGTTAATAATTCTGCATTTATATACTTGTATCGTTTGCTTATCATGTGCATTTCAGCCTTTCCGCAAATCGCCATGTGCTTCTCAAGACGATCCAAACGTATATTCCAGTCTTCCTTAGATGGTATGAAATCTACAAACTCCTCGTGATGATCCCTAGCATACGCAATACATTCTTTGCGTATCTTTTGATGGAACAACTGGCTAGAGAACAACTAAAAACCATTTGTAAAAACATTCAAATGCATCTAAGTTTGAAAGCTTACTTGTTCGCTAACTGCTCGAAAAAGACATGTTTCGTCGTAAGCTACGTTTTTTCGATAATATCCAATTGTTTCCAACCATTCATCAACAGGTCCTGGATTGCGTCCCTTTCTTGCAAATGGCGCCATTGTATTTAAATTATTTGTTCACAGCTTATGAAGCACATACGTTAACCACGTTCAAACCGCACAAACCGCACTTTCAAACAAACTCCACATGTTCAAATTTGCAAAACTGGAGATCAGATACGGCGTCAATATTTATAGATAAGATTTAAACTTCTGCATAGTACCTAACTGAACCACAACACTGCAACCAATTGCAACTATGCGCAGCAAACCGAAAATTAATATATATGCAACAATATATACACTAATTTACAAATGTCTATAATTAAATTACCAAAAGTTGGCCAAATCCATACGAGATAATATTTAAGTACTAAGTTTTAAATTTTTGAGCGTTTATTTAAAGCACCATATTCATGCAAACACATTAAATAATTCGATAAACATATATTATTATATAATATAGTAGTAAACGCTTGCAATTCATATTAAAAATAAGTACAATAACTTTTTCAATAAGGCGCTAAGGAAATTAAACTCAAATTACAGATTCAAAAACCTTGAAATTCTTTGAAAATATTACTTGAAAGCAAAGACTCGTGCAAAGAAAGATCCCAATTTATCTCCATCGCATATCTTCGAATGGCGAAATAATTGACAATCTACTCTAATTAAAATTGAAGAAATAATGATAAAGCGCCACATCTACTCTTATTTTCATATGAATACATTTGTGTATATATGTTATAGTACTTTATGATATCAAAAATCAAAGATATAAATATCCATCAAACGGAGAAATAGATAATAATTAGGTAAATTCTTGCAAAAACATCGCGTATCAAATTCGTATTTGTAGATTTCTATAAAATATTGGAAAACCATTTCTCGTATAAAAGTTTGTTACGCCTCTAATCTTGCGCTGGATGTCGCGTTTTAGAAGCATGAATTAGAATGACTAAATGACAATGAAGTCGATGTATGTATTTGCGGACTCAGCTGAGCTTTACAATTTTCTTATTGAATTTCGTAAAAATGGAACTTATTGAATGAAGAATGCCACAACAAACGACTTGGAGTTGTTCCTGCCTCTCTATAAATCTTTCGTAATTGGACAATGATATCTCTACTAGTAATTGATGTAGCAATAATCATATAGAAGAAATATTATATTCGCTGGCAGTTTGTAGCCAGAACAGCAATGTGAAATATCAAATGACTGATGAGTAATGCCGCATAGATGCTTAGGCAGTCTTCTCCATGTCGATGGCTTCTTTAGTTGGCAACGTATTCTTTTCCTGCGTCTCGGTGTGCTTCAGCTTAGCTGTATCAAACACCTCAATGCCAGAGAAGAGTTCCTTCTGGCGCTTTTCTTGTTCAATTACTAAAAAAAAAAACAAATTAATATCAATACAAGCAACCCTATCAACTACATTGATAAATCCGCAATCAAATTGATAAACGTGAAAGCTAATTAAATACTCAGACACAACAATATTTGATATACTATACCTTGAGGACCTGGCAAGATAATCTTCTCGTGCGTCTCCGCATGACGCATTGTCGATTTATCGAAATGTTCAACGCCATTGATAAGATTCTGATGGGTTTTCTCTTGTTGTACCACTGCATTTGGCACATGCAGCAATGTACATCGATTGGCAAGTAGCATATAATCATGCAGATGCAATTGTTTGTTATTGCGCATAGTTGTGGAACGTGCAAATGGTAAATAAAGCATTAAATATTAAATACAAATAAATATCTCAATTAATCATACGTACACACAATAAATAAAAACATGCAATGCAAACAAATTGCAATAGCTAAAGCAAGCTAGCTTATTAACCAAATAAACAATAATTACCTTCTTTGTCGGGCAATGGATTCTTCTCTTGAGTTTCAGTATGTTTCAATTTGGCAGTATCAAACTGCTCAATGCCTGCAATCATTGCCTTTTCATTCCTTTCAGCTGCAACGTCTGCAAAACATAGGAATAATTAGACTCACACAATCAAAAATCATAGAGGAATTAATTATTGTAGCAATCCCAGATTAAATATTTCGTCAATGTTCGTGAAACCTTCGTTATTGTTTAGGCTCCTAGCATATTATTCGCATTCTTGAACATGATATTGTTGAAACTTTTTCGAGCCTGCATTTTCATTTCTTGCTCGTTTATTATACGAACAATGCAGAGACTCACAATGCCATTATAGCTCTTCGGGTTATTATGTTAGCGAAATAGACTGAGCAACTTGAATAATTCGTGCAGAAAGAACAAGCATGGGAATTATCTGCGTGTATCTTGCTCATTTTCTGTATTATTCAATCATATTTTTTGCGGTATTAGACTTTCTTTTATTTGCAATTTGAAATTATGTTCAACGGCATTATTGAGTTCATCATGTTAATGTATTAATCAAGTTATGAGGTTGGCATTGAAAACCCATGATTAGTTATCATAAGAAAAACATGTTGCATGTGTTATAAATGTTGTTTCAATTATTTGCAGCAGCACTTGTTGTAAATGGGGGGAAATACCTTTGGCGTTTGGCAAAATAATCTTCTCTTTGGTATTAGTGCGCTTCAGAGATGAAGTTTTGAAGTTTTCAACGCCAGCAATCAAGGCGTTATGCGTACGCTCCTGTGCTACATCTAATTGAATATGGCATTAAATATCATAAACTATTTAGCAGAATACAAAAATAACATATAGTAATGCATGTGTATTGATGATGACTATTGATTGGCGTTTTCCTTATTTGGCAAGAGTGCTATTAACACGAATGCAAGACGCATGTTTTTCTCTCTTGAACGAATACGCATAGATCCGTCTCGCATCTAATTAGTGCCGTGCTCCACTTTTCAATAGTCTTCTTTTCCTTCTTTGTAAGATTAAGGACATTACAAACTCCAACAACGTGAGATACAAGTAGGTGTTGAACGTATGTTAAACGTATTCTCTGCAATTGTTCTCGAATCATACTGAATAACCACTGAATTAAATACAGAAAATTATCAATTTTCTCCATTTGGAAACAGATGACAAATGGAAACATTTAAACAACTGAATGGCTATTAATAGATTTAAATTTCACTAACAGATGTCAGCAAAGTGGAGATTTAGTCATTACTGGCTTACGGAATGTGCTTAACTTAAGTAAATTGGATAAATAATATTATTACCTGCTGCTGTTGGTAGGATAATCTTCTCCATTGTATCAGCGTTCTTTAGGTTGTCCGTCTTGAATCCTTCGAGTTCGCTCTTGAGGTCGACGGCGACACGTGGCAGGTCTTTCAAGGACGGTGCTGGGCAAGACATCTGCGCGAATTGCAATCGCCAGCGGGCAGCAACCACACCGAGAACATAAGCAAAACACCATTAGATTTCCTGCACATATTAATTTTACACTACATGAATATTTAAACTAAACGTCAGACAGCCATCTTGTCTATTCCATCTGTAATTACGTAAAATTTCAATTTGACAACGCATTAATGTCTCATGTCTGAGGTATTTAGCCAGCATATGGAATATACGAAACACAATCAACTAATTAGTTACAAATTGATTTGGTCTGATGACCACCAGTCGTCGTTTCTACACAAGTACTGAATGCCTTAATTGGTTGCGCTCATAATGCCGTTAATTCAAAGAAGAATATCGTACGAAAAACGTTGCAATAGATGGAAAATGCATTTTAATTAAGTAATTCATCAGACGCATGTTATTAATTAATTAATCACCACTAACTGTTCGTTATTCAACTACTGAAAGTTTCCGTATTTGGTTGTAGGAACCCAACAAAGGCAGAGTGTTAAACTTTTACCTCGAATTTCTCCGTCACTTTCATATCTTTACATTAAATGCGTTATTTGCAGATGAAAATAGGTAATGCTGTGTTGGGATTCCTTGGAATGCAGCAATGCATTGCTGAAGAAACTCGTTTTTTGCTCCTCACCTCGCTTCATACTTTCGGCTGTTGATGATCATAAGCGCCGAGAGTGATCACTGAATAGGAATGCGTTGAAATTCATTTAGCAAATAATTGTTACTTATACGAATTAAATGACTTCATCTTCAAAGTAACAGGATATCTTATCCTTGTTTATATGTTTATCAAAAGTATATTTGCCGTATTATAAATTGTTGAATAAATATGACAAACCAAATAGCAATACTTTCTTTCAAAAAAGTGATTGCCAATATGGAACTTGTTATCTAATCATTATTCCTATAAATTCGCGTTATTTTGTATAAATAAGTCATTTTCTTAAGAAAATGCTATTTTTATCTTGAAAACGTATTACAGTTAGTTATTGGTAAAACCACAATAATTTTATAGCTTTCAGACATATCAAGAACTCTTATCAAATGCGGTAAGTATGAGTTAATCACGCTTGATGTAAATAATTAATTAATACTTGCCGTTGTAGTGCAACTGAATAAAAACATGAGTAGGTACGTACGTTGGCAATGTTTCTGCACGACAAGTAGTAAGTGAAAGTTGCAATTCATTGGATCATTATCATCAATAATTTCTGGGTCTTGGTCGCACGTCTGCACGATCAAGATCTTCAATACGCATTTGCATATATTACAATGGTGAATCATCAATAACCAATCAATTTTCCATAAGCAAACGAGCAGAAAGAGTTCATCGTATTGCCGTATCTAAATTAGGCAGATATTTTACAGTAGCAACTACCTAATTAGCTTTGCTTAGCTTTGTTATTTGTACGTGTGTTTAAGTTATGTGATATTGTAATCAATATGATGAATATGCATGTTGTTGATGTTGTCATTGCGTGTGTGCCCGATTATAGTGCGCGCTTATTGGTTTAATGGTCGCATTTATGCCTTTTAAGGGCAATCAACCGAACGCGCGCGTACACGGCAACTTTTTACTTTGCGCATCGCGCACTCTGCAAATAACAGTTGCTTGTACATTTTGCGATATTACGCGTAAGCCAGCGGGTGCGACCATATGCTCGACACAATTTCATTTCGCGTCATTCGTCTCATAATCTTTTCTTCACGTTCAAGAAACAAACATCCATTTGGAACGAATACTAGAAATCTCTCCTTATTATAGCGTTGATTTTTGAAAGGCAGATTAATAAGTCCAAAAATAAACTGATAAATTTAATAATTTCATCAGAGTGTCTATCAACTATCAATCAATATAAATGCCTTATTGAGTATAGTACAGTAAAGCAACTTTACTTAGAGAAAAACTTTAGTTATTTAAAAAGTACGCCTATTAAAAAGTCCAAAAATGTTTACTGGTAGGAAAATAGAGAAAATCCTAGAAGTACTATAAACTTTACTTGTCTGATTATTTTACCCAACATTCAAATGACTCATTGATAAGAAAATCAGGTGATTGAAAAAAAAACTACGCCTTAAAAACCATTGAGCACGTAACAAATTGAATAATTTGATAAACAAGCACGTAATGTATATAAATAATTCGTATCAACATTGCCTCATTTGTCTGCAAATAATCCCTGAACAATGCATAATGAAGCACACGTTAGTTTGCTAAGAAATATGCAAATATTGATGAAACAAAAATTCCCTGAAGCATAAAACGCATACATTATAATAACTTTTGTCTTGGACGCGTGCACCTCGTAACATGCTCGTCAATTTGGCATTCATATCATTCATATTTTACAAAAGCAAAATGTAAAAATTCGTCTTGACCACTTCCTGTGCGATACGCATACATTTCATTTCATTGCGAATGCTAATACGTAATTAATTTTACCTGACATCAAAAATTTACAACCCATTTTTTGCAATCGAAAGCAAATTCGTGAGCATTGAACTTGAATGAAAGCTCAATGCTCGCATCGCCCACCAACCCAAAAAACCAACAACAATAGCATGAGAATCATCAAAAAAAAAAAAAGCAGCAACACGATATTGCTGTTTCTTCTTCGTTTTCTTGCTTTGGTCGGCTATCACACGCGTTATTTTTAATTATCGAAGGAAACGAAGCATTCCGTTTTATTGCAGGCGTTTGCGCTCGCTGAATGGGTGTGCGCGTCTGACCAGAAGAAGGCAACGCACTTATTATCTCATTTATCGTTTGTTGCGCTTCAAAACAACAAAAAAACACTCATGACTGACTGCTCTCTTTCCTTTACATGTTTCAATGTTGTGCTATATACTATTAAAAACCATTTCTTTTGTACTTGTTGTCTATCAACAATGCAGCTTGATAGTGTGACGCATTTTCCTTGAGTGACTAATCGCGATAACCCATTCCGGACATAACTTTTCATTGTCGCTTATTTACATTGTCAATTCATCCGCCGCTGGATCAATATCGATCGGAAGCAATGAACGACATGGTTGATTGTTTATAAACAAGCAAGCTGCTTTGGATCTTGTCGTACAGACATTTGTTTGTAAGTGGAATATATGGCGTTGCGTTGGAATAATGAAACAGAAGGCAATGTGTGTGTGTGATGGCTTTATCGCTACGCCGAAACTGTATTCGTGAGTCATACATGCCTTCATTTCAATTCCCCATTCGTTCTGTCGACTCACTGACTACGTGTATCACATCTGCATATTTTCAAACTTGCTCGTGCGTTTCTTTCTCTTTTTTTTGCTGTTATTTTTGGTTATGCTCCCCCAAAAGACATAAACTGTGTTTGCAAAACGCTTGAAAATGTTGCCATCTATGCGTGTCATTGTTTGCACTTGAGCAAACGAACAATAATAATGTTTTGATATTAATGCAACAATCAGCAGTGGCAGTAGTAGGCAATCATTTTGTTTACGATCCAACATACCAAATCGTTTAATTGTTGCCTCATACGATAACAGGATTGCAAGCTTATTGCGCATGTTTAATTTAATTAAATAAGGTATGCGAATCTCTCTGTCTGCGCTGCCAAAAAGGTGACAACGCCATTTTGTTGTCGCCATACGTGAAAAGTTGCAACATTCTGCATTGCGTTCTTTTTATATGTACTTTTACCGGCTGAATATTTTGTATGCAGCACCTGACACACCAACTTCCGTTTCCGAGGTGATTATAGTCGTACATCTACCTGGTGACACGTTCGTCTGGCGCAATAGCCAGCCATTCAATTTGCATAAAATGCACTTGCTGAATGAATGGGAATAAAACAACAAACAAGAAAAATTCGCCGGCGTGCGATGCAGTTTGGTTGGTCAATAATCTAATTCAAAGTCATGGCCGTAGTTGCGCGCTGCGCCCCGGCGATGATAAATTATTGATTGGACCTTGCGCATGCTGCACATCAAGGGCAAGAACAGCCGGCTAATGCCTTATTTTCGCCGCAAATTGTCATTGTGCGAAAGCTATTTTTACGCCGCTGATCTGACGTTGAATTGCCGCACCCCATTCCAGCCGGATGGTCGTGCTGACAACGCTAATGAAAGAGACTAACCTTGAATGCGGTAGTAGATGGCTTCGATGCTAATTAATTGAGGTAGAAATCCGCTTGTTGGCTTGGGTGATAGATACCCAATAAACTCAAATGGATCAAAAGGGTTGTTGCACTATTGCTTGTATCGACTATGAGCGTTCGCTGCGACTGCTACTGCACAACTGATTGACTGCGTCTGATGCTGGCAACGAGCGACTGGTTGCGTTGTCGGCTATGATCGCATACGTTCTCCCCACGACGTGACCGTGAGGTAGCCGCCAAAGAAGTGAGTCACCCATGCACAACAGCATCTACGTGGGCGCCGCCGCTTGACGTCCACGAACCCCAACAGCATGGAACAAACAGTTAGGCTAAATCCATTCATGCCGGCATTAATAAACGCGCACTTGCTCCTTGAAATCGCTAAGCAGACGTTGACTTTACGCCGATTCGTTCATCGTCCGCTCGAGCGCATCCGAATTAATTCAATTAATTAACTATGCATGTGATACACAGAAAGCGTTTCACGAGGACGATTGTACATTTATATTACAGCTAAAACATGTGAAGGGAAATCAATATTTGTATAACATGAATGGATTTCCTCACTGCACGCACAAATATTTCAAGTATACTCAAGCAGACGAGCGAGCCACTAAAGTGCGCTTAATTTAGAAATAAACAAAGCGTAAAAGTTGAATAATTCCAATTAATTAATTGGATTACATTATGACTACACCGCTAATTAGAAAGAATATAAATATTTAAATAAGGAGATGATCATTATACATGGTTATATAAAAATTTCATAGTTTTTTGTTTGATGAATGGTTGACGCTCGTATTGAGCTACCTCTTTTATTTTGACTTCCTGTCAAAGAAATTTTTTCATTAAATTGCACTTTCATGTAGTTCTTTCTTCCTTTAAGACTTCTCATCTTATGTACATTATCAATTCGAAAATGAATATATATAAAATAAATACTTGTCCAAGTTGTAATCTAATCTAAACATTACATTTAGATGACAAACTTGGAAATCAAGTTTAAAAAAAACTTTCAAACCGGAACGCGGAGCATTATTTGCTTGCAAATCAATATTCCTATTTGCAAACATACTCAAAATTAAATTCTAAGAAATCATTCAATGCCCTGAATTATTAATAATCCAGTGGTTGATGCCTTTATAAACATCGCGAAAAGTAACTTTTCGATCCAATTTGTTCTTTACATTCTGATAATATATGAAATTCTCAATTCTCGACGCATTTTTTTTACAAATATACAAATAAATATCCTCGGCTGTATTCTCCCGCTCTCCCTTCTTAGCTTCGTTTACGCTAGCTTGTGTTTTGTACAGAAAATTTGTTACCATACTTAAGATACGCTCCTTCCGATTACGACATGACCAATTTTATAACCTTCGACACTTTCCCATTGCACATGGGGCAGCGTTTATGCATCTTCCACGTCTTCATTGCGCATTTATAGCAACAGGACATATGTCCACTGTTGCTATGCACAAAGACGCTATCGGTCGGCATTGTTTCACAGATAATACATAATCTGTGATTTGAACTATTCGACCCTTCACTCGACGAAGATATCAAAACGTCCGTTTCAGAATTCGACTCCTTCTTCTGATCCTGCTCCTGCTCCTCCCTGTTCGTCACGCCATCATCTTCCTTCGGTTTAGACTCATCTGACGCTTCGCAGGCGGAACTGAGGGTAGCTGCTTGTGGAACAACAATATCTTCGAATTTCATTTCAGGTAAATTGGCAGTCGACGCCCCCGCCAACGCGCCGGCAGCATGCTCGTTACTCCTCAACTTGTCAAGACAGTCTTTGAGCGTGTCCAACTTCACCTTCTGGCGCGCCGGACCCTCCGTCTCATCATCATTCACCAGTTTACGCTTTCGCGTAGGCTTCGGCCGAGGCGGAAAGCAAGTTTTCCTTACCTACAATCAGTATAAATTGGTTGAATACATATGGCCCGCAACGTATGCATCGGAACACAGCAGCAAGCGCCGCATTTGTGCAAGTTTATTTTTACAGGCATCTCCAGATTTACACATTCCCCCAAACAGTGAAGATAGACGGTTTAAAATGTGCATGGTGCAGGTGAATTACGCAAATGCAGTAGCAAGCTATTTACGAAGGATCATTATTCATATCAGCAATTGCTAGAACGCCACAATGCTAAATATGTCTTGTCGTAACGGGATTAATGTGCGGTATTATTACTCAGTCGAATTTTTGTAACAATGAACCAACTACCAAACAAACTATGAATTATTTGATTCCCGATTGGTTAAAAAAGCCAATAATTAATGAATAAATTTTGCAATCTAGTGGAAACCACGCACCTTGTAACAATTTACGCAAAGGGGAAACCCTCTGAACGTAGTCTCCTTGTTGCATTGCCAACATTTCTGTCGGTATTCAATAATTTCAATTAGTTTCAACAAAATTTTGATGATCCTGCTAGTTCAACAACAATTAAAATAGTAACAAAATTAGCAAAAATCTTACCACTGCACGATGAGTGACTAACTATTCACTCTTCGGGTTCATTTGTTACCTCTTTTTTCTGCATCTTTGGATAACTTACGCTTATGCTGCTGTACACTTATTCCGTCATACATTTCACTGATTTTTGTTTAAACTTTTAGTCCTACTTTTCTCATACTATTACTGTACACTCTGAGTTCTCAACACATCATACACTTGCATAATAGATAAATTTGTCTCTCTTCTTTGCTCAAGAAGAGAATTTGCTATGTCACAGAGTTCAACATTGAATTGGGATTATCTGTACAATTAACTTGCAGTGCAATGATAATCGAATGTTGGAAATACATTTAAACTAATCGTGCAATGTTGTTACAAAAATCAACTGATTGTGCCGTGTTTATCGTTAATTGATTACGAATCACTCAGTAGCAGGAGCGAACATGTTCGAACCAGTATTTAAACACTCGTAAATGACTCATAATTTCCCGAAATTCTGATTCATTAAGCCCTAAAACGTGCCTCTTTGACTGCAATTGAAAGACCCTTCCTTTCAAAGGAATTCCACGAAGATATTAATGAATGCTCCCTCTCTCCCAAACATTACTTGTTTGAGAGGGAAGCAGCTGTCTCCCCTAAATTTGAAACAAGTTCGAACATGCGCGCTTGCTGCGGATTAAGAGCAGATCGCCACCGGGGTTTGTGCAATCCAATTCAATGTTTACGCTCAGTAGCACACGCACTAATTGTCTGCTAACCTGGAAGCATTTGTCGCAGTAACGATACGATGGATTATCGTTACGTGACTTGCACTGCAGGCAAGTCCGAAAGTCCGTTCGGATATCGGCCCAGTCGAACGCATCCAGAGATGTTGAGCCATCCGATGTATCTTCGTCCGTCTCCCACGCATCCACAGATGTATCCAGTAAAACGGCCGCGATCGCGCCTTCTGTCGCTGCCTGAATATTTAGATCCTAAAAAGTACATGCAATATATTAATTAGGTCATCGAAATAATAACAGGGGATTGAATGCGATGATAGGCAACCCACAACTCATTACCTCAGTACCACTTGAGGAATAATCAGGAAAATCGTCCGAATGACTGGACAAACTTTCCACATCGTATTCCAGAGTTAGTATGTCGGCGCCCTCAATATCCGAATCGATGAAGGAACTGTCCGTATCGGACGTATCCCGAACAATATCTAGAAAATAGTAGATTTGTGTTCCATATGAATGTGATGCGTGGACTTGAGAGGTCAATCAGATTGCGATCCCGATGTGCAATGATCGTGAACTTGACTTGAGTGTTAATCCTACCAGTTTCCCTGCCCTGAATGCTGTAAACACTTTCCGCAGAATCGGTGTCGTCCTGCGAATCCAATGAACTTTCAGACTCCAAACGCACGTAAAATCTTAAACGAGGCCGCTTCGTATCGTTTGATGAAACGTTGCCATCGTTTTCACTACTTTTTCGTTTACGGCGTTCAATTCCTGTAAAAAAAACATCACACTCATGAATATAAATACAATTCAATGTGTCTATAAGTCCGGTAGCATAGAGGACACGTTCAGGAGCAGCAATACAATTCATTTGCTTTTGTTATTCATATCAAATTAAAGCAACAAGTGTCATTTTACATCAACCCATTCATATGTAAATAACCAATGAGAAAGCTATACGAAATATGTTGCATCTAAAGACAATACCGGCTTATCAGACACAAGCTTTCATTACCGAAATTTTGAAAGTCTAAGTAGGTTAATTTAAAGGGATAATGATCCATGGCCACATGGTGCAAATAGGATCCACCCATAATAAACATGCAAAGTGTTGAACTTACCATCATTTATATTATTTGAATTATAAACAATCTCACTCATTTTAAATAATAGTTTTGCACTTACAACACTAGATAGAATTTTATTAAAAGTAATGACTAGTAGCACAACACTAACGAGCGCGATTGCGAATGGCGGCACTGGATTCACGAAGCGTATGTAGGCTCCAATGATCAACAACACGCTGATGCTACGTAACTACCGATCCAAGCAAGTATAAACTTGCACAGAATTGTTGCCACTCGACGCAGTACCACACAGTACGTAATGATTGCTAGTCAGAAGCACGGGGAGTACATGCGGTAGACGTATTCGTGGAATACCAAACGGAAGTTTACCCAGCCACAGGTCAGCCATTCGAAATGTTAAAGATGAGTTCGCTCGTCGCTGCTTGATGTCGCTGCACACTATATATTCGATCTATTAATAAATAGCAAATTATTCATTTAGCGCAAAATGAAATTGCTAAATATATTTTACTAAATAAGAATCTAATTTAACTACCTTACGTGTACGCAATGTGAGAACTTTTATAGTTACTAAAATCAATTTGTCACTATTCAGTATTTGCGATAACAACGTCAATTATATAAACTGGTATAAAAGTTGTTACAATACCGAATATTACGACGTTAATCATTGCAAAAAGTTTAATTTATTAGTTTAAAATGATATTTAATAGCGCGCGACAACAATGTTTTCTGCATTATCATTCACCAGCTGAGTCGTCCATCTTTGAACACTCCGCGTAAAATTTCCAATCGAAAGTGAAACTGAGTGAAACAAACGAGAGGAAGGCGGCTGCAGTAAATTTGGTGTTTGTGAATGATTCCCGGATTGTAAGTGTTGTGTGGTTGAAGTGAATTGGCCGAACGACAGGCGAGGAATATCAACAGAAGCGATAATATGCCCTTAGCGAAAACGGAATTATGGCAAATACCCCACGCCGTGTTAGAGGTAATAAAAAAAAACACAATCCACTTATAATCTAATATCAATTGCAATTCACCTTGCCCGATAAACGTATACGCACATGAATTTGATATGCGTTCTCCCATTGATTATTCGCTAATTATTAGTTGCCTTGCCGGCGCCCTAGCCCTCCACCAAAGTCAGGCGGCCGCGTTTCATCAATATTACTCATTTATTTATGCCTGGGTGTTTAATAATTGCTCGCCTTCGCGAGTACAACGTTTGTTAATCAACGAAAATGATTCAGTACGACTGCGAACCGACCGATCGCTAAATACGCGCAAGGTAGCCGAGGCAAAACAAAAACGTATCGTGCAATCAATAATTTCATATCCCAATTATGTGGCTCGTGCGAGATGAAGGTAAAAAGGCGATATTTTTGCGAAAAGGTGGATGAGAAGATCTGTAGTGTGGAGGTTAGCAGTGCTCATTTGTTTATTTGTTGTGCGATGAGAATTATCTTTTAAATGCTATTGTTGATTGGCAGTTGCCTTACATGTTCTTGTGCGGCTGATGCGAACGTAACAATATTTTTGTCAATGTTATTGGGTACCTGTTTCTGCGGTACTTACTAATTTATTGATTTTTTATAATTGGTTTGTTATTCATTTTACAGCCATTGGATTGTCCAGGTCCCTAAGAATTGTCTCTGTACGTAATACATTTTTAATTTCCATGCAAGACAGTCTAGCAGTAGTAGTATGCAAACAATATTGTAGTGAGCATCTTGCACGTTCACGTAGTTTGTAAGCTTTGTATATCGGTGAAGAATTTGATCATTTACAACTGTATGCATGTTAGCTATGATTAGAATAGACCACTAACAACATTAGCGGACCAATAGTCACATAACATTCTCATTTGTATTGCTTCGGGTCGAATTGTGTTGATTTTTCACTGTTTGTCTTCTTGCCCGCTTTCGAACATTCAACAAGTGAACGGAACGCTTTCAATTGTCTCACCTACTACTAAAAGCGCAATGTAATGTGACGACACTAATCAAGCTATTTGCGATGAAGCGTGCTTGGAATATTTCGTAGTTTTGTTTGTACGATTGCACTGTAAAAGTAGCCAAGGGCATTTTGATTATAAACATTCTTCTCTTCTTTGCAGGCTAGTGATGTCGATAATGCTGAGAGCACCGGCTTGGACGAGGGGCCAGCTGAAGGCGATCATGAGATTGAGCTGAGCGAGGTTTGTTGCTGGCAAATGTATAATGGTTGAGAATGTGTTGAGATTAATGATTTTGTTATTGTTTGTAGGTTGTTCGCGATGGACACGATAAAGCGGACCCCTCGCAATTTGAACTGCTCAAGGTGCTTGGAGAGGGTTCGTTCGGTAAGGTGTTCCTCGTGCGGAAAGTGGTCGGCAACGATGCTGGTACTCTGTACGCTATGAAAGTGCTCAAGAAAGCAACGCTCAAGGTGCGAGATCGGCACCGTACAAAAATGGAACGCAATATTCTGGTGGACGTTGAACATCCGTTCATTGTAAAGCTACATTACGCTTTCCAGACGACCGGAAAGCTCTATCTAATCTTGGATTTTCTGCGCGGCGGCGATTTATTCTCGCGGTTAAGTAAAGAGGTAAAATTTATTGCAGTAATTCACAAATGTGTGCGCATGTTTATCGCACGAATTCATTATTATAGCTGTGCAATAAACATATGCCATGTTTGCTTTCCTTTCGTGGCACTTGTTTATTGAACAAATGCGTCATTGTTGCAGGTCATGTTTACAGAGGAGGATGTTAAATTCTACTTGGCAGAGCTAGCACTAGCTTTGAATCACCTGCACACGCTAGGCATAATCTATCGGGATCTCAAACCTGAAAACGTCTTGCTTGACTCTGATGGGCATATAGCTCTAACCGATTTTGGACTATCCAAATTGCCCGTGGAAGAGGACAAGGCATATAGTTTTTGTGGAACGGTACTAATTTTGGGAATAAATTATGACTCGTTTTTCATGTATGAATTAATTGTAGGTTGAGTATATGGCGCCTGAGGTGGTGTCTCGCAAAGGTCACTCATTTGCAGCTGACTGGTGGTCGTTTGGTGTGCTTATGTATGAAATGCTCACGGGCAGTCTGCCGTTTCAAGGTACTGATCGCAAAGACACCATGACACAAATCCTTAAAGCGAAACTAGGAATGCCTGCTAATCTTAGTGCGGAAGCGCAGAGTTTGCTGAGAGCGCTTTTCAAACGTAATCCGGCGAATCGGCTGGGCGCTGGCACTGCGGGTGTAGATGATATCAAACGCCACGAGTTTTTTGCGACGATAGATTGGAATGCACTTGTTGTAAAGCGGATACGGCCACCTTTCAAGCCGGCTGTTTCCGGACCGGATGATGCATATTTCGACTCCGATATTACATGCAAAACGCCACGTGATTCACCTGGTGTGCCTGCAAGTGCCAATGCGCATGAACTGTTTCGAGGATTCAGCTTTATTGCCCCATGCTTACTTGAGGGCGGCAATAATAAACCAACGCAGAAAAGAGAAGATACACCATTACGTGCAATGCGAACGAACTCTGCCAAGTTCGCTGACGATTACGATGCGCTTAAAGTGATTGGCCATGGTACATACAGCGAATGTAAACTTGTACGACATAAAACTTCCGGTCAATACTTTGCTGCAAAGGTCTGTTATCTGCGTATAATATGAAATTATCAGTTGGTTATCATGTGTTGCTTATTTGTAGATAATAGCTAAGAAGCCGCAATGCGATTGGCGGGAGGAAGTGGAAATTTTACTTCGATATGGCCATCATCCAAACATTGTTTCGCTGAAAGGTGTTTACGAGGAAGTCAACTGCGTGTATCTGATAACTGAGTATTTGAAAGGCGGCGATCTAATTGATTATATTTTTACTAAAGTACGTTAAATATTTTGCTGCTTTTTGCGTTTGAATGTAATGTGTATTTTATTAATTATAGGGTCGAGTGAGTGAAGCAGAGGCTGCCGCTATTTTACGCACATTAGCGCTAACTGTCGCATTCTTGCATGAGAACGGCGTGGTGCATCGCGACTTAAAACCGGAAAACATCTTATACTCCACGGTCGATAGAACGCCGGAGAGTCTGACAATATGTGATATGGGTTTCGCCAAGCAGGTAATCTCTATTTTTCTTATTTCTTCAGCATTTCATGCGTACTAATGTGTCGTATGCGTTTTAGCTGCGCGCTGACAACGGTTTGTTAATGACGCCGTGCTATACGGCGAATTATGTTGCGCCAGAAGTACTCAAGCGGCAAGGATATGATGCGGCTTGCGATATTTGGTCGCTGGGCATTACACTCTATGCATTACTATCAGGCAAGAGTCCGTTCAGCACAAATCCATCAGATACGCCTGATCAAATACTGCAGCGCATCACCAGCGGTAAGTTGAACTTCCAAGACCGCGTGTGGTCGAGCATATCACAGGTCGCCAAGGATCTGGTCAGTGACATGCTACACCTTGCGCCGCAACGTCGGCCAACTGCGATTCAATTGACGCAGCATCCGTGGGTTAACGGCAAGTTGCATTTGATTGCCAATTCGAATGTAACGGCATATTCGAGCAACAATAGCAACAAAGCGGAGCTTAAACAGACTGTAGCAGCGACGTTTCACGCCATCGCAAATTCGCCAAAAGTGTCCAACTTGGGACCGGTGGCAATGTCCGATTTGGCAAAGCGCCGTTTTAAAGATAAGGCACTCAAACGCGTTCAGATTTCGCCCTAACATTGGACTATTCGTAATGTGTCAATTATTCTTGCGTTTACTCCAGGGATAAACCAAACAGGTTGAATACTTTTAGTACGTAATTATGCCTCATTACAAAACACAAAAATTTGAAATTGTAGGCAATTACACAATTGTATTACGTAGGATATATCAATGTATTATTTGAATTAATACCGCAGAGACACAAATATTCTTGCCAAGTGCAGAGCCGAAATTATAAGTAAATAGTGCAATTTATTTCTACATTCTTAGAAGACAACAGTTATTACGTTTCAATTGAAAACTTTTTTTTTTTATACAAATAGTTATTGTTACTTCGTATTGTTTTTTTGAATATTTATAGGCCGAACATTACTAATGTGTTATTTATATAGTCTATTTGTATATATATTTTTCTATCGTGTCTTACAACTACTATTTAATTATGTGATAAATTATTGGGTTTGCTAAACGAGGTACACGATTGGAGTGTTTACGTTTCATGCCTTTCGATTTTTGCCAAACATTACGTATTTTATATTAACAAGCGCATTACTTCCATTCCTATTTATTATGAGGTATTATTATGATTACACTTATGGAAATCATAACTATTTGTGTGTAAACTAACTGCCTAATATTTAATGTCAATATTTGAAACAAATCCAAACAAATCTTAGTGAAATTTGCACACATTATCCAGTTCTGATATTAAACTATATCAAAGTGTTGATGATGAATCAAAGCAACTAATGGCCTATCGTTAGACGAGTAAAGAAACTGAAAAGATATTTTTGAAGATAAAGCTAAAATTTTAAATTAACAAAAAGAGTTTTTATTGACAACTCTTTTAATATGATTCGGAAAACGTAGTCTTAAGCGAAACTTGTTACATGGCTGTTGTTATTGAAAATTCTTAAGATACGTTTATGTTGCAAGTAATGATGAAAAGAGTATATTTTCCCATTGTGAGTGAATCATTAAACAAAGTACTAGAAATAACCCTACTACAGCATGTTGCACATTTAAAATGTGAAATGTGTTTCTTCCAAAAATGAGCAGAATTGATCAGAACAGGTTAATTATACGAATTTAAATTAAATTATTATTACATATATAATATATATAATCATAAGTATTTGTGCCATTTGTAAAACAAATCCTATTTATCAGATGTAAAGAAAATATTTTCAAACGAGTATTGTATGGTGTACAACTAACGAAAATGATTGAACGCAATTTGTGCGTCGTCGCATTGATTGAGAAACTTGTAATTATTGTACGTGTGCAGTTAATGTTTGCATTGGGAGAAAAAAAAACAAGAAGAACGTAAATTGCTAAATTGCTATTTACCCATTAGGTAGCTATTATATAGGCAAACTGATACCCTTTCAGAACAATCTAATCGATTACTGTGTACAAAAGAAAATCAAGTTATATTACTATTCTGTAACAAACTAAACATGATGAATATTATAATTCGTAAATATTGTTGAAAATGAGATGATATTACAATGAATGTATTTCCATAACAATCATGTTGTTTTGGCCTTGGAACCTGAACACCTAGCGTGCGCGCATTCGCGGAAGCCGGAAAGGCACAATGTTGAATGCTGGTTGAGGTTGAAGTTTTATGACGTTTCATATGTGCTTTATATGCGTATTTAAGGAGCTGATCCTTGCAGGAGCGCGCCCGCCTTCTCAACAATCTGCAAAAACGTCAAATGTTATTACCGCCGTTAAGACGCTTATAGGTGAGGGCGGAAGTCGAAGAGCGAGAAGAAGTGCAGTTTGGCGCTGTATTTTACATCGTGCGCAATAAAACGTTGCCGTTTGTTCGCCGAGGACGAATTCGCAATTGGCTGTTATAAGAAGGGCATTATGCTTGATTTAAGCCGATTCGTACGGCGCGCAGCAGCGCGATTTACTATTTTATACGAGCACGTTGTTGGCTCGTTTTTATGGGTCCAGACAGAATAATTCAGCTTCCGTTTTATATTTCTGGCGCACCTCGTGTTTGCGGATAGATTCGTCGGCGTTCGTCGAACGACGAATGTACGCCACCCCCACACCCACGTCATTCTTAAGCCATAACAAAAGGTGCTAAGTTTTACTTTATGTCCGGAAGTAAGAACGACGAACACGGATTGTTTCGGTGGCGGCAGCGGCGGCGACGGCGCACATAATCAGCACATTTGTGGGAAATTCGCAAAGAAGAATCGTTAAGTTGAACAACTACTATACACACTGGACGAAACGATCGTTAGTAGTTGTAGTTTTTAAGGAGTAACTAATAAAATCGCAGGATAAAAACAAATGTAATTTGTAAAGTTATGACATAAACTTGACGCATGCTTTAATATTCAGCGTTCAAGTATGCAAATTATTTTATTGCCATCATGATCAGTGTCTGGTCTGGTCTGGTTTGTTGTTTAATTCAATAACTTTCGACTTTAATGTACGAGAAAGTAATTACGTAATTACATACATTTATGAGGGACGTGGAATTCAATGGACAAGGACAATCCAAAGAACACTGGAAAATCCTTTGACCTTTTGAATGGCTCTTATCCTTAATTGACAGCCAGACAGCATAAGTGGCGCTACCTCTATGAATAAATCTTTTGCTAGCAAAAACCGAGTCCTTTTTATATACAGAAGGACAATGGAGATGCTGCGTTCGTAAATCGTTGATATATGAACGATTATTGAATGTAAGAAGTGGAAGATTCGCCAAGGATCCACTCTTGGCGTTGGGCCAGAAAATGTTCAAACGTACTATTGCGATGAACTTTTGCGCATCGACATAAATCATTCTGAAGCAGTGGAATATGTGTATAAAACTAGTAAAAAAATGTGACAAATGTTATTGATTAAAATGTAATTTCATGGTTGGCAGCGTACGAAACAATAAATGTGCATCACACGTTTACTTTTTGACAAAGAATTTTCATAAAACTGCCTACAGTCAGTTCCTATATGACAGTGATATCTAAATTGCGCAAAAACATCCCTCATGCGGTGCTGGAGCCTTGGAGGTTGAGGAATCCTTGCTGTATGGTTAAAATTATAATGCAAATTTATTGATGAATTACAAGTGAGGTTTATACTGTTGAAAAATGAGTTTAGACTGTATATGAAGCATGCATCTAAGAGCATTGATGCTGACGCTCAAGGGATGCTCGAATGCATTTAATATTACAAGTAACATTGTAACTTTGTAATGTATTGAATGGAGTATGCGTCCGTTCTTCGTTTGCTCGAAAATCTGCTTACGTTCGCAGTCTGCTTCTTGCACGAACGCAAATTATTCAATGCCTTCTGCACAGCGAGATCTCTCCGTACATTACGTATACGTTGTGCATGGCTGCTGTGCGCACTTTTCTCGCAATTTGCGTCCGAATGCGAACGTGTTAAAAGCTCGAGCACACATCGTTTACATTTTTAGCACGCAGATAACGCGCCGCAGACGAAACACATATGCACACACATGACATGCAAGGGGGTTGGGTGAAAAGTGAAAGAAATTCAAGACGTTGTTGCGCACATGTCCCATTCTGCGGTTCGGCTGCTGCTGCATTGCGAAAGTCGTAAAACACAAAACCCTTGCCTTCCACGACGTATAACTTTGTTCAGACGCAACATTTCCAGATATTTTCCACTACGCCGGAAAGACATGGCGTATATTTAGCTGAAGCATATTTTCGCGCACAATGACAACAGAACACAACAACGGCACATGTTTATTCAGTTGATGTATGCAGAGATTTGCCGAAAAGTTATGCTAAAAGCCAGCGACGCAATGATGTACTTTGCCAAACACTGAGACATCATAAAAGAAACATACCTTAAATTAAAATGCCTTATTACATCATTAGGCCATCTTTCGCATCTGAACATAAAACTTTTGATTTCTTTCCCGCGCGAACTTGACACTAGGCAACAATGTTTATGTGTTAGTGCGAGTGCTGCACGCAATGCAGTTTTAGCAAGATTTAGTGTGCTACGTTGACGTGCAGTGTACGTATGTACTCTGTGCGTCTACTTCACTTCGTGGTGATTAATTAGTATAAAATCGCGAGTGCGGGTGTAAATTGTATCGTACGAGCCTCCTAACTGGTTAAATAAGTAGTGTTAGCTTTTTCCGCGGTTAATTTCGACTAATTTCTTGAATATCTGGATTTTCAATGATGGCGTCGTGGTATACTGGATTTCCACTTAATCAAGGTGATGGCTGCCAATTGGACATGGATACAGAGGAGGATTATACCAGGATGCCGGGATATTTCGTCGATTTCTCATTTAAGGTATGTGCATTTTTCATTTTACTTTCGCCAATAGTGTATATGTTCCACGCGGCCATAGCGAATTTTTCGATTGGAGCGAGTAAGTTCAGACTTGTCTGCGACTGGTTTAAGATAAGACGTAATCTCAACACCAGCTGGATTGAACAACGTGTGTACATCGGACGGTTTTGTTTACATTTTGCGCAGGTAGTTTCCGTACGGAAATATACAATGCATATAACCTAGTTTTAGTCTGTGAATATTGCAATAACAATTAGTCGACGCGTTTGACTTAATTGTCTTGTAGTTGGTACTACCGGATGTTTGAGGGTGACATCGCGTGCACTCGCTTGCAGAAACGCGCCAATTATTACACCAACGCGTCGCGTCGGTTGCAATGCAGTGCATTAAATTGTTCAAGCCGGTTAGTCAGTACGTGTATTATTGTTTAAAACATCTGTTTCGGACAAATGAACTCGTGCAACGCGATCCTCCCGTCGATATTTCATACTCACACTATGCATTTCGAGTGCGCGAATAAGTAGTTTGGTATATTGCATTACGATGCATAACATGGTGCACGCGTTGGAAAACGATGATATATCGGTAAATAACAGCAACGTGAGATGTGCAAGCGACGTGTTCCTATTGCACTATGTGAGTGATGCATAGGACAAGAAGGGTGCTGCTCCCGCCTCAATATGTGACGCTACAGATGAAGGCATTAAACGCTCATTATATGCATGAGCCGCTCCCGGATTGACTTACCATAAATCACATCAAAACAGACACTGAAAGCAATGTGTGCTCCATATACAATGTGTTCTCGCAACTCACTCGGCTCATTCCGATTTGAACACAGTCAAGTATGCATCACCTGCATTCATAACCTTTAAATACAACTGCACAATTAATATTTGCACTCTGTTAATTCTATACTAATCTCTGTCTTTCCTTGTAGGGTAAGTACCTGTATAGAGAGGAAACAACTATTACGATAACCCCAGCGAGGGGCGGCTTGTACATGGCGAGATTGACTGTATTGCGAGTCGCATTGTTGAGATCAGGGAGTAAGTCGTTGAAGAAGGTTGATTGATGACATGGCCCAGTGCGCTTGTCACACATTCATTTGATATGAAACACGAGGTATGAATTCGCTTGCGACACCTAATGTATTTTGCATACGAGCATATGCCGTATGAAAAATGTTATTTTGCAAATGAGATCCAGAGTAGAGGAGTATTTTAAAAACTATCAATAACGCCCTTGAATGCATTAGATCCTTCCATATCGCTTGACTTTTCGTTAGATTTCCTATGACATATCCGCATAGTTGAAATATTTAATTGACTTTTGTTTTTTAGTTCTTGTTAATCAAGTTTGAACAACTAAGTTGGACACAACGCCCTTGCATTTTGATGAAAAGCGATGGCTGTTATCAGGCAGTAAACATACAATAAATTTCATTAGCACTCTGCTGGTGCATAAATGCATTTCGGCTTAATAGACACGCGTGAACACATTGTATAAGTGTTTTTGCTGACGTTTGATAAGAAACAATAGGATGACAGACGCATTGCAAGCGGCATAAGCGACTGTATGTCGCCGGCATTCGCAGCGGCGGCAACGGCAACGGCGGCGGAGGCAAGGACGATGAATGTCGGCGTGTTAAACGCATTTGCTGATGTCACTGACGCGGTATAATGCAACGTAATGTAGTTTGCTATGTAACCAGATACGCATAATGCACACATCGTTCGCAGACCCAGTGCTGCTTTAATTAAGCAAAGTTTACATTATGTAGAGGCAAAAGGCAGACATTGATTTCTGTTGATGCGCAGGTATTAATTACCTTTACGTTTACTTACGTTCTTCTTGCTGGCCTCAAAGCAATGCAGCAGGCAGCAAACTGTCTGTCTGTCTGTTTGTCTGTCTGTCGGCGGTGACTCATGTAATTATGCACCTTTTAGCCACAATTTTATTATTGATGCGTACGTGATGAAAATGCGTAAGAACATCCTCGAGTCTATTTGACCACGATGTGGCGCGTCTTAATGAAATTACACGCGCGTGCAATGCGATTAAGAAACGCGCACGTCCGCACTTATGCTCACATTCCGCTTGCGGCAATAGCGGTGGCGGTGAAATCTCGAGCTGCTTATTTAAAAATCGACGCACGTACCGCGCGTTGCAGTCAACGCCGCCACCGTCGTCGTCGTCGTCGTCGTCGCCGCCACACGAAATTGTGTAATGAATTTATCCGAGCGGAAAAGAAATCGCGGACTGGACAAAACCTAATGATGATCGCTCTTGCTGAGCATGCCGTCCACCTTTACAACTATTTGCGCAAAGCTTGTCTACATCTCCAATTTATTTAATTCATTTGCTAGAAAAATACCTTGCTTCAAGGCGAGTTTGGAATTTACAATGAATTGTGTCTTAAACAAATTAATAAGCAATCAACAACTGTATTATAACTTTTCAGCATGCAAAGTTGAAAGTTTGAGGTGTCAAGACACTTATGTATGGAAATTGCAACTATCAAGTTGGGTGTTCAGCAAGGGCGTCTTCAACTAATTACATACTCGCGCAATTTGCATTTGTTTTACGTGCATTTGCCATTACTCGCGCGAGCGTCTATTTAATATGTGCGCGTCGGCACTTTTATCATTCTCTATCTCGTTTGCTTGATTCTTCTACGTCTTCGTGCTGACGAAGAGACGTTTGCTACGCATTCATATTCATAGTCAATTTCATTTGTTCTCAGATTCGTCTCAATTTACATGTTCATTTAAGAGCTTCGCGCCAGCGTTCTATTATTATTATTATTATTATTGATGATGAAGATAGGTAGAATGGGGAAAGCCACGCCGAAATCATAATTCGCGTCTCTGCCAATCATTTCGTTGTGTGCATGACGCTGCAAAACTATAACAATGCTCGTCTTAATGAGAAGAAGACCTAAAATGTACGCGCGTCGTGAGAGCTGTATCAGATTCGCGCTATTAATTAGCATGTTAATTGCTAATTAGCAGTATGTCTACACATTGTTTAACGTGCTTTTCTTAATGTTTTCGTCGCGTTCTCGTTTCAAAGATGGCTTAAAGTAAATATGAGTAGTCTGAGTAGTAAATCTTAGAAAAATATTTGTTTATTGAATATCTATATTTTGAGAGAAAGAAAAAGCCATAAAAGTGATTTTTACATTAGTGATATTAGATAATCCATTGGCTCAACTTAATTAAGTTACTCAAGTTGCTCGCTTTCAACATACATACCTACATGTGGATCTTTTTATTGGTTATTTTCTTCCTTTTCCGCTTTCTGGCTGTCAACGTATTGACATGTGCGTGCCCCCAAATCCCATCGGCAAACATATTCCCAAATGATAACGCTGACGATGTTGCCGATTATTTGATGGTCTTCGTCATCGTCTTGGATAATTCCTTATTTAATCTCAGGAGATTTCCCTTCGTCGACGAGCCAGCGAGCATTCATCAATGGAATGGCTTCATTTATCTATCTACCTTCGTCTCATATATCTCATACAACCACCCCACCCCACCCCACCCCCTCTGATCTCGGCTGTTGCTGTATATGCGTATAATGCGTTTGATTTTTAGATTTTAAGCACGCACGTGAGCAGGGAAAACATTAGATGCGTATGTAAATGTAGAAAATGTGATTTTCGTACTGTTCTTTGAGAATGTGGAAATTTATTCGCGTTGTACATTTCGTCCAGTTTGTACTTACATCAAAGGCGCATTTTACAATTTACTCAATTTTCCACCGGCATGTCTTATTTTCCACTTGGTTTTCCATTTTCTTGTCAAGCATGCATGACGCTCGTAAACTATTTTGAAGTCTATCGAATTTTGCCAGCGTTTTGCACAATTTTCACATATGTCTTTTCTTTTTCGTAAGCATTGCTGCTTATTGGGTTTGCGACTGATTTCGTTATCTCTGAAATATCATCTATAAAGAGATGTATCCCACTGCTGGAAAAACTTGTTTATACAAAAAGGAAAATATCACGAACGAAGGAAGCAAATTGCTACGAAGTGAATGTCTTGGGAGTTGAAACTCAAAGCGCCCTAAGGATATTTTATTTTGTTTTATTTTATCATATTTCATCATCCAAATATTTACCGAGTAAGTGAGTGAGATAAAAGTAACCATGAATTGGTTTGCAGTAAACAAAAAGTGTAAGATTTTAATTGAAAACTAGCACTTGTTGCACTTCAAAAACGCAATGCGAACACCACAAATACCACAAGCAAGATCAAACGCGTAGCTACAAAGTCTTTGTAAGAGTTCTCGCTTGTGCGCCGCCGACGACGTAGTTATTACCGCCGCCACGCATTTACTCATGTACAATGCACGCCGCCAAAATAATCAGGCATATAGCGGCACGACAAACCCTTTGCGACGTCTTCAAGACGCGTGAGCGCAGAGGGTGGATATAGAATTAGGGTTGAATTACTTATTAGCGCTTTGTGCGTACGCGTGGAAGAAATTAGCTTAGCTGAGCTAAATGTGCACTCAGTGCGTCAGTTCCTAAATCACTTGCAGGCGTAATAAACGTATTAAAAAATTTGACACTTTTGAATGAATACATTAAGTTTATTTCGAGCCTAGTCGGCTGTGTGTGACGGAAATACACTGAATTTGATTGCAGTAATCAAACAGTTCATATGGTTTTTTGTGCTTTTTTCATGACGACCTTCCTTGTCGGCCGTCCATCTTTTCTGGGTGCATTTTTCGTTGACCTGGGATTTGCGCGTCGTTTAGTCTTGGCTTTAGTTTGAAGATTACTCGCAACTTGACTGATCACATCGTGAATCACATCTCGCATCATTGTCGTGATTAGCTGATTATCATACGTAGGCGATGATGGTTTTGTCGCTTTGTTAATTCTTCCTTCGCGGGTGCGCTTTGCTTGTCCTCGCGTTGGTCTGGCGATTTTGCGGTCTCTAGCCATATTCGAATTCAAACTGCACAGTAAATTATTATCGCAAACGGATTAATTTGGTATTGGCGACTACAACGTAAATATTTGTATTTTTAGGTAATAACAAAAACAATGGGCAAAATTTATTTCATAGCAATCTAACAATCTGAAAATTAATGCCATTATTTTTTAATTAGCTGTTGAATGATGAGAAATTGAGAATAATGCATCATTGAATGCGCACATGCACATGCGTAGGCGTGCTGGAAGGGCGTATAAAACTAGGTCAGTGGTTGCATTCATGCAGGCGATTCAAATGCAACTGCAGTCGACATGCAGCTCTCGAATGTTTCGCTGCATCCATGCAAAATTCGCAAATTTCAATCGAATTTCAATCTAAGACTGCAGTGCAATCGAATCGTGTTTGGAGATAACGTAAAGAAAAGTTTTAAGTGCCATTTGCCGCCCGAAGGCACTCACATGTGTCCTAATGCAACAACCCCTGTGTTACTTACTTACTTACTTACTTACGTCTAATGGAATTCGCAAAATCCCCGAGTGAATGTGATATTTCTATGCGCCCAAATGGAATTCGTATGCGAATATGCGAATCATTTGCATACAAAGACTGCGCCTACATCTTATTTCCGATTCTTCAAGTGAGCAAATGCACCAAGGCGTAGTGTTCATTACACATGCGAGTTGTACGTACGCTTTGTTCCACTCGCTACATTTACATATTATTTATTCCGTTTGCACATTTACGTACGTTGCTGAAGGTGTTCGACGATGCGTTTCAATTTCGCAAAGTCTAAAATACTGCTCGAATCGGGTTTCAATGTAGTGCGAGACTCAGTTTTAAGTGAGATTTATTTTTTGCCAATGAAAAGATTTTATCTGCGTTTGCGGCTTGAATAATAATAATAATTATTCATTAAAATTAATGCGAAAATGAGAATAATAGAGAGCAACTAGCACAATTATGAGTGAACGGCATAAATGTACGAATGAATAAACTAACTAACTTTAGCAACCCCGCACATAATGAAAAGGGGTGGCATAATAATCACAATGCGTGAATGTCTTTAGACGGGTGGCGGCTGCGTCTGGCAAAAGCATGCATGAGTAGTCAAGAAGTTGCTCATATTCTTGCGAATT
The DNA here is from genome assembly GCA_963978815.1 of Aleochara curtula. Classification (NCBI taxonomy): domain Eukaryota; kingdom Metazoa; phylum Arthropoda; class Insecta; order Coleoptera; family Staphylinidae; genus Aleochara; species Aleochara curtula. Next base: position 7,122,079 of record OZ022221.1, on the reverse strand, counting down.
TCACTCAATCTGACAGATATCACGTCAGAACTTGCTTTAACATTTCAGCGAATTATTACAGAGAGAAAAAATAGGAGAAATTAGCATATGGTAAAATTAAACGGGACAAAAAAGCAATTAAAAATACAGTGTTATATCTATTTGTGTAAGACTCTTCAGGGAATAAGAATTTATCAGCTCGGGTTGCTTCTTTGGGGTAGTATTTTGTTTATGTAGTGAATTGGGTCGTAAAGTAAGCCGTAAATTTGTTCAAAGTCAATTCAACGACCAACTGTTCAACGTACTCCAGTGTTGTACCGTATTGTATTGCGTCCGGACACTGGAGAGTGAAAGTACATATTGAAAATTGCGTTTTCGGAACGCACCCTTCGCTAATAGATATTGGATTGTCCGAAGAGAGCGTGCGTTTAATTAAAACGCTGCAGCTTTTTATCTCGTTGAGTTTCGAAAACATGCAAATGTATTTATCCATTCCACGCATACAGTGGGTGCGCATTTAAGCGGGGATTATAGCGTTATTGCGAAATTGGGGTTGACTGTATGTGGCATTTGGGAGAGCGTTCAAAGAGTGCTAAATATTTTTATCAATGGTGTTTTTTCGTTCGTTGGACGTCGGAATGAATAAAATAAAAATCCCTAAACGCGCGTGGCACGGTCAAAGGAACACTTCTGGCTGATGTAACAACAGGGATGATGTCCTATTGAATCCAGGGGGGAGGTGGTTGGGAAGCGGTGACTGGGTGACCGGGTGGCAACAGCTTCAACTCAACTTTGACAATATTGCCGAGTAACTGGTTGTTTGAAGCTGTTGAACGTTGTGAAAAATTGCAATTGCGTTCAACGAAATTGGAAATAAATTAGATCAGTGAATCATCCTACCAATCAATCATTTTTCCATCAGGAAAGTTGAGCAATAAATTCAAAAAAAAATTTTATTTAAAGAGACAAATGTTAGCAAGCTGTCATCTAATCTGCTGAATATTCATAGATCAGGATGAAATTCATTCATTAAAGCACAGTCTCAACGCATTTGCATTTCTTCGCATCGCGTAACGAGTGCGTGCATCTCATCGTTGTCTCGTCTTGATTTCTTCCGCGCATCGAAATCGCATTTGCATGTGCTCAAGAGTTGGGAAATCGCTGAGATCGGATTTAATTACAATCCGCGAAAGGAACGAACGAGAAGAGCTGTTTGTAATACAATGCGAAAACGTTTGAATGAATGCGCGCTGAATAATGAATAATTTGAAAGCGATATCTTTATTAAATTCACCCCTTTGCTGCACGTGCTCCTGCTGTTGCTGTTGCTGTTACTGCAGATTTCAAAGAACAACTCTCTGACCGCAGAGATCATCCAATATGCATGTAAAACATGAATATACATCTGCGTTTGCTTTTGTAATAAAACGCGATTTGCAAATGTTGCTGCTGTGATGCTAGAAGTTTCTTTGTCAATTTCAAGTGCTTTCACTTTGTACTTCGCACTCTAATTGAGCGCATGTGTCAAACAATGTTTCAAGTGCACTTTGCGTTTTAGTTTTTAAATTTCATACGCTAAATTAATTTAGACACATCGTTTCATCTTTTGCGCAAAATAGTTGGTTTGTTTGCGGGGGTTGAAACAACAGCGTTAATTTAATTTTTAATTTTTCTCTGGCTGGAAATGAGAGAAATTGTAGTGCACAGGTAAAATGAAGAAATTTCGTAAATTCATCAAAGGGGGTAGATTTTAATTAAGCTATGTAGTTACAAACAGTCACTATAGACGAAATATTGAAGTTGACATAACTAAATAAGGGATGATATCGTATTAAAAATAAGAGGGAATTGGCAAAGTATGACGGGGTGAGTGGGTGAAAGCGGACTAGATCGTTTGAAGTTGTTGCAACTTTTCTCTAAATGGCTTTTATAACCGAAATTTAAGTCGCTATAACGAAATGCATGTATGCTTAAAGTCATTATTACACTAGTGAGTCCTTGGTCGCTATATCCGAAAAAATATAAGTAGTCATTCTCTAGAGTTCAGATAAAATTAGTCATTAAATTTTCTGCTTTATGAGATACTGGAAAGAACAGTTATTTAGAATGAGTTTTATTGTTGAACACTTTGTATAACCGGAAATGTAGGTATGTAAATTTTCATATGAATGTTGATCCTTGCCAAAACGCCACGTTGGTTGGTATTTTACATACGTAATCCGCGCGTGAACGGTGTGACTAATGAACGAACGAACATTCGCCCCGACGGAATTACATCAGCGCGCATTGCCGCCACCAACGGCGTCGCCGGCGCCCGCTTTGATCGTCCAAAAACGTTGGCGTTTACATGCGGAAATCATCCAAACGCTTTGGGAGCCATGCCATGTACGTGCACTCACGCAAAAGATGCCACTTTCGCGCTACTTATCTCATTAGACCAAAGAGGAGGTCGTATTTGCATAAATATAAATAGATTCGCGCCTCTTTGATATGCTGATATGCAGATGGTTCCATCAATGTACTTACTTACCTACGTATTTCGTACTGCAAAAAAGGACGAGTTTATCCTGCGGAAATTTAGTCGAATCAATCAGAATTCAATTTCTCCATAGAGATGATAAAGTTTTAAGACAATATCTCTTTGACAAAACAAGTTTACTGCTTGTTGTTCTTACCTTCCTTTGAAACAAGAAACTACTCGTGTTACACGCTTGTTTTCGGTGCGTTCAAGAAGCAGAAGAAAAACATTCCAAGCAATTAGAAACTTTCGCTTAAAGCAACATCTCAACGTGCAAAGAAGGGTTGTTTTTTCGAGCAGCGTTCACGCTCACGCTCAGGGAGCTTAATTCGCGTTGATTACGCGTTGACATTGTTGAATGGCTTGCAGCTCTTTAAACTGTAGCCCAAGTTGGCTGAATGCCGCACTAAACGAGGATTTGTATTCGCAGGCAAACATTCAAGTGCGTTGATGTGTGTTTGCACAAACAAACGTGTTTGTTTACGGTGAATGTGCTGATTCCGTTGCATAGAAAGCACTTACGTGTATGCTGCTTCCATCTATTGAGATAATGATAAGCAAAAGGGTTCTGCAATTTCAATACAACTATCTCTTGAATTACATTAACTAAAGATAGAAATGTTTAGAAAACCGTATTAATTGAATAAGTTCTTAACTCTAAACGAAAAAATTAGTTGCTTAGGAAGGGAAGTTTTAAATTTCATTTGAGATAAGATAATGTGATATTTTGCTGATTTAAGTAAAAAGTGATTAGCGCAAAGGTAAATAGAAAAGACGTAGTTATAAAGCCTAAACAAATAGCGAGTTCAATATGTGAAATTCTTGATATTGGCGAGAGCTGAGAAATTCTTATTGCGTTTGCTCTTAAGCAATATATTGCTTCTGCTGAGTGCATCCCTTTTCTCGAATTGTGTTTGCTGTGGGGCGAGATTAAACATTGACCGCCGGCCAAGCAATCACCACGTACCTACACAGTAAACGCGAGTTTAATAAAGTTAAAACTAAGATTCGAACATCATCATCATCATCATCATCTTCTTGTGCGCTCCGAAGGGTCAGTTCATTACGCATTGTGCTGACGCAGTTGGTACGAGTGCATAAATTACGCCAAGCACAAGACGATCGAATGGTCAAATAATGTGCGAGTGAGTAGTATGCAGATTGCTTTCGATGGCTTGCTTTCGAGATTGTTTACACGCAAAAAGCGCTTCTCGCTCGTGGTTTGTTTGACTTGCGCGCAAACTATCTGCCGTCATCATTATCGCAGTACATGCGCCATTCAAAAGGCACTGATTGAATCAAAATGTTTGCGAGTAATGCAAATATTGGATGTAGTAGGTATTTAATTAATTACTAGACGGAAGAGTAAGGAGAGATGGTTTATAGTTGAGAGAGTTGTCGAGGAAAAATAGGTTTTTGATTCAGTTGTTATGATTCCGGTCACATGTAATCTTTTATTGAATTATTGAGTGATTCCATTATACGATTACCACGCATTAGAGTGAGTTGTTTGCTTGATAACATACTCGAGTATAGGCTAGACATCAGCGGGATTGTGAGCACGTCCAACGAATGCAATCAAATCGAGCTAACGTGCGGAAGAAGTGCGATTCTGATTCAATTACGATTCTATTCTTATTCTTCTATTCGTCTTGTATTCAACTCGATATTCTATCATTTTCTTTATTCGTTTTGTCCTGCTTCTTAAATAAGAAAATTTCAAAATAGTGAATTTTGAAGCATAAAGCTGAAATATTAGAACATTATTAAATTTTTACGTTTATTAGAAAAGACAATTTCTTAATGACATAATTTATTTTTTTATTTGTACTACAAAAGTGAGAGGGTCAACGACACAGGGTGAACTTTTTTAAAATGACAAAAAGCCATAACTCAAGAAATTTATTTAACATGCGAATAATTCAGTACAATTTGTGAAATAATTTTAGTTTTTGAATACGTCTGCCTGAATTTGAAAGGACTTTAAGGGGTAAATCATATAGAAAATTAACGAAAATAAATGAGTGATCATATAAAACGAGGGATAGATATGTTATTTTAGAAAACATGAGAGATACGAGTGACTGTATCATCAGGTTTGTAAATGTAAGTGAATGTATTTGCATACGTTTACTCAAACAAGCACTTGCACTTAATTCATTTAATTCACTTATTAATGTATAGCGCTCCATCTGTTTGCGTTACTCATAATTACGCGCCTGCTTCCAACGGGGATGTGCTCCTCAAGCGCGGGGATGCAAACAAGTCGGGATGTGGATTTGTTTGTCTTGCAAATTTCTCGCTTGCCAACTCCAGAATTTCGGTGAACTCACTCAAGCTCAAATGGTTTATTAGTTTATCATGTTACAAGCGTGCGTTTTTTTGTTACGTAATTTGTTCCTTAAACAATTACAATTTTCAAGTGATACGTTATATACTTGCATTGATTTCGGACGAGCGCTTGTCGATTTAATTAATGGAGAAAGTTGAGAATTTTCAAGTGAAATTCCAAGTCACTGTAAATGAACTCATTGTTGAGGAGAGTTACTTAAAGACAATCTTTGTGGAAGTCAATAAAACTGATTGCAAAGCGAAGGTTGACGAAGAATGCGCTGCGAGTCGTTAAAGAATTAGGCAAAGAATTAGACGAATTAAAGTGGCAAACGAGTACAATAGCGAGCGTCAAGGAGCAAGCAGTCAATCCAGCATTCGCTTAGTTCAGTTCAGTTCAGCGAATTGAACGGGTGCACTGAAGGGGATCAGTGCGTGTTCGCGGGCGTTTTCTACGCGAGCGAATTCAAAGGGTTGCAGGACTAAAAGGATTAACGCGACGTTGAAAATCCAAGATTTTGTACGCTTTTCCTTCGGCAGTAAATCAGTAATTCGTTAATTCATTTAAATAAGGGTTGAAGTCATAATTGAAATTAAGCAGCATGCACATCTTTTTGAATTTTTTATTACTAAAACGTAGAAAATGTACCCATAATTAGTTAGGGAGGTTATTTATCTTGAACACTTAGATCCATACTATTCATCGGTTGACTCATTGCTTCAGATAATTGAAGTGGTGCATCAGCCGACGTACAGAATTGAAATTGTCCCACGTTGCAAACGGCAGCAACAATTGGTATAACAGTTTTGAGCATTTTGCATAAACGTTCAACAATTGCAGCCACTTTCATTGCGCTGCCTCCAAGACTGTTGCTTACTCTTGCAGTTATATCACCAAAACGCATCAATTGTCTTCTCTGTTGAAACAAAAACATTTTAGTATAATCATTCAAAAATAATTCAAGAAGAGGAACAACGAATTTTAGTACTTTCCTGCGTATTTTGTTTTAGTACAAATCTATGAATTAATTGAATTATTAATTGTCAACGAGTTAATCACAAATTGAGTCGAGAATTGAAACAGCTCTTACTTGATTGTGCTTACGAGGAAACTTAAACAGTTTTCTGAAAGTTCTCACCATCCATCCTGGTTTCTTGGGATTATCGTCCATTCCCGGCGAATCCGGTACATTGTAGATGCCTTTATCGTCCGTTTCCGCTCCAAATTTCGTTTCGATCACATCACTTCGAATGCCATCCAATGATCTAGCATGCGCGCATAGCACAATGGATAGGACAACAATCAAACTGATTTCTTTAAATGCCATTGTTGTTGAAATGCTAAAAATGAAATGCGCGTAAAGTATAACTAAATAAATAAACTTGACAATTCGAGTATGCAAATGTAACTGACCGAAAATGTGTTCATCTTATAAAGAAAGCAACTCGTTAAACTTCAAAGGCCGGAAATATGGTTAACCAATACTCACAATTGCATTTTTAATTGATTAATTACGTTTGATAACAGAGTGTAACGTCGGTGAATTCACTTTGTGCGTTCATTGAATTTCCAACGGTTTGTAGTGAATCATTGAAAAATGTTGAGGATTTTCATTTTCGTTTGTGTATTTATATTCATTGGGAATTTTGCAAATTTACAATAATGAAAAATTGCAAAAATCCAAGGGAATCTTGGATGCTACACAATGCTGCCTTCTTCAACTTGATCAGTTAAAGAGCCAAAAGAGTGATACGTCAAGTAATTAATGAATTAATTGTTGTAACTGAACATGAGAGGTTTGGTAATGAATAATCACTAATTATTAAAGTTAATATGGCATTATGAGTGATAAAGAAATATTGTTGCTATTTTGAACTAGTCCAATTAAAGCGACAAATGCCAGAAAAGCAATGACAAAGAGAATTTAAAAATACACGTCGAGTAGTAGTTAATTAAATGTCCCAAGTGAACTTGAAAGTTGTTTTCTCTTATAAATAATTTTTAAAAGATTAAAGACAAGGATTAAGGTTAAATTAAAGGATTGAATTAAAGGAACAATGTTAGCAATTTAATACAATAAATTAGATGAAATACGAGAAAACAAAAAAAGAAGATTATCCGGGCGAAACTCGCAAGAGGAGATAAAACGTAATGAAGTGCAAGTTTTGATTAAAACGCGGTGCGCGAATGGTTTTTCCGAGTTGTGCTTTGTTCGTTCAGTCGCTTGCATTCAATTGCATTGCGGTGTTCATTTTCATACTATTCATACTACACACTACTCATACACTCATTCGAGCACTTGCAATATTTAAGTGTGCTACGGAATCGTCTATGCAAATACATACACTCGAAGTTAGCAGAGTTCACTTTGGGAAAGTAGCATTCATAACGGAAAACGTAGGAAGCACGGTGGAAAGTTTGCGAAAACATTGGGAAATATAATTTTCGAATAATTCAGAAAAGTTTATGCGTTCAACTTGCGCGCTCAACGTGTTCAATTCCACGTTGTCTGCTCTGCTTTTGTCGTTATTTCTTCGCTCAACTTTTGTCTCAGGTGTGTCGATCTTAATCCAACCTTAGTTTCGTTTAAATTTCTTGCGAATATTTTGTTGATACTCAAGTTTTCATTAAGAGAATATAATTTATTAAAATTGATATAATATTTATGAATAGAATTATTAATATTGCGAGTAAATATAAATGGCAATGGCGATAAAATTAAATACTGATAAGAATGAGTAATAATTTTAGTTGATTATCTGCCAAGTGCAGCAGCACCGCCAATTATACCAGCATAGCCTTGAACGACCGGAAGTGCCTCTTTCGCTTCCTGGAAGGCGTGCTTGAACTTCTTTTCCTGTAATGGAAAATGAATGAATACATGTCGCGATATTTAAAGCTAAGCAAAGTTGTAAATCGGAAATTATTTAAGTGTACTTACAAATTTTCTCCATCTCTTACTTCCGGCTTCTGCTTGACCTGTCAATGCGACAAGAACAAGCAGGGCGAACACGAAGACAACTTTGAAGTTCATTTTGTTGATACTTAAAAACTGTTGGAGCTTTACGCTAATCTGGAAGAGTTGCTTGTTGTGTATTCGAAGCTGGTCAGTGAAGTTCTGATGCAGTTGATTAAGAATCACGTGCATTTATATGCATTTTTATGTAAATTACAGAGGTGTTTGGAGTTTTGCAATTTCGCTGAGTAATTGAATTAATCGCGGTTACAAGTTAAATACCGATTTATTTATTGTGTGAAGCAACTTCCGGATATAAGTGGGAAACTGTGGGAAACATTTTTCCTTCACGCATCCAGTACTGAAAACCACATAATTTTTGCTTTCATTTTAATATTTGAATGAAGAAATTATCAAATATGCAGACAAAGTATTTATTATCAAAAAGTTACAATACGTTTTACTCGTAGAGAAAAATTAAAAGCTAATAGTACATTAAACTTAAATGTAATTTGCAATTGAGGAGTAGATTCAAAAATACATTATCATTGATTAATGAATAATTCTTTTTTTTTTACGTATAAAATATAATTCTTCAGTTGATTTTAGAAACAACAGCTAAAGAAAATGTTCAATTAGGTTTCAAAACAAATTTTCTTGTAAAAAATAGTATTATTGATAGTTTTTGATAAAACTTTCGTTTTATTTAACAAATTATCATATCAAAAGTCTTTAATCGTCTAATCCAGGACTCGGCAACGGCTCGTATTCGGTGAAGAACATTTTTTATGCGGAATGTACGGTATGCACATTCGGTGAAGAAATTTTATTTTGAAAATGGCCGGCGGTTCGAAAAACGTTGTCGACCCCTGGTCTAATCGTTAAATATATTTTATTGGGTTCATGGAATAATAACAGAGAAATTTACGTATTGAGCGGTGAATTTATTATCAAAATATAATAATTTAATACTATAATAAATACTAAAGCAAAGCAATCACAATTTGCAAATGGCATAATACATAGGTAATTAAGTACGATAAATACATTAATTGTATTCGTATAACATCGTTATCTGCCAAGTGCAGCAACTCCACCAATAATGCCAGCGTATCCTTGAACGACTGGAAGTGCTTCTTTGGCTTCTTGGAAAGCATGCTTGAATTTCTTTTCCTGCAATTAGAACAAATCATTAATTAGAGAAATGCATTAGAGTAGAGAATTCTTTATATGTACTTACAAATTTTCTCCATCTTTTGCTGCCACCTTCAACTTGCCCAGTCAAAGCGACAAGCGCCAAAAGAGCGAAGACAAAGACAATTTTAAAATTCATGTTGAGTATTAATTAGTTTATTAACTATTTTGTAACTGAACTTGAGAGTTGTTTTCGCGTAGTCGGTTGATTGACTTCTGATAGTTCAGTTAAAAATACGACTCGTATTTATATGCAATTTCTGGTTCGTTTATTTGGAGTCATTGTGAATCCCATGAGCCTTTAGAGCTTTGGTGAAATTTGCGATAAACTCGCTTGGCGAATTGATGTTCGGTGCTTTGGGAAGTACAGCGCAGATAATGCTCGAAAACTTTTACGCGCATTCGTTCATATGTTGCTTGCGTCTCAGTAATTAATCGCTTCATAATTCCTAGTCAAGCGAAGATTACCGCTATTAATTTAACTGTGTTAGTCAGCTTAGAAATCAAGGTCATATCAATTTATAGGTATGCGTTAGTCACGATATTAATAATTTTTTAATGTGATGCTAAAAAGAACATCAAGTAATATAAATTGCGATTAGTGAGAAAACAATTAGTTTTTTCAATGTGTAATTCGGTTATAAATTTTATTCTTTTATTCATTGAGAAAATTTGATGTGAGGTTGAATGTTTTTGAAGGCACTTCCAGTTGAAAGCATTCCCACTATACGCGTGCTTATTACATCGATTATCATCCTGTATTGTGACATTTATTCCTCTCATTATACGAACACGCAAGACCATCACCAGCCATAGGCGAAGAGCTAACAATGGCGAGAAAACAAACAAAGAAAAAGATCACTCACCGTGTATTTGAACTTATTGTGCAAGTGAAGGGCTGCACGTGTTTCTTTTATTATGAATTATTATGCATATTTGTCATAATAATTATTGTTTCTGCATCTTTTGCGATATACAATGGATCTACGTGCATTATTTACTCGGATGACTGTTGAAAATGCCAGAAACAGATATGTAATATTTAGTTTCGAGTGTAAATTTGCTTCATATATCAGTGAAAAATGTGGGGATCATCTATAATTAGTTAAAAGGAAAATTTAGTTTTCTATTGTAAATTTTCTTTATTTGGCTTTTCTTCTTACTTTGACAATGACTTTCTTTTTTCGGTTTATGAATCTTCGAATTTCTTCGAATTGAACACATGGTATACGAATAAATGCATTCAGATTTGAAAAAAGTATTATTGGTAATTTTTTTTTGCCTTATTCGAAAAGCTGTTAATGCACTGACAAGAAAAGTCAAACATTTTTTCTTTGCTCGCTTCATCTACGCATATCTTTTTTTTCCGGGCGTATATTTAATCCGGCATGCTTTGCGATGCTTGTTGGAATGAATAGACGGAGGCCTTGCACCCTCGGGAACCCGCTATGCGCATCCATTAGCGGTAATAAATGATGTAACGAGAGATCTATTTGTTTATTCCTCGTACTGATTTACGCTGTGCGGATTTAGGCATGCAATGCGAAGCCGGAAAAATCTGCGCTTTCTCATGCTTGCGTACGAATATACGCACGTGAAAAAGAAATGAAACGAAGGCGCAGAAGCCGAAGAGGAAAAAGCGTAACAGTAAATAAGCCAGTAAGTGAATAAGTAAGGAGATGAAAATTAACGTTTTTTCCGCTTTTCTAGCCGCTCATTTACGTCATTTACTTAAGGCACAGAATCATCGTCTAATTCACTTTCGTTACGTAGTCATTATTTTTCATTAGTATTTTCCTGTTTTTTTTTCTGCACGTTAACATTACTAATAATACTGAGAAATTCTTAATGTTAACTACGAATTACGTTTTCCTGAAAATTCACTATGCGAATTTGTTTTAATAATTTTCTTTATTGTTTCAGGATTCTTGGGATTGACAGCGAAAAGGAGATTTTAAATGTGAGTACGACATTTATTTATGCGGCAAATAATTTGGTTTATGATCAAATTACGGTAAGGAATTTTGCGTAATAATTTCTAAATCAAATCGCGCCCTAAAACACTTCCTCATTGAGCGGCCGTAATCAATAAGCCATAAATATTACTGGCATCCTTAGACCGCTCGAGTTTATTCGATGGCAATTTGTCTCTTCTTCCTCTAACGCCGAAGATTTACTCCGCGAACGACTGCATGAAACCGGCATATCGTGCAATTCCACGTGGACTGTGCCACCACAGCTCGAACCAACCACGTGGAACCAGTCGCCGAACCTTTCTCGGAAACTAGCAAGTATCCTACTAATTGCCTAATTAATTTTATCAGTCATGCAAGGCAGAACCGCACACCGAAATTTGCCAACTTGCACAACTAAAACTAATTTTCGAATTTTCATACGAAACTTAACAAAAATGCAACTATGAAAACAATTCGCGCAAAAACATAAACATTACAACAATTTATAGTCCATTAAGTCGGCAGTAAAAAAATGCGACGGGCAAAGTGAAATATTTGAGGTTTTGTCATTCAACATGACTAGCATAAAATCCACACAGAATGCGCCCGAGATAAATAAAAAATAAATAAAGAACAGTCAGTTGAATAAAATCAACAACGAATACGAGCACCACTAACAACACATGGAGGCGGGTTTATTGCTGGTGTATTTCACACATTTTAGCATATTTTCCGCATTTTCGGACGCGCCACGCCGCCTCCGTGTATTTTAATAAATGGTAAAATGTGCAGTCGTAAAACGGCAAATATGTCATCATGCGCTATAATATCTTTCTCTCCCTATTTTCATTGCCAAAAGAAAAACCAACAAAATTACGGATTACGATTGTGTGAAGTTGTACAATTTTTATTCGTTCTCTCTATAAATTTCAACGTATGCTCTCAATAGTTGTCATAAAATATTTCTAGTAATTTCAGTTGATTATCAAGTATGAATATTGTAACATCCTGTAGGCTGAATGTAATCTGCGAAGAAATCGTGAACGGAACACATTTATTGGTTAAATCGTAATGTGCGCGCTCCGTATTAGCAATAGATCATGTTTAGTGGCTTGCTTCCTTCGGCCGCCGCTTCCGCATACTTTATTGCGTTTGCCAGATTAACTAGGCGCATGCGCACGCACCCCTAACGCATTGATATGACACTCATCGATTTAGATAGTGCGGTATTCGAATGAAATTGGGCGCGCGACGCGATTTATGCGTCTTAATCAACTTTATATACGCGCAGCGAAGAAAGCAATTCCGACGTAACATTTTGTCATACGTCTCAGCATATAACGGGGCTTAATGGCGGCGAATATGTTTTTTAAGTGCTTCCTAAGCATCTCTAAGCGAACATCCCCTTTATCGTTTTATAGCAGCGCGCTGCCTCGCTGGCAGATGGGGGTGGTGCAAGGATAAAATGAGGCAAAAGATTGGTCATATTTTAGTCGTGAATTTTTGATTTTTTATCGGCCGCGACGCTGTTAGGAAGTGTAATCATGCAATTAAGGGTTAATCTTGGGTGAAATTTATGTTTGTATTAGGAGTTTATGGACTTTAAAGTTGCGCAAAAGTTTATCCTTTATGATAAAAATGAATAATTTACGTAATACTTACCTACTTGGTTCATGAAGATGATGAGTGGATTAATAATTAATTAATGTGCAGTTTGTACTTTGATTTTCATTTGTTAGTTTTTCTCTGAAAGTTCTGATTAAGAAGTTGAAAGTTGGAAAATTCCGAATACACATCCATTCGTGACTTTAATTACGCACAGCGCTCTTACGAATTTTCGAACGGGGAAAAGTTTTGTGAACGCGAACGCGAGCGCTAAGTGTTTTTCCCGTCTGATGATGGGCGGCATTGTTTTCTAATGGATGCGGTTAACCTTTCGTCCCTCGTTCGTTCAATTCGCAAGACGTTTTCGGAATGATGCGAAGAGTGCATGGACGACGACAACAAAAACACACGTATATAAATGAAATCAGGGCGGCGCGTAACGTCTGATAGAATAATTTCCGGCTGGCAGATTCAAGCATCATTTCGCCGCCTTATTGCCGCCATTAGTTCGACGACAAGTTGTGGCTGAGCGACGCATTCTTTTTGTATTCGCCGCATTTGTTCGTCGTTTCATTCGATTGCGTTTCCTCTGTGTCACTTTTCTCTCACCGCGATCCGCGCGCTTGATGCGATTAAGATCAATATGGACGCTCGTTTCCCCGCGGCTGACAGCTGTCAAAAAAGAGGCGAAGCGAACTAAAAGACAAGTTTTCGCAATTTGAAAATTTATTGCACTGGTACTGTTTTGTCGGATGCAGTAATAATTTGTTGGGTTATGTTATTAAATTTGGTATTAGACGCTTCCCTTGTCCGACGCGCTCCACTGCGCACGGGGATGAATTATTAGATAATGGCTGGTGCACTCTGCTATTGCGTCCATGGTCGACTAAATCTTTATAAATTCCTATAATTATGAAGCGTGCACGCCAAGACAACTCATATATGAATGAGATTATAATCCAAAATACAAGGGTAGTTTACAAATTCTCAGCACTTTACAAAATATTGGAGATATAATGGTGGAGTGCTGTTTGAATTTTTGGCGAGGGAATGGGAATTATGAAACAACCCTTGTTTAGTCAATAAACATGTACGTATTTCGTAATTAAATTGCCGTCGCTCTTGAACGCAAAGCTCAACGGAAACGTATTGCCCATAAAGGGCAGCAAACCGAGCGTGAGAATTGCTCGCATCGCGTAAGGACGAGCGCAGCAATGCGCAGATAAATTACGCGGCGTTTTCTTCTTCGGCTGCAGCCGCAATGCAGTTGCTGCATCTCGCTTGCCAGCAGCCGCCTCCGCGTTCATATTTCGCTCTTCTTCAATTGTCTTCGCAACCTCGCTTTGTCTCGCAATGATTGCTTTCTCAGCAAGCGCCGCTTGGTTTCATTTTCAATAAGTTATTGGACCATCAAAGTATTAAAGTAATCTCAAACTTGCGCGCGCCTTATTCGTATTTATTTTTATTCGCCGTGATCCACATTGACACGGCACCAAGTTTGGCGAAAAAAAGTTTCAAGTAGCTATGGAGAAGAGAGAACAAAAGTTCACAGAGTGCGAACAAAGTGAATAAAGTGCTGACACACAAATGCGATCAAAGCGCGAACACATTTGACGAGTCAATCCGCCCTAACCCAAATCCAAGCGGATAAAGCAAGAGGCGAGAAGTCGTGATGTCATCCAAGTTGAAGCAGTAAAACGGCAAGAATAAGCAATATATGCATAAATGCATGCGTTCGTGATGAGTTTGCGCAAAAAGCAACAGCATATGCAATGGCGTTCGCTGCTTTTATGCGTGGCGCCATCAACGCCATTGGGGTGCACTATGACACTTCCGACTTGTGCTCCCTTCATGCAAGCACTTGATGCGAGGGTGCAAATTGTATGTGGAAAGAATGCCGAGGTGCACTTTTCTGCGGACTTGCTCACTTTGATATTACTTGAAGTGTTTATCGACGTCGCATTTGCGCAGTACGCTAAGCAACATATTGAGCTATAAAGATATTCATACAGGGAGAGCAGATGTTTAATATTCAAACAAAAATTCAATCAGCCAAGTGTACAGGATAGTAGCTATGTTAAGATGCCGTGTGATCCTTATAAGATGGTATTATCCTTGCTGAAAGCAGTACAGGAACAGGGATGGGATGGTGGGCTAGCGTAGAGTTGACTATTCATCGCGTGCTGTTTTCCCGGGAGGCGGCGAAGTGACGGCACGGGTCGAGTAATCTGTTACAATGGACCGCTTACTAATCAGGCGCCCGCTCTTAAGCCTCCGGTGAGTGTGTCTAAGACTTGGGAACTACGAACTAAGAACTTGGCGGTTTTCTGCCTACGACATGCGTAGTGCGAGGCAATTTAGTTTATTAGTTATAAATAACGCGGGTGATCTTGATTTAGTTAGTTTATTTCGCTTAATTGCTAATTGCATGGGGGTTGAAGCGAGACGTTGAGGTTTTATTTTGAAATAAATTGCTAACCAATGTGTGAACATTTGCTTTAAATTTACAACGCTCGCATTCAGGTAGCAAACCGCTCTCAAGGGGCGAGAAAAGGATTGAATTCATTTCGTAGATTGCATACGTCTGCCGCCCCTTTAGAGGCACGCACTCTTACGCCGCATTCCGCCGACGCCGCCGCCGCCGCCAAGCTAGTCATCATTGCGCCGCGACGCGTCGAAGACGACCGACAGCAACGCGACTACTTAGCTAATTAACTACTTAATTAATTTCTTCCTTTCAACCGCCAACAATGCGGCGCCTGATGTCGTAAACTATTCAATTAAACGAATTCCACACGCGCAACCACTTTATGTTTTATTTCCCTCCGGAGGGAATGACGAGAGCGCTAAACAAGTTGAACGAGTAGTTTTACATTCATGCGAATTTTATTCTAATTCCGGCGAATTTTCTTTAATTATTATCTATCTGCGTCGGGCACTTGAGAAATAAGGGCGGCGTTATTGAATTAACAAGCGAAATAATTAAAAGTAAAATTTGCGCCGCCGTCATTGAGGAAAATCACAATTTGCTGTGGCACGGACTGCTGCTACTTGAAGATTCTGCAAATTCCCTGCGAAAAGCAGCGAACGCCCAGGGAGTTCAATAACGACGACGCGGCGGGAGGCCAACAGCGGGAGAACGCCTGCAGGACGCCCTATCTATCATCATGCCCTAATTATTTTCCATTTCGATTGCGCGCTCGACGCCATCTTCACGAGTTTATCGAGTTCACTCGCTTTAATTCTAATTTATATTTATACGAAGCGCGCGCGCGTGCAGGTTTGCTTTAAGATTTTAAGACGCTTAAGTGTCTGTTAATTGCTGCCGAAAATTATAAGAGGGTGGCTACTCCACTTACGCCCTGTACTCATCATCATCATCATCAACATCAGCCAAACAACAACATGCTGAGTACATTGCGAACGCGAGCGTAAGAACTTCATTAAGACGTGAAGTTAAATTTCAAATTATGTTGCAAGTAATAATTCCCGAAAAATTTGACGACCATTGCAATTGAACGCGGGAAATCAATGCGTGGCTACTGTGCAAACAAGGAAAACCAAAGTAAATGTTAGTTTAGGAAAAGGCCGAAAGGAAAAACTTGATAAAGCTAATAAGAGGAGATTTTTGAGTGCAGAGTAAACAAGTAAACAATTTTCGTCTTTGAAGTTCGTCCGCAGTTGAAAAATGTAGAGAAGAGAAGAGAAATTTTTATTTACACCAAAAATTATTACGTTTTCTTATTACGAACGGCAATAGGTATATAAGTGTATGAAAGCACTGTAAGGATGAAACTGCAATGCAAGTGCATTTCGCGCAGGTAATCACAAAGAAGCACTCAGTGCACATGAGTTTGCAAAAGATGCAATATTGTTATGTTGTTGTATGTCGGCAGACAAGGAGACGTCTGCTCATACTCTTAGAATGCCATAAGAAGTACGTATATGTTGTACGTAAGCAGGAGTTCTAAGAGCTTTCTCCACGAGCGTAATGCACAACCATTTTATTCGTTAATGTTTTGCTTACATTTCGCATATGCTTTATAAATAAACAGAGTACGTACTTGGCTATCTGCCTGCACAAATCAACTTTAAGCACTTTTCGTAGCTTGCAAGTTAATTGACAATTAGTTAACCTCTTTTTAAAGATGCTCTAAAGGAATAGAAATGTAAGGAAATATTGAAATGTGAAAGTTTGCAGTCTTCTTGGCAACTTGAAAGAGATACTTAAAAATATTAAAGTAGGTACAAGTAGATGGATAGGTACGTAATATCAAACGCAACAAACAATTTTCGATCAAAAAGCCAGACACTGTTGTTGTCCTTTGTGCTTCGTACATTGTGTGCATTTTTTCATCTTATTCGCTTGAATTCAATTAAGATGCAGTAGAATACAACGTAGAACGCGTTTCATATATTATGGGAAATATTACGGTAATGTTTTCGTATAAATTTACATTGTCGTCGAATTAGTAGTGTTATTAGTTGAGTTATTAGCTGAAGCTCTCGCCACTCTGGTGCTGTTATGCAGGAACAATAAGCACGCAAGGATATTTGTTTGCCTAGCATGAATCTAAATCACACTCTGATAGATATACGATATACTCGTGCATAATATGCACCTCTCGTTGGCGATTCCCATGTGGAGCGAGCTCTTCTTCGCCTGCATCCTCCTTGCGCACAGCACCGAATTCTAATTCGATTACACATTATGTATACAAGTCCCCCACATCATGAATCTTCCTTGTTTGTGCTACCGTGAATGACTCGACTCTCTCGCTGAAATTGTACAGAATTATTTAACTATCATGCGACACAATTCACATTTACAATTTAAAAATAATGCTTTTAATTTGCGGATGATTAGTTTTTACGCTGGATAAATTAAGATTAAGTGTAGCACTTTGTATACGTACGCGTGCAAGAAGTTCCAAAGCCTCTTGAGGAATAAAAGCAGCACACATCAAGTACTCCGTATTAGTACTTTGGCAAGTTGGCGCACAAAGGCAAGACAAGGGTTGCACGTCTTGCAGGGCCAACCTGTAACAAGTTACTAATATAATACGTACGTACTAACAACTAATATCTCCATGGTCGACGCGCGCGCGCTAATACTCTCAACGAGTATTGAGTGAGTTCGTGCCATGTGAAGCATTGCGTCTCTTCAATGCAAACTCTGTGCTGAGCACGTCATACATAATGCAAGAGAACAGGTAACCGGCGCGTCGGGGTTATGTTATTATAGAATAACACGGCCGCAATTACTTTGTACTTATTACTTATTGGCTATTAACGTTAAGCGTCTCCTCTTGATTATGAGTGCATACCTTGTTGTGCTCGTACTTGAACTAAAGTTATTTGATGTGTTTCATACGCTAAGTTCAGGTCATTGACTACGTTTGCATATTTTTTGTGCTTGTTCTGGTGGCTTCATGACCACACCGAGGCGGCAACATGTGCAGAACGCGACGTTCGCTGTTTATGCGCTCTGATTAGCAATAAGACGCCCTCGACGTGTGCAATCGTTTCGGGGGTTTTTAATTAAAAGCACCGGAAAAATAACAATGGCCGAAATTAGCCGGCGAGAGCGTTCGCGCGAACGCGTATTATGATGTGAGAGTGCGGCAAAAAAGCGCGCGGCGCGCCGCACACACCGAATTCATTTCGGGCGCGCCGAGAGTAGGTACGTGCGAATAAAGCGAAAACAAAACGAGCAGCAAGAAACAAATTGGCGGACGTGAATGCCACCGGCGGCCAAATACCGCAGACGTGCAACGCGCGCTCGTCCACGTGGCGCAAGTGCCAGCCGCGCACAATAAACGCAGTACTTGGAGTGCCTTTTTGCTCCCGACAATGTCGACCAGCCAATTCCGCATTTCGAGTGTGATTATTTGCACGTCTCGTCGTCTGCTAATTTTAGAAATGTTTTTCAAATTTCTTTCAATTTTCAAATCACCCCTTTGCAGTCAGTGTCGAGCGCCTAATAAGAAATACCTTTTGGTCAACTTGAACATAATGACGTAATTGGTAATTGTTGATTCCCAAAAGGACGGCGAATCCCTTTTAAGGTTTCGTCTTACCTCTGTGGCGCGCTCAACATCCCTTTACTTATCGATGCGTGCGGGTGGCTTGTTGCTAGAGAGACGCGTTGAATCCAATTCGGGATTTCATCCCCCCAGTGTTTCATCGGAGTTTGAAGAAAGCATGAAGATGCCGGTCACGCTAAGAAGACGTGTTGTCCGTGCCATCGCAGTGAGAGCTGATAAGAGGGGAGGATTGTCCTGCTGGCGAAAGCACGAGTCCAGCCCACATCATTAACTCGCGCTGACCGTCTTTAGAATTTCAACTTCAACGCAAATTAATCTCAAACCAATTCGTGTACCCTCGTCGTAACCAAATGGCATAATTGGCCTCTTCAGTCAACTTTCCTTCCACTTCTTTGATCCGTCAAGTTTTTCGTTGGAGATAGTTAAAACTTTAACTAGTAGTAGATGAAAGTATCAATTAATTATCCATTTACCAAGACAATTACGCGGCACTTGGAAGCAATCCAAATGTGTTCTGCTTGTTTTGTTCTAGGTATGTACACCTTGTATGCATGAATATTAAATAGAAGAGAATATAGTTAAATTGCTTATGCGTTGGCAACAATAGAGTGCAGTTTCTCGCTTATATTTTATTGTAATTAAATTCTCATTCGAACCCTTTGCGTGTCGTCGCCTTTTGCGTTATTGGGAGCCAGGCAGGGTGCACATTCGTGTAATATGTGGTCGTTGTAAATATTAAGAAAACGCTCGCAACTCGGCGCGCAATAAATGTCGTTCTTGCGGTGCCGAAAATGACCGCATAAACTACTCGGCCGCGGTGGCGGCGGAAAGTTTTACGCGTCCCCAGAGTGGACCCGAGCAACTATAGTCCGGGCATCTAAATTATTTCAACACTTATGACCATCATATACATGCACCACTGTTTTTATCTACGTATATGTATATTGCGCGATATAATTAAGAAAAAGCGCCCTTGCAAATTTACGACCGCTGGAAATTAGATAGTCCCTGGATGTTTACCATTTAGTTTTCTCTCTTTTTTTTTCTTTTAATACGACTCTGAAGAATGGCGTTAGCAATGATTGAAATTAATGAATGGCAAGTTTGGCGCGTAATGCGAGACTCCCGCGAGACGCACCGAAGAAATCCGGCAATAACGTGCGCTATAATAGGCCGCCTCCAATCAGTGCGTCTGGCTGATGAGCGCGCGACTCGAATCGGCGCGGATGTGGAAATAAATTGAACGCAGCGGCGGCGGGCGCACAATGGTGATTAATGAAAAATGCCGTCCAAACAGAAAAAGTACGCGGAGGGAGGACGCTCATTTACTTACACTCACTTAGCAATTCAGGGGAGGGAATGAATCGAATCGGATTAGAAGCGAACGCAGCAATCGAAACTCGATACGCGTACGCAACAAACAAATCAACAGATTACTTAATCACAACGTCTTTCTTTTTGCGCACGCATTGTGCGACGTACAACTTGCGCTAATTGCATTTTTAATTCTGTTTGCCGATTTCTTCCCTAATGGATAATCACATCATGTCAGCGGGCGGCTTTGACTTGTCCTTCAGCACTTAAAAAGACCCGGAGCGCTGCCTGAAAATAAATTAAAATCTAATTGCATTCGTCGAGTCAATTTTAATACAATTTCCTCGCATTTAAAACTCGCGTAGTACGGCACCTGCATTTCATTACCATCCTAACCTATTTCAATCAAGTTGACAGATAGCGAAAGTGGACTTGTGCGTGGACCACTTTCATTACTTTCATATTTATATTGCCTGTCATCCGGCGCGCGTGCAATTTGCATCTAATGTCGAAAGTTTAAACTTATTTGCGTGTGCTTGACGATGATGAAGTGGCTGCATATTGTATGATATTTTTGGGGATGCAAAGCAAAGGGTCACTTTGGTGCCATTCTTTGTTCCACTCTATGACGGACACTATGGCAACACGGCAACCATATGACGCTCGTCTTTAGGACGGACACAAGCAGCGAATTTAATTTCGGCCAATTTATTGCTTAAATAACATCAGCATCAAGGGAGAGAGCGCCGAACTCAATTCATTTTCGTTTTTCACGGGTTTCCTTTCATCTCGCTTCACATGTGGCTGACCAAAATTCAAAAAGGGCAAGAAATATTCACCAAAAACGCAAAATTAATTGAAATAGAAAACAGAGCGCATATTACATATTGCAAATTGCAAAGGTGGGTACTTATCTGATAAAATGTGGTCGCTCTTATTCCCCTTCTTTGCAATAAACTCCTCGGAGGGAAGTGTATTATCTTGTTGGATGATCCATCTACTTGCTGCTGCCGTCGCTATCATCCAGCAACCAATTTCATAAGTGACCACACGTTGTGTCTATACGAATCGCAGTTTGCGTGTGCGGCCCTTGATGTTGCCTTCCCCTGGAATAATAAAACGTGTAAACACACGAAAACGAGCTGTGCGAACATGGGATGCTTTATTGAAGTGCTGGCTGCCGCCTCAAAAATACGCTGGTGGTTGAGCTAGCCCAAAAAGAGAAGAAGTATGCACTGCATCCGCATTCAGCGAGAGATAATTCAGCCGGTAATGCATTTGCACAGCGCTGCTGCTTGCACATCGTTACATCCGGTGCAAAGAGGAAATGTTCCAGCGAGCAGTTAATTTAAAAATGTTCATGGCAGACCTAAAAACAAACACATATTTTATTCAGCTATTACCAATTGAAAAATCCACCATCTTTATATATCACTTTCACTAATGATTCACAACCATAATTTAAATTCACAAATCATACGTACAACTTCTTCTTGTCAACCAACCCCTCGCTAACATTTCATTAGATCTGATAGTACGACGAGTCAATAAGTTGTACGGTTTTATTAATATGAGCGAGAGAGTTGGCAAAGCCTTGGTGAATCTCTCAAAGGAATATAAGCAATCTAAAATTTCATCGGGAGCGCCTCGCTGCTTTTCTGCATAAAAGCCTGTACACGCTGATATGAATCGCGCACACACGGTGACAGCTTCGCATCGTATTGCTGCTGTACTTTCATCGTCGTAATATTGTTGATGCGCGTGGACGCAATGAGGAATGCAGCAAGCATTTTCTGGATAAATGGTCAGGTGGTTTCCGGGCGTGATAACGCGCCGGAGCTGACCACGTACGTGCTTTATTAGTTTCAGGCATTGCGGCTGTTGCTCTTTGCTGCTTGCAATTCATATGTGCCCTTCGTGATGACTTCATATACGCGACGTACTTTCAACTTGCAACCGTTGCAATTTTAATTAAAATTTCAGCAATTTACTTTATGTACCTACTTTTATTAATAATTGTGGTTCCCACTTTAATGTCCACATTATTTTCATGGAACAGTGAAGGATTATATCTTACAATTTCTCAATTTAATTAATCATACCGTGGATTTTATTTATTAAGAGTATTTTTCGACGATAAGGATAATTTCTTAACGATCAAATTGAGAAGAAAATATTAAGAATTACTTCTGCAAATAAGAGAAAACAATTGCCAATTTCTTGATTGATCTCTTAATCATAGCTGAATCAACCCTTGATACAAAAGTGAAAATCTTTTCGTGGTTGTTTCGTGTCATTTGCAATAAATCTTGGCATCTCGAATGTGCGACCAATAAAAAATGATGGTGGTTTGAATGTATTCAATGCGGTTCGCGTATGGAAGCAGGGTTGACATTTACGTCATGTACGGTGGATAGTTTTGCTGTTTTGTGTCGTGCACACGGACAATGAATGGTGCGTTTAAGACAGACGATAAATTAACGAAGCTATTAGATTCAGTAGATTGGCACGCGCTGCATGCTGTGCTGTGCGGCGCTTGGGTATAAGATGCGTTCGGGAGTGGACGGGAAGAGCGGACAATTATACGACACTGGGGTGAAATGGATATAAAAGAGGGACACGCCAAGTATGCGGAGATGAGATAAAAATTGCGAGGGCACGGTATGTAGGGCATGCGAAATAAAAGCCACGCGAAGGACGGGCAAACAGGAAGCAGGAAACGAGAGCGATTCGATTACTTATGATGTAAGTAAAAGTCTTAATGATTCTGCTGTTTACTCGTACGAGATTAATTCGGCCGGCGAAGGTAGCGCATACGAACAAAGGCCATCTCATGCATTATTTGGGAGATAGTATTTGAATAGCAGTTTTATAACATAATGAAAATGCGTATGGACGTATAATGCATTTAGTGCTCATATTTCATTTTATATTCGCATATGAACTTAATCCTCATAAATGTAAATTCCAACTAATTCCGGAGTGGACACATCTCCTCCCGATGACAGATAGCGTGGACAATAAAGATTCAGCACTCTCCTTGCGCGTTCGCTTCACGAAACTCGCTTGCGTTGCGTTGGTAACATGTCCAAGGGTTGCGTAATACGCCTATTATATGTCACAGTTTTATGCAATGTCATTCATTGTAAGTACATGCAGTGTCCGAGTGTATTAAATTCGCTCTATTGTAAGGAGATATTCATGAAATGAGATATCATCATCTCATTGATGATGAAAGCAGAATGGACACGTGAATGTTCTAAATAGCATTGATCATATGAGCCAGCCATTTGCAAAGCATTATTAACTGATAGTTAATTAGTATTACCAATAACAAAAGTAAAAAAAAGTTTTGAGTAAAATACGGTTAGGAAAATGACTTGAAGTGAGCAGATAAAGTTTGCTCGTTAAAATTAATTAATTCCAACGAAAGCTGACAAAGCAAAGTATTGGTAATTGCAATACTTGTTTAAAACTTGCACATTTTAGCGCAAGAGACATTTTTCCCAGAAGCCATTGACATGAAAAGTTTTCGTACGTAGGTATTATGTGCATTTTATGGTGGCTGCTATGGAAATTCGGGATTTGAAGGATATAAAAAGTATGCCCAAGGCCATTGTTGTATCCAAAGGTCAACCAATTTGTGATGTTATCAATTGCGGCACATTTCCTGATCCCCTCATGCTCTCGCTTCGTTCTTTTTGCAACTTTTTCATCCCTCTTTGGCTGTTCTTGGGTTTTATGTGCCATTTCATATTTATGACAAGGCGAAACAATTATTATTTTATTACCCCTCCTCATTATTATCATAATACGCGCATAGTGAGATGCAGAATATAATATTATAACACAAAACAGACGAGCCATCACCGAATAGTGCCGTTCGGGGTGCTCCGAAACGAATTCAATGCAATCCGCGACATTCGGCAAAGTTTTTACGAGCATGCGGACGAATATATTTGATTCAACTGCACCACCACCACCACCGCCTCACCTCGGCAGTATTCATTCAGAAGCGAACGAAATTTTGTATAAGCAGTAGTTGGGTAGTTTTATGCGCTGTTTTTGCTTGGTTCACTCAACCAGCGACAACAGTCCTTGTTGCATTTGCGACTTTCAGCTGAGGGCTGCAAGTGATGGCTGTAGTTGAAAGGACACGTCCGTAACGACCGTAAAAGTTTCATTCGCCTTTTCAACACTGCTTTCGCGTTGTTATGATGACTTTTACTCACGAATAATTTCAATACTACGCGTTTTATTTTTTCATTTTCATTCGGATTAGTTGAATATTAGTTTTACTGATTCAGCGCTTTACGAATTTTTCGGTTATGGATGTGTTTTAAAAATGATGGTCATTGAACCTTTGCTTTTATTGAAGGCACTTAAAATAATAACAAAATCATGAAGTTTCTTTTTGTTTACATCATTAGATGATCAAAATATTTATTTACAAGTTATTTCAGTAATAAATGAAAAATTAAAGTCAATATTTGCTATTTGTGATTTAAAGTCGGTTAAGAGTCACTCCTAGGAAAATTGGAACAAGAAAATGTGAGAAAACGCTAGTAAAAATTGATTTATTGGATTGACAGGTACTCGGCTTAGCCTATTTCGCATGCGCATTTCAAAGATTTAATATTATAATAAATAAAACCCATATTGGGTACTTACTCAGTAAACTCCATTGTTGGTCACTCCTTGGAAACTTGCTAGAAGAAAATGAATGAAAACACTACTAAATATTGTGTAATTGGATTAGCCATTATGACTTTTACGAGACACGAAGCTGAACGGGGGTAGCCCCTATGCTATGCCTGCATTAGAGGCGACTTCTGCCTAGACTGGGCAGGGGGTACCCCCTTTCACCTTCGTGGCTCGCAAAAGTTATAATGGTAAATCGCACATCTGAAACTTTAGTGGTGTTTTCGTTCGTCTTCTTCTTCCAATCTTCCCAGGAGTGGCTCACAATGGTTTTTTACGGGGTAAGTACCCAATATGGGATTTTTCATTTTTATTTGCTAGTATTGCCGTAAATATTTGTGATTTCATCGCTGTTTCAATTAATTTTTTGGTTTTGAACATGAAACGCAAAAAATAAGAATTTGTCTTGTGTTGTGTTAACTTTATGAGTTTCACTAAAGCAAATTCCTGGATAATGATACTTTTTTTTCTTCGCATTGAACGGGACATTCTCGAAGTGAAGAAGGGCTAGAGAAAAAACGGCATAATGCGTGTTGAACTTCTCATTTATTCATCCCCGGATTGTGTACAATGGCTGAGGATGACGATGCCCGGCGGGCTGTGTGCAGAAGGAGCGCGTGCGGCAATTTGCCGTCATGCTGCCCCCGCGCACTTGGTTACTTTTGCCACGGCGTGTTTGACAATAGTAATGCGCGCTGGGAGATTTTAATTTTCCTGTCAAAACACCGCCACCGCGCTACTCATTGCTGTGTACGCCAACAAAGCGAATGAAAAAATGCGATACAATGGGCGCGCGTCCGTATAATTGTAGCACGCACAATTTTCATTCCGGCCAAAGAAAAAGTGGAGAAAGCATTCATTGAAATCTCTCCAAGAGATGAAACTAATACAGGAACTTATTTGCTCCATATAAAAACGGGGCGCACACAAAAGCGGAGATTTATTTTTTTAATTTTGCATCAGCTTTTATGATGTTTTTGTTAGTTTTTTATCTGAAAAATATTTTGCTACTGTGGCAAATGCAAACGCACAAAGTAGTTAAAAAGTAGTAAAAGTGTAGGTTGCGTTGCGTTTATGCATATTTTTATATCTTCATATACGCGTGTATTTAGTTGGAGCGATTCGCGTTTTACGGCGCGTTGCGTTGCGCTAGTGTTTTCGATTTCGGCGGCGGCGGCGGCGGCGACGGCGACGGAGGTGGAAGTGGATGTAATAGTCTGGTATTTCGTATTCATGCAGTTGTGCACGCTTTGCTGTTGTTATTCATTTTGTAATGCATATTCGTTCGCTGGCAAAGTGAGCGTTGTTTTATGCGTTCGGCGCGTTTATAGCGTCGATATTTCAGCGATATTTCAACGCCTGCCTGCCGCCACCCGGGCGGCGGCGCGCAATACGATCATCTGCACGCTGACGATGCGCGCTGCGCTCTCATCATCTCAATAAAACCAAAGAAGCGTGAATACATAAAATGCATGCACACGCATCGAGGGCGCCCCCCGAATTTCTCTAAGCAAGAGGGGTGTGTTTAGCCACCCACCCCGCAAATGGTTTTCGTTTTAACAAAGTGATGTGTAAAATTATTTAACATAACTGGAAGGCACCATCTAATTATTTCACATTCGATTTCGTATTATTTTACAATGCTTTTCATACGTTTGTCAAACGTCAAGGCAAAGATTGACGTTAATTTCGGCAAACAATGTGCACCCTTCGAGCGGGCGAAACACAAAAGGAAAAATCAGTCGGTAACATGTAAATTGGCGCGTCTGATTCTCCAATTTCAATATCAGACGAGAGGTGAAAAGTGAGAAAGTTTTCCTTGTAAGCGTGAATATTTTGCTCAGGCAACGCATGCAAAAAGAAAATGCAAAGAATACGCATTGCGGATGAATGAATGAAAAAAATGTAAGAAAGGGAGAGAGGGATGAATATAAGCAATGAGTGGTCCTAATGAGACAAGTTGAACCGCGTGGAAATGTTCGGAAATCTCTGATGGCGTGGAAGAAAAAGTGAGTCTGCGGTTCGCGCGATGGATGTGAAAACCTGTCAGGGGATTATGTTAATTCGATACTGAATTCAACTAACGAGAGCGCAGAAAAGAAAAGTTGGAATGGTATTATCATTGACACAAAGCCGAGTACGCAGTGGGAAAAAAAGTAGACAAAGTGTGCGTACAACTTGATAAAAGTTTTTAGCATCAATTTACATGGATTTATTTGCGGTAACTTTTAAACTTTATTGATTAGGACAAATATTGTGAAAGTAGTTAAGATGAGTGTCAAGTGCAGATTCAATTAGTTGTTTTCGAATGCAGACACTTGCGCCACCCAAATGAGGCGGCTCGTCATTGACACACTCTTTATAAACATCCCCTTTGTTGGGCCTCACTTTGGTGGTGTTTTCACAGACTGCAAGGTTTGTTTTGCGTAATGAATGATTTAAGGGAAATGTGGATTTTGGAATTTTGTGATCGAGTGCGATTGAACTCGAAAGAATTTAATAGGAATGTTAGTGAAGCGCAACGCAATTAATTGAATTACGAACGGGCTTAATTGTTTTGCAATTGTTTTCGTGCTAGTGTGTTACGCTTGTCTTGACATTGGCGTTAAACTGGGACTGCTGGGGGAAGGCTGCTGCGAGGGCGGCAGCGAGGCAGCGCGGCTTCCGGGGGCACCGCAACGGGTGCGCAAGATGGTCAACAGCGAAAGAGGGTCGCGCGTGCGGTGAGGTGGCGGCGTTGCATGGCGACAGGGGGCACGCGTTGGGTTTTGCGTTTCCGGCGCGCAGTATCTCTCGTCGACGAAGCGAGACAACTAAATACGCATAATATTATACGCGCCACTTTCGCTTCGATGGATAGATATTTAGGGTGCGTGCGATTATAATCATTGCAGGGGCTAAGTTTTGGGTCACACATATTTTCTAATATCTGTTGCTATAGTAACAATGAATAATCAGAGTAATCAAAGAAATTATAGGTATTTTTTTGTCAAGACAAGAACTGCTTAATCGTCAAACTGAAATTAATTTTTAAATCCACGCTGCAGTCGCAATAGCCAAATGAATTTTCTATTACATAAATTTACAACAAATGTGTGGTACGTCGTTATATCCGAATAATCAGTATTAATATGCAGTATATTGTAATAATTGTCAGCATTATACAAAGTATTCGAATGAGTCAGCATTTAGTGGGTAATGGACAATTAAATGAAGAAGAAAAGACTTTTATAGTCCCTACGTGGCGTGTGAACCTTTTTTCCTTGTCCACGTGCGTACACTCCTTGTCTAAAACGCGTTAATTCACCTCTTCACATTCAGCGAATGACGAATAGCTTAGATGTATGCAGTAGTTTTTCTTCCATCGGGCATAAAGAGCAGCATTTTATTGTCTCTCGTTCGACGCTTTGATCCGAAGTACACGTGTACGTTTGCCATCTTTTGTCCTAATAGACGCGCACGTAGCTCGCGAAAGGTCGCGTCGAAACGAATGAGTTGTAAGTGGCAAAAACAAGTGGACAAAAGGGGGGTGCCATCGTGGATAAAGTGTGGAAAAGGAACAAAAAAGGGAATGCACCAT
This sequence comes from Aleochara curtula, assembly GCA_963978815.1. Taxonomy (NCBI): domain Eukaryota; kingdom Metazoa; phylum Arthropoda; class Insecta; order Coleoptera; family Staphylinidae; genus Aleochara; species Aleochara curtula. Next base: position 7,093,898 of record OZ022221.1, on the reverse strand, counting down.
AGATACATGAACGTAAATGTGGTGAAACAAAGAGAGAAAGCGGTGAAAGGGTTGCGCACACTAACTAGAGATATTGGATTTGATGCATGCGCATTTTAAGGGTGCTTGTTGTGTCATTCATATGACCTTTTCGATTCTTTGAATTTCATTCACTTACTCAGCTTATTCATTGGCATTTTTTCATTAAACGAAATTAATAAGACGAAAATAAAAATAGCGTGTGCGAAGAAGAATAAATGAAAATTGAAAAGCGAAAATGTGTGTGCGCTAAACAAACTGAAGCGCTGCAATCTGGCGCCGTTTGTGCGGCTGTACTTCCGTCGCTGGCAGCAAGTGGGAGCGGGAGCGGGAGCGGCAGTGGCAGTGTCAACATCAAAACGCGATTTTGACTCAAATGATTCTTCTCTCATCTCAGCAAACCGCATGCTTTTGAGACGCAACCGAGCGTAATTTATTTGGCTTTTATTATTTTACTTAGGACCGCATCTTCTTGTGACTTGCTCAGCTTGTGAACTTTCTTATGGCCGTTTTAATGCATAAACTTTACTTCTTCTTCTATGCCCACATCAAATTCATTTTAGGGTACTTGCAGTCTTACAATTTCATTGTTTTCGAATCATTTTAGTAAAACAATTACAAAATTTATATATTTCATGAATCGATTAACGATTAAGACGACTTTTAAGTCGAAAATTATTTTTAAATCTTATTGTTCAATATTTTTTCAGAATTTCTGGAATTCCAAATCATTGTCCTGCTGTCCAACTAAGTACATTAAATGGTGAGTTTAGTACGTACTTTTAAAACATATTGTGCAATTTTTTCAATGTTTTTTTTACGTTGGTGGAATTTTCTTCCATTATTGTGTATTTTTTGTACACCGCTCGGCATTATTATTGAATCCGCATATTAAATCAGAAATTGGAAAGTTATATGCGCGTATGCTGCTATTCTTGAACATACTTCTTAGGTAAATGTAGCATAAAGCACTCGAGTCGCAATCGAAGCGGATTTTGCTGAATTCTCATGCGCGTTTTTCTTCATTCGTACGCAGTGAACGCACAAGCACGTGAAACGCGGCTTTCCACATGTTGCCTTCGCTTTTGTTACGCGCCACGCAACCATACGCGTAATAATAATACCTACACGCATGCCCCCCTTGTACATGTGTGTGTTTTGCGTATAAGTATAATAAGCATGCACAAGCACATAGTACACGTGCATGTATATTTGTACTCCAATATGCATTTGTGCTTCTTCAATTTGCATTCGAGCTCAACAAAGCTCCTTCGCGAACGACGTCCTTCGATAGGGCTTCGAATAAGGGCGCTGAGCGTGTTATGCGCATATTATTTCGAGTTTAGAATTTACGAGCATAATGCTGAAATTGTGTGTTTTATGGTTACTTGAACAAATCAATCAATTTGCTTGAATACACGTGGCATTTCTGAGATGGGAACGTTTAATTAGTAATTTTTGGTAATTGTTAGATAAAGTCGGAAACCACATGTGAGTTTATTAGTAAATATTATCCGACTTTGCACTTATTGTTGCTAAGCCTTTTTGGCGGTTCATTAGAGAAAGATTGAAAGGCATCAAACATCCTTCGGATAAGTAGGGGAACGGACAATAAAGCTCAGCAAAGAAGAATTATTTATTTATGGCAATTTGTACGTATTAAAATATACTTATCATGTACTGACCAGCAAACAAGCACGTACATTGACGGACGTAATCCTTTTTCACGAACTGGACGCGCACGGTTCGGTCGGTTCGTTCAGTGCGCATTATCCTGATGGAGAGTTATGCGCTTTTTCATTCATCATTCATTCATTCAACGGCGGGATCGGAAACGTTGCAATGCGGGAATAAGGTTATCAGCGTTATCCTTCAATATGTGTATAAAAATATACACAATTTCATTCTCTTTGAAAAATTTTAAAAAGTTTATTACGGTTGAGGCGAGTGTGAAAGTAAAGTTGGCGAAAAGTCGTGGCTGAAATTGAATTGATTTGTAAAGAATAATTCGGGTATTGTTTGGTGTTTTGTAAGGGTGGTTTGATTAAAAATAATCGGAAAAAAGTACAAGGATAAATACAAGGCACTAAGTACGTGGATTTTGCTTCGTGATCGTAGGTTGTGTAGGCTATAATTTTGCGCTGCTGGACTGGACGTTGTCCAAGCGGTATTTTGATCCACGCGGCAGTTTGGGGAGATTTCCCCTCGCTGCGTGGAATTTGAGCGTGCTGGTGACGTCCGAGGACGCGGACGACGCTGACGCTGATGATTATGATGATGGCCCACCGTCAATTAGTCGAGGTATTAGGGTGTATTAGGGGCATTGGGTGACCTTACCTTGGAATTATAGGGCTTTGTTGCGTCCTTTGATCACTGATTTTCTACATTTTTCGCATTTTTCCTGCAATACGTAATAAGTATAATACGTCAATATCTTATCCCTAAAACTAGGAAGGATAATTTTATTGTAGCAATGAATTAAAGTGAATAGTTATACATTTTTGAATTTTGTGAAATTAATTGAAAACTTCGGATCGTATTATCCTAATTGATTGAAATTCTACTTTAGTGATATAGTAATATGTTATTCAACTATCTCTCTATTCATCATTTAGGTACATAGTATACACGCATCAATCGTTGTCATATGAATACCTAAGGACTGCCTAAGTACGATATTGATGCGTTGCGTATTTATCACGAGTACTTAGGCACAAAGATAAGAAGCATACACATGTACGTTCGCTTACACATATGAGTTTTCATTAATATCGACGGCGGTTACGCCACGCAGGCTGGCAGCCTAGGAGGCAAAGCATGAAGTAATTAAATCTTCTCTAATTTAATTAAATCGCGCTCGGTTTGGCCGGCTTTCGCTTTGCCATTCAGCTCTGCTCACTCGCGGATGGAAATTAATTCGATTCAATTAGGAGAACGCCGACTGTGCGCATTGTGCAAACATTCCAGGCATTCCTTGCCGGGTGCGCTCAAGAAGTCGGTCTTTTGAGGTTCGCGATTGCATTGATTGAAATCCAAAGTCGCCGCGTTGCGTTGCATTCTTAACTCTACGAATTCATTCTTAATTTTATTCTTATTCAAAAAATAGAACAAGTAATAGATGTGTGAGTTTCGGAGGATTGAAAGAGAGAATAGACAAAAATAAGAAAAAAGATTGAACCATCTTAGTGGTAGTACCGAAACGACAGAGACGTTAAAGAAGAAAAGTCGTTGTAATGATGGTGATGGCTCTGTAAATGGAGTTGTCTGCATTGCAATGCATGGGATTTGAGATGCAAAGTGAAGAAACAGGCTCACTCGCTCGCGGTATTGTACGATGAAAAAGTGAAAAAACGAAAGCTTAAGATGCTGAAAAAACGCGAGCAACTTACAGCAAGATGTGCGTAGATATATCACGACCGTGTTCGCATTAAGGGTGTTGAATGTGTTTTCTTAGCGTTTCTTCAAATTGATTCTTACAGAAGTTAACATCACGTATTTTAAGATGTTTAATTTTGAGTAAATTTTGAAGTAAATATTTAGTTAACAAAACCAGGAGCTAATAATTATTTACTTGTTGCAGATTCCACACCTTCTTTGACTTGGCAGCAACTGGGAATTTATACGGTAAGTCCCTTTAAATGGGTTTTAATTATTTTTTTGGCTATTTTATGATATGAATCGCAATCTCTCGTATATCATCAACTAAATACGAACACGCCGCGAAAGTGCTTGGTTAGTTAGCTATGAAATACGATATCTCATCAGAACAAACACAATTGCCATCGGTATTGCCCCTTTTCGTTCGCACAAAATATGATTTAAGTTATTTTGCACGCGTTGCGCTCCCCCTAAGCATCGAAGCATCTCGAACGACGCAGGCACGTCGGAGATGTTGATGGGTTATAGTTATTATAATATCGCGGCCAGCAACACGCACGCAACCAAAACACGACAAACAATCTAATAACTAATAAAGGCGCTGATGAAGCAGAAACGTCACTTTAATAACGCCCTTCACGTCGTTGTGTCACAGCCGTCGCTGCCTGCCGCCTCCTTTCATAACCATTACGCCGAACGCAACGCACGCTAATACGTAATCTCCAAAGGCTTCACTTCCCGGATATATAAATGTAGTACGTACTACTACCACTCATTGAGTGGGAAATTACCATTTGTATTAAGATGCGCATGTTACCCTTTGTAATAATATTATGCTACTAATAAAACAGACCGGCTGAGTAAGTAGCGCACGTGTCAAGCGTACATAGATGTTGTTTAATGAATAATACTTGAACATCGCGTAAATGGAGAATTCAAGGGTTTTTTCGAGGGTTGAAGAAATTTTTGAGAATCACTTCTTATCGGTTTGTATCCTCACTGAGGTTAGGTTGGTTCGCATCTCATTTTAGCAACCCCAATGTGTAATACGCTCGTTTAGCTAAGGATTTCAGTGTGCACTCTTCGATTACACGCATTCGTTTTATTGTTTTTTATTCCCTCTTCTTCCTGGTCGGTTGAAGAAGAATGTGCACATTTGCGTCTCCTCTCTTTACACTTCACAGCTCTTACGTGTTGCTTCCGGCACTGCGTCTCCTTCGCATCGCCACATCGTCCGCCACCCACCCCCAAAACGAGCGGGCGGCTGGTGGCGTCGTCTTCATCTTTTTCTTCGTCAGCTGCCGTTCGACTGTTTGCGCATTTCCGTGTGTTCCGGCTGCCTTACAATATCCGTTTCGGGCGCGAGGCGAAGAGAAACAAGAGGGTTGTGTGTTCTCATATCCTTTTGTGCCATACGATTTTACTTACTTACTTACTTACTTACTTGTTCGCCTTGTTTATAAATATATTATTTCGCGCTCCCACATCGGCTCACATTTGAATAACAAAAGCGCGCAACGTTGTAAAAGCATACATTCGTAATTTGACGCAACCAACATAAAAGCGCACAAAAGCACGGATTGCATAGAGCGAAACGCATTAAAACGTTATACGAGATTGAATTCGGCGCGAGCGATAATAAATTGCAATAATAGGCGCGCGTTGAGGGCGGATAGTGCAAGATGGAAAACGCTGTAAAGTTAACCCCTTTTATTTTAATAAGCGCCAAGCACTATAAATATTGGGGAGGTTTATTCAAGTGTTTGAAGAAAGGGTTGAAACAAAAAGCACAGCTGGAAATGAACGAAAATCTGAAAGGAATTGTGAATAGAAAATTTAAACATAGGAAAACATAGGAAAATATTTAAAAAGAGCTTTAGTTGAAGTAGAACATGTAATTTACCTAATGAGGGATGTAATTTAAAATTCATCTCGATTGCGATGAGAAAATAACATCTTGATAATTCAGTATTTGCATTGATTGCGAGGAATTAGTTTTTATTTCATTTTTAAGGGATGATTACCGTTATTATCTGATCAAACGTCTGTCAAAATTTATAATGCAACGATTTAGTTTGCTTATAAAACAATGAGTTAAATCTTCAAATTGACTTGCAATAAACTTCGCAGAAGTTATTAAAGTATAAGAGTTTAAAAATGTCTCAATTTAAGCAATTTTCTGTAAGTATTTTGACATAGAAATCGCGTAATTTAATTTGGTTGAATTTTTTTCAATTGTTTAGAAAAATGATCCTGATATTCGGTCATCATACATGCGTGAAAAAGCATTTCATGAAAGAATATTGACAACTTCACATTTGACGAAGAAATGGGCAATTATTCTATGGCTTCTTAATATATGCATCATGTATTTCTTGCTTTTCGCCGAAGGGGTGGCTATGCTCCTTGAATTTTACGTAAAAATGCCATTTTATCTCGAAGAACCCGTCGAGTTTTTCGGTACATTCTACTACTTTTCAACGCATATCAGTGGTATTATAAAGTTTTGGGGTATTCGCTACAAGTGGGGAAAATTACTAGAACTTGAGAAAATTATGGCCAAGCCATCATTTCATAAGCAGTCTGTGCTTTCCGATCAAGCAATGTTAGAGTTTCATCGTACGCAAGATTTGATGGGTAATTTAATACGTGGAGCGTGTCTCTTTTGCGTTGCATCCTATGCGTCAACGCCGATCTTTGAACCGGAAATGATCGGCGATACGTTGCCCATTTCAGGCACTTTTTTAATTGAGAAGAACCACTGGTATGTGGCATACGTCCTGCAGATTGGCAGCATTTTTTATGGCGCTTTAACAAATGCCACAGCGGACGCAATGAGTATTTGCCTTATGCGCACCGCTGCGCAGCGAATTGATATATTTAAATTGGAATTGGCGCAATTAAAGAAAGCTGACGAAGAAGCAACCATAAAATGGGTGAAGCATAAAGTGTATGTTCATCATGAAATACTCAAGTATATTTCAATTTATTTCGATTGTGTGGGGTTAAATAATCATTGAAATGTTTTAAAGGGCGGTTGAAACAATTGAAGACACTTTGCATATTGCTGCGTTATCACAATTTATCAATAGTGTCGTTGTCATTTCGTGCACTGGTTTGCAAATGATGACTGTGCCAATATTCAGTGGTTTCTTCTTTTCTCTCGTCACTTATCTGGTGGCAATGATGACTCAATTGGTTGTGTATAATTGGTATGGGAATGAAGTGTATGTGAAAAGTACGGAAATTGGTACTGCGATTTACATGTCTGAATGGTACGAATGCAGTCCGCAAGTACGAAAATATTTGATTACAATCATGGAACGCGCTAAACGTCCATCACAATTCACTTTAGGCAAGTTTATTGTTTTGTATATCCCGACTCTTGGAAGAGTTTTGCAATCGTCCTATTCGTATTTATTGGCACTTAAGCAAACTATGATTAGAAATACATAGAAAAGTTGTTTTTTTCTCGAATATTCCTCGATTATATGAAGCATTTAAACCTAGCCCTTTGTGAGCCTCCGATTTTCAATGCTCCCCAAAGTTGAAATGTGCGTGTTGGCCTCGTTCAGTGAACGAGGCCACGGGGCTCTCGTTAGGGGCGGCAAATCGTACGTGCACTGCTGCACTACATACGAACGAACGAACGAAGATGTTCGTGTCGTTTTCGTAACGCGAAAGATGTCCGGCGGTAAAAGAAGGACGAAGCGTGTCCTTAAAGAAACGATAAAGATAGGCAAATGTTGCCAGCGGTAACAACGAAATCCGGGGCAGGACCCTCGAAAATATGGTCAACAACATACGCACGTAATAACGCGCTTTTATAGCAATGCTAATGCGATGCTTGAGGGGACTTTGGTCCTGGCACAAGGAGAAATCTTGAAACATATTGTCGAATATTTCTGAAGGAATGTGTCACTCGGTATTTTATTCCTGAATGGGGGGCGTATAACATGTGCGCAGTTTGTGAATTCTCAATTTGGTAAATCCGGGGTAGTTTTCGTCCGTATTGCGTATTTATCAAATATAATTGCCGATTATTTACCATAACAACGCTTGAATGTAAATTTTATTGCGGCTTTATTAAATTTATACGCGTGTTTTTCGTTTTCGTAATCAGCTAAAACAATTTATGATTAGACACTTATATTTTAGGCTTTTTTAGTTTTTTAGTAGCTTTAGAGAATAAATGATCCCGGAATTTCTTTCATGAGTTATTTCCGTACGATTTGTAATTGAAACATAGTTGTTTAAGAAAGTAGAAGATGAAACAACTCACTTCGCTTAGTTTACGTTGAACAATTCGTTTCATTTCCTAGCGAATCGTAGCTAAAGTTTATTTCACATTCGCTTTTTTATTTGCGCCCTGTCATTCTTCATGGGTAGCATTGTTTCGTGTGTTGTTGTACTTAGAAGCAAGTTTTTCGTCTCCATTCTTCGTGCAAATGTGCTTAACTCAATTTCATTGACACAAACGTCCGCTTTATTTGCCACGTTGGATAAAAGGACGCAAGTCTATTTATTTCAAGGACTCGCAATGTGGCAGTAACAAGAAATATCTCAAAGAAATTGTCATTTATCTATTTATTTGGCTCTAATTAAAATTAGTTATTTTTCCTACATAACGATTAATTATTGAAATTTTACAATATTTTAGTCTTGTTCGTTAATGAATTCGGGAGTATTTAATTAATATTTAAATTTTCTTTTCTTCATGACTGAAATTACATTAAACACCTTGTAGAGTGAGGATACACGTAGAGGATAACGAACATATGTGCAAATGTATGTGTTTGGTCAATCAGGCATTGTCTCCAGGACTATTGTCCTTTTAATCACGCCCGTTCGGCGGGAAGCGAGTGAACGCGTACGCGTCCCGTCTGTGGAATACGCCAGCCAAATAGTACCTACGCCGCTCTCGACGCATAGGCAAACAAATTTTGTTCGATTTTCCTGCACGACTAACGAATATACATGCGCGAATGATTTTTTCGTCGACGTTTTGTCGCTTGTTCATTTCTACTTTGATTTTTTATTTATTCAATATTTTTTCGTTATTTTCTGTCTGCATTTCGAATCCACAGTTGACGTAGCGTACGTAAAATAATAAAATTCCAATTAGTCGTGGCGTCGAATTAATGATTAATTAAATTTTTATTTGATTCGATTGCCATTCTCATATTGTTCAAAATTAAAAAGCAAACTAAACAAATAAGATAGTAATCAGCATTTAACGATAAATCCCTTTAATTTGTCGAAAGAGTGATTTATCATTAATGAAATTACATTTTTATCGTTTTACATGTCCAGATTACGTATCACTTGCATGCATCAATACACAAACATGCGTACAGACAACGTATTTTTGTTCTCTTCTTTCACGTGTGCTTGATAATATGAATGTGCATGAGCATCATTGTCATTACAATTAAAAGCCATTGGCCAACAGGCAAGCGCGGTCCAATTTGCAATAACAGCGTTATCGGATGCGTTGCATCGCATGCCGCCGTCCACCCCTTCTTCTCGACGATCTCTCCCTTTGGAATACTTTCCAAATAGTGTTTTATTATATGGCCTGATAACAAACACCGCACATCCCTTTGTGTAAATATTCGCTTCTATCTGCGAACAAATTCACTAATTTTCTGGATTTGCTACCTTGCTTCCAGCTTCAAGGATTATTATTCGAACTTATTTTAATTTATAATATTTATTTAATGAGCAGATTGGGAATGTGTTTTGTTTTAATACAAATTACTATAATTAATCGGGCTGTCAATAGCAATAACAACTTAAAAGCTATTAATCATAAAGAGAATGAACATTTATTTGTTAATCGCGTCGTTTTTGAAACATGCTCAACTCATAATTGAAGTTGTTGTGTGATTATAGTTTGTGCTGACTAATTGCGCGTTGCTAACATCATTATTTCACGATCGGCCATTCTTCTTCTTCTTCTTCGCTCCGAGTACCGAATTCATCAATGAGTGGCCGCCACCTTCTCTCGCGTCCGTCATTAACGGTAAATGCGGAAAACGCTCTCTCGATTATCGCACGTCCACTCCCGTCCAACGTTTGCACAGGCGGCGGTCGTCCACTCGAACAAATGGAGTTTCGGCCGGCTGCCGCCCCTCGAGGCCGCCCCGCGGACAACGTTTTTCGGGCACGCACACACGCGCTGAACAATCATCGTTAGCAGCAGCATTATTATTGTCCGCTGTTGATTGCGCGCGCCCTTGCTGCACTTGAATGACCGCCAACGCTATTAACTTTGCAAAAGTTTATATCCAAGGTTTTACTGGTTGTCTAGCAACAATAATGATTTCGCATATTAATACTAAGTCCATCCGCAATCAAAGCAACAACGAAAAAAAGACAAAAGCAATCGAAAAACGGAGAATCCGCGCTTTTCTCGACAGTAATCCCGAAAAAGCTCGCTCACTCACTCCATGACAATAGCAATCAGAACGTGGCGCGTTCCGCTGATGGATATGATGCTCTCGTCGTCATCGCGGTGAATGTCGAAGAGATTAGAGAAGTACCGGAAAAAAAGAAGCGCGCACGCCGCTGAGAAGACGACAGACAGACGTAGACATCTCGTCCTGCAAAGTGATACAAGACAATGGATGATAGCGAGGCGAGGGCCGACTGAAAATGACGAGACGCGTGTGCGGCTGCTGGCTGGCTGTTGAGGGAGAGTTGGAAGTTATGATTTCTTATTACGGGAAGACGTGCGTGACGTGCGTATGCTTTCAATCTGTTCCGGCGTGTCGCGCGCCAAGAACAATGACGTCAACGACAAGAATGTCGGGATGGCCGAGGCGGGTCGTCCGGGGAACACTTAACGTAAACGTACGTAAAACTATATTGAAGGGGAGTGCGCATTCATTTTTCATTAATATAACCACCAAAAACTTACTGCACGGCCAAAGTTGTCTCTTATATTAATTGTGGTTGCTTTTATTACTGTCCCTTTTGTCCGCTTTGTCTCATTTGATTCTCTTATGAATTCGTACATTCCAAGTGTTTAGAAAACTTTCAGGACAAATTGCACTTTTATTGACTCTTCCAGCCATTAGCATCGCAGAAAAATACTTAACGAATACTTAACGAATTTTTATCTAACCACGAATACGACGGACGATATTTACATAATCGCATGCAAATATAAAACAAACGCATTTAATTATACGTACGTACTATGGTGGTTTGCGTTTACTATTCGTGGCTGTGTTTGATAAAATACACAAGCGTGCGTTCAAGCGTAATCGGTATAATTGCCAGTAATAATACGAGGCATATAACAGCGATATTTAAGAAAATCCCGAATTATTGTTAAAGTTTTGCAGAGTTTTATATACGACTTAATCTCGAGCGTGCTGGTTGGCAAACACATTTTCTTGGGCCTGGTGCCAGGGGAGGACAGGCATGAGGGAATGGGGGGCGGTTTGAAATATTCGCGGTTTGTAAATGCGATTAGTGTATATTTCAAAGTTGAGCTGCGACCCTTCGCTTTTCTTTGCGCACTCTCCTTCCGGTTCTAGCGTAGTTATTTTTATGCGCGTAACCACCCTACCGTACGTACCGACCGGAAGAGCAGCGTGTCCGACTAATTGGAGCTTATTATTTTCGGTTTTCGCACGCGAAGGAAAAACCCACGTCGCGCTTAATTGCCGAGCGATAAAATTTTATTGTTTCGCGCTCGGCGCGTAATGATCATAAACACTCGGGCGCAAAGTAGCGCCAAAACCGGAAAGGAAAAGAGCCCGCCCTTGTATTAGCACATATATCAAAACGCATTTGTTTTACGGCCGAATATTGAAAAGACAATGCGCGTATAATTATCAATTATTACTTGTTATTCATTGCTGCTTCATTTGGAAATTACGTTCGGTCTTGCGTTCGGTCTTGCGTTCGATAATTGCACATTTCTTGGGGATTTTAACTGCTTCTTTGTCGTACATTCACAGCGGGAATAACGTGTTGGAAAATACCCATTCTAAATATAATTTTGAATGATTTATGAAAAATTTTAGGCGCTTTTACGATTTGAAACAAACGTATACGTACATTTGACATTTTGATAACGCCATGTGCACGATCAATAATCGAATAAGAGGGTTGTTTTATATCACATCATTTTCGCGATCGACTCATATGCATGCGCACGTAATCGCTGGCTCAGATTAAGCACTCTGAATGTGTTACATTTATGCATTTCTTATGCGTATAAAAGCGAAGACATCTTGCAAGGAGCACGTTTGTTTGCTGGCATAAATTCGCGAAATGTCAGAGCTGCGAAGCGTTTGTCTTGTATCCAATGCCCTTTTTGGCGTTTTATTGTGCATATTTTTTACTAGCCGCACATAAAAAGTGACGCGTATGAGCGGCATAAACCGCCAACACAATAGGCGCATATTAAACGGAAACGCAAGCGTTTTTCAAAACGCGCACAATCTTTTACGGAATGATCAAACAGTTGGAGTATAAAAACGCATTTTTATTCGAATAAATATCTTTCTACACATTTTACTATTATGTACATAGTATAAACGCAAAAATTTACGCGTTACGGTTTCATATTTTTAATAATCCAGTCCCTGTATGGAAGGACCTTGGTGTAGACAGCTGGAATACCGGGTACTCCACAGGATTTCGTACCGTACGAGACAATTCCGGCCACGTACCAACGTGGGTCATTGCCATCGGGTGCAATGCACATTAGGGGACCACCGGAATCCCCGGAGCAAGTATCCTGACGCCCACCACCCGCGCATATTTGAGTATCTTCAATTTTCACGGTGCGATTTTTGGAGCATGTTTCACGATCCACAATGGGCACTTTAGCCTTGCGCTTGATGTTGCTTGCATTCATGTGTTTTGTTTTTCCCCAGCCAGCAACATCCATTGATTTCGTATCGTAGATTTTCTCATTTGGTAAACAAATCGGTATCACGAAATCTGTAAAGAAAAGCCTTGAGAGTTATGTAAGATTGTGATGTGCATCACATACCATTGTAATTCACAGGACGTTTGAGACGAATTAATGCGATATCGTGTAATTTACTGCCTTCTATTTTCAAATAATCTGGATACTTGGTAATTTCTTCAATGGGTATTGACTGTGGTGGGTCGGCACATTCATCGTATCCATTTAAATTCGAACAGTCCCTTTCTGTATTGACATCGTATTCGCCCAAAGTCACTTCCACTCTGCGAGATTAGATTGGTTAATTAAATGTGAGTAACAGCGCCAAATTATGCACTTACGGTGGCCCGAATCGTCCGGCGGTACAATGCGCAGCCGTCAAAACATAGCGCTTACTGATAAGAGTTCCGCCACAACCATAACCTTCGCCAAGTGCTGAAACAGTACAAGTAGTTAGACGTAATTTAAGTAAGATGGCTTAGAATTAAAAGAACTTACGCGTTTTGTATTTTAATAGTGCCATCCAAGGGAATTCATCGAGATAAGCGAGCACACCGTGGATTATTTTATCCGAGGCGGTTTGCACGCCACAATTTTTGGGTAATGGATCTTCCACCTCATCTGCAGGACTCAGTGAACGATCATCAGCCACAGAACGTCGTGATATTTTCGGGCTTTTCACGGGATAGTAGCAATTCCCAACAGTTTTATTCGACGATTGGCAGCAGAGACTGTCTTCATCTGCCACTTCTGAGCATTGTATATACGAACGCTGTATGAAAACGACATCATGACGAGTTAAGACATTGCCAAGGCGCTGATCAAGGCTGGGACAGTCGAATTGGTGAGTACACACACCTTCTTTTCCATCCGGTGTAATGCATGGTACACGATCGTCAGTTGCACATTCTGCAATCGTTTTTTCGGTACTTAACTTTTGATTCATTCGATGGCGTATTATATTAGCATACTTACCAAGTTGCTGAACTGTCAGAAGCGCGCACAACACATAAATGCGCAACATTTCTCCGGAGAGCTTGAGCAGTACAAAACCGGCTTTGGCTGACCGTTAGTTAATCGACTGCTAATCTATGGATGCTGGCTAGAAATGGGGAAGCGGCAATGTTGTTGTTGTTGTTTGCCTTGAAATCGTATATATAATTGCGCAGTGCAGTATTCGTTCGGTTGCTTTTTGGTCAAGTTTATTATATTCAAACAAAACAACTTTACACGCATCGTACAACTCACGTCCAAGTAATAACAACAACTTTGATGCGAAAATAGATGGATAGTGTGCATGTTTGGCACACTAATTAATAGCCAGTGTGTTTATGTTTCATTAGATTAATTACGACTGCTGATAGAGGCATACAGAGACGTATTTATTCATGATATGTGATTTCCTAGTTGAAATTGGAATTGGTAATACCATACTGAACAGTTGCAAATTTATGGTGATACGCTAAACGAGAAATTAATCAATAACGAAAATGATTAAAACCGATTTTACATTTACGTTAGTTTGCAAATTACAATTACAATGTGAGACAATGGGAGATGATAAAGTGGGCAGCTTAGACGAATTTGCGTTGCGCTGGCATTTGTGGTCCGTCTCCCTTGTCGCCTTTTTGCTCCCTAAAGTTTCCGTTGGGCGCTGATTGCGGTTTTTTCATCATGGTTGCACCCGCACATCGAATGCCCTCGAGAAGGTCGGAGATGGCTGGACCTTTCATCATATGCTGCTGCGTGTCTCCGGGTTCGCGCAATTTATCGAAAATGGCATATTTCTTCTCATCATGCGTACGCAATGTGCCATTGACCTTCATCGAGAAGTAGATGTGTTCAAGAAGGCCATTGTTGCGTACTAGGAAATCGCGCTGTGATAGACGTTGAAGACGCTCTTTTTCCTCAGACTCAACAATCATCTGAGGCTCGAAAGAGTTGAGCCCAACACCGGTGGTGAATGGTCGTATTCGAATCATTTTGGAACTCTCCGAGACGCTGTTCGACATGGATGAAATCCTCGGGGAGTCCGAGCGGAGTTGTCGCACTGGCGGTCGTAGACTGACCATACGTTTTTCTGCTTCTAACTTAGCCTTGTGCAGCATCTCCTCTCGCATGAGATTCTGCGCTGTGATGCGTGCTTTGGTCGCTTGTGTTGTCGCATAAATGCTGCTAACACCTTGATGATAGAACTTGTCGTAGGTGTGGTCATTAGTCGGGAAGACCAGACGGAAATCACCACGGTTGATCATTTCATGCTTGTAGTATTCAGAGAAGTTGGGTGGTGCATTGCTATTGGCGCCCAATATATCTTTGCTTGTCGTAATACCTTGTAGACGTTCTCGGATTTTCTTACGATCCTCACGAATGATTTTCTTTTTGTCGCAGCGCTCCAAGTTCATCATGGCAAACATGTCAGTCAGCAGAGACTCCTTCACCTCACAGTCGAGCTCAGTGTCGGTGTGGAAACTGGGCGAGTGGTTCACCTCCAATAATTGGGGATTCATCTTGCGATCGAGGAGAATATCAACACCCAGCAGCTCGCAGCATGCTGGTATCACGTCATGGTTTGGGAAGCACGCGATGTAGCTATGTTTAAGAATTGGGAAGGCACTAATTACCGTCTTGATGATCACATCGTCGATGGACTTCCAAAGCTTTTCAACGTCATACCCCAGATTACGAAGGTAAGCATTCAACCAGCTGAGTTTACGTTTACTGCCCGCCTCCGTGTCTTGATTGTACGTGCGACTATGCTTGTTGACCGCGTAATTGGTGAGATGCATGAAGACGTTGGAGACATTAATGCTTGTTGGCTCCTTGTATCGTGACGTTGCGAAACGTGCAAGGCCCTCTTTATACACATAAATGCGCATTGGGTCACATGAGGTAATGAGGGAATACACTCGAAGATCGAATTTGTAGCCGTCGATAAGAAATGGACGTGCAATGTATACTTGGCAGATACTACGTTCACTAGGATTGAGATCTTTAAGTGATTTCGTCACTATAATGCCCTTGCCCTGACTGCCCGCGTCCGGTTTGATGATATAGGTCTTGGTCTTGCGACTGCGACTGTAAGATAGAGCATCCCCCAAGTCCGCAGGCAAGCACCATGTTTTCGGAAAGAAATTGTAGTCTTTCGGGAACAGACGTTGCATGCGGTTCAAGTTTCGCGCGAGCAAATCTTTACGGCAGATCTCTAGCATGCCCGGGAAGTGGTTGATTTTCTGATAGCGCTTCATATCCTTACAGCGCTCCACTGAGATGGACCAATCGGTCCAGTACAAGTTCCAATTATCATGCTCACCGCAATCTTTGTAGCCAAATTGCGAGGTCACTTTACGAATCACGTCATATCGACAATTTACCAGATTGACTGTGATCGGTCGTCTTTTTTTCTTGCGGTTAAACACTTCATCGTTTGTTTCCTCGTGGCGTCTTACAATCAATCGACTGATTTGCATCTCTTCGGGGGGTTCTACTTGCGTTTCATTCGTATGGCGGTCCTCGGAAGTGGACGTGGTCGATGTGGCTGATGATGATTGACTTTCCGTTTTCTCGTTCGACATTACGCTCAATGCTGTTCTTTTTTTATCAGTAGTTTTTCATGAGATTGTTCCTTTGGGTGATAATGAATTTAGTAAAATATTGCAGGTTGTTTGTGAGATATATAACCAATCGTTTGAAAATTTGTCATAAATATAGAACAACCACAATAGTATTGAGGGATTGGTCTGTGGTGATAAAAATTTTGACGCGCAGATGTCAACCCCTGTCATCACAAACGGCATTACCTGTATGGGGAGTCAATCGTGGGATCAATTTAGTATAGTGGTAGTATCAACATCGCGTTCGTCGACTTTATCAATACGATATTGCGTGTTTGATTATCGTCTTGAACCCGAATTAAATTTGTAACATTCCAATGCGTTGCGATAATTTTTGAATAATGGCGTGTGCGCTTACTACAAAATGAAACATAAATGAGCAATTTTGAAGTCAACTGGTTACAATATACGAAAAAAGTTGTTAGCGTTCCAATAATGTCAAGTGACACATATGGTCATAGTTGAATGAAAACTTGGCAGATCATTTTTTTAAATGAGTTTTAGGTTGAAGGATGTTATAATATTTGCCTTAATTACATGAATTATGAGTAATTAATTACCATGGAAATATGTCGTAGGTAATAACAACAGGTTTTCGAGATTGAAACAACGTAATTTGTTGTTTAAAAATAACACCGGAAGCGATTATGAATAATTAGATATTTTATTGATCAACTTCTTATATAAACTCGTCTTTTATTTTTAAAAATACTTTCACTTTAAAAGTATTAGTATTGAAAAATGACAAAAACAATAGGTATAAAAATAAGCATACAACACAAAACATAAACTCACATCAACAAATAACTAATACTTTTGAACTAATACTTAGGAGGTTAATAGTTTTCTAATCTATAAACTTTAATAAACTGTTTCAGATATCCACGCGTTGTAATGGGGCACCCATGTGTAAATGGCGGGTGCATCCTGTAAACCGCAATGGCGTGAACCAAATGAAACGAGACCAGCGAGCTGCCATGATTGCGATTTGGGCTCGAAATACATCAAAGGACCACCGGAATCACCCTTACAGGTGTCACGATTCTTCTTACCGCCAGCGCATATTTGACCTGGACCAATTGGCCATGGCACTTTTAAACGTGAGGTGCACTCTCGTCTTGGTACCAATGGCACCGACACTTTCAACTTGATCGGCGACGGTGCACCTGGTCAGAGAGAAACGGTAAGATGAATGCTGAATGTTGATTAGATGTTAGCTTACCGTTTTCTGTATTGCCCCAACCTGTAGCCAGCAGTTTAGTGCCCTTTGGCAATGAGGCGATGTCCATAAGACAAATCGGCGCTACGAAATCATTGAATTCGACATCACGCTCGAGGCGTAATAGCGCAATGTCATGGTAGAATGAACGGCGCGTTGGATGCAGCCATTCCGGATGTATCGTGATGTTCTCAATGCGGAGCTCAAGCGGGGGCGGCGCGCAATCGACATAATCCTCATCGTAGTAAGTACAATCAGTTTTATTTCGCACATCATACTCGCCGAGAACGACAAATTCCCTATTAGCGAGTCATAAATTAGAAGATAACTCTGCACGCGCGCATGCAATGGCGATAATAATACTTACGGCTGTTTCAACGTGACACAATGGGCGGCAGTGAGCACATATCGTTTGTTTATTAATGCGCCACCGCACGCCGGCTCGTAATCGACCTGCCCGCCGCGGCGTATCTTGTATTTAATCATTGCCGTCCACGGGAACTCATCGATTTCCGTCGTTTCGCCGCCGAACAATCTGTTCTCCACATCGCGACCGCATTCATTCACCGACGGAAAATTGCTTATCGTGTTGCTATTTATTTCCTTGTCAGCGGGACTTTTTTGCGTCACGACAGGATCCACCGGCTCGGTGGGCTGATCCATATTATCTCTAGATAACAGCATCGATGCACTGACGCCACTACCTCTTTCAATAGTGGTCGTGTCCGTT
Source organism: Aleochara curtula (assembly GCA_963978815.1). Lineage (NCBI taxonomy): Eukaryota > Metazoa > Arthropoda > Insecta > Coleoptera > Staphylinidae > Aleochara > Aleochara curtula. The sequence continues at coordinate 7,076,007 of OZ022221.1, read as the reverse complement.
GTCCCGGTGATATCATTCGTCTTGGTCTCGTTGTCCACGAAAGGACACCAAACTTTTTCGACGAGTTTCTCAAATCCGCAACTTTCGCGCCGTATCATTGCAATGCGTTCGGGTGTTACCGGTCGTTGCATTAGCAAGTTGTAGTAAATCGGACAATCCGTGAGTGGAACGCATTCAATGCGTTGCACGGCGAGTTTCGCTTGACCACCATGTACGATTAGCACCACGACCACAAGTGCTAATACGTTTTGCGCCGAGGAAGCACCACGTTTTTTGAGCGCGCGCGCGACCATTGTGTCTCGCGATCAGTCACAATCTGGAAGTTGATTCCGTGATATTGCACATTATAAGTGAAACGTCCGGTCCGATCCACACATGAATACGCAAGTGATCCCGCGCGCGCGCGACTTTAATTATGGTGTTTGTGCTTTTGCGTGTGCGGCGGATGGATTGCTCGCCTCAATGTACGTAGCTTGCGGATTTAATATGCTAATGATATGGGTCAGATGGGAAGCACTTGCGGGAAATCACACTAAATGAAGATCTGTTTGTTTGGGTGTGTGTGTGGGTACAACGCATTGCGTCAAAAAAGTCGCAAAATGAGTCACAGACTTGCACAGTTTTTATTCAACAGCTTAAGTATTCTGAGCGCACATTAGGGAAAGTTGACAATACTAATGACAAGATTATTAGGCGGCGACGACTCTTTCGATCCAGCCTAGGTACACGCTGACTTTCGTATATACGCCAGGCCATCCTTTCATGCCGCACACGGTGCCGAAGCTGACGATGCCCTCCAAGTACCATTGGGACGTGCTGCCGGGCAGCCGTGTCATGAGCGGACCACCGGAATCACCCGTGCACGAGTCACGGCCCAGCTCACCTCCGGCGCAAATCTGCGTGTCGCGAATATTTGCTCCGGCACGCCGGAACATGTTGCGGCAATAGCGGCGTGTCGTTAAGGGCACCTCGACTTTAAGCTTTACTGCGCTCGCACTCTTCGATTCGGTGCGGCCCCAGCCCGCGACAAATAGGCGGTCGCCCGCTGAACTTTCATCGTAAATGGTCGGCAGGCATATTGGACGAATGAAATCTAAAAAGTGGAAACGATTAACGCTAATCACTTGCGCTAGCTGTTTTTCATTCGACCTGTGTAGGAAATTTCCCGATCGAGTTTGATGAGCGCAATGTCGTGCGGTTTCTCGCGAAGGGTCTCATCATAGCGCGGATGCGAGGTGACGCGCGAAATACCCACATCCAACGGAGGGTCGGCGCAATCCATGTACGATCCGTAGCGGATGCAATCAGGGTCCTCGAGGAGATTGTGCTCGCCGAGGCGGACGCCAACCCTTTAAGAATAACACACGTTGATGTTTAGAGAGCAAACGGAATCAGGAAAGCGTGCGTACAAATTGTATCTCTTCTCAATATCGCCTGTGACGCAATGCGCCGCTGTCAGCACGTAGCGGGAACCGATTAGGCTGCCGCCGCAGAGGTAGCGACGTCCGGTGCCATCCAATTTGCGATATTGCAATAACGCCATCCACGGAAACTCATCAATCGAGGTGACTAGGCCATTGGTGATGCGATCTTGGTCCACCTGTGCAAGAGATACGTCATGAGAATGAATTGCTTATCGTGAGTGACCACATTCATCGTGTGCGTGATTACCATGTAACCGCATTCTTGACGCGTCGCAATCAGATTACTGGATTCACTGGAATCGTCACCAAAGCGTGTCGCTAATGATATGGTGGTGGTTCTTGTTCGATTACGCATCTCTGACGATGGCTGGTGATCGCCATCGTAGTCGGCGTCATCGCCGCAGCATACGAGCGGAATGCTCTGGTGGACACCGCAATCGGAATCGCGTATATAATTCGCCGCCGATTGCTTCGCGTTTGTCAGTTGGTCGTAGAGCACGGTACAATCATAGATGCTGATGCATTTGCCTGGCTTGTTATTCGGCGTCGTGCATGCCGCGTTCTCTGTTTGCACAGTCGGTTGGTTTATATCATTGAATTGTCTATTCTATGTACATACCTTGCAGCGATACGCCACTCTCAGCCCATACGGTTGTTAGTCCTCCAATGCATAAAACAAACACCACCAGGTAACCGCGTCGCGGCAGGATAATCATCATCGCAAAGTCGATGAAACGTCTGCAGTTTGCAAGCGCAACAAAGCGTATCACGCTCTTGACATCAACACTTGTATTATACGTAGTATATATGTATTGCTCGAACTAAACTGGTTTTGCTGTGGATTTCAATATGTGAACATCTATCTATCTATCTTGCCTTATTAAGCGAACCGCATTAAATCTATCGGTTTTTTGGTAGGGGAATTCCCACGAATTGCGTTTTATAATCGTGGATTTTCTAGACTAATAACAGTCCATCAAATGTATATTAATTACACATAATTATTAATTATTATTTGTTTTTATCTTAACTAGGCTCTAACTACATTATGATGGCATGCGTTTCGATCTGCATACACGCGAAGGAAATTCACGCAGGATTTTCCCTCAATCGAAGGATTTTCGAATGGATTGCGAATGAGTCTTCGTTCTTACAATCTAAATTTATATATGGAATGGCATCACCCGTTGTACTGCTCTATTCATCCACCAGCCCACAAGATCACAACTGGATGGAAACTTAGTCACTTGCAATTCCAATTGCATCAGTTATTTCAATCTGCATAATCAGAGGAGAAGAGTCGTCAGTTTAGCAGCACGCAATTTATCTATCATGTGAGTTTGACTTTTTATTTACTTGTGTGGCTTTTAATAACTAGCAACGAACTTAGACGACTATCGGTGGTAATATTACGTAAATAGGAAACATGCACAAACGCACATCAAGCGTTGTTGAATTGCTAATGCTTGGGACGTTTTGGTTTTTTGGCTTGTACCTTCTTCCTGCGCTCCAGCTTTCGATTAATCGTTTTCTTGATCCACTCCACGTACCGAGGGATATTCGTATAAACTCCAGGCCAACCATCACGACCACATCCATAGCCAAAACTGACAATGCCCTCCGCGTACCATGTAAAGTCCTCATCAACCATAAGTGGTCCACCCGAATCCCCCGTGCATGAGTCCTTGCCAGCTTTACCCCCAGCGCATAGTTGATTGCGTTTGTTTAGGCGTACTCCTATTTCTTTGTACTTGTTTTCGCAATTATCCAATCCGAATCTATCAACGTCCACTTTTTTCTTGACCGCACTATCATCATCTGTAAGCGATTGGTTTGGTGGTCATGTTGAACAATTTTCTAGGAAATTCAACTCACCTGTCTCTGTTTTGCCCCAGCCAGCAATCGTAAACAGGCTCTTCGTACTCTTCTTATCCCGTAGGCAAATTGGACGTACATAATCTATGAATCAAAATTACGCGCTATTTATAGATTACATTTCAATGTCAATCGAAATTGTTCGGCGTATTTTAATTACTTGTAAATTTCGCAGGTGTCTTCAGTGGAATTAACGCAAGATCATTGTTGAACGTGGCCCCATTGAGATTGTTATAACCGGAGTAGACGACTGGCTCGCCGGCCTTGATGATCTGCGGTGGATCCGAGCATTTCGTTTGAGCGCGATCGGCGCAATCGATCGCCGATGTCGTATTGTGATCGCCCAAGTTGATCTGGAAACTAATCTATGAGGGTAAGTGCGTTCAAATTACTATCGAACATAGCCGTACATCGGACCAAGACCTTTCGTCATGCTGTCACTCACGCAATGCGCCGCCGTCAGCACGAAGAGCCGATGTACGAGGAACGCTGAGCATCCGTAATTACGCGAGCCGTACTTATTGCGATGAATAATGCGCGCCATCCATGGAAACTCGCCGATTGCGGCGTCCATGCCGCCAAAAATGCGCTTGCTGAACGTGAGCAGCGTCTGCTGGCCGCAGTCCTCCGGCAGCGGATCCGCATCGTCCGAATCGTCATCGAAATTATTCTGCTGTTTCGCTGCAAATACGCAAAATTGAATTAACGCGGTTCAAATGACTCAAACGCCAGCGTTTACATACGAATTTGAGCGGCGAAATTATCCTTGGTGCCGCAGCACACCTTCATCTCGACGGCATTGGTCGGCGTGCAATTCGATGCAACAATGAAGCCGTACGCCTCATCCTTTGGCGTGATCTCTCTGCCGGCAAACAAGTGGCACTTTGATATTTCGACACAGAAGCCCGGTTCGGAATTTGGTGTTTCGCAATAGGTGGCAAATTCTATAACATTTAACGAATTGAAATCACACGACCAGAAGGATATCATTTTCACACAACGCACTTAGTGTTACATTAGACGTATTGACGAGATCGGTGTATTTGATATCATTGGCAATCTTCGGATGGCTGGACGCGCCGATCAAGTCCAAGCCGCTGTTGATATCTTGGGGATGACCCGTTACGCAGAAAATGAACGCAAATACCACGAAGAGCCACATTTTCCCTAATGAGTCGCGCGCGCGATGAGCATACGCAACCAACACAAGCGACGCGACACGAGACGACACACGCTTGCGATAATGAAAAACCCAATTAATATTGTGTTTATTACAGAAGCGTCAGCTATCGACTGACCTCGCCTGTTGACTATACGCTCTTGCACGAAGGTCCACCACTCGCAATGTCGTGTTATCGCGGCGGGCAAAACTCAAATCTATGGCTATTATTTAAATGTTAGCTGACTGATTGGCTGTCGAATAATTAATCTCGTCATCATATTATTAGCCAGTCGACCACTTTCAATCCCGAAAGCTTCAATCTGTTGGTAAATAAGCAACAATACTTTGAGCAAAACTTTAAATTGACAACATCCAAATCAGAGTAGTGGTTTTCCCGCAACCAACCTACTTACTTATTTACGTACTCAGCACAACAGGCAAATCTAGAAATGATAACATTCATAAAATGTTATTCGGCACTCATAGACGATCTACGCATCATGTTATTGCGTGCGCTTGTGTAGTGCTCACAATAAATATGTAAATGCAATGCGATTATTAGTGCGGCGGATATAATTCCAGCAAATTATACGAAATGCGGTCGACCCACACAATGCATCCGCAACAAGCGTGGAAAGAAAGAGTTGCGCGCTTCCGGGTAACTACGGTTCAAGTTACTTCTTGATGGTTGAACTTGCGCGATGATGGTTGTAATTGCAGCAGTAATGGTACACGCATTATGCTAATTTACACATTGAATCGTACATTAAATTACGAACTAATCGCGAAGCCTTAACCCAGTTATATACATACATTACGCATTACGTTTGAAAATGCAGATAAAATATTGACATGCAGATACAAAAGGGTAATTTTGAATGCGTTTGATATAATAAGCATTTAGTAATGAAATCCGTATTGTAATGCGTTCAACTGGCAGATTTAATACATCGATACGAGGAATAGAGGAGTACGCCTGTCGGAAATGTAACGTGCATATCAATTGGACGGATTTTGTTATCACATCCGTGAGATTTTCACGTTCCGAGGTGATTTTCGAAAAATGCGATGCGAGGGTGGCTTTCGGCATTTCATTTGATTTCATTGTGCGCTTTATCAATACATGAGCTGCTGCTACTCTCGAATTGAATATGAAAAATACGAAAATCGTTCGTTCGTGGATCGTCGCAGGCCGGAAAAAAAAATGAGATGAGTCGTTCGCATAATAATTCGCCGTGTCACAGAGCCCTGATTCAAATGTTATACATGTTCTTCGCCAAGCAAAACACTCAACTGTATTGGCATCGCGTATCGTGCACCGCCAACGAGCGAAATGGATTGCTACGGTTCGTCTTCTCCCTTTTTTTGTATGTGTACACAAAAGAATAGACACAATGCGAATGAGATTTCCGAATCGCTGGCAAGTACGTGCTGTGCACGTGAACTAACGCGAATGTCGAGGCGCGCACACTGAAGAATTCGCCAATTCAACAAGGGGGTAGAGGGCTCGCGCACAACGGTGTAATCAGCAGAGAGGAAGCAATTTTATTTGGATTTTATTCAAAAGTTTAAGCCATCCGCAAAATATTACGCTTCATAAACGTGCGCGCGATAAATTTATTCTAATTTGAAGCGCATTTACAACGCGACGAGATCAATACAACAAATTACTTTGCTTTAAGAGTATGCAGCGTGATTATTTTTATTGCATTATGACTGGTTTCTTGTTTTATTTTAGCTGCTGTTTGTGCTGATTTATATCTCAAGGTAGATCAGAACAAGTACATGCCAATAGATTGGATTTGCGATTCATTCTAAAAGTTTAATTGCGAGCAAACAAGTTTGTAAGTTTCTTTTTGATTTACCAGTCATAAATTAATTTAACTTGAGTATTTATTGGTGTTTTTTTTTAGTTTGCCGCATTATTTTATTTCTGCCGATACAATGTAATTTGCGATAAGGATGCGAACGCGGGCGGCGCGCACGATGAGAGGACATAAACATCATTTACGAAATTGAAACGTCGCCTTTTATGCGCGATGTCTATCGGGTGCAGGTTGGAATACGTCTACCCAGCCGCCGTGCCGTGGCGTGGCAAGCCGTCATTGCCGCCGCCAGCACTCGGTGGAGTTGTTGTTGTGTTGTTGTTGGTACTGTTGCTACCATCGTTTTTGGTGCTCATGGCATAACGGATATGTAAGTCTGCCGTCGATACAATTGTGTTCTGTTGTCGAAGAAGGCGAAGCCCCCGACGAACGAGCTGTGCGGCACAAAAGCGGACGCCTCCAAAACGTCGAACCCGACAACGCGCGTCGCAAATGCAAACGTAAATAATGAAATGTTGAAATGTACATTCAAGCAAATAGGCGTCGCCCTCGCACGCATACACACGCATTTAAATAGCAAGGATGAGGATGGTGGAGAAGAGTGAAGTCCATTTGAATCGTCCTATAAGCATTATCGACATTACATTGCCGTCGTCGTCGTGCGCAATTTATTTGCACGTACGTGTATTGGTCGGCCGTTCACGCGCGCAACACGGCATCGCATCGCTCGGATTGACTTTCTGAATTGCGAACAACTTCCTTGCAATTTCCCAACAGCTATGGTGCTAGATGCTAATGCTGAAGTGTATAAGTTGAAGGTGCGGACACGATGGACATTTCGGAAGGCGGTAATAATAGTCAAGATATGCACATCGATCTATTGCTTATTGAAACATTCAAGTGCACACGCACTAGCGCAAGGACGAAATGTATTTCCGGTCCTGTCCGACACAGCATCGCATTTCAGCGCCCGCGATGATAATGGCTTTCGTGTACATGTATACAGCGTCGAGCAACAAATAGCATGTTGTTGAGTGGCTGCATCTGGCCGTGCGGGCGCACCCACCCCTCAAACTATTCGGAGAAACCTATTCGAAATACCATTTATGTAAATGACAACTGGCAGAGAGGCAATCGGCCGTGCCGCCGCCACCAGAGAAAATTGTTGCTTGTTGCTTGCAGACGACTTTGCAGCATTCGACATTCATTCATTCAGCTTTTCTGCAAATGCAAATTCAAATTTCAATGCGCGTCACGAAAACGAGCGTATTTGAGAGACATATTTACATTGGGGAAATATTTGATATAAGGTGGATGGAAAATATGCAAAACATGTTGGACTATCCGACAATGTTAATCTTGGCTCGCGAGCCAATAAATTAATTAATTACTCTACGTACGGGAAGGAGAGTGCGCAATGCGGCATTGGGGTGGGCATCAAGTGCTTAATCACACGCTCTGTTGGTCAACCAAACCAATTTCGGGTTTAAACGATCGTCGTCACTCAATGTCTGCATATGGGTTGTTGAAGCTGGTGTGGTGGGCTGTGCGCACTTTAAAAAGCTGAACAAAGACGACGCGCTGCAAAATTGAAGCAAATGAATATGTACACAATGGCCCGGTCCTCTCATCCTCATCTCATCCGCGCATTTACGGGTCCAACGAAACGCGCGTTTGCATGCATGTATATTCAACATGTGCGAGCTTTTACGACGTATAATTTATTCATTGTTTTTGAGTTTTCCTAATATATAGATATAGGCCATTTGGGGACCGAAGCGAGCGTCTAGCGCCATGGAAGAGCAGTTTTCCATCCATCGTTCCGTTTAGTGTTTTCCAATTTATTCGGCTGGCCTCGGCGAGAAACTTTTTACATATTCATATCCATGCGAGTGGAGGATGCTAAAGGGATTTGAAATTTCAATTAGACCGCGGGTTTTCATTTTGCCAAAAAAAAATTGAATCTGCTTTTTTTGTTGCGCCTGGTGAGCCAGTTAATTACTTTTCTTGTTTGCATATTTAATTTATACTTTTTATATTTTAGATTGAACGTGCTTTTCTTGTTTATTATTTACTGCGAACTACAATCCGATAGATGAAGCAGTAATTAAAGTGGATTAACTTTTCTAATCTGCTGAATTCGAAGAGCGAAGTGCACAATTATTACGGCGAAGGACTTTTGGACATTTGCGGATTTCTGGGTAATGAAATTACGAGAAGAATAAGCGGTTTTTATCTCTTCTTTTGCATACGTACGTGGTGCGCCAACATCAACCCCATTCATTCTGCGCCAACTTAATATCGCGTGAAGTACGTTTCGTTAATGGAACCCTTTCATTTTTATACACACACACTCTACGACTATATTTATAATATAGCGATTATACAAAGGGTTGCTCTTGAATGATGCAGGACTGGTGTGTACTTGAGAGCAGGGTGAATAGAAACATTCAGTTTGGTTGGTTTGCTGCCGCCCTCAAATATAAAATTTCGGATTTAATCCGGCTTCGCCATCGTTAGATTTTGGAATCCTGGCGCTTTGTCGCGCAGTCATCTCATCTCGTCTGATGACTGCACACCAAAAGGCAGTCGAATATAAAAGCGCTGAATTCAAAATGGTGAGAGTGTGCCGCCACCGCACTGCACGTTCGGGTTGATGGCGGCTGGAATTTGGAAAAAGCCCGCCGGTCCTTTAAAAATGTATGAAATTCGGCCGCAAATTGCACGAAAAATGAGCATGTGCACCCTTTCGTTCATGTACATCCAACATTTGAAGAGGGTGGCAGCAAGTGCAAAAATCACGTGCGAGAAGCACCCCTTGATGATATGATACAGAGACATACGCACGTGAAACGAGAAGAAAAAAGGGGTGAATCAACTTGGATGAATGTTATAGCACGTTGTAAAACCGACGAAGAAATTCTGGAATGGCAATACCTACCATTTACGCGCATTTTATTTATTTGTACAAATTTGTAGCAAGCAGGAGAGAACATTTAAATGGTTGCGAATAATTCCAATTGTAGAAACGAAATGCTTGCAGCGGTAATGATGTTGGAATTAGCTAGCGGTTGGGAAAGAGGCGGCAATATTTTGCGCGTTATCAAGCTCGTTATCGAAATTAGAAAAACCTTGTGGCAGCGCTTAAAGTTGAACAGTGGCTTAAAAATCTCGGTGGGAAGTACGAGCGAACAATATAACTTTTATCATTATCAAACGGGGAAATTGGATGGCGAAACATTAACACCCAAAAAATGTGGTCGTTGTACGAAGAAAGTTTGAAAGGATTTTTGGAAAAACAAGATAATTATATAGCCAGTTACATACATATTAAACTCGCAATTACGCCAAGTTGTAATTGCTCCCGTTGTACGTGCAGAACATGCAACACCCTGGTTGGTGGTGGAATGGGGTGTCGGATAACCGCGCAGGTTGGCGGCGAAGGCGAAAAGGAAGCACTTCATTGCTTCATTACTTGATTAGGAAATGAGGGTCGTCGCACGCTTCGTGTTCGCTGTGTGCGTACGACGTTTGCCTTTTTCGGAATGCGCATCAAAAACGAAATGAATTTGTATTTATTCATCGTGGCGCTTCAACGCTTGAATTACTTTCACTTTGCTATTAATGCGGTTGGCTCTCTTAGATGCGCGCATGTCGGGTGGTAATCAGCAGAAAGTTTATATCAAATGTGCAAAATACGCTCGCAAACATTGGCAAACTCAACAAATTTCTATGAATGCCCTCAAGTCCGGTCCGGCTTTAGAAGTTTAAATTATTCAAGGGTCTTCTCCCTTGCGCGCACGCTTGTTTGCGTTTTCTTTTTTCGCTATTACCATCCAATACACAGCCTTACATGGTGTTGGCGATAATGTTTCTAAATTATTAATACGATTAGCGATTCGAAAAGATAAATATTTATTTGTTAATTTATCAATAAGCAAATGTGGATTTTTCGTGAATTAATCTATATTTCGAGTTCTACTGCAGGCTGTAATTGAAATATAATTTGCTAAACACTCTAACATATGAGTTGAGAAGCGCAGAAAAAAGTTTCAACCGCGGTGAACACAATTAAAAGTTTGTTAATTAATTATTTAATTGCTTTAATTGCACACTTAACGACCGCGCATTCAGTCACCCATGCGAACCACAGAATAAAACGTGTCGGTTATAAATTTTTGGTGGTGGTTTTTACCCCATGGCTTGTGAGGAAAAGGGAAGCGCATATACAATACAACAAAGAGAATTTTTGTTATACAATTTTAATTAGAATTAATACAACAATACGCAAATGATACAATTCGGGCGTTGGGTGGAATGCGCTCATTGATAATAATTTAAGTATGCGCATTTTCATAGTTTGTAAGAATTTGTAATTATTTGTAATTATTATTTATGTTCCAGGTTCATTTGCAACTTTCAAACTCTGCATACTTATTTGTCATGACAGACTGCAGAGGGCCAAGTGCAGCTCGCGCCGAAACCAGCAGCATCGCGCAGGTGTAACCTCCAAATGTAGAAAGCACTCATCATGTCGTCTGCGCGTTCGTCTAGAATTGAAAGTATAGTATTTGGTTTGTTTAAGTCGATTTTATTCTAAAATAGTGTTAAAATCATTATAGGATATTTGGATCATCTGTACCGATGGAGGCAGACCTTGATGGGCAATCGTAATTAGTGGATTACTCTGGATTACAATCCTCGAGTGGTGAGTGTAGCAAATATTCTTTTTAGTCATTTCTATTCTAAAATAGTGTTAAAATCAATACAGGCTATTTGGATGGTTAATACCGATGGAGGCAGACCCTGATGGCGATTCGTAATAAGTGGATTACTTAGGATTACAATCATCGAACGGTGAGTCTAGCAAATTTTCATTTATCTCCATTTTTAATGATTCTGCGCAATGATAACGTGTTGTGGGTGTATTAGCGAACATATCTATTATTATTTTAATCGGACGGATGAAACCATCGAACCTGCGGCATTGCATTACTGCGAATAATACAACAATTCACCAATTTGCTAATGAGTGAGTCAGAGTACAGATGAGGTTATGCATTATAAAAAGACGCCAACGCAAAAGCAGTAATATCAACTGATAACGATGCATTCGCTATATGCTCACGGTGTAATACGAATGGCAATAGAACGGCAATTAAACTGTCAAACAACATTACTTTTAACATGTTCATTCGGCATTCAGTAGACGGCTCAATAGTTTAAAGCGTACTTTAATGAATAGGTCAGGTGAATGAAAAATTCATATTGCGTGCGCTGTTTATTTGGATTAACATTGATAATGAAAGGGTATTCGATATTTTCTATAGCCAACCCAACTTATCATACAGAGTTGAGGATATTGAACGTTTGCATTGCACATAAAAGCATCGAATTGATGTGTGCGTATACAGGAAGTGAACACTGCCGTATTTTGGCAGGAAGACAGATGGTGCATGAAAAAAATTAATAAACACTCCGCATGTACGAATGAAATCAGGACGCAACGTGATAAATCAAATGTCAAGCTGCACTCATCTTGCTTTCCTGCTTCATAAAGCGTTAATATATTATTCATCTCGTCATAATTTCATTCTTCTTTTGATTTTACTCATTCTCATTGAATGAAAATCAACGTGTCGCGTCAAATTCCAGTTAGTTGCCGTCTTAATAATATCTATTTGCTTTTGAAAGCAATGAAATTACTCTGATTTCTATCTTGAAGTAGTTCTTGTACGTCAGTCAATAGCAGTTGTGCCACATCAATGTCAATACCTGACATCTTGATGAGACGGTGGTGATAAGAGTACAATTATTATTATTATTTTGATTGAGGGTTTGATTCACTAATATTTTTTCCGAGTTAGTTCATATTATGATAATTCTATGGTTTAATTTGCCTTGCAAATTCAAAGCCCGTCAGACGAGCGCAATGAATTTCCATAAAATCGTCGTTCATTATCATAATTACATATTGTCTTCGTGGTTTTTCACGTCGAGTTGTTTGGCAATCGGAGAGGGTTGTGCGGCCTTAAATGTTTGACGCGTTCGCCTAATGTTTTCCCATTCGGCGGTGGGCAAGCAATCGTGCAAAAAGAAAAGAGCGGGTGAAAACTTTGGTGCATTACGTTGACGTGAAAGCGAAAGGAAATTGGTTGGAAAATGATTAACTCGAGTCACGCGACCGTATAAAAAGTATTGGAAATGTAATAATTGCCGTCGATGGCGCGCTATTACTAAGTTGTCGGTGCTGTCGGGAAACTTTATTCAATCGAAGTGGTTCATTAAGATGACGAGAAATTTAACTGGTAACTGGAAAAGCGTTTATTAAAAATGTGTAAATAACAGTTAGCAATTGATTGAATAAGCACGCGTGTTTACGTGGTTGGCAAATTATTAGTTTATCGAGTGAGCAAGCAAGAGGTTTAACCAGACATAAAAAGTGGGAAACAAATTGAAAGTAATTTTCTCAGTTCCTTGGCCTTAGAAGCATTTTTCCAATAACCGACATTCATACACAAACGTATCGTGCTTTCAACTAGATTTTTAATTTTTCTTTTCTTCAATTACGAATATCATCATCATCATCATTCTTGTTGCGCTAGTTTTATGTTTTATTTGTCCTTGCGGTCATTGCACATTGGCGCCAGTCATTTTTCTAATATTTACCACTTTCCAATAAAAGCGTCTGGACGCATAATCGTATATTAACGCATTTCTTGTTTTTTTGCGCGCGCGTATACTGTAGGGGTTGCGACGTCGAACGAAAAATAAAGCAGGTACACAAAAAGCGAACGAAATTGATGGTAAATTGCTACAATTTAAAATGAAAAATACCGTAGCGTGTTTTGTCGAGAAACAAAAAGAGTCATTGCGAATAAAAAACGAACATGCGAGACAAATTGTGTAATGAATGAGCCACTGAGTGCGCACTGTCGAATACAAGTGTTGCACTTATTGTTATTTATCGTTTCATTCCGCTACTCGTGCCAAATTTATGGCAGTGTTGTTGTCATTAGAGCACTCATTTTTTAAATGTAGATAATAATTATTATTTGCGCATAGATTTACCCCAAAGATGAGCGCAAGAGATAGGCAAATGGTTTAATTTAGATGAATATTTATCAGGTTTAATCAAGATTTAGATGAATAGGTTCGCGTGAATGATGAAACATTATGTCAATTACAGCCAAACACTTCGAAGACGTTAACTAAGCAGCGAGTACTTAGCGTGTAGAGTTGAAGCTGTTTGTGCACAACTAGTAATAAGGAAATCCTCGTGGAAAATGTAAGCAAACGCCGCATACACCACGCGAACACGACGCGCGACAAATGCGCAGGGCGGCACGGGAAACGGAAACGTGTCGCAGATTGCAATCACGCTTGACTGTTCTTAAGCATGCATTACGTGCCACGTGTACATCTTATTTAGCACATGTCAATATGTCACGTTTGGAACACATGTGCTGTAGCACTGATTAAAATTCGTGATTACGATTCGAACGAATTGTGACTTGCAATCCAATTAATCATTTAAATTTCGCATTCGCGTAAAGCGAATATTGATAATTTAATTGTTCCTTTGAGATTTTGTTGTGTTTTTTTTTCTGCGGGGGGCGCAGGAAGTAATAAAATACAAAGTGTGCTAGTCAAGCGCGAAAAATGATATTTGAAGAACGCTTTCCGTAAAAGGTTTATGACCTTTAGCGCAATGCCCGAACCAGCTAAGAACGGTAATGAAATTATCCTTTATCTGAAATTCTACGATGCATCCCCCGTGCGCGCACAATGTCGTAAAATGCTCATAGAAATCGTTTTTTAACTTGCAGCCAAGAAGGAGACGCGTTTAAATAAAACGCGCCCACTGCCGCTATTACATTTCAACTAACCTAACGGTCGGCCGGCCATTCGGCTATTTCCCTATCAAACGCATAACGCTTGTGAGGGGTGGCAATCGCAAATGTCCAGCCGCTTCGGACAGTAGTAAAAGCGCTTGTTTGATCAGTTGTGTGCGCTAACACAAATGCTGCAGCGGGGCGCACAGAAGGGGCAGCGGCGGCGGAAAGGACATTATAAAAATGAAAAATAAAGAGTGTGTATTTTTATATCATTTTTATACGCGCTAGTTATTTTAAGTTTTATTGACGTCGTCCGCATAAAACTTTATTCGCGCGTGCGCAAACTCGTTCGGACGGGAGTAAAGCCATTAATAGTAAAAGTGATAGGGTAGGATAGGGATGTTCGGGTATAGTTGTGCGTGAATCGTAAAAATTACAAAAATTACGCTTAACAGCATTAAAAACTAACGCGAGAGATACAACAAGATTGCAAACGACACATTTTATGATGCTCTACCTAAAATTCATACCTGTGTAAAATTCCTGTTGGACGGAATAACTTTAAGACGTATTCATGAGGGAGTCATTGAGGAAATTAATGGCGTCCCTCAAGAACTATACAAACGTTTTGCGCGCGCAGCTTAATTGCTTAATTAATATAATAAAATTAATTTTGCATTGCTTTTTGGTTTGCTGCTGCAGACAAATTTAAAGTGCTAGATAAATTCATCGAATTCGAGTGCGAGCGAATGCTTTATTTCGTTTTGTCATCAAGATCTAATGCGCTGTCGTGAGTTGAGAACGTGACGTACTCAGCGGAGCCGCTAATTAAAGCGTTTTAATTAACCGGTTTGTCCGCTACTGCCGCAGCCGCCTCCGCCGCCGCGAGCCGGAAACTTCTTTGACGCATTTATCACTCGACTGGCGCAGGCGGCACGACGCGACGCACCGCACTAACTAACTTATTGGCGTTTTAAGCGTTTAATTCGCCGATAGCGTGACGCTCGCTCGCCTTTTTGTACGATTAGTTTCATCGCCGTACTCGATGATTTAGTAATTAGCTTCATTCTTGTTATTTACGCGCAATTAGCTGCAGTTTCAATTAAGATTCAACTCATTCACAATATGCTTACGCGGGATTTTTTTGGTGTAAGCACATCGCAATCAGGTGGACGAACAAGCGGGCTTTAAATTTCGTTGAAATAATACTTTCACTCTCGATATAAATTACGCGAAACCATCTCACTAAACATTTAACAACATGCAATAAAACACAAACAAAAGGGCGCAACAATGCACCCTTTTGTGTGTGACATTGACTCGGTGACCATTTAGCGGCCGAAAAGGGTGCAATCGCGGGCTCTCTTATTTTATAGCGCTCGCAGGCGCAACAAATCCGAGTTCACACTTTCGGCCAGCAATTCACAATCGCTTCGCTCATTGTCCTTTGGCGCATAATTGAAATTTTTACGATTTGCATTACGATTATAAAAGGGAGAGATTTTCACATGCATGACGTGCCAATGTGCGGTGCACTTAATGAGGAAAAGTAACGACCAGACGGCTCCGTCTATAATAGCGCGGCCGCCAATTGTACCTCTCCGCTGCTGCGGCAGCTAGATTCATTGACGATTTAATCCGTTTGCATGACCATAAACTTCTTCGTCGCTACCGCCAGCGTCGTTGTCACCACCGTTACCGCAGGGCGGCTCATTCACTTACTTGCTCTTTTTGTTCTTCGTCGCGCGCTTTATTATATGCTGTTCTGCCTGTGAATTTAGTACCTAGCAGCGAACAGTTGACGACATTAAAATGCTTCGAACCGCGCTTCAGTATTCCCTCGTGCGGACTACATGTGTAAGATACACATAAAGTGTAGATGCTGGAGAAATCCATGCTTGGAGGACAGTTAGAATATGGAGATTTCGATGCGTTTCGGGTGTGTCATTCACTCATGTCGTCCTTTCAGGATGTACATGCATATTATTCAATACAGGGTTGTGCTTCACTTTTAGCTCAACTTTAGCTTAGAGTATTTAGAGCATTTGCTTTGGAAAGTTTATGAAATAGGTTCGGGGATTTTATAGTTTAGTAGAGCAAGCATTATTGGATTTGAATGATTGGGATTTGTGGATTTTAGTTGGGAATGGGGGGATGACTGTATATGGAGCTGTATATTAAGGGTGTGAATGTATTAGGGATCAGGTGCTATCCGTATTTCTATTTCCCATACGGGGTTGATCGTTTTATGGTCGATGGTGTTCTGCTTGTAAGCCTTGGAAGCAGAGCATATAAACACTTTATGACTCCTTCAGTCGCGAACTGACAGCGCTAACGTTTCATAGTTTCAACAATAGATTTTCAAGTTTATCAATGCTTAACGCAATCTCGATAAATCATTTCGTATTTAAAGACTCTCCTCTTATAATAGAGCAAGATGTTGTTATGGATGTTGGGTTAATTTTATCATGGATTTGGCCAAGTTTGAGTTCACCCTGTATTGTAATAGTGCTCTGCGGGTCTCTGGTGGTTTAACGGCGGCAGTTTGACATGTTCACTATTTGCAATTAAACGCGCATTTCGTATTTATGCGGTGTTTGTAGAAAGGGCGTTAGTGTAGTGACGCGCTTTCAAACACATGCAGGAAACATGCATGTTGCGCATTAGCCAACCGCCGATTTTATGGAATTGAAGGCAATTGAAACGTTACACTAGCGGAAGCCGCCACCAATATGTTGTGCGGTGAACGTCTCAAGTTTGCATGCTGCGCGAAAACACCCCTCAACGACAAGATGTCTTGCTGTTGTCAGCTAGGTCTAAATTGCTTCGTATTTAATATTGAGTCAATAATCACCTACAAGACTCATTTCATTGATTGCGAAAAACGCGGCGAGCGTTCCCCCAGTGCTCCACATTTTTGACGTGCAGCATATTCAATTAATTTCAGTTATGTGACATTTTCACACATGGCTGCAATCGAATGAAACACACGTAATTGCATTCTGCATACAATGCAATCATGGATATATTTCAATTGCATTCCATCGCATTCAGTCGCTTCACTCTCTTGTTCGGCCGGTTCGATTGTGTTGGTTTGTTATTATCAAAAATCCCATTTTTGTGTGCTCGTTGCTTCCGCTTCGGACAATATGATAAATATCACTATGGCCTTTGATCCTCCTCCCACCTCTCATCCGGGATATGGGATCGAAAGGTTGCCAGACATCTCGATCAAAGTCTTGGGATGCTTCACGCTCCTCTTCATCCATTCTTACAACTTTATAACAGACAGACATACGTGACTGCTATTGATGCTTTTGTCACTTTTGACATTGCAGCATAAAAAAGTTGGCAAGAAATACAGGACTATTTTACGGATTAAGAACATTTTCAATATTCGACAATATTATATTCTTTGGAATGTTTTTGTCGTCGACGTTGAGTTGGCTGGCGAGTAGTGCAAGTGAAACGCGCGTAGATTGAGAAATTGATATTGAATATCCCGTTGAGGGTGCGTACGGATCGTGTGATATGAATGGACATTGAACGTCCAGCGCATTATTTGGGCAAAGGAGTAGTAGCCACCCTGCGGTGCGACACAAAGCATGAAGCTGATATGATATGTAACGCATATATGTGTGATGTTTGCTTTGATGTTTTTTTATTCACGCCTCACCAGGTGACTTGAGCTATCCTGAAAGGATAGTGCAGATGAATCAATTCATCGGTGACCGTATTGTATTTAAAGGGATCAAAGAATTTCGAAAATAACTTTGATAACGGCTGCTGTAAACAATTACCTCATTTGATTTACAGCCATTTGTTTTGAAAGTATTTATATTTTGTAGATAACTTTTAATACTTACGCGTTGAGTACATATTTAAGTACGACTTAAGTATGCGCACATTGTATTTATATGACAGCCAAGTTGCCTATAGTAAACACTACAGCTTAATGCACGGCCGTTTTTAAACGCCAATTCAATTTAAGCACAATGCAAATGAGTCGTTAATCTAACTAAAAAATTATAAACGCAGTACACAGTACGAACAGACGAAATAGGCAAAAATTAACCAAATGCAAAATGCCATTAGCAGCCACATAAGAATGACAGTTTTATAATTACGGATCGTTAATGTAATTACGCTTTTTGTGCGCGAGGCACAGCCGTCGTGGAAATTTGCATTTTCCACTCGCCCGGCGCATAGCATAGCATAGCCGCCGCCGCCGCACAGACGACACCGGTGAAAATAAGCGCATTGTCTTTCGGGCGCACGGCATGTCGTCTCTATGACTAATAGAAGAACGAATGTGGACGTGGAAATCGTTTATTAATAAATCGTGCTCTGATTGCAAACGCTCGGATTTTCCAGCGGTAGACGCGCGGCGTAATTCAATTAAACGTAATCGAAAAACGAACTCGTAAAAATGACAAATAAACGTGTTCGCCGCAATATTCGTACTTGAACACGTACCGACATTTGTGCTTGATTTCAACGTTGCGGGATTGACGAACTATAGACGTGTGTTTTATGGTACGAGCGCGCGCGGTGCAAATAAAGGGCTGCGGAATTATTGCATCTGGGCGCGCGCATGTTTTATGTGTCTTTGGATATCTTTGATATTACGAGCGCCAATATATTATAGATTTACAGGCAAACATTCGCGCAGTCTCGTTAACCAGGAATCTCTTTGAGTGAGCGCATAAAACACGTTGGCGCGCATTCAATGAATAGACTCGTAGTTAATACGCTAGGAGGACAGGACAGGGCAGGGGTCGGCAACCTTATTTAGTAATTGATCAAATTTCTGAAATATTCAATTTCAGTGGGTACCAGATATAAATAAGCGTTTTATTGCTTTAAAATTATCTATCTTGAGATTGAGTCAATCTTTTGATACTTGCGTATTACAGAAAGTAATATTCGATAATAAATCAATTTAAGCAGTATGTATTGAGCGTAGTTAAAAGTTTGCGCAAGTTTTGTGATGGAATACAAGTCATTAAAGCGCGCTGAATGGGAAGCAAAGTATGCAAGAAACCGATAAGCAGCATGGCACTTCTTGTCATGTTATTTTTTAATTTCAGCGACATAATAGAGCATTCAAATTGCGGCAACTGCCAATTGATTTGAATAGAACGCCAACGCGGTGTACGCAAAGACGCATTTTAATCCACTGATAATGCGCAGACTTATAACATGTAGGTTTATCGAGTGGAAATAAGGAAAGCGCGCGGGCACTCCTTGGCTGTGTCTCTTCAGATTCGCCGCGACCATATCGAGAGAGAGAGATGTGTGTTTTACTTTTTATCATATCGGTGCGACGGCGCACACGTGTACGGTCTGCCAATGAAGTTCAATCGTTGTTGTTGTTGTTGTTGTTGTTGCTGCGGTTTGCAGAAAACGTAACGGTTTCACGACCTGAAACTCTTTTGCACTCGACTGCAATACATTTACATTTAGGTATAGCTAAATGTACAAAGTGTTTTAGATTGCGGTAAGTGCACGGAGTCGTGCGCGGTTCGTGCACGTTTTGCGAGCGTACTTGGTCTGTGGCATGTCGCAAAAATCTCTCTGCGCGTGGACATTGAACGCAATGGAAATGACATGATGGTGATGGCTATGCGGTCGTTAAGAGCAAACGATCTAATAAACTAAAATAAACTAGAAGAGTATAAAGTGGAATAATGTACAATAACAAGGAAATGCGTTTGCGTTAAAATTGCTCTCGTTCAATTAGGTATTGACTTTTCTAGGGCACAAAAGTGCGACGAAACTTATGTGTTTCGAAATTTTACTACGTTTTCGAGAATACATAAATCGCAATTAAGATCATTCACTGTGCTTGGATATTTATTGCAAAAGCAATTGCAGTGTTTTCTTTGCAAAATAGATTTTCATGTTAGGCTAATGGCGTTAATTAACTAAGCATAGGAGTTAAAGGTAAATATTAATGATTTTTGAGAGAGATTAAGAAGTGAAAATATTCTGGTTCAATTCGGCTATAAGGCAAGAAGTTGGATTGCTTACTATAGCACTCTAAATTACCGTCATTTTTTGTTTCATCCTTTAGAAAATATGAAGTCATATTATTAAGTTTACTCAATAGATATGCGCGTCTAACTTTTTGTGTATACGATTGGTACATACTTTAAAAAGTTTCTTGTGCATTTGAAGAAAAATTCAATTTGCGATTCGATTTCGGCGTGATGCTGAAATGAAAATATTGCATTACGTCGCATGCAGACGACGACGTCGAGGATGCGGGGATGCAAAGAAATATACACATTGCCAGATGAAATATCGACGCATATGAGCATAAAATAGCGGACATTTACGCGGGCACAAACAATTTGAACCGAAATATTCATCCCTCATTTGATTCCCGCGGCTCGTTTCGGATACATAAGCTTACTTTCACTTGTTCCTCTCCTTCATCTTATTCTTCAATTGTTTCTTCTCCTTTTTTTCTTCCGCGCTTGATTCCTTCATTCGTTTTGCCCTGGCCTGCGCTACACGTGTGCCCCTCGCTTGCATCCAGGATTGCGACAGACGAATTGAAAATCGTGAACGTATGCGTTGATAAATCGATGCTGGAAGATTGTGTAGCATAAATATTGGCATTTGTATTGCGATATTTTTGCGCAAATCGATGCGCGTCAATTGCGCTCCGGCGCGCCGTTTGCTCGTTCCGCTGCAGATATTTCGCATGCATGATGCAGATAAATTTCGCATAATATGTCTGTGTATATGCAATAAATTCCACCGCCGTCTCCTATTTGTTATGATTATGATGCGTTTTATGATGTGCGTTTGTGAATTATTGTGGGAGATATCTATTCATTCGAACACGTTGAAAATATTGCGATTTATATATTTTATTTGTGCAAAAAGCAAAATGTAATTTATTTTAGTAATTTGTCTTTTTGTTGCAGGATGCTCAGAGTCAACGAGATTAAAGACGCAAATTAAGAGAAGGGCAAGGATAATACAACTTGGAATTAGGGGGTGAGTGGAAATTTTAATAATTTATTCTTATTCTTATTGCGGCTTTTTACTTGAGGCATTTAAAGATGATGTGGAAAGGTTAAAACTATAACACGAAGGAACGATTTAAAATTAGGTATAGAATTTAAAAGATGAAATTATCTTAATTAGCGCACATACCTACCAATTGATGAAGTGAGCAATTTGCGATGATAATCAGCAAACATTTAGTTAGCACTTTACTGAGTCGAATTGCACGCGTTTACAATGTTTCGATATATTCAATCCACAATTACTGGCGATTATTGCTTATTAGTCGCTTCGATGCTCGGGCTTCTGTTTAATGATATATCCAAGCAATTACTAGAAATACCTTAATACAGTGTGCTTGCTTGCGGCTGCCCTCGGTTGACATTTAATAATTGCACACTTGCTATTGCTATTGCTATTTTGCTGGAAACTTTTCAATGCTCTGTATGCGGCGCATGAAATAAATGGCAGTTGTACGAAACTTGTAATTATCGGGCGATTCGTTCAGCATTTAATGATATGCTTCTGAGTTGCGCATTTTCACTCATGCTTACCATTTTTAAAAAAACGGAGTTACATGTAAAGTAACTAGTTTTCTTATAATGATTTGGAATCGTCTTTCTTGTCAATTTCATTTTTGGTAATGCATTGCAAGATATAAATGTGATTAAACACATGTCCTGATTACACGTTTAAGAATCCATTAGTCATACAAATTCGGGTAATAATTCCGGATAATTATTGGGATTGATGTTGATTTGATGAAGATTTGATAGGGTGCGAATCGAAATTGAATTTCATCGTATTTATTGTGCGTGACTATCGATCACTCTGGATAATATGATGAGCAAATGCATAATTACATGCGTCATCGGAAAGACATTAATGCAATATTAAATAATCACCACTAATTCCGTGAAATCAATCAATCGGTTGATGATGAGCATGAAATAAACTTATGCGTACGAGTGCAGTGAAAGTCAGTGACTCGTGGCGGTTTGACTGGAAAACTTTAGGGCGATACGTGCAAAAAGTGCATAAAAAAGTCGGAAGGAGAAAACGGTTCTTTGCATAAACAGCACATAAACAAACAACCCCGAAATAGGGTTCTAAACTTAGGCGGCGCAAGACACGTCGATGACAAAAAATCGACAAACGGACACTGCGAGTGCTCACAAAAAGCGCACGCAACTTCTTCGGCGGCGCGAAAAGGTGAAGGACTAAAAGGATGAAAAACGAGCATCCTCGCTTGACGAAGGCAAGAAGGAAAGTAGGAAAAAAATAGAAAAGCTCGGCGCGACGCAAAACGCAAAAAATGAGAAAAGATGACCGGAAAATATGTTGTAAAAAATGGCCAAGAAGTAGAAATGTCCTTTTCAAGTGCTTTTACAAAAAATATGGTCCTGAACGTTTTAAGGGATGAAATATTTATTTCTCGAATTGTTTTTTTATTCCTATAGACTATTTTTCAACGCGTAATTCATTTTAAATTATTTACAGTAGCAAGACATAATTATTCAAAGCGTAATTTAATATTTTCTTTAATAATTCCTTACTTAGTTACAAACATCTGCCTTCTTAAATTTCATTGAGAACACACATGGACGACATTTTAAGATGAAAAGTTGCGATCACAAATACAACGTTGACAAAACTTGATACTTTAATTTTAATTGATTAAATGATTACACGCTCGCGGATATTTGGCCTACAAAAAAAATGCATGCGCTTATTTATGTGTGAAGCTCTTTGTTTTTACTCTTCTGCTGATGATGTCATTCAGGGCACGGTTTCGGTTACATACTCTACTTAACATCTTTTCGTCTCTTGAAAGTTCAACGCTCTTTGCGCACGTACAATAATTCGCTTTCTTTTGTTTTATTGCATATCGTAAATCGTATGCTTGTTTAGTCCATCTAAATGAAGATTTAGATTGAAGAGTCGCCACCCCTGGCGTGCGCGGGGCGCAAACGCAATCAATGTCGAATGGCAAACACGAATCATCCGTGTTTGAACGCGTTTGGAGACATATTATGCGCATTTGCGGTGATTGTCCGATATAAAAAAGCACAAAATGAAGCAGCACAGCGGATGGCCACCCTCTCATGATGGTGATTGAATGTTCCCAATCGGCGCGATGGGGTTTATTCCGGTCAGGGGGTGCGTTTGTTAAAGTCAACACAATTCCTGCGCTCGCTGGGTCACAACCAAACATTTTAATATTACATGAGTTATGTGTAAATAATTTTATACAGAGAGTTTGCAATTTTTTTTTTGTTGGCTTTGCTGCAACCCTTCCCCGTTGTTGATTTCACTCAATTGATATTGTCAAGCGTTGCACGCAAGCGGCGGGTAAAACGAACGAACGAACTAACGCGAGCAGCGTGCATTAGGAAATTGAAAAATGTTTTTCTCATTTTTATCACAAGATCAGGCGCGCGCACAACAGCGGCCAAAAAAAGGAAAAACTAACGTGTGTCTGACATTTGGGAAACAAGCGAAATACGAGTAAAAAGTGCGCCTCAAATGTAATTATTTCTCCCACACTCGGTTATGACTTGAACACGAAATAAAAGGATTTTCAGCGTCATACAAAAAAAATAGAAATAACGTGCGGCACCGTATTGTTGCATGCATGCGATTGTCAAGACTCGTTAATTCTGCTCGCAAATAATAATATTCACATCGCCATCATCTAATTTCATACTGACGTTCATTTTTACCTATTTCGCCAACAAACAACATTCCTCAGACATGTTATAAGTAATTGTCGTAAGAAAATGATGTGCAAAACACGAATAAAACACATGGTAAAATGCGAAACGTTATCAAACATGCAAAATCTTATATTGCATTATTATATGTCAGGCTGGCGGCAGCAGAATGCTTATTTGCTCAAAGGTTTTTTGCCGTAGTCGTTGTTGTTACTTGCACAATGCGTATAAAAGAAGTGTCTAATTAATCGTTGGATCGTGGCGGTAATGTCGGAACGTCTTATTTTTGCCGAAGGATTTTCCATGAGCGAAGGCGCGAGCACGGGTGAAGGGAAAATCTAAATTAAAAAGAACACAGGAATTAATAATAAGCCAGCAGCAGAATGACACGCTGCTGCTGGATATGAAATTATTATTATGAAGAAAAGCAGCAGTCATCGTCGTCGCGCAGTAGTTGTCTTGTTCTTTTGGCCTCGGTGTCGCCGACGCTCGCTGATGTTTGATAATAATGGCAATGCGCTGATGCTGATGGCGACGATGATGAGGTGGATGCTTCATTATAGTTGAAGACGTTGTCGCATGGGGATTAATTTTTCGTTGCTTTTTCTCCACGCGTATTGTTCGTGGGCTCGCGTCGCGCGCGCGCGTATACAGTAAGAAGGTAAATGCGACGCAAAGCCAAATAATACAAAAAGATTTCGATATGCGTCTAGCGTTCAACTAGCGTTAGCGTTCACCTCTTCATTGTGCAGCGAAATTGTTCGTGGTGCTTCTTTTCGCGAGCAAAGCGTATGAGTATACTTGCGTTATTTGCGCAGCGATCTTAGATATTTTATTAAATTTCGTCTAGCTTTGCGGCATTTCTTCTCTGATATTGGATATTCAGAGATATAACTTGCGGTATGCGAAATAAGAAATTTGAGGTTTACTTACTTATATGAAAATTAATTAAATAATTATACTAATGCCAGTTGAAAATGAAGAAATAATTTATTCACGCGTGTGGAATAAGTGACTTCATGCAGGCATATTTTTTATTTAAACAACAGTTTTGTTAATAATTTCGGTGAGCCAAGGACAGTCGCGTTAATGTAGCGCATCGACGCATTATTATTGCATCCCGAACAACACCCACTGTTTTGTCTACGTTTTGTCGCCGTATTTTTCATCAAGAATTCAAATTTATTCCATGTGCAATCGGTTTAGGTACATGAAAATAAATAAACATTGCAAATGTTTTGTTTTATTATGTCTACGCGCTTGACGAAGTGACATTGAGAAGATGACAAACTTTTAGGGAACCTTGTAGCGTATGATGCGACATTATGCGAGCGTTTACCTGAAACAATGCGAGCGGCGATCATTAATCATTCGGAATTCGCTTAGGCAAAATGGGCAAATTGATAGATGTAACTGCAATCATCCACTTATGCAGGTGGTGGCTATCGATCACTTGGCATTTTCGCACCGCCGAACGCGCAAAAATTCATTAAGTTCGTTAGCATTTTTCCATGTTGCGGCGCACATACGCCCCTCGAGGGCAGCAACGTGGCGCAGTGATGAATATCACAGCTATGTGTGTTTGCTGATGGAAAACGTGGCTTGTTAATTCAAACGTTTGATCCTCGCTACCCATCGCATCGTTCAAATGCCATCGACGTGCTGCTGTTGTGTTAGGTACATTCATTGCGCTATTTATTGATTTTGATGAATACTGATTGTTAAATTTATATATCATGGAAATATTTTTAATAAGTTGCGTGCATCGCAAAGGCAACGTAATTAATTTCAAATTAATTACACATTCGGCAAGGCTGAAAAAAATTGATGAATATCTTTTGTAGACTACAACTGCTTGCTGATTAATTTAAATTCAAAGAAGAAAAAAATGAAGAGCAAAACATAATCATGAGATATAGATAAACACAAATTGAAAATTGAAAGCTAAAAGCAAAATAAGGGTTAGAAACACTACGTGACATCCGATGCGTTTGACGTACAGGTTTTCCACCCTTCAATCTTAACTCTTCATCCACTTTTTCGTCTTATTCCTCTTCACCTTCAGTGAGTTTCCTCTTTTGGCGAGGAGCAAACAAGCTGGCAGCTGTAGGAAAAGAATCTGTGCGCGTCCCGGTCGTAAATGCGTAATAAAAAATTTAAATTAAAAATCAACCCTTAAATTTATGATTGCGGAATCAAATGAAAGAACTCTCATTCCAAGCAGGGAAAAAAAATCAAGGTGTTTTATTAGGCTGCCAAGACAACGGTGAAGGGCGTCCTAATTGAAGACAACCCTTTATATTTGACATTCTAATAAATAATTGAACAACTGAAGAGTAAGAATAGCAGAAGCAACAGCAGCGAAAAAAGAAAGGGTATTAGGTAGATTTATAAATAATTTCACTTATGCAAGTGAAGATTTTAAATAGGAAGTAGAAATTACATTGGCCGGAATTTTTTTGTTTTTTGCATTTAATTGGAATTTTACGATGAAGAATGAGGGGTGGATTGACAAGTCGATGGGATTAATTTCTGAGGACATCTTTAATGAAACGTCATGACGCGATGACCGCTTTTTGTCAAGCGGAGGGCGCGATAATTAAAACGTTCAACGAACGCCAAAAAAAAAAATCCTCAGGCGAGCAAAGGATAAAAATTGCGTTTAGTAATTATTTTAGAGCTGCGGAAAAAACTCTTTCAAAGAGGATAATCAATCTTAAGATTAATTTCCTCTTCGCTCTCCTTGCTGGCTATAATTAACCGAAAATTAATTGAAATTTCATTTCGTCGTTTGCATTTATTATACGTTATTCATGCGGGAAATTAAAAATTAAGATTTGTAATTCAATAATGTTTCTACATTTTATTTATTATTGCGTCGAATTTGGCAAAATTCAACACAATCACGTATGCGGACATGACAAAGTCAAATGTGGAAAATTTAATTTAAATTCGCGCAGAGGTAGTGGAATTAATTTCCATGCGTTGGAAATGTTTTGTTGTAAAGGGAAATTGAGTTTGCGAATTTTTTCATCATCCACATACTCTACTGAATGCATTTGCGCGCATGCACTTTTTATCATGAGGGTGGCAATGACAGTGAATTGAAGTTGAATATTGGATGTGCATGGAATTGTGCAATGATGAATTCACTAAACTTTCGCGTCATATTTATACTATGCCATTGTTAATTTTGTAAAACTAATTAGAAATTATTTTTGTTTACAGGATGGACTTTCCAGAGATGAGCAATATCAGCAATTTAAATAATGTAAGTACCCTCTAAGTGGGACTTTATTTTTATTTTAGTAATTAAACTTTCATTGAATTCATCAAATTCATCGGTGAAGTAGTTGGGTATAACGAACAGAAATCAATCAAACTTTTATGATCAATTCGAGAGTTATGACATTGAGGGGCGGCAATGGCAGACCAAATCAATTTTTATTATCAAAACATAGGCACATACGCGAACACGTTCCAGCGCACAAAACGCATAATAATCATGGAAATGACGCTGAGAGAGCGCGTTTGTAATTAGGTTGTGAAAATTAATTCACTTGTTTGTTGCGAATTATTCGATACGTCAGTGTCATGCATGCAGGCGCGCATTTTTTTGATCCACGAACAAAAGGGGGGCTAGCGGACACATTCAGCTGCCGAAATTGTGCAGCTGCCCAATTTGAAATTCGGACTTAGCGTTTTAATTCATTTATATGCGCGCGCTCGCTGGTGGCGCGAAGCATTAACGTATATGATGGATACGGCGGGCAGTCGGCATGGTCAAGCAGCGCGAGTTAATTTAATAATCTTCAAGCTCACCAGTCACACTATATGCTATGTGTCGGGCGACGGGATCCTAATGTGATTTGCGTGCGTGCGCTCTCGTCAAATCCAACTTTTCGCATGAACGCTCCTCCGGGTGCGTGTATTGACATCCCGAACGGTTGTGACCAACACTTTCGCACACTCGACGCTGAATTATAAGTTGTAGTGCACCAGCTTGGACAGTGAACTAAACGGTCGCTGCTTCCACTCGGATAACTGCCAAGCATACTTTTCGCATGCTCGATGGGGTTTTCCATGGATTTGACTTGATTCGAATGGGGTGACCAATGGTCAAGGCGCTGGCGCTGCGAATTAAATCTGACTAAAGAGTGTTAGCACATTCCAGCTCAATTTTAATTTCCTTTCGTTTCGTCTCTAATGAACTTATTGATGCATTTATACAATCGGATTAATTTCATCGGGTCAAAAGCCAATTTTAAGCTATAACCGGGATTCGATTATCGTGCATAAAGGAAATATGTTTTCTATTTTAACTTATTTAACAAATAGAAAATCGTAAAAGTTTAATGTTTCGTAAATATTTAACGTTCAAATTTATATATTCATATTCTTGTGAAACGCGCAATAAAAATGAGATTTAATGATTTCGGCGTTCTTTTTCTCAACTGCGCTCACTGAAAAGATTGATGCTAATTAAGCGAGCACACAACTAAAAATGAAATATGAATAGGAGGAAGCATTGAGAACGTGCGCATCGTTTAATGAAGTTTATGTCACGTTATTAACGATTTTTGACGCAAACCAAAACCGACCATATGTGCCTGACCGCAAATAGAACGGCGACGCTGAAGAGCGCAAGACACAACGACCAAAAACCGAATATATAAATAACCCGAGACTTATTACCGCACGCATTTAATACGCTCTCGTTAGGCACAAAGAGATTTGTCAAACACGTATGCATAAATTCGTAAACGAAAACGCGGCGCGGCGCGTTTCGAGGCTAACCAAACATTAATTTTGCAAAGAACGCACTTCTTTGTTCTTGTAGCTGTTTGTGTTGTGCGCAGGCATGCCACCTACTGGCCTAGATTTGCACCCTTTTAAGCCTGCCACCCCTTCGTTCTTCATCAACCATTCTTTAGCGCTGATGAAGCAAAATACCCTTAGTGTGTTTCTTTGCTTCTTTGTACGCAATTTTTCATCCATGTCAACCAACATCACGTATTGAGTTGCTTTGCTGGCACAGTTTCATGCGTGTGTGTCATTTGCGTTCATTGAAATCTGAATTAAAAAGCAAGGGGGGTTGTTGCCGGCGTAAAAGAAGAGAAGAGGTGCTTTTGTTAGTGCGAGACTCTTCAGCAATGGACATCACAGAGCACCCTCGTTGACATCCAATGCGAAAGGGTTCTCTGGTTCTCTGGGACGTAGAAAAATATATAGGTTGGGCATGCACCCTTAAAAATTGCGTCGCAATCGGGGAGCCGTCACTTGTTACATTAGAAGCATGGCTCCACATGTTGCATTTTTCATTTGCGCGGGTGCTGTTTCATCATCATTCATCCGGAAAAATATTAAAAGATGCGTAATTTATGCGTTATGTCAAAAGACTTAAACATTTGTTCACTCGCGATCGCACTTTCACTAGGATAGTTCATTGAATCATCATTAGTTGTAATGAATAATCACTTTATTATGAATAATAAGAATACGGGCTGGCGTTATTGTTGCGAGTGGTGGTAAATGTTAAGTTGCAAATACCATTTTTGTTCTTGTTGCTATTTACAGACATTTGACATGCGCGGAAAAATGCATAATTGCATTGCAACTCATTGCTGTCTGTCCATTAACGTCGAAATGAAATATATCCAAACGCAATTAAATGCGCAATTACATAACCCGTATCAGTGCAATGCGGCGTGTGATATGATCACAAGTGAGTGAAATTCAGCATTCGGTCGGTGTACAATACACAATGCGCATTTTGTTTGCTATTTACCTTGCGAGCGAGAAACCTTTTGCGCGCTGTTGCAATCATTAGTTTCGTATGATAGATCGCGACGTATTAAATAATAACCGATGCCAGTGCTGTGCCGTGTTGTTCTGTACGCATTGCGATTGAGATTTCTCCATAATCTGCTGCGCTGCCGCCAAGTGCGATTCAGATACGTACACAAATGTGTGTGGATGTAATATGAAATAGCAAGCAAGTTTACTTATATGGCGCTTCTATTCAGATCAATCGTTATTTGTTTTAGTTTATTGCACTCGATACATTTGGCCTCCTATCATTTCTGTATGGATGCCAGGCGCGACTGATCGCTCGTTTCATCTCTGTAAGTGCAATAGGAAATTGAAATGTACGATTTCTGCTCTTCAAGCTCTTATCAGATTTCGCAACTGTAAATTATATCAATGTTTTACTATATTTATTCTAATGGCGATGTTGGGTGCGTTTGCATTGAGAACAACCTAGATATTTAATAGAAAACACGAAACAAAAAGCAATATCTAAAGTGAATTCGAATGATACACTTTGTGTTTGGAGCGCGCTTAGTTAATTGATATTTACGCGCATATCTGCATTGTTTTATGGCTTTTTAATTTACGCGCACGCACCAATACGCGAATGATTAACGTTCAGGAGGAGATGATTCATTTCGTGAAATAATGTATCGTCTAATTTGCACCCACGCGCTCGTATTTTATAATCAGTGGAGCTCCCACTTGCGCCACCACGCGTTCGTACAATTGCAGGGGAAGGAAGCGCGCATCCCCTCGAAAATCAGGAAGCGCAGAGGAAAAAAGCTAAAAGCGCGCAGTATAGACGATAAGTTGAAACAACGCACAACACCGAAACGCAAATTGCTAATTTGCACATTATTCATTATACGTTAGGCGCATAATATTTTTTCGACATAAACGCCATGAGAAAT
Source organism: Aleochara curtula (assembly GCA_963978815.1). Classification (NCBI taxonomy): domain Eukaryota; kingdom Metazoa; phylum Arthropoda; class Insecta; order Coleoptera; family Staphylinidae; genus Aleochara; species Aleochara curtula. The sequence continues at coordinate 7,045,423 of OZ022221.1, read as the reverse complement.
ACATATTTTTGAATTTGTAATTTATGAAATGCGGCATACAATGAAGCAAAGAACTTTTTTTTCAATTTTCCTAATAGGTTCATGTTCATATTTTTTGCATCTCTTTGCACTAAAAATATACAAATAAATTGCGGCATATTTTCGGAAATAAAGTTTTATTTAAAGTTTTACATTTAAAGTTTTACATTCTTGGTTAATTCGGGATACAATGTAATAGATATTAGCATGATTATAATATTATTATTAGTGTAAGAACAGTACATTATTAATTCAAATTACATTTTTGTTTTCAGAATATTGCAACGCGACCAGTACGGTTGCCTGGATGGACTCCCCCATACAATAATGAAATGAGTAAGGAAGTGGCTTGTTAAATTGTTAAATGTATTTACATTTCAAGGATTTTAGATATATTCCGGGATAATTAATTGAATAGGATTAGATGGAGGCAATTTTCTGAAGTAAAAAATATATTCTAAGACGCTTCCTATAATTTCAACGAAGCAACAATAACCAATAGCCTAGTTTGTGCGGCCGCGGCGTTAGGAATTGGATCAGGTGTCTTGAGTTGGATCCCCGTGTAGAGGCAATTCGAACATAGCTTTTAAGTTTCCAATTAAACCTATTTGGGGTTGATTATATGACCCAGATCAAATTTAACCACAGCAACAATACTCAGTGGCCTAGTGGTGTCGCATTTGCATGTGATCTGGGAGTCTCCGGTTCGATCCCGGAGAAGAGAAGTTATTATTTAAGTTTTAAGTTCTCGATTTGATACTATAAGGGGAAGATCAAATTTAGCACAAGTAAGAACACTCCGTAGCCTAGTGGTTACGTCTACGGATGTGATGAGGGAGTCTCGGGTTCGATCCCCGGCCAGGGCAAGTCAATTTTCCAATTCTTATTTCAATTTTAAATTCTGAATTGACACTATAAGCATAAGATCAAATTTAGCAATGGTAACAACACTCCATAGCCTAGTGGTTTGGCTTATGGATGTGATCTGGGTGTCTCAGGTTCGAATCCCGGGATTAGCAACTTATATTTAAGTTTTAAATTCTAAATTTGAGTCTATAAGGGCAAGATCAAATTTAGCTAAAGCAACAACGCTCCGTAGCCTAGTGGTAAAGGCTATGGAAGTGAACTGTGTGTCTCGAGTTCGATCCCCGAGTATGGCAACTTAATTTCTTAAGTTTTCAATTCCTTGTACGCTTGGGGGCTTCCTCCGGACTTAGACTAAGTCCAGAGGAGCCCCTAGAGCGTACAAGGGCCCCATTTTTAATTTTTAAAGCCCGTACGTTAAGATTGTCTTGTGACGGCCCACCCCGCCGCTTCGCTCCCCGGCAGTAGACTGCCTCCCCATTCCCGATTTTCGTTACCAACAGGCCTCGGTTTGTGACGTTACAGAGCAGGGTGGGGGGGCTTCTTATGTCAAGTAGAGACTTAGAATTATTTTCCAAGTGCTTGCTTTGAATACAAGTGCTATGGCCAATTGAATGACCATCCTACTTAAGAAGTACTGCCGCCTTAAGCCAAGTAACATACTTAGGAATTTTAGCCGTTATAATTTTAAATTTCTGAAAAATTTCAGACCCCGGGATTCGAACCCAGGACCTCACGGTTACTAGGCAAGTGTTTTACCACTGCACTACCAACTGTCTTGCTAGGGTTGAATTGAAACTTATATTTGTATTATTTTCTGTGGTGGCTATTTAATAATTTTAAGAAAAATTCAACGTGTAGGCACATTCCGACGCCGGGACTCGAACCAGGGATGTCTGGCGTATTAAGCGAGTACACTATAACTGCGCCACCAGTTGTCTTACCCCTAGAGCATTGACTCTTATACATAGAGTTAAAGTATGCGCGACCGGTATTCAAACCCGCAATGTCTTTGCCTTGGTATGTGGAAATTGTATCCGTTACTATATTAAAGATTTCTTTCACAAATAAATAGATTTATTACATAAAACTACCTCTGAGTTGTTATTTATTTACCTTTAATACACCCTACATCATTAACAATGAATTTTAACTCGTCTTATAAAAATCCAATTGGAATCCTATAAGAATCTAATTAGAATCCAATCGGAATCTTATAAGAATCTAATTAGAATCCTATAAGAATCTAATTAGAATCCAATCGGAATCTTATAAGAATCTAATTAGAATCCAATTGAAATCTTATAAGAATCTGATCAGAATCCAATTGAAATTCTTTCTAATAAGAATCCAGTTGGAATCCTATAAGAATCTAATTAGAACCCAATTGGAATCCGGTCTGATTAGAATCTTATAAGAATCCACTTGGAATCCAACTCGAATCTTATCTAATTAGAATCTTATAAGTATCTAATTAGAATCCAACTGGAATCCCATCTAATTAGAATCTTATAAGAATCCAAATGGAATCCTGCGTAAGAATCGAATACGAATCCAATCAGAATCTTATAAGAATCTAATTAGAATCTAATTGAAATCTAATCAGAATCCAATTAGAATCTTACAAGAATCCAATTGGAATCCTGTCTAATTAGAATCTTATAAGAATCTAATTAGAACCCAATTGGAATCCGGTCTAATTAGAATCTTATAAGAATCCAATAGGAATCCTGCGTAAGAATCGAATTAGAATCCAATCAGAATCTTATAGGAATCTAATTAGAATAGAATTGAAATCTTATAAGAATCTAATTAGAATCCAATTAGAATCTTACAAGAATCCAGTTGGAATCCTGTCTAGTTGGAATCTTATAAGAATTCAATTGGAATCCGGTCTAATTAGAATCTTATAAGAATCCAATAGGAATCCTGCGTAAGAATCGAATTAGAATCCAATCAGAATCTTATAATAATCTAATTAGAATCGAATTGAAATCTTATAAGAATCTAATTAGAATCCAATTGGAATCCTGTCTAATTGGAATCTTAAAAGAATCTAATTAGAACCCAATTGGAATCCGGTCTAATAAGAATCTTATAAGAATGCAATAGGAATCCTGCGTAAGAATCGAATTAGAATCCAATCGGAATCGTATAAGAATCTAATTAGAATCGAATTGAAATCTTATAAGAATCTAATTAAAATCCAATTGGAATCATGTCTAATCCGAATCTAATTAGAATCCAATTGGAATCTTATAAGAATCTAATTAGAATCCAATTGAAATCTTATAAGAATCTAATTAGAATCCAATTGGAATCTTATAAGAATGTAATTAGAATCCAATTGGAATCTTATAAGAATCTAATTAGAATCCAATTGGATTCTTATTAGAAATTAGTTGGAATTTCATCAGAATCTATTTCCATGCAATCTATCCTAACAAGACTAACAGAACGAATTAGTTTCTGTGGAATAATTAATGTCTTTATTTATGAAATGCGACCCATGCAGCAATAACAAAATCTGAAAACTTTAAATCGGAAATACGCAGCAACACAACATAAAACGTAATTTAAGTTTGCCACACGTTTCGAAGGGCAGTGAGTGTGTAACTCAATACAAATGAATGTATAAATGAATAAAGAATGAATTAAATAAAAAGATTTCATGTCCTCTTACGTCTTCTTCATCCGCACACGCATGAAAGGGAGAGCTGCTGGCTGCTGAGCGCTCAGCTGTGAGTCCGCGAACCGTTCGCGAGCAGGAATAAAAGAATATAACCAGGCGAGTGAATAAGTGCTTTTGCGGACAAAGAAGAAATAAAGAAAAATCGCTTATGTACACGGGCGTCGTATGCAGATGATGATGATGATGACGATGTCAAGGACACGCAGTGTGGTGCTCCTTTGTCCAAATACTCACGACGAAGAAGTAGAAAATATACGAGGGTAATAATTTCTTCAGCTGTATTCATTCTTTTTTCGACCAGCGAAATTGGGTCATACACGTTCCCGGTCGAGCACAAAGGAGGGCACCTTTGCAGATTTCTTAACCATGACGAAACACACCCAATGAATAACTCTTCGTGGAATTGAATACATCATCATGGAGACCTAAAATCATAAAAATATCAAAAATGCACAATTACATAATTGCTGAGCTAAATTTAGCTTAATAAATTGCGGCGCGGCTTCTCTCAGTCAGTCTCTTCGTTCTGAGAAGCACAAAAACTCTAAACCGCATTTGTTTATTGCTATTTACTGGCTTCATTGTCCGCTCAACGTCAAGTAAATTATGCATTGTGTTGGGCGAGCAGCTTGCCCAAATTTAAATTAGCTAAATCGATGAATGCTAACCGAGCCATCATCATAACCGCGCGACTGATGAGTATAAAAATATCTGCTATGGAATTAAGTTCATCATTGCGTAATTGCTGAATTGTTTAAGACCGATTATTATTCCGCTCGCGAAGATTGCGCCGCACGTATAATTGGCCAGCGAGCAAATTTGTACAAGTTTATTTAAATTTCTTTAAGTGCGCCAAAGAAAAACAAAACATGTGGACGTCCTTGAAGCATCCTATTTTGTATGCTCAATGAGCGTGACTTTTTAAGCCGTGTAACATTGACACAGTCAGTGTGTCGAAAACTATACCAATTCGTATTTTTAACTTCGATAAACATGCCGCCCGAAATTTGCCAAAGAACAATAAACAATTGGAATCAATTAACTTGTTCAAATTGCGCACTTCCTGATGTACAATATAACTTTACACGCGATAATTCACAACAAGCATTTAAAGAGATTAAAATTTTGATTATGCTTAAGCGCGCAGAAATGCGCATTGCAAAATTACATCGCGAAGCAAGTTTGTTGCAGTTATTTTATTGACGAGAAAGTCAATCAACCGGTTTCATGCGTATTTCTTACACGCTTGGTGCTGTTGCTGCTTCGTGCGTCTTGCAAAGACGCATTCTGAAGAAACGCGATGAACGAAGCGGGCTATTTGCGCAAAGACGCGCTCTTTGCGTTTGCGTGCCTGGAGGAAAGCGCGCGCACTGTTTATTCAGAGTCAATTTGTAAATGAATACGCAAGCATTAATACTCTGCTGATTTGCACGCACGAACGGAAAACACGAAACGAAAATTCAGTGTGAGCGCGCGCGTTTTGAGAAGAAAGCTTTATGCAATGCACTTGCATAATGTATGGTGTATATGCATAAACATTGTTATACAACTTTCGATATTCGCGCGTTCATCAAACGAAAGTTGCGCATTTAAACAATTAATTGAATAACCAGATAGCTTGCTTACCCGGCTGGTTGCTCGATGGCTAGTTGGCTGGTTAGCAAACCATTTCGATTTCATTCTTGCGCGTCGTCGCGCTAAGTGCATATACAACAGAGGCTTACTCGCGCATGTCGAGCTGAATACATTTTCGTGCGAAAACGTTAAGCGTAATGGCCTTGGCCTTGGCGCACCGGCATAAAAATATACGCTTGTGTTTGTTTTTGCTGCTGCGAATTGGTTTTTGTTTTGGCATTGCGCGTTGACTTGTGTTTAGCTCTGTGTTTCCTCCAACACACGCTCACACACACAGCGCACGCTTCTTGCGCGATTTTATGCGCTGCGCGTTCGGCAGTTAAAGAAAGAGTTCTTCTATTCCTTCTCACGCATGTGTTCACTTTCGGCACAGCGGAACCACAGCGAATGCGTGCCGAAAATGTGCATGTTCCTGCTTTTTTAAAAGCCAACCAACTGACTCTCCACACTCCTGCAGACGACGGCATCACCAACAGCAGCAGCGGCAGCGGCAGCGGCAGCACATTTATTACCATCGCACGTCTGTCGGACTTGTGTATTTTTACGAGTTGCGAACGCTTACGAAGAACGAAGAGACCAACGCTATTTCTGGCCAATCTAACGAGCACCAATTTGCGCACCCAACGAAAACCTACAAGAGCATAAATAAATTCATTGCAATTTCGCAAATATCATTTACTTACTTAAGCAGCTTTACATTTCTCCTACTCTGTTCCTTATGCTCCTCACTTCCAATTCTATTTTTGCGCGTTTCCTCCTGATTCATACGTGAATTATTCCTCCAGCATATTTATAGCCCCGTATGCATAAAGCAATACACATTTGGCGGAATTGGAAAAATATTGCCAAATTGACTTATTGACTGGCAATGATAAATCGACGACGGCCTTAGCATGCGAGTGTTGAGCATTACCACCAGCTCTACACGAACGTGCATGTTTTACCCAATCATGCATATAAATATTTTACACTTTATGCCTGATGATTGATACCTTCGGACCATCTGAAAATAAATAATTATTAATTAAACAGAGTACAAATAATATACATTATTCAATAGATTAATTGAAATGATTAAAGGAAATTGAAAAATGTTATCAAACTAGCAATTTAAAAAAAATTGAATGCATAAAAGTCGATGCCAGAAGTCTCTGTTGTGACGCAAATAAATGTGCACATGAATATTCGAAATCCGCTTGGCATGCGCTCGCACACTCATCTTCCATCGATATTACTATCATAACGCCAACTTCTTCTTCATGAATATGAAATGGATTGCTTGCTTTATATGTAAAATGCGTACTCGTGCATTTGCAGCACGGTCGCGGTGCGGTGCGCTCCGAGAGAACAATAAATTATTTAGCAAACATTGTTTCCTCGCATAAATTACATTAGCATCGCACATAAAAATTAATTAACACCATAATTAATACACGTTACAGCTGATTAATTATTGCCTTTCATCGCGTTGCATTTCCTAAATGCATCATAAATGTCAAAATATATTTGTAAAAAACCATTTAATGGGATTTGTCGCCGTAAATTAAACTGCATGGAATAATTTCTTAGCCGAACAGCTGCTATCATAAACTAATAATTGATAAGTTTTCAAATTAATTGTACTTAGTGTCTCCATGTCGAAACTCAAAGTAAATCAATGCCATGCGTACGCTTGTTGTTATCACATTGTGTTAAGGCTATAATGAGCACTTGTTTTACAATCGCTGGCTGTTAATTTGATGTGCGCTGAGCTGCTGCTCATTGAATGTGAAATTTTCGGTTTATTTTCAGTTAATGCATTCGCGTTTTACGACGCTTGATAAACAGTGCGTGCGAGCGCGCGCATCTCGTCCTTTTTGTGAAAGGAGCTGCATATAAAAAAGGATTATTCAAATCGGTATAATTTCGAAGCGTGCACTCTGCTATTGTATCTCAGTGTGGGCGCGCAGCGCACAACGATAGACGACAGTATTTTAGCATTTAGAGAAAGGACTTGTAAGACAATTCCGCTGGTAGTTTACAACCGTCATAAAGTCTTAATATAATTAAGAGATAACAACACCTCGCCAGACTCTAATCCTTCGCGGCGAACGAACGAACGAACGAACGCGCGTCTCAAAGCCCTCGCGCATGCTAGCAGGAAGCCGAACGCTCAAGACGTATGCATGAAAGTGTGCAAAAACTGATATCGCATCGCGCTTTAACGTTCCTGCTTCTTCGCGCCAAGGATAATACGTTGATATACACGAGGCTTTTTTCCCAACCCTATTGTGCCCGAGGATAGGGTTGCCACGAGCATGTAGACGACGATGTGCAAGAAGAAGAAATGCTCACAACATATTTACGAGCATTAGCAAGTGCAAGTTTAGTTGGTTAATTTAGATGCAGACTATTTGCACGCCATTCTTCTATTGTTTATGTTTTATATGCGCTATAAATTTTAATATCTTTTGCTTTCATCACCTTCCGTAACGCTCGAGTTATGCGAATAAATTCCGAATTACTTAATATAATTTAAATTACTTCAGCTCGGCTGGCGTGCTCGCTAAAAATTGCATGTAAATATTTGATGGCTGCGAAAGGTTCATTGACAATGCATGTTTGTTATGACGCGAAGGATAATACTTGTTATCCTTACAAAAAACGTGCGCGTACCTGGGGCGCGCGCGCGCGCGTGTGCGCGTTTCAATGTTGAAGGTGGTTGGCACCGTCGTCGGTCACGGCCCGTCGAGAGTGAAATGAGTTTCGCTTCGGCGGCGGCTGCGACAGTGGCGGCGTTGGTGGTGGCGGCAGCGCCTGCGTCGCGGTGCCGTCGCCGCCGCCGCCGTCGTGCTGCGTCGAAGCGAGCGCGAAACCGAAAGTGAAAAGGGAAAACCGCGCGTCGCCCCACCACCGACAGACGCCAGCAGTGCAATCCACACACATGCATTCGCCGCCGTCGTCCTGCAACTGCGCCTCCCCGTGTATGCAGGCTGTACGTACGCGCAAACGGTTCAAGTGTATATGTATATATCCAGTGCATAAACGGCCCCCTACCTTTCCCTTTCCGTGCTCTCGCACACCGTCGAGGAGTCGCGAGCACTTTCCCCAGCTCGTTGCACGCACACCGCGCGTTGTAGTCCGCAGTAGTAGGCTGCCGAGTGAGCCGCTTGCAAGACGTGTGCCAAGGTCAGCTAAGCAGCATCCGTGCGTTGTGTGGTGCGATCATTCGCGTACAAGTTGGGATTCGCAACCAACAGCACTTCCACTTTGGTTGGGTCCAATTTAAGAAACAAGGAGTTCCTCGTCGCGCTGTGCCACCGCTGCTAGCTACAACCATTGCTGGTCCTCGCGTTTGTTACCCCCCTTCAGACTTTTCATGAACTTTTGTGCGTTTGGTAGAGTAGTACTTGTGCGAAGCCGGCAAACGACGACGTGCACCTTTGAAGAAGTCCTCCAAGTGTGCACAGGGTCGCCAGGTCGCTTGCGCCAGCGAAAGCCAGAGAACTTTTGAAACCTTCCGCTGCGTCAAAGGCTGCAGAGATTCGATACGTGCGCGCAAAGGACAAGTAAGACGTCAGGGTCCTGGCGGTTGATCCTGCCGCGAGGTGGTAGGCGGGAGTGCGTGCGTCGCGACGTCGACCACGACGGTGACGTTAAGGGTGAGATGGCACCACGCCGACACCACCATGCGCATATGCTTCTGAGCGTCGTCGACACCTCCAGTCTGGAGGAGACCTCGTCCTCTTCGCCGGGAACGAAAATGTCACCGGGCGTGACCCGCTGCTGTGTGCCGACCGGCGATTGTCTGCGCGCCCAGCAAAATCTCAGCCCGAACAACAATGACCCGATGCTCATCTCGCTGGACGACCTGCGGGACACCGTGCGTGTCACGTGCAACAATGACGCGTGCACCAGCGGTCGCTACATGCATCGGGAGTGCTTCGATCAGTGGGAGCAGACGGTGCTCGCCTATCTGAAAACCTGCGGCCGGGCGCGCTCCTGGTCCGAACGTCAGCGCCACCAAAATCTCTGGACGAAAAAGGGCTACGATCTGGCATTCAAGGCATGCGGATGCCGGTGCGGCCGTGGCCATCTCAAGAAGGACCTCGACTGGATGCCGCCGCCGCCAACGAGCAATATATTCGGCCGCGTGGAGGACATTGATACCGGCGCGGTGAGCAAGAAGAAGAAGCGCCGCAATCGCAACTCGCGTCCGGTGCTCGCCATCTCGGCGCACCATACAGCCGTCGGCGGAGCGGTCGTGCCGCCAATTGAAGGTCGCACGCGCACCGGCAGTTTATCTTCGAGCACGGGTTCATCATCGCCGCCGGCCACCGGCAGTGAACCGAGCGTGTCCCCGATCCACGCGCACTCCAAGAAGAAGAGCAAGTTTGAGTTCGCCGATCGCACCCGGTAAGTCTTTTAAAGCAAACACCCGAATCAGAAAAACAAATACGTCCTACGCAACCCAATGAAATGAGAGTTGTGAACCCTAATATTTATAGTACACTTTTCCCAAAGCATACAAACAAATTTAAATATAGAAAAAAGCATCTCGTGCGCATCTCTCGCAATAGAAAAACTTGCCGGCAAGTTAGTTAGTTGCGCGCATCTAGGCGCGAGCGCAAATGCATTCACTGAGTCATTGTTCGTCGGGTAGGTCAAGGCAGTACGAACGCGACGAGACCCGTGGTGCGCGTTGTGCCGCAACCATTGCCAACGCACGTTCACCGGCTATGCGCTGGTCGCGGCAAAGTGCGTGTGCACGCCGCCCGTTTTCCCATTGCCGCCGCCGCCACCGCCACCGCCGTCGGGCGATGCGTCGCCGAGCCTATCGATTTCCCCAATCTCCATGCCGCCAACAACATAAATGCTGTTAGGGCCTATTCCGTCGCATATCAGACGTTGCGCATGCATTATACACGCGAAACCTGCGGGCCCAGCAGCCGGGAAAACTGCCGAAAAAACGCCCAACTTTTGCCCACGAAAAATACCCAAACACGCGCCAAATGCAGGCATGGCCGCAAAAACAAAAAGAAAAACGCGAGACGCGCGTGTGGTGGCAAAAACAGACGCGCATTCGCCAAGAAAAGTCGCAACGAAAACTCTTAGTGAAATAAATATTTGAAGCGCCTCCCCACAAAAGGGTGGCCACATAAATAATGCTGCTCTCCATTCACTGGAAAAGTCACACGACGAAAAAGAAAATACTCCGCAATAACGCTCAAAAAGTATCCTATCAGTGAAAAATCGATGCGGTAAACAACAATACGCCGTTTTTTTTTTGTTATTCAACTCTGCTGATTACCGAAGCTCGAATTCGTGACTTCCAAATGGGAAAATTCGTCATTTCCTCATCATTTATTTATTTATCCAGCGCAATTACGTCGTCATAAATTAAATTTCTGCTGAGCACCGCTCAAAAATATCACACGCGGTATTGTTTTTCATATAATATCATAATCACGCTTCATTGCGTTGCACTTTTTCAAAGCTGCCGACCACGCTCATATCCATAACACTAACCCATTGTTATGCATTTTTCAAAGTCCACGTTCAAGTAAGTATTGTGTGTGTGTGCAGCAAGCACCAAGTAGCATACGTAAAACCTGCTTATCCAAATCGATAGCGCATAAATGTAAAACGCAACAGAATTGAGAGATGTGTATCTATCTAATCACAGCGCCTAGTAGTCATAACGACCACACAAAAAATAGCTAAAAATAGATCATCACAACATGCAACTGATAACAACAGAGCAAAACACGTTATCGCAGTGCTGTATGTATTTATACCGTGTGGCGCGTTTATAAGAGACGCGCAAACTTAATGTAAATATCAAGCATGCTTTTCGAGCAGATACAGATGCGAATCAATGACTAGGATAATGCGTTCGCAATTGCGCTGTGCGCCTCTGCCGCGGGTAAATAAATTCGAGATTAATTGCCATTTTCAAGCAGGAGGCGGGGAGGCCAGCGACGGCGGCGTGTGTGGTCAAAAGGTTAGGGAATAGTTGCCTAATGTGCGCATCGTTTAGCCGGCTCGTTAGTTTACGCCAAAGGTGGAGATCATGTTGGCGTACGGTGTAAGCAGCAGGAGCTTATGCCGCAAAGGCTAAATAGGTGGGAAAGATCCGAAAGCCAAAAGGTAAATTAACCAACTAATAATGACTCGAACGAATGAACCAAACTGCAAATGGAAATTTACATGAACGTATTGATTTATAAACTCTACCGTCTCTTAATTTCGCAATTATTAAACCTCGATTCTTTGTAAAACACTCTGTCTGTATGCATCAAGGATCACTGACTGTATATGCGAATAAAAATAAATAATAATTTTTGATTAATTTCCAAGGCGTAGCTGGATAAAAATGAGCGCATACAGCACGTGTACATGAGTCCTTTACTATTTTTTTTTTTCGTATTCGTCTTCGAGCAGCGAAACGCGTTTTGGTGCAATGTTGTTTGTACGTAATAAATGAGTGTTAATAACGTTGCATTTAGCGCGAAATTAATGCGCAGCAACGAGTGTTTTTAATAGTCTTTCCAACGCTGGCAAATAATATGCAACACGCAAATGAAAAAGTATCATCGTCTGCTTTTTAATTTTCCCTTGTTACGTGCACTCGTTTTTTGTTTTATTTTCATTCGTACCATTCGTTTGTTTTCCTTTATTATTCTTTTGCCACTTCTTCTTTCTTGTGTTTTTTTCTTCTTCCGTACCGCTGTACAGTACTACCTACTTTTGTAGCACGTCTTTAAATGATGCACCAGCAGGCGTACGAGCGCGCGCGCGCAAATACAAGAAGCGGAAAAATTTGCAAGCGAAAATAAAGAAGTGGCCCGCCGAGACAAAGAAGTGCTTAGTTGGCATTGAATCATGTACGAAGAGATCGCGAGTCAACCACCAGAACATCGTCGACGATGACGATGACGACGACGACGACGCGCAAGACGCTGCCGAGCCGAGCAAAGTGAATAAATAATGACCAGACGGAAAAATTAAATCACATTTATCACGTTTTACAATACACCTCGTTTAAGAAAAAGGGCTGGCCTCGTCGTCTCTCATTACGTTGCGCGTTTATATCTTTCGCTCTTCTCGCTTAGCGCACTTGTACTTCTCATGACTTTGTAAAAATTCGCGTTGGGCGGCATTCGTTTTTTTGTTCTTTCGTTGCAAGTGTAAATGTGGTATAATAGAGCATTGAGGATATACCATGCTAAGAAGTAGAATACAAAGTACTCACCATGTGTACAGAAGGAAATTTGAAGTTCTGATGGACGCTTCGTTGAGTTTAGCATTTTTCCTCTTGTTCTTCAACGGTCTGGTAGTCGCTGACAATGCTTCACTCATTACAATGGAATGGAATGGATTGAATGTGATACACGATAGGATATGATTTTGATTCTCACATCGATGATGATGGTGGTGTTTGATTTCAAATCTGGAAAAAAAATTTGTTACATTAATAACTACGTCGTTTGTAAGTTAGTTAAGTCGTAACAACACAACTACAAACAGCGATATGTTTTCTCACTTACATAACGCCTCGCTTTATGTAGTGTGTTAAGTAAGGTCAGTTGAACGTGTCAACAAAATACGTTTTGCTAATGCAAACAACGTGAACGCTAGCTAAACCTACGCATTTATCTACTAGTTACGCATAAAGTATTAAAAGTAACGTATGTGCCATTATTTAAGTACTTATCCTAAAACCCTATCACTAAGCTGAATAAAACACAATTCGAAATTGTAAACCTCAAATTACCATTGTTTTGAGGCAAATCGTCTCCGTCTGCAAGACATACAAATTTCATTTATTTCAATTATCCTTTTGTGAATGAGTTACCAAATATCCGCGCCTGGGTATTTGGTATCCTTTTAAATGCCCTATAATTTTATTCCCGATTGCTGAACCGAAAAATCTAAATTGAATGAAATTTTTTAATTTAATACTTGTAGTTTTTCATTCGTGAACGTTGCTTGCAAGAAAAGTTTTCCAGTTTGTTGATTGATTGATTTCCTGCTTGCTGCTGTTGCTGCTGCGTTTGATCATTAAATATTAGTACAGCATCCTCAGCTGTTCTATGCATTGCTGTATAATATAAGAAAAATAGAAAAGGAAAACGCAAACATTAACTTTTCTTCTACGGCTTCAAAGTCCCCAACTTATTTATCAATATATGAAAAGTTTGTTTGTTTTCTGTAGCTGACTCGATAGATCGCTATAGCTGGTTGGCTCTGGCTGGCATGTTGAGTTAGTCGACTGCATGCATTTTTTCCTCCAGAATATATTCCGAGCATTATGCGCATGCAAAGTTTTCAATTAAACGCATTTTTTTGCCATCATTTTTAATGCATTCAGTAGCACAGCGCCAGCACCAGAAAAGCAAACACAGCAGCAGCAGCACCAGCAGCAGTCGGGGCTGCGCCCAAACAAATAAAGTCCAAATAATAAAACAAACGAACGGTGCGAAAAAGAAGCGCGAGCCTCTGGTACTCTACTCCACACGTTCTGGGCGCAAATGAAAACCTCGTGTGTACGTGTCCATGTGGTGTTGTATGTTTTAAAAAGAAAAGCAGAGGCGTGCGTTTGCGCATACGAAACGAGAATGTGAAAGAAAATGTGTAAAAAGCGCCCCAAAAACTCACGCGCGCGCACACACACACGTCAAGTGTGTTTATTTTAATTAAATTTGCATGCAGACATACCAAAAAGGCCAGTCAGTCAGTCACATTCGTGCCTTAGAGGTGTGTTTGTAAGTGTTCACATGCCACGAAAAAAAAACTGCAATTAATTACTACGAATATTCATTTAGAAACTATACTACACAATTAAATATATAAATAAATACTCTCTTCCTATTACCAGTAGCATTATTTCACCTTGTGTTGATGAAAAAGTTTTAGATAATTATCAAATCAAAATTGTCGTTTGCCTCAAGCACGTGCATATAATTTGAACATGAATACCATGCGCATTTCTTTCTTCAGTATGTTGTACAATCACATACAATATGTATGCTGTGCTTCTTTCCCGTTCTGTTCAGCTGCAAACCGGTATTTCAAGAAGTTTTGTCCATCGAACGATCGCGAACGCATGAACGAAAAACCACTACTACTTTATAATGCATTCAACGTTTTCTCCAGCATCTTTCAACTTTTGCGTTAAAATATTTTATTCCCAAATGGTTGAATTAAGAAAAAATCAAATTCCTATACTTTTCGAGTTCATTATTATGAACTTTCAGTCGATAGGTTTGAGCTAATTATTAAGTCGTTATAACCGAAATCATAGTCGCAATAGCCAATTGAGTCTCCTCCGTTACAAAATACCTGCTATCAATAGATTCCGCAATAAGTCGATTGAAAATCTAAATAATTATTTCTTATCATTCAACCTAATTTAATTTACGTCTAGCTCTGTTTTCCCCCCTGATAACCAGATAGAAACTCAGTACGACGCTAGTACAAAAATAACATGTTTAAAATTGTAGTAAAATGAGTGGAAACGTTATTATTACGCTATACAATGCACGTTTCATTCGTGATTGCAAAATTGCGCCGGTTGCAAAACACGACGAGTTCATAACACATTGTAATTGTTGCTATTTTTAGAATTACTACACATATCATCATCGTATTTATATGCGCGTATGCAAAAACGTCGTGTTATTGTGTTATTCGTACTTATTCGCCCGTACGCTTGCTAGCTTACTAGCTAGCTAGCTTAATGCAGAATACGCGCATGCATAATTTTCATTATTTTCATGCCACGGTTAAATTAAATTGTTATGCCATGTTTTGCTGCGATTTTCTTCACACCGCCATATAAATGCACTCTATTGTGTCATTCGTTATAGTAATTCTTTTTTTTTATCGTTGATGATTTTCAATGGTACAAAACGTGATTAAGTATCATATCATAATGTAATATATTAATACATAATTATTATCATCATCAAGTTGACTTATAATCTCTCTTAATTAGAGACGAAACAATCAGCGCCACTGTTTAAGTGATAACGCTGATGCGGTGTTATCATTAAATGTGCAGCGCACCGATAAAAACGCATTAAGTTTAATTATAATCTTTGTATAAAAAAGCGATTACTCTTGAATCTTATCAAATTTGTTCAACATGTATGTATCATTATCACGCAGCGTATTTGCTTAATTATATTTGGACAGCAGCTGTAAATAATAAATAATCTTTACACTTTGTTGTTCAGTTCTCTTGATTTGATTTGATGCAGTAACGACGTGCTGCTGTGCCTTTAAATTAAGTCAGTTCTGCGCTGTGGCTGACTGCGCCATAATAAGTGCGTTGGCGCAGACCGCAAATAATATGATAAGACGAATCAAATCAGCATTGTGCATGTTTTGTCTCTTACGTTGGTAAGCGTCGCATTAAATTCATTGTTTATCAAATTTTCTGTTCATTGCTAAAATACTAATTATGTATTCCAACTTCTAATAATAGATTTCAAATTTGTCATATTATTGTAAACAAGCCAGCCAACTAATAACTCAATTATATCTTATGTAAAATACGAATTATTTAATAAACAAGATTAATTACGTTAATAATACATACTCCGAAGATCCACGAATATTAATTTGTTTCTCGACGTATTCCAAGCTTCAGTTCATTAAACGCAATATTGAATTGCAAATTTGTGTAAATTGTTATCTATCTATCTTATGTCGTTTGAAATGCTGTGTCGTGTGTACTTTATTGTAGTAAATACGACAAAGTTGCAAGCAAAATATCGCGAGCATGGAAACATACAGCTGATATAATAATAATTCAAACAGAGCGCGCATTGTAATCCTTCTTCTTTCATAATATGTTTGTCGACTTGATTTGTGTATTCTTGACGCCTGCCATTCGTAAGAATACGTAAACAACAGCCGCACTTCGTGATATTTTAATGAATATCGGCGCTTAATTATGTTGTTTATGAAAATTGAAAAATGCGACTAAATTTTTTTTGCTATTTTGCTATTTTGTTGTTGCAGCATACTTTAGATTATTGAAAATATATATATTATATGTCCGTAACGAGCTTGCGATTATTGTTATTGATTCGAGAAGAATGCATGCATGCATGCATGCATACCAACAATAAATATGATATAAAAATCGCAAAATGAAATTAACCTTTAATGAATTACAAATTGTGCGCATAACAATTCAGTGTTTTTACGCGGCTGAATGAATGTTTATTAATAATTCCATGTACGGGCCCCGGCGCAGCGCGCATGATGAAATGTGATTTATGTATTTATTATTGTGCTAATTATAGTAATTAAATGTGTGCTGCTTGCTGCTGCAGAGTGCACAAAGCGCCAGGGCAAATTGCATTGAAATGAATTGCTTTTCAATCTTGCGTCTTCTCTCTGTGTTAGCGCGTATAAAACACTCGCCTCGCTCAGTCACTCATTCGCTTTGCCGACCAATGAGTAGTATAGTTGTAGTAGTAGTAGTAGTAGTCAATTGAAAATTATTTTTCATTCGTACGCGTCCAACTTCAAGTTCTACTTAATGTACATATTAATTATGTATTTAATTCTGCGCGCATTTCCATTGCCATTTCTCATTGCATTACCACATACGTACACACATAATAAACATAAATATGTCTCGCACTGGGTGTTTGGCGCAATTATCCAACCGCCAATCATCTCCCAAATGAGCCAAATCGTTTCGTTGCACCAAACGCATTATGAAACATCCTGTGTTTCGACATATTTAGCATTAAATAGGCACGCATTCAGCATCTCGCTTTAACTTGCCGCATTATATAAAACAAATGCACACACACACGCATTTCAACCAAACAGCCATTGAACCGCGCCAACAACGCTCGCTTATATGCAATTCACTCACACGCATTTAAACTTTTAAGTAGAAAATTTGCTTGTGCGCTGTGCACCCACTACATTGCATTTATTTATGTATAATGCATTCACATGCATGTGCGCGTGTGTGTGTGGTTAGTGCGTATATGCAGCATGATGCATTTAAACATTATTTGCATCGGGTGCGCAACTGGCAAACGCGTGAGGCAGGCAGGCAGGCAAGCAGGCGCAATCAAACGCAGTCGTTTCATCATTAGAAGGACGTTTAAAAATAAACTAATTGTATACCCACTTTAGCGCATCATACCGTACGCGCGCGCATATGTGAATAAGTCATACATCATACTCGTGTCGTCCACGTATTCACTGTCAATGTTTTCGCTATTGCAATATTATTGCGCGGGCGCAACACACATGAATAATGTACATGCCTCGCACTGACTGCGTGCATCTGCGTTTGTGTACGTACGTTGACATGAACATCATTATTTATTTATGAACGCGCACGATTTTCTTAATAGAATCGTTTTAGTGTGCATGCGCCCACCCCCTTGCCGATTCAAGGTTATGTAAAAGGACAACAACACGTTCGCGTTATGCATTATGCATATACGCCTAGCAGGATGACAACGCCGAGGAAGGACAATCAGTCATATGGGTTCACCGCCAAAGTGATAGAGAGGTTTATTGACACTGAGAGAATGAACGAACAAACGAGCGCGCGCGAGCTCAATCGCGCCTGCCTTGGTCGGTCATCGACTAGGAACACGCATTTTGCGTGTGTGCTGTCGCTGCTGCTGCTGCTGCTGCAGTAGAAATCAATTTTAAGCAATTTGGCTACGTGCCCAAACGAAATGCTCGCGCCCAAATTAAAAACGCATTCTTTTTGTACTCGCCATTCGCGAGAATTCAAGAGACGGAGAACGCAGCGCACCGTTGGTAGTCGATGCGATGCTCAATTTGTCCAAAACATGCGGCGAGCAAACACGAACGCAAATATTTATTCCCAAAGCAAGGACATTCGTTTCCTGCGTGCGCTCTAAGATTCGGTACGTGATCCTTGCGTACTCAAAGGATGTGCTGCGTTGCGCTGAATTTACACAAGATGTTTTCAAAGGATATTAAAGACACTCACTGTTTGTTTGTTTGCTTGCTTGCTTGCTTGCTTGTGCGCTCACTTGTTTGTTTATTTATTTAATATGCATGTAGAAAACGAAAGAAAAATCGGTTCAATCTCGAGCTAGGGTCAAATTGTAAAAATCATGCACAGCTGGCAAGTGGTGTGTGGCTGCTGCTACTGCTGCTGCACAAAGTTACAATAAATAAATGCAAGTTGTCAATGCGTTATAATAAATTAAATCAAAGCGTGCATACGTTTCAACACATGCACGCGAATGCAATAAAAGCCAAGAGAAAATCAGGTTAATTCCCTTGCATTCGTCGTTGTCGTCGTCGAACGAAACACCTACTTGCTTTTAGCAGCTATTAATTCACCGTACTCGGACGATATTAACATATTATTGAAATGGATTTATTTATTTATAAGCGTAATATGTCATTGCCTTTTTCAGCGATCATATTTTCCAGCCGTTACTCTGCGCTCAACAATTAGTTTAATGTGTTTTAAATACGTTCCAGCGTGAATTGCGCATTCCATCACGAGTGGAGCGAATAGCAACAACAACAGATCCCCGCTAAATCGGCGCGTCGCGTAATAGAAGGACTAATTCGTAATTCGTGCTAAACGTGTTTGCACAATCCGGCGGCGAGATTAAGTTCAGGCTTAGGATACGACCCGTTGCCGCTGCGCTGCCGCCACTGCCATCGCGCCGCGTCTCGTATTTGCAAACGTGCGGCCTCTCCGTGTTTGCTCGCGTGCGCACACATTGTTGCAAGTGGCGGTAATAGTTGTCCCGTTGCTGCCGCCAGCCAGCCAGCCAGCACGTGAACGCATGTACAACCAAACAGAACCACCACCCCTGATGTTTGCGTTGCGTTGCGTTGCGTTGCGTTCCTTTTCCTTGTACAAAGGGTCAGTCATGCGAGTGCCGCCTCCACGACTGGAATATAAATGTATCACCAAACGATACGAACACAACGTGTATTGGCAATGTGTAAATATTTGCATACTTGCTTAAGCGTCGAAAATATCTTTTCGATCTATCAATATACACATACTTTCAAGCTTGAATACTGGGCGAATCAAAAGATTATTAAATATCATCGAATAAAATTAATTTAAATATCACAAATGCACTGTGTATAAGTAAACAACACATCTATCTATCAGAACTATTCTTGTTTATATTGGACGATATTTCGTATGCTTTATGCTTGTTTCTCTTACGAGTTATTTAACTGGGCCATGTTTATCCGTTTTGCATAACCACAAAATATAGCGACTGCTTAAAGTATTGTTGCATATTTTAATCATCCCCATACTGATCAATAGAAATTGTTCACTGATAGCAAGATATTGGTTTGATTTTGGTCCTTGCGTACGAAACGTGAGGTCGACACGACTGGCAGGATTACGATACGGCCGCGTGTCAACTTCGATCAAACCCTCAGCAATACGAACAAGCGAACGCTAGAAACGCTAGGATTTACTGAACAATCATCTACCTTGCTTGCTTAGGATGAGATTATTTTTTACAAGAAACATCGCAAGATTGTTTCAGCGTCGCGCACCCAAGATTACAATGATTACAGATGACAGGTGTCTCTGTTGATTCACACTAAAAAACTTGGTTGAAATTTTTACTGCCACAAATTAAACTTTACCAAAGAGCAGCAAGCAAGGCGACGCAAAGTTGTTGCTAGCGAATGGCAATAAGCATGCGCGGATTAGTTTTGCGTGTATCCCTTAACCCTCTCTCATAATTCAGCGATTAGTGCGCGGCGTTTTGCGATTAGCAGCGAGAGAAAGAGAGCTCAACGCATGCACATAACTAAAATTAAAGCCGCCTCCCCCCAAAGTCGCTGGCTTGCATCCTAATTTTACAATCCCGGAGATTTAGCAATCTCTGATTTTCAAATTCAGCCGTTTTTTCTTTCTTCGTATGGTTCATTTTACTCGGTATTACAACGAATAATTCAATTAGCAGATAAATTAACAAACAGACACGAATGCCAAAAGTTCATTCACTCTTAATCTTACTTAGCTGCTTGCAAATGCACTTTTACATTTATTGCATTTCGCACACACGGCGATTTATACAAGGTGTTTCACCAAATAAACCTCATGAGCGAAATATATCATAAATTATTAATAAATTACATATCATCTCCTACTGAATGCGTGCGTTATTTTGCCAATATTTGCAAATTATGTTTGCAACACCATGTATAGCTTAAGTATGGTTGCATTTCTATTTGATGCCTTAAAAGTGCGCGTGTGCACAGTAGGTATCTTATCCATGTGTGTATATGGCGGTTGGTGCTGCATTGATGCAGCGCTAAAGCGCAGCGTGAAGCCGCGATGCTGAATTGGCGGACTGCACCTTTAATTTAAAATGCCGCGCCTTAAAATCATTCGCAGATTTACACTTTTCGCGAGCGCGCGAGTGCACGCGCAATGACCGACCGATTGAACGAACGAACGAATGAACAACACCGAGCATCAACCGTGCATACGATCATAAAGTGCACTTACTTCATTACGACTCGCAGAAAAATTCGCGCAATTTATGTACGTTTGGTGTAGGTATTTGCTATTAGTTCAAACTATTAACGAGCGCTCGGCTAACGCAATCAATGCTCGCTGCACATAATGCAGCCAAAAGAACAAGTGAAATACGATTAATCATTCGTCGATAATCGATCAATCATGCTCACATCAATTCTCGCAAATTATGTAATGTCTCAACTCTCTTTGTTCGCTCGAATAAAAGTCAATGAGAAATTGTTAAAGCTTACTTAAAAATTCTATTTTTTCGTTAATCAATTATCTAATTAATTACCAACTGAGAAACTTAAAACATGTTTGCCGACTTTCCCAACAAAAATGCATGGTGCAATTTTCGGATTTTTCGCAAAGCGCGCAACGCACACGTAAACACTTTGTGCACAATTTAAAATATGCATCCATATCTTAGACGCAAGCTACATGGCTATGACAATTGCGCAACCGGCATTAGCGCAAATAGTTCACAAATTGCATGCAATGTCCTATTAGATCAACGGCACAAAGTTATTACGCCAACGGCGGCGCATTTTACGAATAAATAAAATTTAAAAAAAAAACAGAGGCGCAACACAGTAGCTTTACTAAATGCGTATGCTCGCACAACGCTTATTACATATCTCGCATTTGTCATGTACTGTGTGTGTGCATGTGTATGCGTTGTTATCATTGGACCGGTTTCGCAAACAACAAAACTGCCGGAGAATTTACTGCCAATTGAAGCATTTATTCCAATTTCAAAATATGTCGTTTCGCTTCATACACGGCTCTCTTTGCCAGCAAAAACCCACCATACACACGCATGCATACATGCATTACCGATTTGTTTTTATTAGCACTTATTGCGCGCGCGCGCGCGCGTTTGTGTGTCTGCGTTTACAAATATGTGATTAAAGCCTGCATTAAAGTTCATTTCATTTAATTTAATTCGCTTTACGCGCGACTCTCACATCTGGCTAAATATGTGCGGCGCACTTTTTGTTCTTCGATTAGGTGCGTACGGATTGTGAAAGAGCGATCAATCCGCAAGTTATTTATATGCGCAATAATAATTTATATTCTAGAATTTCTAAAAAAAAAAAACAAATCAATATACTCGATAATCAAACAGTTTCTTAAGAAATAAATCGTAATTTTCCAATTAATGAACCAATAATATCGCTGCCAACTTAAATAGGGATAAAGAAAAAAGAGCGCATTCTCAAACATGAAAATAATTAACAAATCTCATTATGGCCTACCCCACCAGCCATTCCACGCAACAAATTTGATTTGCATCGCAAAATTTCAATTATTCAATCCAAGTATCTTGTTTCTTGCAATCATGTGTTGATAATTATTCGCTACTAGTTTTAATCGCGTTTGATATTCAAGGAACGTTGTAAAATTATCGCGCGCGCCGAAAAGAGAATTGCAATTAAATGCCAAAAACGGCGCGAGATATGCGCGCGCGAGTCATGCTCGCAAACTTTTATGCTCTTTCGCGCGTTCTAGCCGAGAGTAATAAATAATTATACAAGAAAATTAATACACAACTTGCGAAATCCAATTAAAATGTGTTACGATTATGTAAGCCATGGTATTAGAGCACAATATGCGTCTGGCGAAAACACAAAATAATATCTATACCAAGCAAGCAAGTATGTACTAAGTAACATTAGTCAATATTTCGCACATGTTACTACTATTATGTATTACAATTCTCGAATCATATACAGTGGCACGCAAGACGTTTTTACGTTTGAAATGATTGATAAATCCGCCCATCGTAAGTAATCTTTATGTTCCAGTCACAATCATTAATTAAACTTAGCCTTAAGCTACTTCTTCCTACTTGGTAGTAGTTAATCTGCGATAAAACTCATTAAAGAGGACTGCTCATGTATTGTGTTCCTCGTATCTCTTTGATACTTACAGCAAACTACACTTTCGGTCGTATACACAATGTGACTTGAGCCAAGTCGACGACACATGCGCAATGTTATCAAGTGTGCGATAATTGCTAGTCTAATTGGAAACTATGATGGATGGTTGAATACGAATGTATGTCGTTTATGCACACAATCAAGTAATATTGATAAGCGTTCAAAATGTCTATGTATTCGCGTCTTTTATTCTCTGGCGGTGGCGGTTTGTGTGCAATCACATAACTTCACATGGACGACGTCGAGTCGCCTCGCATCGCAAGTGCGATACGACATAATACAATAATATTTTCCAAACATATTGCATTTTAGTTTTAGCGTTGGCATTCGAAATGAGCAGCAGCAGCAGCAGCAGCAGCAGTAAGCTAGCAGGCAGCAGAGACGTAGCCGCCGACACAACAGGCAAACGGCAAGCAGGCGCGCAAGTGCGTTGAACTTTTCAGAGGCCGCGTATAGAAAACTATAAAACGAGCGTTAACGCCAACGCAATTCGCTCAATCGTGCGGCGCGCACCACCATACGACAGCCAGCGACTTGACTTAAGTCAACTTCCAAATCGCCAATGCGAATGACACAAAGTGCATTTACGTGCGTACATTACTCAATGTACTTTACGTTAACCTCACGATGCTCAACTCAAAACTCAAACATTTACCCCGCTATTGAAAACTTTTCGAATTAATCGCATTACAATTAAAATTATCATCAAAGTACAATAAGACGCGCATAAAGACGTTCTCCTGTTACGTCCTACTTAACTCTTGTCCTCTTCATTTTTGCCTATTCAAACTGCACAAGCAAAGTGGCATTCACCAAGCCAAGAAGCAAATATTCGCGTTAAAAAGCATTCAGAATTATGTTTATTGTTATACTCATTGTCCTTTCTCGCCATGCTGCTTATTTTGCGACAATTTTCCCAACTGATCCCACTTTTCTTCTACTTCTTCGTCTCCCCCGCCCCGTTCTCATTTAATATACTAGCACCCCCGGCAAATTAAACAGCCAATTTAAAAGATAACTTAAAAAAAGTTGAAAACTATTGCAGTGACAGAGTTTTAGCGTCGTAAAATCAAGAGCACGCGAATGCAATTGTTGGTGATTGCAAGAGAAGAGTCAACAGCGTAACGCGAATGCGAAATGTTTGAAAGTCATCAAAAGTAATTTTAATGGCTTAGGGGGAACGTCAAAGGCGCACACGTTCGACATGCGCACATCCCGAGCCGATGCTAAATGACGAATGAAGAATTAACAAATGAAATAAAGAACCACGATGAGGATGGTGCTGCTTCGTCTTCTTCTTCTCCTCGTCTTCCTAAATGCGCGTTGCGTTCAAGAGGCTAGTCAAGTACATACACTTCGTCGTCTTCCTCTTTTTGTTCATTACGCTTTGCCAGTAGTAGCACGAGAGTTGGCGCATCGTGCCAATGTAATAATATTGCAGTAATAAACGTTTGCGCAAATGCGGATGTTAATATCTGTCGCTTTTTCCTCGTTCGCGCACGAAGACTTCGGCTTCGTTCGAGTGCGCTGCCAAAGTACGCAATTAACATGTTGAAATCTCTTGTTCCTCGCGATTTTTCCCTTTTCTTTAGCGCCCTCGCTCCAGCCGGCTGCACATATTCCTTATTTGACTACATATTCAAACATACTTAGGCGCTATTCATTTTGTGTGGTTATTACTCGAAAAATACAAAACCCACTTATGATGTGTGTGTGTTGCATGATGTTTAAGCGCGCATATTTTTCTACGCTGCGTTTGCTTGTGAGTCAAACAGTTGAAACCGCTCAGCGCGCTCGCTTGCGCGATAAAAATGTGTAAATAGAAGCTAAAAATAGTCATCGTCAGAGTGTGCTTCTCGCGCCTTCTGACTGCGTATAGCAGGCGGCAGAAAAGTGACATTCGATGACCTTGACAACGGCGCGCATATTTTGTTGTTTTTCGTGTCCACGCAAGAAAGAGTGCAGCTTGTTTTATCCGCCAACGACGACTTACTTAGTGCTTCACACTATTCGCTGTATGTATTTGCAATCCTCCTCCCCAAGAGCAGCACATTTCAATCAAGCCGAGCAGTAAGTATTTGCGCGGTGTGCAGAGGAGAGTTGCTAACAAATAAGGTCAAAAAGATGATTTAATTGTTTTTCAAGTGCGACGACTACACCCACATACAACTCATCAGCGCAGGCAGAGCGCTGCTTACTTAAGCAATTTGTGTGCTCTCGTTTATCGCATATAAATAAATTACTTGAATTACGCTCCATTTTTTTGTTTGTTTGCGACGACATCACAGCTGCTTTAATGAAATTCAATTACAATGTGCAATGAAGAATCGCCATAATAGGATGCAGCAATAGCCGGTGGAATGAAATTGAAAGTGCTGAGAGTGCTATAAACTATTGTTTTACGTGCGAATTCACTTTTCTTCTTTTTTCGGCGTAGCTAATAAATATTTGAAAATAATACACTACAAGTTTTCATTGAAAAATTGCATTTGTGTTCTTACGTCTTCCTCTAGTAGCTTTGTTCAGATACGACCGTTTTTTTAAACTACTTGTAAATTAATTGAAAAGTGAAAATTTGCAGTATATTTAGCTGGCTGTTTTGAAATTTGCTTTCTAAACTCTCATGGATGTTATTTTAGAATGATTAAGAATTAAGAAACTCAGGCTATTATCCTGAGTGCAGTTGTTTGCAAAAGTTCCAAATATTGTTTATAAGCACCACCACATTTTGCAAATCTTATTTACCGGGGTGCAGCCGTCTTGTTAATGCAATGGTCATGGTCAAGGCCATAACATTATGCCTTGATGGAAACTAACTTGCTCGCTTTGCTGCTATTTGCAACATGGGGCAAAAACAATGCGCGTATTGTGCCGTTTCTAGTATTGCAAGCGGGTACCAGACGAATCGCATTTTATGAAATTGAATTACATGTCGTTTTATAAGAGTGAAATTCTTTATGCCCGCTGAAATCGAGCGTGTGGTAAATATAACTGTAGTGGCCTTGAGACGCAAAATTAAACCGTTTTCCGAGGAGCAGCAGCAGCAGCAGCAGCAGCGAGTCTCCTCCAAATCTCAACAAGTTTCAACGCAAACTAAGCAAGCATGCGAGAAAGAGTTCCACAGCACACATTATTACCGTTCATGAATGTGCGCCTTGTATGATTCGTATTTTGACTGAGTGATGATCGTTCATCTGTTTGTTGTTTGCATTTATATAACGCAAGTCTGTAAATGCGTATTAATTCATAATAACTGAATCATCGGCTGTTAGGAAGTACGTAGTTTTTTTTTATGTAAACGCATTTTTCAAGCGTGAGCTCTACGAATTATAATATCTTGCATTAATTATGTCATTTCATAATTGATTTATGACATTTTGCAATTTTAATAATGAAATCCATCAGCAATTAGTTCAAACCCCGGTTACTCGACTAAACAAAAATTGAATGTGCCTCTTGAGAGATTCAGCTGGATATTTTTAAAGGTCTTGTAGAATTTCTGCAAAGTGCATGTGCATTGTGACCTTGGCCACAAAAGCAGCACTGCTGTGCACCGCCGTACATTGCGCGCAAAGACCTGGATGTGTTGTAGTCTTGTGCTTTTATAGCACACCACTATGTGTGTGTGTATTTTAATCCGAGGCACTGGAGCGCTAAACACTTGATGGCCTTGGTCTGGCTGGATGACTGCCTTACTACACATCCGAGATTCTCTCTTCGCGCAACCGCCATGTGTCTTGTTGCATGTGAGAGCTCTCTTGCTTCACCACCAACCAGACCAAATAAACACGCCGCGACTATTCGTAATATATTCGCGAAAAAAAATAAACATGGTAACAAACCATTATTAAATTGCTCAATAACGTGTGGAAATATTTTAGATTAGACTCGCGAAATTTGAATAAATTTTGATTACTCATGGTAGAGTACGAGTAGCGTGGTGGCCTAGCTGCTATACTGCGATTATGTGAAATTATTGCCTTTTGCCGAGGGGTTGAATGCAATTTTGCGCGCACACAGCAATGTTTTAATGCATTTTCCATGTCCGAATAACATTTGCTCGTATATACAAATCCTCAATGTTTCATGTTATATTGTATACCGCAAAAGTTTGCAAATGCGAATTTGTATACGGTTCGTCCGCAGCGTATGCATGTTATTCATTAAAGTGTTGCATTTCAATGTAGTTATTTAAATTTAGTTAGTTTGAATCTCTTTTATCATGTAAAAATCGTATCACAAAAATGTTGTAATATTTGCGCAGCAGCAGAGTATTTACTCAACATATCAGATCATATAATAATACTACAATTCAATTCAATTAAAATCACGAGATGGAGATAGAAATGAAAATATCAAATACTGTGCAAATATGAATAGTACTATCATCCGCCATTTTTATTTGCTTTGTTTATTGTCTGGCTAGCTTAATAATGCGTGGTCGCACACACACACCCTCGTCCACCAAATGGAATTTGATGACAAACAATTGGACATGTATTTCTTTTCTACGAATGCGCATGTGTTGGCTGATGACGTGCACCCTCCAGGCGCGTGCACTTTTCATAAACCACCCCGCTCGCCATGTTTAAATTTTCCCCATCCGCATTAAAATGGCACATACTGCGTTATTCAAAGGGTTGTGTTGTGTTGTGTTGTTATTGAACGATGACGCACCCTACACGCACGCGCGGGGGTATGATTATGACACAACGCCTGCTTGTATCAACTCTTCGTTGGTTGTCCAAGGCTTAGTTACTTTAATTTTGATAAAATTGTTGTTTAGTTTACTAATGCGAAAATTAATGAATATGGCCGCTTATGCTCAATGAACACATTGAAATGCTGTGCATTGTGCACAAAGAGAAACGCGTTGCATTTCCATCGTTGGTATTAATTCAACAATTTCGCATTACAAGTCTTGTATATTGTATATTCACTGTACTTTACTCCCTGGATCGAGCGAATCAGTCCAAATACTAGTTTCAAACCTCATTGAATGAGCGCACATAGCATTCATTCGCATTTCTTGAATTTTCCTACCATCAATGAAAAATACGCTTCAAATAACCATATCGACTGCTAATATTAGGTTTGCATTGTTTGCAAAAGGGCGCGAGCGCAATATGTTGACAAAAAATTATAGAGCAAAAGCAACGCAGGAGACGCAGGACAATGAAAAGCCTTTCTTACAAGAGTGTACGCGCTCTACTACTTAAAAGCGAATTTAAATTGAATTTTTTTCAACAACCCGCCCCGCCGCCTTTCAATGGCATCACGAACAGAGTTTTTCTAACCTATTCACCTTCAACATTTCTCTGCCGCCGACGCCGCCTTCGCCGTCTGCGCAATGTTGTTTACAAATTTATTTCATACGCTTTTTTTCGGTCGCTTGTCTTTCTTTCTAGCGCCGTGACAGACGCGAGGGATGATTCTGGCAATACGTACACATACCTTGTTTTGTTATTCCCGTATAGATCTATGACATTTTTAAATCGTCTCGTCCTCCTCCACCTCCTCTTTTCTTCGATATCGCAAGTTGTTTCGCCAATCAAATATAACAAGCAAATTATAGCCCTCATTTGGGACTTACCGGTAATAGTTGAAATTCCATGTCATCCTGCAACAAAAAACAATAAATTAATTTAAATAAATACAAAAAGAATCTTAATGCTAATGCTAATAATAAATTTATAATTTCAGAATTGGTGGTGGAGCAAATGGCATCTTTACGCGACGTTTAGACTTCAGCTCCTTCAACGCATTGCCGAAGAACAAATTGAACTCGTATCAAATAAAGGTAAGCACTCGACTTCTTTGTTTGTTTTTTCTTTCTCTCATCTCGATAGCGTACTTTTTTCCACACGCAAAGAAGACACGCACAATACTTTAATCCAATTATCCGCCGGTCAATTACTCGTTCAATTCGTTTTTTTTTGCGCTCGCTCGCCTTGTGCTTTTCTCCGGCTGGTTCGCCTTTTGTTGCTGGCCGAATTATCGCACGCGAAATAGACAGCGATGCCGAATCGATTAATTACTTAATTAAAGGTCATTGCAATGTCGTTTCGCTTAATATAAAAAGATAATCCTTGGATGCGTATATCGCAATGCAACATTAGATTTGCTGATTGCAAGACTCAGAGACGGGGGTGGCGATAATATTTGGGCGTTAACGCTACATTTAATTTTAAAATGTACGTATTGATTTTTAATTTAGCACTAGCCCTTTGCATTGCATAGTAATTGCCGTTTATAAATGCGCCTCGCTCGCGCGTCTGGACGCAATGTGTACATTTGCGCGCACCGCGGGTTTGGGTGTTGTCCATTCCCCGGGTTTGTTGCTGTTGCACGCAAAAGGGAAAACCGTTTTTTTTATTTCCGTGCCCGGCTGTTGTGTTACTGCCCGTACGTGCGCGCTTTGCCGTGCTGTGCTGTGGCCAACAATGAACACATTGTATCCCCGAAAATATCCTGCGCGCGGCGTCCTTGCCCTTGGCCGCTGGTTGGCTGCGTCGAACGCGCCACGCGGCTGTGCGTTGCGCCCTCCAAACTTTTCAAGGGTGTGCTGCCCGAACCAGGGAGCGCACCGAATTATGCATGTTCCCGGAATATTTTTGACAGCGCATGTTCTCGTTGTCTGCATCAAGAGCCAACCACGCCAAATGAAAATTATCGCGGCAAGAACACAGTCGAGACGGGGAGCCAAAATGGAAATACAGATTGCGTAAAAATTCATCATGAAATGCTCTGGGCTGATGCATTTTGTATGTAGCACAGCTCTCCTCCTCTGGCCAGCTCTCTCTCTCACAATATGAAATGCGAAAAAATTAAGGGTAGATCATGGCACAGCAAGTCTCATACACCAAATGCAAAGGGTGCAAATTTCGAAATGAAGGGCAGCCAATGCTCGCATTTATTTGCCCATACATGATTGATCATCCGGTCGGAAATTTCCAGTCTGTGCAAGTTTTTCCGCAACGCATCACCGCTGGCGAAATAATTTTTCATCATGAACATGCCTAATTGGTGAAAAGTATCAACAAATTTTCCAATTAACTAATTCAATAGCCATCCATACTCGTCATATTAGGCATCAATTGCCATCCGACCAGAACTTCAAGTTTATGCAACTTTCATTTCATGCCCACGTAAAGATGTAAATAATATACACAAGATTTATGCAACGCGTACTAAATTTGGCCAGGCAATTCATTCGGTTCATGGGCGGAATTTAAATGGCTGTCTGGTTTCATCTTCTCGTCCCTCAAGTTTAGCAAACGAGAACAACAACAGCAACAACAACACACCTCTTCGTTTCATCCATTGTTTTTCGCATCTGTACACGTTTCGTGGCTCGTCACCTCATTTGTTTTTTTTTTCGTCCTTCTCCAACTCTGATGAACCGCAGCAGCCGACTTGCAATCTGTGATTATTTTCTCTTGTTGTGTTCGGCTCGCTCGGTTTGTTGACAACAACGCTGCTTCGTTTGTTGTTGTTTATGTGCATACGTGTGTAATAATACGGGGCATCAGCAGCAACGTTACGCAACTTGAAACTCGAAGCAGCACACGCCGAAAACGATGCAGTTGTTGGTTGGCGACTGATGACGTTGCATTAGCATCGATTGCATGCCACCCCAGCTTGTCATGCTATGCCGTTCACCAACAACACGTTTGGCAACTCTTGTTCGGCAAGCAAAGCAAGAGAGACTCTCGTCTCTGCTGCCATGCTGCAATGGCTCACAATCCAATAGGAGCAGCACTCTGGCATACCCACGCAATCAACTTGTGCATTGGACGACTACAACCATGATGATTTGTGAATTGTACAAGCGTCCTCGTTCCAGACTTGCGTTTAAATTCATTGCTGTGCTTGGGGCTAAAATTATATAAATGTAGGCAATTCATGAAAATTTATGCTTGCCTTTTCTCAATTTGCAATCTGTATAGAGTTCATCCCGACTATTGACTGCCAAAATGCATTTGCTTGTTGTTCATGCGAGTGCATTACCTACGAGTACAAGCAAAACGTATTCATCGGTTTCCTCTAGTCGTTTGTCGTTTGCAACCCAAGTCGTGATGTAAAAGGAAGTAAACAGTAGCGTTTGTGGTGCTTGTGTGAGACTTGCTGGCGACTTGTTTTTGCTTACTCCTTTTGCATTCACTGTATAATCCCAGACAAATTGCCCAAAATACCAATGTCAACAATGTATAACCTCACACAATGGAATCACTAAATGCAAAGATGCTTAAAAATACAAAGACCAAAACACAAACTCCACTGTAAATCACTCACACGCAAGTTATCGCAGCCCTGCAAACGGACGAATGTCATACCTTAGTGCGTAACGAGTTTTATTTATGTTTGGTGTTTGGCCGATGTGAATTATGTGCCGAGAGGCAATGGGTATGCGCGATCAGCTGATGTTTACCGGCGATCGGTTCGTGACGTATGGCGTAGTGCGCGCATGCAACGCTGAGGGTGTTAGAGTCGCAGAGAAATATCGCCAATATTTGACAGCGCCTAATCTCGGCCCATGGAGTAGTTATGCGTCTCACAATGCATATAATATAATTAATTATAATTAATTTCTCCGTACGTAGCTCACCTTTCGACAACAACTAATATATCCACTCATTGGATCGTAGCCGCAATGCCAGCGCGTATGATGCCGTGATTGATGTAAAATCCGCCGCTAAACTTACCATATCTGATCTAACCTTACTTCCGCATTTTTAACAATTAAAGAATAATAACAAAAGATTAGCACTAACCTGCAATGCTGCGAAGACTTCAACTGTTGGCGAATACCCTGGACCACATCTTGGATTAATTAGCGGGCACTTTGATATATATCCAAATCGATCAGATCTTCGAGCGCGATCACACACACTAGAATGCACTACACTGACAAGTCGACACTTGTCGTAGAGCGTCGCTGGGGTCAATGTTGCAATCGGATATACTGGGTAATGTCATATAGTGGGTAATGCAATAAAGGAAGTAAATAATAGCCCCAAGATGTTTGTAATTAAAACTGCAAAGTGTTATTTTTACGACATCTACTCCAATTTAAAGAGCAATAACGGGTAGACTAATATGCATAATAAGTCGTTTAATGCGACAAGTCACGACTCGTGTTTCATATTCTTGTGTATCAAACTTGCAAGATCTTCATTCTTAATTTTTTAGCTGGCCGTACACTTTGCCGGTAATTAGTCAACGACGATGAGCAAAAGGGTGCATTTTAAAGAGTAATTGCCGCTTGATATGAGTTATTAGAGAAGTCTTTTAATTGCAGTCGTTAGGATTAAGGAAATGCGTTCAAAACCTTAAGAAAGAAAGTATTGTCATTAAAAAGTAGACTTTTAAGTACATTAATAGGGGGGTAATTTAAGTACATTTTATACTTTTAATCTATTTGAGAGTCGAGTACAATGAAATAGAATGAAATTATGTTGTGAAACTATGAAATAAAGCTACTTTGTGTTCATATTGTGTAGCAGAAGACCTAGGCATGTGTCAAGGGTGTGAACATGTTAGTTTACGACTCGTCGGGGGCGGTTTTATAATGTCGTTTCAAACCTTGCATGGTGTGTGCATCCAGGCAAAGAATTTCCCAAGCAAAATGTTACACGTTGTCTGGAAATCTGTCTCGTGAGCAAAACAACAATGTCTCTTCAGCAGTTTAACAAATGCGTGCAATTTTCTTGAGGCTTTTGCCACTGTTTTACCCATGACTGAGCACGAACTCGATTTGTAAGTACGTGCACAACCTGAATTCACAAAACATTAAACCATACGTGTAAAGTACCTACAAGTAATGAGCATGAGAATAAGAAGAAACATTTTATTTGTTGATTTCATTCCATATAAAATTCCGATCTTAATCTTACATAAGTATTATTTCTAGATTACTTAAGTTAGAATTTATGTGGTTATGGTAATACAAATTATGGTTTCTCTACTATTGAAATAAGACATAAACTGGTTTTATTTTGAGGTAGTTTCGTTGTTTTTGAAAATGAAAGTTTTGTCATTGCAAAAATTCGCAGACGGTGCTGTAGAAGAATTAACATAAAAATTCAATCAATTTATAACTAATTGCTTGATTTAAATGTGCAAATGTGACTTGTTTACCGAACGTAATGTCGTGAATGAATGAAATGCTCTCACTTGTGCTAACAATTAGCATTAATTTGCAATTAACATACAATATGCGTCTCGGTTTTTCTTTTTCTTCTCTGATTACGGAAATTGTTTATAAGTATTTGCTGGTGATTAATTATAATTGATCTTAATCATTTCCTTTTCTTGAATAATACGATTGTATTGATTTTTTAAGGATCAAAGAGAAAATACGAAAAGGAAATAATTCGATCATGAGTTATGACAAGCAGACTAGTTAATTTTCTTTTCAGCTACCCTTGTTTAGTATTTACAACATTTTATATTTTATACACATTGTTGTCGTGTTATTTGGATCGAGATTTTTACGGTGCTACAACTATAAAGTTTAATGTGTAATAAAATATCGTAAAATAATGCTTTCTATGTAAGAAAGACAACAGAAGACCAGGGAATAAGATCATCTCTTTCGTTACATTTTAATACAAATATAAATAAAAAGTAAGAAAGTATTTGACATGAACACAATGTTATGCATATTGAGGAAGGATTTTAAAATCACTTGATTTTAATAGGATCTTAAACACTTACCTCAAAATGAATTCAAAAACCCTGACTGGAAAATTCTTAACAAAGTTTCAGTCATTTTATTTGGAATTCAATTACTGAAATCTGCAGATCGCTTAGATTCATTTGGTTTTAGTAGAATTTTAAGTACTTGCTTCAAATTTGATAAAATATTCATTATTGAAAAATTGTTAAGCAAGTTTCACTTACCTTTTTTGTGATTTACTTTTATTGATTTGTAAATTATTCTAGCATCTGTAGATTGCTTAAAATGACGGGATTTTAATTACTTAAAGATTTAAAAATTGTCAACAGAATTTTAATAGCTTTTTATTTATAAAGTTCTTGTTGTGCTTTAAGAAATTCTCAATTTATTGTTGTGTTGCTTTTTGTAGAGATTTAAATTTGATATTGAAGATCTAAGAACAGAAGCATGAAGATGAAATTGAATGAGAGAAGAGAGAAGAGCGAATGGAATGAGGGGAAGACTTTGGCGAAGAGGAGCAAAACATGAGTTATTATTCGTGTTCTTGTTATATAAAGGAGCATGCATTTGATAGGTAGATGTATTGACTAAGTACCTATACCTGTTCGTCTCGCTGACTCTTTGGTTGGTTGGTAGGTAGACTAAGTAGTAGACTAAAAGCAATTTCCCAATATGTCGTCGTCGTCACCACCCGCATCTTATCGTGTCTGCGATCGTCTCGCGTCTATGCCAATCGCTTTCGTTTTTTCTTTCATTATTTCCCGATTCTACTTAGTATTTACTTACGTACTTATATTTATTTTATTTTACATTTTATATACTTCTTACAACATTTGCTCTCGGCTTTTCTTATTTTAATAATTTCATCTCGAGAAGAAAATACGACATCGTAATATGAATGATGATAAAGTAATCACCAAGGAATAAACTTGTACTTTGACAAGAAGAAGAAATACAAGAAATATATTTTTATTAAGATTTACGATATGAAGATAAATTGTTTCATCTTTTTGTGCTCTGTGAATTCTAAAGCGAGATTTTATGAAATTCATTGAAATTATGTAGAAAGCAAGCCAAATTTAACTTGACACTAATGAAAGCACACATGAGTTGTATTATCGTACGTACTTTGTGTTTTATCCAATGAATACTTGAAGTTTATACGAACGGACGCGTTTATTAGACGAAAGCACATCATTTCGACAAATTTAGGATGTTAATAATTATACTGGGTGTATCCCTCTTCATAAAAATTATTTCCATATAGCATTTAACAAGTTTAAACGTAGTTTCTTTAAAGGAAGAAAGGTAATTAAATATTTTGTGTTAGAGGTATAATTAAATTAAACATACTGTATAATAGATGGTTGGTTATATTCGTATTCGATCTTGAGAACAGTTAGAGCACTTCTCGCCTCGATGGAAGGCGGAAATGGATGGCGTCGAAGACGTCGGTTGAGTTTCACTTGGCAGACGGCCATAATCATAAATGAACACGATGCACACACACATTCAAACTCAAATATGTTATACGTATACTGAAATTCAAACATACACAAGCACACAAAAGTAATACACAGGTTGTGATAATGTCAGTTGTGAGCACAACGCTGAATATTATTAACGCCTGAGCATTTGTACGAAGAGAATGGCATTCACTTAACTTAAGAAGTGTATGAGGGGAGCGCTATTAAGTCTTCCCTTTTAGCAGCTGTGAAATTTAGTGTAGTTTGTTGCATAACTCACAATTACTATCAAAATAATAAGTGTGTTTAATAATATTGTATCAAAAGATGAAAACACTTGGTTTACACGTACAAAATCTCTCGAGAGTGTTCTTGTTCTTTCTGGAAGTCGGGAATCCCTTAAATGTTTGTTGCTAAAGTGTCATTGAAAACTTGGAAAACTTTTGCAGATTCAATTAAATTCAACGACTTACCACCCACGCGCCAAGAGCGTCTTAATTGTTATTATAATTAATGCGAAACTCACGTAAAGTCGTTCATGGAGCGACATGTGAATGTTTAATTAATATTTTAATCAATTATGAGCGGAGAATCATAATGAAATATTGATTGAACACTTTGGAATTGCTATTAAAGTTTTGCTTGTCGGGGAATATTGTGTTTTATGCTTTTTCGATCTATTCGAGCGAATGAGAGCAAAGGCTTGGTGTTTCATACGCACCTTGTTTTGTTTTATTTGTGTTATCAATTTCGC
Source organism: Aleochara curtula (assembly GCA_963978815.1). Classification (NCBI taxonomy): domain Eukaryota; kingdom Metazoa; phylum Arthropoda; class Insecta; order Coleoptera; family Staphylinidae; genus Aleochara; species Aleochara curtula. The sequence goes on along the minus strand of OZ022221.1, from coordinate 7,009,850 downwards.
TACTTTCCTGCTTGTTTCTCATTTTTCTGAGAGGTTAAGTTACTACTACTTCATGTGGGTTTTTTTTGTTCGCTTTGGAGACGAGTGTTCTGCGTCTTAGAGGTGGAAACAACTAGCGAGAGAGAGAGAGCAAGTATTGATATCACTCCAATCTCTTAAAGCTGCTTGAGATATTGCCGAGATGTATCAATACGTGTAAAAGATATAAAATCGTCTCAGGTTGAGGAGGAACAAAAAGACGATGGACAAAGGATACAAGAACAAGGACGACGAGTATGAAATACAAAGAGGTTTTTTGCAATTCCTCTGACAAAGACGACTTGAATTTAAGCAAAAAATTCAACTTTTACTTGGCTCAAACATTATTTGTTAGAAAAGTCTCAAGATTAACTTTAAACCTTTAAGGGGGAATATGCTTGAATTATATTTTAAATTGCATTAAGCACATGTCAAAAATTATAGCATCTGCTCACCAACGAATTTTCTCGTCTTAATTTTTTATTTCGGCATTTGACAATTGCAAATTTGGAGGCAGGTGTTGTCGTCACACTCTGCAGATGGTCAATTCAAAGGGTAAACTCATTTTCACCAAATTTATAACCTTAAGCTGGTTGAGAAAAGCTTTAGTCAATATTTTGAACAAAGAATTTGCGATTGAAAACCGTTGATTGATTTAAATAAATATTTAGGATATGCAAAAAGCACGTTAAGAATTTATGAAATTAAATTGCACGTATGGTATTTGGGGAAAAAGGAATAATAAATAAAGATAATAACAACCGAAAAAACAAGAGTTGACGTGTGCAGCTGCCGTTTCATTGAAATGAAAAATAATAATAAAACGAAAAAAATTAGCACGTGCCCCTCGCACGTGTAAATGCAATGCGGATGAGCATGACGATTCGGCCATTTGGTCCGCAATTTTATTATGCACCCGGCATTTCCAAAAATGGTGGGCTATTCCAATTTTTTTGATTACTACTCTGCATTCAACAACGAATTCAAGTTACTGTTATTTATTCTTTTGTTCATTTAGCATTTAATTTTTTAAATAAATATCGTGAACCACATATTACTTTAGGTTTGAAGAAGTTTTCTCGTAATTCTTTGGCAAATTTCTATCATTTAAAAATTAGTTTCAATTACACGATGCGATTTCGTAAAACTTGTTTTGCGGTAAACAAAAACTGCAAATAATTCGAAAACTATTCATCGTAATTCAAAAATTCAAAAAGGTTTCGTTAGTATATTAATTCATTCTCATGTCGTACAAAGGACTTTTCAAAACTCGTGTCCAAAAGGAGATGAGAAAGGTTTGAAATACATAATTTGAGTGTTACTCTTTTCTTTCAGATTATATTGTTTAAAATTTATATTTTCCAACCAAATTGAAAATCGTTTGATCAACTAGTAGGTCCACTCATTAGAAATAATCGGTGAAAATTTGGTATTGATCGGATTTATAGCTTTTGAGTAATCCTGCAATTATAAATCCAAAAAAGCATCGACGTCCAAATTTTATATTTACAAATAATACTTAACAATAACTTGGATTTTATTGCATTATTCATACTGAAATTGATTGTTTTTTAACTATCGCAACTGTACACTTTAATATTCAGAGTTAATTGAATTTCGGAATAATAAAATAGCCGAAATAATTTAAAACAAACTTTTTACATCCACGTGCAAAAAACGCAGACGCGTTTATCTTCGCAAATATATTTGCACGTTTCAGTCCGAACTTGTTAAATATAAATACACGTATAGATGTTGTAATAAAAGCGAAACTCCCTAAAGGACTGAAAATGGCGGCTACGCACGCAACAGCAATTGCGCGCGAATATATTCATAAAATTTGCAAGTTATAAACAACCCCTCGCGCACATTCGTTCGTGTTGCGCGCGCGATAAGAATTTTATTTAGTGCGAGAGCAATTTCGGGCGTCGCCTTAAATTTTCTTTATTATTTTCTCGCTTTCCATTTCGAAGAACGCCGCCCGCAGCAGCAGCATCAAAGCAAAACGTATTTGCTGTACATATTTCAGTCGTCTATTCGCCAAAACAAAACAAAAAACTCAGCAACAGTTGGAACACATTTAACAAATATCCAACGAATTTTTTGCACTTGCTGCTACTGGTTTCAAAGATGTATTTAAGTTATGATGTTATATTCAGTTTTTAAATGTTCAACAGTGTTTTTTTCTTCCTTGTTCACATGACTCATGCAACATGAAAATTGAATTACCAACAACAACAACAACAGTAATTGTTAATGAGAATTTTTATCGTGCTTTTGTCACGATAAATTATCGTTGTAGCTTTAATAGTGTTTTACTGTTTTACTATCGCTATTTATACACACGTTAAGATTGAATTGTTTATATAAGTTTTTTCAATTTAACACTGTTGAAAGTTAACAAAAGCGAGTATTTGTTGTTCAATTAAATAATTGCATAACTTTCTCAAGTAGGAGGAAAATAAATCAAAAATGTCACTTAACTACTTTATTTTGATTAAAACGAAATAAATAAATAGGGGAAACACTGAGGCAAATTCCAAGGAGAATCAATCCAATAATTAAGAAAACTATTCAGGCAACTTTAATTGAACTATTAATTAATGATTAAGAAATTACATATTTTACGATACGAACATATATGGTATGATCATATTAAATATTACTATTAAACACTATAAACGCAAATTGATTTATTTGTTTATCTTATATCAAAGTTAATTGTGTTTATTTTATGACAATTTTAACAATAATTGTGCGCATATTACACCGATAAATGAAGAATAAAACAAAAGAGATGTATGGTCAGCAAGGTAGTAACGTTGTTGGATTAAATTATTGCATTGCACTGTTGTTAATTCGCTGGGCATATTTGAGAGCATTCACAGTCATCGTGAATGTATGTGACTGTTGAGTATTTTATTCTTATTGTTTTTCCGTTGGCGTTGACCGTGTCCATGCTGAACATTCATAGAAACGTTCAAACGATGCATATGCATGAGGCATTAATCTGCGAAAAACAAATGCAATGGCAAAACAGAAAAAATTAGCGAGCAAACATACAATAAGTCATAAGGAAAAAGACTAATTAACCACGTACATTGACGAATGAATGCCGGCCAAGTGTAATAAATCATTAAAGCAATGCAATGCAATGCAACGGCATGTGTTGTTGCTCCTTTTTACTGCGCGTACTGCGTTTTAGTGTTTTGTTTACTATGACTTTACAACTATTTCCCACGTATTGTTTTAATAGTTTTACGAGTGTATTTTTATTGTACTTGGTGTATTGTGTTTTACGAAGTAGCAGGAGAAACATTCTTTCTGCTCATTCGATTGAAAACTGGAGAATTTCTTGAAGGATTGGTAATTTTGTTGACTGGTTAAACACCTCGTTTTGTTTATTGAAAGCAGAACTAGTTAAATTATTTTATTACACATGCGCGTATTTTCGGTGCATTTAATGGCTGCCCAATGAGGTCACAATTACGACAATAACATCAACAATGCTGCTGGAACAATTGCTCTCAAATGCAAATGGCACAATTTTGCGCGTTGGCCGCCCATGAGTTGCAATAAAACGCGCGGAAAGAGCGCGCAGTTATAATATTATTATTATTATTAATGTTTTGTTATGGCGCTTATGCGACGGAGGGCAACTACTACTGCAATTTTGCGACGCAGTGCGTTGGCGGTTTCATTGAGAGTGCGCCTCGCAAATTCATGAAAAACACGTTTTATTGCTTTTTTCTGACCTTCTTTTTCAATTTAATTGCCTATCTGTTGTTTTCATGTCCACATTTATTTTAATAAGCGTAATGCTAGTGATTAATGCAAAAAATAATATGGTGATTACAATAACTCTTGTTTACAAAATAATTAATTAAAATATACTTTTTGTCATTGATAATTTTATATTAGCTGCTTTAAAACAGCTACGATAAAATATTTATTAATTTAAATTGCTCTTTGTTCATTAAACCAATACAATAATTAAATTAACATGACTGGGGATCGATGGAGTTAGAGTTTTACGTCTTGTACTGTGTTGCTGGGGTTTTGAAACACCCTTCATGTGTGAAAAGCAGGATTTAGTGCAAACCATGTCTGATTGAGCATGAACATGGAGAAATGTAATAGAAGTTGGTTATAAAGTTAAAACTATGAGAGTGTATAACTATAATGAGTATAAATCATACAGTTGAATGTGTCTACTCCGCATAGATTTAGCATTTCATGTCTAGGACTAGAACTACATGTTGCTCAAACTACATGAATGACTATTTGCGCTGGAATATGAATACTAATAATACTTACTACATGCCAACACTGTGTGCGAAAATCAACTTACCCTAGACGCTAAAATAACACGAAACGTGGTATTAGAAAATAACATGTTTCACTCAAATCTCCAAAGTTTCAATTCGCTAAATGAACTTTCCAATAAGCGCACGTGCATAAATTCACAAACTGTATGAAAGGGTTGACATTTTAGGGATTTCGTCGCATTTAAATTAGAGAATAATAAGTTGTAAGCAATGAGAAAATTACATGTGCAATTAAAAAAGTAATTGAATGAAAAGTACTGCTTGACGAGTAAAATTTTTATGGTATTTACGGTATTTACCCTTCAGGGTTGAGTGCGCAATTCTTGTCGTTAGTAGAAAGAAATGCACCCTAACCATCGACACATTGATCCATATTGCGTGCCGGGTGCGTTTTCACCTCATTCCCTCCGCTGCCCGCTTTTATTCCCGGTTCCCCCTCAGTTCTTATTGTGCGAGGATAAGGTAAAATTCTTTATTCTCTTTCGATTTTTTCCCTTTTTTCCTGAATACTTCATTAGGAGGATACGCTTTGACGGTTGCTTGCCAACGTTGGGGTGCAAACTATTCATCTTTGTTCCTTCTTTAGCCTTTATTCTAACCCCATCCAATGACTCCAAATGGCACCACCCTCCAGGGGTACAAATATCAGATAACACATTGCAATAAATATTAATATCTCTTCTTCAGATGTAATAAATCCTTCCTTTTTTTAAACATTTCAATTATTTGTTTAATTATTTTATAACACTCTGTGTGCAAGGCAGCACTTGTCTGTTTTGTGCTTAAATGGGGGGTGGGTTTAAAAAATCCTGCAATACGTGAAGGGGTGATAAAGTAGGGAACTGGGAACAAGGCGTAGAATGCAAAATCATGAATGTTCCAAAGGGGGGAAACATGCGTAATTAGAGCAACTGCAAAGTACTTGGCTTGCAACTCCAGATCAATAAAAAGTAAAATAATTCACAACAGCAAAAAATAGCTAAAATCAAAATGCAAAAGCTGGAAGAATTAAATCCATTATTTTGCCTTTGCATTATCCTGGTTGTTCGTTTAGATTAAATTACTGAATCCTCACAGGACAAATTCCTTCTTGCTTGTTTCTCGTCCTTGCCGGATAAATGCGAATGCAAATGTTTCGCATTCTTGCATTGAGAAACACATCTCAATTTAATTTAAATTACGATTCGTACAATTTATTTATCTTATTTGTTTAATTCCAAAGAATAATTGCTTTCTACGATTGCATTCCGTTTTCTTTTCTTTTTTCTTCCTAATTATTTATAGCTAGTAAATAACAATTAACAATAATCATGTTTGGTTGTGTTAGAAAACATCTGCTGTTTAGTATTTTTAAAAATGCAGCTGCTGTTTTATTTATTTTAATTGTTTTTTTAAATTTAATTGGATGCGTTTAGTTATGTTAAAATTTAAGTTTAAGGTTTGTACGTAATAATTACGTATAATAGAATTAGACTGCAAAATTCTGCAGCTGCTACAAATGTTTTTCTTGTTTTGTTATTTGCAATAACTAAACGTGGGGAATTTCCATTGGAGAAAGGGAGAAAAAAGAAGGGTTGAAGTTGAATGAATAGGCATGTAGTCATCTTTTTTCTTGACGTTTACCACACGTTCGTGAATTCGTTCAGTGTTTCAAGGTCTTGACCCATATCTTATTAAAAACACCCGCATCTTAAAGTCTGGCAGTCTGAGTCTCAAGTATTCAATTTACTACTACAATAACTAAAGAATGTTCGTGTATGTGTGAATAACAAACACATTGTATTAATATGTGTGAGTTAAACATAGGACAAGAACAGGAGCAGCCGTTCAGTCAGTCAATATCAATTTTATGTGTTTATTAAGTGCTCTGCATCAAACACTTGACCATCATATGCGTTGTTGCCGTTATTGCCATTACTATTAATATTATTATTATTGCTGTTTTGTATTTTTCTGACCGAGTAATTGACGCAGTAAGTGAATGAGTAAAGAGTTAAGACGTGTAAAAAACTTAATGGACGTCTGGTATTTTTGAATATTATTACTCGACCGACATTTTACAAACGGTAACTTTAAATTTACTTTATAACCAATTAAGTAATTAAAACACCTTCATTATAATTAATTAACATCTCTAATTTTAGATATTTTACTTTATAATAGTATTCGTGAAGCAGTTGTCTCAATTACAGACATTATCTGCTGATTCCCCATGCGTAATAACTACATAGTTGTGCACTAATATAGCAATTGAACACAAATACATAATTTGCATATATTTGCGATTGGATTTGTGCAAATAGATATCGCAATTGAGCGTGCATTACGATAGGTGTATATGTTATGCTAGTGCTTATATTCAGTGGAATGCCAATTATCGCTTAATATTCGCTTATTGCATTCCATGATTTGATTGCTATGTATTCGTAATTATTTCTTTTGCTTCTATATAGCATGGACACTTTAGCGACATCTATTGTTGAACGAGTATTATGAAAATAATAAAATAAATTGTGATGCTGAATCCATTTCATGATATGCATCTTATTTGCTTGAATGAGCTCGCTTTTCTTCATCTCAAGCTATTCGCTGTTCATTTCGTTGCGCATCATGTCTCCGTAACGTATTGGAAATCCCTTGTGCGGATTTATGCGATATCTCTCATCATGCACCTAATACTACATTGCTGTATCAGGAACCATTCCCTTTTCTATCCTTCTCCTTCGCGTTGGGCTTGGATTTGAGGAGTGGAAGGGAAAGAAAATTGCGTATAATAAGCATGTTGTAGCAAGTATTGTCAATATGTAGAAGCAGCGAAACAATGCATTAAGATTGCGCGCGACGAGCGAACGAGTTAAGCAGCCGTCTGATTGTGGTTTTGCGCGTTGCCACAGCCTTCGTTGCTGTTGCTACCGCCACCACCGTTGCCGCCGCCACCGCCGCCGCCTGCAGTGCTATAAGGATGGTGGTAACTTTCGGCATGGTGTGTTTGTGGCGGCGGCGTCGTTCTGCGGTCGCCAGACCGTATATTCCACCACCGTCTCCCGTTTCACAGAGATAACAAACTTACGTAAACATATTTACTATATTTTTATATCTACAAAGTGTTTTAGTAATTTAGAATGACTTTAAAAATCATTAAATAGTTCCAAATTTTGTATTTTTGTTTATTCTGGAAAAATAATATTTGAACTGAAAGAGACAAGTGAAACAATGGCAAAAGGACTTTGACTTTAGATGGAAAGATGTAATTGCATTACTACATTAATATTTCAAGGATTATTTCTATGCTTTTCCCTTTACTACTCGTAGCTTCCATCCCTTATGGATATTTAGTTGGAGACGTGTCGAGAAGGCGTCAGGATAATGCGCTTTCTCTTAGATTATTTATATACACATTTGATGATCGATTATGCATTAGTCTGCTTTTTCTTAACTTTTTATACGTCTGAGCGAATGTGTATTAATTTTTTATCACTTTTGTTTCAGGTGAGGATAGCGTGGATAATAATTAAAGCAGCTGAAAGTTTACAAGGTAAAATGATTGATAATAATAATTGAAGAAAAGGGAAAATCTCAATTTCTTAAATGCTCTGGAAGAGGAGAAATAGTGAAACAAAAAGCTAATCGAATAAGAAGCTAAAACTTGGCGTAAAGTAATCCAACTTATGCATGATGCGGTTGGTTGGATAGAAGATATACATCGAGTAAAATTGTGGGAGTGAGCGTATTTGCTTTACTTTAGCGCGAATATTTTCTTTACGTAGCCAACGTTTTCTTGGCTATGGCACCCTGCATGAGCTTATCACACGTGCACGCAGTGTTTACGTAATGCGATGTGTGGGCGATGCCGATGCCGATGCCGGTGTGTGTTTGCATTTTATTCAGCCGCACGCAGATATCGTGTTCTATCCGTCGACGCACTCGAATTGGCAACATTGCCTTGCCTCCGCCGCCGTCGCCGTCGCCATCGCCGCCGACAACGTCATACTACTTGGTTAGGTATTCTCCGACGCGTGCAAAATTTATTTCGTCGGTCGTTGTCTGATCCTTCGAGGCAATGTCAATAAGCTGCTTGCTATAACCTGAAATAACCTACCGTAATAATACGATACATTTTTTATGATTTCCTCAAGATATTAATAATTTAAATTAATTCATTGCAGAAGCTCACTTCATAATTAATAAATAAGAAAATTAGTCCTTTTAAAATGTTCAAAAGAAAGTACATTTTAGTCCGAAGGATAATTGGTCGATGGCTTTCATAAAAATAATAATTGCTCATTAAGAAAAGCAGAGGAAAGTTCAATATTTTCTTCATTTCAAGCCGGATTATTCTTTAATTTAAAAATATTGAGTATGAATATGATTGATTTGTCATTTAAGTATGGATTTATTAATTAACTTAATGAATTTCTTGGGAACTTGATATAAATATAAAGCAAGTAGGTATGGTTTATCTAGTTTTAGTTGGATAGGTCGTATAAGGCATAAGGACTAAAGTAGATTAGCGCACGAAGTTATTATTCAGTTAGGAGAGTTGGTTGGTTGGTTGTCTGGTGCTCTTTCGCTTCTCGCGCACGCGACAGAATTTCCAGCATTGTGCTAGACGCGTCTGGTTATTATTATCATCGCTATTATTATGTTATTAGTTGTTACGACTGTTCTCTCGAGTGCTGTTGATGTTTACTGTGCTTCTTACATTTTCCGCTTGTTTGCTTTACATCTGCGAACTCCATTCAATTGTTTTTTAATTCCGTAATTAAATAACATGCACGATAGCGATGAAAACATTGATTAGCAATTTAATTATGAATATTAAAGAAATGAACTGAACTAAGTAATCAATGTTTGAAACATCGGGCGTTAGTAATTAATGTGCAGCAATTGATTTGTTGAGAAAGGAAGAAGAAGAAGAAGAAGAAGTTGTGAATAAAGTCTTTATTACGAATGAAATACTAAAAGTTTCCAGTTTCCAACTGTCTGGAAACTTTTCTTTTCGTTGATTATCATATCTCTTTATAGTAAGAGTAATTAAAAATTATCACTTTGTATTAATGGATGGGTGAGGGGTGGGGGTTTGATGGATTAAATACATATTGAAATTTATTGTCAATAGACATGTACGAAATACGTGCGTATTAAGTAACCATTCGTATGCAAGCATTTGGCAAACATGAGGCTTCGGTCGATGACATTAAGCCGCTCCTCGCTTTTTCTCTCACTCTAATGCATTTATGCAATGTTTAACACACATTCATAATATTCTCAGATAGGATAAGACGGCTGACGACCAATCAACGACAAAATGAGTTCTGATCATTTACTTAATTCCAGTCATTTTCAAATACATTATTGTCTTTTTCTTCTTCCTTGATTAGAAGTAATTATAAATTAATAAATTTATTAATTAGTATACTATAACGAGAAGGAAATATTTTACTTATGATATATTTCGTAGTGTTTTAAACATAGAAATGATTGAAATTAAGTATATCAAACTAAAACGACAAAATCAGTTCTAAAAGTTAACTCAATTCAAGTCATTTTTAAACACATTTTAATCGACTCTTCATTTAGTTATTTTATTTAAATATAGAAAATATTGAAATTAAGAATTCATTTGAAAGAATAAAACGAGTTCTTAAAGTGCACTGAATTTTTTACAGTCATTTTAAAACATTTTTAAGGTTTAAAATAAAATTATTAGTGTTTTATTTTATTACAGAAATGATTGAAATTGAGTATACGTTTTAACCATAATACCTATAAGGTATCAATGTGTATTGAACACCTCAATAATGTGTGCTCCTTTATCGATGCATTCTTAACAACACACTTTTGTTCTTTTAATTACTGGCCTGTTTATTTTACATTGAAAGCAAGGACCTACTTCTCTTTAACGTTTTCGTTTAACGTGAATTTCAAATCATAAATTGAATTAATTGTTTAAAAATAAAATATATTTACCCACTACCACTAACTTTCCTTCTCTCGTTTAAAATTAATTAATTAACAAACTTTTTAATATACGTTTACTTATTACAAAGCTAATTAATTTAGTTATTTTATTGCATTTTGCTTAAAACTGATCTTCTTTTTTTTGTATGTTGCTCCAGACAAACTTCTCTCTTTTCATCTTAATTTAATTTATGTTTTGTTCGCGAAATGCAAAGAAGAACACGAAATAAACGAAATAACTGCAAACCCTTTTCTTGTATTTATTCGGATTTACTGTTGCTACTGCTGCTGCTGCCTGTTTGGGAAATTTAAGAAGTTTTTCTAATTTTTTTCTCCTTCTTTCGTATCGCCTGTGCAAATTTCTTGCGATGTGTTTGCAAAACGTTTTCGTGTTCTTGGCGAGCCCTTGGCTGTGCTGTGCACAAAAGCACTTAATTTGCATTTCGTGTGGCGGCGTTGCTTTAAGGAAACGTGCTTTACTGCATCGGCGGCGGCAGCAGCAGCAGCAGCATGAAGAAAGAGAAGAAGAAGCGCCCCTCAGACTAATTATAAGTCGAGACTGCCAAGAATGAACGAGTGAGAGTATTTGTTTCACTGATTAAATAATTAATATACACGCAACGTTTCCACCGAAACAATTTTGCTTTACTTTTATTTTAACTAACTAAATTTAAATTAGTAAAATAATTATCTCAGCGTAAACAAAAATAGTAAATAAATTTTAGCTCTCGCTCTCATGATAATGCGAGTACGTTAAAAATCCAATCCAATTAAGTACTTGCAACAATGAAAACAATAAACAATCATGGTTATCGTCCATATAATTGCACAATTGCGCAATCAATAATAATGAACGGTTATTTCACGTATTTTTATTTTACGTATATTTTCGATACGTAAACAACAATAATACTAGAACGTACATTCATGTCAGATAAGCGAACATTACCTATGTCAATATTATTTTCAAATACCCCTCGATTATGTGTTACTATTTATTATTTGTTGAGCTTTATTTATTTAATTATTACCCACGTTTATTTATATCACATATGCTATTTGCGCATCATTTTTGCAGTTTGTAGTAAGCAGTAGCTGACGAGTAAAATGAAATTCACATATTTGTTTTGCCAGACAATTTTTGTTAATTCCATTTCAATAATAATAATAATGCTGCTGTTATTTATTGCAAATATACTTTTTAATGTACAAAATCCATAGTTATTTAAATAATACAAATGAAAAATGCAAAACATGCAATGTGCTTGCGTCGTGTACTGAATGAATGGACGTGTTTATTCTTATCAGATTGACCTCATAATTCTTATCGTGTTTTCGCGTCAGGACAATCATCGCTATATAATTTTCTCATGTCGCTGTACATTTATTAATATACTGGATGTTGCATTCTTCAACATGATGTAATCAGGTTCTCTTGAGTTAAACACTTGATGTAAGTGACTTGCGCATAATATGATTACATTGTAGAGAGATGTAGGTATAAAGTGCAGATAACAATTAATCCGTTGTATTGTGCGCGAGAGAAGATAATGAACTATTCATTTGTTTTTATAATTTATGATAAATGTGCAAGTATTATTAAAGCGAGCTTAACATCGGTGGGTAATAATAATTAGGCGAGTAAACTAACAAGTAGCGTGCATTCAACTCATTACTTTACTTATTTTGATTTTAATGCTTATAACTTAGTAGTTAAGTAAAGCAAAGTAAAATAAAACATTTAATTTTGATCTGACTCTTCGGCTATCTTAAACGAAAGACAAATACTGGATGTGGTACAGTAATTGGCTATACTCGCTATACTACACTATACTCGATATTGACTATACTCGCTATATAAGTAAACTATCTAGAATTTCGAGATCTTTAGAGATATTAAAAATCAGGACTAAGATTTTTCTTTGGTATTACTCTACTTAATATTTTACTAGAATAATTAGTTTTTTGAGTAAAGTAGCTTTAATTAGATTCAGTATGCTTTGAATTTTATTTTTGTCATAAAGACAAGCATGGCAGTGCCATCTTTAAAGCATGTGAAACGCATAAAAAACAGGACGGCGTTTATAACGCATAATAAACATGTAAGGAAAAACGCATTTGCACATGATTGGAAAGCATGCAAATATTATTATTACAATACGTGACCGCGCCAACTAAGCGCAGTTCATGGCAGGTCAGTTATGTGTGTGCGTCTAAACGTGTCTTGCACACGTCACTTACGTTCCTTTTTTCGTTTAGGATGTGTGTAATGTGCATACTTGCTTAGCATGACTAGGACTATTTCTACTCCACTAAAACGCAAACATTATTAATGCGTTCGCTTTATTACTGCGCTCGGCACACGAATATGTAAATTGCACCGACTCGAACCAAAAGCTTAATGTTTGCTCATTTGGTAAATGAATGATGTAGGTAGTTGTCATATAATGTATATTTTCTCATATTTGTAACAAATCCTTATTCTTTTACACTAGAAATAAATTATTTTCTTGACACAAGTGCCAACAGCTTGCTTGATTTTAATTGGATAAGAATTAAGTTATATATATAGATTTTATAATTAAATAATTAAAGCAATCCATTCATTATGAAAATGCAGAAATTATCAGCAAACGTTGAACGCCGCATTTGCGCTATCGCTTTTGCCACAGCTATTAATATGTTTTTAATTCGAGTCGGTTGCCGCGAAGGCTGTTGAACTCGTTGCACTCGCGACGTTCGCGACAACTCTGTATGGCTGTGCATGATAGACATGTTCCTATAAATTTACTATAATACTAAAATGGATTTTGCCATCTAGAATAAATCTTATTAAAATAATGCATGTCTTTAAAATTAAATTACAACAAACTAAAAGTAGAATTATTATATTATCTCTGACAAATTACAACTTGACATCAGGATGAGGAAAGTCACTTAAAAAATTCTTATCATAAATTGAATTTGATTAAGATTTAATTAAAATGAGTGATAAACAACTACAAGTACAATTGCCGGTCACTTAAGTAATGAATTTAATAACTGAAAACTTTTGTTGCAACTTGCCACGAGTATAACGAAATTTCATTATGATTTAAGGCAAATAATTACAAAACATTGCATTAGAGCTCAGTAAAATTTTCATTGCATAGTGTGCGTTAAATTTTATTTTCTAAAAATTAAAGCTAAAATTAAATTAAAAGTTTAATTATCTTTTTATTATTCTATTTATCACTTAGTCCGCGTACTAAAGAGATTTACAGATGTTATCCACGGTTTGAAAATTATTTGATCAAATGAAAATATATAATTAATGTCTAAAAAGTAAAAGTAAACATTTCATTATTCCGCATGTCACATTTTGTAATTTCAACAACGACATCATCATTATCATCGTAGATAAAATCTGAAATAAAACAACTTCTGCAACTTCTGTGTATCTTTTAATTAAATTTCATTTTGAGCACGTTTGCATCCCAGAATCGGATATGCAATTCGCATTATGTTTGTGTGTTTTTTGTTTATCACTCGTTGCATTGTATTCAAACATATAATTTTCTACGTGCGCGGTACACGTAAATTCAATTTATACTTGGTGCTCATTTATATACATGAAATTTACGCATACAATAAATTTGCATCTGCATTTAGTCAACGCCTCTTCCTGTGCTTGTTTGATAGCCGTATACATCATACACTCACGCATTTTAGCTCAAGTAAATTTGTGTTTCAATACAAAAATAAACGAAACTTTGTAGTTGTATTTCAACGGCAACGAGTATTATTTGAGTAGGCCATTTGTACCGGTAGTTGACCGATTTTGCGTTGGCAAACGAGTAGCAATTGTTGTCATGATGACGGTCGTTGTTCTTCTTCTTCTTCCTTCTCCTTTAAACTAAGCGCATCTAAAGTCATTTCCTGTACAATGTACATACATAATGTTGTTGTATGTCTGTCTGTCTGTCCTTTTTGGTGTCGAGTCGCTTTCTTTATTGTATCGGAGTAATACGATGATACATTTTATATTCAGATCATAATTTCGTTGTGATTTCTCTCTTTCTATCTCGGCGTGCAATTTAATTGCATGCATTGTTGTCTCCTTTAGTGTTATTTAAATTTGCCATGGTGTTTAAAGTCATATTGTGATGGTGATGTTGGTGCTCATCATGCATGCGACGCCTGACCTCGTCTGCTGAGCCTCACATTGTTCGTGATCGTTGGTGCAAGAAGACAAAGTGTAACAATTACAATTAAAGTTGCAAATATTTCACATACAAAAAAAAACAATTTCAATTTAGTTTTTACGAAGGAGAAGATTATCAATGTAGAGTAGAAAAAAATATAAAATTTTAGTCCCTGATTTAAATTAGAATTGTTAAAAATTACCGATTTTTAAATTTTGTTTGCACTTCACCCTTAATTAATGAACTAATGAATGAAAAAAAGTAATCATTTTTGTTCAAGTAATAAACTTGAGCTGTTTGTTATTACGGTAGCGAAATTGTGCTAGACCTACCCTATTGTTGGGGATGGCAATGACACGCGAATGAGATCATTAAATATTTAAAGAGGGTGTGTGTTCGTCCGCGAGCAGGGTGAAGAATTAAATGAGAGACGCGACGTTTTTATATTTGGCGTACGTAAAGGCGACGATTAATTAAATTAATAAAATTCGTGCGCTCGCTGCAAGAACAAAGTGGTGTTTAAAAGGCAAGAAGGCAAAGTATGCATAGATGTTGGTGATGCTGTTGTAGTGTCGTTGCACACTTTAATTGGATCGTTAAAAGTAACAAGATATTCGAAAATAATTGAAAGCAACAAACAATCGGTGTGTATGTCTTCTTGTATGTGCCCGTTGTTTTTATGGCTTGTTTCGCATGTTTGTTTAACGATGCCAAGATGGCAGTAGCGCTTGAATGACGTACCGGAAGAATTATGTTGTTCTTTAAGCGCGCACCTACAATGCTCAAAGCATGTATTTTATTACTTTGAAAATTAAATCTTTTGTGTTTGTGTTTGGAACTTATCAAAAACATTTATGTATAGCTTAAGGACGATGGCATTGAGGGTGTAGGGTAGATGAAAATCTAGTCGTTTTTCCTCTGCAACATGTCTGTCTATTGGTAATTGAGTGACGTGCGGCTGATTGGGACTGCAGACGGACTAATCGATTTAGGATCGCGGATTGCCAATTACCTGCGCTGTCAACCCGACGTAACTTTCGGTGCAAAGAGTAAACTGCCGTATGTGCCATGTGCGTGTAGGTGGTAAACGGACATCACACACACACACACACACACGAGTTGAATTTACCTAACGCAATCAACTGAATTCCCTTAGCGAATTCGACTGTAAACGACGATGCGTTTTCATCAAGTAGTAGTAGCCAATCGAAATGCTTTGATTTCATGTACTTTATCTTATTTAATAATAATAAATTGGTAGTTATCCTATGGATAATAAGGATAGAGGACACAAATAATAAAAGAAGAAAAATGACTACATCTGCGAAAGAATTAATTAAATTAGGGGATGAAAAATGAATTTTTAAATTAGTACTTAATTAGTATTTAAATTGAAGATGTATATAATGTTTAATTATTATTTTGACAAGGTTTTAATATGTTTGAATTGAGTTGAACATTTAAGAACGACAAAATAGCGTGAGAACGACCTCAATGGTTCACGGGGCGTCGCGTCGCGTCCGCGAGGTTAAAGCAAGCGTAAAGTGGGAAAGCTGATAAAGGATAAGGGATAAAGGCGTCGGCGCGACGGCACTTTAAAAATTAATTTTCCGCCTATTTTCGCATCCCGTGTTTTTCCTCGCCTCCGCTTATTTCGCAGCTTTTCCTGTTGTCGTTCGCCTTTTCGCGTTTAATCTCTTTCCAAGTGCGCATCTTTGCACTTTTGTATTCTTGGAAGTTCTCATATAAACTATCAATGTTTTTCTCTTCCCGGAAAAGGATTTTATGCGTATTTAAATCACCAACCAAATTAAATTTAAATGACGATATTAATTACTACTTCTTTTTGAACATTTTTCTCGTCAGTCTAAAAACATTGCCGAATAAATCTGACGTGATCTGGAAATGGGGTTTTCCCTTTGGTCATTTTTTGTCACGCCAGTTATAATACGGAAATTGGATTTTCTGATTACTTCTTGAGGTTAAGAGAGATTTTTCTCCACGAAAATCATAATTATAATCTAAGGCTTTGCCCAAAAAGAAAACGGCAAATTTGTTTATTTATCTCCAAGGAGGAATCTTGTTTTGCCATATTAAAGTGATTCATTCATAATGTCCATTATCCTTATCCTCTTTTTATATGCCTCGTTTTCATTCTTTTCACTTTTATAGCGGCGAAAACATGTAAACATTGTCATCATCAACATCTCTGTTTTCTTTCTTCCCCAAATGTAATATTTATTCCTGTTTTATTTGCGCATTTATCCTTTATTATTCTCCGCATTAAATAGAGACAGACGTACGAAATTCTGCTCTTTAATATCTCGTCACGCGTTTGTTTCTTTACATGAGAATTTCATAATATTCCTTTTGCTTAATTCGCTTCGGGTTGTTGGTTTTTTCCTCGTCCTGCTTGGTGTGCTGTTGGCAGGCGTATTTCATTGCTTCTGGTGTTATTTGCTGTTTGGCGTTTTGAGTTGTGGGCTTGTTCAACACTGTTTCTCGTCCGAATTTAGCATTTTTCTCCACATTCGTATTTTGCATCATTGCCGGAGGAGGATGAAGAAGGAAATTTACTTTTTTCATCGCGCAATGCATCAGAGCGTGTCCTAATACGTCGTGTTCGTGCAAGCGTTTATTTCATTTCGCGTTATTAAAGCGTCTCTCCTTCCCTCTGTTCTGCATTTTATTTGATTTTTTTCAATAACAATTTAGAAGACTTTCCTCTTGATCTTTCTACATCATACAGTGTCATTCGTAATAATGCATTAGATTATTGCGTGTTTTATTAGCATGTAAGTAGTGAGTACACCATCTTGTTGCACTTAAAATGTGCACGCCTTGCAAATAAATTAATTGAATAAAAAAACGGGCAGTGGAGTGTAGTGAACAATGCGACGTGGCTTGCAAGAGGAGCTTCGCGATGTTTACGCGTAAAATGCGTGGGAATGAGAGACGATGGTCGCGGAGGCAACTTCGAGGGTGGTTAATAATGACGCTAATAATAGCATCGCGAGGTCGTAGACTTGCACTCTCCACTCATTCTCGCATATCGCATTGCAGCAGCCATTATCGTGATGTCGCTCGCGTTTAAGTGTGCATATCTGATGTCATCTTAAATGTCTCATCGTCTACTTGCGTCTCCCGTTTGAGCATTGCCTTTTCATATGCAAAGCGTGCAAATCTTAAGTGAGAATTTACAAATTTCTCTCTATTCACTGCTAGAAAAAATGTCCATTAAATCTTCATCTTATTGGAGAAAAACCAAAGATTGTAAGTGATCTTTGTAGATCTTAGGCATAAACAAATTTCCATTGTTTAGCAGTAAAAAGAAAAGGGTAATGGGAGTCAGTCACCTGAGCGAGATTTCAAATAACAGCCTATTGTAAAATAAGAAACTATTTCATACAAGACGGGATGGATATTGCAAGGGTGGAGAAGACAGTTTTCTAATTTTTGGGATTATCTTCATGTGAGATTCTTGGATTTTAGGCATAAACAAATTTTTTATAATCTTTTTGAAATACATTTCTTTGAATTTTGTTTAACATAAAATCTTTTAATTTTCATGATAAAAACGTAATTGTCTAATAAATAAGGCAATAAATCGTTATTTCTTCTTATTCATTCGAACGAATTGAATGTGAAAGAATTCTATTTAGTGCGATCTAGTTTTATTACACTTTAAAGTGTCGTTAAGCGACGCTTTTAGTGCCGAAGACATCAATTCGTAAACTGCACTTATTTGATGATACTTTTCACTTCTTTTTTCGGCGCGCTCGTCCTTCTTTATTTTCGTGTTTTGCTCCAAACGATTTTATCGCATTTTTAGTTTTTATAGCTTCATTTCATTGAAATAGTACTACTACTACTGCATACTTATTGTAATGATTGCTACCTATTTTTCCTCTGCTTCTTCTTGTTTTTTATTTTATTTCAAGTTAATGCGCTTGAAACATTTGCTTTCGCCATAGTAAAACTGAAATGCAAAGGAAAATCCAAGAGTTGTGTATGTGTTTTGTCTTGCTTTATTTTCAGCCATTTGTATAGTAATGTCATTTCCATTATCATCGCATTGCTTTCGCTTGGTATTTCGCCGCAATTTCCCAAATGGAATTGTACATAAACCACTCATATTTTGCTCACTTGTCAATCGTTTTTACGTTTTGTTACGTTGCCATGAATCTTGGAATATTTGTGAATGTGGAAATTACTTATTGTGGGAAGTTGTTAAAAATATTTTTGTTTTGATTGCAGACCGAAGATGAAGGAAATCACGGTAACGACGACACGCGTTGCTTTATCCTGTCGACGCTGGCGTCACAGGGACGTTCGCGTGTGCATTGTGTTCTCTGCGAAGAGCAACTACTCGTCTTTGATCGCTATCCTCTCGTTGATGGTACATTCTTCTTGAGTCCACGTCAGCACGCCAAGAATTGTATTGAGGTAAGCACCACACCATTATCAATGTATACAATAATTATCTGAATTGCAGCTAAATAAATGATCGAAATATTAATTAAAATCGTCTTTTGCTTCACGTTTAGGTAAAAGTTGAAGGACGAACGCAATTCCTTACCGTCGTATGCATGGGGTGCTTAGAGGGCGCTGGCAATCGTGCGATTCGATGCCGTTACTGCACTCAACAATGGGATGGTTCGTCACTTGTTTTGGGTACCATGTACTCTTATGATATCTTTGCTGCCATGCCTTGTTGCACTGAACGTATAAAGGTATGTATTTCTCAAGGATATTCATTAATATTAATCTATTATCCTTTTGTATTATCCTGATAATAATAGATTATCAGGTATTTTTTAAGTAATCTAGGTTGTTATGTAATTATGAAATTAAAAAAGGATTGTTTTAAATTTCAGTGCAACTCGTGCTTCAAACCTGTACTGCACCCAGCACAGAGGTTAAACTACTTCAGCGACTACAGTCACATGGTGCCATGTCCGCACTGCCGAACGTTGGACACGCACTTCGTGAAGCCGCTGCCGTACTGCTACTCGCGCCAGCCGATGCGCACGATGCAATTGTGGCCATAGCATGCGGCCCCCGCGAAGGCGCCACCCTCGCCGCCGCCGGACCTCATCGACGATCTCGACCTGGGGCTGCTGTGGCGCGAGCTGGCCGGCCTCCGACTCGACGAGTTCTGCCGCATGCAGCTCACACGCGAACGGTAGACGTACAACAATCACACACAACACGCAAAAGAAACACAACAACAAACAAACAGACAAATACATTGCGAAACACGATGGCGTCTTTTTTTTTTTGATTTCAATTTACAAAAGATTAAATCCAATAACAATACATGTTTCTCAAACCCGTACAAAATTACCAAATTACAAAGAAATATATGCACAGAGTATACATACACACACATCTTAAATCAATATAGAAAACCACAAAAAAATAGCAAAACGAAACAAATTGTTGTTTAACACAAAATGCGAATAACAATAAGGCCCCAATTTAAGCAAATCTAAACAATTATGAACCGCTAACCGGAAGCAGCAGCACACATTGGTGGCAAACGTTGTTTGGCATTTTCATTTTTATTACAAAAAAAAGCAAAACACAAGTGTTTATTAGTTCATTAGTTTATTATTATTATTATGTTTGTTAGTTTATAGTGAATTTTATTAGGTTTTTCAAATCAACTAAGCAAGATGATTGCGAGATGCAGGGAGAGAGTGAGAGAGAGAGAGTAAAGTGGAAGGAAGAGATCGATACCGAGTTCAAATGAAAGTAGAAAGAAACAAAAGAAAATCAATCGCGTTCGATAAACGAGAACAACAAACAAACAAACAAACAAACAAACAAACACGCTGAGAGAGTGAGGGAGGGAGAGAGGGAGAAAGAGAGAATCGCAGGAAAAACGTGAGAATTATTGACTTTAAAAAAGTCGCTAAATATAATAAATACGATTAAAGTAATAATAATAAATGTAGATTTAAACAAAATTTGTTTTTCGTTATGTGTGGTGTGTGTCACAGTTTGGGCGCTCTCGTGAAGGAAAGAGGATTTGCTGGGGGGTGAGAAAAAGTGAATGCGATTTAAGAAATTTTTTGTTTTTGTTCTAGTTATTTTTATTATTTCCATTTTTACGAAACAAATTATTGTTAATTTTTTATGACTATTTTTTAGTTGATCTTATTATTTTTTTTCTCTCAAACAAATCAATTATTTTCTTTTCCCTTTATAATATAATCTAATTCTACTTAATTATAGTTTAGCTCGAATTTTAATAATATGATTATTAATTACTATTTTAATTTTATGACCTTTATTATTATTTTTTATTATTATTATAAAATTTGATATACCTAAATTAGTTTTTCTCAGCACAAAGAGATGGAAAGCTAAACACATAAAACAAATAGCACTAAATAAACAATTATCTTTTTTTTCAATAAATATTCTCATGCGCATTTTTTCAAAAGTACGTGAAATGAGTAATTAAAATTTATCATTAATTACAATCGACAAAATGAGAAAAAAAACCACCATCAACCCCAAGATAATGTTTGTGCCCCTTTGAATAACATTACACGTTTTATGATTTGTTTTGAAACCGAGTTTTGTGTTTGTTATAAACTAACACCTAACATAAAATAATGAATAAGTAATAAGTTGCTGTGCCCCAATAACTAGTGATAAAACACTTAAATATTACTGAGTAATAATGATACTATTATCGTATTAATGAATAGTGTTTTAATCATAGTAATAGTCGTAATGATAATGATATAATTAGTGCGTCTACGCGTTGCGCGGCATACTTGATAATCGCGAATTAATTCTTATGTGTCAGCAGCGCAAGTAGTAAATAGTATTGGTCGATTTTTCTCGATTCATTATTTTATATCATCAGCTAATTGCAATAATAATAATCATAATCATAGCAAAGCAATACAAATACTACATATTTGTTTGCAACAAACACCACTACTTTCATCTTATCGATGAGCAAGACAAAGACGGAAATGAAGCAAGAAGAAGGGAGAAAAAGTTGTTTTATTGCGATGAGAATTTATTTCGGAAGCCTTCCAATTTGTAACAGAATGTACAAAATCACTCAGACTTTTAAACAAATGATGAAGAAGAAAAAAAGCATAACAAAACAATCAACAAAAAGAATGAACAAAACTGTTAATGCAATATGATAATAGCGAAAGGTGGTGGATGAAAGTTACATTATATAGTCCAATAATAAGAATAATAATAATATATAGCTAATGGAATAAATTACAAATGGCAGGTCGTCCATTTGCATTCGCTTTCGACGCGAACACAAAATGGCGGCTCCTGTCATTCCAGATGATCGTTGTTTAGTTGCAATCACTACGTAGCAATGTTTTAACTCAAGTACAAAGAAGGACAAATTGAAAGAGGAAAAACACTTGCGCAATATAATAATAATGTTTACCAATTTGTTTACGTTTTTCATCTTTTAAACGAACGGGGGCGGTAAGGAGAACGCATTAATGGTGAAGTATGAAGGAAGAGAAAGAGACAAATAGCAAATTCATGTTGATGTTTCCTTTTTGCCTTTATAATTAACGATGAGCGGTCACGAAAGACAAAAGAGAACAATATAGCGAAATGTGTTATCAATTAATTTTAACGAATAAACCTCGAACAGCAAACAACAACAACAACATAAAAAATGCCAGTCGCCTACTTCTAATTTTTGTTTTCTAAATCGGCCAAATAATCTTTTTTTGTTCGTCGTATTAATATTATAAGCTATCAATGAATAGCAATACTGCCATCTATCGATGGTTAGTCTTTAAAAAAGAAGAAGAAAAGTGTCAAGTATGCGCGTGAAAATTTTAAATATTTTCTTCAATGTCGATGTTCATTTCGAAAAACAACTTTAACGTGTGTACTATTAGAGTATATTTACTTAACGGTAGTCATTCAATAAGAAGATAATAAGTACTAATTGATAAGCAACAACTCTATTGGGTGATGATAACGTTTCTATGTCTCGTATACGTGTTTTTTGATAACAATTTGTAGTGATTTCCTCTCAATTCTACTAACTAACGCCACACTCTTTTCGAATTCACACATATGCACTTTAAACGTAGCAGACGTGCATGCATAAAATTGACCAACGATTTTATGAAACACTCTGTATAAAAATATAAAATACATACGTGCTTTGTACTTTTACTCGAATATATTAGGAACATAAGTAAAACGGAAGGAGAAAGTGAGAAAACATTCGGCTTAATAAGAATTGGGAAAGGAAATGAAAAAAATCGCTATTTTTGCATAATTCTACTTTACTATTGATAGATAATTAAAGCACAATCGCGCGTGCACAATAATTTTTAATGAGATGAGAATTCGGAACATTTGAAGAAAATTCTAGAAAAGAAACGCATCAAGCATTTGTGATTCAGCATTTTTGTGACATTATAATGTGGCCTAATTGATGATAATTCTAGTTCATACTACTAAACAACATTTAAACTTAACTTAACTGCATAGTAATCGGTCTAATACCAAAAACTAACTAACTAACTATTAATGATTAGTAATAGTGTGACTAAATTAAGATTTTCGGCTCAATTAATTAGAATTAAACAAACAAAAAAAGTGAATACGCATTGAAATCTTTGTAGAAGCGAGAGATGAATAAGAAACATATTTTTGTCAAAATTTTATCAAAATTTTATAATATTTCCAAAGGAAAAAGCAAAATGTGAACATTTGAAAAGAAACGCGCATCTATGATTTTCTCATCGTAAATTTTCGTTCTGTGAAAATGTAGTTTGTAGAATTTTTTATATAAAAAAAATTCAATTGAAAAATTACAAAAAAAAATTTAATAAAAATAAACGAGTCAGCACATTAAGCAAATACTCCATCAATTCCATTATATTTAATGATGGAGAAATTGTGGAAAAAAGGAGCGTAATTAAATGATGGAATTGGCATTTGTTGCTGGTGCGAGGACCAAATTACAGAATGTTTTTGGCGCAATATTGCAGCCAAACCCTGTAGGAGAGAAAAGGAAAGCTCGATATTCACAACATGAATAATGCCATGCAAATTAATTCCAACATGATAATGAAAATGATAATGAAAAGCGGAAAATAATCTTAAATTTTCAGTTGATCATCTCACACCATGTTCACATTCTACTTCAAAACACTTGAACACTACCTATATCAACAAAAGTATTTTCGTATTATTTACCTACGGCCGATTATTCTCATGATCGGTGAATAAGGATAATTAAAGGCGGCCATAATTGCCAGAATTGCATTTTTGCTGTTAAGAATAAATAGTAAAACGCATAGGACTAATAAATATGTATTCAAAATACACTTCAACTCAACAAAACTAATCAATTAAGCATCTTAAACCATCCGAAAGTCTTCTCATAACGATGTCGTTTCCGTAATTACCCTTGAACAATTACTGCCAACTGAGAAATAAGGACGAGGGGAGGAAGAATGTTGCCCATATCAACTAAAACAAAAGAACCGTTTTACCTCATGTATAGACGTGTTTTAATGATGGACGAATGCCTATTAAATAATTCTTCTAGTTAATTTCATTAAACTAATTAATTATCGGTTGATTAAACCACAGTACGCAAGCAAAACATGAAAAATACGCCCTCAGGAAGATGTACACACGGCATGTGTGTGTTGTATATTCAACTAATATAGTAAATACTTACTTACTGCCAAAAAACGAATCATTGCAATAAAAACAATTTACGAGTGCAATTTGTTATATCGTATAATGCATAATAACAAGGCGCAACAGCAATTAGTGTTGCGCATGATGCTCAGGCGGCTGAGTGATATCAATTCTCAGGTTTTTCCATGAAGCAACTTAAAACAACAAGGGCACATTTTTCATTCCTGACTTACGCATACCTACGGAACGACATCCAATGGCGAAATAGCAACAATCATATTTTAAAATTGCTCAATATTTCTACGATCGATAAAGCTTAATTGATTAAGATTAATATGGACATCTGAAAACAAGGAGTTAATTAAAACACTAATGATAATCAGGGTAACTTGACGTGGAGAATTTTTACATTTAATTGCTTCGAATGCAAATGCAAACAACAATGAAGGGCGACAAAGGAGAAACGACAGATGATAATATGATGATAATGATGATGATAACGTATTATTGATGATAATATGGATAATATGATAATGGATATTAGTTTGGGATAGATATGACCCGTGTGTATGTTGTTACATTAATTACTAAAATTACTTATATGGGGTAAACTATATATTAATATAAATATATATGACAAATATATATCTATTAAAATTAGTTAAGGGGTGGACGAATAAAACAAATGAAACATAAATGGCATTTCAGGTGCAAACAAAATAAAAACTAATAGTAAAGCAAGCAAGACAAATGCAATATAACAAGGAAGAAAATGATGATGAAACACATTAAATAAATAATGAATACATAGGAAAGAAACAGGATACTTAGTAATGGATGCTAATGCCGCTTCGTAGAGCTTAGAACAATACTAATATTATAAATAATAATAATAATAATAATGCTACTACTATAGGATTAGCTGTGGTAATCTAAGAATTTCTTTATGGCTTTTTTTGAAATTTGGGTAAAACACCCTGTATATGTTTAATGTGTCCAAAGTACATAAGAAAGGCAACCATGAGTGATTACTAGATCAGTATAGGATTAGAGTGAGACAGAGAAAGGATATAGGATGCGGATATATACGAGATGGTAAATGAGATATTTTTAAACGCTATTTTTTTTAAATTGGGGAAAGAATTTTCGCTGTAAACGTCCAAAATTCAACAAAGGGGTAAAGGGGTATAAAGATTTGTATATTTTGTAAATACATACATAACAATTTATAATAATAATAAGAATGATTGGCTCAAAGTGTAAACGCGTTATAATCATAGATTATAATTTAAATTTTGTAAAAATTGGCACTAAATATTTATTATTTATTGAGGTAAATTTTATGGCGTCTTCGTTCTCACGTATAGAGCGAACGCGGGGGTGGAAAAGCGAAATTGTGATCTAAATTCTAAGCAGTTTGTAAAATTTGTAAAATGAAAGCTAATATTTCAATCGCGTAATGCGATTTTTGGAGAGAAAAAAAATGGACGAAAACAAAAGAAACGTGTGGGCAAAATTTAAAATTTTGGACTTTAAAAAGCTATTGGGGTGATATTTGAACAAAAGGTAAATTTGTTTCGGTTTTGTAAAAACTTTTTGAAAGGGAAATTTGAAAGAATTAAAATTGAGGTAAACGTACTATTAACATGTAAGGATTTATGATAAGGACGCTCGTTAGATGGAGTTGAAGGATACAGGATAAAGGATAGATTAAGGATAAGTGAAGGTATAGATGGTCTCATGGTTGCTCTGTTTTCGAAAGCTATTCATTAATTATTCATTGATTATCACTGATTTTTTTTTATGTTGCTTTAGCATTCTGTGTACTTTCTAATCAAGTGAAACCGTTCATTGATTAACAAAATCTAAACCAAAAACTAAGAAACAAACAAATAAACTAGATAAACAATAATAAACTACACATTGTAAAAGAGTACAAATAATGGATATACCTTATTAATTGCAATTACGTTGAATTTTGACTTTTATGATATTGTACAACTACTACTATCTCATCATAGGCAATTGAATGTTCATAGGCGAGAAAAAATGCAATACAAAAAAAAACAATGCGAAACTAAACTATATATTACTACTACTTCTTTACCTGCTTCAAAATAAACAATTTACCTATAAATTAATAAACAAATGCGTACAGATTTAAAATATATAAACAAAAAGCTAAAACGTTAATATCTCTTCTAAATAATGAATGCTTTCTTCTAGTACATTATTTTGCATACTGTAATGATATAAATAATCATTAGATTCATATAATAATTAATATCACAGAGTTTGCTTTTAATACCACAAACATGAATGAATAATAACAACAAGCTCCACAATTTGATGCATAAGGGTAGTAAAATGGCGTACAAATTGCAATGCGTTTGACTCTTATTTAAAGACCTTAAAGGAAATTCAAAAAGATACCTCATTTTCTCATATTCTATGTATGATTAGTACAAATCCAAATCTCCTGCGTTATTCTAAACAAATATTTGTTGTTAACATCTATTGCAAGCCTGGTGACAATTCAAAAATACAAATTTAGAAACGGCACTTGTAACATATCCATATTTTGAATTGTCACTTGATGATTATCACTGATTACTCATTTAAATAAGAGACAAACGTACGTGCAGCACCGCATAGTTGATTTTGCTACATATAATTAAATAAATAATCTATATGGCGGCATAATGTGAAGAAGAGGGGGGTGGACGATATAAATATGTTAAGGGTGTTTTAATAGAGAAACAAATAGACAAACTTCTAGTGCTTAAAATACCGGCAAAGTACAAAATAAACAAAAGAAAATAATGGGTAAACACCTTTTGCATGTTTGTGGAGCTTTGTTGCTAATCATCTTGAAAGAACAACATTAATAACAATAACAACAACAACAAATGGAAATCAATGACAATTCATATACATAATAATAAAATAATAATAGATGTAATAGATTTATATTATATTATATTATATATTATAAATATTCTAATAGCAATTTCATTAATTACCTACTATCGATTGGTTGATTGATTAATTAACTAATTAGTTAATGAATTAAATGTGTTTTTGTCTATATAGACGTACTCTATTATAATTAGCAATATATAAATATCACAATTATTCTATTATTATGATTATTGCGAAAATATCAACTATCAATAATATTTGTGTCGTGTTTGACCAGGAGACAAAATGCGTTACGTTTTATAACACTTTTGACGTTTGTATTATTATTATTAACATTATTATTAGTTCAATAATGAGAAATACATATTGGGCGCTTCTCAAGTTGAATGCAAATGTCACTACAAAAAATCAATAAACAGCGCTAATGTGCCATATGAAAAAATCCAAAGATGTATAGAAAAATGAGAAAAAATAACTAACCCGACTGAAAAATATTGCAGCAACAACAAAAACTACAGAAAATAAAAGTGGATAAATTGACTTGAGAGACGAAAAAAGAAAAACATTTTGCGCGCCCTTTTGTAAAGAAGAAAAAGAGGATAAACAACCGAATTAGTTAATTAAGTTATCATCGTACCATCGTACCTATCAATTTATATTATTATGATACATAATA
The DNA here is from genome assembly GCA_963978815.1 of Aleochara curtula. NCBI lineage: Eukaryota > Metazoa > Arthropoda > Insecta > Coleoptera > Staphylinidae > Aleochara > Aleochara curtula. The sequence continues at coordinate 6,982,086 of OZ022221.1, read as the reverse complement.
ATATTATACTTATATATTATATACGTGTATTTTGCTTATTATCACACACAAAACACCCACATACACACCATATATAAATATAGGTATTATATGTGTATTCTAATCTAATCTAATCTAATCTTATATGATATTATATTATATTATATATAAAGTGTTAGTTGTTTACTTCTTTTGACGTTTGTCTTCACCTTCTTTTTGATACGTATATTATGAATACATTATATTCTATTTGGTGACGTATGCGAGCAACAAAATAGCTGAAAATAACACTATAATAAACTATGAGCAACGTGTAATAGCAATGATTTAGATTTATAACAAATATAAATATAATAATAATAATAATAATTAGAAATAATAATAATAAGAGTATGAATAGTAATAATATCATAAATTGGAACAGTTGTCTTTTTCTTTGTTCATGATGAATTCATCAATAATTTACAACATACAAACGAATTATTGCAATTCTTAGTAACACATCATTTTCATTTCAATCAAACATCTCATTACTATCACATTTATAGTATTAATAATAACTTGCATTTACTCGTAAGAACTATGTAAATATTAAGTAGGTTGAGATAATTATTATTATTTATATTAAACAAGTACTTCTTTAATATAAATAATACATTTAAATGCTTAAACTTACTTAATATGTATTTAACACGCTGTAATAGTACATACTAATTAAAAATACAATTAAGAACAATTAAGAGTAACAACAATACACAAACGAAAAGAAAATGAACGAAGAACGTATTTTGTAATTGGCCAACTAATCAGTCTGTGAGGTAATGAATGAATTTTCCCTTAATCCTTAAGGGTTGAGAAATGCACATATTTTTGGAATAGACTTTAATTGGTAATGGAAGACTGTGGAGATATGATGATGATGATGCTTGTTTGTATATGCATTTTGTACTTTTTATAATCAAAACAAACAAAAGCACACAATGAAACTCACAAGAATATTTAACTAATTGCTAACTAAAATAGTAAACGATGCAAAAGCCGTAATGTAATGTGATTTTATCCGGTGATGTGTTGCGAATGAAAACGATACTTTTGTAATGAGATTGGATGATTGGAACAAGCGACATTATTGTTACGTACATTTTTGGTAAGGATAATAATTATGCGATTTTGAGAGTCATGCTGATGATGAGATTCATCAATGATAATGAAGAAGAAAAAGAAGTAAAACTGTATTTGAAACTATGATGATCGAGCTTTCGACGGCTTTTTATATATGTAATGAAAATAAATAAAACATTTTGAAAAAAACATTTTGAATGTCTACCTTTCTCTTTGAGATTTTAAAGTTTCAGGTTTTTTACATTTTAGTCATGGATTTCAGCAAAAACAGTGGTAAATAAAATATGTTCTTTCTGATCATATTATCATTTAAACTATCATTGAAGCTGATCAATGGTTAATAATTACTAAGTTAATAGTGGAACATTGAATTAATCTTTAATAATAAGTTTAGACTTTATTTTCAGTCTACTGCTGCTTGGAATTAATGAGGAAAGTGTCAAATAATTTTCTAATCCCCTTGAGAATTTACTCTGCAAGATATTTAATTAATTAGTTGGACACATGGAGAACTAGTTAGTGACCATTGGTATTCAGTATTGCATCATTCAAATGTAACATTCCGCACATAATCAAAGATACTCTTCATTCCAATTGCATTCCCTTTGAAAACTCGCGTTTGCTATTAATCCGCACGCATTCTTGGTGTAAAGTTATTGTTGTCATTCGCGTTTTTCAGTGGAGTAATCTCATTCCGCAGTAGCTATCCTAGTTTCATATTTCCAATTAACCGATCGAATGCCCGACGCATATCTGAATGCTGATTGCCCGTCATGGGATGGATGAATGAATTTGCGGATAGAATTCCATCATCGTTGGCAGTCAACTGCCACCCTCTTTAGTTTAGAGTTGTGCGCAACTTGTTGGTATTCATACGGACACGTGCAATCAAGCCAGACGTCTGCTCCCGGTGGGACGCTGTCGCAATTCCGGGCGCATGAAGGAATAAAATGTACACTGTCGATTGCGTTCTAATATTCTAACGAGCAAACAAGCAATTTCCTTTCACGTTTTTCCAAGTAACAATCAACAGTTTTTATTGGATACTCTTTTCTTAGACACTTGCAACAAACATGTTGAAGCGTTTTGTTCGTTAATTGGAAATTGTCGAGTCTAGAGGGACATTTTGTATGGTTTCGCCATAAATTTCATGCAATGAGGAGAACACAGAGAGCAATCAACGAAGGGGTTGCTCTTTCGTGTGTTGTGTCCATTTTCCGGTTTGTGTTGACTAAGACTTTGCTCAAAGGACCGGATGACTTATTATTGCTTTGATGACTTGTGGTGGACCCGACTGAATGGACATGCTTTCGAACATTTTACCAATTATTGAGCCAACAAGGAATATACTTGAAGGGGTTGCAACACTAAAGCATGCGAGAAAAAGCACAGTTTTCAAATAAACTTATCTCCTCAAATAAGTTTAGAATTGTTTAGAATTGTGTGATTATATACTGGTATATTCCATGCAATGAGCAATAATAATCTAGTTTAATTTTATACTAATATATTTATTAACAAATGTTCAAAATGTTCAGGTGCGAGTACGAAAATTCTGAAAATTCTGTTTCATTTACTCCAATTATTCATTCACTATTTAAATCTACGAGTTATTTTTAAATATTACTATTTTAAATAATTTATGATCCAGTAGAGGCAGCATCTCTCGTACTTCTATTGCTGTTAAGAACAAGTCCAAAGCACACAGACGAGAGTAATCGCATTGGTGTCAGTTTTTGAGGGACACACGAATCCGAGGTATATTTTATTCTGCTGTAACAAATGTACCTGCATGAACAATTGCACTTGCTCGCACTCGTGAAACGTATGGCTAATATCAGCTGTGGAACGTCAGTATAGCGATGGCTCTCGCCTCGTGCTATTCGGTCCGCGTTTTTCATTTTTAAGCAGAGAATTAATTAGTTTAAATCGCGTATTTGCAAGTGTCATATAAACAGTGCGATAATAGTGTTGTTAAACTCGGAGTTAAATCAATAACTTGTCGAATTCGCGTGTGATTAGTGCATAAAACAAAGTGAAACTTGGAAGACATCTTACTAAACAAGTGCATCATTCGTGTCACCAGGATTAATCAACTAATCATCAATGGATTATCAGCCAGTTTTCGTCAAACGTCTACGTCTTCAGCAGCAATCGTGTCCAAAATGTAAGTAGCATTGATTAGTGAACATTTTATTACATAAACAACGCATTTTTGATTGTTATTCCGTGCCCAAGGATTATACAACATCGCGCAATGGATCATCCACCCTTTAACAACATCTTCACATCTCATACGACTGCCTAAAATAGATTTCTTCGTCTACACGTAAGTACCTTATAATTTTTGAATTCCCATGCGGTCTGACGAATCGTAAACAAATTCCGTGCAGGTTTCGTACAGGTTCACGTATTGTCCTTGGAAACGTCGACCAGTGACACATTTTTTCAACACGTACGTGAATTTTATTATTCGGGTTAAACTCACGTTTTAAAATATACCAGCGCAAACACTCTCAAGCCATAGATATTATTTTGACTTTAAATCTCATTTCCGCGCAGATTTTTAAATAATTCTCAAAACGCTTTTTTATATTCCTGAAACTTTCTAGACGCCTTTATTACAGTTTCAGATGTCACACTGGAGTGTCTCAATTAAAATATTCAAATATATTCATGCGTACTCAAGTTAGTTTCGCAACTTAATTTAATCCAATTGAAATGCATACACGAAGCAATGAATTCATTCATATAGGTGTAAAACTGAAGTGGAACTCGAATACGCTCATCCCATCCCTCTTTCTTTTTTATTTTTCTCACTGTTATTTTACATATTTTTAATCCAATCGCTCTTTTTCTAGCTTGATTGCATACGCGATTTGCATTCGCATTTCCATACACGTTTCCCATTTGCATTTTGATATTCATCGCTACTGCAATGGCGCGTCGTTGACGATGATGATGATGATGGTAATGATGCATCAGATTAGATGTTCATTTTCGATACTCGATTTCTCCCTTTTCCAAATGACGCGAGAGCGATGAAGAGCGCAACTTGTCAGAGAATTTGTCACACTTGTCAATCACGTTCGAGCTAAGTATGCATATTAATCTAGCCAATTTATTTCGCAATTCATTCACTCGCTTATTTTTTCATTGCATAATTTGTGAATTAAATTATTCAGCAATTTCCCCGGCGGATTACAAATTAGGAATTCGCAGGGTAATTAAGAATCTGGTTGAATGGAAGTTCTTTTGTTTCGCGGCCAAATAAAGCAAGCTCGTGGAATATTGATGCACTCAAATGAGGAGCAAGAGGATTTACTTTAAGAAGCAGAAGAAGAAGAAGATGCAAATTGGTACTCGTTGTGACATTGTTCTTATTTACATGGCGTCCTTCAATTTCTTCACTGCTCAATGCCCGTTCTCATGATGATAAGGCGTAGGTACTTGAAATTCTTTTCTTTCAAGCACCGCGTACTCATTGTGTATTCCTCAGAGATTTCTTTGCTTCCTTTCCGTCCCTCAAAAGAGGGTTGAAGGAGGAAGAGACACGATGTTGGCGATTGATGGACATGTCAATGGTGCAATAAGGTCCATCAGAACGATTTTGATTCTTCTCGTTAAAGATGCACACGTTTTGGACATTTTGTGGACGCCCTTTATTCCTCTCCCACTTTGACAGATTGCAACGCAGCTTGAATATCAAAACGTTGGGTCACCAAAGGGCGGATTTAATTCTTAGACTGTTCCTCCATCGAGCACGAAGAAATGCGACAACATCTAAAGACTTACAAGTGGGTAAAGTTTAAAGTTTTTGCATAAATAAATAAATGCAATCGCGGCTCACGAAGCAACTGAAGAATTCCAATAAGGAAATGTTTGCACATGTGCGACCGCGCCGCATTTGCTTGTCGACTTTTATTGAGGAGTTGACCTAAAGTAGCGAGAAGCGAAAGAAGAAGAAAGGAATCAAACGGGAAGAAGAAGGGTCAAGCTGGAGGTAAAGAAAGAATAAAACTGCATGGGGTGAAATCCTGGGGATGAAGGGATTGCGTAAAGTATTTGAATATTTCAAGAGGGTGCCCACTCGTCGCATTAGCTCGGGGTTGAGATGAAATCATCTGTGAATATGTGCATTGCCTACAAATGCTACTTATTTGTTTTTTTTACGTTAGCTATTGTTTAAAATTACTAGTAATATTAATGGAACGTTTTGATAATATAGTTGTAATAAATTTGAGGGTCGTGTATTGAATCAAGAATTGAAAATTAATTGAGTTGTTTACTGAATGGATTTCAACCTCATGGCTTGGCGAGCAACAAAGCAATGTGCAGCAATTGTTCGAACGCTTCGAAGCTAATTATCTCTCGATGGCCAGACTGGATTCGGCAGCCGCCCCCCCAACCTCATCTAGCTCGCTATTTGTTTCCGCCGTCGCCTCCGATGTGTGGTGACTTGCAGACTGCCAGATAAGCCATTACGTTGTTCACTGATCGAAAATCGAATCCTCTTGTTTTGCATGATGAACTCAAGTGCTTCATGCATGTTTAATCCAATTATGTACGTACCTATAATACAATAATAAGTAGAAAAAGTTACATATAATTTCAAATTCAAATAGATGGTGAATGAAAATGATTTATTTGTCTAGTTAGTAGAGTATTCTAGTATGGATAATCCAATTAAATCATAGGTTTGTGAATGATAGTAATTAGTTTCGGGTCGTTTCAAGTGTTCGAAATGAGCGAGTATGCCGCACGCAGTAAATTAAACATTCATTTTCGGGACGACGTCGAGGACGACGTTCTTGGACAACCATTTTGAACATTTGTCCACTTTTGTTGTCCGAATATCCTTACGAGCATTAGTTCATGGACTTGACACCGTCTGGAACTATTTCACTCATGCAATCTACACCATGTGTTAAGGGTGGGTAAATTCAGAACTATTCTAACCCTGTGTGAGAAGTGTACAAGTGTGAAGTGGACATCAAGCATAGAAAATGTCATGTCTCTGACCGGTGGCTTCTGACCACTCATGATTCAGCAGCAGGACCATTCTTGTTTCAATTAGTCACAGACGATTTATTGACTTTTCATGTTAATTGCATGATTTAAATCCCGCTTCTAAATACTAGAGAGACAGAGCAAGATTTAGTTCAAGTTTAAATTTTCTGAAAAATATTGAATAAATATAAATCTTACATTGGATTACATTGGATTTTGTAATAAATTTTAAAACGTCCATAAAAAGTTTGCAACTTGTTTGGGTGTCAAATAGACATAAATAAAGCTTGTGCTACCCTTGTGTCAGATACCCTTTTCTTTCGTCACAACCCTCACTCTTTGGCGAATTCACCACGTACAACTTTCACGCGATAAGCACTTAGCGGTTCGTAATAACTAACACTTATTTGTTGGAAAACTATTACAGGCGCTCTTTACAACCTAAAGAAAATTCTAAAAGTGTTTAATTACTTTCCCAGACATCTAAATTCCAGATTAATTTTACTTGGGTGCATTGTACGTTCTTTTCCCTTCTTGGTTAACAGGGATGTTTTCATGTTTCTAAAATAATAAATTAATTATCATTAATGACAAGAATTAATTTAGCTACGTGTAAACAATGTTTAGAGTTTAGGGTTTAGTGAAAATAAAACAATGTAAATTGCAAAATTCCATTCTACACATTTATTTAATCTATGACGATGGAATTAAAACGCATAAAAAACAACGCGTCATGCGTACTCGTTGCTTACATGAAGCCTAATATGAACTCGTAAAATAAATGTGAAACATGTTTTCCGTCCAGAGGGTTGATTTGCGCCAAAACAGCATGGTTGCAATCACATTACCATGCTGGACGCGGCTGTAAATTCTGGAATGGGGTGTAAAAGCCAAAACGCAGCTAAAACAACCAACTTTGAATGCATAGTTGAGGTGAAAAATGCACGGAATGTTAATTACGTTTTCGTGCATTCGTCCGGCGACAAAAATTTCAATTAATAAAAAACCATCATTTTTCATTCGCATGCGAGTTTTGATCTACAGCCCTTAAAGCAGCCTCAATATTGAGAAAGCAAATAAGTTTTATTTTCTTCTGTTTGCATTTTTATAAAATTAATTAAAATATGCAAATATTCATAATGTGTGCATATTAATTAGCAAGCAAAATAAGGGTGGATTTGGAAATTTACGGAATATAAGACGCAATATTATTTTTAGATATTTTTTCAAAACATTGCCTTGATTCATCCCCTGAGAATATTTTTCAAATCTTCCTTGCGTTTCCACAGCTTAGTCGACTCTTTCGCCCTGGACCTTTTGGGACACAAAGCGGATTATGTATTAGGCTTGGACCCAATTAGAGCGTTAAAAAATTAGAAAATTAATGCATTTCGTTGGCGTTTCGCAAGAAAAGTATTGCGTTTTAATAAAATTGGATGAGTATTTGTAATAACTTAAGCCGCCCCCACGCAACCCTAATAATGTGCTTTTACGCTCAGCACATAACTCGCCCTTAACATTTCCGCACCGAAATGCAATAAGTACAACGTACGTGAAATATGCACCCTTCTTTCCTTTTCAACGAATTACAATTCGTTGCTGTACTTTACTAAATAAATAGGGTACGTATTAAAAGTTTGATAAAATTATATCCAAGGTGAACCAAACGCATAAATGGTCTTTAAGTAATATAATTTGAAAGAAATTGCAATAATTAATTAAGACATTTCATAAATAAGGTATAAGGCTAGTGCAAAATGGGCCAAGTACGCCTTCAAATGTTTTAATTAATTATATAGTGGGATGACAAAAATCAATTACACTTAAACCTTATCATTTTAGTGTTTTGATTTAGCGCATGGGTTCATGCTTTAGGTCGTATTAATTTGGATTAAAAATATTTTTGGAAACATTATGATTTTCTTAATTAATCGAAGTACGTGTTTAAAACGGACCAATGAGGTAAAAAGCATTACATAAGTAGGAATTAGATTAATAGTGATATTTTGTGTCCTTGTTTATTATATAAGTTTTTTAATCCTTTTTAAAACCATTATTAGGGGCGTTTTCAATGAGTTTTCTCGGTAAGATAAAATGTTATAAGCATAAGTATAAGAGGTAATTCTAAGAATTTTTGTCAATGTTAATAAAAAAGGTATCAATTAAAGTATTTGTTGGTGTCAGTTAATGTCAAAATATTATGAAATAATTTAGATTTATGGATTCCAAGTGATATGAATGAATTGCCATTATTCATATACTGACCCACTGCACCCTAATTGCATTTTTTACTATTATTTATATGCAAGTACCTACATTACCTACTATGTAATAAAATAGATAATAATAAAATGAATATAAATATATATTACCATTTATAAATAAATGACATAAATTATTACATTTTCTTACATTTGAAATAGTCATGATCGTTTCTTTTTCTTACAGTTCGAGTCGTGTCTTGCAGTTGAAACAATGATAAAAGTGATAGCAAGTCATCATGCATTTTGAACTAAATTATTTGATATCTTTGATATTACGTACATATAGTACAAATCTTTGGACAGTATGTCTTGTGACTTGCCCTCAATATCAATATGAATTAGAAATTCGTCTTGCTGATGAATTTCCTGTTCTTAATCAAATATCGTTTAACAAAGTATGTTCGCATTATATTTATATTTCATTTATGGATCATAGTTGTCCAATATTTCAAGACAACCCCTTAAATCGCGCTAAATGGTTCATTTTGCCAGTGACTATTATGTATATAACAGATGATTGTAACAGATTCAAATTATCTTACTTGCTTGCGCATGTTGACGACGTATTGTATTTATATAACTCTTTGGTATTTGAACTTCCTAGGAAGAGCAATGACACTACAGAGTTACGCGATCAAGAGATTTTCATCTATCGCTATAAGCGTAAAATGGAAATTGAAACTAATGAAATTAGAGGGAATGACACTTATGTCTTAATTAACGTATGGAATATTGCCGAACGTGAATTTAAATTCAACAAGTCTTTGTTTCCAACCAGTCGAAATAAATATGGCGCATACTTTTCATCCCTACAAGAAGATGAAACTTATCATCGCCATCATTCATATAATCTGTTTTTAAACTACAAAATTAACAGTTTTTACTCGAAATTGAGTATGGAATTGTCAAAGTATTATAATGTAACATTACTAACTCTAATGGAGTCATCGCTTAACAGTACGTATTGAAAATAATGCTTCCAAGTGAATAAAAGTATTACAAAATTATTTATTTAGATGATGCTACTTTCTATGCATCGTATTCAGATGAACTTAATAAAGGTGGTCAATATATTTACCACGGACAAATTGAAATGGCTTTAATTGTGCCCAAACCAAGGTTATACATTTATTAAATGATTATATACTGTTCGACTGTCGAAATCAAGAGAAACAGCCTATTTGAAAATATAATCTTTCTGCAAATTCATTAAAACAAAAGTTCCTTCATTTATCTATGAATTGATATGACTTTTAATTATATTGGGAGTCAAGTTTGGGTACAAATCAAGTACTTAAAATAACTATTTTGACTCCCATTGCCCTCTGTTCCGTGCAATATGACAATAGCCTGTTGGAAATCAAAATCAAGCAATTTAACAAGTTTATGTCAAGGCGCGGTGGATGCAGAAGGGGTGAAGAAGGCATTTTATTTGTATAGTGACTCCCATTTCCGGTTTTATTTTATATGAAGACATATTAATTTTATTCAATTACAGAGTAAACCCAGATATTATATTTGTATTCAGTGGAAATGTCTGCGTATTAATTCTTCTATTCATCTTATGCATTGGTTGCTTATACTTCCTCGTTGATTATTTATTTAAAAATGAGAACGCCCATAAAATGTCATTGTTAACTTCAAGAAAGATAATGTACTTAACAATAATTACAAGTACAGTAATCTTGTGTCCCATTTATACTTCTGGCGTTCTACAACGTGTTAGACAACCGGGGTATAAATAATTGATTTCTATCAAGTGTGATTAATTGGCTAGATTTTGAATATTTCAGTTTGCTTAATGACTTTCACACATTACCGGATCTTTTCAATCATTCAGATTTCACGTTTATTCCAAGATCGGCATCTATTCGTAGCGTAAGTCCTTTTCAATCAAACATTCGTAATTGAACTAATTAAAACCAAATTCGCTATAGGACTTTATACCTTCGAATTTAATATTAATGCAAAAACTTGACAAAGATATTGAATCGAATTATATGGCGTTAACTGCAACGTATTATTCAAGTATGTAAAATTAAAATTTGTTTTTTTTTAAATTAGATCTAATTATTGAATAAGTACTTAAATCAATATTATTTTAGAATACATTTTGAACATGAATTATAATAAATCAACACATATGATATTTCCATATTTCAACGAAATAAAAAATATTTATCTGCATGTTTATGATGAGGATTATCACTTAATCAATGAGTTCATACTGGCTTGCTACAGCAATGGATTATATGAATATTGGGCAAAGGAATATCTAGCAACACATGAAGAAGAATTTATGCAAGTAGACTATGGATATATTCCCGAAATGAAAATGAACACATCTATTAAAATGGATAATATTAAAAACGCATTTCTCATTTGGTTTGCCGGATTGTGTATTGCAAGCGTGATATTAATGATTGAAATTGTTGTTGGTTTCATTGGTAAATGAATTGGTGATCGTTTTGAGATTTATTCGGGCGTGAAACGTAAGGTAATATCCTGTTTTCTTTGTGTGCACAAAGTAGTCAAACTACTTGAAAATTTCTGGAGGAAAGCGCCCGAAAGCATTCACCAATTTCATACGTCCGAACAATTTATATCAAAGGCGACCGGACGTCAGAGCAGAAGGACACAACAAGCGATAAATTCACTCACGAATGCGTGCATAATAATAATTTGCAACTTTTCGTTTGGGCTTCTGGTCGGGCTGTATATTAAAGTTGTGTTTTTCGGACACTAGCTGCAGTTTGAAAGCAAAGGGAAGTTTTCTGAAGCGTGAAAAGTGTATTACGCGTGAAATTCAAATGTCTGCTTATTTTCATGCACATTAATTACATATTGACAATGAAATTATCTCCTAGTGTAATTGATAAGTTAACTGTTTGAAGGGTGGTAAGGGTTGTTCTCTTAAAACAATAAATAAAAGTACTCTATTTTCCCTATTTTATTAAATAGAAATTTTTATTCGTCTGACAATAACATTTTTAATTAACATCAAATTACATCCTTCAGTTATTTAATTGTTCATCTTATGAAAAGTTATTTCAAAAACAATTAATAAAAGAATTTCATTCAGTTTATGTACAGTAATGAAATTTTACTCATAATTATAAATATGTGAATTATTTATATGTTTGACTAGTAATGAATGCATTTTCATTAATTAAATTTACTCTCTATTGAATTACGCATAACACAGGGACATTTTTGCAACAATAGTTAAGTAAATTTGATTTAAATTAAAATATTACATTTTTCTGCAATTTATAACATGATTATAAATATAAATATATATTTTATCCACTTGAATAAGGTAGATAAACAAAATAAAATCAGCCAACTTTTCAGCATTTTAACTCGTATTAGCTACATATTCTCCTTTGTCATTTTGTGTCTGCTTTTATGAATTTGCATATTTTTATAGATAGATATATGCAAAGTACGTGCCTTTGCGCACTGCTTCTTTTTACGTACACGTTGTATTTTTATACGTGAACAAATATTACGCGAACGAATGAGCGCCGAGGTAAAAATGTGATGAGCACACGCGATTTAGTTCATGGAACGAACACCTACGTAAAAAACGTTTATTTTTTTACAATAAAACCATGAAAAATGTTTGAATATTTGAAATACGTACAAACACAAAAATGTATAATTAATGAGAGAGGAGATGTATGAAAAGTTTATACATATTATTTTTACTGCTACATTAAAATTCGCAATGCTTAAATATGTAATGAAAATGATGGATATTTTTTTTGGATATCACATACCCTGTATTATTGCATTAAATAAATGAACATCTCATTGTGGTATTTTAACACATTAATACGTGTTAGAGGCTGTGCAGTCCTTTAGTTTATAGGATACGTAACACGCTAAAGACTGCAACGAGAACAGGCAATAAATAGATACTTAGCTAATGGTAAATTGTACGCGCGCCTGGATCCTATTCCAGGCTAATACAAATACCAGTGTAGGAGCGAAATTAGTACGATACCAGGTCCCTGCAAATTGCCAGGAGCGTTGGAACGTTATTGCGTTCGTTCAATACTATGCTAGGCTATTACTTACTATTGCTTTTAGTAACCACACAAATACACACTATTTCTTGATATAAACAGTTTATCTATTCGTTAAAGGAGTACGCATTTGATACTACAGTTAGTTAATTACTAGTGCTAGAAGAGTATCAAATGATTTATTTCATTTGGGAAAATTAAAATTTCTCATTTCTAGTTTTTCCAGACTACACACTGGGGCCAAATACGTTTAGGGTCTATAATTAGTTTTGCTGTACTTTGAATTCTGAATTGTACAATGGTGAATTTTGCTTCTTTGTTTGCTATAATTAGCATTTTCTAGCTTTTAAATTAATTTGTTAGCTTTCGAATTATTTACGTAATTATGAAATAGAAAATTACATTCAATTAGGTCAAATTTTCTGCCAACTCCTTCAGGATAATTGCATATTGAAAAAGACATTTTCTGTAATATTTTAATCCCTATTTGCAGTCGCAAAATGCTTGAAAATTCTGCATTCCAGACTAAACAATTCATCCAATAATAAAACATCCACATCACGTCTCGTTTTTCTGCACTCATCCTGCTCACACGCAATACTGCAAGTAAAAACCCAAACATTCTTTTATTTTTGCGGTGTTTTATATCGTTTTTTTGTTGCTGTTGTTGTTCACCATCTCCCAATTCGCTCGTCGTTCGCGTATTGATAGATATATTATTTATACTCAAGCGAATACATATTTCTCTTTTATTGTTGCTACCCTCATGCATCGTCCACCCTTCTATCTCATATCTTCGTTCATCTGTAGTATCTCGGTTTGCGATGGTGCTCAATCGTTCAATAAACTCGTCGTGAAAATCGTTCGTAAATTTCCCGTTCTGCATACACGCATTCACGTTCAAAAACAATTAAAAATTTACGTATTTAAGTGCGCCATGACGCAATTTACAGCAGAGACAAAAGTCTAAATGGAAATGAAATATCGAGCCAGACAGGATGAGTGAATAAAGCATCAAGTTAATAAAAATAAATAACTTAAAGTTGAAGTAGATTTGTACCTTGCTAAAGGAATCATGTTGATGATGATAATAATAATAATAATCGTAGGAATCATAATGAAGATGATAATAAAAGTTGCCCTTCTGCCACCTGCGTCAAATTAGTCGGGAAGACAAAGCGCACTCCCTACGTACCTAGTACTCATTCGTATTATTCGCTTTTGGTGAATGTACCTACGAAACACAAGGAGAAAAGTTCAGAGGAAGAAAAAATGTTCAATTTGAGAGTTTGTTATTCGCAGCGACGGGCGTCGCACGTAGTCTCCTGCGAATTTAGTACACTTCTCAATTTATTATGCGCTTCTTCGTTTCGTATTCGTTTCGCTAAGCACAAACGCATAAATTGCATGAGTTTTTAATGAAATCTACCAACTTTTTTTCCTTTCTGTTTGCATATAGAATTACGTAGTTTTCCAACATAATACAAAATAAGCATGGATTACGCAGGGTTGAGTATAGGGTTGAATTGAACAAATCATTATTTGGATGTACCGACTAAATATATCAAAGTGGCGTTTTGGGGTAATGAATAAATATTATTACTATTTCCTTATTTCCACTCTCAATGCCTACAAGAAGAAATTAAGAATATGACCAAAACTACCCTTTAAAACTAAGATTTATTAAGTAAAAAGCAGGACAATACTAGTGGTTTATTTAAATTTATTTTCGCAAGACACCCTATAAGATTATTGGTTATAATAACATTTTTGGGGTTACTTCCGCAAAAATTAATAAATTTTTCTATTTCCTTCTATTTCCAAGATTTATTCATTAAAAGGCAGGATAATACCAGTGGTCTCTTTCTTACGATGTCCAATAATTACTTAATTGTAAATTTAAAGCCCTTTTGAAATAGAATGAATTAGTAATTAAATTCGTGATTTAAGAAGGATAAATTATTAAATTTAAAAATCTATTCTTATTTTTCTCATATCCAGATGTAGTAATGTGAATTTATTAAAGCATTAAGCTGTAATGCTTTATTAAGTTTGTAAGTAAATTGGATTTGTAAAACTTTGTTCAAGAGAATGAAGAAATCGAATCACAAGACAGACAGCACCAAGAAAAGGAGGATATTGAATTTCCTCTCGCTTAAATTCCTCTCAACGTGATTAGCAGCGAATTAAACTGTAAATAATTTTGTTATCCCGTCCATTTGTTCTCCTGCTTTAAAACAAAATGCACTTTTCAAACAACTAATTGAATGCCACTTAATCCTAATCAATATTTCAAGTTACGTGCTATTTTTGCAATGTGTGTATCTATTTTTTCAAGTATTTCTTTTTGCTTGAAGAGAATGTACGCCTAGTTGAAAGCAAAAGTTTGCCAGTGCACGAACGTAGAATGCTGTAAAAGTATTCACTGCTGTCGCATTTCCAACAAGAAGCTTTTGGCGACGAGGAAGAAGAAGAAGAAGAAGAAGTGAAATGCAAGAGGTTGAGTTGCATGTCATGTCATGTTCGAAGGAAGGAAATGCGCGGAACAGGAAAAAGTACATGACGTGTCCTCTCAGATGAGCATCGCCGATCCGAAGAAACGGAAGATGCGAAGTGGAGGAAAAGTTTTCTACTTAGTTTGATACATGATCCGATCTTCTCCAACCCTCTGTAACATCTTCATCTTTTGTTTCATTCTTTTACATTTGTTTTTCGCCAGTTTCAAAACTTGCATGTTGTTTATTTTTGTTTATATTTGCAATCACATTACATTATAGGTATTTTTAACATATTAATTGCTCTCGCGATAAGTTTTTTGTGGTTGTAGTTTGTTGTCTTGTGTAATTTTTCAGTCTTAAGTTTTTTCCTAAGGCTGAAAGTCTCGTGATATTTTTAGCTCATTTTATAAAGAGCAAATCGTTGTGTAAATAGAATTAGAGGGAGAATGCGCGAATAAAGTTAGGGGTTGAGACGTCTTAGGATATAAGGGAAAATGAAGAATTCTGTGAGAAAACACAACACGGCATGATTCACATTTGTTCTTTTTCTCATGTTATCTGCTTTAATACTTTTTCTAAATTTGCTATTTTAAGGATTAGAAAAGTAATAATATTATCCTTGATGTTCTATGTTCCTTAATATGTTATAAATTTACTGCATATTTCTGCATTATCAATTTCATTTTGTAGGTATGAGATAGAAGTGAGCATGTATCACGTGTGATATTTTACATCTCTGTCTTGCACCAAGAATAATTGGCAATGATTGTAGTTCTAATGTATCATTATCATCGTTTATTATTTTAATTATGTGTGATTTTTCACACCTACTTGTCAAACAATTATCGGTAGCAATCAACGATTATCATTTTATTAAGGTATACTATTTTAATCTTTATCTTTTCACACCTCTGAAGTTTTTAATCTTTGCATTCAGAATTGCGTCTTGTACGTGTGAGGTTGAAGTAAGCATGTGTGAGGTGTGATTTTTCACACCTCTATCTTGCAGCAAGAATAATCAGCAATTTGTATTAATAACGTACGATTATCAGTAGCAATCGACGATTAGTCTTTTAATTAAGTGTTTTCTTTTCATTCTTATCTTTTCACACCTCTCGATTTCATTCATAAATTTGGATTTAACACACGCGTACATTGAATAGTCTTCATAATATCTAAATGCAATTTTTTTTCTTTATATACGAACTACATTTCCCATTTAATGAAAACATAAACACCTCTAAAAGAATTTAAATTAGGAAAGGCTTTTTTAAAGTACTGAATGTAATTTGAATAAAAGTGATTCATCCTCGTAATTTATTAACAATCCACAGCAAATAATGAAAAACTTATCAGAATGACGAATGAAACACGCGAAATATGTGTTAATTATACTTAGCGTAACAATCTGTTGAGTTGATCAGCAATAAAACTGCACATTTTTTTAATTCATCTGTTTGTCACACGCAGGAAATACGACATTTTTGCACGACAACATTGCATGCCATTTGTAAATATATTGCGATGATTCACAAAACAGGTGTGGACTACACAGTTTAATTAATTCGCGACATTTTAAATATAGCAATAGACAAATAAAATCAATTAAATTATTCCAAATTATTCCAACAAATTTCAGTAACTTTGGTGAATTTTAGAAGGAGTGGAGCATTCTATAAGGAAATGAAGTTGGCAATAAAATCCAGGAGGATAGGAGCAATACACATAGAAAGCAGCTATTCGAGGGCTATTTTAGTATGCGAAGGGATCAGTTAGAGGTGAGGAAATGGCAAGTTTACGAGCGGACACCATTGCTGCGTATCTGCAATGAGGAAAAGCGGAAAAAACTTCACATAATCTCAACCTCTGTATAAAGGTGGATATTCTACTTTTATTCCTGTGCTGTGGATTTTATTATTTTCTTATGCCACTCGTGCGTAACTAGCTTTGTTCTAATGCTATTATTCGTTTTATTATTTCAACGTTACAAAGAGTCTTGCTCATTCAATTTCAGGGATGTTCGATTTTCTTAAATAAAACTAGTCACAGGACACAAATTCAACTCATCTAGATCTAGTGTTCATCCGGGATATATTCAAGTAAATAACATAGAAAGAAACGTATAAATTAAGTTAATACATAAGTAAATTTACCACGTATAAATAAAATTCATTCAATTCAGGTTAAATTAAAAGAAAATTAAAAACCCATATTGAATACTTACCCCAAATCCCTCATTGGACCACTTCTTGATGATCAGATGAAAACGAAGAAACACGAAAACACTACTAAATATTAAGTAATTGGATTAACTATTATAACTTTTCCAGAGCTCGAAGGTGAAAGGGGGTACCCCCAGCCCACTCTAGGTGAAAGTGGCCACTTATGCATGCATAGCATAGGGGGTACCCCCTTTTGCCTTCGTGCTCTGAAAAAGTTGTAATGGTAAATCCAAGTACTCAATCTTTAGTCGTGTTTTCGTGGTTTCTTCTCTTCTTCCGATGTCCAAGGAGTACTTCAATGATTGACTGAGGGGTGAGTACACTAAATGGATTTTAGTTATCTCTTTCTCATACCACCTAGTTGCAATAATTTTAGGTTTTACCAAAAGAAGTAATCAACAATGTATTTTATGGGGTGAGTACCCGAGCTGGGTTTTATTTAATGGCAAATCTAAACATTTACCTTAACGTCATCAAGTCTTTCATGTATGCATATAAAGAAATCACTCAGTAATTAAAAATATTTTCAGATTTAATATTTTATCTGCAAAAAAACGTAAGAAACATAAATCCTTGTAACAAATTGCGAATAACGAATTAGGAATTATGAGGAGCAAATTATGAATTCACTTTGCGTGCCAAGTTCGTCTAATGACTCCGAATAAAGCTGAATGAAGAGACTGCATTAAAAATTCATTATCATTACCAATGCTGAAGAATTATACATCATCCTGCGACTCCAGCTTTTTTTATACGCGTCAGCGACCATCTCCGTAATTTCGCAATCGCTGATGATGAACTAGCTAAGCTGATTATGTTTTAACGTTTTTCACTTTGCTCTCCCTTTCTTCCATACTTTTCTCTAGGATTTAATTTCGCTTCTTAATTGCATCCTCTGGGATTACATCTTTTTAATATTTGATTATTATTTTTCAATTATAAGTACTTTACTTAAAATAATTGTTCAAGTTATGCTACGAACCTTGAGCGAGTATCTTGAGTTGTCTATAATAATCTAAGAATTTGTAATTAATTAGAAAGCGGCAGCCAATTTTATTAAGATTTCTATCTATTCCACGTTGTATTCTAATTGCATTACAGAACACACAGGTAGAATACGAAATCAATGCGGGCGTTATGAATGATTTATTATGAAAGTTTAATGGAAATGATGGAACGATTTTGGAGATGAATGCGGCGCGCGTCGACTTTCAGTCGAATTGATTCGAATTGAATTACGGCAAATGAAAATGAATGAATATGACATCGAACACCCGAATGTTGAACATGATGAGGACGAAGTGGAAGCAAAACGAACACGTTGAATGCCAATTCAAGAAGGGTGCTTTTAAAACCTGTTGACTTTGATTTCTTTTCTTTTCCTTGCGTTTATAAAGACCAGACATTGATTTTACAACCGCAATATTTTTCATATTAATTTCTGAATTTCCACTCACCAGTAGGTATGTGCTTTTTCCTGTTTTTCTTATAAAGTTGAGAAATCCTCTATCGTAATTTCAAGGCAAACTTTATTGTATTAATATTAGATGGCTAATGGTATTGTTAGAAGCGGAAAGTTAATTACAAATTTGTATCATGTCTGCAAATTATACAAGAAGTTGATGACTTCAGGATAACATGTATGAAAGGATGCTATTAATTTTCCTTCCTGCAGGAGATGACTTGGAAGTGATGCTTTTCTCTTAAATTTTACTTTGCATAGCTAAACTTGAACTTGTTGTTTTTAGTTTTTATTTAGATTTGCATTTTACTTCAAAATTGCCTTTAGATTATTATATTTAAAACTGTAGTAGATTAGAAAAAAGGGGAAACTATTAAGGATATGTAGGAATATTGAATGCATAATAAGAAGAAGATGAAGAAAATAACAAAGTTAAGGGAAATAAGATAGGAGTGTACAAGGAACTAGACTGAAAGCAAAAAGAGCAACTATTAGAAGCTGGAAAAGCCTGCACAACTGGCTGACAAAGTGAGCAAGTTGGGTATATTCAGTATAATAACAAGCACTTTATGCATACCTATACATAATAACTCGAAGGCTGGAAAATGTTGAAGTAATTTGTGAACCTGAAATATGCTGAGCAATACTACCAGTAAGTTTCTGCTTCAATGTCAAAGTAATTTAATTATATATCAAATACAGAGTGTATTATTATCTAAATACTTCATTCTAACATAATATTTAAATAAGTAGTACTTTTTACCAGTACTTATTACTTATCACTAAAATTTATGTTCAAAAATATTACCTTTAAATTAACAATTACATCAAGTGAATTTCTCTCTCAAAATAAGGTAAAAATATACCTATTTATGTATTGATAAACCACACCAAGTACTTTAAAATTATATATTTTATTTGATTTTTATTCACGCTCTGTCTGACTTATCACCCTTAACGCTTTCATAGATTTTAAACAGAGTTACTTATAGGTAAATCAAATTTGAACGTCGAGACATCATTAGGAGTGAGTATATGCAATTTGTTAAATTTGCAAGTTCAATTGACTCTATTGAAAATTCGTTTTTACAACATTTTCCATCATATCTACCTTTTATAATATAATTACTCTGGTTTAATAAATCAATATGAAAATGATTATAATTTTCAAGATCATTAAAACAATTTAAAGAATTCACTCAAATCGCCTCGAGCATTTAATTCACTTATTATTTAACGCAATTCTCTTAAGAAGTGTACGTATAATTAAGTGAAACCTTCAGATATTCGAATGTGAATGATGTTAAACACTCTTGGAAAGTATATAAAAATCGCCACGTGTCACTTCTATAATCATAAGTTATATGATAATAAACCGAAAGAATGTTTATTGCCATTTTATTACAAGTACCTACGAACGTGTATTGTTCGTTCTTTACTGCTCGTAAGATTAATGCATATTTTCTTTGTTATTTGCATTCAACCGTTTCTTACCGCTTATGTAATTTTAAATTCAGTTCATTTCTGTTACAGTATGTTCAAGAATACGAGAAAAATCATGATAATCGAGTTAAAAACCTGATTGATTAAGCAAGCAATTTGTTAATTGAGTAAACATGCTGGAACAGTTAGGAAATTAATGAAACAATTATAATACAGTTAACATATATTTATCATACTGAGATATCAATTAGAATATTTTAAGTTTTCATCATAGCACCTATGTACATACGAATCATACTCATAATTCAATTACAAGTACAATTACTTACACTCAATTGAATTATTACATAACACAAGTAAATACACGAAATGCACACATTCAAAATAATATAGTTGTTTGTTGTATGTATTAATAAATATGTTAAAATTATTATTACTTACAGTAATTATTTAAATAATATAAGTATGTTTATAATATTTAGTATTTTGATTATCGTACAAAATTTACATATTTATAGCTTAGTTAAAGTACGTAAGACATTAAATTAAAATTTGTTTTAGTTTGGTAACTCATTTCGTTTGTATCAATTTGTATAATCGCTTTTCTTTCAATTACTATTCATTATTTATGAGAAGTTTCTATGTACAATAATTATACTCTCTTGTGTGCTGCATAAATTACAATAATTTATTACTATTAATAAAATTGTTATGGGATATAATATGTACATGAATTGCGTTGATATGTAAAACTTAAATGCATTCAAAGTTTACTAATTATTGGTTTCGTTGGAATATTTCGTTACGTTAGGATTGAATTTGTTGTTTACAATAATATTCATAGTCTTTTTCCTTCTATTTGTGTAGGTTATAGGTGTATAGCTTCCTGATTTCCTGTGAGTATTTCCTGTTTTCCCGCATTTGCATGTCCATCGATGCATGCATTTGCATTGCGTTTTCCGTTTCCTCAAGAGTTATCGTGTATCGCATTCCGTTTAGAAGAAGTAGTGATATCGTGAAACTGCAAACAAAATATCATATTCATTAATCCATTTTCTATTGGTTTCGGATTGAATTACTGAAAGCTATAGTGAAAGTTATTATGTTATCAAAAACCGCTTTAATCTTGAGTAATTTGATGATTAATTATGAATGATTTTGGATTAGAATAGCAATTAATTTATTGTATGAATTAATTCGTAATTATTGTTTGTGAGATTTGATATCAAAGCAGCGGCCATTGCATGATTGAATCGTTTTCATTCCGGTGCTTTTCATGCGCTTTTAGCACGTATTCTAAGCGAGTGCAATAACTGTTTAATTCTACGCTGCATAAATGCAACAACGCAATGAAAATTGCAAATTGTTGCACACGCTTCTCGTACGCTGATCGACTGAGCGTAACGCTAATCGATTGTAAAACATATTCGATTTGGTATACGTAATCTATCTATAACTGGAAGTAATATGCAAATTTTCACATGCGCAATTTATTTTACTGTAAGAATGATTTCATAAATGAATTCAATTTTATTTTATGTTTTTTACCGCTTCTTGGCAATTGACTTAATTAAGTTTATTTCAAATATGAATTTTAGATCTTGTTGTGAGATGTTGAATGAAAGTTGGTGGTCAGTTTAATTAATCCCTGAGCGAACAACCACCAAACTTGACACAACTGGAGTCAAATGTGCAGTCAAGCAAAGATCTCTTCCGAGTTAGCAAACAAGGTATCATCAATCGTGACGATCTTTGATCATTTCGGTTTAATATGCATGCCAACCACACACACACAGAGACAGAAATAAAGGGTGTAACACCCTTGCAAGGAAGTTTCCACTTCCGGTGCCTTGCGAGTGTGTACAGATCACTGCCCAATTTATTCAGTACTTATTGTTATTATTAAAGCCGACAATAACGTAACGCATACACTCGCCCACGTTTGATCATATCGTTATTAACAGCCAGAAGGCATTCGTCCATAGTTTCCTGACGTAAGTTTATGTAGATAAACTTAATTACAAGACGGTGTTTGAGGAAGTAAGTGGACATTCAAGAAGGGTCGATTGCTCCCTTTATTTACCCTTTGCTTATTTGCAAATGTAAATGATCAGTAGTAGGTATTTTTTGAATAATAAATAATATTGCTCGAAATACTTCTGTGGAATGCAGGAGATTAAATTGTTACTAAAGTAACTCTTAGTGTATGATCACTTGACCGCCTTCGGACAAGAGAATGCTCATAAGAGAGGGGTGGTTTATCAGTATGTAACCCTCGATTGAATTCGCCGCCTTCCCGCGAGGCATTCGTGTGATCTTCACTTGCAACTAATGCCAAAAGCTTTCATACCTAATGGCCACTCATCATCAATGTGTGGATAACTATTTCAAGCACGCAAGAAATTCCCTTTGTATTTAACAAGAGAAATAGTCATGATTTTGTGTCATTATTGTTTCTAATAAATCATCGTTTGATATTTCATGTTCGCTAATTACACATTTTGTTTATTTAGCTCAAATGTTAACATCACAAAGCCATGAAAGATCAAACATTAATAATCCAAAGTTTGATTGTAAATCTTGCTAAAAAAAATTCGACATTTCAACTTTAAAATTCAATAATTCGATTTTGCAATAAATGGCACAATTCAGAGTTTGTTGATAAGATTCTTCACAATATTATCTACAACTTAGTAATAAATTCAACATGGTACAAATAATTATAACTGGCTAAAAGTTCTTTAGAAAATATTAATTTTTCCAAAAATCAGAAAATTTTGAATAATTATTTTCTATATCAAATTGTATCATGTAAATGATAATTCTACTCTGACGTTATTCTACATGAGTTCTTTTTACTATAAGTCAAAAAAGTTTTCTTATCGGTCCATATGAATCTGAGAAAATGAATTTTGAATCTCGCATATTGTGTTTTTCCAAGTATAACAAAATAATTATTCAAATTTAACGTTAAATTGTTGCTAATCTATTGGTCCGATTTGAATCAAATTTTCGATTAAATAAAGTTCAGTTATTCCTCTATCGTTGTGTAAAAAGAAAATTTGAAAAATATTGATATTTAATTTATAATGTCCAATCCAATCCCTCTGTGCAATATAAACTTATGCTTTACTCACATTTAAAGCTATTTCTCAATATAATAAAGTTTTGTGGTACATTTAAACATTTTCCTTATATGTTGTAATTCCTTAAAACATTCGGGAACATATGGAATTTGTACAGACATGAACATGAATGATTTTAAACAAATGACCACAAAATAATGAACATGCAGTTTGAATAAAAATAAAACACTTCCAGTTCGGAGATAATAAACAAATAAATTACTTCATTCTTCATTCAAGACATTACAAATGCATAAATTCTTAAGATGCCATAAATATATAAGTAAGTACATAAAATACAAACACATTCGCAAGTATGCCATGCACAATACATGCAAATAACAAAACATAAATTAGTTACTCTTTGACTATATACAATACACATTAAAAAGTAATATTATTACTTATTCTAATTAGTTATTGCACTTGTGTGTTTTGTCATTCATAGTGGGATACCCGCTACATTCATTTTATTGTATGATTGTATACATGTGTGTGCAGTTATGCCAAGTGCCAGCATTACAATTGTGTATTTGCGTTTACGTACAGTGCAAAACACAAAATCACCCAAAATTAATTCAATTCTTACTTGGACTCTGCGGCGGGACGAATCCGAATCCGGAAGCGCCAGGAACAACTCCGCTAGTCTCCCCGCTGTCTGGGGGTGCTGGGGGGAATACAACAGGTCCTGTATTTCCTCGTGGGTCACGTGCGCTCAAC
The DNA here is from genome assembly GCA_963978815.1 of Aleochara curtula. Classification (NCBI taxonomy): domain Eukaryota; kingdom Metazoa; phylum Arthropoda; class Insecta; order Coleoptera; family Staphylinidae; genus Aleochara; species Aleochara curtula. The sequence goes on along the minus strand of OZ022221.1, from coordinate 6,958,210 downwards.
TGCGCCAGCATGCCACCCCCGAAGGAGCCGCCGCCAAATCCGAACCCTCCGAATTGCGCATGAGCGAGCGCTATCAGCGCGAAGAAAACAACTGCCAACTGTAACAAACGAACAAGAGTGTTAAATTTGTTTAAATAATAGATTTATATACTCGTTTCACGTAAGCTTGTTAGCGCAAAGTTCCCACAGGTAATTTATGTCTAAAGTGTGTATTTATTTGCCCATTTTTGACACTAAAACCATAAATAAACATCGGCCAAGCGCGCCGTGTTACATAACTGAAATACGCGCGGAATTCAAGCAAGGTGTTCAATGTACGATTCGCCAAAAATTCCAATGAAATACATAGTTTTACTTTTCTTCGTCTCACAGCAGCGAATTGCATTCGGTCATAAACAAATGCACGTTTTGTTTCTATTTACGATGCAATTGTATCCAGCATGGCAAAGTAGCGTGCGTTTTACGCTCTTCCTGAGCATCTAACCAAACTGACCAAAAGGTAGCTAAGCAACTGACTTAATAGTTTCAGCAAACAAATGAATGCAGGCGTAAAAATCCAAACACTTTCACCGCTCGCGTTCGTTTATTTTTGTTCTTAAGCAGCCTTTTAACAATTTACAATTCGCAATTTGCTTCAACTTAACTTCTCCACTGCATGTAAAATCTTCAGCCATCTGCAGCTGAATGTAACATGAATATTAATAATTATTCATCAAGTTTCTTCAACACTTTGTATTAGCCACTGACACTTATTAGTTGTTAGTGTTTAAAGCTTTAACGAGCTCCTTTAAACTCCTACTCGCAAATAAACTGACTGAATGTGAATAATTCTCTTCGTTTGTTCTCAGGGCGGAACTAGATGCACAAAACGCATAAAATGCATTTGCAACAATGAGCTGTTTAATTAAATTCTAATATTACGATGACAATGAATAGATTCATTATCCAAAAATTGTGTATGGATGTGAATTAAGCTGTTTGTTTGTAAATATTTAAATGTGTCAAAACAAATGACACATGTGATACTAACGAATGAATAAGCGAATAACGAAACATTTGAGTGGTGAGAGATCTCTTTAAATGAGTAAATATGAATAGCGATATGAACGTAATGTGAATGTGAATGTGAAAGAGCGCTAAAGCGTTTGGTGCCTTTTGAGTCACGGTCTGATTCTTGGCGTAATTTACACACACGAGGATAGAGAGTACATGCACAGATATGACAATATACATGAGCATTCGTATGTAAGTATTACCAATTCAAATGTGTATGCTACGTGTTTACGAATCTACACAAATATTCGCATATTCTCATACCAACTTTTCGTCTGTGCTCCGATTGCGTCGTTCTTTTCGTTTCTTTTCGCCTATTACGTCGACTGCATACAACTTGAAATCCATTGCATTGGAACTAATAGTTTACTATTCTTAGTCTATTACACTTAATGGTAATGTATAATTCCTATGTAATAATAGAGAAATAACGTTAATTTTTGGTAATATTCGAGGTTCTCAAGATTTGAAAATTATCACTAGAATCTCTAAACTTTAATAAAAAAATAATCATTAATGAATTTGAGTTGATTTTCTGATATTTATCAAATAATTTCATATTTCAAAATTATATTTAAGTTAACGATTAATGATCCGAAATATTTTTGAAACATTTACAAAATTAAAGGGCAAATGATCTATTTTAATAATCAATTCAATTGTCAAGAATTATTAAAGGGGATGAAAAGCTAATCATTAATTTAATTTCTCATTAGATCTATCATCAAATTATGTCTTTCATTGACTACATTCAACTTCAAATCTCATTGAAAAACCTCATTGCAATAAAATAATATTTTACTATCTTTTGTCATTTCTAATCTTGGGAAGATGAAGATACATTTTGCAATTCCCTATTTAGTATGTCATTGTCACCTAGAATCACCAAATTTCTAATGTTTAATGGATATTCATTAAGGCACTCTAATTTACGGTCCTTCAAACTATAATTTTGCAATTTCATACTCAGTATGTCATTGTCACTAAAGTCTCAACCTTTTTTCTTTAAATAGTATTAATCATTGTTGGTATTTTTATCAAGATATTTATTAAGTATTGTTGGAATTAAGGAAAAAACAATTTAAACTAATAATCATATGCAAGGCCAAGAAATAGTTAATGTTGCCAAAAACCCAAAGCAATTTTGAAACTTTTTTCAAGCATTACAACAATACGTGAAGCAAGCAACAAGTACGCGATTACCACATACATGAAACATACGCATATGCTCATTGCACATTATCGCAATTGCCTTGCAAGTGAAGTAAGTAAATGGTCAAGGTTTCTGGTACTTCACTTTTATACTTTTCAAAATTTTTATTATACTTTAGCACATCCGAATATTCAAATGATTAATAAGCTTAGCAAAGAAATTAATTTGAAACACTTTATATAGATAAATAAAATCATGTTAAATTTTCAATTGCTTTAGATTTATTGCATTAGACATGCGTTTAACACGCTTGAAAAACTTGTAAAAATTCCACACGCATTGAAAAACATTTCAAACATTGGTGGAGTGAAGTAATTCGAAGATATTTGAAGGCGTTCTTCGAACGTAATGCATTAGAAAATGATTCGAATGCGCAAATTATTCTTATTGAGTTATTTGCCTGTGCTGACTGAACGTGAAATCGATTTCTCACGTGAACTTTAAACAAACATTTTTTATGCAACCGAAAAGAACAACTCTGCTGTTTCTGTTCTTTCGTGCAATTCAAGGAAAATGTAAATTGCTCTCATTATTTCACCGTCTCGAAAAATCACCATTCATTCATTGTTCAATTGTTGCTCTTTGAATCATGATTGATTTGATTCTGCAAAATGTTTCAAATCTATTCCAAATTTTTGCTCATTTACTCAAGCTTTCTTAAATAATCACAATGTCCAATGAAAGTCCAAATACCTCATGTTTCAAATCGTCAAATCATATTCCACATATGTCTATTCAAGAGTTGTTAAACATCCAGTAAATACGTACAAATTTGCTTAGGATATTTCTCTCGTTAAACAATTTCTAAAGTGACAGATGGCAGGCATCCTTACAACAAATTATGCACGACACTTAATAAACATAAATTCGCAATTAAAAATCAGTTTATTACAGAGAGCTAACCAAAAAGTTGTGTTCCTCGTATGTAAACAAATTAGCTTGAACGCTAATGAAAATGAAAGTATTTTAACTGCAAATTGAAATTGCCACATGTGTGACATTGTGTTATAAATTGAGTCAGTCTCATTGAGTTTTATTTAGCAATAATATGTCTGCTTAATGCTTATCAAATTCACCAAAGAGAAGCGCGTATTTAACAGAAACAGAAGCCTTCAAGCGTGTCAAACTAATAACCAAAAAGAACATTTACAAAAGCCTAATTTAACAATGCAAATTGCCAACAAGAAATACAATTAGTTTATTGGTAAAACATGTATGAACCTCCTGTATATTTAATTTGTATCGTAGAATGATTGATTTCAATCTGATTAAAGATTAATCATATTAATTTTCCCTTTTTGTCATTTGAAATGTTCCAATGTCTCGTAATTACGAATTGAATAGATTTTTAACATTGTGCAATTGACGGAATAGCAGACAATAAATAAAACTAACATTAACTTAAATTCAAATTAAATTAAATGGAATTGTTTCACCCGAAAAAGTAAAAGGTATTGTTGTAATAACAAAACGTAAAATAGCATTATTTCAGCATGAAGAGATAACAAGGAACATTAAAAGCATTTTAGTGTTTTATTTCTTCCATGAAACATTCTTTTCTGGGTTCAGTCAAGCGTATAAAATTCAAATATTGCTAATGATTTTAATTTTATGTATTTTATGTCGTATTAAGAAACTATTTAAGTCAAACGCAAGTAATTAAATAATTTATGATTAATCAAATTCAAACCGCAAAGACTTTTGTCATGTGTTTCTCATTTTTCTACTTTTATGTCACATTCAGAAAATATTTAAGTCAAGTAATTAAAACATTTATGATTAATTTTATGTATTTTGAGTCTATTTATCTCAGAAATAAGTAATTAAATGATTCATGATTACTCCAACTCAAACCATAATAATATTTATCACAAGTCTTCAATTTTTCTTAATTTAAGTCATATTAACAAACTGTTTAAGTCAAATATAAGTAATTGAATGACTTGTGATCAATCATACTGAAACTGCCGAAAATTTCATCATTAATCAAAGGAATTACTTTGAATGGAAAATAAGTAATACCTAGTTAAAAGATTTACAAAAAAGGCAAAAGTAATTCAGCTTTCGTTGTACAATTACTCGTCTTATTGGCCTGAAGAGCAAATAAGCAAACAAAGCGCAATGATTGTATTATCAGTGATCGCGTGCGGCAATAAAACAGTGAAAGCTCTTTTCTTCGCCGCCTTTTCACAATCTTTTTCGTGCTCATGCTAGGATTTTAATTTAGCCATGCGTTTATCCTATCTTTCTATTCGGTACACATACAACTAATGCATATACAGAGTGTGCAACAAACACTTATCCTTTATGCATAAGATATATGCTTCTTAAATAATTTTTAGGCACTTTGTATAAGAGAGAAGCAATGAAATAATATCTGAGTAATGAACTTTGCTAATTTGTTAATTACCTGTTAAATTTTTGTTCTACTTTCAGCAAAGTATTTTGATGGAAATGAACAGCAAAGAAAAGTGCAAGAAACGTAATGTCAATTAGTGCAACCAACCGTGGATGCACTCTTTTCCTCTTACATTTTTCATCTCGCTTCATGCATGTGCGATTGGACGAGTGTAAATGAGATGGATGTAAAGTGTCTTTATCACCACATATGAATCATTCGCATGCTACTCATTTGTGGAAATGCATTAAAATAATGCTGTTATAAGTGTGGATTATATAAAAATTTAATGAATACGGAAGGAAATTGAATTAAAATTTAATTGCGCACTCATTCTATTAAGGGTTGACGAATCGAATTGAATTTAAAACGCTTCACAAATTTTAGATTAACATTGATGCATTTAAATCAAAGTAATTATTTTAAGAAAACTTTTCTGGCTGAACTAAAAACTTAATTATTTTAAGAAGACTTATGGAACTTTAAGTGTTGATGAATTTAAGTAAAGAATTGAGAAACTTACAAATTTCATGTTGTCGGTGATGATTTAATAGGAGAGAAAAAGAGCACTTTTTGTTTCTCTGACTTGCGCTGTTTAAATCCCAAAAAGAGGCAAACTGGTCACTGGATCACTTCCCTTACGGTGTGCGATGTCGTCGAAGACGTAATAACACAAGTGGTTTTAATTGTTTGACTGACTAGTGCGTACGTGACGGACTGTTGATGTTGTTGTTGTTGTTGTTGTTGTTGCTGGCGCTGGTGTAACCCGCAAGAAGAACAAACGGCACTTGCACGACGACGTGCGGCGATGATGATGAAGAAGAAGAAGTGAGTCGCTGTAGTTGCGCGTGCTTGACTTAAGTACCACTACTCGGCGTGTATGTGCAGAGTGGTGAGCAGTTGGCGTTCGTGTGCTGATAGTGCAACCGCCGCCGACGACTTTATACAGCCGCACGCATGCCGGACTCGCGTGTGTCCGAGTGAAATGCACCCATTACGCGAGGTCATCCCTCTGTCCGGCTTGACGCGATTCGTATCGATCGCGGAAGATCACCATTATTTGCACCTGTCTTAATTCCTCCCGAGACACGCGTGCGTCTCACTCAGCCACTTGCGGTTTCAATGATGGATTACACGAGACCTTCAATTGCTATATTCATGTTCACATAAGTACCTTTATTATATGTCACTTAAGCTGATATTTCAACTAATTGCATTGCAGGATGCATTCGCCAAATGTGTTTTAAAATGTCATTGCTAATCAAAATGGCAAAAAGTTAAGTTTAACAATTGAATAAGTGAAGAACTTTTGCGCATGGTCACAGCCTCCACCTTGTTCGCTATTCATTCATAACCGAGCAGTAAGCAAGCAAGCAAGCAAGCAATCTATGGTCAAAGAGCAAGAAGAAGTAATTGAACCAAGAAAACCAACGACTAACTCTATTGTATTTATTATACCTATACACTAGTTAGTTATTAACTTATTATACTCATTGCGGAGTGAATCGAATTGTTGCAGATCGTTGAAGATCGAATCCAATCTAATCGTATGCCATGCTTTTTGACTCGCTGACTCATTTGTGGTTTTCTTCATGCATTATTAACATGATTTATTTCTTCACAGATTATTCTTCGTTTTGTTTTAATCTCGTTTCGTATTGCTATGATGCAACTTAATGCTTAATTTTTAGTTTTAATGCTTATTTAGCATCCAAATCAATTTATTTCGAAGATTAACAATTAATTAAGTGGCTTATTAGAAACTTCCAAATTTTTCAAACAATTTCTTGATTTAATTGAATAATTCTCATGCATTAATTACGCATGTTTTGATATGCAAAATCTACTAAAGGTATTCATGACTTGAACTTATTAACAAGAACATGGAGTGCAATAATCTTGGCCTGTAATCTTAACCTGCAGAATGACTCGATAAAATTCAAATTCATACGAATCAGGTAAAGTTAGTAAATGTACATTTTTTACAAACGGCAATTTGTTTGCCGCTCTATTTGTCAATGCTAAAACATTTATTACCAGCCCAAACATGCACGTATGAGATACAAATTAATACACCTAAGTATTTATAAACTATTCATTTAAATCTGTTAAATACTGCAATAAGAAATGAATGCAATTTTGCATGTGTAAAATAGAATGTAACCTAACACTGCATAGATTATGTTATAACAAATAATCGAAAATATAACGAGTGTAAATAATTCTATTTTCAATTAAACAACCTATCCAGAAATCAAAGAATCATACATCTAGGATTGTATTATTTCAAGTTATTTTATAATTAATTTTTACACCAATTAAACATTCTTCTTAATTTTTTCTCTTTTCAATCCAATTTGTATCACTCACTATAATTTATATCTGTTACTTAATTATTTAATAACAATTTTATTTTGTACGGTTTCACTGCATTCATTAAACATATTTAGATTACACGTTATTTTATGTATCGTGTTAGCAAATAATTAACAATGAACCAGTTAAAACTGAACAAAATTAGTAAACAATTGCATTTTTGTCAATATTTGCACATTGTTTCTCAATCATCTACAATCACAAGCCAATTAAACAAAAATCAAATATTTTAAGCCAATTATTTTGCTCTAATTAATATTTTGCAAAGTCATATCAAACTCATACGTTAACAAAGTAACAATGGGACTTAGTTTTTCTTCTTTTTTGATAACAATCTACAACATTTAATTCAATAACAAACAAACAAACAAACAAAACACCGACATGAAACGCATTGAAAAACTTGAAAAGTGAAATGAAATCAACAATTGCATAAGCAGACAATTATTTCAAGCAAGAATCAATTTTTTTCATTCTTCTCTGACATTTCCTTGATGAATTCAATGACTTTTTATTTATGTACGTTTTTAATGTTTAAATACCAATTACAATAAATAATCTCGCACAAAAAGAACGGCATTTTCTTACGAAATCTGCATTCAAGTGCAGATTGCAATTAAACAACTTGCGAAATTTCAATCGAATTCAACTAATTTGCATGGTGAATAAATTACGAGTAAAAAGCGCTTCTGGTTTTTGACTTTTGAGGTTTAAACTTCAAATAATTTGACATTAATTCAACGCTGGCTGACAAATGTAGTTAATTGCAATGTCACTGTGCAATTCACTAATCAATTTGCATGAATAATTCAAGGTTATGTCTTTATTAATTTATGAATTTCAACATTTGTTTTTTCGTTTTAATTTATGATACAAATTCATTCACTTGTTTCCATGTGTACCTTTCAAGTGTTGAGCACTTTTTTTTACATCATTAACAACATTAAAAGTCACGTACGCAAATTTTCTCATGCATTTAAACCACATACAAGAATTATTTTGTTTGTTTTATTGCATTCGGCGTTGCGCAAACGATGGTGACAATGAAATTTTGCACAACCTATTTGCAAATTGGCAAACGAGACAAATAAATCAAGCGTGTGTGTATCTTCACGAGATTTGTACATTTGGGGCGCGAATTTGTGTCAGGCGTACGCAATGAAATCGAAATGATTGTTTTATTATTACATTTGTGGGTTATGCACGAAGTAAATGCAATTTTCCAGCGGCCTGATGCTATTTGCATGCGTATTTTGAAGGTTGTGGAATGCCTCGCACGCCGACGAAGGGAATTTGAGAAAAAATACGATTGCGCACTTTGTGCAATTTTCGATTGCTTAATTCCACGCACCACACGTTAATTGCGCCGCGTAATAATCGTTAATTAATTATGTATTTGGTCTAATTATTCGAGAGCGAATCATACAAAGTGTCATTGCATTTGGTTGCGCTGCATTTAGGACAGACGGCGATTTAAGCAATTTATACAAACTTTGTGTAAATAATTTCAATGTGAATTAAGCGATCCCACAGCTTGCCACATTCGTGCTTGACTTATATTTAATGGCTGAGTGCGCACCATTTTTCAATATGTATCAAATTATTTCAATATATGCTAATATTTGAATTAAACGCGGTGCGTTTTAAAAAGCCCGCCAGCTGTTGCGACACCAGCGCCCTTGGGGTGTTGTGCAAGGAACGCTTAAGCGTAGCGCATCTCGTGCGCGCATGCTGGACCACAATGCACTTGTTCATTAGTGGCGTCTTCACCAGTGCATTTTTTGGCGGCGTCTTCTGTTTGTACCATTTGCTATTGCAATTACACCGCGTAGACATTGATACTTTGCATTGGATAATTGCAAGGAGTGAAAGTGTATTCCATCAGCGTCTTCAAGAAAAGAGGTGAGTGTTGAATTGCATTTTCTCGTATTGTATATGGCTATGTAGATATCGCTTGCGCATGAAGGTTAGATTCGTTATTGCTTCGTATTTTACAATGTACGCATAGTAGCGCTTGCTGGATATTCCTCTTTTGCAAAATCCGTGATTGTTTATTTAGATTTCCCGTAGTCGCTATTGTCAATATTACCACACGCAATCTGTCGTTGGTTATTCTATGTGGTTTTAGATCAGTAAGACTGCTGAACATGTTAAGACTGCAACGGAAGCGCCATTGCTAATTCTCAAAATTCGACAGGAAGACAGACGTGCGCAACAAACATGACTAGCATTGGTTTCACGTACTAATTCACACAAACACTCCATATACCCACTCGTAATGATCGTGGATTGACCAACAAACCGTATTGGCGATTTATTTCCGCAATGCAACATACAAATTAATACGATGTTAACACATCCCACCACGCGTTGGATGGCTTCAATTGTCCGATTGCACCTTCATGGATCCAACGTATGGTTGCGCAATCAATAAACGCAATTGCAATCCATAGCAGGAAGTCAAGTAATTCCGAATTAAACACCTATACCTATGTATATTGAATTGAAAAGGCGAATACATAGCACATAGCGCTGGCGAAGATTAGGAAATAGTCTTATAAGAATGTGCCAATGTGATGGACCTTGCTCCAAATTAATTAACTTTTCATGGAGCTTGCCCGTACATTCTCGTAATTATTCACCAGAGCACGTGAACGTGACACAAGCGCAGCAGACGAACGAGAGCAGGCAACGCATATGCACCTTGTGTAGGTGAAAGACATTGAGATTCATTAGCAGGGAGCGCTTGCCAGAAACGAATCGCGGCGCGTTTTTATGACAGCGAGATTCATTCGCCGGCTTAGTTCATAGCCGCCGGCAATAAAAGCAAGGTGCACGAAATACAAAACGGAAGTTTCCGGTTGGCATTGAATTCTAATCGAATGCCACCGTCTGTAGTACGAATTGAAGCCGACATGATGTATGCGAAATTAATCAACGCTTCGTTATAATTAAACTTGATCTACGGTCAAGTCCTACTCGTAGAATCGAGAGGGATTAATTTGTTACTGTCCTTACTTGCATTTTCAAATGTCGAAAGCGGAAGTATAGCTAGCATTGAAAGTTAAACACGACCAATTACATCAGCTAATTTTTCGTCTATCAGAATACATGCAAGGTGAATTCATATTGTACCTCTTGGAAGTTACATTGCATTTCCTAATGATGCTCCAGAGGTCACTTGATGCATTTTTCTGTTCCTTGATCTTATCGAATTGCATTGTTGAGGAAATCATTGAGGATGAAATGAATTCATGATAACAATTGAAGCAAGATTATACGCCATGTCATCGTGAATAATAAGTCATGTAAAGTTTCTGATTGATTCAGCCATGAATGACAAATCTTATAATACTCAAAAGCAAGCAAGCAACGAGTACAATAATGAGAGTTATGATTGTCAGTCATTACAACAAAAGAAGTTGGCTACTTTATTGCATCTAATTATGCACAATCAACGTTCAACAACGCAAGCAATCCGTCTTGGTCTAACATCAAAGAATGTATGCGTTGTAAAACATCATTTCCGCTTGAATGACAACTTCCGCCTAACTATTTCCTCTACTAATGAATTTATAATCTCGGCGCAGATTAATTAATGACATCTGAGAAGCAGCTATTCAAGGCTCTCGTACTAATTTCTGGATGATCAGCATTGTTGTTGTTAGTTGAACTACTGGAGGAAAGTGCAAAGTTGCATTGGTTAGTTGAGTTTATTTCTGCAAATAATTGTATTTATGTGCGCTTGACATTTGACATTGTTGCAGTTCCACGAGCCAACAAGCATATTGTTGACGCGTTTAGCATGTCGGCGCTTGTTAGCGGTTTCGCAATTTATTTGCATGGGACATTCACCACACACTGAATCGATTTGTTTACGCATTTCTTTTGTTCGATGACGTTATGGGACGTCAGATTTGCGTCAATCGTATCCGTTCAGGATAAGTATCAGGATGTGACATTTTACATGTGCAATTGAGCGCTTTATTGCACGCTTGTGACCTGATTCGTAACGTCTTTCTCCAGGAGTTGCGCTATAATTCTTCAAGATCACTCATCTCCGAAAAGCGTTTCTCACGTGCACGTTGTAATAGTAAACGTTCAGTTTCACTATCTGCTATGATGGTATTCCTTTGCAACCATTCCACACTATCGTCGGTTGAGGCCTCCGCATTATGGGTTTGATGTATTGAAGATTCTTCACTTGCCAATACGACAACGGCCTTGTCTCTTCCCAAGCGATAATTGGGAGTTGACATGTTCTGAAAGAAAATGTTCAATTGCTAGGCAATTAATTATGATGCATCTTACCGATGCTCGTGTCAGTATATCATAGCGTCGTTTATAGCCCAAATCTTCTTCGATATAAGATAGAACTGGATAGTAATTTATATCTTCAGTCGTCTCATTGACTTCAGTTTGTACTGCTTCCATAATCACATACGGATTTGCATCAGTCTTATACAGAATCATCAATCGTGGATAGATGGTGATATCCCTAATTTTATGGCTGATCAGCAGAAATCGCTGAATTGTTTGAGGAAGTACCATTGGTCCAGCGAATGTTTCATCTGTATATAGATCTTTTACCCAGCCTTCCAACAGAAGTAGCTCAGTCATATGTTCGGTCTTTATGAAAAACGTCAACCCTTTAACATTGGGCATGAAGGCATTATCTATTTTGGCACGGACTTGCTCCTTCGTATAAAACATGTATTGAGGCTGATCCATGAGCAGGGCTACTGTGATTTCTCTCATGCAACTTTTCCACATACGACACTCGAGTCCATTAATTGGATCATTGTTCATCTTCAATGCATCCTCGAGAAACTTGGACGCCACAAAGTATGCCTCACACATATAATCAGCGATAATTGTGCAATCGTAGACTCGACCTGTTAAGAATGCAATCACACCAAATACATCACCGGCAATCATAGTATCTTCAAAGCCATCAGCTATTTTAGGGGTGTTCAAAAAGTCAACAATTGGCATACATCCATCCGCATCTATGAAAGAGTTATCCATGCGATATTTCAAAGTAAGCATTCCTGTTAGTAATATATAAATGCCATTCGTGTGCTCGCCTTGTCGAACGACTATCTCTCCAGGATCCCAGGATACTTCCTCGATATTGTCATAAAGATAGTCTATCGTCTGGGGATCATCTATCATCCAGGATATTTCAGAGAAGATGACATTACCCTCGCGTGAAGGCACATGTCGTATCTTGAGTAATTTCTTCGATTGAATGGCCATTAATTTATCAATGAGTAGATATGATTTGAGGCTAATGTAGCCAGTATGACGCAGCTCATGCAGGACTTTGTACATTGCGTTAAGGGTGGTACTGATAACTTTCTTCGTCTTAACGGTAGTGGTGATCCAAGGCCATTTTCGATGTACATTTTCCATTAATTGCACAAGCGACATGCGCTCCATTTTGAGATCTTTGCGGAATAAATCCTGCATCATTTGCACTTCTAGCAGTATATTGATCTGACTAAGCACCTCATCGCAACTACTTAAAGAAACAGCGGCTAGCTCATAGCCAAGTAGTACTTGTCGATGGAATTTTTTATCCAGGCACTGATAAATGTGAGGACAGAAAACTAGGACGATTCGAACGACAATTACTAATCGCATAGGAATGATAAGCCAATTCAATGCAGTCGCATAGAATGCAGAGTTCATGGCACAAATATTCCAGGATGTAATTACCAATAGAAAAAAATCGTATATATTCCATCCATTTCTAAAGTATGGTTTGATACCTGAGAAAAAGAGAGTCTCACGCGAAAGTCCGATGGTCTTTAACTTAAAATCTACACAGAAGAATAACCATAGTAAAGAGTATGCAATTTTAATTCCGACTCCACTCTTGAACACTCCGTATAAAATTGCGTAGATGATGATCAGAGCGAGGAAGAAAAAGTCATAGGCAATATGCATGGTTAAATAGTAGCAGAGCAACCTGATAGGTTGGTTTGGTGGCATAGTTTTATCCACAGGACATACATATTTGATAAATCTCATTCCCAAGTCGAGGGATTTCTGAAAGGATGAATTACAACTGGATATCAAGCAGGAATTAGAAATAAGCGGTACCTTCTTCGTGAGGTATCCTTCTAGATCAGTATGGTCAATTTCCCCTTTACTCTCAACCATTTGGTTCACGTAATGAACGAGAGTATCATGCACTAACTTAGTAGTCTGACCATCCAGATATTGTTGGTATATTACCAATTTCTTGGCTCGTAATATTTTCTTACGACTTTGCCTACAACAAATATGATCAACTTTTTTGAACAATTTCCTCATTATTGTGTCACTTACGATATGTAAAATGCAAGTTCCTTCTCGGAAACATCAAAAGGCACATTTGGATAACAGTGATTGCAATGCACATAATGATAGTAAGTTCCAGTCTCTTCTTCATGCTCTTCTCGAAGCATGTACGGATTTGTAAGTCCAGTATGTTTACGAATCTCTTTCCATTGTACATTCTGCATATAACGATAAGTTCGAAGGGTTGAAATCAAGTCGCTCGTATTGCGATTGAGGAATAGCACAATATCACTCATATTTTGTATACGATCCAATGGCACATTCGATACGCCAAGCCACTTAACAATTGGCTTTAGCGTAAGACAATTGATAACAGTGCTTAAAAGCAAATATCCCAGAAAGTCGATCGAGAAGTCGTTAAATTGTTTCTGGGAGCCTGGCACATCAACCAGTGAAATAATCATACTCAAATTGAAAACCCCTTTCAAATCGCTCAGCACCGTCACAACAATACACTTTACATCCATCTCGAGAGATAACTTCTTAAGAGGCACGCTGAGGAGAGCAAACTGCATCATTCGAACTATCAAGGTAGTCAAATATAAGAAAGACATCCGATAGATACTCCAAAATGTAAAGTACTGCAGTGCATGAAGAGTAAGAACGAGACAACCCCGTATGAACCATATAACTTCATTAACTGCTTGTGTAGTATCATAGAACAATATCAATGTGCGATTCACTGTTGTGCTAAAACGGTATCTATAAAATGACAATGTAATAGCCATAGTTATAATCGCCATAATGCCAGAGGTGTAAACAAATATCTCGCATGTCAGAAACGTTATGAACATGATTGCTACAGTTATAGTCAATGCATTCCAGGGCTCGATGTACGAGTATCCAATCAGCATAACGTTTATTCGCCCCATCGAATAGCCAATGATCATACCGAAAAAGATAATTCTCAATGCGATTGTAATGAAATGATACCACTCTGTCAGTATGGATGTACTGTATCCAAAAAGAATAGCACAAGCTGCTCCAGAATACAACAGCGTCAATATCGATTCCAGTTGTAATGTAGCACCCAATTTTTTATGTTTGAACAAGCGTTCCAGCATTAAAATGATATACGTTGGTTTCATGGGTAGCATTACAAAACCAGCAAAGACACCTTGCAAAAGTGTCCAATCCTCATGTAGTATTTTACCAATCGCAAAACCCACCATTAAGGTGTAAACTGTCGCACCGGATAAAGCAATAATAATGCCAGCTGGTAAACATTGCAGGAATAAATGTGTGTCGATAGTGTACACATAATTTACAATAAACACGGGCAAATACATAGTAAGAACAAATCTTTGACGCCATATGTTTTCACAATGGGGCTCATTACCGATTGACAAATATACTATCAATCCAATAAGAAAACCAATCGAGAGGATTATCACCCGGATGGGAATTACGTGATTATGGTTTATGATAACCATTCGTATTGGAGTAATGGTACAAATCAATGCTGACAATGATACTATCCCCATACTGCAAATAATATCGAAATAGTGTAACATTTTGAATTAACTCAGCGATAATTAGTATATGCACAAAATGTGACTTTAATAATTTTAAGTGTCAATTAGTTTCAAAGCAAATTTGATCTTGAAAAGTGTCTAATAACATTTCGTTTTTTACAGATTAGGAAGTCAATTGATGAGAATTCCATATTATTATTCCATACTATTTGGTGGACGGATTGATCGCCTGTTCCAACTTGGCTAATTTGCATGATCGTCGCTGCAAAATCGGTGAGTCTTGTTTTTCTCTCTAATATCAAAGTGTCTCATTACAAAACTGTAAATTGAATTTTTGCATTGGCGCGGAAAGGCAGTCGGAGCGCAATTAATCAACTTTTATGTGCTTTTGCCTGCTATTCAATTACAGTCTTTGTACAAACGCACACCTGACGTTGTTATATTTTGATAAAAGCCACATAACTAAGTCTTGAAAGTCTTGAAGTAATTATTAGCGTTGAGCTGGTTGAACACGAAAATGAATTGTACGTACTTTTGCTATAGCGTGTACACGCAACGCATAATTTATCATCTGCGCGTATTGAATCGGGAAAGAAATTGTAGTTATTTTCATGCAGGTCTTGGTATGAAAATTGAACGAATTAATTTGTTGTTTCGGGTTATAGTTAATTTGTTAAGGCAGGCATGCTGTGCCATCTCGCATTTCCATTGAACGATTGACAGCGTAAGAGTTTCGTTAGTTCTTCAGGCGCGCAGTAATAAATTCTCCGAAAGCCGCCAGCTATTAAATTACAACATTAAATCACTTATTGCGCCCCGCTGAACGAACGCGTGACCGTCGCGAGCACATTCTCTCGTACAATTATTATTATATGCGCACGGACGACGGAAGTTTGGTTCCGATCGATTGCGGTATCGGGTATGAGCAGGCGGTGATAAATAAATATTAGTTTAATTACTTGCCGACTAATTAATCGCATTCGGACATTTCATGTTGCATTTCCTCAAATCTATGCAAAGTGCCATTCAATGGAATGCATATGTATGCGGCTAGGAAAAGTTTTTGAAAGGCAGAGTTGAACGTTCAATAATAAAGCACGGTAATTGAAGGTTGCAAACGAGACGCGTCATTGCTCGCTTATAGGTGTGACAATTTTTTTTCCTTCGTTCAAGATTGAATGGGCTTTCATTATTAGTTAGCCATGGCAGTATAATTGATTTTTAATCGGGCTTCAGATTTGGCATTTTTCGCTCGTTCAATCGACCAATTTCAATGAAATTATGCAAATGTCTGCCTCCGTTCGGCTTCCGCTTTCCGGCATATCTAATTGCTCATTGCGACCGCTCATCGGATGTTAATTTAATTGAATTCATGTTCGTGGCTGAAACTCATTTGAATTTATATCACTTTGTGGACCCAACTATGGGCAACTTAACTTACACACAAATTTCAAAATACGCAATCATTTAGATGTTTTAAAATGAATGAAATACAATAGCTGTAGGTAAAAGTATTATTTATTCAACAGTATATAGCTCTACATAAAGTTCCATCGATAAAAAACAAGTACAATAAATATTTGCTTTAAATGCATGCGCGAATTGTTTGAAAATGCACTAAAAATATCACAATATTAGAATGCTATTTTATATTGGAATTATTTATGAAGTATTTGTGTTCATCCGCTATTAGCACTTATAGTATAAATTTACTATTGAACTTTTGACGCGTCATTTAAATACGTTACAAGCTTTCTGTATCGCTCCACCATGGGTGTGTAAATCTCGGCAGCATCAGTAAACGGTTGACAAATCAAATTTGGCTCTGGAAGGCACTTAGTAATCTCGAAGAAATCAGTAGGGCGATAAAGACCATGTTTGGCTTGATAAGCTGCTCCTAACATGGCGGAGTCAGCAATATCCTTGAACAAAGAAACGACTTTTAATATTTTAACAACTTGAAAAGCACTTTGCAATTACCTGAGTATAAACAGGAGCATTAAAAACATCTGCAATTACTTGCAATAGTGCATGATTCTTAGATGCACCCCCAGTTGCTAATATTTTCGTGTTTTCATTCAAAGGAAATCCGGCATCTTCAACATGCGCTCTCTTTGCAATAAATTGCCCTTCAATTAAAGCGCGAACTTCCACTTCTAAGCTTGTAAATTTCGTTACTTTATCATTGGCTTTATTAAATCGATATTTTCCTTGCAAGAATGGATTAATCTCTTGTTGGTGATAATATAATCCCATATTTCCAAAATTGCCACGTGGTGTACTATCCAACAGGTGGTTGAATATCTCCCATGAACCATCACAACATTTGTCACGTATCTTTTCTCTGGTCAATGAACCATTTTTATAGCTGAAATTCAGAATTTAGTAGATTTCATAGGTTTTAATTGAACTTAGTGTTCTCTTACCATAATAAAGCCATATAGGCATCTTTTTGAATGGGATTACAAAAGATGTGCCCTTCTTTAATGTATTTGGCTTCATTTAGCCACAGAAAAATGGTGTCACTTGTGCCCAAACTTATAGCAAGCCATCCATCACTTAGCCTCATGCCTATTGAATATAAGAACAATTTGTTACACTATATAGTAAATTGAAAATTAATTACCTGCCAGTGAAGCAGGATTATCTCCAGTGAAGGCAATTATTCTACATTTTGAATCAAACTCCCATCGATCCACATAGTATGGTGAAATAACACCCAAATCTGAATAAGACATCACTGGCTTTTGTAACTTTTCAGCCAAATTTGGCCCGGCAACCTTAAGTAATTTTTCGTCCCATTCTTTTGTGCAAATATTCATTAAATTCATACCGGAAGCATCTGCATAATCAATTGGTGCCACTTTTCCTAAGAATAGTGAACACAGAAAACTACTAACTAAGGAAATTCTCTAAAATGTTCAACTTATAAAGATCAGTTATCAATTTGTTGATAATTCCTTACTTCAGTATTGTTGTATACATCAGGAATCATCTTTGAGATTTTGGCAATTTGTGCGCCCGTGAAACGTTGATATGCTTTAGAGCCGGTGATTGTCGCTAATTTCTAGAAACCAAATGTTTAAATATGCGTAAAACTGCTAATAATATTTATACCTCTGGTCCACCGATTACTTCTTCCAATTGTCGACAAAACACTGATGTACTGCTGTCCATCCATACTGGACTATTAGCTATTGCAAAACAGCTAGCTAGTTGATGATGTAAAAATTCACTTGGGTCAAGGTTCTCAAGTACTTCATCAATATTCTTGTACCAATATACAGATCCATGTTGCTAAAAATATGCATAATATTAGAAATGTAGATGAAATGCTTTTGAAATAATACCTGTGCAGTGCCCGACACTGCAGCAATTCGAGAGAAATTTACACCACAAACTGTGAGTCGGTCCATTAGCATATCTAATGCTTTCACCCATAATAGCGTTGGCGTTGTTACAATCAGTGGATTTGTTTTACTCTGAACGACACCACCATGTGTCCTAAATGAATAATGAATTAGTTGTACAAATAATGTCAATATTAATTGAAAAAACCATACCTAAATTCGGGCAAGTCACTATCAAAGTGAACAACAGCAGTATGTAATATTTTCAAATCATCATCGACCACTACTGCTTTTAGCTGAAACAAATTATATATTTATGATTCATATAAGTAAAGACGAATTATATATAAGATTTAGAGGAAATGCAACAAATTCACATGAAGAGAACTAGTACTTCCAGGCATATACCTTATTACAAGATCACCAATTGATGTTGTATATAATGACAATAAGTAATAGCAAAAATTATTTAATTTTAGTTTATTAATTTTGGAACAGCTGATCAGTGTTTTGAGTTTTGCCTAATGTAAAGGTAAAGAACTTGAATGGAACACAATAGTTGTCGCAACTAGTATTCATCCCAAATTGAACATTAACTTATTTCATTTCATTATCAAAATCTGTTAAATTGCGTTTTTATCACGTCAGTAATGATAAAAAATATTACATAACTTTTTTCATTCGCTTCATTTGAGATAACGTCGCTAACAAATAATAATTGCGCACACCAGTAATTAATTGTAACGTGTCACCGTTACTTACTCCAATTAAGCAATGCCATGTGCTAAAAGAATATGAAAACAAATTCTATTCATTGAACTTACTTGCTGAGTACTTAAATCCAATCCTAAATAGAGCGGTGTCACCTGCGTTGGCGAATCCATTCCAGGAATGTAGGCTTTGTTGGCGTTAATGTTGCGCCTGTATTGTTATTCTGGGTGGTTTCCTTTTTGCGCGCACCAGCTACAAATTATACGCTTTTTCCCTTTTGCAGTAGTCAGCGTATCAAATTAATTATTCATCCATCCGTGTGGATGAGCACAGAACGCGATGTTTTCGATAACGCGACGTATTCGTCACCAGCAGCAACAACACAACATATCAAGCAGGCCGCAGAATCACCGGAACATATCGCGGAGCGTTTCTGTGCCGTGGACGAACAGTATTTGGTACTGCGTGTTATGTACGAGTTGAACTCGCTTTTACGGGCTAGCGCACTGTACAAGAAATATTCAATCTATACGTGCAAAGCACTGAGAAAATGCAAAAGCCAACGGGAAAGAGTTCAATGAATCAGCTCACACTCAATTTCTACTCACGCACTTAGTCACAACGCGCATTTCTATAGCAAATAATATCGCATAAGTGAGAACGTGTCAATTAACAGTTGAGCATTGAGGCCACTTGTTTAACTTATGCAATTATTTATTATGCATCAACATCTTTATAACATACGAGTACGCTGGTTCCATAAAGTGAAATTGAACATTTAACAAGTGTTGCATATATTACTCTTTGGCTTGAATATAATCTGGATTTAATTCATATTTACTAACAGTTTCAAATTGAAATAATGTACTACATTAGATAAGAAATTATCGTAGACATTTAAGACCAAATTTTGCAGGTTCTCAGTGGTAAACAGATCACAAGAATATGATTTTAACCAGTTCTCAGTGCAGGATAAAAATCAAATTGACCACATAGTTAGTAACATTTAATGTAGTTCTTAATTAGGGAACAAGATTAATTAAGACGATGCTCAATTGCTCTTAATTTAACTTAACAATATTTTATATTCAAATGGAACCATACATTAAATATTTATTTTGCTGCAGGTGGGACCGGTGGAACATGTTAATGTCATAATCAGCAGTTATTCTATGACAATCAGCTGTGGTGCTTTCGGGATTGGGAAAATGGGTTACAAACACCAAACGTTTAAAGGACTTTCCATGATTAAAGCGTTAGGAACTTCTTTTCTCTATGGTATGTAATTTTATTTTTATTGGTTGATAGTGAACATTGCTAAGAAATGAGTTAATATAATTACCAGTGCATCACTAAACAAATATTTAATACAGGTCACATAACACAATGCAAATGATTTTAATATAGTCGTATTTGACAATTAATGTCTTACCTTACTGCTTACAGATATGTCACTGCATCACATTGATGAGATTTTATTTCCTCAGTGGATGAGTCTTCATATGTGAATTGTATAATCAATGGTTGATTATGATTTACACACTTCACAGGCATATTACTACATACTTTGGGAATTACAAACCAGGTAAATATTTCCCAATTATTTATATATTGTTGATAGTATTTTAATTGTGTTGATTGTAGGTATGTGCAAATGCTTGCTGAAGCTTTTCCTACATGTTCTGATAAACATTGGTTTCCTTGTATCAAAGTATTACAATCAACTATTACTTTAGTCTGGTGAGTAGATATAATTACTTATTTAATCAATATGTTCAAAACTTGGTACCATAAGTGATAAGCACATGTTTTATGGATGAGGAGTTTAGTTAAAATTCAAATCGGTCAAGTTTGAAATTACAATGTGCCTTGATGATTTTAGTTAAGTTTTAGTTCAATTATTGAGCATTCAGATAGCTAAGCATCTCATAATCAAGTGTCTGAGAGTTTGGCTCAGAGTTTTGCCTAAAACATAGGAACTAATTTAATACACACAACGTAGTACATTTAGTCACATTAAGACAGTTAGTGGTGCAGTGGTAAAACACATGCCAAAATGCTTGGTAGTGGTTACAGGCAGGATAGGTTCATGTACCGAATTCCAAAGATTTTAGAAAATTTAAACTCTTTGGAATACTAATGCATTTAAATCTAAGTTTTAATTTAGTCACATTAAGACAGTTAGTCGTTCAGTGGTAAAACACAAATCATAATAATTACTTTTATTTTATTTCAACTACTAGTTGATGATATATTAACAATTTCAACATATTTTTTCAGTTTTCCTATTAGCTCCTATGCCACTCAAAACAGAAGGATACAAATCAGAGAGTATGTGAGTATTTACAACCCCAATCAGAAGAACTACTGTGATAGTAGGCACTGAAAACAAATGAATAATGCATCACTTGAGCCACCTACAGAGGACTTGCCTGCACGAACATCATGCTCTATCCAGGTATACTCCATATTAATGGCAATTCTAGTGCTTAAACATATTGTGCATCATCATGTAAATATCAGTTGCTAACAGCAGGGCTTGGCGGCTTGCTGTATTGTTGTCTTTAGAGTGTTTTACATTTTAAAAATGTATGCTAATTAACTAATAGTTGGTAACAATTGATTATATGATAACGAGAAGTAGTTAAGACGTACTACATGTACTAGAACTAAAAGTAATAAGGTTTTAGATCTAGTACATGTAGATCGTCAGAATTTGGTTGTGTATTCTATATTTTAATGGTTTTCATTATAATTGTTATATTCTGTTTATAGTGAACTGCATCATGCTGATCTTTCCAATTGGCTGAAGATATGTGTTTGGTTTGCGGGATCCTACAAGGAGATTTGCTGTATGAATGCAGTTCAGATAGAATTTAGAATAGAAGGAATCAGAATCATCCTCAATCAATGAATTTGCATGGTTTGCTCAAGTAAGTTATGTTTTATTATTCTAAGCATGCCTTATACGTTTAAAACTATGGTTTTTTACCCTTCATGTTGCTATTACATTAATGTTGTTGTGCACAACTTCAGTGCAATCAATTACAAATGACTTCAAATTATTATTTTGTTTACACATTTTAGGACTGAATGTAATGAGTTCCTTTGCTGTCTCATAGCAAATATTCATTACCATTGCAACTATTGGCTTGCTTCGGCATGTCAGCTACAAAAGCAAATTTAGGATAGTTAGACTTGAGAGCAATGGAATATGGTTGTAAAGAATGTTTATCTACATGAGGAACCATCTGTTAGGATTGAACTTCTACTTCTTCCTTGATAAATTGATTCATCAATCACATGG
Source organism: Aleochara curtula (assembly GCA_963978815.1). Classification (NCBI taxonomy): domain Eukaryota; kingdom Metazoa; phylum Arthropoda; class Insecta; order Coleoptera; family Staphylinidae; genus Aleochara; species Aleochara curtula. Next base: position 6,935,979 of record OZ022221.1, on the reverse strand, counting down.
TAAGTAGCTTTTTGTTATGTCATATATTAAGCTGAGAGGTTTACCTAAAATGTAGGGACTAATTTAATACACACAATGCAGTAGATTTAGTCACATTAAGACAGTTAGTGGTGCACGTGCCATAATGCTTGGTAGTGGTATGGGAAGCATGGGTTCGTGTACTGAAATATTATCCCTTTGGAATAATAACGCATTTAAATCTAAGTTATAATTTAGTCACATTAAGACAGCGGTGCAGTGATAAAACACAAACCATAATAATTACTTTTATTTTATTCCAAGTACTAGTTGATAATATATTAACAATTTCAATGTATTTTTTCAGTTTCTTGCTATTAGCTCCTAAGCCACACAAGACACGAGGATAAAAATCGGAGAGTATCTAAGTATTTACACCCCCAATCAGAAGAACTACTGCGATCTATCACATGTTGTATGGTTTACGATTTTTTAACAATTTCTTCATATTTTTTCAGTTATATTATAATAACTCTTACACTGCAGCATCACATGGCCAGGAATGATGAGGCGGGCCATGAGTAAGTTAATTTAAAATTGGTTCCATAATCTTATTTATGCGCGTTCTTAAATAAATGGATTAAATATATTGGTGTTGTGTTCAAATGATTATTATGGTTAAATACTGATCTATCGTAATATGTAATTTTCCTATGGTAATGTTAGTTCGCTAATGTTCCAATAGATGGCCAAATTAGTTTCACAAATTCATCCGAGATGGCGACACACGACATGTATCACTGGTTGCCTACTTTGCATTTTCTCCTAAAATTGTTTAATTTTTGTTTTTAAATGGTATCCGATAAGGTTTACTGTTTCATTACAGATAAAGGGAACCGCACTGATTAAAATGAGGTATCATACACCGCTTTAGGACCACCGGTTCATGAGTAATTCACCTTTTAAAAATAGCCCTTCACATTAATGAATCTGGTAAAACATGTGTATTTTTTTTAAAATATATGGTTTGCTTTAAAAGAAATACACTCCATAATTGTTCGCGCCAAAATTAAAAGTATCTCTTTACGTTTATGTGATCCCAATACAAAAAGGCAAAATATGAATTTCAAAAAGGCAAAATATGAATTTTTTTTCTGGCCCCCATAACTGTTCGCGCCAAAATTAAAAGTATCTCTTTACGTTTATGTGATCCCGGTACAAGAAGGCAAAAATATGAATTTTTTCGGACCAAATTCTTTCATATTTTGCCTTTTTGAAATTCATATTTTGCCTTTTTGTATCGGGATCACATAAACGTAAAGAGATACTTTTCATTTTGGCGCGAACAGTTATGGGAGGCCAGAAAAGAAATTCATATTTTGCCTTTTTGAAATTCATATTTTGCCTTTTTGTATTGGGATCACATAAACGTAAAGATGCTTTTAATTTTGGCGCGAAATATTATGGACGCCTGAAAAACGCCATTTTGTTGTGAATTTTTGTAACTCTTGAACCAGACGTCCTAAATAGGGGTGCGATATCTCATTTTATTTAGGGCACTTATCTCTATCTACATAATAACTTTGAAACGTATTGGACACCATTTAATTGCATAAATTCAACATTTTCTAGTAACAAATATAATATAGGCAACTTGTATTACACGTAATTTTCGGAACACATGGCGCCATCTATCGGGGAAGGGAAGTACTACGACAAAACTGTAGACAGTTCACTGAACGCAGCGCCATCTTTCGGGAAGAGGAGAATATTATATCAACTTATGAATATGATGTCAAGAAATGTATTGAAGATGTTATTTATTTACGGCATTATGATCGTCTTTGTAATGTTTTGAAACACGATATCTCTCATTATTCTGTTTCTCCGACTGTACAAAAATATTAAATAAATTAGACAACTTTTAAACAAGTACATATCATGTATATGTATATATGAATATCACGGAGAGGGATGTTTCATCACAAACTTTGTTTGCTCATTTCATTGTCAAATGCAAGCCTTATGCGCATTATGCACTTAAAATTAATTACACTTTCATTATTATCAACATGTTTACAAATATTTATATAAATTATTAATCCTTTTTATATTGCATTTGACAATTGAATGTGAAATGATTGCAACGAAATAGCCCAGACCCTTTACTTCCGCATTATATACCATATCAATATCTATATATAAATAAATAAGCTGTCTTATTTCTTAGATTGCTTGAAAGGCACTGCTGTTTACAATATTTACAAAAAGTCGTACTTAGCAAAGCCTCTAAGGGTGGTCGGATTATCAAATTCGACGAGAATTGCAAAGAATGGAAGGAAAACATTCGTTTGCAAATAGCTTTTAGAGACGAGAACGGAAATATTAATAATCAGTACACGTTATTTAAGAACCCTATCTAACAATATGTTTTCCATTCCATGCCTAGAATGTAATTGAATTCACAGAGGCACTACATCTACCTCATCATAAACAGCGAGTCGATAGAGGCCCTGCTTCTTTACTAAAATCATTATATACTCATTATCTGCATCTGTCTCAGTAATGTTCTTATATAATTCGAAATAGAGCTTCGACTTTTATCATGTTTTATATGTATAACATAACATGGCATCCTACATTTAATTATTCTCCTTCTGACTAGCAGTATATTTCTCTTATCAATTAAAATCAACAAATATTATATAAGCGCATCCCAGTCGACCATTATGGTTATCAGTAACACTTCTTAGAATGTGTTTAGAACAAGTGGGAATCATCTTCCTTGCATTCGGCCATTAACTACTCCATTCATTAACAATTGTTCTCTTCATATTTGCTCGCTTTTAAATAGTATTTTCTTTCCCTTCGCGAAGGATGTAAGAAGACTTGTACTCTGGCAATATTCAACAATGAATAAATAACGTAACTTGATTGCAAAGCGCACGTCTTGTTCCTATTAATGATTGCAGTATGCATCATTCTGCAAGATTGCATTCGCTGACAATCTATGAAATAATGCGGATGGTAAAATAAGTACGTTCATCAGCAATAAACAAATCGCGCACAAGAAAGACGTGGTTTAAAATCACGTGCATTCACTGTGTGCATCTCGTTTTGCTCCATCGTATGTGCAGTAATTTGTGGTCCCGCTACTTCATTAAAGTACCACGTACCAAGTACAGGTATGCTAAAAAGACCTTATAATAAAAGACACATCGCAAAAACCGATGCGTATAAGGCGCCGTTCGAGTGTTTTCATAATTTACAAACAGTTGAATTGCAGTACGTTTTCGAAATTTGCAGTTCAAGAACAAAATCATATTAATTCTTAGTACATACTTATATCACGTCAAAAAAGGTGTTGTTCAATTTTCAACTATCGTTAAAGTCGCATTACTTGATTCGCCTCTAAAATGAGTGTATACTGCGAATTTCGGAACACTACAAATATTGTAAATTTCAGCAATTGATTCGTACTTTACATAAATGTATGTAAGTGTGTTTTTTTTTACAATTGTGGCCACCATTCAAACAAGTTACATTTAATAAATCGGACGGAAAGAAAGCAGCACTGTTAAATATTTATACCATTGTAAATATGTAAAACGCTTCTCTGCTGTTTTAGTTCTAATTCACGTCGAAGCCATTTTCACCTTTCATCGTTGTTATTAATCAGTAGTTACGTAATTTCATAGATACTTAACCATCTGTCTCTTATCATTGATAACAATATCGTTAGGTTACTTCGTATTTGTGAAAAAAGTCAGCCTTTTCATTTTCAATTTGTCTGCCATGCTCCCAGTCGATGCACCACCCATCATAACGTTATGTACAATCAGTAACAACAACAACATCGTCTTCATCATCAGTCAGGAAACGTAAAGAAGCATTGAGAAATGGCTTCGGGCGTGCAAGTGCGCTTCCTGTGGAGCGTGCGTTTTCGAACTTATAGAAAATACGTTTAGAATAGAATAGACACGACGAGGCGCGCGAAAGCGATTGGCAAGCATCGCCGTCGTCGTCGTCATCTTCGTCGTGGACCCAGAGGAATGACATCACCTGCACGGCTCGAGCAGGATTTCGATCCAGCACGGGCAGGAAGTAATGTGCTGGCGCGTATACCCGGCGCCCCAGCCCTTGGCGAAACTGATCTGCACCGAATTGACATCGATGGGGCCGACGCCTCCGCCGCTCGTCGGCGCGGAAGACGTAAAGTTCCAGCCGTAGTTTTGGTGCGCGGCGCGCACCGGATCGAACACACAAATGCAGTGCTCGGCAGGTACACGTGTGGGCGCCGTTGGCGACGAGATGGGGTCCTCCAGCGTTAGCGAGTTGACAAAGATCGGATGCTCGGAGCGATTATACACCCAGATTCCGTCCTCCTCGCGTGACAGTGTTACACCTAAAAAATGTACATTGTCATTAGCATTTACGCTCGCAGCCATAATCTTATACGAAAAACGCAGCATAATACAATCCACAATGTGCAATTACCTCCGAACTAATTATTTATGTAAAGCGCGATAATACGATAATGCATAACTAACATAGTCATAACAGTAATAACCAGCAGCAATTAACGATCGGCCGCGATTTGTCATTTTGTTCAAAACAATAACAGACACTTTGATAAAATGCGTTACAACGCGACTTGCACGCCTTGCTATTGGCGATTTCTTATAATTATTAAGTAAATATTGATTAGCCATGCGCATATATTATATAGATTATAACGTATGCAATTGCAACGATTGTAAATTGTAGTAATTAGCAAATGCACGTTCTGTGGAGAATTAGATAAATAAACAACTAAATAATCGTGTGGAAATTTACCTAAACCAATTTTACACCTAGTTTTGCAGACGGAATCGGGCGGACTGAAGCTGTGCTGGGCGAGCTCCTTCAGCGAGAGACCATCTCCGCGGGGTATGTCGCCGAAGACGTTCAGATACGCCGGCTCGACGGCAAACTGCTTGCCAACGCGCCGCTGCATCTCCCAATAGGCCAATTTGCACCAGCTGCGCGAACTTAACGAGGAATCTGCAACAAACAAAAAGTAGCAATCAATGAGAATGCATATACACGCAGCAGCAACAGACGCGCATCATTTACATTTAAACAGCGGCGACACGCAGCGGAAACGCATTCAATATGCCTATTGATAAATAATTTATTCGCCCGTTCGCGCAAGTTCATCGCATGCGCCTGCTATGGACAGTCAACGTGAGAAATAAAAATGTCTTTTGCTGCGCCACTACAGCAACAAAATGGTGGCGGTACCGGTGGCGGCGGTGACGGTGTCCAACGTTTATTTGTGTGCGCATATATGTTTGTTTTTGCAGTCATGCTGATGACGACGATGACGATTACGATCATGATGGTGCTGATCGTGTAGGATGCACGAGTCATTAGAAAAGCAACATATGCATGATGAGTAGTAGATGTATGTGCAAACGCCATGAGCCATGTTCAAGTTGAATGACATTTATCATTCGGTTCGGTTGGTTGCTCGCGCAATTAAAGCGCCCAACGAAGCCGGCCGGCCGTTCGAATGCAACGGGTGTGTGCATTTACAATAGCAGCGCACAAAACTATTGTTGAACGTCGACAAATTGTTTTATAAAACGCGTCAAGTTTGCAGTCTATAAATATCACATTATAACGGACATTAGCCGTCCGTGCGTGCGTGCAGCGAACACTCTGTACAATACGAAGGCGTACGTATGTGTGCCAGGTGTTCTGATCGATCGCGTCGGCAGATGGACGACGCCTGGCGCCAGGAGCTGCAGGAGTCAACGATGACGCCGGCAACGTCAGGCGACGCCGACGAGCTTGATTACCTCGCCTTCCACGCGAGGGTTGCGCGCGCCCGCATTACCATCAGACACGCTTCATGCACCTGCCAATGACTTCCGCAATGCGCAGACAACAAACGGCAGGAAAACGCACAAAAATCATAATAGTCGGTCAACATTGACCCGTAGAAATAATCGGCGCCGCGTCGTGCTTTATTTGTTTAGCTGGCGTCATCCGGTGCTATGTCGTTCGCGTCGAAACAAACGAAACGAAACAGGTATATATACCTATAATACGCAATGGCGGTTGCTATGACAACGAAATACATTAACAAATGCTATTGCACTCGAACAAGAAGATGCCACACCGCACGCCGCCGAAGAGAGAGGTCGATGGCATTGGGCAGCGTGAGCGACGAACAATTTCCTCGAGGCGAACTCTCCGGGCTGCGCGGTGCGCGCTCCTCGTGCTGTTGTTTGTTCGCTGCAAGCACCGCACCGCACCGTGTGTGCTTTAATTAATTTCGAATTGTGCGCTCGCGTAAATTACTCAACTTTTATCAACGTGTTGCATGCTGGTTCATGTCGCCGTTTGTGCGGTTTTTCGAAACGTACGTTCTACGCAAGGCGCAACTCCGTTGCCTTTTGGCTCAATCGCCAACGAATGTATGAATGCATGCAATGTTGATTGAATCGCAAAAGACCAATAGCAACACCAACCAGCAGCAACAATACACATGCATGCACTTGCACGCCGGCTAATATACGAGTACAAATGCCACCACTCACGTTCGCTACCTACTCGACTGGCGCCATCGAGACCGGCATGGCAAATGAAAACTTTATTATTAAATGTGGGTCATATTCGATTTTAGTAATGTGGACGGACGCGTATACCCACACCCAGTTGTTTTTAAGCGGCATGTTCTCTTCGAAATCGCATTCAAATAAATCTCAATTTATGTAATCCACATTTGAATTGTAATAAATCTACTAATTACGCTTGTTCATTATAATTGTCCATACAAGTAACGCTTTGCTTCATGATTTTCTCACATGGCCCAGTATAACCACCATAATTGTGTACCATTTGTTTGATTGATACAATTGTATAACAGCGAAGAAAGGTGAATAGCAATTTAATACTAAAATATGAATATTTCTGCAAAGCAATGCCCATTAAGCGTAAATGTTATATGAATAGTTGCAATCGTTTCACTTTATCCCTCTGCGAAATCGTAGCAATAACTTATCTTGACACTCTGTAGTTTTATAGTGGGCCACATGTCTCATACACATCAACAACTTCTCATTGTAAATATTTCAGCATGGTGTGATAGGCGGCAGTTAGATCAAGTATAAATACACACGCATAAACACAACAATCTTGCACTGCACATGCAAATAGCATCCAGCAATTACACGCAGCGAGTTGTGAATTAAAACCAAAGCAAAACGAAAGCAATGAAATAATTAATCAAAAAAATGTAATTGACTTCAATCGATCGAAACATGTTTTATCAACGGCGGTATCGTTCATCATCAACGTATAATTAAATAGCAACACAGTTCAATTACATCAAACATTAACTATTGCGCTCCGCAAAATTTAAATTTTCAACGTATACCTACATAATTGCGCATTTTATATAAATATCTAAAGAGACGTGAGAGCGCATGAAAGTTATAAATTTAATTTATGTTGTGTTAAATTACACTCAGCGAACGCAATATATAAATACAATGTATTTTACGAGAGAGTTGCACCACAAATTCGCCGCATTCTTCGCGCACGAAAACTCAGCCGTATCAGCTAACTAATTGCTAATAAATGTGCACGCACTGTTCGCGTCGCGCATAGGTGCTCTCCTCTTCGTATTTTTAGTTCGCCTGCTTTGTTTGTGCCCTGCACTATTGTCAAGCGGAGAGGCAAGTTCTGCCTGTGACATTTCGCGAATATGAGAACACAATTTGTCATTTTACGCATACATTTTGCGCGGCGATCAACCTTTGCCAAAAACGTTTCCGTCAAGTAGCGTGTGTGTGCTGTGCTGTGCTATGTTGTGGAGTTCCACGAATCAAACGGAGCACGCTCCACTAACCACAAAATGTAAAATTACACGCGAAAAAATGTCATCACCTCATATAATATTTCCGTTTACTTAGAACCCAAAAAATTGTAATTACTAAATTTACTTTTCGCAGTAAATATAATAGATTTATATCCGCTACACTTGAAAGTCTCAAACGCAAAAGATGAAAGAATTATGTTTTCACAACATTGTCCGCAATTCTCAAAGAATTATATAAAAAGACGAGGAAATATTTTGTTTTTGTAGTGGAAATCGCTTCGCTTTGAAGAACGACGTCGGCGAGACGACGAACGATATAAAAATGTGTCTAGGTTAAGCGATCGGTTAAATTGTTTAATAGCCGCCGCCGTCGTCGTCGCTATTTCCAGAAAATACAGATGAATGAAACAGGTCTACGATAGAAATATTTCTTGTCTGACCAGTGCAATAAATGATTAAATGCGAAGACGTTGAATCAACCGGAAATTCTTCAAATTGTCTTCGTTCTACGTCCTACCGTGAAATTACTTTAAGTATAATATTATTTCTGACAACAAAAATGAAACGTCCAAGTCAAACACCGAACAAACCCAAGAATTAAGAAAGAAAAAAAACTTCCATGAACTTTTAATGTCAATTAGTCGCATGTGTATGCATTTTACGCGCATGACACACATAAGCAAAAGTGATATGCATGCATGTTTATAGCTAATTCGCGCGTGTGGTGGCGGCGTCTTGGCGCCAGCTGTACACGGCGCAGCTCTATTTTTAAAATACGCGCGTTTGCCGCTCCATGCACCCACGAAATAGAGTGAAAAACACTTCAATCGTACGAAGCGAGCACCTTGCCTACTTGCTTGTTTCACTTTTATAAATTTAAGTTGATTTTTCCGTAAATTACTAGCAGTTTCGCGTATAATTACATTTTACGCACGTAAAATAATTATTCAACAATTAATAATACCATTGCATTTGGTTTGAGTGTATTCATTATTAATAATATTTATGAAAATCGACTTATTTTTGCAACAATTACTTTACGACTATCATAATTCATTTATATTATAAAATTATCGCAAAGTAAACCTTCGCATATAGCCTATTCAAATATATACGCACACTGGGCAAATTTATGCAGTATTAAAAAGCTGTTAATTGCATTAGAGTAGCAATGAAATTAGCATTTACTTTGCGCATTTTGATAACTTTAAACTGCGCTTATTATTATTACCACATCGAGCGACCTGACTTCCAGCATGCGTCGACGACAATTACAATCTAAGTGAGCGATATAAAAGCGCAAATAAAACGAAATTCGCCTTAATTTAATTTAAACAATTTCTCGGAAATCACCGACCGGAAATAAATAAACCGTAATCCTATTATTGTTGCTCAACTAAATCCTATATAAAAACGTGACAATTTCGTAATTTATCGGTCGATAGATAAATTTGCGTATCTCTCAGAAATAAAAACTCCGCGATAGGCAACTTTTTCAGCATCACCTGTTGCGCCCCGAAACGCGTTATTCCCCACGTTTTTACGCCAGTTTCATTTCACAGCCGCATCGGTGTGATGTGTTGCAATGGAATGAATTAACGCATCAATTTTGGCACTCTTGACATGCACATATTAGGCGTGTTTATCTCCAACAATTGAGGATTGACTTCATCATCATCGTTGTTGTTAACGCCAGTCGTGCGGGCGTTAGTGCCGCATACGCACCTACAAAGTGGCGCGCGATCAATGTGCAAATAAACGAATGCGAATCGGGCGAGATGCCGTGCGCGCCTATCGTGCCCAATGAACAATAAATAACGCGCACGAATTGTTGCGTTGCGCTGCGGGCGCATCCGCGTTGCATGCATGCACAAGCAGCATTTAATGATGCTTAATTGTCATGCGAAATATATATACTGTTGTACGATAAAATTGATTAGAAAAATAATAATTCATTATTCACCATTAGATCACATTTTCTTCAGCTACCCTATACTCTAAAATATCCTCATTTCCGCCATTACACCCCCCATTTAAAAACCACGTTTGGAGTCACTGAATTAGATGATAAAATTGATAATGATTTAATCTCGTATCCATAAACTAGTAAGTTAATGAACTGATAGCAAACAATCGGTTAAAAACATAGGTATTACCGTTCACCTTTTTCATTATTATAAACTCAACGGAAATTATTCCTGAATCGACATTTGACAATTGCATTAACTAAAGCAGCCGCAACAGCAGCAGCAGTGCACACCTTCAAAGAATTACACGTTTGACGAGTATGTTTAGTGCGAACGCCGCGACGAGTGAAACGAACGAAACATAGCGCAAACGTCTTTCGGCTAAAATTAGCCGTTAGGTCATTGCGATCCGTCCAGCCACAACACGTTGGCGCCGGCAGCCATCACTTTGCATTGCGGCGCGAGCACGCGCGTGCGCAATTGTTTTGTTATTCGCGCGGTTACCATGGCAACGCGCCGGCGGCAATCAAACCATTTCAATTCCGCAATTGTCCAAACACAGCAGCTACCAACCAAGCAACAAATAACAGCGCACAACGCAATTGTAATTCAGACGCCGAAACCGCAAAGAGCGTGAAACAAAGGCTAGATGGATGATGACACTTCCAAGAAATACACGTAATATGCGCTTACAGCAGGACAGGACATCGCACAAATGCGCGTAATTATTCCGCACGTATGAAGCGCATTTGACGCCGGCAGGACGCGTTTCGGAAGACTCACTGCAGACGTAAACAATGTTCTGGAATAATAAACTTATTACATGGCTGGCGCCAAATACGCGACCGCCAACCGCTGCTTGCTCGCTAGCTAGCTAGAGCATGTGTGTTTTTCGAAAATGCTCGTAAAGTAGCAAAATTAGTGCTATTTTTAACATGCTCATTCAATTTTTATTTCGCGTTTACGTAAAATCTAAAAACTACGATTTTATATATATGTGTTAAAAAAACGTTGGAAAGTGTCACGAGCACTAATCATGAGCGAGACAGATAACGACGGCGACATTAGAAAGTCGCAATGTCGCGACAATAATTGTCGTGGCGCGGCCGCACGGAATTTTTGAATTTCATCTCTTTTCGCTCATTTACCGAGATTTATTAATATTTGACGAGAGAATATTTAATGAGCACGTCTTAAATTTCCGCCACGGGCAAAACGATGGCAATTTTCGTCGGCGATTCCAAGAAGTCGGCGACGCGCATGTAAAATGTTGGCTGGCTGGCGGCGGTAAATGTGTTGATATCAACAACACGCGGCGTGGAAAAGTTTTCGGCGCCATGCATTACTTGCCCCCGGCCAAAATACGCGACGTTTGAGTCATTTCTAAATGCATGTACTTTTACTACATAGTAAATAAGTGTGTTTAAACTCAACTCACACACACCCTCCGTTTAATTACCAATTATAATTAAGTTTCAATTGGTAATATCCACTGATTTAGGTTATGACGCCAATTTTGTGCCCCCAAAGTTCGATATTTCTAATTTTCTAAACCTTTTCATATTAATTATTATATCCACAGGGCGCTAAGTAATATTTGTCTGGAAAGGGGGCGGTAGACCATTAAATTTGGGAACTACTGGTATATTGCAAACACAACCAAAATATCCACTAATCTTAGCCGTCCGTAAATAAGTCTTATACTCGAGCGTAAACGAAATTCTAATAAATTTGCATTACATTCCGCAAATAAAATATATTTATATACAATAAATGCAAATTGCAGAATGCAGTTATTTATCATTATGCGCGCGCGCGGGGAATAAAAAAGTGGCGCCACCAGTAGTGTTGTTGCGTTGGCTGCGAAAGCAATTTATTTATTTATTAATCGCGCATGCCTTATTCGCCACAATGCAACTCAGGACCGAGTCGAAGCGCGAAAGAGAAACGGCAAGAAAACAAAGTGTGTGGTGTGCAGTGCTGCGCATTGCGTATTCGGACGTTTCTTAATGTTATTCTTTCGCTCCTGGCGTATTGTCACCACACATCACCTCGCATTGCGAACCAACTAAGTAATCAACTCCGAAGAAGTCAGTCGGTCGGCCTGTCACAAAAGCGCGCCGCTCAACTCTTTACGAGCCGTGTGATTTGCTTAATGTGTTTTATTGCGCTACGCAATTCGCACTATAAATATTAACAATTGTATTCATTCATTATGAAGCACGGCTGCAGACCAATTTCATGCATTTTACTATCCAATATACAAATTCTAAATGTTTGCATGCGCGCGTTCGGGAATCGTCAGATAATTTTCCAAGTACATAATAATTACATTCTCCCTCCTCCTTCCACCCTCGCCCGCCGCGTATCAAAAAATCGCCATCTACGTTAAAGTACTAATTTTAATACAATAACAAAGCGGGAAAGAAGCGGGGAAATTACAAATAATATTTCGATTTATAAGCAACGCAAAACGTCCGAATGTAGAATGTACGAATGAGCAAACGGTGCCGGCGCCGATAATTGCATTAATAATCTCGTCATGTTTATAAATAGACGCGTACATCCACATTCGTGCAAAAGCGCCAGTATAACGCGCAAATCAAACTTAAACTTTTTCTCTCTCTCTCGCCTGAATAAAATGCTTATTCTTAATTATTTATAAATTAATTCATTATCTATTAAATACCAAATACTTCACCATTTTTTCTCATCTCAATAAAACAAGTTGTTTCTGAGTTTATGTTGAATTTAAATCGGTGAAACTAATTCATTTTTTTGTATAGCCAATGAAATAATATATTTAATTGTTGAGATTATTTGAAAGAATCGTCAAAGTGCCGTTAATGTTATGCAAATTCTCCGAATGTAATGGCGGAACGGCGACAGCACGAGGATAAAAACACGTCAAACATGCTAAAACCTCGAATGTTAAGTAGCATAAAACATCTACGCATGTGTATAAATTCATTTAAAAAAGCACACATATTCGAATTGCACACACCACGCGTAATGTGTGTAATTTTCCTGGCGCCAGTCGTTACGATGCTCATTCAATGAATAGATATTGTTTCAACAATAAATATTACCACAATCTCTCTCTACACATATCAAAATTTAGCACGTCTATATATACAAAACATTCTTTTCAAATACTCAATTCAAGAGTGTACGAAATTCATCAATTGCCGATTGATGAACCATTCAATAAACTATTCCAAACGTGTGGAATTTTTGTGTAAAAAGAAAATAAGCGCACTTGTAATGAGCTCTAAATCAATTAAGCGCCTAATCTGTTTATATCATTCAGTCGACTATCAAAATTATCATCTTATTTTGAAAAGCTACAATTTCATGTCATTTCATTCAAAACTTATATAATGCGATCAGATAAATTATTTTCAATTGCGGCAAGTGTAATAACATCATTAGAAATAGATGACAAATTACTTCAAAATTAATCGATTGAATTCTTTCGTTTTGCAGCAGCAGCAACAACAACAGCAAAAAAAACGTATGTGATACGAGACCTGACTGTATTCATATATGGCGATGCGATAGTCGTTCCTTCGTCGGCATGGAATCGACATCACTTATGCGTAAATGTGTGAGTGATGCCGCCGCCGCCGCGCCGCGTTGTCCGTATGTCTGGCGCCAGGCGCGCAACAAGGACGCCGCATATCGAAATCGCGCCGCGCGTATAGCTGCTGTCACTTTGCATTCATCACTTATTATTTTACTGCGGTTACATTTTATAACACACACTGGCTCGCATAATACATGCATGTGCGCTAAATTCGCCCGGTCGGCTGTATGTATTGCCGTACGCATTTCGAATAAATTTCAAAAATTCTGCAATGAATAGCAGCGCGCGTTATTGCGCGGTTACATAAAAATTTCGTTTCGTTTACGTAAAAGTGCAAATGCAATTATATCCATTACACACGCATTATTAGTATGCAAAATATTCATAACTCCGGCCAGGCCAGGCCAGCAGCATGTGGATGGAATCGAATCGTTATTGCTATGTATTTGCTTCGTGCGTGTGTTGGAGTATGTAATGCTGTGATGGCTAGCCGGCTGGCGCCTGATTTATAAATAGCGCGACGTAATTTGTTTTCGTCGCTAATAAACTTACTAATAAATGCGAAAATTTTTCTTTTTACCAACAAATCCACTACTACGGCTACTACAGGAATTGCAACCACAAAAGAAATAAAATTAATGCTCTGTGCTATTCTCCTAACCATCCGCAAATGTTCAATTATTTTATCGAATTACTGATTCATTAATATCAAATTGCCAAGTAATAGTTTTTTTGAATATGACTGCGCCACACTTCTTCTAAATTGTTACTTCAATTTATACTCGATACTTCGTAAGTTTTGATTTTGAAAATAATAGTTGTTAGTTTGCTAAAACTTTCGTTCAATTTCAGTGTCGTTTCACGCGATCGCGCCTTGGTCACCTTGAATTGAGGCCCGTACGCGGACGAACCAGCTCCTTACATAGTTTCGATTACTTTGTTCCAATTCATTTTGTATCAATAGCGCAATACGAAAAATCCCAGTCAAACTATTTCTTGCGATAGTTCAGTTCAACGCCCGCTAATCGCCAAATTTCCGCGTAAAGTCCAGAGCAAAAAGAGAAACTCACCTTCGCCGCTGGTTGTAAGTGAGCCAATAAACGAATCCCGACACACAATGGGAGCTTCACTTGGCGCTCGATCTGCAACAAGAGTAATCAAACATGAAAAACAATTCACATCAATTGCCAGCCAACCGCAGTATTGCTTTGCAATAATAAAATCAAATTAATATATGCACAGCGCATATTTGCATTGATTAGCCAACAACTAACCGCATTTTAATTGCTATTACAAGTGCAATAATTCATTATAATTACACCACACGATCAGCGAGCGCCACTCTTTCGCTCCGACGACGACAACGATGACATATGACATATCGCACGATGTTGTTAACGCGCTCATAAATTAAAAACGATTACATTCGTTCAACGCGAACGCAAATAATTTGCAATAATAATGCTGTTACACAGTTCTTTTCCAATATTTGCACAAATTCAATATTCAACGCAAGCCGTAAATAAATATCCGGATAAAAATAGAAATGATCGGTTTTATTGCACACGATTCAATCAGCACGAAGAAGTTGATTTCTTATTTTATAAAAAAAAGACGCAAGTTTGCAAATTCATCAAGGTGAGTTACTTATATACAGAGTGTGCAAACACAAACCGATTTCAATTACAACATTCACCAAATTCGGTCGCTATATGCGGAAGTAATAACTATATCTTCCTTGGTGTGATCGCTAGGTATGTCTCTTAATCAACGTCACAGCCAATGCTGAAGTCGTATTTAAATCGATGAAATTGAACATCGGTATTTCAAGCTCATTACCGAAGAATGAAAAACACGCAAACGATGCGGAAAATGAGGAAGATTCTCACATTAATAACATGCATACTCCTCTCTCATTGAGGAATCAAGCACGTGCATGCGGCGTACTAAGCAGGAAGTGTTTTAATAAGTCTGCACGACGTACTGCAAATCTTCCGCGTAAAAACTTCGTTAGTTGTCACATACTTTTCGATATACGCGCGCTGATAATGCTCCGCGCTCTGTACTAATGTGAATATTATTTATTATTGGCTGCAACAAGTTGACACAGCATTTTAATTAAGTTCAATTGCGATCGTTGCGCGTCCTCTCTAACGATGCAACGCAAAGCAAACGCAACGCAAACGCAACGCGTCCGAGGAGCGATAGTTATTTCTGCTTCTTATAAATATTATTACCGCGCAAGCGAAATGTACATACTTAACGGAAAAATCCTTTATCCGCTTTGCAGTTAGCTCGCGTCGCATCCCATCCGAGCGTAACGCGACGCAATGTTGTTAATGCTGCATACCAGAAGCAGAAACAGCAGCGATTAACAGCTTGGTGTTAATAGCTCGTTAAGTCGCATGCATCTGTTTACTTTTCTTATAGTTCATTCTTCCTTATTGCACATGTTTTAATTCTATTCCCAGAAGAATAACAACATGCAATAACTAAATCAAGATAATAAATCGCCTGTCTATAGTAGAATTTAAAATGAATTCAAAGTAAACATATCAATTATGAAGTAACATCTAATTGGCGAGCAAATAGAGTCCCACAAAAAAAAAGAAAAGGAAGCGGATGCGATGCACTCGCGCGTGCATTCGTTAAAAACGCATAAATTTATTTCGTGGCGCCAGAAGAGGTAAACAACTCGCCGTCACAAGCGCACGTATTAGTGTCCTCTTTTCATGCACATACACGCTTTGTATACGCCACGTATTAACATTTGTTACGATTGTAATACACGCGAGTCGCATGCATGCGCTTGTTAAGGTGATTTTTTAAAATTCTATTTGTTTCTTTGACTTAATAATAATCGCGTAATGAGGCTGGGGAAGGCTCGCTCTAGACTCCTCCTTGTGGCTTGGCATTCTGCAAAAAGTAAGGAACACATGAGCGAGAGCTCAGTAAGTCCTACCGGACAAGACCCACACAAACATACACACCGGATATCATTCATAACCGGGGGAGGAACACCCCTTTGCTCTAACGAGCCTAGGACAAAGTCCTCCAAGCCTTCTCGGCTTCACATGCCGTCTCGACACCTTCACCGGTGCTTACCCAAGACATCAGCATGACAGGGAATATGCCGTCTCGACACCTTTTCCAGTGCTTACCCAAGACATCAGCATAACAGGGAATATGCCGTCTCGACACCTTTACCAGTGCTTACCCAAGACATCAGCATAAGAACGACAACTGGACGCCACCTATTCACATAGCTTGGCCGTTGTCCAGTTATCGGAAAGGAACGGATAAGGGACAGATTCACTCCTCACTCCCATGCGCATTCGCTAACTACGCCCATAATATAACAATAGAAACTTACATTACTTCTAGCTGATTCTAGTATTAATCCCAAGCAACACACTCACTCACACAATTAAGTCCAAAACACAAACAGGTTAACAAAGTCTCTATAAACAACAAGGCACAGAACACTCCGTAAGGCGCGAACCGACAATCTTGACTAATTACGAATCGCACCAAGTCCACAGCCGAAGTCATTAGAGATCCCACTCTAAACTTCCCTGCTTAAGGTACTTCTTTGTGCGCTCGTCAATCGTCACTCCGCCTCGATTCGCCCTTGCCTCAATCGGAGTCTCGTTTATTATTGTTTACGTCTGCGCCACCCGCTTATCGCGTGCGACGCAAACGCACCAAACAATCTCACGCTAACATTCGGCCATACTGACCATGAGGACGCCCTCGTCCTCGTCAAACCATCTGCTTACCTCATTCATCGTCTTCAGACGAATCCGAATCAGGCCTCCATGGTTTAAGTTTGTCCACCGCCTCTACGGTGTATCGACCTTCTCGGTTGCCCCTCTCAGTGGTCGCAAGATTCTCCAGCCGGTATCGGTCATTACCTAGCAGTCTCTGCACTCGGTATGGCCCCCTGTAGCAATTTTGCAACTTCCTGCTACCCTGGCCAACCTTTTGCTTCTTTACTGCCACTAACTGGTCCACCTCATACCTCGTGGCTGGTTTTCTTTTTAAATCATATCGCCTCTTACTCTCTTCCTGTGCCTTTCGGATACGCCTACTTGCTTCCGCTCTATCGGCTTGCAAATCGGTTCTGGCGTTCTCATCCAATTGCACTTCAAGAGTCAACATCGCGTCTGCTGCCGCTCTCGGTCTGTAACCCATCAGCAACTCAGCTGGAGTTTTACCCGTTGCAGCACTGACCACGTTATTCATTGCGAATTGAATCTCTGGAAGTTTAGACTCCCACGCCTTTTCTTTTTCAATGCTCGTAGCCAATGCCGAAATAATCGTCGCATTATATCTCTCCACTTGGCCATTTGCTCTCGGAGTTGCCACGGCATTCTTCACATGTCGAATCCCCTTCTCGACACAAAACTCTCGGAACACCTTCGACGTGAAGGCCGTCCCCTGATCTGTGATCACTCGCTGAGGAACTCCATACGTCGAAATAATCGTTCTAAGAAACTTTATTACTGGTCCTGTCTTTGTGTCTTTTGTGCCAATCATATTGACAAATTTTGTAAAACCATCAATCGCCACGAGAATAAACTTCTTACCATTGCTCGGTGGAAGAGGCCCTAGGTGGTCCATGTGCATCGTATGAAACGGCACTGTCACCTTTTCGATGCTATGAAGCATTCCCTCCTGTTTACCTCTTGGCACTTTGTGGCACAAACACTTCAGACACGTCTTAATATATCGCATGACATATTTTCTCATATCTGGGAACCAGTAGTTCTCTTGGAGCTTTGCTAGCGTCTTGTCGAGCGAGAAATGACCAAACTCATCGTGGTTCTTCCGCACGATTTCTCTTCTTAAGCCTTTTGGTACTACCCACTTCTTCGTTCCGCCAACCTTCCTGTATAGCCTGTTTCGCTCCAGGCTATACTCTTTACGGAGTTGACGTTCGTACTTATCTCTTGGCTCTCGCGCTATGGTATTGGCTATGACCTCCAACTTCTTGTCGGTCATTTGGCCCGCCAATACCCAATCATCAACTACGATTCGTAATGCATAAAAGTCATCAGGGTCTCTAGTTTCACTAGTAGCTGGATTTCTACTCAGCGCGTCGACATGTACCATTGCTCTCCCGGCTCGGTGCACTACATCGAATGTAAATTCTTGTAGTTGCAACCACCACCTAGCAATCTTTGGCAACAAGTCCTTCTTCTCAGACGCTGATTTCAGAGCATTGCAGTCAGTTACAACTCTGAACTGCTTCCCCAATAAGTATACCCTGTACCTCCGCAGTGTCTCTACAACTGCCAGGGTCTCCAGCTCATAGGAGTGCCAGCGGGCCTCTGCGGGTGTCAACGTACGGCTGTAGTACGCCACCGCCTGCAGTCCTGCATCAGCATGTGCTTTCTGCAGCAACATGCCTGCTACTCCCACCTGACTTGCATCGGTGTGCACTTCTATTTCCGCATGAATATCGTAAATAGCCAATATCGGTCGTTCGGCTAGCGCTCCTTTTAACTGTTTGAAAGACTTCTGCTGATCCTCCTTCCACTGCCAGGACTCTCCTTTTCTTAGCAAGCTAGTCAAAGGCTTTGCCACCAGGGAGTAGTTCCTGACGAACCTCCGGAAGAAGCCCGTCAAACCAAGAAACTGTCGTACGTTATGTACATTTCTTGGTTCCGGGAACTCTTGGATCGCCAATGTCTTTTTGATGCCAGGTCTCACACCATGGCAATCAACCTCAAACCCAAGAAAGCTCACTGACTTCTTCAGAAAAGCACACTTCTTTGGGTTGAGCGTTAGACCATTGTCTCGCACTGTCACGAAGATTCTTTCAAGCTTCTCCAAAGCATCTTGAAAGTCTTTGCCAGGCGAAACAATGTCATCTAGATATGCAATGGCTACCGTGCTTCCAAGGGGCCCGAACATCTTGTTCATCATTCGTTGGAATACGCCTGGAGCATTGCATAGTCCAAACGGCATCCGGTTGAATTCGTACTGGCCATCTGGAGTCACGAATGCCGTCTTCGGCTTCGAGTGTTCCTCCATCTCGACCTGGTAGTACCCGGAGAACAAGTCTAAAGTTGTAAAGAACTTGTATCCACCCAATCGGTCCACCTGGTCGTCTATCAGCGGGAGCGGATGTCTGTCCTTCTCGGTGATCGAATTTAATCGCCGGTAGTCTACACACAATCTCTTCTCGCCATTCGGTTTGTTCACCAACAGAATGGGCGAGGCATACTCAGAGCTCGATGGTCTTATAACACCAGCTTCTGTCATGGTTTCAACCATGTCCTTCACTAGCTCTCTCTCGCTATGTGATAGGCGGTACGGACGATAGAAAATCGGCTTGTCATCATTCAGCCGTATCGTCATTTTTGTGTTGTGGTGACACCCTATTTCTTCCACTCTTGTGGCAAAACAATCGCGGAACTTGTTAATAAGCTTCAGAAGCAACTCTGATTCGCTTGCGCTCAGGTCCTCATCGATGTGTACATCATCTTTTAGTAAAGGTGATCTCTCCACCTTACTCTCTCGGATCTTCAAGCTCTCTTCAGCGCAAGTTCTGCCTCTCGCAACTACTTGCTTTGCTGGTATATACAAGTCCGCCTCTGATAGGTTTACTACCGGGACTCTACAGACAGCACCACTCTCGACCCGCAAGACGCATCCAGGGACTTGGTGTTCTTCTCCCTCTTTCAACCGTATGCTATCTTCCACGAATACATCTCCGCTTATGTCGGAACAGCACCGAACATAGCCTATGTATTTACGTGGTATTACTGTAGCTTCACTGCTACGGAGCGTGCATTTCCTTGGTTCTTGTCTTTTAAATTGAAATTTCAGTTTCTCATCGTCCTTAAACATGATTACGCTTGGATGGTCTGTGAATGGCTGGCCGACAAGAACATCTACGTCTTGGCATCGGTCCGGCACAATTACCATCTCCAAGCTTAATCTACATTCATCAATTTCAATTTCTGTTGCTTTTGTCACACCCAGCGACCGGACGCAACCGCCACCATATCCGCGTATAGTTATGAAGCATGGAAATGATCGCAATTTCAGCTTACGTACCACACACTCTTTAATTAAGACAAGTGTTGAACCTAAGTCAATAAATGCATTCACGCTCTCCCCATTCACTCGTATATTCTTAAAATATTTATCGGAAGCATTCGATAGAACGTTCACGCCACTTACTTTGTAAATTGGCTTCTTTTCAGCGCCTTTTTGGCGCTCCGGACACTTGTGTCTCACGTGTCCCTCTTTGTTGCAGTTGAAGCAGGTGATCTTCTTCCTATAACTCGGAGTCGATCTTTCGCGTCGGCGAGTTGACGGCTTATCATTAAAAGTTTTCAAAACTTTCAGCAGACTCTCAGGAGTATCGTATCTGCCAGCCTTGACAGATGCCTGTATCTCAGGACATGATTTTAGGCCACCGATCAAGAGGTTGACAGCCACCTCCTTTTCATATTTGAACGGTTCCATCAAAGCCATTTTATCATAGAAGTAGGAAATCATGTCTTCATCCTCCCGCTTAACCCGATGCGCTAATTTGATAAGGATATCATCATAATTAACAGTGTCGGGAAAAGCAGTTAGCAGCAACTCTCTCCACGCAGTCCAATTCAGATCGAGCCTCTCTTTTGAAGAGTACCACTTCGCGGCTACTCCCCTCAGGTTTGTTGTGGCCACATGTATGATTTTTGGCTCTGGCCAGTCGTTGACTGTCGCCAACTGCTCAATATTCCGGATGTATCTTCCAATAGAACACAATGGATCGCTAGGGTCATACAGCGGAACAGGAGCATGTTCTCCAGAGTAAGCCCTTGATGGGCCCGCCATCTGCGTCATGGTCTGGTTTTGGGCAAACGTATTCATGGTGCTTATCAGCGTCAGCATCATCTCTTCCATTCGGTTATTCGTGGTAGGCGGCTCACCATCTATTGGCGTAGACGCTCGTGGCTCTTGTTCGTTCGACATTGATTCTTTATTAAAATAAATATATATGTTATCTTAACACGTCCAACCTAAACTTGCTTTAAAAAAATAATAGTATACAATCAGCCAATAGGCTATTAAATCCACAATATCGTGCGTATGTCCGTGACTTGCCCGGACACAATATACATTTTTACTTTTTCTTTGCCAACAAAGCCAACAGAGTCGCAGAGCCTCCCCAGTAATCAAACCAAATCAAAATTTATAATTCTTGGAAAACACTGTGGAATGGTCGCATGGTTTGCGATCCCACTTCTGAAAATTGTTAAGGTGATTTTTTAAAATTCTATTTGTTTCTTTGACTTAATAATAATCGCGTAATGAGGCTGGGGAAGGCTCGCTCTAGACTCCTCCTTGTGGCTTGGCATTCTGCAAAAAGTAAGGAACACATGAGCGAGAGCTCAGTAAGTCCTACCGGACAAGACCCACACAAACATACACACCGGATATCATTCATAACCGGGGGAGGAACACCCCTTTGCTCTAACGAGCCTAGGACAAAGTCCTCCAAGCCTTCTCGGCTTCACATGCCGTCTCGACACCTTCACCGGTGCTTACCCAAGACATCAGCATGACAGGGAATATGCCGTCTCGACACCTTTTCCAGTGCTTACCCAAGACATCAGCATAACAGGGAATATGCCGTCTCGACACCTTTACCAGTGCTTACCCAAGACATCAGCATAAGAACGACAACTGGACGCCACCTATTCACATAGCTTGGCCGTTGTCCAGTTATCGGAAAGGAACGGATAAGGGACAGATTCACTCCTCACTCCCATGCGCATTCGCTAACTACGCCCATAATATAACAATAGAAACTTACATTACTTCTAGCTGATTCTAGTATTAATCCCAAGCAACACACTCACTCACACAATTAAGTCCAAAACACAAACAGGTTAACAAAGTCTCTATAAACAACAAGGCACAGAACACTCCGTAAGGCGCGAACCGTCAATCTTGACTAATTACGAATCGCACCAAGTCCACAGCCGAAGTCATTAGAGATCCCACTCTAAACTTCCCTGCTTAAGGTACTTCTTTGTGCGCTCGTCAATCGTCACTCCGCCTCGATTCGCCCTTGCCTCAATCGGAGTCTCGTTTATTATTGTTTACGTCTGCGCCACCCGCTTATCGCGTGCGACGCAAACGCACCAAACAATCTCACGCTAACACGCTTGTATGTGTGAGAATCGACCGTCTGCGTGATTCATTCATGAATAATCGCTTTATGGGTGGCTGGCGCACTTCTTCAGCTCGCTCCTATTGACCACAATACTGCTCACCTCTCAAGTCTGAAAGCGCTTCATAATGTCATTCCATTCTTAAACAAGAAGCGTTCATTCTTTACATGCTTAAAAGTGTGAAATCACTCGGTAGCACAGGTGTCCAAGGCGAGATCTCAAAAACCTGTATTCAAATTACAAGCGCCCAAAAATTACTCGACACACACTGTATGCTTCATGTTTCAACGAATTATGAATGAACATCATAAGGGGTACATTTCTCACACGCTCGTTTCACCCGAGTGCGCGCCCCCCTAATTTTTCGGCGGTCGGGCGGGCGCCATCGCAGGCGCCAGTACGGAAAGCGTCTGTCGCCCGTCGTCCTCCGATAAAAAAGGCGCTTACAAAAGCGGCGCAGACTAATTACGCCCGTGCTGCTTGCTCCAAGCGACAAACAACGACAAAAGGTTAATGACAACTCCGAAAACACACCGAACAACTGCCGACAACGCCAAATGATAATAATTAAGCGCAGCGCAGCGCAACGTATCTCTTTCACTGGTTTCGTAAATAATTCGTCGGTGCGTCACAGTCGTGCATAAATTGTTTTAAACAAGTTACCAACTTATAATAAATACCCATGCGAACGTGGAATGCATGAATCGCGCGCGCTCGCGGCTTGCGGCAAAGAGAACTTTTCGAGAAGGCGAGAGAAGGCGCCAGGAAATATAATGTAATGGCCGTAAATAACGGGCCTTGGGAGAGTGTGGTGTGCCATTGCAATATGCGCTCCAACATCTCTTGCTTGCACCGCTGCTCGCGCGCTCTAAAATGCATGTATTTTCTTATGCAATTATTATTGAAGAACAGCAACCGCATGCATACACTTCCTGCATGCAATTTGCCTCGACACGAAATTAACCTAAATTTCGGTGAGAAATGCAACAACACACTTTTAATAATATTTATATTTACGTAATCGCAAACGCGACGACACGACTGGCGCTTATCGCCACCATGGCAGAAGCACCAGCAACAGACAGGAGGAGCGTTAAAATGTGCGCATAGCGCGAGCGTTTATCTCGTCGGCGTTATGGTGGCATGATTATTAGCAAATTCAAATCTTTATATGTGCACGCACGCAGCACCAGCAGGCAGGCAAGCAAGCAGTGCACACACACATCACCGCCTTATCGGAGATGGCGCTTGCCGTAAAAATGATTTGTTTTCATTTAGCGACAGCAGAACAGCCGAGTGCAACGGGTCAGATATTCTCATCATCATCAGCATCAGCATCAATGTCGTACGAAGCGCATGTGCAACGCGTAATAATATGCGCCGTTTTGCTAGTAAGCTCAGCTCCCGTTATTATTACACCGATGCGAATAGCGCAAGCGAGCATGCTACATCGCGCAATGGGAATCGCAATTTATGCAACAAGTGGTTTTTGCGCGAATTACGCATGTGCATATAATTCGCAGAATACTGCCATAAATGTACTACGTACATATGCATACAAATTAGTTACTTATAAGGCTTTAAACGTAATTAGACAAAAACAAACAACTTGTAAAAATTCTCTCAATAATAATCTTACCAATAAAGTGTATATCAACTACTACTTCACGGTTATATCAAAGTGCCACTTAAATTTCCCGCATAATTTTACGTAATGCAGCGACTACAACTTCGGTTATAACGTCCATTTCAATTCATCTTACTCAAATTCTAAAATGCAAAAACTTATCTGTAGTTTTTGCTTTGTGGCACGTTACTCTGAACACAACTTTATAGCAGCATTTCAGCAATTCTAACAAAATTCGAGCGTATATCATTTTCTCGACTAAAAGTGCATATTCTCATTTATTCTCCGAGTTGCGTTGTTTATAACACGCATACTCCAAAAAGGTGCGGCGCGCGTTCTTCGTGCATATCTCTCGCGACGAATTTTTCCGATGCGGCAGCAGGCAACACAAAATGCAAAACACATTGCACCACGAACAAACATAACTGTTTACGTTTCATAATTATCAAAGTGTGTACGCATAATAAACTGCTCGCACGCGTAAAAAAAAGCAACGGCGCCAAATCACAATAGTTAATTAATTTGTTTATCCACACGAGTTCAATGAATCGCAAAGTGAATGCGAATCAACCGAGGACGATAACGACGGATGCACGCATCTTTCTTTCCCACGTAATACTTTACTCGATAATCTTTTCGTCTTTCGCGTAAATTTATTACCGATTTGCTAATATTACTCAAACTACGCGCCAATAGCTTCTTGTATTTCTTCAAATCGAAAAACTTCAGCGCTCATGCCCAGTGTGCCACACATGTGCGTTGTTATGCTTCACCATTTCGTGTTTAAAAATAAATTGAAACGTGATCATTGTATGCGGCGAGAATGGAATCTGTATAACAGCAGGCTGAATCGTATGCATTCGCAAGTGTATCAAAATTCATTCTTTTTAAATACGTGCTGTACTGGGACACTCTCGATTTTAGTGAGTAGGTCAACGCGATGTTTTGCCCTTTTTTCTTCACACAATCAAAACAAGCCAGCCAGCCAGGTTCAATGATCTGCGTTTCGCGCAGCTTTTCAAATGTTTCTCTCGGTGGTCCATCGAATTACAACAAATGTAATCAAATGCGGCGTATAATCTAAATCATCACATTTGTATTATATTTTTAGACTGCGCACATGGCGCGCGCATTTTTCGTCCTGCATCATGCCTCTGCGCTGCTGTGCTGTGGTGCGCTCTGCTGCGTGTAAAAAAGCGAACAATTAAAGCTGCAGCAAACGGAGGGAGCAAACGACGAATGAGTGAAGTGCACAGTTCACTCACAGCCGTGTTTGCCTTTTGGTGTTTGTTGAGCTAACAACACAACAGCAGGAGCAGGAGCAGCATACCAATGTTTGCAGTACGCGTACGCGCCGCGACCTTGATGACGACGCTCCGCGTCTGCGAGTGCTACGTACGTTCAAGAATGTTCGACGAACGCGAGCGCGAGTACGTACCCATTGCATTTACACGCATGCAAGGCATAAAATACCGAAAACTACTTAACTCTCCTCCGGCCGCGGAGGACGCAGCAACGGCATACCCCCGGCTGACGAGCCAAGGAAGATAAATTAAGGACGAATCAAGCACCACACAGCCCACGACGACGACGCTTGTTTATGTTATGCATCAAGTGCGGACGTGACGTCGTTGTTGCTGAAGATGCACTTTCTGTGTGCTTTACTGTTTTGTTATGCGTATATTTACGCGTGCCTTATAAATATTAAGTCCATGTGTTGCGCGTATTTGTTTGACGATGACAACACAACACACATGCATGCAGGAGAGTGCCATGCAGTTATAGCAACCAAGTTCAAACAAACGCCTGCTTTGCTTGCCGTGCCGTGCCTGCCTGCCTGCCTGCCTGCATACGTATTTGTTTTTCAAACAATCATTTTCCTAGTCTCAAAGTGCGTACGTACGGCGCGCGCTCTTAATCAATTCACGCCACTTCAATTCAACGTCTAACCGTTGTTTATGATTACTATTAATAATAATTGCCAAACAAAACTCACCTTCTGGTCTTAAATTATCCATAGCGTAGTGCGAATAAGGTGGTGGTGGTGAATCTGCAACAAAGCAAAGCGGAAATTAGTAACGCTAACTAATGGCGCAACAGGTGATGTAATTAATTTTTTCTTCAACCGCACACGTTTTAAATTATTACTTAAACTAAGCCAAGTTTACAGATAAAATCTATAAATCGACTCGAAATGCTCGGACGTCACACGTATTTACAACTTGATCGCGCTCAAAATAAAATACTCGTTTACGAAATGAAATACAAGTGAATCTAGTAAATTTTCGGTTATAACGTCCACGAATTTATCGAGAGGGGGCAGTAAGTAATATTTTTTCTGGCCAGGAGGCGGTAAGCCAAAATAGTGTTTGACTTGAGCGATTGAGTTCGCAATTTATTACCTAAACCATCGTCAGTAATAAATTATTTAAAACCATTTATAAAATTAACCAAGTGAAATTTATCGAGCAGAATATTCAATTCCATTCCGAGACTTTTCTGTCATCCCTCTATTTCATTACATTTTTACGCGCACGCTGCATTTTCCCATGGCAAATTCCACCTAATTCCACAAATGACATAAACAAGCAACCAGCGCATACATCACATTACAGCAAACGCATCGCACTAATTCCCCCACAATGCCCGATCATTGTTGTTCGTCTATGCGTGGAAAAGCGAACAGTGGAACGAAAGAATTTCCTAGCGTTCGTGTTTTATTGCGTGTTGAAGCCTTTTGTCTTCTCGTCCGATATAAATCACCGCGTCGGCGACTAACGGAAGGCGGTGGCGGCGGCGACGACGTCGAAAGAAAATACTTAAAGCGCACAGTGCAAACAAACGAAACGGACACATTGTATAAACGCTCGAGCATATGCGTAAGAGAGGAAGAAGCACGAAGCGAGGGATAAACGAGAGATAAACACCCCCTAGTTATACAGATATACATGGATAGCCGGATAGATAAATAGACGGCGAACGCATTGGGGATGAAATTGCGTTATGGAAGCAACAAGTGGAACTTTCATAAACGTTATCAAACTACAGTAAATTTCGATTTACTGCGGACAATTAGCGAACAGGTGAACGAGCACAAACACTACATAAATTTTTCGATGTTTGTCAGCATGGTCAAGCTGCAAGTCCTAATTTAAGCATTTTTGAAATATGAAAAAGAAAAGATGAATGATGATAATTCTTCTCGGACTAAGTGAACGCGAATGGGAACAGTATGAACAGCATTCTTGTTTGATGAGTGCTGTTGGCCGACGGTGATCGGTTGATGAGGCTGATGGCTGAGTGCTTTGCCGCTCGACGAAGATAACGACGGCGCCAGAGGAGCGAGCTGGCTGACTGACTGGGTGGGCACACACATCGCCATCGCCGCCACACGCACACACACTCGCACGCGCTCTCTGCACGGGGCCGGGACGACCGCGGAATGCAGTCTCTCGCGTGTTGCATTTCGCTTCTTGCGCCCCCCGCGCCGCACGCAGCACTCTTTCAACTCATTCAACTTTGTTTCTCTCCAACGCACCACATTCTCATCCATGAGTGCACCACAATCAACTTCATCATGCGCCAAGAGCCAGCCAGCCGGCCAAGAAAGAAAGAAAGAGTCGCCGAAACCGCAACTTCGTGGAAATGCGTAAAGGTGCATTTATACAAAGTGTATCCAAACTGCAATCTCTCCAACACGCTGAAATCGTATTAATGAAAACCGATTGTCCAATTGCTGTGTTCCTCAACTACAGCCAAAGAATACGAAAATAATTGAAGAAAGAGAAAAACCGCGCGTGTATTAAGAACGAGCCATTGTTTCGCTTCGAATGTATTTAGCTTAACAACCAACTGAAGAGCACGCATGCACAGTGCACTTAAGCCGGTAATTGCTCATTTCGAAAGCATTTTTACGTCGTGTTCACTCGCACACAAAAGCTGGCTGGCTGGCAGTAAAACGTTGTTAACCGTAAATCGACTTGAAATGCATTAAATAATTCTTTTTGTTTGAGTAAAATTAACAAACGATAAACAAATATTTCTTCATCCATTGCCACACTCCCAACACGGCACGGCGAACCGAAACGAAAGAGAGCAAGACGCAAGACTTAAGACGCGTTAAGAGCCGGTATAGTGCTTCGTTCGCTGGTATAGATAAACGTCATTTACATAAAATTCCTCAACGGAGCGAGCGAGCGCACACGCCTGGGAATTGATAATATGCGATTGCATTTATTGCGCGCCGAAACGGAAATGCATTAGGCGCCAGTCTCACACACATACAGCCCCCCAATATCGGCCAAGACATTACGAAGCTCTCTCGCCTACTGATTAAAAACCGCATTACTTAAGTTCGTTTTCACACTTTACTCACTCTTCAAATAAGTGCACGATAATGACAATTCAGTTCACTTTAGATAAATCCATTTCAATAAACATCATTTTTGCCCGGCTAATTACCTACTCGTCGCCAAGACGCAAAAAAAACAACTCAAGTTTTCCGACTTAAGTAAGCTGCTTCTCACGAATTTCTTATTTGTCCAGCGAATTGCAAGTGGCAGCTGACCAAACAATGGCCCTTTACATTGGCAAAATGTAAAACAAATATGCACACACTCGAGTGAAATAAAGAATGCACAACGTAGAGATGGCGAATATAAAGGTATGCGCAGTGAGTCTATCATTAGCGGGAAACAACAAAACGGAGCAAGCAGAAGAAGGGAAAAAGAGATCGCAGCGTGCGCGCGTGGGCCCTTCTTTGGCGTCTGTGATGTTGATGATGATGGTCGGCGCTCACCATCATGATCATCATTTTCTTAGGCTGGAAGCAGCGCGCGCGGACAAGACAAGAAGAAGAACAAGGAGAGCGACAATAAAGAAGCAAGTCTTTTACCGGCGGATGCAGTACTTCTTGGAAGTCGCATTGGAATCCGGACGCGTCCCGAGTACACGCATGGCGTCGCCATGACAACGAGAAATAACAAACTGCACTCACCGGGTTGACAAAGCCGACTCCAATGGTAAGGATTACAGCAAATGTACACAGGATCCAGAGCGGAGCGGCACTCGGGCATGCGGCGGAGCTCGGCGGCGTGCCGCAGATCCGTCCACCGGTACAGCTGGCAGCTGAGCACGTGCGGCTGGAGGTCGCGCGCGAGCAGCACACAATTGGTGGCGCTCTGGCCGCGCTCGTCAACGGCATGCATCAGCATCTCAAGCTGATTGTTCTTGAGATGATCGAAAAACAATTCGTCGACAGCGCTCGCGTCGTTATTGTTGTCACAGCCAGCACTGCGGCTCGTATAGCCGCCCCCGTTATTGTTCTGCGCGCAATGCGTACTAGAATTGTTGTTATTGTTGTTGTTGTGATTGTGCGCCCCTTCAAGCGAACGCCGAGCTTCATGCTGCCGCTTCCTGCGCTCCTTCAGCTGTCTAATCAGATGCTTGCGTTTGTTCCGAAACATGAACATTAAACAATCGTCGTCGCGCGCCGCGTCTCCGTCCGGCCAGCATTTGGGTGCCACTACGTTCGTCGGCCGGCGCTGCACGCAAATCACAATCGACCCCGACGACGACGACGACGCACGCCGCCGCACCAACACGGTGGCGCACGGCGTCGTTATGATGATGATGCCGGCGGCGGCAACGGCGGCAGTGCTCCTCGCCGAGCGCACGTGTCGTCCGCAATCCAAGACGACGACGAGGACGATAATCCAACAACGCTTTGGCTCGCGTGCACTCCGCACACATGCGCCTTGTTTACGCGTTGTCGTAGTAATAATAACACTGACGCACACTACGATTCCGCTGAACTAGGCATCACACCGCGCACTCCAAGAAACTCAAGCGTGCGTTCGCGTTTGTTACGAAATGCGCTCGCTGTTCGAGAGGATATTAGCTGTTTGTTTCAGCCGCACCGACGACAACCAACTGATGATGCTGTTGATGATGATGAGCTGCCTGCCGTTTGCTGTAAGCAACACGATGCAGTGAGGTTAGATTCGCGCTGCGCTCGTAATCACCGCAAACGGAGCGCGGGCCTTATTGCACTGTAATCTCTTCGCACACGCGCCGCCAACCAATTCGTAATGCATTCGGCAATACGTCAAAGAGCACATGCCACGCGGACTACAACCTCCTAACAACTCGACGTTCAACTTGCGACTGGTCGTGCGTCCGGCCGCACATTGGCGCATCGTTCGTGCGTTTCGGTCAGCGTTCGCAGCGCCTCGCGCGGTAGAACAAACTTGAATAACTATCCAACTACTACATACTATTATGTACTTCGGAAAGTTGTAATTGCTTACTTGTTGATAACACAAGCGATTCGGACAATTAGCGAATAGTTCCTGTATTCTCGAAATTGCATTTGATTGAAGCCAATCTTGGTTATATGGCGATGCAAGTCAAAGTAGTACATTTAATGCTGAAGGCTGAGCGACCGGTCTAGACCTCGGCGCAGCGCAGTGTCGTCGTCGAGGGGGAAATCGTTTGGCGCCGTCTTGGCGCCAGGCCCGGACTTCGTTCGCCCGCCGTCGACCGGGGAAACGATGCGCACGTACGCCACGCAGCAAACCGGCTTTGTGTGTGATGTCAGCGCTTAAGTAAAGCGTTCCCCCGCATTGCGCAGCTGCTGCTGCTGCTGCTGGCGCGCCAGACTTAATTGAAGAAGAATGATGATCTCCGAAATGCATACGGCGGCAGCGGCAGCGGCATCAGCAGCACGCAGCAGCAGTCACTTGTTTCTAGTGCGTAATGATGTCATATTAAATTGCAGAGCGCTTCGCACGCGCATGACAAAACAAGCGGAACCGCGCGTATTATTAAGACTTCATCGCGGCGCGATGGCGTCAGACAAGGACAATGCACACACGCAAGGCTGTCCCTTGGTCGCTGTGGCTGGCTTTATGACTGAATGGGCATTGTACTGCATTCGTTGAGCACAATCACCTGCGTACGCGTGCGCGCGCGAATTGCCTAATATAGGACGCACACGGCGCGCCGGCAAATTGCAAATGCGCCGGAAAATGAGATTTGAAATTCCCACACCTGTCGTCATAACCTCACCACCCCACCATTTATAGCCATGCAATATGCGGGTAATATCTGTAATGCGATTAAACTCGGCTAAATCGTATTTTTAGGCTGCGCAGCGCACACTGCTGATATACTTTTCCAGACACGACTACTTAGCAATTGCTATCGGCGCATCATAGACAACATATGCACGCCGTCGTCGTCGTCGTGGTCGTCGCGCGCGACTAGACAGACATGCTCCCCGACGGCGGCAGCGCGACGCGTCGGTAAAGAAGGCCAAACATCATAAACGCGCAATTTACATGTGGGGCATGCCACAAACAATCGAAGAATGCATCCGACGTCGCTTGCAACTGTTTTTCTTGCGCTGACTAAGTAAACAATTATAAAAACTAGGACATTTCGCATACAAGTTATGCGCGCCTGCGCGCCGATTGAAAACGAACGCGAATAGAGCAACTTGAGCGCCGGCGGCGCCTACAACTATTTTTTTTATTAGTTTCGTGTCGCCACCGTGGTGCTGCCGCTGCCGCGCGCGCGACACATAATTGGCATCGTCTAGGTAAACAATGCGCAAATTGTTCGCGTTTTATCGCCTTCCAATAATACACTGCACACATGAGCGTCCCGCCGTTCGTGGCGGCTTAATGATCCTTGAAATATGCACGTCGTAAAATTGCTCGTAACAATGTAATCGACTCAAATTTAATAGGTGTTTAAAAACTGATTAAAATGACATTATTATAATAAATACAACTACAAATAAAAAAATGTGCTCCTCACCACGCATATCCGAACATTACATTGCGTATGCTTTGAGAATAGAATTCCGAATCGTAATAATAAAAATTTTGAAGATGTAGCACGAAATATTTTCTTTGGAAACGAATGCAAGAACAATAAAAAAACGTAACGATAAGGCGAAACGCACGCACCGTATGATTATGTATCATTTGTCTCGAGGGCCGACAGACATCCTGCAGCACGAAACGGCCCCGCAAATGACAGGTTGGAAGCATATTGCGTTTCGCCGGCCGCGGCGCACAAGAGAGATAATTCCATCATCCGTTGCGTTCGTCTCGTCATGCGAACTCGAAAAGAATGCGTGAACACATGCTCCCACTGCCATTATTAACGTCGTCAACAAGTTTCATTCTTCTTCAATCGCGCGCTTGCATAAAATGCACCAAACTATTAAATTATTCGAGTACTTTTCAGCTGGTACGCGACACACACATGTGTGTGTATGTTTCGTTTAATCGTCGGCAGCCGGCTGTGACGGTTTTCGGTGGCGCCAAAGTTTTTTGCCATTAAAAGACAGACGATACCGTAATTTGCGTCGCGACGCGCACGACCGACCGACCAACTGCTGTTCAATTGTCGCACGATTTCAGCAACTCATTAGTGGCCTGATTATATGCAACCAATAACGCGCATATTCATTGTACATTATCCAAACACCAACAAGCATAAGTACATGCATTATTTAATATGCGTGTTGAGCGCAATCAAAGGCGAATGCACTTGAAGAATTTTCGATGAAGAAGTTCCAGTAATCGGTCGCCGACGATGGGGACCACATGCAGGTAGGAACCCGCTTTGGCCCCATGGGCGTTCTTTTGTTTAATCGCTCCAGAATGAAGCATCAAACCAGCAGCGGCGAGCGCACGATGATTTCGTGTTTGCGCACAGACGTGTACCACCGGCTAACAATCTGGTCGCCCGTGGTTACCGCGCGCGTATACATCGAATTCGCGTTTTTCTTTTTCTCTCTCTTCCCTATTTTTTGGGGCGGGCGGACACGCGATTGCCTGTTGGTTGTGCTGAGCGTCGACTTTCTGCGCTTGTTTGTTTTAACCGGCCATCCATAATTTGCCAATTGTTTTGATTTGTTTTCTATTCAACTTACGTTTTCAATCGCTTTAAATCGCCAATATTTCTTTTTGCAATACCCTGTATATTTATCAATTTGATATATGGCTTTGAATGAAACGCTATATCATAATTAATTAAGCATTTTCGTTGTTTGTGGTCGGTAAGCGCATGTGATTAATCATTTCGATTATTGACTTCTTGGTGCATTCGATACTACTTTTCGGTAATAAGTAAGCGAGTGAATAATTTCGCATGCAATGCAACAAAACGCGAATGTAATTCTTTTTCAATTGTATTTTAATATTTCGTATGCGGTGGAATGAATAATGGACCACAATAAAAAGGCGCCGCGGAAGCAACGAACACACAAATCACATTCCTGGCTCGTAATCGCACATTTCCGTTCTTTATAATGCAAATTATTTGCTTTTTACACGCATCGCTAACGAAATCAACAAATTGCCAACCTAATGCCATCATTTTTTGATGTTATTTTTTGATTTGCTTTCGATATTTGAACGACACGAACGAAAAACGCACAATCGGTAGTAGCAAGTGAGCAATAAATTGTTGTTGCTTTGTTTCTTTTCGGCATTTTTAAAATTCTAAAATGATTACCCTGAAAGCACTTTGCAAATTGTCGCATGCGAGCAGCGGCAGCAGCAACATTGCCGACTTGCCTCGACTTGGACTTGTTCGTCTTCGCGTTGTCTGCGGTTGCATTCTTTGTGCTTTTTTGCGCTTGCACACCGATAACTAATGACTTAAAAATCACTCGCGGACAGACGTGGCTCCGTTTTATTTGTGTATTTGTAATCGATTCGCCTGTTGTTTTTTCGCTGTGCGCTCCTTTCGTTTTCCTCTTCGCCGCGCGGCCGTAATAACAAGTTGCCATCGCGAGTTGTTGATGGCTAATTCATGTCGTCTTTTTCGCTGCCATTGACGACCAAACAAAAGTTGCGTGCGTGGAAGCGATAAAGAAAAAGCGCTGATGTTCTCATCATCTGCGAACGTTTTTGGCCCGACGACTTTTTTTCGCGTGCGCCGCCCGTCTTATTTGCTCGTACACGAAGATGGAATGTGCTTTAAGTCTCTTCATGGTATTATGACTTATTTAATGCGTATGCTAATTTTTGTTTTACAAACATATTTCGACCTTTTTACTCCGGCTTTAAATGTTTTATAGCTTTTCAAGAAATTTGCTTCGTTTGTTTTGCATTTGCAGAATTATATAAGCATGGGAAAATTTCCCGCTTTCCCGCATTTACTACCCTGTATAAATAAAACGCTTTTCTTACTTCTGGAACAAATCTAGAAGTTTCCCGCTCGTTGCATCTTATTTTGCGTAATAATTTTTCATCAGTTTCAGTTTTTTAAATAAAACGTTCCACGATAACAAATGCATCTTAATTTGTCATCGTTTATCTACGTCTTCAATTGTACTGCTTTTTGGGTTATTTTGAGTTGATAATAAATTATGATTTATTTAATCATGTATTAAATCATACTACTTAAATTTTGCATTGAAATTGCTCGATAATGAATTAGATATGAATTCTTATTATGGTCATTGTTGGTTGTTTGTTGTTGTTGTTGACGTCGAACGGCGGCGGATGGCAATCGGACGAAAGTCTTCGGCAGAGCGCCGCCAGCCGGACCGCGAATGACGGG
This sequence comes from Aleochara curtula, assembly GCA_963978815.1. Taxonomy (NCBI): domain Eukaryota; kingdom Metazoa; phylum Arthropoda; class Insecta; order Coleoptera; family Staphylinidae; genus Aleochara; species Aleochara curtula. The sequence goes on along the minus strand of OZ022221.1, from coordinate 6,901,205 downwards.
CGCCTGTCGGACAGACGCGTCGCGACGTGAGCGCCACCGAATGTGGCGCCATCGGCGGCGTCGCTACCGCCGCCGCCGCCAAAACATAGCGCGGGGCCCGCACAAAGAGCACGATTCGTGACGCCAGCCAGCATCATCATGACACATTAGCCCCTCTCGCTCACTGCGTGTGCGCGCGTATTTATTGTACAAAGTGCCTCTAAATGCATTTCTTGTATCGCACAATTACATGTTAATTGAAATGAATACGCGCTCGAGGGAAATAGCGCGTGTTTGTTTTGCCTGATTATTTATAGAGGGATGAATTCGCGTAAACAAAGCGGAATTGTTCTACTGCATGTTACACACATAATAATTGTAATAAGCGCAAAGCGAAAAAGATAGATAAATCTCAATTCGAGTACTCACCATTAATTCCCATTGTTTCCTTTTGCGGATGACTCCAAAGAAATCTGCAACAAAAGAAGTTGATATTAACATAAATGTTTTTCCAACGATGTAGCTAAAAATAAAAATACAAATTATTTTCGAATGGTCGTTGGGTAAACAACCATTAACGTTTTTCTGATCATTGTGATAATGATTTATTTATTTGCGCAAACCGCGAAGCAAACGCGAAAAGTTTCTTGCTTGTTTCTTTCCCTCGAAGCGCGCATAGAAAGACGGCTTATCCATAAACAATATTATTGGTGTCATCAGTCACGTGGGTCATTTATGGAGGTGATAAATATGCCTCGTTCCTATCCCTCCCCCATTGGAGGCGGCGAAGCAACGCTGCGAAAAAATGTACTGCTTTGATTTCCTTGTGTTTTTCTTGATCGGTCGCGTGTGTTGTTTGTGCCGGCGGCGGCGGCGACGACGATGGCACCGCTGCCTCCGCCGGCGTTCCACGATGTCCCGCCAAGTGGACGCAATGTCTGCGCGGCGTCTAGCCACCCGTCTTTGCCGCACCCGCCGTTCCACTACTCACATATCATACACAATTCTATACATTTTACCAATTCGTTTTGAAGAATGATCCATTATCTTAATCAGATTTAAACTGCAGCAATCATAATAATTCTTAATCGTCGATTAGCAAGATTTATCAACATATTAATTGGGAAAACTCGTGAGACTTTTTGAAATTTTGCTTAAACTACTGAAATTTTACCATTTTTCGTACATGTATAAAAAAGTGAGATGATTGCGTTTAATTCGCATATGCGGGTAGCGCAAAGTAAAAGAAGAAGAACAACAACAGCTGCCGCATAATTCATGTTGATTTCGTTGGCATTGCGTGGCATTTGTCAATTCGCGAGCCAACTTGCATTTTTTTCTGCTCGCAAGCAGCGTCTTCGCATTGCTGATTCTTGACAATGATGCTGCATCGGTCGCGGTGGCGGCGTCGGCGACGACCAAAACGGGGCAACGCCATCGTCGCCGTCGCCGCCGCCGTTGACGCCATCGGCGGTGAGCGTCTAGTCATGACGGCACCCCGTGTTTATGCCACTGTCGATATTAATGTCACCCTTGTTTATAAAATCAACGCCGATCATCATATTCGTTTGCACCCCCCATAGTTATCACTTTTCTTCTCCTCTTCTCTCCTCAGCTCATAGGCCGGCCTATTCTATTGACATTTTACTTTATATGTCGTTTATGTTTACTACTTGTATTGTTGGTTGCCAATTAATCTTTCAACGCAACAAAAAAAAAAGAAAATCAAGTGTATAATAATGAAATTAAATCACTTAATAACTATTTAAGTGCAAATGCGAATTCACCAAATGATTGATGCGCTTCGCGGAAACTTTTGGCGTCCCAAAGTCGACGGCGCGTTCGCGAAGGCATCAGTCACATGGGTTTTTGTCAAATTAATAAAAATGCACGAACGCGCGGGTTTTTGGTCGCTGCCCCAGACGGCAGACATCCTCTCAGGCGGCGCATCGTCGACGCTATGGCGCGCCGAAATTTCCAACTGTGCGGGGTCATTATTTCCTCAATTCAAATACTACTTCCAAGTAAAGCAAATGACAACATTTCAGCGCTCGTGAGCGACCTGCACTTAATCATTTTTTAATTATTTGTGCAGCGTCCACGAGTTTGCAAACTTTCGCAAAGTTTATTTTGATAATAAAGCAATTGTTGTTATGAGCAAGCAAAGAATAATGGCGAAGCAGTATCTTCGATTCGACGATTGAGTTATATCCGATATGATTTGTTTACATGACCACTGCCAAATTGCGCTCGTATGGTGCGGCGGCGCGCGCGAGGGCGGCAGGAACGGCAGGATGGCGCGTACTCAGCCGACGACGACGCCGTTGCCGCCGCCGACGCCGGACTCGACGGCGTGCAGGCGACGAGTGCGTTTTTCGGTTAATATATCGGTCTCGAATTGCTTTATGCTCCTCTCTATTGGGCGCAGATTTGTTTGTTTGCTAGCTGCCCCCAAAGAAAGGCGATTTTCTTAATACAGTCAAATCTTATCTGTACTCGTCACTTATTTCTGTTATTTTGAATGTATGATCACTAACAATAAGCCAACTCTAGAAAATTATTGAATTGCTCGTCCCTTTCGCAGTTGTTGGAATAGTTGCTAATTATATTGTACGCTGAATTAAATATGAAACGAGATTTAACTGTATTTCCGCAAATGTCGAACATATTCGTACAACGGGGTCGCGATGCCGATGAAATCACAACAACAATGCGGATGAATGCACAAACAGGCCAAAGAAGTAAGAATCAAATTGATGTTTTATTGGCTCGCATTAAAACTTCCACATTGTCATAATGCTGCAATCATTATATATACATGCAATAAACTGCAATCGCATTCATAAGTACGCATAATTTTTATCCAATAATTTAAAAACTTCATAATACTATAAACGGGCTTCATCATAGGCAACATGCTTCACTGCTACTGTTTCTTTACAGTGGTTGTTTACCTTGGAGAACTTAAGCTTCTAACCTGTGTTGAATTTATTCCAACTTTGCAATTAATTATTGTTATTTATGAACTAGAGCAACTGCCGCGAATAATCCATTGTGTTTAATAATTTGCATTAGTTTAGAAAATATGTGTATGCTTTAAAAACATGTGAGACGAGTTCTGCACCTAAGTTCCAAAATGTGCATTTGCAAAATGTGTACTTCTTTCACAAATTAAGTAAATGATACTAAGTCTACTTTGTTTTAGAGGAAGACAGCAATATAAATTAAGAACAAGAGCTGTAATATCTTAAAGCCTGCTGAATAGTTTGAAACATCACGAGCAATACGAGTCAATTTTGGGAGTGTGTTGCTTAATGTTGGAAATTTCTGTTAGAACAAAATTATATGCCAAGGAATAAATGAATTCCATTCTATTAGTGAAGTTGAAGTTGTTACTATTACCACAATTATTCAATTTTATGAGAATGCAAGAAAGAATACTGGTTATGTTTCTCGAAGAACTCATGCAACCAGCATTGATAAGTATCATAAACCAATTTGTGATCAAATGTTTTCGTAATATTGTTATTGTTAAGTAATTTGAATGTACGTTATACAACATACTAATCATTGTCCAAAAACAATTAATATGTTATGTCATACTAATGAACATCTGTTTGCGCCTTAATAGAACAGTTGAAAATTGTCATATATGCATGTTGATGATACAACTTGTAAGAAGTGTTGGTGCACTTAATGCACATAACTAACATAAAATTTAAATACAAAAAGGTGACTTACCAGTAGATTAAAGTATCTGAATCAATGCTTCGGGCTCGGTTTCTCTGAATCAATGCTTCAGGCTCGGTTTCTCCAAATCTCTGTGCTATGTTCCTCGTGATGGAACTAAATCAATGAATAAAGGTATATATTAGAATTAAACTATTCACGGTCATATATCTAAAATTATCTTGAGTGTTGTAACTTTAGACTATATATAACATAATGAAATAATTAGTCTATGAAGCAAAAAATAATTAATAATTGCACCTGAGATTACATTGCGCTTGTAAAAAGTTAGCAACCTGCCAATCGAATACAATGCATTGTGTTGAACAAGTTAATGTATTCGTATATGAACATATTAGCATCTCTTATTAGCAAAAATGTCGCCATTATGTTTTTACTGTGTTTTAGCTATGCGCAGGTGTTAACTTGTGTTTTAGCAGTGTGCAGGCGTCCATATTGATGCGTCGCCCGTGAGCATTCAACTTACCTCAAGATTGTTTTCAACTGTTTCAGTCATGTAACACATTAACTAAAGTATGAAAATCAACTTATACGACGATAGAACAGTACTATTAATAATTATACTGAATACAAATGCTTCTTTATATTACTTTTATGAGCAGAATTCGCGGCACTACCTACAACGTACGCCATTTAAATTCGAAAGAGTGGTAGGTGGTGCTAAGGTCTGCATGTCACTTGGTTAGCGCGGCAATTTGTAATATTCAATAAATGATTAAACTAAGATTTTAATATTGTAAATAGCATAAATCTGTATCGTTTCGAGAATAAATAACTGAACATGAAGTTGTTAGTTAATAAATCATAAAAAATGCTAATTTATTTTCTACCGCTTAAAGTTTCATTGGTTGCATAGCTCACCACAGCTAAAAACTGCATCAAGTATTGATATCATAAGTCTATTTAGAAATCTCCACACTAAACTTACCAATCAATACTAATGATTAAATAGTTAATGATGTTTAATACCTTAAAGGGAAATAATAACCATTCATATGAATGGTTGTATATGACAACATGCTACCTCAATTGCTATTGTGGTCATATGTTTAGAGTTAAATAATTATAATAATAATTATTATAATGACCACCTATATTGGCTTGTGTTATAACAATAACGGATAATAAACGATGTTAGATATGATACAATGTTTAAACGTTGTTTGTTAAGTACATCCAAGTACATATTCATAAGCAATGAACAAAGCAACCGATTAAATTCATAACATCGAACGATTCTGCAGGTATTATAGCTATTAATTAATTAATTATCACCTTAAATAGGGAGCTAATTAAGTAATAATAGTGTTTATAAGTCTGTTCAAAAGTGTTTTAATGGAAACAAGATCTATGCAAATCGGACCTTAGAATGGTGCTGTACCGAACGTATACCGAACAGGATTTAACCTGTCCAGGTTGGGTAGTGTGTTACTGAATTTTACCAAAATGAATTAAGAGTTAATTAAAATAATACTAACCTTTTACTGAAGAACGGCGATATATCCTGTCTGGTCCTGGCATTGCTATCTACACGTTGTGGTACTGATATATACACTGATATATCCCGACAGTAGAAACGAAAATGGCTCAGATTCACGTATATAATTGAATTTAATCTGGTAAAAAACACGCACGTATTTAAAAAGAAGTTCGGAATATCGAATAGTTTATTTCACCCCCGCACTGGCGATAATTACAGAAATCAAACACCATGTGGTTGCGAAATCAAACACTATGCACACTGAATTTTTCTAACTGATAACAATAGTGCAGAGAAGTGATAGCGGTCAAAATAACACCTATGCGTACAGAATGTTAATGCAACAGCGCATGAAATATCTGTTGTTTACACCTGTTGAAAAGTGATATAGGAAATTAAAACCTTTGTTTTATTAATAATGCCTTGTCATATAATCAATGCACAATCAGGTACTTAAAAATAAAATTAATAATCGACATAATTAATAGATACACATTCGATGTGATCGAAGTTGCCTATATTGTTATAGCTCATAACCATTATCGTAAGTGACATTTCGATACACAACATTAACGAAAGCAAAACCATAAATTCATCAGGTTCTTGGACATTTTCGATAAATTACTGCGTACTAGCATTATTATTTGCATATTTGTGTGGAGTGCCAGACCTACTGCAATGCAGCGAGTGTTAGTCATATTTTAGTCGCATATCACCCTGCCTGTCGTGGATGCAAGTCAAAGGTAAATAAACGAGTTGTGCGAATACCAAATAGAGCATCGATCAGCTGTTGTGCTGTTTGTTTGTTGTTGGGATTTCTTATACAGGACGTCTTCAAATGGACACGTTATGGCACACTGTCGACGTGAATCAGAACATTGTAAAACTATTAACAGATCGCGAACGATACGATAACTATGGCAAGCTAGTGCAGAATAATTGCCAGTTTACTGCATCCCTATTGAAGCGATTGCATTTAGTTCATAATCTTGAAGGGCACAATGGTTGTGTTAATTGCTTGCAATGGAGTGCCAATGGACAACACTTGGCTTCTGGCTCTGATGACACTGTTGTTTATATTTGGGATCCATTTGCGAACAAGTATCTGCATGTGGTCCCTACCAAACATATTGGTAACATATTCTCAGTTAAAGTAAGTAAGCTCCAAATGTATTAACATTTAATCAACTTGAATTTAGTTTGTAGGTGATGGCAGCATGGTGGCTACTTGCGCTGGTGACTGTAGAGTGATTGTCCAAGCAATCGCAGACCCTGAAAGACAAATTATGGACTGTAATTGCCATACAGGACGAGTAAAACGACTGGCAACAGCTCCTGATTGCCCAGCCTTGTTTTGGTCAGCTGGTGAAGATGGTTATGTTATGTAAGTAGCAATTATCTTTATGTACTTGATTGTTTTATAATATGCTGTTTATGATTGCTAGGCAATATGATCTGCGTGAGTCTCACGAATGTTATAAAAACACTGTAGTGCTCTTAGATTGTGGCAAATTAGAGTTTAAATGCATTGCCGTCAATCCAACAAAACCTCATTTGATTGCCGTCGGTGCCAATGATTCATATGTGCGTTTATACGATAGACGTATGATTAAAACATCACCATTGAAGGTATTCAAATTTCTTTATTATTTTAACAACAATGAATGCTTAATTTAATTGTGTTTTATAGACCAATACGAATTTAGAGCCTAGAAAGCCTGAAACGGGCGAATTGCAGGACGAAAATTGTGTTCAATATTATGCGCCTGGTCATCTAGCTCGTGACAATGCTGGTCATCTTAACTCGAAACCAGTCGTAACGTACTTGGCATTTGACTCAAGCGGTAAGGACCTTTTGGTAAACGTGGGTGGTGATCACATCTACTTATTCGACATTAATAATGAGCGTCGTAATAGCGTGATAACACGTCCCGATTGGCTTCAACGTTCATCAGGCGATATCGATAACAACAGCATAGGTCTGGACACGTATAGGGAGTGTTGTAAGCAGGCTCGTCCAAAGAGTGACTATACTAATACACATAAACATAACTACAAGTTTGGGACAGATGATCCTTGTTCCTGTGACTTTATGGCACGTGCCCGACGCTGCATGAAGCGCGGTTACGTTGGAGATTTTTATTTTGCAGCGCGAGATTATCTTGTTGTCATACAAAAGTGGCCCGAAATTATTGCCGCCTACGTGGGAATCATTGAATGCCTTATTCTGCTCAAGTGGATTGAAGAGGCTGAAGAATGGGTGAAACGCGTACAGAAGCGATTTCCCACACTTATCGGTGATAAGATTATAAAGAAGCTAGAGGAAGATATTCGAGTTGTGGCGGAAGCACCGCCACCGCAAGGTGATATTGGGGTTGATGTACGGATGCCGGAAATTCACATACCTCGTGAGTCCCGGGATTACGAATATCGTTTCGTAGGCCATTGTAATACGACCACTGACATCAAGGAGGTGAATTTTATGGGCGATGATGGCAATTTTATTTGCGCTGGTTCCGATGATGGTATGATCTTTATATGGGATCGGAAAACCACAAATTTGCTTACTGCATTGCTGGGCGATGTATCGATTGTCAATTGTGTACAACCGCATCCTACCACTTGCTATCTAGCGTCGAGTGGTATTGACACTGGGGTAAAGATTTGGTCCCCGATGAATGAGGTGAATGTTGACGAATGCATTGTTAGCATATAAAACAAGCGTTTTACGTATTCACTTTATTGACGTCATATTGGTTACAGGATCTGGAGAACTTTAAAAATTGCTGCGCAATCAAAGACTTGTGGACCGTCATGGAATCTAATCAGGACCGTATGTCCATGGACCCTTTTGATACGCTTCTTATTAATATGGGTCTTCGCAATGTGCGTTCGTACCGCTCACCATCTGGCGATATCACGCAAGCGACGTGTCGTACTAGTTAGTGGCGCGCATTAATTGACTCTTGTTAGTTTTGTTTAAACATTTTTTCGGATATAAAATTGTAATACACATATAAACACAATCTTAAAAACAGAAGGAGAAAATAATCGAAGCCAGGTGATTATGAATACCTCTAGTTAGCCGTGCAGGAATAAGAATTGCGCTTGTTGGTACAATATTTCAATGAATTTTCGTTGGGTTATTATTGTACAAATGGTATGAAGAAGTGAGTCGCTATTTTGCTAATTCAAATGATATTGTCTTGTTTATGAAAATATTATACGCGTATATTTATAATATTTGTAAATATTTAGAGATTTGTTGTGGTTCTGTAATTATTATATAAATATTGTTGAGCTGTAGCTGACAATATTCAACAGTGCGGCGTGGCACTTTATTTAACTTTCAACTTTTGATAAAAGTGCGAAAATTTTGCGATTAGAAGAGTAATTTCAAAATTTACGTGAGTTGTATTATGGAAGAGATTTCTTGATTCTGTATAAATTGTTTCATTTTCTAATTATTATTGTAAATAACTTTAATATTCGGCAAGCGAACAAATAATGATGATAAATGTGCCTGCTGGTGTTGCACTAAGAAACTCGTATTTCATTATTTTATACAGCATGCAGTCATGTTTATTTGAGATTTATGCAATTCTTTGCTTACTGATTTACAGTAATGAAGCAGAGTAATGTGTTAGTTTTTATTGAATATTACGTTAGGTTTACAGAAAAGCGCAGTGAATCAGTCATTTTTGCGGAATGCGCTATGAATTGGTTGTTTTGGCACAAATCTGCAAAATGCGCATTGACCCTACTGACCCACAGATGAATATTCGTTACGCGTTATTATTGTGAGCCCATTACATGCATTCTTTGCGTTGAACCCAATTGTTTTAATGAGGGAGCGCGTCGGTATTAATAGCGTATGGACGGTTCGTTTACGCTTTTTGCGTGCGCTCGCCGCTATTATTTTTGCGCCTCGGCGCATTGTGCATTGTATATGCATGATATTTATCTAAACGTGACAGTAATTTATAACAAATTACTTGATTCGCCAGCGAGCATTTGCTCTGCTGGTATTTTCACGCAATTGCGGGCTGCTTTGTTCATCACTTGAGCGCATTGGTAATACGTATAATATCTAACTAAAGCCATATATCATCGTGTAATTTGTTAACAATTTATCCACGCTTGTGACTTTATTAGCGCTTATAATAATGTCATATAATTTACCATCTAAGGTGGCTTTATATTCTTATCTCAACTCGCTAAAAGTTTCTTTTCTTACGAACTTAACTAACTCCGTACATTGTAATTCATTTGAATTTGTCGATTTACAATTAGTTTCAAACTTATGTTGTAGTTTAGTGCTTTATAAATAAAGATATTTGTTTTGTTTTCTAATACGATTGCAATGACCGCATAGGGATTTTTCTAATCGTGTTTGATGAACATCATTGACTCACCTAAGATGTACGTGAAGATCAATCGTATTAAGAGCATTAAAGTACATCATTATCATGCTGGTGCGATCAGCTCAACAGCACGAGCGGCGACGGCGGCGTCAAGTTGAAGAGTAGCAAAACAGCAATCAGCCGACGACGAAGTCGACAAAAAGCCTTCGGTCCAACTCACCTTGGCGATCTCGCTATTAGACTACTTAGTCGATTACGACAAAACGGCAATTACCCAAGACTAAGAATTACCTATTAGCTCACGATAGCGTCATTAATTTCATCTAGCTAATTCGTCTTTTGTTGCCTTCGCCGAATAATTTCGTGCACATATTCGCTAATGACGATGCGCTATTAATTTTTGCCTTAATTACAAGCGTGCGCATCGAGTTTTTCGTTCATTTCATCAAGCGCTCATCGCGTCCAAGCATGTCGTGACGCTGTCGAACTCTTAAAAATTACCAAAGTACTCTGGTAGTACGGTAAATCGTGATTTGTCGATTTATTGCATTCGCCGTATGAATGATATTGACGTCGTGAATGGTGGCCTGCTTCAATTGCAATCACCGGCAATACGCTGACAGCTTACCAATTGTTTACTCTTCAGTGTACAGCCGAAGAGTGCACTTCTGATTATTGTTCCTTCAATCGATTTCAATTCGTATTGAATTTGACGACTTGTATAACTTGCGACCATTCACAATTGATTACTATGTGCGTTCCTACCGTTGATCGATTAATAATCCATCATTCTAGCGCGTGCATAATCAGTATAATAAATGATTAGTACGAGCAACAAAAAGTCATAATTTGCAAGGCATTTATTTATGCGAGATTTTCATAATTTATTACTGCATTGTCTCATTAAAATACCAAGCATAAATTTGATTTGTTTCGATGTTTTTCAATAAAGCGCATAATAAATTTGACATATATGTTAACCACACGAAAAATCCTTGTGTGCAATTTGAGTGCAAATTATGCAGTGTTCAGAGTTTGGCATAATGAGGCAATTTGTAACGTAATTTGCAAATAATTTAATTAAATCGCTCTGTGTGATAGTCCAGAAGTTGCGTCACTTATCGGGCGAGTTGTTGCTGAATTTATTTCAGCAAGAGATTATCAAGAGATGCAATTTTTGCGCATTCTTGCTTACACGTCGCTGTTCTTGGACGGATGAAATATAGACATGACATGAATGGCACAGTGATGGAATGCATGAGCTCTTATCGTTCCAAAGCAATAAGCAACTAGCTTGTCGTTGATGTAATGCCAGATAAATTATGTTGCAAACGTTGATGCTTCACTGATGATACTTTTATCATTATATATTTCTAGTAGGTGCATGTTTTTATTATGTTTGCTATCTCAATCGACGTGTTTTAGTAGTTTACTTAAAGTTTACGTGAACTTCAGAATAAGTTTGGAAAACTTTTAAAAGTGTTGATAACTTTTAATCTGCTTTAGGACATTTATTGATATAATGTCAAATTATTAAGAATTTAATTAGTTTTAAGTCAGTGAAAGAACTATGGCGCTATTCAATATAGTTTTTGAGATATTTATCAAAATGTACACATCTAATTTAGGTCAACTATGCGGAGCTAGTTAGTAATAGCCTAATAATTTTATGCTTCTTTAAGTGTTGATAACTTTTGATCCATTCAAGAATATTTAATGATATATTGTCAAATTTTTAAGAATTTAATCAGCTTTCAGTCAGTGCAAGAATTATAGCGATATTCGATATATTTTTTGAGATATACATAAAAATGTATACATATAATTTAGGGCAACTATGCGGAGCTAGTAATTTCATGCACTTTTAAGTGCTGATAACTTTTAATATATACTAGAAAAATTATTGAAGTAATGACCAATTATTAGGAATTTATTCAGCTTTCAGTCAGTAAAAAATTTATGGTGATATTCATTATAGTTTTTGAGATATTCATAAAAATATACATATCTAATTTGGGCAAATGTTTCGAATTGCATCAACTTCAAAAGTGTGATAAAAGTTTTCTTTAAAGCCAAATTCGGTTAAATGACAATTTACGAAATAAATTTGAAAACTACTGATTTAATTCATACCGTCATAACGTAAAGATAAAGTGGATAAGCTTAAAGAAATTGCATTATGCATTAACACGAATCGTGATCATCTACTATCAGTGTTAAAAGATGAGACATGCATACAGTGCTCATTAATCGATTAGACATTAGTGCTGGAAGCTTTCTTAGTGAATTACTCAATATAGTATGTATGTACTCAACGAGCAAATGATGTCCACATTTTGTGCTAGTTCAACACAGTATTTGCATTCAAGCAAATAAGACAAGCGCGCTTGATTGTGTGCTGAATTATCGTTATTAAGAGCGGCCAACTAAGCGCGAAATGTCAAATTGGAGGAGGCGAGGAGACAAATTCAATACGCGGTGCATAGTTGTCTGTTTGAATAGATTTAAATTGTTTCACATTCACTCGGATCAAGCGCGCATCTTCATCGTCATCCTTCGATCATTATTGTCAATCTGTTCACCATTGAGGAATTCAAGTGAAAGGGTGCTTTTCACATTATATAATCTGGTTATTGATGCCTCAGCTGTATATTTTTCATTGTTTATGCAGTAAAGTTATTTAGATCACTTCCTTGAATTAGTTTTACGGTAAAGTATGAATAATTGAGATATTTTTAAATAGGTCATTGTAAGTGTAATCTCAATAAAAATAAGTAGATTGTAGTTACTTTGTTTTACGAGGTATAAAATGATTTCAAACAATGGCGAACAATAAAGTCGAAATCAGAATACTTAAATCTTATGGCAATTTGCATACGATCGTAAAACACATCATGTGCAATTGATCAACGCGTTAATTTCAATTAGAAGCAAAGATTTATTACATTTCTGATGCAAACACTGACAAATTGCTCTTAAATTATATAACTGATTAAACGTTAAACGAGAAGAACGAAAAACAACACAACGAATTGACCTATAATAATACAATAATATAATCAGATGAATTCATGTATGTAATGTAAAGTTACAAATGTTTTTAATTACCTCTTCACGATATACTCGCCGGCAAGTGAATAAAAATCATAATGAAACGCATTGAGTCATCGGCCAATTAATAATATTCATAAATATTGAAATCACTCAAAAATTATGCGACGTGCCCTTGTGAAATCCTTGCAGGCATAATTCAAAAATGAGTTTATGTCTTTGGAATTATAAAATACGTAACCTTTATAGTTTTATATGAATTGAAACATTGCAGCGTGAAAATTCCAGGCGCCTTTTAAACTTTATATGAAAAACCGCTGATTATTATCAATTACGCGGTAATGCATGTTATGTGATAAACTTTACTGATGATACTTTAATAAATCTAGTGATATTATTACCGTTTAATACCGCAATATGTCAATTTTTGATTGATTACTAACAGTTATAAACTTTTCAACACGTACCAAAGTTTATGATTTACTTTTAGTACAGTAAAATATATTAAGTGACACAAAATTTTGTAGAAAATTACTTAATTTAAATGTTCAAATATTAAGACATAATTTCTAATTACTTTTCAAATAATAGAAGATGATTTTAAAATTTACAAGATAATTGAGTAAGACTAATGCTAATTAATATCACATTTTAGTTATCATAAGTCAATGATAATAATACAGGAAAAATATCAATGCTAAGAAGAGATAACTTTGTGAAATATCATTGATAAAATCAGGAAAAAATATCCGAAAAAGTGTGGTTTGTAATAATTGAATTGAGTAAATGAAATGAAATCATAATGAAGCTAGTCGAATACTGTTGTTGTTTTAACAGGAAAAAATGTACATAATGAAAGAGAACTCATTGAACTATCGATTGCGCAATCGATTCGTGAGATCGATGCCAGCCAACACGAGAAGCAGGAGGCGAAAGAAAAAGCGAAACGACGACAGCCAGACAAGTTCCCGTCTTTGATGTCGTTACGTCAATGCAACCATCCAAGACGTTTGGTGGTCTTTTATTATCAAACTGTACGTCGATAATGCAAATTTGCAATAAATAAATAATTACTACCTTAAACTTTATGCATTGCTTCTTATTATTTGTTTAATGATACATTAAAGAAACAAAATGATGACATCTTATCTTATGAAAGAAAGAAATAAATAAATAAAGGAAGAAGAAGAAGAAGAAGAAAGAGGAAGTAGTATTTAAGTATGACATTAGCACTTGTTGTAAAGACAATGAACGACTTTCAACTTCAACCTCAAGTCCTTTCAGTTTGTCTATTTTTTTCTCTGCAGGTATTTTTAATACTTTAATGCATGTCTGCTTCTCGTACAAGTTTTTGATGCTCGATGTAAAAAAAATAATGAGCTTGTGCTAAATCGTTTTTAATTCGATATATCCATTGGCAATTATGATTTACAGCAATTACAACCTTCATAATCTACCATTAATCGAGTGTTAATTGTGCTCTTTGGCTAATTATTAAAGTTGTATAAAAGTGATTAATGGTTAAATCGCATACTTATGAAAAAAATGACGTTAAACTGGGCAAAACATGTGTTTTCTCACGTTATTGTGTTTTTTCTCACAAATAATTAAATTTTTTAAATAACTAGGTAGATGGTGATGTATTGCTTGAATTGTTTATGTTTTTCCAGTTTTCTGTTTTAGGTTGAAATGGAGAAAACGCAAGAAAAACTTGCTTTAATATTTAATTGCCGGCGATGCGCATAGGAAAAAAGCAGAGGATTTTCTATGAAATCAAAGACAATTCTAGTGGGAATCGAGTGAAAACGATTCTTGAGATTATGAAGACGACTCGTTTGATTTTTATTGCGCGACATGCGTTTGATTCATTTGCCTTGCTTGACTTGTGCAATGGATAATGCGATAAAGCGCACCGCGGTCGGTTCAATCTCGTCCAATTATTTCATTATTTTAAAGTGGGTCGCGAGCGGTACGTTCGAGGAAAAATTGTGGCGTTGTTGTTGTTGTTGTTCTTGTACCCGTCATAAAGTGCGCATAAGTGCGCATGATTTACTCGTACAATTCGATTAAATTGAGTGAGCGCATTTAATTTCATTTTCCATCGGTATTCATATTCAAACAATATGCAACTCTTAGCTTCTTAGTTGTCTTATTGCAACATTCGAATTCAATTCGTTCACTTTCCTCATCATTAAATTCAATTTTCTCCTACATTAAGACGTTGAAAACTTGTGTGGTTTTTACGATTACTTACCGGGCTGTTAAACAGTACATTAAAATAATTGGTTAATAAGTAATGAGCACAACTAAGTATAAAAATCATGAACAATTAACTAAACTAGCCTTCAAATTGCTTTATTTTAAAACACGTTTCGCGTGGAGCGCGCAGAGTGAGTGAGGTCGTTGCTTCATTAGCACCGAAAATTAAACTGTCAATTAAGGCGCAATAACAGCGTCGTAATTACTTCTGCAACATGCACAAATGCGTAGCATAAAAAACGTCAAGGAAGAACCTTTAGAAAAAAAAAAGACGAACGACGCAGCGGCGGTTTGTGATGCGCATTATGTAAGAACAAACACGTTTTTCTCGCACTTTATCCGAAGAAGAGAAGCGTTAGCGTTGAATGCTAATGATTCACGGCCCTAATATAGCCAAATAATCCGCGATCCACGTTTTCCAAGTCATGAAATTTCTTTCACCAAATTCGTATTGATTATATTGATAAATACCATCAGCAACAGTAAATAATAACAGAAATTCGCAACTATTATTTCCTACTTCGTGTTGCGCTTATTTGCTTATTATTTGTTTCGTCTATTGTTTTATTCTATTCCAAACATGTGAATTAAATAATAAGAAAATTGAATATCGAAGAAGAAGTGATATTACCTAATAGTTTAAAAATTTGTGGTTATAACTAAATAATTTGCATATGTGACATTAAATAAATGCCAAATAAACTAAACTAACAAAGAGCACACATGTAGAAGAAGAAGAATTAGAATTTACTTTGCAATTTGATTCCTTGCAATTGTTAGTTAGTTAGTATTTTCATTGTTATTATTATATGGTGAGTGTCATTGTTATTATTTTAATGGGCATCTTGCAACTGGTAGATTGTTATCGTTTGACGTATGTAAAGCGATTATCATAAATGTATTAATATCTTCTCTTCATGACTCTATTCATTCAGGCATGAATTATATTGAATAAAGAGAATAAAGTTGCCTAATGCAACGTGTGAGGTCATCGTCATTGCACTATTTGCATATTTGCTACCTTAATAAACATTTATGAATTACATGTTTATATTCATTTGTTTCGCGGCCATTATTAGAACAAATGTCATGTTTACCAACTGAAGACATGTGTTTCATTTGAATATAACAAACTCGTCGTTTTGTTCATGATTATTACATGAGTTCTGAATTAGATTATTACCGAATATTATTATATAAAGTGTTGTAATAATTTCAAGCTTTAACGATAATTAATGATAAATGATAAACTTTTGTTTGGTTGGTTTGTTTGTTTGTTCTGTAGAAGTAAGATTTGCATGTGATTTGTAATGAGCACATCGAGACATTTCTTCTAGTTGTTCTTCTTCTTCATTTTCATTTATTTCGCGCGCGCGTTTGGCTTGTTGTAATGCAATTGCAATGTGCGCCCGCGCTAATCTTGATCCGAAATCGTCAGCACGCTGCGCTGTGTTTCAGTTGCAGTTTGTTTGCTTGCTGCTGCTGTTGTTGCTTCTCGAGATGGTGCAATGTGTACATAAAGTACAAAATTGCGTTTGAAATCGTATACCTTACTACACCGTAATCGCATTTCGCCGACTTGGTAAAAATTGAGGCGCATAAATAATTATGGGAATAGCACTCACTCGTCGCATCTTCTCTGCCCGATGCAATAACTAAATGTCATTCTGTTTTTGAAACTATAAATAACTGTAATAAATAAGATCTAAACTTGTTTTTGTTTGCTTTACAACACGAATAAATATATACCACTTTTTACCCCTTTGAAAGATCAGTAAAGAAATAATGAGTTATTTTGTGACATTATTCCAACTCGTAATTATGTTATTAAATTCTCAAACGTGTATTTTATGATTTTATACGCGATGCGACGTGTTGCTCTCGAGAAAACGAAGAAGAAGAAGAAGACAAACGACTTGAGATTGCAGATGATTGAAGATAAAATATTATCACCCTTTAACCCATCGCGTTTTGCGATAATCATTTCGTGTAATAGCCATCATTTTCCATCATTTTTGTGCGGATTTGATTACGAAAGCGTTTCGGGAATAAAACAATCAAACAATACGATGATTTTATTACCGAACTACTGTAGCGTAAAGTTTTATGCGTTCGGTTATTGAACGATTGTTCAACTTTTCCACGTTTTGTTCGTGGCTTGCGAAGGAATATTAGTTCGACTGGTGACATGCGGAAATTGGTGAGCGCACACCGCTCACGAATTTCCAATTGACGGTTTGTTTGTCGAACAAAAAGCGGTAAAAGAGATTTTAACAGGCGAATAACACACGATCCAGAAGTGTAACAAATGCGACTGCATAACGCTCATTCTTCATTCGGTTGCAATTACTTATTCGAAAGTACATATTAATTAACTATAACAAAATGGAAATGCTTATTTAATTACTTGTGCTGTATGTCCTTGAATTATGTATCTTCTTCTTTTGTTTATGAGTTATTTAATGCATTTATTACTTGTAATACATATAGATCTTAGTATGCTATCGATAATTATCGATTCTGCTTACAGTTAATAAGTGAGTGTGGCGCATAGATGTTGGCAATTAGCTGAATTGCAAAGAGGCGCTGAATTTTTCTTGATTCGCAGCTCGATGCCTGGCTACTAATGATAATGATGTGGTCTTGCTATGAAAGTTTGATGAATTGCTGCCATTATTGCTTATCGTTGCACACAAAACCGAATTGGAAACAAATCAGGTACTTATGCATCTCACGTGCGCACTTCACGCGCGTAATTAACAACGTTTTATAATCGAAATTCACGTACAATATTTAATTGCAAACTTTTAGTTCAACCGCATTATTCTTTAGTTTTATAACCATATTTAATTTAATTATAATATCACAAATGCTTTTTTCAATTTGTGTTTAATTAAGTATTTTAATTTACTTTGAAATTCCAATGTACTTAAGTATGTAACCACTTTTTTCTCATTAACTATGCTTATTAGAAACGCATATAAAAACTGTAAAAACTTTGAAATTATTTATTGTATTTTTCGATTACAGAATACAATAAATATGTCAACCCGTGGACTGCTGCATTTATTTTGGGGATTTCCCTAATTGTTTTATTCTGTTTATTAAGAAGATTAAAACTATTTAAATTAGCAATGCTAGTTATAGAGAATTAAAATATCTTCTTATTTGTGAGTCGTTATAGTTCGTATAAAAATAATTAGAGTGCCATCAAGAATAATGCGGAAGATAACTGTGAATATAAAATAATAATAATATATATGATAATACTTGATGAATACGAGATGCAAACGCAACAAGATGTACAAATTAACTTTTTGACTGATTGTCAGTGATTGCAACATGTGATGAGCAGACAAGATGCAAATCTGCTCAAAGAGCACACAATCTTTCTAATTTTTGATGGTTTAGTGGAATATCACCGAGGGAATTTCGGTCACGTACAACATTTTGATGCAAAATGTAACCGAATTAAATAATCAACTGTAACTTAATCCAAGCGAATGTTAATCTTCTTTACAATTATTCAATGTTATTCTAAATCCCAATTAAAGAAAGCATAAATCAATATTTATTCTATATAATAAATGTGCAATTTACATTTACAATTTAAGGCTAAACATTCGCAAAAATTAACTAGTTTTAAAAGTTCTAGAAGAATCTAAAACAGAAATTGATAGCCTTCTGTAATTGTTTTCGAAACATGTACGAATTCATTCGTTCGTGTCATCACGAATATCCATCTGAACTCCAGTAATGCGCACATGCACAATTTACACGCAAACAAACAAACAAACTCATTGCCACTTTTCGTAATTCCACTATCACTAAATGCATTTGTACTCCGTACTCATATTTGTTTGTGTTTCAGTATAATTTAGGCGTTTATTTAAAGCTCACGATTCGCATTCGACACGTCATCATCATCATCATCATTATTATTATTGCTATCAACAACAACAAAAATATTTGCGTCTAATAAAAATCAATCACGCGTCTTTCTGCCTCGTACCTGCGTTACTTAAAACAAATAGATATGAAATAATAAACAATTATCTATTGCTTCATCTGGCATTTTTTGCTTTTGATTAAAATTTTTGTTAGTTTACACACAAAAATTGAAGTACCTCGAGGCAAATGAATTTGCTTATTACGTGTGTGCGAAGCAAACATAACGTTTTGTATAATTAAGTAATCTAATGATGATGCCTTTCTTTTTCACGCATTTCATTGCGTTTTTTGTGTTGTTCTCTGAGGTGCTCATCATTTTGTAGATCAAATGCGGTAACAAGTGTCGATTCGCAATGTTTACGTCAATGATTATCGTTGTTTTATTGCATATAATGTGTGGGAATTATTTGCAAAAAAAAAGCCGTAACAATTAGATAAACTACTTAAGTAAATTCTGCTTATTTTTAGTCATCTAAGTAAATATTTTCTGTGTGTACATTTAAAAGGATGTAGTTAATTATATAATTCAATTTATTAAATTGCAAAACAAAATTATTTCAATGCGTTGCGTTCAATTCAATTCAAGTGATGATCAAGATGGTTAATACTTGTTACATTTTGACAAGAAAATTGTTGTGCATCTCCGCACATTGCACAATTTCGGCGCTTTCAAACGCGATAATTTACCAATAATCATACTGTTTGCGAGTAAATCTATAATTAATCCATTTGCATATTGCTCAAGCTCGAGTAATATTATAAAGAAGTTAACAAATATAATGTACCTGTACAACGGTATCATTTTTAATCGATTATATCGTATTTGATGCAATTTCCTTCATTTATCTACAATTGTTATGCAGTGATTAAGGATTGATTTGAATTGCATTCAAATTACTGCACTTTTCTGTGCGTTTTGTCTCTTAAAAGGTGCTGCTGCACATTCGAGAGAATGAATCCTTGACACATCACCAAGCAACCATTCCTTAATGTGCCTTTCGCACTAAGTGTTTTCCTTCACCCTTATTAATTTTTCATTGCACGCGTGTTTTAATGCGTTTCGCCGCTGTCAATCAAGCAAATGTCTGATACACGATTGCGTACTTAAGACAAATCGCTTTATTGGTTGCCAATAATGTCAATGTTCATACCTAAATTGTTTGCTTGTCAAGTAAACTAAAAACTTACTCTTTTGTCTTAAGTTATCAAAGTTAATTAAGTAAAGTGCAGTTTTGGTTGTTTTTGACCGACTAACATATATTATGTTCTTGCTAGCAATCAAAATTAATTTGGACTTAATTCAAATTGATGTACCAAGAATATCAAACGACCTTATGGTGAAAGTAGAATAACCCTAGGTATACTTCATCATGTCTTCTTCTAGAATGAGGTAATCTTTCCCTTCCCCTTAAACACTCTTTGGCTGGCATCATGTACACGACATGACAATACATGCGGTGTAATCGTAACATGTGTAGAACGTAATGTAATAGAATGTAATGTATGAAAGTGCATCTTCATCTTTGAAAGATCGTTAGCAAGTAAGTAAGAGCAGAATGCGCGCGATTCTAACGCTTTTCGGTCGGGATGAGTGGGAGGATGGAATCGCGTCTGGCGCTGAAGATGACCCCGTATTGCCCCTCTTGACCCGCCAAACGTGCCACAAGAAGAAGAAGAAGAAGAAGAAGAAGAAGATGCAATTCTTTTTCATCGAGGGTTGCTCGACTCACCGTGCGCGAATATAAATAGTTGATGATGGTGTATCTGCAGTCAGTGTGTGCTCTCTTGCGGTACTGATTGGGATTCAGTATCCTGCTCATAGCAAAAGGTAGTGTGTTGACTAAGAAAGGGTTTAGTTAGCGTTAATATTCATTTTGAATTTCAGTGCTATTGTTTTTGTTTTTAATGCAATCAAACAAACGCAATGATGTGGAGGTTTAATACTACTTTGGGTATGTACCATTAATTTGTTGAACAATTATTTCAAAGAAAATGGTTTCGTACGTAAATTTAGTTAAATATCCGAAGGAAATTTCGTAATTGTTGGCGTGTTAGTTGCTTGACGTGTGCGTGCTGCATGCTCCTGTTAAGTAAGAAGAGACAACAATTAAGCGGTGACCCGGACGATTATCCGAAGGAGTGATTATGCGCACATTGGTATTGTTTCAACTTTCCTTGCAAGGTTGCGAATGTATCGCGACGCGACATAAGCGGATAGTAGAGAGAAAAATTACAGCACAAGTCGTCTTCTCACACGCTCGATTAAACGCGAAAGAAGCGCAGCACCCACGACGCAACAATAATTATTATTGTTTCACGTCGCGTAATTAACGTATTGCCAGTCGCTTAACGCAGCCATTATAAATGGTGATTATTATTATTATTATTACCCATTATTATTATTGCCATTATAGTATAGTTAGTGCATTGTCTTTCTTGTGCTAACACCTTGAGCAACATGTGTACTTGTTTTGCGATTTTATTGCATTTGATTCTCTTTGTTTTTGTTGCATGTTCATTTTCGCAGTGCTATTATTGCTGGCGTTGGAAATTCGCGTAAGTGAATTTGAGTTTTCAATTGTTCAACTTTGTCTAACATTGATTATCTATGCTTTATGGCGTGTTATTAGGGTCAAAATAATG
The DNA here is from genome assembly GCA_963978815.1 of Aleochara curtula. Classification (NCBI taxonomy): domain Eukaryota; kingdom Metazoa; phylum Arthropoda; class Insecta; order Coleoptera; family Staphylinidae; genus Aleochara; species Aleochara curtula. Next base: position 6,879,728 of record OZ022221.1, on the reverse strand, counting down.
GCTACACATACAATAAACCGGATAAACAGTTTGGAGGATCTGGTGGAGCGAGTGGGCAAGGGGGGCCGTCTGGGCCAGGTGGACCTAGCGGGCCTGGAGGCTCTGGGGGGCCTGGTGGAGCTGGAGGGCCTGGTTATCCGTCTGGTAGACCAGGAGGACCTGGTGGAGCTGGAGGGCCAGGGTATCCGTCTGGTAGACCAGGAGGATCTGGTGGAACTGGAGGGCCAGGGTATCCTGGAGGTAGGCCAGGTGGCGCTGGAGGACCTGGAGCACAAGGTTATCCATCTGGAGGCCCGCAACAGCAAGGTCCAGGCACTGGTTTTCCTTCAGGTGGTCAACAACAGCCGGGTGGACAAGGTCCTAGTGCTGGTTATCCTAGCGCTCGACCGCAAGGTCCACAAGGCCCAGGCGGCTTTCCCAGTGGACCGAGCGGACCACAAGGACCATCGGCTGGATATCCGTCAGGCAGGCCGCAGACAGGTTTTCCATCCGGAGCAACGCAACAGCCTGGCGGCTTTCCATCTGGTCCGTCTTCGCCTGGTCAGCGTCCAGGTGGATATCCAAGCGGACAACAAGGTCCTGGTGGTAGTCAAGGTTATCCAAGTGGCCCTGCTGGACCTGCAGGTCCAGGCAGTCAAGGAACTACAGGCGGTTTTCCAGGTGGAGCCGGTCAAAGGCCTGGTGGCGGCTATCCTAGCGGACCACAAGGACCTACTGGTGGGCAAGCTCCCGGTGGTGGTTATCCAAGTGGATCAGGCCAACGACCAGGTGGTGGATATCCAAGTGGTGGCCCTGGACAAAGCCCTAGCGGTGCCGGTTATCCTGGTGGTGCAGGGCAACAGCCAGGCGGTGCTTTTCCTGGCAGCGCGCCTGGTGGACAAGGACAAACTGGTGGATATCAACCAGGCACTGGCCAACAAGGCGGCTATCAACCTGGACAGCAAGGACCACAGGGACCAGGAGGTTATCAAGGCGGTGGTCAAGGTGGCCCTGGCGGGCCTAGTGGGCAATTTGGCGGCCCTGGAGGTTTCCCTGGCAGTGGTACTGGTGGTTCTGATGACGGCACATATGATGAAGGCGACTATTCAGCTATACCCGGCGAACCTGACATTGACTATCCCATTTTATCAGAAGTTCCACAAACATCGTTCCGTTGCGAAGATCAACAATATCCAGGTTACTACGCTGATGTTGAAACTCGTTGCCAAGTCTTCCACGTTTGCGCTAATAATAAAACTTACGATTTTCTTTGTCCGAATGGCACAATTTTCCACCAAGAATATTTAGTATGCGTGTGGTGGAATCAGTTTGATTGTAACTCAGCCCCGTCGTTCTACGGAATCAATGCAAATATCTATGATTATTCAATCGTTGGCGCACAGCAACAAGGTGGATATCCTGGAGCTGTGCAAGGCCCATTCCCAGGTGGTCCGCAAGGCCCATCTGGTCCAGCAGGTCCTTCAGGCCAGTTCCCAGGTTCGCCCGGCACAGGTGGTGGTTATCCAGGAAGTGGTCAAGGACCGTCTGGCCCATCAGGTCCACAAGGACCGTCTGGTCCATCAGGCTCGTATCCATCAGGTCCACAAGGACCGCAAGGCCCATCACAAACATTCCCAGGACAGCAGGGCCCTGGTGGAGCATATCCAGGCCAACAAGGTCCATCAGGCGGTTATCCATCTGGTCCAGCGCCATCAGGACCACAAAGGCCAGGCGGACCAGGTGGTCCAAGCGGTCCACAAGGCCCTGGAGCACCAGGTGGTTCATTCCCTGGTTATCCAAGCGACAGACCGTCGCCCGGCGGCTTCCCTGGTCAACAACAGCCAGGAGCCGACGGATCAAGACCACAGCAACCCACACGAGAATATTTACCGCCAGTAAATGGTTAAATTTAACAAGCGCTTAGTTTAAGCACAACCAAGTTACCATGCGTATTCAATGACCATAATACTTTAACGAACGCAAGAATGTACATAATTTAATTTAAGAGAAACAAGCTAAGTTTTAATTATTTATCGATGCGTTCATACAAAAAGCAACGCATTATTTTATATAAAGAAACAATACTCTGTAAGAGACATTATTTAATCTATATAATTTCGCAAATGTGTGATAAATGCATGTATTAATAAGACATTTATTAATATATTCTATTTAGCAAACTCGCACGAATAATTTATATTGTGCGAGTACAGTACAAGATTGTAATACATCACACATCCACACATAACACATGCTTCAATGACGTGTATATTAAACGTATACAGAATAAAGTTTATGATTGCAAATCAATAATTTTCTCAGTGGGTTTCTCATTTGCAGTCTCCTTATCAATAATGCGTTTAAAAAGATTCCGAATAGCGCGTACATATGATGCACACAAAAAGTTCAACTTCAGCTTCATTGTATCTTCAATTTGAATAATGTCTTCAATTGTTGCTTGAATACTTGCTTTAAATAATGTTGGGACATTTTCAATTTCACTAAAACAACAATTAAATATAGATTAGTCTCTCATGGCTGGTTAATTAAACATACATTTTAGGTTCTTGAGCCAGTTGATGTTCTAAATATGACATTAATGTTGGTCCAGCACCAGCAAGAAGACCAGGAATAACTAATATCTTTTTACCAATAAGTATTTTATACGCTGTAGGGGTAATGGGCATATTCGCTACTTCTACAACAATTTTTGCTTTTATCTTATCAGCAATATTGCAAGAGACTGAACGTTGCATTGCTGCAAGAATTAAAATATCACAGGGTTGAGTTAATATTGCATCAAAATCATGTTCTCGACATTTAGGTGAAAATCCTCTTATTGTACCATACTTAGCAACGTGTTTATACACTGCCTGAAACAGCTTCAATTAATTGAGATAATTGAATCAATAATAGAATACTTTAATGTGTATTCCTCCTTGATCATATATTGTACAATCATGTTCTCTAATGCCAATACATTTTGCACCCTGTTTTACCATATCATTAGCAACTTGTCTGCCCATATTGCCTAGGCCTTCAATGATATATGTTTTGTCTTTAAGATCACCTGCCATCTCTATACGATTCATTATTGGCGTATGATCAAGAAATTGCTTAATACATGTTACTGCACATTGTCCACCACTTTTATAATAATTACTATATCCTCCATTGCTCTCACTTTTACCAACAGCAATCAAATGTGTACAAAGTGAATGATTATTGTGTATAATATCCATTTCATTTATAGTTGTGGCTAAATCTGGCTCTATTAAATCTATACATTTTTCTAAAAGTTTGCAATTTTATTACGAGAAGCACTAAAGTTAAAGTAATACCTAATCTTGGAATTCGTTGCATATAATTTGTTAATAGTTGTTTTATTTCATCAGGTTCCAATACATAGGGACTAATTTTTAATCCACCAGCTGCACCACCCATATCAATTCCAAATAGAGCATTACGATAAGTTGCTTGTGCTGCAAAGCCCTGGGTATTGTGCCGTATTAAATCAGGATCCAACCTTAAACCTAATTAACTATTAGGAAAACTATGTGATGTGTAATTAGCTAACTACCTCCTAGCGTTTTCTGATGGAAAGAAACAGCATGGTATACACGATTTGCTTTAATAATGTCCACACCTCCATGATATCTCTTTAATGGTACATGCATGTCAATAATTGTTTCACATTTGTCCAATTGATTGATATAATTTCGAACTCTAGTTGCAGACTCATCTTGATTACAATTCAAACGCGAACTCACTGTCTGTACTAGCTCGGGAAATGCAAATTGATAGGAAGAGTGTATAAAATAGTTTGCGATTTGCAGGAGAGTTGCATTTGCCAGATAAAACGAATTATAATATTCATTTGGAACAATATAATTTAAACGAAGTGAACAGTAATTGCGTGTCACGATAGGTGTTGTTTTAAATATTTTCATTTTAAGAAGAAGCACTTGCGTCAAATTCAAATTTAAATAGACATAATTATAAACAATGCACTGACCTAGGTTAACCACTGATGCATTGATGCTGTCCAGGAGGTGCTGCCACGATTAGCAATTATTGAAACTGAAATTATTAATAAATGCTAGTGCCACCTGCAGTGATAAATGGTAACTCGCATAAGAATAAAACAGCGGACCAATTTCCTTATACAATTCTTCAGCGGGGGGACTATGCTCTCCAGGCGTCAACTTCTGATAGTATCGTTCTGTCACAGTGTTGAGAAAATGTCCTGGTATGAAGCAGGTGTGCATAAACATTGAATATTCCTATGTTATTATTGTTTATTACTACTGAAAAGTGTATTTGTGATTTATTTGTAGTATAATATTTTGGAGAAATGGTCTTTTAATATTTATTATGGACATAACTATATGATCGGCATGGTCTTGATTACAATCGACATGGGAACTAGCTGGTCATTTGTGCTTGAACACAAATTCTTTAACATATAATTGCTTGTTTAATAACATGGAATTAAGTGGAAATAAGAGCAGAACTAGTTGCTTGGAAGCAATTGCTTTAATTGGACAATATAAGGCTCAAACTCGAGAACAAGGTATGGTTTGCTATATAACTAGAAATTGACCCTTTACTACTTGACAATTTTCTTTTAGGGCAGTGGTGGAATGTATCACTAAAAATGTTTACTATAAAATGTAGGCAATGTGGGATTTGCTGTTATGAATGTGGATATTTACAAAGTGCGGTGACTGAAGCATTTACCAAGTGAAACATGTTGTAAACTGTCTTGAGCTGTAATTTTGGTACTTTGGTAAGTATTACAAGTACTAGATATTTCAATAACTAACATAAAACTTTAGATAAAGATAACAACAATGAGAAACCCACAGTTGAAGTGCCATGAAACTGAGGAACTGCTAGCTACTCAATATTGTAATGTCAAAATTGAACAACTAACAATTGGAGATGAATTTCAATTCAATACTCTAATTTTAAAGAAATACACAATTCCTTTATCATGCCAGTATGATCATTGCTGGCATTATCAACCACCTGTATACTGCTGTAAATATCTTTAATTTTATTCCCTTGCATAGGAAATGAATCTAATCTTGAATTACATTTTAGGAGCATGTTTATATTCTTCTGATAATTGAATTTGGAGTTGAGCATTAAGGATGCATTAAGGATGCTCAAGTGTTCAACCAGTCTTTCCTGACTGGATTGCTGAGATATAACATTACTCTTTTTTAAATTGATTTCATGAGTCATTGTCTTTTGCAAAATTGTGTACCATAGATATATTGTAACACTCAGAACATATATTGAAATATTGAAATTGCAATATGAATTAAAACTAATTTTAAACTCTATAATTATTATATTCCTATAATACAAAAGAAATTTTAATGTATGACATTGTCACGAGCCTCTGAAGTCACAATATATTCACGCTGCAACGCGCCGCGGGATCGAATTACTACTTCGGTAGCAAAGGCAGTGCTGCTAATCATATTTGTTGTGTTCTTTTTGTTTCAGGTTGCCTTTGAGTGGCCGTTTTGGTATGAAGCGCAATTAAGCTGATAACTAAAAGGGCTGCTCATTAACCCGGCCCAGGGAAACCTTCAGTTTCACCTGGGTAAAACCTGGCAGGCGCGTCCACGTCGCGGGGGTGGGCATACTCCTGATAACCGCCAATCAGCGGGTATATGATTAGTCAGGAGTATGGCGAAGTTCTGCCAGGGACCCGCGGTTTGCACGGGTATAACCAGCAACCAACTAATATGTATATATTAATCAAATAACTTATAATAAACTTTTATACAATACTTGTTGAGTCTAAATTGCAGCGCACGCTCAAGGTAAAAAATGAATGAGAAAAAAGTTTTAAAAATATGAAAAACAAGCGTGATTATGCCAATTTAAACACCGCGCGTTTAAATCTACCTATCAACAAATGCAGCAAAATTCAAATACAACAAATGCCATAGCTTAGAGTTTGGCGGTTCTTTCATTCATAATATTTGTATGAAGCCTTAAAGAGTGTTGGATAGTAATAAAATGTTCTTGTTTGTTAATACAAGCAAAGTGATTGGAAACTGCGCTACGTGGGTTGTATACCGTCTGCCCCGCAAGTGAATTAAATTCAAACTTTTACAAGGGATAATATATTTATATCAACTAAAATCTTATTATATAATAAATGAGATTAATCAATAAATCATATTTGAGAGTAGAGCGTAATGTTATATCAATAGAACGACTATAAATTATAATAGAAAAATGAACTTATTAGTTTGAATCGAAATAACTTGAGCAATAAAAATATGAGTCTACGGATTAGCTACTTCTTGCCGTTGAAGAGTGTTAAACCCGTAGGAATTGAAATAAAATTGCCATATAAAATCGAGGTGGCTGGAAGCGCAAAAAAACAGTGTGGGCTACAGGTAAAGAAAGTCCTACAAGGTGCGCGCACTCGTACTAATACAGAAACATGGAACAGTTATATAAACGACGCACTTAAATCGTAAAAAGGTGCTCTAAACTGCAACCTGCAAACGTGAAATGCAATGCAATGGCCGTAGCTTATGATTTCCTGCTCGAAATACTCGAGGAAACTCAATTCCCCCGAGTTTCGCGATGCGATCGCTCTTGAGTATTCCGCAAGTCTTAATGCTCGCCAACTTTTACTCTGTAATGTGCAGTCACTCTTGCCGTTATGCTTTTCGCGCGTTTTATAAAGCATATTTTATCTAAGTTTAGCGTATGACTATATTTGATGTCAATGGATTTATTAAGAGTTTATTGCCTTCGAATAATGATTGCTCTCGAGTTGCGCGCTTAAATTGGTTTATGAAGTGCTTTTTATTTAGGGAGTTGCGACTTAATTAAAGCTCATAAAATGCATCCCTTTCAAGTGCGCTTCCTACTTGAGCGGAACACAGGTTTGATGTTTGCAGTTTGCGAAATTAATTTACGCGGCGCAGCAATGGCGGATTTGTTAATCTTATTTCCTGCTTTCCTGTAAGTTAGCTGTCGGGACCCGTAGACGGGACGGGGGCTTGCGCGCGTTCTTCCGGGCGTACAGCGGCGGTGGCTGTGGCGGTGGCGGTGACTCTAATACGGCGTGCCGAGATCGCGGTGGCACCTCCGGTTGTACGCCCGCCGTTTGTTATGCGCGGGCATGCATGTGTCGGCGCGTCGGCCGGAGGCGGAGGCGGCACGCGGAGCCCTTTTGCTTCTGCGACCGTATTAACCCAATTTATCGCTGCGGCGTTCGCAATAAATTGCACTATTTGTTGCCGGCGCCCCGTCGCTGATTGTGTGTTTGTTGGGCGAGAAGGCCGCGTTTATATCAGCCAAAGGTGCGCGGTCTGCGCGCGTTATCAGCAACTGGGTTTCCGTTCCCCGATCAGGGTGTATGCGAGTGGGGTGTAGGTGAACATGTATGCGGCCAGGTGGCACAGCTGCTAATGACGAGCGTCGTTTCTGCGGTTTTCCTATGGTCGTCCTGACTGCATCGCCGTTCCCGAAACGCAGCCCCTTTTCCTGCAAACTCGCCAATCTTGCCTAAATTGTTCTCAATGCATGTGGTTGCTCTAGCGCACGTGCATATAGCTTCTTTGAAATATTTTACAACGCACTAACCAATATTGGACCTATAACAATTTCATTAAATTTATATCTTTGCTTCTAAACAAGCATAAACGAAAATCCATCTTATCAAATACTTACTTAAGTACTATTTAGTCCTCTAGTTTTTCATTGATAAGTCACATAGCGAATATCAATAGTTAATACCAAAAAATGATTAATTAATTGAGAAGTCAATAAGCATAGTTTTTGGATGAAGAATTTCTTAACTAGGAAAATTTCTAGGATCTCCTAGCTGGGAAAATGCCTAGTTGTTGGTACGAACTTCTAAGTGAGATTGATAAGAAATCGATCTAATCAAACACTTAAAAACGCATTTCGTTCGTCAGTATGACAAGCATGAAAGCAGTGCGCGTGACATCGAGTGCAATACGGCGGATTAAGAGGGAGAAAATATTTATTGATATAGAATTCCAAAGCGATTCAAGTGGCTTTCGCTTTGTGCATGCGATGCGTTGCTGAAGTGCCAAATAAACGGCAAGTGCGTTCGTTTCATTTCGTTTCGTTTCGTTCCGTTCCATTCCAACGAGGCAAAAAAGCATTTCACAAAAGTTGTTGAGCGCGCACATGCGTCAATTAATGGATATTTGTGTACGAATTAAAATGATAATTGAAGTGGACGCAATTATTTTCAAACAAATTGCACGCGTCAGCGCAATTGCGCAAAATACGAATCATTTACGAACGGCGAAAGAGAGTTATAAACCTGTTTAACTGTTGTACATAAACTACGAAAATTATGAATCCATTAGGTTTTAATTGAATAAATGGACGCATTTTACAAACGCACTAATTAAAGTATTAAATTATTTAATTGCAGCGAAACAGGAATTAAATTTCAATTGTACGAATGCACGCACAAAGTCATCATATTACCGCGAGTTAAATAAATATTTTCAAATTTTTCAAATCGCACTCAAACACTGCACCATACGTATAATGCAATAATGGAATTTAATGCTAAAGTAGATGCGAAAAAAATTGTATGACGCATAAAATTGCAATAATGTGAACAACGGCGACCGACCAACGGAGGCTTTAATGATATACAACTTTAATTCGCGGCGTATAAATTAATGCAAAAATATGAAAATTGCAGACACATTTCCACAAATAAAAGCTGCATGCATTCGCATGTAGAAAATATGCAGAACAATGGAAGGAGAGAGAGAGAGAGAGAGAAAGAGGATGAGTGGATTTAAAGTTTTATAATAATTTTATAGTAGGTTTATTTGAAAATATGCCTATAATGAATTTTATTTAATATCTGTGGCTTTTATTAAAGTTGGCACCCAGTTTTTAATAAAATTCAGGTATGTTTGAAATGAAATGCCATTCAACGATGGAAGGAAATTAAGTGGAAAATACGTAAATTACTTGAAATATGTTTAAATAAATTGACAAGGAGTAAACAACATGTCATGGTTATTTTCGGGTATTCGTTATTGTTGTTGTACTTGTTGTTTTCGCGTGCGTACGCGCTGATGGAAAAGTGAATTGCGAGCCGAACGGATTAAGTAATTTCCCATCCATTCGCATCCTTTTTCCATTACGTCGACGTAGTAGATGCGAGCATCGGCTAAATGCAAATCGACGTAGAACGCGCACGCGAAATGTACTTTTCCTTACGCGAATCGCCGCCTCACTCGCCAGTCGCTCGCGCCCGTGATTTATATGACTGCCGAATAAAGTGTAAACAGCCATAATTCATTTGCAGAAATGAAAATTTGCTCGCTCACAAACACGCCCGTCCAATAACACTTCTTCGACGAACATGCCAATAACGTGCAACTAAAACCAGCAAAAAAAAATTACACGATTTGTAAATTGCGTTAAGTGATGAATGCTGTCACAGTTTTCTATTGAGAGTTATTATTACGATAGCTATTCATTCATTCAATCAATTTTATAATGGCATTAGAAAAAACATGGGATTGATTTAGTTCAGCAGAGAATGAAAACTTTCTTTAATTAGAGTCTGTATCTGTTTTATTCAAGTGCACTTTATTCGAATTGGACGAACGGTTTATTGTTACGCGGAAAGTTAATTTAAAGCTTGAGTGAAAATACATTTTATCCAAATATCCCTTCTTGAATTCCGTTCAGTTCGCCCGTATGTGTTTTCTATCGTAAAATATTTTATTGTTATACCTTTCGTGCACTTTTTACGGTTGCATCTCTAAGAGCATAAGTAGTCGACTGTAAAATATGCATAAAAAATGGTGAAATTCGTTTCAATTACGTGTATAAACTTTTAGATATAAAACCACTTTATTGATCTAAATTATGAGTGGTTTTTTTGAAAATTTTCTGATGTTTCTGAGTTCCTCATCAAATTATAAAAAGCAAACTAGCATTTAGTTTGGAAAATTAGTTTAATCGAAAGTAGAATACATAAAGGAAGGAAGTTATACAGACTGAGAGTAGAGAATTCTTCGAAGATGTTCGCATATGCCAAGTCACGAGCTGTTAATACTACTTAAGGTACAAAAGACACGTAGCGACCGGGAATTAATTAAGTTAGCACCCAAATAAGGCGTCCCGGATAATGAAAGTCGTACAGCAAAGGACTGCACTTGACTTGCAAGTGCTTCGAATCCCTTCTTTCCACACATTGGCTGCCCAATATTCCCAACTTACTCCTCGCCCCCACCCCCCTCAATTGCCTCTCGGCTCTATTAAGGCTTATTCAACTACTCAATGATCCAACTTTTTACCGAGCACTCATCTTTTTATTAGCTAATTAAATTTTCGCAAAACATAATTAGCAATTAAACCATTCTACACTACTTGCATCGTCATAATTATAAACTATAATGATTTAATAGCAAGTTTTCAATTTGTTGAAAGCAAAAAAGAAATGAATGATATTCAACGACGCGCTTTTACGTCCGTTACAAGCAGCCATTAGGATAACTACTTCATAATTTTGCGAATAGTTTTTGTTGTGTGTCGCTGGCGCTTGTGCGCCCATGGAGTTTGCAAAGAAACATTACAAATGCCTTGGCATTAATAACAGTAACTGCCATCTACAAAATGCAAATTGCACTCATCCACTCATGACTACTGCACACTTTTTTCCTTCTCGCAAACATGGCTGCTCATTTCACTACTGTCTTCGTGCATATTGTATAAATATCTGTATCTTATATACAAGGACATTGCAGTTGCAAAACTGGGAGAGGTTAGAACAAGAATTGGAGACACACTGTATGTGAATGAAAAGAAAAAAGGATAATTGCTCGAGAGTCGTAGTGCGCGAGTAATCCTTGTAGCTGACCAGGGAACGTGGTGATCTAACAGTTGCAAAGTGCTGCTCTCTATTGGCTAGTGTGCATGCCGGCGGCAAGGACTAAGGCGAACGGCTGGTTTGTTTAAGGTGACTAAGAAATTAATGTCGGCTCGTTTATTATCCAGGGCAATGCAGCGCAGACCGCGATAATTAATATTCTTCGCTCGCTGTACGCATCAGTCTTGCGAGGACGCTGGACGCGATTTTAATGGCGCGGAAGGGATTCACTCTTTCAGCCCTCCAGCAATACGTTTTGCTAATCCGCCGCGCAGAATAAATGCGTAAACAAACGCAAGAAATGAACAACATAATAAGTGTTATTACTCGTTTAACAACGTAAACAAACAAGCAAAAATACGAAACTCTTAGTGAGTTTGTTGCATTTCCCCCAGGAGTTGTGACGTAAAAGTGCATGAAACGGTGGAAATTTTTATTGAATTGATGGCTGCGTAAACGCGCACGGTCGGAGGGTGAATGCTAGTTTATTTGTTCTTAAAATAATGAGCGGCTAGGGACGGTCGACCGCCGACCATAAATCTCACCACTGCCCTCTTGCGATGTGAAACTGAGTCGTGCTTTAATCTTATATTGATGAATTTTTCCGTTTTTCCTCCACCGTCCATCTGCCAGGTGTTTTTCTTACTTTCCTCACTCAGTTTCCCTTCGGTTTATTAGGATCTACTGTGATGTAAAATGCGCGAATGGAAAATCTACTTGGACAACAATTGCAGAAAGGAAAAAGGGCGAAACAAAAGACGCAAGAACAAGTGTTTCAAGTTGGCGAAGAGCTTTATGCGGGGGGCGGATTGTGTTCGCGCGCGCGAAACAGCTTAAAACAATATGTAAATGGCTGAAAATAGTCGCGCGTACTTAAGTCGGGTACGCTTTATGTTGCATCAGCGAAACATACGCGATGAATCACCCCCGGATGGAGATGAAGTACATCGTACAGTTCAAGTAAAAGTATTAACAGTCGGGAAAAGTGCGGGAGTCGAGTGCCCGATGAAATGTGCATGAAGGGCATTAGCGTGGGCGTTCGGATTGGACACGGGAGACGGCAAAAGCGCGAAGAAAGACGAGAAAAGTCCCGAGTGATTAATTTACATTAACAAGTGGTCTAGCGACCCATCAGCGCTTTAAGGATTTAAAAAGTTTTTCCATACGCTTTTCACAGCTTTCCAATGTACGTCTTGGAAATTATCTAGTGTAGCTATTGTCAATGATTCTTTACCATTTTGAATTATAAGATGTTTTTTGGTTAATGGCGGACTTTGTCTAACTCTTTATTGTAAACTCTTTCATCTCTCTTCGTTCATGGACTACATAGTGCAGAACGCTGCGTGTTGTACGTGCCTCATAAAGAAAACATGCGGTCGACTCGTAAGCCTTCTATTAGTGTTCGAAATCACGTGCGCCGGGGTAATTTCGTCCATTAGACATTGGAAGCCCGTTCGTTCGTTCGTTCGTTCGTTCGCTTGCTTTCTGCAGCTTTATTCTTCATCTCTCTTTACCTCGTCCTGCTAGAGGGCGCAGGGTGATTGGAGGAAGAGAGATGCAGTGAGGAGATAGAAGGAGGAAGGATCTGGCGACACCGCATATCCAAGGACACAAAGACACAGATTGCGACCGCAAATGCGTCCGGAGCGCACAAATTGCGCACCGATAAAAATTGAGGAGCGCGTTCTATTAGTATTTTTCGATTTCCGTATTTACACATAATCAATACGCTTATTCATTTATTGCACGTGGGGATTAAACATTTTAAATTTACATTGTTAATTGCTTTTCTTTTTTTTGCGCCGGAACAAATTTAATTCATTAGATTTGTGAAAAAGGTTTGGATGAAATCGCCAGTGGATGGATGTTAATGATGCTATTGTAAAAGTTTAACCTGCGAAAACGATATTTCCGCGGCACCGGCTTGCAAATTATCAACTTCCCAAAAACGCCATTTCCATCGAGCGTGGCGCGCGCACACACAGCCACCGGCACCAGCGTCCGGAATTCCTGCCCGGCAAAATCCATTCAACGCCCCGCCGCCCACGCTCGATTCAAGTTTTTGGTAGTTTCCCTATAATCCCATCCTCCACGCTTTGCTTCTCCTCCAGCGCGTATTTTCGCCGACAGGATAATGATGTCGATAATGTGCAAGGATAACGCAACGTGTAACCCAATTATTTATTATGTTCACTGCCAAATTCGTATTTATTTCAACCAATCTATTGATGTAACGCAGAATCCATCCACTCAAATGCAATAAACAAAACTTGTTCAAGCAATAATGACTTTAATAATGAATGCATCGATATTTTTCAAATTTTCTTTTTGCTATTTCATAGAGGAATAATTGAATTTTATCACGTCATAAGTTTTATTAAATTCGGACCAATAGTTTAGCAACAATTTAACGTTAAAGTTGAATAATTAGTTGGTCATAGTTAGAACAAAAACTATACTTGAAATTCAAAATTAATTTTCTACGTTTCATATGGTCGAATAACAAAACGGTTTTCACATCTAATAAGAAAAACTCATGTGGTTTATTATTAAGCCATATTGGTTATTTACCTGATATAATTTGATATAGAAATTAATTTTTCAAAATTTTCTGTTGTCGTCAAAATGACCATTTTTCAAAGATCTTGTCCTCGCGTTTGCTATTTTGTGCCATATTGAATTTAATATTAGGTTGAACATTATTTTATTTATTTTAACTTATCAATCAATTATTTACTGATTTATTTATTTATATCTTAAGTAATTTTCTATTTTGTTTACTTATGTATATGTTATATTTCTATTTACGGCTTTATTATAGCAAATACACCGGATATTTTATATTTTATTATTGACTCGTATTCGACACGTATGCCGTTGAAGTTGAAATAAAAATTTGAGTCCGGTTGCCTATTCTGTGTTGAGTTACGGAATGCGAAAATATCAGTTCCGCATTCGACATTCGCAACATTCTCTCGGCATTTCACTTTGTTATTCATATGCCTTCTCTTTTTGCTTTCGCTGTCACATACTCAACTACGTATAAAAGTTGTGGTTTTGTATACGTGCGGCGCACACACACACATTCGCCGAATGTATCGGTAACAAATATGAAAATACGATCCAATATTTCGGAGCAGAAAGTACGAAATCCAAAAGGAAACGGAAATCGTCGGATATTCCACCTGTTTGTATGATCCGTATGCTGGTTATTTGCAGATGTGGATGTTATACAATAGCTTCTAACATACTTTATCCTCGTTTTATCCTTATTCCGAATTTACGCAATTCCAGTTTACATCACGTTTTATTCATATGCATCATAATTAAGCGAACGGTATGCAAATTATATGACAATTATGTGAAGATTGTGCATTAATTGTTATTTTTTATGTGCTCGTTGAGACAAATTCAGTAAGCGTGCACAATGAGACAGCTCTTAGCATTTGAACGAGTATAGTCTGAGTGCGAGCAGCACAATGGTGGGACACAGTGCGCAATGAATTATTAAGTTCCTTCCGCTCAGCCGTGTAATTGTCTTACCCTTCACATAATAACATACACCAAGTGCGATTTCACGCAAAGACACTAACGGCTCATTCATAATATACGAAATTTCGTTCGTATATAAGTTACTTCAAGTAGGTATATTGATCAAATAAAGACTAACCAATTAATATTTCCATAAATTACATGTTTTAGGCATTAATTTAATTAAAAATACTTTTATTCTTAATTATCACGGGTTAATTACTAGAAAAATGAAAGAAAATAAGAATTTTTACTGTTAATGCTTAGCAATTATTGTTATTAGAATTTTAAGTACATTTAGAAGGAAATAAAGTGGCAATTAAATTAAGTACTCCAACTCAAACGCAAGTAAATTGGAAATGTAACACATGCACTAGTTGAACGTGTTTGAAGAAAGCGAACAGGAAGAAACTGCATCAAGGACGGAGCATCAGTTAAAAGCGGAAGCTTTTGTCTGTCAGAGGAAAGAAGTTGGTGCGCGGACAAGAAGAAATACATGTACGCATCGTGAATCTGGAATTGGATTCCTATCCGGCGGCCATTTGTGAAGCACGTCAGCAACGCAGCCACAGCGAATTCTTATGCAGTGCGTTTCCTTCCGTTCAAAACAGGGACACGCTCGTGTTGTGTGTTTTTTATTTGTGCCTTGCTCTCACTTGCGCTCATCAATTCTTAGTTGGCGTGCAGTAAGTTAGTGTTGAATTTTCATTAACAGAATCAACATGCACAAACTGTTTAAGCAATTTCCCAACCCTAAATACCTACGTTGAGTCGAGTGTTGTCGAATGTGAAATAATGCGAAATCTAATTGCGTATTCGCATTGCGCGAAATTACATATAAATTTTCTAGCTAAGTGAAAAGTTGCCGCGCATTTTACTGCAAATTACTTTACCCATTCACAACCCCTTTGCCAGTTTATTCTTCTGGAAAATTGTGTGTTGCATGACTTGATTATGAAGTTATTTAAAGACTACACGTGCGGGATAATTTCCAAATGTTCTTCTTCTTGGTCGTAAGTCGCTGTTACAGGGTCAATTGAATTTTCCATTTTATTAATAGATAGGGGAATAACTAAATTTTATCGAGTACGAAGTATAATTTAAATTGGACCAATAGTTTAGCAACAATTTAACGTTAAAGTTGAATAATTAGTTGGTTATGGTTGTCGAGGAGAAGAAAAACTATATCTGAGATTCAAAATTAATTTTCTAAGTTTCATATGATTCGATAAGAAAACGGTTTTCACCTTTAATTAGAAGAACTCATGGGGTTTAACATCATGCTAGAATTATCATTAACGTGATATAATTTGATGTAGAAATTAATTTTTTTAAATTTGGTGTTCTTGTCAAAATGCACATTTTTTCTACGAGCTTCTACTCGATTGTGCTATTGAATTTAAATGAAAAATAAAATACAGAACGAAATGAAAGAAAACTTATGAAATTAGTCAATGTCAAATTTGATATCCATCTTACCCATTCCAGACCATAAGGATACGTTTAGGATAAACGACAACTAGTGACGTTTTTTTTTTGCTTGTGCGTCTTAAGTTATTGTTGATACTATAGCTCGGATGACATTTATTACTTTTATTGCTGCGGTTCCATCATGATGATCGCATTATGCACAAAGCGAATCCGTGCGCGGGACAAAGAAAGCGCGGTCATTTCTCAACGGAACGACCGCGAATAAATATGAATTTGCATACACAATACTATGGCAAATAGATTGCAAATAAATGAGCGACGAAGAATAACAATTGCTTGCGCTTATTGTATGCAGAAATTGCAGACGCACTCATTCTTCAAGATGCCGACAACGCGCGCAGCGCGCACATTTAAAATCCTTGACGAGTGGATGGAAGAAAGAGGAAAAAAACGCGAGCGCATTCTTTAATACTCCATTATTATCCTTGCGGCTATTTGCGCTGCGACGCGCGCTCGATGCACTTCGAGCATAGCATGACAAGACAGACGTCAGAGGAGAGCATGGGGCGTTTCTATTTTATTGTTTGTTTGTTTGTTTTGCGCGGAGTGCGCGCGCGCGCGTGCTTGATTGACATAATCCTTTCTGATATTACTCAGTGAAGATGTCGTCGTCAATTTGCGTTTGTTCGCATTTTGCTCCTGCAATGTATTTTTTCGCGGCAGAGTAAATAACTTCACGTTCTGTGGGTTGCATAGTCTTCTCCTATATATTGAGTGTTTGCATTATTTGTTTATCACAAATTATCACTATTTCCCTCAAATCTCTCAGAGAAATCTAGTTATTCGCTCATCATAATTAAGAATCTATCAATTTTATCTAGATAGATTGATCATAGATTTCTTTGCAGCTGGATTTTCATATAAATTTCATTTCTAAATACTCTGTATAATTAACATTTGCGCCGCAAATAAAAATGAACGCCTGGGACAATACACATTTCACTTCACATTTTGTTCGCTTCCGTTTATTCCAAAGCAATGCGTGTGCAATCCGCAATTTCTTCGTTTCCTGTCTTGCCTGTTCTTTCTTTTGCCATGTTCCTTTTTGTTGTTGCATATTCTGCAGTTTTGTGGTACAATCTATTTGAAAAAAATATTAAATTAAGCAGAATTAGGAATAGGAAGAAAAAACACAACAGATTGGTTTTTTATGAAGCAATAAACTAAACAAGTATTGTATTTGATGATGGGTTATCAAAATTATGCGAAAGGAACGAACGTTTTGGCTGTCGTTGAGAAAATCGAGTAAGGGGATGATAGTGTCGTAGCGTTCGTCTGAAAATCGGTTCCGTTGAAGTGAAAGGTGACTGTGGCTACTGCCACTTTCAGTGGTGTAGCCGCCCCCAACGTAAAAAATGTATCTTTATACGGCGCTCGTGCGCAATTGCCTAGATTGCCCTATAACTTCTACCTCAATGGACACACATCGTAAATCACCGAAATTGAATTCGCATGCATGAGATGATAAAATTGAATTTTCATTCTTCCAAGCTCTCGGACCTGCCGCCAACGAAGAAAGCCAAGAATGAGAACGCCGAAGGGTTTTAACAACATGAAATTCGTGCATATAAAGCATTACTCTTTACATATTTTGACTCTGGACGAAATTCATTGCTGTTTTGATTCCTTCAAATGTGTTTTTCATCTTTTGCATAATCTGCTGCTTCCATTTAAATATTATGGTGTTAACATGTGTTATTTACTTATTAATTAAACGTAAAATATCGAAACAAAAGTTGAAAGGATGTAGGAAGCAAAGCAAAGTTGGTGCAAAGCAAAAGTCTTGGAACAGTTCAAAGTTTTCGGGGGTTGGCTAGCATGTGATAGTTTAGAATGAGGCGAGTTCGAAACGAAATAAATAGATAAGATGTACATTTAGTGGAGTTTAAGTTTCGGCCGCTCGTATATTTCCGCCAAATGCCATTATACAAAGTGTTTCAGCCCCCTCCGTGCTGGTGAAACTTGCACGAAGCGGATTTAAAGCCATGAGTGGTGGGCGGCAAGTTTGAAGGACGTTGCGCACATGAGGTCAGCGCGTCTTAAGTGAAGGTCATTCAAAATGCGAAGGACCGCACGCGCGATTCGACGAATGCGGCAGCGGGCGGACAAAGGAAAGCGAATTTGACTGCGGCGCGTAAAGCGAAATAAGTTTACAAGAGAATTCGAGCGTGTGCTCGTCGAGTACGCTGAAGAAACCTTCCAAGTGGACCGAATGGCTGTTCGACTTTGACTTTCCTCCCCGATACATTACACTAAATATCGTTTAGACCACTCTGCTGCCCACTCTACTATTTAAACACATTTTAAATGCTTGGTTCATAAATTACTTTTCGAAAGTGTTGTTCAATTTCACAAAAAATAAACTCCTTATATGTGGTATGCAAATTACTTATGACATTTTAAATTAACACACTTTAAAAAGGAAAATTCGTTTTTACGCATATTTTCGTTTCCGGTTTCACGCTTCCATATACGAGGGTGATGGTTCAACAGCTCGTTACGGCACACTGAGGGAATGGGGTGTTGGGATCTGTGAGTGTGTGAATGTTTGCGGGGGTTGTAGCAGCAAAAAATAATCAAAGTGTAATGTTTGGGAAAATTAGAAAATTTAATTTATTTCCGAATTGCTTCAGCGTCTTGGCGTTTATTGTGATGGCGAATGGGGAGGCGACGACCATACAACTAATGCCAACGACTATAAAAACAACGTTTACATTCTTACACGTTTTTATCACACAAGACCGGAAATTTTAAGGGTGTTG
Source organism: Aleochara curtula (assembly GCA_963978815.1). Taxonomy (NCBI): domain Eukaryota; kingdom Metazoa; phylum Arthropoda; class Insecta; order Coleoptera; family Staphylinidae; genus Aleochara; species Aleochara curtula. Next base: position 6,861,044 of record OZ022221.1, on the reverse strand, counting down.
AAACATTTTTCAGAAAAATCTCTATATATTTCTAATTTTCTCTCTATTTAATGGAAATATTAAAAGAGAAGATATTATGGTCTTGAAATCTAAAAAATTAAGAGTTGATATAAATTTTTACGCTAGTATAAATATTTTTAAGCAATTTAAAGTTATTTTTTTATGGAATTACTTGAGTTATCATTACATTTGTTCATCGTGTATTAGACAAATACATAAACGATTTGTTCCTTCGTGCGAACGATTTCCGGTGAACGCACAATGCGGTGTGTATGTATGAGCGTGCACACAATTCGTTACAGGTCATTGGTTCCGATCCTTCGTTAAAAGCAAATTGCTCTAATGGGGCTCATAATTCGCAAATGACCTATGGGACATGTTGCCGATTAATGTTGCGCTGCACACAGCTAACCACTGTTAGTGCTGCCGCTGTTACGCAAACACGGGGTGAGAGATCAAAAAAAAAGGAGAAGGAAAATGAAGGGCGGACACATCGGGCGCATTGTGAGAGATCAGTTATCCTGTTCGTTTTTCATGGAATGCGAACGCACAAAGAGACCGCCACCTACGTGCAGATCAAGCAGACGCTGAGAAATTGCTACTGCTGAAGAAAAACTAACCAATTGTAGTCACCCCATTTGGCGAAAGTCAAGTACAAAGATACGAGGGGTGAAAATACCTAAGCACGTTCTCGGTTTATAATAGGTCATTTGATTTACTTTCCAGACACTTGAAATTTAGACAAATAGCAAAAATAAATTGATTTCAATTGTAACACATTGAACAATTTCAATTACGCATCTGGGAACACAACGAGTTTTCTTTACTTCCGTCTCGTTTTCCATTGGACTTCTTCGCACTTCACGTACCTACGAGTGAGTGAAATGCGCGTGAAAATCAGACGCGCGGGCTTGAATATTTCGAGAGAATTAGGCACAATTCGTTACTCCGCAATTCAATTCATAAGTTTCGCTCAAAGTCGTCGGCGTCTCAAGTTGTGTATCTAATTGTAATTAAATTACACACCCATTATACCACATGATTTATTACCCAAGTTTTCCCTACAGGCGCGGGTGCGCTCCCCCTTATTTTCCCACCACTTTTCCTCACCGAATGCGTCACACACGGCTTCATTTACAATCCCTTTTGCTTGCCCCCAGGGGCGGCGGCGGCGGCGGATCTGTTTCCTGTAAATTCCAGATGCGTAAAATACCAATTCACTTGCCATAATATGCGAAAGAAAAGCCATGATAAGATAATCTAATCTAATGAAGTTTGCACCGAGGGGAGAAAGAGATTTTTTATTATTATGTGTACATTGTCATCAATTACGGTCATGAACATTCGTTAGCTGTAATCACGTATGTTTTGGTTTTATTTCGAAACAGTTTTGTTGTTCGTATTGAACAGAATTTCATTGTATGTATTTTGCATTCTGGACCTGCGCGGTTTGGTTTGAGGTCGGAATGGCAATGTATGGATGGATATAATACGTGCAAAAGTTCTCCGCAACTAACTTTTAATTGGATGATGTCGAAGTTATGTGCGCTAGCTGGGCGAATAAGTGGAAATTGGCGCGGGCGTTTCGTGCGCTCGCATATCTAACGTTGAGAAATCATAAAATTGCACTTCATTTGCAAGTGGCCGCGATAATTAATATGCTTAAATTCCGGTTGTCGCGTTTTGTCGCGCGCGTTTCGCATTAAATCAGTGATTTCTTGATTTGAGCGCTAGCTGTCGCGCTGCACCGATTCTGAATGCCAATTCGCATGTACATTGTGCGGCGCATCGAATTCGATTCGAATGGAATTCAATTAAACAAGCAACTATTTCCAGCCATCACACTCGGTCAATTGCCGCCGCACGAAACGAGAGAATTCTGTGTACGGATCACGAAACTTCATTGCGAACTGTGGTGTGAAATTATTCGCACGTATTTTCTCTCAATTCCACATTCCAATCGAATAAACTTCGCCAATGAATAGAAATCTAAAGCAAAGCTCAACGTTTGTTGAAATATATTTCATAATCCATCATTTCAATTTTAATTCTCATAGATTATACTTTGTTTTAAAATAAGGGTGGTCCGGGTAATGAGAGTCATATTATAGTTATGAAAATTGAGAAAATTCACCCCTACTGCACCAAGATGTGCCCTTCATAATATGCTGACCTAGGTAAGTGCAATGGGAATTAAAATAGTTCCTTCTAAATTTGATTTTAGCCCAAAGTTGATTGCTGAAATAATTAAAAGTTATCTCAATTTATGGAGAAATAAGTAGTTTTGTTATAAATAGTTTCCTAAAAGAATTTTTGCCTAGGTGATCCTCATTACCCGTAAATTTTAAATATGTGATTAAAATGAACCGGAAATAGTTTGAGAAGGAAGTTGGTTATTGAATGAATTGAAGTATGAGTAACTGGCCGACGACACGTAATTCTAATAATGTCGCGACAGTAATTAATTAATCGACGCGTTCATAATGAACACAATCAATTAAGTCCATCGGAACGCGGTGCAGAAACTATTGACATATCGGCTATGCACACACGGGTTTACGTTCGACCGCATTTAATTTAAGATTAAGCCGAGTGGGACTGGCGTGCAATGGACATGCAACGTTGCAATTTCGCCACCCTCATCCCCTACGAGGTGCGATGGCTATTGCTGCTGGTGGTGGCGGCGGTAGTTGTAAATTTGGCAAATATGTAAATCCGATCTATAATTGCTAATCGTTTTCGGGGAAAGCCACACGTACGCTTATCGGCGCGGCGCGCGGCGAACGAGAGATGGAAAGACTGGGCAATACGGGCAGAACGGTCGTGCGGAAAGTTTAATGGGCTGTCGCTTGCCGCTCAAATCTGCTTAAATGGTATGTGCGCGCCGAATTAATCCGCTATATCTCTTGATACAATTACGAGGCATGCGGCAGCGTCACGTCGAAATAATCGCACCCGCCGTCGCCGGACATGCACAGTCCATCATGCTGCATTGACGCTGGACGCATTGTGCTTCGCCAGCTCACCGCCACTGCCGTCACCGTCACCACCACCGCCACCGCCGAGAGTGTATTGCATAATTGATTTGGGATTCAGCAAGGAGTCACTGGTAAATTATCATTAACACTGCCAGAGCTCGATGGATGTTGTGTTCGCCAACTTGTTTGTCATTTTAATTGTTATTACCAACTGGACAATTATTTAGAAACAAGTTGTCTTAGTTATTTAATGTATTACTTCAGATTCTCTATCACTATGCCGTCAAATTTTAAAATCATTACGTGCAGCGACAAAGAAGGGATGAAAAGCATTCTTACCCAACGACCTTGTATTAAACTCATTCGTATACTATCGTGAATAATCGGCTCTTTTATGTTTAAATACTTGGTTATTAAGACATAATTATCCAAAGAAAACGTGTAAGAATATTCCCAAGAAATTGAAATTGTGATAATTTTGCATTTAAAGGATGAAATTGAAGTGCATATTTTGAAATACATGAAGGACTAGAAGAGTATGAGAAATTCAACAAATTTTAGCGGCGAAACTCAACTTGCGCCCCTCTGACCAAAGACAGCCAACTATCAATCACGTCGAAAGCTCCGTGGCTGTTCCTCGCTTTACAACCCTCAAGCATGGAGCTTTGTCGATATCTGCGACCATTTATCATTTGCTTTTGTCTTTGCAAATCCAATCTATCTCGAAGTACAGCGTCAAACATGGCTCGTGGAACTCGTGTCACTCTGACTTGGTAAAACTTACGCAACAACCAACAAAAAATGTTTAAAGTATGTCTGACTTTCTTCCTCGCACAACATGAACAATACTTGTGATGTATCACAACGCATTTTTTATTCGCAGGTCAATAAAGCGCATTGGTTTATCGCTCATAAAAAAGTTGATCAAAGATATATAATTGATTAGTAATTGCAGATTACAAATGATCCGGATATATTTCGGTGTACCTCTGTGCGTTCAACATCTGCGCGAATCGAGTTTGGTTCGCTTCTGAGACACGGGTGAAAAAATGCAGGGTATAAATCATTTCATATTTGGTGCTTTTGGCTGCAGCCCTGTAATTCAGCCTTAATTGTTAACATTAGAAGGGCTTTTGGCAGCGATGCGAACCAACAAATCCCCGCCGCCGAGCAGGAAGAAACATAAAAGCGAATGGCAGCGGGAGCAGGAGGCGGCGGCCGGAAACAACTGACATTCGCAATGGGCAAAAAAGGCGGAAATGTGTGCGGCAGTCGCTGTGTGATAATGTCGGTAAAAGTGGCAACCAACAAGTCCGGTTCAAAATGCTGAAGCAAATGCTGGATCGCCGATGAATTAATCCTTGTAGAAAACAAAATCAATGAAGCTCATTTGACCCGGAAACGCGAAAAAGTCGCCATGTGCACGAAACGAGCGCACGATTAGTCGTTGCAGACGTGTGCGCCACGTGGACGTCAATAAAAACAATCACAGTTGCCAAATGAGCAAAAACCTTACATCCAATATTTTATTCACTTTTCAACTTTAGTATTTCATTCGTTTCAAATTTATGAGCAAAGTAGCATAGAGTAAAATGGTGTTTAAGAGAAGAAAAAATAAAATTTGCATTTAAATATTGTTTATATGTATATTTAAACACTGTAGAATTAAATCGCGTGTTAAAGTTGGGTTTATTAATAAAATGGAGAGTTAAAAATTTAAAGAGCACACTTAATTAAAAAGATAATCGTCGATTGCTACTGATAATCGAGCATTATTAAAACAAACATGCTGATCATTTTTGATGCAAGATAGAGGTGTGAAAAATCACACCTCACACATGCTTACTTCTACCTCACACGTACAAGACGCAATTCTCAATGCAAAGATTAAATCCAGAGGTGTGAAAAGATAAAGATTAAAAGAGTATAACTTAATAAAATGATAATCGTCGATTGCTACCGATAATCGTTTGACAAGTAGGTGTGAAAAATCACACATAATTAAAATAATAAACGATGATAATGATACATTAGAACTGCAATCATTGCCAATTATTCTTGGTGCAAGACGGAGATGTACAGTGTCACACCTAACACATACTCAAATTTACATCACATGTACAAGCTGTAATTGTAGATGTAAAGTTAATTCACAATGAGCAACAGACTACTACAAAGAAATCTAACATCAAATGGATTTTAGTATGTATTATGAATTAAAGCATAATTAGTTCTAATTTTCTTTAAATAACTTTATTTTAGGCTAAAACCATAATGGAGCAAGGCTAAACGAGAATCTTAGTTTGACAATAACATAAAGTGAAAAATAAAGTAAGATTTCTTTATTTATCAAGAGAGCAGGGAAAAAAACAGAAAGGAACGTGACTTGTTATGCGTTATCCTTGAAAATAAATTGAATGCTTGAGGACGCTTCACTGAGATGTATATGATCTTTATTCGGCCGCAACATGCATTCGTGAAAAATGTGCACTGTGCTCGTCTTATTTATTATTTGAAGCCATCCACGTGGCATGCAATTTTTCATGCGTCTATTAAATTGCTCCCTCGTCGGATTCGTTGCTGCGCAATCCAGGATCTGTTAATAAATCTAGAAGCCATTGTTTTGGTCAGCAAAACAATTTCCGGATGCTTTTAACACCCTTCAAATGTTCTATAGAGGGTGTCTCAAAATTACTGCTCGGCGTTGTAAACAGGGGGAAGCTATTGTGGACATATTGAGCAAGTGGTCAATTGTCTTTTCCGATGACATGCGTACAATGTCTAACGTATGTAATTATTTAGAAAAAAAATAAAAATTCATATTCAGATATATAATTTAAAGTCCGTGAAATACTAAGAACAAGCAGTAATTAAAAGATTATGAGAAGTTTAATATACGCGTGCATATGAGGCGACTTCCGCCTTGAGCGGTGAGGGGGTACCCCCGTTCGGCTTCGAACTCCGAAAAAGTTGTAATGGTAAATCTAATTACTCAATCTTTAGTAGGGTTTTCGTGGTTCTTCGTCTTCTTCCGACCTTCAAGGAGTGCCTAAATCATCGACTGAGGGGTAAGTACCCAATATGGGGTTTATTTATCTCTTTTACATAGTTAAGCTATCTTAGGGACTTGTGTTACACGTATGCGCTATTCATCGTTACTTCTATATATGTTAGCTATACCTGGAGTGGGAAAAGGGTACCCCCTTTCACCTTCGAGGCCCGGAATATTTAATATGGTAAATCAAATTACTCAATTTAAACGAATGTTTTTGTTCATCTACTTAAGGGGTAAGTACCCAATATGGGGTATTTTGTTTATTTTAAATTATCAGTTATACCATTTGAGATATTATAAATGTTTAGACCTTGAAGACAATATCCAAGTACATAATAATACTAACTAGAGCGGAACTTGTACTTATTATTACATTTTCAAATAGACTGCTGGAAGATTATTAAACTTTTGAACAATTCCTAAAGTTTACAACAAATACGAGTCACGAATCAATCGAATGTGTCGAATGCACAATTCTCGCGATTTCATAAAATATTACATTGGGTGTTTGTTTAATTACTCTTCAACCGAATTTCTCACTTAACCAATTCAACATTTGCCTTATTCAATTGAACACATCTGATATTTACGTCATTTTTTTAACAAACAGAAGATTTTACAAATGGATAGTTTAATGATAGAAATAATTATTGTTTTATTGAGATCTTGGAGCGCAAGTATACATGATGGAAAATTTAACAAATTTCGCGCATCGACGCCCTGAAGGTAAACGCGAAGGAAACTTTGGACGAACAATTAAGCAACACCTGGAAGCGAGCACATTGCTTCCACTTCGGTGCCATTTTCGAGCGCATGCGCGTGTCTGACATACTTTGCTAATTAATTACGTCAATCATGTGCGTTCGTTCGTGCATATTTCCGTCTTCTGGTGCCTCTTGCCAACGGGTGAAAGTGGAAGACGACAAGTTTTGCTCTTGATCTAAATCAAACTCTGGTATTGTCAGTTTTCATTTCAATTTGAATTACATTTTATATTAAACATTAAATTTAAACCAACTTTTAAGAAATTCATTTGGCTTTTTCGACTTACAACAAAATCTAGTGAATTTGTTCATATAATTAGTGAGTTAATACACACAGGTGTAAAATCGCAAATTTACTTGTTCGTCATTCAGTCAATTTCCGCACAATTTACGAACAGTTGTAGCAATTACGCTGATGAAGAGTAAATTTTAGTACCTGACGCGCTATCCCGGACGGCAGGGTTGCGAACGTGTGAGATGATAGGGACATTAGACGGGAAGGGAAGTTATTGGTAGTACAGGGATCAGTTTAACGCCGGCAGGTCGTTCCCAAAGAATGCTCGCGCGCATAACCTTTTCGCGTTGAGGGTTTCTTATGTTTGTACGTGGCGAATGTAACACGCTCTCCGGCGAGGATTTGTTTAATGGCTAATAGCGCTGTAATGCACTTGTGTAATCCGCCGTTTTATGAACGGTAATAAAATTAAGTTTGTATCCATCTCGCGCTCGGCACCCCCAGCACATAAGGGTTCGTGTTTGATGGAAGGACGCAAGACCCATCTCATTCCATGTTCGCCTATGCGGTGGCAGCGGCGGCGGAGGCGGCGGAGGCGAGAGGACATCTGCTGCAAGCAAGTTTTCCACTGCAGCCGCATGCAATTTGTGTGAGAGTGTACTCAACGCGGTCTTGTACAAACTGTGGGAAAATTGCTTTGGAAAACCGAAGATGTGCGGCGGTTGTTGTTGTCCAGCTGCTCATCCTTTTTATCCTCTCTTGTTCTGAATGTGTTTTAGGCAAGTTGAACAACACAGAGTGTACTTAAACATTATTTCACTATTTAAATAACCAAATATTTTCCTACTTTCCTATCCGGTTTCAGGAAATGCAAATTGATAGAAAGAATTGCACGTTTGCTTCAAAGACATTTTATTGAATTTCACAGAAAACGCGCGTTTCCGGCTCTTGATATCGCTGGAAAATACAAATCAACAATGCTATTATTACCACTCTATTTTCCCTTATCCTTTTCCATTTCTACGCGCGGGTTTTCCATCCCTACCGTTCAATCTTGCTTCCTATTTGTCGATCTCTATTTGTGGACGTTTGCATTCAAGGAAAACAGATCATGTGAGAGTTGAAAACGTCGTCACCGTATTACGTTTCCGCTTTGCGCATTGCACGATAACAGATACAAGACATTCGAGGGCGTTGCGAAACTATTTATTCTGTTCTTATTGCATTATTAGCAAAGGAAACTTGAATGTGCTAGGACAATAGATAAAAATCACCTGTATGAATATGAAAAGTAAGCAATTGTGCGCGTAAAATGCTTGGGCGAAAAAAAATCCATGTCACTCGGCGAAATTATTTTAATGCGGGTAATAAAGAGCAGGAGCGTTATTTATGAACGCCATTTGTCTTATGCGCGGAGACAATTTCTAGATTTTTATTGCTATACTTTCATTCAGCCGAAAAGATGCGCACGTATTTAGATTATATGTGTGCGCATGTATATGCATGCTCGCACCACTCAGCGAGGGCGCTCGAGTGCGTGCGTAGAGACGCTTTTTATTTATCGTTAGCCATCATCCTCTAATAACCCATACGTATTGCGCGCGCGCCGCCTCCACCCCCGCCTCCACTTTGACGATGAGGATATGTTTATGGGTACTTCTTGGCTTCCATGAAATATCACAATATGTTTTCTTACAATCGTACAAATTTATCCTTAAAACTCGCAATTCTAATCTTCCTAATTATCTATTTGAAATCCTTTTTTATAAGGATATTGTGTGTTTTTTTGTTTGAATATTGGTTGTTGATTTAACTAGGACACCCTGTAAAGTTTTGGGCAAATATGTATACAGAAAAGTTGGTCCCGAGCTTCTTGGCGAAACACATAAATTACGAACGGGCACAAACTTCCATTTGCCACCTCTTAAAACACTTTTAACGTTCGATGTGGATGCCATAAATTTCCACATCTTCTTATTCGAGGGCGCATTCGCGAATGGGGGGCGGCGAGTTTAACGGTTTGTCTAGTACGCACTATTATGCGAAAAACACATCTTTTAATCTTTCCTCACAATAGTTGACTATGCTAATAGGATAGTTGACAAAACACATCGATTTATTATCATCTAGCACTAGCGTTTTGCGCGTTTTTTGATTCCACGCCAAGAGAAAAAAAAACGCAGACGGGTAAATGAATGGCGGCAATAAAGGAATAAATATTAATTTGGTCTCGTTGAGATTAGAAGCGTGATTAATTTGCAAAGTTTGATTATATTCGCTGTGCGCCACTAGTGGACGACAACTAATTGATACATTGCGCCATTTCGTAAAGTTTCGCCGTATGTTTGCGCCTTTTTTGCTTTTTCTTTTCGTTCAGGAAAGGAAGAAAGAAAATCGCTGCTGTTTTCCGTCGCTTGCGCGAGCTGTCTCTGTCCAACTCAATTCCGATGAAGATGGACGTTTGAAAATGGCCCGTGGAACGCAAATCGACACAAATCTAAATCAACTTTCATGCACTTCCACGCGGAGAGCATGACGCAGCGTACTTACCCTATATGTGTGTGCACTTTATCGTTATTTCGTTGCTTGCTCGTGTTGGCGTTTGCTTGGTGGTCCGAATATAAATTGCACTAGTGCGGCAACCGTCTCAAAACTTTGCACATCAATAAAATTAATGTTTTAGTGTTGTGCCGTTCTGGAATTTAGCTTAGTTTTGACTCACTGCGGCTTAATGTTACTCAACATTCTTGCTATGCTTTTGTTTTTGTTTAAATTGCAATTTAATCTTGCAATTCTTAATTTTAAAATAGTCATCAAGTTGAAATTCTGATGTTTGGTATGAAATAAATAACTTATTTAATTATTCTAAACTAAATTAATGATCATTTTGATTTTTTTTCCCAGACAGATACAGGAATAAATGAATTTTATGAATGTGAAAATTTGATTTGAATCAGATGGATAATTTAGCAACAATTTAGCGACAAAATTGAACAATTTCTGGGTGGAGATTTACTTCTCATGTAAACGTCGTATTTAAAATTCATTTTCCAAGCTTATAATCGTCCTACATGAAAATTCTTTGAATGAGAACAAACTACAATTAATAATCTTTCTAATGATGTCAATATAGTTTTTTAAATATTACATTTTCAAATAGAAATTAATTTTTTTTTAATTACTGTCTAATCGCATCTAATTTAGAGCATTTTCCAAAGATAAACTGATTTGAATCAGTGTCACTTATAGGTCTTTAATCGTGAATATTAAGCGTACAAGAATTATTAAGACAGTTCAATTGGTTTAGCTATATACCTATAATAGAACAAGTACTTAAAGAATGTTCTCGAAGAGCAGAAAAGCGATATTTGGCTTGGAAGTGAATTTTGGACAATTGGCTCGCTTCTTTCGCAATAACAGGCTCGAGTTATTCAGCTGGATAATGTTCAAGTGGTTCAATATTATGACATTGCATTGTTAGAAGTCCTGTAGGATGACGACGATGGCGGTGGCGGTGGCAGAAGCACGAACGCGGCGGATATGAAGTTGGCGAGCATTTTGGGAACGGAACGAATATTGAGGTGATGCGCAAAGTACTCGAATGCTAAAATTATCCATAATTACAGATCAACTTGTTCTTATTACAATGCATTAATATACCATATGTTTCAAATAATTTACACATTTCAAACTCACTTTCCCATCAGCTTTAACCCACTCTAATCATTCTTTTGGAAAGATGCTTATAGTACATGATTTTCGCGCTTTTAATATATTAAAACCACATTGTAAAATCAGGGTAATTGAAGCACTTTACATTCACGTTTTCAATGGACTGCAAGTGTCACCACCCTTCAGATTATTATCGCTTAAGAGAGAGGACGCTCTTGACGGCAGTTAGGCAATTAAAGCGCATGCACAGGCCGCGCACACAGATAGAGCCAATTTATATTTAATGATCACTTCATTGCCTTCGAACGCGCATTCGCACGAATGTGCATTAGCATTATGAGAATCGCGCACTTGAAATTATGCGCAAGAGGTTGCGCTATGAAAGTTCGTCAGTACCTACTCGTGTTTGCATTCGTATTCGTACATGTAATTAATACAACCAACCCTCACACCCCCACAGATAAAAGTAGAAGTGTGTGTGTTTGTGTGTGTGTGTGCCTAATTGCAACTTTGAATTAAGTTGCGGGCGCATTAATTCAGCGCTTTTTTGTGTTTGCACACCGGCGCTCGCCGCAAACTTTTTGAATTATGCATACGCCGCCCCCGCGAAAATAAAACATAACCGGGCACGTGAAATGAGCGCATAAAAGAAAAAACACACCGCACTTCAGCGGCTAACTCGGATTTATTTCTTGCTTCGTCCGGCATGCGTGAATTGTTAAATGTAATTGCGCGCATTTCTTTTCCTCTCCCCGACTTTGGTGGATGCGCGCCGAGAAAGGGGGCAATGAAGAAAGGAACGGCGAGCGTTTTCTTCGTGAGTTTGTTACGTTGCCATCCTGAAAAGGATTCTAATTTAAGGATGCGCTTTTTACAACGGATGAGGGAGCTTTTTGTTGTAATTGTAAGCTGCCATTTTCTAAGAAATTCTAGCCCCCAAAACACACCATTGCTTTTTTTGGGAATTAAGTCTCTTTATTTTTTTCTTCTCGTATAAATTCAAATCCATCTGGAAATTGAATTTATGAATTTCAACAAATAATTTCCTCTTTGCGCAAAGAATTAAAGACTTAGATTGGAAATGCAGAGCAAATAATCGGAAATTGAGTGAGCATATTGTTTTCCAATGTTCGATCGCGAGCAAATGTAAATTAATTCTCGAGATGCGCGATAATTGAATAAAACGTGGCGCTGCGAATGCGATTACATTTCTCTGTTTCACAGTGCGAGCTGGCGCCATCTATAACAGTTGATTTTTTCTATTTTTCATCCCTTAGTCTTCGTCGTCGGCGGCGGCTGCTGCTGCCTAGGTTGGGATTGCACTCGGTGAGCAGAAGGCATACGAACGGGAAAAGCGGGAATGTAATGGGAAACGCGGATGGCCTCGAACATCTGGACGAGGCGTGAGGGAAGATTGGTAATAAAGAAAAGGTACGAGCGAATGATCGTTTTATAGGACGGTTTAGTTAGTTTTGCACGTACCTTCGAAGGGAAATTAACAGCGCGTGCTGCTTTAATTTACTGGATTTGCTTGCTTTTTGTAACATTGCACACGCCCCCACCGTGGTGTGAAATCGAGTAACAGTAACAGTAGTGGAATATAGTTGGTGGGGTGGTGGATGCTTGTTTAAAGTTTTATCAAAAAGTTTGAGACACTCTTGAAGGGAGGACTGGCTCGGCTTTTATAAAGCCACCCGACTCGACGAGAGAATATTACTCCGCGCAGCTCAATTAATCAAGCAGATAAGTAACGCAATAAATCATGCGAAAATTACGTTCGGACAACGGGTGGCCGGAAGATGCGCACCCTCGCTGCTCGCATGTATGCGAGGAGCAAAACAATGGTTTTATTCCTCGCTGCCACTACAAATAATTCGCAATTTCGCATGATGTCGGCTTTGTCAAGTACGCGTAGTGTTTGCTGCTGCTGCTGCTGCTACTACTGCTGCTGTTGTTGTTGATGACGAGGGGATGCGAATCAGTGAAACTGCAAATTTTCAGAATTAACTGGTTGCAACTTAACGCAAACGCTGTTACTTTAGCCAAACTGTGCTCGAAATGAAGACTCCCCAACGGGCCATAAATCTTACCTACGAAGTGCTTATTATGCATTTTCTGGTAAATGTACCCCCCAAGCTTAACGGGCTGGACGAGTTTCTTATTAGCTTGTTAAGCAAACTTGTTTTGCGCGGAGGACCTGTTGAAGAGGAAAACGTACCTATTAGTTTTTCTTTTCATGACTTTCTGTAAGATTTCTATAAAGTAGAAATCTCAGTTGATCATTCAAGACTAACCAAAAGAAAACTTGTAGATTTTTACCCCGTGTGCAGTGGGGCAGAGAATTTTGCAAGTCTTGATTAATTTCTAAGATCAATTTATTCGCATTGAGAGACAAACAAAAGAAGCAAATCGTATTTAATGTCATTAGAAACCGAGGACTAAATGAAGACGAATTAATCCTGGAAGGTTGATGTCACTCTGGATGATTGCGACTTGCATACAAAGCCATAAATACACACGCACACTGTCGTGGGAGTCGAGGGAAAGCGCGCAGTTCGATGATTGGATTTCGTCGAAGACGTCAGCGAACGTTCAAAGCTCTTGATTGCAATGCTTTTCGATACTCACCACCAGCACACGCGAGGATGTGTATCAGGACATCGTCAAGTGCGCGCGCGGCCCAGACCAGACCAGACCAGAGAACAATTCGAGCATTAGAGTTGAACGCGCGCGCCGCGTGCGCAAATGGATGTTAAACACTGAAATGTTGGTAATATAATTCAATTTCGTCTGTCAATATAAATGTCCCGGAACGATATAGCATTGCATCCCGCTCCTGCGAACGGCGCGGAGTGCGCACTCTGGAAAACAGGACTGCATTTGAGTGAAAGGCGCAGATAAAACTTGTCCCCGTCGGCCTGCTTGTCAAACGTGACGATACCAGAATGCTACCGCTTCATTTATTCATTAAACAGAAAATGTTGGCGAGGGTGGAAAAAAGTATCCAATCAGAAATTATCTGCAATTCTTAGAAATGAAACAAATCAAATCAATTCTTAATTAATTTATTCAGTTTCATCTGGAATTAATCTATTTTTATTCATTTGCATTTATTAATTAAAATTCGTCCAATGTTTTTGAGGGGTGGTTTGTTTATATTTTATTTCGACTTATCTAGAAAGAAATAAATTGTGAAACATGAATTTGTCTCGTCAAAATCTAGTACCGGATATTTTTTTTACATTGCGCTGGGCGAGTGTGTCAAAGTGAGTAATTTTATTGAAGCAGATTACGTCTGCTTGCATCCAGGATATTCCTGGAAATTCCTGGTTACTAACGAACCACAACGAGAAGGATTGCATACGAGCATCAAGACAACAAAGATATTTATTACATGTGGTCATTCTTGTTATAAATCACATGCTTTTTATAAACGGTAAAAAATAAATACAAAAAAATATTTCTGGATGCAGAACGACATTTAAATATTTAATATCACACGAGATAGGTATAGAATGAAATATTTTATTCGATATTTGATATTACATTTAGAGAGTTTCTGGGAATTACACAAGTTGCTTTGTCAATACGAAATTTCGTCGAATTATTAATAGATTTCCTGCGAATGCTGGTGAATTGCTGGATTTTCCAGCAGTAGCAAAACTCGACGATGCGCAGTCGAGTGCTTCGAGTAGCACTTCATGAATCTAACTAAAACCAACCAGGAAGTACAATCTTTGGTTCAGTTTCCCATTCTAGATAAGCCATCCAGAACTCAATTATGCGTTGTTCAAGAAGGTATTAAACCCCTAATGCTTTTCGAATAGAATTTCCTAATTATTCACAAAACAAATAAATGAAAATTTCAACTTCAAAAATTATATAACTCGTAAATTTATGAATTCAAATATTTGAAGGGATGATATGGATTTTGGGATGATGAGATATATGATGTGAGCAAATGAAGACATCTTGATTAAATTTAGACAAATGTGCGTCGTCAACCTTCGCGCAGTGCACTCAATCAGGCGTAATGGGGATGCACAATGCAGTAGTGAAATGCAATTTGTTGCGCAAGACGCGCGCATTGTGTGCGGGCGGCAGCCGAAAATTGATGAGCAAATTGAAAGGCAATTTAGCGGCTCAAAAGAATCGCATTTGTTTGATTGATTGGAAGGCTTTTTCACCGATATCCGTCCGCGACAATCCGCATGATGTATGGACGGGGCGTGCGGCGTGCGGCGTGCGCGAATGTCTGCCAAATACAAAACAATCAACAAGAGAAACTTTTCATAAACAGCGAAATGTCGAAACTTGCGCGCATATTGCATGAGATGTCACCGTTTGAATGCAATTTGCGATGGAAGCGCACACGTTCCGTTCGTATCCCTCGCGCCATCCCTCGCGCCATCCCTCCATGTAGGTCTCGGCGTATTTTATACGATCCTGTTTACTTTCGTATGTGTTAAGGATTTTCGCCGTGACACCTCGAATTGAGTCCCACTTATTTGTCGCTGTCACACATCCATTTTCGGAATGTTCAAGCGGAAACTTTTCTTCTCACTTTGCGCAGCTCCGAAGCTGATTTTCGGAAAGCGTTTACTTCCTAACCTAAGCGTATATTATAAATAAGTTGATTTCTTAAATTGTTTCACTTGTATTATTAATTTTCATACAAACTTTTGGATTAAACCAAACTTTTGCACGATTTCATTATCTGCCGGGAGAAGCACATTTGTTGTGTGGCAGCAAATGACAAAAGAGTTAGTGGAATGTCATACTAGGAAAATAGACAACTCAACAAAGGAAACTAGATGAAGAGCTTGAACATTTTTCGGCGGGAGCGCGTCCGAAAAAAAAACTCATTGATGGGCATCGAGCACATGCATGGCCGAAAAGAAGGAAAAATCCATTCTATCAATTGACATGGCAGTCCCTTCTCGATCCATCAAAACTCGAATGCATTTCCGACGTCTGCCTGCACATTCATCAATCACCCTCCAAGGTTTTTCCTCTTTGTCCAGCGTGTCCTCCAGGATCGATTAGTACATGAACTCAGATTGAGAAACTTTTCCAGTTGCTGTTTATTTATCTTTCAATTTACTTATAATAATATCTCAAATCCTAATTACACTACATCAAAATTAGATAACAATGTCAATCGTAATTTAAATTAATGAATAATTTATACAAATTTTTCAATTTTCTTTCTTTTCTTACAAGAGAAATCTCTCATTAAATGTCTTGATTTAAAGTTAATAAAGTGGGAGATTCTTTAGTTAAAGTGGAAAGATGTTTGGTAACAATGACAACATTTGGTTGGAAAGGGTGAGATTAACCCCAAAAAAAGTATTAGCGCATAAATCATTGGAGTAAGATGGATCCGGCAAGGAAAACAAAGAAATGATTGCGTCGCAAGTGCGCCTTATTTCACAAAGTATAAGCTGCACTTTAGAAAACTCGACTGGAATGCGGCGTTGGCGGTGTGCGGCGGCAGCGAACGAACTCTTTTGCACTTTGCGAGCAGCGCTCTCGTGTAATATATACTCTCGTGGCCGTTTGGCGTTTGCTGAAGAATGCATTGCGCTGCGCCGGCAACGGCAGCGGCAACGGCGGCAACGACATCGACGATGGCTGGGCAGGAAAGGGATAGGAAGACATCCGAAGCCGGCATCGCGACAAAGAGGAAGAAGGAAGCCGCCAACATGCATGTGTGCGCACTTGCGCTTAAATTTTCATGTGTTAACCATCATAACTCATGAAACTTTCAGCGAAATGTACGGAAACATACTTATGAAATCTTTGTATTATCTCTTTATTTATAACGCCGAAAGTTTAAAAGCTTTAAAAACACTTTAGCACAACTTCGGCGTTCCACCATTTTTTTCTCCCTTTTACTTTGCTTTATGTCGTCATTGTCGGAGTTGCTCCTCATCTTTTTTCGGGATGGATTAAGGGATATCCTTCATGTGTTTTACATGTCATCTTAATTTCTCTCTCTCTCCAAAAAAAAAGAAATTCAAAATTCAAAATAATAGTTCCAAAAAACTCTTTTCCCGCAGCTTCATTTGAATATTGAATGGATACGTGCAGTTGACCGAATTTGAATTTCCATTAGGAAAACAAGACTGCAAAAAGGGATGAAGTATGAAAAGTGCACAGTGCATGATATCCGCACTCATCGCGCATGAGGAGGGGTGAGGAGAGGGATAACTGGGTCAAAGTGTTAGCTTTTTAGCCAATATTTATGTGAATGGGAAATTCAACATTTTGCAGCGTTCGCACCGAAAACTAATCCTATTAGGTGTTATTAAACTTGCCGGCCGGCGCGTCACTTAGCAGATGAGTCAAATATTAAATTAGTATTGATTTTGATTCTGCTGCCTGCTGGCAGGGGGTGAGGACTGATGGAGGAATCGAACACTTGCTTTTTGCGTGTTTGTCGCAACATACATTTACGGCCGAATAATAAGGAGTAATGTGTTGGGAGTTTAGTGGCAGCGAAGGGACAACACTTTAAGTTATATCACTTTTAGCTGGCGCGCACGCCAAGAGACGGCGAGGGCGCTGTCGTCGCGCCTCGTCGTCCTGCGGTGAGAAAGCCTTAATGTACACAATGAGAAATTATCTAGGTACTCTCGCGCGTTGGCGCTAAGTGGCGAAATGGGATTCAACGCACCCCTATTTAGATTTATGCAGACTCGCCACAAATGAAAATGTATTGCCTTCGGGGGACGGCAATGTCGTCGACTTGTTTTAAAACATGCACACCACAATGCCTTACAAATCAATGTGCCGCAAATGTAACTATAAATCCACACGTCCCATTAACAAATTCATGCAACTTGCAACTTTTAATTATATACAAAATCCTCCCCCTAATATAATAATAATTTTTAATAGAAAGGGTTACTTTTATTACTAATTACTATTATGATTATTATTAGTATCCAGCACGTGGCGTATATTCGAATGGTTGCAATTTAGTAAATACATTGTGAATGTGGGTTGACCCCGGAATTAATTCGATCCCGGTTTGGCTCCTGTTTAGCCGAATGTAAGATTAGTACAAGTAGCATCGAACAATAGGCGGCAAGTGCGCGCTGTGCGCCCGGCGGCAAGTAAATGAAACGGAACCAACCGGTGGCGGTTCGTTAAGCGAATTGAACATCAAATCAGCGTCGTCAATGCAGGGCAGGACCTTTCACGATCCTTTCGAAAGGGTTACGACCACCATACGTGCCACTCTTAATTGACATTCCAGATGACGAAATTACGACCCCTTTGTATTTGCTGTATGTCCGTGATTGCTGTTGTGTACTCAATTTTAATTGATACTTAAATTAATCACCAACTATCTAAATCATTTTTTAATCCACACCAAATCCCCAAGGGAATCGAAAATATGTCAAATTAAAAATTGCATACTTGGTAAAAAATAAACGTCAAAAATGAAAAATTTATGCGGAGAATGAAAGGATATGAATAAAAATCGAAAATAAAAAGAAAATTAAGCAGTCGGTGCGCAATAAAAAATTGCAGGGTGCGAGTTGATTAGTGCGGTTATTAATCATCGCTCAGCAATCCTTGTTATTAATTCGGAAGGACTGGATGGGTGGACATAAAAATAACGCAAAGGAGTAGGGCAAAAACTCGTCAAAGGGGGAGGCAAGGAAGAAAAAGGTTGAATTAATACTTGAAGCTAATTTTTACGTTCATTAATTAGGCGCTGCTTCATAAAATATTACAGCAAAAAAAATGATGACGCAACGAAGGCAGAAAATATATTCATTAGAATCGCTGCTTTTTGAATGCGCTATTTTCACTCAAATTTAATTTATCATTATGTGGAATTTATTTGATGAATTATTCTATTTCAAAGTTACAATTAAGTCTTTGAATTATTTTGTTTTCGTTGCACCGATTAGTTTTAACAAATTTAGAAGAAATTGCAGTTTGCCATTTAATTAATGCTTCATTTGTTATATTACGACGAGGATTGTTTGGATGTAATGTAATTTATGTTTAATTGTAATAAAATATGTATGTACGTTGATAATATTTAAAATTATTAGTGATATAATGAATTTACTAAAGCTCGAAATATTTTATTTATCAATTTGCTTTTAATGCTCATCTTTTTTATGTAGATACTTCGATTCAATTAACTAACGAGCTCCACTTTATTATTATTTTGGATATTTTGTTTTTAATTCGGATGGAAAAATAACAAATCGTATTTTCAATTAGTAAATTTCACTGAAAAACTAATTTGGTATTTACACTATTTCTTGGTATAAAAGTTTCACTTACCGTAATGCTCTGCAGCTCTGAAATTATACGAACATGATGAAAGGATAATGGAATAATCATTTTTACGAAAAACAATTTATTTTAACAATTATATTAATTTATACAGCTTTCGGGTGTACATACATACTCATTAATATTCTTTTTACTTGGGTAAGTTTCATTATTTTTGCCTTTTTTTTGGGTGTAGGTTTTTGTTTCATTCTGGGTAACAAATATGTAAGTATTTTGTATGTAGTATTTTACGTTTATAATGCAATACTTTTATGTAATATGAATTTATATTCTTCTCATACATATCAATTTTCAATTACATGCTGAAACTCGGTTTTCAATATTCGTTTTGTTCATAATCAATCATAAAATGCATCACAAAACTAATAAATCATTTGATATAATGAGCGTTTGAATTACAAAGAGAAATGTTATTGTAATTATTTCAGAAATAAGTTAATGTTGAAAATATTTCATAAACGTAATAAATGTTCTTACTGAATTTTTGCAATTTTATCATCATCAACTTTTTTCACAGTTTTCCATTTCAATTTTTCTTTTGGCAATATTTATATTGAAGTTACACATTAATATCCTTGTTTTATATACAAATTCATTAATGCCTTTTTTTTTATACAAGAGAAAGCACTTCCGCTCTAATTGCTCTAAAATCTAAAATAATTCTAGAAAATTCCTTCCTTTGAGTACGTACTTAATGCTTAGCGTTCGTCTTCCGCGAATGGTGAAGACACATTTTCAAAGAACTTAATATCAACGGCGTAGAAATTAACACATAAACTTGGAAACGTGAAATTCGCCCTTTTTCTTCTTTTCTTTTTCTTTTTGTTATACTTATATAATTATTGAACGCGCTTTTTATCACAATTTACCCTTTTGTTTTGCCCCCTTCTTTCTCAATACGTCGGGCAACTCATTACGTCACTTTCTTGTTCATTACATCACCACGTTCAATTTGTTTATTATTTCTATTCGTAATTAGAGTACACGAAAGTCATTTTAAAGAGAGTGTTTGTCAGTTTAAACAACAAGATTAATAAATTAAGATTTGTAATATAAGAGAAACATGGTGGAAAATGAAAAAATATTTAGAATATTTTTTAAATATACCTATTTTTTCGTTTGGCATTGTTAAAATGTTGTTGTTGTTAATTTTGTAGGTTATTTCATAATAATATATATTTTATCACTACAATTACATTCGTTTCATGTTGTTTGCTGTTACATTTCGTTAAATATATTGAATTAATTTGCATGGTAATGATTTATTTCATTTTATTTTATAATTAAACTATGTACACAATTTATTTATATATTTTTTATATATAATGCGCATAAGTCACAAAACACATTTGTTTTTATAAAAGTTTATTATATTTTTCCGCGGATTGTTTATCAGTCTGAAACACTCTGTTGTTCACATTCACACAGATTCCATATTTCCTCTTGATTTGATTCTCTCGTTGATAACAAACTATAAACATTTGTTATTTGTTATTAATTACGCCTCGTAATATATTTATTTATTTATTTATTTATAATAATATATTTTTTGTATTATCAATAACACTCAATAATTATTTTGGTTTTTTTCTTCCTGTTCGGTGGTTATTTAGTTAATTCATTAATTTACTTTTGGTTTTTGCCAGTGATTTATTTAAAAACTATTTACAAAATGCGAATTCGTTGCGAATTCAATTGATTGTATGCCGTTAAGTTTTATTTCTTTATTTACTTGTTTGTTGATGTGATGGTGGTGATTATTATTAATTTCCGATTTATTAGGATAGTTTACGGAGGTTTTGCATCAATTGGAGATTCTCTATTTGTTTATTTCAATTTTGTCCGGTTGCTTGCTTCTCATCATCCGTTTCCGGTTTGATCGCCATTGGCATATAACGCTGGTTAACAGTTGTGCAGCTTATTGTTGTGTTGTTATTCGTGCAGTCGCAATTTGTCTCGTTGTTTGCGCTGTATTGTTACCGCGTAATTGCGAGCGCGAGAAGAATGCACGTCAAGAAGACGATGGCCGGCGGCGGAATGCGTCCTGACATTCCTGTAAAAACAAAGGGAAAATTATTAATATTTCTGCAATTGTACATGTAACGATTTTTACACCATTTTCCATTTTCACTATTCATAAATCAATAGAAATGAATAACTCGAAAGTGATCATTATCAGAGCATAATTTTTATTTATTTTGAACATTAGCAATATTCACGTCATCTTCATTCTTCGTTTTTATCACTCGTCTTATTAATATCTCGTTAAAGACTCATTTTTTTATATAAATAATGTCTCTAGAAAATTTAATAATGTCTCTAGTAATGTCTCTATTTTATTCTAGCAAAAATCCCGATAAAGTAACAGTTGTTTCAATACTACTGGTTTTTCGATTTGTCAAGAGAGTCATTATTATTAGGGAAATAACAGAATTTTATCCTGTATTCTTGTCGTTACTTTATTGTAAGTACTTGCTAATTGATTTCTACGATTTTGTTATGAAACTAACATTTGACATACAATTCATTTGTCTCGTTCCAATAATTATAAATGTTTATTTATTAAAGATGTCATATTTACAAATGGAGAATTGTATGCTCGCCATGCCATTTGTTGACGAAGAATCACGCTCATCATTAAAAGTCGTACAAATGTAATGCATAATGGAAATTTACGAGTGGAAAACATATTCGTGTTCGTACTCATGATCATGATGCTTTGATTTAGTTTTTTTTTGCTGCTGCTGCTGCTGCGTTCAGAGTAATGTCTGCTGCTCCTGATGACAATAATGCGGCATCTAAATGGTATGGGGAAAAGCTGCTTCCTTCTTTGGCTTTCAGGGAAAACACACATAATAAAGATGAAGGATAGAAGATAAAGATACATAACGCAATCGGACACTGCATAATGCTCCCCCTTTTCGAACAGGAGCATTTCTTCGTGCTCTGGAGAGCGGCGTGTTAAGGAGAGCCCCATAAAGCAGAGCAGTTTATAATCATTATCTCCGGGGAATGCTTCTGGATGCTTACACTTTAAGGTTCATACGGATATTTTTCAACGAATACGCTTATCTTTCTTTCAGATTTCTTTTTCGTGCTTCTGTTTTTAGGGATTCAATTTTAATGTTGATTTTTCACAAACAAATTTTCAAAACATTGCTATTTCATTTTTAATATATTTTAAACTATTTATAATTCAGTATCAAGTCCTTATTTTAAGATAACTTGAAATTAGATTTCTCCAAGTCATCGTAACTTAAGAGAAAAGCATTAAATCAAAGAAACTTTTGAATGAAATGTACTTTATGATTATGTAATTGAACGTTTAAACCGAGTTTCATTTAGAGAAATATTTACAATGTACCGAAGTTTCCATTATTTATTTTATTATAATTTTATTGATAGAATAAGCAAATTGAAAGTACCCTTTAAATAGATAAGCACCATTCAATATACTTCAGTGGAAAGCGCTACAGAAAACAAATCTAAAAGAAGGTGGTTGAATGTAAAGAAAGAAGATGTTGAAATGCATTTGCGTAAAGTGCTTTAAATTTGTATTCTAGATTTTCCATTTGCACGCTTCGTTGAAATTAGGTGCGTCATGTTCTTCGTCGATATTATCATCAGCCCGAGTCGCGTCGACTCGTTGTCTCGTCTATTACATCAGCACCAGCAGGAGCATTTTCTATTTGCGCCTTTTTACAGCGCGCGCGCGCCTTCCTTAACGAGCTATTGATATCTTCGTTCGCGGAAATTGAATTAGATAGATAGATAGATGCATGCTTGCGGATAACGTTGCCTCGTTACGCGTCAATATCATGCGATACATTATCATCTAACTAAAAATGCGAATGGATCGCACATAATTTGATTATTAGAACGAAGCGGGGAAAAACTGTGCACTGTAAGTGCACTTAAAACTAACGTGCAACTTTAGTTCCAACGTGTGCGTTGTTCTTTCATTCGACTACTGTACGTACGCATGATGTCATATGAGATAAGAAGGCGAGCCGAGTAAGACGTTGATTTCCCGACGGACGTAAACGTATACTTTAACGTCTCTGCAATAACGAAACGTCCTATTCCTAGCTAAGTATTACATACAGTAAGAACTCATTTAGTTTACTTATTCATTTAACAAGTTATACACAAAATTTAGTCAAAAAAACTTTACTTAGAATTTGCAAATTTGCTCTTCAGGATTACTCAGAATCTATGAATCCAATCAACACCAAATTTTCAATAATTATTCATTATGAAACCAACTAAAGGATAATCACATGATTTTGAATTTACTTGCAGCATATTCACGT
Source organism: Aleochara curtula (assembly GCA_963978815.1). Taxonomy (NCBI): domain Eukaryota; kingdom Metazoa; phylum Arthropoda; class Insecta; order Coleoptera; family Staphylinidae; genus Aleochara; species Aleochara curtula. The sequence goes on along the minus strand of OZ022221.1, from coordinate 6,837,702 downwards.
AAAACATTAAAAACCAAGATCCTTTTACTTTGAAAACACAAATTTTGTGTTTGAACCTTCACCATTTCTTTTCGAACTTGCATTTTGACCAATCGCTTATGCCATAATGAAATAGAATTATATCCTAACAAACGCCTCTTTGAAATTTTGCATTACCATAAACCGTTTTCGAATTATCGTGATTACTGCAAAACGTGTTTAAATCTGCGATGATACAAGTCACAGCGAGATGGCAAGATGGTAATAAAACGCAAATGAAAAATGAAAAAATTATATCCAGTATCACATATAATATTTATGATTATTTTACTTGCGCAGTGAGCAAACAGGCAATGTTTATTGTTATTAAAAATTGGTTGTAAAGGATTTCAATACAATTCAATACCCAATGCGCTTCTTGGGCTTTACTTGCTTCAGCTTTAGCTTTGGCTTCTTCATCTTATTATTATTCCTTATATACTCTTTTCCAATATGTATAAAGTAATAGAAAGATCCGTATCACGTATTGTACCATTCAATTTTCCTTTGTTCGAATTTAATTTCTCTCCAGAGAGCTCCAAGTCAAGATGGACTTTTGACGGGGATATTCTTGATCTACTCCTACGGTTTTACAATAATATGGAATGATATTGTTACTGGCAATCAATATCATTAATAAACATCAATAACTGTCATTCACATTTCTACTTGAATTAAATTATATTGGCTAATTCTTGATTGTTTATTTTTTTAGTGATTATAATATGTATAAATTTCGTAGTGATTCAAATTAAACGTTGTTATTAAAAATATAATCGGATAACTAATTAAATTTTAAACAGTACGTAGCATAATATTTAGGTATTTGCATTATAAGGATCAAACAATAATATTAACAATGCATTTGTAGATTTAATATTGTAATTTCTAATTGGCAACAGGTGAATACAATACTGTAATAATGAGTATTGTATGTTGAATAAAGTATTACGGTTGTATGATTAATGATGCACTAAATACTCGTTGTACAATGCGCTAATATAATTAGTAATAACGAAACAGCGCATAGTTTAATACAGTACAACAAAGCATTATCATTGCGTTGATTTAACTATTACAGTAGAATCAAATCCTTTTCTCGAAATGAATTATTCACCTAAATTTCCATGAAAACAGCATTTACCTGATATGCTAGAGATTACTAAGTATTTAGAAGTGAAGCAGCGCCCTGATCATTTGTTTGTACTAAGATTTTATATTGATTGATTGGTTGTGTTAATGAAGGATGACTAATTTAATTGATGACTTTTATGCTTGAGTTTAATATGGCATTTTATGGCTTAAATATTGTATTAAATCAAGTGTACATAAAGCGGAAATATACCTAACAAGTAATTTTGATAATGGTCAATGCTTTCATTGTTTTATATGCGACCGTCAGACGTGCTTGCAATGTGGTACTTAACACCAGACAATTAGTTTGTTGATAAACATCAATGTTTACATTGAGTTGCAAGGTAACTTAACTTCATTTGCTACTGCGCACTTTTTTCTGCGCAGGTCCAGAGTGCTGTCAACGCTGCATCATACTGCGCACTCTGCTAGCTACGCGTCCCTTCTATAACATTCCATGGCCGGTGGAAAACATTTAGTCTCGTTTAAGAGTATTATCGGGGTTAAAATCATTTGTACAGTGCTCATTGTAATCAGTAATTAGTGCTTCGAGTGTACCACTATTGGATTACGTCGTACAGCATCTATTGGAAGTATCAACCGATATCACCTAACCAGCCTCGTGGCGTCCATATGTAAGTACATACTACAATAGCTCATTACATATTTATTATAAAAACTGCGGATAATACATTAGTGTAATCGTCAATTACGTCGTGAAACGATATTGCAGCGGTACTCAGAGTGATTCCTAGCGATTGTTAAGTCATGATTGCACTATATGTATGTGTGTGTAGTTAGAGGTTAGCGTGGCTTGGCTGCCGCGCTAACCTCTGCTGCAGGTCTATCAGGTGCATTTGTTAACATTGTTTTTGTCACAGGTGATTTGGTACACTGAAAATCAGATCCTATGAGTGAAATGCATAGCAGATTCAACGCTGGAGATGAAGTACCAGTCGTTAGTGAATGAATAAAACAATGACCAATAATCACAAGAAAACAGTAAGTCCATAGATCTCCGCTTATAAATCAATACATATCATACGTTAGTACTATGTTAATTGATTTCATGTTGTGTTTTAGAAGATGAAGTACCAATCGTTAGTGAATGAATAACACAGTGATCAATAATCACAAGAAAACAGTAAGTCATTAGATCTCTGTCTACAAATCACTACTAGTACTATGATAATTGATTTCATGTTGTGTTTTAGACATGGAAGAGCCCACAGGATGATATAAACCATGATACAGGATGTGTAAAGACTACAAGGATACATCATCATATAAACTGTAAGTACCTCAAGAATCTTAACCCATTTTAGTGTCTACACTTGCGTCCAATATGAATCCAACCGTATGGATAAATCGTACTACTGACCGAAAGAATAGCAAGATCTCATTGCTATACGACAAGTAACTCTTAATATAAATAATGCGATATGGTTATAAACGAAATCCAAAGTCTGGTAGGGTTGAGTAAGCGGTAAACAGTCTCTAAAGAGAGCAAAGCGAAATGCAGTAAAGCGTGGTTGTTTTGGCAAGTTTCATAAGTTGTAAGAATCTTCCCAAGCGCAACAATGTCAGACACGTTACTTCAGTCCCCCGCATGGCATTCTTCAGCCAGCTTTCATAACGATATTAAAGCAAAGCCACGTGCCTGAGATATTAAATACCCGCTGCGTTAAGCGCAAAGCAATATACAGTCAGCCGCCTCTGACATTTCTGTAATATGAGAAGCACGTCAACTGGTAAGTCAACTGCACAATGCAATTGCTTCTTCTCGTTCATTTAGTTGTTGGCATGATGGTGTATTAATTGAATTCAAATTCACGAGATAAAAACCAAAATTACCTGCTGAAGCATCATTGCTATTTTGGAGCACAGACGAAGGTCGAGGTTTCGGTCGTTCTTGCTCAATGATAACGTCCTCCTGCATTTTGTATACATTGAACAGGACGGCCGCACAGCGAATGTTCGCTTTACCGCCCAAGTACAATGCATTATCGATGTCGTACTCAAGTCCAATGACTGTGATAACAGGTCGTTTGCGTCCCTCCACCGAGCTATTTGGTGCAGGCAAATGCGTCAGGAAGCTGTTGTTTATCTAGAACAATACAAACAACTTAATCATACAACAAATCACTAATTAGCTGGATGTAGCTTAAGATAATAGCATAATGGACATGAATAATTCCTATTCAGTTGAGATTTTTTGCGTTATTAATAACTGTATGCCAAGAGTGGAAGGTGAGATGAGATGAGATGAGGTTATGGTTAGGATGGCATACAGTATGATAAATGTTGTTGTCAGTTGCAATACATGCACGACAAGAGGGTTTATTCACTCATGCTGAGCTGGAGAAATGTTCACGGCTGCCGCCTCCGCCTCCCTTTCGTAACGCCAATGCAGATAATAATAATACGAAAGCAGAACCGTATTCAACGTCGCATAATTATGTATAATGTCAACATGAAAATGTTGCTCGAATGATTTATTTGTTGGATGTCTTAAAAACAAACGATGTTTTTGCGTACAGTCTTCAGCCGCCTCCACGCCACGCCACTCGTGCGGCTGAGGCGTTTCAAGAGGAGGAAAGTCTATTGAAAAATTTTAAATTTAAAAATAACACAAAGCGTTTACGTTACCGCTTTATAAAGTCGCTTTTGTGCTCTTATCAGATTGCTTGTTGCTGCGTCGCCGTCGTCATCGTCGTCGGTGAATAATGAAACGATGCGAAAAACTTTGGCTGATATATTAAACAATACGGCCTCAGAGGCGACGGTATATATCAAACGTAAATTTTAAGCCATTAACGTTGAAATACTGCCACGTGTGGTATGACGAAGAAAGAAGAAATATTTTGTGCGGAAAAAATTCAATGCAATGCAATGCAATCAATTGCAATGTACCTGAATATATAGTGCAAATGACATAAAAATTTACATGTCAACGAACATGCGGCGCGTTTATGTACAAATAATGAATCGCATAAAAGTTGGTGATACTCTGCATTTCCACGCGGCGGAAAAATAAGCGCTGCCGAAATGAAAATATTTAGCATGTAAAGCCAACAAGTACAATATCAGTTTCGTTACATATATGTATGTGCAGTATGGTAGTTTCACATTGCGCATATGAATTGGCTTTTTTCGATCTTGTTTTCGGTTGCGAATTAATCTCTGAGGCATTAAAACCCATCCAATGCGGCGCGCACAGATTATTATTGCGTCGCCATCGCGTCACCATCATATCGAATTGCAGTGTTCGAATTCGATGGATGTGTTTCATGATAAATATGATTGTTATTTATTTTTATCTTTTGCATACGCGTTGCTGAAATTTTGATCATTGAAATAACGTTCTAATTTAGAATTATATTTCGTTATCAGGATTAGTAATTAAAAATATCTTCAAAAGAAGGAAGTTGAATTTAACTAGTTGAATTTACTAGTTGAATTTAATGAAGTAGAGACTAAAATATGACTAGTTAGATGGGGTACGTTGAGGATAAGTTAATTATTGGTAATAATTAATTAATTCTTTTAGGAGCTTTGGAAAACTCATTAATTACTTCCATGTCAAAGATAGGAAATGCGGCGAATCTATAGATAGTGAATTTTTGGCGTTTTTCAGAGTTATACTTTCCATTTAATAGGTGATTAGTTGGATGGGGCGGTTTAAGCATTAGTTAATGATTAGTAATAAGCAAATAAGTTTTAATGAGACCCATTTAAATGAATTTTCCATAATCATGCGTCCACTAATATAGTGAATTTTTGGCGAAATAATGAATATTGAATATTTGCAAAGATTTGACGGAAATTTATTGAAATTTTGAATTCACAACCCAATTTTTGGAATTCACATGAGGAATAACACTACACACATTTTTCAATTTCGCACGCTTTTGACATTTGTTTGATCGCTGAAGCGTTTCGAATACGGAAATGGATATTGACGTCTTCCGGATTTCGGTGCTCTCTTTTCGCTCTAGTTCTGCTTTTTGATTTACTAAAGCTGATCAGCTGACTCGGTATCAAAAGAAGCAAAGCATCCACGTCTGATTTCAGGCGGGCGCTAAGGTAAATCGCGAAATTATTTTATCCGTGTAGTGCGCGCATGATGATGAGCTAGGAGAGCACGGTGCCGAAGACTTATTGCGCTTCTCGAAGCTTATGAGCAACTGCGGGTATCAAAGGCTTTTCCGTTATCTTTTTTTCTGTTCGACTCGCGCGGCGCACATGCTCATCTTCTTTTTGAATATGCTTTTTCGGGACGCGAGAACGTGCACGCGTTCTTTACGTGACTTCATTATGATTGGCACGTGAGACATGACAATGAATTTATTTTCGCGTTTTCTGTGACGTACGTTTCTGCCGCCGCCTGCCGCTGAGTTTTACCTACGCCCGCCCGCCCCGCTCATTTTTACGAGCCGACGTGCGAATGTGTGTATTATATATTCAATCGTCTAACTTTGACAAAAAATTGCGTTTTTCAATAATGCAAGTCGTAACGTCGCGCAGTGAATATGAATTTTTTATGCGAGTTTTCTTTTTGGCGGTTCGTTTGTATAAATTTTCAATTGGCCGCTTTAAAAATACATTTTAACTTTACTTCATTTGAGTATAAAATATTTCACTTGTCCAATTTAACCATCAATAAAAAATGATGGGTAATTAATTTAACGAATTTTCAATTAAAAAGTTGGGCTTACCTTTTTGCCGTTAATGAACCAAGTTAAATTAATAGCTGGATAAGACGCTGGCGATGAACAATTTCCTCGCAGTGTATCTCCATTATCGTACGAGTTTTCAATAATAACTTCGGGCTTTCGATCGGGCACGTCTGAAAATGGAAAATGAAGTTTTTATTGCAAAACATATATAAAGTTTGCGCTCATTTTACAATAATGAAAAACAAATATGCCATATTCATTCAACATTTCTACGCTCCCACGACTGACAGTACAAACAACATCATCGATTTATATTCACACAAAAAAAACAATGCTTTTTCCCACAAACACTCGCATTTTTTATTGGAAGTGGGTATTTATCGTTTTAATTGTATTGGGCATAATTGAAAAATGGTGTACATGCGCGCGCGCGCGCGCGTTCAATTAAATAGAGTCATAATAACATTCGCAAATCGTTAGGGATTATCATCGTTGTCCTTTCGCTGGCTGATGAACTGCAAAATTAAATTTTAAATATTTTTCATGCGCACGTTTTTCAACGCTGCGTGTTGCGGCTTTATGTTTTGCACCGTTCAATAGCGGCATAGCCGATTGCAATTCGAGTTCGTTTAAATTAACAATTAATAAAAGTGGTACACATCGGCAACGTTGCCGCCACTGTCACGTCCATGCAACCATTATAATTGCGCATTCGGATTTAAATTTAATTGAATTTGTTTTAATTTTTTGTTTGCCACTATTTCTATTTTTTGCAAACAAACAAATATTCGCGTTATTTTACGCTCGACTATTTGAAAGTTGAAATAATTTTACAATAACAATAACGCGTGAATTAATGATGGAGTAATCAGGCCAGAATTTTTAAAAATTGCAGTAACTTTTCATGAAATCGATTTAAAGTATAAATAACACATAGTAGTAATTAAAAACGTAGAAAATTATATGAAAAAGGGGTAATGGGAGTCATCTTAGAGAGATTTCAAAATTTTAACTCCCATTGCACTGATTTGAGGGTGATTCTCATTACCCGCTGACGACGCAATCAAATGCGTAAAGCAAAGTATAGTAAGATACGCGCAAAAAGAATACTTTTTGGGTAATTTATGTGCAAACTCGCAAAAATTAAAATTTGCACCCTATTTTTTTGCTGCTTTTACTTTCATGTTTTGTGATTATGAACGTTGATTAGCATGGCTGTTTGCGTGCTTAATTATTAATGAGCGCGACGTAAAAATGATTAAGTAAGTGCGCGACGAGACAACACTTTTGGGGTTGTATTCGCATAACATTGGCGTGACATTGACAGAATAGCCGGCGTCGTCTTTCATTCACGCTCGAAAACGTTCGCCAACTTTTGGTTAAAGCGTGCGCGATCCTTCGTAAAGTATAAGCGAGCAGGGACGAGGACGAGGAGGAGGAATGAAGCGCGGAAAGATGAAAAGACATACTTAAATTGATTAAAAATCCACGCGGAACGCTCGCAACTTTTATTACGTCTTGTACATTGTCGTGTGGCACATTGTCAGTCGACATGTCAAAAGTTTTTGCGCGATGAAAGTTGGTCGCGGCGAGTTAATGCTCGACGATGCATAATAAGGAGTGATGTGCGGACGGACTGGCTTCCTGTCTATGCTCGGGTTGCATAAATTTGAATATTTTCAACGATGGACAACTTTTACCCTGCCTGCCGCATTTTGTATTAACGCAGGTCAAGTCTAGAGGTGTTTTTATTAAGTTGCTTCAACATTCGTTGCGGCGTTAGTTGGTTGGCTGGTTGCAAATATTTTGCAATTTATTTTAATTTCTAATGTGCGCGCGCGCTCAGATCATGCATAAAAGTAATCCGGATTAATACGCGTAGAACTTGAACAGATTGCGATCATCCGCTGTTTGTCGTACAAATAATTAAACGACGTTTTACGATGATGACGACAACACACTAACAAGTGACGTAAGTGTATGTAGTTGACGGTGCGCGATTTTAAATTATTAACGAAATTAACTTGAACGCAAATTCAGTTCCATCGGCGCTCGCTCTCTGATCCTATTGCGTTGTAGGTACGCGTGCGCCTGTCGCACTTTGACGTGGAGAAATGCTATTAGTTCTATTACCACTATGATAATATAAATAAAATCCCCGAACGGCTGGCGGCAACGAATGAGCGAATTCTTAGTGCGCTCGTAAAAGCCACACGCTGAATATTTGCCGGCGTGCCGCGCGGGCGCTGCCACGGTGTGGGTGGAATTGCGAGTTGAAGATGAGTTGCGCGTCCGTTTTGCTTTAGTACGTACACATACTCGCGCATCAAACGCGAATTCGCGCGAATGCTTTTTGGGTTAAAGGTTTCATACCGCTCTAAAACTAAACTGTAAATGTAGTCGTGTTTTATATCATTCGAAAGCGTGAGCAGCAAGTTTGTCGATGGCGCAGCAAGGGATGTACGGGCGGCGGCGGCGGCGGCGGCGCACACTTGATGGATAGTCGCTTCGCGCTTTATTCTAGTTTAATGTTTAATGAGTAAACATTTTGTTTCGATTCCGTGCTTAATTGAAATGCGCTTTTTCTCGTTGCGCCAAGATTAAACGCGCTGTCGGCTGAGTACATAATGCAACGGAAGAAAATAATATATTAATTGCGTTTAAGGCAATCTTGTACATTTTTAATGTTGCCAGGATGTTTCTAAAGGAAATCAAGTTTCTAAAATACGTGTAGACAATTACACCAAAGAGCAATTGTAAATGCTAGTTTAGTCAGTGCTTTTCTTACTACCTACTACAAAAGTGTGGTTAATATTTCTAATTTAAATTTTATTTTGCTGACATTTTCTTTATGCCCTAAGTAATATTTAATTATCATATCTGATTAACAAGTTAATTGAAACTTAAACTGGTTTTAACTTTTATCAAGTAATTTTATTCACTACATTTACTGGAAAAATCTTGATATTTATCTCTCTGCTTATGAAGTAGGTGACAGTAAAATGACAAAGTAGAAAGTAAAACATACAAAGTTGGTACATGACAAAACATACATCTAAGATATAAACTCGTAAAATATGCATGTTGATACGCACACTCACTCCTCAAAAGAACAAAAGGGCAAAAAATGCGAGCAAAGCAGGAAAATGTTAAAAACTGGTGTGAGCAAAAAGCGAAAAAGTACTTTGCTTGCAAGTGGTGAACATCCGGCGTTTTGCATTAGAATTAAATAAAAACAAAAACGCGCATTCTTTCCGGCTTTTAGTAACATGGAAATAAATAAAACACTCTACACTCACTACCCGGCTTATAAAAACAATGCGAAAGCGTGCGAGGAACAAGTGGAATAACTAGTTGTAAAAGTTGATAATTGAAACACACTGGAAACATTGATATCGATTCACTTTGGTGCATTTCCGCTTCCGGTATCACGTTGTTTCTTTTTCTTTTTTTGGGCAATACGATGCAGGAAAGTTTATGATTATAGATTTAATTACAACTCGTTTTTATGTCTTTGGGGAGGCACGAACACAATAAACGTAAGAAACACAATTAGCCAGCATGTATCCCCCTCGTATTCATTCGTATTTGAACAAATTGTATGCTCGGCAGCATTCGATTAATTTCATTTATTCACTTGTTGTTCCGCGCCGTGTTCCTCAAATCCCAATTCATAATAAATAACCTAATATAGGAAAAGGGATGCGCGTTCCGGGCGTGGGCGTTCTAATGAAGGAAAAGGAGAAAAAACATGAACTAACTAATTGACTCTCGTTCTTCTTCCTTTTCCCCTTCGTCCGCCGCTTCCTTTTGCGTGTTTTAGCGCATTCTCGTTATCTATCCATGAGATGAGCTTAATGGAATGAGCACATGTTCTATGTGCTTTCCGTTCGTCAAACTTGCGCCGCCGCCGCTGTGATTTATTATTTATTTATAACTTGTTGAACTCGGAGAGATTTCGCTGTTGACGTCTCTTCTAAACGAAGCCATAATTTATTAACGCGTCAACCAGAATCTGAAATGAATATTGAATTGACGTTTTTTAATTGAATCAACTAAAGCCGTTGCAATTCTTTCGTATTGAGCTTTTATCAATTACGCATTGTGCATATTTTATGATAGCAGACAGAGTGAGGGAGAGTTTTCTTAATTTTCGGACGACGTAAGTTTGCAAAGTACGTCGTCATGCAGCTGGTTAATAATTATTAATGAAGCACCGAGTATTTTCCAGCCGCGCCGCCTCCAATCAAGTTATTAAAACTTTTTGATACCTGTGCTTAAGGCGGCCGCCGGCGCGCAAGTTTGTGTACATTTTGGCTCATTAAATTATAACGCCCTCTTTGTGTACTTTTTCACTAAGTGCCTATCTTTAACGCGTTATCTTTATCTTGCCATAATGCTTGTTTGCCTTTGTTGTTATCATTATTCCAAGGTATACTGGGTATGCAAAATGATCAAAAATTTTCATTGAGGACGGCTCAGCTCATTAGAGATTGGAATTGATGTTATTTTCTGGGAATTGAAGAAAAGATGAATGGGGAAGAACGAAGGCGTAAAAGTTGAAATCCTTATAAATGTTCGCGCAGATAAAAATCGCGTCCGTGCGGATAAGAAAAGATTTAGCCGTTAGTCTTCCGACGGCAGAGGCGGCTCGCTCGACTCTTCTGGGCTACGAGTTTTTCGGGATGTTGTGCGATGTTGTATGTGCGTGCGATGGTGGAGGCAATCGCGTTGTTGCCGCCGCGCCACCGAAACGAGTTAATTTCCTTTCGGCGTCGTATTTCATGTCGTGTGCCTGCCACACTATATACGTGCGGAGGGCGGCAATGCGAAAATGTATACAAGAAATTCCAATACACACAGCACACACAGCTGTGGGTGGCATGAGTAAAGTGTGCCAGAAGTTGCTCGATTCGTTTGCGCCCCTTTTTTTTGTCTTTCTTGCTTTATTCTTTTCGATTTCTGTCAATTCTTCTTCTTGTCCTATTTTTTGTTGCGTTGAAAAAAGTGTGTGATAGGGCATAAAAACAGATGTCCTTCTGTTATATTTTTTAAGCAGAAAACTAATAATTTTGATAAATTAATTGATCATCCCCAAGGAGGAAAATGATTAAGATAGGTACTTGGTTGATAGAAATAAAGTAGCTTAAGTTAAGTTGCGTTATGTGTATGTCGGGTGGGGGGGTACCTCCGTTCAGCTTCGACATCGGCAAGAGTTGTAATGGTAAATCCCATTTCTCACTCTTGTATAAGTTTTTTAGGCTTGAAGTTTGCTCGGGTTTAACTATAAAGAGGGTTTGGCGCTACTAGGTAATAATTTATGAATAAACCCTATGATTCGTATATTTATAGTGAACCTCCCTTTCAGAAAAATAACTAGAATTAGTTCGTATTGTTAAATTCGTCTGTTTACTTCTTCTCATTTTTACTTATTTTCTTGCAGACATGGTCAACCACGTATCCAGCGATTGTCAACCCCCTTCAGTTCTAGTGAGATGAAAGGGTATCGGGGTGTTTTCTGCGATCAACTGCACACTGTAAGTACCCCAAAATGGGTTTTTATATGCGTTTTATTTATCTTGTTTTGACATGTAATGACAATGTTTACACACAATTTCGACGTGATGCGCAATGAATTGAACATTAGCCAAATGCATATTTTACGCGTCCGCCTCGCAAATTGTTTATTGATTTATCAACTTTAAGCATGCTTATTGCATCAACGCCGCCAGAACAATATGAAACGTATTTTTTCACAAAGTGCAAAATGCGAATATTTTGAATTGGTTGGATATCAGCAATTTTTTAATTAAATTTTCATTTAGCAAAGCTAAAATAACAAAGAAAGTCATCTATACGCCTGTAAAAAGAGTGATTTATACATATAGGTACAAAAAGTAAGTGAGTACTCGCTCGTCTGGGACTTGCAATAAATTTTCATAATTCATCAGACCTCGAGCGTCTTGTTGCAACGTTTCGTAATACTTTCTCAGATAGCTACTGTTCATCCCCGCCGTCATATTACCACGGGAATACATTCATTCATATCAGGTGCAAACATTTATTTAGGTAAAGATATATTTTTCAAGCAGTAATTTACCAATTCGCTACATATTTCTAATTGAATATGTATTATGAGTCCAATGAAAAAACAACACTCGATTGAGACAACATTCAATACCCGGAATGCTTTCAACATGAATGGGTATGAAAAAAATTCAATTATTTGCAAAATGCTAAAAAAATGTTCGTTTGCCGACTCCACTTTGCACACGGGAACTGACGTATTCGTATAATATTTTCGCATCATTCAAATGTAGTACATTTTAATCACATCGTTTGCGAAATAAAATCGACATCAGCATTTTATAACAAGCGTCGAGAAAGCGAATGCAAACAAGAAATCATCGGCGGCGGCGGCGGCGGTGGCGCGCATTGGCGTGTTTGTTCGTGGAAGGGAAAATATGCATGCGCCTTCTGAAAACTAGCTGATGTGCTGATTTCTGCTCATTCACTTTACCCGCGTGTAATTTCTATAAATGTGTCTCTTTCTCGTCATGTATCTCATGTACCTATGCCGCGAAACAAGCGGAGCACACGTATTCTAACCACATTTTTGCGTGTGCGGTTATGCAACTAGTCGTATGTTGCGCCTGTGGTTTGCGTATTGCAACTAAACGTTGTTTATTTGTGTTTGGTTTACCACAGGATATTGCATAAATTCAATTTGCTAAATGTTAGAATATCTCACATTTCTATTCATTCACAGGATAGTTAATTATCCTTTTTAAACGAATATCTCAAAATAATAGGAATAATAGGAGTAAAAATTCAAAATGTAATTCAAAAGTATTAGAGGGGTTGGAATGCGCAAATTAGGTGTGTATTAGATGTGAAAAGTATTTATAAAATTTAACACATTTTAACATATTTTTCTTGGTTAAAATCCAAGCTAAAAAGTAGGTAAACGTTAAGAGTATGAAATGTTTGAACGAGCTGTCACTTCCACCTTTGCGCATTCGCGATGCTGTGATTTTGTATGGCAAAAGTCATTCTGGCGTGTAATAAGGATAGTTTTGGTTCGCATCCAAGTCCCTGACGCGGACGGGCGCTCGCGTGGCGGCGCGGCGCGCCTCTGAAGTGATAGCCCTTTAGAATTGCACCACTTACAAATTTAGATCGCGCACAGCGCACATTCGCGTTGATCCAACGTTGTACGAGGTGCGCAACCCCAATCTCGAAACGTGTCGTCTCGGTCGCACGTTGCGCGCTTAAGAGGGACGGAGCAAAGTGTGTAATTGAACAAACCGAGGAACACTTGTACGCTTAATCGTGCCGCAACTGCCAAGCGAGCTGCGAGTGTTAGTCTCTAATACCCGCACTTCTCGCGCAAGAGAGCGAAGGCGGCGGTGGCGGTGGCACATCTTTGCGGGACGATACAAAATACAAGTACGCGCGTGTGCCAATCTTGATAAAAGTTGAAATCGCCCCTCGAACTCGGCAGGCGTGCGCGCCAAAAGCGACGTATATGAAACGTCATAAATTTCACGTTCTGTGCGCGTTGCAATTGCACCATCATGCACCATTTGAACGCGTAAATCATTCTCCAGCAAGCGGTGTGTGTTTCATCATTAGAATTGAAATTCTCCAGCGAAACGGCTAACGCATTCGCTGGGAAAAAAAAACGCAATTTATTTCATATAAACAAAAATAACGTACCGCGTTCTCATTTTTTTTTTTCAATTCGCAATTAAGTCTCATATTTCATAACTGATTGTCATTCCTCGCTCGTTTATCACGTGCGTACATTGTACGGTTCGAAAGGGTGGAGGGTTAATTAAAAATATTATGGTTTGTAATTTTTTCCCACGCGAGATTTATGATTATTCGATTTTTTCTTATTTCAATTTCATGCTATTTTTGCACGTGGAATATGTAAATTGCAATATTTTTACGAAATACGTACGGTGCCTACTTGCAATGCTCTCGGGGACGTGGCGGGCGGAGGATAAAGAGAAAACGTTTTCGTACGAAAATAGTTAAGTTATAAACTATACGCTTGGGAGGCGCACGAAATTTCCGCATGGAAAAAGCGCAGCGCGAGAAATTATTCCTCCGAGTATTTTTCGGCTGACGGGCATCATGCATATTTTTTCATATGCGGAATTTACGGCAGGCGGCCGCCAACGGAGGCGGCTGCTAGCGGTGGTCAACGAGCCAGAAGTTATAGGGCGGCCAATTCGGGCGTGCGTTATGGTCAAATGCGTTCAGAACCTACGAAAACATTGTACGGCTCACTTGAAATCAGATTAAAAAGCATCTGCTCTATGGTTTAACCGCCCCCGTAGACCTTGCAATGTGAACCATTGCATACACTGATTTCATGCGCCGCCAAAAATATTTATCTCGTGCTTTAATTCCGCAAACTTTAACCGGAAAAAGTTAATTAAAAACATGTGGAAAGCACCGCAAGTTTTATAAAATTACATTAAGAAATGGGGGATGGCAAAGGACCTTCTCAATGTCCTGAAAGGTGCGGTGCGTTTATTAAAAGTTATAAATCACTATGTAATCGATCACGTCTCCGAGGGGGGCAAAGGTCCAGCCTGTATGCCGTACTTAATGAGATCTGAAGCGAATGTCCAATGTCGTCGAACTTAATAATCTCGGGGACGGCGGCGCGCGGCAATGCACTAAATTGAAGTTGTTAGTACGCCTCCTCGCTTTTCACTTCTCCCTCACGAGTGCGTCGGAATTGAATGCGTAAGGGACATTGATCAAAGCACAAAGATTTTTATTATTCCTTATAAAGTTTCCCTTTTTTTTTCCCTCTTTTCCCTCGCCACTTTTTTGCCAGTCTTATTATTAAATAAGAAATCTCACTGGTGGTGTTGCGTTATATGCGAGAATTTTATTCAAATTTAATTAAATGTCGCTTCGATATTTTAGAAAGGAAAATATGTTAAGCGAATCGAAGATTCTGTCGACGAAAAAATATTGAAATTAGGTGAACATCCTGTGTTTGCATTAAAAGTGGGCAAGAGTCCACGACGGTGGTGGGAAAAAAAGTCCCTTTTTTGCATTCAGCGAGTCCCTTGATTAAATCACATAGATCTTCGTGCGCGGATGGCAAAGGTCCTGTTTCTCCGTGTTCCGGGTATATTCGAGAGCGCGTTTTACGGCCTTGCCGACTTCGTCGTCGGCGGCGGCGGCGGCGGCCAACTCCTTAACGAGTCGCCAGGTGCTACGCATTTGTCACCGCAACTTTTATGCCGCCCCGCCGCCGGGGTTCCTGTTTTATGAAGCAGTGCGCTCGGGCGGCTGCGGTGCAAAATAATTCAAAAATTTTCACACGCCCCGGCGAAAAGGTGACGCGCATTACTGAAAATTCACTTGACGCTAAGTTTTCTCGAGACGCAGCGCAGCCGTGTTTAAATATTCGACGCTAATTGAATTTGCAATTTTCCCTGAATTTGTTAAGAACGCTGGCTGGCGTTGCTCCTCGTGGAAAATTTTATTTAGTTTTCCTTAGTTTTTCTCGCCTTAATGAATGCTAGCCAGTCATATTGCATAAAGAAAAATTATTCAGTGACTTTTTACAAATTTCAATTGTAGTTATTACGACTACCCCTTTATTTGTTATTTTGTAATTTTAAATTCGAGATAAAGACAATGCCCGCTCCACGCGGGTGAGTTGGTGTGCGCTCTTTTAGCACATTGGACATTGCATCTTTTTGTTCACTTTTTTTATTCCGCCCTTTGTCGGAGTTTGTGTCACTTTCATTTAGGAGGAAGACAGGAAAGCTATTGTCGTCTTAAAAATTAATTTATGCTCTCCCTGATAAAACGCAAAACGTGGCAGCGCTGGATGAAAATGTATGTATTATTTAAGGCGATTCACCCGCAGGCGGCGGCGGCAGAGTGTGCTGGCGAAGGAAGGTGGCAACAGTGTCTGAGGTGCGGACGCACGCAGCAGGAGACGCTTGGAAATTAATTTATTCGCCTTGAGATTACGCCTGCCTGGATATAGCGCGTCGAAAGTAAGGGAATTATCGCCCTCCTATACGAAGTAATATTATATAGGGAATTTCAAATTAACTTATTGCCGAAATCCTTCTCTTTTTTTTTCTGGGAGGGAGGAAATCATTATTTTCTTTTTCCGTCTGCATCCGCGCGAAAGTAGGAAAAATTGTACTTACTTATGACGTACATGTAGCCGCTTTGGATGTGCGTGTAGAAGTTTGGTGCATCCGAAGATACTTCGCATTTATATCTTCCGGAGTGTTCCGGTTGAAGATTACGTAGCACAATTGCGTTTTGATTCGATTTAGCCAACTGTAACAGAAATTATGTGACGTTAATTGAAGGCATTTGCATATTATTCGGGGGGGAAATACGTACATCAACATCTAGATTCTGATACGGAAATATTTGAGTGCTTGGCAACTCCTTCGGGATGTATCGGTAAAATTCGTGCGGCCCTTTGTACCACTTTAGGGTATAGAGTGGCTCACCCTCCATGTCGTAACGACATTGCAGCGTGATGGTGTCGCCAATATTCGCCGCCTGCGGCACAACCACCGTCACGTCTTTGAGTGCTGATGTGAAACCTGAAAAGTAAATGAGGCATTCTTAAAATTGAGAAATTTGAACGTAAAATCAAATTGGATAAGTTAGTTGGTTAAATTTCAATTATTTAAAGTTATTCCAGAATTGTATTAGAATGCCGCCTCTTCTTCCGCATCTAATTAAATTAATTTAATTTGAACACTTTGAAGACGCAACGCGCCACCCTACTGAAGAGCGTTTCCGGCAGGAAGGGCAAAAGCCACAATCAAGAGTTGATATTTCGAGATTGTGCAAAGTGCCATGAGCGGCAATTTCTTAAACTACGACACAATACGCATGAGCGAATGGCGCAAGACGGGCCTACGAAGAAAGGGGTGCAGACGTTGGGGCTGAAGCGTTCACGCGCACTCTTCAAGTGTAAACATTCAGCGCTGAAAACTTTCCCTTGTCACTAATGTACTTTCGGCGCTTTCCGCGTTATTGACTCAATTAGTTTTTCAATTATTGCACCAACGCACAATCGTCATTTGTTTAAGCGAAATTTATCCTGCATGTTCATGAAGCGCCACGCCGCGCAGATGGCGTTAATAGCGGCTGGATATTCAAAAACAGGAACGCCTTTAGCGATTTGCTTTGTGAATTATTTAATAGGGAAATTCCACTTTACGCATGAAAAACATACGTACGCACCAATTTTTAGCGAGTTTTGTTCGTCGTTTCATTCATGCGTTTGCCGCCGCCGCCGTCGCCGTCTGCTTTATTGCTCGATCGTGTGTTGGTTTTGCGTGACGCGTGCGCTCGCTGGAATAAAATAACGAAACGTGCGAATTGTGCCTCTTACGCCGCTCGTGCTCTCTGCTTGCGCTCCTGAGCGAACACAGCTCCAGGCAATTACGCGACTTTCGGGGTAATTTTCATCCGGCCGTGTTCGACACTCGCACGTTCCTCGCTTCCTCATTTTCTTCTTCTCCACCCTCACGTACTGGCGTGCTTTTTAGTTAGTCGCATTCATTTTTTCAGCAGCCGTGTCTAAGATTGAAATCTTGAACTTTTTTCTTTTTTTAGCTCATTTTACCTCCCCTTGACGACAAACGACAATGATGACTTCTTTACCTTTTTTTTTCGTGTGCAGAGAAATGTGCTGCTATTTTCCAGATTTCAATTCAAAATATTATTATTTCTACGTAGGCTAATTTAACTTTTAAGCTGCTTGCGGGTGAATTTGACCGCACTCACCCAAATTGAAAATGAATACCTACGTGGTTAGTGATTACATGAAGTTGGTAATTTGAATGTGAGCCGAAAAAAAATTGAAAAGGTTATATGACATTTGCACTCATTTTTTACGAGGACAATACGCGCAAGATGGCCGCCTCATTTGTGTTTTAGCGTTGCGCTTAATTCCACTTGACCTGCGCGCCGCCCTCGCTAGGATTATTAATATTCAACGCATTCCGGCGACCTTTTATGCGCGTTCCTGGCGCGCTGCTTGTATTTTATACGTGGCCCGCTTCGCAGATGCACTGATGACTAATTTTTTATCGTGCACATTCGCATCGTGTCCGGCACTCGCGCGCGCGTTTCGCAATAATACAACAACGCGATATTGGCCCATAATATTTCCCCATTGTAATTGAGTCATAAACTTTTTAGTCGTAGGATATTTTTTCGCCGCTACGGCAAGGGGCAAGCAGCAGGCGAGCGGTGGTCAAGTTGTTATTGGCGCGCACCTTGCCGTAAAACGAATTAGTCGAGACTCTCGGTATAAAATAAAATTTGAATGCGATGGCGATGTGCATGGAACAGAGCAATAATTGTTCTTGGCGATTCTTTTTTTATTATATTTTTCAGTTGGCAAGCCAGTGAAAAGTTTCGCAGCCATGATGACATCATGGCGGAGCGTGTCCTGCATGCGTAATGTGCATGGCGGCGCGGTGATGAAAGATGACAAAAAAAAATGGGCTTGCGAGAAAGTTTAATCGTTTTTTATCATTTCACATGCGCGCCGGAATTAAACTGAAATAATTTTATAGCTAATAGAAATATTCATGTGACGTGGAAAACTAAAAGTTTATAGAGAGAAAAACAATTTCCGCGCAAAGTTGTTTTCAATGCGGCCATTATTACCATGACAATGCGAGTGGTAAATAAGGCACTAGCCGCAAGAATAATGCGCCAATAAAGCATTAAGAGTCGATAAAGTAAAAACATTGCCGCCGACGACAACGACGTCGACGACGATGACGACGACGCATTTGCGATTATTTTCCGAGCACACATGCAATCGGGAGTCTGGAAAGCTGGAAAAGTGCGGTTTTCTCGGGAGCGCGCGCCATGCTCTCGGCCGAAATGAAATTTATGACGAATGCGCGATCCGGCACTCTACACTACGCGTAATATTTTCGGCAATATAAAGCAATATGAAGCGCGCCGGCTATAAGTGGCCGTAAATTCTCGTTATTGCGCGCCGCCACCGCGCACGCACGCCGCGAACGGTCGAAATCCGAAATAGAAATATGAATGCAATTAAAAATTCATATATGCGTCGAATGCGCACGTTGAAACGCCAACGGCATAGCGAAAACGTTTGTGTCGCAAAATATGCGCCATTGCAAGAGCTGTATTCGCGCGACTAACAGCAACATAATGCATAATTCGTGCTGAATAATTGTTGTTCGCTTGCCGCCACCGCCACCGTTGTCGCACACTTTGTTTTTGGCATGCATGTAACGCCAGCGCCACCATTGCGCTTGTGTATTGTGTTGCGCGTCTAATTAATTATAAACATGCATAATAGCCACTTATTACTTTTCATAGTCGTATGCGATCATGATGCGTATATGCATCGATTGCATTACATGCGCTTGAGTTTGATATTTATGCGTTTTAATTATGCAAATTGTGCATTTCAACGCGTACGCCGAATGCCATAAATCAACGTTTACGATCGCCATTGATTTAGATTTATTTCGCAGCGAATACAATATTTTTTGTTTGTTTGAAATTTTCCAATTTTGTGCGCTATCTGCGAAAATTAAAAATCGCTGCGCTGAATTTAATACGCATATAAATCGCATAATGAACGAAAGATATCCAAAGTGATAACATTAATGAGCGCACAATCTCAGTTGGCGAAACTAACTAACAAAGTAATAACAATAAATTGGCGATTAATTCCGACTGCAAGTATGTACTTACTTCGCATCCTCGCCTTTCTTCGCTTCGGCAAGAAGTGTGTAAATTGCAAATGCGCATTCTCCGTATTCGGCAGACATTACGCTGTAATAGTCGAATTTATGATAGTGCAATTGCATTCGAAAATGCGCAAGTAAATCGATAGCGCACGCATTTTAAAATTACGTTTTGCGTCAAACAAATTTGCCATTAGCAAACATTTGAAAATGTTAAATACGTAATGAAAAGAAATGTGGAAAAGTGATAACTAAAACGTATTGCGAGTTTGAATTCCTTTTGTATGCATTCGCATATTGATCTTTGGCTTCTTCTTTGACTCGGTGCACCGAGTGATGCGTGATGCAATAATTAAAAAGGTCTTTCCGCCACTTTTGCCACCGCTGTTTGGCTGCGATTGTATTCTCTTCCCGTGCGGATGAAGATTTTCATCAAGCGTTTCCGAGCGAACAAGAATTTGCGCAATGATGTAAAAATGTGCGAAGTAGGTAAGTGCGGGCGGGAGCGAGAAGGCAATAAAACATGAAGGAAGCTTTTTAATTTCGTTCGTTCGCTTGCAAATCGCGAGATGAATGAAACACGCGGTGAAGAAATTGGCAAAGAAATGAAAGAAATGAAAAAAATAGCTACCGACTTGTGTTTTGATCGAGTTTTAATTAATTGTTTACAAGAAATGTCAAATTAAAAATTAATGATTATTCGTGGCATTAAATTTGTGCAAATAATTAATTTTATTGGCTTTGTTAGCATGCATGAAACGTATGAAGTGAATGATAACATGTGGAGTTATCACTCGTCCTGATGCGAAGCACTCAAAGACTGTGTACGAATGGAAGTCTTTCAAGTGTCTCCACTTAAGCGTTCAAGAGTACTGGCGGTTTCGCGCTCAATTCAGCGAGTCAGTCAAAAACGCCGCCTCCGTCGGCATTCATATAGTCAAATCAGCCAGAGTTACTTTTTGAGTACTTTGTAGCTTGTTTTGTATTCAAAACGTATAATATTATGAATGATTTTTCACGATTTTTAATTTATTTCGAATTCCGAATCTATATTAATACGCGATGATATGCGATGAGTAATTTAATAAATAAATAAATAAAAATAATAAAAAGTTATGGAAAGACACGAAAAAGAGATCTCATCACGTAAAAGTTGACAGCGAGTGACGTAATCTTTAATACGAAGCTGGCGAAGTAAAACTCGTTGCGGTCTGCCCTAAAAATACACGTACATTTTACAAGTTTTATGAAGTAATATTCGAAAACTTATTAATAGTTGTCATGAAACTGCAATAACTCGAAATATCACGCGCGGGGGAAGGAGTGCACGAAAAGAAGATGTCGCTGCCAGTGACTCGCTATTTATATGACAGCCATAGAATTATTTTTATTTCGATTTTCTTGGGAAAACAACTCGTAACGTAGACAAGAACTACGCCTGATTCCCTCCGATTGAGTAACAACATCATATTAAACTTTATCTTGGCTTAGCATTTCTACTTCTGTTTCAAATCATCTATCTAGTCTTTGACTTTTCTCATCTGCCTTTCCATGTAGGTAGCAAACAAGTACAAGTCCATTTGGTTTGTGTTTGGTTAATTTAAAAGTAATATTTTTCTTCCTTCTCGCTGAAAATTAAAATCGAAAGAAAAATATACAGCAAATGTAACACGTTACTTCATTGAGTGTGAATTTATGAGTGCTGTCTTAAATTTAATGCGCATGTACTTTTTAAAGTACTTCCATTATTTCATTTATTTTTGTCGTAAATCATTCTCGAGACAAATTAAAATTGCGGCAATTGAAATTCATTTCTTTGAATTTCCTTCTTTCAAAGACCGTAGGTAAAAAGTATTTTAATTAAATCTAATTTGTTGAATTTCAATTGATTCCTCTTCAACGCTGAGAAAATGACGTAAGTTTTCTTCAAGTAAGGAAATTAATGAAACGAAATGAAATCTCAGAGAAAAATCGTGCGCACAACGCAACACATTGCACAGGAAAAATGCGATAAAAAACAAAAGAGCAATAAAAACATGGCGTGTGATAGAAATAAGTGCAGTAATAGCTCTTCGACAAGATTCATTAGTGGCCCGAAAAAAAAACTTTGCAAAACAGATGAAAACAAAGAAGGACGCGCAGCAAAATGCCTCCTTGCCACAATTTTCCTGGTGGCGCGCGCTGTATGTGTTTGTGGGGGGCGCAAAAACGCAAAACAAACAGGAAACCATATGAAGGAAACTAACGCGCATAAACAACACAAGCGCAAAAACACGAAAACACTCAAGTGCAACTGCTACATTCATTCGTTGCGTTTTAGTGTTTCGCTCATATTCGTAGGAATCGCGCGAGCGCGCGTGAAAGTCATATTCAGGTCTTCATTAAACGCTGCTGCCCGACGTATTTTGCTTTTATTTGGTCAGCGGCGAAGGAAGGCGGCGCGGCATAGCGTAGCGCGCGCTATTGCTGTTTACGGAGGCGGCGGCGATGGCGCATCCGGTGTGCGGCCGGCAACTTCCCGCTTTTCGCGCATCTGTCGCCGTCGTCCTTCTAGCGCTTAACGAGAAGTACCACTCGACCGTGCCCGAGAGGTCTATGACCAAAGAGCAAACGTATTTCCGCTCTCAGTTCATTCGTGTCGTTTGCTTAACTTTACGCGCCTTGCTTTGCTCTCGATCTCTCTATATGTGTTTTGAGAGTACGCTTCGCTGATTTTATTATATATATAGATATAATATATATCTGTGTGTGTGTATGTGTTGAGGATTTGCAATCGCGGAAAGCTGACGCCGATTCGTGAAATGATATGAAACCGGATATAAGGGTTGAAGCAAAAGTTTGAAGAAAATCCCTTTTCTCATATTACACAAATTTTTCAAAAATTAAATGTTGCTTTATACCACATTAAAAGAGTGGCATAGTACTTAACAACATTTTCGTTTCGATTTGTTGGATTTATTTTCGAGCGATGAACTTTAAAATCGAAATTATTCACGCAATAGTCAGGGGAATTTTATGAGTTGCTATAACAAAAGTAGGTTTTTAAGTAATAATAAATCGAAATTGCAAAGAATTGAATTCGACATTAAATACATTTATTACTAAGAGATAAAACACATCGATATTTGATTTATTGTGAACG
Organism: Aleochara curtula; assembly: GCA_963978815.1. NCBI lineage: Eukaryota > Metazoa > Arthropoda > Insecta > Coleoptera > Staphylinidae > Aleochara > Aleochara curtula. The sequence continues at coordinate 6,814,969 of OZ022221.1, read as the reverse complement.
TGTCGCAGTTGTCATAAATTGCCATTTCATGGAGGGCCTGTTATTGAGTTATGCAGGTTTTAAAGTATGCACGCACGCAATACACATATCATTTTATTTCTGTTATACTTATACGTTTTACTCGCCTACACGGCCGATTCAGTTTCATAATCTGCGAGACGCGCTCGCGCAACGCTGAATTCGAACAGAGCGAGGTAAACAAAAATATGTTTTAATAGAGTCGAGACAGGAAAGCGGAAAAAGATACACCGAAGGGGCGCGGGAGAATGCGCGGTATTTTATCATTTTGATCAAGTGGGAATAAAATTTATTCACTTTTTATTTAAATGTGCTGGATTTCACTTTATTGTATTGTTTCGGTTTATTTAGTTATTCATGTCATTTCATTTCATTTCATTTCTTACGTCTTTTTTTTTATATAAACTAAGCGGATATATTTTTTCGCATTGTAGTTTTTATGACATTTTCGGGCGGAAAATGTATTTAATTATTTGTTATTTTGTTGGAATGTTACACGTTTTTTTTTAGTTATACACATTTTTTTTGCGCTTAGTGAGATTTATACATTGAAATTTACATGGATTTGCATTTCATCAATTTTGCGTTCATTGTTTTTGAGTTTTGCGAGTTGTGTTTTTCCGCATTTGTTCTCGGGGAAAAACGCGAGCGATTTATGCGAAGTGGAAATGCTGTACGGCGGGTACGCTCGTTGTGGTGGTACGGCAACTCAACCCTCCTCATCCTTGGCATATACAAGAGACGGGGGGAAAAAAAGCGCGTGCGAGCGCGAGTATAACAAACATCATTCATTTGTTGCTCCGGGGGTTGTATCTTTAATTTTTTTTTTTACTCGCGAGTAGAGAGTAACTTTCTCATAAACTCGCGCAATTTGTGTTTGCGTAAATATGAAGCGCATAAAAACGAATCATCAGTGGATGATGTATGGGATGCCCGGTGGTGTTTTTACAGTTCTTCATCATAAAATACAAAATGCAAGCAATATTTTTCCGAAGGGTTGAAAACAATAACTATAATAATCAATAAGCAACATATACACGGCATACATGCGTACCTACTACTCGTATCAAAATATACGAAGCAGTCCAGGGTGAAAGGAAAAAAAATGGAAAAGGGTATTTGCGGTATCGGGAATAATCATAATAATAACAAAATACTCTTTTTTTTTACGTAAACAACACTTCCGGTCGTGTATGGTTTATATTCTCAGTGCTCGTTTTCCGCACGCGTCATTTCTTTTTCATTCTTCACTCATTTTTTTCGCGTCGTATTTTTACGTGTGTGGTTTGAGAAAAATGGGTCAATTCGTCCTTTTTTCCAAACGTTTTCCATATGTTGTATAAATAAATATATGGGGTATTGAGGAATTTAGTCACTTGCAATATTGAGGACGGCTTATGTTACAGATATTTTCTTTTCTTGTGAAAATGCAGAATTTTCTTTAAAAATCCCTCGGCTGTATTAAAATTAGTAAACAAACAGGTTAATCCTTGATGAGCAAGAGCATTGAATAATTGATGTAAATTGAAGTAGAAAATATTTCTAGGAATATATTCTTAGTAGTTGGTCGTCTATCGAATGAATATTATTATTGATTAGTGCTAGAAGCACACACGCACACACACACACACATATCGTCTCGAAATGGAGCACGTTTAGAGGTTCGCATTCAACAAAATCGAGCACGGTGAATAAAGTGGATGCCAATGCTCCTCCTGAGCGTGGAGAGTTCAAAAATATAATTTCGTGCATTCATGTCAATAGACATCATCCGCAGTAGTCGAGGAGAGGCGCAGAAGAGAGTTGCACGAGAGAGCGTTTAGAGCACTGCGCGGAATATCAATCATTCGCGTCGAGTGCGCTCTGCCGTTCTTTAACTCTGCGCGTGGAACGATTTTTTCCCTCATGTAGGAACCGCACGGTACGGTCTATGCGCGCCCAATAACCACCGCGAAGACATTCGCAATGTACGAAAAAGGCGAAAAACGCGCACAAACTTAAAGGAATTTTCACTCGTGGCAGGCACTGAAACTAGTCTCGATTCCATATTCAGATCAACTTCTGGATTTTTCTTCATTCTCCCAAGAGTACATGCCATATGTAAGAATATTTTCTATACAGGATGTTGACATATATCTCAAATAAATATTCTAGATAAATTTCCATCCTTTCAGTAGGATAATTTTATCCTTTCATCGTGCATATGATTAATGAGAAATTGAAAATAAATTCCCAGTCCAAATATAATTTGGAGGAAATTCGCTTGCGTAAAGTACGCATTTCCTATTTGCAGTTGCTTAAATTCTAATTCTGCATTTAAATCAGTCGAAATCATCACACAACTTAAGTAAACTACGGTCGTCGGTTCATCATCAGCACATGCGGTTGATTGCAGTGCACTAAGCACTCCGTTCATTCAGAAAGCGCCAACTGCAGCAATCGTGTTGCGGTCGTTTGACGAAGTCGAAAGCAAAAAGACTGACATGCATGTCACTCGTGCGATAATGTACTGTAGTTAACTACACATGCGTGTACAAGGAAGCAACGCAAATGCACAAGTGTCGAGTAAAAGTGCACGCGTTAAAGTCATATTTATAGTCGCGGTGCGCATCTGGCAATGCGATTCGTATGATAAATGCAAAGAAAAATAACGCGCGCTGACGAAGCGAAAGCACTGGAGAATGCGTTTCACGTATTTGAGAGGCGGCGAACAGCCACCACCACCACACACACTCTGTGCATTCTTTCACTTCATTCATAACTTGCTTTGGCAATGTGACAAATGTTTTCTTAGTAAGTGAAACAACTTTATGAAGATGCGGGCCAGCTGAAGGGGGGATAATAAGAAATACATGAGTAAAATTCATTCAAACTTTTTACGTTTTTCTTGATAATTCACGTGCTTTGAAAATATTTCCGAGATTAAAACTAATTAAAAATTCTAATTGAAATGCATAAATATTAAAATAATTTTCGGTTACGATTAGCATTCTAATTAAAAGTTTTTATGCATAAATCACGCATTTCTCTGGCATTGAATTAAATTAACATCAAATTACATCACCCTATATAATAATAGGAAATCTTGAATTACCATTGTAATATCTTAACTCGCATGAAATCCACTTAAAACAATGAAGCATTTATTTTTATGATAGTGGACGACTAAATCCTGAATTATTAGCTCTTTATTTAATAGAAAATGCGCTACTATTTAAATTGCCCATGCCCATGGATGGCATTACACGTTCGAGAAGGAATAAGATGAGCACATTAAGTGCTCTGTGCGTGGCGGCACTATATACATACTGTATACTTAGTTATGTAGTGGATGCGGTGAAAATATAGGCTAACATCGAAAACGGCAATTCGCTGCGTCTAAATATAGCGCAACTCATTTGTTTGCGTTGCGTTATCAATGGCAGACTGCTTGGCTCTTTTGGCTGCTCGTGCTGCTGCTGCCTGCTCACTGAATTTGAAACGAGCAACGCAGATTAATTACAAAATCGCTGTGCGCGCCTGCCTGCCTGCCTCCCGTTCTAACCAAATAACCAAAACGTCGACGGGATAGAGTGAGAGTGCACTCGTACCAACAACAACAACAACGACGACGCAGCGAAGTACACGAGCGCACGCAAATCTGACATGACGATTTATCATACAGGGTGTTATACCGTTGCAGATGTACGCAGCGAGCATGCCAAATGCATGCCATTTGTCTTTGTTCGGAATAGTATTTCACGTTATCCACAAACGTCTTAAAATTACTGACGTGTAATTAATATTCCAAGACGTAATAATGTCTCGACAGAAAACTGCGGTTTGCGGATTCCGCGAAGAAATTTAGAGATATTTTTGAGGATTACACGGAAAATTAGTTTATCAAGTTTTGAATACGTGTAATTACACACTGGTTGGGGGAGGACGGCATATTACATTTAGGCAGTATGTGTAGTAGTAATATCACGCAGAGAATTATAACGAGTTTCATAAGACAATAAGCGATTATACACTTCATAACCGAATGCGCGTTGAATGCATGAGTGCGTTGTTCGTCCTTCTTGCGCATGTGTTAAGACTTAAAACAATTTTCGCTCGTGACTGTCTTATTGAATGCGCGCTTTCCGTTTACGTCGCGTCGCATGAGCGAAACTTTCCGGACGGAGGCAACTCTTCGTTTCACATTAAATTCAAATTTAAATTATTACAGTTTGTACTTTGTTAGTTGCACACTTTGCGTGCGCAATATTGTGCGCGTTCCTCGGGCAAATATAAATTTTGTTGATAAATTGCGCACAAAATGCGAATGCCATAAAATTGTAACAAGCTGAAATAATCAACTTCATGCTCGCCGCTCTGTAATGTTTTTTTGATAAACAGTGGCAAGTTTGCGTTGAAGGATTAATAAATGCGCAGCTGGCGCGCATATGCGCACGTGATGATTATAAATATCATATGAACGAGGAATATGTAAAAGAGGCGGCGAAGAGCACGGAGGACGACACAAATTGATAGAGTAAACACGCCAAGACCACTCTCTCGTTATACGCGCGCGCGCGCGCGCGCATCCATTTTTAAAGTCTTTGAGTAAACATTGCGAGGTTATGGCGGTCGCATTTGAGGTTATATCGCGCACTCACGCTCACGTCGTATGCAACTGAAATTGCTTCAACAATCGAATGCGCTGTGCAGCGCTCGCGCGCGCTGTGGCCTGGCATAGCTGTTGCGGTGTGTTTATCGAAACAACAAAGTGCTTCTTGTTGACTAAACAATAACGGGCACTGTTTGCATTATTGAGGAAACTATTTTCTTTCGCGTATGCAGCCAACAACCGACATGTATCCAATCGAACGATAGGCAACCAAACATGTCGATGGTGTTTTTAGTTTTAAAAGCCATACGCGCAGAAGTGTCTTGAGTGCTTTTCGGACTTGGCTGTCATTTCGTTTACGTCTATCGTATTATTTTTGCTTCTTTATCGGCCCTGAAAATACACAGAATGCCAGTGCACTTTATTAAAAATTGTACGTACGTACGTAATAATTGTAAGTGGAAAATTGCAGAGTGGAATTTTTTGTAGGTGTATTTTCTCGAACGTTTCGCTCGCGTAAAAAACAGCAAGACAATCACCATTGAATCGTATCGGCGATGAGTTCCGTTCACTATCTTTGCACTTGGCCATCGTTTCGATCGCTAGCGCGTAGCCAAACGACACATTAAAACTAAAACTAGCGCCAGCGGAACTCGCATGAAATTGAGCCAAACTAGGAGATTGGATTCTATTTGCTTTTTCATCGGGGACTCGTTCGAATATTAACTAAAAGTCAACTAGTAATAATTACATTTTCTTCAACGACAGCCATGAGACACGTTACCTCGAATTTGAAAGAAAAATATATTTTGCGTATCTTTGCAATTTCAATTAGATGACGTAACTTTATGAAGATACAGTCATATTCTGAATTCTCAAGTGGCATCTTTTTAGTGTTGTGTTTACGCTGCACACTCAAATTTATGTTGATTTAAGAGATATTCAAGCTTGAAGTTTAGCGCTCGTAATAGTTCATCCTTAAGCGTGCTTTATTGCAATGCATAAATGATAGATGCGATTCATTTAACAATTAATATAACGCGTCGTTTATTAGTGGCAGGTATTGCAATTTAATTCCGAGAGAGAGAGAGTGGGGTGTTAAACATGCATTGCGTGAAGAAAACAATATGAAGAAAAAGATTGTCGTTGTTTTGAAAAGGCAAGAAACGAATTGCGTGTGAAGTAGACACACTCGACAAGTTTTCGTAGCTCGCGCGCGCCACGTAACCGCGAAAATAGGAAAAATAGCGCAGACATAACGCAGCAGAAAACAATAGCTGCTGCTGCTGCTACTGCGACCGGCGGCGTTCGGTCGTGGCATGGGCGGCGGAGATGAACCGGAGAGAAAAAGACGAACGGAAAACGAAATTGGATCCCCGGCTAAAAACAAAGACGTTGATTAATGGAAGCGGACGGGTTTTGCGTTATAAAGTGCAGCAAGCCAGAAATCCCAGTCAGGCTGGCGCGCGAACACACGAAGGAGAGTGACTCGAAGAAGGATCTCTTGCACATCGCACGCTCGCGCTGATGTCGTGTATTTGCCACCAACGCCAACGCTAACGCCGCCGCCGCCGCCGCCACCGCCGAAGGAGGTGATTGATTATAAAACAATGGCACGAAAGGCTAAAAAGTTGCACACGAACGCGCGTTTCTTCGCCGGATCACCTTTTCAGGCATATGTCGTTTGGGTTTTGGTTCGGCGTGCAAGAACCACCACAAAATCCCAACGCGGACGTTGCCAGATGGCGCTTGCACACGGCGGGGAATGCTTTGTCGAAGAGATCAAGAAAATGAAATATATCCGCGCCGTTCGGATTTGCGCGTAACTCGATTTTAATGGCGCTTTTGTCTGGATGAAGATTAATTAGAGAGTCTCTTGTTTTTTCTCCGCCTTGCCAAATCAATTTTTCTATTTTTCAATGACGCCCTTGTTGGGCTGCTCCTCCTGTTTATATTTTCATTATTTGCAAGCACTTGGGGTGGCGGAGGGCAAGCGAAAAAAGTGACCCAGTTGGTGTAAGTCAAGCTTTACTCAACCTGATCTTAAAGGTAATCAAGCGACCGCATTGAGAGCACCAAGGGCGTTCGTTCATTTTTATTAAGCACGAGCGTACACATTCCGCTCATTCACTTCCGCGTCGTTTTTTCGGGGCGGCTGATGAGCCGAGATTAAATCAGTCAGTTAAGGGGGTAGTTTTTGCGCGTCCCGCCGCGAATCGCATACGGGGGCGGGAGAGGATGAAAATAGGCTTTTACGTGCGTTTAAGCGAAGAGGACGCGCAGAAAAAGCGTATTATGCTACATCAAGTGCATGAGCATGGACAATTTGAGACTTTTACAACGGCAACTCGATTTGGTTTCGTGTCGTACGGAAGGATAGAAAGAGGTAGAAATCTATCTCGTCTTACGTACTGGTCGTCGATTTTCGTTTAAACGCTACACACGCGAAACTAGCGGCTATCAGATCTCTTTCGCTGATTGCTCCTTTCAACTGATTGAGATTTGGCGCTCCTGTCGGCGGGCGCCTAGACGAAAAGCGAGGAGAGCGAGCGCAAAGGGTTATCCGCCTCGTGGTCGTCAAAGTGTGTCCTCGGCCACGGACAGTAAAACCGCTGGAAATAAACGTACATAAAGCGACCTCTTAAAGATCTCCCCTTGTAGATTTGCAGATGGAAACGCATCACGATTATATGGTCCTTATATCGTTCCAGTTACGAGCCTTTCTTTGTGCGCAATGGGAATGCGGGGGAGCAGGGGGGTGTTGAAGAAGGGACTCTCGGTTGGGCGAGGAGCGATTTTTTCTTTCGCCCCGGATTCATTTCGTTTGTACGTCGCGTTTCGTCCGTCAGCAATTCTAAAATGAAATTATCCTTCGAATGATATCGCTTTTTACGTCTTTACGGATTTGCGATGTGTTTAGTTCAACTACGCTTTCGGGGATACGTTGGATCCAATCGAAAAGCATTAAATATTTATCTTTGACTATCATGTGCAGATTAATTAAATTTATTCTTTTTGTTGCAGGATCTTCAGAGAAGGAAGTTTGAGAGATTTTTGGACAACGGTGAGTTTTTACTTTTCTATTTTCCCCTGCATATTTCTGGTTTAATTTCTAACGCCCCGTATAATGAATTCGAGACGAAGATGAGTGAGTTTTCGTCTTGCGCAAAAGTAGAACACATTTTGAGATGACGCAATTCGCGCAGCATCTAGAACGTGAAATTGACGAATATATCCGCGTTGACAGGGCTCGCGTATTCGGAATATGCAAGAGCAGCGAACTGTTTTGTCCGGCCCCGGACTCGAGTTATATGCATGAATAGATCACTTGGACATGCTGGACGCGCTTAGCTGGACCAGATGTGCTGCTCCGGCGGCGGCGGCGGCGGCAGCGGCGGCTGAGTGAAGCGGATACGAATGCGGTGAACGCGCCAAGACGCCCGAGGTCCATGAATACGTTTGAGGGCAGTTGCTTGTGCAACGCAATCGATCTTCGATGCGAAATGGTGCATGAAAATGAATACACGTACGGCGGCACACACATACGCGTGCGGACCGGACACTATATGAGCTTTAATGAATTAGGAACTAGGGGGTGGAAATAATAAAATTGAAACGCAAATTGCGTTCGAGCATTTTTTTAAACACAAAAACGGAAAGCAATTCGTCAAGTAGCTGAAAGTAATAAGAATGAGTTGAATTTAGTCGCCATCTTGTATAAGTCACCCTTTCGAGAACGAGGGAGAAATAGTCACGTATGGATATAAAAAAATTTAAAATTCAATCTCGGCCAATACACTTTTTTCCCGGAAACGCAACCCTTGCACTTGAAAAAAGTCGAAGCGCGCTGCTCGTGTTTCTCTCTCGACTGACTTACGTCCCATTTGCACGGATCATTTTTTATACACGCATGTATCCTTTTTGAATATGTCGAACGAACGACTTTTGACTACATGCACGACGCCGCCGCCGACGACGAGGAGTAGAATCAAACATTTATGGCACGTAGCAAACGCCGGTGCGCGCAATTTTATGGCAATGATTCGAAATGGGTATCGCATATATTGGCGGCGGCAGCGGTAGCGACTGCGAATTTTCTTTCCGCCATCTATTGATGGCCGCCCCCGCTGCCTTTAAGACGCCATAAAAACGCGGAGATTTAGGCGAGTGCGCCCCCTGGCTGGATGTATGTGCTGCGCGCATTAAACCGAGTGCGTCGACGTTCGCTAGTTATCCTCTTCGGGCACGTGTATTTTATGATAGATTAAATGCTCGTGGATGCAACTTCCGGAAACCGGGATATGAATGTGAACTTTATATCACCTTTGCTCGCTCGCGTTCCGCGCTTTGAATAGACACAAAAAGACGGAAAAAGTGAAGAGGTCGCATATTTTTTCCTTCCGATTTCGGTTATTTATGAACTATTTTGATTACCGGAAAACTTTTAGTTTTATTCCAATTTATTGATGGAGAATTTCATTCGCCAGAGTTTGACTGATTTCACATTATTTTAGTTTGAGGAAAAAAATAGAGCGGAAATTAATGAAAATGTTAGAAAGTGTGCAATATAAAAAAATGTTGCTTGTACTTTTCTCCCTTGGGAGTTTTTTTTCTCATTCTCCTATTAAACAAGAAAACTTTAATGGAACAATTCTAGAGTGTGCCGGCGGTGGCGACGGCAAAAATTGAATATAGTTTTCACGCAATTTTATTCAACGGCCGAACGGAGGCGGCAACGGCAAATACTTGAGCGACTAACTCAAGTTTCGCGTGCGCCGCTCCCATATCCGCATGCAATTTGCTGCTGTTTTGTCCGGGAGAATGTTTGCGCACCATTCCGGATTTTATTATATCTAGATTAGAAAAGTTGTTCCAAGTAAGAGAATGTGCACTTGTGCAATTCAGTAAATGGACGGCGGTAAATTTGATTTTATAATTTTATTATTGAAACGTAAATTATTTCAATCATTTGTCATACGTTTGCGCCGCGCCGCGTTTTCATACTTCCTAGTTGAAGTAAAAGTTTAACACTATTGCGAACGTTAGGAGCACATTGTCGAAGTTTACAATTAAGAATGCGAACCGGAAAAAGTTTGTCGAGTGGAATTTACTAGGCAATAATGTTAAACGACCGGCCAAAAATTTCTTGCCGCCCCAGAATTCAACGCGCTCGTGTTCTCCGTGGCGCGCTTTCAATCTCCTATTACATCCTTGAGCCGGATGGAATTTTTCGGGTGAATGTTTCGTTGTTCTAAAAGTCGATATACAAAGCGAAGAACAAAAAAGGCCATGAAATCGCGGCAAGGATAACGCTATCGGAAAGTTAATAATTTATTGCGATTGCCCCATAAACGAAACGCAATTAGAAATTAGAACTTTTCCTTCGGAGGCGGCTGCCGCTGCTGCTGCTGTTGCTGTTGCTGCTTCACATCGTGAGCTTATCGCGCGAGTTTTTCGACGAAAAAATTCCATATTCGCAAAACAGCAAATTTATGTTGCGTGTATTTCATATTTTTCTCGCGTCTTTTCTTTTCGGTGCGCGCGACGAGCAATGTCGAAATATTCTTACACCCGCGCTGGATGTACAAAATATCCGAATATATAAGAATATTGGAAGCATATATTTTGGGAGACTTCCGGTTGTGTGCGAGCGCGGGACTGCGGGCGTCATGACACGCCGGGCAAAACCAATAATGTTTTGTTCCGCCGCCGGAAATATGCGGTCTGAAATAAGAAAATGTAAAAAGGATCGTAGGTTATCCTTATATCCCGCGCGCTCGTCGTTCCCCGAAGGCCAGTTTATTTTGTTATTTCATTCTTATTTTCGTTCCTTCGTCCTACCGGTGGTTCGGCGCCGGAGTGCGCGGAGGGCGCGCGAGGGCTCTTCAAGCTATCCGATGATCTAGTGATGTGTGTGCCACGCTGGCACGTGGACCTTTAGGAACTTCTTTCTCTTCGATTTTCACAAAAGTCCCCGAACAACCTTGGGATGCGGGAACGCGCTCGTTATTTATTTGCACAACCAAAGCGTTTCGGGTGGTCGTCAATGCTTAGTGGACTTTTACTTAGTCAATTGTGAATACAGTATATACAGACCATGCGAAACATACAGGATGTTCAAGATGGAAAACGTAGTAGTAGAAGCAGATGAAGAATATTTAATTAATTTAGTTTATTTTCGTTAAAAGAAAATGCTGGTCATCATTATTTACTTTACATGGTCTCTATATCAAGAGTATGCGCGGAATGTTCAGGATATTCTTATTTTGAAACACAATATTGACGTAATAAAATAGAAAATTGGCAACATTGCTCTCGGGGGCTGGTTGTATTTTTGCATAAGGTGGTAAGGTAGTGTGCTTTATGGAAGCATACGCAGCATGGCGGAAAAGTAGCTGTCGCGCGATTTTGCAAGAAAGTGATGGAGCATTCAAGTGTGAAGGGGGTGCACGCCTGCCTGTCTATGCATAGCAAAAAGCCAGCAGGCGCGACAACGCGCGTCTTTGCACGCCGCAACACGGATCTTCGGGGCAAACCAACATACGGGCTCGCTCGAACGTAAGACGGTGACGGTGGCGGCGGCGGCGGCGGCACCGACGCGTCGCGGATTTGTGCACACCGCCGCTCCCGACGTCAATTTTGCGCGGCACAGGTGCGGAATTGATTTAAGATTTGCGCCTCGCCAGAGACGCCTTCATTCATCCATCCATGCATGGCGGCCCGCAGCGCATACGATACTGTTAACTGAAAACGCATGCCAGAGAAAAACGACTCGCGTCGCACCTACCCCATAATGTGTGTACAGAAATTCGGCGAAAAATATTCTGCAATATTTTCGGTACGCTGTTTTTGGAATCCGGGTCACATTTTAATATTAATTATATTTACGTCCTGTGCGTTTCGAACGCTGCGAAATAAAATGCAGAATGCCGGAAGTCATAAAAATATTCGCAAGATATTCATGCGACGTTGCATTTGAGACAAAAGTGAGCAAAGATGAAAAATGATGCGACCGTTGCGCTGCTGCTGAGGAGGACAAATCGCCCGTGAACGTCCAACGAATCGTAAATATAAATTGAACAAAAATATATTTACTGTTCCAACGGAAGCGGAAGAACGCGTACGCGTCGGTATCGCCATTGACAACGGCTCTTGTTTTTGCCGCCTCACGATCGGCGAATATAAAACAAAAATTCAATTTACTGTGTGACACATTCGCATTCATTCGCCTTTGCCGAACGAATAAAATTCAAGTGATGAACGATGAAGAATTGCACGAAAACTTGTTATTAATGCCGTCGTCCGCCTGCTCAAAACGTCATCGTATCATTTCAATGCCGCCCGTAGTATAAGTATAAATTTCCCTAAAGAGATTCAAGCACCACCCGCCGGAGGCATGTTTCAGTTGGCTATCTTGGAGTGACAGACACAGGCAGTGTTGCCATCATTAAATAACTAACAACTATGTAGATAACCGCCGTAGAGTCCCGAGGTGCGCGTCACTTAAACGAGCAGTCGTAATAACTCTTAATCAACATTCGACAACTGCCACTTTGCACTCTCCCCGAAGAGGACGCTATCTGCGGCCAACGCATACAAAGCGCCACAATGAAAGGGTTGTAATAATACTTGTAGGTAATAATAATTACTGGACTAGACCGGCATGCATAACTCTTGTAATTAGAAAGGGTGTGCTGATTGTGCTTTGCGCCGCACGAATAAGAAGGAGACGGTGGATGGCTGGCGATTGGGGGGGCGGTGGATATCCTTGTTGGGCCGGAAGAGGTTAAGCTCGTTAACTTGTCGATGCGCGAAACAATGGTCAACGCCGTTTGCGTGTTGTGATAACATTTCTGATGTGAGCGCGGGCGCGCGCGCGAGCGCCTTGCTTGCTTTTCGGGATCGCATCTGTGGTGTAGGCCTTTTGTACCCGCAACGGGGGGGCGGCGGTGGCGGCAGCGAGGACATGGAGCGCGTATGTTTAGCCTGTGTGAGTGCTTTATCAGCAACCACCACGGGCCGCATTCAGCGAACCGTTCGAATTGATGGACGCAAACGTCGCGTGCATATCTGCGCGAGCGCACAGGACAACATCGTTTCCATTGTCCTCTCGCACGATTTTCACTCGAGGGGACAATGCAATGCTCGTAAAATACACAGCCGCCCGAGCTAAAATATGAGATTAGGATATAAATGGTTATTTCCCAACCGGTCTCGTTCTTGGCGAAGGAGAACGCAAAACAAAAAACACGAGAGGAAAAATTAAACGCGCGCGCGGTCGCACTTTGAATATTATCCTATCACATTATTAGGCCGGCGCTTTCCACACACACACACACACACACACACACACACACACACGCTTTTTCACGAGCTCATTTTTATTCCCATATGCATTGCGCGCGCCCATTTTCATTTAACATGTCGGTGTATGAATATGAGCGAGCAATTATTTTCGTGTAAAGTTTATTATCATCGCTTGAAATTATGATGATGAATGACGGACGACGACCTCTCAAATATTTATAAATTCACGCGGCGGTTTTTCATTAAATAAATACGATAATTGCATTTCTTTTGCGTGGCCGGTGTTCGCATTAAGTTTCAATTTCCTCGTGCGCGCGATTGAATTGATTCGTCCTTTGTTTTTGCGCGACGTGTTGCCTACACTTCCTATTTGCTCGTAACCGTTGCACAAAAGGGATGCGATAACATTCATACGCATTACTCGCGCCTTTTCCCATATCCTGGCTGGCGAGACGCGCATTGAAAGGGGGGAACAACAAACGGTAAAACAAGGCGAAAGAGAGGTGATTCCCCGGCGCTAGCTCGTGAATGAAACGTCCATAGAGATGTATCTCGCTCACCCAGTGAGCTACTTTAGTCGGCTGCCGGAAAACCGGAAATGAAACATTTATCAATCGTTTGCGTTCGTTGTGTTCGGCGAGGATAGTTTTCCATTTCGGCTCGCGCGCCCCCTTCCTTATCTCGCTCGCTCGCTCTCGATGGGCGCACTTTGAAATTCTGTTTGGTTTCGTTCTAACTCTTTCGATTTAGCAGTATGCGCACTAGTGCACTAAAAGTGCGCGCACTTTATTGGACTAGTTAACTACCTCGGACCAATTTAGATAGAGTGTTTTTCACGGACCTGCGAAAATGTTGCGTTTTGCTTTGAGGCTTGATTTTTTTTTGCGCATCTTTTTTGTTGAATTGAAATTGTGCTATTTGGCAAAATTTCGCTGTTTATGATATCGCGAACGTAGTAGTCGATTTATGGAACGGCCTATTTATTTTTCATTAAAATCGCATCATCAATAAAAAGTGCAAAAAGCGATAAATTTTCCACATATCCAACAGAATTGGAAATGGCGCTAATTGAAAAATATTTCGCATTGCCAAATGTTGCTGTGAACCTCATGGGAAGGTAAAACTATTGATGCGTATAAATAATACTTCCCCGAAGATATTATTAATCTCGAACTGTGCACAATGTGATGTGTATTGGTAGGGAATGTGTGCGGTAATCACACTTACTGCGGTTGCCGCCCTTTGCGAGCCGCGAAACGCGGTGTGATCTTGTGCAGGCGTCACTCGACTGTTGATTAACTTAATTGCACTAAATACTAATTAGCATATCCCAGCAAATATGGTTATCTTGATAAGCGTCGCGGGTGGCGCTGCCATCGCGTACATACGCACACACATGCACTACTCCCCATGTTAGTTAGTTGTGTTTTATACACACATTGCTTCAGCATCGGCGAACAGCGAGAGATCGCGCCGAAGCATAATTCGATAAGTTACGTCGTAACAGCCGTGAGTTCCACTGCCACCGTCGCCGCCCCCCAAGGGAAGCCAATGCATGAGCATAAATTTGAATGCATCGTCTTTCCCACCACCCTGCACATGCGCGCATATACAATGCATGATGCAACACACGCAATTCGGAAAACACTGGCGACAGGTAGCGCGCTGTATTCATACACTCTGCAACCCCCCCACACACACATAACACTTTTATTAATGCATATCAGCCAGCCACTGTATATGCAAAGCATACAAAGAGACACGCGAGTGCACGAATCCGAAAACCGAATCGGGATTTATTTCAGAAAATTAGATTACTTTAAATAATGCCTCGTTTCACTGCTCGGTTACGCCGGTTCCGCTTTTATATTATTTTATGCGTGTATTTGATTCTCTTCTCTCTCTTTCTCCACGGTTCTGTTTTTCATTTATTTCCCGGTCTGCCGGTTTGCCGACTGGCGGCCGCTTCGTGTCACCGCCTGTTTTTCCATGCGTATGCATCGTGCTCAAATTAAATTATACATTAAATCACATAATATTACGGCGCGTCGCACTAATTAATTATGTTGTTATAAAACATTATGAAGTTTCATTAAATGCAAATTTATAAAATCGGCGTAATAGCAACACTGCGAGTACCTATCGTTTGCAGCGTCAAATATCGCATAATAAATTCACTTCAGTGCATTGAGAGAGGAATTCGAGTGACTCGTATATTATTCATTACGCTCGCTAATGATATTTTATTGAAATGAAATGCATACGTGTTGTATGTAGGTACGAGAGTATAAGAAATGGTCGTAAATTATAGCAAATTGCAATATGTTTATAATTTAACGATACGCTTATTATTTATGAATGGTAATTTTATTATTTATACGTATTTTATGGGCGAAAAGCGGACATAAATTTATTCAATTATGGTATCGTTTATTTTTTAAGCTGGTATTTGATTTCATTTAATATTTTGCGTTGAAATCAATTTCGTCAAACTTGTTAAATTAGGTTCTGTTTACCTCTTAACAATTTTTAACTATTAGATATGATTTTTGGGGAGAGAACGTTGAAGATAATATCAACTAAAATGTTTATACAAAGATTATTCTCATCCTCTTGGTACGAGTCGTGTACTGTCGCCTCGAACAGGATTTGAACATGATTCAACGGAAACATACAAAACTCGCGAGGATCGCTCAAGTTGACTTTATGTTTATTGAAAAATATACTGCGGCGTCAACGAACATTCGACAACCTCGGTATCCCTGCACGCGAAGCGAAAAAGCGTGGGAATAAAACATAAAGGATGGCGAATCTTGAATCCTGAACGTAGTGTGCGAGCAGCAAGCAACGTAAGTAGTGCGCTTCTTGCGTTTTGCGCAAAATTACACATCGTCCTGGCCGGGAATTACTACGGATTGCGCACATTACCAAAAAGTTGCCGGCGACGTTTCTTCATTTCCTCTCGCGATGCAACTTCCTTCACGGCGACTATTACTCAGTGCATTAGCCTTATTTCGGTCCTTCGTCCTTTTCTCGCGCGCGCACGCCGAAACTAATTCATAATTAGGTTTACTCCTCCCGTGCTCTTTATTGTGTTTTTTTTTCTTCTTCTTGCAAGTAAAGTAAGTTAGTAAGTATATCAAGAAACAAGAGTAGCGCGCATATTTTTTCGTGTTGCAGTATTTGCGTTGCTAAGCTTCCTTCCGACTTTCTGTTCGCTGCGCATCCGGCTGAATTCGCGCACGAAAAATGTGCGCTACGTGTTGTTGCTCACTTTTGCCGAATGAATATTCATTTTATGCGAACATGAATTTTCCATTTCCCTCGAGCGATACGGCTGTTAATGCTTACCGAACGCGAAAGGATGCTCGCGCGCGTATTCGAACAACACGGAACAACATTCGCGCGCCATCTGCAACGCCGCTATCGCCGCCGGCGTTTGTCGAACAGAAACACCATCCAGCTCGCGTTTGTTTTGGCAAAAATAAAAGTTTCGCTATACGCACACTTTGCGCTAGAGTGAGTACGCAAATAATCATGCGTAACATTGAATATATCTATATAGAGAGAGAGAGAAGAAGGAAGAGGTTGGTTGTGTTTGCGCTCGAATGACAATTGCCATACTTAAGAGCGTCTGGCAGGAAGTATTATTACACAATGCAATTAGCGCGCTTCGAAATTGAAATGGAACGAGTTTAGAGTATGCATTCGACTGTGCAATTAGTGCGCTTAATAAATAAGCACCTGAATTACTCTTTTTACGCTCACACCCTGTACGTAATCGAAGTGTAGGTACTGAACTCTTATCCACCAACCCCTGCCCGGTTTTCAAGCGCTAAGCGCATGAATGAAACGCTAATTAGTCGAGGAAGAAGCAAAGGAAAAAAAAACAAACAACAACAACAACAACGTTTTCGGTGTGCTAATTGAAATTTTATTCGAAACGCGAAATCGATGCCGAAACGCAAAGACATTTTAATGGATTAAGTTTTTCTTTAGTTGTATTCAGCGCATTTCAATCGGAATTTCCATCGTGCTAACGCTCAAAGCGGCCGCGTCGATAGCAAATCTTATTCACCCTCTCATCCCTCTGCGCGCTCGTCGCGTCGCCGCGTGCGATCCACTGGAAATGGCTAAGTTTGTGACGTAATTGAAAACTAATTTTTAAATTCAATTTTCTTGAATCAACAACGCCGATAACGAGATTGCTCGCGCCACGACTACCAACCACCCTTCTTGCCGAATCGGGAAAAGAACGTGTTTTCGGATCTTCTCTTTCGACTTTATTCGTTTCGGGGCTGAGAGTTTTAAACAGAAAGGGACAGAGACGCAAATTCGACGCGAGTCGCTCGCGCGCGCGCGCGTGCATAAATAGTTTTGATGAGAAAACTTTTACGAAGTGTTTGCACCACCTCTCGCAGTGCTTTGATGGAAGGCACAAACTTGAGGTGGCGCTGGCGAACACGCATCAATCCT
Source organism: Aleochara curtula (assembly GCA_963978815.1). Classification (NCBI taxonomy): domain Eukaryota; kingdom Metazoa; phylum Arthropoda; class Insecta; order Coleoptera; family Staphylinidae; genus Aleochara; species Aleochara curtula. The sequence goes on along the minus strand of OZ022221.1, from coordinate 6,797,577 downwards.
CAGCAATGACATATCGTCCGGGCACTCCCGAAGACGTCGTCTGATTTGATGTGCAAACATGCCAGAAATGTTTAATTGATGTTTAATCGAATTATTTCAACTTTTTTTGCTCGCTGTCGTGCATTCAATAATGTGCGAGCGGGGGTTTTCGGTATAGCGTACAGAAGAGGACATTGGTTTGATGACACTGCATGTAGCGAAATGCACAGCATTCCTGGTTCGTTTGCAGGGACTCCGTGAACGGTACGGTTGAGTTCAGTCAGCGGGAATCCGCCGAGAGCGAAAAATATGCCAACCCATTAAAAGCAGGCAGAGCCCGTCCCGGGGTTGACCGCTGAAGTTGGGCGCGCTGCGTTCGGCGGCGAATCGCTTACATCGCGTGTGCGCACATTCCCGTCGAAATTCCCGAGCGCTGTAAAAGCGTCATAGTGGAATAGCATCCCTTGCTCTTTGCGCTCGTGCGGAATCCTGGCGCGCGGGGCGGGTATGCATAGTAGTGGTACGCGCGCGCGCTCGCATTGAGATTGAAATGAAACTGCGACCTGCTATTAAGACCTGTAACGCCGCCGACCCGCGCGCGCGCACCAAGAGAAAGAAAATGCGTTATTGTAGCGGAAAAATGCGCTTCGGTGACGAGTGGCAATTTGCCTCCTTTCACTGCCCCAACCGGCGGATGCATACGCGCAGCGTTTTAATTTCACCTGTAAATTGATTTTTACGCTCTAGAAATTCTCGAAGCCAAGTCATTTTTATTTTCATCGTCAGATTATTAAATTTCTCAGGAATTTTATCATTTTGTACAAATTAAATGAATTTGTACATGTAAAGTTGAAGCAAAAGCGACGCGCACTAATTTGATTTGTACCTGCGTCTTCGTAATAAGCATGTATAAAAAATAAGGGAACAAAACGTATTCATCAACATTGAATGCATTCAAGCCGGCGGGGGGATGCTTGTTGCGCGTGGATTCGTGTTGCAAACTATGGAGATAAAAACGCGCAAAAAAACTCGAGTTGCTATTCGTAATAAACCATCATAATTAAGGTTTTAATTATGACTGGAAGCGAACCTCCCGAGGCGCGTCTAGTGTGTTCGCATGCGTTCGTTAGGTGCTGACATTACAGATGCATGCGCACTCGAGAGACTGAGACTGAAAACTCGGCAGGCGGCGGCGGAGGCGATGACGACGGCAAGACGCGAGTTATGGGCTATAGTACGTGTGCATAACGCACTTTGAATTAAACTCATTTCTACGTTTATCTCTCTGTCTGTTGCACATTATCGTTGATGGCGGACGGGTCCGTGCGGATATCGCGAGAGTTGCGTTTTCAGCTGCAGCATGCTGAAGATGAGCAAACATTATAATATTCCGCGCTGACTAAGTGACTTCTTTTGATATTGAACAAGCGGCCTGAAATAGTCATGTTCAGTACGTGGTAGTTGGGGTTGCACATTGAGAGTTGCATTCGTGCTCAACTCTATACTTTGTGAGAAGGAATTAATTAAAGCCCGTTATACTTTGTTGTTTTGCAGACGAAATTCATTATTAGATTTTATTTTGGAAGCTGTATTTGCGCTCTAGAATATTAATTATTATACTTTATGGCGGCGGGTATTCCCCGGAATTCAGGAGAAGTACATTTTGATTGGTATAAATATAACTTGCATAGGTGAATGCGCAACAGCACTTGAAAAAAGGAAGACAATTCGGAAAGATATAGATAGGAAAGAAAAAACAATAATTGCTTCTCGTCTGCCGCCTCCGCACACAGCGGCATTCTTGACTTTGGCGGGCTGTTCACGAAGAGTCAGTCATTCGATCATGTTATACGCGCCATCGATCTATCCATGTTTCATTGCACTAAGCGAAACGCGCGCCTCTTGTTGTCCGCCTCGTCCTACTCGTCCTACTCGTCCTCCTTGTCGTTTTTCTCCTTCAGCTGCACTTTGCGCATGTATCTCTTGTCGAAGAAGAATTCGTACGAGTGCGCTACGCGAGCACTTGGCGCGCAGAGGAAACTTTTATAAATGATACCCGTCTCTCCAATAATCTGCTATCTGTCCCGTCCGATCGGAGTATCGGATACGCGTCCGTTCCGAGAACAAATCGCGTGAGCATTTCGGGTGTTTGCTACTCTTGTTCTTCTTCTTACTGCTGCTGTTGTTGTTGTTATTGTCATTGTGCGGCATGTTTTTTACCAAATTTTCCTTTTGCTTCTTTCTTCTTTACTTGCTTTTGGTGTTCTTTATGGCTGCTAATATCCGTCGTGAGTGTTATTAATGAGTGACATGTCCGTCGAAGATTTTTTTCCCGGTGGCGGCTCATATCTTTTCGCAACTTAAGTAATTTTTCCCAGGATGTATTCGATCTGTTTTGATATTAGGTAGGATATTTTTTCATCAGCTACTTAAGCTCGTTATTTTTTTTCTCTCTTTCTTTTTCATTTGACTGATTTATTAAATTCAAGCAGCATTATGATATAATACAGCCTTAATTCGAATTACAAACAGTCGCATGTAATATTTCTGTTTAATAGTTTTATTCGCGTAGGTGGTACGTTAATGCTTCTTAATTGCGCCTCTGGATAAAGTGACACGCAATAACCGCACGCATTTCCTCGTACGAAATAAGCAAGCATGCAATTTGCCTTGAAATGCATAAATTTTTACGGCGCGGCGGCGGAAGAGAAATGCCATTAGTCACCCGCATAAAATAGCGAAGCAAATTCGTGGCGGTCGTGGTGCACTCACGTAGCGAAATCTAAAATGATAAATTGGCTAAGGGCGTGTTGAATTTATACGAATTGAAACACCGACGACAAACGCAAGCAGCAATAAAATTTTAATTACGGACTTGTGTCACTCGGACACATTCATCAGTGCGGCGGCGAACGGCGAACGGCGAGCACACACGCGACGCGAGGGTGTTGGCCATTAAGTTGAACTGGCGGCCGAAATGACCATTCGGCAGAGCGCGCGCAGGCCCGGCGAACAACTAAAAACAATATTTATTAGGCGGCTGCTGCCTCTGTGCTGATGGCTTTAACAAGTTCATCCGTCTCGTAGAGTGCGCACAGATGCAGCCGGTCCACACGCGCGAGCTGCAAATGAATGGAGCGAGTCAAAGAAGAGATGTGCGAGCGTGTGTGTGTGTGTGTGGCACTAAGCATCACGCTGTTCAACATTGAACGCAGTGTTGTGCGTGGCGTTAAAACAACATGCAATGCACATTGCGCCCCATTGACGTAAATTAGCCGCAGTTAGCGAGACGCGCGCGCGCACACGCACACGCCTGATTCTGTCGTTGTACACTTTGTGTACATTCATTTTCTCAATTTCTCTTGTACTCGCTAGACAAGTGTTCAGCTGACTGACACATGCATGTTGTACACATGCCATAATATCTTTTGTCCTCCTATACATTTGGTTGTAATTAATTTACGCTTCGTTGATATGTTTTTACGTAATTACTTTATCATACAGTAGATTTCATTTGAATCAACTTTGATTCGAACTACTCTCGTTAGGTATATCTGAAAGTATGAATTTTCTGAAATTACTAATTAATTCACTTTACTCAAGTTTTTTTTTATTACTGCGTGATACAACGTCATATCAGGTCTTATTTAAATAACATGGCATCCATTAAGTAATTAAACTCCATAATCAAAACCAGTAATTAAATCCTTTGCATGTTTTCCTATGAAAGGAACTCACTTGTCACGAAAATGTTTCGTGGCGCGGTTGGAAATGCCAACGACTTGTTTTCAGTCAAGTCCATGCCACGAATAAATAAGAATATGCTCACAAAATATGTGCTGCTATTAGGAAATTATATTTCCGTAAATATCCGCCTTTTACGAGCGCACATCATCCCTCCTGGAAAAGACATATACATATCAAGCGCACCCCCCAGCGCGCCATACAAAAAATACGAAAGGCGGCAAAGATGCGATTCACGCACGCACAACGAACATTAACTTGCCGATTTGCCGCAAACTGAAACTTTTTCGCCGCCCCCTCGAAGATTATCTGCATGATAAACAAACACATATAATGCGGCTCGTGTTTGTTGTCCGTGTTGATGCATTTATTTGATCAATAATTCAGCATTCTATTATTGTTCTATTACGGCAAAGAGACGAAGAAGAAGAGGGAGCAAAACGACGTGAAGAAATGGATAAGGAAATGAAATAATTTAGTTGAGTACTTCTTTATCTATTATTATACTGGATGTTGTCAATCAGTAATATGATAATGCGTACTAGCAAATTATAAGGCGTATCATTATTTTGCAATAATAATTAGACACACGTGCGTGAATAAAATATAATATTATTCTTGCGAAATGCAAATAATGAATAGACAAGCGGTTAATGCATTCCAAGTGATTATTGGTATAGTAATTTAAAGGCAGCTCGAAGTTTATACATATTATTAGGAAGCGACATCGCGCACGACATGTAAGAAAATGTCGTGTTTTTCGGTCGAATGTCTGGAAAATATAAGGATGCACGAGGAAATAAAACGCGAATTATCCATATAATAGGGGCAGTAAATATAAAACGCGTGTATAAAATGAATTGACGATCTTCGCAGACATTTTGTGTATTTATTGCGAATATTGAACGAATTGCGTTTATTGAATATTTATTAGCGAAATAAATAAATATAGCATTTTTGTTTTATTTCACTTTGCAAATATATAAATAACTTTTCAACATCAATATCGGCCATCGTAATTACGCTCGCCGAGTTTGCAATTTATGTCAATCATTTATTTATGTAAGTAATAAATATAATGTCGATTTGAAAATGGATTGGCGGACATGACATAACGATAAAAGTATTTACTTAGTTGGCGCTCATTAGCTGTAATCAGTTTTAATGAAGTGAAATAACACACTGCACGCATGTAACTGCTGATAACAAGTTGATAACCCGGAATTATTACATTATTTATATTTAATTATCATATTTATTCATTCGGATTTATCTTGAATCAGTATTTCACTGTGATATTTTTTTTTGCGCGGAGAACATAATGCTATTTTTATTATTTCCCAATGGCGAAGCAAGCCTCATTCAGGCGCATTTGTTATTAGTGAATGTATTCCATCTCATTGTTGTATTTATTCGCGGCATGTGGCTGGAGGTCGAGATTAAAACGCGGGCCGGAAATTTGCATTTTTATTGCGAAAACGCACGCATACACAACTCGTTGAATAAATTGCAGCTGGAGGAGCGCACTGCTCCTCGACTCGCTTCGTTCCTCCAGGAGAGAGGCAGGCAACATAAAAAAAATTGAAGGAGTGAAAGGCGTGCGCGAATTCGGTTGTTCATTTCTTCGGCGGCGGCGGCGGCGGCAGCGATGGTGGTGGTGTCTTCTTCATTTCGACCGAGCACCACACCCTTGAGGGAGATTATGCATGGAGTTTGTGTAACAAAATTTTCGAGACCGTCGTAGGCTCGGTTCGGGTTTTTCTAAAGCCTTTTCGTCATTCGCGAATTAATAAGATGAGCGCCGTCTATGACGTGGAAACGAGAGACATTTTTTATAATGTTTTATTCACGCATATATTGATGTTTTATTTGGCCCATACAGTCGAACTACATTTGTAGAATATTAAACAAAATGCGCGCGGGGTGAATATAGCGAGTGGAATTCACTGTGCAATAACAACAGGCATAAGCGAAGAACAAGAAGGCTTTTTGACGGGCTGATAAAAGCAGCGAAAGCAGCAGTTGAGAGATTGCGTTGGAATACATGAATACGAAATTGACTTAAAATTCAAATTTTTGTCGTTGCGGTCACGGCGCGCCGACCATTGCGACATTACCGCCACCCGCGAGTGCTGCCCTGCCCCTTATTATTACATTTATAATTCCTTAATGCTGGCGGCTGTACCGTCGTCGCCGCCGCCGCCGCCGCCACCGCCACCACAAACGCACACAATCTTTTTCTCTGTGGTGGCGGTGCCGCCCACCCACTGCCACAAATTTGTAATTTGCAACCTTATGTGCCGTAATAATTACCCACCCGCGGGCAATTTTTCGCTTTTTATTTGAATTCATTTCGCGCTCGCAAGCCGCGATTGTATTTCTTTGCTCGACTGCTATTTACATTTGCATTGCGCTGTGCTTTACATTTGTTCGAGTTGCTCAAAGTATGCATCAAACAACACGCAATAAAAACGCAAAGAAAATTATGCATTCTCATGTTTTGTCTTGTTTATTTTGCGTTATGAATTAGGTATTGTACGATGCACATCAATTTATCTAATAATAATAATAATAATAGTTCATTAGTTTAATTAATTATTTGCATAGCATATTCAGGCTGCATATTCAATAATTGCGCTTAAATAAATTAATAGTGCGTCCTGCCTGCGGTTTGAGTTCGATGCTGCATGTTTAATACCAAAAACTAAAATATCGAAGGCTGTTTGTTTAATATACGCTATTTCATTAATTAATTTAAATTTAATGATGTATCGCATATCATATTTGTCTATTAATTAGATTGTTATAGTAATTTTTAATTTAGCGCTCATGTGTTATAACATTTAGCACGGATCGAACGAGTTGAAATTCGAGTTTCGCAATCTGCGGTAGGCGGATTATAATTTCTTGGGCGAGATTGCAAGTTTGTTAACTTGTGCCGTATGCGCATGCATTGACTTAAATGAATTGCCCCGGAGAGCAAAGCGTGCGGAAATTTCTGTGTTACCATCACCGTCGTTGAAATTTCGAAGCCAGCGCTCAAGAACACGCACAATAGAGACACATTTCTCAGCTCACTATTGTGAGACACGCTTTCGTGCGGGTAACAAGTTTCCAATTAATTTCCTAATTTAATAAGCGACTCACACCCGACCAAGTCTCGATCGCTCTCGCTCGCTCTCTGCGCGCCGAGTGTTCGATCGAAAAGCAGCAAGAAACAATAATCCGCACTAGTTGCGAACCAATTTGTTGCAACAGGACGCAATTTGCCAATTTGTACTGTCGGTGCTTGATTTATGCACTTGCGTCGCTCGTTGAATAACGGCTTAAATAAATAATACGCTAATGGCGATTGAATGCATAAAATATAAGAAATTTCATGCGGAGTTTGCCGCGAAACGAATTAGCCTCATTTGCCACTGAGTGGCGGCCGGGCGGGCAGGCGGCAAAAAATTAACTCCATTACGCGTACGATTAAATCCCTTGTTAGACTGGTTAGTTTTTCCTCGTCATAATTAATCCTAACGTCTGTTTAATTTTACTTTACATTTTGATAATTACGTCTTGCGTCTTGCAGTGTAGACGAGCGCGACCGCCTTTTATTGCCTTTACGTATAATGCAATTGCGCGCGTTCGGCGGTTTTTCCCTATTGGGATCGCATGCAAATACAATGAGGATGCTGTTTAATTGAGCAGAAATGCCCCCGCCGTTTTAAAACCGCAAATGGATGCGCGTTGTTGGCAGCTGTGAAAAACTTGCTGCGACCAGAAACGACGCAGGGTGGTTGGTGGTGGTGGTGGATGAGAATAAAAAAAGGAGAAGTTTCGAACACTGATTTCCCTTTGTACGCGTGCGAGAAAGCGCTCCACCATTATTTTTCTTTATCGCTGTCATTTGACATTTATTCACTTGTTTTTGGCTCCTCTTTGAGCGAAATTTAAATGCGTCCGTAATGGGAAACTTAATGGATGTCCGAAGAGATTTTTCTCTCGGCGCGCGCGCGCGCTGTCGCGAATAGACAATGAACTAACCAGTGATCGTGGTCAGCAGCAGCATCAGCAGGATGCACATCCTGTCCGTCGTCCTGCTCCACATTGGTGGCATTTCCTTTAGCCTTTTCTGCACACGCTCAATCCTTTGGAGGGTAACTTGCACGCTAGTTTAGTTTGGACACTGTTAGTTTAAAAGTGAATAATTTCGTTCAAAACTTGCTGACGAACTGGCGATGTGCTTGATACACTTTTCGATGGCACATTTTGACTCACTTAGGATGCGAGCGATAAGAGTGGATACGCGCGAGGTACGAATCGTCGGGAGCGTCGCGGCGCTCACGCGTCCTGTTTGCGAGAAGTGCGCGCGGAAACTGATGTAGTTCTGTCCCTTTCCACAAGCGAAGCTGCGCGTCGCCGTCGTCCGTGCCGCTTCGTGCTGATGCTGAGCTCTCTCTCCTCTCGTTCGACGGGGCCCGCGCGGCAGCCGTACATACGCATACACTTGTGCGAGGGTATCGCCGCTGCCGCCGACGACGATGCCGCCACTCCCACCGCCACCGCTGCCACTGCCACTGCCGATGCTCGAACTTGCCCGTGGCACCCAAGCTACTGTCCAACTCTTGCTTTTTCAATTTTCAATAATTTTTCAATAACTGTCCTCGTCATTGAGCCCAGAACAAAGTTTGCAACTTGCCACCGTCCTGCTTTAAATTATCTCATTTTATGCAAAAGTTTATTAATGAAATATCGCGCATTGCTCCATATTTTATTGCATTCTTGCTGCGGGCAAATGAAGCAACGCAACTCAATACCAATAAACGCTGATGGGGCCAAAAGTGAGTGGACGGCTATAAACGTCTGATCCGAGGACGAGCAATTGTGGCCGAATAGCGAAGGGTGAGCTGCGGCGAAATTCGTAAAATGCGCGCCCGCGCCCCCATCAAGCAGAGCGAAAGTGTGCGGCCGGCCGTTCCGTAATTTACTCCCTCGAACGAGCGAAATTTCAAACCGCCGCTGTCAATCAATCCGAAAAGTGTGCGCGGGGGTGGCGACACCCCTCCCGCATTGCTGCCGACACTTATCATTTCACCGCCACCGGTTGCCGCCGCACCGCAAAACCTCACTTCGCCGGATGCTTGGGGGATGCTTGATTGCCGCGCCTTGCCTTTATTCGCGTGCGAGCAAAGTGCCGAAACAGATTTTTGCACCAACCACCCACTCCCCCTCGTCTCTCGAAGAATTTTCAAATCTCGGAAATTCTTTCAGCGCACACTTAATGAAAATACCTCTCTGTTTATTGACAGCTGGTGTGTCTGTCAATCTTGTACTTAGAGAGGCGTGTATTTAATTAAAAACACTTTAACACCTTATGAGAAAGGCAAAGGATATAAAGTCGATTTCTATTTGTTTCAGGAGCACATTCCATGGATTTATTTACGGCCCGACCTGGCCCGTTGGACGTAATCTTCAAGAGTCGCCATGTGAAATCCTCCGGTAAGCTTCTTCATATTATATTAAACATTGTGTCAATGTTGTCCTCCGGCTAAGCAAACAATCCTCTGCGCCCCGCGGCACCCGTGCGGTTTATTGTAGATTGTTGGAAAAAGCGCAGTAGTTATGAGCAAAAAGCACACTCGCCCGCCGAAAAAAGAGGTGGCGAAAAGAGACCGGAGCGAAAGGCGCGCGCGCGTGCGTTCGTTCTTTTAGAGAGATAGTTCTAGCGGGTTGCGTACATGAATTATTTATCATGGTGCAAACATGAAAAAGTGATTCCCGAGTCGTTCTTATCTTTAATTCGGCGACGTCGTGGCATAATCCATCATCGGGTGATGATGCGCGCCGGCGTGAACGATGACTGACTATTACCGCGTCTCGCCACTCTTCATTCTCCGCGACACGCACACATATCCGAAACTATTCACGCGTATGATGATACGCGTGCGCTCATCCTTTCGTCCTCTCTATTTTGTCACGTATTAATGCTCTTCTAATATTTCATCAACTCAAAGAGTGTACTGTCATTGTAATTAATATCAATACTAATCTACTCGAGACAATTCAATAATAATAGTTGTCAAGTAATTTGCTCGTCTAATGAAGTAGCATGCATAGGGAATTTTTTTTAATGCATGAATTTCTTATCACTTGTATTCGGACGACAAACAATGAAAAATGTATCGCGCTTTTTATACAATTTCATAACGCATTTCATCGTCCACGATATAATTCAAGTCGTATTATGCTTTTATCGTTTTTCTTTTTGTTTTTCTATCTCGTCGCCGCAGCCGCCACCGTCAAAGTTGGACGATACATGCGATCGTATCACGAATGCTAGCAGTTATTTTTTAGTTAAACATTTATAGTTTGATATGAGCGAGCAAGCAAAGCAAATGGCCGCAAATGTTAAACCGTTTAGCGAAATTCGGCTCAACGTACACGACCAAACCAGACGCGCAAAAACGCGTTCTTTTATCACATCGCTTTTTAGCGGCGCGCATTATTCGGCACGAATGAAAAAATAATTTACTTGATAAGTTTCGCTCTGTTCGATCCTATTGTGTTGTTCGAATTTTCATTACTCCGTCGGATGCTTTGTTTAATCAAATAAATTGATGTTCTGATCGAGCTTGAGGCGTCGTTAAAAAGAAGCAACAAACAAAAATTAATTAACCATGTTTTACTTTGTTTAAATAAATACGCGTTTGTGAAGCGCGTATCGCAACCGTACACGAACGAAAATATTGATTTCAGTTCGCATTAATGCTTTTGAATTTGTTTTACACTTTATACAAATACAGCATAAACATTGATTATAGGTACATTGTTTATAGAACGAATCATGATTAATTTTTTTCAATTAAAAATTATTCGAATTTTGCCGAGTTTTGAAATATTGCAGCGCGCCGTGTGTAGTAAGAATTATTAATGCAAATATATATATTATTGCAGATAATTTATGACTCTCTTAGAATAAACACATTTGCAATTCACTTGTGGCACACTTGTATAATAATTTAATTTAAAGTAAACAAGAATCCCAAAGAGAACACTCGTAACTCGCAATAACTTTACAATATCCGCAAAATTTGTACAACACTTCCACATGATTATAATAATAATAATAATCATGATGAACATTTCGGTATATCTTTCGTATAATATGCAAATTGCCAGTTCGGTAGGTAGGAGAAAGAGTACAAAGTTTATCATTAATTAAGACGTTCGTTCAAGTATTAATAAGCAATCATAACTACTAGTAAAAATTATTTCAGCTGTAGATTTTAATTAATTGCAACTACAGCTAATTATTTTTTTACATTCGTCGAATAAAATATGCCGGTAGAATTTATGAAAATGTAAAAGTTAAATTAAACAAAATTAGCAAAGCATATAATGTAGCAGCAGGTGAAGCGCAAAAAAAACACGTGGATGAAAGAAGGTGAAAAAAAAGGGGCGCACTTGAAGGGAAGACTGTTAAATAATTACTTAAATAAATCACGAACGTTGATTGCTTGCCAAATGAATCGAAGAAATGTAAATTGCTTTCGTTTCGCGTTTTTTCTTGTTCTAATTTCCGCTCTCTTATTACCTTTCATCTCGTTTAAGGTGCACGCACGCACACAGCAATTGATTCAAATTTCATTTATATCAATTATTTATCAATAAATAACGCCGCAAAAACACGCAATGAAGTGAAATAAAGTCCGGTGCGCGCACGCGGCGGGCGGTTTCTACTTAATAGAATGGCGGCGTTTTGATAATGTTGCGTAACTGCTCGGAATGCTCATATTGTGCGCAAAGTTCGCAAATTCAGCGCGTGTGAAATATATGAAAGTGGAACTCGAAGTGAACACTTTCTTTCTTTCATTCGGTCCGTTCTTTCGACGAAGAGTGCGGCGCGCAGCACTGCGTTTTCTTCAAGTCAAGGCAAACTGAATTTCCCATGAGCCATAAATAATTCATGACACCCGCGCCCGTTATAAACGCAAGCCGCCGCGTCATTTTCGCCGCCGCCGCTGCCACTGTCGTCGTTGTCCAAAAGACAATGCGTGCGACTGCACTGCACTATGACGCCACCAGCCAACGAGGACGGCGGCACAAGGTGGATGATTACTTTATGGTTAGATTACGCCCGTCCGTGTCTTTTTATTTTCATCTTATTTAGTTGTCTCCGCACACCGCGCGTCCGACCACCGTATGCCGGATTTCTTTCGTTTGCGTCGAGGTGGAAAATATTGCTTTTTCTATTTGATTAAGGACGCGACCCATCTCATAAAAGAGTGACTTAATGCCACTTCATTATTGCAAGAATTCAGGACAATACAAATAAGACAAGTTGTTAAATGTTTTATTAGTTTTCACAAGTTGCAATCGAAATAACAGTTGCACAAATTGTTGGCAGTTTAATCAAGCACAGACTGCGATATTCACGGTAAATTGTAATTCAATATAATCGGCAAAGCGAATCAAACTAAAATCGGTGTAATGGATTAAATAAACTGTAATCGATTTAGTTAAAACGGGGTACGTGCTGGGGAGTTAATAGAGTGGCAAGAAATGCGTTTCCGGGCGCAGGAAGCTTAAGAAACTTGATTCCATTCGCGCGCACGCCGCGTACTCTCTGTTGTTCTTCTTCGTGATGCCGAAACGTGCATGGGGCGGCTGCCTTTCTTCACCCTCGAATTTGTATTCGCGATGGTCACTACGTTCTTTGTACCCGCGTCAAGAGTCAAGTCAACTTGCGCTCTTTGTGTCCCTGGCAAAGTGAAAATCTTTTCAAATTTGAAACACCAAAATAGAAAACATATTTTTGAGTGTGTCATTAGCTGCCGTTGACGTGCATGATAAACAAATTTTTATGATATATGACCGACGATGGATTTTTAAAGTATTCAACTGCATTTATTTTTACTTTGACACGCATACGTTGCGCTGCGCTGTTGAAATGTATCGACGACGAAAATAATCTATAAATAAATTGTCATTAATTCGCTCAACGTGAATGGCAACAGAAGTTTTTAACTTTGATAATTTTATGCGTGTTAGCGAGCGAGTAAAGTTTGTGTTGTACTATATTTATTATCAATTGAATGGAATTAGCCGCAGCAAACGGACGGTAGGGATGTTGTTGCTGTTGTTGAACGCACGCGGCAATCAGCAGCGGAGTATTTCAATTTGCAAACGTAATTAAAGCAAAATAGAGAAAAAATATTAATTAAAAAAGTTTGTCGAATGCTAATTGCCGGACGGCGCGCGCGCGCGTTTGCACAGGCGGGATGAGGGCGGGCAAATTGAAAAGTTATTTCTCATATTATCCGCCACTTACACATCCGTACACACGCACAAGTGGAATCGAAGTGCTCGCTCGGGGGCGGCCGAATTGAATTTGAATTCGTTGAAACGAGCGACTCAAAGTGATGGAAAACCGCCCTGTGGCGTTGCGCGTCGAAGACGATGACGACGACGGCGGCAACGACGGTAATGCTGGTGGTGGTGGTGGTGGTGGCGAGCGACAACGACAGCACGACGGCGCTCTCGAGCGTGTGGGTGTCGGCCGCCCATCGAACAAAAACAAAGTTGGCAATGCCCGGATAAGAATGAAAGAATGAAAAGCGAGCAAAAGAACGAAATTCGATTAAGTGTCTTGTTTTTACACCGTCGGCCCCCTTGCTGTCCCCGCGTTCTTGGACGCGCGCGTGGTGAAATTGCCGCCTCTTTCTTGCGCACGTAGCGCGGCTGCTGCTTTTGTCGCGCGACGAAAGGAAATCGGTCTCTCTGCCATCGACACAATAAAAATATATAAAAGAATTAAAAGCCTCAACCTACGCTAGCCCAGCAGCAGTGGTGCCGCCGCCACCGACAGTTGAAAAACTTTGCGTGAGCGCCTATTGACGCTGAGGGCATTCTCAGAGCGTGCAACCCTCATCTCTTCGCTCGCCACCCCGTTCGCTCGTTCGTGCGGCGCGCCCGCTTCATTATTCGCATTTGTATTTGGTTTGAGTCGCTGTCTCTGCATGCGTGCGCGCGCTTGCTTGTATTTGTTTTAAATCGCATTGTCTAAATGTGCGACGAATTAAAATAACAAAACAAAATTTGTCAGCGCAGAACGACTTTCCGACAGTCGTAGTCGTTTCTTAATAACACGAAAGGACGCAGAACACAAGCGCTTAGGTTAATTTCATACAGCGTTAACTTTCGCGCGCGCCCTTGTTGTTGTTTGTTCGTGTTTTGTGTTGAATTTCGCATTTCTTTAGAACGCGAGCACTTAGCACGACTTTTTATACATGTTTCTCCAATTGCAATGGCACTCTCTTTCCGCGAATGTTTCGCGTACAGCGCAATAAAATTTTGCGCTGTTTATCTAATTCAATACACAATAAATTTTCCGCTCACTGCGCGTGTATGCGAGTGCTTTCTTTCTTGCTTTTAACTCGCCACAATTTGCAAACTTGCGGTTGCTTTATGCGCTGGTGACATGAAGGGGAAAAACAAATAAATATACGAAATGCAAATATGACGTTTGTGTTACAATGAATTATTGCATCTGCAAAAAATTGTTTCTTTTTTTAAATAATGCTTCGGACGAAACTTTTAGAATTCTTTTGAATTCATAACTTTAAATGATGGTTTTTGATGATTAGCATTAGTGATACGCACAAACCAAGGAGCACATAAAAGGAAAGCATACACACGGTACAAAACGCTTAAATCTATTTAACAGCGAAAGTAGTTAATTTAAAACTGTTGGCAATATAAAAGCGATAAAACTACGGAGTCCGGGGCGAGTACGAATGCAGTGAGCAGCGACTGGCAATTAAATGCGCCTGGAATTTAGAGTGAATTTAATGAAAAAATGCATTTCCATTTAATTGAATTAAATTAAACAACCACCGCGCGGACGCACCGCTCACTTTCCTACACGTTCGGGCGTGTAGAACAAATACGTAAAAACTGAAACGTCTTAATGTTTATAGCACAAAATGGGAAAAAGTAAAACAATAGACTTGCTTGACTTGTCAAGCAGACGTAGGAAATCAATTATAATTGATTTTGAACGAGGCGGTTTTGGCGTTTGAGTGTTTGTTTAGTGGCAGGGATCGTATTTTGCACAGTACGTGTGGCGAGGGTTTAACAAACAGAATTGAACAAAGCACGCCATTAATTTACGTCAAGACAATAACACAAATATTTTTTCGTGTCGAAAACCCGCGCGGCGCGCGTTCGTCCTTATTATGTGGTTGCGTTCGTGCGGTTTTCTGCTTTTTAGGTGTGGTTGCCATTTCGGAGGGATCAGGAGGTCTTCATGTGTTTGTCATTTCACCCGCAACGCGTGTGCCCTTCTTGCGTCTTTCGCTTTCACATCGCGCTGTTGTAGACATATTTTTTCTCGGTTTTTCATTAAGTCATTCATTGCTGGAAATTGTTTCATGTAATATATAGGTATAATACTTTCATATACCAAAGGCACTCGCAAAAGTAAGGTGAATTTAATGCGGGCATATAGCGCCTACATTAGGTAGTTGTTACCATAATCCTTTCGACTTTTAAAAGTTACTAAGTACTATTAAATTTGATAGACGTTCTATAAACACTCGGTGGTTTCGTATTACGTGGCTTCATTGTTATGTTTTTACGCAACGCATTTGTCTCTGACAGCCGAAAAATATTACGCACGATTATTTGACAGACGCTCAAATGTAACTTTATTTGAGAAGCGGCACAATGATTGTATATATTATATTTAAGCCAGAACAGTTAGGTCTTTTTAGCGTGACCAGACATTATTGGGCAAGCGTATTAATATGTATTAAAAAATGAGAAAGTTACTTCTGGAGATATCAGCGAGAGAAATACATATGAGGATAAAGAATTGCTTTGCATATTAGTATATTATATTAGGGATAACTGTAAGCGTAATAAATTCTTTTTGCAACATGTAAATATAAGATTTAACATATTTGTGGCATATTTGTGGCAAGTGGCGGAGTGGTAATACGCTAGCTCAGTAACCGCGGGGTGCTCGGTTCGAATCTTGGGCTGCAAACTTTTAAAATTATTACAAATTCTATTGAAAAATTATACCACAAGTATAAGTTTTAATACTCTCATTGTAAGACAGTTGGTGGCGCAGTGGTAAAACACTTGCTCAGTAACCGTGAGGTCTTTGGTTCGAATCCCGGGGTCTGAAATTTTTCGGAAATTTAAAATTCTATTGGAAAATAATTCCTAAGCAGTTACTTGGCGTCAGGCAGAGGTACTTCTTAAGTAGGATGGTCATTCAATTGGCCATGGCGCTTGTATTCGAAACAAGTACTTGGAAAATAATTCCAAGTCTCTACTCGACATAAGAAGCCCCCCCACCCTGCTCTGTAACGTCACAAACCGAGGCCTGTTGGTAACGAAAATCGGGAATGGGGAGGCAGTCTACTGCCGGGGAGCGAAGCGGCGGGGTGGGCCGTTACAAGACAATCTTAACGTACGGGCTTCAAAAATTAAAAATGGGGCCCTTGTACGCTCCGGGGGCCCCTCTGGACTTAGAGACTAAGTCTGAAGAGGGCCCCCTTGCGTACAAGGAATTGAAAACTTAAGAAATTAAGTTGCCATACTCGGGGATCGAACTCGAGACACTCAGATCACTTCCACAGCCTTTACCACTAGGCTACGGAGTGTTGCTGCTCTAGCTAAATTTGATCTTCCCCTTATACGCTCAAATTTAGAATTTAAAACTTAAATACAAGTTGCAAGTCCCAGGGATCGAACCTGAGACTCCCAGATCACTTCCATAGCCTTTACCACTAGGCTACGAAGTGTTGTTGCACTAGTTGAATTTGATCTTCCCCTTATGTGCTCAAATTTAGATTTTAAAACTTAAATACAAGTTGCAAGTCTCAGGGATCGAACCTGAGACTCCCAGATCACTTCCATAGCCTTTACCACTAGGCTACGAAGTGTTGTTGCACTAGTTAAATTTGATCTTCCCCTTATGTGCTCAAATTTAGATTTTAAAACTTAAATACAAGTTGCAAGTCTCAGGGATCGAACCTGAGACTCCCAGATCACTTCCATAGCCTTTACCACTAGGCTACGGAGTGTTGTTGCACTAGCTAAATTTGATCTTCACCTTATGTGCTCAAATTTAGAATTAAAAACTTAAACACAAGTTGCAAGTCTCAGGGATCGAACCTGAGACCCCCAGACCACTTCCATAGCCTTTACCACTAGGCTACGGAGTGTTGTTGCACTAGATAAATTTGATCTTCCCCTTGTACACTCAAACAGAGAAAATTATAAGATTCCAATTGGATTCTCATTTGATTCTAATTCGATTATTTAAGTAGATTCCTATTACATTCCAATTGGATTTGTATGAGATTCTTATTTGGTTCAAATTCGATTCTTATTACATTCCCGTTGGATTTTTATTAGATTCTTATTGAAAAGCATTCCAATTGGGTTCTTATAAGATTCTAATTAGAAAGCATTCCAATTAGACACGATTGCAATTGAATTCTAATTAGATTCTTATAAGATTCCAATTGGATTCTTATAGGACTCCAATTGGATTCGTATTAGATTCTTGTAAGACTATTTAAAATGAATTGTTGATGATTAAAATGAATTTTAGAGGTACACATATTCAACACTTATTTATATTAGCATATTATTTTTATTCCAATCCGTGTGCTCACAGAATTATATATTTTTTTATTTTCTTTCAGATTACCTACTGTCCATAACTCGGAAACTATCCGTAAGATCTGGGACGAGTGCTACTCATCTGTTCGGGCCTAAAACTCTTTGTGACCTTGACTGAAGACGTAGAGGTTCATGTATTACTATGATTGTATAGTTGCACGATTTACTTAATAAATTAATGAATTTTCCTGTTTCCTGATGCAGAAGAAATTTTGCGCCAGATCTGTAAAAAGTCGCGCGCTACACGGCAATAGTTTGATGGCAAAGTGTCCGCGCTAGATGTGTTAATACATCACACATCAATTGTTATGTAGGTGGTACTTTCACCGATAATATACGTTTTTAATTTTTCTTTAATGATATGATGCCTATCTGTTTCCTGTTGATCCTTTCTTGTAACTGCTTTGCACTGCCAGTGTGTGCATCCTAGCAAAACCATAAGACAAACTCGATGTCGTTGCAGAATGGCACTGCGAATACAATGAGGTTTTCCAGCACAACTCGACGAAGACTGGGAATAGTTGTGACTTCGCAATGTTGGAAGTATCCGTCCGGATTACCGTCTTTGCCATATGCGCGTTCGCGTGTTGGTAGCTTTGCCACGATACAACTATCCTGGAACAGAGAAGTTCTTCTACGTCCACATGACGTGCGTTCATAGTGAACGTCTGCCCTAAATAGATAGGATAACGCTAAACCAATGTTATATACGTGGCATTTAGTTGGAGGTGCGCCGCAACAACAACGCCAACAACGCCCCGTGGAGCCAATCTTCAATTGATAACATGCAATTTCACACAAATGAACATTGCCCCCTTAAGGGAGAAACGGCGCGGCGTGAGTTTCTAAGCTACTCACTGAGAACGTTCTGTGGTCTTCTTGCTGGTTTAACCGCCGCATTATAAAATGTAGCCCATAAATAATACTCCACACGGTGAAATACAACTGGCTGGCTGAACCTGAAACAAATGAAAAGGATATAGTATTCAGTGCAAGATAAGCAAGTAAAAAATAACTAAAGTACAGTATAAAAAGCGCAGAGAGGGTCGATAAAACAGATTCTTAATTGTGAGTATATTGTGATGGGTTTTATGTGAACTCTCTCGCAAGGCAAAGCCTGGCGGCGGCGACGGCAGCAGTGGCGGGTTGATTGGCTCCCTTGAGAACAGTAGCATTTGCGTCACGTCACCGAACCGACCCGCTTCTTCTGCTTCTTCTTCTTCTTGTTCGCCAAAGACGCATGCCACAGGCAGCTCAAGGATCTTTTCGTCGGCAATGTGTACAAGACCTATCGGTCGGGCAGAGAGTATTGTGCGCCTTGCGGAGAAAAGTCGATCCTGTGTGCTGCCGCCTCACATAGAACATTCTCTTCTTCACGTTCAGCGCGCTCACGTAGAAGAGCGAGAACCCACAGCAACCGACCGCGCTTTATAATGCTATTTGTGGGCTGCGCACTTTGCTGGACGAAGATGTGTACGCGCGCGCCTTTCTCGTATGTTACCTCGCTGCTCATCGAGCTTGGATTACGTCCGTACGTATTGTAGTACGTACAGCGGGGGCGGCTCTATTCTTCCGCGCAATACCATTACGCGTGCTGAAACGTTATGGCAAGCACGAATGTGTTGGAAAGCTGTTGCTTGCGGTGGCAATACCCGTCCATGTGCGTGTGCCAATGCGGCCGGCCCCAAGCGTACGAAACACAGCTACATATGCCGGAATTGATTGCGGTCTCTAAATCATACAAGGCAGTTAACCGCAGACAGCAGGAGTAACGTCTCTGCTCACAGTAATTCCTCGCTCGACCACAAATCAACTGGCACCACGCAGTGTGCGATGGGATCCGAAACCAGGACTCATCCATGAAGAGGATATTGGGGAGGCGCAACGTTGATCCCCACATAACCGCAGATATCACTTTTATAAAATAGCAGTTTTCCCTCAGCATTTCTGTCCTTTCGATGTCGGACACCGCTCAGTTCGCCGCTGTGAAAGAAGTAAATAAAATTGAAATGTTGCTAAACTTCTCCGAAGATTTAAAAAATGCCGTACATTTATACAATGGGTGGGTGCGCAAGTCGTATTTATAAAAAACCATTACGCTTCTTACGTTGAACGCGCATTTGTGTTGCATTAGTTGAGTTGGTAAAGTCATCAAGTTGAATGAGTCGCGTCCATCAAAGCGTGTAAGCAGAAAATTCGGCGGTGCTGAGTGTATATTTTAATTACAGTTAAATTACAGTGATGTCAGTGGCAGGCGTGCTGCCGCCGCCACTGCCGCAGTTACCGTTTGCTGCTACTGCTTGCCTGCCTGCCCCTCGCACGGGTTTTGGGCGCGCGCGTTGCGCCTGACCTATTACCACATGCAATATGCACGCGATTCACTCCGCGAATTATACACGTACTTCATGCGAACACTGAGTACACATGCATGCGCATTGAATTTACTAGGTACGTTTATACGCGCTGCATGATTTAATTAAAACTGCATTTTTGCGCAAGGGTAGCTACAACCCCGTGCAACGGAACGCTACCAATCAGTCAAGCGCTTAGTTAAACTGTTTGCCCACTATGCAATTCATATTCACATCCTAGTCCTAATAATTTAGTGCAGCGCTCCAAACAAAAAAAAGTCGAGTACTGCGAATAGCACAAGAATAAAATATCAACTGCGACGGTTAGAAATATGTGAAATATGTGCATAAACAATGAATAAATAAAACTCGCCATACTGAAATTAAGTTCAAGCACACTCGTGGGATTGAGCCGAGCGCGTTGTTGTTTTGGTTGGTTCTAGTTGCAACGAATTGTGCGCACATATTCGTTGATCGCGAAAATGCTGACTGGCAAATGCGACGCGGAATTGACGTCAGAGCGCGGCGTTTAGCTTGCTGCTGCTGCTATTTTCCACTCTTCCGGTTTCGGCCAAATGACGCTAATTAATCCCTTGGCTTCGGTTTCCCTTTCAAATTTTCCTTTTCGCGCGTATGCATCCGTGCAAAATATTCTCGAGTAACATTGTTGATGCTGATGATGAAGAATCTTTCTTCCCAGCCAGCCAATTAATTTCATTTTTAACTTTGCTATGTAAATAAATCAAGCATATTCTTCTTCTTCTTCTATGTTGCGCACATATTCTAGCTGAAGCTATTGTTTCCATCCCGTACTGGCATATTTCGGCGCAATAACATGATGACAAGAGAGTGGCAACTAAAACGGACACAATGTAGGCGCAACAGTGTTCACCAACGGCAGAGTGAATTGTTGTTAATGTACGCACATTATGCGTTGACATGCATGGAGAGCTATTCGAATGTTCGCCGTTATTAATTCGTTACCATCCGTTGACGTAATCGATTGATGATAGAGGCATCCATCGCGAGGGATGTTTGATTTACATCCAGTTTGTGTATGGTGTTTATCATCTACTAAGTGGCGCGAAACAACAATCCATTCATACGTGTATAAACTTTTGTAAACTCTAAAAACAAGTGAAATTATTATATGAAAATGATAAAATAAAAATATTGCAATGCATAAAACCGTTAAATTCATTTTAACTGCATTGAATTGACTCACTAAATATAAAATTTGGAGATTTAAAATATGCTATATTCCCCTCCAAAGCCTATTGCTTTATTGTTATACAACCAATCAGCGCAAACGCATGATCGTGTGATGAGATGTTAAATCACAATGTGATGAATATTTGCCCCATTTGGTGTTTGCGATGCTTCGCTTTAGTGTATGGGGCGCCACCGCTGCCGTTGCCACCGCCACCGCCTCTTTGTATTGGCAAGGTATACGCACGCGTATATATGCAGCGCATTCATCGAGGTAATGAGAGTTCGGCGCCCCTGTGCTTATGGAGATATCACATTAAACGTAATGGAAATGCGTCATGCGCGAGATTGAATTAGATCGTAGACTACACTACTAGACTACTACTAGTCTTGGTGCTGCGTTATAATACGATGCGCAGGTACAATGCATGGTAAAACTCCACCGGTGATGCACTACCGCTTTTGAAGCCGCATGCGTTCGTACGTATTCAAATCGAATTTCATCATCATCTCAGCCAGCTTGTATAATATGCATTATAAAATATAATTGCGCTTGCACAATAATTGAACGCCGATTCGACAATTCATAAAAAATCCATCTCCACTTTGGAAAATGAATTTCATTATCAGTGCGCCAACCCTTGCCATTTCCCACCCCGGCGCTTACACGAACCTAAATGAAATCCAATAACCGCAATCTAATCACGATCACTTTCTGTGCAACGAACCAGCCAGCCAGTCAGCCAGCAATCGTTCCCAGCGAGCATAGCACACCCACGCACGCCACCGATGCTGCCGATGTGATTTCGAATTCCATATCCGCATAGATGTGTATACGCGATCCCGAATCGCTCGATTAGGAGGCGCTGAACTCTAAATGTGCGCTCCGCAACTATCGTCCCCCCTAACTAAAGTCGATCGTATACGTACACTTGCCAGCACAGCCAAGCACGAATCTTGATGATATGGCCCTGTCTTAATGATATGACGCTTTCCGCCAGCCAGTTATTTCTCAAGCTCAACAACTCTCTCCTACGAACCGCTGTTTGTTCACGTATTAAGATGGGGAGGCAAGTGGGATGAGTAAGCTAAGTTATTTCGGCCGGCAAATGTGCTCTTTCGACTTGCTACTCTTGCGGTGCACAATCATACTCCAAGTGCCCATCTGCCTCGCTCCTGCGAAACAACAAGGTGCTCACTTCTTGCGTGCACCAGGCCCATTCGGAAATCTTACGTCTTTCCTGTTAATTCGCCTTCCGCTTGGCCCATCACAAGGGTTCAATCTAATAGACGCCACATGTGTATGTTAGTGAGCGATTCCAGTCCCCCTTTTGCTATCCCTACAAACAAACTGTTATTTTCGATAGATATTCTATTAGGAGAGCGATAAACTGCTTGCTGCACGCATTCTCAACATCGCTCTCCGGTTCGCTTCGACGGCGGCTATTCGCACGCGAATTATGAGAGATCCCACGCCCTTCTATTAGACCGATAAGCTGATACTAATCAATGATTAACCCCCTCTAATCAACGTTGGATTAAATTATAATGTAAAGACAATTACACATAATTTCTATGATATCAAAAACTCTTCAAATGAGAATATTAATTAGCTGATAATATACTCACTAATAAGCTTTTGTATTAAGTATTATCGAGTTGTAACATGTAATCTAATATTTGCATGAAATATTTGTTTGCTTCGCGAAATACTAAATGTACTAAATACTCAGAGTAGCATAATTTTCTCATATAATAAAGCTCTTAGAACAAATAATTCGAATCCATATACGGAGTGAGATCAAATCTATCTATTGGATAGAGAAATAGCTCGAGGGGATATCGCGACATATGCGAATACTTTATCGCTAATTAATTCTATAATTCTAATGATTGTGATTTGTATTTGTGTTTTGCTTACACATCATCCGCACAAAATACGCATGTGCTACGTATGCGCCCCCCACACCAACCGCCCTATTTGAAACGCAAAGGCAGCAGCATGTATCTCACCAAATATTGTAATCTGCTGTGTGCATTGTGTTATGTTGCGGTCGCGTTGCTCCCGCCTCATACATTATTGATAAGCGGCAACCACTGTAAGGCTTGCCGCCGCCCGTGCCAAAGAAGAAACAACACGCGTCTGTTACCGTGTGCCACCAGCTGAGATCGTCTTGCACGTGCACTTAGATCCAATTCCTACCGCCTCCCGCCCCCCCCCCCCCCTCGGAATGTAAGTAGGTATATATGTGCGTATTCGTAAGTGGGTGGGTTGCGTCACAAATGCCGAATGCATAACGAATGAAGAAAACGTCCGTTTGTGCACCCACTTGCTGGCAATCTGTCGGCAGAGTGTTTAGTTTATGATTCTGATTTCCTGATGACATCTCTCAATGTTCATCCCCTACCTTTCACAAATGTTACTGCTACGATTCATCCGCATTTGTACGACGTACAAAAATACAACAAATAATGCGTATGCCTCCCCCGCAAGATCCTTTTCGCGGTGTGCGAATATATGCAATGTTTTTTATTTTCGGTTTTGTTTCAGTGCGCCTCAAATGAAGAGCACGCCCGCGCGCGCGATGAAAACAGTTGCAAGTTTTGCACGAAAGCACTTTTCGTCACTTCAAACACAAACGTAACGTAATAAACT
Source organism: Aleochara curtula (assembly GCA_963978815.1). Classification (NCBI taxonomy): domain Eukaryota; kingdom Metazoa; phylum Arthropoda; class Insecta; order Coleoptera; family Staphylinidae; genus Aleochara; species Aleochara curtula. The sequence continues at coordinate 6,773,949 of OZ022221.1, read as the reverse complement.
CACTGGAGGCTTTCGCCTCCTCCGTGTAGCTGTCGATGCAGTGGCAGGCAGCATGGAGCATCGTGAAAATATTTGGAGCGTGTGAAAATGCGCGTTTGCTTCGTTTCGGCAACGAAATTTGCGAAAAACTCATAAACTGACATCGCTCCTGAAGGATGTACTAGCGCGCCCGCGCGATGCTCCAATGTTTGCGCATTTGCATCTTTTTGCGAATACGCGAACGACACACAGTCAGTCGGACGACGAGGAAAATATTTGTTTATCGTTCCTTGCATGTTACATTTATTTATATTTGTATATGAATAACGCGCGATGAGTGCGGAATCAGGAGTGGCACCGCGCGGTGATGCCTTCCTCCTCTCTTCATAAAATATGCAAATAGAAATTATCATTGCAAACAACTTGCAATTGCTTTCAGTCATCAAGGCGTGTACGGCGACGCAAGCACGTTTCAATCATTCGCGTAATTTGCAATCAAAATAAATGGTGCACTAGATAATTTGGCAATTTATTATAAATGTACGCAGCAGCAGCAGCAAGAGAAATAAATGTATTAAAGACACATTGCTAAAATATTGCGGCGACTATTTGTGTTTATACGAGCAATTTTCAGCAAAGTTCAGCGCCGCATTAGCATTAAGCAATAAAATAAAGATGCTAAGTGAGCGAGCATCCTACATGTATTGTGCGAACGAACGCGAACCGAGGCCAGAAGCTTGAGGATTTAATAAGATGTTTATCGGGATGTTTCGAATAGCTAAAGTTGGCTAAACTAAATCGGATACGGTTGTGCTGTTTTCCAATGCGAAGAGAAGGGTGGCGGCGGCGGCGGTCGGATCTATATGCGGATGATGATGATTGTGATGGTTTCGGGTTGCCTTGCTTGCCGCCGCCGCCGTCGACGCCGCAGTGGGTTCGCTGTTGTTCGCAGTATGTCTGAAGAACTCGCGGAGCGCTTAATTCGATGAAACGCAATACGAAACTGCAACGCGACATCGAAGCAGCAGCAGCAACAACAACACCACCAAGAAGGATTGGGCTGCTGCTGCCGCCGCTGATGCTGGCTGTAATATTAGTAGTGCACGGCTGCAAAATCGTGACTGGTTGTGCGCCCGTTGAATTATTGCCAATACAACACATAATACCAATACTCATCTAATAGCGCACAATAATACAAGCATGCGCTTGCTTTCGTAGCAAGCCGCCTTCGGTGAGCAACCCATCTCCGATACCACTCAGGAGACGATCCCAACAACTAACCGCATTATCAGGCAGCGCAATGAAAATTTAATGCCTTATCTTCGCCGCCACTTGCTCCGATTACTCAAGCATTGTGTTACGCTGACATCGACGAGACCACGCGCAAACTTGCGATTCGCCCAAATGTACTACTTGAATAATTAATGTAGTAATCGTTCATTTAGGCAAGCAAATACACCTGGCTGATTCTGTCGCAAACACCTTGTATGCGGTGCGCGCGCTCGCGAAATTATTAATTGCTGGTAGAAGGAAGTGTGAACACGCAAGTTGACACGGTATTATTCAAGTGGCACGCGCGCTCCATTTCGGGGGCGTCTCTTTAACGTCACACGAGTTTCACCACAATACTGCCAACCGCCTTCGCTCCACTCGCTGCTTTGCGCTTCCCGCTAGGACGAAATTTATGTTTGCAAAGTAAACAGATAAACAGACGACGCGATGAAACGCGTGCATAATGTCGCAGTCAATGTAAATGATAAGCAACGCGCGTTAATTCCGTAATCATGTTTGATTTTCACTTGCCTCGTTCTTTGTTTGATTACGATTCCGTCAACACCCCCGCGACTCGTAGATAGGTCAGCAACTTTGTGCATACACGGCATGCAAGTAGTAACTACGGTAATCTTATGATATGTGCATTTAAAAATTTTAGCCAAATGAAAACATTCAATTTTCTAATAACATTTCGACAGGACGGACAAAGTTGCGGACGAAATTCGACTTTGCAAAGTCGTATAAGCAAGGAAACGACAGCAGCTGTGTGGCTGTTTGGTGTGCCGTTGCCGCTCCAGTTTCAACCTAACAAAAATACGTTTGCTGCCGCCCGTCCTCGTCGTCGTACACATGCGAAAATGCAACCGCCACCGTCACCACCGCTACCGCCAGCGCTTGGCAATGTGTTTCAAACATATTCGTTTTACGATGGAGCGAGTACCCGAAACTTTTCGTATTTTGCGGAAGTACTTGTTACGTTGACTGCATTTGCTCGTTGGATGCAAAGCTAAGCAGAACCCGGACCGCAGTTTGCGTATCTCTTAAAATTAATAAACACAACTAAAAACACACCGGAATTAAAATTGCAAATCATTTCCGTAGTAAACAACCATTACTTGTTGGTTGTACGCACGACGAAAATCATTAAGTAAATATACTGCTAGTACCTAGCAAACTCATTCAAGCGTAGAAATATTACGATTGCGCATTGGATTTATATTTGTTGAAAGAACTAAAAGAAGAGCACGCACGAGAAGAAGAAAATTATGTGGATGTCATCAGGAATAGATAGAAAATAAGAAGCGTCCGAAACGATTCCGAATGGTTAACGTCCGATTGAGTATATTATTGGACTGAATTGAAGGGCGATTTTAAATCGCCTTCAACGTTGTTCGTCCGCTGCGATCGGGGCTCTATCATCGCGCGCACATATATCACAGAGCCAGTGGCAGACTCCTTCCTCTCACTGTATCTTTCTATCTATCTACTGGCTGCCTCTTTGCTTGGCTCGGACGAATTTGTCCACAGTAAATGCCGGATTGATTCGTTGGTCCGCGTACGGCACGCTTACGCTGCTTGCTCAATATCCAATCTCTAAGCGATGGCTTCAATTCCGACGGATTTTCTTTCGTAACTGGCCTTCGGTCATGTCGTCGGCGGCGACAGCACCACTGGCGTTGGCGGTCGAGTAAAGGCGCATATCCCCCCTAACCCCATACGCACACACACTCTCTTCTCTATCTTTGCCACCCCTCTTCCCTCTTTCTATATATATATCAAATATGCCAGCCGGACACGGATGGGATTTTAGGCTCGACCCTGATGAGGTCTCAGCTTTCCGGTCGACAAGTAAAATGCGATAGAGCCACCAAGTGACCTCATCCATCCTATTTAAATATCTGTCGAATATAACTGGATAATCCACTTAGCTCCGAATAAAGAAAGAAACGAACGCTTCGGTCAACATTCCGGCTCGCTTATAAAATGGTATAAAATGTGTGCTTTCCCGAGTTTTTCGCCGCTCGCGCAACTTAGTTTTCTGATGATAACTTTATGAGTTATTAGCGTTGGCGAATTTGTGCTGCGCTCGCAAATTCTCCATCCACCGCCCGCCTTGTGCAAACGAATCGTTAAGCGGCGAGTTTGAGTAGCAACTTTGCGAAATGGAATAAACATGTAATATTTTACCTTTCCGGCATTTTCAATTCATCGCGTTTTTCTTCCAGGCAGCACATGCAGCATGTCTACTTACAACCCAATTGCTAAATGCTTCATTCTTTTCCGCTCTTAAATCTACGCAGGGAATAATGGGTAATGCAAACGGCATAATGCCTCTCTTACCTTGTGAACAGCTCCAGGTGAAAATCGTCAAACGCCGGCAACTGATGACTAGACAACAAGATTCCCCTGGAATATTAATTACCCGGACTGCGAACGTCGGCGGCACTCTCGGCTGGAGATGGAATTTCTCGTGCTTCGTCGCAGCTCACTTTCAATATAATTCATCTCGGCGCACGTTCATCATCCCAAAGAGTTTCAAGACATTGGGTACTGATGCCTGGTAGGATGTTGTGTCGGTGTGTGCGCATATTGTGCGAATTGGATGTGCAGTCGACAAGCGAGAATACTCGCAAACTAGTCGACGAACTACCAACGCCAACAGCATGCTCCTCTATCTGCGAACAAAACAACGAATTAATAATTTTCTTAATTTAATATGCCAAAGTACGTACGACGAACTTTAATCTTCCGCAGAGTGTACGCGCGTGTCTGCCCGCCTGCCATGGCGGCGCGGTACGAAATTTGCCATTTCCATAAATTTGCTTAAATTGCAGCTTATTTCGAAAATAAATTACTTCATCAAAGACACAGCAAACAGCAGGCGAACTTCTCATTTTCCCCTTCTGCATCCAACTTTATCAAATCAATTTCTACATGTGTGCCCCGACTGCCATTGCAGTAGTTTACACCAGTTATGTCCTAATATCCTCTCCTGCTGGCATTCTCAGTGTTGTTGTTGTTGTGACTGCTGTTACGACTGCTTTACTTCTTTGCCTTAGCAGCAGGTCTCATTCACATAACTAATACCATTATGGTTAGATTTCAGTTTCCACAGATGCTGCCAATATGGTGACCCTAAATACAAATTTTACAATTACTAAATGACAACAGTCCAATGAAACTATCCACAAAAACACCCTCTGTTTAGTCCCACATTGGCACTTTTACCCATTTCCTTCATGTGGATAATAGCAAAATGGTCAAATCACCAATTGCAGGTTCTCGATGCAGCTGCTTCCGAAACCTCAAAGTGTTTCCTCTGCCCAAAGACAAAGTAACGCGACGTTCCAAACACCTGCTACATGCTCTTAAGCAGCACTTTGGAAGCTTTTAACACTTTCACCTTATTTTAGGGCTTTACTGTTACTCCTCTTTCTTTTAAGACCCTCATATACCATTACACACTTATGCATGTCAATGAAGCTCAGGCCTTACTCTACGTGCATCATGCATGACTAAACATCGTGGCGTATAAAACAGTGAACAATTATGTAAATAATTCAATACTCACCAATAATTAAACTAATCACTGATGTTAATTATCACACACAACTCGCAAACCAACTACCGTAATGCACATAGGTTAACCCGGCTTAGCAAAATGGCGGATGTCCCTGACAGCCAAGCGTTGCGCAAAGCAACTGCGCAACTATAACTTCACCGTGTAACTAGTTGCCGATAGTAATGTCTACACTTATAATATAATCTGCGACTTTTAAAACTAACAGATAATGAATTCAATCACCTCATTATAAAAGCATCTTTTATATTTATGGCAATAAGTAACCAATAACCAAATGATAAACTTCTCATAGATTTCGTAAATATAAGCTAGTTAATATTACTATGCAATTTTATCAGTCCATATTGATTACAATAATTTTGGCGAAAATATTTGATGAGTACATATATGCAAACGAACAACTCTTTGCATACGAGTGAATGATTACAAATATATGTATTTGATGTCGAATGCGAATGCGAACAATAAATATCCATCATTTCATTGGTGATCATTCGCAATAACATTTCAATTCATTGTAATCAAGTTAATTGCCAAACATACAATTTGAGAACAAGGCACGCTATAGTTGGAATTGTTATTTGATCTGTAAATGTAAATATTGTTCAGCAATAACAAAGTATTGATTAACATGCATAGTGTATCTGAGTGATTCTTATTGAATTCAATTATTATCATCGGTAGCAATTTAGTAGCGTAATAGAATATTTTTCATAGTGGATCAAAGTGTCACAGATATTTAACTTTTCATTTTCGATCATCGGAATATATTCGAAAACATATTGTGTAAGTCTGCTTTCGTCGCAAATGAGAATATGAGTATATGGCGCAGTAACCTTCGTAAACTTACAACAATTTGCTAGATTGGTGTTCTTGAATAGAAAAATCTTACTTTAAGTAAAAACTGACTTCTTAATATGTAATTATCAGCACGAGCGTAATGCAGACGTGATGCAAGTATTAAAAAATGTATACGACTTGAATGAATGGCTCAAAGTATTATATCACCTGAGTAGCAAATGGTTGGTTGTGTAGTGAGTAATCGTGTGTGATAACGTATTGATTATTGTTATTGTATAGGTGTTCTTCGTTTTTCGACCGTATACGTTCGTGGAAAACAGCGAAGAGACGCATCCAGAAATCGATCACAGATTGATTGCGCACGTAGAACCGCCGTCGGTCGAAGGGGTGTGTATCAGTGATCGCCCCAGACCACCACTTTGCGACAACGATCGACGCTGGCGAGATAGTGACCGTAAGGGCACCAGGCTGTTGCCGTCGTCGCAGACCTGGAGAAGAGGCCATGAGATCTTCACAAGGCGTGTAAGAAACGAATCAACAATTGATGTCCACTAAGTGTATAGATAGACTCATACGATGTGTCTAATTGATATACGGAACGCAGGAAGGAAGCGGAGCGCGGACATCAATCGAGACAAGGACGAGCGAGAGCATGATGAATGAATCAAGCGGGAACTGGATGAATGATGATGATGGTCACATGGGGATGATACATACGTGTGCTCCTTGAGGACCGTCTCGACGCCGGACGTCGCCACGCTCCAAATGTAAACGCTGCCATCGGCAGAGCCCACCGCAACGTACTGCCCATCCGGACTGAATGTAGCACGTGCAAAGTCACAGCCGACTTTGAAGCCTTCACAACTGCAACAAGAAAACAAGAAAACAATGTCAGAACACATTCGATAGTACGTACAATGCGCGCACAAGAAACAAGTGCCGCCTGTGTGATTTATTAACGTAAATAAAACCATTTCAAATCGGATGAAGACTTTTAAGACACTCGAGCGAACAGAGGGCGCAGAGCTAATATACGATGACATCGTTATGAAAGCGTAAAAAATGATCGCGCGCATAATTTACAAGCGGCAAGTTCATCAAATAAAGCACTCCTGCCTTACAGGGCGCGCACATTTACATACAGGATTCCGCCGCCGCTCAACGCCGCTGTATTTATGCATATGTGTGAGTATTATATGCATTATGAGCGATTTCCCACATTGCTGGAAAAAGGGCTTTTCTCCCCCTTAGCTGTGTTTGTGTGTGCAAGAGTGCTCGCGCGCTGTTTAAGATTAATGACGCACGATAGGAGAAAAAGATGACTTTATGGTGATACGAAGACGACGCACGACGCGCGCGCGCGCGCTCCCGCGCTTATCTTAATCTGAGCGACCTGTTGTATGCGCCCTCGCCAAGACTTTTCCTGATAAACGAAACTAGGCAGGCAGCACGGCCAGCTTTTCCATTCCATCCTTCTGCTTCCTACTTTTCCAAGCAGCAGATGACTCAAGACTACATCAAGGAGATGGAGAACACTGCGTAGGAGGAGGAGGTGGAGAAGAAGTGACTCCTGGCAGGAAAATACCATCAAGGACACTTTTCAAACATGCAACGCGCGTATAGTGACTGGTTAGATTGCAAATGCACTTTTATATATAATGAAATTATATAGAGTGTCCTCGTAATCTATCACCCAAACTATTCCCAAGCGCCTATTCAAATCTACAGCAAGTATTTAAAACTTTGGCGAATTTCGAAAGTTCACGGCACAAACATTCAAGAGATATTTGCAATGGCTTCCGAGCAATTAAAAGGGATGGTTTTTAATGTATCAAGAGTTTTTATTCCGGCGAATGAACTCTCTTCCACGGTCAAAGAATAAATAGGAAAAGTTATTTTAATCTCGAAGGGATTCCACGGTCGGTGGATTGCTCGCTTTCGCGCATACTTACGACAAGCGAAAGATGAAGAAAATCCCGTGGAAGCCGTGCGAAAGCCAGGAGGCAGTCAGGCAATGTACGTAAAGAGCGCGCATGCATTTAATAATGGCTGCTGTGTGTTCTTCAAGGAGAGCAGGAGCAAGCACCACACACACGACGCAGTCAAGCCAAGTGAAGGAATCGTCAGGATGTCTAGCGTGCGCGTAGCAAAATACGTGGAAAAGATTCCTACCTTCGCATCCTTCTTCGAAGCAAGTGGGGTTCGTCTCGCGCGACTCATTCACCGCGACAGCCCGATGCAATACCGCAAAAGATGGAACAAGTTGTTTACGCGATGTTTATTGAGATTCCTGCACAAACTTAACCCGCGATTTCGTGCGCAAATAGTTGTAAAACTAAGCCGCATAGAAAATCCAATTATTAATTACGAGCATAGATAGGTAAAAATACTTTCACCTATCTGATGCGCCATAAATATATTCATAATAGCTCGCTTAAAATATTCCAGGCAAGAACGTAAAAAACTTTGAGGAGTCGAGAGCACACGCTTTACTTTACTCGCATAACATAATGTTTGATATCGTAATAATCGTTGAGCGAAATTGCACTCGCGCTTGAAATACTCGCCCCGTCAGCAGAACTCATCCCGAGAACGCGGCCTACAAAGCTTCCGTCGTCTCTTCGCAAAGCAGCGGAAGTCAACCAAAAATCAATTACGAAGACGTTCGTTACATTAAAATAAATATTCAATCAATTTCAGCGCCGCCGCCACCCCGCGCGCCTCGCTTTATCGAGTCCCTTCCGTAATTTCAGCAAGTGTAGTAAAATTTAATGATTACCTGAACGTCATAACAACTTGGCACTTCCGGAGGTCGAGCAGCTTTAGCGTATCGTCACGGACGCATGTGACCAAGTATTTGCCATCTGCAAAGTAAATACAAATATTCACAAATAATGGAAAACAACCACTAAAAAAGGGGGATGGCGATGACGGCGATGACGACGATGACGATGTGCTTTGCTAGATGGAACTTTTGCAAAATGCCATGTGCACTTTGTGTGTTGCGCCAAAATGCGCTTTCTGCAGCAGCGGGCAGGGTTGGTGTACTCGTTAAGTAGTGCAATGAAAAGGAATGATAATGACATTAAACTTCCACGAAACGAATGAACGCAGATGCGTCACTCTCACGTAGAGTGAAGCAAGCGGCGGCAGCACCGAAGAAGGAAGGCGGAAGGAGTGCGCTGTTAAATAATTTAACCGGCCAAGGATAAACCGACGCGAACGCGGTCTCGCGCGCGCTCCTTCGCTCGGCCAAAGGGATGAGGAGCCTCTCATCCTTAGCCATTCCGTGCGAGGACGAAACGCAAGCATCAACAAGAAGGAGGCACACTACTTATTGGTCCTGCTTTGCTCGACGTTGCGAAGAGCAAACGTAAATCTTGCGGCAGTCTTTTAAATAATTCAAAACGCGAAAAAGCAAAACCTGTTGGTGATGTACTAAACTTCAGCGGACTTAAATAATCTAATGTTGAATTACGACATCATTTAATTTAACTCCTTGCAATTTTAATAAGTACCACCGCGTTATTCTCGTTTTAAACTTGTAAAACCATTACCACTTCCGCTAATATTTTATGTGACTCTAATTCGGCGCAATCTTTATGGTTTTATAACTAAACACGAAAAAACGAAGTAAGTAATTATTGAATAATGTAAATTCCTTGAAATGGAGAATGTATTATGTGTAGCAAACTAAATCTTCCACTTTCCCAAAATAGACATAGTCATTAAACGGAATGAGCCGTCATTTGGTGAGAGGGATACGGTAAAATTAGGACATTATTATTTATTCAACCCCCTTTTTCGCCGGTGTGCATAAAATGAAACACGAAAAAGTGATAGGCATACTTTTGCATCATCCAGGTTTTTTGCCACAACTACCCCAATAACCTGGGTACATTAGGGCGGTATGTTAGTGTGTCGGTATGGATAGAGAGAAAAAGTGGAAATAAAACTCACCTCGGGAGAGATCCAGTGAGGTAACTTTGCCATTGAGAATGATATCGTTAGCGCTCGACTCGGAGCGCGTGTCCCAGAAGCGAATGCGCTTATCAAAGTGGCCGCTGATAATGGACGAACCGCCGCCGTCCGCCGTCACCAAGTCGTTGCAACTGGACCCCGCAAATTTCGTTTCAATGCCTGCACACACAGAAAAAAAGAAGTAAAACGTTAAAGCATGACCACATTTATAACAAATGGATAAACACACGCCGGCAACTTTGGTCCCATTCGGTTCGGGGGAGAGCAAAGTGTCAAAGCAAACACAAACACAATCGCAATCAGTAAACCGCGCTGGGTATATGCGAGATACAACGGACAAAAAACGGATCGTTAATTTATCCAATTACTGATGCTTTATTAGATCAACGATGGCACTTGTGTCAAGTGACAAACACTCGAGCGCATCATCATCATCGTCGTCGTTGCCATCATCATCATCATCATGTCCTCTCATCGACATCGCATCATCAATGAAACGAGGGGGGGCTTCATCAGTATTGGGGCGGTTGGTGGTTCTCTTTTTACGGTCTGCTGCCGCCAACATGAAGCGTACCGATTTTAAGTACGATGCGTTTTATCACTCGTTTTGCAATTTTGCCCGCTTTTCGCTTTTCATGTTGTCTTCATTTTCATACGCGATGAATTGATTTTCAATTAAACCGTCCACGTTGATTACTTTGTTTGCTGTATGGCATGCAAGCGCTTTGTAGTAAAAAAATGATTTACTTTGCAAGTGAAAATATAAAACAACTCACTTTTATGTTAATCTCTCGCCTCGACGGCGTTATTTTCGTTACGTTGTTCACGCGTAAAACTAATTCTAACCGAAAAACAAAAGCACAGCGCAAACATGAAGTAATTGCAATTATGCAAGTTGTGTTTAACTTTCGGACCGGCTGCGTAATTAAATAAAATAAGTGCTAAAGTAATTTTTAATTCAATTAACAATTTCCGGTGTGCTGCATCTTTGCGCTCCGCGTTTTTCCAACGCATGCGACAAGTGTTGTTGTTGCTGCTGCAGCAGTTGTCGCTCTCCTCGCATACATGCGCGAAGGCAGAGACAAACGGCAACACCAACAGCAAGAGCACACCCCGGTGATTTTATGTCGTTTGTGCGTTGCGTCATTACGTCGTTTCGCTTAATTAGGATTACGCATCAAATGAAGCTACGTGCGCTTTGCGCGACACTCGCACACGCCCTGCCCTGCTTTTTTCCTGCATCGCGTCGCAAGTGCTGCTAGTGCTCTCGAAAATTTTTCGAATCCAATTAGCATTTTGTTGCACGTCTCTCATATTCATCTCGTTCGTTACGCTCGCGAATAAACAAGTAGATAAATAAACTATTAAATGTATAGGTTAGTATTCTCAGTGTACTTACAAGCACGACTTCGAAGATCCCAAATCTTGAGCGTTCGATCATGACTGCCGGTGACAACCTTGGTGGATTCGCCCAAGAACTTTGCGGCCAGAACTTTTCCCGAATGACCAGTTAATGTATGCTGTAACAGACAAGAAAGAACAATAAGAAATTTTATTAACTTGTCTAGAACAGACACACACACGCATTTTATACACTTGTTCGTCGTCTTGTTATTTCACATTTTTATGGCAATATCAGTGACAGTAATTGGTGATATTCAATTACACGACATTCACACAAGTTTGCAATAAACGAGCAAAAGGATAACGAGTTTGCGCTTTATTATTTAGATAAACAGTAAAATACTGAAACCGCATTAATGCGCCTTAATTCGGAAAAGTTGCTTAGGAACATTTGAACGGCGGCAGCAGCAGCAGGCGCGTGAGTGAGAAAGAAGGGCACATCGTTAAAAATTCAACTTTGCTCGGTGTGCGCTCGTTGAAAAGTCATCTTTTTTGCAAAGTTGCTCGCTAGACGCCAGCTATATAAACTCGTTTATTGCGTGAAGCACGCACACAGATTCATCTGTGCAAAGTTTAAATTTAATTACAACAATAATAACAAGCGCTGGCCGGCGTGCGCGCACACACAGCCCATGCAAACACATTTTATTCAAATTGTGATTAATTTTAAAAGTTTCCACCCAGTCGACCGACCGACTGACTCCACATTCCGTATACGCGCCGCGACCTAAAACTCCCCCCAAAACTGCCCCATATCAGTGTTCACTGATGCAAAATGTCAAATTTGTTTAACCGCTATCCATTTACTGGGCCAGCTGCTTTTTCGTTTACGTTCCAAACAAATGTGTAAAAACGCCAAACAATTTCCGTGATTATATGAAACTCAATTCAATTTAGAGAAAAACCAACGAAACTTTAACTAAACTCAAATTAGATTTCAAGTCTGTTGCTCCTATTACTATCAAAGTGCATTCAATTTTATTTAAATTGCTTGTAAAATATGCGCAAACTCATTTTGAAAAATGCCAAAAAGAGATCAAACTTTTCATTACGCATTCGCCGCTTGCTTGTTCATTAAAACATGGGGGGCATGATGGTTGTGGCCTTACTATGTGAGTGCACCCGGTGCGAGAAATTTTCAATAACGACGCGAAAGACTTGGGAAAGCGGTGAAAAACGTGACGATTTCGGTGCGTATTAAAGGCTGCCGTGAATGAGTTTTCCACAGACACATCGCCATCGCCACCGCCATCACCAGCGCTGCTATTATTTACGAGAAATTAATATTTGAAAATGTGCTCAGACGGAAAATAAGTTGACGAAAACGTTCGGCCGAATATACGTGTACGCACAAACAAACTCCATCTTTTGAAATATCGCGTATACACCCTGACGTTCGCTTTGTCTGGTTGCATGCGAATTCATAAATAAACACAGAAAACAAACGCCTAACATTTTAATATTAATATCTTCATTAAAAGTTTATTAAAAGCGCGCCCGCTCTGCTGGTTGACACGCAAGCGCATTGGCCTAACTTTTAAGCCGCATTCAAATGCCATAATAATTTTTCCTCGTTTTATTCAAATACCACAAAAAGTAATAATAATTACTTGTACTCTAGTTGCCTCCAAGGGGGCAAGCAAAAATCATTTCACCCGTAAGCTAAATAAAATTTCATACCTGTAATGAGTTCTAATGAATTTTTTCTAATTAAACTATTCTGCTTCGCAGGGTCATGAAAATCAAAATGTGAAAAACACCCTGTAAAAATATATGCAAGAGGGGCGCAGGCGGTGGTGGCGGTGAGTCACAATTGTCTTGTAAAAGCGCGCCCTGGTGCATGCTGAGGACAACAAAAGAAAGTCACACGCGCCCGTCGCCCATTGAAACAAATGCATGTACACATTCCGTATTCACACACATCGAGCACGAACGCCTTTTGTTTTTGGGTGGAATTTTAATCTACATTTAAATTGGAAACGCGATGACGGTTTTGCGGAACAACACCCTCAGCAGGCGTGGCGCGCGGACAATGCGATGCAAGCGGCGCGCGAAATGCGGGGGTGCCTCTCGCGTTTGCTAAATGGAAATCGCCCCTCCGTTCGAATGGTTGCACGCGCACAACATGAGGGTGTGCAGGGTGGCCCGTTATAAATGCAAAACGCAAACAAACGTAAAACGAAATAATCACATTATTGTCTTTCACCGCAAGCAAGCAAGCAAGCAAGTGGATATGATGATAATTACACGCAATCAACGCCATAAAAATGTGGGCATTTGATTTAAGCGATTAGAGCCTCATTTCAACCGCACAAAAAACACCCGAATACTCAGCCAGCCAATAAATTGCTAATGAATTAAAATTTCGCAATAATTAATACTTGTGCGTTGTAATAAATCATGCGAATGAAATATGTACACCTCATTAAAATTCCACTCGAGGAGGCTTTTTGTTCGCTCGTTCGTTGTTGGTTCGCCACCACTTTTTCGCTCCAGATCGCTTCAAGGAGGAGGCAAAGCCAGAGACGCGATGCGTATTTTTAATTGATACATAAATACGCGCGAGCACTCGCATACAAGAAGTAAAAGCAGAACGGCGATAGATCATGGCCTAATAAATCAATAACAAAAAGCCAGCACGCCCTGGAATGTCGTGCGCGCGTGCATCGCGAAAGATTGCGTATCAATGCTGCTGTTACAACAACGATGGCAGCGGCGGCGACGGCGACGGCAGCGGTCGCGATGGCGGTGGTGGCGGAGGAGTAAGTAGCCTGATGCCAGTAGCGCTCGAAGAAGGAAGCAACAGCAGCAGCAGCATCTCCATACTATTACACAAAAGACGTAATGCGCATATACGCGAGAGAAGTGCAATAAATTTTCTTATTAAATACTCCAAGCAAGAACGACGCGACGCGCACGACATGTGTTACGTCACGTAACGTACTAATATTACCATCCGGTAGTAGTTGGCGTTGAATGCAGCCGCACGCGCGATCACATAACTTATATGTTTAAACATTGAACAAAAGAATGACGAATTGCTTCTACATTTAAACCACACATGCACACACACACACCCTCACCGTGCTCTGAATGCACTTGCAAAGCACACGATTTGTTTGAATGAATGTGCTTGTGATTGCAACAACTTGTACTATTGGAAAAGTGCCTAAAACAATTTTTGACCACCCACGCGCTGTACTAAGTACGCAAGCGAGCAAAGCATGTATGCATGCATGCAAGCAAGTAGTAAGTGCGTATCGAGCGAAATTTATTACCACAATTAAAAGGCACCAAGAGTTTTCTATACTTTTACACGGTTTACACGCGCACGCGCCGCATAGCTGGGTATATTCTTTGATTGCCGTACACCGCTTGTTAGTAGCAATCGCACTATCAGAACGCCGTCTTACCGGCAGCTATCATTATTCGAAAAACGCGCATTGATGCACATTTCTAATTAACTGCTAATTTACTACTTGTTTACCGTGCTTGCTTGCTTGCCTGCCTGCCATCGACTTGTTATTATACAACGCGTATCGTTCGCGTATTCCTATTTTATTTCATTTTACTTTATTCGTTACGAGCGTCTTCGAACATTCTTTTCATAGCTGCTAAAAAGTATCCAGGAATAGAGCAACGCTACAAGTTAAAAAGCAATATCGATAAGCGAACAAAGAACGGAAACGCACGACAGTAGCGAAGGGTGTATTATTACACTCAAAACGTTGTGCGCTCATCCTTATTGTTAAGCGAGCTGCCTTCCTCGTCCTAATTGACATATTTTTCACTTGGCATCGCCGTTTTTCATGAATTTGAGAAACGCGGCCAGGACCAGTCAGTTCTTTGAAAGCGTCGTCCTTCACTCTTGCTTCAGCGAAGCGAATTGGGACAGGGGAGCGTTTCATTTCGCAACTTTTTTAATCAAAAACTCATATTGAAATTATTTCGTGCTCACCCTATAGCACCCCATGCAAATCATAACTAGTCAATGAGTACACGCAGCGAATTGAATCAAAGAGCGTCGCGCGTTTTGTGCACTCGGAAAACGTTGAGCGAACATCTTCGGCACGCGGCCAACTCGACTAATGCGCCATCGAAATGGATGACATCTTGCTTCCCATATTAACGGCAAACGAGAAAAAGAATAAGAACGCGAATTCGGGAATCAGCCAACGACCGAGCGAACGAGTGAATTTGTGTCGCTCGCTGTAAAAGCATACGAAATCGTGCAAATTATGACAAAGATGACGACAATGCGAACATCATAAATTAGTAAAATGAGTGCCAATGTTACAAATACCACCATTAAATACAAAGTGTTTCACTCATTTCGAAATCTTTGCCTGATACAAAAATCTCGTTAGCCCATTTTAGAGGTTCCTAATGAAGCAAAGTGATGCTTTAAAAATGTGCAAATTATTCATTCCTTTGTTTTTCAATCGGGTGTTTTCCTTCCAGGATTTGTAATGAGGTAATTGCCCTATAATGAGTTGCATCCTTATCCAATTACCTTTACGCATTGGAAAAAGTGTACCTACTGCGCAGGAAAATACATTAAACACCGAACGCAAGCGGAGAATCGCATTGAAATCGTATACTAGCCTAGATTTTTCCTCAGTTTCAAGGGGCTAACTATCTGATTGAAAATTCCGAGCAGCGTTACGCTTTCGGTATAAATTAATTTAATTTGCCAAGCCATCATTAGTAAAATAGTGTTCGTCTCGAATTTAACGAGGCATTTTCTTGCACGTGTGCACCCTTATAACTCGTTCGCATACATGAATTATCCGCGCATTATAGGAATTGCAGTAAAACGCAATGAAACGCAAGTCGCGCGCGCGATGCAACGAGTAACAACACATGCAATCAAACAGAAGGCGATAAACGACAACGTCGGCTGAGTTTTAATGTTTACGAGGCGCTATTGTGCCGAGCGCCAACACTAATACCAGCCAACCAACCAACCAACCAACCAACTCGCGTTCACTTCTTCTTCATCCATCCATCCCAGGAGCAACAGCAGCAGCAGCAGCAGCAGCAGCAGCAGCAGCAGGAGTCTGTAGTCGACTGGAATGGTGTTATGAGCTTTACGATTTTTACTCTGCTCGGGTGAATGATGTGCGCATAAAATGCAAATTCGACAAATTCAAACTGCAAATTTAAATTAGCAACAACACTGCACTTTGATGGCTAATAACATTACGCCGCGTAACGTGATAGTCACGCTTTGCAACAAACAATACAATATACTCTTGCGCGAAATATAAAACTTTTTTGCGTTAAAACATCAAAATACACTCAATAACAAAAGTACATAAACTTTATGCTCTTATCTTTATAATAGAATATATAAATATCAAATCGTATTTATTCCATACTATCAACGACAAATAATCCAAATAGAAATAGTACCGTGCGTAATGCATTTCCGGTTGGCGGATATTCGACAGCAACATATTATCTGTCATTTGAAGAGTGCTCTTATTGTAGTATGAGGTATAATTGAATGTACGAAATTGTGTTGGGTAGGTAGAATATTATAAAGTGCCGAGAGCATGTTTCTTACGAGAAAACTCAAAGATATTAAGCGCGAGTGAATGTGCGCGCGCGTCGCGCCTCAGGTGTGCACAATATTAATTTCATACATGATATAATAATGCCGATCGCGAACGTAACGTACGAATAACGCGTACATTTAATATTAAATGAGCGTACAACTTGCGCAACAACCAACTCCGTGAAAGAAAATGCCAATAATAACGACAACGAAACCGACAACACGACAAATAATGTTGTTACTAATAAGGTGAACTATGGAATTTGTTAAAATATGCATCTCATTTTTCCCAAGAATTAGCTAGTAGAATATTATGCAGCGCCGACAAAACAAGACTGCTCATAATGAAGCATATTTTAATTATTTTTAGAAGATACCTGACATTGTTCATAAAATGGAATTCAAATAACTGCATTTCGCGGATAGATAGGCAGCGCACCGTGTTTAAGTAAAATTTTCTAATGAAATAGCAATCTTGCACGCATGATGAACTAAACTATAATCGCACGGCTCGGCACGGCACGGCATCTGAAAGGAGGAGAAGAAGACGAAGATTTGTTCTTCAGTTCGGTCATGCACCCTTCGTGCGCAAACCAGAAAAATGCGTGCGCTTCGTTCCTGTCTTCAATTACTCATTGCCGGCGCGCTCGCGTCCGCATACAAATTGATTTTCACACTAGCGACTTGTTAATTTAAGCAGACGTGCGTTTGCACATGCTTAATTGAAAATTATTTTAATTGCGCACGCGGAAAACATAAGTTCATGATGGTGGCATTAGATGAATGCAGTTGCATGCAGTTTTAAGTCACTTGCAAAATTTCAAATGATATAAATGAATAGCACAATTTGCATGCAAATCAATACACAACAGCACGGAAAAGAAATGCGATCCGTATATCAACCAGTTCCGTTTTTCGTCCAGCGTCTTGCTTTGCGCGACACGAGACGGATTTGTGTATTTATTGCGACTTCCACTTGGCATGCCGGAGACACAAACTGAAAGGCGTGTTTTTGAAGAATTGAATTGCGCCAAAGTGCATACAACGACTTTACTTGAATAAGATAACAACAACACGTAGAAAAGAATGCAACGCAATGCAATCCAATACTCTATGAAGAGCATGTTTTACAAAATTGAGCAATTCACTTTTTAACAACATTGTCGAATTTTCCACCTTACTCCACGAGGTGTTTATAACCACAAAGAAAATAATGAGTGTACGATCATAAAACTAAATTCATCATAGGTGGCATTTTAAGAAAAGTGAATTTTACGACATCCTTTCTGCAGTTGTTACTACTGTCTCTCAGGAGAAATGCATACATTGCGAAATAAAGTTGCGTGAAAATGAATATGTTTGAAATGTTTTTATCGTCAATGTACGTGCACATCCGGTATATCCACGCAGCTGTATAATAAATTTTTATGAGTGTATTGTCCTCAACTTTCACGAAACCAAAATTCTCTCTCATTTTGCATTTGTGCGTAAATAACGCGCCAACTAATATGAAATTCAGCGTTAATCGAGTGATCTGCCTGCCTGCACGCACAAAACATTGCAACGACGACGACGAGTACGACGATGATCATCATGATCATCATCATCATCAACGGCTATGATGATGATCGTCATCAAAACGATCGGCGCGCAATGATTATTTCATAACACCTTTATGGGCATGGCGGTAGCAAAACTAGCTATTCGAATGCAATTGCACTGAGATGCGCCCCACGGCCACGAAGAGTGCAAGTGCACTACGACATTAAATGTGATAAATTCGCGCACCGCGCTTCGCTTCTGCGATTATACATGCAAAGCGATATATAATTTGCTGCACTTGCGCGCATTCGTCGTGCTGGCAACGATAGACATGAAAGCAATGCCAGCCAACGCCAAAACGGATTAATCCTGAATTAATTCATAATTCATCAATTCTGCGAGCAGCCTCTGTATTTCTGTATTCAAAACGAATTGCGTCGGAAATAACAACTTTATCCTGTTAATATGGGTGTGGTAGTTGCTAATGTTCTATCTGCATGCACTGAGCGAAAAAAAAAAACAAATTTTCGAAAGAATATCTTCAAGAGTTACGCGTATAAAAATGATCGATGACTGTTTATTAAATCCGTATTGTCGCCGATGCTACACGGCGATAATAAACATGTCGTCATGAGTGCAGAGTGCGCGAACGTAATTAAATTCTTTTTGACCCATTCGTCCATAACGTGCACGCACACTCGTTCGTTCGTTCGTTCGTTCGCGAATACGGCCTATTGATTCATTATGCTGATCGATGAGTCGCGCTAACAAACTGAAATTGCATAAAGGGAAATTGGCGCGCAAGCGTGCCGTGCATATCGAGTGCATTTGAGAAATTATTGACAATATGATCATCGATGACGCGAAAAATTGCCATGATTTCCATCCGTCGCGTTCGTCCACTCTTGCGCACACATCACATCATCAAAAGTGCTGCTGCCCCCCTTTCTCTCTTTCATCTGGCTCTGTGTGTTACTTAGCGGCGCGCACGGCCCGAAATTGAAATTAACCTGTGTTGTGTTTCGTGCTCGGGCGCAATTTGATGATGAATGGCAGCTAATAAATCGGAAAATTGTCATTTTCGTGCCTGACCTCTTTGCGCGCGTTTCGCCGACGACGTGAACGAACTTTGGCCCACTTCGCGATGACGCTGATAAATTAAACGACGCCGTCGCCATTGCCGCCGCCGCCGCCGCGCTGCCGTGCAAGAAGGGCAATAAGAAGAAGTCGGATGACTGCCAGCTACACTTAGTTGACTCGCACATCACATACAGTGCCATCCATCCTATGCATGCGCATCTTAAATAATGATTGCGAATCATTATGCAAATTATCAATGATCATCCACTGTAGGCGTCGTGATTAATATGACGAAAAGAAATAGGACAAAAACGACAAGCGCGGAAGAATAAGAAGAAACAAAGAGACGAGCGCTCGTGCGGCGTGTGTTCGAGTTGCACATCTGGGGCGCGTGTTTTCCCTATTCCACATTTTCACGCGGCCCATCCGCGTGTGTCCGTGCACTTCATTATGCGTCATCCGAAGCAAGCAAGCAAATAAGCAAGGCGCATATTGCCATACGGCATAAATGTATGCCAGCGTGTGCTCGTGCGCACCAAATGCAATAAAACAATCGCTGCACAACGATGCGCAATCGCAAAGTGCACCTAAGTGTCCCTTACGGCTACAATTGTGTGCCATGGGATCAACGACAACGCCAACAACAACAACAACAGCAACCACGTCGACGACGACGACGACTACAAGAAGAACACGACGATCGGCAACAACTAATGATTCAAGCTAACTCATTACGTCACGAGGATTTAAGAGCGTAGGTTTTCCAATCATTTTATGTCATCTCGTTTTACAAAATATCTTTACTTATTCGCCGCAGTCATCCGACAAAACATCCTCATTGAGAAACGTCGTGTAGAATAAGAATAGTACCTACGCCGCGGCGTGCGAAAGTGCGCCAGAAAGGCAAAGATAAAAATAAGGACTGGCGTTAAAAGTGGGAAAGCATCGCGAAATGCAATGAAGTAGCTGCTGCTGCTCCAGCTTTTTTCTGGCGTCCACAGCGGGAATGCAACTTGGATGCCCCGCTGTGCGTCGAACGGCTTCCCGAGACAATCTCTAAAGGGGTTTACAATGTTTTCAAGTGTTACTGCCACGCGCTACTGCATTCACTCTTTGAAATGCTTTATGCAAAATTGACATTCCGCATTATACCCCTCACTATAAACAGACAGTTTTCACTTCATAAACTAACTGCGAAAACAATAATCATTCCAAGATATTATTATTTCCGCATGATGAAACAATAGTATTTCAATTATTTTTCAGCCTCTTCTATCATTTGACTTGTAGAATTTTCTAATATAATTTATATTGCTGATGCGTCAAGAAGAAAATTGCGAATAAAACCAAAAAAAATCGCCAAAAAGGAAGAAGGATGCTAACAACGTCGGGCGCCGCAGCAAAGTCAAATTTATAAGTCTTTTGGGGATTATTGGAAACGCGGCGTGCACCGATCGCACTCAGGTAAATTGGCTCAACCATAGATTTTCATTTTATGTCCTGCGGTGGTGGGTCGTCGCGGGCTATGCGCATTTTCATTATTAATACTTCGTGTACGCCCACGACACACAATTATTTTACGCCGCTGCCTTTATATTAATTTAATAAATACAACGCAACTTGAAGAGTTTGAAATATGAGTGAGTCGAATGTGTGTTTAACAATGAAATTATTAAATAACCATCACGCGCCCTTAGCTTATATGGATGCAGCATGGCGCGTATCAAATGGCTCATTACCGAGTTGCGCTTTTCAAAATAATAATAACAACAAAGGAGTGAGTTGCAATTAAATGGTGAATTTGTAGCACAGTGAGCATAGTGCAAGGGCAGATCCGCATAATTCATTGTAAATTTAATTAAACACCAACAATCATAATAATTATGCGTTTAATATTAGTACGCCTGCCGCCAGCACGCACATACGCCTTCAGAGACTCGTCTTTCCGTATTCGCTTTGTTCACGAACGAGTTGGTTGGTTAGTTAGTTAATTCATTTCAAACGAATGTATGAGTTGCGCGTCTCTAGCTCTAGACTAAGTAATATTCACATTTATGATCAAGCAAACATTCGCTAGTTGCTCCGAAAACTTAATGAAAAATCAGGAATAAAATTCGAAATAAAATGAAACGAAACGTAACGAAAAGCAATTGGATAAAAATGCGATTACAATAAGTAAGCGACGAGTCGAAAAAGACGTAGACGAGCAACAAGTAACGAGCCATCATAAATTACTCATTAATTATCGTTCTTGTTACTTCTTGATGTATTAGATAGAAAGACAGATTACGCTCGAGTCATGCGCGCGCGCGCGAGCCTTGTGTATGCGATCAGCATAGAAATGCACTTCTGCAATAATGCTGCAGCTCACCAACCAACCAGCACCACCAACATGCCCAGCAAATGCAAGCAACGTGTGTATGAAGTTATTAATTTCAACAAAACGAAAATGATCCATTCTGTATGCCGGACGCGCGCACCTTCATCCTACACCTTCAACTTCTTCTTCTTCCTCGCCATTGCTCTCGGCTCACTCTTCAGCAGTTTCATTGCGCACTTAAGCCTTCTCAACTCAGCGCACACGAAAAACGCGCGAAACGAAATTAGCAAACAAATTGCATTTTTCCATCGCGCAACTAAATCCCGAAATTAATCATCACTAATTCGTAATTCTCATAAATGAAAACAAACCATTAGGCTTCGAGGCACGAACAACTCTTCCTTGCGAATACGCTCAGTATAACAAATAGTTATAAAAGCCGAAAGGATTGACGTTGAACAGACAAGTTGCAAATAATAAATTTCCCTCCTTATTGCCTTTTCTTACAGCGGTGGAAAGCGTGGCGTGTTTTTCAAGACGATGATCGACGTCACTCTTGGACACATGCATGCGCATCGTCGCCGCCTTTGCCGCCGTCGCCAAATGTCGAATGAAAAAACGCTCGTCCGGATTCGAAATTGCAAACGCGCGCGCGTAGCCTATGAAGTAAAAAGCGAGAACAAAGAAAAAACACGCGCGCGCGCAGGACGAAATTGTGCAAAAAGTGCAAAAGACGCTACGATCGCAAAATCAAAATTGAACGTGGTAAGAAATCAAAACGCTTTCTCGCTGAATAGATAATGACTATTCTGCGTGTTCCAATTCTCTCAAAATTTTGCAAAATCTTGTTTATCCTTGAAGGACATTAACAGCAAGTAGGCAAGCAAAGCAAGCAAGTTGGAATCTAGACTAAAAGTCATCAGCGATGATGACGCGTGATAAACGCAATACACGTGCCGCACGACACAACAAGACGTCGGTCGGCGGCAGCGAAAAGAAGACGAGATAATGTACAAAGAGAGAAGAAAAAACGACGAATACACGTGAATGTCCGAGAAACGTGTCCGGCATTTGCACGCGTAACATCCAAGCTCCAAGGGCACACCACACCACACCACAGCAGAGTCCCTGCAAAAGCCATCAAGATGTGTACTGGTGACTGATGAAAAACGTTCCTTCATTCGCTCGCCCGCTCGGCTGGTGCTCGCGCACGCGTTCGCGTAATAGGCAAATGAACTCCACATCTAATAGCTGTGTGCAAATTGAATTTTCTAGTTGAGTAATCGCCGTCACGCCCAAGCGCGAAACATCGCACCATGCGCAACAACGCATGTGCATCATCAATGACGTCGTCATTATCGAACAAGTTCAAAGAATTCGAGCCTTCATTAAGCGTCGTCCTCGTCGTTGCGCGTTTGCGTTCACTATCGTTTAGCTTTTCTTTTTATTTTTCACCTCCTTTCCTCTTCTCTCATTGCATACGCTTGTTTATTGCGTTTTCGGTTAATGATGGATGGATGAATGAATGCGTCCGCAGAAATACAATTCGATACAAGCAATGTATGGGCAAAGTATTGAAAAGTAACCGTTTTAATGATTTGTGAAAAACACCAGCATGTCGAATCGCTAAGTGCAATCAATGAATCGATAAAAGTTAAAACAGTGCAAAGACCGCAAAACCGAAATTTAATTAACGTCAATTACAACTTTAATTATCTGCTGCTGCTGCTGCTGCTGGTAGGCTAATAAGCCACAAGTCGAATAAAAATTGCAAGATGAAGAATTTGTTTAAAATGCGCGAGACACGCACATTAATTTCTGATGTGCGCGCAGTGGTCTTAATTAATTAAACTTGAGGCACGCAATTGCGGGGATGATTAAAGAAGAAGCGACTTAAATAAATGCCATCCGGTTTTGGGTTGATGGTCGGCTACTGCCGCGCGTCGCGGCCGCCTGCTCGCCGAGCTTAACAACATGCCATGCGGAAGACGCGGGACTGAAGGAGATGAATGAAGATGAGCGAAATTTATAAATTGGATGATGATTAAAGACAGACGCAGACGCGGCCGACGCAAACGCAAACGCGCGAAAAGGGTTAATTGTAATCTGCTGCCCAATTTCTATCCGAAAAATTAACACAATTATAAGTCGCGCACGCCAACCAGCCAACCAACCAACCATCCAACTCCTCCAAATTGCTTTGCTTTTGGGGCATTAAGCATTTATATCCAAAGATCATTCATTAGGAGGCAAACTTCAAGGATGCAAGAAAGACGATTACTTTTTGCGCTGTTTTGCGGAAATTCAATTGAGATGACATGATCACTGCCAACTCGACTCGACTCTCGCCAATCACGCGTACTAATTTGTTTTATGATAATTATATTTAATTTCCATTTCAATTGAAATTGCGTACACGTACATTTTATAAACTCGACGCAAACATGTTACATGTGCATGACTTGTACGCAGAACGTACGTACGTAAATGAATGATTCGGTGGGGCGGAGGGCAGAAAGGGGGGTGGACGAGGAGGACGAGGAAGAGCAGCAACAGCAGCAGCAGCAGCATGAAAACCACTCGAAAATGCAGGACATACAAATGATTAGCGCGTCATGTACACCTATTTACGTGCCGATTCATGAGTGCACGTGCCGCCCGTGGAGCACACGCGTGTGAGTGAATGCGCATACGTAATTCACATATGCTCGACACGAGGGACGACACTGGCTGGCGGCAATATACGAATGCGTGCGCGCGCGCGCTCTCGTCCGAAATTTGCATTTATATAACTGCGGAACACGATTTTCGCGATGGATCTTGTGAAAAGTGATGTTGGCAATAAACGGCACATAATTTCCTGGCCATGCCGCCGCCCAACTCGCCACCCCTGCCAACCCATTCATATGCTGCGCGTTGCGAATGCAACACATATGCAATATGCATTCCGGCAATCAGCCAGCAACAAATATTTAATCATGCAATACCTCACCCAATATTTTTATCCAATCAAATTCAATTTTTATTTCTATTACAATGCATTTCTATTCATACCCATTTTTTCATCATTATCAAATCAATTTCTTCTCTTCTTCTTACGTGGTAGTACGTCAACGTAAATCAATGTTATGCATAAAGTATTTATCGAATTATTTTAATCGCTTTATTCGTCAAGACAGCAGACAAACTAATTAGCGAACAATTTACCAGCCGACGTAAAATAATAATTAGCTGTATCCTTCTGGAACTATACGTCTAAAGTGCGCGCTTCACCCGCTCGTTGAAGCAACGAACAGCAGGCAGCAGGAGGACCGGGAGGAAGAAAAATCCGACAGTATAATAGGCTTTACTCTAAGACCATCAGCAATGATTATAAACCTCAATAGCAGTCGAGCGAGCGACGCCGCCGAGGGTGGAAAGTCGCAAAGTTCGCGTTAGCACGTTGATTCACCTGGTTCAACTCATACACGTACGTACGTCAAACACAATTTACTCTTCGTGCGAACATATTGTGTAGGTAAAATTAGTTACTTATTGTATTATGTGCTGCTTATGGCTTAAATTCAAGTACCCTCCCTACCCCCCTTCTTCCAAAGAAAAAATGCTAAACACTTTACGCAGTCTTAATTATTGTACACCTTGTATAAAAAAGTAACACGCATCTATCTATCTATGTATGGCGCATCGTGAAGAAGACAAGATAATGAGGCAAATTCATTAGCAACTCCCCGTTCACCCTTCCACCACTCATTCCTGAAACGGTACCTTTACATGTTCAGCGCCCGCGCGCGCGCAAATCCGTATTTATTCGCACACAATATTTACGAATCGTGCCTGTCGCCCTTGGTTAATTAATTAAAATATGTGTTGTACCTACTGGCGCAGCGCGTGTATGCATTAATTAAAATCGTATGAAATAATATTACGAAAATGCTTGCGGTGCAATTTTACGTATCGTTCGCATTATTGTTACTACTCGAAAAGCACACACACACTTGATACGTATACATAAATTAAGTCATTGCCTTCAATAAGTAAATCATGCACTGCAATCGTCGATAGATAAATCAATCGTTCTCATTGACTAATTACAACAAGACAAACGAACCGTTAGCTATGAACAACCGCGAGTCATCTGCTTCCTCATGCTCTTATGCCTTCAAAGCCTTCTTTGTTTTAGCAACTAAAGCAACAAAGCATTAAATTTAATATTAATATACCATTTAGCTTTGCATCAAAAATATATCATTCATTTTAGTCATATGTCATATAAATAAATATCCAAGAAATTCTTAAAAGAAATAATTGTCCAAGTCTGCAATGCACATAACTCGCATCAGAACGAGTTTATAATTACGGGATGCATATGGGGACAACAATAATCAAGAAGCGGCAAGTGTATGCAATTAGTTCACGATAGCCAGCTAGCTGGCGAGCAAAAACGCGAGAAGGAAGAAGGTATAAAGAAAAATCGAGATCATGTGAAACTCGTCGCTCGTGGAATGCAGTCAGCAAAGAACCGCTACGCTTTGTAATATCAATTAACTAATAATAACGAAATCGTTCGCTTACTTACTTACCAACAGCAGCTAGTGTATAATTCATTCGAATGATGAATATGTTCATGCCGATGGCCAATTTGCAATGCAGCCACCGCCTCCTTCATGATTATTTATTTCTACTGAACGTACGTCGTTGTTGCCGTTGTTGTTCAATGCATTTTTATCATTCATCATTACAGCCATGACGTAAGAGAAAATACGACTATTGACTCTACGTAACCAGCAAGTACCTACGTTTGTAATTTACTTAGTTTAATGTACCGTTTCTTCCTTCCCTTCAAATGTTATTGACTTTGATGTCAACGCGCAAAAAAGAAATTGACGCACGATGATAAGATGTACGCGCGCGTGCAGCAGCATGCTGCAATAATAATAATAATAATAATCGGTTGGGTAATGCAGATAACGATAACACTGCTGCCAATGTCACGTTACCCACAGGTAGATATGTGTTGTATGCCAGCTACTACGTGAACGCGGAGAAGATGCAAAGATGCGCGGCAAGGAGACAGTTTAACTAACAGCCGACACCAATGAAGTGACATGCGAACCGATACGATAAGCGAACGCGAACTCGTGGCCCATTTTCGACCAGCATACATACTTCTTCGTGCTTCTTCCTCTTCTTCGTATCATCTCTTAAAACATGCATGCCATGCCATGCACTGTACTTTACAATAATTACCAATCGCATATTTCTTGCGTTTATCTCCCTGTGCTGTGGTTCAACAACGTCATAATTCATACAGCCGTATTAATACAATTATCGTGCGAAAAATTGAGCATGCAAGCATAATTTGTATATTTCGTCGCGAAAATGTGCCAATAGGTCTCGTGCGTAGGAGTCGCGCGCGCATTAATAATTCACAATTTGCTGATTGCTGATAAGAGACATAACTGTTCGCTGCGATGCACGCCTAATTCAGCCGAAGAAACGCGATAAACGAAGCAATATTTCATCAAGTGTTTGCCTCATCTTGAAGTAATTAAAAGATACCTACATGTTCGCAAGACCGAACATCCGCGAAAAAATTGATGCAACAGTTTTGTCACGTAAACTCTTCATCTGCGGAGCAATTTCCCGGACGAAAATTTACGACGACGCCGCAAAAATGCCGCTCAAGTCCTACTTAATTAATTATCACGCGCGTATAACGCGAAAGCAATTAACCTAATTAATAACAAACAAAATTGAAATGCGCGCGCGCACAACGAACGAGTAATCAAACCGCGCATTGCCTCATGCATTTAAACGCAAGCGTAAATGCACTTTGTGCGCAATGTTTATTTATTCTGCAAGAACGACTGACACAATGGGCCAACAGCGCAATTTGGGAAATGTGTAGCGAATAAAAGCGACTTGCATATAGCGAGAGATGCGAATAAATGCACATTGAATGCGCTTCCAAATTGGTGATTCCAACTCCCGACGAGTCGACGCGTGAAGAAATTTCTAAAGAAAACCAAACGTATTTAGCATGCGCTGAAATTGTTTCTATGCATCCTACACCCAACCTGTCAAGTCAAAGAGCGACAAACACACTTCGTACTTATATAGTTGTTAAGTTCACCTTTCCAATGTGGAAAACGTTGGTTGACGTTTAAAATTGGCTTTCCTATTTATAGCTGCGTACTTGAAATTTTCGCTCTTCGCCCGTCTTGTAAAAGTTGTAAAATTTAATTCGGTTATCAGCTCAAAGAATTTCAACACCCTTTGATAATCTCTCTCATTCTCCTTTGCGTTTGCCTGTCCTGCTCGCGGGGAGCATTTCTCCCGATAATTAATTAACTTTGAGTACGCAGTCGTTACCTTCGCCAGGCGCGACAGCCCGTCCTTCCCTTCCCATATTTGCTGATAGCTACCCCTTTGCGCACAATTTCCAATCGCAATCAATAATAAGCATGCGATGCGTATGTGCGGATAAGACGCAATTATTATTCATGGCGAAGAGCGTGCGCGCCAACACTGCCGCTAAAGACAAGGCGTTTGATGTATAAATAACTCTTTGAGGCAAAACTCGCACCGTTCGTCGTCTTGTACGCTCGCATTACACGCACTTTGATTCACTCTGCATGCATACTTCTTTCGCCTAATCGCAGCGCTGATACTGCTGCTGCTGCTGCCGCCGCCGCGGGGTTGAATAATTAAAATGCAAAGCATTCCTTCCTCCATACACACTCGCATGCACGAAGCGCGTGTCGGGTTGTTGTTCTTTGGTACGCACAATTAAGTGTTAATCAAGCGAATATCTTCGGCGGCCGAGAATTTCCCAATCGCTGCCGACTACAGAAAACACCAGCCGAGAGAAGATCGCGCAGAAAGCGAAAGCAAACAACAAAGAGGACGACGAATCAACTAAACTGCAGCTAACCACCCACCGTTGGATGGTTGCTTACTTGCTTCGTTGGCTGTTAGTCGAATGAATTCGTATTCCGGACGCCGCACATGCGAACTTCAAGTGCAGACGTCCGTTTTACTTGCCGCCACCGCCCCAAACAAACGCCTCTCAACACATCAATAACAAACAACCCCGAGCCCTTTAAATAATTACCGAAAGGTATTCGATTACCGGCGGAGCGCTAGCCTGGATAGGATAAACCAATCCTTCGTCCTATATATACCTATATCCTTTCGAACGATAACAACCAACACCATCTAACTCAATACTCCCTGAATCTCATGCATTTCAAATTCCATAAACATATACAAAGTGTTTACGTAATCGTCCATTATGCTCACATTGATTTTGCGCGATAGCAGTTCGAGTTTATTGCTAAATGATTGCTAAACTATCCATCCGATTTAAATCGTATTTTCTAATCCATAAAATTCAGTTATCCCTTTATATACTAGAAATAAAACAATTCAAAAATGTCATATAATTTCACGACAATTTCCACTCCGGGACCAGTGTGCTGAGTTATTTCAATTCATGAAGTGGCTTGTACTTCAAAACCGAGGCAGTGCAGTAAGGCATATGTTGTCTTAAAAAATGTTATCAACTATAACTTGTGGAAATGCTAGAGAAACGACCCTCTTATCATTTTCAAGTATCTACAAATAAATCTCCCAGCTTGCTTGTTCAAGTAGGTATTTTCATTCAAAAATGTCACACTAAATTAAGTTCGAAAAATAATGCATTGGAAACAATAATGAATGGATTTTCGATTATTTTTCAAAATTTCACTTGTTATACGAGTTATAACCATTTTTGTTACGCTGCATCTGCTCCGGTCCGACGGATGGACTATCCGCTGTCTCCAGTCCGGCGGAATTTTTGGGGGTCAAAACTATAATTGCGTTTTGTTTTTAATAATTAAAAGAAAGTAAATGACCAAAACAATTGCTTCTGGCTGTAGAGACTTTTATACAAGTTAAGAATGCTTTCGGCTTTTCTATCCATTCGTTTTGGAAGACCAGAAAAATTAATATGAGGATATTAATGAAATATTGATTAAATTGATTTACTCTCGTCGCGAAATTAACTGATTTTAAAAATTCAAATTCGGTTATTCCACTTACAACATAATGATTAATATTTTAATTAATATTTTCAGAAAATGCGGTAATTTATAATCACTTTCTCAAAAGAGACAAATGGTCAATTTGGGTTATCTACAAATCCTTCTTGCTTTTTTGCCTCAGCTTCTCGTGTTATTACAGCATAGAATTCTTTCAAAACGTTAGAACACAGAAAGCCATGAAGTTATTTTCAAAATCAAATTTCTATTATTTGATGCATATATGTCCACCGCTAGAATTATACTGAATTGTACAAAATTAATTTTGTGTAATTTATGCAGATTTAAATCATTTAATTATTAATTATATTCTATTATAATCTAAGTTTATTGCACTTTCACGATCAAGTTTCTGGTTATGTTATTTAATAGATCGAAATAGTTAATCCAAGTGACAAATTTTCGGCTATTTCTAGGAGTTGAAAATTGTTCAACATTAGTGCTAAATTGCAGCTAAAATAATTGTGGCATCTGATTGATTCTTTCATATTTATATACGGAAACAATGCTTTATGTATTGGCAAAAAAAAAATTCGAAAATATCAATTCTAAATTCTCCGACACTGAACGCGCTGGTACCACTGTGCTTGCGCTGTTACTGTAAGTAGAGTGTTAGCGAATTAAATACTCAAATTGATTTCATTGGAGGCTCGCAATAAAACAATTCTTAAATCTACTCCTTACGCTTATGATGTCACTCCTCCAAACTCATAAATCAAATTCGAAATTTGATACTTTGCGCCACAACATCTCGTGCGGCATAAAGCTTCATAGCGGAAAAATCAAGTTACCCGCAGTACTTGCAGGCTATTATGCCAAATTCCCATGCGCAAATCACTAAATGAATAAATACATGGGTAACATGTTTGTGATCACGTTTATATCAACCCGCATAAATAAATTGATCGTCATAGTTGTGACACATTTTACTGCATTTGAAAGTAACGATGGAGCAATTGGATTTAACATTACAACTTTTTCGGAGCTCGAAGCCGAACCCCCTACCCACTGCAAGCGGAAGTCGCCTGAAATGCACGCACATGATAGTGGGCACCCTCTTAAGCTTCGAGATCCTTAAAAGCTATAATGGTGAATCAAATTATTCAATCTTTAGTAGTATTTTAGCGATTCCTGTTCCTTTTCCAACCTTCCAAGGAGTTTCAGGGGTAAGTACTCTCTATGGGCTATATTTATTATTAACTATTTGTACATCTCTTGTGTACCTACTTAATAATTTACGTAGAGATCTTTTGCTCTACGTTCTCTAAGATTTGCTTAGTCACAACTTTTTCTCCTTCGAGTGCATTACTGATAAACTACTCGCGCGCGCGCGCAAAGACCGCTATTAAAACACCATTATATCTCATTTAAATGATCATCGTTTATTTACAACATGCCACTTACGTGCGGAGCGAACGCTTGAGCGATTAGCGCATCATTTTTCTCTCGACCGCCTGCTGCCACGCGCGCTGTCTCAATGGGTTGCTTCAATTATGTATTTATTTCGATGGTTAATTTAAATTAAAACTCCACGCATGCCCGTACACTCAAAAGGCGTCATCGTCCTTCTTTCAAATGCTGTGCGCTTTTTATGTTTTCTTTTCATACGAAGCGAACGAACGAACGAACGTCTTGCTTGCTTTCGCCAGCTGGCTGCTCATTAGATTAGTACGCTCAATCACGGCGCGCCCGCTGCGTCAAAGAGATTAAGAAGTCTCAATCGGAATCGGAAATCAATCAATGAATGGATGATCTTCGTATGCCAAGCAACTAAACGCGCGCAACGATTACAAGTCTCGTTTGGATTTACGCCCCAAAAAGATCACACGATTAATACGTCCGACGCGTCGGTTAGACTTATGTACTTCCGGTTTACTTTGACATTGCAATTACTCATCAACGAATTAAATATTGTTTTGCCTTAAATTCATACTGTTCCCTCATTCACAAACTGTTTTTCTACTCATGATTTAGCGGTTGAGAATGGAATTAGCGCTTACCTGCAACAAAGAAAAAATAATTAGTAAAAAGTCAATTGAAAATAAATCCTGCGCGTATTTTCGCACATTGAGAAAAGTTTGTTAGAAAAACGCATAAAATACGGTAATAAAATTTAAGCTAATCCCTGAGGTAAATTTATTTAAGCACCTCGAAGTAGCGGCGAAGAAAACAGTGAGTTAATATTTCAATACACCCTTTCTTTTGTTTGTTTTGTTTTGTTTTACTTTGTTTGCGTCCAAGTTTCCTTTTTCATTGGTCAAATTCAATAGAATTGCAACTTTACTTAATCTTGTTGCTCCCCGCTTTCATTCTTAGGGCGTAGCACACACAGTGAGTCGTAGTGATAATGCACTGGTACATAAGAAGCGATGGGAAATGGGTTCATTTACGCAATGTTTAAAGCGGCTTCACGGCGGGCGCGGGTGGCGGTTTGCACGCTCCCTTGTTCGGCGCGCGCGCGCGCGTCTTCATCCGCTATCCGGAGAAGTAAATTTAAACGCACTTTAGGCCTCTTCGCTGCAGACTTAATGCTAATGTGCCCTACTAAATAGCGCCAACAAAGCCTATAGATTTGCTACCTTGGATTAATGCGGCGCGTCGGCAAGAAGGAGATAACGCAAAGGCAAACACATCCCCCAATTTTATTTCTATTTCGCTCGCACTCAACCACCCCCCTGAAAGGTTAGCCGTTGGAGTAAAGTGTTAAGCAAGCAAACAGCACAAAACCTGTACGTGCGCGCGCGAAAAGTAACTAAACTAATAACCCGAAAATAGTAATCAATCACTCAAGCCACATATATTTCCCTTCTAAGTTGTTTACGTTTCACGAAAACCACAATTTAACTTTCAATTTAATATGAATAAATATTCCACGTAACAATTAGCATTAAATTAAATGCGGCAGTCGATGAGCGCGTAGTACTTTCCAGAGCGGAGATAAATGCGAAAATATAACAAATAAAGCATAATTACAATGTATTAAATTTGTGAATCCGTACATGAGCCTTAATAAGCAGATGAATTGACAACGCAGCACAATGCAGTGCTGAACGAACGCCTGTCGTTCGCTTATGAATATGGAAAATCATTTATTATTCCCCATGCGCATTCGCAATGCGATAATGCGCGTGTAATACAAGCGATAATGCAAACGTAAATTTTCCATGCAGTTTCATTCGATTACATGTTCACAAATTGAACGTACCACGTATATATTTTATGTGTCATATTAGTATTACGCATAAAATACGTACGTATATTGTATTTAGAAAATACTTTAATAAGATTTACTAACTGCCTGTCACTTTTAAATCGTTTTAAATATAAATTTTAACTTACAGCCGATTTCGCTCATAATAATGATGATGAATGAATTGTAAAATATACTGTTTATGTACCTATAAGCAATTTTACAGATAATATAATTAAATTATTACTTCGTCGCCAATTTCCATGTCTGAATAGCAAAATAAGGAAGACAGCCGAATTGTTTGTTTCTTTCGAAATGAAAAGCGACTACAAATAAATTGCAATGTACCTAAATAAAGGAGAAAATCAATTAAGCAATTATCAAGAGTACGCGCGATTTAATTTAATCGGAGGCAAAACACATGAACAACTTATTTATCAAGATTCGATTTGCTGCCGACTGATTTCTAATAAAAGCCCATAAAACGCGTGTGTAAATTACATGCGCATGCATTCACCAAGCAGTAGTCTGACACTGACGATTATTAAGCGATTATTTATTAAGTACCATTTCAAGCGCAATCACCCAATAGCGCAAGAGATATTATTATTGCTTTATTACTATTAACGTGCAACTTTGCGTAGTTTGCGTTTTCAGAAAATCCCCCATTGAAAAAAGCAGTCTATGTTTAAAAGATGAAACTATAATTCGTATAAATATTTATGAAAATGCAAAAGGTTAACACAAGCGCAAAGTGCACGATGCACAAGTCTTCTTCATCGTGTGCATTTGAAGCGCAAAGCTCAAAAATGAAAAGTGTTTAATGTCAGCGGATGCAACAAGCGCATCGAACGAGTGAAAAATTGGGCAGCACACACAAAGTGCAACACAGCACAGCGAATTTACATCCATGGCCGTTCATTCCTTAGCGTCGCTGGTGTTGTTGTTGCTGTTGCTGTTGTTAGCTCGTTTGCATTTGTGCAAGCCGCGTGCGTGGATAATCCGCGTGCAAATCGCGCATTATGCAATGTGTGTGCGCGCGGCGCGTCCATTAAGGAGGCATAACTAACGAACGCCACACGCGAACGCGCCCTCAACGAAATGCATGCATGTGTGCGTGCCTCTGTGACTTTTTGTTTTTTCCGCCTCTTTACGCGAATGCACGTCGCTTGCTCTGTCTGCTCCACCGCCGGCGCCGCCAATGTACCGAGATCTGTTCAACATTGTTGTTCTGAATACGTGTATTTAAAATGTGCAAAATAGGAAATGAATATGCGAATTAAGTCTATGCGCTTTGCATGCGCGTATGGCTCGGAGTCATTTTATCTGTTGGTCCCGTCTGTGTGTGTGTGTGTGTGTTGGTATGCAAACAACAAGCGAATGAATGGGGCGACAGGACTATTTCGATTCACACAACGGCGATAACGAGGTGTGAACGTAATTGTTGTTCATTAGGAAACAAGTCCTGTTATTTTCGCATTCGATTTAGTTGAATACGCACAAACACACCAGCGCATAACACACTTGAGCATCTCAAGGCGCGACGCGACGCGACGACTGTCATTTGTTTTTTCTTATAAACTTTATAGCTTTATATGGGTGGCCTCCATCCGTATACAGGGCGTACACAGATCCACTGCCGGCGTAATAATAGAATAAGCATGTCGTAAAAAAATATAATAAGTGCGCAACCATAAGGCTGCAATAAAAAAAACGTCAATACCGAAGTATTATTACGTTTTTTACGAGTTCACCTCTTTGCGTGGTGCTTTACTTCATTGCGAAAAGCGCCGCAAAACGGTCAAATATTTTAACACCTTCTCGTGCGTATTATTAAATTATCCTTAAACTTGCTAAATGTTTATAAACGAGCGTTAAACGCGCTTTTCTGTCTCGCATTATTAAAAGCGCGATAAATTTAGTTCGAGAAAAGAAAATAAGAAATATACGTTGTCGTTCAAGTGTCAACTGGTGCATGCCACGTCGATAAAACGCACATCCGACAACCGCCTCCGACCGCCAACACACGCATTTATCGCCAAAGAGACATAGAGACACTGGCTGCCTCCGTCGTGTTGGAAATTTAATAAAAACGCCACAAGTATTACATACCCACGCCGTCCCAGTATTGCCGCTTGATAGAGAAGAAGTTAACACTTACTCTTTATGGTACATCTACCCTGCTCTGCCCTGCCGCCAAGATCACGCACGCGTGTAATCGAAGTCTTGCCGTGACGTTTTTCAACTTTTTAATTTATCGCAATATAACTCGGAGTAAGTAAGTATTTGAAAATTTAGCACGCACACACAAGGCGAATAATAATTGCATGTCTGCGGGATGGCGGTTGGTTACACTTGTTGTTTTTGCTCATGTTGTTGTTGTTGCGGTTATCCTTTCGCCTCGTACATGGAATGCCTGACATCGCGGCAAGAGGACGCAAAGGATGAACACAGCTAGCGCCCCTCGTGGTTTATGGCGCGAGTCTATTAGATCGAGCGTGGCGCGGCAAGCAGCAAAAGGACCACGAAGAAGACTCCTCATACTCCTTGAGCTCGCATGACATGATGGCTGGCAAATACCGCAGCATCGCACGCACCCGAGGAAGAAGAATGAGCTCGCCGAACCAACAAATATTCTGGTTTGCATACTGATCGCCATCAGGCAGGCATACGTGGTGTGTGTAGCGAAAACAAGCAGAAGAAGTAGGCTGGAGCAGGAGCAGCAAGCGACAAGGGACAAATATGAACAGCGTGTATCTGTGTGCGCCAGAAGGTGTCACTGACAGCACCCTTTTCACCCCATGAAAAATTATCGCAAACAATACCCGCGCCGCGGCGGACTGCTGAGCGAGAATTCCTTGTTTATCCTTTACCCCCCTCGCCCCATTCCCGCTCGGGCAGCGTTGGTTGTATTTGTTTAAACTAAAAATTACACGAATCAAATCAAGCTTGACCCGGGCGTGCACGAATCAGGCAAACGAGGTCAAAATTATATAACAATAGACGTGCAGCGTGACAGAAGAGGCGAACACGACATTATGAATAAATAAGCGGATGACTAAATAAAGTAGCCGCTTAGCTGTCCGACTGCAGCCAGCTGTTTGTTTGTTACCCAATGAATGCATGCGACATGCATGCGCACACGGTTGACAAATGAATAGCCTGTCCGCGCCGCATCACGACACTGACCGGGGTCCTTCGAACGACCAGCAACAGCAACAGCAACAGCAGCCGCCACCAAACGCAGCCAGCAAGAGAGCCGACAGACTCTTTCTTCTTCGACGCCAAACGTATGAGTATTGCAAAACGTCATTCGCGCGACGATGCAAACTTTCCCATCACACTCATTCCATTTAGTTAAATAATGTGCCTGAATGTGTGTGCGTGTGTGTGTGTGTGTTCCTAAAAAGCGCCGAACCTAACAGTAAACCATAACGCTGCAGTCATGCGAAGAGGTCGAAAATAAAACTACTTAACTCGCAGCAGCGACGAAGAATGCGATCGTTAGATTGTGTTGCTTGCTGTTGTGTTGTGTTGTGTTGTGTCTTCAATCTTTTCGTTCTCGTTTCTATTTCATTCGCAACGTACTACTACTACTACTTGTACCTACTATAACTGCTGGTGCAGTCTTGCTTTTGCATTTCAGTTGTTGTTGTTGTTGGTACACTATTGTTGCTGCCAGCTTTAACACTGATGATCTTCAAGCGCGCATTCGGTAGGAAAGAGAGAGTTTTACCGCCGCCGTTGTTTGGTGTGTTATGCCATCGATGGCAAGCAGGCAAGCGAGGTTCAAAGGTCTTTGAGGGATGTAGGTTTCTAGAATCCATGGAAACAACGGAATCTCAATCTTGCCAAACGCGCCAGTTCGACATTGTGTACGACGACGACGAGTCGAATGAAAAGGACGAACGTCGCGCGACGACGACGACGCTAGCGCTAGACTTTAGCGATTTCCTCAGCTGCCGTCCGTCTTCCAGAAGACTTTACAGTTATATCAGTGAGGAATCGCCATAGACACACAATGAACATATTAAATCTACGACCAAATGTAACAATAATTTCATATTTTCCAATTGTTTCTTTATAAACAAACATTTCGCCGCATTTTAATCAATAAATAATCCTCCCGAATGCATTCACCCATCTCCTTGCTTTCTACGCGCGCGCTAGCAACAACAAATAAAAAAAAAAACCACAAATAAACCGGTAACTCCAATACGATCCGGGAGCCTCTTGTGAGATATGAGTTTGTCGTTTCCCCTTCATTATTACTTACATTGTTGTTGCGCATTCTGAATAATGTCGACCTCCTTTAAGCTGCGCTCAGCTAGCTAAGCGAGACAAACGAACAAACAACGAATTCCTGACAGCATTTGCGCAACTGGCACGAATTTCCCATATCGTACGTACGTACGCTCGTTCGCAAAGCATTTTTCCGCAACGCGTTCGAGGCCGAAAAACTCCTTTTCATCGAATACAAAAGCAACAGCGCCACGTCCAGCGCGCATAAAATGCGAATCAACAATATTCATTTTTAATAAATTAAACTAAACCAATTAATAAACACGAATACGCAGCCTACAATCATCGCTCGCTTGTTTTCCATGCTGTTTGAATGTTAAATTAATATTATTTTAAAGCGCCTATACGTTGCAAACCGCATTGCAGCACATCTCCCAGTTTATAATCATGCCAAAAGTTGCTTCTTGATTTTCCAGTTTATAATAATAATAATATCGTTTCGGAAAATCTATTTATGTCGAGTGAAACATGTCTATAGCATAAAAGCTTATTAAAGTTTCATTTAGATCTTAATAACACGTGATCACAAAATGATTATAATTATGTGTACCGAGGTATAACTCGAAGCTAAATTTATTCACTTTATACCAAGTGTTGTTCACTTTATACCAATTCTCCAACAATTACAAATATCAATTGAAATGATCTTTTTATTGATAGCGATCACATTCAACGCGAAATATGAATTACCATTGTGTTTGCTTCTTGCTGGTGCAACAGTTCAGTCGCGTTGTTCGTTTCTTCGCGGAGCTATAATCATGCAACGCCGGAAAATTAAATAAGCGTGTCTTTCAGTATGCACTGTACTTATTCGGCGCATTTAAAAATCGCTTTCATAAGCGCATCTCGTTTACAGGCCAGACCGGAGCGCGCATAAAATGCATAGATAGAAATTTCAGTCGCGTACGAAAAACGCTCAACAAATTTATATATTTATCCGTACCGAATACGCGCATAATTTATTAACGATCCAGTCGAACTGCAGCGCAAGGTCGATTCTGCACAGATACAATCGAAAAATACCTATTATCACACTGTATAATGCTACTAATCTTCACCTTGCTTTACATTAAAACGAAATACTAAACTGCAAAATGAACTGATAATTTGCAAACCAATAATTGAAATTTTGCAGTTTATAATCCTAGTATAAAATTGTGCATTTTTCGCAGGAAAAATGTGAATTTCTTTGCATGGAAACATAATGACTACGTATACTTGCAAGTAATTTTACTTCTTGTTAACAGGCAATCAATAACAAGTGCGTTTATCTTTTTACAAAATGCGCAAGTAAAATGATTGCAGCGTTCGCAATGCGAGTGATATCAACACGAGTTGCAAACTAAATAAGATATGAACATGATGAATGTTTTACTGCCACCTGCCATTCGCCAAAGACACGAAACATACGCGCAAGAAAGGTGGAAAACATCCATGACCGTACCATATGATTATACTTGCAAAGCGAGTGAAAAAATAAAATGACTAAAATTTCGCTAAATATGCAATCGCACGCTGTAAATAATGAAATTCCCGCTTTAGCATTTAGCATTTTGGTTTCAGGCAACATCCAGTAGATGAACGAAAATAGGCAGTAATCTAAATCAGAGCGATCGAGGCGTATCATCATTTCCTCGTGCATTTATATCCGTCTATGGCATATTCGTATCGGTATCAGATATCAGCCGTAAGTATGCAGTGCGCGAGCATACAAAGAGGGAAAAATGATGTAAAATAAGTGAGTGCCGACCGCTCGAATGGTACGCAACGCACGCGGATGAACAAACAAACACAGATCGCGAAACAATGTACAAAATAAATAATGCAGACGGCGCGCATAACTTTTTGCATGCGAAAAGAGGAGACGCAAGGACCTGCGAGAGACGACGAGATGGACGTGCCGCGTGTCTGGCTGTGGTGCATGCATCGTGTGTGCAATATGTAATTGAGAGATTATTATACGAACATCGCGCCAGAGTGTGCGCAAAGATTTATATCTTAATATACAAGTTGCCGACGATGTGCACTCGCCGGTACAGAGAAGCCAAAAGAAATGATCACCACTCAACGCATCATAATTCTATTTGCATATGCGCGCTGAACAACAAGCTTTTTGTTTGGCACGTTCAACGCCACTCTGCAACAAACTTGGAACTATTTGTTAAAAACTTCATTATATTGCGCTTCTCATTATTTCGTTTGACGTGAAAATAAATACTGCACCAGCAAGCATCTTTCGAATCATGGGGTAGAAGGATTTTCTTCATTTGCAACATTTTTCCATTCTACCTTCGCATTTTCTTTGAACAGTCGAAGCGTGTTATTTGAATAGTTGAAGCGCACGTTGCGAACGCATCGCAATAGTCAATGCAGAATAGATAAACAGCGCGCTTCTGTGCTTGCAGAAATGTTTGCAACAAAGTGTCTACTCAAAAGAGTGAAAACTAATACGCAAACTTATACGGATCAATCCTCTCCCCCCAGGCGAATATTTAGCATTATTGCTCGCGTCGCGAATGTGTAATGAAATTGTTGAGCGCTGTAAGTATTTAAAAAATCCGCGCGCCACGAGCCAAGAACAAGGGCAAACAAACAATTGGAGAAATGTTTGCGAAACACGTGAAAAATGTCCAATATTTCCAAGGCGGCACAAAGTTTTGCATTCAAGAAATGAGGAAACGTCAAAAGCATCAAAGGTTAGCGCAGAGTACAAGAATGTACGTCGAGAACATATTGTTTTGATGTGGTGTGCGTTGTTGTTGTTGTTCTTCTTCAGTGTTGCAAACAGATGAAGGTGCACTCAACGAGCCTCTTTGCTCTTACGACGATGACAACCATATTATATCTGAATAAATAATCGAAACAATGCAAAGAATACATTGATATACAATGAAATCTTTGTTCATAGTCTTCTATCCACAAATGAATCATTATTCTGGTGTTCTCACGCGTATATTTCCGTAAATTCACCAAAATTATTTTTCAAACAAACGCAAAACTTAGTTTGTAATTGCGAAACTCATAACTAATGAATCCGAGATTAATTTGATAACAAACAAGATGATAAATAATAAAAATGCATTTGCAAACAGCGTGCGGCGCATTCAATAATTGATTGTATGCAAAACAAACGATTGCAGGACTAATTAATTAACGAAATTTGCATTCAATTACCCGTCTATTGTCGGTAACCACCAGCGAAGCAGCACGGACACGATAGATATACAACCTCGCTATGCGCAAAACGCATCTTGGCCCATAAATAATTAAATGAATACGAAACGCGCGGTACTACCACACACCACCACCATCATCATCATTATGTATTGTTGTTTGTTGGTTGGCGAGCGCATTTCCTAAACTAATGCATGCACTGTTAGACTAATAAACTCGATAAGATGACATCTCTCGCCACATCCGCATTGTGTTGCGCGCGCGCGTCGCGTCGCGGCATTCGAATCGAATGGAGCAGTTCAAGACTGGCGATTATGGTCACCTAATATGTCTTTACGAACGCATCTTCTCACAGGTTTATTACCCACCGCGCACAGACCATATTTAATCATTTAGATATAGCCAGGTACCCAATATATTTATGCGTTCGACAAAAGCGCATGCAAATGACAATTGTCATTTATAAATCACGTTGGCTGGATATTGCGAGGAAACAATTCCTGCTTTTTCACACACACGCACGCGCGTTACTCGAAAAAATATGAGTAACAAGTTAAAACATTACATTAGATGATGGCAGAAGAAACCTAATTAGAAATGCAAATTAACTAATCACAAATCAAGTACAGCGAACGCGTATAGACGCATTAATCATTCGAACATCCAGTGATTTGTGCGCAATTTGCGCGCGCATGCAACCTTATTTAATGTTTGTTTAATGCGGTACGCTTATCAATTAACCAACAACGAACCGACCGACCAACCAACCAGCCAGCCAGCCAGCCAGCCAACGCGTAGCAGCGAAGAAAGAAATCGAATAGTTCTTCGTCGTTCTTGTTCTCTTGCTGTTGCCTCAGTTACGACTGACATACGAGGCGACATGATCTAAACGCTTGTTGCACAAGTTTAAATAACTTCTTGCGCTGCATTGCGCTCGCGCTCGCATGCCGTGCATGCTGCGTTAATTACGAAAATAATTATGTGAACCGAACGAACGGTAATTCATTATAATATGCGGCAAAACGTCTTCGATTAGCTATCAATTAAGGCGAGAGAACGCGCGCGCGCGCGAGCCAGCTAGCTAAACTAACAAGCGACCACTCGTAACGTCTGTCTATGTTTTTTTTCCCCGGCTGAACCGAAACTCATCTATTCGTAATAGAGTTATTATTGAATTACTAATTTCAGCGCTTTTTTTAAACACACTCTAATTGCACTTAAAACCCAACGCGCGCATGTATGGTATTTGTGAGAATTTCAT
Organism: Aleochara curtula; assembly: GCA_963978815.1. Taxonomy (NCBI): domain Eukaryota; kingdom Metazoa; phylum Arthropoda; class Insecta; order Coleoptera; family Staphylinidae; genus Aleochara; species Aleochara curtula. The sequence continues at coordinate 6,732,413 of OZ022221.1, read as the reverse complement.
TTCGGTTCATTTTTCGTCTTTTTACTCGCAAAGTTCATTACATGCAACTAATTTCCTACCATATTTTCTCACGTTTAATGAATAGACGTATTTTTCCGCACCTAGGAATTGTTACGCGCACTTAAATGCCTGTTAATATTTAATTACAAACACTTTTGGAATTATCCAGCAATCAATTAAACTTATACGTTAAAAAAAGCTGCCAACTTTCTCAATGAGACTTGAACGATGTCTCAATTTCTCACAGGCACGCAAATATTAAGAGAGATGTTCATGATTTAATGTCGAGGCATGTAATTAAAAGTAATTACAAAATGGTATATCATCTTATTATCCAGTCATTACCAAAGATACGTACGTTCGTTCGTACGTACAGTAGTCGTGCATTCCACATCCCAAGTCATGTCTTAAATCCTAGTAGCATGTCAGTTGAGCGACTGCGATTGCTTCATCAGCAGCACATATTTGTTAATAATCAGCGCACGTTTAAGTGCATCTCTTTATGCGTAAAATATCAATAACCACGTGAAACTTTGCTTCTTTATTTATCTCTGCGCTAGGCATGCGCACGTCTATAATTGCTTCAATTTTCTTAAGTAATTACCAACCAGCGCGTACGCAATAAAGATGAGCAACTTAATTGATAGTAATGATTGAATATTCCCGACTAATTATTACTTAATCAATTGATTACGTACAATTTGTTTATTTCTATTCAATGTTGCATTATTCCTCCTGTATGAGGTGTAGGTACGTGCGTACATTTCGCCCCCGGAAGGCATATTCATTCGCACAATGCGGTCGCGAATTGAATGAAATTTTGAAATTGCATTGGAATTAGCATAGAAATTGACGCAGCGTGTGCCACCCCCACCGTCATCTGGCTGCGCCTCCATTTTACCACTTTTCATCTTTGCATTGCACCCTCGAGGGGTGGTGCGGTAGCAGTAGCAGCAGCAGCAGCAGCAGCAGCGTCAAAAGTATGTTTTTGTCATTCTTTCTGCCAACTTCTTTTCACTTCCGCCAAAAAAATATAATTACCTAGGCACGTGACGATAAAACAAGTTCCAAAAACAAGTCGGAAAATCCGTATAATTTGAATTCTTCGCAAATTGCAAATTCAATTAGTAATTTCACGTGTGCACACGGTCGGTGCATCAGCGACAAAGAAGAAGACGGAGGAACAAGTTGTCTAACTTTGCGAATCTGTCGTATTATAATACGAATGCAACTCTAATAGTTTTACACTTGATATTCAGTATTCCATAACGCCTCTTTGCCTTCCCCCCACAGCCGCCGCCACGTCAAGTCTGCATTGCATACCTGCATTCGCACATGTCAGCATATTCGATGATGCACGCGGCATCGTCTTCAGCTTCAGCTTCGTGAAACACCAAGAAGTACAAGAGTTGTGTGCTTGCGCAACTTATCTGCATGCGCATCTATCTCGCGAAAACTATGAGAACTGAATTTCAATTATCGAAGACGACAATCCCGCCACCCGCCTGCCGCCAACGAAGAAGTTTTGTCGAGTCGTGCACATATGTGAAAACCCTCATCCAACCAACCAACCAACCACCGCCACCCCGACTCCAATCCCTCCCTTACATACGCTTGTCACTCAACTAAATCTGACAACATTAGCATAAACCACCATCTTGATATCTCGTTATCCCTGATATAATTGCATTCTGTATCGTCGTGCGGTGTGACGCAAGATAATCCGAAATATGCGCTGAACTCTGCTACTTGCGATGACGTCAAGACGATTGAAGGAAGCAGCATTACAATCACTAAGCGTCAACCATAATCCTCTACAATGTACCTACAAATTTTTTGCCTCGCTCGCACAACTTGCTTAATTCATAAATACGCGCGCGCGTTCTCCGCTGCTCGATTAAATTTTACGATGTTATTTCAAATGAAAATATCAAACGCTTTGGCCCCCGAGGGAAAAATGCGCTTCCTAGTGCTATTTATGCGTCGATCGCAGCCGAATGCGAATGCACGCGCGCCGCGCAAGGTGTTAAATTATGGCCGTTTTCCTTTTCGGTCGGGTTTAAGTGAGTGCCGCTCGCGCACAGCATTAGAAAACAATGAATAATTGAAATATAACAACAACAGCAACAACACCAACAACAACAACAACAACAACAACAACAACAACGCTACGAAGCAATGCTACGAAGCAATACACAGATCGCATAAACGTCAACGACGTTTGCCGTCTTGCTGTTGCTGTTGGCTGTTGTTGCAGTTCCGTGCGCGTAAGAGTGTGAAGCGCATAAAGTGCGCGCCGCGACGATGCGATGAGGACGTCGACGACGAGGAGGCAAACAGGACGAAGGCGAATCGACAATTTCAATCGTTCGAATGCGATCGAAAACTTTACTACTGCTATATACGTCTCGCTGAAAATAATATGTTCGTCGCTTTGCTGGCATTCCAAGCGAACAGCGGCGGCTGCATACATATTTATATCGCGCAATGTGAGAACGCCATCTGCGATTCGAATGAAAAAAAAATCATTTCTCACTATTTGATAAACACTTTCGCGATTCTTTACAACTTCACTCCCCCTCTCCCCCTTCGCACCGTTGAAAGGGAGGCGGCGGCAAATACGGTTGCGCGGCGTAATGAAAGCAATAAAAGCAAATTTAATTAACCCGAATTGGCGAGCTCGCGCCGCATTAATCAACTTCTTCGACTTTATCAGCGGACGCGATCGCCGACGACTATTTATTAGCGGTGTGCGGTGCGCGCTCGCAGCCAGCACTCCAAGTCAATTGCGCACACAGTGCGGACAAAACGCTCAGTCACAAGTGCACCACCAGCGTCAACAAGAGTGGCATTGATGAACTGAATCAGCTTCTCATATGCATGTGTGCGGCGCATCCAATTTCTTCTAGCAACCCGGACAAATTTTCTCTCGATTTGAACAAGTGCACCTCTTTGATTACATGGCGCAATTAGCGTATCAAACGGAAAGATAAAAAAAATAATGAAAAGGTGAATAACATAAGTAATTACCGATTTTTATCGCACATTAATTGCAATAGATAGCGATTATTTACAAATTGTCCACCATTGGAATCCTGCACCTCTCTTTACGCGCCAATAAAAGGTGCATTAAGCTGGTGAATTAAGTCATTAAAAGGCCCCGCTCTGTTTTTTTCCGCGTCGTAAAATGCGGACGAGATGGATAAACGCGCAGCGCAAGCGGCGGATGTTTCCTAACGCAGGGCCGCGAATCAAAGAAGTGGACGTCTTCTTGTCTTGTCTGGAGATTGGAAATTACGTATTCATTGAATTACGACTTTCGTATTTTTGATAACGATCACCGCGTAACCATCATAGACTCTATGCGCCAAGTGAGTTAAGTAAAGCGTGATGACGCTGCTTGTTTTTGTTTAAATAACACATCACCGCGCAATTTCCTTCTCGCCAAAGAATTTCTTTACTGTTTATGCGCACTTTTTTTTCTCCAGCTGCCAGCATCGTTAGTTAAATATGAAATGTTAATAATACTCGTAATCAAAAATGCCATTTACTCATTACGAATAGAGTTATTCCAGCCGCAATCAATCACAGATTTTAATGAGAGTTGATGATAATAATGGCGAAAAAGCAAAGCAAACAAAACGTGGCGCAATTGATGCGACCCAAATAAATATCATGCAGGCGCAGTGTCGGTGAGTGCATCAATTACGCGATTGCATCAAATTATTGAATAACTGATAACAATAAAGCGCGTGTGCGTTCGCAGAGCGCCGCCGCCGCCGTTTGATTGCATCGTGCTAATTAGAAACGTAACGAATTAGCCGAACTGCACCATCTATCCTATCCTATCCTATGCAGGCTCTCGTCTCATGTATCGTTTCGCGTTCAATTAAAATCCAATTTATACATGTGCACAAGCGCACAAACATGCCGCGCGAGTACGCAATACATCGATAGATAAGCACGCTAATTACTCATTCATCGAATGCGACTAATTGACTTCGAGATGTTTGATTGCCCTTAACTAGCGATTCGTTCTAATTCAATGCAGACTTATCGATGGTATGCGTGATTTGTTTTGTTTTACTACTCATATTCAAATTCATTCAATTAATTAACGAACTAATTTCTATCATGCACTTGACGTGTTACTACTTTACTCAGTCATCTTATGAACGTATTGAAATAATGTTTGTGGCTTACCTGTAACAAAAAGAAAATACATTAATATAACATATAATGATTAGAAAATAGTATCTTTTAGCTTGTACATTGGATATTTGGCAAATAAATATTTAGATGTTTAGTATAATCAAAAAATTGCATTGGGTTAGATACACAACTGTTGCTGTTTGTTGGCAATGCTTATTTATTTCGCATGCATGCATGTCTCGCTTCCCTGGCAAAGCCGAAGAAGACGACTACTATTAGAACATAGTAGCGTTGTCGACTCGAACCACCGTTAAACACGACGACGACGTCGACGACGAAGAAGACGCGCGCGCGACTTGATCGTACGTACATTTATTTCTTTTATCGCCATATTACGCGCATGCATGCATTATTGAAGAAATGGGATGTATGTATCAGTACGCTTCGTCCTGCTTTCGCATACTTTATTTATTTACGCGCGCATCTATGTTGCCGCTGCTGCTGCCGCTGCACTGACCGCAATTGCACACAGCGCTGACCCAAATGAATAAAATAAATAGGAAATAAGAAAATCGCCGATTGATAATATTCAAATTTATGCCTTGTACGAAGCGCGAAGCGCATTCCTCTGCTTTGCATGCATGCAACACCAATTGAGGATGTGCTCGACGTGCGCGCACACTCTTTTATTCAGCCCGCCGAACAGATAAGACAAGCTGCGATTATTTATGAATCCTCGTTATCCTTATAAGAATCACAACCGTTCTATGCATATCTTATTAACGATACAGTTATTGCGACATTTTTCTCGCCAATTTCAATTGGAAAAAACTAATGCGCAAATGATTAATATTTCGAATTTTGGCGATTCATAATGGCGAAATATTCCAAGGGGATGCGAAAATACGAAAATACGCAATGCAGAAATTTCATTGTTTTTATTGTTCGCACCGATTATGTATGGGCCGATGCGAAGTGAGGTTAAATGTTTTCATTGAGTATGAAATATACGACTTCGGGGGCGGTTGGACGCGTTTGGAAATGTGCGCGCCGAGTTAAACCTGGCGGCAAAATGTTCAGGCGCCGTTACATCATACATTCCTGGCTTGGTCGGCGTGTATTGTTGTTGCTTTTGTTGTCATTGCTGTGCAACGAGCTCTTATCACTAACAGCGTATTTCGGCTATTGTGCAAATGTGTGGTCAAAAGAGGGAACGACGTGTTACTCTCTCTTCGTTTGTATCTTCATCCATATATTTCGTTTCATTCAATTTCGGGGCCGGCCACTCGCCTGAATCATGTATGCGCCGAGTATTTGAATACCGAGCAATTATGGCTAACAATAATAACAACAGTTCAGTACCACGCATTGTTATTCCTTATTGCGGGGTGTTGCTGTTATTTTGCGCAAAGAATCTCCTTAAAATTATGATGCACATTTCATAGAAAATTAATATATTTCTTAGGAATTTGCGATTAATTTAATTTGCCTTGTTTGAAGCGGAAAAATATTGTTTGAATATTTAATCATAACGTCGAGCGGATTTTGATGTGATGAAAGAAATAATCTACAGAGTTTTTAACTCTCTAAGCTGCACGTTATCATAGAACAGCCTGTGTATTGAGTTGCAAAATTACGATGGACAAAGAGTTGCTCGTTTATTCCGTAGGCGTCGTTTGTGATACGATGTTCCGCAGCCAATATTCGTCGGATTGCTTAGCGTGCACCGAAAGGCTGGCTGGCTGGCGTTCTGTTATTCTGTTGTTGGAACCACCACTACTGTTGCTGCCGCCGCCGCCGCCAAAACCAGCAATAACCGAACGTCATAAATCCTTTTCGGATAGGTTATTGTTTATGGGGTTTTTGGGGTCAGGTCGCAACACCAACAACCCACCTTCCGTATTAGAACGCTCGCCGCCGTCGCCACTGTTACCATTTCTGCTGCTGCTGCTACCGCCGCCGCCCCCAAAACGCCGACACGTACACAACACAACACGTAGTGCCCGACCCACGGACCGACCACCACCGGAGGCCAGAATTTAATATGGCAACACAATGCAATACGTGCAACAAGAAAGCGCTGTCGTTGCCATTCAACGCACTAAATTTCCAAGCCAACTTTATCCTTCCACGAACTTGATTTTTTAATCTATTATTCACTTTCAAGTGACCCATCCCGTACCCTTTTATCGAAAATAATACGCTCTCATCGAATATACAAAGTAATCCTTAAATCGCAAAAGGCAATCTCCGAAATCATAAATTTCAAAGATTAACTTCCCCATGAAGCATTGCAAATTCAATCAAGCGAAGAAATGGAAAACAAGAATTGATTTACAAAATAACGACCTTAACGCTAATAAATTACTACAAAAAAAATGTTGACTCGGCAGTCCGTACATATTTTATGCCGTATTCATATTCTCTTTGGCAATTTTAAATACCTTCCTACTTTTTGTATCCCTTTTCACATATCCTTTTTCCCCGCTGCAAACTCGCATCCGGTTAGTATGAATATGAAATCAAACCAAAAAAATGTGCGCACGAATAACCCGAATGGAAAAAAAATGAAAATTCATTCTCGTAACTCAAAATCCGCTCAAAATAATACCGTATACAGTGCTATTCATTACAGGAATTTTTGCCTCTTTGCGCACTAAATCCCTAAAAAATTGTTATATCTTCCTTACTAGTAATCTATCTCTTTGTTCGCCTAGTATGCAAAAATGATTTCATATGAAATTGTAATCTCATCTTAATATCTAGGTCGTTATAACCAAAAGAGTCGTTATCATAAAAGCGTAATCGACTGTAGGTTTACCTACATCACCTACTCAAAGCATGAATGAGCGTATGCAATGTGGTGCATCACTTGATATGATAAAGGACAAGTGCGCACGCGCGGTGCAATGTTCGTAATCAACGAAGCGTTTTATTTGCATTTTAATTATGATGCGATGGCGGGTTTGGTCCGTCGGTCGCCTGTGTGTTATTAAAAACACACCGGACCGAGACGACGCTAACAACTATTATGGGATTGGACCAGCACCAGCACCAGCACCAGCATCAGCATCATCGTCAACGAGCAACAGCACGAATGCACCACTGGTGATTATTTCGTCATGATGGCGTTTATTAACGAACGAGGGGACGTTTCAAATTAACCCATCACCATCAACAACCGCACGAGCGCGTTCGCGTTCAACATTCAATGGCAACCAAACAACAACAACAACAACAGCGCAATAACGATAACGCCATGTCGTTCATTCGTTCATACACATTTCGCCGCCAACTCTCGCAGTACCTACCTAATGCAAATGTTTTAATATCAATAAATTTTGCATAAATAATTCCAATGCGCTTATTGCATTTGATACACGCTCGTTGTACAATTTCATCTTGCAATTTAATTATTTATTTATGCATAAGACGTTCTCTTAAATATGATCTTTATTGCTGCATGCAATTTCTTCGTGCGCCACTCAATATACGAAATTCATGCTGTTGGTCAGCGGCGGTATTTTTTTCATAACAAGAAGCTTACGTACGTTTGGTATTAAAGTCTCAATTAGCCGGTGATTTATAATTTTGATTCAGTTGCGTAACGCAATTACTGCATTGATTTGGACAATTAGAGGACTTGCCTGCTTGTTAAACACGCTAACGCATGATACGCGGCCAGAGCTGCGGTCGGGCTGGTAAGTAATGAATGAATATTTATGCATTTGACGCATTGACGCTGCCCTCTTATTAAATTGTCCGAACAAGCGGCGGACGAAAAACAACGGACGAATGGAGGAAAATGAGCGGCTATGAAGAAATAAGATGTAAATTAAACTAGCTCTCAAGCAGCGAACACAATGTCTTATTACACGCAGCGAGAAACACGAAAAACGATGCAATTCCATGGAAATGAAATGAAATGAAATGACTCGACTGCGTATTGTGCTTAAAGTGTTGCTGCCTTTTTTGATGATATGGAATTATCTTGTCGAGCGTGCAACTGAACTGGTGCTTAATAACTTAATAGGACTTATTTAAATTTTTACGATTTTTTCAAATTCGTATACAAAAGAACGACCAACTTCCAATCGTAATCGAGCCTAAGAGAATATCGTAGTGTGAATATTATTTCTAATATTACTTGACGAGAATAATCGAGAGCCTTAAATTGGCAAATGCAATTATCGTTTAGAAATGCAAGAAAAAACAATTTCTAATTAAATATACTTACAGTTTAATATTGTTAATTTTCCAGTATCTTGAATTTTAATTAAATAATCGATTGACAATTGTCCGATGCAATTACAAGTATTAAACCGTATAATTGCATTCCAAAGTAAGTTAATACACATCAAAATATTACTATGTCGTAGTACCCATAGACAATTTCTAATAACCGCGAAACACTTGATTATTTGTCTCAATAGTTTAGCAGTCTATTCATCAACTCATTCATTTGATCATCTACGTAATATTTTATTCTATACCATGCTGAGGCTATTGAATCACCGGGTTTTAAATCGTCCACATCGGTTCATAACTTTAAAACTTATGGCAAATTTCAAATTTACTCTGAATTTAAGCCATTCATTAGACTAATATGATAACGACTTTATACCATTTGCTATTTACGTAAAAAAAGTTTTTATGCTACGAGCTGATCAGGAATTAATTGAATAAATCACCCACGCAACGAGCATTTCGCTACGTTCTATTTAACACTAGGTATATCGCACCACCGATATAAAATGATAATGGGCAAAGAACGAACAAAGGTGTGTGTGTCTCATCAAAGTGAATGAGCGCGCTAAAGTTTTTACGTCTAATGCGTTAATATGTTAATTGCTTTCCCATTCGCATTCGCATTCGGTTTCGCGTTCGCATTCGCAGTAAATCCCATGACCGATTGGACGAAATACATTTCGAGAAACATAAAATTGTCATTGTATTGTATCACGAGTGAGTGAGTATAGGCCAAGGCTCATGTTCAAGCGCACGTCGCACGTATGAGTGCGCGTCGTGTAGAGAGTTGCAATTGATTAGAAAATGCGAACTGCCATTCCGACGCCGGTAGCGGCGGAGGCGGCAATCAATCGGCGCGCATAAAATAAATCACAATGACCGTCGTTTAGCAAGTAGCCCGCGAACGCAATCAATTGCGCGTTAAACGGCATTGCGCGCGTCTATCAAACACTCGCGTCCTCGTTTGGCAAATTCGTAATTAGCGAATTTCCAAATTGCCGTCCAAGAGAAATAACAATTGCATTGTGTTAATAATATTTAACACACTGTGGAATGAAATGCGACGTTTAGTTGAATAATGCATGCCGCCACCAAATTGGCGATAAATAAAACGCGAGAGGCAGTCTTTTACCTTTCAGCAATTTTGATCAATTGCCACCGCTCGCGCTCCAGTTTAATCAATGGCGACACGACAACACAATAATAATCGATTATTATTGTCGAGCTGTTTATTGATTTTCATAAATAACTCACGGTGCTAATCGCTTTGTCAAATATTTAATTAAAATTCACCTCCTCATTTTTCGACCGACCTATCGATGATACTGAATTAATTCACTTCTTGCTGTGTGCTCTTATTTCATACATTCAGCCATATATTTACACGTTTATTTATTACAGCTACTTCGCGCGCGGATATAAAACGTGTTATCATTTATTGTTGATATAAATATTCACGGACGCCGCAGAATAAACATAAATTTTATTCATCGTGTGTGCATTCAAGGTCACTAAGTCACTATGCTCCAGCAAGGGCTTATTCTCTCTTCGCGGACCATCGATGATGATAATGATAATGTATTTGCACGAAGACACAGTGCGTAATAAATGCAATTGAATGCACACTGTACGTACGCCTTTTATGCGCAATAAATATTCAATGTGCGCGTACATAAATTAATAGCCAACAATTTGCATATTTGCATATTTGAATAAATATGTAAACAAATTGTTGGATTATCATTTAATTAAATAATAAATTTACAACATGCGCAGATGGCGACCAGCGAGATTTTGTTTATCGCAAGCACTCGCCAGACGAGACGAAGACGAACACGAAGAAGAATTTCTAATCGCACTTGTCCTTAGCGGTTTTCGCGTTAATCCAATCAAGCAAGCGCGAGCATAAATTGAACGATGTATGCTCAAAATACTGTTGGAAAATATGATAGAGTACTTGAATTCATTATACAGTGTCACCGCTGTAATTACAAATGTATTCCGTGCTTTCGGGGGATTAATTGACAGGAATCCGTCCTAGTGAAGTTGGATTGTGATTCGCGTAAACTAATAACCTGCCCTAAATCCCTGATGGTTAACTAAATATTATAAAATGACCTGCACATTCCAATATATAAGCCGCGATGCGATGGTGCAGCCTGGCTCTGTGACGTAACGCTTTTGATGATTACGTTCGAGCATGTGTACGTGCTATTCGGACAGCATCATTTCGAAATTGGCAATAGTGGTGGCAGGCAACATTGGCAAACGACAGCGAGGACGCACGAGTGTTGTGACATTCCATCCCTTGACAGTCAACCCTCTCGCACTGCTCACTCACTCGTTTGCAATGTACGTACGTACGTACGTGCGCAATGTTTACTCCATCATGTTTGATATGTTCGATCATCTATAGAGAAATACTCCCAATAGTATACATCAACCAAGTGTTGCAAGAATTTTTGCCGATGAGAAACTCGATGCTATATGGTAATTTCTATCTTGGTTACTATAGTTAATCACGCGATATTCACAAATTAATTGATAAAATCATATGAAGCGTATGAATGAAAATACTCAGTATATTGGTGATGAGTGCTTGTTCGAATGCGGATCGTTTAATCTATAGAATGCATATACATGAAGAGCATGTGCATGTGGGAGGCGAGGCGGCCGCTTTCATCCTAATAACTATTCCGTGTTGCGAGCAAGGACGTGTGCATGTATAGATAGATTGGAGCGATGGTTCATCCATCGATGGTATGGTCCAGTCGAGTTAACCAAGCATCCAGCTGCAGCCGGCCAAGTGGAGGCGGGCAGAGACGTGAAGCGCATAAACGCGACCGGCGGCGGCAGTGGCGGCAACGGTGATGGCCCATAATGTAACGCCATCAGGCGTATTGATTTAAGCTCATTGCGCGCACGGTACATGCAGCAGCAGCGGCAGCAGCAAACCACCAACCAGCCATCTCAAACTCCTCAAAAGTTGATCGTTCATCCCTTTACAATGTGTTCGCGTATAACTTAAATTTGCATTCTAAACCAAATCACCTCCTCAACTCAAAAACTATCAATTATAAAAATCAATCACCTCTCCCCCACAAACCGCAATTTCATCCTGTCCGCCCTCTTTCTGCTTTTATAAATTTCCATTAAAGAATATAGACAATCTGTAATTTCGTATTCCACCCATATATACGTTACACCGTCGGCGGCTATAAAACCTAGGGATTTTAAGACTGCGCATAGTGGAATATGAGATTTCACCATTTGACCCCTGAAGCCACCCCGGAGATCATATAACCACCCTGCCCTGCCTTCCAATAAGTAAAATATGAGCATGATTAACCAAAAAACTTTTCAGACCTACAATTTCTTTCTGCGACCTACAAATTTGCAAAGATCAAAGAAAATCATTTTCGCGTTTGACCAGCAGCTTCGCACGACACTGGTCGTCAAAAAATAAATCCAACTGTCACACAAAATTCAGCGGGCAATACGTCCGTGGAAAATCTGAGCGCGAATGATTCGTGTGCAAGGCATGAATGAATGTGGCAGGAACAGACGAGAGAATAGAGGGCGCAAATGAGATATGATATGAGAAACGTACAAGAAGTGGACAAAACAGAAGAAAATTATATCAAACTCCCTTTTCATTTGGGAGCTGGGCGCGCTGTGTGTGAATTACGTGCGAAACGCGTGTGTCGTATCCAGGCTTCCCGTTTTGATCGCTCCCATTTTCATCCCCGCAAAACAATGTCACTTCATTTCCGCGACAACTTGTTTTTATTTCGTTGATTCAATAAAATGCGCACGCATTAAAATGTTTCACCTCTTTACGCATCTGTTTATTTCGCTGTTTATTACAACTATGTTATAATAACATTGTGTAAGATTGCGATCGATACAGCGTCAATCGAGCAGAAAAACAACGTGGCGCGCATGAAAGAGAGCAAGCAAGCAAGCAAGCACCAGCGAGTAACAGACACGGAATGATGATGAAGGGATGCGATATTGTTACGACATATTCGACGACGTGTTGCACCATCGAGCATTGCGTTGCGCAAAGATTTCCACGAGATAACTACTGCTGCCGCCGCCGCAGCACCATCTTGATACAAAGTACACAGGGCTGCCAAACTGGGGAATTTTAATCTTTATGTTGCATCCATATACATTGCGCCATTCGCGCGCACAATGTGTATACTACGTATGTAAAAAATGTGATAAAAGCGTCCACATAATACTAAACTCTTATTGTACGAGCAGCTAGTTTAACGATTTTGGTGATTATTCCGGCAATTTCCACGCACACGTTGCCACATCTTACACGCGTGTATACACTAGGAATTTTCCGACACATGCCAGCGTTTAACAACTTTCCAGTTAAATACCAATAGAGATTAAGTTCAAACTACGCGCACGCATAATAATACTGTGCAATAAATGCCAAATTCGTGCATGTACGCATTAACCAAGTATTGATCAATAAACTTATCTCATTTACTATTTGAGCATTATGTGCAGAACTAAATTTCTGGCTTTCGATTTTCGTAAATAGTGACAAAAGTTCACGACACCTTTCCGATCAATAGAACCAACTGTAAATTTGCTGCACTTAAAATAGTGAAAGAATTTGTTTAGTACATCAGTTGAATAATTTTAATGAGACATATTCTATGATATGCTCGCATAAAAAGCGTGATTGAATCTGTCTGCTCATTTAGTCAAAACATCAACACGTCTGCGCGAAAGCAGCAGGAAATTTCTGCACTTTCAATATTGCTTGTTGCCGCATGCCGCTTAACGTGGCATGCCGTGCTGTTGAATAATAATGCACGGAGAGCAAGCAAGGTGAAGAGTGTCCATCCGTCCACGGGCTGTCGCCTCGCATCTGCACTCCACGCGGCGTAACAAGTCAAGTCGCGTCTTACTGCAGCATCGCATGCAGATTTGCACGGTTGCCAGCGACTACTACTACAACTACTACCACACCACCACTACCCACGAGCGCTTATCTGGAATTGCAAAGCGCATTAGAATTGTTCGCGAGCGCGAGCGCGCACACGCAAGAGTTCCCCGAAGTGAAGTCAACCATCACGACGATCAAGTGTCATGACTTTTCATCTTTGAATCACTTTCCCTGCTGCTCAACTTACATAATCACGAGTCACCTGTCCGAGTGCGACTTAAAAATTATCTCCTCTTCTCTTGCATCGCTGCCATTTTTCGGCTTACAATTAAAACGCATAAAATTACTTATTCCACGCGCAGTTGCATTAAATCGTCATTAAACGAGTAAGCTGTTCCTCTCTCTTTCTCTCAACCAGCAATTACATGAGATGCACTCGTTAGCAATAAATACGAATGGATGATTCGATTATTATGCCAGTTTTAATTCATAATCATAACTCGCATCGAGTTCTATCTGCACATGCGGATTGCTACAGCTGCGACAAAATTGATCTCGCGGGATTCCCCTTTGTGCATTCCGCACGCACAGCCATAATATGCACGTTGTTCGTTTATTGATGACATTTGGGCCGTCGGCTGCCGTTTCCAATTAACGTAAATTCGCTTCGAAATATTCAAACAACTCCATTCGAACATCATTTTTACGCTTGACAATCGAACATTCATAAAACTCATTTAGGGTTTATGAGGTAACTACTAGGTATTATCCTTGTTTTTACTCTTATCAACTTATGTTTTGAAGTGATAGCAATACGTTACGATTCGTCCTCTTCGGAGACGCAAACTTTTCGACTTATAAGGGTCGGTGGTATCGTTCGCTCGCCGCCCCCGCAGCCAAGCACAAAGATGTATGCGTATGGTGGCGGCGCGGCGGCACTCTGCATTAGCGCGCGCGTTTCACAAAAGGTCGTACAATAAATACACAAACTTTTCCACACGTAACTTTACAGACTTTACAAGACGTTCGTTCCTTCCGCGCGCGAACGCTGCCTTCGGTTTGTTAGAGGGACAAAAGAGATTACTTTTCGTTACTCTTTCGACTTTACTTTATTTGGTCGAAATGAAGCCCACACAGAGCAGGGATTTTTTACACGCTCTCCTCCTGCCTTCCTTCCTTCTCTCCGTCGCTCCACCACCCCCCCAAAACCCCTATTTTTCGTCGTGTTTGTGCCGCCGCCGCGTGTGTTGGCATTTCTTTCCAACTTCCGGTTACGCCGCCATGATGCTCGCTCGTGCCGCGTCCGCCGCTCTTCGTCGACAGACGACAGAGTAAAGATAATAAATTTCAAGCAAGCAAAGGTAACTCTTGGCATTAATTTCCCGTGCGTTCGCGAAACTCAAAGAGTTGATTGTTCACGAGTAGGACGCGCACGCAAGGAAAAAAGCGGTCTAGACTGTTGCGCGATCTCTACATAAGCAATCGAAAAAAAGCAATGAGCTCCTGCAGACGGATGCATGAAAGCTGCGAAAAGCCGATTATTTTTTCGCGTATTGTTGCACAGTCACCGAAAGCAATTGGATTTCGTAATGGTTACTCATCAGTTTCACCGCAATTCACCGCATTTCAAATAATTACTTGCTCTTGACGCGCGCACGCCGAATGCGCACTTGGATTTATTTACAGGCGCATAAAGATGTGCAAATTTATTGCGATCGTACGTCTGGTGCAATAAAATTGCGGAAAACAAACGCGCCCGTGACAATATTATATTTACAAACGACGACAAGCAGAAGAAGCAGAAGAAGAAGAAGAGGAACGCAATGCGACGCAACGAGTAGAGCACACCACATTTCTTATTCACAATTCTTCCGCGCTCTGTTGTTGTTCCTCCTGCTTGTCTCTGCATGCAATTGCATACGAAGAGCAGCGCACACACGAGATGAGATGCAAAGATAGAACCGGGCGTTACAAGCCAGCTGAATGAATCAAGCACGCGTACGCGCGTACAATGCGCGCACTCGCGCCTAAACAAATGCGAATTGCAACCCCATAAATTCTCGCGATTCGCGAATACCGCCGCTGCCGCAGTCGCCGCCACTGCCGTCGCTCGATCGACACAACGCACACGAAATGTACAGTTAATACTCGTTCGTGTATCCGTAATAGCATACAAATGCAATGCAAGTAAATACAATAATGCATAATGTATTTGTTGTACGCAAACCAATTGCGTACATTTTTCATCGGCTCACTTTTTTCTTACTTGACGCGTTCAAATAAGGACGCACGCTCGAAGAAGAATACGGACGGACGCTAAATAAAGTTTGCAACTTTTGTAGCAGCATAATGTGTCATTCTTCATTCTCTTTTTTGGACGTGACTAACGTGCTTATTACATTCGCATTGTTTGTGTTGTCAGTTTGGTTGGTTGGTAGCTCGCTTGCTTTCGCCAAAAAGCCTACGGTGTGCGATATTGGAACACATAAACTGCAATTAACGAGGCCGCCAATAACTTTGCGCGCACGACAAACACACACGAACACACAACACAACACAAACCGCAAAACGCAAGGCGCTTCGCAAATCAATGAGGGAAAAATCGCGCGCATTCCACGATTGCAAATGCCGAATAACTGTACATCGCATCACACATGTGCGCCTCCGATGCAACCAACGAGCATGTGTGTGCCGTGTCGCTGCTGTTGTGTGTTTGCCGGTGATATTTTCGCCAAATGCGCTTAAATTCATTTCGGAGCGAGTGTGTCGTTTGTTTAATTGATGAATTAATTCGGCATTCGCGCTGCGTTCCGGCGCAGCAATTAGGCAGACATCGAAAATGTGTTTTCTCGGCGCGCTCGCCCGCGTAAGCGCAATTAAACAACATCATCGCAATTAATTTTTTCGCGCCTTCCTTCCGCGGCCGCGTCGTGTTCAACGTAATGAGCAATTAGTTATTGCTCCAAACAGCTGTTTTCGTTCGTTTATGCGTGGTGGATGCTGGTTGCCTGCCTGCCTGCCAGCGTGTTTTCGGAGAGCGCGCGTTTCGTGTGCGCATTTTTCCCGGAAACCAAACTACGATGACCGAGCAGGCGCAGAAGGAGAAGAAGTGTTCTTGAGTGTAAACAAAATGCGAAATGTACGTACGCAATGTGCCATGTGCTTCCTCCACGTATAACTTGCACCGCAAAATGTTATCGACGTCGCGTAACAAGTCAATAAATATCAACTAAAAGTGGCGGCGAAAAGTCCGAGCGCAATGCAAAACTTTCCAGTTCACACACAAGCGCACCAAAAATATATGAGTGTTCATCAGAATCCTTAATATCCCTCCGTAAAATCTAATCTCTACACCGTACTTGATCATGTATTCAATCGGATAATTGCAAATCGAAATGCGCAAGTGACTCTAGTCTTTTACCTACTGCAAATTTTGTTCTAGGACGTATTTGTGCAATGAGGAACACTCGGTGCATTCACTAAATATGTATAAGTATGGTATTTACGTACGATCGCACATCAGCGCACATAATATAAAGCAAACAAGGAGCTAAATACGTCGAATACGTCCGATGCCAAAGTCAAACTTATCGGCGTGCGCAGTCAGTGAGTGGTGTTCTTAGCGCGTCGTCGTCCTCGTCCTCGCTGTCTGTGTTTGGCTTTGGCTCTTCTTCCTCTTCGATGTTGCACCGCAAATGCAATGTAAAGCGATGCACTCGACTTGTCGGATTTTGCTTTAGTGCTCGCAAAATGTTTGTTTCGTTTTCCGGCCAAACAGCCAACGAGCCAGCCAACACTTTATTTATTTGAGTACGCGTCGCGCGCATCTTGATCTTTGGCGCAGGGTTGAGCGTGCACTGCGCAAAACGCTTAATTATATAAATATTACAATTGCATCATCCTACTTCTCGTTAGTTCGTTAGTATTCCACTCTTTAACGTTGCGGAAAACTAAAAAAGTTTCAAATAGCGCGCGTGCACGACGGAAAACAATTTGTTAGCGGCATTGAGCGAACGTGTCACGTTGCATCTTTTTGCGACCGGGACAAGGGTCACTTCCCGATCGGCCATGTTGTTGTTGACGAAGCACACCTCCCCCCTTTTACTCAGCCGCATTGCTGCTGCTGCTGCTGGCGGCGGCAGCGCAGCAGGAAAAGATGCTCGGTCATCTCGAATTCGTCGGACGCGCTCAAAGTGGTTTCACTTTATCTCAACTTGTCTAAAAGTCATCTAATATTTTCCGTGATGCGGCGAAGACATCCCCGCAATACAAATTGCACTTCTGTGCAATGTCACTCTGCTGCATTTTGATGCGCAACCATAAATAACGCGATTTTTACGAATTGTGCGCGCTCCGCACACATTTTCTTCACGTGCGAATCAAAAGTTTAATTCGATTCTCCCCACCCAATGTCTTGAAACGTCTTTTGATTGCTTTAATTAATTAACACATTGTTTATTGACATCATGTAAATCGCGTTAGCGGGGGCGGCGTGCGCGCCGAGTTTAGACGTGGCTCTCATTTGTATGCAAATCTTTCACTTCGTCGTCAGATGCTGCTGAACGCTTTCGTTTCCAGGTTATTTAAATGCTAATATATATGGGGTGTCCAAATCACAAATTTCATTTTTTACCGCATAAATGCTTTTGCGACAAGAAAAAGTACGAGTGCAGGTACGTACAAATTGAAATTTGCCGCATTAAGACTAATAATACACGTAATTCATCGGTTGAGAAAATCGGTAAAAGAATAAGCGGAAAAAGCTTGTCTCCTAATTTCGTCATGTAATTTGCGCAAATTAGGTACAAAATTGAAAACTCTGAGCGTTCGGAATACGTAATCAGCGAAAGAGGCAAGCGAATACGAAGACGGCGCGGTACGAAACTAAGAAATATACGACGAATTCGTGCAATCGAAAAGTTGGGAAAAAAACCAGCGCATTCGCTTTAAATTTACCTTAATTGCAAAACGAACCGCTCAACTCGAGTGTGACAAATTTACGAATATCATCAATAATAAATATTTCCAATGAGAAATCCCCGCTCGTAACTAATTTTGAAAATGTGATTTTTGCACATTTAGTTTCAAACAACGTGAATAGCGGTAAAATCGTAACGTGAATCCTTGCATGGATTCTGGATGCGTCCCAACTCAAACCAACTGGCGAGCATGTAAAAGGCAAAGGGATGATTGGCTTGCGTGCTTTGCATGGGTAAACCTCAGTTTCCAGCCAAGATTCGTTATTCGAATGCAGTTCAATATTTAAGCACAAACTCAACATTAAATACCCGACCAACCACCATCTTTAAATCAACTAAATTAATACTGTAAATGTAATTCAATCGCGCTCATTAAATTTACTTTTACAACCTGAATCGCAAAAAATAAATAATCTTAATTATTCAATTATTCAATGAATCAAACGCCATTCATCATCGCGATGATTCGAATCAATCAAATCAATTAAAGCCGCCTTATTCAATTATAACTCACGATAGCGAAATACCAAACAAGTCAACGTGCAAAAATGATAAATATCATCGTTAATACAATGACATAACTTGCCAATAATATAATTCAAGTATTTACTCAATACATTTTTTATGTTTCGCACGACTCACAACCGCTGAGAAACTTACTTAAGTCACACATACCAATCTAAGTACGTACCTAGTTTATGCAGATTGAATAATTGACAGTAGGTATGATCTCTTCTTATAGATATGAATTCGTAATTGAACTTTTCATCTGTCATTGAACAATCAACTGCTAGTCGTGATGTAACCAGCCACGCATTGAACGTATAAAAAAAGGAGGTGGACAGCTTAACAATCACGTTCATTTTGAGAAAGCAATCACGATGAAAACAAATCGTAAAAAAATATTCACCTTTTGCGAAATTGATCGCCTAGCTAAATACATCAAGATCTTCAGCCAGCTTTAATCAACAACAAAAAATTATCGATACTTGAGGCATTGCTAATGTACTGCTGAATGGCGCGTGATGGTCGTCTTTGTACGTTTGACAGCGCGCTATTTAAATTCCGCGCAATTATTGAAACTTATTTATGCGTTGATGAATATGACAGTTGTATATTCAAATGTCCGCCAATTGAATAAATACGCCTGAATTGAATGTGCTTCCGTACGACGTAGGTTATTGCGCGCTTATCATTGCATTATCTTTGTGTATCAATCTCAGATGTCAAATTAAAATACTACACTTGCCAACTAAAACTCTTCTTCCTCCATCTCCCGAAGATGTACT
This sequence comes from Aleochara curtula, assembly GCA_963978815.1. Taxonomy (NCBI): domain Eukaryota; kingdom Metazoa; phylum Arthropoda; class Insecta; order Coleoptera; family Staphylinidae; genus Aleochara; species Aleochara curtula. The sequence continues at coordinate 6,712,833 of OZ022221.1, read as the reverse complement.
ACAAATTGCGATCGTTTGATTAAAATCTTGAAAATTCGCAAAGAGTTATTATTGTGATTTCGATGGCCGACGCGTAGGTAATTATGTAAATATTCTTGCGTCTTCAATAATAAATCCAGTCGTAATAAGTTATTACTTACGCAAACGATGAACGCTTGTAGTGCAGGGCAATTAGTGGAAAAATAATTAAAAACTCACCTGGAACAAACAGAGAGAAAAATATTAATACATTAGTTTTACACGAATATAAATTCATTGCTAGGTAAATTGAATAAATAAATACGAATGGTGATTTGTTAACGCAAGCACCGTTAAGTTAATCGACTTATTGCAAGGCAGTTTATAGTGAATTTTCCTCGCAAGTTAATAATAAATAACCTTGACATCCAAGCTCATAATGAGCGTGCATAAGTTATTACAACCTTACGCATATCCACTTTTTAATCCTACCGGAAGTGCAGCTCTCTTCGATGCATTCATAGACGATGCTTAAAAATCGATAAATTATCCAATAAAAATCCATGTCGAATTTATTTATGCATCTCTAAATGCGTATTAGCAAATCATAAACTCGGCACGGCATCATTAAAAATCAAACTTGATTTTGATCCTCGGCGCGTAAGTAAAATATGTACGTTGAATGAATAAGTATAAGTTGTCCTAGGCAGTTAACAAACTGATTACATTGCTTGTTTATTTATGTATTTATTTGCTCGCCTGCATTCGCAAACACTGAGTAAAACTGCATTCTCCATGTCTGCTCTACATAAACCGACCGACCAACCAACCAACCAAGCGAACGAACGAACGAACGAACGAACACAAAACGTGTTGAACGCGTAATTGTTGCAATTACTTGGATGCGCCATAAATATGCAGATCGCAGATTTATTCCCACGGGAATGTGTAATATAATAATGATGCGTTACGTGACACACAGCGTTCACTTTTCATTGCTGCTGCCGCGCGCGCGCGCGAGCAATGCATTCGCATTCATTCGCGAACAATTCGGTCGGCGGCGAACGAGGCCAGCAGTAGTGTAATTCGTTCAATGTTCAATTTGTTTGTTGTCTTTGATTTGTTCACATTATACACCGCATGAACCAAGAAATTCCATTAAAATTATCAAAATTCTATCCGTATGAAAAATTATTCAATAATTAATGAACCACTCATTAATTGGTTCATAAGTTAAAGTAATAAGTTACATCCAGTATAACTTTCATGTGGCATGCAATTGGCATTACTTTGAAGTAAGTAAATTATACTGTAAACAAACAAAACAAAACTTCTTGACTGCCGCGTCTCAATAAAGTTTTTTATCAAAATAAATAATTTATTAATTAATTACCTGTTCAATTAACTTAAAGCGACATTCGATATAATTTTCATGCGCAAAATGAGGAAATTATTCCTATTACTTGCGTCGTAATCTACAAACGTGATGTATTTTTCCGAAGAAGCTCACACATGTGATGTTGGGTGATGTTTGAGTTCTCGTTAATTTTTATCAAGTTTACACGCGGCCGCGAAGAATGAAAAATACTCGCCGAACGCTTCCGCCATAATTGTTGACTATTTTTCCAGGCATTTATCCGCACTTGGGCTGCATATAATGCACGTTAATTAAAAATGAAATTACACGTGGATTTTTCTACTAAAAGCACGACTTATAAACGCGCTGTACACACAAATAAAAGTCGGCCATGCGTGAATTAAAGCGACGTTCGTTGTGGCTCGCGCGCGCTCTTTAATTTTTTTCCAGCCAGCTTCTCTTTCTTATTCTTGCGCTTCTTGTAATGAGTGAGAATTATTTAATGCCTGATAAGCTCGCACGTAGCGCAGCAGCAGCAGCAGCAACAGCAGAATAGATAGACAACAAAACAGCCTAGCCACGTTCGAACCGAACCGAACAAAATACGTTGGCGAACGCAATAAAATGCTTTAATGAAGCCTAATTAGCCAACGAGGTGCTTGATCAACCAACCAACCAACCAACCAACCAGCCAGCCAAGAATCTAACCGTCAAACAAAATAAGCGACCGACTAACCAAAAACAAAGCAAATGCACTTAAACGCTTTCCTATAAATTTTCAATTTACGCATAAAAATATAGTGTATAAATTAAAATCGTTATAAAATAATATTGTATGCACAGCTCCATTAAAAGTAACTAATTTTCATGTTTATTCAATTTAAACTTGGCTAGGAAAAACTCATAAATACGATAATTTATGACTAATTAACTATTTGCGCATTTTATATGACCTCCTACTGTGTTGGTTTTTTCAATTAATTCGCAAAGAGAACAACAACCAGTTTTTTTAAAAAACTGCTCGTAGTTGGTAATAAATATTTCAATTAACCTAACTGAAAATATTCGAATTTCACTTAAATGATTCAAAGCAAGTCGATTACTTCATCGACATGCCGAGCAGCGCGTTTTGAACGATTGAAAAATCATTTGAGCACTTGCCTTATCTTCGACTAAGAACTACTTACTCTATTTATACGAGAGCAATTTGATTTAACTTTTAGTGCACTTACAGCCGATAGATAAACGCGTGCAGAGCAGCAGCAGCAGCACCACGGCGCGCATCGTCGAATTAGATGTACCTAATGTTTTACTGGCATATTACGTAAGCGCGAGAAGCGCGCGTCCATGCGCGAAGATAATCGTGATAAACGGTGCGCGGTGCGCATACACACAACAGCCACCACACCACACACACACACTTCTTTGTCCGACGCCCGGGAGAATGACTCGCTCATAATCGTAATCGCTTCGCGATGCAATATGCATGCAATTAAATTATTAATTGAAATTAATAAATTATTGTTTAATTTATCTATCAGCAGGCGACGTTAATTAAGTTAATGAGGTTCCTCTCTACGGCAACCGCAAGAAATGGCGTTCAATTGATTTCAATTCGATTCAATTTAATCCACTGCTTCTGCTTTTTCTCCACTGATTTTCATCATCATCATGATCTTCTTCTTCTTCTCATCATGATTCTTTAACCTCAACTTTCATGCTCGACGAAACTACAATTGATTTCTCAAGAAGAAGAACTTCAATCGTCTTAATACATCTTTTGTTTTCGCAATTAATCAAAGCAGCTTACAAGTCGTTATTTACATCATGCTGTTAATCGTGCAATAATATAAACTAATTACGAATAACCGTTAATTATACATAAATAAATTAAAACCGTGTAATTGGTTAAGTATGAACATTAAGCATATTTCGCAAATAATTTTAATTATTCGAAAATCTCCGCGTTTTTGCTTCGTGCCCGAGTTTGTTTTTGTTTGTTTGCTTGCTTGCTTGCGTGGCGTAAAGGGCGAAAACAAGTAAAAGTGACGACAGCAGGTTGACCTCCTTTTCCCTTCGAAATGAAAAGGGTTCCCGCTTTTGATTTGATTTATAATTGGAAAAACCACAATTGTTTTCCAATCCTCCGGACGCACAGCCGGAAGTGCGCAAATAAATAAAATGCCTGCCTGCCTGCCCGCCTCGCATCGTATGAATGCGCGTCCGCAAAATTGAAGAATGAGCATAAACGATGCAAAACATGCCCCATCTTGTTATGCCGTTTGCCGCCCGCGCTGTATTTGTTCAACAACACAGCGCGCCATGCGAATCGTGTCGACTTGGAAGTAATGCGAAAAGGGATAAAGTTATAATTGAAATCGTTGATGTCAAAATATTTACGAGATTTATACAATAAATTATTATTTGCGGCATGCGATAGCCGGCGGGGCTGTACGGTTTATGTAATAATAATTATAATAAAGACGTCGTCGGTCGCGGCTCGACGTACCTACTCGTTGGCCGCATTTGTTTTTAATTAATCGCAGCAACTTTTGCACTTGCTTTATTCACCAACAGCATGTTTTCGTATAAAATAAAGAGGCGTTTGTGTTGTGCTCGCTTTTTGTATCTGAGGTGCGCGCGCGCGTATGCTGCCTCGCCGCGTACATCTGCATTCATGGGAGTGAGAGCAACATCGGGATAATAATTGGCTGTCAAAAGCAAACATTCTAATTAAGGTAAAACGGGTGTTCACGCCGTAAACGCCGTTTTGCTGCTGCTGCTGCTCAATATCGCCGCCTTTCTGTTATGTTGTTGCGTTTACGTTTGCGTTTGTATTGCATACTGCTGCCCCCGAACGCCACAGATTCTTTTGTGTATCAAGTGATGTGTGACACACAAATGCGATGTGTGCTTAGTTTGAAATCTGCTTCACATGTCGGTTAAGCATGCATAAATCGATGCACAATAGATTATTGATTCGTTCAATAATCCCCCGACCGACCGACTGCACGTTTGCGATGAGATAACAAAAAAACGCACGACTGAATACGTTCACAGAAAGACGAAATGTAAAAAATCGTCTGCACTTTGTTTGTTTGTTTGTTCGATTCGTCTGCCCACTCTGTTTTGATCGGACGTAATTCACTATAACTTTGGCCTCCAGGTCTTACATTTTTTTTAAAAAAATGTCCATTACTTTTACTCTAGCATAAAATTCTATTATCTATTTGCGTTCAATTAGTTCGAGTCATTCGCTGCTACTATTCATGCAATGAGACCATAATGATTCGCGCGATAAATTAGAAACTTTAACCATAAACCCGTCTGATTACGAGTCTTTTATGTGCCTCAAAACCAATTGCCATCTCTTGACATTCATATTGAATCAACGCAAGCCAATGTTAATGAATAATGACCGTGCACAATTTACAACATCCACAAGAAATTAGCGAGTAAACAAATACTGTTTGCTTTCATTAGGTCGCAATAAGTAATTAAGATTATTTAGTTTATTAATTTCAATCGTCTTGGGAACACGACGGCATCCCATCCACTCGCTAGTGCGATGATGCTCACTCGTTGATTTTTTCCAGCGTGCGTCTAATGCATTTAAATAGCCGGCCTTATCACATCTCCGAATGCGCGTGTAAATATATCCGCGGTATAATTCGCTAATTTCCTGTTGCACAAACACGATCATTTAAATACTCCGGGCGATGTTATTCTAAATCACAGTTTTCTATCCGTCTTCTTATTGGCGACTTAAATGAATGAGTGACTAATGGAATCATCGTGAAGAGCGTACGATTTCCGTAAAATTTCCATTTCTGTAATTCTCATCCATTGCGCTCGTTAGGCGCGTGTAAATATAACGGAGTGAAACATTAAATGAATGCAATCAATTCCAACATCTCGCGCAAATACATGCATTTCTTTCATTTTTCTCGCTGCTACGACGCATTAGCGTGATACCTGTGGCCGCACGTAAACTGCAATGTAATACGCATAGTTGCAACATCAATAATCGCGAGCGATCTGCACAATAAGATGAGTTGATATGTCAGAGTTATGCGAATATGAAAATTGTCATTGCATGCGATTTAATTAAGTGTGCAACACGCACGCACGCACGCAACCGGCGCGCTATTTAGCGTTAATGTTGCATAATTGATGGCGCATTTAATGGTAATTAATTGCAATTCGCAATGAAATTGTAATGTTGAATGAATTATTGTTTACTCGCACCGCGAACCATCGCCAGCCATTTTCCACTCAACAGCAGCAGCAGCAACTTGCGCGCTGGCAATCATCTGTTATCATTCGTATCAGCGAACGTGATCAGATTTCGTAATGACTACTTTTTCCTTGTGCGCACTCCTGCTTCTTCTTCAAGTGCAATCGACACGCATGCACGAGCATCGCAAGCAACAACAAACAGCACTTGAATGCCCCCGAGAGAACGAACAAGCGTCGTAGTCGTTGACGTTGTTGCCTTGCGGAAAATGCGTTTTGTTGCATATTCATATTACGACCTTCGCAACAATTCCAGCAATGCAGCCAGAGAAGCCTCCTCTGCTTTTCCGGCTTCTAATTGCTTGCAGAGTCATGCGTCTCTCAATGCGTCATTAAAATTCCTCGCCTTCGCGATTCGAATGAAATAAAAACGCAAAAGACCTAAACTAAAAACGTCTAATAGTGGAATTTGTTGATAACAATTATGAATTTCCAAGAAGGCAACAATGTCGTCCTGCTTCCTATTCAGCTATGGCAAATGGGGCACGTCTACGGGACAAGAAAGCATTCTCGTCATACGCGTCATTCTTGTACGACCGCACACTTCGCTTCGCAGACGGAGGCGGCAAGGACGACAACGAGGTACGTGCCCGACTACTTAGTGGCTCTCTTTGTGAAGTGTGGCCGCTCCGCGAAGGAAGCAACTGGAATCGTTGTCGTTGCTGTGCTTTCAGCGACAACGATACAACAGCGCTAAGATTGTGGTGCGCACTTTGAAACCAACTCAACCCGACTACTAACCATCCATCCCTCTCACCCTATAAAATGCGGCACCTCGAGGCGAGGAATCAAAGCCATTTACTACTTTGCTGATGCAACCAACACACTCGCGCGCGCGCGCACATCCACTGCAACCCTTCACGAGCCGATGATGGAGTGTAATATAAAGAACGATGGATGCGAATACGCGTGCTGCTCACCCCTAACCCCCGAACGAAAAAAAAAACTAGCGCATAAGAACAGAGAACGTGCAACTTCTTCGCGCAGCGTTTTTGCTCCAATAAAAACGACAAAGAACGCACCGGATGAATGGTGCAATGTGGAAGCACTCAAAATTTAAATCCGCTCCGGATGTTTTCACAAATTCTTACCGATATTAAACCAGGGCCACCACCCCCGTAGCAATAAAAGTTGCCTAACTTCTGCAACTTCTTCGCGTTGCCCGCGCAAAACCAAACCAAAGGAGTCTCACTTCCGTTTTATTGCACGTCGAGGGTTGCTTGCTTCTTTACTTCTCTACTTTGCCGCTTGCGTATTATTATGTTGACACATCAGCATTTAACTTTTCGCTGATCTTTGAGGAATTATTAAAAATTATGCAAAATATGACGGCACAGAACTCAAACAAAAAGTGAAAGTAAATCCTGCTCCAAGTGAAAGCAAAAGTATAAATACTTTTCTCATATAAAATACAGATAGCTGCTATTCTGATACACATGATGATTACCTGGTTGACTTAAAACCTTCTCAAGCATAGAAAGACGACGAGGAGAGTCATCTCACTTTTCTCAATAGGGCAGCAGGCGCAGGCGGCGGGTTACAGGTACCGTTTACGAATTACGCCTCTCTTTCTACGAGTGTAGCGAGCTTAAGGAATGGATTACGTGTGTTTTCACCATACGGCGGCAAGCAAGCAAGCAAGCAAGCAGTGCGCGCAAGAAGAAGGAAATAAAGGAGCGTGAGGCGCTCACTCATGTATAAAACGACATATTCACCGAGTGCATCTGCGTGAATGCACTTGAATCATTCGTCATCATCAGAACACGTGCTGCGTACCGACTTACTTACAACTTTCATTCATGTTCAGCGAGCGCAATCAATGAAACGAAAGACGCATCGCATCGATAATTTTCACTCTCAGAACACCCGCCAATTACTTACATGCCCCTAACTAATATCCCGGTCAGCGTATCGCATAATAGGAATTATTTAATCGACTCACCTGAAACAAAAGAAAATATAGTTTAGTTATAAAGTGGATCACACAAAAGGTTACAAGTGGTGTATATTATGCAGGTGTATTGTTTCGCGTGCGAAATGATTAAGTACTAATTTCCTGCCCATTTCCGCTTTGGGTAATCTAAGGGTAGATTTGAATACATATGTTATTTAATACCTCTATTGTATATCCTCCTCCCGGTTGATTCTATTGGAATGTACGTATTGTAATATAGCAAAGGATATACAGGACCCCGGAAGTGCGAAATGTTATGTTCGCAACTATGATCCTGTCAAAATGCGCCCTTCGTCGCTTGGTTATATTTGCTCGAAATATTAATGAAAATAATTCCTAGCAATAGCAATGAGCAGCAACAAGTAAATAGGTTACATCATATTCCTGAACTTTAGGGAGAGAAAGACCGGATGTGTAAAATAGTTATTTGGACCACCTATGGTGCATCACATACGCGGACCATGTCCAGAGAAGGACGTCAATATTTATCCTGTATATCCTGCATGTGCGTACGGTACGATAGATGAAGAGATGTCATTTCTTGACGTTGAGCTTGCTACATCAACATGACACTCATTGAACGACAACGACGGCGACGACGACAGAGCGACCGGATAACGTTTATGGCCCTTCATTAGCGATAGGGGATAATTACAGCAATCACTTGTCCGAGAGGCGTCCCAACCGCCGTTCTCCACATTCATACAACTCTATATCTCAGCGAATGTGTTTGTGTGTATTCAGCTATAAATTACTAAGGACGACATGGTGGCACTCTCGTACGCGCGCTCCTGATTTAAGTACACTCACCACGTTGTGTTGTTAATATACGCACACAAACGTACGAAGGCAGGTGTATGTATTTGTCGTGTCCACGAGTATGATACGTTTATCTAGCCGTCGCCACCGCATTGCATTGCACGCCGCTTGTTATTATGCTTCAATGCGCGTCCCGGACGACACTTGAAAGTCGTCGTCGCGTTCATGTCTCATCGCGATAATTTCGAAGGGAATGCGCTAATTACGAGCAAAACAGCTGCCAGACGAATAAATAAAATTCGAAAACAAAGCGTATTTGGCTCGATCAGTATATATTCTTCGTGTAATGGATAAATATTTTAAGGACGACATCCTTGAAAGTTTCATGAGAAATTAAAGGAAATGCACTCGCCGAAGAAACGAACATGTGTAATCTTTAAGGAACAGACGACGAACGACTAGCTCTAATTGCGCACATTACGCGCACAAAACGCCCTCATTAAGTGAAGCGCGCGCGTGAGATATGCCGCCTTCGCAATTCGGGGTTTGCTGCCGGCGCAAAGCCGCCACCGCCACCGGCGCCGCGCACCGATTGAACGAGTGCATTAAGACGCGTCTGTCGCACTCGCGCCGTCTCGCCAAATTCTCCATCGCGCTCATTTTTACGTCCGCACACCCCGCCAATGCCGGCAGTCGTCTTCATAACATAAGTCAGCTCGCCGCCACCGCTGAATGCGCACACTTAATGTAATCGCAGTGTTTTAATTCACGTCATAACTATGAATAAAAGCGCATAAATGCCTCGACTTAATCGCAGTGAAACGAAAAGTTGTTTACGAAAATGTCATATTTTTTTCAACTGTTTCCATTGTCTCGCATATGTTTTCACTCGGCTAATTAACGACTGCGATAATAATTTATTAATTAATTACAGCCATTGTTCCAGCTCTGAGAATCCAAGCTGTGGCGCAATGAATGCATGTGAATAATATATTTTTGTATTTTCATTAAATTTAAAGCCAAGCCAGCAAAACTACATACATAGCCCCATTTTGCATTTTAATAATTGATCCACTTTAAATGAATTATTTAAAAAGGCGCATTAAACATTTTTATTTGAAATTTTAATGCACTAATCTCCTCTCTTTGCGTCGCGCACGTTTGGTTGCATAATTCATAATTAACGCGGGCATTAATTACGCGCGCGTAAAAATTTAATTGACTGCAAGTTGAAAGGAAAACTTATTAAATATTTAGTGCTTAAAAAACGTGAACGCCTTTTGAATTTTATGCATCCTCTGTCAAATGAAAAATCATTCGAACGCGACGGAACACACAACATTTAAGGTTGCATTTATTAAAGCATTAATTTAATTAAAACGTCGAAGACGGAATCGCAAGCGCCAGCAAGGAAGAGAACGGAGAATAAAAGCAGTCAAAGGGCGCGATGCATTGAGAAAAGCTAGTAGTGTAGTTGAATTCATCTTTTTATACGGTGTGCGAACATGCAGCACCAGAAGCAGCAAGTGTGGCGCGCGGTACGCTCGTAATGTGATGCAATTTTCTTCACGAGCGCTCGCGTTGTCGCGATTGGTGGTCAAACTCCATCTTCGCGAGTTGCCAACACTTTCAAACAACGTGTCCTTCGTACGCCCAAACGTGAAAACTAACAAAGAAACTTAAGCATTTCGCGTAAATGTGAATGCCTTAATTACGCGCAATACTTAAACCCTCAGATGACATGTTAATTAACGCTATTAACACGAGGCATTCGTTATAAAACGAGGTACGATTGTATACGGATTTCGCACAACGAGTGAAAATCCAGTGTGCCCTATTTGGCAAACGTGGCATTTTATCAAAAAGCGAACGAGTGAGTCGCGGAGAGCGCGCGTGCAGGAATTGCAAGAGCCGTTTCCTTATAATTAGATATCTACAAATTTGGTATATTTTAATAAACGATTTTCAATGCCGTCCAAGTCCATCTTAGAGTACCACTACTACTACTACTACACTTTGCGGCCACGAAGAGAACAAGAGTACTGCACTTATTTAACCACAGCACGCATTACATCACGCATTCCATTACACTCTCAACGGCAACAGTACAACAACAAAATACCGCCAACATATTTTATTATTGTTCATTAATTAATCGTGATTTTCCAATGCAATTTTCATGAGGTGTAATAACACCCATGGACGTAGTAAAACACTCGGTACGTAGGTACGTGTAGTGTAAGTGTAAATTGGAATTACGAGTAGTTATTTAAATTTCTTATGATTATGCTTTTTCATTCGTGTTATCATGAATTATACGCGATTAAGACGTGCAAGATTAGTGTGAATTCTTGCGCTCGGCGGAATGCGCTCGTGCGGATGATGCGCAAACGACGACGTCGCAAACTCTATATGGCGAGCGCTCGCTCATTGCAGTAAGTCATCCGCGAGCTTAATCTGAATTAAAATGTGGAAAACTAGTGGGCACTTCTTCATCGAGCAGTTGACCAAAACGCGTAATGAAACAAGATAAAAATGAAATAAACACAAGTGCTAAAAGTACAGCCGACGCGGCGGCAACGAGTCCGTCGGCGGTCGTAACTCTTTGGCCATGGGCTGCTGCTGCTTCTTACTCTCGGTGAGCGAAGAGATAATAAAAATTAATTTAAGGACAAACTCGCCCATCTTAGGAGCGCATTGCGCGCGCGGACGCGAATAAATCTCGGCGGCTAGTTTCGTTCGTGTTTGCCTTTTTAATTAAATTAAATGAAATTTTTTCATCTCACTTATCTGCGAATCAACTATCTTACTTAAGTTTTTTTTCGTTTCAGCGCTGCAAACGCGCACTCGACGCGTTCATTACCCCGCCATTATTTTACGAAATTAATTATTCATCATACCTTCTAGGAATTGGCTGCTTACCTACAGCATAATCTCTTTCGTAATATCTAATAAATTCTAAAGTCAACTTCATGTGAATTATCTTCGCTCGTATTGCATTCTTGCGGTGCGCGCGAGAAAAATGTCTAAATTTTCCAGCGCCAAGCAACACACTGCGGTTTTTCCGGCACCGCAACAACGTGCATAATATGCGCACATAAACACGCTAATATCGTCGGCGGTGCCTGTTGTTGGCGGTAGAGATGAGATTCAAATGCTTTGCCCTTTACATCAACCGATCGCCGAAACAAACAAAACACGGAGAATTGCTGCAATTGCATTGCAAATAAACACTTTGCTTCATAAACACTGCGAGTATCAAGTAACGTAGTTTGAGAGTACTAATTTGCAATATGGAAATATGCAAAGTGTTTCAAAATAAATAAAACTTTCTCTATGGTCCTTACAAAACCATTAATATTGCAACTAATCAAAAACCAACGGAAAAACGCAAAAAGAAATAAAAATTCTGCCACAGCCAACTATTGAGCATATGAGACAATAAATGTCACGTGTGTAAATAATATTCATTTAAGTAACACTACTAGTCAGAATAGATTGAAGTAAAATTGATGATTAGGCCGTTCGATACGGAATGAATGAAACAATAAAATAACCAAAGTGTACTTGAATATAAAATAAACATTTGTTTATGTACACACATCAAAGGAAGTGCAATTGCAATTATTCGATTATTTTATTACAATTAATATCAAATTATTGACGTTTCCGGCTTTTATCCACTCGTTGCAATTGACAGTAGAAACTGTCATGATAAATTAATTACCTACGCTCACGTTCCAAATTTAATTAAAAAAATCATGTTACTCATCATAACGCCCTTAGCATGCCTAACAATGATTTTGTGCTGTTTACTCTTGTCGAAGCCGATTTTCGTCATATAAAAATTAGTGAATATTTAATTTCGCCAAGGAAAAACGCATTAACAAGCTCTGGTCGGTAATTAGCTGATAATCAAAGCGCAAATAAACCGCGAGAAAGAATTCAACGGTGAGTAGATATAAAAAGCGAATATAAGCCGAAGGCAAAAAAAGGAGCAGGCAGTAGTGCAGTAGCAACAGTATTGGCGATAAAAGCGCGTAATGGGCAAATAATAAAAATGTTTATTTGCTTCTTCAACAGCCGAATGCGCGTGCACAAAGCGTCCGACAATTAGTATCCGAAGAAGCGCAGTGAGCGGCGAAGACGGCGAAATGCATCCGTTCTTCGGTGGTTGGAAGTCATTTACGTGCGATTCGTCAGGGTGCGTGCGAGCAAAAATCCGGCGAATGCGTTTGCGAATTTCAGCGAACGCAAAACTCGTCCTCTCTCATCAATAAAACGCGCTCATTCGTAATTAAATCCAATTACCATCGATCGTGTGTGCGTTTTCTTAGCCGCATTGCATGTGCGCCGGTTTTTACCACCGGGCACAAGTATTTTGTAATTTGTGCAAGCGCAGCAATTAAATCTTTGCACGCTTTAGAACTCTTTTTATAGTAATGTGAATGCAGTTTAGGCCAATTAGCCGTGCAACCACTTTTAAATTCTGTTTGGAGCATCATCCACCATTCTCATATCATCTCGTGTGCCGTCATTATGCATAAAATCAAAAAGAATGCGCGAGCTGGCTGTTCATATAAAATTTTACAACGCCGCATTAGTGTTATCATTAAATCGAATGGCGTGTTTGCGAAATGTCAAAAACATTCACGTGTTCGGCGGACGGACAGGAGACGACCGAAGAGTTAGTGCGACGATGACGATAAAGAGCACTGTTCAATCACGCGGCATTCGAGAACTAATTGAATATTATGCAAATTTTAAGTACGCACGTAACACGCATTTCGCTGACATGTCCGCGAGCTGTACAAATTCTTAAAGAATCCCTCCTTGGATTATATAGTTCAATTATTGCTCTCTTCGTGCGCGTCGTCAAAAACGAGCAACGTTGTGTTGAGCTCGTAAAACATGCAATAAAATAAAACTATTCCTGCAATTCACTCAAATTCCCCTGGTAATTTTCTAGTTTAAACATTTTATACATTCAGAAAGTTGAAGTTTTCTTGATTCAATTATCACGCATATGATTTTGAAAAGGAAATCAAATCGCGCAAGTAGAGTAGGCATGCATGCGCACACATTTACAGTTCAGTTCGACTTGGAGCGCTGAGTTCTGCGCACTCGACAGGACTTAAGTAACGTACGCGTGCGCTCAAGAAGAAGTAGAAGAAGAAGAGGCAGCAGCAGAAGGAGCAAAAGTGGGGGGCAAGGCCGACCGAGGGATGCGAAGGTCGCGGGTGGAATGAACCTCCGAGTGCGCTTACTTACTTCTTGCAACCAACCGCTGCAGCTAGCAACAGGATTTTCAACTGGTTACAAACTTCACACACATCACACATGGATGGCATGGCATTCATCTTTCAATCTAATAACTTGAAGTTGAATAATCGACCAACGCATATGCATCTTGCATTTCCTATTTGCCATCTAATTGACTTATTTCTTCAATACTTTTCAGTTCAAAGGATAGTCATTCACTTGATAATTTATTATTCGCTAATTTTTGAGACCTCTACGGAAAGCGGAAATATGGTTAAAAGTGAAACCGATTGTACTCATTTCAAGTTTGAGTTTCAATAATACACGAGCACTTGTCGTAATCACAAATGCGAGCGCGCTTCTCATTCATTTTGCCTGAAAACATGGCAAGAAGCAAGATGTTCTTGGCCGATAATGCAATGCGGCAATTGAATCGAACTGACGATGATTACATGGACCATGCCGCGCGCTTCAAATTCACTCCGTTTGCCGTTTCGGCTATGCACTGCTCATAATCACACCATCGCTTCAGATGTGATAACGTTTGACGCCGTGCGCGCTGCAATGCAATGCAATGCAATCGAGGCCAATCAAAGAGGCAGGCGCGCGCGCGATGCGTTGCAATTGGAAAACCAATGCATTCAGGGCAATTCCAAAGTGTTGTTGGTGATGCTGCTGCTGCTGTTGTTGTTGTTGTTAGTTAGTTATTCTTGCGCAAACGCATAATAGCTGGCAATGTCGTCAATGTTCATGATGCGAACACAATAATCAAAACGTGTGATTGCGCATTGATACAACTTCTCATTGTGTGTGAATTAAAATTTTTCGTTCGTTATTATTACACCTCAATGAAATCACGGCGCATAAAAAATTCAAAACTAATTTAAAACTTACGCTCCAAATAGGTGCGAATGCAATTTAAAAATCAGATATATGTTTGTTTAAACAATTTGCAAACTAATCAAACAAACATCCAACGTACAATGAATAAAATTCCATCCGATAAAAAAGCAATCAGCACGCAACAATTTATTCATGTTTTTGTAACTTATACTTTACTAAAATAAACAAATCAAATTCACAATCCCGTTGAACAATCATTAGCACAATGAATATTTGTTTTTTTCCGCTATATATTTTTTTGCAATAAAAAAACACATGAGCAACACAAAAGAAGCCAATTTCTATTTATTATTAATTAATTGCCTCTTCTTAACACTTATCCCCATTCTGCTTACTCATTCGCACTAAGCACAGGCATAATGTATGGAATTCCAAAATGTTATTATTAAATGCGCAAAAAAATGATGCGATAAAATCAAATTAGAGAACGTAAATTATTACACCTTTGGAGATCGCAGCATTCAACATGCAGATAATCCGGCGAAGAGATGATCAAGCGTCGTAATTAACTCAAAGGCTAATTGGCCATAAAATAAATATCAAATATTATGCAATGTGTTCGCGAAATTTGCACAATTTGCACGTTTTATTGCAGTCGAGTTGAACGCTCTTACAATTTTCGCCGGCCGCAGCGCGCGATTCGGCGCTTACCAACGACGGACGTTTTGCCTTTTGCTCGAAACGAATTAAACGTATAAGGAACCGCAGAAAAAACTAATTAGTCAGATGGCATCTAATGCTCTGACTGTTGCTTCGCATAATCTAATCACGTACGTGTGTGCGAGCCAGGAGTAGAGGGATTTTTGATGCTGTTGTTATTTACAACAGTATGTGCGCCTGTTTGTTTCTTTGCGGAAGAATACGCAAACAAATGGTACGCCGATGCGCGCATTGATAACGTGCGCACCGTATTTTCTCTCCTAACTCATTCGAACGCAGTTAGCGCGCTGATAATTAAAACATAATCGTTTACGCAAACGGTGAGAACTCCCGGCGAAAAGTGCGCGCACCGAGTGGCAAGCAAGAAAGCAAGCAGCAGCAGCAGTAGAGCAATTGGAATTTTGCTCGTCAACTTCTTCGTCTTCTTCTTCTTCTTGCCAACGTACACGCATACGCCTGCTATTGCTGCTGCGTAGGGTACTGCAGTTGTTCTGCACACGCAGATTGCTGATATCATCCCGAGAACGATCGCAAATTGTTGCATGCTTTAATGAGAATTAAGCAGCAACGATTTTTCATAAATTTTCCTTTTCATTTCTGCTTCCTACATTATAAAATTTGCTCGCGCTATTATCATAATTCTATTTCAATTACACCGAGTTTTGTGAATACCACACTCGTTCAAATTCACCGCAAAGTAAATCTAATATTATTAATTATAAAAGTTTCCTAATAGTTCCCTACTTAAATATCCTTCTTTCAAGGCTTTAAAACATTATTTCCTTCGAAAAATGAATTATTCGATTGAAATAAAGTAAAACAATTCAACTTTCTTGTACTTTAAAACTTTTTATGAGGCGAGAGCTTCTGCGGCTGAATAACGATGATAAATAAAGTCATAACTTGCGCTACACATGTAAGCAAAGAAATATTAGGAGCAAAAAGCAAAATACCATAAAGTAATACAAGCTATAAAGCAATGTAAGGCGTTTTTATGTGGCTGCTGCTGCTGCTTGCTCCACACCGAGTATTAACTACATTAACAACAATGATAATGTTAAATGCACGATGCATTAATGAAATAGAGAAGGCGAGAATGACTGGATGGCTGCAGTCGAAACAAACGCAGGAAAAATATCATAAAATATATACATGAATAAAACTTATCCATCTATTATGTTGCAAATGCTACTCTTGTTGCAACGAGAGAATAAAAAATGAAGTTGTAACTTACTAGATATTTCAATTGCATGTAGGCTGAACACAAATCGTGATAATCGTGATCTTCATTAAGATTTTTATCTCGAAATCAAGTTATGAGATGTTCAAATAGAACAGTGACTTAGAAATTCCAAAATTACACGTCAACCAAGCAGCGCGGGTCAAAAATGTTGAAACGTGTAATTAATATTAATTAATAAATAGTGTGCTCACTTTATAATTTTATAACATCATTTCATCCAAAAATGTTACGCATAATAATTATTTAAAATTATGTTAATTAAATTGTTTGCGCGTCAGGCCTACAATAATTAATAATTTCAAATTATTCAAATATTATGAAACGATTAATAACGACTAATAACGAAATTTTTAATAGCCCTATTAAAAAGCCCATTGTGTAGAATGCTAAATACCGAAAATGGGCTCAAACCTTTCAGCGCAATCACATTAGGCCGAGTGACTTTTATCGATAAGCAAATCACTGGCTGCGTTAATTAGCAAAATTAATTAGTTTTCCACGTGGCGAAAAATGTAATTAGAGAAGCGACGCATGTGCGCGTTCGTTGCGCATTTCACAGTCAATAAAATTTTCGCGAGTACGCGCCGATCAAGTGAACTGAAGCGAGAACGTTAAACATAAACTGGGAAAAGCGAATCAGCGAAGAAAAAAAAGCGCGCCGGAGATGAGTGAGGAGCAAAGAAGTTAATGTATCGAATAATTCCGGCCGAAGAGAATGAAGGAAAGCAGGCGATTGAAAATATTACAAACTACCATTCGTCGTCCTCGTACATGGCTGCGACTGCAAGTAGCAACGTGTGCCCTAATGTGTTGAACGACTTCCTTATTGATTAATTAAATTAATTAAATTTGCTCTCGTGCACTGCGGTTACTACTACTGCTGCTGCTGCTCTTGGACATTTGCATAGATGCGTTTTACGTAGCGTTTGTTATTTATGCGCGATGCGAACGCGCACGAGATGTACGAGTGTATCGCATGACACAAGTCCTGATTTCAGCGGCTAGTGTGCTAATGAGCGACTTACTACTTGCGCGCGCGTCCAGCGATATTTAGTCGTGAATTCAAATTTAATCAAGCACAACAAACGTCTTGACTTACGGAAGCACAACGCGAGCGAGCGAGCGTGTTGATAAAATATTTTGAATGCAATGCAGAAAATCCCATGGGAACGCTTGACAAATTAATGCATGGGAGCCGGAAAGTGTCTCTTATTGCGCGTTATCAACTTGTTGATATCTCTTGCGCACCGCACCGTCAACGGAATGTGCTTTACTCACTGGCTTGCTCTACCTACAATTACCATTGCCATTGGCATTACCCTTAGAATTCGGTTTGGGATTGGCATGCATGCACGAAACGAAAAACTTCATGCGCATTGTATGCGTTCGCATGTAAATCGCGAATTCGAAGCGATTTAATTGCAAATGTGAAGCGTTTTAGTCCGCCAACGAAACAAACAAACCAACCAACCGACCAGTGCTTCTAGTTTTCTACAATTCTGAATGCGGGGAGTGCCCGATTTACTTATTGTTCCTTGCACATCGCGTTATCATTGCGGAACACAGCGTAAACGGTTAACCAATTAGCGAAGATCTTGTTCCGATAACGTACGTGTACGTATAAACTATGAGAATAATAAGTAGCAATAACATTCAACGTTTTATCAATTGCCTTTCCGCTGGTAAGTAATTATTTATTTAAATGTTTAATTAAATTAAGCGAACGCGATTAAATATGAAAAGTGCCGCAAATCAATAACAACAACTAAAATTAAATTCAATAATGAATGTATTGAGGAGATTAAACGAGCAATCATTAAACAAGTATAAACTACGGCTGAATGCAAATTGCAAATCGAAGATAATATGCGCGGAGAGATGCATATTAATAATGCAGATTTAGTTAATCGATGCTCGCATTCATTCGAATTTGCATCGGATTCATTCAATGCGAGAAGAGCGAGCGTATTGCGCGCATTGTATTCAAGCTTGTTGAATGCAGTAGGACCGCTTGTTCGTCTGATAATAATATTCGCTTGGGTTTTAAAGTGCAATGTGATTTTATCGCCTCTTTAACTTATAATAAATAATCCGTAATTTCCTCGCTTTCGAATGGATATGCAACTACATAAAAAATTACCCGATAAATTGCATTTGTGGCATTTGAATCAACCAATTAATTATACATGTAGTACCTATTTTTAAGCGTTATCAGTTATTGATACTAATATGTACCTAGGTACCTAGGTAAGGTACCTAATTGGAGCGTGGTACTATTTTGAAACATCTGGTATATGTTGTGCTCATTGTAAATGCAATGTACTGACCTCAGAGCGCTAGTGCTGTGAATTCAGTGCTTTCGATTCTATTAGTGAACGAGTGCGCACCACGTTTGCGAATAGTTTGCGAGAGCACTTCGATCTTCGTGAGGCGAGCGAGCTAGGCGGTATACACGCATGCGGTTTTACGCGATAATTTTAACGAACGACGCGACAGAATGTGTATATGCGTGCTGGTCGAATAAATCAAGCAAGTGGACGATGCCGGAGTGCGAGTTCAAGTACTTACTTACGTACTTGCCTCACTAAAAAGTTTTCCACCAACTTCGACATGCTTGAATTTCTATTTCTAACTGGTGCTCCCAATATTTTTACGTAACATTTATTGCACAAATGATTATCACAGATAAATTCACAACGCTTAAAAATCGCACAGCAATAAAACGAGTGTGCGTACCTACTTGAGCCAACGGAAATTTAAAGCATCTTATTTCGTCACGGCAGCAAGAAAAACTTTTAAACAAAACACTCTCGTTTCGTGCATCCGAAGAAGGACTAGGGCCGGACGACGAATGGTCGTATAAATCCCTAGAAAGCCATTAAACGTGCTCGCGTTCTGATCGAGTGTTTATATCGCGTACCGAGAGATTATTTTCCTATTACAGGACGTCGTCAATTCTTAATCGAATTGAATGATGGTGCAAAAATCGCTTACAATTCCTCAAATATGTTTGCGCAAAAATGGGCAGGCACGCAGCATTATGCCAACTTGGACTATAAAAAAATATGCCATCCATCCGCCGAGTCACTTATAGACAAATATCAAATTAGCAAGTAATAAAGACGCGAACATTTTACGACGTTTAATTGGCATTGGGACACAAGAATGAGTACTAAACACACTTTTTGTCAAAAAGGGCATGCAAGCAAGCAAGCAAACGATAATGATGATAATCATTGCACTGACAAATAAGTTGAAAGTCACTCGTAAAAAATTTAATGGCGAAGCGCATAGCAGACTTGAAATAAAATTTTCAATTGTTTAACGCAAAGTACGTAAAGATTTCGTATTTTTACACCGTTTGAGGAATAAAATCTAGCCGCGTGTGTATGCCATTACTTACGCACCTACCTATTCGAATGCATGATTATTTATAGCTTTGAAGTTGTTGCCGGCCGCTGACCGAGTGAGATAAACCTGGATGAAGACGAAGAATTCGCGAGCGGTGCGCGCATTTCGCCATGTTCGCCCTTTACAGTTAGTTTATTGTCCGCGTGCACGCGCATCATGCTCATGCTTTTTGCTCGCATATATCACAAACGGTGAAATTTTCGGAATTTATATATCGCCCGTACGTAGTGAACGATCCGTTATAGTTATATTATTGTCGTCCGGCCGTCTGCGTACGTACTCTCCGCGCGCGGCGAACCTAATCACAATCAAAATCGCAATCGCGTTTCTTCTCGTCTCGCAGCAGTTTGTCTGTCGCCGTCGACTATCATATCGCTTGTGCAAGTACCTAGTTTTGATGATATTTAAGATAGAAACATGTAAATCATATCTTTTTAGTCCAGCGCTATAAAGTCATAACTATTACCGGCTTTGAATAAATTCCAAATAATAAAACATTCGTCGCGAATCATCAAAGCAATCGATAGATACCGAATTCTTAACGATTGACATCATAAATTGCAAACACGTTTCTAACCGAACTATTAATGCGAATTTTTTTCATTAATTCGATTTCTTTGAATATTCATTCCACGCTTTAGCAAACACCAGTTGCTAGAATATGAGCAAGATTGTGAAAAAAATATGCGTAGAAGCAAAATAGAGAAAGCAACAAAAAAAAAGAAGATATACCTATAATATGTTGCACGCACAATTACGACGAAACGTGAAAAGCGTCTGAATTTTCTTTTGGCGCACAAAGTTCTCTACTTCCTTTCTTGGATCTTTTACATGATCCGCATTTGCGTTTACGTTTGTAGAAAATATTAAATCCGACAATAAGGTTTTCATACGTCTCGTGCGTTTCGCTCTCGCAACTTGTTCCTGCAAAACGTACACAAACGACACAATACGACTTTTCATCTGCTCTTTGCAGAATTATCAGCGTCTTTGCGTCTGTATGATTACAAAATGTCGAATGTTTAGCTTATTTTACAGGATAAATACAAGTATCGCTTCGATTTCCACGAATTGCCACAAAGGAAATATCGAAAAAGTATTCTAATGTACTTTGGGATGCTCGCCGCGAAAATTCAGTGTTGGTAACTCGCGGAATTAGAGGAGAGAGAAAAAAAAACACTTAGTAAAAGTACACTCACGATATATCAAAACGTGATTTACCATTATGAATTATTTCAAGTACATAGCTAAAAGCGGGTACCTTCTATGCTAAAAGGAAAGACTTCCACCTAGAGTGGTCAAAGGGTACCCCCCCGTTCACCTTCGTGGCCCGCAAAAGTTATAATGGTAAATCGAATTAATCAATCTTCAGTAGTGTTCTCGTTCAACTTCTTCCAATCTTCTCACGAGCGACTTTAAGGGGTAAGTACCCACTATGGGATTTCTTTTACGTCTTTCAGAATAATTAACCCTAGATCTATGCGTAACGGAAACTATATTTTGCACTTATCCTGATAATATCAAAATTAAAAGCATGAAATAAAATAAACACCTGTTTCAATTTCAAGGAAGTGAGATTATCAATATTTTTTCGGCGTGGTGTGTTGGTAATTAAATTAAAAGCGAAACAATTGCGCAAGTCATTTGTTTCCATTGATATACATCTATGAGTGCAACATGCATAGCAAATCTCTCAAGGAAAAATTCTTCCTGTGCGCTGCGAGTGAGTGCAACTGCTTCGTCGTTCGGCTGGCATATCGCGTATCATACGCAGAGAAGAGATTCTCCTTCGCTAACAAACGAATCGGACAGATTTCAAGCCTTGCACGGCGCGCGCACGAAAGAAGGCACACAAACGAAAGTAAGTAGTTGTTGGCGCACGACGCACACGAGAAGACGAACGAGAAGCAGCACTCGGCGGCGGTCTATCAAATATCAAAGGATTAGATACCGGCAGGCAACATTTTACAACTGAAAATGAAATACCCAACTGCAACAGCAGTGGCAGCAGCAGCAACAACAACACGGACATATGCAAGACATGTGTTTGCCTGCAAGAGACGCAAACTGGAGAAGAAGTCCATTTGAGACGACGCGAAAACGCGGAATCGCGAATAGGAAGTTGATACCTCTTTATGTATGCAATTGATCCCTCTCCCTTCCTTCTTCTTCTGCCTGCTGCATATTCTTATTTTTTACTACAATCGCACAAAGCGCCTGGATTTATATATGCCTACATCCAACTACGCGCAATGCCATACTTGCCAGACTTAAATTAATAATTATTCAAAATCCAATACGGCGCAGTACGAGATGCAATCACGGAATAACAACAACAATACGCCTGATTGAAAATTATCCTGCTGGTATTGCGTGTGATACGCACTGTAAAATGTCAGAAGGACTAATTGAACGGACGTGCAAACGATAGAAAGAGAGAAAAGTGAATCAAGCAAGTTTGAAGCATCATAAATCTTCATTATGTCACCGATGCCTCCCGTATTAACAACGTGTTTCGCGTTCGTTGCCTGATAAAATAAAATTATAAATGAATGCATATGCATTTTACAGTATAACAACAACCACCGACGCATTGCAAAATCTTGTTTGGCATGTCAAACGTCCACGTCCACGATTAGCACAGCACACTCTTCTTCCTCTTATCTAATTGTGTTCAAATCTCACAGCCGATCACGTATTCAAAATATTTCACAATTTCTCACGCGTTGCCCCATTCAATGCGCAATAATTTTGATATTTTTTCAAAAACAACTCTGATAATTAATTAATTGAGACCCACTGTAGGATTAAAATTAATCAGCATACTTGTTAAGCGCGTTGATTAAATCAAAACCTCGTAACAAAAAATGAATGACGCTGCCGATGGATTTTTATGAATAGTTTTTGTTAATTACTACCGCATAATCCTGTATGCATGCATCTCGTTGATTATGTCCATTGCGTGCAAAGGGAGGAGGAGGAGGACGCGCGCGTGATAGAGAAGAAGAACAGCACGTTGGTTGCCGTTTGGCTTGCGCAACCAAATTGAATTAGTCGAGAATGGATGCTGATGCTGATTGATCACACGCTACTGCCGCGATAGATAGATTATGAAAAATGATGGCCGCAAATGATTATTATGCTTCCGAAACGCCCGAATGCAAAAGTATCTAACGCAAGCTCGCGCGCGCGCTAAACACAATTAAAATTCCATATAATTCATTCACTGAGCCAATTTTCGTCTTGCTTATTTTCTGATCGCCAACAACCACAACAACAGCAGCAAGTACCTACATGTTATCGAAAATGCTATACCGTGCAGAGGTCTGCAATTATGATTAATTTAATAGCGATATCAAATTTATCGATTTTTCGATTACAACACTGCGTTTTGACTGCTGATTAGAATTAGAATTACAACATGGAAAATTGTACATGTAGGTGTAGTAAATTATTATCGTTGACCATTTAGCATAATTTAAAGCAGGTGTTTGTTCCACGAGTGCAGCCCTATATGATATGAGAATAGCCGTGGCTATGTTTAGCACGAGTGCAATTAAATAGAATAAAAAATGAATTGAATGAAAACCGCTTCCTCCTGATGCGTTGCTAATGAATGACTACTTGGTTACACCGAAACTCCATTTAGCGTCCGCACGCCCGGCCCTGTCAATCACGCGCAACGCGGCCACTTATTACATCGTACAACTTATTATACTTATTATTTTATAATGAATATTCGAGAATAGCTAAGTAACTTTGGATGTACGTACGCACGTATACAACGTTTGCATTATTTTTCGGCAGTTCTGTTCTGTTCCACGATGCGCATAGAGATTCGATCGTTTGTTCCACCATTATTCAACTACGCTCTCATTTATCATTACCTGCTAATTGCATCAGAGCAATTAGTACAATTATTAGATTTTAATACCTTCTGTTATCTCTTCATCACATCGCGTACGTTAAAAATGTTTTCGCCGAGTACTTAAGTACTTAATATTCTTTCTTTCCGATGGGTTTTCCGCATAAATTGTGTATCAAATATTCAATGTTGGTTTCTTTCACTTACGTGTAAAATCAGATGTAGTAGAGAGGAAATGAATTGAGAAACTCACCTGTAAATAAAAAAAAAACAACATTAGTAAATTATTGCAATTTAAAGTTCGGATACAATTTCAATTTAAGCATGAAACATTTCAGGGGAATATTGAGGAAGCACAGAATAATTGGCATTTAGTTCAAGATACAATAAACTTGTAAATTCGCATGACATCAACAAACGCATTCCGCTACCTAGTTGGTAGATATGTGCATAATAAATATATTATGTTGTTGCATTATTATACGATTGTAGGTTAATGTGCGCGAATGTTCAATTTGTATGCTTCGCAATTGACGCAGTCTGCCGCCAACCAACCAACCAACCAACTGGTATGAAATCTACCAATATTCGATGATGACGCCAGCAGCGCAACGATGATGATGATGATTACATAAATATTTATTGTGTGTTGTCTGTCGACGACGCTGATGGCGTCGTCGTCGGCGTTGCCGCCCCACATTCATTATGCACAAACTCGTTCGCCCGCCGACACTGTCGATTATTTCGCAATTATGCGCCCCAATATGCATTGATGAATATTTATTGCACGGTGTGCGACTGAAAACACATTCGTGTTCCTTCTTGCGCATATTTTCCCCTTAAATACTTTGATGAATAAAGCAAATGTTGAATACAATTCAATGGCGTTAAACAAATATATCGATCAGTTGCTTGCTTATTATTCAAAGGAAACAAATGAAATATTTTAAAAATATTCCCATAAGTATTTTTTTTCTTCTGTGCGCTGTCATTTGAACGCAATAAAAACGCATTACGTCACATCCGAAATCGTAATTTCGTTTGATTGAGCAATTTATGGCAGGCGAATCATTAAATCTGAAAATCCGTAGCAGCAATTTGATGATAAGCAAAGCCAAGCAGCGAGAAGAGCGAAGGGGACATTGCTCATAAACTTAATGACCGGACATAAGAATGCATAATCGAAAAAAATCTTACATTCAATGATATAAAACAAAACGTGAAGCGAACCAGAAAAATTAATTTAGTAGTTTCAACGTAATTTTCAATTCACTCTCACTCTGCTTGCGCATCATTCGTCTCGGTTTAACAAAGTTTCACTTTTTCCATTTCATATCAATTTCCTAATGTTATTAGTCCTAATATCAAATTTTAATTCCAATTTATAGCCGGTGCTTTAATTGTACTTTAAAATACCATTATTATTAATGCCTGCTACACACTGTGAATGTGTAGTAACAAATTTGAAAAATGCATTTTTATTATGATTGCATTTAATGATTGTAGGTATAATTTTCTCTCGCTTATGCAATGCTCGATTTTTTACACCGCAGTAAAGTGCAATAAAAAAAATACGAGAGATATTTTCAGTCTTTTATGCCGAGTGATTGATTTTATTCGTTTACGATCAATAGTATTCAATCACATAACCTACTCACGAAGAGCTCTCGATCCGTATCTGTTTTTCGAGTTTATGCGCTGAAATTCTTTTTTGCTTCAGTATCATGAACTGCGAGCAGCCCCGTTCGAGATCATGATCGATGGAAATAGTTCACGATAGTCAAATAAAGTGTGAACTCGAAAACGTGTTCAAAAATGCGCATGAAAATCATGAATATACCGCCAGCCAGCCAACCAACATTTATGCATCTTTGTTGGTTCTAATCTCAAGCATGTGCAATGATATTTTAAGGCATTGAGATTAGTACGACCGATAAATACGCTTAGATAAATACATGTGCTTTTGGGTGCTTCTTGCATTCATATCTTCACCATGATGTGGTTGCTTCCTTATATTCGCATATTGCTTATACAGTATGAATCAAAATAATCACAAAATCACATCTTTGATCATTAAAATGTTCAATCGTCTTTTAGATCTTCATTATCATCAATATTCTCTTTGGCGTTTGAGCCCTAAAAACGCATACTTTTTAAAACAATTTGAGAATCGCTCTGTATATCTTCTGCACTACATACTCGTATCTAGCTTCAAAGATTATTGTCGATGTGTGAGTAAATTGCCATAAAGTGTAAGAATGTGTACGTGTAGTTTATTGCGCGTTGCGATTTGAATTCGCATACCGAAATGTAACGCGACGAGATTCGCGAATTCCGCAAAGTTTCTTTCGTCGTTGTCGTCGTTGCCGCCGTTCGGTATTTTCTAATCAACTATTGGCATCCCAGCGTGCGAAGCGTCGGCATCTCTCAAATGCAACGCTAATAGAATAATCGATTACCCGATTAGAATTCGTGTTTGATCAATTTTACAAATATCTCTCTAAGTGTTTTTTTTTTCAATCAATAAATCCGATTAATTGACTCTCACACCATTAACCGTTAATTAACATTGAAATCACATACTTTATGATGACCTCAACGAATCACCATGAAGCTATTTTAATAAATAAAATTAAAACCTCGTTAGTCTGATTTGATTGTAAACTTTGTAAGCACAAAGTTAGAATGCAATTAAACTAGTCATTTCTAAGCACGTCCGTATATAGCGACTAAAATTAGCGGTGTCTTTAGTTTTGTTATGCCTGATATCACGGTATTTAAATGTCAACGTCAAGCTGCAACTTAGCCACAGCAATATAAACACAATAATACCCGAATGCAAAAGAAGCGGCAAATGACTTGGCCATTTGTAAATAACAGTCTCACTTCGCTAATGCGACAGGACAGATGGGATTTTAATGAATTCAACCACTCATTCACTCTTCTGCTTCTCCTCATCTTGCGTGTGATGCTCCTTCAGCAGCGAGTGTTTTTGCTGCGGTCGCGAGTACGCGCCACACTCATAAATTAAATTAAATGAGATTCCAGCAGTCGCTTTTCATTCACATAATTTATATATACCTATCAGCTGATGATGGAATTTAGTCCTTAGTGTGCCAATCATTTTTCGATACGCTATAATTTCCAAAAACTGCAATTGCTTTACTTCAACTTGCTACGAATACTAACATTCGTTTATAACGTCGTTGAAACTAGACCATGATTTCGTGGCTATATACAGAAATTACTACGTGTGTCTGTTTGTTATGATTTCGGATTGAGTTTACATGACTTAGTATGATAACCTAAAAGTCTCTATATATTATTATATGATCCCCATATCCGTAATGAAATTCAATTCGAAATGAGTTTACTGCAATAGTACCGCTTGAAATTACAACAGTTGAAATCACTATTGCTAAATGAATGTATAGTTTATGGCTGAACAGCTGACCAGACGCTGTTGACCTTCAAGGTGTTGAATCAGCTGATCGGAAAACGACTATTGCAATTCAGAGTATGGCTATTATAAACAATGTGTTTGTCAATCTTAGCAACAATGTTGGCTACAGACACTGATGATCAGTTAATATGTTATGATATGTCTTGATCTCAATATGCTTGTTATCATGATCGCTATACCCGCAGTACAATTCTATTAGAAACGTCTTTATTGCAATGCAATGATGGTTCTACTTAAAATTACTACCGTTTTAGTCGCTATAGCTATAGATCAATGTATATTCTATAGCTGAACAACTCAATGGCAAACCGCCTAAAAACTGTATTATGCTGCTGAATCAGCTGATCAGAAAGTGACCACTGCAACTCTGAGTGGAGCTATAACAACGTGTGAGTTAATCTTAGAACCTCTATACAATCATTACATGGTCGCTATATCCGTTGTAATTTTCAAGTCGAAATGTCTTTGCAATAATACTACTTTCAATTACCGCTGTTGTTAGATTATCCTAGTGTCTAGTTACACAGCTGATCAGAGTGGCAAACCGCTTAAAACATTTATGATTCTGAATCAGCTAATCAGAAAGTGACCACTGCAACTCAGAGTGAAGCTATAACAACGTGAGAGTTAATCTTAGAATCTCTATACAATCATTATATGGTCGCTATATCCGTTGTGAATTTCAACTCGAAATGTCTTTGCAATAATATTACTTTCAATTACCGCTGTTGTTAGATTATGCTTGTGTCTAGCTGAACAGCGGATCAGAATGTCAAGTCGCCTAAGGTCTCTATGATATTGAATCATTTGATCAGAAAGTGACCATTGGAATACATAGAGCAACTATAACAATGTACCTGTTAACCTGGCTGTAGACAGTGAAGCCTGTTTATGAGGACTTTACATATCTATGATAATACACAACGCTCTAATGATATATACTCTATACGTTTGATCGCTATAATCGCAGTGAATTTCTATTCGAAATGTCTTTACAGCGGTGCTTCTACTTGAAATGACCACTATAGTAGCCACAATTGCTAAACGCCTAAGACCTTTATAATGTTGAATCAGCTGATCAGAAAGTGATCACACCAATTCGGAGTTTACTTTAACAATGAGTTTGTTAGTCTGAGAAACAATGCTGTCTAGTGAAACTGATGCTAGGTTGAGGACCTTACATACAATATAACATAACTATGTAATGATATGCAGGAGAATCTTGCTCCATATGTTTACTGTCATGATCGCTATATCCGCAGTGAATGTCTATTCGAATTGTCTTTAGTGCAGTAGTACTACTTTAAATTATCACCATTATAGTAACAATTGCTAAATCAATGTATAGTCTCTAGTAAAACAGCTGAGTAGAATGTCAAAACGCCTAAGACTGTAATGATACTGAATAAATCAGCTGATCAGAAAGTGATCATTGCAATTCAGAGTGTAGACATAACTGAATTAGCTTACAAACAGTGCTGGCTATAGACACTGATGGTCTGTATTGAAGACCTTACATACAATGTATCACAGCTAGTGATAGTGTCTATGTTTGTTAATATGGTCGCTATATCCGCAATGAATATCTATATGAAATGTAGTAGGTACCAGTAGTACGTACCACTATTGTACTCACTCTTGCTAAATAAAATTATAGCCTATAGCTAAACAACTGATCAGAATATGAGAATGCTGATCAGCATGATCATTGAATTTCACTATGTAGTTGTAACAATATGTTTGTTAACCTTAGAAACAATGCTAGTTTATATTCGCTTATGAGCAGCTTACATTCCCATAACATAAATCTCTATATGTTTGCTGTCATGGTCGTTACATCCGCAGTAAATGTTTATATCAAATGTTAATACCACAGTTGTTGTAGTTAAAATTACCACTGTTCTAGTCTCTTGCCCTAAATGAATGTTCAGCCTCTGACTTAACATCTGATCAGATCATCATAATGTCTATACTTTTCATGAAGTTATTACTGTATTTCCGCATTGAAATCTCATCACCCTCTTAACAATCATTTATTGCCAACATTTCGCTATCCATGACATTAACCAATGTCATTTATGCAAGGTTTGGATGGACCAACCAATCTGAACCAACCTGACAAGTGATGTTGCAACTGATAGTACCTGCACCTCTAAACTATGATGTACTCTATCCAGTTGTTGCTTCACTATGCCTTAAATTACCTTAAACAAACCAAATCTATAATTCTCAATATCACTACATGTTGTGGTT
Source organism: Aleochara curtula (assembly GCA_963978815.1). Lineage (NCBI taxonomy): Eukaryota > Metazoa > Arthropoda > Insecta > Coleoptera > Staphylinidae > Aleochara > Aleochara curtula. The sequence continues at coordinate 6,683,449 of OZ022221.1, read as the reverse complement.
ATGTATGGTTATGCTTACAGCCCTGGCTACAAGAAAACGATTTGATTACCTTGGAATTCGTTGATGGTTTGATGAAAATTAATTAAAATTTTTAATGAATTAATACACACACTGGCGCTAGCGTTATACCCACTGGTACTGGTGTTGGACCAGCACCAGCTGCGAACAATTTATTGATTAGCATTGATTAATATCGAGTGGCGAGCAATTTGGTTGTCCGATGGATACGGCGTATACGCATTAAACGTGTTTGGCTTGTTATGGCCGGCGTTTCGAGTATGTGTACAAACGAATGAACATTCAATATGTAAAAGAGTGCGTTTTCATTACTATTCATATACTTACTGAATACACATGTAAATATTTACATCTGCCTATTGTACATGCACCTGAATGATGTTAAATGCTAATCGAGCATTACACAACGCCACCCAAATGGGCCTCCATTTTTATCATCTCCAAAGACGCTACACATATAGACATCACACACACTAACCTTAAATCACGTCGCTTCTCCTCACCCGGGTATGATCTTCTCTATTGGAATAAGTATTACCCACTTATAATGCCATCCATCCATAAAACACTCGGTGCCCGCACTAAACACTGCAATTAATGAATACGCACACACGATTTACGTTGATGATGATGATAACAAGACTTTGGCTGATTGCCTGCGCGGTTCGGCTTGCCTAAACGACGTTTCGCTGATTGCGTTGTTGCCACGGTGCACGGCGGCGTCTATAGCGGTGCACTGCAGTTTGCTGCATATTGCGTAAGTACAGCGCAACCCAGTGAGCGAGGAAAAAATTAATTATCAAACGCGGATGAAATGAGAAATTAGCCATGTGGTATTCCGCTGCGTGCGAGCATTAATTGCATTACATTTAAAGCGCATTTCTCTACTCACACGCACTCATTAATCAATTTCAATTTTCATTTTCAACTCGCCTATTCATCTGCCCATAACCATTACAAATCATAAAAACCATGTTCAGCTATTTTCAAACCAACTTTGAAATTTAGATATACATTTAAATACAATTACTTATGTTCTATTTCTTTCCCGTTTTGTCCTCGCTTAATTAAATACTCAACTTCCGCCTTTTCCTAAATGAGCTTTTCCTTTAATTAACTTAACAATTTGTATTTACTTTTCTCAACGAAATTCTTTCCACTTAATTACTAATAGCTTTCTGAAACACCTTATAGAAATAGGCAATTTGTATAGATTTCACAATCAGTAAGAAAATGTTCATTGGCCAGTTAGGATTATTATTTATGCGCCGTATGAGCGAGCGCATCATTATAGTTTTGATTTATTTCGTCCATCTTTTCGCTATCTGTCAGCGCGTAGTGTATGCATTTTTAATTAAAGCGCACGCGTATTCTTTTAATTTGTAATTGTAATGTAATCGTGGGCGCCGCGCCGCGCTTAATGATAAATCACCGTAATTATTGTCTTCGGCCGACTCTCGCCGACGAGCGTTGAGCAAATGATGATTGGTATATTATATTTGAGGCTTGAAATTAATTCGGTGTAAATGACAATGCAACTAACAACTTATACATGTGTGTTCTGCGAGCGATTAAATAAAAGAGACGAGTGTCGAATGTTTCAACAGCAACAACAGCAAGCGATGGCGTCTAATTGAATAACGGCGATTGCGAGCGCGTTCTCGCATCTCTTAAAAACACATTACGTTTAACTCTGCACATTATTTATAGACACACGTGGTGATTATACATACATTATACGCGTATGTAGATAATGTGGATGAGGTGGAGTGAACAAAAAAGGAGAGCTTGCAAACATTTCACAATGCTCTTTACCGCTTAAAAAACGCGCTCGTATTTTGTTAATCTGTTAAACTGTTTCAATTACATGCTAATTTATTTCACTTGTGTGATTTGTATACAAATGACTAGACTAAAATTGTTCTTATTTTAGCCAACCGTTAGATAGTAGGTACTCAAATTCAATTCACACAACTCTCAAAGAATTGCAATATATCGTCGCAATATACGAACTCAAACCACCTTACAGGTCTAACCAGTCGTTATATCTGAATGTATTCAATAAAGTTCTTTCTGCATTAACTTGGCAAAATGTTGGTATAATCGGTATTTTATCCACTTTTCAAATTAAATTAAAAAAACAATTGATAAATTTCAACGAGTAAATGGCTATTGTAGTCGGAAACGCAAGTTTAGTTAAATGTAAAACGTGTAGGAAGTTTTACAACATGACGGTTTTAGTGTTATTGTCGATAACTAAACTACCGTGCTACCCACCAAATTGCATTGTGTACGGTTATAATTGCTTCCTTTTGTGGATTTTAGTCAAAGTCGACGAAATCGTAAACAAGACAATGTAACGTAATAACCCACTAAACTCGAAATCGCCTCGTTCAAACTCTCAACGCGAATTATCATAAAACGTCTTCATCATTGGCTCTGCATTTATGCGCGTCATATCTTTTTCTTCACTTGAACGTACCTAATCTACCTAATAACAACCTAATCATTTTCATACCGTGTCTTTCTTCTCGTCATTTTTGTTAATACCTACATGTTATATTTTGTTTGAAGAAAAGAAGCCGAAGATACATCGTAAACACGCTAAAAATTTACATGATATGCGCAATTAAATGAAAAACCGTTACATTTACGAAACCCGCTAACATTGGCGGTCAAAAGTTTTCGAAAAGTTCTGTTTGGCTGTTTCACATGAATCACCAAAGTGCCGCGAATGCTTGATGAAGCAATCCGCAGAAATAGATAGATTATGTACGTCGCGTTTCGCGTACCATTTAACGCTGTTTATTGTATAATAAGTGCACGTTAGCAATGGCAATGAATTCCTCAAATCGCATGGTTTTCCATTAAATGACTGTCATAATCGTAAAATGACACTCAACGACAATTCCTGCACTTACCAAGAATGTTTGCAAATATTTGGGTCATAATGTTTCTTTCGCCAAGATGTCGTAAATCAAAACTAAGCCTACAAGTCATTGCCCGTAAAAAGTAATTAACTCAACGTGAAATGAGAAATGCACAATCGCAAAATTACCAATTAGACGCAAACTTGATACATATGTAGTTTAAACTCTAGATTAATTGCGAATTTCTTCAATCTCCAATCCATCCAAAAGGTAACGCGATTTGCCCTGATTTAATATCTTTCTCAAAGTGCAAACAACGAAAATAAAAATGCGTTTGAAAACTGAAAGCAATTCCGAATAAAATCAAAAGCATACGAAGCAATTGTAAATTGAATAACACATTCCGTTCCGATTGAATAGATACAAATGCGAGAAATTACTAGTTATCAGTATGGTTACTTATTGAGTTAGTTATCAATTCGTATTATTACCGCGGCGGCGGCGGCAGCAGCAGCAGCAGCAGCAGCAGCACAACGATCGAGAAAACATATGCATACATTCATTCAGAAATCAATTGCGCCAGCACATAAAACACCAGGCGTTTAAAACATTCTTCGGCACGCTGCGTTCGCCGCTTGAGCGCATCGCGTTCAACATTCGGTAGGCGGATGGAGATAAATTAATAAAGCAAACAAAACCAGGTGTAGGTTAGGCATGGATGAAGAATTTCATTCTGCATCAAGTGTCCACTCGGCCAAACAATGTACCGCACTCGCTAATTCATTGAGTGCATTGCATTCGCTCTATGAATATTTCAGCTCTGTGTACTTTTTGCACAATTTCCCATTGCATTTCCTCCAACGATTTGAACAATGGAGAAGCGAAATTAAACATTCATTCGCGCAAAGAAGAGAGAATGAATCAATAGATCAAGGAAGTCGCGAATTCTACAATAAACGCAAAGATGGCAAAAAATAGGCGAGACGAGCATAACAACATCGTGCAGGACAAGCCCGGGGACGGGCCCCGGTGTGGGTTCCGTTTCGAAAATGATTTATGAATGCATCTCTTGCAGCTCGCCTCCTCTGCAAATGCAGGAGATGAGGATGCTTCCCAACGAGCGGGCAGCAAGAGACGTGGACATGTTCCAGCGCCGTCTCTTGAATCCCTCACTTTCCTCGCGTTCGCGAAAGAGAGACGAAGCGAAGCAAAGCAAGGCGAGTGCATCGATAAATAGAAAATTGTGATGCAATTCAACTTCAATTAGAATAATACGATGATAACAATCTTATTGCGAGATGTTCATAAATCATGCAACGACATTGTCTCAAAAATGCCCGCTCTAAACACGCGCAATATCATTTACTACATAATATCCGCGCAAAAATTAAACCGAAATAAAGCAAATCGTTTCATAACGCGAGAATTTCACCAGACATTTTTGCAATTTACGTGGCGCGCACCGCGAACGCAAGGCTATGATGATGGATCAACCACAAGAACTCTAAGCGTTTCAGTTGCATCCGCCGACTGAGTTGAGTGTACAACCACAAAATTGAATTTATGATTAAATTTTATTATACTAACGGCGCATGAAAAATATTTCGTGTACTGGATTACACATTTTCTTCTTCTAGCTTTACATGTGCTGCACCACATTAATATCGCAAGAATTCACATTAACGACAAGTCTTTCTTTTTAATATACAGCATGTTTAAAATAACTCAACGCAAACGAATTAAACAATGATTGAAAAACTACTTGAATTGTAGTGAAAACTTCAATTAAGAAATAATAATAATCCGCTTCTTTCTCAGCATGTTCTTGATAATAAAAAAATTGCAACACTTGGAATAAGTGAATAAAAAACGAAACCGAAAATTATTAAACGGTATAAATGGATTATACGTTTTGTTAAATTAATTTTAATTCGATTTGTGGTAACCACACACATGCCGAAAGTGAAAAAAAAGATTAAAAAAGCGAAACGTTTTTCTAGCTATTACATTAGCACAAGAGCGCAACAACCAAATTGAATTTTCGAATTATTCTACGCGTTCACCTCACCGAGCGACGTTTTAATTTCGAAAAGATTGAATTTTTGTGAAATTTAATTCAATTATAATTTTATTATAATAGCCGCCGCGGCTGCCGCTGCTGAGCAAATGTTTCGCGGCCACGAAACTTATAGCTTAAGTCAGTGAGTCGCGTTTAAATTAGAAAGAGGAAAAAACGGAGGATGCCATGTGGTGTCAAGTTCATTAACATATGAATCGAATTAACGACTCAACTCGAAAATGCCACCCACATTTGTATGACACAAAAATCAGCAATTCGTGTTTTTCAAGCCGGCGCAAAATATGCGCACTTTGCGTTTTTCTTCATAACAAAGTCAAAAGTCATTGAACGATTCATCTCGTCGCGAAATTCGCGAGATGAGAATTCTTCGCTATTCGTCATCAATTGTTAGCACAGTTGCTTTTTTTTTCGGGCAGCGCGTTTTTACGCCTGCGCAATTTCGTTCTATGGTGGCGAATAGCATAAAATTAAATCAATTACGTGTAACCGTGCGCAACTCAATCGCGCGCTAATCGAATCGCTGAAATCGAGCTAAACGATGCGTGCACAGATGCAAGAAGCACGCGCGCCAACTTGAATGCGAAACGGACTCGTGTCGCATTTTTCATGCAGGCGAATTCGTCCCAACTTAAGTGTTTAGCCACTACCTCAACTCAGTTAAGACGACAAGAACTGCTTCCAAACAGGATTTACAGCTACGCGAATTAAAACTGATGCCAAAAATGATATAAGTACCTACAGCATAAAGTGTGCGAGATATGAAGATGTAAAAGTCCACAAGCAAGCGGATAAATAAAAAAATATGCAATTTAGACAATTACTCACTTACTTATAAAGCATCTATAAAGTCATCAAGGAAACTCACCTGAAACGAAGAGAAAAAAAGTGATTAAAATTCGCCGTTTAAAAAATAAACAAGTGATTAATGGAATGTACGTACATTGGTATATTTTGCCAGTTGAATAAAGTGATTAAAATTTAGCGCCTTTCACTCTATGATAGCTAGCATTTGAATATTTAATTTGACGGTCAGTAATCTGTGCAATCCATTCAACATATGTTAACGTTAGGTTAGCACACGAAACGATTTTTGTGCGTTTCGCGGTTATGCACTAAAATAATATTTGCGTATTTGCACACTGATTACGCGTTGCAATAATAAAGCGTGTAATATGCAATGTAAATTTACATTTCTAGAATCGAACGAACCGCATGAGGCAGGCAGCCGCAGCAGCAGCAGCAGCAGTGAGTGGTTGAACATAATACCGAATTCGTTCATTCGACGAGTATGACAATTATGATGAATTAAATATAACGTTTCATTGCGAGAATATGCGTGACTTAATTTTCATTCATATTGAAATATTTTAAAACACATGACAAGATAACGCGAGAAATGTGTGGCTCGTAACAGCCACATTATCTCAATACTCAATCGATAAATATGTTCGATAGACAAATAAATTGTAGACGTATGACATCCAATGTGGCCATAAATATTCAAAATGCATCTATTGATTGAAATTTTGACATAAACATACCTGTGATTGACTTATCTCACACCGCTTTCTCATTTCCAACATGCTGCATTTGCATAAAGAATTTTTCGAAGAGTTTTCAATATTGCAAAATGTACAAAGCATAGAGCAAAACAAAAGATAAATATGCATAATTTAAAAGTAATTAACTTAACTAAATATTCATGCATCTGTTACTTATTCAATAAGCACGTCTAGCTGACTTAAGTACATATAATTAAATACCGTGAATTAGAATTGTTAAATGAAATAATAGCAGTTCAGTTGCATGAAACAGTTGCCGAATTAACATATCTAAAGAAATTGTAACGGTACGCACGCAGTGATGTTGGTCGAATTCGTGTGTTTCGGGTGAAATTCATTAATAGGACGTTAATTACCCGAGGATTTTCGACGAAAAGAAAAAACGAAAGAAACAAGAATGAATGACAAGACGTTGATAATTTGCAGCGCTTTTCGATGACGATGATGAGAGCCAGATGCAAACGAATTATGAGGATGAAGACGAACTCGAACTGGCAAGACAATTTCATTCCCACGAAATACTTTACTCGATTTTGTTCCGAGTCGTACACGCGTTTGTACGACTGCATGCGCATCATTGTTATGTATTTAATTTAATTTGTAATTGACGTGGATTTGCCTTAAATTGCCTAAAATTCGCCGTGCGTTTTTCTTGCGCTTTGGATATGTGTAATTTACTTTTCAACAAATTGTTCGTTCGTTCCCGAAGGGGCTGACATTGTTTTTTACCGTTTGTTCGTCTCCGTTTTGTTCTTGACTCGTATTTCAAAAGACCACATCCCATCCCACTTTGGCAATTTTTCAAACCTAATTCCATTATCATTTAATCATTTACCAAGTTTAATCAGAATTGCAACAAACGTTAGATGTCATCGTCGCAATCAAGTCGAAAAACATTAAACAGGTGAAACGGATTTTTAATAATAAAATAGTTGTTAACACAATAAGCTTCTCGTTTATGACCGCTTCCTAACTTGTGCATTCCTAACCCAAATTTGAACATGTCGCATTGCTATTTTACATTTTAGGAACATGAATGTCTCTAACTGCATCTCGTTCCATATTTTCCATGTGCTTCATAATCAAATTAAGTTTTTGATACGTGTGCGATCGAGATGAAAAAATGCGCAAAAACTGTGCAATTTCATTAAGCAACTTTATTAAATTAAACGCAATTTCGCTATTGTGTTTTTCGATCGACTCCAAGCAAAAAGGCGACAGACAACAGACAGTGTGGCTTGCTTCTTATTCTCACTCAGATTCCGCCAAATTCGAAAAAAACTGCAGTGCGGTCGCGTAAACCATTCACGTATTACACGAAATAGACAAACCAACAGCAAAAAACGGAGCGGACGCGCTCTAACGGTAACTTTTTCGTCGAAATTCATTCGACAACAACAACTAAAGCGCAAGAACGGAAATTCAAATTTTTCCAACTCGATGCCGAAAGACGAAAATCATTGTAATCGTATGTAATCCGGCGAGTGAATCTCAAAAATTCACAACATTACTTTGCAATTGTTGCATGCGCGTTGTTCGTCTCGTTTCTTGCGTAATGAGTTTACCCGCAAGACACAACGAAAAGCAAGTGTAATGTTAATCAAAAAATTACGGAAGTGTCCGTCCCGTGAGCATGTGTGAAGAGGCAGCAGCAGCAGCAGCAGCAGCAGCAGCAGCTGATAAAAATTAAGAAGAGCGCTCTTCTCTCTCGCTTGAATGAAGCGGAATGCGGCTGAATAATGAATGAAGATGGAATTAAAACGCGGAAACAATATGCGAGACAACACCGCAACGTTGTTGTTTTATTGCGCTGGAGTGGCATACAAAAGGTCCCATAAAAGAATATCATTATCATGACTAAATTCTCATTTAATTCTTCACATGTGTGCATTTTATCGCGATCGCAAGGCGGAATGTGCAAAATTCTCAATTTACTTTTTAACATCCTTGCTTCCTACCCATTGTAATTAGCTATAATAAGATAACAACAAAATTGCATATTCATTCATTTTGTACGTGAATTGTTTTTAGCCATTTAAAACGTGTCTTATTGCTAAATAACAAAGACATTATTGTCAAGACGCAAATTATGCCTTATTATAATTTTGCATCGTCATCAAAATGCTTCTCATAATTATCTAATTCATTTACCAATGAACTTTACCTTCAACTGCGTGTAAGTGCTTTAAAATTCAGTTTTGAACAATTGAAAATTAATCATTTCGTCGAATTTTGAATGAAATAATTGAAATTTCCGCGTAGAAAAGTAGCACTCATTGAACTATGTAGAATGCAATTCGTTCGTGTAATGGAAAAGCAATGTACGCTTTTGACACTGCAAATGAATGATCGTTCGTTGAGTACGCAACCGATTCATCAATATCGCTCCCGGCATTCATCGCATTAGTGACACTGTATTTTCAATGCAAAATAAAATTACCTGCTTATCAAATTATTCAAATTAAAATGGAAAAGTTTAATTTTTAAACAAGAGTTTAAGAGTTTAATAACTTTGTGTTCCAAAAGCAATTAAAATGTTTGTTTTTCATTTAATTCACTGCTGAAGTTCCTTTGATTATTTTCTCGCTTTTCCTCACAGCAAGCGAGAAGACAAGTCGCAGACTGCACTATGAATAATCACAAGTGCTTCGCGTTCGCAATCGTGGTTTATTGAGCGCATATATCATGCAATACAAATCGATGGCTGGCGCGCGCTCGATATAATTGTCCATGATCGATGAATGTTTGCGTTCGGTTGCATGCGACGCTTTGACGCTGAGACAAATGCGCACGTTTGTTAAGCCACTTGTACATTTTTTAGCGCGCTCGCTGCGTTCGGTGCTTAATGAATACGTTCGTTCGTTCATTGCTTCGAATGGCGTGCGCGATTGAACCGCGTTGATTTGCGCCGTTTGCGGGAGGCAGGAAGTGCTTTATGCAAATTACTCAAAGCCTGCGCGCAGCAGAAATTTGTTGTCGCTGGCTGCGGGGCGCGTGCAGCTTAACGCAATTGTACAAAGAAGCTTAAGACAACAGCAACAACAACAACAACAACAAGGAGAAGAAGCATCAGCCGCAGCAGCAACATGGTGTGTTGACATTTGTTCGCGTGTTTGTAATTGACACGTGGTGTGCTCAGATTGATTGCTTCATTTTCTTCGTTAGTCTATAATTACAATTTCCAGAAGCTATTCAAACGCACACTAAACGTAAAATTACCTAAACTTACAACTTTTTCAAATGCCTATAACCTGCTTAAATAATATCACCGATGAAATATCGAATAAATAAGAACACTTCCTCTTCGGACACGAGTCGAGAGAGTGTAGGATTGCACGACCGAATGAACGAACGCAAAGACACATTCCGCATTTGAACAAAACGAAGGAAGGATGGCGACCGCGCGGCTGTATCAAGATCGTAGCGTACATTTGTAAATGACAGTATCAATAACCAGCATTTGTCCTGCACACATTTCGCGCGCCCACGAAAATCCCCGATAACACGTGGACGTCGTCCTGTACTTTACTTCACTCGCTGCCTCGTTGCATACCGTTTCACGTGTAAATTTCCAATGCAACCGGAAATGCTTGCTTGTTCTCTCAAATGTTTCTCCTTTTTTGGTACGAATACTTTGTCTTCCCTTTTTGTTTATAAACTATCTCAACACATGTTAATGATTTAACATGAACCCATTTATCCCAAGCAAATACCGCACCGATTCCAATTTATTGATATTATTTTTTACGTTTAATGTCGTCACTTAAATTGCACGTGACGCAGTGTAACCTGAATGTAATTTTTTCCGAGTGCAAAGCTATCTCTAAACACACGTCAAGGAGCATTTAATAAACGATCAATCAATCAATCAATCAATCAATGAAAGTGAACACGGCGGAGGCGAGTGGTGATCCAGGAAGGAGGATTGTTTGATTAGCGCTAGATCGAACAAGTGTTTGAGCACTCCTTGACGGCGGAGCAACGCGGACAGAAGATTTGATCGGTCAAGGAAGCGACGATGCGGCACGTTGCAAACACGTGTAACGTCATCGTGTAATGTGCGCGGAACGAACGAATGGACGGATGGACAACAAACAGCAAGAAGGGTGTCTGCCTCCTGCCTGCCGCCTGCCGCCGGTTGTCGTCCCGTCGTCGTCCATGGATCACGAATCGAACCGTACGCGTACGCGATGCGATGTCTTCGCCTGCCTTGCTTGTACGTCTCGTCGTTAGTGCGAACGTGAATGTTCACGTGTGCTCGCAAATCATGCAATCGGCGAACACGATTTATTGCACTCACTTTTACTATCTGCGTTCCTTCCTTCGTCGACGACAACCGCAGCATTCGCGAGTATTATGCCAAAGGTACAACGAGTCTTCGTTGGCTCTCACCAACGACCCCCACCGGCTTCACTGTTCTTTTCGCAATTTGCACCACAAACACTCTTCGCTCATCGTTCGTGCATAGATAGCGAATGTTATCGCACACGTGACATTGACACTTGTTACCCTTTGCGTCCGAAGACGAACAAGCTTGAACTCCGAACTCTCGTTAAGTGTTAAAGGACGAACGACATGAGTGTCAGAATATGATGACATTGCCGCTAAGTGTCTCTTACATTCGATACCTACATCCTTGTGGTGCCGTATATTGCACTTCTTTCAATATACAGGATGCCATTTTAACTAGCTCGAATCAACAACTCGCCAATCCACATGAGCATTGCAACACTCGGTTACAGTAAATGATAATGTGCTTCGTCGCATTTGAATTTGAATTTCGCATTTGCGCGATTTTCATTTTCGCCCCTCGCGGGCAAGCACGATCCAACGATAAATCAGCGACAACGAAATTAAATTTTATTATTTTTGCCACTTTGCCCGTTTATGGCATTGCATCGCTCGCACACTCGTAGAAACAAAATAAAATCCACGCAGTCTTGGGCAGGTAACATCTAATGGCAAAATTTCTCGATCGCCATTCCTTCATCTGCCTCGTCTCCTCTCCTTCTCGCATCTTCTCGTTCGTGCGCATTTTTGATGTCATCCTCGCGGGCATCCGCGCAATCGTAAAATTTGTTTAAATTTGTTGCACGCACGCAATCGTCTAATTTATGCGCGGTGACGATAATGACCGTTGATTGAACGCATAGCTACGTACGCACCGACATCAAGTGCTGTACTCTAATTGATTTCGTCAAATCGGCATCAACAACAACACTTGTCCAATAAATGCGCGTGATCCACCAGCGATTGAGAAATTTCCTCAGCTTACCCAGACTTATTTCGAGCACGATGTAGATTAACGGCTTCTCCCTGTTCGCACCGCCTAGATATTATTATATTATAATGCATTCGCTGCGGATTGAGCGTTAAACACACTTTTATCAGTCGTCCTAATGCATTTATCTTAATTACATTAACAGTTACTTATTGAAATATTTCACACGACAATTCCATCATACTTTCAGTGACAGTGCAGTGCATGTTTGCGGGTGTGTGCATCGCGAGTATTGAAGGTGAGAGAAAAGGTTAATTTCAAATTTAATTATGCAATTAATGCTCAATGAATTAGAAGTAAAATTAAATGTTCAACAATTTCGTATGTCAAATGACACTTTATTTTGCGCATGAGAAACGCCAGCGAGGATGTATGCAATGATAGGAGATGCGTGCGCAATTAAAGTTTATATTCGCCGGCGGAAAATTCATGTTTGCACAGCTAGAAATCAATAGAAACGAGTCGATAATGCGCGAGCCATGCAAGCGGTGGCAATTCGCGCCGCATGTGAGCTTTTGACTTGGGGTTAAGCGCGCTTAAAGTTCGTACTCATCCTCTCTCATCATCATCAGCGGCGTCATCATCATCAGCCGCAATGTTATCGTGCGTTTCATTGGCGTCATTGACATCAATGATATATTTAATGTATTACTATGAAAGATTTTCGTCGTCTTTTTGTTCCAAGCTCCCAGCCAATTTTTACAAATCCGCCGAGTTTACAACGCGTGCGCGACATTAAAGCCAAGTAATAGATAAAATATTTGCAAATGCACCCAGGTCTCAGGCACAGCTGACGCATAAAAGTGGATAATTCCATATTAGATTTCAATAGAAGATTAACAAATGACTTAATCACCGTCGTCTCCCTGCCAACCGTAAAATAAAATAAAATAGCTAATTAGCAAATTAATTGATTCCTCTCCATTTTTCTACTCGTGATTTTCTCCAGGCTTTGATCATCTCCGTAATTAACTTTTACCAGTCAAAGACCTTAAAGTAAACTGAATGAACTAACCGATGACGTTCAACGTTCACTCGTTCATCGTGCGTTTCAATGCAGCGAGAAATGAAGTTATCAAGTCGTGATAGCGTGATTGGTAGCAGAATGGTAAGTAAGTAAATATAACCCGGAAGAATGGAAATTGTAATTTACGCATATGCACAGTGCCATATTGTTGCATTTAAGCCACTTACCGCGGACATTGTACGTACGTACGTGCGCTGGTATTAGCATACGAATGCAGGGGAAAAAACTATGGAAAATGGGCAATAATCAACGACGGCGCTGAAATGCTTCTCGATGCCGTTCGTTCGTTCGTTCGTTCGTTCATTCGATTGTTGGTGAATTGAAAACGCAGCGAAAGATACGCGTTGTTTGCTTCGTTAATGCATCGAAACGTGTAAGCTCACTTTTTCCGGTTTGCACTTAGTGGCTAAGCGACTTGTGTACCGCAACTGCGAAAGCAGACGATATTCGCGAAACAGTTTTGTTCCTCTATTGTGCGGCAGCACGTCTAATAGCGCAATTCGCGTGAAAGGTGCGACAAAATTTACATTTCCTAACGGCGACCAACATTTTATCGCCAATTTTTCATCGCAAAAAACTCGGTGCCCCTCGCATGGTCGTCGTACTTCAACTTATTGACAATTTACGGCCGCTAAACGCTTTACGATTATTAATGCCGAGTTAAGTGAATAAAAATCGTCTTAAGACTAATTATTAAGCCTTACTCCGATTTGTAATGACAGCCATGTTTTTTAATCAGTATTAATAGCCCTGTGATCTTCTTGGCTCGAACGAAATTAAATTTAAATATAAATTGCGCTTAATCAAGACGCAAATTTGCATGCATCATTTATTTATACGTGCGTACTTAAACTAAGGCAACTAGGGGCGAAAAACTATGTGCGACGACTTAAACTCGACGACGACTAATTCCAATCGAATGAATGCATTCGTTCGCTTGCCACTTTTTCTTATCTTTTTCGTCAACATTTAATAGGACGGATTGGAAATTGGAATTTTATTTACGTATCCTTTTAATTATATTTACATGTATCGTTTAATGGTGTCGTGTCACGTAAGCTGCTGAAATTTAAATAAGAATTCAATGCGTTATCGCTAATAAGTGCAGTCGCGCATCTTCGCCGCAGCGAGAGTCAGGTCAGTCGAGGGAAAATAGGACGTGCGTGGATAAAAATGCGGAAATCGCTTAACGCGTTATCAAATGCATTAATGCGTTGGTTAATTGGCAATTTGCAAGATGCGTATTTGTGTGCAATTAGGACAATTAAGTGGTCGACTTATCGTCGCAATTCGTATTAATTTAATTCACTCAATTAATATTTAGATGCGTATTTATACTACCACGAAATAATTACATTATTATTTACTCGTAAAATGCGATATTTATGTGAAAATGTGAATTTAACGAGAAACTCGTTAGATTCACCGAAGGAAACGGAGAAAAATGATGATGATATCGTTGGACGCGTGAATTCACTCGAAATAATGTATGCCAACGACGACTGACTTCGACTACGTCATAATAAGAAATGGTTAAATTTTGATATCACGTGTCAATTGGTTGTTAACGCATTAAACAAGTCGCCTTTGGACGTTGCTGTCGTTCCTCTTCGTCTTCACCAGACGAAGCTAGCACTTGTTGCTAACCAAAAACTATTGCTGCTCTTGTGCGTTTTGTTCACATGCGAACGATAAACTTATTACGTATTCAACAAGACGGACTGAATGAAAATGAGTGTTAGTCATTGTAATAACACAACGTGTCATTCAAAAACTAAAATTGCATCCAGAAATAACTTATTCTCAAATATTCACTCAAAAACGCGCGTGCTCGCGTGATCGTAATTGTGACATTTTGGCTCGGAACGAGGAAAAACTTAATTTTTGTAATGCGTCACAAAAAACATACCCAAATTTTGTAACTTCCACTGCAATTATACTTCAGAAAGAAAAGTCAATCATTTTAGTAAAAAGCCCGAACACATTACATGATTGTTTTTTAACCAAAATTGTTGCAAGCAAACGCTTTAATAATTCGATTATGTAGATAACTCATCAAAATAATGCAATTTATGGCGTAAACAACAACAGTTTCATTATTGAAATTTTGATGAAACACGGAACTCATGTGCTAATAGCATGAGTAATGAGTGTTTGAGTGTTTCTGCCCTCGAGAGCTTACTTTCTGGGATACTATTCATTACGTACCTATATTTTACAGCAAGCAAATTACTAAAATCATTATGGATTCCCATAAAACCGCCTCAAATCCTCAAAAGAATCGAGGCAAAAACTAACCGAACGCAAATGCAAAAATAACTTCGAATTCAATGCGCACATTAAAAACTTATTATTGGCACTAATATCGTAAAATCTTTCGCCGACTTTTAAAAACTTTTTCATTATAGCAAGTGTTTACTTGACGTTCGTGCATCATGCTGTTAATTATAATGTAAAACTTTTAATGTTTATTACATTAATGAATATTTCATTCGCTAAAAATGGAATAATAATAATCGTGAGTTGTTAAGTATACTTAAACTACTGTGGGAAGCCAAATAGTGTTTCACGTATGAGAAATTAGCAATGTTTAAACAAATAATTTTTGAGTAATGCGATACTTCGCGTTATCGGTTAATGCACTGATGCTAATTCGCATCTAAACACTATGACACATTACTCAGACGTTAATTACCACTAAGCAAATATGTTTTTTAAAGGTCAGCTTCGTCTTTCATCAGAAATTCTCTCTAAATGAAGTGATCAAGCGAATTAATATGAATTCCATCTCAATTTACACTTGCGTCGAAAAAAGTATTCTCCGGTTGGTATTACTTGTGCCTTGAAATATATTCCATCAAGGCGAGGAAGCCATCAAGTCAGGAAAAAGTTACAACAACAAGTAACAACAAAAAAATTGTAAAATTGCATTAGTCGATTAGATTACGTGTTGTGAGGAGCGCAAGAACGCAACGGATATTTATACGCTGCTTAATCAAGTTTCAAACTTTTAAAGCAAGTTTTTCTCGCGAGCGATTTTTCTTGGCGCGCACAAAAGAATACAGCGTGTACCATCGTGAATCAATTCAAGCGTCTTGAGTGAGTTGTGATAAGCTATTGTGTTTAGATCAACTTTTTCCACCTCCTCTGCTGCCATCGTTTACGCACTATCCTGCCATCGAATCGAATAATTCGAAAATGAAGTGTGAAAACGTCTTCTTCTACTTCACCATCCGTTTTGCTGCCTCTTGCACCACAAGAGCAGCAGCAAGCGGCCGCAAAAAAGCCAAGAATTCAGTGTTGTTAATTCGAATTTCGATGGCACTCAATTAAATCCCCAACAAAAAGTCGAAACGAAACGACAATGAGAAAGAATCGAGCAAAAATATATAACGTAAAATACGAATTGTGTGACCATCACATTGCTGTTTGTTGCTGTCGCTGCTGCTGCTGCTGCTGTTGTTGTTGTAATTCCGGTGGCATTCAATGCTGTTATTGCTTGTGGTGTCCCGTTCGACTGCCGAAATTTGAGTATGCGCTAATGAAGCGTGACCAAAATGTTTCATTTTTTCCATTCGATTCCTCGTTTCTTCGCTGCGCTCTCTTGGATGACATACCACGAACTCGCGTAATACGATAAGCGCATATAACTTTTCGATAATAAAAGACGAGCAGCCTTTGCGCTGGTTTGCTGGTGTTAAATGAGATTTTTTCCCACACACATGTGCATGTGCATGTTCGACTGTGCGACAGCAGGTCGTGTACCAGGTGAAACCGACACCACCGTACCCATCTACTGCGATTCATTACAGCCTGCATTAATTACGAATTATTTATACTAATTGTTCAAATGGAGCTGTTTGAGTTAATTAACTCGCCACTCCAAGTCACAACTCATTAAGTCGTGTGTGCGTGCGTGCGCTCAAAATAAATACAAAATGCTGAGAATTTGTCAGTTCCGTCGTCGTCGTCGTCGACGTTGTGGTTCGTGTGCTCATCATGAATAGAATTAATTTATTACTACGACAATTATTTTGTCATCATTATTTACTTATAATAAATAAATAATCGTACGTACGTACGTACTCATGACGATTTAATTTAAATGTTTCTGCAATTGAGTAAATCTTTGAAATCAATTCCGAATCGATTACGCAAGATGCGAATGAAATTACAAGGGAAGCAACAACATTGCCAATGACGAGAGACGCGCTCGTCATTTGAATGCGCACAAATTCGCACTACGACTAATTCTAATGACCAGCCATCGCGCTTTATACTCGTTGATGTCCCCTAATTATGAAAATGAAAGTGCAATGCACTCGCCCCGTCTCCGCTTGTGGCTTAAGGCGCACTTAATTCACGACTCGCTTGCCACTTCTTGCTGCCGACCAGCAAGCACTTGATGCATTTCCATTGCGCGCATCTTACTTAATTCCTCACAATTCTCATCATCGTGCGCTCGCTCGCGATGAAAACGAGACCGAGTGCAAGAACACGTCTAATAGTTGTTGCTGCGCGCACTCGCTAATTATTATTAATGTTATGATGTTATTACGCTGATAGTTTCACAATCTCGAATGTGTTATTAGACTAAAAACGCGCTTACGTCTCGTTGCTCCGCGTGTCGTTTCATTTGTTTATTTTGTTTCGCTCAAAATGCTAGTTGCAATTGAAATTATTATGTTTAACAACAAATCATACCTGCGCTAATCACTATGCGCATATAAAGTGCTAGCTGTGCGCTGAAAATTGTTATAACAATTTACAAAGTGGACATGAAAAAAATTCAAAGAAAAAAACTCCAGTTTTATTCTCCTTCTAAAGTTACAATTTGAATGATGATATTTTCGAATTAAAGCGCGTCTCCCCAGCGGCATAAATAAGCAAATATAGCAATGGCCATTTGTGAATTTGTTATAACGCTACGCGAATAATAAAGTAAATTCTAATTTGTAGATAACTACTTTAAAAATCTATAAATTAGGGAGGTGTCATCATTAAAGCGCGTAAAAGGCAAGAAATAAAAGTTTTTCGCAATCATTTTTTTCACGAAGCTGCGCGCTGACTGCGATGGCAAAGCGCAATTAGTTTTATGACAACGTACGCCCGTCCGCGATAAGCAGAATATGACGCCGAAGCGTTCGCACATTCGTTTGCCAACTTAGTGCGCGTCTTTGACCGTTTGTTGGCGCACAATGCGCCATGCATCAAATTATCAAGACGCGAGTATCTTCGTCGTCCACTTCGAGGGCATCAAACGCGGCGATGAACGCAGTACGAAAACGACAATTATTATTAGCAATGATTGTGCGTCGGCACGACGACGCGAGGACGCACTATCACAATGTGTAAAATGTATAATATGTATGCACGCTCTGCGTAAATACGCGCCAGCGATGAGACTAATTACAGTCCGCCAATGTGCGCGCGTGATGCGAATATGGCCGGTGCACAATTTGTAATTTTCAGTTTCACTCGACATTTGTGTTACGACTGCACTGCACTGCACTTGCAGTAAAAGTAAAAGTATCTACTCAAAACATTTCCACGTTTCTTCGTCAATGACATGATGCTGCTCGAGTGATAACACTAAACTATGCAACATTATACGCAATTTCTTCTTTCGAGGAATTCCAAGCCTTGGAGATTCTTCATTTCGCTTAAAGACAATTACGAATTTTATGATACGCCAGAGAAAAAGAAACACAAATAAATCAAATTTCCTTTGTTGACTTGGTCGCTATTTTAAAATAAAATTCGCAATGTTTAAATACTCAGTCGCTATAAGCGAGCAGTACGTACCATACATAATTGCAGGTATTTTTTATACAAAAGACTATTATTATCAGGCATGTCTGGCGCGCTTGATTGCAGAAGCAAATAAAGCGAATGCGTGAAAACATTTAATTTGAACGCACTCTGTATAATTACGCATTCATCTGTTTGTTTTTTCGCGCTAGCGGAGCGAACGCACGAAGAAAGACGCGCGTTGTAGGTGTTCGTGTGCGATTGTATGCGCATGTTGTCGGCTTATTTAATTAAATTTACATTATTTACCATATCGTCTTCCTCGTCTGCTTCTTGGCTCGCCTGCCTTCCTCCTGTTGTTGTCCATGTACACAGCAGTGCAACATGGCGTGTGTGTTCTTCGTTCGGCGTGCGAACGATTCGGCGCTCTCTTCTCTTGTGTGTGGGAAGATATGCGAATAATCGCAGGACATGAACGCTACTAAGTGACGCGTTGAATACGAGATAATGTGCGCGGATTAGGTTCACGCACATTGCTACTCAATCTACACTGGGTGCACTCGAATCGAGCGCAGACAATCAAAGCCTCCAAATGCACCGCACGAGGAATGAACTGTATGCGTTGGCGTTATTTATAGACAACGTGCGCGGTGCGCGCACACACAGAAATCAAGCAAAATAAACGACGATTCGCATTATCGCAAATATGAGGAGGAACGAAGACGCAATGTAATTTTACGTTTGCTCCGCCACGCCGCCGCGGATAATGAAAGTGTGGCAGCCCTCTCAAAGTCGTCGTCATTTCATTACGAGCGAATTTTTACCACAATTGCGCACTCCACCGCCGCCGCCGCCGCAGCCGCAGCCGCCTGTGAACCACAACTATCTCGGATTGCTAATGCCTAATGCGCGCATTTCGGTTTTTAGGCATGCATGTGTGGGGCATTAGCGAAGATGAATACTGATTGCATATATCTGCAATGCTTAATGCGCTTTTTCTCTGCACATGCAGAAGCAAACGCAAAACGTACTGCCGCATCGTGACTCTCACTGAATAATAGCACCCACCGAGTAGACTCACTTTTCCTAGCAAGTCTAACATTTTTTATGAAATCGCATTAATTATTTTCACATAAGTGAAATGAATTATTATTATCTTAGTTATTATTTTTCGGAAGGTCGTTGACCATTATTTAACATCAAGCACACAAGGCCGACCTTTCCAGCGGAGCGAGCAAATCACATCTAATAATAGATTGGACACACACAATAATACGGTAAGTAATACGAATAATATCGAGTGCTGCGTATAAGAATAACAAACGCACTTGATTTCTTGGATAAATTGCATTAGATTACATCGTGTGGAGGTGCTGCAACACTTGCAACGCAGTGCGATTTTCAATTCGTCTTGTTGCATCCATCGCATTCCGCATCGACAACACAAAACTTCATCAGTGTTGCGTGCAATTGTTGCTAAATATATAACAACGTATTGTCAACAATACACCGAGTGTACGTCCAGCTGCCTTCGTACCACCAATTAATATGCTGCATGACTTGCAGCAACATCTTGTATCGCGGAAAACAGTACGAAAACAAATTTTCTATTTGTAAAAGTGGCGAATCAAGAATATCAACAACAAATACTCTCGCTGATGGCGTTGATGGCATGCGTCGATTGAATGTGAAATGAACGAACAATCTGACAACTTTGTACGGCAAACCACGAGAAAAAAGAAAAGCGCACAGCACAGCAGCGGCCAAGAAGAAATACGTGTGGGGCCAGCACACCACACACACACACACTACTCCTCATTCCGTCCGAATAGAATGTACAGTTATAATAAATATATAAAATTCGTCCTTATAATTTCATCGGCGGTGTAACACATACATACGTACATATTACTTCAATACGCGTTCAATTCGATACACATCATGGCAGTCGCTCTGCCATGACCACATTATTCATATTTTCACAAAGCTAAAGCGAAATCAACTTCGTATGTTTATCCGCTGAGCGAAAGAGACAACGCGCATCGATTACAATGGAAATTTTATTTTATTACGGAAAGATATTTTTGTATTACTTCTAACCGAATATGAATGAACTAAATCAAAATACTTTCTTACTTAATTCGTTCAGAATATAAAAAAGTACTTAATAATATATTCAGTTCAATGAAATTATTCCACGTTGTTTTTCATCGCTCGATTCGAACTTAATAAAAAGATTATTTATTAAAATGTCCATTTCTTTCATTTTATTTATCGGTTCCTAACTGAATTACTCTTAAACGTTCTTGCAAAAACCTAGACTTGATTCATCACAAAACTATTTCCTTAATAATAATTATAGTGCCGTTATGTATTTGATTTGTTTATTAATCAAGCATTTAAAAAAATTACTCAAATGAGATAGTCTTGATGCAATTGCAGCAACATCTGAATATTGCAAAATGTGAATAGAATAGATAATAGCGAAGAAGTGTGAATAAAATTGCAGTTGATTCATTGAAACGGCAATCAGCATCGCCGAAGCCATTTGCAATTGATTTCGAATATGGTAAAAATCGATTTGTACAGCACGTACGTAGAAAACAAGACTTAGGACGCACATGCGTGATTGAAGTATGAATAGCCGCAGAGTGTGCTGGATCAACATGCAATAAATTTATTCAAATATTATGCCGACGCTCATCTCGTCTCGTCTCGTGGTCGTTTCGTCCTAACGCATTTATCGATCAAATCAAATAAATAATTTCGCCATCAACGCGTCGTGCAAAAATCGCGCAAAAATTATCGCGGTGCGGTGGCAATTGTCTTAAGCGCGATTATCTTTATGGTGCTGATCGCGTATCTTCACGAGCACCTATTAAAATTCCGCCAGTCTGCTCGCTGATAAGACGCATGAGGAAGTCCGCTTATCGCGCGTATCACTCCCGCTCGAAATTTCATCAAGACGCATTATTATTGCCATTAGCGCATCAGAAATATGCGTCGGGCGTTTTGATAAAGTTATTAGTGTTATTGCACAATTATATGCATGTTATAAATATTCTGCTGCTACTTTAACGTGACGCTCAATCGGGCATTTTTAGCCATTTAGCAAATGGAAAGCAAGCAAGCATCTACTTCTTCGTAGATCGCAAATATTATGATGTCTTTTGGTGTGTTTGTTACTTTTGCATATGCAAATGTTGTTCGCGATGTGCTTGTAATGTTCATATCGCGATTGCAAACTGCTCGTTATCCTGCTCTTCGAAAAACATTTCTGCGTATTAATCTAATACCAGAAAACCCGAAAGAGAGACGGCAAAAGGGTAGGTAGATTGATGACGCTGTTAGATTTGAATGTTAATCTCGCGAATCTGATATCGCGTGTGCTTTCAAGTGAAACACTTTGTACTGAAAATTATTCACGTTTTTTTTTTCTCGCTCGCTGACTATTTCTTCTGCTTGCTTTCGCCAATCTTTAAGTTAAAGCTAGGAAAAATATAAATTTAATTTTCATAAAGTAAAACGCTTATGAAGCAATTTTAATATCTTTATAGATCTGCCGCTATTTTTCTCTCTTTGAGAGAGGAGAGAGCCTTGCGGATTTTCATTAAAGCACAGTTTGTTTAGTGAACGAGAGATATGCAAATTGCGTTCATTCGTTCCTCGCGTCGTGCCTTCATATTCATAAAGAATGCGCAAGTGCAGTGTATGCGCTCGCAGATTTAATTTGAGCACTCGGTGCGCGCGGCCGCGGCGTTCGCGCGTTGCTGGTGCCTCGTCTCATTCGCGCGATTGCAAATCTGGTCGCGTCTTGGGCGATTGAGTTACACGACATAAATTTGCACGATGTGAGCGCATTTTTCCGCCGCGACTATTTGTAATTACTCGACGTTTTGCACACACTCACTTTCCACAATCGCAAACGCGCATCTCAAACGTATCGCGTAATCTCGCATTCGCATTTATGCTAAATTTCATTTCATTTCATTGCAAATGCGCTTTGTAAATCGTTGCGCAAAAAATCGCGTATTTTTTGTACGTAATTTACGCAATAAATAATTCAAATTTGTTTCATTTCATTGTCCTGTTGCAGTCAACACTTTTTGTCACTCAATTACTACTTTCCGCTCTTTTTTATTCCTCCGGAAAAAAACTTTTCACCCAAATATTCAATAAATAAAGAGGCCATTAATCGCTTGTCAAGAAAGTCGGAAAATCCCGCGAATACATTTTGCATTTCAAGTCCTGCAGCACGAAGCACACTTCCTCCAGATCGTCTTCTTAATCGTCCGCATTTCAAAGACGTTGATGATGATGAAGAAGTTCATCAAAGTTCAACACCTTGGCGATGAAGCGAGCGTGTTGTGCGCAAGACGCAACACTTGAAGTGCATGCACGCGCATGTAAGTCGCTCGTAAGTCAAGTGAACTAAATAAGTTAAGAAACTCATAAATGCAATGCAACCTGATGCTACTCTGCACTTATTTTAGTCTCGAAACGAGACCAATGAATAAACTAAATTATTTCTTCCAGGACAAAACACCAAGAAGAAGAAGAAGACAGCAGCAGCAGAAGACGTCGAGGAATAAAGAGCGAGCGTAGATTTTAGGTTTTGTATTACACGCGATCATCCACCCCTGACTAATAACTTCACTTTTGCTTTCGTTGCCGTCTTATCATGAATGAACTCGGCAAAATTTACGACTGCACGAGAGCGCAAATGATTAAAAGCGCGCCAATACGTTCATTTATTACCGCAAATGAGTTACGTACGCAAAAAAAGGACGAAAACGACTTGCAGTATGATGTTACATAATTCTTGAACGCGCACGCCGCGCAGTCAAGTTGAAGTTGAAGTTGAAGGCGAAGGCGAAGGCAACGGCGAGTGTGCAGAATGGTAAGCAAAGTCAAGAACGCACAGCGACTTGTTACACCTGCTGCTCTTCCTCTTCTACTTGCGCATCGGACGCGCTTAAGTCATCGCCGGCGAAAAGGCCGCAGCCAACCCCACCATCGTCTTGGCCGTACCGCCACCGCGTGCAGACGGCGCTCATCGTCCACGGCAGCGCGCAGATCTTCTTCAGCACGTCCGCGAAAGAGGAAAAGAAGCGGTTCGTCGATCGGCGAGGCATTTCCATCGTGGTTGTGACCGTGAACGCAAGTCATCAGCCATCAGCCACAGCAGGCGGCGAATAGCAGCAGCAGCAGCAGGACGCACCACGCACTCTTCATCATCATCAGCATCATCGCCGAGCAGCGCGCTGAAGACCAGGACCAGAGACTTTACGTTCTGCGTGCGCATCCTGGACCTGGCCGAGTCCCAGAGAGACTTTGTCGAAAAGTTCCAAGTCCGAGCGAGTTCTGTGCGGCGTCCCAAGTTGACTTAGTGGTGACTTACTTAGTGGTGCTTATCGTCCGATAATTTATTCATTCCGATTCAAGAGTTCGCTTCGCTGACGAACGAAAAGCGAAAGTTTGTTTTGCGAATCGATCGTGATCGATATCGATCAGACTCTAGTGTTCGGCTCGAAGCATCAGCCGCTGAAGAAGAACCGACGAAGAAGAAGAAGAAGAACGAGAAGAAGAACGAGCAAACAACCAGCAGGTAGGTGCATTGATCCGTCTTCTTCATCTTGCGTTCGCGCATTTGTTGTGACCGGTCAGCGCGCGCGCGCGCGCTTTTTCCATTCATTTGTTTCACCGTCCGTCCGTTCGTCCGTCAGCAGGAGCAGAACTCGCGACACTTCTTCTGCACGCGATGACATCTTCGTCACGGCTGTGCAGCAGTGCGCAAAGCAAGAAAACGAAACCGAATGCATTCACAGCCCGTGCGTTTCAAGCCAGTCAAGTAGGCAATTAGAAAAAAGCGCCGAAAATCGAAATAGAATTCGTTACACTACTTCCAAGCCTAGTGAAACATGAAAACTTCAATCGAATGACGAAAAACTGCGAACGAGTAAAATCGCCGTATAAAAATAATGTTCAGAGTCACAAAAGCGCACGAAGTAAATCCGAGATGAAGAGAGGAAAAATACAACAAATACAAGCGCCAGAGCAGCGCACGCACATTCATTCGAGACGCGCACGCGGTGAAGAGTTTAACAGCCGAAAACTTATAAATCACCGAACAAAAGTGCTACCTGCACAGGCGGAAAATTCGTCTTGAGAGATTTTTATCTCTGCTTATAACACGTCTTTATAATACTCACTTCATAAAAAGAATTCAATTTGTCTTTTAGCGAATAAAATTTCAATTGCTCAATTCACACTCAATTATTCATCCTATTATTTCTGGTTGAATTCGGTACAAGAAAAAAATTGCCTACTAAAAATAAATCCTTGTTTCAAACTCTCACAGCGCGCGATCATGAAAGTATTATTTTTATATTATAAAAGCAGCAAATTGCAATATCAATTATCTAATTCAGCTAAAAGATTAAATAAAGTGACACCGGAAATTATACGGCATTAAAGAGAATCAAATGTTTACTAATTAAAGTTCAAAAAACTCGTAAATCTTCTGTAAACCGAAATCCTCAACTACAAATTAGAATTTTAATAGTCTTTAACGAATTTTGTGAGACTGAAAAAAAGGATGAGAAATTGCTTCCTTAAAATCAGTTGCTTACTTACGTATTTATGAATCCGTTTCGTAAATTTATTTTTACAATTCCCACCAACTTTTTCCTCTTTGCAATTTTATTTCTCGCCAACCAAATAAGCAACTAAAAGTGAAATTCAATTATCATTGCGGGAACGTATTTTCAGCCTGTCACAGATAATTGTAATCCCCTGAATAATTTTTATTTCCTAAGATAGCGAGAGGACGCCACATTTAAGTCGCTCATCCTGCGCGCGTGCGAAGAGGAAGCCATTAAAATTTAAGATAGTTTCGCTGAATTACAGCGCAATTAGACATTGCACAAAGTGTCGTCCGACGACCAGCTCCAAATTGAGCAGCTCTCTTTAACCGCGAAAAAATGCTGTGGGGCCGCACAAAAAGGATTACAAGAAAACGCAATAAACGCACGAATCTCATAAAACGCATTGGCAAATACCGTCGTCCTCATCGGCTATTATAATAAGCGGTAATCATTGGGCGTAATGTCATAATGATCGAAGGAAAGTCGTTTAGCGTTCATGCGTTATGCAATTATCCGAGATTTTGCGTGCGTTTGATCATCATCACCGCGATGCGATATTCCAGCATCTATGCAAAATATTTGCGCGAGATAAAATTTCATGAGCGACGAGCTTGTTCAAAATTGCAATGTTGCATGTGCAAATATTCGCAGAATTAATGTTATTTAATCAAAGTGTTATGTTTACTATGTACTTACGATTCCTCGAGTGAATAATATTTTTTGCGAAATGAATAATCCTTTATAACACTCACCTGTAACAAGATAAAAATAACATTTAGTACAAAGTTCAATAATTACAACAAAACAAAAAACTTCTTTCATAACTTTCAAAGTTGTAGCAATTTTAAATTTTATACTTCCAACCACCACATTTTAAAAAGCTGTGTGGCAGTTTATAAATCACCGGAGAAAAGTTTATGAAACTATTTCAATTACAGCATTCAATAAAATTCAATGCATATTTTTAAATTGATCTCGGATTCTATAAAAGATATTAAAATAATTCTTGCACTAAATGAAAACTGATTAAACTCCTGTTAATTTATCATTTAACCAGCAGCTTTCATCAAATAGTTTGCGCATAATAAGCTTGCAAAGTCAAAGTTCTCTAACGTGGGTTTGCAGATAAAGCAACGTTTTATGACCTATTTGGTGAATATGTAATTATTGAAATATAGAACACGACATGATAATTAAATCAAACTGCATGTTAATATGCATTTAGTAGTAGATGTAATGATCAATTAGACGAGCAGACAGACATCCGCGATAGCGATATGCATGCCGATTGCGCGCATATTAGGTGTTAATACGTTGTTGTCAGCATTTCCGGCATCATCAGAAATTGCAATCTGCGCGAGGCGTGTATGTGTTGTACAAAGTACGTACGCTAAGTGCGCAAATGAAAGAAAACAATGGGCAAAAGCGCGATGCGGCTGATACGCATCTTACTCATGTACAATGCAAGCGCAGAACGAGCGGCGGTAGCCAGCTAGCTAGCGAGCAGGCAGCAGGCAGCAGCAGCAGCCGTCCTGCCAATAACCAACAGAACACAAGCGTGCGAAGGAGTCGCCCCGGACTTAATGAAAGCTGCTGATGCGTCTTCTGCTTCGACTTAGTTGCAAGTATCCGTTAGACTCAACTCTGTATCGTCCGTCTCAAAGTGCGATTATAACTAACAGCAAACGCCAAACGCCAAGAAGGTCGTGTTGCCAACAACACGATGAACATATGTGGGAGCAGCATATCTTTGGATGCCATCCATCCATCCTTCCATCTTTAGCAATGCAACAACAACAATGCGCGCATGCAACAAACAACAAACATCTCGCATACTCGAAAAATAACGCATAAACAAAGCCAGCCAAAAAATTGCATCAACTTCTTAACATATTTTTGACTTTCATTGTCAAGGTCGTAGCTTTCACCTCGCAGCAAAGCACTCGGCAACAATCCATCAACAAACAATTGTTGGATTTGCAGCAACGAAACAAACAAATCATATATCATTCTCGGCTGCTTAATGTTCCATAGCGCTGTATCTCGCTCTCGTCAAGAGAACGTAAACGCACGAACAATGATACTAATCCATAATCTCACCTGGCCATCATCCAGTGATGATGTATACGAAGAGTGTAATTAGTAAACGTACACACGGCAAATACAATTAGATGATGCGTGCATCTAACGATCACCACCATCAACTCCTTCTTCTTCCTCACGTTCGCTCGCGTTCATCTCCTTTGCGAAACTCGCCTCAAACTCGAGTACAACTCGCCGTGCTAACTGTAATTCAATCGCCGCGAGTATCGCTCAGCTACTAGGCTTAAAGTAATTAAGATAACGATATTCTTAATGCGCGTGCGCGCCAAAGTAATGCACACGAGCGAAAGATGAAAATGTTTTCGTTTCATTGCATTGCACTTCACGTTTATACGGACCCAGTGATAGTTTTGCGGGGGTGGATACGCGCACGCTTTTCCGCATGCATCCATCATGCACGCCGCTTCATTCATGTTGCGGATGATAACAATCAAGCGAAGCTCACTGGCAAAAGCGAGTTAGTTATGAATGCGCCAACGAATCGTGAATCACAAAAATTTCACTTAAACTAAGCACACACCATCATTTCATATCCCGTTTTGAGTAAGTACTTATTTCTATTTCTGCTTCGTACACCTTGCAATAAATTAAAATCTAATTCACTTCTTGAATGCAGCGCAAAGAAAAATAATCGATTCTTGACCATCGCATAGTCTTAAACTCAACTCGAAGAAAAATCCTACATAATGCTACGCTTTGCTCGATTGGACATTGTTCTTCGTCTTCTTTTCCCCTCAAAAAAAGTACATAATAATGCGTCGTCATTGGCATGCATCATGCTTCATTAAAACGGCAGCAATTTTTCATTACCTGCCAGACTTTTATGCTCTTATTACACAGCAGCAAAATTTTTTGTCAAATGCTTTATCATCTTTAAAAATCATTAATTCACCAAACGGAATCGAAAAATGCAATGATATTTTAGTGACGCATTGTCACCTCATCCAATACAACTAGAGAGCTTCATGCGCTGCGGTAATTCAATGCAGAAGGATAAAAACAAATCGCACTCGATATGCATTTCGGATATTTCGGAATTTTTCGTGTTCAAAATATTGCTGCAGCAATGCGAATCATGAAATAATAAAACGCTTCATTGAAAATCGCTTTTTAAGCGTTCACTCACTAAAA
This sequence comes from Aleochara curtula, assembly GCA_963978815.1. Lineage (NCBI taxonomy): Eukaryota > Metazoa > Arthropoda > Insecta > Coleoptera > Staphylinidae > Aleochara > Aleochara curtula. The sequence goes on along the minus strand of OZ022221.1, from coordinate 6,654,979 downwards.
ACATGGCGTAAAAATAGACGGCGTAGTCCAATCGACTAATGAAAAACGCGGAAAATTGTCAATCGCGATGCAAATATTTCATTTCATGCGTACATCCGGCACAGATTCAATTATCGCCTGATATAGGTATATCCTCCCGTAACCTATTTGTTCATATCACATTGCATTGATATCTATTATCAATTGAAAAGTCTATTTCCACGATAAATACCACAATTAAGGAAAAAAATCCTTGTAATATTATTAATTAAATAATTACGGTGAATAACGATGAATTGTAAATGAATTCTAGCGTCATTGCACAAGCAACTCTTACTGCATGTAATTAGTAATTGTATTGAAAATTAACGATGGCACGGTGATCGCATAAATAACAATTTGGTGAATAATAAAACGGTGAATCCAGCGGAGTTCGGACAAGATTGGCTGTGTAAACTGGTTTTTGGGTGGCCCCGTCCCGTAGCCATAGCATATATGACAAGACAGGACAGGACAGCGCCTTGTGTTGGACGCCAATAATAACGGAATTATTCTTGTTTGGTCAGTGCCTTACTGCAATAACGATGACGACGGCGACGACGACTTTGCAAAGCAATTCATTTACACAGAACGCGCGGCCGAGTCGCTTGCGCGCTTAGGGTCAATGCTATAATAACGACTAAAGAATAAGACACCAACCTGCGCGCGCGCGTGCAAATGCGAAAAAAGCAGTTTACGATGACTCATTTCAGTCAGCAGGACATTTATTCACTCGCTAACCACAACAACAACAAACACATCGATTAAAATGTGCGAACAAATTAAACGCGCACATACTTATTGAATGTCGCATAGAAAGAAGAAATCAACCGTTCCACAAAACGCGTCGGGATTTTAGCATAGTTAACCGTTTTACGCACAGGATAATTGCTTATTAATGATAAGCGGCGCAGCGTAATGCAACACAATATCCAATACACACAGGATTGATATATGCATAATCGTCGTAATTTCTATGTGCATTTAAATATGCAATGAATGTGTGCTGCTTTTTAGATACCACGATGTTGATAATCATTTAGCAGATGACGTTGCAGTCACCATAAATTGTTATTAATAATTATGCAACGACGACGACGACGACGAGTCGCAAGTGTGGGAACTAAGACAAGAGGAAATCGTTTATTAATTGTATTATTGCGAGCGTAGCGTTCCAATTAAAACGTAATGTTTTCGGTGCGGTTTTCCAACACGAGTTGCTGCAGAATCCTTGACCAAGAAACCGCATACCGAACAGCAACAAATGATTAGAGGTTTGCAATATGTTGAATTGTGATTATTATCATCATCGGCCGACGCGCGTAATGATAATAATTTTCGTCGGATGGAAATTGCGTTTCGCGCACGTCGTATTTTTCTGACCGACATAAATGCGTATTTAAAATGCATGCGCAAGGCAGCAAAAATGAGCGCAGAAAAGTGACCGGCAAAACAAGAAATGCACGATTCGATGGATGATGAGAACTTTAGCTTGCTGGTCTTTCGGGGTTACACACGCGTATATGCACGCAATGCATGCCAACTTGTAGCTGTTCATGTTGCAAACGCAACGCGCAAAGAGACAAACAGTTATACATGGACGACGCTTCTTGCCTGCTCCATGTTGCCGCCGCAATCCAACGCATTCCATGCGTGTCCGTACAATGACCATCATTACCACTACTATTATCATCAATATTATTGATTGGCATACTTGTTGTACAAATTAATTCATCATCCAAAAAAATCACCCAAACTTTCTTCAACCGCTGCAATCTCCTACTCAATACTCCGTAAATTACATATTCCAAAATCCGAGATAATCTCGTATTCATAAGTATACCCCCTGTATAAATAAATGACTTCATGTAGCGTAAGAAATAATAACACTTGTGGTTGAAAACCAAAACGCAAACTATTTTAATATGTGTCAAATGTGCCGTGCATTAATCACATGGCAAATGTGGAAACGTAATTCATAAACTCGCTCACCAAACCGCAGAAAGAGAAAAAGCCGGCAAGTGTCAAGTATGCGCACTCGATAAATAACAGAACTTGAACGCGCCGTAGTGTAATTAAATCCAATTACTTGCAATCGCGTTTTAATTAATTGCGTATTACCGCCAATTAGATAACCACTTAACATTTTCGACGTACGTGTAAATAAACAGCAAGCGAACACACAAAATATGGCGAGAACACCGTAAAGCAAAGAAAGGAAAAAATAGTTTGAAAATTAAAAGCCAAAACAATCAAGGAAGAAAAATCACCGTTAATTGCCGTGTACTTATTTTAATAAGAAAGCGATAATTAGCATTTTATTATATTGCAAACGGTATTTAAACTACGGTTACACAGCGCGGCTTTTTCTTTCTTTTTTTTGCAATATTTCACAACTTAAAAATTTCATCGAATTGACAATCATTTGACAATTATGAAATGTAAATTATCGTACGGCCTATGAATGACTAAATAACTATCTCACGCCGATAATAAATTATTAAAATTAATGCAATAAATTAAACACCCATACGGAATTATTGATTACAAATATACGTAATCAATATTATCGATTATACCCACCGGATGAGTGATATTTGCATCGCGTCACGCGTATATTATTTATTTCGTATCGAAATATATTGTAAAGTTAATCCATGCATAAATACATAATCATAATACGCGAGATGACTGATTGACATAAAGTTCTTGTGAAAAACGCATATGGCTTGCGGCTGCCACTTCAATATTCTCGATCTCACTTTACCACCGAATTATTATTCATAAAGCTGTCTCATGTTCTCGTGCACATCAAAGATTATGTGCGCGTAAGTAAATTCCTATGCATGAAATAAATTTGAATAACGCGCTATTTTTTTATTCACTTTCTTGTTTATTATATCATCACGATTCTCTCATGTTGCTAATAATATTGTAAATTTATTGACACCTACTTGTTCTCATTCAGTCATTTCTTCATTTTTATCTTATTAATACCAGCGATAAAGTTACACGTTAATTTCATAATTTATTTGCATCCATTATTGCTCGATCACTTCATTCAAATATTTATCAACTCGTCATCATTAATTCAACGCAAATTGATAACTTTATTAAATATTCCTTAAACTGAATTTTACGGCATCATTAAAATCTTGTTCAAACGCATAAAATTCCATGAAATAATTTCGAATAATTCGTAAATATTAAAAATGATGCAAGCACGTATAGACCGTGAATTAAATTGCCCGAAAATGAAACAAAATGACAGTAATCATTCGTTTTAACGCTGTGTTTAATACGAAAAATGCGGAAGTCTTCAATTATTTCATGGGCGTATTCATTTCTTTCAATGCCGACTGCAACATGATGACAGCTAATTAACTTTTCATTTTGGAAAATTTGCTCATCAATTACATTAATTTACGTTAAAAAAAAAATAACGTAGAAATCATTTGTAAATCTAGTGTTAACAAATCGCGCAAATTAAATTATTACGGAAGCGTTTCGTATATGGATAATTAAATAGTTACGAGGCGTACAAAACGTAGCAACAATTAATCTAGTCCATTGCCGGCACAGTATGAGCACGAGTACTAAAGTTTTTATCATCGCTGCTTCGTTTCGTTTGGCGGCGGCAACTCTTACAGCGTGTTTTTCCGGTTTCTAGCTGTAAAATCGCTGTGACAAGCGCTAAACAAAACGTCACAACCGCTCGCTTGTTCCACTTGTTTCTTTATTTCATTAGAAAACTTTAAATCTAGCGCTGTAATTCTGGTTATGACTGTGTCCCCTTCTCAACTATCAATCTCTTTAAGGTTAACGCGAACGCTCACTCTGCATTCTTTCCCCTGCATTCGTTAAATTACAAATATTTCGCGTCCTTAAAATCCCAATTCCAAATCGCCGCAAAACATACCGTACCATTGATAACTTTTTAATAATTCTAGTCGCTCCAGTTTTAAAATTAATTTAGTCTCTTTATGACATTCTGCAGCGAGCAGAAAGTAATTAAAAAACGTGTTTACTATTTGAGTAATCATTCCGTCATGCAAAAAAAAATGGGCACAAAATTTAATTAAATTCTGTAGAAAAGTAAACAATAACTAAATAACTGAGGCGCAAAGGAATGCGTTACGCGTTTATCGATCAGCAGCGAGCAGCAAATGCGCAAACAAATAAAAAGAAGGTTTCTGTGCTAAACACGGCGAAATTCTTGACCATTTGGTCCGCGTGCTTTATTACAATAAGCGAGCACAATCGAATCGAATCACTTGGCACGGACATCATATAAAAATCCAGCTATTTACTATTAGCGAACGAGAGACGAGCATATTTGACAATGAGCGACCTAAAGTAATGCACAACGCAGGCCACAACACACATACTTCCATTGTCCTCTTTACATTATATTCGAACGACTTGTTCGTCGTCCGTTTGCTCACTCGCTGTTGTCGATAATGCGAATGGAACGCGATGCGATTGAATGTTAGTGGAACAATTGCGCATTGTCCAGGTATGCGGAGCGTGCGTATGCATAATCGATCTAAACACAACCTCGCGCGCACACCCGCAAACAACAGCGCAAGTAGGCAACAACAAATTCATTATGCAACCGGAATTTACAAAGTGCAACCAACTCAGCATGAGTAATTAAGCACATACATTTACTACACACGCCAGTACGCCGAGTAGGTACATGCATTTCTTACTATTATTCACCTGTTTATGTTTATTCGTTCATTGCTCTACACCTATTCTTATTTTAGAATTCAATTACGAACGAGCATCATATTCCTTAAATGGATTCGGCGTACATCTCCGCATCTGGATGTTACGACCTTAAACTTGCGCATTTTTGTTGCTAAATTAGTGCTTCATATAAATTGACTTCCGCATATAACCGGCAATTTTCATATTTAGCGCTGCTCGTGATGATTAGAATGTACATTTAATACACATTTGTTTTGGAGCGCGCGTGGAGCGCTGAATTGACAGATGGAATTTAATTGCAATGAATTATGCACGCATTTAATAATGAATTTGCATGCATTCTTCGCGTGCGCATCGCAATCGCTGATAATATTTTAATGAGCTTCTTATTGTGTCATGCAGCAAGCACATCATTAAACAATAGTCTAATGATAACAATTAACACCTGGTAATGGCGACACGCCCGAGATGCATTATCACTGCGCCAGACAACAAACGGCACGGCATAGACCATTATTGCCACACAGCACGCGCTCGCACGTCGCGTATCATGCGAATATATCAAGCATTAGGCCAACCGACGACAATCTGAATGCGCACATAACGCTTGTGCATCGGGGATTCGAATCATTGAACAATGCGCGCTTAATGAGCGTCAATGATGATTCGGCTGCCGTCGCCGCCATTATTATCACCAATGCCGCCCCGTCGCTCAACGTTTATACGTTTATTATTTTCACGTGGACTTTCAATAACGTTTCCAAACGTTTAATTTGACCACTAGTCTCAAATCGTCGCTGAATAATTAATTTTAAATTAATGCTTATTTTTGCGATCATTCCGCATGCGTTAATAAACGTAAAATTGCACAAATTGTCGCGCAACGCTATAATTGGTTTAATATTGGCTCGATTCGCGTAATTATTTTATTGTAACACGTAATTGATAGTGGTAATCACGGCCGGGTCTACTAAATACGATATTTGTTGCGAATTGAATTTAATTAACAAATTGCTTGTTGCTTTTGCAGGACCCGATTGAATTTCAACTGCATCCATCCACTCGGCTCGTTACAGGTATGTTACTAAATAAATAAATAGATTTTATTAAATCCTTTGCAACATGACAAACACTCGATGCAATTAATGCACATCGAGCAAACATTTGCAGGCAGCGAGCCAAATTGCAACATTTCCCCCACATTATTTTTTCATCTCTCGCATTCCGTTCGATTCGACATAAAGAATAACATTGTATGATCGCTTCATTGATTGTCCGCGTGGCTGCGTTCGTTCGATTTTGACATTGATTCGAGCTTCAAGTCAATCACACTCGCGTGTTCCCAATTTGTCATGTGTCGACCGCCTCCGTGTCAATGGGTTTCGTAACAATGACGAGCCCGAAGAAGTAAGTGAGTGACTGAGCAGCGCCGCGCTAATACTTAAGTCATTGTGTTCGCATGCGCGCATCATAAACCAATAATGCAGCCTAATCAATCACAATCGATCACGCGCGCGCGCGAATCCATTGCGTTCAATGTGTCAATCTCTTCAATTTGAATCGCTACAATTACATTGACTCGACATGAAAGTAGTGCAGTCCAGAAAATGTCCATTTTTTGAGCTCGTCTATGAGGAAACACGATTACTCTACGTCTTGCAATTGATACGAATCGATAAAACAGTTGAAAATACACGCACAAGAAAAAACGAAGTCGATATGCAAATGTGCATCGCCTCCTCGAACACGCCTGATAATGATGAAGACGCCGATGCAGAAGAAGAAATCATGAGACCGGTTGTCGCAATGTTTTAATAAATTTTTAACGTCAATATAATAACAACTTGAACTGCACAACACGGTAGTAGGTTGTGCGTACGTGTCACAATTTGCATAATTGGAATGATTTTCCCATGGTTCGCTTCTCTTCGTCTGCTTCTTCATCATCATCGACGGTGTATTCGCGCATTTGCATTACTAACGCGCGCACTGGTCAGAGTTATACGCAGAACAACAAACACGACGACGATGAAACGCATTACAAACTTGCAGCGCGTATTATCATTCATTCATTCGTTGATTTGCAGCCATTAAATAGTAGCATGTGTAATAATTTTGCTTTAATATGCAAAGCAGTCGTAAATTCATACGTGAAACAATTGATCTGCGCTGACGTGCGCGCGCTGCGACTTGACGGAAGAGTTGACAGAAGAACGAGGAAAATAAACAAACGAATGAAAAGCAAAGCACAGCGACGGCGGCGGCGGCGGCGATGAAGATCAATTGCCGTATGGCGCAAATTGATGGTCGGAATGCGACGCGAAGAATTACAACTCGCTGCGTCCTTCTTGCAATCCTACGAGGAAGCAGAAGAACAGGAACAAAACGACAGCCAAGACGGAGAAGAACGTGATGCGTTATTTATGCATGTACTGACAATTCTTTACGATGTGTACTTTCGTAGAACGAATAAAAAATATAACTAGAAATAAATATCACCGCCCAAAATTAAATATTATCAATCAACGGATTTTCTTCAAAAACTCGCGTAAAATTAAAATCGGCTTAAAAATTTACCTGTTTGTATTGAAAGCAATCTTTGAAATAGAAATCGACATACCTGAAACAAAAGAAAGATATAATTACCAATTTTAAAAAATTAAGAGGACAAGTAATAAATAATGATTAAAATCTCTTCATTTCAAGCAGCATTGGTACTTTGCATAAAACAATAAAATGAATGTGTAAGCAGACAAACAAATAAATAACAGTATAGTGTCGTTTCGAAAATAGGTTTTCTGCATAAATTGCAGCGCAATTGAATCAATGTGATAAGAACACCCATGACGACGTCGTATTGCGAAGTTTAATGGACGCGCACGTGGAATATTGTTAAATATGCCTTCTTCGTCGCGCCTGATTTACCAGCACTTATCTACGAATGCAATCGATTACTGCAAATTATCATTCATTCGTACTGCAGCTGACCATGAGTTACTCGCTCGCTTAATTTGAATACATATTTGATTGAAATTTATTTTATTGTCCATACATCCACCTGCAATGTATGCATCTTGTATTAATTAATTCGCATGCAACAATAATTAACTTTTAATGCATTACGCGTCCATGAATAAATAAATTATTGAAATCGCACAAGAAAATCAGCATAAATCGATTTTTTCTCTCTGTGTGCTTACTCGGCGCGCGCTTTGTACCCGATCAAACCCGTTTGAGCGAACGGACGAATGAAAAATCTAGCGCAATTTCGATTAGGCACACGTCAAACGCAAATAACAATAAACGGTACATTAGATACGCGAGCGAATGCGCAATTGGCAATCAGCGAGTGCGCACACACGAACAAGACGAAGAAATTTGCATGCGTGCGGTGGTTGCAATTGAAATGAACCATAAACGCACACAAATTGCGCGCACGCATTAGAAATGTATCTGGAATGGAATGAATAAACAACGCGTACAAGCAGCGACCACACTGCACACCCGTGCAATTTGTTCGCTTTGCCTTATCACTAAAGTGTGTGCGTGTGTGTGTGTGTGCTGCATGCGGCGGCTCCTCTTCCCACAATTAATTGTATTTCAAGGTGGTCGAGCAATTACGATCCGAGCCGCAATGATGATTAGTTGAATGCAATTGAGATATGTGTACGCATTTATTTAACTTGCACCATTCAGCCAGCTGCATGCAGCAGCAGTAACATCCACCATTGATTGAGGTTGAAAGAGAGCTGTTGGTCGCAAACTCTTCAAAACATGTCAAATCCACTTCGCGTTTCGCGTCGTAAAATTGCGCAAAGCCGTAATAAAACGTATGACACCCGCACACGTGGCGAAAAATCGCGGTTTATAACGAGTAACGAATGTGCTTTATAAGCCGAATCAACATCTTGATTAAAACTTAAGTTCGTCGTCGGTCGGTCCATCGCGGAACAATAAAATGATAAACCGCATCCGCATTTTGCGCTACACACGAGGAAGGAGAATTTAATGAAAAATGCAGATACTGACATGTTACCTACCTATCGGTGTAGGTAGCAGCTTACGTAGCCGTCTACGTAAAATAAAGAAATTTGTTTTGAACGCGCCACGCGCCATCGTAATAGATTCGCTGCTAAAAATGAGCATCGGATCGAGAGGAAAGGAAGAAAAATGATGATTCGTTCACCTGCTGATGAGAATCCGCTACGAAAAGCAAACGCGGCGTTGAAGATGCTCGGGCGAGAGAAGCGCAAAGAAGTAGAGAAGAGAGAAGTGTAAGACCCATGAGGGCAGCAAGTGCTGCGCGCAAAGCATAACGACGCCATGATCGGCGGAAAAGTATGAGGAAACACTTCAGCAAATTGAAAATGGTAATGAGACGCTGTGCGATGCCTAATAAATCTTCGAGCGAACCGAACGAGTTGAATGCCGTTCAGATCCACGCAATGAATGAATCGATCCAAACACCTTTTTCCTCAAGCGTACACATTTTACAAAACTAACTGCAAAAAAAACGTAGCATTCAAAGTCGTTTTTCTTAAAAACTAATTCTAATTCACAAGCAAGTGCCCTTTAAACCTTAGAACCCGAAAACCCAAGCTATTTTACTAAATAACTAACTATCCAATAGATGAATAAACAAGATGTGTGTAATGAATAAAACTTGAATGAAAACTTTACGTACGTTGCATTCATAAATAAAATGCAAAGGTGTGAAAAAGGACGGCATGAAAATATCACCTAATTATTACTGATAACGAGGTGCGAAAAATCACACCTACTTAAAATAATAAACAACATTAATCGTTGATTATGAATACGATAATCATTTAAATCGGAGGTGTGAAAAATCACACACTCACACATTCACACCCATTCACTTCTTACTCTCTCACGAATATTCAATTGGCGATTCACTATATACTGCCATGCAAGCACCAATATTTAAAATGCATATTGCAATAAATGAAACCTAGAATTTTCAATCCAAATCCTTCATTTTTCCGACTTGCCAATTAATCGATTAACTATGCGAAATGAGTAATTACTTATAAAACGTATCTCAAGCAACTAAAGAAATGACAAGCCGATTGAAATATTATTTTAAGTGATAGAGTTGAGATAAGTAATCAGTTGTTATTCGGAAAATGTGAATAGCTTTCGCGTAACGTATCATTCAGCATGATAATAATGGAAACGAATAAAATTAAATCAAAGAAGAGAAACGCGCATTCGATGAAGACAGTGTATAAGGCGTAATTGATGAATTATTTCGCGTTGTGTGTGCGGCGAGCGAGCGCGCGAGCGGATATTTATTACCAATTATTTTCGCGTGCATCTCTTGAACAACAACAAGCAGCAGCAGCAGCAGAAGCAGCAGCAGGACGAGCAGCAGCAAAGCGTTCGAGCGAGTTGATGGGAAGCATCAAGGAAGTGAGCACAGCGCGAGACGCACAATACAAGTGCTTTAGTTCTTGAGCAACAGCAGAATGCACACGACATGCGCAACTAGTTCTTCCTAAATTGGTCAACACACAACCGCAGAGCCGTGTAACGCGCAAACACGAACGCCGCCCGCTTAAAAATCATCGTCATCGACGAAACGAAACGCGCTGCAATCGCAACTCGCCGCATTTTTGCATTCGCATCAAACGTTCGAACATGCTACGAGCACTCATTACTCTCAGCAGTCGCTCGTAATTTGTTCAATTGCATAGCGCGCGCCGGCACGAGTAGACCGTGAAAATCTTAAACCGACCATTTCAGTAAGAGTGAAACTCAGCAAGATGGAAAATTGACAAATAAACTAAATACTTATAGCACGTCGTTGACTTTCACTCTCAAGCTCAAGCTCACATCCTCTGCGCATCCATGCCAGCAAAGCAGCCTGCAAGCAGGCGATAGAGAGGAGAACTTCTTGTTGTACATATCAAATTTACACGCTTGTTGATTTCGCTCGAGTGGCGGCGACGACGCGTTGCACTGACTAACTACTTGTCTTCTTGTCGCTGCTTGCCACCGCGACAACTAAATTACAACTAAATACTCACTACCAACTTACTCGCCTTTCTATGCATATGTTCGACTCAAATACCAGACGTTTGCGAATCTGTATTAATAATGTTCATAATGCAAGGCGAGCACAATATTTGATGCAATATTATGCGCAAGACTTGTCGTGAGCGGCAGCAATGTGATGCAGTGCGGTTCAGTTGGTTCATTCACTCACGCAACAGACGAGATGATATAATTTGTTTGCTAATAGCAGAGGCGAAACACGTCGTGCGTGTATTGCACACGTTACGTTAAAGGCGCGATAATTAGCGGAGAATTTGCGAAGAGGCAGTTGAGTTAGTGCCGTTAGCTCACGGTTTGAATCGTTCTTTGAATGAATGAAGAATGGAGAATATCAGTTCGAAACTGCATTCAACTCCTCGATCCTCGTACTTTAAATAAGTATATCCAACATGTAAAAACGCCAACTTTACGCAGTTATCTTTTTTCTCGATAAAAAATCTTTTTCCTACAAGAAATAAATTGTAAACACTTAATTCGTAAAGTAATCTTAAATAATTTCAAATAATTACAACCGCATGACGTCCACAATGGCGCAGCACCATTAACAAATCTACACAAATTACAAGACATAAAGCCATAAAAACAAATTTCATAATATTACTGACTGCACGTAATGAAAGTAATATTTGTACGCGAGTCGTACAAAAAAAAAATCTGCCAGCTCATCAAATAAATTTCGTGCTTCATCATCCGGCAAGAAACAGTTATATTAATATTGCAATCAATAGCCAATAAATAAATACGCGTATAGAGTGAACAAAATTTCGATATTTTGCTGCAATTTTCATTTATGCCAAACACATAAAAGCATCCCACCTTTTTGTTTATGATATTCAATTCAATGAAATTCCCTTGCGTGCTGCGGATATTTTTATATTTGTTTCTTTCGTTTCTTCCTCTTTTATATGCACACCAATAACAACACGTACAGGACAACCAGTTGAGTAGGTTGCTTTGTCGTCGTATATTAAGGTCATGATCGGAGTTGCCAACAGTAAATACATTGAGTTTTGCGTATATTTGCATGCGACTAGACGTCCTGTTCTTGCGCCGAAATTCACCGAATTCGCGAATGACTTCTTTTGCAGTCGTTCGTTGAAAGTTCGCTGCTCGCGCCGCACGCTGGCATGTTGTTTGTTCAATTGATGTATTTGCATACGAGCGCGGTCGTTTACCGAGTAATTTGTATTCATTTGATTCGTCATTGCCAAGTTTAATATGTAAATTTTTGTGTACCTACTTTTGTTTTTGGCACATGAGAATTTTAAACGCACGTATTTACAGCCAAAACCTAGCTAACAAATAAAAAACCTTTCACATTTTACGTGGAAAATATAATGTTACCAGTAGGTAATATTTTAAGTTAGCAAAAGAGACGGATTACCTATATCGCATATATTACGATAAAACGATATCACGAATATGAAATAATTTTAATATCCGCCAATCAGGTACATACCCCATACATAAACTTCATTGTAGGCCGCTCTTTGGATGATTGAAAGAAGAAAATCAACGAAAACACTACTAAAGATTGAGTAATTGGATTTACCATTATAACTTTTTCCGGCCACGAAGCTAAATCGGATACCCCCCAAAATACACAAGTCCTGACAACCGGAAGAGCATGCTTTAAGTAGTGTTTTTGTAAGTCCTTCATCTTCAGCAACGACTAAACGCAAAATACTGATCAAAATGCTACATTCAATTAATGTAAAAATGTGTATTTTAGCATGTTATTACTTTTAACTAGAAAATTCAGCGAACACGATGGGTAAATTTTACGCTCAACTAGCGAATAAAGAGATTATAATACGTATAGGTATATTGTGCACAATAAATATACGAATTTTATTCCTTCTATTGTGCACACATACAGCCGATACTCCCGATCTATTATAGCCAATTCAATTCGCGTACGTGCGCGCACGAAGGGCGCTAAGTGCTCGGCCGCATATGCAACATAGTCGTCAACCTTGGCGGCGGCAATGTCCTCCGCATCGTGCTCATAACGGCGGCAATTGCTTTTTAGGGTGGAACACATCCACTCCGAGCACGCTCCCATCCACACACGTATCGCCGCGTATACCAGCGTTCAGATGCATACATGTCGCGAGGCAGCAAAGTTTATGGTTTCGGTTTTGCGTCGAGCGTGGCTTTTCCAAAATCACGAATTCGCCATATATAAACACGCTCGTTCGTAGGCGAAGAAAACTGCATGCCGGCGTTTTAATACACGCGGAAGCAATATGTTCGCAAGACCCGACAACGCATTCCACGTACGTACCTAGTCTCTCAACCAACAACAACCACACGCGCAAAAAAAATCCAAATTCACAGGCGCGCACTTTCTTTCAGGTGATAACGAAATCAGTATGCGCAAATGCACAAAGCGCGCGCTGTTCTTAATGGGCTAGGTCAAGAACGCGCTGGCACAACGATTAATAATCAATCGGCGACAACTAAGGATCTGCTGTCGTGCATTTGAATGAATGAAAAATCGCACACTTTCCACGCCAAACAAATAAAGCCAGTACCCAGGCCGTATATGTATGTTTGTTGATTGAGCGTGTTGCAAATCGTATGCATAAACACGCATACTTCTACATAGATCGAATTTGCCGCTTAGTCCGCATGCTTGTGCATAGCTGTACATTTCGTCGGAAGCGCGATTTTCCCACACGATTTGACTTTATTTGCGCGAGCGCGTTCGCGCACTGCAGCCTATAACTAACTCACATTCGCACAGAAATGTACGTACGTACGTACGTACACTTTGTGTACGTTTGGCGAACCGATAGACACATAGCATTGATGCAAAATGAAATAATTTGTCATTTAACGACGTCACCTTGCTTGGCAATACATGCGCACACGTTTGCGACTTGTTCTTCTTTGCTGCTCCTGCTGCTGCTGCTGCTGCAGCTTAACGGGAAGCTAGAAGCTGCTCTGATCGTGAAATCATTGCAAGAAACTTTGTGAAATTAATGGGACGACTAGCATGTGTCTTGTTTTTGCCCAGCTTATTAATCGATAATATAAACAAATATCTTTCTGATTCATGGTGTGAACCTTTCAAATCATAAATCAACTTAATTAAGTCATGCACATTCAATTCGGTTTTAACTAGAAAAACATCTCTTCATTTCAAATGATGTGCGAATTGAATACTTTAAATAAACTGTTTCTTGAAAAGAAACCTATAAAAAAGTAATTTTTTAGTAATTTTTCTTGTAATTAATTATTAATTTATGCAAAATAGTACTCAAAGCACGAGACAATTTCCTGACAACTTCCCAGCCATATAAAACGAACCGATGATCTTGCGATTGCTGGCAGCCGATGCAATATAATATATTAAACAATTTCCCAACGAAATAATGCGTTCATTGCGCGTTTCGCATCGAATCGAGTCCGCGAATTGCACCAAACGAACGCATTTCTCAACACTACTTTATTGCGATCGCAAATAAACGTTTACCGAGTGATTCGGAGAATCAACAAGTCATTTCGCTATTGCATCCGCACGCGGAATCCCAACACTCGTGGAAATAATGACGACGGTAATTTAAATTCAAATATCTACAAACGCAACGAATTAAACGTTAATAATAAACGTTCGGTACGCACTCGTCGTAATGTTTCTTAAATTATTATAGTTGTTTATTCAGGCAATTTATCGAAGCGATCGCGTTGCCTGTTGGCGGCGAGCGTGCAAGAAGACAAGACGAGGAAAATTCAATAATGCCCAGAGAACTAACTCGTCGTCGTCGTCGTCGTCGTCGTCTTCGTCCTCGCGTATCCATGATTAGTACGCTGAATTGTTATCAGCCAAAGAAGCCAAATGGGAAATTGCTGCACGTCAAGAGTTTTGATTGAAATGACTCAGGCATCTTTAACTGTTACTGGCGCGCTTGCTTCTCTTGCGCAAAGTCACGACGAACGAACCAACCAACAACCGAGTGTGCCGCCGCTCGCACTTTTTTCCGAAATGCGCTTTGCTTGTTGTTCTTGCAATCATTGCATACGCGTGCGCTCGCTGCGCGCCGCTCAACAATAAGAATCAAACTATGCATGGAACGCAATAAACTAATTCCTGCCCGCGTCTTTTTATCGCGAGCATCACGCACTCGGCTTCCTAAAAACTCTCCTCTTCGCGGCATTCCAATTCATCGCGGCCGTGAGGCACGCAGCTGACTAAAGTGAAGCGACAGGACGACAGCCATTTGACAATCAAAGATTGGTTCGCTTTTAAGGGCAATTTAATTCGCATTAAAATCAACCTGGCGAAAACGTCGAATTCCAGTTAATTACAGCCAGTGTACGACTGCACTTTGCGTTCAATCGTACTGGGAAGTCAAGTAGTGGATGGGAAAAGTGCTCCGCTTGCGTTTACAACGACGAGAGACGCTCTGCATAACTAACTTGGCTGCATGTTTGCCTCTGTACGAAGCAGAATATACTGGCTGCTCAACAAATTCGCCAATACCTCCTCAGCAAACTGATAATCCCACAACAACAATTCCAACATACTGTATACGCATAGTACCCATGTTTATAAAAGGCAATGCAAGTTTGTCCGGCATTGCGATTGATGGTGCGATGCTGCGAAACGCATACGCAATGAGTGTACTCTTGTGCTCCTCTGGCTTTCCGATCGTGACGTAATGCGCGCACTGCTTAATTGTGCCAGGAAGTGAAATATTTAAATAAGCCCCTTCTCATTATAATGCGTTCATAATCATTATAGACGCTATCTAATTGCGATCGGCATTCGCAGCAATGATGCAGCTCCGCCGCTACAAATCCACGACGTGCAATTCTTTCGCAACTGATCGGCGTGTATGTGCATGTGTATTATAAAATAATAATAATAACTGCGCTTGGTGCGTACGTACTGTTGATTATTCAATCATTTATATTAAACTGCCATTATCTGCAGACTGCGTCTAATATGTAAATACGCGCATTTTGTAGAATGCATAATAATACTACGAGTGGCGTAATAATAGAGTGCTCACGATGGAAAAACGTCTAATCACATGCTCGTCGGATGCAGAGATGCGAATTAGATCTAAATGAATAATAGCCACTGCACTCGGTGCGCGAGTTACTAATAGTTTAATCACACGTAGACAGCTATTATTTTAAACAATGCATATTATGCGAGGAGTATGTTGCCTGGTTGGCTGTTGGTTGGTTGATGTTGTGTTCGATTTACTTCTAGGCTAGACAACTGTATCTACCGCGCGTAAACTGCCTCGTTTTGGATTAATTAATGCCATCATGGACAATCGTGTTAAGTGGTTTACCAAAGCTAGCAGCAACCTGACAGGAATAGATGCGCGTGCATGCCGTGTAAATTATGCCACATTAGGAATTGGACCAATATTGACAAAGTGATAATACAAATTGCGACACGCATCATTTGTTCATTTACATACGAACTTAAACTAAACCAACAATTACTTTAATTCGATATGGTTAATCACTTGAAGCGTTTGAATATTTCTGCATCAGATCCAATCGATTGGAAAGAACTGAATTGACTTTATTTCGTTTTTTCGCAGAGCAAAAGGTTTTAACCCGTTCTCTTTTTTTTTTGGTTTTTCTGTTTCAAAGTTTAGTGCATTGGGTGCCATTCATGCGTTTTACTCATACACAGGATGTATGAAGAAATTAACCATATTGCCAAAGTTAATTACTAACACTCCAAAGGAATGGAAATTAATTTAATACATTAACGCAAATTAATATTTTGATTTTTGTGGAGTGTTTTAAAAAATGGCTAAATAGTTGTGACTTGTTGTCGTTGATAGAGAGTAAAATGTTTAATACACTCTTAGCACACTCGCAAGAAGAGACGAAGGTGTACACACTCACTATATATGTATGGAAGCGATTCGATAATCGTAAATCAATGTTGAACGAACGTGTGTAACAACATCGAACGTGTAAAGAACCCGGCTTCGCATTTCGATTTTCCTCTCTTGTGCGTTCTTTCCTTGCTAAACTCTGGATGACTATCACGAACGTGAATGCATGTCTCCCGTATCTACCTAACTAGTCCTCTGAACTACATACACTTTTCACTACTCCGAAAATACTTTGACTACATGATACGCAAGAAAACCTTCCTTCAACTTTTACGAATATTTCCTTCAAACATGGATTTCTGCCTCGACTAAAAATTAAATAATTTTCACTTTCTTCTCTATTGCATCTCCAACTTTTATACATCCATCCCGTAGGTATATTTTTTTTATTTGAAAAGATAATATATGTAAAGAGTGCGCTACGTTCGGCTGAAGCGATTACGTATTCACGAGCCGATGCCCGGACATGCTCTTGCGTTTGCGATTACCTTTTGCCGCCGCCGCCGCCGCCGCTACCGCCTCTTCATATCGCATCTTCGAACATACACGTCGGCCACGACCGTAAAAGCTAAACTAACTGAAACCGATACACCAGTTGATTATAAATTAGGACGACGACGACGTCTACGACTACTACCAGAATTTCTTTTTGCACCGAAACGATATTTCTCAAAACTAACAACCAGCACGCATAAATATAATCTTTGTACTTAGTTGTAGGCGGGCGCGTATATCTCATTCCAAGTAATCTTCCCTTAAACATTGCATAAGTAATCAACGAATAAATCAGAAAGGAGAATTGCACAGCGAAATAATTCCGTTGATGCTATCATTCGATTATCGCTGTCAATGCACTCATTCCGTTCCGCAGTCAGGTAGCGCACAAGAGCGAATGAAATGGACGAGATCCATATAGATCTTCTTGAGATTTGCGTTAAGCACACATTCATCCTGTATGTTAATAACTACGTAGGTACGTACTCCTCCTGCTATTTGCTCGCCGCTCTGAAGAAGATCACTGCGAAAACAATTGCGAATGCGTTTCGCTGCGTTCTCGCTGGCAGTTTAACAACGCAGATCATTAACAAACATGTACGACTACAAGCGCAACAACAGCGCAAACCGTCAAATCGAAGTGAACTAAACGTACTCCCGAAGCAGATGAAGAACAAGAACGCGTTGAAGGAGACGACGACGACGACGACGAAGAAGAGGAGCAAGAAACATTTCCGCGTTTCCAATACGGCGGTGGCGGCGGCCGCAACAAGACATGAAGACAAACATTTGCAAGCGCAGAAAACAACCTGCAACCCATTCACGGTCGCCAATGACAACAACAATGAGAGTTGAACAAGCAATTCAAATGCGACACATACACACACGCACGTACCTATTCGTTTATTTCATTTTCACCGCTTTTTCTGCGCTCGCCATTCGCGAATTCAAATTGCAAAACAGGAAACGCGAAATGTTAGTAGGCATGGCACAAATCGAATTACGATGCAATTGATTAATCATTTCCCTCTCGACCACATGCGCGCAATTTGCTAATTAATGCGCTACTCGCAGCGACGCGCTCGTTATCAATAAAAATGCAAATTAATCATGTACGCTAACAAGTTATTCATCATTCTCATGCCCGTGTTTTTCTTATACTCCAGTTGTCTTACGCCTTCTTTTAGTTTTGTTCGGCTGCTTGCTGCTGCTGCTGCTGTGGCGGCGTCGTTTTCGTTTTCGCCTTTTTCGTGCTCATCCGTGGCGCTCGCGCGCTTTTGTTTATTTATTTGCGCGTTTATTACACTTGATGAATTTGCGAAAACGAGGCGCGCATCATTAATCATGCACACATCTAGTTTTCTAAACAAATTCCCAGCCGGGTTGCGCAAAAATATCCATTCGTCCATCGCCAACTTAAATATGAACTCACTGCTCATCCAGCCAACGGCAGACTTTTCTCTCCTCGCGCGCGCAGATTAAACTATAATAAATTAAACTTTTATGACACTTTTCAAGCGTGTTAAACAACTGTCGCTTTAATTATGAAAATTCCACGCGTTCTATCGCTCCTTTCCTTTCTTGTGCAATTCATAAAAATCCATCCGTTATTTTGCAATCCGCCAATATTTCGTTACTATAATAGGCACGCATGTAATAAATTTTATAAGAATTTACTTATAAGTCGTTACGTCCTTTTCGTTATAATCGTGTGAAAAATGTGAAAGCTATAAAATAATATAAACATAACTGAAAAGTAATTATGGACAATGGTAATTTTCTATCTTCATTATCGATTAACCGGCTTTGTTTTAAAGCGAGATAAGTTTTAACGTTACTTTAAATTTTCTTCGCGAATTCTCTCAAACAGGCGTGTTATTGTCAATTACGAGTGAATATTCGTTTGAGCTAATATTTGAAATGTTATTTAAATAACAAGAGAAATATAACAAACGGTATTTGTCCAGGAGAATCTCGGCGAGAAAAACAAGAAGAAGGAGGCAGGCATTTGATTGAATGACTGAATTGCAATTGCATCTTGCCTCTTCTCCGGCAATAGTTGCTGTTGATGTTGCTGCTGATGGCATTGCGCGGCATGCAGTTGTGCGTTGCTCTTTGCGGTAAATAAAACGGATTCATCCGCCGCACTGCAATTGCAGCTTCTGCTGCTGTTGCAGCTACTTCTATTTCTTTTACTTCTTTTACTTTGCGTCTTCTTCAAGGTTTATCATCATCCGCGTGTTTTTCTTTACGTGCGTGTGTTATATCTGTCGATGGATGCATCATCAACTTGTCGTTATACAAGGTGTTAATCAATAAAAACAATAAAATGCATCACATCTTAACCTCTTGATTAATAACTGTTTTTTTTCTCCTATTTGCAGAATACTCCAACAACTCTTAGAAATTCAACCATCGCACATAATTAAAAGGTAAGCAACTCACTGCAAATTATACTTTCGAATTGCAACCAAAGTTACGAGCGGAAATGCATATTTAGCATAACGTTCGAGTACTAGACGATGCGTAATTACAACTAATAAGTGACCGTATCAATTAATACGAAAACATTGAGAATAGTGCTGCTCTCAGCCGAACCGGAAATGTTTCAACTCATAAGTTACGAATTCCTCAGCTCACTCACAAACTGATGCAAGAAAGACGGCCATAAAAATTCTAATTATCACATTGGAAACGGCCAAACAAATAAACGAAGCACGACGATTACATGATTATTAATGACTGATGCAATTGCAATTGAATTGTTGTTCTTTTTGCACGCAAACAATGTTCCACACACAAACGGGTGTTTAACTCCATATTTGCAAGTTTCCAACAACAACAATATAAAAAAAAGGTGCAAAAGAACGCGCAGCAACAGATTGCAAACAGTTATCAATGCACTAATTGGGTTGCCGCTATCACGCGATCGCTCAATCGGTCAATAATTGCCAATTATCATCATACCATAGCCAGGATTAAATTATATTTCGCCGAGTGATGATATTATGTTCAATGTTCAGTTATAGAGAGTATCAATTAATCAATAAACGTGCAACAAATAAAACATTAAATTCATTACGTTCTCGTGCATGAATGGAAAGAAGCCGAATGAAAACGCTTCGTGCGCATTACGCAATTTGACAGTGACATTGACACTGACATTATTAGCGTGGTGTTGGAGGGCAGGCGAGCAGGCAATCAAGTCAGTCAGTGCGACTGCTGTAAATAGGCGTTATTAAAATTGAACAGGACTCTAACTGGACATCATTGCGCATCGTTCGATTCGAAAATGTGAGCGAGCGAGTGCGTGCGCACGACTTGCACGCCGGACATTGATGGCTACTACTTAGTTATATAATGTAATAGTTATACATTCGCAACGAACGAATGAACGAACGAATCGACTACGTGTATACACGCGCAGGCGATAGCAAAGAAGCTAACTGAACAAGCGAAGAAGCAAAGTCGAAGAAGGCCGCGGGAGCATTGCCATTTGCGCGCACGCACGCTCACTGCGATTTCTTTAAACGGCCATAAGAGCCACGCTAATAAGTAAAGCGTATTGAATTTAACATTAGATGAAACGAACGAACAACTAAACGAAACGAGCGAATTCTCCTAATAAGTCACATTTTTTGCCGCTTCTTTTAAATTACACAATTTCACACATCATTATCAGCAAATATTATTACTACTCACTCTAGCACTTCAATAATTCTTTCCTCATTCCAAAATATAGCAAATTTAAGTTAAACTCATAATTTAAACGCCTCGTAATAATCGAAATTGATTTTTCTTATCAGCAAATATTATTACCAATCAAACTCACCCAAACAATTTTAATTTTAATCAATCATAATTCTAAAATCTTGATATCTATGATGCGTTGTAATAATCGAAAAATATTTTGCACGATGACTTTGCTTATCAACAAATATTATTACCAAACAAACTAGCTATTAAAATAAACAAGTGATCATATTGCAAAATCATTACTTGATTTTAAAATACAGTAAATTCCAATTCCCTACAAGTTTGAAGATGAATTTACTTACGATTCATATTTACTGTATAACTTTTGTTACATGTGTGAGATACTAAATTCGTTAGCACCTGCGCAAAACAAATATCAAACATGGGCTGTAATGAGAAAAGCAAAAGTTGCGACTTCGTCCTAACAAACTGCCAACTATAAATAGCCAAAGTTTACTCAACAATTCATGTCGCAAATTCTTATAAAATGCAAATTCGCAAACAGATAAAAAAAGTGCAGCGCTCTTGAGCGTTCGCATTCAGGAAACAAAGAACGCGAGGAAATAGATAAAGTAAAAGCAGATCGTTTCGTGCGCGTACAAAGCAAGGAAGCGCTACTGCTGCTGCTGCTGCCTCCGCCGCCGCCTTTGAAAATGCATAAATATAAGACGACGAAGGCTAATTACGGTAATGAGCTGTGCGAAGAAGGTGGAGGAGGAAGGAATTCCGTCGTTCAAAGACGGCGGCTGCTGCTGCTGCTGCCACTTACTAACAACATCAGCGCCCGCACCATATTTTATTGTTTCGTAAATAGAGTGCGAAAAAAGCGATTCGCAATGTGTGTGCGAATTAATTTAATTTAGCAAAATGGCAGGCGGTGAGCAAAGTGCGCAAAGCGCACTCTTAAATTGCAGACGGACGAAAACAATAACGCCAATGATAACGACTGTAATCATAAACGTAATGACGATAATGATGATTTTAAGCTCATTTATCAAAGTCACATTGTGTCGGTCGTAAAGAGTGGCCGGATGGCTGTTGCCGCATAACAAGCCGTAGCCAACGCGCTAAAAAGTCGCGTGCACTTATTATTTGCCATTCATAATATTCAAACGCTTACGTTTTTTTATGCATCTCCTTCCTCTCCCAAGCGAAAACGAATACGAAACCAACTAAATTAAATCCTCGGCTAGTTTTACTTTCAAACGCGAGCCGCTGCCGCCGCACGCAAAAAAATGGCGCAATTATCGAGAGCAAACAATTAACTTCTAATTTACTCTTCCTTTCGGGAGCGCGCCTTTGAAAACGAAACGCAAAACTAATTATGACAACCAACTACTCGTCGCGCATGCTCTACTTGAGTCGCAAAAAAAAACAACAGAGAATGACATACAAACAGACTAGAACTCTCGCGCGCATATTGCATATTTAATTGCAATTTTTTAATTACTCCACTCTACTCATTAAACTACTCACGTATGATGACCGGTAACTGAGAGCGGACTTACGCCAAACGCAAATGGAAATGAGTAATACGAATTGTAATAAGTCGTAATGTGACGAACGAGTATAATAATGCTTGTAATCATGCACAGAATTGAATAATTTTAATTACGAAATAGCTAATGACATAATGTATTGTAAAATTTTATTGGTTGTCTTCGTTGAAACATTGCACGTATTCTAACTGTACACGCAATTTGAGTCGGCAGCGAGTTGATAGCGCAATTAATATAAATTGAAATAATCGCAATCGTTCGCAGAAAGCACAATCGATATTCAACAATTAAGTTTTTTGTTTCACAAGGAAGTCACGCGCAATTTTCCTGTGAGAAAAATACGTGGTTGAGCAGATTGAACCTGGCAAAATATTTATATATAAAAAAAAATAGCAAAAAGAATCGAGTCAAAGTCGAAAGATAGATAGATATAAATAACAGTCAATCACAGAATGTTCTCACACTTTGAAGCATCGCTGCGCGCTTTGAAGAAAAATCAGAGAAAAATGATGTCCAACTCCTTCAGTTTTTCTCACTTTCGGTCTCGAAGCAGCAGGCGAGTTCTTGTCTTCGTCGTAATAACGCTGCGCATCGCGCCGCCTGCTTCAAGTTATTTATTCGATGCGTTCATTTATTCATTCATTCATTCATTCAGTGATACAAATACTGCTCGCGCTGCCAACTGAGGCGTTTCGCAAGCAACCACTGAGTAACTAATGGTTGTGTTACTTAACTTAACTCACTCTCTCATCGCAGCGCACGATGAAAGAAAGGATTCGATTACAGTGCGCGCAGTGTGATGCATTCGAAATGCTTTGATTTGATGAGAGGAGGAAATGACTGCCGATCGTTAATGAAATTACGTTTCCGAGAAAAAAAATTCATTAGGTGCTTGTTCAAAATATTGTTAAATATTAAATTAGCAATAAATATACACTTGGCAGTCGTAATAACACCTTTTACTTTTAAATACTGGCAGGCAGAGCCGTTCGAAATAAATCTTTAGCTAAATGCACGTACCGCGTAATTATTTATCTAATTTTCTTCTACTTTCGAGCGCAATGTAAAATGCTCATTAGCGTTTTTCCTATTTACGTAGGGCACTACTACAATGTAAGTATGCGTACGAGTTAAGTAATATTACTTAGGAATGGTTCAACTGAAGCGCACAATAGGCAGTGGCTGCAATCAAATACGTAGAAATTGAAATTTGCTATTCTATTAGCACAAAGCCGCATTTAGCATTCGCCGCTTCCTACTTCTTCGTCGTCCTCGCATTATGTCAATAAACATTCATTTGTTAAACGTTCTCGCGCGCGCGCTCTCGCTCGCTGTGGTTCATATGCAGATGGCGCTTCTTTTTTGCCATTCGTATTTCTCATTTCGTAGAAGCACGCGCATAGAGTCAGCCAATCAACCCGATCGATAATGTCGATGCACTGCAGGCGTATAATTGCAATAAATAGGTATGCATACAATGCATACGCTCGCCACTTGCGCGAACAATACGCGAACGTGCTGCATTAAGACGAACGAACACATTCCGCGACACAGCACGACGACCATCGACTAGTGCGCTGGATTAAAGTCGTTGGACGACTGGACGTTGTACGTATTACAATAGAAAAAAGGATAAAGCGCAGCAAGCACCAACCGAGCGGCAGCAGCAGAAGGACTTTTACAAAACGGCAATTTACGCGCAACACTTTCGCTTAGCTCATACGCCAACCAAATTAAAGAAACGCAATTCATTCACCATCTCGTCCTTTAGAAATTATCGGTATTAAATAATCAGGTACACAGCTTAAACCTTCCTTACTGCACTCGTACTCTGTCAAGTTGTAAGAACATAGCTGTGCAGTGCAATAACAATTACGAAATTAAATTACAATTTGAGAACAGCACCCGTGTTAATGATTTATACATCAGCGTGCATTTTGACGCGCGATGCAAAGATTCGAAATAAAACGGCAATAAAACTGAATTATACGACAGTGCTTCGTGCTACCGCCACGTGGATATTCACAACACACAGTCGCGAGCGCACGTCAGGCCAAGTAATGTAAAATGTAAAACACAAGGAGTCTTCGTCGTCCTCTTCGCGCAAGTGTTTTATTTATGTGCGCCTCCTGCACTTGTAAAGAAATAAAATAGCATGCTTGCCTGCTTGCTGCCTTTTTACTGGCTTTTCTTCACCTTTTTCGACAGATTTATACAAGTCAACACTCACTAAAACGAATAAACAATCTCGTTGAAAAATGTTTAACTTTTTCTTAAATAGCCATTTTCCTTCTTGTTTCACCTCACTTCCCTCTCATTACTGAAACTCGCAGCATATTTTCTCATTTTACGTAAGGACACCGCCAGCCTCAATTAGAAAATTAGTACCTAAGTACCTATGTAATTTTCAGAAAATAGTTGTCTTCAAACGCTATAACCATACAGCACGTGAATGTTATTATGAAGATGAAAAACTGCTCCTCGTTTTCATGTTGAGCATGTTAAAAATTGATCTTGAACGAGCTTTTCATTACCTGCCTTAAGCGACATTGGCGCGCATACGTCGATTGAAAAGGAAAAGCAATTGATCGGCGATTACTCAGCGCGTATCGAGATTACAGTCGCGGCGCGCGAACGCAAGCGCGCGCAAGGATAATTATTTTGTCGCGCTTTTACTTTTCCTTTCTGCATTACGCATGCAGATTGCGTAATGCGCAATCGTGTGTGGGTTTTACGCGAAGACACACTTGTTGCATAACCGGTCGGTCATCCAATGATAATGACACGAATGTCGACGACACGTCAATGACGCGCGATCATTCGATGCGCTTGCCCGCCATAGCTACATATATGATTATTACTTACTGCAATGTGCGCGCACGCATTAAACACACATCAATTGCATGTAATTCGACTTAAGTACATTTTTGCACATTCTAATCCGACTCGATCAAAATACTCTTTACGCCACGGCGCCCTTAATGCGCTAAAATGTTTCAGCGCGCTTCCGAGTGATGATTAGCCGAGTAAAATTCAAATGCGCTAAGTAGTTTCACGTTGGCACGTTGATAGAACTTCATTACGGCTTAGAAAACGAATCGAAGCGAAGCGCGAGCAGCGCACATTAAGATCTTAATCCGAAACAAAAGAATTGCGTCCTTGAACTTGTAAACTTGAAATGCACATTTATCATCATTTTCCTAAAACAAAGCGCAAGTCGCCATCGCGTAAAACAAACGTACTTAATGAGTTTTCCTCAGGCAATCTATTGCTTAATTAAAATATCATTGACATTCCGACAACTACTTCGCACGTTTGTAAGTATAAACGAATATTTTCGAATGCCTGCGCAATTTCCAGGACCAATTTATGATTATGTCATTATAATCGCACGTGTTCGTTCATTTCACGCAATAATCGCTTCATCGAAGAGCACACCGCGCCCGCTTCGTAGTTGTTGTTGTTGTTGTTTGGTATTTTTCTGGTGACTTTGTGTTCGGTATAATAATCAGCGCTGTTCGCAGGGAGAGATAGGTAAATGAGTAAAGACGACATCAACGACGACGTTGACGACGAGAAGAAATGCATGACGGGTCAACGAGGTCTTTGCGACTACGTGCTAACGACCTCATTACCTATTAACACCAACTTTTACTCTCTTCTTGCCCGCGTGCGCGCACGAAGAGCGCAACGAAAGTGGCGGAAGCGTTTTGCACCTCACGCGCGTTTTCGTTTTCAATTATAGGGCTCGCTTAAACGCCAACCCGTCACAAAAGCGCGCGCTAGACAACCATAAAAATTTACCTACTCGCCAAGAACCGGATAGTTTAATCATAACTTCGCCACGTACGTTGTTGTTGTTGTGCTTCGTCCTTTTTTCCGCATCCTTGCCATGAATATTTTAACACCACTTTTGCTCGCCCAAGTCACCGCTGAAGAAAGACGCGCGAACACATGCGAGCGAGATGGTGCAAGGTGCAATGCAATATTGGCAGGTGATTGATTGTCGGTTAAAGTGGCCAAGCGCGAGCGATCATCAGCTTGGAAGTAAGATTGGAATGTGGCAATAATAATAACACGACCGACTCCGGCAGGAGGACGCAATAGAAATGCAGAGCGAGCGAGCAATGAACGCGTGCGCATCTCGGAATCGGCTTAAGTCTTAATTTGCGCCGACAATCGAAAATCGTGTAATTCGAAACGCTCGAGGGCGATGCAACTTAACTCATTCGTAACGTACCTACGTACGTATCTCACTGAAAGCCTCGTCTATCATTGCGACTATAATTATTGCACTACGTAAGTCAATTATAAAAGTAAATATAATTCTTTGGAGAGCATTAGTCCAGTGCGCATTACTGCCTTATTTATTTATTTATTTATACAAGCGCAAAGCGCTAAATTTCTTGAAGCAGAGCGAGTTAATCACCAAACAACGCTGCTTGAAAATTAAATACTGCTCATCGCTGCGTTAACTAATGGCTAAACGCATCTTTTCCCTTCTTGCTTAAACCTCCCAAGCAAGCAGCACGCGTCTCGTCTTATTCCTCAAATAGATAATGAACGGTGTCCCGTACGAACCTTTTTTCTCGTGTACGCGTTCAATGTTAATTACAATCGTTATTCGCGCATTCTTACCGGCTTATTAGGCTCGAAGGTGCAATTAAAAGGGATGCGCATGCGCCTTAATAAATATGTTTGGCGAGCTACCATCTGTTCCGCGAGCTGTTCCTACAAAAAAAAAAAAAATACGCGGCCAAACAGGTAAAATTATGAGTGTGACTTAATTAGTCAAAAACTAGATCATTAAGCCGCTCAAGTGTAATGTTTAACTAGACTTTTTCGCATTTCGTTGTTGTAAAACACATAAAAATTATTTATGCATTCGGAATGCTGCTGAGCGGCTGGCCACGCATGCGTTACGGCGAAGAAGAAGCGAGCGAGCGAACAAGTCGAAGAAATGAACGGTTAAGGTCGCGCGGAAGTACGCGTACTCGTACATTACATAACGTTCGCTAGTTTGCGACGCGTGTGCGTCGTGAAACGCTTGTAAAACATGCCTTAACATCATCATGGATGAACGCATGCATCATCATCTACTTTTTTTCCTACTCTCCGTACAAAATACGAAATATTCTTTTTGCCCACGAAATAATGTGCAATGAAGCACAAACTATTCCTCTATCAGCGCACAAAAACGCCGACGCACTTATTCAAATTGCGTATGATACGAAAACGAAAAGTTGACTTAAGTGTTTTTACTGTACGAATGCCAGGCATCCGAGGAGGAGGCACAAAGAATGCGTGCACTTTTTAACGGTGCTTTTTTTTCTGCGTCTAGCATGGAGCAGCAGTAGCAAGTGTTCCGATTGTGCGCACACGCACGTTGCTCAAATTACCATGACAACAATATACGCAAAAAGCGGAAGCGAGGCGTCCACTGAACAGGAAAAAAAAAGCGTGCGGAAAAAGTAAACACAATGTGTCCGTCTGCATGAAATGGAAATGCATCCTAACTGGATTAAATTACGTACTCGTCTAATTGCATTACGCAAAATGCGTGCAAACGCAATGTCAATTCCAATGCCGTGTTATTTTGCATAAAGACTCTATATATGCGCGCATTTAATTACTACTCCTTACTGCCGCTGATTATGCGCGCATGATACGCGCGTTCGCCGTTCGAGATTAGCATTTGGCTTAAGTACGTACGTACGTACGTACGCTGTGCTCGAATGACTAAGTAACGTTTAAACTCATTCATGAGCCGAGACAGCGGTGAAGTGCGCATGCGAGATGTATGAAGATATTTTGTGAGATTGGTCCTTGCGGCAAAGAACAAAAAGCAAAAATTACTCATTTTGCTTAAGCTCACTCATCTGCGCATTATTCAAACGAATCATAGATTATTTCAACTCATCATAATTTAGTACACGAATAAAAAATAACTCTTCATACTTGACCTTACTTTTTCCACTTTGCTCTTACAAATCATCAAGTCAGTCGGGTGCACATGAGCAAGCGATATAATTCGTTAGGCAGTCAAACGTAAAGAGCATTTGCGCTTCAAAGCGTAGTTGTAAGACGAAAAGTGCAACTTGTTCGTTTTCAAAATCAGAATGCGAAGTTGTAAAGTTAGTGCAAGTCCTTTTCGCAATTGCAATGCAACTGCAAGGAAATAAATAAATACCAACATATGTGAAACTTTGAATGCAGAGCATAAATAGCAAGGGATTAAGAGTGCATTTAAATGCCTATTTTAATTACCAATTAATGCAAATGGTAAATTCAACTGAAATTCTCCGATTTCCTTGATTACGCAACATGTTTTATTCATGTATCATGTAATACTCATATTTCATTAACGATTAGATCGATTCGAATTACAAGAAAGTTTGATGAATATGTTATAAATTAGATAATTTCATGGTGCACTTAGTAATTGTTAACTCATACTCCGACATTTAACGTATGGCAGTCATAATTATGATAATGTCGTTTCAATTAACGAGCCCGATTGTTAATCATGCCAGGGCGGAAAAAACGGAGTTATGTACGCAAAAAGAGCGCAAATGCTTTAATTGCTAATCGCTTTAATTTCACGCTATTAAAATCGCGATTTAATAAATTTCAACTATGCGCGCATGCGGCGATTGCGATATTAATTAATTTTTTGCACTTGTTCAGCGAGTCGATTACGCTTGAGCTAATAAATTACAGAGATTAGCATTAATCACTCATAAATAGCAGATGTGCACAAAATTTAATAATGCACTTGGTTTTTCATAAAATCATTTTTTCCCCTATTTCTTCACCCTGCATCTGTCGATAAATAATGCACTGTGTTGTAGCGCAATCAAATTCGCGTTGGAATTTATTGCGCACTCATAAAATGAATATTCATGCGACTATTTAAATAATCCTAATGAAGGCGAGAGGAGTCTCTGCTGTACATGGCGTATTTTTCGTTTTGTTTTTCAATCGCAAAAATGCGCATTATAAAAGTGTTGGATACGCAATCATCGTTAATCTAACTGTACTATTATGTGATTTGCATTAACAAATTGACGAGCGCGAGCGCGTCCTCGTCTTCTTGCTCTTCTTCATCTTCGGCAATAGCATCATCATCATCATCATTTCACTGCTTTTCAATGGCGCACATACGCTCGCGTACCTTTGATACGCGCCGATTTGGAATGCGGTTCGCATAATTGCGCTGGAAAATTGCTTGATTATAAAATTGATTACGTATAAAATAAAATATTTCTCGCTCCGTTTTTACTTTTCACATCGTTTCACAGAATTTTGCATTTGAATTTTGACCAGAGTCAATAAATCTAGAATGATTTCGAACATTTTCAAGTCGGGTGAGTGAAATACAGTATATAATATTCGTATAGTCCTTGCAACAAGTGGAAGTGGACGTAAATATTTGCAGCGCACGCGCATACTAATAATCGTGTGCGCCTTCTGGCGGCTGCGCGAAATTTATTCGATTCGTTTGACTTTTATTATATTACGTAATAATATTTGTCTGGCTGTTCGCGTCGTGCGGCCAGCTCGTAAAGATAATGGTTATTGCGAATAAAAGATGCAAACGGCGAAGACTCAATGAAGAAATGACCATTGGCAACAGCGAGCAAGATTAATATTGCGCGGTGTGGCGCAAGCGTTATCGGCGCAAGGAATCCTTGCGCATTGCGCTCAAGGAAACGAACCAGCGAACGGCTCCAACGACAACACGAAAGACATGCAGACAACGACGGACCGTGCATAGAAAATGTAAGCGCATTGTCGATTTGTTGCGGACTTAATTGGCACGAGCGCACCGCGCACACGCGCATTCAAACAAGAGATCGCTCCGACCCGTCCGGCTCAAGTGATGTGACTTCTCGCTGATTGAACCGCACGTTCGATGCACGCTTCGCTTGTAAAATTTTATTAATGCATTCACTCATCAGACAAGAGCGTATAAATTCTAAGCGTTGCTCTCAACCCACCCGTCTCACTTTCCGTGTTTTTCCACACGGAAAAACCTTAACCTTGCAATTTCCGTTCAAAAATCGACCGTGCCATGCTTCTTTTCTTTTCGCCCAAAGTGTTAACCGACGCAGTAATTACACGCGCTAAGTACATTTATCACATACGCATACGAACGCATCGCTCGACGAGAGACGATGAGGTGATTAATTAAATCGCTCTTTACCCTTTTAATAGTTAGTTGCCTTGCGCATCTTCGCGTTCGTTAGCAAGGCACGCTCGACTCTTCCATCCGGCCGACCGCGGCGCGCCGCCTCTCGCCGTTAAACAAACGATATATTTGCACGTGCGACAACTAATTAATTTTTTCTGTCGGGTTGCGCGTGCGCTCGAACCGACGAGATATGCATTGCATCGATGCATTCTCGGCGTTAATTGATCGATAAATAAGCAGGAATTTTAATAACGTTCGCGCTAAACTATTTAAGCCATTTGCGCCGCCGCACAAGAAAATATAAATAGAACGAACGAAGCCGTACAAAAACGCGAGTGGTGCGCGTTTAAAAAATACTTCTTAGAAATAAGCACGCACGCGCGCGCGCAGTTCGTTTGCAATTATAATAAATAAATTACGTTTTGTTCGTTTTGCGCGCGGTGCAGTTAGTTAACTAACACTACTTAAGTAGCCCGTGCGAGTTTTCCCCTCAGTGTCACACACGCTCGGCCGCAAACCGTATGCGGCGCATCCGTCTTAATCACACCGCGCAGTTTAATCATAATGCATTTTTGCTTACGATGCGACTTGAGTAAATTGTTCGCGTACACAATGCATACGCGCTCTGAGCGCATGAGATAACTCGGCGGCGCATCTCGCTTTTTCTCAAAAATAATTATAACGGCGCGCAGCGAACGAAAAAGGCGCTTGGGAGTTGCGCAATGCATTCTGCTGCATACGATTGTGTAGTGTCAGTTACGAAGCAAAAGCAAGCCAAAGCAAGCACTGCAATGCAAACACAATATAAATTACCATATAATTACAAGAGACGTACCGAACAGACTAAGAAGCTCTACCAGAGAGCTCAAGCGCACAAGAAGAAGAAGAAGATGCGTTCGTTCGTTCGTTGTTTCCGCATTTCCGCGATGAATAAATGGCTTTCTGCTCGCTGAGTTAACTCGCGAACACATCTTGATGATATCGCAAAGATATGATATATAAATGACATCATCGAATGCCATAGCAAACGAGCGAATTGTTGATTACATGTTTTATCAGATGATTTAATACCGAGGCACTAAGCTAAACCATTGATTAAAAGCACATTACGTTTCTACAACTTTTCGAACAAATTCTAAATCTTGCTAACTTGTGATGATTTATACGCGATCAACGCATTAATTAATTAGTCATTGATTCCTACTTGTCCATGGCAAACCGTCAAAGCTTGCCGCTTTTCTATCCCGTTTCATTTTTTCCATCGATTCATTGTAAATTGAATTATAAATCCGTTAGAGACAATAGACGATGCTGAATGTGTACTCGTACTTACTTTGAAAAAGTGGCGATGCGAGGAAACGCACAAATTAAAACAAATTGATTGAAATCGCCAACTCACCTGCAACAAAGAAAACGATCCATTGTTAGCAATGTTAATAAATAAAAACATCAAATCGAATGCGCACAGCGCATTGACAACGACGTCCAGCGTTGAAAAGACATTCAATTTGTCCAAACAACAACAGCAATAGCAACAATGCGGCAACATGGCATAACAATTCTGGTTTGAATTTGTCTGCGATAAACACGACCGGCAGGTATAAATTTATTAATATGACAGCGAGCTTTTGATTTATTAATCGTGCCTTTGTCGGAAAAACGGTAACGTATGGCATGCATGTCAATCAGTTTGTCATTAAGATCAATAATGATCATGAGCACAATTAACACGACCGGAGGCGGTAGCGGCAGCGGCAGCAGCAAGCAGCAAGCAGCAGCATTCAATAGCAATGGCAAAAGAGTGGAACAATTAATGTGTGTGCTAAACGCTTGCTTTTTGCGCAACAAATGAGAGAACAGTATAAACAATTGATGATGATGATGAAGATGTGGAAACAATACAAAAACAATGCGAATTAGAGTGCAGGCAAACATTTCTCTGGAGCACACGGCCAACAAACACGCTACGCAGTGGAACACGTCGTAATGATAAGATAACAAGTAAATTAATGGGAACCGTGCGCACGGTATTTGTTCACAATTGCGCGAGTGTAATAATTGCTTAATTTATCCAACAAAACTGCGAGAAAAACTAACGTTTGTGTCAATCAGAAAATGTTGATTAAGTTGCTGAACTTTTGTTCCTAATAAACTTTTAATACTGCTATTACTTATGGCTGTAAAACCATTCCCTTTAAACACCACTGTTCACCAAGTTTTGTTCGCCACTCTGCAAATATCTTGCAATTTAACATCGACTAGAAGAACCGTATCAAAAAACCTTTTTCCTTCTAATTAACATTTCATATTTCTCCAACGTCAAGTGATAATTTATGCCAGCACGAAGAAAAATACGCCTGATTGACAATACGGGTTAATGCATTCTCCATGCACAAAAGGCACACCTTGAAAGGCAAACAGAATGAAAATATTCAACGAGGTTGAGTCAAGATTAAATATTTAAAAATATTTTAGCGCTCAACGAGAGCCAATCATCCTAACAAGCTCTTAAGTTGTTGCCCCAACAAAAACTACTTGCTTAGGGTAATTCCTACATACACAAATCAATTACTTAACCCACAAAGCCAAATGGAAATTCCTCGTTCTAAAAAAAAACCGCAAAAACGACTACGAAAAACTCTAAAACAAATCAACAGTTATTGTTTGTATTGTGTGGGTTATGGATGTGGTTATTCCATATACTAATAGTACCCTTATAGAGTTTAAGAGGATGTAACCCATAAGGTTGTATAATAATTTTTCATTATACAGGATGTTTATCAAATTCGCGAATTAAAATTCACGCATTTCACTTTTACATCAATTAAATCACTTATCTATCAAAAATCTCAAGAGCGTAAACGATAATAAAATAGCGATTAAATTTGCGTAAAATCGACTAAATTTACGTGACTTGGTATAAAATATCAAAGAATGTCTTGTTGAGCTTAAGTCTGCGTTCGCAATCTGTATTTGTAGAGCGCGTTGTTTATTATTTTGCGTGCAGTGCATGCGCGGCATCTTCGCATAGCATCGTTCCGATTTTTATCGATCTAACCTGCTTACTGCGACTACTTATTATAAATAAAATGAACTCAATTGCCTTATACGCAGCGCGCAAGAGACGCTCGCAACCTACGAAGAAGAGCCGAGGAGCGCGCGCACCACCACGTCGATGTACGTTGTTCGACATTATTTATTATCATCATGCACTTATGCAATTTATGTAAACGTAAACGCAAACATTAGCCAGATTCGAAATCGTTTGCGAAATTTATTCTAATTGCGCGCGCGCGCATCATGTACATGATCATCGCACGGCAATTTCCAATAGGTACGCAACGGGATAATTTACTAATTTACAGAAGCGCAAAGATGAAATGTTTTAATTCATCCGCTAAAAAAGCCACTTGTGCTTTCTACGTCATTAAACCGCGTCCTGCGCGCATGAATACCGCCGACTTGCACGCGGATGATGATGAATCCTTAATGCCTTAACGCGCCCGAGAGTCAGCTGGCAACAAACGACGAGGAGTAGGAAGGAAGCGCGCAAGTAATAGATGTAGAAATGATAAAGTGAGTTGCGCACACAATTTGTCTTGATTGAGCACATCCATTATCTTCGGCTCGTATTGGGCCTCCTCCATGGTAATTATAAGTTGGCAATCCTTGTCCTCTTTGCGCGTCGCTCACGGTCATCGCTGCAACTAGGAAGTCGCAACTAACTACGCATACGCCTGCCCGATAGATGAGACTCTCATTTATCGTTTAGTTGCATTTGCGGCAACTGCGCAAAAAACGCGCGGATACGCATTCATCTTTGTTGCATTTCGTGCGCCTCAAAGGCAAAACACATGTATCATTCGTTCGCAGGTGCATGAACTTGTGAAATTAATAAACAAATGACGCATTTCTTATTTGCAGATACACGCACACACACACCGCCGCACTCTAACCACCTTAGCGGAAATGCAGACGGAACGGATTAATTGGTTGATGGTGGTGAGCTTCGCACTCCTGGCGCTGGCTTGTGGCGCTGCCGTGGCGCAACAGGACGACAGCGACGCCGAGTTGATTGACGCACCGGATAAATTCACAGCGCCCGCGCCAAGTGCGCTCGACGATTGCGATCCGGAAAAGATCGGCTTCGAGTTGATTACCGGCTACGTGTTTTCGGCGCCCGGAAACGTCCTGGACTCGATTCCGGGCACGCTGATGCTCACCGACTGCCTCGAGACGTGCCAAGGCAACGACTCCTGTCAGGCGGTCAACTATGAGACCGGCCTTTGCGTGCTCTTCAGTTCAAACGCGGATGCACTGCCAGGTATGTGTACTTTCGTCATTATCATAATTTCGCGTCCTCCGCCATGCAACTCTCAATTTCACAGCCGTCGTCGTTTTCGTGAAACAGTTATGCTCAGTTATGCACTTTTATTGCGCAAACAGACAACAGACAGTGTCAATAAATCACCGGTCGCGAGAATCCTCGCTGCGATTTTTGCCTAATTAAATGGCCGCCGATGACAAATGAAAAATGAAAAACGTCCGGCTATGCGGCGCACGCACAGATGGCTGAGTTATATGCTGCGCGGGACCGTTAAGCACTCTACGCAATTGAATTCAAAAGTCATCATCAATACTTAAGCGTGCCGCAAAGCTCACTTTTCTTTCTTTCATCCTCGCGAACGCGTAAGGTTACTAGTAGTACCTATCTGCTTGCGGTAGTAGCACACAATATTTCATTTTCCTTCCATCGTATTCAATTTCCTTTTGGCGCATTATTAAGATCCATCAGCGTCATTATCGCCGCAGTCTTTTGTACGTCCTTCCACCGAAGAATCGAAAAACTATGCGAGTTACCTCGCGATGCGAATACGTGTGTGGCTTTTCGAAAGGGAAAATGCGCGTTCCTCTTTCACTCGTTCATTTATCGCTCGCCAAACCGAACCGAAGGATAATAGGGCCGATGACGATCGCATAATTGATGGGGCAAATCTTAATCATAATCGTGATCGCTAGCGAATTGAACAACAACAACAACAACTGCAACAATCTGAAGACGGCAGTAACAACAGCAACAGCAGCACCGAATCCATTCTACGCTCGCCAATTGAGGAAGAGACGACGAGACGAACTCAACTTGAACCCAATTTACAATCTCATTAGAGATTGAAAATTAAGGGGCAAGAGAGATTATTTCGTTCGTCTTTGTCCGTAATTGCTGACATTGCTTTCACCACAATCTGAGCGCGCACGAAAATTTTAAAAATCGTGCGAATCCAGCAAGAAATAATCTTCGTCGTCGTCGTCTCTTCTTCTCACAATTATTCTATTCATAATCAGAGCAGCCGCTTAAAAAACACATTACAAAAAACACGCGTAATCGAGTAATGAATAAACGACAAGCGAGAAGCGAGTAAAAAATGCATACGCATTGAAAAGCGAATTCGGCGTAATAAATCATCGCATAATAGCCGGACATTATCAAAATTAATTGACTCGATCGCTCCGCGTGCTCCTTTTCATTACCGCACTTCAGAAACTCATTAGCATCGCGGAAAAAAAACGCGTTCGCTCGCTCGCGCGCGCAGAGACTGGTGCATTGAATAATCTCATGATTCCGTGCGCATGCCGCATTCAAAGACTGCAGGAGCCGTGTTTGATTGAAAGGAAAAGTGCTTTGCGCACCACACGAAGAACAAGTCAGCAGCAGCAGCAGCAGCAGTAAGCGTACTTTAAAAAAAATTACATTCAATGTACGCGATATCAAATTCGCGCAGTGGAAAAACGCGGCGCGAACATGCAATATGCAATAATGTGTCGTGTCAGGTGATAGCGGCGTTGCATTGAAAAGCGTAAGCACAGGCCGCGTGCGCGCATCTGAAGATACTCGCAGACAGTAAACTGTAACAGAAGCCGACCAGCGACGAGCTGAGTAACATGCGCACGATCCACTTGAGCATGCTCGAATTAATAACCGGTGACATGTTTACCAAGTGCGTTGTCGTCGCGATTCGCGATTATAAACCAACTTTGCAGACTTACTGACAGCGTATGCGCCACTTTACTCAAGATGCCTACAATAAATTTCACTGCTTAGTTAACAACCATCAGCAATTTCTGTGACAAAAATTAATTATTTCCAATCATCCTGACCGATGTCAACCGAGTTTTTATTGAAATTCTGCAAGTCTCATAAACCGTTTAAGTCAACTGTATAAAAAGCTGAATCGTTTTTCGTAAAATTGAATTTAGTTTAAGCGCAGAAAAATATTAAAATTTATAGGCAATGAGCGGAGCAAGCCAGCGACTTTAATGGAATACGATAAAATTATTAATAATACAGTCGGCGCACGTATTTCATTAGCAATTAAGCCACTGTATGTGTACATGTTGTAAAATTGCTTTGCAAAGTGCACCTCAAGCTTCCCAATCTCCTCAGCATCATTCATCGGAATCTCTCTCGTGAATGTGCTTCACACCTCCTCGTTCGTCATTCTTGCGATGCCAATTTAACTCTCCAGCTACCGAGGCGCAAAGCAAAACGCGAGATCCATTAGAGCATTAGATCACATACACAACGTCGTCGATAGTCGCTCGCCTGCTTGCTTGCGTGCAGCGCAATCGGCAAATCACATCTGCGCAATGCTCTCCAAACACAACGGCGCAGCAGGCGAAAGCGTTTGCAACAAATCGGAAGAAGAGGAATGGTCGTGTGTCACGAGAACAACAACGCAGCCGCGATAATAATTAGCGAAACGAGAGCGCCGAATGCAAAACAGCGCGGATTATCTACGTTTAAGTCACGCATGCGCGCGCCACTCGCCCGATGAAAATCTTGCGCTCATTATGCCCGTCGACGAGGAGAAAGAGGAGACGACGCTTTCGCGTTTCATTGGATTGCGTGTCGTACTCGATATTCGCAAATACGCGATGCATCTCACCATTATTATTATTATTATTATTTATACCAAGGAGTAGCAAGCAAACCATGCTAATTTGTGCACTACTTAATCTCCATTCAATGTTCACTTGCGTGCAATGTCCGTGCATGTCAATGGTGACTGTGTCAGTTGCAAATGCGGGATTCTTTCCGTCGCTAAATAATTTGCAAATTCCCACGGTATTATGCGAAATAAACAATTATTTACTAAACGTACATATTTGATATTCCTACTGTTTAATCATGGAAATGACAGATGGCGAAAATATCAGCGCATTAAAAGATTGTGAAAAATAAACAAGGAATATCCACAAAGTCATCTTGCATTATTACCGCTGAACAACATCGAACGGCAATAATCAGAAGGAGGCAGCACGGCGTTTTTGCGCAATAAACATTTGCAGCGAGCAACAAGCATTTATCGCAAATTGCTCGCTGCCCGCCCGCATACATCCATCATCACGACTCTTCGCGCGCGCAGTAGAATGCAATGCATCATCATCTTGAAATGCGCGTTTTGCATTTCGACTCTGGACAACAACAACAACAACAATGTTCATCTCCGCGCATCGTCCACGTCGAGCGCGAGCAATTGACCAGTTGTGGCGCTGTTGTTGTTAAAGCAAGCAAGCAAGCCAAGCAAAGGCACTTGTTATTGTAATCTCTAATAGCTAATATGTCGGTACCAATAAACGAAAGCTACTTTTCCTCCTCCGCCCCCTCTTTCTGCCGCAGCATCATCGCCAGCAAGATTGTGATATTTGCAATATTACAATAACACCGATTGCATAATGCAAATCATCGCGTCGAATAATGCGAAACCGATTCGCATTGTTTCTTGCGCTTGTGGTCGTCGTTGTTGGTTGGCAACATGTTAAATGCGTGCCCAAATAAATGTAAAACAGAAAATTTATATGCTTATTAGAAATAATTTAATCGCAACGTGTTTAAAATTCCCCGGAGTAATTTTCAGGCACGTTCACTCGCTGTAGACCTCTGCCAGTTTCACTATCGATAATTGCAAATAGAACGTGAATAATTGCGGATAATAGCGGAATTATTTTAATTATTATGTTGCAGCCGATTGCAATGTTGCAAGTCATGATGCGCCCGAGACGAGCGAAATACTACCGCATATTTTTGGTCAATTATTTATCAAGTACCGCGCTCAATTTCGTCGACCGACTAACTTTTGGTTAAGCAACATTCTCAATCGCTAAGCGCAATGTGCGCATTGCTCCATTTGCTTCAAATTGCATGCACGAAGGCATTCATAATTGTCGTTGAGGACGACGACGATGTGGCACGTACTTACTTAAGTCACACACATATCCCTATTGCATTCAGGCGAATGATGTATTGCGAGCGCGAGCGTTTGCTTCTTCGCTAAAGTGCCTGTTCGTCTTGGACGGTGTTTCACGTCCACGTTTACTGTTTGTTCACTGCTTAGCGATACACAAGTCTAGCATTTCATTTCGATAGACTTTTTTCCACGTGCAGCAGTAAATTCCGACCTATCAAAGTTTACATTTGCGCACGTTAAAAATGCATGTACCTATATTTGCGCATGCTGTAAAAATCTGGAAAAAGGCGACAACGAAACGAGAAATGAAGGGAAAAAATGTGTGCTCATTTTGTTTGCTGTTTGTATGACGACGAGGACGAGAGTTTGTTTATAAATTTTCCACTTTTCTACGCGCCAGACGACGGAGAAACATTCACGAATAATATTGACACAACACTCAAATTGGAAATGTGCGCGACGACGCGACAAATGTTTGGATAAAAAATATCATAAACGAAGCAAGCCAACGGCGAAAAATTCCATGTCGGCGTTTGCTCAGAACTGTTACACAGTCTACGTAGTACTACTACTAAAACTAACTTAATTTAGCTACTCTCTCGCGCGCGCGCGTCTTAAGCAATATGAGAAATTCCGAATTTTCGTTGCTGAATACACAACATTTATGTATGTATGTAGGTATGCATGGCGAAAGATAAATATGCATAGAGGAGTGTATCTATCAATTAATGGACTCGCAAATGAAGCCGCAAATTAATAGCGCGATGAGAATGGAATAATAAGTCGAAATTTAATGGACTGCATGCTTGCTTGCTTTGCTCATTTCGCTATCATTTGCTCAGAGAATGCGAATGGACGCCTGCGGACATACGGATGGGATCATTAACAGAAAATACACCATCGTGTTTCCCATGCGTGCGTATTGAATGACGATAGAATAGAATTGTTTAAATTAAACTCTCATTCACATTCAAATTTGCGAAATTTGCATCATATTAGTATAATTATAAAAGGATCGCGAAATTTAAATTGCAACGTTATTTAACCATAGAAATTCCTCAAATAAAACGGCGCAATGTACTGAGTTGTTTGCGTATTTCAATTTTGTGTATTTTACTAACATACGTGATATTACTAGACACACGTAGCATTAAGATATAAAAATGAAGTAATAATTCGCGTGACATGAAAGGAAAATAAAATAAACGAGTAATTTTCCATTAAGCGCTGTTGCACTCGGCAACTAAATCGCATAAATCGCGCGCGCGATACATGGGTTTGGCCCTCGCCGCCGCCGAGAGGAGCTCGCTCAGTTGTCCATGCTTCGCCCATGCATGTTGTGCACAATGCACACACGCCGCACGTTTTTGCGCAAATCGACCGCATGCATATGGATGGCGGACGAGTGAACTCGCCAGCGCGAGCACGGATTAATTAAATTAATTACAAGTTTATTCGATATTGATATGGCGGTGACGCTCAATAGAGGTCCGATTCGCGTGCCAATAAATTTACGCCCTTTTGTTTTTGTTTTACGCATTTTGTTTGCTGTTGCTTTGTTCGTTCGCCCAAAAACAGAACAAAACATTTCCCTTTGTTCTAATTAAATTCGCTTTGAAAATTGATCAATTCAAATAGCGTGTTAATAAAAACACAACCAAAAGCTGCATACGTTAATTCCTTATTTGCAATCGAAGAATTACCTAATAAATTATTTAAAACAATGCAACTTCTCCCGTTATAATTAATAATTATCCCAAGAAGATCTATTCTAATATTATTAATATATATTTTTTATGGTTGAAATAAAGTCATTATGCTTCTCACCTTGAGAAAGAGTACTAATCGCATTTTAATCACACGGTATTCGAGTCATCATGCAATTTGCGGATTTGCAAACTTACAGATGGACCAATGATGCGTGCTTTCAGCGCAAGTATAACGCATCAAATACCTAAACACGCGGAGAGTTGTGACGCGACGCGACGATTAGAAGCTAACGGTACAGATGTTTCAATTAAGAGCTGCCATAAATGGCACTCCGCGACGCAGCGGCATACGTGCATGCGAATGCGAGTGAGACGAAGAAAAAGACAAGACTTAATGAAATTACCTTCTTCGCCGACGACGACGACGACGTTCGCGTCTTAATGCACGCACGATTCAATGCATGTGGTAGAATGTGTTGATCGCTTACCTGTAACATAAGAAAGCGACATTAGTTAAGACTCGATCCACATTGATTTACACATTCGTCGACGACTTGACAGGATTTGCGATGGGAACATTTGAATAATGCAACAAAGCACGCTGCTCCTCTCGAAGCGGAAAAAACCGCACGCAACTTTAATAGCGCAGGCATGAGCAATGAAAAGCGAAATTCCGAAAATGATTTCAGACATTATTGACCAATAAATCTTGGCTTGTTGTCGTTTTCGGCGCACGAAATAAACGCCAGTTTCCGCATTTGTTGCGGTGCGCACACATAAAGTGCGCTTGATTTATTTTCAATCTCTACGCAAAACGATTACCATTCATTTTACATGTTGTTGCAGGAGCACTGACACGATCCCAGTTCCCCGTGTTCACCATCTACGCGCAGAAGAGCTGTCTGGGTGTCAAACCCTGCGAGCGCGCCTGGTGCATTGACAGGGTGCAAAACTACCGCCTCGTTGGATACGCCAAGAGTCATCAGGCAGTCAACGCGCGTCAAGAATGTCTCGAATTATGTCTGGGCGAGACAGAATTTCAATGCAGGTGAGTTTTAACTATAACCTTAAATTGTGACCTTTGCTTCGTCTCGTCTTGCTGTTGTTGTTGTTCCTCGAACAGCACACGTGTAAATAGAGGAGGAAAACGCAATTTGATGCTGCGAAAATTCCAACAGCAACAGCAACAACAACAACTGTTGTGTAGTGTTCGCTTTTCCAGCAATAAGTACGATGTACAGCAAGCGGGCGCGCAATAAATAATCGCGCATCGGCGATGATGTCGCGCGATAGAAAAACGGGAAATTTATATTGTGTCCGCGGGGACGGCTAGAACAATTCGCACTCTTGCCGCGCAGTGCAACTATTTATTCTCGTTGCTGTTGCGTTCCGTATGCGAATGCTATGCGTGTAACGGTAGACTACATTCAATTGCCAGCGTTCTTCGTCCAGAGACTTCGCACGCGCGCGCTAGCGCAAGCGAGTAATCATCCTGCAGCCATATCGCGAAAATCTATTTCCTTACAACAACCACAACGTCAAATTGTCAGCTGACGTTAGCAGGAGGCGCGATAATGAAATTACGTGTGCAAAACACGCAATTATACTGCCCGCCGGACATCCATTCCGAATGATAAATCAAACAACGCAGTGGAGAAGCGGAAAAGGAAAAATTCAATCAGCGTACGAGAAACAGAAGCAAATCATTTAACTGTAATGAACAAGAACAACACGAACGTAATGAGAACGAATGAGACGCACTTAGCCGCGGACTAAGTGTGTGCGTTAATGTGAAAAATTTATTTCGTTTGCTTCGATTTTCCTCGAGTGTGTGGATTAATGATGATCCACGGGCTGCTAGGCAAAAAATATGATAGTCGCTTCCTTCCTCAGTCTGATGGCCGAATTTACGAGAAAGTGAAACGCATACGGTTTGATCAAATCCAATCAAATCCAAGCGAGCGTGAGCAAAACGGAGGAGAAAAAGCACGCGCAACGAGTGCGAAAAGAAACGTAAAAAATCTATCGGCTCCAAATCGAGTGTTTATCTTAATTTGCTTTCGAGTTGTTTAACGAACCGAAACGATATTTCGCCCGGCAAAAGTCCCGGACTGGCGTGTGCGAGGCGAAGCCAAGAAGTTTGATCAGCTGACGAACTGGAAGCGAATAAAACGAATACACCTGGCGAGCGCAATTTGTAAATCGTGGAAAAGTCGAGCGCACGAAACGAATTTCCAATCGATGAATGAACTCCTACTAATTGAATTTCACAAATTGCCCAACGCATTGCCAAAAA
Organism: Aleochara curtula; assembly: GCA_963978815.1. Taxonomy (NCBI): domain Eukaryota; kingdom Metazoa; phylum Arthropoda; class Insecta; order Coleoptera; family Staphylinidae; genus Aleochara; species Aleochara curtula. The sequence continues at coordinate 6,612,099 of OZ022221.1, read as the reverse complement.
TCCGGCGCGAGAATAAAATACATTTTGAGCACACAAATGGAAAACTATTTCTGCTAAGAGGAAAAAATGATTATCGCTGTTTGTGGCAGCGCAGCACAAGAAAAAGAAAATGGTCAGTAAGCAAGCAGGCAGGCAAGCAAGCAACACTTTACTCGTAAATTCTCCAAAAAGGCACATTTATCCCAACTAACGATATTTTCCTCTTTCCTCTCGTGATATATATATCACTAACGCAAAGACTTTTCTCGATGTTTGCCTTTTCTACACAGAGCGTTCGATGCTCTGAGAGAAAAAACTGAGTGTGATTCTCAAATAACAAACGAGAAGAACAACTAATAAGTAACTTAAGTCACACGCATTGGATTTAATTCGCGTGTATCGTCACCATGACGGCATCTGGCGTCCGTTCCATTTAATTGCTATGCTTTTACCGCGGAGATTTATTCCTCGAGACAACCGAATTTAATGGCACGCTCGTTAAACAATAATTAATTGGCAGTTGCGATGGGCGCCTCCGTTATTGAAAATACCTCCACCGTCGACGGTGGATATTGGTTTTCATGGGCAATCGTTCATTTTCTCCACTCGCAGTGCGATATCAAGTTACTTACATCTTTGTACATCATGCGTTTTTTGCTCGGCGCAAAGCGGCGCGGCGCGCATGCGAATTTATGCCCTTATCGAATTCGTCGTCGAGACACCTCCCGCATCTTAAGTCATTATTAACTATTACGAGCACACGACTGAGCATAATATTCGCGTGCTGCGCGCGTCCCTTTTACTTAACGCATGGTGCGCCGACCATTTTCCGGTCGAGATCGAGCGCGTTCCATTTGCCGATAACAATTATTATTAGACGACGGTATGGCGCGTGCAAAGCGGCGAAAGTAAGTGATCGATCGAAGAACATAAGAGAGGAGCGGAGAGAGGCGCGCATTGCTTATGTTCGATGCTCGATAGAGCAATCAAGAGGCAAAAATCGACGGCGTGCACGACGCGCGCATTCCTTTCCACCCACCCGCCAATTAATTTTTGCGCATAATCCGTGCGGATCTTAATTGCTTATTATCATCATTATCATCATCAGAATGCTTCAATTGTGTGTTTATTTATTAAACAACGAATGTCATTTATAACCACACTTCGGTTAACCGTTTTCATGTACGTTCTTTTGATGAAATCGAGCTACACTGAATAATGTAATACAAAATGTCAAATAAACAACACGCAATGGCGAATTCAAAGGCCATAAAGGTGTTTGAATAATTAATCAAATGAAACAGCAGTACGAGAAAAAGAAATCAATGAAATTTATGGTGCGTCCAAAGTGTTGATAGTGTCAGGACCTATAAAGTCACAAAGTTCAAGCAGTAAAACCGTTGGTTTAACGTATTAATCAGCCTCACAATAATAAATTTTCGTCGGTGCAACCAACATCTTGCAGCATCACTTACGCACTTATAAATGACGCCATTTACTTCATGCGGCGATTACAGCGCAAGTGATCAACCACATACGTGTAATGAGCCAGAGTGTAAAGGTCACATTTCCAAATTAAGTCCGAGGAATAAGAATATTAGTTAGAAACGAATAGGAATTGTTATGAACAAAAAGTTGGAAATGGCCAGCTCAAGATGAGGAAGAAGAGTTGCTTGAACGAACGCTAAGCAAATTAGCTGCATTTAAGTGGGTCCAGCAAGTTTAGGTGGCTATAATATCGGGATGAATATGCCTTTAAGCTTTGGGGGTGGCATCCGCACGAAATTTACTTAGCCGCACAATCAAGTGCACGATGGCGGCGTCGGCAGCGGCGTCGGCGACAAGAAAGTCGATTTTGTCGCAAGTGAACTTCATTAGCCGCCAACTCTACCATTCCGGGCATGCTTTCCTATCGTTTCGGAACACTCTCTTGCCGCCCGCCGCTGTGTCTTAAACTTTGGTAATTATCGCGGTCGTGTCAGCGAACGACAACGCGAGGGGTGGGAGGAGTGGAGGCGCGCAGGCGGCGGTCAACCACCAACCCTTTTGTGACAATGCACGATGCCAAACGCAAGCTGGCCTCAATGTTTCGACTTATACTCTATTATCGCCCGATTAAATTAAACCCGACCACTCGCAACTGCTTCTTATCGTTTCTTCTTCATTATTCGCTCATGCGAAAAAATATTCGACTAGCAGATAGCGAGAAAAACACTTTAATTTTCAAATTGACGCTCTTCAACGAAAAAAGCTGGTTGCCAGTAAAGCAGAATGGCATGTAGTTGAACCTCATTAAATTCACTTTTTACCCGCAAATTACCTTCTTGTGCGTAGCTGTTAAAGCAAACTATTTAACTGCTAAATACACACATACGCGCGTTTAGTTGTTGCTACACTCGATTACATGACAGCTCCAACTAAACTGAATGCACAAAAAATCTCATAATAACAACAACAACAACAACAACAACATTGTGAAAAACGACCGGAAAGACGCATTCTGACGAACGCACCAATAAATAACTTCGAGTCCTTGACAGTGTCTCTTTCTTCATTTCATTATTTCACGCGCGCATAAAAACACGTAAACGTTGAGGAAAAACGAAAAGTGACTTGAAGTTGAGAGCGGCGCGAAGTACTGCAAAAATGAGAATACGACCGGATTTAATTTCATTCTCGACGACGACTTATTTTTTAATAAACTCCTTCGCGTCGGAAACGTACAAAATTTCACATCAAAGGAACAAACGCAATGACAACACGCCCGCTGTAAGTAAGTAATGAAAACTTGCAAAACAATAATCGGAAGCGTACTTTTCCTTCCCGGAAAACAGGAAATAAAGTTGAAAAACGTGCAAAAATTCAAACTATTTCATTTCATTGTTTGTCGCACAAACTCTCAACTCATCTCAAAATGAAATTCTCCGATTTCTTCAGCGAGAATGAGACGATTCTTAATGTCAATCACATCTGAGAGCAAATAATTAAATTACGACTTCCCTGTTTACCGACGCAAATTCGCGATTACTTGAACGCAACTCAATCACAAATAGTAAAAGTTTGTTTCAATAAATAATTAATTAGATCATTAACTATCAGTGGGTAATTAATTTGTGATTTTACAGATAGCGATTAGACTAATAACGAATAAAACGAAATCAACGATAACCGCTGCTCTTCGCCAGCAAAGAATTAATTTGTTTAAGTGTGTGCACTTGCAGAACGCAGGCAGGCAGGCAGGCACACACACCACTGTGATTAATGCGACGTGCAGGGCGCGCTGCTCGTCAATTTATTTAAATGACTTTTCATTACGCTAACATATGCGCAAGTGCCTCCTTAATGATTGAAAAATCCGTCCAAGGTAAATATGCACATTGCACACATTTCGAAATAAAATCAGCAAAACCCAACGTCATCATTGCGATTCGCATTTGCTAAATTCGTAATAAACATAAACAAACCGCAATTCGCGAGCGATATCATGCATGCTGCTTTTCTAGTTTGCATTAGATTCGCATAATATCTAATGCGAAATAAATAAGTCTTCTCCCTCCGTCAGGAAGCAAGCATATCATCACTATGGCAACCACAATTAAGACACGAGACGAAAATAGATGAAAACGTGCGCGTAATGGAATCAAAGATGCGGACACGCTAATGCGAAAAAACGTATTTAATTATCCCCGCGCGGCATGGCATGGCGTGGCGCTGCCTGCATAAAGAGGAAGCCCGTCTGCAGGAGGACGAAGGAAAAAAGCGACGTCCCCATTTATTAAGATTGAAATCAATCCATCTTTGTATTATATGCCGGATGGAATGAAAAATCCGTAGCAACCGCAGCAGCGCGCGCGCCCTGCTTCTTCTTCTGCTTCCTTTCAATCAGACGCGCATAAAAGGATTTAATAACGTGACGGCGTGCGCGTCCTCTTTCTTCTACGGCTCTCCTCGACTCTATCAATAATAATGCTTCGTGATAAGCGCACACTGATAAGAGCCCCGCGTCATAATTACTTCTTCCTTCTCGCTACATCTATGCACTTCTGTAATTCATCATCAAATCATCAACGCGAATAAAAATTGCGTTTAATTAATGCGAACAACGTGCACTTAAAATCCCATTATTGCAGCTCACTTCAAAACGTGCACTGCGCTAAGTACTCCTTCAATATTATTCATTTCTCTGGTTTCTTCGTACTCGTTCATGCAACTGAATCCTGTTAATTAATTAGCGCAACAGTTGAGAACTTTGCGTAATAAAAATTTACTGTCAGTTGAAATTATCAATTAATAGAAAACGAAACTCGATGGCGTATAAATTTCAATGCCAATTAGTCGATTAAGTCTGCTGATTTGAAGTAAGACTCGTAAATTTCTTCAGTTTTATCACCCCCGCAAAGATCACTTCTTGAGCTTAAAAACGCAAAGATCTAGGATGCAGATGAATGAATAAAATCATGCATAGCTTCACATAAATTAAGACCTCTGGCGTTGTTTGTGCGATTAGTTAATGAGAATTATACGAGCGAGCAAATAACGTATATGTTGTTTTTCGGTTTGCGGCAGTCTTGTGGTAATTGTCTAACAACGTTCGCATACGCGCAAACATGTGTGCCGCACGGTAATTGAATTACGCGCGCGTCCATCGGGCAGAGAGGGCGCTGAGTTATTAGACCACCCACACAGTTCAGGAAATAGACTTGCGAGTGAGCCAGGTTTCTATTAATTAGTCGAATGTGCTCGTAAACCATCATTCGGGAAGTGCATTTGCGCCCTCAAGGATGAAGCGACTATTACTATCAATTTATGTAAAACTACGAAAATCCTACATCCGTCCAGGATTAAAAGTTTTACGTCTAAATGCATAACATGGTCGTGAATACGACTAACCCTAGAGGTCACGTTCGCGAAATGCGATCAAACGTCTTGCACGTCTTTGCTTCTTCACACGCTCCCGAAATATTTCCGCGGCTGCAAAGAAACTGTGTGCGCTTGAATGTAATTAGAATAAAACGTAAAAGGAAAGAAATATTACACTATTTCTGCGTTTGTACAAATTGCAGTTTTGCGCAACCGCACAACGCAAAAAAAGTCGCAATGTAGCAACGCGACATAGCTGAACGTAAAGCGCGCAATTCTTCGTTTGCTTCTTCGCTGTGTACAAGTTGACAAACAATCGATTGGATTTCGATTCCTGCGCGTCGAACGGTTTTTAATCGCGCCGTCTCTGTCTCGGACTCGTTTGTTTTACTGCTTGTCAATCGCCGGCTACAAATCTGCCGACGACGTCGTCCTCGTGGAAGTCTCGTCTTTGGATAATCTGTCAGCGCATTGTCCGCTTGTCGCGCGCCGCTGAAAAAGGGGGCGAGTTATGGTCTATTTGCTCGGGCGGTCACCGCTTTTTTGCGTACTCGCACGCGCACTTGTGACAAGTTGTGATGTCGTCCACCGCGCGCAAAAAAACCAGTCGCGGCTAATGCATAATGCGCTCTTAATCGTTGGACGGCGGACGTGCGCTGCATGCGCCGCAAAGCAATAAAAAAAAAGACGCGCATATTTATGCGGAGATTATTGCATTCTAGGTCAGCCAACTACAACAACGCCACCGGCGATTGCGAGCTCTCGAACATGGACCGCATCACCCTCGCCGGCAGCAACGCATTCCAAGCCGCCGACGGCTACGACTACATGGAAAACAACTGCATCGAGCAGCCCGCCAAGCTGTGCGAATTCAAGAAGCTCAACGGCCGTATTCTGAAAACGGTCGATTCCGTCTACCAGGACGTTGGCTCCTTGGACGAATGCCGTGAACTTTGCCTCAACTCCATGTACCGCTGTCATTCGTATGACTACGGTGACACTGGCGAGATGGTGTGCCGTTTAAGTCATCATTCCCGTGCGACTTTAGCTGACATTCAGGTACTAAACCTCCTCCCGCAAAAGGGAGCACCCCCCGATTAAGAAGTAACCTACGCTCACTTTGTAATTACAGGATCCCTACTTGGACGTACCGGAAGCAGCAACATACGAACTCAGCTCCTGCTACAATGTCAGCATCGATTGCCGATCGGGTGATATGGTTGCGCGTATTCAAACGAGTAAACTCTTTGACGGTAAGATCTACGCCAAGGGTAGTCCCAATTCGTGCGTGCGAGATGTCAACAACAGTCTTGAATTCGAATTGGAGATGGCCTACGATAATCTCGAATGCAACGTGCGTAAAAACGGATTGGGTCGTTATGTGAACGATGTGGTCATTCAACATCACGATAAAATTGTGACAAGTTCTGATCTCGGATTAGCGGTCACTTGCCAGTACGACTTGACGAATAAGAGTGTTACGAATGAGGTGGACCTTGGCGTGCATGGAGATGTACAACCTGCGCTAAGCGAAGAAGTCACTGTTGACTCTCCTAATGTGGCAATGAAAATTACAGACCGCAGTGGAGGCGATGTCAAGCCCACTGCCGAAGTTGGTGATCCGTTGGCACTCCGCTTTGAGATCTTGGACAAGAACAGTCCCTATGAAATCTTTGTTCGTGAATTGGTCGCAATGGACGGAGTGGACTCGAGCGAAATTGTTCTTATTGATTCAGACGGTTGCCCAACTGACCACTTCATTATGGGACCACTCTACAAGTCCGTGGACTCCGGAAAAATTTTGCTCTCGCACTTTGACGCATTCAAATTCCCAAGTTCGGAAGTGGTGCAATTCCGCGCATTGGTCACCCCGTGCATGCCCTCTTGCGAGCCCGTTCAATGCGACCAAGAGGAGTCCACCGGGGAATTGCGCTCAGTCATTTCTTACGGTAAACGCCGAAGACGCCGCTCCACAAGCAGTGCCGCCGCCGCCAACGATGACCTTCTGCTCGTGCAGACGATCCAAATCACGGACAAGTTCGGCTTCGAACGCGACGCGAACAAATCGACCAGCCTCAGTCGCGAGGCGGTCTTCCTACCCAGCGAGCAAGGATTCTGCGTCAACATGGCCGGCTTGATTGTGGCCGCCACCGTCTTCCTTGCGGCCCAGCTAGCCGTCATCGCCGCCTGGACCTTCATCTGGCAGCGAAGACGTCTCAGCGCCAAACTCAACGACGGTATGTCTGTCAGCGTTAGTCTGCCCTCGACGTTCGGTTCGAGTCGCACAGACAGCTTGTGCAAGTTGTACGACAATAACGGCTATGCACATTCGCGACGCTTCTAAGCCTCCTCTCGTAAACAATAACCGGAAAAACGCAATTGTCCCACCGCTTTCAATAACACAGATAATGCATGTTTGACTTGGAGTGTTCCAGTATACACGTATCCGATAAATGGTAATAATAAGCGTAGCAACATTCCGTTACGTTTCAGTTCTTTCTGCAAACTCTCGCGCTATTTACACTCTGTGCCAAGGTCAGACATGCAACGTCGTCGTCGTCGTTGTCGACGTCGCGATATCAGCCAAGCCAAGCCGCCGCCTCCTTAATATTATTTATTATTTATCACAGCCGCTCATTTTCCGATTGGTGCCGTTGCAAATCGCGTGCGTGCCTGCATTATCCTCATCACCATCATCATAATCAACGTAATAATCATGCGATTGGCACTTTTCGAACGAACCGTTTTGCGCTACTGCGCATGCGCCTCCGGACTCACGAATAGGGGTCGCAGCAAGCACATGCAACCGGAAAACTCTTTCGCATTAACACAGTTTCACTTCCGCTACACAGGTGCTTATTAAGATTTTATCCCCAATCGAAAACGTCCATGCAATTAGCAAATTAAGTCCTCCTCCTCCCCCACCTCCCCATCCTCCCTCCTGCTCCACGTCCCAATAACTAATTAATTAATTTAATTTAATTTTGACATATGCGCATCGCAAGGACTCCAGGACGATCGAGACTGTGTGAATGGCAAATACGATGCTATCATTTGTAATAACCTCGAAGCGCGCGAACGATCGATTAACGAACGAACGAACTAATTAATTTAATGATTAATTAATTTAATATACATATATATAAATAATATATTCGCGATTTATGATGATTAGTAGTACCTATGTGCTAATAATAATAATATTGATAATATTAATATATATGTTAAACGTTAATTTAAATGCGTGCGAGCGTCGGACGAGTGCGTGTGTAATTTAATTAAATTATGTTTTTTATTATTATTTAATTGCTTGTCCTGGTTTCCTCGATCATGCGCGATAATGTCACTCGCACTTGGGCATTCAGATGGGGTATACGCGCAGTTGGCTTAAAGTCAAGTCGCGCAGCGTATGCGCTCTCTCGATGCCTGACTTGCTGAGCATCTTTTTATTATTATATACTAACTTAATGATGATGATTTTATTAATCGATTTTTGGCAACAAACAAATTATTTAATCTATTTAAACCGACGTTTTTTATGTAAGCGACTCTAGAACGTAACTTGCGACGAGTTTTGATATTTAATATATAGCTACTATTTGTACGTTATCATTATTTTTATTATTTTGCGACATATGATATTTCTTATTATATTTATGTATCACATTACAATATATTTTATGATATAATAATAATTTATATCTTTTTGCAAAAAAATATCCTTGTTGTCCAATATTTTATTATGTAACCAATTTCATTGCAGTCATGTGAAAGTTGCATCCATTTTCGTCATTTGCAATATTAATCAAATGTGAAGACGAAAAAAAAAATGGGGAATTTTAATTTATTACACGCTTTAATGCATATATGCAAACGACCACAGCGCGACCGAGCAGCAACTTTTTAATTGTGCAAAAACGCGCTTCAGACAGCGAGCACAAAGAACGACAAAAAGGTAATTAACTTTTAAAATATAGTTATTAGTCCGTCACAGGACGACTGGGCGTGTGCTCTCCAGCGCGTTGTTGTTGCTCACGTGTTTACACAATGATTGTGGCAACTTGACTAACTTTAACGTCTATTACCTCGCCTCTCTTCATTGATTACGCGCACAATGCGCACCACGCCACGCCAAACGGTAAGACAGGTAGCAGCGCAAGATGCTTAAGATAATTGCACAATGTGCGGTGTGGTCCTTATTCAAGCGAAAGGTGTGACTAATAAATATGTCATTAAGTCACTCACGCCCGCCAGCCATCAACTCGAACAATTTTATAATTAAATAACCTTCGTTTCTTCGCGTTATTGCCTATTAGCCTCCTATTAAAAAAATCCGCTCATGATTTACTCAACTAGAATTTAAATTAAAACTTTATACGCGGACCAAAACAAACCAACAAACAAACATAATTCAGAGGCGCGTGTTGGATATTACAAATGTCAGATGCAGCATGAACGAAATGATACTTTCCATTAATTTGAGAGCGCTCATCAGGTTTTAATTACGCGTACATTAATTACACGTACACGCGTTGTTTATCTGCCGCCCCCTTGCGAGTCAGTCGTCTTTCGACACGACTGCTGCCTGCGCGTTTGATTATTTTTTGCGAACGCTGCTCACTGCTGACCCGAGGAACGCGTAACGAAGTAGCTAGCTAGCTAGCTGCAGCACTTGTAGGAGTATCGCACACACGCGACTGAAGCTCATTAAGCGATGCTGCGCGCTCATTTGAATAACTCATTAAGACGCTCGCGACACGCAATGCAGCACACCACATTCAGCAGCTGTAATCTAATAGTGCGCAGCAATTGCACTCGCCAAAATCATTACACGCCTCTTCTAACTGTACACACAAATAATTACGTATATTTGTTTGTCCGATGTGCATGCCGCTCGAATAGTGATGGCTTAATCAATATGCCATTTAGATTTGAGGCTTTCCCGCCGATGAAACGAGTGATAAACTTAAACTAAACAAGCCATTAAGTGAAATTCGGGAAAATTAAAAAATTTTACATTTTCCAGCCACGTCATAAAAGTAAATTTACTACAAACACCGCGCTAATATAAAATTCTCGAATAGTAATTAAAATTAATTCACTACCTCTTTTTGCGCACATTTATTTGAAAGTTGAGCAGGACGAGAGAGCGCGCGGTCTGCGTCGTCCGGGGGCGCGCAGATAAATCGTCATAAAGCTGGCGAGGTCGGGAAATTCTACAAGAGCGATAAAACTGCGTGGAAAAGCGATAAAGTCGCTTTTATAGTTTTCCGTTTTAATTTTGCGTAATTTCACTCAAGCGACGAAGAAGAGCGCTCTGCTTCACGTTAAATCAACTGAAAACTTCTTGTTCGACTACTGCTCTACCTGCACCGCGCTCGCTTATTGTGCATTCCGCGAGCGCACCAAGATATCAAATGATAAGGCCAATAAAGATAATGATTAATAAAATAAAAACGTCAACTTTTTGAATTATAAATTCCGTCCGAAGAGACGTTTTTACTCCGAGCCATTCTGCTCATCTACTAGACTCGTCGTCTTTTCCTCCTCGTCGCGCGACCGAGGAGGAAAAACTTCACATAAATCATACACGCAAACGGTAAAAACGCAAATTTATAACATTATAACGTATTATAACTCGTTCGCTCGCCTCGCGATCAATTTCAATTTGAATGCTGGCATTGCGTGCATTCTTCGCGCGAATGCATTACGTGTTGATATTGCATTTTTTCGCACGTGTGCACATTCATAATACCAGCGCCTTTAAACGCTACTTCATCGTGCAGCCGGCGCAAAAACAAAGCTATAAACAAATAAATAAATCAACCGTCGATCAATCAATCTAACAAATTGCGATAAAAACGCGACGTATAAACAATAATTCAATCATCGACTCGCTATGCAATCGAAATACCCTATTCTTGAGTATTTTTCAATTTTTTCCATAAGCTATAATCAGCGCATGGATTTGATCTGTTGTAATGCAATTGAGCGCAATTAGCCTTAAAGCATATCGACGCGCCTGACATGGGAATCTTAATTCCATACGGTTTCAATAACGTTCCTCTCCTTGCAGTTCACTCGCCCCGAAGTGCACACAAAACCGCGCTCGAAAGGCAAATGCACTCGGCCGATGTACGCGATGAATCAAACGCAATCGAAAGCAACAGTTACGCTGCTTTCAATCATATTCAATTCACCGACAGCCTACAGCCTGCAGCCGCCGCAAACAGCACGTGACAATGATTTATTCGCTTCGCGAGCACCAGCATCAGCGCGCCGCATTCCGATCCGCAATCAGCGCTTCCCGAAAAGATGACACTTGCGAATTAAGTCATTACGTAATTCGCTTAAGATGGTCGTGGCCGGCGCGGCGCGTTTCTCAAATTCCTCGCTCCGTATAACAAATGAGCGCGGTAGCCGGATCGTAAATAACGCGTTCGTTTGCCTGCGTAATCCCGGAAAATGTGTGCATTCGCGCACAAAGGTATTGCAATTGATAAAAAGCACATTGAGAAATTATGCGCAATTAATAAACGTGCAGCGGACAGATTACAAAGCACGCATCTTATAAATCTTGGGCGCGAGCAGGAAGAAATACGCAACAACATAACATTCAGCCGCAGCGCAATCTGCAGATCAAAAAGTTTATTTAATTAAAAATGAAATCAGAAATGCAAACATTGCAGCGGGAGCGGGAGCAGAAGGCGGAGAAGATTTTACGATTTCGGCGATCTGCGAAAAGAAAGCGCAGTTTGAAAGTTATTTCGGTTAAATTGCGGGCGCGTTTGCGTTTTGGCCGTTAAAAGGCGTAAAATGCAAAAACGTATTCATTAAAAGCGCCCCATAAGCCCGTGGCGCGCAGCTAGCATTATTATTTTATTAAAGCTGGAATGGAACAAGGCGCGAAATGAAAATGAAAACGCGCGCGCGCGTACACACTCCTCTCTCGGCTGTGCCATTTGACAATAACAATACTCGTAAACTGAGGAGAGAGTTTCGCGAACAAACGCATACCCGCGCTACCTGTGCGCATTCAAAGCACACACTCGCCACTCCATCGTCGTCGTTGATTATTCGCGAGATTTTACGAGGCGCCAATAAAAGCACGACCGAACGCGATATGAAAAAGCGAATTGAATCCACGTAATTATTATTAAGTTGTTTGCAGGTTGCACGCGCATAGCGAAGCCGCGAAAAAACCGAATGCTGCGCATTTTTTCCGCGTATTTTTAGCGCGAACGCTCGCTCGTCTTCTTCTTCAATCGTCATCGTCTCATGGTTAATGTAAAACGCCATTCAGGACGATTGCGCTCGATTGCATTTTAAAGTATTGCATGCATTCGGAGCACACACACGGAGTGAGAGAAGCAGCTAAGCTAGGAAAACGAGAAGCAGCAGACTAAAAAAATGACATAAATTTATTTCCACTTTTTCGCAACGTGCACTCGCACGCGCGCGCGCGCTTCGTCCATCAATTGCAACTTCTTCATCGGCTACCGCCGCCGCTGTTGCTGCTGCTGCTGCTGCTGCAACTAGTTGCATGTTATGAGTATTTTACGTAATACGCGAACGCTCGCCGGCTCAGTCGCCATAAAAGGCGAATAACATTTTTCTTACGCGAATGGCATTCACCATTCCGGCACGTTGCATGTACGTAATACCTACACACACTCGTAATAAACGAACTTGTTCGCTTTTTCTATGACGAGAGCCGACCAGCGCGGTGGACGACGACAACGACGACAATGCTCTCCACGATGGACCCTGGCTCCGGCTCCGGCTCCAACTCCTGCAATGGCAATACGAATGCCCAAGACAATGTTTTCCCCGTCTTTACGAATGCGCCGCCGCGCTCTTCGCATCCACTTCATATTATGTGTAAATTTATTTTAATTCGGCGCGCTTCTCAGCATCCTATGCAAGTGCGCGCTTTTCTTGCTGTTGTTGTTGTTGTTTCTGCTGCCGGTGGTACCGTGGTTGCGCTTGTTGTTGTTGTCGTCGTTGTGATTGTTGCATTTCGATTCCATTCCCCTAAAATGCTTTTCGAAATTTATAAAGTGTTTTACTCTGTAAACCACACACCATTCTGCAATGTTTGGAAAAGCCATCAAAACGTATCTACTACTATGTAGGAAGGTTGCTCACTATGTACATGTTATATGTACTTGCTACAGTGCGCGAAAGCAAATCGTACAAAAGCAGTCAATTTTTACGAATGCGCATGCTAGAATTTCGTATTTGTACGATGATTCCTCGAAGGCGTCGTCGTCGATCGTCTTGCGTACTTCTTGTTTGTACTGCTACAGTATTCACGCGGCAAGATTCTATATCAAGCGAACATCAAACATGCACATGCAACGTGCGCAAATGGACGCATTTTGCATTCACAGCGCGCGCAAAACGCGCGCGCGGTCGTTTGCGGCCATAAAGGTCGGCGGCGCGGCAGGCGCATTCGCGAAAAGTGATATAAGTGCCAATAGAATTGTATATTGGTATTGACACCTCGCTCGCCACCACAATAAACGTATTTGCATTGGCGCGATCGTTAATCTTGGCGTCTTTTGCAACCGGGCACGTACCTACCTAAGTACCTACGTACGTACGTAGTGGGCATTCGGCTATTAGCCGCGAAATATACGGCGCGCATGCAGCCGTGCGCGCAAAGTGCTAACGTGCTGGACTGCACACTGGACCGCAGTACGCGTTACCTCTCGTCCTTTTGCAATGCGCGCCTAACTGTTTTCCATCAAAAGTACAACAGCCTGCCGGCTGCTGGAGTTCGTGCACCCAACACCCAGCCAAACCAAACCAAAGCGAGAGCACCTCGCAAGAGATAAGATGATGCGCAGAAAAGCCGGAACCAGACGGTGGTCAATAGCAGCAGCGGCAGCAGCAGTAGTAGTAGTATGGTGATAATTACATGCAATCAGCGCGGCCAACCCGTCCGTCCGTCCGTTCGTCCATCAGTCAGTGCCCTCCACACGCAAACCCGATCATCTCAGCACCGCGCTGGCTGCATTGTCCACTTGGACGATGGCTTATCGCAAAATTTAAGCAAATCAACGAGCAATTACCATAAATGTATGCAGGCAATATGTTAATGCCGCTTGTTTACAATGTAAACAGCACTTTGTACTATTTGTTTTCGCCGAGCATTCGCATGTGCTCGCCTCGCATTGCATTTTCACTTGCACTTCTTGCGCACCGCGCGCAACAACGTTGTAGATCATCATGCAAATTGTAATTTATATTATTCCTAACTGTTTTTCTACTCGACGCGCGGCGCATCGCCTACTTGCACCCATCTACTACTACTATATAGAAATTCTAATTTCCACATCCGCTCCAGATTACCTACCGATATACCTACTATACGTGTATCATCTACTTTGCAAATGTTGCAATTTTTTGCGCGTTGCGCTCATCCGCTAAAGGGTGGATATTATTGCATCGCTCAGCTCAATATATTTATGCGCGATCGTGTAAACGCGCCGCGCATTTTTACGCCCGACGCAAAATGTGAATGGCATTTTATCATTCGAAAGCTGATACCTGTTCGTTTTCTCCGCAGCGGACACTTCTTCTGCTCGCTTCTTCGCAGGATGCGCGCGTACGATACGATTCGTTCGAAGCGAGCGTGTATAATACCTGTGTGCGCGCATTGGATTGCAATCCGCGGACCGCTCGCTTACTCGCTTGCATGTTTCTTCTTCGAGCTCGTTGGCGTTTGGTGCGCAGCGCCTTCGGGCACGAATTTATATCTACTGATGGCCGATTATTATATCAAAAAGGGTGATCACGGAAACGAATGGGCGTCCATTATTTATTATAGGTGCACGTAGCGTACGTCTCTCGTGGCGGTATATGCCATCTATGCCGCGGCCGGTGTCTGTCGGTCGGTCGGTTGGTCGGTAGTGTTTGTAATATGCTTATGAGCCAGCAACACGACGACGACGACGACGACCAAGGAGCACAAGAAGAAGAGAAGCAACAGCAACAAGAAGAAATAGAAGAAGCAGCAGCACGACACGCGCAGTGCGATCACCACACGATCGGCCGGAAAATCGAAACATGACTGCGCCGCCGCGCGCAATTTCATTGCAATAACATGCGAGACGCGAATCGTATTATTTCATAAATAAACGGTTTCATTCAAGCCATACCACCACTCATGTTGCAAAACAGCTTGGGTTAATAGCCATTAAGAGCCACCATAATTAAGATCCAGAAGACCAACAACCTTTTCGTGGAATGCACTTATGTGCAATTTGCAAAATTTGAATGAGTACAACGGTTCGTTTTCGGGAAGGCGATTTGTTACAGAAAGCAATTGCAACCGTCAAAGATTGCATGTTTAAAACTCACCTCGCATTAATGATGAGACAATTACGTTCTTCATACCGTTAGTCGAACGCAATCAGCCGCCTGCTATCATTGTCGAAATTCACGCTCGATTTCATTGCACATACGCACGTTCAATATTCCAACCGCAAAGCCAAAGATAGAAAAGACGAAATAATCAAAGGGATAGCACATACCTTTAATCGCTGATCCGCCACCGACCAGACCCGGCTCGCAAAGTCGTTGGAGGCGCCAAGAAGTAGACCGCCAGTGCTATCAAAGTCGATGGACATCACGCCAGCATTGCTTCCCTGCAGTGTGCCTACGTTATCCGGCGTGCCTGCAAAGAAATGATAACGTCCGATAAGAACGCCGGAAAAATAGCTGAGAAAGCAGGAGCAGCAGCAGCAGAAGAATGCCAGCAGTACAAAAGCCAAAGCCAAAGCCACATTCACACAATTCACGCGCGTGATTAAACAAGTGCATTAATTCAATATGGATCGCGATTGAAAATTCCTAGTGTCCATTTTTAAGCGAGTGCGCGCGAGAACGCAAGGTGTTAAAATGTCATTGGCTTTTATCTCTGCTCATAATCATTTTATTGCCGCATTCGATTCAACTGAAATGCTACTAGTTTATTGTACCTTTGGATACGTCCCAGAGTTTAACTTTACGATCGGCACCGCCAGTAGCGAGCAGCCGCTCTGAACTCCATTTTACGGCATTCACTTCGCCCTCGTGGGCATCCTGAAACAAACAGCAAACAAAAAAACTAATGAAAAACCTAGTTTAATTCGATGGCCAGTTAAAGTTATGGCGCGCGATTTATAATCGAATCAATTTGAAATCTAATATGTATATGCGCACACTATTCGGATTACGCAGTAAACATCTTTGATCTTAATAACAGGGCATATGCTGCAACGCGTGGCGTGCTAACAGGATTAATTTCCACAGGTGCAATGCACGCCGTAATGCAATTGCAGGTAACAGAGGTGCAATTTAATCATTCGCGAAACCCACAACCCGTTTGTCACCAGTCCTAATTACAATTGTGCAATTGCGCCTCTCAAATCGTCTAATAATAATGCATTTGCATGTAATCGATCATTAATTATATTGATTTACTTACGAATTTTATTGAGGCAGTGGTAGGTACTCGTGAATCAAAGAAAACTGGACCTGCACCTTCCTGAAGGTCATCAGGAAAAGTGCCTCGTGTGTCTCTGCAAGCATCTTCAAGCTCTTTCTGCATTTTCGCATTGCGCTTCCTATAAACAATCAACATTCGTCAATTATTAGCGTATAATTCATCTTCAGTAGCTGATGCTGGTTACTAGTATTATTAACATAAATCAACTATGAAATGAAGGTGACCCCATAACTCTAGCAACGCACTGCAAATATTGAATCAATTCGTTTAATTAGTGGTGATCAGACACAACAAACGAACATAAGCGAAATGGTCGATGTTCTTGGCATGCAATATGAATACGGCATCAGTTCGAATAATCAATTCAGAACCGTCAGCACATACCTGAATCGACCAAAAGCACTCAAGGTAAGTGTTGCTAGTTGCCTGCTTGCATCGCTAGAAATTAAGAGGTCAGAAAACAAACAAAAAAACAAAATAAGAGCCTAAAAAAATATGAAACTAGTGTCAAAGTAAGCAAGAAAAACTAACCAACTCAAACTACATTCATGCAATTAGAATTAGTGAAGAATGTAGCCACTTACTTGAGAAAGTTATCATTCTCCTCATTCATCTTCTCAGCATCCTTGGCCTTGTAGCCTATCAGTCTTGCGACAAGCTGTGCATTTTCATCTTGTGCTTTACGAAGTTTTTCCTCCAATGCATTGAATGCCATTTGCAATGCTTGGTGTTCATCACGTAGCATTTGATTAAGGTTCTGCAGTTCCTTGGAGTTATTCTCAAACATTCTCACCTCTGCTCTTAGTGAGTTTTGTGTGGCAATGGCATCATTTAAACTATAATGAACACACAGTTGTATTACATTTGACCTTGAGACAGAAAATCAGCTGAACACACTAACCTTATTTCCTTACTGTGTAAACATTTTTCTTTTTCTTGCAGTTTGGCATTTAAGTCTATGATTTGCTGCACATGATCGCCTTTTCGACGATGCAGCTCAGTCAATTCTTCCTGTTGAACCAGAAGCTTCTGCTCCAATTGCTGAATACGCTCAGCTTGCTTCGAGTCACCTGCAGCACCAGTTGTGGAGCCACCAACACGCAATTTTTCATTTACAATATTCAATTGTACGTTTTCTATGCGCAGGACGTTAGCTTGATCAAATAACTTGTTATCTGAGTGTGAAAATAAATTTTGTAGATGAGTACGTTGAGGTTATGTTTGATAGTCGTTACTTACTCTGTGCAATAAGGTCTTGAAATCCACATCTCTGCCGCTTATTTCTTTCGTGTAATTGATGCAAAATGTTCTTACGCCAGCTCATCCCTTCGATCGTTGCCATTATCACTAAATCACTAAATATTCACATTAATTAACTCACTATAAAAAAGGCGGTCAACACTCTCACTCATGCTTCACTACACTGAGTAGCGTGGCGCCACCAGCAAAACTCTACCAAAGTTTCAAATGACCATGTAAAACCAATGCAAATAAATGCATAACAACAATAAAATCTGAACTTGTTTGTTCTTGCTACAAGATTGACGAAATAGAAATTGACTTCTCGACATTCAAATTTTATATCTATTTACACATCCTTAAAGTCTATTTTCCCTTAAACTTTCGATAACACAAAAGTTACTGCAAAGAATCTTTAAAAAAACAATGATATGCGGATTAAGGACTGGTTTTCGCTATGCATAAAATCGTATGGCGCAGCAAGTTAGCTGAATAAATAATCTAAACTTATGGAGCAATGCATATTTACTTCAAAGAGAAATAGATGAGTTTTTTACTTATACATTCATATGCATATTGTAAATATTATAAATTAATTGATGCTACAACTGCATTTTGTGCTTCAAAGACGCAACCGCTTTTCCTGCAAAATGACTACCAGCAATGAATATACAAATAAACGAATGCACCTTGACTCATAAACATTCAAAGGCAAACATTAACAACAATAAAACATGTTACGATGATGGTTGATACTTGCTTTGCTTTCCAAGGTTTCGTAATGTATGCATGTGAAAACGTACGATGCAATGTTTAATGATACACATGATGCGAAATATGAATATAAATATGAATGATTACATACATTTGTTACAAATAATAGATGATATATGATACAATGAAAGCACCGAAAAATCGTCACACATAAATCATATTCTTGCAATATGGCAATACCAAACAGAGTAGCAAAACAATTGCAATAACAGTGATAGAGTAATAACGTTTCTTGCTTTTTTGCGATATAACTATCTCTCAGCGCTCACAGACTGATATGATAAATGAGACAAATGCGAGTGTTTACCATAAAAATGGGCTCTGACATATTCATACAATTCCTAATTGATAATAGAGATGCATTCTTTTTGTTACTTAATGATATGACTGATGATGATATATGAATGTTGAATGATAATGTGTATGATAATGATGCGAGTATTGAATTAGCAACCAATTCCAACTTGACCAAGTGGCATATAATGAGCATTTACATTTTATACTTGACACTATTTGAAAATATCGCATTGGAAATCAAGTCAAGACTACTTGAACCATGTAAAGTGTACTCATCAAAAATACGATTTCGCTAAGTTTTCTTAAGTAGTGCGCGAAGAGCAAGACATTCGAATCTTACGATTATATATAATTCACAATCCACAATTGTCAATCATGTTTCTATTGCTATTATGCTACCAAGGGTTTTCTTCAATCTATTTGTGACATCACTCTTTACTCTCTGCTTATCTATAATTGTTTATCATCTCGAATAATTACTTGATTTTTAAATACGTATTAAAATATATATATTATGTGTTATGAGTTTATCTTCTAGCAAATATTTATGCACTCATAAAAGTCTACATTGAGTTTAATATATACATTGATCAATTATTTTTGCAATTGCATCCAATTTTGCTACGTTGCATTCACGCACATTTAATTAGTTGCAAGCTATTTTTGGAAGATTGTTGGCAATGCTACAAATGCCTTCACAAAACGCATTTCCTTAAACTAGAATTTAGGTGTGTACTTGAAGACGGATATTAAACAAAAACTGTAATACATCAATGGAAACAAACAACAGCTCGCAATAATTAACAAACAAACAAAATATGATTGTATATTGTTTCCGTCTCATTTGATAAATCGGATAATTAAATAATGTGTTTTGTTTAAGTGTACAAATCATTTATTTTCCTATCTATGTAATCGTATTTACGCCTAAATGAATTTTGATAAACCTATCTACCTATTCACTTCATTATTTAAATATCTGCAAAGAAATGCTATTCAATGATAACTTATAAATGTGAAAGAGGCATGGACGTTTCTTAAACAAACAACTAGCACATTGCGAATCCGTCAGTGCGCGCTCGACTGGAAGAAAATTCCTCTTCTTAGGCGATCAACAAATGATCGTATAATAACGTCACCGAAACAATGCAATCTTGGTAAAACTTAAACTAAAACTAATTAGATAGTATATATACATTGAAGCGCGTAAATAAAATAAATGAACGCATGATATGAATGAAAGGAAAATCTCTATAAAAAAATAAAAATCTGCGATTAGTTTAACTCGAAATAATTGTTTAAATTCGAGGGTGCTTAACTCTCACTCACACTCTTTCACAATTTGCACAATTGACTCATTCGTTTATAAATATTATGATGACAAATTATCAACTAAAAACCAAATGCAGCACACGAATGAGTGAAAACTAAAATGATTACAAATAAACATTCACGTTTACATTTTACAGCCGAAAATGGCGACACTAGCAAATAAGCAAATATTGCAACAGTATTTTGTCTATAAGAATCAATTGTAAATTATTTATATCAACTATTTGTATATAAATATATCTAGTTTCATCTAGTTTCTCATCGTTATCTGTTCATATCGAACACGGTGCAGTCGTGTTTCAAATGCACGAGTCTATCAATTGTAAAATAAATCAATCATTCAATGAATCAATCAATATTGTTCGCAAAAGATGCGCAAACTACATATTGTATGTATGGTGTTTGTTCGTAGTGCTGGCAGTTATGAAACCGAATTTTATTTGATATTATTTGAGCACAACGCAATGTTGCTTTGCTTTTGGCCACAAATTGAGTTACGATGATGCTTTCAACGTTTTCCGAATTTAGTTTGTGGATGTAGCATCAAAATGAATGCTTTGATGTGCTGCAATACGTCCTAATTGTATTGTTTAAGCGTTGTATCTCGTTGAATGCAATTACGATTGGAATAGATGGATCTCAATGTACGATGTTGGAACGAAACCTTCATCGCTATTGTTCCATCGTCGAACTCTTGTCCACCCATCGCCTTGATCTGTCTCTATCAGATGCAGCTCTTCATTTTCTGCCATTGGAATGCTTCCTTCACTCGTTGCTAAAAGAAGCATTATTAAATTACATTCATTGCGCCAATTAATTGCAGAGCTATGAAGTATTTTACCTTCGAATGGATAGATTGCTTTACACGTTCCTAGCGGTCGGTATTCCACATCATAAATATTATCGTAGAAGTCACCTCGATCGTCCGCATGTCCATCGTACTGATCCTGATCGGAATCGGGACCTGGCAGCGACGTGTGGCTGGTGCCAAGACCACTTTCCGGGCTATTTGAACAACTGCATTAACAATTCATAATTATAGGACACGTATTGAAGCGTTTTTATCATCTTTCTTCTTCATCATCTTGAAATTTTAGAGGTATTGCTCATTTTGACGATGGGTTTTAGTAGCAGTTTAGTAGCATGTTAAGAACTTACCCATGGTTCAATTGTGGTGTACCAGGAGCTGAGCGCTTATTATGGTTGAGCGTAGGATTTGTAACGCTGCTATCACTTGCTGATCGACTAAGACTTTCTTCTTCCGCTGCACTGCCACCAGAATGCCGATGATTTCTTGATCCATTTTCGAAGCGTGGCGAATTCGTTAGCGAATTGTTTTGAATCGTTATTTTCTGCGCATCATCTAAATACCCTTCGTACCGTCGTAAATCTGCCTGGAGTTTCTCCAATTTATGACTACTTTCGTTTAATTGTCCTGCAATCAAAATGCGTCAATTACAACTCTTCTATGATTATTTTAAATGTTCTACCTTCGATTGTCATTGGATCACCCAATGCTGGATTTTCCTCATAGACACCCTTCATCTTCATTAAACCATCACGAGCGGCCGACTCGCTTTTGATTCTTGCCTTGAGCTCCTCCACTTTAGCGCGCAACTTCTTCAGTCGTTGATTGGGCGCCAAATCGCTAAAGTCGTCCTTTCCATCCGAAACGGCAGCATACTAAACACAAACAAATTACAACAATGCTCAAATTGGTTCATCAACAAGCACAAACAAACGAATAACATTGATATCGAACGAAACCAAGATATTTCATAATAATTAGACTAGAAGCGTTTCTACTGTATTGTAAAATAAATGAGTAGTCCTGCAAGAGTATTACCTTGATTGCCATACAGACTTCAGTAAGCTTCTTTTTGAGTTGCATGAAATAGTTAAGCGCATATTAGAAAATTGATGCACATGCTCAAATCAAACATAAATCAAATGCAAATTCAAACTAGATGAAAACATTTCAAATGCCACGCAACAGAGTAATGACAAAAATGATTTTACTAATGCTATTTGCATGTACCAAAAAAGAATAAAAAACAAGCACAGATGAATCAAGAATGACAAAGACTGAGACATAATGTGTTAATAATGTGCACATACAGATAGAATACTTACAGAAAAGAAATGAAATTGATTTTTTTATAAATTACATCATCATCATCATCCACATCGCAAATACAATGCAACCGTCACCCCAAAACGATTTGCATGATGTATTAATAAATGAAATCAAATAGAAATAATAACAATTACAATGTGTTTTTAAAGTGGCATATTGGGTATTGTTTACAACTAAGAAGTAGTAGGAAAGTGACTTACCCCTCGATTGCTAAAAATATTAAAAATTCCCGCACGTTTCTTCATGCCCTTGCCAGAAACGGTGCCTTTTACTGTCAGTCCGCCAGACTTTAACTTGGTTTCCGAATGATGTAAATTATTAATCATTGGCGTGCTGCCTCCACTATCACTGCCTCCCCGTGACAAATCCTCAAAGGGAAAGTCGTCTGGTGGTGAAAATCCCGATTTGAATTTCTCAATGACCATTAATGTATCCTAAAAAGAAACTTGTTACTTTGCATATCACGGGATAAAATTGTAATTGGCTTACTTCTTTTTCGTTAATCATATCACCAGCACGGACAATACCGTCCAAGCAACTGTTGATAATAGGAAAGACATTGCGTTCAATCTCGACCGAACTATGGATGAAATTCTTAATATTCTTGATCCTCTTCTCGTCCAGATCCTGCAGTTGCCTGAACACTTCCGGCATCCCCGAGCGGTAATGCTGTCGCTGCATATCATTCGTGCGTTGCAATTGATCCGCGTAGTCATTCTTCGCCGATTCGCACATTTGCGATTTGGTGGACATTGTCGTACGTTTATGTTCCACTTCAGCGCGAGACAAATTGAGATCAGCATCCGCACGCTGAAATTGCTCCACGGCCTTCTCGGCCTCCTTGAACGCCTTATCATACGCCTTTTTCGATCGTTGTAATGACTCGATCTGGCTCGTCAACGCTTGCTGTTGTCTGGCGCCTTCATTCAGCTGTCGCTACACAGACATAACAAATATGGTTAATGACAATCGCATAAGAACAAAGAGCGCATCGTTATCAGTGCGACTCAAGAGATTGCAGGACAGGAACTGGAAACCCATTTAGATACAACGTCATGCAAGTGGATGATGAGTTGTGTATTGCAACCGGAAAACACGATGCAGCACATAATAAGCAACATACTTTACGCTCCTCTCGCATATCCTTGGCGAGTGCGGTCAACTCCTTTATCACATGCGCTTGGAGGTTTTCGGCGACGAGCTCATGCTGGCCGGCCAAGTCGTTGATTTCGTTCATGATCTGCTTGAACGCCTTGCATGATGTAAATCTGAAAGTACATCAAACTTGAGATCAAGTCAACAACAATAGAAGGTCACATGTCGGCCATCTTAACGTTGGCATAGATTTCGCGGAAAAATACAAACAAATAGCGAACACGCTTGTTGGTCATTCTATAAATAAACACGCGCAGAAGCGCAGTATTCTTAGCATAATAAATAAGTCAAGTTCTTCAAGTGCATATGAACTGCAACATGTAAACTTCCGGTTAACATCATCGTCAGAATAAACAACAGCGAACGACATTTCGCTTGCGGTAAATGCGCGCCGATCGTGTGTTTTGTTCAATATCAGGTTCATTGCTCATGAAAATTGATGTTTGCTTGCGCACTTAATGAGATGAATTAAATTGCATTTGTTTTACTCATGTTTGATATAATGAATCATCATGTAACATAAAGCCTGAAACCACAATTAGCCATTTCATCCAAGCGCAATAAATGTTTTACAAATTATCCAACAATAAAACAATAATTATAAAGTCTAATTCCCTTTCAACTAAACTTCTTGTTGTACGTTTCCCATGCTATAATTGTTTAGTTTTAATGCTCAGTGACCCATGAAACACTCTCATGCTGCCTGCCTCTATATTTGAATAAGAATAAGTAATCTTAAGTTAATGCACTCTCTCACACGGTTATCGAAATGATTAATTTTTATTATGAGTAATGCTTGTTTGTTTTCATGTCTCTCAAATTATATAAGCTGGCTTATCGTTATTTTTAACTAATTGTGCAACTGACTTAACAAGCCTGAATTAAGTTATGGATAAAAAGATATTACTTAAAAATCAAACAAATGCTGTATTATTATATGGAAGTGAGCTATTCGCAGAGTTTATGCATTGGATGTGTGGCATTAGCTTTATTTATGATAATATTTTATGAGCGTAGTTAAGTGATACTTAAAAGGCTTTAGACTTCATCTTCGTGCAAGAAAGAAGCCTCGGGCAATTAAGAGATTACTGACCGATAAGTCGGTCAACAATGGAATTTCGCATTGTCATACATAGGAAACAATTACAAAACGTTGTGTGCGCACTTTTATCACTAAATAAGTTCATTCTAATGATGCGCCGTATGCAAATAGAACTAAAGTACTTGTAATTATATTCAATAGAATGATAAATACTGTTTGTTCTTCTTTGCGATAAAGATATTTGAGAAAATATTGATAACTAAATTGATATTTCGTATATAAATCCGAAAGAATTTAATTCTGGTCAGTAGTTTAAATTGCTGCTTCTTAGTGAGTGAATACGTGAGTGATGCTCAAAGTAAGAATATTCTCAGGGTAATATTATATTATTTATTGTATTAAGTAGATGAATTGTTGAAAGCTTTTCATTTGATATTTAATCATAACTTTCTCGTTTCTTCTGCTCTATACAATAATAATTTATAATCGCCGTCTGAGAATTGGTTTATGTCAATTGTCATTGACATAAGTAGAGGTCCAACTGGTGTAGTACAATACGAAAGCACCATTGAATCTTTACTTAAGTCAAAGATACATTCAATTACAGTCTACTTACTGGTATTCTTCCTCTTCCTTCTTTTTGGGCTGATAACTTTTAACAAGTCGTCTGAAACAACAAAATCAATTAATTAATTAATACAATTGTAAATTGTACAATGTAATGCATCGATTGTACCTCGTCGATAAATTTCTTTTCTTGCAATTTCCTCGCTGCAAATCGAGTGCACAAGTTTTTTTTTATGTGGTAATTGCCTTCGCGTAAATGAAATTCCTCGAGTTGGTGTTGTGTGTTTAACACAGCAAGAAGATTTCTAGAAATTTCTACAAATAACCAACGACTTGATATCTCACAACATTATGGATTATGTACTCAATGAACTAATGACTGATAATAGGAACAGGAGACTTGAGTCATTATTGAAACTAAGGCACAATCGTGAGCAATTTTGTAAACATCTCTCAACAATAATTACCTAATGATACCTAATGAATTTTTGATCAAGTGAAATTTTTTTAATCAAGTTGCTTGCATATTGCACTCTGCTGCAGATAATTATGACGATGGATCATGATCGTCGAGTGGATTTAATAATGACTGGAGAAAAGATTCAATCGAATTTCTTTGTGTAATTAGTTTAATTAGAAATGCACTTTTCTTAGTTGCTCACTCAAACAATATGCAATTTTATGTGCCTTTCACTTTATATATTTTCTAGTTCATCTAAATTATTATTGATTTTGAGTTAATTAACTTAAAAAATGCAAGAAATTCATGTAAATCTAAAACTTGACATAAATCAATTTATTATTAATCAACTTTTATCCTAATTGCTTGAAAACCAATTACTCATTTCTAAGTAGAAAAATTCTATAATAATTAGAAGCTAATTGGCAGTTGTAATGAGTAAATAAAACTCAATAAGTTAACGAACAATCTGTTAAATAAATTAATCAGAAAGTTATATGTACTTATTGAAAATACAGCTTGGGGAATCCCCGTTTTCTCATTAAAATAAACAAGTATTTTGCAGATTATACCACCATTTTTCTAAAAATCATCCTACAAATTTGCGATATTTGACTAAATGTTTAATTTTTCACTTGATTTGTTGTTATATTATTAATAATATTAATGTAAATGACCTTTATACTATAGGTAATATTGACTGAATAGATATCATGATGACAATATTTAATTTGTTATTACATAATTCATCGCATAGATCTCTTCATCTATGACGCAAAAATGAATGCAATAAAATATGGAAAACACGATTACATAAATACGCATAACACATTTATCAAAGAGAAATTCACTCAACTCTAACGCTGAGCTTTGTCAACATTCATTCATACGCCAACCAGATGCATACATATTTAGTTTAACTGCATTTCCCTATTGGTTTATGCAAAAATTATTGCAGCAGTCATTAATATCCCGTATAAAAATTGATGTTGAAAATGTTTTACATAACTGAGTTATTGCAAAATTAATAAATCAGTCAACTCACAACTATGCGAGCTTCAAATTTTCTTTCATTTCTCGCTATTATAACGTTGGCAACGCACAAACAAACAAACGAAAATATGAAAAACAAGAACAAAATGTAAACGCAAAACAAAAGAGTGTGGTTACTAAGCAACGGCATGCACAGTTAGTTAGCAGAGTTCCAGTGGTCTCTTTTTGTCAACGATTTCTAAAATTATACTTATGCTGATGAGTTTGTTCTTTATTGTACGTCTTCTTCAACTTCCTTTTCGTTTTCTGTCATTTTTACTTAACGTAACGCACTACCCAAGGAATTCCGCGATTCCGCAATTGCAGTTACAAGTTTGTTTCTTGCACTTGCGACGAGAAACAGGTAGCTGTGTTGCAAGAATGCAGGTAAAACTGGAAAATGCATCAAATAAACGGAAAATGTTACCAACTAACGGTATACGTATGTAAATTGTTTTTCTCCTTGTCGTCTTGTCGTGTTTTCGTTCTTGTTTTTTGAATTTCCCATCATAATATTTAACGTAATGATTTATTAGTTAATGAATGAACAGTGAAAAAGTCGAAAATGTTTATGACTTTACGACCATTGTTACTTATGATAATCAGAGTCATTTGCGATGTGAACCGAAAGTCTTGCAACTTTTTCCACGTCTTTGCTAAACTATGAGATGGATTGCATGTTTTTTTGCTCGGTTAATCGGCTTTTTATTCGTTATGCAAAGAGAAAAGTGAGAGCCTTTTGTATGCAAATTCCACGACGCGATAGAAAACCTGATGCAAAGCACATACACACACATGCACTCGCGCGCGTAAGAAATTCTTAAGAGATTATAATGCAATATGCCAAACTATTTGATATATTCCTAATGCGTATCGAATGACAAAGTTGACGTGAACGTGTAGAGCGTGCGGCGACTTTAAATCCGTCGAGCGTGCGTTTCTTGTGCTTAATTTTCTGATATGATCACTGCCAATATCGAGTGTGCATGTTGTACAATTATTTCGTATAACGTAATAGCTCCTTAGGCTTAAATCGACATGCAACATTTCAAAAACTAAATATTATTCTTCAAATTTATATACCGGTTATAAAGACAATAAAAACAAAGCAATTTTCAGTGTTTCTCGAACTTTTTTAGCCTACCACCTCGTTTCCCGAAAAAATATTATTTAGCACCCCCTCGTTTCCAGAAATTAAGGTCTTTTAAATTTTTAATAGCAAATTTCGCCGCCTTCTTGATACCTGAAATGAACCACAGCTCTCTATCAATTTTTTGTCCCCTGGAAAATTTGGAAAATTAAAAAAATGGAAATTTCAACATCTGCAGTTATTGAATTAAATTGAAAACTTGAGGATGGAAAATTAACTAATTTTCCTAAATGTGAACTACTGTAACTTCTGTACTTGATATCTATTGATATTTAAACTGGAAAAAAATAATATATTACTTAAATACTTGACTTAAATCGTGTTTGAAATGAATAAACAAAGAATTTAAAGTTTATACATATTCAATACGCATGGAAAAAGAAATCGTATCAATCGTGATCGTGTAACCAGCATACAAGTGTAAAAGTAAAGTTACTTAACATCATTTACGCGTAGCTTGCTTAAAAGGCACACGATTAGTGTATGCTTCGCATACTTATTATCAATGAGCTTTCCCGAAATAGAAAAAATTTCTATTTCTTTATCCATTTACCTAAACATCCAAAAATGTCACCGCAATTAAATCAATTGAATGAATATTTCGATGACAACCAATACAAAGTAATTAATAAAGTGAATGGCGCCAATGTTTAAACTACATCATTCTTTCGCAACTAGCAAAACGCGCAAGTATTTTCTGATTGCACACATTATTTTTCAACAAATAAAATGCCCATAAATCATGGAAAAAAATTAAGCACGCATAAAATGCAATATAAACGAAAAACGTGAACGAAACGAATTGCATCATTACGAATGAAATTTTCGTCGATTATTTAAGCAATTTTATTGCATTATGTAATTATTCTCACGCATTTCTAATTAGGTTCGGCTCTTTTATTGGTTAATTTAATGAGAGACATACGAAATAATTAGGATAAAGTATCTCCCTTTCTTTCTCTCTCGTTCTTAAAAGAGAATTCAAAGAATTAAAATTTAAGAAAATTAAATATAATAATGTAACTTTATAACAGGTTAAATTCCGTTATATGAATTCTTCTTGAACGTAGCAAGTCTTAAGAATAAAGACTTTGTTCATCACACAAATGCTAATTCAATTTATAGTTAGAATGGTAGAATGTCTCAAGTAAAGTAACAATTCTTAGTTTACCTATTACCATAGAACATGAAAATAAATAATTCTTTGGAAGAATTGGCCGCAGAAATAGAGGGGAATTTTAACGAGCAAATTAACCAATAATTCTATTCAACGTTGCGGAATTTCTTGAATCATCATCATTGCTTTGGAATGCTTGTTGTTGCATTCAATATGTACTTTGCAATACGTTTTCATTGTGAATCTGCGTACATTGTATAGCGATTACGTTTGAATCAACTTAGGTATACGTAGGCTGACTCAGTATACAATATCCGACTTTCTTAGTTAATGAATTTCACGTTTGAGTTTTATTTAATTGACACGTGCTACACTTTATTTGCATGTTCAATTATTGCATTGCTTTGAGATGTTAAATAGATGCTAATGCATGTAATAAGATGACTTAACCTATTTTAATTCTAATTTATAACTGTATTTTGTCGCAAATAACTTGATAAGTTTATATTTGGTCAATATAGTCATCAGTAAATCAAGTAAATTTCGTTTATAACGACGTGTCACTTCGGATACTGAGATAACGTCCATTTTTGGACGTCGAATATGAATTTTACAGCAAATAAATATTTTTTTAAAAAATGTATGCCCTTATTTGATTTTCTAGAAATTTCTCCTCCTAAAAATTCATCTGCTTATAACGACTGTAAAATTATTTCTTGCATTTAATAGGTTTAAAAAGACAATGAACTCTACGCTTTTCCTAGTCTTGATTGACATAATTGGTAAGTAAGTATCGCAATCTATTTTTAATAGACCAGAAAATAACATTTTCAACAGGTAAATATGATAAGCAGGTGAACGACCTATAAATCCATATTATTTATTGATTTACGCTGATAAACGAAGCACGAAGCAACGACCGAACGCATTGAAGCAATATAAACATCGATGGTTAAGCGGCTCATTAGACATCAGCTACCGAGCGAGGTAATCAAGCTTAAAACCCATGTCCGAAAAACGAAAGCCACGAAAATACCTAATGATTACTTCAAATCTAATAAAGCCGAAAGGTTTCTAGGTTACATTCCTCACACTATCACTAACGTAATCATTTTTTACCAATGTTTAAGCAAACATCAAAAGACTGACTCG
Organism: Aleochara curtula; assembly: GCA_963978815.1. NCBI lineage: Eukaryota > Metazoa > Arthropoda > Insecta > Coleoptera > Staphylinidae > Aleochara > Aleochara curtula. The sequence continues at coordinate 6,582,309 of OZ022221.1, read as the reverse complement.
ACTGAGTGATACAATTGTAACACTTTCTAAATATACATGCATATGTGCTATGTGCTATTTAAATACATTATCTATCGCGTTATACAAATACTCAAAATGTACAGAGACAGACTTGAGTATGATGATGATGATTTGTATTAGTTACGCATGATTAATAGTTGAATAATCAATTAATTCAACTACAGCATGAATTAAGTATGGAAATTGGGTTTAGTCACTTTGAACGTCGACATCAAAGTTTGTCAAAGCTATTTGAAGTAGCATCAAATGTAGTTATTAATCAATATTCAAAGAAGATTTTATGTCAACTGTAATCAAGTTTAATCAACTGGATCAAAAGAGAATTTGGGTATTGAGTTTATGTTAATTATCTTCTAAATAAATCATCGAAAAACTAATTTAAAAGAAATAAATTTGACTTAAGAACAGTTCTTGGGCAAAATTTGAATAGATCAACTAAAAAGTTAACAGCATTAAAATTAACTTCAAAAATATAATATAACATCATTTACTAAGCAAAATTGGCGAATTAAGAATCAATAGAAAGACTCAATAGAACTTTTTTAAATTATTACTACATCTTCATAAATACTTTGTGCAGTAACGATTTGTTTATTATCTAATTTAATTACAACTCCCACTAAATTTAATATCTAGTCTAATTTAATATTAAGTTAGTAGGAGTCGTAGTAATAAACTTGTCGTTGAATGAATATAAATGAACGTAAAACACGTTAACGTTGTAAGATAATAAATGTAAGAAACCCACATCAATGACTTGACAATTTTCGTTTAAACTTTACATCACTACAAAATGAGTGTAATAAAAATGATTTTACTAATTTTTCAATATTAATCTATTTAGTTTTATAGCAAATGATATTTTCACTTATTATCGCATAATATGTCATTTTATCCATGCGCATATCTCGTTAGTAAAATGAACATTTTTGTTTGTACTGAATAAGTGTGTTGTTACAGTGTAATAAACTCATCAATTCCACACCTACGTATTTCCGCCTTTGTTTATTCAACAAGTTTGCCTTGCTTGATGTTTCCATTCTATTCTTGTTCATACAATTCGCATTAATAAATAAATAATTTCTTGAGTGCGTATTGAATGCAATTTATTCATAAATTAATGAGTCAATTCATAAATTCTTTAAATCATGAAATGAAATTTAATATTAATTGTGTAATTTCCAATTTATCCCTTGCAATAAATATTTTGCACATGTGTAATTTGTACTTTTAATAATTGCTTCAGCAAATAACTTGGAAGAAGTTGATTAGTCAAGCGTGAAACATTAATTGCACTATAATAATAAAAAAAGTAAGAGAAAATGATTCATATAAAAATATTCATCTAATTATCACACTTAATTAATAAACTGTATTCACTCTCATTCGTGGAGCGTTACGCTTGGCAGAATATGCAAGACGTCGTTTTCACTCGATGCAGTCAACAGCTACTAAATGCACTCCAATTACTTAATAATAATTAGCAGAAAAGTGCAACACGAGATGAAAAGACAGCCGTAATGTTGGAATTTCAATTAGTGTATGATTAAGCGCACGCTAAATTGACGACTCAGGGTCAAATTACGAATGTATAAATAAAAATAATGTATGTACTTTCCATTTATAACGACAATTCGGTTATAACAGCCTGCATCTTAAATAATTTATATATTAACAGTAATTAATTTGGTTCTTAAAACTTTAATCATCCAATAAAAAAGTGTCTCTTTCGCATATATGTACAGACGAACTTAATATATCCATGATAATTTTTCAGTAATTAAATCATCAGAAAAGTAAAGTAATTGCAGGATAAAACCTAAATAATGAAGTTGGCTACTTTAAAAACAAGTATAGTAAAACACTATACTCCACTGACTTGCTCACTCTACTAGTATAAACATGTTTAATAGTAGAATTACAACTGGTTTAAAAATAGTTTTCAATTAAAATCTCAATTACCTAAGCAATAATTTCTATAAACGACCTAATATCAAAATCGCTAGGATTTGCTAACTTTATTTGACTGATTACTCTACTCTTAAAATCCCAAATTTACTAAATGGTCACGAAAATGTATATTGTCATTACGTACACATTGCACACTGGTCCCGAAGGGGAAATTGTCGTGAAATGAAATAATGACATTTTTGAAAATTTTTTTTTACCACTAAATTAAGGAATAACTGAATTTTATGATTGTGAAAATATGATCCAAATCGGATAAATAGTTTAGCAACAATTTAGCGACAAAGTCAAACAATTTCGGGCTCGAGATTTGATTCACATGTAAACTTCATATTCAAATTTCATTTTCCAAGCTCATAGTTATCCCACATCAACTTTCTTTGCATGTGCATAAACTACAACTAATAGTCTTTCGAATGGTATCAATATCGTCTTTTAGATATTATATTTTCAATTAGAAATTAATTTTTGAAAAATTTCCGATTTTTGATGGACGGAAAATTTTCAAATCGAGTTCTACTAGTGTGTGTCAAGCTGTGTCAAGGCGGTATTACCACTGGCAGATAGATAATTAAATGAAGAATCACCTCTGCTATGTCCAGTCGCGCCCAAACCCGCCCATAAGAAAGTTATGACACTTTGAAGATGAAATTTTTAGTTTTTTGGACGAAATTTTGCCGATTTTAAAGTCGTGCCGATGTAATTTAACAGTGTCTCATGATGCAAAAGTTAAAATGTGCGAGAGAGACGTATTGAAATATGAGAAGTTAATGAGTTAGATTGCGGCAAACCCTTTGATAATACGCAGCAAGTCGTTTTAAAGTTTATTTAATTAAAGCATTGTCATCAGTTTCTCATCAATTTTTGTTAATATTTTTTGGATTTATTGAAAGTTATTTATTTTTTATCAGATTCCGATTTGCTGTGTTTTTATTATCATGACAAAATTTGAATTTTGAAAATCGGTTCGGGCAATATTGAGATATAAGGCATTTTCCAAAAATATGCTGTTTTTGACCAGTGTGCATTGTGATTATATTTGCACCATTTAAGTAATGTAAAAAAATGTACAAGTAATTTCTTAAAAATGGGTGATTAAGCAGAAAGAAATTTAACGCGTAATTATCTCTCGTAATGTGAAAAAACGAATGTAATGAACATGTGTGTAAATATTTGAATCTGTTTTGTAACAGAACGCGTGCACAGGCTTCTCTCCTCTTCATAAAAAGTTCCAACGTACGCATAAATATTTCAGGATTACACATCGAGAGACTCCTCTCCTCTACTCGAGTCTTTCTTCTCTCGCATACAACTTGTGCGAATCGCGTTATTTTTGGCGAGTTTACTTCTATCTCTCTGCTTTACTCGCTCTTTCATTATGCTTACATATCGAGCAAGCAACTTGCCAAATTTGGTCTGCGCAGAGATTCAAAACACGTTTGTTTTATGTCAAGGAAAATTTATAAATTCAATTTGTAAAATAATAATCAACATTCAAAATTAATATGTATTCTGAACGTAACCAAAATTAATTTCTTTCAGAATACTCCAGAAAGTTCAAAGAATATTTTAAACATTTTCGTGCAAAATTAGAAATCCTGAAATTTTTCCAGAAAGTTCAAGGTTTATTTCTTTAAAAAGTATTTTATGCATTCCGACCGTTTACTTTATCCGAAATTACATTTTCTTGTTTATTTCAAGTTCCGAAAGATGTTTGAAAATTTTCCAAATGCTTCACAAACTTCTCGGAAATTTGACATAAATAAATTCAACGTCAACGTATTTTTAAACGCAACCTTCCACGAAATCTTGAAACTTTTTCGTCTTGTTTTATTGTTTTTTAATTTGTTGAAATCGGAATTTTATTATGAAGAACTTCAACGACCATGACGCATACACCCTTCGTCCATGACGACAACACACGAAGGCGTCTTATGTCTTAAGTCTTGTATTTTTTATCTTGTCTTCTTACCTTAACTTATTTGCATATTCCGTTTCGATGTTGGCCCTGTCCCGCACAAAATGTCCATATTTTTCCAGAAAGTCGATGCCCTTGAGCGTATGCTGCGACAGATTGTCGTACTGATCCTGGAACATTAAACGAAACAATGAGCGTGATTATTCATAAATCACCAATTGCAAAATTGTTTAATCGTTCGAACCGAACTACATACTTTGATGAGTAACTTTTCGCAATGAGACACTGCGTAAATCGTTCGTTCGTAAGCAAGCATTGTTATTCAATTAGTAACCAAGTTAACAACATCCTGTTTTGGGTTTGTTCATAAAATGAACAACCATATGTTAAATTATATGACTAAAAGTACTACCATCTTTTATTTTACACTGTATTTCAATTACATGACAAATCAATCAAAAAATTTCATAAGATTTCTTAATTATTAAAATTCGTTTTCTCAATTATTTTTCCTACTTTAACTAGAATTATTAATTAAGTAATCAACGATATTTTCATAATCGTTTAAAGAGAAATAAATTGTTAATTGTTTTTAATTTTCATTTAATCTTACGTTTTTCACGAATCTCTTTCTCATGTTGATTTATCATGTTTAGTTTTCTTTGAATAAAAACAGTAAGTACATTACAAATCCAAAAATAGAAGTGTGAAATACTATTAAATAAAGCAACAAACCAATTGTAAATCGATAATCAACGTGTAGTTTGCGCACACGTTTTTAATTTGCAATCACGTAGGCGTTTTGTTAACTTTACTTGAGTAAAGCGCTCGTGTTAAACGCGCTGAGCATGCACACTTTTTCCTTTTCGCAATGATTAAATGAGAAATTCACCAGAATTGAGAGTGAAACTTGTTTAGTATGCATGAACAATCATTTCGTTCGTTCGTTCGTTCACTCATTTAACACTAACGTTCAACAACTACTACGCATTTGACCATATAGTTTTGCATAAGTAAATGATTCAATTACTTATGCTTATTTGGCTGAACAAGTTAGTATTTGTCAAAAATATTTCGTTACTTTGAAATCAACTGAAAAAAGGTCGCCTTAACAAATAAAAATTAATTAATTTGAATTCATATTGAAATAAAACTTGCTGTTGAATTAGATTATGAAAATTAGCATTTCACTTGCGCATTTTATCGATTAAATTTACATTAAAGTGCAGTTCAATGACAACAATAAGCATCAAGAATGAATTGTTTTTCTTAAAGCAAGTGACTTAAGGTTAAACTAAACCTTTGTTACTTTGCAGTTTTATTGGCAAGCAGTACACAAAAGAATCGTTGTTGTTGTTTTCTTTCAACTTCTCGTGCACTTGCTGGTGTACCTACTTACGATGACATACGCATTGGTATGCACGCATACTCGGTGGGAAAATTGCACGATGGAAATCTTCACCACAGAGGAGAAAAAAAAAGAAACATGCGAATGGCAAACTGAATGCATCAGTGATTTCTTCCCACACGTAATTATAATTCAATCTTTCACTTATTAAAAAAGTTTCGCAAGTGGTTGGCATTAAATATTAGCTCTATACTAAAATAAATACTGGTTGAATTTATAATTCAAAATAAGAATCGGTCAAGTGAAAATCTGGAATTTCCCATTTTACTATGAAAATTTCTTAAACCATCAACTCGTTTGTTTGCCCATTCAAGAATGAGTTCAAGAATGAAAAATGAGAAGAATTGTAATGATAAACCCCATTGTGATAATTTTAAATTAATGTTTTATATGCTGTTTAAGTGAAGCGAAGGGGATGTTCAGTGGAAGAATGAAATGGTAGTCAGCGGGCAGTTGGAATCACCTGCATTCCTACTAAACTATAGTCCCGAAAATTAAGAAAATATGTTCTCCATCCCCTCTGCATCCTTCTCGTTTTGTGTGAAAGCTTTAAATCTGCTGTCGCAACGTGTTTGTGATTTATAATAGTTTTTTTGGCACATTCGTCAATTGTTTATTCTTAAACTTTATTTGTTAAGTGATCTTAATTCATAGATAGATAACTAAAGTTTAGTTAGAAAAGTTTCCAGAAAGATATTATTTTCAAATAGGCTCTTATTTGACCCTTTTCTCGAGCTTAATCACTTTCTCAGGAATTCCCTATATCTGCTTTTTTAAAAGGCGTTCACTTTTTGCTTTAAGCCTTTAAAATGTTGTAAATCGTAAATCTTACATTGCAAATTTTAGTGGTTTCCCCAATTTTTCCTTTTACGTCTGGAATTTCAAGAATGACGCAACCACAGAACTTTAATGCGCAAGTTTTACGGTTATTTAGTTTTATTTTACTGTACATGGTTGGTTTCGCTCTTATTTTGTAAAAACCGAAGAAGCACTTTACGACTTTCTTCTAAACCGCAAGGCAGAATTGAAACTTTACTAATTAGTTGCATCCTCGAAGTAAAGCGTTTGAAATGTGTTGAATTAAATAACCTACGAGTACATTCAACACTGATACAAGACTTTGTCTAAATCTGTCCGTCTTCTTTATGCACTAAAGAACACTCATAGTGACTTGATTAAGCTCTTATTTTCGAAACTTTTGTGTCACAATGAAATCCATTGTTGGTATATTAATAATTCTAAACGTTATATTTGTTCGAGCATTAGATAAAAAGAGTAAACTTCTTCTTCCCATATAACGAGTGTTTCTAACAGCTCTCTATGAAAATAACAAATTTTAAACGTCTTCTAGATTTTCAAACACTCTGTGCTAAATTTACATGTTCCTAGTCGCAAGTATATAAATTCAGTGCATTTATAAACTGAAAAGTCGTCTCTGCTCAGTGTTTATAACACGATGTCTGCTTTTCTTGTGATTCCTCGAGTTCGTCACACTTGACGTTTAAGTCTTTCTTAAGCTAAGAATACATTTCATAAAATGTCTTGCTAATGATAAAAAAGAACACTAAACACTCGAGCAGTTTATTCTGTTATTTTTTCAATTCCTTCAAATGAATTATGGATTATTAATTTCTTCTCGTGAAATTGTTGATAAATGAAGGAAATGTTTATGAATTTATAAATATCTGAAAAGCAAGCAATATCCGCTAATCAATTGCATTCCTGTCTGTCTGTCTACTTTAACGAACGCATCTGGAAATTGTAAATCACGCATGGTGAACAGAACGTATTGCAAAATAAACTCGATCATAAATAATGTGTATAATAAAATAATATTTCTAATAGAAATTCAGCGGATAGAATTGATGTCTAACACTATAAATCAATTAACATCATCGTAAAACGGACACGATCCAGAAATTGTTGTTGGCATATAATGGCAATGCAAATAAAAATTGAAATACGCATGCGAATGTAATGCACCTTAACCTTGAGAATGCAAATTGCTTTCAATTATGTATTCAGGAGACATGCGTTCAGGTAATTGTTATTATTGAGACGGCGTCTAACTATTTGCATTTCTCTACTACATAAACTTCGTGTAACTATGCAAATTTTTATTTTCACTCATAATTCAGAAAAATATTTAAATTTCCCCCTCAAAAATAACGTAAGGAGTCAAATAATATATTTGTAATTTGGTGTATAATATGTGAATGTGGGGTGTGCCCAAAGTTGATTGTCTAAATAATTAAAAGTAAGCTCAATTCATAGATAGATAATTAGAGTTCACTTCTAAAAAGTTTGTCCTTTTCCCTTCTAAGTTTGTGTTTTATTGTCGTATTTTCTGGACTATAAGAGGCATTTCAAAATTATACGTTGGTTTTTACACAATTACATTTTAATATCACATTCGGAATATTAAAAACACTTTTTGATTATGTATTGTTAACATAATTCATGTTCACTCTCGATACCTACTTATTCATTGTCTCGTTAATGTGTCGTTAAAGACGTAAGTACCTCAAATTTAGAGACGATTTATTGGGAAAAAAAGTTACCCCTAAGACGCATCTCAAGTATGATGTTTAAATACATTTTTCTAGGGTGGATAATAGTCCTCGAAATACCATATTTTTGTATTCTATTTTAAAAGTATTATAATCGGTGGTATGATAACGAACATGAGATATTAACGTTTTAGACGATACCTACTGACTACTAGACTAACAGTTTGTCTATTTATTAGCTCATATCTAAAATCAAGCAAACTTTTGTCACGTTTCCAGTAAAATTGAATAAAAATTTAGATATAAAATGCAAAATATATCTTTAAGCATTTTTGAATGACCAATGAATCTTATTATCCACGCCATTTTTTAAACAATTAATCCACGACAACTTACAATCGAATAACTGACATGTCATTCGTGGAATGCGAACACAATGAATCGATATTCAATCAACGCATTCGCTGCTAGGATTTTAAATAGTTAACCAACTAATACTGTTCAATAATCTTCTTGCATGCACAGCACATGTGCCATTGTTGCATGCATGCGCAAGAATTCAATTTCGCTTGTACGACGGTGAAAATGAATGATAAATAATGAACAGTATTCTGCGCAAGGAGAATGTAAAGAAATAAATAAATAATAATAACAATTTTCACACAATTCGCACTCGTACGAATGGAACAAATATAACGTCTAGGCAAAATAAAACTTTGATGTAAGTAACAACACCGCGAGTACGCGCATTAAAACCACCGTTAGTTGGTTGGCAATAAACCGCGTCTTGTGTGCGGTAATAAATTAATTTTTTTGCACTTGAATTAATCAAAAACGCCGTGATTCATCTTTGCGCATTTTATGAATTTATGATTTTACTCAAACAACTCTCGACGAGTTCAAACCGCAAAACCGCTAAAACTGTTTTGCTTAAAACTCCCAATTCCTCATTCGTCAATTGAAATATACCAAGAAGCGACAAATTTTTTGTTCATTCATAATCACGACCACCGTTGTTATTGTTGTTGCTATTGAATGATTAGCATTAGAATAAGCGACAATTCAATGTATACGCAACAAGCATAAAAGCCATTAAAACAATAAGAGGTCAATGCACATAACTTGTCACTCACTGTATGTTACGTTACCTTTTGACACAAAAATATCCAACAAAAACAACAACATTTACCAACGTTCTTCAGCATTCTTTTTCATTTATTGAATCAGCCAGTTAAGCATTGATTTTTAAGTACGTTAGGAAGTAAGTAAAGTAATTGAATTATTTTTATCTAAACTAGGCTTCCATGTCAATCGGTTAATGCTATTAGAAAAACGACAACTTACGCAAGTATTTATACTTGCGTAGCAAAACACTTGAATAAAACAATGCACAATTTCGCCACGTGCGCAATTGATAAGAATAATTTATCCGAATTGATCATCAATAAATTAAATTGATTATTGTTTGTAACAATAAATATAAATGACTCACTAAAAACCAAGTGATTTTTATTGATATCAACGCATACTAATCAAGTATGGAATTCCCACTATCACAGCACGAGTGAGTCCAAATTGTACATTGCGTTAAGAATTTTATCATTATTATAGCCCCAAGGTGTTTACAATGTTCATAACGTACAGAGACTTTCCATGCGTCATTCGAAAACCTCTGTAGTGAGTCATGCTAGCTCGTCTCTAAATACGTAAAGAGGCGCCCTTTATGCGAGGGTGGAATGCAATCAAGCTATACTTTGCCTGCCTCACTTCACTGTATTGAGGCGTGTCACGTTCCTCAAGAAACCCCATAAAATCCCTTTACTTTCATGCATTTTACCTATTTCTGAAAACTGCAAAATTTCTATGCTAATACTAGAGATAAGTAATCTTCAAAAACGCACAACGCAGTGTCTGTTATCACTCTTTATCATATGTGATTAGTGCAATCATAGGTGGGTTATGTTACAATAAAAGCAAACAATTCTATTCTATTAATTTCGTTCATAGCAAACACGAAAAACACTAAATGTGTTGGAGATTAGCTCATTACTGCGGCAAGCGGAATGCAATTGAATTGAATTGAATCGCAATTTGCAATAATGTTCAAGGTTGTTTATTGTCTAATGGCATGGAATAAGAAGCAATAACCGAGGACGAGAACGCAGTACACTTTTGTACCATGCCGAGTAATTACATCTAAGTATTGCACTTTGATTCGCAATTGAGAAAAATACGTTTGCAATTATGCTCGAAACGAGAATTTGTTTGCATTTGCTTCAAGTAAAACGCACATTGCTGTTGGTTTGTTGCAGTGAAGCATGAATTGCCACCTGCCCTATCCTATAATGCTTTACGTTTGTTTGCCTGCTATGCGGCATGGTGTGGTAAATTCCGATTAAAATATGGATATGCCGCCGGCAGGTAAAGCGTGCATACGTGTTTGTCTTGCAACAAAAAACACGAAACAGGAAATCGGCCTTCTTTGCTACTTTTTTTGACGGTTCACCGCTTCGTGGCAGTTGTTTGAGGACAGACACGACGACTATCAACTGCTTATGTTTCGTCTCTTTGCAAAATTATAACTTCTTCGCGCCTACAACTTGAAACAGTCGGTTCTTCTTCATATAGCTAAAAGAAGAGGAATATTAATCAAAGTTCATCTTATGCATATGATCGTGTGAGCGAATGTCTGCGCATACCGGTTGTTGGGAACGATTATACGAGTCCGAGCGATGCTGGCAGCTTGCTCACGACTTAACATTGAAAATTTGAGTTCTTGGTCGACTGCTGCTGGTTGCTTCGAACGGCTCGCGCCCGAGAAAGACGAAAAAACCGTTTGACATTTCGACCTCGCGGCACGCCGCAGCAGCAGGCCGAGAGAGCGCAACATTATTTAATCGCATGGCCGTCGTCGCCGTCGCAAATTTCAGTGCATTGGCCATTCTTCACACAATCCACCTATCTGTTTGTTGTACAAACACAATGCTATGGGGCACAGCTGTTATGGCACGAGTGCACGCCATATTCTATTCTCCATTTGTTGCAATGGGCACTAACTCGTTGGTTAATCCACTTTCGGCATGCTCGTTCGTCTTTGCAATTGCATAACAAGACGCTGCCATGGCAACAATGACGTCGTCTCAACACTCAAGTGCCTTAAATAATTGAACGATGCAACAACATTGACTATTAGTGACTAAGTCTACGTTTGAGACAATGAGAAGAGAAGCAATAATACTAAATGAATCACAACGTGTAACGTACCCATAGCTCGGTACCCCAATTCGCCACCGTCGCCGTCATCGTCATCGTCATCGTGCCTTGAAGATCTTGCCCACCCTGGGGCTGAAATACCAACGATGCGCTCTGTGGACGTGCGTATTCTTAATCCGAATGCATTTAGGTGTTGTGCACACACTTGAAACGCACTGCACTTGAGAAACGCGCACAGCCTCGCGAAGACCAGCAACCTGTGTTCACTCACGTTTTCCTTCCCGTTGTTATTATTTCACCCAGCACCAACGGCCTTATCACTGCCGACGAGGTGCTTGTTTATTCACCAATCGTCCTCGGGTGGACGCCGCAATACAAACGAATAATACGTTACGCGAGAATAGCGCAACCCAACAACATGGCTGGCTGCTGCTGCCGACGACTGAAATCACTAATAACAACACGGCCACTGCGCTGCAATGGATCGCAATGTGCACTGCACTAGGCGTTTACACAACTGCGGCACACGCTCGCGCACGTACAGCGTGTTCGTAAGACTGGTTGCTGCTGGTTGCTACACGTACGACAACCGCCGGGGACTGCCCTCGCGGATTTCAATACAGGCCGCCGGGCTGCAACGTATTTGCAGGAATGCACGCTGCTTTTTCTCAATGCAAATTCCATGATTAGACGTACGAGATAATCTCAATCAATTATTCAATAGTAATCAATCAAAACAAATAAGATTAGAAGCAATTAAAGCATTCATCATTACAAAATATTCAGAGGCAATAAATCATAATAGCATACCCGTAGCGCCACCTAGTCCGTAAAAATATATTGATCTGACTTTAAACTTTAAATGGCAATCAAAAGTTAAAATTAATATGATTTATTATTAAATATATATAAAATTATCTCATGATAAATCGATAAATAAATCGGTTCATACGCAATGACATGTTTAAAATATTATGGGCATTATAAGTACCATTAACATGGAAGAAATACTTATTGAAATGATCAAACCAGTCATCATTACTCTTGTAACTGAACATAGTTTGCTGGAAAGAGACCGTATCTGCCTTTACACATTCCACGCCACCAGCCTTCGTCGATTAACTCGACATGCGTGATAATATCGTCGGGATCGAATGATATTTCGTCCTCGGCAGCGGCCTGATAATCATACAGAGCAATGGCAGTACTGCCAGTGTCCACGATTTCCTCTTCCTGTTCATCTTCACTCACGCTAGGCACCTCGTCGTAGATTTGCCTCTCTTCCGGTTGTTCAACTTTCGCAGCCGCCGTTTCCGGTACGGCTTCGACTATCTCGGTTGCTTGTTGTGCATGTCTCAATTGTTGAATTTCGTCAGCCACTCGGCTCGCGCTGTTTGACGCTTGTGTTTCAACTTTGGGATTGTTGAATTGTGCAAACTTGGACTTGTCCAGCTGTCCAGGTTGCTTATCTACTGTTGCTGTAGCAGTTGGTGCTGCACTTTCAGTGGAAGCATTTAGGAACGCTGTTTTTTTCATGTCTAGTTGTTTAGGTGCAGCGCGTTCAACGCGGGGTTCTTTAACTTCTTGTTGCTGCTGAGCAAACATTGCAACTTTTGTATGGATTTTTCGTGGAGCTGGCGAACCAGGGATTGAAGAAGGGTTGCTATCTTGAGAGCCCATTGATTCAAATTTAGCACGCATCTCTGATGGCTTAGCACCGGCAATATCAGGCTTAACACGATCATAATTAGTGCCAACTTTATTCACACTTGTAAACGTCTCCGCAGATTTGTCCATGCGGTCAGTCTGGACGCCAAACTTGCCACCAAAGCCAATTTTATGATCAACTTGACTTTCATGTTTTTGGGGTGCTTCATGGTGATTCCAACCAACAGCTGACTTATCTTGTCTGTCTTTTTGAACACCAAATTTACCTCCAAAGCCAACACTATAATCTACAAACAACACAATAATCATTACACCTATAATTCACATAAGTTTTACTATCACCTTTTTGCGACTCATGCTTATCGACTTTTTCCACATGATCCCAGCCCACAGCTGATTTATCCTGCCTATCAGACTGTACACCAAATTTGCCACCAAAACCAGAAGCATAATCCTTTTGAGATGCATGTTTTTCAACTTTCTCTTTGTGGTCCCAACTAACAGCACTCTAAAGCAAACATGAATGTGACTATCTTCAAAGCCATTTAGTGTTTACATACCTTATCAACTCGATCCTTTTGCACACCATACTTGCCTCCAAAGCCAGTACTATAGTCTGTTTGAGAAGCATGTTTCTGTAACTTCTCAATATGCTCATGTCCAAATGCTGAGTTGTCCATTCTGTCTGATTCAATTCCGAATTTACCACCATAGCCAAAAGAAGCATTTGGGCCTTCCTCAAGGTCTTTTTTCTTCTTCATGGCATCTGCCATTTCAGTTTCCTTCCTCAACTTATTCATACTAAAAGCCACAGTAGTGTTTAAATGAATCAAAGATAATGCAGTACATACTCGATTGCCCCTGCACTGCGGCCTGAGCCTTCAACTGTAGTTGAGCCCCATCGTTGCTCCTGCTCGCTCACATCATTAATAAAATCTGGATCAGTTTCCCAATCATCATCTTCATTGTTATCAACTTGCAAGTTGATATTAGTGCCGGCCACTGCTTTCCACATTGTAACTATGTTTTATTACTCTAAAATTCAACTTCAACAAGTATATATTTATGCTACATAAAGTAGAAACACAAACACATTACAAACAAATATGAATACTGTCGTTTCCACTACCCGTAGCAAAATTAATCATCCTAATATTACTGTAAGTACATCACCAAAACCACTGACAGCTGAATGATTTAGGTTAGATAAGAAAAACAGACAACACCCATTTAAAACAGCAACTAGAAGGCGCCACTATTAGTCATTGCCGTTTGCATTTGAAATGTTATAAGAATCAAATTGATATCTAATTGGAATCCAATAAGAATCCAAGTCAAATTGAATTTCAAATTAACTATGATAAGCAGGGCAAGGATGGATTATGTAAATCAAAGAATGCATTAAAAATTAATTAACAATTTATAGTCTGTGACTTCATCGCGGTAAACGTTCAATACAGAATAAAAAATATCTGACATATTCAGCAAACGATTAGTTATTGCATATGTGGAAAGACATGTTAAAGTTCTATGATGCGATGGATATCAGGACATTACCAGACAACTTTAAATTATAGTACAATCAATAAATCATTTCGTAATAAATCCTACATAAAGAAAACACAACAAACAATCCTTCTTCAGCTAGATTAACTAAAAGAGGCAAATTCAAATCGGTGCGACAATAGTCGATAATTTGCGTTTGCCTCTTTTCTTGGACAAATTATGCTTAATTCGAAATAGTAATTCAATTCATTACAAATGTAAGAGACATTGGTTCATTCTAATATCATCTACGTATATCGGCTATGCAAATATGTGTAATAAAAATTGTTACTCCTCCATTTTTTTAGTACTGATTAATTTGGACCTAATATAAATAACACAAGATAAAATATCTTCAACAAATAATAATAATATAATAATAGAACAATCAATTGCTATTATAAATATGCATAATATAATATATATATAGTATATAGCTTTATGTTCATTTCGTAACATTCTAAGATACATCCGATTCGTTTTTAGTGTAATGCGCGTTGCAAAAGGGCAACGCTCCTCCTACACGTTACATGACTGTTTGAAATTATGAAATGCATTGCGTCATTTGTATAAAAGCATTAATCGACATTGTTATAATCATCGTACGGAGAATATGATTAGTATTCGAGCGAATTTCGTGAGTTTGTTTGTAAGTCATTTGATTAGATTAATACGCGAAAAAACTCTCTATGTACAACATGTATGGTCCGTTAATAAGAAACTATCTATAAAAAGGTAGACGATTGATTATTAATGCGCGTTTGGAAGAAATTCATATAATTGAGCTCGACGCCGATTTAACATTTGTGTGCTGAGTTTGGCACTTGGTTACACATCTTGGCGACAATTTGTTTGCTATTTACAATCGTGCAATGAAGTCCGATATTCAGTTGAGAGCTCATCAACTACCAGTTTTCAACCCATCTCCTGCTTCCGATGCCAATTAATTACTATATGGTATTAACAATTCTAGCAAGTATTTGTAAATAATATACATATCATTTAAGGCACTTATGAACGACTTTAATGCTTCAAAGTATGTTTTCTCTAAAAACGTTTTGTTGTACCAACGTGAACACGCTCCGCGACTTACCAACTTTGAACTGATATTTTGCGTGATAGTACGCGCACTTTCAACCTTACAATAACGTTGATGTTTTACTCGATCCACGACCTTACAGCGGTTTAGTAAAGTTGGCTGGGAACATTCCTTTTTCACCGGTGTTTTCCTTACAACCCATTAACCAGCCTTCCTCCTAAAATGATCAAGATGAAGAAAATAGGACTTTATAAGTTGATTGAGTAATTAGTTACTTGCTCTTCCGGATCATCATACTCAATAACTTGTATAATCTCTCCCACATCAAATGATAGTTCATCAACGTCTTCACGATTGTATTTATATGTTGCCTTGACTCTGTAGAGCACGCCTGGTGGCAAATTATCAGTGCTTGCACCTAGAACATAATCGTTTTAGTTATGATGTTTATAATTATACGATGATAATTACGAATGAGTAAAACAATAAAATACAAGCGTTTATGACTTACCAACAGGTATATCGTATAACTCTTCAACTTTCTTAACTTTATTGCTATCAGCAGTATTATTAGTTGCGATGTCTTCCGTATTCTCATAAAGTTTGGGCGACTCTTTTGTCTCATCAGTGCTGTTATTAGTATACGTCGCTGTCGTTGCGTTACCGTTAATTTCCACCGAATTTTCCGTTTTTTTCGTCGCCGTCGTCGTGGTCGTAGTCGTCTGGGTTATCTCATTGGTGGTCATCTGCGTTTGCGTCACCTCCAAGGTGGCTGGAGACGGTGGTGGCGAAGCGCTCTCTTGCGTGGTGCTCGTGTCGATTGTATCATCAGGCGTGCTTGGCATGGACGCCTCCTTCGAAGGCGGCGTGGGCGATTTGCTTGGCGACGGTGGAGGCGTCGGTGAGTCGCTATCGTTGTTGCTAGATGCTACAAAATGTTATTGAAAGCCACACTCGCAACGCACACAAGTTTTAGAACAAGAACAGAACATGCAATCGGAATAATTACTGGACACTTACGCATGTTCATGCTATTTTTCATCGGCGAGATGCTATTCAGCGTTAGCGTATTCATGCTAGGCACCTCGTTCGTAATCTTCCTCGGTAAACTTGCCCCATTCTTCTTGATATTATAAGATCCGCGTTGGCTATCCGTCGCCAACTTGTCGACGATGGCTTCCAACTCGCCATAAACCTTGGCTGACTCTGCGTGGAAGACATGCTCAGTATTGAAGAGCGTTTGTAGATTGGTCACCAGGAACAATATCCTTGAATCATATAATGCTGGAAGCTCATCATGTAATTCCGAATTGAGCATTTCATAGGTTCGTTTGGCTTCTTCAAGTAACTCGCGACCTTTTGATAGTTTCACGTCGTCGCGCTTTTTCGCCATGCTTCCTTGCAAAGTTTGGTAGTTGTGTCGTTGCGCATCATAATCGACCAGTTTACGACCGCGTTTGTCAATCTTTTTCTAAAATTAGATACCTCATTAGTACCGCAATCAAACGATTAAAGCAATACGTACTTTCATTTCAGGGAATTGGCTCTGATACGTGTTCAACGGCAAAAGAACTTGCTCGCCCAATTTGTGGCAGAAATCCTGATACATCATATCGATGGATTGCGTCTGGACGTAGAGTAAATCGTGGCCGGACCAGCTCGTTTCGTACACCTCGTTGACGGCATCGAGGAACGATTTTGAAGCAGCTTGCGCAGCTAAACACAAGCAAACAATTAACAACTGCAATGAGCGCATATAATAGTTATGAATGTACCTCGTACACATCTTATATAGTTGTTGAACTCCTTCTGAAGGCGATTCGCTGCGGTCTGCTGCTTGTTAAAGTTGTTTAGATGCTCATCGAAGATGTCGTCCGCAGTGCGATCAACTTTGCCGAGGTTTTGTAGAATCTGCAAAGATAGCAATCATGAGTCCCAGCCATTTCGAACGCATTTAAATCGAGACAATAAATGAAGGCGGCGCGCGTATTACTCAACGATGGCGAATACTTGCAATGAATTATTTTTATAATTTTTGGCACGAGTTTGCGCCTCGAAAGGCACACACATAAGTAATATACGAGTGACTTGTCGACTCTAACGTAACGCACAACTTGCTCAATGCTATCGCTTGCGCTTGTGGATTTTTACGCAAATTCCACGGCGCGCTCTTTGCCTCTATTAATAAACATTGAGCTGCTGTAGTTCGCGAATGCTGTGCGCTTGTCTCCGATTGCCCATTCAGCAAACCGGGTGCACTTCTTGCATTCTGCGATCTAGCAAGTGCCACGCCAAGAATGGACATGCCGTTGTGCCGTGGGCTCTCTCCGAAGAAACGCACCTAACGGTATGCGACGAAGAGACCTGCTGCAGCACATGCCTCAAAATCTTTATAAATTATATAGATATGCGCATAGTAAGCAAGCCTACATTGCTCTCAATTCCAATCCAAAGGCCGCAGGAATGCATTCTATTCAGTTCACTCGTTGCTTTATCGACAGTTCCTTCACGTACAATCGTCTGCTACACATGATAAATGCGCGCTTTTTGCAAACACATTTCTTTGATCATTACCATCAAAAAGCTGGAACGCGCGCACGAATGTTTGTTCGTGAGAGCCGCAAAATGGCAGCGCGAAATGCCACCTTAATTTGAATGATACTTTCATTTCGTTATTCTTTCATTACCGCGCTGTGTGGTATTTGAAGATGGATATTACAGCCGTGCAAGAATTCATCCTAGCTGCTTGGAAATGCTTTCGACAGCATTGGGAATTTAAGGAGTGTTTCAACACTCCGTGAACCAGCGACTGCATCGACTCTGTTTAGTAAATATTTGCAAATATCCAGTCGAACGTTGCGCACGTCGGTATTCATATTTCCAAGTCACTAAAGTGGAATACAATTGAGTTAGCTATATGTATAATACATATTGAGATTATTGCATAACGCAATAAACAAACCAATGAATGCAAAAACGCCATACACCGGAAGCTACCAGTTAGCTATTATATTATGTGCATTTATCCAACATGTGTCGCTCGGTGTATTGTTGTTTCGTAACAAATGCTTAATAAAGTAATATATTCCCGCTTGTATCAATCGCAATTACATTTCATTCTCGTCTATTCTTTCTAGACGCCAGAAGGAGCAAGCAGGTGAGTTCTTATTGCGCAAATTGCCCACATTTATTGCCTACGCTTGGATTTCGATTTCGTCAAGATGAGATAAAGCGGTGAAGAAGTCTCCATTTTTGGCAAACTATTTAGAAAATGTAACCAATTGGTATGATGCTGAAAATTCATAAATTTACCTACAACGAAAAGATTAGTTGAATTTCATTAACAGCAATAAATTGTTGGTTGTTCATACCGCGCTGGTTATATTTATGAATATATAACAATCCTACGCGTGTCGCCCCCGTTTATAGAACTTATTTATAAAAGCGACCGAACGGCGGGCACAGAGAGACAAAGTAAAAGTGTAAAGACCTTCAAATGTCGCCGCCGCGGCTTCGAATTAGAATGGTGCATTGATTGGTATTCTGCAATGCGTCTGCCACATCATCCACAGGTTCATATTACTATAATTAGCGATGAAGTTCACTGGTATTGTTGAGTATTTCTGCTGATAGTATGACGACGGCTGCGGCTGCGGCGGCGGCGACGGCAGCGGCAGCATATTCATTGGTCAACCGTGGCGGAGGCACCAAATGACCGTCAGAGAACTTATAAGTTGTGAGAGCAATTTAGCGCAGTGCGCATAGTGCGATACCGGCCGGCAGGCTGTTATAAAAATACACGTGCAGGGGCCACTGTTCTACGCTATTTTCGCTCATCGCTCAATAGAAACACATTTCATGTTCTCTCAATGAGAAAAACGAACAATTATATCATTACAAACAAAATAAAGCGCTATTCTTGCCCCATGATAATGACATTTAAACAACATTTGTATCTACCTTATGCAAATATTTAAATGCGCAATTGAACGCAATGTAAATGAAGAAACAATGATAAGGTGTTTGTAGCACCTACAATAGAATAACACACGCATTAATTAAATGTTAATTGCGCAAAACGCAAGAGTATGCAATCATTTTGCCCAATTGCAATAAACCCCACAGCGTAGTTGCTCAATTACAACTTTCTTTGCATGTACCGCAAGTACACGAGTAACAAATGTTATGAGTAATCGCTTATTATGTGTATGTATATTTTTTCCAACATTTTTTTACTATCCTGTCTTATTTCAGTGAGTGAACGCAATTCCATTACCATGCGCACTCACTTTCTGCTTCCTGATGCATAAAACTCATGCACGAATATGCTTTTCACTATTATTAGCTATTATTTTATATTATTCAATAACCAGCTTTGGAATATTTCATAGACAAGAAAATAATATGTTACTGCTTCACTAAATTGTACGCGCAATGATAATAATAATACATAAAATCAAACTTTTGAAATGCTCTAAGGATTTTTGATTTTAGACTTGTCAAGTGAAGAGCGCAAAGTAATCCATCCAACAACGAATTTATATAATGTCTGAAAGCACACATCATCTTCCAAAAAAAAATCTATCACACTAACCTACATTTATTGAAACGCTTTGAGATTTGGTGCTTCGTTCAATACACATGTGCGTGTTAACAGTTATTTCAAAAATTGTTTGTGCCACTTTAAACGCACCAGTCTCACAAGGCTTTTCACTTGATTTGAACTAAACTTATTATTTCTTTTGCGTTCTACAAACAGAAATTTACACTGGTTATAAATCTTAGCGATTTTTATTAGGTTTATAAGATACTTTAGATTTTCTTGCAGCGATATGAATGAATATTAAACTTTAGCTATTTTAAAGTTTAAACGAAACTCTTTAGCAAACATGATCAATCATCAACGCTCACTTTGTCGACATGCGTAAGGCGAACGTAACGATTCGCAATGCATGCAAAATAAACGAGTTAGGTGCATGAGAAACGGCGCTCGGCATTACGTACGTAGAGCAAAGTAAAGTAAAGCAAAGCAAAGCAAGTGCAGTTGAAGTTTTATGAATCGTATGTGGCTCAAGGCCTCAGTTTATCCTCTGTACAGTAAGTACACACCGCGCTTTGGCCGATCACATAGCTCTTCCGGATTGCTGCTTTGCATTGAAGTTGATGTTTTTCGTGCTAATTTTACACTAAAAGTATTCATGCTCGCTCACTGTATTTGACTTTTACCATTGTTATGCGCATACTTAATTGACATATGAGTATATTTAGTAAACATTTCAGTTACCGAATGCCTATTATCGGTATTTAATAATTTCATTTAATTAGTTTAATACTTTTCGTAAAGTGAATGAATTAAAAATGATAATGCTGACAAGCAGTTGGAATCATATCACATTATCATGCATTAACAATAAACAAAGACAATATCGCTACTATTCGTATAAATGACTGAATCATCTGTTTAGATTCACATGGCTATTTCTGCACTGCTTCGTCGAAGAGCTTTAAATTAATTATAAACAATTTGATGATAAAATCAAGTAGTGTTAAAACTACTTGAAAACTTTTTGTTTGCCAGCTATCTATATTTAGCCATTCAACATTCAAATTCTCTATCAACAACACTCAAAATAATGATGAATCAATCAAATAATAATAAATGTTCAAGTATCAACCTTTAGGTTGAAAATTAAGCATAACAATGCACATCACATGAGCACAACTAATGAACAGGTACATGCAATGTACAATAATTATTTGTTAAATGCGTGCGCGTCACGAGATTTTTTCTCTCTTGGCATTGTCATTGTTTTCTCTAAGTACACTTATATAATTTCATCTGCAATTATGCTTTCAGTGCTTAGTTTAAGTTTTGTAATAGTTGGTTAATAAGTAATTAGTTTGGCATTGACGTTTTAGGTTAATTCTATAAAGTATGAAGAATATCTGCTTCTTTCCCAATCACACTAATAATATGTGCATCTAAATCAGCGCATTTTCTTCCGGTGCCGTTAATTGAGTACGCGCTAGATCTTCTTTACCAACAAGTTCTTGGCGACAAGAAGAATTTAAACATTTTAAATGCAGACAACAACACGACGAGTTTTTTCTCTCCTCGAGGAGAGAGACTCAAAAGCGATGAGTGCCGTTTGCCGTTGCCTGACGCGTTTTTGGCTCTTGTAATAATAACGGCCGAAAATATGAATGTAGGTCATGAGATGAGACGCACACTTGCATTGAGCGCTCTCGGATATTTCTGGTTCTTCTTCATTCTTGCAACTTTAACACATCACGTTCTATTACTATTTCAATACGTTAGAAAAACGCATTCGATTCCTAAAAAATAGAGAAAATGAATAATGATGATACATTATTAATGCTGGAATATGTAATTGAATTTATTTACGTTGCTTCGGTATTCAATTCAGCACGCGCAAAATGCGCTCGCACCATGGAAAGTCACAGTGTGCGTTTATAAATAAACTCTAAATTTCATTTGATTTGCTCTCGTCGCTGCCGCCATCGTCGTCGTCGCCGTCGATTTCCGACGGACCAGAAATGCTCAAATCGTAGAAAGTTGCATCAATTAATACCCAGCCATCATTCTAATTGCGCTTATGTAAACGGTGCGCAAAAAGTTGTCAATGACAAACGGCACGTCGCTAATTAGCACCAGTCGCACGCAAAAAACTGGACGTGTCAAGTCATCTTATTGGGCATGGTTACTAACTGGCGATGAGTGAAAAGCAAATAGTTTCATTGGAAAAAGTGAAATACGAAAATGGTTTATATACCACGTTTTACCCGTTTCGAAACGTATTTTCTCATGTTAGTTAGTAAACGGCTAGGCACACTTTCTTCATTCCATCCGCGCGCATCGTCATTAGATGGACGACGAACACATACACGACCCGTGAATGAAAGCCGGTCGAAAGTAGGAAAATGTGCTTTCGGTCATTTACACGACAAGTGTCTCTTCTTCATCTGCCTCCTTCTCCTCCACACTTTGCCGTGCCTTTTCGCTGAAACTTAACAAACCAATTCAAATAAGAGTTAAAAAGCTGCGCGCGCGCGCGGCTGAATGATTTCGACATTCAACTTATTGAATCACACAACGTGGGTAGCATTGCTTTAACCACCGCCATTTATGGCGAATTCTATCATTCAACCACACATATTTTGAATATTCGAATATTAAACGGGGAGTAGTAAATGTTTGCGCATATTGAAATGATCGGCGCGCATTGAGTTCAAGCCGTAGGTGTTGGTCGCGGTAGCACATTAGTATTGTCACCAAGTGCAATCAGTTGTTGTTTGTCTCCGGCCGGCATAGCGCTACTAATGCGCATATGTAATGCTATTATAGCAATAATAAAAATCAAGGTGCTGACGATGCACTGCACACCGTGTAACAAACAAACAACAATACACGCGCGCCGAATGGAAAATGGCTGAAGACTTCAGCAACTCGCTGGTCCCGCCGTTTGTCCTCTCATCGTATGTGCACAACAGCAATGAGTAAATTACCTCAATTCGATTCAATTAGCGCACTCGTAGAAGTGTTCGTTGCATAAGGAGCACGCTAATCAACGCTAATGAGCTTGATAAAGCTGGACGCTCGATGAAGAGGACCTAACCACAAAAAACAACAAACGAACGGACACCTGGGGTTGTAAACCTCCACGCGATGCGTGAGTTTGTATGCGTACGTGTGTCACTGACCTTTTCCTTCGCGCGGCCTGCGTGTTTCTGCACCGATTTGGCAATCAGTGATCCTCTGCTCTCCGCCATCGCGACGATGATCTGGTACTGCTGGCGCAACTTCGTCCGAACTCTAACACTACGTGAAGACGTCGACGTCGTTTTCGTCCCTATGGTGCCTTCGCCTTGCGCACGATGCGTCTACGTATAACAAACTACTCTCAACTCGACTCCAGCACACGACGGGCAAGTACTAACTCGCTCGGCGACCGCTTCGAAGCAACTGAACATCACTCACTCGCAGGTGCTGCAGGAGGTGACCGCAGAAAGCTGCTTCGACCGTCCTTCTGATCAACATGCTGCTACCTAGTGATGATTCACACACAACGTTCAAAGTAATAGCAACAGAGGGAACTATCGTATTTAAACTTTTTTAGTATGCGCATTTACTCGAACAAAACAAATATATTTAACAACCCATTTTTAATCTGTTAATAATTCTGAGTAGGTTGTATAACATAAACAAATGAATCGTTGCTTAAGTGACAGGGTTATTCAATCACTTTTAACAAACAATTATAGTTTTGGTACAGTTTCGGTTCTCATCATCAAACCGTAAGAAGCTATCATCATTGCAGTAGTTAATTGAGTAGTGAAGTAAGTTATTGTACTTGAATTTTAACATTCTTAGGCTTGTTGGTAAACATTAAATGCGCATTTAAAATGCGAATGGCTTGCTGGCAGCTCGTTGTTATTCTAAGTACCCCTCTAGCGTAGCAATGCACACAGCCGGCCGGCGATTATTACAATAAGCACGACGAAGAGACTCGGTTACAAGGTAAAACTGCCGCGATGAGTATGTGCTTATGTATTTGCATTCCGTTTCGTTCCAATTTTGTTACGCTAACGCGCGAACGCCCCACACTTGTAGGAAGCGCCCCTCGAGCGCACGATTACTCGATGAGCGCGCATTCTACCTGCGATAGGAACAAGTTGATTAGCTTCGGACTCATCTCCACATAGTAGTAATGGCAGTCGTGCGGCGTTTCACGCGCATTCGTACAATGATGTCACGTGACACGCGGACATTGTAGACTGACATGTCGGACGGGCAGTGTACGCAAGCAGGCGACTTGTTGACTTCAGTGTCGGCAAGTGCATGTACGTACGGAATGCATGCGTTTGATTGTTTGTGTTGATGCATTATGATAATTGTACTGCTTGCCCACGCGCACCCAATGCTTTATATGTGTCACCTTCGGGTGCGTTCGCCTGTCTTCGGCGCGTTCACACAGCAACGCAACAAAAACGAAATTCTCAATCCGTATTAGCACGCATATGCATTGATATACACCGCGCCATCATCGTGCCTCTTTCCACGCGGAATCAACACTACTGTTGCTGCTCCTGCTTGAAGACGGACGGTTTACGATACGTGCGGAAATAGCGCAGCCATCATATTATACGGTTTGAATTCGCGCGCAGCCGTTGGTGAGGTATAGTACGCGTGCGTGGTGCGTTGCGTTCGTTGGCGCTCTGTTGTGTGTCGCGCTCCGTGTGTGTTTTTCTTCTGCCGCCGCCGCTGCTGCTGCTGTATCCTACCGCCGACGCGTGTGTGTTTTCGGTTACCGCGTAGATGCTGCATCACGTAGCCATCAGCTCGCTTTAGTTCCGTGCTGCATTGCCCATTTGGCCCTAAACCACACGGCTTGTTATTAGGTTACCAAGCGCACACGTACGCGCCGCTGCGACGAAGCTCTAGCAAGAGTTGCCGTGGAGTTTGAACAGCATAGCGCGCTCGTAAGGGACTTGAAGACGCGATCTTAGTGCAAGCACGACTATTGCAGTCGGCGCACATATCTCTTTATTCATTTAAGTGCGCGTGCAAAGAGTCCACAGCGATGGAAAAGCGGATAGAGCTTGAGCGAAGGGGCAAACTTCCGTCAGACGTGAGTATTTCTCAATATTTGCACATGCAAGACGCGTCGCAAGTGCACTGTGCAGTGATTTAACAAATTGACCTTGATTGCAGATCAAAGACCTGATTCTGGACAATTGTCGCACCACCACCATTGTTGGCCTTACCGACGAGTTCTGCAATTTGGAAAGCCTTAGCTTGATCAATGTCGGCCTCACATCGCTTAAGGGCTTCCCGCGACTCCCCAACCTCAAGCGTCTAGAATTAAGCGACAACAGGTAAGAGAGAGCTACTGCTTATCAAATATGGGTGGTAACACGTTAATAATGTATGTTCTTTGGCGACGCTTGTAGAATAAACAACGGGTTGAACCTGCTGTGCACCAGCCCCAAGCTGAAGACGCTAAACCTTAGCGGAAACAAAATCAAGGATCTTGACACGCTGGAGCCGCTCAAAGAGTTTAAGCATCTACGCCATCTGGACCTGTTCAACAATGAGGCGACATTTATTGAAAACTATCGTCAAAAAATCTTTAAAATGATACCAAACCTAAAGTATTTGGATGGCTACGACGCAGACGACTGCGAGACAGAAGATTTTGACGTGGATGAAGATGAACAGGAAGACACTGATGATGAGGTCAATGGCAATGAAGATGACTCTGAGGATGACGGTAAGTGATAATAATTCAACAAAGTATTGTGATAAGTATCGTAAATATTCTCGTGCATCTGTATAGATTCGTCTGATGACGAAGAAGACGATGCGGTCGATTTGAACGCTGTATATTCAGAGAATTTGGATGAAATGAGCGACGAAGAGGATTATGAGGCTGGTGAAGAAGAATACGACTTTGACGATGTTATTGAGGAAGAAGATGAAGAAGAAGAGACGAATCTTCGTAAGTATACTTCAGAAAACTTTGAAGAAACTGTTACTAACGAATTTGACATCTTCTTACAGCAGCACAACCCGTCCGAGGCAAAAAGCGGAAACATGAGGACGGCGAGTCGACGGACAACAATTAACTTAAGTTTTTTGTAATAAACAAATATCCATCTGCAAAAATATGCATACAATCAACACACCGCACGCGAAGAATCAAACAAGAGAGAGGAAACCCAACCGAAAACGCCAAGAGATTTCATCATATGCAAATTGTTACAGATATTTGGAGTCAACTCGATGGAGATACGCAATATGACCAATTGAACTATATTAGTTTTAATAATGGATTGGATGCTGGGGGATGCCAATCGAGGAGGTGGCGGTGGTGAGCACAATAAACGAGCCGCGGCTGTGCTAGATAAACTCGTTGACTCATCGCCCCCATTGCGAAGGGCGCAATGTCGTATAGAAGAAGAGAAATTAACACGTCAAATTAAATAATTCATTCGGTTCGTATCGACTGCGGACATTTATATTTGGTCATTCGTATGCGAAATTACGAAAACGCATACAACCATCACGTGCCATCACCAGGAGGTAGTCGATGACATGCGGTGGTGGTTTCCGCCTTTTGTTATCATTCACGACGAAGCGAAAACAAATAATTACATACAACTATAGTATTTAAGTCCAATTAAGCGCCGCCGAGTTTTTGATAGCAAAGGAATTGTAATTGAGTTTTTTACTTGCCGGATAATTGCAGACGGATTCACAAACTCAATGTCAATCAATGTTTGCAAAGTACATGCACCTTTTTAATTTTCAATAACCATACAATACACATACACGTCGTTGAGTTATTATTATTTCTTTATCATTTCAAAGTTATTGGTTTATTACATTGATATATTATATATATTATATTATATAGATGTTATTTAGATTCATATGTGAGAAATGATTTCCGTGATGATGTGTAGGATTTTCATAGCAAAACACGAAGAAAAAACTTGTTGCAAACAAAAAAACACAACACCAAGTATTTGTGCACACACTTTTTGTATTCTTTTATCACCTTAAGACACTGAGATGCATTCTCGATTACAGACTTGTAACGCCATGCGCTAGCGTGCGGCGCAGATAATTAAATCAAATTCATTAGGAACAAGCGACTCGTTTGCGCAGATGAGGCAAATACATTTGAATGGTGGTTGTCGAAAATGATATTAGAGCAGTTTAATGAAAATGTTGAAATGAAGTGGCTTTGAATATGATGATGAGGTGAACACTAAACAAATTGTAAGAAAATATTTTGATGATAAAACATTTGAGAAAAACCCAACAAAAATAATTGAATACAAATGTTTTAAATATGAAATAAATGAAACTAAATAGCTTTAGGTTAATAATATGAATAATATTAAAGAATATTAATAATAATTTGTTTCGTTTATTTCTAAAGTATACATTTAAACAATTATTCTTATCTAAATATGATAGCAAAGATATTTGAAGTCATGAGGAAGTATTGATTTCAATTCATTTCCTATTAGGTGAAGAAAGTTCTGGTTTGTTAGGTTATGTTATTATCCGGTTTAAGTTTTGTGATCCCGCGTTTATGGAAATTACTGTTTTCATAAATTTAGAACAAGTAATCTAATTATAATAATATGGATTCTTCAGGACAAAACACTGTAAGAACAAGACGCAGTGAAAGAATCTTGAAAGACGTTAGAAGATCACAAGAAAGTACACCTCCATCTAATATTGAGACAGTAATAATATCTTCTGATGAGGAAAGTGAACATGTTGAAATTAAACAGGATACTGGTATGTTTCTATATGAATCACAACATTTTAATTAATGGCAAATCCTTTTTATTGTTTAAGTCACAAGTTACATTCCATTAGCTGGGAAAGAAATTTATGGATTTGATAGAATTAAGAAACATGAACGAGTGGTATCAACTCCTGAGAAAATAAAGAGTGTCCCAAAGACTCCACATAAAATCAGAAAACTAGTTAAAGGCAGAATCCAAAGAGATTTAAGGGATTCATCAAGTGATGAGAATGACAACTCTGAAGATTTGGGCAGTGAATATGAGAAATCTGAATCAGCATCTGAGGACAGTTGCCAATCTATTGATGATTCCTCAGAGAGTGCTTCTGATAATTCTGACTCATCACAAGAATCTATCTCAAAACCAAGGAAACCTATCCAAGTCAATAGGAATCTTGCTTCAAAAAGTACTTCAAAAGCAAGTGGTAATAAGTATGTTATTAGAACTGAAGAGTATTTCTCACATGCTGCTGGGAAAAGTGCAACATCAAATAATACCTTGGACAAGCTACAAACACCTCGTTTAAATCAGAATCAACTGCAGAAATTGCTATCAAAAATGTCATTATCAAAACCACATCAGTTATCACTACAAACTCTTAGCAATTCAACAAGGGAAACTTTTTCAAAGTGGCTATGCTTGATGCATGAAAACTTCAACATTCTGCTTTATGGATTGGGATCAAAGAAGAGTATTTTGCAAGAATTTCAAGAACAAATGCTTTGCAATGATCCAGTAATTGTAATAAATGGATTTTTTCCAAGTCTCACTCTCAAAGACATTTTGGATGCAATTGTTGGACTTTTAGGTTTGAGTGAAACCGCCACAAGTACAAATGTACATGAAGTATTGGATGATATTGCAAAGGAAATGCAATTTTCCACTCATCATTTGTATTTAATTGTTCATAATATTGAAGGTGATATGCTACGCAACAACAAAAGCCAGAATGTCTTGGCGCGTTTAGCTGCTATGCAAAATGTACATCTGGTTGCTTCCATTGACCATATAAATGCACCATTAAGTAAGTAATTGATTAAATTATGGATTTATTAATATTCCTTTATGTGTTTTAGTTTGGGATCATAATAAATTAAGCAAATTTAATTTTATTTGGTTTGATGCTACTTCATATTTAGCATATACGGATGAAACATCGTTTGAGAGTTCTATGATGGTACAACGAACTGGAAATCTTGCGTTATCATCACTTCGTAATGTGTTCTTATCGTTAACATCAAATTCAAAAGGCATTTATACAATCATCATTAAATATCAATTGGAGCATAATAGTAATCAGTATTATCAAGGTATGCATTTGCTAATGTTTATCTTTTACGCGTTAACTAAACATTTTTCTTTATAGGTCTTTTATTTAAAGATTTGTATGTTTCATGTCGTGAAGCATTTCTTGTAAGTTCAGATTTAGCACTTAGAGCTCAATTAACTGAATTTGTTGATCACAAAATGGTTAAACTGAAGCGATCTGCTGATGGTGCAGAGTATTTAATCATTCCAATAGCAAATAATCTATTGCAACAATTTTTAAACGAACAAAAATAAACAAATATTATTTTTATTACAATAATTTAAATAAGTTATTGAGTCTAGAGTTGCCTAAACGAGTGTTTAAATGTTCGGTTATAATCGGATGGTTTTCGTGACGTCAGGTCGTTGACGGAACTTCCTCCTAGTCGGCCATTTGTAAAGTAGTTCTTTCACGGCGTGTCATGGTGGAGTAGAAGGTACGTTCTGGCTTTTCGCAAATAATTGTAGTTTAAGTTATTAAAATATTGCATATTTGTGTGAAAATGAACGCTCAATCGTCGTAGTTTATTTGGATACTTGATTAAGGTGGTTCCATTAAACATTTAACAAGTATATTCGTGTATGTTTATGTCGTGATAACCACATGGTTTCATCGGTGATGTTTTTGGTATAACGCGTTGAAAGCTCATAGTGTTCAGTTGAATAAGTATCGTTAATATACCACAGCGCATTGTACTTATTCATTGTTATTTGTTGTTTATTTGCGGGTGAATATGACTATTACGGTCATTTAGAGGTTAAGAAGGTAAGTGTCGTGTGGTATAATGCGTGAGTGTAATAGTCATATTCAAGACTGAGCAGTTTGTAAACATCTGAATCTGGCTATTAGACCACAGCGTATGTAAAAGTTGATATTATTTATTGTTTGCAGTTGCACTGAAACAAGAAACACCAACATGCCACAGAACGAGTACATTGAGCGTCATCGCAAATTGCATGGTCGCCGGTTGGATTATGAAGAACGCAAACGTAAACGTGAAGCTCGTGAGCCCCACAAACGGGCTCAAGTGGCACGTACATTACGTGGCATCAAGGCTAAACTTTACAATAAACAACGACGCAATGAGAAGATTCAGATGAAGAAAAAGATCAAGGCACATGAGGAGAAAAAGGTCAAGAAAACCACTGAGAAGGTGTCTGAGGGTGCATTGCCCGTCTATCTGCTTGATCGCGATGTCCAATCACGCGCAAAAGTATTATCAAACATGATCAAACAAAAGCGTAAGGAGAAAGCTGGAAAATGGGATGTTCCAATACCTAAAGTCAGAGCACAAGCTGATGCTGAAGTCTTCAGAGTTGTCAAATCAGGAAAAACCAAACGAAAAGCGTGGAAACGTATGGTCACCAAAGTCACATTCGTTGGTGAAGGCTTCACGCGAAAACCACCTAAGTTTGAACGTTTTATACGTCCAATGGCTCTGCGTTTCAAGAAGGCACATGTCACACATCCTGAATTGAAGGCAACGTTTTGTTTACCAATGATTGGTGTAAAGAAAAACCCCAGTTCACCCATGTATACAAGCCTTGGTGTTATCACCAAGGGTACAGTCATAGAAGTGAATATTTCTGAATTAGGTTTAGTAACACAAGCCGGTAAAGTCGTTTGGGGTAAATACGCGCAAGTGACAAACAATCCCGAAAACGACGGCTGCATAAACGCTGTACTACTCATCTGAATAAAAATGTTAAGAAACTGAGTTACTTACTGATTAATAATACTTACCATTTTATCCAATGTAACTTGCTTTGCTGCTTACTAATGAATATTTGTATTGTTACAGATAACGCCAAACCATGCAGATTTTCGTAAAAACGCTCACCGGCAAGACCATCACCCTTGAGGTCGAACCGTCAGATACTATCGAAAATGTCAAGGCTAAGATCCAGGACAAGGAGGGAATTCCTCCAGATCAGCAACGTCTGATCTTCGCCGGTAAACAACTCGAAGATGGTCGTACTCTGAGCGATTACAACATACAAAAGGAGTCTACGCTTCACTTAGTGCTCCGTCTTCGTGGTGGAGCCAAGAAACGTAAGAAGAAGAATTACTCTACACCAAAGAAAATCAAGCACAAGAAGAAGAAGGTCAAGCTTGCTGTCTTGAAATTCTACAAGGTTTGTATACTACTCATTTTGGAATTCCGGGAGATATTTACACGTATGTTGATTGCAGGTTGATGAGAACGGAAAAATCCACCGATTGAGGAGGGAATGCCCAGGTGAGCAATGTGGCGCAGGAGTTTTCATGGCCGCTATGGAGGACCGCCACTACTGCGGCAAGTGCGGATACACTTTAGTATTCTCCAAGCCGGAGGATAAATAAGAACACATTACTATGTTATTGTATAAAACATAATCGAAAAAATACTGCTATTTGAAATGTTTCTTTTACTGTAGAAAAACTTTAATAAATATTTCAAATGGCACCATTGGTGATACGATCTCACAAATCAGAGAAGTGGCGATAATAGAATACTTTGTTTATATAGAGAAATAGGATTTTTATAGTCTATTATGTATGGGGTCTTTGTTGTATATTAACGACCGTTAAATTGTCTTAAAGTTTGTTTAACGATCAATTGTCCTTTTCGGGATAAAAGGCATGATTTGTCTGGGATCAGCATTAGAAACTGAAATGTTCGCCAAAGTTGTTTGTTTCATTGCAGTTTTCAGCGTTGTGGCCTACGGGGTGAGAATGCTTAGTGGTTTTGGTACTTATAATAATAATCTGTACTTTAAATATTTAGCAACAATTGCAGGCACAGGCGCAAGCTCAGGCACAAGCCCAGGCTGATCAAGTGCCGCAGCAAGATGCTTTAGGAGCTCAGCAGCAATTGCATCGTAATACAAATCAACTAGCGTTACAGCAACAGGCACAGGCGCAGGCACGCCAAGCCCAATTAGGATTTGGATTACAACCACAAGTTCGTAATACAAATCAACAGGGCTTCCAACCACAATTGCGCCAAGCAGCAGCATTGGGATATGGGCTACAACAACAAGCTCGTAATGCAGATCAACTATTGCTTCAACAACAGGCTCGTCAATCAGCTGCATTGGGATTAGCACCGCAACAACAAGCACAACTCCGCAATACAAATCAACAACTGTATCAACAACAGCTCCGTCAAGCATATCAGCCCCAACTACAAACCCGATTTGGTTTGGGACCCCAACAACTGCCACTGAATGATGATAATGATGAGGTTGGTAAAATGAATTTAAATTCTAAAGTTAATGTGTACTAATTAATAAATTTTACGTTTTCTGCTGCAGTGGGAACAGGTATACGCTCTATAATATATGTTTATAATGTAATGCATTTATTTACTTACATATACATATTCAACAGGAACCAATAGTGTTGGGCGACCAGGTACCGAATAACCGGAAATATATGGCTTTTGGCAGTTCCTTTTCATCATATCCATATTACTTCTGAAAACAACTTATGAATAAAGTATAATAAATGGTAATCGTCACACAATTTGTTAGCGGCTATTCAGTTTATAACTTTGAATAAAACTTGACTATTGAAAAATTAACGTATTCATGCATATTTATCCTAAGGGCTGCATTCTTTACGAAGATGTTTGCTTAAACTTCTCGTAATTCTTAAACTAGTTTGTATTTTCTATACAGATATTATATTTCTATATTTTTGCAGGGCACATGCTGATGATCTGAGAACTGTATACTACCAGGTATACACTCAAACATGGCATTTATTGTGTGTAACTGTTACGAGGCCTGGGACTGTGTTTGGTCATTTTAACCCAGAATTACAAAGAACTTTAACAGTTGTGCAATTAGTTCATGAGACAAATGTATAGTGCTTCATTGTTCTACATTACTAATACGCCGACGACGTGTAATAATATATTTATATCCTAAATAACACACATATTGTGGTTAGGTTAATACCGGTTGCCTCTTTGTTTCGGGTTTGTCTTACAATGTTTGAAAGTTGCACAAGACTGGCAAGTATATGGACACTAAATAGCATTCAGCATAATTGTTCATAATTTCAAACCATAAACCTATTTATGGTTTGAAATAAATGATTAAGTTGTGAAACACAAATTGCGGCTAGTTGGATATCAGGTAGGAGACTATTCATAAATTCCTAACTGAAGAGCAGGAGGTGCATCTCTATGAGAGATTAACAAATTTTATGCTAATTCCCCAGAGATAGGTAAGATGATTTCAGAAGAATTGTTACCTTAATATTTACTGTGTTATTCTCAGGTTATTGATGTCATCAACACGATACTTTGAGATTTAGTACTGCAAACCATTTATGTACAATTATTGAATAATTATAACAAAGAATATGAATACTATTCTTGGTACAAAATATTGACATGTTATTGACGTTGCCAACTTTTATATGCAGCTTGCTTCATGCTAAATAAAGTTTTGTTTGCTGTAATGGGTGGGATTCCACAATTTACAGTTTCATTTGGTATGTATAACTAAATACATATATGAATAACTGTATAACATTTTATTAAGATGTCTTTTTGTTTATTACAATTATCCACAGAGCTTATAACATCAAGGGTACCAGAATGTGGTGGAATGATGTCACATAATTGCTAATAAAGGCATGTCTCATTCATCAAAGATTGATGTTTATCAAGAGTTTCAATGAATAAGTAATAATGTGGGTGGAGACTGTTCAAATGACAGGTAAATATAATGTAATTGGGTGTTCATTTCAGAACATATTTGAACTATTGTTTCAATTTCAGGACTGACTACTCACCTGAGTGAACGAAGTGCCAAGGATAAATATCTCTAGTGGTTACATCTGATAACATATTTCAACAATGATTTTCAAACAACTTAGATGGTGAGTGTATTCATTATTAATCTTATAAGCATTATATTGGGTATCTGTGAAACATCCACATCTTAAAAATTGTAGGTGGGTGGCAATACTCATTATATGTAGCTCCTCACTAACAAAAGTACATATCATCATATAGTTCTCATTTATGAGTTAATTTCAAAATGTAACTACCTACAATGTAAGTTTAAATATGCACATTGAGGTACTCAATTGTCCAAGTGGGTAAGTAGTTACTTCAACTTTTGGCATAACAAAGTATTACAATCTACAAATTAGTACTGTAATTTCTAAATTCAGTTATGATTTTTCCACTTCTAACAAAACAGTAAGAAGAAACTGGTTAAACAAGTTGGCATTTGTGCTTGGTTATTGTTAGCTAGATTAAATCACAATATTATAGTTTAATTATTAAAAGTAATCATATATTTTTTCAGTCTCACTCTATTAGATTCACTTCTGATTCACTTAACTGGAACAAACTGGGTGAGTATTTGGGCACATGTTCTTTGGTGCACACTTGCCACTTAATTTCATTCTAGCTATTATTGTTTAATACATAATACTATAATGTATGTTTTTAGTCTTTTGATTGTGGCTCCACTTCTATTGCACCCAGTTGGAATGTAATTGGTGAGTATGTTGGCACTTTTCCCTCAGTATATTGCTACTTCATTTTATTCTAGCTATTATAGCTGAGTAGGTATCACTTCTAATGTGTTCTTTTAGTCTTTGCATCATAGCTCCACTTCTGATGTACCCAGCTGGAACAAACATGGTAAGTACATTGGCACATGTGCTTCGGTACATGCTTGTCAGTTATTTCTATTCCAGCTATTACAGTTTAGTTGATAATGATTCCTTATGTATTTTTACAGTCTTTTCATCATAGCTCCTCTTTGGATGCACGTAACTGGAACAAACACAGTAAGTACATTGGCACATGTGCTTCGGTACATGCTTGTCAGTTATTTCTATTCCAGCTATTACAGCTTAGTTGATAATGATTCCTTATGTATTTTTACAGTTTTTTCATTATAGCTCCTCTTTGGATGCACGTAACTGGGACAAACACAGTAAGTACATTGGCACATGTGCTTCGGTACATGCTTGTCAGTTATTTCTATTCCAGCTATTACAGTTTAGTTGATAATGATTCCTTATGTATTTTTACAGTCTTTTCATTATAGCTCCTCTTTGGATGCACGTAACTGGAACAAACATGGTAAGTACATTGGCACATGTGCTTCGATACATGCTTGCCACTTATTTTTGTTCCAGCTATTATAGTTTAGTTGATAATGACTCCTTATAACTATGTTCAGTCTTTTCATCATACCTCCTCTTCAGATGCATGCAGCTAAAACAAACTTGGTGAGTATGTGGGCACTTATCCTTCGGTACATGCTTGCCATTTAATTCCATTCCAGCCATTATAGTTTAAGAATAATTACTAATTATGTGTTTTTTCAGATGTTTGGAAGTATTCATGGTAACTCTTCTATATGGTGATGGCTGTTAAGGATCCTTATCCATTTTTGGCGAGACATTGTAGTAATTGTGTTTTATATGCAAATAAAAGCTATATTGAATGTGAATTACTAGTAGCGACATCTGTTGGATGTCGGTAAATTGCATTACAGTTACCATTATTCCGATCCAGTTTCTTATTGTCCCCTAGAGATGGCGCCACCAGTAAATGTAGTTATGGTTGCCTATAAAAAGATTTCAAAATTTTCTATCTCCCGCTCTATACGTGTCATTGAAAAAGTTTCAATGTTATCAGCACTGATAAGTCGAAAACTTTTTCGTCACAAAAGTGAAATTTTAAAGATTGAATAACTCTTAAACTACCTGTCCTACAGTGTTGTGCGATACCTTATTTTAATCAGCTTGTCGAGCTTTACCCGAATTCCAAATTTCAGCCATTTTCATTTCATATTAGAATTTAAAATAGAATGCGCTCAAATTTGGCATACAGGTTAAGCTCATCAAGCTGATTAATATGAGGTATCGCACAACACTGTAGCTCAATTAGTTTAGGAGATATTCAAGTTTTAAAATTTCACTTTTGTGACGAAAAAGTTTTCGACTTATCAGTGCTGATAACATTGAAACTTTTTCAATGACACGCATACAGCGGGAGATATAAAATTTTTCGTTTCTATTTGAATTCTTATGATATTCTAATTGGAGTCTTATTAGAATCTAATTAGATTCTAATTGGATTCTTATTAGATTCTAATTGGATTCATATTAGATTCTAATTGAATTCTTATAAGATTCTTATTAGATTATTATTAAATTCTAATTGGTTTCTTATTAGAATCTTATTTGATTCTTCTTGGTGGATTCTTATTAGATTCTAATTGGATTCTGATTGCATTCTTATAAGATTCTCATTTGACTCTTATTAGATTCTTACTGGATTCTTATTAGATTATTCTTATTGGATTCTAATTGCATTCTTATAAGATTCTGATTTGATTCTTACTGGATTCTTATTGGATTTTTCTTATTAGATTCTTATTGCATTCTTATAAGATTCTCATTTGATTCTTACTGGATTCTTATTACAGTCTTCAATAAGAAGACTGTAATAAGAATGCAATAAGAATCTAATAAGGAAAATCCAATAAGAATCCAGTAAGAATCTAATAAGAATCTTATAAGAATGCAATTAGAATCCAATAAGAAGAATCTAATAAGAATCCAGTAAGAATCAAATGAGAATCTTATAAGAATGCAATAAGAATCTAATAAGAAAAATCCAATAAGAATCCAGTAAGAATCAAATCAGAATCTTATAAGAATGCAATTAGAATCCAATAAGAATAATCTAATAAGAATCCAGTAAGAATCTAATAAGAGTCAAATGAGAATCTTATAAGAATGCAATCAGAATCCAATTAGAATCTAATAAGAATCCACCAAGAAGAATCAAATAAGATTCTAATAAGAAACCAATTAGAATTTAATAATAATCTAATAAGAATCTTGTAAGAATTCAATTAGAATCTAATATGAATCCAATTAGAATCTAATAAGAATCCAATTAGAATCTAATTAGATTCTAATAAGACTCCAATTAGAATATCATAAGAATTCAAATAGAAACGAAAAATTTTATATCTCCCGCTGTATGCGTGTCATTGAAAAAGTTTCAATGTTATCAGCACTGATAAGTCGAAAACTTTTTCGTCACAAAAGTGAAATTTTAAAACTTGAATATCTCCTAAACTAATTGAGCTACAGTGTTGTGCGATACCTCATATTAATCAGCTTGATGAGCTTAACCTGTATGCCAAATTTGAGCGCATTCTATTTTAAATTCTAATATGAAATGAAAATGGCTGAAATTTGGAATTCGGGTAAAGCTCGACAAGCTGATTAAAATAAGGTATCGCACAACACTGTAGGACAGGTAGTTTAAGAGTTATTCAATCTTTAAAATTTCACTTTTGTGACGAAAAAGTTTTCGACTTATCAGTGTTGATAACATTGAAACTTTTTCAATGACACGTATAGAGCGGGAGATAGAAAATTTTGAAATCTTTTTATAGGCAACCATAACTACATTTACTGGTGGCGCCATCTCTAGGGGACAATAAGAAACTGGATCGGAATAATGGTAACTGTAATGCAATTTACCGACATCCAACAGATGTCGCTACTAGTAATTCACATTCAATATAGCTTTTATTTGCATATAAAACACAATTACTACAATGTCTCGCCAAAAATGGATAAGGATCCTTAACAGCCATCACCATATAGAAGGGTTACCATGAATACTTCCAAACATCTGAAAAAACACATAATTAGTAATTATTCTTAAACTATAATGGCTGGAATGGAATTAAATGGCAAGCATGTACCGAAGGATAAGTGCCCACATACTCACCAAGTTTGTTTTAGCTGCATGCATCTGAAGAGGAGGTATGATGAAAAGACTGAACATAGTTATAAGGAGTCATTATCAACTAAACTATAATAGCTGGAACAAAAATAAGTGGCAAGCATGTATCGAAGCACATGTGCCAATGTACTTACCATGTTTGTTCCAGTTACGTGCATCCAAAGAGGAGCTATGATGAAAAGACTGTAAAAATACATAAGGAATCATTATCAACTAAACTGTAATAGCTGGAATAGAAATAACTGACAAGCATGTACTGAAGCACATGTGCCAATGTACTTACTGTGTTTGTTCCAGTTACGTGCATCCAAAGAGGAGCTATGATGAAAAGACTGTAAAAATACATAAGGAATCATTATCAACTAAACTGTAATAGCTGGAATAGAAATAACTGACAAGTATGAACCGAAGCACATGTGCCAATGTACTTACTGTGTGTGTTCCAGCTGGGTACATCAGAAGTCGAGCTATGATGAAAAGACTGTAAAAATACATAAAGAGTCATTATCAACTAAACTATAATAGCTGGAATAGAAATAACTGGCAAGCATGTACTGAAGCACATGTGCCATTGTACTCACCATGTTCATTCCAGCTAGCTGCAGCCAAAGGGGAGCCATGATGAAGACTGAAAAAATAAATTAGGAGTGATTATCAACTAAACAACAGCTCGACTAAGAATAAGTGGCAAGCGTATACCAAAGGACAAGTGCCCACACTCACTAAGTTTGTTTGAACTATGTGCATCAGAAGTCTAACTATGCCTATTTAAACTTTGAATGTTTGTCCTGATCTCATACAGCCCTTTAATATGTAAGTTATACCTCATCTTCTACTTAATTTCAATTCATTTTTTAGAGCTGCTTCAAAGTTGATACTTCAATGTTCTAACACTTATGCTTAATTCTCATTAGTGTCTTACACATCCCTATCATGGGTAAATGGCACTGTATTGTCTGAGATACAAACAATTTCTTAGGAATATATAAGAATAAACAAACCATTTCAAAGATACTCACCTAACTGATTAATTAAATTGCCCTTGCATTTAATCAATGATGCTTCAAATAGCTTATTGATACTCTATTCTTGAATTGTAGTGATAATGGCTGACTGTTTGACGAATAATAATGGCCAAAAAGCAAAACTTTGAAGCTAATCATGGCTTTATGAAATGGAAAATCACTCCATATCTTCAACTCAAAACCCTTTAGGTGAATATTACAATACAGGACATTAATATCCATCTTCCAATACACTTTTATGCCACTGAATTCCTAAGTTATTTCCTTGATAGAGATCCACATTGGCAAATATTGCAATGCAAAGCGTTGAATCCCACACAACCCGTTACAAAAACCTTTAAAAAAAATGATTGAAATTTGTAACAGATTGTATTAAACTGGCCATTATTATTGTGATGAACTCACTGGCTTGAACTTCAAACTGTTACCATTGATGTTTTACTCATATTACACAATGCAACATTAAATATCATCCTGCATCTAAATATCTATAGGCGCAAAACAACAGCCCGCCATACTGTTCGATTGTCAGAGCTACATAACCTTCAATAGAGAAGCAATCATCAACAGCCATAGTTTGGCATTCAAATTTGTAATTAAGTGCATTTTGACAAGCTAGTGTTTAAAGATGCCTCACGCCGAACGTTTGCGCCTTGAAGATGCCAAAGACACTTACATGGCAATTCATGAACTCGCACACTTACTGGACATACATCTTGAACCTGAGGCCTTATCAATTTGTGTACAACTAATTGAAGCAGGAATAAGTCCACAGGCTTTGGCCACTTGCATTGATGCACTCCAAAAAGAAGTACAGAATACAAATGCAGAAAATGGAGAAAATGCAATCAATCAAAACACTTAATAAAACTATACATACCTTTATTTGTATATTAAATTATATCTAATTTGGAATTATAGTTCATCTGTGCTTCTTTTACTGGAATGTTTACCTTCATAAACCTTGTTCTCAACAGTGACACTTTCACAAAGTTTTTGTTCAATTAAATAATCTTTGGCTGTCCAAGCTTGTGAACCATCTTTAAATAAGAAAATGGCTCTATTGTCATCCACTAAGTACCTGTTCAATGTATATTAGTAAGAGTTCAATCAGCCAAATTAAATTGAATAAAATTGTTGATTACCTTTCAGCTTGTATATGACTATTCCATAGGCTCGTCTGCCATAATTTAGTCACTTGCTCAGTCTCATCTCTTGATGGATTTCCAGCAACATTCACAAATGTCATTAGTGTTCTGCCTTTTTTAGTTGCTTGCAACATTTCTTCAGGTTTCTCAGGATTAAATGAATTCATATCTACTTTTGGCATAGGTCTTAAGTGTTCTGGAAGCTCATCATCCTCCAATGGATCATCATCTTCCTAAAATAAATTATACATTATAATTTGCATTACTAATACTAATAGAAAATTAATAATAATATATCGAATTTAGCCAACCTCCCATTGATCAAGTAATCTTTCCATATCTGCATCTGTATAATCACGAATATCTTTCTTTGCC
Source organism: Aleochara curtula (assembly GCA_963978815.1). NCBI lineage: Eukaryota > Metazoa > Arthropoda > Insecta > Coleoptera > Staphylinidae > Aleochara > Aleochara curtula. Next base: position 6,542,023 of record OZ022221.1, on the reverse strand, counting down.
CATTCGGGTTTTTCTTCATTCTTTTTTGCTTCTATTAATACTCCACTCACAACAATAATGATAAATAAATAACGAGTTGATAAGCGAAACATCTTTGTTGGTTTTCTCACAAAATATAACTTGTGTGACACTGAGAAAAACTTGGTAAAACTAGGTAGTAACCTCAATACAATATTATAACGCTAGATGGTTGCCTACAGTTGCATATTAGAAACTTGATATCAAAATCGCAACTTGTTTGAAAATTGCACGTTTCGCTAATTATACGTGACTCACTCATAAATTAAAATATGATAGTGCAATTCCATCTTGACTTTAATTGAATGAATTGGCAAGCAGTAACTTGCGTAAAATATATCGTACTGCCTCCACTGTAATGAATATTTATTACATTGTACAACTCATGATAAAAAGTTCAATATCTATAAGGCAAAGCGGTAGTAGTGTTTTATTATAGTTGCAAAGTAAACGTCCGCGCTAAACGACTTATATTTCTCAAAGCCAAAGAACCTAAGTGAAAGTTCATGGATGTACATAGTTGCGCATAAATTTTATCATTGTACTATCTTGAGAGATTGAACGTTATCGCAAGTTGTATATAAACATATTTTCTGTTCAAAATAGTTTCATACGCTTTGGAGTGGTGCATCTGAGTAGTTGTAATTTTTAGTTTGTTCGGTCCGAAAAATAAAAACAATGTGGATAATTGTGTACTTGTTTCTTGCACTTTTAATAGTGCTGAAGCTAATCGCGCATTTAACACGAAGAGATTGCAAATCAAACCTGTGCCTAATAGGGAAAACTGCAATTGTTACAGGAGGAGAAACAGGTTATCAATTATTGATTGTGTATTGGCTAGAGTCATGCATAAAAACCTGTTGTTGAAATTTATAATTCATATCTATTTTAGGAATGGGCTATTTAACTGCCTTAAATTTGGCCTCGAGAGGATGCCGCGTAATAATCGCGGACGTTGTTGATGGATCTAAAAGCGTACAAAAACTAATTGAAGAAACAAGTAATAATGATATTGTTTACATGCATTTGGATCTGGCAAGTTTACAATCAGTGCGTAAATTTGCCACGCAAGTTATCAATCAGGAAAAGCGCTTGGACATTTTGATTAATAATGCAGGAGTTGGCGGATTTCAATCAGATACCGAAGATGGTATCTTTAAAGTTCTACAAATCAATTACCTTGGTCACTTCTTACTTACGCATCTGTTGTTTCGTAAGTTGTCAAACGCGTTATGTAAACTATTCTATTAACATTACTTCTCAAAACTTTTATAGCATTGCTAAAGCAAACGAAAGAGTCAAGAGTAGTTTTTGTATCTTCGCTTCTCGCTTTTACGCATGACTTTAATAATGGCTTGACCATCAATAGACCAACAAGTATTACATTCACACCTATGAAGTCCATTTACGATTATGGAAATTCGAAAATTGCTATACTTGTTGCTACGAAAATATTTGCAAGAAAGTTTGAAAAGTACGGAATTAACGTATACGCCACGCACCCAGGTTTAGTAGCCACATCAATTTTCGCCACAAGTTGGACACAAATGACTGGGAATGACATATTTATCAAATTATCAAAAGTGTTCATTAATGCCTCAATATTCATGTTCGCTAAAGTAGGCTAAATTAACGTAAACATGTTATAGCCCATAGCTGACGAAATCTATAATTTTAGACGCCTTATCAAGGAATTCAATGTACATTGCACGCGGCACTTGAGAAAAATATCAAATCTGGAAGTTTTCTTGTAGAATGTACGAATTTCTTTTTGCCGGCCATGGCGAGAGATGAAACTTTCTGCAAAGATCTATGGGCGACCAGTGTCAAGTTATCAAAACTGACAGAACAAGAAGAAATTAAATAAATAAGTAGTTTGAAATGAAATAGTAAAATAGTATAGCTCTAGTTTCTGCAGACAAAAGTATAAGTTCAATAGCAATTAAATAACTAAAGATTTTTTATCATAATTTTAGCAAAATTAAACCAAAAATCATATCTTTGTGCAGTTTAGTATCTCAGGAATTAACCAATAAAAATATATGTTCTAAAAGGATATGCATTGAATTGAATTATATTTCATAGAACATGCCATTATTGTGTATTCCTTTGATTGTAAATAATTCTATATTTGTTTAATATATTATTGTATTACAATCTAATGAAACGTGTTATTTTAATATGAAATCTTGTTAATTATTTAATTGTCATATCCAACATCCTTCGCAGAAAATATAAAAAACTATACATATTTTACAAGTGTACTTTCATTATAGTAATTAAGTTAACATCACTCTGATGTAATACTGTTATTCATTCGCCATATTATTCTTATTAAGATGTCTTAGCTGGCTATAATGACATCTTCAGAGACGTGCTTCTCTTAATAGCAATTTGCGAAACGATAAACTCAAGGTAAATGTTTGAACGCGCGATTCGTTTGCCCGGCGCGCCGCGTGCGAACAATTGTCACAAAACGGTCGTATTGAATTTAAATTTAGTAGTATACGTACGAAAATTATGGCCCCAATCAAACAAATTCGTTCTTTTCCATTAGAATGCAAATGTCCCCAAAAAGACGCACAAAAGATATTAGTTAAATGTTCTTCTTCACCGATCGCTCCAACGTATCATCTATTATTCGTTCATATCTTACTTAGCTATAATGAATTCTTAAATCTTCCCTACATTACGTTAGCAGCTCTAAACTAAGTATATTGTTATTCAAAAATATGTTGTTTCTTCTCGTTAATTTTAGTATTCATTAATATAGATCATTTAATTACTTAATTAATTCTTTGGCTACTTAAAAATACTTCGTCACTTTGTCTCACTTATTCCTAGAAAAATTTCCACTCTTAGTGTTCGTAATAGGAATACATACGTAAATAATGGTTATTGAATTATTCTCATAATATGTACGAACAAGCAATAATTATGAAATCGCCAAGAAGAACAAAACATAGAGCATTTTCATTATCAATTTGTACACTACCCGTATGTACATATGCAACTATTGATATTATTTAAACAAGGCGAGCGCTTCTTCACATAACAATGAGTATTTTTGTACTCGTCTCAATGTGATAATAATAGTTATGATAGCAATTCCCGTGTTTCTATGGTTACATATAGTCTGTGGTAATACACTGATGACACTGTCGTCCGGTTTGGTCCTTGCCAATATGAATGTAGTATGAATAGAGTAAATGTAACTTGGTTTAACAATGTAAAACAATTCCATGAAGAGTATAACATGTCTTAAACGCTATCAAGAATGTGATGCACCATGATATGTGCGGCAGAAGGAGCGCGATGAGGTGCTGCTTTTTGCATTGTCTTGCCGCCTTTGCATTGCTTGCCGCCGCTGTGTGTCTTGTTGTTAATCTTATTGCTTTGATTTGCCGTCCATTTGGACGCCGCCACTTTCATCGTACTGGACGAAGAAGACGTACTCGTCGTGGAGTAATTAATGCGCTCGGTTGTAATGCTGATACAGCGACCATTCTAAAAACAACACATTTATTTCTACGTTCGCAATTAAATTACTTAAAAACTTTGACGCTTTACGTATTTGCGTGCGCAATCATTGATGCGTTCGACAACGACCGAATGCTGCTTAGCATCACTCTTCGCCGCCTCCTCTTCCTCATCGTATTCTTTGGCGCGATGGCTCAATTCCGATTTTAGATGCCAGCCGTGCAGATAAATGTGCGGATTGAGAGGCATTTCCCCTCGGCGCAACCTTTGGATTGATTGGTACCTACAACCCAGCAGCAACATTACACTTGGAATCGAATTTTCGCGAGGACCGAAAAGAAAAAGGCCTGGGGATGCGGGACTAAGCATTGAGGGAGCAAAACGAGTGAGGAGCGAAATAGTAGAGGAAGAAATATTTGAAATTAATTTTATCTCGCTGGTGCTGCGGTTGCAATATGTGCGAGGTAATCGAGGGCGATGTGAAAGAAGAGCAAACGGAACCGAGGGTGTCGTGTTGTTGGGAGATTATCCAACTGGACAACGTTACCTCGTGATTAATTGGAAGAGGCGTGCGTGATCGCCGCATCGACGCAAGATTCTCATGGCACCCATTATCGCTTCCAAATACGTAGGAAAATCGGACAGCGTTCGCCAGTAATATTTCAACGCCAGCGACGGATTGCCTACGAGTAGAAGAATATCATCACATGTATCACACGCAGGCCCGCTCGCAGAGCATCCGCAGATAACGGGTCAATGGGATAATGAAAAGTTGCACTTTTAATGCTGCATATGTAATAGGGACAAAAACCTTTTATGCACTGCAGTAGTGCACTGCATCGTAATTACCTTTCTCTAGCAGCCATTGTGCATACAGAGTGATATAATGCGGGTCGTTCGGATTAAGTTGTACGACGCGCTTTAATAAAGCGCCGACGCCCCGATCATTAGGGCCTCGGAGTCGCGCCAGTTCGATGTATGCTGGCGTAAAGTGTGGATCGATTCGCAAACAGCGGCGAAGCATCCGCTTCGATTCGTCGCTGCGGTTCGACTTTCTTTTTTTTATTGCATGTGGCCCAACAGCAAACGCAAAAACAAAATACACATTAGCATTACACGCTTAATGTCATACAAGTCGCATTAAAAATTCACCTGTACAATTGTCCCAAATTGTAGTGCGCATTGACGTGATCCTTGGAGAATCGTATAGCGAGCAAGAAGTGCTTTTCGGCCTCGTGCTGGTTGCGAATCAGCGTTCCGAGATTATTGTGGGCGCTGGCGTAAGTTGGCCAGAGTCTAGGCATCAACAATAATTAGTACTCCCTCGAGGGGATAATCATAATGCATCGCTTGCTTACCGGAGCGCTGTAAGGTAATGCGTCTTCGCCAGCTCGTGGCGTGCCGAGTCGCGCAGAAAATTCCCAAAGTTGTAATGCATTTTTGCGTTGTGCGGCAGTGTCATAATGCCGGCGCTTAAATAAGATGGAATATAAACAATTAAACTTCATTTCGAGAGAGAGAGAGAGAGAGTGAATGGGAGTAGGAGAAAATGGGTTCGCTAGCTTGTACGCTTACCGAAGAAGCGATTCCCTTGACCGCCAATCCTTATTGCGCACCACGCAGCGTAGACTGTGCGCTGTCAGGATCAGGAGAAGAAAACAGACCATCGTCTGCCGATGGCGGATGTGCGCGTGCCATAAAACTTGGACGCCATGTACCGTCAGCAGAATGCAGCCCATGCTGTGCGCGGGTAGAAATTGGGTCGCAGCAGTTGCAGTTGCGGTGAAGATTTTACGAATTACAGTCATCACCCGAGGTCATCGATGTCCACATGCACATGGTGGCGTGGGCGAGACGAGAGACGGGGGCAGCAAACAGGTCAAGCAAGAATTAGTGATCGGGTCGCATGTGTGCGCAATTCGTTCGTCGCGGGAAAGAGAGGATAGGCGAATGGTGGAACATTGCAATTCGATTGCAATTACGATTCGTGGCATTAATTACCTTGGGATGTAGAGCACCCGTTCGGCAATTACGAAGCCGACAGTGACCACCAAATTAGTGGCCGGCAGAAAGGGCAGAACCAGCAGGAGCAGTCCGAGGACGACGCCCACGTTTCGTTGGTGCTGCAACAACATCAACAATCCTCATAAACGCGACATTTGCAGAATGTCAAAAGACGAACATGCTCAGGAAAACCATAACAAATCTAATACATGACATCAACATAGCAACTAAAGCAAAAACTACGTAAAGAAGGAATTGCAGTCAAAGCGGGTTAAGCCATCTAAAAGCGTAAAGAACATGCTAGAAATATTTAAATCATTCAGCCAGTTTGTACCGCATATACCAGAGTTGCTCGGTGCATTGGTATTTAATAAATTTATGAGATAACGCTCAACTATGCGCGTTTTTGCTGCTCGCTAGCTAGCGATGTCTGTTTGAGTTGCCGTTGCTGCCGCCGCCGCCGCCGCCGTCGCGTTTGTTGTCAGTACGTGTTTGTTTTCATACAGAAAGCGTGCTTGCTGGTTCGGGGGCGAAATAGTTGCGAAATCCAGTAAGGATTCCAACGCGGCAGTTTGCAGATGTTTGCGGGCGGACGGCAGCAGCCGAAAAACACATTCGAGTTTATAAATTATTTGCATTATTTTAGCGAGACACGCGACAATAAACAATTCGTGATGCGACCGCACGCGACCTCAACTGCAATGTTAATAAAGCAAATTGTTTATGATGCATGCTATGCTGCTGGTGGCACCACGAAAAACTTGTTCGTGTGCTCGTTCTGTGCAACTGCAATTTGGAATTTAAATTCTCCGTGATTATACACGACGCGCGGGAAAAACGAAAAACCTACGGCGACGAGGAGAAGATGCTTGAACTACTCACAAACGTAATGCGTACAAGAAGTCGTCTAACTTTCTTATTATTAGGTTTGCTTACTTTGCGTTAGTTTTGGGTGGAGCGGCGGCACGTAAAGACGGAAGGAACGCGCTGGCAGTTCGAGTTCGTTTGGTTTACAGCAGGAACCACTTACGCGAACGAGAGGAGGCGCAGGACTAATTCGGGCTCGTTACTTATTCGCGTTCGAATTTAATTTACCTTTTCTCCGACTACCGCCGCCTCCTCCTGCGGGCGTGTGTTTTCTTTAAAGTCATTCGATGCCGCACGAAAACCAAGAGCTTCAGCAGCCCCCTGAAGGCTTGAATGTCACCGAACGGACGACGACGACGACGCAGCAAGCAGCAGCAGCAGCAACGCAAATAAATTGAATCGAATTGAATTATCCGTATGCGCGCAGTGTATTTATCTGTCTTTCAGTGCACGACGCAAATGGAAAAATGGAATGTAGAGTCAGTCATTCTCTTCTCTAAGAGGACTTCTTCTCGAAAAGAATTGCAATTTTGTATGCGCCTCTCTCTTAGAGAGATGAAGTTACATGATGATTACAGGCATGTTGCTGCTTTTGGCATAATCATCCCGAAGACGTGCCAGCAATGCACAATGCGCGACTGTTGCATAGTGAAATACAAGTAGAACGAAAGCAGGATGCAATTTGCGAAATGTTATCAACAGGCTGTCTTTTCAGCATCTGATGAAAAATGGCACACATTGTAGAAAATATGAATAGAAATGGAGCACGCAAGTGAAAGAGTTTCATTGAACAAATAATCATCATACTTTCCTTTCTTATTCGTCCAAGAACAGAACAGAACAAACAAACATTCTCTATGTGGGTATATCAACTGAAGTCATACAGTACGAAGAAAATGGGTGTTCAAAGACACGAAATTGTAAATAAGTAAAGGCACTTTGCAGACCGACATTTTAAATAAGTCTCTTCTTCTTCCGCCTAACAAGTTGAAAAACTAGACGGGAATATGCAAGAGAGTAAAGTTTAAATAATTTATTTAATAATACGAGGCCGCACATCGTGCGAATGCCTTGAATGCTAAAATAACTTTATGTGCGCGCGCGTTTTACTCATGCATATTTATTACAAGAGGCCGCCCTTCTTGTTTTTAGCATTTCTCTATAAATAATACCCTATTTCCTTGCACATTTAAAATCTTTTTAAAAAAATGCAAGCAACCTTATTTCATCCGCTAAATTATCACCTAAGACGAAGAAGATGAAGAAAGATGAAAAAGTGTTACAAAATGACAAGGAGAATAGAATCGCCTTTGCTTTCATTATCGGCTCAAGTGCGTTGGTGTTGTTTTTGCGCCAACGACGACGAAAAATAATGCGCTTATGTATTAAAAATTATTAATGAAGAACGCTTTATCACAAAGTGTTAAGACGTGCTGGCTTTAAACGCGTCGAATGATAAATTTCTTAATTTTGTGTGCGTACGGCGAGAAGAAGAAAACAGCGAGCCGAAGAAGAAAATTTAAATGACATTCGTCTTCCTTTTTTTTTGCGCAGCCACCTTGCACATTCTTCCACTTTTCCACTTATACCGAATAACGAATTGCGTTTCCAATCACGTAACTTAATTTACTATGAAGCCAACAACAAAAAGTGCGGATGGATAAAGCGAAAAAATTGGCTTCGAGTATAGTGAATTTCTACATCTCTTCTTCAATGCGTTCTCTTGTTGTTCTTCCCGACTACTCTTTTTTTACGTGTGGTGTGTACGGAGGAATGTGTTTAAATCCATTGGCTTCGTCTACGTCTACGGATGGCTACTTCCTTACCTAATGATAAGGAAGTGCGCTCACAGCACGTGGAAAAATAAATACAAAACAAATACAAATAATTCTTGCACCGCTTCGCTTCGTGCGCGAATTGCGAAATTGCAGATGCAGCAATAAAGAATTCTATCCGAAATTTTATATAAACACATCTCCTGCTTCTCCTGCTTAAGAAGAAGCACCAGCAAAAAATATCGCCAACGTTTGCGCAAAATGCGAAACGAGGTAAAATTAATTATCCCACGTCGGGAATGCACATTCGATTGGTTCTTCCGCGTACTTCTTTCTTCTTCTGGCTTCGCCTCATCCTCATGCTCTCTTGCCTACCGTCTCGGCGGAGCGAAAGTACATAAAATGTAATGCGTTCGATTTCTCCAACGAACGATTCGAACGACTCCCAATGTGGATGTTTAACCGAGGTCGAACGTAATGGAAGTCTTGTGCGTTTAATTCCAATCAGCTCCGCGCTCGCTGTCTGCCGCCGCCACAGACAGTCGGCGAGCACACATTTGCGGAATGAGGTAATGAGAAATAGGCACAAAGTGAGTGAGTGAAGAGCGAGGAAAACTATTTAACGGTGGCGCTCGAAAATGTTTGAAAACGTACGCTACTCGCAGCAGCTTCTTCGCTTTTTGATGCGTTGCTGATGGAGCCTTGTTTGGGGAATAAATACCAATGCCGAAAGAGCGAGTTGCTCTAGAAGTATCTTGCGCGTAGGCGGCAAGACGAAGCGAGAAGAACTGCGAAGCGGAGGAGAACCAGAGGCAATAATTTACGTGATGGCACCAAGTAAAATAGTGCAAGTCGGGAAGCGGGCTATTAAACGGGAATGAAATACACACTTCCTCTTTATCGGCCGCAAGGGTCGCGCGCGCGCTGGAGGCGTGTTGAAAGCCGTCGAAAAAATCGCGATAAGACATGTTACACTTCTTCGTTTTGCGTTGTCGCGCAAGTTGTCATTGCCATATTCAATTTGCATTTCATTTAAACTTTCGTCTCTTTTAATGGGAAAATACTTATCGCGTAAATTGTGGCATTTTTCTACTTTCAAGCGCAATGGGTGGTACGACCAAAAGTAACGAATAAACACATGCAAAAAAATGTGAAAAAGTACTCACCTCAAAGTCGATGACGCTTCGAATGGCCAACGCGATAGCGAGCCCGAAGAAAAGGCAAGTAAGGAGATTGCGTGAATCGCCCAGCGATGTGATAAGCGGCACAGATCCCATTTGCCAGTCGTGAGAAAGGGTTGTAGGACACAGAAGTAACCACCAGTTGAAAGCAGCCAAGTAACAAAATGTTAATATCCTGAAAAAAAAAACAATGTAAACATTAATAATGTCACTAAATATAACTATACTCCCGAAAATTAAGGGAGAGAATTAAGCGAAAATTAAAACGATCTTGGTTGTTTCTCAACCGCTTCTCAGCGATTTGTTTAGTCGTCCTGAGTAGAAATCTATTGGAATTTTAATTTTAAGGCACAAATGAATGCATCGCTTGTGTGAAAACAAGCATCCTTTAGGGAAGAAAGGAACGAAGGACAAGACTTGCACAGGTTGTGCTTCGTTCGCATCCCTCGGGTGCCATTCGCACGAACCCTATATCTCTTTCACGTGTAGCGCACGACGATTTTTTGCCACCACTTTGACGGCGCATTCATCCCGCTCCCGCAACGCGTCCCCGCATGCGGTCGGCAAAGTTCAGTCATTGTGGAAATTGAACCAATTCGCAATGGCTGGCTGTGAAATCTTTTATCCGTCAAGAAGTTTTGCGCCCTCGTTTTGCTCCCTTTTTTTTTATCGCGTTTGACGATAAAGGATCGGATCGTGTGATCTTTATGAATGCAAATTTCATTCGTTGTGTGTGTCTAGTAATTAAATCCGTTAATTAAGTGAAAATTTTAATGTTTAATTGCGCGTTGCATTAAAGACGAGAGGAAGTTCATTTGCGGGGTGGCTGGCGCACTTCTTGTTTCTTTGATTTGCACGAGAACGCCTCACGCCGCTGAAAACAAGTTGAGCGGCAGCAGCCCAAGCGTTAGCGCTAGTTCGTCGGTTAGATCACAGACTAATTAGCGACTTAATAAGTTTTATTGTTTCACCGCTTTGAGCGAACGTTTATGCTGTACGCATTCATTCGTAAATTATTAACAGTATGAGAGCGAGAATTTCACATATGCCAATATATACAAAGTGTTTAAAATGTTTGAATGCAAGTAAAATTTAATTAAATTACTTTAACTGTTCGCAAGAATTGCATAGAATTCAAAATGCATGCGAGTTGAACACTTTTTGTTCTTGGATTTGATTGCATAAAGTAAGAGGATTTTACATCCGCTTTTGAATTTATTCGGATCTAAAGAGTGTTCACTTCATTCGCAGCAAGCATTCATTTACGCTCTGTCGGTTTTCGAAACGGTGGCGGTGGCGGCGGCGGCGACGAGCATTTAGAGCATTTACTCCTCGTTACAACGACGTTGGCGGCTCAAAGGCGGCGGTAGCGTTTACGTACGTCACATTTGCGCTTGCGCCACTAGATTACAATGTAATTGCAGGTAAAAGAGCGGACTTATTTACTGAACAAGTGAAACTTAATTTCCGAACCATTTGCATTTTGAGCACACCGCAAATTATCTAAACGTTTCTCGTCCCGTTCAACGGCGGCGGCGGCTAGAAGCTTCTGCCGCTTCCTGCCGCCCGTTCGCAAATTGCCCCATTTGCTGCTGCTGCTTCTTCTTGATGATTACGTCTTTGTTGTCACGCATCCTCAATTCAACTATTCGCTGTCGACTACTACTAGCAAGCATAATTCTTAAAATTTAAATTTTATTCGCGCTGCTTTAAAACGCCTAATCTCCTTTTTCCTTGATGTGTACGTACCGCTAATTCGTAGCAAGTTACATGTCATTAAAATGCAAATCCGTTTAGGGAATTTTGGTCGAATGCGTTTTAGCAGCTTTCGTTGTAATTCGCTAGAAAAAGTCGCCTTGGATGCTTTTTAAGCGCTTCAAATCCTGTTGTTCAACAATGCGAAAAGAGCGCAAGCAATGAGATGGCGCTTTTCACCAACTTCCACTCAAGGACCAAAAGCGGGGGTGGAGGATAATGATGAGTCGAAAGCTTATCACAAACATGGCTATGATGATGACGAGGCGCACGCTGCAAGGAAGAGAAGATGGCAACCGAAAGCACGCATACAGAAATACAGTGGGCCTAATCGTTCGTAACGAAACGACTAATTGTGCATCCCCTCATCTTATCACTAAAAGTATTTCGTTCCTTGCATTCACCACGAATTCCCTGCCCCTCTAACGCATTAATATTCGTTCGCTTGGTGTGCGCGTCAAGAACACTAGCAATATGTTTGCAATCTCATTGCAATATGTCACTTCTTTTTTCTTACTCCTTACGAGTGAATATTTATTGTCTTTGGCGTGTCCTTCGCAGATGCGCCAGGCATATGTTGAATAAAATATTTAAATTTATTCCCGCCATCCTGAATCTTCTTCTTCTACCGTTGGAAGGTAGTAACTATTACATATTCTATTATATTTTCCCCCCGTCTCCCTTCGCCGTCGTTCCACAATCCCTCAAGCTAACCGCACTATACTAGTCCAGCAGTCTGACTTGCTCCTCCGTCCTTCTTCTCTCGCTATTGTCTTAACCCCAGAGAACAAGCGTAAAGCGAGCTGGCGAAGCAACCCTTATAGTAGTTCGTAGATTCCAGTCTAGTTGATTTTCGGGTTTAATGCTACAAGCTTATAAGACTTTGTGTTATCTGAATTTATGAATTTGAGGGACGAGACCGAATGGATAATATGCGCTCGTAAAGCATCGTTGAGCGTGTGCATTAGTCATATTTAAATGCAATTTTAAACAAATTCCTTCCATCTCAACCGTATAAATGTCTCCGTCAGCGAAAATATCCGTGTGCACACAAAAGACGAGAGCGAAGAAGAAGAAAAAGAATGTTGGTGAGCTTTGCTTTTAGTTCGAGCCATATGTCTTCGTCGACTTCTTCGAGGTTCATCCCGAGGTGGTCGGGAATCAGCGGCTTTTTGTTACTTGTATTGCCCACAATTCACTCGCTTTTCCTTCCAGAAAGAGGAGTTTCTTCAACTTGTCTCAGACGCCATGCCATCACTTTGCGTCTAAGTAGATGAATGCCAAACACCACTCTGTGCCCCCCCGTTTTTCACGTGCGTGTATCTTTTTTAAATTTACTTTTGCGCATACGATATTGCCATTTCTGTCTCGGCGCGTGCATAAATGTATGCATAAGATGCAAACGACAAGGACGAAAAGGAAGAAAAAGAAGCAGAGGGACGTTTATTTTACAGAAACGCACCTCCAATGCTGGCGTGTCGAAAAAAAAGGGAATGAAACAAATGTGGGTCGAAATAAATGTTAAAAGGGATGAAAAGTCATTTGCATGCGTACATGTGGCAGAATACGAAATTAGTCTTGTGCCTCCCCGCCCGATCTACCTATATTTTTGTCGAATTATTTTAATAACTCAAACCCTAAATCGCCCATCTACTTATAATTCGAAAATTATTTAAATAAATGCTCCAAATTTGTAGTTAATATTAATAGTTAATAGATGAATGTGTTCAGTAGAATGCCTTGCTAGACAAATATTATTATTAATTATAAACAGCATGTGTGTTACTCGCAATGAATACAAACAAGATGTTCGTATTTCTTGTGCGGTTGGCTCTCGCGATTTTGGAATTGTTTGCGTCCCAAGTGCATGTTGGAAGTGATCCAACAACTCAGACACTCTGTGCGGTTACAGAATCGAAACAATACATGGCGAACAGAACACACTGTTTGTGCTTTCTCTTTCTTCTCTTCTTCCCTCAGGTTTTTCTTCCTGCCGCAGCGCTTTGTCAGCGCCAGAATAAGGAACATCGTCGCACTTCAGTGGTCCTTTCTGCGCGGGGAGCAAACAAGAGTGGTGCCGCGACGGCACATCTTGTTGCATGCGTGCGTTGGCACTCGAGCTCAGAAATCAGTCGACCGATACCGCGCGCGCGGAACGACAATGATGATAGACTCCTTTATACTGCCATTTCAAGTGCTACCGCTTGTTACAGCGAATCGATGGCTGCGAGCACGTAGCACGCCAATTCACATGCCCCGAATGCACTACATAATAGCCATTCCCTTTGTTATTAGATATTCGCATTGCAATATTTCAATTCAATAGCTCCATGGACGGATAATTAAACTTTTACGCAACTTGACGAAATATGAAAAAGCTAGCGTACTAATTGGTGAATCGTCTACAAAGTTGCTAAACAAATAAGCGCAACCAAAAACTTCCCCCTTAGATTTTCAATTTTGGCAGCGCAGTGAGAGTGGGATAGCGCCAACAAACTTTGTCCAAATATTATTTCAGTCTGTCGTATTTTCGCATTGTAGCTACTAATTACACTAAATAAACATTAATTACACGATGTATGCGCATGCGTATACGCGACCAAATCCAAATCCAAGCCGAGAGCACAATGAAAGTATCTCCGAATTTAAGAGGCACTCATACAAATGCATTTACTTAGCACTGTACTTTCAAGTAAACGAAATGGCTGCGAGCGTATGTGTGCAAAAGTAGTCTTAGTACTCTTGATGGTATTGGTAGTCGTTTCGTGTAAATTCCATGAATATTTATATCACATGCATGATGCATGCTTGTTTCGGAGACTGTTTACGCCGTATGCGGTTAGCATACTCCTTTGCGCCGCAGAATGGAGAAACAGAGAAGAAACGATGAGATAACTAATGCCCTAAAGTGGGACACGACGAATAAATACCGCGCGAATTTCCGTGCACTCAGTTGCATCACTTGAGGAGGAGTACGACTTGAGAAGCGGCGGCAGCGGTGCCGGCTCAAACATTAATGACAAAATACACCCGCTCCGGCAATACACTCGCTGCCACAGATGGCGTCGTCGTTTCGCAATCATAACAAAAACAAAGAAGACGGAAGCAGTGCAATTATTATACGCGCAAGCGAAACGAAAACAAACAGAATATGAATGATGATCACAGAAATCTGAATGCACATGCATGGCATATTTGAAAGTTGTTTGTTGTTGCCAACTATGCGACGTTCGCATCGTGTGGGCGCGCGCGCCATTGAATTGCGAAGAAAGAACGGCTTCGTTTTGCATTTAGCACTTACGCAAATAGCTAATTCATCAAATTATCGCGCAATGAGCACAATTACAATGCCGGCGATGAGGATGAGCGTCTGATGATGATGATAATGCTGATGATGATGCGCCAAACTTTGTATTATTATAAGCGTACGCGCGCGCGAGAGAGAATACTCTTCAAAGTTTCACTTTTATCGTCACCGTTGAATCGAAATGCGTAGTACTTTTCAACTTGACACGCACAATAATGCGCTTTATAATTAAGTGATAAGAGGCGGTGCTGCGGCGGCGGCGGCGGCGGCGAAGGCAACAAGAAGAATTCAATGAGTCTAAAGTTGCGAGTTGAGTGTTTAAAGTGCGCGAAAAGTTTCATTGTTTTCATTAGAATGGAATTTTAACCAAATATTTGCATGGCAGAAAAGTTCCCACTTAATTGTTATTAATCAATTAAGAGTGATGTTATTTCTGATATTTAAGTTATTTCACTTTTCCATTATCAAATAAAAATTTCCTTGACATTATCATTCGAATTATGAAATGCGATAGCCGATCCCGGATGACAACCACGATTTTCTTACGTTTCTTTGCACTTTCTTCTCTTCGTGCGGAATGTGTACTTAACGAATAAAGCAAGTCAAGTCAATTAAATTAATAATGTTCGCACTTGCACCGGACTCGCAATGTTCGCATTTGCTAATGAGATTCATTCAATTGAAACGCGCATAAAACGCATGTCGACATCTCAAACTTTTCTTTCTACGATTTCCTTCGCGTTTCCACTCTTCGTTTTTTAAATTGTTTTATTCGCATTCGTTTCCTTGCATTCAACACCAACTCAACTCTAATCCGAGTAGAAACCAAGCACACCTCTCTCACTTTATACGTGTGCGATGACTCCACTCAAAACTCTCGGCCGACGCCGAACAAGCAGACGAAGAAAATAAACCAATAAAATGGATTAAATTCATTAAAGTAATTAAACTTTTTAGCAATTTGTTTGCGTTGCAATTTCAATTAGCATATTAATTGTTTAATCTTTTCCTTTTCATCTTTCACTTTACCGTAATTATTTATTCTGAAGCGCATTGATAAAATTGATCCACTTTGCCACATTCGTGTATGTATCTCAAATGTATCAGAAATATTCTTTAAACGTGAAACCTAATACAAGCTCAACACAGTCCCTAAAAACGAGTGTTTCTCAAAATGTTAAACCCACCGCAATTTTGCAATTATTCCCGTAGTCAAGGTAAATTACAATACGACTTGACTTTAGATTTTATAAAGTAAATTTCGATTGGTAAATGTTTGAAAACCACTATAGTCAAGAGATGGGAGATGAGCACACACAAAGCGGGAAACATGAGAAATCCACTCAAATACCTGTGATTCGAGAGCGTTCCTGATCCGGAAAGGTAATCTTTGAAGGCTTGTGTATTTGCATGTGTGTGTGTGCGTTCGTGTGCTTTCAGTGTATATGGATGCGTATGAAATGTGTCCTTGGGTTTGTTTTGACATTGCAGGATTAAATTACACATTGGCGGGCGAAAAGGTAGGAAACGCAATAGGATAAAGTATTAGCTAAAGAGGAAAAAGAGAGCTACTTGCAAAAGTGCTTATTCATTATCCTTTTATCCTGCGGTCTGTCTCCTTCCCTCATGGCGGCTCAACGATATTAAATATCCAGGAAATATGCGGAAGTGTGTATCAAAAAAGCACTTCATTGCGGGGGATGAAATGAAATTTGCTTTATCAAAATTAAATAGAAAGCAGCAAAAAATATGATCGATGGATAGGTAATATTAATTAAAAATTAAGGATGTTGATGATAATATCACAAAAATGATACTGATTTGAAACTGATTTTTCGAGTGGTCTACAACTGCGATCTGAAGTAATGTTACAAATTTTTAATTAAAAAATTTCAAGTGAAAAACGCACGAATATCATAACGAAATTCTTCATTTCTTGATAACTTCGAAAGAAACTCAAACGTGCAAACGAAACTCCAAGTTACTAAATCTAATTAAAAAGTTTGCGCGTGCCGGAATTTTATTACGGGCATATTTTAAATAGTTTTGTGGTCATTAACATTCAATTAATTAAATGAGTCGCCCGCGCGCGTTTCTCGCTTCGTCGTCGGCGCGTCGAGTTGTGTTTAATTTCGCGATGGAACGACGCCGATAAGAGATGCGCACGAGAGAAATAAAAATGTTTAAGTAATAGGAGCTCGAGTTACACGCTGTGCAACAGTAAAAATTAACATTTTATTGCTTATTGCGGATTAAAACATCTTTCGCTTTAAGAATGCGACGCGAGGACGAACACGAAGACGCAGTAGAAGAATTGGCATCTGCTTAATGTCACGAACACTTATTCAATTTGATTCAATTCGATTGTTTTAACGCGCCATTGAACTCGCCTCGCATTAATGTGCCACACTGTGGCTGCCACAAAAGGGTTGCGATGTAAAATGACAAAAGGGGATTCGAATCGCAGCCAGCGAAAGGGTAAAAAGTAATAGTCACTCACCGTACGAGAAGCGATGGATGGAACGCCGTTGGATTATCCTGCTGCGAGAAACGGGGGAGTGAGCCTTGGAGGAGTGCTAATCTTATTGCCAAAAATATTCCAAGCTGAAAATCACAAAATTGTTTAATTACTTTATCCAATTCGTTTTTTGCATAACGTTGACTAAAGTATTGAGTAGTAAAACTTTAGCCCTAGAGACGCTGACTAAGAATAAATAGTAGTAAGCGTAAAATCCCTAAGAGTAAAGTATAAAAAGAGTAGAGTAGAGGAGAGTACTGTACCGAGTGTAATTAATTAATCGCGCTTCTAATTATATCTGTATACTCTACTAGTTCAAATAGCAATTATATTGTAGAGTTGCTTCCTTAAAGGACAACTTTGATCCTTAATGTACGTAATTAAAGTTGAAGTATTAAATAAAATGCACCCTACTTTATACTTTACTATCCTAATTGCTCAGAAGATGATAATTATGGGAATCAGTAATAAAAAGAAATAGCTGTTCAAGTGTTATTATTACCGATGTGAGAATCTTTGCGGCACGATTGGCAAACTGTTGCGTTTCCTTCGTCCATCGCACTTCGACGATGGTCCTGTAAGCAAGCACAAGATTATACAATCAAACAGGCATCCAACTCGAATTAAGCAAAGTTGCACAATTATGCAGACAATGCGCAGTCACTTTCGGTAGTCAATTAAACACATGTAACTCACCTTTTAATATGTGGCCACGTTCGGTAGGTGTCATATGCCAAATTGAGAAGGAACACCGTGATGCCCGTTTCCTTTGCGAGCATACTCATCCCGCCGCAGAGGATGCTCACCCAGAGGTGGTATTTGCCTTCGGCGCTGCTGCAACGAAAAGCGTATAACGCTAATTAAAAACTCTGTGTTTACATAAATAACAAGAGTACGCATACAAGCGAATTGAAGCACGAATGCTTCCGGACGCGTGAAATTTTTTGGCGAACGGCAAAATATGACAAAAACAAACTCGAAGGGCAAACACTAGAAGCATTGATTTTCTACGTTTGTTATTTTGTTTGTTGGTTTAGTCGGAGGTGCGTTTCTGTTTTTTGGGCAACGAGTATAACCATTTCCTCGAAACGAGCGTGCGCACTTAGCCCATCACGCGTCCTCGTCCTCGTTCTTACTCATGTGGAACTAGGAACAACGTTTTGCTATTTTCTATACACAACTCCTTCAGGATTTGTTGATATTGCATGTTTCTTTTTTAAATTTTTTTTAATCTGACAGAGGCATTATTGATTCAAACAGGCGTTACATTGTATCAAAAAAAAATTCCGTTAGTAAGAAATCCATCATTAACATAGATTACTGTCATTAAAGTAAACTATGCGTTATTACAGCCGGCTTTACTCCACTTCACCTGATACTAAAGTACATCCCGAAATTCGGATAGGATAACAGAATTCAATCAACAACAAAACATGGAAATGGTAATGATAATTATGCTGTTATGATAATTGATTCCAAATGGTAATAGTAGCAATAAATAACTGCACATCAACCAATTTACAATTGCGCAAACGTACGCACTTATTGATGAATTCGAACAGAGTATTGGGTGCTAAAGTGGCAGGAAGCTGATTTGCATGATGAATTGCTTTGATTTTGATTTCACGTCGATGCACGCGTGCCAAACAAAACCTGAATTGGCAGCCTGAATGTGCAAAAGCAGCGGGCGAGCGTGCAAGCGAGTGCGCATTGAATTCAAACATCGAATGGCTTTTAAATACTTGTCGGACCGATGCGTGCATCGAGCGAATTCACGTAAACACTGGATTTTCTATTATGGCGAGTGCTGAGGTTAAGAGGTTCGAACGTTTCGAGCGGGGCTAGTGAAATACCGTAAAACACTATACTATTCAAATCGCTTTTCCATATAAACCTATACAACAGTTATTCACCGATTGCATGGGATAAAATACGATGGAACAGTGCGAAAGGAGAACAAAAGCATTGCGCATTCAATTGATAAAACAATACAAACATTGTAACTACCTTTCTATCTAATTTGCAGGTAAATATCTAGTGAAATTTGCAATTATCCTGAAGTGTAATTAATCAATTATCTACCTAGAGACTTTTGAAAAAAAAACTTTTAGAATTCCTGTTCGGAAATATCCGATTCGATACGAAAAGCCACGAAATACAGCCACCTAAACTTCCTCATAAAATGATGAAACGGCACACGAGAACATTTCCGGTTTCCGGTACGATTGCAATACGATAGCTCATCGGTCAGCATTGTTCGATTGTCACATTGCAGTAGCGAATCAGGACGATTAGTTGGAATATACGCGCGTACCGCATCCGATCCCGGCTAAGTTATAAGTGCGCATTGATTTCGACATATCGATATGCAATGCAATGCAATACGCGCGCGCCGCGCTTGCTCGCTGAAATCTATTATGTTCGCGACTCACCAACTACACACACACACACATCGACAAACTCGAATTGCATTCGTTATCCGAAGTGTGCTCGCGGTGTTAATTGCGTTTTCGATTCATGCGCCTGACATGCAAATGATTTAAGTGACGTCATCAATGCTCTTGTGACTTGTATTGCGAATAGTGGCTGCTTTAAAATGTCACAAGGTATTCGGCAAATGCATCTCAACTCGTCCAAAGAGGAAACGTTCAACTATAATGCACTTTCGAGTGACGACACGAAAAATGAATGGAAAGGTTTCAAGTGATGCGTCATCATTGCGCATGGAGATGTTTGCAAAGCAGAGTGGCTCTCCTTCTTCTCCACTCAAGGTGATCCTTTAAAAGACGAACATGCCAATTGCATGATAATATAACATTTGGAAGTGACTATACCGAATTAGGAATATTTTAGTGTTTGTGGTTTTAACCACTTTGGACATGTCTGGCGTAATCCTTTTCCGATTAATTCCAATTAAGTTAAAAAAATAATTTTGAGAGGGGCACTAGTTTTGACTTCTGATTATTTTACTCTCTCCTGGAGAAATTATAGCCGATACCACATGTAATATGACTTGACGTATGTATGTAAAAAACTAACTTTAAATCATGCTTAACATTCAGAATAAGCATCATTAAACACACGTATCATCTTTTTTCTCAACAAACAAGAATACTCAACACTCATCAGCATTAGGTATAATCATCATGGTCGTCGTCAGACACTCTGCCACCCGTCACATGCACATTGAAGCTGCCACTTTTAATGCGCCATCAACTAAGTTGGCGCGCTCGCGTATTATGCTAATGCGCCTCGTCCTAAATACAAGAATGCGGACATATCCACATTGTGGCGCAACAATGCCAACGTACTGCGTAATGGCAGGATAATAAAGGACGAATGTTGTATGCATCATGTTCATTTTCACTTTTTTACGCTTCACGTTTCATTTCTGCAAGCAGCTAAAACAATTCGACGACACTCGTATCCTTCTCCTCTATCTTTTACTTACGCGCACCTATGTTTGCTCCACATATGCTGTTTGTAATGCAAAGTGTGGCGCAGTCGTAATGACAAGCGGGCAAATTATACGCCAACAAGAACGCATGCACATGCAATGAATGAGCAGGCGAGAGTGGGTGTATGAGTGAAGTGTCATCATATACAATGACATGTAGTACATTGTAACGTGTCAAAGTGCAGTCGCTCCGGGCGGATGACATCTTAGTGTTTGCAAAATGAAATGGAATGACAGGCAGACGGCAGGCACAAATTCCAAATTGCAGGTTAAGAAAAAGACGAAGAAATATAAACGCGAATAATGACAACTTGAAGACGACATCGCGGTCCCTATAATGAGATCATTATTTGTGTTTTTCTTCAATTCGTATTTATCTAAAACTTGTTATCTATTGCCATCAAATAAAATAAACAGTGGATTTCAGACAGTTGCCTCATACTAACGTTAATTCAAATAAATTATTTTCACGACGAGGAATTAAAAATATTAAACGTCTCTTTTGTGGGACGTTATAACCGAACTCGTTACTGGAGTTGCAGTTAATGAAATCTAGCTGATACTTGACTGGTAACGTAAATAACTTAAGTAACTTATAGTAAAGTTTTCTGATTACTACATATATTCGTGCTAGAACCTCAACTTATACGATCCCATATACTCGACTAGAGATTTAAATGTAATCAGTAAAATACTTTTTGACACTTAATCAAAGCAACAATTTGATTAACTCCATTTATGCATTTGTCAAATTCGAAGCTGACAGCTTTGCTCCTTTGCTCGCGCTCGGTGCCGTGCATAAACTACAGGCAGGTGAAATCCCAAACTCCCAAATTCTCAAACTCCCCAAACTTATCACAGCGCACGCTCGCGTTCGCGTTGCAATTCCCACGCATCGATTGCGAAGGGCGCAAACTGTCTAAACATTAATAACGTAACGCGAAAGGTAGTCCGATAGATATTAATTACATTTCGATGTGTTGTCTTCCTGCCATCCACCCCCAACCAACCAACCAACCCCCCGAGAGAAACACGGAATGTAATCGCGTCAAGTTGCTCATTCATCACTACACACGAGTGAATCACTCCTCACTTGATAACACGTTGATATTTTGATATTCTTCAAGCAGCGTTCAAAGTTTTACACGTTGTGAAAAGTGTAAGAAATTGATGCTGTCAATTCGGGCACGAGTGGACACCTCACAATAAAGCAAGAGTAGCCACACTACCACTACTTCAACAACATTTAAGCCAGCGAGCGCATTGACGAAATGAAAAATGACGTTGTCAAAGAGAAGAGACGGATTGATAAAGCTTGCAACACGACATTTATGAAGTGTTGAATTGTACTTCACTTTTGTACTGAATTCACTTTATTCTGTGTACCTATCGACCCTTACTAAAATTTAATTGAATAATATGTTTACTGAGTGACTGATGGTAATTGTATAAGCCATTTCAGTTCCAGCTACGAATCAACAACATTTTTAATTAAAGAACTTAGTTGATATTGAACTAAAAAGAAATCTATTATTCATGTGTGAAATTGAAGGCTTTAATTACCATAGTTTCAATGAACCAATTTAGGTCAAATATACGCACGTCGTTTTGTTCGATAACTTGTTGCTGTTTTGAAGATAATTTTATTATGCTTCTATCATAGAAATTAGCAAAAACTTGTAATAGTTAATTGTTATAAGAACATATGATACATGGCACGAACTATACTATACAGTTAATGTATAGCGACAAACATTTATGGCTTTCTATCTTTCATTTTCACTCTACTCATTTTCAAAATATTCAAGTTTAATTAAGACTATCTCACTTTTTAGAATTACAATATTTAGAATTAAAAATTTCCAACAAAACAAAATTTTCGGGGCTAAATTTACCTATAACATCTTAAATTGTTGTTTATGGCTTGCAACAAGTGACTTATAAAGCAACAAATTTTTACAGCCGCTTAACTATCCTAATATCTAAATCTATTAGAGTTAATTTGAAAAACCTTCAAGTTTAAGAGATGTAGCTAAATAATGAAAACCTTTTAACTACGCCAGTTGCAATAACATCAGTACAGAAAACATTAAAACGTTTTCGTTCCAACTATTTATAAATCTTGCTCTCCTTCTCGGAGCAGCGGCGTAAATTATTTGTATACAAGTGCAATAGCATGACGAAGCAGGAAGAAAAAGTGTGTAGCGTTTACGCAAACCGGAAGTAAACT
Organism: Aleochara curtula; assembly: GCA_963978815.1. Lineage (NCBI taxonomy): Eukaryota > Metazoa > Arthropoda > Insecta > Coleoptera > Staphylinidae > Aleochara > Aleochara curtula. The sequence continues at coordinate 6,519,431 of OZ022221.1, read as the reverse complement.
TGGAGAGCGCGAGTATACGCGCGCCATAACAACAATAATTGCCTATATTTTAGAGCCAATTGCGGCCCATAATTCCCATAATATATAATTTTCCACTAGATTAAGCAAATCGCTTAGTACTTTGCCCATTCCACTTGCGATACCCGTTGCAATCCCGTGCGGTGCGCGATTCAAATCGCGGAATTGAGGAGGAGAGATTGGGATTGTGCACGAGACGCATAAATATATCCATTTTCCAGCGCACTTTTTAAAACACGTACGAATGGACTGTACTTATTTGTAAGTCATTTCACGTTCGTCTTATTGTGTTTTTTTTATTACGCCGCTAGACGCCGTCGAGATTACGCGAAGCAGTTTTTATGATTCGGTTTGTCATTTGGAGAAAATTTTATTATTTGCTACATAAGCAATAAACATTTTCAATTTTTTGCCTCGCATTCGCATTAAATACATTTTGCAATAAATAAAAGCCCAAAGGGCAATAATTTTTTGTTCAATACGCAATTTAAAATAATCAACTTTTAGCAATTTCCTTGCTTAGCTCCCGTTTCTATTTTTAATTGCGTATGCATTGTTTGCCCAGTTCCAATTTTTTCCCTGCGTGAATTTAAATTGGCACTACGTTATGTTGGTCGTTGGCTCACGTTTAGAAAATGAAATACGCGATTCAATAAAACATAATCCAAATATAAACACGAATGGCATATTTTGTGTGCGTTTTTTCGCCGTTCGTTCTCTTGCCACTCTCAATTATTTTGCATAATTTACGAGTTGACTCGCTCGCTCTTTTTCGCGTATTTATTCGTTCGTTTACAGCACGCTTCATGCGAACGCGTCCGGGGCATGTATGATTGTGTATATGAGTGAAGAAGAAAGAGGGAGCGCAAGGGAGAGCGAGAGAAAAAAGGGATATCTTTAAGCAAATGAAATATGAGCACTGAAATTGCCTGCCTTGTTTTTCAATGATAAACAACCCTACGTTTTCAATGTGTTTCAATGAGAAATGACTTAAGAATAAATAAATAAAATCGCCAATCGCTAGGGACCTAATACTTCGTAATGATTCGCAAATAATAAATTTCAATAACACCCTTGAAAAATTCAATAATTTTCATAATTATTTTGGTAACTCCTTATAATTATGAAATTATTAAAATCCAAACCTAAAAATTCGCTGTGTACAAATTCAGTATTCATAACAACAGCCCTTCTGGATGAATTTATTCAACTAAACTATATCTACTCTCGAAAATTAAGAAACTGCCTTATCCACCATGTTTTGTATGAACGCTTCACGTCTACTGTCACCACGCGTTGGTTTGTATTGACAGACGTTTTCAGTTTGCACGTTTCGCCGATGCAATGCAAAGTGCAATGCGAGTCAAATTTGTCTGTAAACAACTGAGGTTTGTTCGTATTGCTTCTCGCCAGCGAGTTTCGACGAGTTGCGATCGTGTTCACGTGATGTAGATTTGCCTATTGCACTAAACCATGTGGTCAGTCAGTGCAAAAATAACACGTGGTGGTGATTCGGTGTGTTGAACATTTGGCTACTTCATAGCTGAATGTTATTAATTGCAAATTTAATCGGTAGTGAAATGGACAGTGTGCTTAATCAAGTGAAGACTAGTTTATTCCCGGATTGCATCCCTTGGATATTGGATAATTGGACAGCAAAACAGTGCGAACATTACCTGGATGTATACAACGTGGTCGTCGGAAATCTACAGTAAAACGTGAGTACCTTTTATTTAATCTATTACTTCAGACTTCAATTGATGAAACTACGATATCATGATAAACGTATTTATCGGTATTGCGTATCATATTTTTCGCGTATTAATTGACTATTATTTGAAATCTCGTTTAGTTAACTCTCATAACCTTTCTTTTCCGACCTACATAAAAATTTAGATTAGCCAAAAAATGTAAATGGAAAAAATCCATAGCAATTTAATCATAATTTTAAAGAGTTTATACAATAAAAGAAGGTTATGTTGAGTTTTGTATTGTTAGTGACCACATTGAACAATTCGAAATGATTCTTTATGAGCTGATGCACGTTACCCGGAGTTATCGTGCAACTCGCGTTGAATTTTCGCGCAACATGAGAAAACTCGCACGCACACCCGTTCCATCGTTCTGTTTGCGCTCTCGTTGAGGGAGGAAAAAAGCCCGATTTCCCAAGTGCTTTATAAACTATTTCGCGCTGCACGACGCGGAATATGCTCACGGCGCGGTATATGCGAGGGCACGTATGTAAATTATGTTTGTTTTGGGAGTTTTCAATTTTTCACCTATAGAGAGAGGATCGCATAGGGCTCGCGCGTTCTTCCTCGACGAAATACCTCACCTCACATCGCTTGTACATATTTTTGTCCGCGCGCGCCTGCAACCCGTATATTTTCGTGATGAAAAATATAACCTATAAGGGATGCGTTTGTTTTACCACCACCCAGCATGCACACGCTATCGAACAAGGATACTTGGGGGGATAACTCATCCCTCCTTTTCGGTCTTATATCGGATTGTTATATGTGCAAGTGCATAAAGCTTATTTATGCTGTCACGTCGATCGTTTTCGTATTTTTCATTTGTTTTGCTTGCAAATGAAATATTTCCATTGGCTAAATTCAATATATGAATGTATATTAAAATGCTAAATATCTCCACCTCCCCCGTTATCACCTGCGGCAATGAAACGAAATAAAAGAGTAGCGCGGAATTATTGACAATTTACAATTGCATTCGGTCGTTGAACAAGTTCTAAATAAAATGTTTTACGATCTCATTCCGCATGCACTCAACACATTCCGCTGTAGCGGGCACGGGCGCGCATTCGATGCGATTTACAATTCAAGAATTGCGCAAACATCAGCTTCTCAATGAGTCGTATTCCTTCAAACTACCTTCACATGCCGCTCTTATTTTTGCAATGCGTTCGGCGCATGCCCACTATTGACATACTTAATGCGTACATACACGAGTGTGTGCGGCGTTTATGCGTTTGCACCCTTGTGCCTTTAGCCGTTTGTAGAAAGGCGCGCTCAAGCCGTAAACGGCACCAAATAAAAATCGAAATAAAAAGCAAACATTGCGACAAAACGGCCAAACGACACATAAACGATCAAAATAACTATCCTCGTGCGACTGCGGGTGGAAGTGAGAGCGAAGGTGAACCACTATTACGTGTATGGAATAAAGCAGTGAATAATACCTAGTAGGTCGCGTTTTATTGTTCTGCGCGCGCGGTAGTGATAAAATAAAATTTTAAACAATTTTCTAACGACTGCTACTTAACCTTTCACTTCCATTTATGTCATTGTTGTGTCTCTTTCCTTCTCTTGCATTGCGCGCTTCCAATTGCGAATAATACAAAACTGAAATATTTCAATTAATTGAGCCGTATGTTATGTTTAGTATCGATGTAGAAATAGTAAAAACATTAAGTGGTGATATAGTACGCGAAAATGAACTTGTTTTATGACTTTTCTCAATGCCATTAAACGACTGCTTCGCGCAAGAAGACGATTGTTAAAAGGGTTTTACAGCCGTGCGTTTGCTTAATTAAAAAATAAACGCAATTGCAACCGACGAGCGCGCTGATGCGCTATCCTGTAACAGCTACTTTTACACCGCGTTATTTTATGTGGAAGCGCAGGGTAAGGATCATCCGCATATTTAAATATTCAATTAAATGGCACATATTAAATATTTAAATAATAGTTTTATGACTAGCCATCGCATACAAACTGCAATTTTCATTATTTATTATCATGTCGTCGCTTTGAGTAATGAAAATTTCAATATTTAATTAAACAGTTATTTTTACATTCATCTATCGGACATAATGCATTTGTTAAATCGCAATTAACTTATTCATATAAAATTCTACTTGTGAATGAATTATTTAAATTAAAAAAAAAGAGTTGTAAAAGATGCAAAAGCTGTCGTGTCAATAAAGTTGCATACTTCGGCTTAGTTGACTTTATACCGCAGAGGAAGAAAACGAAGAATACGAAAAAGGCAAATGTGTAACTCGACGTACTTTACTCAAATTCAGGACGAACGTGCTCACTGCTATTTGCCATGTGTATTTTAGACGGTATTCCCGTATTCCACTCTTCTTTATCGTATTATATATATAATGTCGCAATGTGTGCGGTTGTGTCCTCGTTGTGCAAATTTCAGGAATTTATCTGTACGCGCACGTATGTACTTCGCAGCAGTTCGTCCTGGTTCCAGCTCGTTTAACTGGAGAAGGTTATGACGTTTTGCCCTCGCCATACAGCCACCCACCCCGCTAAGCCGCCACCGTCATAGCACATGTGTGTCATCGTCGCGCGAAATGTATGTTCTTCTTTTAGTTTACAAGCATCAGGAGCATAAGATGATAGCGCGAAGGAGAACCGCAAGATGTTAGTTGTCTTTCACGACGACAAGTAAGAGGACCATATACTCTTCAAGCAATGAGTTTATGCTTTTGACGCAAAACCGAATAAAATTTTACTAGAATTTTACTGTTTTTCGTTTGTTAAATTAATTGAATAAATGGAATAAATTGCATATCAATAATTCAGCAACAATTTCAATTTTAATCGAAAATCGCAATTCATCTAAAATGCAAAAATTTAAATATCAGCATTGCGGAAAACAAGTCTACCTACTGCTTTAAAATTGATTGAGATGCGGCAGCAATAATCAGAACAAATCGATGTAAGCAACAACAATATGCGGCAAAGTAAATAGCATTTTGCATTTTTCATACATCGCGCAACGAGTGGAAAATGCAGTTTCCGTCTCTATCGACATGATTCCCACATTCGAAATGCATACGCTGCGTTCGAAAGTGTTGTTTGTGCGCATATTTTCCGCAAATTGCATCGAGCGAGATAGTAAACTGCATCGATGATGCGCGCGTGCTGTGAAAATAGTCTATGAAAATTTGTTTATCGACGAATTAAAATACATTTTCCCCACCCATTCGATAAAACGCAATACATACACATACGCATGTTTTTCTATCATCTGCGCATGGTTATTCGTTATTGCATTTACGCACTCGTTAGTAAACAAATTTGTAAAACGCGCACGTAAATTAATGTCTACGCAGACGCATACATCTTTTCATTTCCCGAATAACCGAACGGCGTGCAATATGTGCGGCAAAACCACAAAACTAACGCCCTCACACATATTTCACCATACAATGTGTTGCCGCCCCATATTCAACTTCTCGCGCGCATTATTCCAATTTCCTAGTTTTAATTGAACGTCCTGTATAACATGCGAATTGATGATAATATATCTATTTTATCCTTCGATGAATATTTACTCTATTATGCAATATTTTGTAAAACTGTTGTGCAAACAAACGTTATTTCGGTTTTCATTAACCGTTCATACCCGCTCCTCGTCCCACGCATTGCACGAATAAAAGCAATCGTATTTATTGTTTATTTATTGCGCAGATAATTTATAAATTCACATGCGAACGTCTACGTCAACGATGCGCGGTTATTACATTTCCATTTTGCTATATTTTTTCTATTTGCCATGCTCCATTATTCTGTTTGCTACACGAGTTTATTTTTAAATAAGTAATTATCATGCGAAAATACCATTTAAAATCTATGTTCATAATGCATACATTTTAATTTTAATTGAATTAATTGTAAAATAATAGTATCTGGCATCAAGATGGAATAAATTATTTTGAAATGGAATTAAATCAAAATTGTAATACCGCTTATTATTTATGTACCCTATTGTTCTATTTAAATAAAAGCGAATGCTTTTTACTAATTAACAAACAAAACGCATCACGTAATTAAATACTTTAATTAATCAATTTGTTGCACAACTCAAAAACAAATGTATTTACGAATATTTATCATTGTGAAAAATTCATCAAACACATTCATTTCATGTTATTATGGGCAAAAGCAAGAAAAACCCTTTAGGCAGCCTTACAGATAAACTTCATTGCCTGAAGGGTGCAACACAACCCTCTGATGCGTTTGCAAATAACTGAAACTATGTACAGTGTGCTCCAAAGGGACCTTAAGCTTAGGGATGTTGCGTACGTTAAAACTGAAACTTTCACCCCCCGAAAAGTATAAAGTACGACGCTGTGGGGGCAGCGGCGGCGGGCGTGGTGACGACGCACAAAGGCAAAGTGGCTGACGAAATCGTATTCAACTAATACGTGGGAATAGCAGTGGTTTTCATTGCATCCCTCATCTTTCTTCAGAGGTGTGTTTGCGAAACTGTACGACCGAACAACCCGGATGCGCAAATATTTCACACGGCTCTCAATGGGCCACTTAAACCCCTTAACGCATCAAATTTATGTGCGTGGTGCTGACCTCTAATTCTTTTTTTCCGTAGGGGTGCTATCGCAAAACTTTTTGCTTTTTGAAATCATCATTTTTGCACTAGTTACAACGTAAAAAAGCATTCTTCATTTGAGCATTTTTGTTCTTTTATTTCTCTGTGACACGGGACAAGTTTATTAGCATCAAGTGACACTCAATGCGAGGTCGTAAAGCGCACGAAAGCGTATTTTTAGTGTTTTTCAAGAAGCGCCCTCTTCAGTGTCCGTTGTGTCGTCCGGCTATTATATTGTTATTGCATTGTTCAACCCTCTTGCGCCAAAGAAGAAGGCAGGCTGGGTGGGATGAGTTTCCAACTCACGCTATGCTAACCTTAGCGTACATAAACGTTGGATGTCAAACGTGCAAAATAAAATGAAATAAAACACGGGCAGCGCGCGCAGCAAACACGAAAGAAAAACAAAGCTGGACGAAATAAAGTATAAAAAATGCAGGCGGTTATAAATACGAGATGAGCATTTACATGATACACAAGACAGGCGAGCATGCAGCACGTGCGCTTTGCTACCCTTTCGAAAGGGTTGCTTTTTGGAACAATTCCAAAAACATCCGATAAAATCATTTTTTACGTCCGCATGTTTCGTGCGAAAAATTGTTTATGGCGCGCGCGCTCAACTTACAGCATCCTTAATTATTTCACTTTACGCGTAGATGCCGAACAATTCAGAAATGAAACAAAGAGCTAATTAGGAATTAATTAAAGCGTGCTTATAAAAATATTATGAAGTTTAATTCGCATTTGCAGTTGGCCGTCGAATTAACCTGCGCGTAAAAAAACCTTCACAGCTTTTCCTCTTTTTCGTTTTGCGCGAAGAACTGTCGCTCATTCTCGCGACGCACAGAAATTATTTATGCGCGAGAAGAGGACCGGCCAAAAGGTGCGCTAACATAATAAAAAGCGCGCTTCGTTCGTTCGTCGCTCCACGTTTATTATTACTGGAAGCTATTATTCTTTTAAATATTCAAAGAGCTAAGCAAACGAATGCCAGCAGAAGAAAGAAGGAATTCGTCCGTCTTTTTCTTCGTGTCGTCCTCTCAGACATAGCACGTTGAGAATAAAGAAGTGTGACAGCTTTTAATAAAAGTTTTCGCATAGGGCCGCGCATGAAAATTAAATAATTTCTGTATAGATATTTTAATAATGCTTCGTGCGTACTTTGGCTACATGCACTTCAGACTTACGCTCGCGTAACACAAAAAAATCTGTACGTACCACAGTGAAAAAGTTTTTCTTAAAAGCCGCAAAGTTTCAGCCCCCGTTCGCCAACTTTGATAATAATAGACTTGTTTAGCAAGTGACAATATGTGAAGTTTTTTAATCACGACGACGCGACGTCTCGTTTTTCTACATTCTCTATTATATTATCCTTGTTAAGCTTATCTAAAACGGCTTAATAATTCCCCCTTTTCACCCTCTTGCAACCAGCTCGCATTTCGCTTTTCGTTGCAATGAAAAAACAACGTTAACAAAGTTTTGCATATAGGAAATGTAAAAGAAAAATTAATTGTATTTTTTATACGCGCGTTCTTTTTTGCTCTACGGAAGGAAAACGCGACTTTTATATTTTTATTTCGTATTTCATTTCAGTATGACAGCCTGTGATGCGCTTATGTCAGAGCATTAATGACCTCTCTTTGTCAAACGTGAGAGAGGAGGAGAAAAAAAAGAGGAAAAGGACTCCTGTGCATTAGCCTCACACACCGGATGAAATATTAAATATGCCATATTAAACGCACAGAAACAACAGCAAAAATGCGTTGAAAAAATAATACGGTACGCGAAATATAGGTATGTACGACTTGGATGTGATTAAAAATTGATAAGAACACTCACCCATGATATGCCAGCAGTGAAATTAGGAAGAATACGCAGGCGAGGACGTCCGCTCTTCCCACAATTCCTGTCACCTGAAATTAATTATTTCATTATTAAATAGCGTTCTATCATGTTGCAAAGTTGTTTCTTAAACTAGGTATCAAATGATAAAGAATAGCATACAAAATTGTTATTGAATATTCGTCATTGAGTGGTTTCCACTCACAAAAGGATATTTCAGAGAAAATCCATTTCAAGCCCATTGACTTGACCACATCATATAGTTAAATGTGGGAGCGGGCCAGTTGAAAGCCGCTTTGTCTCTTTGTCCTTCCTTCTTAAAAAAAGAGGGACGAGCAAGTTGCCCACTTTGGCAGTGTGTTGAAAGATGCCCTTTTCACATGCACGTCTTCCTTAAACGCACACTCACTCAAGACAGGAGTGCATGTGAGTGAATGAAAGGGACAAGAAACCAATCTAACCTATCACACAACAGCAAGACGACGCGACTACCTCTTTCGTCCTGCGGCTATTGAAGGAAGCATAAACGCAATATTTGGCAATTCATAGCAGCATTACCGGCGTATTGAGAGGGACACTTAATCGCCACAATGCGCGTGCGGGTGTGTTTGCTTTACGTTGCGCATGTGTCGAAGGATCGAGGAAAAGCCCGTGGGTGATGTACGACTAAACCCATCAAAATGCATCTTTCTCTCTCTCTATATGTATGTGTATGGCTCAACGTGCAATATGTGGTTATATATCAATACGACGCCAGTGTGTGTGTGTGTGTATTTGTGTGCATAAACGCTGGAGGCGGTGGTGGCAAAGCCGTCAAAGGGACGATCGGTAAGCCACTTATATGCATATACACTCAATACTCAATATGTTCGTTGTCCAATGTGGCCAGCAGCTGCCACCTTTACTACTCACTTGGTCTATCCGCATCTCACACGTCTCTATAAAACCCACATTCAAGCAACAAGGACGCACATGGCTCACTCAACCCAGCGCAAAATGTAATGTCCTTTTCGTATACGTGCATGAAACACAAAGCCGATCGGGGAATACTGTTAGCTAACACACTAAGTGTGCAATCCGGCCATCGCTTCTTCCGAAAGCCTTAAGGTGGTGTGTGTCTTTTTGCTGCGACGAGACGCGTACACCTCTACGGCTGCCACTACCGCTGCTGCTGCCGTCTTAGGTAAATCCCGTTCCTGATCCGTCCGTGTGCCTTTCGAATCCTTATTACAGCGTCGTCTATCTAAGTAAGTGCAACTACGTCGATATGTCTTTGTACTTTTATCCTCCCCGAGGTCCTTTTTTTGCGTTGGGGCGAAGAACTAGAAGACCAATATTCCCGCACAAGTGTTTGCGATATTGGGGATGAAACGATATCGAAAAGCCAAAAAATATTTATGTAAATCACTAGAAATTGATTTTAAGTGCGAGCATACCCAAATTGTAAATTAATAAGAAAGAATATTAAATTCACAAGTATTTGTATGCATTGCTGCAAATCTAAATTGATATAGCCTATCAAAACAACACCCAATATGAAATCCCGAATTATCCTTTTTGCCCTTCAAAAATCCTGAATTCTAATTATCTTTGTTTGCAATAGAATGAAAAACTAATAGAACAACATGAACAAGAAAGTGTCTGAGAATAAAGAATAGCTATGCAAAGCATAAGTAAATAAATAATACTTATAGCTACTTATAAATCTGGAATAGAACTAACTCTGCATAATTTACATTCAAAACAACAAACGCAATTCAATTGCAAATGAGTCGTCGTCTCTCTAACCCTATCATGCAGTTGAATGTTGATACAGTTAAGTCATTAATATGCCACTTTGGTTGGATTACTTATTATTACATTCCTAAGAGATACACGCGCGCCCGCACACAACCGCCTAAATTCCAGCATGCCACAAATTCGATTCCTCCCGAGATGTGCATGCAGCATAATACAACACCACCAACTTGAGAGTCGAGTATATTATAGAATATCAATCTGCTGACAGGCAGCGGCGGCGGCAGCATTGGGCTGCTTTCTCTCTGAACGAAGGCATATGTTCAGCTATAATAATACAGTACGCGCATTGTACGCGCAGCTGACGTCGCGTGTGTAAATGCGAATGCAAATGCAAATTTCCAAATCGAAATGGCAGCGGTATTTCCAGTCTGCCGATTATGCGAATCGACAATTCGAATACTCACTTGCCAACAGGCACACACACACACACCCACCCGATAGCATTCATGCGTATTGAAACACACATTCAACGTTAAACACGCGTACGTTTTAGTTTAGATTTGGAATCAATGCAAATATGCGATTCATCTGCTTTGTTTGTGCATTAACAGAATGTTCTCTCAGCACACGCTCACACAAATTCCGAACATTCGTATCGGCGATGATACCTAATTTTATAAATGTCTAATAATGGATTGTTTTGATTAAACGTGGACGACACATACCATACGCGGTTAAAACGTATGATATGTGAATATTCTGCCAAATTAGTTTAGTGATTTGATGAAATTTAATATTAAGATAAATACATAGTCAAATTAAAACCGTTATTAAATATAAATGTAAATAAAATAAATATCAAAATTGAAAAGAATATCAACTGGAAACGTTTGTCAATTGAATAACGGTCATTAAATTTTATATTATTATTATTATTCCAACTTTAACGTTATAAATGTATTTTTCCGCGCTCGAAATATATTTTAATTTTACAATACACAAAATATGTATATCCACACGAGTTAGCCATCAATCAATTGTGCAAACAATCAAAAATAACGCATCGATAATGTGCAAACAAATAACAACAATGGCGAGCACGCCGACGAGCGTAATTTAATTATTAAAATAAATAGCAATTGCATGCTGATCGCACACGTTTCGAATTAATATTAATCAGCATAATCTTCATTGTCACAATCTAATTTCCGATGATCACAAAGTGCTATTCGCTTGAATGTGTTTCGCTCGAGGACAAAACGCACTTACTAACATTTAAGGACGATTGTTGTCGTGCTTAAATGTTCTGACATTGCGAGTAAAGTGCTTGATATATAACCGTAATTGAAATCCAGACGATGTGCGCGAAATGTAATAATAGCAATACTCCATCTATTGTGAACGACCAATTGTTCATAATCGACTGTGCTTCTGTTATTGTTCAATAATGGTTTTATAATTTATTTACTTCGAATTCTATTGCCACTCTTCACAGAGAAATGCATTTTTAATCAAAACGTTTCCGTAAGGGGTTATTAAGTACAGTTGGAATTTTCAAACAAATGGAAATTTGTTTAAATACCTACATATATTCAGTCAGTATATTTCACGTCGAATATTGCAATATAACCGTTACCTACATACTGTTTGTGCTAAACTTGAAACTTATGCAATTTCAATGATTACTCGGAAACTATGCTTATGATTAATACCAAAATACCAAAATATTCAACTGTTTAGAATAAAACGATGAAAAACAATTATTTTAAACATATAAACGAATTAAAAAAAGTATATTGGAAATAAAGTTTTGTGTTCTAACCTTCACAATTTCTATTTCAATTAGCGTTTTGAAAAATGAACGAAATCTTTTTGAATTTATAATTTGGGATAAAGCGCGTTCGAATGTATTTCAAAAAACTGTATATAACCCCTTATTATAAAAGTTAAAGGGTTATTTTAATTATGAATTCGCTATCCTTCAAACATCCCGGATTTTAATCATTATGCTTGTAATAATAATATGCCAATCAAATTTTGATTACCAATCCTCTAGTAATTTTATCTCAATAACCAGATAGAATTACGCTTTTTTGTTTAATAATACTAATTAATAATGTAATTCATCCCCTAACCCCTCAAATATGCAATATTTTAATAATTTATTGAATCTCGCACAAGTAGAACGTTTCTGTAACAGATTTTCATCTCTAGTGAATCCATAATACTAATCCACGATGCGGCACGTCTGATAAAGCGGCGCAACCCTTTCGGTCTAACCCTATCCCAAGTTATCTACATATGTATATCACAAAGCTATCATCCGCTCGCGTCTGCGGTACGTTCCACCGGCATTCCGAAGAAGGGAGTAACGAAACGAAACGAGTAAAACTTCTATCATTCATTCATTCCTTCCTGTTGTACCTGCCAGCCATTTTGTCTGCATGCACCACCTTCCGCATTTGTCGAATGCACATGAACATTTCGTACGAAGCAGGCCAGGATAAACTTTCGGGCTTAACTAACCAATCATAATGTAAATTTTATCCGCTTTGCGTTTCGCTCCGTTCGCTTTGCACTGCCATGCGAGGCACCTAAAACTATTCGCAAACTAAATTTACGACAACGACAACTCCCCGTCAAGTTTGCGACTCAAACGACGTCGTTAAAAAATTATTTTTACTTTAAGATGATGCTTAAACTTATTCCAATTTTCAACGCTTAAACTGCTCATAAAATCAGATACTTATGAAATTACCAAAAATAGTTAATAATAAAATCTAATCGTGTATTTTATTTTTTTGCATGTGGGGGTGGGTAATATTGGTAGGTAGTTAGTTAACTTCCTTCGTGCTGTACACGTCGGTGGGCGGCATAAAAGACATTAAGCAAGAAGTGCGCAGACATTTTAGAGGATGAAAGCTAAGCCATTCAAACCATCCCCTTGCTCCTCTGCCACCCGCGTTACCGCCGCCGACGTCGTTGACGCTGCTACCGCAAACGTGACACCTATATCCTTACACTTGCAATTTACTAACAAGTTTAGTTTGCTGCAGGCATTTGCTTAACTGTATTAACATACAATTCCGTCTTTGTTTAACAAATCTATTGTAATTCGCCTCTCATTTTTTCACTCGGTCAAGAGCTAAATATGAAAATTTTAATATTTTAATAGTGTTTGTTTAGTTACCCGTAGGTACGTTGAGTTGCTAGTGCATGCATATTTTACTTTCAAGTTTAGTTTCGGTATAACAAACAAGTGCACGAGCGTTGCATATGGCTTGTACGCAAAGGCAATATAGTGAAACGACAAGTCTGACAATTTCATGTCATTTACTACTTTTGTTCATCGTAGCAGCAACAGCGGTAGCAGCAGCAGTAGCATGGAAGGCTATTAGAAGAACGAACGTACGCCATGCATTTGCTATTCATTTCATGGGCTTGCCGCCCCCGACCGTGCGTTATAGATATTTGAAGTTGGCGGAAGCAGTGACTACGGCGAACGAGGAAAGAGTGCACACGGCGTAATTTGAAAAGTTAGTCTTGCATCCGAGCTATAAATGCGCAAAACGTCGGGAATACGCGAATGCGAGAGGGAGCGAATAGAAGCGAACGCATGTTGAGGGAATTTGCTCAAATATTCGCGAATGCGACACCCACCCTTCCTTGTTCGAACGAAGGACAACGCCAACTTGTTATACTGGTGCAACAACTTGCGATTGCAAGCAAGTATGCTGACTGCAGTAATGCATGCGATGGAAAAATTAACATTTAATAATATGCACAATCGAAAATGCTATCGCAATTCGTTGCTTTTATGCTACAAAATGCAACGTGTAATTAGGTATCCGACGACTTCCTTTTGTATTCAGTGTAATTGCAACTTTTCTGTAGCTATTATTTTATTAATTAGTTCTCATCACTTCCTGTTTCCAAATGAAAATTTGTAATAATAAAACAAAGCTCTATAATTTTTTTCTCACTTGGCAATTTCATTCCAAAAAAACAATAAGGACAAGTGAGGTAAAACCGACGCAAAAATTAAAAGCTTGCTTCGTATTTGCCCCATATTCTGCACCTCGTATTTTAAGACTTTGTGAAACTCAAGTTATTCCAGTCACGATTATTTTTTGCAAATATTATGCAATTTAATACATAATAAATCCAGCAAATTGTAATTGTGCATTAAGATATTATGCGGATATTAAACAACAAACGTCCAAATGGCTCGTAACCGGGCGCTTAATAAATAATAACATTTCCTATACGACTCTCTTTACCACATACGCGGGACGGGTTTATGTCTTATGCGCGTTTATATTTGTATTATGCTTGCAATTCGCCATCGTCGCTGTTCGAAGGGCGGCCAGCACCGCCGTTACATATGTTGGGCAGCGCGAGCGCACGCAGGCAACTTGTTTGGCGGTTATATCACGGTGTATCGGCGGCGGCGGTGGCCGTGTTCGTTATGCGCTTGTTATAGCTCTAAGTAACAATTTTCCGGTTTTACTAGCGACGACCAGCAGCGCGCCGCTTCCGGCGGTCGCTTTCGCTCGGCTTGCCGTCTTATTCGTATTTTATTGTTAGCCGCATACTATGGGGATTGTGCATTATTATGTAGCGCTTGTGTAATATGTATGAAATCAAGTAATGAATAAAAGGGTTGCAATTTACAACACTTTAGCTACACTTCTAAATATTAACGCGTGTAATTGCAATTCCAGTCGAGTATCACTTGATTAATTCTCTAATCGTTTTAATTAATAACCACGACTCTAGCAATACTCTCAGAAAAATATAAAAAATTTGACAAATCTTTCAGAAGTATTAAGAGGACAAAAGAGGATGAAACATGAGCGATAAAAAATACATTTTCATTACACGTCCGTATCACGCATTCTTGCGTTTTGTTTTGCTTATTTGTTTGGTTGTTGTGTCGTTTTTTTGTCTTGGCGTCATTTTTAGGTTATTCGTGCATTTTGGTGAATGCCTAGTGCTTCACTTATTTTCATTCACCATCAACAACAACAACAACATCACCAGCTCCCGTCTTTATTATATACGCTTCTGGCAAGGCTGCCTCCGGCTGTACTATTTATTTCTTCATCTCACACATTTCCTACATTTTTTGTTTTTATTTTTCATACTAGCAGTGCGCAACAATACATAAGACTTGTGTGCCGTTCGCGTCTCTTGCGTTTTGTTGCTCGCCGTTCGCACATGAAGATGGATGCTTCGTAGTTATTTACAGCGTGTAAATACGCGCGAAATGAAAGTGGAATATGAAATATAATAATAACAATAACAACAATATAAGCGTAGACGCACTCGCCGAAGAGAGAAATGATGAATGACTCGCTTTGCGCCGTGCTCGAACATCAAGGGTTGAAAAAGGACGAAATGATAGGCGAAATAACAAAAGGCGACGCCGAAAACGGGATGAAAATATCAGGAAGAACAGTCCGCCACAAAGTTGAGGAAGCGCAAAAATGAGCCCTTCAAGAGAGTCACCCTCGCCGGTGGTGTTTTGTTGCAT
Organism: Aleochara curtula; assembly: GCA_963978815.1. Taxonomy (NCBI): domain Eukaryota; kingdom Metazoa; phylum Arthropoda; class Insecta; order Coleoptera; family Staphylinidae; genus Aleochara; species Aleochara curtula. The sequence continues at coordinate 6,503,923 of OZ022221.1, read as the reverse complement.
TACCACCGCCACTCTACTGTGCTGATGCCTGTTGGCTATTCGGAAGTCGGCTTGAAAAGAGGTAAAGTTACAGCACAAAAACCGAACAACTACCCTGTTATAAACGCGAGGACTCTCTAATAAAAAGCATTATTCATACCATTTTCTCCCAACTCCAATTATTTCAAATTTAGCAAAATGCAGGAATACTGAATACTGCTTAATACCCGCAGCATTGCATTATTTCGCTTAAATTATGCGCGATGCCAACGCATGGCAGGCGGCGGCAAGAGAGCGGCGGCTTAAAATCTCAATTCATCGCCCAAAGACGACGATGATGTACTGCAACGGGAAAGCAGTGCAGCCAGCACTATCATCATGAACAGAGCGTCGGAGGCGGCAACACAGAGAGCTGCTAAACGGATGCCTCATAGAGAGAATGAATTACCACATGAAAGGGATCCCACCGCCAGTGTTACCCGCCAGTCGCGAATACGTTTGGTCAAATTTCAACTTCACAACTGACGCGCCATTCAACTCATCTTCTCTTATCAAAAATACATCCCCATTGTTATATTTTGGTTTTTTGCTGCCTCTTTCTAGATTTCCTACTTTAAGCTGCGAGCTGACAAGGTTTAAGCTCCTTTTTGAATCATGACTGCTTCACAGACGCACACGCATTCAAACATATTGTTTTCTATTATGCAACACGCCCTATCGCCCCCGTTACAATACAAAAGCCAAAACCACATGAACACCACACATGTCTCATCGAGTCCTCATCATCGTGAAATTTAAACAAAGCCAACACATCTCCTTTCAACAATAACTCGACACAAACAATGTATCCATTCAATGAGCGCTGAGTCACTTTATCTAAACGCCGTCGCTGCCGCCGCCGATGCAGCGTATGTTGATTTTGAGTGCGCATTGATGCGTCTGCTATATGTTTAGTTGTGATAAGATGCCGCTGCTAGACAATTGCGGATTGTCGCATACGTTCGAATGCATGTGCGGTAATACAAATGTCTTTGATTTTTGACTGTGCGCAAACAGCGGTGATGAAATCGAAATACGCGTCGTAAATGTTGTTTAATCAAATAAAGTGCTGTGCGATTCGAGTGCCGTGCATTGAAGCGCGTGTATGATTATTATGCTGGCGGCAATCAAATCAAGTTACGAGAATAATCGTAAACGTACTTTATGTAAATTTATTACTTTTATCAAAATTCCGCTTGTCTTTCGCTCGTCGTAATCTTGAGTAAACCGAAACACACGCAAACCATATTTTCTCAACCTCAATTTCGCAGTGACGAAAATAAAAAGTACGTACGAGAAGAAGCTTCTGCGCATTCTTTGCGTCAGCAGTGAGTGCAGTTTGCACAGAACGCACAAGCGGAAAATTCGCGAGTCGATCGGAAGAAGGCGGCGAGAGATGATTGGAAGTTATAAAGCAATATATAAGCAATTTCCAGTGCAGTTTGCTCTGGAATGGTTCGCCAGAAGTTTGCTACGAAAAAGAAGACGAGCGACCGTTCGTTCGACTGACAAACAATATCCACTCAACCCTTCCGGTTCTTGCGTCTCAGTTGCTTCCATATAAATAATGCGCATATGTGCTTACTGTTTCCTATTTTTTTTCATATTAGTTCAATACCCTTACGATATTGATATTGAAAGCTCATTATTTATTGCCATTCAATGGCAGCGAATTGCAGTGGATTCCCAGAATATTTGGCCATAGGTTGAGTATACCGATCATAGTATTTATTTTAAAAATAGACAAAGCTCAAATGTTACTCACCGCCTCAGTATGGATAGGATGCACGGCAAACATCAGCCCGGCGAGGGTGGCAAACGGCGGTTTTAGTCCGGCAATGTACATGCATACTCGCGTGAACAACACGGTGGCGAGCATGTGCAGCATGATGTTCGTGCCATGAAACCACATCGGTTCGAGTCCGAATAGTAAATAGTTTGCTCTGTAACAAATCAAAATATTTATATTAGTCAAATACGCAAGGTAGAACTAGTTTTAAATTATAAAATAACATCACTTGGAGCGGCAAAACAAGAGATTTAAAACATGTGGGCCAGGAAGGAAATGAACAAGCGGAAAGACGTAAAAAGTAGTCGTTTGTGCAATCTGCATTTGCATGCGGCAATGGCTCAAAGCGCTTTTGCGGACGAACTGGCGTAAAATTTTGAGAGAATTTGAGCAGCGTTCGTTGCACACAAAGTGTTGCGGAACACTGGGTACAAGTTAATCGTTTGAAGGGCCGTTTTCAGTTTACGCTGCAATTACTCGAAAATAGTGTGGCATGTCGTGCGTTAATAATCTTTGTTTCTATAACAGCAGCTCATTCGTTCTCTCTATTAATCATAGCATATAAAAATTATTTTCAGCAGTGAATGAAAAAACATTAAGATTTCGTTTGCTGTGGTATTCAAAAACAGCGCGCGTTCTGAAAGGCGCAATATAATAAAATGATTCTCACGAATAGATCATAAAAATTACGCAAACTCTTGAGAATTTTGCGCGCGCCGAATATAAAAAATGAAATTAACGATTAATGCTTTCAAACATTTTTTACAGTCGAATTGATCCTGCCGTGTGTCCTCGCATCCATCCTTGACTGACGCACGGAGAGGATGGGGGCTCAAGAGGTCGTAAAATCACAAAGCTTAACGTCTTCGCGCGCGGCGTGATTTCGTCTTTGCCGAATTAAAATCGCATCGAAATAAAATTAAACGAAACCGATTGGGAATTGAGTCGTCTCGTCCTCGGCTGACGACCGTCTCGTTCGCCAATGTTCGCGCGTTTCTCATTTATATGCAAATGTACGCTGCTGCCGCGCGCCGTATTCGTTCGTCCGCCTCGCGCGTATATTTTATATAATAATATATAGAAAACGCGCACATCGCCGAGTGTTACAAATGTTCGCTTCGCCCGCTACGAACGTTGATGAGTCTTCAATATATAAAAGAAGGACGAGAGCACGACGATGCTCGATGTGCACGCCATCACGATCAATAATTGGAAATTGACGAATCGGTCCGCTGTTCATTCTCGTACGTAAGCTTCACGCGGGACAAGTGCTCGGATAGTAGACGAAGAATTGATGATTTCTTAAAAAACACATCACGCACGTTTACGTGTGGTACCAACCTAATACAATAAAATGCACTCTGATCCTTTATTCAGCATTCAATCAATAAACGTTATTCATATAAAATAATCATGAAATATTTTCATTTTCATCAAAATCCCAAATATCTATACAAAAGAAGAATAACAAGCAAGTATTGTATTATTAGGGGATCTGTTATTATGATTAGAATTACCATTTGTTTATTTTACACCAAGTTTGTTTTGAATGTTAACTAATGTTCTAGAAGTTTCTAGATTGTTCTAGAGTGTCTCATGGAAGAGGAAGCATAATAAACTTAAAAATTATGATTAATATCAATTGTAGGATTAATTCCTTGATTTTATAGATTTTAGTAACGTTTTCAAAAAGTATGTAAAATTCACGTGGCAGATTTTAATTTAAAAAAAAAATTAGATTATTGTATTACGATGTTGACTTTTATGAGCCATCAATATACATGTAAAGATGGCACAATTCGCACATTTCGAATAGTTCTTTAGGTGCAAAGCTCTTTTTGACGTAATCTTAGCAGCCAGTGAGTGCGCAATGTTAATGCAATGTGCATAGGCATTCGCCGCTTGAACGAATGCGAGGCACGTTCAGTTTATGAGTGTTTCCCTTGCATATTTTAACGCCTCAATGCCCATTCTGTTCGTTCGCTCATCGAATTATACGATTGCAAGCAAGAAACAGCGCAACGCGTGCACATTCTTCGTCTTTTCTTCGTCCACAAGTTGCCTCATTCTTTTTGCGAACATGTTTAATGCAATTTTCCATTCGATGCGTCTTTTTGATTAGCTGCTATAAAATAACGTAAAACGCCGACAGATTGAGGAATTATTAAATAAGCAGCGCATTAAATACGCAATGTGAATAATAAAATAGATAGTGTCCAATTTTTCTTTCTTAAATTTAGTTTCTTGGCGATTCTCAAACAATATGAAAAAGCTTTTCTTGCGCGCGCTTGACGAAGAATAGCAAAGAAAATCGACGAGTCAAAAGAGTTAAAGTTCGTTAACGATTCGAAAATTTAAAATGTAAAGTTGGCAAAATAGTTTTTGCCAACTCCAGCCCGCTAATGATGTTTCGCTTTCGCTGCTTGCGCGCTTCATGAATTTCATTTATTTTGTTTCAACTCGTAATTTGTCTTTTCATTATTAAGTCAGCCGCAAGAAGCTGGCGTGCATCTCGTTCATAGCTTTGTCTCCTAACCAACCAACCAACCAACCAGCCATCGGACAAAAACTGCACAGAATCGCAAACTTTACTTTCATGCTTCGGCAGCGTTTGTGGCTCGACAAAAGTTTGACCGACCCACCAACCAACCGACCGACCAAAAAACTTTCCGCTATGTGAATACGCGCCGCGCGGATTTAACAATAACGATTTCAAAAATCAGCGCGCTCTCTAATGAGCCGCAAAGCTGCGTGCTCTGCTCAAAGTTTTAACGACGGCCGACGACACAAGGGATATTTTTATTACGCGAGTGAAATGTCACATAGAAGACGAGAGGAGAGAGAGTTTGTCCGCACGTATGTTGAACATTTTATTATTTGAATCGAAATGACCAAAGTTGCGATGATTTATCTAATGAGTAGCAACGACAACAACACAGAATACGAACGCCGGAGGGGGCGGCAACGGTGGCGGCTGGTTGTGTTTTTAAATTTTGTGAATGCCATGGAGCGAGTAAAACTGCGCGCATATTGCTTTATTGTTCGATGGCATGCGGTTTGTTAATTAAAAGTTTTAATAGTTTTTTGTTTTTAATGCCAATCTGCAATGCACGGCGAATAGCGAGCAGGCGAATTACGCTCGCCTGCATGTGTGCATAATTATTTTTCAATGAATGCAAACCTGCATAAATCAAACTTTTACGCATTGTTTACTGTTGAAAACATTATAATTTCATGTAAAATATTCAACTTACTTTCGCCAATTGTTGTTTGATTTGCTTCTAGCAACGCGAGTTTAACAAATGTAGAAAAATATCTAATTAAAATTCACCATTTGGCGAATATTGTGCTTGCAATAATTGTTGCTTGAATGGCAACGTGCCAATCAAACATGAATGAAATACACGTAGGTATAAGTTCCATTTTTTCGCACCTAAGTGTGAAATGACCCTCGTCAATAGTTGTAATTAATTATCATCGAATAATGTCGATGACTACTTTAAAATTTTCACACTTACTTGATAAATAATTATCGGCATTGATTGCCATTATCGTCGATTAATATTTATTTCACACATTGTGAATTTATCGCAATCTTTTTCACACGTGTGTATTTTACTGATAAAGAGCTATTTTAATTTTCTTTTATGTTTGTATCAAGCGTAGGGGAGACCTAGGAGAGTTGGAACAATTTTTACTTAAATGAACATATCTCTGTCCAGAAACATACTACGTCTACGAATTATATGGCAAACGGTAGCTCAATTTATACTCTTTAAAATACAATTATTTCCATTAACGAAAATATTATGATTTCGGAGAAAATCAAGAAAATGTGAAATTGCGTTTAGTGTACCAACTCTCCTAGTATCGAGGTGAGTTGGAACAGACATCTAGGAGAGTTGGAACAGCTATGTTTTTGAATTATTTCGTCACTAACAAATTCCATTATACAGAAAATCACATTAAGAACTAAAGACGAACTCTAATAATTATTTGTTATACTTCTATGTATTGAAATAACATATAATATTCAGTCAAGAATCAATAATTAATTTTGATGAAAAATAAGAATATTGTTTAAGTAAAAATGATTAAATAACAAGGAACAAATAATGATTAGATTAACTACAATTTTAAATTATTAATCAATATTAATTAACTTATTATTACTAGTGTTTTATATTCAATATTGCCTTTCATAAGCAATATTTTCTTCCTCTTTTGTAAAATCATCGAGCTAACATAAGCAAGTGATAGACATTAGCAAGTGCCTTTTTGTTCGATTAGCTTGATATGTCATTTTTTTCTTAATATTTCTGTACAAGAACATATAGTTGAGATTGTAAGAAGATCCGGTATTTCCAAGATCTTTACTTCTTAATGTGATTTCTTCAAAGAACAGTTCATAAATTTCAACATTACTTATGTCCCTAGCAGTCTTTCGTTAATATTTGGTTAATATTTATTTGGCAATCTAAACTAAAAAATAGCAATTTACCATGCCATATAATATTACAACCCAAAGAAAATGATTTTGCCAGAGATACAAACAATAATTGGAACAGCTAGGAGAGTTGGAACAGCTTGTACCAACTCTCCTAGCTGCAACAAATGGTGAACCGGTCAGAATAAAAATTTGTAGCTTCGAAATTAGTTGTCTTATAAAAAAAATAAAGCTACTACACGAAACTTGAAAGACAGAAGTATACGGGAAAAAATATTAGAACAATACAAACATAATATATGTTGATATATATGGAATCAAAATTTTGGTTAAAAAGTTACTTTTCGCAATTTTTTGTGTGCAAATTTCGCACAGTCAAAACCGCTTATCACACACTTTCATCGCTTACTCCATCAAATAGTGAGTGTTAAACAGAACAAATGACCGTTTTTCCGAGCTCGCTAGTAATTATAGTTTCCGAGATATCGACACTGTTCCAACTCTCCTCTGTTCCAACTCTCCTCGGTCTCCCCTATACCTTATATTTATTTCGCTTTAAGTATTTAAAAACCAGAGGTTTGCTTAATTAATTAAGCAAAGCAACGTACGAAGCATAATGCTTCTAAAAAAAAAGTCTAAACGCCACAATATATAATTTTGTAATATTATTTACGACCGACCGGTTATCTCTGCTCCAGTAATTGTATAAATAAACATATCTTCGAAATTTCACGTTGGACATGTGCAAACTTTGGAAAACCTCGCAAAGTATATGTTGGCGTACAAACTTTTTTAAACTTGTACGTTTTTCCCTTTTCTATGTACCTATACCTATATTTTTTGTGTCAAGTTTATTTCACTTTTTCCACCCTCGTTTTTTTTCCCGTAGTACTTTTACGTCTTTTACTCGGCGTGAGGCGGCCGAAAGTATTAGAGGAAAGCAATTTTCGATCGCGCGCACAACTTCCTTGCTTGCTTATTATTATTATTTTGCGCTTGAGTTGACTTGCTTTAGTTTTTTCTTCCCGCTGCTTCTCGACACATTCCCGGTACAGTTTGGACGTGCGAGGACGAGTAGCAGGAATACAGGACGCGAATACGGAGAGAAAACTTGTCGCACGTGCATAACGTGACAATTCGAATGGGTTAAATTTATTTTCCTATCTTTCCAACTACTTTTTGCTATATTTTATCTTCTGCAATAAAATTGCTCACAATGTTCAAAAACTCAAAAGCTATGCTATCCATTCTTAGCTACATTAATCCATTTGTAATTTTCTCGGTTTACAAATTTTCAACTGAACTGCTTCTGAGTCATGTTTTCCACCATTTCTTAAGTCCCCAAACTTTAAATACACCTCGAATCTATACCATGAAGAAAATATTAATATATTTTCTCATATTTTCTTCGCAAACCCACCCATAACTTAAATTCTTCAAAATCTTTGTAGTAAATCATTTTTCTAAATCATTTTGAGTAAATGTGAATACAGATTAATTTTGTACAATTTTTCAGGCAAAAGTACGAAAGGCACGTCTCCTCGCGAAGGAACACGTATGAGCTTCAAGAATACGAAGAGGAAAAGAAGAAGTCATAACCTAATAAAGCCCAGCGTCGTCGTTCGTCTTCTTCGTACTTCCGTCATGCGCACAGAAGCAAACGGAACGTCGCCAAAAATCCCATCCCAATTTAGATGCCGCAAGAGCACAAGTACGCAAAAGCGAATATCCCACTAGTAGTATAGAAAGCCAAGCAACATACTCATACAGCTCGGTATGTGGTGGGCGGCTGGCGGCGGGTGCATGGCCAACTCGCCGTGGTATGAGCCAACAACAGCAACAGCGCCTAGTCGCGCGTCTTCGCTCTTCCTGAACGCGCCGAATGAATACCCAACTAAAGTTTGTAATTGAGTTATCCGAAGATATTTGTGCGAAACACGCTTACTGCGTTCGCATACCATATACTATCACGAAGTGCGAACAAGTTTAACTTTATTGAGCTTTCGCGAATGCTGCGCCCGCGCAAAGAGAACGTATCAACTATAAAATATCGTACTAAATAAGTAAGCACAAATTTCCCACGACAACTACAACTATTTAGTCCGCAATGATAATACGAAATCCCATTTGATTTTAATGAGCATTAACCATTATTGTCAAGTACTCGCCACCATTTGTTCCTCGCTTCACGATCAAGAGTCATCAGTCGCTCATTATAATGCTGTGCACTTCATAGTAATAATTACAATCCGCTATACGAACGCATTAAAGAGTTTATTATCGAAATGACTTCACCATACTTGTTATTGTCATATTGTGTATGCATCATCGTATTCAAAATGGAAATGCAACGCATTGTGAAACATTCCAATATAACGCACATTATCCGCTGCTGGCAGGGGGTGGCATCATTGCATTACATTGCACTGAATGAATCTACAAGAATAGGCCGCTGCTGGTACCATTGCCGCCTCCGTATAGCCTGTACGAACGTATATTACGCCCTTGAGCAGTTTGCCAAAGTGGTTGTTGTTCTCGTACATGTACTGTGAAAGTCAACTCGAAACGGCAAATGCAACTAGCAGCCAGCCTCTCGACAGGCAACATCCTCTCTCTTATTTAACATTTAAACTAACTGCAAACTGCAAACGCTATTTATTGTTTGGCTGTAATAATAATAACGTAATAATACGTAGCATTATAATGGCGTAAGCGGATGAAGCGCAACGTGAATGACGGAAACAGGAAATGACAATTGAGAATTGTGAGCATTACATTGTAATATCCACTCGAGAAGAGAGACGAAAGAGCGAAATTAGTATTGCAACAAGATTTGCTCTCTAGGAAAATTTCATACCGTGTAATTTTCAAAGCGTTTTGCCTCGTCATTTTAGTTGCAATAAAATATAATAAAATAGTGAATGACAAACGTGAAAAGTTTGAGCGCAAAATGGGTGTGCACGAACGAAGGGAGCTGCTTTAATATCAGAACGTGTGCGCTTAATTAAACAGATGGAAATGCGTAATTGCTTTGCGGACATCGTCGCCGTCGTCGTTCTAATGGAAACAACTGATAAACTCGCTGAGCGGCGCTGATTACGTCGTGGATTTTGGCTAAGTACGCGCGCACGCTCTCGTTGCCAATGAATGTGCTTCACTGAATCGCCCCGCTCGCGCTCACGTAGAAAACCGTAACTTTCATCATTTCGCATGTAGAATGCGTTCATTTGTTCCTTCATTCGAACCGGCCAACCATCCAACCAAACTGCATTCATGCATACTACATGTATTACAATTGCGCACTGTAATAATCCTATTTCTCTTATCAATACTAATTATCCTTTATATGTGAGCAAAAGTCCCGTACATATCAACATTTAACTGATGAGACTAATATATTATCTAGAGTTGCTACAAATACTAACAAATTGTGCATATTCTCCTGACACCATCTTAGCATAAACAACTTATTTTCCTCAGGAAGTTGACGAACTAATTTTCTCACGCTATCTTCTTAGAACTTATTAAACGAAAAATTGACTTACGATAAATCAGGTCACTAAACTAGAATTCAATTTTACAACCAACATCCCCAACAAAGTGAATTTCTGATGATCATAAAAGCTTTTACTGTTTTTACTACAACAGCCAACTAACCTTTGCTAGGAAATTGGTTAAGTTGGTAAAATTTTAATAAATTATGAACAAAGTGAGTAGAGCATCCAAAGCTCGAGTTGATAAAGTGAATACATTCGTACGTACTTCATTGGCTTTTCTCACAGCATCTTAGTTGCTTGTTTTATTCCAGTTTCCTTTCCGTATGCGCCTTCATTACGCTCCTCGGGCAAGAGGATCCACAACGACGAGAATATAATTCCGCAACGCGACTACTACCACTCGTATTGCGGTGGCAACAAAGAGAAGAGCTCGAGAATCAGTTTAGTGGAAGCAAACGCTTGCTCACGAATAGCTTGCCAAGACTATGGAAAATAGTGCAACGAGTAGAGAAATTGTGAAAACTAGCACATACCGCAAAGGATCACTTTGTTCTCGTATGAAACACATTCTTAAACCGATTCAAATTGCTGCAAATTCATTTCATTCAAACCGCTCGCTCGCTCGCTCGTCTTCGAATCGTTCATTCATCATCTCCAAATTACGATTTACAATGCAAATAATAATGCTAATTTGCTTTAAAATGTGTTAATTAGCAAATTCGATATATACGCCGCATTGCGTTGCGTTTTGTTTGTGTGTTGTGCGTTGAGCCACGAAATAAAATAACAAAAGGCAATGAGAACGCGTTTGTTTTAAGCTCGGCTGGAATATTCTTCTCCTGCCCCGAAAATAATAACATGGCATGATGATGCATCAGCGCACATTGCGGCAAAAACATAAAGCAAGAGCTAATTCTCTCAATGCCGAAGAATACGCGCCAGCAAAAAGAACAAGCAATCGCGTAAGAAGCAGATGGAAAAGCGAAGAGGAGAGAAGCGAAACATATTGTGCTTTTCCAGACGCAGTTATTAAATAACGAGACGGGCTAATAATCGTTAGCAATGAGTTATTTCCTTCTTCTTCTTCTTCTTCCCTTTTACACAAAAACAGCGCCCTTTTACCGGTACGAACGAATGCGCAAGCAGCAATTTATCAATATGTTTGCGTTGTATGCTTAATGAGCCGGTGGAAATCGCAATTAACATATTTTATCATCAACTAAATCTCATTCGACGCAAATCACTGATTTATAACCTCAAACAGAAATCACGCATTCATCGCGCTATTTATGTCTCTTTTTCATGTCATGCGCCATTAAATAATTACGAAAGAAAAATCAGCAGCGAACGTCTGTCTGCGCTTGTTTGTTTGCTGTCCTTGCTGCCTTTTTTCACCATCGCAATCTCGTGTGTGTATACGTTTAAGTTTAATCGCCTATATCCGGGAATTAGCTTCCGGGAAAATGCAACACGCGTGCCGCAAATTGCCGTTGCGGACGTCCTCGATTCCTTCAGCTCGTTGGTGGCGTTGGTGCCATCACACGATTTCCGGAAGGCGGCGCAAGGGGCGCATCGAATTCTTTCGCCCGCGCGTGCATGCGATAAATGCGCACAGCCAAAACACAACATACAATGTCCTAATGTGCGATAAAGAGGAGAGAAGCGCGCCGCAACCGCCGCCACCCCCAATGTCGTGTTAAACGCAACGACGACGACGACGACGAGTCCAATCTAATCGAAAAATAATGTGCTTCTGTCTTCTGTGCGCTTCGCCGTTTTTCATAATGTTCAAAAACTTGCTAACAACTACACAGTTTCTCTCTATTTAACTAGAGGAATTATCTGCGTGTGTATTTCGAAAATTATTCCCGTTTATGCTTTTTACCGCACTCTATTCTATTAGCCCATAAAAAATCGAGCAACACTGAAACGACAAACAACAAATCACACACAACAATTCCTAGACTCAACTAGCTCGCAATGTGATTGCATGTTATGTACAATTGGCTGCTAAATGGTGGTGTACTGCGATGCTTTGTTCCTGGTTCGTTGAGTGTTAGATGAACTTTTTAAGCAAAAATTTCAAACAAGCTTTAATTCCACGCCGAGTCGACAAAACCGCAATTTATTTTTGCGCAGTTTTCTTCATCCGCAAGTAACATCTAGCAGTTTGTAATTTTCATTCGGTTAAAATTTATTCGACGTACGTAAAGGAGCACCTCGTATTCGTGCTATTATTAAATAGCGTGCAACCTTATGCCGCATTCTGATAGACAATTTTGTTGTCTACTAAATATTGTCGCGATTCGTGACTAGACATAGTCTCTTCGTACGTTCGTGGTTGTCGTTCGTCGATCGCATGCGTTTTTTATCCAATTTATTCATAAACATGCACTCTAACATTTTCCTCATAGAGTTGGCGATGGCGTCCGCACGAGCCTTTGTAAACTTCGTTTCATTTCGTTTATCAATAATGGAGAAAACTTGCACCACATAGAATTCAACTTTGAAAAACGAATCGAATAAACGATAAAGCATTCACCGCTAACGAAATGTTAAATTGTCATGATACTTAACAAAACTTGTAGAATTCGCGGGAAAAAAAAAGAATTTCTCATGATCAAAATTAAATGTTTTTGCCATTAGTTCCATGTTATTTTGTGTGTGAGTGGAAAATCACTTCATTTATTTTAATCACTAGCAATAATAATAATGGAAAACTGGGGAAATAAACAAATTACGTGAAATTATAATAAAAATACTCGAATACTAGGAAAGAATTGTTTACGCGTCTATGAATAATGAGAGTTGTTTTTGCCAGTTAATACTCTTGAATATGGAATGATAATAATATATACGTAAATCCACGAAACATAAAAAAATTACCGAAAATAAATAAATAAATAAATAAATCCATTGTGAATCAATGGATTCACAACAACAAAATATATGGAAAAACCAGATGTATTGCACATTTTAAGCTTAACGTCGAGTTGAGTGAGTTTATTTGTGAAAATGATGAATGCCTTTTAATTAAAAGTTTGCATACAATGTGTATGTACGCATTGGCGCAATTTGCCTTCTTTTTATGCACACACTCGCTCCAGTTAAGCCATCCCCCTATTTCCCGTTTAGCAGCAATGTTAACCACCCCCCGCCCAACTGCAGAAATTTGCTTACTTCTATGTCCGTATCCGTCCGACTTGACGGCCGGAAGTGCAATCTACCGCGTTATACGTTCATGGATTTTTATTTTTCCTTTTTACATTGCAACGTTTAGCTGCTTTTTACCTCAACTTTTGTTGTACAGTTTTTGTCATGTTGTGAGTGCCTTTATTTCACTTTGACATCATGTTCGAGGTCGCAAGTACATCAATACTTTTCCAATAATTCTGGATGGCGTGAGTAACTATAACGCCAACCGGAAAATTGTGGGAAATTTTCCGCTTTTTCTCGCCGCGGCGCACGTGAACGTGTATAAAACGAAAATAATTGTGTTTGTGCGTACAATGTTCAAGAGTACCTATACGAATATTGCTGTATGCATTGTTATTCTGCGACAAAGTTTCAACTTTGTGACAACGAAAGTATTTTCAGACCATGTTTATTGTTCATTATAATGCACCCTTCAAGCGTGGGGTGAACGAGCGCAACGCTCAAAGTTGAAAATTGAATGTTCATTTATTGTTTCACATACTTTTATGTGAAAACCCGAAAATCATTTACTCTTTTTGTCGCGAATGAAAATTAAACATGAATTCGTATAAAAGTTGCTAATGGTAAATGCATCAAACATAATGTATTCATTCAAGTCCTAATACGATTATAATAACCATAATAACGCTATCTAAACGTAATGAAAAAATAGTTGTTCAAGTATTCGAGTTTTCGACAAAAGTTTGTTAATCAAAATTATTCAGGCATTTGCATCTGAATAATTCAGGTTAATACGCGCTCCGAAAACGTTTTCGTTTTCGCTTCGAATATTTTCATTATTCTGCATTTATTTGCCCCGTCTCGTGTGCGCGCACCCTCGCAAATTTCGAGTCGAAAGGGAAAGTGAAGAAACACACAAAGTTGTTGGCAAGTCGGCAAGTTCGACACGTAATATCTTAATCAGGGAGTAACACCTTATGAGGTGCTTCTTCCTCACTGCTCATTTTCATTTATGTGTTAACCATTTTCGCATAAAATCTGATAAATTGTGTTATGAATTCAAACAAAACCCAAAAGAATAATGGAAATCATATTTCTAAAACTATGAAAGGACAAAAACAAAGTTTGCAAACAATTAAAAACATTCAATTAATATAAAAATTCTGGTAACTATTTACATTTATGCATGCGCTTCGCGGTGTAAATACAACACGAAAATGCAATTTAATATTTAAAAAAAAAGCATGTGTGAACTGAAAATCCAATATACAGTACTACCTTCTCTCCCCAATCGTTTTGTGAAACATCTTGTTAAATGCGTTTTTAACATTTTTATATTTTAGGTTTGCATGGAATGGGTACAACTGTGTAATTCAATAAATAAAGCGTGCAAAATATCGAGGAATTCCACTAATAACATATGAATGATTGATTTTGATTTCGGTTAAAGGGTATGCGCGTGAACAACCCCCGAAAAATAATTAATTACAAACGCATTAAGCGCGTCCGCTTTGACGCCAAGCCATAGAAGCGAATGCTGAAAATGGTCAGGAATGTTAACCCACTAGCGAATCGTACAATTCTCTCATCCTGCATCCTTCGCCGCCCCCCAATTCACTGAAAATGCTTGTTCAATCTCTAATGTTTTCACCGCCACTCCACACACTGGGTGTGGCGCACATTAATGCATTAAAATCGTCGCGTAGCATAGTATAGCGTCATAGAGTAATTTCAATTCATCATCTTCAAAAAGTAACACACTGTAGTGTAGTGAAAATAACATGTTATCAACTGCTTTCAAATTGACATTGGGACATTTGCGAGCGAGTTGTATCCCATGCGCAACTTCAATAGTCCCATCGCTTCGCCGACGCCGTCATGCTAGGCTCGTTGATGTTGTAACCGCCAAGGTGGCGGTCGCATTGGAGGGCGGCAATGTGTACACGTACGTACGAAGCGTAAAGGCAGCCATACGTTACGTTACGTGGAAACCCACTAATTCTGATTAACTACAGTTTCCCTCAGTCGTTTGCTCTAATTAAGTAATTAATGGAATTTAATTGAGAACGGAACGCGCGCGCGCCCGCTCGCTTGCTACATATGTTCGAATGCTTTGCCGCCCACCGTCCACCATTCCAATGCAAGCAGCGCACGTGTAAGCAAAAGCGAAATTAATGTTGAATGCCCGGCCAGCACTAAAAACATTCAATTAGCGATCTCTCCACGTACGAGAG
The DNA here is from genome assembly GCA_963978815.1 of Aleochara curtula. Classification (NCBI taxonomy): domain Eukaryota; kingdom Metazoa; phylum Arthropoda; class Insecta; order Coleoptera; family Staphylinidae; genus Aleochara; species Aleochara curtula. The sequence continues at coordinate 6,488,782 of OZ022221.1, read as the reverse complement.
AAGCGAAGCGAAGCGCAACCCCCTCATTCTCTGCTGTATATGCTCTCAGCTTGTGCGCACTCGAACGTAAAGAATTTCATGAAATTGAAGCAAAACCGCTAAATAACTTTACAGATATTATTTTATTATTAACCATCTCGTTACGCTCATAACATTTATTAATACTTTCGAGAGAAAAAAAAATGTAATTTCTCCGCATTAATTACATTTTCAGCGAAACTTTTTCTCACTTTGCACTTTTCCCGGCTCTTCAATTAAATTTTTAATCAAACTCAATTTATTTTTCTACTTTGGCAGCGCCACGAAAAATTACAAACGCGAGATAAACGCCAAGACTTTAAGAAAAAGTGAAATTAATATCAAAAACAAAGCTGAAACATTGCAGAAAAAACTCTGCGAATTATAATTAGCAATTGACCTTGAGCGGCGGCGTTTACTATAGTAATAAACTTTTTGCACGAATCGGTTTTACTCGACCAACCACCAACCCCCATGCGAAACTTTTTGCCTAGCGTTGCGAAAATTGAATCCGCTCACCTTTCACGAAAAGCGTCCGCAACCCACACCCTCGAACAATTACGAAATTAAGGAGAGTTATGAGAGATAAATTGTAACAAAACACTAACTGGCGATCCAGGCTAGTCTACCTGTCTATTTATACGCTCAACACAGGCTCACCAATCCACCATCTCTTAGCAAGTAGGGGTAGTGCTGGTGGTGGTGAGCGTAACGAAGGGTTGAATATTGAAGCAGAGTGGTATTAACGTCGGACACTCAACTTCTTGTACCGGCAACCCGCTCTTCTCATATTATAACGAGGTAATGAACTGCGAATATAACGCTTGCGAAAACTACAAGTAGCTTTCGTAGTGGAGATGTATGTAGTTTGCTAGTTTGTAATGCAGTTAGCGACTCGCGCACAATGCTTCTTCGCGACGTACCAAACTTGCGAATCTTTAGCTGACGCATTCTGAAATATGATTTAGCAAGATGAGGAAGGACAGCAAAACAGCAATGCCGCACTATGCGCTGACAGCATTTATGCTCTCCTTCTCTTCATTCGCACCCAACAACAACAACAAGCGTGCTAATGCTAAACTTTGCATAATGGACAACCGAACGGAAAGGTTGTTGCTAGAAATTATTCTTGATTTTATTTAAACGTGTTTGAAAATATTGATGAATTACCACGAGCAAAATCACGCTTTAATAAAATATTAAAGCCATAAAGGTTTACACGCGGAAATAGGGAAAAATACTTGGGCGTTTATAACGTATGAGTAAAGCAAAGGGGAACAAGGATAATTTCCTGACTGAAGCGCTGCTGCACCGTTCGAAGCGACCTGAACACACTAATATTTCATTCAAACGCGAAACGAGCGCAAAGCTTTCGTATTTGAATATTGAAAGCGCGCCGAGGAAGAGAGGAGAGGAAGCTATAACATTCCCAAAGAGCGCAAACACCTTGTAGCACATTGGACTTGATAAAACTTGTTGTATAATAAACGAAGATCGCTCTCGCGTGTTTGAGTGGATCGAGAGATGGATCCAGCAGATACGTACACGTCGAACGAGTACGGCCGGTGGGAAATCTACCATCGTTGCAATACCGCCACTGCCGCCACCGCCACCGCCACCCTCTCCCCGTACCATGCAGCCAACGTAAACGAAGCGCTAGAGGAGCGCTCCTGTTCTCCCAGCGGATGCTGCACCGACTGGCCCAACTGACGTGTGTTTCGTATTCGCATTCGTTCGTCCACTGAACATACATTTACAAGCAGATGACTTTCGAACACAGTTCGCTCGAGCGCTGTGATCGCGGTGGACGACAGCAAACCAGCAGCGAGTGAGTGACTTTAACATGCATTAACTGCCATTAACATTAACAAGAATTTTTACGACTTTTCCTACCGCTCGCCTGCCTCCTCCTCGCCGGAGGGCGAACGCGCTGACTAAACAAATTTCGCGCATTTCATTGCAATTTTCAAATGAATATCCAAGTACCTTACGGCGGAACGGGCGGAAGTTGCGCAAAGTAATTATTCAATCAATGCGCACACCCGCGCGCGAGCATTAGCGCAAAATTTGAATATTTTAAATTTGACGGGTGGCGCGGCGCGCGAGTTCTTCCTTTTAATTGATTAAATTTTCATTAATTAACTCAAAACGCGTCAAGTTTATGACTTAATTAAATTAATCAGCGTGAACTTTCTCTAGTATTTGCTCGTGCTTTCCAATATACGCTTGAATTCGCTTATAACGACTACATTATCATCATTTGTAATCTCGTCGTTATAAACGATAACGAGTTTTAAGCTTTTAACCTAAATGTCATTGTAATGAAATAAAAATGTAAGTTTAAAAATTCAAATACGTTTACAATTTTCCCTTTTTCCGGTTAAAAAGCAATGTAGAATACAAAACAGAATAAACTAATTTTACTCCCACCTAATAATGAAAATTTACAGAGCGCAATTACCCTGAATTTTAAACAAGTAAACACTTTCCATCCCCTTTCTTTTCTGCCCTCCTCACACGCCTGTCCTTTTTCTTCTGCGCTAATTCTTTTTTCCTTTTGCTCTTGGTGCACACTTAAAGAATAAACGAGTATAAAACGACGACAATTGAAATGATGCTTTCCTTCTTCATTCGCGAGAGATAATGCAAAATTTATGTTTGTTTAAAGTCAACGTGAAGTGCTTTTAGCCTTATTCCGAAAACAATTTGTATTTCTCTTCTTTTGCGCCTACGCATTTATTTTTATTCGACGCACATACAATTCGCGCGCGCATACGTGGCGTACGCTTTTCTACCATTATGTTGCTTTCATTCGCTTTCCTTTATTCTTTATTCAAGCTTAAAATTGACATCAAGCCGGATTGACTGACGGCTTATTGAGTGAATAACAAACAATCTCGCATGCGCGAGTTTGCTAAAAGCGTTAGGAATTCGTCACAATTGCTATGTTTTGTAATCGTATGTGTTTGCGTTTTGTGCGCAACGTATGATGTGAAATTCCATAAAATTTCGTCATAAATGTCGCAAAATAATCCGATTCTCCTCTCTTTGCAAAAATATCCCATTTATTACCCGTGCGTTTAATTACTGCACACTAGCAGCATTGCAGAAAGCAAATGTAAACTTTGTAAGTAAATGAGAAAACAAGAACATTGCTTGACTTCTTGTATGTAGTACATCTTGTGCAGTATGTTGTTTTGACGCTCAATTTTATTTTTGACAAGCAAATGAAATTTTGTGGCTTCAACAGTGCCGTGCTGCAGTGCAGGTGAATATGAATCAAAACACAAGCAAAACAGAGGAACAGAAATCCCTCTCTTGTTTGCCTCGCGCTAGGTATAAGTTTGAACAACTAATTTCGCTGCCACAAATTACTTTTGTGCGGCATTAGCGCCACTGTTGCCGCCGCCGTCGCTGCCGTTCGGCGGGGGTGTGTATAACACACTACATGCGATTGTATCGTGCGCTTTTATTCCACCGTATAGCACACACTCTTTCTTTGCGCGCAAATAAGTAATTTTCTTGTTTCTGCTCGAGCTCCGGCGCGCTTTCAAACTACCCTCCACCTCCTCCGCCGACCCACACACACATACATACGTCAAGTGTTCGTATTATAAACGCGTATTCTTTATTATCACATTGGCGGCGGCGGCGGCAGTAGTGAGCTGTGGCGTGTTGCATGTCAGAAAACTTGAGGAGCAAATCTTCGAAATTAACGTGTCTGTCAGTGCATTGTGCACACGCTCCTCTTCTTCTTCTCGTTCGTCTTCTTTGTACAGCAAACTACGCGTCTGCTCTCTAGTAAAGAAAGACGTCATCGTGCTAGTTCTTCATAAATTTAATGCGCAATGAATAATTCCAAAAGATGATTAATGCATCACTCGTCATTCACACATAGGCCAAACGGCAAGAGAATTTTTCTTTAAACAAAAAAGTAAATGCAAACACAGACATTTCATTATACGCCGAGCGAACATCTGTTAAGAAATGTGTGTTTTCGCAATTCTCCCTTTTTCTGCTTTCGTTCAATTTGCTTGAAACGAGACTTTCTTATTAATTTTCATAATTTCCGCGCGTTTCCCTCTCCTCCTATCTCGTTGTCACATAACGTGCTTTCGATTTATCAATCGGATATTAGATTTTTCCGATCTGTTCGGATCATTTTTCAGCAACGATTGAGCTCTGAATCGGAGATGCATCCGGCGCAAGCAAAGAAAAACTGAAAGAGATGATGCTGTTTGTGATTAATTTCATCATCATCATCATCATCAGTGTGATGATTGCCGCGTATGGAAATATATATCGAGTAGCTGTCAATTCAAGACGCCGCGCAGTGTTGAATAATGTAATCACCTTCCGATGATCGGATGGGAACGCGTACAATACGCCGACAGATGCGATCTATTCAGTATTCGAGTGAGTGCAAATTTGATTATAACACCCAACGACGACGATGCGCGAACGTTAAGTACTTTGCACGCTATGAAAAGGAATTAATCATATTCCGTGGACGACGAGTAAAATCAATGAATATGAATATGAATCCGGAATAGTTTTTTCCATCATGCCAATCGTAGTAATTAAATTCGAATGATACAATCGTTTATGGATTTGTGATTGGCCCAATCTCCTCACATTATATACTCGAATCATGAGCCATCTGCGTAATTGTTATCGCTATTGCTATTACGACGAGTCGATGTGCAAACTAACTGTATTCATTTCACCAAGGTAATAATGTTGGGTAGTTCGGATACTAATGATACTAATCGAATTTCGCCGCTCGTGGAATCGTAACGAATAATATTTTGATTGTTATTGCTTCACTCATCATAATTCCAACTCAATACAATCGACACTCGAATCAAATCTCGAATTTCACATTTCTTTTATGCGTGTTCCCCCATCCCTACTCTCTAATAGCTAATTGTTATTTGTATTCGAATGATGACAGATAAACAATTGTGATTGTCCATTGATGACCCGTTGGTATCTACTTCAACATACGTCGAGTGTTGGTGCGCGCACGACCGCGAATCTTTCAACGCGCAATTAAGCATTCAGTCGGCGGCCACATTAGCGGTGGCGGCAACGATGGCAGCACTGAGTACCACCTCCCAGCCGCAGCAATACACTACGAATGCAGGCGGCGCGACCGAACAAACGAATAGCGTTATTGATTACTTCGGTTTTCGGTGTTTCAACGGATTTAACCATCAATTGCACCGCAAACTCTCAGCGCGAAACCGGAAAACGTGCGTGTGCACTCGTACGGTAAAATTGCGAAAAAAATATGTTGAAAACATTCATTTTCATTTATCGAAAATCGCTGTTTGAATAAAAAAAATTACGTTTTGGTATCTCTTAATTAAATTCTTTGCAAAGTATTTGCACTTTCGTGTTTTTCATCACGTTCATTCATTTCACAGGCGGTGCGATGATGACGACGCCGACGTCGTTTCATTTCTTTATTTCAACGTTTTTCTTATTATGTCTACTCATTCGAGTCATGCGCATTTTCTTATTATAATTTCCATTACGTTTTCGTTAAAATTGCACGCATTTTTGCGCTCAACTTCTGTCTGCTTTTTTGTTGCGCGTACTGAAGCAATGCGAGTAGGATAGGTACATACCAAAAAATTCTTAAGAGAAATGGATATGTCGTGAGGTAATTTTCCTTTTCACTTACCTGAAACAAAAAGAAAACGAAAGTTAGCATTTGCACACAAAAAAATGTACACGTGTAATTACTAATTAATTCGCCAGCTCTTTGTTAATTAATTGCTGGAGGGCACAGTTAATTAAATGAATATTTTTATTAACGCTAAGAGAGCTAATAATATTAATACGTAAGCACGTATTATATAGCAGCTGCAAGTGAAGGGTCGACAATGTTCTTGAATCAACCCTTGTGATTTATACAATTATCATGCGCGCTAATAAGTGGCACCATTGTACTCAAATTATAGTCGGAAAGGGTTTGCCACATTCTGAGCGTTTAGTGTCTAGTTCACTTATTGATTTCGATATTGATAATTAGCGAGTGGCTGCTCTCGGCTCGGCTGGCGCGCTCGAGTGAAATTGGGTAATGTTGTTATTGTGTCATTACGTTGGGAAATTATGACGCGCGTACGAGAACTCCCGTGGGTATCTACGGTTTCCCTTCATCGCGCGCGCCATTGTAATACTATTAAGACACGACGCCGCGTGTCTTTGAGCATTGAACACCTTTGGGACGAGTATAGCAGCATTTCATTGCCGCCTCCGCTGCCGCAATTTACCTAATGACAATAATAATGCTCCGAAAATATTCCAACCAAACCCCGGCAGGCTAGCTAGCTGGCTGGCTGGCTGGCTGGTGTGGTTCGGTGGTTCCCCTTCAATTCACAACCATCTCCACACACAGGGTGCTACATAATTCTCATAAATAATCGCAAATATTTTCCACTTCCTATATACTCTTTCAGATAAATGAAAATGTCGCAGGCGCTCCTAATAAATGCCCGTGATATTCGAGAGCGACAATGAAGAAATATGCAAATGGCGAGCGAAATACGACAGACCCTTAAGATATTAGAAGGCCGAAATTTACGATTTCCAATTAATATATTTTGACACGGGTTATTATTTAGTATCACAGCACGGCTTTCTCGCTTGATATTGAACGTCGTGAGCTTTGGTTAGTACGCGTCTTACTAAGTTAGCTGGCACAGCAGGAGCCACCACCATCACCACCCCTTCGAACAACGGTTGTACGCCATTGAGAAATTGCCAATTGCGAACGCGCGCGCCGCGAAGCTTCACTCTCTATTATTACGCACTGAGCAGCAGAAGATGACAGCGAGGCTCATGAATTAAAATTCAAGTCATTCCCGGAAAAATACGCATGCGTAATTACGCAATATCACCAGCACGTTTGAGATTAATCATACTCTAACCGAAATTAATTGATTGTACTTTACACAAATATTTTACGAGATGTATCCATATCGTGTCGGCATGGGAGGGGGCGCGGTGGCGGTGGCGAAAGGTTAGTCCTCTCGTCGTGATTGAGGAATTAATGCAGCCTGTCGCCGAGCATGATGAATGTGCGCCAGGCGATCAATCAGCTGCGATTTTCACACTCGTACAAAATGCTCGCACATACAGCACACGCAGTTGACAAATAATGAATGGGATCTAACAAAAAAATATTCGCGACGAGGAAAAAATTTCTACGCGTTATGGTTATGTAATCGCAGAAATAGTTCACCAAATACAAATTTCCGACGGAAAACACTTTTGCACAAATGTATTTGGAGTGCTGTGCGCGCGCACACGAACAAGTGATTGAATCCGTGTACGAACTGTCCGAATCGATTCGTCGATGATCAATTTTTAATTGGATCTAAACGCTCGCCGCTTGTGGACTGGCAATTTTGTTTCGTTATTTCGCTGTGCTGTGCTGTGCTGTGCTGTTCTTTGCGTCATACACTCGAACGTAAACCACAAACACAATGGCGCTCTGTGTGTACATGGGGTTGGAATGCGCCACCTCTTCTATTATTATTATTATTATTATTGCAGTGCACATTGCAAGCGCGTATTACGCAAGCTCTTGAGCTTTCAACCTCTTCACTGTTTGCTGCACTAATTGCTGCAATCAGCGGATGCAATCCTCGAATTATTATGAAAACTCCACATGCGAAGATATAAAAAACTTGTGTGTGTACCACACGAAATAAACGATGACACACTTGACAAACTGCGGTCGCGCTGAATAATATGCAATGGCGAAATAACAAGAACGCCAAACCGATTTGTTTTTACGCGAATATTATTTTTTCCGCCGCTTGTTTTATTGAGCGTTGCGTTTCTCTTCATTTCGTCATTTTTCTTTATTATTACGTCGGTTTCCAGCAGCCCCCCAACCCCTCCCGGGTCTTGCTGTGTGTTGTTCGTTTAATTTCGGCACCGATGAAAAATTTTCGACATCATTGTGAGACGATCTTATACGCGAGATAACGTTGTTTGCATTATTTATTAACGAGATGCTGCTGCTAGTTTATCATCAGTGTTTCTTCTTCTTTCGCATGCTTTTTGCGCTCGCCAAATAAAAAAGGAGAGAACATGTTTGGCAAGTGTTGCTAGGAAAAGCGGGTAGGCCGAGTGCAGCTGGGAAGCGAAATAAAAATGAATAATGTCAACAAACCGCCGACGAATGCGTCTAGAACAAAGATGGCTTCCATTCTAGGCAATTTTTATTTTTCTCGCGCAATGGCGTGTTCATTGTGCAGTTCATCATATCGACTGATAAAAACCACAAATAATGCCGCTTCATTCGCGAAATAAGAGTGAATTTTGAAAAAGTACAACCAGTTCATAGCCTTACATTGTTCGTTATCTAGAATATTTCTTTGACAAAGTGAAAATTCATAATTTACTACGCAATCAACTTTTCAATATGACACTCGGAGAGGGAATTTGTATTACATGCGAATTTTACGCGTTGCACGTGCACACAAGGCAATTTCACTCAGTCCGAAATTTTTCTGCTCATTTTGGGACTTAATTAAAAAGACGAGGACACTTGCATGTGCTGCCTTCTCTAAACAAAAGGGAGGCCGGCCGTACACCGAGTGTAACTAGAACAATCCGACGTCTTACATAAATCACAATTTGGCAGCAATTTAGCTCAAGATAACCCATCCTATTGTATTATGAAATTGGCTGAAATTTATGGGAACAAATAAAGCAATTGCGCACCTTGGTGGTGGTTGTGCTAGCTAGCCGCACAGTCTAATGGAATTAAGGGATTTGTGCGTCTTGCGTATCGCTGCACAAAAGGCACTTTTATCGTAACATAACTATTTGTAAACGAAGAATTACGCGTGAATTTCGCGTGCGCAAAAAGCACAGGTGTAGAATGCGCGACAGTGAAGGAGAGAGAGAAAGAGCGAAGAATGGAAGGAAATAAATCGCTGGCGAATTGCGACCACTTTCCGCTTGATTAAACTATGTCAATATTGGCGGCGGGGCTTTGCCCAAACACTCGTATGCACGTGTGCCGCCACCGGCTCCTCCGCCGCCGCCGCTTCGCCAGTGTTGCTCGAGAGCAAAGCCAACTGATTCAACAGTGAAATTTAATACTTGCGCATACATATTCGAGAAGAACCCTCCCGGTATGTTACGTATGCATGCAGAGAGTACGTACATTTGCCGCCCGCCGTTGCCACCACCGGCGAGCAGCTCGCAGCCATACACAGCCACCGTGCGCACGTGCATTTTTCCTTATTTTACTTTTTTTTTGCGTTCAGGGATCGCAAACAACCCAATATCTCTGCAAAACGCCCTCACCCTGTTTGCCTGTAGGGACCAACGATCATGATACGTCTGGATATGGTGATCGAAGGTTTCAACTTCCCGTCGAACGCAAAATTAAACAAAAAATAAAACAACAACGTCAAATGCAAATCAATCCAACCGTTATCCGACCTCATCCAACCCCCGTAGAAGGTAAAAATTTACAAATAATTGAGGTTATCTATAAATCCTGCCACCCACAACAAATTATTATATTGAATTCCATAAATTATTAAGTATTTCATGATTAACCTTAAAAAATTCGAACAAAAATTGAACAAAACAGAAATTTAACCTTTATCGTCATTATTATAAAACGAATCCGAGTACATGCTTGATATTCTATTGCTCTATTAACTTTTTCTACATTTTCAATCATAATTCTCAATTTGTAAATATCAAGAGCAAATTGATCCTTCAAAAACACAATTGAGATCTTTTCCTGTCGCTTATTCAAAGATCTGAAGAAATGCTATCTTAAAAACGTGCTTCAAACAAACACAACAAACCCGTGCACGAAGTAAAAAAAAAACGTAAACGGCAAACCGGAAGTTGGAAAAAACCCGAACGGCACTCGGATCAGAGCAAATCGGATATTAAAATTTTCCCCATGCGTGCATTTGCTTAATTAATTCGCTCCGTGGAGATATTGCCTTATCGTTCACATTTCTATTTTTAATTTGCTAGCCTCTCTTCTCCACTCTTTAATCTTCTTAAAATATTAGTTTTGCAACCGCAATGATGGAACATTTTAATATTGCTTGCCTTTCGTTCCGAGGCCCAGCAGAAAGGAACTAAATTATAATAACTAGTCTTCGTCCTTGCTCCTTCCTTTTCTCCTCCAACTTTTTGTTATTTCCCATCTTGAAAGAACTTTATGCTCATATCGAGCTAATTGAAGGATTAGTTGCCAACTATATACCTATAGTATGGTGAGCAATTGCGTACAGATCAAAGACACTCCTGTTGCTTCCTTCAAGACTGCAGGCTGGCAGCACGCAAACAGCAAGCGCCGAAAGCTTTTGCAAATCAATGCACGCTCTTTGATCAGGTTTTCAATCGGCAAGAATACACTCAACGCAACGCTCGCTCGCGCGCACGTTCGACATTAAGAACGAAAAACTTCGACATAATGAAATCGTGTTCCATATTTTTATTTTACTTGTCCCGAACGCGGTGCACTCCGCTTGATTAATAAGTATACAGAATTTCAGTTGTTTATCAGCACACACACAGCACCCCTATGGTGAATGAGATTACACCACGCTCCCTTTGTAAAATTGAATATTGACAAATGCAATGGTCGTCCGCACTACTTTTTGTGACTTATTGTAATACGCATATCACATCGACCACATACTGTGTTCGCGCTCAATAAAGACTTCTCAATAATAGTGCGCGCCGCCGCCGCCAACCGGCAATAACACTTAGATCGAGGGCAAGTTATTTGGTTATAAGATTAAGTCGAAATTTATGTGTGTTCGCACGCCTCTTATCAGCACTACCGCCGGCCCCCGGGCCTGCTTTCACTGCAAAGCGATATGAAATAGACTTTTGCATGTTCCAAACTGCTTTTTAAGCAACCCGTACTTTTGCCGGAAAAAGGTGAAATGCCCCTTTTTTGAATTAAGACATAGTGCCAGCTACCAACCAGCCAGATATGCATCAATCGAATTTTTATGATGCTTACGTGCGATTTCAAAATTTGATGACGCAAACATATTTCATTCGTTCAGTCGTTTCATTGTCAGACTGCCAGTCCGCGAAAAAATATGACATTTCAAAGAACGCACGATCAAAAACAATAAATTTGTTATGCGACGAATGCATTTTACGACTCGCTATAAAGTAAAAAAGAATAAAACAACATTGTTTTGATTCGGCATTATCATAATATAGGCTGGTGAATAATAAAAAGCACGACAACGGACGAAAAAGACGATGATGAACGAAAGAAAACCGCAAATATGCAAAACATGAATATTATTTGCATTTCGTACTTTCGAGCCACACAAATTACAATTTGTGCTTTTTGTCTGTGTCGTTTGCGCCCCATAAATATGCATTGCATAAATATTTATGCAGCGGTGCATTAAAGCGCACTACTATGCAATTCTACGAAATATAAGACAGACAGACAGACGACGAAGAGAAGGAGGAGAAGAACGACACCTGCGATGTTATTATTGCTCTGATGCGCAAAGCGTGATCGAAGAGGAAAATTAAATATTCGCAGTCGTTGTTGCAATGCGACGAGACGCAGCCCGGAAACGACTACCGAATGCAGACGAAGTGGAAATAAATGAAGAACGTAAAGGCATTATAATTGAAGCGAAGAACATTCTGGAATATTCATTCAGCAATCAGGAGTGAATTATTTCAAATGTTACTGCATATGACATGAACAAATACAAAATTTGCTCACGACCACAATTGCGGAATTATAATAACATGTTTGTAGATGCAACTGAGAGCAATTACTGGAATTGAACTGTTTATTCACATACAGTGCATTTCACTTTGATTTAGTTCGTTGCTATCTAAGAAATCTCTTCATTAATAATAAATTTCATAATTGCAACATGTCAGTAACTCTTTCATTAAAAAGCTATAAGCAAAAATAGTAAATTTGCTGTAAGGTTTGTTAATTTTGATTGAAAATCTGAAATTCACTGTATATGATTATATTTTTTGAATACTGATAATCGCTTCCATCTGCTGTTGGCCTTAAACGTCTGCGAATTTATCGACTATCAAACATTCAACAAGAAGCTCAACGAGACGCGAAAGAAAAAATACGAGACGGCGGTTTTTGGGCTGAAAAAAGAAACGTCGGGAGAAAAATGAGTAAACATTCGCATTCCAGTCAGCCGTGCAGCGTAGGCGCGCGTGCTGCCTGCTGATATTGAACTACACTCAAGACTGAACGCTTTGAGGCGGCGGCGGCGGCGGCTGTGGAAGCAGTGATGTCGGCGGAAATGTAGCGCGAGAGCTAAACGAGCGACAGCACGCATTTCCCATTCGTGCATCGTGTGTATCACATACGCTACGCGCGCGTCTGTTTAAAATGTGTATCATAATAAATTATGAAAAAGGATAGCACAAAACATGATGGCAATGGAGCGATGGCGTATGCTGCATGTAAATACAGGTTAGTTATGCACGTCTACGTGTGCTTTCTTACTTATACAAATTGATCCTATTTTTTGTCAATTTCATATTTTGTAAACGCTCCAATTATTCTACCTTCACGATTACTCATTCGATTTGTAAGAATATTTGACGATTAAAAATTCAATTGAATTCAGAGTATAACTGAAGTATTGATTTTTCAACAGCATCAGCTGTTATTCAAGGTCATGATGCACGCTTACTTCTCCTGAGATTTCTTTACTATTATTCACTGTGTGTTTAAAATCAATGAAATTATGATCTAAAACTGAAAATTCCTTTGCCGGCAAACAGATTTAACCTACAAATTTTTCGTTTTAGAGCAATCACAATAATATTATCGTCAATAAATCCCATTTCGATGAACAATCTAATATCGCATTATGTTTAATAATTTCTTACCGACGCCATACATCTTTCCGACGCCATATTGTGTATCTTGTACAACAAGTGGTGAAACCGTACCGTGGCGAAATGCAAAACTCAATTTGCAAGTACACTTCATACAAATGATAATAATAATTTACCTCTACTTATCGGAGTATCCATTTCGTCTCTTAGCCACGTTGTTCTTTGTCCAAGAATTGTAAATGAAATGCGATCGATTCCTACACACTGGCGGGCCACATCCATGATGGCCATTACGAAGCGTGGCTTCAGGTTGTGTAATGTTCACTTGCAATTTACAATCAATATATGACGAATTCTAATCTGTCTTTTCACACTCGCGACGGAAATCACGCAGGGTTTTGATTTTACTAAGTTTTAGATCAAACTTCGCGATAATTACACGGGTTACACGAATTGCTCGACAAGCTACGCAGTAGAACACGCAGACGATGCACACCATTGCTAACGCGGATGTCAAAAAAACGACAGCGGCCAACCTTGGACTTGCGCTTGCACATGAGGTGGCAGTATATTCGTTCGTTGTGTTGATATACTCTTCACCACAATAATTCAACCCATTCAAGCACCAAATGATTTTCTTCCGTAATATCTTGTTTAGGAATTGAATAACAATATTCAGCTTTACGTGCTCCAATGGTCATTAATTCCTTGCATTATGAATACGACGAATTACAACCAGATTTTGTTCATCATGTTCTAGCGTCCATAAAAGTATCTATTATCTTGGTTTAATCTAATCTTTGTAATTATTGCACATTACACACGCATGATTATGGAGACTGCCCAGTATCATCAAAACAGAGCAAATCAAATCCAATTGTTTACAGTGGCCACAAGTCTAAATAGGTACTAGATGTGCCAAGTCATATAGCATGTCATCATTACATTGAGATTGTTATTGCAATAAACAGTTTGAGATCGTTCTATATTCACTGGTATGCCGCAACCAAAATACGACCAGGTACAGGCATTTAATTCTTCCTTCTAGAAGCGACATATAATACGATTTACACTGATCTTCGTATATAGTGCTAAACCACAAGTAGTGGAATAATAGCCGTCTCCAAATTGCAGCCAGCAGTCTTAACAATCGGTATTCAAACCTTCCATTTACACAGCAATTGCAAATTTATAATGCACTAGGTCTGTATATGTTGTTCTTATAACAAAACGACGCGTGCAATTAAAATGGACGCCGTTATTATGTCCAGTTGTACTTTGCACTTGAAGCACGGCGAATCACAATAGGATTTCGAACACGCAAAACAAGAATCACACACAGCTTTGATTTTACTTAGTTTTAGACTAATCGTTCCGATATTTACATGGATTACACACGGTACACGAGAAACGACGCGGTATGAGATGCCGCCATTGTTGGCTACTTCACAATGATTCACACTGATGCACAGAGGTGCTCCACTCCACTCGTCTGCGCTACTGCCAAATAAATGACAGCTGACAATCTTGCATTGCGCCTACGCATCGTCCAGCGGGAAATTTGAAATGTAAATAATACACGTGACTATATTAGTTGTAATTTGTGAAAACGAAGTAAAAATCCTAAACTTCCCAAACATTCCATGCATTTCAATGGATTTAGTCGAGGTATGCATGTTTTGCATGTTTGCTTCCAGAACATTCCGGCCTTAACTAACACACACGCAATACATCACGGATATTTATGCGCTGTGTGCATATCTTTAGTTATATTACATCCCACGCCTGTATAATAAATGTATGCGAGTGTGCGTGCGCGTATGTGTGCGTGCATATTTACTCTAGTAATTTATATTAATAAAACAGGGCTTGAAATATGTGTTTAATCACTTCGCAAAGGGTGGGTTTAGGTTTAAATCCGCATAGAAAATGTTGTGCAAACAAAACACTGAACATACACTTGATAAAATATACATTAACAAATGATTATACTATGTACTTAAGTATATAAATATAACATAAACAGATTTTGGTATTTACTTGTGTTTTGTTATTGTTTTATTTAGAAACCAAGCAAAGAAACATGTAGAGCACGTTATTTACTGCTGTGCTGATACACTTTGTATATCAAATTCGAAGTTATGAGCATAATATATTATTATTAATTATTTTAAGTTTTACCCTCCGGGCGTAGGAAAGAATTGAATTATAATTTAAATAAAAGTTTTGTATTTTTATAGTTTTTAGAGACTTTGTATATTATTGGTCACTGACCCTGAATGTATAAGGTCAAAGAAAAATTAATAATAATAAGACTATTGATGAAGAAACCTGAGTAGTAATTGATTATGTATATTTTTAGCACATGAGTTTGTAATTTTCATGGTTGCTTAACTACTTTTTGGCATGTTTTTGATTTAATTTCTTCCCTCTTGAATTTCCTTCTAGGAAATATAAATTTTCTTTTCGTTAAAAGTGAATTTTCTAGATACTGTTGATTGATTGCAAGATAAATCGGCCTTATTTATTGATGTATGAATTATATTTGCTATTTTAAGAAATTTACACGTGTGATTTAATTAGCAATTTTCCATGTAGCGAATTAACATATTAAGATTTCTTTATCTAAGGAAATTTAAGTGGTAATTGTTGTTATGGGCGGAATCTGTTATTACTTTGGCTAACATGTGTATTTACTAAATCATTTTTTAAGGGTGCATTCTAGTACATTTTTTTCATATATTTGGATAGTTTACTCATTGAAACATATCCCCCTAAAAGGATTTTATGAAATTCGAATTAATTTAAAAGTTATAGCCATTTTAGTGTAGTGGCAACTTTAAACGCGTTTTTCTCGAATTTACTTTTTTGCAACGTTTGTCATAAAAACTCAAGTTCTAATTGGCCGATTCGCTTGAAATTTGGCCTGAATATTCTTTATATACCTCCCTATAGTAGGAATCAACAAAACCTACAAATTTCTAATTTTTACTACGTTTAAGTAATTCTGGAAAATTACAAAACGATTGAAAAAATGAACTTTTTATTTGAGTATCTGCCATTTTCCAAGAACATTGTTTCTTGCAGAGTTTCTTGGCTTCTACCATAATGACACTTGTACTAAACCAGAATCCACCCGTCTTATTTTTTTTGGATCAGTAGAAGGGCCGGAACCGTGACAAGATTGACGTGGTGTTTTATTTTTTTCCTTCTACTTGAACGACGCCTAACTTCCGGAAATTTAATTTAATTTTAATGAACTTTTTGTGATGTATTCTTGAATAATGCATAAATGAGTGATAAAAAGATGGAAAGCAACATATCAATTGTTTTGCTTTTATCGATTGTAGAAAAACAGCTTCAATTCGCGTGACTAGACTAGAATACCCTCTTAAGCTGTATTTATATTATACTTTTTCAAGCATAGTTATACCATTTTTGACTAGATTAGCTTACCGATATAAATTGGGCTTTAAAGTAAGTGGGATGTAAGATAAGAAATAAACATGTTGACATTTATGACGTGCGGGAATGATGTGGCTGTAATTGCAAATATTCAATAAGCCCTTCGGCTCTCCACCCTTGCTGATATGAGAAGTGTAAGAGATGTTTGCATAGCACGACGAGCTTCTTCACAGAACATAACCTCGCACAAGCAGCAGACATAACCTCGCATAATATAAGACGGTGTAACGTCCTTATCGAAAGATAAGCTGCAGCAAGGAGTCAGGCGCTCAAATGCAGATGCGGATGGTTTTACGTTAAATTAGGTTAGGTTGCAGCCCCAGCATTGGCAGCTCACGTTGCTGAAAACTTCAAGTGCACTACCCGTTTGAATGGCACGTTTCAATCGGATATTGGATGCGCATATCAGCATATTTGCTTACATATTCCAAGATTTTCATCTTATTTTACTCGCAAAACGTGTTTGTCTTACAAGAAAACTGCGTACAAATTAATGCATGTTATCATAGGTTGTTAACCTCTTCAAATATAACGAAGAAAAAACAAACAGAAAATTAAAGCAAGAAAAATTCGCAGAAATATAAAAAAAACGGAGACGATGAAGACATCAAGGATCAAAGCTAATTACGAAAGGTAATTGGCACTCGCAATCCACCCGCTTTTCTCCCTTTATACTCTGCCTCTTTGTTTGCCATCCCTTTTTTTCCACTTGTAATTTTGCGCATGAATTTTTACATCTTCTCGCATAATTTACCAATGGCCGCCATTTTACAACGTGAACAAGATACACTATAATCACCAAGAAAAGGATGGAAAATATCACGTATTAGCAGAAATAGGGCACTTTTGAAATGCTCAAACGTTCAAAGGATTGTTGCTCATTGAGTGTTTCCTTTTTTTTCTATTTCATCGTAGCGAAAAAACGTGTTTTTCAAGTATACCTCCTGTTTTTCAACAAGAGAGCTCATCCTTTGCCGCTTTTATCCTCTTTGCTTTGCGTATGAAGCAGCGGCATATAGTGCATTCATTGCGAGGAATATGAAAGAAGCACAAACTGTGAAAAAGAAAAACGGGCAAAAAGTGGTTCACTTTATGTAATCGGATTTTTCATTAGGTTGCACCAACTACCGCAAGAGAATATTTTCCACGCAAAAAGAATTAGGTTCATTTTCATTTAAATTCGCACATACTTTTAAACCAATATTTTAATTATTCACTACCCATATTAATGTATACATTTATGTTAATAATAAGTAATACTGTTTTATTATTTAGTAAAAACTGCAAGAAAATAGAAGAAACACGCAATTTAAGCGCGAAAATGCGGAAAGCGTAAAAATGCAAAGTGGAATAACGTGCTCACTCATAAGTAGTAATAATGTGCGCATATTTCAATTAAAATGGCAACGCTGCAATATTATTATTATTATTATTATTATCATTAGAGACTCAGCCTAGTCGTACAAGTGAAAAAGCGGGAAATGGAGCTCGCACACACACACACATACAAACACAAACGTAGGGGACATAAATAGGGAAAGGAATAACGAGGAAAAAAATATGATGAGAAAATGCATTGTAAAGTTACGCGCGAGTCCTTTGTGTTGAATTTTATAAGCCGAAATAATGCAAATTGTTTGTACATTCACTCACAACGTCTGCTTAATGATTTTCCATTTTTATTTTTCTGTTTTCTCTCTTGTTTTTTATCGTTTACAGTTGTGTTTTTCATGGTTTTTCGTTGCGCGTTTAGCGAGTTAATTAATATAAATTACGATTATGTGCTGGTGCTGGTGCTGCTGGAGTTTTTGTGGTAATGATTTTCATTTTAGGAAAATGTACACGAAACAAGGATAAAGGGGATTTTAATATAGAAAACTAAAATGTAGTGTTATGATACATGAAATTCTCATTTTGTGAGGGTTTAAAAAACATTTTTCGGCGAAAAACAAAAAAAATGCATTATAGTATATTATGATTCCAGGCTTTTTGAGGGTGAGTATGAATATTTTTGGAGTATAAAGAGTATTATTTTCAGGGTTAATTTTCCAACCCTTTAAATGTATTTGATTAGGTAGTGTTTTAAGGCAATCAACAATGAGATTATTTTTGAATGAATTCCTGAATAAAACTTTTGATAAACCTGTTTGTGCCCTTAAAATAGAAGAAAAAAAAAAGTAGGGACAAAACCTTGTTCTTTAGTTAAGGACCTTTTCGTCCTTTCGTCACCGCCATCCTTGCTGCGGGTCGTTATGTAATGAGTGCAAAAAGTGTTCAAAAGAGGAAACGCTCGACGAAATACAACAGGGAAAAAAAGACGAGGGATGGGGTGGGGTGCAAGCGGGCGAGCAGGCGAAAAGTATTAGGAAGCTTGTTTAAGAATGTAAATTAGGAGCGCTGGAATGAATAAAGCGCTGCGCTAATGGGTAAGCAATCCGTCGTTCGGAGGCGGCTGTCCGAACATTCGTCCGTCTGGCGGCAAAAGAGGGCTATCGAAACGCAGAGGGGAATTAAGGGATCCTCGCATGGCAGCGGCGGCGGCTGCGGCAGTGGCGAAAGAGGGCTTTGCGTGGATTTCGCATAATACAACTGCCGTCCTGCCGCCTCCACGGGCTGTCGCCGCATCGCGCTAACGAGATTAGCACAATGCATTCACGAATTTTTATTTTATATTATAAATATCGAAGAGTTTTTCACGTTGCGTTGTTTTTCATGGGAATTTAGAAAAAACGGACGGAAAATTAAGTAAAACTATTAAGCTTCTGAAGTATACAAATGACAGAAAAACTAGTCGCTCAAACTCATAAGAAACTACTCCGACATTGCAATATGTTCGCAGCGAATAAACAAGTGAAAAAATTACAAATTGTACTACATTCGTACATTAAGTGTGCGAAGGACCAAGAAGGAAAACATATAAAAGATCATCAGTAAAGTCCATTTATTAGCAAAAAAAAGTTAACGTGTCCAAGCAACGCATACATACGTAGTTGTTATTTTGAAGAAAACCAGCGCAAGATACTGCAGGGAAAAAAGGTAACAAGGAAGAGAAGTAGACGAGAATAATGGAAAAAAAGTGAGTGCACAACTTTTGGAGAAATTAAAAAGAGTGCCAAATTGGCAAACAAGGAAGTCCTGAAATGCGACCTGGATGACCATATTGCGTAACTTGCTTTACAAGCGTGAAACGTTCAACGTAAAACAACATTACTTTCAGAAAAAATATAATAGATTTTTAATTTTTAAATAGATTGTTAAGAGAAAATCATATGTAGCACCAACATATATCCCGCTTACTTCTGATGTAAAATTTTGAAAGATTAAGAGAAAAATCAAAGAAATTACCATGAAAACTTAAGATAAACAAAATATAAATTTAACTTTTTATGTTATTTTAATGCTAATATAATAATAACACTACTTTTGCAAAGATTAAGAAAGTAAGATACTATAATTTTTCAACTGGCAATTCTGGAGTAATTCCGTTCCAGCAACACTGTTTCTGAATATATTTTAAATCTAATTGATGAAACCTAAAGAAAATACCATGGACTAAATAAAAACACTAAAATTATTATGTTATTACGTGGTTGGTTTCTCTCCACTCCATCTTAAGACTTAACCGAATTTAAGTTGAAAAGTTAGTTATTTATAGAAACACTATTTGAAGTGAAATAAAAGTAATTCTGTGCATCTACACCTTCTTTACGCGTTAATTTACATGTTAATTATTTAATAGATATACCCATAGGTATATGGGTGTTTTAATGGATTTAGCAAAGAATTACCAATTTTATGCTGAATAAAATGCTCAATATCATAAATATTCCATGCACGTGAATAGAAGTTTTTAGATTTTTGTGCTTGCTGTTTGCACAGTTAAATATGTAGCTTTTGTACGAAGCGAGGCATCCATACAGTAGCTGATATGAAATATGAGGAAATATAATAAATACAAGAAGTAGCTGGAAAATTGTGAATGAAAAATGAAAAATTCAACAATTCGAGCAACTCTGGAATTGTACAAGTTGACAATAGTAGTACGCAATGCACGTCCGTTTCGTACGTGCAAATCAAATATGTATTATTTGAATTTAAAATACTTTTATATTTCGTATAAGCTATATAATTTTTATGTGGATATTTCTGAATATTCTTATTCTTTTTTGCCAACAATGTTAATAATTTCCACCACATTTCCAACTTCTAGACTTGTATTATATGCTCTGTATTATATGCCTATGCTGCAATAAAAAGTTAATTATGTAATGTATTAACAAAGTAACTCTATCGGCAATAAAGTGGCTACAGTAACTGAATCCAGTAGAGTACAGTACGCCACCAATATACTCTAAACTCCTCGTTCTCATCTGAGATCACTCATCAGTGATAATTTAAACAAAATTTGCCTCATCTACTCTCATCTATGTAAGGTCAGTAAAAATGTTAAGCTTGTTTTAAATTAGTTCAAATTATTAGTAATTATCACTAATGAGTTTTAGAATTGCCTTATAATAAGTAAAATGAAAATATTAATGTTATAGTGTGTACTTTGTATAAATATACTTCTTACGTGATCTGCTGATTGTCTAGGACTCATTCTTAGTCTTGTATTACAATCGTAAAATATTCAGAAGTAAATAAGATAGCTTAATATCTGATAATTGACATTAAGTGAGCGGTTTGTCACGTCTGGAATAAAATTTACGCACAGTGTAGTAAGAAGAAATCCAAAGTTTTTGAAATTGAAGGCTTTAATTATCATAGATTCAAGTCAAATATGCGTCAATTTGTTTGATAACGTATTATCATTTTGAAAGGAATTTCTTTAAGCTTTTCTCATACACATTCTCCTCTTTATTACCAAAATCATTGATTGATCATTGACAGGCCTAACAAAAAAGTGCATCATCTAGGATTTCATCTAGAAAGCTTTCACTTTAATTAAATAGCGACCTTAAGTCGAAGTCATGATACTCATAATTACTCAACCAGTGTAATCCGAGCTTAAGTCACTTTTGTAATTCGTATAAAACATATTAGTAGTAAGCGATAACTATGGTGCTATAATTCATTGTCGCTGTAATAATCCCATATTTGTTGTATATTTTGCAACATGCATAAAACAAAAAACAACCCTTTCGCTCCATGTGAGAATATATGAAAAGCGCAAAAGATAAAGCAGATAAAAACAATCCGATTATAATATATGCGACGCGCAAATATGATTACAATATTAATCTGCGTGATGGCTTTGTACGCGAATGCAAATACGTATTCAATACAATTGCATTTTCCCCATACGTACATAAAGCCATTCAACGGCGGGGAGGGATGGCAGACACAACGTATATGGGACTTGTTTGTTTTAATTTCGATTGTGTTTGCAAGCACACGAACGAAAGCGTACCAAATATGCAAATTGCCGCCCTCGCTTTCATCATTGCGTGACACGTGCAATGCACTCAAAAAGTTTGGACAAATGCGTGTCAGCATACAACATATTGCGCGAAACATTTTTTACCGCGAGCGAGGTAAAAAGTTCAAACACAACCAAAACGAACATTTCTATTGGAAATAGGTATGAACAAAATGGATAAAGTCGACAAAGTTGTTAATTAGTGCATGACAATTTCACATTTCTCAGCTGGAATAAATAAATCCAGAAAGCATAGAGATTATTGGCAAAATTTTAAATAAAAAGTGCGTACTTTTTTCTGCTGTTCAAAATTTGAAATATTCTACATTTCTATATAAAAATATTATATTTACGGCGCCGTGAATAAAAAATATAAACAGTAACATGACAAACAAAAAGTTTGAGCGAATAATCAAATATTGTTTTACAATATGCTTGCATTCGTTGATATTTTTACGGCGTTAATTTATAAACTTGCAAACTAATTCTGAAAACTGAACTGAATAACTGAATTTGTGCAAAATTTTCAAGGAAATTATTTATTGCGACTGCGTGTTTTGAAAGTTGTTTAACATGTTTTCCAATCGTGTTCCGTTGCAATGCGTTTGTTGGGAAATCGCATAAATTGCTCGCAATTGTTGGAGGCGGGAGGCGGCTAAACGCCTATTACGCTCGAGCAAACAACGGGGTGATTAACAGCTCGCTAATTAACGACCATCGACTGCTGGGCTTAAGAAACACGCATAAAGCACGAACTAAAACGAAATACATGAAGAAGAAATAGCAGGAAACGGAAGTTACGCATTCACTAAAGTCATAGTAAAAGAAGAGAATCAACGATTTTACTATCATTTCAATACAAGTAGAAAACAATGGGCAATTACTAAACAAATGTTCATTTAATTACATGCGTATTTGTTTAACTTTAGTTAAATCTCATTTCGTGTCTTTGTTTATTCAGTGGTTGCTGCAGTTGAATGTACCTTCTAGAATATTCGAAACAGGCGAAGGAATAGCTTGAGAAAATAGAGCAGTGGGAAAGAAAGGGATGAGAGATGATTGAAACGCTGGGAATCGTGCGCGGGGGCGGCAGGTGCTATGCGCATCACGCAAACGTGTAATTTTTCAAGTGTGTATCGGGTGCGCATGTGCTTTATGCGTTTCCCATCATGATCATGAATAGCAAGCCACTCAGTGCCCCTAAAAGTACTTCTTTTACTCATACATTTTCCTTTTAAGATTTCAACCCTTAAAATGTATCTGTGAATGTCCATTAAAATATACTTTTATCCAGAGAATGCTCAAAATCTTGACAGTTACTAGACCATTCATATTTTTCCGTTTTCAACGTACAGAAATTATTCTGAGATTAAATTAATTCCAGAAATAGATAAATAGATATAGTTCTCTTATCAGAATATGTCTATAAATAATTTTTCGGTAAGAAATATCCTTATATTATAAAAATAGATGGATGTAGTGCAAGTAATAGGCAAAAGATATTTTATACGGCACTTTCGATAGCAGCGCTCGTGCGTTGTGTGCTAAAAGCATTCCGAATGACCGATTCAATGCGTGTATTTTGAGGTGCTGTGCTGTGCGTTTCCATCTCGCGTTGTGCGCGCTCGTAAAGTAAAAAAGCATTGGTGAACCGGAGGGCGGCGTGTGGCAATCGTACGTAACGGTGCGGTTGCGGCGATGGCGGTGGCAGCGGCAGCAGCAAAAGGAGCGGTGATTGTGTGCGCCCCGCGGAAAATTTATGAACTCGCCGCCGAGAAAGCGTTGAGAACACGGGGCGAACGCGTAAAAAACGGGGTGAACGCTGCGACCACGAAGAGGTTACGTTGCTCGCCGCCTCCACTCTTACTTCTTTGGCGTTTCGCAGTACGAGTGCGCAATTTAAGCGATGTGAAAAGTGAAAATGTCTGAGAAACTTTTCACATAATTTTTGCGCGCCTCTTTTTATATGAGCTGGAAAATGTGTTAATTAATTGATAATTAAGATAAATCTTCGTGATAACTTAATTTCCCATTATAAATTATAAATAATCTAGTTGGAAAAATGTTAGTTCATATTAAATATTGATTAGTATGTACTTTAGAAACTCACTCTCTCCGTTTTCATCAAGTTATTTGCAAATGCGTTTGTTAGTGCAATGTTTTGAGAGTCAATTAAAAGTTTAACCCACTTGGACTTTGCGCTAGAACTCGAATCATTCATTGCAACCTAACTTAACTTGCAAACTACACTTGCATCAATTTCAACCGTAGTGTGCGTGAATAAGTAAATAAATAATATTTTTAATGATTTCAAAATTTCCGCACAATTTCTACAGTTGATTAACGGATTTACTTATATGTAATTTCATGTTGGAAAATTAAAATTTCTTCAACATTTTCTCGATGCATCTTGAATATCTAGTGCCTATTTGTTGCTTATCAACTCATACATTGCATTTTTAAGCTTGTCGTGAGAATAGTACTATAGTTTGTGAGCACATGCAGTAAGCGTATGAATGCAATGAATGTAATTCGCATGAGTGCAGCAGTTCTGCAGTATGCATGTGAAAAAATTGTACGCGGATAAAATCTGCATTCCGTAAATTCTCGCTCATTAAGCGTGCACCTCATTAAAACGTTTCCACTACGTAACTATACGATCTGCATGCTTGAGCAGCTTTATCTTTTGTTGCTCGTCGTATTCAGTCTGGCACTGCACTGCGCTTGCTCCCTTTTACTCATTGTCATATTTAAATGCGTTGCGCGAAGAGTGCACGTTTAAATATTTCGAAATTGCACACTATTAAAATTTCATTCACGATTTTCCCGTATTTGCATCATTAAGTTGAGATATTGAAAATTAAGAATTTCAACTTTACTTAAATATACAAAACTGTACTTTTTTTACAGTGGAGTAGAAAATGAGAAAAACGTTGTAACGATGTGTTTATTTATTCATTCGTGCACTTGCATTCTTGCAGACTGCATGCTAAATCTACCTTTTTGGCGCTGCGCACGGCCAGTCAGGGTGGATTTGTATGCATGGCGGTGGCGCTTTCATCGCTCAAACGTAGGTACTCGCGATTCGCAACGTCAATGACAAACGAACGAAATTGAAACTGCTCCGGCTGAATTCCACAATTGCACCCGCTGTTGCCAGGATCGCGTCGGGACGCCTGTATTTCACCTCGCAAAAGGGTTCGTTCGCAATGCGAGGGATGCACGGGAATTGCGGAAATTCACCAAAGTGAAAATTAAAGCTTGCACGTTGCATTCATTCGCTTACCTTCTCTTTCAACCCTCCACTTTGTTTGTTCTTCTTGCTTTAATATATACTTATACGAATTACTCGCTTTACACGACTGTTTTCTACACGATCTTGAAAATGAGAAAATTGAGGAGATAATCGGTGCATAAATATGAATTATTAGAGAATTCAACAGGTCTTCCTAAGAATTTCCCGGAAACAAAAGAATTGCATTGAAGTATATTGCGTACTGAACGTGGAACACCTGGTTTCAATTTAAATGAAATTACACGATCAATTTTTCCAGATTACGAACGAGTAAATAATCCTTAAATAGAATTCTCCAAGTTTTTCGTTGTTTACTCTCACGAAAAGCAAATTGGCTAGCATTTATTCATTGACAGAGTGAAGAAAATACATTGCAATTCCAAGAAGACAAGCAAGGACCAACAAGAAGCGTAGTTCTTCGAATGGTGCGCGGAAAATTTCGAAGGAATAGGAAAAGAACGAAGTGGACGACGAGGAGGAACAAATCGTTATGTTGCTTAAAGTCTAAACAAACAAGCGCGTGTAAATAAACGAATTCGGCTTTTAGTCTTTTCGAGAAAAACAGGAGGAGCGGACGACTAAGTCGGTCTTCTTGAGGGGACCGTAATGGTAATGCATGAACTCGAAGGAACCCTCCGGGAGCAAATTGAGACGACTGCAGTTCGCCCGAAGCAAACCGAAACTTTTCATTCCGCAATCAATTATTCATTAAAAGAGTCTTTGTAAACTTGTCTTGCATTCGTGTTCATGCTTCTGGCCTGCTTGCTTGTTGTTCTAATTTCTTTTACGCAAGCTCTTTTTTAATTTCGTATATTTATTCAATTACAAATCCAACCCTTTTTCCCCTGTTTCCACGAAAATAAACATTGCGAATAATATTACTTCGTATCCTGTCAAATATATTATTTTCTCACTCAGTAACTTTTTCTTAAAACTGATAAAAAGTAGAAAAAAACTGATAAAGAGTGTGAGATTCTGATAATTCACTTGCGTCACAACAAACACACGAAAAAGGATGCAAGCCATTCGTCCTTTTAGTTGTTGTTGTTCCTCGGCAAAGTTTTGCGCGTTAGTATTTTCCATTTCTGTTGCTCAATTTTTTTATCCTCGCGTCCATCCCGGTTTTAACGCCAAGTGAGCTCCACGTTTGCCTGCTTTAAGGAGGCAGAACAACTTCTGTCAGGAAGAGAAGTAGAAGTAGTGGAAGAAGAAGAAGAAGAAACTTTTAGCCGTCGTGTAAAATCGACATCGATCATTGTCTTCGTGCACTTTACGCGAGGTGTGCTGGCAAGCACTTAGTCAACGAGTGAACGAGTGAGCGAAAAGTTAGCACACTACATGAGAAAACTATACAAATACAATGAAAATATAACAAATAAAGAAGAAAATCAAGGAAAACCAGAAAACTCCACCTTGAATATTTTAAGCGCGCTCAATTTTTCTTCACGTGCCTCGAAAAATAATAATAAATCACGTCTCAACGTCAATTTGAACTTTAACCTAATAATTAGTCTAACTCACTCATTAAAAATTGTGCCTAACACCTCAAATTATTACTTGGAATTGATGAACAAATAACTAGTTTTACTATTATTAAATAGTAGGAAAACCCCAGATAATGAGGGTTAGTGAACAATGGGAATCATCTCCATATATACTAAACTAGTCCTGCAAAGTCCTGAAAATGTTATTATATCGTGAAATCAAAAGAAAATGTAACCACTGCATTTATATCAATGTAATGGCAGTAAATTGCTTAAATAATTAAAAGTGATCTGAATTCAAAAGCAGCTTAAGCAAGATTTCATAACTTTTCTTGTTTTTGATTTGATGAGAGTAGAAGTAATGTAAATATCCATAAAAGTAAAGAAATCTAGAAGGAAAGTCGTCGAAAAGTGGCAAAGAAACGTTGAGCAAAGAGGAGTGGAAGATTTACAAGATCATAAGTGGGGAGCAAACTAATACTTCTTGGTTTCGCGCTCACTTATAATGCGATAGTGCTTTAGCGTTGAAGGTGTCAGCAGCGTGGCTGGCACGAAATTTGATTCGGCTATTAGTGCGGAGCTCGTGAGCGGTTTGAGCACACTTAGCGCGTTCTTCGCAAACGACTTAAAGACCTGCTGCTCGCGTGTTTGCTTGCGAACGCTTGAGGAGCGGACGGCGGCAGCTTAGGATAGTCGAAACGTGACCCAAACACTAAAAACGGATTAGCACACCACCGCTGCGGGGGTGGCTGCGTGCTTGTTGCGGATATTAAGACTTGTTCCTGATGACACCGAGAGGCGGCAAGTGTCGCTGCGTCCAACAGGAACGGCTGAAGAACTTGTTAAAGTGTCATCCATATCAGAATTGATTATTTTCAAAATTCATTAAAGACTTTGTACTTGTTTGAACAAATTTAATGAATTACTTCACATCGTCTGAACAAAACAGAGAAAGAAAGAGAGCGAGCGAGAGGCAGTCAATTGGCATGGATTAAAATTTTCCATTAAATCCTTCTGAAAGCTCATTGAGCGTACAAAACGTAAACGAATGAGCGACTCTTTTGTCGTACAAATTTCGAAATGAAACAAAAATAATAAGCGGTAAAACGTAATAATATCTTTGCATTGTTAGCGCGAAGCGCAGCAGGCGAAGAACTGAAGAGATGGCTGTGTATTCCTAACAAACAGACTGAAAAACGTGGGTGCGTGTGGCGGCGGCAGCAGGAGCGCATCGTCCGCCGCTGAGAAGATTATTTCCCACCCCATCTCTCCCTATTGCAGCGCAATCACCATCATCATTGTCCTTCGCGTTTGTATTTCATCCGTATTCTTCTATGTAACTAACAAATACTCTATTTTTGTTTTTTGCCATTGTCTCTTTCACTGATTGATTTCATGCTTATTACCTTTCAAACATAAATAATCATTTCGTAAGTACTTGAAACTGAAAACGTAAAAGTCTTTATCAATTCTTCGCATGGTTGTTGATTTTGGAAAAGTCAATTTCACGAAATAAACATAAACGCGAATGCGAATTGTGTCAACAGAACGGAAAATTTTCAATTGCGTTGAAAATGCACATTGCATTCAATGGTACTTGTCCACGTGGATATCACTATGGCGCACACTTATTGCCATTGATGGCATTGAAAAACTCATTCAATATATTCACATTTAGATACAGGGTGCACTCGCAAAATGATTGTTGAAATTGCTAGATGTGCAGGTTTCCAAAGTAGGTACTTGATTTTTACGAGTGTGAAGAAGAGAACACGTCATCATCATTATCATGAAACGAAATAGGTATCTTTTACGAATCATATTTTTTCTGTACTTTCAAATAATATTTTGCATATTTTAGTGAGCTAAGTACTAAATTGAGTACATTTAACAAATTAAATAAAACAAATAATTCATCAGTGATTCTCAAAGAAAACACCTCAGAGGGTCAAAGGGGGTGGGTTCTGAGAAAATGGAATTTGTGTCGAGAGAAATATTTTGAAAATAGATTTTTAAATGTGTTTAAAAAACAAAAGAAAATATTTCTGGGAAAATATGCACTTATGCAGAAAAAACATTTCAACTGTCATAAATTATCCTTTATACAATACACATAAATTCGAGACATTTATAGTCCTGATCTCTGCACTCTGCGCGCTCGCTCGCTGGATGCAAGCGCAATGGAGGCGGCTCATGTGAATTTACATCAATCACGATTTAATATTTCGTTATTCATATTTAAGTAGCTTCGCCCCGTTCTGACGGCGGTGCAAAACGCTAAAAGCACCCTTGATTTATGTGAGGACCTTTCTCCGTCCACGCATACAACCACATGAACTTATTTTGCCGCCCCGTTGGATATATAGTTACATCTAGTTGTGCTCTCGCGCGTGTTCAACTAGTGCGTAAGAATGTCGAACACACAAACATTGAATTTCCATGCTCTTTCTTCCTTCGCAAGGATCGCAAGGAAGGCAGGAATTTTGCATTGGGGCGGAAATGTGTGCGAAAGAGATGAAAAATTGAGGGATTCGAGAAAAAATGTCTACACTTTTTACGGTTGCAAACGAAATGGAGGCGGTGGCGGCTTATGTAATAATATAAATCGTAACGTATAGGTATGCACATTGGGGGCGGCAGGCCGTGCATCGTTGCATACATGCATGGAACATTTTTACCAGCCCGCATACGACTAAATGCTGATATATTATCCTGTTGGAATCACAGGAAGTCTTGACGAATGAGAGTGACTTTCTTGTTATGCCTTTTTCATGTCTACTTTCCGTCTTTTCTCGTTTAAATATTGTTTTATTAAAAAGTTGAATAGGAAAAGTGAAAAAATTGTAGTGAGACTAATTCGATAGCAAATTTTTCATAAATCACAAAACGCCAAGCGTAATTTATGTGCAATTTTTCTAGGTAGTTAGTGCCATTGGCGGCATGCGCACTAAAATCCTTTTACTTTTACAGCACCCTTAACGCAGAAGAGCCGCGCGCGCGCGCGCGCACTCGTAAAATACTTAAACGTCGAATTGTGTAACAAGTACAAACAATTTGCGCGCGTTCGCTTATTGTTTGCCTCCACGCCCGCGCGGCCCATCCATCCCCGTCGAGACATTGAGTCGGAGTGAAACGAGCGAAGCAACAGCGGCGGCAGCGGCGACGATAGCGGCAAAGGGTTGTAAAAAGCATCCTGTCGCGGGCGCGGTATGCAATGACATCTAGGAATTTTGTGTGCGCGTACTTTTATGAACGAGTAAAATATGAAAATTACATTACCGCAACAACTTGTACCACATTGTTTCATATTCCTAAAAAGTGTCTCAAAGTAGCTTCAGCAAAGGGTGTAGAATTCTATAAAAATATTCCTGCGATTCAGAATTAAAATAAAAACTTAATAATAAATTACCCTCTGATGATAGAATGCTTGCTCCTCTTCTTTTGTTTCGGGGTGCGACATGCCAGACTTGTGTTTATTTTTTATCCCGTTGTACCCCGCTTTCTAGCAGATAATAAAATAAATAATAAATTTAATTTGAATAACTTTGCGCTTTATCCTGCCCGGTTCGCGAGCGAGCTCATAACTTTGTGAGCACGAATGCCAGAAAACGAACGAAAATTGCACAACCCTGAATGCTTCTCCATTAAGCGCTGTTGCCAGACGGCGTGCAATGGCGGCGGGCCGTGTTGCTGGCACGCTATAAAAAATTATTATGAATTTTTGTGTATGCGCCGCACCACGAAATCGAAACGAAACGCAATGCGGGAATGAGATCAACAACAACCACCGAACCGGAGGCGGCCAACGCTGAACCAGAGCGAATCCTTTGTGCTTTGTTGTTTCGCAGAGTACGTTATGGTTATATTACGGCCGCCTCCAACACGTTGCACAAAAGGTAATGTTCATATTTGGGGAATTACAAGCCAAACAAAAAGAATTTGAATTAAAAAATCGAGAGTGAAAATATCACATTCCCGGATCCTTTATAATCTCAAATTCTCCCCTCTTTTCCGGAAGGTATTCATACTGTAATTTTTTTATAAATTATCATTTTCTTATCAGTTCCAGCAAGGTAAGAAAAGTTTAAATAATAAATCATCACTCAAAGGGCGGGAAGATAATTCACGTCAAGTGTAACTTTTGAGAAAGTTGACTACATTTGTCATTCTTTGCAAGTTTAAAGATTTAAATAAAATATATTTTGTTATGATTGTAATTAGAGAACATTCGAGAAAAAGTGGTAAATGTTAAATGCCATGAAATTATTTTAGGGCGTAAAATATGTGCAAAATCAGTTAAAAAATAAACGCTGCCGCATATGATGCACCCTTTCTGATTCAACTCATTCAGCGTTATCTATTTCCGGATAGTCTGCACTCTAACGCACGCTCCGGTAATTACGACGAAACGAGGAGCGCTTAATGGCCTGATATTCTACCGGACGTGCATTCATCTGAACCCATTTCGGCATGGTCAACGTTTAACCTATTCCGACGACCATATCCAAATTTGAATAATACGCAAATTCAAATCGTTGCACCCGTAAAATTATTGTCTTCATAGTTTATCGTAAAACGGGTTTTATTCCTCGTCCTCATAATAAAATTTCAGCCATTTCGCATGCACAGATTAATTATAAAAATTGGATTTTTGGAGCGGATATAAAACACTTACCGGAAAGTCAAGGTGGTTAAGGGTCGATACGACTTGTGGCTGTTGAGATCCGCCATTGGAGTACCCCAGAAATCATTCCTGAATACGTCCCCAATCGGGTTGATAGCCAGGACGTCTTTGTTGATCGTCACAGCCGGAATGTCATCGTGCACAAAATCACCACCCAGCCCGTTCAAGTAGCACGCCATTGATACAGTGCTCACCAGGGTGTAAACAGGCCACGATGATGGACCTTTCATCGTGGGGGCGGCAGGTGCTGTACAGCGCCGCTTCATTGTCTTCACTTTTAACTGTCTCACTGACACCACAAATCCGTACTGTTTATTGGCATTTAATTTAGTCTAACATTCCAATCCATTTTCTTTTAAGGGTAGATGAAAGTTGTTGAAAATTTTTATTCTGTAAAGAAGAATGAATAATCATTAGTTGTAAGAAAAAAACAGTGTTATCAGTATCCTTCCATGTCACTTATTGTACTCTTTATGACACGACTCCCATGAAAATGAAAATCTGGCAAAGTTGCTGCCGCCGCAATGCGAACGAAGGCGGCAGAATGTCACGCCTAAAGTCGACGAATGCAAATCGCAGAAAGTTAACAACGTTTTGCGTCGCCGAACACGATCAGATAATATGCGAACGTGTGCACGTTCTGCCGCCACCGTAGTAGTACCTACACCCCTCGCCTCGACTGACTGCGAGAGATCCGTAAGGAGGATATGAGTCGAGCCGCCAACGTAAAGTAAGGCAAAGAGAGAACTTTGCGAAGAAAAGCAGTTGCCTTCCTTCCTGAAGAACTCGCCATTGTGCAATAGGAAATCTTAAGGATGTTGAAAGCGCGTTAAGGAAGTACGCAACAATGAGTGTGTTCTTGGAGGTTATGTTCTCTTTCTTGTGGTTGAAATTAAATGAAAATGTTCTAGAAAAAGTTACATTAATATTACCAATTTGTTTAACATTAATGCATTAGTAATAGTTGAGAAAACGTAGAACAAAGAATGCATTTGCAACGATTTGTTCGGGTGGCTGAAAAATTTGCGAATTTATGCAGTGGTGCGCACCACACACATATTGAAATTCTTTGCATCCTCGCGCACGCGTCATTGCACGTCAGCCAAGAATTTGCACAAATTTCCATTGTTCACATGACAGCCAGCTGCCAAATTTGACGAAATTCATGAAATTCATATCAGCGCAATAACAATGCGAAGGCGGCAAACCAATACAGTGACATACAGCTACTGAAATTGCTCAATCATGCGCATTCTATTTGTTAGATTGCTTTTCAGTTTTACCTCATACAAAGTTCAGAATTTAGTTCTTAATTGAATAAATACCAATAGCTGCATAGTTTTGAAATGAGTTTCAATTCAAAATCAATTGATTTGACCCATATTTTAGAAATTATTACAAGACACATAACATAACTTGCAATTCGCTTAACGAACAACAATATTGTAAAATAATGACTCACTTAACGAACGTTGTTTCGCATTACGAACGAATTTAACGATTCCTATATCTGCAGAATCTCCGAACTCTGTCTTGTTATTATCGTATTTAATACAAACCTAGCTTATACTAATTTAATTATAGTAATGTTGGAACCTTCTACTATACAAAGACATTCAAATTCAGTAAGAACCAGATTTTAAGTTTAAAAGACTTGCAGCGCGCTCTTTTCTAAATGTTTATAAGTGTTCTAAAAATGTCGCCGAAGAAGAATCCGCAAGAAAGCAGCTCGAAGAGACTAAAAATGTTCGCACAAATTTAATCAGACCTTATTGCAAAAAGCTAATTAAGCACAATGTACTTTTATCATCATGGAACGCATTAATGTATTTTACATGGATTTACATGGTAAAAATTGCTTCGCTCAACGAATGTTTTTTTAACGAGTAAGACTCGGAACGAATTATATTCGTTATGCGAGGTTCCACTGTAAATACTAAATTATTTGTATATTAAGTATGTCTTAAATATTGAATTTCTCATACTAGCAACAATTTATTATTTAAAGCACCACTCTAGAAAGTATTCGATTGATCATTCGAAGAACTGAAAACAAATCAGTAGAAAATGCTTTTGTAAATTATCAAGTTATATACGCATGGGGAATAATAGAAAATGACACATTCTATATATTCTCTATATTCATACCCCCCAATAGGCTCATGTCCAAAATCATTCCCCACCCCTCGTTTCGCAAAATGTTCGCTCTATAAATGTGAAACACTGCGTCACAAATTATACCACATTTGGGCAAAGCGTGCAAATAGTTGATCTATTGCAATCGCAGTGCTTTTGGCTCTCTCCGCACGATGATGATGATGACGGTGACGTCGACGGCGGCGGCGGCATCAGAGTTGCTGTCGTTTTGCAGCCGCCGTCGTTGCTGCCTCCACCGAAGTGTAATCATGTCTATCTATTTAGCGCTGAATGGGTTGCCATTATCCGGCGACATGTGTTGATCAGTTAGCGCTCGAGCGTATTCATTACGATACCGTTAATGTACTCGCCGTTCGCTCAGTGCATTATTTGACTAAAATTATACGTTTATTCACGCGGCGGCAATTGATGCAAATGCGTTGCAATCGGGTGAGTGACATGCTCGGAAACGCTTACCCGCTCATGAGCAATAATGTGGAAATATTTAGAAAGCCATCAATTTTCCGCGACGCGCCGCTTGTTGAGCACTTTAAACGCGCTAAGCTGAATGATTATGCCAAATATATTATTAATTACGTTATTAATTTGTATCAATTTGTTTTAATTTCATGCACGCTGAATTTCCACGAAAATTAAAATGATTCAAAGCATAATTGTATGATTAATCATAAAGTGGAAAATTTATAAAAATGAAATATTCAGAAATAAAATCCAGCCATTAAACACGTCAACAACAAAAAATTTATACCCTCTAATAAAAAGCATCCCCTACTCACAACACGGCGGCAGTGATTGCATTAAAAATTAAGATGATATCGTCGAGCGCTAATTAGACGCTTGCGCTGTCACTTCCGGTTAATTTATGTTGGAATCTATGCAATGGGTATTTCCGTAGCGCGAGGCATGTGCTTCCGGCTGATTAAGAATGTCACACGTTAAAAACGCCGCCGCCCCCATGCTATGAAATGCTATATTATGAATGGGAATTAGCATAATTAATCAATTTAGTTAGCGCTAGTTATGCGCTTGCGAGGGCAGAGAACGAATGATTAAACTGCACACATGCGTGTAATGCGCGCACATACGCAATGGCTGTTGTCATGTGATGCATTTCGTGTTTGTTAAGCAGACAGACATTGTCAGCAAACAATGTAACGTGCTGTGCAATATATTCGAGGATAATAACCATGTTTTATTAAAGTCGCATGGATGAGATAGCGCGGGGGACATTCACACGCCACTGATGGCGCTGCTGCCATTACTTGCCGCGCCGCTGCCGCCGTCGACTCTCGCGCGCTCAATGCGTGTAAAATCCTATAAAAGGTGATTTATGGCATTCCTTAACTGATTTGCCTTAAATCATGCGCTCGTTCGGCGTTCAATTGAAAATTTCATAAATTTATCACTTATTTAATCAATTCTT
Organism: Aleochara curtula; assembly: GCA_963978815.1. Lineage (NCBI taxonomy): Eukaryota > Metazoa > Arthropoda > Insecta > Coleoptera > Staphylinidae > Aleochara > Aleochara curtula. The sequence goes on along the minus strand of OZ022221.1, from coordinate 6,453,973 downwards.
TATTATTATTTCGCACGCGCCTTTTGTATTCTTATCTCCGGACTTCAAATATTGATTTAATTGAATCAGTTTTATTACTTGTTGGCCTTTGGCAGGGTGGAAAACGTGATTTTAAAGTAGAAGTGAATGGTAATCTAACGTGAAATGTGTACATGCATGGTGCGTCAATGACCAGCGAGGCGTTTAATTCGAATGCTAATTAAGATGCTTATCACACGTAAACAAAGAACACGACACGTGGCGCTGCGATCTTTTGTTCCTCCCACACAAAGCGACGGTTCGCGTATAGAATTTCCGCGCTACTCTATCATTATGCGCGCCCGCAAGAAACCGGACTCAATTGTGCTGCTGCTGGTGAATAATCTAATAGCATATTTCACTACATTTCAGCGCAAAATTGAACAATAAAATACACAAAAATATGCATGGAATTTGAATAGAATAGAATATTGTGTTATTCAAGTAAGTACAGTACATAGCTTTCTCGCGTGGACTGGAAGTATTTCATATTCCGACAAAAGAATTGTATTGTGTTACTATTTTTTGTTTTGTTTTCTTAAATTATTTATAATAAATAAGTTGACGGTGCGAATAAAGATGAATCAACTGATTAGTGAATAGGAAGAAAAGGCGAGTTTGAGTTTGAGTTTGAAGAAAAAAAGTAAAGTTGCTTTCCGATTAAAGGGGGAGAATATGCAACGTTGCATAAAGTAGAAAAGTTTTCAATGATACGCGCGTGCTTTTATCACGATATTGACTCGCGATGATCACAGTGTTGATCAAGCGAATTATGCGGGCGCAAATAATATAAAGAGGGCTCTTGAACTATTTGTAGAACAAAGATACCGATAAGGATTGGAAGGCAAACTGCATTTAAATAGCTTTTACTGATTACAAAATCTTTGCAATACGACAGAATTGAGCATCGAAAGTTGAAGAAGTATTTTCTAATCTTAAAGCATTAAAAAGTAATAATCGAAACACATTTTATTATTTTGGAATTAACTTAACTTTAATCGAGTTTTCTAAACCAAAGAAAACAATTCATTCAAAACGTTATAACTTGAAGGGATGCAATTTTGAAAATTGTATTTATATTATTTAATGCTTATTATTCTTAACGACTACAATTTTGGAATCAAATAGTTTTTCACAATGGATTGTATTTCATTGTCCTAATGGCAAAATACAGCAATTAAACCACATTATACCATTACGAGTAGTGTCTTCTTGGTTTGCGCACTCGTAAAAAGGTATCAAATTTCAGTTGATCAACAACTCGACAAACACCGATCAACAACTGAAATTTGATCAAGTATCACGTAAATGCGTAATGTTACCGTTTAAATGTGCGTGCAAAAATCAGTGTAAAACACAAATAATTTCAACTGCAACTGTCAATAAGTTTATCAACTTTAGGGCTAAATTGCAGCTAAACTAATTATCGTATCAGATTGATTGTTTCAGATTCATACACCAAAAACAATCCTTTATTTAATTAAGTTTCATACTGCTTCATGGATTTTCTGAAAAGAAAGACAAATTTCGAGAACCCTCTGTTTAAATGATAGCCCATCTAGTTTTTTATACTACTGACACTTATTGGAAAATTTCATGGTTCTAATCCTATCATATTGTACAATTTCATTTTAAATAACAATAGACATGTGTGCCGGTCACATCGCAGAATTGCGCACTGTAACAATTGAATTCTCGGGATGTTTCTGGATATTTCTTCTCAGGCGGTGAACGCGCTCTGATTCAATTTCGTGCAATATGCTCGCCCGGAAAACTATAATTGCAGCGCGAGCGCGGCGGGGGCGGCAGCCCTGCCAATGAAATGAAATTTCTATTGTGCTGGCGTCTCCTCGATAAATGTCTTCGCGGTCTTGTGCGAACAACCCCGTCCATAGAGCACAACAAAAACAAACAACTCAGAAAAAAGGAAGGAGAACATAGCGAAAAAAAACTAAAGGGAAAAATGGGGGAAATAAAAATAAATAAATTAAACGTGTTCTGCGAGAGAAAGTTGCCAACTCTTATGTGATTTTTTCCTCTTTTCGAAGGAAGAATGAACGCACATAAATTCTGAACGCGAGCCAGTCGTGTGCAGCGGACAATGCAATCAGCAATTAATTGCTGCCGCCCCCGCAGAAATGAGTATTATATTGGGCCAAAGTGCGAGGTTATAATTGCTTGATTGCTTCATTGTGTGCACGTACAAAAATGAACAAAAAATCTCAAAATCAATGATACATTGATGTAATATTAGATACAATAGCAAAAAATAAATTATTTATAACCAAGATGTCCAGACATACCTAACCTTGAATATTTCGAGTGTAGAAGACAAAAAAAATAGATAAAATCTTTTAATTTATGTTTATTTGATGGAAACTTCTATAACGAAAGAAAAGTTACAAAAAGCTGGTAAATGAGCGACGCTCGGATTGAATTAGATTCGTTATGCGAGGTTCCACTGTATTTATTAAACTTGTTATAATTTCATCTGAAATCTCGCCAATCGGAGAATGAGATAAACCATGAAGTACAAGTTGTGACAAGTTGTATTTAATGATTTATTACAGTTTGGAAATGCAGTTAATTAATTTTCGTCATTAATGCGAATTTGACTATGTTCGTTACGGTCGCGCGGAGGCAGCAAGCAAGCACACTTAATGGGCTTTACTCTCATATTCTGAATGTGCAATCTAGTTCCGCTTACCGCCGCGGACGGCCGTGGAGAAAAGCGGGTTGCAGTTTTGGGGGACGCAGCAGGAGAGGATGGTTGGTTCGTTGAACATGTGAAAGTTGGACGTAGAGCTGACCTTTGAAACAACTCTTGAAACCCGAACCGTGTGCAATCGTAACGATGATAAGCCACTGAATTAAACATCAAGTGTGTTATACGATTGCCCAATTCATTACGAACTTAATGAACTAATAATAATTAATACGATTGATTAATTATAACTTGTCATGAATTAGTTTGCTCGAATCAAGCATGTCATATGCACAAAAGAGATTTACAACATTTTAGGTATATGGAAAAGCCTCTTAAATCCTGTTTTGCACATGCGCACATAAAACCGGATATAACAGTGCGCTTTGTTTTTATAAATAGCGCGTGAATTTTATTTGCCGTGCACATCCATTTGCGCCGTAATGGAATTTAAAGCGCGCAATGCCCGCATTTCATCTCTGTTTCACTTTCAATCTGTGCATCAAATCGTCCTTTGTTTTTCTGATCGTAACGCGATGTGCATCGTGTTATATGTGTTCTCCTGAGGGTGGCAGAGCCAGTGGCGGCAGCAGTGGTGTCGCATGCGCGCAAAATCTATTCTAATGGATTAGCTGACCTATAAAGTTTCAGCCAGGGGAATATTTCACGCTGCTATAATTTATAGATAAACCGTATGTAGCTCTAAAGCTCCGCATAGTATAACAAGCATTCTCGATGCAAAGTTCTTGGCTTTGCTTTGCATGTTTGTGACCTGAATCACACGCGTGTATAACGAATGGATAAATGCATCATTCCGAATTGATCTCCATGTATACAAAATTCTCGTTTTTTTCATTTTCCAGTTATAATTTACTAAGTATTTTCATTCGGAAGTTTTCCATTGGCAGAGTCGACGTTAAATAAAGAATTTCTTAATTTTTAAACACGGATATTACTTTTTAGTTTTTCTTGAAGTTTACTAAGGAAAACAACTATCACTTGGAAAATCACGCTTGAAATAAACTGGTAATCAATTGAAAATTATTACTAAATAGTTTGAGTAAAATCTAGTTATTTTCTTGTACCTCAGCAACTATAATAATTTTATTTTTGTAATGAGAAAAATAAGATAATTGAGAAATGATAAAATATAAAGAAATCTCAAGATTTATTTGGTTATAACTCAATAAAAGCAACGCCAATTTAGTAAATAATTGCGAGAATTGTTTGGCCGTTACGCGATGTTATAATTCACGCCGTGCGAGCACACATCATTGTTCACATAAAGTTACGTTCGGTGTATTGTTTAATTCGTTTTACGTGCACGTTTTTCCGCCGTCTAATGGCGGCGGCAGCGAAGAAGCGGAGCAAGTTTTTCATTGGCAGAGGCGGACGTCGTCCGGCAATAAAAATAGCGTCGACGAGCATTATTTATGAGCGCGAGTGTGGTGGACAAAAACTGAGATACGTTTCTCTCTTTTGCTGCTTGGTTACCAATCCGAGGACAAAACAGCGCGTAAGAAGGAATTTCTTGAAGAAGAACTACGTGAGAGAGTGAAAAAGGACAAGGAATAAAAAAAATCACAAAGAAACAGAAAAAAGTTTGGGAAAACTATAGAAAAAAACAAAATTACCCTTTTCTCTTACGGGTAATAGTTTTGTGTGCTTCTTAGTTATAGATAATGAGCAGTCAAGAGTGTAAGTGCATTCGTATCAAATCAAAAAATAACCTAAATAATTTTAAAAGCCACTGTTTCAATACTCACAATTAATTTTCGTTGGTTCTTGTTGAAGATATCAAAAGTTCTGTAACAACAAAATGATGGTTACGATAATTTTTCAAAATTCAAACAATTACTTGTGATGTCAGAAACTTTTCGATCCAATTTCCAAACAAAAAAATGGTATTTAGTTTAAACTATGAATTTGTAGAAGAATGAATTGAAATTTAATCATAATCAAAATTTTGCTGGCGCATTGTACATTTAGAAGTGATGCGTTTGCGTTGGTAATTAAATTATCAAACGAGCGCAAAATACAACACGTCGACATTGAATCTACGTATAGAGAACACTTTCAAATAAAACGATTTCGTGTGCGTGCGTATATTGCGCGCATGTTTACGCAGGCATTATCATAATGGCAATTAGAAATTTTAATTTCCCCCTGAAGTGCCGAGTATTACAACGCGCATTTAATGGCGAGACGAAGCGGAACGAAGCGCAAATGAACGGGAAGCAAGGACACACTCGACGCGCGCGCCCTCACGCCGAAGCAAAGCGTCAAGCAGGGAGAACTGATAAGGGAAACAGGTGTACGAATGGCGCTTGGCGGCAATTACGAAAGAAAACTGACCGTTATCAATGCTCTTATCGCAATGCCAAACACGATTATATTTTCCATTTAAATATTTGCCTGTTTCGTTGCAGAAAAAGGAGCGAAAAATAAAATTTGTACAAACGCCATCATTGTTTATCCATCAGCCTGCTCCCTTACGGTATCTACGTAGTCGTATTTTGTTTATTTCGTTTTACTAGTTCGAGGGCGACGGAATCGAAAAGGACGGAAATCAATTCGGTGCTGTTTTCTCGCCGAAGTAGGAAAATTCTACTGCTTGGATGCTGCAGCAGCACTGTCAAACCATTTGTTTTCGCACACTCGTCCGCTCTCGCATTGACTGCTGTGTAATGAACATTCGTTTAGTGAGCGCGAGCGCGTTTGCGTTCGATTTGCGCTTACGCTTTTTTTCCGCCTACGTTTCGTTTGTGTTTGCATTCGAATGAAAAACGTTCATTTCGCGCCACGGATGGATGCAAATCGCATCGCACAATTCGATCTTTTGCGCCGTGCGAGCGATTCTTTCGCAATACAAACAAACAATACTTGTCTATTATATTTGTGCACGCGTCCATAAACTATTTCTTCATTTCATTCATTTGTTGATTTTTTCACTCTGCTTTCTATTCATTGATAATCTAGCTGTCAAAGCAACACGAAATCAATTCAGATATTTTGCAACTTTTCAGTTTTTTAAAGCTCATCCACCGCCCCTTACCCCCCCTGTATTGTGACAGGCCACATACACGTTGGTTAATTGAATTTTAAAGCAGATCCAAACATACGCCTGTCATAGAATAGGATCACATACGCATGTTTGTGAAACAAATGCAATTCTGGCGATCGTCACACCATTATAGGTGGCGCTTCGTGAAATCAATGCACTCGCCATGACTGACGCTACCCTCAAATGAATAAAGTAAAGTGTATTACAAACGCAAATTCACAAATCGTACATAACTGCGTTTTTTTTTTGCTGCTATTACAAATGCATTATTTGTTGTTTGAATGATCCAACTTTAGTTTGGCAGTTTGTTTTCCAGCGGCAGTTGCGACCTTTTTGTATTGGAAGTGGTTCAAACGTTAGAATGTGGAAACGTTACATATTAATTTCTAGAAGTGAATTAAAAAAAATTCCAGAAATAAAATTTCAATTGTCAGCATGAAACACTCTAAAAAAGGTAATGAATGCGTAGAAAAACGTACGTGAGGCAGGGAAATAAAGAATGCAACATATGTAAACATTGTACTTTGCATGGTGATTCAACGAGCGTGAATATCATTGCCGCATTGTTGCCAGTGTTGCCAACGAGCGCATCCGCATCTAACCTCACACATCTCGGCGAAGGCGCGCGTGACGCTTAACTAGCAAATTTAATTAAAAGCGCCGCACACGTTTGCAACTCAAATACAAATGCATCAAAATGAGATGCATCTAATAAAAGACACACGGACTATGATAGAACACGAGGAAAATGGGGAAAATGTAAATTATTTAATCTAATCGCAATTTGCATTTTTGTCACTCATGTTAACTTTTTGTTAATTTGTTATGCTTCACCCACAATTTACTCAGTAAATTCAGTTCATAAACAACAATAGATTTTAAATAAAAATAGATTGGGTACTGGAAAATTTACCGATTAGAACTTGAGATTTTATGATAAACATTCTTTAATAGAATTTGTATTTAGTTATCCGATCCCTGTTTATATTACCATTAGATTCGTATGACACACATAGGAATGAATTCACTGGGGGGTGGCAAAGGTGACAAAGGATAAATGGGAGGCGGCACGATGTTGATGGCAAATCACATTGAATATTTATGAACGCATCAATTGGAAATTGGAATCTGAATAAATTTTATAAACTAATTTTTTTCACCATTTTAATCAACATTTGAAATATGCAAATTATAACCCTTAAAATTTTAATATTTGTTTTATACAATTGCGAAAAATAGTAGAGAATTACTCTAAACGACGACAGGATAAAAATTTTTGGATATGTTTCGTCCTTTTATGATGTTTTTCGCAAATTTATTACGCACTCGCGCAGACAGAGTAAATAAATAAATAAAGCGTTCGTTCGATTGATATCGAAAGTTATCAAATCAGTGCAAACACGTTTTTCGGGAATGCGCGATCATGATGATGCACTCCCAACCCAATCTCCGGGAACGCGTGGAGAATCTATATATAATAAAACACATACGCGGGGAAATTTGTGCAATTTGATTGCGATTTTAACTTGCCATTCCGATTTTATTGTTTTTCCATTTCCGGTCGCAGCGCATAAACATCCAAGTTGCCATAAACGCATTAATTATTCATTTGTTCACCGCTTTATTATCGTCATTCCGTTGTTTTGTTATTTATTAAGTGCAACAGCATGAATTTCATTTATGATACGTGATGATATCGCACAAACTGAGCCAAACAAGAAAGGAAATCTCTCCATGGTTAAAGATGCGAAACGTAACAAGTTTGAAAACTACCCTTGTGAGTTGAACAAGCGTAAGGGAAAGTTATTTCCGGCGTGGTTCTACTTGACATTTAGGAATAGTTTACATTCCCCTGTTTCTGGTTTAGCGGCGCACAGAAAATGTTTTCGGGGGGTGCGAAATAACAAGAAAACAACAAGAGTTTGTGGAAAATAAAAAAATTGTATGGGAATTCTTTTTTGGCCGATAAGATATGATAGTTTAATTTCCGGATGAGCAATGGATGTTTGAAAACTAGTCTAGAATTTTAATTAAAAAGCCATCCCCAAAATTGAAGCCGCAGCAGCAACAAATTGAAACTTAAACTGAATGTGGAGCTTTGTGGGGAACACGCGTTATCCCTAAGTCTCTTTACCTGGACGCATTCCCGAATTGGGGATTTGTATTCACCGGAGGAGCATTGTGTTTAGTTGGAATTTCGTAAAGCACTTTCACAACCCTTTCCTTGCCCGGGAATATGCCTTGCGTTCCTGTATTTGTGTATGCATATGTTTGAATCCTGAGTGACCGTTGTCCGCAAAGGATATGAAGGATATGTGCTTGCTGCGGCGAGCTAAAAGCCCGAATTGATCCGTCCACCTAACTGAATTATGAAGCCGCCGCCGCCGCGCACCTCGGGAATGCCTTATTTTGAAGCGCAGCCTATGTTTGCCCTATTGAGTATGTTGGCAGTTCAAATTAAATTTTGCTCAATTTGCAACTTGTTTCGCAACAACAACAACAACAACAACAACGTATATTTTATGCGTGTTAAGGGATGAATCTTAATCGATTTTACTCGCAGATTCAATTTCTTCTTATTCCGCCAAATATTATTAAATTATTTCGCGAGTGCGAATTAAAAACACGCAGTAGGTACAGAGCGAGAAGAGTGTAAAAACAAGAGCAATGAGAGCAAGTCTAGAAAAGGTCTTAAATTATTCAACGAGATCTGTTGAGGTTCCTTCTATTCCCGTACTTCTCCCGTATTCCCGGTGGCTGACAAAGCGCAAAACACAAGAAGTAGTCTATTATGTATTCCGTGTAGTTTTAGTGTGTATTGAGCAACTAAATACAGAACAGCAACAGACGTAATGCATCCGCAGGGACGCACTAAAAGCTCAACAAGAGAACTCGAGGACTAACGAATCGTCGTCAAACAATTACCAGGTCTGGAGCGTTTCAATCCCGCGAAATAATCATGACAAGTAGTATTAACATCTTAATAGGCTTGATTCGTTCGCATTACTTAAATTGCTAAGAAAACTTTAAACATATTTCGTAATTTTAGAATAGGTAAAATCCATCTCTACCTAAGTAAGTAAAGTGAAGCGGAAGTAGGACTGAGAGGGCATTAAGTATTCCTTTTCTGGGGGCCGAATTTACGTGAGCATATCTAGGGTAGGTACGCGTGTTTCAGAATTGCCAAATTCGCTCGCGAAAGGCAAACTTTGTTTGACATACACGTTCGTTCACCATATAAGGTTTCAATGTGTTAACAACGCAAGAACTATTTCAGTTCTATCAACATTACAACCTTCCTCAAACAACTCCAAAATGGTTCTACGTGTTTACTTAATGTTTCCAAGTAAAACAACCAAATTTTAAAGTAATTATTTTTTCCCTATTTGCCTAATAGATTGGTCTAATTAGTAAACATGTAGGTATGTTCACTAAGAATATTTTGATTAAGTTTCAAATGTTATTTTAGGCTAATTACGCATGTAACCCAAATATTATTACTATTCCCAATGTTTATCATAATAATAATAATAATAATAATAAGGGATAATTGTAATAATAACAACCTAAAAATAGTTGCCGAATTTCTATTTATAATTAATTTAAACTTTGTGTAAATAACCCTAATGTACCTACTCATTTTAAAAAATGCCTTTCACTTTTTCAACCCCATTATCCATCTCGAAATCTACGATTTTCCATCACCATCAACATTTTCTTATTTCTCATTCGGATCTCGCTGTAACCCCACTGGAAGAAGAAAAAAGCAAAGAAGATTTTTCATTTTCCGTGCGCATTTTTGCTTGGCAAAGTAATTAATTCAACTAATTAGTTGTTGCTTCGAAAACTTGTTCCGCGCCTGACCATTCATTCGTTCCTTCTTGAGCATAATTCATTGTTCCTCGCTCGGTTTTCTGTTCGCTGAGTGCACGCCTAAATAATTTATGGCTTTTATCATTCGTTTTAATCTCTGTTGCTTTGCATTTAAATTTCGACTTTAATTTGCATGGATTATCACTTGAATAATTTTTTCGACGCTTGTACTTCACTCAATTCAATTCGTTCGATTACAAAGCATTAAAACGCTCTCTTCGCTCTCCTTATAAGCATTATCAGGGTGGTAAGAAATGCTTTGACTGATTGTACAAAGCAATCAGAGTAATTTAATTCGTGTTGCGTTCGTGGAATATCAAATATTCGTATGGTTGGCTGCAGGTGGGGTGCGCACCGAGTATTGTGAAAAATTTGCACTCGCAAAAGAAATCGATTCTCATTATCCCTTTTTAGATATTCCACAATCGAATTCCGGGCGCACACGAAAATCAGAAAACTACGTGACCGGCATTCATCGACGCTGCATTCGCCGCCTCCGCACGCAGAAGCGGGACGGATGAATAATGAAAGCTGATGAATAAGAGAGCTGGCGAGTGGATTTAGAGCGTTAGGCGTTGCTCTGAAAAGGTGCACGAATAAAATTAACCATGTTAATCAGTTTCTTTTCACATCTGTTCGTAGTTTGCTCGAAAAATTAATTTGTGAATAATGAAAGATGGCATTCCAGGAGACAAACTCCAACAAGTTGTAAATAACATTAGATCCGAAGAAATATGCTTAATGCTGAAAAAAGGAAAGCGAAGAAAAAGTAAGAAAATTCCTAGTATATCATCGAAGTTGGCAACTTATCAAAAACTCTGGAATTCCTGATAGGAATCGATCGCGTTTCATCCCCCGCTCCAAGGACGAAATACTCGAGAATATGTAACCAGATGTAAAATACGTCCGCCTTGCGCGAAGCAGGATCATCATCCCTTATTCTTCTTGTTGCACATGCACTTATTGTGTTTGTCCTTCGTTTTTCCCTTTCTTATCCCATTTTCCACCACTCCTTTATCTCTTTCTCGTGTAAATGCAGAATTTTCCTACCATTAGGTGCTCGTTACAACGTCGAACACTAAGAAGCGAAAGAGAAACGACGACCAAGAAGAAGAACGCGCGCCGAAAATAAGGGGAAAACATGCAAACGCATTGACACACACATGAGGAAGTTGGCAAACAACCCTCCAACGAGATTTACGCGTTATTTATACAGATGAAGCACTCATTAGCGTGCAAAATTCCATTTCAACATGCATAAGTGCTTCGCAACCGGGTAATCGCACCTCGATATTTAAATTTTCTTACTTTTACGTACACGCCAAATGCTAGATTTGCGAATACACTTTGTATACTTATGCGCGGAGTGTAAGGGTGGGAATGAATTCGAGTTCGGTTTGGCGCGTAGAGATAAAAGCTGATAAAGTATGCGTACGAGTATTTTTGGCCCCTTTTTCGGGGTAAAGGACATTTGCGCGCCTCGCTGCAATAACAACAACCAAATCGGGACGTTGAATTTTATTATTCAAAAATTCAGGGATTTTCACCCATTCGAATTCGCATTTATGAATAACTTTTGAATTCTGGATACGCGCAATATCTTAACATTTGATCCAAATTTTTAATTGAAAGCGGATCGAATAAAAATGCAAGCGGAAATCAAAACAAAGCTCATAAAGGAAAAGGAGCAAAAAGCAGGAAATAAAACATTTTTGTGGCGTGGTACTCATGCCAACAACAGATGCAGAATCAAAAACATCATCGTTTATTCAAAGAGAAAATCTAACGACGTCTGGCCACTTTGATGATCGCCTGCGACAGGAAGTTACCGACCATCAAATCGAGAAAGCGAGTGGGTGAGTGAGTGGCGCTCGCGTCGCGCAATAAAAATACATTTACGAATAGTTCTCTTTGTGCTTCACCAGCGAGTGGTGCGCTCGCGTCATTCGAAGGACTATAAATCACACACAGTGACCAATGTGCGACCATATTCGCGATGATCAATGAATGCATTCGCAAATACCAAAAGTGCTTTTTACCTTTTTCCATTCCTTTGTCTGTTTCTTTCTTCCGCCAGCGTCCACCGTACAAAAAATGAGTAAAATGTATGGGACTTTTGTTGGGAACAGCTAAAATAAAAAAAGTAGGTACTAATGCAAAAAATATGTATATAGGAGGAGAGTATTGATGCGCAATATGAAGTGACTCGGGAATTTACTAAATGGGAAAAGCAAAATAAGAAAATCGAGGTAGATTTGTCAAGTGCCAGTGGTGGAAATGAGCAGGAAATAGAGTTTCTATGCCGGCTAATAATTCCTGGACATGTTTTTGGGGTTGTAATGATTTTCTTGTGTGAATATTTTCAGACAAAAGAGTATCACTGCATTGACAAGATAATTACAGTGATTACGCTTATTGTAAAGCAGCTTAAACAGCTTAAACGCAATCGCTGCTATTGTAATGAAAGACAACAACGAGCACACTCGGGCGCAGTGAGCAGTGATAGCATTGAAAACCACCCCCTCTTCACACAAGTCGCTGTATTCTTGTGTTGTGCGCTTTCGCGCTTGCCTCAAGTCTTCAAGTATTTACCGATGGCTGCGCAACATTATCCCGCCGATCTAAACAACGCAAAACATTCGAGAACAATACGCGTAACGTACAATTAATTACATCGTAAAAGACCAACTACCACACTGAATATGCGCAATTCGTATATAATATTTGCGCGTGTGTTGTTCTTGAAGTATTAGGGATTTAGTGATTTACTGTGCATCTTCAATGTATGAGTGTCATCACGTGATATGTAAACAAAGACAGAATGACTATGAAGAAGAAGGATGTGGAGTGAACTAGAAAAAGAAATAGGTATGGGAATTTAGCACGATGGATACTGAGGCGTTTTAATTAATTTCGCTTCGTTTGCGCCCTTGGTGTATACACATTTTGCGTTCCCAATCCGCTATCCAGACTTTTTCCATTCTGTAGGCTTTCCCATTCTCAATTCCTTTCCTTCTTTAAGCTATAAATCACTTAATCACCCAACAACTGCGATCCAATTTTGTTGTGATCTAATTCACTTCTTTCAATTTTTTTTTTAATTATTTGTTTCGTTTTATGAAATATTACTAAATCATTTCAAATTTATCTTTAAAACAAAAACTGCAAAGTAATGAGAGTCAAACGTCTTTTCCACCCTTTCAATACCTACTTGAATTACCCTTTTCTCCCCTATTTGAAATTTTGTAAACTATATTTAATGCACTACCGATTTTCGTATGTTTCTGTTAAAATTATTACGAAGTTTGAAGGAACTAACCTAATTCCTGGCGAGGATAAGTATAAAATTTGTACAAGACACATATGAATTCTTTGAATGTCCTCGTGTCCTTCTCGTCATTCCACGTCATGTGATCTCAAGGAATGCAAGTGAGGATTGTACACCTCCCCGAGGACGAATTCGGCAGGTCGAAATCGGAATCGGAATTCCCGAGCAGTTCCCAGTTGCTCCTCAAGCGCCGAATGAGAAGACTACATAATGGAACATTTCCGCAGTTTGTGCTACTTGTGCACGCTAAGCATTCGTGTCTTGCTCCTTTGTCCCAACAGGCCGGAACTCACTCGATTCGTTCTTTCCACCTACACATTCCATTCAAATACAAAGAACGCTTCAAAAATGCATTATGGGAAAGTTATCACTGCTTGCTTTAGTTCCACGTATGAAATTGTTTTCAATTGCTTTCAATTGTATTTATTTCCTGTTTTTAAATATGAATTCCTAACTACAGAGCAAACTTTCGAGTTGGAAATTTTCTAATGACGGTGAAATTATTAGATTATTACAGGTTGTACGTACACTGATTATAAATAACGAGTTGGTTATACGCTGAGGGTTGAAATTGTGCGATTCATTGGAATTCAATTACAGGGGTGCAAATGCTGAATATGGATGGTTTCCTGATTAATTCCCTTTGTATATAAGGGTTACAGATGGAAATTTGTTCGAGTTTCTCAAGTTTCCCTGGAAAGTTTTGACTACAAGACTCGTATACATCTTTTTAATAATGTAACACATCTTTAAGGTGGGATATCAATTTTAGCAAATGAAAGAAGAGAAGGATACATGACAATTACGAAAGAAACAAAGTGTATTTTCGTACAGCGAGGGCGTATTTCATTTGAAGATAATGGTTGTGTGTTTGGCCACATGGTCCAAGATGTGCACAATTTTCATTTCAACCCCGCGCAATTAGTCCGAGTGGCTGCGCTATCCAATCATAAGCCAGGACCCCATTTATCATAATCGCCACTCTGGAAAATATCCAGCAGCTGGGCGCGCACCCCTCAAGTCCAACACTGCGCTTCTTGTTTGCCTCATTTTCACTCCAACATTGCGTTGGCGGCGGCAATTTCTATTATTGCTTGTGGTCGTTCGCTTTTGGCGCAGGTGCATTTTACATTTTGACATCTTGCTGCCCTTTTCATCTTCCCTGCTCTTTATAAAGCAATGCACAAGAACAAAGATGTCGTCTCTACTCTCGTTACACCTTGAGCATCATTATGAAATTAATGATATCTCTGCCCCTGGCCATGTTGCCATTGTCAACTGGGTTGAAAACCTTCCATCATTTTAACCTTATTATAATTCTTCTAATCAAAAGTAAAGTAAAACACCCTTATTTTTATGCCACGCGCTTTCTTCTCCCTGTGACGTCCTTGCGCTCTTCCTCTTGGGGTATTTAAAATTCACGCATACTTGGTAGGAGTTAAGGAGCATAACTGAGAAGTTGGAAGTTTAAACCATTAAATCTCCATTGTTGGAAGGAGTTGGTAACCATCAATGCCCATCACTCCCATTCGTGTGTATTTCTATATTTCGAGCGCTGTTCGTAGTTCCCGAAGCACGGCTGATCCAGTCAGGATGGAACAATGAGCCATAACTCCTTCGGGTGCTTGTATATCGGGCGCCCCTCAGAAAACTTATTGGTTTATAGCGAAACTCTTCCCAGTTCCCGCCACTCCTTCTCCAAGATTTACCACCATCCGTCGAGGGCGCTCGCACATCTCGCGAAAACTAAAATAGTGGACGTTGCGTATACATCATAAGCGAATCTACAGAGTGTACTCCGTTCACTCTCCTTCATCGTAAATTTCAATTCGTTTAATTCATCCTGGAAAATGTCATAAAGCAACGGGACACATTATGGAGTGTGTGCAACGCTCGTGATTTTCATGAGCGTGCACGCGTCCCGCGTGATATAAGTATGCGAGTGGCGCGACCCCTTTTACTGCGGCCATAAATTGTTTATGGGAGCGATTTTAATGCAACAAGAGACATTCCGGATTGATTTCGGATAAATTTCCGCCAGCCAGAGAGCACATTTCGAGAATGTGTATTACGCGCGCGTTACGCCACCCAGCTGCGTTCGTTCATATAGATGTAAGGTTATAAAACTACATATGGACCAAAGAGGGTTGAAAGGCGAGGAGCCGATGTGCTGCCGTTGGATGTATTGAAACCATTCTTCAATGTCCTGTCCGAAGGATAATATAGTGGATTCAAGACGTGTGCGGTTACTATAAGCGCATTCAACTTGGAACTTTCTCTACATACACAATTTAGCACAGCTCAATGGTGGCGCTCGTGCAATATTAAATTTCTCATTTTGTAACATTCCATTGAACAATTATCCACTCATATACCTACCTACTACCAAAAAACAGGTAATTAGTTAATTAACGAAAAATCTTATCATTTCCATTCAATCTCTCATTGATGCAATGTTAATGATAGTTGTTGCGAATCTCTGTTGCTGTTCATTGCACGCAATCATTACTTGTTCAATGTTTGTGCGGCAGTCGTTTGGAGTTTTTAATGCTTTTCGCAACGCGCAAATTTAATTACGATTGCTTTGATTAATAGCGACACGGTTTGCGCTCATTGTTCGCGTTCTTTGTGTAATTGTGGAATTGGGGCTCACACCAATCAGCGCCAGCGAGTGGGGGCGCCACAATCTGCAAATTCACGCGCACACAGCAATGCGAGAATTCGCATTATCCGCGTATCGTATTCGCATTCATTGAATTGTTTACATCCGCAGAATTGAATTGATTTACGTTATGATTGCATCAAATTAATTCAATCATAGTTGTAGAATTTTGTTATTTTATAATTCGATTTGATAGCGGAATTTTAGTAATTAGATCTACCCGTGCATATTTTAATATATTAATTAAAATTGGATAGTTGTTATTAATTAACTCAAGTCTTGGTTTAAATTATTTATTATGTTGATATGATAGATAAATTTGTGAATATTGCGATATTCACGAATTCGGGCTTTAATTCAAAAATATAACATTCATTTAATTAAAGTTTAATCATGTTGAATAGAGGAGTTGAAGGCATTCGTAAACGGCTAATTTATTATGACATTTCCGGAATATTCATAGGATTTCCACTAGGGGGGCGTATTGTACCCTATACCCGGGCACTAATTTGTCCCCTTGCTGGGCTAAATTTCATGATTCACAGCAATGTTTTTGGATAATCAGTTGAAGGATTTCAATGGCCTGGTGATTATGCTTCCAGCGCAACCCGCATGCGACAATTGTGCGCGCGGCGCGGCTGTATAAATGAATGAAAACTCCACAGGGTGAGTTCATGCCGAAGGGGTGAAGAGTTTGAGGCACGGCGAGGCGGCGAATCGATGGCCATCAATGCCAAAACAGATTGCTTAATTAAACAACGCTCGTGTGTCTAACACGTTGGCGGTTCGGGCGGCGGCAGCCAGCGTGTAGGCAGCACCAAACTATTTATGACCAATTTACCGATTTTATTGCCGCCGCCTGCCTGCATCCAATCACTGATTGATTTACAACCAGCATGAGATTTCGTTCAATGAACAAAAAACTTTTCTCTTCTTTAAATATTTGCAATTCAATTACCTTTATAAATTTCATTCCTTTTCTCGCAAATCACCCTTTAAATTAGGCTTGAAACTTGCAAGTTTCACGCGTTTAATTAACTCTGCACGCAATTTCTCAAGTACATTGAAAATGCGCAAAATATAATTACACATCCATTACTCGGTTATTATTATTATTATTATTTTAAATGTAACACTAATTTGCACTTCATCCCCGTAAAATACTATTTGCTCGCACTAAACTAAGACAAAACCTTCCAAATTACTCATCGTAAACAAAGAGCGCGCCGAAGACGACAGTGAGTGACGGAAACGTAAAAGACAAGCAACGCTAAAAGCTGTTAAATTGGCAAATCTTGCAAGTAGCGAGAGGATTCGAAAGTTTGCGTAATTATTTTACGCCCGTACGTGCCTTCACATTCGTATTAACATGCGTTGAATGCTCATCCCTTAACCAACCCCTTCAACTTTTAGTTGTTTCAAACGCAGGCATAAACAGCGCGCAAGAGAAATATTTACTCTTTGCTAAAAACAACATAATGTGTTTTTCTTGCGCTATTAAGTTTAAGTAAGTCAAGTTCGCAAAGCGCTTTCCAATGATGATGGATTCAACCAACGAGGGGATGCGTGCACAAAAACATGGAAAAACATACAAAATCCTAAAACAACGCACTGGAAATAACAAAAAGAGAGAAAGAACAGTACGCGAAAAAAAGACGTAAATGTTTGGCCAAAAATAAAAACTATTACGAGGGAAAAAAACATGAAAGTCTAAGGAAAAGAGAAAAGTGAAAAACTTTCACAAACTTTATCGTTCGTAAATTAATAATTTATTGAATTAGCACAAAGTTTTCTGTAGAAGAAAATTATTTTTCGTTTATTAGGTAAGAATCTTATAATTTTTTTCTTCTTGTTGCAATTTCAAAGGGCATAAGATTACGAAATGCCATGGCGGAAGCTATCAAAAGCCACCCTTGAAGAGTAGCATGGAATGCAGTAACGAGTTTCAACTTTTAAAACCACAAAACGAAAGGCGGAACCAACCCTTAACAGGCTCTTGTATTTGGCAACAGTGCCAATAAGCATAACCCGCCATTCTTTGCCGCCTCCGCCCACATTTCCCGATGGGCTATTATGTTAGGTGTCATATACGATACGAGAATGCTGGCTTAAACTGTATTGGTATCATTTCCACGAAGCGAAGAGCAAAAATATCCTTAATTGAAATCCATTGCTCGAGGCTGAGCAAGAAGCAAAGAAGCGTACTATTCATATTCGAATAGAGTCCATTTAGGAAAGCGCGTCCATGAGGATGATGATGATGATGGTAGTGGTTCTTGCGATGCACACACGTCGTTGGCGGCAACGCTGGCAGCAGCGTACGTACCTCGCAACGACAATGCATTTAGATACGCGTCACGGAATTTCCATTGTGTTCGGCCGGCGTGTGCGCCGCCGCCAGGAATCTTAATGTCCCGCACGATGCCCGGAAACTTTCCTCTTCAATGTATTCCACCCGCATACGATACGAATTTTACGCGCTTATATATTCTTACTTCTTCTTTTTTCTCTATTCTATCCGAAAATAAAATTTTAAATTTTCAATATTAATCTGCCAGGTTCTTTTCCGCCTGAAATAATCCGTTTAGCAAATTGAAATATGATTTTTGACAGGAGAAAAAGAATCAATCAAACACATACAAAAAACGCGAATTTAGCAATTTGTAATATTAATTTGCGATTCCATTTCACCAATTCGCATGACAACTCAACAACGGCTTTCAATTATCCATTAATAACAATGCGTGCTGCATCATAGACTGGCTCTCATCCCGTGGGATATACGGGAGGAATTGTGCGTAATTGAAAATTGGTTCAACTTAATCAATCGCATTGATAACGTGTAACAAGTTTTAATATTCGCTCACTGGCTGCTGATTTTAACCATTTCACTATTAAAATATCCCGAAATTTTCCGCAGGGCATTTTTTATTTAACCAAGATAAATAAATAAACCACAAACGTAATAAGCAAAAAATCCAAGTATATTTTTTGGCCAAAACCAAAACGAAAATCAAAATCGTAGGAGGGCAATGGAAGGATGAAAATACGTAGGCAAAAACGAAACAGAAAATGAACATGCGTGATCCTGAAGGATGTTAGGATCGAAGCAAAACACAAAAAGAAACGACGGCAGCGATTCACAGATTCAAATTGAATTATTCAATCATCTAAGGGTTCGGCGCGTCGCACGTAAATTTTACATTTGCTCTCCTGATTCAACCCGGTTTCACTTTCTTCGCTGAATGTTTTTCTTTCACTTTTGCCGCCTCCTTTATCCCCGTCTTCAGATATCTTCCAGTGTATCCTTTTTTATTCGTTCATTTCATTATTAATTTGCAGCCGCTCATAAAATGCAGCAATCCGGAAATATGCGAATAAAATCCTTTGAAATGATAAGCCACAAAAATGAAAACTTTTACAAAAAACAAGAACTTTTCAACTCAAATTATTTCTTATTACTTTTACTTTCACCCTTAGAAAACTGCTGCTTTGCAATTCCACGAGCGTTTTGAAGATTTCCGATGAAAATTGTTATTGGCGATTAGATAGTGAATACGCCCAATAAATGAGGAAGATAGGGGGTGAGAAATTAAAGGAAGTGAAATTGCTCGCCTGTATAAAGGAAAAAAAGCGCACTAAATTGTTACCTTTCCTCATAGAAGATCCCGGAAATAAAACGAAAATAGCTAGACGCTTGGCATGTGATTGCGATTGGATTGAGCAAAGGGATGAACGCAAAAAGACGCAGAGCGCGGACACAACCGGCGGCTGCGTTTCATAAGGGACGAAAATAAATAAAATCCTTGTTTTATTGGGGGGCGGCAGAGTTGCGTAAATAATGGCCATGAGAAAGTTATTACGACCAATAAACTTGTTAGGAAATATTTTCTTCTCTCTCTCTCTCTCTCTCTCTCTGTGTCTCTTTCACAATACTTGTAATTTTTTCAAATTCAGGATGCAATACGTTTTCAATCAAAATTTTTCATTATGAATCGCATGATAAATCGAGATTATTCAATTTAGTGAAAAGCTAATAAATATTAAATATGAATTTAAAAGCATTTAAAAGCACATTAAACCAATAATGTGAAATAATTATCGACTCATTGCGTTAATTACTCAATGCGCGCTTATTCAATTTGCTATTGCGATGAAACGAAACGAAACGAGAGGAAACGAAACGCTCAGCGTGAAAAGCAATGTTAATTTAATGCGATTGTTAATGCAGCGGAAAGCATTACAAAGTTATGAGTTAATTAGAATGCGTAATAGATAGGAACATAACAAATCCATCTTGCTAAAAGCATTGCAACAAAGCTCATTGCTTATTCCGTAGTTCAAGACCAACCTCCATTGGTGGCGGCAATCACGTGGGTCATCGATGATGATGATGATGATGATGATGATGATCAATTGAAAAGCGAACAATTTGACGACAGGAGTGCGCATGCGCATCAATTACTGATTAGAATTTATCATTACACATTCCCATCATAGCTGCGGTGTCTCTCAATATAGATTTATCATCAGATGCGTGTATTGAGCAGAGAGAGGAGCGCACAAAAGTCTCATTAGTATTCAAATTTTCGCCAATTTCATTTCAATGCGCCGACAATCAATGCAAATTATACGCCGATCACTCAAACATTAATCAAATATTTCGCTTCCTCTCTTCTGTTTGGTATAATGGCGTTCGAATATTGAATGAACATTTATACGAGGTGTTCTCATACACACGCATGCAAATAAATCATTTTTAAGGACTCACCAGTTTGTGGTATTTGAAAAGAATTTGAAGATTTGATGCATCCTGTAACAAAATAATATAAATATTAGTTTAGTCTTCATTGGAAAAACGTTTCTTCTCTCATTTCCCAATGCTTGTTTGTGTTTGCTTATGCTGTTTTACTTTCATAGCAAATTTAACACGGAAAATGATTAATTTCGGGGGTGCGCACCCGGGCGTGTAGTGCCCATAAGGCGTGGAGGTTAAGTGAAAGTCATTTAGTGCGCACAAAGCGCCCGTTTCGTTTTTCGCAAAACGGCCGTACCGCCAGTGTGTTGGCTGCGTCTTGAAAAATGCAAATTGCGCGCGATTTTTTGCCGTCGGCGGTCGTGCGGACGCTATAAACATGACGATGGATCAGAAGCAGACGCGAGGATGCGAAAAAAGTAGAGCTAAGCGCTTTTTTTACGTCTTCAACGTCGACGTCGATTAATAATAAATGTCCTTCCGCTTTTTCCACACTCACAGGCCGGCTTTTCACGCGCCTAGTGATCCTTTAAAGGATCACAAGTGTGTTTGAATCTATCGCTAATGATTCGTATAAATGCTCCGCCTTTTATCAACGACTACCAAATTTTATTTGTTAGTTTAATAGTTGATAATACCATTTTACCCATGTCCTTAGAATTTTAGATTTTGAAGGTTAAAAGTGATAATTTATCCTTAAATAGAGAGCCATGACAATTCAACAACGAAAGCCAGTTTACCCCTTGCCAAGCTCCTCGTGAATTTTTAATTTTAATAGGAAATGCGTAAATTAGGAACATTAAACATTGCCATCACCGCCCTTCTGAGTAGCTGCAGTGTCCATCAGGAGGCGCTGGTGAGCATAGAGTAAACTATTGGTCTAATTGAAGGGTGGCAATCACATGGGGTGTACCCACTCGCTTAATTTATTTATGAAAAGAGGTTGATAGATAAATTTGGAAACCACTAAATTATGCTAATGTATGAAATATGTAGAGCACATTTATGTATAAGATAATCATAGTTTATACTCGTCACTCAATAATTAATTCTAATATGTAATCATTTTGATTTTAGTTCAAAGTGATGTAACAATTTGAAACATCCAAACGCAATTATTGCTAATTAGTGACGACAATCAGTGTTAATAATAGAGGGTATTTTGATTGGCGATTAACATATTACTTCAGCATTTGCCGCCGTATTTCACGTCGTTTGTATCACACGCAATCACACGATTCAACTTCACAATTGATTTTATGTACTTATTATTGATGATTAGCCAGTAATTAGAATTATTCATTATGCTCATTTCTTTGCAAAATCTATTATGTAGGTGACACTCTGTAGTAAATGACGGAGAAAAGAATAAAACATGGTGTATAAAGGGAAATATATGCATTAATGCAGTTTAACATTACGTTATTTCGGGATGGTTTACCGCGAAAATACATTGTTTTCGTGGATTTGCATGCGCATTATACGCGCGTGTAGTGCAAATCACATTGAACATCACATCCGTATTTCGATAAAGCACGGAAAATCACAGTGAATTAAACTCGATCGTCGACAAAGTCATAATTGCAATTAAAATTTCGATGAAACAATTCTCAAAAGCATCGAATTACTGTAATTACATGCATAACATAATTAAATAATAATAATAACATTGCAATAAATTATATTAATTACTAATCTATTTATTTTGTTATTAAATTCAAAAACAACTTTTCCTCAAATTAGAATGGAAATATCAAAGGACTCCAATTACAATCAAATGATAAATTATCCTTGAATAAGGCTACATACAGGATAAATATTTGTTCAGATTATTTTTCACTTTTATTACTTTTTCACCAATGTTTTTACCCGGTTCATACACAATATGCTTTTTATGTACCTACTATACGTTTTGAGTTTGCTTTTGATGAATGTGAACATGACATAAATGGAAATCGAAGGCGATCGCGTGACTTCCACTCAAAGAAATCCGTAGTGCTGGATGTTTTATCCTTTTTCACTATTCCTTCCACCCACCTCTTCTGGTTCATTTCAAGCACGACACAATATACAATTCTTCATGCCTTATCAATGGCTCTGTACACAATGAGGACAATGAATTCAACCCCTTTAGCATACGTTCAGTTAAGTCAAATACGGCGCGCAACTTTTCGAAATCAAGTGTATGTAAACGAACCAAACTGAACTGAATAAAAGTGTTTGAAAATATTGAGGTTATGTATTGTACAGTAACAATATATAACGTTTTCAGCAACTGGAACTACTATTATTATAACTATCGAACAAAAACACTAAAGTGCTTTTCCAACTAATTTTCATCAATCAGAATAGCAAGATGACGAAAATAACAAAAAAATGTATCAATGAGTGATTATGAATAAATAATTATAATAGTACACCCATTAGCTATAGATAATCATCTCCTTTAGACAAGAGGCTAATAGATCACACATTGATGAGTTGTATTGATTTGTGTTTATTATCCTTCAAGGACATAGCTATTAATGCTTGATATTTATGACGTTTCTAGTAATTTATTCCACGCTTCAATGACTACGTCCATTTCGAGATCATTTATTAGAATATTCATCAAAAATAAATATCCGATTGTCGGAAGTTGTTTACAATATGTATGTTTAATCAACCCTAAGAAAATCTTGCTTGTTCATATTAAATTCATGACAATTTCAAGCGTTTTACCAATTTTATTCAAACAAAACAAAGTTTACTCAAGTCTCGCAATGTAATGAATCGACTACATTCAGTTTAGAAACACAGCATTAATAATGCAACCGGAAGTCCGGATATATAAAATTGAGATGAAAACTTAACTAGCAGAATCAATCTTTGCATTTTTTCTCTTTTCCAAGCATGTAATTGGGTATTGAACATTTTTTGATTAATATCCCATGTTAGCTTTGGTGATGAAAACTACAAATCTAAATTTCATTGTCAAGATTTAGTGAATCTAATTAACTAATTAAAAGTACAATTTTACATAAAATTATGATGTATGACATAATGGTTAATTAGCATTTTGTCAGAAGAAGATCACTTTGTGAATATTGCGATTGTTTAAAGTGCACGTGCATTATTAAATCTCAACACAATGGCAGTGATGTCGCATTTAACTACGCAGTGAGTCTACTAGCACGCGCTGTATATTTGAACGGATCGTGATTGTATACGTGTGTATGACAACAAACGGCAACACTGGCCGAGATCGAATTACAGCATTAGAGCATTACGCGCATTACACACGGAACACAATCAGCACGCCACAAATGCGGTGGCGGCAGTAACGGCGGCAGCAATGCAAACGGCCAATAATTCGCGCCGTGACCGTACTTACTCACTTTGCCGCATTGAAACGCTTATTGAATATCTTTTTCCATGCGATCATCGCCGCCGCCGCCGCCGCTGCTACCATTTGCGAGTATCTCTTTTGTATTTTGTATGCATGCACACGAATCGCACGCAGTTTACAAATGTTACGCAAACGTTTACATTTATTAATCGCTCCCCGAAGGCCTTTGCGCGCCAAACGCACATTCGCTTTGCTTTGATGTGTATTTTCTTTTATCTTTAAATGCACTCTCACGCCAGCCAAAAAAAATTCTTTGAAATTGTTAATTTCATCATAAATAATACGAATGGGCTGTAATAAATTTAAACAAGCCGGACGAGAAACACAAGGGTTGAAGCGGAAGGGTGCGAAAAAGTGATATGAAGGTCAGTGGCGTGGAATATGTGTGACATTGAGTAAATTAATTATCCGTCACGTCACATATGCGTCGTGTCTGCACAAAGCTCGGGAGCGGCTTCAGCGCCAACCGCCTTATGGAGAATGCACTAGGCTAACCGCCGCCCTGCCAGCTCTGAGTCTTACACATCCTCTCCTGCCACCCAGCCAGCCGCCAACGTATGACATTCTGTCATATCACATGGAATGCAAACGTCCCTCAATCTCGTTCGAGACCGTATCAAATAGATTTAAACATGTCACACACATCTCCAAGTCCTTTGATCAAATTACAAATAGAACTACGTTATTATCCTTAAGATATTACATTTTTATTTCACATAACAACAAATTAAAATTAAATAAATAAAATGTTCTTATAAATTTGTTTCCAGAATGTTTTCATTTGGAAATACTGCTGAAAAATTGCGGACTCCCATTACCCTAATACATAAACTATTAGAGAAATTACTGATATTATTGACAAAGCTCTCTATGCTGGTTGGAGATGAGTGCACTGGTGTTGAAAACATGAAATAATACAAAATAACCCCGCATGTATAACACACAATAAACCGCCAAAATATGAACCATCGAGTGAATTGGCCTTATCGCTTGACAGCGCGCGTTATTATTAATTACGCGTTGCCGGGGGCGACGAATTTTTCAAGGGGTTGAAAATACCGCTATTAACTCCACAACTACCGGCCAACAAGCCGACAATAACAAGGTAATTAGTGCGCGTATCGAACGCTATTAATACACATCCACCTAAGCGTGCTGCGTATTTGTTTATGACTTATTTATGCGAATACGAGAGGGGTGGAAAACAATGAACTTTTGTAGGTACACGTCCGACAGTCAACGTTTTATGATTAATATCCCCCGATCAGCTTTGGTGATCAAGGCTGCAGATCTAAATTTAGGTTTGGAAGAAGAAAAAAAGCACAAATATTTCGGGGGTGGTAAAATAAAATCTACGGCTTGCTAGTGCACGGACAGTGCAATGCATTAGAACGAATGAGCGCTATTTAGTGTTAGGAAGCTTTAGTTGAGTTTAAGCTTCTTGACTAGCACACTAATAACACACACATGCATGTGTTGGACGTGAATATGAGCCATTTCATCTTCACTAAACGCTAACATTTAGTCTACTTTCATCTCGTCTCATTTCCACTCGCAACTGCGAAATATGAAACGCCACTGCATTTTAGTGTAGAGGGCGCGCGCACGTTTGACGTTTTGCTGTTACGCCCTCGAGGGCGAACGCTAACGCTAAAAGCAAACACTTAATGAAAGATGCTTCTGGCTTTCGTTCTCCGCTGCGCCGGGCCGCAGGATTAAGATGAATAATAATTTTGCTCGTTTTTCTTTCTTTCCAAGAGTGATAGACTATGGGATTTCGCGTGCATGAAATGAGAAAAACAAACGAACACAACGCACAGAAAAAACGAAGATGGAGGAAGACGTCATGGCTGATGTAAAAAATTTATTTGCGAAGCTTTCTTATTATTCAAACGTTTATTTTCATTACGTCAAAAACTATCTAGTCATGAGAATTACTTCATTTGCTTTAATTGAAAATATAAGAAATTATTCTGGATTACACAAATTTTAATTAAATGTCTGATTTATGTACCTACTTATTATAGATTTTAGGGGTAGTAATAAAAGCAACCACACATAAAATATAAATAAACGCATAATTAAAACGATAAAACCCTCCTCCGCCTTATTGAAGGGTCAAAAGAAAAGTTTAATACTCGAATGAATAAATTGAATTTTTAAGTCTTGTCACCCCGAATTCTTCGATTACGCATTCATTTCGGCTTGTCGTAAACGTGGCGCGCGCATAGATTAATTACACGCGCATAAAACTGGGTGCTTGCGATCGACAAACGCATTAAAATCGAATTTTAATGGCGCGCGGAAATAAATTTGAAAATTGCGCGTTGCGTCGACTCGCAATACGCAAAAACATCCAGAGTGCTCTCAAGGCGGGGGCGGTGGCAGAACAATAAACATTTTATTCGTGCAATAAAAGCATTTATTATTTTTGGACGGCGGCAGTGGCGGCGGTAGCAGACACGCACCGTACGCAGTTATTGAGTGAGTTGCTCGTTAAAATGTTTACGCGCGCTGTCGAATTGTATGTGTCATACCTGCACTTCTTGCGAAGGAAAATCTCACAAATGGAATTGAACTTGCTGCTTTCACGCACATATTGCAGTCATTTCAATGTCGAAAACCGGGGGCGGCAGCAAGAAAAAAGCGTGATGAAGCACACAATTTTATTTGACGTAATAATTTATGCATTCGATAAGCACGATGCGCCGTTGGAAATGTGTATAAAAATTGTACGACTTCTCTTCTCCACTTGCCGCCTCCAGCGGCAGTGTCGCCGCCGTTAAAATTACAACGTGACGAGCAATGAATTTCTCGATGTAATCGTAAAATTAATACGCAGTTTGAATTGATATTGCGTCAACGTCCATGAATCACCAAGTATTTTAAGATAAAATTGCCATCAATAATGACAAAATGAAAAGTTTTATGCTCATCACTAAAATTAAACAATTATTGAAAATTCTTGATTTGGACGTGAAAAACTTTTTGAATTTGTCAACAAGTTGTTGGCATCTTAAAGGAAATAATTGTACAAGACGTTTGTAAATTGGAAAAGTCGGCTTGTAGATTTTCCTTTTGCAGCCGCCACTGCCGCCGCTGCCGCCTCTTAGAGCAAAGTGGTGTAACTTTTCGAAAAGACATATTTGGCCCGACGAGATGACAACAAGATATTAGAAATGGTATAAAGGAAAGTGTTTTGCTTTGCGTGGAGGGGGCGGCGGCAGTAGTCGACTTGGTGTGACATGAGGAGGGTAGGCTGGAAACGATGATACATCTGCCCCCATTTCCCATTTTGTAGCTTATTACTTTTATATCTAAAGCTTTCGAGGCGAACGAAGAGTTGGAGAAGAAAAACCGGATGAAAGGAAAATGTGTTAGCTACATAAAGATCATATCAGTGTGATTGGGACACATATCGTCTCTCGTATTAGGCGTAAGAGCAATACGTTTTTTTCTTCGACTTTTTACACTCAAGAATTGTCTTGTCTTTTATTTTATTTTTGTTCCCTTTACTGGTTTCAGAACAGAATTTAATTCTGCAAGTTTTCGTTTGGTTAGAAATGTAATGTCGAAAGAAATGTAAGAAAGTAAAAGTTGGCATCGGCAATAAAAATCAATCCACCACCTGTGGAAAAATATGGCGCATATTTTCGTCGACGGTTGCGATCGCGAGTGCTACTTTAGCCGCCTCCGCGCCTCACAATCTACAAACGAACAGTCACACTGTGTGTGCGGCTCGTCGGAGTTGTTGAATGCTGTGAAACGTAAGATGATGCCGCGCATTCCGCCGCCGCTTCAATTGATACGCTCATGCTCGTGTTACATTTCAATCTTACACAATGCCGCATTCGAAAACCGCCTCCGCTGGCGTTTTACACTGCTTCATACAAATGTATTCAAACATTACGTTGAATTTCAATGTCTTATAAGTATTCGCCTTTCGTCCAACAGCAAATCAATAAAAAGTCTTGCAACTTCAAAACATTTTCCAAACACGCGTTCTTGTTGTTGCAGAAATAAAATAGGAACATTTTGGATTGTGGTGCTCACTGCAGGTGCTTTTCATAAAGACATAACCTAACGCGTGGGGGCGGCGGCAGCGGCCGCTGATAGCGTGCACGAATGTAATTAACATTGCCGCGGCTGCCGGCGTCGTGCAGCGATTAGCACGACGAGGAAGAATCCGCTGACGTGCGTCGCAATGAGGAGCAAACTCGTCATATTAGATTCCCAACAATGCTACGCCGTTTGTCGCCGCATTCCTGCAGGTTTCATCCATTTCTCCATGCGATTAACAGCCGCCCTTGCGTCTGCATTTCCGCCCCCCAACTCTGCACAGCCGCTATCGTATTCAACTTCGTTCAGCTTCCATTCAATAATAATATGGGTAATATTCCTAAGCTCAATTGCCGCCACCGTTTCTGCCGCCAACACCTTGAGATGTCGATAGCAATGTACTTCTACGATTCGTGAATTATTACCACAAATTGCATACTCAATTGTATTCATATTTAATCTATTAGATCAGGTTAGAATCCCAAGGGAAAAATGCAGTATCAAGAGATAATTTCTTAATTTCTTCAAATACGAATTTATTAATTAATAATTATTTCATTTCTAGTTATGTAAAATGTATCATTGAAGAGTACTTGGTGTTACATTTATCGCGCGTGCGCATTTTAGCCGCTTGTAAAGATTAAAACTTTATTGCTACAAACAAGCAAGTAAGTGCGTTTGCTATTCGTATTTCTCTGCTCAGTCTTCGCGTGTTAAACCTCGCCGTTCCCATTCGCCCCTACACAAGTGGAGCATTTTGCATCTCGTGTTGTTGCTGTTGCTGTTGTTGTGCCCTTTTGCATCCATTACGCTTCTTCAACATCTGCGCAAAGCGGCGTTTTACTTCTGCATTTACAGTTTTATTGTTTCTTTCTCGCCCTCTTATTTCATGCGGAGCAAGCACTCTTAACAACTACGTAACTACAATTGTATTGTTTTTTAATTAAAACAAGCGCGTCCCGCATTTATTTAAATGCACGACACGTAATCTGGCAGCGAAGCGCAGCACTAAACAGATTGATGATAATGGTCGGAATGCCAAGAAGCATAAAGGGTTAAATTACACTTAAAAATTAAACGATTTGATCTCTGTGACTAAACATCCCCATCATTGAACTCACAACAGCGACGAAAAAAAAATTGAATGATTACTAGTAATTTCTGGGGAGAGAATGTACTTTTAGATAACTAATGCGTCAACATTGCCCCAGCCTTCTTATCAATTTCAATTTCGTATTGTTTCCACCTCATTTCGCACGAATATTGAACGAATATTACATCGACAAGTTACAAACTCAACGAAGAAACGCGGGCGGAAAGCAAACGACTGAGAACTAAATTGAGAAATCGAAAAACGTTTTGTTATTCGCCATTTTGCATGCGTCGAACAACAAAAAATATCACGCGTATGAAACCGAAAAAAAAAGAACAGGGTAGGAAAACTCCAAACTTTATTTTTCTTGTATCTTTTGTCAAAGAATATTTTTGTTTTGCTTCATGTTCTTAAGAATTTATTGACAATGTATCGATTCGAATTTTTTAAGAAAAATTCCAGCAAAACAAAAATAAATTATGATAACAAGAATTAAGGTGAAGAATTTTTAATTTAAGTAAATTTTGTGACACCCTCTAACACATCCTGAGAATAAGGACAAAGGATAGAAAGGAAATGCGTGAACAGGGGGTGAAACATAAGGGATGATGCGTGTGATTGATTTATAATGCCGATATTTCTACGTAGTGACTATTGATCGAAAGGGTTCGTCCTTCTTCCAAGGAAGAAATCCTTCCCTCGTTTGTTTTATGTCTAGCATCCGGTCGGATGATATTAGCAAATGAAATGGAAGGAATTAGGTAGGGGTCGTTGATGCGCGTGAGCTCACTTTGAGATGAAGCAATTACATTGTTTTTACGGCGCGTTCGCATTAACGGCCGCCCGCAATTACACTTGCCGCGCATTAATAATTTCAGCTAATGACTAGTCGGTTTATTATGTTTTGCGCAACGCACCCCCTGACATCCCACGTCCAACGCGCTTGTTATATACATTTTATTGTTTTGCGCTAGCTAGTACGTGACGTTGACGTTTGTTGTTAATACCATAACAAACGAGATAAACTTACTACCAAAATTTTACTACATGCCCAGAAGCACCACCAGGCAATTGTTATTAAATTTACGTTTAATAAAACGACATAAATACGTCCAATTATTTACAGATAAATAGATTCCATTATATTGTTTATATTTACTGTCACAGATAATTTTTTTATTTATAGCCCGCGTTTTTTGTGCCCGGACGAGTCAAGACGAACAATGGGATGAAAAAACGAAGAGCAAGAGTTTACAGTTAATAAAAGCGGGCTGAAATAAATTCAAAGTTTAAGCAATGAGCGCACGTTCGTGGGGCGGCACGTCGCACAGTGGTTCCATTTCTACCTGCGGAGTGCCACTCAACCTTTTTTGAAAATTGAGATTTCGAAAATTTTCAAATTGCCAATCGATAGTCAATTAAATTCTGCATATGAATCTGAAAATATTATTTTTTTATCACTAATAGTTTGGTTGGAAATTAAGGTTAAAGTTGAACAATTATTAGGAGCTGAAGTTTTATCCACGTTTGAAATTAATTATCACGAAGGTTATTAAATATTTTAGGAATTTTTTTTCAAGAATCAATTCAGAATTTAATGTACAATGTATTGATATAAAAAAAAAGCTAAATATTTATATAATTACTTGATATTTCTAATAATAGAGAAATATAACTTTTTGAACATAAAATTGAAAATAAGTAGGTGTTGTCACCAAATTAGTCGCATCGGACTTATACCACATGAAAGAGAAAAATGAGTTCTATCTGTCCGCGAAGAGATCGCAACTTTTTCCGACCAACTCCGATGGCCAGAGCGATTTTAAGGTGGATTTTTAATGATTTTTCTCAATTTTCGGTCTGCCGTCACTCGTTATTCAAATTGCTCGAGTTGTACGACCTTGCTAGTAGTTACAGGTTCCGAGAAATCAACACTTGCACAACTCACCACCGACACAACTGGCCTCGATCTCCCCTATGTACTAAATGTATAATTTCTTATGATAAAATAAGACGCAGAGTAGAAAACAGTCAGTATTCAATGATATCTAGTGCGCAACAGTTCTAATTGAGTATATTTTTACGTGTATGCATGAGATTTTCATTGGAGTTATATTATGCCAAGGATTACAATCAAACGTCTGGATTTGGTGAATCATTACCTCAGTTTGGATCCCAATGAAGATAGAGATAAGCTTTTATATTATTATATTTTACAACACCACAATGTACATACAAGCGCACGTCCAAATTTACAATTAGCACTAAAGCAGCTGTTTATTTATCCTTTTAAAAGAAAATGGCGCCAGTCAAAATATTCGCGGTCTTGTTTACAACGTACATTTTCGGTTTGGTTAGAGAAATTTTTCATTTGGCATGACACTAATGCACAGAAATGTAAGGTTAGTTTTAAAACTTATTCGAATAGTACTTCGAGAAGATCGCGTTTTCGTATGTCCAAATTAATAACTAGTCGGTACACATTCGCGAGTATTAAGCAAGCTGTTTTGCATGAGTATAGAGTTCGGGGTAACCATGAAGAAGCAAAGAAATTAGAGCATATTTTCTTTGTATCAAAAAGTTATGTAAGTAATGAAGTCGATTCTGGTAGTGTAACTTTATCTTCTAAATTTAACAGTGTAGAGGCATTAGCGTTGTTCGTAGATTGTAAACTAACTAAATATCAGTATAGTGAGATTCATAGGCGGGCTGTAGGAAAAAATTGTTTTATTTTCCCTAGTTATAAAGATATTTTAATGGCTAAGAAATCATGTTACCCTGCTCCGCTTGATGTAACTGAACTAGGTGTTTCAATCTCTCTACAAAATTTGCTTGACTTTACGGTAACGCGATTGATAAATACAATTGAAATCCCCAATGTTTTAAATAATACAAATTTACAGTTAATTTCAAAATGGGGTTGTGATGGCTCTTCCGGACAGAGTTGTTACAAACAAAATCGCGAATCAAATTCCATTTCGGATGAATCGGTATTTATTGTTTCACTTGTACCGCTCAAAATTCAGGAAAATGAGGTTTGTCTATGGCTAAATCGGAAGCCATCTTCTACGCGTTTATGCAGGCCAATTAAATTTGAATTTTGCAAAGAAACTGCTTCGAAGATCCGTAGCGAAGTTGCCGATATAAAGTTGCAAATTCGAAATTTAGTAGCGACTCAAGTTCAAGTAGGAAACGCGACTTTATACGTTAATCATGTTTTGCAGATGACCATGGTTGATGGTAAAGTTGCTCAGATTATCTCTGAAACATCTGCATCATCACGCTGTGTCATTTGTAACGCGCGACCGCGAGAAATGAATCAATTAAAATTAGTTAGCACCAAACCTATAAAGACGGCTTCTTTAGAGTTTGGATTTTCGCCACTACATTTATGGATTCGGTTAATGGAATGCGTATTGCATATTTCTTATAGATTAGCTATTCAGAAATGGCGTGTAATAGTTCCCGCGGACAAAATAGCAATTAAACAAAGGAAACGCGAAATTCAGCACCTACTTCGGGATAAACTCGGAATTCTTGTAGATATGCCTAAACAATCAGTAGGGAATTCGAATGACGGAAACACAGCGCGAAAATTTTTTCAAAATTTTAAATTAGTGGCTGAAGTTACAAAAGTTAGTGAAACATTGATTCATAATTTTTATATTCTATTGCAAACCATTTCTTCCTGTGAAGTTATCGATCATGATAAATTTCACACTTTATGCACCGAGACCGCGGAAATATTTGTTTCAAATTATAATTGGTTCTATATGCCCGCGACCGTTCATAAGCTTTTAATCCATTCTAAACTTCTTTTAAATTCTAGTGTTTTGCCTATTGGCTTCATGTCTGAGGAAGCTCAAGAAAGCAGACACAAAGACTTTAAACGTTTTCGCCGGGATAACAGTAGGAAGTGTTCTCATTTGTTATCGAATGAGGACATATTTCATATGTTATTAGTAACGTCGGATCCGGAAATAAATCGTTATAGAAACTGCTTAAAGAACGTTACAGTCAGAAATTTTGATGAGAGAGCGAAACAACTGTTTGTACAAGGCGGAGATCGGTAATTAATTATATGTTCTATTTGTTTGTTAATTTGTTGTAAGTACATTGTGGTTGTTATTTACTAACAAGGAGTTTTAGTGAGTAGGAGTCTCACATAACTAGATAGTATCTAGTTATCCATGATGGATTTCTCCTATATCAAAAAAAGAAAAAAAAGTGCTTATATAATTTTTGTACCTGCATACCTATATATTGTGGTGTGTTCTTCAATCCCTCTATTTACTAAAGCACACCTTTGCCTCAACAAAGGCGAGAGGGTCTGGCAGGTAGTTTAATCACCAAGTTAAAGTAATGAAATATGACAAATTTACTTTTGGTTAATTTTTTTGGGCATTTCCCATATTAATTACTGATATATTTTTTTAAAAAATTTTAATTTAGTTATTCATCTACAAGACGCACGAAAAAACGCAAAAATCGGACATTGTATTCAAAAGTTATAACTGTTTGGCACTCCATTTTAGGCAAAATGACCACTGTGCGTCGTACTGAGGTAAATGAGCACACGCCTTGCCGCCGTACCCGCCA
The DNA here is from genome assembly GCA_963978815.1 of Aleochara curtula. Lineage (NCBI taxonomy): Eukaryota > Metazoa > Arthropoda > Insecta > Coleoptera > Staphylinidae > Aleochara > Aleochara curtula. Next base: position 6,420,429 of record OZ022221.1, on the reverse strand, counting down.
TCGCCGCCCTCTGCGAGTAAAAAGGGAAGGACGTCAGACACGAGAACTTCTTGACCTTTCTCCGCTCCTCTCTCGCGTACAAAGAAGAGGTCGACTTCTTTGCATCTTATTACGCACGCACACATCTCGAGCATTTTCAGGTAAAGACTTCCTTCTTCTCATGCTTTTGCGCGCGACACACTTAGACGACCGTTTTTTTCTCAGAGAAGCTCGCGCGAACGCGAGTGTAATTTACCTAAAACCTCGACGTTAATGCCGCGCGCTCGCCCGCCAAAAAACGAGCAAACGACGCGAAAGGACGACTTGTAAGCCGTTTAAGGCGCCTACTTAAGCCGTTTAACCCTTTGCTCCGAGCGCGTATTCATCTTTTTTATGGCTCTCCACCACGATCGCCGCTTCCACCCCCAAACAACTTTCTGTTTTTGATATTGTTGTTTGTTTGCCATTTAAATTCTGCTTCTTGAAATGAACTTTTTTCCAGTTGTGATATTTAATTAATTAATTAATCGGATCACGAGCTTTAAAACAGTTCAAGATGGATAAGGAGTGGTGAATGTAAAAAAAAAGGTGGTGGAAAGAATGGGAATCCTAGAAAGACTTTGAAAAGTAGGTAAAGTGGAGCGAAGAGCGAAAATCCGGCAAAGCTCTTTATTTAATCGAAATTCCCATGGTGCTTTTACTTAATGAAGTGATGCACTTGACTGAAAAGCGCTAGGATTCAAAATCGCATGCTGCATTATTATATTTTCTGCTGGTTTAATTTTCATTTCATTGCAATTTCGTTTGCTTAAATCTCAATACGTCATGTGGGATTTTTATTCATTGAAAAGTCCTCAAAAAAAGGGATGAAATGACGAATTAATTACAGCAAATTCGGACTAAAAGCTATTGAAAATTTCAGTGGATCGTGTTTTTTTTTTGGTGAGAAATCAATTAAATATGGATTTACTGCGGAAATTAAAAAGAGCAAACAAATATCCTCGCTTTGCGGCAATTTGCACGTAAATTAGAGCAAAACGAATGTAAAAATACAAAAAACAGGCCAATTTGTGGCACACGTATTGCAAATTCTGAAATCACAAGGCGAAATAACGGGGGGGCGGGCGTTCTGAAAAGCGTGCGAGCACAGCGTATCAAAAATGATTTATTCGTGGCTTTTTCAACTCGATTTTGGCGGCTTGCGGTGCATTTGAGTACGGTATAATTATATTCCCTTTGTGCTCATATATTTTTTACGGGCATATGTGACATCTCCCTTTTATCTTGTCCCCGTTTTTTTTTTGATAACAATGCGAGCACATTTCACAAACTCTTATCAATTAAACTAATTACGTATTTGTTTTTGTGCGTTTAACTTTTTTACTTCATCTTTTAATTTTTGTCCATATTTAGTGCGTGAGACGGACAGGAGGAAAATGAGCATGAGATTTAAGCGAGACTAAGCAGAGGTTAGGGGTTGAAAGGGCAAGAATATGAGCAAGGATACAATAACGTGGTAATTTTATGTAGGGGTGGTTTTCTTAAGATGTTGCGCATATCTGGCAGTAGTTAACTAGGCGTGTAGAATTATCTTTGGTCGACCCTTCATTTAGATGACCCATTGGTTAATATACAGGATGTTTGCACAAATTGCAATATTTTTTCTTGCACGAACAAAAGAATTTGATGGTATTTAATGCGCTGTGCCCGGTAGTATCCTGTATAAAGGTACGAAGAAATAAGGAAAGAACGAGAATAACATGCGCATTTTCGGGGGTGGGTTTCGGGAACGCGTCGTACGTACAAAGAGGGCAGGAGCGCGCGCATGAAGGGTATTAGACTTTCAGTCAGCAGACGAAACGAGCGCGAACGCTCTTTGAATATTAACCAAGGTCTTAAGGAGTCACCCTCATCATTTCTTCGCCCATCTATTTCGCCTTCCTTCATTTACTGCAAAAACCCGTCTGCTTCATCATTGTTCTCGAACGAAAATAATACGAGTCCTGTATGAATTGATGAAAACTGCAGGAATGTGCGAAAGGGTAGTGGAAAAACAATAATCATAAGGATAATAGCTCATTTTCTCGACTGTTATTGACCCATTTAACGCCAAGAGATTGCTACAAAATGCAAATTGAGATTGAGAGCAACATGTAAATTAGTTGCTAGTCGAATGCAATTTGTACATTATTTTCGTGTATATTTTAGTCACGTACGTACTAAAATTACTGACCGCACCCAGTGCAAAAATACACATGAATTTCGAATGGGCCGAATGCAAAGCATTGTAATAACTTCATTTATTTCGCGAGTGCAATGCGGAGCGGGATATTACATTCGATGAATGTGTACATCGAACCAATAATTTACTTCGCCAAAGCAAATGACGTTTTTACGATCATAGCATGCGTAGTTATTTTGCTTTATTTCATGTCCTGATTTTAGATGCGTTATAATTTTTTATACAATTTTTAAAAAGAGAAATCCCCGAAATTCATGAAACTTTGTTACATTTGAATTGAATTATGTAAAGAAAGGAAATAATGGCTGAAACATTAACAGAAATCTTGTCAACTACAGATTATCAACGAAAATAATAAAATTAAACAGAATTTCAATTCTCACCCTTAAGGGCGTGGTAAATCATGGCAAAATTAAGTTTATTATTCAATCCTTTACATCATGGCATTTAAGTTGAGTGCAACTATCTATTATCTATTTGTTTATAGATTTTCCTCATTCTAGATATATTTATTCTATGAATAATTTTGGGTTAAGCTGGAAGAAAAATAATAATAGGAGAGAATGATGTAATTAATACGTTTGAACGCGAACGAGTTTAAAATCGGAGAGAAATAAGAAATGAAGTTAAACTCGTGCATAATTCGAGGGCAAATTATGCGCGCTGTCGCCGACGTCGCAGAACGTCTGCACGACGCATCGAGGGAATGAATTTAATTGAATGGAACAGATATGGAAGTTTTCCAATAAAGAAGGAGCGCGAGTCGGCGGCATCGACGTACATTAAGAAATTAATGAGCGCATCGCCAGTCGACGTTCGTGGTTCTGGTTAGGTTGCTAGCAAGCGAATCATTCCGCCGCCCCCCACGAGGGAGACGAAGAAAGAAACGCACCACCTGAACGTAAGACAATAAAATATATCGCTTCGTCGACGACACCGAAGAAATGCATCCGTGCTTGCTGCCGCCCCGCAGTCCGCCAGGGAGGTGGATAAATTTGCCCGAGTGGAACATGGAAACCACTACTAATATGCCGCCCCCGGCTGTCTGCCCATATTCAATATGCGCCTTATTGAGAAATTAAATGCACCCGATGTCCAGCTCATGCGCGCAAAGGACGAAGACGGGGTGATAAAAGAACGAGTAGAGAGATATCTCGGGAATAGAATGAAATTGCGAGAGATGCATTTGGAGGGAGCGTTATTACCCCTCTTATTGCAGCTGCACAAGGCCGAGAAACCAGGGACACCACGGATGGACTTAATCTGATCACGGAACAAGCACAAGAAAGGGACACTTAAACGTTCCCGCTCTTTAGGAATGGTGAGACATGTGTAATAGACGTGTGGCTGGCGATTCAGGATCTCCAGGACCTTCAAGGATTCTCAGACATGTTGTTTAATTGAATTCCTCAAATTTTAACAAATTTCACCAAATTTTCTTCATTTATCAAATAACACGTTCAGATAATTTAAATTCTAATATTGGATTTGGCATTTTCATCAGAAAACGTTCCTGGGAAACTCCAACATCCTTTTCAAAATGACAAATCCAATTATGTAACAATTATTTTAAATTGAAACTTTTCCCATTTTCTTTCGTCGTCTCTAACCGCATACGAATTAAATAAAATACGAAAGAATGTAATAAACAAAAACAATAGCAGTTTTTTTTTTACATTTTTCATTGCTGTCTTTCATTTTATGTCTTCATTTCGTGTATCTTTTGAATCTTCGACCACACATACGCCACATTCATACAATAATAATAATAATGACAAAAAAAAGTGGTATCTCATCCCACACAGATAGAAAGAGCAGGAACATGAGGTTCATCCAGAAAATCCAGAAAATTCAGAAATCGTTGGTGCTTTGTGCGCGAGTTGTGCAATCACAATGCTCATGTTCATACTCAAAATGCTTACAGCTGAAGAAAACTTGAGAAAGAGAGAAAGAGTCACAAGGCACATGTGAGATGTTGAATGCAGGGAGGAGAAAGAACGAGTGAGACACGCAACAGCAGAACATGACGGAATAAGATGTGGAAGATTTATGTCGAGATAACTTGTTTGTCGTTCTTCAAAATTATGTTACAACTCTTTCTCATATAAAACATCATTCTTCAGCGTTGCTATTTTTGCCACTCCTGCCATATGAACTTGTTTTTCAGAACACACTCTTCTTCTTCTTCTTCGTCTTCATCGTGCCCTTTGTTCCACACGAAAACGCACGTTTTTCATTATTTGAAAATCGCAATACAATGGAAAATTTAGTGTTGTTTCAGATTTTTTTTAGTTGTCTTTGTTTTATTTCACAACCGGAAGTAAAGCACAAATGTGCGAGCGCGCGCGCGCTTTATAAAAGTTTTATAGAATAGTGGATGAACGACGATAAATCAACATCGTCGTTGACTACAATCGTCAACATTAAGAAGAACAGACCAACGAAGCATTCAAGCGGCCGTAACGCTAAAACGAACAAAAGACGACTCTTGAAATACAGAAACGAATTCTAAGAACGAAATCCATCAGCCGCTAGGAATGATTTGTCATGATAGTCAAAGCGTAAAGCGTAAAAACCGCCCTCTTCAATAAAGACACAAAGTGTATACTTTGCTAAACTAAATCTTTAGTGTTGTAACTTAATTTCTCTGATTTATCATCTAGCATTAATTTCATAATCAAAACAATCAAAATGTCTTCCCAAACAATTCAAACAAATTTCAGACATTTTCACTCATGTCTTTACAATTAAATAATGAAATTTTAAAAATATTTCTTTTGCCACTAGATACAGGAATAACTGAATATAACGAATATGAAAATATGATTCGAATCGGATAGATGGGTTAGCAACAATTTAGCGATAAAGTCGAACAATTTCTGGGTTGAGATTTGCTTCACATGTAAACTTTATATTCAAAATTCATTTTCCAAGCTTGTAATTATCCGACATCGACATTCTTTGGATGTGTATAAACTACAACTAATAATCTTTCGAATGGTTTCAATATCGTCTTTTAGATACCACATTTTCAATTAGAAATTAATTTTTGAAATATTTCAGATTTTTGATGCACGGAAAATTTTCAAATCGCATTCTCCTAGTGTGTGTCAAGTTGTGTCAAGGCGATATTACCACTGGCAGATAGATAATTAAATGAAGAATTACCTCTGCTATGTCCAGTCGCGCCCAAACTCGTCCATAAGATAGTTATGACAGTTTAAAGATGAAATTTTTAGTTTTGAAAAACAGTGTCTCATGATGCAAACTTTAAAATGTGCAAGAGAGACGTATTGAAATATGAGAAGTTATCGAGTTAGATTGCGGCAAAGCGTTTGATAATACGCTGCAAGTTGTTTTAAAGTTTGATAAAAGCATCGATATCAGTTTCTCATTAATTTTTGTTAATTTTTTATGGATTGATTACAAGTTATATATTGTTTATCAAATTCCGATTTGCTGTGTTTTTACTATCATTACAAAATTGAATTTTGAAAATCATTTTGTGTTATAAGGTGTTTTCCAAAAATACGGTGTTTTGAACCAGTATGCAGTGTTACCAGTTGCATTTATTTATAATGAATGTGGTAATAAAATGCATAAACGAGCATTCAGTGAAGAATTTTCTTTTAATCTGTCTATAATCCAACTTTAGGTTCAAACTACCGTAATTAAAAGCTCTTGTCAATTACACGTGCGTTTTTATAAAAGATGTAATGAAAAAAAGACCAATCCATAAATAATGATGAAATTTCTCTTTAAATCAATCGGAAATTGTTGCAATTCCCGTGAACAGAATTTTACACATTTCCTTGCAATTTCCCAGAAATGAAATATTCACACTCGTTTAAAGAAAATATTCAATTAATGTTTATAAATAATGTATGTAAACGTAAAATAATAAAAAATTGATTCATAGAATACAATAAACATTTCTGGATTATTTGTTCAGTTCTCATTCGCATTTAGCTTTCGTAGACCTTAAATGTAGAATATGAATTTTTCACATTCCTCACGCGTATTCATTGAATGTAATATCAAAAAAAAAACACAAATATGCATTCAACGAAGAATATTCTATGGTATTAGCAAAAAGAGATTGATAAATGGTCGGTTATTAATTATCCTTGAAATGTGTACCTTACATCCAACGTTCTATTTTCAGTTCTTGGCATACAATGTTTTGATAATATTTGAATATGAGCGTGTTTTTTATTGTTTTCTTACACTATTTTCCCTTCTATTATGCTTGAAATTCATGTTTGTATTACGCACAAATTTCCAAGTTGGCATTTATTAAATAAATCTAGAAAATACTCACCAAAATTCTTGTTTTCTGTACACATTAAAAACGTGAAAATAAAGTCCAAACACAAATCAAAAATTTCACCAAATCAATCACTCTACCAACGTCTTTTATGATTAGATTATGAATTGTCTAATTAATCATTAAATTACTACTCGAAATTTTCTGAATATTACATGTATGTACTTTACTTGTATAATACGAAAAACCCACCCCTATGACCGAATAACGACTCACCAGGGTAACAACCCTTAGTTGAGCGCGTACCGAGCACAACTGGCGCAGCTCCTCGCTATCGACTGCTTTTAAAGGATGCCGAGGAGCGCCACCACCGCCACAGCCGCCACCGCTGCGTATGAAGCGCCCTCTTGCGTACTCTGCCGTCTCGCGCACTGTTGCTGCAGCCGCATTTGCATTCGTTCGCATTGAGGGGCATCGTCGACCGCAAGTACTAAACCTTGTTAATGGTTAACAGTACTCGAAATTGCCAAGACGCGCTCACCACTCATCGTCATGACGACGAATGAACGACAACGATCGCACAATGTACAGCACGTACATCGCAAAATGAGAAGAATAATCAGCTTAAACTTGCAGCTACTTTTACCTTCTTATTTTACTTCTTGAAATACAATATTAATTAGTTACAAGCAATATTACCTAAGGCTGAATCATATAATCGGTAAGTCATTGTAAAGTAATAATTTACCAACAGCACAAACGCAAAGTAACTGTCAAACGGTTAAATCATGCATGAATTGTGCGAATATTGCGCGTCAAGTGACAGCCGGCATGGGGGCGCACTTGACGAAGGAGAGGCGATGGTAGTTACTGTTGCCGCTACCGCTCAGGTTTCCGCTTGCTGCCCCCCTGAAGCAAACGTCGATGGTGTGAGCGCCGCCGCGCGCGCAAGATAGGAAAATTTAATTATAATATAACGATAATAGTGTTCCACTAAAACTTAATTACACACAACAAGAGGCTTTCCGGAAGGCGGCGGCGGTGGCGGCAATATACACATGTTAGTGTGTTCCTGGAGGATGTATTTGTTTCTTCGATGAATTACTTGCCATATTATCAACACATATTTAACGGAATTTCCATAAATATTTTTTAATTTCCTGTTGAATCTTTTAAACTGACAACGAACTAATGAATTCGCCCCGTTCATAGCGGCGAGGCGTCATTTAATTGGCAAATTTTTCAATGAAACTTTTATCAATTTTAATTAATATTGCAGGACAAAGACACGTCTGCTGTTGCTCAGGGAAGCTTATTAAAAATTTAATGAGTTTGAGATTAACACGCGCGTTAGTTATCAGGCGTCGACGGCGGCGGCGGTGGCGGCTGATTCGAAAAATATATTCTTGATGAACTACTCCATTGCACTCTGGGGGGACATTCGCTCAAATTTCCCTCTGCCCCACGAACGCCGGAAGACGCGTGGGCGTCACGAGCCAGGAAGTCGACGTAAACGAAGCGCCGCAACCGCCCCCAATGCGAACGAAAACTGCGGAAAACTTGCGTGCGAAAGATTTAGTTTCACAAACTATGAACTAATAAAGTCTTTCAAGTTCACCCCCCGAACACGCAAGCGCCCTCTGCGCTGAATTATTACACTGCCATTGTTAGGATGCGAGTATAGCAAGCACTTTATGAATCAATTCCAGCCGAAATTATCAAGGATAATGCATTAAAATTGACTCAAATTCTACAAGAAATTCATGGGAAGTTAAAGGACATGAAAAGAAAAAACCAGAATGTAAAAGACTCCAAGGATGGGAAACCGAAGGACGAAGAGTGACACTCTGTCTTCACGTAAAGAATGCGTTGCTCCTTAAGATTGGATGAATCCTGACAGGACAAGGCGTGACTATGAGTTACAAGCACTTGGCGTTTCCCTAGAACCCTCATCCAAGACGCCGAACCAATACATTGGAAAAAGCGAGCAGAAAAAAAGCGAGGAAAAACTGTTTCAATATTCTTCCACCTAGAACAATGCAAAGGACACTTATTTTTTTACATTTTTCAGTGGTGCATGTCTTCCTTTTTGATTTGACATTCCTTGCACTACCAAGGACATTTCGCCTGACGTCTTTTCAATGTCATTCAAGTTCCTCCTGCAACTTGTCGACGTTTGTAGATCTCGTTAAGGGACGAAGGACAAGTGCGAAAATCACAAGAGAGTAAGAAAAAAAAAACTAAACGAAATCAGCTTCGTGAATTCACTTTGCGTTCTCGGTGAGAGAGAACACGTTGAAATAAAAATTTTAGTGCATTGCAACAAATAAATTGAAATGTTTAAGACTTGCTCATAGATTTGCTACCCTCTTGTTGAAATTAATTAATTTTATGTAGCCTAAACTAATTGAATTTTGATTCATTCATTCAATATTCAATTTGTAATTACAAATCCAATTATTTTAAAACTCATCACTAAAACAACAAATAAATTATTATAATTATTAATAGAAAGATGACTAGTTAATTAACTTTTTCCGGGGTTATGTCTGCTTCTAATTAATATGTTATGAATCAAATTCATATTTACGTTTCAACGTAATATTAAAATCGCTACGTCGTTATAATTATACATGAATTTATTATAAACATAATTAATTTTAGCACCGTATAATTTTTTGCTCATGTTGATAATTAATCCACGCTCTCTTCCATTTTTGACGTTGGCGTTTCTCGCAATTATTCATTAGCACTCTATTTGGCTTACTGGCGAAAAATATGCAACTTATGATTAATTAAAAATTACATCCATCGCACTTTACTATCCTTCGCAGCAAGCGAGAAAAAAAATTGGTAATTTTTACTTTATTCACTTTACTTGCGAGTGTATCAAGTAACAATCTCGGCGCGTCATTAGTGTACGACTGGAATAAACTTTCTGGCCGGACAAAAAAAGTTTTATTTGACTTCCTTATAAGGGTTGCAATGCTTTGAGGTTAAGTTTTTCAATGCGAAGGATAATTAAGCGTCCTCGACCCTGCCGAAAACTTCATTAGGCTTGAAGAACTCTAACGCGCACGGCGACCAAACAAATTCCAACCTCAATCATTCTTCATTAAGTTAAATAAATACTCATAAAAAAAACCCCGCCGTAACTAAATTCGGCTTAATTAAACGTGTATTAAATTAAATTCAGCTCGTTTAATAGCAGATGGCGCTGCCGACGATTGAAAAATACAACTTTATAATTTATTACGTTTAATGGTTAATGAGGGGCGAAATTAGCACACGGCCTCGGCGCAGCGCAAACTTTTTGATTGATACCGACGACAAGCGGAGCATTGAGTGCTTGTTGGTAACGAGCGCACACGAAATAATCCAGGCGCAGGCAGGCGAAGATGTAAAAAGCGAAGAACTAACACTTTGCTGAAGCAAGAATATCATGAGGCGGCAAATGCATATGCCGCCGCTGCCGTCTCCGCCGCCTTAAAGTTGTGCAGCGCTGTCTGGGGGCGGCAGGCGCACCATGTCAGATTGATTAATGGTAAAAAGTACTAACGCTCAACGGCCGTGTTCCTCAAGTAATACCAGCGAGAAGTACGAGGAGCGAAACCAATGCAAAACACACTCGCCGTGCCCGGCGCACAATCGGGAGTGTGAAAACTCACTCGTACTCCATGTCTGAGGGTTGATTTTCAACCCCTAACTCGTTACCAACAACCAGCAACAACTGTAATAAGCACTCTTCGCGAGATTGAGAAGTTGAGGGGTGCAACGCGCCGCCGTAAAAATTATGAAAAACTCTCATTACTCGTGTTTACTGAACAGATTTCCTTTTTTCTTCGTCCCTTTATTCATTTGGTTTCTGATGTATTTAAGATTTACTAAAGATTTTTTACAATTTATTAGCCCCATTGTTTGTAATTAAATAAATTTGAAATGAGGATAATTTAAGAGAAAGAGTCAACAACCCTCTCAACTTGTCATGGGCATGTTTTCCTTCCGTTTGATTAAGAAACCAATTAATTTTTTGAAAATAATTAATTTTTAATTAAAATTCTTTGCCGCGCTCTTCTAAACTTTGGACGAATTTTTCTCTGGGAGTAATGTTATTTTTAATTATTTTTGTGCCCCTCTTCTTATCAATGTTTCCAATCCTGTGTTTTGAAAGTATTACTTCTTTTTTACTTTTTTTCGTTTTTCTATTCGTATAATACATGGAAAATGCAAAATTAAATAAGTTGCAGCGATCTCTGTTGATTATTTATTACTTGCTAAAGGAAGATTTATTCTTTACAGAAATCTTAGAAAAAGTGATAACTTTGCTACAACGCATATTGGTCCAAAACACCGTATTTTTGGCAAAAAACCGGAAATTTTTCAAAAATTAATTTCTACTTGAAAATATAGTATCTAAAAGACAAAGTTGAAACCATTCGAAAGATTATTAGTTATAGTTTATACACATCCCAAAAATATTGATGTAGGATAACTACAAGCTTGGAAAATGAATTTTGAATATAACGTTTATACCGGAAACAAATCTTCACCCAAAAATTGCTCGAGTTTGGTGTTAAATTGTTGCTAAACTATTTATCCGATTTGAATCATATTTTCACATTCGTTCTTCTAAAGCAACATTCATTGATTAACAATAACTTAACAACAATTCAAAGACATAGAAAAGTGTTATTGTGGTTTGTTTGTTATTACATTCGTAATTTCCGGGTAAAATGCGCATAAACACATTCTTAGATAAATGGCTTTGCAAGCGATTTTCCGATTTTCGGCAAGGATGATGAGTAAGTAGCTTCCGTATTTGATGTCGCGTTCATAAGCACCTAATACTCATTCGCGCTTGCCGCGCGCAATCTGCGTTTATTCATCGTGCGGCGCGCGCGCGTGTATATTAAGGAAGATTTGTACGTTTCCCCATTTCCTGGCAGCGAAGAGTTGCGCGGCCCGCGTTATTGAGCATCTGCCGCCCCTCACACTCCATCTCAAAGCGCATTCTAATTCGCTGCTTTGCGACGCGTAATTCATGTCGCATTAGTTTTCCGCTGCTGCAAGCTACTCGCGATGCACACACATCGCGAGTGCAATTCTTAATACGCACGTGCGCTGCATTTCCGCTTTTGTCTTGACTTGCCTCCTCGCCTATTTATAATACCGTCTATATTCATGATGCTACGTATTATTAGTTTCAGTTTCCTGCTTCCTCGCACGAATTTGGAACACTTAATAATTTTTAATGCTTAAATTTTAATTGCACTACTTAGCTACCTATAGTGAATTGCAATATGAAATATTGATGCTGATGAATATTTACCAAGTTTCCTAATGGCATTCCTTTCCACCATTTAAATATGGAAACGTTGTAATTAACCTATATACTTAAATTTAATAATAAATTAATGCGATAACAACAAACGGAAAATGTAAATATCTAGACTCTCTGAATGTAAATTAACTGCGATCAACACACAAGTTGCATACTTTTAGGAGGTGCACCACATCAGGATGGATGATAACGGCGCGCGTACATCTTCGGGGGTTGTACGCCGCGCCGCGAGTGCAGCGTTTGGCGGCGGGCCGCAAGCACGCACCCTTCGCAATGCAGAGGCGCGCACGCTGCCCGCAATTGCCACAATGTTATATGGATATTGGCCGCATACGCGTGCATACACACACAAGTATACATTTCAACCCCTACTGCATGTAAACCACCCACGGATGCACACACACACACACACGAATGCGTCATGGTGAAGAGGAGCAAAGGCCAGCTAGCAAGCGGACATTAAATGTTTGCAGGCAACTATTTATAGTGGCACCATCAAGGCTAACCCAACGCCCATAAAGCACCCGACTCGTACGTTTAAACAAACACCGCTAGCGTCGCTGCTGCCGCCACCGCCAACAACAACAACCATCAGTCGGACTAATAACCTATCCGGGTGTTATCCACTTGCGCGCGAGACTATAGGGTGATGAGGGTTGCGGGCGCAAAGTGGGAAGGAGAGAAATAATATTCCATATTTTGCAGGCAAACGCGAGTGACATTATCACTCTACCATCAACTGAAACTAAAACTAATTTCCGTCATATTCATAAACTGAAAGGATTTCAGCGAGTGCGCAAATAAACAATGAAATGAGGGAAAGAACCTTACTTGCCAAGAGATGAATTGCGATAGTTTTGAGCTCCGCCGCCGCCCTTGAAACACACTTTGTGTTGAGCAGGGTTTAATAGCCTTTCATGCAGAAATATGTTCAACTTTAATTGTTTATAAGTTCCAAACCAAATATGTTAGATTATTAAAATTTCCTGCCATTTCCCTGAAACATTTTGAATATTTATTTCTACACCATTTTATCTACACTTGAATCCTCTAAGTCCTTTGTTAAAGTCACTTCCGGTTTTGAAATATGGTCAAACACAGAAAGCGTAGAGAAATTTAAAATAATTTGAATTCATTTTTAAACTAAAGTAAACCTAAATAAACCGAAATATATTACGTTCCGGTGACAAGTTTAAACTCATTTTGATATGAGCTGTGTCCGCATGAATATAGTGGACGTGCGATAGGGCGTAATGCAATGTGACCGCAAAATACGCGCCGCCGCCGATGTCGGATAGGAATGGGGGGCAGCAGCATGGGCAAGTTTTCAAGTTATTTATACGCAGAGCGGCCTTTCGTCAAATCCGTATGGTGATGTGCACACAAAAGACCACAATTTGCAGCCGGACTACGTGGCGCGACGGGCGCTGAAGAGGGCGGGGGCGGCTGGAGCAGCGTGCAAAGTGGACGCGCGAACAAAACGGACGGTTTTCAATGGCCCGCGCGCGGTGCATAAATGCCATCATAACTGTGTTATGTTGTGCATAGAGAATTATTAATAATTGGCTCACGTGGGGTGGCTGCATGTGACGCGCTAAAGGCCTACCGAAAGGATTTATTTATCCTTTGCATGAACAGACTGTGCGTTTATAAAATTTATTTGCCTAATTACTTTTCCAACAAAATATATATAAATATTCAACGAAAATAGTATTAATTTAATCTTTAACAACATGCAATAAATTGTTAATATCACAAAACGCTACAAGTTGTTAACATGTAATAATTTCACCCCATTTTTCGCGTATCTTCTTATCGTGTTTCCGCATTTTTTGAGCGCGCGACTAACCCCTGTATGCAAACAGACATAAACTCAATGACGTTTGCCCTTTTTTGCTTGTCCTTTCAGCCCTTTCCGGCCTTAAATGCGAAATAGTCACGTCCCGTGCGCTATAGTTTAACAATGCGTTTGGGAAATAACTTGCTTGTTTTTTGCGCGTGCGCATTTCTGCGGTTCCTAAACGTACCTACGCTTCGTGCACCGACACGATACAAAAACCGCGAATAAAATTGCGAAAACAAACTCAACCACTGGATAAAAATTTTCCAATGGTTGGCTGAAAGGGTGGCGCGGCGTATTGACACGATAACCAGCTGTATTAAGCAATAAAATGCTTGTTTTACACCCTGCGACCCTTTATCGGTTTGTGTAATACGCGAACGCCTTGCCTTTTGCTTCTTTCTTCGCCACCACCACCACCGCCTTCTCCGCCGCCACCGTTGCCGCCGAGTGAAGAAGTAAAATGCGGATATAAACGAAAATGAAACCGTGCTGCAAATAGAAATGAAATAGTCCATTGGGTGGCAAAAATTTTATTCGCCACGAAACTAATACCGCAACTCACATTCGTAATAGGGTTGTAAAAATCCGGCTCTGGAACTTTTCAATTATCACACCATCAAGGATAAAATAAATACACATGCGCAAACATACAACTGGGGTGCATTTACTTCGAAGGATAATGTTTAACAATTTAACGGAATAAAGTAATGAAATTGGATATCTCGAAATGTACACGAAAGAAATAATTGAAAATGTTTTGTCATTCGTATTTCGTATTTCTACTTCCATGATCAGGAGGATGTGAATTATTTATTAAACTCATAAATAATTTAACTAAATTACCACTTGATTTAAAATCAAGTCCGGTTAAATTTTATATCATAAATCTGTGACAATTACGTTGTCAGCTCCACCTTTCGCACGTTTTCAACTTTATAATTTATGCTCGCGCTCTTTAAAATAATTTCATTATATCTCTCGACTTATTAAAATAACTCGAGCGCCATAAACAATTGGCGCGTGTTCATCTCTTTGTGCGAAACCGAAATATCACAAAATGCGCTCTTGTTCGAAGAGCGCACGCAAAAAAATTGGCTCGAATGGTAAAATGTGGTGCGGTTCTCACGCATTTTAGCGAACGCTGAGCCGCACTGATGTAATTCCAATGGCGGCGGCGCCGCAACATTGGTTTTTCCCGAACGTAAACGCCGCTTTTTCCGGGTTTCCGGCGAGCCCATGCATGTCCGACTGCGCACCGTAAACGCTGCCAGCTTATTTTGTTCATCGTGTATATGTGAGTCCAGCGGGGGCAGGCGAAGGCGGAGGCGGCGGCGGTGGTGACCGGACGTTAGTTTGCGGCATGTTATCCTCGCTTTGTAATGATATACGTGTGCTGGAATTGCGATGCGCTTAATGGCGATTTAATTAATTCGCTCGTTTTCTTCAATTTGTTCCTCAACTCCCTCATGCGTCATTTTTTCTTATTTTTAACCACTCTACGTTGATTAAATCTAATTTCAATACGGATAGTTTAATATTAGCAGAAGGTACAATAGAGATTGGTTATAACAATATTAAAAGTGAATAGTCAGTTGAATCACAATTAAACCGAGTAATAAGCCTCAGCGGGCAATGGGGATCACTCTCTTATCTACTAAACTAGTAAGAAATTCCCTTCTTCACCCCTTCCGCACCTACCCCAACTTGTATTCTTGTATAATTTGTCGTCTTGACATTCAAAAACATAATGAGCATCTTGCAATGCGGTCGCAGGTAATGAGAATCAGTTGAATCTTGTTCTTCGTAAAATTGGAAGAAATAATCAGATTTCGTGAATCACATGTAGATGTAGGCTTATGTTGATTGCACAGGGTGAGATACTGCCGATTACATCTATGATACATGTTTAATTGCTTGACTTGGATTACCAACGGGATTATTCTCATTACACTTGCCTCAGTGCAATAGGAGTCAACGTTTTTTTGAGCTTGATTTGTACCCAAAGTTGTTTTCCTAACGAATTAAAAACAATCTCAATTCATAAAGTTTTGTTATAGAAAGTTTCCAGAAAATAATAATTTCATAATGAGCTAGTATTATTTGAAATCTCGCTCAAGCAACTCCTATTACCATTTTCTCAGCTAATTAATCGTAGTTAATTTATGAAACAAAACAAATGATTGCAATAATGCAACAGTATAAATAACAAAAACATAATTTGCACTTAAATTAGCTCAATATACCTACAACAATAAGTTAATTTGTTATTCAAGTTCATAATAGGATTTTAAATCACTTTGTGACATTTTCATTTACTATTTTAAATTAATACATGTACTTGATGATATCACTGAATAAACAATGAATACATGTCTCTGCAAACTAATAATGTTATCTATTGCATAATGCTTCTTCTGCATGCATTTCGGGCAAGTGATAAACACTAATCTAAATGTGAATAAAAATCAATATGCGTCACCATCAGTCATACCGCTGATTACGTTCCTGTTTTTTGCTATTGGTCGTGCACATTTTTGAATTTGCATTTTTCGGACTTGTATTTGCAATGCATTAATTAGTCAGCCATCATCAATAATCATTCGCTCGTTTTTTGTCGCGCGACTTTAATTAACATCAATTATTAATTAGCGTCGCGCGCCCAATCAACAATATCCGATAGTCTAGCCATTTGTGTGTAATTACTTTGAAAATGTGCATTTCATTTTTATGAGCGCCAAATGCATAAACGATAAACTAATTGCGAATGAATTTTAATTAAACTTGTGCAATTGCATTTAGCATAGCAATTCATCATTCACGAAACAATGTCTTGGGAACGCAGAGCAGCATTAACAATTACAATTTTTCCTTCTTTCCAAAGCATTAGCGTGCTGAACATATCAGTCCTGCCCTGATAAATATGAAACGCAAGAGCAACATGTGCATATTCCCTCTCTTCCTGCAGGAGCAGGAGCAAGTCAAGATTGAGCGCGTTTCTTGCATCCCGGCACCTGACTGAATGTGTATAGTTTATGCATAATGGGAAAAGTCGACGGATGCGAAAATTAATGCTGCACGTCGCAGCACTGCCTCGAAGGAGCGCGGCGCGCGGCTGTCAACGCAATATCCGAATTAATTATACGATTAAAACACAACAGTCGTAGTGCTAGTGCATGCATTGCATCCGTGTGCGAATCGTGCGCGAAGAAGGAAACAACACGTCGCAATGTCGAGCGACGCGTGAACAAACAACGCGAACGAAACAAGAACGCTCATATATTAAATGATTAATAAGCATTTTAGCATTAACAAAACATCACCTACTTGATTTTCAATTAGCGATGCTGATTAATTATGCGTGCAGTGCGCGCGCACGTTCGCAATATGCAATATTCGATCAACTTATCTCCCATTCGCATATGCGTGTCTCACAAGTCAAACAACATCAATTTTGCATGTTGCATTAGCGCAATAATTAATTAATGCGCTAATTGGAAGATAAATTAAAGTGAAATACAACCTAATGCAGTTTATATTTTGTTATTCGAAAATATATTTAATAATAATATTAACCTTTGGACGTTAACCGCTTATTCGTAGGAGCGAATTAATGTATCATTAGTTTGCCATCAATTTTCGAGACATTTTCTACGGATTTTCACGTTGGAAAAACATAGTTGCAGCATTAATAATTCGCGTAGCATTCATATGCGATGCGAGTTCATTTGTTACGCGCGTCCGGGAAAAACTGATGAAAAACTTTGTCGCATGCGCGAGCGAACAAAGAAAATATTTATTCAATGATTGCGACGAGCGCGCTTACTGGAAAAACCGCGTGAAAAATCGCCCAAAATCGTGGTGTTGTCAACGATATGTATGTGGAAATTTATTTATGAGATACGCGTCTATTTATTTCGCTCGCAGTGCAATGAAACCGAATAAAAATGTGAAAATAAATAATTAAATAGAAAATCATAATATTATGATCGTTTTAATGGGTTTTATATGCTTTCGTCATTATTTCATAAGTAAATATACGATAAATAATTCTGTAATTTAAAGATTAATAATAAGTTACTGGAAAAATTCACAGAACGACATCGTCGCGCCATCTATAAGCTACGGGGCAAACGGTGTAAATTTAAGTTTAAAATCTAATTAATGTAAAATTCAGTGAAAATTAATTAATTAAATGGTCAGATTATTAACTGAAAATTATAATGGAAAACTGTATAATGAGATACTCATTGAATTATTGCATTGTAAATAGGCTAATTAAATATTAAAATTATATTCTCGGTAGTGGATGATAATTTACAATTTAAGGGTGAATGAATACACTAAATGGCCATTAAAATTATTAAATAATTAGCGCGTTGAAGCCAATTAAATAGAAATGATGTTTGTTGTAGATATAGTGCAAAATTGATAACATCGTCAACTAAATTAATTAATTAATTAATTAATTAATATGAAATGCTAATAGATTTCAATTGCTTTCGCATTCCTGTTGCGCAACGCACACATACGAATACACTGCAGTCAGTTCGTGGCTTCCTGATCCTGTTATGATCCATTACGCCATGCGCACGTGTGCATTGAGATGCCAATTCGCGCACAACAGGAACACAACTTAATGCACGTGCGAGAGAATAACAATTACATAGCTGGAGTGGCAGCGCACACATCAATGAGGGGTCATCCACCACATGACTGCATCCCGCAGGACTGCACACCGCATGTGTGATTTTCGATTGGATGCGTACGATTTCAATTGATATGCGATTTGCACGCTGCTCGCATGCATTTGCATTGTAATCAGAGTAATTGTTATGACATTGCGCTAGCAATTAACCAACAAATACTTTTATTGCTTTAGCCCTGCAAATGCCCTAGATTAAATTTGGCATTGTTGCCTAATTTTGTTTGTTGGCTGCCGTTCAAACGGTTTAATTGTGCGCCATTAATGCATATACAACGAGGGACTAATTATACATCAAGCACGTTCAGATTTGAATGCCTTGCAATCGGCATCGTTCAATGATTAATTGATATTCAGTATCGCACTGGACTACTGCTACTACATACTACTATTCATGCATTTCGGTATGCTGACAATCACCGTTTCATAACCGACCACGTGTCGATTGTTGCCCCATGCACGTTCCATCGCAATCAACACACATCAAGTATTTATGTCCACTTTGTGAGAATCGTCATTTGATAATTTATAACTGTTTGATTAAAACATTCCATGTATCATTATGATAATTATAGTGTATTTGATTATTCAACTTTTTAAAATTGTTTTTTTAATCAGTAGTGGAGATCGAGAAGAGTAGATACAATTTCTATTAAAATCAACATATCTTTGTCACGAAAGAATCTACAGCTATAAGTTGTATGATATAATGTAGCTCAATTAATCCTCTTTAAGATATAATTACTTCAATTAATGAAAATATTATGGTTTCTGAGAAAATCAACAAAATAAGAAATTACTCCTTCTGTTACAATTCTCCTCGTCACGAGGTAAGTTGTTGCAGACATCACGCTGAGTTGTTACAGTTGTTTTTGGATTATTTGGTGAATAAAAAATTTCATTATACATAAATTACACATTTCATTCGAACGTAAAACTCTAATAATGATTTGGTATTGACTAGTATTTTATATTCAATATTGCCTTTCATAAACAATATTTTTTTCCTCTCTTGTAAACTCATCAATCTAACATCAATCGAAAAGGAACAAATGAGCGTTTTTCCGAGCTCGTTAGCAATTATAGTTTCCGAGAAATCGACAGGATCACAACTCACCTATGTCACAACTCGCCTCGGTCTCCTCTACCTACGTTAACAACTATCTAATGAAGCAAAAAACTGCGACAAAGAATAGTTTATTGTACAAGTTATTGTACATTGTCTTGTATGATACAATACCTTGTATTGTCTTGTACAATAACCATAACAATGAACAATATATTGATTTTAGACACCATTTGTACACAATTGAAATTAGTGTCCTTATCGGATATTTGTAATTCCTAAATGTTTTAACAACATCTTGCATGTTACCAAGGTTTGGGTGAAAGTATTTGTTAGTTTCAATCAATAAATTATACCGCAAATATCACTTTAAAAGTTAAGAAATAACATAATAGATCAGATTCCACAAGGTGAATAGAAAATCAAATAATTTTTCTAGAAAAAAACCAACTAACGAGTTAACGAGTTGCTAAACAGCACTTCATGATCTCGCAATACAGCCACAGCGCAAATGGGACGCTAGAATCTGGCGATTAATCGTAATTTAATTGGCGTAGTGCCTTATATGGGAATAATTGCATGATCCTTGGATTAGATGTACACAGATAACAAATATCACATCTGCATAAATACACAGGATATGGAGATATCATACAATGACGGAGTGAAGAGAACATTGCATAGAATTGATTGATTTAGACCTCAATCTGGATGGATGTGTTTGGCAATTAATTCGCGATGTATCTGTAAATGTTGATCCGTGTGGATCCTCTTCAGCCATCAGTGCAGCACATGTAATTGTTTAATAATTGAATACCAATACGTAGCACTGTTATTCTAATGTAAGTCATGCTTCACCTCCCCCTGCTTCAAATCTAATTGTAGTCAAGCATCATCAATGAGCGGCACATAGCAAGAGGACAGCGTGTTTATGTAAAGGCAACTGTTATTTACTTAAGGTACAAGTTGGACAAATTTATTATTTTAAGCAGCACAAAAGCGAAACAACAATGAAATCACAAAAAAACATCCTTTATACTGTAGCACAAAGTGTGTCAATCTTACATAGAATTACGATAACAGACTTTAACGTCACACAAGTTTTTAGTAACATCAGATTCCTCATAATATTATCTACAACTTAACTTTTAATTCAATATTGCACAAATTAGCACATCCAAGAAGAAGTCCTTCAAAAACTAATTATTTTAACATAAACAATCGATAGTTCTTGACTGACGTTATTCTACATAAATTTTTCTTATTACAGCTGAAAACCGTTTTCTAATCGGTTCCTATGAAGCTTAGAAAATGTTTAATCTCGGGTATAGTCTTTGTCCCAAGCATGGCC
Source organism: Aleochara curtula (assembly GCA_963978815.1). NCBI lineage: Eukaryota > Metazoa > Arthropoda > Insecta > Coleoptera > Staphylinidae > Aleochara > Aleochara curtula. The sequence goes on along the minus strand of OZ022221.1, from coordinate 6,399,638 downwards.
AAATAATTCTTCAACTTTGACGTTAAATTGTTGCTAAATTATTGATCTGATATAAATCACATTTTCGATTTAATAAAATTCAATTATTCCTCTATCGATTGATAAAATGAAAAATATTGATTTACTCCAGGGAAATCCTGCTGTAATTTTTCTGCAGCAAATAGAATTTGTTTAAATTCTTCAATAGAATAGTTTTCTAGGGTATGTTTTAATTTTTCTATGACAAGACATTTAGTGGCGCAGTGGTAAAACACTTAGCCAGTAGCCGTGAGGTCCTGGGTTCGAATCCCAGGCCCCAAAATTTTACATAAATTTGAAACTCTAATAGGAAATAACTCCTAAGTAAGTTACTTGGCCAAAGAGGGAAGTACTTCTTAAAGTAGACTAGTCATTCAATTGGCCATAAGCACTTGAAAAATAATTCCAAGTCCCTACTTGTCAAGAAGAGGCATCCCCCCCTAGCTGGTGTCGTCAGAAACCGAGGTCTGTTGGTAACGAAAATCGGGAATGGGGAGGCAGTCTCCTGCCGGGGAGCGAAGCGGCGGGGTGGGCCGTCATAAGACAATCTTAACGTACGGGCTTCAAAAGTTAAAAATGGGGCTCTTGTACGCCTCGGGGCCCCAATGGACCTAGTTGTGTGTCCAGTAGGGCCCCCTTAGCGTACAAGTAATTTAAAACTTGCAAACTAAAGTCGACTTTCCCGGGGATCGAACCCGAGACTCTCTGATCACTTCCATAGACTATACCACTAGGCTACGGAGTGCTGTTGCAACAGCTAAATTTGATCTTGCCCTTATAGGCTTAATTTGGTTTGAATTGAAAAGTTAAAACTTAAATTTGAGGTGCCTGCCTTTCTCGGGGATCGAACTCGAGTCACTCAGATCACATTTATAGACTATACCACTAGGCTATGGTGATCTGTTGCTCTAGCTAAATTTGATCTTCCCCTTATATGCCCAAAGTTAGAATTTAAAACTTAAATATAAGTTGCCAGTCCCGGGGATTGAACCCGAGACTCACAGATCACATCCATAGCCTTTACCACTGGGCTATGGGGTGTTGTTGCTACAGCTGAATTTGATGTTGTGCTTATAGTCTCTATTTAAATTAAATTGAAAAGTAAAAACCTAAACTGCCTTTCTCGGAGATTGAACCCAAGATACTCAGATCACATCCATAGACTATACAACTAGGCTATGTAAGTTTGTTGCTCTAACTAAATTTGATCTTCCCCTTATAGGCCAAATTTACAACTTAAATATAAGTTGCCAATGGGGTGTTATTGCAATTGCTAAATTTGATCTTGCCTTACATTCTCAAATATACACTCCGAACACTTCAAAAACCTATACCCTTAGGCTATAGAGGGCTGCCGCCACAACTAATTTTGATACACAATTTAAAAGCACAATATTTCAAAGCAGATTTGTTTTGATGGGTAGTTTTAATGACTTCATTTAAAAACTAATTGATTTCAACGCCCAATCAAGGAACGTCATGATATAAACAAAGCTGCCTACGCAATCTCAGTTCCAATTATTGGAATATAATCTAATACCCGACAATAAAAGTTTATGACCTCCGCGAATCTCGAGCGGAGTATTTTAACACAACAAACGATACACTTATCAAGAATCATTAATTGCTACTGTATATAAACGGAGTTCTTTAGATTGTGCGCTTATTAATTGCTAAACTCGTACGAAACTCATTAAACATGAAGTCACTTGTGTGTTACATTTCAGTTGCTATTTTGGTAAGCCATTCATCGTTTGTTAATGGATTACAAGGCAAACAAACCAGTGAAGTACACAAAATACAAATGAATGATGTCAGTACATTCCATGTTTCTATTCAAAATATGGATGGCAAACATATTTGCAGTGGCGCAATACTTAACAAGGAAGTTATCCTAACGGTTGCTTCATCCCTTAATGAGTACGAATCAATACAATGGCTTAATAATTAATACCTAACATAACATGATTTTCTTTGTTCAGTTTTAGCACATCAGATATTAAAATAGTAACGACTCACCCAGCAAATAATCAATACACTGCAAAGGAATTAAAGATTCATCCACGTTATAAAACATCAAGGAAGGATTACAATATTGCATTAATTATTCTCAATGAGGAATTGCCTTCAGATCAGCAGCTAAATCTCAAGTTGCCATCGGCGAATTTCGTCGCAAAGCCAATAGCCACTGGAACACTTATTACTTATGTAAGTGTTAATTATTAATAGGGAAGTTCTACTCATTGATGAGATTTTTAGGATCATAATCAGGGAAAGGTTGAAACTACACAATATTACATTGGATCGCTAAGCAAATGCAAGAATAGTTATGCTCCCTCCTTTATCTACATCACTGATAGGATGTTCTGTGCCGAATTATATAATAAGAAAACGTGTCAGGTGCGTAATTATAGTTTGATTGTTTCTGATTGCTAAAATTGTTAATTTCAGTCTGATTTCGGCGGTTTGTTCATAATGAGCGATACGCTCGCGGGAATATTGTCTTGGGAGGCGGAATGTGGCAGTACAAGGTATCCGAGCGTGTTTACCAATGTTGGCAGCTATAAGAAATGGATTGAGGAGGTTTTGTAAATTGCTCAAATACCTTAGAGATTGACGAATAGATTGGATGTAAGGTCGGGGGGATGGGGTAAAGCTGACCCACAAATTGCATAGTTTACTTTAAACTTTATTTAACGCATGGTAACTATTTTTGGAAATTTTTTGAAAACCAAACCTCTCTATGTGAAAAGGATTGAATCTCATTTTCTTACTTTATAAGGCAAAAATCGTGTTATTATTAGTAATAAATAACAACAACAAATTAAAACTAACATTTTTACGAGTTTTCAAGTTTTTTCGTTGACAAAATTTCTGTCATTATTTCCTTTACATATTGGGGTTTTAATTTCTTTACATAACTTGGGATCATCCTGGGGTTGTAAAACTATTAGCAATCTAAAAAAAACCTAAAAAAAAACACCGAATTAAACGCGGAAATCACAGTATAAAAAATAGCAGTAATCTATGTTAATGATTGATTAATGAAATTTTACATGAATGTTAATAAAGAAATGCATTGTTAAATATAATGCAATTGACATTTATTCACGTGGATCATGCATAATTATTTGCACAAACTCCACTTAAGAAACGTGTAAACAATCATGACTCGTAAATCATTCATGATCAGCGTCGAGGCGAAACTACAGCTTTTACGCGTATTTGTTTTTCGGCTGCTACGTGTGTTTCAGGGCTCAAACATATTCAATACATGTATGTATTACACTCAGACAGTACATCTGTTTATTGCTTGTGTGTTATCAGCAGCAAGAAGCATTATCATAAGATCCCACTGTTTCTGTCGTCACTAAGTCGAAAGTAGGGACGCATTATTTAAAAACATGCATTGTCAGAGTTTTCAATTTCAAACGTTTTGGCCTACACGTCAGTAAGATGCTCACCTGAGGGTCAATCAGTTCCACAAACTATTAGATAACTTAACCTAACTATTAAACTAAGAATTAATTACTCTACGTATTTATAAAATAGTACAATGCATTATCATCTGTACATAACTCTCATACTAGTCGTGCATTTTTCAAATGATACATTAGGTAAGCATAAATCGCACAAGGATTATCAACGCAAGTGATGCATTTCGTTAATATGTTATTAAGGATTAAGTGACAGAATCATTGGCGGTGAGGAAGGAAGTATTGTTGAACTTCCGTATCAAGCAAGCATACATCATGAGGGCGGTCACATTTGCGGGGGTGCGATCATTCACCACTCCTTCGTCGTCACCGCAGCGCATTGTCTTATCAGGTAACAATCACTATAAATTAGTAAGTAACGCCATTAAACAATTACGCATGCGCATGCGTAATTGATAAGATAAAAATGCAAAATTGCAAAAGTTCATGGGTTTTCCAACCGTAATAATAATTTATGGCCGTTGCAGTACACGCAAAGATCACTTATCAGTGGCCGCCGGCAGTACGTTGGCGGCGCGAGGACTTGGCGACCGACATGCCGTATGGGCGCTCAAAATTCATGAACGATATGATGATGATAGAACTGACTTTGACATCGCACTAATTAAGGTACGATTAACTTTAAGTAACAAAATATTCCGTCCGTGTTTTATTTAATCAATTAATATTTATCTTACTTAAGTAGACATTTATTTAAACGTATTTCTGTTTATCATTATGAGTAATTTTCCTACACATTTGGAAATTTTATATTTGTTCATTTTTCTTTTTGTTACAGATTTATGGCAATTTCAAATACGGGTACACGATACAACCCATTCCAATTGCTAACGTACAGGATTCACTTCCAGACAATGGATTAGCAACAGTTTCCGGCTGGGGTTTTACTAGAGTAAATAATAATAGAGCAGCAAATCATGCATATGCGTGGCATCTAAAATGATCATAATTTACTTGCAGGAAGATGGATTTATTGTAAGGACTCTGCGAAAAGCAAAAATACCGTTGATAAACCGTGCAAGATGTGCAAAAATGTATCAGTCAATTAGTGAAGTGACTGGTAATATGATTTGCGCCGGAACTCCAGGTCGAGATGCCTGTCAAGGTGATTCGGGAGGACCTCTCGCGTACCGTGGTAAATTAATTGGACTTGTATCATGGGGATACGGATGCGCACGTCCTAATTATCCTGGGGTTTATACAAATGTGGCACGGTTTAATAATTGGCTAAGTGTTAATATTATGATTATGTGATTGACTGCTAAAATAATTGAACAAAATATGTGGGGGCAAACGCTTAAATTTTGGACATTGCTTAATAATATCTCACGAACCGCAGAATCGATTTTAACGATTCAAAATTCTTATGAAAAATTAAATATTTAAGTGTTATATTGTTAGCAAATGATTTATGATTTTTCCAATCGCGAGTGGGGAAGTGAACAATTGAACTTGTAAATAAAATTTGCTTAACTATTTTTCCTCTAAGCCACTCATAACACCTCATGAACCTGATTAGGGCCAAGTTTTTCAATAGAAATCGGTTCTGCAGTTTTTGATATTTTTACTCCCACTGCGTGTCGGTTTGGCGGTTCACGCGGTTCAAGTTTCACAAAGTAAAAATTTAGAATTAATATTTTTGAAAAAAGTTTAAAGCTAATACATACAAGATTAGTTGAATATCTTGAATTCGAAAGATTCATTCCGATGCGATAATTAGTTTAGCGATAATTAAGCGTCAAAGTAAAAAAATAAATTTGACAAAATTTTTCTGAAAAATTGGTCAACTTCAATGATCGATTTCGTACATTTTTAACGGAATCTGAAAAAAGCTAAATACATGTATGGAAAGGGCAACTCTTCTAAAATATAATAAAGTTAAGAAATTTTGAAATTAGTTAATATTTAAACAAGTTTTATGCATTTTAAGAAATTTGGTTTTTTGCACTTTCATATTTCAAAAGATTAATTTTCTATTGGTTTGTAATAAATTAGCAGATAATAATTTTTTACAAAGAACATAATTTGAGTAGTTTCGAAAATATAACGTTTTGAAAAAACGATTTTTGTCCCTTTAAATCGCACAAATAGCCGACTACCAACACAAACGTTTTTTAATCTAAATATTTTGATTAATGAAAAATATGTTATTCAGTTGAATTTGTTTCAAAGGCAATATCAAATGCTATGAAATAATATTTGATATGCTTGTTTATTTATTTATAAATCGAATCAAAAATATTATTGCAATTCCAAATGAATTATTGCGCTGCAATTTAATTACTGAGTATTTATCCATTTGATTCATTGGAATTTGTCTGCGTTGCAATACGATTAAACGCATCTAGGTCAAGTTTTCAACCTTGAGACGAAAAAAAAACGAGATAAATATTATTTTTGTTTGGTTAATGCAGTGCATCTTCAAAATTTTTTTAAAAATCTCAAACCTTGTCGAGAGATTCGTCGTTGTTACGAGAGGGAAATGCGGTGAGTCATAAATTAAGTTTAAGTAAACAATGAAACAACAGTGTATAGTAAGATTGTAAGTAATATTCTTATCAACATTCTCGTGATTATTTATTAGTTAATTTATTGCAATAATTTTTCACACTTGGCAATTTCTTATTCGTAATTAATTGCATTTTATACAGGTGATTAATGTGTTGTTTGTTTAAATTAACTATAAAAAAGCATGCATTAAATATTCAAATATCTAGATTCTTATTTTACATGCCTCTTAGCATATAACAATGCAATTATTTTACGTCTGTTTAATTGTTCAATTAACAAGCTTATTAACGTCCGCTTATTCAACCAATAACGATGTAATTAACTGCCATATTGCAATGATAAATTAATAAATTTCGTTAATATTTCAGGTAAAATTTAAGATTATTAATGGAATCGAAGAACGCATTATAAATTATCCATTTTTAGTGGGGTTAATGCTGGGTGATGAACAAATGTGTGGCGCCACCATTATTTCTAGAAAATTAGTATTAACCGCTGCACATTGTGTTGCTCGGTAATCGCATCAAACCCCAATCAAATGCTCAACTTCTTATAATTCATAAAAAATATTTCAGATTTGTATTATTTCAATTTGCATTCTCAATATTTGCTGGATCAAATTATATTTCTGGATCAAATGGCACCACATACGGAATTGATGAAATCTTATACCATGAACGCTATAATGACCGGAAATATATTAATGATATTGCAATACTAAGGGTGATTAACTCACTTACCTTCAAAAACATACCTAAAACATGTTTAATTTATAGATTATTGGTTCATTTGACTTTAATGAGTATGTGCAACCAGTGCCTCTAGCTCGTGAAGATTCAAGGATAATGACCGGCATGTTATGCGAAATCGTGGGATGGGGTAATGTAAGATTACTCTTATTATTAGCGTTGATATAAATGACTAAGTGACTAAATCGAATTATTAGACAGAAACTGAGAAACCTGCCGATAAGCTGAAAAGAGCCAGAGTACCTGTATTTGACTTCAATGAATGTGGTCGACGTTTCAAGAATTTAGATATTGACCTCAATCCCAAAGTGTTCTGTGCCGGACTGGACGGAGAAGGTCATGACACGTGCCAGGGTGATTCGGGTGGGCCGATTTTATTCGAGGGCGCTCAAGTGGGTGTTGTATCATTTGGTGATGACTGTGGTAGTGATACGTATCCTGGAGTGTACACGGATATTCGTAAATTTAACAAATGGATCCAGCATGCAATTGATAACCTTGAATAATCCACGTCCAATTAAATCTAAGAAATTACTCTATTGTTTTGAATCACAATAAAATGACGTGGACGCCGATAAGTGATCCAACTATTTGAATTGTCGATTTATTCTTAATAGCGCTTTAGTTTATGAACCATTAGCGAAATGGCGAGTGCTCTTGCTATAAGTTTCCTCCTTCTGGGATATGGGCTTCTTGTTTCAGCCACTCAGAATTATCGCATTGTAGGTGGTACACGAGCATCTATTTTAGAATATCCATACATGACCATCATTTGGTACACGGAAGGACTTGAAACAGTTCAATTTTGTGGAGGTGCCATTTTAAATAACCGTTACGTTTTAACGGCATCTCATTGCGTTAGGTAATCGACGTAGTGTATGCTAATTAGTAATTGAGTATGGTTCAACTTGTTTGTGTTTTAAGTGGTATAGAACCTGAAGCACTATCAGTAACTGTCGGAGCAACTATGGCTGACCATAGAGATGGTACGACTTATAAAGTATCACGAGGAATAGATCATGAAGATTACGACGATCAATTGTTACATAATGACATTGGATTGATAAAAGTTTGAGGATTCTTTCGGAATGATTCATTTATAGGTTGTATTCATAATTGTATTGTTCAAGATTATTGGATCATTTATTTATGGACCTACAGTCCAAAAGATACCGGTGGCTGCATCGAAATTGAAATTACGTCCTGGCACTAAATGCGTCATTGCTGGATGGGGTGATACTTTATCACGATCCCATGCACTTCATCTGAAGATGGCAGTCGTCCCAATCGTGGAACCGGAAGTGTGCGCAATGGCATATTCAAAGATTAATAATATTACAGATAAAATGATATGCTGCGGATACGATGATGGACTTATTGATACATGCCAGGGAGATTCCGGTGGACCATTGGTCTACCGTGGTCAGTTGGTTGGCGTTGTCTCGTTTGGGGTTGGATGTGCACGCCCGAAAACACCGGGAATTTACACGAAAGTTTCGAAATATATGAAGTGGATAGTGAAAAACGCTATATGAAAATAACTTATGGTGTATTATCAAAATATGATAGAATGTATGCCAATCACAACTTGATAGTGATTGAAACTTGCGATTAAAATAGAGAGCATACTTGAAAACTTTACTGACTTACTTATTTTCAAGTTTTAAACAATTTTTTTCCGGTTTAGATAACTATCAGGTTTTTCCAATGAGTATATAAAGTAAAACCAATTAACCATTTTTTTAATCATACCAAATACATCATTACAAGATGCTGTCGATATTATTTATTGGCCTACTTGGTCTTCTTCGAATTCAAGCCGAACATTTAGGCTTTGCGCTCAACGATCAAATCAGTTCGCGAATTGTGGGTGGAAATCCCATCTCGATTGAAGAAGTTCCTTATCAAGTATCGCTCCACATCCGAGGACGTTTTCATTGCGGAGGTTCTATAATTAGCAATAAATTTATACTGACTGCTGCGCATTGCGTGGAAGGGTAAGATTCTGTTTAACGCATTCTATTTTACTCTAAAGATGAAACATTGCAGTACCGAAGAATTATTGGGAAGTTTCATTGTCAAAACGGGTACGTCTTCATTACATGAAGGGGGTCAAGATCTAAGAGTTGTTAAGATCCATAAGCACCCCAAATATAATCCACAAGACCATTGGACTCATGACATTGCCATCCTCAAACTTCACAAAAACATTGTTTATAATAAACAAATGCAACCAGTTAAACTTCCACATTATCGTCAAGAACTTCCGGTAAATGCTTCTGCCATTTTGACTGGTTGGGGTTCAACGGGACTTGGATTTCCGGCATCGGAACACCTTCAAAGTGTAGCAATACCATTAAATGACCCTAAAGTATGTGAATCCGCCTATGGTGCTTATGCTTTTAAGAAAGAAGTTATGGTTTGCGCTGGAGATTTATCTGGTGGACATAATGCATGTAAGGGAGACTCGGGTGGACCATTGGTGGTTGATGGGGTGCAATTTGGCATAGTATCATGGAGTCACGGTTGTGCAGTACCAAATTTCCCTACTATTTATGCACATGTTCCAAATTTACGTGATTTTATTTCGTCAGTTACCGAAATTTAAATTTCTAAATTCTTCGATCTTTTTATGTGGAATGTAATTGTTGAATAAATATCAATGCAATCAATTATTTATAAATAGGTAATACTTTTAGATATATCTAAATTCAATATAGGTAATCATTGATAACAAAGTTATCGTGTTATTGATTTATTATTGATTTATCTCTAATTATAATTTAAAATGCACTAAAGATAGTAATCAACTTTGATTACATATTAATAGTCACCTGCATTATAGGAATATATATATAACTGCTCCAATGCAACAATTCATCATTTGTTGTACTTTCTCAGTAAACTGAAAATGTATTCCTATATTTTCTTTTTCATCTTGGGCTTTGCCAGTTGCCAATCGGCCCATTTAGGGTTGCCAATTGAGAATGTGAGCCCACTAATGAGCAATCGTATTGTTGGAGGCCAGCCAATTGATATTAGTAGCATTCCATACCAAATTTCTTTGCAAATTAGTGGAAGTCACATTTGTGGTGGTTCGATTTTATCTAGCAGATTTATCATGACTGCATCCCATTGCGTTGTTGGGTGAGAAAAGAAATCGACATTAATTATAATATTTTACTTAAATATATCTTGATTGCAGAATGGAAGCTAATTGGCGTTATTATAATATCCGAGTTGGCTCAAGTACAAACAATCAAGGAGGACAAGTAATCAAAGTGGCAAAATTCTACACACATCCCGGTTACAACCCTAATGCACATTGGTCCAATGACATTGCAGTTCTTGAATTGCAGAATGATATTGTTTTCGGGCAAAATGCAAGACCTGTGACTCTGCCCTCTCTTTATGCCCCTCTTCCTATTAACTCAATGGCTGTTGCGTCCGGTTGGGGACGTATAACGGAAGGAGGCATTTCACCCACGGAAGTTCAGATGGTGCGCATTCCAATTAATGATCCTTCAGTTTGCGAAGGCGCATATGGTGCGAATGCGTTCAATCGCAATTTAATGGTTTGCGCTGCGTCTGTCGTCGGAGGACAGAGTACATGCCAAGGTGATTCTGGTGGTCCATTGGTAGTTGATGGAGTGCAATTTGGCATTGTTTCATGGGCGCAAGGCTGTGCAAGACCAAACTACCCCACTGTTTTCGCACATGTTTCCAATTTGCGTCAATTTGTTAGCAATGTTGTTGGAATTTAAATGCTTGATTAATAAAATTATACAATTGATTAATAATGAACTAATGTTTATAAATTGTTATTTCGTTTTAAAATAAATGAATTAATATTTAGAATAGTTTACAAGTCAATTTACTAAACTATTTAATTAGTCTCTATTTGCAAAATAAAGTAAAAGCAGTACTTTAACATAATTATTAATTAATGATGACTGCAGTAGTACGTAAATAATTTGAAAAACATGGAATACCTTCAATTTGCTTAGAAAGTGTTTAACATAAAAATCATTGAATTTTTCTTAAAAATCCTCTTGACTTAAGTTATCTATCTAAACGTTATTTATACTTAGACTTCCCAGCCTAGTGTCAATGATTTGATCAAGTGAAAAACGAAAATAAAAATTATTAAGTTATTAAGTGACCTTAAGACTTCTTTTTTCGTTCTGTCTTAATTATTTTCCTTTTACTCTTTTAAGACTTATTCTTGTTTATTGTTTCAATTCTAATATAAATTAAAAGAACAATCTCTGTAATAAACTTTTAAGTTTATACTTATACTATTTTCATAATTCACGACGTTATTAAACGTATATTTCTGTTAAGTAAACTAATAAATCTAGCTCTATTAACCTATTATAGTACTCTTCAATTTGATTTATTATACAAATAATTTAAATCAATAACACTCCATTAATAGTTAAGTAAGTTATCGAATAAATTTAGTTACCGTTTCATATTATCAATCTAAGCGATTGATAAGTCATTTTTATTATTACTAGTGCATAAGCTATTGTTAGTAATAATTTGTGACTTATTTAAAAATACCAATCTGCCATTTTATCTATATTATTACATCCTGGGAATTAACTTTATTAAAAATGTAATAATCTTTTGCTGATAATTAGATTCAACTTTGAATTGAATTGCAATTTTAATCATTTATCTGCGTTGATCACTTTCACAAATCGAGTATAAATACTGCTCCCAGGTACATCCGAGGACATTGAACAAATTGTCTCAATTAATTCAAGATGTTCAAATTCGTTCTGGTAGCAGCTCTCGTAGCAACCGTTTCTGGTAAGTAACTTGTACCTAATTTATGAGCATAATATAACTATAATTGAATTATAGCGGTCCGCCCACGTTTGGACGGCCGTATTGTTGGTGGTTCTGATGCTGACATCAGTGACTTCCCATACCAACTCTCGTTGCAATCGTACAACAGCCACATTTGCGGTGCTTCCATCATTGACAAGAAGTACGCAGTTACCGCTGCCCACTGCACTGATGGCTCCTCCGCTTCCGACTTGACCCTTGTCGCTGGCATCACCGTCCTTGGAGAAGGTGGCCAACGCATCAAGATCGCCAAGATCCATCAACACCCCGACTTCACCATGAGCACCATTGACTACGACATCTCCGTTTTGGAACTCGCTTCTGAAATCGAACTCGATGCCCAAAAGCAACCCGTTGAACTCGCTTCTGAAGGCTCTGACCCCACTGAGGGTACTGACGTCATTTGCACTGGCTGGGGCACCACTCGCGAAGGAGGTTGGGTTAGCGACAAATTGCAAAAGGTCAATGTTCAAATTGTCGACCGCGAACGCTGTGAGAAGCAGTACGGCGGAAACAGCATCACTGGCCGCATGATCTGCGCTGGTGTCCCAGAGGGTGGCAAAGACGCCTGCCAAGGTGACTCCGGTGGCCCATTGGTCGCCAATGGTAAACTGGTTGGTATCGTTTCCTGGGGTTACGGATGCGCTCGTCCAGGATACTCTGGAGTTTACTCCAATGTCGGTGCTTTGCGTAGCTTCGTCACTAAATCTGTTGGCTTGTAAGACTTTGACACATCTGTTTTTTGAAATGAATAAAATATGAATTAAATGTACTCAACGTATTTTATAATATCTCCTGAACCACACCATAAAGAATATGCTAATGTTCCTTAGATATCAAAATAGGTTTCCTAATAAAAATCAAAGGTGCAAAAAAAGACTTCACAAACTTTGAGTTATGACTTCAAATGGAATGGAAAGAATTTAATCGTTAATCCTCTATTTAGTTAATAAATTATTCAAATGAAATTCCTGAGGGTTCTGTTCCATGAACATGAGGGTACTAATGTAATTAGCAGCAGCTGGGGCCCGATTCGCGAACATTGTTGCGTATTTTTTACAATGTTACGCAGCTTTATCACTGAATATATCGATTTGCAAGCGTTTGGTTTATAAATAATTCGGTTTTATATATAAATAAAATGTGAATCAAATATCCGGAATGTATAGTTTTGTTAAATTGAAAACAAACACTCTTATGTGAACTGAAAATGCACAATTTTAATTGCATTCTCATTGGTTTCCATTTTAGGGGAATATTGCATAAAACACATAGTTTTATAATTTCCCAAATAACATGTTAAAGCGGAAATAATCAGTGAGTCTTAATTACACTCCTATTAACAAAAATTCAAAAAATCAACCAATAATTAAAAATTAATGAGTCGTCTAATCAACCAGCACTGGTTATCTTTAACTATAAAAGTTGACTGTGGCTCATTAGTAATTAGATCAATGAATATACCACACAAAAATGTATTGTGCAGCAGTTTTGTTAATAATTGCGTCCGTAGTAAATGGTAAGTGTTCAATTTAGTCAGTGACATGTAATATAATTTATCTAATTGGCATTTTAGCGGGTGTAATTAATGATGTCGAATTATCCACCATACCCACAACAACTAGAGAAACAACAAAACAATCCACGACCACGACACCTCTAACTACAAGACCACCCACAACAATTGTTCCAACAAGAATTCCAACTCTTCCAAGCACATTTATACCCAAAATAACTGAATCCATTGTTACTCATCCATCATCAATGCATCATTCGGAACCGAGAGCTCCAAAAACTAAACTGCCAACTCTTGATGGACGAATTGTGGGTGGTATTGAAGTGCGCATCGAAGAATTTCCTTATCAAGTCTCTGTACAATATCTCTGGCATCATATTTGTGGTGGTGCTTTGATTGGTTCCAAATACGTAATTACCGCAGCTCATTGTACAGAAGGCATGAGTAATCCAAGTTACTTGAAAGTACGCGCTGGCTCTTCAGTACATAATGCTGGTGGCATCATGCGTTCAGTAATGCGCATTTATCAACATCCTCAATTCAACAGCGTGAATATTGACTATGATGTTGCTATTTTGGAATTGAATACTTCAATTACTGTGTCCCAAATTGCCCGATCATTGCCGATAATTCAAAGTAATGCTGTTGTACCTGATGGTACAGTTGCACTTGTTTCCGGTTGGGGATATGTGGAAGAAAACGGAAGCGCATCGCATAAACTTCGGGCTGTTCAAATACCAATTGTTGGACGTGATCAATGTTCAGAGGCATACGGTGCTGGTGCCATCACAGACCGAATGATCTGCGCTGGAATAATAGAAGAGGGGGGAAAGGATGCTTGCCAAGGGGATTCCGGTGGTCCACTTGTTGCTGATGGCAAACTGATAGGTATTGTTTCATGGGGATATGGATGCGCAAGACCACGTTTCCCTGGAGTTTATACAAATGTGGCTGCAATTCGTGATTACGTAGATGCTGTTCGTAGATTATAATCATTGTTTATTGTTTCTTCTCAATACTATACAATGCCAGAATATTTTTTAATAAAAGAACGAAGTTCGTACAAGTTTGTGTAAACTCCAGGACGATCTGGACGTGCACAGCCAATTCCCCAAGATACAAGTCCAATTAATTGATTGTCTAAAGTCAGTGGTCCGCCTGAATCTCCCTAAAAGCGATTAGAATATTAATTCACCATGTATTATAGTCAAGCTTTCATAGAATAATTACCTGACATGCATCAGTACCTCCATTTAAATAACCAGCACAGAACATTCTTGGTGTCAATTTATAGATTGAATTACAAGTTTCTCGGGGTAAAATAGGAAGACCTGCACTTTGTGCAACTGCTGATAAGAAACCACCTTCACTTGTAAGTCCCCAACCTGATGCAATTGCCAAACCAGTTTGTGGAGGACTATTTGTTATTCGAATTGGCCGTTGAAATTCATTAATGATTAAATTGTTTGATAATTTTAATAATGCAACATCATAATCTAAAGTTTTCCTTTGAAACAATTCGTGGACATAGTAATTTTCCACCTGACTGAATTGACCATCATCCTCAAACAAATTTAAAGATCCCGTTTTAACAGTCATAAATAATGCTTCGCTAAATATACAATGTGCAGCAGTAATAACAAATTTGTCGCTAATTATAGCACCACCACAAATGTGCATTCCGAAAATTTGTACTGATACCAAGTATGAAAGTTCATGAACATTTGCTTGTCTTCCATTAACAATTCTTAAAAGGCCAGAATGTTTTTTGCGATGTGGAATTACGGACGAATTAACTAAAACATTAAGTTTAAACAAGAATAATTACCATAAATATGAATAATTACCAACCTTCGAAAGACAGCAACAACACTACCAAGAATTTTACATATTTGAGAAACATTTTAAAACTTTTGCGTCTCTCAATTTTAATAAAATAGACACCAAAAAAGGTGTTCTTATACTTCATTTTACAATAATCCTACTGGCTTATTCATAATTAGTGATATGCGCCAAATTTGCGTACAGACTTTATTCCCTAGAAATATCAGCGAGCATAATTTTATGAAACAATAAAGCGAATTATGATTATAAAATCACATAAAGCTGATAAAAATTTGTCCTCATAGAAAAACGACATATGTTAATATTTCATTGACGAATTATACTTAACGCCCGTTATTATGAAAATTAACAAATTCATTTTGTGAGCATACTAATTTTATTACTTTTCTTGTATGCTTAATTTAATTATATCAGAACTAGTAAATAAGTTCAGGACCTAATAAATAAAATCCTAATTAACTTATAACTTAGCCTCTGTTCGCTATGCCAATGAATCAATTGGCCTTATATAATCACTGCCGGTCCCAAGCCCAAGGTTCTAAGCTGGAGAATTCGATAAAATCCGTAAAGAAAATATTTTACAAGTTGATATTTAACATCATAATAATTATCTTCATAAAATCCTAATACTGCTTGGCAAACAAATGACGCCTCATAAGATTATTATTAATCATCAGTTCTGTTGAGTGAAAAACGGATGAACACGTTAATAATCTAACCGTTTTCCTCACTCCCAAAAGTCAAGTCGATTCATTGAATTTATCAAATGATTGCCCATCACCATTCTAGGATTACAGTTTAGAATGAAATAATTATTACAACATCTAAATTATTATTATCCTTGTAATAAAAAAAAAATCCAAAGTTCCAAATTACTCATTTTTATCAAACTATTATTTTCTACAACTATGCTTCCATCGTCTAGATGCCAGAACGGTTATTGGAACTTCCTGTTTACAATTGCTACAAATCACTGGCAAATCTATTGGATGTTCCTTTTTATAGTGATCCAGAATACGCGCATAATCTGTTTCAAATACAGAGCACTTCAAACAGGTGTACTTCAAAACGTTATGAAGCTCTAATCTATCAAACTCTTGTGTATTCTCGGCAAGACGTTCAAGCGTTGTAAAAGTAGTGGTTCCCTCGGTTCCTCGCTGATGGCAAGGATAGAATTCCTTCAAAGCAATCGTGACAAGAGGTGACAATGCTTCCAATAGTTTAAGATTGGCGCTAAGATAAACAATAATTTACATAAAACAATTACAATCAGTTTAATTCATCTTCTCACCCATTGTTTTTATGTGGTCTGTCATACATTTTACCACCAATTAGATAGGTTACTTCTAAATTGGATCCAAATACGAATTTAGAACAAGAGCTAGAGTAAAATTTAAGTTCCTTAATGTCTGTTAAAAATTCATTTACCACAAGTAGCATCTCATGTTGACGTGAGGCACTAATCTGAAACAAGAACATTGTAACATTGTAACAATTTTAACACTATGTACTAATGTAATCTTACATTTGTGGAGGTCTGTAACAAGCTGGTCAACTTTTTAAAAAATGCCTCAATGAATGAATATGTATATGAAGTAACTGAATGAGGTTGTATTTTCTTTGATGACTTAATTTCATTCGATTTTTTCAAGATCTGTGGCGTACTTCTCAGAGCAAGAAAGCGGTCATATTTTAATTCCAGTGAACGACTGAATGAAATTATATATGGTATAGTAAAATCCACCAACATGTGAGGCAAATGCATATAATATTCAGGATATGTATCAACTGAAGTCAAAGCTGGCAATTCACTATATCTTATAATCACATCATCTACAAAGAAATAAATTATCATCCATTGATGAGTTCAAATTCAACATACCTCCTTGCTTGTTAAAGACTAAATTGTTAATTGAAGGACCAGATATATTAATGCAAATATTTGAGACACAATGTTTTCCTGCGACTGTCATAGTTGAAGAATCTTTCTTTGAAGTCATTCTAATCATCATAGGTATTGATTTAATTTTCACCCTTAAGTAACAATAAAATTCCTTAAACCAATGGTTGAACACTTGTTTCATGGACTCATCATCAACTCCAGTGTATATTCCGAGCCGATCAGTCAGAGCTAAAATTCAAGACGATAAAATATTTGCATACTGAAATAATTGATACATACTGCTGTAAGCAGGATAATGTTCAATGTAGTAATCAAATAAAGGATAAACATCATCATCAACACCTTCAAGCATTGGAAACAGAGCACATAGTTCTGCATATTCTTTCAGTAAAAAATTAACCTTCTGGTAGCTTCCATGTCGTATGCGTTCAATGAAATAAGTCTTAAGTGCAGTACAGTCTGGTACATCTTCCACTACTTTAAATTCCTGTTTAATCTCCTGTGAAGCAACATTTAAACAGCTTTTAAACACCTATATAGAAATGTAAGTCCTTACCGATAGCAATGCCTCTGTTATGACAGGAGCCACAAACGGTACGCTGGTGCTTGTAGAAGCCATACCAATTGTTAATACAAATTTCGTGTTCGTCACTCACTAATTTCACTCACTTTTACAATTAATAAACCCTAACAAATCAGCTGTTACACACCTGAAACAATAAGGTTAGAAATAACAATTACGCACGTTACCACAAAAATTGCCAGTCGACAATGCGGAAGTCTATATCTTACATGCTGCGTCGTGTACAGATGGCGCATCCTATTCGATTACCATCCTTGGCTAAGTTATTGAATTAATTCTACAGTGGTAGGCGAACGTTTGAACCAACACACGTTCACAGCATTCATCGCACACATGTCGAAAACAAGCAGACCGACTGCGCCAGTCGATGCGAGTCAGCTGCTTGCTGCGGTAGTGCGTCTGAGGGAACGGGTTAGTTGTGCAGGAAGACTTTGTGTGTGTGTGCAAAGCAGGCAAAAGGTGCAAGAGACCTACAAAGCCTACGTTGCATTGTGTATACATCTTCACCATCATCAGCAAGCGATGTGGTCGCCGTAAAGTGCAAAGACAAAACGTTTTTCTCGTTTGGCCTGTGTTGTTTTTTTCGGCGGATGGCGGCCGATTGGGAGTTACTGGGCTGCGAGTGACAAAACAACACGCACACAACGTCAATGCCCTAGCAGTTCGCATGAAAGTGTTCACATCTCGTGTCACATAAATACACACAACAACGAAGGGTGCCTCTTATCACTTGTACAGTCGTCGAGTGCAGAATGTGCAAATAACGTACGGATATCAGCATCATATTCCCAAGCCCAGCAGTCACTGTGACATCACACATACAACGTCAGTGCTTCGTGGGCATTGCGACTGCATCAGCTGTGTTCACTAGTGATCAACATCATCATCATCCAAACGAAGAAGTCTGCTTGCTTCTTCTAGAAGCATCGCACATCACCGGCCGCAAAATGGATTACAAAACCGCAGTCTACAACGCAGCTCGTGATGGCAACCTTAATAAACTAAAGGTAAGTCATCCCTTCAGTCTTCTCCTCACATTCATGCGCATACCCAATCATATGATGCACACATTGAGGTTAAACTTCCATCATCTTCATCGATAATAACGCATTCAAATCTTAAAATTAGTACCTAATTATTTGCATAAATATTCTCAGGCCTGTTTGGCAAATAACTACGTAGAAATCACATCGGTTATCATAGACATACGCGTGATAAAGACGTGACTCGTGTCAATTAACTCATGCATCCTCTCGATAACAAATGAACATTGATTGATTAAGCACAAAATGTGTCTCCGTGTCAATTACTGATTGGGAAATCGAGGAACGTTTTTAATCCGTCCAGCAATTTGCCAATTGTAAACAATTAATTCGCAAGCGCAGTGTTAACGAAATGTGTAGAAAATCAGCGAACATATTTCAAAACAAAGTAATTACCATTAATTATATTGGAAATGTTATTCGTTTCGGGCTGCCAAGCGGCGGCAACAGCAGCAAGCAAGCAGGCAGGCGATCAGACTTGATGTACATTATTGGCATACAGCGTGCGGCTGAATTTAAAGCACATTTTGCAATAAAACGTGCCAATTATATCATAAACGATTGTCTCGCCGTTTTTTCAACTCGTATAATATACTCAAGGTGCTGTCCTATTGCACGATCTTTTCTATCGTGTCAGACATTTCACTGCATCAATTCGATAATTAGGTTCGTTAAGCGTTCGTATAGGTTGCGCTTATAATAATTGGGTGATAATGAACACAATGTACAGTGGGCCAAAGCATCTCGTTTTATAAACAACTCGCAATAACTCAGAAACCAATAATCCTTTTAAAAAAAATCTAAAATGTGGATAATTTATCAATTAGTTAGATAACTTACATGACAAAATTACATCTCTCAGTTGTAGTATATTAGATTCGCAAATCATGCCTAAAATCGCTAAAAAATCATCAAAATTTCAACTTAAAATTCATTAACTCGGTTCGTTAATTAATGACACATTTCAGACTTTAAAATTTTTATTTCTCCATCACTTAGATGTTCTCTTATCGGTCCATATCAAGCTTAGAAAATGAATTTTGATTTTCGGGTATGTTTTGAAAAATGGCCAAATAATAATTCAACTTTAAAGTTAAATTATTGTTAAACTATTGGGCCGATTCGATGATATTTAGGTATCTATCATTCATCATTTTGTTTTGAATGAGTTGAAAGTGAAAAAGACGATTATTTTACAGTTGTTGTGTAATTAAAATGTTCATAAAGTCAGTCATTGGAGGCAAATTTTAAAGTTGTGCGTTGTGTGGTGTTGCTTTATCTAAATTATTTATGAGTGTGCAATATATATATATTTATACTTGACTAAATGTTTTATTCGGAAGGTCAAATTGTTTATCATGATTTCGTTAGTGTATTACTCTTGATTGCAATTAAGCACACAACGCGCAATTGTAAATTGGTTGGTTGCTTGCTTGCTATTGGAGCAAATTCGAATGGTTAATTCGTATCGTCGATTTCCACATGGTATTTTTTTTCGTTTGAGATATTTACGAAAGCGCGTGCATGCTCTGCGCGTCTTTTGAATGGTGTGTGATGTAAGTGCGCATTTGTACGATTTCCAAGTCTAATTTATGTGTTGGCTGGTTGGCTGTGACTTGCTTTTGTTGGTTTAGATATTAGATTTAGTATGTCTGTTGCATAAATTTATGGCGATTTATTTGCAATTGTACGCATTGTATTGTTTGTTACACATTATTATCACTCGCCCGTTGCAAATGCGTTGCGTTGCGATGCGTACCATGATGAGTATAAATATTTATTTATATTAAATGATTTCAAATAGTCTACTAAAAATGCAAGGAATTCGTTTTAGAAAGACATTTGTTGATTTTTATGTAAGTAACATAAAAATGGGGTAATCAATATTTCTTTTATATAAGAGTCAAAACGTAACAATTCATTATTTAATTTGAAAGAAAGTCAATTACGTTTGATTCTCAGTTAATTATCGTACAATTACGAAACAATGGGAGAAATAATATGTGCAGTTATGCAAGGTACATTAATTAAAATGATGCTAGTTTTTGATTTGACTTGATGAATACATAGAATGAAAGATTGCAACAAAAAGAACATTTACAATCAAGTACATTCATCGCGCAAATTGAAATTATTACCTTAATGAAACAATTTAAAACTATTGCATTAATTAAAATACGCTAGGATAAATTTTAGTGATCTTTATAATTTATGATTAAACGAAATTTTAATTTAAAAAAATGTCTTTATTGACTGTATAAAAAGTAGTCACATTAGAAGGAATTTGAGTAAACTATTTGTCTTACGGCATTTACTCAAATGCCTGGGGTGGATAGGACTAAACGCACATAAAAACAACTTAACTTTAGGGTTTCTACAATTATGGTTAGTTAGAAAATATTCTAGTTAAAAGATATTTTTATATTTGCAAATGCAGTCCATAGTAGCAGCACTTGGTTGGTTTGAACGATAACCAAAGAGAATCACGAGTAGTGCGCTATGATTAAGTTTTGATGAAGGTTAACATGCTCTTGACATGCGTGCGAAGAGGTGCGTACTAATTAATTGAATTCTTTGAAATTACTAGCACAAATTTCAACAAATATCTCGATAACTATACACGATAATGAGCTAATCTTTTCACTTTCAAAACGATGATTAAACCTTTTATAATTCGCCATTTTACGATACGATTCAGTTTTCTTTAATTATGAGTGCCGAATGTGGAAAATTTAGATTTTCTGCCAATGAGCAATGATTTATTTATTGCTTTTTCATTAGCCGAAATTTAGCCCAAAACCTATGAAGCTTTTAAACTACGCGTTTTAAATGACTTATCGCGTTTAAATCTTTATTATTTTTGAACATGTTATCTTTTTTCTTTGTTATTCGCTTAGATTTTTAGCAACAAAGAAAATTTTGAAGATGTTTTTTTTTTCTTCTTTTGAACACAAAGCATTCTATATTTGTAGTTGAAATGGAAATAATTGATGCTTAAATGCAAACGGAAAGAAAGCCAAGATGATAATCAACGTATACATACTTAAAATTGACACAATTGACGTAAAGCCACTTATGTGCAACAATGAAAAAACCCATTGTGATAAAGAAAATGTTGAGATTATTTAGAAACTTTCTAAGCCAACTACATATTTTGGTAGTTAAATAACATTTGGATGAACATTTTTTTGTGAATGTCTTCGTTCTTGACTAAAATAATCTATCCTGCCAAATTGCATGAATCATACGCTCACCTTGCTCATTTGCGTTAAGTGCGTTAAGGATGTTGATAGTTGTTGTACGGTAAAAATATGCGGTTGAGAGTTCCTCAAAAAAAAAACGTTTGACTTTGTTTACGACTCGCTCAAATTAGAATCGAGCTCAAAATAGTTTACTAGAGCGGTAAGGCACAATATGCGTTCGCGTTGCTTAGAAATGAATACAAATTACATATAGGTAATACTTTTGCGAAAGAGAAAGAGATTTGTTGCTTACAATTACAAATAAATGGTGTGGCAATTGTGTGCGTACTTACGGGTGGTTTGCGTTAATGAGTAAACCAAACAAGCAAATCGCTCAGCCGGCAAACGTTTGGCGAAATGTTCTCGAAACGTTGCTTTGCTTGCTTGCTTGCTTGCTTGCTCGTTCTTTATTGAAGAAATTGATTGTAAATTGTTAGATTTGTGATTCTTTCACTTGTAAAGTGAGAGCACGCGCTATGCGGTTGATGGTGTTTGATTGACAAATGAATGACGTGAAGCAATTGAATGATCTACATAATTACACGTTGAATGAAGTCGGCTAAGAACGGCGGCTGATTGCAATAATAATTTTAGTTTTTGTTCGACCGCGAAGAGGAAGTTGTTGCAAGTCAGCGAAGCGAAGACGAAACTGACCTAGAATAACTCAAATTTCACTTTGGCGACCACAAAATAAATACAGTGCGCAGGATAAGAACAATACTTTGCATGTAGTGTGCATGAATCATTATTTAAATGCGCGCATGTTTCATTGTTGTTGTTGTTGTTGATTAAAGCTACTTGCTTTATTTTTTGATATCTTGTAGGTGACTGCGCATTTACTTGATTATATTTTATTTTAATTCACGGTTCGTTGATTGTCTACGATAAATAAAAATACTCGTGAATCAGATGCACGTATTTGTTTATCAAAGTCATTTTGCACATGCACATTGTCTACTATAAACTTTTCTCAGTGAGATCATTCGATTGCTGATCTCGTAAGTAATTTTATCGCGAGTTGATGGATTTACGAATTATTGATTAATTTTATTTCAATAACTGTAGGATTTAGAGTTGCCTTAAAGGGTTGATTATAATTGCGGCGGTCGAAAAACGGGAATATTTTATGGCATATTTAGTAGTACAACTACATGGGGTTTAAACCCAAGATATAGTATCTACGAACGTCACTCGGTGCGGCCTTACAATAATCTAGGTACTTCCTGAAATTTGAATTACAATGGTGTATTATTGAACAAATAGCCGCGATCGCTACTAATTAATTCAGACACCGAAGTTATTGCTATTTTAGCGCTGGGTATTATTGGGTACTACTTATTGGGTAAACTTGTATTTTTTAATCATTTCTAGATGAAAAAAATATCCAAGGTCGATAAAGGGATGTACTAAACGATTACGATAGTGACAAAACGTTTAAAACATATATTGATAAAGCAATTGTAAAGAAAGAAACAAATCAGAAAGATTACTGATGATATTCATAGACTCACCTAATTATTTTTATTTAAATAATTAGATAAAACCTTGACCTGCAGAATATGAAACCATGTCACGTATGCATTTTGAGCATGGATAATAATGAACCACTTGAATACTTAGGTCAGGTCAAAAGACTGTTAGTTATTGATCTATAAATATTACACATAAAAAGCATGAATCAGTTTGAATCTCGTACATTTGATTACAAAATTCTATTTTTACAAATAAAACTAGTAAAAAAAATCGAATCATAATCTTAAAAAGAGTTTGACCGCTCGAATGTTTTTGGCAACTCTGCGAATTGCGGTGGTAATAATTGGGTAATGTATTTTTAGTTTGACTTGCGGATTAATTTAAATAATGCGAAATGAATTTAAATAAATTCGTGTGTTTTCGCAAGTCTATGAATTTTTGAGTAGACGATGTAGACGGTCCGGAAGTGGATTTACATAAAAATCAGATACGCATCCTTATTATTATTATTATTTGTGACATTTAGTGGTATTTTAATTTTCACGAACCGTTGTTATTGCATGAAATTTTGTCAGCTCTAAATTCATAAAGCACGAAATCTCAATATCCAGCATAAATATCAATATTTGCATAGTTTACGCGTTAGACGCGCGGTAGAAACGAAATACATGAAATGAAAGGCAAAAAGTGCTATGGTATTGAGTTGCGTATGTATGTATGTACGTATTTAAAGTCTCTCCTAATGCAGTCCTTTGGTTATTTCATAAACAAATATGGTAAATACTTGTTACGTTTACAAACATTCACAATTCAACAACGGCAATACATACATGAATTACGTACCGTTTTGTGCATGCGCGAGTGGGCGCAAACGAGTGTCACACGAATATCAGCGACAATTAGACGCACATAAATTACATTACATTATATCACATTGCATTGCATTCGCATTGCCGTACCGCACGCGAGCTGAAAGTTAATTGGGGTTACCTGGTTAAAATGTCACTAATGCTAAACGAAAACTCTCTTGACATGTAATAATAATAATAATAATACTAGTGCGCATAATGTTGATTATTTCCCCATTTTCTTTTCTTGTTTCATCGTTAATGTTTTAGGTTTACTGGCGTGTTTATTTATAATTAGTGAGTGAGTGGTTCGGTTATAACGACGCATAGGAAATTCGTTTTTTTTTTGGGGGGGGGATTTTGTTTGTTTATATTAATTCGCTTGCGAGTGAAGTTTATTCGTGTAATTTATGATGAATTCATAATGGAAAATGGTGGAATTATAAAACATTATTTTTATAGGAATACGTAAACTGTAGATTTCAACTATTATTACTACAGCGATATGACCGAAATAACATTATAGTTTATTCAAAAATTCATTTAGAGGTGTGCATTATTAGATTGTCGATAGAGTCATGACAAAAGTAGTAAATTCAGGGACTACAATATACACTAATAACACAAGAAAATTGAAACTGAGAAGAATATTTATGAAATCACTAGGAAAACTTGGATTTACCTTGAAAAGTCGTTGTAGTTGTAAACCAAATTATTCAATATTTCTTGATTCATCTTTCTATAATACGTAAACGGAAACAAGTTTGGTTGGTCATTATGATAAATTCATTTACTTTTTCCTTCTAATACGCCCAATGAAATTATCAAAAGAATAATAATTTGATTATTTTCAACGCCTTAAAGTTTACTGGACGTCTTAAAGCTTACTTAAGTTTTGAGCCGCTTAAAACACATCAAGCGTACCTTTTATAAGAACTTCTATAGTTTCGTTGTCAAAAATTATATTAGTTGTGTGGAAATTATTAAAAATTTGATCATTTCCCCATAGCTGATTAAACCATATAACTGATTAGACAAATTCTTGCAACAAATGTTTAAAATGCCTTTTTACCCAAGTACTATAGCAATAGCAATTCGAAATGAATACATTTCAACTCTTAACTTATTTGCCAATTTTTATCGAGAAAAAATCCATAATACACATAGAGTTGTAAAACACGTGGAAATTATATCATAAATAAATATTATTTTTCGCAACACGTGTTGTCTAAAACCAATAACTGATTACCGGTAGTAATTTAAATAATTACTTTCAACTTTATCAGCCAGCACACATGTTATAATTTCAAAATGCAATGATGATGGAAAAAAAACCGCACATATTCTTAATTTCCACATTTCTTGAATGCATAAACATTGTTATTGTTCGATGAAAGAATAACAAACAATATAGCAACGCGGCAAGAATTAGCATACAATTTGTTTATGTTGCAAGTGCAACATACGTAGAGTTACATTATCCATGAGTGTGCGTTCGCGATGCGATTTGCATTTAAATGGTCAGTCAGGGAAATGTGGCTCGGCTACATAAATAAATATTTTCTAAATGTAATTATCGCATTCGATTTATGCATCAATCGAACGATTCGTAATGCGGTATTAAATTGCAGCTCCCATAACGCAATACGGCGTCATATTGCATTTGGTCAATATGCAGACAGACAACAAATTAACTTTTTAATAATGTGCAATTATTATTATTTGCATGCGAATTAATTACAAATCTGGACGGAGTGTTTGTTTTTTCCATCCTATAAGAAATGCATTTTTACACACTTTCTTGCGCTTTTCCATGATTTCCGAAGTTTATATATTTAGCTACTTGTTTAATTACTTAATTGATAATTGCATTGGATAAGTAAAGCAGAAAGAGTAATAATTTTAAAAAAAGAAACGAACGTGTACAACAATGTTCTGAGAAATATTAGTTAAACATATTATTATGAGTATACGTTGTAGCAACAATGCGGGCGCAATAAGAATTTCTCTCGTGTTGCAACAATGTGCGCCGTTGTTGCTTTGTTGCGAGTGAATGTCGTGGGTTCGCATCGCACAGCGAGCGATTAATTAGCAGTCGACTTAAGTAATAAGCAAATGCATCATTACTTCCTCGTTGTCTGTCTCGGCGCCGACCTATTAAGCGCGTTGCGCACTCAACCAATAGCATATTTCATCCATCCATTGACTCATTCATTCATGAAATCAACTTTTTAATGCTTCCTGTCCACTCGCGCATACAATTTTACTAGCGTACGTTTTTCATTGTTTTATAACGATACATTAGTACGAATACAATTTGAATACGACTTTCACAAAATACAAAATTTGAAACGTACATATTTCACCCATCTTTTCACCCTTTAGCCTCGGCTGGTTAGTAAGTTAAGTTGGAATTACTGAAAGACGTTGACCCTAGTTACTTTGTTTTTCGGATTATGCAACGTACGTTTTTTGCATAGAAAAACGAATTTAAATTTTAGCTACGTCTACTTATCTCAGTGCAATGGAAATCAGCGTGCTGGTAATCAGAGTCAAGCAATTTAGTTTATCTTGTGCATAATAATTCTGGCACAATATATTAATTTTATTCACATTTTCCCCATTGAAAGATTAAAGATTCCTTGTCCGCCACTGAACTAATCAGTAAAAATTTGCAATAAGTCGGGAATTGCAATCGTATGTAAGGTACTCATCATATTTTTGAATATCAAGACTACAACTGAATGAATTATTATGATTGTGATTTGATAATTAATAATAATTTACAAATGCATTGGGACAGCAGGTATGAGGGTTGGATGCTGAAGGCACGGAGAAGAAATTTTCTTAATTTGCGGCAGTATAGTTTGGTAAAAAAGTTTGAATTTCAATTTACTATCAAAAATTAATACCATTGACATTTAAATGAGTTCCAAATGTTATTTACAAGCACAGCATATAAACTAAAACTGATCTTGCAAGTTGAGTGGCGACCTTCTAGCATCTATCCGCGCCTTAATACTCGTATCATTTGTGTAGCTTTTATTTCGTTATTATTGCATCTAACCAGGCGAGTTGAACTACCACACCAGTCATGCAAGAATTACAACAAACAACAACAAACAAGTTCAGCACGAGAGTGTGCTGTGCCTACTTGTGCATGCATGAGAAATAAAACTTCTTCTTCTTCTTCTTCTTCTTCAAAAATATAAAACTGAAACATTGATTTGAATTGAATATTAATTTAAGGCATTAGCATGATGATTTTTCGAAATTATTTGTGGTATTTATTAAAACGCGCGCGCACTGCTCATAATGGAATTTACATAATATGCAAAAAAAAAGGTAGGTATTAAGCATGCGTTAACAATGACAGTGAAATTTGACGAACACATTTGTTTATGTAAATCGTTTAAATAATATGCAAATACGAATTGAAATTGTACGAGCTGGATGACAAGTGCAGTGCGTCCATCGATTTTCTGTATGTAGGTATTATGCCAATGCGCTCGCTTTGTTGTGAGTTGTTGAGATGGTGTTTGCGAATGAATGGTTTGCGCAAGTCGTGTTCCGTTTATGGTGAAAATGAACGATCACGATTGACGCTTGTTCGTTTCGCATTATTCACGTACGGCAGAATGCTTTCCGCGTTCGCCGCCGCCTTGGATCGACAAATATAGGAAAAGTACGAAGAGAGGCAAAAAAAAGCAACGTAAAGCAACGCACGACAATTACATTACTCACAATTACATGCAAGTAAAGCAAAGCAAAGCAAAGCAAAGCAAGATCTTTGCGCAATGCGCACGATGCTTTTGTGATTGATACACAATGCGCGAATAAGTTGAATTTAAAAATAATTCGCATTGGCGAATGCATCGCGAACGCGTCGACAGTAATAACAATAAATTACGTTATTATTAGCTTTCTACACACATACGTTTCGCTTTTTTTGCGACTTTTGCATGCATGTCGTTTGCTGGCGTAATAATAATTTTCTTTGTTTCGCAAGAATTTCCTACTTGTTTTGTTTTTGAAAATTTGAGAATTTTAATTGTGATTACAGTGGAACTTTGAGTCCTACTCGTAAAGCGAAACAAGAAAAATCAGAAAAAGCAGAATTCTCGATTTCGTTCGTTTTGCGAGGTTTTACTGTATATGCGAATTTTGTTACGTTTCGAATTCTATGAATTATAGTAGTCAAAGTGAAAGACGTTTGTTGGCCGAGGAAAGTTTTGAACTTTCTTTGTTAGTAATATTTTCCGCGCTGCAATTATTTTCAACTTGTTCATTGTGGTGCGGTTTTGCGCCGCCTGAAAACGTGTAATGTGAATCAACAATAACTATAGTAAAAAATAGATTGTAGTCGAGTAGTGTTTTTATCGACGTGGATGATTCACTTGCTTGTGTATTTGATATTTATAGAAAAGTTGCAATTCATGGCAAATGATATGCTGAAACAAGAGAAATAATAATAAGAAGTTCCAGAGTATTCCACATTTTGTGTGCGTAAATTAAGTTTTTGCCGTAGGCAGAGTATTTTTTAAACAAGTCGGAATTTGTTGTTTGATTCACATACACAAAAGAATGGAAAGACGAAAGCAACGAACTCTCGTTCTTTGGCCTTCCTTCTCCAAGAACATACTTGCTCGACCAGCAAACAGCTGACGGTGAATCTCTTTGTGCGGCACGCATCGCTATTCTCAATATCATCATCATCGTCGTCGTCGTCATCATCATCTTGTTTTGTTTCACGTTTGAGTCACGTGTGTCGGCCGACACTATGCATTCTGCGTTCTTGCAGTTCTAAATATACAATTCGTATAAATAGTAGAGGAGAAGGAGAAGACTCGCATACGATGCGCTGCGCTTCGCAACGTGCGTTTATAATTAATTGTCAGGCACGCGTTTTGTTCAAAACTCGAGGTGGATTTGCAATCGCTGCACGGTGCACAAAACACAATCAATTCAACTCAATTCATTATATGCTGGTGAATTACGTACGGGTGAATTACGTATTGTTAAGGGCTAATTAGAGATTGAAACATTATCAAATTCTCTACCTTATGGAGAAAAAGAAAGATGAAAACTGGTTTAAACAATATCAACTCTTTGTTGATCGAATTTTCGGTATGAAAGGGATGAAATTTATCTTCTTATGATTATTAAGGAGTATTAATTACTCCTTATAATTAGTTAAGGAGTAATTAATTGCAGAGAGTGAAACCGATTTTACTAATGAATTGAGAAACATTTATGATTATTTACGTGTGTTTACTTGAGTTGTTTGAAAAAAATTGAAATTTTATAATGAATTCTATTCGATTGCTACTAATTAATTACTTTTTAAAATCAATTAAGAGGTATTGATTAATATTTATGATTTTTCTTATTTGTTTGTTTGTTGTAATTGAATTATTTGTCATTTTATTGCCCATTGAAAAAAATTGATGTCACATTCATAATAATTTCTGTTCGATTGCTATTAATTACTATTTACAATTAAAACTAATATGGTCATTATGACGCTCGTTAATAAGAGATTATATTAATTATCAGAAGCACAACAACAGTTGTGATCTTTAACATGCAATTATGTGGTTGACTTGAATGTACGTTCGTACGTAGTTCTTTCTTTAGGTAGGTATATGCCGTTGAATTGTGTGTCAATTGCAATCAATTCGATTGCTACCTAGAAAGTTGACTATTTGCATTTCATGCGTGATTACCATTGATTTGATCGAATTTCACTCGGCAGTTGTTGTTGGATGCATAAATCAATAATAACGTTGAGCAACTGTTGTTATCTCGCATCGCCTTAATTTTTCACGAATCATAAATTGATTTGTGCTTTCTCGCGGGATATAAAAACATATCGATTGAACATTGCTTTCTTTCCTTTCAACCTGATAGCTAATGTAAATCTATGAATAGTGAGCAACTATGTAAAAAATAGCGCGTGCCCTTGACAATTTATTTCACAATTGGTGGATTAATTACAAAAGCCGCAATTCTTTCAAAATAGACTCGACTTGACTAGAGGGCAACTGACGCAATATTAATATTACCGCGTTGATGCACGTTGCTGTTCTCATTGGCGCACGTATGTACCAATAAATGTTCGTAATTGCTCAAAACGAATGCAAATAATTCAGTCGAGAA
Organism: Aleochara curtula; assembly: GCA_963978815.1. NCBI lineage: Eukaryota > Metazoa > Arthropoda > Insecta > Coleoptera > Staphylinidae > Aleochara > Aleochara curtula. The sequence continues at coordinate 6,369,394 of OZ022221.1, read as the reverse complement.
GCTGGGACGTTGACCGATGATGGCTGGCTGGTAACCGGTCTGCTTCACTTCTGAATTCGTGTGAGTTTTGTTGATGTTTTTGGATTAGACGATGGATTAAAATCAATGTGTGTTTTGTTCACGTTAACGTGGTAAACAGCATTCCGATAATCTTCTAATGATTAGCACTTGTCATGCATATGTTTCTTTCTACATGCAGCGCTTCTTGGTTTATTTCTTTCGTGTTTTCTCTTTTACTGCATTCTCGATTTGATTGCAGATTCAATATGATAAACAACCTTGACATTCAACTTTCGTTTTCGCTTGGGGTCGCATTCGCTCTCCGTTTTGCAATTTCGTAATATCATCATCGCCTTGCCATTTTTTTTTTCGTCGTCGTTGATTGTTGATCGTGTAAATGCGATTTTAATTTGATTGAATCATTCAAGTCTTGCTTGGATTAATTTTGAAGGAATTTGAGCAATGCACATATATCTAGAGATAGTTGGATATATTTTTTTTTTTTGGATGGAGAGAAAATTGAAATGAATGTTGACAGTTGATTTTCCACTGGTTGCCTGTTTAAAATTAGACCAAGTGCCCTCATTAAGAAGCGCATATTAAGCATGTCTTCATTTTCCACTAAAAATAACCGGCATTTTTCATGCGCACCCTGCTCTATCAATTAGTGAATCAAAAGAATGAGATGAAGATTCTATGTACTATGTAGGTACATGCAGGCAATGCTATGCTATGCCATGCCGCCAAATGAGTTACTTTTTTGGCAAAGTACTCGGCAAGTTTTACGCGCACACGCATTTATTTATTATCCGTCCTTGGCGCGCGCTCCTGTTTGATTTGGTCTCGCTCTATTTTGCGTACAACAAACGAACGCGCGCGCGCGCAATTTTCGGAAAATTACGTTTTCTCTCCTACAATTCTTCTCTCTGTCCACATAGCGTTGTATGCGATATTTATTTAAAGCACGCATTCCCAATGTGAGCGATCGCATTCAGTAGCACCTTTGCTTTTGATAATAAACATGTCTCTCGCTCAATTTCAATGTTGTCCCGAATGATGATGTACACTCGTCATAAAAGCACACACACACAGATTTTATGAATCATACGGCAAATCTCGTTTTGCTCTTTGAAAAATTGGGATTTTTTTGTGTTATTTTCAGCATAAATTTGACGTAATAAGTGGGTTTTCACACATTTGTTATCTTTGCGCGTATCGCTATCGCAGATTTATGCCATTAACTACATCAATTAATAATCAATTGCCAATTCTAATTAAAACTTAATGAGTTAGCGGCGATTGTTGTGACTCGTACGCGATTTGCATAATGTGGAGTCACTGCTGGCGCATAAAATTCATTGAATACCGTGTGTTTCTTTAAAAAAATTGTAACACAAAACACACATTTGAAATGGCATTGGAGGTTGTTGATTGATTGATAAATGCAGCCAGCATCTCTTTGTATCAAATGCTACATTGGATTAAGACGGTGCGTGTACTTTGCACTCTATCGTTCGATTCGCGCACATGCTATTAGCCATTCGCAGGAACACATAATTACATATTAATATTAATTCGTTTGCTATTTATAAACAAATACATTGTAAATATGCACACCGCGCAAAGATGCTGTGTAATGTTCATGCTCCTACAGTAGTTGCTTAAAGTTCAATAGTAATTTCTTTTTTTCTGACTTGCAGATTTATTTGCACTGCAACAAGACCAAAGATCTCATTTCGCTCGTTATCGGCGCAAAGACGTTGGGCGCTACACCGTTGGTGATTGCGTGCCGAAATGGGCACTACGATGTGGCTGAATACTTGATTGAGATTTGCAACGCTGATATTGAGCTGCCTGGATCAGGTATTTATTTATGGTAAAAGTGGTGGTTTGGCGAAGGGTTTAATTTGGTGTGTGTGTGTGATTTGCAGTGATATTTGATGGTGAAACGATTGAGGGTGCACCGCCATTGTGGTGTGCGGCCGCCGCTGGACATTTGGAAATTGTACAATTGCTGGTGTATCACGGAGCCAAAGTGAACAGTACGACGCGAACGAATTCGACGCCCCTGAGGGCCGCCTGCTTCGATGGTCATCTCGCAATTGTCAAGTTTCTAATTGCGAACGGTGCAGGTAATGAATGCATACACACACATCGCCCATGCAACGAGGCTGAATTCGCATTGTGCAATTGTTTTTGCTGTGTAGATATCGAAGTGGCGAATCGGCATGGACATACGTGTTTGATGATCGCCTGCTACAAGGGACACATTCGTATCGCCAAGTACTTGCTCAAGTTGAAAGCGAGCGTGAACCGGAAGAGCGTTAAGGGTAATACGGCACTGCACGATTGCGCCGAGTCGGGAAGTCTGGAAGTGCTGAAACTCCTAATTGAACATGGTGCTACAATGGACGTTGATTCCTATGGTAATCAAACGCATTAATTGAATGCGCTGCGGGTGCTAACTAACGCTACGTATTTTTGTCTGTTGTAGGAATGACACCGCTATTAGCAGCAGCAGTAACCGGCCATAATCATATTGTAGAATACTTAATTAAGTTGCCACATTTAGTTTCGCGTAAGGAGCGCATTGACGCGTTAGAATTACTGGGTGCTACATATGTTGATAAGAAACGTGATATGATTGGTGCTCTTATGTATTGGAAGCGCGCCATGGAGGAAAGGTTGTACTTGAATTTTGCATGCGCTTGTGCGTGTTAACTAATTATGTGGTATTTCAGATATAATTGTGATCCGCCTATAATGAAACAGCGTACGCAGAAAGTGAGCGCGTACGATTTTGCGGTGGAGATTACGGATCCGGAAGGACTTGATGATCTCATGGCCGATCCGGATGAGATGCGTATGCAGGCATTGGTAATGCGTGAACGAATTCTCGGTCCAGCGCATCCAGATACCAGTTATTATATAAGATATCGAGGGGCGGTGTATGCCGACGCGGGTAAATTCAATCGATGCATTGAGCTGTGGAACTATGCGCTTGATATGCAGCAAAGTATGCTGGAGCGTCTCAATCCGATGACGCAGAGCAGCCTGTTTAGCTTTACGGAGCTCTTCTCGTTCATGATGGGCGAAGAGGGCAAACCGACGACACGGGGACGTGTCGTGCCCCCCGTGGAATTTAAGGAGTTGCTGCGCGTGTTTACGAAAGCTGTGAAAGAGGTGGAGTTGGGCAATGTGATGCTGGAGCGTATGTCGAACGTGGAGCGCGACGTCACGTACCTCAATCGAGTGCTAGTCATTACGCTGCATCTGGCGTGTTTGCTGACGCGCTTGCTGGACCAGCATCCGGACGACGATAGCATGTCGGACGAGATCCACCGCGCCATTTACCACCTGGTGCGGCTGCGGATACGCTGCAAGCTCGGCCGCACCGCGCTCCATTTGGCGTGCTGCCGGGAAGCGGCACTGGTCGGCCGGTATCCCGCGTGTCAGTTCCCCTCGTCGCACTTGGCCGAGGTGCTGTTGCGTGTTGGCGCCGATCCAAACGCACGCGACGAGGACGGTAACACGCCGCTGCACCTTGCCGCTATGGCGCGACCATGTCCGCCACGACTGCCCGCCATCCTCCTGGAACACGGGGCGCACTTGGACCTAGTGAATTACGGCGGCCGAACGTTTGAGGGCCTCCTCGATCATGGGCAGCGTGTCCACGAGCTGGTGAACACCGCCAAACACACTCGGCTGTCGTGTTGCGCCGCGCGCGTCATACAACAGTTTAAAATTCCGTACAAAGGTATCGTGACGCCGGCGCTCGAAACGTACATACAAAATCATTGAATGTGAACACATGCGTTTACATAGCAATGCTCACTTGAAGAGCATTCTTCCACTCTACAATATGACAACTCATAATTTAATAAACTCTATACATATAGCTAGAAGTAATGTAAAGAAATGGCATCAACAAAACGCTAAGCAGAGAAATGAACAAGACAAGTTTTACATTACGCAGATATGTGTCCAAGACGATGATATCTGCATCACCTATTAGTCTTATTATGAAAATACATTTATACACTCAGTACATGATTGAAGATTAATAATCATATTAACAAAATATTACATATTACTGAGCAGTGCAAATTTACTACAAGTTTTATAAGCGAAATATTATCATAATGTTCAAATACTTGCAACTGAATGGTAAACACTGAAATTGCCACACAATATGAGTGAACTATTTATAAAGCTGATGAATATTTCTCTGGCATATGCAAAACGAAAATAATGCGCAGGCTACATTGAATTATTATGACAAATTATGAAACATTGATTAGGTAATTTCGTAGTTAAATCAATATTAATTAGATGCAATTGTAGTTTAACTTCCAAATCAAATTTTAAATTTCAAATGAGTATATCTTTCATTATAACGTATCAAGAAATTTTATTAGCAAAGTTTATATTCGAATTAGAGGAATTGAATCTATATTTTTGAGAGAGAGAGAGAAAATCAATTAAGTTTGTAACAAGCGCATTAGTAAATCTATTAATTATTAATTCAATGCGCAGACAAGTTTTACGAAATATCATTCGCAATGCTGTTTCTTCGGTTCCGAAACGCTTTAAGTATTTTCGAGACGTTGCGTGTAATTGAAAATATACAATAAGAAGCCGGAATTTGTCTCGGCTATAATTTTTTATTCAGTTCAATATTCGTTTCGTTAACGTGTAACACGGAGATGTATACAGGCAGGATATAATCTTCCAACGAAAAGAAATACTGAGAATCCAGTGAAAATAAAATGATTGTAGTAAAGATGTGCGTGTACATTGATGCAATATCAATAATGACTGATGTGAATATTATTATAATTAACATTTAATTATTTTTAGTAGCGTCGTCTCATCACCACAAAACATATTCTTCAATTCTGAGGCAAGCAACTAAACAAAGAATTGATACACGCTTTAATTACAGATAGACGAGACGTTTACATGAAATACGTCGTATTTTTTCATAAGGAAAAACCAGAAAGGTGAAAAAGTAAAGCAAGTGTAACAAATACAAGAAATTATAAGACTTTGAGTGAGTGTTAACAACCAGTAATTAGTAATAGCACTCACTAAGAAGCGTCTGATTGTTTCGCTCTTTCATTTTACGAAGAGCAGTTAAATATAAAATATTAGCGGATATCTAGGCAATTACTCAATGATTACTGCTAGTTGAAAACGATTTGATAATTCGATAAGACATTAGATTTGATTGTAGATCTGGTGTTTTCTATGCACCACATTACAGTCATTGCATTTGTAATCTAGGCGTGCATAGTCGTTCGATGTGTAGATAAACAATTATTCAATGGAATTGCGTTTTTTTACCGAATGATTATTAATTTGGTTCTTTTTGATTGGCAGTAAAACTATATCAAATCTAATTTCTGTTCCGATGAATGAGACTACCCTATATTATTATTAGATATGCAACATGCATAATTTAGCTATATATTTAAGCATAATTATCTTCCTAAAATATACTATCTTAAGATGCGAAAGAAAAATAGGTGACATTCTAATACTAGGCATTATGTATATTTGAAAATATGAATTTTGTTATGTATTATATGAAATATTAAAAAGAATAAAACATATAAATTATTAAAGGGTGAGTTAATAACGGTAAGAAGTCAAATAATAATTGTTTAAAACAAAACGTAATAATTTGAATTGTCAGAGTAAAGGTGCGCTCATAGATATAGAATCACTAGATGGAACGGTGTTGTCAAAATTTACATGTGTTAAATGCAAATTTTTGGCCGCTTGTTTGCGCCAGTTTTTGCTCCCTAGTATTTACCTATATTTACTCGAATGCTTCCGAAAGGCTACGATGTACAACTTCGTTCGTCTATAGCAGTGTTTCTCAAACTTGTTGCTTGGTCTCGGCCAATATAGGCTATACCAGGCGATAGCTACAGGGCCCACTTTGGGAACCACTGGAGCCTGTAAATCTAATGCAATAAAAAACAAATGAATAACGCATCACTTGAGACACCAACAGGAGACTGTACTGTACTAATGCCGTGCTCCATCTAGTAATTCCATATCTATGGGTGCGCTATTCATATCAACAATCAATGAGGGCGCTATGTATCGTTGTATTTTTGTAAAGCTCTCAACTTTGTACTTTATCATTGGACGCCATTTTAATTAACCTTACATTGTCAGTGGTGCACCAATTCTTGGAGGGACGCTTCGAATTCTAGCTGCGATTTAATGTAAGTACTTAATTTAATTACTATTTATCCTTCCTGGAAGTACGTCGTAAAACGTTCGTTTTGTAGTTACATTATGCGGATTTGTTCTTTCTGTTACAATCGTTGAACCTTGAGTAAGCGTTGTTTTCTCACCTTTCCTGGATCTCATTGAGCACTCAATTGATTTGTTTACGTGTGTTCTTTCTGTCTCTGCATCTATACGCAGTTTCGTTTGCAACTTAATTCACTCATTGTCGAAGCGCAGTCGCTTCCACGCGTTGTCGCAGCATCTGTTTTGGGGCTCACGATGATGGACAAGGAGGATCACGACCGGAACGCAAGGGAGCGTGATCGTGGGGGCCGACGTGAACGCCCCACGCGATTCTCGTCCAGCGAACGTGATCGTAGCGTAGATCGTGGCAAAGACCGCGGTGGAATGAAATCCTCCCAATGCCGTGTCTACGTTTCGAACATTCCTTATGAGTACCGTTGGCAGGACCTGAAGGACTTGTTTAGGCAGCAGGTCGGCGAAGTCTCCTTCGTCGAATTGTTTGTTGATGAGCATGATAAGGCACGCGGTTGCGGCATCATCGAGTTTGCCGAGCCGGGGTCAGCAAAAAAGTGCTTGGAGGTGATGCACCGCTTTGAGCTGAAGGGACGCAAGATTGTTATTAAAGAGGATTTCGGCAATCAGCGCGACAAATATGGCAATCTGATTGGCAGCAAGCGGCGCGATCGCGACGATAATCGTGATCGTCGTGAGGAGCGCCGCTACGATCAGCACGAGTCAGCTGGAGTCGTCGTTGGTGGAGGTGGTGTTGGCGGTCGGAACGTCGCCGCGCAGATTTGTGGGAACACGTACGGCTTGAGTCCGGCGTTCCTGGACGATTTGAAAATTCAAACTCCGCTGAATACCCGCATTTTCGTTGCCAATGTAAGTATGATACTTGCCTTTCTCTATTCATTGTGTGCTTAGGGGTTTCGATCTGTATCGTCTCGATTCCGGTCGTAATTCTTTGCTAAACAAATGAGCATCTCTCTTCCGGTCAACTTGGAGCCCGTGTAGCAATAGCTGTATTACAATTTGGGGCGCCAACGGACTGTTCGACTCTCTGTCTCTCACACTTGTTTCCAAAATCGTTTATTTGTCTGTCTTGCAGTTGGATTATAAAGTTGATAAGAAGAAGCTGAAGGAGGTGTTTCGCATGGCCGGTAAGGTCACTTGGGTCGATATGCCGTTAGCGAAAGACGGCAGTAGTCGCGGTTTCGCCGTCATCGAGTACGACCATCCGGTCGAGTCGGTGCAAGCGATCTCTATGTTCAATGGTCAGCCGTTGTACGATCGGCCGATGACCGTGCGCATGGACCGCGGTCCAGAGCGTGATAAGCTGCCGGACGGCCTGAAAACAATCGGCCCTGGTCTCGGTACAAACGGCGAGCCTTTGCGTGACGTTGCTCGCAATCTACCCTCGCTGGTCAACCAGCCGTCGCAAGCGGCGAATATCAACAGTGGGCCGGGCATTCTTGGCGCCGTTCCCAATCTGCAGTTAAACGCGGCGGCGGCGAACGCGCTAGGTTCGCTCAGCGGTAGCGCGCTGGGCAATTTGAATTCCACGCCGGCGTCTGTTCTGCAGCAAACCGCCGGTCTCAGCCTGCCCAGCAATCTGCTGGCTAGCACGTTGGGCAACAACGAACTGGCGAATTTGATGCAATCAAATGCTGCCTCTTTAGCGGCTCTTGCAGCCTCCACGAACAGTCTCGGCTCAAATAATTTCACACGCAACGATGGCGTTAATCAGTCGAGTGGCGGCGGTGGAGGAGGAGGAGGTAGCGGTAGTGGTGGCTTTATGTCAAATAATCAAGGAGGTGGTGGTAATTACGGCTCAGGCAACGGTCCCAACATGGGTATGGGGCAAAATATGAATCGAAACAACTATCAAACGGGCTACGAGTCCAGCAAGCCAGCCGGTTTCAATTTCGGTAGTGCTGGCGGTGGCGGCGATAGGGATGGACGTCAATCGCAGCACAACGCTGCAGGAAACATGTATAACTCCATGAACAACGGTGGGTCCATGATGCGTGGCGCTATGATAGACAGGAAACCAAAAACAAAGTTGCTCATCACAAATGTAAGAATTTTTGAAGCATTCGTACCATTCTTTCACCTCTAACTCGTCCTCGTTTTTAGTTACCGCCGACTGCACACTACAAGTTGATCACCGAAAAGTGCCAAGAGTTTGGCACTGTCGAAAATGTTGAGGAACAGGGACAGGGGACAATCCTCGTGAATTTCATGACTGAATGGGATGCCGAACGAGCAATGAGTATCCTTTTACATGCGATCACTTGAAATTATTAACCCCAATAGCATTGTCTGTATTATTTGTCGAATTTTCCTTAACGGTATTCTTTAGAAAATATCGACAGGGCGCGAATTGATGGACGGACGATCGACGCGAGGATTCTTTAAGCATTTACTTGACGTCGGCCCGTTGAAGGGCTGTTATAGAAATAATCGCATGCCTGGTTTACATTTGTCAGTAGTTCATGCATTGTACAATACTTATTCTTATTTACGCTTTCTCTCACTTTTTTCGAAATTGCGGAGGTTCCTCATTCTGAGTGGAGATTACGTATGCAATTGGTGCGTGCAGAGGAAATTTGTGTGTTCCTGCGTGGAAAGTTTATTTTATTTTTAAATGCGCCTTTCAGTGGGCCCAGGGCTGCAACCTTTGTTTGATTTATGTTTTTTTCGCTATTATACGTTGGGTATGCCGGATTGGTTACCTATAATTTAATAATTCGTAAAGAGCACTTTGTGAGTACACATCTACTATTGGATATTGTGGGTTTCGTTTGAGTTGTAATTGCTAGGAATAATGTTAATTGGGAATTGCGGGGGAAAAGGTGGTTATTGCGCTACGTACCGTCTCTGTGATTTCATAGTAATCAGCAAGATTTCGTGCGCTCCTCCGAGTTTTCTTTGCATCTCAACGATTACTAGACCCAAAAATTTCTTTTATATTATTGATTCGCGTTGTTTAAGTTAGGATAAGGACAATTACGATGGTACATATATGATTCTTCATGTTTTTTTATATGTCCAGTGTTTAAATACTTGAACAAATATATGACTATTTCATTTTTTGTATATTGTGAGTGTCTTTTGTCAGTTTATAATTCAAATATTGATAAGGCTGTGTATTTATACGATTTTTAAAATACTTTTGTAATAATGTTTCAGAATATGGTTCTAGAAGCGTAGTGCATCCTCAGTGAGATGATATCAGCTTATAAATATTATAATGTAAGTAGTTTGTACTAATCACTATCGCGTTTAAGAACACACAAGTGTTTCATGTGGCAGCAAGCAAACAATTTACATAGTAAACAACGGGCGCCCTTTAATTTTTTACTTTATATTCATACGTTGTAGTCTTTGATTATCAACATTGCGTCACAGTCTTTGATTTGTTTTGTATTGGTAAAAATAACTTAAATTCAGATGGCAACTCATCTTCAGAATACAACCGGTCTGAGAAGTATACACGACGTATACGACAATTGGCGTGCACTTGTACTCTAAGTGTCTCCACATAGTTGGTGCCATATGCTCGTCGTGTAAAGTCTGCAACATTAAACTGTATTTGATTCCAGCCATCATCTAGTCGCATGGGCATTGTGCAGATGAATGGCTTGACACGTGTTGTAGATTGATAATTGCTTGCACGGAATCTTCTTCTTACGTTTTTATCATCTAACACCTACAAAATTACACAGTTACTAAAGTATGTATGAAATGCAATTTGGCCAAAACTCACTTGTATTTCAAACGTAAAATACTTCTTTAAGTTCTTCACAATCATGACTAAATATGGGAGTTTAATCCCTAGGGTTTTGCGAGGATCTGCAGGGCATGTAATGTAAGTTGTGCTCACATTGCAACCAATTACTTCCAAAACAAGTGACTGAATGTCTTCATCGGTAATACGTTTTATGTGCCCATTTTTCACTTTCTTATCCCAAATCTGTAAAGGTTTGCTGCCAATTGAATACAAAATTGAAAGAAATCCACTCTGAAATGTATTCTTGAACATTTTGCACTGCTCTAATTATTTCAACGCGCGTTCAGTGACTCCGGCATGAACCCCTGATGAATAGAGTGGTTTACACAAAAAAATATTGTTCGAAAGATGAACAGCATGAATTTAGAACTACAATTTCCAAATGTACAATCGAAATTACCAATGCGAATGTTTGGTTAGCGGCTTATACGTCACACTGATACAGTCACTTAATTCATTATCGGCGTATACGCTTTATAACAGTTTTAATATTGAATCAATACAAAGCTGGAAAGTTGCACTAAAGGGCAGTTGTTATTCTTTTGCAGACAACATGTGTAATAAGAAACTATATAATCTGTCTATATTACCTGGTTTACGAGGAAGAATGGCTTCCATTGGGATAGTCATGTCTAAGACAAGGATGGCAATACTATAAATATCATGCAATATTTATATATGATGTCTATTTCGTTGGTTGTTATCAAACGAACAAACTGCAGGATCTCTGGTAAGTACGTTTGATCTTTTTATGATTTAAACATTATATTCAAGTTTATTCATTACAATCTATTAAGAAACACTCCAGTTACATTGGTTCCATAGTTTGAATGGTCTTTACCGGCAATAGCTTTATTTAGGTTATACAATTGTTAATTTATGTTTAATTTCTTTAGATTTGTATAACTACTCCTTTTTCACATGGGTGACAACTCTACATATTAGAGCTGGGAATAATCTGCACCAAGCAAGCACAAATAAAGGAAAATTGATGAAATTACCCTCATCAATTGTTATTGGGTACTCCATAGCACCAAAGCATTGGAAATTTACCAAGCACAACTGTGTTATAGACTTCAATCTGCATCATCAGGAGTCTTATAGGTTACTACCATCCCTCCTAAATGTGGGTGCAACAACAGTCTATAAGGTAAATTAATATGGTTTATTTTAAAAGCTGTATGCTCCTTTTCATGCATACTTAATCCTAGCGTTAAAGAAACAAACTTTCAAACATACAATTTTGAAACCTTGAAACTTATTTGTCAGCAGTGCAATGAAACTCAACGAGTAGTTGGGTAATTAATTCCAACATTTCAACTGCTTACATAGCACCAACATGAATTGCAATAAGTTTCATAAACAATAATAATTAGAGAGTCATAATGCTCCACTTCTAATGCACTCAGCTGGAATGAATTGGGCAAGTATGTTGGCACATGTCCTTCAGTTCATGCTTTCCAATTAGTTTTATTTGAAATTTATAGTTTAGTGGATATCACTCCACTAAAGATGTATTATTTCAGTCTCTTCATTGTAGCTCCACTTCTGATGCGCCCTACTGGAACAAACTATGTGAGTATATTATCACATGTCCATCGGTACATGCTTGCCATTTGATTTTATTTTAACTATTGTAGTTTAGTAGATATCACTCCTAATAATATTGTATCATTTCAGTCTTCTCATCATATCTCCACTTCTGATGTGCCCTACTGGAATGAACTGGGTTAGTATATTGGCACATGTCCTTCGGTACATGCTTGCCAGTTTTTTCTATTCCAGCTATTATAGTTTAGTTGACAATGACTCCTTATGTATCTTTACAGTCTTTTCATCATAGCCCCACGTCTGAGGCACCCAGCTGGAACAAACATGGTAAGTACATGGGCACATGTGCTTCAGGAGTCATTATCAGTACATGCTGGCCACTTATTTTCATTTCAGCTATTATAGTTTAGTTGATAATGACTTCTTATGTATTTTTACAGTCTTTTCATCATAGCTCCACTTCTAATGTGCCCTACTGGAACGAACTGGGTAAGTATATTGGCACATGTCCTTCGGTACATGCTTGCCACTTATTTTTATTCCAGCTATTATAGTTTAGTTGATAATGACTCCTAATGTATTTTTTCAGTCTTTCCATCATAGCTCCACTTCTGATGCACCTAGCTGGAACAAAGTGGGTGAGTATGATGGCACATGTGCTTCGGTACATGCTGGCCATTTATTTTCATTTCAGCTATTATAGTTTAGTTGATAATGACTCCTAATGTATTATTTCAGTCTTTCCTTCATAGCTCCACTTCTGATGCACCTAGCTGGAACAAAGTGGGTGAGTATGATGGCACATGTGCTTCGGTACATGCTGGCCATTTATTTTCATTTCAGCTATTATAGTTTAGTTGATAATGACTCCTTATGTATTTTTACAGTCTTTTCATCATAGCTCCACTTCTGATATACCCAGCTGGAACAAATATGGTAAGTACATTGGCACATATGCTTCGATACATACTTGTCAGTTATTTCTGTTCCAGCTATTATAGTTTAGTTGATAATGACTCCTTATGTATTTTTACAGTTTTTGCATCATAGCTCCTCTTCAGGTGCACGCAGCTAAAACAAAGTTGGTGAGTATGTGGGCACTTGTCCTTCGGTGCATGCTTGCCATTTAATTCCATTCCAGCCATTATAGTTTAGGAATAATGACTAATTATGTGTTTTTTCAGATGTTTGGAAGTATTCATGCCAACCCTTCTATTTGGGGGTGGTTGTTAAGGACCCTGATCCATTTTTGGCGAAACATTGTAGTGAATGTGTTTTATATGCAAATAAAAGCCATGATAAATGTGAATTGCTAGTAGCGACACCTGTTGGATGTCGGTAAATTGCATTACAGTTACCATTGTTATAATCCTATTTCCTTGTCGTCACCCAGAGATGGCGCCACCAGTAAATGTAATTATGGTTGCCTATCTAAAAATTTCAAAATTTTCTATCTCCCGCTCTATACGTGTCATTGAAAAAGTTTCAATGATATCAGCACTGATAAGTCGAAAACTTTTTCGTCGCAAAAGTGAAATTTTAAAGATTGAATAACTCTTAAACCAACTGTCCTAAAGTGTTGTGCGATAACTTATTTTAATCAGCTCGTCGAGCTTTACCCGAATTCCAAATTTTAGCCATTTCCATTTCATATTAAAATTTAAAATAGAATGCGCTCAAATTTGGCATACAGGTAAAGCTCATCAAGCTGATTAATATGAGGTATTGCACAACCCTGTAGCACAATTAGTTTAGGAGATATTCAAGTTTCAAAATATCACCTTTGTGACGAAAAAGTTTTCGACTTATCAGTGCTGATATCATTGAAACTTTTTCAATGACACGTATAGAGCGGGAGACCCATATTGATCGAAAATTTCGTTTTCAGAACGGCAAAATTAAGATTTCGTATCAAGTATGCATAAACGCAAAAAGGTAAATTTAATTAACAAAATGGATGCCAAAAGTCCGCCATTTTTAAAAAAATATTGGTCGAAAATTTCATTTTTAGAACGGCAAAATTAAGATTTCGTATCAAGTATGCATAAACGCAAAGAGGTAAATTTAATCAAAAAAATGGATGCCAAAAGTCCGCCATTTTTTAAAAAATATTGGTCAAAAATTTCATTTTTAGAACGGCAAAATTAAGATTTCGCATCAAGTATGCATAAACGCAAAGAGGTAAACTTAATTAAAAAAATGGATGCCAAAAGTTTACCAATTTTTTTAAAATATTGATCAAAAATTTCCTTTTGAGAACGGAAAAATTAAAGTTTGGTATCAGGTAGGTATGAACGCAAAGAGATATATTTAATTATTTAATAAAATTGATGAATTTTTATGTAAAATAATCAAACTTTGTATTTGCTCCAGCTAGCTGCATCAAAAGCCGAGTTATGATGGATTTTCTGTAAGAATACATAATTAGTTATTGTGGGTGAATTATAAGGGTTATAATAAAAATAAGGGGCTAGCATGTACCGAAGCACATGTGCCAACATACTTACCCAGTTCGTTCTAGCTGGCTGCATCAGAAGTGGAGTTATGATGGATTTTCTGTAAGAATACATAATTAGTTATTGTGGGTAAATTACAAGGGTTATAATAAAAATAAGGGGCTAGCATGTACCGAAGCACATGTGCCAACATACTTACCCAATTCGTTCTAACTGGCTGCTTCAGAAGTGGAGTTATGATTGATTTTCTGTAAGAATACATAATTAGTTATTGTGGGTAAATTATAAGGGTTATAAAAAAAATATGGGGTTAGCATATACCAAAGCACATGTGCCAACATACTTACCCAGTTCGTTCTAGCTGGCTGCTTCAGAAGTGGAGTTATGATTGATTTTCTGTAAGAATACATAATTAGTTATTGTGGGTAAATTATAAGGGTTATAATAAAAATAAGGGGCTAGCATGTACCAAAGCACATGTGCCAACATACTTACCCACTTCGTTCTAGCTGGCTGCTTCAGAAGTGGAGTTATGATTGATTTTCTGTAAGAATACATAATTAGTTATTGTGAGTAAACTATGAGGGTTACAATAAAACCAAGTGGTAAACATGTACCGAAGTACATGTGCCAACATACTTACCCAGTTTGTCTGAGCTGGCTGCATCAGAAGTGGAATTATGATTGATTTTCTGTAAGAATACATAATTAGTTATCATAAAATTAACCAGTGGACAAGAAAATTAAATCTTAATACTAACCATTGTTGCAATAACGATGAGCCTACCAATTTTCATGAAGATTGCAATCCCATCTCAATGTGAGTTTTTTGCTAGAAACTGAAAAAATTACCATCAGTTAGGAGAGTTCATAAGAAAAATAAATCCTAATACTAACCATTGTTGCAATATCAATGAGCCTACCAATTCTCATGATGATTCTATTCCAATTACAACCCAACTTGTTGTCATTGTTGCAATAACAATGGGCCTACCAATTTTCATGATGATTCTAATCCAATTGCAGCCTAAGTTGTTGTCATTGTTGCAATAACAATGAGCCTACCAATTTTCATGATGATTCTAATCCAATTGCAACCCAAGTTGTTGTCATTGTTGCAATAATAATGAGCCTCCCAATTTTCATGATGATTGCAATCCCATTTCAATGTGAGTTTTTGGCTAGAAAATGAAAAAATTACCATCAGATAGGAGAGTTCATCAAATAAACCAGTTGATGAGAAAAATAAATCCTAATACTAACCATTGTTGCAATAATGATCAGCCTACCAATTTGCATGACTATTCTAATCCAATTGCAACCCAAGTTGTTGTCATTGTTGCAATAACAATGAGCCTACCAATTTTCATGATGATTGCAATCCCATCTCAATGTGAATTTTTTGCTAGAAACTGAAAAAATTACCATCAGTTAGGAGAGTTCATAAGAAAAATAAATCCTAATACTAACCATTGTTGCAATATCAATGAGCCTACCAATTCTCATGATGATTCTATTCCAATTACAACCCAACTTGTTGTCATTGTTGCAATAACAATGGGCCTACCAATTTATGTGATGATTGTAATCCCATTTCATTGTGAGTTTTTGGCGAGAAACTGAAAAAATTACTATCAATTAGGAGAGTTCATGAAATAAACCAGTTGATGAGAAAAATAAATCCTAATACTAACTATTGTTGCAATAACAATGAGCCTACCAATTTTCATGATGATTCTAATCCAAATGCAACCCAAGTTGTTGTCATTGTTGCAATAATAATGAGCCTACCAATTTTCATGATGATTGCAATCCCATTTCAATGTCAGTTTTTGGCTAGAAAATGAAAAAATTACCATCAGTTAGGAGAGTTCATAAAATAAACCAGTTGACGAGAAAATTAAATTCTAATACTAACCATTATTGCAATAACCATGAGCCTACCAATTTTCATGATGACTCTAATCCAATTACAACCCAAGTTGTTGTCATTGTTGCAATAATAATGAGCCTACCAATTTTCATGATGATTGCAATCCCATTTCAATGTCAGTTTTTGGCTAGAAAATGAAAAAATTACCATCAGTTAGGAGAGTTCATCAAATAAACCAGTTGATGAGAAAAATAAATCCTAATACTAACCATTGTTGCAATAATGATCAGGCTACCAATTTTCATGATCATTCTAATCCAATTGCAACCCAACTTGTTGTCATTGTTGCAATAATAATGAGCCTACCAATTTTCATGATGATTGCAATCCTATTTCAATATGAGTTTTTGGCTAGAAACTGAAAAAATTACTATCAATTAGGAGAGTTCATGAAATAAACCAGTTGATGAGAAAAATAAATCCTAATACTAACCATTGTTGCAATAACAATGAGCCTACCAATTTTCATGATGATTCTAATCCAATTGCAACAAGTTGTTGTCATTGTTGCAATAATAATGAGCCTACCAATTTTCATGATGATTGCAATCCCATTTCAATGTCAGTTTTTGGCTAGAAAATGAAAAAATTACCATCAGTTAGGAGAGTTCAACAAATAAACCAGTTGATGAGAAAAATAAATGCTAATACTAACCATTGTTGCAATAATGATCAGGCTACCAATTTTCATGATGATTCTAATCCAATTGCAACCCAAGTTGTTGTCATTGTTGCAACAACAATGAGACTACCAATTTTCATGATGACTCTAATCCAATTACAACCCAAGTTGTTGTCATTGTTGCAATAATAATGAGCCTAACAATTTTCATGATGATTGCAATCCCATTTAGATAGGCAACCGTAACTACATTTACTGGTGGCGCCATCTCTGGGTGACGACAAGGAAATAGGATTATAACAACGGTAACTGTAATGCAATTTACCGACATCCAACAGGTGTCGCTAGTAGCAATTCACATTTATCATGGCTTTTTTTTGCATATAAAACACATTCACTACGATGTTTCGCCAAAAATGGATCAGGGTCCTTAACAGCCACCACCAAATAGAAGGGTTGGCATGAATACTTCCAAACATCTGAAAAAACACATAATTAGAAAAAACACATAATTAATTATTCCTAAACTATAATGGCTGGAATGAAATTAAATGGCAAGCATGTACCGAAGGACAAGTGCCCACATACTCACCAACTTTGTTTTAGCTACATGCACCTGAAGAGAAGCTATGATGAAAAGACTGTAAAAATACATAAGGAGTCATTATCAACTAAACTATAATAGCTGGAATAGAAAAAACTGGCAAGCATGTACCGAAGGACAAGTGCCCACATACTCACCAAGTTTGTTTTAGCTACGTGCACCTGAAGAGAAGCTATGATGAAAAAACTGTAAAAATACATTAGGAGTCATTATCAACTAAACTATAATAGCTGGAATAAAAATAAGTGGCAAGCATGTACCGAAACACATGTGCCAATATAATTACCCAGTTCGTTCCATTAGGGCACATCAGAAGTGGAGATATGATGAGAAGACTGAAATGATACATCATTATTAGAAGTGATATCTACTAAACTACAATAGTTAGAATAAAATCAAATGGCAAGCATGTACCAATGGACATGTGCCAATATACTCACATAGTTTGTTCCAGTAGAGCGCATCAGAAGTGGAGCTATGATGATGAAACTGAAATAATACATACAAGTTTCAATGTACTCACAAGTTCATTCCATCCATGTCCATTAGATGTGGAACAGTCATGGGTTTACTGAAAGCATATTCAGTTAGTTATTATTCTAAAAGTTTAACACCTATATTAAAACTAAGTGGCAAACATGTACTGAAGTGCAAGTGCCAATGTACTACTCACCAAGAAGTCTATTCCAGCCAGGTCCAATTGAAGGAAGCATACTTTTAGTGATAATCGTTATAATAATTCTTCAATTACAACAACATGAAATTTACTGTGTCATGTAGCAATGCAGTTGATATGTTGCATAATTATCTGACAATTCTCTCCTGCTTGTTAAAAGCAAGTTGCATATGAAGTGGGCCTTAATTGCCCAACTACTCACACAAATCCATTATGCTGTTGACAGATTAGTTTGAAGGTTTCATAGTTTCAGCATACATGCATGTTTCAAAGCCCCTGCTTCTGCAACACCAGAATGGAGCACACACAAACCAGATGTTTGTTAGCTAATGGACTGTTGGGGTACAACAATCATTGCAGTAACCTGAATAACATACAACATAATAAGTTTATGATATAAATATACTTTTTTTTGTTAATGATACATTAATGCAATACTAACAGTATCCTGAGAGCTTATGATGCATTATTCAGGTCATTGAGACAAATTGCAATCAGTGTGGTACAGACAGGAAAGTCATAAAACTTGCTATGTAGTGATTACAATTACCCAAATCTAAAAAAAGCAAGCAAATTAGTAATTGTATAAACTGCAAGCACCCGGAATATAGTGATCTATCTTAACCTATAATAGTTAAGACAAATCTAAGTACCAAATATAAATGTGGATATGAATTCGCTCAAACTCACCCAGTTTTATGTTGCTACTGACGATGTACGTTGAATGTTTTGCAGTGTTTTGTTATTATAAGACAATTGTGCTGATAATCTTTTCGTCAGCTGCTTGCCTGTAGTGCACCATTGGCCACAGTACAAGTTTCTCAACGTCGAATTCAGTTGAATTATTTCAAATAGGTTGGGTAGTCTATATCACGTGACTTAAGACATCGCCGGGTGGCCTATATTGCATTGGTACAACACTTTGGAACACATGTTACGATAGATTCAGAGTGTACGGTGTCATTAGTTCAGTGAAAATGAATATTATCTTTATATTCTGTATTTAATAGTCCATGCATTTTAATAAGTGACTTATGAGATTGTTTTAATAATTTAACAATAAATCTCTAGGTAACAATCTCTGGTGAATAACGCAATCATTATCCAATTGCAATATTATGAAATTGTCAACCCAATTTCTGTGGACAATCCTGTGACAACAGAAATAATTAAATATCATGTAGAGCAATGAGTGTATGGATAGTACGATACTAATATAAGATGGGTTATAAAGCTGCAGTGCAAGTTTTGAAGTATGTATGCTTAATAACTGTATATCAAATATTAATATTTAATTCTCAGGAAAGCAGATCCATTAAAAGCAAAGGTCTCTGCAAAACAGCAGAATCTCATCATTGACTTACAAGCATGGTCTGATCAACAACAGCTCCAAACAATTTACCACCAAGTCCTCGTGCTTGATTTGGAATATGCTCTTGACAAGAAGGTGGAACAGGATTTATGGACCCTTGGGTTCAAAAATCATATTTCAATACTGCAGGAACAAAGCAGGGATAAAAAGGTACTCTAGCTACACTTATTAACTAAGATATTAATCAACATTGTATACAGAATCCAAAGAGAAGTGAATCACTTGGCCTTCTATCATGGTGTTTAGAGGCAGCATCTGGGTTTTACTTAACCTTATTGCAGGAACTATGTTCCACTTATGAGTTAGATTTGCCATTTAGAAGATCAGGTGGCTTATTTGGCAAGTTAAGAACATGTACAGATTCCCCAAATTCAATGCCTCAATCTTCATCATGTTTGTACATATGTCAGTACTGTTTGGTACATTTGGGAGACATTGCCCGATACAGAAACCAAAGACAGCAAGCTGAGAGCTTCTACAAGTAAGTGATGATCCCATCTTGTTCATTTCATTCACATTAATATTTCAATTTCAGGCATGCAATCTTGGTCTCACCATACAGTGGTCATCCTTACAATCAACTAGCCCTTCTTGAAGCAAGTCAAGGTGATAAACTTGCAACTGTATTTCAATATGTCCGTGGTATTGCTGTAAAAAATCCTTTTCCTGCTGCAATAGCAAATCTAACTAAAACATTATCAGCAACTATTGACAAAGACGAGTGAGTATAATTGAATCACTTATCATTTCTATAACTTGCTTTAAAATGAAATAATTGCAGAAAAACCACACAGGTGCAAACAAAGATGCGTGTTAATGAATTCATCAATTTATTTTTGAAGTTACACGCGCTATTGCATACAAAGAGTGACTTTAAGGAAGCGGAAATTTGTTTGAAGAGCATCAATGGAACAATAACTGCTCTCATTGCAACCCAAAGTTTTACGCGTCACCAGTTGATTATGATAACGGTTATTAACATGTTCATTCTACATCATATTGGTGATGGCGAATTGACTAAGGATGAAAAAGTTGCCAGTCAAATGTCTTTGGCCCTTCTTGCAGGATCATTGAGCGCCTTCCTGTTACCAGTTTATACTTTAAAAGCAGATCCAACTATCCTGGAATACTGTGCGTTACCAGCAAGTAAGAGTTAATCAACAAAATCATATATTTGATAACTAATCAATTCTTGTTTCAGTACGGTTATTGCTGATGTGGATAAAAACCAAACCAGAATTATTAAAAGAGGATGAATTCAGTAGTCGCTTGCAGATTTGGCCCGGGTATTGCAAGCTATTGAATATTATTAAAGAACATATCGATAATCAATATTCAGATGAAGCTTGTATGTTAATCATGATCTATGATATGGCTTGTAATTGTTCATTAATATTTGAATTTTAGACGTATCCAAACCGCTTTATTTCGATAAGGAGCTGCAGGGATTCATCCCTTTGCAATCTGCATTTGCAAAGATTAAATTTAAGGAAGCCGTCATACAGAATGACGCTGCTAAACATGTACAAGCATTACGTTTAATTGAATTGGGTAAATGGTTAACAACATATGATGTAAATGGTAGTAAATTAATTATCAACAATAAGGAGAAAGATGTCTTTGAGCCGGCGTGCATTCAACCCGACCCAACGGATAAGTTATTAGAGGAAATGAAAAGTTTCAACGTTAGTGAGAAAATTGACGATGGAAAAACTAAAGGTAATATAAGTAAAAGTAATTCATCTATTTCACTCACATGCTGTCTTATTCTAGAGCGTAAGAGTGGTATTTTGAAACCACAAGGATCCCTTGAAAAATCAAGAGAAGAGCGCATTAAATTATCGCAGGATGAATCAGCAAATGCTAGCAGTTTGAAATTGGATAATCACAAACTAAAGCGCGTTACACAAAATGCAGCGCTTCAATCAATATACAAGAAATTGGAAGAGAACAAGCAGGTTAGTAAATTACTTTACCAGGCGCGCTGATTGATAAAACAACAAATTTCTAAACTTTAGGTCACATTCAATACGGATTCGAACGAGAAGAAACAAGTTACGATTCCCAAACCAGCTCCCATTGAACCGTCAAGCCAAGTGAACCAAATCCGAACCTCCGTATCTAATGTGAATCCGAATTACACTGGCCTTTTAAATTCTCCTGAAAAGGATTATTTCTCATATGCACCGCCACCTCAAATTCCTATGCCGCCTTCAAATTGCAACAGTCTTGGCTCTTCCTTAAATAATGTACATTTTCCTAATGCTATTGATCTTCCGCCCTTTCCGTTTTCAAATTCAACTGGGAATGTAGCAAACAACGCAATGTTTCATTCACAGACTGCACCACTTGGGCCAGGTGCACCCCCAGGCAAAAATATGTATCACCAACGTCAGCCGCCCGCTGCAACAAGTGCAAGCATGTTCTCTTCGCAGCCGCCAGCATTGAATTATAACATGAATCTAATGGATCATCATAATACATCATTCAATGGCTTTCCATTCAAACGTGAAGAACGTACCAGTAACTGGTGGCAAAACCCATCGGCGCAATCATCCTTACCGCCACATCTACCACCCCCGCCAATGTCAACCCAACAGCAGGCATCATCATTTCCCAAATCAGATCTATACTTGTACAATCAACAGAATAATTTTCCACCGCAAGTACCGCCTCCGAATCAACAACAACAACCAGATATGTTTACCCCATGGCATAATCGATCCAATAATACTCAAAACAATCAAATAATGCCTGGCTCCTCAAACATGCCATCAAGGCCACCAAACATGTTAAATGAGAACGCTCAAATGTCTATGAATAACAGTGGCATCGGAAATAATTTAACAAACGTAATTACACATTCAATTAACTTAAAACAATTATCACTTACAACTTGAATTTTTTGTTGTAGAACATGAACTCTCCCGGGTACTCTTTGTTCAGCACCAATTGGTCGCCAGCTCTTCCGCAATTACGTAATCTTAACAGCGAAATGCGTCAGCAGTCCATGTTCACCAACTCGATGCCACAATCACTCCAGCAACTATTGGAGCAGCAGAATCAGCTGCAAAAGGGCGATACTTGAAGTGCCCTTTAGTTCGTCAGCTCATACGCCAACAGCACCGTCCTTTGGGGGGCCGATCACTCGGACTGCGATTGAGATGCAATGAAAAAGATATCATTGACTAAGCGACCGATACACGGGACACTTGAAAAATAAGAGAAATTTTATTGGTTGCTTTTTGCTACACACTTCTTAAGTATACCTATATAGAAACATATCTAAACAGACAAAAGTTGTTGATCCTCCAAAACTTGTGAGAATCATAAATTAAATAAAGAGCCCCTACTAATTAACGCATATTAAATAATGTTTTCAATAAATGTACATTTCTCTCACATCGCATACTCAGTTTCATTTGTATAGCAAAAACTCCATCGTCAACAAATTCGTTTATAATAGGAAAAACTGACAGAACAGGGGAAGTCAATTACTAAGCAGTCTGTTCAAGTTTGATAATTGCAATCATGAATTTCCTCATGGCTGCAATCAGTCGCTCACCTATTATTATTACTCAGGATTCCTAGCGTTACTTAGTACACGCGCCGCATTAACACGATTTAACGCGGTTTGCGTTCGAGTTGTTTGTTAATACTTCACCTAAATGTTAACACTGAATAATTGTCCATCAAAATAATTCAATGATTTTTAATCCTAACTTGCATGCGTGCTTGCTCGCATATTAACAGCACGCATTCTTCATATTCTAGTTTGTTTCCCTTCATATTCAAATTGTTTTAATTTGTTGATAATACTAAAATGAATTACATTTGGTATTTTATTATATTTATAGGTACACGTCCTTCATATTTAACAGGTTGCAGTCGCTCGACGCCCACAAGAATAGTATAGTAAAGATTAGTTTCACTGTTTGCTTGCAATTTGGTTTACTTGTTCATTTTATCCGTTTCGTATTAATAGTTATTGTTTGTTTCGTGGTTGTTAGATTGGTATGCTTCTTCTATCAATTGCATTTTGATGTTATTAGTTTTACTGTTTTATGTCTAAATTAACGTTTGCCATTGTTGAACTGAAGACTGGCTCGAATTGGCGCTTTAAACGTGGACGCAGCGTTGTGTTGTAGTTGATATGCCAGTGGATGAATTTTGAATCCAAATAATCTAGGGAAATTTCAATTAAAATCACATTTCCATCAGAAAGCTAATGAATGAATTACAATGACAAAGTACTGAAGTTATCAGCATGCAATTGTTGGGGAAAAACAAGTGTGGAAAGTGTAATTGAAATTGTGGTGATTGGTGGAAAGAAAATAAAACTCTTACCTTGGAATAAATTGATTTGTAGGACGTTTTGGTCGATACTCTGGATGCACCATAAATAACATGTGTGGAAAACCAGTGCCAAAGTATGCACCATCTGTGTGGTGATGCCGCGAGGATTTTGGCGTGTAAACGTCCATGCATTTAGGACAATATGACTTCACCATTGCTTCTCCAGGTACATCTGACAGACCTGAAAGTGAGCAGCAATAGTTTGAGTGCATCCGATTGGATTGAATCACTGCACTCACCTAAAGGTAACATGGGCTGTGATTCACAATAAACTCTAGGGCAGTGTCCAAAGTCACCTGACTGATACTTCTCAATCATTTGGGCAATGCCTCGATTGGTTAAAATATATCTAGCATGGATTAAACCATATAACATCTCAGCTGCCTGCTCAATCAGATCAGACTGATTGGGGTTATCTTCTAATTCATCATCTGTAATCAAATAAGAACATTAATGGACACCATTCAGCAAGAGTACACAATTGGACTGACCTGGTTCTAAATCTAATATCATATCCAGTGCTTGTCTGTAATGTGGGACTTGTTCATTTAATCCTGTTAGATTGAATTTGTCCTGTATATAGTCCTCATCAACCTAGAAACCATGCGTGGTTGTAGGTTATTCAAATGCACATCACAACACAACGTAATCACGTACCTCACAGAAAAACTCATTGCCCCGAAGTCCACAAAACCATGAGATCCACGATACCTCCTCAGAGCTACTCATTTTCCTATAAAAATGGAGAAAAACAAATGCTATCACTAGACGGAATACTCAGAGAGAGCGCGTTGTTAGATGAATGTCGAAACGTATGATATAGCGCACACGAAGGCTTTTTTGGATGGTACGGCGACAACAAAAACCGGCACGAAAAGTACACCAACAAATCGCACACGGGCTGCGAGCCGAACGAATTCCGCTGGCGATGGCTGGGCGCGTGCAATGAGGTGCAACCCTCTAGGAAGGCAAATCGAGAAGCGATTGTGTATGTAGCGAGGTATCGTCAGCGAGGAGTACACCGCGATGCACAACTGTATGTGTGGCTGGCTGTATGAGTGCGTTTTATTGACGTTTGTACGGAATGACGATCCTAGCATGCACGTCACTTTTCCCACACACATGCCACCACACACGCACACTAACTTATTTTTCGGCAATCGAATGAATGCATAAAGAATGGGCACGCACACGCACTTGCACCACTAATTACCGCACCGCAAAAATGCAAAGAAACACCAATTTCTGGTGGACATTACCTTTTTGTACCTTGATTAGCCACGCTTACGCTACTTCATCTACGCGAAAGGAAACCGACCGCCACGACATCTACCTCGTTAGTGAAGCGCACTCTGGAATGGCGGTAATTTTAAGTACTGCGACAAACTTTGGCAACCACAACAAAACTCCGTTTGTCGTAAATTAACAAATTACGTTCAACTCCCACCGCCGAATTTATCTATGTATGCGCCATAATTTAATTCCATTTGTCAATAAACGATCATAACTCGTATTCAGCCATTTATAACATTTGCTTGACATTCTGTTATATTGTGCGCACTTTCCAAAAATCATGCCAAGATTTCATGTCATGCATCAATGCGCTATCCGGCACTTAAACAGTTTGCACCGGATAAAAGCAACACGAATGCGTTAATATACCTGCTTCTATTTACAATTGCATCGAGGAAGCCTTTGCAAGTCGTCCAACGCTCTTGAAGGTGTTTCGTGCATGGCTAAGCGCAAACCCGTTTCAAGGTGAAAGCGCGCGGCGTCAAGTATGGAGAGATAGAATGGACCAGCAACAACAACAACACTACGATTATCCGTTTGCTATATGTGTGTTGAGCTGTAGTTGCACACGGTTTGAAAGTTTTAATAAACCTTCAGTTCAGTCGTCAACGAAAGTTTGCGCGGTGCGCACGTACGGTACCATCATCATCATTGATTGGTTTCATGCACACGTCGCGTTTCAACAGGTATACCGCGACCGCAACAACAAAGTGCATTGAGCAATCGTACTTACTCCACATAATTAATGCACTTTGGCTACGTGAGGAACGTTCACTGTTGAGTTGAGCAATCTGCAAGTGTTGTATAAGTTGTTACCAGTTTGCAAATTTACGAATAAGCTGTCGTAATAATGCGTGCGCACGTTTTGCGGTGCGTAAAGATGAAAAGTACCGCCTTAAATATGCGGCGTGCTTGAAAATTATTTGAGGAACGATTCTATCCGAGGCCAACTTTCTTCTACTCAGCCCTTGATTTCTCAGTCAGTTGTCTAGCGGCACTCTTCCGATTAACAACAACAAGAAGCACACATTCCACAGCCAGACGTCTAGCTGGTGCAACGTGCGCGGTTGCTTCAATCCATTTAATGCGATAGTTTAAGAAGTGTTCGTCGTACGGCTGCCTGCTGATAACAGCGTAATCTGTTCAATTGTTATGTCGTTGATACGGTAAGTTGCATCCAGCTACATTAATTTCGTAAATAATTACAATCGACACGCTATGCACGCACATTTCATGTTGGTGGGTGCGTCAATGCACTTTAAATCGTATTTTAAGGATGGAGCAATGACTATTTTATTTTTATCACTTGTCCCGCCGACTTAAAATACACGCGTCTAAAATTTAGTCACAGTCTCTTCTCCTTTCATTCATTCATAACACGTAGAAAACTGAAAAGTTTCTTTGGCGCAGAAGAATTACTCATTAAGTACTTACTGATAAAAATCACATTGAAGCACAATTATGATAATACACGTGATATTAACTTGTAATTGTTGATTACAACTCGATTATGATAGCGGCACAAGTACCAACTTTCTCTATTTATTGTCTAATTATTGCGGTAATTTGCTTGTCACAAAGAGTGCATAAAAATTATGTCATCTCATTAAGTAGAGCAGTGAGCAAACAAAAAAATAAATCATTTCTATGGGTGTGTAACGATCATCATCTCGAGTTACGCAAATATCATAAATTTGATGAGTATTTTTGTCTCCATGGAGATGAAGTTCTCCGCACGGCGAGACCGCTTTGTTGCACGCATCCCTTTTATTTTGCAAGGCTGGTGGTTGGCGCCGCGACGCCGTCTGGCTCGATGAAATATTCCAAGCACTCACCCCCGATTGCGGGGTCCTCGTCCTGCGACAGGAAAGCTGCCCCGTGTTCCTGCTTCGATTTACCCAGGCGCAGCCCGGTTCCTGGTCAACGTACAGCTCGTTCAACTATCGTGCATCGCACGCTACTACCCCTTTGCGCAAATGCATTCGTTTCATTTCGTTTTGATTGCACTGTAATTTGACGTGTGCGTGCGTTCAACGAAATGCAAATCAACCATGAGCATGCCGAGAAATGGCAGTAACTTCCTGATAACAATAAAGCGGAATTTACATTTCGATTGAATTGTTTTAAAAAGTTTAAAACAAGTAAAATTGTTGCTTAAAATGCATGAGTAATTGAGCGTGACTCGAATAAACATCGTGTTCGTCCTCTAATTCTGTATAATTTATTTGAACATTGGAAATACACTCAAGGATTCCATTGTTCTTCTTTTTTTCGTCTTATAATTTATGTACTAAAATTTCATTTGGTTTTAAATTGATCCTTAATTAAGGATAATTAGTGGTGCAAGTAATTGCTTTTAACATTTATGCATTTTTCAATTACCGATAGTTAATGTAAGTGCAACATTTATAAATACAATGCAAACATTGATAAGTACTCTAGAATAATTGATATTAATTCCCCAAAGTTGATACCAATCATGAGGCTTAATTATTCTTTTAAAACAAAGAAGAACAAGAGACAATGCAGTATTGATACTGTAACACGCTAAAAATGTTGGTCGAGTCAATTACGTCAATGTTTACTAATTATTATTCCTCTAATTACAATGCCATCATTCTTCATGCAATATACGTGCTCTGAATGCATCAGTCAGGATAATTGTATTGACCTAAAACACTCTAATTAAATGAGAATGCCATCCATTTTCAGTTTTATAAACTGCCATGAAAACTATCAATACAAAACGCATTTATGCGACGTTTTCTTCACGAAAATGAACAATGCGTTATCCAATTTTGCTAAAACGCCTTTGGAAAATCCCTAAACATAAATAATACAAAGAAAACGCGAACACCACATGAAACGAAGGGAAAACTATGTATTTTCCTATTACTCGGACGCATTCTCCATTTCGTTTATGATACTTTTGTGTATGCGGTATGGGAATAGCACAATTTTAATTAAAATAACCAGCCTTAAACGCGTCGCTAATGACATCATGTCATGCGAAGGCGTCTCCGATGCAGGCGAGTAGTAGCTTCATCTGCAAAGTTTGCTTAACGCGTGTCGGTCTCATTAAATTGTAATGATAATATTTGTTTGAATTAACCGAGTAAACTGCGTCAAATTGGTACGACTTCTATTTTGGTTTGCTCTTTGAATTCAACGACTAAAAGTTGCTTGTTATGTGTGCATGATTTACTTTACTTTACTCTACCAGCTAATATGTTTTTGTTTTGATCGAGCAAAAGCGTTGTTAATCAATATTTTATTTAGTGCTTTTCAATGCGCACGAAAATGCCACGCTATATTCAAACCCACCCCTTTAATAAAAATACATTCTATATCACATTTTTCACTATGTTATGAAAAATTGTGATAAATATTTGATCAAACGATATCACTAATCTAACTGGAAATTATATTTGAAAATAGATAATCGTTTATGGATAAACCCAGATGACTAATAAAATTTTCAGAATAGTGATCAAGTTATCAAAGTATAGTGCAGATGTTTTTTTTTTTTTGATAACATTTGCAAAGAACTTAATTCATTTACCCACTGACATTAAACGAGTAAAAGGTTTCATAAATAGGCTACCATTGTGTGATAGCCATTTAGCTCGCTGTAGAATGAATAATGAAGCTAGCACAGTCATTATGCGCACTTTAAAAGAATACCTAAATTGTTATTTTAGAAGAATAAAAGTAGTCGCGCTGTGCATGTGCAGCGATATCAGAATTAACGTGGAAATAATAACATAATGACCGTATTTGTCATACAATGCAGGAAGTTCCAAATCTACGCACGATTCTTGCATAAACATAAGCTTAGTTGTAATTGTATTTTTGAAAGAGTGTTGCTTATCTTCGCCCACAGTACATAATATAATCGCACGTACCATTGTAAATACGACGCGGCATATTGGTAATAACGGCACACAGTTGATAAAAAAAAAACTGGCAGCAAACACAAACAGAATCCCATTTTCAGTGCACTCGCGCTTTATAGTAGTAAACCGTGTGTTACGTTAATGAATTTCTAAGTAGCAATTGTAGTTGTCAAGACTGAACAGTGCAGTGCAGTAATTGTATACAACGCAAATAAATGCGAGGAAAATTAATGTTTCATACTTATACTACATGCGAGCAAGGTCATTGTACTTTACTTTGTTCAAAATAGTTTAAAATCCTCAACCACCGACCATCTACCTAAGCAACACCGAAAGTAAAACTAAATGTTCGTAAAACCCAACTTATTAACTTATTATCTAATGACTGATTATTTATTAAGCAATTGATAGTATTGATAATTGTTGTTACAGATAAAAGCCAAGTGGAGCAGTGTCAACGCGTTAGCAATCAAATTCCGCTTGCAATTTGCGAATCGCTAAATTGCAATGGCGAAAACAGTCACACCGGATGGTGGCGGTAAGTTATTAATAAATTACACTTCAATTGTTTGTTTATCTGTCTTACGTTGAACAAGACACGTGATTCTTTGTATGTACACACGTACGTCAGCGAAAGTTACTGAGGACTTCCCAAACACGTGTGATTCATACATTATTACAACAGTTTCTTTGTCGTGCGTGGTGTGTGCGTGTTCTGCGCGCATTATGGTGAATGCACTTAACTTAATACTTTCAACTTTGTTTTCATCATCATTATAATGAAATAGATCGGGATATTATGATACCAGCCAACTTTTTATCATAATCGTACGACAAAACGTCCATTGGTTGTAATTATATCCAAGATTTCCGTCTTTCATGAGCGCATAACTTAAAGTATCGCATGGAAATTGCTAAAAATGTAAACAAATGCCTTGACAATTAGGTATGTCAGTAATGATTAGTATCTGAGTAACTTACTTGTATTAATTTGTTACTTCACTCCTGTTTTGTCTTTTTTGTTCAGTTTAATAGCACCGGCGCGCTCGGATCCAATGCTCCTTATGCGCGTATTAAAAAGTTGAGTAAACATTGTCATTTTTATCATACGCTTGAACATCGGAGCTTAATATGAGGTGGATAACGGCGGCATGAAGCAGATAGTTGGAATTCGTGTTTTGCAGTTACTCGCGTACGTTGTTTCTGTTCGGTGAGTGCGTAACTCGTATCCGCAGCAGTTGAATTATGGGTTGCATCGAAACCTGTAGTGATTCGGAATCACATCCAGATGCATACAAAGAACGTAAGTTTTCTAATCTACCACATAATCTTCGTAATGCACATCTTGTCCAATAAGTTGATGATATTATTATGATACTTGCAATATTGCTTCTGGCTATAAATAGCCGCGCAGGTCATAGAAACCGCGATAGACAACTAATTGAATACGTAATAACATCGCGTATCAAAGTTTCAGTATTTCATTACATGTTGTTGTTAAAATTCGTATCAATTTTGTTTATTGTTGCAGGTAAACCAATTGAATACGATCCCGATTTTAATGGGCCACTGAGGAATCGTTCTTGCACTGATATTATATGCTTTTGTCTCTTTATCGTCTTCTTAGGCTGCTGGATCGGCCTTGGATTATTTGGTAAGTCTACAATAAGACTAAAACGAGTCATACTATCCTCAAAATATATGCTTTTAGCTTACACGAATGGAGATACGGAATTGCTTTTAATACCCCGAGATTCCGATGGAAGCCGATGTGGTTTTGATCCGCATGTGCGCAACAAGCCCTATTTGTTCTTCTTTGATATCACCAAATGCTTGGGCCCAAATGTTCCATTCACTGGATGCAAAACCCCGCAAATATGCGTTAATAAATGCCCCACCGAAACATTCATCTGGCCCGCAAAGACCGGGATATCAGCGACAATGGATGATGTTAAAAAGTTGCATGGATTCTGCCGTAATGGAATCAATCCGCGCACTATCAATGAAGCTCAAAAATCTATTGAGAACTCGGATTGCCCAGAATGGTACCTGAAAAGTGAACAAGGTAAATTGGTGCATCATTTAAGTTTTAGGGGTTTACCAATTGTTTGATAGCATCTGCATCACCGAGTGCAATTCAAACTGCACAGTTGCACGTACAATATGTGGATGGACGCCGTTTTTATGAATGATTATGTTTTCGGATCACACAGTGCTCAAACGATGTTTATATAATGTGGCCGACGAACGGCAGCTGAAGACTGATAACCGCCCTTTGTCACCGTACGCACGCCATGCAGCAGCTGTGGTTGACGAAACGCTTGATATTAAGAAGCATTTAGAGGTGGCTGGCTCAATATTCTCACTGGTTGTGCACAATGTCATTGGATTCTTCACTGACAGTGAGAATGCCCACCAGGTACATTGCCACCCCCGAACATACATGAATACTCTCCGTACCAACCATTCGATTATACTTGATGAACCGATCATTGCACGTTTCTTTTGCAATACGACCTGCATGGTATTGCGGGGTAGCGTTTATGAATCCATCAAGTATCCTATCATAGTATCCAAACTACGTACACACATCTTGGCACTAATTCTTGTTATTATTTCATAATTAACCCAAATATGTGTACATGTGTCATC
This sequence comes from Aleochara curtula, assembly GCA_963978815.1. Lineage (NCBI taxonomy): Eukaryota > Metazoa > Arthropoda > Insecta > Coleoptera > Staphylinidae > Aleochara > Aleochara curtula. The sequence continues at coordinate 6,337,920 of OZ022221.1, read as the reverse complement.
TCTTCGATCTTCAGGCGTATGTTTAACTGATTGATTTCTATTTATTATTATTGAACTAGTTAGTTGGCCGTGCGTGGAATGGGATGAGTCGATTAAGCATCAGTTTATTATCTCTTTGGAAATTCTTTGTTGATATTCTCTGCGCGAATCGAATGCTAATTTGTTGATTTTGAGTGTTCTGTTCGATTCTGATTCCAGTTGTGAAGCGTTGTATTCCAATCCCCAATAAGGAGGATATTAACAAAGTTATTGACGCCTTAAAAACTCCGTTAAAAATGGACGATTTCAAAAAGTCCATTAAACATATTAAGATTATTGAACAGAGTGAACAGGTATTACGATCAGATTTTGAATGGTTTCTGCATAACGCATTGCTTATCAGCAAACAACTAATCATTCCATTAATCAGTCATTTTGTCGTTGTTGTTGTTGTTTTTGTGATTATTATTGACGTCATGTTTGGTTCTTAATGTTGGATTTGTTTTGTGTAATCTATGGGCGCTCCTGTTAATTTATTGTGCGCATCTGTGCCAATTGTATATGCCTGCCGTCCATCAATTTGTTGTGCATTTAGTTTATCGCATCAATTCCATTCTTAATCATTCAAATCATCCCATTACTCTCACTGGTTACAGGTGTGGAACCTTTCTTCCGTCTTGCAATTGTGAATGTACTCTAACTAACTTGTAAATGTCTTCTTCCTTTTCTTAATGTACAATACTTTAGATGGTAGTTTTTTCTCTTACTTTATGATACAAAGAAACAAAATATTAAATGTCTTTGCATTATAGATCGGCAATGATTTTGTCGATGATATGCGCAACAGTTGGAAGGAAATGCTGGGCTTTTTAGTTCTCAGTATCTTCACTTGTATGATCTACATCTTCATTATGCGTTGGATAGCAAAGTTGATGGTGTGGCTAACAATTTTTGGAACAATTGCCCTCTTGTCATTAAGTAAGTTAAAAGTACTGTATAATTCGTCATCAATGTTTAACTGTGCTTCTTCTCTAGGTACATATGTCACTGCGAAAAATTATGAGTATTACAAAAAAAATCCTTATGATCATGAAGATGCCAAAAACTTATTCGAGAAATACGTCAAGACAAAGGAGTTTTGGTTGACACTTCTTATTATATCATCAATTATTTTAGGATTGCTGTTGTTCATTTTGATATTTATCAGGAAGCAGATTATTCTTGCAATAGCTCTTATCAAGGAAGGCAGCAAGTAAGCTACTTATTAACATCTCATTTAAACTAAACTGTTACAACTTTCAAATGATTTTAGGGCAGTGAGTGCAGTAACTTCAGCTTTGTTCTTTCCAATAGTTCCATGGTTATTACAAATGGCCATTATTGCTTACGCTATTAGTGTTGCTTTATATTTATCAACCGTGGGAACACCAATGTACGAAGTGCGCAATTTTGATGGTAATTCGAATTGCAAATGCACTGGTGAAGCATCCAACTATAAGGTGACAAAATCCAACTTCATATTTCGATTTGTAACTGAAAATTAATGATTGTAGAATGGCGTTGCATGTTCAATTGATATCTTTGAAAAATTCTGTACCCTTGCGCCAAGTTGCACCGCAACTTGCAAATTCATTGAAGTGGCCAACACAAATGTGATAACTTACGCACAAATCTTCAATGTATTTGGATTCTTCTGGGCTGTCTTCTTCATAATCGCAATGGGTGAGATGATTTTGGCAGCTACCTTTGCCACATGGTACTGGACCTTCGAAAAGCGCAATGTGCCCTTCTTCACTGTCACTGCCGCAACATTCAGGACTCTACGGTAATCATTTTCAGTAAATCGAATTCTTGAGATATCTTATACATTACTTACAGCTATCATATTGGTACGTTGGCGTTTGGCTCACTTATAATTGCCATTTGTCGAATGATACGCGTGTGCCTTGAATACGTTGACCACAAGCTGAAGAAGTACGATAACGAAATTACCAAGGCAATTCTCTGCTGCTGCAAGTGCTTCTTCTGGTGCCTAGAGAAATTCTTGCGTTTTATCAACAAGAATGCGTACATTATGTGTGCTATACACGGAAAGAATTTCTGCTCGAGCGCTAAAGATGCGTTCAGCCTCCTCGTGCGCAACATCATACGGGTCGCTGTCTTGGATAAAGTTACCGACTTCCTCTTCTTCCTGAGTAAACTCCTCGTCTCGTTGGGTGTAGCGTCCATTGTCTACTCGTACTTGGAGTTTGCGAGCGAAAAACATTTGCATTACACAATTGGACCAACTATCATCATCTTCATGTGCAGCTATCTGATTGCCTCCATGTTCTTCAGCGTGTACACGATGGCTGTGGATACGCTATTTATGTGTTTCTGTAAGTAAAACATTGATATTAACCAGTGAAATTACTTGATAACAATGCATTTTATATCATTCCAGTGGAAGATTGTGAGCGCAACGATGGATCTTCTCAAAAGCCGTACTTTATGTCCAAAAACTTGCGCAAAATTTTCGGCAAGAAAAATGCCGTTTCGTTGTAAAGTGCATCATGTTTACCAATAGATCGAACCAAAGTTAAGGCGCACACTTAACGCGCAAATTACATTCATCGCTATAGCAAAGAATGAAAAGTTAGTGCCAAACAAAAAAGAATGATGAAGAATTGCTATAGCTTTGCATAACATACAAAGTGACAATTTCCGTTGAAATACGCAATGTTTACAATTTTTATATAAACTCTAACTTATTGCATACTCCTCTACGTGGTTCAAGTCTATATTTTTGCATTTATGTATTGCGTGAATCACGCTTGATGTTGTAATATGGTAAATGACAAGACAAGTTAGCTAGTTGTTTAGATTTTAATGTTTATAAACTTTATATTGTGATTTTATTAGATGTTAGGATTCAAATATTTTTAACTTGATGTATTTTTGAAGGCAAGCGACCTCTGTGTATATTCAGAAAGTTTTAATGGAACAAACTAAATGTTAATTGAATAAATGTTTTAAGAATCAAGTCAGCATGAATTTCAAAGAAAACTTGAAGAATTGATAACCATTAAGTGATCAATGATCTTTCAATTCGGAAAAGTTAAAAAGTATTTGGACAGAATAAACTTTTTAGGGTTGACCGGAAGTCTATTTATGATTAGAATTGGAATTTGTGAATGAATTTAGAACTTAACAATGCGGAAAGTGAACATCGTAAAAAAAATGAGTACGGAAGATGCGCTGAGCTTTTCCGCATTCCGATGTGCGTTGTTATTACGGTCAGCGCTGGCGCATCATTTCATTGATCGGTGGCGGCGTTTTGCGCGCGTGTGCGCGGGCGGTGTACACATGCATGGATGATCAACACAAACTCGCAGATGACTTACAGCAGCCAAATAAGGGGCAGCGAGAGTGCATTGTTTGTTCGCGACGCAAAAGGTTCAAGGAGGTTTTAAATTTGAAAGTGCGTGCGCGCTGACCATCCACTAGCCAGCAGGATGACGGAGAGCGTCGCCGGCGGCGATCAATTGACGCCGCAAACACCCGTCCTGTCGGTGGCATGCCGCATCCTGCGCTCGCCGTCGCACGAGAGTGTGACCACCGATCTGTCGCTGTTTTCGGTGTCGTCGGTGGCGTCGGACCTGCACGCCGGCCGCCGGCTACTCACGTTCAATAAGAGTGATCAATTAATTAATCGAGGCCACAGCCCCAATCCGGAGAGCCGTAGCGCATCGAACAGGTAAATAGACAGACAACCATGCGCTCTACTGCGTCGCTAATGCCGCCGCTGCCGCCGTCATCGCCGGCACGCGCACATTACGCTGCCTCAGTAAACACGCAACGATATAGTAAAGTAGACGTCGTGAATAAACGAATTTATAACGCTCATTGGTCATAAAATGGCTAATGCATCACCAACCTGTTGTAGGCCGGCCGACATACCGGAAATACTCTGGTTCGAAGAGGAGACTGATCTAATTCGCAGTTGCGCTGCCTTATCTTCCGCCGTCGGCCTCCAGAAGAGTTTCAGTACCAGCGATATCAGCCAACTGCCTTCGCCCGAAGAAGCACCAAATGCGCCAGGACTTCGAAGCGCCGTCTCCGAACTTGCGCTCAACACATTACAACGCAATGGTTTCTGGGTGGAAAACGGACGTCTGGATCATGCGTCCCGATCATGCTCCACATGGGTTGCCGTCGGGGATATTGCCTCTACGTCGCAACTTCCATCCCCACATGGTGGGCATTCCACGGCACCCCCAGCCACATCAACACTCCAGCCGGCGCCAACTTTTACCGCCGCTGATTTTATACGATCAGTCAACAAGAAGGTAAACTCTACAAACAAATAACACAATTTCAATTACACCATAAACTTTGTAGGTACGACAAAACTACATACGCCGCCGCCTACTAACAACGTACAAAGCTCTGGAGCGTTTATCACAGAGCGAATTCAATCTGGATCGCATCGAAGTGACCCCATCGGCGGCAGTCGCCAGCGTGGGCAGTGAATGTCCGCAAGCCACCGCCGGCCTATCACCCGGCCCCACACGACTTACGGTTCCTGGCACATCGCCAGCCGCCGCTTCCACCACCAACACCATCACTAGCAATGCCAACAAATCCCCAATTAGCAGCGCAAATGCCGCCGTTCTTCGGGTCGTCAAGCAGCGCGCTAATCAAAACCTTCCATTAACTTTACGCGATGTGGAGCGCGAACGCGGCAAACCACTGTCAAAGTACGAACGCAACATGATGATATTCAATTGGTTGCATACCTTAGATGAGACTGCAGTCGTTGAAGGCGTCCCATAGTACTAACGCAAATTAAAATTGACGAAGAAACCAAAAACAAAACAAAACGTAGATAGTAAATTTTTGACAATTACCATTTTCAAATCGCAACCAAATTGTTCCACTTGCGAAACGTCTTCTTGGAGAATGCGTCCAGCACATGTTAACGCGTTTTGTGTTGTTGTCAGAGTATTAGGCTATCAAAAGTTAGGCTTTATTAATTAATAGAACAATCAATTAATCAATGGAATATTTTCCACGCGTTGTCGTCGCGAGTTTCAATGAATTCATTAGGGAACTCGTTATCAACGTGCTGTTCTGTTTGCGATACGCGGGCGTTTCAATTAAGCAAACTCATTTACTTGAGTAGCGCTCAATAGCTTAAATGCATACGCTAATGACTTTTCGATCCATATCGGGTGGCAAACATAAGGGTCGCATAATATATTATTATTGTTTCACATTATAACATTGGCGCAAATGATTGTACTCCATTTTCGCCACGTCGCCTTGCTACCCCTTCGTCAAAGTCCATATCATTGTTACGCAATGATGCTCGACAAATAAGTATTACCTACGTTAAGTACAAACCTCCTCCTTGCCGCTGCCGCCCCCCTGGAACGTATGTAAATGTATGACGACGTTTAATTTCACTCGGAAATTGTAATAATGTTTGTTGATGACAACTATTCACGAGTATTTGTTGTAATTGCGTGTTATCATATCATATGAGATAAATCATGACTTATTTAACGTTTGGAATATACATATATTATATATATATTTAAACTAAATTGATAAGTGATTGGAAAAAAATAAATTAAGAATGAAATACAAGTTTACGATTTACCATACCATTGAAAAAAACTCATTAAAATTCCATAGGCATACATTATCCAAACTGCTATCATAATTTGTTTCTAACAAAGTGATTAATTAAGAAGCTTAAGACGCTTAACTTTTTATGCCCGAACTGATGCGTCATAATTATAGGGAAACGAACCGTAATGCACGAGCAATCGTTGGTCAATCAAATGATAACGCTGGCTAGCGTTAAGTATATTGTGGAAATACCAAATACCAGTTTTGCACGCAGTAAACAAACCGATGGCGACCGAATCCAATGCCAATTGATACACAACATGTATGGCTGGCTATAATGCGCGCGTCAAGAAGAAGCAACAAGTTTGAAATCGCCGCAGCGAACGTGCGAGATACGAAGCTCCTAATCCAATGTCCTGTCCAGCAGTCAGACAACATTACTGTATTCGTGTGAACGCAAAGCGCCAAACACCACTCCACATCGTGGATTCAACGTTATTCATTTTTAGTATTTAACTCTTTGTGTTTCCTATGTCCGCGTGAACTACACCGCTGTTTACATGACTTATTAGAATGTGCAATATACAATGGATTTTATCTTTGTTAACAATCACCTGTAAGTATAATAAAATTACTTGTTTCCAATAAACTTAACTCCTTGCTTACTTCAAGATCTGGCTACCGCCAATTGCTATTTTCTAACATCTAATGACACGATCGCGCGGTTTAAGCGGCAGTCCAACTGCAAGTAAGTTTTTATGGGATTTTACGCTACACAAACAAGGCATAACTTTTTCAATATTGTTTATTTGCATTCGCAGAGACACGGAACACCAATGTGGATCCGGGGAATGTATTAGTGACGACACGATTTGCGATGGACGTGAAGACTGCCGTGATGGATCAGACGAAAGTAGTTGTCGGAATTTCCCGTAAATTTGTAATTGAAAACTCGTACTTTCGCGCATTAATAGCATTATTGTAGATGTCAATCCTATCTCTTCAAATGCGCATACGGAGCGTGCATTAATTCAGACTATGAATGCGATGGCAAAAAGGACTGCAAGGATAATTCTGATGAGATGACTCCCAAGTGTGCGAATACCGCAACACAAGCTACAAATTGCGGGTAAGTGTTTCAATTCACGTGTAGTTAATGTTATTATCAATATACAAATCATTTAAGTACGGATCAATTTGCCTGCACGTCTGGTGAATGCATTGATGACTTTGACCTTTGCGATGGTAAAAAGCATTGTCGCGATGGGTCCGATGAGACAGTTAAGGCATGTGGCAGTTTGCGGTGTTTCGATTACAATTTCAAATGCGCCTACGGTGCGTGCATTAATGCAGATTTACGATGCAACAAGAAGAAAGATTGCGCGGACGGTTCGGATGAATTAAATTGCAATAACAAACCAACTGCAACAACGAAAAAACCACCAACCCCGCTCACTGAGAAGCCGCCACCGGAACCAACACCAACGCCAACTCCTGCGACACCAATTCAGTAAGCTTGAATAATTTCCTATACTTTCAAAACTAATTTCATTGCTTTAGGGGCGGCTGTAAATTACCGATAATAGAAAACGGCAGTTGGTCAGTTCTTGGTAGCACAAGTTCATACTCCCCAGGACAGTTTGTAGCAGCTTCGACAATTTTGACTTTCAAATGCAACACGCAATTTGGTCTATATCCAGCAACAGCAAGTTTGGGCGTTTGTAATAACGGACAGTGGTCTTCAGAACCAAAATGTCTAAGTAAGTTTAAAATCCGAATTATCAAGCGGGTCTAATGTATTCTTTGATGAATTTTAGAAACGTGCCAACCAATTGAACCAACGCGCACCTATTCGGCAACTTGTTATTTCAATGACAGCTTGATTGATTGCAAAATGCCTTATGATGGTACCGTGGCACGGTTTTCATGCGCATCCTTATATGAAGACCCCTCATTGCAGACGAGACCATCCCGATTCTGTTCCGATGGTTCCTGGGACAGCCTGCCGCATTGTGAACCAGGTCAGATTTACACGCATCAGCGACCAATTGTTATCAACCTAAATTTTTATATAACGGTCAATATTAACAACGCCAGTGCTTCAGATAATAATAACAAGCCTATCAATTGAAATGTTTAGTAATTATTAATTTTGCATTGTTGTCTTGTGTTAAATGTGACTGTTCGTTTACGTTGCAGTTTGCGGTGCGAAAAGTGTTGAAGCACAAACATTGGTTGTCGGCGGCAAGGTCGCTAAGAAGGGTGAATATCCTTGGCAAGTTGGCATTTATAATGCCGGAGACAAGCAGCATATATGCGGGGGCAGCATTATAACTCCCAAGATTACACTATCTGGTACAACTTTAATGACTATTGCAATTAACTACAATTACTTACGTTTTAATTCGTTGTAGCTGCCCATTGTTTCGCTGAAGCAGATGAGTCTAAATACCTACTGGCAGCTGGAAAGTATTACCGTGCCTATGAAGATCCCCGCGATGAAGAAGCACAGTATTCAAAGGTACCATTATGATCCTCTAGCATCTGGAATGATAATTTACTTGAATTTTTACAGATTAAAAAGTTAGTTGTACACACCAGATACAACAACGGCATACCTTATTATGCCTATGATATAGCGGTGCTGGTCCTCGAAACACCATTCAAATTAACTAAATTCGTACTTCCGGTGTGCACTGATTACAATTTAGCATTCGATCATGCATCACTTATAAATGAAACAGGTATCGTATCCGGCTGGGGATTTACAGCTAGTACTGGCCAGCCATCTGAGGTGCTTAAATACTTGGAGGTCAATTATAAATCAGAGTCTGGTTGCACACTGCCCAGCGATTTTCTGCCATATTACACATATGTACCGGACAAACTATGCGCTGGACTCATACAGCAAGGTTCGTTACATTTGCATTGTTTACAAATTTTGCTCTCTGAGCACATGATCCATTGCATTTCGCGCGTTTCTAAATTATGACGCGCGCAATTTTATGTGCTAATAATTACATAGAATATTTACACTTCTAGGTCAAAGTGCTTGCCAAGGCGATAGTGGCGGCGGCCTCGTCTTTCCAATGAAAAACCGCTACTACATTCGCGGTATCGTTAGTGTTGCGCCACGAAAAGCTAATGGGGGCTGCGACGAAAACCACCTAACACTATACACAGCAGTAGCTCATCACACGGAATATATACAAAATATCATTTTCCAAAATAAAGGAAACGCGCTCACATGACCCATATAAATAATGCCATTGTGATACATATATGAAATAAACTTTTAAATCATCATGCCGACAGGAGTAAGTCAAATATCTTTCTTTACAATGGCTGGATACAGTGCGTTATGATTTTGCGCCCCATTCAGAAAATCAGTCAACTAAAACATGTGCTCTTCCATTGATCTTAAAAACAGACCATATTGTCTTTAATTAGATACAAAATTACTTAATGGTAGCGCTACATCTTGGCAAAAATGAAACAAAATGCTGTGCAATGAAGTTAATTTGTTCATGATGAATTTAGGATTACTCAAATACTAAAAACAAAACCATGAAAAGATATGCGTTCGTATTTTGTTTGTTCCGTTAACGCGTAACACAATTTATGCAAAATTCACTAGTTTTCATATGCAATGGCGCGATTTTGTATATAAAATTAATTTATAATAACGTAAATTAAAAACATTTTTGGTTAACAGGTATTGTTATAAAATCAGACAATTATTGCATTTTGCAGTCATTCTGGATAAACTAAACGTGGCAATGAATAATTGGAAAATTATCGATTGTTGATGTTCAGCACATGATTAATGAACGATTTGGATTGGAGTAAATAAAAGTAAATCAGATTGAGTCGTAATTATATGCATGCCGTTTGTTTTGTCTTTGTTTCCTGTTAATATTTAAAAGTCACTATGATGTCATCATATCACTAACTGACGTATTAACATTGGGTCCTCTGAGCGAATCGTTAATATCTCTACGGAACATGGACAGATTTTGCGTAAACCTATAACAAACATACAAATTACTTAGGTGCCTGAACACACATGCGATAAATTAAACTCCTCACCTATCGCGATTCTTGGTTAACAGATTACGTTCAATACCCTCCATTAGGTTTTCAAACCATTGAGCCATCGCCGCCTGCTTATCGGGCGGCTGACTGCGAATAATGTTCTCACGCATTTGATTGAAATATTCCTCATTTAGTAGAATAAGTCCAAGTAACGGACGCGACATTGACCATTGATTGCGGCAGTCCTCGAACATGATCACATTCAGTACGGTGCTCAGGATCTGCTGCAAAATCTCCGGATGCATTTCTAGCACTTGCAAGAACATATCGCTTGCTGGCGGCATTCGATTCTTCTTCCCGGGGAACGCTGTGAAAATAAACCCCACAAACAAGCCGGTAGCGTCAATGCGATAAGCAGGTGATACAACTATTTGAAATACTTACGTTTGTGTGTTAATTGCTTAAATAAATATGTTACTATATGATCCAATGAGGTACAACAACCAGTGCAAACAGTTGTATCTGAAAGCAAAACAAGTAGCAATTAAATTATGATTTCCAACATTAACCATTTAAGACAAATGAGACAAGATATTATTAACATGCACATGCATTTCTATGATTACATACACCTCTAGACATTAGTATGTACAGCCAGAGACAGCAGCTCATTGGAGTAGACAAAAACACGATAGCCCTTGGTCATGTTTCTTCAATTGCACTGACAAAACACGTATTTGATATTGGATGCGCGAGAAAGCAATGATATCGAACCGGGTCTAATACAGCTAAACGATTACTTTACGTATCTATTGGATAGGAGTAACATGACTCGTTGTTTTCGTACGTCAACAAAGAGTAAAACAAACAAAAATAAAATTGACAAAAATGGTGCTGTTTGTCCCTGTCTGTACAAACCTGTGTAGCTGTTAAGTTGCCCACCTAAGGCAGTTAGTCCCTCCGATATTGAGGAGAGTATATACAAGAAAACGTGCGGCTCCAAGGTAGACAGGAAACCCATATGATCCTGCGTCAGACACTCGAGTAACAAGTAGTAAGTTTGTGATAACTTAGGATAATCCTGCAACAAGTAAAACATGCGATAGAATCACTTCTACTCAAAATATGCAAAACTTACTAGTAAGTCTGATCGTGGTATCGATAAGAGCAACTTGATAAAAATGTTTAATGCATTATCTAACGCTTCATCTCCGTACAGGCGAAAAACGCCAAAATTCACGTAGCTGCCACAGAGAGCAGCTTTCAACATTGAGAAGCAAATTGAAATGCCTTTTAATCTAAGTGGGTATGTCTGGTCCTTGGGTACCTCAACATTTAATATTCTGCTACCTAAAACAGTCAGCCAGCAGAATATATGAGTATTTTAATTAAAAACGCAAGTAATATAAACACTCACCGTAACTACAAATAATTTTACTAGCTTCTCGGAATAATAAAATACCATTGGGAGAAGAAACATCGAATTGCAAGCGTTGTGAGCGGTTCTGTAGAAGCTCAGCGAACAATTTCAGTACCGGTGTTGTTACTTGAGGATCGTGATACCACATTTCAACAGAATTTAGCAAAATTGGCGTGTAAGCTGGATACACCCAGTCAAAAAGCATCATATACGAAGTTTTTGTATTAAACGCATATGCTAATCCTCGCAGATCTCGCGACAGCCCAATGAGCGCTTTCTTTGCCTCGTCTTCTAAAAAAATCCCACTGTCCACCGTTCCAAATAGATTTCCCAATCGTTCAAATGATGCTAAAATGTCAATGCATTATTATCGTGCCAACAGCAACTTAAATCAACTTACTAGTTAAAGGTATCATGAAATTATGAAATCGATCTTCGTCCTCGCCCAAATCAACCATTAGTAATCGTCCCAACGAAGTGTAGAACATTGAGCGACAGCGCATTTCCGTGATAGCGACAGCATTTCCCAAAAACGGAAAATGTTCACTTGTATGGTTATTCAACATGAATTGCACCTCCTCCAATTTGACCAGTTTGCGAACGCAACTATATCCGACGGATAGATCATTTAAAAGTTGAAGTGTCCTACTAATTATTGGCTCGCTTCGTCCCCAATATTTCAAATTTGTAATTCTGCAAAGATAACACAATCGCTACTTATAATGGACCTAATAAACGGAATGAAGGATATACGTACATTTTTCTAATAAATACGCTTAAAACTGTGCCCTCGTCATTCAATCCCAACACTTCAGACAGTCGTCGATAGACTTTTGAATTCTTTTGAACTTGATCGCCAACATAGATCTTACGGAACTGTTCAAAGAAGCTGAGCATAGCCAATTCTAGTTTTTCGCAGCCCCCTTGGCCCAAGCGCGAATCAGTGAGATTCATTAGTTGCAAGACACGGCAGACTAATTCGCCGTCCATAGCATCGTGTTCTTCATTACTATTAAACGATACTCGCCCTCCAATTGCTGATCCAATAATGTATACTAACCATGTTAAACGACCTGAACAACACAACATTGATTTTATTTATTTGCAATTCATGATTTAGTTGTAAGCAGAATGTACTTTACCTTCTTGAATGGTGATTTCTATTTGTTGTGATTGATTTGCCAAAAGTTCTTGATAGTTTCTTGCAGATTGATCGAACAACTGCACCAACAGAGTACAAGTCTTTTCATATTCGCAGCGGCCTATGACAGAGAGCTGTTCTAGTTGCTGTTGCACCATTCCCAAATCGTCGATTGGATCTTCAAGACCATCGCGTACGACCACAGCCACTGACTCCAAACGCGATGTAATGTACGCATTGGTGACTTCCGGAGTATACGTCTCTAGTAAATGTGGTTCGGCTGCCTTCACATACGGCACGGACGCGACCATTCGTTGCCATAAACTTAACAAATAATGTACGCTATTTGGTGCAAATTGCCACATCTAAAAACACAACTTTCAGTACATATTCCATACGTTTAAATGTTGCATAGCTACCTGCAAACTTTGAACAGTAAACTTCGCAATCAGCTGTATTGCTTCCGGATAATTATCAACCATAACAAGTTCTCCTAGCTGATAGTTCGACTTGAGACGCGCCAACAGGCGACAGAACTCATGATAATTGGCCGAATCACTTAAACCCTGTGGGTTTTGTAGTATATGTTTGACACCATTGACCAAATGAGTAAGGAACTTGGCCCGTTCAGGATTACTGAAGAGTGATCGTCGCACGGACGCAATCTGCACGAGACAGGAAAGTGCCAACGACGATAGTGTATTCGGTAGCGAATGATACATGTCGAAGAACAGCTTCAGCGTTGTAAAGTCTAAAAATGCCGGCCTCCAACTAGTTGGAATTTGAACAGTGCACAGATCGTCAGATGATTCGTCCGTGGATGTACCAATAAAGTCAAACGTAAGACAATTTTGAGCCAACTTGAGCAGTTGTGTCATCAAACCATGTTGGGCTTCATCGTTGAAGTTCAAATTCTTGCAATTCTCACGCGCTGTGCCAAGCAGCGAGCATGAAAGTCGAAATATTTCAAATAGCTGTGTATCGCGAAACGATGATGCGATTTTCCTATGCTTGGTGAGCGAACGATTTGCTTCAATTTCACTGATTTGATTCATCTCGCACGTCAACTGCGATAGAAGTTGTACCCCAATCATACAATGCTCCACAGAACCCTAAAATCATATCATACTGCTAATGAGCATGTTGTAACAGTAGTGAGGGGTACAAACCTGAAGGAATTTCGAAATATCGTTAACCACATTACGAAAGACGTAAGCCTCCTTATGAGTATCGAACCATCCGAGCTTGGTGATTCGCGCAAAGAGGGATACAAGTGCCTGGACGACAAACGATGGTAATTTGGGTCTGGTGGCCAAGTAATTGAGAACATAGTTGCGGATATCAACGCGTTGCTGAAGGCTTAGTGACTGGGCACTACGAGACACGAGTTTGGTGAGCGTAGTGGCAGCGAGAAGCTGAGCAAAGCAGGAGTCACCCCGATCGAGAAGGACTTGGCACTTGGTTAGCGCATCGGGGCCCTCCTGGAACACCACCAGGCCGCTTTCGGCTTTAGCTCGAATTCCCGTATCCTGCGACTCGTAGAGTTGTTTGCATAACAGCTCCAGCTGCCTGATTTCCTGTACATACCAGTAAACACACACAGTGTTGAATAATCACAAACGAAAGGTTAGAAAACAATTGGATATGCCATATACAACAGCAAATAGACCTATCTCTTCATGTTATGCTCGTGCATCACATTCAGTACGCGCAGCACGAACCAAACACGCTTATCACGAATAAAATGTATGATTATACCTGTTCATCAGCCATTTTCGCAGGATTTCATTTGTATGAAGGCCCTCCTGCTCCTCTTTTGCGGACCGAGCGACAATGCCGGCTGACCTCTACAACGCTGCGTGCCCTCGACGTGACGATGATGCGCCTGAGTTGTATCTGAGGCCGCTACTTCAATGTTCCACGCTATTCACTACGATTACTCGACGAATTTCACGATCAACTTCCACACTGAGCACTTCACTGTTTGTTTCCAGCAAGACGGAAAAGATACAAAACACGGCCGCATATGTGTCCGTCCGTTCATACAGGAACTAACAGCAGCTGTGTGCGTGCTAGCTGTCATTTTACCGTTCAGTCTGGGCATGCGCATCGCATAAAAAAATGTTCATAATGACAATTTTCAAATTTTTAAGACAACAAGATAACTCTTATCGTTAACTACCACTCCAATTATGACTATGAAACGAGTATTTAAATAATTCATTTTGGAATCATAAAGCCAATTGAATTGACGGGAAGCAACAATACAATCGAATATTGGATAGCTAACGACATATAGCAACAAAGCAAATAGATAACATTGTCGTTACGCACTTTAACTTGTACTTCATCCAGTTGTTTATTTCATCTGTTTTATCACAAGAAGCTCATATTTCCATCATTATTTTAGGCTAGAATTTTAATATGTATATTTCTATAATGTATAGTCCGTTACTATTTCCTTTTTCGTTTAAAGAACAAATAATCCTCGTATCATAACATGTTGCTACGTTCTTTTCGTAATGCAATTTCATCTGTTCGTTATTCTACATATATATATAAATCGCTCTTCACTTGAGATTTTTCTTTTGATCATTTTAACACTATCAGTGCATTTTCATATTATATAAATATCTTCTTTACATAAATACAACGGTTGCACAACAAATACGCGAAAAACAAGTTTCTTGGATTTCCTATGCATTAGATAAACAGTACGTTCGCATCACATACACAACTCTTCGACTGTTTCCACATGAAACTTTCCTACCAAGCAAGAAACACGTCAAATTTGATAAAAAATAATACTCATCATTCGGTCAGATTCACACTATAAAAATGCTCTAGCAATGGATATCGATGATCATTAAATTGCTTCTTGTGCTTCAATTTCTTCCTCAAGTTTAACGACGTGGTACTATTCCAAATAAGCGCCAGATACGTAAATCGCTAGAAACGTAAAGCAATAACAATGCAATAGTATTTCCTTACAATGACTATACAATTTGCCCCTAAGGTTAAACAACACATCATTGACGAAATCATAGAATTACTTAAATAAAACTCTTCGAATCACGTAAACAAATAAACTCTGGCAACCAACTGAAACGAAACAAGTCGAGTTCCATCGAGCGATTTTAATGCATGACAACATTTGATGTGATTTCTTTTCAATTGTAGAAAAGAGCACACAAAAAAACGATTTTGGTACAACAAATGTCATTTAGGCAATTCTGCATCCATGGGATGCATTATTAAAAACAACAGTCAATCTCCTTTATCTCGTTCTTCGTTTGTATGCTTATATATCCATATATAATGTTTCCAGAAAATATAATCAAATAAAATAAATAATCGTGAATTAAATCAGTATAGTTGATATAAAGAAACAAAATGGAAGGTAGTGCCCTTGCGCGTTGAATATAAAATGCTTCGTCCAAAAACGTAAATCAACAGAGAGCCAACATTTGCGCGCAAATTAGAGATATTTATCATAAATCTCTAATTTAATGTCGCTTTTTAAATGTCGAGCTGCATAATACACTTACAACAAACTGCCGCTTTTCCAACATGCTCAATCAATTCAAATTCCTAATCATTCGACCCAATAATAATCTTTTTCTATGTATAATTTCCGTGCTTTCCAATGCAGATCCGAGCTGCCTGATCTGCATCAACAATGTCATTTTATCTACGTATACACAACACAACAACGAAATTGCCCCCAGCCTCTTTTCCCAACGCGTGTTTGCTGTAAGCTCCATTCGTCGACTCAAGTCCATTTAATTACATTCGTTTTCGCTGCGTATCACTCAAACGCTGTAACAAGAAGTCAATTCTTAATGCGATGGTGTTACAACTCTTTCTTTAACGACAGCTGAATATGCAATTACTTGTATACAAATATAATGATGTCTCAAAACGCAAATAAACTAATTAGTCACACGTGTGCGAACGGTGGCAGATCGCCCACTCTCCTCCCCCTCATCACATCATACTCCTTCTGTCCCAACTCACTCGATGCACAAATTTAATGTTCACTTTGTTATATATATGTATGTATATGGTTGGTTTCTCTAGCAATGGAATCGATTTGTGTCGTACGTGAATTATTATGCTCTACGATCTACGCACGAATTATGAGCGCCACAGAAAGAGGCAACGAAAATCACATATCTCCACGACGAACTCCACGCAGGCGGATGACACAAAACGAAATTAAAAATCTTCAAACGTGGCTAAAAAAGAAACGAAAATAAGCATGTTACAAATATGCAAATCATAGCGACAAAACGAAATAAACAAAGAGTGAAAATTTGCAGAATGTGAATTGCTGATGCAAAATGGGGGATGCTGCAACGTTAGACTTGTTCTCGGTAAGTAAACGCAAGAGAGGAAAACGTCTTTGGTATTTATTAGATTTTTTTGAATTTGATTGGGACTAGGCGTTGAATACGTTGGTATCTACTCACGGGAAGGGCTGCGCGTTGAAGCCATTTGTGACGCATTGCCTTGCGAGTTCTTCGGCGCATTCTCGGACGAATTAAGGAAGTCCCAAATCAGTATGGTATCGTCATGCGAGCTACTAACGATTTGGAATTCGTCGAATTGAAGTCGAAACACTCGGCCCGTGTGTTCCTACAAGACAAAAACAAATTGACAATTGTTGTTTAGCATGCGTGAGACATAAATTAATCTAGGCAAAAACTTACCACGAGTGTACGCAAACATAAAGCGTTTGATGGTTTGCGCGGATCGAGCGCTGCGAGGAGATCCCAGACTTTAATTTTTCCGTCATAGGCGCCGCTTACGATGCGCTTCGAATCGAAGCGAATGCACCGGACGAGTTCTTCGTGTCCCTCGAGTATTCGTATGCAAGTGCCTCCTTCAATGTCCCATAATCTAGAACACAAATATGTTAATCAAACTTCTACAAACCAATAACCAATTGCTGTACCTTATCGAATTATCCGAGCTACCACTAACGACTAGTCGATCACGATATTGCAGACACGCAATGCCTCGCTTGTGTCCATTTAGCGTTCGAACAAACTCACAATTCGACGTATTCCACACTTTAATCGTGCGATCGCCAGACGCCGATACAATGTACTTTTCATCAAAGTCCACCACATTGACGGCAGCTCGATGACCAACGAGGACACGTCGAAGGGTAATCTCCGATTCGGACGTCATATCCCAAACGGCAATTGAGCGATCCTAAAAAAATATGCCAATTACTCACTCGTTAAGACGTAATTGCTAGAGAGATAGAGACAAAACAAAAGATGCATTACCTTCGAGCAAGTGACCATCATGCCATTGTTGAAGCGCAGATGCAGCACCGCTTCGCAGTGATGAATGAGCGTGCTGACCATATCGCCGGAATGGACGTTCCATACCCGCACGGTGGAGTCGCTCGAGCCGCTGATAATCACCTTGTCATCGTACTGCAGGCACAGCACCGAGCCCGTATGCCCGGTGAGAATTTTTGTGCACATCAGCGTACTGCGATCCCAAATCTTAATCGTATTATCACGCAGTCCGCTGACAATCTTCTGATCGTCGTACTGCAAGCAGTAGACGCCTTTGCTGTTCTCGCTGCGGCAATTGATGCGCTGCAGTATATGCCGGCCATTGCGCCAATTATTTTCGATGCTCTCAATGTCCTGGATGATCTTCGGATACAGAGATCGATAAAACGTGTGCGGTCGATGGTTTTCACCCGGACGCGGAATAAAGAGGTACTGAATCCACTGGCGCCTCTCGGCGAGACCGCGCCACAGCGAATCCGTGCGCACCTTGCGTTCGATGAGCTTCTTCCAGAGCATACCCTCCGAGATGACACGCAGCCATTCCTTGCACACCAATTCGGCGGCGCACAGACTCTCCGCGTTCAAATACGACAGGATATTCTCCGCGACGTGATCTAATCCTTTTTCTGAAAACGTGCATTCAAACAATGTTAGTTAGTTGGTTTGCTAGCCAGCCAGCTGCCGATGCATTCGCAACCGCAGGAAAGTACGCTAATTGCATAAATGCAAATATTTTAATGGGCAATAAACAAGAATTGCATTTGAATATTAATTGCAGATTATTGCAATGGCGAGAAGTGCGAGCCTTGAACTCATTTCACACATCGTTGCCTGTTGCAGCGTACAAGAACCAGCAAAGCCATTGCTTGCGTCCCAAACACGATGGGCAGACACACAAATCATTCGCCAATTGCGCGCTACCGTACGGTGCTCCTGCCGTATTATTATTACGTGCAACAATTTGCAATGCAATGCTGATTCTTGTACGGTGGGTGGGCAGCAACTAAACTAAAATATCCTGCCACCGCACTTTCAGAGCAGAACCTTCGGGCTTCTTAACCGAATCGTGCACGTGCCACTCCGCAAACATGTCGATACACTTACTGGGCAGCAGTGAGATGAAGTCCCGTTGTAGCATCGGCTTGAGATAGGAATTGATGTGACCGTGCTGATAGTGGCACATTCGCGCCAAAAGATTCTCCACAAACTCCACCTGATCCGTTTCGCTCCATTTCTCGAAGCACTTCAGGCACGCCTCGCGCTCCACGTTGAATGTCGCTGATGGCTCTTTCTTTCGCGCCGGGTCGTAGAGCATTGTCATCATAAACTGAAACCAGCAAAGGAAGCCATCATGAGTAATCATATTAAGATATAGTACGGCAACACAAAGGTGTACACAATGCGGACGTGGAAGTGAAAAAAAAAGTACGATACGATTTTGGCAACCTCCACGTGCGCTGCATGCATCCGCAGCAAGGTTCAAACCTTTAACACATACGCGTTCGCATATACTAAAACCTTGAATTGCATATGTTTTTTGTTTGTTTGTAGTTTCCTCATACCGCACGTACGCACGCAATAACAAATACCAACAATCTGCTTTTGCCGCACCGCACCATACCATTCAGGTGTCATAGCTATAGCTAACAAATCGATAGCGACTAGAAAGATATGGTAATTATTATTAATTACAGGTGCTTTTAAAAGAGGCGCACATCGTCACGCTTTACGCAATTGCATTAGCTATTAATATTCCATACTGTAACGATTGCTTTGATACGCATGGAAGCAAAAAACAACAACAACAAAAATAAAAACTTCTCGCATAAAGCGCAATTCATATAAACAAAAGACGAAGAATCATGTTGTCACGATTGCGCCAGCTAGCTAATTAGATGAGTCAAGCGCACGGCATGCGCTGAAGCAAGTAGCAGAAAATGTATAAACAATTTTGCGAAACGACATTAAGTAAATAAAGAGACGGGCAACGCGCGCGCGCATGTGAGAGCGTGCGGCGAATGCGTCACTCGCATCGCGCTTCTTTTCTCTTTTGTCGTTCGATTTCAAATCGAGCAAACACTTTCTAATGCACTTGCTTGCTTGCTTGCTTGCTTCAAAGCTGACTCTGCTGGCTTTGACTCTGCGCCGAATATTAGATGGATGAAGGCATCCATGGCAACGTAAAACAAAAGAAGAAATACATCACGCCAGGCCGGTATGGTATTGGCCATTTACACAATTCATCCGACTTTCGATTATTACACGCTTACGCACGCACACCGCCTCAATTACGATGGATTTCTAAATGAAATGCGCGCACATCAGGCGCAACAGCAGCATTTACATAAGTTGGAAATTACATTTTTGCCGCGTGTGCGTGAGAATATGGATGAGAGGCGCGAGCGAGCTTGTTGAAACTGGGCGCGAGGCGCTAATAGAACAAATGGCTCTCTATGTATTATTAGAAGACAAAATAAATGAAACGAAGAAAACAAGCCGGCAAAGAAAAAGGGAAACGCGAAAGCAAACGTCCCAGCAAGCTGCGGCGCAATGTGGCGTGACGATTTCGTTGCGATGTGCACAACACGTATGTTGCTCATTTCGTTATCTCTATGCATTTATGCACTTATAATTATTCATTCGAATTCATTTATGTTATTAGAAACTCGCGCTTTCGTCGTGCGCACGACACATCTCAAGTCACAATCTGATTCTTGGCTAATTGCCAATGTGCGCTTATCACAGATTAATTCAAATTTCAAACCTCGTATGTTTGTTTCGATGAAATTATTTAATTAACTACACCTGCTGCTGCATGCATCCATTCAATAGTAACAATAATATGATAATAAAATAATCGTGTCTTTTCGACCTTGTGCGCTTGCACAAATTTTGTTTATCATCAGAGCACCACTTTGATTTCGCCATAGGCAAACGAATCGAATCGTCCATCGAAAGAGTTATTTTACTTTACGACCACTTTGATGTGAATACTCTGTTGCGATAACGCAGCGCGCTGATAATAAACGCATTATGCGCATTGCTGAAAAATGTATCCAATTATAGTAAACAAGACTCAAGTACGACGAGATGCTTGCATACATCATTTACGGTGAAATATGCTGACTTATATGACTCGCCAAGTTCCTTAACCCTACTGCCGCACAAAATGCATACGCGATGATGATCGTACTGCCGTTGTGTGCGCTGCGTCTTCCACCAAGGAGCAAACAAACGGCGAATTAATGATTGCGACGTACATGGCGATTAATAATAAACAAACGAGCGCACGCGCTACGCGGCCATTGGTAATGCAACAAACAAACAAACAAACATTAAGGAATTGATTCAATTGAAATGCGTATCTGCTATTTGCAATATATACCTATAACTCGGTGAGCATCGTCATTTTCATCGACACGCAGACTGCAATGATAAAACCAGAAACTTCACCGTTATACCGAACGCAATAAAGCAGTCACTGGTCAGCGGATATCACTCGTTCGTTCAAAATAAAAGGACGCTTTCGTTCACACGTTGATGTGACTGATGCGAATAAAATGCATGTCTTGAGCCGGATCCAAATGCAATTTAATTGCAAACTTTCACTCATAACAGCATAGCGCAAATTTGTTATTAATCTAAGAGCGTGCAGAAAGAACATGGCGGATACGCTGCAGAATAACCTTAAATAAACAAACACACAAACAAAGAGCTCACCTGTGAATTACTGTTCGAGTCCTCGATGATCTTATCCGTCTCCATTTTCATCATGATGCTAATGTCTACTCTTTGCACGATATTCCCAACGATTTGTGCTTCGATTGCAAACGCTGAATAGAAGTCGCTTGATGAGTTGTGTTCGGTTCACTTGAACAACACTTAATCACAGACACGGTTTGTTTCGAGATAAATATGTATAGATTAATTAAAAACGTAGTTGCGTGAATAATCGACTCTCGAGACACTAGATTGATTGGTGGCACTTGGAGTGTGTGGATGTGTGAGGTGCGTGGTACAGCAAAGTAGGCTGTGAGATTCACGACTGCCTCTTCCTGATTGCAGTTCTATCGAGCGTCTGACGGCGATCTCATTATTGCCACTTACAGTTGCATGATCATAATGGAAGCCACATTGTTCCTGAGATCCCCGTGCATCCAATGAGGTGTTGCACCGTTCAGCTGATGGACGCACACGCGTATCCACTGTTTGGAGCACTGCGGGAGCGATTGCAATGTCTCGACGAAGGATGCTTGTGTTCCTGGACGACTTTCAGACGCTGCTCGGAGCACACACGTCACGCACCCAACCCGCTAACAAACTAATTGCTCGAAGGCGCCCGCTCACCGTCGTCGAGGAGTAGTAGACGTTGCGACAACCATCGACAGCACCAGCATCATCGGCGTTGCCGCTTGTACGCGCTTGCAGCGCCACGCACTCCCGCAGGTCACTGGAATTTCCTTACAGTAGTCGTCCGAAATGGAGATCGAGAACTTAATCGGCTTTTAAGTCGGCCTTGCTATTGCAATGCACTGATGTCTCAAATCACCCACGCGATAACAACAATTGCACGACAATCATATGCTTGTGACGTCAGGCGGCAGTCATTTTCCACTACTACTGTGCCGTTTTTAGCTCTCGTTGAAAATGCGCACTTTGCTTTAATTCTTGTGTTCTACACCGAAACATCAATGAAGAATAACTTGTACACTCGCACTGTAAAAGTGTACAATGTTTATAATCACTGAAAATCACAGATTCAGTATAAGAGCGTAAACCTAACCTCTCTATGCGCTGCTAGAAAAGATGATCACAGACTAACCGGGTTTCACAGATAACTTTGTCACGATTGCAATAATCATGCACCGCTTCGGACGAGCTTAATATTCGCGTCGCGATCACGACGAAGTCGAGCTCACTTGTATTTATTATGCATCGACAATAACTGTTTTGTATTGTGCAGTGTAATGGCCGTGCTGACCTTAGCAGTGCTATCGTGAGTGGGGCGGACGTGCGCAGAAACCTCGTAATTGGCCCTCAAACGGCGATAATTGGAAGCAGGTAAACTTTTAAAAATTATCACAATTATCATTGCTCCCTGTCGTAAATTCATAGAAAAATAATTAATACGTACTTGGTCTAATTGTTTGTGACATTACTGGGTCTAATGCGATTAGAGTGGGGTAATTAAAATGACGTGGATTAATGACCCATATGAAAACGCTAAAAATAACCCTGAATACGTAATGTTGTAGCGTGATACAAGTTTAAAGCGCATATCAACACTTGAAATTATGAGATAACGCGCTTGGTGTTTAATTCGAAATATGACAAACATATTTATCGATATGGGTATTATTCGTAAGCAGACATGTCCGACTGTGCAATGAGTGGCAATTTAACTAATTTTGTTAAGGCCGGCAAGAAAATTGTCGCTGCCGCTGTGAATTACAAGTAAGTAAGAACTCATTAAGAATGCACCTCACTAAGCTGTATATTTCAGTGCGTTGTTAACGATGAATAAGATAGCTAAACCGAAAGATCCTGTTGTGTTTCTCAAGCCCACCTCCAGCTATATTACTGAAGGACAGGACATTGTTGTAAGTAAATCACTTCAAATCATAATTTGAGAAACTAATGCGTACTTTCAGATACCCAAAGGATTAAAAGTGAATGAAGAAGTTGAACTTGGTGTAGTTATTGGCAAACTATGTAAAAATGTTGATGAGAAAACCGCCATGGAGTATGTGGGTGGATATTGTGTAGCATTAGATATGACGTCGACTTCCGAATTAGTAAGATTTATATGAAGTTATTGAACTTTTACCTGATTTATGATTATGTCAGGGTGTTGCACGTGCAAATGGCTGGCCGTGGTGCATTGGTAAAGGATTCGATACTGCTTGTCCTGTGAGCAGATTCATCAAAAAGGACGAAATTGCAGACCCCCATAATGTCCAATTATGGTGCAATGTAAATGGGGTGTCTAAACAAGATGGCAACACGGACGATCTGATCTTCAACGTTCCAGAATTGATAAGCTATGTTTCCAAATTTATGACTTTAGAGCCTAACGATATTATCCTCACCGGTTCACCGCCAGGAATGGGTCCTGTCGTCGATGGTGATATCATTGAGGGTGGTATCAAAAACTTAGTTACTATTAAATTTGCTGTAAAAGAAGAAAAATGATGAACTGAATACATTTATAAACAATAAAACGTAATGAGCATGGACCTGATCAATCTTTGCTTATTTAGCGTCAGGAAAACGAACATAATAAAGAAAATTACTGAAATGTATATTACTTGTTTCAATCTTCGCTTAAAAGTGTCAAAACTAGATTTGAGACGTCGCAACTGTAAAAATTATAAAATAGTTTGAGCATACGTTGAAACTCTTCGTTCATAGTGACTTGATAAAAATACGCAACGGCAATATCTTCGTTAATAAGTGAATTATAGATCATCGCAAAGCGTTCGTGAAAGGTAAAATCTCCAAAGCGATTAATCTTGTGAATCCATGGAATCACTACGCTGAAAACGTTCAGAATCACATCGAAGGAAACCTGGAATTCAATGGGATCAACGGCAACGTGCGCCTGCGAACACAGACTAATCGCGTCTTGTACATAGTTTTCGCTGCACTCGGTGCCAAAGTTGGACATCATTGTCGTTTTGGAAAAGTCGCTGCACACTGATACCGCTGGCACGTTGCTTGGTATATTGAGATACTGTAATATGTCGTCGGGACATCCGAAATTCATATCATCGGGTTCCATTGCCGTCAAGACGGCACTATTCGTACGATGGACCGTCTCATCGATGAGCTGCTCGACCATTTCGCGTGACATGTCACGAACGCGAACACGCTCCGCACGTTTAGTAATCTCGTCCAGTTCTCTGCGCATAATATGTTTCAAACTTCGTGCGAAACGCACCGAACCGCGTTCCTCATCGTGGCAAACCATTTTGCCAATTGACACCTCAATGGCTTTGGTCAAGCCGATCACAGGATCTGCATCTTTGCAGAAGCCCAGCAGCATTGCGGTGTAGTTCAATCGATCGCCAACTTTATACAGCCGATATAAAAGTTGTCGTAGGAGTGTGGCGCGAAGTTTGGATATGTCCTGTTCGAACCAGAACGTAATCGCCGGATACTGATGCTCATAAATGAATTCGGCAAGATCGGGATCCATTGAGCGAAACATGATACGCATCGACATTAATTCGTACTGGGTGGGAAAACGTATTTCGAAGCAGTACAGTATAAAATCTTTCCAATTGATGTACTCGGTATCGCCAAACATTTTCGCCATTAGTCGATGCGTTTTATACGGTTCCAATTTCTTCCATAGCTTCGGCACGAAATCTTCTTTACCATCTTCGGCATCGTACACCATTAAATCCTGCAGGACGAACGCAAACGAGCGTTCGGGAATGATACCATTTGGCGCCAAATTGAAGAGAATATCGGTAAGTCGCATTAATTGCTTGATCGTGAATGAGATCTCATTGTCAGGCTCACGCACTGGAACTGAATCGTCGTCAGGAAGCGGTGATTCGTACAGCAAAGTACCAATTTTAACATAGAACATGTCGTTCTGCAATAAAAGTTCCGGCTGAATTTTCGTCTCTTCTTCAACAGCGCGTTTCAGCAACCTGACAGCTTCGTCCACCGCGTACATTTCGCTCCTGTAACGCGACTCAATGTCTTTGTACAAGTCAATAAAATTCCGTCCGCTCTTCTCGAACACGTCCTGGATTTCTTCTATGAGCACATGCTCGATGATATCAAATCTTAGCTTGCATCGATGGAATTCGCCCATGTACGCTGCTTCAAACTCTTGCAGTAATTCAGATGCACGACACGTGACTTCTTCGCTGATTTCAGCTGCAGAAGTTGATGTGGCCTTCACTTTCGGACTTTTACTGCTAGATTTACGTTTAAGCATCCCACGTAATTTCTCAACGGCGGCTTTGCACAAATTCATATTAACATCTAGTTTACCCGCCGCTTGCTTCAAAATCGTCATAAACATGTGAATAAATGGCGAGTCACTTGCCACAACTGGTTGTTTGTATTTCAATAACAAATCTTCGATATGCTCTATAAATGGCGCCATTTGATCCATTTCCTCAACATTACTGGGTAATATGAGCAGTTCCAAGCGCATCTTCTCAATAGGATCATCAGCGCTTGGTAGAGCTGTAATCATCGTCGTGTAGTAATCAAGAATCAATTGACATGTATCAGAACTGCGATCGAGTTCTACCTGCAGCAGAGAAACATAGAGATTGTAAAGTTCCATTAATAACGTGGTGAACCAATTTTCTTGAATGATGCGAACGCGTTCACTTTCATTCTCCAACATTCGCGCATCGCAAAGTTTCCACAACTTTTCACGAAATTCATCGATGCGCATATGCAGTTCAGCCTTGACTTCCGGATCTTCACGCAAATCATCATCAAATTCATTGTACAGTAGTTGAAACTCTTGGAGATGTTTTTGCTTCGTATCGGGTCTTGCGATGAAACCAAAATGGTGTTCTCTCACATAAGCATTGTACGGCGCCATCGAATCAAGTAGAAGACGTCGTCTGAAGAATAACTGCTTAATATCGATTAAGTAGACGGCTTCCAAGTTTTCCCATAACGTACCAAGAGCATCTTCATACTTTTCCGGTATGGGTAAATCATAATGCGTCCATTTATATTCGCCAGGCTTTGCAGGTGGCTGTTCAGGTTCTGGTGTATCTTCCGGTTCCGGAACCGGTGTGGGAACTTGCGTTTCCTTATCAGACTTATTGTCCTCACTGTCAATAGACTTTGCGCTTTTCTTTCCACCACTACTCTTATCGCTTTTTTTATCTTTCTCCTTCTTCTCACCCTTGGTTTTTTTATCGTCCTTCTTCTTATCCTCTTTTTGCACATCATCTTTCTTCTTATCACTCGATTTCGTATCTTTTTTCTTAGTGTTCTTTTCACCACTCTTGACCGCTTGGCTTGCGACAACTGCAGGCTTAATAAACTCCTTGAAGTTCTCTTCCACCTCGGTCAATGTCTCCGGAAACAGGGCGATTGAATCTTTCGGAGGCATTGAGAAATCGCCAAGAATCAATTTGGCTAAATGTTTGACCGTTGGAAAGTCAATTGACTGATAGAATAAACTATATTTACACCCTTGATCTTCATAGAATTTCGATAGTACAAACTTGTTCTCAATGGACATGGAGCTATCGTGCTGTAGTTCATCAGGATCATCACCATCCTGACTTTTAAGTTCGATAAAAGCAGTAAGATAAGTATCGTAATCCAAGACATCTTCATCAATCGTTGGCACATGCTCGACAAGCTGTGAAGTATATTTTTGTACAGTTGGCTTTCCCGCACCAAAGTTTGCACATTCCGTTTTGCAATCGCGTGGCACATCGTCAAAGTCATAGGGATATGGCACACCGGAAATAGTCTCTTCTAACGCAATTGCTTGTTGTATCGTTTCCGGATAGTTCAAAAGAACCCATCCATTTAATTCATTCAATTTCAATGATTTTAAATACTCCACAATAGCTTGCGCATTAATCTGCTCATTAGGCTGTTCACCTGAATCAATTGCAGCGCACAACTTTTGACCAACTTGTCCGGCTGCGCTGTATACGAATTCTTCTTCAGGAAACTTGCGTGGCGTTTGCACAGATTTATCTTCGTGCATCTCTTGAAGTTCCTGCTTATTTTCTACCGAACCATCTGAACCAGACTTTGACTTGGACTTCTTGCTTTTACCATTCTTTTCAAAGGTGCTCTTAGATCCCTTTTTACTTGTCTTTTTAGCAGGCTTTTTCTTCCCTGCCTTCTCACTCTCTCGGACTGGCTCTTCGGCTGAAAGAGTGTTTTCAAGATACTCTTCATGTTCTTCCTTAAAGATAACTGTGCAATACTGGTAAGCATCTTGCAACTGAATAATTTTAATATTATGCGACTTGAGGAGCTCGTTTAATGCAGGTAGTACTTCTAAATTATATAGACCATTTACGCATGCAGTCACCGTGCATTTGGGTATAGGAGAAGCAGTTAAACTGCGTTTAAATCTAGGATTTTTAGCCCTTAGTAATCGATGTACAATATGACCAAGAACACGCAGTCCACACATCATGGCTTCATAATCTTCAAACTCCATCCAGGAGTTGTAATCCCACGGCCATTTATATGTGTGATAATCCTCAAACGTCAAATCATCCATGGCGGTTTGCCGTTCGAGCTCATTAATAACAAGTACATCGGCCGATTCATCAGCCATTGAAGACGTAGTAGAAGACACATCTACCACTTCGCTGACGTCTTCGATCTGATCAAATATTGGTTGTTTAGCAATAAATAAACGTGCAAGATCGTCACGTTTACGTCGAGGGACAGCCTCAGATGCGACATCTTTATATCCAACATTATAATACGCAATGTCCAAAACATCTTTCATGACTGATTCGCATTCTTTGCGCATGCTATTTTTGCGTTTCTTCATCTTCGCTTGATACGCTAAGCGATGCAATTCTCTCTTGCGTTGTCGCTCTAAGTAATATTGTTTGCGTTCATCATCCTTCTTTCGTTGCTCGTCTAGCAAGTCGGCAATAAGTGCGTCTTCTTCGTGCCGTTGCTTCTCGACCATCATTTGGTATTTGTTTGCGACGATCTCATCGCGCTTCTTGTGTACGTCCACCAAACATTCGGTAATTTGTTGTTCGTAGAGACTTTGCTGTTGAAGACGCTCTATGAACTCCTTGTGAAAGTAATCCTCTTGTTCGTTCAACAATCTATCCCATAATTCACTGAGGATTCTTCTTTGAAATGTGACTTGATCATCACGTAATCGCATAACCTTTTGGGAGCGCTTTTGAATACCTGCAATGATCTCATGTGCTTTATCTGAATTCGGTTTCAAGGGGGGCAACTTTTGGGCACGCTTTGATTCTTTGATTAGCTCTGTAGCCGATTGATCTAAACTGACCGCATCTAGTGGTAAATCACAATCATTTGGACTTGGGTTTATATCTTCAATCATTGGAAGCGTTTTCCTTTTTGCCTTGAACTCAGTTTGGAGCTGCTTCTCGTGGGCGAAGGCTAAGTACGCTTGTCTTGCCTGCTTGCATTTTTCCATCAGCTCAAGATATTTGTTCATTTGATGTTCGATGAAAACCTCCTTTCCATCCAAAGCTTTCGCCAAAGGGTTGTTAAATTTCTCGAACGTCAGTTGGGTTGACGATTCAACTGCTTCTATTGAAAAACGTGATTTCGCAAGACCTTCCATTTTCTGTGCCAGTAAAAAGTGGGTGGCATCTTTGTCATGTAAGAGCAAGTACATTTCATATAAAAGACGCGTGGGTGCAGTTCCTCGGCCGTTTAACACATCCTGATATTCTTCTTGTGTAATATGGATGCCCAAACTGTTAATTGTGAGTCTCATTGTTTCCAAAGACGTTTCATATTGTTCAGGATTCTTATTGACTATGATCTCGGCCTCTTCATCGGACAATAAAGTGTATGACAGCAAAAGTTTGGCAAGTGTACCACTAGTGTGGTCTTCATCCCATTTAAACCCATCCACAACAACGCCAATTTGTTTCATCAACCAACTTGAAATTATGTCGCTCATTTTGAAGTACCAACATCCAAAATTCAGCAATTTAGGTTTCTTCCTAAACTAAATTACATCTCTTAAAATAATGATGAATTACTTTGCAAATAAAGTTGTTACCTTTTAGATTTTCTTCTTGGATGCGTTGTTTACATATACGTGTCAAACAAAAAACAAATGCAAAATTGTCAAAACCACACACAACAAGGACTGTTTGCTACGGACAACAAGTTTTATTTAAATAACTGGTGCATTCTAGAACCGAATTAAATGTAGATAGTCTTGAACGTGCTATCAATAACCCTACTACTCTTTAAATACAATTGGCGGGAAAATTTTAGTTCACGTCATGGACAATCGGTATATAGGCAATTCATACAACACATTATAACCTGCTCTTCATGTTATTACTGCTGGCTACGTTTCATCCCCAAATCAAAAACATTTATGTAAACAAATCTATACAAAATGATCACCGAAAAACAAGTGTTTGTAACAGTTGGAACCACCGAGTTCGATAAGTTGATCGAACAGGCGCATTCCGACAGCATATTGAACAAACTTGATTCATTAGGATACAATACAATAACATTACAAGTTGGTCAAGGAAAGGGCGCAATTAAAGAACGTACTTATCCTACAATGCAAGTGCGTTATGTTAAGTACATTGAGGATTTCATTGGTGAAATAAGACGCTCTGATCTTGTCATCAGCCATGCAGGTGCTGGGAGTTGTTTGGATGTTCTTAAATGTGGTAAACCATTAATTGTGGTTACTAATGAAGATCTGATGGATAATCACCAAACAGAACTGGCGGAACAATTACAAAATGATAATTTTGTATACTGTTGCACACCAGCTGGTTTAAAGCACATACTTGACAAAGATCTAACTCAACTAAAAAGATATCCAAGGGCATCCAAGCATTTGTTCAGCAACTATTTAAATAAATCCATGGGCTTTGTATGAAATGTGTTAATACATAATATTAATTTATTGATTTTGTAAATTATTTCCTCAAATTAAAGTCAATATACAGATGATGAGATGACTGAAAACATGACCAAGTTTCTGCTTGTATGCTAAGTCACACAAGCTTCTTGGCCTCAAAAAAACTCTTCAAGTGTTTCATTTGCCAAGCACCCATAATAAGTAATGCAGCAGTTTGTGTAATTGACCACCACAACACTCTCGAGTTTGTACTCTCACTTGTATGCCTGAATCTTTCTTCCCTGAACTGAAAAGTAAATACACACATAAACACCCAACATATCATTGCAATGGAGAACCTACCCTTTGATAACCCTGTTCCTTGGTGATTTGCTCCACTTGATCCAGGAGCTGTCTGATTCTTAATTGTAATTCAGAGAGCTTCTCTTTCTGAACCACATCACCGTAATTAACTGCATGTTCACCCACTTGTATGTCAAGATGAACACGCAATTGCGAACCACTGAACCAGGCTGTACTATTTGAATAAAGGCAAATAATATGTTCACCTGGAGTATGAGAAGTGAAGGAAATCTTTCCTTCAAAACTGTACACTCGTGACAGAATTACTTTATCATCTGGATCACGTACTTCGACGTGCATTCCGATTCCCGGCGATGAAGGCATAAAGCCCCCACTTCGAGGATCATATAATTCGACTTTGTAATTAACTAAAACAAAAACAATTGCGAATATTTCTATAGAATTGAGACGTATAAGTTCCTAACCTAGCACATTTGTTTCATCGGGGATTTCTTCTATGAAACACTTCCGCTCCGTTTCGCCAATGTGAAAATACAAACCACTTGCGTATTGACATATTGCCAGCAACAAGAATAAACAATAACACGTATTTCTTTCCATTATTCTAATAACTATCTGAAGACACTGCACCGACACGTCACTCACTGTTTTTCTGCCAACTGACAAGAATGTGTGCGTCAGGTCTGTCAAACTGGAATCGCTTGACATTTGCAAGGTTGCATAGAGAAACCAACCTCAGATTCTGTTTGTAAACAAACACATGTTCTACGAAGTGTTACGAAGTTAAT
Source organism: Aleochara curtula (assembly GCA_963978815.1). Classification (NCBI taxonomy): domain Eukaryota; kingdom Metazoa; phylum Arthropoda; class Insecta; order Coleoptera; family Staphylinidae; genus Aleochara; species Aleochara curtula. Next base: position 6,306,743 of record OZ022221.1, on the reverse strand, counting down.
AATTTAGTGCTATAATGGACCAAGATACCGCAAAGCGACTGCTTAGAGAAGGTGCAACGTTCATATTCCTTGATGTTCCAGAGGGCACCGAGTTTGGTATAGATATGAAATCATGGAATACTGGAGAGCGATTTCGTGGTGTAAAAATGATACCACCGGGTGTTCATTATATTTTCTACAGCAGTGTTGATAACTTAGGGGAAACTGCTCCTCGTATAGGCTTTATGCACGAATTTCACAAAGGCGAAGTGGTAGTGAAACGCTGGGATAAAGAAATCGAAGATATCAGTTCCCAACCTGTGCCTCAATCTGAAATTGTATCTCTTAAAGAAAGCATGCAAGCTTTAGATAACTTCCTTGGACCATATCCTTTTGATATCATGGATAAGTGGAATGCATTGACATCACACATAAATGGTAAACAATCAAATATTCCTGATTAGAAGAGAAGTATGATTTGATCATTCTAGACAGTCTCATAAACAAACTCACCCCTAAATCTGGGAGCATTAGATCAGCATTAGAACTATCATCAAATCACAGACTGAATAAAAGCAGTCAACCAGACTCAGCAAGTCCTTCAACAAGCAAGCATTGCAAGCGAGGGAAAATCAACTCACCAGAAGACAGAGAAGATGATTTACTCCCTGAATTAGTACCAAAATGTGGAACAGAACTACAGCTGACTAAAATACCAGAAAAACATTTCCCAGATGGAGCAACAGCTGCTCAAATCACACAACATTGTATGGATTCAAGTTATGCTCTCGAGCAAATGATTCTAAGTTATAAAGAGTATGTTACTCGTTCATTTCAACTAGTTATGAAGTTTTTAACTCTTTCATATCATTCTTTTTTAGCCCAATTGATTTAGTTGGTGAATTAGAATTCGTCTATGTGTGTTTCCTTGTTGGACATAGCTTAGAAGCATTTGAACATTGGAAGAAGCTAGTAAGTCTATTTTGTTCATGTGAAGTTGCCATCAAGAAGTACCGAAAATTATACGATGACTTCATTAGTCTGCTTGAGATACAAGTGAGGGAGATCCCCGAGGAATTCCTAGCTGATATAGTATCAAATAATAACTTTGTGTACGTAAAATTACGCCATTTGTTTCGATCAGTTGAAGAAAGTACACTGGATGGTCGGTTGAAAACGAAAGTTGAACGTTTCAAGAAAAAACTTACAGAAATGTATCAATGGGATTTCACACATCTGAATTCTGAAGACGAAGATGATGCGCCCGTTGTAGTGGAATTAAGTGACGAACAGACTTGTCAATTGATAACTTAGCAAATATATTAAATAGTTCTGCAGTAGATGAATGTTTACTGCCTACTGACGCGAGTTTATACACTATCATAAAGATATCAATACACTTACTTAAAATATGGTTGCCGATGAGTGGGTGGCATTGGACCTGGTGCGCCTTGCGGTGGTGGATAATATCCGGCAGCAGCTGGATTTGGTGCCATTGGAGGATAAGGTGCTCCTGAATAGCTAGCATAAATCCCCATTGGTGGGGCAGCCATGTGTGGTGGTGGTGGTCCTGGAGGTGGAGCAACCATGTGTCCTGCAGGCACTGCAGGAGGCGCTGCATATGAATATGGCGGCAGAGTTGCATATGGAAATGGAGGTACTGCTTCTGGTATTAATACAGGTGGTTTAATTTGTGTGCTAGGTAGAATGTCAATTTCCTGCTTGTCTTGACCATTGCTTGTTGCTTTATTTATTGCACCTATTGACGGTCTAGGCGCAGGTGGAGGACTGTCAGGTGTGGCAGTACCAGACGATGATTGATATAAATCCAATACTTGATGGCAAATATCTTCCAACAAATCCATGGTCACATCTTCAACAAACATATCCCACCAACGCAAATGCTTGGATGTGCGTCCAACCCAATCAACAACTTCAAACTGACTCAGTTTTCCAGCCAAGTACATTAATGCTACTGCAATAACTTCAGGCTCCCACTGAAGGGTTAGAGTTGTACATAAGCTATCATTGACAAATGTCCAAGCCATTTGCACCATCTTCTGCAGCTTTTGCTTATCGCCTTTTAAGCACTTTGCATATCTGAGCAAATAGCTGTATGGGTGTTCAACTTGCAAGTCAAACTTGATTGTCTGAAGTAAAATGCGTTCAAGTGTCATGACTTCTTCCTTGGGATCTTCACCAAACGTTGTAAACTTTTGCTCAGATAATAAGCTCTTGGCAGCTTTAATAATATCTTTGCACTTTTTGGGAGTCTCTTCAACTTTACCAGCCAGAAAAAGGCAACAGCATGCAGTCACATAGCGTGGAAATTGGCGGAATGAGTGGAACATGTAAAAGCGATGGAAGTATACTACTCCTGTGGCCATTGTATTATAACCAAGGTCCATTTTCGTACCAGTCTCAATTATAAACCGTGCACCTTTAAGAAAAGGGTGACATTACACCCTGCTAAAGTAAAGAATGATATGTTATATCTTACCTTCTTTGCGATAACGCATTTCTGTTTCGTAACTGATTCCATCGGTTTTAGATGGTGTATTCTTTAATTCTTTCTTATCATAGTACCAGCACGGCATTTTAAAATCACTTTTAATTGCAATATCCAGCGTAATATTTAAAACAACACCGAGCTATTAACTTGTCAGAAAACTGTGGTTATCAGTGGTTATGTTTACCTTGAATTTATTGAAAACATTTGCACGGAGTGCTGCTACTATGGAGGAAGTCTGCACTAAAATATTGAATTAATTTATTACAAATATACAAAAAAAATCATAAACATGATGTTTCTTGTTACTAACGCAGTTAAAAAACTTTCTATATATAAATCTTCATTGTTGATGTATTTTTCATTATAACTGTCCATCTGAATGCATCCATCTAAAAAGTTTATTTTTGTCCCTTACATATTATAATATGATAAGAATTTCTTATATTATTTCAAACCATGACAAAATAGTAATTTGGCTAGGTTTGATAAAGTTTTAAATCAATCTAAATTATCTCAATCCTAGGCAACTTTTGATGCTTGTTTGTGCGCGCTTGTGTATCGAGTTCAGGCAAGTAATGGCCGCAGTCTACGGCCTTTTCTGAGTATCGTTAATTGTTTAACAAATATGTATGCACCATGGGAGATTTGAGTTATTTAAAGGGAACTAAGATTACTGTGTTAGTGGATGAAGCAGTGCCGGACATAATCGTCGTATCATTCGCCCATGAAACAAGAATATTCCGTGGTGTTCTATTGGACACTTCGAAAAGGTGAGGCTCGCCTCGAACAAAAGAATTACGATTTACAAATAATTACCGCGCGCTGTATGAAACGAACGGAAGCTACATGCGGAATATTGTTTTTCAGAACACTGCCATGCGGGATTATGCAGCTAAATCCTGCATTCACAGCTGTAAAACCCGACGATGATTTATTATATGCTGTGAATCAAAGATATGCATATGCTGATCCGACGTCGTCCTCATCGACGTCGCAGATTTCCGTTCCGTCGACAACAACAGTAACTTCTAGGCTTAAGAGCAATAAAATCGGCAAGATGACAGTAAGACTGCGGCCTCGCCAAGTACTCTGCTCCAAATGCAAAGACATTTGCAATGAGAACTCTGAGAGTATTACACGCAAAAGAAAAGCACCAGACGTACCCGCCCCAACTATACCAATTGCCATGGTGACAAGCCCTGAAACAACGTCGCCAACTAGTCCAGCAAAACGTAGTGCAAATGCGCCTCTGACACGGTCAGCCCTTGCTATACAACAAAATGATCAAACAAAGCATGATGAGACGACAGCCCTCAGTGGTAACGTCAATAAACTAAACATTGATAATAATAAAAAAGTCCCTCTGGGGACAGTTGCTAATCAGGCGAATGAGAACTCCTTAAATGCGATTCCACCACGGCCATGCGACACGGAGAAAAAGCTTAAACGTGTAATCATTACACGGAAGAAGTCTCTAGGTCTTGCCAACGATCCAAATGTAAGCACTGAGGAGATGCCACCAACGTCTACACCCTTAACTCCGTCAGGAAGCAATACACGAACTATCAAAATATGCTATGGTCCTCAAGGCGAAGGCACCGTCTTAAAAATTCCTGCGCAGATACAGAGTTTGAATGTGGGGGATGATGAGGATATACCAGAGGAAAATGTTGTTGAAGAACCAAACATTGCCAGCAAAGCCACGCGAAAGGCTATGAAGAAAGCCAAAAAAGCAAAGAAGAAAGTCACTCTCCAAACCACAATTGGCTCTCCAGGTTTACAGCATAGATAAATTTATGTATCAGCTCGAATTTCACATTTTTCTTTTGTAGAACAATATCCATCAAGTTATAGCATCGGATCATCATCGCCACGTTATACTGTTGGTAGCGCATCACCACGGCACGGCCTTGGTAATCATTCACCTCGTTTTGTTGGTAATCTACCTCCTGTTCCTGCGACCAACTTTGAACCATCGCCGAAGAAACGCAAGCACAAGATGAAGCATAAAAAGAAACATAAAGAGGACCGCGACCGTAAGCACAAAGACGATGAGAAAGCGGAGACAATCACTGGTAACAAATGTGTCACGCAAAAGCTGTCAATTAATCTCAAACGGTTGAGTGGCACATATACGACGACATCATCACTCGCAGATTCCACAAGCGCAAATAGTGAGCATGAAGATAAGGAGGAAGATTCCGGGACTGAAGAAGTACCCGATTTTCCACCTAGTCCACTGCGAATGAAACTCACCGTTAAAAGTTTGAATTCCGCGTTAAGTGCTGAAGGTAAAGGTTCAGCACTTGCTTCATATCATGCTATCATTAGTAATGCTTATCGAAATGTTGTAGGTGTGCAAATTCTAGTTGGTGATATAGTTTGGGGTAAAATTCAGGGTTTTCCATGGTGGCCGGGTAAGATTCTGACCATTTCACATGGCGATAACGAATCTCTACCTCAAGCTCACGTTTCGTGGTATGGATCATCAACGTCGTCGCTTATTCAATGTGATCAGCTTAGTCCATATTTATCAAGCTTTAAAGTAAGTTTCAACCCATCAAAAAAGAGTGTTGTTGAATATGATTTGATCATTTCTTTCAGGCGCGCTACGATAAGAAAAAGCGCGGTCCTTACAAGGATGCTATCAAGCAGGCGTCAAACGAGGCACGCATTCTTGATGAACTGAAAAATACCACAGCCGAAGCGACAGCTTCAGCAGCAACTTCATCGTCGACATCTCCTTCGCGTGTGATAATGATGGTGTCGCCAGCACTGGCGTCGCCGCGCGAAATAAACGTTATTTCGTAAATATTTTGAGAGTGCTCTTTGTGTTTATTAACGCGATGCGTACTTTTGTTCGGTATGTTTAAATGGCATTACGCAATCAAAACGAGAAACGAATTTATAATTATGAAACATGAAAGAAACAAAGAAACTGATATTTATATTGTTAATATATAATCTCGTTCATTTTTTAATATTTTAGCTTTTGTTCGTCCTTTGTACGTTTCCATTTAAGTAGCTAATAAACTGAAACATAGAAGGGGCAGTTAACTGTGGATAATTATTGTGATATTTTTAGTGTCTAGTTTAAACAAATCAAATTAACTGCAAACCCTCTTGTTTCCATACTTTCAATTGCTATGTGTACACTACTGTAATAATACTATTTGCTATTATAGTTACTATATTATACAATTAATAATAAATCATGATTATTATTGGATATATTCATATTTAAACATGTAATAATGAATGGACAAAACTTCAATACAATTAATATATGTACATTTGACTTTGATGCGTTTTTCTAGTTTATGACCAACAAACACGAAACCTTCAGAGAACGTCAAGTATGTAATAATTGTTTATCATTTTAAGTTTAACTGATTATTTCATTGTTCATTTGCATAGTGTTACACTGATAAACTATGTAATGCGCCGTTGTTATTACATAGTTTTAAAATTAATCTGACTTACGCGTAAATCAGGTGCTAGTTTTTAAGTTATAGCACTTAAATTGAAGAATTTTGATAGATTTAAATGATTAAACCATTAATGTTCTATGCAAAATTGCACTAGCGCACCCTATGAACATGCAGGTCAACTCGCATAAGCAATAACACCACAGGCAATTTCCTAATACAATCCGCGTGAGTGACTGATTCTTGTTACCAGAGGAAATTCTGATCAGGCCTTCGCGGCGCATCTTTCACTCACGCGCCTGGTACTCAGCGCAAGAAGCAAGCGCAGCATAGTTCACTGTAGATTTATATGAGTCCTGAAGGAGTCTGGACATAAATAAGTGAACAATAAACATTCTAATTAGATTTTCGCTTTATACGCAAGCATAACTTGTTTAATGCAATATGTAATATACTTATCGGTGATATCTCACGGTCGTTTGCTTTTACTAATACATTATATACCTTAAACAAAGTCGTAAACTGGAAGTTGATATAATAATTGTAGCTAAAAATATTCTAAGCGTAAATACCGCTACAGCTGTAATACCTAAGCCAAGAATTCTTTAGATATGCGAAAGATTTGCATCAAATGTCTATAATCCGAAGATTTAGAGATTACAGAATCTATGATCTTGAAATATATTTTTACAATATGTGCATTAGGATGAACTTAAACATACTTAATCACACTTTGCTTTTTTTTATCAAGGACAAAACCATTTGCAACATGTGTAATACGTGCGCATACGATACGCGAATCCTGCACAAATAAATTGAGGATAAATATTCTCATTAGTTTATCAACCGCAATCATATGTAAATTATATTGCTGATTTTAACTGTATTGCAATCGTATGACATTTGTACAGTCACCAAGTGTGTTAGATTGCTGCTGTTGGTAAACTAGACTTTATAATTGACATAGTCAAACAACGCGCTTCGAATATTTGTTGACCGAATGTTGATTACCAACACGCTGTATATAACAAGCATTCAACTGGGTTGTTGTTAGTTGAGTTGAATTTATCTCTTTTTAGAGAACCAGTTTACAACGGGCCGCGTTCCACGCTCGTCGTTCTTCAAAGTTTCTAACTTTTTCCAAGCAAGCGCATTTGCAAGCTTTCCATCGCACAATGAACAATCTACGAACGCTTTTAAGGATTAACAATGCGGTAATAAGCTACCTGTTAATTTGCACTACGCACTATTAAAAGATTACTACGATTAACTTATTCCAGTGGTGCATCAGGTGGAAATTATGTACTTAGTAATTGTTTAATTGTTTCAGGGTGGCGTGACAAAGAAGACTTTGACCAGAAGTATATCATGCACTCAGCAATTAAACTGTGATGCCTCTGCCGCCCCGCGTCTGCCCCTCACACATTTGACTGAAGATGAAGCAATGATGAAAGAAACCGGTAAAGAAATTGACCACGTCAACAAATTTTTTTGGTAATAAATTGTGACATTTTTTTTAGTGGCTCGCTTGGCCAAAGAACAGATTTTACCTTACGTAAGAGAAATGGAGGAGGCGCATAAAATTAAACCGGAAGTGGTCAACATGCTCTTCGAAAACGGTGTAAGCCTTTGTTATCAATTCAATTATGTAACAACAATAACGTTGCTGTTCATTGCTCTAATCAACTATAACACGCATCTAATCATTGCCTGTGCGTTATTTGGTCAGCAAATAATGCTTTGCTCATAAATAAGATAAGACTTATTTGGTTCGTGCGAATTACGACGTCATTTCATGTCATAACGTTCATGATTACAGAGCAATTTCAAAAATTATCAACTAACAATGTTATTTTCCTTTTGGAGTTTTACTTAAATAGTCATTAAATGCGCATTGAAGTGTTTATGACAATAATTAATGAGAGTCATTAATCAATGTTTACTTGGACTGCGTAGATGTTGTTTTTTGTGGCCTAAAGTCAGTATGTCGACTTAATTTTCTAGTTGATGGGTATTGAGACTCCGATTGAATATGGCGGTTCGGGATGTTCGTTTATGACAACGATTCAAGCAGTAGAAGAGATTTCCAAAGTGGATCCAGCGGTTGGTATCCTGGTCGATCTGCAGAATACATTGATTGGCAATGTAATCATTAAATTAGGCAATGAAGAACAGAAAAAGAAGTATCTCACCATGATGGCCAAGGATACAGTGAGCAGTTTCTGCCTTACAGAACCCAGCAGTGGAACTGATGCGTTTTCGCTAAAAACAACAGCGAAAAAAGATGGCGACCATTATATAATTAACGGTAGTAAAATGTGGATTTCCAATTCGGATTTAGCTGGCATTTTCTTGGTTATGGCCAACGCAAAACCTGAAGCTGTACTTATAAAGCAAGTCTTGAGAAGGTGAAGAGATAATAATGGATGTGGTTTTTAGGGATATAAAGGCATTACGTGCTTTATTGTGGAGCGCGATGCACCTGGCTTTACCGTCAACAAACCCGAGAACAAATTGGGAATTTGCGCGTCCGGCACGTGTATGCTCACCTTCGATAATGTACGCGTACATGAATCAAGTATTTTGGGTGAATTTGGTCACGGTTACAAATATGCCGCAGGTTTTCTTAATGAAGGCCGTATTGGTATTGCCGCCCAGATGATTGGATGCGCACAAGGTGCTTTTGACGCCACCATTCCATACACGCTGGAAAGACAACAATTTGGACAACCCATCTATAAATTCCAAGTAAGTATTACCTCATTATTTCGCTATATAGCTGCTTATGCAATTTCTGCATCCATTTAGGGAATGCAACATCAAATTGCTGAAATCCATACAAAGATTGAAGCCGCCCGCCTGTTAACCTACAATGCTGCGCGTTTGGTTGAGCAGAAGAAGCCATTTGCTAAGGAGGCGGCAATGTGCAAATACTATGCCGCCGAGGTGGCTCAATACGCCACAGTTAAGTGCATCGATTGGATGGGCGGTGTTGGTTTTACGAAAGATTTCCCACAAGAGAAATTCTTCCGTGATGCGAAAATTGGCAGTATCTATGAAGGTACGCACAATGTGCAATTAACAACAATTGCCAAGTTTTTGGAGAAGGAATATGCTCAATAAACATGTAAATATGCTCAACAACAAAACACACAAAAGACCTAAATCATTTTCTACGAATTCAAAATATCTCTGGACAAGTTTTCCTGGTTGCCTAACGTAACCGCCATTAATTTTAGTTTGAAATTGTTTTATGTCAATAAACACAAGAAATAAGCATTGTTGTTGTTTATATTGGTGAAGAAAGGCCTTGGGCATGAGCGTAAAGTTTTATGAGAAGTGTATACGGGTATTTTACAAGTTGCTTAAGGCGGTTGGAAATGAATTAAGACAAAGCGAACGTGCGCGTAGTTGAAGTGGATTTTTAGAGCGATCGGTCAGCGGACAGCAAGAAACTGCTGGCCGCCAGCAGGCAAGTAAGTTAAACCTGCGAGCTCTGCACGATATCCAATGGTTTGCGACACGATCCGTGCTAGGCCAAACCAGCTTTCATTCCGGTGCGCGGTACGCCGCAGGCTTAAGTACGTTTTCGCCATCGAAGAGCCATTGGAACACGTCGAATGCGTACAAGTGGCTGGCTAGCTAACCATATCGCATGCAGAAGTGAGTGGTACGGTACTCTTACTTTGGAGCAGCAAGCACTCTCAGTCCAGTCGGAGACGCGCTTAAGTCGGTGCCGCGCGAGAGACCCACTACCCACATACGCCGTCAGACGGACGCGCCAGCATCTCCTCGCGCCCGTTGCAATTGCATTCAGTCGTCTCCTTCGCAGGCGCGGAATGCACATCTCGCCGGTTCTATAAACGCGCAATCACAGCGCACAGACATTCACCCAGTGTGTCTTTTTTCGTCTCTTTGCATTTCGCCTCACGCGCCGCGTTTACTGCATCCATTGCAAAAAAGTGCTGTGTTTTGCATTCGCAAAGTGATTAAAGACTCTACGCGCATCGCCTGTGAAGCATTACTAATGGATTAACCACATCATTAATCTTTTATCACTCTGCTTCTGCTAGGTAAGTCATTTGCATTTTTATCGCCTTCTTTTCTCGATCAGTTATGAATTGATGCGTCAATTTAATGACATCTTTCATAGCGCATGCGCAGACGTTGATCTCACACCTGATTGAAATATTTGACAAGTTGTTGTGGGTGTTCAAGAGGAAATTGCATAATTATTAGCGATCGCAAGAGACGAGAAGAAATGAAGTTTTAAGCTGAGTTATAGTAAGAGAGCTGTGGTGCATTTCTTTTGTGAATATAAAAGCGGCGAAAGTTCATTGGACCAAAGCGATGCTTGCGGGCAACTTGAGAAACGAGCTAAAAACTATTCACGAGACACAAGCGTTCAGGCACAGATAGAGAACTCTCTGATGTAGAGTTTCAACACTTGCTCAACGTTTTCGGAAAGCACGAAGCTGTAATTTCATTCAACAGTTAATTAAGATCCAAATACACTCCTCTTCCTAATATTTAACGTAATACATCAGGAGATTCTGGATGATTGTTATTTTTAAATCTCCCTTTTAATGTTTGAAAATAAGTTGCACACTACGCGGTTTTATGAGTCACAAATTGGATTTCTCATTGATATTTATCCGTAAATGTCATATTGAATCATCTCCTTTTACGAATTTCAAACATTGATTGCACCATTCGCATTCGCAATCTAAAACAAACTTACTTAAGTTCATGCTCAAAGTGGAATGCTATAAATTTTAGTTGGGCTTTTAATTAATTGGTAAAGTTGGATTCCAACCCTAAAATTTGCAGGAGTATTGCAAAATGGCTTAAATGGCATAAAAGTACACTTTAGGAATTTTAGAGATGAAACTTTCCCTTGAAAGAATTTTAATATAAATGGTAATAATATATTGAACGTTTAGATTACATTAGTAGATTATATACATATTCATTGCATGCATGTGTGTGTGCTGCTTGAATAGCGAGTATTGCTAATTAGAAAACGGCGAAACAATTACACGCGTGTACAATAACTTGACGCGAGTTTATTCAAAGACTTCTAGACTTCTCCGAGCTTTTCCTTCGTTCAAACGAGACTCGTATGTTATTGAACGTGAATGGCAAGCAGCATTAACTGGTGCTGCGCAAGTTGAGACATGATGATTCTTAATTTAGTGACAAGAAGCTGGCCTGCTACTGGCAAACGGTACCACGAATCGTTGAATCACTTACCAAATGTCAGCAGAAACAAAGATATTTTTGGGATGTCAATTATAATTTATCATCTTCATAATTCGGTGATCGAATTTGAAATTTTAGAAAGTCATTCATTAAACGTAAAGATTCAGTACGAATGTTTGTTTAAATAATAGTATGAAAATCCCGTGTTGGGTAATTACCCTTTTAAATTTCTGGTAGAGCATTACATGAAAGGCTGAAAGAAGAAAATGAACCAAAAAGGTATCAATGATTGAATAATTGGATTTGCCATTGTAATTTTTCCGGGCTACGAAGCTAAAGGGGGGTACCCCCCATGTAAAAAACGTAGAATGATAAATGCAATTCATCACTAATTCGTGGAATTTTCGTGAATTTTCGTGTTTTTCCGATTTTTCAATAGTTGCCCATTCAAGGACTAAAGTAAGTGGGTTATTGCGTTTTAAACGTTCTTTTTCTGGAAAGAAATCTCTCGTAAAGCAAGAAATAGCAAAATAAGAGAAAAAAAGTCCAATAACGTCAAGTCCATATACGAATGATCTATGTTGAGATTCATCAACAAATTAAAAAATAATAACCTAGCATCCCTTAACTAATTGAACTATTACATTTTTCGTAATTGCTACAAATCACCTACAGATCACCCATATGAAAAGTACTTTTAACTAAAGTATATTTCGGAATTTCGATTTAAACATGCCTCTGCTTATTATTCGTGCTTTTCCTCTTGACCTTCTTAAACAAATCAGCGGAAAATGAATGAATTAATAAATTCCCGATAGACTGCTGCTTCTTGAAATGTAAAAGCAATCAAAATTATACGCGTCTAAGTGGTTTTGGCGCATTTAATCATGGGCCATTCAAGGCAACTTGATTCGAAACTGTGCTCATCTGTGACATCTGCGATGACTGAATATAGACAGACAGACAGACATAAAGATGTATAAAGAATGAACGATTCTCAACTCTAACTCTTTCAACTCTTCTTCTCCATTTGATTGTTCAGTCAACCACTCCAAAAGCAACTTGATTGACGAGTTAACTGTACACGTGTGTGTCATGATTAGGCCCGTGCGATATGGAATTCCACAAATTCGTAAGAATTTTGAAGAAAAACGTTAGACGCATAAGTAGATAATGTTATTTAAATGACTTTATGCATATTGATCAATTCCCAATCGAGCTCATCCTGTATGTGAAACGAGTACAGTTGCGTTAAGCAACGGCAGTTTACGCGATTTTATTTGAATTGTGCGCTGAAGAAATTAAGCGAATTAACAGTTTAACCATAAAACGTTCCGTTAATAAACACACCTTTGTATGCATGTGTGTGTGTGTGTATACTTATTGCATTTTTTCAATGCATACATTACAATCATAATTCATGCAAGCAATATCGGCAAATCCAACGTGTCGCAATTTCTTCGTTTGCTGCACTTGTCCGAAATGCATAATGCAATAATAAATAATACGCTGCACGATATGCATTTTCACCGCTTCAATGCAATAATTTCTATAATAAAACAATAAAACGTAATTAGAATGCATTGATAAATTAATTAAAATAAATGCAACGCAACGTACAATTTAACATCGTAATTAATTATGAATGGCTGATTAAAAATATCACTATTATTGCATTCGCTAATGGCTGTTTTCCATTGTTAATTGCATGTTAGGTTTCTTAATGATTTTCACTTGTTATCATAATTTTCACAATGCATACATACTGCTTAATATTTGCGTGTGTGAATCCACTTTTCTGTCATTATTTATCAAGTATGTACTTTTTATGGCATTCATCAAACGAATGTGTAATTTGATCGTGCGTTTAATTGGCTTAGCACAACAATTAATTAGTGAATTTACCAACGGGCAATTAAGAAGCAATGAAATTAATTAAATGTGGCAATGCGTCAGTGTGTGTGTGTGTTGAGTGGTAAATTGAGGGTGGTTTTTTTGTGTGCGCATGAGTTGAAAGCATGCAATTTGTTCTAGAAGTAGGCAAGAAAGAGCATTAAATGTAATTTTTCTAGAAATTACAAGAACGAACAAATAAATAAATGAAAGCAATAAATTAAGTAGTTGGATCTAAAAGTAAACGAAGAGAATTGACTTGTTGTTCAAATTACGTTTTTTACTTGATTCAGCAATTAGAACGATAAACGTATGAAATTTTTAAGTGGAATTAGAGCATTATATTTATCACATGGTCGTGTGGTGCTCATCAAGAAATTAATCGATGCAATTTAATAGATTTACACATGTGCATAGCAAACAGTTGGATGGATTTTAAATTAAGTAGCATTTTACTCGTTCGTTAAGCGAATTTTTTACCATATATATCCATGTAAAATACATTAATGCGTTCCATTCAGAAAAAAGTACATTGTGATAAATTAGCTGTTTGCAATAATGTCTGATTAAATTTGTGCGGACATTTTTAGTCTCTTCGAGCTGCTTTCTTGCGGATTCTTCTTCGGCGACATTTTTAGAACACTTATAAACATTTAGAAAAGAGCGCGCAGCACGTCGTTTAAACTTGAAATCTGGTTCTTTCTGAATTTGAACTTTTTTTGTATACTATAAGGTCCCAAGATTACAATAATAAAATTAGTATAGGCTAGGTTTGTATTAAATACGATAATAACAAGATAGAAAAAATTTTATCGCGGATTCGGGGATTCGTTCGTAATGCGAAACGACGTTCGTTAAGTGAGTCATTCTTTTACGATTTCTGTTGTTCTTTAAGCGAAACACACGGTATGTGAGGTGTTCGTTATGCGAGGTTCCACTGTACTAAAGCTCAATTCGAAGTTTTTTCTCTAGTAAAATTTGCCATGTTTTAAACGCAAATTAGGAATATAATTATTTATCTTATGGTACGAAATTTTGCATATTACTATTCTGCTTTAAACACCCTTCTCATTCGTATAATTGGCTTGCTTTAATCTTTTCCCAGTCTTGACATAATGATTTTCAAACTTGTGACGCGCTTTCGATGCCAAGTTCGACTTGAAATTTGGTCAACTTTGGAGCGAAATTGTTGCTAAAATTGTTGCTAAAATTTTCGATTCGAAACATTCTGTTATTCCTCTATCGATTGGCGAAAACAAAATATGAAAATTTATGATAATTAATTTATTATTGCTGTCCAATCAAATGCCAATGTACATCGCATGTAGTGCTCAGCAAGAAGTTAATTGAAGCAATTGCACAGCAACGAATTGTATGGATTATAAAATTAACTAGCATTTTGTACAAGTATGAAAATTGACAGCGCGTTATTTGTTGGGCGTCGTTAAGCAATGATTTACGGCAAGGCGCTCAGCATAAGAGCATTTTGTGGTTGGTAATCTCTTGATAATTGTATGCATGTAGACATAACACATAACATGCGACATGTGCATGCACTCGTTGCTCGCGTTCATACTTTTATGATTGCTTCACTTCTTCACACGACGCGTCATTGCTGCTGTTACCTTTCTGCGCGATTGTGTTTCTCGTCTGCGGACTTTATTGAAAGCTATGATTTCTTCAAGTTCAAGGTTTGAACCACACTGCGCATTAATTCGTCTGAAATACATTAAATCTTTTATTGCCTCTCATAACAAAAGCCTTGCGCGCCTAAGCTAACGAATACGAAGCGACCAATAACAACCTGACAAAATCATTTCGAAGATTGTGAATGCGTATAATGAATGTCAATCCATTTGTTAGCTAATAACAAGTGCTTTGAAGGTGAAGAATGTAGTTGACTTTTAATAGGATCATGCTTTCAAATATTCTTAGATATGTAATTGTTGTTTGCCAGGACATTCCTTCAATGTCAAAAGAAGACACGAATGAAAATATCGTTAAATAATTGAACATTGTACATTTAGTGTATATTAACTTTAAATGCGGGTGTACGTTGTGGTAGATACAATTAATTGAAAGAGAAGGGCTATGTCCTTTCGTGCATCCTCGACTGTTTTCGACTTTAAAACAATGGCCGTCCAACTACTAAATACTAACTCGTCAATAAGAATGATGAAATAAATGTTTCAATAGTCCTTTCGTGAATTCCCGATTACTTCCGACTTTCAAGCAATGGCCGCCCAACAACTCAATTACATGTCAACCCTTCACTAAGAATGGTAAATTAAGTTTTCCATCCATAGTCCTTTCGTGCATCCTCGACTGCTTTCGACTTTCAAACAATGGCCGCCCAACAATTAAATTAAATGGCAACCCTTCACTAGGAATGGTAAATTAACTTTTCCTTCAATAGTTCTTTCGTGCATCTTCGACTGCTTTCGACTTTCAATCTATGGCCGCCCAACAATTAAATTAAATGCTAATCCTTCACTAAGAATATCAACTTAAATTTTTCCATTTTTCTTCAATAGTCCTTTCGTGAATTCTCGATTACCTCCGACGTTCAAGCAATGGCCGTCCGACAACTAAGTTAAATGGTAATCTGTCACTATAAGTTTTAATTAATTATTAACGCTTACTTACTTACTTATTTAAATATTCATTTGTTATCTAATAATTGAAGGTGAATGCTGTTCTTGAAAAGTGCATTTATATGCTTACGTGATATAATCATGCAACGCTTGCAATTATTTCCTGCTCACTGTAAACAGCGTGACATTTTAATCGAAGCTCAATTAACATGTCGCATGCATTTTTTGCGAAATTCCTTCGAGAACCTGTTCTCTTTCTGCACCCAACTGCCAGATGAAGCAGGTCGTTTATAATTACAATAACTATGACAACGACGACTATAAGAACAAGACGTAAGGTGTGAACAGCAGCAAGCAACTTTTGGCTTTGCTGCTTGACTCTGATCTCATTCTCTTGGTGCTTTCTCGCAATGCACAAGCGAAGCAAGCAAGCCGCCTGAGATGCCCGAGGTCTTGAAATTTATTTATTCACATACCGTTTACACCCATATTCCCACAATTATATTGTTTTTTCAAAACGTGCCTCTCTGCATACGTGAAATACTCATTCATAACTTTTTCATCTTATCCGACCTGTAACCACTCTACATATTTCCACCTGGTGTTTACAAATAATAATTGCCTAGATGCTAGCGTAATCCGCTCGAGAATAAATCTTTTTGCGCGTTGTGCTTGCTTCTAAACCTTCAGTGGATGGCATTTACGTTTTGATATTTCGTTTGGCATTTTGCTGCATTTATTATCTAATTATTTTCTGCATACTTGCTGGTTACACACATACGTACATTGCATGCACTTTATGCGGTTGTTTATTGCATTAGTGCAACGAGGTAGCCCTGAATGCAATTGCAATGAAAGGGCTATTTATCAAGTGCGCACGATGCTCACGTCCGAATGAAATGATTGCGCGCAATTGCAAACGAGGTTGGTGGTCATTCGTTGTTGTTTCCAGATCGTTGATTTGTTGTTTCGTCATTTTCATGTGCAATTTGCACACCGTACAACCAAACGACCTGTTTTACAAACAAACCACCAGTAGTCGCTTTTTCATATTAAAATTTGGGCAATTTATTTAACAACTAACAAATGACATACATTATAACAAGAATTCCACTATGTTTGACGATTTGTTGACTTATCGGCAAGAAATTCGTAATTTTTCCTTAAAATCATCATAATTTCAACTTTAAAATTTAATAACTCGTTTCAGTAGTGAATGACAAGATTCAAATTTTCTAATCAGATTTATCAGGCACAAAATAGCACAACTGAATAGAAGTCGTTTGGAAATTATTTAATTTGACAAAAAACCGAAAATTTTGAAAAATTAATTTCTCCATCAAATCACATCACGTAAATAATCATTCTTATCTGACGTTATCCTACATGAGTTCCCCTTTTTACACGTGAAAACCGTTTTGGGATCGGTCCATATGAAGCTTAGAAAATGAATTTTGAATTTCGGGTATGTTTTTGTTCCGAGTATAACCAAATAATTATTCTACTTTAACGTTGAATTATTGCTAAACTATTGGTTCGATTTGAGTCATATTTGCAATTCTATGCAATTAATTATTCCTCTATCGATTGGTAAAAAGAAAATTTGAAAAATATTGATATTTAAGTTGTCCAATTAAATTTTAATGTGGCACCACTTTACTCAAGCCTTCCACTACTTATTCTTCATTCTTGCGTTAGCATAATGTCTAGTCGAACGTAAAAGTTGTTGCTATTTATCTCAGGTAAAGTAGCAAATTGTTAATTTAACATTTACGTGATTGTCTTGCCAGTGTTACTTACGAGTTATTATTTATTAGCTAAAGGTTTCGCGTCTCGTTCACCTTACCTCAATTCACTTGCACTACACCATTCTAACAGTTGCAGCAAACGTAATTGAACTATCGCTGACTTTTCGAAGCGCGCCATGCGCAGAATGCGAATTGTGGATTGGAAAGTTTTTTAAATTCGCTCTAATGCAATCCTTATTAATATACATGCCTCATGCATGCACGTCGAGCGTCAATTTGTATTCGTCTAATTCTTCGTTCTCTACGCAATTCTCTCACTTACTGTATGCATTGTATGCATATGAAATTTTCCTTTCATCCAATGAAAAAGTTTGAATTTCTTACAACACTTTAAAGTCGTACTCAAAATTCTTGAATATCAACAAACAATTAATAATTAAAGGGTAATGGGAGTCATTTAAGCGAGATTTCAAATAACAGCCTATTTCTAAATAAACTTTTTCTGGAAACTTTTTATAACCAAACTATACTTATCTATCTATGAATTGAGATCAGTCTTAATTAATTAGGCGATTAACTATTTGCACTAATGAATTTTTTAAAAAACAATTTTGACTCCCATTGCCCTTACTTCACTGCAATTTGGGAAATTCGGGGAATTTTTGAGAATTTTCTCAAGTCAATTCTCCTCTAATGAAATCCAATGAAAAAGTTTGAATATCTTACAACATTTTAACTCGTACTCTAAATTCTTGGATTTCAACAAACATTTAATGATTACGTCTATCTCCTGATGATATAAAACGAATTGAAAATTCTTAAGAAAGCTGAAGAATGGAGTAATTTTACCTCATGAACGCAATTGCTCATTCTAATCACTCTACTACGTCTCAACTCGTGAAAGAGAAATTTCATTATGGATGAAGCACATGCGCATTTTCTTTCATTGATTCGCGTATGTAATTTTTAGACGCAATTTAGCGTAAATTTACCAATAAATATAAATTGAACTATTTGTTAGCATGCAATTAATGACGTCAGTCCGATTTATTATTATACTTTTTAGAAAGGTGTCTGACTGTTTGTTTGTTTGTTCGTTCGTTTTGTTCTCTTTACACTTCCTTCTTTCAAGAACTCAAGACTAATCTTGAATTAATACAAATTCCA
This sequence comes from Aleochara curtula, assembly GCA_963978815.1. Lineage (NCBI taxonomy): Eukaryota > Metazoa > Arthropoda > Insecta > Coleoptera > Staphylinidae > Aleochara > Aleochara curtula. The sequence goes on along the minus strand of OZ022221.1, from coordinate 6,288,220 downwards.
ATTACTTTGTCTTGCTTTGCTTTGCTTTAGATTTTGCTCAACTATTTCATTTTTGTGTGCTTTAGCTCTCCTCATCAGTGGCATCATTTCACTTTGTTTTCGTTTGCTCGTTTTTCAATCAAAACACTTAGCGTGTCACCTGCCGTTTGTTGATGCTATTAGAGCACGCTTTTTTCTGCGGTTTCTGTGATTTCTCGTCGAAGCGCACGAGCAAATGAGTAAATAATGAGTTATTATAATTGAAACATTACGCGGTGAAAGTGCTCGCAGCCCGCACAGACGTGATCTTCACTTAGCTTACGAACTGAGTAAGTAAGCGCAAAGAAAATATTTTGACGTACATCCGCTTACTTCTTACTGACAATTTACCACTGCAGACTCGTGTTGAAATTGTTTACTTTGTCTATTCCACGTAATCAATCAATACCATCGATTCTATGGCTGATTCATGCACATTTCAATTGACACTTATTCATCCGTTTGTATTCATAGACTGGCTCATCATTCATTAGTAACCAATTGTTTATTTAGTATTGCTTTTATGTGGGTATTTGAATAATTGTTGTTGTTTTTACCTAATCTGTTTTGCAGCTATGATTTATCATAGCAGGTTTTCAAACCCTTGACATATTTGAAAACAACGCCATCTTTGTGGGCGCCAATTTTGGGTAGCATTGATTGATTGATAGTTTAAAGAAGAGTCCTACGTTCTGGCTATTTTTGTAAATCTATTTATATTTTCGATTAAATGTTAATTATACAGTTAAATCTTGGATATCTTACGAAATTTTGAAAGGTTACATAATTTTCCACGTATGACTCATCAACTGCAATTGGAGATTTATTTGAATTATAAGAATTTGAATGCAAACGCCTACAAACTGTTAAATGTTAATCATTAATAACATTTAAACTGTTTTGTGGAATTAAACATAACCTTGACAAAGTCATGGAGCATATCACCTGAATCTGATATCGTTGTAATATTTCTGATGCATGTTTCTTAATGCAGTTCGTTTATGAAACAATAGAATCAACGATGGCATGCTCGACTTGATATGGTGATTGTTTTCATAATGGCTGCCAATAACAGTGCGCGTTGAACGTATTGCACATTTTTGGTAGTGGGTGCCTCGTAATGACTTATTGTTTGTTTATCAATCTTATTGCGATATGCGTACTTATATTGCAATGATTAAGCCCTATTTAATATATTCTGCATGTAAATGATTAATTAGTTCATTTGCTTCCGTTCGGTTTACTTTGCTTTGGCGATTTCTCACGTACAAGTTCATAATGATCACGTGCAAATTGCGCATGGTTGTTATTTGTCAAAATCCGCAAGAAAGAATGGCAACTACTCAAATAGAAAGGTCATTTTTTCATTCATTTTGTAATTTTCCAGAATTTTTTTTTACCGTAGTAAACATTTGAAATTTGTAGGTTATGTTGGTTCCTATCATAGGAATCGATTAGAACTTAAAACCGATTAGAACTTGAGTCATTCTTTTACGATTTCTGTTGTTCTTTAAACGTTATATGAGGTGTTCGCTATGCGAGGTGCCACTGTAAATTTGAAGTGAGTCTTAATAACTCACATCATTCCATTTGGTTTATTTTTGTTTGTTGTGGCGATTCCTTAAATACCTTTGAGTTTATAATGATCGCGTGCAAATTGCGCACGGTTGTTATTTGTTTTATTGTAATTGCTGTTGTTACGTTGATAATTGCATGGCGAATATGTTTTGTCATTGAGTGGCCGCTTCATGCTTCAAGCACTCGTGTCAACACGTTGTGCTGGGCATTGGGAATCATTGTTGCATGCGGCACGCAATTAGTATTGATGTTAAGGTTGCACAAAGACATTTGACACAACACACAATTGTTGTTCATATTCGCAGGAGGATTCATTATTCACTACTGCCCTTAATGCATCGAAAGTGTTGCATCATGCAGCTGCTTTTCTTGGCGATGATTGCCGCACAATTGTTGGGTCGTTAAACGCCGTTGAAGAACAGCCGATTTCACCATCATTGGCGATCCACGCCGAACAAGACAATATCCGGTGTTATGTTATGCGGCAATTGTTGCCTGTTTGTAGCAATTTTCACATAATTACCACTCGATTTAATCTTACGACGCGTTGCACTTATTATTGCAGTTTCCTACACACGTACATACTTACTTCAAATAGCAATTATTACCTACAATGTGCAATTCAACAACTCGCTTATTTATTATTTAATTATGAATCGTGCGTTTCTTTTGCTTCCTTTTACTTTTTACTTTTTACTACATGTAAAACGCATAAGATTTAACGATAATGTTTTTTATTTACAGAACAAGTCATACTCTCAAACACTCGGAATGAGTTCCTCGATGATTTGTCAGAACTTTGTGCAAAACGCCTGGAAGAAGGAGTTGTGCAGCAACTGCTTCAAATCAAAGGACGAACACATGAAACACCAGAATAAAGGCAACAACAACAACAACAACAACAGCATTATGAATAATAATAGCAAGAATTGCATGAGTAATGCAAACGTTAGAGATAATAAAGATAATAGTAATTTTATTACTGCTACGACTAAATTATCATCAACACACCCATCAAGTGTTGTTCTTGGTAAGAATGCAGTGAATGTAACAAGCAAAATTCATGATAAACTACTGCTTGACGACGCTAAGAAAATGAAGGGAATCATTAAAACTAAATCAACAACGACAACAACCCCAACGAAAAAACATAAACGTAGTGTTAATTTTAAAACGAATCTTGCTCAAGTTATAGGTTATGGTGGTGAAGACTGGTCGGAAGAGGAAGAAGATGTAATTGCTTATGAAGAAAGCAACGAAACCGAAGCACCCAGTGAAGATGAACAGGAATTAGTGCGATTAACTAAAGTGAATACCGATTACAATGCGAATTTGAGCAGTAAAAAATTGCAATTGGGTAAACCACTGGTCGATTCCGAGGGGAGGAAGCAAACCCTTTTGGTGCAAGTCACTCCGTTCGGGCAAGATTCGCATATGACATCCAGGAAAACATTAACTTTGTGCAATAAGTTTAAGAACACGACGAATGAAACATCGAAAGAACTGGGTGATTCCCGAAAGAACTCAGAAAAAACTTTTTTATCCAAGGACCAACAACCTAAGGACGAAAAATTCAAGGAAGTCACTGAGGAAGTGAATGATTTGACAACGATTAAGGACATAACCGCATTTAAGGAGGAGGGTGCAATTGAAAAGGTTGAAGAAAAATCACTTTTGGACGAAATAACTGAAACTTTGGAAAAGAATAGAAATCCAATCGTGAAGAAAATCGTTCAGAAAGAAATCACTTTATCGAAACCGATTTTAAATGTTGCCAATTTTACGAAGGAAGCTTTACCATCAACGAAAACTAGTGCTGTCAAACTTAATAGAAATCCGGTAATTAAAGAAAAGAAAACCACATATCAATCGAGTAAATTGGTTAATTTAACACCCTTGATTGATAAGAATACCGACGATATACAGAAAGATAATAAAGATGAAGTAACCAAAGATCCATTTGACGATAAAGATTCTGCACATGGCAGTTCAAGTTTGGACGATTCAAGTTCCCATTGCGGTTCGGAAGATTCAAATAGCAATGATACAGATACGAGTTTAGAAGCTAAACAATCTTATGAAAATGTTACATCACATTTAAATATTCCAAGCAGAGAATTAGTTGGTGAACCAGATGGTCGTGCTGAATCTGATGGTACAGATGAACCAGCACCAGCTTTACCAGCAACGCCACCTCCACAATTGCCATCGAACCCTGATAAAATCAAACCTAAAATTCCAACGAAACCATCAACGATACTTATACGAAAGCCGCCATCACTTCTCGCCCTCGGTGCGCCATCAAATCATGTGGTTCTCTCGACATTCAACAGTGACAAATCCCCAAAAATTCTTCCTTCGCTGCAAAAGCAAGACTCGAATGGTTCAGATATTGCAAAAAAACGTAAAGCACCCAAACCACCGAATGATGAACCAACGAATTCTTCGATTTATACACGTAAGCCGGTGCAAATGGCAAATACAGATTGTCCAGTGGTACGTGAAAAAGAAAAACGAGAACGTGCCGGTTCATGTACACCTAAAGTGGTGATGGCCAGCAGAGATAGTCCAGAACCAGCACCACGCAGATCACTAAGTCTATCAAGTGATAGTTTAGCTCCTGCGGGAGAAGATAAGAAGAAACGTGCAAAATTTTCCCTCAAAAAACTACTACGAATGGGTCATTCTAGCAGTAGCACAAAGAATGAGGTGGTTGAGGAAAAACCACAACCCAAACCTCGTCTGGTCATTGTCCATCCCTTGGACTTGAAAGCCAAAGAGGCTAACAGTGAAGACACTAGTAAGGAACAAGAATATGTCAATTCCAGTTTTGTACGGGAGCAAATCAAATTATCCCAACAATTTACACCAGAAGGTGGTGTTAACCAAAATCGTCCACCACCTCCACCAAGAAACTATGAAAATTACGATTTGAAGCCGGAAAAGTTGCCACCTAAAACAACACAGATTAAACATTTGCAAACGACAGCAATCGCATTATCGAATAATGTAAATAATGCTCCAGGAGCAGCAGCAGCAAGACCCAAGGAAACAGTTTATGCAAACATTGGTGAAGTACGTAATGCAATAACACCGCATAAGCCGCAGCGCACTTCCAGCATGCGCGAAGTCAAGGACGGCATTGTTGTGAATCTCAGTAGTAAAAATGTTTATGAGCCAATTAACAATCACAACCATAATTCAAATATGACTATTGCGAATGCTAATAATTGCAATAAGACGAATGGATTATTCACAAAGGCCGATTCGACCGATCACGTTTATGATTACATCGGTGGCAATCGCTCCAGCTCGCCGGAATGCGATTCGAACAAGAAGGAATTGCTCGCTCATGGGCACAGACACCATCCACATATTGCTTTTGCCGGTACCGGAATGTCTAGATCTGTTTCATTGACATACTGCGGTAGTGAAACCGAATCTGAGATTTATTCTCCGTACAGCTACTACGGTAGCGAATCAGAGGTGAGACAATTTGTGTATCGCGAATTAACATGGTAATTGAGGCCGAAATGAAATTTTGTGACTTTCTTCAACCAGCTGCTGGTGCTGCTGTTGTTGTTTTTCGCCGTTGCACTACATGCGCATGTTTTTTGGACCATGTAATTTCCGTACGTTGATAATTCGGCGGCGCACAATTTTAATTGCAATTTTGATTTCGTGCCCGTTACGCCCAATGGCCGACACATGCGCTGGACGTAGTTGTTTGTAGCCTTGATCGAAGGCTAAAATAAACCAAAACGCTTAATGTTTTCATATAAATTATAATTTTGTGTGTTTGTAGGTCGCTGAAGACGATCAGGAATGCTGCTATGGTAACGGCCTTGGAAGCACCGGCCGCACGCACAAGTTGCGTTCAAAGAAGGGCCGCAGCATCGTCCATAAGAATCTCGAGGATAATTATGGTGCTGTCGTCATTGCTAATCATGAAGCGCTTGCTCAAGTGCTAGAAAATGTACGTATTTGAACATGTATTTCAATTTTATTACGGGGATATACAGTGCGGTTTTTGAAGAATCACTTATTCTTCAGTACATTAAGTCAAGAAGTCGGTAAATAAAATTCAGTAAGATTAATTCAATACATATAAGCAACGTAATAGCATTATCTGCATAATACTTGTGTTAAATTTGTAATTTTTTAAAAGCGATTATCTCAAAAACTTTTCCCTCGAATTTGAAGTTGCGCTGATTAAGATTACTCAGAAACTACGATTCTGATCAATACCAAATTTTCACCAGTTGTTTATAATTAGCCGAACTACTGCATGGACGAAAGATTTTAAATTCGTTTAGAAAACATTTATTAAAAAAATAAAATCGGGAAAAAGGATACACAAATTGAAATTTTGTGTTCAAACTACCACCATTTCTTTTTGAACGTGAATTTTGACAAATCCTTTGGTCAAAAACTTAATAAACTAATATATTAACAAAATCTTTTTGAAATTTCAATTTGCGATTGTCGATTTTCAAATTATAGTGAAAAGCGCAAAACGTGATTTAAAATGCGCACTTTGGCAAATCACTTGTCATTCGGCCATTTTGAATAATTTTTACCCGAAAAAACAGTATAAACAAATATATAAGTTTTCATAAAAACTATTCGTAACACAACCAGAAAAATCAAAAAGATTAGACGATTTTTCACGTGCGCAACTAACCGAAAGGCAAGGATCCAAAATGAATTTTTGATGTCAAATTGATGACGGGTCAATGGTGTTAAACATGCAAATTTAACATGAAAACAAGCACCATTTCTATTTGCTTTTACCAATAGAAAGTTTTTGAAAAAACTGTGTATTTTATGATTGACTATAAAAACTGATTTCATACTTTCCGACAATGATGAGCGCGAGATTGTGAATCTAATGGGTGAACGGTTAAGATAAAATGCAAAAATGTCAAGTAAAACTTGCTAGAATAATTATCATTAAACTTGGAGATAACTGGTTGTACAGTTAACATTTTACTATCATGACGTTCTTCAGCGTGCAAGGAAACGTGCGTTTACACTGAATGTATAAGTAAACATTTGATTTTTCCTTGAAGACTAGAAGATGGAAATTCAAAGAGTTATTCGCACAGTTTGTACATAATTGGATGCTAAGCTGCTCAGTGTTTTTTCTTCTTCTTTTTGCTTCACATGGAGATGTTAATTAACGTTCGTATTTACATTTGTGCCCTAGATTCAGCAAACCGTTCATGTCCCACTGCCACTGCGAGCCTTGAAGACGACCGAGAACTTGCGCTGGAGTGACTTCCAATTACGTACGACGGCGCAATTATCATCAAGTGGGAGCTCACTGAATGCATCTCCGGTCGCATCGGCAACATCAATCATTATCATCGGCAATTACACTTTCCACCAAGCCACATGGAATCTCCAAAACGTTACAATGATGATCGCAGTTGTTGCAAGTTCACCCAGTTTATCTTTGGGCGCATTCAATCTACAACCAGTGACCGAATTTTCTGATTTCGTACCATGCGTATACGTCTCACAGCAGCAGAAATGCATCCCTATCAAGTCAGACACCCCAATTCAAGCAACAATATCCGTGTTGCCTTATCTGCAAATCAATTCGATCGCTTCTATGGGCGAATTGCTTAAAATGAGCAAGAACGAAGAGAGCGGGAAATGTTCAGCGGTCATTTTGTTGCAGCTCGTTAACGGATTAAAAGCATTACAGGCTCAAGGCGTTGAAGAGTTGCCGCTTTCTTTGAATACATTTGTGCTTGCCAAGGAGATTGAAAAGCAAGAAATGCACAGTCGACTGTATTTTATGCAACCAACCGAAGAAGCGAGAAATTCCACTTCTTCAGAAACGGGCACATTATGCGTGATCGTTTCCAAAGTTCTCAAGTTATTGCCAATGGATGCTACGCTCTACCGATTAATACAATCGCTGCTGTTATCAGAGCGAGCAGTGACGCTGTCACAAGTAAAATCGGTATTGGAATTTTCCCTGTGGGGTCCTTCGGATATTGCGCTAGGCAGCACATCGCAGGAGCGTGAATTCGTATTGCAACGATGGCTTGACTTGCAGCGTGCTACCGTTTTACATGGTTTAGTATGCGCTAAAGTGCAATTGACTGTTTATGAGGAATGCCATTTGCTATTTCTGGTCCGCAGTAATGCGAAGATGATGTGCGATGCATCGCTCTTATTGGAATCAGTACGTTAAACCATGAGTTGAAATCGTCATTTTTGTATCGAAACGTTTCAAATATTATATTATATATCCTGTAAATACGGTCATGATTAATCGATTTAATATTGATAGATTGTTGTGCTATTATATTATGTCGTTGTAGTTATTTGTACATTAAATTTTAAAGCGAATATTCTTTACAATAAGAGCTATTGTTTTAATAACATTTAGTTTAGATTCCGTATTCGAATTTCAAGGGTTGATGCTTATCTTATCTTGTGCAATAATTCCGCAGACTGGTATAACTTTTGTAGTTCTTTTTCTTTTCAAATTTCTGCAGTTCTTTTTCTTCTAATTCAGTCCTCAGACCTTTTCGCGGCAAATCGAAGGCTTCCAGCTAACTGATTAACATGTATTCGATTATTGGATAAGAGAAACATTTTCATAAATCCAAAGTTTTCTTCGTTTACTGCGGCTAATAACGGCTTTTAATGGACATTCTACGTATAAACATATACACTGATTAGATTTATTTAAAAAGAGAGTTGAGTATTGTTTAACCATTATATTCAATGCGTTAAAAAGAGACAAGAATACGTTATCATTGCGTATAGAATAGGCACTGACTTATAAGGTAAGGTTAGTGATCAGCTGTTGTCAATAGGTAATGGGTGACGTGAAATAGTGCAAAGTAGTGTTTAGTGGTGATTATTAATGATTATTACAACTCTACGCTGTGAAAATAGAATATCTTCTATTCCTCAAGAAGCAATAGTCATGGACCTTGATATAAAAAGTTCCAATAAGTGGGTGAGTCTATTTTATCATATTATCACAAATGAGTTAAATCCAATGTAATGCTCAGTTACTTTTCGCTTCACGATAATTCTCATAGAAGTATTTTATAGCATATTAAAAGCATGCGTATTGAAGGTAATTGCAGTTTACAAAATGAGTTTGATACATCAGTTTAACACATGCCACTTACAAATCATGTACAATGGAATGTTGTTGCACTGTTGTTGCATTAACAGTTCAGAATATCATTTACTAACTAATGCAACCTTATTAGCATTTGTGAGTAGTTGCAATGTTTCATACATTCAATGATATGTGGTATTTTGCTAATGGTTGTATTTTAAGATCGATCCAGATTATTAACTATATGAGAGTTACACATTTAAAACATTTTTACAAATCCAAAGTTTACCTCATTTACTGACTCTGGCTCATAACTGACGGTTTTTAATGGACATTGCACCAATATATATACTGTTTAGATTTATTTAAATAGAGTTTGAGATATCATTGAGTAAAGAATAGGCACTAAATTATTGGTTAGGGTTAGTGATCAGCTGTAGTAAGTAAGTAACAGTTGATGTAAAATAGTGTTTAGTGGTGATTATTACAACTTTACGTTGTGAAAATTGATTATTCTATTTTTCAAGGGGCTAGAGCGATATACCATGATATACAATGTTCCAACCAGTGCGTAAGTTCATTTTTGTCATATCATTGTCACCGATGAGTTCAATCTCGAGTGATATTCATTTCTTCAGTGTAATTCTCATTGCACTATTTATATCATGTTAAGAACATGTATATTAAAGGTAATTGGAGTTTACAAAATGAGTATGATACTTTGGTTTAACATATCTTACTTACAAATTGTATACAACTGAGTGCCATTGCGTTAACAATTCAAGTATCATTTACTAACTAATGCTACCTTACTAGCATTTGTGAATACTTACAATGGTTCCTACATTCAATGATATGACTTTTAGTAATGGCTGTATTGAATATCAGTCCAAAGTATTATCTGTAACAATCATAGTTTGACCACACATTTTTATATTATTAAGGCAGAGTTTGCTTTTAGGGTGAGCATCAAAACATGGCCAAGGTATTTGAGCACATTACAGATACAGGAGATTGTAATCAAATACAGGGGGAGAGTCTATTAAGCATATTGTGCAATGATTACTGATCAACACTCACCAGTGAGAGTGTTTTTGGACTCAATACAACTGGTGAATTCTCCAACTGCTCCTCTTGGTGAACTAACCCCTCAAATGGCCAGTTTTGTAAGAATCATGGGACAGCAAGATTAATAAGCCAAAAGAAGTACTCTGCAAGACATACTCTTGTGGCCGAGGTAAATTCTATCATGTTAGCTATATACAGAATGTTACGTAGATTTCACATTTTTAGATTGTTACTATCACATTATTGATTACTTTCAAACTATCATGATGGCTTCACCAAAGTTTCATGCTAGATGCTAGCTATACATTTATGTGAGTCTAAAATTCCTCTGATAACTGTATTGCAAACTTATTTAGAAATGGTAAATTATTCATTTCAGTGTAAATCTGACATGCAAGCCATGCCTACAAGAAAGGAAATTCAACATGTAGCAGTGTGTCTCATGTGAAAGCACTTGACGCTTACATGGTTTGACTTAATAAGTTCATACTGGTAATTGCCTACATGTTGATGAAAATTTATCTACAAAACACAAGTTGGTATAGGTCATGGTTGTTAAAACAATCATTCTTTGCCTCAATATAATGGTGAGTTTCAATTGAGGCAACATTTAGTTTGTGTAGCACATCTTGCTCATACTCAACAAATCATTTAATCATGTTGTCAGATTGATTACAATTCATTATGGCTATTCCAGCACATTAGGAAGGACACAATGTGGTTGGAATCATTCAATAGTTTTCAGCCACTAATAAATGAAGAAGTTATGCCTTTTCAAGCATTGGATACTCAAGCGAGGTGAGAGCAATTTACAAAATGTAAGCATGTGTGATGTTTACATACTTATGAGCTGATGAGTCAATTTATAATATTCTTAGATCATTGTAAATGATGAGCTTTGCAATATTACAATGTTTTGTAACTAACTACATCAGAGATTGTAGCTTCACTCAAATTGTTGTTTGCTTAGTGTCATGAAAGCTTATGACTAGCAGTTGAATTAACGTCTTATCTCTTAATATGTAATGTTTTTGATTTATTTTAAAGCTCGTATTTGTTTTAGATCTACTTCAATTTCTTCTATACCATAGTAACAAGTTGCCAGTTACCATAGTAACAAGTTGCCAGTTACCATAGTAACAAGTTGCCAGTCCCAACTTCTGTTCTATCAAAGGGATCTGATTAAAACTTGGTGAGTACTAAAGCATGCAAATTCTTTATAATGGTATGGTATCAGAGGCTTGTTCATATTCCTGCCTGTAGCCCCTGATGAATGTGGTTGAAGTCCTCCAAATTTGGTTAGTACCGCAGCATGCAAGGTCTTATTTGTAATAACATTTCATGTTAATCTTATAATCGTAACCTTGCTTCAATGGAGGCAATCTGTTTCAAACTTGGTGAGTACCTCAGCATGGTATCCTTGTTTATATTACTATTTTAGTTTTATGCTGATGCCTTTTTTAATAGTGTAATCTATTTTCTCTCAGAGTGACAGGCATAGCCTTTGTTCTGCAGAGATGATCTACTTGAAACTCGGTTAGTAAGCATAAAGTCATTTTAATTCTCGCATTTGGGGTTTGAGAGGTAACTAATTTGTAGTTTTATTTCAGTATGTCTTCTTTAATCATGGTTCTATGCCAAACAGCTGGATAAAACTGTAAGTAAGACTTAATTTTATTTCTATCATTGTTGTTTACAACATATAACCTATTTCGTTGTATTTTTTCAGATTCTCCAAATAACTCCCTATGTACATTAGCCAGCCTGCTCAAATGGCGAGGGATGTTGAGCAGCTGCCCATACTTTTGTTTGGAAGTGGTTTTATATTTCTATCTGGGGTAGTTTTCAATTAAATTGATGTTTTGTAATTTTGTACTAGTGGTGCCCTCTTTTAGCAATACACGGAACTATTAATTCTCGGATCTGTTAATGGATGGCGTGTAAGTACGGTGGGTTGCCTATATGTAAAGCTAAATAAATTATTTTTTTTAACAATAAATCGTCCCCCATCTCGCTGATATTTGGTATAGAGGTAGCCGCCATTGCGCTGATTAAAATGAGGTATTATACAGCCCCCTAACACGTCTGGTTCCAGATTAAATATACCTGCTCGAATTTATAGAAAAAAAGCACGTTTGCTCGTGTAAGACAATTCTTTAATGAGTAAATATACCTCTGCGTTCATTTCTGATATCTATCTGTTTTTTTTTTATACCGAAAAGCGAATTTTTTGTTGCCTGTATATGCAACACGAGTGATTTTTTTAAAAGTTGGTACGTTATTTCACTTTGCTGGCGAAAAAGTTTTCGGCTTATCTATAAAAATAACATTGAAACTTTTTCCTGATATCAAAAAGGCAATGTCATATTGCCTGTATGTGAAATACCTGAGTGATGCTTTAAAACTTAGCAAGTACGTTGTTACAGTTTTCTGCTTATCGGCGGCGATAACATTGAAACTTTTCAATGACAAAATTTTGAATATTTTTGAGCGGGAAAATTATTAGTGGCGCCATCTGAGGATACATAGCGGAACTACAGGTCGAAGAAATGGCAGTATTTTGGTGGCGCCATCTAACAGTGAATGGCGGAACTATGTCATTGACCTGCTGTAATGCCGGTAACGACACAGATTATATGCTTATCATAAACAGTAGCAAACAAACGGATTGTATTTAAGTTATTTCTTAAAGAACCAAACTATATACAAGTGTACTACATATAATAAATAAAAGTGGGGCCAATTTCCTATTAACCCTGGCCATATGCATACATTTACCGCGCTATAACCAAAGCTGAGACTTAATCAATCAATGAAAAATAAAATCACGAAGAACTTACATCACAAATAAGCCCAAATCGCTAATGGGCATTACCTCCCTTTGTTTTCTGTTGCTCCTCCAATTATGATAACAGCTATCATCTGAAACTAATACATTTTAATTGTGAATCATTTGAAACTAGAAAAGAATGCAGGATATTTAAGAAAAGAATAATTGAAGCTTGAATATCTTACTAAATTATGATTGTTGATGTCGAAATGACTAACTTGTACTTACAGATGGGGTTCTATGTCCTCACTAACTTTGGTGCTTATTCCATTATGACAATAGTGATCATCTGAAAGAAGTACAGTTTAATTACAATTGATTCTCGAGCTTTAACTAATATGTTACAAATGTGCAAATTATAAAGGAGGCTATAATAGCTTCATGCACTATCATAGTTGAGCTGAGTAGCCCACACTTACCAGAACTTCAATAAACATTTCTTCACTCAGTCAAATGCTGCTCATTCCATTATGATAAATAATAGCATCTGAAACACATACAGTTTTACTACAATTATTTGCTGACTTTAACTAATGTGGGAGAATTGCAAAAATAATAATAAAAAAGTTTATCAAGCTCTAATAGCTTGATAAACTATTATAGTTGTGCCAAAACTGACTAACTTACACTTGCTAGTGCTTCAATGATCACGTCCTTGCTTCATTTCATGCTTCTCATCTCATTATGACTATACTTTTGATCTGAAAGAAACACGGTTTAATTACAAATCATTTCCAATGTTTAACTATTATGAGACAATCGTGTAACCAAATATGTTAATCATTTAATAAATAGAATGATTAGGATAATTGGGAAAATAAAACATAGATATTAAAAATGTCTGCCTATTTGACTACTTACCATTTCTGAAATTGTTGCTCCCAGCAAAATTAGAATTCGGGGAAATATCTGAAAGTAAATGTGATATTAAATTATGCCTATATTATAAAAAATCAAATAATAAAATGTCAATATAAATTTGGAATTTAAAGCTGCTGCTCCTTAGCAAGTAGGTATTATAAATAAGGACGTTTTGGTCACTAAGTCTGTAGCTATCACCTTCAATAAAATTAAAATAATGGACAATGATTGGGAGATTAGTTGGGAAGAAATTTCCTAGGCAATTAAAACTGCCAGCTATAACCACTCCCCCATTTGTTACAGCCTGTCTCTTGGATGGCAAGTAAGAGACAGCCTGTACTCACATTCAACATGATAGAATAAGACTCTAATTTCATTAGGAGGACAGAACGGCAAACTAATGGGTCAAAAGAATGTTAAAAGCAACAAAATCAGCTGGTGAAGAGGAAGCAATCTGTTCTCAGATTCAACAACCCAAATGATATCTCAATTTGGGAGGAACAGGCCACAAGTGTGTCTCCAACTTCATACAGAGCACAGGATGGCTGGACAAATACTTGATGAGGTAATTAACAGCAGATTGGGCCCTTGCCTCCTTAGTGAGTTTCCCCAGATGAAGGTGGACATAAATAATACAAACAGTAAAATTGCACTCACCTTTACATTAAATGTTATTTATAACTCTCAACATGGATGTTCCTTTTCCAACACTGGAGTGATATTTACATGACTTTAAAGTACCAACATCAATCAAAGAGGAAACACCACTAAAACAATATATAGTTGTAGAAATCATACTTGAAACAATAACATCTAACATACCACATACTCCTGTGTTAGAAGTTTTCATCAGCTTCCATTATATAATGATTATAATCAATCCAAGTTTGTTCATATTGATTGTAATACAGCATGGATTGTAAAGTTTCAGCATACATTTTACTCTTAAGTAGATTAAGATTGATTCTTAAGCCTTGTGCTGTAACTATTATCCTGCTGTATGGAATCACTGCCATAAGCCATAGAGAAAGAAAAGAAACATTTGCATTACTCCAAAACCATGAATATTGAAATTCAAACGCATAAGTAATAAAAATGAGAATAACTCTCATCAGCTACTCACCAAGTTTGTAATTGCTGGAGCTTAGACTCAGAAGCACAGGTGAAGAACTAAAACAGTAAGTCAAGAGAAAATTAAATACTTTAAAAAAGAGAATGAATAAAGTAATATATTAATATAAAAAGGACTTACCTATTCCATTCATTTCCGATATTGAATATGCTTCCTTTTATTTTATCCTTTATAGAATAATTCATATGATACTGATTTGGACAAGCACGATTCAAGCTTGATGAAATTTATTTGTAATACAGAATAGACTAACAAGATTAAAGACTATCAATTAACTCTATAATAGAAGATGATAATCCGTACCTAATAAATACACCAACCACAAATATTATCAATAATAGTCCAAATAAAGATTAAAGTAAACTGATTACACCGCTAATAACTGTATGACGCGGCACTAGGTTATGGTTGACAAGTGCGCTTTGTATGAAGAAGAAAGAAGTGTGTTCGATAAGTTGCATACATTCATGTACTAATCGAATGGTTTGCAGTTGCAACCCCATACGAATCTTTGCAGGATTTAAATTTAAACCAGATAAGGGCAAGATCAAATTTTGATAGATCAACAACACCCCATAGCCTAGTGGTTTAGTCTGTAGATGTTACTTGTGTATCTCAGGTTCGATCCCTGATACAGCCAAATCAAATTTAACTTTTAAATTTTAAATTCAAATCAATTTGGGACTATAAGGGCAAAATCAAATTTCGCTATAGTAGTAACACTCCATAGCCTAGTGGTATAGTCCGTGGATGTGACTTGGCTGTGTCAGGTTCGATCCCCGAGTCAGGCAATTCAAACTTAACTTTTAAATTTTAAATTCAAAACATTTTGAAACTATAAGGGGTAGATCAAATTTAGCTGTGGCAACAACACTCCATAGCCTAGTGGTATAGTCTATGGATGTGATCTGAGTATCTCAGGTTCGATCCCCGAGAAAGGCAACATCGAATTTAAGTTTTCAATTCCTTGTGCGCTTGGGGGCCATCTCCGGACTTAGTCTTAAGTCCAGAGGGGCCCTCAGAGCGTACAGGGGCCCCATTTTTAATTTTTGAAGCCCGTACGTTAAGATCGTCTCATGTTGGCCCACCCCAAGCTTCGCTCCCCGGCAGGTTGCTTGTCGACCAGCTCGGTCGCTGTCCGACTAGCAACTGCCTCCCCATTCCCGATTTTCGTTACCAACAGACCGCGTATTGTGACGTTATGTTTAAGGGAGGGACCCTGACATGTCATTTAGGACTTAGAATTATTTTGAATTGCTTCTATGGTCAATTGAATGACTTTGCTATTCAATTATTTAAAAAAGAAACTCCGACGTGCAGTGATTCGAACCCCTATTGCCCGCGTCGCAACCAGACACTTTAACAACTAGACTACTAGGTAACTTATGTACCCTAAATTAAAACTTATACTTTACGCATTAAATTTAAGTCAACAATAGCACCCTAGTAATATAAATTGGAGTCTAACAACTTTGTTACAAGTGCTCGTTGTTATATTAAGAGGAAAGCTGTCGCAAAAAGGCTCTCAACGAAGACTAGTTAGTTATCAACAATTAATATACATTATACTTTATTATTAGCTTTGGTAAGATTCAAACTTGGCATCATTGACTTATAATAGCCCTAACTATGAAGCTAGTAACGTCGCAACTTTGGAACTTGTACTTAAAGATGTTATTTGTTCTGTTCCAAAGTTAAATCTTCATTAACTCGCCTCAATTGGGATTCAAACCCTAAAACCTCATTGTTTGCAATCACTCTAATAACTAGCCAACAGCATCTTGTTAAAATACTTTATTCAAAGAGTATTTATTCATTAATAGGTACAAAAACATACAGATAATTCAACACTTAGAGTTGTCTTTAATTTCTTTAACAGAGCCACACCGACTCTCATTTTTTTCTTGACACAACTCTTTTCATTTGTCATTGTTTATATGCATTATTTATCAGCTTTTTGCACAGTCAGCGCACAATGTATAGAAAGCATATTTGCACTCACGATGCAATTTAAGATTTTAGCTGGAAGCCGGCATTTCAAGAGCCAACTTCCCATGACGAATTCGCTTTGCAATCACTGCCAACAATCAGCTAGTTGGCGACGACGAAGTCTTTATACGAAGTATTTGCCATTAGATGCGACATCACGTGCGAGTTCTTAATTAATTAATGCGCACTTGCAGCAACAAATGCGCTTTGTTGCGTTGCGAAACCTGATTGTATTTTGGATGCTTTGTTCAGCGTCGACGAAAAAAAAAACACGAAATTCCACAATCTAGAAAAAGAACGTTCCCATCATCCACACAAACATTTCACGAGAAACGACAAAAAACCACGCAAAAATGATGAAAACCTTGAAATCGTTTCTAATGCATAATTTTAATTGCTGTGCTTCTCTTAACTCTTAACATATCGATGTGTAATTCATGCTGGAAGCAAACGCCAACTATTTTTTTAATTTCATGAGATGCACAAGTAAATAAATAATGAATCCAACATATCTGCATATTTACATAATAAGTACAATATTGGCAAAGGTAGCATGAAGGTGAAATTAAGAATGAAAGTAAAAATACTTCCATGAAATAACATGCAATGAGTAAACAGCGTTAAGTGCATTGTAATTATGAATAAACGATTTAATTAGCATTAACGATTATGTCTTGAAATATGTGCGGAATGCGTATGAATCAGATAGAAATTTTACCTTTTCCAAATATTTAAACTCACTCGTTTCGTCCAATTGTAATTAAGTTTTGGAGAACTTGCCAAGTAATTTAACACCGCACAGTGGGAGATGATTGGACAACAAACATCAATAGTTTTCAAATTTTCTTTTTACCAATCGATTGAGAAATAATTGAGCTTTATCGAATCGTAAATATGATTCAAATCGAACTAATAGTTTAGCAATTAATCCTAAAGATATTTGCAAATATTGTGATTTGTCTTTAATGCATGCTGTTTGGCCCACTGCATCGCACCATGAAGAATTATATTTAATTACTAGAAATTATTAAATATAAATAGCTATCAAATTCATAAAGCATAAAATCTAATTAGAAACGAATGCAGATAATGAAAGTACAATATGATTGTTGATGAGATACGTACGCCTCGATAAAAACGATAATATTGTTGTACAAAACGCGCGCAAAACTTTCTTTAGAGAAATTATTTCTCCTATATTTTAAACCTGCTATCAAACTAAATCATTGTTCATTGGTGTTCGGTATCATCTTTCATATTCTATCAACTACAATATGCGCTGGACAAATTGAAAATGCGTAACCGTACTGAATTAGAAATCAGCACAACACCATTGTCAAAATGGCAAATTGCAAACGCAAGTTGAAATTCAGCGCACGCCGCACCGTCGTTTGCTGGTTTTGCTGCTGCTGTTGGTTTGACATTTGTGAGCCTTTCGGAATCATTATGTATGTTTATTGCAATGCATCAGTGATTTGGTAAATTCGTCACGGCTTTTTCAAGGCGGCTTGCACTTGAACTTGTTTTTGCACAAATACCATATTTGGCTGTTTCGTTTTGCGCGCGCGCTGCAAACCGCACTAAAACATTCGCCATTGCCATTGTTGTTGCGGTTGATATT
Source organism: Aleochara curtula (assembly GCA_963978815.1). Lineage (NCBI taxonomy): Eukaryota > Metazoa > Arthropoda > Insecta > Coleoptera > Staphylinidae > Aleochara > Aleochara curtula. Next base: position 6,270,027 of record OZ022221.1, on the reverse strand, counting down.
TCAATTATGTTGACTTTCTTTCATTCACTCATTGCTCAATATTTATTATGACTGAGGTTTTGTTTCTTATTCGGCCATCATAGGGTGATTAACCTTATGTTGTCTTAGCAAATCCTCTAAATCGGTTGGTCCTTGAAGGATATTTTTAATTATAGATGATACTTCATCATTCTTGTGACTATTTACTAGATATTACCACGGAAGACATGTTTCCACGCTTGTCCAAGTATTAGTTCAATGAAATACATCACTGAACAAGTATTATTGTCGTTTTTTTACATCATCCTCATGAGATGTTGAGCGAAATTCCAATCGTGATGACAAACGTACTCATTGTGGTGTTGTTGAAAGGAGCTATGGCGATGAGGACACCAATTGTCTCGCCCTCACCTCCATTTCTTGCGTTGGTACCCACTCGGGCCGGTACCATGGACGCCATCCGCGTCAAAAGCGCGCCGGCACGCTTTCCTTCGGCCAGTTCACGTTTTACCACCGCATCAAGAGCTCGCCTGCGAAATCAAACCGTTGAAAATACAGCAAGAGTCGACTTGCAAGTTGCTTCTTGAAGTCTTGCACTTAAAACCAAGTTTTAAACTATAGCGTAATTAATCTTATTTTAAACATGTATAAAAGTGAATTGTGCCTGCTTGGACTTCTCTTAGTACTAGGTAAATATCATTCCAATTACTTTTCCATGACATAGGTAAAAAGTTCTGAAAAGAAACAGTGTATTAAATAAATTTCAAGTGGCTTTTAACTCATAACTCAAATTGCTCCAGGTGTTTTTACATCAATTCTATTTCATAACGCTTTCTTCGTCAATATCTCATTTTTTCGCACAAGTTGATTCAGTTTTTAAAACTTTCCACCATTTAACCAGCATGCTGGGCAAATAGAAAGGGAAAGTTTGTTCTGTTTTTTACATCTAACCAACTCTCATATCTTAAAAACCCATATTTCATTTGTTAGGCAACTTTGATTGCGCGCTTTAATCAATGTCAGTGTCACTTTCGGTATTCCTTTTGATAAATGCCTTCTTCATTTAATTGCAATAAGATTTCCTATTATACGTAATCAATTTTCTCAGAAATTCTATAAAGTCGTCATAAAGGAAACAATTTCTTGCATTTCTAAGCAGTGAAGCTTCTGTTTACATAATCATTGCTGTTGTTTTTTTCTTCAATTTGTCGGCTTATATCACACGTGTATTTTCACCGGCAGCAAAGATGCTTCATTTCACTTTCATTGCTCGTCATTATATGTCATAACGTAATCGATATAACTCAAATCATATAATACTCTGCGCGGAGGAAACACGCTGATAACTTTTTCCTCTTTAGCCTCCTCCTTGAGCAAATTGCTTACTTATTTGATTTGCATTCGTGAGGTGTTAAAAGATGCGTAAGCCGCTATCCGATTGCTGTTAATGTTGATGATGATATAACACGAAACTTGTTTGTCGATTTGCTAATTCGCTAAGCACTCGCGCTTCTTCATCCAGCATCGGCGTTCATAACGTTGATTATGTGACATGCTTCTTCGTTGGTATTTCGAAAGTATGCGATTCATAAGTTAATCGTTTATTTAAATCAACTCCTGATATGTTTGTTATCTAATATCAAATGTGTGTTATATTATGGCATTTAAATAAAGCACACAACTCTGAAGATCACTGAGATAGTCGTAAAAGAAAGCCATGGCAACTTTTAATGACTTTGTCACCATTTTTCTATCATAACCTTCAAGTACGTGAACACAAAATATCTAATTTAACAACTTGTACACACTTTCATGCCAGCTTCCAGTCACTTCCATCGGTGTTTTTATATATAGCATAATTGCTGTTAATTAGACGAATTAAATTTACAATCGGTAAGCGAGTGAAGCCTAATGAATTGCGCATGCGTTCGCGTTCAAATGAAAGCAACAACATGTAGGTACAATTATTCGAAAATGTAATGGAAATACTCAACCGAAAGCAATGTGAACGATATCTGTACGTCCTTTCTAACGTTGTTCAAAACGCTTTTTCTTTTTCCCCTTTCTTTTCGCATCTGCGCAATTTCCGCATGTTGGTTTTTGAAAATGCACAATTATGATTAATTATACAACACTCTTTCGTTTTTTACAATCAGTTTACAACAATTGATTGTTTTGAGTGTGTGGCGGATTAGAATTGTTTCATGCGATTGAATTGATGATCATAAATCACTTTGCTGTTTGGTGAATTTGTTTGTTCACTTATTGATGTTTACTGGCGCTGGGTTTTGAACGAATTTACAAGTAGAAAGCGTATGCGTGGAAGGCACACCAACAAGTTGGTGGTACCAAGCAGCAAAGAGGTTGAATGCCAGGAGATGGACCATCTCTTTGGCTGGTTCACGCCGCGACGACGACGACGACGACGACGAGTGAAAGTGTTTTTTTCCTTCGTGCAGAAGGCATATATGCTCACCGCCTGCCAACTCTCACTCTCGCCGTTTTATTTATTTTCGTGGACGACATGAACCGACTCGTGGCCAATTCATCTAACTTGTAATTACGAATAATATGTTGCAATACGCATCTAAAAAGTTTACGAATTACATTATCATGTTGTTGCTGGCCACCGACAAATATTTGGCATTTGCGAGCAAGTTGCACTAGTGCACTAGAAAATCCTCGGAGCAAAATAGAGAAGAGAAGAGCATTTGATGAAATATAAAATAAATAAGAATATCCTTGAAACAGTATGGCAAATAAATATCAAACCTTCTTTTTTCTACTTTTACTCCACTTCAATCGCTTCTTAGACGCTGAACGAATTCATATGAATATTAATCGATTAACAAATTATCCATTTTGTTTCTATCTTGTTATGTCACCGAGTAATTAATTATACTCAAAAAAAACTTCTACTTTTGCGTTGCTATTGCATTTTACTATGGAATTGCAACCTCTCTCATTTGGTCTTGTTTACATTGCAAATGCACATGTTGAAATGCATCTCTTGCTCAATTCAAGGCATGTGCTAATGGTCATCATTTGGTATTCGGAATGTTGATGAATATTGCTAAAAACTTCTAAGCAAACAAATTCCTTAAAGAAGTCGCTCAATTGCCAAATACATGCGTCCTTGAATCAGCCCATCCTCAAAAATCGAATTCATAATTGACAAGCCTAATATGTTGCCTAAATACTATAATCATTAATTCTCGAATTATAAACGATCATTAATTCCACGCGAAATTTTAATTCATGACTCGTTTTTGATTTGATTTGAATGATTTTCGCAAAGCGTTTTACTTAGTAAACGATGGTAACTTGACATTGAATAACTTCTCACGCTTGAATTACAATAAGACAAAGTAAATGGGTTTTTCATTCATTGTAATTGTACGCTCCTTTCCTATTAATGGCCATCATTACTTATTCTCCTTGTTTTATGTCGTGTAACAATTAAATTATTAATAATAATACCTGAAATGTTGATAATCAGCAGCATACTCTATTAGTAAATTGATAAAAGTCTATAAAATTACATTAAATTTATAGAGAAAGTTACATCTGCATCGTCATAAAATATATCGTAAAATATTAAATGGAATTGCACTTTGCGATTAGTTTTTGAATTTCTCTTTTATCATTTTTTTACTTATTATTTTTGCCATTTATGAATCAGAATCATTCGATTGGATTGGCCATGAACTTTATAAAGTTTACACCGCATTTAAGTGTTTGAAATTCTAATAGTTGGACTGTTTTACCTTAAAAGTAGTTTTACAGTCTCGATTCCAAATTTCCGAGACAATTCAGCTATTTGTGGAATTCAAATGTGAATTGGTTGCTAATTAAGAAGCGCTTGTTAAGCAGCCTTGATGAATAATTGATGAAAATCCCACATGGAATGCACAAAGACAAAGTACAAAGTATGGCAAGTGGGAAAACGTCACATACTTATTGGCATTCCATGCATGCACTTAGTGAAGCACATTATACAGATATTTTATTGTTCTTGTCCTCCACAAACAACAATTGTTCGTTTACTGGCATTACTACTAGTGTTAAACTGTAAATTGCGTATAATTAAACATGCCCGCTTATATCTTGTCATAACGACTTGGAAGGTGTGGTCTTCCTAGGAGAAAAGTTTCTATTGCATAAGAAACACTATTTCGTTTCGTCATTCATTGTTTCTCTTGTTTTATGCGCGCATAATGTACTTAAGTCAATGGTAAACATTTCTAGGAGTCGTCGTTGGCCAAAAAGTCAATCAGGAAGATCCATGCCAAGCAAAATCCAAAGTTGTAGGAGATGCGACGTATTGTGACCGATATTGGGAATGCGTCAATGGTCAGGCTGAGTTATACGACTGTCCAAATGGCTTAGTCTATGCAGGCAAGAACCGTGGTGTCACTGAGGGTTGTGACTACCCTTGGAGGTCCAATTACTGTGAAGCTAAGCAACAAGCAAGTAAGTATTAAATTTCACTTGTTTAGTGGCATTTTCTAATACTTATCTTTGTACACCAGATCCTCCAATTGGTACTGAACATTGTGACTGGTTGTATGGTATTTTCGGTCATGAAACATCATGTACCAGATATTGGACATGCTGGAATGGTACAGCTACCGAGCAACTTTGTATTGGTGGTCTTCTTTACAATGAGCGTTCTCATTCATGTGACTGGCCTGAAAATGTTGATGGATGTCAAAAGCATCGTATGTACTCCAAATTCATTGAAACAACCACCCAATTAATTTCAAATCTCTTGTAGCTTTGTGCAATGATGATGCCAATGGTAATGTTCCTTTGGGCAAATCCTGCAACCGCTATTGGCAATGCCAAGGTGGATATCCACGTTTACAACGTTGTCCTGCCATGTTGGTCTTTGACAGGCGTTCTCTACGCTGTGTAGTACCTCCAACTGAAGACTGTGATGTACCTTCAACCATTGCACCCCCACAGATTGATGATGGCGAAGATAACGTCCCCAATATTCCTCAACGTGCTGGAAACAACAACAATAACCACAACAATCAAAACAATAATAACAACGATGGACAAAACTTCAACTTACCGCCCGGTGCAATCCCAGTCCCCAATAATAAGCAGAACAGACCGAGAAATAATTAAATGAAGCACTCTAATTTATTATAAACTTTCTACGACTTTGTAACTTCATCTTCATTTCGAAACTCTCCACATTTCAACTATTTATCTATATCGTTCAACTTTCCAATTGACTTTGTTCACACTTTCATGTGCCAGTATAGTTTTGACTCTATAACTGCTTTAAAGATTTTCCTTAGTTTTAAGACCAATAACTATACCTTTTTACTTTTTCCTTCTCATTTTGCAAAGAGCTATTGCAAATTTTACATTATTTTAATTAATTTGTTTCTTAATTGTTTATGTGTTATACATAAATATTATAAATATTTATACAAATAAGAGAATACCATTTTTATTGTAGTTAAATAAATTTAAATTGAACAAAAACTCAAAAGCATAAAGCAAATATTTCCGTGAATACTTAATCACAAACATTATACCCACCAATTAAATTCCATATGCAAATTTAATTGCACTTATTTAAATTCCATTGGTACTTATCCAACTCATTACGCAACTCTGGATCATCAGTAAAATCATCTTCTTGTATATGCGCTCTGTACAAATTCTCATTACCATATCCATGTTCATATGAATTACTAACACTATCAGGAAATTCCAAATGTTGGAAGTTATTGTCAAAACTTTTTTCGAATTTCATTTCCTGATTATGATATATATTATGAGATTCTCCGGATTGAAATGGCAATTCAAATTCTTGTTGATGCTGTGCATGAACAAAATCATGTTGCATCAATTTCAATGCAGACTTTGAATGACCTCTTGGTCGACCACGTTTCCTTGATCCTGTGACAACACTCTCATCGTATCCTACTTTATCCGAAGAATCTCCTGTTGAAGCCGCTAATAAGTTGGCAACTGCTGTACTCGTTTCCACAGCATTATATTCTGCTGTGGAATTAGTCGATTGCTTAATTGATTGCCTATTGAGTAAACCCAATTGTGGATTGATCATTAATCGATTTTGCAATGAACCAAACTTGCCTAAAACCTAATGGATTGTGTCAGAGTAAGTGAAACTTTATGAGATCTTAATACGCACTTGGGAAATGTAAAATTGCTTCTCATTTATATCCATTGTATCCCAAGCCATGCTAACAGCATTCTTAAGTTGAAATTTCGGTGTATTTGGATACATCCAATGATACAATGTGCGTGTTTTCTTTGAAAATAGTGCTTTCGCAGCACGAAGTACTTCCTCCTGTTGTCCAGCAGCTATCAAATCTTGATTCATCTTATCAGCTTCAGCAGCCACAGAATTGTTAGCAGCAAGCATTAATTGATTATCATTTAATGTGTTATCCTGTTTTCTTATAAAATACGTATTCGGATTTGCCATTTTGTTAGGACCATTAGGCTCGCATTGAATGGTATATTGCGATAATGTTTTCATCCCTTTAAAGATCTGTATGCCAGTATCACAATTATTAGAATATCCCAAACACATTGGCGGTTTAGATGAGGAACATTGATAGTCTTGAATGATCATCTTCTTCTTTTTTGCCACTTCAAGCGAAGCAGAGCAATGGTACTCATTCATGCATAAATTGGAACAAGGCATATCAACAAATTCCACAGGAGCATCCTGATTTTGTCGAACACCCATTGATCTGGGGTCAATCTCGTTCTTGTTTCCCGGCTGATCCTGCATTGTATTGTCACTAATTACTCTGTTTCCTTGGTTTGCCTAACAAAATAGAAATCAATAAAAATCTATAATAATGATTTACAATAATCAGTAATACATACGGTAATTGTTTCCATAATTTTCTCGTTTCCAACTCTACTCTCCGTTTGTTGATTTCTATTCGAGATTTGAACGCTTTTCCTTGGTTTCTTGCAAACGTTTTGCTCCACCTGAAAATGTGATGTCAACGAAACGTTGTTTATTATTTAATTCATTACAATTTTTTTGTTATGTTATTTTTAGTTTCCTGGCTTGCTAGGATTTATAATTTCTATTAATCTCTATTCTTGTAATAAATCATAGTCGATATGTTGATGGACATAATACAAATTATGCAAACATGGCATAATGACTTGTAAATCGATAAAGTTTTATGTTTTTTTTCTTCTTTCAGTCTTCATTCAGTTTTCTGTCCTTTAACTTAAAGTACAATGAGTATAAGCGCAGTTTTAAAACCATTGTTTCTTTCAAGCGCACTTTTTGGCCTTGCGCCAATTACAATCGCTGCCAAACCATCTTTTGGAAGCAAGACAAGAAGCACATTTAAAAATGGAGTATGGTCTCTAATATGTTTTATCATAGTAACAATGTTCTTTGTTTATGTGTTTACCTTCGAGCCAATTAGCGATATGTACGTCATAACTGATCATGGTAATTTCCTGAAGGAAGGTACAGATACCTTAGAAGCGTATACAAGTGCAACTGCCGCATCCATATGTGCATTGTACAATTATCGCAATCGCCATAAAATAGCACAAATTGTGAATAATATCGAATTTTTTGATTGCATATTAATACGTCATGGCTTGGACAAATCCCATATGCGATATAAATTCTATAAATTGATTATTTATATAGTAATAATGCTTAATTATATATGGTTTTGTGTTGCCGGTTTGCTGGAACGTGTGAATTATCTGGAAGAGAATATTGCCCAGTGGTTAATGTATGTTTTGCCTATTCTGTTCACTTCGCATCTTACAATACAATTTATTACAATTGGTGTAATATTAAAGAAGCGCTTTTGGCTACTTAACAAATTCTTGCAGTTGAAACTGGCCGAGAAAACATCAGAGAATATTGTATTCGAACGCATTAAAGAATTACACATGTTCTTATGCGGCATTGCAGAATTGATAAATGTCACTTATTCAATACAAATATTGTTCATTGTTATGCAGAGCACAGTGACAATTGTTGCTAGTGCTTTTTTTCTAGTTAATGAAATTCTTCATCGTGAAAATGTCGAAAGCACTTTGCTATATTTGTATTGCTTTCTGTTGTTTGCTTTTTGCGTATTGCAAATGCTATCCACAATTTGGATATGCGTTACACTACCGGTGGAGGCAAAAAGGACGTTGGCTATCATGTTTAGTAAGCCTCTACAATTATTTGAAGATAATTCGTATAAAGTAAGTTGAAAAAAGTGATTGGAGATACCGGGGATCGAACCCGGGGCCTTTCACATGCAAAGCGAACGCTCTACCACTGAGCTATATCCCCACATACTCAACACTCTCAGAATACCGCACGTAACGGATAAATTGAACTTATGAGGATTTTAATATGAAAATTAACATGATTTTAAATTAAATTATTAAACAATTATAAATGTTTCTAGATGCAATTCGCTTTGCAAGGATTACACAATGAAACAACATTCAATATCTGCCGGGGATTTCCAGTTGAAGGTAGAATGGTGCCTAATGTAAGTTATTACAACAAAGTGTATTTACTCGAATCATTTTGTTGATCCATTAATCAATTGCGCTTCAATATTAATCAAATAAAACGCTCCTGATTCACAGCTGGTTGGCACAGTCATGACCTACATATTGATCGTCATTCAATTTAGACTCAATTTAAAGTTCACGGATAACTAACTTCTTAAATTAAGAACGTTAATAGCATTAGCAGATTATTAGTTCATCGACCAAACGAAATTAATAATGCACAACATACCAAAGCAGTTCACTATGAGACAAAGAAATAATGCGTTCTCATCGAGCATTGCTTAAACTTAATGTTAAGCACACTTTGTATAAAGTAGTCACAATTAAATCTAAATATTCTACATAAACATTATTTAAATTTATGAGCATTGCACACATGGCTAGAGAATACTACTAGAATATAAATAAAAGTTCCAAATTAGATGAATTTACTTTGCAAGATGCGCAGCAACAATACGCCAACAATTTGGTTGTTTGCGTTATTTGCTAATTTGTGGACTTTAAATATTGTCATTCTCGAAAACAACTTCACCAATATCGGTATATTGAATAAAAGTATTATAATCATCAATTAAACATATCGTTTTAGATTATTATGGTCCTGTGGAAGAAACGCAACATACTTTTTGTAAAATTGCCACTGAAGAACTCCAAGCAACCGCAAATGCGACAATAACAAGAGAACTAAAAGGTGTATGTACATCCAAGGAGCTGAAGAAAGCCACAACGGCTATTTTAAAGGAGTTACAACTTCTAAGGGATGCCATAGCAAACCAGGGTTCGATCAAATTCTCTCCACAATATCGAAGTAAACGTCGCAATTCATATTGCACTTCCGCAAAAGCTGAAACATTACCTGCATCCATAAAAGCGCCCAGAGCTCATATTGATAAACAAGCATTTTCATACTACTGGACAATCGATAACGCCACTCACAATCTCCATGATGAAGTATCTCTTCATAGCCCGGAAATCATTTACGAAGGTACTCTTGATCATTACCATTAAGCTACCTATTTTAATAACAATTATCCATAAACAGAGGCAACTTATCAAATTCGTCTAGAAATCAGTAAACACATCGGTGTTTTCAAACTCGTGCAGTTATTTAAACAGCGCGACCTCGACGCCCTCCTTACAATGGGCAGTAAAAACATGACGCTGAGAAACTTTTCGTATAAATTATTTCTCCTGCATCCACACGCAGGAAACCGTGATTTGCATTTAGATAGCAGCAATAATTACAGTACTTCGCTTCATAAACTACGACAATATCAACGCGATACTGACACGCTATTAATCAAGCTCCAAATTCTATAAACGTACTGCAAAGTAAGTCAATCATTGTGTTCAAATTGATTTAATAAATACATAACATCAAAAACCTCACTATTAAGTAATGTACCTGAGGATCGTCACTAAAGGTACGAATCAACTTGAATCATTGACAAAATCGTGCAAATACTTACACAAGCTTTATAAGCTTTTATGAAAGATTTAAAGAAAAAACAAAATTTTAGCTAAATGCATGTTCCTAATTTTAACTAGAATAAGGTGTTTGACGAATTTGTCATCAGATGCTGTAAATAAATGTCAATCATGCAAAATCCTTAATATCCATTTATAACTTGCACTTGTTTCCCTTTCGTGTGATATTTATGTACGGTTGTACAAGAGGGTGCATGCCATGAGCACTCTTAAAGACAGTCAAGTCATTTACTCGTTGCACTGGTTTACCATTAATTTCTGAGCTTGCATTGACTTCTGTGTGATTATCAGTCGCAACAGCAGCAGCAGCATCTCCAATAGTGGACAGCACATGTACACTAATCTTGTGGCGTTCGCGTGCATCTTCAGCGATTAGCTGCTTATAGAAATTGAGCACATCTTCTTTTGTGAGGGTGCGCAAATACTCAACCTCCACTTCAGCGCGGTCAAAGTGATACTGCTGACTTGTTATCTCCGACCAGAAGATGAGAGTTTGCATACTGAGTTGTTTGGGTTTTTCCAAACGCTGCGCCGCCAATGCTTCTTTATGCTTGGCGAACATGTCATCAGGCATATCTTCCAAGTGTGACTATAAATGACCACAATAAACACCAATTTCAATTGAATGCTCTTATTCATTTCACATACCTTCATTTGTTTTAGAAACTCCTCAATACACAAGTCAATATACTCTGGATGGCGATCAGATTGAACGATGATACGCAATCCTTGAACACCATTCGCGCGACGCATTCCGCTAAAAACGATATAGCCCAATTGTTGTTTCGTTCGTAATTCATTAAAGCAAGGCTCCTGAATGATTTGCGAGAATAAATGCAACAGCATATTACTCTCTTTCGTCTGCAATCCGCATTGATAGTAAATCTCTACGCACGATGATTTATGAATATCATTTTCAACGCTGTACACGTAATTACAACCATCCTCAAGCTTCAATTCGCGATTTAAAAGCAATTGGCGTGGAAGCAGCGGTGACATATTCACAGCAGCATTAAGATGCTTTTCAACAATTTCCACCAAGTCGAGTGCTTTCTGCTTGTTTGCATCACCATGAATGAAACATTCAATATGTAATTTGCTTAATATTTGAGGTATAAATGATTCTAATTTATCCAATGTCACTTCTGCAAACGTTTACATTTTAAAACATGGCAATTTGTTTGAATCAAATCACTAATATCAACTTACGATCCATCGATGCCAAGAGTTCCTGTTTAGTCCAGGAATGTTCTGTTAAGAGCACAGCTAGGTAATAAACCGCATGCTGATAGGGTTGTTCAGCGGCAAAATTCTTCAATGTCCTGATGTACTAAAAATAAAAATTGATTTTAGGCATCGTAAATATATCGTAATTAGTCAAAATTCACTTACAGCTTCCTTATAAATTTCAAATCGCTTCGGGTCAATCTTAAATTGTCGTAACGCTTCCATTATTTTATCAAGAAATATATGCTGCTTGTTGCTAAACCCACTAACGGACAACTAAAACATAAATTCACACATTTGTACTCGTCACCAACAATTTCGTAAGTACTTACAATTAATCCGTATTTTGTGTTACTCAAGTCCCATTTCAAACCAGCCAATTCAGCAGCATACGCATATTGATTAAGAGCGTCTTTAAACAGCTGAGTGAAAATATGCGTTAGATTACAATTCAGAGGATCCAAATACGCCAATGGACTAACAAAATCAAACATGAGATTTGCTTTTGGCAACAGATACTTGTCATCCTGTTTGAACCATACCCTCGTAATTGCCGTATCCTTAATGATATCTGGATGTTCGGTCACCTTAACAAATACCATATATTCAGCCCTTAATTAAATTCAAACTGCATTCACTTACATCTTTATCAAGCGGATACAACTCAAAGCTCTCTGGAATAAAATCATTCATTTCCGGCAAATGTAAATCCTTGTTTGATCCAGCGTTCTCCCACGTTTTCAAAATTTGTGGATCGATTTCAACACGCTTAAATGAGGTGCCATACCAAGGTTCCGTTTCGGTGGTGGTTCCTTCGAATTTCTTCGAGACAACAGCTACTCGTATCTTAGATGCATGCAGCTCCTCCAAAATGTCTTTAATTATGTCCGGTCGCCAATCCTTTATCAGGTAATGATTGCACAACGCCTGCTCAAGAGGATACTCTTGAAGTTTATGTGACACACTGGAAATGTACGATCGTGGTGATTCTTTGTCCTTAAAGCGGAAGGACATTGCAAGAATATCTCGTTGCTCGTTATGATACGCAATAATTGGAGCATCCTTTTTCAGCATATTTATGTACTACGAAAAGAGACAATCTATTGACAATTTCCAAACTAAAGTATCGTAAATTTACCTGAAATATCATCGTAACTATTTCATCAGTATGGTCGAGTCCTTCCTCTGTTAAATCAACGCTTACACCGAAGAATCCGGTTCCGCGATGCGGCGACTTGTAGCCGGCAATTAAATTATTCGACCAGCCCTTTTCCTTAAGCGCTGATAAAATGCTGCCAGGACCTTCGTGGCCCATTAAATTACTAATGTAGCCAGCGGGCTAAGTCAGAAAATCATCAAACATCATAAATATCGCATTTGTTTACATGCAGTCCACGCGTGCAAGTTGTATGCGACTGTATAGCAAACGCAGAGTTAAAGAGCGCACTGCTGAGCGGCGGACGTGCTCGCAGGTGCACCTCGACCGCAACAATTTCGCACGACATCACTGCGAATTTCGAAAAAAATTTATCGGTATCGTATATGAGTGAAATATGCAGTTCAGATCGAAATTCGGCCAAGAAGAACGCACACCGCTTTCGATGTTCTCATTCATCAGCTGTAAAACACCATTCAGCAGCAGCACAACATAACCTCCACAACGCCGTCCCAGTAAATAATTGGCGAGAAATAATTACTGATAACTTGTTTTTAATCCGTTCAATCGTCTTATTGCATTGCGGCCATGGTGGAGCAGAAATCGGACGATAAGTATGTGGACATGATCGCCGCGATCGACCCGAAATTCATTTATGCAACGACCAGCCAGCCAACCACATCCTTCAGTGCAAATCGCGATGAGGGCATTAGCTCGTTCTGCACCTGCGGCAAAAAGTGCACCGAGGAGTGTCTCTGTGTTAAGAACAACGGCGTGCGATACACGAACGACGGTAAAATGGAGGTAGTCAGTGATAAGCCGGCGTTTGAATGCAATTATCTGTGCAAATGTGGACCACGATGTGGCAACAAAGTGATTACGAAAGGTCCGCATCAATCACTAGCGATAAAACAGACACCAAAAAAGGGCTACGGCGTCTTTGCAACAAATACCATCCGAAAAGGCTCGTTCATCTGCGAGTATGCCGGCGAGGTGGTCACGCCGAAAGAGGCAGAAACTCGCTACACCGCTTACAAGGCACAGAACATTTGCAATTACATATTTTGGCTGCGAGAACGCATCTCGGGCTCGTCGCGAATCACGCGCAATGTGAGCACGCGAGAAATATTGACAATTGTTGATCCGACATATGTAGGTAACATAGGGCGATATATCAACCACAGTTGTGTGCCCAACTGCCACATAATACCGATACGAATCGACAGCGTCCATCCGAAACTGTGTCTATTCGCGCACAAACAAATCTCAAAAGGCTCCGAAATCACCTTCGACTACGGCATCAACTACATTGAGGAGTCGATCAAAAATGAGACTGACGAGCAGAAGATACTCTGTTATTGTGATGAATTTACGTGCAAGAAATTTTTGCCCTATCATAGATATTAAACCCCACGACTATTTTTGCTATTGTTTTTTTGTATGAATGTTTACGCAATAAATTAAAATTTTACACACTCACCGCCGATTCGTAGTAGTCCTTCATGTCCGGGCATGGGAAAAGGATATTCAAGTTGCGGATGTCCTTCACGGGCACAGCATACGTAAACGTACGCATTTGATCAAGAGTGAATGGATGATCTGTCCACACTGGTGCTTCCACGTTCTTATTTTCAACATCACCGAATAGTTCTAGAACCATATCTTCCAATTCGTCCAACGACTCCTTGCCCAATATCGCCAGACTCATGATATTGGCAGAGTACCACTTTTGATGAAACTTTAGCAACTCCTCACGTACGTCAATTCCCTTCTCCTTCGGGATAACGTCCAGAGTCATTTTGTTGCCCGTGCCAAACTTATGAAAAGGATGCGTTGAACTGGCACAATGACGTTCCAATTGGTCCAGACGCCATCCATCGATTGATAGATTTTTTTCGTTTTCACTATTCACCGCATTCAGCTCCCGTCCAGTCACACTCTCCGTGAACAAGGGTTTAAGGAAAAACTGAGCAAAACTGGAACATAATACAAGTCAACTTTCTTCACTAGATTTCAAATAGGCAACGTACCGATCAAGAGCACCATGGAGATGAGCTGGCACGATATCAAAGAAGTAATTTGTGTGATCTGGATATGTGGCAGCATTGGAGCTACCTCCATGTTCACTGAGATATTTCGAATAGTCATTCTCATTGGGATACTTCTCTGTGCCCAAGAAGAGCATATGTTCACAGAAATGAGCCAATCCAGGTACTTCATCAGGATCACTTAGGAATCCTATATGAATGTAATTGAATTAATAACCATATGTCATATAGAAAAATCTAGAGAATTTACTGACATGTCAAAGCTGGCAAAGTATAAATAACAATGATTTCATACATGTTTCCTTTAGAATACATTTCCATATATGAAATAATTGCCAATATTGTTAACTGAATCATTTTAGTACTCATTTAAACAGATGTTCAGCTTAGCCAGTTCGAGTTTACTTGGTGATTAAGTTGCTTACCTACATTAACGTCCAGAGCAGCAGCACTTTTATCAGTTGTATTATCACTTACAAGTAGCACCTTCATGCCATTGCTTAATATTAGACCTCTGTAAAGACGCTTGTCTTCCTCAGACTTAATTATGTTGTCTACACGCATTGCAATCAAATCGTTCGTCATTTTCGTACGATTGTGTAGTCGACTATACTGTTTATCGTTATGCACTATGCTGAAGGAACTGCAATACCACGAACACGTTAAATAAGTACCCACAGGGCTGCTGATTAGATAACCTATAATCGGGAAAACACGTACAGCAAAATTGTTTTCCGTACGTTGTGACGGGAAACGCAGAACTTGCTCACTGCACCGATAATAAAACGTGTTGTCTGCATTCAGAAGCACTAATGAATGTAAACAAATAATTAACTCTTAACGGCAACAAAACGTAGTTGTTCTCGAAGCACAATTGTTATGACTGGTTTTGACAGGTAAGGTTTACTAGTCGACACTGGTCGACACATTAGTGACGTCATACCCAATGCAACCCAATGGTAGATAGCGACTTGCCATTGAAAATACATATTTGGAATAATTATAATATGTTGTATTTAAACAATGCTATTCTATCCCTTTGCTTATATGTTAATACGTTATTTATACCAATATTTATTTATTGATTAATCAAAAAAATATTTTAAGTTTAAATATTATGGAAGTTTTGTTTGCCTTGTATTAAACGATGGAAATGATGAAACTATTTTAGATTTGTAAGAAAAAATACTTAAAGGGTAGTTAAAAATCAAAAAAATTAAATAAATAAACTATTTATAGAAAGATTTGAAAAAAGATCGCCCGAGCAGGGACTTGAACCCTGGACCCTTGGATTAAAAGTCCAATGCTCTACCGACTGAGCTACCCGGGCTCATGCCTACAGCGCTAAAATAGCGTATGATATTTAATGAAATTTCGAATCATTTACAAAATTTTTATGTAAAAGCAAACTTGTTTAAATGCATTGTTCATTTATAACATACTTTCTGAAACAATAAAATGAATAATTTGCAAAATGCTTCCAGGTCCCACCGAGATTTGAACTCGGATCGCTGGATTCAGAGTCCAGAGTGCTAACCATTACACCATGGGACCGTTGTGTGGCTGCCCTCTAAATAGGTATAGAAACATACACTATTTTATTATTGTTACATTATTAATTGTATTTATTATGAGACAACTTCAACAAAAGAATAATCAAATTATTTAAAAGAAAGTTAAAATATTCAACTTATTCCGAAAAAAGTTGTATTCATATATACCAAAAGGGAAAACATATGATATGATGGCGTCAGCTGGGTTTAGCAGACACCGAAAGTAAATATAACCTTTTTCGATTCGGTCAATCCGCTACCAAACATACCAAATTCTTGTTTACTCATCCAAAAGTCGTAAATTCGCAGATGGCTTCAAATATAAAAGATGTGCAACTTCCTAATGATCGACCGACAACGCTTCTACTTAAAAAGCACATTAAATTTCTGAAAGATTATGCCCAAGATAAAGATAGTTATGAGACTGGAATGACTGATTATTTAAAAATGTCTGGCATTTATTGGGGCCTAACTGCCTTGGATCTCATGGGAGCGATAGATGAGCTGCCTAAAGAAGGTATTATTGATTTCATTAAGAAATGCCAGGATCCAGTGAGTGGTGGAATAAGTGCCACAATCAATCACGATCCACATATACTCTATACATTAAGTGCTATTCAAATCCTGGTAACATTTGACCAAATACATTCAATAGATGTAGATGCAGCTGTGAAATACATACAATCCCTTCAGCAACCAGATGGTTCATTTTTTGGTGATAAATGGGGTGAAGTTGATACACGTTTTTCATTCTGTGCTGTTTTAAGTCTCAGTTTACTTGACCGGCTTGATGCAATCAATGTAGATCAAGCCCTCACATTCATCAAGAGTTGTATGAACTTTGATGGCGGATTTGGTTCCCGACCGTTGTCTGAGAGTCATGCTGGATTAATTTACTGCTGTGTTGGCTTCTTATCAATCACAAACAACTTGGATGTGGCACAACGAGATTTGTTAGCCTGGTGGCTATGTGAAAGACAATTGCCTTCAGGAGGCTTAAATGGAAGACCTGAAAAGTTACCTGATGTTTGTTACTCATGGTGGGTTTTATCCAGTTTGGCCATGCTTGGTAGATTAAACTGGATAGATAAACAAAAATTGACTGAATTCATACTTGCATGTCAGGATACAGAAACTGGTGGTTTTGCTGATAGACCTGGTGATATGCCTGATCCTTTTCATACACTCTTTGGCCTTGCAGCACTCTCACTAATTGGATATTCAGATGCTGATGAATCAATTAAAATTAAGCCTGTTAATGCCACATTTTGTATGTCACAAGAAGCTATTGATAGAATGAATATCAAACCACAGAAGTTAGATTAAAACCTAATAGTTTCAAGTAATAATAAATATGAAACAACAGCTTACTATTTTAAATTGCATGTTTAGCATTCCATACATTGTTTTGATCAGGTTTTATTTACAACTTAGTAGAGAAACAGCAGCACTGATAAAAAAATGTACATATGCTTATATAATATATAAAGAATTTTAAAAATTATTTACCATAAATAAACAAAAATTGTGCAACATAACGTGTTTCTTTTCTGAGGCATGCGCTCTGAGCATTCATGAAATCAATTATATAAAACTTGATTTTTGGCTGTGCTTCATGTATTGACAATACACAAATGCAAGAAATTATCTGGGTAGCTTAGATGTTCAGACATCCATTGTAAGGGTGTATCCAAAGGTGGATACAAACCATGTGTGCACACTTTATCTAAAATATATGTCAAAATATTATACTTATAAATATTTGAATGTATTTTCAATTACATTTAGCATCTTCTTGATTAAGTTCTGGAAATGTTTCAATTATCAAGTCTTTTAACAACTTTTTATGTCCATCTTCACTGGTTGGTTTGACTAGTTTTTGACGGTAACCATCATTAAAATAACACCTAAATGGAATGTGTTTAAAGCAGTCTTGATCAGCTGTTGTCTCCATTAGTTTACGATTCACAGCCCAGAATTGATCAAATTTATCTAGAATGTTTGTTTAGAAATTCAATACTTAAATTTAGAGTGTTGTATTAAAATCATATCACCATTTTGCAAGCCCAGCCATAATTGATTATGATCTTTCTTCTGCATTGAGCCCACAACTAAACTTCTATGCTTAAGTAGATCAGCTTCTTTTAGGCAGGAGAGAAAATGTGCTTCTACTAAGTCTCTGTAAGGCAATTGTTTTAATTTGCTGATAGATAGAGAAAGCAATTGTTTAAATTAGAATGGACACTTACTTGGTGTTAAACCTAAAGATGTGTGTTGTGGGAAACTTACTAAAATGAACAGTAATATTCCAAGGCAAAGAAAATTCATCATTTTCATTACTCATGAGTAAATCATACAAGACGCCAATGGGAAAATGCCATCTTAGGGGTTGACCATCAAACTCCAGCCAAACATCCTGATCATTCTTGTCATTAGCTATAAACCGAATAAAATGCTTCTTCACCTACAAAACGTCTGTTTTTACTCAGGATAACTCAAGACGAGTTGCGTTTAGCGATGGTACTTTGTCAATTACGAGTGGAAAGTATGAAAGTCGTGGAACCATTAAGTAAAATGGGTCTGGCTGTTGCAATTCATAGATCTCCTCCGGGTCCATTGTAAAGCACACTGGCAGTTTGCCTTCCCATATCTCGCGAAGCACTTCTCGATCATTAGCCATGATTTTGCGAATGTTAATTTAAATACGCGCACCAACATAAATTCGCACAATTATCGTTTATGAAGAAATGCACTTAAAGTTTGCACAATTCGGTTGATATTCATGAGGTTAGAATTATTGGAATACTATTGATTGTTTTTAGAATAGTTGTAATTTTGGCCGTAGACGTCACTACATCTCATTCTTTAATATTTTTAAAATCGTTTAAATTTAGTTTTACGGGTATTTAAATAAAATGCAATTGACAACTAGTTTAAGAGAAATGCAATTTTTTTATTTTACACAGTATTTCAATTCCAAGACAATAAATATAATTGCATATTGTAAATCACTTGTGAGCGACAGAGTTTTTATCTGCGGAAGTTCAAGGAGCGTTTGCGTCTTTTGTTAACCGGTGGCGGCGATCGGAGGCGGCGGCGCCCAGCCTTAGGACTTGCCTCGTCGGTATTCTTAAAAGACACGCGCTTTTTGGCCTCTGGTCTTGCACGAAGATAATGGCGGCGCCTTTTGCATGTCATTTCGCACCAACATTTTGCTCCCTCAAGCACCACCTTCGTTGAAGTCCAGGCTTTGTGACGCTGGTTGAATTCGTTCATGAAATTGAAATATGCCTCCGTTTTCAATCTATCACAATTGCAGCACATGTCCGGATCATCGCAAGGGAGATCATCCAGTTTCGGCTTTGGCGGTCTAGTAACGCTACGTTTCTTTATAGGTTTCTCTTCCAATTTGCCATGCGGCAAACTAGGCTGGCTCTCATTACGAGAAACACTAGCTCGACTATTGTCGGTACTCATGCTGACTCAAATTTTAAAAAATACGTGCAATACTGCGAAAAATTTTAAAACGACTACAAAGAGCACAATTTCAACCCGGATTGCAAAATAAAAATCTGTTAATTTTGTTTCACTACCAAGGCACTTTAGATATTCGTACCATAATTTGTTTAGAAACAATTGTGGCATAGAGCGCTTGATTATCGTTGATAACTTTCGTATTCTTTTAGCTTCCTGATAAGAAGGTCGCGATTTAGACTATGTTTGCATAAGAATTCGCCATTGAGAAAAAGTACCGGAATTTCATAACGGTACAATCGCAAAAATCGAATGTTTTCCTTATTCGCAATATCAACAATGCGCAACTTGCATAAAGACTCTTCAAGGAACGGCCGTATTTCCTCTTTGAGCTCATCGCAAAGTGGGCATGGATTGCGCGTGTAGAGAGTTAAAGTTGGTGTTTTAGTATCAAATCCCAAATCAGCATCTAATCTACAACAATATTACATTATTTACTTCATATCAAACAAAAAACATTTGCATAAAAACAGGAAAATCTTGTCCAACCAGTCTCACAATTTGTGGTAGGAAAGTTGCGAATAAACTTTTTTTAACAATAGTTAAAATATATTTCTGATTACAGTATAAAATTCATAATGCTATAAATATTACGTAAATTGCTCTTCAATTCAAAGTTAACAAGGAAATGCTGAATTCTTATCTTATTTGGAGTATAAAAGTTTCATGATCATCATTTCGGTCTTATCGGTAAATTATTCATATAATCCATCATTGAATATGCATTGTTTACTTACAATTTCTCAATCATAACGGAGGAAGCGCCGCCGCCTCCATTGCAAATAGATGCAACGCCTTTCTGTCCCTGTTTGAGCGTATGCACCAAATGCACAATGATACGAGCACCAGACATGCCAATAGGGTGGCCTAAACTAACAGCACCACCATGAATATTTACTTTTGATGGATCCAAATCCAAAAGCTTCTGATTAGCAAGGACGACAACGCTGAAAGCTTCGTTAATTTCCCACATGGCAACTTCGTCCTTTTTAACTCCAGTCTTCTCGAGCAATCCAGGGATACCTTTGGCCGGTGCAATTGGAAAATCAATTGGTTCCGTTTCAGCATCATAGAAACCAACAACTCGTGCCAGAGGTTTCAGGCCAAGTCGATCAGCCGCCTCCCGACTTGTAAGCACCAAAGCAGCAGCTCCATCATTGAGAGTGGATGCATTACCTGCAGTTACAGTACCATTCTCCTTCTGGAAAACAGTAGTTAGCTTCGTGAATTTTTCAAAATCGACGCGTTTGTATTCTTCGTCTTCGGCAAAGATTTTATCAGGTTGCCCACGTCTTTGAGGTACTGGCACTGGCACCAGTTCCGCATCAAATGCCTTAATCTTGTGTGCTGCCTCCGAACGCTTGTAGCTGTTGATTGCATACTCGTCCTGCTGAGCGCGCGTAATTTCCAATTTCTTGGCGGTGTTTTCCGCACAGTTTCCCATGTGGAATTTATTGTAAACGTCAGTGAGACCATCGAAGACAATGCCATCAATTAGATTCACTCCTCCGTAAGGAGTAGCACCACGTTTCATGTAGTATGGAACGTTGGACATAGATTCCATGCCTCCTGCAAGGCAGACATCCTGATCACCGGTCTGGATGCTTTGCGCTGCGAGCATAACGCTCTTCATGCCCGATGCGCAGACTTTGTTGATGGTTGTACAGACTGTAGATTTGGGCAAACCAGCAAACACAGTCGCCTGACGAGCTGGTGCTTGACCGGCTCCACCTTGGCAAACGTGACCCATGTACACTTCTTTGATTTCGTCCTTAGGGATTCCAGCACGCTCCACTGCCGCCTGGATAGCGACACTGCCCAACTGCGGTGCTGATAACGGCGCCAACGAACCCTGGAAAGAGCCCATTGGAGTTCGCACCGCACTCACGATGACGACCTCATTCAAATTCGGACGAGTTGCGAAAGTTCTGGTTGCCATTGTGAGGAGCTGAAACGTGAGACGACAATGTTAGCGCTGCTGGAAGAATCAAGACGATTGTGGATGCTGGTTATTCAAGACAGCCGATTTTAGGTCGCAATTTACATAAATTTCTCGGCGGTTTCCTTACCCTTCCACCGAGCGCAAGTCTTAGTGAGGACATTGTTGAAAATCTTTGTGTAATTATGTAAACGGAACTTTAACGCAATTCACACAATACGATGAATGAACAATATTACAAACAACAGTCTAGTTGCATAAGTTTCACACAGAGATAAGAAGAACACACAACGGCCCGGCAAACGTAACAATCGCGACGACGCGACGGTACCACGTTATAGTATTTTAAGTGCAAAAACGAGCTGTTGCTACATTTCTACATATCAAACGAGCGTGATCATGAACTTTGGACTAAGGCCTCGATTACCATAACAACTCCATGAATTTTCATTCGGTTACTGCCGGTCTGCATCTCATCAACCAACCTCTTAGTCAGTAATCTAAGCTTAAAAATAAAGAACAACTCACATACCTGTGTACACCGCTTGCAAACCTGTCGAAAGCAATTCTAATACTGAACGGTAAAATGCGCTTGGTCAATTAGCGCAACGGAAATACAGTTAAATAAATAAATATACAGAATCAGTATTACAACACGACAGTGGATGGCTGGTTGCCTAAAAGTATTAAGGTCAAGGCCATACAATAAGAAGTTTTCGAAACTTTCTAAATCATTTTCACCGAACATTCATTAAACTAAATCATTAATTATTTGATATTCAGTGTTTAAATTGAAACTATTTAAACAAGAAAGTGATGATTGCATATGATTAAACGTGGTGGCGGTAGCATCGCGCTCTTCTGCGCATAGAGCGGCCAATGCGTCGCAGCCGCTTGCAGCATTATTGATTTTGCGCGTGCGCCTTCATTATAAACAACAATGGCGTTGGTGCGCTGCGCACGGACAATTTTTCGCGGGAAACGAAGCGTTTTCAACGTCTTAAAATGCTCACGGTGCCGCAGGAGACCGTCGCGCAAAACGTGAACAAATTGGATAAATTCATTCGCCTGAAGAAAGCTGGAGAAGGTACCTACGGCGTCGTGTACAAGGCGAAGGACAAGATCACGGGCAAATATGTGGCGCTCAAGCGCATGAAGCTCGATCGGTAAGTGTGTTCGGCCCTTTTGTATTTTGAGTCTCCGCAAGCAATCCACTACTAATTGTAAATAATACTCTTTCAATATACTGTTGTATGCTTAGCTGAGTGTGTTGCCGTCTAATAACCAATCACCGCACTAAACAGGGCTTCTCTACTGTGTGTTACGGGTTCTTTAGATGGGTTGAATCATGTGTATGCTTCGTTTGCGTGCGGTCCCGTAGCACCACAAGATTCAGCTCATTTCACTAACTCTTCTTCCTGCCATGTGTACCACATAACTACCTATATTAACGTATGCGTTTGTTCGGTGTAATTACGCCTCGTAATGCTCCCTTTATTAAAACCGAGTGTTCGTCTAGGAGTTCGGAAGGTGTGCCCTCCACAGCAATTCGCGAAATTTCACTGCTCAAAAACCTGCACCATGCATCCATCGTCGAGCTGCTGGACATTATCTGCAGCGATCAGACGTCCATTCACTTGGTCTTTGAATACTTGGAGATGGATCTTAAGCGATATCTCGACATATCCTCCAAGCCATTCACGGAATCGATTATCAAAGTAACGTCGCGTCTATCTTGTATTTCTTTGTTTTACTTATTGTTTATTATCATAGAGCTACATGAAGCAATTGTTTGACGGGCTAGCGTACCTGCACTCGCATCGAATTCTCCATCGAGACTTAAAGCCACAGAATATACTTATTGATCATGAGGGGCACATCAAACTAGCTGATTTTGGATTATCGCGATGCTTTATGATTCCACTTCGTTGTTACACTCATGAGGTGGTAACACTTTGGTACCGGGCGCCTGAATTACTCCTTGGCTCCAAGTTATATGGTCCACCAGTGGATGTCTGGAGTCTTGCATGCATCATGGCTGAAATGATTATGAAAACAGCACTGTTTCCCGGGGATTCTGAAATTGATCAGATCTATAAGCTGTTTAGAATTTGTGGCACGCCCAACGAAGACAGTTGGCCGGGTTGCACGAGATTACCGGACTACCGAAAGAGTTTTCCCCAATGGGATCAAGTAGATATCGGCAAACATATTATTTTTCACAGCGACGAGCAGAAGCAATTCATGAAGGTATACTACTATTTACTTTATTATCTGACTATTGCTATAAGAACTGTCGTTTTGGTTTCAGTCTATATTGATTCTTGATCCTGAAAAGCGATTAACTGCCAGAGCAACCCTTCGAACTGCCTACCTGCGAAATGCAGTATTGACTGCACCGGATGCATCAGTATTTAATTTCGAGTGCAATTGACTAAATAAACTTGTTGTAGTTTTTAATAAAGTGTCATTCGCATATTTTCTACATAAATATTATACTTTAAATCTTTTAAAAACGACTTTATAAGTTTATATCGTTTCTTCGGTGTTCGTCCATACTCATCTTGTTGAAGTGCTTCCAATGTTGACATCCTCTTCAGCAGCTGCTTCTCCTGTTTAAGATAATCTGTCAGGATAATAATTTTCATTTCTATGCTCAAATTGTGGAAATTTGAGAAAGTAAGCATTTGACGAATGTCGTCATCATTAATCTCATCCCACTCTTTCTTTTGAATAATGCCTTCATCCATTGATGCATTAATATTGACAAGTTGTGACCAGGATTCCTTTTGTATTTTAGGCAATATTCTTTCATAGTTAATGGATTTCATGTAAATTTCCTTTAATATATAGAATTCCTTATCAGTTGCAAATGAATTGCCATCCAAATAGTCATAATATTGTGGATCCCTTATAGGTTTTCTGACTAAGTCCTTTAACACTCGAATTGGAGAATCCTTATCCAGCTCCTTCTTAGGTTCTTCAATTATTTCATTATCAGAAGAGTCACATGATGATGATGGTGATGATGAATCTTCTTCAGACTTCTCTGGAGGCACAACTGGTATATCTTTTAAAGGACTTGGTGGTGGCTCTTCCTCAATTGGCTTCTGGATAATATCATCAATCTTGAGGCTACCAGTTCTGATTTGCTCCAACACTGACTCATAGTTGTATGCAAAGTCTAGATAAGCATACTCTTTCTCATCCATAACAATAATTTCTTCAGGTACTTTTTGCCAGTGTAGAGTAAGTCTCTTTAATACTTTGCCATAGTATTCCAAGTGAATTGGTGTGTCATTTTCCATAACATCAGTGGGCCGTAACTCTGGTTGTTCTTCAAATAAAAGAATGGAGCCCAGAAGTTCCTTGTCAAACTTAGCTGGAATATGATATGGAAACAAATATGTCTTAAGTGCAAATACGATGTATGCTTACCTCTAAATACATGAGTGCCTATTTGGATAATTGGATTATCTGATTCAAGATTGATAATTTTATAGTACAAATTTGGCTTGTTTAAGAATTTATGCTCAACTTTTTCCTTAAAGTGTAGAAGAAGGTACTCTTCAGTATCTTTAGCCTCCATGACGACTTGAACTATTTAGTACTCTTGCACGAGTAGCTAAATCACAACACTAGCACAAGTATTTATATACCCGATGTTAAATAATTAATATAATTTATTGATATAATGTAACGATAATTGTGACCATCGAGTAAACACAACACACTGAAGCTCCTAAACACGTGTACCAGATCAGCTGCTTAAGTTGCTGTTTATTGGTGGGAGGGAGCAGGAGAGAGTTGGCTATTTAACCTATAACATAATCTAACCTATGTAGAAAAGTGTTTGCAGCGAGGTGCAGTTGTAAATATTGTGTTCTAAACGAAGTGATAAATATAGAATGTCTGTGTGGAAAAATGCAGCAAAGTCTCATCAGAAGACTCACCGTGAACGCCATCAACCAGAAAGTCGTAAACATCTTGGTCTCTTAGAGAAGAAAAAAGATTATGTGACTCGAGCTAAGGATTACAATGAGAAGAAGGCAACTCTTAAAGTGCTTCAAAAACGAGCACTTAACAAGAATCCGGATGAATTCTATCATCATATGATTAACTCCAAGGTGGAAAGTGGAAGACACATTGATAAAGAAGGATCTGATGATGAGGACACTCCCGAGCAATTGCTCTTTAAATATGGTGAAGATCTAAAGTACATAACATTCAAAAGGACACAGGAACTAAGGAAAATTGAAAGAATACAGGCTGAGTTACATATGACTAATATGGATCATACAGTTAAGAATAAACATGTTGTTTTCCCAAAAAATATGGAAGATGAAAGTACAGAATCTAATGTTAATAAATTGCTATCAAGCAAAGAAATTCCTCAAGTAGATTTGGATGTATTACAACATGCAGCAAAGAAGAAGGAGAAGATGTATAATGAATTAGCTAAGAGAATTGAACGAGAGAGACAACTTGCGATTGTTCAGGAAAAATTAGAAATACAGAGGAAGCTAAAATGTAACAAGAATTTGCTAAAGCCACAAAGAATACAAAAAGGTACAAAAGAGTCTGCACCTGTTTATAAATGGAAATATGAACGTAAAAAGTAAACAGTTAAATAAAATACATATTTAAAATTAAAACATAAAACAATTTTTGGGTGATGAATTTTTTTATACAGTTTATAAAGAAATTCATTTTATTAAATGGGCCAGTTTTCTATCATTGAGAGACATATTTGGATCATTCCAGCCCCATATGAGTTCATCATTACTTTTGTCATCATCAATTTTTTCACTATCTTTACGTTTGTTAATGTTTTGCCAATTACCATCACCAGTGCGCATTGCTCGTTGACGTATTAATTCCATAGAAACTGTTTTTCTGTCGTAAGCCAAACCAATTTTTGCAAACAAATTGATTAGCAGTAAAGTAACATTGAAAGTATAATTTCCCAGCTCAGCAGCTTTATAATCCCAAGGAAAAACATGATGAAAATTGTGAAATCCTTCACCACAAGTTAAATGACTTACAACAATATTTTCTACTGGACCAATATTCCTAAAATTGTAGAATCTTTTAGCATTCATCCTCAAATCAATATGTTAATTCAATTCATACCTATCATATGGTTTTGTGCCAATTATATGAGCCAAACTATTTACCAACCAAGTCATGTGAACACTGTAAATGTATCGGAATGAACCAGCAATTGCCATGCATGAACTTAGTGTTTCTCCAGTTAGGTAAGAACTGCCAACAACAGGGATTATAAATGCACAAGTCAGCATTAATGGATGATAATATCTACAATTACATAAAACATTTAAACAGTGCTCTTCAACAAAGAGTAAATGGTTTACTTATGTTGCCACATTAATATTGGATCAGTTGTTATGTCAGACATATCAATGCATTTCCCTTTTCGTAGTACTTCTGGATGCTTTCGTACAAAAAGCCAACCCATATGTGAGAAAAAGAAACCTAAAATGGTTGATTAAGTTCGATTAAATTTTAAGTATTAATTAATTACCTCGTTTTGCATTATGTGGATCTGCATCAGTATCTGTATATTTATGATGAAGACGATGATCTCGAGCCCAGATGAATATACTATTTTGAAATGATGCAGTTTGCAGAAAAACTAAGAGTAATTTCAATGGAAGTTTAACTTTATATGATCTATGAGACCATAAACGATGTGCTCCTGCAGTTATTCCTTGAGCATGTGCAGCGCAAAAGAAAAATGCTAAAAGATTGCAAATTATAGCTAATTAGGTAAAATCCCTAATTGCTTAACTTACCAAAAAGTAACAATGAAAACTTCTTTTCGACAACAATCAAGTACAATCCATAAACTGCGGATATATGCAGTAAAGAAAAAACAATTACATTCATCCATACAATTTCCGTCTTATAACTTTCTTCTTTTACTATTACTTTGGATAATTTTGAATAATTTTCTTTTCCACTTGGACATGGACATTGCGGAGATTGTGTTGTTATCTGAGAACCTATTTCGTAATGTGCTTGAATCATATTTAGTTTACTTAATGAATTATTAAACAACTTATCATCTAAAACTTGTGAATAAACTGCGAATTTTATTGAGGTTGAAAGACGGACAATGCAGTAAAATACATGAATATGCAATAAATTATATTTGCTGCAAATTTTATCATGACAATCAGACTTTGGCGAATTCAGCAATAATTTTACATAACTTGCAATTTATTCTTTGTCGATGAAGTTTATTCATAAAATACATAAATCAGTACAACTATTTAACAAGCCCAAACATTAAACAACAAACATATTGAATAAATACTTTGTTAACATTTTTGAAACAACGGATTTAACGTATCACACTTCTAAAATTGTAAACATTAAGAAATTAAATGTTAAGAATAATTTCTCTAAGAAAAGAAATTCAAATTACTTTAATTTATTGGTAATTTGTGCGAATTTTATATGTTCATCACTGATATCCTTATCACCCCAACCCCATATTTCATTTCCATGAACAACATGTTTATTTTCAACTTGATTACTACTATGATTGTTGTTGTTGTTCTTTTCATCTAGTTTTCCATCATTAAATCCATACTGTCGACTGCCATCACCTGTTCGTGCAACTCTTCGTTCAATAAGTTCTTTCGATACAGTCTTTAAATCATAAGCCCAGCCAATTTTTGCAAACCAATCAATAACACGTGTAGTTAGATTAATATGATATCCAAATTCAGATGCTTTGTAATCCCAGGGGAAAACATGATGGTAATTATGCCATCCTTCACCAAATGCCATCACTGCAACGAATTTATTCTGTGCTGGCTTCATATTCCTAAAAACCAAAGCATATAATGGTTGAACTAGTTGTTTTAACCTGTCTTTAAGCTTACTTATCATATGGTTTTAAGCCATAAATATGCGCAGCACTATTTACCAACCAAGTACCATTGAGTGTCAATGTGTATCTGGTAATTGCTGCTACATACCAACTCACAAAGAGATCTTCATTCCAGAAATAGTATGGTACTAGTGTTGGAATCACAAAACAGCAAATTGGCATCAACAGCAAATAATATCTGTGAAACAAAAGCACATTGAGTGAAGATGAAAGTTTTGATTACACGCAAAGTAAAGTTCTTTTTCCACACTCTTTAATTGACAATGAGCAACTTTCACTTATGCAATTTATTGTTATTTGTTTGCAAATTCAATCATGGTGTAGTAAAAATCTCAATTCTAAACATAGGCACAAGTGAATGTCAATGTAAAGAGTGTACTTTGTCTATTTTGCGCAATTATAGTCAAATTTATTACGCATTTGACCAGCACGGCGCTTGCGAAACTTTCACTGACAAAATACTTGGAAGATGTAATTCAAGGATTTTCATCATTGCCAAGTACCGGCAAATAAGTGAAAGCGTTTTCTAGTTGGCGATTTATCTTCTACGTACTTTTTCTGGAATCGCACGATGGGATCTTCTAACAAATCGGAGAGGTCCACCGTTTTGCCTTTGGCACGAATGTCTCGATGCTTTTTCACGAGCAGCCATCCGACATGCGAGAAGAAAAATCCTAGTGGGTAGCAATTATGGTCATGACAAGATTTGCGCAAGTATTAACAACATACCCCGATTGGCGTTATGTGGATCTGCATCCGTATCTGTAAATTTATGATGGACGCGATGATCACGTACCCATTCATAGATGTGGTTCTGGAATGCGGTTGTTTGCCAAATGCAGAGTAACAAACGAAGCGGCCATTTTGCTTTATAGCAACGATGTGCCCATAAACGATGGGCTCCCGCGGTAATTCCCAATCCCGATGATATTGTTAGAAAACTTGCTAGAATTTGGTTTTCTTAGTACTAATTTATCTTTAAAGCTCGTGTTTTCTAACTCAAGGGTTTCAAGTGATTTTAGGGTTATAGGGAGCAGTTTTGGGTGTAACAAAAAGGTATTTTTGAGATGCAGAGAGGCGTAACTGTCTTGGAAAGATAAGAAACATTGCTTTATGAGATGATTTTGGGGATGGTTACTTACCAAAGAAAACTGTACCCCATTTAGAGACGCAGAATAACAAATATAAACCATAGAAACTAAAGAAATGCAAGTAAATCATTCCAAGAACATTACGCCAAACGATATCCCATTTGTACGATGGTGTTTTCTTGCTCGTAACTACTTCAGAATGTTGTACTTCCTTAGAAGGTTCTTTATCTTGGTAAACATGGCTGGATAGAAAAGGCTGCTCTTGGAGTAGCGATTCCTTGTCACTGGTAACTTCAGCAAGGAATATCGGTGAAATGGTTGGCGCCATTGTTCAAATATTTATTTTACACTGAAATTTAAACATTTGTCCTATTTTTATTGTTTTCTTTAGCCATAATGTCACTTAATTTATTTAAATTGTTTACTATAGAGAAAATGTACACAATGTTGATTGGTTATTGATTCAAAATATGCAAGAAATTTGCATTAAACTACATTCATAGATACATATTATAATTTATGTAAATGTAGTTTCCTTCCTACATTTTAATTTATTCACAACAATATTGCATTTGTCGTACGTATTGATTGCTGTATGACATAAATAAACAATTCAATGATCAATTAAGAAATAGAAATTCATAAACATATTAAAGCAGGAAGTATTTAAATTTGGTAATTTTCGTAGCACGTTAAGGTTCAGTTCATCAATAATAAGTAAGCGCAAAGTGTTTGAGCTTGGTTGACCCTAATGCGTAAATAATGATAGTTGAATATTGTAAGAAATATTAATATTAGTGAAGATATCATTTTG
This sequence comes from Aleochara curtula, assembly GCA_963978815.1. Classification (NCBI taxonomy): domain Eukaryota; kingdom Metazoa; phylum Arthropoda; class Insecta; order Coleoptera; family Staphylinidae; genus Aleochara; species Aleochara curtula. The sequence goes on along the minus strand of OZ022221.1, from coordinate 6,239,720 downwards.
AGTTATTGCTTTCCGCTTTTGAATGAAGATTGAATCATTTAGTATGTTTAAAAATTAAAGAAAAAAAGCAGAAAAACAAAGTGTTTTTCACTTAGTCTTATCATTTTATGATGTTAGGTAATTTATCTATAAGCTCATCAAGATTTTTAAAATTTAATACCATATTTTCTAGACGTTATGACGTATCCTAAATTTGGATTCATTATCTGTGTAAAAGTGCGTCTTATCGTTCGTAAATTACGCTAATTACGTAAATTCCATTTTATCTTTCTATGGTTTAAGGGTGTTTAATTAATATTACATGAAACTCTTTTGTTTTATGGTACCAAACGATATTTAGTTCATCTTTACTCTCAGTACTATCACTCGTCTCGTTAATGTGTAATTAAATCGCGAATTTATCTCAAAATTTGAGTTTATTTTCGATGTAAAATGTGCCGCAAAATGCCATAATTAAATTGTCTACGCGTAGTTTTATAATAGCAATAAAATTTATTTATACTCATGTATATAGGTACTTGATTAAAGCGAGATGCAGAAAGAATGTACAAGATAAGAGTGCATTACATTGTAATAAGTTGCAGGATGCGATGGCGCACAAGAAATTTAGAAAGTTGTTGCGGTTGATGCGCTTGCATCTGTTAAGGTCAAAGCCAATGCGAAATATAACTACGAAACGAACGCGCAAACAGATACAAAATTTGTTAATAGCGGATTTATTAGTTTGGAAAATTGAAAATGTTAAAGAAAGTTTTCATTTACCTTCAGCAAATGCAAAAAGAAAATGCAATTAACAAAAAAACATAATAAAACTTGGGCATTCCAAGTAAATAACTTGTTAATCATAAATTTATGTTTCTTATTTGTTTAATACACAAGTAATTTTCTCCTCAGAAAGAAAATTAGACAAATAAGGAAAATGTGTTTTAATTGACTAATTAATTTACAATAAATAATTTCAGTTGAAACGTCATTTTAAGACATGTTAAATCAATTGAATCAAGTGACTAACGGTCACTTCAGGCGTTAATTAGAGATGTTACATGCGAATAGACGAATAGGATATGTGAAAACTAATTAAATTTTTGAAATTACACGTTATTGTTGTTGGCTGCAACAATGAATTGCAAGGAACACAAGAAATTGCTGTCCTGAATTATCCTGCATTATTCACAATTCAGGTGATAATTCACATGCAATCATGAAATCATTAAGGTCAAAAATTTTATGGCAGAGCAAGCAACGTGATAACTGTGAAAATTAGAAGTATTAGATGAAATCCTAATTGATTTAAATCGCCTTGAAGGCAAACAATTTAAATTTTAAAGTGGCTATTAAACTAATTAAAGCAACTAATAAAATCAACATAAAACTCACCGAAATCTCTCTGTCTCTCTCTCTCTCTCGTTCTCTGTTGATTGGAATTGTATTGAATTACGCACAAAATGTTATAAATAATGCATCAGCACTATTTCCATGCGTTGTAAATGTTTTTGAATCAAGATGAATTGAACACTGCACAGAGTTTAGAATCAGAGTCAAGTACAAACGGAACTTGCTGTTGTTGGTAACGAGGAGACCGAAGAAGTGAAAGATGCACTGCGGATCGAAAACGGCACTGCATCGAGGAAAGCACGTCGCGATTCCGAAGCGTCAATGTCAACGTCAAGGAAATTTCTCGTCTCTTGAAGACGACGTGGTGAGGATGAGGATGCGGTTGTTGTTGTTGTTGATGATGAGAAGATCTTTCGCACTACTTGCAGACGCTGCTCACAGGCGCGTTTTATAACATTGAACTTGCGCAAAGATGTTTTAAGCCAGCGCAAGGCGAAGAAGTGCAATGCGTATACATTTTCAAGGTGTGTCAACGAACAACAGCAGCAACAACTGCAAACGGCACTTGTTCCTCATCAGCGAAGAGATTCGCACGTTTGCCAAATGACAGAGTTGGACGATCGACGATGAGAAGAAAGTGAGCAAAGTGGAGGAAATTGCGTTTTTCTGATGGTTCCGCTTGCAACTTCTGAAAGTTAAGTTGATCAAATGTTTGTACAACAATTAAATAACAAGTGATTGTTGAACAAACGGAAATTTCCACCAGCGCCACAATCGCCAATTATTTTTGTTATTTTTTTCTTATCAGAGTTCGCTATCAACAAATTGTTATTACAATTGTTACGCGGCAAAGTTGGTTGAGAAATGTAGTAAAATGCAAGTGAATTGCAGCACTTATATGCAAAACGGATAAACAACTCATTAAAATAGGTACATGTGATAACACAAATTATTTACGTTATTTTTTTCCAAGTTAATGATGAATATCAAATAATAAAAGAAAAATTTGTTTTTGTTTTTATTTTGTTTCTAGCTATTATTTTCAGTGAAGAAATGCAACGAAATGCAAGGAAATGAATTATTTTCATAAATAAATAAAAAAGTTATTAAAAAACTGGTGTGAAATGAAATAATACTAATTATTCTCGTTATTCTTCCTCTGGTTAATGATGCATTACGAATAATCCAAGAAACTACATAATTTTCAATTCTTTCATGAATTATTTTCATCTTGCTCTAATTATAAACAAATAATTATTATTGTTATGACGTTTAGACGAAATGACGGTTGATTATTATGATCTTAAGATGAGAAGAAATGCAATGAAATGCAAGTGAAAGCATTATTTTGAAAAATAAAGCATCACGTCATTAAAATACATGTGGTTGAAATTGTGTCATTGGGTCATTCAATGCGGAACGAAATATTAATTTCAAGTGCAATTTCAGGTGAGAAAAGTTGCAATTTTTACATATTGAAATATTATTGGAACAAAATCTGAGATTTATTTTTCGTTTTACTTGTAGTAAATTTTAATTAAATATTAAGTGATTTAATTCCATCTGAAACTTTCTATCGATTGTTGACAATTGACTTCTTCATTACCAAAGGAACAATATGTGCAAAGAATTAACGGATAACGAATAAATGGTATTTAATAAGTCATTGATGGGTAAAAGTAAAAGTTTCCACTGCCAATATATGCATAACGCACTAAATTTCTATTCGAGAGAAAACTGCGCATTCTCGTAAAATGTTTGACTTGTAGAAACTGAAATTTGCTATTTCTCTAAGTACATTGCATTTTGAACGAAATTTATTGTTACTAAAATAACAATTTTTCGAATAATTTGTCTCAATCACCTTTAATAGCCTTCAACCCTTTGAATAACACTAGGAAAAAATAAAATGTTTATTCATTAATGGACTGGCAAGGCTGTAAAATTTTTTATGAAGCCACAAAGCTGTTAATAATGCACGAAAATTACATGGAAATTGGGTTGATTGTCGTGCTTCATGCACGACAATAGAAGCGACGTGTTATCGCATGTCACATCGAAATATTAATTGGTAAATCGATTTGCACTTAAGTGAATTAATTACACATCAAATGTCATTTCACATTTCACATTTCATATTCGAATGGATGATTTTACGCATAGTTAAGGAAATTAAGCAAACAACACTATAATTATTTATTACAATTGGGATTTCATTGATTGGAAATTAATAGTTGAGTAGCTTTCACACTTGTATAGATTGTAATAGACAATGGACGATAGGATTGATTAGATTTTGTGTAATGGATGGATTTTTAAACGGGAAATTGACAAATGAATTTTTAACTTCCCGTCTGGCAAGTGTTAATTGTAAATGAAGCGTAGTCAAGATGAATTGCAATATAATTGAAGTAGGTCTTTGACTTACTTTCCAATGTTGCTCTTGAATATTCATTCATGATTGATAATGGCCGTGTTAATTGCATCAACTGGTGCTTAACGGGATTTAGTGACATGAAGTGTAATGATTTAAGTTGATTTGCGTAATTACAGGTTAAAAAAGCTAATAGATTTCATAATTAACTTGTTTAATGTTTGTGAATTATATTGTTTTGCACATGTTAGTCCAATTAAAAGTTTGACAGATTTAAATTTAAAAGTTTTTTCATATTAAACATATGCAACTTTCAGCGCAAATTTAAACAAGCAAGAAGATATTATTAGCCCATTCTACGCCTTTTTGTTTATACATCACATGTTTATTATATTAGTGTATTTTAATCTGTATAAAAACTTGGAAAGTATTTAAATTTAGAGAATTTCCAGTTTATTGCAAGTGTGTTATAGGCAACTCACAAAGCACAAGTACGGGCGATCCGCCAATTCAAAGTTTAGAAACTTTTGCATGAAAAAGAAAGCTAATCTGCTTATCATATCTTGCATTATACTAGTGTTTTTCCACCTATTTTATTAGAAAATGTGTATTAGAAAATGGAACAAAAACAGAATTGTTTAAAAAACTGTTACAAGTTCAAAATATTTAATTAAATATTCTTATACAAAATCACCGTTATTTTCCTTACTTTTAGCACAAACCGGAAATAAATATATTTGATTTAAAGTCTATGACCTATGTTGACAAATAGACACTAAATAAAATATTTTATGCACTTGAATTATGAAAATTGCTTTTGATTAATCAAACAACTACAAAGTGATTCAAGAAACTAATATTATATTAATACTAGATTTATTTGAAGCATTTTCTTATTGAGAAATAACTTACATAATATTACAACAAAATAATACATCGTATTTTTATTTATCCTATGATGACAACTTTTAATTATCATTTAAAATCATTACACTTAAACATTCTATAGAATGCATATGAATATCAAGTGAAACATGTACGTTTATTCGTTAAAAAAAATTTACATAAACATTTATTCAACTTTCTATCTTACCTATGGTATGGCGTTACGTAACATTTTCTGTTGCTTCTCATGTTCTTTCTCCTCATGCATTACAAGAGTTAAACCTGTTTTTTGTTATTCTTTGTCCATAATATTTGACGTTACGAATGAACTCTAAACCAGCAGCAAGTCATAATTTCATTGCTTTGAAATGTATTATTATGGTTCATTGGTTCATTGGTTCGTTTGAAATGTGTTATTATGATTTGATTTATTCAAACGTTTAAATCACGCCTACTACTACTACTACTACTATCTTTAGAAACACCAAATTAAAAATAGTAATTGTATTCACATTCTTCTTTGTTTATATGCACGGTGCATTAACTTTATGGCTTGAAGTACTGCTCTGAATGAAAAAGAGTATTAAAATGAAAGTTGGATGAATTTCACAAGACGTGTTTTGTGTTTCAATGCAGATGGTTGCATCATTAATTTGACGCCATTTTGCAACATTACCAAGAGACTATGTACTTCAATTATTTTGTCTATAGCGTTGAGGGCTTTTGTGACAGGCGCATAATGAAATTACCTTTAAAATGACAATAAGTTATCGAACAAAACGACACATATTTGTTCTTAATCGGATCATTCTAAGTATGGTAATTCAGGCGTTCATTTTCATGCAAAAATAATGGATTTCATTTTACTTTACATGATATTATGGGACAGAAGCTCTGCACCTGGACAAAACATACATTTTTTTAATGAGTTAAAAGGGGAAATCACATAATACATGGCAGTACTCTATGTTATTAATTGAATACTTTTTTGTGGGACGTTAGTCGTCTGCCCTTGGCAGTTTACGCACCTTCGGGCTGGCATCTAAGTGGACCTAACCGTTACCCTCCCAGGCCTATATCCTTATTGAAGAGAGGAAACCATGGACTACGATCAACTTTACACCGACTAGGTGAGACGCCTCAGAAGAATAAACTTCAATCCTACGCAGAAATAGCAAATCGACACCCTAGAGAAACGTAGTACCGAGAAAAGCGTAGAGGTCCAGGACATAAATCCTTTATCCTATCCCAGAATAAAGTATTTTCCCTGAACCTATGAACAGGCACCCCAACACGAAGTAATACCATAAGGGTGTTCCGTGTGGGGATGTAGGCCTGGGAGGATGACGATGGGGTCCACTTAGACGCCAGCTCGTAGGTGCGTGAAATCATGCTGCAAAGGGCTGACGATTAACGTCTCCCAAAAAGGAAAAAACAGGCCCGTATCCCCACACGGAACTCCCTTGTGGTATCACTTCGTATTGGGGTGCCTGTTCATAGATTCAAGGGGAATACTTTATTTCGGGATGGAATGAAGGATTTGTGCCGTAGTCCTATTTGACCTCTCCTCTTCAAATGAGACTACGTTTGTCTGGTGTGCCGATTTATGGTTTCCCCTCATATTTGGAATGCTCGTAGTGTATGGTTTCTCCTCTTCTTTGGAATACCCTTAGTTGAATTACTAAGCAAAATTACTAGTTGAATACTAACCAAAAAAATATATAGCTTAGTTCGAATTTGCCCCACTGCACCTTGCCCCACTGTATTTAAATAGTAAAATTATACTAGATAAGTAATTTAAGATGTCTTATTTGAATGAACATAAATTATTCATAGAATAAATCTGAAATTTACATACCTAACATAAATAAACATAAAATATTAATAAGTTGGCTTATTCTAAGTAATGTTACGGTAGTCTAACTTATTATTCATACATTTGCTTATCTCTTACCGATAATGACTACTTTGTAAACTCCATTCTAACTAAAGTAATTACAGTACTAAAAACTCTTTATAATCTATTTAAAAAGCACGTCATTAAATCTCTAGAAACGAAGATACTTAATTGTTGATTACTTCAAAATAATTTCATTGTTAGGTGGATGCGTGGCAACATGTGCAAGTGAGAAGATAGAAAAACAACACATCTTTTTGTAGTTCATTGATCTGATGACCTCAATAGTCTAGTGGAGTGTATTTCTTGTTCAACTTCTCCACGTACTTATCCGATTCGTGCGTATTCTTTTCTAGTCAAGCAAGTACATACCAACATTGTAAACAATTTATATGAAAAAAGTGTTTGCACAATGAATGTACATACATGACAACATCTTTATAACCATAGATTGGAGTTTGATAAACAGCAACTAAATGCGCATTCACCTTGATGGATGAATCGATTTTTTAAATAAATTACAATAACAATAACAATTGCAGTTGCAATTGCTTTTAAAGCGTAGGTGGTTAAAGTATTCCCACGTATAAGTAAGTACTTTAAGTAATTCTACTGCGTAGCTTCAATTATATTTAAATTTCTCATACTTTTCATTAGTTCTAATCGGCTAACGACATTTTTTATCTCGTTTTAAAGGATGTCGTTTGAAATGAAGTAAAACGATTGCTCTGTTTATCTCAATAAACTTCATTACTAAAGCTAATGAACTAATTTAATTGCAGTTTTAGATAGAGTGGAACCTCACATAACGAATCGAATTCGTTCCGATCCTTACTCGTTAAAGGAAACGTTCGTTAAGCGATGCAATTTTTACCATATAAATCCATGTAAAATACATTAATGCGTTCCATGCTGAAAAAAAGTACATTGTACTCAATTAGCTCGTTGCAATAATGTCTGATTAAATTTATGCGGACATTTTTAGTCTCTTCGAGCTGCTTTCTTGCGGATTCTTCTTCGGCGACATTTTTAGAACACTTATAAACATTTAGAAAAGAGCGCGCTGCACGTCGTTTAAACTTGAAATCTGGTTCTTACTGAATTTGAACTTTTTTGTATACTAAGAGGTCCCAATATTACTATAATAAAATTAGTATAAGCCAACTTTGTATATAGTTCTATAGTAATCGCCGAATTCGTTCGTAATGCGAAACGACATTCCTTAAGTGAGTCATTCTTTTACGATGTATATAGTTCGTTAAGCGAATCGCACGTTATATGGGACGTTCGTTGTGCGAGGTTCCACTGTACCTGAATGAATGTTAATTCTGAAAAAACATAATGAGCATCTTGCATGACGATTTAAATTTCAGAATTGTTATAAATATTTACGAATGTCACTCCGATTATCCCTTTTTTTCTGTTATTGTGATGTAACGTTAACTTGGGAAATTTGATGAATTATTAATAAGTAATCAGATGCGATCATGTTTTGGATGTTGACAAATAGAATAAAAGAATAATCGATAAGGATAATGTGCGTACGTGCGGACAGAAGTGTATGTATTTTCCACGATAATTTCAATGAGATACCGGAAAAAAGCTGGTCGTTGAATGAGTCAACTGGTTTGCGCAAATAAATGCAGCAGGCCTAGCCCAAAGCAAACTCTCGCGAAGCGCAACGCGCGCCCGCGTTTCACTTGGCTGCGTGCGCGTGCATACATCGCAACGTGGAAAAGTGAAATTATTGCGGCCGCGGCGGCGAGGAGCACGTAATGCGTCGACAACAACGCCAGTGTCGCTTTCTTTCTGCTTCCGATCGCCAGCCGTTTTTCAACGACGATTATCATCAAACCGTACGCGCACTCGACGCCTTCTACACGTGTCTCAATCATTCGGCAAGTGCATCAGGCACTGAGTGAATTCGAGTCGCAACGTGAATTAACGAATCACCCTTTGTGCCATTCTTTCGTCCTTTACGCAAAGTGTCGACTATGTGATCAAGAAAAAGTTTGATAAACGCCTCTCACTTGAATTGGATTTAGTTACTTTGCCTTAAATTGGATTAAGCAAAAGTTTTTAGTTAATGTGAGTATATCCAGAAATATTCTTGAATGTTATTGAAAAACCAGGCACTTTTCAAAAGTTAAATATAGTTTATTTACGTTATCAAAACTATCGACGTTCCAGTCAATTTTTCATTCGTTATTCGTCAAATTTTTTTCAAAAATTTCCTCATTAGAAGGTGCACTAATCAATAAACTGTTGTTTAATCTATGATTTTCTTTGAATTCTTGTTGTTAATGTTGTTATTTAACCATTAAACATAGAATAACGCTAGATAAAGTGGAAAAAAGTGCAAAAAGCTGTTATTATTGCAGTCAGCTTGATAACGCTGACGAAAATTTATTTAAAATGTTGTCTAGACATATTTAGGATGCTTCTACTCGTCATCATGCTTTATTATCACTTAAACATTTGACATTAATTGAAAGATTAATTAATGTACAGCTGAAAGTCAAGTCAATTGATTACAGCTGAAAGTCGACACTCGCATATTGCACATTTTAATGCATTTATTCTATTGTTGTTCAACTTTTGCAATTATTCATAGAATTAGCAGTTATTTTATGAGAGAATAACAGGAAATACTCTCTAGTGTTATTAATTCGTACAATATCCGTTTCCTATTGGCATTCTATAATTATAAATTTCTGTAACTAAAACGTGGTTAGGTTGGTGATAAACAATTTGAGGTCAAAGAGTTTTTTAATCTATGTAAACCAACGTTTCACTGTACATATCACATGTACAGTGGAACCTCGCATAACGAACAACGAACAACTCTTATAATGTGTGTTTCGCTGAACGAACAACATACATTGTAAAAGAATGACTCACTTAAGGAATGTCGTTTCGCATTACGAACGAATTCGGCGATTACTATAGAACTATATACAAAGATGGCTTATACTAATTTTATTATAGTAATATTGGGACCTCTTAGTATACAAAAAAGTTCAAATTCAGTAAGAACCAGATTTCAAGTTTAAACGACGTGCAGCGCGCTCTTTTCTAAATGTTTATAAGTGTTCTAAAAATGTCGCCGAAGAAGAATCCGCAAGAAAGCAGCTCGAAGAGACTAAAAATGTCCGCACAAATTTAATCAGACATTATTGCAAAAAGCTAATTAAGCACAATGTACTTTTTTCGGCATGGAACGCATTAATGTGTTTTATATTGATTTATATGGTAAAAATTGCTTCGCTTAACGAACATTTGCTTTAACGAGTGAGACTCTCAAGGAATTAGATTCGTTATGCGAGGTTGCACTGTAATAAGAAGAGCTCATCTAGAATAACGCCATGCTAGAATAATCATTTACGTGATACAATTTGATGCAGAAATTACTTTTTGAAAATTATTATTTTAAATGCTACTACTGCGTTGTACTATTTTATGCAATATTTAATTTAATACTGGATTATAGATAATTTCCTAATGAATCTGAACTGCAAGTTTGAATTTTGTGATTTACTGCCGAACTGAGTTATTGAAGTTTATGGAGTTGAAATGTTGACGATTTTGAGGCAAACTTAGTAAATTTCGCAAATTACGTTAAGTACCTACAATGGAATTCGTATTATCATGTACTTGTAACCTTTGATGATCTATATCAGGGGTTAGCAAATTTTTTCGGATGGTGGGCCATTTTCAAAACAAAATTTTTCATGCTGGCCGTACATTCCGCATAAAAACTGCTCCTCAGCGAATACAAAGTGTCGCTCTAAGTTTGCTGATTTCTCCTAAAATTATATTAGTGCTTTGGCGGGATACGCAGGTTGCCGACCCCTGATCTATATGATTAATTGTTAAATGAATTATCCAAATTTTATTTACTGAATAAGCGGAATTTTTTCTGCATGTGCAAAATTTAATTTTTAAAAAATTGGACTGCTCGTTATCAAAGAATTGCGAGTTAATTTGGGCCACTGTGCGTTGTTGGCGTGTATGTTATTGATAAATCAAATAAAGTTATTCCATAATACATATATGAATTTGCAATTTCATTGCAGTAAAATCGCTTAACCGAATGCACTATCAGAAGCATAAATAAAGCGAATCGCTGATAAACACTCTAACACATGTTCGCATATCATGTATGTGCATTGCAGACCCAAATAATGTACATGATCCTTTTGAGTTGGTGTGAGTATGAGTGAATAATCATGCCGAATTAAGTGCCGCAGTGAAAATACGAAGGTGATGTAGGTACTGTAATTGTAGAATATGTTGAGTTAAGTTGTTCAACAGATAATACGTATAAATTTGTCCAAATTTTGTTGAGTTAATTCAGTGCTTCTCAAACAATAGATATGTAATTTACATTTTTTGCGAATATTAATGAGCTGATTATTTCAGAGTAATATAACTTTTACTTAATTTTGCCGCCCCCACAAGGAAAACATCTACTTTTTGTACGAATAGTATTCATTTAATTCAGTGTATCCAACTTTGTGCACTCCCTGATTAAATGTAAAGCTTATGTAAGTAATACATTTACCGCCCCCAGGAACCCACTCGAATATATTATTTCGAGTATCCCTTGCACTTTAAAATTTTTGGAAATAATGATAAAATGAGCATGAATAAGACACACAATGAGGATCTAATTGAATTGTTAGGCAAGCTGAGTCAATGACGTTAATTTATTTCGTACGCCTGTTTCTCAACAATTGTTGCGCTTGAACTATCTCGGGTTGCTTCAAGTAGAACTATTCGAGGCGACGACGACCAGACGCAATTACGTACATGTGCCGGCAACGCGTCGCCGCCGCCGCCGCTGTGGCTGAAGAACGCTTTAATCGCCCTCAATATTGTCGTACTTCACTTCAAGCAAACAATTATTATCAAACGCTGCGCGCACTTTACGCATAGAATATAATCATACTAATGATATCCACAAATAGCGTTTCTTTCCACCTGAGTCACGCTTTTTCTCGAAACACACGCAATCGACACTGTTTGTTTCCATGTGTCCATGTTTCAAATTTCTATACAGTGGAACCTCGCATAATGACTATTTCGTTTAACCACAAAAAAAAAAAACGTTAAAAACGGGAGAAATTGTCTAAGAATTTGCACTTTTTTCTTTACTAGCAGATAAAAGAAGAACTGAAATTTACGAATGTGAAAATATGATTCAAATCGGATGAATAGTTTAGCAACAATTTAGCGACAATCTCGAACCATTTCCGAGTCGAGATTTACTTCTCATGTGAACGTCATATTCAAAATTCATTTTCTAAGTTCGTAGTCGTTCTGCATTAAAATTCTTTGAATGTGTATGAACTACAACTAATAATCTTTGAAATGGTTTCAATACCGTCTTTTGGATATTATATTTTCCATTAGAAATTAATTTTTGAAAAATTTCCGATTTTTGATGGACGGAAAATTTTGGTAACGCCTTGACGCAGGCGGTATTAGCAATGGCAAATAAATAATTAAGAGGGTATTCTAGTGAAGAATTTTTCATATATTTGGAAAGTTTAATTATTGAAAAATTACTCCCTAAAAGGATTTTATGAAATTTGAATTATTTTAAAAGTTAGAGCCATTTTAGTGTAGTAGCAACTCGAGCTGTTGAAGCAACACGAAAATTTTAAACGCGATTTGGACGAAACAACTTTTTTCGCAACGTTTGTCATAAAATCTCAAGTTCTAATCGTCTGATTCTCTTGAAATTTGGCCTGAATATTCTTCATATATCTCCCTATGGTAGGAACCAAGAAAACCTACAAATTTCCAATTTTTACTACGTTAAAAAAATTCTGGACAATTACAAAATGAGTGAAACAATTAACTTATTCTTTGAGTAGCCGCCATATTGCAAGAACATTGTTTCCTGCGGATTTTCTTGGCTCCTGCCATAATGACGTTTGTACTAAACAAGAATCTACCCGGATTAGTTTTTTCGGATCACCAGAAGGGCCGAAATCGTGACAAGATGGACGTGGTGTTTTAATTTCTATTTCATTTTTGTTACGAATTCTCGAATAGTGATATCAATAGTTTTGCTTTCAACAATCGTTGAAAAACGGCGGAAACTCGGATGTCTGGATTAGAATAAGCCCTTATTATATCTTACTTGGATTTATTTCGCTTAACGAGTAAAGCTCGGCAAGAATTAGATTCGTTATGCGAGCTTTCACTGTACTAATCTTCCAGCACAGTCAAGAGCAGTCATAATTTGCGCATTTAGTATGTGGTTATCCACTCACAAGGATATTACTATTATTGTATAACATTTAAACTATATGTAAATATTATGTATGTATCTATTTAATTTTCATACCGCTTCTCATCTATGGCGCTTCAATTGTTTACTATGGCATTATGAATGCTGATAACGTTTATCGTGATTGTAAATATATTATGGGAGTTTCGTTTTATCAGTTATTGATGTAACAACACTTGAGAAGTTTTATTAATTGCAAATTTGACGAAAGCTATTCAATAATATTTGTATTATTTCAAGTGCTTGAAAAATTTTGATACACTTTGATGAACATCTGTGGAAATAATTAAATCTTATTATTTCATCCACTCAAGATCGAAATTTGAGGGAAAGTGATAAAGGAACAATGCAATTGACCTTAATTACAAGCACCTTATGACCTAATCAATTAGACGTACGTTTTTTAATCTCTTAATTAGATAAAGTTATGAAAGCAGTAGCTACATGATTAATGATATTAATTATGTCCCATAGTGTTTCATTAATTAATAATGATTTCGTTTCAGAGTATTATTACAACCACTAAACGACCATGGTCGAGGAAGCACACCTGGATGAAAATGATTCCGCACGCATGGTGATCGATAACAAATGTAAAATAATACCGCAAAAACGTATTGCGAATGGCGACACGGACGAGTGCTGCGCGAGTGACTCGAATGGGAATGTGAAGGGCGGCATTGAATGCAAGTCGTCTTCAGAGAAGGAGGCGGCGGCATTTGTGCCACAGATTCGATGGCCGGATTTAACCGCGCAGCTTTTCATTCATGTTGGTTGTCTGTATGGTCTGTACTTGGCACTGGTTGATGCCAAATTCTATACGACATTGTTTGGTAAGTCACCAACTCATTTCATTGCTTTAAAGGTCAACCTAAAATCCGTTGTTGCTTAAAATGTACACAAATCTACGTCATTTAAAAAATTATGCAAAACAACTGAGTACTTGCCACGTCCTTTTCGCAACTTTGGTTAGTATTTTCTTCTCTTACGCCTGCTTTAATCTCTAGCAGTCCTTCTCTTTTTTCTAGATAGTCCATTGTTTCTCTTTTCACTTAGTTGTTGATTCCATGGACTGTTTCTAGATTTTTTTTCATTACATCCTGTAATTGATATTCTTGAGGTTAATATACTTTTCAGTCATAAACTTTTTGTCCTATTGCAATAGAGTCGCCATTTTTAATAATAACTGAAATTTTAATAAGTAAATAAACCATAACAAAAACATATTTGTTATGTTATGGCGTAATGCAGATTCGCATAATAAACAGCTCGTATGCATATTTTGTGAAAATCATCACTTTCTGAAGTAAAACTTCTCACCAGATGTTTTGGTGGTGTACTACAAAGATTAATATTTAAATTATTAAGGAAAGACTCAGAAATCTTTGGATTTATTGTTTATTTAACTCTAGTTTGTTGATAAAATTCTTTATATGCTGACTTGTCAACGTGTTAGTTGGCAGTGATCTTCGTCTTGATGCCAGCCCTATTTATATGTTTTTCTCTCTATCGATAGGAAGTTTACATGACCATATTTGGTCATGTCTTCCTGCTCTGCTTTTCATTGGACGCTGGGCTAACTCCGCAACAATGTGGTTGCAGGTGTTCTATTGTTTGAAGAAATCGATATTTTTGTCTTCTCTGTTGCGTCTCATTCGCAACAATGTATTGCAATATACCAAAAGATTTTTATAATATTTGTATTCTTCAGCCCGAATCCGGGCGGCAGCAACCACTGTTTTAAATATACCACTCGTAAATTACCGTGTTTCACATGGAAACAATAATGAATATCGAAAGTATTCACAACTCATAAATATGAATTCAATATCTATCTATGCGAGTTTTAAAAGCGCATTTTTTACCGGATTGAAAAGTATTTAAATTTTAGCCATTGAATTAATGCGAGAAACGAAGAAATGTTACAAGTAACACACACTCGTCTAAAATTATTAGAGCTAAACTTAAAAAAATTAAGTGTATGAAATGAAAACATAAAGGTGTTTTTCTTTTGGTTAATGTACTACAATTGATTTTTAAAACGTATGTTTTCTGGCGCATACAAATTACTCGCTCAAAGAGTAGTGATCACGAACAAGCGATGGAACAACACATTCAATATTCATGCAAACGTGTGCGTTAGTTCCACGAACGTCGAGTGAAAATTTTATTGAAATACAATTTTTATTCGCGCTCTAGCATGATTACATACTGGTTGGCTCTGGTATCGTGTAATAAGCATTTGTCCATTGAGCGTTCATTGACTCAATTGGTTGTTCGCTCAATTAAAACCACACGCTCGCTGATATCGATCACTCTGACAACAACTGTTTTATTCCAGCAACACTTTTGTTGATAATTGCACTATATGGATTTAGACATCTTGAAACGCTGCAATTGAAATTCAACCAATTACAAATCACTTATCGCCAGGTGCAATCAGTATTGATATATCATTCAGCAAATATTCTTATCGTTGATGTCACTCCTAGACAAACAAATGAATCATACACAAATAAAATTTCGTTACGCACGCTGATAAGAGAAATATATGAACGAGAACGGCGGTGTGGGGAACGCAGCAACAAAAAAATGAATTGAGGAAAAGGATAATAACGTTCTGTATTGATCGTACTTGTGTGTTATCGACATTAATCACAAAACCGAAATGCATGACATTGACATATATTGTTGTTTGAACGTTATGAGTAATCGCTATTCGTAGAATTTACTTGATTATACTCATTACATGTATGTACATCTGATGTCACCTGTAATTTTGTAATAATAGCTATCAACATGTAATTTTCAATTTTACAGCTTTTTGCACAATTTACACTTCCGGATTTGGTATCACCGCTGGTGTTCATCGCTTGTGGTCCCATCGTTCGTACAAAGCAAAATGGCCGCTGCGTTTGATTCTCATCATATTATTTACAGTCACAGGACAGGTAAAACGGAATATATATTATCGTAAGAAACTTTAAATGATTATTAATCATGTGTTTGTTGTATAGAGGGATGCATACACCTGGGCACTGGACCATCGTGTGCATCATAAATATTCTGAAACTGATGCAGATCCACATAATTCCAATCGTGGATTTTGGTTTGCGCACGTGGGATGGTTGGTGCTTACCCCACATCCGAAAGTGGTTGAAAAACGTAAAGACATTGACGTTTCGGATCTAGAAGAAGATGCGATTGTCATGTGGCAACGGAAGTAATCCAGACTCAAGCTTAATTCAGATGCAATGTAACTAATACTTGTTTATCATTTCAGATACTACTTTATTCTATTCCCCTTGCTGGTACTGTTCCTTCCAGTGTTCACTCCAGTGTATCTGTGGAACGAAACAATTTGGAATTCCTTCTGGGTGAACTTTAACGCGCGTTTCTCTATCACCCTCAATATTGCTTTCTTCGTCAATAGTGTAGCACACATGTGGGGCCAAAAACCTTATGACAAGTAATCATAATCCTCAACCCTTAATTATCCGCCCTTTATTAATTGGTTATCTGTTTATTGTAGGTATATTAGTTCAGTGGAGAGTTTCGGTGTTTCCATAGCAGCATTGGGCGAAGGATGGCATAACTATCATCATGTCTTCCCCTGGGATTACAAAACCGGCGAATTGGGTAATCGATGGAACCCATCAACGCACTTTATCAATTTCTTCGCCTGGCTGGGCTGGGCGTATGACCTGAAGAGTGCTAGTGCCGAAATGATTGTGCGCAGGGCGCATAAAACTGGCGATGGCACACCAATTTGGGGTTTTGGGGATACGGACATGGACAAGGAGCATCTCCAGGAGCTGGAAGACAATGCACGAACGCACAAAGTAAACTAACCCGTTCGTTGTTTGTACAAATGCGTTGTCCGATAATAAAACGCATTGCTATAACAAATTTTGTTATTGAACTTGAATATTTTCTAAATTAATATTAACGGAGTTAGTTATATGTAATTTGTTAATTTAATAGCATTAATAAAACAATAGAATGATAGAACGTACGACCCATTTACTTGCATTTTGCGTAATTCACCACTGGAAAATGCTTTTCTCACTTTTCATTCAAGTCTATTTTTACCGTAATGGAATTAACAAGTGCTGTAAGTGGAAACAAAGGCCAGCCATGAAATTCGTGGTATTAATTAATATTTATGGACGGCTTATTAACAACGCAAAATATATAAAAGAATTTGTTTATTATCTAGTTGAATACTTAATTTCACTTCGATATACGTGATTCCAGTGGCATTGAGTAATTTATAACAAAAGTTGGCAAAAGTTCAGAATGATAAGAGAACTAGATTATGCTGTTTTTTATTTTATGTTCTTTATATTTGAACATATTACCGTTATTTACATTTGCACATTACGCAATTCTTCCTTAATATAAAAACTATGATTTTTGTAAAATATTTGCAGTCGTACATTGTCTTCCGTTAGTCGCATAGGTTTCTAGACATGTGCAAAATGATTTTGAAAATTTGCATGCTGCTGCTGCTGTTCTTTGGTAAGTTGATTAAAAGTTGTTTTAGTTGCATATGTGTGTAACTTGTTTATTGTAATTTCAGCAAGTTTTATACTTGCTACCCCTAATGGAGGACCAACGATACGAACGAGAAGTGGATGGGTTCAAGGAACTTATGATACTTCGTATTCCAACAGGACATTTATGCGATTTACAGGAATTCCATACGCGAAACCTCCCATTTCCTATTTGCGATTTCAGGTAAGTTTTCTTTGCGTTTCTAGAAGGTTCTGGAATTATAATTTTGAATTTTAGCCACCTGAACCTGTATGTTCTTGGAGAGGTGTTTACCAAGCAAATATTACATCACAATGTATGCAAATTGTGCATGTGCCTGAAGTTCCAGGAGGAATGATGGATCCTTTAGGAAGTGAAGACTGCCTACATATTAATGTGTTTGTCCCTCGACGATCCACTAGAGGGTTGCGTAGACTCAACATGGATGTAATTGTGTACATTCATGGTGGAGCATTTTCATTTTCTTCAGGGGCCAACTACTTCCCTGAAATGATAATGGATCGCAATGTTGTTTATGTGAATTTCAATTATCGTCTTGGCATTTTTGGATTCTTGTCAATGGAAAATGCTGCACTCCCTGGCAATATGGCACTTCGTGATCAGATTGAAGCTTTGAGATGGGTGCAGAATAATATCCAGGCATTTGGTGGCAACCCAAATAATGTTATGATTGCTGGCATGTCTGCTGGTGCTGGAAGTGTTCAGTACTTGACTGTATCACCCTTAGCTGAAGGGTTATTCCACAAAGCGCATTCAATGAGTGGTTCTGCATTGCGAATGATGCAAACAACACCCTATGAGAGAGCTAAACAGGTTGGACGCTCTGTGGGTTGTTATATGGAATCTAAAAGTTTATTAGCTGCATGTCTCAAGACACGACCAGCTGTCCTTTTAAATCAAGCGCAAATGCAATTTCGTCCATGGTTATACAACCCAATTGCACCTTTCTCTGCTATTGTAGACGAATATAGTCCTAATCCAGTGTTCCCTAAGCACCCCTACTACTTATTGCAAGAGAAACAAGTAACAGATGTACCATTTATTAATTCAATGTGTAAGGATGAAGGATTGTATCCTGCTGCAGGTATATTGTTTTGTAAAGTTTAATTCACTTTGCTTAAGTTACTATTTGTTTGCAGAATATGTCTACCAAGATTATTATTTAAGCGAACTGGATGAAGATTGGGATAGGTTAGGTCCAGTCATACTTAATCTTCACAACATAGTTCCTGAGGAAGATATGAAAAATGTAACTGATCTTATTCGTTACCACTATTTCGAAGATAGAAATATCAGTTTGGAGACTTTTAATATTGTTGTTCAGGTATGTAATTTCCTTTATAAATTATCAGAGACTTGTAATAATTTGTTTAAGATGGTTGGTGATCGATTATACAATTGTGATATTGATTTGGGTGTTCGTCTACATGCTCAAGCAATTACATCACCAGTGTACAGCTACGTTTTTGATTATTTAATTGATATTGGGGATACATCTGAGTATTTAACTGGTCGCAGTAAAAAACTTGGAGTTGCACATGGGGCTGATTTACATTTAATTTTGCCTGCACTGAAATATACTTATGGTCAATATTCGGAAAGAGATGAAAAAATGAAGAATTATTTACTAGATATGTGGATCAATTTTGCGAGGTATGTAACAATACCTTTGAACTGTTGAATTATTCATAATTTAATCATTGTCATTCTTACTTTAGATATGGTAAATTGGACAATTGGACGCCAGTAAGCCAAGAGCCGCAAACAACGGTTAATACTAAAGTGATTGATGAATCTTATACCCTTCAAACAAGACAAGTAAATTCTTTGGGTGGCGAATGCGCATTTTGGAAAAGTTTGAATATTCGTCAAACTTCTTAAAAATACTTTTTGTACATATTGTGATATATTTCAATCATTTTAAATCCGATAATAAATCCGTTAACCAATTTAAATTACAGAATTGCTTGCAATTGTTTATATTAATATTCAAAATTTAAAATCGATTAATTATAACACTGCCATATACATGCCAGGGCGCAATAGATCATTCTCTCCCTCATACTTGCTCTTAAGTTCCATACATTAAACACTGGGTCAGTAATTTTTTCAGTGCCAAATATATTACCCATGTGTTTGTTATTTTAGATATTTCATGCGCATGCATTATCAGTAAATTAATTATACAGTGCTTACAAGTGTGAATCGTACGGTTATATAACTTAAACATCGTACAAACGATCGACTGGGAGTGTGGCGCACTTCTGTAATCCTGCTACTGGGAGGTCGGATTCGGCGGATGGTTTGAGGTCAGGGGCTCTGTGGTGGAATGCACTCACGTTGACCGGGTGTCCACACTAAGCTGGGCGTCAATATGGGCATCCTGGAGGAGTCTGGGATGGCCAGGTTGGCTAAGGAGAGGCGCACCGGGCCAGGGGGGAAACCCAGCAGCCAAAAGTCTCCGCGTCATGCAGTAGTGGGATCGCGCCTGGGAGTGAGGCGTCCACTGTAGCCTGACCAATATAGCTAGACCCGAATCTTTTTCTCATTTTTTGCTTTATAAAGTTCTTATCAAAATTATAAATGCTTACTTGCAAAACTACAAACGTCTAACATTCTATTTACTTCAATTTTTCAGTTACGAGTATGTATTTGCATTAGTATGCTATACACTCAATGATTACGTTTGCCTCCCATGTATTTCATCGAAGATTCTTCATTTAATAATACCTGTTTGACTGGTTGCCTAACTTAACTTTGTAAACTTTTACTTTTGGTTATAAACAATACGAACGCATTTTATGCAATCGTATGTTTTCGTCGCTCTTATCACTATTGTTAGTCCAGTGTCCAGCACGTGCAAACCAATCTTCGTGTAGTGCAATTAATTAATCAAAGTGCGGGTCTAAAGAAATCTCAGTGCATCATAATTAAAAGAAATGTTCGCGTTTACAATAAAGAACTAATTTCAAGTGGTCTAAGTATTACAGCTTTATCACAGCATGAGTCTCGTGCAAAAAAGCACAAAGTACTTATACTGATTGTTCATTATAGATCTGGAATAATTAATACAACCCCGTCTTGTGATTTAGAAGCGGAGAATTATAACTTAAGATAATCGTGAAACCCAACAGGTAAAATTAATGTATAATAATAACCTTAAAAGTGGTATTAGAGAAAACAGATATTTAACTTATTTTATTAGTAGTAAATAATAACATGATTGCACTGTTCTCTATGACTAAAATGTATAAAATATACTGGTTGTGGTATTACACTATTGAAGAATTCAGATAACATAATTTGTTGCCACAATTTGGTAAAAGAATTAAAGCTATATTCGAGTAATTCATGACTTGGTTATAATAATTTACATCTAGCAAACATTACTAAGTTATGGTTACCTTTCTGGAAACCACACCACCATTTGTTAATATTGTGTAATTATTGACTATGATATTGTCAGACACATACAAAGTGTTGATATTTGTATATCAACTCGTATTCGAGCTTGTCGATTGACTTCCACATTGAGTAATTTATAAGCCCTTGTTGAAATAGACACGTTCTGGTAATTTATCACCAAATTTCTGTTTCATTTTATTATATTCTTTGGGCTCAAACAACTTAATCGTCGACATCTTCAAAGAACTGCAAAGCAAACAACATTAAACTTTCATACAAATAGAAATAATGTAATTACCATCTTTGTGGAAATAGGCCACATGCTGTTGGTACCATAAATGTCAAGCTGTAACAAACAAGTTTATTATTTACAATATTTACTTACAGTATGCAGTGTCACTTACAAACAGCCTATCATCATTACTTGCATAGGTGCATGCAAGGGAGTAATACGTTTCATCCAGTTGAAACGCTCCAATTTCTCCATTATCACTGGCAAGATAATCATTCCAGGAGCACACATTGTAATACGTGAGGTAACCACTTGAGTAATACCCTTTGCAGCCGCTAAACGGGATTGACCAACATAGTTTTTCTGCTCATCATATACATCAATACCGTTAAGGAGTTCAGATTGACGCATTAGTGGTATGTTTACGCAATTTGCTGCAGCGACAGCAGCAAACGGTACATAACGCTGGAGTTAGACAAATGTTAAAAGATGATATGATTGAATCAATACATTTTTCAACCTGCACAAATGGGCTGGCATGTTTTGTCCAGTATGACTTGCAACCTAAGGCAGTAATCATTGCACTCGCAGTTGCTGATACATAAGCAACACCTAGTTGTGTTGTTGTTATTGGGCTGTTTGCATTCCGATTGGTATAGTTGACCAAAGCATTAAATGATTGATTCACCCATTGCCAAAACACAACAGCAGTTCCTGTTCTAAAAATAATACATGCAAAAGAATTTCAAACATTAATTACTGGCCTAGACAGCTTGGTGCTGCATATGCAACATGAAACTTTATATAATAACTCATACCTGTACCACTGTAACATAGCACCAGTAATAATCATTCCTCCAGGCACTTGGAAGGACATCCTGCCAAACACATTCTGTTTTTCACCACTGTCTGGATGAAAAGCACTCTCATAGAGCTTCTTCGCATAGATGACTTGTTCGCGGGTGGTGCCTGGTGGTTCTTGGCCCTTTCGGTATTGTTCAACTAATTTCTTGGCATTATCCAGAGTCTCCTCACTGACTAAGCCACTCATTGGGTCTGTAACCCACATGAAATGCTTGAACCTGCCAGAGAATGTGCTTTGATCCCATAGCGGCTCGTCAATTTTAATACGTTCCTCAACTTGTGGCATTGTTAATTATAAAACAATTAGACGCGGCAATGCAAACTATTCTCTCGCGTTAATGTGTGTTCACAATTGTTATGTGAAATGGGACCTATTAGATAATTATAAAAATGATAAATTTTGGTATTTTGGTTTATAATAGAATGACTATTCACTTATTTCTGTTATAAGAACTTACTCGGATGTTGCGATATAGGCCAGGAACAATTTTCACCAAGTTATTATTATAAGCTTAAAAGGCTAGCTTGACTGCACAATACATACTATACGAGTGCGGTCTACACCGAGATCAACCAATAAGTATATAGTCTCGTAGCGGCATCCTACGAAACACGGATAAATAGAGAAATGGTATATTATTTATTAGCTTGAGTAATATTAATAGGATTTTCAACATTATTGCTTCATAATTTATGCGGATTTATACCTCTGACGATAATTGTTTATAAAAGAAAATTTATAAACTATCTGGGAGAATATTTTTAGTTAGTAGTGCACTCTATGCTAAAATTTTGAACTTCCATAAGCAGATATACGGCTGGGTAATTTTCTTATACAATCACCAGTTGAGGGGACTCTTCACACTGGAAGAAATTTTTAGCAAGTCTTCGCGTCACAGTATGGAAATAAATGCCTGGAGAGTCTCATTAGACTTAGGGTTGTCGCAGTGCTCCACAGTTTGTCTAATAGGGCGGACAATTAATAACTTCTTATGATACACGTTTTTTTACGTTGAAGCAAATAACTGGATCATGTATATTTTCATATATTATCGATTTTACAGTCTATTAATTAAATATTTTTCTATAAATAATTCATATTCAGACATATGTCAGTAATAAACATAGAATTGTTTATTATTGCACAGCAATCTGAAGAACATAAGATTGACACTATTAACATAATGAATTTATGTTAATAAACTTTTTCGAATATCTAAACATTATGCGATTTAAAAGTTTATTCTTGCTGATTGAAATAATTGTTTAGGCTGACGCAGGCTCATTCACGATTGGCAAGCTTTTTACATTCAATTGCCATTGAAATCGTACAAAATGAATAAATATGACTAAAATTACACATTTTATGCATTTGGTCTTATACGGACGTCATTACTTCCGGGTATTACAGAATTAATTCGATTTATAAAGAAAAAGTTTACTGAATGGTATAATTAATCTGTTTTCTTAATACAATTCTGGTATAATATTTAAATAGACAATTATTATTTAATAATAGGTGTATAGAAACTCAGCAATAATATAAGTATACAAATATTAATTGTTTACATATTTTAAAGTTGATTTATCACCATTTTAGTATTACGCTTGCAGTCTAACCAATGTAATATTGAGTAACTTGCATTTATATTTATACTATTTATGAGTTATCTTTGCTTATCTACATAAGTTTACTTAAGTATAAACCGTAAACTTGCTGGGTGCGGTAGAATCGAGCAGCTGGGTTATCAAATCTACTCTCTGCTATTTTATAATAAATACGTAATAAAAGTGTTGTTAATTTAGTTTTAAGATTATAATGATCTCAGAAGGAAGCCTGGATAAATCCAAAATCGTGGAAGTGTTTCATACAATGGAAATTGGCAATGAGTTTGAAGACCTCAAATCAGCACATGTATGGTACACAAAACACAACTAAAAAGTAATTAATGCCATTCAATTTCATAGGAAGCTATAAAAAGTAAATTGTCTTCTGATAATGGGATAAAGATTCTGAGCCAAGTTACAAATGAAATTGTAGCATTTGTGGATGCAAATGATGTAATTGAAATCACAGCTAGTGTCAAATGGAACTATGATAACTTTAAACCAATTGAATTTATCAATGCGTAAGGGATTCAGATGTTCTTGTTTACTTGTATCTTATATATATTTTATTAGCATCATTCCTAAACTCCGCCGAGAAATCAAGTTTCTTATTCATTTAGAGATTATTATTCGGGGATTTCTTTATAAAGAAGCTGAGAAATCAGTAAATGATTTCATTAATTACCTTGATTGTCATTTAGTGTCTGTGGATATCAGTAAGTTAATAGTTATCTAAAAAGTTTTCTTTAAATTTACGTTTTTCTTATAGCCACTTCAGAATTTGTGCTGTTGGACAACATGCCATTATCACTTTTCGGACACTTTTTAAGGAGTATCATTCGCCGATGTTATGGACAGAAGATTATAATTAAAGCATCATCCAAATTTTATATTATTGTTAAAGCAATATTTGATATCATTCACCATGATTGGCAAGTATAAATTATTAATCAAGCAATTAGTTTTCTTGAACAACCTGATTTCAGCAAAGAGTATGAATTAAATTTGAAAATTCAGCCACTTGTAGATGCAGAGCAAAGGAAGATTGTCAATTCACCAGTAATTGTTTTTAATGATGCAGATTTAAATTCTGCCTGTGATATCCTTCTACATGCTGCATTTGCTGAACAAGGCCAGGTATAAATAGATTATAGTCCTGTTGAATTAAAACTAGAACTAATTAAGTTTTTCTCTTAGATGCCTTGGTCTGTTAATACCATTTATGTACAAGACGATGTAATGAATCTTTTTGTGGATAAACTAAAATTCCAACTTCATAATTTAACTTGGGGACCAATGAATAACAAGCAAGTGGACTTTTCATATCCATATCTCATCGAAGACTATTTGGAAAGATATGCTTCATTAATAAGAGATGCTAAGACTAAAGGTCTTGATGTATTTACCCCTTGTTCAGATCAAAAGTCAGGCATATTTCAACCCACTTTAATTATTGGAGGAAAGCTGTACAATAATGGTATTCTGAAACCAAGCACGCCAACTGTGCCTTATTTAAATATCTTGGGTTTTCGTACAAGAAAAGAAGGAGTTACACTTTTAAATAATGAGAACCAACCGTTTTCGGCCGGCGTTTGGTCGAACAACATAGGAGTACTTACAAAAATTGTACATGAAATTAACGTACGAATTTGTGAACATAAATTTACATAAATTTGAATTTGGAATTTTGATTGCAGGCTGATAATATTTGGATAAATTCGCATGGCGTGTTTAACCCGAAAGAGCCTTATTCGTTCAATGGTATAAGTTATACTGGATGTTTGCTTTCAATTGAAGGGGAAAAACGGGATCTATCTTCATTGCTTAAGGAAAAAACAGAAAAATGTCAAAAAGCGCAAACTATTTGGAGTCAAAAAAGTTACGTTGAGCGCGTACATTTTCTGAATAATTATGCAACTACTGTTTACGAAAAAGCAAACAAGACTGAAAAAGCGTAAGAAGTTCAGAAACAACATTCTTAAATAATAATATATTATGCATTATTTCTAGTATTCTAACCAAAAACTCGATGATACAAAAATTCCATGGTGCACTATGGGGTTCAAATTTTATGCCATCTGTTCGAGTGTATGGATCATATGAATACAAACAGATCAACAAACCGAAAGGTGTTATTTTGTACAAAACAGCAAACTTGAAGAAAATCAACACATATATTATGACCATATTTCGAGAAGGAAATGGGCTCATACTACAATTTCCAAATCAAGAAGTTGATAATGAATACTACAGGTTATTTGTAAAGTTACAGGAACACTTGGGAGATCTCTTTGTTTTAATACCTTCAGAAGAAAATTACGACTCCTTCAACATGAAATTAGAAGAATCTGAAGATGATCACCATACATGTGAATATAAAAATGTGTGGACCAGTTTAAGCGAATAGGTTCAAATGAACTTGAGACCTTATGTTGTAAGGATCAAAAGCCTAGCAAATGTTATTTTGCTATTCTTTTTACTAATTCAAATACCTATTTACATAATGATAAGAATATTCTACACATTTAAAATTGTAATTATACTACTTTGCTGATATAAGTATATTTTTTTGCATTTTTATATCAGTTTGCTGATGATCCTAAATGTGCGCAAAATGAAAAGTGTATTCGCATTCATTGTGATTGCGCAAGTGTTGTGGTTCTGCGATGGTGCGAAAATTTTAGCGGTAATGCCAACACCCTCATTCAGCCATCAAATATTTTTCCGACCCCTTTGGAAAGCTCTGGCGCACCGTGGGCATCAGGTCACTTTGATTACAACTGATCCAATACAGAATGCAACCCTCAAGAATCTTCGGGAAATTGATGTGAGCATTGTCTATGACAATGCCGAGGCGCAATTCGATAAGATGCTTGCAACAATTGGGCAAGGAATAAAAGAATTGCAATTCCATTTCAATTCTATGATCAACACCTCGAAACGCGAATTGGCGCATCCGGAAATACAAGAATTGTTCAATAATGAATCGATAACGTTTGACTTATTGATGATTGAGAACATTTTCCCGACAATGTTAATTTTTAAGCATCGATTTGATGTACCTCTAATCGGTCTTGCATCGGTAGATTCTACGCGCTGGATGCATTATGCTGTTGGGAATACAATACATCCGATTTTATATCCAAGTTCCTTTATTCCTGCAACGGAAACGATGAGTTTTCAGAACCGTCTTAAAGCATTTACTTTTGATATACTATGGAATTTATACTATGAAAAGATCATAGTGCCTAAAATTGATAGTGCTATTGGTGAAGTATTACATAAGAAGAACTTGCCCAGTGTGCAAGAGTTACAATCGAAAGTTGATATGATTTTTATCAATGCGAATCCAATTTTTACTAATAAACGACCATGGACTCCAGCAACAATCTCATTAGCTGGAGGCCTTCATACCACACTACGCACCACGGAAGTACCACAAGTAAATAATGAATACACTTGCATTACTTTTAGAATAAGCCTATTTAAATAAATTTCAGGATTTGCAATCTTTCATGGATAATGCCACCCAAGGTTTTATCTACTTTAGCCTTGGTTCTAATGTCAAGAGTAAGCTGCTACCAAAGCATTTATTACAAATATTTGTACGTACATTTGGTCAACTTAAATACAAGGTTTTGTGGAAATATGAAAATGATGCATTGGGATCAGTACCCGCAAATGTCATGTTAATGAAATGGCTCCCGCAATTAGAAGTTTTACGCCATAAGAATATTAAATTGTTTATAAATCAAGGAGGTTTGCAATCACTTGAAGAAGCATTGTTATCTGGTGTACCGATGATCACAATTCCATTCTTCGGTGATCAATTTGCCAATTCGATAAGGATTGTGATAAACAAATTGGGAGTGGAATTAATGCATAAGACATTAACTGAAGAATTATTTAAAAATGCTATAATGGAAGTGCTTGAAAATCGGATGTATGCTACTAATGTGAAAAGACAAGCACAAATTATTTCAGATAGACCAATGCAACCATTGGATACAGCTGTTTGGTGGACTGAATATGTTTTGCGACATCAAGGAGCGCAACATCTTAAAGGTCCTGTTTTGGGATTCTTTAAATTTTATTATCTTGACGTTCTTAGTGTCTTAGGACTGTGTATATATCTTGTTTATTTCGTCTTGAAAGTTATTATCATGCGATGTTGGACTAAAACTGCAGGAAAAAAGATTGCGGTTGAACAATCTTCCGTTGTCAATAAAAATCCGGAAGGAACGCAGGATATTAAGAAAACTAATTAAATTATGGATATTCCACTAATAAATAAAAAACTATTATTTATTACAATATTGCATTGAGTTACATTCAAATTAATAAGTGAATATTTCATCTAGATTACCGACTTGGAAGAAGTAATAACGCTAGCGTTGAGCAAACTGGAAGCAAAGTGTTTTAATGTCAACTTCATTATCAATTAAGATAAAGATACTTACGAATAAGACTTGCAGCATACAATGAAAATGTAACAGTACAATTCCAGAGAAGCAAATATCCAACAATTGAACTAGATATAATACTTCCAACACGTCCTAGTACCATTGTAATACAAACTGCCATTCCCCTTAAATGTGTGGGATACATATCAACCACAGCAGCATTTACAACAATTACGCATAAACCGGAAAGAACTAATACTATAAGGAAGAATGCATCAATTAATAAATTGTTCGTGATCCAAAGTAAGGTGAGTGTTGCTATTCCAGCCACGCCGGAGAGAATTGCTGCAACAGTCAAATAATTACGAATTAAAAAGTATGTTCATCGATTAAATAATTACAGCAATACCTAATATGCGTTTAAGTCCAATTTTTTTAACAGCAAGAGTAACTACAACGTAGCCCAACATATATGCTAAGCCGATGTATGTATTCTGAAGATAAACTGACGAAGCAATAGGAGCATCGCATGAATTTGAAATACTTGATGTTGTATTCGAAAATTCATTTGCAATTGATACATCCTCGGTAATATGTAATGCTTGACAAACTGTTACAGCTTCGGTGGTTTTTTTAATCCTTTCAAGAAGATCCGGATACCATAACAGCAACCCGGATGATGTGGCAAAAATTGTACTTTGCAGAAAACATACAAGTAACGTTTTGAAAATGTACTTGAATGAGAACAACTTCAGAAACGACAGGCTTTTGTTATCTTTGCTCTTCTGTTCTTTAATCTTAATCCGCTTGATGGGATATTCGTCCTGGTCTTTGTTCCCATTATTTACTGAGTACATTTTGCGCAACACTCGCAAAGCTTCTTCGGTACGTTGTACTTGCGCAAGAAACTTCGGACTTTCAGGGCTCACATATAAAACAATTGCTGCTGGTATAGATGGTACTCCAGCTATAAATAGCAATACTCTCCAAGATGCGAAATGATATCCGAATAAATCAAAACTTATGTCGTATAAATTAATGACCCATGCAACAAGAGGTATAATGGCCAGAAGTAATCCAACAAACATTGACATGATAACGATAAACACTGAACGATTTCGATCAGTTAGAAATTCTCCAACGTAAGCGAAACTTACTCCTGATGTACAGGCAATACTAAAACAATTTCTATATAATTATTGCTCATTATTAAGTGCACATATACATACAACATTCCGTTTAGAAATCTGAATAGCGAAACAAGCCAGAAGATTTGGACAATAGACGACATGAATGTACAGAGAAATGCGCAAATAAGTGAGTAAAGCATCAAATTCCTTCGTCCGTAATGATCCGACCAAATACCCCATAAAAATTGCGTAGTTACTATCCCTATAGATCCAATTGAAACCAGAATGGATTTCTCTTGCAAATTCAAATTCATGTCACATGTCGCTGAAGTTATTACATATCCAATTGAATAGCACTCTGCAGTAACAGCAAAGAGAACAATTCCACCCATTAATGTGATGTGAAGACTGTATTTTCCATTTCCTAACAAAAGTTTTACTTTCTAAAGTTTCAACAATAGTACAAAATCATACTTTACCTGTTGCTTCAAGAGCTTCTTCAATAGTTGCTTCTCTACGAAGTTTTTTATCCGCTTCTTGTGTCTGATCATGATTACTATCCGATATATCTACCGTAAAAACGGTTTTCTTGTCTTTTGCTTTTGTTGAAGACATGACAGACAATTATAATTGGCAAATATGTTGCTTGTCGAAATTTTAATTGAGCGCAAACTCTTATCAGGCTATAATAAATTACATACAAAAACTGTGTAAATGTTACATGACTTTCGTTCTAAACGACAAACATGTTATCTACAATTTTATGTAAACGCGAACTCAGCTAGTAACAATATGCAAATTATACGATTCATCATTATGCAATTATAGTTTATTTTTTCTTTGTAATGATGTGAGATAAGCAGTTCACTTTGAAAATTTGGGTTCAGGATTAACGTCAAATGATTAAAACTTAACGCGCAGAAAAATGGAATTTGAATCAAGCCATAAAAGGCAAATAGATTAATTCATAGTTCTATTCAATGTAATAATCTTTTATAATATATTTGTCCATTGTGTTGACTTCATTTTAATTGCATAGGCACAAAGTATAACTATTATAGACCACAGCTTCGGACAGCTGTATAAAACTGAAAGAATATCATATATTAAACAATATGATGCTTGGTAAGAAGTTATATTCACCTGTATAAGATACAAGTTGTGATAAAGTTGTATAAATTAATACAAAGATTAAATGGTACTCTTCAGTACCATGCTTTTCCCAAATCAATGATGGTAGAAACAGAAAAATTCCGAATGATGAAATAGTCATACATTTTACAACTTGTATTATCACATCTTTTACATAAGCTCTAGTTAGATGTCTTAAACTTTTAGATATCACAATTTGATAAAGTAGGGTCAGTGTAATAATTAGGAATAAGAAAATTGTATTTCCTGAAATGAAAAGAACCAGTTAATCGAATAATTATAGCCAACAAAGTATTATACTTACTAAAAGTAACTTTAAGTAGTGTTTTATAATATTCCACATCACCAGTATAGAATTTATCAAGCATTACAGGTTTATTAGTGGTCTCATGTCCACCTCTGGACATCCATGATAATTCAGAATATGATTCCATGAGTTCTAAGATAACCAGTAACTTCCAAAAGTACTGAAAGAAGTTCCGTCATTGATATGAAATCATTAATAGTTTATTTGTGTTTCATACTGTCTGCCGTGTATTGAACAAGACATGTCTGTATGCCTCACGATTGAGGAGAACCAGGTCGATGATGATGATGATGGGATCATATTCAATATACTTATCAACCACCAAATTGCAATGATTCTGAAAAAGATATTGGACAATCTAAGCATGATAAAAATTGATTTCTTAAGTTACAAAAATTTTGAAATGTCACTTTAAAACAAATGATGATTAATCATGTAGTTGTTATAACTGGTTATAACATTATTAATACTCACACAAGTTGATAATTTAAGGACAATAGGGCTGTAAACTTTATACAACTCTTTCACCTTGTGTCCACAATTGATACAAGTGAATTTATTTACTTCTTCAGTCATATCTTAGAGTATATTAGTGTTTGTTTACAATTAGAATCGGCTGTTCCATACATATCCCATGGATGCGAGGAACGTAACCTCGAAAGTGAATTGATTTTTCGTGCAAGTGGTTGTAGTGTTTGGTGGTGTTTGGGGGCAGGTAGCAGTTTATCCGGGCCGGAGCAAAGAGTTGAAGGGCTGGTTAGTTTGGTATGGATTGCTAGTTCGACGGTGAGCACTGAGCATTAATAATAATGGATTCCGAATTCTGGAATATCGTACAGAACATTATACCACCAACGTATGCCAAACAAGCTTCCGATGCAATTCGAGCCAGAGAAAACACAATTCGTACCTTCTTTCAGCACGTAAGTAGCTAATCTAGGGCAACCTTTTAAAGTTCGCCGATTTGAATTCTATGAATCTTTCTGGTCTATTATAGTTTCATTGAGTTGAATACTCTTTAGTGATTACATTTGGTGCATGGTTATAACATAAGTGCCTTACTAACAAGCCTTAATTATTCGTAAATCTAAGTGCCTTAACGAATCAGAGCGATGGATCTAGTGGGTATGTTGCAATTGCAGAAGAAGCTCCCAGAGGAAGGATGGGACGACAATCTAATAGAGATGGTTCTCAATCGACTGTCTCTAATGGACAGCAACAATTTTCCAGGCAATTGCAGCCTGGGTGAACGAGAAGCTCGTTTTGCTTCAGGTATACATTCAAACTTTTGCCCTTGTTTCATAAAGGTCATAACATAACTTCTGCTATTTTTACAGCTTTAGTTTCAAAAAGACATTACAATTTCGGTCATGGCGTTGGCCGCTCTGGGGACTTGACTGAACCCCAACCGAAGGCGGCTGGTTCGTCTTTGATTTACAACTTGACCAACTGTCTCGTCCAAGACATATTTAAGATCATGGGGATGGAAACCCCTGTGAAATGCTTGCTTGTGCCAGTAGCTACTGGTATGAGTCTAGTCCTAAGTATGCTGTCGCTACGTGCGATTAAACCAAGCGCTAAATATGTGATTTGGTCTCGAATTGACCAAAAATCATGTTTCAAAAGCATCACCACTGCCGGCTTTACGCCAATTATTATCGACATGCTGCCCAATGGCGATCAATTGGAAACGAACCTCGCGGAGATTGAGAAGAAGATGAAGGAATTGAAAAAGGAGGAAATCCTTTGCGTTATGACCACCACGTCTTGTTTTGCACCTCGTGCTTGTGACAACATCGAAGCTGTGGCCAAACTTTGTCGTACATATGAAATTCCACATTTGATTAACAATGCATACGGTTTACAGAGTCGCTATATCATGCAACGCATACAAAACGCCCAGAATGTTGGTCGGGTGGATTTGTTCGTGCAGAGTACTGATAAGAACTTTATGGTTCCTGTTGGTGGCGCAATTATTGCAACATGTGATTCATTCACCATGGAGAAGGTGGCGAAATTATATCCAGGACGTGCATCGTCCAGTCCAATCCTTGATGTGTTCATTACGTTGCTCAGTCTGGGCCAGGAAGGCTTTTTGAAGTTGATCGAAGAACGTGAAAACTCGCACAATCTGATGCTGGAAGAGTTGAAGAAGTTTGCTGAGTTGCATGAGGAGCGTGTGCTTGCCAACGATGATAATCCAATATCAATAGCTCTCAGCTTAACGAAGGTATCTCGAGAGCATTTAACCCGTTTGGGATCCATGCTCTTTATTCGTAACATCAGTGGTACACGTGTGGTTAGTCTAGATGGCTTCAAAACCATTGCGCAGTATCACTTTAAAAGTAACACCCTTTATTTATTCAAAGGCGTAGCATTGATTGATTCTTTGTTCTAGATTGGGGATCGCACGCATCGAATTTTGAGACTCCGTATTTGACTGTCGCTGCATCGATTGGCGTGCGTGACGGGGATATTGAACTCTTCGTTAAGAAACTTGAGAAAGCAATGAACAAAAATGCTAGGCTCTGCGAAACGATTTCTGAAGAGTTAAGCATGGATAAGAGTAGTTTGGAGAAGGGCCTCTCGCCATCATTACAAACACTTAGCAACACAAGTATCATCGAATCCTGTGACTTGTAATCATCTAAAACTCAACTTATTAGGCGTTTAACACACATATTAGAATTAACAGACGTTCGGGTAATTAACATTTTAGAATCGTATATCAAACAAGTCGAATCTAGTCATATAAGATAAGTAGGCTGTTTTTGTTATTAATTAACGATGTTTTCGATTGTCAATGCAGTTGTTAGTACATTTTGAGGTCAATTAATTTCGATCATTATAACAGTATTGTAACGCGCTACCAAAGAAAGTATTACTAGTGAACTAAAGGTAAACCAAATTATAGTTGCGAACTAATCTTATTGATCGCATAGCGTTCATTAATTACGGTTGAGAGTTGTCTATGTGATAGACTTTCATTGTAGAGTATATACAAGTAGAGAAATTATTCATTAATCTAACATTTAAACAAGGGAGCAATACATCTACACGATGGCACTTGGGTTTGGAAAATTGTACACGTTACGCGGCATAGTGACATACCGAGTATCTCCAATGCATTTGAAAGCGTTTCATGGTGTTATCTCGCACGGGGTGCCCAATACGGTTCGTCGCTGCATTGACCAGGCACCGTATATTTTACCAAGCGTCGTTAGCTTGTTTGCCATCTATTACGGTGCTGAGTATCTTCATGAGGCGTCAATGCGGAAGAATCCCAAGGACTATGAAAATGATGAATAAACAGTCTTGAAATATTTAAAACATTACATACATAACGTGTTCGATTAAACTAATAATAATCAAATTAATAAATCATAATAGTTGCACCAAATGACAATTTTTAATCATAATTCATCGTTTTGTCCTTTTGCAGCAGTTATCATGCGTTTTCCCTTTAATATAACAACGAGCACTTGTAACAAAGTTCTCCAATTCATACTACTAGGGTGCTTTTGTTGACTTAAAAGTAATGCGTAAAGTTTAAGTTTCAATTTAGGGTACATAAGTTACTTAGTAGCCCAGTTGTTAGAGCGTCTGGTTGCGACACGGGCAATGGGGGTTCGAATCACTGCCCGTCGGAGTCTCTTTTTTGAATAATTGAATAGCAGAGTCATTCAATTGACCATAGAAGCAATTCAAAATAATTCTAAGTTCCAAACGTCACATCGGGGCCCCCCCTTAAAAATGACGTCAAATATTCGGCCTGTTGGTAACGAAAATCGGGAATGGGGAGGCAGTTGCTAGTCGGACAGCGACCGAGCTGGTCGACAAGCAACCTGCCGGGGAGCGAAGCTTGGGGTGGGCCAGCATGAGACGATCTTAACGTACGGGCTTCAAAAGTTAAAAACGGGGTCCTTGTACGCACCGAGGGCCCCTGTGGACTTAAGACTAAGTCCGGAGATGGCCCCCAAGCGTACAAGGAGTTGAAAACTTAAATTCGAGTTGCCTTTGTCAGGGATAGAACCTGAGACACTCAGATCACTTCCATAGACTATACCACTAGGCTATGGAGTGTCGTTGCCACAGCTAAATTTGATCTACCCCTTATAGTCTCAAATTGTTTAGAATTTAAAATTTAAAAGTTGAGTTTGAATTGCCTGTCTCGGGGATCGAACCTGACACACCCATGTCACTTCCACGGACTATACCACTCGGCTATGGAGTGTTGTTACTATAGAAAAATTTGATTTTGCCCTTATAGTCCCAAATTGATTTGAATTTAAAATTTAAAAGTTAAATTCGATTTGCCTGTATCAGGGATCGAACCTGAAATACTCAAGCCACATCCACAGACTATACCACTAGGCTATGGAGTGTTGTTGTTATATCAAAATTTGATCTTGCCCTTATAGTCTTAAATTGGTTTAAATTGAAATCATGCGAACATTCCTATGGGGTTGCAACTGCAAACCATTCAATTAGTACATCAATGTGTATGTATGCAACTTATCGAACACACTTCTTTCTTCTTCATACTGCTTCATACAAAGCGCACTTGTCAACCATAACCTAGTGCAGCGTCATACAGTTATTAGCCGCGTAATTAGTTTACTTTAATCTTTATTTTAATTATTATTGATAATAATTGTGGTTTAGTGTATTTATTAGGTACGGATTATCATCTTCTATCATAGAGTTAATTGATAGGCTTTAATCTTGTTAGTCTATTCTGTATTACAAACAAATTTCATCAAGCTTGAATTGTGCTTATCCAAATGTCATATCAATTATTCTATAAAGGATAAAATGAAAGGAAACATATTCAATATGGGAAATGAATGAAATAGGCAAGTCCTTTTTATATTAATATATTGCTTTATTCATTGTCTTTTTTAAAGTATTTAATGTTTTCTTGACTACTGTTTTAGCTCTTCACCTGTGCTTCCAAGTCTAAGCTCCAGCAATTACAAATTTGGTGAGTAGCTGATGAGACTTATTCTCATTTTTATTACTTATGCATTTGAATTTCAATATTTATGGTTTCGGACAAATGCAAATGTTTCTTTTCTTTCTCTATTGCTTATGGCAGTGATTCTCATTCTTTTTTTTTTGTCACTTCACAATTTTTACCATTTCAAAATTTGATTGCTCATGATCTCGCACAATACTTAGCATTTTAAATACATCATATATTTTTAAATTTGTGACACTTTGTCTCACAGTGGTTGAGCTATAAATTTTTTTATGTTTCTTAGATGTTCTATGGAGAACTGCAGGGTAATAGTTACAGCACAAGGCTTAAGAATTGATCTTAATCTACTACAGAGTAAAATGTATGCTGAAACTTTACAATCCATGCTGTATTACAATCAATATGAACAAACTTGAATTGATTATAATCAATCCAAACTTGAATTATGCTTTGTGAATCAATTAAATAAAATTCATCATTATATAATGGAAGCTGATGAAAACTTCTAACACAGGAGTATGTGGTATGTTAAATGTTATTGTTTCAAGTATGATTTCTACAACTATATATTGTTTTAGTGGTGTTTCCTCTTTGATTGATGTTGGTACTTTAAAGTCATGTAAATATCACTCCAGTGTTGGAAAAGGAACATCTAGGTTGAGAGTTATAAATAACATTTAATGTAAAGGTGAGTGCAATTTTACTATTTGTATTATTTATGTCCACGTTCATCTGGGGAAACTCACTAAGGAGGCAAGGGCCCAATCTGCTGTTAATTACCTCATCAAGTATTTGTCCAGCCATCCTGTGCTCTGTATCAAGTTGGAGACACACTTGTGGCCTGTTCCTCCCAAATTGAGATATCATTTGGGTTGTTGAATCTGAGAACAGATTGCTTCCTCTTCACCAGCTGATTTTGTTGCTTTTAACATTCTTTTGACCCATTAGTTTGCCGTTCTGTCCTCCTAATGAAATTAGAGTCTTATTCTATCATGTTGAATGTGAGTACAGGCTGTCTCTTACTTGCCATCCAAGAGACAGGCTGTAACAAATGGGGGAGTGGTTATAGCTGGCAGTTTTAATTGCCTAGGAAATTTCTTCCTAACTAATCTCCCAATCATTGTCCATTATTTTAATTTTATTGAAGGTGATAGCTACAGACTTAGTGACCAAAACGTCCTTATTTATAATACCTACTTGCTAAGGAGCAGCAGCTTTAAATTCCAAATTTATATTGACATTTTATTATTTGATTTTTTATAATATAGGCATAATTTAATATCACATTTACTTTCAGATATTTCCCCGAATTCTAATTTTGCTGGGAGCAACAATTTCAGAAATGGTAAGTAGTCAAATAGGCAGACATTTTTAATATCTATGTTTTATTTTCCCAATTATCCTAATCATTCTATTTATTAAATGATTAACATATTTGGTTACACGATTGTCTCATAATAGTTAAACATTGGAAATGATTTGTAATTAAACTGTGTTTCTTTCAGATCAAAAGTATAGTCATAATGAGATGAGAAGCATGAAATGAAGCAAGGACGTGATCATTGAAGCACTAGCAAGTGTAAGTTAGTCAGTTTTGGCACAACTATAATAGTTTATCAAGCTATTAGAGCTTGATAAACTTTTTTATTATTATTTTTGCAATTCTCCCACATTAGTTAAAGTCAGCAAATGATTGTAGTAAAACTGTACGTGTTTCAGATGCTATTATTTATCATAATGGAATGAGCAGCATTTGACTGAGTGAAGAAATGTTCATTGAAGTTCTGGTAAGTGTGGGCTACTCAGCTCAACTATGATAGTGCATGAAGCTATTATAGCCTCCTTTATAATTTGCACATTTGTAACATATTAGTTAAAGCTCGAGAATCAATTGTAATTAAACTGTACTTCTTTCAGATGATCACTATTGTCATAATGGAATAAGCACCAAAGTTAGTGAGGACATAGAACCCTATCTGTAAGTACAAGTTAGTCATTTCGACATCAACAATCATAATTTAGTAAGATATTCAAGCTTCAATTATTCTTTTCTTAAATATCCTGCATTCTTTTCTAGTTTCAAATGATTCACAATTAAAATGTATTAGTTTCAGATGATAGCTGTTATCATAATTGGAGGAGCAACAGAAAACAAAGGGAGGTAACGCCCATTAGCGATTTGGGCTTATTTGTGATGTAAGTTCTTCGTGATTTTATTTTTCATTGATTGATTAAGTCTTAGCTCTGGTTATAGCGCGGTAAATCTATGCATATGGCCAGGGTTAATAGGAAATTGGCCCCACTTTTATTTATTATATGTAGTACACTTGTATATAGTTTGGTTCTTTAAGAAATAACTTAAATACAATCCGTTTGTTTGCGACTGTTTATGATCTTAAGCATATAATCTGTGTTGTTACCGGCATTACAGGATGTCAAGGACATAGTTCCGCTATTCACTGTTAGATGGCGCCACCAAAATACTGCCATTTCTTCGACCTGTAGTTCCGCTATGTATCCTCAGATGGCGCCACTAATAATTTTCCCGCTCAAAAATATTCAAAATTTTGTCATTGAAAAGTTTCAATGTTATCGCCGCCGATAAGCAGAAAACTTTTTCACCAGAAAACTGTAACAACGTACTTGCTAAGTTTTAAAGCATCACTCATGTATTTCACATACAGGCAATATGACATTGTCTTTTTGATATCAGGAAAAAGTTTCAATGTTATTTTTATAGATAAGCCGAAAACTTTTTCGCCAGCAAAGTGAAATAACGTACCAACTTTTAAAAAAATCACTCGTGTTGCATATACAGGCAACAAAAAATTCGCTTTTCGGTATAAAAAAAACAGATAGATATCAGAAATGAACGCAGAGGTATATTTACTCATTAAAGAATTGTCTTACACGAGCAAACGTGCTTTTTTTCTATAAATTCGAGCAGGTATATTTAATCTGGAACCAGACGTGTTAGGGGGCTGTATTATACCTCATTTTAATCAGCGCAATGGCGGCTATCTCTATACCAAATATCAGCGAGATGGGGGACGATTTATTGTTACAAAAAAAAAAACAATTTATTTAGCTTTACATATAGGCAACCCACCGTACTTACACGCCATCCATTAACAGATCCGAGAATTAATAGTTCCGTGTATTGCTAAAAGAGGGCACCACTAGTACAAAATTACAAAACATCAATTTAATTGAAAACTACCCCAGATAGAAATATAAAACCACTTCCAAACAAAAGTATGGGCAGCTGCTCAACATCCCTCGCCATTTCAGCAGGCTGGCTAATGTACATAGGGAGTTATTTGGAGAATCTGAAAAAATACAACGAAATAGGTTATATGTTGTAAACAACAATGATAGAAATAAAATTAAGTCTTACTTACAGTTTTATCCAGCTGTTTGGCATAGAACCATGATTAAAGAAGATATACTGAAATAAAACTACAAATTAGTTACCTCTCAAACCCTAAATGCGAGAATTAAAATGACTATGCCTACTAACCGAGTTTCAAGTAGATCATCTCTGCAGATCAGAGGCTATGCCTGTCAATCTGAGAGAAAATAGATTACACTAATAAAAAAGGCATCAGCATAAAACTAAAATAGTAATATAAACAAGGATACCATGCTGAGGTACTCACCAAGTTTGAAACAGATTGCCTCCATTGAAGCAAGGTTACGATTATAAGATTAACATGAAATGTTATTACAAATAAGACCTTGCATGCTGCGGTACCAACCAAATTTGGAGGACTTCAACCACATTCATCAGGGGCTACAGGCAGGAATATGAACAAAAGCAACAAACTACATGTCTCTGATGCCATGAAAGCCTTTGATACCACACCATTATAAAGAATTTGCATGCTTTAGTACTCACCAAGTTTTAATCAGATCCCTTTGGTAGAACAGAAGTTGGGACTGGCAACTTGTTACTATGGTAACTGGCAACTTGTTACTATGGTATAGAAGAAATTAAAGCAGATCTAAAACAAATACGAGCTTTAAAATAAATCAAAAACATTACATATTAAGAGATGGGATGTTAATTCAACTGCCAGTCATAAGCTTTCATGACACTAAGCAAACAACAATATGAGTGAAGCTACAATCTCTGATGTAGTTAGTTACAAAACATTGTAATATTGCAAAGCTCATCATTTACAATGATCTAAGAATATTATAAATTGACTCATCAGCTCATAAGTATGTAAACATCACACATGCTTATTACATTTTGTAAATTGCTCTCACCTCGCTTGAGTATCCAATGCTTGAAAGGGCATAACTTCTTCATTTATTAGTGGTTGAAAACTATTGAATGATTCCAACCACATTGTATCCTTCCTAATGTGCTGGAATAGCCATAATGAATTGTAATCAATCTGACAACATGATTAAATGATTTGTTGAGTATGAGCAAGCTGTGCTACACAAACTAAATGTTGCCTCAATTGAAACTCACCATTATATTGAGGCAAAGAATGATTGTTTTAACAACCATGACCTATACCAACTTGTGTTTTGTAGATAAATTTTCATCAACATGTAGGCAATTACCAGTATGAACTTATTAAGTCAAACCATGTAAGCATCAAGTGCTTTCACATGAGACACACTGCTACATGTTGAATTTCCTTTCTTGTAGGCATGGCTTGCATGTCAGATTTACACTGAAATGAATAATTTACCATTTCTAAATAAGTTTGCAATACAGTTATCAGAGGAATTTTAGACTCACATAAATGTATAGCTAGAATCTAGCATGAAACTTTGGTGAAGGCACCATGATAGTTTGTTGAAAGTAGTCAATAATGTGATAGTAACAACCTAAAAATGTGAAGTCTAAGTAACATTCTGTACATGTTGGCTAACATGATGGAACTTACTCAGGCCACAAGGGTATGCGTTGCAGAGTACTTCTTTTGGCTTATTAATCTTGCTGTCCCGTAATTCTCACAAAACTGGCCATTTGAGGGGTTAGTTCACCAAGAGGAGCAGTTGGAGAATTCACCAGTTGTATTGAGTCAAAAAACACTCTCACTGGTGAGTGTTGATCAGTAATCATTGCACAATATGCACAATATACAATCTCCTGTATCTGTAATGTGCTCAAATACGTTGGCCATGTTTTGGTGCTCACCC
Organism: Aleochara curtula; assembly: GCA_963978815.1. Classification (NCBI taxonomy): domain Eukaryota; kingdom Metazoa; phylum Arthropoda; class Insecta; order Coleoptera; family Staphylinidae; genus Aleochara; species Aleochara curtula. The sequence goes on along the minus strand of OZ022221.1, from coordinate 6,199,126 downwards.
TAAAAGCAAACTCTGCCTTAATAATACAGAAATGTGTGATCAAACTATGATTGTTACAGATAATTGGACTGATATTAAATACAACAATTAGCAAAAGGATACATATCATTGAATGTAGGAATAAATGTAACTACTCACAAATGCTTTTAAAGCAGCATTAGTTAGTAAATGATACTTGAATTGTGTATGCAACAACTGTATTGTATATTGTATACTCAGTTGTATACAATTTGTAAGTAGTATATAATAAACTGATGTATCACATTCATTTTGTAATCTCCAATTACTTTCAATATATACGCTCTTAACATGATGTAAATAGTGCAATGAGAATTACGCTGAAGAAATTAATATTACTCGAGATAACTCATCAGTGACAATGATATGACAAAATGAACTCACCCACTGATCAGAACATTGTATATCAAGGCATATTGCTCTAGCTTCTTGAGAAATAGAAGATATTCAATTTTTACAACGTCAACTTGTAATAATCACCACTAAACACTATTTCATACCATCTGCTACTTACTTACTACAGCTGATCACAAACCCTAACCAATAATTTAGTGGCTATTCTTTACTCAATGATATCTGAACTTATTTAAATAGATCAGTGTAGATATTACACAAGTACATTGTTCATTAAAAATCGTCAGTTTTTAGTCAGGGGCAGAAAACAAGGAAAACTTTGGATTTGTACAAATGTTTTAAATGTGTGCCGGAACTATGATTGTTATTGTTAATAATCTGGACTGATCTTAAAATATAACTATTAGCAAAATACTACATATCATTGAATGTAGGAACCATTGCAACTATTCACAAATGCTAATAAGGTTGCATTAGTTAGTAAATGATATTCCAAAACTGTTAATGCAACGACACTCCATTGTACATGATATGTAAGTAGCATGTGTTAAACTGATGTATGAAACTTATTTTGTAAACTCCAATTGTCTTCAATATGCGTGCGTTTAATGATATAAAATACTTTTAGGAGAATTACCATAAAGTAAACGACCATTAATGGGTTTCAACTCATCTATGATAATATGATAAAATAGACTCACCCACTTATCGGAACTTTTTATACCAAGGTACATGACTATTGCTTTATGAGGAATAGAAGATATTCTATTTTCACAGCGTAGAGTTGTAATAATCACTTATAATCACCACTAAACACCTCACTTCACCCGTTACTCGCTGACTACAGCTGATCACTAACCCTAACCCATAATTCAGTACCGAATCTATACGCACTCAGTTAGCTCAGTTACGTATCTTTATCTCCTTTTAACGCATTGACTCTATAGGTTAAAAGATACTACAATCTATGTATATAAATCTAAACAGTGTATATATAATATTGGTGCAATGTTCATTAAAAACCGTCAATTATTAGCCAGAGTAAACGAAGTAAACTTTGGATTTGTAAAAATGTTTTTCAGATCCAATAATCGAATTACATGTTAATCACGTAAGTGCACTTGGTTATTATCGTGAATCATTCTAGTAACGAGCGAATCTTGACAATGTGGAGGAATCTCAATGAACATATATGTAAAGCCAGTAAAGAATGCCATATACTACTCAGGTATGAAACAATTAATGAATTTTAATATATTCACCAGTGTTAATTAATTATTATTAAGGCCAAACACAAACCCAGGAGTCTGGGTAAGCTTTTTGCTACCCATTGCCATTGGAGTTTCAGTGATAAAACATCCCAAAGAAAGTTCTGAAGTATACAAGCTAAGTGCAGTTCTGGTTATTGGATTTGCCTTAGCAACAATTGTATTTATGGTTCAATGCCTTCGTGACAAAGATATCAGAATACTTAGGGGCTTACACAGTGTGCCTGGAGCAATAGTTGGAGTAATTTACTATGCCTTTTTAGGAAAAGGTAAACCATATGATTATTAAAATTTTGATATAGTATGATTGTCATTCAATTGTAGGTTTCCTGTTTAGTTTTGTTAGTGGGTTTTTATCTGGTATTGGATATTACCAGTTCTTTTTATTCCTGTTAAGAAGATGTAGGCAATGCTTTACTATTGGTGAAGCACAGCTGATTGCTCAGACTGTTATTTTATTCCTATTCAGTGGAACATTATCAATCCATCAAAGTATTTTAAATGTGCCTTATACTAATCTTGAATTAGCAACACTTACCATTGTTGTAAGTATGCAACACATAGTTGTTTATCAATGAGCGTAATCTTTATGAATCATTGTATTATATAAGATTTTTATTTAGGTTGGATTGCTAAATATTGGTTTCTTATGTATGCTCTGCTATTTATTTCCGCGCCTACGAAATGCAAATTACTTTTATGCTGTATTCGTGGGAATATGCATTTTTGGAATAATTATTCCATTATGGATTTTGATGCGCCAAAACCCGCTTTTGTGGATGCTTGGTTTCATGGTCAAAAGTATTGGCACAGTAAGTTGTAAATAAAAATTTAGTATTGAATTTACTATACTAACGTTGTTAACAGGTAAAGCTATTATTTTATTGGGTTCTTTGTTCAATCTTGGCTGTAATTGCTATTAATCAACGTTCAACGTCCGAGAAAAAAGCATCAACGATTGCACGAAAAGTTTACCATCTTCTCGCCATCGCCGTCTTTCTACCTGGCTTTCTTTATGAATGCACATTAATTTACTTAGCAAGTGGTGTTGTGCTTGGAATTTTCATGGTATTGGAGGTCAGTATGTTGTTTTTGTTATTTATATCTACGTAAACATTATGTAAATTCGTTAACTCTGTTTATAGCTACTTCGAATTTTAAACATACCACCGCTTGGCGAACATTTACGATCCAGTTTTGAAGTATATGCAGATGATAAAGACATTTTCATTGCGTTTTCGCCAATTTATCTACTTGCCGGTATATCATTGCCAATATGGCTGCATCCTGCACCTTGCGATCTCACAGATTCATCAGGATTCTACCTGTTACCATTAATTAGTGGTCTGATTACGATTGGTATCGGCGATTCAGCTGCCAGCATTTTAGGATCAACGTTTGGAATGCACAAATGGCCCGGCACGAAGAAGAGCGTCGAAGGCACTATTGCTTGCGTCGCGGCGCAAATGTTTACTATATTTATTCTACTCTACATGGGACTGATAATTCGCGGACATAAATTGCTCATCAAAGCCGCAATTGCGGCTGTCGTAACGTCACTAGTCGAGGCGCAGACTACTCAAGTGGACAACCATATATTGCCGTTGATCATGTATAATATTGTTATGTTATAAGTAAAAATTACTTGTTTGATAACAAAAATTGGTCAATCATTTGAAGCAATTAGATATGGCATACATAGATTAGACTTGTTGAATGAGTAAAGAGCAACTGAGTGTTTAAAATACACGCATTAAGTTTTTAAACATTTACATTGCCATCCACGTTTTTCAAGTATGATAAAGATAAGCTTTCGACAAATAATAATTTATGCTCTAACCTTATGCTATGTATATAATGGAATGCTTTCATCCAAATTCCATGTATGCAAATTAGCACAGTCATGGAGAGTATATAAACTAAAATTTACGATGCCGTAACGATTCATTGTTTAGCTGATAGGCGTACAAAAAACAACATGTTCAAATTAACAAGGCACGCACGAATTTCAACGATTTTCAAAACGTCAAAATTGCGTTGCTTAAGTACTCAGCCAAAGCCAAATACCAATCCTGATATTCTATATAATGGAGTAAGTTGAACGGAATTTTGCTAAATAGAAATTAACACTATTGTAATAAATTTCTAGATATTTTACAATAACGAATTTCACAAGTCGAAAAGCGGCGAAACGTTTAAAACTATTAATCCGGCAAATGGTAAAGTGATAACCGAAGTACAAAGAAGTGGACAACAGGATGTTGAGTGTGCTATTAATGCTGCCAATAATGCTTTTAAACTTGGATCACCATGGAGGACAACGGACGCATCTGAACGTGGACGTTTGTTATATAAATTTGCAGAATTAATGGAGCGAGATAGCGATTATTTGGCGGTGAGTGATGCCGCTAGTTGTCTTTTATCAATACTTATATTATTTTGAAGAGTTTAGAGACGTTGGATACTGGGAAAACATTCACAATGTCTTATCACATGGATGTGGCAACCTCTCTAAAAATGTTACGATTCTATGCTGGATTTGCGGATAAGAACTATGGACAAACTATCCCCGTGGATGGAAATTTCATCGCGCATTCACGCCATGAACCCGTTGGTGTCTGTGGTCAAATAATCCCGTGGAACTTTCCACTGATTATGTTTATTGTCAAAATGGGACCTGCGTTAGCAACGGGTAACACAATCGTTATTAAGCCAGCAGAGCAAACACCTCTTACTGCATTATACTTGGCGAATTTAGCCAAAGAAGCAGGGTTTCCTCCTGGGGTTGTAAATGTTGTGCCCGGATTTGGAGATGCTGGCGAGTTTATTGTAAAAAGCAATAAAGTGGATAAAATTGCATTCACGGGATCTTCGGAAGTAGGACTTAAAATACAACAAGCGTCTGGAGTTGGTAATTTAAAACGTGTCACTCTGGAACTCGGAGGAAAAAGTCCGAATATCATCTTTGCTGATGCCAATTTGGAACAGGCTGTAGAACAAGCGCATTTGGCTGTCTTTAGTAATGCGGGTCAGTCTTGTATAGCAGGATCACGTACTTTTGTTGAAGAGAAAATCTATGATGAATTTGTTGAAAGATCAATTGAAAGGGCAAAGAATCGCAAACTTGGCGATCCGTTTGATGCGACAACAGAGCAAGGCGCGCAAATTAGCGATGTTCAAATGAAGCGCATCTTAAAAATGATTGAATCCGGTGTGCGCGATGGGTCTAAATTGGCGTGTGGTGGTAAACAGCATGGTAGTGAAGGATACTACGTGCAACCAACAGTATTTACAGATTGTAAGGATGATTATCGTATTGCCAAAGAGGAAATTTTTGGACCCGTACAGCAAATATTTAAATTCAAAGATATTGAAGAAGTGATCGAACGTGCTAATAACACCGATTATGGACTAGGTGCTGGCGTATTTTCTAAGGATATTGATAAGGTCAACCACGTAGTGCAGAGTATCCGAGCGGGTAACGTATGGGTTAATTGTTATAATCTTGTTACCGCCCAAGGACCTTTTGGTGGGTACAAGAATTCTGGCCACGGTAGAGAAAACGGCGAATATGGTTTAAGACAATACACTGAGGTGAAATCTGTGGTAACAGCAGTTACTCAAAAATCATCTTAACGCTCAACTTTGTATTCAAAACACACACGTATCTATCTCAGGAAACAAATAGTGCGCTTAATATTTCTGGACTGTTACTTTTATCCCAGTTTAGTATCTAATTAAGTTAAATGTTTAATCTGCCACACGTGCGAGGGCTTTATTTTCCGCTCAATTGTACCAAATAATTTAAAACTTTGTCTCGTTATCGAGATGAGGTAAGATTAAGTTTTTGTTCCTTTAGAATTAATGCAAATTACTTGTACATCTCGATTTTTGTACTTATCTTTCTATCCATAAAATAACTTTTATAAGAACAATGGATCTGTCTGTGAATATAACAATAGACTTCTCACCAGGTCAGCAAATAAAAATTATTTTTAAATAATGTGTTGGCAAAATTTTGACTCTGTGAGTCACTAAGGAGTAAAGTGAGTCACTAAGGATGGCATATAAACTACAGCAATTGAGTCAATCATTACAAAGATCAATTGCGATCACGAAAAGCATGTAATAAATGCGCTAACTGTCTTAATAAAAGTAGCGGTTGTTTATTTTACCTCTAGCTTGACCAGTTGTAAAAGTATAGTAATTAACAAACTATGTATCACTTTTATACATGCGCAAGTGAGAGCTGTGTTTTAATTGAAAACGCGCTTAACCCAATTATGTCAGAAAGTTTTAAAACGGATTAATAAAGCGGATTTGCAGTATTGCATCAGTTACAATGATACGTAATAATAATAATAATGATCAATCAATTGATCTTATTATATCATTGATCACGATACACACTGAAGTCGAAAAGTGAAAGTGGTTTTCGGATGCTGAAGCAAGAACAGCCGCGCGACTCGTTTGGCACAGTTTTGCGCTTGTTGCGTTGGATCCTCCCAAAACCGTAACTACCATTTAGGCGCACATGCAACTTTTAAACATTTCGAGAATCAATTCAACTTGCGATTTGTAACAGTTAGGATGTCTTTTCATAAGTTAAGTGCATTGCTACTGGGATTATGCATCGCGGGGGTAGTTGCATTCCCGGATGGTGCCCCAATTGATGCATGCGTTAAACCTCGCACGAATCAACCCAATCACGGTCGTGCGCGTTCACAATCACCGGAAAGCAGCCCTTATCAGATACTTGCTTCAAGTGACGTATATGGTCCAAGAACTCAAATAACAGGTATGCCAGAAATAATTGAGATGTGAGGAGATTATTGATGAACACCCCTTTTCAGTTACGGTGCAAGGGCAAGATACTTTCAAGGGATTTTTGATACAAGCAAGAGATGCACATAGCAATGAATGGATTGGCACATGGTTGGAAGGACCCAATTTTAAAATACATCCCGAATGCAGCGCTGTAACTCATGCGGACCCGAAAGAGAAACACCAGGCTACTTTTATTTGGCAGGCGCCTGCGCATGCTCAACAAGGAGTCGTTTACTTTACGTAAATTGTTTATGGTTGATGTGTTTTCCGATTTAATAGTTATAATCAATTTCAGAGGCACCGTGCTAAAGGAGTACAGCACGTTTTGGTCAGACCTAGTTAGTCAAGTAGCTGCCAAGAGGAAATAGAGAACAATAAACGCGGGAATTTACTTGTACGGTAGTGGTTGTGCCATTAAATCAATCTCTAACATTCGATTACTCAAAGCTGTTTGTGTTGTGTAATAATTGCGTTCAACTTAGGTAAATGTAAAGATTAGAAATAATAATTGTCCATTCAATAAGTTATTGTTGTAAACTATACATGACATGATTCTGATATAAAAATAAGTTTTCATAGTTTTGAACCATGTCAGTTCTCTTTTGATAACAGTGTTCTACGATAAGAGACATTCAACAGAACCGCATACATATGAAACATTTTCAGCAAAGAGCAATGAAATAAACATAGTGTACTCACCATTTTTGCCGGTTATCAAAATGGCATTATGGCAGTTAAATCCGTTAGGAGATAAATCATCCATTCTCTAAATAATTGCCCATTGCACATTGCACTGCACATTGCCTTTCTAGCTTTTAATAGTTATTACATACTATAATTGTTTGAACTAGTACTTAAATGAACTACCAAATATGATAATCAACTGCAACAATTATTATTATTTCAACAACACTAGTAACACTACAAGTAGCTTGCAGCGCTACTGACGCTACTGTTGAAATTAAGCCAGATGAACGACCATTCACGATGTAGATGAACGCATTGACAATGTAAATGACGATGATACACGATGTAGAGCCTGCCGGTTTTATTCTTCGGTTTGCGTAGAATAAATTTGCGGAAGTTGTATATCTACAACTGTTGTTCATTCCGTCAACTAGCAGCAAACAGCTGTTGTAATTGTAAACATCTAGGTTAAAGTATTATGCTAATAACATAATGAGAAAGTTATAATGAGTGGCCTTATGACGTGCAATAACAAATATTGTAAATAGATTCTGTAGTTTGTCTGTGTTATTGCGAGCCACAATTTAAGTTTACAACGTCAAATACATCGAATATAAACCAGTGTTTAATATAATAAATATGCAAAACTCTAATGGTTTGTAATTAATGGATTGATGAACAAATATCTCATAGTACAATAAATTTATTTTAGAATCAAAGATGGATATCAAAATGAGGACACTTGGTGATGGTATGGATAACTCATTAGTGGCACTTTCTAAACTTCTTGGTACCAGTTTAACTATATCGTCATTCCAAATCAGCAATAAATCATTAAAGCCTATTACTCCAGTTGGACCAATTATACCAACAATTCCAAAGTTTATCCCAAAGGAATGCAAAACTCCAAAGTACCTAACAATGAAGAAGAGGGAACCCAAATTTATACCATGTGAGCCATTTAAGGGAGCAGTCGAGCCAATAATGCCTAGAAAAAAGTTGCTCAAGGTTGACTGTCCTCCCTATAATAAGAATAATATTGATATACAGGATTTGGTGTGTCAAATGTCTGAAATGCGTACAACTGAATTGAATAAGAATGCAGTCCCGCAGATTGCAAAGGATCAACCAATGAATCTTGCAATGCAGCAATGGGCAGATGAGAAATTATCACTGGAGAATGATATAAAAAATTTAAAGGAAACCAATTCCCATCTTGAGAATCAACTCAAATTCCAAGCTCAGGTACATGAATTTAAATACTTTTCAAAACTCTTAAAGAAGCTTAGCTTTTGTTTCATTTATAGGTCAATAGTGAATTGAAGACTTTATTAGTTGCTGCTGTGGGCGAAGATCTTGAAACCAGGGTGCAGCATCTGACTGAAGACAAACTGCAACTTGCTAGGGCTCTATTGAATTCTGCAAATCATCTCACATCACATCAAGAGCAAACCGAATGGTTAAGTGGCCAATGTGAAGTTTGGAGAAGTAAATTTCTTGCATCTAGGTATTTATTTTATGCATTTATAAATACATTGTGTTTATATGACTTTCATTGTAGTTTAATGGTGGAAGAATTGGCCAGATGGAAATCAGCATTATCAAATAGAATTAATGAACTGCATGACAATATGAAAGCTCTCATTGATGAACGATCAAAGGTCCGAAAGTATTCTTTAGAAACGTATAACCTACTTAAACAAATAAAAGAGTCACAAAATGGTGAGGCCATCAAAGTCTTGCATACTGCAAATATTATTGACTTATCTATAAGCAACTTGCAATTTTCTCAACAATTGAGCAAAACTTTACTTGATGAGGTGACGGAAAATGATAATTTGCTCAAATTACCAACAAACACACCCGCGGAAAATGTTGCTGTAAAAATATTACGCAATCCAGTGAAATTATATGGAAAACCAGATGAGTTATGTAATGCTTTGGTAGGTGCTGCTATGAATATCACTGGAGGACAAATGTTTTACCAGCATCCAGGAGTACATATTTCCTGTTGTAAACATTGCAAAGGCGATATACATGATATTTGATGCTATATCTAATGCTATCTAAATTATTTTGCATGTATTTCTAGCAATAACTATATTATTGTATGTTAATAACTGTACCTTGATGCGATATATTCATAAATTATATTGTTATCTGCTGGAAGTTGCTGAAAAATATATTAATACATTTATTTTTACAATCCTTGTGTACTTTCCAAATTTTACATTTTAAAACTGCATATTGAATTCGAATCAAATTAGGATTCAGCACTAATTTAATTACGATTTAGTGCAAAAACTATTTATCTTGGACTACTTTACTAATTAGTGATGATTTTCAATTGGAATCCAGTAGGAAATTCCAAGAGAATCTAATTAGATTCTAATTGTAATCTGCTATGATGTCCAATGGGAATCTAATTTGAAATAGTCCGAATTCCAATTAGAATCCTATAACCCAAATAATATCAATTCAATTAGAATGCCATACGAATCTAATTACTATCGAATTGAAATCATATTAGAATCTAATTAAATTCCAATAGAAATCTTGTAAGAATCCAATCAGATTCCAATTGCAATTTAATATCAATTCAATTAGAATTTAATTGGAATCCAATTTTAATCTAAATAGAACCATATAAATTTCCAGTTAGACTCCAATTGTTATAAAAATTCAATTAGAAGCCAATTTAAATGCTATACGAATCTAATTAGAATCCAGAGAGAAATCTTAAAAGAATCCAATTGGAAACCAATATAAATTTCGTATATCTCAGGATTAACCGCTCATTAGTCACATGAACGGTTTTCATGCTGTAACGGTAACAAAGATACATTTAATATTTCTATATTTCACAATTTTTAAATATATTTTCACATATACATTTATATAGTTTGTTCAATTTTGTTGTGTGTTTCCATGGTATCATATCATTCTTTGCATGTTGTTGTTGTTGTTGTTAGTTAGTTAATTAGGTTTCTTTTACAAATTACAAGGTTCATCATTGTACAATTCACATTTAATAATTGGTTTGTTGAAATCGGTAACAATTTATTTGAAATTGCGGGAATGGTGGGATTCTTTCACTCGTTTCATAATCGCACGCGGGTGTTTCATCTTGTCGAAGTGTAATTGTGTTTGAATTTGTGTGTAATTATGTGAACATAGCAAGTTACCACATTGTTCAATCTTATTGGCAATAAAGTATTGTTCAACTGTTTGGTGTTGCTTAACTGTTTATAATATTAAGGGTTTATTGGATTACCGTCCGCAATTCTACAATTAGTTACGTTGTGTGTTATTGTTATAGATTTTATTATTTATTCTTTGTTGAAGGGAGTATGCGGTATCTTACTACCAGTGCGCCGCTTCATTTTATTTGATTACGTGTAAACGGTTCATTCTGTATTTGTTTTGTTCGTTTTTTCTTTGTTTCTTTGCACTTAAGTATCGAATATTTATACGAAGTTTTACATAATTATAATAGTAGTGGTATTTTTTTAGCACTAATCTTGTTTCATTATGTTTATATTTATAATTAGAAATATTTAATGAGAGTTTATTATTTTTCATTCGAACTGTAATCGGTTTGACTAGAATGCTTCTTGTGCCACGAAAATTTCACTGCTTTCATTTGTTTTCTCTTTGTTCTGCTGTTGAAATAAACACCATTCACACTGTACCAAATTGTGATAGTCAAAGAGTTTTTCTTGTTCTTTTTTCTGGTGTAATATGAAACTCTTATCTTCTTAGCAATTAGATAATTATAATAGTAATAAGTAATATTATGAATTTCAGTTTTGTTGTTGTTTTGAACGTCATCATCCTCGATGTCATATATGATTGACAATACCTGGTTTTGCTATAATTTTTTATACAATATGGTTTTACATGCCATCCATATACAACATGTTTGATTGATACATCCTAGCATGAAGCAGTTAATTTCAGAATGTTTGTGGTACTGCCCATTTGCACTGCAATGTGTATTTGGAAAGAGTTCCTTCAACCCCAAATGAATGAGACAATCAATGAATGAACTATTAGCAAATAGATGCTGAATGCAGTCATGGCCAGTTTGAGGTATTCCGGAAATAACACCACCAGAAGCAATCCAAAAATTGAGCCCCAAGCAACATGCTCGAGATATACCAATCACGTGAACAATACGTTTATCTCCCACCCTCCTCTTCTCGAATTAATAGTATAATTTGCAAAAAGTGGCAGTACTCATTATCAACCATTGTCAGTCATAATTGATTGCCACCCTTTGCAAATTGGGAAATCGTCTCATGTATCCGGTGTGCAGACGATTATCCTAAAAATGTCCAACTGAGCAGCCAATTTTCCTTATAGTTTTTGCTTTTAATTTTCCACTCTCATAATTGCTGCTTGGTACTTAATTGATTTTGACTTCCTAACCTGTTTATCCTCTTGGATTTGACCAGATGTTATCCCTCATTTATATTTTATCATCTCTTCCCTTTCGGAGCACTCTCACAATGTGCTTCTTTTCTTGGTGTAATGATTAGATGGTCATCATACAATTCATGACTAGCTTAATGAAATTAATAATACTCGTAAACCATGAAACTTAAGTCACTAGCTTAACGTCTTGGTTGGAATAGAATCTGCTGAGCAAGCAGATTTATCCCAACCCATTCAAAAAAACTAATTCGAATTTACCACACGTGTCATAGTCAGTTTTGCACTCTTCATCAAGTAAAAAATAACTAACAATATATATCATTCATATATAAACATAACGTGTCAACATATCTTCTTATGCACAATCAATTATAATTAGTAATAATTAATTAAGAAATTGTTCAATTTCCCATTTTGACAAATAGGACAACTTGACGTTAAATAGTTTCCTCACATCCCCTTCATCTTCTTCATCTTCTTCTTCATTTATAATTAGCTTCACCTGCTTTTTTTAATATAGAATTTTCTATTAAATATATTTATATTTTATATATGTAGTTTTATGTACGTAAAATTATCTTTGGCTATTTGGCCGCTTTGTTTTGTGTTTTCTTCGCATCTTGTTTCATTTTGGTTGCATCATTTAATATGTGTTTCTAAACTAATTTAAGATGAATAATATTTATAAACTTCTTCTTCCTCTTCTTCTTCTCTCTTTCGCGCTCATGCTTTTTTTTGTATATTATCGTTTACATAACTAGACAATAATTATTTGTTTTGTATTTGCTTGGCTGAATATATATTATATACATGTAGATTATAAACAGAATTCACTTTGCAAAATCAACAAATGCATAGTTGTTGTGTTGCTAATTGGCTGACAAATAAGTTTTTTGTTTCTCTTTCAGATAGATCGATAAAATCACATCAAATTTGATTGATCATTTCTGATACAATCACATCTAAATTAGTTGTTCATTTCGCACCATTTAAGTAACTAAATACAGTTCGTTTAAGTGTCACAACACTTGAATAACTTATTTCTCTTCTTCCTCTTCTTTAGCTTACAATTACAGTGAATAAAATTCATTCTTCTTCTTCTTCTTCTTCGTCTTCTTAATATTTGGTTTGGATTTGCATTCTTTGGAAATTTTCCATACGTGAAACGTAATTACCATTACAGTTTTGCATAATTTATATATCATTGATAACATTATATACTTATCTAGAATAATATGTGATTAATAATTGATTGAGAAATCATTATTTTCGAGTTTGTTGTGTATGTTTGTATTTCTTGTGTTATGTTCCAGTTCCAGTTTTGAATTTGTAAATTCGATAAACTTTGAGTGCGTGTATTTTGTGTGTGTGTGTGGGGGTGTGTCTTTTTCATGAAAACTTTACAAATAAATTACGTATAAATAAATGCAATTAAATTATCGTTTCATGTGTGTTTTACGCCGTTGCGCGCGTGTGTATGTAAGGCATGTGTTCATTTGGTTCACTACCACTGATTGATTATAACCTTACTAAGCAATGTTTAAACAAATACATACAAAAAATCAACGTTGTGCATCATTTGTGCATTGGTTTTATTTGTGTGTAGATTGCACTTCTGCTTCTCCTTTCGCTGCTTCTGCCTCCGGTTTGATGAACAATGTTCGTCAATCACTTCCTGTTTGCCACCTTCCGGTACGTTTAGAACGTCGTGTTCGGATCCGTTGGCGACTCGCCGTCGTTGGATGGGAGCGGCACGAGATGCGCCCCCGGCGACACGAGCATCGTCGGCTCCGTGTTGCGCCGCTTCATCTTGCCCTTCATCTTCTTGAGCATTGTGGCCTGCGCGTGCGTGGGAGGGGGCGGCCGCACAAATGCATCGCATTATTGATAGAAACGAAACACAACAATCGAATCAACAAATGGAATGAACGTCTTGTCTTGCGCATCTTTGCACGCAAAATACTATAGGTATTATTTATGTATACCACACTATAGCATGAATCATAGAGTTATTAATTAATCAATTAATCAATTAATTAACAAAAATCGAGCATGCTAACTCTCTCTGAACTTTGAAATAAGTAATCGTACAACTTGTCTGAGACAAGACACTAGTAAGTAAGTAAGTAAATCAACTAATTAATTATTCGACTTGGCATGCTGCTGCTGTTGAATCAACTTTTCAACTGATTACGCACATGCGCTGATGCATTTGCGAATGCGCGCATCGGAATCGAATTATAAAGGATAATTGTCGAATGTTTGATGAATTTGCGCAAAAACAGAAAGCGAATTTCGTTCGCGTGGGACGCGCATTAATCGTCTGAGCTCTTGCCCCCCTCCCCGTTGGTGGGTAAAATGCTGGGCTCGGTCGGGCGACGCTTGAACTTGTTTTTCTTGAGCATCGTTGCCTGCGTGTGCGGGCGGCGGCAGAGACGATGGCGACGATGGCGGAAGGTGTGGTGAGTGGTGGTGGTGGTTATTTTTGTTTTTTTTTTATTGCGCGAAGAGCCGCACGGAGAAGTGGACGAGCGTGTAGAAGTCACGAGAAAAAAATTCAACACGTCAGACACACATAAATTTTGTTTTGTCGTACGTTGGTCACATCTAATTGACATAGTTGCATAGATTCATAGATAAAGAATATATCTAATTAAATGGAGCATTTGAATTTACATCCCTTCACGTCACACCTCTTCATTTATAACTTTTACAGGTAGTTTTCAACTTTTAAACGTTGAGTAACTATGCAACCACACATGCTTGAAAGCCTCCTGACATCTGATGTTAATCAGCCGAATTTCTGCTTTTTTCAAACTCCAATTTGGTATATTCCATATCTACGCATAAAACACCCTCACATCGATTACACACAAATGCATCTCATTCCATCAACAACTCTGGAGCAACAAATTACACACACACACACACACTCACACACCAAGTCCGTTGGTTGTTACAGCAAACAACAGCAAAACAAAATTGTATTCAAGGAAGATGCTATTCTCATAGAGCAAGCACAGCCAAAATTCAGTCAGTCGAACAAGAACAACATGAATGAAAACTAAAGAAGCATAATCCATTATTGTTGGAGTGTCGCTTGTCTTCCGCGTTTGTCCAAAAACAAAGCAACACCTTTGCATTCTTGCCACTCATTCTCTATCTCCTTCTCTCTCACTTTCTTTCGCAACTTTATCAAGTATCCACTTTGAATATCCTCGAATGTGTGTGACTTGTTTCATAGTGTGTAAGTAACAACGAACAAAGATACGATATGTATGCAAGCAAAGTTGACATATCTTGTGTTTGTCAATCATTTAAGGAAGTTGCGTCGCTGCGTCCGACATTTTGGGGTTGAACAAGGGGGGCAGATTGATAATGAAGTTTTTTGCTTACTCGTGCAAAATGTCCTTATCGATTTGACACAACATTTATCGATCACATTGAGTGTCTTTGTGATGGCATTATCAGCAACAGCGATTGTAGTTTAAATGAATAATTCATAAACTATGTCTACAGATTGTGAGAGAGACAGAGAGAGAAATCTATTAAAAAAATCTACCAACGACACAAACTACACATCCAAATTAGATATAGGATTTCTTCGTAGGTATATTATGTATATGAGATAAAGAGATAAATTATGAAACAATAACTACGTGGACAATCTTGAAACAATCTTGAAAAGGGAAATACAAAACACTCAACACGAAAAAGGACTCACCTTAAGTGCCGATTTGAGTACGACGACGTCACATGGGCTTTGTACCCATGGTTCACCGTCGACCTGCACTGGAATGTCCGAATGCAGATGGATCTTAATATGGCCACCCTATAAAATGCAGAGAGTAATTAGATATTCGTAGATTGCAATTAATAGGAAGATGATTAGTACCTGAGCAATGCGCATTGCTGATCTCATCCCGGATTGAATCTGACCCAAATGCACCACTCCTGTGACCCCCACCACTTCTAGCATGCCGTCCCAATGATTTGGTTTAGTGAATTGATCCTCCTTCTCTGGTCCCCATGGATTTGCACCTGATCCCCAACTAGAAAAACCATAAGGTTATTCCACAACTTTTAAATCTCTTCAAGAGTTATACACAATTGTAGATAAATTAATGTACTAATCGATAATGATAAAACTTTTTGAAAAATATTCAGTATACCATGAGAAAAAATGAGAAATTTTGAAGATTTTTGACCAACGCAACTGTATGCAACTGCTTAAACATTGTGTTGACTCACCTTAAAATGTTCAAAATGATTATACCCTCCACTTGTGGTAACTCCACCAATTTGCCATCCACTTCCAATCGCACTTCCTTGTGCAGATCCTTGCACATCTTCGGCCCCACCATCTTACGCAGTCCCATTTTAACATAAACGCCCTTATTGTGCAGACGCGAATTGAACTTGTTCGGGTTCTCTTCACGCGCGTTGTGGAAGTCCAGGCATAGATCGGCGTCAATCCCAATTCCAAAATAGTTGTTCATCACAAAGATTTGCGAGTTGTCTTCGCTTGTCGACACAGCCACTACACGATGCAAAAGAAAATAATTCAAAGCACAGTCAGTTACATTCGTCAATGCATTTGGTGCAATACAAGTTTTGCTTGACAAAAATTTACGTTCAACTATCAAGACGTTAAAAAGGAAATGTGCGATTTGTTCTCACTAAGATTCATCAAACAAAACTTGCATTATTAAACTAAGATTAACATTCATGTATGCGGTTTGTCTTTACCTACTTTTTCTGAAAGCGTTCGCTATTTTGTTTGTTTGTTTGTTTGGTCATTATACTTAAAATTATACTATTTGTATTAGAATTATCCTGGTTATTCTGTAGCATTTTGAATTTAATTGCGTGTTAAAGCTAGATAGAAGTTTTGTTTTTAGTATTTAATCGTTTATCATGTCTTTATTTTTGTTTCGTCTCTTGATCGAAATCAAATGAAAGAAAGTCATTTCATTCTCTTTTTGAAATTTTGAAAACAAATGTTGTTTTGCCGTATTCCTCATAACTACAAAAACAGATTTCAATACTGAAATAATATTATTGTAAGAGGAAGATCAAGAAGAAGAAGAAGACTTGAAGAAAACAAAATTGAGAACAACTTAAGAACGTGCAGAAAGATTTGATTAGAGTTCGTTTCAATTTAAAGACAATTCATGGAAAAATATTCTTGGCTTAGCACAACATTTGCCTTTTTCCATATCATTTTTCCATGTAATTGCCAATTAATTATTTAATTGTTTATTATTTATATAAGCGTTTATAGATTAACGATTATTTGTTTACCTTAAGTGTGCTTCTTGTTTAGTTGCTATAATAAAGCTTATTTAAGTACTTAATTATGATAAGCATTGTTTAAATGTTGACGTTTAAGAGTAAAATAATTTGTTGCATAATGAGATGTTGAAAGGGTGAATACAACAGATAATTAAATCAAATTGAGACAGAGAGAGATACAAAGAAAGAAAGAGAGAGAGAGAGAGAGAAATATAGCAGTGAGCGCATACTGGATTAAAAGTTCCTGCTTTCGAAAAAAGTAGGTCAGAAACACCTACGAAAAACGTTCAAAGAGCGTGCGATTTTCTACATTCGTTAGCCTGTCTTCTTCGACGCAAAATAATTATAAACAATAGCCAATACGAACTCAACATAAGGCAATACACTCATTATCATCATTATCATTATCATTATCATCATCATCAAATGCACGAACGCTATACTTGTTCGCATACGCAATATACACAAGAGGCTTGCTATTTGTATGTACAAATGAAAATAAACCAAAGGATAACCCAAGATAACCAATCATATCATTTATGGTAGTTATCATCATCATCCATCCGAGTTATTTTGCTTTGCAAACGCCTATAATATGTAATTCTAGTCGATTAATTACCACATGACAAAACATTATCACTCAAACTATGTAAGCTACGCAATAAACTAAAACGAATGCGCCAAAAACGTCTAATAAGTATGTACGGTTAATGTGCAAGCATTGTTTAAGAACCAATAGCAAACAACTAAAGATATTATTACGTCCGGCCACTTGGGTAAGTTTAAAATCATTTTTGAATGATATGCGTTTTGTTGCTGGATGCTATCGATCTGATTGATATACTAAGTATTTGATATGTTTTGGCTTCTTTTCATTCTTTTGCAAACTTGCTGCGGCCGGCCAGGTAGTTAGATTTACAGCAAAACAACATCGACATCTCATGATACTCATATAGAAATATATATAGAATATAAGATATTCATATGTACACATATTTGATTGACCTGTTTTCTTAATTTGCTCATTGGTCACTTTGATTTTGGACAGTTTTTGCCTCTTCTTACCGGTGGAGTTGACCGGCTTCACACCGTCGTCCTGCTTATCTTCCGGATGGAAAACCACCGTCCACCGATCCAGGCGGATCTCCTCCGCGTCGATTACATCCCGAAGGAGGTTCAGCGGATCCTCACCGCCTGTATACCCAGGACCCCAACGCAACACGCGTGCTAAATCATTACCTAGGGAGGGAAACAAAATAACGCTTTTAGTTATAGAATCATGGATTGCACAACGAATCGTTTGTGTTACCGGTGCCTAAAGGAACAATGGCACACGCCGGTGATGAACACTGCGAATCCTGACCGACGTTGTCAAGACATTGCAGTACCCAACCGATGGTCCCATCGCCGCCGCATACCAATATCTTATAGTTTTGTATGTTCCTGAAGACGTAGAGTCCCGGCAGAGGACCACCATTATCCAGATCGAATACCTGATACGGATTGAGCAGTTTCCTAAAGCTCGAGATCAACTCCAAGCCCTGACACCCGCCCGATTTGACATTCACAAAGACCAACAGTGGCTGGACACCGGCAGGCACCATTGATGGTTCAATATTTGGCAACAACATCACTAAAAGCAAAAACCATTAGATGCAAGTCGATGATTCATAGAGTGTGTATGTACCTAATAAATGTTTCTCTTCATATTTGGACTCTCTAAGCGTATAAAGTGCGCGCACAGCCTTCTCCGAATCTTCATAGATGATGACCATCGACCCGTATTCGTAATAGATGGGTCCAATGCTCGAGAACTTGTTTTCCTTGCCGAGCAGATCGGTGAGAATGTTCTCATACTGGCGCTCAGATAGATTCGGTGGCAGGTTGCCGACGAAGAGCGCCAGATTAGGACCGTGTGGGTCCTGTTTCAGTTGCAGATAGAAACGCATCAATTCCATTTGGCGAATGCTGTCTTTGCCCAGCTGCTTCATGATCTCCCACGGCCGTTCGTTCCACGATAAAACGCGTTCAGTGACACCGCGATCGAGCAATACTTCGCTGCAGCGGTAGTCTTCGCATTGGTAGTCGGTGAGGTCGAATAGCTTGAGCGCTTCACGAATAAGATCCGCGATGCTCGTACCACAGTCGACAGGCACGGTGCAGTATGCCTGCGACACTTGCAGCTTTCCGGGGTACACACGAACTTCGCCACAATCATTCTCGCCATCCCTGCAAATATTTACACGGCGTCAATAGAAAATTCTAGCAGAGCACGCCGAATCCTTACTTGAATCGCAAAAATACGGCTGGCCGTTTGCCCTCTTTGCGCGTCAAATTCAATATGGGCGTTGGATCTTGCAGCCGCACCTCGTCCGACGAATACATGTCGGTGAGATGGAAGAATTGCGGATCTTTGGTGATGTGGAATGCCCTCAGTGCTTGCGTAAGGACCTGTTTCAAAGGTGCCTGGCGACCCACAACTATCGTCCGAAATATACGTCTTCGTGCCGAATTGTTACCATCATACACTTTTATTACTTCTACAAGTCAAGCAGAATAAGCACTATTAGAAATACATCCCATTGTTATAAAATATTGCATTGCTTCTCAGAATTTCAAATTCAATTGCTCGCAGTTGAATTCAGGTAGAAAACGGAGCGCAGCGCATATTCAGGGATAATTTAAAGGAAAATCTAATCCGGAGACACGCTTGACGATAAACCGGCATACGTCCATCGACATACTCAACAAGGACAATGATAAAATTGAAGGCAGGATTCTCGAGCGTTGCGATGCCGAGACAATGGAATGTCCGACTGATATGCAGCAACAATGCGGCTTGAAAGTAGTGCGCAAAGTTGCGACATGAAGAATGTTGGTATGGCATTCGTCTGGTGGGTTGCATTGAAAACGTACCTTCGTCTCGGTCTTCCTTTTCTTTGTTCTGCTTATCGGTGCGGCTTTGTCCGTGCGGCTGATTCACCGTTGGCGCGTATTCATCCTGCTCGCGGTACATGGACGCATTGCCGCTGCTGAACTCCTCCGAAATGCTGCGAGCTGCAACATGAGCAAGATGGCCACCCGCGGTCGGGGCGGCCGTCCATTGTTTAGTCAAAACAATACAGGCGCTCGCGTCGACTCAAAATTAGCAAAAATCAATTATCTTCATACATATGCGACCACGAAAACAGCGCGCAAAATTCAATATACGCATCACATCTCGTCATGGTTAATACTGATTATCACACTTTGCCATCAAGTCACTCGCTTGTTAATTGATTGTTACAGAAAGTTTCTTTTCTCTTCTCCACGATGCACACTAAAATCTCAATACAATCCCGCACAATGTGTGTGTGCGTGAGTACCTCGCCGACGTTTATCACTGGTCAATCGTTTTGTTCCATACTTGGGTTGGTATCGCGCTGGGGCATTGAGACACACGAGTAGGGAGAAGACCCCTATTTTGGACATTGCCTTTTTCTGTGCTACAAAGTGCCGTTGGCATGCCACCCTTGTAAAATCTTTAAAATAATAAGAAACAACCAAGTTTTGTTTACTCTGTTCAAGTTATCAAGAGTGGCTGATCGGGTATTCCTAAATCAAGGGTAATTCAGATGAAAGAAAGGAGTGTACTAACGTGATAAGGTCTCCTTGCGGCGAACCTGTACCCCGATGATGGCCTCCATGGGCACTTCGGTGCGCGGTATGCTGACGGCATGAGGCGGCAGGTATATCGGTTCGAGGATGCCAAACGTGCACTCGCCATGCACATTTACGTGACAGGCTGCGTGGCACGTCATACCACACCACTCGCACCGGTATCCTGAAAGGCACTCCGATGTCCAACATGTCTTCTTGCAGAGCGCGCACTTGGAGTTGCTCGGCAGGTTTCCTTCACGCCAATGATGCTGATGGTGCACGTATACCAAACTTTTGCCTGGTAAATACGTGGCGTTCTCTTTACAATCGGCGACGGCAAAATCCTGGCAGTCCGTATGCACATAGTACTCGCATACTGCGAAGAGAGAGAATAAGATATTACTGGTAAAGTACTTGTACGAAGAGATGATAAGCTCTTACTTTCACAATGAATTGATTCGCTATCATCCAATCTCTTGCGACAGACGTTACAGAATTTACGCTTGTGATGGAACGGCTCCGACCAACAATGTGCAACCGGATTCTGCAATCATAAATAATTCAGTGTCTCATCTCGCATTTGGTGGCGGTTTGCAAAAGTGTTTACCTTTATAAGGCTGGCGGCGATGCTGGAACAAGGAGACACCACGGTCTTCAAGCAGCGGTCATGCACTACGAAGTTGCACACTGAAATCAATACCGACATGTTATAAGGCTGAATAAGATATTTCTTCAATGGTTTAGCATCTTATTCATGGCTAAGAGAAAAGATCATGAAATTGGCCGACGAAATCGCATTGCAAATTCCGGCTGGCTGTGGTGAAAAAGTAAAGAGGCCGCGCCGAAAGAGCGACAGACGTCGGCTGCGTATTGATCCGGGCTAACGGAGAAGCAGGAGCAGGAGCAGGAGCAGCGTACCCAGCCACCACAGTGTGCGCACACACCCGCATCATCTCCCTGTGCATCTATCCGCCGCTGCCTTTACTGCTGCCGCCGTCAAGCCGCGTTTACTCCACCGTACATTGCGTACATTGCACAATACATCCATCCCACCATCTCGTTGCATAACGTGCAATAATTAACTAATCACAGCAGCAATTAGTGCATTGCTTATTGCCACATCTCGCCATTATGCCATCACACATTCAACCATCTAATAATAAACTATTTCATTCCACCACTCAATTTTCAACATATAATTATCCACTTGCCATATTTTCCCAACTATTCTAATTGGACTGATAAAATTTATTCCGTTATTATTCCCCCTTTACCCCAATACCAGAATAATTAATTCTCTGTTAATTAATGAAACTGATAAATTGCTATAGTAAATATTCATTTGTAAATGTGTGTAACAATTTAGTAATAACAAAGTTATGAGTACAGCATTAAAATAAATTCCTTCCTGGAAATTGCTAAACTATTTTGTAATTACCCTTCAAATATTATTATTATTTAAATAAAGTATCAAATGACATTATTAAATGTTCGTTTAGCAATTAATAATTTCCGCAAAGTGTAATTGAAATGACTAAACTATTATCAGAAGTAATTTTCAGACAACTTCTTTAATTAGCAAGGAACAGTGACAATCACTGCATTGCAAAGTGCAGACAATTGAAACGCAAAGGATAATGAGCGTCGACCCCTCATCAGGGGGAGAATGTCAAGAGTAATTAGTGGCGAGCCGGTATGACAAGTGGCAAGTGACAAATGATATCATTATCGTTTGCGGGTAATTCACACCTCTTGTGATGCACGCGAAGAAAGCACGCATGCACAAACATGGATGGCATCTTGAAGTTGCCGCCAGCATAATGAGTTGAAGTAATTAGAGCAATCTGTGGATACTGCACACACGTATGTCAGTCAGCGTGCACGAAAAAAGCCGGCGCTAAAAATAGGATTGTTCGCCGCCTTTATCTGAGCGCTCACCGCCGCCGATATTATAATAATAACGAATCTGCGCGCATACCCGAAAGGTATACACGTATTACAACAATCGCGGCCCCCATCGAGCGGGCACACGTCTATTAATAGTCCACCCATCTATCCTATCTATCTATCTATCCATTCCGCACATATCCATCCATCCATCGGAGGAGCACTTGCTTTGTTTGTCTAATATGTGTGTTGCGTATTTATCATTTATCTTTATCTCCAACCATAATAAAGCCGTGTGCCACCGTCGGACGGCGGCTATTTATAGCACGCCGCAAAGCGTCAAGTAAAAGTGAAACATAACCTTTCATTATGTTCAATGCGACGTGCATACGCACATGTTGTAAATATTTCTAAAAATGAAACACACTGTTTATTTATCAATGTTTAAAAAGTGAAACAAAAACTATTCAAACCATTATTTCACACGCACCACATGACAGCTGTTCTAGTGTCAATGAGCATGCGCAAGAGATTTGCAACCCTTTTTAAAAACCTAATATGAATTTGGAATTAAATCCCTGTGTTGTTTTTGGTCAAACATGCTCTAGTTTTGCAATACTATCCTCCTGTTTGATGCGTGTAGTAAAACGTTATAAAAGGATAATTGACGCGGGACGTCACTGCGATGACGTCAAGAAAACACACGCACCCGACCGGTATTCGTGCGTGTGCGACCGTTTGACCCAATTCCACAGCGGATCTACGCATGCATAGAATGCGCACGCGTGCGCACACGTCATCGCCACCAACGTTTATACAAAGCGCCGCCACTCTTCGTGATTTTTAAGTCGCACGCCGCAGGGGCGGCAATTTGTGCGAACCACTATCCCTCTCTCGAAAACGTTTGTTTGCTGCATAAAGTATGACAAGGACGCGGCAAGGTTTGTTGGAAACTAATGATGTATATTAAAAGATAGCGAGATACAAAGACTTCTTGTAATAACTCATTACTGAAAGAGTCATTCACAAGTGGGCCACGTTTCCTGTTTGGTTTCTTCGAGAAAAAGTACTCATCAAACTAACCTTAAAATTATTTTCTGCGTCGCATTGCAATTATCCTTTTACTATTAGTAATTTCCAAGCAACTCACGCGAATCGCAAATAAAATAAATTTTCAATTTACGATTCCCATTTCGAAATCGTAATTATCATGCAGCGCATCTTGAATTAGATATTACGATTCATTCAATTTTCATTCAATATAATTTTCATTCAGATGCGATTGCCGCAGATCAAGCGGACTTTGGTGCATTTCGGACGGCTCCTGCCGGAAGTGGCCCAAGTACATCCCGTGCAGGGGTTGGTGGGTGGTGGAGGCGGCGTTATTGCATTATGCACGTGTACACCGGGATTGAAATAGATGGTGGCCGCCAGATACGCGACGAATGCAACGCACACGACGCGCGCGTTCTATTTTTAGCGGCGCGAAAAGGTCATGGATGATGTTCGATAGTTCCGGCTAAATTTAACGACGCCGAAAACCGATGGCCGTGCGCCAAGGGTGCACAAGTATGCCTGGCTGCATAACCTTAATTCCATTATGTGCTTCATTCGATAACGTTTGCATTGTGTTGGAGCATGCGAACAATGTATAAGTAGGACGTGGGGTGCTGGGGATGAAACACATTTTGCATCATGAGCGCGGCCAAAGAGTGATGAACTGGCGTGACGTCATGGCGAGCAGACAATTAGCTTCGGCAGTTTCCGACGGTAGCCATGGGGATGGCAAAGGCGCCTTATCTTGCGCGCGCGGGGGGTTCGGGCGCGCTTCGTTATCCTTTCGGCGGCCTTCGAGATCACTCGGCGAGATACAGAGATAGTTGGGAGGCAGGCGAACGCGAGAAGTGTAACATTAGGGGATCGATGGACGCGCGCGCGCTCCGCTCCGCTCCTGCTCCTGCTCCTGCTCCTTCGCTGGGGTAGCTGCGGAAGTAACGATGACGCCAAATGATGTGTGAAGCGAATATGATATGGCGATGCGTCATAGGCGATGCCTCTGGCTTTGATGACGATGCGCAGCGCACATCATTATCGTGAGATAATGCACATGATTACGATCATTAGCGCACGCATGCACGCACTCTCGAGGTGGCAAAATGGCGATGAATGCGATTGTCCGCGTTGCCAGGACGACGCACGAAAAGGAAAATGGACGACCTTGAAAGGAGGAAACTCACCTTCGCAGATGAATCCCTGCTGGATGAGACCCCACAGCATGTCGCTGCAGTGGTGGCAGTAGGTCGGTTTGTGGAAGGTCTTCTTGCCGAAGCTGTGGCCGTGCCCGTGATAGGCGGGCGGCTGGTCGGTGGGGCCGGCGGTGGCCAGCGACGCCATCGCGTGCGCGCTTCGTCGACGTCGTCACCACCGCGTTGTCACCCGTCACCGTCACCAGACGCCAGGGTTTTTCACCGCCGGGCGCGCACTGCACTCAGCGCACGACGCATCGTTTGTTGCCGTTGCTGCCAATCCTGCGGCGGCGTTTGTCGTCGTCCCCGTCGTCGTCGTCGTCAGCGTCACCGTCGGCGCCGTCGTCGTCTGCGTGCACACGTGAGCAACGCGCACGCCAGCTGCTCGACGCGCACACAGGAGCCAGAGGACGACTACTCCTCGCGCGGATGACGATGCAAAAATTATATTTAGGATTAGATTTGTCGCCTGCGCCGTTGTCTCGCTCTCCGGTCTTCGTCTACGCTTTATGTTTTCGCTTAGTATAATTGCTGCTGCTGCTGCTGCTGTGCGAAGCTGCTCGTGTCTACGTAATTTCGAAACCGTACGCGAATCGTACCATGTTGCAGCGGCCGAACGTCAACTAGTTTGGCGGCGTCGGCGGCATCGGACCGTCGACTTAGATGCCGATGGCGCATTGCTCCACCGCGACGACGGCGACGCGGCAGCTGGTGCGCGGTTCGCAAACGGCGTACGGCGGTACGCGGCTGACCATTACTGCCGCCCGTCTCGTCGTCGCGCTCACCGCTCGCGCGATCCTGTCGCACACACTTGCAGCAGTGCGCGCTTACGCAGGCGCGCGCTCCTCGTCGCACAGGAATGCAGACGGCAGCAGACGCTCGCTGTGTTAGGGCCGCTGCCAGCTAGGCTACTGCCGCGCGCGGCCGCCTCCGTCGCTCGCTTGCGCCGATGCTGCTGCCGCCGCCACAATCTCGCACCCGTGCGCATGTGCACGCACGCCAATAGGCCAGGACGGCGCTCGCTTTCACTCTATATATCCTGCGAACCACTGCCACTGCCCACAAAATAACAACAACAATATTAACAACAATTGTTACTCCGCCGCCTATTCTAGCAACAATTCCCGCACGTTTTGCGCGATTTCGACAACGGATCGTAACGCGAAGGCGTCGCGCGTAACAATTTCAGCCGAGCTGAACTCTGCACACACGTGCATATAGTCGTCGTCGTCGTCGCTGCCGCCTCCGACGCTTTGCGCACAGGACCTTGACGCCGAACTAACGCGAGTCATTTCGCCGGCCGCAAACGAACCGTTCGCATTGTTCGATACAAGAACATATTTAACGCACGCAATTTACTTTCTACAATAGTATGAGCGTCGACCAACCCATTCTGCCATCTAGTGGCGAATATCCAACAATACGTCATAACCCTTCATTCACCATTCAAAAATCCATTCCAGGACTTACCAAACTGATGAAATCATTCCTGAAATAACATCATAGATAGGAAAATTATAATAAAAGGAACAAGTCTTCAAGTTCTTCCATAACAAGCAAGCGCGTTGTTCATGTATTTTTGCAAGCAATGATTGCAAATCTTTCACTAGATATCACTTTCCAATCGAGTGTATAATAACAATGAAAAAATATCAAAATGTAATGTCCTCCTAATCATTATATACCTATGTGATGCCCGTGTGTGTGTTTGTGTGTGTTGTAAAACTCCTTTTGCAATTGTTGCATTATTTGATACTTTGCTTTTGTTTACGTGTAGATTAAGTAGAGAGATAACATTATTAACTAGTAACTATCTATGTTTTGATTGCATTGTACCGATTCGCGCAATAATACTCTCTGCGAGATGCCAAACTCTTTTCGGTGTCCTCTAACCCAGCCCATGATCCTCGAAAAATCCCTGCGGTGTCTCCTCCTGCAAAAAGAAAGCACAAACTGCTACAAAAACCGCGCATACGCCACATAGCAAATAAGACAACTATTATTACACATTATTAGTTGCTGTTGTTGTTTTGTTCGCTTTTTACAGAAGCGAGTAACAAATAAACAAACAAACAAACAAACGAAAGCTGTTTGCTTCACCGACGCGCATATTCATTTGTTAGTTGCATCACTAAACACACAGGATGAAATACTTATAGGCAAAAGAAGACTACAACTCAAAATTTCTACATTATTAATTAATTAATTAATAGCATCTTCTTTGGTTAATGCACATCTACAATATATGTATATAAATATATCCAATTTAGATGTTAGTTCTATACTGATATTAATGGATTATTTAGTTATTCAAGATTACAAAAATATACATGTAAAGATTACTACATTTGTTATGCATCTACGTTACACATGTTACTTGACAAATATTACTGCACATATAATTTCTTGGTTCTTTGGAATAATTGTTTAATAGTTATATAACCTCTCGTTCGATATGATCCATCAATTGTTCAATGAAACTAATATGAGAAATTCAAAAGAGATATGCACAATTCATACAAGTGTTTCTCCGACGATACAAAAAAAGATAATTTAGCAGTTGTTCTGTGTACGTTTTGCTGCTGATTTTAGTGTTAATCTATAATCTAATAATTGGTTGCATTTTTTTAGTAATCTAACTACTACTATGTGTTGTTTGTTATCTCAAGTCGAGATAATGGTGTTGGACATGTACAATGGAAGACGAGTTGTCAACCTACAGCAGACCAATATCCCTCAAAGCACCTTCGACCGCCTCATCCTGTTCGGTGTGCATGTCGTTCCAACGTCGAATACCATACACCGCCCCATTTCAAAAGTTTCATGCGACGAGAGTGACAGAGAGAGAAAACAAGAAACAAAAAGAAAACACAACGCACACTGTAGTACTTCTGATCTCAACCATACACTTGTTATAACAAAAATTCAACCAATTACCTTTCAAGAAAATTCACCGCTATCTCCAATATCAGAACGGCAATCATGTACATATTTTCCGATGAATAATTAACTTCTTACTGCACCCGTTTTCTACTCAAATTACATTCGATTTGAATGAATAATACGTACGCAAGTTTCGTAACTTCTTCGCAAACAATGTAAAAGTCAGTTGAATTACTCAGAAAATATGCATATTTCATGATAAGAATTATCGACCACTAAACTACCTCTCTTTAAACCATTGCATTTAATAAATTAACCAACCAAAATGATACACTGAATCAGTGTTGTGTGATTAATTAAAACAATACCTCCAATAATTAGTTATCCAATCAATAACAAGTGTAAAATCATGCGAGCAAATTGCACCGTGGAATAAATAATTAAATAATAACAATTAAAGTCACAATCCAACCAGCCACCATACACGCAGAGAAATGTTGAATACCGAACCAAACTACGCACATTGAGAGATATCAAACGCAATGATAGTAGGTACACTCTAACCACTAAGGGATGGTGATAAACAAATATCCGATAAATACATATGATAATGGTAACAATATATGTGTAAGTACATACAAAGAAAGCGAATATACAATATGATCTAAAACGTGATCTAATCATTATTAGATTTTAACAAAGTATATAATTACATATTTTTTGATTATCCTGTCCAAACTATAAATATATACTAAACAATCTAAGAGGTGTGGGACTACGCGTTACGATTTTAACTAGGACGAATTAGTTTATACAATTCATTCATTATTTTCTTAATTGGCTTTTCGAATTTAGTAAGTGACCTACAACCACTAACATTTCAAGCTTCTTGATTGTGTTTATATGAAAGATGGCTGTCATTCAAATTAATACAAGTTGCAGTCTTAATACATAGTTAGACCTAGACTATTATTGATTAGTTTTAGTGTTTTTAGTCTTGCAAGTAACAAACGAACGGATAACCAATCATCAACGTGTTAGGCAATTCAACTTATTTGTTTTACTTGGCAAATATTTGTTACTCACAGCCTGTCTGTTAGTAAACGGTTTACAAAGAGGTGGCAAAATGTAATAAATACTACAAATTCGTTATTTCAGTGGCACAATTAACTACAAACAACTCCTTCGTTTTTTTAGCTTCGTACTAACGACACGTTTTCTACGGAATTCTTACCTTCCCGTAAAAGTTCTAATCGCAGCGACGAAATAAATTTCAAACGCGGTCCAACCAATCACCAAACAAACAGCTTATTATTCAGTAACTAATTAATATCTTTGAAAATTTCAAATTAGTACATCCTTGTTGTTATGTGCCAAAGAACATTCTTATGCCGAGGACAATTTAAAATATTTTGGTAGTCTGTGCTGTTTGTACGAAATCACACTCAACAGGCAAGTGGTGCATAATGTTCAAAAATAATAAGTTTAAATAAATCAATTGAATATAGAAACTTGACAACAATCAAGCACACTCACAGATCTGAAAATTATACGTAGAGTACTGCATCAATGCAAACAAATATTGTTGGTTGGCTTTGTGAACAAGAATATTTAGCCAAATATAGGTACATAGCAATGATGCACACACATGACATCATTTGGTGAAAGACACAGAACGCAAGAGCTACAATTCAATGCTATTATCACCATCACTAACCTCTTGTAGCAGATCCTGAGCCGCAATTGCTTTCAGCACATTCTTCTTACTTGTCTCCTGGATCTCACCACCAAGAAGCAGTTCATCCAGAATGAAATAAGCTTTCTCAAAGTTGAAGATGATATCAAGTTCACACACCTAAACATAACAACGTATTAAATTGCATGCACCTAACCGCATTGAGTGTTTATAGACATTTAATTATACATACACTTCCAAAATACTTATCCAGTAATTCAACATAGCGATGAATAATCTCCAATGTTAGTAATTCATTATCATCTTGTTCTATTGCACAGCAGAAGTATAGACTTGCATATCTGAAATAGTGATGTGTTGATATGCATAGGTTATGGTTAGGCTTATTTATTGATTTACCTTTTATAAACGATCTTTAAATCACGCCACTCTAAGAAACTACACATTTTCGGCTTCCTTGACAAGATCATCGTGATCAATTCGCGTGTAATTTTCTTCTTTAGTTTATCCGGATTCGCATTATACCATTTTTGCAAACGTAGCTTACCTTGTCGGCTGAATAGCAGCATAAATTGCATCTAAACACACGTCGTTTTACAGTTATTGTCTTGAATATTTAATTATAGATATCACTTACCATTTTGTTGAAAGTATTTGGGACCTACACCTATTCGAAATGGTATTAAGCACAATGTTTTATTCACAAACTACACGTAAACTATCTAGCACCTCACACACCTAGCGAACACTGACAGCTGATGTTCGCCTTCCATAACCTGTGGAGAAAAGACAAACCATATGATATCAGTATTTGTCAATAAAGGAATAGAAATTGCTTGATATCAAACTATATTTTATACTTATTTTTAGTAATGATTATCTACAAACACGTGCTCACAAAATCTTAATTTTGTATCAACAGAAATACAACACAATAAATGAAACCCTTAGCCATCAATACCTGTGTTAGAAGGAGACAAGAATACTACATTGTACAATCAATATCTGTATATTGATTCTCATTTAACACAAAATAAATGTGAATAGAGTTTGTTATAAACTAACAACTACAACTTGCAATGTCTAATTCACTTGATTATCCTCCATCAAGGTAATGTTTATAAATTACTGAAAGCTTTGTGCAACAATTCTAAACATTTCAGAAAAATTTCTCTATTAAAGAAAATAGCTGATGTTGCACTAGAAGATGCGAAATTGTATTACGAGGAGAATAATAAATGTAAGAATGTTTTGTATTTTGCAATAAATAACGTTTAGTAAGTTTGTTATGCTTCTAGTTTCAGATAATATATACACCCAGCTGTACTCAATTTATGGTGAACAAATAATAGAAGCATTTGATATACTTGATACGTATAAATTCGTTAAGTATACATTAACTTCAAATAGACGATGCATTTATAGACTTACAGGAAGGTCGAACGAAATAACACTATTTAATGAAATTAACTATTGTTCTTGTGAATATTTTAAGCAAGAAGTACTACTCAAGGGCAGCTCAATGCTATGTGAACATGTGCTAGCTTTAAAATTAGCCAAAATTATTAAAGGAATTACCGAACAAGTGCTGACCAATGAACAATTAACTAAATTGCTCAATAATCATGTGTATGATCAACTTGGGTTTAGAGGTTATGATCTAAGTGATGAAGAAGAATTATTTTAAACATTTTATAAGAGACACATTTGTAATATTTATTTTTTATCAATAAACAAAGAAAACTACAGTATTTACTGCAAAACCTAAACATAGATGAGAGTATGAATAATAATTGAATAATGCAGGTATTTAATGATTAATTGTTATAAATATAGTCGGTTTGACGTTTAAATGCGTCCTTCTTTCACCTTCAATTGTTTCAATGCGTCCACTAGTGGTATTGAGGGAAAACGTATAATGCACATGCGTCAAAGTGGTGCGAGGTGGTTGCTAGCTCTAGTCCTTGGATGGGGTGCACGCCACCGCCGCCGCCGCCGCGCACGAACGATGTCGGCCTGGGCGCGACTTCGCCCGTGATGGCTAAGGACGAGGACGTTAGTCCTGACGCAAGAAGCCGCCGCGCAACATCCGTTCCTGCTGTAACAGTGACCCGCGCTCGAATGTGATACAAAAGCTTGTTTTAAAACGATAATGAATCCAAAATTGTTATTATGAGTTTGACTCAATAAGCGTGTGTGAAACAACATGGTGATTTGTGTTAGTATTATTTAGCGAGCAGTACAACGAACTTTGTGAGATTTTAACAATGATAATGAAGAAAAATCAATTATGAGAGTTGCACAGAATTTAACCTAAAGGGAACAAAAGTAAGAAGGAATTTGCTACCTGAGTTCTATACTCCCTCCCACCATTGCAAGGAAATTTTCTATTTATACGATTTGATTACAACCACTCTGAATACTCTTCACCTGTGTCCCCGCATACGCGGTTCGAACGATCATCGTAACACTCTGGCAAACCGAAATTTGCCAAGAGTGCAGCCTCACGCTCGAGGTGAAGAGTTGTTTCTCTTCATCGTGGTTGCAATAACTCTACACGTTTGTGTTGAGTTTGCGAAGATATACTACAGAAATGATCCTGTGAAGTATGATCTTAACTAAACTTTTCGATGAAAATGCCTGAACAGCCACACGTCGAACTTTATGTTAGAGAGAACTAATTGCAGTGCCCTCTAGAATGATTGTAATAATTCATATATTTACTACCGCTTAAAAGTTTTTGCTCCTTCCCTACCATGTTTGTCATAAAATACTTGGCACGTATGGTGAACCGCAGGACTCACACAACAAATGTATTTATTCATACTTATGATTATAAATACCTTGGAGTCGTCATATTTCGTCATTCTCTGCGTAAACATCGTATTTATACGACAGTAGCAGTGTGTGATGATATAAAACGCGCTTATACTTGAAGGTTAAATCCATTCTCATTCATTCTCGGCAACCACACTATCTTGAATTAATTATAGTACGAGCATGTATTATTTATCAATCATATTACAATGGGATATTCGATTGGTCAATACTGTAATATAAAAACTTCATGGTCTCGGTATTTACCTAATATAAAAACTTTCCAAGGTTTGCCTAGGTTTGTCCTTGTATGAATTTTCTTCTTTTTCTAGAAAACTTCTTATTTTATTGTAACTTTATGTAATAAATGTTAATTTGAGATATAAATAAAAGTTGTGATAGTATTAATTGATGATCGAATATTTAAATCAATTAATAATACTTGAACATTGATTGGTGGATATTTTATCTTTCATATTTGTGAATATAAATTGGACGCGCGAGAATAACCCGAATCGATCCGAATGCGTCCGTCAGGACAGGCGAAAATCCTTTTTATATTAACGACCTAACGCCGATAGAAGTACGTGAAGCATATTCAAAAGGACGCCTGCATTTGATTTCAATGGCCACCCTTTGCTAGGTCTTCATCTTCATCTATTTATATCGCATGGTGTTCGAAATCACCCTACATTAAATCACAGACGGGTATCTCATGACATTTAAATCTAGGCTCAAACGCCTCTTTCAACTATGTAACGAATAATGGAGGAGGAAAAGTCGGATTATAATTAATTGCTCAGCATATAAATAGAATAAAACTCAAGTGTTCTGTTTTCCTTTCAGAATTCTGAATCGAGATCTCTAATGCAACGCTCAAGGCAAGCAGGCACTTTACAATCATAGTTTATTGTGCGAATCATGTAGTTGCTAGTGGTGAAAAAAACCAAACGCGTGAAGAGGAGATGACTCGGGACGGCGACATTCCGACGATTTTCAACCCTCGACGTTCTCGGACGCCCAGCGTACTCGTCACCGACGAGAATGCGACCGCCGGCAGCGGCAGTGTCGCTCCTGCAGGACCTCCACCCCCTGGAGCAGTGACAACTGCTGGTAAAAAATCCATAACCTTTGTCACTCCACCACACGTCATTTTTTCCATTGGGGTTTTGCAGATTCCGTGACAAGCAGCCTGCAGGAAAGTGCGTCGAATGCCGCCGAACAACAATCACCAGCGGCGGCAAGCAGCGGTCTAACTGCCAAATATAAATCATGCTCCGATTCCCTCTGTTCGTCTTCAGCCCGAAAGGTAAAGCACATGTAAATGTCGAATTAACCCATTATTTTTCAGTTTTGTCCTTTGTCCAAGGGGTAATTAACCTTTATAACGTGTACACCCTTCAACTCGTTTGAATGTTTACTGAACGTGAACGTTTATGGATTTTTGCGTTAATGTTAATGTCGCAATACTTAAGCACAACATAAGCAAAACTAATCTCACCGTCCGAAAATAATAGCATAAAACTGAAATGACCAATGGCGGCTTTTTCCGCATACTTTTATTACATCATTGTCGCGAATTAACATAATCATTGTGCAAAGGTGGCGCAGTGTCGACCATAAAGCTGGACTGCGAAACGTAAACAAGAACGCAAGAAATAACCAAGGCCCGCGTTGGCTGTTTGCCCGTTTCGAGTGCGCACTGCTAACAAGTCAAACGTGTCACGCTACCCCTCATTCCCACTTTTGCGATTGTTATCCTTGCGTGCTCAACTCATTTCCCTCTTGAATTGAATCACGCTCTCGTACCTTTCAGCTGCGTTAATTCCGCGTTTGCGTTTATGCGAATGATGAATATTAATTATGTGTAATAATTTTACATTTTTGCTACATTTGGATTTCTCTCTCTCTCTCTTATTATAATTTCAGATTTACTTTGGAATCTGGGTAACCGTGTGCGTGACTGCGTCCTGGGTTGGGGCAACGCATTGCATCAAATACTTGTACATCAAGAAACCGGTCGAGTACGAAGACACACTCATCATACCACAAGATGGCAACGGTGTTAACGTCACCGCTCTGCATCGCCATTATGTGAGTCGCCATTTTTATTCTTAGAGATGTTGGTGGTTTGTGTCATTGATAAAGGTTATTTCAATATTTGATAGTGCTATGTGCTGCCAATAGCTTCGAGGCCGCATGTGGGGGTTGTATGATGATTAATTCATTTCTTATTGATTTATTGTGAATGAAGCCCCAGTCGTTTATGCCCGCATCATAATCATGTTCATGCCATTGTGCAATTGCAGAGTGCCAACTACAAAGCTCCATTCTTCACGACGTGGTTTGTTACGAATTGGACCATGTTCTTCTTTCCCTTATACTTTATCAGCCGACTGGGCAGCCGCCGATGTGAATCCCCAGCTGATATACTCTCGGAGAGTGTGCGGGATTTCCGCGAAAAGGGCTTTACGGCAGGTGATATATCACCATCTATTCTACGTAATATGATGCGATATTCCCAAAGTGGTAATTTACAGGACGCTTCCTCACACGTTGCTCGCTCTTCTGCTTGCTCTGGGTGGGCACCAATTATATGTACATTCGTTCATTGCACATCCTTCTCGCCACGGACGTCATGGCGTTGTTTGCGACGAATGTGTCCTTCGTCTACCTGCTGTCATGGGTGATACTTCACGAGCAGTTTGTCGGCATAAGGGTGAGTGAGTTTGCATGCGTAAACATTGCACTCCCAGTCGCGAAGGCCAGGAATAATTGATTGCACGAGCACGCGCGCGCGCTGAAGGACGATGCGTAAATTGGGTTGTATACATAGTGGCGCGCCTTTAATCCGACTGAAAGCAATACGAATTCGATTAAATATTTATTCGCCGCTGACAGCATGAAGGATACTAATGATGTCTGTTTCATTTATGCTATTTGCGTGTGTCACACGCAGGAGTGGTTTAATTGCAAAATGCTATTTGAATGTAGATCATGGCTGTGATATTATGCGACACGGGAGTCGCATTGCTGGCGTACATGGACGGAATCACAGGGAGTCCAACCCTTGGCGGTGTCGTTCTA
This sequence comes from Aleochara curtula, assembly GCA_963978815.1. Taxonomy (NCBI): domain Eukaryota; kingdom Metazoa; phylum Arthropoda; class Insecta; order Coleoptera; family Staphylinidae; genus Aleochara; species Aleochara curtula. Next base: position 6,163,985 of record OZ022221.1, on the reverse strand, counting down.
GCAACTTCGGCTGCTGCTGGTTCAGCAGTCTACAAAGTGCTTTTTAAGAAAGTTATTGGCGAAGCCACCTATGGACAGGTGGCGTTGTTTTTCTCACTAATTGGGATGCTGAATGCAGCATTATTATGGCCGCTAAGTTTAGCGTTGTTCCTCACCGGCGTCGAGACGCTTCATTGGGAGAGATTACCATGGCCAGCGTTGCTTGCAGCAAGTGCATTATCCTTAGGTAAAGTTGTGAATATAACGTAGCTGTGGGCGGGATGGTAGTAATTTATCTTCCTTTGACAGTGGCCAACCTATTGGGCAACTTCAGTGTGGTGCTCACATACGATTTATTCATTACCCTGGGGCTTATAACCGCTGTCCCAGTATCGGCTGGTGAGTAGAAACGCTTTGAAGCCAACAGGAAGCAGGCTAATCTAATAATCCATGTGCTTTACAGCGTTGGATGTGGTTCTCTATGGAGCGCAATTTGAAGGGATGAAACTAGCCGGCATGATTCTCATTGCAGTGGGCTTCTTCCTAGTCATGTTCCCGGACAACTGGCCTGATTACATCACGCGATTGCTCAGGTATTTCTCGTTTAATTCATTATGTTTGAACTCATTATCTAATGTCAAGCCAGGAAGTCTTGGCAATCTTGACAGTTAATCTTATGAATAAGATTCTTTATTCTCTATAGGTATTATTGATTAGCACCAATGAGTTTATGATTTAACATGCGTTAGTGGACAAATAACCTCTCTTTAAAAACGTCTAGTTGATTTCCTCCTTTGGTTTAAACAAAATCACTTGAGTTGTTTTTCTGTTAATATGGTGATTCAATCGATCTTGATCACTCGATGATAATGGTAAATGATGATGATGATGATGATGATGAACGTATTGATCATCAATATGTAAATCGTTCTATACCTATGTATTATATATTTAAATAATTAACACACATGCACATTTCTCTAATGAGAATCGCGAGGAAGCGATATTTGTGAGTAATTTTTATTTTGGTGTCGTAAGCGCATAATTGAGTAAGATAGAAAATGGCGGACGGTGCCGCCATCGCGATGCACCACTGCCGCCTCCAATAGTGTGATTGGTTTGTTGCTGATGTGTTGTTGGTTGTGTTGGTTCGTTGGTTCATTAGCGTCGATTTCTAATTTCTTTTTGCAGACGAACGAGTCGCGTCTTCAGGGGGAAGGTTTGTTTCTCATTTTTTAAATTTCTCTCTACTCTTAATATATACCTACAATTATTATACATATTATTATTATATAAACATATATAATAATTCTAATTTATTTACGTCTCCTCGCTCTTTGACTGTTCTCTTTTTTACTCTATCTCTCTGTCTACTTTGTTTGGTTTGTTCATCTTTTCTCTCCAAGCAATATAAGCAAGCAAGCAAGCAAGCTGAAGTCATGCAGAGCAAGCAAGCAAGCAAGCAACGAGTAACAACAGCATCAAATTGCATTTTTTTACTTACATATGGTTTATGGCTTTGTTTTTAACAGTTACATGCTCATTGACCGTCATCTATCACAACACTAACAGCAACAAAAGCAACAAACATACGAACGAATCACCAACACAGTTGATTGTTTATTTCGTCAAAGTGCGGCACAATCACAGAATACACGATTTGTTTATTGGGCGTTTAATGGTTTAATTAACGCATTACTTGAATGCAATGAATTTATTTATGATTTTAGTTTGGTTCACACATCATTCATCTGAATGTATGCTATGTGCTTTTAATCATTATTAAACGTATGTTTGCATAAAACGTAGGAGAGGCAATTACAAAAATAGATACGTAATGTAAATAAACAAAGGTCCAATAGAAGGTATTTGAAGGGGTACAATGGTGACCGCTGAGAGCCCTTGAACGTTGATACTCCGGAGAAAAAGAAAAGGATTTAATGTATTTTCCACTGAATTTCCGCTGTTTTAAAGTTATAAATTGTTTTGAGTTTTCTTCTGACAGGATAATTGAATAATTTATCAATTAATACCTTGTTCTCCTAGACAGAAAGCTAGGTAAAACTACCACCCAATAAGTCATTATCATACTACAACAAATTAACTGACGAATAGAGTTTCTTAACCAACTAAAACGTAAATTAAATTTTTCAATGTGGTACATACATTTTTTATGTTCAGATTAAAGGGGGTGCGTGTCATTTAAAAGATGAAAGAATACTGATCAAGAAGCGTGAATATTTGATTGACTAATATAACTAATATTTTAATATAAAAATTCTTTGTTTATTTACGAACCATAAGGGCGACATCTATTTTTGTACCTCTATATAAAAAAAAACAACGAATACGTATTGTGTATATGTAGAATGGATCTAAAGTAATAACATTTTGACAATATTACTTTTTTATGGAATAAAGAGCGATCCATTATACGATACAAAACATCAATGAAATATTAATAACTGAAACACACCATCATAAAAATTGAATCACAAATAAAACGCGACAACTAATATCACTAAAAAAAGATATTTTTCTTTTCTTCAATGCGAAATGCTCTTTACATCAACTTCAACCACCAACTAATAATAATATTTATACAACAAGTGTTTGTTTACGTTTGTTGCCACTGAATAATTTACTTCAATAGGTTGGTTGAAAGCGCACCTTGGTATGATGCATATTTAAAAATTCTAACTAACATTTTAATCTCTCTGATTCCCGCAATGGAAAATTGAATTTTGCGATAGATTTGTTGCACCACTCTTTTTCCTATTTGAATTTCTAAATATTCGAGATTTTGCTTGATAACACACTTTTCTGCAATTAACTAACTTGATACTAAGTAACTATTTTTATATGATAACAGTGATGATGATGATAATAATTAATCTATTTGAATTGAATCGCTTTGAATCTTATAACATCATGCTTTTTAATGATATTATTTTTAATGTAAAATGATTCATTTCATCGCACTGAAGAGAATCGTGAATCATTTTACGTTAAGTGTTTCAGATAGATTTGCTAATGTTATCTTTGATTTCGTTGAGTAATTGAGATTAAGTAAACAACTCGTAGAGTTTTGATGCTCTCCAAAGTAACTTCCCTAATTCAAATAATGAGATCTTATCAAAGTATCATTGAACGTATTGAACAGTATGATGTTGAATTTGTACAAGTTCGATTACAAATAGTGTAAATTGAGTCGAATGATTTTAACTTGTATAATATGAGTACGATTAATTAGTATTTACATTAATATACAGTGGAACCTCGCATAACGAACGTCAACTTTTTCTGAATTATGTTATTATCGTATTTAATACAAACCTAGCTTATACTAATTTTATAGTAATGTTGGGACCTCTAAGTTCAAATTCAGTAAGAACCAGATTTCAAGTTTAAACGACGTGCAGCGCGCTCTTTTCCAAATGTTTATAAGTGTTCTAAAAATGTCGCCGAAGAAGAATCCGCAAGAAAGCAGCTCGAAGAGACTAAAAATGTCCGCACAAATTTAATCAGACATTATTGCAAAAAGCTAATTGAGCACAATGTACTTTTTTCGGCATGGAACGCATTAATGTGTTTTACATGGATTTATATGGTAACAATTGCTTCGCTTAACGAACGTTTCCTTTAACGTTGTGTGAGGTTCCACTATATGTATAGCTATTGTACATATGTACAAGCATAGATTGGGTAGACAGGCAATGCGCGTCTCCTTGTAAGATATTTGCTAATCGTAGTCGTTATTTGTTTTGTATTGTTGCAGAAATATCATCATGTTGAGTCACAGTGCGAGGTACGTACAGCAAACGCAAATCACCACCCTACAAACAATCGAACATGAACACGACACTCACTCAATCAACTATACTTTACTCTTCTTCTCTGCCTCTCTCATTATTGACGTTATCGAAGCAGCGCGCCCATCATTTGGAGTGTCACCCTGTCTGTCTCAAAATCAATTCATCACACATTTCTATTCTTCTTGTGTTCTTGTTCGTTGTGTTTATTGATCCGTCACTGTGTGTGTATGCGTGTGTGTGTTCTTTACTCACAAACCGATGACAATTTCACATTGACAACACGTGATCAACTGAATAAATTACACGATGGATTTGCTAGAGTTGCTGATATTCAAACGTTGCATTAGAGTTTCAACTAAGACTTCATTTTTTAAATTGCCATTTCTATTGCATTAAAAATAGTCTAGAACTAGATCAGTGATTCCCAAACTCCTTAAAGGGGAAGCTCATAATTGAAGTGTTTATGATGATAAGACTAATTCCAGGAGAACCAATAAATAATTGATTGGGAACCACTGTACTAGATGAAATTTGAAACTACACATCAAAAATTACACAAACATTATTTCTCTCACAATCCATTCATTGTTTCTCTCTCTATGCCCCAAAAACCAAAAATTTTAATTTCCATAGCACTAATAATAGTGTAAAAAACTGATCCCAGAAGGGTTAAAAGATAATTTATTGGGAACCACTGTACTAGTACGATTAATTAACATACACTACACAAACATTACACATACAGTAGAACCACGAATAACGAACATCTCAGACAACGTATGTTTCGTTGTTAAAAATTGCTTCGCTTAACGAGCGTTTCCTTTAACGAGTAAGTGTCGGAACGAATCAGATTCGTTATGCGAGGTTCCACTGTACATCACGGATTCTTTATGTCTAACAATTCGTTCATTATAAATGTTTAACTTTTATTTCTCTCGATCTACTCCAAAAACCAAAAATTAAACTCACACACTTGAGTGTATTTTTGTTTGTTTTGTCTGTCAATAATCAGCAACTCAACCACCAAACGAACGTAATTACTTTCTTGGTCATACAGTGTGTTTAATTGGCCTCTCTTCACCTGACTCAAAACCGTAATACAAATGACTATTGTTGTTTATTTGTTACTTGTCTTGTGTCTCTGATTCGTTGTGTTTTCTTACATTTGTTTATAGTATGCCGACCCCAAACAGGGGCAAAAAGCGTGACTTGATGTATGTATGCGTAGTCGGCTGCGTTGTCCTCCTCATGATGTACAAAATACGTTGATGACACGATGATGATGATGAGAGAGAGAGCTTCCCGCATCGTGTAAACACGCTGAATGTCGTCGTGTCATTCTTTTGGTGATTTTCTAACATTCTTACATTTTGGCCAAAGAGCGCAAGCAAAAATTATTTTCCTTTCTTTCAAAGTACGCGCGATGCAAGAGTGAAGAGAGTTTAGGTCAGTGGTTCTCAAAGTGAGCGCCACCGCCTCCAGGGTGGGTGGTCATGGCTAGTAATTTCTCAAGGAAAAGCCCAGTGGGCGATTCGCGAAAAGGTACAGACCAAAGCTTATAACTTTTAAACGGATTGGGCGATTTTGAATTTTCTTTTTGCAATGCATAGTACACTAACCAAATTCTCTAAGTGATACAAGAATAATTTATAAGTTTACTTAAAAGAGGGGATAAGCTTCTTAAAACAAGAAAGAGCTCATTCGACGCTAGTCAAAATGACACACGATAGCTGTGCAATTTTTCGAATTTAAATTATTTTTGTGGGATCAGTTTAAATAGATCTTATCAAAAATATGTTTATCTTTCATATTGTGTATGTTAAAGGACGGGAATGCACGGGAATGCACGGGAATTGAAAGTTATAGTTCAATACCTAAGTGCTTAATGAATTTGTGCAGACATAATTATGAATATCGCCGAATTTTAGCAATACTTTTCGGAACGATTTATATCATTATCCTTGGGATAAAACACAGAATGTAAATCCAAAAAAACATTAACAAATTATCTTCATGTTACCCTGTCAATTGGAAGCAAAGTGATACAAGTTATCGGAAAAATATGACTGTTCAAATTTAATGCTAAATTCAGACTAAACTATAAGTCATTTCAATAAATGTTGTTCTATTCAGGATCAGCATTTAATTGGCTATCGAAGGGCAAAAAGAAAATTCAAAGTATCAGTAAGCAGGCAAAAATAGGATGATTGTGGGGCGGTAGGCCAAAACGTTTGGGAACCACTGGTTTAGGTGATAGTTGTGAGCGGCGCGGGATTTGAGCCGTGTAAGATGGCACACATGATGTCCTTTCTTGTTGTCTGTGTGTTCGCAGCGGGAAAAACGAGGAAGATTTAATGCGCAAGATGAGTGCCCGACGCCGAAAATACTATGGCAGTTTTCATTACCGTTGACGCGATGCTGATGCGGAGCTCGACGAACGAGCGTACCAAGTAACATCATTTTCTCTTTATAATTAATTAATTAATTAATTAATTACCTTGCATAAGACTACTTATTAATGCAAATAATTACACGCAATCAATTAACACATTGCTGATTTTAATGTTTTAATCTGAATTTCGAATTAAGCAGCAATGTGTTAATTGTTGTTAATTATTGAAACAAAACGTGTTCTTTGCTAGTGTTTTAACTCGTCGATATGTATGTTCGATGCAACGAATTTGAATGTGGACAATACTTTTAAATTAAATTCATGATACCCCGATAGACATTAATGAGAAGAACGTTTAACGAACAAACTTTTAAGGTGGTTGGAAATTTATTTTGGATGATCTGTATATTCTAGAAACATGTTAGAAAGTTTTCAATTTATTTTAACGAATATTTCTAATCACAAGGATCACTAATTGGGCAAGGGGGTAGCGTGCCCCAATTGGGAGAAAATTCTATTTTAACATCCAAGCAAATATTGAGGGTTTGAGAAATTTCAACATGTTGGAAAGTTTTTTAGCACAAATCTTTGAGGGATTCGGGAATGGGGTAATTAATCCCAATTGTTAGAAAATCCCTTACAGATGTACTGAGGATTTCACGTTATAAAGTTGCATCCGAAAATTCTCCGAATAATAAAATAAAAAGAAAATTTTACGACACATTTTAGCTTCACATTTGAAGAAATTAACTAGACGAAATTAGTGAATGTGTTAGAATATGTAGTACATACAACCCTGCTAGAATACGTAATGTTATTAGAAAATGATTCGTGATTCGTGAAATCAATTGCAATCGAACAAAGCGAGATTGAAATGAATATTTTAGTAGACAATTTGTGGGATCAATCACATTATTGCAACAAACTGAAAAAATTGTCCTTACAATTAAACGTTGTACAAATAGCGACAAAATAGTACACGAAATACGTATGTTCAATGCTCAAGTACAAAACAAGCATCGTGAGTCAAAAAATACAGGCTGTATATTAAAAAGAATGTTAGAAAAATTGTTGTATAAAATGACGGCAACCACGGGCCAAAATTAAGGGTATTATCATAATTGGTAACTAACCAATCAAGGAATGATGATAAATAAATAAATTAATAAATTACAACCCTTGTAGGTTTTCCAAACAAAAATAATCAAGACAAATTATTGCGAAAGTTTGTTTGTCATCTCACATACATATTTAGACCCCCTCGTAGATACTTAGTAAAGTTACTTAATTACATATTACTTAGCTGAGTACGTACGTAGTTAGCAAGTTAGTAAACGGAGAATTGCTCTGCCCCAAAAACCGCCTCTCGCCCCTCTGACCGTTGAGCTAGCAGTAATTTGAACACAAAGGCCTTAATTAATTAATGTATTTTGTACAATACATGTCTGTAGCGTACTTACAATTTTCGTTCGTTAACTTTGTTTGTTTGTCCCCTTAGTCGTACTGTGCTCATCCCTTACATTGTTGTTCATCTTATGCTCATTGTATTTAAAGTTGAAATTTGCTTGAATGTCACGAGTGTAAAACGAAGCGAGCTTTGAACGACACAAAAACACGAAAAATATCATTGTTGAACACCTAAAATGGATAAAAAGTCATCAAGCTCTTTCTCTCTCACTCTCACTCACTTACTACACAATCTTGATATCGTTTACAACCCTTCACCACTTTCAGCGGATATGCGCATTCAACCTGATGATATTTATGTTGAATTTTGGTTTGTTTACTTCGCATTTGCTTGCTTAAAAGCCCTAAGTTAGTCCTTTATTTTGTGTGAGGTAAGTTGGCACACAAAACCACCACACTTGACTCCCACACTTTGGAAGAATCCAAGAATTTCTTTTGAAAATTGCGTGCATGTTTTCCAGTCTTTTCTTATAATTTCATTCTGCATTCATATTTGTACATTAGAATGTTGATGTTTTCTTGCATTTTGAACGCAAATTTCCATCCAATAATAATATTTATGACAATGTGCATGTGTAAATGAAGAAATATAAATATTACAAGTACATACGTAGTGAATTGCGAAAGTTGATTGGTTGCTTTTTCATTCTGCGTAATCGCAATGCAAATGAATGATAATAATATTTGTGATTACGCTGATTACGAAATGAAAAGCGACGATTTTTATGTACTTACTAAATAATTTGTTGTTTGTTTGTTTGTTTATTCTCGCTGTCTTTCTTCTTGTCTGTCTGTAACTCATTGCTGGCGCGCACATACAAAATTCTCTTCCGACTTTCGACGCCTGCGCTGCAACTGCAATTCTTCTGCTGCTGCTGCTGCTGCTGCTGATGTTGCTGATTGCATGGCAAATGAAATGAATTAATGATAGAACAAAGAGGATGGGGAGCTTGGGGAACTACCGGCGAGCGGAAGGCGGTCACGCCGTCCCACGCTCGCGCAGATTTTCCACTTTTCTTCGTCGTCATCACACCAGCAACAGCAGTCACCAGTTGCTCATAGCGGCGCAAATGGAGCCACTAGCACCGCCGCTGGTGAAGGCGGCGAAGAGCATGACCTCATGATGCATGAGCTGCCTCGACGCTCGTCGCCACGCCTAAAGATGGGTTTCAAAGGACGACGAGCATCCATGTTCTCTTAAGGATAATTTCAACGACAGCAACAACGACAACAAGAATCTAAACAAAAGCACAATGAAAATACGCGCACAATTAATGGAATTCGCAATTGGACAGCTTGGAAAATGCCTGTAGAAAAAGACTTTTCTTATACACGCAATTCAGATGCACACTGAGTTGCCTAACAGACATTACAATCGCAGAACGAAATGTAAACAAAGTAGTCATAATTGTTTGTCTTGTTTGATTATTCGTGTCAATTGTTCTGTGCGTGCACCGTGTCTCTTTGTAGATAGTAGAATTGCATCCTAATCATAATTATTCTACATATTTTCTATAATCTAATCTAATCTCTCTTTCGTTTGTAAATTAACGCATGTTAATGTATAGATCTAAGGCATGTTTGATTATTTCTTGCATACGAGAAGTAATTAAATGTATAATTGTTGTTTACCGTTTAAGGACAACCTGCAATTGTACCTTAAACGGTAATCAAATTACTTAAGCGACATTTCCACATAGGTTGTATTTTGATCAGAAAGTTAATTGGTGATTATGAGGGAGAGGTCGCTTTAGATGATATGATTTTAGTGCATTTTGGATTGGAAAAGTGGTGTAATTTTTGATTTGTTTGGTGTACCAGGTGGAGCAGGCGGAGCAGGCATGGTGTGCAAGGTCCCCATCGCCGGGATGTGGTGGATTATCGTACCGGTTACATCAGATCCCATCTGCGCTCGCCTTCCGGCAGGGTCAGGTGACCGGCTCGCCAACTATGCAACAACAACAACAACAACAGCAATACAATAGCTACTATCAGCCACGCCATGGACAATCCTCGCCGATCGCCACCGCTCGATTCTACGGATGTCCACCATCTCATTGCACCACCCCCACATCAAGCGGATGCCATAGTATTACCGCCACGCCGACGTTCAGTCATGCGCCGCGTCCGCGATCTCCATCTAGATCTAGCCCCACAATCATCATAGACGACGCCTCCACCTTCCCTATTCCCGGCCTCAATGGCTATAATGACTTGGACATTATCTATACGTGATTCACTTTTTGCTGTTGATCTCTTCAAATCATCAAATCTCCCCCAAGCACCACACTTGATAATTGTTATCCTTAAGTAGAGAAAGAGTATAGATTTCGGGTTATAGAACAAACTATTACATAGATAATGTGTAAATAATTTAGGGACAATCAATACTCAGAAACAAAGATTGTTATTAGAAGGTTAGAAGATGATATTTGTCGTTTCCTTGAAACATGGGTAAGAGGCAACTTTATGACCTCAACTATTGTAATAATAGAATAGTTAAATCCAATGTGAATGCTGATATCATATTTAATATTAATAATTATCAGTATCATGATAATTATGGACGAATAGGTTAATCGATAAGAGAGCAATCAAATTTTAACGTATAATGAAAACTACCAATGTCAGGAACACCAATTTTATTCCAAGAATATTCCAATTGTTCGGTTACTAACAAACTTCTGTAGGCTTTCAGCACATTTTTTGTGCATACACCAATATATCACAAGACAGGGTTCTCAGTAATAATTATCAAGTACAAGTTTCAATCAGACCTACTAATTAATGTAATAATTATTAACAATTTAAATCAATCTAACAATAAATATGGTTCTTCAAGTTAATTGCTTTATTAATGCCATTGTTTTGCTTGGTTAATAAGTAATATTGAAATAATATTGCAATTTATTAACGCTAAAAACAAGTCTCGTTTGTGTTTATTTATTAAAAAATATTTATACCAATCGGACAAAACTTTACAACGTGGTCATGTTAAATTATGTTATTTTTCACATTGTTTTGTTGTTCAGAAGTAAATCAATATCCCGTTTATTTGACATATTTCGAAATAAGTTTAGTGGTAGTTTTATTTCTATTGATTTAATTCATATACACACACTTTTAGAATATTTCTGGAATTTTTTACTTACACAAATGAATGGTTATGAATATTTAATGTAAATTGGTTATCATCTAGTTTAAAATTGATAATAATTCATGGTAATGAGGCATTACTTTTTATGCATGGTAATGGTTCAATGGTATCAAAATTATACAGCTAATTACTGCAAGCAGGTTCAAGAGATAGTTGTTGATGTAGATGACCCTTTGAACAGGAAAGTTGCCTAACTGATTCATTCTTTAATTTGCATGAAATTAATTTGTGTATATAGTGGGTATATAGGCTTTTATGGTCATTCAAATTAAACACTCCGCTTAGTTTTACTTCTATGACTATTTGTGACCATTACGGCTGATTGGGCTGATTACTCCCACATAACCTGTAAATTACATTCAGTGTTTTTGCGTACGTCGTTGTGTGGTTGTGTTGCAAGTTTCTATCAACGCATATAAAACGCTCAATGCCTGTTCAGAACGCCGACAGAAAGTGCCGAAAGCCGCAGCGTCAAAGTGCAAATCATTCATCACCTTGCTGCCTACGTTCATTTTCAACTCTTTAAGTTAACTATTGGATCCTTAATGCCGTGCACTTGGCTGTGATCTTGTAAACAAATTGGCTTTGATTTAGTATTGATTCATACATAGCACAATCATGATAAATTCGGCGTTTAGCAAATGGCAAATTGCAATTGCGAGTGTCTTTCTACTTTTTGCAATTACCAACGCTGAATCCGATGGGGACGTTTATACCATTAAGTACCACCAGAACAATTTTGATGAGGAGGTTATCCTGCAAAACCATTTTGTTATGTTCTATGCACCATGGTAAGGAATTTCAATTCGTTGTAAAAATAGAATGTTATCTTATCGTTTAGTGTTTTGATTGTTTATTGCATGTTCTAATGGCTTATACGCGTTTGCAGGTGTGGGCATTGCAAACGCTTGCATCCAACATGGGAGGAATTAGCTGAGATGCTTAATGGTGAGGACAGTAGTGTAAAAATTGCTAAAGTTGATTGTACCATTGATGGCGATTTGTGCAATGCCCATGACGTTACTGGATATCCAACGCTCAAGTTCTTCAAAGCAGGTAGTTTAGAGGGCATTAAATTTAGAGGCACACGCGATTTGCCTTCACTGACAACATTTATCAATGAACAGGCGAATCTGGTAAAGTCCTGAGTTTAATGAACTTGCAGTATTTTCATACATGATTTGTTATTTATAGTTTGTGAGTGATCATGTACCTGATCTTCCCAGTCTCATTGAGCTCACTGAGGATACATTTGAAAAACATGTGGCAAGTGGCAAACACTTTGTTAAGTTCTATGCTCCATGGTGTGGTCATTGCCAGGTGAGTCTAACTTTCTAATTGGACAAATTTTAGATTTTAATTTGAATTATTATTATTTAGAAACTTGCACCAATCTGGGATGAGCTTGGAAAGAATCTGGGAGCAATTGACAATGTACAAATCTCGAAAATTGATTGCACACAGCATCGCAACACCTGTAATCAGTTTGATATTAAAGGTTATCCCACCTTGTTATGGATTGAAGATGGTCGCAAGGTATGTGTATTCACTTCACATTAGATTTAATTTCTTAATTAATTAATATGTAATATATAGGTTGAGAAATATCAAGGACAACGTTCTTTGGATGACTTGAAATTATACGTAACTAAAATGGCAGTCAGCTCTGCAGAACTTGAGAATGAACTTAATAATGAAGTGGAAAAAGAGGACCCATCCAATGTTATTACATTATCAGGCGAGAACTTTGATGAAGGCATTGCACATGGCTTCACCTTCGTTAAGTTTTTCGCACCATGGTGCGGACACTGCAAACGTTTGGCTCCTACGTGGGATGAGCTCGGCAAGAAATTCATTGGCCATCCGGAAGTGGATATTGTGAAAGTCGATTGCACATTGAGCGAGAATAAGGAGCTGTGCAATGCGCAAGAAGTTGAAGGTTTTCCGTCCGTCTTTCTCTTCAAGAACGGAAAACGCATATCAGAATACAATGGCAATCGTAGCCTACAGGATTTATACGAGTTCATCCAACAGCATTTGGGCAGTCACGACGAATTGTAAGCGTTCGGTGACACCTTCCATTTCCTCATTTCGTGTTTGTGTGGATTTGTGGTTGCGTTTTCTTGAGTCGTAAGTGTTTTTCCCTGACGTATGTGTAAACCAATTCCCAACTTTGTGGGAAATCCAATGAGCCACAAATTGGTCCAAAAAGTCAATAATAAGGGACATAACTTTGTAAATGCAAATCTTTGGAAGACTTTTAAAGAGTTGAACTTAATAAAAAAACAAAGTCAATAGAACGATGAGGCGGTTGTTTTTATGTGGGGTACATTGCACCTGTTCTGGAATAATTTATGACCTAGATATCTGCCTTTTGTGTCTGGCTTATTGCAAGAATTTTGTAATCGATAATCCTGATGCACGCAAGCGCCATTGCAGGAATGCACGGCTGGTTGTCTAAATAATTAAGCTACACTAGAAGTTAACGTGAACTCAATGCACGAGGTAGTGAGTGCGCAATCAGCTGTATGAGTGTGTGATGCGCTTCTTTGTTTATAATTTGCAAGTTTGTGATGATTTTCAGTGAATTTAATTATTCATTCATAAGCTGAATTAACAGAATGGCGTGTAATAGTGCAGTAACTCTGTTAGGATACGAGGATGAGCCTGTTACCGAGAAAAATGCCGCCCTTGTTAATTTTACAACAAATAAAGTTGGAGGACTGCCTGTAAGTAATTAGTTCTTAGGAAGTAGTTAATGCTGGGGTGTTATTTGGTGGAATTCTTTTGTTATGCATTTGTTTAAAATTAAATCAAAAAGAGTACTTTGGAGGAGCTGGGATTTGAACCCAGGACTTTCAGCATGCGAAGCAGACACTCTACCACTGAGTTACACCCCCGATGGGAGAAGCGCTGAAACTACTGGGGAAGCGTTGATCAATGATAGTTAAACTTTTGTTTCAGGACTTGCCATCTCGAAATGTAAAAACTGAAGCACCCGTTTGCCCTTTGTGTCAGTTACCTCGTTTGCTTGTTGTACAAATATATGCGCCAATTGAAAATCTAACATATCAACGCACTTTGTACGTGTTCGCATGTATAAATCCAAATTGTTGGAATCAGAGTGACAGGTGAGTATAATTAAATGTTGAAAACAATTATAGTAATTGTCGTCTTCGTTATGTTCTAAGTTGGATTTGTCTACGTGCCCAAAGCGATGCTGAAGACATCAGCGCAGTATTTGGAACTGGTGCTTCGGCAGCGCAAACCACTACAAACACGACGAGTAGCATTGATTGGTGTACTGAAGCTGATGATTGGGATGATGACAATTCAAATTTTGAAGAGAATGGTAATGTAATTAACAAATCTGATGATGAAGATGAAAGCGCCAGTTTGGACGAATCTCTACGCGTCGGTTTTGACCAATTGGGAGTCGATGATAAGAACGCCAATGGAAATATTGCTGAAGCGCAAGGTTGTTTATATGCTCATATATTATTGTAAAACACGAAGAAATTTGTTGATACATTTTCAGGTGGTGCGGTTGGAAGCATCCATTCGCCGACAGCAAGTGCGGAAATAGAGGGTGCAGAAGGCGAAGTAGTCAGCATTGACACACCAACTTTTCCTCATCGTGATATTGGAGCAATTTTACACGAAGTTGCAAATTTGCCGCATGAAATATTTCAGCGCAAAACAGCCGCACAATTTGAATCTTTCTTCATGAGCGTCTATGAAGAACAAGAGCCGCAAAAGGGACAAGTTGATCGGCACGTGCGGGAGCTGTTGCAGGAATATCAAGCAAATAACGAAGATGCACACTTTATTGGTGGCGGTGGAGGCGGTAGCAGTGGCGATGGCGATGCTACATTAGAGAAATATGAAAAGAGTCGTCCGGCTCATGGCGATAAAATGTTTCATTATTACTTAATGAAGATTAGACAAAATCCCGGGCACTTTCTGAGGTAGTAACAATTAATTATTATTTAATCATGGATAATTAGTAATTAATGTGTTTAAATTATAGATATAATCGAATGTCGAATCCATTACTGCTATATCCGCCACAGGACCATCCTAAGAAATGCAGCAATTGCCAGGGAGAAGTAGTGTTTGAATTTCAATTACTTCCAACAATAATTCCACTACTGGTAGTGCAAGGAGATTACACAAAGAGTAAAACTAGATTGGAATTTGGAAATGTGTTGATTTTTACTTGTAAAAATAGTTGCTGGACGCGGGGTAATGTTGTACAGCAAGAATGGGTACTTCTACAGTCTGAGAATATTTAAAATAATTTCATAGTCATTCGCGTATAATTATGCATTTAATTAGTATCCATTTTAATATTCTTAATTAAATGTCAACAAATATCAATACTATATACAATATGAAAGTATTCAAGTATATTGTTATCATATTTTAATGCCTTCTCGTAATAAAGTGTCGTGAGTAATATCTATAATTGATAAATAAAAATTAATTAGCCTTAATTTTTAAATATTTTAAAATAAGTGCCGAAAATTCATTCGGGTGTATTCGTTTCCACGAGCATCAGAAAGAGCCGAAATGTCAATTTTTGTCTATTAACAGCTGTTTACAACGAAGCTGATGCTGTGTGCTACAGTAACCGGCTAGTTTAAGCCCGAATTATTTTTATTAATAAGTTATAACAGTTGTATTAAGTGTGTGTGATAAGTGTATGGTGCTACATTAACCTGCTCTGGTAATTCGTTTACACCATTAGTAATAAACTTATTAGTAAATAACACACAGTATTGTGATGAGGTTAAGTTAATAATGGTTTTACCTTGGTTTCAGGTTTGCTTGCATTGTTTGCAATTTACCGTCAACAGCCGTGCAAATGACCCTAAGTACATTGAACATAAATGTATTGGACTTGAATTTGTTATGAGAATGGATAACATATCCTTTGGAATTGGGATGTCAGGTACAAGATGATTTGTAATTTACAACCGCAAGATGTGTCTACAGGAGATCTTTGATATGTGGTTCCATTTATTCAAATTTTCTTTAGATAATAAGAGAGAAACAGGTATGATGATTTTAAAAGAATTATTGCAGTAATGATCACATTGTTTTTGCCACAGGTGTGTGTGGTAGTTGTCATCATATACATACAGCTAAGTATAGTTGGCTTCTTCATGGGTTTTGCAACTTTGTACTTGATAAAATTTGGTTAATCATAATGGGATGAACACTGCAATCTAATGGGTATGATTGAATTTAATTAATATATTTTTAATGAAGGCTTTACAAATGCAATTGTTACAAATTGTCTAGTCATGAATTTTCTATTGACCACAGTCAATTGATACAAGTAATATGTTGTGTTCAGATACAACTATTTAGCCTTTTTTAAAGTAGCATTTGCAGGAACTTTTTTGCTAATTAATATTAGCAATTTTATCAAACTGAGGTAAAGGCATAGGGTTTAATTTATATCTCAGTTTTTTGTTACTGGTAAAATTGTAGTTAGAGTTGCATATGAGCCCATATAATTGAACCAGTGCAATTACTGCAGTGCAGTGTCTTATTAGCATGTACTAGTCTGTGTTTATTTTAATTATCATACAGTGTTCACACCATTAAGAGTACAAGAAGGTGATGGATTGACGTCAAGTAATTGCTAATAATGGAACATCAAGTAACAATCTACCTATTCCAGTAATTGTGAATATAATACCAGGTAGATATAATGTGAAAGTATTTATTGCATCATTTATGTTTGAATTATTGTTTGAGCTGAGTAAACAATACACTGCTATCCATCATCAAGGACCAGAGATTTTCATACTACTTTGATTGGTGAGTGTATATATTATTATTCATATTGCAAACATTTCAAACACACAAACCTAAGAATTCCTTGGCGAGTGGCATAATACTCATTATTTTTAGCGCTTGAATGTTTAAAGCTCTGTCAAAATTCTCTGTCTGCAACATTTAAAAATGTAACTAAATAAAACTTTTATGTTTAAAACTACACACTGGTACACAATTGTACAATTAGCTATGTAGTTGGTAAACTTATCAGCATTTATCAGTTTAAAAGTTATCACTAATCATGTTTGTTTTCAGCTTATTCATCATTATTCAACATCCATTGGACCTGGTTTTAACAAACTTGGTGAGCATGTTGGTGTTTTGGCAAGTGCTTGCCACTTAGTGTTATTATAGCTGTTGCAATTTAAGAATAATCACTAACTAAATATGATTTCAGTACACCCACCATAATTCCACATCTCATGCATGAGGCTGGAATGAACTTTGTGGGCATGCAGGTACTTGTTCTTCAGTACATGCTTGCCTTTTCAATGTAGTTGAACTCCTGATGCACCCATCTGAAACGGACTTAGTGAGTATATTGGCACATGTGTTTCGATTCTTGCTTGCCACTTAATTTTATTCTAACTCTTATAGTTTAGTTGATAATGACGTCTAATATATTTTTCAATCTTTTCATCATAGTTCCGCTTTGGATGCACCTAGCTGGAACAAACATGGTGAGTGCATTGGTACATGTGCTTCAGTACATTCTTGCCACTTATTTTTATTCCAGCAATTACAGTTTAGTTGATAATGACTCCTTATGTATTTGTTCAGTCTTTTCATCATAGCTCCACTTATGATGGACCCATCTGGAACAAACTCGGTGAGTACATTGGCACATGTGTTTCGATACATGCTTGCCTTATAATTTTATTCTAGCAATTACGGTTTACTAGATATGACCTCTAATGCGTTCTTTCAGTCTTTTCATCATAAAACCCCTCTTCTGATGCACCCACCTGGAACAAACATGGTGAGTGCATTGGTACATGTGCTTCGGTACATGCTTGCCACTTATTTTTATTCCAGCTATTATAGTTTAGTTGATAATGACTCCTTATGTATTTGTTCATTCTTTTCATCATAGCTCCTATTCAGGTGCACCCAGCTACAACAAACTTGGTGAGTATGTGGGCACTTGTCCTTCGGTACATGCTTGCCATTTAATTCTATTCCAGCCATTATAGTTTCAGAGTAATTACTAATTATGTGTTTTTTCAGATGTTTGGAAGTATTCATGGCAACCCTTCTATATGGTGGTGGTTGTTTAGGTTCCTTGTCCATTTTTGGCGAGATATTATAGTAATTGTGTTTTATATGTAAATAAAAGCCATATTAAATGTGAATTACTAGTAGCGACACCTGTTGGATGTCGGTAAACTGCGTTACAGGTAGCATTATTATGATCGTGTTTTGTCCCGTCACCCAGAGATGGCGCCACCAGTAAATGTAGTTATGGTTGCCTATATATAACTTTCAAAATTTTCTATCTTTAAATATTGAATAACTTTTAAACAAACTGTCCTACAGTGTTGTACGATAGCTTATTTTAATCAGCTCGTCCAGCTTTACCCGAATTCCAAATTTCAGCCATTTCCGTTTCATATTAGAATTTAAAATAGAATGCGCTCAAATTTGGCATACAGGTAAAGCTCATCAAGCTGATTAATATGAGGTATCGCACAACACTCTAACCCAATTAGTTTAGGAGATATTCAAGTTTTAAAATATCACTTTTGTGACGAAAAAGTTTTCGACTTATCAGTGCTGATAACATTGAAACTTTTTCAATGACACGCATAGAGCGGGAGATATAACATTTTTCGTTTCTATTTGAATTCTTATGATATTCGAATTGGATTCTTATTAGAATCTAATTGGATTCCTATTAGATTCTTATTGGATTCTTATTAGATTCTAATTCGATTCTGATTGCATTCTTATTTGATTCTTATAAGAATCCATTAAGAAAAATCCCATAAGAATCCAGTAAGAATTCAATAAGAATCCAGTAAGAATCTAATAAGAATCTAATAAGAATCCAGTAAGAATCTAATAAGAAAAATCCAATAAGAATCCAGTAAGAATCTAATAAGAAAAATCCAATAAGAATCCAGTAAGAATCTAATAAGAAAAATCCAATAAGAATCCAGTAAGAATCTAATAAGAAAAATCCAATAAGAATCCAGTAAGAATCTAATAAGAATCCAGTAAGAATCTAATAAGAATCCAGTGAGAATCCAGTAAGAATCTAATAAGAATCCAGTGAGAATCTAATAAGGAAAATCCAATAAGAATCCAGTAAGATTCTAATAAGAATCCAGTAAGAATCTAATAAGGAAAATCCAATAAGAATCCAATAAGGAAAATCCAATAAGAATCCAATAAGAATCTAATAAGGAAAATCCAATAAGAATCCAGTAAGAATCTAATAAGAATCCAGTAAGAATCTAATAAGAATCCAGTAAGAATCTAATAAGTAAAATCCAATAAGAATCCAGTAAGAATCTAATAAGAATCAAATGAGAATCTAATAAGAAAGCAATCAGAATCGTATTAGAATCGAATTAGAATCTAATAAGAATCCAATAAGAATCTAATAGGAATCCAATTACATTCTAATAAGAATCCAATTCGAATATCATAAGAATTCAAATAGAAACGAAAAATGTTATATCTCCCGCTCTATGCGTGTCATTGAAAAAGTTTCAATGTTATCAGCACTGATAAGTCGAAAACTTTTTCGTCACAAAAGTGATATTTTAAAACTTGAATATCTCCTAAACTAATTGGGTTAGAGTGTTGTGCGATACCTCATATTAATCAGCTTGATGAGCTTTACCTGTATGCCAAATTTGAGCGCATTCTATTTTAAATTCTAATATGAAACGGAAATGGCTGAAATTTGGAATTCGGGTAAAGCTGGACGAGCTGATTAAAATAAGCTATCGTACAACACTGTAGGACAGTTTGTTTAAAAGTTATTCAATATTTAAAGATAGAAAATTTTCAAAGTTATATATAGACAACCATAACTACATTTACTGGTGGCGCCATCTCTGGGTGACAGAACGAAACACGATCATAATAATGCTACCTGTAACGCAGTTTACCGACATCCAACAGGTGTCGCTACTAGTAATTCACATTTAATATGGCTTTTATTTACATATAAAACACAATTACTATAATATCTCGCCAAAAATGGATAAGGAACCTAAACAACCACCACCATATAGAAGGGTTGCCATGAATACTTCCAAACATCTGAAAAAACACATAATTAGTAATTACTCTGAAACTATAATGGCTGGAATGGAATTAAATGGCAAGCATGTACCGAAGGACAAGTGCCCACATACTCACCAAGTTTGTTGTAGCTGGGTGCACCTGAATAGGAGCTATGATGAAAAGAATGAACAAATACATAAGGAGTCATTATCAACTAAACTATAATATCTGGAATAAAAATAAGTGGCAAGCATGTACCGAAGCACATGTACCAATGCACTCACCATGTTTGTTCCAGGTGGGTGCATCAGAAGAGGGGTTTTATGATGAAAAGACTGAAAGAACACATTAGAGGTCATATCTAGTAAACCGTAATTGCTAGAATAAAATTATCAGGCAAGCATGTATCGAAACACATGTGCCAATGTACTCACCGAGTTTGTTCCAGGTGGGTCCATCATAAGTGGAGCTATGATGAAAAGTCTGAACAAATACATAAGGAGTCATTATCAACTAAACTATAATAGCTGGAATAAAAACAAGTGGCAAGCATGTAATGATGCACATGTACCAATGCACTCACCATGTTTGTTCCAGGTGGGTGCATCAGAAGAGGGGTTTTCTGATGAAAAGACTGAAAGAACACGTTAGAGGTCATATCTAGTAAACTGTAATTGCTAGAATAAAATTATAAGGCAAGCATCTATCGAAACACATGTGCCAATGTACTCACCGAGTTTGTTCCAGGTGGGTCCATCATAAGTGGAGCTATGATGAAAAGACTGAACAAATACATAAGGAGTCATTATCAACTAAACTATAATAGCTGGAATAAAAATAAGTGGCAAGCATGTACCGAAACAGATGTGCCAATGTACTCACTAAGTCCATTCCGGATGGGTGCAACAGAAGTTCAGCTACATTGAAAAAACTGAAAGAACACATTAGAGGTCATAACTACTAAACTATAAATAAAATTAAGTGGCAAGCATGTACCAAAACACATGTGCCAATATACTCACTAAGCCCATTCCAGATGGGTGCATCAGAAGTTAAGCTACAATGTAAAGACTGAAAAACACATTAGAGGTCATAACTACTAAACTATAATTGTTAGAATAATATTAAGTGGCAAGCATGTAACAAACTACAAGTGCCAACATACTCATCAAGTTTGTTTCATCTATGTCCATTAGATGTGGAATGGTGATCCATTTTCTGAGAGTATAAATATTAGAACTAAATGGCAAACATGTACTGAATGCCCAAGCGCCAATGTACATTCCATGTTCTATTCAAAGTGGAACTGTCCTGAGACAACTGAAAGAATGCTTAATTAGTGATTATTCTCAACGTTTAAATGCAAATGTTCTTACCAAATTCATTCTAGCGAGGTCCACTACAAGTGGAATTATGATGAAAGCAAGTTCAAGCAAGCCTTGGAACTTAGAAAGATTACTTAATAATTATTTCTATTATAAAACTGTGTAACATCTATAAACCAACGCATAATTATTACTATACTCACCAACTTCAATGTTGAAGATATAAGATATAACTACAAGCATGCATGAAAACTGCAGCTTAATAAGTAGAGTTGCTAACTTTCTTGATTATTGTACATTTAAGTGCAAAAGCATGTTTCCAACAGTCCAGAATGTAGTACTTGTGACGATAACCATTGCTTTCAAATAGTATGACTGGTCATACGCTATATACAATAGTTGCGCAGATATTACTAAATATACACTGTAATTACAGCACAGTATGTTAAAGTTATGTTATGTTGCCAGAAAAAGTAATATCATTTGCAGCGAATAACTGACATTTACAGTATTAATGCAATTAGTATTAAGTGATGTATTGGCAATTAACTTTAAGAGTATTAAAGCTTACCCCGTAGTAGTATAACCATCTATATGATTGGGAAATATTCCCCAATACTTGTTGCTTCAACTGTGTATGGATTAACAAACATTTTAAGGGCTCACTCCTTTAAAAATGTTATAATTTGTTATGCTCACTCTTTTTAAAAATGTTATACATTGAAATTTAAGAAGTAATTGTTGAGATCTGAAACAATTGAACATAAATTAACACATGCATAAACTGAATGAACTTGGTTTTGTGTGTGTGTAAACCAATTAAACAGATTTACAACTTCTTTCCATTTAAGTTCATTTTGTCTAAGACCAAACATATATCACAAAGTATATTAATGTTTCACTTAACATTAATAGAATGATTAAATCATTGCAAACAAAAGCATGTAGAATATATGCATCTTAATCAGTCAGATAGTCCGGAGTTCATAAAATCACAATTAATATTTTACCAACACAATTTAATAATTCATGCAAATGATTTAATTGATAAATCAAAATGTATCCAGCTAAAACACATACCTTGGTTAAGTTTGTCCATGGCCTAAAGCATCCCATCATATTGTATGCATTTTAATAGTATCTACCTGCATTGTTGTTGACTTGGTACTGTTTTGTTCAGTTGATGCAGTTACTACATGTTTGTGTTGCAACCAATAGCATATTGAATCCATACACAAGCACAGTCTATACGCTGAATAACTGCACACAAATTCATTAAGAATCACAGTCAGAATATAGTGCAATCATAATAAATTTTAACAAATTATAATAAATTAGAACAAATTATAATAAACCGTATTAACAATGTACTGACCTGGGTTAACCACTGATGCATTGAAGCTAACCGGCAGAAGCAGCCACTCTTAGAAACACTTAGAAACTATTGAAATGAAACTGAAGTTATTGAATTGTTTTTGATGATTGCTAGTGCCACCTACAGTGGTAAACGGTGACTTACATAGGAATAAAACAGCAGAACAATTTCCTTATACAATTCCTCAACAATTTCTAATCAGTGTTGAGAAAATGGCCCAGTGCGGACCAGGTATTGCATAAACTTTTAAATTTAAATAAATAAAGGAATAAAGTGACACCTAGGAAATATGGTGCTGCCCCATTTAGAAAATATTGAACTAAATTTGTTGACGAGTCGAGCTAGTTCTATCATTTCTATAACTACGTATACCTCCATGTGATGGCATCAAGCTTTGACATTTTACGCCGTAACGGTTTGTTTTCGAATGTTTAGCATTCGATTAATTAGTAATTACTATGTAATTATACGTGAAATATATATAAAACGATTATTTAGTGTTAGTTATTGATGAGTTAAGTGCAAACATAGTCATCAGATATGAGTGCGGGCAATACTTTTAGTGAACGCATAGAGGTTAGTGAATTGTTTACCAACAACTTCTATTTATGAGTGTTGTTATTGTTATGATACTTTTATAGGACTATGAAATATTAAATTTGCTGGGTCGAGGAGGATTTGCATCTGTATATAAGGCAAAATGTTTAAAAACTGGTTTTTATGTGGCGATCAAAATGGTTAGCATTCTAATTTGCACATCATAAACGAAGTTTTGTATTAACATTAATCTTTACAGATCGACAAAAAGCTAATGCATGCAGCAGGAATGGTAGACAGAGTGAGACAAGAGGTTTCAATACATTACAGATTAAAGCATCCATCAATTCTGGAATTATATACATTTATGGAAGATGACAATTACGTCTACTTGGTGTTGGAATTATGCCACAATGGTGAATTACAAAGCTTTCTCAGGAGGAATGTGGAGGTAAATTTTATATTTACCAAATTATATTATGAAACTAACATGGGCATGCGTTATAGAAACAAATCCTATCTGAAAATGAAGCCAGTAGTATAATAAAACAAGTTGTTGAAGGATTACAATATTTACATTCACATAACATTCTGCATAGAGATATGTCATTATCAAATTTATTGTTAACTCACAATATGCAAGTGAAAATTGCTGATTTTGGGCTTGCAACTCAATTGACGCGGCCAGATGAAAAGCATATGACAATGTGTGGAACACCCAACTTCATCTCACCTGAAGTTGCTTCGCGTGGTTCCCACGGCTTGGAGGCGGATGTATGGGGTATTGGATGTTTACTCTATACGTTATTAGTGGGCAAACCGCCATTTGACACTCAAGCTGTAAAAAGTACACTTACTCGAGTTGTAATGGCCAAGTATGACTTGCCTGCACATCTGTCCATGGAAGCTAAGGATTTAATTAACTCACTGCTCCAGAAGAATCCCAAGGATCGCATCAAGTTGGTGAAAATATTAGAGCATCCTTTTATCAAACGTGACAGCGTATGTATTTGTAAAGCATTCAAATGGTCGACTACTATTATTTTGTTAACTTTTAGATGTTCATTGGTGGAATGACAAGTAACATGACTCAAGATTCCGGCATTCACACAATGTCCAGCCGACGAGATTCTGCATTCAGCGATTTTAATTTTCGTAATGAATATTCTTCTCGCCGGACGACAAGTGATTGCTTACCTTCCGGTAATCAGCAAGTCTTTTCGCGACAAACAAGCACGCGCAGTGTTGACCAAATAGAAAATCCAAATGTCCATTTGCAACCATTGGAAGATAATTACAACTATGTTTATAATCAAAAGCCGCCGTCGGTATTTTCAAACAATGGTTCTTCGTCAATCCTTGAGGGTGTTTCGAAGGGTGCACCAGCAATGCACGATAAAGCGTACAGGAGTAATGAACAAGTACATAATTTAAACGGAATTCTACAAACTGTTCAAACAAGTTTAACTGTTTCACAAAATGCGCATTCAACAGGTATGTAAATAACGCATTCATTAGACATGTACTTTATGAATTGAAATTTTAGGGAAAGGCGCGTTTCCTGGAAGTTGTAGTGAAACTACAACTGCGCGCAAAATAGGAGCTAAGGGGCCAGTAAAATTGCTCGCTCATCGTCTGCTGCCAACTCGTCATCAAACAAAGAATGCCATCCTATCCATTCAGGATAATTGTGAAGTGTGCGTGGAATTTATCAAGAAACGCGGTCAACCTAAGAGGGAGGTTGTCTGTGAGGTGTGCAGAATATCACCAGATGGCCAACGTATCATTTTGTATGAACCAGAGAATGGACGTGGTACTATACCAGCTAGCCGACCACCTGAGTTACCAACGCAAGGCACTGATCAGATCTACAGCTTTGAAAATTTGCCAGAAAAACACTGGAAGAAATATATGTATGCCTATAAATTCGTTGAGCTAATTCGTGCGAAAACGCCAAAAATCACATGCTATACGCCGACAGCAAAATGCTTGCTGATGGAGAATCTTGTGGATTTTGAAGCATGCTTTTACGAGGGCGGCAAAGTTTCACAAAGCTCTACTGATGGTATTACGTTGATTGATGCGCAGGGCAATCGCGTTAATCTTCAGAGCGCGGAGCAGTGTAAGGAACTGAACGGTGCGATGGGTATTATGTGGAGTCATGCAGACGAATCACGAACTCGATGTATTCTTTTGGAGCGTACTTTAGCGCAGTTGCCGGGCACATGCAACTTTCCAATTATTGTTGGCAGACGCCCGCAACTAGCGGTTAATAAGGAGAACACCACGCCCACGAACATGAAGGTATAATTATTGCATTTTTGATGCACATAGTATGAACATTGATTTTGAATTTTTCAGGTGTCATTTCCCACGGCAAATGTCGAAGTGCCTGTAGCATATTCTGGAACACAAGTTACATCTTCAGCTCGGGATAAACATGTTCATATTCCAGGTATTGGCGAAGCGACGCAGCTGTCCAGCGGCGAAGTTACAGTTAAATTTACGGACGGCACCCGACTGTGGGTGGACGGTAAACATCAAGTGCAATATCAGTATGAAGACGGTCGCATTGTTAAATTCTCTGATAAGGAAGTTATACCGCGCCAGGTATTAGAAAAGATGCAACACATGCCGAAGATATTGAATCACATGCTACCACCACCTACTGAGCCATTATCATTTAAATTTCGAAATTTACGTACTTAACATTTACTCAAATATGTTTGGTGTAAATGTTATCGATTTAATACATACAAATCATTAATCTGTTATGCTTATAGAGTAAGCTTTCTATGTAGTACTATAATACAATTTAATATATATCTATATGCTATTGTAAGTGGCCTAAAATAATAAGCGTGTATGCGTTTATAATATTGATAACAGTTTATTGAAGCGAAAACTAGCAAAAAGATTTGGGTCTAGCTGTATTGGTCAGGCTACAGTGGACGCCTCACTCCCAGGCGCGATCCCACTACTGCACGACGCGGAGACTTTTGGCTGCTGAGTTTCCCCCCTTGCCCGGTTCGCCTCTCCTTAGCCAACCTGGCCATCCCAGACTCCTCCAGAATGCCCATATTGACGCCCAGCTTAGTGTGGACACCCGGTCAACGTGAGCGCATTCCACCGCAGAACCCCCGACCTCAAACCATCCGCCAAATCCAACTTCCCAGTAGCAGGATTACAGGAGTGCGCCACGCTCCCAGTTGTTGAAGGCGGTGTTGTTCATGTTGTTCATGGCCTATGTTTGAATTTAACTCACTCTTTTATATGTTTATATGGCTTGCATGGTATTTACACAATACCGATGTTTCATTGCTATTAATTATTAATAAACCGTCATTAATCAATATCAATAGATAAATGAATGATTAATTCGTTAAATTATTTGCCACGAAATAATTAATTCGTTAATTATTGTTACTTGTAATGTTTAAGAAGCGAAGAATAGTGTTTATCTCATCATCTTGTGTCTGCTCGTTTATGAGTTTTTAGTGTTTGGGTTCATTTTTTAGAGATTACAATTTTTGCAGAAATGCCGCCTTCACCACCGTTCTATGACAGCCAGAAGCGCATAATTAATTGGGTGCACAGCTTATGATACGCGCAACATGGTAAGTTTTTTTTGCATTGTGTTATCTTTGTGCGCTATTTGTATTTTTTAGAGATCAGAATTCTTACAGAAATGCCGCCCTCACCGCCGTTCTATGGATGTTATCGGCACGAACTTAATAATGCACGTAGTCCTTAATACGCCGCATCTGATAAGCTTTATCTGATCGTCTTAAAAGGGCTGTTATTATAGTAGTTAAGTAATTTATATTGCTTCCCATAACATGCGCTATTTTCTTGTTTATTATTGCCGCATGTAGTATTGTAATATACGTTTTAATATACTATGCGCAAACAGTTGGTGGCCCAGTTGATACTATCCTTGTCTGTGGCTGGTTAATCCTGGGTTCAAATCACGGCTTGGGGCAATTTTTTTTCCAGTAATTGAGTAGAATATCAGCCACGTCTGTAGAAGAATAGCCATTCAATTGGCTTATACGCTTGTATTCAAATCAAGCACCTAGAGAATAATTCTAAGTACGTACAGAACATACAAAAAGATTGTTATAGAGTGCGCTCTCCTCACTAATGACGTCAAGAAATCGGCCTGTTGGTAACGAAAATCGGGAATGGGGAGGCAGTCGCAAGTCGGACAGCGACCGAGCTGGTCGAATGCCGGGGAGCGAAGCTTGGGGTGGGCCAACCTGACGATCTTAACGTACGGGCTTAAAAAGTTGAAAATGGGGCCCTTGTACGCTTCCGGGGCCCCCATTGGACTTAGAGTAAGTCCGAACGGGGCCCCAAACGCACAAGGAATTGAAAACATAAGAATTTAATTTTTTATTCTCGGGGATCGAACCTGAGACACTCAGATCACTTCCATAGCCTTTATCAGTAGGCTACGGAGTGTTGTTGCTATGGCTAAATTTGATCTTCCCCTTATAGTATGAAATTGAGGATTTAAAACTTAAAATTTTAATTGCTTTTCTCGGGGATTGAACCCAAGACTCTCTGATCACCCTCACAGACTATACCACTAGGCTATGGAGTGTTGTTGCTATAGCTGAATTCGATCTTCCCCTTCTTTTCTTAATTTAAGAATTAAAATTTAAAAACATACTGGGTTTCCACGGGATCGAACCCGAGACACCCAGATCATACCCATAGCCTATACCACTAGACTACAGAGTATTGTTGCTGTAGTTAAATTTGATATGCCCGTTATAGTCTGAAATGGAAAACCTAAAACAAATATCAACAGTTTAGGATTCGAGATATTCTTAATATAATACTGTAATGTTTAATAATTAATAGCTTTTTCCCATGCAATTACATACCTATTTAATGTATATTTCGTGGAACCCTTAAATTAAAAACCTTCTTATGTCCATTGTTTCTGTACGTATTAAACTATCTCAATTAAGAAAAGTAGTATGCCTTGATTAGAAAACAAATCATTACTTAGGAAATGAATTCAACATACATAACTTTGTCTTTGATAGACAAAACGTAATCAGACGGAATTTAGTGATAAAATATAATGTTTCCCGATGATCGACATAAGAGTGAACTTAAGCACGAGTGTGAATTACCACCTGAGGATAATATATGCAACAGGTAAAGACATCAATAATATCTATTTTCCATTAAATCACTCATCTCATTAATCCTTCTCTTAGATATATTACCTCAGGCTATTTCGTTGCACTTAGACGATGGTTTCGTAGTTGCATGGTGGTGAACGAAAACAATCCAAGAAGTCGCACATTCTTCAAGTCAAACTTTGTTATCAACAAAGAGAAAATAACTCATTTGGATTACTTCTACTACATGATCCATCCATTTAGTTCATTTCGGTATGATATGAAAAATACTCTTAGATAATGATATAACATTCATATTCGTATTTGCAGAACTTTTTGGGAAATTTGTCAAATATTTTCAATGTTAACTCAACTGATTATGAATCCACTTCGAATTGTATTAACTCGTACATGGATCATAAATGTTAGCTTCGCATGCGACGTGATGACTGTACTTGATATTATTGTTCAATTTAACACTGGATTCCAGAACAAAGTTTCTAACATTGTGATACTGCATCGTCGATTTGTTGCTTGGTTGATTTATCTACAAAAAACACATTGAATTACATTATTTACTTATTTCATTATAGGCATTACCTTTATACCACATTTACAATGGATTTCCTTGCTTTAATCGACTATCGATACGTCGTAGAAATTGGCAAACATTCGAAACGAGTACAAAAGTTTGTTGATGAGAGTACGTACCTGGAGTTGATGAATTTCGTAAAATTGCTGCGTCTTACAACATTATTCATTTACATTAATAGCATCCGACAAGTACGCAAACATTCATCACTTAGTTTTCATCTAGAACATAAACAAGTTTAATATTTTTATTACAGACATTCGAACTGAATACTTACTTTGTAAAGCTGCTCAAATTAACTCTATTGATAATGATCTCAATTTTATGGACTGCTGGAATTACATATATTTATACGGCAGGACCTGAACGACGAAATATACAAGCGTACGAAGCACTTACATATGTTTTCATTTGCATGCGAAGAGTTATTGCAATTTTACTTCTGTTTGGTGTCACTTACAATACGAGTGATGTTGGTGTACTGACTTCTCAATTAGTCTGTTTGTTCTTTGGATTTTTCCTACGCTACTTGGTTCTATGTAAGATCATTTGAATTCCTGAAATCATCATAGATTAATCATTCATTTATAGGCCAGATATTGCATATACGAACAAAATATGATTGGTCCACGCGAAAATTCCATCGAATGACTAAACAACTTGTGGAATTTATGCGATTCAAGTCGCTGCCTCCCGTAATTCGCAAACGTATCTTAACATATTGCGATTTTCGTTTTCATACAAACTATTACAAAGAGCAGGATATCATGGCAATTCTCTCACCGCAATTGCAACAAGAAGTAATGCTTCAAGCGCACGTATATCTCTTGTCGAAGATAGCCTTGTTTGAAGAGCTTCCAATGCAAATGCTGTTTGATACAATTCTGCAGATGAAAGTGAACTACTATTTGCCATCAGATATAATTATTTCACTTGGGAGTCATTCCGATTCGATATACTTCATCAATTCAGGCACAGTGGCTTTGTATACTTCAGCTGGCAAGGAAGTATGACGTTTAATATCTTGTCAACCCTGATGTTTAAATTTGCCTCCCTTTTCTTGCAGCTTGGCCATTTGTGTGATGGTAATCATTTTGGCGAAATGTCTTTCATGGGTGATATGCGCACGAGCACATTTAATATTATCGCTATTGAATGCTGCGAGATTTATGAGCTCAGTCGCGCCAAATTCATGGCACAATTGGCAACAAATACGGCAGTTTTAGAAAAAGTCAAAAAATCCATGAAGAATTATATTGGATTAATACGTTGGGGTGAGAATGAATACTTTGGAAAAGATATCGAAGATATTATTTAATTACGCTTTCCTTAAGTTTTCATATACTTTATATTTAAGGGACATCCAATTTTCAATTCATGTTTCCCAAGTTATTAATAAAATTTAAAAGCATAATTTTGATCCTATCCAATAAAACTGTAATAAATAAC
The DNA here is from genome assembly GCA_963978815.1 of Aleochara curtula. Taxonomy (NCBI): domain Eukaryota; kingdom Metazoa; phylum Arthropoda; class Insecta; order Coleoptera; family Staphylinidae; genus Aleochara; species Aleochara curtula. The sequence continues at coordinate 6,133,672 of OZ022221.1, read as the reverse complement.
AAATAATTTAAGATTACATTCATCTCTTTATTTTCATCTAAAACAATAAATACTAATGGAGCAAACAAGGAAGATTCTAGAAAAAAACAATAAATAATCGGCGAGCTTACTTTCTGCTCATTCCTACTCTATGAAAAACAATAAATAAACTCTTTTAAAATCAACTTGATTAAACTAAACTAGAAAATAAAACTAATTAACTTTAGACAACAACATTATATGAATTTCTTTTCACATATCTTCTGAGGTAAATAGTAGCGTGAAAAATAAGTGCTGCTTTTAAAAAGGCCTTCGATTTCACACTTGATTTTCATCTTAATCAACAGCTGAATCTCTTGGAGAATCAGGTGATTTGCACCATTGGCAAAATACGGTCTATTCTTCATGGCTTTCAATTTCGACAGGTCAAGCTTTGTAAGCGGCATTGTCTTGATATTATGCGACGAAATTTCACTTGGATGTACGCCAAGCCATTTCAGGTTAGGCAACGAAATTTCTTTCGACAAGAATGCCGCGTTCTATAGATTTCCGATACATTCCAAAAATTAATTCAAAATCTTGATTATTTAAAGAAACACATACCATTGATCCAAACTTGTAGACAAACATAATTTCAATCCCGAACGCATCCGCATCGGTGATTATGAAGATGGGGATATTCAGCAATCGCCAGAGAACATGCAAAAACCGACGTGTTTGAATGTCGGGGAAACCTTTACCCTAAAATTCAAACATATATTAATATAATGCAACTGCAGAGCAAACTAAATTACCGTTACGAGAAGGAATTTGCATTGTAACTTATTCGGTACATCGTCCACCATCATCTTTTGAAAGACTGAATCCTTTTCCACAATGAGTATGAAGCGGGCCGAAGTCTCTACCCGTTTCAAGTTGTTCAAATCCATGGGTATTGACATACCTTGTTGGGATTTGTTGCATTCGATGACAGTGGTCCCAATCGTCATGGTTAAGTCACCATACACAAGACCTTTGCTTGTGGCAAATATATTCAGGAACCACATTGGAGTGTCTAATAAATTGGCAACCGCTAGCAATCCATTAGAAACTTGAATTTGACTCACTGCCCGGCTCGGCATTGATTTCAATTGATAGTAAATCGAGCGGACAGTAAGTTGAGTATTGTTTTTCAGTAGTATGTATATCTTGCGCAGCAAGTAAACCACTATATTTACTTGTCCTCTTAATGTAGCTTGTGTACCATTCGGTTGTAGAATACCATCTTTGAATACCATGTGCTTCCAGGCATTCATATTGGTCAGTTTAATTATGGGACGTTTCTTGTTTACTCCCTGTGCTAAAGTCTCAAAGATCCCGCGGATTCGCACTTCAGTACGATCATTAATGATTGGTAAAGAGACACGTTCATAAGCTGGTGGTTTATGTTCATTAATCGCTATTGATTTTAATCCATTAATGAGATATTTCTGATATTTAGGGCATTTGTTCATATCAATACTATGAAAGTTGTACTCAACATCCACTGACAAATCCTCTTGAGACGCGAGGAAAATGTTCTCTAGATAATCTTGACTATTGGATAAGTGATCCTCATGAAATATTGTGTTCTCATGATGTACTTTAGTGATAAATGTTTGGATATCGTCAAACGCCATGAAGAGCTGAATGGCGTTTTCGTTAAACGCTAACAATGGTAATGGTAATGCTGGTTTATCTACTACGACTCGTTTTGTCGCTTTGCGTCTTGGACGATATTCTTCCACTCTGACGGCACTAATGCTAAGACGCATTCGCCTCGATGAAGCGACTGAAGAAGACGTGATACTTTCAGCACAGTGGCTTGCTGAATTCAATAAGCTTTGAATGTTATCAAAACATTGATCAACCACAGTATCACAACCGGAGTCATTAAGATTAACGCTCATAACATCAAATGCCGAACGCTGAGACCGCAAGCGAGTGGACACAAGAGACTGAAAATTTGATTTTGCTTGCGTAATCTTACTTTGCATGTTAACATTATTGAGATTTATCGGTTTGAATGGACGCCTTCTAGTTGTCCGAGCCGCTACATTAAATTCGCTTATATCTAGATAACTTGGAGTTTCACTTTCTGTTTCTATACCACTTGTTGCACTGTTGGAGTCTGTATTATTGGAATCGATATTGTATGGATGAGCCTTCTGGGCACACCAATTTGCTATCATATTGTTAGTAATGTCTTCAGACCACATATTATAATTTTCGTCGGCCATCATTTTGACGATTTAATTAGACTTTAAGTAATTCAAACTCTGAAACACTTGCTACTCTTAGACGCACTTAATAATGGCGGTCGTTTCAAACAATTGAAAACTAACAAGCGCTGAGGTGCCAACAAGGTGCAGAACTAAGCTTGTACAACTGGTTGCGTATATTCGAAGATTTTGAATGTATTATTCTTATACGAAATTAATCTAATTGGAAAATATTAGTAATTATTTTTCTAAATATTTTCGAATTTTAATGAATAAAATTAATAACACTTATTTTAATCTTATTTAAATAATCAAAGAATCAAAAATAAAGCGCATGCGCTCTTCTTTCATCTCAGTACAACACGATACAAATCCCCGCAATTCGCACCGATATGCATCTGTGCTTAAAAGGTTAGTTAATAAATATAACAGTGTACTTCGATATAAATGTTTATGCAGTGATATTTTAGACGTATTATGGAAACACAGCGGTATTCACTTAGTTGGAATCATTTCCAATCAAATCTAAGTAATGGTTTCCAATCGCTCCTTCGCGACCAGGAGTTGGTTGATGTGACCATTGCGGTTGGAGGCCGGTACGTAAAAGCGCATAAAATTATCCTTTCGATATGCAGCCCGTATTTTAATGAGCTATTCAATGCCAATCCTTGTAAGCATCCAATCGTTGTCTTACAAGACATAAACTTTGATATCTTCCAAAGTATGTTGTTGTTCATGTACCATGGTGAAGTAAATGTGAGTCATGATGAGTTGGCTGCCTTTATGAAAGTAGCTGCAGTACTTCAAATTAAGGGCCTTAGTGAGGACGCAACACAGCCAAATGAAGATGTAGTACCTAAAAATGTATGTATTATGCTTACATTATCAACAAATATATTTTACTTCTTCCAGTGCATTACAGGAACAAATTAAGGATAAGATATCAAGTATTAATGAATTTGCCCACCCTCAAAAACGACCACGACAACTACGTCGCTTAAATATGGATGTAACAATGAAGCAATGCCAATGTAAAGAAAAGAGAGCAAAACTTAGTACAAGTTCTTCATCCACTTTATCAAAACAAGATACACCTGTGACTCTAAATGAATTTTCAACAGAAAGTCCTGAGATGAATAACTCTCATTCAAGTGATCATGTGGATATAATTGATATGAGCAGATTGGTCTCATCAGATTTAGATAACAAATTTACAAAGGAGATTCCAAAACTTGATACAACTACAAGTAAGTAATTTTTGATCTTTAGTATTTGCATACTAACGTTAATCCTTCCAGAGCTTTCACACATATTAATAACGCACTTTAGATGATTCTGCTATCTTTCCAGATACGATCGTATTGAAAAGTCGTAAGGGTCTTCCAGTCCTAATACATGCCGGCCATATTTATACGAATTGTGCGATTGATAATGGAAGCGACCCGAAGGAGGTTCCTATTACAACAGCAAGTTCATCGAGCACTAATAACGATCGAATCGAATGGCATTGCGTCAAGAGACGTACGCTGAAATGTGATGGATGCATTACAACGAATAAATCCTTCGTTATCCTAACGTACAGTGGGCATAATCACAGTCAGCTCCAGGATGTAATTCAACGGTTGTATGCAGCGCAAACTTCCTGTAAAGCACTCAATCTAACAACAAGCAATGACAGCAGCAATAATAGTAGTCCAAGTCATTCTTCATCGTCCACATGATGACTCCTGCGTGCAATCATAAAACAAGCTTCAAGTTTCATCAAAACATTTTCGGTATTACCAAGAGTTTCGTGAGTATTATTTATATTTAATTTAGATTTCTTAACTTTAATATATATATTTATGTCTTCTGTTATCTTTCTATCTACTTCTTCTTTCAACTAATACGTACGTGTTTTATTTATTGTAATAGTATTATAGTATTTTAGATTTGTTGTTTTGCTGTAAAGCTATTCTTAATTCTTCTTCTCATCTGAGTTATGACAATGACAAATTGTAATTAATAAGAGTTGTATTATATAATAGAAAGATAAATATCACAATGAACGAATGTTCGCTAAAAACGTTTTTAAGTGTTTCATTGAAAACTTGCAACACGTAACACAAACCGAAAAATACATTATTAAGGACACGAATATCTCAGGTCTCTGGTGCGCCTTCCTTAAGGACGCACCCACACATAGAATATAATACATTTTGTTGTTGTTGTTGTTGATGTTTGCATCTTAATCAAATATAAACATTATTCCTACGCGTTTCACTCAGTTTAGCTTAACTCTTGCATCGCATAATTTCCTCTTAAGTTTCATTATTGCATTGATTACTCCTTAGTTAATTATTCGATATAAACAAATAGTACAAATAAGCACATTGCAAACGGATCCTTATTGCGCCATTTACGTTCAACAGCAGCACTTGAAATTCTAAATTTGATTTATGGCAGTGTGCTGGAATCTCCTCGTGCAACATTCAACTCGACGATTCAATGAACATATATAATTAACGACGACGATCACAATTTGCTTGTCCAAAGTGCTTTAACTTCTTTTGTTTGTTTTTTTGTTTGTTACTCAACTGTAAATATAGACTAGTTTACCGAAAAACGAAACAGAGCACTTTCCTCTAATTACATACATTGCAATAATACACATATACCTATGCAACTAAACAATAATATTAATCATATGTAGAGCGGCTTTGAGCAAAAAAAAATATCATAAAATCAAATATTGTTTAACATCTATAACATTTGTTCATATATATAATATATATATATATATACTAGGATGGTATTTCTTTACTAATACTCGATCACTTGTTTTAACAAATTCACTTATTTTCTTGTAGTCGCTGAATTATGTCAGAAGTAATCTCTTTCAGCGAGTTGCTCTCTCTCTCCCTTATAGTGAGTGTTTATCGTTATTAGGAAATTTGATACGTCCTTCATCTTTAGTTTTGTTTGTTATTCACTATCACAACTAACACACATTTAAGTTTAATACCGGAAAGTAACGAAGTGTAAGAAGGGCGAGTATCGCGCGAATTGCGTGTGGCAAAGACGAACAATAACAGTAATAATAATACTTGTGCTACCTACTGATTATAAACTAATTCATATGCTGCTTGCGCCATTTCATCATGACTTTATGTATGTACTTCCATCACCTACGACTTCATTCTCAGGTTGATGTCAATATCTCATTGCATTGCATACTGACTGTCCAATTCACCGAAGAGAGTTCCAAATGCGAATAATTGTGAGATTCATGGCGAATTAATTCATGCTAATCTAACAGATGAGTTTCATTTAGTTGCTCGCTATTCTCTCGCCAGTGTCAACCCATTTGCTCTCCTCCGATATCCGCTCGCAGCAGTCGAGTAGGTACAGATACTAAAAACCAGATAGATTGCATAAGTTGCACAATTCAACATAAACATTTGAATACAAACACAAAAACGAATTGCAACATTTGCGGTGCCCAACCTAAATATTTCTAGGTCAACCGCATGAAGCAATAAATATAAATTATCGGCTGCATGGAATATGCCAAACGATTTCATTGACACAACTAATATGAATGTTGCATGCCATTAAAAACTGGTAAATAATTATGTTTTCTCAATACTTACATGCGGGGTAAATACTTTCACCCAACGAGGCGCCTTATCAGCACGATTATACTTCAAGCAAAATGCCATCGCCTCATCGTCAACCTCCCACTGCGCGACTGAATCCCATCCCAACTCGACGATTTGACTTTCCAGGGTGCCGTCTTCACGGCACGCATGCAACTTAATGCCAATACTACCAATGCTGACAATTACATGTCCACCCTTGCGTGAATCACACCCGCAGTGTGGAAACACCACCTCGGCGTAGCCAGGCAACTCTCGGGCCAATCTCAGATACTCAGTGGCACGCGTCTGATCCTGGAGTGCTTTCAGCTGATATAAACGCTCGCCAGCCTGAATATAGCCGCGATTCACTTCATCCACAGCCTGCCAGAATATGTACGACGTCGCCAGAGCGTCCGTCATCAGCGTGAGCTCCTTGCTCACGGAAAACAGCCACCGTCGTATGCACAGACACGTACTTGTCGCAGTCGTGTAATTCTGAATGTAGAAATTATGCGGATAATCCGTCGGCAGCAGTTTTCGTTCTAAAAGCCAACAATTACCACCAATTAAGGAGCATCCTTCAAACGTACCGCCAAACTTACCAAAATTATATTCGACAATTTCAAAGAGATAGAAATACTTGGCCACATGCTTCTGCATTCCGATCTTCTTCACAACAGCCGCATACACCTCGTCGGCATTTGCGCTCTTGCGAATCGACACCGTGATCACCTCGCGATCCGGCAAAAGCACCTTCAAATCCACCGGATTGCTATGCGCCTCATCGTCATGATCGGTGAGGAACTCTTGCATCGCGTCACTCTCTGCGATCACCTTGATGGCGCATACCTTCTCGAGGTATTGCTCCAGCCCTCGTCGGCGGGCGTCCAGCTGTTGCTCGCTCAAATTAAACGGCCATTTGCCGGGCAGCTTTGGGAATGCAAAGCCGACAAACTCCTTCTTCAATTCCTGGTGCAATTGGTCGAATTCACGATAGCGTCGTGAGCAGAGATGACGTCCAGCCATATAGATGTTGAACGCCACGTAGCGCTCCCCAGCGCGTTCATTGTAATTATAGTCGGGGATTGAGATGGGCAGCGAGCGCTTTTCGCTGTAATCCATGTACGTGTACCCTTGATGCTCATCGGACGGTTCGAGCCGTTCGGCTTCCTGCGACACAAACAGCGCGTTAATTAGTTGACTACGCATGTAATTAAGTCGAAAACAACGCACTTGCTGCGTGACTGATATGACTGTGAGTGTAAGAACATCGCCGCCGGATTTGATCAGATCGACGACTTGTTTATGCGTTGCGCCCTCGACGTTAACGCCATTCCTGAAACATATTGGAATATTATTAATTGCTTGACTGCCATCAGCAAATAAATAACATGTTCAAGTAGTAAACAAACCCGTAAGTAACACAATTAACATATGGCAAGCACACGTGGTAACTGAGCATTTTTCGGCCGATTTGGAAGCGCGCTTAATCCGTACTGGCCACTGTATTTCAACAGAACCACTTGAGTTGAGCCGAATATAGCGCAATCGTATGAGATGATTGCAAAAATGATTAGACATAGTTCAACCGAGCACTCTGCGCCTCTGCGAGATAAGCGCACGGTTGCTATAGGAACAGCAATTGTTTTGATTTTTATTTGGCGGTTTGATGGCTGCTTGTTGTTGCGTATTTGGGGGCTCGTCGCACAAAGTGCGTAATTATAACAACTGACTGACCTTTTACGTTTTTATTTCAAAAATACTTTCTCCTCTTCTGCGCTGCTGCGTTCTTGTCTCGCATATTGTGCGTAACACAACCTGCTAGGTGCGCAATGCTGGAAACTAGTTCTTTACATTTCTACTATATGCATGCAGTTCACCATCACATTTCGACTCTGGCGATGACATTGAAAGTGAATTCGCGCCCCTCGCGTACAACGACGTCATCAGCAGCGTGCACGCAAAGTGCATCGATCTTTCGCAGAGGGGCTGGAAGAACGATCGCATCGCAAGACGCATTTGTTTATGGCCAAATGCTGTTTATTGGCGAGGTCAATCGTTCGCTGTGAACTCGCCAATTGAGCATTTACGCGACGTATACAAAGTGGCGAAGTTGAACGACTTGAATGTTATCGCATCTTAGCGGCGATGGCTTAGCATTGCGTACTTACACTTCGAGGATCCGGTCGCCCTTGCGAATGCCGGCCAATTCGGCCGCCCCCTGGTCCAGCACGGCGCTTACGTGCTGCAGGGGGGCGTACAGCTCACCGTTGATCGAGCGTAGTTGGCCGCCTTCGCTCACCTGGCCACGCACATTGAAGCCAAAGCCCGTCTCCGTTTTGTTAATCGTTACCACACGAGGCCCGTTATTGTCCACGCGCATATTTGCATACTGTTGCACGCCGCCGCAGTGTCCACCGTGCTGTTGCTGCCGTTGCACTTGCTTCACACCGCTATCGGCCATATTGCAAGAGACGACGACCACCACCACTTCGGCACCGTCGTCCGCATGCCGCCACTGGCCGTAATACGGATGCGTACTGCGCTCTCGTGCCGCAAATGCCGCCTGCCCGCCCGATCTTCACTTTGCCGTCTCCGGCAACACACACACACTCGCACCGCACCAATCGCAGCAACTGTCCAAATAACATTTGCACCGCACTAGTGACGCGCTCGTCATGTGCGTGCACTTTGTGCCAATACACAGTGCCGGCCTTAATAGAAACTCTCACTCCACTGAATGTTGAATTCAATTAGTTCATAATGCGAGTAACAGCTCTGAACTAAAAATTAAATAATTACGATGAAGTAATTAAACATGACGCAAACACACGCGCGTTCGCTCAACGTGCAAAGTATTGAAACGTGCCATAACTACCGTACTGGTATGTATATAATAGTTACGATTTTTGAATATTTCAACCTGCAATTACGCATTACTTTTAATTAAAATTTCATTTAATCGCCGTCATTGTGACCCTCTTGCAAGAAGGGCAATTACAATTATTTACAATTAATACATATAGACGAAAGTAGTTGTAATAGCAATAGAATGGACAAAATGTGAACATAAACGAATAAATTAAATATGAAAAACAATAAGAGCAATAATAATATTAATAATAATTAATAATGCACAATATTAAACAAGCGAAGAGCGAATTGCGTTAGTGCTCATTAATTATTTATCTTCCTTGTATTACGCTAATGTTTTACGTGTTTCTTGTTTACCATTTCCTTGCTCAGTGAATAATACAATAACGACAAAACGTAAAAACATTGCCTATATGTTGTTAGAAAAATGTATAAATATTATTTTCTTTCTAACACTGCATCTTGCGTTTTATTCTTCCTTGTATAGATTTGATTGTACTATAAACATCACTCGCGTTCCTATCTTCTTCGCATCCGGCATGTTTATAGAGTAATTAATTTAATTTATAATATATTTATATATAAATACCACATTCATAATAGTGAAACATTCTGGGGTTTCAGAAATCAATCAATAATCGATTCAAGAACTAAACGCCATCATATCGTTCGTCGTCGTTGCCAAGGCAACGATACAATTAAAATAATTCGTACGTCCTGGAAAGGTTGGTTAGTCGGGGGGGAAGTTGAGTTTCAGCAACAGCACAATACAAAATTATCATTTTTCTTACTATGAAAATCACTCTCGCGACTGTCTCGCCAATATAATTAATACCATCATTCTTTTCACCTGCGCTCAACGTATGATTAAGCGTAATTAGGTAGGTAATTTTGTATTGTAAATGCAGTCTTTCACGCCGTGGGCGAAGCACACCAACGGTTATTTAGTTTATACGTGTTTGTTGCTTTCGCAAATGATTTGTTTCCCTAGAGACATCGTATTTGAATGAATTGCATCTAAACCATAAACCCATGTGGAATATATAGAGGCTTCTCGTATGGCGTATAATAACTGTCTGCTGATAATTTGGCATTCATTTAATCTACGATTATTAATTAGTTTGTTTTGTTTACTTATGGATGGACTGATTGCGTCGATCAAACAACTTGGCGTCGTGTGTGAAGGGCGGCAGCACCATCATTCCGATATTTGCACAGCACATTCGTTTCTGTTGCGTATTTATCTCGTGTGTAAATATTTCTTCTGGCATTCGTACGTCCGCCTCAGTCGGAATCGTCCTCAGCGGCAAATTCGGGCAAATCGGCCGACTGCAGATGGCCCTTCATTAGTGCGTACTCGATGAGCGCAATGTGGCAGAAGATGTACTGGTCAGGCATTTGAATCGAATACGCTCGCTGGGAGCGTATCTTTTCGACGGTTCCACGTATATCCACAGTGCCCACATCTTCCAACCTTGATATGCAAATATCCAGCGTGCAGAAGGTACCTAAACCATACGAAATTCAATGAGGAACTCCACACAACAAATAAAAGTATAGCATACCTGTTCTACCAATACCGGCGCTACAATGGACAACAATTGGAGGTCCACGTGGATGACCAGCCCAGGTATCTCCAAGCGCTGCAACCATCGTCGCTTGCTGCTGACGTACGCGTTCGAGAAACTCAATGAGACCTTTTGCTGTATGCGGTACACCATAATCGGGCCATGATGTAAACTGCCAATGCGATACTTGTCTCGTTTCCTCCGTCTGCATTCAGTAGAAATGAAATTAATACTTATCTATATTCGTATAATTAGCAAGTACTCGTTTTTTTTTATATTACGAATCAAGGTTTTTACCTTATTATTGACTAATTCAATAGTGGAAACTGTGTAATCAGCATTTGACTCGATCGCAATCGTGCGCACCACGTAATCACCATTAACCGCCTCGCCATCGACGTCATTCTCCCAATACTGATGACACTTCAAGCGACTGCGCTCCATGACGCGGGTCGTCATCACAATCACCAAAGTGTGCTGCTCCCAGATCATGCGCCAGAAGTCGGCGGCCGTTTTGGGCAATGGTCCCTGCGTGTTGATGAACGCATTCTTCTGCTTGTACCCATCAACGAAGTTCGCATGGATGTAATCGCTGTCGACCGCCTCCACGTTGCCGCAATCGGGCAATTCGCTGAGGATGACGCGACTGTGATCGTAGCACAGCACGTCCGTGTAACGATTCTTCAGCAGGTTGTTCTTGATGCGCGCTGCCGTGAAGGCTCCATCCGGCGGTCGCGACCGAATCTCGGCGTACTCCTTCGTGAGGCCTTCGCGGCCGCGATCACGCACATGTTCGACAAGCTGCTGAATGCTCATCACCGCACCGTCGCCGTGCAACGAGTCATCGTCGGAGAAACCAGAGCTAGCGCTGCTCGGTGGATTGAGGATGCCCTCCTCGGCCCAGCTGCTCTCCATGTTGTTTATGTTATTGGGGGATGTTGCGAGGTTGTCGTCGTTGATGCGTTTCTGTGGCGAAGACGGTGACTTACCATCTGGAAACAATGCACGTACACACACACACGTTATCTATCATCCAGAAGAGCGAGCGCATCAGCTGCGTGCAATTTGACTCACCATCATAGTCGGTTGGCAGTGGTGATTCGTCACGGGTCGTCATTGATTGCAGTTGGATGCAATCGGCGAGCCATGCATCGTGGTCCAGCTGGTGGTTGCCGCCGAGCTGCGTCGGCAGCGAGTCGCGTGGAATGTGCGTGCACAATTGCGCCACGGACACGGTGTACACGCGCTCCCGGAGCTTCTCGCGCACGAACAGCCGCAGAATGCCGAACGGCGCCTTGAACCACAGCGGCGCGGTCACGATGAGCACCTTCTTCAGCTTCGCCGGATAGCCGCCCTGCCGAAAAACAAACAAACCAACATCAATCAGTTGCAAGCACTTCTTACTGCCAAGCACTATAGTTATATAATCGCTCAGGTTAATTCGCAATCAACAAATAGGAGGAAACGAGGCACGAGAGAAAACTTGTGTCGTGCACGCGGAAAGCATGAAAATTCAGTCGAGTGCGCATAGATATTAAGCGCAGCAATGCGCTGATCTAGATAAATACTCATTACGAGATGAGTGCAATTAAATAAAAAAAGAACGTCGAACGCCCCCAAACGCAATTCGCACACACTCACGAAATTACATAATATTCAGGCGGCTTCCACGTGCATGAAGATGAAAAGATTGCTTAATTACAACAAAGCGCACGGCACAATTGAATTCGACTTATGCAACTTGCTGGAATAATCAATAGACAACAAACGCCGGAATGCGCTCGCAAGAGGCAATACGAATTCTCAAACACTTGCTTGTCTGTTATCAGTGCGCACTGCAGATGATGACTTTTATCAATGCAGAGCTTAATGATAGCTCACGCACATCGCACACCAACCGCAGGCCCAGCGAGCTAGCTAGCTAGCTGCTGGCTAAGCATCTCACTCATTCTGACCGAGCGAGGCGAGTGTAGTGAATTAGTCATAATGCGACAGGGGAATTGCTTTTGATTAGATAGGACCGAGTCGCGCGCGCATTATTTGGGACACTTACGGCGCTTCTTCGACGATCAACTCCGGCCTCTGGCTCCTCTTTCGTTTATTAATAAAAGCGGCTACTTGTTTCGCCGCCGCCGCACACACGCGCACGCAACATGTAGCGCGGAGCGCGATATGGGATGGCACACACTGATTGCAGCCGAGCGCGAGGCGAATAAGGCACTTGAACTCGCCGCGAATCAACGCCGAATTTCACGAGAGGCGCGTGTTCACGCACTGCAGGAATGACAATCGCTTCGCGAAGACGTAATACGGATCGAGGCGGAATTGTGTGCGATACGGGCGGCCCAAAGAAGCGCGAGCTGCAATTGCACGAGCAATCGATGATGTTACGTGTAAAGATAGGAGCGACGTACGCGGCCGGAACGATAACGACGCCAGCGCGGTGGACGTCGCGACGCCGCTTGGCGCGCGCATGCGTCGTGCAAATGTCAAGCGTGCGGGCATTTGAAAAATGCGCGCTGCATACCTTGAGTAAAGTGAGGATTTTCTGGCTGAGGTCGTAGTCAAAGTTGGAGAACTTGGAGTTGGACATGTCGTAGATGAAGACAATGCCCGATCGTTGCGTCTTGGGGTTCTGCAATGCTACGTCCAGCTGATACACAACTCCTTGCAGCGTTGTCTGATGCGTACTCTTCGCCGGCACGTGCTTGTGCGCCGTAAACACGGCAATTGCGGCCTCGTTGCCGTCGCGTTTAGGCTACAAATGCAACAATTAGTTTCATCTTTGCAAATCAATCATCAATCAATACTTACCAGTATTGTAAACTTGCCGGTGGCCAACTCCGACTTGAGTGGTTCACGCAGTGGGTCGATGTCGGCGAGTCCTTCACGCTGTCGGGTCACCTCATGCTGCTGGAAGAGAGCTACGGCACGCTCCACGTCGAACTTCCGAGCAAAGAGGAAGCGCACCGCCATCGAAAACTTGACGAAGCCATGCGGCTTATGGCGAGTGCGCGCGTTCACGATCTGAAGGAACTTCTGCGTCGCCTGCGGATTATCAACAATAGAACAATAGCTCAGCCGTACAATGACGAAGCGGCGATAGATAGATAGATAGACAGATTGATAGAACAAACAGAGAGAACAGAACGAAAACAAGCAATGAGTGTACGTATGAATAATAAGGGAGGAGTACACTTGCGAGAGATGAGTGCACACCTCGAAAAGGTGATGCACTCGTGTGGTAATGAGATGTCATGTGTGTGTGGAGCGCGCGAGGGGCTCGCGTATGTGCATCCGGAAGTGCGCTCTCTCCGTAGAGATGTTGACGTGCACACGCTGGCGTAAACGGAAGTGCCGCAACGTCTGCACAGGAAGCACCTATTTATACACACAGAAATGATGAATGCGCTGAAAGAGCGGCATACAACTACGCAGAATGGTGACATCATCAAATTGAAATTGCCTATCGATTGTCGGTCAATCAGCCAAAGCGCATCATTTAATTGCTACGGGTGACCTCTGCGTATTACCCGTCGACAAGTGCTTTACATTACGTGTTGCGTTTTTGTACTTTACATACCTACACGCGCCGAGGAGCAAGTCATGCAATTAATTCGCCAAACTCCTCGAGTATCACCAATGGCACACATGCGCATTGCATTCATGCTATACCACGAATAATTGTTATTACATTCATCTACGCTTTAAATACCGGTAGCTCACGCTCGATACAACTGCCGCTGTTGCTGCTACTGCTTTACTTGCTTTTCGCTTTCTATTATTCTTTTCGACTCTTTCATTGTTAGCTGGCAAGTGTCACGCGCGGACCCACATGCCATACATTAATGCACGCAGTAATTAAACGACCACCATGTTTTTATTGTTTATACCAAGCGGTGCGGCTGCTTTTGTCGATTAGTTTTTCGGTCTTCGCTAATCGTGCATTAACAATATAAGTGGAACAATTGTCATTATGCTCAAGCACATACAAGGCATTCTACAGGTAGCTGTATTCGTGTTTTGTTTGTTTCTTTTGCTCCCAGCAGCGCTGCATGTGTGCAAATTTTCTGCACTCAATAGCGAAATTGCACTGCACACGCACACTCGACGCGCGTTTTTATCAATGCGTGGAACAATTACGGATCTATTGCTCACTGGCTGTGGTATGATGCATTATCGCAATGGATTAGAGCGATGATAATCCATCCAGTGTGCGTTCGCAGGCCGCGCTTCCCATTGCCTGCATCCGCTTACGGACGTACGCACGCACTATGTGGTGAATCATGCAGAGGCACCGGCTGAATGCAAGCTGGTGATGCTGGCACAGGGGGCAAGAAGAAGCAGAGGAGAAAGAGTATAATGCACTTACAACAATCTGCTCCGGTGACAATTCGGCAGCCATATTCTACGTGTAAACAACACGGCTTCGCGCGGACACACCACACAATTTCACACGCACGGCACGCGCCGATTTCTTTCTGTCGCTGGCTTACTAAACGAAACACTCACGCTCGCTGACGACGACGCACACTACGCAGTTGAGAACCAGTTACCAACGGCAGTAAATCGCGCCCGACGGCTAAGCGAACGCATCGCGAAACTATCTCCAGCTTACTGAACGTATGTGAACATACCGTACACTGCTGGAATTTCTTGTTCATTATTAGCCATGCCGGTACAGCCGCAACGCCATCACTAAGTTGTGCGTCGAAAATGCAAATATTTTCAGAACTTGACTAGTTCATCATAGAAATTCAATAAAATAGACAACTCCAAATGATTAATAACTCATACAACTCTTACGTATGACTTGTATTAGTCACTTAACAAAATATGGCTTCTTTGTTATTACTCAAATCAGAATGCGTGATGATGAAACAATTCAACAATTTCTTGGTTTGTTTGCAGTATTTCTGTATTTCTGTATGAAACTACTAGATAAAAACTTATCAATACACAATTTCTATTGTTTAATGTTTATACATGTGATGTGGAATGTTCTTATCTCTTAAAATAATAAATCGTTATCTGAATTGTTGTACAGCTATTTATTTCTTATCAACCATTCCTGATTTCTAACGTGACGTGCTAAAGCAAATAAATATTAGATTAAATCGAATTCAAGATAGTACAGGTCCCTTCGTAGTTTCACCCACCCATGTTAGATGGCGAAACGATCTGTGTACGGAAGAAGTTTTAAACTTACTGAAACTTTATGCCGCGCGCTATTGAAGTTTAAAATTTCAGCGCATAATAATGAAAAGAATAGTTGAAAATGTTAAAATTAAGCAATAAATTATTTTTAGAGATTATAGTCACGCACAATTATTCATTAATGTACGAAAATGTTGTTTAGTCATTTGGGTATTTGTACCAAGCATTTTAAGGCGCGTTTAAGCCTACAAATAGCTCAAATAGCTCAAGCAGTAGCGATAGCTGCAAAGCATCTTCGCAAAGCATGCGCGTGTGCATGATCTATGTATAATCTCTAATGAAGGAAGGGTTTTCCTCGCCGCCGCCGCCGTAGCCGCCGACAACTCGTCGTAGTAGATCATTCGATTCGATTCAAGCGCAACGTATTTCGCGTATCAGACAAGCATCATCGTCGCTTCATTTGCAGTAGATGAATGCGCCAATGCACATTCATTCATATCCTGCTGAAAAAGTATGAGTTTTGTGCGTTCATTGTTGGGTAGAATGCAAGCCGAACCAGAATCAACTGTTCCCGAACTAGAATGCAACGATGCGAAACAAGTGGTGAACGAAAAGCACGAAGAGGACGAAGAAGAGGAGGAGGATGAAGATGTTAGTACGGCAACGTCGACGGATTCTTCAGATACGGGAATTTACAATGTGAACAGCGACCTCGAGACGGGATCCCTGGATGCGGATTGCTCAGCTATTTCGAATTTCTTTGGCTACTGGTATGCTTCCTACTTTGTTCTTTCTTTGTTTTCTTTGTTTAATCCATGACAACAACTAATGCATAAATGAAGTTGCGAATTTTTTTTTTTTTGGTTAGAGTTTTTGTTGGACGCGTTCACGCACTATTTTGTTGGTGTTTTCAGAAAAGTTCAAGTTTAATAATACTCAGTCGCCCGCGCGTTTTTCTCATTTATTGTTGGATACGTTCGAATCATAAATTTCTTAAAACTGTTTCGCATCTGCGCATTTTCGCTATTATTAAGTGAGTGTGCGCGTTTGCTTTGTTTGGATGCAAACGCAAACAAGACAAAGAATTTCATACTGCGAAGTCGTACGGTGCGTGTAAATTTAGTCGATTAAATTGCATTAGGTAATAATAATAAGTGTTAGACTTGTAATTGACGCCAGCTGCAAATCGGTGAACGGTATGTTGGAACGAGTTAACAAAGTTAGCACCTGATGTGTGTGGTGCAATGCGAAAATCCCTGTTATTTATATTGGTGTGCGTCCAAAAATGTTTTTTAGGGATTAGCAAAAACCGCTCGGCCACTAGGGCAACGTCAATGGCAAATTATTACCCAACGTGGATTACGAGTTTGATAGTTGAACATATTCAAGGTTTACTGCATGGGTTTTTTGGCGTTTTTAAAATAAACTTGTGTGCAACTTTCTGTTTACTTTTTGTGTTCTGTTCAGTTTCACCGTGACGCGTAGTCAAATAAAACAGTTGCTTCCAACACCGAATATTCCAGAATATTCTAGAATATTCAAACGGGTGTAAAATTAATAGGTTTCCTTTGAATAAACAGCTGTAGTTAAGAGGTTATGAAATTGCTTGATTTAATGCAAGACATCATTTGAAAGCCGAATGAAATACTTTTGAAAATTATCCAGAAATTCGTCAGTTTAATGAGTAATAAACGAAAAGTAAAAAGGTATGAGCAAGTGCAATACGTATTCAAATAAAACAGTTGTTTCCAACACAAAGTATTCCAGAATATTCAAATGAGGGTGAAATAAAGAAGATGTCGCGAGGTTATGGTATTGGTTGATTTAATGCCGGAGAGCTGTTTGAAACCTAATGAAACACATTTGACAATTATCCAGACATGCGCCAGTTTAATGGGTAATAAACGAAGAAGGTATGAGGAAGTGCAATACGTAATTGCATACAACATGCCGGTTCTTGACGCCCGTGTCGTGGGCTTAAGTTCTACTTATTTCTTCTGCAAGCTTAGCAGCATATTTTCGGCATGTGTGCAAGGCGGCCGCGGCGGGCAGCTCTCTGTTCTCAATCAAACGGCACGCTGCTGCCGCTGCTGGCCGACAGAAGTTATTATTAAATCTACGTCGCGGTTCTCCATGAGATTGCGATTATGTCATGTGCGTTCTTTGTGGAACACGGCAATTCTTTTCAGTGTGGCAGCAACAGCAGCAGCGGCGGCGGCGGCAGGGCCAACAACAGTGCCACGATGACTGACGCACCCGCCAACAATCTGATAACAATCGAGGTGCAATTAGAACTCCGCGACGAAGAGGGCGTACTCCGATCCACGTACAATCTGGATATTCATCTGGATTTGAAGGATTTCCAAAGCCGCGACGCTGTCGACTTTGACGTCGACGTGGGGCGGCAACTAAGACCGCGTGTCGCATGCACGATGCGTGGCGAGTGTGCCACCAATCGCATTTTTGTTGAGATGTACGTGCGAAATTTGTGTTTCTGCGAAGAGACATGCACGTCAACTAGATCTTCATGAAACTCATCAGTTTACTCATTATTTAAGTTGCATTTCATTGCTAATTATTGTTTAATCACAATTTTTGTATTCATTCATATATCCTAAATAAATCTATTAATTCGAGAGATGACTTGCTTGTTGACGTTTTGCCCATAAATGTGCAAAACAATTGCATTCGTCTCGAAAAATGGAAACCGCGTATGCGACGTAAAACTTTTGAATTGCGTCCAAAATGCGTGTAGTATTTGAAGTACTTTCAGTTCATATTTTCACTCAATGTATTTTACGTATGTTTTTCATAGTTATTATTAAGTTATACTAAACTATTCATAAATATTCAAATGTTATTTGACACTGCAAGGTTGCTCAGAAAATTGCAGTTTTTCCACGTTAATTTAATGACTTAAAAAATAGGTTAAGACTATTCTACTAAGCCAATACAATTTTCCACTTATCAAGCCATTAAATGTTTAAGTTAATAAATATTTCGTTTGATTTTTTAGTTGGAGTACAACACATAAATAATAGCTGCAACAGATTGGCACTAGATTTGTGTGCTGCATGCTTTAAGCAGCCACCAACTAATTACCAAACTGATGAAAGCAAATCGACATTGATTTATAATTAACGCGTGCTCTATGCAGCCGACGCTAATTGTTTTAAAGCGGCGGCAGAGCAACGCAGCAACAACTCTGATGAGCTAAAAAAACGGTTATGGTTAAAAATACTCTAGAGAGAAGGCGATTTTCTTGACCTATGTAGCCTGCCCGCCGTCGTGTCTATTTCTCATCGTAACGCGCACCACAACTGCATCTATGAAGCGATGTTCAAACTTAATTACAAACTAATCAACTACCGCACAAGATAATTATATTTGGCACGAGTTTTGCGCGTTTTTCACATAAATCCAAAGCTGCGAAATGCCTGCGTATAAAGGAAGCGAAGAGTGCCAAGATTAAAGTTGATTGAACGCAAAACACCGTCGATGAGTTTTATATTTTCATGTTTTTAGGTTAATAAAAAAATGCTTCTCCGTTTCATCAGATAAAAATCTCAAAAATCGTTTCATCAAAATGCAAATTAACTCAAATACTTGTCAGTGTTTCAAATTTAAAAGCCAAAAATAGTGAATGAATACGATTAAACATTTGATATGTAAAGTGACTAATAATAAATTAAAGCAAATGGACGAATGAGTATTATTGGTCAGTATAACATCCTCATTTTTATTGAATGGTTATTGATGACGGCAATTGATGTAAAAATAAACAGCACGTTGCGCTCTTGAAGCAGATTTGCAATGAGCGCAAAACAACAATTCGTATGAATACAAATTCGACAGCGTTAAGAGTCCAGCGGCGGCAGCGGTAGCAAATCGAGCTCAATGCGTACCCGACGCAAGCACAAATAAAAGAAGCAAAGCACGCCGCTATAAATACGTTGCGTATGCGGGAGAGACGCGTGGACGGCGGCGACGACGGCGGAAAAGAAATCAGCTTTAAATAAATGCACCCAGTTCGCAATTTGCGTTCGCACCGAAAACATCGCCAAACTTGTCATATTACTTCGCGTATCACTCAGAATGAACAATAACAACATATTCAGTATCAGTATCATGTAAAACAATTACCTACAACACACAACAAAACCAAACTAAACAAAGCAGGAAAGAGCAGTGCCCTTGAAAATGTTCAGCTTCTTTACGCGCAACAAGAAGAAAGTGGACGTCAACTCGAACGACCTGACCGGAAGCAACAATTCGCCGCAACAGCAAGCGAGCACATCGGTTTTCACACCATTTTTCCAGGTGACCACATCGGTGGTGCCTAAAGCCAGCGAGTACCAGCGAAGAAGTAGTCCTCCAGTCCAGGAGAAGCAGGAGCAGAAGGACGATGCGACCTACATACATCCGGCTGCCGCCGACGAGTGCGAGCCGAATTGTGCAAGTGGTGGCCGCGGAATTGGCAATGCCGCAGTTATGAAAACGTGTAAAAATAAAACGTTTCGCGCGACTGCCGTGGACGCCAGTTTAAACGAAACCAGCAACGCTCAGGGTTGCGGTACGCCGACGTCTTCAGCAGCGCGCCATGCACCACCTTCTCCGGCGGCGACGATGAGCAGCAACGTGAAGCCCGCTGGACACGGCACCATTGCCATCTCGCCGCGCATTCCGACGCCGACCGCCTCCAGACGCAATTCGGCCGTGACGCCCACGCAAACGCCGCCCGAAAGTCCGCGCATCGTTGAGGTGTACGACGATTGCAACGGCTTCCCGTCGTTCCCGAAGAACAGCACACCGGAAGCGCCGCCGCGCAATGTGCGTCTACGCATATATCCCGCCGCCAGCGAGGCGGCCGAGACGGAAGAGAGTCGAAAGTACGCAAATTAACGCGATTCATAAGAAAAATAGTTTATGCGCTGACGTTGTGTTTGCGTGCGTGCGCGCACGCTTAAAATAACAGCCGAATTGCTAAATTTACCGAAATGTAGCTCGTTTCGCATTCATGCGTTTTATGATGGCAATTTTGATGTTGATTTTGATTGCAGGAAAAACTTGGTCAATCAAGAAACGAAATTCCAGAGTCAACTCAACGATCTGTCCAAGCAGCTGGCCGTGCGCGATGCCGAAGCGAATAAGTTGCGCTTCCAGATGGAGGAGCTGCAGCGTGATGTGTTCGCCAAATCGGCGGGCATGGATCGTAAGTACAAATCATCTATGAATGCCGGATCGAATTTCATGTTTGAATGTGTTTGATTAGGACTCCAAGCAGAGTTGCAGGCGGCACACAAGGAGTCTGAGCAAGTCAAACATCGCTTGAAGAATCTCGAATGCGATTTGCAGGATTACCGCACAAAGAACGGGCATTTAACGGAGGAAATCGCCAAGAAAGCAGGTGAATTCTAGGAATATGCGAAAATGATTCATGTGTTCAGTTATGTAATGGCAAAAGTTATGAATCAGCGCACTTGAGTTGCGTCCAAGCAAGGTATCCGCCTAATATCTGTTTGTTTAAGAACACTACACCGAAACACAGTCGGAATCGCACGGTAAAATCAGCGAATTGGAAGCGGTCATTCGCCAACTGCGTCAGAAAATTGACGCGCTCGAAGCGCAAATTCAGCAGCTTGAAGCTGACAAAAAGGCATTGATTGCACAGCACGCAAGCATCCTTCAGCAGCGCGATGAAGACAAGCAGAAGATTGAACGGCAGCTGGAGGAGACGATCAAGCAGAAAAATCAAATTGCGGCCAAGTGGCAAACGGAATTTGAAAAGCTGCGCACGGTGAGCTTGCTTAAGGAGCAGACACTATTGGATGACTTTGAGTGGAAGTTGCGCGAAGTGCATAAGAGTTGCAAGACGCGGATGGACGAGAAGGAGAAGTCGCTGGAGCAGCGATTGAAAGAGGCGTACCGCGATGCTGAAGTGAAGATGACCGTGGCGCAGGAGATGATGAGCGAGGTGCAGCACTTGAAGGAGTGCAAGGCGGAAGTGCAAACGCTGAAGGAGCATGAGGATGAACAGCGGAAAGCAATGCAAACACTAGCTGAGCAACAGGAAGAGTTGCGACGTACGGAAGCGTCACTTCGAGAGGAAGCAAAGAAATTACGTAGCTATATCGACCTCGAGAAGGAAAACCTGCAGCATATGCAGCGCGTGCATCGACAGGAGTTGCTGGATAAAGAGCGCTGGCTCCAGAACACGCTGCAGGAGAAAAAGACTGAAATCTCCGAATACTGGGAAGAGCGGCTACTGCATGAAATTGGACGGCTAAAGTGGGAACTCGAGCAACTTTACCTGGAGGAGAAACAGGCGGCCATTGATGATGTGCGAAGCAAGAAGGAGGACGAATTTATGGAAGCAAAGAAATCCTGGGAGAAGAAAATTACCGAGTGCCAAAAAGAAGTAAACAATTGACAGTTAAAACTCTTTGATTGCTAATGAATCTTGTAATTTTAGCTGAAAGACTTAAAGAAAACACTAGAAGAGAAAGAGACCTACTACCAAAACGAATTGGTTGCACAACAAACAAATTCCGACCGCGAAATATTCGAATTTCGCCGCATCATGGACAAAATAGATAATGCGCATCACGAAAGATTCGAGAAACTCTCTATGGACCACGACCTAGAAATAGGTATGATTTTCACTCATTTACAAAGAGCGAAACATTATTTGCAAAACATTAGGCAGACTTAATTCAAAATGATATAATTGGAATGTAGAACACGTTTTTAATGCAACGCTGGCTTTGTCAATTTAATAATACGGAAAAGCGGGGCTCACACCTTTTGCCAAAAGGACGAAAATAACTTAAAAGCGCAGCTTTGCGTCTAGTTCAAACGTGCGCATTAACGCAACGGTGTTTCAGAAAAGCTCACTGCGCAGCACAAGGATAAGCTGGCCGAGATGGAGATGTCCTGCAAGAACCAGACATCGACTCTGCGGGCCAGCCTCATCCTGCTCAAGGATCAAATGGAACGCGAAGCACAACAGCAAATCAACGAACTGATCGCACAGCATCGATCACAATTAGGTATGCTGCATGTGACTTAGTCTAATCACCTTCTCATTCAATATTCTTGGGTAGATACACAATGGGCCAACTTGGTTCATCAAAAATCCGAGGCGATAAAGCTACTGGAACAGGACTATGTGACAAAGATACGCACACTCGAAGAGCAATTCTACACGCAGCAGAAATCGCACGAAGCGCGCGAAATTGAATTGCTAAAGACGATCGACTCCCTGAAAAACGAAATAGCCAGCAAGGATTCGACAATTGAAGATATGCAGAGCAACGTCGACACGCTAGAAGGTGGTGTGCAGGTGCTCAACGGAGAGATTGCGCAGCAAAGTGAACAGTTGATGAAGAATCGGCGCGACGCCGATCAAAAGATCAGGTTTGCCATTGTTTGTTTCTTGTTAACAATTAAATCCGTTGAAAGATCCACGTAGGACCGGCGTTTACATCTTTCTCCTTGTTTAGTCAAATTGTGGCTTTGTCGACGCTTATGCACCCATCGCTTGTACGCATCCTCGTATTAACCATCTTCATTCTCGTCATCGCCATCGTCCTAGTGCAGTTGCTGAATGTCATATAACTTTCGGCTGTCTTTTTGAAAATGCTCACTCCTGTTTGTTCTCCCATTCAATTGGCCGTTTGCAGAGGCCTTCAAGATGTCCTCATGAAGCTGCAAGCACTCGCCGATCAGGAGCGCGAAGGAACCCAAACAAAGTTTACCCAACAACAGAAGCAGTCACAACAACAAATCGACCATTTGCAGAAGAAAGTACTCACCCTTACGAAATTGTATGTTATCAAAGAATAAGTTATTCTTTTATAATAATTGTTCACGCCTTTACGTTATAGATTTGACGAAGTGCGTTCACGCTATGAGCGCCGTGAATCACGCCAGGAAGACCTTAATCTCATTGCAGATCTTCGGCAAGTGATTGCTGAACAGGAAAAGGACTTGGCCTGCATCAATGAGGAGAAGCGTTACTACCAAATGCAAATGATGAACCTGCAACGCGAAACCGACGAGAGCTTCGAAGATGGCGAAGATGAATTTGTTGATACTGACGAGCTTCCAATGCAGAACGGCTACACTGTTACTTTTCCCGGTGAATCGGAGCCAAAAGTACTGGTGCAGCCGCCGCAACCACGGCCGAAACTGTCATGCGGTACTATTAATTTGGCCATACCCCCAACGATACCAGAATGTGATGATTGTGATGACGAATAGCATTAAGCGAACCGCGTTTTTTTGTATTATGTGTAAAGAGGAACGTACTGGGTCGCGCGCCCAGCACTGAGTTGTGCATTGTAATTTATAATTACACGTTTATACCTTAAGAGTTGTAATAGTTTGTAAAATAAACTTAAAGTTACGATACACATGTCTTAAGCTTACGCAATTAGAATTTACGACGCTTAAGAATGTCAGGCTTCCAATTGATTGGATGCGATTCTTCGGTGGCTGTGTCATCCTCTTTATAGATTTTAATCGTTTTATCTGCCTCAGTCGTGATAAGACGCGAACCAGAATGATCGAAGGTCATTGAGAAAATACCAGCTTCGCTATCCATTGAGCCGGGTTGTACTGGCGCCTGGAGAAGAAAATGATATGAATAACAGGAACAGTTTCAAAGAAAACTTCTTACCTGTAAACGTTGGAAATTGTATCCTGTACGCCAATCCCAAAATTGCAAAGTGCCATTGTCACCACCAGACACAAGAACCCCTTCTGGATTCACCCCTAAGCAATTTAAAATAGCATTATGCCCTGAGAGATTCTGAATGAATTTGCCCTCGGGACATTTCCACTGTTTAATATTATCTGGAGAACCCGATGCAAACATGTACAATGTTGGATGGAAGACGAGACTTCGGACGCTCTTCTTGTGATTTGTCAAAGTACACATTGATTTCCCAGCGGCTAAATCCCATAGACGAATTGTGGTATCATGTGAACCAGTGATAACTTGTGGTTCTGCTGCTTGACAAATTACACTAGCTACTGTGTGTGTATGACCAGTTAGAGTGAACACATTTGCTTTCGTCCGCATATCCCAAACGCGAGCAGTTGAATCACGACCAGCAGAAACCAAGACATCAATGGTGGGATGTAATGCTAATGAGTACACAGCGGATAAATGGCCGTGATAGTGACGAATTACCTTATTATATTCTAGATCCCAGCACTTAACTTGCCTGTCTTCACCACAGCTGAATAAATATGGATGTCTGCTACTAACAGCAAGACCTCTCACTGTACTGACATGACCAGTGAGGGAAACTTTCAATTGACCACTTGCAAGGTCCCAGATTTTGATAATTCGGTCAGCAGCACCAGTTGCAAACCACTAAAACACAAAAAACTTATGTTATACTACACATTTCTCCAAAGGGGTTTTGAAAGTAAATACCTCATTTCCTGGTTCAACAGTTACACATCTAACCCAACCCAAGTGTCCTGATATCACCCTGTATAACTTCCATGGTGCATGCCACTTGGGCTTTGGCATTACACTTGCTCGTTTCATCAGTGATTGTGATTGTGGTGTTTGACCAGGCAGTGGAAGTTTTGTTGCAATTGTTGTGTTTGTGTATGGCATAATAACATCTGAACTATCTCCTGTTCCTGGTGGTGGTGGATTTGGTCCTGCTTCAACCTCTTGTAATTGCTTCATTGCCTTCATCTTCTTTATATCATCAAACACCAAACCGTAACTGTCGCGTGCTTTTACTAATCGCCGTATACGATCGCTAATCAAATAATGAACAATTCGAATATTTGTCACATTCAAGGTGCATTTAATCGAGAAATTATTAACTTACGCCGTTTCATCCACAGCCGGTAATTGACCCTGGTTGGAGAGGAACATATCATGCGAACGCTTCAATGAGCGAAACACAAGAGTATGCACAGAATGCCGTTGAACGTCTTCAGACATTTTCGCTTCTTAATTAGCACTAATTCATTTACAAATTAAAACTAAATGCACAAAACCTAACATAAACACTTTCGAACACACCACACTCGTGAAACAACTACAGGTTATGTTGACTTAAATGTTTGACAGATGCGCTCTATCTCGAATTTTTATAACTACAAGCCATTCAAAGCCATTTTCTTCATTAATGTTCGCATTGGTTCGCATTAGGCTGTTACGTTTCCTAACTGCTCCTAACGAGTCGTTAATTTGTGTGAAATTCGTCACGATATATTCAATGCCTCAAGTAAGAATTCAATAGGCTGTTGGTCGTTGAATACCAACGTCACAAACTTATGGTATTATCAAGAATGGCAATAGATAGTGTTAAAAACATTAGTGATGTAAAGACCGTGAGGATAAATTGAACAGAGCAATTTCAGCCATGGAAGAGGCAGAAATACAAATAACATTTCCAAAGGACAAGATTTCTCAGGTCATAGGCAAACCTAATTAATAAGCAAGAAAATTATTATACAGATGCTACATTCTGGTGTCATAGGTAAAAGCCTTTGCAGCCAGTTGTATAATAATCACAGAATGTACAGATGCTCATTACTAAGCAATAACATGGAACTGGGTAAGCATATGTCTATTTATGTACCCAATCATTTTTGATACTTGCTTGATCTTCATTATAATAATTTATGTTATGATTTTTGCAGTTATTTTGTGATAATTTCTCTTCAATTGGGAACAACAATAACAAAGTTGGTGTCTGTTCCCCAATGGACTAGACTGGAACAAACATAGTGAGTAAATTAGCACTTGTTCTTTTGTATACCTTTATGACATTGTTTTAATAATGAACTTGGTAGGTACTGTGACATTTGTGCTTCCATACATGTATGCTACATAGTTTTAATCTGCCTATTATAGTTTAAGAATAATCACTAATGAAATATACTTTCAGTAAACCACACTTCCCACATCTAATGGGCACATATGGAATAAATTTGGTGGGTAGATTGGCACTTTTGCTTTGGCATATGTTTCCCACATTGTTTTAATATTGCTGTTGTAGTTTAAGAATAATAACTACAGACATAGTATTTCAGAATACCCATCACTATCATTTCATCATAGCACCACTTCTGAGGCACCCAGCTGAAACAAACTAGGTGAGTACATTGGCACATGTGCTTTGGTCCATGCTTGCCACTTATTTTTATTTCAGCTATTATAGTTTAGTTGATAATGACTTCTAATGTATTTTTGCAGTCTTTTCATCATACCTCCTCTTTGGATGCACCTAGCTGGAACAAACATGGTGAGTGCATTAACACATGTGCTTCAGTACATGCTTACCACTTAATTTTATTCTAGCAATTATAGTTTAGTAGATATGACCTCTCATGTGTTCTTTCAGTCTCTTCATTATAGCTGAACTTCTCATGGACCCATCTGGAACAAACTCAGTGAGTACATTGGCACATGTGTTTCGGTACATGCTTGCCACTTAATTTTATTCTAGCAATTATAGTTTAGTTGATAATGACTTCTAATGTTTATTTTCAGTTTTTTCATCATAGCTCCACTTCTGATGCACTCAGCAGGAACGAATTTGGTAAGTATGTTGGCACTTGTGCTTTGGTGCATGCTTATCACTTAATTTATTTCTAGCAATTATAGTTTAGTAGATATGACCTCTCATGTGTTCTTTCAGTCTCTTCATTATAGCTGAACTTCTCATGGACCCATCTGGAACAAACTCAGTGAGTACATTGGCACATGTGTTTCGGTACATGCTTGCCACTTAATTTTATTCTAGCAATTATAGTTTAGTTGATAATGACTTCTAATGTTTATTTTCAGTTTTTTCATCATAGCTCCACTTCTGATGCACTCAGCAGGAACGAATTTGGTAAGTATGTTGGCACTTGTGCTTCGGTGCATGCTTATCACTTAATTTATTTCTAGCAATTATAGTTTAGTAGATATGACCTCTCATGTGTTCTTTCAGTCTCTTCATTATAGCTGAACTTCTCATGGACCCATCTGGAACAAACTCAGTGAGTACATTGGCACATGTGTTTCGGTACATGCTTGCCACTTAATTTTATTCTAGCAATTATAGTTTAGTTGATAATGACTTCTAATGTTTATTTTCAGTTTTTTCATCATAGCTCCACTTCTGATGCACTCAGCAGGAACGAATTTGGTAAGTATGTTGGCACTTGTGCTTCGGTGCATGCTTATCACTTAATTTATTTCTAGCAATTATAGTTTAGTAGATATGACCTCTCATGTGTTCTTTCAGTCTCTTCATTATAGCTGAACTTCTCATGGACCCATCTGGAACAAACTCAGTGAGTACATTGGCACATGTGTTTCGGTACATGCTTGCCACTTAATTTTATTCTAGCAATTATAGTTTAGTTGATAATGACTTCTAATGTTTATTTTCAGTTTTTTCATCATAGCTCCACTTCTGATGCACTCAGCAGGAACGAATTTGGTAAGTATGTTGGCACTTGTGCTTCGGTGCATGCTTATCACTTAATTTATTTCTAGCAATTATAGTTTAGTAGATATGACCTCTCATGTGTTCTTTCAGTCTCTTCATTATAGCTGAACTTCTCATGGACCCATCTGGAACAAACTCAGTGAGTACATTGGCACATGTGTTTCGGTACATGCTTGCCACTTAATTTTATTCTAGCAATTATAGTTTAGTTGATAATGACTTCTAATGTTTATTTTCAGTTTTTTCATCATAGCTCCACTTCTGATGCACCCCGCAGGAACGAACTTGGTAGGTATGTTGGCACTTGTGCTTCGGTGCATGCTTGCCACTTATTTTTATTCCAGCTATTATAGTTTAGTTGATAATGACTTCTAATGTTTATTTTCAGTTTTTTCATCATAGCTCCACTTCTGATGCACTCAGCAGGAACGAATTTGGTAAGTATGTTGGCACTTGTGCTTCGGTGCATGCTTATCACTTAATTTTATTCTAGCAATTATAGTTTAGTAGTTATAACCTCTAATGTGTTCTTTCAGTCTTTTCATCATAGCTCCACTTCTGATGCACTCAGCTGGAACGAACTTGGTAAGTATGTTGGCACTTGTGCTTCGGTACATGCTTGCCACTTATTTTTATTCCAGCCATTATAGTTTAAGAATAATTACTAATTATGTGTTTTTTGTAGATGTTCGGATATATTCATGGCAACCCTTTTATGTGGTGGTCGCTGGTTAAGATTCTTATCCATTTTTTGGTGAAACATTGTAGTAATTGTGTTTTATCTGCTAATAAAGGTTATATTAATTTGAATTACTAGTGGTGACACCTGGTGGATGTCGGTAAATTGCATTACAGGTATCATTATCATCGTCGAATTTCCTGCGGTCACCCAGAGATGGCGCCACCAGTAAATGTAGTAATGGTTGCCCATTTAAAGATTTCAAAATTTTCTATCTTCCGCTCTATGCGTGTCATTGAAAAAGTTTCAATGTTATCAGCACTGATAAGTCGAAAACTTTTTCGTCACAAAAGTGAAATTTTAAAGATTGAATAACTCTTAAACTAACTGTCCTACAGTGTTGTGCGATAGCTTATATTAATCAGCTCGTCGAGCTTTACCCGAATTCCAAATTTCAGCAATTTTCATTTCATATTAGAATTTAAAATAAAATGTGCTCAAATTTGGCATACAGGTAAAGCTCATCAAGCTGATTAATATGAGGTATCGCACAACACTGTAGCGCAATTAGTTTAGGAGATATTCAAGTTTTAAAATTTCACTTTTGTGACGAAAAAGTTTTCGACTTATCAGTGTTGATAACATTGAAACTTTTTCAATG
Source organism: Aleochara curtula (assembly GCA_963978815.1). Taxonomy (NCBI): domain Eukaryota; kingdom Metazoa; phylum Arthropoda; class Insecta; order Coleoptera; family Staphylinidae; genus Aleochara; species Aleochara curtula. The sequence goes on along the minus strand of OZ022221.1, from coordinate 6,104,415 downwards.
ACACGCATAGAGCGGGAGATATAAAATTTTTCGTTTCTCTTTGAATTCTTATGATATTCGAATTGGATTCTTATTAGAATCTAATTGGATTCCTATTAGATTCTAATTGGATTCTTATTGGATTCTTATTAGATTCTAATTCGATTCTGATTGCATTCTTATTAGATTCTCATTTGATTCTTATTAGATTCTTACTGGATTCTTATTAGATTCTTACTGGATTCTTATTGGATTTTTCTTATTAGATTCTTACTGGATTCTTATTAGATTCTTATTGGATTCTTATTGGATTCTTATTAGATTCTTATTGGATTCTTATTGGATTCTTATTAGATTCTTATTAGATTCTTATAAGAATCCAATAAGAAAAATCCCATTAGAATCCAGTAAGAATCTAATAATAATCCAGTAAGAATCTAATAATAATCCAATAAGAATCCAGTAAAAATATAATAAGAAAAATGTAATAAGAATCCAATAAGAATCCAGTAAGAATCTAATAAGAATCAAATGAGAATCTTATAAGAATGCAATAAGAATCTAGTAAGAATCCAATAAGAATCTAATAAGAATCCAGTAAGAATCTAATAAGAATCAAATGAGAATCTTATAAGAATGCAATAAGAATCTAATAAGAATCCAATAAGAATCCAATAAGAATCTAATAAGAATCCAGTAAGAATCTAATAAGAAAAATCCAATAAGAATCCAGTAAGAATCTAATAAGAATCCAGTAAGAATCTAATAAGAATCAAATGAGAATCTAATAAGAATGCAATCAGAATCGAATTAGAATCTAATAAGAATCCAATAAGAATCCAATTAGAATCTAATAGGAATCCAATTAGATTCTAATAAGAATCCAATTCGAATATCATAAGAATTCAAAGAGAAACGAAAAATTTTATATCTCCCGCTCTATGCGTGTCATTGAAAAAGTTTCAATGTTATCAACACTGATAAGTCGAAAACTTTTTCGTCACAAAAGTGAAATTTTAAAACTTGAATATCTCCTAAACTAATTGCGCTACAGTGTTGTGCGATACCTCATATTAATCAGCTTGATGAGCTTTACCTGTATGCCAAATTTGAGCACATTTTATTTTAAATTCTAATATAAAATGAAAATTGCTGAAATTTGGAATTCGGGTAAAGCTCGACGAGCTGATTAATATAAGCTATCGCACAACACTGTAGGACAGTTAGTTTAAGAGTTATTCAATCTTTAAAATTTCACTTTTGTGACGAAAAAGTTTTCGACTTATCAGTGCTGATAACATTGAAACTTTTTCAATGACACGCACAGAGCGGAAGATAGAAAATTTTGAAATCTTTAAATAGGCAACCATTACTACATTTACTGGTGGCGCCATCTCTGGGTGACCGCAGGAAATTCGACGATGATAATGATACCTGTAATGCAATTTACCGACATCCACCAGGTGTCACCACTAGTAATTCATATTAATATAACCTTTATTAGCAGATAAAACACAATTACTACAATGTTTCACCAAAAAATGGATAAGAATCTTAACCAGCGACCACCACATAAAAGGGTTGCCATGAACATTTCCGAACATCTACAAAAAACACATAATTAGTAATTATTCTTAAACTATAATGGCTGGAATAAAAATAAGTGGCTAGCATGTACCGAAGCACAAGTGCCAACATACTTACCAAGTTCGTTCCAGCTGAGTGAATCAGAAGTGGAGCTATGATGAAAAGACTGAAAGAACACATTAGAGGTTATAACTACTAAACTATAATTGCTAGAATAAAATTAAGTGATAAGCATGCACCGAAGCACAAGTGCCAACATACTTACCAAATTTGTTCCTGCTGAGTGCATCAGAAGTGGAGCTATGATGAAAAAACTGAAAATAAACATTAGAAGTCATTATCAACTAAACTATAATTGCTAGAATAAAATTAAGTGGCAAGCATGTACCGAAACACATGTGCCAATGTACTCACTGAGTTTGTTCCAGATGGGTCCATGAGAAGTTCAGCTATAATGAAGAGACTGAAAGGACACATGAGAGGTCATATCTACTAAACTATAATTGCTAGAATAAAATTAAGTGATAAGCATGCACCGAAGCACAAGTGCCAACATATTTACCAAATTCGTTCCTGCTGAGTGCATCAGAAGTGGAGCTATGATGAAAAAACTGAAAATAAACATTAGAAGTCATTATCAACTAAACTATAATAGCTGGAATAAAAATAAGTGGCAAGCATGCACCGAAGCACAAGTGCCAACATACCTACCAAGTTCGTTCCTGCGGGGTGCATCAGAAGTGGAGCTATGATGAAAAAACTGAAAATAAACATTAGAAGTCATTATCAACTAAACTATAATTGCTAGAATAAAATTAAGTGGCAAGCATGTACCGAAACACATGTGCCAATGTACTCACTGAGTTTGTTCCAGATGGGTCCATGAGAAGTTCAGCTATAATGAAGAGACTGAAAGAACACATGAGAGGTCATATCTACTAAACTATAATTGCTAGAATAAAATTAAGTGATAAGCATGCACCGAAGCACAAGTGCCAACATACTTACCAAGTTCGTTCCAGCTGAGTGCATCAGAAGTGGAGCTATGATGAAAAGACTGAAAGAACACATTAGAGGTTATAACTACTAAACTATAATTGCTAGAATAAAATTAAGTGATAAGCATGCACCGAAGCACAAGTGCCAACATACTTACCAAATTTGTTCCTGCTGAGTGCATCAGAAGTGGAGCTATGATGAAAAAACTGAAAATAAACATTAGAAGTCATTATCAACTAAACTATAATAGCTGGAATAAAAATAAGTGGCAAGCATGCACCGAAGCACAAGTGCCAACATACCTACCAAGTTCGTTCCTGCGGGGTGCATCAGAAGTGGAGCTATGATGAAAAAACTGAAAATAAACATTAGAAGTCATTATCAACTAAACTATAATTGCTAGAATAAAATTAAGTGGCAAGCATGTACCGAAACACATGTGCCAATGTACTCACTGAGTTTGTTCCAGATGGGTCCATGAGAAGTTCAGCTATAATGAAGAGACTGAAAGAACACATGAGAGGTCATATCTACTAAACTATAATTGCTAGAATAAAATTAAGTGATAAGCATGCACCGAAGCACAAGTGCCAACATACTTACCAAGTTCGTTCCAGCTGAGTGCATCAGAAGTGGAGCTATGATGAAAAGACTGAAAGAACACATTAGAGGTTATAACTACTAAACTATAATTGCTAGAATAAAATTAAGTGATAAGCATGCACCAAAGCACAAGTGCCAACATACTTACCAAATTCGTTCCTGCTGAGTGCATCAGAAGTGGAGCTATGATGAAAAAACTGAAAATAAACATTAGAAGTCATTATCAACTAAACTATAATAGCTGGAATAAAAATAAGTGGCAAGCATGCACCGAAGCACAAGTACCAACATACCTACCAAGTTCGTTCCTGCGGGGTGCATTAGAAGTGGAACTATGATGAAAAAACTGAAAATAAACATTAGAAGTCATTATCAACTAAACTATAATAGCTGGAATAAAAATAAGTGGCAAGCATGCACCGAAGCACAAGTACCAACATACCTACCAAGTTCGTTCCTGCGGGGTGCATTAGAAGTGGAGCTATGATGAAAAAACTGAAAATAAACATTAGAAGTCATTATCAACTAAACTATAATTGCTAGAATAAAATTAAGTGGCAAGCATGTACCGAAACACATGTGCCAATGTACTCACTGAGTTTGTTCCAGATGGGTCCATGAGAAGTTCAGCTATAATGAAGAGACTGAAAGAACACATGAGAGGTCATATCTACTAAACTATAATTGCTAGAATAAAATTAAGTGATAAGCATGCACCGAAGCACAAGTGCCAACATACTTACCAAGTTCGTTCCAGCTGAGTGCATCAGAAGTGGAGCTATGATGAAAAGACTGAAAGAACACATTAGAGGTTATAACTACTAAACTATAATTGCTAGAATAAAATTAAGTGATAAGCATGCACCGAAGCACAAGTGCCAACATACTTACCAAATTCGTTCCTGCTGAGTGCATCAGAAGTGGAGCTATGATGAAAAAACTGAAAATAAACATTAGAAGTCATTATCAACTAAACTATAATAGCTGGAATAAAAATAAGTGGCAAGCATGCACCGAAGCACAAGTACCAACATACCTACCAAGTTCGTTCCTGCGGGGTGCATCAGAAGTGGAGCTATGATGAAAAAACTGAAAATAAACATTAGAAGTCATTATCAACTAAACTATAATTGCTAGAATAAAATTAAGTGGCAAGCATGTACCGAAACACATGTGCCAATGTACTCACTGAGTTTGTTCCAGATGGGTCCATGAGAAGTTCAGCTATAATGAAGAGACTGAAAGAACACATGAGAGGTCATATCTACTAAACTATAATTGCTAGAATAAAATTAAGTGGTAAGCATGTACTGAAGCACATGTGTTAATGCACTCACCATGTTTGTTCCAGCTAGGTGCATCCAAAGAGGAGGTATGATGAAAAGACTGAAAAAATACATAAGGAGTCATTATCAACTAAATTATAATAGCTGGAATAAAAATAAGTGGCAGGCATGTACCGAAGCACATTTGCCAATGTACGCACCATGTTCATTCCACCTAGGTGCATCAGAAGTGGAGCTATGATGAAAAAACTGTAAAAATACACTCATACCTCGCTATTCGGCCTAGATACGTTCCACGAAACATGACCGCAAAGCGAAAAGCCATATAAAGAATCAATTATTCTAATACAAATTCATACAAATTCCATGGGATCGGTTCCAAATTTGGTAAATATGTATAGGTACACGGTTTATCATTCAAAATTTTTATCTCATTTAAATCAAAAATGCATAATAACAAGCACATTGCAAATTTCAACAATTTTCTCCCCAGCTTCTATACGATGTAATACTTCTAGATTAGTTTCTAGGGTGACTGATTTTCAGCATCTCTTTTCATCAATCTCCAAAATTGATAATCGTTTCGGTGGTATTTTGTCCAGGTTTAATAAAATAATATTTATCACAAAGCAAGTCCAAATCAGCCGGTTTTTGAGCACAGACTGAACAATACTCGTAAACAAGAGGAAATACAAAAGAGTATGTATCGAGATTGCTTACACAAGATTAGCAACGTAAACGAAAAAAAGTATATCGACATTGAGAAAAGTTTTTTGTCGTTATAGCAAAACATTTTAGGCCATATCTCGAAAACGTGCCTTAATTGATGATGGCTGTTGTAGCGAAATGCCGTATAAAGAGCGGCCGAATAGCGAGGTATGAGTGTACATCAGAACTCATTAGCAACTAAACTATTAAAGGTGGAATAAAAATAAGTGGCAAGCATGTACCGAAGCACATTTGCCAACACACTCACCCTATTTGTTCCAGCTGTGTGCATCAGAAGTGGAGCTATGATGAGAAGACTGTACAAATACATTAGAAGTCATTATCAACTAAACTATAATAGCTGGAATAAAAATAAGTGGCAAGCATGCACCGAAGCACATTTGCCAATGTACACACCATGTTCATTCCACCTAGGTGCATCAGAAGTGGAGCTATGATGAGAAGTCTGTAAAAATACATTAGAAGTCTTGTACCAAAGATCAAGTGTCTACATACTCACAAAGTTTGTAGTAGCTTTGTCCATTAGATGGTTATGAGTTTACTGGAGTGATATTTTAATGAGTCAGTGTTTTTAAATTACAACAGCTATAATAAGGCAGACTGGCTAACATGTGCCAGTGTACTCACCATGTTCATTGCAGCTTCATCTATTTGATGTGGAATAGTGATGGGTTTACTAAAAGTATATTTAGTAAATTAAGTGGCAAACATGTGCTGAAGCACAAGTGTCAATGTACTCACCAAGTTTGTTTCAGCTTTGTCCTTTAAATGTGAAATGTTGATGGGTTTACTGAAAGTATAATCAATTAGTGATTATTCTCAAACTACAAGATTTGTTGATGCACAAGTGCCCTTGCACTCACCAAGTTCAACTTTGTCCAATAGATGCGGTGTGGTGAAGGGTTTACTGAAAATATTTTTAGTTAGCGATAACTTTTAAACTATAACAGATATGTTAATACTAAGTGGCAAACATGTATGAGAGTGTGATTGTTGAGAGCAAGGTCTATGAAGGTAAATATGGCAGTAGAAGAAGCACTGATGAATTATAAGTATGATGTATAGTTTACCTAAGTATTTTGACTGGTTGGATTCTCCCCATTTCCTGCATTTGCATTGTGTACCTCTTTTTGGAGTGCATCATTGCAAGTGGCCAAAGCCTGTGAACTTATTCTTGCCTCAATTAGTTGTACACTAAGTGTGCAAGTTATCATTAAGTAAATGATAACTCTTTGGCATCTTCAAGACGTTCAGCGTGAGGCATTCTTTAACACCTGATTATCCAAATACACTTGATTACAAATTAATTCCCGTTTTGTTAAGGGTTATGCTGCACTGACAGTGACTCACACTCAGACGGAATCAGACGGAATGACGTCTGACATTCCAGACATTACAAAACTACACAACCCAAATCAAGTTATACACCAGTGATTCTCAACAATTGTGGCGCGGAAATTTTATGGACATCGTATTTATTAAAGTATGAAATAGATGTAGTTAAAAAATGATATGCAACAACTATAATGCCTATTATTATACATGATCGTGTGCCATCAAATGTTAAAAGCGTACAGTGTGCAAGCGTCACATAGAAAGGTTGAGAAGCACTGTACGATAGCATTCGTATTTGATTCTTTTACACTGAAGATGTCGCACAAACTGTGACTGGATGTAGTTTAAAATTTCGAACTTTAAATTGTAAAGTTTGACTGCGAAAAAGTTATCAATAGGGCTGATTTTACAAACTTAAATTTACAAAAATTGAATTGAAAAACTAGCAATAGTACTAAGATTGGGGTTCGCTTGCCTTATTCGGTATTGTAAGGGCTATTTATTCACTCAGTTTAATTGTTTCATCCTTCACAGATCATTCATTGAGACCATCAAGATGATGAGGACACTGCAAAATTAAAAAATAAGCATTTATGCAGAAAACGCAACAATTCAAAAAATCGCAACAATAAACACACCAAGTTTAGTGCTTTCAACTGTGTATAGAATTATGCATTGCAGTATATAATTAAAACTATCCAAAATACGACACATATGCACACAAATATTAGTTATGCGTAAATGGTAATAAATTTTGTGTTAATTTCAATATTTATCCAGCATCACATTATCATTTGTTTGCAAGGTCTTACGTACAAATTCTTATCTATGATTTGTTTGAATTATTTTGGATTTCCAAATCCATCTTTATGCCTACCAGGATAACGCTCTGCAGTACTTGTTCAACAGTAGCCGGCAAGATATTAGTGAAGGATAAATCATGGGAAAACAAGGCAAACTCGTTGATGATTTCGATATACGACTAAAGGAACGCGAGCGTCTTCTTAAAACACGTACGTATGCTTCATACACAAAACATCTAACATTAAGCTGTCTTACGTCCTGCTGCGCAAATGTTAAATACCATTCGGCGAACTGACGCAAGCTCTCTTCGCACCAGCAGCTCAAGAGCAACAAACAGACTTTCATTTAATGCTTATCGAGAGAGGTGAGCGAGTATTGCAAGTTGCATGCGATATAGTAAGCCGTCAATAAATCGCGTTTGAAAAACCTACAAAGCAATAGTCTCAGTCGTTGGTCGACAGTCGTCGATATTTGTTGACCGTTGCGCGTTCTTGATATTAAAAACACACGGCACGAACAACAGGAACGAGGACGAAAAGAAAGTTTTACAGTTTTCAACAAACGCGCACCTTAAGAAGCAGCGACCCATCCGTCATTCATTTACTCTTTCGGAAAATATGTGCTAGAAAATCACCAGTTAGTCAAGATATTTGTGCGAGTCAAGTGAAAACCACTAAGAAAATGAGCGTAGAGAAAGGTTTGTCTTAATACTAGTTCTAGCATGCATCCATGTTTCTTGGACTGATTGAAATTATTATAAATTATGCATGGTCAGCGGATTTTTTCCGTACGTGAGCGCATATTGCGATAGCAAAAACTAAATTACCTGCTGGTATGCAGAATGTGATTAAACATTACCAAACTAGAGATTGCATACAAAGTATGTACCTTAAATGATTGGAAAACGAATATTTAAATAACAATTAATCTCGTTTAGTTAATGAATAGGGAAACCTTGTCCCTAATAATTCCATTATAAATGCATTATGCAATTTTACATAGTTAGGAGAACACCGCAATTGCGCGCGTCATAATTGTTCAAAGAACAAACCTAATAAATATTCAATGGCGTAAGAGGAATTAAGTCGTTTCGTCTACTACATAACATAATTTTAAACGATTTGCACTTATTGTGATTACACAGAACTACTTTTTTCAAATTTACATTTGCTAAACTGCAGTTGCAACATTAGCATGTTTCTCGCAGACTGCTGCTGTCGACGACAATGATCCGTTTTTATGATTCTTTAATTATGAACTTTAATTATGAAATCTGCATAGTTTATTGCATCCGTCACGAAACTAACGTAAATAATAAGTCGTCCATACTGCTGTGTCAATGTTATGTTAAGTATACCACGATTTAATTCAATTGCTTTTGATTAAATTAGCGAATGACAGTCAGCATTGCCTCAATGCAAATTTTCTTTTAAAACTTGATTTGCCCCCAAAGCTGATTGGCTAATTAATTAAACGTGATCTCAATTCATCGATAGATAAATATAGTTTAGTTATAGAAAGTTTTGAGAGAGATATTGTTTTAGAATCAGCTGTTATTTGAATGTTTAGGTGACTCCCATTACCCGCTACTGAGTTATTTTCAAGTTTGCAATTTCCGAATTAGTTCCAGTAGCACAGGAAATAAATACTTTTAATCTATCTTATCTATCTCAGAAACGTCTCAAGCCGTTAATAATATAAGTGCATTACTTATAAATCTTTGATATTAATTAATCTTCATTCATTATCTTTACTTAATGCAACGTAAATTCATAAACAAGTAGCGTCATGATAAGAATGTGCATTACTAACAAATTTGTTTATGTTTTCCATCAATACACTTTCCTTAAACTGTGCTTATATTGTTTGTACGTAATGGATTAATTGTTTATATGGCTGGCAAATTAACCCGCACGCACAAAAACAATAACAGCATTAAGAAATATTACATGCCGGCAATTATGATGTTAATAAAACAGTATATTATGATCAATTATGACCCGCATTTGTTAACAATTTCTGTACTTATCCGCAATGGAATAAAACGCGTTCACACAGATTTATACAAACGTATAAATTATGATTTCATTAATAATCCGCATATTGTATGTCTACGAAGCAAGCGCAATGAATTATCATGAGCATACGATGCGTAAGTTTTGTTAATGTACAAGTTAAAATGTCAATCTAATTTAAATACATATATTTAAACTCATCACCAGCGACCCTTGTCCTCCTGCTTCCGCTCGTTCGTACAGCACGCTCTTAAAGCGTATGTACTTACAATTGATCTACAGTGGAAACTCACATTACGAATCTAATTCGTTCGTTAAGCGAAGCAATTTTTACCATATAAATCCATGTAAACTACATTAATGCGTTCCATGCTGATAAAAGTACATTGTGCTTAATTAGGTCTTTGCAATAATGTCTGATTAAATTTGTGCGGACATTTTTAGTCTCTTCGAGCTGCTTTCTTGCGGATTCTTCTTCGGCGCCATTTTTAGAACACTTAGAAACATTTAGAAAAGAGCGCGCGGCACGTCGTTTAAACTTGAAATCTGCTTCTTACTGAATTTGAACTTTTTTGTATACTAAGAGGTACCAACATTACTATAATAAAATTAGTATAAGCTTGGTTTTGTATTAAATACAAAAAAGTTCCCGCCGAATCGCCGAATTCGTTCGTAATACGAAATGACGTTCGTTAAGTGAATCAGTATTTTACGATTTATGTTTGTTATGCGAGGTTTGACTGTATAACTAAATTTATTCGTGTTATTTATCATGCTAGGAAGTTAAATGTATGTATTTTGTACTTTCAGTGTCAAAAACCGAGGAGACTGACGATGTCTTTCAGAAATCCATGGGCATTTTTGGACGTTGGCATATCTGGATTTGTTTTATAATATTCCTGGTTAAATTCCCTGTAGCATGGCACCAACTCAACATTGTGATAATATCACCAGCGCAGAATTTCACTTGTATCGATAATCCGGATGACAAATGCGCCGCAAATTGCACGAAACATGTATTTGACGAGTAAGTACGTCCACTTTTATGGTTCTGTACATGCGTAATACAAACTCGGATATGTCCTTATGCAGCTCGATCTTTACGGAAACAATCATCTCACAATGGGACCTTGTTTGCGATCGCGCCTACTTGGCCAACATGGCACAAACATTTACGATGCTGGGAATTTTGGCGGGAAATGCAATCTTTGGATTCTGGTCGGACAGGTAATACCAAGAAATTGCAATGAATATTTCAAGAGTCGAATTAGTTAGAGTACATAGTTGCGTCAAGGTTGAAGTAGTAATTTTCTGATTTACTCTACTCTTGCGTGGAGTGTGGAGGCTAACATTGCTGAAACAAAGTGTTGTTAATAAATAACACAGATGGATAAATCGACGTTAATGCGTGCAATTGCCTTAGATCGGGTCGCCGCCTGCCAATGGTAGTCGCCGTCATCATTCAAGTGATTTCCGGCTCACTTTGCGCATTCGTCCCGTGGCTCTGGGCATTCCTTCTATTACGTTTTATCGTTGCGACAGCCACTGGAGGCACAATGGTAACGAGCTTTGTACTCGTGATGGAACTGATTGGTACGATTACTTTGTTTCTAATTCAATGCGTATTGAATTAATTGTTCTATTGATTTGCAGGTACTAAATGGCGTTGTACAGTTGCCACACTCTATCAAATACCATTCAACCTCGGTCACCTTACACTTGCACTCTTCGGATATTTAATTCGCGATTGGCGATATTCACAACTGGCAGTCTCATTGCCGTCCATTATTCTCATCTCATACTTTTGGATCCTGCCCGAATCTCCACGTTGGCTGGTGGCTGCCGGCGAGCATGATAAAGCGATTCGCATTCTGGAGACGGCGGCAAAACATAATCGACTGCCCGTGGAAACAATCGCTGAGGATGTCAGGGCATATGCTGTGGCGAAAAGCAATGAATCTCAAGCGCGTGGTCGGTTTGTTGATTTATTCAGGACTAGGGTGATGTGCAAGCGCACATTATGCATTGGATTTAATTGGGTCGTATGCGGACTCTGCTTCTTTGGAGTGGCGCAGTATGTTGGACAGCTTGGCGGCGATATGTTCTGGAATATTGCCGCCTCCGCTGCGATTCAAGTGCCCGGCACTTGTCTCTCGATTCTCTTCCTGGAGAAACTCGGACGCAAGCCGACGCTGATGCTGGCCAACGGCTTGGCTGGCATTACTATGCTCATTATTCCATTGCTCAATGACGGATCCTCTTGGCGAGCTGTGCTTGCGGTTATCGCCATGTTTGGCCTCTCAATCTCCTTCCCCACCGTCTACATGTTCTCCGGCGAAGTACTTCCAACCGTTGTGCGTAATTTAGGCGTTGGCATCACATCAATGATGGCACGCTTCGGCTCCATCGCCGCCCCTCATGTCAGCTCCTTGGGCAGCTATGGTGCTACTCAATGGGTCGCACCTGTCATCTTTGGCGTAGCGCCTTTAATTGGCGCCGTTCTAGTATTTTGGCTGCCCGAAACCGCACATTCAAAACTGCCCGATACATTAGAAGAAGCGGAAAATTTCGGAAAACCGAAGAAGACCACAGAGGATAATAACGTTAAAAACACAACGAACACAGTTTGAATGCGAGTGAGCAAATATTTGTGTACGTACGTATTTTGAAAATTTACGTAACTACAGAGGTATTTATTTTATAAAGACCGTTGAGACAGGAGGATTAATTACGTTGTGAGTTGCGGTTTAATGTAGAAATTTTTTTAAGCAAACATTACCAGTGTTATCCTAATTAAACCACTATCATTGTACGTTTTACTCATCATTCTAAAACACGGATAGCTGACTATGCATTCCATAATATTTTGCAGCTATTGCTAAATTACCGTAAAAGTAATTATAATTGTTTAGGAAGCTAGCTACTCAGTCTAATGATTAAATAGATAGTTTAAATCATATCCGCTAAGCGGCGTTACTATGTCAGTTTTAAAATAAAGCATTTAATAAAGTTATTATTATGTATTGCTAGTGTCAAGCATTGAAAGTTGCCTACACTTGATAATAGTGATATGAATTTCAAAATGGCGGAAATGCAAACTAATCTTATAAACTTTATAAAAAGTTGCCATTATCCAAAGGACGTAAACGATACAAAGAGCCATATGCAGCATACATTCGTCTTTAATTATAATAGCTCGGCGGCACTGGTATTTAGATTTCCTTTGCTTCGCGAGATGGTTATCCAAGAATGCGAACGCGCAACAAAGACCAATGACTCGCGAGAAATCATCTTATTGCGCGCGCGGCTACAGCGCATGTGAAGCAGTAAAATAAAAGCGCACAAAAAGCATATTTTCCAATCTATCACCGACGAGATGCAACGTATAATAAAACTACGTACGTACTTGATTAAAATTGGGTACCTGCATACTTGTAATAAATTACAAAATAAACATCATATCGATTTGATTTATCTGCACTTTATGCAAAGTTGCATGTTCATTAATTTTTCCCCTCGATCTAATCAAACGCAATCTGCGCATCTCTGCAGCCATGCAATCAAGCGTAACTTATTATTTCTCTGTCGCATCATAAACTATGCCGTCCCCGCATTCCTCGAAGGTACTTGAAGTTCTCTGTTCGAGTACCTTCGAGCTCCAGAATCGCTTTGAAAAATGTAAGCTGGTAATTGAAAAATGCGCAATTCAATTCGCTGGTAACCGGCAATTACACGTAATTGTTTAGTGTTCAGGCCGCCGCTAAATCATAATTTCGCATTGATAGAAGACGCGCGCGCGCACGCGCACACACCACTGAGCGCTTTAAGGCTTTGCCGTTTTAAGATTTCTTTTCGAATGAATGCAGCTGGTGCGCACTGCGCTCAGCCGGCGACAAAACACAGTATATAACATCAAAGACAAAGAATCATTACCTCAACGACAATAAATTTTGGTTCAACAGGTAAACTACTTGCGCGCGTGAACACACCGAGTGTCATTGAAAGCGACTTGATATAACCAAAACTCCTTTGAACCTCTTCTTAAACAAATTTCATCACCGCTTTCCCAAGGAAACTTGTAGGAATGAAATGGATTTCCTCGTGGGTAATGCAACACGGAATTAAGCGAATTGATAGCTTGGATTAGCCATCACCCGAAACACAGCACAGCGAGGATATAAGTTGGCTTAAGTTGCGTTTAGCCGTACTTAACATAACTTTAGCTTTAGTTTTGCTGGAGCAGCGCAAAATTACAAACCAGAAAACAGAGAGCTAGAGTGAGAGCGAGCCAGAGTTGCGCACCTTGGAGCGAATGTTTCAGCCAGGTGAGCACGAGGTGAAGAGATTCGAGCGAGCGGTTTAGTTGAGAGCGACGCGACGTTGTGCACGGTGTGTGCACGCACACTTTACTCATTACTGGAGGATTCGTGTTGATGAATTTCGACGACGACTGGCTCATCGTGCAAATGGATTGAATACTCATTCACCAAAAAGTGACATCATCATCGTTCAAATAGACGAAGGTAAGTGCAAAACCGAAAAACAATTATGCGCTGCGCAAACACCACGTACGTGCTCAAATGCAAATTTTCATACTTAACTTGATTGTTGCATTTTGTTGTATGTATTTGCAATGGCTATAAAACTACTGCAGAGTGCCAGATCGATGTAATACATACAATGTGCGGTTGAGTAATAATAATCTTAAACGCGCAAGAAGTTAAGTCACTTGCCAAGTAAACTTTCTACTCCTTACACGCAGTGCCAGTACGGCGGCAATCTTTATGCGTTGCCATAAATCATGAAAGTATAGCCATGTTTTTCGCGAAATATCTTAAGGAAGCAACCGATGGATAATGACATTTTGAATAGCTATATTTAAACACGCCATATTTGCATACTTCTCATAGCACACAGCAGCGGTATTCTGACATCGTCAGACGGTAAGCATCCGATCCGGAGCAAGAAGAAGAAGAACGCGCATTAAAAATACAGTTACGCGAGCCGTTGAGCAGTTTTAATGTCTTCATTGCATTCGCAATCCTTTAAAATCTGCGCTTTGCCAGAAAAAAGCCTTAATTAATTTGGAATCGAATAAAAACGTGAGTGAACAAAGCTAAAAAGCGTTTCATCAATTGGAAAGTAGCTGCTTGTGGCACGCATTCATTAGACTTGTAATGAATGGATGCAAACAATAAGCAATTTGTTTAAACTGTATTTAGGTAGCTGAATAATATAAACTAAAACGCGAGCGTACAATAAGCGCGCAGCGAATTCGTATTTATTGTCACAATGCGAAAACGCAAACGCCACGAGATTCGTAGGTGCACAAGGCAAATGTGGAACAACAAATGTGAAACGTTGGAACGTGAGTGATTTCCTTTGAATCGAGTTACTTATTCAGCCTTGATAAACCACCAACTGACGCGTTTTATTTGTCAATTACTCATACATAAATATGCAACATGATCATTGAAAAAAATCAAAAAATTTCAAAAATGCGTTCTGTACTTATTACAGTGATACCTCACATAACGAATCTAATTCGTTCAAAGTCGTACTCGTTAATGGAAACGTTCGTTAAGCGAAGCAATTTTTACCATATAAATCCATGTAAAATACATTAATGCGTTCCGCCAAATTCATTCGTAATGCGAGACGACGTTCGTTAAGATTCACACGATATGTGATGCGTTCGTTATGCGAGGTTCCACTGTATTTACCTGCCTATTCATTGCGAGTTTCAAAGTGATCTCGTTTACGCATAGAAAAATGTAAAAGTTTGCTGTAAAAAACATGTACAGAGATGGGAATTCTTTTTTGTGTTGTTTTAATAAACAACGGCGTTGTTGCTCATCAACACAAACGTCTTGGCTTTGTATTTGAATAGGTAGCACACTCATGAATCGAATTGAATAAGCGTGAACGAAATAGCAAACGAATTCAGAAGTTTCTTTTGTACGTTGGATCGTGCTCAACATTCAACTTTCGCTTTCGTATTGCGTGACAGCGCTGGTATTGGTATGCAGCTAAAAAAGCGACTTTTAAAGATGCTGCAATAACTAAAAGTAATAAAGTTAAAAGCCATTCATTAGACTAAAAAATTATAGTCTTTCACTGCTGCATAGGTATATGCTATGTATGCGGCCACTTTATTGTATTTTATCCAGCACTTTAAGTCATTATCGTTGACGGCTTATTGATAAAAGAAACGACATAAATATTTATAAGATTGCATAAGAGGGCGGGCGAACCGCGACCTGCACTCTCGTTGTTCGGCCAACAACCGTAAACAGTTCTCTCTCGACTCGTTGTACTACGTCCTTTTAGCCGCCACGTCCTAACAGAATGTATCGTAACGTAAGCGCCGAATGGTATCGGACAAAGGAAGAGAAAGGAAAAGAGAACAAAGAGCACCACGTCCAACACGAATGCAAGGATTGCACACTGCTTCATGGCAATAAGGAAGCAAACACGTTTTACTTCGTCTCCGTTCGTAATTAGAATTTGCCTTGCCTGATATCATTTGCTCCTGCTCCTTTTCACTCCTTGCTGGAGTCGCCTTTATATTTTGGATATAATAGCTACACCAAATAATTATAACCTCATTGAAGGTTATTCTTGCATTGTGTAATAAAATGTTTATCTAATTTGAGTTCATGATGATATTTCTCCATAGCATGTCTCGTCGTCGTTCTTACCAAATGCATTTTCCCGTTGCGCGTCCGCATTCACAAGTGTTCGCTTCGTATTTCTTGCAAGTTGTTGCATCTTACAAGCAATTAATATATCTCACATACTATTTATAACCTCATACTCTTCATGCCAATAACTTTGATAATTACTCGTCCACGTGCTGTATTAATTAATAACGCGCAAATTGCAAGTAAGCGAGTAAGTAAGTAAATGAAATAAATTCAGTGCTTTTTTAAAGCTCGGAATGAATGCGGGTAATAATAATGATGCGAATAGTTTGCGAAGCAAGAGGACAAAATCCGCACTGTGAACTCGACGAAGAGATAAACAGATGCATGCATTGCATATCAGAGCCAATGGGATCAAATGTAAAACGCAATTGCAATTGGAATTGCAACTAGTTGATCGGTATCGCGCCTGGAATTTATAAGCGTCATAAAAACACATACCTACAAAATCTATAATTTGATCACGCAGTATGCGGTACCGCCGCCCCAACCCTATACGATCCTGATTAGTATCAAGAAATGCTACAGTGTGTGTTGCGTTCTCACGCTTTACGCAAACAGTGGATCTATAATTGGGATGATCGGCCTGCTGCGACTGACATCACTCCGAGAAATGCAAATACGGTTAGGTTAGGATCAGCTCTTTCTTTTACGCGGATTCGTGTGGGTTTGTTCTTTTCGCGTGGCTGGCTTGGGCGAACGCCTAATAAAATTATTATTATTCGCATTGAGCAAGATATCGAATATACAGGATGCAGCATTCCGCAAACGCACACGCATTTTACGATCGAGTGAACAGCAACAGCAGCTCCAGCAGCAATAGCTGTACTCCAAGGATAACGACTTTCAATCAAACGCCCATACGCATTCACCCATTTGCGCCTGGTGCTCTCCTCCTCCGGAGTAAAATATCAAAACTAAGTGTTGCCATAAAAGTTGTCAACATTTTTTTACAACGCAAACATTCGTCCACGCAGGCGCACGGCCGAGCCAATAAATAAATCATCAGACAAGTGTTAAATGGAAGGTAGCAATGCAAGGCTGGATCCTGCCGCCTGATGGCTGCAAGAAGGACACTAAAATTTTAACGCCCTCGTAAAATTTATTTCATTTCTCCGATACGAAGCAGCATTAAACAAAAAAGTTTTTGTTAGTGTCAAAGAATTTAACGATTTCAATCCGCAAAATAATTATTAGTTTGGTTTGCATTCAGTCTAGGACAGAGTATGAAACGGATGAAAGTCAGGGACCTTAAGCGTCGTGCCATTCGCGGTAGACACCTACGCGAGAGCGTCTTCGAAAGCAGCAAAAAAAGACAAAGGTTGCCGTCATAACGATTATGCGATTATTACAAGCAAAGTTTCAAGACCCACAATGCTCAGCATTAAACGAGCTGAGCGAGACGAATATTGTCACCAAGCACAACGTGTTTTTGGACATATGACCAAAAGTATCTCTCAAAATCGCTAAGGTGAACAACTTGAGACCTACGCGAGTGAATTCACTAGCTGCTGGACGAGTGAATGTGATGAAGAGCAACTTGTTGCAGAATTTTTACTGCAAACTTGCATTATTGTTAGCGAGTTGCAGTGACCTCGATTTGAGTCGCTTTTGATATTAACAAATTCAATGAAAGCATAACAAGCAGACGTCCTTGGCGTTTAGGATTTCTCTTCCAAAAAGAATTTAAATTCACTTCATTACGTAACCTTTTTTGAGACAAAGCATGCGCAACAACATTTTCCGACAGAGTCGCATTTGCAGGGAGAGTAAATTTTCAGCGTAATGAAAACGAAGCCTACGACAAAATTGAAATTCAAACAGCAAGTGTACGTAATTAATTATACTTGCTGCTTGCATACGACGAATGAATTCCGCATACAAATTGCAAAATACAAATTGAACGCCACTTAATGACGTGCTGTTGGGTGCTCGGGCGTAACTCATTATTATTATTATACGCAAGTTCGCGCACATGTTGCGAATATGAATAAACTAATAGCGCAATGTCTATGTTTATTTGGAATGAATCATATGGTAAATATTCTTGAGAGAGTGAGGTGTGACACTTGACATGAGGAAAATACGTGCGCCATGATTATTCTGAGAAATTCTTGACGAGTGCTTCAATGAATAAATCGCCAAAAATAAACAAAGTATTTACTTGCAGATGATGCGTATTCTAGTCACGAGCATACGGCAGATATGGCTGCTGCTAGTGGTGGTGGTTGCCCTAGGGTTGAAAATACACGCCGCCCCGCAGTCAAACTACGCGAATCAAGCCAACAATGTGGAGTATATTGGCGAAGGACTGCCGGACCAGGCAACGCTTGATGGCAAAGTCACCAAGCTGGATGACCTCAGTCCAGTGATTTTTTTGAATCGCACAAAAGCAGCGCTTAATTGCGGCGCAGGATCAATGCAAGTCGAACTGAAATTCAATGATCGATTTTATGGCATTGCTTATGCGCATCCCGATCCCAATTCTGCGTGTAAAGTAGCCGGAAAGGGTGATTACAGTTACAAGTTGGAGTTGCCACTTAAAGGATGCGGCACCAAACAGGTTAGAAATCCCTGAATGCATCAAACGATTCTGTCTATCTAACTATTATCTGTAACTTTAAAGGATCCACAACGAGTATTCACCAACAATATTGTTGTTCGATTCCATCCAGCCCTTCAAATGGACGTAGATGAAATTATAACAATTGTATGCAGATATCCACCACCTGTAGCACCGATACCAGCAGGTCTTCCAAATTTTATGTGGGTCTTTTAATAATACAAATTACCACGTGGAATCAACTGAACAGAGTTGTTTTTTTCTTTCAGCCAAGAAGATGTTGCACCAATTGCTGCTCTTGAGCCGCCATTAAAAGGCTTTCAAATTCTGCTCATCATCTGCGCCATTTTGTTTTTGTCGCTCCTGCTGCTGGGTCTCGGCTGCTCTTACTACTGCCTCCGCAAACGACACGTGACAGTCATTCGACATCCACACTCGATGATTGGAACAGGTTCGGAAATTACGAAACTATCAGGAAGCTCACTAGGTTAGCCATTCGTCATAACAACGACGCCTAACACGCTCGTTATTAACGTCATCTCCACAATATTATAGATGTATGCAATTCGCTAACAAAATGTCTAACATCTGCACACAGGCAACCTCTCAATGTTTGAGGGCTTGAAAATCCCCCGAGTTCATGCACCAGTCGTTGTGGCTCCGAGCAGCTCTGGCAGCGACGGTTTGCTAATAAGCGATACTTTGCCATCAGATTACCCCTCCGAATCGCATTCGGAGATCGAAGATGTGGACACGCGCTCGTTGCCCGCCTCGTCGGCGGGCAGCTGCTTCGATAACGAAGCGTTCATCCAGGAGGTCGCGCCGCCAATTCAGGTACCGCGACTGCCGCTCATCGCCGTGAAGGAGGCGCCCAAGTTTGACGTGCAGGTAAGGGTTAAACGACAGGCGCCGGCGGCACCACCCAGTTTGAACCTCTCCTCGGACTCCGAGGGGTCGGTAGCGCGTTCCGAACGCAATCTTTCGACGATTGTCGAACAGAAGGAGGAACGCGAAAGTGTAAGGTCCTTGGAGTCACCACAGATGGTCGAGCGGATGCAGTTCACCTACGTTCCCGAATTGCATGCGCCGCCAAAACATATCCAGCCGGCTCCCACCTTTAATAGGATACTAAGACGTCAGCAACAAGAACCATTAATATCGTAAGTACCCTACAATCCTCCCTGCATGTTGCAGAAATAATTAAATAATTAGCTCATATTTAAATAGGAAACCACAACCGTTAGCGCAACCACTACCCCCTCCACCAATAGCGCCACCGGAAATTTCCAGCCATGAGGTGGATGACGTTTTCCTTAGGACCATTACCGAAAAGCGAACGATCGAAGACATCGAACGACATAAGCGACTGATCACCGAATACCACAGTAAACTACCCGATCCACAAAAGTGGGACGTGACCATCAAAAACTACCCGATCGAAAGGCCAGAACCGCCAGATTGGGAGAATTTCTCTGATATTTCGTCAGCATCCGGCATGACGCTTACGCCAAAGCCGGAGCGTGCTACTATCGCACCCCCGACGATCGATGACGATAAGTTGCCTCTCAACTCGCCGCAGATGATTGGAAACATTCAAAACATTCGACGGCGGCAACCGACACAACACCAACACCAACACCACAATCTAACCACAGAGGATATTAGCACCTTCAAGGAGCAGTTCTCTTATTTGGAACAGTACCAACTTCCACTCGAGAATCCACGTGTACCTAACTGGAATGTCCTCGTACGCGTTTTCCAGCCAGTGGATGAAGAAGGTGGTCCTGTCATTGATAATGCCGAAACATTCAATTCCCAGTTAACCCACGCTGATAAAATCAAATGGCGTCAAATTATAACAACTGAGAGCACGCTACGAACCCTGCTCACCGAGGCGCATATTCGCGAAGATTTCGAACGGATTCGTCAGGATCGTCGATATGAGAATCTCTTTGAACCTCAGAAGTGGGACGTCATCATACGCGTACTTACGCCAGTGGAGAGACCCAAAACAAACCGTTATCGTAAGAAGATTGGCGCCGATTGGGATACAAGAAGTCGCCGTAGTAGTCTGCCCACATTGTACGAGTATGACTCGGATGGCGGCAGCTCAGCGAGAACGCTAACAGCTGAACCCCTGTTGCATCCACATGCAGGGCGTTCGCGAAAGAATTCCCGATCTAGCTACAGAAGTGAGGCGGATGTGCGCTCTATGAGCGAAATGATTGTTGATTTTGGACGCGTAGAACCCGACTCGGCATCGGAGGTGTCCAGTTACTTTCCACGTTACTTCGAGGGATACGAAGGAGATCCGTATCATCAACCCACACTGGCGCGAAGCCTGAGCCAGCCATCCTTGGCACGCTCCGCGAGCGAATTCACAGAGCGCTGGATCGCCCCGTCGCGCTACGACACAGCGAGTGAATTCACGTCTCCCGAGGGAACGCCGAAAAGCCAGCGGAGCAGCAAGATACAAGCCATGCACGTACCGCGTGGCATTGTGGCCACAGGCACTAGTGCTCCCGGTACCACTGTGCCTACATCAGGGAATGCAAATCAATCGTCTGTATGGCAGACAAGCAGTAGCACTCAAGTGGTGCAAAACGCAAGCGGGATGCAAGGAGTAGGACCTCCGATGACGACGCGACAAATGATGGCGCGACAAGAATTCCACGCAGAAGCGAGCACCAGTTTCATGGGTGGACCACGCGACACGCAACACTGGTTTGGTGATAATGACAGCGAGGCTAGTTATAAATAATTCCTAAGCATGATCCTGCCACATGCCTCCACTCAAACAAACTCTTGATCCTTTTTCTTCAAGTTTCAAACACCTACACTGCCTTCTTTTGTATCGTTTCACAATCCTGTGATATGCTCAATACTTGTTCTTCATTGTCCATTGACAAATTGCTCATTAACTGTATTCTACCACGTTTTTCACTCGCGCCCCTTCCAAACAATGATTCAATAATTGATTAATATTTAATTATTAACTCCACTAATCCATTAGGTATGTTTTTTCGTAAGAGGAACAAGGCGCCGACTGGAAAACATGGTGGAAACGGCCTAAGAGCTTTATCGATTTGTTTATTTTTCCTCCTTCATTTCCCGTTTCGTTTCTTCCGTTTCTACAAATATCGTTTTAGCAAGATGTATTTCTAATGGTGACGGCTTTTTACGTACATATTGCTTTGTAAAAAGAATCGAATCTATGGGGATGCTTTCTCTCACATTTCACGCATTTCAACAAATATTCCTAACGTAAAATAAGTTATGACTAAATAATGCTCGTCCTTTAAATTATTAATGAAATCAGCGTGTCTTGAGGCAAAATAGTATGATTATTTTGTTTTAATCAAACATTGGTGCTATACTATACGTTAAATTTTATTGAATGTAAAAAAATATATTATAATAACGAAAAATAAAGCTTTTATCTAATTTAATATTATACAGTCGAATCTTGTTTAACGAAAGTCCCACATAACATAACGTGCGATTCGCTTAACGAACAACATATCGTAAAATAATGACTCACTTAACGAACGTCGTCTCGCATTACGAACGAATGTCGCCGAAGAAGAAACCGCAAGAAAGCAGCTCGAAGAGACTTAAAATGTCCGCACAAATTTAATCAGACATTATTGCAAAGAGCTAATTAAGCGCAATGTACTTTTTTCAGCATGGAACGCATTAGTGTATTTTACATGGATTTATATGGTAAAAATTGCATCGCTTAACGAATGAATTAGATTCGTTATGTGAGATGCGACTGTAAAGGTTAATAATTTGTGATAATGAACTTGAGATGGTGGTCAGTGTAGTGAGCGGGGAGAATAGCTAATGATGAACTATGTTTCTACATGGAATAAACTCGAGCATACGCATGAGCGCTACAGGTAATCTGTACTACCGCCACTCCCGTTGTTGCTGCCGTCGCCGCCGCCGTCGCAGTTGCGTAGGGCAGTCGCAAAATAACGTGCGGCGCGTATACGCGTATCGCCCGCTCGGAAATCAGTGGCAATTCGGGCGTCGTCACCGCCACAATGCAATGTGTTGTCGTCGCGACACATTCGCAGACCGCATTGCGCCACTAAGCATGCCATGCCGCGCGACATGACAATTCCATTCGATCCGCGCTAATCGCATCTTCACTGTGAGTGACGCATCGAAATTAAATCATTCGCATTTCAAGCGCTGGCGTTAACAACGCGTCGCCATCAACCCCGCCGTTTCCGACGCTGACGCTGACGCTGCTACCGCAACCACCACCAACCAGCGTGGTGGTCCATTTACATGTTGCTTTCTTTCTGTACATTACAGCCTTTCATTGTTGTTGGCGTAATATTATTATTGAACTAAGTGCGCTTCAATGTCGACGCAGCGGTCAGCTATAACGTAATGCTAAGTGCGTGCGTTTGCATTAAGCACTAAGTGCTTAATAATAGTGAGTGCAGCGAATATGTTTATTCATTTATTATTATGATAAAAATATCCAACGACGGAATTTAATGCATGGCCTAAGCTCTCAATCTGAATTATTTAATTATTTTATATACGGTTGAAGTACAAACGAATTCAAACAAACATGGAAAACAACGAGAAATCATCCCCAAGTAGCGGAAGCACTCGGCCAAGGCTTCAACGCACAGAACGTATCTTCAGCGAATCGCATCTCACGTCCTGGGAAGTTTTCGTGCGCGATTCGCTTCTCACACTAGCATGGCCAGATTTACTCAACTCCGTATCCAGGTGAGTTGTTTAATTGCACCCCCAACATAATGATTTCAACCCGATGTTAATCCTTCACCATACATCTGACTCTCTCTATCAATCACCTGCTCAACCTATCGATTATGTAATGGATAGCTGAGCACAACGTCGAATCAGTTCACAAAGTGTGCAACAAGCACAGGGGCACGGATCACGTAGTGTTGCGATAATCAGACCTTTGAACGTTTACAAGCAGGAAAATGTGCAAAACAGAGCATGGATGCTATGCTACGGAAAAATAAATGTTACGTCAGTCTTTAAAGAACTTTCGATCGCGTTGGAACGTGTTGCGCATCGCACGTGAGTGCAAAAGAAATGAGTATCAAATATCCGATGCGTTCACGCAGCAGCGGAATTACCGAATTGCGATATAGCCGCGGGGAACGCCGTATGGCGCTCGCGAACGCGAAATTGGATAAACGAAGCGCCAGTCTGGAGACATGGAGCAGCATATCCACATCCGACACAGCCAAATGCGCCGCCCCCACCGAACTCGCAGACGCTATTAAGCGCGTCGCAATTGAAAAGGATACAAGCGGCACGACGAAGACGAGAAACGCGCGACGAACCCTTACACATTTCGCTACGCTCACGAAAAGCAGGACGACATCTCAGTGGCAGAAATTTGCAAGCTTAAGGTAATGATATTTGTAATGGACATCTAATGGATGTAGTAAATTGAAAATATATCTAAAATACCAAAAAATATATAATCAGGATAATAGCGTATTTGACTAATGCTCTGATTACGGTCAACTTTCCAAAAATTATTTGAATGATGACACACTCTCCATGGTATAGTTGTTATTTCAATTACTTTGTAAGTCTAAGACGTTGTGTTTGAATCCCAGCCGAAACAACAACTAAATAGAAATAAATAACAAACACTGGTATATTATAAATAATATCTAGTAATACACTGACAACACTATATAATATTGTGTGGTCAGGATGTATATTAGTAGTCTGAGAATTCCGGGTGCATTCCTCAAGTTTTCAAAATTCTATATCCCAGGGGCCTTTATTCATCATTCTATGTCCATTGGAGATCCCCTGAGCGTATTGGGAGCCCTATATTTATTTTTTTAAGCCTATGCTTTGAAGGAAGATCTTGGGATGCTGTCCTACTTGTAACCTTCTTCCTCTTTCCGAATTTCGTTACCAACTAACTAATTTGTTTACGGGCGTCTTTCAAAGTATTGAACTTAGTTAGAATTAGTTTCTAATTGTTATGTTTGAGTGCTATAATTAATTAAATTACCAATACATATCACTAAAACCTATTATGTATATAGTAAAACCATCTATAACCCTGTTATACGTCCGGTACCACTATTCAATTTTTTAAATAAATATTTCTGCACCTACGGAATTTGAACCACAGTCAATTAGACTGTGACATAATGCTATTCCTCTAAGCTTTTTGTTTTGTTATTATAAATTGGAACCACATATAATTAATGTGCAATAATTAAGTACCTCCGTTCCGAATTAAATTCAAGACTGCTAAAATTCGTATTGGATTAGTTAAAAATTCGTTGGATATAATAAAGCTCATTACATTTTTTATTGATATAAAACGGAAAAAAATGGTGTGAAATGAAGTTTGTTTCGATTAGATACATAAACAAGGCAGAAATGCGTTCGTTCAACTTGCAGTGACCGCGATAATGCCTGCTGCGCATTGATTCACGTACCAACATGTTATCGCGGGCGCAGCGAATGCTGGTGCCAGAACCGCCACATCTCCACCACCTCCGCTGCCACCGCTACTGGCACTGACGCCGACGCCGCCGCCGCCGCAAGCTTTTCACCGTCCTGAAAACGACGCGCGCCAACCGCCCCAAAGTCAGTCGATGTCCGCCACTCTCTC
Source organism: Aleochara curtula (assembly GCA_963978815.1). Classification (NCBI taxonomy): domain Eukaryota; kingdom Metazoa; phylum Arthropoda; class Insecta; order Coleoptera; family Staphylinidae; genus Aleochara; species Aleochara curtula. The sequence goes on along the minus strand of OZ022221.1, from coordinate 6,079,162 downwards.
TGAACACCCGTCACAGCTCGCTTTCCTCTCATCATCGCGCACGTGAATATAATGCAAAATTACAATATTATCCTATTCAAATTAATTTCATGTGCAACGAACGAACGCGAATTAAATTCCAGCGAGTATTTGTGAAACGCTAAACATGTAAAATTTCAAGTGTACTATCGCATCAAGTCAATTATTACCCTTACGATCAACTTGTTCGAAAAGGACACTGCAGTGTGTAAAGCACGAGTATCAATAAAACACCGCTCATTGATCCTGACAATTAAATAGTTTGCTCAAGAGAATACAAATACCTGCAACTTTTCGTAACTTTATTGACAAGTCGTCATTGATTTCAAAAACAAAGGGTTACTCTGGCACGTACAAGAGACCAAAACTGATTAGGAATGTATTCAAATTCAAATATAATGACAGTGCAATTAATCACACCCCCGCCGAATGCAAGTGGCGTCAAGCAGCCTGAATGTACGATAATTATAATTACTGAACAATTGCGATTCATTCAAACTTACTAACTGTGCGTGCTTGCCGGAACAATCAACGTAATAATTAAGCAACCAAGACAATGCTTGGAAATTCTAATCAATTTCAGTTTATTCATTTACCCTAAAGAAATGACAGCTACCGCAAGCTGAACGCCAGAAAACTGCCGAAGAAGAGTAAAATTCGCAATAGCACGAAAAAAGTGTTTCCGGGAAAAGTTGAAAGAGCGCGGAAGTGAAAAAAAAGTGGGTCACAAACATAAATTACAACAACCCCTGTTGTTGTTGTTGTTTCGTCTCGATAACATTATGAGTAAACGACGTGTTCCACCTAGCTTAAAAATATGTGCAATTTACAAAGCATAAAAGCTGTAATTTAATATTTAATTGTCGTTTATGTTTTTAACATTCCACTAACATTTGCAAAAGGATTATAAATATTAATTAAATACGCGATATTTTTTTAAATTAATTAGCATCAGTCAGATGCGCGATGCGGATATTAAAGGATAAAGTGAATATTTAAATAAGCAGCTGAAATTTGAAAATTAAACCGCGTGTTATTGAGAACGAGACGCAATTACGTTGGAGGCTTTATGCGCGCGATTGATAGCAGAGTGATAGCTGTGAGCAGCTTAAAGGGATTCGCGAGTGAGCACGAGGAGACAGAAGGAATAATAATAACAAGAAGTGTGTGTGATTGGCGCAATGCTTTGCCTCGACATGCGTCTCATTCAACGACTACGTGGTGAACACCCCTCGTCGACGGCGGTAGCAGAAGACGCCGCCGTCCGTGATCGATCTAAGAGCGTATGCGTGACGAGCTTCCGCAGCAAAGCGCCAAGGGATGTAAGCGCGCTGAAATTATTACACCGTCGCGCCAGCAGCGCAATGTAAGGAGTGTTCATTTATTATTCAATTAAATATAATGCTAAATTGAAATACCTGTGGTCTGTACGCACACAACGCAATAACCATTCATTACCGACGTAATGATACGAACTGTATAGAAAATAATACTGCCACATGGGCTGTAACAAGAAGTTGTGTAAACTGTTTGATTTCTACAGAACATGCCCAGATATGTTGACTTTCTGAAATCCTTCTGAAACTTTGCTTCTTAATTAATTGTTTAGGAATATTGTACTTCTTGTTGTAGTTCAACTGCAAGCGATTTAATATCCAGACGTGGAGTGTTTTCTAGACGTTATTATGGATCTGTGGAGCAAGTAAGTGACCATTTCATTCTACAATTTTCTGCATAAATCGCCACGATGTGCATATACGTTGTGCCCTTTACAGCTGCAACATCCCCCTGAAGCTGACGGCCAGGAACATTGTCGACGATTCCGCATCGAAAATGGGGATTCGCAGGGTGAAAAAGATGAGGTAACATAATACTAATGAAACACACAAATTACAAAGTTTGTGAAAAAATTAAGTTTAAAAAAAGGTTAATAAGAATACTTCCCTGTTCGTCGGTGGCTCACAAATCTAATTTTAAATCACCTGGAGTGAAAGTTAATCATGCATGTTCTTCCTAAAATATTTTTTAATTTAGTATTTCCTGCTAAATATACTGCTCAATGTGGGGGCAAATTTGTAAAAATATCTTCTTTGATCTCCTCATCTTACTTTCGGCGAACTTTACTTGTATTCTCAACCGGAAATGTATTTATTTTGCTGTCATTGTTAGATGTTCGGCTCACCCTCGACGCCCATCCTGGAAAATCCCGAGTACCAGACGCGATGGTACTTCAAGTATTTTCTGGGCAAACGTATGTACAATATCGCCTTAAATCAAACCTTGGACAGCAACTTCCATTTTAGTGCATCAAAACTACGTCGGGTTGGATGGAGGAAAAAGTGCGTTCTTTCTCAGCGTTGTGCTTAACGAAAACAGTAACCAGTGTGTGCCTCTCTATAGAGCAATATTGTTTAGAAAAATGGTAGGTAAAATACACGCAGCTCACCGAGAAACGTAATTAATATTCATTTGTACACAAAGGGCGCACAGAAAATTTCATTGCCTTATACACAAAACAAACTTCTCACGGTGAAGCAGATCCTCGCCAATTTTCCAAACATGGAACGGTTAGAAAAAGGACCAAAGGAGATTTTCTCACCGGATATTCAGAAGGATCTGTTGCTTCTTGAGGAGCAGGAGGGCTCCGTTAATTTCAAATTCGGTGTGATTTACATGCAGCACGGGCAAACGACTGACGATGAAATATTAAGCAATGGCAAGTTGATACCCATACTTTATGGTTAATAACAATAAATCCCTCACATTTTATAGAATTTGGAAGTGATAGATTCGACAAGTTCATCAATTTACTTGGCGAGCGTATTCGACTAAAAGGGTGGGATAAGTATCGCGGTGGTTTGGACGTGAAAGGTGTGTTTGCTCCAGCATCTGTTTACCTATAATTTACGTTTGTTCCTCTTCAAGGTGACATGACAGGAAAACATTCCGTGTACACGATTTACGAGGGACATGAAATCATGTTCCACGTGTCAACAATGCTACCGTATTCCAGGGACAATCGCCAGCAAGTCGAACGCAAAAGGCATATTGGAAACGACATTGTTAACATCGTCTTTGTGGATGCACCAACATCGCATAATGTTGACGCAGTGCCAGAGATGTTTAATCCAAATTGCATCAAGTCGCAATTCACTCGTATCCATTTACAATCTATTATTCAATACCATTAACCATTTCAGACAAGTGTTATCTTCCTTAAGAATGTAAATTGTCAGACGTGTTCGCAGTAGTAAGTTGTCTGCCCGATGATCGCTACCGCCTTTCCGTGTTCACGGATGAGGCTGTGCCACTCTTTGGACCATCTTTACCTTGCCCGCCCGTCTTCGACGATCCACAACTCTTCAGAGACTTTCTTCTCGTAAAGCTCATCAACGGTGAGAAAGCGACATTTGAGACGCCCACGTTTGCAAGGAAACGAGAGCGCACACTTGATATGCTTATCAAGGATTTGTACAGCGAACATATGATAGACGCTCGATCGGTATGAAGGACCTTTTAAGGAATAAAGGGATCAGTACGTTTACTTACATGCTTATAGGCAATGCTAAATCGAAGGGCGTTTTCGGATGTCCTCGCTGAGACTCCTCGACATTCACGGCTCAAAGAGGACTCGCGTCAAATTGAATTTGTGCGCATTGGACAGGCGCTTAAATTGGAGGCAATTGTGCGCGGTGATGCGCCAACCAGTTTGGCATCAGCTGGTGCTGCGGGAGCTGTATTTAAACGTTCTCCATGGGAAGCGAATTGCTTTTATCCCGTCTTTCCGGCGGTAACAATTTGCGCAGCAGATTCTTGGGGTGATAACAAACTTTTGATTGCGACGGAGGATGGCACTTACGTTGTTGAAGGTATATGGGGTCTAAAAGTTAAATTAACTATCAAAAAGCCTCATAAACTTTCCATAACAGACGGATGCACGCACCGATTGGTTTTCGACAAAAGTCTGCACGTTCGCCAAGTGAGCGTCGTGGAGCCGCACGGCATTTTACTTATGCGCGCTGGAGCTCCGAATCGAGAGGGTAAAATCTATGTGTTTCGCCTGTCCCAATTGGAGATGATGAACGAGCCCAAAGCGCGCATGGACATCAAGGAACATCGCATCGAACGCACACGCGGAACCCATTTATACGCACTTACAAGACCCGGCGGGTCGAGATTGCGAATGTGCGTTGCAATCGGTCGACGATTGACCATGTTCCAATGGAAACACTCCGCAGCTTGGACAGCATGGTGTCCTACAAGTGATACGGATACGGTTGAAGGATTTACTTTCCTTTGGGTAAGCAAACTAGAATGTGAAACAAGTAAATGATCAGTGATCACGTAAATCCGTTCCAGGAGGTGACGCTGAATGAGAATCCAAGCGTGATGACATTATTAGAGAGCGGTTGGAGTCCTCGTTCACCCTCGCAAGCCGATATCCTTGTTTGCGTTGGCTACAAACATCACTGGGACATTGTCGATGGACGATCTGGTCACGTCCAACATTTACATACGGTGCGCGCGGGAGATCGGCCGCATTTAGTTGCCGCACTTGACATCTACGAAGACCAGGAAGTGCAACTCCTGCTCTGTCACAATCGTAAGTATTCACTCTAATTCCTGCCAACTGGGATAGCAAGAACTTAACGCTTAATGTTTATTAACGTTTTTTGTTTTACTTTGCGCAATTTCATCGATTAGATACTTGCCACTTTCAAAAAATTTACGAAGATTCGACTTCATCGAACGGACCCGCAAATGGACCAAATCCAACGAATGAGCATGATTTCCATTGGAATTTCGTCCCGAGTGATATCGGTAATAAATCTTCTAGAAAGAAAAACTATCAAGTCACCTAATCTATGCAATTTCAGTCTGCGCATTCCCGTATGTAATTGGATTCACGAACAATCTAATGGAGATCCGGCTGATTGTAAATGGAAATCTGGTTCATACAATGACCATGCCGAAGCTGCAATTGATTGCGTCCAAGAATGACATCTATTTCGCAACCACAGCTCCCGAATTCTTTCCCGGCCGCAGCGACCGGCTCCTGCTGGACGCAAGCAACGCCAAATCGTCATTCACGGAACGACCGTCATCATCGTCATCGTCACCTCCTTCCACCCCAAATGGTAAGCAATTACATGGAATTGAGCGCAATTATCAATCCATTTACTTTATTCGTTTATAGTATCGCCAGAAGCGCGCCCTTATCGAATCTACCGCATTCCATTACACGCCCTCAATCGCAGCAATACGACGCATTTGGAGACAACGACAAGTGCGTGTGCGCGTTCACCCCATAATAACGGGCAGAATTGCGCCGACCAAACGCCCGCATCTGATGGATGGAAAAATCGCAGTGTTTGTCTTACGATTCCAGAGCAATCTCCCAGAGTGTCCCGAAGTGCGACCAGCTCTCCCATTCCCAATGCGAAGGCTGCAAAAATATTAGGACAAGTTATTACCAAAATTTAAAATACGCTCAAGCGCATACAAATTTTATACCTTAGTTATTCATCATAAAATATATAAAATTTACTCGTGAACTGTTGATGCAAATTATAAATTCTATGATAAATAATGTATTCTATAACTGATATATATTTATACTCACCAAAGAGTAGTACATAATACTATTTTCCAATATTCTGGTTGTGCAAAATATGTCAGATTCTTAATCAAATGTATGTACAAATATAAATTGAAATCAAACCTAGACATGCTAGAAATAAATATTAACAATCAACATATAAATATTGTTATCAAATAAACAACAGAAAAACCATTTAATGCTAATCAATATGAGTATAACATCTACATATATATATTGCCAGCTATTGATCCTGAAGCCTTAGCTATTCCTCAGTGAGAGTGATTGGCCCTGTGCCTTTTTGAAATAATTACCTTCATAAAACGAGCAAAACAAATCATGTAGCCTGATATGAATTGGCCAATGGTCAGATATGAGCTGTTTGCTTACAAACCTAACACAATGGAAAGTATGTACGGACATGTTTTATTTTCTACTACTACTACTGCATAGCGCATCATTATGCTAGCTTTGAAGTGGACTGTAGCCAGTCGTAGTCTGCAGTCGGTCACGATAAACGGGTAAGAATAGAACGCAGTTTGCTAACCCGCGGTCAAATAGTGTGCGAACGCTTTTTATCGCAGCAGTCGCTTTTCTTCGAAAACACTGGACAGATAATCACTGTAAGTAGAGGGCGAAGATCAAGTTCATTACACAGTCGCATCATTATTGAATTTGGATTTGCAGCGTCAACAATGTTTAAAGCGGCTGTAATTCTATCGCTGCTGGCTATCGCCTTCGCAGCCAGCAATAAACTTCACAGGTGAGTCATTTGCAACACACGCGTATTGATAATAAGCAACTAATAAAATGCATTCCGGCTATCCAGAGTGCCCTTGCACAAGTTTAAATCGGCAAAACGCACCCTGCAGGAAGTAGGCACCCATGTCGAGCAAGTACGCTTCAAGTTTGGAAGACCCGGTGGACCAGCTCCTGAACCTTTATCCAATTACATGGATGTATGTATTTGTATTATCAATATTTCTATTACTAAAATGGTTTATGTCTTTAGGCACAGTACTATGGTCCTATTAGCATTGGTAATCCCGCACAATCGTTCAAAGTTGTGTTTGACACCGGCTCGTCAAATCTATGGGTGCCATCAAAGAAATGCAGCGTCTTGAACGTGGCTTGTCTCCTGCATAATAAGTATGACTCGAAGAAGAGCAGCACGTACAAGCAGAATGGAACTAGTTTTGCAATTCAATATGGTTCAGGCAGTTTAAGCGGATTCCTATCAACCGACATTTTGACTGTAAGCAAGCAATAATTGTATTAGCAGCACATGCATTAATCATGTTTACGCAACTCTGTAGATGGGCGATATGGAAATTAAGGATCAAACGTTCGCTGAGGCAACAAACGAACCAGGAATGGCATTCGTTGCTGCGAAATTCGATGGCATCTTGGGTATGGCCTACAGTCGTATTTCGGTTGACGGTGTACCAACTGTTATGGATAATATGGTCGGCCAAGGATTGATTCAGCAGCCCGTATTTTCTTTCTACCTGAACAGGTATGATTTTCAATCTTAAAACTAGTTCATGATGTTTGTGAAATGAACACTGCTATTATATTTCAGAGATCCAAGCGCAGCGGCAGGTGGTGAAATAATCTTCGGCGGTTCAGACCCTCAACATTACAAAGGTGAATTCACTTACCTTCCCGTCGATCGCCAAGCATATTGGCAGTTCCGCATGGATGGCGTAAAAGTAAATGGCCAAACTTTCTGTAACAATGGATGCGAAGCAATCGCCGATACCGGCACCAGCTTGATTGCGGGTCCAGTCGAAGAAGTTACACAAATTAATAAGCTAATTGGCGGCACACAAATTGCCGGAGGCGAGTACATGGTAGACTGCTCTCTAATCCCGAAACTGCCAAAGATTGACTTTGTTCTTGGCGGTAAAACATTCACACTTGACGCTACAGATTACATTTTGCGCGTATCTGCAATGGGTAAGAGCGTGTGCCTCTCTGGCTTTATGGGCATGGATATTCCGCCACCAAATGGTCCTTTGTGGATTTTGGGAGATGTTTTCATTGGCCGCTTTTACACAGAGTTTGATTTTGGAAACAATCGCGTCGGCTTTGCCGATGCAGCATAAAAAAATAATTTCATAGCTGCCATAGATTTCTCTGCATGATATTACCTATTTAGTTTGGCTCTCATTTGTATGCAATAATTTTCTGTTAATAAACATGATTTCCCAAAAAAATGAGAAGCCTGCCAAATGCGCAAAATCTATTCAAATTTAATGCAAAAGTGTACAAGTCAAAATGGTTATTACATTAGCCAAACAAATCGCTCACAACATTCGTCACATTTCTGCCCTTCTTTATTAAGTATGCGTCTGTTTATCATCAAAATGCACTTGTTTAATTGAACTTGATTGCGTTCCTCCTCCTCCAGTTCATTAACTGCCAAAGGCGTCTTTTTAATAAATAGTTTACCCAAAAACTAACACGAGAAATAATAATTTAAATCCTCCCTTAAAATATAATATATTCAAAGTGAAAAACGAACATGGCATTAATATTAATAATCATTATTATAAGGGAAAACGAGAAACGAAATAAATAATAATACATTTTACAACTTAATAAATCATTACAAGTGTTTTCCAACTCATAATAATTTTTCAGTAACTTTCAACCCACGTGATTACTACTTCTATATCCGTCGCAGGAAATAGGGAAACAAACAAAACGTATTATGCCGGCGAGAATTTTGTGTAAGTACAAAATAAATTTTGATGTTAGTGTCCTTATCGCGAAGTAACAAAGTAACGATTATGCAACTAAACGAAACTTATGGATGACTCGATGAATGTGCGCTATTTTGCTAATAAGAGTTAATAAACAACAACATCGAGTATCGATTGTATTCCAAGATTAGAAAAGTACTCACAAATATTGGTGCATCGCTATGATTAGGGCTCGCGTGCATGCAAAATGCCCAATCAAACACGCTGCGTCCTAATTCTTCTCTGCTGTCGTCTCTTAAATGTATGTAATAATAATAATAGTAATAGTTCATTCCGCTGAGATTAATATTTCTCTAATCTTTCATTTGCATTAGTAATAAATATTAAAAATCAATTCATCTCATCCATATAAACAACTTTTGTTTCTCATCTCTTTGCTTAGAATTAATCTGCTTCTCTAGTTTGTAATTACGTCTTTCATTTTTGGTTATTACAAATGTTCGCATCATAAATGTAAACATCTTTAAGAAATGAAAGATTCCGGTGTTTGTTGCACAGTCTTTTCAAGTTATTTATATTTATTCCGTAGTAGTAAATTTAAAATACGTAATTCCTCCACATACATCTTGTATTCCCTTTCACGGTCATCCATCATTATCTTCCTCCACGGCTTCTTTGCTTATCAGTAGATTACTTATTACTCATTGCTAATGATTTCAGTGTTTCCTTATGTTTATTTCTTAATTTCTGTATTATGTGGTATCTTAATGCAGGGTTAGATTAATAATTCTACCAATTGTTGTTAACATTTGAGGCACGGTTCCACTGTTTCATATGCTGCATGAGAACCATTCACAGTCTCATTCAATTTCTTCGTCTCAACGTATTGTTTATATTATTGTATTCATCAAGAGGTTACGGTCTACCAATCAAATTTTCTCGATTTGATATTCTATCAATTTGCAGCACTGCAAAGTAAAACAAGAAAAACATACTTCCGCATACCGTCTCGCAAAGAATGGTTAGAAAAATAAATAAAAAACGATACGAATAATTATCTCAACCTCTATCTTAATCAGTGTTTGTTTCCAATTGTTTGTTATATAAGATGCTGTTGTTTTTGTTGTAATTAATGCTGAGATACTCGGCAATGAAATGATTGATAGACCTACCCTACGGTGTTATTATCTCCTGTTCTGTTTTTATTTTTCAATTATTTTTCTCTTCATTTTTTTGTTTGTCTTCATTGATGTTTTTTGGGGTGGCGTTTAGTTTGAATCCTCTGTGTACACACGCCGCAGTTTTGCTTGTTTGCGAAACAAGACAAAAACAATCAAAGCGTTGTTCGTAATATTTTTGTTACAGAGCTGTAGAGCTGCTACAGTCTAAGCAGGTGTGCCATTGACCAGCTCTTCGGCGGGCTTGTTGGCGTCACCGCGACGAGACGCGCCACGATTTCCTCTAGACTTGCTGCTGCTGCTGCTACTACCACCGCCGCCGCCGCCTCCGGTCGAATGCGGCTTACTGTGCGTCTCGCCATTGTTCGCCAAATGGTGGCTAGCGTCAGACGTGCCGCTTTGGTGATTATGAACTAAAAATAAAAATGTCTATTAAAACAGTCAACAAACATATACGTAGTGGAATACTCATGCTTGATAAATAATGTTAGTTGTTTACATCGACTACACTCAATTAGTAAAGGATATTGTTACAGACTATTAAAATATTAAATCAAGATTTCTCTTGCTTGACAACTTTGTTTCTATTAAATTCATCACAATGATGATGTTGGTGACGACACCCCACACAACATGCAAAACAAAGAGCGCTGAATGTTCCCTTCTAAATTAGTGTGGCTGATATGTGTTTTAATGTGTAATTGGTTGATTGATTCCGCGTTGTTCTCAAAGCGGTAGCGAATTTTACATACCACTTGCGACCCCCAGACTCTTCTGCGGCTTGCGCCTTCGCCTGCGCTGCGCCGATGCGCCCGACCACGACACGTCCGCACTCGACACCGATTCTAATAAACAACCCCTCAGCGCTATACTTCATAAGTTTAACATGCGTTTTGCACTATCAATTTGTAAGCAAGACTGCTAGATACTACTTGACCTACACAAGGTTGAAGAAAGCAGATAACATGCGGTAATCATAGAACACTCACCACGATCAGCTCCCGAATGATCTTGACTATCTAGAACCGTTTCCTCATCGTCAGTGGTTCTTCGGCGATCATCACGGCGTTCTCGCCTATTGCGTCCACCGCCTCTGGAAGACGCGTAATTCTGACGTGGTGGCAGATCTCCAACGCGCTCAACAACAATATCTGGCGTTTGATGCCTTGATCCTAAAAGCACATTTGAACAATTTGAATTACATGTATAATTCGCACAGTACGACACTAAACACTACACAGACTGCCACACATTTAAATTATATGAGACAAATGTTTGGTTTTTATATATTATATTAATGCAAAATTTGCGGGAAGAGTCAATGACAATATCTGGATAGTTTCTTATTTTCTCTTGCTTGTATGCAATCATCAGACTATTATTTGATTTGAAAGTGAATTCTTCCCACAATATACTTCTATTCTTCGCCGCACAAAAAGTATAAGTTTCTTTCGACATAAATATGAAAAAATAGAAAATTGTAAATCAGTTTCTTTTGGCTCTTCAAAGCAAAACCAACCAATAGGATTGTGGATTTTATACTTGGTTCGCTTTATTTAGTGGTGAGCTAGTCTGTATTCAATAATGTTTACGATCGCCGCCAGCGGCAGTATCGATAGCAATGCCTCTCCTACGTCGATGTCCTACCCTACCATTCACTTTGGTAACTGTACGATCACCATTGCTATTCAATGTTCGCTTTTCATGCTTCATGTTGTTATTTGAATCGGCATTGCTTCTCTGCTTCTCAGTGTAATCAACCAAAGTATCATTCAAATTCGTACCAGCGTTGTAACGGTCATGACGTCCGGATGAAGTGGTGCCGCCTCCTCCGCCACCACTGCGTGGCACGCGGTTGCCGATCCGTGGGCGCATCGACCGTCCACGTCCGCTGCTTCCGCCATCCATCTCAGAATTGTAACCACCTCGGTCGCTGCGTCGCGACATCGAGAGAGACTGCATCGATCCCATCGTTGAGCCCTGAATATTGCGCAGCTGCTGGTCAATCTCCAGCTTTTCCTGTCGCAATCGCTCCACATCCTTAAAACAGAATAAGCTTACGTATGCAAAATGGTTCCACTCTTCTCGCGTCAGCAATACCTTTAGATGTGCTAAGTGGTATTCCAGCAGCACCTTCGCATTCGCTATGCTCTCAACCGTGCCAACAAAAACAAACGGCACCTGTCCTTCCTCGCGAGGGATCGTGGGTTGCGGTTCGTTGTCGCCTTCGATTTTCACCCGCACCTAAAATGGCACCAAATTAAAATTTATCCGCACACACAACATATGTTATACGATCTGGCCAACACTTACGACACCGCTCTTGTCAACAATTTCCTGGATAATCCTGCCACCCTTGCCAATCACCTTGCCAACAAGGATACGCGGCACCTGAAGGGATTCTTCACTATATTCGAGCATCGCACGTGCCTTTTTCACCGCCTCGTCGCTGTCGCCATAGATCTTGAACGTACAAGAGTTCTCCTCCAGCTCAATGTTCGTAATACCGTCCACTTTTCGCGCCTGCTGGATGTTTGCGCCATGTGCACCAATCGCCAGACCCATCAGATCTTCTCGCACGTTGAATTCGTCGGAATACCTGCAAGCATGCACATTATGACTATGGCAATTGAAGCAAGCACCAATCAATCATCAAAAGCAACTAAAAGTTGGAGATAATAGAACTACATTGCATGCTGCTCAAATCCTGGCTCGTCAGAAAATAATAGAAACACTACTCAACCTACAACAACAGTTGTGAATCGTTAATAATATGAATAATTAGTTATTGGCATGCAAATGTTGTTCGCAACGTGTGTAACTCAGAGTGCAATAAAATAATTTAAACAAATTCTCATCGCGAAATGTTTGTCAGCAAGCGTGAGCCAGGACACACACACGCGCGCATACACTCGCACACAATCGTTCCTATGAAGACGGAATAAATAAATGTAGTGTGTAGAAAAATAAACATCCAGAGGATATACAGAAATATTATGCCAGCACAACAACAATTACTCTGCGATTTTTCATTTTATTGCCGAACAGCGTCCGAATCGAAAATTCGGCGATTCAATGAAAAAACACAAAATACAATCTAATATGGTCCGATGACCGCTCAAGGCTCAAGTCAAGTATAGTGCTCGCTCACCTGGAGCCCGAACGGGCTGCCTCGAAATTTGAGACACGCTGATACATGGGCTTATATGACTTGCTGAAAAAAGTAGAAACAAAGCTCAAAGCACAAACGCACCACACGATCTGTTTCGTCGTTATCGTTTCTTCTCAATCACTAGCATTTATTGAATTTGACAATGCGAAGAGAGCGTGAGAAAACTCTGAACGGAGGGACACTTGTGTCCTGGCTAATCGCTAATCGAGAGTGGCAAATGCGATACGAAAAGAATTTAGTAGCGGTAATTGATTTAGTAGCACAAACTTATTAGTCGCTCGTCACAAGGAGGACGGATGTGATGCAGTGAACAACCGAGAAAGGTAATAAAGAAATACTCACCCTCCAGCCGACGATAACTTCGTGCTCTCCAATTGACGCGCCGCCTCCTCGGTACGCTTGAGCAACAACACCTTCTGCTGCAGGTTCCGGAAGTGCATCTCCTGCAGAATACTGGAGCGTTTCTGGCTTGTATCGGACGTCGAAATCACGACAAGCTTGCACGTCTCAGGATTGTAGCGTATCGCACCCGCTCCAATCGCCCTCTGGAACTCCTTGTGAGCATTCTCCACCTTGGCACTACAAATGTTCAATGTGTTAAGAATGATCGTTAGAACAGCGGAACCAACTTACAATTCCTGCACGTCCTCATGCACGTCAATCTCAAACTTGTGAAACATGCTCCTATCCAAGGGCGGATTTGTGTTCTTGTGTCGTACCCGCTCAACGGGTACAATTTCAGTGAACAGATTTTGCCACCCAATGTATTCTATCACATAAAAGTCTCCCTTCATCATCTGCAAAGGTGATGAGTCATTATTATTGTCACCAGCACTGAATGAGAAAAAACGCTTTGCCTACCTTGATTTTGCACTTCCACCAGCCACAGGCATCTTGTGAGGTAACTCCTGAACTGGAGTAGACCTCCACCTCCTGGTTTTCGGCAAATTCTGGGCTTGGGTCCACTTTCGGTGGAAACTTGAGCCGAGAATATGGAAATTTTGAGTCAGGTTGGCATCCATCTTCAAATTGAACTAACGCTTCTTCGTCGTAAACGTCTAATATGTATGCCTGAAAGGAACAAATACGGGCGCATTAGCATGTACAGAAACGACCCCACGGTAAAGGCATTTTGAAGCACTTCTCGTGGGGACATAACCTAAGGGGCCCAAGTGCACTGAACACACGCACACACACACAGGCATGCAGCTCGCTCACACAAGTGACGCCCACATAGCCAACGAAAGATTGTTGTTAATTTCACAACACGACATTAAACCACGGGCATATTAATTATCACGCATGAAGCATGCAACGTTATTATGACGGTTTATTCACGCCCTGTGATCGCGAAGGCACGATGGCGTCCGTGAAAAAAGAAACGCCGCGGCGGCGCGCGCGTGCCACTGCGTGTGAAGTACGCCGGTACCGGCCGGCCAGCATCGCCGACGGTCTTCCTCAACCTTTCCATGCACTGCACAAACACCACGCTCACTTTCTACTTTCAACTAATACAGACCTTATAAAGGGCACCGTTTTCGCCGCACACTTCTACCACCAGGTCGTCCATGTTGTATGTGTTCTTGGACGAGCAAAGAGCCGTGAGTGCCGAAAGCGAATGTGAAATGCGGTTGGCCGTCGTACCACTAGACGCACCAGCGCCACCAAACATGCTATAAGTGGACTTAAAAGCTACAGCAGAGACATCTGCATTAATTAATAATATTTCTCGCTTTCAATTTAATTGTTTAAAACAAATGAAATTGACACAATCAGTCAACAATAATCATGACTTGATAAGAGAAATGCAAACCTGGCGTATTCCTTCCCTTTCGAATTATACAGTGCACTTTCACCACGATGGCGTTTAATGCGCCACACGCACAGAAAAATATTTTACTCTAATCACTTCTATAAAAACAATTTAGAATAAGGTTTATAGAAAGGAAATAACATTTACCTCTGTCAAGGTATATACTAACGACTGTCAGTATACAACTAAGCTTATTTATCAATGAATCAATGTTAGTGTGCTTATATTTTGTTCATAATTTTCTCATATTCTCCTCCAAAAAGCATAGTAAAATGTTATCAGTTTAAGGCATAGTATATTGGTTTATTCAAATCATACCTTCTCAATCAAGCAGTGCCCAATCTGTATTATGGTAGGGTAAATCGAATGCACAACTTGGCTAAAGATGGGTGACATAAATATAAATTGAAGCGGTGAAGTCGCAATGTCTTATTTTTAACAAGTGTTTAGGGCGATATATAACGATATCTCTCAAGTTTTGAATTGATCGTATCAGTCAGTTTTGAATGAGCAATATCACCTCTACTATATATTATTTACCTAGACCCAGAAATATTCTGTTTACGAACAGCTTCATTCTTCAATCCATAATGATTGATAACGCTTAAGATATACATTCTTGATTATTATTATTATTATTTTTGCATCTTCGCCCTGGATTAACAACTGCAGAATACCATTCAACAATCATACGTTATGTGTTCTCTGAACTCCTACAATAATACTAGCCCATTTTCTTTGGTATGAATCGTATCATTAAAATCACAGGAAACAGGGACTCACTCCTCTTCAGTGAATGCATTTTCTAACAATTCTTGGCACCATAAAAGTAACAAGCCGAGCACAGCCCAACTCAATCAATCCATTATGAACAACCTTCGTTGCTCTAAAGCTAACTTAAATATCATCTAAAACAAATTCATCGTCGAGTATATTTACAATTTTAACGCGTACACCGGCTGTAGTGACCTGGTCCACGCATTGCGGATCCACTTCCGGCATTAGAATGCACATAAACGGTTTGCCGGTGTGGGCGTTGGTTGGATAGATCGTGACCGGCGTGAATTTGCTACGTCGACCCGCGACGTAGCTGGTCAACTGCTGATGCACATGCGGATACTGATTGCGAAGGGAAACGCCTCGCTGGCGAAGGTGTTTCTGAATGTTGGCGGCACAAACGTCTCGCAGACGATGCAGCACCTCCTCTATCTCGGTGTCGATAGGTGCGCAGGTGAAGACGATGGCATCAATATTGTCCACGTCACGCTCGGGCACGTGCAGATCGCGGCTGAGGCGCAGCTTGCCACAGCGCGACACGAGTTGGCGCTCCCACTTAACGGAGCCGGCAGCGGGGGCTTCGGAAACGACGCACACGGAAACGTAGAGCACAAGTTTGACGTCGGGATTGTAATTTTTACACATGCGCACCAATTCCGCATACAATTGTGGCCCCATCTCCGAGGGCAGCAGATCGGTCCAGCGCACGAACGTCGGTTCGCCAAGGTGCGCCAAACCCTCGCCAAGGAACTTTTCTGCAGCGTCCGGACACGGAAAGAATATTTTCACCGCGCCATGGCCTTGGGCGAGATAGCCACGGCGCGCAATCACCGAAAGCGTGCGCAACGTGTCCTCCTGCTCCTTGGTGGCGGCAATTGCCTGCCGACAGAGCGATCCGACACGTGAAAAGAGACACGTCTTGCGATGCTTCTCCCAATGTTCACGACGGCATGCTCGGCTGCAGTATGAATATGAGCAATTGTGGCAGTTCTTAAAATGGGCGGCTTCCACGCTACCAGGTGCCGCTACACGTGCACACCCCGAATTCCGGCATCGCAACAATGGCGGTGAATGCAAGCTAGCACGGCGGGTCTCCGAAGCCGCCCCAGCAGCGGATGCCGTTGTCGTCGCAGTCGACGTCATCAACGATGCATCGCTGCCTTCGCTACGCCGCCGAAATTGCTCCTTAATTATGCGCGCGCGTTCGGCCTGCCTTTCGCGCTCCGGGCTAGTATTAGCTGACGCCGTCCCTAAAAGTTGATTCTATTAGTTTGCATATATCAACAACATCCAAAAGACGTATTCGTCAACCACCTATCCTACGCATGCGAAATAGTAATACAGCAGCAACAATTTGCAACAAGTTCTACAGCAAGTAAGTGCCTCTCCTCGTTTGCCTCAATTAGTATATGTATGTTTCAGCTGATAAGCATAGTTTCTGTTTATTGTTAAAAGCATTTTGTGCTAATTATGAATTACGTATGCATGGTGAGAATTCAAATCAAGTATATATGTGGTTTGCTTACTGTACTCGCATATAATTTCTATAAGATATAGATACCAATTGCTTCCTCGTCCTTCGTTTCTCTTATTCTGATTATGATTCTAAATGATCCCGCATGTACACCTTTCGCCCCCGACTTTTAGAACCTGAAAATGAAACTTACACATGTCTCCTACCTTGGAGACTGGGACTTGGGGCGCGCGCCGACGACGGCAGGCCCAGAAGGGAATCGAGCACATCCTCCAAGGTGGTGGACGACGGCGACGGTCGGCGGCTGCCACTTGTGCTCAGCACATTTGTATCTAAAAATCCATACATAAATTAATATTGCATCCAAGAGGCGTGTACATGTTTATCAAGCGCGCCAAGACATAGAGAGTAATGATAGTTATTACAATCGCACACAAACCACCGAAAATTAGTCTTGGTAAGTCAATAAGAGTTTCGTGTTATTAAATGGAGAAGAGTAATCGAGCAGCAGCTGCTACCAACTACGAACACTCTATTAGTGCATGCTAGTCTTAAACGATAACTTACCCCAAAAATGAACAATTATAAAACGAATTTAGCCCCCTGATGACTAGAAAACTAAAATGACGAAACAAAATTTCGAGGATGTAACACAAAACGCCTAACTTTAAAAATAAAACAATTTATTCATACTTATTATGCTGCTGATAATAATACGTAAATATTCACTTTATCGTTATGCACCACCGCTAAAATATGATGATTGCTGATAACAACAATTTACACACGCATGCATGCATCCATCCACCCAAACAAAAAATGGTTGGTCGGTAGAGTTGTTTTTTGTGTGTTTCTTTCGTGTTTTGTGTACCTATGCTGCGCGCGGTTTGACTTAATAATTAACATATTAAAAACAATTGTAAATAATATCTGATCTAGCACTCTGAATATATAAATTCTTAAAATAATAAATATTGTAGTAGTAAAAATATCATCTCTTTGTAAATTATATACACCTCCGGTTCGCACGCGCATCTAAGAGAGAGAGAGATAGAGAGAGAGAGCTAGCACTCGCTACTAAACAACAACGAGAACAACAACAACAACAACAACAGTTTCGTGATTGGTAATTCGATTACGCCGCTTCGTCTCATTCTCGCGACCTATCAGAACCTGCATAATTTACAGCAAGTGTAAAATACGAGGTGACATTCCCGCATCGATACGCGAAGCAGCGCAGCGCAAAGCACCGCACATCGTCGTATAGGTGGTGTCAATTTATTTGCCGCAAGTTCTGCGCACCGCATCATCATCATTGCACGTGAACGTACTCACCGTTATGCGTCTGCAGGTCCAGTCGAAGGGTGCTGGGTGGTAGTATGCTAGAGCTGTTGTTATTCGCGATGCCGCCGTCACTGCCACCGCCAGCAATCGGCGTCGGACTCTCGATGAGCGTTACGGGCGTTTGCGGCGAGTCCAGAGGCCGCGTGCCCACAAAGGAGCTCTCCAGCCAGCAGAGCTTCTGACTGCCGCGAGGACTAACCGACCGTGACCGTTGCCCGATATTGTCGTCGTTGGGCTGCAGCCCGCTTACGTAGTGCACGATGGCGGAGGTCACCTCCTTGATGGAGGTCTGAATTTCGGGGCTTTCCTGCGGCTGCATTGGCGCTGGCGTTGCCGTCGCACTCTGACCTAAAATGGAGCTGGCCAACCGTTCGGCGGGCGTTCGCGGCCTCGCGAGTCGCTCCTGGGAGCGCCAACCTAGATAGGGCTGACGGTAATTGAAGCTACCACGCAGCGAGGATGGGGAGATGGAGCCGTTCGGTTGGCGCGCATTAAACGAGCTGCGTGTGGAGGCGCAGGGTGAAGACGCCGTCGAGTTCAGCTTCGAGGTGGACCATCGCACGAACGGTTGCGCGTAATGCGCGGCTGTGGGACTTAGCGCTAGCGGGGAGTGCGTGGCGGAGCCCAAGCTGCTAAGCGAAGTGGTCTTACTGCTGCCCGTACCTTGCCAGCGGCATTCGCGTCCACCGCTTCCGGCACCGCCGCCGGCGATGCCCTTGTTCTTGTTCAGCAGGAATCCCTCGCGCGGCACCTGCGCCGCCTTGTACCATTCGGGGACGTTCAGCTTCTGCAGCGAGCGCTGCACGCGAAGCTCGTGCTCGGACATGACGCGTTCGCCGCCCTTCTGCAGTTCGTTCTCAGGTGGCTAAAACAGAACAAATCGCATATTATTACTTGTGGTTAACGACTACGCCTGCCACCAAAGTGCGCAGGCATTGCATTTGTCCCAGACAGCGTGTAAATATTGTTGAAATAATTGATACGTGATGTAATCGCACGACAAGACAAGAATAAATATGCAATGCAAAACACACTCATTTCATAACAAAACTCTCCGCATGGCTAATTATAAATAATCCTGCCTTTGAGGATTGGAAGCGCACACTGAAAACACATAAAATGCCACGCAACTCTGCACGTGGCGTGCTTACCTCTAAACTTAGTGTGTTTACAGCAAATTTGTTTGTTCGTTCGTTCGCTCGCTCAATCGTAATCGTTCGTTCCTTTGCCATCACAATCAAAATTGGCTTATTATTCAATGCGAGACGTCTCGTTGAAATTTAGATAAAATACTGCAAAACACCAACGTTAGACTGCAATTTGATGGCTGGCGCAAATTAGATTATTCAACGATCCTAATATCCTAAGGATTCCTCCCTAGTTAAGTGCGCATCTAATATGTTTACGCAATGCGCGAATGTGTGTGGCTTCCGTTTCATTGCGATAACGACGTGAAATCCCGCCCGCTAATTGGCTTACGTGGATATTTCGTAAAATGTTGCAAAATCCATGCATAAGGCAAGAATTTGCGCGAAAAAAACTAACGATGCGAATTCTTTGTTCGAATGCACCTCAAAGTCAAACAAGTGTACCGAAAGCGTGCATTTGTGGCTTTCAAAGGTGAAAACCACCCTACCTAACCTAATCGCGTTACGCATTGCGCTCGAAGGGACGTTATTTGAATGAGAAAATGGGGGGGTGATAATTGATAATTAAAGCAGTACTTGAATTTGCGTGCGTGAAATATTTACGCGAGTGGCCATGTCCATTACTGCAGAAACCGCATGTGCATTTCGTTCCATAATTCAATTACACATGTTGTGTGTTCGCCTAGCATGCGCATTTAGTCCTATTAATAGCACACCGTCAAGCAGAGAAAAGGCGTATTTGTTTATAAGCATTCCTTCGTCTCTTGCGAAACTTGATTGCATGAAATTAAATGAAATTGATAAGCAGCCAGGATGTCCGACCAATTAATTAACCGACCAGCCATAGAAGCAGTGTTCGCCAAACATTTTTCTCACAAACTTTAATTCAATTTCGCTCAATCGTCTGCCATATTATGCATTTAACTGCAAGTGTTGCGTTCAATTCAATTATGCTCGCTGCATATCCTCTATGCGCTCGATTATCGCTTCATGTCGTTGACTCGACTTGATATTATTAAGATGAGAATATCACTGGACTCTCCTCACGAGGGAAGCGCGCGTTTGTAGGAAGCGTTACCAAATAAAGTGTTGTCGGAAACCTTGTATAGATTACTACATGCATGCATTACCGCTGTGGTATTCAGGATAGTTCGTTTGGAATGTATGTGCGTGCGTGCTGTGTGCTTATTACGGAGAATCGTATATGCTATATGTAATGCATTTCAATTGCTTTCCGTTCGATTCTATATTTGGCAGTGAACGCGCCACGTATCGCAGGATAAAAGCCATTCACCAACTGCATAGTTACGATTCTTCGCGCTTTACTTTGCATAACAACTTTTGATGCACAAATATTTTGCATCATCGTCGTCGTCTTTGGAGAAATATCATGTGCGCAATATAGCATTTGTTCGTGGCAATTGTAACAGAACGCGTGGCACACGCAAGTCCTGTTTAAATTAATTTCTAAAAATACTACAAATGCCCCGCGCAAAGGCAGAAACCTTTGACGAATCGTTCGCATGTTTATGCATTAAATATATGCGTGCGAGCGTTCGACAGCGGCAGCAAGCTATATATAATAAAAGAGGCGGCTGAGGAAAGCATATCAAATATGGGATAAATAAATAAATAAACGAACGAACGAACGTACAACTCGACAGCGAACGCGCACGATCGATTGATATGCAGAACACTTGGTGAACACTTGCAAATTCCGCGTTAAACAATTAACAAGTGAAATCATCGACGAAATAGGTGCGTGCGGAATGATGAATGCCACTATCCTTGCTGGTGTTGTTATTGTTGGTGATGACATCAACGTAATGAATATTGGCACGAAATGCAAGAGAGTGACAAATAACCAAATAATAGGCAATTAATGACTTAAATTAATGACTTAATTGCCTATTATGCACGCTGCAAACAACAACTACACAACAATCTATGAAATTGCTTATCAAATCACCGGATGAAAACTGATCAATCAATTAATCCATTGCGTCTAATCAAATTACCATAAATTCTGCACACTTACATTTATTGGCGTTAATTGCAATTAGCTGCTTCTCTCATCAAGCGATGAGACATGGTTCGGGGTCAAAGGCAAAACCGCTACTAATGGCAGTAAGTGGCCCAATAGTTAGTGCGCTCCCTAATTATCAAGTGCATGTAAGAGACAGGTACCTACGTAATAAACCTCTCTAATCAGAAACGCGATTAAATCCATGGCGTGTGCAGTACATTTCGAAAATTCCATACAAAAACCGAACGAACGTAAACGCGAATGCGATGTCAAACTCTCTCTTGTTTCCCAACCGCTCTTCCGCTCTCTCGGCCGCCACCCACCCACTGAATGGTAAATTGTTGAAAGTCTGCGTAACAAAAGCCTATTTCAAACCCAAGTAATTCTTGTCTTACGATCAATTCTTTGATGCGCTTTAAACTCATATTTTCAAATGCTCTCTCCAAGGAATGAAGCAATAACAAAGAAATCCCGCCAAGTTGCGTTTACGAGTAAACACGCATACGCTGCGCAAGCCGATATTCCGCTCTATCCGCACGAGTTTCATTCGGTTTTGCGATTGCATCGCTCATACCCTAGTAGCGAACGTGATGTGCTTCTTTCTGCTGCATGTAACGCAAGACGTGCTCTAGCCAATTAATAAATGTGATATAATGACCGAAGTGCTAAAATCCAATTTCAATGAGCATCTACCGAATATTCTTCTCGACCTAAAGTCGGCCACGTTCATTGCAATCGATACGGAATTCTCAGCGTTGTTTCTGGACTCGGCCGATAAATCAAGGTTAGTCGGCATGTATTTATTCATTCGCGTGTCGCCACTCGAGTGTAATCGTTTTGCATCGTTTACAGTCTATCGGATACGCCGAGCGAACGCTATGCGAAGCTACGCAACACCGTGATTCGTACGAATCCGGTGCAGATCGGCGTCTCCGCATTCAAATTCAATCCGGATGAGAATGCGTACATTGCGCGCACGTACTACGTTTACACGTGGCCGTACATCACGGATGGGAGCAGCACGCCGTATATTCAAATTTCGAGCTTCAATTTTATGCGGCGATACGGTTTCGACTTCAACAAGTTATTCGGGGACGGCGTACCCTATCTGAATGCGCGACAGCTCGACGAATTCAATGCGCTCGCGACAAACGCCTCGTCGACTGTATTACCGGACACGGATGATAATTGTATTGCGGAGGACTTGGACGACGAATTATTGAGCAGCGTGTCCGAAGAGGCGGTGCTCTGGTTCAACACCACCGCATCCATCGGGCCCGAGGATGACGTGGATGAGCGGCCTTATATAATTCGAAATTTTCGCGCACAAGTCAAGAATGACCTACATTTAATATTCGAGCTGCAGCTATACTTGCGCGTCAAGTTTGCCGGGCAGGTGATGACTTACATGTCCGATGATGATTTGATATTGGTACGCGCCAGCAAGTGTCAGGAGCACGCGCAACAACTTGACAATAACTCCGAACAGGTGCTGGGATTTACGCGCGTATTTCGCGAAATTTGCGAGTCGGGCAAGCCGCTAGTCGGTCATAATATGTTCATGGACCTAATGCTTCTGTTCAACGCGTTCGTTGATCCCCTGCCGCAGTCGTATCAGGAATTTAAGCAATTGGTGCACAAGCATTTGCCGCATATTTGGGACACGCGCTGTCTGTACGCAAAACTCCAGCTCGCGCGACGGCAGCCGCGCAATGCGCCAAAGCTAAAGATGAATTCGCTGCATGACTTGTACGAGCATTACTATCGCGAGCCGGGCGATTTGACCGCATTGCACTGGCCGAACATTACGAATATCGGTGATGGCACGATGGACGGCATGAGGCATAATGCCGGCTGGGATAGCTACTGCACGGGCTACGTGTTCATCCGGATGGCCTACGAGATGACGATGAGCAGCTACACGAGGGGCCATCAACGCGGCATGCCCTTTGGCCGCACAATTATGAGCGGCGAAATGCTGAAGGCGATCAAAGACCTCGAGAATTTCGTCAATCTAATACGGGCACAGGCGTCACATATCGTACGTACTATCCCCCCATCCCTTCTTCGCCACGTATAACATTTCTGAACCGATTAAATTTAGATAATCAACGGCGATGATCCACCCTCGAAACGTCCGGCTAGCATTATCATTGAACACGTTGACAAACGTACAACATTAAATATCGCGCAGGTGAGGTATTAAGCAATTGTTCACAGCGCACATTAGCATACACATTTGCTTTGCAAATATTTCAGATGACTGCAATTTTACGACAATTCGGCTTCGTTGAAATGAAATCTCTTAACGCATATCGAGCACTGATCGTGATTGACAATTTTCACACGTACGTTTCAATCACTATGCATTCCCATACCTACACCATGCTAATTATTTGCTCTTCTAGTGCAAAATTGGTATTGGCGCATTTTCAACGCGATTGCGATTTTAAAGTTTGGCAATGCAATGACCGCCAACACATGCGATATCTCAAAATCCTTGGAGGATGTGCGGCTGCTGTGATCGGAGGATACGCTTTTTATAAAATGTGCATAAATGTGCATTAGACTGTACGATTGTTTCGAATATAAACATAACACATACGACTAATGCATCGCGCATCGTCGTAAATTTTATTATTAGCCTCGTTCGCAACGTACAAGCCTCCATTCGTTTCCCTTCTGTTATGCGCCGCATTAAACCGGAAATAGCATAAGGTACGGTACCACCCGCTCGTGCTTCGTGTAAAGTTTGACGGCTGGAGTATCTTTCTACTGCACTATGGGCACTGCGTGTTGCGCGTCGCGATCAATGTGAGTGAGTGCCCTTTTTGGCAAGCGTGCAGCACACAGTGCATGTATACGTGCCAGTACATAAATTATCTGGCTGCAACTGTTCTTTGACGTTCTAACCGTGTACGTACCGTACCGGAAGTTGTTACTGTCGCGCTTCGCTTCAATGGGAAACAAATTCTAATTCAAACGCTCTGAGCACTAGTATCGATTATTGATACACTCGACGCATCATCATCATCATCACACTTCGTTGTGGATGAGTAATGATTAAACTCTTTCTAGCTCAAAAACACGAAATACATCAGTTAAAACTAATTAAAATCCACCTACTGTAATAACCGTCTGTGCGCTTCTTTAATTGCCGCACAAGTTTCTCTTCCTCTCGCGTCTTGATTCGTTGTACGCGCGTGAAAAGTTGATTGAACGCGATAGAAGGAAATGCCTAAATATGCTGATGATGATGATGATGATGTTGATGATGTTGAGATGCGTACGTACGCGTGCTGGCAGTGTGCGCTAGCCTGGCCTAGTTCTTGGTTCTCTCTTGAGCATTGAACGCTTAGACTTTTTTTTGTTGTTGTTGTTTAAACAGCCGTGGGCCCCATGCATTGCTGCGTATTGGAATTGCACTACATAGAAAACACCGCCAACCAGCCATCCACAATCAATTCGGCCTACGAGTAAACCAGGTGATTGAATGAATATTCAATGCAATGACTTTTCCGTATCTTTAGGCCGTGCGCTCGCTTACTACGCTCTTCTAGTTGCTTTTGCTTCGAATATATGGCAGGCGCGTTTAATTATGCATTAGTTAGTTCATGCATTTTCCATCCAACTGTATGTATTTGATTCAAGCTGATACGCGCACAAAATTAGTAGGTACTGCCGTTGCGCGTGTAATTGCATTATTCGCGCCGTTGTTATTGTCGTTTTTGCCGTTGCTTAGCCAAAAGAAAACGCGACCGCAATAATCGAAAGTAGGTTAGTTGGTGACTCTCTGCGTCCCGAGATTGAGAGATTGAGCACAAAGGGAGATTAAGTTGATGCGATCAATTAGAGCGATGAGACAAGAGGATGGTGAATTGATGGATGGTGACTCACCTCGACAACTTTGAGATTCTGTTTGTCCAGGAGGAACTCCATCGACTTGTGCGGGCGCCCGGCGTCGTGGTGGTGGTGATGGTGATGCTGGTGGCGATGATGGTGGTGCGGCGGCTGTGGGGCGACTTTGAGGCTGTTGGACGAGGGCGGCTCGTGGCCCAAATTCATCAAGCTGCGCGTCTTCGCATGGGCCCCGCTCGTGATGATCGTCACCTCAGTGTCGAGGTCCGTCTCGATTAACCCCATCGACTCCATGGGCCGGGGGAGGCCGGAATCAATAGTACGTCGCTCGTATGTGTTGGGTTGCGCAGCCGCCGGCGCTACAGAGTTGGCGGCGGCCGCGGCGGCGGCGGCAGCAGCGTCCGCCCGTCGTTTTACGCTTGCGCCGACAACGCGCGGCGGTTGCTTTGGAAGCGGCGGTTTGGATGCGACCACATTCGTCGCGGCTGGCACGCCGTCCACTTGCAACTTGTTGAACTCGCGATGCTGCCCATGCTCGGCCGCATTGTTATTGCACTTGTTGTTGACCGCGTCGAGCGGCGGCGGCGGTCCCTTCAGCGGTATGTAGATGTAATCATCTTTGGTCGCCAATCGCTGGCCGGTCGTGGTCGTTTGATGATGCGCCTGCTTGGCTGTCGCTGTCGCTGGCGCGTCTTTGTTGCGTTGTTGTTTGCTCTTCTTCTCGTCACTGTTGTGCTTGGAGGCGGCGCGCGACGAAAAGCGAAAGCTGGCGATACGCGAAAAAAAGCCGCCGATACCGCGATGATTATTCTTCGTCTGCGGATGCGCACCCACCGCGTCCATTGTGCGGACTGCATGCAGCTGCTGCTGGTGCGCTTTGGTATGCTGCTGTTGCCTCTCCTCGACCATCGGCACGTGATGACTATTACCACTACTATCGTTGGTGGGGGAGGAGTGCCGTACTTGTTGTACTTGTTGCTGCTGCTGCTGCTGTTGATGCGCTGCAATTACAACCTCGGCACTCCTACGCTTCGCGTCGTGCTGCTGCCGTCGCCGCAACACCACCTCACCTGCCGGCTCGACGTCCGTCGAATCGTCGCTGCTCAAAAGCGCCGGCTGCGAGCGTGTGAATAGCCTTCGCGGCGGTGGCGGCGGCTGCACCATCATCTCCCTCTCCGGCGTCGTGCTGCAGCTCGAGTCTTCGCGCGTCGAGACGCTATCGTCGCGCCAATTCACCTCGGCAATGACCGGACTGAAATGCACTCCCTTGGAGCTGCCGCTCAACGATTTCGCCTGCCGCATCTGCAGCTTATCCTCGCTGCCATCGGACACTTCCGTCGTGCTGGTGCTGCGATTGATCAATGAACTTTTGCGCTGCTCTTGAACGGGCGGCGGCGCATCGTCATTAATGCAACAATTCAAGTTAGGCGTACTCGCCACCGTCCGGCCGGCGTCGTTCCGTATCACATTGCTATATCCAGCGTTCAGATCTTCGATGCTCTTTACGCCACCGCCAAAGCTTTGAATCGACGTCTCCGAGATGGCTTTGAGCGCATTCTCTCTGTCGAACTTAAACACGGTCATCGCATGCCGATGTCGTCCGCTTTCGTCATCACTCATATCTATCGAATTTGTCATCGCCTCCAAATAGCTGCCTTCCCGCTTAAACGATGGCGTTGCATCAACGTCGCTCGCTGAACTCATGCTCGACGTATCGTACTTAAGTCGAATGGTGATCTTGTCACCGTACTCGGCGCGCTGGTAGCGCGATAATTTCGGCATATCGCTCAGATCGCAATTCACGGCTGCAATTGACGCGGCGTTCTCTTTGGCGCCTCCTGCGGCACGCTCCTCGGCACAAAACTTGCGACCGCTGCCAGCGAGATTCAAATCTTTGGGCACACTCGACACGCACACGGTGGAGCAGTCGTACTCGTCGGAGAGGCTTTTGGAGTCGACGTCGTCGGTGAGACCGCCGCAAATACTGCGATCCGCCGCCGCCACGACCGCTGCCGCTGCCGCAGTCAGCAGATTCGGTTCACTCGCCGACGATGCGGACGCGCTATATTTAACGCATTCCTCCGTCGCTGTCGCGCTATCTAAATTTAAACATTTGACAATTGGTGTTGTGGGCGCAGCCAGCACTCCTCGTCGTTTCAGTGCACCATTGCGCATAAACCTCTCAATCAGCGGGCTACGGTGATGCTGCTCATACTGATCTACCATTGATAAGTCATGGTAACTGACACCGAAGTTGCCAGTGAACGTGTGGAACACATCGCCATCGTACGCATCAAAGCTCTCGCTGATGCTGCTCTTCAGCCTATATTTCTCCACCAGCATATCGTCAGCTACCGAACGTATCTCAACGCGCGTCTTGTAAATGTTCTTCTCGCGCACTGGCGTTCGTTCGTGCTGAACGACGACCATGTTTGGAATGCTCGAACTCTTGCACTTGGTGTTGTACAAGTGGTCGCTGTAGCCACTATCCTCGCTTAGATTCTCTGAGGAGATCTTGATCGTTTTCATTCCATTGGACGCATGGAGGCCGTCAAAGCTGCGCCACGTCTTAAGATTAACCGATCTACAACTATCGTACCTGGTCGCCTCCAGAGTCTCCTCACTGTCTGCACTCTCGCTGCCACTATTGTCGTACAGGAGCGAATCCCGTGACTGTCGTTTTGATGTCTTCTTTGGGGCCAAGTCTATCTTCAGTGTCTTATAGTAATCTGAGGACTCTTCGTCACTATGCGATCGTTCCAAACTGTCCGGACTCACGTTATCCGTTTTACGTTCCAGTGAATCATAACTAAAACTGCTAAAGATGCTCGGCGAGCTGGTGGAGATCTCGTAGCACTGTTTCTCCAGGTTCTCAAACTGCATCAGGCTGCTGGAGCGACTAATCGACGAATCATCGTCGTCACTGGTCACGGATTGTTCCTGTCGGCGACGTTTCGCCGGACAGGCCACTTCGCGGTCTGATTCACATTCAGCATCTTCTGCAACACAAAACGAGAGTCACTTTCGGCGAGCACCGGGTCCACCAAGTTGTTATTCAATACTTGGGTTATGTTTACTACGAATTTGGCGGGAAATGGTAGCTTCCGTAGGTCGACTATAGGCAACCATTACACATAGCGTGCATCGCTAGTTTGCATAAAGCAGGAAAAAAAACTACAGGCAAAACAAAATATAAAATTTCTCACCCAGGGTTTGGATGCGTATCACCGAGCCAGATTCTGAATCCGTGGCCAACCAGCCCACTGGCGAGGGCCTGGAGTCTGAGAAATCATCGCTATCACTCCGGAGGTCATCGGACGTCTCTTCTTGGATGGTCTCCAGAAATATGTAATGATTACCGGCCTGAAGGAAGAGATCGGAATCGCCTGAAAGAAATCATACGTTTTCAAAAGTTGCTTTATGATTAAACATTTCGCGATTCATAAAATTCAACATGCTCTTCAGCATCATCAAAACTATGCGTAAAACAATAAAGAGAAGGCAAACAAAAAAACTTTACATTCCATTCATCAAAGCGGCCCATTTGCAAAGCCATGGACAGTACTTTCACTTTGAAAATCTATTGAACCAATCGATAATACATACACGCGTTGGCATCGCGCAATATTATTATTATTCTCTGTGTGCGCATCTCCCATTAATATTTGCAGACGGTAAATCCATAACAAAGTAGAATTCAAATATTAAAAGCAAGTAAAAAAACATATTATTAGAAGAGTTAGGAAATCAGCGCACTGGTTGTTACATTGCTTGTTACTTATCGATAATCAGACCGTGAATCGCTTTTACCCGAATGCGTTTATATGGTGGGCTTTTTTATGCATTTCTGCAAACGCATTTACGATCGCTGAACACTTGCTGAATATATTAGTTTATTGCCTGCTTGCAAAATTTGCTCAATTGCTCATTAGAGGTGATAAGCTAATGCAACAGTCGATGGCGATTGGAAAGTTTCTCTCATCTTGCACTTGCATGCCGGCTGGTGCATTGCTGCGGTACGAAGAATCAAAAAAAAGTCAGCCATCATCGACTTCTTGAATGCAAGAAGATAGCCTTGACTCTCCTACTCGATAGAAGGCTAGACATAAAGAAGAACTGCGCCTTGCATCTTGTCGTGTCGTCCAGGAGCGCACACGCGTCGGTGGAATTTTATTATTATTTAAGTGTTTTAAGAAATCCAAATGCTCAACGCGCTTCTGAAGCATAAAGCAGAATAATAGTAGAACGAATGTAATGTAAATTGCATAAAGTGTGCAAATTGGAAAAATGTTGTAAAAGTAAAAGTTATTACGCGCTTTTTTATGCATGTAGTACGATGGTTGTTGTTATTGTTGTTGTGCAACTCGAACAAGTGCTTACGTGTATTATTAATATAATTATTTAGACTCGCATCCCGCATGAAATTTAATTATTTATGAATTCGCAACCGCACTACTGACTCGCAGTAGTGGCAAAGTATGTGAAACAAAAATAAAGTTTGTTATCACCGCCTGCATGCAATTGTACGCGAACAATTACTGGAACGTTTAAATTACATACTACTTTAACAAATTTTATGTGAACTACACGTGCTGAAGTGTGCGCAGTGATCTGGGTAACCCAATTACATCGTTTAGCAATACGCTTCTCAATTGAATGTGTTTTAACGAAAAACTCTCAAAATGATGCTAACGCAAAATGTTCAAACACAAAAGCATGGGAATCTGAAAACACTGTTAGCGCAAACGACTACTGAGAATGAACGTGAAGCGTTAGTCAATGGGATTTCTCGCAGCGAGTGAGAATCACGCATATGCTGTTGGATTCACGCGATTCATTTCAAATGTCATACAGGCGAATAAGCTGCTTCGGTCCCACATTGTTTGAAATAGATGTGGATGTAAATGAAGCACACACACGCATGGATCTAATCTAAAAATTGAGGTGTGTTTCGGTTGCGCATTGTCCGCGCTGCTTCTTAGATGTATGTACAGAATATAAATAATGACGCGTTGCATCGCCTTGGGCCATGCACGTTCACCAATGATTACGCGCGTTTGCACATGCCGAGTAATACCTTCATGTATTTGTCTATTTCGCCGCAGCCGCAGACGCTTCATGCGTTCGCTTTTAATAGAATTTGCGCGCACTAAATGCGGAAGTCAACAGCGGAACTGTTGCATTCATCTCACAAACTACTAATCCTGCGTACGCACATTGCTTGTCCAACAGGACTCCATGTACTATGAATTGCGTTACTGTCAGCAAGCGCCTCATGTATGATCCAATAAATAATAAGTGAACGCGACTCGTTCGATTAGCGCGCCGCGATCAACTAAATGACTGAATAAGAGAGACCACTACTCAAGGCAACCGGACAAAGCGCCAACAAACTTGACACGACATGACTGTGTCTTTACATGCATAAGTTAGCAGCCTCATACGCGCGTTGCAAACAGGTAAACTGTAATGTACATTTACAATTCCGCGCTCGCATGGAATGTGGTATTATTGTGTGTGCATTTGCTTCACTTATTAAGTGCATATCGAAGTGGCTGACTGCCCGAATCGATATCATGCGTATTGCAAGTAACTATTTAATGCGTAAAAATAGAGAGATAAAAAGCGCGCTTCATCCGAGTGCGCCAGCCGCCTAAGAGGTGAATGCGCCAACAATCCTAATGTGCTGTTGCTACTCTTGTTGTTTTTCTCTATAATGGATTTGCATTCGCAGACGATCGCTTTCCATATGCTGTTTAGCAGCAATGCAATGCAATGCTATGAGGAACTATCTGCAGCCAAGAGTCTTGTGCAACAAACGACGAAAGCGTTCACTTGAAACAATACAAGTGCACTCGAGAATGCAATGCATGTGAAGTAATGAGACCACTTTTCTGGATAAAAATATCCAATGTATATTTGAATAACGACTTGTGTACTGCATCTTTGAATGACGATAGCGCGTCATTAGTATTTGATAAGATATTATTGATGTGCTAATATCGAGGACGACTGATAAGCGATGATTTACATTCCGCAATGCAGCAGTAATCCGGTAATGATCTCGGACCATTGGCCGCGTTACGGTGCTTTTCAGTTGATAGTTTCATTGTACATTTTTATTGTTATTGCTCCATGATCGAGAAGGGTACATGCATATGCATTCCACAATGCGCACATTCCTTGCACGACCTTCGAGCGTGCGTTTGTTGAACCACACCTCCAAGTGCTCCGCACATCGTTTTGCACTTTCGCACTTTTATCTTATACGAGTTAGACCAGATCGGTTTTAGCAAGCGCACCGCTTTGCTTTGCTTTGCTGTGCCCCTGTAATCAAAGTTCGTCTAGTTATCATTATCATGCGCTATCAGCACAAATGATTTCCGGTTGTGCGCTCTCTTGCAACACGTCATTGTTCTTGGCTAAATTCTTCCGCGCCAAGTGTCCGCATGGCTGGCTGCATAGCGACGACAAATCAAATATTTTACATTTTCCACCTGCGCTAAAAGCGATTCTATTGCGGCTGCTTACTAGCATTACGGCAACGGCAGCAAAGTCATAACTTGGAACTAATTACATATTGTACCCATCCAACCATAGCAACATTCGAACGAGAAATATTTTCGATTGCGTCGTCTGCAATCGCATTGATGCTGCTGCTGCTGCTACTGTAGTTGTTGATATTGTTGTTTGCTAAGGAGAATTGTGCGATTATTATGGTTATTGTTTTGGCTCACCCATTTGTCCTGTGTTGGCAAGATAGTCGTCCTTCTCCAGGAGCGCGTGCGGCTGCTGGAAGCCGTACGCGGGCAGCCATGGATTCCCAGCGGACGCGGAGAGCTCGTCGTCACCGCTGAAGAGGTTCAGGCTGTCGATGATGGTCGGCGAGGACCAGTTGTGGTCGGCCTCCATCAGAAGATGCAAGAGTCATTCACATGCGGTGCGCTCGGTCACGCAACGGTACCTCAGCAGCACACTTTAAAGCTGCCGTGTTGTTGTGCTGTTGTACACACAATAATAATCCAAGAACAGCGAAACGATGGAAACACGCGCAGTGCAACGTTCACAATCCGACTGGCTGGCTGACGAGGCCGCGCCGGCCGTCGATGATGGCGACTGGCGACGCGGCGCGTTACCACCATCCGCGACGAGCAGCGGAATCGTGTCGCGACCGGCTTTCGGCCGCGCTCCTTCAGCCTCATTCCCATACGACAGATGCTCGCATCGTACTCTGCAACTCTCCAAGTGATTGTCTTCCGATTCACTCGCAACTTTAAAAACCATCGCCACAAAAACATGCGACTGCGCTAAAATTCAGAATGTTTGTTAGTCCCTTATCGTCTCAACGCAGAAACTCACCTCAGCGCGAGTAAACACTTGTTGATATCGAGGTATACTTTGGAGTGACACACTTATGAATCAGCTGATGACCTACATCCGACTTGATGTCCGGAGACAATTAAACAGAAGCCAAATAATCAACTTTGCAAAATACTTGTTGAAACACGTAGACAAACAACCATTATCAGCGTGTCAATTTACGCAATTTTTCAATGAGAAAGATAACCATCGAAATCCTACACTTTATTTTTTCCAATCATTTACCAGTAGCAACTTTTATCGTGTCACGTGTTTAATCATAACTGATATTTCTCGTGTGCATCTACAAAGGTAAACGGTTTTAATTGTTTTCATTAACCAATTGTAAACAAATGAACTTACGATTAAATAAACAATCAACCACAGCAGGCACAGTGCAGGTACATAGTCTCCAAAACAATTTACCATTTCCTCTACAACAATTTCCATTCGAGTATGGAATTGTAAATAATCTCCCGGGAATTCTGTTTTATGTTTTCAAACGATGAGAACTGAATAATTTTATAGTAGCTTTAGTCACTTAGCGTTCCGTCAATTGCTATGCAGGCTATTTTTGTCCGGTAGTATCCGCGCTCAAATCAAGCGCGTTGGAATGCTGCAAATACAAATACAATGTACGTATGACCAATGAGCGTAATTATATGACTCACGTTTGCAATCAATGTTCGACTGAATTACCTGCTTACTAATTGAATTCAGCGGTGGACAGAATTGGAAGAAAACAAAGCACACAGCGTCCTGGCCAAATATAGCAGTTTTAGCCACTGCCGTTGCCTCCCGTCGCTAACTATGAGCGCTAATCTGAAATTGGAAATTGAAATAGAATTGTTGTTTCATGTGTAAACATCGTATGCGTGCAGCAACTTACTCTTGCTCCTTCCTTCCTCCGCATGGCAAAACGGCAATAGACGATGCCTTATACTTCAAATGCGTGGGCAAACATTCTCGAAACTTGCTAGCTGCCTCCTACATGTACAAAGTGTTTACATCATGAAATTATGCATTGCATTCGCATTCTCAGCACAGCTTCTAGACGCGTTCTCGAGCGCGCTGACGTGGTGGTGCGGGCATTCTAACGCTATTTAAAACCAACGTCGCCCGTCTGCCGGCCAGTATTCTCCACGTATTGATAGCGAGAGGTCGTGCGCGCCGTGAACAACCAATTGTACTTCGCTCGTTTGTACATTCGCCGAGCAAAAAGGTGACAGTGCTTTATCCACTTCGATTTCTACATCGCAATAAAAAAAAACACAGATAAACCATGGAGGGCAGTCGTCGCGATATCCCAATCAAAATGGGTGATTTCAGCATCATCGACACCGAATTCAGCAGCATTCGCGAGCGCTTCGACGCCGAAATGCGCAAAATGGAGGAGGAGATGAGCAAGTTCCGACATGAGCTGCTCAATCGCGAGTCGCAAAACTTCTTCCGCACGTCCACCAGGTAGCTATCTACGCCATCATCGTCTGGCTGGCGACGGCATCTAGCAGATGTTGTGTTTGTTGCGTGTCAATCGTCATAGCAACGCGCACGCACACGCTCCAGGCGGATTGATTAATTCGTCGAATGTTAATCGATACACTCACTCATGCTCTTCCGTTTTTGGTAAATGGGTCAGACTTGGAAACATTATCAAGGTCGCGGATTTCTCTCACGCATATAACCATAAATGGTGCTCGCGGATTTCGTTTAAAGGGCGCCGTGCGAATTGAATATTTGCACCAGTTGAGTGCGGTCCGTTGTTGAACGAGGTCAGCTGTTGTTATTTTCGCTGGGTTTACATAGTCACCAGCAAACATGACATCACTCGTGCTAAATTTACATATTCCTCTTTGTACTCTGTTTACGTAAATTACGTAAAGCACACGTCTGTACAGCGCGACGACGGTTAATAGTGTGGGCGATATATCGATTGATATTCATGCATACTACTTGAATCTGTAACACAGAATGAATAATTATCCAGCATAACCGCTAACTTAACTCAACCTGTATTAACTTTGCATGACTTACGAATGTGAGACGCTCTCCGGGGGCAATAAAAAGTCAAGCAGCAGGTAATTTACCACTCTTATCAATAACTCGCAAACTAAACCAGTTACTGCACTGCGACTTGCAACACCAAATCTAACAGCGGTTTACGTAATTCTTCAGCACAACACAGCAATCAACACAGTCCACTCATGGAGGTGACATGGTCTGCCCGCGTCCACCAACTGCTGGCAGTGGCGACGCAAAGACCTGGTTAGATGATATCAACTCCCCTCTGATCCAAGAGGATGGACAAAACAAGTGCCTCAAGCTCCGTTTCGACGTCAGCCAATATACACCGGAAGAGATTGTTGTCAAGACAGTCGACAATAAACTATTGGTAAGTTACTTGCAACCAAAATGTGTACGAGTGGTTAATTCAATGCGATATATTTTCTAGGTGCACGCCAAACACGAAGAAAAAACTGAATCGAAATCAGTATACAGGGAATACAACCGTGAATTCCTGCTGCCAAAGGGCACCAATCCTGAATCAATCAAGAGCTCCCTCAGCAAAGACGGTGTGCTTACTGTAGAAGCCCCATTGCCAGCCCTCACCGCCGGCGAAACAATGATTCCAATTCAGCATTAAGCACTCACAATGAGCATCCAACAATTTGGATGCCTATTTATTTGTACAAACAAATCTGTTGCGTTTGTTTTGCTTTACCTTATCGTACATTTAATTAGTCACTTCTTGAGTTCTCCTTTTGTGAAATTATAAATGCATATTTTGTGAGACATACACGGGAAAGTGTTAAAACTGTCATTGTTCAATATATTTTTTCTTACACTCAGAAATGAGGGTAGGTATTCTTCAAAATTCGCTTCACTATTGTATCGAACAACACTGCGAAAACACCAACTGCAAACTGCTAAAACGCCTCAATGTACGCCAGCTATCTAGCAGTTTTGGCGCGAAAAAAATTAGGGATATTTTTATCAGAGCCCTGGTAACTTTCTTTTTTTTTGTAACACTGGATCTATCTTAATTTGCCTAGAATGAAATAATGTATTAACTATTAGGATATTAAATTATTTAATTTGAATTTTAGCTGAATAAAAAGATTAATTGCTATTTTACTTTGCTATGATTAATGATGCGTATGTCTCTGGTGATCACATTTGTAAGCATGTGATAGATGAGCAAAAAATAATTTTTATGTGCCATAATATTGCACATTGCAAGATCAATTTTGCTGTCTGTTGACAATCTCATCATGTTCGACTTAATTAAACCATATTAATTATATGTATTCCTTTGCAATTTTCAATAAATATCCATCATTTGGTGGTCAAACGTGGTATTGATATTTGAGTAGCTGATGTTGTATAATAAATTTATGCATTGATACTCTATCTTAGTGTTTACGATGTTTGTTCTTGGCCATTAACATTCTCCTGGGATTTCATTACATCTGGCAAGTCAGGTGGAGCTGAATAAGGTGTTAATTCCAATGCTTCAAATGGCCCATTATCATCCCTGTAAACCGAGCATAACAATAATAATGTATACATCAAGGAATACTTGAGAATAAAGTAACCTGACTGCCAGTCCAACAGTTGCAGGACTTTGTGCCTTTGCGGTGACTCCAGTTAACCCATAATCCTGCAGAGATTTCTCATCATCCATTATCACATTATCTTTATTGAATAACTGCTGGTTCTGTGGCGGAACCTTAAGAATACCTATGGAGAAGGAGCAATTGTAGATAACAGTCATTGCATTCACTGATAATGGCAAGAGCAAACCTTCAATAATTTTCTTGAGTTCAAGAACTGTAGTCGTGTCTTTTGCATCAGTGAAAATGGTCAACTTTTTGCGGCGTATCATAAGGAAGACGTCCTAGAGATATGATAATTTCAAGCATATTTCAAACCGTTTTGGGATAATTTTATTGACGAATTAAGAATAAGTAAGGTTATGAGGACCGAGATTGTACACTCACCATGGCTGCCGCTGGTCACTGCACACACACGAGACTTAAATGGAAAAAAATTCTTGAACGACACACGAAAAAGACACTTTGTGAATCGCCGTAGTTACGTTTCCATTATCAACTATTATGCACTATTAGTTTTAAACACTTCGCCGAGAGCACTCAACGATGATGAAAAACTGTACAATGACAACTTGACCATGGAAAGTTGACTGCGAGGGCACCACAATCAGGAACAACTTGCTTTCTGAGCAGAGGGCGCTCAGAGTGAGTGCATAAATTTTTCAATGTTTTTCACTTTAAACTTGCTTTAAACCTTTTAAAGGAGTGAGTCAGAGTGAGTTTTAAGCAAGTTTGTGTGCCACCATATATTTAAATCAACAGGCTGATTAGTGTAGACCAGTGTAGACTATGAAATGAACTTACATCCATTGATGGAGGGTTTCTGAAAACAAATTGTACACAATAACCTCTCTTATGGAGTGTTCTTATTGCAGTTACGCGGAAATTGTTAAATCGTGAGGTAATAGGATTTGGGAAATGATTTGGAGTATTTTTAAACCTATCTAAACGAGTAGAGTGCATGTTTAATCAAATTATGAACAAATTTAATTGGATTACATCTTGATGAAAGGCATAGAGTAAATTATGATTGATTTCATCATCAGCTGACTGTTTCTACCTTTTCAAATTACAAGATATAGCCTTTAAATGACATGTCTTGAAGGCCGATTTTAATTGGATGATCATCCTGTATTGGGTTTGTAGACATAACATCTATAGATTTTTATTATTGCTTTAAACACACAAAATACAATTAATCAGTTTCTTCAATTACTTTAATTTTTTTTAGATTACAAAAAATATCTTCTTTTCAAGGAGTATGGACTAACCTAAGATCAGGATATATTTGAATAAATGTAATCATAAAGTTGATTACAACCACTGTAGTGAGCTAGTGTAAGCTTTAACACTTGCTAAGTTTAATGAATATAAGCACAGTCATTTCTATTTACATTCATGATCTAAGTTTATGTGTTTATATGCTGTTTTTTTGGTTGAACAACTGCAAACATTAGAACATTGGTAATCTTCAGTAAATAATAGAGTAATGCAATGAGGTAAATGATAAATGATCTTAAAGCAGTAATTCTTAATTGAAATGCCACCAAGTTTTAGAAATATTTATAGTAATAATGGAAATTATCCAAGATTGTGTGGTCTCAAATTTTGAAATCAGGATGTCTCAAAACAAAAAAGTTCTCAGAGTCATATGGATACAACTTCAGTTATAAGTTGAATTCTAATTGAGATGGCGGTTAGATTGGATATTCCATTAGAATTACATTCCAACATATATGTTTGAATTGCAATATCAAAGTTGGTGAGTACAAGGAGTATTTCTCAACAAATATTTGCTTAGCTCTATCCAAACCACAATGGTGTAACAATTATTTGTTTTCATTTATATTATGATAATCTGTCTACATGAGAACCACCCTTTCTATTTGTTGTTTTATATTTATTTGTTATTGTCCTGACTATTATATTTTAAGTGTTTTTTTCAGTAATGTGATCTTAAGGCTACTTGGAATGGAGCTTTTGAGAAAGAATGTGGTGAGTGTATTGGCTTTTGTGTGTCAGTTTTTGTTTATTATATGCTTTAGTGCTATGTAACCTTTTGGAACAATTTCATATCTAATGGACACTGTTTCATATCATATCTAATGTACACTGTTGGAATGAACTTGGTAAGCACATTGGCATTGATGCTTTGGTACATGTTTGCCACTTAATTTTAATATAACTGTTGTAGTTTAAGACTAATAACTATTTGAATATACTTTCAGTAAACTTTCAGTTCAACATTTAATGGACAAATCTGGAGCACTCTTGGTGAGTACATTGGCACTTGTGCTTCAGCACATTTTTGCCACTTCTTAATATAGCTCTTGTAGTTTAAAACTAATCATTAATTGAATATACTTTCAGTAAACCCATCAACATTCCACATCTAATGGACAAAGCTGGAACAAACTTCATGTGTATGTGAGCACTTGTTCTTCAGAACATGCCTGCCATTTAATTTTATTCTAGCTATTATATTTTAATGAGTATCATTAATAATGTATAGTTTCACTCTTTTCATCATGGCTCCTCATGGATGCACCTAGCTGGAACAAACATGGTGAGTGCATTGGCACTTGTGCTTTGGTACACGCTTGGCACTTAATTTTATTCCAGTTATTATAGTTTAGTTGATAAGGACTACTAATGCATTTTGTTAGTCTTTCCATCATAGTTCCCATTCTTATCCATCCACCTGGAACAAACTGGGTGAGTGCGTTGGCACATATCAATCGGTACATGCTTGGCATTTTTTTAATCTAGCATTGAAGTTTAGTTGATAATGACTAGTAATATATTTTTTCAGTATTTTCATCATAGTACCACTTCTGATGTAAGCAGGTGGAACAATCTTGGTGAGTATGTTGGCACTTGTCTTTCCATACATGCTTGCCACTTAATTTTATTATAGCAGTTATAGTTTAGTATTTATGACCTGTAATGTGTTCTTTCAGTCTTTTCATCATAGCTCCACTTCTGATGCACCCAGCAAGAACGAACTTGGTAAGTATGCTGGCACTTGTGGTTTGGTAAAAGCTTGCCACTTAATAATTTTATTGTAGCAATTATAGTTTAGTAGTTATGACCTCTAATGTGTTCTTTCAGTTTTTTCATCATAGCTCCACTTCTAATGCACCCAGCATGAACGAACTTGTTACGTATGTTGGCACTTGTGCTTCGGTACATGCTTGCTACTTATTTTTATTCCAGCTGTAATAGTATAGTTGATAATGACTTCTAATGTATATTTTCAGTCTTTTCATCATAGGTCCACTTCTGATGCACCCAGCAGGAACGAACTTGGTAAGTATGTTGGCACTTGTGCTTCGGTACATGCTTGCCACTTAATTTTATTATATCAATTATAGTTTAGTATTTATGACCTCTAATGTGTTCTTTCAGTTTTTTCATCATAGCTCCAGTTCTAATGCACCCAGCATGAACGAACTTGGTATGTATGTTGGCACTTGTGCTTCGGTACATGCTTGCTACTTATTTTTATTCAAGCTGTAATAGTATAGTTGATAATGACTTCTAATGTATATTTTCAGTCTTTTCATCATAGGTCCACTTCTGATGCACCCAGCAAGAACGAACTTGGTAAGTATGTTGGCACTTGTGCTTCAGTACATGCTTGCCACTTAATTTTATTATATCAATTATAGTTTAGTATTTATGACCTCTAATGTGTTTTTTCAGTTTTTTCATCATAGCTCCAGTTCTAATGCACCCAGCATGAACGAACTTGGTACGTATGTTGGCACTTGTGCTTCGGTACATGCTTGCTACTTATTTTTATTCCAGCTATAATAGTATAGTTGATAATGACTTCTAATGTATATTTTCAGTCTTTTCATCATAGGTCCACTTCTGATGCACCCAGCAAGAACGAACTTGGTAAGTATGTTGGCACTTGTGCTTCGGTACATGCTTGCCACTTAATTTTATTATATCAATTATAGTTTAGTATTTATGACCTCTAATGTGTTCTTTCAGTTTTTTCATCATAGCTCCAGTTCTAATGCACCCAGCATGAACGAACTTGGTACGTATGTTGGCACTTGTGCTTCGGTACATGCTTGCTACTTATTTTTATTCCAGCTATAATAGTATAGTTGATAATGACTTCTAATGTATATTTTCCGTCTTTTCATCATAGGTCCACTTCTGATGCACCCATCAAGAACGAACTTGGTAAGTATGTTGGCACTTGTGCTTCGGTACATGCTAGCCACTTATTTTTATTCCAGCCATTTTAGTTTAAGAATATTTACTAATTATGTGTTTTTTCAGATGTTCGGAAATAGTCATGGCAACCCTTTTCTGGGGTGGTGGCTGGTAAGGATCCTTATCCATTTTTGGTGAAACGTTGTTGTAATTGTCTTTTATATGCTAATAAAGGCTATATTATATTTGAATTACTAGTGGCGACACCTGTTGGATGTCGGTAATTTGCATTACAGGTACCATTATTATCATTGAATTTCCTCCCGTCGCCCAGAGATGGCGCCACCCGTAAATGTAGTAATGGTTGCTTATAAAAAAGATTACAAAATGTTCTATCTCCCGCTCTATGCGTGTCATTGAAAAAGTTTCAATGTTATCAGCACTGATAAGTCGAAAACTTTCTCGTCACAAAAGTGAAATTTTAAAACTTATTATTGGTTTCTATTCGAATTCTTATTAGATTCTTATTGGATTCTTATTAGATTCTTACTGGATTCTTATTGGATTCTTACTGGATTCTTATTAGATTCTTACTGGATTCTTACTGGATTCTTATTAGATTCTTATTGGATTCTTATTGGATTCTTACTGGATTCTTACTGGATTCTTACTGGATTCTTATTAGATTCTTATTAGATTCTTATTGGATTCTTATTGGATTCTTATTAGATTCTCACTGGATTTTTCTTATTAGATTCTTATTGGATTCTTATTAGATTCTTACTGGATTCTTATTGGATTCTTCTTAGATTCTTACTGGATTCTTATTGGATTCTTATTCGATTCTCACTGGATTCTTATTGGATTTTTCTTATTAGATTCTTACTGGATTCTTATTAGATTCTTACTGGATTCTTATTGGATTCTTATTAGATTCTTACTGGATTCTTATTGGATTCTTATTAGATTCTTATTAGATTCTTCTTAGATTCTTACTGGATTCTTATTGGATTCTTATTCGATTCTCACTGGATTCTTATTGGATTTTTCTTATTAGATTCTTATTAGATTCTTATTGGATTCTTACTGGATTCTTACTGGATTCTTATTAGATTCTTATTAGATTCTTATTGGATTCTTATTAGATTCTCACTGGATTCTTATTGGATTCTCACTGGATTTTTCTTATTAGATTCTTATTGGATTCTTACTGGATTCTTATTAGATTCTTATTGGATTCTTATTAGATTCTTATTGGATTCTTACTGGATTCTTACTGGATTCTTATTAGATTCTTATTGGATTCTTATTAGATTCTTATTAGATTCTTATTGGATTCTTATTGGATTCTTATTAGATTCTCACTGGATTTTTCTTATTAGATTCTTACTGGATTCTTATTGGATTCTTATTAGATTCTTATTGGATTCTTATTGGATTCTTATTAGATTCTTATTGGATTCTTATTAGATTCTTATTGGATTCTTATTAGATTCTTATTGGATTTTTCTTATTAGATTCTTACTGGATTCTTATTAGATTCTTAATCCAATAAGAATCTAATAAGAATTCGAATAGAAACCAATAATAAGTTTTAAAATTTCACTTTTGTGACGAAAAAGTTTTCGACCTATCAGTGCTGATAACATTGAAACTTTTTCAATGACACGCATAGAGCGGGAGATAGAACATTTTGAAATCTTTTTTATAGGCAACCATTACTACATTTACGGGTGGCGCCATCTCTGGGAGACGGGAGGAAATTCAATGATAATAATGGTACCTGTAATGCGAATTACCGACATCCAACAGGTGTCGCCACTAGTAATTCAAATATAATATAGCCTTTATTAGCATATAAAAGACAATTACCACAACGTTTCACCAAAAATGGATAAGGATCCTTACCAGCCACCACCCCAGGAACGGGTTGCCATGAATATTTCCGAACATCTGAAAAAACACATAATTAGTAAATATTCTTAAACTAAAATGGCTGGAATAAAAATAAGTGGCTAGCATGTACCGAAGCACAAGTGCCAACATACTTACCAAGTTCGTTCTTGCTGGGTGCATCAGAAGTGGACCTATGATGAAAAGACTGAAAATATACATTAGAAGTCACTATCAACTATACTATTATAGGTGGAATAAAAATAAGTAGCAAGCATGTACCGAAGCACAAGTGCCAACATACATACCAAGTTCATTCAGGCTGGATGCATTAGAAGTGGAGCTATGATGAAAAAACCTAAAGAACACATTAGAGGTCATAACTACTAAACTATAATTGCTATAATAAAATTAAGTGGCAAGCATGTACCGAAGCACAAGTGCCAACATACTTACCAAGTTCGTTCTTGCTGGGTGCATCAGAAGTGGACCTATGATGAAAAGACTGAAAATATACATTAGAAGTCATTATCAACTATACTATTATAGGTGGAATAAAAATAAGTAGCAAGCATGTACCGAAGCACAAGTGCCAACATACATACCAAGTTCGTTCAGGCTGGATGCATTAGAACTGGAGCTATGATGAAAAAACCTAAAGAACACATTAGAGGTCATAAATACTAAACTATAATTGCTATAATAAAATTAAGTGGCAAGCATGTACCGAAGCACAAGTGCCAACATACTTACCAAGTTCGTTCTTGCTGGATGCATCAGAAGTGGACCTATGATGAAAAGACTGAAAATATACATTAGAAGTCATTATCAACTATACTATTATAGGTGGAATAAAAATAAGTAGCAAGCATGTACCGAAGCACAAGTGCCAACATACATACCAAGTTCGTTCAGGCTGGATGCATTAGAACTGGAGCTATGATGAAAAAACCTAAAGAACACATTAGAGGTCATAAATACTAAACTATAATTGCTATAATAAAATTAAGTGGCAAGCATGTACCGAAGCACAAGTGCCAACATACTTACCAAGTTCGTTCTTGCTGGATGCATCAGAAGTGGACCTATGATGAAAAGACTGAAAATATACATTAGAAGTCATTATCAACTATACTATTATAGGTGGAATAAAAATAAGTAGCAAGCATGTACCGAAGCACAAGTGCCAACATACATACCAAGTTCGTTCAGGCTGGATGCATTAGAACTGGAGCTATGATGAAAAAACCTAAAGAACACATTAGAGGTCATAAATACTAAACTATAATTGCTATAATAAAATTAAGTGGCAAGCATGTACCGAAGCACAAGTGCCAACATACTTACCAAGTTCGTTCTTGCTGGATGCATCAGAAGTGGACCTATGATGAAAAGACTGAAAATATACATTAGAAGTCATTATCAACTATACTATTATAGGTGGAATAAAAATAAGTAGCAAGCATGTACCGAAGCACAAGTGCCAACATACATACCAAGTTCGTTCAGGCTGGATGCATTAGAACTGGAGCTATGATGAAAAAACCTAAAGAACACATTAGAGGTCATAAATACTAAACTATAATTGCTATAATAAAATTAAGTGGCAAGCATGTACCGAAGCACAAGTGCCAACATACTTACCAAGTTCGTTCTTGCTGGATGCATCAGAAGTGGACCTATGATATAACTGAAAAAAAAAATTTTGTATAACTGAAAAATATATAAGTAGTCATTAGTAAATAAACTATAATGCTAGAATAACAATAAGTAGCAAGCATGTACCCAAATACATTTGCCAACACACTCACCCAGTTTGTTCCAGCTTGCACCAGAAGTAAAGCTATGATGAAGAATGAAAAAATACCCTAGCTGATCAAATTATAATAGCTAGAATAAGATTAAGTGGCAAGCGAGTACCAAACTGTTGGCATACTTACCAAGTTTGTTCTATATGTGCCCATTAGATGTGGAATGATGATGGGTTTACTGAAAGTATATTTAATTATTCTTAAACTATGTTAAAACAAGAGCTGTGTTAAAACTAAGTGGCAAACACAT
This sequence comes from Aleochara curtula, assembly GCA_963978815.1. NCBI lineage: Eukaryota > Metazoa > Arthropoda > Insecta > Coleoptera > Staphylinidae > Aleochara > Aleochara curtula. The sequence continues at coordinate 6,034,947 of OZ022221.1, read as the reverse complement.
ACTGAAGCATAAGTGTCAAGCTGGAACTCACCAGTGTGTTCCCAGTGTTCCAGCTTGATGCAGTGGAAATAGAATTATAAAGTAAACACTGAGAACAAACAGGATTAATGCATGCGTTTATGAATAATTCTTTAAGTAATGTAATGAGTAGAACTTACTGAGTTATAAATATTTCACCATTATGGAATACTTGCATGCTTTAAAGTTTGTTTCTGCCATGCCAACAGAAAGGACCATCCTTTTGATTAAAAGTCACTTGATCACATTGATTGTTACGTACCATAACAATCTGACTTATATTTACTGCTGATCAGTAGTCTTATAATCTTTCACTTAAATCATAAGAAGCAAACCTATAAAAATAGAAGATTAAAACATGAATTTATGATGTAAGCACACATTATTCTTAATTAACTTATGTTCATAACTTAAGAATATCAATGGCATATGAAGATCATACATTGAGAGTCTTAATGCTTACACATTAAAACAGTGGTTTAGTTCACACTCCTTTTAAATCAACACTTTCTGTAAATGATTGAATTAACATATAGCATAATAAAATGTGTTATTGTTGCAAAAACAAACCTTCTATGGTTGCTGCTAATTCTATTGCTGCCAGTCTTGCTGTGCACTTCTTGACATTTACAGGTAGCTGTTGATAAATGGATCTAGACATGGCGTTGATGTAACTTTCAATTTATGGCAATTTTATAACTCCCAGCTGATTGATTTTACAATATAAAGCAGGTAAAATATATACCAACATTTGTTATCCTTTATTTTATGAAAAAGAAGTAATGTGGAAATCTAAAAGAAGAATTAAACTATAGTTAGTTATTGTCTAAACTGCATAAACATCAATTGTATGTAAACCAATGATAAACATCAATAGTTAATTGATATTTATCAATATCAGCAATGATTTTATAATGGATTGGGACGCCGGTTTTCAATGATACCTGCCGTTTGTTGATTCCATGCAGAAGGCACTGATAAGTATATCCTGGAGTACTACTTATAACTGGATTTCATAATGTAATGAGAAATACTAATCTTTTTCACTATTTATCCACACGCAGTAGCACAGAAAATTTCATGTTACAAATGATTACCAATGATTAGGTATAACCATAAACATAGGTTACAAAACTATAGAAAACCCGCAAAACATATTATACACCAGTGATTCTCAAGCACTAATCCGGGGCACTCTTTTGAGCTGCCAAATGGTTAGTCTGCCTAAGAAATGTATATAGTAACAATTATTTATTTGTTTATTAATCATAATGCCATTACCTATTATTATATAAGATAGTGTGCCGTCAAATTTTGAAATAGCGCCGCGACGCGTGGTTTGGGAGTCACTGATTTAAATGCTTCAATATTTATTTAAGAATCACAGATAAAATAGCAATAAATAATGTTATATATAATATCGTTCAGTCGAATTTGCTTAAGAATGGTGCTATGGTTCCAATATCTTCACAATCGGGAATAATTTTACCCTTAAACTTCACACAGGCATCCGCGCAAAGTTGTCCCTCGAAGTAAGGACCAAACATTTTTTTGCACTGTGCGCAGTTTCTGATACAAATGCCTAAAAATAATTGTATTGTATTCGCCGCATAAAAATTTATACAGATATACGGATGCCTTTTACGTACCAATTGGATTCGCCTCCACTTTCCAGACAAAAGCGCTCAACACGAAGAACAGGCAACAGACAAAGAATAAACGCTTTTGAAATGCGGAATCCATAATAATACTGAAAGAATAACATATATAGTAGTTACAGAAATAAACACCTGTTGTTTGTTGCGAAGAACTTTAAATGTCTTTACTTGTTTGTAGCGTCTTGCGGCAATGCTATGTAAATAGCGTTCAATTAATAATGATAAAAACGGATATAGTTACTCTCATTTATATTAATCGTATCCCCAACACAAATAAAGAATAACTTTCTTCGTTTCTTCAGCCAGTTATTTTTGATTTATCAAAAACATAAGAACAAGGCCGATGCTGCTTATTATTAAACCCGGAATTGTTTCATTCAATTTTTCCTTTTTGTTAAGCTGTTTTCTTCAAATATATTGTTGAATTCGATTTATTTCCGCAGTGTTTTTCGAGCGCGTCAATCCATTTCCGGTTGTGATGTTGACAAGGAACGCACATATTGCAATCGAACTTTATTTGGGACACTACTCAAAAAGGCGATTTTTTTTCTATAGATCAAAGTGCTTTCTTTCCTTATTGCAAAGTCCTTGAGGCGTCACTCAAGTCGCTTTTATTGTTACGTCCGCGTTCGTTTCCTAATTTTTTCTTTAGTTTTTTTCGCTGTTACTTACTTCTGGATAGGATTTCAATATGAAAATGTTATTTCGCTACCGTCGCTTTGAATACTGACACCCTGAAACTGTTGGCGATGATTTTTATACGAAAATCTCTTCGCATTAATGTGAATTTCCTTCTAAATTAAGTAAGAGCAGGCTAGAGTGGATCTGATGTAATTATTTAGAAAGCTTCCTAAATGAATTACTGATTTGATTTAGCAATTGTTCTATATTATCTATGAATGCAATTATAAACACAATGTGTCTGAAAACTCCTATTGCTTCTGCAAGTGTGCGCTTCACATGTAAATGTTGAATCTCTTCAAATAATTTCCAATAGTTCCTGGATTGTTGCAATCGGGCGCCGCTAAACCATTGGTCGTAATGCAATCGTTGCCGCAGACGCGCCCTTGGAAATACCTGCCAAACATCTTCTTACATTGTATGCAGTTGCTGCAACAAGAAGAGCGATGGTAAACACGCGGACGAGGTTCAAATTCAAACAAAATTTTAAACAAATGCAGGCGTGCATAACGACAAAACATGCTGAACACTTCATGCTCATTGTTTATTCTTCTTTTTGCCATTACTGCCGCTACCACCATTAGAGTGATAAAATTTCTTATTCTCCTCAGCAATCTTCATGCGCTGCATGCGACGCGAGATTGAGCGAAATTCGCGGCCCACAAACTCTTCGCCACTGCTACTGCCAGTAATTCCATGTCCGTGACTTTTAATCGGCGGAACTGTGGATCTTGCGGGAGATGCGTTCGTTAGAGGCTTTATGAGATTCTCTTGCCGGCCTAATATGGGACGCGGTAGTACATTTTTGTTGCCCAAGATCGGGCGAGGACTTTGCGCATTTTCGTCGTCTTTCCGGACTGACTTGCGTGAATATCGCGAGCACTGCGGTTCTTTGACGCACATTGCTGATCCAGGGTGTCCGCGAAGGAAGTTGTTCAACTGATTCTCAAACGGGATAAAAACAGGTGCGTCAGGACGCAACTTATTCGTCATGATACCCTGAGACTGTTGTATGCACTTTTCCTCAGACTTTGCTTTGCCAGTATTTTCTATGATGCAATGGTTTTCTTTCTTGGACATCTCAGAATGCCGGCGACGCATCGGTGCGGTATACATCGTTTTTTTGCGTAATCTTTGAGGTGGTCGTCATAGGAATGCATTAATTTTACATTCACATGCTTGATCCAAAATTAAGGCCGTCCAGGCCTACTGCCCCTACTAATTTCATGCTACAAACAAACTAAGCAAAACCTTAAGCAGACAGGGATGTTTTCAGATGAATCTGCATTGCTCATCAATTGAAACATAATCAAGACGGAGATTAGGCGCAACATGGTTGAATCCTACAAGAAACAATATTATTTTCACGTCAAAGTTATTAAGGAGCAACTTACCATTATTGAATTATTATCAACAACACGTTACGAACTCTGCGACTGTTTGCAATATTCTGCAAACATCCACGACGGTTACAAAGGCATTTATAACAATACGAAACGACTTTAAATGGTTTCCTTTTCGCTCATGAATGAATACAATTCACGTAACAATATATTCTCAACGTGACACTCATAAACAAAAGTTCCGTGAAGCTCTATTAAAAACAAGCATATTAACTCCCTCGCACCAACTGCTAAACAAAAAAATATTAATACAAAATTAAATTATTACCTTAACGCAATTGTTTTCGTGAGACCATTGATTGCAAGAGATAGCTATTATAATTATCCTCCTCTCAGTAAACTCTTCACGAAGGAATGCTTAATAATACATTTTATTGACTAATATTATCCAATGTCGAAACTTATTACAGATTAAGAGTAAAAAGTAAACTAAACAAAGAAACACAATCAAATTGTTTATATTAAAATTACACATATCATATATAGATTTATTTGTATAATTGCAAGTGTGAAAGTAATTTATGTATAATTTTAATTGTTGAATTCTTTCATGAAAAAAATAGTCCAACTGATTCTTTCTGATGCTGCAGCCCAATGCATGTTACCATAACGTAATTATTTGCTGCTTCATACCTCATCAATATATTCTAGTAATATTTACTTCTTAATACAGTAGCGTTTAATTAATTTTCTATACGGGAAATGAACGAATAAAGATTAATTCATGTAAATAAGTATTTTTTGAACTCCTAGTACAATACTACGATGTACCATACTCTCGCTAGCCGCGGGATGGCTTCTAGCAAACGGCAGGAATTCCCACAAGGCAAGAATGCTTCATGCCGTTGAAAGGTGCGCAATATGTACACATTGGGGTTTGGGAGAAACTGCTGGCGCTGCTCTATCCATCTGCAGCTACGTGCACGAAAGAAACCACATTCCTGTACATGTCCCACATATTTCATCTCCCTGTTTAAAAATATGTACAAAAGTCTTAATAAACCTCCCCTTCTTACGGTCAGTCGAGCTTGGCGCGCTTGGTATCCGTATCGTCGCCGCCGGACAAAATATCTGGCGTCTCCTCCAGGGTACGCTTACTCCCCGTAGGCGACGAGCTCGCTGATGTGCTCATCGTCTCCGATACTGTGGTTGGCGGCGTATCGACTTCTGCATTATCATAAGCTTCAAAAATATCTGGCAGCGGCGGAACGCTCAGGGAGCTCATCAACCTGTTGGACATTATGTCGTTCGCGAGCATGTACTCACGGGGCTCTTTGCCACTCATCGTTGTGGATTCGCTGGCCGACGTCGTTGCACTAACATCGCTCTTTGCCTCCCCCATCACTTTTGGCGATGAAGATGACGACGATGTTGATGGCGTCGGCGCCGGTACCTCGGGATCTGGATCTTCAGTGAGCAAAGGCATAGAGATCGGACTACTAAACTTTTCAGCGTCATCCAGCGATGCCGCAAGAGAATAGGCGAAACTATTTGGACTGCTCATCTCTGTGGAGGATGCCGCCGACGAAGCTGCTACGTCTTGCATACTCAGTGACAAGTCTATGCTTGTGGACAAATCACTGCCTATCATACTGACCTGCTGATTTGAAACTGTCTGGGCAATATGTGGATCCGTAACCGTTATAGGTAGATCTACACCACTGGGAAGCTGATTGAGCACATCCGACTTGTTTGCTCTTTTCGTCGGCGCACTAGGCACCTCGAGCGGAGTCATAATGGGAGAATTAACTGTACTTGTTTCGAGCACATTATTTGCTGCTAGCGGATATCCGGGGCTAAGTTGCGCTGCAGTTACTTTTGCTTCAGCTTGAAACACATCCGTGTCGGCCAAGGCAGCCGCCAGGATATCTTGATTCTTGGTGGCGGCCGTCTGCGCGGCAAAAGCTTCTCCATCCGGATTCAACACCTGGATCTGACTGTCAGCATCAGTGTTGATAAGTATTTGCTGGCCGTCTGTATGAATAAAGATATTATTGCCCTCGGCCTGCGCTAAAAGCTGTGCAATTTCCGGGTTGCCATCGCGCAATGATTCGAGAAACTTTTGCGCCGCCACTGGATCGCCTGTAATAATTAATTGTTGCTGGACATCACCCTTATTAATGCTGCACGCGACCGCCTGCATTTGCTCCGGCACCTCATCTTGTAATGCGGCTGCAATTTCGTTCTCCGGCTGGATGGCTGGACTGGTCGCCGTTGTCTGAACGGTTCCAAGTGATGCTATCTTAGCATTATCAGCCACATTCGCAGGCGCTGTAACCGTAGGGGTTGCAACGGTCGGTGTTGGAGCCGCAGGTTTCACTGGGGAATCACTGACGGTCAATGCCGCAGCGTCACTCGAATTCCCACCCTCAATCTGCAGCACCATGTTGCTCAGATCTCCACCAAGATTCAAATTTGGATCGAGCGACATCAAAGCTTCATTGTTCAATGGAGTTAGATTACCTGATTCATCTAGAGTGACCAGCATATAAGATTGCGGTTGTCCGTCAACCGTTTCACTCGGCAAGGCCAGGATTTGGCCTTCGGTGATGGTTGTTTCATTGCCTAGAGAATCTTGTATAACCATCTGTTTAGGCTGGCGTTCTTCTTTAGGTTTCTCCTTTGAAACTGTTGCCGCAACAGTAGGCTGTACAATTGTTGCCGATGCAGCGGGCGTCGTTTTCTGAACTGAAGGCGTAGTGCTTACAACTTTTTGTCTGACCAGTTGCTTTTGTGGCGTAGATTCGACTTTACGCACAGGTGAGATGGGCGCAAGCGGTGGCACATTCGTCGCTGTTGTTGAGCGTGCAACCGGCGTTTTTTGAACGACAACATTAGCTGGTTTCGTTGGGGTTGCAGCTCCGTCGGTGGTAGGAACTTTACGAATAACTCGTTTCACTGTAGTGCTCTTGACCTTAACGTTGGCGGCGCGATTGATCGCCTCCAACTGCTCATTGATCTGTTTCTCAATGTCTTCGTCTGAAAAGCCATGTATTCTGTTTACTATGTTACCTTGTTGATCTTTAATGATAACAGTTCGTGTCTGTCCTGGACCAGCCTTCATTGGAGGCAGAGTGCCCTGCAAAGAAAATTTCTTCACCGGTTGCTGTTTCACCGCTTCCACTTTGGTCTGTTTCTTAATATTTGCTGGAGACGATACTGCTGCTGTTGGGGTGGTAACCACCTTGCGATCTTTCCCTAGCATAGAAGGTGTCGTCTTAATAATCTTTTTCGTTGGTGTCTGAGTCTGATAGCCCATGCGCGACGCTTGCTCGGGGGTGAGCACAACCCGTGAGCGCTGGCCTTGGGGGTTCGTCACAATCATAATTTTATTGCCACTAGCCTCCGGTGAGGATTGAACTGCCGGCTTGGTGGTGGTAATAATTTGTTTCTTTACAACCTGCTGCTGTTGCTGTCGTTTTCCCACCGTGTATTTGCTACCTGCTGGCGAGGTGCTAGCTGAAGGGACAATCACATACTGTCCGGGCTTGCCGCTCTGCGATACAATCGTCGGATTCTGTTTAAGAAGAGTCGAACTACCTGTTTGATACACTCTTTGACCTTTCACCACCCTTGTGAATGTCTTCGTGGTCGCTGGAGTAGCCTGACGATTTCCTTGTAATACCGTCGTTTGTTTGGGCGTCGTTTTCAATTGCTGCTGCTGTGGCGTGACCTTTTTCAGAGCTTGTCCAACCACAACGCTCTCTCCTTCAGCTAACAACGGCTGATCGCTTAGCACGATTGGCATATTATTAATGTCAAATGTATCCTCGTCGCTATTCTTCAGCAGATCGTACACTTTTTCCTCTACCGTCTTCGTACTGCTACCGGGTAGATTCACCTCTTGTTGAATAATCTTTTTAGGCTTTCCTACTGGTTGACTAAGCAACTGACCACCGGGAGTGATTATAGTATGCTCGAGAATCTTTGTCTTGCTTTTCTTCTGTTCCTCTTCAGCGGCAGGCTTCTTAATAATAAAAGTATCAATATTTTCAATATCATCGTATGTTTGTGATGTTTTCTTGACAGCGACCACTGTATCTGCACGTTTAATAATCGTGTTACTTAAAATTGTGGGTTTAGACTTCGATGCAGAGGCGCCCGCCGTGGTGAGAATACGGCCGCCTTTCGGTGTAGTCGTTACGATCGCCTGCTTCTTGGTGTCTACTTCAAATTTGGGATTGGCCACTTTTGGTAAAGCAACCTGTTGCTGGGTGGCTGTTGGTGTTGTTGTAGAAGTCGTTTTGCTGCCCATCAATACTTCCAACAACTTGGAGGTGCTCTCTTGCTCAGAAGTCATGCGGCTATTCAAAATAATCGGATCGGTCTTTGTCGTAGCTGCCGCGGAATCAGTTGTATTTCCAATTAGTTTTACGACTCGTTTTTCTACTTGTTCATCTTCAGCGGTGACGATATCCGGAAGTTTGTCTTCAACAGTCGGTATCGTTGTTGCAATCTGCTCAGACGCTTCTTCCTCATCTTTTGCGAATTCAATTTGGCCTTTAGCAAGCACATCTTTCGCCACCGTCACCGTGGAGATATCCTTATCCTTGTTGGTGGCAACTCCTTGTCCTTTCTCGAGAATTTTTTCTAATTCATCTGTTTCCATAGAGTCAGATGTTCCTTTATTATTAAAAGTAACTTCAAACTTGTCTACCGTCTTTTCAATGCTCAATTCCTGCGAATTAAGTGAAACTTTTTGTGGCGATTTTATAACAGCCGGCGATACTGAGCCGGATTCTATCGCCCCTTTGTTTGGCAAAGACTTCTTTGGTGATTCAATTTTGGGCGCATCCTTATTCAATATTAACGGTGGCGATTTCAATGGTGAAACTGTCTTTACCGGCGAAGGCGATTTTAATCTGCTCTGCGGCGAAGGAGACTTTAACAAGTTCGCAGGGGGTGATCTTAATGGCATCTGTAATTTAGCAGGAGACTTTGGAATTTCATCCTTTTCCTTTTCTTGTGAAGCAGGAGACCTAAGACGGCCTGGTGATTTGACAGGAGAAGGAGATCTAGCCAATACCTGCTTACTCTTTGTTGGCGAACTAGGGGCAGGTTTTGTTTCGATGGCACTTTCAGCTTTCGTTTCTACTGTGGTCTTAACAGCCGTATCTATTTTATCTGTGGATTTCTTACGCTCTAGCAATAGATTTTGTTCCTTCTCGGCGTTCTTCAGGCGAGACGCTCGGGGCAGTGCTCTTCTCCGTTCAGGAGGACTTAACGGAGCGTCACTTTTAAGTGTTGCCTTAGGCTCATTTGTTTCAAGCGCTTCCGTACTTGGCTCTTTCAATTCTGGTTGAGTTTCCGCAAGAGTAGTATCATCTTTTTTAAGAGATGGTTCTTGTTCAGATGTACTCTTCTGAACTGAGTCCACTGGAGTATCCGTTGTTGGTGATTCTTTTTTATCAATATTTTGAATACGTGAATCGCGTGACTTCTTTACTATTTCGCGCTTTGATTGTAGTGCTGGTGAGATTCTCTCATCTTCAGAAATATTCTCAGAGGATTCGCTAAGATTAGCTGATTCAGTGGCATCAGAGGATTTTTTCACTTGCTGCTGTCGACGCTTAGCACTTGTGGGTGACAGGCTCTTATCTGCATCTTCAACTTTTTCAACTTTCTTGTTGTTTGCCTGCTCATTTTGAATTTCCGTATCATTAGTGACTTCTTCGTCCGATTCATTAGCACCACTATCGCTTGATTTCTTAGCTTCTTTTTGTGTCTCTGCCTTGGCTGATGGTGTTGGCGATGCGTTCGTAGCACGAGTCGCACGCAAATAAGTCTTAGGTCCACTACGCCCACCAGGTGATAACAGTTTTGAAGCTGGCATCGGCGCAGGAGATTTTACCTCGGCTTTAGTGGGAATTTTCTTCTCCACTTCATTTGGCTTTACGCTAGCCGAAGTTCGCAAGCTGTGCCTACGCACCGTATCCGGCTCCAGCTCAACCTTATCTTCTGGTTCTGGTTCGCTCTCTTCCAACTTGCTCTTTTTTGTCATTGAATCTTTGTCATCTTTCGCCAAGTCGGACTCGTGCGCCCTGCGCCTCGACTTGGCCGATTTCGTGTCTTTTCCTTCATTCGCAAGCACGTTCATTAGTTTGCTTTTAATCTTTGATATCAATGGCACATTGTCTTTTTCACTGCCATTGTTAATTGGTGGTTCATCGTCAGTATCTTCTTTTTGTGCGACTTTCGCTGGCGCTTTCTTCGATTCTTTATCGTCCTTTTTATCTTTGTCGTGCGATGACTCGCTTCGAGATTTCGATCGGCTAGCTCTGGTCTCTCGCCGTGGGCTATCTTCAGACTTTTTCTTGTATTTCTCATTTTCTTGCGCTCGCAGACTACCAAAAACGTCAATTTCGGTAAGAATTGGTTCTTTTGGCTTTGGCTTCTCTTTTTCCTTCTCAGCCTTTTTCTTATCCGTATCAAGCAGCGCCTTGACATCTTTCACATCCTTGGCGAGTGCTTTAGAGTCATCCGGACTTTCTTTGCCTTCTTTTATATCTTTTTTGGACTCCTTCTGTTTGAGATCTTTTTTACTGCCTGATTTTGAATCATCAGAATCGGGTTCTTCTAGCTTTTCTGCTTTCTTTTCATCCACCTTCTTGGGTGCAGGTTTTTTAGCTTCTTCTTTCTTTGGAGGCATCTTTTTATCAGCATCTTTCTTCTCATCTGATGATGACAATTCATTGTCTTTAGCCAAGCTTGGAGCTGCGCTACGCCTTGTAGACTTTCGCAACTCTGACGGTTGACTCTCATTGGCCACAATTTGTTTCTCATCGTCCACTTTAGCAATACTACGTCTCGTCCGCCGCTCTTCAATTGGTTCATCATTTGACGAATCGTCGTCGCCTGAAAGCATCTTCTTATCGGACGTGTCCTGCTTCTTTTCTAGCTCCTCCTTTTCCCGTTCCTTCAAACTTAGCTCAAAGTCCTCAAACGATTTGACAAAGCGCTTCTTTGGATTGGTAAGTTTAGTTGCAACTTCTGGCGTTTTGCCGCCGCTGGCATTTGAAGGCAATGCTGGCAACTCTGGAACTTTTGTCACTTCCAGCAATGCATTTACTTCTTTGCCCTCCCCCGCGTCCTGTTTAGGTGCAGGACTTGCCAATAGAGCACTCGTTTCCATGCTTGATTGTTCCTCACCATCGACACTCTTCTCCATATCGGTCTCATCTGCATCATCATCATTATCATCCGCATCGTCCCATTCAGCAAGCAAATCATTGCGAATATTTGGTGCAGGCTTTTTATTGCTCAGCACTTCGCCGAGCTGCTGAGGAGCCGAAGCGCGCTTTCGCTTCTTCTTACCCTTCTTTTCAGGAAGGGCAGCAGGTGGCACGGTTGATTCCAAGTCTGTAAGGGTTGCTTCTGACAATAACAAACCTTGCTCCAAGAGTGCCAAATCCTCATCGATGCTGTTCGTTGTCGATGTGGGTATGTTATGTTTGATCTTTGGACGTCTCATTCGCTTCTTCTTGCGTTTGTCTTTGAAGTACGGATCATTTTTGTTGTGTGTACGATCATGCAACGCGATAACGTTTAATCTGGTACACATAAAGTCACACTTATTGCATTTGTATTTATTTTCTTTTGAATCGTCATGTTGCTTAATTGGCTGCTGCAACAATATCTTCCGTTGATGGTCATTCTTCAAGCCAGTAAAACGCGGATGAGTGACATAGTAAGACGGTTGCTTTAGAAGCGATGCCTCTACAATGCAAAACATGTGTCAAGCATGTTTAACTGAGAAGATAGTGAACTGAGTGGTACTCACTCTGTGGAGGCTTGCCGCGTGGCTTCGGAGTTGAATTTTTTATCTTGGCAGACCCAAAAATCTCAGTGTAGAGCCCAATTTTTTTACCTGCCTGAGGCGTGGAATACTTAGGATCATTGACAATGGCTTCATCACCTCCTGATCTCTTCTCAGCAGTAGCAACATCATCTGGGAACTTGTCCATTGACACTTTCTTGGCCCTATGCATCTCTAAAACAATGAAACTCTTAGAAAATGTTGATTTCTGAGATTAAAGACATACCAAGACCTTTCCGTATAAACTCATCTTTTCTTTCACAATTGTATGGATATATTTTGTCACTTTTCTTGACATATTCACTAAAAACACGGCAAGTGTGAGTTACGTTTAAAGCTTTCATTCAAAAACTTACTAGGTATCTTCCTGAAAGAACTTAACTATTGCCAGTGGCAACTTGGTTTTGGAGGAGTTCTGCAGGTCTTCCTGGATCGACTCCGGCAGCTGATCAAAGGCCACCACCTCGCCGGGCCACCAGCAATAGCCAAGCTTTACCCACGCGATGTCACCATGATTAAACTCCACGTCGGACATCGTGTGTTACTGAGACACCACATAAAATCTGCAAGCACACGCTGTTTACTAACACTTCAAACAGTACAAGTTCAATGACAAAACGCGCGCACGGCATCAACGACGGACTCCTGGAGCGCGTCACCTTTTCCCGCCTTTATGGCGTATAGTATGACCAACGCTAATTGGACAAAATTACACACACTGTACACTATGCACACTTACGTACAATTATCAAGAATATTAGAATTGAGCTAATGTAATCACTAGTTTAATAGCCTCATAACCTTAATTCGTCGATAGAAGGAGCGAAGCGCAGCGGCGACCTGGCCGTTCGTGGAGACCCGAGTTCCTCGTTGTATTTCGCTTACACAATGCGCACGATTCTCGTACAATCACTTTAAGAAAATTTGAAATATTCGACGACAGTGTATACGAATTATGTCAACATTCAAGACCGCCAGTTAAAAATTGCTTCACTACGGCCCGTACATCTTTCTTCCCACAATGCAGTGCGCTTGTTAGCGTCGTCAGGGTAGCCAACATGACGTGACGTGAACTCCCAACGCCGCATACTTTAAAATTTATTTTCAGCAAATATTACCGGCTCTACTAAATAACACAATTATTGAATGATATTCTTGCTTAAAGGAAAATTATTATAAGCAATAATAAACGTGCAAACACCCGTATTTATCATTACTTTGAGAGGTTATTTTTCGCGCGTTATTATTGACAACGCTGTCTATTATGAAGCGGCCATTTTGGGCGATTCTGATTGGTCGACAATAGGAATTATTGTTAACAAAACAAAGTATATCAATTAGCAAATCTTTTCATGTAATATAACTCTGGATCGCATGATAAAAATAAAACTACATATTATCTTAGATAATATACTAATAATTATATATGGGATAATCATGTCAATGACCATAGATATTAAATTGCAAATAAATTTCATGTTATTTTCATGTAAATTAACCAGCGACGAACTTATTCTGGTAGCTCTTCTGGCACATATTAATCTGGTCGCCAAGACTTAATGCCATTCCCTGCAAAACAAACATTAATGACCGGTATATCACCACAAATAAATCACATATACCTGACTCTTGGCTCGGATTCGTATATGACCAGTAATCGGTGCTTCCGGCTTATTGAACGGCTTCTCGATGCTCAAATTTGCAAGTGCGTCTTCACCGAAGATGCTCTTTGCGTACATATTTGCTGCCATGAATCCACACTGCCCAGCAAGAGCCATTTTCGGCGTAAGACATTTCATATTCGTACTCTTGAGTAAGTGGCTGAGATACTCTGATAAATCGGTGATAGTTGTGACGACTGCCACTTTATTTTCCCATTCAAATTCAGCCCACATACTACGAAACTCTGTATCTGTACAGGAGGCCGGTACAATATAATCCATTATATCAATATGGATGTCATTCAAAACAACCACATTCCTATCGCTTGCGGCTCCAGTAACATCATAGACTATATTCCCAAAAATAATACCATTTTCGGTAGAGGCCACCTTGACATTTGCTTTAATATTGCAGAAATCTTTTGGAGGCAGCATTATTGGCTGTGGCTTCTCAACCAGTTTCAAATCGCCCAGGGTGGCAATCTCCAATGTGCAATTTTGTAGCGTATCTGTCGTTTGATTCACGATGAGCACATCGAGTACAATATCATATTGGTTGACATGAACATACGCCTCGGCATAGACAGGATCCGAAGAACCAGTGAGTTGAGTTACTTTGTTCAGTTTGCTGGTGGATACCAACTCCGAAGCGGCATTGCGACCACCAATTAGAGCTTGCGAAAGGGAAGATTCAAAGATATTATCGCCGAGTTCACCGGATTTATCCAAGTTCAATTGCAAGAAGCTTATCGGATCATCAGCTTGAATCTTACGATTCGGTTTTTCTTTCGCCTTTTGTATGGATTCTTCCTCAGCCTCCTTAGCAACCAACATTTCGTTAAGTATGAGACGACAGCGTTTATTGAAAATGTCGATCACATTAGGACAACGCTCCGATAGCATACGAATGCAGAAGAGCAAGTGATCTGTATCGTCGTTTGTGATTGCCTTGGTTGGTAGTCCTAAAATAATTTGGGTTTCATTAGCCGATGTATTATCAGGAAAAATAAAGAGATCTTACCAGATTTACCAAGATGTATAATACTTGCCATCATTAACATTACACGGGCATCAAAACGATTGGACTTGGTCGCATCTTTTTCGCGACATTCCGCATAACGAATTGCGAGCTTGCTGAGTGTAGTGCCTAAACTTGCTCCAATGAAAAAGTCACCATCCATCATGTACTGCCGAAGCGGAGGTCGTTTTTCCTTCCTGGGCGTTTGTGTCGTATTAAATGCGGATTGAGTAGCATAGGTACCATCGGACGTGACCAATGTGTTGTTGCTTGTTGAAATACCAGTATTGGAAGCAGTAGAGGTTTGATTGTTTTCCTCCACAGGAGCTTCACCGGCATGCAAACGCTGCTCAATCTCAACTAATGGACCCTCGCCCAACGTCGCTGTAATCTCTTTGAGCACAGCTTCAATATCCTCTGCGCTTGTAGCGTATTCGCCTAGTATCCAAAGTGCCGCTCGATGGATCTTCGCACTCTTGATATCTACAAAAGCCTCTAGGAGTTTCTCAATTATTATCGGTCGTAGGACCTCGAACTTTTCAATTGCTTCGCGCACGAAGATTAAAACATCGGCGGCGGCCAATTCATTGGTGTCGGAAAGAAAATCGACCAATACTGGAATGACGGTGCTGGCCACATCAGGAAATTTAATACTGCAAGAGTGCAGCGTACGCACCAGCAATTGCCGATATTTTCCAGTGTCTTCGTGCTCAACATCGTGCGTTTTAGCCACCTCCTTCTTCAAAACTAGAACCATCTCCTCAATATTACGAGACGTCACCAGTTCCAGCGTCAAGTTGAGCGTCTTCTTGCGTACTTCCAAGTCGGGACTGGCCAACACACGCAATATGTCCATCACCAATTCCTGAAGAACTTTCTCATGCGTTGGATGATCCTTTAACGCGATCAATCGGTCAAGGACGATCAACTTAACGTTGTTATCGCTCTCTTTTACGATCAATTCAATGTAGCAGTTAGCGGCGAGACGGATGGCTGGTGGTGCATTTGACAACGTTATCAAAGTGCCTGCCGCTTCATAGCGTACTGCAGGGCTGCTCGAATTTAACAGATTATAAATGCAGCGTATGAATCGTGACCGCTCCGCCGGATTGGCATGGCAAACTTTGTAAATCAACTCAACAATAACCAATTGTAGAATATCACCAAATGTATTGACCTGATCTAAACAGGAGGCGAGATAGGACAATGCACGCTCCTGATCAGCGTGCAACAACATAAGGAATGCATTTCGTTTACAGGACATATCCTGCTCTGTTTCCAAAAGTGTGGCAATCAATTCCGGTGCATCAGGAATCAAAAATTCAAAGTTTCTATAGATTGTGAAGATGGCAAGTACTGCATTACGGCGAACATATGAATGGCGATGTTCTAGGCACGTCCGTATTGATGCCATAAGTGGTTCCAGAAGTTCAGGTTCTTTAAGTTTGCATAAAAAGCGTAGAGTCGATCCGCGTAAAAACTCATTGGGGTGCTGCAAATCCTTCCTGTAGGCGTCACAGACCAAAATCATCTCTTGTAGCAGCTTGCCATCTGCAGATGTCTTGGGGACAATCTCCCAAAAGATAAGCAATAGCTTCTTAATTGTATGATCTTGCAATGGGAGCACAAACCGAATGATGATCATGAGCACTCCAGGCATCCTCTCACCAGCCATGATCATGTTGATCACCTTCTTCAACGCATCAATCTTTGTCTTAACATCTCCTTTTTCCAAATCAATCTTCAATTGCATTTCATTATACGGCTCTGAGTCCGTAGGTATGTTTATTAACGTGTAGCATGGCTGCTCAATTGCAGACATTGTGCCACGTTTCTAATTACAGTTTAACGTCTAAAACAAACACCAGTAATGCAACAGTGCAATTGGAGACTTACTTGCAGGCACCAGTACTAAACTATTTGATTAATAACCCACCGAAATAAAAACACCGTCACACCACTAACTTTGCCAGCCGCTGTACAGTTACACGTATGTGTTGTCCAAATGACAACTGTATTAACACGCCAGCACTTTTAGTATACAAATTATTATAGTTTATTTTGTTAGACACACAACATCATACATTCAGGACAACACTCGGCACTGTGGGATACATGGACAAAACGACCGTAGTAAATAATCATTCAGTTTCAGCAAAATATATCGGATCATTTGTGTTGAATATTGTGTCGAACCATCCACACTACGAACTCTAGCGACAAAATTGTGAACTCGCATAAGCAAAATACACGAGACCAACTTCGTCATAGAATTCGCAATTGGGCCTGGTGTTGGCACCAGACGAAAAATTGCTAGAGCGCGTTTCAGCGCTTAGTAGACGATTGCGCAATTGTTTCTTCAAATATCTATTAAAATACAAGATAAGTCAAGATGATGTTTTCATCAATGCATAGATAAGTACATATTTTAAAATTGAAAATTATATGATTAAATTTTAATCAATGAATTATGAGTTATGAGCTCTTAAAATGAACCGAAATAAAACTACTCTTTTTGTAAAGAACAAACCCTGAAACAATTTTAACCAGTAAAATGATAATATTTGTTGAAACGGCTTAGAAAATAAGAATACTTTCAATACAAATACAACTTTATTATTGTTAACAATATATATAATAGTGTCCGTTCCTTTAAAATACAATAGTTTGTATTTGGCGGTACATGTATCTAGTGATAACAAGTTTGTGAAAATACAATAAGGACGAAACAAAGCATATTTATACGGTAAGTATAGAAATAATAAATAATTGTTTTTATAGAGTTATATAGGAGTGGAGAAAACGGTTGAATGCCAAGAAGGAACAAAGTCGAGAAAGAATATCGAATGTTATAATATTTGTCACGTAAATTAACACTTAATTAAATTAACATAATTCTCTAGCTGTTGGTGTGCCACGATGGACGTGATCTTTGATTAACATTCACCACCTAAGTAATCCATGTAATTTTTTTCATGAGAATAGCTTATTCTTCTTCCTCTTCCTCTTCTTCCTCCTCCTCTTCTTCCTCCTCTTCTTCATCGTCCTCTTCCTCTTCGTCGACCTCTACTTCCTCCTCTTCCTCCTCATCTTCTGGTTCTGGTTCTGGCACTGGTTCCTTGATTGGTTCGTCATCATCATCGGCGGCTTGTTTCAGGTCCTCCTCGCCTTCGGGTGTTTCTGGATCTCCAGCCTTCTTGCCTGGCCTTTCGCCGAACCATTTTGGCAATTTGCCTATTGGCACACAAGTCATATTAATGAACCGCACGCTAAGTAAAATTAGTCTATGATTTCTTCTACGAAAGCTTCTACTTTTCTACTTGTGTAAGATTTATGTAATCAACGTAGGCGTGTGAACGAACAATGAATAAACGTAATATGCTCACCAAGAGACGGTAAAAAGCGATTAGTATTAGAAGCAGAGTATTAATCGTCCAAGTTTGCTTTACGGGAAATGGAAAATGTATCTTACTTTTCTGCCTGGAATCGAATTGGCCGATCTTCTCCTTCCACGATTTCTCGTTCAATTCCTTGATGAGGTCTTCAAGGCCCTGTGCGCGATAGGATACAGTAAAACAATCAACAAAACCAACGAATATAGTCGCTCAACTAAACAGGATTTGAATTGGTCAAAGAAGGAAACAAGTAACAAAAAGTAGTAAAAAAAACAGCCACTTAATGAACAGCAATGACAAGACGGTGTCATTAATAACATGATTTGTGTGGTATTTTGTTTGTCCCTATTCGTAATCTTTGAACGGGACTTACTTCTGGACCTTTGCATAAACTCCTCCTGCCTTGTTTTCCACGTTTTCTCCATAAGCTCCAACGCTAAACTATCATAGCCCTATTGCAGCGGCAAAAAGTGCATCAAAAATAAAGTCAAAAAACTTGAGTAACTATCAAATAACTGGAAAAATATTTGATATCCAATCGATTGGTATTGTTTGGGGTAAAGGCGGAGGTGGGCAGGTGCAGGGAATTTTAACTTACACCTTCGAAGAGTTTCTTCTTGTCGTCATATGACCTGGTGTCCACGCGACGCTCGTATTTGGATGCAACCTGGATCTTTGGTGGGTATTTGCCGGTGAGGGCTTCAGGGTCCAAACCCTTCTTGAGCGCCTTGTGTCTGAGTTGTTGCTTCTGCCTTTCCTTCAATTCTTTCAACTGAAAATAGAAAGATAGGTTATGTGTGGGATGTCCTGGAGAGGTTTAAATAAAGTCATACATCATAGTCTTGGCGTTTTTGCCTCTCCTCCAAGTCATACTTTTCGGTCTCAAGCTTGACGATGCATTCCCAAAGCTCTTGGGCCTTGACGCGCAGTTTGACATCGTTGAGCCCATCAAGGGTGAGTGGCTTGATGCGAATGGAGAGAGAGATCTTCTTCTCTTCCTCGAGCTGTTCCTTGGTCTTGTTGCGCTCGACTTGGGCGGCGCTAAGGTTCGACGTGGCATCCTTCTTGGCAATGGTGAAGTTGGGTCCCTTCGTCTTGCTCTGGTCTTTGAGCGCCTGCATCATTAACTGGCGTTTCTTCTCAGCCTCCTCCAGCCGCTGGCGTTTCTCCTCGATGTCGCGCTGTTTCTTCTCCTCAATCTCGCGGACGCGGCGCTCTTCCTCCTGCTTCTTGCGCTCGGCCATCTTTTTCTCTTCTTCGGCCCGCGTTACCTTGCGTTTGGCCTGCTTCTCCTTCAGCTTCTTGAGGTCGTCCTCTTCCTTGGCGCGCTGTTTCCGCCATTCCGTAATGTATTCACGCAACTGCTCGTCGAGGTCGGAACGCTTCTGGTCTTGGCGCTTGATGAATTCCGGATCGCCGCTTTGTTCCCTTCAAATTCATAAATCCCACATTAGCACCCCTCATTCCCTCCGCGTGCGAGTTAGCAAAGAGCGCGTTCAATTAAGATGCATTGTTTTAGGTTTCGAAAAATAATCGACTTTGATTTCAATCAAGTGATACAAAAAGATTGAGAAGCGTGCAGCGACTTGCAGGAAGTAATTTAAGCATAAAGCGCGTCCATGGTGCTGACTGCTAAAAGACACACTTACTGTTCTTCAATGACCCTCTTTTCAACGTGCCTACCAAGTGGACAACAACAATGTGGTGGTAGTGGTGGTGATGGTAGTCATGGTATGGGGGTGCACGTGCGCAGGGTGGTGGTGTGATTGTAACACAACAGGTGGACACAGAGAAGAGAAAAATCAAAAGTCATATG
The DNA here is from genome assembly GCA_963978815.1 of Aleochara curtula. Classification (NCBI taxonomy): domain Eukaryota; kingdom Metazoa; phylum Arthropoda; class Insecta; order Coleoptera; family Staphylinidae; genus Aleochara; species Aleochara curtula. Next base: position 6,015,481 of record OZ022221.1, on the reverse strand, counting down.
AGAATCAACATAAATTAGAAACAAATTGTAAAGTATGCCCATGCATATCACCCTCGCGTGGTGGAGGTACAATACACATAAGCTCAGTGGAGGATACAGACACGAGCGTTCTACTTGCAGGGGGGCGGACAACGCAACAATTACATAACTTGTGGGGCTTGTCGCTCTTGTTGTTGGTGATATTGTCGGGGGACACAACACAACAAGAATGAGGGTGGTGGACGCACTTCGTTTACAATGTGCACACAACTGATATTATGTTTATATTTTGTTTGCTTGTTTGTTTTGGAGGGTGGAACGAACATACACAAAAACACAACACTACTACGTTTAGCTTACTTACTTTCTGTAAAAGAAAAGAAAAAGACATTTTGTAGGTTTAGCTAACAACCACTACTACTATGGTACTATGGTAACTACAATTAGGCGACTACAACGGTAACTAAAATGGTTGTTGTTGTTGTTATCAATTATGTAGTGTACTGATTGATAGTAATTTCGATAGTATGTTTTTGAGGTCAATGTATAGGTTGGTACATGTAATGTTTTCCGGGTGCATGCAACGAACGTGTCAAAAAACAGTTAGCCAATTCACAAGAAGAGAGAATCTAAAGTGTTTGTCTCTTGTTGTGTGAAAATGTGCATAGAAGTATTGCGATGTGAACTTACGTCTCAACAATTTCCTCTTCCTCCTCCTCTTCGCTGTTGGACAAACATCACGAAGACGACGCAAAGACAACAAAGACGATAAACATTAAACAAAGTTCGCAACACAACAAGTAGCAATCAAATCCACGAACACGTTCGACTGATATATGACATTCTAACTGGTAGCAGTTTGCGAATTATTTTAAGATCGAGTCTTGGCCGAGGCCAAAACAAAAATTCAAAAATGCAAGCGCCTATCACTAACTCATTAATTATCTGATTCGTGTAATCATTGTTCATTTGATTCAATCCACTTGGATAACCCACAGGAGTGTTGTTACTTACGAATAAACTTCTTCTTCGTCGGACATGATTAAAGTTTTTGTTTAACTGCAAAGAAAGAAACGTTTAGTTTAGACAGGAACAAATTGTCTAAATTGGGAGCACCGATTGAGTGTAAAAATAACAGACGAGCACGAACAACAAATGTTATCACCTATGCCAATGTTAATTATAGTCGGCGATAATTCTAAGCATGTGTTTAAGTCTCTAACTTATTTAGCATCTGTAATTGGGCTACGATCTTTTTCCGGTTGGCGCAGTCAAGTGATTTAAGCTCTCACTTTTGATTGAATTTATTCAAAAGTATTTTGTACGGTTTCGAATTACGTTTTTATTATGTTATAAAAATGTGTGCGAGTAAATTATGAAAGCACTGCGAGGTGTAATCGCACACCAGTAGCAAACATGCGCGTATTTGGCCACGCATCGCGCGCTCGGAGCTATTCCTGGACACCGCGCGCGGTTCAAGCCGCGGGCATATCCCGATTTCGCGCACACAACGCACGTTCTCCCATCCATCCCAGTGTAAAAATATTCAACAGCAGCGAAATTCGTTAATGACACCGATGCCCATTATGGCATTCAGTAATTTAAGACGTTCCACACGAACGCGCTTAATTCTATGCCGCAAAACGAGCGATTTGATTAGCTAAACTATATTCAAAGTTGCATTGCAGGGCAGCAAATTAATTTCGTAATTGTTTAAAACGTTTTAGAAGCATATTGCACTTGCTTTTTGATGCACTACAGAATCTTGTACGTTAGGAAAAAAAGTTTTAAACTAGTTTGTAAAGTATTTCAATTGTAAAGCAACGTTTGATGAAATCGATTTGAGAGCAGAAGTGAAGCACTTGTACTTACCTACAACGCAATATAAAAAAGAGAGACTACTTTAAGGAGCGGTCCAGGAGCACCACACAACCCAAGGAGTCCGCAGTGTGACTGAATGCTGGGAGCGGGCGGCGTCGCCAACTTGGGCTTGGGACGGCGAAAAGCGCGAGATGCGCGCGCCTTTGCCGCCGAAGACGTCGACGACGACGCCAATATCAACATCACAAACGACGCCCACTCGCAAAGCGAGGAATGCTCTAATTTGTGCATTTCTTTCGCTCACTTTTTTTGCGTCGAAGTATAATAGTATCCCGTCGAAAGCGGTATGGATTAAATAACTTTTTCCTCTTTCCCTAATAATCAACATGCATCTCTCTATATTATTATATTACAACATTTTATCTAAATTATTGATTTACGATTGAACGATATTTTGTATCGTTTTACGGGTGGGTTTCTATTAATAGAAATTAATGAGTTAATACGTCTGTTTCTCCTAGAGGATATAAATTTTACAAACGTAAATTGTATATGACATAAATGTTGAATTAACAACACGCGCCAAGAAAATAACAGGACTTCGCAATTATCTTATCCTGCAAGACTTTTTATGGGAAAAAAGATCAATCCTTCTTGTTTGACGAGTATAACTTCCAAGTCTTTCTTTTGCAGTACTCCTTAACAGGATAAATTAGTAATAATATATCCTCTATTTACAGATAAAAAAATTCCCAGAGAATGCTAAAGGTATCAATTCAGCCAAAAATACAAATGCGTACGCCTACAGAGATTCAGCAATGAACGAATGAGAGCAGGTACCGGACGAGAATCATGTAATAACATGTGAAAGAGAGGCGCGTAAGTGAGCTAATTTTACATCATATTCCTTGCTTTTTCAAAATGCCACGTTCAACTATAAAAATATTATTCTAATCGCTTCCAATAGATACAATGTGGTATATTCTCTCATTTACCAATTAACAATCAGTATGTAGGTAACAATTATTATTAAATACAAAACATCAAAATTGTCAACAACAAAATATATACATAAAGTAATCGCCTATTTAAGTGGAAGTAATCGAATTTTTCCGCATGCTATTTGAAGTAGCAATTTGAAACAAGTAGCTATCAATTTCCATGGTCCATACCAGTGGCTTATCACATTTTATAATAACCTGATTATTTTTTTCAATGTTGTAGGTGTTGCTGGTGCTCACAAGTTTTCCAAATTCTAGTATAGTATCAGCTAAAGTAGTTCAGTAGTATTATTAGCACAACAGATATTGATATATGGTACAATTTCATGTAACTTACACAAATCCCACTTTAAACCTTTGGAGGTCACTTTACATCTGCCTCCAATTGGTAGCAAACCACAGCACTTGCTCTCAGATTGCAAGATATCTGGGACTTCAATGTAATGCTCATAGCCATCATCCAGAAGCCATACAATACTTGTAGGTGATAAAATATAGAGAGTAAGACCTGAAAGGATGGTTTTAGCATGAAAGAGAGTGTTGATTGTTGAGACAATTTGGTCAAAACGCCCAGACATGTCGCTTAAAGTAAACACCCCATCAATGCATGAAGGTTCAGCTTCAATATGCTTTGCCAATTCAATGATTGCCTTTGTAAAGTCAGTGCGATTTTGGTCCTCAGTATAAACAACATTACAAACATCTGTTTGTCCCTTAAAGTACTCAAGAGTTTCTTGCTTAATAGAATCCAAATCACCTGTTATCAAATCAGGTGGTTTATAATCAGTAATATTCATTAATTTAGTCCACTCTAGAAACCTGTCTGTACCCCCATCAACTGTTATTCTAAGAATTGCTGAAATTTTAACGATTTAGTGGAGGAGCAGGCAAAATTATTTAATATTACCATTATTCCATAGCTGCAGTATAAGAGAGCTGACTGTGTGGTCAAAGCAAAGTGGTGTATTTAAGACAATTACCACATGAGATTTGCTAATTCCTTCAAAGATGCGCCATGGTATATGATACTTGCTCAGATTGTTTAAACCATTTTTTAGCTGTGCATTGCTTCCCATTATTCGTTTCTGGATGCTATTTGACCGTTGCAATTTGATTGCTGTGTACGTAATTAATTAAATATAATAAGTAATGCTACGGGATGCTTTACAAACTAAAAAATAGCTTAAATATTTTAAGTAGTTCCTTGATATGATTATTATTGCTAACCTTGGCGATGGTAACAACATGTGCTTTACATTGTAAGCGACGAATAAGTTGGGTCGTTTTAAGTAGATATTTTTTAGTATAGACATGACCTTCAAATACAAAACCAATAGTAAACCGTATTTAATTAACGATTGTTTATAATTTGTATTTGGAGGTTAGTAAAAAAACATAATCACATAAACGTATATGACTAGAGAAGCCACTGCTCTCAAATTCGTGCGAGTATTTAACGTACACCCGACAGTTCACGATGCTGTTGATTGCATTGAAGCTGTGTATGACGACGATCCACGAGATACATGCCTTTGGATTTCTTTAGTTAATTTTCGCAGGATTTATTCAAAGAACATGTTCATTAGTTCTTATGGCCATTCACATTCAGTGTTCCGTTTCGTCTTATGTCATATCAATGCTAAAGAAACACAGCGATCTCTTTATGTACATGAGCAAATTTATTTATTGATCATAGTGGCCAACTACGTGTTTACACTACAGGTGGAGCATGTATCTTCAAAAAATTATATTATTTTAAAAACTCAAATTTAAGTGCATAACTGCCTCATTAGCAAATTATTTTGCTGTACTCTAACACTTCAACCTAAAACACCCATAGAATCCTTGATATAGAAATTATGATTACATTTGTTGCAACACTTTCATCAACTGAGATTATTTGAATTATTTTGATTAATCTAGCAATTAGATAAGCTGGAGTCAGGATATTGAGGAAACAACGATGTGCAATTAAATACAAGTGGATAACCACCCGCTGTGATAACGTTTCGGCTGTTGAAGGAGAACGAGCAATTTAATGAATTATTTCAATGATTTTCTACACTATAGTGGCCTGCATGACTTTGATTTTTATTGCGTATTAAAATTTATCATTGTTATTTCGGGTTGTAGTATTTCAATAACGTAATTTATGATTGTTATGCGCGAGCTGATAAAAATCAAGGCCATGCATGCTGAACAAAAGTTTGCTCTATCAGTGAGTACCAACAAGGATTAGAATTTTCGCAAAACTATAATTAACGACTTTACCGACATGAATGTGATCTTGGCATGCATTTAGCGTATAAGAATAAGCAAGCATTGGTGCACATACAATTGTGCGCCAAATTATTTAGAAATTAGGTTGAGTGCTTCGGCTGTATGCAGTGTACTCTGCACTTTGTATTTATAGTATGTATGCACTTGTATATTTTGCACGCACATGCATTGAAATGTGTTAAAGGAGTAAACAAATGACTGATACATTGGGTATTCTATTGGCGCACACTTTAAAACATTATTCAAACTAATCATTTGTTAGATGATTGCGTATTGTTGACATGCGGAGGAGACGAGCAGAGAGATTTATGGGGATTTCCTTGTAGTATCGTATCTATTTCCTTTCTTTGAAATGTGTAATTGATTTGTTGTTATCATTGTTTTATTGATAGCTGCTACATGTTGTACATATCATATAAGTCGAATGAGTTTGTAGTACTTACTTACTGATTCGATTCGTACTGAAGTATGCAACAGTGCCAGTGTTTTGGTCGCCTTGAACTCGAATTAAAATGAAATTAAATTAACCGCTTCCCAAATTTCGTTCGAATTCAACAGAAAAAACGCACAGCTAGAGTAAAACTTTTATCTTGCTGTACAGTTATAATGTACATTATACTTAATCTCGTGGACAATTACGTTTATGATTTAATAGACGGAATCAACGCGGAATCGCGAGTGAGCGGGTAATTACACTTTATTGACTCTTCTCGAATTGCTTGCTGACTTGCACGCATTAGACACATGACAAAGATGATTTTTTTGGCGTAGCCAATACATAAATTGATATTATTCGTAAGAAAGAATTTGTATTGTCTTGATTTCTGGTCGAATCTTACCATCATGGTCATCAACAATGGTGCGAACATTATTTATGATCGTGTTTCGTTGATTGCTGGATTAGGGTGAAGGTTGCTGCTTTTCCCAATGTGCGCAGCGAGTGTCGCTTGTAAAATTAATAATTATTGCGCGCGCGTATGCGGAATGCAAATTAATTAATAAGTAAAGCACCAATTCGGATGTCGCCAAACACGTTTTCATTTTATACAATGTTCATGTTCATATTTCCAACATAACCCAACTTTTTAGAACTTTTACGAAACATTTTCTTTATTTGACATAACCAACTTTCTTTTATGCATTCCACGGCGTTAACTTAGCGTTTTCCATACAATTCTCGCATAATTTATTTGATTATTATGCCAAGTGTTTTGTTGTTCTTCAAAATAGAGATTAAATTTCATCCTCCGCGATGAAAGTGGGCGATAGATAAGTTTAATATGAAACTGATTGCGATTGATTGCTCATCATGAACACGAGCGCGCGCGCGTTCCGGAGAAAGGCCAATTGGGTAAGCGTGATAAGATTTGTTTTTCTCGTAAATTGACACGCGAATGTATGGTATGTTATTTGATGGTAGGCATGGAATTAAGTAATTTCCCAATTATCGAGTTTGAGTACGAATTTCACCATAATGACATTACAATCAGGGATAATTGCATAGGTACAAATAATTCGACTTCGAATTCGACGTTGACGTTGACGTCGCCATCCAAGTATGTAATGACAGTCAATTACTTTTAATGATTTCGAATTTGCAATATCATAATCGCGTAATGAGGAAGAGGAATTTATGAATGATTGAGTGATAGTGTGAAATGCAGGCTAGTTTGAGAACCACTGGCGGCGAGTGAACGAATGGTCAGTGCATTCGACGGTCCGGTTATGTTATGCGTCTATTCGTCAGTGCAATTGCGTAGAGCGTGCGTTGAGCCATTGTGGCAGCGCACAGTACTTGACCGACGGACCTGGCTGCATTTGTGTTTGTTTCAACTTACTTAGTAAGCTCTCAACGACGAGGCGTCCGTCCGCACACTGCGCTGTGATAATTGACTGAGTACTGTCGTCCTGCGCGGCTGGCTTTGCGTTCCGTTCGGTCGGTCGAAATTGAAATAAATCGGCAGGCGCAAACCATCGTCGAGCTAGTGCATTAATGTGGCGCGTCGCTTGCGGTTGACTGATACACATATCGAGTCATTCGCGAGTCAGTCATTGATTGAGCATCCACATCCGTTATCATCGCCGCGCAAAATGCCCGAGTGCTGTCAAATCAAGCAATTGCCGGCGCTGCTGAGCGAAGCGCTCGGCGAAGAGCTGCACGTGCTGGAGGAGCGCTCCAAGTACCTGACTCCCCCGGGTGAGCACTATGGTAGCATCATGCTCGCCCTCGACGTGGATGTGCACAAGGCCTCCCAGCCTGCGGGCACTGTGGAGACCCTGCATCTGGTGGCAAAGATGCCCCCGGCGAGTGAAATGCTGAAGACGTGCTTTGACACAGGCGTCACGTTCAAGAAGGAGTTGGACTCGTACGCCAAGATGATACCCGCCCTGCAGGAGTTCCAACGTGACTATGGCGTTCCCGAGGAGCGCATCATTGACATCTTTCCCAGGTATTTCGGTGGACGCTTGAACCTCAGCGGTTCAGATATAGTTGACGACGATGCACTGTTGCTCTTCGAGAACCTCAAGGTGCAAGGCTACGAAACAGAGGACAGGTTCAAGGGCTTCGAACTGCAACCGGCCGAGCTGATTGTGCGTGACCTAGCGAAATTCCACGCAATACCAATCGCAATGCGTCTGCTGCGACCGAACGACTTCAAGGCGAAAGTGGGCCCCACAATTATACCCAATTCAGGCATTGAGACACTCCCCGAGGAAGTGGGCTCTGCATTCGTGGAGAGCGTTATCGACGTGTCAAAGACCATTCCAGAATTGCAACCCTATTGGGATAAAATCGAAAAGAACGTGCGCATTGCCGAAGAGAATGCGGCAAACAAAAATATCGCACCACCTAACCCAATATACGCTACAGCGGCGCATTCCGACTATTGGGTTAACAATACCATGATCAAAAAGGATGCAAACACCGGTAAAGTCACCTCCAACAAGATGGTCGATTTGCAAATCATGCAGTACAATTCCGCACTGGTAGATCTAGTATTCTTCCTCTTCACCTCAGTTGAGAATGAGGTGCTCGAAGCGCATTGCGATGCATTGATCAAGATTTACTATGATACATTCATTGAGCACCTCAAAGATTTCAAAATTGACCTGGAACCCTACAATTGGACGGATTTCCTGAAGGAGTTGGACGCATGCGCACATGAGGAATTCTATCATGTTGCATTCATGCTCAAGCCCATCTTCACCGAGAAGGGTAAAATCAACAACCTCGCCGAGTTCCAGCCCAGCGACTGGGGTCGTCGCGACCTCATCGGCGAAGCGCACCGCGACAAGTTGCGGAAGACGATGCTGGCGTACGCCAAACGCAATTGGCTGTGACATTGTCCTACGCACCAAGTCGCGTGCATTGCGTATATGCCGATTTAAAATAGACACAGAGAAATGGGGTCGCTAGCCAACTCAACATTATTTTACCGTGTATGAGATGAATGTGACAATCATATTACGTATGTAGTAGTTAGTCGCTCATATCATGCCAACAACATTAGTATTTTTTGGGCGCGCCGAATTTTCAATTGAGTGCAGCCAATTGAATTGTTATATGTCTGTTTATTCATTAGTTGTCGCATTGTATGTAAATAATTGACATCTTTACTATGTGTGTCGGTCGAAACGCCGAAACTAGTAAAGCAAAACGTTCATGTTATGTTAGATAATATATTTCAAACAATTGACGATCATACAACATTGTCTTCGCAGCTTTAAATCTTTTAAATTAATAAAATAAATACGTACGTACGAATGTGATGTTATTGTTTGCTGGATTAACTTATTAACGTATTACATTTTGTCGCTTTAATAGCCCTGAATCAACACGGAATATCATAATGTTATTTATTCGTTAGTACATGTGTAATCAGCCATGTGCTTACATGGAATATACAGTTTATCACAAATAATAATTCAACTAAACGCACACACAATTCTGTATTTGTTCAAATACATATAATACGTACGTACATTCAAGAACAACCTGAACGTGCTCAGCGTTCATGTAGGTACGTTAATCATATTTAAATTGCCAAAGTTTTGAAATACTTTGTAGCATGAACATCATTCTTAGTATTATGACACGTATGTACTTAAATTGCGCATTTATTTCCTCGACAAATAACTACTCACTTACTATCAGAGGAATTTTTTTATTGTGAGGAGTTTGCAATGTTTCCACTAACAGCTTAATTTCTCTGTACGTATTTTTTTTTGTTGCTTATCAATTTTTAATGTAGTCAGGTTTGTTGTTTCTAGAAGGTGGTTTGATGCGCATTCGAATGCGGTGCGTTTAATTGACGTGACATTTGCATTTTTCAATATCAACGAATGTGATGTGAGAATAAGTCAGTGACTTTGTTGTTTATATTACAATAATTTCAATGCCTTATGTGCGCCGCGTTTGCTGCGCCGCTTGATTAATGCCAATTAGCATCGCTGATGGTCGCTAATTGTTCGCACACATTTCGATTCGCGCGCACAACTGATAAACAGCAATGAGCGCTGCGGATGGATAAACAAATATTTGCGGGACGACGAGCAATGAGGAAGGCGAGTATGATTCGAAAAACATACAATCGGTCGCGCGTTTTGTTTACAAATGCCAAGAACGAATCGCACAATTATTTAATGATAATTGCAATAACAGCTGTAATGAGCTGTTGAACGGTTTATCGCATTGTGAGCTTTTGAGCGGTACATGCGCAATCGATAAAGAGAAGAGAGGAGACTTTCCATTTTTTGCATAATTCCGTGCACTTTTCGTAAGATAGGCATGAATATAAAATGCAACAAGTACAGAAATGTGTCAATTTATTGCCGTTGGTGTTGCGTTGGTGCTGAACGCATGACTGGTTAACGATGTGGATGACTTTCGGCGGCATACGACAGCCACGAAATTTCATTTCATTTGCGGACGAAGACGTCATTACGTTTACTGCATGCAACTTGCGTCATTTACGCCAGCGAGAAACGATAAAACGAGAAGGGTATTTAGTAACACTTTATTGCAAATACATTTTTCATTTACAATTATTGTACGTACTATATGCATCTAGCATGCTTCCCCTACTTAAAGACTAGACACTAACCAATTGAGTTGAATAATTATGTATCTTTGTTGGTCGCAAGGTACCAATCAAGCCATTTCTCAATCACCGGAAGATTCTCATTACTCCATTTGGTCTCTTCCTTGATGTTCTTCATGGCACGCTCGATCACAAAGTCTGCGGTGCCGAAATCGTCCTGCTTCTCGTCGTAAAGACGCGTTACCATGTCCAAACCCTCCTGTGTTTTGAAAACTGTCGTCGCTGATGTTATGAGACTGTTCCACAAATGCGCTTTCTTTTCAAATCTGGTAAATAAATTGGTTATGAATTATTTTCATATCACCACATTACGTTTTACGAATTCATTATTAGTTTTAGTAACGAGTAGAAGCGACTGATAACATACGGCCTTGGACTCTTTCGACACAATTACAGTTACTGTAGTAGAACATAGCACACTTGTGCGTTACGCAATCAATGCTACTACTAGTTTACGAGGAGAAAAAGACATTAGATTATGCGTATATTAAATACACTTGCCTCACTTTGATTGCATCCCAATTCTTTTCGAGGAAATGGAAGAGTTCGGTGTAACCACTAGCGCCACCAGTGAGCATGCTGAAGATGAGATAGACGTCATTGTCAGTAAAGTTACCATTCTCTTCGAGAACCGTGATGTTCAAGAGTTTTTCAATTTTCCACGCGTCAATCGGACAACCCGCGAGTGTTTTGAGCAGATAAGTGCGCTCGTTGGCTTTACGCGTCGGCGGGAATTTGATGATACGCTGAAGACCAAACTCCCATTCTTCCTTTGTTCCCCATTTAAATACAGGACAGATGTATTGATTAGCCACTCTGAAAATTAACGTAAATTTAGGATGGATCTGGAAGAAATAAATGTTTGAACTTACGGATTTCCTTCGTCTGGATTATCGCTCTCCATCCACTTCCGGAAAGCTGCCTGGGCTTCCTTGATGCACGGTTTGTATCCAGCTTGACACAGGAATACCTTGGAAGAGCTACGCAAATGAGCTGTACCCTCTGCTTCACCTTCCTTAGGTTCATTACCCAACTCCCGGTACAAGGGGCTTAACAATAATCGGACGTATGTTTGGAACTGCTTATGCACTTCGGAACTGTCAATATGGCGTCCAATGTGATCAATCATAGTGAACACTGGATCCCAAGCAATGTAATTCGTCTCGTACTTGAGGAACAATGTCATGTTCAATGCAATATTAAAGCGTAAATCTCCAGCATACGCTAGATTCCAAGCATCGTGTAATAATTTAGCCCGGGTGTTCACAGGGATCTTTTTGCGATGTTCATCAACCTGCAGGAAGCCAGCAAGCATATCCCAATTACGCGTATCGTAGAGTACGGGGAACGGACCGATTTCTTCAGGGTTTACAATGATAAAGTTTTCATCATCCGGCATGCCATCAATTATAATTGAACGCTCTTTCCTCATCCATGTGAGGGGTGTCCATTGTGTAAAATTCAATTTTGTTTGTGGAATGAGCACAATTGGAATCCACCACAGGAATTTCTCCTGATCTGGTACATCATGTGGACGTTCACGAAGGTACACCCTTTGAGTGATTGTAACGCTATTATTTCCATAGTTCCGCGTTACATTAATAACCGGTAATCGATCTTTCGTTATCCAAGAGGCGGCAATTTCATTAATTGACATGGAATTGTCAAGAACTCCATCCTCTCTGGCCTGATCCGTGTAGGTGGACCAAATATCATCACCAAAGAAGGTTTTGTATTGGCGATCTGCCATAAAGCGACGCATTGCTCTCTTGAACGTTGCCTCACCAAGAGTGTAGTTGAGCATTCGGAAAACCATTTCAGTTTTGGTGGAAGCGGAATCCTGCTTGATCATGGTCGATTTGCCGTGAGGGTAACGTTTGCTGAATTCGTAGTAAATCGAGTACAGCATTGTGATGGGCCAATTGTTGTAATTTTCAGTGCCATCAAGCAGTTGGAGGGTGGTATACGCAGTGACATAACGAGCAAGCGCATGATTTACGTGTGCATCACTCCACCAATAAGGGGTGGCGGAAGCACCAAGCCATTGATAGACAAGTTCCTGTGCTATATGCCAAGTATTTTTACTTCCCAGTTCACTTTCCCTATTAGGCAAAAATACAATCTGTACACTTTATTATTATGGATTTATTTGGCAAACTTACTTGAAAAGTATTAATCCCCAATTATCAGCGGGTCGAGTAGCTTGGTAGTTTGGTAACGCCAGACAATCCAACTTTGGAAAGGGATACTCAGTCGCAAAGAGATCTTCAAGGATTGCTAAAGATTTCACAATTTTCGCAGACGCACCCTCCAAAGACGCAAGATATTCGGGACGTCCCCAAATACGTATTTGGAGCGAACACTTAAGTCCGTCTTCCTCAGTAGTATCGTAGGTGTAAAACGAAAAATTAGCAACAACAATTCCAACTGTAAACGTACTCATTGGTGGTGTTTCCTCGAAGTGATCCCATACCCATGAGGTGTCTTTCCTAATATTTAAAATTTATGCGTTTTTACATCAAATACGTAGTCCCATAGATATTTTATAACTTACACCATGGAGGTGGAAATTAGGGGTGTATTAGACATAGCAACCATTCCTTCTTGTCGCGCGATGCTTATTTCAAAAGGCACCTTGTACGCAGGTTCATCGAAGCATGGAAAAACTGTTCGTGCAAGATTGGGACGTAGATGCGACGCTACGTACCAACTGGCTTTATTGGAATTCGGTTCAATATATGAATGTCGGAATAATCCTTCGGAAGTGTCATTAAACAGTACGCCATGATATTTAATCGTGACTTGCGCCTGACTGCCTCGGCCAAACTTGTTGGCGAGTTGAATTACAAGTAGTGGTTTCTTGCTCATTTTGGTCACTCCTTTCACTGCCACAGGAGTAGCAGGCATTGGAGTGGAAGATATTTTTTCCCTATGATCAAATCCTCGCTTAATACCCACCATGAAATTATCTTTGTTATAGGACTTACGTTTCATCGTCAGATGCAAGTTGTGTGACAATTGTCTCGGTAATTTCAAGACTTGCATCAGCATGTAAAGTAATCACATCAGTTGTTTCCACCCATGTAATATTGATCTTCACTTGTCCCGAAAACGTACCCAGATCGGGATAGGGTTGAATATCTAATTTGTAACGATTGGGAATGACTTCACGTGGAAGTCGTCCATCGGATATTAAACTATGCGCTGCGATCAGGTCAATACTTCTCTTACTAAGTGTTGATTTGCACTAAGTATTCATAAAATGTCTTCATTGAATCACAAATTGCTTTAATTATATTTACAAATGTTACCTGAGGACATATTAATAATATAACTCCGAGGAGTCCAATAATCATTAATTTCATTTCGATAACGAACGTTTCCTGTAAACATTTTATCAATATTGTAGGGTTATAAATAACAGATTAAAAGTGAATAGAGTTTAGTTGAAGTGGATTATGGGGTGAGCAACTGGTATCCTTACTGCACAGGGAATAAAAGCTAGTACCAAACTAGCGGACGGAAGTCAGTCAATCAGCTGTTAGTTGAACAGACGTTGAGAAGAGTAGTTGTTCAAAAGTCGTTGAAGTTGAGAGAAAAGAAGTCAAGAGCAAGCGTCATCCAGAATGTTTGTTTCATTGTATTATTTTGCATTACGTCATTTGAATATAAAGCAAGTGTTTAATGTACGTGTGTTATCTAAATTTAGCTCATATTTGTGTGCATTATATACACGAGAGTTCAAAGTAGATAACATGTTGCAATTCCTGCATGGCAATTGCTTAAATTCTACCTCCAACTACGTAACGCTAGACACAGTTTGTGCTTGCAATAATGCGCAATAATTAAGAAATTAAGATGCAAGTGCACATCTTCGAAAGAGTATGGTTGTTGATTCATTCGAAGCACGTTATTCCCGGCGGCTGCTGCTGATAATAACCGAAAAATATGTGATGTTTGTTGTTAGTAAAGTCAACAACGTGATGTTAATGTAAAACTCATGCTCCTAGCATTTGGCGATATTATTCAATCGTAACTAACGAGCGCATTGTTGTACAGTCGTACATTTTGCGCTCTTGTTGGTCGAGTGAGTGAAAGTTCTGTGGACAAAATGTTATCATAAGACTTGAATTGCCATGAATTATATTAAGGCACATCTCGTCAACATCATCATCATCATAATTTTGTCATCAATTGTGTCTCGTGTCTGTGCATCACAAGCGGTGAGAAAATGAGTCTTAAATAATATCCGCATTAATAAATTAATTACATATTATTTTTTACGACTCTTCTATTTGTTCTATTTATGCATTGTATTATGTTTTAGGCATGCGTAACGGAATACTCAGTCATAACACAAATAGGCTCGGAAAGTATTTCGTTGAAATGGGAAAGTTTGAACCAACAAGTAATCCCTTCAAATCCACCGTGTGTAAATGCTGATGGCGAGTTTATGTTTCGAGAATGTGTTAATGGAAAATGGCGACCAGAACAACCACCAATGTGTAATAAAACCATAGCAACAACGAAATGTGCTGGAAATGAATTTGATACAGATGAATATTGTGTGCTTGTAACCCTTCCGCAAATATTTGATGCATCTTGTCCAAAGGGTTACTTAAAGTACTTTAACACAACGCGGTTTGATAGCACGAAGAAGTATTGGTCATCATTGAGACGGATTGATGGTGTTTTTACTTATACTGCCCCCGATGCGCATTATGGGAAAGAAATAGATGCTCCAGAGCAATTAGAGGACTGTAATATATTCGCTGGAGGTGAAATTGTACCTGCGAATTGCACTACGGCATACCATCAACTATGCATTGCAAATCCCAATTACAATGAGCAACGTGAACAAATAAAATTGCAATTAGTGCATGAGCCGTTGCACAATAAACTCTGGCTTAGTGTGTATGCCGCTGGAGGAGTATTAACAATGATGCACCCCACGCAGAAGAATAGTTATGCAGTGTACTGCTTCACTAATGCTGATAAAATCGAAGAAAAAGTGCCATTGAAGCTTAAGCTGGAGATGCGCAAGAAAGACATTCAAGTGTATCAAACAGCACTTCTTAGTGAACATCCTGGAGAATATTGGTGCGAGGCATTTGATCAGCATCAGCGTATTATCCTGTCTAATCGTCTGCTTGCTTACAAGAAGAAACGCGGTAATGAATACTCTCTGCGTGCATTCATACATGACTATTGCATCGCACAAAGTTGCACATTTATCAAAGGTGCAGATATTATGACATATCTTCACTCAATCTATTTCGAAAAGTCTTTTGCCAATACAGAACTAGAAGTTCGTCTAATGCGGATTATTCGACGTGTTCGTGAAGATATTGAAGTCATTCTGCATATGACTACTCTGCATCGAGCTAATCCAATCGGAGAGTATTATAAATTGCAAGGCATGCTTGAAGGTATTTTAAAAATACAAGTGATAGACTTTCGTAGTGCGGATTATTGTATGCCAGAAGTATATGCCAATCTATTTTGGAATTTGACGTCAATTTCCAAGTATGAGCTCCCGAGAGAAATTTGTTTAAATCACATAAATATGCCAATGAAGAGATATTGCTTGGGAAACTTTATCGAAGGAGCAAATTGGGATAGAAGCACAAATTTTACTTGTTTTAGGCAAGAATGGCCCTCTTCACGTACTGAAAGCTTGTATAATTTGTCTCGAATAAACAAAGATCTTACTAGGAAACATCTTGATGAGATTGAGATAATTACACAAAATTCGACCGAATTAGAACCGATTGATGTGTATTTTGTGACGGATATTATTGCTCAGAACTCTGTAGTCGATGAAACTCCTGGAGATGTTGAAGAACAAATAAGTCTTGAGATATTGATACAAATTATGCATAATTTATTTACGACAAGGCAGGACGTGCTGGAAATTGCGCAAGTTGAATTGAATGCTACTGATAGTCTATTAGACTCAATCGACAAGCTTTTTGACGATGATAATAAATTGGTGGAAGATATAATTGCGCGTGTAGCACGAGGAGAAACTTTTATCATGGTGCGTAATAAATTTATCGTACATATTACACGCCCATCTGTCTCGGAATGCAATGGAATTGCTATTTATAATACACAAGATGTGTTCACGAAAGATTCAATTGTTTCAATGAATGTGGGACAGAAATTTGAAGATTTGGCAAATATTGAACAAGTTGAACTGGCCACTTTTGTACCATTAAATTTGCTGCAGAATTTAGCAGAGAAAAGTGGGAAATTAATTGGAAATATCACTGTTATAACCATTGTTTACTTTGATGATAATCTGTTTAACTCTCGAGAGGATGAAGATCCCAATGTATGTGATCAAGAACATGTTGAATCCTTAAAGCCAATGGAGAAGAAAAGTTTAAGTAAAGTGATTAGTGTTCGAATTCCTGGATTTGGTTTTTATTTGGAGGAACCATTGCCGTTGTTTTTTAGAAAACCGGAAAATGTATCTTCAAACATTTCCTGTGCCTTCTGGCAATTTGGAGAGTTGGCTCCTAATAAGACAGGACGATGGTCCTCTCTTGGAGGTCAAATGGAAACAGCCAACTCGGAAGAGTCAAGTGTTGTATGTCACTTTAATCATTTAACCCACTTTGCTCTACTCATCATGAGCCAACGACTCATAGTGGATGATGAATACTATGATCAAAATGTCTCTGATCAGATAGAATTTCAAAACAGTGACCCACTCCTCCAGCAGCACGATATTATTTTGTCAACCATCACTATAATTGGCAGTTCGATATCTCTCTGTGGGGTACTTGGAATTTTCCTCACAGCTGCTCTCTTTTCTCGTTGGAGGCAAAAAGCTGGAACACGCATCTTGCTCCAAATGAGTTTAACCATTATGCTGGAAATTGTGGTTGTTCATGTTGCTGGATTGGATCGTGTAAGTGATGCGCATACATGGTGTAGCATTGTTGGTATATGCTTGCATTACGCCGTCCTTGCCAAATGTTCATGGATGTTTGTTTCTGCCATGTTGCAATACTTGCGCTTCGTCAAAGTACTCCAAGCACCACCCAATCACCTGATGCTGAAAGCAATGATCTTCGCTTGGGGTGGACCAATCATTCCAGTGACCATGGTTGGAATCATTTTCTCCGATTCGTACAGCTTGGGCATGCAGCACTTTTGCTATCCGACCGGATGGGCGCTCTATTTGGGTCTCTTTGTGCCCGTGGTCATCTTAGTCACGTGCAACTTAGTGGTGTTTGTAATGATCATGAAGAACGTGTTCACCCCAAATGTGCAACCCAGATGTACCACAACACAAGTGAATGTCCACAATCGATTGCAAATTTATCTTGGTATACTACTCTTCTTCATGCTGGGCATCCCCTGGATATTTGGTATCCTTTCGGAGATCCTAGAGGGACTTTTGAGGATTGTGTGCGTTTATCTATTTTGTTTAACTGCAACGCTACAGGGTGCTGTGATCTTTTTGTTTTACGTCGTGTTGGACAAAAATACGCGTGGACTTTGGATAAAATTCTTCAAGAAGTAGGAAGTAAGCAGATTTTCAATAGTGTTTGATTCATGGCAATAAAAATGTTTTCAAACTTTGTGCATGTTTAAGTGTTAAATTGTGAAAGTTGGAGTGGTTATCATCTTACTTGTTTGTTTGAATTGAGCTAGCACATTCTTGAGATGATCACTTGCTGCAAGAGGAAGAAATCAAACACCAGAAGCACATGTAATACTAGCAAACAACAACCAACTGAATGCAAAGGGAACACAGGGCGATCGCTTAGTTGGTTAATCAGCTTGATTGGATTGACGTGCGTGGGGCGTCCATTGGCAAATCGGTGCAGCAATCATGCTTTGTCCGCTTATCAACGCGAGTACTCTTTCGTCGTCTCAATTGGGCACTACCGGTCTGGAATGTATTGTTTTCTTGTTGTCGCTACCGCGTGATTGCTTTGTTTGCTCCAAGCCGTTCTCTTCTCGAAGCAAACATTCCACCAGTCGGATTATACGCGAGCTGATATGAAAATTGGCAAATTGGTCTCTCAACAATCATTACTCATTTAGACTGCGCATGACGCGCGCGTCCGTTAATTAATGATCACCGTTGTGGGGTGATTGTTATTACGTAAAATGCGGCATTAAATTGCTGGGGAAATTTACCTAAGTCTACTATTAATTAATATTATGTAATCATTATCATTTCAGACTGAAACCGGGCAGTGGAGTTATTGTTTGGAAAAAAGCGGTGTTTAAATAAATTATAAATCAAATAAGGCTACGTTGATAACATTATCTACATTTAGTATAAATTATATTTCTATGGTTTAAACATGACTTGGCCTTTTCTTGGGGAACAACCAACGTTAATCAATAAGTAGGGAAAATCAAGGATCGTTTAATACGAAGTTAAAACTAGAATCATTCGTTAGTAATTCGTTAATTAACAGTTTCAAGATGAAATCTATGCTTACAGAGGAAACCTTGGTATTTGTGCAAATTGTAAGCAATTCAAGTTTCTTTAATTTCCAATTATAATAGTCGGTAATAAATTTACAGACATTTCGTCATGGTAATCGCACCCCAGCAACAACATTTCCTAGCGACGTTCACCGGAATAATCCATTTGAACCGTACGGACGAGGAAATATAACACAGGTTGAAAATGCTGAATAAAAATCTGTTTAATAACTTTAATCCTTTCCAGGAAGGCAAATCAAATGCGTATATCTTGGGTCAACAACTTCGTCGTCTTTACGACTCGTTTTTAGGACCGGATTATAAGCATGATGAAGTTTACTCCCTGACATCGGGATTAGAGCGAGCTGAAGCCACTTTGCAATGCGTACATGCTGGATTATTTGCAGTTCCAAACAAGAAACGTCAAATTTCCAAAGGATTCACTTGGCAGCCAATTGTTTATGACAAGATGGACAGAAAAGGCGATAAAGTACTAAAATGTCTTAAAATATTAATTAATTATTTTGATTATTATTTAATTTATATTTTAGTTTCTCATGGTACATATATATGACCCAAATGTTCTAATTGTTGAAAGACCGCTGTCATTGGAAGAAAAAGAAATTTATGGCTACCTTAGTAATTTTGCGGGCATGCAGATTAAAACCTCACATGATTTTTTTAATGTTCAGAATGCGTTGCAAGTTCAAGTATGAAACAGTTATGCATGATCAATTTTAATAATTCATTTTTGGTATTAAATTATAGCAAGAAATTGGATTAGATTTGCCCGATTGGGGATTAAGCAACAGCCCGTATTCAGAACAGGAATGGCTGAAACATACTTTGCAATTTTGGGCAGATATTACAACCCACAATCTTCAGAAACTTGTTGGTCCGCTCGTGCAATTAATCACCAATAATATAAAAAGCAAGATGGAGGGTAACAAGAAAAAATTAATTCTCCTTTCTGGTCACGATGTAAACATTGTGTCTCTTCTGGCTGCACTAAAGGCGTATCAAAAATTTTACGTGCGATATTGTTCGTTCATTGCATTTGAATTGCATTACTGCGAAAATCAATATTTTTTAAAGGTTTTTATAAAAGATAATTGTTGAATTGAAGATTACTATCAATATTGTATGTGTTTTCAGGTCATTTTCCAGAATGGATTAGATGAAGAGAATCGTAAAATAATAAACCCTAAATTGCCATTGATGGAGTTTGTTAATAATACAAAGTGGTTGTATAATGATACAGAAAACATTTAGAATATTTTCCAGCGGGGTAAAACGTATCAATTAAAAATATTTGTTTAAAGCCGTTTACATTAAATGTAGTTTTTGGAATCTCTTAAATTTGTCACATTGCCAATGCCCTAAAAATCAAATTTTACTATAATATATATGTAAGCATAAAAAGTTGTTCTTAATATATTCTAGCGTATTTGTAAATTATGATTGCCTATTTTTTTAACATAGACTCTTTTTTACATTCTTTATTAATTAATAGATAGCCAATTTTTTGTCGAATTAATTTGGGTTAAAAGCCTATATTTATAGGCGTTTTTGGTCATTCAAATTTAGCGTTCCATCGGCTCCGCCTATGTTCATTCTATGCTTATTGATGCTTATGCTACAAAACATCAACATAACCACATTTTTTCACGTGTCAGCCAGCATCAGCTGAGAAAGTAATGTTATTGTTGACGATTATTTGCCGAAAGAATTTAGTAAATTTAGCTAACACGAAGTGCCTGCTCTTTCGTAAGTAGAGAGGAAATATAATTGGCCCTTATTTACGCTCTACTTTCTTAGAAAGAATGGAATCTCTTAAGACATTGAGTACTTGCAATGATTTGTTAAAACCACCTGCTGGAGTGAGAGACATGAGAAAATTAGATCAAGACGCCTTTACTAAGACAATTAATGTCCCTGTTATTACCACACAAGAACAAATTAACATTTCGCACATAATTCAGCCTATTAAGAAATACCTTCTCAAACTGGAATGCTTCAGACCAATTATAAACAATGACAGTGCTGAGGGTAAATTATCCATTATGCATTTGGATCCTAGAAAGATACACTGCTATAATGATATGGATCTTGTAGATAGGCAAGTATTAGAAAAGCAAGGCATTTCAGAGTTGAATTTTGCATTCAAAGATCTTGAGTTGCAGTTCAAGAACTATTCTGTAGAAGACATCTTCAGAGCAGTTTTGCCTTTGGATAAAGAGGGCATGGCAAGTTTCACTAAGATTGGCCATATAATACATGTTAACTTAAGAGAGCATTTATTACCCTATCAGCAAATAATTGGGGAAGTGCTGTTATTGAAAATCTCCTCATGCAAAACTGTGGTCAATAAAATTGATTCCATTGACAATACTTATAGAAACTTTCAAATGGAAGTACTGGCTGGTGAGGAAGAGTTTATGGTTACTTTAAAGGAGAACAAATGCATATTTGAATTTGATTTCTCAAAGGTTTATTGGAATTCTCGTCTGTGCACTGAACATGAACGACTTGTAAACATAATTGACAGAGGCAATGTACTTTTTGATGTTTTTGCTGGCGTTGGACCTTTCTCAATACCAGCTGCTAAGAAGGGAGCTACAGTGCTGGCAAATGATTTAAATCCAGAGTCATTTAAGTGGCTACAGCACAATGCAAAGAAAAATAAGATTGACAATAATATTAAAATGTTCAATAAGGATGGCAAAGATTTTATTTTAGAGGAAGTGCGTTGTGAGCTGATAAAGCACTTGAAAGATGGAAAGACAATTTATATTGCTATGAATTTACCAGCACTTGCTAGTGAATTTTTAAAATACTTTGAAGGACTATACACTGCAGAAGAGTTGAACCAAATTGAAGTATTTAAAGCACCAACAATCTATTTGTATTGTTTTGCGAAAGGCGAGGAACCTGAAAGTATAACAAGGGACTTGATTAATAATTGCATGGGCAGAGATATGAGTAAATTCGTACAGGAATTGTTTAAAGTGCGTACTGTGAGTAATTTTAAAGAAATGATGAGAGTAAAAATTTCTTTAACAAAAGAAATATTGACTGGGAATTATGAAGTGTTGACCACAAATTTAAAAAAGACTGACGAATTTAAAAAACGACCGAGTTCACCAATCAATCCCGAAGAGGAAGCTAAACGATGTATTAAAATATTATTTATTCTTTGTTTGATTATATTAATTGAACATTCTTTATCTGCAGGTTGTTATGATCAGGATGGTATAAAAGATCAACATCTTTAAAGTGACAAAAGCGCAGGTACTTTCTAATACGCATGTTGTTCGTAAGTATTGTCTGTTTAACTAAATGCCTACTTTCTGTTTATATTTTGTTTTAGGGTGAATTAAGAAGTGAAATTCAATAATCGGATATTGCCAAGAAATGCGATGACACAATCTGAAGTTATTGCACTTTTATCAAATTGGCGTCGGAACATATTGCAAACTGAAAGTAGTTTTATCTTTAGATAAATGATAAAGATACAATACGAAATTTATTTTGATAAGATTGATAAATAGCGTAAATTTGTAAATAAAAGTTATTTATAAATATTATTCAATAATTCTTAATGGCACCCATAGCGGAAAAGTGGGAGGCATTGCGTTGCAGTTCATGGGAGCAATTTACAACAATTAGAAAACATTGAAAAATAGATGTTTTTACATAATGCAGTAGCCTTGATCTGAAAAGCAGTCAAAATGGTTGTTCTATTGCGTTCATATTTAAAGAATTAGTTTGTGTAAAATAGTATTAAACTTGTATTGCATAATGAATAGACATCCAAATACGCTTTGATTTGCGCACGTTATCTTATCGCATATTCAAAATACAAGTAAATGTAACTACTGATAAAAATCACAATAAGAGCACAGGTCTTCAAGTATTTAGTATGTCCTGCTCATTTAAACTGTCGTAATCAGAAATTGTTAATCAATAGTTAATAGGAAAGTTTATACAATTAAAAATGTTGAAAAAATACACTTATATTTTCACGTGCTTGGTAAGTTATGTTTTTCATTAACAATGTTATTTCATGGATTTATTTATTATTATTATAGGATGCCTTCTCGTTTGGACTTATTATTCCTGTATTGGAAACACAAATGCTTAGAGTTGGCGGAGATAGATTCATTTTAGGAATTTTAGCTTCAGTTCAAAGCCTAATTCAATTTCTAGCAGGACCATTATTTGCAAGTATTTCTTATATTGATATTTAAATTGCAATATTGAAATTGTGTTTTAGGGCAGCTGGAGTGACAATGTTGGAGTCAAAAAGGCATTTTTAGTATCCAGTTATGGCTTGCTAATATCACAATTGATCTTCTCAGTCGAGAACTATTATTGCTACATAATTAGTCGCCTAGTTAATTGTGATGTTGGCTGGGATTTATTTTTCAATAATGTATTATCTTGTATTTTTAGCTTGCTTCGCACATGGAGCTATGCTTGTTCCAGCTCTGCTTATAGAAGCTAAAGAAAAGAATCTTGAAGAAATACAAGCAAAACTACGTGCATTGGGAGCTTTATCTTTTACATTAGCACCTATCATAGGTGGTTTTATAATGGGACAACCAAATGGATTTTTTAAACTCTCAACATTGTGCAGTTTTCTCGCACTTGGAAATGTTGGTATGCGTATTTAATTACCAGGCATATCTACAATTATCATAATGACAATTGTTTATTTTTAGTTGTTTGTCATCTGTTGCCATCGTACAAAGATAGCGGAAATCGCATGAATAAAAGCGCAGAAAAAAGTTCAATCATAGCCAACTTGCAGCAAGTTGATTGGGCAACATTTGGAACTCTCTTTTCGGTGCGTTTTCTTGTCGAGACGGCGGCAACAGTATATAATAGAAATATGGGTTACGTATTCGTAGAAGTTTTTAAATGTACTCATGTAGAGCTTGGATTCATCATATCCTTCTATGGTGTATGTGCAATTATTGTTAATATGCAAATGCACAAACTTCAAAAGTACATGCCGAATGGATATAAATGCGGTACAATCGGTCTTCTTGCATCTTTCATTTTCATCCACCTGGTTCCCGTTTTTTGGGCATATGTAATGTTTGTTGTGCTGTTTAGCATATTCAAAACGTTGCTGGATGCAACCTGGTCACGAAGCATAATTGACATGACTACTGAGAAAAACAATGGGGCGGTGAATGGCGCTTTTCAAAGTTTGGTGCAACTAGCTGGATTTATTGCTCCTGTAATGAGTGGATATATGGGGAAAATGTATGGAGATTCATCTACCATTTTACTCTGTATCGTATTTTCGATCACGTCTGTGATTATGAGTTATAAGTTGAAGACTAAAGTACAATAATAAATTGTCTGCCTATGTCACTACTGAGAATAAGGCATGAGCGTAATATTTATAATTGTGTTTATTAAATTATATGTTGAGTTATAAAAAGTTTTGTTTAAGCATTACTAATCGACCGGGTTCAGTGTCAATCGGATAATACACTAATATTTTCCACGCGACAAGAATGAAAATACAAAGAATTATAAACACTGCCATGCCTATGATGAAAGCTATCCAGAGCTTGATATAATTGTACCAACTGCATGTTGTTTCGACTTTACAATCACATTCCTCTATTATATTCGCAGATGATATTTCATCTTTGGAAAGGGATGAACAGCATGAAGATTCGTTGGAATTGCATTCGAGCATAACAGTTTTTTCTTCTTTTTCTGTGTAAAATTCTTCCGGTTCTTTCCGACAACATGAGTCTTCTGTTGCCATTTTAATTGAGATGAAAATTGCTCTTATTTCTGCTACTAAAACCACTGACGTATTGAATTACAGTTTGATAATGTCATTTATTGACTAATTATTTGGACATAATTAGTCGCGAAACAAAACGTGTAGAAGTTACTGGATTCTAATTAAATTCTCCTATAATATATTAAGTCTTACGATTATAAATTGGGCGTATTTTAAATTTATTTAGAGTATTACTCTATATCGGTATTCTATATTATCAGATGATAACTCTTAATTTATCTAAAGGTCGTTATCGTCGGCTAAGGCAATTACAGATGGCACATCATACTTGCTAAGAAATCTAACCCATTTGTGGCATTGGGTAATGCGGGATCGTCTTGTCTCATAAGACTCGGAATAAATGCACGGCTCCTTCGGGAAAGTTGAAGGAATCTTATCGTACTGTACTTGAATATCTGGGGGAAAATTAAAGTTGATTGGTTCGAGGACAATTTTGTCAAAGTTGGTGCTAGTTCTGGGTCTAGGCTTCATGTCCGAGTCATATTCCTCGCGCGGAATACCAATCAAGCCTATGCTAATGTTATTGTCTAGCAGAGTTTCATAAGGAGCAGCAAATAATTTCTCAATGTATATTGACCGTTCGTCTTTCCTGTAATGTAAATTAATTAACATTATTTTTTCTTGCTGAAGTTACTGTCAGCTTACGGTTCATAATTTTTGATTCCCGCACCAAGCATACGATAGTCATGCGGAATAAGTAACAATTCTTTGATGATCCCACTGCGCTGCTTCAACTTGGTCTCCTTGATATCCGCCAAGCCGAAAAGTAATTGTTCCTCCGCTGTGGTGCGATTGAACGACCGGCCGAAACGCGCTTTATGCGCGAATGTATTAAACATTGAAGTGCGTATCATACGATTAAGTTCGAGATCAATGACAGGAAGATTTTTACGCTGATGAGCCAGCCAAACAACGCGCACACTCATGCATATCAAAGCTTCAAAGAGTCGCCTATCTTTCTCAGCCAGGGAATTAGTGGTGGTGTTCAGATGATGATACGCTGCGGTATGTCCAAATCCCATCAAAATAACACTGTATTCTCGCGAGACCATTGCTCGTAAATCCGCAAGATTGTCGCGCACCTTGTCTTCGTTGATCTGAACGATAGGTTGACGCAATTTCTTTGTTGCTTCTACGCGACGCACCTGCAGCGCATCTGTGACTTGCAGGAAGTAATGGAAATAAATGATCAACGCTTTCAAGAAGTTATCAATTTCTGGCAGATGGAAATATCTAACAAATTCCACACTTAGATCCTTGGGATACGCTTGGAACAAAGCCACGTCTTTAATGTCTTGCAGAGTGATAATTTCAACATCACCAGGCGTAATACGACGTTGAAATAATCTTCGAAAGCGAAGCTGTTTAAACAAAAACTCAAGAGTCAAAGATTTACAAAAGAAATTGCAAGTAATAATACCATATCAAGATGATCTATTTGATCTTTGAATCGAATTGAGTCGCTTGTTTGTCTATGACGCTTTTTGACTGTTGGTGGATTGTCTTCAATCGTCATTTGGACATCGTGACTTACAAATTGAATTGTATTATGCTCATCGTCCCACTGCCAATGGCCGTTCTTAAATTGAAATTCCAAATTCTCCATTTGAAATGGAGATCGCAGAAAAAAATGATTGTATAATTAATAATGGTGAAAAAACGGCAAATGTCACTTTGACATTGAAAATAAGGTTATGTCGGTATATTTTCATAAGTTTAAATAAATATAAAAATAAGCACTATCATTTATATTATTATGGTAATGCATACATACTCGTTAAGATTACAATTAGTCGTTTTATTTATTAGGGATTATTTACAGAAGGACAGTAAAACTTGAGACTTGTAGGGATGATGTTCATTGTTCTAATGGCTTCTTTGTTTATTCTAATATTTTGATTTTTGTCTAAGTATAAATCACGAAGCACTTTTCCTCTGCCTTAACTCGTAAGTGAATGGATTCACTTGAAAGGAACTTGGGCCTTGATCGTAATTCGGCCGAACTGCGCTCGCATCCAGAGGGAAATCATATTCGGGAATGAGGAGCGCTCGTCGCAACTCCTTCCAATTCAAATTGCTAAGAATATATTTGGTTGTCTCCTCTTTGCTGTTTGATCGCGTGGAACTTCTCGTTCCTGGATTATGACTTTCCAAGTGCTCTTGGATCTCATTATGTCCATCGCTACTTTCCGAAGATTCTGAGGATGTTGCGCGTATTGGAGGTTGATAATAAATACTTGGTTGTAACAGTGTATTACGATTGTTCTGATGATACCCTCTTGGTGGTTGGATAACTGTGCTTAAACTTGGTATATTCGGATCAACGATTTCGTCCTGAATCGCCAATGGCTCCTCGCTGTCCACAAATTTCGGATAAACCGGGGTTGTTGCTTTAAAATTGGACGCAAAGTTAACCACAACATCGTCTTCTTCTTTATTCTTATTCTGTTTTTGGATATTTAAACCACTCAAATGGTCATTGATTTGTTTTGGTGGTTCCACAATAGATGAAAGCCCATAAGGTAAATTATTGGGTACTGCTGGTAATTCTTCTTCAGCTAGGGGTTCTTCAGGTGTCACAAAATTGGGGTAAACAGGTGTAGTTGCTTTAAAACTTGATGCAAAGTTGACATGTACTTTAGTTTCATCCTTTTGAGGTTCGTCATTTGTAACTTTTGATGATGGAGGCGCAATCAGGACCACTTTAGGCTGATTTTGCGAAAAGTCATCTTCTTCAAGCGGAATTTCCGTTGGCGCGACGTTTGGATAAACAGGGGTGGTAGCTTTAAAATTCGATTTGAAGTTTACTTGAATCGTTGATGCACTGCTGATGGGCGTTATTGACGACGACGGTGTTTCTTGTTTGTTAATAAAGTATGGTTTTTTAGTTTTGAGTCCCTTTTGATCGCTCGTTACTGATCGTTGTGTGGTTGTCGAAATCGGCGATTTTCGATAATCAGTGGACCAATGGCTTGGGAGGAAATAAGCTGGTTGATCTGTTGATTCTGTGTCTACTCCAACAAGATTTTTATGGTTCGGAAACTGCGCTCGTCCACTGCGATACACAATGTTGTATTCTGATGCGCTAGGATGCGCAAGAAGATCAGGACGTGGTGTCCGATGATAAGGATGTTCATCATCGTCTTCAACAAACGGTTTTTCGCGTTGTCCAATTAATAAGTTTGCGTCGTAGTCGATTTCCGACTTGCTGCAGTTCACCATATACCTTCCAACCAAACAATAACAATTATTAGAGAAAACAATGAAATTTAAGCAATCAAATCACGAACCAATGATCACAAACTAGCATACGTTGTTGGAATAATGTTGTGTTTGGACAGGAATAACTAAATTGCCGTCCTAGTGTATCGCACATATGATAAATCTGTAAATATTGCAAATTAGACACAGAAACAGCACAACAACGAATAAATAATCATTTATTTACTTGGCAGCCAGATTGAACATCGGCGTAATATCCAGAAGGTCTTCCTTGGCATGAGAATTTGTTGGAGGTATCCTAATGAGTAAAAAAGAAGTAAATAAGCAGGTATTGAATCAAATAAATCATTCAATTAATAATTAATACGCGACGATTATACGAAATGAGTCGCAATTAGTTGCAAGTAATTCTTGAATTTATTTGATTTATCATCATTTAATACCCATGTACCTATTATAGTATTCTTATACAGCATTTGCATAAATATTAATTAACATCTGATGATACTATAAATCAGATAATCGTAATTACAGTCGAACCTCGCATAACGAGTATAATTCGTTCCGAGTTTTACTCGTTAAGCGAAACAATTTTTACCATATAAATCCATCTAAAATAAAATAATGCGTTCCACTATTCCCACCATAAGTGCGGTTTGTTGCCGCCTGCATTCGGGCTAGACAATTAAAACTAAAAAGTCTCTTAACACGTCAACATTGTTGCGAATGAGACACAACAGAGAAGGGAAGAATATTGATTTTTCCAAAACAATCGAGCACCTGCAGCTGCATTGTTGCGCAGTTTGGCCAACGACCAATAAAAAAGCAAAGCAGGAAGATATGACCAAATATGGTCATATCAAATTCGCATCGATGACAAAGCAAGGATATAAATAGGGCTGGCATGAAGAACAAACACACTGACAATCAATTCGTTGAGCAGTCAACGTATCGCGTAATTTACAAGTTAAAATTTCTTTAAACAAGTATTTTTATTTAAAATAAACATTTTAAACAATAAATCCAGAAACATTCGTTTATGTGAGGTGCGACTGTATTATAATTATATGATATTCACAATTATTTATTTTGATTTATTACGTTGACACTACACACATGTGTTTGAAAAAAGCGTTGCGTTGTTTCGAATTGGAAAATTGTATGGAGTGAGCGCAATAAGTGAGAAATGTTATTTAACCAACGTGTGAATGTCAGAATCGATTGCCTCATTATATAATTTAAATTCGTGCGGCAGTACTCACTAACGTACGTACGAAATAGTCTTGAACAATTGTTCACCAATTTGTTGCAATATTTGTAAACGATTCAGTTTACTTCTCACCTAATTATGCAACATTTTTCTGCTTGACATCTGTTGCATATTATTATTCTAATTAGCTCTTTATTAACGTTTTTTTATTTTTGGTTTTGGTTTTTAGAAGTGCTTGCCTATTACATAAAAATGAAGGAATAATCAATTGGATTTTAATATCCAAAGCGATTGACATTTGTTTAATGGTAAGTGATCTTAGTGTGTGCGAATGCCTGCTTTTTTTAAATGTTTCTTTCAGAGTCGAATGCGTCAAGAGGCTTGAAAGATGTGGTAAAATTAAAAAAGGCAACGAGTAAATTGTGACAGCCTTCAAGCTTACTTATTTGTCGCAGAGTGAATTCTCTACAGCGACTGTACTCAAAGTGTCGAAGAATACTTGGAAATTTCTTCAGATCTCAACGTGCTTAACACTTTTGTGTTAAGTGTGTAATGTGTGCTAACCGGAAATGATTCAAACATTGATTCTTTGTTGGTTATTGAAGCACAAGAAGAATCTTCATCCGTTCATTGTGCCAAGTTTGGCAATTCAACGCTTACAACTTTTCTTCGCAAATATTTATTCTTTGTTTAGGAAAAAGTGCAATTTTTCAACAACTACAATTGCAAGTACTTAGATTATCTTTGCATTTGCATATGTTCGATTGCTTTATTACTTTATTTACTTTATAAATCAATGCTTAACAACACACTCAACTAATTGCTTGCTTACTTACTGATAAAATTCAAATTACATTATCTGCTCATAAACAACTTACTCATTAAGTACACGTAGGTACGTAAGTAATGTCAACACATCCATCGTTTAAAAATGGCATTTTGCACATGAAAATTGTTGACGCAATGCTTGATTTTCTCGAAACACAATAATAAATTAAAATGTGCGTATTGAGAAAGACAAAACATAAACATGACTTGTGACGTGAATGATTAATTAGTAAAATAATCTTTAAACATCTTGCAACCAAAGCGTTGTTAACTTAATTAAAATCTTTACGTATGTTTGTCTTCCAGTAGCAAGATTAACCAAGCATAAATTTTAATTTTCTTTAACCGAGTTTTTGCTTCACTCAAATTCGGAATCTAATGATTTTATGATCATCTCGTATTAGCGTTGGTAAAAGATGTATAAAAAGTAGTTAAATGATTTCCGGAGTTCATTTCATGTAAGAACTAAAGTGCAATTAAATTGTCGGTTAGAATATTTATTGTTTATAGCGCTTAAAAACTTGCGAGAAAAATGATTGATTTATAAGTTTGACGAGTTTAAATATTTAAAATGTTGCTGGCAATCATGACATTTGACTTTAGCGTGTTGCACATTTTTTAGAAGCGCATTACAAATAATATGTAAACGAAAGTTTACAGCCGCATAAAATCAATTCGACGTCACATTTTCAAAACTGATTGCTCGAGTAAGCAGGCAGAGTGGAAGCCACTGTGAAAAATAAGTCATACCTACACTTTTTATGAATATTATTTAATACGAATTAATCTAATCGAATGAATCTAGTTTGTGGCCGTGACTTTATAAGAAGTGTGGCTGGTGAACAGCAATTTCTTATTGTTGCTTGCCATACTTGTGTGAATTTCCTTCATTTCTCTTTCAACAATGCTTGTCTTTCAAAATATAAAACTGGTAAAAAACTGCAATAACATTAAATGTTAAACAACGGAATAAATACAGTGGAACCTCACATAACGAATCTCATTCGTTCCGAGCAAACGTTCGTTAAGCGAAGCCATTTTTATCATATAAATCCATGTAAAATACATTAATACGTTCCATGCAAAAAAAGTAAGTCATTTTACGATTTATGTTATTCGTTAAGCGAATCGCATATTATGTGGGGCGTTTGTTATACGAGGTTTCACTGTATATCAATCGCCGACTTTGTTCGTAATGCGAAATGACGTTATGCGAGGTTCTACTGTACATACAAAAAAAGTGTGTGTACTTTTTGGAATTTCATGTTTTAATTGCATAATAATTCAATAAGTGACATTGATCGTCAATGAAATGCACATGAACTTTAGTTGCAGAACAAAACACACATACATAATTCACATAATTTCTTTGCGCATTGAAATTGTTTACATCAATCGCAGTCTTTTGTGATTGCTGCAATTAAATTAAGCTTAGCATAATTAATAGTCAATGTATTGCATTTTGATTGATGCTGATGGAGATATTAATTAGTGGTAGTCACACTCGTATTGTTTCATGCCTGCTTAATTACCGGCTTGTTTCTTTGCTAATCACTGCCTTTGTGAATCAAGGTGTTTCAATTATCTCCAAACTCTATATTTAATTACAAGGCGACGTTTCTAGTAAGGAAGCAAAACAGAACGAACAAAAAAATACTTACTTACTTGAATGTTTTCTACACTATAAACTTTACACTCTATTGCAAAATGCTTTTTTCGGTTTTATGCAGAAAAGTGAATGAACAATGATGAAATCATTTTTTGTTAAATACTCTGCATATTAATCTTTTACATCTTTGCACGTTTCTGCATTTCTTCTTCTTCTTCTTCTGCTTAAGTTCGTACAGCTTCACGAAATTTTCGAGTGCAAGCTTCAAGAGCATAAACTTTTCTTCTCAACAGCACATTTTGAAATGTAAACTTTCAAATTGTATGAATTTTTGCACTTATACAACACAATTCGCAAAAAACAAAACAAATTTCGCATACGGTTAATGAATGATAAAAAGCACAAATTCGCATTACATAATGCGCGCTGGGTGCTCTTTATTAGCGAGTGAAGCTAATAAAGAAATTCAGCAATTAAAATCAATATTATATCATCAATGGAACGCATCTTACAAAATTACAATAGTGATGTTCATCTTAAATTCACAAGCGCATTGTTCTCCATGGATTTTTGTGGTTTTTGCAATCATTTTACATAAAAACTCATTAAAACTGACATTACCAGAGCAATTTCCCAACTCGTAACACAACAACAACAACATCATAATTACGCGATGCGTACTTATTTATTTTTGCTAGTTTACTTTTTCGCTTGGCTTTTATGATTTCATTACTTAATTAATAACTAATGGACCTTCAACTATTGCACGTTTGATAAATTGTATAATTTGACTGATATTTTACCAGACGTCATTAAGATTAACATTTAATGAGTGAATGAGATAACAAATAGTTTCATGAAGAAAAAAAAAGAAATGGAATAGAATAGATTCTATTTTCTCGAATAAAATTCATAGTAGCTTGTTGAGTGTAGAACAGCAACAGTAATTAAAGTCACGTTTTAATGATAATAACCTAATAATAATAATAATGATGCAACATGACAAATTAGAGTCGGGCTTGAAGTGTAATTAAAATTTATATAGAACATCTACATAATTCTCGTTGGCTTCGAAAGTAAACGATGAAAATTGAACGAAAATTGAACTGGTTATAAATCAATCCAAAAAAACATGTCTAATAAAGTGCAATCATCATTTTTGCAAGTGATAATTTGCACTGCATTTTGTTTGCCGCACTTAATCGTCAAATTATGCATTCAGACGCTCTTTCATTCGTTCTTTCTTTCTCCTCGCCAGCTAGCTTCGTATTGTGCAAGTTAACGAATTCAATTCTTCTTCTTCTTCTTCAATTGCGATTGCCGAACAACGCAACGCAACGCGTCGACGCGCATTAACAACTTCAATTCGCTTGTTTCACGCACGCGTTGGCGTTGCGATGATTATAACTTAATTTAGCGCGTTTACGAACGGCGGTTTGCTGATAATTTTGTTAATTGCTCATCACGCATTTAATTACCGGCGTTCTTCTTTATACGTACGTACTACGTACGTGCGGTGGCAATTCATTAAAGTTGCTTTCTTTGGCTGCTCTTTGCAAAAGGGATAAGAAATGAAATGAGCTGCGTATTGGCTTATTCCATAATGATTACATCTTGTAATTGAACAGGTGCGATGTGCGTCGCTGCTTTAATGATTTCTGCGTAATCTGCAGCCGAGTCAGCAAGCAAGAGTATTTGCTAATGTGGACACACGTTTTTGGCATTTTCAAATTGAATTCCTCGCTGAAGCATTGTTATTCAATTCGCCAGTCTAAGTACAAAGCAGTTAAACGCTTTGCATGTGTCTTACAAGTACCTACGGCCAGCATTCGTTAGTTATTGTTATAACGGTAGTGAACAATGGAATAACTGCATTTGCGTCTAATTAAATTTACAATTAAATAACCACTCACCGACTAGAATGTTTGGATGTCCCAAAAAACGAAATATATTATTCCCAGTGAGACTTAAGTTAAAACCGTGCTTAAGTCAAAAATGACAAATTTTAATTGTCCTTGAAAATCCAGTTTCTGTGTTATAGATTACTAATGAGCAGTAATTAATTTTGGAAATGATTAATTAATTATTCACCACAGAAAAATATTAGTTTATCTTTGCTCTTAATTTCTGAATTCCCAATCAATGATTTTGGATTTAACATTTTCTTGCAGATAATTCCTAAAAATATCTGAACAAATTTTCAAAGATTTTCATTATTTATTTAGGGCTTTCCTATCAGCTTTTCTAGCTGAAAATTGTCGTGATCGAATTTCCAATCATTTCTAATAAATTCATTATTGAGAAAATTGAGCATTCAGAAATTAATAAGTCATTAATTAATTTCGCGATGAATTACTTGAATGAGTTTTCTTACAATCTTTCGCTATAATGAGCAAAAAATCTCGATATAACAATTAATTTAAGGTTAGTTCGTGATGAAAGATGACAAAGTTTAATAATCTTTCAAAATCTTTTGCATGATACAGATTAATTATGAGTAGTAATTAAGTTTGGAAATATTTATTGAACCAAGAACTTAATATCTCTAAAACAGTTTGATGCTTTTTTCCTTTGTATTTCTGAATTCCCATTAATTAATTTTACGTTAAATTGCTTAAATAATTTTTTTTAAATGTTTGCTATAATTCCCAATATTTCATTTGAGATTAAATTAGTTCTTTCATGTGACAAAATTTGTGTGTTCTAGATTAATTATGAGTACTAATTAAGTTTGTCTTTGAAATACTATTCTCCATTAAATATATGAATTGGCAAGAAATGATGAATTTGAATTTACTGTTGCAGATAATTCCTTCAAAACTAATTAATCTTTGCGAACTTTACGAGCGAATGTTCAACGTCTCGCTACAACATGCTGACCAAATTTCCAAAGATGGCAATTTTTATTTTTTGCATTCTTTTTCTTATGAATTCCTCTCATAATTCGCAACACTCATTGCTCTAATGATTAATTCCTTGATGACAAATGACAAATTTGAATGATCCTTGAAAATCTAATTTGTACGCAACAGATTAATACAGATGAGTGGAGCATCATCATCAGCACCGTGCACAAGGCGAGGAATTTTAATTATGCACTCTCGCAATGAAATCGGAATGCATTGCACATTACGGTATGTAAATCAACAGCTTACATCTCCTTGCATTATTTATAACAGCATAAAGCACGCGCGCTCCGCAAGCTAAGGCCGTTAAAAAGTTTAATGGGAGAGATTGTTTGAAAAGTCGAAAAAACTTACTTGTAAATGAGCATACTCTATACACATTAATAGCACAATCGACGTAAAGGTTGGAAAATGTCTTCGCACCACAGCACCCATTTCGTTGATTATTAATTAGTCAATTAATCTCCGTTTTTAATTCGCCACACTAGATTAGCTGGCTTTACGATGTCGTTCGCTCCAAGTTTGTGCACATAAACACCAACGCGCTTCTTAGCAGTTCTTTGCAAAAAAGGTGCGCTTTTCACGCAATGCAAACAACAACAACAACAACAACTCGTCGCGATCGCGCGCACTCCTCGAGACCTGTTGTACTGGCACGCACGCTTACTTCGTATCTTCTGGAGATGCTGCAGGTTGCACCGCGGATCGCGCATCGAAGAGGAGAAGAAGAAAGCCGACTGGCACGTCGTGCACGCGACCAGAGCAATGCGGCCACTGAGACGCCGCTGCAACGGCATCGACCGTTTATTTTAGCGCAATTGGTCCTACTTACATTGGACTCAACTCGATCGCGTTGACTCCTACGTCTTCGGAGCTTGAGCTTAAGGCGCCTTAAGTAAATCGAGCTCGCTTAACGCGTTCACACACATCGCACCGCACCGCACCGTAATGTGCAAATATTGCAATATTGCTTCCCCTTGAAACAACATGCCTTGTTTGTTTACAGATCGCAGCTCAGCTCAACCAACACATGCTCTTCGCCAAACAATTTATGCAATTCATATGAATAATTATGACATTTTCTCAATGCACCGTCATTTTAGGCATCTAGGCGTTGAAATTGGATTCAACTTACACATCCGTTTTTCTAGTAGGTACATACAAATGACTCATGAGATTCACCTTTGATTGAGTGTAGGCTTTCTTATTAAAAAAAAAACTAACTAAAACAAAAGAATCAAAAATCAAAATCAAGGTTAGAGAAACGTTCGTTAAGCGAAGCAATTTTTATCATATAAATCCATGTAAAATGCATTAATGCGTTCCATCGCCGAATTCGTTCGTTAAGTGAGTTATTATTTTACGATTTGCTTGTCGCACGTTTTGTATGACGTTCGTTATGCGAGGTTCGACTGTAGTAATTTGTTAACAATTATTCAATCAGTTTGTAGTAGATTTCAGTAGATGTACTTCAGAATTGAACAGAAACAAATTAATTTTCTTTGTACTTCGTGCGTCTTGCTGATGATATAATGATACATGCTGTAAATTTACTTGACAAATTGAAATTGTGCAATGGCCAGTGTGATATTTTAATTGCTTCGGCAGTAATTGCTTAAACGATAACTAAGTACATGGTTTACAAGGAAGTGGTTGGATTTGAAAACGAATTGTGGATAATTGAAAAACAATGAATACACAATGCGACGATTATTCGATTATTAGGTAATCAACAATTTACTTATGCAATGCGTCGCCAAATTACGCCAATTAAATGATGCTTAGACATCAGCACGCGTCGTAAATCATTCGTTTGAAAATGGATGACACACGAATTATCATTTTCTATTTTCATCATATCAAATCATCTTCAATTGTCCGACCGCATCCTGTTTTACGTATGAATGCAAATGGTAGGTATTTAATGAAATGCACAGCCAAACAGGCAAACAACTTTAACTTGGATAACCAGAAATTGTAAACAACTTATCATTAGAATTCATGAGCTGCTCATGTTTTCAAAATTAGCGCGAAAAATTCATGTTGGCAACGGCAACGCAAATCTTTTCCTTCAAATAATTAAACATTGCGGATATTTGTACTTTGTTGTAACGTTACTTATTATTACGGTTAGTCATACTTGATTTAGTTGCTTGCTTGCTTGCTTGCTTGATGAACGGTAAAACTTGATTGTTTGTAGATTTAAGAAGTGTTGCTTGCTTCAGATGCAACATGCATGAGAAACGAACACGCAATCTTTTGCAATTTACGCACGCAAAGTAAAGAGAATAGAAAAAATTGCGGAAGATTAAATAATCATCTCTTGTCTTGTCTTGTCTAGTCTTGCATGTTAAATAATGCGCTGGTCGCACGCGTACGTATTCAGTGGGCTTCTTTTTTTTTGGGATGTCGTGACCACCAAGAGCAACTAATCTACATACCGAAATATACATACATGGAAATATGAATGGAACGAATTCATAAGATGAATGCTCGATTATACAAGCAGTTAATTGCAAATTCTATAATGGGAATTGTAAAAAGATTAAATGGAAAATTGACATTTGTGGTTATGTCTGAATCGGTGATTCAATTCTGAATTTACGTCCACGAATAAGCGAGATGAAAATTTGGCGACGCCGAAGGTCGAATTCCACAGAAATTACAAACACATTATACCTACGTGTGCGGATAATTATTGTTATAGTCAAATGACAAAGTGTAAGGAATGCGTGAGCGAACTAGCGGCTGAAAATGCGATTAATGGCACCACCATTTGGTAATTTATCACCTAGCGGCCATTGTTAAAAATTATTTCGGCAACAACAAGATCTCCGATTGCTTGCAATCTTCTTCTTCTTCGTATTTTTTTTTTGTGAAGAATTGGTGTGAAAGAGCAACAGAATCCATTATAAACTGCAGAGTGTTTGTAGTTTATTGAAAGTTCTTCTTTGTATTTGGTGGATGTGTTCAATTGCATCACCGCACAAAGCGCGTCTTCTTTTTCAAAAAAAGAGCGCACCACGCTTTGCGCAATGATACATTACATAAAAAACACTTTTGCGGCTCTACTCTACGTTTAAATGCATTTGGTATTGTCCAGTTTTTTACACGTGTTTGCCACATTCATTTACAGCCCAACTAATTGTACCTAAGTATAGAGCAAATAAGCCACAAACAACGAAGATCTGCTAGAATTTCTGTTGGAGTAATAATTTTTTGAGCGTGGCTCGACGAATGGTGGTGGGAGATTGCTATGAGATTTAACAAAAAACGATGAATAAAACGAAAACCAGAATGCATGGATGGATTGCAACTGCGTTCTTCTCGTGCGCAGTTTGAAACACGTATGTAAATCAGTTATAAATGGGAGCCACCAGGTTCTCGAGGGGGTCACCTTCGGGTCAAGATGTTTCACATTGCTTCATTGCTCATATATTCAAGTATTGCTCAATATGTATGTGCATTCTATTTCCTTATTACACGCCTGCATTTAAATTGACTGACTGAATGCACTACACTTCTTCTTCTTCTTGTTTTTTTCGCGGTGCTTTCTCAATTGCAATGCAATGGATTGATTTACTTGTTGCGGTTCATCTTGCAAATGCAGGCACACGTCGCGTCGTGAACTTTGAACCGCACTTAACGTGACAGCCGACAGACTGACAGCTTGTAATGATTTGCTTCTTGATGATAATGATTCGACGATAATGCTTGAATCAACGCTTTGCGCTCGGTAATTGTTCGCTAGCACATTCACGAGGCTTGAGTAATTATTAAGACGCGCTCGAATTACACGATGGATTTTTACGGCGTGTTTAGGGTTTGTGTCGAGTTGAGATTAGTGCTAAAGTTCAGACAAATGTC
Organism: Aleochara curtula; assembly: GCA_963978815.1. Classification (NCBI taxonomy): domain Eukaryota; kingdom Metazoa; phylum Arthropoda; class Insecta; order Coleoptera; family Staphylinidae; genus Aleochara; species Aleochara curtula. The sequence continues at coordinate 5,977,366 of OZ022221.1, read as the reverse complement.
ATTCGTTGGCCAATGTCTTTTACATTAATTTGTCGTCTTTGTTTCACTTCGACACTTTTCTGTTGGGTTAAAATTGATTTATTTCAGCTTGACACATTTATTAATCTGCACTTTCTCTCATTGAATTTTAATGCGTAAATAATATACTAATAATTAACTTGTTGATGATATTTTTTGCCATGCAATTTAAATAATTGTTTAGTTTTCTCACAAATGCTTATAAATTCAAAGCTAATGATTCATTCGTATTCAACATGAATTTGCTTAAAACAAGAGAGAGAAAATTGCAGAGTTTTATAAATTTTGGTTATTGATTAATGATACGCAATATGTAGATTTACAGATACAACAGCGAATGCAATATAATTGATGGATCGATTTCTCAAGAGTTGATTTGCATATAAAATTGAATTTGATCGCATTGTTTAAAAGAGCGTCTCACATTAATAATTATAATAATTAATGATGACATGTAATGCATAATATTAATCTAAATCAATCGATCACATGGCTAACAAATTGATGCAAAATGATAAAAATGACGAAAGTGTTATTGAAGTCATTCGAATCAACGACGACCTTGTCGAGAATTCCTTCAGAGGACTATGAACAAATCGAGTAGTTATGAGTACATTTCTCTGCGCAATTAAACTCAAGATTACAGACACCGAGCGCGCATAATGCGATGAGCAAATGATTTTCGACATTTCAATCATTCATGTCGTGCTTACATATTCATTAAACTGATACTAAGATATGCCAGACACAATTTGCAAATGATATCTCAATTCGTCATTTAATTCCAATCGTGTAGCTCGTGTCACATGCATTTAGCTTGCCATCAAAATCTCAATCCCTTGCATTCCATTAGTCATTTCATCAAAGTTTACAAAATTTATTTATCAACTCATATGCATATGAATAGAGAACAGATAGCAGTTTTAAGTGTGCTATGAAAGATCCTAACGTTTATATGCTGCGCTGGGAAGAAGAGCGCACGCCGCTCGAGATCTGCTAAAAAATGTCAAGGTAAAAGAGCAGAGCTGCTTGGAATATTGTATCAAACAAAACGTTGCACTTCAAACTATTTTCGTATTGCATTCACTAACTGACTGTCTGACTGAGTCCATGCTGATGATTTGATAATCAAAAGGTAACAAGGAACAGGATTCAAATCCGCATTTTATCGTAATCAACACATAATCACACTGAAATCAATCAATTTGATAATTTAATCATGACGCAAACAAAGCGCATCAAAGTTTAACATCATTATACCGTGAGTGATAGGTATCATGATATCAATTTGAATGTAATTCCATGTAATCATTCAAAGAGCAGTTGAAACAATCTCTCTCGTATGCTTCAACAAATATGAAACAAACAACATTTTCAAACAGAAATTTTCTCGTTTGGCGTGAAATCGAAACGATACTCATACGTGTAATGATTATTAACTCAACTATTAAGTAAGAGCATCATCGATAAGAGATATTTGAGTTATTGGCATGATGTCCCTTGTAAGTGGAATGCATCTGCAGCTTTATAAAGTAAAAGTCACGAAGGTGTTCCCCGCTGCCTTTCAATAAGTAATAAAAGCGAACAGTATACGTACAATGTACAAGATGAACGCCTCTTATCGCAATCGCTCATAATATTTATCGATTTGTTCTAATTGAATAGATCATCACGCATTCTTCTATATCATCTTCTTCTTCTTCGGCCGCGATTCGATCATCAATTGCGCTTTATTGTAATTGTAATCGATGCTTCCTTTTCGTGAACAACAATAACGTAGAAAAGTGCGATTACAAAACGCAAAGTTCACATTGATTGCTAAAACGTTATGATAATTGCACGAATGTCGTACGCTAATTGACGTTTCCCATGTCGTTTGCTTTGTGATATTCTTCTAATTGGCATTCGTCTTTGGTCAATGATGAACGTACAATTTATTTGTACTTGTTTTGTAAACGAATTTGGAAAATAATGCAAGGTTGATTGGGATTTATCATGAGAACTGTGGAGTTTTGTTCAATCTCTTCCATGGAAAAAACTCTCATAAACAATTATGACGACTGCTATATCTTTTTTGCAAACAATTTTATTCAGTTAGAATGATTAATTGTAGTGATAAGTAGTTTTAGCTATGTTTTATAACAACTCCATTCCGGATTTGGATTTGGTTCAGGCATCACCCATCCAGCTGGTATTTTACTTCCATTCTCATTGTCTTTCGTCACAAAAGTATCCCAACTTTTCCTAATAGCTATAAATTTTTCAAAATCGCGTTGGGCCGATGTCAGTGCCCAATAGAGCTGTGTCGTGCCTCCTTTAGTTTCACCAAAAAGTATATCATCCCATTGATGCGCGATTAATCTTTCTTTGTCGGCCTTTAATTGTTCATCGTCGACTTTCGCATTCTCTTCCAGCATTTTTTTCAGCGATTGTTCTTCTTGTGTGTACTTCATCATTGAGTTCTCCCAAAGTTTGATCAATGTTTCGGTAGTTTTGGAAAATGCCGCATTATCTTCCTCGGGAACTTTCTCGCCTCGTGCCTTTGCAGCAACCTCTCTTACATTCCGCAATTTCACCAGGGATGCTAATAATGACAATTGTTTTCTCGTATCAGTCTTTTTCTTAGTGACTTCAGCAAGGACACAGTCGGCGTCTTTTCGTGCTCTTTCATCAGCTTTTGCCTTTTCAGCCTCCTCTTTCTTGGCTTGCAGCCAAAGATCAATCTTTTTATGCTGTTCGGCGATTTCCTCATTTCGTTTTGCCGTCTGAAGTTTATTCTCAATTCGTTTGCGCTTCTGCGTAGCACGTTTTTTAGTGCGTTGCGTCAGGTCGTATTTCAATTGATTGACAATTTCAGGATTATGGAATTGAACCATAATAGATGTTAATTCTCCTTTAAGATTACCAATAGCTGTTGTATGCTTTCTCCACTCATCTGTACACATGGTGGAGACATTCTCCTTGAGGATTTTCTGAGTGGCTTCTAAGCGACTTGTTATCTCCAAGCACTTTTTTAACATTTCCTTAGCATGGTGTATACTTAAGTGTCCTTTAACTCTTTTCATATGCCTCGCTTTCACTGGTTTTGCCTGAGCCACTATAGATTCTAAGTTTAAGTTAATTTTACCAATTTTCGAAAGCCAAGTTTCCACAAACAATTCATCATCAGTCTTAACATCCAAGAAGGTTGCAACCTGTGGTATGCTTAAATCATAAGTGTATGGTTTTGCACTTGGTGCAGGTTTAGAAGCATTGTATGAAGAACTCAATGAAAGTCTAGGATCTTGTTGTTGTGAAGTACTTTGATGTGATTGTCCATTTGAAGAATAATCCATTTTATGTTGTAAGCAATCTTATAAACTAAAAGTTAGTAATATAGTAATATAGAAATTTTTGAGTTTAACAAATATGTGACAACTCTTCTGCCTTAGGCAAATGCTCTTTAGACTCTTTTAATATCTGCTGTGCAGCAATATACTCTCCAGCTGCCGTTAAATCAATTTCATTTTCCAATAAGCTCTTGAGCTCATCAACTGCTTTTGCTAATCGTCGCTGACAGTCTGGGACCATCATCAGCGATTCTTGAAGCACTTCTTCTTGCTTGCGGATATGATGCTCGTCTTTGCCTTGAACAGAACATTTGATATAGCTTAATTGCATGTCTCAAACCATGCCAAGGTAAAGGTTATGAACCGACATGCAGGGTCCATTCTCGTTTCTTAATTTATTTTGCAAAAAAAATACTTACCAGCTTCTTTATCTTTCTCAATACGAGATCGTTGAATGACTGCCTCCTTTTCGTAAGTTAATTTGTCTTTGGCAAGCCTTCGGACGATGCCTGTCTTGATTTTAATCGTGCGAATGCGAGGATCAGCCATTGTTTATTTTACGATACAAGAATCACTTACGAATTTGTCGATTCACTTGATAATTTAACAATTGACGTAGCAATGATCAACGCCAGCTTATAAACTCTCAAATTTTAACGCCGAAAATAATCAACGTTAACAGAAGAATGAGTCATTTTCAATGTGCACCTAGAAATGTGCAGTTTTATGGGAGAAAAACTTTACCAAAGACGTAGTATTAATTTTAATGTAATATTTTTAAAGCGTTAATCACAGTATTTGCAAATCCTATAAAGTGTTTGCTTAAATATGTCAATTATTTTCCTTTTATTTTCCAGTTGTTAGAATTGCGTACAATTTAAAATACAGTTTCCTGATATTGTTCTCGCGGCGACATCTAGAAATATTGCAAACAGTTCAGAACATTTAACATAACCTCTTGTTACTGTTTACAACACAATAAAATATTGTTTATTTATTCACGATGGAATCAGAAAATCCATTTAATTCACACTATGAAATGGCTCAAAAGGTGATTAGCCAATTATATTCCATCATTGAAACTAGACCAAATATGTAAGGAGAAATATGAGTACTGAATGCAACATAAAAGCTTTATACATGCAAATTTTAGTGATGGCTTTACCATTATTCCATCAAGCCTTGATGATGTTAATTCTTGCCCAATTCACCATGAGATGGACTGTGCACTGGGCTTAGAATCATGGTGTGTAGATGATGTCTTTAGATTTGCACAACAACAAATAATTAAACTACGAGTTCATTCAACAATGCATCATGCAAATACCCTGAACATATACCTTACTGTGGCACTCTTAATACAGCCAGAAGTGAATACTTTCTGGAATATCAAAAGGGAGTTATACACATTTCTATGCCATAATGGCATTATTAAAGAATTAAATTTTGTTAGGCTTGTACTGACCACAAAACCAAAATCATTACAAGCATATTCTTATAGAATGTGGCTTATAAAGAAGATGCCTACAGTAGAGCTGTTCATTAATGAATTGAAAATAGTAGATAGAGCATTATTAAATGAGCCAAATAATTACCATGCATGGAACCATAGAATATGGTGCATGGAAAATATAAAAACAAGTCCACATTCCATTAGAGACATTCTCGATATTGAAATAAAGTTTTCTGAGAATTTTATTTGGAACAATGTTTCTAGACATGCAGGTTTTCATTATAGACAGTATGTGATAAGACTTTATAACTGTTTAACTGATAAAGAATGTGACCCTTCACTTAAACCACCAGAGGCAATAATTAATGATTGTACATATTTAAAAATGTTGATAAATGAAATCAATTTGCAGCTTAATGAATTGCTAAAGTTGTACACATGTCATGAAGCAATTTGGTCTCATAGAAGATTTGTATTTTATGAAATTGCACAACAATATCATAAAGTGTATAATATACCTTCGCAATGCCATAGAAAAACTATTTTTAATAGTAGCAAAAGAGATTCAAATTCTTGCAATATAATAGATGATACAGAATTATCTACTTCAGAAATGTATATTAATGATATAGGCAATAATGACTTGGTAGTAAATTCTTCAAGTTACAAAAAGCTAGTTGATGAAGAAGTGGTATTTTTGCAGTCATTCATTAAACATAATGCTAGTTTTAAGGAGAGTATGTATTTTCTTAAGAGATATGTGAAATGGCTGAAATATTTTCTTAAACTTGACCTGAATGGTCTTGATAGTAATTAGGATTTATTCCATTTTTCGAATAATTTTACATTTTTATTGTATTGCCTCCGCTATGCTTCTTAAATTGGAAAAATAAATAGAAATATGATTTTTAACTTATGTTAAAAGTCTTTTTCAGATATGCCATGAGCAGTTATTTAATTCTAAGTAACTGTTTTAAAGATATAATAATTAAATCCTGCTCTTGTATATTATTGCTCTGATAGTATTTTGAGAATGGTTGAATTCCCCGGTAGATGGCCACACGTATGTCGTTGGAAAGCAAAATATCTTAAATAAATTAATCTCAGGCTGCTTGCACAAAACTTTTTATCAAAAGAATTAGTATTATGGAGAATCAGCAGTAATACAATATAAATCGTTGCTTGCACTCATAATGCAGACGTCTGGCTGCTTTTTTACAAACACGCTAATATTGGATGCAAAACTCAGCATATACAATAACATGATTTCATTTTAAAACTTCAATATGCTTTGAAATGATTATGTATTTGATTTAATTCTGCAAAAGTATTAATAAATATTGAATTAAAAATAATAATACCTAAGTTTATCTTAGCCACCCTTCGTTTTCACGACGGATGTTGTTGTTTTATTCTTACTAAAATATTAGTCTCATGTTCTTGCCAACTATTTCTTCGACATATTAAAAGCGAAGAAAATAATGCTATACCAAAAATCAATTCGCAGTTTTAATATCTGAAATAATATTAGATTAGTATCGGTGATATATGATTTTGATATGAATTCAATAAATAGCTTAATAAGTTTCATTTAGTTGATTCTCAAAGCCACGCAAATATCTTATACTTCTGGAAATTTGGCACAAACATTACACAAAAACGTCACTACTGTTTGAAATGGGTTCACTGCAATGACTAAGTAGAATTATAAAAAAGAATACGGTTGGAAGGGTCTGTCTGCATCACGTTATATTTGTGCAGTATGGCTGAAGCATTGGTGCTAAAATCATCAAATAATCACACGTTTGCTGCACGTTCAATCTAAATTTCATATTATAAATGTAAATAGATAACTCACTTACTAATTAACATAAATCAAGTTTTATAACATTTAGTGTGCAACACATAGTATTTATACATTTTCAAGATGGTTTGGTTGATGAGTTTATATTCAAGCATATATTTAAGTATCTATATATTTTAGCAAACCGATATATGAATCTGGAATGCAAACAATCGGAGCAAAATTCATAGGTAAAGAAATCAAATTGGAATGAAACGACAAAAATTGCAAGGAGGAAGAACTGTCACTCATTATAAAAAATTGGAACAATATATACAGATATGCCACATAAGATAAATATGTAAATATGGACAATTAATTATTTTATGGTGCTTCTGAATTCAGAAACTTAAATTGCTATTCAAGATGATAAATGCTCTGAAGAATAGAGCATTTATCATTTATTTTTACATTTGTGTTGAAATTACAATAGGCAGATTGACAAGTACGAATTGTGTTTTAGATATGGAAAATACACATTGGATTATTATCAGCTATAATAAAATTGCTACTACCAAGTGGATGTACCTAATAATATTAGAATAATTGAAGCTGTGCTACTGTTGGCAATGAAGTTCTAAATTAATGTCGATTACTTCATTCTATACCAGAATTGATAGCAATCTTAGAATTATTTATTATTGGCATAGACGTGATATGCATTATACACAATTTGTATCACATAATGGAAAACATGGAGAGATACGTGGGAAATTGAAACATATTGCTGCATTGATTAGACTACATAAGGAATTGATGTGCCATGTAAAACAGTACTAAAAGAATATACGAAGCTAGAGAAATATTAACCATTTAAAGTAAAAATCATTAAATCAAGGGTATCATACTTACATTGTTAGACTAAAATGGATAAAACAAATTTCTTTGTTTTATAAAATACATCGTACATCAAATCGAAATTATATAATTTAAGATTACTTAATAACTTCGGTGTTACTAGATAATTTACAGAGCTTGCTGGTGCAGCATATAATAAAATTTTAGTATCAAAACGATACAGTATGATTCTAATATGATTATGAATGTAATGGATTGAGGCGATCATAGTTAGATGCCACTTATTTGTCAATTGACAAGTATGTATCGCATTCTAGAAACAAGTATTTAACTGTGATTGATTGAACTTCGATGCAAATATGATTCCAAATAATTTTTAAGCCATAGTATGATAATTTACATACGTGAATCACCTGTATCTAACAGGTTACTAAACTCATGTCACCATTTGCAGCATGTGTTATTATATATATTTCTAATCAATAAGAATTCTAATGAGTAATTGCCTAAGCACAATTAGCAAAAGTTTTATCGATATGCAAAGATAGAAATCTTCTGGAATTTTCAGATATATAGATAATATCTATTGCCAGAGACAACAGGTGGTTTACCACCTGCATACAAATGGATATGAGTTAATAGATTGACTCATTTATTAAAGCTTAAAATGATAACAATCATTGATTAAGGATAATTGTAAATGATTTTTAGATGTTGTTAATCGAATTCATACGATTTGGAGTTGATGCCAGTACGACACTTAGACTTCATGTAAACAAATGATTTGTTGTTGTTAATGAGCTATAGAATGAGTACTAATACGATATTACTTATTTTAATGCATGAACAACATCTATTCAATCTTTTTATCATGTTACTGTGAACAACTATTAGATATAATGAAGTTCACCAGGTATTTCCATCATTTATGCATGCACATGCTATATGGCAATTACCTACATTAGATTTGTTGACAAAATCAATGCAAGCAATCAATATAATCGATTCAGAAGATAACTCAAAACATAAATTATCAGTTGATACTAGTACATACTATTGATTTATATTTAGTACTTGATTGAAAATTCCAATTCGATGTACATGCTTTGTTTACATTGGTATGCACAATTTGAATATCTGATTTTTGGGAATTGCTATGACAAGAGTGAAACTGTAGCTTGGGATATATTGTTAGGAGAGTAATTGATTTTTCTTACTGTTTAAATTTAGCTAGTAATTGATTTTAAATATTCAAATCATATGGGAAAGTTACCCATGTGATGTTACATTTTTACATCGTTCATATCGCATTACTAAAGAGCCTTGAGGACAAATGAGTTGTCGTAAGAGATGCTGTAACATCTATGGTTAAGCCATATAGTGATACAAATTCAAGAAAAGGAGTTTTATTATTTTTAATAGTTTTAGTAAAAATTACATATCATGAATTAACATGGAGGTAACCTTGAAATTTTTCAAATCGCTATAACTTTGTAATTATTAAAGATGGTTAGCTGAAATTTCCAAAATTATTGTTTATTAGCATAATAAGCATATTGCATTATTAGAATTAACAAATTATTGAAAAATAAGTCTACAAACAATATCAAAAGTTAAGTGGCGCCTCGCCTTATTTGTGGCGAACTAGCCAAAAGAGTTCAAAATCTGTCTGCATGTGAGGGTTGGTGCCAGTATGTGTTTGTTTTTTGTGCGGGTAAGACGTGTTTTTTAGTGCTCCTGGTAAGCTTCTAGTGCAGTGACGTCACATTCACAGTGGTTCGAAAGGTAGGTGGCGCTATATCCGGTAGTCATCACCGGAAACAATTACAGATCATAGAACATTCTAGAAACTTAACGATCACAGAACATTCTTAGAACACGGATGAAAGAGTAAGCGTGCTATTGCTGCTAGGTGCTTGTAATTGTTATAAGTGCGTAAATCAGAAAGAGAACTTGAACGAATGTAAAGGGTGAACCGTTAAAATGTTATTTACGTTACATACACTAACTATTAAAGAGATTTGCCCGTTAACGTTGAAGTGTGCGGCATTGGAGTTACGGTTAGGCTTTGTTGGTACGCGTAATATGACGGCCATTTTTCCAATCATACTTTTTTTGGATGCATCGGCGTCCTAGATGCTTATAAGCAACTAAACTTAAAACGTTTTGTGCGAAAATGCGAGAGATTAATTATACTAGGGACATGAAATCTATGAATGTGGGTGTGTGTGCTTATAATGCCTAGTATTTATGACTTTGCTGATTGTATTTATTTTGTCTTAGTGATTACCATCGTGTGCAGTAGGTGACTGCGTTGTAAGGGATATTCACAGAAAGGGCTATCGTTGTTGCGTGAAAAGGAAATAATTACAACGACGAGCGGCGTTCTTACCAAAATGATTATTCGCATTAACATCGACAAATAGATTTCCGCACACTGTCGCCAACGATGCAGTTCACTATAGCGTCGACGATTGGAGATGGCAACTAATAGCAACCATAGGTAGGACAAAATTTTCCCTTGTACGAATAGTTTATTAACTTATTTGAATAACGACACTGTTGAACAACTATTGTAGGATTTACGTAATTTCGAATCGAAATGATTGTAAAGTTGCTACTGTTGGTACCGCTCTCCATTCAGTACCCCACCAACGATTGAATAAAACTCACTTAAATCGGGCAAAGGTATCAACAGTTTGTTAAAACATGACGATATCATCGAATAGCCGTCGAATTGGATTCATCAAACATCTAAACGAAACGATTGACTGCTTATGCCCCTCTCCACCATGGTGTCCACTGCTTCATCAACGAGTGGACTTGGATATTATTGTCTTAGGTATGGCAAATTTATATTTTTGATAACAGCTAGTTATATCATTGGAAATTCAGGACTGGTATTCATGAAATTTTGAAACAAGACGATTGTTTGGTGCAGCTGTCGGTCTCCATTCTGGTATTTACTTTTTCCATCGATAGCTGGACTTGGACAGTGATGCTAATGCCGTTCTTCACTCTCAACTCGCCTTGGACATTAATAACATATTTAGGTAGGGTGCAGTTTCACTTTTTACGAACAGCTTGTTGAATCTTTAGGAGTTTATACCATCGACGAGTAGCCAACGAATTGGATGCATTTAACTTTAAGCGTCTATAATTCAGTCAACCTCTGAATTTGGATAAATAGCCCTAGAATTTTTACCCTCTTCGACGCGCCTGTTCATTATGTCATCGACCTTTTAATCGATAAGAAAGATACAACTCTTAACGATGAGCTCAGTAAATGTCGCTATCCCATTGACGGTTGACTGGTAATTCTTCAATTACCACTACTAACAACCCATTGAAACTTATTCAGAAGCAATGAGAGTTGATTATATTCTTGTCGAAGCCAATCGCCAATAGGTTTTGGAAGCACACGAGAAAAGTTGCGAGAAAGTTGAGGAAGGACTTAGAGAATGACAACATTTTAATAGTTGGCGTTGATAGGAACAAATTGGACATTTGACAAAAGAGAAGAACTGATAGTTACTGATGAGCTAAATGTCTGTTTTTTTTGTTACAGCTTGTTTTACGAACATCAATAGCTCGTTACATCCATCAAAAATACCAAGAGACGATTTGTTGCGCGATCATTAAAAAGAACGATGATCCAATGGTATTCAGATCCAGTTCATAGTAATCAAAACAAATTCTACTGTAATTTGTTTATTTTGCAGTGCCAACCCCAGTAAGACCTTGAATAATAGTGACATCAACGTAATCGCGACTGCAACAATTATATTATTACCGGTAATGTTTAGGTAATATTCTCGTATTCAGATACTACATTGCGCTTGATTTTGTTTCATATTCCGCGGCGAGGGATCCGGCATCGTTATGGGTATAGATAAGAAGCACAGCAATGTCTTTCCTTGGATCAGCGGAGCCTTCTGGGTGGCACCCGGGCGCGATCTCGTCGTGTTGTCGTCGCGTCTACTTCGCGTGTCTAGTGCGGTAGACAGTCGTCGGGCTCGACGTTGACTCTTCGCGAGGACCTGAAGAGGTAAACGAAATACTTGTCGTGTGCGCGTCGCGTTTGAAGAGGTAAGCAATTTATCGCGAATCGGTCAGCTACCGAAAGTGGGTCGTGCCATGTCCCCTTTCAACTGTTAGGGCAGTACACGTAATCCGCAAGTGTAATAATTCATATCAAATCGCATCTATCATTTTCGAGTGCGGGAATGTTTAGTTGCCGCATCACTAAACATACCCAGAAAGATGGGTCGAATACGTTCGTGGTTAAACTTTCAAAGCCGGCTTTTTTGAAATTCTATTCAGTTTTCTGTGCGTTGCGTGGAGTTCGGGTATATGGTCGTTTCCACCAGAGGGTCAAACCAGATGAGATGAGGAGGCGGCAACGCGGGAACCGATTAAAGCCGCCTAAAATGATGAGCGTGGTGAGTACCGAGGGGATCCTGCCTATAGAGTGCATGGCGGCGAGTATTATTTGGAGAAAGAATACCTTCAGTGTTCAGTTCTCAAAAAAAGATTTAAAACCATCGCTCTATAAGTTCGGCTCTCATAGTTTTAGTTCCGGTGTAAACAAACGGTTTACACGTCGTTGGGCGGCTATTTCTCTCTCGTTTGTCATTTTTGTTGTGCATGTTCTGTGTAAACAAACTGTTTACATATCGTTGGACCACCGTTCATTGTTGCACTGTGATAAAACCCGTACGGGTGCCCAATCAGTATGCCGCTGGGAAGCTGCTATTGGGTCACAATGAGGCATTCGTGCCATTAATTATTATGCAGGCAATCGTGCCATTAAGAGGTCGCGAAAGCAGTCGATGCTATCAAAGGGTCGCGAAGGCAATCGTGCCAACACTGGTCGCGAATCGCGAAAGCAAACGTGCTGAAAATGGTCGCGTTCGAGATTGAAATACATATTTGTTTTGCGCATGGCCCAATGAATTTTAGGAATTAGATTAAGCACTACACTCATCCAAATTTATATATTGATTTATTATATTGTATCACTCATTTATTACGCTCCATAATGTACTTCTCGCGATTTCTCATTAGCGTCTAACCGAATGATATACACATACACAACCTTTCCGTTCATTCCCATTGTACCCACAAATAACACTTGTGTGTATTTAACAAACTTTGTCTGTTTCAGGCTGCTTGTAATTATATTGCTTTCAGCGTAGTTTAGAAATTAATCCGTTCTTTTTCAGCTTGCTTTTATTTTTTGCTTTCAGTACGGCTGTGGTTCCATCTTTTGGACTAACAATTTTAATATTTACATTTCAGCCGAAATTTGACCTAAAGATTTGTCTTTGCTTTCAATCTTAATGTTTGATATGATAATATTGGTTCTTTTTGCTTACTATAACCAATATTGTGTAATCAATCATTAGTTAGTGTTCATATCATTTGGTTAATGATTCTTTATGGTCAAATTTCATATATTCAACTGCAATATTTTTTCCTCTACACATTACACACCTTAATTTTCTTTCAGCTGCGCTTATTTCATCATCGATTGCGCCTATGTAGGTAAACTGGCCATGCGCAATTTAATTCGCGAATTTTGAGCTATTTCATGCGGTTTAAAATTAATTAATGCGCATTCGAATATTCGATACTTAAGTCGTTTTCGGGCAACATACATTGCGAATAATCAGCGTAAAATAATCCAACGTTTTTTAACACTGTGGAATTAAAATACGTTTAAAGTTTGGAATTATGATTGCGCCTTTAAGCATGAATTAATTTGGTAATGTCTAATTCGACCAACCATGGTAATAATGTCCAGTATTTAACTTTTTTCAACCGTAATTCTTCAGTTGCGCTTACTTAGCCATTCCATCATTAATTCTTTTTCAGGTATCACTCAATGCGAATAATTAGCCAACAACTTTTAATACCTGACTTAAACTACGTTCAATTAGGATTATTATTGCGCTCTATAGTATAAATTAATTTGGTAATAAACAATTGGGGGCCAATTATCGTATTAAAGTCAGGTGACAAATGAAATTACTTAAGTTTCTTTCAGGTGCGCTAATTTGATATCTATTGATGGGTAATTTAATAGTAATACACATATGAATAACATAGGAATAATAATTTATTATTTCATTACATGACTAGACATTTGCGTTAAAATAACAAACAAATAACGCACAACTCTTTGAAAATTAGATCAAGTTAATCAATAATTTTTTGGGATACTTGTGCAGCAGTGCTTCATTTGTTGCCTTATCTACAATTTCATTGTATTTTGCTCTCTCTTCTCGCGATATCACTCACAAATTTATTTTGTATCACATATTATGCTATAGCAACCAGTCTTTTAATACAACTACATACATAAAGTCAGATTAGGGTTTCCACTTCTAATGTATGGCTTGGCTTGGCTTGCTCCAATCAGCCCATGTGCTGAATCACAACAAGCAACCCAGTCACAAGTCCGATTCGATTTTGTTTGAGTTTTTGGCCACTCTGCTCGCTCAGATAACTTGCGATCGTTGCTTGCGGTTAACTATTATTATCACTAGAATCCATTGGATTTGAAGCAGTTGTTTGGCTTGCACTATGACCGCTCGGTATTAATAAGGTCGATAATGCCTCAAGTGATTGCCGTACCTAGAACACAATGATAAATCACAAAGAAAATGATTACATTCGCGAGACATGACTTTCGATTGCATTTACTACTCACTTTGGCAATTTGATCCAAATTGCTGTCTAGAAAACTATGCATGGCTCCCGCCGATTTGGAATGTAAATGCGTTTGCCACTGTAGCAATTCACCGTATACGTCATCATTATCAGACAGTACAAAGTTATCCTAAAATCATTTTAAACTTGAGCACCTACGCACACAAAATGCGTGAATTGAAGTAGTACATACCTGTAGTGCCTGAGTATACTTGTTTTGCACTTGGCCAATTCGATAGAGAAGCACGGCTGCCGAAAGAAATAGTATAATCAAAAGGAACGTTGTCACGTAGAGTAATAGATTTTGGCGATTTGCAGACGCAAATTTTAAATAGGTTTCTTGAAAGAACGACGTATTACTGCGCTCTTCATTTACTTTTTCCACTTTGCTACCTGTGAAGCAATAGAGATAAGAAATTGGCATTTGGTTTTGGTCAAGATTTATGTGTGTGTGTGTCTTACCAGCACTATCACTATAGTTTTCTGTCGGTTTACTTGCGCATTTGCGAAATCGCGAAGTGACATCCGATGCGGATTCACGGCCACTCTCTTCGCGCGTTTCGCTGCTCTCGCTCAAATCCATGAGACTATCTGATGGTGGCGGCGATGGCAGTAAATTCTCCTCGTCGCACATCTCCTTCTTGGCGGTCTCCCATACGTCGTTCATGTATCGGTAGGTGGCATCACGAGATATTAAACTACCAAACACATGCTTATCTTCGCACGTCGTAATGCCAACCGCATTCGGAATAATGCGTGCGGTACGCTCCTTTGTAATTTTCTGCACTGATTGCATCGGTATCAAGAGCTACAATTGCAATTAGAGTTTATTATTACGAGATAATGCATGGAGTGCATGCATGCATATTTGATATTTACCTTGGTGACATATCCGAAAACGTTTGAGTAAAATGCAAAATAATTTTTGGTAATGTAGAGATGGCCCTGAAGAAGGATGTCTCCGATTAGGGCGCACGAATAATCTGCAATTGATCGAAATTTTATAAGTTGAGGCGTGAAGAGATTTGATAAAACTTACAATTTAAGACATCATCTTGCAAAGCAGCTGGAAAATGCCGATGAAATTTCTTTTGTTTCGCTTTGTACGGCACTGATTTGCTGGCTGTCTCTTTAGCATGCGTGTTGTTCGTGCTGCCCTTTGGGCTTGGAGGTTCGGGTGATTGAGCTTGAGCGGTCATTATTGGCGCCGATGTAGATAATTGTTTTAAATTTCCTCTGCAAATGCAAAAAAAAAAACAATATAAGTTTAGTATGAGGAAACTCATTTGAATAATAATGCAATAACAACAACATCGGTAGAAAATATTCCATGTGCTTAATTGCAAATATTTTAAAAATAGCTTACTCCGAACTACTCAAATCACTTTGTGAACTGCGACTAGTTCCTGTTGGCGAATCATCATTATTCGTTGTGCTATATTCGCTACTTGCTCTTCGCACTTCTAGTGCACTGGCAGTGTCGTTTACAATTTGGTAATTGTCATGATTGATGAATTGTTGTAATTCGGCACTAGTGCCGCCGTTTGTACTGACCACGCCACCACTCATCATTGTTATCATTTTTCGCCAAGGTACACGGAATAAAATCACTCTCATTAGACAAGTAATGAAATGAATAGAATACACAACGCAACGTAGTTTTTACTATGTAGTTTTTGATCTAGCACACAGCACACCACAGCACACTCGTATGTACGTCGTTCACCGTTGCGATTCGAAACCGTTCTCCGCGACTTCCTCTACACTTCTACTCACAGCAACGCAACAACACATGCCCGTATAATGGGGTTTTACATAAATAAACATTTCGCTCTATGTGATAATCACGTTACATCATCACACTACTGACTGTATGCAATTGCGTGCAGATAGCAATACGAAACAAACGCATGCACAACACAAGAATTATTCGTATGGTTGCTCAAGTAATTTTACGACTCTCTTGCGATGGAAAACTCGACTGTCTAACTGCGTTTGCGAATATATTGTTTCTGATCACTCTGTAAGCTTCACATGCTGTACAACATGTTTGTAATGCGGCGCAGTTATGTGAATAAATAAATCCACGATTCACGAACGCCAAAATCCGACTGACGAGCAGCAATTCAGCCCACGGCATATTTCGGTTTCGCCGCGCAAACACAGCCAAACCAATCGACGATTTGGCTCTGTCGCTATAGAATTTTTATCATATTTTCTACGAGCAGATTTCACTTTAAGCGTACGTACGCACGTGTGCAAAGCACAATGAATGTGTATGGGGAAATCTATTTTTTGTTGCTGTTGTGAAAGTGACTTTAAATTGTACACGTAAGAAGCAATTAAATTAATTATCTGAGGTAATTAAGCTGTAAATAATGCGTATTTTTACATAGTAACAAAATAGTAGCTACTAGGTATGCAGTTGTTATTTTGCTCTCTTATCATCAAACAATCGAATGTTTGAGAAATAATTACTTAGACTTTTCCATTCGCAATTTGTAGAATCACGAATCGCACAATTGTATATTATTTATTAATAATACATCATCCTACTAAAATAAAACTCGCAATGCAGGTGACATTAATCACTTAACGGGAAGCAGGTGTTCGTTCACTTTAAGGTAATATTTGTACGTTGATAACGTCGCGCGAAGCATGTTATCATCACGATATAAAATACATGCGGTTAAAATAAATAATATAATTGACTAGCGTTTCACACTTGCGTTTTAATTTGTTTGATTCGGTAGGTAGTGGGGCATAACAAACCTTAAATTGCCTTGCTGCATAACGCAAACGCCAAAAAGTCTTTTGCAATAAGACACAAGACCGCACATGGATTTGAATTCTGGGTTTTCTTTCGCGCAAAACTCGTTGACGTTCGATCATGCTTGGAAGTAAAACGTGCGCGGCGTTCGTTTGTAACTGGAAATGCAAAAGCACGACATTATACGTATATATTTTATAATTGCTCATCGACATCATCGACATTGGAATCGAGATGGGTTCCTCGCTCGCCAAACACGTCAAACGCGTATAATTTAAGAATTGTGCGATTCGACTTTATGCGTCTACTTTTTTTCCTTCCTTTGCTCATTTTTGCGTGTTGCCGGTTGGCAGGATATAATGATGTATCTTGTCTAATTTGGCTTTTTTTTTTCGTCGCGAACCGGCTTACAATGTAAATAATATAAATGTTGCGCATTGAAGCAGATGGCGATTAGCAGTACAAACGTCATAAGCGAGATGTCATCGATTGCTATTGAATCATTCTTATGAAATTGATTACATTGTGATAATGATTGTACTTGAACTTGTCTCATTGAGGAAGTACCTACCTGTCTGACTTGGAAAAGAGATTGTGACTCGGACTGCGCGTGAGACCGGTGGGTGACGGTACGTTTGAATCACAGCCTCCGGTGCCGTTGTTGCCGGCGACGGATGCAGACAGAATTGGTGGGCCGATCGATGTGGCGGTTGCCGGTGTGCTTGGTGCCGAACGCGCCCCCGCGCTCCCAAAGTTGCTCGTAGACCTGCAATAAACAAATATTTGTTTGTTAAGTAATTCATTATTCAAAAAGGCGCGCGCACGCACTGCATGGCCTTGTTTCATGACCTCCGCTAAATGTGGTGTATGCGAATTGGGCAATTGACCAATTGATGAATTCCTCAATTACCGTGCGAAGCCGAATTTCGGCAATAAAATTATTTGCGCAAAACGGGAAGTTGTATTAGAAAAATCCTGTTGGAACATTAATTAATTTACGCCTCGCTTCGCTAGTTTATTCGCGGTCAATGACAGGCAATTTGCTTATCTAATCAAATAATCTAGTGTTATTTTAATAAATTAGCTAATTAATTGAGACACGACACGTGTGGTGGTTTGGTTTAGAAAAGCAATGGTACTTGGATTAATTTTTAAAAAACAGCTCACACGTTCCTTATTACCTTGACTTTTCACTCAGTCCATGAGAGATTTAATAGGTCAGTATACTACTGCAGTAGTGTCTTTGTTTGTTTACCTTCAAGTTGGTAATTTTTAAGAGGTTTTTATTTACCCAACACCGACCGCCTTGAATGTTGGATATTATAGAACTAGAGCTGCTTTCAAATCGTTGGACTCATTCTTTCGAGAACGGCAAGCAAATTATAATTGAATAACTCTTAAATAATTTCAATGCGTGCGGTGCATGTGGAATATTATTCAGTTGCATTCACTGAAATTCAATTAGTTCAATACATTCTAATGAGTTTCAAATGAATGATCGATAAGTTTATTATTCATTCATTGCTGAAATGTTGTTGCAAGATTTACGACATAGTTTTCCGTATTTTGAAATCGTATGGCCCGTGGCCAAATAGATTAATTTAGTTGCAAAAGATTTGAAATTTATTATTTATAAAAATAAATTTTGGTAGGCAATTAAATTAAATATCAGTGGAAGAATTCTTTGAAAATGATTCAAAACGGAGATGGAGGAGATCGTCATTTAAATTTCCCCAAACACAATGAGTAAAACAAGTCTTTTTTGATAGCGTTCAGGGAATTTAGACTTTCACGAAAGACTTTTGTCTCAATTCACACATTCGTAGAATTCACACAGAAATTGAATGAATTCCTAGTAAAGCATACGCCAACGCTAGCGCGAAAATCATCTCGAGAGACAGAGAAACACAAATGGCGTTTGTGAGAAGATTCGCTATTGATTTTATTCGGTTGTGGAGGAAAAAAGAAAATCGCAGAGATAAAACTGGGAAAGTTGTATTAGCTAATAGATTGGCTGGATTTGCGTCAAGTTTGATTGGAACTTTTTTTTTGGGGTGGGGGGGGGGGCTTTCTTTGTTCTTTAAATCGGTGATATCTATGCGTTTTGAGATTTCATTTAATGCCGAGATGAACAGTGTAATTAGGTGTAGGTTTAATGAAGCGAATTAATGTTTGATTCACGATGAACATGAATTTTTGCGTATTCTCAAGTAAAGTAACCTTTGGTCTTGTAAATGTTTAAATTAAACCTACACTTAAACAGCATTTAAACAGTAATAAATTTTATGCAGCTGTTACAAAAGTGGATTTTGTTGTAATTTCTATTTATGCTCATATTTATTTAAGCATTGGCAATTAAAAAACACGCAGCTAAATTACTTAAGTAACTGAGTAATAAACGTGGTGTAATTGGCTTAAAATAGAAAAATCATAGACTACTCGATTAAAAAGGTTGAATATTTAATGCTGGGAAATGGCAATCAATCTATTTAATGATTAGTTACATTCGGTAAAATTTATTAATGAATAATGCAAGCACACCTTAGAATATATGATTATAGGGTTGCATAATATCTTGCGCTAAAATTATCGCAGATTTACTTTCGTGATAACCGTGTTTTTTCGTCGGCGAAATATCGCACAAGGAAATTTACCAACGCAACGTATTTCTGATGGCGGATTTAACCGGAAGAAACGTTACGAAAAAAAGAAAACATAAACATGCAACCGTTGTTTCCTTCACGCTCGATTCGGAATTAAACAGCACGAAAATTTTGTTTATATATTCAGCGTGGCGCCAAGGGCATATGACTTAAATATTTACGCAACTTCCACCTTGCGTTTCCTGCCTATTTTATGCGCTTTTCAATTCACATTTTCATCACGTTTATTTGTGCTTAACCTCCTCTCTACTGGGAGACGAGCAAACATTTTTTTTTTCCGAAACACTTAACGAGAAAACAAATAGACACAGCAAAACATTATTTAAAAGTGTGACGCATTACTAACCTCGAAATGCCCAAATTATGGCGTATTATGAATTAAAAATAAAACTATATTCATATTACGAGTCCTGTGGGAATTTCTGGAATATCCGTTTATGAATCATTGAAATAATAATGCGCACAAACAAAAAATTACTTTCCATTATTTCGCTATTAAAAATGCATAAAAGCATTCTTGATGGAACGCCTCATTATGCTGTTAAATGCGCAAATGATAAACAACAATTCGATAAAATCAATCAAATAAAACGGTTCAATTATATAATATAACGCGTACACCTGCCGCCCGCCCGATGTTCGATTATCATTATTGGCAGTTGGAAGACGTAAATTAATTTCTTACGTGAACTTCAACATGCCACGCCACGTATTTTAATAAGTGCGCAAACAAAGTAAAGTGTTTTTCCCGTTTTCCTTTTCGATAACATTCGAGAAAACGCCACCGTGTGAACGTCAAATGTGTTTAATATGTAAAATGAAATGTCGGCGTAATTTTCCAAGTTCAATTCGATGTCCTTAAACTGCCAGTGATAAAACATATCGACGATCACCTCAATTCATAATTACAAATCACTTTTCGATCGACGAATGCACTCAATACTCATGATGACTGACGAGCGACCTTCATTATTTACATTTACTCTCGTCGCTTTGTTGTTATTGTCCGACAAATGCGCAAATTTATTATTCATACCTATCTCATCAAAAAAAAATTGAGTGTATGAGATTCCAATCGTAGGAATCATTGAGCTCTCTAAACGCTACTCGAATCGTTGGTGCATTCAGATGTTTAAATACGAAATTAGAATTTCAAGTTAAAACTAGCGCAGTGGAAAATTTAGTGACAGTTTGTTGGCATCACTCGAAGTGAGATGCAACTTATCATTGTGTGCAGTCTCTGCGTGCTCATTAAGCACAAATGCAGCACATTTCAAAGATAGAAACGCAAACGTTAAGCAAGAGAAGGAGGAAATTACATCAGAATGCACTTCTTTCTAATAATACTCGGTGTGTTATTTTTCGATAACGAGTTGAATAACTTGTACTGTACGCGATGCAAGAGCGTAATTACTGATTTTATGGACGGTTATTGAAACTATTGATAGTTTAAACAAGAAATGAAATTTTGTGCAATTAGTCTTTTGTGACTAATTGCATAACGTGCACTCGTAATTAATTAGGTAAGATGTTTACGTGGAATGTTAATAAGTATAACATGTCTTTTGGATATAAACAAGTGACACAAGCTGAAAAAGTATAGAAATTAATTAAAAGCGTTTTGTTCGTGCGGGACTACCTACACTTCATTCATGTACAATTTGCGTAACTTGTTACAATTCGCTTTAAAAATATTCCCAGGCGTGTGATTCCATTGTCGGTTTTATTTACGTTGTGGAAAAAACTTTCGCATGCTATAAAAAACGCGCAAAACCGAATAAAATTGCAAACAAACCGCAATTGAAAATCATTTATTCATTCATTCGCTGAATGATTTATCAATCAATTCTGAAAAGCAAAAATGAATTCAATGAAATTTAATTTAATCGGAAAATCCACCAAGTTTCCAACGTACTCGGTGTTTTTAAAAAGACGGAAACGCGTAATGTGTAGCAAAAGTTGTTCCTGCGTAATTTGCAAGTTGAGTGCAAAATGAATGAAAATTTTGTGCGCGTTGTTATTATTTTTTTTGTTTGCGCGTATGAACTACGTAAACTCATATTTGGTTGGATTGCAGCCAAGGAAAACTCAAAGGGAAACACGAATTGCACACGCAATTTCCTCGTTGAGGAGAGAGGGGAACACATCGATTTCTCATTAATATTCCATAAAATGTATGCGCAAAGTAAAGCTAGCTGCTTGCTTCTTCGTTTGTCAGTTTTTTTTTTTTTTTTGGCAAAGAAAACGCCATATTGATAATTTAATTATCAAAGTTTATATTCTCATCAAGTTGATATTTCCAATGGTGTTTTTGCGATCGATGACGCCGTGCGTTATTAATGAGTGTAAAGAGAAAAGAGTTGAAAATATTCCATGTGTTCAGAATGGATGCGTCTCTCACAATACATAGTATGTAGTTTCTTTCCCTCGCAGTCGTGTGTGAAACTATGCATACTTTTGAACTAAATGCAGTCTCTCTTTACTTGGCTTTGGCGTGTCAATGATAGAAATAAAAGAAGAAGAAGAAAAAAACGTACCGTGACTTTCGCAGTAATTTATTCTTAACGAGCCGCAACGCATTAGTAGTCTCTTTGGCATCTTTTGGCGGCGTTGACGGCGGCGGTAGACCATCATCCTTATTGTTGTGATCCTTCGCGTCGAAGGACTGAACGAAACACAGCATCACCGAATCACTGGTGGTCATGCATAAACTGCGATCGACTTGGTGCGCGCGCGCGAGAGAGTTGTTCAGCTGCTTGGTGGTGTAAAAAACAAGGAAACGTAATTAATTGAATAGATAACGAACGCTCTCTAATTGAAATTGCAAACAAGTAACGAACGAAATAGGAATAATCGTAAAACAAACCAAACGCGTCACGTTGAACGCACAGCCGTGGTCAAAACGGTTAAGGCATTATTATGAGTAAGTAGTATCGTCGGGTTTGTTGTGAACGCGCACCGCCGACAGCCGAGTTTTTTAGTGTTATCACGACATATGAGCAGCAGCAGCAGCAGCAGCAGCGCGCACTCGCGAGAACGACAACGACGACGTCCACGTCTGCGGCTCGAAAGGCGCAAGCGAACTGAAGCGCGGCTGCGGTTGGTGAGGTTGTTGAAGCCGCGATGCGATGTCGACCGCCGCTGCTCTGCTCTGGCTTGCGTGTACCTACCGGCTTGGAATGAATGTGCGACTATACTGCTTGGGCAATTCAAGAAATTTGCCAGAATCACACAAAGCGATTCACGATTGCGTGGTTTTTGTGCGAGTCGAGAGAAACAAAGCGCGATTTGATTTTTTCTGATGAATCCGAGATGAATGTTTGCGGTATGGAACAGCTGGTTGTAGCAGCTTGCGAAACCAATGCGCAAATGCATTTCGCGTTTCAGTTTGGTTTAGTTTGCCTTTTGATTTACTCGCGCGGCCTTATAACGAGTGCTACTCTACTCTACTCTCCTTCCTCTCTTTGACTTTAGCCTGTCATGGTTGTCGGTCGCTTCGATGCGCGGTGCAATGAACGCACACACAAACTGCTCTTTGCTCCTTGTCTGCTTTATGCGCACTTGGAGAAGGCAATTTTAAGGATATTTAATTTTAAAAAGGGCTTTCATTGATTGATTTTAAGGAAATTATGAAGAAATTGTTAAGATGGTAATTCACATTTAGAGTATCGCCTTTCGTGAGAATTGCGCATGGAAATCAATTATCCTTGAGATTTCAAGATGCGAAAGAAAACATAATTTTGGTTGAAAAACAAGGCAGTGAGTCGCGTAATTAGGTTTCTAGGCGTTTGGAGAAAATGCGGAAAAATCATAAACGTGTGTTTCATGAAAACTATAAATTATCCTTGCAGGAAGAACGTCGATTTATTACAAGGAAACTAAATATTAGTTGGAAATTACTGAAGCGTTTAAATTTCTGGAAATTCTGGAATTACTTAGAATTGAATGAGTTTCATGAAATGTCTTTTTGCACCCCATGTTACGGCACTGGGGTTATACGGTATACGCCCATGCTCGCGGTATTGACTTCATTTACGCCTCCACTACCGCCACCGTTGCCGCCGTCGCCGCCAACACAACTGTAAATCGTTGCCATCGCAACAGCATCCATTTTGCTACCACCCTCATAAAATTGTTTATTCTTTACGAGCACAGACACAATTATTATTATTATTATTATTATTATGCCATATAATATTTGCACAACCAATTTTTTTAAGTGGTAATGAGTTCATTGACGTTTACTTGAACGTAATCAACATACAATTTAAGTTTATTTGCTTATAATTTTATACGCATGCGAAGTGTAAACAAAACTTTTAAGTTTACTTAATAAATCCGACCGCGCTTAATTATGATACAAACTAATAAGCAAGTCAAGGTTTTTACCTCATTTTCAATCAAACGCTTGCAAATGTAAAAATATTGAAAAAGTGCTAAAATCTCATTAACTTTACCTGACTTAATATTCGTTAGTAGGTATCCAACATTAACATCAATAATGTTGACCCAAACAATTTTGTTTATTGCAAAATCAATTATCCATCCATTATATGTCAATAATAAAAGCACTTAATACGAACATAAATTTCTTAGTAATGTTGTTATTCAGACATTTATGTATAATCTTCGTTTTCGACATCGGATTAATTGTTATTCGAATATTAATTAGTCATTAAGTTTTTGCGGAAATACAATAAGGAAATCCTAAAACTGTTTGAAATTATTTTTTTGCCTGGAAGGAAAAAGGAGGCCTTTTGCACAAAAACTAATTGCATAAAATCATGAAATAGATTTCGTTTTATGACCGTGCGGTTTATTGCCAGCCTGAATTGTGAAGCGCACAATCGGAGAATAAAAGAAGTTATCGCAATTCTAACACTGCGATAGTTTTACGTTTAATTAATTGTTTGTTCAGTTTGTTCATTGGACGCGATTTAATTGCGTGCTTTGTATTGTACGCTGCTATCATAACCGTGTGCACTTTTGTCCCGCTTTGTATTATTTATAACAACTGTTAGTGGGGCTATGACAGTATCAAGTACAAAGATAGATTTGTTTGTTTCCCCCTCATGCGAGGAGTTGGCTTATTAAATGCTTCCGTAATGCGTTGAGTTGTAATGTTGTACAACTATGACAAATTGAATTGGAAGAGATGACTAATTACCCAAACAAAACTAAAAATCTTTAGAAATGCTGCTGTTTAAAGAAGTAATTTGAAGTAATTGCATTCGATTCAAGTAATACCAGCAATAAAAGGCACTTGAAGCTATATTGGGTGCTTAGTTATCCTTTGGTCTGTGGACACTCGTTGAAGGTCGGAAAATGACGGAAATTGACGAAAAACACTGAGGAATTGGATTTACCATTGTAATTTTTCTTAGTTATGTAGCCGAGCGGGTGTACCCCCTGCCTTTGGACTTTTTGAAGTCCCAAACAGTTATAGTGGTAAATCCAATTATTTAATCTTTATTACTTATTTTCGTCTAACAATCTAAGGCGTGGAGATTAAAGAGCAAGTACTTACCCAATATTGATAGATTTTATTCATTTGTTCTTATTGGTAGGTACTTGCAAGATAATTTATTAAATATTTCCGTGGTGCTTTCAATTGTAATTTTATGCACGTATAACAACGATGTGAATTTAGTTTTGTTTGCTAAGCTGTAATGAAAAGCCACAGCAGTAAAACTGCTTTCCTTGTGACCTAAATGACGAAATGGGCACAGTTATATTGAAATATGTCTATGCGCAATAATTTCCGACATCCTGATTCGTTTCCTCGTACCTTAGACACGATTTTAACCTATTTACACATCTCTCGCCGTCTCTGTTCACTATGCGCGATTCGCAAGCATCTGACTATTTGATTACAATACTTTTTCAAGCACACTCGCGCGTTCACGAAATGAGTTCAATCACTTTGCGCTAAATGCGCAAGAAACAATTACGAAATGAAAGAGGGAGTCGTGGAACAAAAGGAGTGCCAACTCCTAATTTATCGAAAATACTCATCAATTATCAAATTAATCACACTCGAGTCGCGGGAGCCACTCTTACTTCTTCTCTATCATATTGCGTGTCCTATTTTAATGAAGCCCTACTTCTCATAATAAAATTAGAATTCATACAAAATTTTACCTCGAAGACTGGTAGAAAAGTATTGCGCTAGAAAATTAGTAAGCGGATTGAATGGTTGAACTGCCTTGTAAGCTAAACTAATTCTAATTCTCAATGAAAATGTTTACTACTCTTATAAGAATACATACATATACAGTGGCACCTCGCATAACGAAAACGTCATAAATCATGAAGTACCTAATGTCGTTTCGCATTACGATTCCTATATCAGCGTGCAATCCCCGAACACTCTGCGATAGAACTTTTTCTATCTTGCTATCACCGTATTCAATACAAACCTAGCATATACTAATTTTATTATAGTAATGTTGGGACCTCTTAGTACACAAAAAGTTCAAATTCGGTAAGAACCAGATTTCAAGTTTAAACGACTTGCAACGCGCTCTTTTCTAAATGTTTATAAGTGTTCTAAAAATGTCGCCGAAGAAGAATCCGCAAGAAAGCAGCTCGAAGAGACTAAAAATGTCCGCACAAATTTAATCAGACATTATTACAAAGAGCTAATTTTGCACAATGCATTGCAATGTAAGGTTTTCAGCATGGAACGCATTAATGTATTTTACATGGATTTATATGGTTAAAATTGCTTCGCTTAACGAGTGCGGCTCGGAACGAATTAGATTCGTTATGTGGGGTTCCACTGTATTTAGAATTGTAATTCTTTGGTATGTTCTTGAATGTAGACAACCAACGAAGCAACGATTTGATCTATACGAAATAACGAACAAACTAACCTTGACTTTGTAACTGCTGTTATAACAGTATATTCGTGACAGTTTTTTTTATTTTCTACCAATAGTTGTCAAACACTTACCAAACGTTCCATGTAACACGGCGTTTCCTCAATTGTTTCTTGGTATAAACGAGCACTCGAAGTACTGGCAAACTTATACTTCGATTGTGATTTTTCTTCTTCGTTTTATTATTATTCGAGTCCTTTCGACACTGTTGCGACTTATCGAATAGATGGTCAATCATTTTACGAGAAAATTGCGCAAACTTGGATATGACGAAAATGTTTAGTTATGCACATAAACTTTGAAAATAAATCATTTTGGCACTCGCGCAACAAACACGCGACGGCAGATCTGTTTTAGTGTGTTGATTTCGTCGGACAATGTAATTTCGACATAAACTTGAGCCAATTCGATGTGTGCCAGAAGCAAAAGTCTCACATTGAATGAAATTTTGCGGCTCGCACGCTGTCTATCTATACATATTATAATTCGCGCGCAACGCACGTACTTTGTATATATATACGAGTTGAGTAGTTGTCCTTCGCTGCTTGCCGCACTGGATAGAGAATTTCGGCTGCTTAGTTATAGTCTTTTCGTCTTGAGTAGTATGTGGCCATCGACGAAAACACGATACGCAAACGCGGTGTTAAACAATCATAACAACATATATTGGTAAAAAGCGATGCCGAATATTAATTCTCATCCGACTACGACCGGATTTCACGTCCATGAGGAATAATTTACTGTTGTTGTAAATTAAAAAGTCGAGTTTTCCACGTTAATTTCTCGTTCGTAATCACAAGCGTTGTTTCGTTGGACCGACGATAAGTAAATAAGCGAATCTCTGACAATAGTGGCTCTGTTTTTTTTATATTGGCGCATTTTATTCGCTGGCTGACATGACAGACGCGTATGGAATATTATGAAACTTGAAACATGCTAATAATCATTAATTTCACAACGTCCACTTAAATGATGATGACCAGAGCATAGATTATTCCTTACTGTCATGTGTAATTTTGCTGATTTAATTCAAATTACAATTTCAGCTGATACTGCGTTTTGGAATGTATGAAAAGTTTGATTTTTCATGGAAAGTTTTGAGAATGATTTTTCATTTCATTTGAAAGAAATTGAATTAGAAATTTATTAAATTTCATGGCGAAAAATATTAGAAAATTGAGAATTTTTAAAGATTTTCAGAAATAACGGTAACACTCAGTATATTAATTAAGGTTATCGCAAAAGTTATGAGGGTTATTTATATTTGTAATCAATTTTTATATTGATTCATATTTCTTCGCCGTATTGATTATGTTTTTTAAGTGAAATAGATAATTAAGAAAACCTGCTTTGCGTTTATTACATTTACGTAAGAGGAGTAGTATCGTTTGCGAATATTATAAATATTGGTGGAAGTTTCCGTGTTTGAATTTATTTGAATTTGATTTGATTGGATTTGATTGCTTCTTAATTAATTAAATAACAAATGCACGACGCGAGTAAATAAGGAATAAAAAATGAATTACTTACCCATTAAGGAGCGCGGGATCGTGGGGTAACTTCAGTTCTTCCAGATCGCGCTTGACGTTAGCGCCACCGCCAGCGCCGCCCCCGTTCTCGGAAATCTCATTTGCCGTAATTATTACTTCTTTGCCGTTGACGTTGTCGTTGGTACTTTTCGCGTGTACGACGCTTGCTGTCGATGGTGTTTCAACTGTGAAGAGAGCTGCAGTTTCGGTTGCACCCGAGCTGTAAATAAAAAATAAATTAAACAACAAATAATCAGTGACAGTTTGGAGTGTGCAAAGTTTGATAATAATAAAACGCTGAAAAAATATTTATTTCACGATATGAAATTAAAGAATTGGTGAGCAATTAGAGAAAAGAAAAATATTTTTCAAATGTAGTGACGTGAACAAAATTGTATTTCAAAATTAAAATTCTCTTTTAATTTATGTATTAAAACGCGTATATTTACTTTACTGAAATCATAAACAGGTTGAATGTTTACAAAATACTTTAGAAGCACTTGAACAAATATTTGTGTTTGATTATCAATTTCGGTTTATTGTTAACGCAAATTAAAAATTTACGAGCTCAAAAATAATATTTCTATTGCCAGCGTAAAATCTAAATAAAAAACAAGTTATTTTCCTGCTCGAAATCTATATTTTACCACGTCTCTTAAAATAATCGGATGGATAAAATTAAATAAAAAACTTACGCGCTACATACTGACAAATTAGACAAACTTTTAACTTTTCGCTTAGCGAATTTATTAGTTTGCAACATATCCATTTGACGTTAAATAAGCGGAAATGCAATTAAATGTTCCTTAATTACTAACAAACATCACTAAACGGAACACAGTTGGATCGTAAGCAACAGCAAGTAGCTGCAATAACAACACAAAAATAATAAGCGCTCTTGATATGGTCTCTTTACTGATAAACAACGGTTTATCACAAACGCAATGCATATCAGAATATAATGCAGCAGCAGCAGCAGCAGCACAATGGAACGAAAATGAAACAAACAGACTCGCCTTGTGTGATTGTGACAATGATAATTTATTTCAGTATACGTTTTTTTCTCTCTTAATTAAGATTCACGCGCATGTACAAATGATATATTCGTTTCAAAACAGAAAAATCATTAAAGATTCACAAATTAAATGGTTTCGCATGCAATCTTTTGTAGGAAAATAGAAAATCATTATTTCTACGGCTGAGGAGAGCAATGTGTTACCTTAGTAATGAATATTCATCATTTCGTTTTGAGCACAATTTTGAGCCAATTATTTATTATGTCGCATTGCAAATGCAAGAAGACCTTGGATTTTTCAGACTCGCTTCTCTTGAGCACACGCGCGCGCAAGACACGATAACACGACGCAGATTCCCTTATCAGTATTGATTACGAATGAAGAAATTGTACTAGTATTGAGCTAATTGCCGCAGAAAACGTCTATCGGGAATTATGAACAAGTACGTGATTGAATTTCTTGCAGGTGCTTGGCGTGCAAATGGGAAACTTGCAAATATTGCGTAGCGATGAATTTGTGCACGATGATCGCAGGAAGAACGGTGGAGTTGTACTGATTTGGCAAGGGCTGCAAGCCGCCACCGCCACCACTGCTGCTGCTGCCACCACCAGGCTATAGGGTGGAGGCAGTAGCAGCAGCAGCAGCAGCAGCAACCCTGGAACTTGAGCTAGGCCAACGGAATTGCCAATACGCATGGCCAGGGTGGCACGGCACGTATATAAACATTACAATCGTCCTTGTACGTGTACGAAATATACAATGGCAAGTGATAAGATAAAATTTGATATACAAATTTCAATTTTGAAGGAAATGTCCGCATTAATAAACTTATTGTTTAGTTGGCGTCCTTTAGAAATCATGTTCAATTTGGTATAACACACGTAAAGGTGATTTATTTGAGATTGATAATCAGATAAATAATTCGTTCATATTTGATAACATAAACGCGTCAATTATTTGGATAATTTAACGCGAGTTTTATAGGGGTGGATTACATAAACACCGCGTGGTATAGGGGGTTGGTAAAGTCCTTGAAATTGCTTCAGAGCAGCCGCCCGGTTGTTATCGATTTGCGTTTTGTTCACCGCCACCCATTATTATTACTTTTCTCTCTCAATTCGTATGAGTGTAAATCACACGTCGTAAACGATGTGCTCGAGTTTAAATTGTAAGCGAGTGTGGAGTGGTTGCGAATACTTACACTAAAAAATTGATACACGTGGGACGCACCGTGTGCGATCCTCGCGGTGTTCCTCGCGGCTCCATGGAGACTGCACGTCTTTCACGTGATCTACCGCGCTCGCGCATCACCTCCGCTTCCGCGCTACCATCACCATCAAGTGCCATACTCTCTCTTTCGCGTGCAATGCACTCTTCGGCGGTCAAACGGTGATCGTCAGGCGTCACTGGTGATTTTACTGGACTTGCATTAGGTGCTAAAATAATTGAATAATTGAATACCAAGTAATTATCTCTGATTGATGTGCAGAGTTACCTGAACGAGTTTCGATACTTTTCGACCGAAACGTCGTCATACGTTTACTCCACGTGCGCGTTAGGGTCTTGCGGAATGATGATCTCTTCTTGGCAGTTGACGATCTTTCTACTTGTTCGTCATCTTGCACTTTACTTAAGCTATGACAACGTCTTCGCGGCGAGTCAGATTCACTGCTATTGTGAGGCACTTCAAGTAGAATGCGCGGTAACATTCCCGGTTTGTTATCCATTGTGGTCGTCGTTGGATCTTAAATAATATCACAATATGTTCAAGTCTTGTACGAGCCAAAGTATTATATCACTTCATAGCCGAACCGAATGCGCACACTAGCGAACCGAAACTAGAACACAATTGCTCGCTGGCTGAAGTTATCTTGTTTATCTAATTTGCGCAGATAATAAGTGATAATAAATGGATAATAATGGATGTTTTGTAGATGTGCACATCACGCTATTATTTATTAGTTAGTCAGTCGACACAACACATTAGGCTAATCAATGCGCGGGATTAATGACTATTAAACTAGGTAGCCGGTACCACTTTATTTCTAGTTGAACACGGTTTTATTTAGATTTCGTATTGCTACCCACTTTGATTGTGAAGTATAACTAGACGCTCGTGCTACGCGAATAGTGTCTAATCTATTCGCGTTCGTCGTTTTCTTTATCATTTCAAGCGAGTAAAAATAATTGCAGCGCGTGTAAAACACGCTCGTGAAATACTTGTAAGGCTGCCATCAGTTGAAGTACACTTTACGAACGAACGGACAGACAACTGTATAGTCAGTCACTCTTTCATCGACTACATGAAACACGTAGTAAACAAGTGAATAAGTGATGTAATGTAATCCAATCGGAAAATTCGCGACGGTACATGTTCATTGATTGATTGATTGATTATTAGTTAATACGCACTGTGAATGAACTGACGCAATGATTACTGCCAAGAAAATGCTTAAACAACTTGAGAAGAATGAAATTATTTGTTTGTCTGCTTTGATCGATTAGTGCGCCAGTATACTATGCGCCAGATCGATTTGAATTAATTATTAATGATATCTTTTCTTGATAACGATGACGTGGACGGTTTGGTTTTGTCTTGGCGAAGTTATCAACGAGTAAATATTTGAAAACCATTAAACCATTTATTAATTATATACAATTACATTTCATTTTCATTAATATTTTTTTTCCGCATATTAAGCTAATTCATCATCATTCACATTTATCGCTCTCTATCGTGAATTCGAAATCAACACAAATGATTCGTGCTCTACATTATTAATTTGAGTTATCAACTAAACTAAACTAAACTAAACTTTGATACTACTTATCTTGCACTCTTGCCCGCTTTTAAACTCATCGTATTCATTTCTGGTTAAACTTTACGAGTGTGTTTTTCTGGTTTGAAGAGAATACATTCATTATTATATATTGCGCTTCATTTTGCGTTGGATTTAAAACTACATACGCTAAAATCTTAAGATTATGTGATGATTTGCTTGCGTACATTTTTGTTGACTCTTCGAGTGGTGATCATCAATATTTTGCACTCTATCTAAACATACGTATTTGGGTTCCTCCTTAATTATTCTTTAAGTACGAGCAGAATCAAGAAAAATAGTTGATAGATTTATATACAAATTTCAAGTGTTGAAGTAAATAAATTACTAAGCTGGTGTGTTTGTTGTTCAATTTGCAACGCTAATTTATGAAAATAAGGTACAACGGGTTGCCTATGTTATGTGCTAAATGGATGCTAAAAGCAAGATATTTTTAAATGAAAATTTATACAGCTCATTGTTTATAGAGTGTTTTAATTTTTTGCTTAGTAAATTAATAGGCTAATTGCATTTTGTGTAATTAACGTCCATCTTTAGTGAGCATTTCTCAATATATTCCAAGAGCAAATGTAAACAATTAATTATTAATTATGCAAAACGTCATTCACATTCTATATGATTATTCACTGCTTAAGTCTATATCACAAACCTTTTTTTCTCATAGAAACTTCAAATTTTTTACTTTTTGAAAACGAAACTTTTGCCAACAAAGTTATTGAAATAATTGTGTTCAATTTGCAACGAATTAAAATAGTACGAAGTGATTAATTAAATTGATTGACTTATTTTTAGATACACCTCTTAAGATGATGTACTTTCTTTGACTATCATCATCGGATACACGATTTTGCAATGCGTTAAGAAAAATACATTCACTTCTCAATTACCTATTTTGTTTTCATTTTCGTGCAAGTTTCTTACAATGCAATTTATTATACGTTGAGACTTTGAATGATAGTCTATTTCATATGGTTCTTAAGTAGTAATTCATTAATTTTAGGTTATCATTTAGTTCTAATAGATTATCAATAACAAGCACACTTATTTGGATAAGCACTTTGAATTAGATTGTTTACTCTTTATGGTGTTGTCATTGTTGTTGCGGTTCTAACTACAATTATTTCGGGTTATTAAAAACTATATCTTAATTTGTTCATCATCATGAGAAGTAACTTTGCCTGTCATATTTCGGTGTATCGTAATTCGTTTTTCATTGTTAAGAATCCCTGAATTCCTCCTTTTTCTCTCTCTCTCTCTCTTCTTCTTCGTCATTATCATTTCTATGTTTTTGTCTCATCTTTTTAAAACACTTAATCTACTATAAGATTTGCATTTCGTGTTGCTGCATATTTTACTTTGCTCGCTTAAGCCTATTGATTATTGATTATTAAGTGATAATTGATTAGTCAAACGTTACATTCAGACACCGTTCGTAATTTCACTGAGCACTCCGTAAACAATTTGCTGTCAAACTGAAGATTTATTGTCATTTTTTGCAAAATGAACTGTTGAAATCATCGCCGCGGCGGATTACTCAGTATAATTCGATTTGACGTACCAGTCTAGGATATTTATGTAATAGTAATGAGTATTATTCATAGGTTTCTGGATTTTTGCTTAAGATTGAGGAATATCAGGGGGGATGGGTGAGCGTTGTTTAATAGGAATGATTCTAGTTTGAACTAGACTGATGGCGTACAATTTGAGATTGTGTGTTCTTTCTTGCCCTTAGCTTACGTAGTTTCTCTTAAAATTTAACATAGGCGGTAAATATTTGGTTGGTTATCATAATAATAGTAGTAGTAGCTGTTTATTGGCTGTCTGCTTACTCGCGCAATTTATGCCAATCTGCAATTTGTCGACGAGGTGAATTGCACACTTCATTCCAGTGATGTAATGCGGATCCTGTGCATTTTGAACCACCAAGATCCAATCGGCCAATTACCTGCAACAATTGAACAATAATTAATATGGCTGAGGGGCGAATGGCTGGGGGTGAAGTGAGTGTACCTCATTCTTAGTAACCCGATCCCAATCGAGTAAGAGAAACTCCAAGCTAACTTGCTCAAGTGATCCTTCACCGCTTGCGGGAATGTCAAAGACAAAACTCTCATTGAAGACGGGACTTAGGGTACGCTTCTTGACATGTGTCTTCTTCTTGGCGATGCGCTGTCCGTTGTAGAGCAGATAGATCTTGACGTAGGGATCCGCCAGACCGGTGACGTCCATTTTCGGTAAATTGCGCGCCTTGAGAACGACGACCGTTAATCGATTTGCTGCTGGTTGCCAACATAGTGAGACTAAAAGCTCGCCGCGTCCTTGACTTTTAATCTAAAATGGTTGTTGTTGTTGTTGTTGTTTAAGAAACGACGCAGGGGTAGAAGTAATTTTATTACCTTCAAACTGCGTGGTTGAATCTCTCTGCATAGTGCCATTTGTTGTTTTTCCGCCTGCGATAAGTCGACAGTGTTGAGTGCGCAAAACACTTCGCCAATGATATCGTCGCGCGAATATCTGTCAAAGCTCAAAACGACAAAGTGAAGGGTAATAGCTGACAGCTGGTTGAAGCTGATGCCGTAAAAGGTAAAGTCCTCATCGTAGACCGGGTTGCGAGTTTTGCGGAGTACACGAGTTTTCACTTTGTGCTGCTTGTCGGGTAAAAGCTGTAGTTTGACGTACGGATCGCTCGAGCCAAGGTTCGGATCTTTGGCTGGCAGATCACGACATCGTACGACCGAGACGATCAATGCACTCTTATCGTGTTTGTATCTATGAAAAGCGACAAATTTGGAATTAGTTGGTATGAATTGCAAACGAAGAATGAATTTTACCGTAATTTAAATACCAATTGACCCAAAGTACCGCCGTTCTGCTGTAGATTCTTTTCGTTAGTTTCAACTTCCTCCTTGGTTGGCGATTGCAATTCGGATTCGGTCGTGAAAACTATGTCCTTCTGTATGGGTAGGTGATGATTCACTTGATCCATGTTTCCATTAACTCCGGCTTCTAGTGCGCCCGGCATGTTGCCTGTTGGACTTGGTGTATTATGTCCGGACATCTAGATTAATAATGAATGATGAGTAAGTGTAAATAAGTAATTTGCGGGTGAGCTTGATGACTGCGTTACTTACACCTGGAGGTGAACGTCCAGGTCCAGTGGGACTCGGTGTCTTTTTGAGGTAATGCGTAGTTGCACCCGCCGGACTCTTAACCGCCGTGGGGCGTCGGTGCGCGTGGAATGCCAGCGGCTGGTCAGGACCATGCCGTTTGCCATTCTGCTGGCGGCGGCGTCGATAGCAGAAGCATGTTACCGTCACCATGCACACGGCAAATACCACACCAGCCAGGCATAGCGCGATTATCGTTGACGGATTTACTGCAAGCAAGCACATGAAATTTGAAGGGAGTATGTACGGTATAAAACGCAAAAGATGCATTAAACTTTTTATGTGTATGACTAAGAAAAGTGGAAAATGAACTATAATAGTCGTAAAATAACGTGACTGTACTTAATTAAATTCTAGAATTTGCATATGGCGATACACGACACAATTATGCACTTGAATTAAATTCGCGTGCGCCGACTCTTATCACGTTCGCATATGGCGTTATTTGATTATAGGCGGCGCTTACGAATTAAAGTCTTTCAGCTTTAATTTTATTTCATAATTACTCTATTTTAATCGTAAATATAATATTAATTTAAATGCATAAAATGCAGATGCGTTTATGAATATTCTATATTTAAAATAATTGAAAATCACACTTCAATGGTTTCACACTTCAATAAATATTATTCCAGGAAAGCTACTAAAATATCAATTTGTATGATTGAATTCTTGGGATGCGAAAATATTGCGTTCCGCTTTCCAGGAAATCGCTGCAATATATTTAAATGTCAGGGGTGAAATCGTTCAACTACAATAGTTGTTGAATGTGCGTAAATATTCTTTACGAAGGTTTTTCATTTTTAAATCACATTCGTTTTCTTATGTGAAAATTGAAGGATAATAAAGGATAAATTTGTAAGGTTAAACTGTAAAACATTGACCAAGGAGACCCAGGGGGTAGTTAGTCATGGGATTTCCGGTTAGGTATTCATTGAATATGTGTATACACATGGGTGAAACCATAAGTGGTTAAGATGTGAGGGGCGGTAGGTTTAAAAATTAACCGAACAAAAGTTACCGTAATGGAAAATTACAGGGCAGAAATTGTTTTTGATAGAAATTTGTAACGTAGAATATAAAAAGTTTGGATGCAATTCGAGAGGTTTAACATGACATTTAATTGATGTTTAATTTGGTTAAAATATTTATAATTTAATTTACGTTAAGTGCACTCGCATAAAATGGGCGTAAATTCTCTCTGGAAATAAATAAAAATTACGCAGCAAAGTTGGTCGGTTGGTAGCATAATGAATAATAAATTTTGAACAGCAACAAACACGCATAAACACCGAACATTTTGTATTCCGACGAAATATTTATTTTCGCATATGCTTTATATAGCACAATTTTCAATTACTTGATTGCTACTTTGTTGCAATAATATTATCGCTTGGGGAGTGCTTTGTTATGAGTGGAATGATAAAATTGACGACAATGAAGAGAACAAGAGAATAGGCGACTATCATTCGTGTAATGAAAACTTGTTTGATTTTCTTGTGTATTCGAGAATTTCGATTGTGATAGTAATCTTTTAATTAATCGTCTTACTTACCCCGGTCTATTGCCTTAATTTCGGGACCGTCCGGAAACATGGTGAATGGCGCACCTTCTTGCTCTATTGCGTTGCTCTACACTCTCGATCGCACAAAAATCAAGATGGAACGACACTTATTAAACACTACGCGCAATTTTAACGATGTTTAATCAAAAGCCTGTATTCGCGATTCGTAATTATTTATTTCTTGTCGGACGCAACGACGGACGTGCGCTATCGATTGATTGGCGAGTTATTAATTGATCGCGTATGGCAAGATGGGCATTGAGCCCCCGTTGCGTTGTCGGCGGCGGCGACGGCGGCAACAGCAGCAGTGATGATGTTGTGGTGGCTGCCCTCATCGGCGCCGCAATCAATACCCCAACGGGTACAGGGTGAACGCAGGCGCACAATTGGCGCCACCGTCACGGAAATGCGATAGATTTCTTAGTACTCTGCATCGTTGCGTCTGACGTCAAATTTCATCTTTTCATCTCGTCTCACGTTTAAACGCGCGCGCGTGGGCGGCAAAACGTACATCGAAACTGTTTACCTTACCTCCGGTGTAAAGAAGTTGTTGTTTGACTTTACATTATTATTAGAAATTATAATTACCAGCCATTCAAGTTATTAAAATAATAATAATTACAATATGTTTTACAGTAATTCATAAAAGTAGTCGTAATCAGTATAATAATAAGTTAACTATTATTATGCGATTGATTTTTGCTTGTTTTTCTTTTGTATAGAAATAAATAAGTAATTAATGTAATGTTGTAATGTTTGAAAGCAACAAAGTTGGACGTATTGCGCGCGTATTATTCAATTGGTATATGTGTTCATGTGTGCGTTTCATTTTTTTTTTGTTGATTGATCGATTGATTGATTGGTTTTTATTATTACACAAAAATAAATAGCATGTTGCAGCAACGCAGCGACAACGACAATTCTAGTAAAATTACATACAAATCCAAGTCGTTGTTGTACTTGATGATATTTGATATTTGTCGATGCGTAATAGTAGTGATGAACGATTGATTGATGGATTGATTTAGTAGCCCGCCAATTCGGCGAAGGTGGAGTCCATCTCGTCGGCCAAGGACTTGTATCTGTCTTTGTTGATGCCAAGTTCGTCTGAAATTTGCCAAAATATTTTGCTTAAATTGATGTAATATTTGGGGGAAGAATGATTAGTGGGAAAAGCGCATTTTCGTTTACCTTTGAGGTTTTTGAAGCGTTGGCGGCATTTAAATATGGCGATGAAAAGCATGTTGTTAAGTAAGCAGCTTAATTACGATTATATTTAATTAATTTGGGCAGTTTGTTCAAAGCGTTAATCTACTTTTTGCTTTGCGAAGACATTTCAACGAATGTCTTATCAATATCGGTGACAATTCCTTCGTATTTAGCTTTCTCACGTAGAATGTAATCTAAAAAAAGCAAGCAAGCGAAAACATTGAAAGCGAGCAATGAGCAATAATATAGAGCGAAAGGGGATAAAAAATAGAGATGTTTTTGCTGCTGTGCGCGCACCTTCTAGCCTGTCGACCTCCTTCTGCAATTTCTTCACCGTCTTCTCGGCGAATTCGGCGCGGGCTTCGGCCTCCTTTAGCTTGACGGTGAGGGTCTTGAGTTGCTTCTTGAATTCCTCAACTCTCTGGTTGGCCTTCTCCTCGGAGACTTCGAGCGACTTGAGCGAGTTACCAACGACCTTTAATTCCTCCTCCAACTCCATGATTTTGGCATCGCCACCCTTGACACGGTCCTCAGCCACTTCGAGTTCGTCTTCAACGAACGCCAGCTTGCGCGAAACTTCATCGGACTTGTTGTCGGCGTCCTCAGCGAGCATACGCGCTTCCTTCAACTGGTTGGTCAGTTGATCCATACGTTCTTCATCCTGTTGCGAACGATTTTCCAATACCTTGCACATACTGTAATGGAAATAGAGAGAGATTTGAGTTTGGGGGGGGGTTCTTATTTGATGGGTGTGCGGGGGTTGTTTTACCGGGAGCTTTCATCGGCAGCTTGGGAGGCTTCAGCGAGCTTGGTTTGGGCAGTGTTCGAACGCTCCTCGGACCTTTCGAGGTCTTCTTCAATGAGCTGTACCTTGCGGTTGAGGGACGCGACTTCAGATTCGGCCTAAGAGGGAATATTAGTTTGTCAATTTATAAAGAGATGGTGGGGTTGCATCTTACATTGGTCAAGGCTTTTTCTTTCTCTTCGAGGTCCTTGTTGGCTTGTTCCAACTTGGCCTTGTGCGTGGTGAGATCCTCCTCGACTTGCGAGAGTTTCTTCTGGCATTCACGCACCTCCTCCAAGACCTTTTCGGCACGCATATTTGCGTCCTTGGCCTGTCCTTCCATCGCGTCGGCTTTGTCCGCCGCGTTGTCCTTCTCAAGCTTCATCGCTTGCATCTTCTTCTTGATCGCGTCCATGGTGGCGGTTTTGTGGGTTTATTCCTCGGACTGACACAAGAAAAACAAAACGATAGCTGCAAAGAGAGAGAAAAGATTCGATTGAAGTAATTGATTAATCACTCAGAAGTAGTTGGCGGAATTTATTTATTCGAACGCTGGCAGAAGGAAACCTTCGGGGAATTCCTGATTTATTACATTTTTAATGCAAAGTATCAACATCTGTTTGCGCATAGGAAGGCAGCAGTTTGGTGAAAATATCTTCCCGCTAGCTGTGTCCCGAAATAGCTCCGCTCCTAGTTTAGACCGAACGCGCGACGCACACTCGCTACCCATCCACCGTATACGCGCATTCCACGGAAAGTCGGGAACAAATAGCGAGCGCAAGTTGACGTACGGATGCGCGAAATGACCGGAGCGCATCCAAGTTTTGCGTAGGTGGCGCCTTCTTAAATTTAACCGACCCATATATCGCGCACACCACCAACTAATAAACCGCGCTCGAATTACATCGGTGTCGAATCACGTTATTCGCGCAGTCGTTAAACTGATTAAAGTCGCCAACTGGTGTTAATCGATTAATTCCTCAATAACAACAAATATGTAATTCGCAACAATAAGCGTTAAAGTCACAAGTTTAATTGCTAGTAATTGCACAAAGTATTAGATGGTTTGTTTTTTTGGCAATGGGGACGAAACATCAAAAAAATTGGCAAAAAAAAAACGCAAAGAAAAAAAGCAACACGCATCACCTACCTGTGGCCGTTTGCGAACAGACGCTGCTGCTATCCTCTCAGCTACAGGCGTCGCGACGCGTCCGAATGCCCTTTCAGCTCTATCCCGCCCCCACCACTTTTGCGCGCGTCATACTCAGTAGAGTAGAGAGAGCCCCTACCCCACTCAGCTAAGTAAATGAGTGGTTCTCAAAATGTTTTCGAATAAGTATTTCTAAACATCCGCACGCACTCGCGTTTCGCCTCAATTCTTTGCTATTTTAAACGCTAAAAATAAGTTTGTAAAAACATACTGCGAAAAAATGACCCAGTTTTTGATGGTATTATTAACGATTGATTTTTGTTGCAAATTAATTAATTATAAATCAAATCACGAAGCAACTCTTTCTTCCATGACCATATACGAACGAGTTAAGTTTTATGCTCAGTAAGAGTGGCTCAAGATGATGATGATGATGATACCTACATAAGGAAAAATATGATGCAACCAAGCAAGCACAATTTCCATCATGTTGAATGCGCTCAATATTTTTTGCGTCCATGAAATTGCGTTACATAAAAATGAGAAACAAAACAGAAGCGCGCACTCGGCTTGAGACAAACTTGCTAATACCAAATAAGGAGTAATAGTCACATTTCGTCAAATAAGTCCAAATCGCAGCCATGCAACACTTTGAAATGATGCTCAAAATGTCGTTCATTTCGTCGTCGACCAAATGACGGAAATTGATGAGAAACGTGCGCACGATGCTAAAGTTATAAGGGTTGTTTGACGCATTTGCGTCGGCGTACTCACTCGCCCGTCAAGTACAAGAACGTAAATGTCGGTCACTGGGTCGACGCGCGCAATCTATGTGCACATTGCTCTTTGTACGCACAACGCAGTCGCGAGAGACTATGCAGATTGAAGAATTAAGAATGCGAAAGTAAAAGTAAGTGAGTAAGTGACATCAACAAGAGCGCACAACGCGTGTGTACGAAATCGGAATGCAATGTAGTGCAATAATAAGATGCGAGTTTCCATGTTCAATGTCACTTTCAATACTTGTTGTAGGTACTTATTAATATTGCTACTTGAACTGTGCAGTTTTACGTGGAAAATGCATTTTTGTTTATACTTGATGAATTATTTTAATCCTACAACTTTTTGCGAAATGTCATATGAATTTTCCTACCACGCAAATTATGTTTAAATGTTAATTTAAACTCGACACTTATTGTAATTAACTTCCTAATAATGTTGTAAAAAACATAGAAATTTCACATTTTCTCAAGTAAAACGCCCAAAATGTAAACAGTGAACGTCTTAATTAAATGTATGCCTCGCTGATTTTAAATATTTTCTACATATTTTAATAGATTAATTAATTATTTAGTCAAATGTGGTTTTTGGGTAATTATTATACATTGGTAATTAGATGTCGGCTTTGCAAGGATGATCATGTTGATGATGATGATGGTAATGAGTAATTGAAGTTTCTTGAATTGTTTGACCTACAATGGCGAAGAAGCGTTGAGCTATGTGAAAACATTTTGGTAGTCAACGATTTGCGGCAAACGTGGCGTATGCTTAAATTAGTTGTGCGGTTATTTCTGGCGGTGGCAAGTGGCGGATAGGGGCCTGATGGTGGGGCCCCGCCAACCCGGGCGCGCCCGCCTCGGTATGGTGTGCGTGCGTACCGTAAACTGATAGCCGGTGCTAAGCAATCTCCAGTGCGTTGCTCAGTCGCCCTGAGACCGTGTGCCACAGACGCGTTCACGGTGAGTTTTTCCGCACTTTTGCACTTGTTTCACTAACTAACTCGCTTATCGCTTATTCAATCGTATATTTCATAATTGTAAGTACAATACCATTTGCACCACGTCTTTAACTCTTAATTGAAAGCAAAAGACTTTTACTTTTTTACTAAAAGTCCACTTTAAACTTAAGTTATGCACAAGTTGCGCGAGACCAATTCGCATGAGGGAATATTTCTATTTTGGCAATATGCCATCAAGTTTCAAATTGTAATATAATATGTTAAGTAATATTATTTAACCACAAGCAGAGTTTTACAATCGGAAAGTTACGGAGAAATATTAAATTTTAAGGCAACTTGCGAATATTCTTTGGAGGTTATTTGTATACAAGGAAATATTTATTGGGCGGTGAAAGATTTAAAAATAAAACTCAAGCACTAAAGCCATCGATCGTAAACAAAACATTTTTGGATATTTGTGCGAAAAGAAATTGGATACGACTACTTTCGACATACGCAATGAGCAATTAGTAATTAATAATAACTAGCCGAATGGTCTTGGTAACAATAGCGAATGTACTTTAAACTTATTATTACGATTGCCCAACGCGCAAAGAGCATACGCGCGTATCATAATAACAAATCAATTTGTTTAACTAGTCAGCAATTAGTCGTGATGCCAAATTTAGTAGTTCAACTCAAATTTAATTCAAAACAGGAAACGTAATTAGAAATTTTTTTTTTAAAAACCAATTACAACAATGGAATGCAATGTCAATCCAGAACGACAGAATAATAAGGTCATAATAAGTTCACGGTCAGCAAATGGATTCTCAACCAACGTATTTGTGGTTTAATTGAAATACCTACAAATTGCAAACTGAATAATAATCTGACCCAAAAGTATAACGCAACGTTACAGTTAAATGGAAATTATTCACAAGTCTTTTGCTGAATTTAAACGAGAACTGCTGTGCTTTTTATTGGTGAATTGCAATAGCAGTTTGAGGTAGTTTGGTAATTTCGTAAGCAAAGCGCAAGACGCATGAGCAATAAACTGAAACAAATCCATCATTAATGAATCGGCGTTGTGTTTGGAGTTTTGAACGTGACACGCAATTGGCAGGCACAGGCACTCTTCTTGCGTTTATAAGCAAGAGCAATTCAAGAATGAACGCAAAATGACATTTATAATGGCTTCATTGTATATTTATAGAATGCGCCATGTGCGCTTCGTGATTTAATTGCATATTGCGACCCCAATTAAGAAGTGGATTTTAATCAACATGCATCGATTGCAACATCATATCTCAAACAGTTTATCATTAGTCATCTCATTGCTTGCTCGCTCGCTCGCCTCAGTTGATGTCCTTTAAGGCAAACCAACCGCACTAGTTGTAGTAGTAGTACCTTTTATGGCACGCTTAAAAACTAATTGCATTTTCTCAACGCATAGTTACTTAATCAATTTTGCTTACTTACATCTTGATTCTTCCTCTGCTTGCTTGCTGTTTTGGTTTCGTTTCGATTGATTATTTAAACAATATTCTCTCGTTGTCCCATAGTTTGAATTCTTTTCTTCGGTTGACAAGCAAGACTCAACAACTCCAGCAACATGGACGCGATCAAGAAGAAGATGCAAGCGATGAAGCTTGAGAAGGACAATGCGTTAGATCGCGCTGTCCAAAACGAACAACAGGCAAAGGATGCCAATCTTCGTGCCGAAAAGGTATTCACGATCTCCACGCGAAAATTAGATCGGTTTTTCTTATTAGGGGTTGTTTGCTATGTCTTGTAGCTCGAAGAGGAAGCGCGCTCCCTGCAAAAGAAGATCCAGACCATTGAGAACGAGCTGGACCAGACTCAGGAGCAACTCATGCAGGCCAACGCCAAGCTCGAGGAGAAGGAAAAAGCTCTCCAGAATGTGAGTCTCAATCGTGTGTTACGCTCTCGCTGAATCTCTCTTCCACCCTAGTAGCATACCCCCCTCTGTGGTTGGTTGGTTCTTGATCATAGTCCTTTTTTGGGTCCACATTTCTATCACTTTGCTTGCTTATTATCTAGGCGTAGTTTGCGGTATTCTGGTCGACATTCTATCTGATTATCATAAACAGTGGTGAAATACGCTAAACGGAGCGCAAGCATACAGAGTTTTGCTAAAAATAGCCGCCCCCCGCATCTCGCGCAACTGCGCCCCGCCAAATAAGGACGCACGCTGCTCCATCGGCGGCTGCACGCAATTCACGTGACGCAATTCGAGGTGTATACATTTTATAAATAAAACAAGTTTCGTTTGCGCATTCGGTCGTGCCCGCCGCATTTTCGATTTCATATAATTCGCAAAACGCGCATCGCGCAAGAGCACCCGCAGCGAGCGTATACCTGCTGGGTGGCTGCGTGATAAGAGGGTCCTGCCTCGGAAGAGGAGGAATTGCGATAAGGATATTATAGGAGATATGGGTTGCCTAGATTAAACATTAACGTTGAAGCGATTGCATTTAGGCGTAGTATGCATGGTAGCCGCAGTCGGACGTGGAGGCGCACAGAAAAGTGAGAGCGCGTGTGACCTGGTGCGGTGCCAGCTGCGCTCTCAACCAGTATCGGGCAACATGGCTGCGGCGACGGAAGCGCGCGCGGTTACCGAACGCAGAGTGCACCAGTGAAGCGCAAAGAACACGCACTCGTTGGCGATGTCGTCGCACCAACAACCGCCGCCGCCGCGACACACACGCAAGCGCGGCCATCAACATCATCCGCGCAACGTGGGCACGCGTGCCGCCCCCGTACCTCCACCTAGTGCGCTATTATCACCGCCGCACGGCGACGGCGACGAACATCATAACAACATTATAACCTC
Organism: Aleochara curtula; assembly: GCA_963978815.1. Lineage (NCBI taxonomy): Eukaryota > Metazoa > Arthropoda > Insecta > Coleoptera > Staphylinidae > Aleochara > Aleochara curtula. The sequence continues at coordinate 5,933,064 of OZ022221.1, read as the reverse complement.
AACCTCGCGCAACAGGCTACCAGCAGCGGGCCGCAACAACAACAACAACAACAACAACAACAAGGTTGAGGTCAACAATGGCACTCTGCAAGAAGAGCAGCAACAACGAAACGAATTGCACGCAGCTTTAATTAGCGATAGTCGTAGTACACCACTCCAAATACTATGTGATGATAGTATAATAAGTCTAGGTAGTAGTAGCAGTAAGCATAATAATGAGACTTGTCGTTCACCAGTGGCAGGCCACACTGAACGAGCAATACGTAAACCGTCCAAGAATAACAATAATAGCAATAATCAAATAGCTAGCGATAATTATCTGAATAGTAGCAATATCGAACACAACAATAATAACAATAAGCGAACGCTGATGGGCGATAGAGAATTTAGTAGTAGTAGCAACAACAACAACAACAAGAATAAAGTAAACAATGCGCCAACAACGAAACAGCTAATTGCGGATGCGTTTGACGAGGATGTCGATATGACCAAAGTGTTTCGACCGTCAGCTGACGGCTCGAGTCAGAGCGATCAAGAGGATCCCGAGTACGAAGAGATCTCGCGATTGAGATGCACCTCGGAGCGTACGGAAGTCGTCGCCGAGCGCGAAACACGCCGTCGAAAGAGGCGATGCGCTGATTATCCAGGTCTTGCGTTTGGCAGTTCAATCTTCAGCTCCGACACGCTCATGAAGTTCTCCATCATACGGAATGAGTTGCACAATATTATGAATACGCAATTGAAACGGGTATGTGTTCTCTCATTACTACATAGTTAGTTGAGTTGCTATGAAAAGAAAGGCGGCATATTGTGATGGGGTTGGTGCATAATTCGTGCGTTGATGATGATAAACAAAACGTAAATATTTGCGCTTTCTTCTTTAAATTGGATCTACTTGCGTCGCATTACTTCAACTTTAATTAAATGAGCACAGTACAAGGACATTTCCTCCTTAAGTATTTCATAATACAATTTAACGGACACGACCAGCATTATGAAACATAATTGACTTATGCACTCTTCTTTGGTGTTCGTCGACCGAGCATGCATTGGAAATTTTTATTTGATTTGCGCGAAATCAGCAAACAATTGAAATCTATTATAATACGATTAGAAGTGAATGAAGTTAACGCAACAGCGATTACAACTTGGAATTGCAAATATTTGCACATAATTAGCAACTAACTTGGAGCATTCCGCGTTACACTGTTTCTATTCAGTGTGGGTTCCTTAAATAATACGTGAAGGAGGGAAATGTCATTAATAATGTATATTGCGTTGGTTTGATGATTGAGGTGAAATGTAAGAGAGACATTTATTTGAGGAGTGAAGTGAAGCGCAACACTCATTTTACGCTTTCGCATTTACTTCTTGCATTTTTGTATAAACGACTCGCGTGCAGCATTGTTATGATATTGTTTTCGAAGACTTAGAAATTGCATTAAGTAGGTTACACGGGTTAAGCTAAGCTTGAAAGAAAAGGCTTCGATTTATATACTGATGGCGTTAAAATATGCGCTTTGTAAGACGATTATGCCAAAGATTACTCGGAATATAGTGAAACGACGAAATGTTTTATTATGCGCTGTATAATTAATTATATCTACATTGACACATGAACTAAATAAATATTAACTTGTTACTCATGTGTAAATTTTAAGCAAGGACGGAATAATTTAAAATTTTACTTTTGCACTTCATGCTGCCAGTTAATACTAGGCGCATTGCGTCAGATGGCGCCGCATATTCTATCTCGAATCAAATAATAATTTAAACGTGTACGAGTACATCCAGCAATTTGTTTGCCTTATCAGTAATGTAAGTTTACTAGCTCTAAATAGTTCATTGATATCGAACGGTCTAGCAACAATTAATTAGTTTATTTATTGATTATGATTAGGTATTAATAGCGCAGCGGAGTAATGTTGCAATGAGTAATCAGCGATCATTAGAGCCGACTGATTAGGTTGTTTATTGAATATGCTGTGGAATTTGTTGCATAAAAATTGGTGTTAGATTTCGTGTACTTTGCACGCTCGCTCGCAGGTGGCCGTCGCTGCCATCGTCGACGGTTCTCTACCGTTACCGTTTTATCGTGTTGGTTGGTTGGTTGTCGGTCGGTGCATGGTTCGTCGTCAGCCATCTTGCGTACGAGACCGGCTCGCCCAGTTGTTTGTCGCCGCGCTAGTCGAAAGCGTTGATCGCATTGCAGCCACACCGTAAAGCACTCAAATAAGAAATTGTGTGCAAATTTCGTACGTACGGCCGTGGCCCATCATATCAATCAATTGCGTGAGTGCGCGGAAATATCGGGCGTGTTATCAGCTCAGCACCAGTTATTCGATTAGGTTTACTACTAATTGCTAGGTTCAGTCGTACGCACCGTAGGCGGCTATTGTAGGTGCGTGATAAGTCAGTCAGTCGATCGTCCGAGACGTGTACGCGAATTGAAAGGAAACCTAGCAAAGATGGCAAACATAAGCCAGGGAACGCTGCTGGATGTGCTCAAGAAGAAGATGCGCCAGACGAAAGAGGAGATGGAGCGGTATAAAGACGAGTGTGAGGAATACAATAAGCGTTTGCAGGTTGAGGTGATGAAACGTGAGGAAGTAAGTTGCTTTTGGATACGTATTCTACTAGTCTATTGCGCTGATGCGGCCTACCTCCGATTGCGAATTTTTAGAAAGAGTGCTTGTTGATTGGAATTTGTGATGAGAACATACGCCACATGCGAACAGAACGTCTGTTGCATGTCACGCCCGATGATTCGGTGTGTTTGGTAGCCATCGTCGTCGTCGCCGTCGTCATCATCAACATGATGATGATGATGATGTTGTTAATCGTCGATGTTGTTTTATTTAGAAACATTCAATTACTGTACTCAAACACTGAATGCAGTGCATACCAATCAATACTAGATGAATCCAAGTTATATACAGCATTTGATAATTTGTACAACTCTTTAATACTGTGATATTTCAACTAAGGCGTTTTCCTCCTTATAAGGCGATGACACATTTGCTGTCGTTGATGATAACGCAACACGTATGATACTCACATATCAATAATACATACAAGTCTGTTAATATAAATTCCATACGCGTGTCATTCTTGTATTGCAAAAGCGGAAACCACATGATCTCTTGCAGTTTTTATTACTCACTGATCAATTTCGAGTTTATTTGTTTAATATTAGGCGTGTTTCGTAATCGCGTAAAGTAATTATGAAATTCATTGGAAATGAATGTGCACCGAATGAAAATGAAAGAAGGCGAAGAGCGGAAGGAAGCATGGCACATCCGTTTTGGATTACGCACTCTAATAATGACTCTACACGTGAGTTTTCCATTCTAACGAATAATAAACAATACACCTTTTGACGCTCGGCTGATAATGCTTGTTGGGGGACATTTCGCTTAAAGTGCAACTAAATCAGCATTACATACAGCAAACTATCATCTAGTCAATAGTGAAATGCACCGGGGTAAACCTGTGCGTGTAACAAATTGACCGTGAAATTGTATAGACTTTAATTGTTTTCGACGCACATTTGTTGCATTGTTTCCACACGCGCTTTAAAAATCCATCTCGTAAAAGCCAGCAGGCATTTTTAAAACGTAATGCAAATGAAAGGAAAATATGAGTCAGTTTTTCGAGTCCACCTTGCCTGATTTCATTTCGGTTAGTCATCGTCATCATGCTGATATAATATGTACAAATGTAGAAACTTGATAGAAAGAATGAAAATGTACCGTAAATCCAATTTCGTGTGTGCCATGTGTGTAGGCTAAAGAGAGGTTCAACGTTTCTCTCCATTCTTGACTGAAAGGTGCGCAAGACTACTTACTTACTATATGAAGTTGCTCTTTGCGTTGAGCGGCCAGCTCTCTTCAAACTTTAAACTTGCGCTAAGTCCATCTCAAGCAAGCTGGACAAACGAGTAGTATGTTTGCAATAGCGACTCGCTTTGCATTGCAAAGCAAGAAGCAAGCGTAGAATAATCATCATCATCATCAACGAAGCACGCGAACGAGGAAGAAACGCGAGTTTATCGCTAACCTTGTAAGGTCGTACTTTACACGCAGAATCAACTTTTACGTAATGTAATAATGCGCTTAACAACCACTGATTATGAATATACAGATAGAATGTTGACCTCGGAGGGGTAGGAGTAGCGCACTTTGTAAAAACTTGCCGCCAAATGAGGGATGAGTTGATGTAAAATTGGGATTTGTTTTTTAGGCCGAGTCTGAAGTCGCCGCCTTGAACCGTCGTATCCAGCTTTTGGAGGAGGATTTGGAGCGTTCAGAAGAACGTTTGGCCACCGCCACTGCCAAGTTGGCCGAAGCCTCACAGGCGGCCGATGAGAGCGAACGGTCAGTTTTTATGCACTTTGACGTGTATAAAAATATTTTAGCTCACTTCGTTCTCGATTCAAAGATAAACGAACAAAATTGATGATGATGATGACGACATGGTCAGAGCAAAACGCATCAATGTTGTTCTCGTTGACGCGCGATCTTAGTTAATTTTATTTTGAATTTGGCGGTTAGGCTATCGCAATTTTATCCATGATTCCGTTTGCTGCAATTGAATAAAAGTCACTCACTCGGTATTATCTAAAGTGACTTAAGTCAATTGCAGCATTTTAAAAATAGACATTACACGACGATGACTCTGTCTCTCTCTTATGATTTGAATTATTAGGATACGCAAAGCATTAGAAAATAGGACTAACATGGAGGATGACCGAGTGGCCCAATTGGAATCGCAACTCGCACAGGCTAAACTAATTGCCGAGGAAGCCGATAAAAAATACGAAGAGGTATACAATCAAATTATCATCCACTAAGCGGACAAAACGCGCGCGCATAATTATTAATACGGGGTTAGAATGTTAGGAAGGATTATGAAAATCCTTTAGGGATGTTAGGATATGCGTTCTCTTTTATTTTTATTTCAGACGCCAGACAACATACAACAACAGGATTACTTACCATGATTCGTCGACGATTGTGCTTCTGCGAGCGACGAAAATTTACATGAAACAAGGTCAAAAAATCTCACGCGTCTCTTGGAATGCTTAACGATTTAGTCATAAATGTGTAAATGGAATAATTTGCAAATTCTCGTCGCTTCGCAGTCGAACAAACAAATAGTTTAAAGCAAATTGACTTTTGTGGTCTGCATCTATTGTAAAGCGTATTCTTGTGCCTCCAGTGCCCGCAAGGTGCTTGAAAACCGCGCCTTGGCCGATGAAGAGCGCATGGACGCGCTTGAAAACCAGCTGAAGGAGGCCCGCTTCCTCGCTGAGGAGGCCGACAAAAAATACGATGAGGTCCAGACTTAGCGTTGTTTACTTAATTTTACTCTACTACTACTACTATACGTTTTGTTGTTCGATATGATTTACTACTACTATAACTATTTTGCTACTACTACCAGAAAGAAATTAAGATAGAGAGAGAAAAAAAAACATAAGCAAGAATTGCTTGATGAACATATTTAGAAAAATGATATATACGAGTGGTGTACACTAATAATGCATCATCAAAAGTGCCTAGCTACTACCAAATAATAGGACAACTCTTAGAATATTCAATGCGCGTTACCGTATTTGTATAAATAATAATTTAAATTAATACGACTAATTCGAGACCATGGATCGCAATGTAAAATATAATTTTACATTTTATTCGAACACTAATTTGCAATACTAAATTTTAAGTGAAACACGTGACAAATAATTTGTGCGAAATATTAATGTTGATTATGAAGAAACACTTGACAATCGATCGCGCGCCTGTAATTTGAACGATGGAATTCTCTTTCCAAGTGTCAGCGGCAAACGAAAAATTAAGTATGTTCCATGGTTCTCTATAATTTTTCCATTTTTCTTAAATAGGTTCAATCGATAAGTAAACTAGATTTAAATTAAGTAACAACGCATGTGTGTTTTTTCAGTTTAGCAAAGAAAATTTTACAAACGAATAACTACAATTGGCAGATAGATATTTAATGATTACTTAATTAATTGTCTAACACTTTTATGATAATATGTGTGTTTGATTGTGTTTATTAAAACACTAAGAGAACTAGTCGAAAATACAGAGCTGATTTGAAAATTTGAATTAATTTGATCAATCAGCTTTGTATTCATATTTTGAAAATGATTGCAATCAATTAAAATGCACATGCGTTATATATGTAGGTCGCCCGTAAATTGGCCATGGTTGAGGCCGATTTGGAAAGAGCAGAAGAACGTGCCGAAGCCGGCGAAAAGTACGTTTCTGAAAATGCGTGTTGTTGTGCACTGCAAACTTAATAATACTGCGTTTGATTTTCTTTTATCGTTCTTAGCTAAATAATTAACATAATTTAAGTTAACGAATAGAGAATAGTAGTAATTGATTGGAAACTATAGCGCTCGCTCTCGTTGTGTTGATAAGTAGATAGTTGCGTGTTGTTATTAATCGCCTGTCTTATTTTTCTTTTTGCATGATTGTGTTTGGCTAGAATGCCCGCAAATTGGTGCTGATGGAACAAGACTTAGACCGTGCCGAAGAGCGCGCCGCACAAAGCGACAGGTTGGTCATGCTTATCGCACTTTGTTAGTTGCATGCGTAGAGTGCCAAATGAATTACTAATCGAACACAATGCGGAATACGAAATGACTAATGCGATATTTTCATATTGCAGCAAGATTGTAGAACTCGAAGAGGAACTGCGCGTCGTAGGCAACAATCTTAAATCCCTTGAAGTTTCTGAAGAAAAGGTATACACTTATTCAATCGTAAAGTATGATATCATCATCATTTATTTTCAACGTAACATGATATTTAGCAATATTGGATCTATGAATTATTGTTCGTTTATGAACGTGTTATAATTGAATTTTGATATTAGGCCAACCAACGTGAGGAAGAGTACAAGAACCAAATCAAGAACCTTACCACTCGTCTAAAGGAGGTACACACACGATATAGAACGTGTTTGACTAACCGTCCTCTTGTTGCTGAGTGTGTTTGGTTGGTTTGCGCGCCATGATACTGATTATAATCATAGGATATTAAGATTTATTGATTGATCACTAACTACGCTCGAACGAAACGTATGTGGAGAGCCAACTAGACTAATCTAACTTTTTGTCTCTTTGTTTTATTCTATCGTGATACACACACGCATTAATAAACGCACTAACAGTCGACGATACGAGAGGAAGAGTACACTGCGACCATTAAGACTTTGGACAGTCAATTGAGAGAGGTAATTTGGAGCAATGAAACGGAATCAGTCAGATCTCATTGCAAGCAGCTGATTTCTAGATATAATCAGAGAATGCTCTCTCATCTTCTACTTGTTCTTACTCCTCTTCGCGCATCCTGTAATTTTAGAGACTCCTTCGCAATTATTTGTACTCTTTGTAAATAATTTTGGAGACAACACACCACACACTGGACGAACTTTTATACATGCGCTACTTGTATGATTTCTCACTACCTCGGGGTAGAGGTTGCGCGTATTTGTTGTAGTAACTCTTGCATGATCTGTGTTTGTTTTATGTTTTTCCATATAGGCGTCCGCCTCAAGAGACTCTATTGAGGATAAGATACAAATAATGGCTGATAAATTGCGTGAAGTAAGTTTTAACACTTCTTTCTTTCTTTCAATTTATTCGGGGGTTCTGGTACACATACAAATTTCACTTCATTCTCTTCTCTTCTCTTTGCAAGAAATCATACTACACACTTATTCTAATTTCCGCGTATATCCTGGTTGCTTTTTGTATGAAAACTTCTTATAGTTGATGGTGGTTAGCAAAGTACTCTTGGTATCAAGTAAGTACTTTTCTGTTGTTGGAAAGTGCATGCTGCTGTTGCTGCTTTTTATCCACTCACTAAATCCGCTTTTTATTGTTGTTGTATTGAGTAGTCTACTAGCATTGTCAGTTGGCAAATCCATTAAGCAAGCACTATTGAAACATAATTAATGGATTTGTCACGTTGATTTGATACACAAAGATGAGATATCAATAAATTGTGATATTTTTAGGCTGAAGCTCGTGCTGAATTCGCCGAACGTTCGGTTCAAAAACTCCAGAAGGAGGTCGACAGGCTCGAAGGTATATACGTTTTTACTTTGCCAAACATCGACTGCTACTCAGTCGCTGAGGAATATTTCAAGTCGCAGAATTGTGCATTATTAATGATACTAAACGCGTGTGGTTTTGTTGCTTTGTTTTTGATTTAACACCCGCCAACTTACAGATGACCTCTTAGCGGAGAAGGAGAAGAGCAAAATGCTATCCGACGAGATGGAAGCCACATTGCATGATATCCAAAACATGTAGAGCGAGAGAATATGAACGAACGAAACGCTACACGCGCAAAACAAGATTTTGCTAACAATAATTCATGATTGATGAGGATGAAGCATAAGATGCTAACGTGTATTTTATGTTGGATGAATGTTACGCGCAAACAACAATTACACCAACAACAACAACAACAACAAATGTTTAATTTTTATTTTATATACATATTATTTTTGCATTCAAGTATGTTTTTGTTTATGAAAAAAGTATATGAGGAAAGATGAGTGTTTTTCAAAAACAAACAAACGTACGTACGTTATCATATTATAATTGAGGCAAATTACAATAATTCTCTCTGTCTCTCTCTCTCTCTCTTTTGCGAACGTGCCTTTTTTGCGCTCTTCGGTCATATTTTCAAATTTCATTTTTGCAAATTGCAAGGCACGTTTTATTATGCAGTTATTTATTACTTACTTATATACATATTATTCAAAAATCAAACACGTAGAGGTGCTTGAGCTTCCTTCCAAAATATATTTAAACAATTGAGAATGTGAAGACGGAATTTTGCATTTATATTTAATCAATTGCGTAAATGATTACTATTATTGATCAAAACACTGCCATACTTACGATGGATGATGATGATGATAACGAGTGATTGTACGAACATATACATTCCAAGCTCACGCGTCTGTTTTTGCATTTTTTGAACCAATAATATTATCGAGAGAAGGGAGCAAACTAAATCTAAATCATTAAAATTATTCATTTTGTTTGTAAAGCAAATACGAATAAAAAAAACAACACGATAAATAATCAACATTTATATTTCACGACCAAGATGAGAATGATGATGATGATGAAAAAAGCGATAAAAAAGGATAATTTTATTTTTTAGGTCCTGTCTATATTATTTTATGTACGATTACTATTTGCTAAATGCTAGGATAATAATGTACGTGTTAGCCTAAAGGAATTTGCTAATTATTATAGTTGCTCTATAAAGTTGAATTTAACTGTGCGAAATGGCAAGTTATTTTTTGTTTTATGTTTTTTTGCTTTCATTATTAACACACAACTGCATGCAGCAACAGTTGTTGATTTCGTTGTTTGTTGTGAGATGCGATGCGTTGCGATACGAATGAATTGAATGACGAAAACCATTTGCGTGATTGCAATTTTCAGACGACCTCGTCGCCGAAAAGGAACGCTACAAGGAAATTGGCGACGATTTGGACACTGCCTTTGTCGAACTCATCTTGTAAATTATGCGCAAAACCACCACGCCCTCTTATTATTATTATTATGATTATTCAATCAATTGATGATCAGCGTCTATTTATTTATTGCAATACTTGATAATAATAATGTGTACATAAATTACAAACAAGAGGAAAACGCATAATTCTTTTCCATTGCACCACACACCACGCATTACACGTTTCAGCGACTCAACAACATGAAAATAATTATCGTTATTATTTTATTGAATAACTAGACAATGTGTCTCAAAACTCTTCATCGTAAACGTGACCGCATATTTTGCAAATATTATATTTTAATTCTAAATAAATATTTCTTTGTATTTGCGTTACCCTATAATAATTTATTACAAAGTGTATGTCAAATACACAATTATTAAGAGCGAACAACAATTATTATATTTCATTCAAGTAACTTTCTTTATTTCTCCTCCGTTGTGTGCTAATATACTAATTGACTAATATCATTTTAGATGAATTGCTCGATGAAAAGAACAAATACAAAGCAATTGCGGATGAGATGAACCAAACGATGGCTGATCTTGCTGGTTACTAACGTATTACTAAAACAATATATAACAAAGAATACGATGGGGTCGAGATGGATAACAGATAACAATTATAAATAACATTACGCTACAAGTGTTCAACTTCCACTTTTGCATTTCCCTTTTCTTTTCTTTACTTTTTTAATTCAATTCAATTAGTTTACTGCGTACATGTTGCATCGCTTTGGAAACAAACACACAAATTGCTTTTAATTGGTGGGAGCAAATTTGTATCACATTTTGCTATTCAAGTGTGCTTGAAATAAATTATTAAATTACATTTCAAATAATTCTTGCGCTGTCATTGAGCCGGCAACTCGTTGAAATATTTGACTGACGATAGCGACTACCGTTTCACTCATTGCTGGCCGAATAAGTTCTTCAACTTCTTGCCAATTCGTGTCAAGAAATTCATTCATTTGATCACCTACAACAAACATTGCTAATTGCAATTTTATCATGTATGAAATACGTACCTAGTACTTTATTGCCATTAAACAAATTTTCTAATTGCACATAGAGATGAGATGTTCGAAATATAAACGTAATATTAGTCATATTCACATATTGTTTACCATTTCTTTCAACAATCGGATAAGTAAAACCATAATCTACTGTTAGCTGTTCCAAGGTGACATTTGCTGGACCATTTCCTTGAATCGGTAGAATTAAAATCCTTCCGTCGATTTCGTATTGGCCAATAATTACAACGCGCGGAAAATGAATTTGGAACTTAACATTTGCTTTATCGGTGTCTATTCTGAAATGATTAAGTTAATAATGTCATTTGATAAAAGTATTAAGGTAGATACGTCATGGATTTTAGTTTAACAATATTCAATTCGTAAATATCCACATCCTTCAGTCGCATCTTAAACTCTTTGGTCGCTTCAATGTCAATCAAGTCCAAATGGAACGGCGTAAAAGATTGCAAATGAAATTCTTTAATGCCTTCACTTAAATGCGGAATAACTTTATCAAAGTTATTCCATGCACATTGAACAAACGATATGTTGTTGTGAATATTACATCTTGTCATGTATGGAGCTGTAAAATAAGATTTTCAATAATGTTCATGAATAAAATACTATACGTACGCAGTGCACATTCAATCCGTGATATAGAAACCAAGAAAACACTTAGAATTATGACACTGTACATGATTGACTAAACTTGCAGCTACAACTGGAGTAAATTGATTTTGAGTGCGTACATAAGTCATGCAGATTTTTATACGCTGTAATTGATAATTAAATATCACAAACATATGAAAAAAAAGTTAATATCCTAAGTTTTGCAGAAAATAATTACTGTGCATAAATTATAGAATAGAAAATTGTGTTATTGACCAAGCAATGTGCAATTAATTGCCATGCAAATCATCTTGGTTTTAACTTTATGCTCAATTTGTTGCTAAAAATATCCTTACATAGTCAAAGCTGGTGATAGGTTTCAGTTTTTTATACATCCTTGCACGCATCAAATTTTGAAACAACTTTATATTATAGTTAAGGTGACTTTCAAGGTATACAAGGTATTTATTGCATTTCATTATGACACTGAATATTTTACCTATTTAAACAGTGTCATTTATATTTCATTGCCATATGCATTTTGCTTTCATTGTCACATGTAGCTCATCACTTATTATGTTTTATATTTATTGAAAGACTTTTTCCGATAAACTTTTCGCAAAGTAATAACTATTCTGCGAAATATTTATCAATCAAATTGTGTTTGAGGTATCTAATAACAAATGGATCGAATAGGGTAATAGTCGAAGTAGTTTTAATTGCTGTTTTTATTTCGTTGAATACTTTGAGCTAATTTTCATTTAAAAATTATTCATTGTGCAACGGGTGTAACTCTTGCGCTCCAAGACTTTTAATTTTGCTCTACAGTCCATCTTTGCATTTAACAAATAAAATATTCTTTACGTCCAGTCCTGCAATAAGCATAATTAAAATCTTAACGTAATAGACCATTCGAAAAATTCCCTGAAATCGCAATTCAGTATTCGTCATTGAAATTGCATTTATTTTAATCAAATTCAATTTTCTGAATGGTACGATACTTTTTGGGCAATTTGATAAATAGTTAGCTAAAATAAAAAATCGGTTAATGGGGTAATTTTTGAATATGAAATATACCTACTTACGAACACTACTATTAGTAATTATTGCAATTAATATTCTGATATCGCACATTTTGACTGATTAGGTGTAAATTTTAAATGAATTTCTTTTATAACTTGATCACTTCTCTTTATATAGTGTTTGTATTTGTCATAAATTTGCAAATAATTTTAACTTTGTATTTTGATTAAGGTGACTTTCAAGACAGAAAAGTGATGAAATTATTTATATTTAATTTTATTGCATTTCATTATGACACTGAATCTTTTACCTATGTAAACAATGTTATTTATATTTTATTGCCATAAGCATTTTCCTCTCATTGTCAATCACACGTTGCTCATCACTTTTTATATTTTGTAGTGATTTACACACTTTCTACCTGTAAAACTTTAATATTTCTAAAGAAATTCAGCGTATAAATTTATTATATCATCAAATGGGGTACACGATGCATACAAATTTAAATTATCTTTAATTAGATGCAATTAATTTAACTAAAGTGACAACGCATAATGTACATACAAAACACGTGTAATGCAGTTTACCTTCGAATTTATTACTTTTCGAAGTAAATAACTATTCCGCAAACAATTCATCAATCGAAATATGTTTGAGGTATCCAATAACAAATGGATCGAATAGAGTAATGGCCGATGTTGTTTCAAGTGCTGCTTTTATTTCATTGAACACATCTAGCCAATTCTCATTCAGGAATTTATTCATTTCGGGCCCTAAACGTGGATCACCTCCGAATAAATTATCCAATTGATAAATACAACGTCCAATTCCAGATACTTCAATGGTGGATCCATCAATCCCATAATACTTTTTACTCTTACGTTCAACTACTTTCAATTTTGCTTTGTAGTCCATCTTTGCATTTAACAAGGTGATATTCATTGCACCCTCTCCTTCAATGGGTAGAATTAAAATCTTCCCTTTCATTGCATACCTGCCGCAGTAGACTAATCGTGGAAGTATTCCCTGAAATCGGAATTCAGTATCTGTCATTGAAATCGTATTGATTTCAATCAAATCCATCCCGGTGAAGATGACATCGTTTAATGAAACGTCCAATTCGGGTGTTGCTTGTACTTGAATTTTTGGTATGATAAATTCATGAAGATTTGGCAATTTGTATGCTCGATCTCCATTTCTCGCCAGGTGCTTAACAACTGAATCGAAATTACTTTTTAGACAATTTGATAAGTCATTGTCCTTTTTACATGGGTGAATATAATTAGCTAAAATATAATGTCGGTTAATTGAGTCATTTTTGAACAGGGATGGTACTTACGAACACTTCCATTTACTTGAATAATTATGGCAATTGTAAGAAATAGTCTGATATTGCACATATCGACTGATTAGGTTGTGAACTTAAAATGAATTAGTTTTATTCCCCAAACACCACCTCTCTTTATATAGTGCTTTTATTTTGAATAATGTAATAATATAATGAACAGCTATTTACCTAGCTATTAAAGTAATTACTGTCAAATTTGCATTCGGCACGCACAAGAAACAGGTACTTGTAATTAAATAATTAGGCATATTTTTTATGCTTCGTACAATTCATCAATGGGAATTCGACGTAAATATCCATTAATATATGGATTTATTACATGAAAAGTTACACCCGTTGCAACTGCAAGGCGCACTTCATTGTAAATATCGGGCCAATTTTCATTCAAAAATTTATTCATTTCGCTGCCAAGTTGCGGATCACCGCCAAACAGATTACCAAAATAAAATGTCGCTTTGCCCATGCGCTCAATAACCGTGGATGAACCTTCCGGCGTCGATTCCACTCGATAATACTTCTTCCCTTTGCGGTCTTCCACTTTTAATTTGGCTGTGTACGTTCCATCGAAATCAATGAATTCCAGCTTTTCATCACCCGTGCCTTCAATCGGAAGAAGCAAAAGTCTTCCTTTCATTACATATTGTCCTTCGAGTGTCATTTTCTCGATGTGCATGGCAAAAACAAGTTCATCCTCTGTTAGTTTTAATGACTTTACGGTCGCTCCAGAAATACCTCCAATTGTCGTGTTTACCAATGTAATTGGAAGTTCGGGCGTTGCGGCTAATTCCATGCGTTGCACAAATATTTTTGAACTATCTTGAAGTTTCAGTGCTGGATCACCACCTTAAATTTTACTTAATTTAATTTTTTATTCCATTAAATTAAAATTGACGTACCATTATCCACCAAATATTTCAAAATTGTATTTGCATTATCGACAAGACATTTCTCATCATCTTTTTTGCATTTGGTCAGATAACTTGCTGCAAATCAAGGAGGAGCAGAAAATAATGGTGAATAATTAATTATGAATAATGGGTACTTACGTAATTTACAGTTAGTATATGCGATATACATGAGCAGCAAAAAAGTAAGTTTTAAACTCGCCATGCTTTTGTAACTTCTCCGATGTACAATTTATTATTAACAATTGATTTTTACTGTTTGCCTTTTATATCACACTCACTTGAAGGAGAAATATATTTAGCATAGAAATAGTAAAACAGGTATTAGTAATTGCGTACTCATTATCACATTTATTTATGTGCATTATAAATCTTTTCATCTGTGTTCATCACGGCCATCAAAAGTACATTTACAAATGATTCAAAGTAATTAACTAAATAATTAATTGACAACGTGCCCCCCTGAAATATGTGAATTAAGTGCAACAATTGTAGCTATTCATTTATTCATATTGCAAACCTAATACTAACAAATAAATAAATAAATAAATAATAAATTAAGTAAACAAAACATTATAAACTAATGGCAAAAATTTGGAATTTTTTTGTTTGAAAATGTTTAATTGTGATTTGCTGAGGTAGCTGAACGCTGTTTGTGAATATTATCACCGAGATGCAAGAACTTTTCCCATTCTTCGATTCACATAAGCACCATACTCTTCATCGCCATTCCATCCGTAATGTTTCATGTGCAAATCTTTCTGTTCCGGATTGTCAACATTAACATTATGACTGTAAACACCTCCTCTATTGTTGCTTTTCCAGAGGGCGTTTAATGCTAAGAGAAAGATCGCAACTTTGCCAACGAATAAACTCTTTAGCAGCATGAATTTCAATGAGGTGAGCATCATTGGTATGAGGGATGATGATATTAGGAAAGGCATTACCATCATTGGTAAAATACGTGACATTAGTCCTCCATCTTTTTCGCGACGTCGTTTTCCTTGACCACCACCTTGCGCGCCTTGTCCTGCAACAGAATGGAACATGGCTAAGTTCAGGTCTAATTAATTCCGAGTCGGCTCGTTAATTGCGAGTAAGGTGCGCATTCATTGTTTAATCAGTTGGCGCGTAAACGAACTAAGTTATGAAGTTATGAGATCATTGAATTCGGGTTATAGAGAATCATATACAATTGAAATAATTCCTTTGTCGACAAGTAGTCATTTACTAATTATATTTACTTATATTGGGCGGACGACGAAATTACTAGAGCCTTTAACGTTTTGAACTTGTTCAGTAGCGGAACGAAAAGAAATCATAAAACGAATCACTTTCATTCGAAAACTTTATCGAGGAAGTTCAACCTCAAAGCATGCATCAACGCACTATAAATTTAGGTAATTTGATCAGATCTAAAAGAAACGATTTAATTCCATATTATTATGTCATGAATGTCGTGAAAATTATAAATATTTTAATTGCGATGAGAATTTCACTTTGAAGTGATTAAATTAAATTTAAAGTAAGTACCAATTAACACTTGGTAAGACGACAAATATTTTCTTTGCCATTCTTCTTGAGTTTCATTATTTTATTCTTCAAGTGGTCAGTCGCTTGGAAAAACGACTTTTACATAAACAAAACGAATAAAATTGCATGCATTCTGGAGCAAGTTGAGGGGCAAAGAGCCACAAAGAAACTGCTCTTGACCAGAGCGTGAAAGATGCTGTCACCTGCTGGCCAGAGTGAAAGCAGATCAGATCAGACGGAAGCGCAATTGAACAATAATGTAATGTGTGAAAACCTACGCAATTCTTGCATCTTTTACTAAATGACTTCCGATTAATTACCAATCACATCATCAGATGTAATAGGTAATAGTAAAATACAACAAATGAGGTGACATCGTTTATAATTAATTGAATTCACTTTGGAAGAGAGACCGAAACTAGTGCGAAAAATCGTTCAACTTTCTATTATTCAATTTTTATATCCTGTCATGAATTTGTAAACACTCTCTTGAAATAATCACTCATAAAAAGTGAGAATTATGAGGGAAGAAATGACGATCTGATTTAACTTGATTGAAAAAACATGTCTTCATTTGCAATGAAGAAAATTAAATTGCATTAAGTTCTTGCATACATTAACGCACTAATAATGTGTAATTTTCTTTGAACTACTCACTCATACGCCTCGCATGACGGCCACTAGTTAATTGCAAAACTTCCGTTGTCGACGAGGAACTTGGCAATGAACTTGAGGAACTTGAATTTGCCATTTCTTCATCTTCATTGTATTTTGACGAAACATAGTCATTTTCGTCATGATAATATGAGTTTATGTTCGATGAAGATGATAATGTTTTTGCATCACTGAAAACTAAATTTGCACAACGCGCATAACGACAGCCACTTGTTAAAAGAATGATGAATGTGATTAAATTTGTGTAATTCATTGTTAATCACTTGTTGCGACCTTCGTTTCGTTAGATACCAATGATAAGTATGCTTAACTCTGCATTATCTCTGGTAATTTAGTCGGCAACATGAAACTTGTTTAAACACTCGATGAAGAACTGTTTGTTGGCAAACGTGGACGCGAAGTGAACGAAAGAGTCGCGTGCTCGGCAAAGAAATGCGCCAGTTGCGCGTCTTTCGCGTTCTCTTCCCATATTTATTCGTTCGACGCAAGTGCGCGCGCTCTTTCTCTGATAAAGCTGCTTTCGATTTGTTGCTAAGACGCGCCAGTTGGCGAAAAAAAAAACAGACACAAGAAATGTTAAAGTATGCAGACGCGCAAGAAGCAAAATAGCGAGAAAAAGGCAACGCATACGATACGTTATTGTATTGAATTCGATCGATTACGACGAAAGCAACGGCTGTGCAACTCGCAACTCGTTTACAAGAAGCGCGCGAGCCACATGCGGTTTCATTGAGTTGCTATGATGGTCATGGACATTAATGTTCTACTTATTAAAACAATTAAAACTTGTTGCTTCATACGAATAATAAGTGCATCTTATCGACTTGTCGACTTTGAAAATTCAAACTTACCAATTCGATTAACGGTTTATTTGACAAACTGTAAAATCATGTTTGTGTGCAGCGTACAACTCACCAGCAGCAGAAACAATTTGCTTTAAGAGTCGTCCGATTAATTGAGTTGAGCAATGTGAGTCAAACACAACAAGTGAAATTTGAAAACATAAAAGACAAATTAACTTTTGCTTCCTTCCTTTAAACTGCAAAACTCTGTGGGAAAAAGAAGAACATGTTTGTCCTTGTAACATGAACTTTTTCATGTCTTCTTCCGACATACTTGCACATGAATTTAACTCAATTTTTTTTATACTTCTTTACATGTGAACTAGATTCATGATCAAACAACAAATACGTGCATAGCGTTTAAACTTTGTGTTTAATCCGAGATGACTGAAATGATTTTGAAATTTGCGATAAGACTTTAATTGCGATGGAAAAAGGAAGAAATGGAATAAGAAAATTTCAGATAATTTCATTGCTCAACGATCTGAATAAGTTGACAAAGGCTTTTAAGACCACAAGGATGGGGAGTTTGAAAGAAAAACGCAATTTTGGTATTCATGGCTTATTACACATTAGCAATCAGGTTGTCGCAAGCGCAGAAATTCAGCAAACAATAAATTCACTGGCACAAAACGAAGAAAATGCAAAAAAAAAATGGAGTAAAGGAAATTGAAATAATTGTACAATATGCCTTTTCTCGTAGTGCCGTTAATATTATCAAAAACTAGACAGTTAGGTACAATTATTAGTAAAAAATAAATACAATACTTTTTGGTTTAGTTTTCATGAAATCTCGTGTTGATTAGCTAATTATATTTGCTGTACACTACATCGGTGTAGTGATAAGGGTAAGATGTTGACGACGATGATGATGGTGGTGGTGGTCCATCACTGCGGTCCAGAAAGTGACCATACGCAGTTGGAGGCGGTAGAACATAATGTGGTGATGGATGTGGATGTCTGGCTTCCTGTAGTTTCGCTAAAACTGAACTTAAGCCGACGACTAGGAGCATGAATCCAATGAAACCATTATTTATTGCTACGATTGTAACCAAGATAAGAAGAGTGAAGGCGATGCCCAATTTAAAAAATATCGCGGGCAATATAAATGTCAGCCTCTTCACTGCATGATGAACGAATGTTCTACCTGAAAGTGAATGATTATTACACATTTTCATTTCAATTCTACTTGAAAGTTACGATGTTCAAGTTGCAATTTCTTGCAAAATTTTTCTCATTCATGTTGAGCATGCATCTATACAAAAAAACTTATGAAAAAAACAAGAAGATGAACAAGTTCAATTTGCCTCTGGGTTTGTTCTACATTTCATCAACGTTTATTTTCTAAATATTTCTTATAAGCTTAGGCGAGGTATTAATGATTTCGTAAATTATTCAACAAATTTTTTATCTCTTAATTGCACTGGCAAATTAAATTTATCATCTTTGTGTTTCACTAGCTGAAAGTCATTAACGAGATGATAATGAGATTTAGTGTTTATTCAAGTTCACCAAGCATATCTCATTATTTTATTTCACAGTTTGACTGTTCATATAATTGTGACAGATCTTGCATGAAGGAAGTGAAGTTTAACCACTTTATGTTTTGGTTATATATGGATTTTGAATATTTATCCTCGAAAAATTATTAAACTAACGGTTTTCTAGTCAAGCAAGACATTCAAATATTTTTACATATTTGCAAAGAAGTTCTAAACAGTTAACAACTAAATATCAATAATTATTCAAGTGTTGTATGGTACTCCTGCTAATTACCAAAAAATGAAATTCATTCCCATATAAAAGAATTGTTTTTGCTTGTTTTTGTAATAAAACTTTGCTGGCTTTTTAGTTCCCAAGAAATTGCACTTGAAATGATTACACATAATAATTACATACAAAAACAAGTTTTGTATGTGTAAAAAATTCACTTGCCTTCTTCCATAAAATTGTGAGCAACTTGGGCCACTTTTCGTTGAATAATTTCTTCGCATTTTACACTTGCATTCACAAATATTAAAACGAAAAATACGAATATCACAGATCTTAACTTCATTTTTTTGTTTTTTTTTTGTATTGTTTAACAAGTTCTCTTGCACTTGTTGAATTCGTACTGAAGTTGATTGGTAATGCGTAAGGTCTTATAAAAGGTTGACCAAATATGCATTTCGTATGCATCGCACGCACAATAGTCCAGCTTTGAACCGATTTGAACATAATGAAACTGTTACTCGTCTTACATCGCCATTGTCTTAGTCTTTTCATCGCTAATCAAATTGATTCATCGTGTATAAGTGTCAAATACTTTCAACAGTTTCACGAGTAAAATATTAAATGCAAAAAAATGCTCCAATCTCGCTACGTTAATGTCTTTGTAATAATCGATTGAACAAACTGTTAAACTAGTTAGTATAGGACATAAGTTCGAGTGCTAATTGACCATAATTAGCTAAATTTTAAAATTTGGCAAACGCCCGAAAAAATATGTACCGTTTCGCGGAGAGAAAACAACAATCATGATATGCATTCATAAATGTAAAGAGCGAAACAATTTGTGCAAAATTTCCAAATAGCCCGCTTTTTTTGTGTTCAGCCATTAGTTTTTATTATTTTTATCGTTGGGCATTCGTGATTTTATTAACTCATTACCAGATAATGATAATAAATTGATATCTTAATTAACACTTTAAAATCAACGTAAAATCGCCCCAATTTTGAATGTGCGTTTAATATCATAATTAGGAAACTTTATGGTGACACTTCCGTTACATTGCTAATGCATTATAAGTATGCACTAAAGAAGAAGAATAGGGTATCATTTAAATATTGAGAACATTCAAAAAAATGTCGTAAAAATTCTTTAATTTTCAGCAAATACTTCTAAAAAACAAGGAAAAATTGGATTGGATATACTTTTATTACTCGTAAAAGTAAAGTATACATTTTCAAATTTTTTCTACGGCTTAAAAATTAAATGGCGATAATTTTCTTCATAATTTCCTTCGTGATTTTATATTAGAGTTTTCACTAATAATTATCTTCAAATTTTAATTCGCCATACTTAGAAAGGAGCGATGTAAATTTTGCAAAAAAGCTGAGAATTAATTTTTAATCATTTTCTCCTTTGCGATTGTATTACTTTTACATTTCCCATATCATTTTATATATATTGTCATTCATTTATAAACTGAATGAATACTTTACTTAAGTCTAAAGAAGTTTAATAATGCATTTAACGCTTTCAATTTTTCACGATTTGCTCGAACATGAAATAAAACGGAAAATATAAACATGCAATATACAGATTTATTTAGTTCATATTAGTACAGTACAATGATTAACAATGTCAATCATCGACCTTCTAACGCCGTGATATTGTATTGTCTGAACATAAAACTACAAAACTGTTTCGCCAAAAGGAAAGTTATAGGAAGGAATAATACTGTGACCACAGGATTAAATAATAGAGTACGTACATAATAATTGTGGAACTCAAGTCATTTTATTTTGATTGTTTCATTCTATTATAGTTTGAGCGCATTTTACAATAAAACAATTTTGGTTAGTTGGTAATAAATATCTTCGTACTTAAATACTCAATAAATAAATAAATTAATGGTTTGTACATATTAAATAATTAATAATATGATAACTAAAACATGGGTTGTTTTTGTCGAAATATTTCACTTGTCAGAAATATTTAAGAGGTATGTTCTTGTTCTTCGTTCTTTTATTAATTACCAACTAGTTGAACATCAATATTACCGATGTCTATGTAACTGATGTTGATGATGATGATGTTGTTGATGGTGTTGCTGATGATGATCATTGTGTATCTTTTCATGGTTCTGATTCTGGTAGCCATGATTAACATAGAAGACATGCTCATCCTGTCTGCGATTGAACACATAATTGCGCACTAATGAAAAGAGCGCGGAAGAGAACGCCATGTTATTTATCATTGAAACAAACATGACCATCATCTTGAGTGGTGGAATGACCCATGGCATAACGCCTGCCATCAGTAACGCTGGTGTCATCAAATACGGTAGAAAGTCCATCATTTTCTTCTTCATACCTCGATCATTTCCATCATCATCATCCATATCGTCGGCAGCAACTTGCATCGCAGTTGTGGTGGCGGGAGCTGCGGTTGTTTGTGCTGGCGCTTGTGTAGCTAAAACTTGCGGCAATTGCACCGGAAGTCCTCCAATTGTTGGCAGTTGAAGGGGAAGGCCGGCCAAATTGGGTTGTCTGTACCCCAACATATCATACCCTGCTGTACCCTGATAGTCGAGACGTTTAAGCAGGATATGCTGATCTATGTATCTTTTGATAAGTTCAAATTGCGGATTGTGCAGTACTTTTGCGCTAAACTCGTCATAAAAGATATCCTTAAAGCAAGTCAAGCTCTTTTTATCTTCAACGCAATCCCAAAGTTTTCTCGATAAGGGTTTCCCAACTCCCTGTGACGTTTCCATGTTGTTAAACAATGTTTCTTCTGGTTCTTCCTCTTCTTCTTGAGATCTGACTTGTTCTGTGCTTACTTCTTCGGTGGAATCTTCAAGGATAGTGTCATCTTCTTGCGGAATTGAAGCGCACGTGGCGCCGGAAATAAAACACAAGCACGCGACTAGCGCAGCACCAAAGATGAGCAACCTGCCAGAAGCGCGCATTCTTAAGAACTGACGCTCTTCGCAATCACATTGCGCGCATGAAGCTAAAGATTGCAGGTTCGCCCCAGTTTCTTTGCATTCGCGCTTCACTTCACAACCGGTGTTGAACAAGCCGCTCTTCTCATACTTGCAAACGAATTGGCCACGCGCTATGACAGACAGCTAACTACAACATTCCTATAAAAAGCCACCATTGTCAAGCAAATCTGACTATTGTGACAGATCGTCACGAAACTGCAGAAATATGTGCCTTGAATGTGCGATATCCGAAGGGCCTCCTTTAACAAAGAAGCTGAAAATTTTAATATTCACCATGAAGGCCCTTACGATTGTAATGACGTACTCGTTAACAAACAAAATTTCCATATTTATAAGTCGCTATCATTCTAGGTAATAGGAGCCGTTGAGATGGGTCTGTTGCGCTACAGTACCAACTACTATTTGTACTCTCCGAATATTGTGTTTGCGGCCACCGTGATGATGACCAATTCGGCGGCAATCATAATGGCAGCTACGAAAGACTTTTGTAGAGAGTTAGATTTTATCAATCTTGTTATGCTAAACTTAATGTACACAGCAATGTTTATATGGACAATTATCAAAATTCTCGTGGACGATCGCACCTTTCTTTATATTCTGATATGTCTCGAATTCGTAATGATTGTTGCACTTTGGATCGACATCTTAGCGCATTACACGCAGCGTAAAGAACCCACACCTAGAACGGGTGAATGATTCAAAGGACTAAAAATAACAAATTCAAACCTCAATATAGAAAAAAACATGTTGTAAATTCATCCGTCGTTTATATATTTTTACACAATTCTAAAATGTTCCTCATAAACTTGTCCCTATTTACAATAAAATCAATCTTCGGTTCTAACTCCATATCAATAATATAACTGAATAAAATGATCACAAGGCGAAGCGTATATGTAGAGGGTATCGCAATACTAAATACATCGGATATTATTATGTGACAAGACTAAATTAGGAAAACTTGTAAGTTGCGGAATATTGCAGCAATATGTATGGCGAATTACATTCAAAATAAGTTAGTTCTCAAGCTAGTGCCGACGCTGGCAACGAGCTGTGTTTCGGTTTCATTCGATTAACAAAAATCTTCATACAACCATTGAAATCTGCCGAAATTAAAACGTAGCCACCACAGCCTTTAACGCGCTGTTCTACCAGGGGGTCTTTCGCCTGCTCGCCCTCCTCGTTTTCATCGCAGTTGCCCCTGGGTTCGCTCTCTTTGAGCATCTCGATTATATTATCTGGATTGGGAGCAAAGATTGCACAAGTTACGACTGCGTTGTGCGCTTTGATCGCTTCCCAAAAATCATTACGATCGCGCCTCAACGACTTGGAATAATCATGATTTGTTTTCCAAATATAAATATCTCTATTTTCCGATCCGCTTATGACGTATTTTCCGTCATTACTGAAAGACGCTTTGATTTGACTGCTTACATTTACGTAGCCTTTGTATTTACACGACAAGCTTAGATCGCGCAAGTCGTACAGCCGGATTCGGCTATCATTGGACGTAACTAGGATTTTATCCTCTCCCGGCATAGGCTCGATTCCACTAATTTTTCGGCCGGTTGCGTTTCGTCCTCGCGTTGAACGCACATGTATTTGCGTGTGGTACTTTAATTGATCGGTGATGTAGAATATGCATCGTCCATCATATGAACCGATTACAGCAAACTTGCCATTCTCGCAGAAGTTCGCTGCGGTTATTAGTTTGGTGGTGCCTTCAATTTCATTCCACACAGCCACCTTCTTATCTGGAATATTCCACAGCCGGATCTTGCCATCCAGGCTTCCGCTGAGGAAGTAGCGGTCGTCTCTCGGATGGAAGGCAATCGCGGTGACAAAGTCAATATGCTGAAAACAGCAAAGGCATTCCTTGCGCGTTATATGCCACAGTCGTACGGTTTTATCCATTGAAGACGAGAGTATAAAGTAGTTCTTTGACCAGGAAACGTCTAATAGGTCGCTGGTATGCCCCGAATACGTACAAAACGGACGAGGCATAAACACATATTTTGATGCATCCTCTGCATTTAACATTTCCAATGTGCATGTGGATAGATCACCCGAATGATGGGAGACAAGCGATTCTTGCGAAGGTGTCGGAGAGACTTTATCTGCATTATATTTTAAACGCATATCCTAAAAATACAGCGCATTAATAAACAATTAAGCAATCTTTTAGCGTTCGTTTTAACTCACTTGGAAAAATGCAAATGCATTTTTAATAATCCAAATTCTCAATACTCTATCTTGACCAGCAGTAGCCATCAGCCTGCCGCAGGAAGAAAATTTCATACACCAAATCGGGCCAGTATGTTCATTATTAAGTTCTTGAACGTGTTGAACTTTCTCAAAATCATAGGGACCTTTGTGCGAGTTGGAAGCCTGTAACAAAATACAAAATTTAATACCAAGTTTCAATTCTGATATTAGTCGAACCTTTAGTTTAATATTATGCTCTCCAGGATGCACTTCATCCACGACATCCACCACTTCTTCCTTATGTCTAGCGTGAGACACTTCTTGAGCAATACTCTTGGCTTTATGCATCGTTTTCTTAACGGTAGAGCCGAGGAATTTTTTTATCTTGGCGGTTCGCTTGCGCATTCTGCCCATTTCCACTTCACTTTCGTCATCGATATCTTGGTTATCCAGCTTCTTCATGCTCATTACGCTCTCTTCATCGGATTCCTTATCTTTATCCATACTGGAGCTACTGACGTATTCTGAAGTGAGCCGCATTATATGCAAACTTAATGGATTAATACATTGTGGCAATTTGTCCTCAGCCACACTCAATGGAACACGTTCACCAGTGTCCAGATTCAAAACAGTAACTTGTTGGAGTATTTCATAATCTGTAAGATGCTTTCCCGAATCAGTGCGAGTTCGCACATGAATATCCATATTCTTTAGCATGTTTTCATCGCCCGCTGATCTCCGCCGCTCTCTAGAATTCCGCTTATTGCCGCCACTACGATGCGGACCAAGACTATAATGACCAACGCTACTACGATTTGACGAGCCACGTTCTTCTGGCTTGTCTTGTTTCCCATGATTATCATCGTTCGCTTTGGACTTTGCATTATCGGAAGGCTTAACGACAAATTGTCCTTTTGTTACTTGACGTATATCCAATGAATGCACCGATTTAATCGTGCTGCATTTTGATGAATCTGAGCCCAACGATGATACTTCTTTCTCCAACTCTCTGGTGAGTGTGTCTATTGTTGTTGAAGGCGATGCGTCGCTGGTTGGTGTCATCGGCAAGGAATTTGTGGTCTTGTTTTTCTTTTTTCGTCGAGGAGGTGCTACGGGCACATCTTCCGAATGACTCTTTACCACGGCCGGCACGGATGACACTTTTGTGCTTGCAATCACATCTGGCTCTTGCAACTGTGGTAGCGCTGATATTGTTTCATGTGTCGTCTGAAGCGTGGCTGTACTTGGATACTGAGAGGTATCATCTTTGGAGCTTGGTGTAGATGAGCTAACTGAACTTATTGATAGCACAGATGGCTTGCTTTCCAGGTGTGTGCTCCCTTCATGACCACAGGTCATACTGCGTCCAATTCGCCCTAATGAATTAATGCTCTGAATACTAACTGTGTCCAGTTCAATTACTCTAAATGGATGTGATGTTTTATTGGAAGCAGCATATACACCCTCAATAGAGGATGTCTGACTGTTTGGTGGAGTTGAGTTGCCACCACCATGTATATCCTCATCATCATTTTGCAATTTTTGCCGCAACTCTTTGAATTTTCGCCGACCTGAACTGGGCACAGCTTTTGGAATAACAAATTCATTCTTCTCAGTTGTTAAGTTAGTTTCATTTCCTATTTCCGGATCAATTTTGTGTAGAGTGGAGACATTTGGTTCAGAGCTGGCTCTTTGTGCTGCTAAGCTGTCCTTTGACGTTTTTCGGGGTGGTTTTCTACAAAAACGCAAAGGTTATTTCCAATTTCAGCAATTCTCTTTCTAGAAATAAACAAAATTGTGTTCAATATTATTGCCATAACAAAGGCGTGGATATAAGCAGTCCAAAGTGTCAGTAGAGTAGAGCAAAGCAATTTGTTACATAGTAAAGTATATGGGAAATGAAATAGACATAATAAGGATCTTAATACTTTGAACCGTGTATTGGTGTAATATCCTCAGCATCATAGAATCGCTCTGAATCACTGTCGCTGGACATTATTAGAATAATACACAAGACATATCACGGGTCGTCGCGAATTCATTTGCAGTAAACATTAATATTGACGCATCGCTGTGATCTGTCACGCAACTCACTTGCATTTTTAGGTTAAACGTTAGTTTGTGTATTACAAGCCAGTGCAAGCTTGTGTACAATTTTGTGCAGTTTGAAGAGAAGTTCATACATTTCCGATTTAATTTATTGTTAAAACATGGAAACTATATTGGAACAACAAAGGCGATATCACGAGGAGCGTGAGCGGTTAGTGGATGCTATGGTCAAAGAGATGCTACATAAGAAATCAACGGTAATATTGTGTTTTCTAATGTATTGCCACATTCTAAATCCTAACTCACTTTTTGTCAATAGTTTCGCGAAGGAATAAATTCTGACCACAGATTGAAGTATCTGCTTGACAAATATGTTGATGATACGGGAAAATTGATAGAATTGTATGAGGATAAAGATGGTGTACGAAAAGCTGAAGTTGCTGCACTAACAGGTCCAAATGAGTTTCAAGAGTTTTATACAAGACTGAAGCAGATTAAGGACTTTTACAGAAAGCATCCTAATGAGGTAATATACAATTCTGGCTTATTACATATTTTTAAACACATTATGTTTTCTTCTTACAGATAAGTGTGCCAATGTCTGTTGAATTTGATGAACTTGCCAAGGCACGTGAAAATCCCACTGAGGACATGGCTAGTAAGAATTGAGTTGTTTCTTAATTTTGGATATTACAAATGCATTATTACAGATCTTGTTGAATTTTCTGATGAGGAAGGTTATGGAAAATTCTTAGATCTTCATGAATGTTATGAGAAATACATTAATCTTAAGGGTATTGAGAAACTTGACTACATTGCTTACTTAGGAATGTTTGATCAACTTTATGATATCCCAAAAGAGCGGAAAACAGGCGAATATCGTCGTTACCTGCATGCACTAATTGAATACTTGGTGTGGTTTGTGCAACGCATAAAACCATTGATGGATGTTGACAATGAGCTGCAGAAAGTGTCAGCAGCTGTTCTATTACAGTGGGAGACAGGAACTGTACCTGGCTGGCCGGTAAGTTAACGCTTCAAACTATTATATTTATTCACCTCGCTCTTTTTACAGAAAGAAACTGGATCAGCCTTAGCCAATGTGGGTGCCCATCTTGAGCTGTCAGCTTTTTCCTCCTGGGAAGAGTTGGCCTCTCTAGGGCTTGATCGCTTGAAATCTGCTTTAACAGCGTTGGGTTTGAAATGCGGCGGTACATTAGAGGAGCGCGCCCAACGCCTCTTTGGTACAAAAGGTATGACATCACTGGATCCCTCACTCTTGGCAAAGAATAAAGCTGGCCGAGCATCGAAAGAGAAAGATCAACTACGACAACGTGAACTTGCAGCCATGGAAGCTCAGGTTTATAAATTGGCTGAACTTGTATCCACTCAACGCGTAGCTACCAAGGAGAATGTGCAGCGCAAACAGGCACGTACTGATGGCGAACGAGATGACAGTGAAAATGAAGAGAGTGATGACGAAAGTATTGAAGACGATAACGACGATGTTCCCTACAATCCCAAAAATCTTCCACTCGGGTGGGACGGAAAGGTAAAAAAAAAAAACAATTATAATTGTATTTGCAACTAACTATATTCATTGTTTTAGCCAATTCCCTATTGGTTGTATAAATTACATGGACTGAATATAAGCTACAATTGCGAGATTTGTGGCAATTATATTTACAAAGGTCCAAAGGCTTTCCAGAGACATTTTGCAGAGTGGAGGCACGCCCATGGAATGCGTTGCTTAGGCATTCCTAATACTGCTCATTTTGCAAATGTGACGCAAATAGAAGATGCTCTAGCTCGTAAGTGACAAGAAATAACTAAAGAAATTTTTTTTATGAAACATATATACTCTAATTGCGATTTCTTGTGATTTGTAGTCTGGGATAAGCTTAAAGTGCAAAAGCAAACAGAACGCTGGCAACCAGAGACAGAAGAAGAATATGAAGACTCGCAAGGCAATGTGGTTAACCGTAAAACATATGAAGATCTTAAGCGACAAGGTTTATTGTAGAAAATTCTACAGAATTAATCATGATATTTTATTTAATATCAAATTTATTCAACAAATCTCAAAAGGATATATTAATGTGTATTGAAGCTTTATTTTCTACTTTCGAAACTATGACTATATATACCAGATCCAATCTACACCTTACCATAGACTTCATAGCGCAGAGCTAACGTGCATCACAGGTGTATGTGCAGCGTTATGTAAAAATTTTAGTCAGTTATTTAAATTAATATTTAGTTTAATTAAAATCATGTGCGCGAACCCAAGGCAGTTCGAATGATATATGTGCTGCTTCCGTAGCACGATTAGTTCCCAAGTTATTTACGTTTTAAAATTTTACTTTAAAACTGACATTTTTTCAATGACATCCACAGAACGTGGGTTTTAAAATAACTCGTTAAGTTACAGTGCGATTTGGTTCAAACTTGGTAGGCAGTTGGGCAGCACCACGGCGGTTTGAATGACATACGCCACAGTCCTCTAGCGCGATTGGATTCCGCGTTATTAACAAAAAAAACCACAACTGGACAGTTACCGTCCAATATGGTTCAAACTGGTAGGTTGTAATAAGAAACTAGTGTCTTATTAGCATGTACTAGTCTTTGTTTATTTTAATTATGATACAGTGTTTACACCATTAAGAGTCAAAAAGTTGATGCATTGACGTCAAGTAATTGCTAATTATGAAACGTCAACTAACAATCTATCTATTCCAGTAATAATGAATACAATGCCAGGTAGATGTAATGTGAAGGTATTTATTGCATCATTTATGTTTGAATTATTGTTTCAGCTAAGTAAATGATACACTGATATCCATCATCAAGGACCAGAGATTTTCATACTATGAGAATTCTTGAGTTTTTCTGCACACTCTGGTACACAATTGTACAATTAGCTATATATTTGCTAAATTTATCAGCATATCTAGATTAAAAGTTATTACTAATCATGTTTGTTTTCAGCCTTTTCTTCATTATTCAACATTCATTGGACCTGATTTTAACAAGCTTGGTGAGTACATTGGTGTTTTGGTAAGTGTTTGCCACTTAGTCTTATAATAGCTGTTGCAGTTTAAGAATAATCACTAACTAAATATGTTTTCAGTACACCCACCATCATTCCACATCTAATGGATGAAGCTGCAATAAACTTTGTGGGTATGTGGGCACTTGTTCACCAGTACATGCTTGTCACTTAATTCTATATAGATATAATAGTTTAGTAGATATAAGTTCTAGTGTATTGTTTCAGATTTTCATCATTTTATTCCAGCTATTATAGTTTAGTTGATAATGACTTCTAATGTATATTTTCAGTTTTTTCATCATATCATCACTTCTGATGCACCCAGCAGGAACGAACTTGGTAAGTACATTGGCACATGTGCTTCAGTACATGCTTGTCACTTATTTTTATTCCAGCTATTATAGTTTCGTTGATAATGACTTCTAATGTATGTTTTCAGTCTTTTCATCATAGGTTCACTTCTGATGCACCCAGCAGGAATGAACTTGGTAAGTAGATTGGCACATGTGCTTCGGAACATGCTTGCCTCTTATTTTTATTCCAGTTATTATAGTTTAGTTGATTATGATTTCTAATGTATATTTTCAGTCTTTACATCATAGCTCCACTTCAGATACATCCAGCAGGAATGAACTTAGTAAGTATGTTAGCACTTGTGCTTTGGTACATGCTAGCCTCTTATTTTTATTCCATCTATTATAGTTTAGTTGATATTGACTTCTAATATTTATTTTCAGTCTTTTCATCATGGGTTCACTTCTGATGCACCCAGCAGGAACGAACTTGGTAATTAGATTGGCACATGTGCTTCGGAACATGCTTGCCTCTTATATTTATTCCAGCTATTATAGTTTAGTTGATAATGATTTCTAATGTATATTTTCAGTCTTTACATCATAGCTCCACTTCAGATACATCCAGCAGGAATGAACTTAGTAAGTATGTTAGCACTTGTGCTTCGGTACATGCTAGCCACTTATTTTTATTCCATCTATTATAGTTTAGTTGATATTGACTTCTAATATATATTTTCAGTCTTTTCATCATAGGTTCACTTCTGATGCACCCAGCAGGAACGAACTTAGTAAGTATGTTAGCACTTGTGCTTCGGTACATGCTAGCCACTTATTTTTATTCCAGCCATTATAATTTAAGAATAATTACTAATTATGTGTTATTTCAGATATTTGGAAATATTCATGGCAACCCTTTTATGCGGTGGTCGCTGGTAAGGATCCTTATCCGTTTTTATCGAAACATTGTAATAATTGTGTTTTATATGCTAATAAAGGCTATTAAATTTGAATTACTAGTGGCGACACCTGTTGGATGTCGGTAAATTGCATTACAGGTACCATTATTATCATCAAATTTCCTCCCGTCACCCACAGATGGCGCCACCCGTAAATGTAGTACTGGTTGCCTATAAAAATTTCAAAATTTTCTCACTCCCGCTTTATACGTGTCATTGAAAAAGTTTCAATGTTATCAGCACTGATAAGTCGAAAACTTTTTCGTCACAAAAGTGATATTTAAAAAATGGAGTAACTCTTAAACTAATTGTCCTACAGTGTTGTCCGATAGCTTATTTTAATCAGCTCGTCAAGCTTTACCTGAATTCCGAATTTCAGCCATTTTTATTTCATATTAGAATTGAAAATAGAATCCGTTTAAATTTGGTATACAGGTAAAGCTCATCAAGCTGATTAATATGAGGTATCGCACAACACTGTAGCGCAATTAGTTTAGGAGATATTCAATGTTTAAAATTTCACTTTTGTGACGAAAAAGTTTTAGACTTATCAGTGCTGATAACATTGAAACTTTTTCAATGACATGCATAGAGCGGGAGTTATAAAATCCTAATTGGATTCTTATTAGATTCTTATTAGATTCTAATTGGATTCTTATTAGATTCTAATTGGATTCTTATTAGATTCTTATTAGATTCTTACTGGATTCTTATTGGATTTTTCTTATTAGATTCTTATTGGATTCTTATTAGATTCTTACTGGATTCTTATTAGATTCTTACTGGATTCTTATTAGATTCTTACTGGATTCTTATTAGATTCTTACTGGATTCTTATTAGATTCTTACTGGATTCTTATTAGATTCTTATTAGATTCTTACTGGATTCTTATTGGATTTTTCTTATTAGATTCTTACTGGATTCTTATTGGATTTTTCTTATTAGATTCTTATTGGATTCCTATTAGATTCTTACTGGATTCTTATTAGATTCTTACTGGATTCTTATTAGATTCTTATTAGATTCTTACTGGATTCTTATTGGATTTTTCTTATTAGATTCTTATTAGATTCTTACTGGATTCTTATTGGATTTTTCTTATTAGATTCTTATTGGATTCTTATTAGATTCTTATTGGATTCTTATTAGATTCTTACTGGATTCTTATTAGATTCTTACTGGATTCTTATTAGATTCTTATTAGATTCTTATTAGATTCTTATTAGATTCTTATTAGATTCTTATTAGATTCTTATTAGATTCTTATTAGATTCTTATTAGATTCTTACTGGATTCTTACTGGATTCTTATTGGATTTTTCTTATTAGATTCTTATTAGATTCTTACTGGATTCTTATTGGATTTTTCTTATTAGATTCTTATTGGATTCTTATTAGATTCTTACTGGATTCTTACTGGATTCTTATTGGATTCTTACTGGATTCTTATTGGATTTTTCTTATTAGATTCTTATTGGATTCTTACTGGATTCTTATTAGATTCTTATTAGATTCTTACTGGATTCTTATTGGATTTTTCTTATTAGATTCTTATTGGATTCTTATTAGATTCTTACTGGATTCTTATTGGATTTTTCTTATTAGATTCTTATTGGATTCTTATTAGATTCTTACTGGATTCTTATTGGATTCTTACTGGATTCTTATTGGATTTTTCTTATTAGATTCTTATTGGATTCTTATTAGATTCTTATTGGATTCTTATTAGATTCTTATTGGATTCTTATTAGATTCTTATTGGATTCTTATTAGATTCTTATTGGATTCTTACTGGATTCTTATTAGATTCTTATTAGATTCTTATTCGATTCTTATTAGATTCTTATTGGATTCTTATTTGATTCTTACTGGATTCTTATTAGATTCTCACTGGATTCTTATTGGATTTTTCTTATTAGATTCTTATTGGATTCTTATTAGATTCTTATTGGATTCTCATTAGATTCTTATTGGATTCTTACTGGATTCTTATTAGATTCTTACTGGATTCTTATTAGATTCTTACTGGATTCTTACTGGATTCTTATTAGATTCTTATTGGATTCTTATTAGATTCTTACTGGATTCTTATTAGATTCTCACTGGATTCTTATTGGATTCTAATTGGATTTTGAATTTTTTTTATAGGCAACCAGTACTACATTTACGGGTGGCGCCATCTGTGGGTGACGGGAGGAAATTTGATGATAATAATGGTACCTGTAATGCAATTTACCGACATCCAACAGGTGTCGCCACTAGTAATTCAAATTTAATAGCCTTTATTAGCATATAAAACACAATTATTACAATGTTTCGATAAAAACGGATAAGGATCCTTACCAGCGACCACCGCATAAAAGGGTTGCCATGAATATTTCCAAATATCTGAAATAACACATAATTAGTAATTATTCTTAAACTATAATGGCTGGAATAAAAATAAGTGGCTAGCATGTACCGAAGCACAAGTGCTAACATACTTACTAAGTTCGTTCCTGCTGGGTGCATCAGACGTGAACCTATGATGAAAAGACTGAAAATATATATTAGAAGTCAATATCAACTAAACTATAATAGATGGAATAAAAATAAGTGGCTAGCATGTACCGAAGCACAAGTGCTAACATACTTACTAAGTTCATTCCTGCTGGATGTATCTGAAGTGGAGCTATGATGTAAAGACTGAAAATATACATTAGAAATCATTATCAATTAAACTATAATAGCTGGAATAAAAATAAGAGGCAAGCATGTTCCGAAGCACATGTGCCAATCTACTTACCAAGTTCGTTCCTGCAGGGTGCATCAGAAGTGAACCTATGATGAAAAGACTGAAAACATACATTAGAAGTCATTATCAACTAAACTATAATACATGAAATAAAAATAAGTGGCTAGCATGTACCGAAGCACAAGTGCTAACATACTTACCAAGTTCGTTCCTGCTGGGTGCATCACAAGTGAAGCTATGATGAAGACTGAAAATATACATTAGAAGTCATTATCAAATAAACTATAATAGATGGAATAAAAATAAGTGGCTAGCATGTACCGAAGCACAAGTGCCAACATACTTACCAAGTTTGTTCCAGCTGGGTCCATCAAAAGTGGAGCTATGATGAAAAGACTGAAAGAACACATCAGAGGTCATAACTACTAAACTATAATTGCTAGAACAAAATTAAGTGGCAAGCATGTACCAAAACACATGTGCCAATGTACTCACTAAGTCCGTTCCAGATGGGTGCATCAAAAGTTCAGCTATGATGAAAAAACTGATAAGACTCATTAATAGTGATACTTATTAAACTATAATAGCTAGAATAAGATAGATTAAGTGTCAAGCATGCTCATCATGTTTGTTTCATCTATGTCCATTAGATGTGGAATGATGTTCCATTTTCTGGGAGTATAAACATTAGAACTAAATAGCAAACATGTACTGAATGCCCAAGCGCCAATGTACACTCCATCTTCATTCCATTTGTGTCCATTCAAAGTGGAACTGTCCTGAGACAAGTGAAAGAATTCTTAATTAGTGATTATTCTCAAACTTTAACAAGTAAGTGAAAACATGTCCCTAAGTATAAATACAAATGTTCTTACCAAATTCATTCTGGCCAGGTACACTACAATTATGAATTATGATGAAAGCAAGTCCAATTATGATATCTGAAAAAATAAAGAAAGATTTTTCATGCAAATGATTTGATTGATAAATCAAAATGTGTCCAGCTAAACATACCTTACTATTTGGTTAGGTTTGTCCATGGCCTAAAGCATCCCATCATATTGTATTCATTTTAATAATGTCTACCTGCATTGTTGTTTTCTTGGTACTGTTTTGTTCAGTTGATGCAGTTACTACATGTTTGTGTTGCAACTAATAGCATACTGAATCCATACACATGACACAGACTATACTCTGAATAAGTGCACACAAATTAACGAGTCATTAAGAAACACAGTTAGTATAAAGTGCAATCATAATAAATTATAACAAACTGTATTAACAACGTACTGACCTAGGTTAACCACTGATGTATTGATGTTACCCGGCAGGACCAAGCACGCTTAGAAACTATTGAAACTGAAGTTATTGATGATTGCTATTGCCACCTACAGTGGTAAAAGCACCAAGGCGGTTTGATTCAGTTTGATTGGCATAAGCCACGGTTCTCTAGCGCGATTGGTTCCCACGTTTTTAACAAACAACCATAACTGGTGTAGTTACCGTCCGATTTAGTTCAAACTTGGTAGGCAAGTGGGCAGCACCAGGACGGTTTGAATGACGTACGCCACGGTCCTCTAGCGCGATTTGTTACCGCATTATTAATAAAACAAACCATAACTGGTAAAGTTACAGTCCGATGTCGTTCAAGCGGTAGGCAGGTGCGCACACCCAAGGCAGTTCGAATGATATATGTGCCGCCTCCGTAGAACGATTGGTTCCCAAGTTATTTAAGTTTAAACATTTCATTTCTGACAGGAAAAAGTTTTTGACTTATCAGTTGATGATAACATTGAAACTTTTTCAATGACATGCATAGACCGTGTGGTGCAAACTTTATAGGCAGGTGGGCAGCACCAAGGCGGTTCGAATGATATACGGCCGGTTCCTCTAGCACGATTACTTACCGACTTATTAACAAAAAAGTCATATCATGAGTGTTACTTTCTTCAAGTTAATTGAAATAAAAGCTGCTTTAAAAAATATGCTGTACCAAAATCCGAACCTGCGATGACCACACACTCTAGGCGACCCTTTAATGGATGATTTGGAAGTTTTATTCATAGTATTCTTTCCATATCGAGACTAAAATAGTCAAAAACTCTGTAACCATAAAATACCATGTTAGCGTTAGATTTGCCGTTATAGTTTAAATCCTTGAATTTCGAAGCGATTTTATAAATGAAAACAGCAAGTGCAAGGAATAATAACAAATTTACTACCTCTCAAATGACAGTAGGCTATTTAAATAACATAAATCTGGCTGGAAAAATTATCTAGTAGGCTGCTCTCAAACACTAGTAGTCTTCCGCCTTTGCATCAAGAATTTTTCAATATTTAAACTGGAACAAATTAAATAGATTGCCTCCAAAGAAATGGCAACATCCAAAGCAGTAAAAAAATTACTTCCATTAATGGATCGCATTCTTGTAAGAAAAGCTGAGGCAGTTAAAGAAACCGCCGGAGGAATTGTAATACCTGACAAGGCTGTGCAACCAGTGATCGTTGGTAAAGTAGTTGCCGTTGGACCTGGCCAAAGAACCAGGTCGGGTGCGCATATTAAGCCTTCTTTGCGTGTTTGCGATGAGGTATTGCTCTCGAAGTATGGTGGCACCAAGGTAACCATGGACGACGACTCGGAGCTGCATCTCTACAAGGAATCGGACGTTCTTGCAAAGATTGAATCTTAAATGTATCTTACCACTACAAGAAAGCAAATAAAATAAATTTTATGGCGCATCTATTTGATACGCTTCTTTTTATTGCTTGATGTTATGATCTGTGTCAGCTCATCCTCAACAGCATCTCCAAATCTGAAACAAAATAGTTAATATTACACATAAAACAATATATTACCGTCATTACACTGCTTCAGCTTCCAAATTTTGAAATAGTTGATGTCCGATGTTCTGGGGATCATATTCAGAGAGATCTTCAAAGTTTGGATGTATTTGAAAATCAATTCCCTCTTGTTCATCATCAGTATTTAAAGTGAAGATATGTTTATCAGCACTATCATCTTTTGAGCGCATTAAGGACTGATAATAGTCCACTAGTTTTTGGCACCGTTTGTACAAAGTATTTGTATACTTCATGATCCTTTCCTGGTAGTATTCATGAATACCTGCACATCCATTAATGCCAAATTCAACAAGTACTTTCTCAACACAATCCTAAAAACATATTGTATGCATTCTACGCATGTCTGGCAAAAATTATAGGAAGTTGAAGGAATGAGGAAAGTGAACTAAATATATAAACAAACCTACAAATATGTTATAGAATAAACTTACAGGAAATCCTGGCTGTCCTGATGCAGCATTTTCTTCCTCATATGCAGTTTTCATCCTTGAGCATAATTTTTGAAGAAACTCCTCCAAAAGATCAGTAAGCAGTGCTAGTGTACCATTCTGTGTGCCTAGAATGATATAAATAAGCATGAGCAACACAAAGCCTACAAAAATTAAAATTAATTACTTACTTTCATATCCAATATGGGCAAACATAGTTGCAACACACTGCATTAAAATCTTCTTTGCAATTGGTCTACTCACTTCTGGATAAGCAACTGGCTCTCCCTGAGTAAATGGTGTTTTAACCATTGGGAGAAAGTTTAAGTTATTTGTAGTATGTGTGTAAAATATTGATGGCGGCTGAGGAATCTCAGGAATTCCTTGGCCATCATTGGACTGTAATATTTTAACATTGGATTCAATTGTTAATTCCACAACTTGAATTGCTTCCGTTATCTCAGCAGCAAACTTGTGTAAACTGATTGAATAGAGCATGATTTCATCCATTGGGTTCAATCTTTTTACAATAAAATAGTTAACAGTCAATTAGAAAACAAGTAAACAAACTTACTCAACATCCTGACATTGAAAACTACTTCCAGTGTTATCAGCTTCACATTCCTGGATGATACTTTCAGTGATTACATTTTGCAACACACAGTTGATATCTGAAGTTACATCAGGTTTTGGTGCAATTCCTAGTTTATTTATTTCTCCCCACAGTGCCATATTTGCAATCGCCGGTAAATACCAGCAAATAATATACGATTCAACCTGGAAAACAAACAGTATTAGTAATCCATCGACAAAGATGTGTACATCATACCTAACACCGTGAATAAACACACTAACGACGCCACCACGTACATGTGATGTACTAAAAGTAAAAAATGAAATTTTCAAACATGAAACTATCAGCAACATGTCAGATTCACTTTTTATGAATAACACCCTTCTAAATTCCCGTGAAGTCTCATTCATTTTACGTAAACAATGGATGGCGAGAATGATAAAACACAAGTTGTGAAACATGAAGACAGCAACTTGAGCATACACGACGGTATTCATGATATCTACACGCTCATTCATCATCGTACCGTCTTGGAATCTCCTATCGACATTCATATATCAAGAACAACACCGCTTCTATTGCCGAAGCTGGAATGGTATCACATTGACCTCCCGCCAAAGAAAGTAAAATTAACTAACTCTGGACATACAAGTAAGCACTTTAGCATCTTCGCCCGCTCATTAATATTGCAATAATTCCGTCACCTCTCGGAAGTAATTTACAGTGCAAAATGGAATCAAGAACGGCCATACATCAAGGGTGGTCCCTTGCTGGGAGCATACGTATTCTCTCAACTACATTTCCATTGGGGTGCAAACAACATGGAAGGATCAGAGCACACCATCTCCGGCGTACCACAAGTGCTAGAGATGCATGTCGTCTTTTTCAAAAGCTGCTACCTCACTCAGGAGAGTGCACTAAAATGTAAGGATGGTATCGTGGTGATCGTCTACTTGTTCAAGTTACAGGACGAGTTCAACGAAGAACTTGAAGTCATTATCGAGGCAATTAAAGAGATTCGCGAGCATCAAATGTCGTGTCGTCTTAAAAATTTCACGCTCGAAAAGTACATCAATCCCTTCAAGGATGACTATTTTCTGTACATCGGCTCCGTGAATACAAGCACATGCATTCATTATGTCTTATGGCTCATTTGCCGTGTACCAATGGGTATTGCAATCAATCAAATGGATGCATTCCGCTCAATTGTAGGAGTGGACACGTTAATACTCGAGAAGAATTTTCGGCAGGTGCAGCCGCATAGCGATCGCACAGTATATCACGTAAATCCATCTGGTCAATTACACACGACTTTGCTCATTATGCAAAAAGATACCGATCCGTCAAAGCGACGTATGCAGAATACCAATAAGTATCCGCGCTCTTCCAAGGAATACAAGAATCCCACAGGAACACGTATCTAAAATCAATATACATCGCAAAGTTATATTATGCTTGTCTTTCGCAGACTACATTTGTTTCAAATACATACGAATTGAGTATTTTAAGTACGTTGAGAGAAATTTGTATATACTGCATGCTCCCCATTCTGTTTGTATAAAAATACCTCAGTATAAAAATGTACATGTATAAAAAGGCTGTCATCAAGTACGCAGCAAACTATTTGAAATAGGAGCAATTGCATGAATACTCTCTCCTTCTTACCGGTCATTATTTGCTGTAAAAAAATAAAAAATTGCACTTGCTTACCAAATTGTAAATAATAAATAAGTTAAAAAGTTGTATATATATACACAGTCTTCTACATGTCGATTATAGTCGACACATGATGTGCAATTAAAAATGCTGCATAATACTTCAATAATCTCGGAATTTACGTAATATTTGTTTATGCCTATTACGTTGAGCATAATTTCTTATTCTAAAAATGTTAATTTCCTATAAAAATGCTTCAGATCACTGGATAATTGTCCAAGTGTGTATCACATTAATCGCAAAGTGATACGTCTTATTGGACTGCATTCGAGTTTGAATTACGTGTGCTGAGATATGTGTGCTTCTCTTCTCCGACAGCCGGTTGCATTGGCTATATCAGTCGATCATAAACAATCGGTCATACTGAAGTCTCCGAGTTAAGACGCAAGACAAATTTGTTGCTCTTCGGATCCACCACCTCTTCGGTGATGTTAAAATGAGGCAACTTCTTGACACAGCACAGCAGCGAAACGTCATTCTGACGTAGCTGGAAGCAGACGCTATCGCCGATGGGGCGTGAAAGCAACTCGTCGCAGATGAGTGCCCACGTTTGCACGCCCTTTTGCTCCTTATCGTTGAGCAGCACTGGCTCGGCGAGTAAATACGGCTCGAGGAAGGCTCTCGGCGTCAAGTCATGACTCAGACAGTTTGCTAGATGTGCAAGAATAGCATCCACAGAATGTCGTGGCTGTTGGCGTGTGACCCGTAGATATTTCTGGAGCGCACGAGCCATTGACGGGAAGATGGCCTGTGCCGCTTCGTGCGGATCCATTGGGATTGCACTCACCTGGTCGTTATGCAGGCGTTTAATATGCGTAAACGCCTCTTCTGCGGCTGTGATTAATCTTGCACGTCTCTTCTTCACACGTCTCTCATACTCGTGCTCTTCGTAGAAGCGCTCATTGTGGCTGGAGTCGCGACGGCGAGCATGTGCAGCGAGCATCGCTCGTGAATTCGATTGCTGCACGCCCGCGTTATTTACACCATCGACCTCGTAGAATTTAAAGCTGCTCGATGCTTTGCGTGATTTCGAAACAGGAATGCGCTCTAAGTACGGATTGTAAATGGGAAATTCGGTGTAGTACTTCTCCAACACCCAAACAGCTGCTCGCTGAATGCTCAGTTGTCCAACCGAATACGCTCTGGACGCCCCATCGGGGCTACGTATTATCTTGATGTAATATGCTGGCTTCTGGTGGCGAATCTCCATCAGCACCACCGACAAATAGTGAATGAAAAGCAGCGTATCTGTGAGGCTGGACGCATAAGCAACGAGCGCTTTATAGTCAACACTCTCCTCTGGTGTTATTGCTGCTCGTGCATTCTCTGTTACCTGAACGACGTAAAATAGCCAGTTGGCGAACGTACAGATAAGTGTTAATGCCAATACACTCGCACGAAATAGGAATATCCCCGGCAGGGTTGCGTTTGGCTTGCGTAAAAATACAGCCCATGCGCCACCAGCAAGAATGACGAGTTTAAATGCAAGCGATACTAGCAAACCTTTGCATTCAGCGCCGCACATCAAGAGTTTGGAATTGTTCTGTAAGCCAACATTGTTCGATAGCGCAGGAAAAAATCCAATCTTGGGAAGCACCACCATTGCAATAGGACTCAAGAAGGCAACAATTGATATGATGTAAGTGAGTATTGAGCCCAAATATTGCTGGCACATGAAACTAAGCCCTGTATCTGGTTCACCGGGCCAATTGCTAACATCCTCAGTGGAGCCAGACTGTTCAGATGTATTGCCTGTAATTGCAGTTGTATTCTCCCCCCAATTATCATCTTGAGGCAGAATTTGCACCTCAATCACTTCCTGCCCGTCATGATTGTCAGGCGTGAGTGTCACTGCCGTTTGAAAAGGTGCCATGTCGTGGTCAGTTTTATGAGACTTACTTCTAAAACACCATAGCAAATTCATCATCTAATTGGAATCCTATGCATTTATAATTACCTATTGCTGCGATGTGAATGTTGTCTGTAATTGTTGCGATCTCTGTCACGATAATGGCTTTTCGAACGTCTCGAACGTGAACTGTTTTCAGATTTTACAGACTCGGTCTCCATGTCTCAGGCCGTCTCCATGCAGGCGCATTTAGTTCACACGCAATTGAAGCATAGCTTTGAATTTGCTGTTGCTGCATGAATAATGCGTGAAGTCGCGTACGCGAAGGACAACAACAAGTTCATTGACACACGCAAAGTGCCGCAAATGCAACCGCTACATGTACGTTATAGTTATGCAGCGAAGCCAATGCATACAACGAAAGTCAACCGCACAATTCGAATTATGATAAAGGGCTTATTTATCCCGTTTGCCGTTATGTGAACGAAGGGTTATGAAGTATGAACAGTTACCTGATTTCGCGATCTCGTACCGGATCCCGCCACAACTCGAACAGCAACATCCTCGAAAGGCACTTAATGATCACAGCATCTCCATCACAACGTCTTCAGAATCACAGTCGAGGAAGACCGTCCAGAAGCACAAGAAAAATCCCTTCTTTCACATAAGAAACGAAGACGATGCAATATGGCCGCAACTTGCGTCCTTTCGACGTTTAAGCAGCATCACCGACGACGAACACGCCACCTGCAAGACAACGGATCAATGAGGTACTAACATTATATTCGGGTTGTTCCGGTAACACTCGTCGAACCAAATTCAAAATCCAAATTACCAATCAATTCAAAAAATGTATTGATTTACATTTTTGAGAAAATTTATTTATTATGTACACAGCTCTAGATTACTTGACGGATAGTTAGTTATATAGCTGGTGCAACTTATGAATCAAATCGTATGCGCGCCGATAAATAAACTCCTAGCCACTCTGTTATAAAAACTATTATAATAGTCTTCCTATTTTAGTCGTATGTTATCCATTGAATGCATCAATTTCTCGATTATATGTAGAATAACAACGTTAAAATATAAACATATATATATCTTCAATCAACCGACGATTATAATGACATGTATTTTACAATTTCTCTCGTTTAATTCATACAGATTGCTACGATTTATTTATTAAGATTAAGATTAATTTAAGATTACCTTATTTCTTAATCCATATTGCGCTATTGGTTCAGTTCACCGAACGGGGGCTGCGCACCTCCTTACACAACAACAAAAGTGCATTAATAATCAAAATATAATCGTTTCGGCTGCTCTGCTGTTGTTAAAATGTTATACGAATATTGTACCTATACTTTTATATGATAGTTTAATTAGATAATAATAATTATAACGGTACGTTTGCTTTCGGTACCATCATGCAATATTTGTGTAATAATGAATGTAGAAAAACAATTTTGTCTAACAATGCAATTCTTCGTTTCGTATGCATACAAGTGAATAATAATAATAATAATAGTGTTAAACGCGATTGCTGCACGCCAATTGAAATGTGCGCTGCGGATGGCTTAGCTAGTAAGAAACAAAAAAGGAATTTAAATCCCGATAGGACGCGGAGAACTTGTACACTTTACAAGTAAAAAAGCTGAAATATCATTATAATTTAAGCTTTCTTTGTCTATTTTGCTAGGGAATTATCTTGTTTTGATTGAACGAAAAATCACTGGCTTCCCAATCTATCCGGTTGTTGTTGTAGTTGGTTTTGCTTGCATTTGCCAATAATAAGAGTAACTATATTAATAAATATACTTATTCACATTGCATTACTGACAGCACTGCTTGCGCACGCTATCGCTGCCCATCGTCGGCTTGACATCGATTTGTTCCACGTTCTGCGGCCGGATCGTTTCGCCTTCAGGTGGATCGCGGATCTGTTTTTGCGAAACGATCCGATAAATCTCTACAACAAATATATGAGTATCGCAGGCGGACAACCGCAAACCCAAGATGCGCACCTGTGAGTATGTTCTGGAACGCATTGTCCACATTGGTGGAGTCCAGAGCGGACGTTTCGATGAAGCTAAGGCCGTTGCGTTCAGCGAACTGCTTCGCCTCCTCGGTGAGCACCGAGCGTAAATGGCGCAAGTCCGACTTATTACCAACAAGCATAATCACTATGTTCTGATCAGCATGGTCGCGCAATTCGCGCAGCCAGCGCTCAACGTTTTCGTAGGTCAAGTGTTTCGCAATATCATACACAAGCAGTGCGCCCACAGCACCACGGTAGTACGCCGCGGTAATAGCGCGATACCGCTCTTGTCCAGCTGTATCCCAGATCTGCGCTTTGATTGTCTTGCCATCCACCTGCAGGAAAGCCAAAAAGAAATGAGGAAATGAGGTCACCATTGAAACAATAGCTGGCTACCTGTATGCTGCGCGTTGCAAACTCGACCCCGATCGTTGACTTTGACTCCAGATTGAATTCATTGCGTGTAAAGCGCGAGAGCAGATTGCTTTTACCCACTCCTGAATCGCCAATCAGCACCACTAAAACAAAAACAACAAGCAGCTGGTGATGATGTCATATAACGCCCCGTATTATTGCTTAACATTCAAGTGATAACAATGAGTCAGGTTGGTGATAAGGCTGGAGGCCATACACTTCTTAACTGTTCCACATACAGGCTGGCTGCCAAACATGGATGATGATGAATCCCATAGCAATTAGAGATTTCTCACAGTATGCTTGTGACCCTTGACACTGCACACAAATTGCTGACTTGTCACTTCCCCACCGATTGACGTGCCCATTGAAATGAACAATCTGTAAGCAGCAAACGCATAACTAAATCTAAGAACTCACCTTTGAACAAGTAATCGTATTCATCGTCCCTGGAGCTCATCCTGACCGTCTGATTGCAACGCTGTGACCTTTTACACCTTTGACGTCGACGAACCTTGGCTCCTAGGTATTCTTATGCACGTTTCAGCAATCTCTTCACGACTCATGCAGCCCAACACTACCCTGCGATAAAGAACAAGCAAACGGCATGAACACAAAGCAATCGCGGGTGACTGACAAATGTGTTTACCACAATCAGCCAAAAACACGTACTGCAATATAGTATAATGTAATGCACACTCAGCAGCAGATTGACTTCGATCAATCACACGTATCACAGACGCATTGCTCGACGACGAAATTTCACTTGCGTTTAACTTCTTGGCCTCTTAGAAACGTCGAATTAAATCAAAAATAAACGGCAGCAAACGTACGTACGGCCCGCACGAAATCTTTGCAGCGAACTACAAAATGGCGACGCCTTTTTCTTATACGTGCTCCG
This sequence comes from Aleochara curtula, assembly GCA_963978815.1. NCBI lineage: Eukaryota > Metazoa > Arthropoda > Insecta > Coleoptera > Staphylinidae > Aleochara > Aleochara curtula. Next base: position 5,888,746 of record OZ022221.1, on the reverse strand, counting down.
CTCCCGCAGCGCCCTCCGAGTTGACTACGACGAACTAGAAATAAACAAATTCGAAATTCAAAATTAATCAATAATTAAAAAATTAGCGGAACTTATTACAATCAACATTCAACGCATGAGAGACGTTCATTAAGTCTGCATGTTTAATCGTATTAATTTACATGAACTTTATCGAGCTATTTACATCAAAGTAATAATATAAGTAATTCGATGATATTTATAGCAGTATTTACAAAATAATATTATTAATAATAATAATATACGAATCGCATTATAATACAGAATATACAAGAGTTTTACACATGCGCATCGCGGCAATTAAACGATTTTAAGCTACTAATAAAATAATTTATAACGCGCCTCTTCCCGCTAATAATAAGAATTAACTAAATGTGTAAAACTAAGCTTTGATTGACTCGAAATCACGCGTTGTGTTCCTCACTTGTGGAATAATAATCAATAGCATATTAATTTAAATTACATGTAATAAAACACACAACGCACACGCAAGTTACGTAGCAAACTTGATAATGATAATAATATTATACGTGTTAATATCTTAAAAGTGTTTGATATACTACTATCCGTTTTGCTGAAATTTTGATTACCGTCGCGTCTATCACATTACTGTACGTTCATAGTATTCAAATATATAAAAACTAAAAGTTTAAAACTACTACGATTATTAGCACCATTTCCAACGCTATTACGTTTAATTCAGATTCTCCGTTCGACGCGCGAAACTATTAAATAAACACACTCGTTATCTATTCAATAAACTAGTTATAATTCAAAACGGCAACTAATATACCTATCTAAGGAGCGCGAAATAGTAACATAAATAACATTCTGACTGCTGAATTCATCCGGCTAAACTCTCGTGTGGATGCGTGTGTTGTGTCTGATAATATTCGAAAAACGACGATTGTACTATTCGTTTGCATATTTTCCCGTTCTCCCGTTCGCGAAACGCGCGTGTATTCACTCCTCTTCCTATATATGATGATTGAGCAATAAATTAATCTATAATTATTTAGTTATTGTAGTCATATAGTTATTAGTTGAAGGCCTCCGTTTAAATTGCATTTAAGGCACAAAGAGTTCCGTGTTTCGTATACGCATACTTTCCACTTGCATTTCCTTTTCGGTCGTTTCTATCACATTATTGTAAATTGTAAGAAAATAGATACTCTACCCTGTTTTTCGTAGCCAATTAGATAAAAATCACCGGTCGCGAATACGAATCTATCCTCGCTCGTTTTCTCTACCTACTACACGTAGACCGGGCCCTGATTGTCATTGTCATCGAGATTGGTCCGATTCAGGCCGCCGCAATCGTCAAAGAAACGCCGGAACGTGAACTCAAAGAAGCCGTGAAACGGATGCGACTTATCGATAAAGTCATCCGAATTTGTGCTGTCCATTGACGCCGAATTGCGCAACTTGTCCGGATCGATCGGATCGAAATTGGACGTATCCGTCTCGTATTCGATGCGCGGTATATGCGGCGCGGGCTGGCGACGTAACCCCTTCTCGAAATCAATCTCTTGAAAGAAAGGATGAGACTTGACTTCGCTGGCGTTCTTGCCGAGTCGCTTGTCGGCGCTACAGCATAGCTTGAGAATGAGGTCTGTGGCCTCCAGAGATAGCTTTGCCTCGGAGGGTATGTGCAGCGTTGTTTCCCAGTTGATCACCTAAAAATGTTCAGCATTTAGAGCCAGTACGATTTGATACGCAATACTCTAATACCTTCAACTGCGTTTCCGGCGGCGTATTCGCCAGAAACGGCGGACTTCCCACCAGCATCTCGTAGAGGATGACGCCGACACTCCACCAATCGCACAGCTGAGTGTATCCTGTACGCTGTAACACCTCGGGCGCAATATAATTGGGCGTCCCGACCAGCGAATGTGCCAGGCAGCGCTGATGCTCAATTTTACGCCGTCGCTCAAGAAGTTTACAACGACACTCCTCGTTCCAGTCCTCCATCGGTTCCATTGAATCTTGGCGAGCGTGCTCTACGAATTAACAATATAGCCACTTGTATGCCAACGAATAAGTTCAACTTACCATTTGGCTGATAGTATTTAGAATTATGCGTCCATCGAAATCCGGTACAGAGCCCAAAGTCCGTCAACTTAATGTGGCCGTCACGGTCAATGAGTATGTTGTCCGGCTTAATGTCGCGATGGATGAATCCCATCTTATGTACGCTTTCCACGGCACAGGTGAGTTCTGCAATATAAAAGCGCGCTAGCGGCTCCTCGAAGATGCCGCGTTTAATCAGCAGCGCCATAAGATCCCCACCGGGTATGTAATCCATGACAAAATACAATATATCACTGTCTTGAAAAGAATAGTAGAGCTTGACGACCCACTCGTTATCTGCCTCGGCGAGAATATCACGTTCAGCCTTCACATGTGCCACCTGATTGCGTTTAAGCACCTCAGCTTTTCGCAGCGTCTTCATAGCGTATAAATGATTCGTATCGATCTTACTCACCAGCGTCACTTCGCCGAAAGCGCCAACGCCGATGGGCTTAATCTTTTCAAACATTGACTTATCCATCTTGGCTCGTTTCAGTCGTATGTAGTTCGACTCCTTCTGCGACAGCATTTTGCGCATTTCACGCTGCGCCTCGGGCGAAAGTCCAATTTTGCTCATCTCAGTTTCAAGCTGAACACGACGGTAGAGACGTTGTCGATATGATTTGATCACATTCTCAATATGCTGCTCCATAAAGAACTTAAATGCTTGCGGTGAATAATTCTTCACTTTGCCATCGCGTCGTTCCTCTTCTTTCTCCTTGCTGATCTTTTTGCGCTCGGGTATGGGTGATTGATGTTTGATTTTCGTGTGGGGCGGCAATTGCGGCGGTGTTTCCGAATTGCCATTCATATGACTGTTATTGTTGTTGTTCTTCACCGAAGAAGATGCTATAAAAGATGATAACGAGAATTAGTGATATTGTCAGCGCAGGTGGAATAGATTTCAGTAATTACCTGTGGGTGGCAATGGCGGCGCCGCATCTGGATAGTGCCGACTGCCCTCGGTGGAAGACGTTGTCGATTGCGGACTATCAGAACGATCAACAATCGGTGAGTATTTCCGCTGCAGCGGCTGATGTACTTGCGAAGATGCACGTGGTGCAATCGTACTTTCAACAGTGGCAACTTGCGCAGCATATTGGGCCTCCTCGCCGTATGGCGGTGGCGGCAGAGGTGAGTGCCCCATACCACGTACAGCCTTGGCTTTCGCTTGCATAGTACTTGCATAACTAGGCGGTTCGGTGGTAGGCACTGATATTGGATTATTATTATTATTCGTGGTGTTCTTTGCCGAGGATGACTGTGATTGTGGCAGTGGCGCAGCGGGTTTACTGTACTGCTTCTGCTGAATAGATGCATTGTACGATGGTGGAGGTGGCTGCGTCGACGGAGGAGTAGTACTTGTCGGTGAGATAGGCGTCGTAGGAGCAATGGCTGTTTGAAGCACAGGTTTCTGCACCTGTGTACTTTTTACCGATTGCATAATGATTGGAGGTTGCGTCTTCGCCTGACGTGCACCCCATGCGGGCACGGGTGTTGGACGCGTCATAGACGTTGGCGTGGCTGTAGAAACCGGAATGGGGCTGGGTGAGCCCGCTGATGTTGAACCCGAATATATACCGGATGATGGACTTTTACGAAAGTCTTGTGTCGGCGACTGCCGATTCTGAATCGAGGCAGCATACGAAGGAGGCGGGGGCGGCGCAGTGATGAGCGGATACGGTGGTGGCGGCTCTGATAAACTCAACGCTTGGATTTGTTGCGTGAGCTGTTGCTGTACCTGCGGCCCGTTCTGCACGACCATGGGCTGACGTGCGTTCGGCGGCGGCAGGTTGGAAGAAACGGGACTAGTGCCGCGCTGCGAGGAAGCCCCACCGGCGGGCGAATTGTATCCAGGCACGGCGGGTGGCGCACGTGCCGGCACGACAGGTGCTGGAGACATACGCTTGAGCATTGCCTGTACGTTGTTTGGCACCGGCTGGTAAGACACGTGTGGTGGCGGTGGTGGTGGCGTATTACGCGGTGGAGGAGGTGGCGGTGGCTCACTGAATCCACTTGGTGAGTACTGCCGACTGACGGGCACATGCATGTGATCGGCTAGTCGCGGACTGTCTGAACGCGAACTGCCTGCACCGCTATCTAGAGCAGGGCTCCCTCGGTGCAAACCTAACTCACGCTCTATGCTAGGTTTCCGGATGAGTTTAATTTTACCGCTGCTGTTAACACCACCACCATTGGCATTATCAGCCTGTTTCTGCAAATAGTCAATAGCGCCGTCTAGGCGCCCTCCGGATGCCTGAAGCGCTCGCACACTCATATCCTCCGCAAATCCCATTGCGAGTAATTGTGCAAGCACTGTGCGCAATTGCAGCAGTTCCTTGTCGGCGCCTGAGGCAGAACTCAACGAGCTAACACCGCTAGTGGCGGATAAATTACTAATAGTGCTCGCGGCGCTAGAGCCTTCGCCTCCACCACCGCCAATCTTGGCAAATGGTTGCAGCGAATTGTGTATCTCCTCCATCGCCTTCTGATGGTAGCCCGAAGACCGGGCTGGTGCACTGTTGTTCATGATTCTTAGGCCGGGCTGTTGGCCCATGATACTACCTCACATGACGTGCACACTACTTCTGCCACATTCACCTGGTGCACACATTACTCGCGTACAATAATCTATTTCAATTTAGCCGCTTTATTCTCCAAATTATCTTGTGAGTTCCAAGCGTAAAATACTGATCTTGTCTCCACAGTTCCAACAAATCTACAAATCATAACAATGTTACCGCCGGAATATTGTGCAATAGAATGGGACAATGCACGAAAGGTCTTTGCAATCAACAAGTTACCGCAAAAGTCCTCCGGAGTGTTCATATACTGGAATGTTGTCCACTGAGGCAGCGTGTGCCAAATTACGATCAAATGTCTCACTTGCTTCGCATACCATTCGCATTCCTTGGCATTGTGACATACACGTCGCTTTCGTGGGGTGCGCGTGTATTTATAAACAGCTCTCTCTCCTCCTCGTTACCTTAATTATGCAGCATCCAAATTTGCAGATTTCGCACGGACCCGCGATGGATCTTCCATCTCCTCCTGAAAATCCTAGTCGCCACCAGCAGAGAGTACACAGCACCACAACACTACACTCTGGATACTCGTGTGCTCCACGCTGCCACGGCTCCGCTGCTGCACCACAGTTTATTGCCGTGTCCCACCACGCACCAACAAATTCTCCACCGACGAAATGCTCCAGCTACCCGAATCAATTAGAAAAAACTTAAACGAAAACAAAGGAAATTTGCTAAATGAATTACGCGGCGGCCATTTTAGAGTGTCAGATTCCAGAAACTGCCAACCTACTACAAATCTAACCAGGGTCAGCACCGTCTAGGGGATTTCCAACAGCCTGACGAGAGATATTTCAAACTCTCTGACATAACCTCTTCATTTGCTTCGCTCTGAGCAAAAATGGGCAAATCTCTTTCAAGGATTAAATCGCCGTTCAGGAACTTTAATATTGAAGATAGGGCGCACAAAGTTATTTCCAAAGATAAGCCCATTCCAGCGCCGCGGCATCAAGCCAATATTGAAGAATATGAGAAGATTCTGAAAAGTACAAATTGAGCCAGTTTCATTCAACTTCATCTGTTCATTATTGTTACTTGCAGATCATCCAGAGATTATTGAAGCTTCATTTGAGAAGCATGACACACTTAACAAACATTTGAAAAATGTCTTTGTGACATCACAAGACCCAGATCCAATTGTTCTCTCACAGCAGAGCAAATCTAGGCCCTTACCACTGGACAGAAGATTTGTACAACCATTTGAACTAGGATTTAAAGAAATGGCTAAGGTACAGTTAGGAAAAGCATCACTAAGAGATATTATCAAATTCATTGGAATGTATCAGAACAATCCCAAAGTTAACACAGCTGAGAAAATAGCAGATACTTACAATTTAGATGAGGAGAAAGTCAGTAAGTACTTTTGTTTTCCTAAATCAATTGATCCTCATGTTGTTATTTTAGAGAATATATTAAAATACGTTCGTGTATTTGAAATATACACGCCTGATGAGCCAAATACAAAATCAAAGGCACAATTTGCTGGTCCCAGTATTCCAAAAACAATATATACTAAATTGTCTAGGCCACAACTGGCCAGTGGAAAGAAGAATGATGATGGTGATAATACTTGAAAGACAAAGTATAAGTAGTCCCAGCTAGTTAATAATAAAATGTTTACCAAAGTTAGAAACAAATCTATTGTTTGTTCATGCGATTTTATCCCAACGCCAAATCGTTCCATCGTCACATACGCAGACTAAAACAGACGCATCACGACTTAGGCTTGTTTGTCGAATAGCAGTCGTACATCTCGGATGCTGCAATGTGTAGCACTTTGCTTGTGATGGGTCTGCCACGTCCAAATCCCAGACAAACACTTTTCCTGATTGATTACCCAACGCAAGAATATTTCGCCAGAAATCCATTGCAAAGCGAATAAACCAAATCTCACACTCCTTAAATTCAAACCGATGAATCACGGTGGATGTTGTGTCACCAGGACGCAACGTCACGTCTTCAAGTCGGCCAGGCTTCCAACAGACGATGCAATTCTCACAAGACTTGCTCAGAATAAAATCGCCAAACCACGACACACAGTCCACATAATTGCGATGGATGTCACGTGTAGAAAAGTCGGGAAAGTGTTCCTTCAGTGAATCAAAAGGACGTGCATTGCGACTTCCCATCCATTGATATGACTGCTTAATAGCAGCATGCATGGAGTCTTTATCTAAGCGCCACAGCTTGAGTGAATGGTCCATCCCGCATGATATTATCCTATTTCCAAATAGATCAAAATCAGCACTAAGAACTTCATCCCTGTGACCCTCAACGCCACCAAAAATGGCTATGCAAACGTCAGTCTTGATATTCCATAAACGCAGGGCATGGTCTTTAGACACAGATAATAAGAGATTTGGGTCCTTTGGATGAAATTTAAGCTCATTTATGGCATGCCCATGTCCAATATAATGTCGGATACAAATCATAAGAGCCGGATTGAGGACGCGTACAATACCTCGTGCCCCCGCCACAGCAAGGAGGGGCTTTCCAGTCTCTTCCTCATAGGACCAAGCACAAGTGTAAAAATTTTCATCCAGCTAAAAAAATTTTTTTTTTATATATTTGATCAATACACAGAATAAATACTTACATCTGGATCTGCATAACACTGTAATAACTTAATACCAGTGCCTTCAGGACACTCATATATTGAGACACGATTGCAGCCAACTGCAGCAAATATCAATGGCTGTCCTTCCTTTAAGTGATGATTGAATTGCGCCCCAAATAGTGGTTGACCATGATCTTCCTTAATGTTACAACTGAACACCACATTAGAAACAAACATGACATGTAAACATCATCATTATAAGGTTGGAAACTTACGTAAATTTGTAGATTGACTTCACCACTGGCTTATTTAGTGAGACTTTGCGTTTTCCTTTCTTCCCTCTGCGTGTACGATTTGTAGGAGTAGCACTTCTAGATGTGTTGTCTGTTGTTGAGGTGCTTCCCACTGAGCTTGTTTCATCCTAAATTTACGCAAAGTGAACTTACATGTTATAATCACAACTATGAACAACTCACATCTTCTCCAGAGTCACTGATGTATGAATTATCGTCCTTCATGTGTATTTTTAATTTGTCTTTCATTCTTCACTAATAAAACTTGTTTACAAACACTCCTTACGCATAACACCTAATGCTTTGGCGCTGTTTGGAATATATAACCTAATTTATAACCCCGGTTTACTAAATAGACATTCGGTAAAGATCGGTACAACTTTAGTTCTATCAGTCTCCATCAATAATAAAAGCGCTAAAATTAAAAATAATGTATGTAATTTGCAGTAATTTGAAGGAAACAATAAATGAATGAATAAATTACCTTATAACTAAATAATTATTTTACTGGAATAATATTAATAATAATGTCCATTCTTACAAGCAATTGCCTGCAATTGTGCAACTACTTCATATTTGAGATTCAAATCATTCAAATAGGGTCCAAAATTTGCTACAATATTATAAATACTCCTTCTGATTGCATTCAAAATTGCGAGCTTCATTCGGCAGTTTAAATCGTCGTTTCCAATCCTGCGATTCAACGCCGGAACTCGGTTGAGCTTCTCCACGCTCAATTTCAACTCAACCAAGGCACTAACAATCATTGGAAGATCTTTCTGAACAATTCCATAACGATCCTCCACGAGAGATTTGGTACAAAGGCAGGACATTGCTTGCGTAATCCAAATAATCATTTGACCATCACCTAGGCACTTTTGGATACTTGCCTCAGGCAGCTCTTGGAAAATAAAATTTATTCCGAGCTTCTTTTTAAGCATCTCAATAAATGCGTTTATTTTAGCTGAAATCGCATTTACCATGTTGTTGCGCACTTCGATAATAAAATTCCTATTTTCTTTTACTTCACTTGCTTCTGCAACAGGATAAACTCCAATTCGGCGTATTTCTGAATATGTGACACCAGGACGATTCATGTTAATTGGATCTTCAATCTTTGGTTTCTCTTTCTTGTTATCCGTTAAAATATTATTCAGAGAACCATTTAAACAATCAATATATTCTTTGAGCAAACCAAGCATTATTTTAATTACTGTGTTCCAATTGTGTGGGTGATTGCCAGGGTTAGACAGCTGGAAAAGCAACGCACGACGATCCGAAAAATTTCCAGATAACAAAAATAAATCCTGACATGCCAAATGTTGTATTATAGGAATTTTTGACTCTAGTGCTTCCTTTAAGGTATAGGACTCTTCAGATTGACTATCTGCAATTATGAGAAATTCAAATGGTTCAGTCAAGAACAACTCATAGTAGAAATTCATCAAATTCAGACATAGATGTATTATAGTTGCAAATGTCCAAGAAGTAACAAGACACATCCAAAGGCTGTTTGTGTTTTCTGAATCAACATCAAATGGCATCAGCTCATTTAAAACATTACCAAGCAGAGCAAAAACAATGCAAAAGTAAACACTTGGCATTAAAGCAGCTCTGCCACTCTGCTTGATCAAGTTAAACAAATGGGCTTTGAATTGAACCCATTTGGATTGTTGAATAACAGGAAATTGAACTTTCTTCTCATTTGTGTAGGCACTGATGAAATAGTAAAATCCAGTCCAGGCTCCAGCATATAATAGAAATAATGTATCTCCATTAAGTATATCAGTCTTCTCCGTAAAAAGTGAGTAACTTGTGAAACCCAAGAATAGAGAGGTACTTACAAATCCAACAACAATGTGAAGATAAAGTGAAATGATGTTGTGAATGGAGAAAATAGCTCTCATTTTCTGGAATCTTGTCGAACAATATTTAGGTGTTATTATATAATATTTTGCACATATTATGCTTTGGGCAAACACCACTGCCATGAAGAGCAACAAGTATATCCATGTTCTCACCGATCCCAAACTTCTAATATATGTCGTCAGTGAATCTATTGGGCTTAAAATAGTAAAATTCAAAATGAATATATACCACAGAAATATGATCAGCTGTGAAACCACACTGCATATCACAGCATAGGATAGTTTCCTCAGCAGAATGTGTTTATAGCCCAGGTTCGAACGCACATTAAGGTTAGAATAATTGGAAGTATTGAGAGGCACTGAAAAACATACAATTAGGCACTATATGTAAATGAATAAGAATGACATACTTGTTAACTATCAATCAAAATATGTTTGGCCGATTAACCACTTTTAGAACTACTGCAAATTAACGATCTACACAACATCGGCATAACCACAAACTGGCGGGAGATACCGCATGGAGCAACTTCGGACGCCACCGCTTCATCCAAAACTTTTTTCAGTTATCGACGGAAGCTTATAGAATTTGAGTATTTTAATTGGGATACTAGCTAACTACTTAGAGCTTGTCAAAGCAAACAAAACTTTCAGTTTCCTAAAAAACTTATCATAATTTTATTATACAGCTTGCATATTTGATGTTGTTTGTTACTTTGCAATTATGTATGTAAAACTCGTTGTAATGATGGTAAATAAAATCAATAAGAGTTTGACAATTAAAAATCTGTCTGCTTCATGCTTTCCTTGGTTGGACAATGCAAATTCAAAATCTTTAAGTACTTATAATTCGTCAATTCCGGTGCTTCGCGGTCTGCTTGCCGTTGATGATTAAACTTAATTCAAATACATTAAAATCAATTTTTTACTAAAACGTATGTTGCAATCCAAAGTGGCCAATTAAAAATACCTGAGATTTTACTAAACCTGAGCGCGATTAGTGTAAATGGATCGTGTACCTGCTAAAACGATAATCAATCAATGATGACGACGCTGCCTGTGGCGGTCGTGTTCACGTTCGCGCTCTCTGGGCCGCTCCCGGTCGGGGCGATCGCGGTCACCCCTATGCACAGGACTGCGGTCCCTGTGCCTGCGTTCGTCGCGTGAATCCCGTGGACGCGAATTACGTTCAACGCGCCGTTCCTGACGCTCTTCGCGCTCACGCTGATTGGCCGCCTGCACCGCCTGGACGGGAAAGCGTTCTTCGAGTACATGCTGAATCTTCTGCTGGATTGGAACAGGGATGCGTGGAAAAAGTGTACTGAACCATTCCAATTTAACCAGCCACTGGCGAAGTATCATACCTAATCGCATTGACTGACCTCCGCCCGCCTTTACGTCCAACTCCTGCAAAACTCAAACGGAATATGCATGTAGTAGCAGTCCACAAGAACGCATTATACGTCTACCTCTGCTCCGATTACGCACCTCTTCGTCGTCGAGGTACGGCTCGTACCAATCGAGTAATTGGGCTGGCGGCAATACATACCGAATGTACATGAAACCGAGAGCGCGTATGTAGGGTGAGTCGCAATGTGTGATTAATCCATTTAATTGTTTACGTGTCAGCTTCAGTGTAAAAAGTTTATATAAGAGGCAGTATGCTGTTGAAACGATGCCTCCAGCGCCAACGCCACGTACTCCACCGCACATCCCAGTTTGTCCCGCTGTGCGCCGCGAACCTTTCTCCCATGGCTCCAGATGCTGAACCTTGTAGTAGATCTCATCCACTACTTCATGATATGTTTTCAGCTCATACAGATTAACTGTAATATAACAAAATACAAAAGCATTAATCCCCACTGTGCTTCAGAGCACTCTTGGTGTTAATTTCATTCATTATTCTGCAAGCTGCTGGTTGCAAAATAATTCTTTACCGTAATGATACACAATTTGCCACCATCAGGCACTTGCACTATGAAGACAGACACAGCTTTATCTACAAAGACACAACACCTAAAACATTGATTCAAAATATAGCCACTTATCATGGGAATTGGCAATGTGCTATACCTTTCCATTAAAACGTATCCACTTGAGCAGCGTGACCGTTGTGGCAATGCAAACAGAATGCAGAATAATTGTCATAAACACCTGAATTCATATAAACTACATACCCTTAAAATAGTGTGAACTCTGAATATTCGTGAGAATCAAATTGTTTAAATTCATCGTGCGCTCGTTGCCCCATAATTGCAGCACGTTGCTGGCTTTAGAACTCGCTTTGGATTCTTGAAAAATTAACAAATTAGGTGAACGCCATTTTTAGGTTAGTGTTAGCAAGTCCTTCATTTACTCACTCGTACTACCAGAATCGTAGTCCTCCGTGTACGCATTTTGATTACTCATTATTCGAACACTGATTAGACTACGACTTGACTATTAAAACAACATTAACAATGAGCGAATTTGTTGCTAGGAGTAGCGCGGGCGACATCAACAACAAGTACTAACAAGGGCCACTGGGGACGCATTCAACTTGGACTTTTCACAGAAGCGCCCTCACGCAATGATATTCAAAACTATATGAGCATTGATCATATGATCATTTCTATGATTTAAATATTCAGATGATTGATTAATACTATTGTACAAAATATCGCAAAGCCAATGACTCGGCATAATTGGAATATGGAAGAAACGTTTCCTAAAAATAGGATAATAAGTTAGTTTTAAGAAAAATGTTAAAAACATACATGGAATTTGTATTCTGTAACGGTATATCTGACTTATTTATCATCGATAATAACATCAAACAAATTATCTAGAAAATTGTCGCGAGTCTCTGCCTCCTTTATTTGCATTATTATTGGACCGATATGTGTTGGTCTTTTGTTGGAATTTTCGGTCATTGTATCCATTGCTTCTATTATAATTTCCATGGCCTTGCGCGGCCGCTCTCTTCGTGGAGCGATTATTTTTAGGCGCAGAAACTTTCAAGTCCATTGCTGGTGGAACTCTGAATCCAAAAGATGCAGCTACTTTTTGCATATCAATCGTGTTGATATCGAAAATCGTCTTCAAATGATGCGAGTCGTAAGCTCGCACGTACGCTTTAAACGCCTCTTTCCCAGAGATGTTTAAAAAGTAATTCTTTCCAATAAGCTGCTCAAGTTGCATTTGAATATCAGCAATCTTGCTCCATGAAAATTCAAACTCATTGAGTGGCACTTTGGCGTGCTTGAGGTAGCGCAAGAAGCCAAGTTCTTCCGGTCTCAAAATTAACAGTGCATGACCACTAGATCCTTCTCCACGTGCTGTACGCCCCACACGATGAATATATTCCTTAGGATCATCTGGTGGATCATATTGTACAATCCAATCAACTGCCGGAATATCCAAACCACGTGCCGCAACATCCGTACATAACAATATTCCGGTTTCTGCGTTACAGAATTGAAAGAATGTCGACGTTCGTTTCGTTTGCTTCTGTTTGCCGTGAATACACATCACTGGCAAATCTATATAGTTAAATAGCTCATGGTGAAACTTAACTGACATGCACGAACTGAAGAAGACCATCACCTTCTTCTTGCGATTCTTCTTCAAAAACGTGAACAGCACAAGAAGTCGTTTCTCTGACGGACATACAATGTAACCCTGCTCGAGCCCTGAAACGGTCGCCACCTCTTTCGAATCGTCTACACCAACGTAGACAGGTTCTTTCTTAAGTGCTAACGAGGTCAGCGCCTCTGTTTTTTTGCTCTGCGTTGCACTGAAGAGCATTGTTTGTCTGCGTTCTAAAATTTAACACATAATTATTACATTATCACACAATAAATTGTCAAATAAAACATACTTGGAAGCAAGTTAATAATCTGCTTCATCTCCTCCTCAAAACCAATATCCAATATACGATCTGCTTCATCTATGACCAAGCATTGAAGATTTTTAAATAGAAAATCGGAGGTATTTTGCAAATGATCGAGTAGACGACCAGGAGTTGCAACAATAATATTAATGCCTTTGGAAAGCTTCTCTGCTTCCATTTTTCTGCTAGCACCACCCATTACTAACCCATATGTGTTATGATGGTACTGCATTAACTCTTTGAGTACACCAAAGATTTGCATGGCCAACTCGCGTGTTGGAGAAATGATGATTACACCAGTGCCGTTGCGAGGCATAAATTTCAGCTTGTAAATTAGCTCAATTGCTGGTATAAGAAATGCTAGTGTTTTGCCAGAGCCAGTCTTGGCAGCACCAACCAAATCACGTCCTTCAAGCAATGGTGGAATTGAACGTGCTTGTATTTCCGTCATTTTTGTGAAACCCATCTCTGCAACACCCTTCAGTGTCTGCTCACATACTTTGTCCTTTAGGGTGTCAAATGAGGAATTGCTCAGAATTTCCAAACCTACTGATGAGCCAGGTACTGTAACCAAAGTCTGTATTATTACATTGAATACTCAAGAAGACTAAGAAATTATGGCATAGTGATCAGTTAAATCACAATTATTATTTCATAAACTCAACTCTCAGAAATTTTCACATGTGAGAGGAATTTTATCAAATTCGCCTTAGAATCATCAGTTGAGATTATGCACCTATTAAAATGTTGATTACTCACATTGTTCATTTTCCAATTTTGTGTCAAGTGTCTCAGTATCTTCCTGGGATTCTCCAATTCCTTCATCTTCATCTGAAGTTTCCTCTTCAGTGGTTGTCTTTTGTTTTTTAACCTTTTTCCCTAAAAACAATAGAATAACAAAATGTACTCTCAGGGAATTGTCATTTGGAAAGTGTAGGTCTCAAGCCAACTTTTGTTCAAAATAACTGCTCCAATTATTAAAGCCCGATACTTTTTGGACAAGCATATAACAAACAATTCATGCAGTTAAACAATATCTACACTTACGTTTAGTTGAAGGCTGTGAATTATTTGATAATTTCCTCTTATGTACAGAAACTTCTTCTGTTGATAACTCATCCTCAGCAGGTTCCTCACATTTTTGTTTCTTGAATTGTTCCTCCTTCTTTTGTACTAATTTCAATCGGTTCTTTTCACGCTGCTTTATTTTACGCATAAGTACTTTCTGTGGCAACGACATGGCTATAGAAACCGTCAGTAATTTTTAGTTTGCAAAACAGGAGTGCACCACACTGACCACAACACAACTGGAAATCATTTACTACACGTGTAGAATTTAAGGTTACAATGGTTGCGAGCTGCAAGTTTCAACTGATTACAACCATTTACGGGGATTGCAGCAAATTATGGCTTTGTGTGTTTTGTGCACACATCATCGGTGTCGCTCATGTCCCGAAATATATTCTATCGTTGACGTAAACGTGATGATCCGTTGTTGTATATAAATGGCGTCCTCAAAATAATCTAAAATTATTTTATTTATATTTTCACAATTAATGTAGATATATTTTATTACTGCTACTTTACTTTTTGTGCGTCCACAATGAGTACCACTCAAATGGTGCCGGTCTACGGTTCGGGGACTCGTTGTTCCTTCAGACAAAGACTGCAGGATCGCAAATCTAGGCTTTTGACCCAGCGCATGGATCGACATCGGAAGCCTGATAAACCAGAAGATTTTGTGCTTTATGAGGACTCAGATAACGACGAAGAAAGCCTCTCGTCTAACAAGTCGGAGACCCTGAAGACCACTTCTTATAACTTTGTAGACTTCATCCATACCAGGGAGTTGCTCAGCAAGGGCGTCCGCCAGATAGATGCAAATTTTGGCATGCGTCGTATTCTTTCACATGAAATGTTCAAGGAATCGGCAATCACTTTAGGAAATATGAATAAGGTTTTCTGCTCAAAGTGGCTGAGTGACAGACAGGTGGTCTTTGGCACCAAATGTAATAGGGTGTGTACTAATTCTCACAGCAATTATAGAAACCTCAATTAATGAAATCTATTGCTTAGCTGCTGGTATATGATGTGGTAACCCATTCATTGGACCAAATCCCTTCACTCATGAGCAGTAGTGATTTGGGTGAGCAGCAGTCTAATTGTGGCATCCACTCAGTGGAGATCAACCCTTCAAGGACATTGCTTGCAACTAATGCCAAGAATACATGTGATGTTGCTGTCTATCAATTGCCAACACTAGATCCAGTATGTGTTGGCGAAGGGGCGCACAAAGATTGGGTATTTGACATGTGTTGGCTGGATGATGAATTCCTTGTCTCTGGTTCACGTGATACGAAAATAGCTTTATGGCGTATTCCGCCCGATCAGTTTGAGAAACGGATGGATATTCCAGTTCAGAGTAGCATGCGTCCAGTACTCGTTAAAGAGTGTAAAACAGCGCAAAAGGTACGCGCCATTGTGTTCAACCAGGCATATGAAGAAATTGCTGGTCTTAGTCTCAACGGGTACATTCATATTTGGAGTGCCGAAACCCTCAAACAGAAATTATCTCGGAAGTTGCCCTCAACGCAGGAGAATGTTTGTCTCGCCGTGCACGATTGCGGCCTGTATGCCATCGGCTGCAAATCCTACACACTGCTTATGGACTGCCGTACTTTGCAGCCGGTGAAAAAGATTTCGTCACGCTATTCTGGATGCGGAATTCGTTCAGCTAGCTTTCAAGGCAATGTTCTTACCATTGGTACTGGTCTAGGCATGCTCATGTTTTATGACCTGAAAGCCTCCAAATATTTGGAATCGAGTATAAACTCATCGAGGACGGTGGTGCTCAAAGCCAGCAAAGGCTTTGTGGTCTGTATTGAATTATATGGCTATTTCAAAGCATATTTAATTAATTTGATTCGTTTTTGCTTTCTGCAGTTTCCAGACGATGAATACGTTGACAATGTACAAAATATAAAGTACGTTCCTGCAATTTACACGCATTGTTACGACCAGAGTGGTTTGCGGCTGTTTACAGCCGGAGGTCCACTACCAGCCAGCCTCACCGGAAACTATGCCGGACTCTGGCAATAAATGCATTCCCATTTACACATTACATTTAAAAGCCAGGAAAAAGAATGGTGCAATATCCAAGTAATCTCCTAATCATCTCATACACACCCTGTACTTGTTACTTTTATTTATGTATTTCTGAGATATGACTAAGTGTGTGCAGCTAATATAAGTAATTAATTATACGGAGGAAAACTTGTTATAAACTATCACCTTCCACCAACTCATTACGTTCCTTAACCGGCTTAACATGCTGTTTGAATCTAAAAACAAAGCGTAACTCGTCCAAAAAAGTCGACTTGAAATTTTCTTTCAATGTTCTTTTGTTCTTGTAATTTACATGTAAAATATGAAAGGCCAACTCAATAAAAGTACCCAAAAACCCTAAAATCGTACCCAATGTCAGAATGAAAAATACGCCTTCGACATTTTTGAGATCTAATGGTGTTGCTTGTCCACCAGCACTTCGACTCTAAAACACAATGATTTTAATTACATCTTAAACTATGATTTTCATTAAATAATATTACCGCACAATTGCCACCTCCACGCTTCTCTTTCCACCACTTAATCTTAAGTGCCGTTAACTTTCCCGTTTCTTGTAATTTGAGTACTGCCGCACTTAAAATATTGCGATATTTGGAATCTTTTTTCATCGCAATGCCATATCCCTTATCATCCAATAAACCCCCAACTTGTGCCAAGGTACAGTGTCGTTCTACCATGTACTCAATGGTTGTCGATTCCATTAGAAATGCATAATTCTCATTTTCTACCCTTCGTACGCCAATATCATTATCACTTGTCATACCATCCGGGTTTCTATACATATACCGCCAAATAATTTTATAAGTTTCAAGATCCGAATCTCTGAAGAAATTTGAAGTTGCTCCGTCCTTTTTCGCTCCATATTTTATTTCAAGCTGTTGCGCTAATTCGTCAATGTTTTTAAATGATGTTACTAGTGTTTCTACTGTAAGAAAAGCGGCTAAATTGGCAGTGTACGATGACACCATAATTAAAGTGAAGAACCACCAGATACCAGCAACCATTCGAGTTGAAATCCCTCTAAGATGACACGAATTAGGTTCATATTTCAACCAAAGAATAAAATCTTTACTTACACCGGTGCAATTTCAGTTCCTTGCTGCATCAAGCTACCAATTGTAAACCAAAGAGAATTCTTCAGTGTAAACTGATTAATGAGATACTCTGGCTCATCCACGCATGGGTAAGGATTCGTCCATTCACTCGGACAGATGCGCCCGATGAGAAAGAGACTAATTGAGACGAAGAAATAAGCAACACCCAAAAGCAACCACACCTGCAGTGAAAAAGGTGATGCGAATGTGAATAAACTTGGCGGAACGGGCTCTGGTTTTCGATACAGAATACTAATACCCAAATTCATAAAGGGCATTGTAAAATCAACTGCGCTCTGCCGCTCGGAAGTGATTGTCAAGTCCGTAATAGCTAAATCAGCACGCTGCAAACGAATCTATCATAAAGAAAAGTTTTACTAAACTATAAATTAAAAATACAAACTCCATCAATTATCTCCCTAATCATCCCATTCCATTGCTTCGTTTCACGATCGTAATTGCCATTCGCGCCATCCTCTTGAAGAACAAACGTGTAATTAAAGCCGAGCATCAATGATAACTCATGTATTAAATCAATTCCAAAGCCTTCAAATCGATCATTTCCACTCAATTGAGTAGTCGTTTCCTTTAAGAATCCATAAGGCTCCGTCTAGAATATGTAATAAAAGTAAATAACGGTCGTCCCGCGCCTGTCCCAATTATTCAAATACCAACGCTGTTATCACGACGAAAGACTTGTTCTGCAATGCTCCTTCTTCTTCAAGTGATAACGCTTCGTCCACGTGAAAAATGCGAGTCATTTTCAGTCCTTGAGTAGAGTTCCACGTGCCGACCTTGATGAGGCCCCCTTCAGTAAGCTCAACAATGTCCAGCAGGAACTCGGACCGCACGCCGTTCGTGTCAAATTTGATTAAACCCGTTAATCCTTTCCACGTGCGCTTCAAAGCAGATCATACTGTAAATATTTATCTGCGCCTATTTTTAACGAGGCACTTACAGTTTTCATGTTGTTTATAATGGTGTATCCATGCTCCCAATTGTCCGTGTCATTGCAGTATAATGCTTTAGCTGTAAACTTTTTCGCTTCCTTTAAATCGCTTAAAGTTTCGTAGAACATGCCTACAGCGTCAACGAGCAATGCCGTTTTTAAGCTGATTTTCCAAGCAGAGAGATGACTCGCCATCATCTCCGTCGGCATCCCTAAACGTTGTTTGATTTTATCCAAATTCTCAGCCAATTCAATCATGTCATTGTGTTCGGGATCAACTAGTCGAACCTATCAAAGTTTACATAAATTACAGACTAATAAATTGTGAAAGTGTATTCTTACACCAGTTATATTGCTTCCTGCATATTGATAAGCCGCTAAATCCAACGTATGCATATCCAAGCTGACAATCAAGTAGCTAAATCTCTCCGTAATTAAACCCACTTGTTGCGCCTGTTGTAGGAACTCATGCAGAATATGCGTTTCGCAAGCGACAACAAATCTTCTTTCAGAAGTTTGCTTAATTGCATTTAAAACTGCACGATAACTCCAAGTGTTATCCAAGAGTAACTGACGTAGTGTAACACGAAATTCGTATCCATGGGCAAGAAGTAAATCAATCTTTGCCAAGGAATCATCATTGTCGTAAAGAATGGTGAATGATCGCCAAGCATAAATGCGCACTACGTCCACAAAAACGCGCGCCAATGACGAATAATGCGGATGAACATTGACCATGTGCCGTTCGATTGGTGCTCGTGCATCCCAATGCATTTCCACATGCGGCATTTCCTTACTATCACATAGCGATTGCACATGTGACGAGGAAACACTTGAACTGGGGCCGAAAAGTGCAACAATCTCAGCACTTAATAAATTACATGCGGCGCGGTTCACCGCCAAGACATCCGAGTGATCCACAAAGATGGTTTGGGCATTGAGAAGAAGTTTATTCGGACGGAGATGACGCACTGCATGACGAAATGCAATTTCTTCGTTCACTTCAGACGTATTGAAAATTCCTCCTGCATTACGAAGGATTAATAAGCAAACGCATTTCAATGAAAACGACAGTCACTCACCGATTTTCAATTTGTCCAGTGAGGAAATGACTTCAATGGAATGTGATAATACAATGAGGACACCAAGGGTAATCAATGGGCGCATTATTGGAAAATGTTACATTTTTACGAGCCGCATTATGATCGCGCGCTAAAATAGAAAACGTGTGTTTTCCGCAGGAATAGCGGAAAAGTGAATGGCTATTTTCAGTCAGTGCGTGCTGATTTTGTCAGCGCGTCTTACGCGCTTTGTTTATTCCAACATGTGTTTTGTATGAATTTATATTTAGCTCAATTTATTGGTTAATATGCACAACCGCGCTAATTTTCAATCGGACCAATCGAAAAACTCAAGTGTCGGGACAGCGCCGATTGTGCTCTGGAAAATATTCTCAATGACTGCCCTCAGTGTCTGGAAAATCGCAGGCTTGAGCACCACAGCTACTTCAGGCCAATTGTCATTCAAAAATTGATTCACTTGGTCAGCGAGCGATTTATCGCCATTGAAAAGATTTTCTAAGTTCATAAAGACTTTGTCCATAGTATACGCAAAGTGCTGATTAGTTATTTTCATATACTCCTTGCCCTTGCGCTTGAATGGCTCCAACGAAAAATCATAAACAATTTGAAAGTTATCTAAAAATAGTGTTTTTACTGTCGGGATAGGGAGAGTTTTGGCTAGTAAACACTTACTAACTGTTATATTAGCCGGACCGTGACCACGAATTGGAAGAATAAGAATCTGTCCATCAATATCATACGTGCCAGTAATGACAATTTGCTCAAACGCTACAACAAATTTGCCATTTATGTTTGGCTTAATGTAGTCCACTACAGCTTCTTTCATTTCAGATGCATCCAAGTTGTGTATATCGACATTCTCCATTTTGATTTTAAGATTATCGGTAGCATCAATGATTACTTCAGGCAGATGAAATGGAACTAGCACAGGAATGTGAAGTTCTTTAATACCATCTTTTAAATGCGATCTAACAATTCCAAAATTATCTTTCACGCATTGTGACACTGATGTTTGTGTTATCTTACACGGGGTAATATACGATGCTGAAAATTTTCCAAGCTTATAACTCACTAATGATTAAATTTTTGAAACACTTACGCAATTTTGCCTGCGCTACCAAAACGGCAAAGCCCAACAAAATTGGCACAAATACCGTACGAACTGATACCATCTTGAATTATGCGTTTTAAATGATAAAATAATGGGTGTGAACTTGTTGGTTGTTTCTCATTTTATATAGCAAAATTTCAAATTATCACCAATTCAAGTTTACCCGTTGATGAATTATTGGCCAATTTGTAATTTTCATAATTTGTTTCTAAGCAATTATAATTAAACTGTTGCAGGTTGAACTTCAATCTAATTTCGCATGCAATGTGTTCATTTTTCATATTGATTATATTTCAATGAAAAAAGTAATAATTATGTATTTGTGGTATTAAGTTTACTTTGTAATGCCATATTATTATTCCTAAGTTGGACCACAGTTGTTTGAAGCAGTTCAATAATTGATTGCTCATCTTGCTGAACAGTTTTCCTCAAGTCACCCAGAACATCAAAATCTTCATTTTGCACCCACGAAATCGATGTTTCCATTGGGTTTTCTTCAATCGTGCGTTCAATAGAACTTACAACGCATGTAGGTTTAAATTTGTCGGATGAAAAGAATGCATCACTTGTAAGAACAAATTTAATATTCGTTGGAATGCTCTTCAAGTCAAGCCGTTTAAGCATCTGACAACTGTTGATATCCCATAAAATTATACAACTCTCTTCGGCGGCTATGGAAGCAAGACGCGTATTGTACAAATTTAATGATAAAGCAGCAATTTTCCCTTTATGTGCAATGAGCTTCTGGGTTTCTTCAGCTTCCACATGCTTTTCTCTTAAGCGCGGAACATTCGCAAGAGAGAGTTTCTCAATTACGCCTTTGGCGTTACCCACATAGACATTAAAGCTATCCATTTGAATTGCTGTTAAAGGTGAGGAAAATACAAGAACAAGAAGCAATAGTCCATCAGAAAGTTGATATATTCTCATTGTGGAGTCAAGTGAAACACTGGAAAATCTTGATTGCATTCCAAACTTCTCCATATACATATCTGTGACTCCTAGAGGATGATCCATACGTTTATATAGAGGCTCAATCTGACCAATATCTCTCTGAGCCTTACTGGCTGCTGTGCTATTTAGGAGCACACTGCATAAATAAGTGACAATCATACCATCATTACCAGCAACAACAAGGCATTCCCCACCAGAGGAGAATTTAATGCATGTAATAGATTGATAATGCACTTGTTGAACAGTTATCAACTTGCCTGAGCATAATTCCCACACATGTAACTTGTTCCCAATACCAGCTGCCATGAGCTTGCTCTTGGGGCATACTTCCAGCACGCCAACTGCATCAGGTAGCACCATTCGTAGGTTTTTGCAAGGCTCCTGACTATTGTATTGCCACAGATGCAAAAGAGGCTTTGCTGCATCACCAGCAATAATGTAATCATGGCCAATGCAGTTAAGTGTTCGTTCCTTCACATTGCCACCGTTTTTATAAACTTGAAGCACGTTACAACTATTGGAATAATCCCAGAAACAACAAGAGACCTGTTGAGCATTTAGGCCTTGCCCAGAAAGCAAAAGTTCTTTCGCCATTATTTATAACTGGTTACAACACTTTGACAGCCGGCCCGAGCAACGTGCTTTACTGATCTTAACCACAATAAGCACCTGTTCGGCTTAGCATTCCGTAAGTAACCGAAGTGTTATGCGATCGGTTCAGATGTTTAACCTATAAATAAACAATAAAGTTTAAAGCACAGAAGTAGAAATTATTGACAATAAATACTTTGAATGGAGCATCTCGCAAAGGCAAAGAGCCTGCTTGGCCGCAAATCCATAAAATACGGAATTCCATTTCTTTTGTGCGTCGTTGGCGGCTCATTCGGCCTTAAAGAATTTACACAACTTAGGTGACTCTTTCAATACCATTCCATCCAAAATTATATATTAATTTAAACTTTAGGTATCAATTTTCACAAAAGAAAATTCTCAAACGTGAAGACATCAAGAAAATCGGCATTGATATGCGCGATCAATCCGAGACCACAATTGAGGCTCAGTATGATAAATTAAAAGATCTTGATATTGACAATTGGGAACAAGTCCGCGGTCCACGACCCTGGGAGGAGACAACTGGTAGTTAGCCATCAAATTTGCATATATAATTTTCTGCTTATTATTTCCGCAGTTCTTTAACTAATTAATATAATCATATTAATGCACGATGACATATTATTCTGTAGTAAAAAAAGACGCGCCACTAACTAAATGTACAGCTCTTGTGCAGCCTGCAGCAAGTTCTCCTCTAATCATCCCAATCATTGATTAACTTATTGACAGTGCCTCTGCCTTGCTCAGATTGCTGTGAGTCTGTGTCTTCCCAGTCAGTCAGCAAGTTGGAAATGCCATCACCTATTTTGCCATCATTAGGTTTAGCATTGGTCTCCGTATTTTGAACAGGTTGCGGCTCTGGCAAAGGCGTCGCGACGCTACTTTGTGGAGACGGTGGAATAACTTCAGCTTCCACGCCTTGCACAGTTTCATTATCAACAGTAGCACTATTTTCATCAGTTTTAATAGGCGTAATTTCTATTTCTTCCTTCAGCTCCTCTGCGATGGGTTCCGTGTTTTCATTGCAGGGAGTAGTCTCGTCAGATACGGGCAGTGCTGTTGCGGCATCATTATCTATTTGATCAACGTTGGTTGCAGGTAGTACTTCTGCTTCTTTCAATACGTTTGGAGCGGTCTCCTCGACCTGAGGAGTGGATTCGCTCAAGAGTTCAGTTACAGTTGGCGTAACTGTTACATCATCAACAACTGTTACATCAGCTGGCGAAGATTTCATGCCATCTACCTCCATCGGTTCAGGCGCATCTTCGACTATTGGGTCAATTACTGGTTTTTCTTCAGTGTCCAGTTTTACATTGCTTTCTTCCACCGTTGGTGGTGGGGGCTCGAGAACAGCAGTATTATTATCAGTCACTTCGGACGCAAATACAATTTCCGATTGCAATATTGCGTTTGCTTCTGTTGTTATTGTATCTGTCGTTGCAGGAATTGCAACGGCACTTGTTACCATCAAATTCGCCTCCTCTTCCAGAGAGGCTGATATGCTTTCTATAGGCGCAGTAGTTGTTACTGGGACATTGGTCAACGTTGCTAAAACTGTTGTGCTCTCCTCCTGGAATAAAAGATCATTAGTTTTGTAATTTTATGCATAACAAAAAATTGCATTTACCTGATCAATTTCCATAGGCGTCGGCATCGTTTCCACAGGCTGTACAATGTCAGGAGATTCAAGCTTTGGAAGGACATCCTCTGATGTAGGTTCCTGCGTTTGTTCCACCAAGGCACTGAAATCGCTCTTTTGTGGCATTTCTTCTTCAATCGTATTAATTAAACGACCGGTACCCTCTTCTTCGACGGCGATGAGTTTACGCTCATCTTCGTCCGGCGGCTTTACGATCGTTGTCGTCGCGGCCACTACATGACTTTCAATATCTTTCTGAATCATTTCGATCGTCTCGCCTTGTGTGGAAACATGATTATTATGCAGCTCCAAAATGCCAGTGGCTGAATTGAGCATGAGATTCCCCTGGCTAGCAATAAATTGATTCTGCTGTCCTTCCACCGGATTACTGTACAACACAACAATGTTCGAGTTCTCGTTATTAATCAATGTATTATTGCTCGTCTCATCGTTATAATCGTGGTCGGTGAGCACCATCACCAACTCATCGGTGGAAGTGATATCGCCCTGGTTAATATACGTTTGACCTTGGAGCTCTGGCAGGGATACGAAACCAGCCGCGTCGTGCTGAGAAGTCGGTGTTGCCTGCTGGTTATTCGGTAGAATGTACGACTGGTCGGTATCTAGCACAACGATATCAAATGGTGCAAGTGTTGCTTCTTCCTGCACTGGCTGCGATTGTTGCACTACTTCTTGCTCATTGTTTGCCACAACAACTTCTGCTCCAGTTTCTTCTTCCTCTTCCTCCTCCTCCTCTTCTTCTTCGAGGTTCATCTCTGCGTCGCATAAACTCAGCATGCCGTCTTTTCTGGCATCGTCGTAGTGCGTATTACGGCAGTGCACAAACAACGAATAGGGCGAAGTCAGCTGGCGCGTGCAATACTGGCAATCAAAGCTCACTTGTCCCTTATTGCCGTGGGCAGCGAGCTGCATGTGCAACTTCATGGCATGATCATTCGCATACCCCAACTTGCATGAGGTACACTGCGTGTGTCGTGGATTGACTTCGTGATACGCAGTGTGCCGCTTCATCTTTTGTGCGTCCATCGCAGTATAAGCGCATCGACTACACTTCGGGAACACTATGTTTCTGGGTGGCGCAATTACATGCGCCATGTACATATGATACGCCATTGCTATCGGTTGATCGTGCATTTCACCGCAGTGTTTGCACTCTCTCGCGTCGAATTGCTTCTGGTGCGCATCGGTCATATGCTTGCGATACAAATAGTACAAGACAAACTCGATGGGTTCACCGTTTGTGGTGCACTTGGTACACTTCCATGTTGTCTCGACTGGCTTAGGTGGTGCAGAATAACGTTTATCCTCCTTGCTGCTTCCACCCCCGCCACTGCTGTTTCCGCTTTTTGCCATTATCTTGAGACGAATATTCTTATTTTTCTGCACCAGGTGCGGATACTTCTTAAGTACCTCACTCAAAATTTTTGAATGATCCATTTTAGCCTTATTTTCCTTTTCTAGTTTGGCTCTTTTTGCGCTGGATATTGTCATTGCTGGTCTCCGTTTCCGGTCCGGCACATAATCAGGATCATCTGGATCATCATCGTACTCGGCAAGATTTGATCGAATCTTTTGTTCTTTCACATAACTCTTCAAATCTTCCATATCAACCGTGCTATTGTGATGACCGTCTTTATCTTTATAATCTTTGACAACGCGCACCGGCTTCGTGGTCGGCAACTGTCGTAGGTCATCAAAAACTGAGTTTCCGTGCGATGAACGCATCTCTTCCTCCTGTGTGAGCAGTGGCTTGCTTGAATAGCTTAATGTATCAAAAGATGAATCAATTGATAACTGGTCAAAAGGCTTTATATCTTTAATATCTTCGTCGGGCCACTCAAAACGAGTAGGACGTGGTGTGTTATCGAAGCGCGGCTGTATCGTATTTGAGTCGCTTCCTTGTGAACGCGGCTCCGGTGAGTACGGCTTTACCGGATTAACTTGTACCGGAGCAACCGGCGCAGCTTTACGTTTCCAAATAGGCAATTTTCGACCAGGTAGCATCGCTGGCAACTTATCACCAGAGGACTTGATAAGGGTTCGGCGGTGAGTGGTCACTGTTGGTGTTGCACGCTGTACGGCAGGCTTTCCCTTCATGCGCTGCGCATCCAATATCTTGAGAAGCACTGACATATTCATCAACTCAGCAGTCTGATACAACTTTTCAAAAATACTGTGCTGATACTCCAGAATACCAGTATACATGAAATTCACCACTGGCAAGATAACGTCCGCCTGCAAATCGGGTGGCATCACCAGAACATCGTCCTTCATTGTGCATGTCTGCTCCAGCAGCTGGAAATACTCAGTACACGCATTCATGATGACGCGGTGCACCTTCAGCTGCACGTTGCCCTCAAACTGCAGGGTCAGGTCGCAGTAATCCGTTTTGTTAAAGAACACCTGCAACCTGGACAGAAGGAACATGGCCCAATTGTCCAGCCGCGCTTGCTTTGTTGCTTCCGTCGACATGATTAGCGAACACCTACGAAAACAAAGTAAGCAACAAGCCGCACGGGTAAAGCGTTCATCAACAACAACATAGCGTTCACGCACCGCGCTTACTGACCTTTTTTCGTACTCGAAAAACGTTCCCCAATAGTATTTATAGCTCCATCTCCAGTACGAGCTTGCGGCAAACGAAAATCACTGCAGAGTAAGCAGTAGAACAGCTCATAAAGGTTAGAAATCAGGCAACGGGTTGACCAGCTAAAATGGTGATTACAACGCCACACGGACGCGACGTTCGATAGCCATTTTGTCCCATTAAGGAAGATGTCAAGAATTTTACAGATGGCGTTCGTGAGTTCAATTTCTCTTGGACTTCAAAAGTTTTGTTATTGTATTATCACTAATTTCACGATTCTACAAACCTAAAAGCACTATGAGATTATTCTCTGAAAGCACTAAATTTCAATAACTTACCTTCTTCTCAAAAATACATAATCATTAATAATATTACAAATAAGTCAACAATAGTACTGGTACAAGTTTGGACTCACCAACTTGAAGTGGAGAAATGGTGCAGAGAATATATATAATCCCAAAGGCAAATCTCACACTTTACACTAAATATTAATATGTATTCAATTTAAATATAGCTAGTTTACATAATCTGCATGAATGATTTAACTGCATATGCTGCATATGTAAATTGCGGTTATGGAAATAGCGTACAATGAAATAGGAAATATTATCCAGCAAAACCCCATACGAACAACACTAACACATTCTGTAAATGTCTGAACACAATTATTAGCACTTATGCACATAAACACTCGTGATTAGTTTATAACTAAACTTTAAAACAATTGAATAGCCGTAACCGAAAGCGCGAACCGGCGTCCAAGATGGGACTAAAATGACATCACTGGACATCACCTGAGGCGTCACTTTTTATATGACGTCTCTCTTTTGCGAATGCGAAGATTGATTTGGCATCTTCCTCTCATCATAACACTAGCGCCAAACTGCAAGAAATGGTGAAGCCTGCAAATCGTTTGATTTCCGCTGCATTATAAACATTAAACACAAATTATTACAAACCAGTCTGACATGGACTTTATTTTCAATCGCAGGCTAAAATGCTGTATTCCCAACGATTAGATAAAAGTCTAATCGTATAACGATTAAACATAAAAAATTGAGGTTTCTGTTTCCCTTTCGCTTACATATTTATTCCACGTAATATAAATTTATTAAATGAATTCCTAACGCTCAGTCTGTACTGCGCGATAATCTAATAAGGCATATAAAAATTTGATGAATAACATTAAATAAATAACAAAATTGCAATTATAAATATGGAAATAACAAGTCCACCAAAGCGTACTTTGTTCGCTTCTCGCAGCAGAATATCACAAGTATCCTTCGTTATTACACCTCGAAGATGGTGTCATCGTCGTCCTCATCGTGCGCATTTCCCAGCGCATTATCCCCACGAATTGTTTCGTAGTCGTCCTCAGTTCGCGTTTTAAGTGGTTCCTCCACAGATTTTCTCACATCAAGATACTTGACGCTTTCATAATTGGGATCATTGGGCACGGACTCGTAATTGGGATCTAGTTCTTGATCCTGCAAGTCGCCCGATGACTTCGTCTTGCCCAAAGTGGAGTATCCGCTGCCATTCTTAAGCTGCTCGTAATTTGGATCCGAATACGGATCCTTCTTGGGTGACTTCTTCAACGTTTCATAATCGTGCACTTCCTGCACATCTTCAGCAGGCGACTGTTTGCGATTCTTTTGCACTTTGGCATACATGTCATCCACGTTACGTCGCACACCGTCTCCTGGTGGCGGCGGAGGTGGAAGTGGTGAATTCGCTTGCCGTTTCTCTGGCTTGGGCGATCCATGTGAAATTTGTTGATATAAACTATCAACGCTTGGCGGTTGTGGTGATGACGTGGGTAGCATGGGTGTGGCATCTGCTGGAAGTGCAGCAGAAGATGAAAAAGGCACCGGATAAATGTCTGCCGCCACAGTCACAACTTGCGGCGGATGAATCTGTGCGTAAGTTTCACTCCCGCTCGTGTACACTGGCTGCACAGGATCGGGAATTGTGGTGTACATCTCATCCGAATCGTCTGAGACGGTGGAGTAGTGTGGATCGAGTCCACCACGTTTTGGACGTCGAGTGTCCGTCACTTGCACACGAAGATTGGCGAGAGGTTCACGCACACTGATGCTCGTATAACCCTCTAACAATATATTCAAATTAATAAGATAACCAGGCTCACTGCGTATACATACTTGAGGAATCTTGCGAGTCTCCACTAAAATTGGTCTGCGCCACGTCTGACGTTGAAACAGTGGGCACAATGGGTAGAGTGATATATGGCAGTTCCTGGTTCGCTGCAATGCCTCCAGCAACAGCACTAGCTGCATTAATATCATGGATACTTTGCGTTGAACTGCTGCGTGTGGGGCTGCCCGAAGTTGATGCAGCTGCTGCCGTTGGTTCCGATTCGGACGGAGTATCTTCCGTTGCATTTTTAAGCATCGCATATGGATGCTCCACTTGCGCTAACTTATCATAATTCACGCTTGCATATGGTGCATCTTCCCCTTGGCTGCTATTCGTTGGCCGAGAATCCGTACCGTTAGCTGGGCCTGCCCCATCACCAAGTGCTTTCTTTTCCGCCATAGCATACGGCCCAACAGTGGCATACAATTCGGAGGTATTATCGCCATTACCGTCAGTCCAATCATTACGTGTTTGCAATGCTTGCCCTTCTGCAGGAATATCTGGCAAGCTGCGTCTAGTATTCGTTGATGTTGTGGACGGCCTAAAATAAATTGCACTCATTCAGCTTTTTGTAATCTTTATGAATAAGTAACTATAACGCATGCATATTCATAACAAGCTCATAATAACTCATGCATAAACACAGGTAAGCAAACCAAACCAAAAGAGTGGAGGAAAAACATATCAGCACCGTTTCTCGGCGGGTTCATCGTTGGCGGCTGTTGTTGATACGGAAACATTGGCAACATCAATAGCGCACTCCTGCACCGCCTCCTGGTACGGTGATATCGGTATCACAGGCGCAGCCGGCTGGTGCTGCTGCTGCAAAGGAATGTGGTTGACATTCTCATCTGGGTTCTTTTGCTTCACCATGCCATCAAGCCCTAGCCAATCATCTCTACGAGTGCACGAGAAACAAACGCAATTAAACAATAATCCATACGCAAACAAGGGACAAACAGCAAGCATAGAACACATTCCATTCAGGTGACTTACTTGTGGCGTTGTCGCTTCCAACAGGAACACAATATTAGTACGAGTATTAGTGTTGCTGCGCTGCTTATCGATACAATAACAATCCACATCGCTGCTGTCGGGGCACACCCAACAGGACGGAAGATGCAGCCGCACAGCTAACACCTTCACCGCGAGCAAAGTGGATCAAAGCTGCTGTTTCCTTCCTCTTCCTCTTGCATATACAATGCATCGATTCACTTCTTCGACAGGCCTTCCACATCCGCACAATATGAAGAATTGCTGCACAAACACTCGTCGATTGTTCAAATAGAACTTATTCACAAAACACTATAAAATTACACGAATCTATTAATTGCACAAAAGTGCAGCATACTGAAATGGTACAACTTCTTCGCCTGAACTGGCCTGAACACGCCATCACCATAAACACATCACGAGTACTAATGAATAAAGAATGTCGATTAGGTCGTCATAGCGCCCCCACTCATATGTGGAGTCAGCATCTATGTTTACATTGTTCCCTTCATAAAAGTATGGTATGGTATATTAAATGTGTTCAAACGGTTCAAACATTACACGTGTGTTCATTCAATTCTTATAAATCACAATGGGTTCTTGTTATCTGGATCCACCAAATCAACCCATGAACCGGCACTTTGCGTTCCCTCAAGAACCCATATTGTACAAAGATCTCATCTGTATTGACTTGGAATCCAGATCTAAACGGCTTCTCGTAGGCAGTACCGATGCAACTGCTTCCTTCTGGACCGGTGCCTTCCAAGTTTTCAACAATTACAACGATTATGAAGCGGGCAACTTTACCTCGTATTACAACTCATCCATAATATTTGATGCCAAGTTCCTTAGTAGTGATCGCATTATTTTAAGCGAGAGTGACTCTGTTTTAAAAGTGTTGCAACAATCAGTTGAGGGTGCAATAGAATATCTGGATTCAGCTGAGCACTATGATACTATCAAGAAAATACGTTTCTGGCCTGGCGATGAATCAAGAGTACTTACTGCATCAGCGCAATGTATTACTATATGGGATGCAGCTACAATATGCTTAAAACCCATTGAGAACTTCAAGAACAGTCACACATTATCTGTAGATACATCAAAGAAAAGCAATCACTTGTTTGTGTCATCAGGGAAGGATGGTAATGTGTTATTGTGGGATTTAAGGAATGCCAAGCCTTCAATGAAGATGTACAATAATGAATTTTGTGGAGTCACTAGTATTGCTTGGAGTTTAGTTGATGAAAATCAAGTTGTGGTTGGCTCGCAAAGTGGAAAGTTACATATGCTGGATGTCAGACAGCCTAATGAATTTTTTGCAGTACAAGATTGTGTTAAAAAGCCTATCACACACTTGGAATTTAACACAGACAACAATATTGCTGTTGTAAGTGAAACAAATGAACTGCATGTATATAATTGCAATGGGAAACAATTCAAATTAGTCCACAAAGAGTCATCAGCTGATGGCAAACTAATGGATGCAAAGTGGTTGACAACATCAGAATTGTATTCTTGTGGTCTTAATGGAAAAGTAATCAGGCATAATGTAATACCAGACTCATCTTTATAATGTTAATATACATATTTTTGGACTAAATATCCTGCAGACTAATTAATTGTTTATGAATTAAGAGGCACATGTGCACGCTTTGTTAAATCACTGTTCTTGGCATGCACATAGAACTCCTGCATGGTTGGTAGAACAAACTTATCAGTTGTTTTATAGATTGGTTCTCCATACCAAGTGCCCACTTTCCAGCCTTCCACATTCTTCATGAGGTCAGCTTCCTCATCACGATTGCGCCGCATTTGACGTAGAAGTTCTCTATCCCTTTCAGCAATAAGGAGTGGCTGAATGGCGAAACTAGCGGAACGCGCTTCTACTTCATCCTTCTGTACAACCTTACAGGTCAAATAATATACATATGCCCCAATTGCAGTCATACCCAGATATCCTATGCACATGGTAGTGCCTGAAATGGGTTTGCATGTAAATGCCTAGACAAGTTGTCTGTTATGTAATGCGTACCGCTGAAGAAGGTTTTAGCTGGAACCCGCTTATAGTTGATTGGGCGATAGCCTCCCTCGGGGGGCATATCCTGCCTTCTTGCCGCTGTCGCCATTTCACAGCTGAAATATTTTGTTTACGTTCGAGGAAAAGTCAGCCCGATGGATAAAGATTAATTATCGGACTGAGGTTATGCGATAGTTCACGCACAGCACTCAGAGGGCACTATTTGCGCAGCACAACTTGGAATACCATGACTCAACCTAGGGAACATCTGTGTGTCGCAGCAGGCCTGCAGTGAAAAAGAAAAGTGCAGTTATCGCGTTCGCGAATTAGTGGATGCTAATTATTTGACGGCATCGTCGTGGGCTCAGCTTGTGTTTCCTCTTGTGTAATTTCCTCCAGCAGCGGGCAGTGGAATCTGCGATTTAAACGTGTAAACTTGTATTGTTGCTCGCTGAAGAGGACGAACGTTTCCAGCACAAAAGAACTCGGGATCGGTGACCACAATGAGCTTCCTTTTGTAAGTACACCGCACGTTTGTTGCACGCCTGCTGAAATACGTTGTTTACCATAGTGGAAGCCGTTCATCAAAAACATTCAAGCCAAAGAAAAACATTCCAGAGGGCACACATCAATATGAGTTGATGAAGCATGCCGCCGCCACTCTGGGCTCAGGCAATTTGCGGCTGGCTGTGATGCTCCCTGAGGGCGAAGATCTTAACGAATGGGTTGCTGTTAATAGTGAGTATCAAACAACATGCACAAAACTATATAAACATTGGTTTGTTTATATTTCAGCTGTGGACTTTTTCAATCAAATTAATATGCTCTATGGGACAATCACAGAGTTCTGTGTAGAGGAGAGCTGCCCTATCATGTCAGCTGGTCCAAAATATGAATACCATTGGGCTGATGGGCTTACTGTAAAGAAGCCTATCAAGTGTTCAGCACCCAAGTATATTGACTACTTAATGACTTGGGTGCAAGATCAGCTTGACGACGAGACGCTATTCCCATCAAAGATTGGCGTGCCGTTTCCAAAGAATTTTCTCTCGATCGCCAAAACCATTCTCAAACGCTTGTTCCGCGTGTACGCGCACATTTATCACCAGCACTTCAGCGAAGTGGTCCAGCTTGGCGAAGAAGCGCACTTGAATACGTCTTTCAAGCACTTTATCTTCTTCGTGCAGGAGTTTGTGCTAATTGAGCGACGCGAGCTGGCGCCGTTGCAGGAGCTAATTGAGAAGCTAACCGCCAAGGAGACGCGATGAACGGGTGCGGCGACGCCACCGATTACTATTGTATAAAGCAAGAATGGAGGCGGCGCCAACCAAAGAGCCCTTTCGCGGACGACGCGCACGCACTTCCTGTTTTCATTTCTCTACCCTTAGCGCCCCGCTGTGTTCTGTTCTTATTCTGACGCGTGTGTGTGCGATCTTCCAATAAGTATATTAGTTAATGATTCGTAACTAAGCTAATTGCGCATCGAACGACCCGCTAATTAATTGCACCAACTTCTACTAGGCACTCACCCCGTGCGATTAAGTTGTGGTGGCTTAATAATAATAATATCAATTACAATGTATGTACCTATGTACCATGTATATTTTTGATAAATGATCCAAAGGGTAATTTGACGAAAATTAGAAGTTTGAATTTTTTTTAGTATGTTTCCCAGTTCGTGAGTGGGCCTGCAGTGGCGCTGTAGACAATGTAAATATCATATGATGACGATAGTGCGCTGTTTTCTGTTATCGCGCGATAGCACGAGTGAATTTGAGTGTTTGTAAATATGTAAGTGCCAGCAAAAAGGGCGCAATGTATCCGGAAATCGAATCGAGCGTCCGTAAGAACGTCCCATGGGCTGGCCTCCCGCTGCATCTGAAGCAGGTGAGTGCCCATTTGACCATTGTATCCAGTGGGCATGTTTTGCATTTCTACGTTATCTATGCTTCTAGCAAATGAACTTCAATGCTAGGAATTATGATAAGTACATTGTGACGTTCAGCATTAAGAACCAGTTGCGCTACAAAGGCAATTTGGGTGAGCATATGTCCTTCCATCCATCCAATGCATTTAACCAATCCTTTACATTGCCAATTTTCAGTGAGGTCTGTGCTAAGAGATGAAAAACGCTATTATGAACGCATCATATCATACAGCCGCGAGCGTCTTATGCTCTTTCCATATCACTTGGCCGATATGATTGTGAAGGGCTTGCGTTGCACGCCGTTCAACTATTATGTTTCTGTTGTCGAGAGATTGATGCAGGCTGAAAAGAGCTATGACACATTGCCCAATTTTACTGCAGCTGATTGTATGTAAACATTATGAGTCTATTTAGTAATCATTAGATATCTGTTGCAGGTTTAAGATTATTGGGCATTGGCAGAAATGAATATATTGAACTAATGAATCGCTCACGTTCGAATCGCGCGCGACTCTTTGGAAAGCGCAATGTGCGCGGAATGCTGCCTTCTGTTCCTTGCAATATTCATATTGAGCCCTGGTGGCGGATTGAAGTTGGCTTGGTGCTTGAAGATGACGTCCAGATGGTGAATGAGGAAGAACTAGCGGTTATTGATAGGTTGATTGATTATGGTTCACAAACTGCAGGCGAATTAAATTATTTTGTTGTGCTTAGTTTATATAAGTAAGTAATCATTGATCATTATTTCTGCAAATTGTTATATTGCTGATGCATTTTAGGAAAGGATTGATTTATATAGATATACCGATAACGGCGGAAGATCGCATTCAGGTGCCACCATTACAAGGATTTGTAATGAATCGCGTCCTGGGGGATGATTACTTTGAAACGCTCCTGTATAAAATATTTGTATCAATTGATGAGCATACAACAGTCGGCGAGGTATTGAATAACACCATAAGCTATATAACTAAATTGCTGATTGGAATTATTGCAGCTCGCAACCGTTCTTGAGATAGAAACAGAGCACGTCAAACAGGCAGTGTCACTTTATTGCCGGTTAAAATTCGCCCGCAAACTTGAATCCCCCGATGACGAAATGGCTAGTGTCGCACTGAGGAAAATGCATCCCTCTTGGAGTTATCGTCCTTCTCCTCCTACACAGTGAGTCGAATAACATTATAATTTTATATAATTGATTCGATGTTTTGAAGTGCAATGGATATAACGCCACTAACGTTAAATTTATCAACATCAACGACGGACTTTGTGGAAATTCAATCACCCACAACACCTGACAGTCCAAAACAAGCGCTGGCGAAAAGGGGTCAGCAGCGCATTGCATTTTTCTTCGATTCCACGCTCACCGCGTTCTTGATGATGGGGAATTTGTCGCCAGGATTGAAGAAGCACGCCGTGACAATGTTCGAAGTCGGAAAACTATGCGACGAAAGCATCGAGACATTCCTGGCCGAACTGGAGAAAGTCTCAGTGTTGGATGCGGAGGGCGAGGGTGAGGCGCGCCGCTTTTTCGAGCATGCGGTGTTATTACGATCTACGATATTGGCGTTAAAACGACTTGAAAGTGCTGGTTTGGACCTGGTACGGATTGAAAGTTTGCATTCACTGGATGCTGCAACGACACAACGTCTACTGCGAAAGAAATATCGGTTGCTTGTATCCATGGCACCATTGAGCCGAGAAGCGCGCAGCGTGTGCAGTTTGCAACCTCCACATCTTGGCCCTGCCGCTCCCGAAGTAAACACGCTTTGGTTTAAATTGTACATCTACCATGTCACTGGTTGTGGGCCACCTACATTGTTACTTAAACGAGGCGTTGTCCTGAAACGGTTACCACGTATGTTCTTGGGATTTACACGCTTGCTAGTCACACAATGGTTGCATGAGCCAGCAGTGATTCCTGTCGCTAATTTTATGCATGTCAACGCAGCATTGCAGTATTCACCTGTTCTGATACAAGCGTACGGCGTGCATCAAGTGGCCGAAACGCGCATTGTCCCGTTCCCCTTCGGCAAGGACTGCGCCTCCACAAGTGCGGTCACACATACGCATTCTGCCGTGAAACGATTGCGCACTGCAATTGACCTGGAGCATAATTGTGGATATCTTACATTTGCCAATATTGGCGTGGATGTTTTCGAATCCAGTGACGAACTGCAAACTCCAAACGAATCACATTTTGCAGTCACCCCTCCAGAGCAATCGTCCTCGCCGTCGAATGGTTTTACTAGCATAGATTGTACAGAGATATTGAAGGAAGAATTAGATAGCTTACAGGAACAATCACTTCTTAGTCCTGCAGAAGAAGCAGTCAGTATGTTTTCAATGATTGATGCCAGTGAAGTGGTGCAATCAACATCTACGGCCCCCGTCACCACCACCTCCACAGAAAGTGGAGGGCAGGCGTGGACTCTGCTGGATTGCCAATTTGGTGTACCCCTCTTTGACGTCGACACCAACACCAAAATCTGTGATAACATTCTGAACGGCGGACTAACATCTAATGATAGGTAATTGTAATAATCTCTCTGGCAATGTTCTCATTTAGTTTTGTTACAGTTTAGAGAAACTCGTTGAAAGCAGTCGTGACCTAGGCGATAAATTACTGAAATTTATCTCTCAATGTCAATACCATACCGATGAACACATGAGTATCTCAAAGCGCGGCAAATTGACGCCGCTCCCCAAGTACAATATGGTATTCGATAATGGCAAGATTTCCGAATGGAGTGACCATTAGTTTTTCAATAACATTCCACACACAAACTTAGAAGAGTTCAGTATTAAATGTGTTTGAAACCATACTGTAATACATGTAAAGCTGATTTTTGATAGGTTTTCAGAAATTGGCTTTCGTCCCAAAAATGCATTAGCCAGTCCAGTCTATATTATTTTATTCTTGTTGACTCCTTACCAATCAG
The DNA here is from genome assembly GCA_963978815.1 of Aleochara curtula. Classification (NCBI taxonomy): domain Eukaryota; kingdom Metazoa; phylum Arthropoda; class Insecta; order Coleoptera; family Staphylinidae; genus Aleochara; species Aleochara curtula. The sequence goes on along the minus strand of OZ022221.1, from coordinate 5,852,270 downwards.
TGCATGAATGAATGACTTAAATGAATACTACTACATCTAACGAATAATTTATTAATTGTACTTTTGGTGTGATTGTTTAGTAATCGGCAGCCATCTGTAGCGATGCCTCTCCAACGAGGGTATCAGTTAAATAAGTGCAGCGCAGTGTACGTGCTACGTATTGCTTGTCAATGGGCTTATTAATTGTCCAAATGCATGGCCGGATGCCTCGGTCTCGCCATTCTTTGATACTTTGTCTGTAATTTCAAAAGAGTTAAGAAAATAATAGACAAACTTGACTGCATTCTTACGGGCTGGCAGCATCGCGATGTAAAAGAATTACAGATAATCCAAGTAAGTAGCATGTAAAGCGCGGCAAAGCCCAACTATGCAGAGTATCCAAAAGGGATAATGCCCAATGTTTGAAGTATGAGTTAGAACGTTGTGGTCCCATGCCAGATAAAAACGAATACGACTCGCGCGAAAAGAAGAATGGTCGATAAGCAAGCGAGCAAACAATCTTTGCATTGCGCTTGCGGATCTGAAATTAATTAAAGGAGTTTTCAACTTATAACAATGATATCCAGACGAATTATACGCACTGCATATATTATATGTGGGAAGAACGTCGAGACGATGGCATTGTTATGAAGTTCAGGGTGTTTGTCAAACATCTTGGCAATTATTTCAACAATCTATAAATTTTCAACAGCATTTATACTGCAAATTCTGAAATTTGCTGCTTACCCTAAAATCATTCTCCTTTATGTCAATAAACATTTTCTGTTTGTCAGCAAGTAGTTGATTAATTGTTGCATCTAATGTTGGTATTTCTGTGCCGCTGAAGCGGTCACTGCACAGAAATATTATTGAAATATGATTACAATTGGACTGGGGTACATTACCTAAAAGGGTGATTGACTGCAATGTCCAGTGTTTTGAGCTCCTTGTAGTCAACGCTTCCTATTGGGCGTTTATCGTTGGTCATTCTTTCTAGTGTATTATCATGAAATACCACTGGCACTCCATCCCTTGTGAGGCTCACATCAAATTCAATGCACATGGATCCCTCATTGGCGCACTACATCTTGGAATAGCAAGTGATAACTATCATAAAAGAATCAATAAAGTACTTGCCTGCTTAAAAGCAATTAAACTATTTTCTGGTGCATCCAGGCCAGCTCCACGATGTGCAACTGTTTGCACAACCACATTGTTATTATCTGAGGGGTGCACATCCTGTTCATGAAGGTCACGCCCAAGAATCTTTTGCAATTGGGAGCTACTTGGCGGCGGTAAAGAGAAAAAATGCAGACCAACTACAGTCAGGACTGCTGGCAGCACTCCAAGGGGAACATAATGATATGCTACCACAGTCACTGCATACCAGCAGGTGTAAGTCACGCAGGTGACTTGCAGGAACGTCTGGATATATGCCGAAAGCGGTATCATGGCTCTTGGTCAGTAGGCAGCGTCTACAGAGAATGTTAGATTAGTGTGAGAGGCAAGGATATGTTAGTTGTCAACATCGTATGAAAACACACACACACAGTGCGTATAAAAATAAGCACTTAATTGATAAACATCACTCACTGTTATCCACTGTTATCGTTATCGTTCTACACTAACCTCAAACCATGAAATCACATGAAATTAGCGCTGTTGCCGTTGCGATGTGCGCGCTGTTGCGGCGATAACGAAGCATACAAGTGTATGTATTGCCCAGTTTTGCCGACTATCAGTAGCAGCGGTTGCATGTCGTTTCTCACGGCGCTCTTGTTGAATCCGCCTAATTAGATTTATTACTGCCGCCCCCCGGAAGCCCCGAGTGGCAAGGTGCATCTTCAGTGAGCTGGTATTAGCTGTGGTGGAATCGTCCCAGCAGCAGGAGCAGCTATGATGGCAGAATCGGACACCACAGCTGAGGCGACACGCCGCCTCAACATCAAGAAACAGACACTGGACGATGCATACGCGGCGCCGGCCAATTTCCTTGAAATCGACGTCGTCAATCCAGTTACTACCATTGGGGTTGGCAAGAAACGCTTCACCGACTACGAGGTGCGGATGCGGGTAAGTTACAAGCACCTTGCTAATCCGCCCCCCAGTCTTACAACAATTACTTTCAGACAAACTTGCCCGTCTTTAAAGTGAAGGAGTCCAGTGTTCGGCGACGCTATAGTGATTTTGAATGGCTTCGAAATGAACTGGAACGCGATAGTAAAATTGTCGTGCCACCGCTCCCTGGCAAAGCGTGGAAGCGCCAAATGCCCTTCCGTGGTGACGATGGCATTTTTGAGGAAGACTTTATCGAGGACCGCCGCAAGGGTCTTGAAATATTTATCAACAAGTATGCACTTATTACTTTCCATACACGCTTTACTAAATGCTTTACTAAATACTTTTGCTTGCAGGATTGCCGGGCACCCATTGGCGCAGAATGAGCGTTGCCTCCACATGTTCCTGCAGGAGCCCACTATTGATAAGAACTATGTGCCAGGGAAGATTCGCAACACGTAAATCGCCCACTTCTCTACCCCAATTGGAATCAAAAACTGGCACTTGAACAATATCAACAACCGTTTAGTTATTAGGCTAGACTTAGATACGTCTTAATACTATGATGAAGATGATATGGGAAATCTCCAAATGTGATTTAAACGAAGATTATATTTATCTAGTTTTTATATTTACGAAGCGTGTGCGGCTGCTTTCTCCATTGGCTCATCAATTATTATACTTCTAGTTGCGTTTGTTGCACATTATTATGTACTCGTTTATAATATAAAATATTTCGTTTATAATACATATTATTAAAAAAACTTGATATAGTTCTTCTGTTATCTAGTAGATAATGGAGTCGCACTGGCGCCAAAGCTTTTCTCCGCGCGATTCGAGAATTCGCCGCCAAGTGTCTCGGAGCATTCTGTCGAATAGAACAAATAATAATTTTGCGAAATTATAAATGTTTTACTACGCACTCTACGTTTGTGAAGATATCCACCGTGTTTGGAAAAATGGTGCGCAGCAGGTCGGCGGCAGACATGACCACTATGCTGAGAAATTGGGCCTGATCGTCGGGAATGTGATAGTCTGTGTCGCGGTCCATCATTGACACCGGCGTATAACCAAGAGCTTTCTCTTTATCGCCTTGAGCGTAAAATTCGCCTGTTCAAAAACAAATCTCAGCTTTAGGTGAAATGCTAAGAGAAACCAATGCATAATATACGGTATAGCGCGTCTGTGAGACGTTTCGCCACGCTGAAAGGCTTCGCTTGTGCAGCGAGATCGCAAACAGTCATTATAACACCACGAGTGAGTTTTTTGTGATATGGGTCATTCAGGTTGTAGGTGCCGGCATTCATAATGGGTATTAGTTTATTACGATGCTTGAAGTAGTATACCAAGTCCGTAAAGATTATATTTTCGTGCACTTGTTGCAAGAACTCTGAATTTGTTTCCGGAGTTATATTTTTGAATATGTTATATTTCTGCAATTCAATAGATTATTCACATATGTTTTGTTTATTTTGTAGCGCCCTACCTGAAGTAGCTGCTCAGTTACGAAACTATGATGTTGTTCCCAAATCGAATCAGAATATAGGCGGGATAAACTATGATTCGTAATCAGCAGAAAGTTGTTAGTTACTCCACCGTGGTCCATGTCATGAGTAAGCGCTCCTATCATAAGCGCTTCTCTCTGAGAACATTAAAATCCTATATAAATCAATCTGCTTTAGTAATTTGTCTCACCTCGAGCAGAGAAAATTTCTCCTTGTTGCGCATAAGAACGGCATACATTGAGTGCGCGACTGTAAATGCGTGCTCAAAATTATGGTACGGATTGGGCCGGTAGCTGCGCTCTGCAGTGAGGACAAATGAATATAAATCATCAAAGTTGATATGCTCGTCGGGGATGATTACGCGTAGCATGCTGATAAAGATTTGTGGCATGGACTGCAGATGATCGGGACTGATATAATAACCGAACTCGTCAATGCCCCTTGGCATTGGGAAATCGCATTCGGTCTGTAAGCGGTTGAGTTCAAGTGGACAAGGTTTCAGATGGTACTTTAGCAGATCTAGCGTTGTTTCCAGTTGCAGTTTTGTTTTTTCTATTTCTCGCCGACTGCTCGCATAAAATAGAGCCATCCCGGCATAAATTGCCATTAATTCCATGAGGCGTTCATCATCTTCGGTAAAGTGCGCATCGTCTTGCTTATTAACAAGCGATATGATACCAAGTAGGATATCATTGGTAATCACAGGGACGCACAGTTCTGTACGTTCGATAATCATAAGTTCTTCGTCGATATTAACTTGTGCAGCAAATCGCTCATCATTGTACAGATCTTTAACATTCATCTTGCACCGTTCGCGCGCAACAAGACATGCTACCGTGTTATCACGAGTAATGTGCACAGCCAGGCGCTTCTTGACCAAAGAACGATTTTCATCAGATAGTCCTTCTTCGTAAACATCGGCGAGTAATTCTTTCTGGTCTATGATTACATAGAAAGTTCCCTTCTCAGCACCAATCTCCTTCTTCACGTAGTTCTAAATTAAATCATATTAATTGATACACAATTATTGCGCTATTTCATTTTATACCAGCAGTTCGGAGAGGAGCGATTCAAGGGTTTCAGGGGCACTATAATATGTAAGCACCATTTCCAGGAGATTTGCATTCACACGTTGCTTTTGATGTATGAGAAATCCTTCCTGGTTTTCCTGGATTGTTAGTCCTATCCATCCGCATAATACTACGCCAAGTTTAAGATCGTTTTTCTGATACGGGGGTTTTTTGATTTCGCGATATAACTCAATGACGGCGTACGTTGATGTTTGAGTTACAATTGGTATACAGAGGACAGCTTTTGCATTATCCTTGTAACTCACTCCGTCCGGAAAACGCGTATCTTTATGTACATCATCCACCATTACAAACTCCATGGTGCGCGCAACAAAACACGCAACTGATTTAGACGTGGTTAAATCGTAATTTACACGGCATGGTGGATACTTTACATTCTTTTGGTATTGATAGAGTTGATCGTGCTCTTGATCAACAAAATAAAGACGCACGCCATGCGAATCGGTAAGCATTTTAAGAATTTCAGCAGTTTCGTACAACAACGCTGGTAAATCTTTCTTGTTCTTGATGTAGTTTTTCAGGCTGCGCATCAAAGCGCTCGCTTTTTTTGTTACAAAAAAATTATAGTACCTAGTGGACCGTTGGAGGGATGCCTTGTTCGACCGCCGCGCGACGGGAACGTACGGCGCTATCACCCTTTTTGCCCATTTGTCTTGGGCGGTCAAAGAGAGTCGTGATGGGGCTGTGCGATTTGACGGTGTACCATACTTTTCTGTGCCAGGCTCAATGCTGTTGATATGACTGCCAGGGGGGCTATCACTTTGTCCAGAGTAACTCTCCTCCATGAGTAAGGCTTTTGTATAGACAAAGGTATATAAATGTGACAATTCGTTTCGTTACTAGGTAACTAATAATTATGACTTTAAAAGTTATGTAGCGATTTGCACATTATAAATGTTATCGATGTAAATAAAAATATATTTAAAAAAATTCTTGAAGACCAGTGATGCTATATTGTATAGGTTTATTGTAGTAAAATAATTTTCAAAATCTGTTTGTCGTTTCAGAGAATATGTTTACTTTCTTATAAACTATTACCATTTAATATAACAGTATTAAAATATATTACATTTTTATGAAAAGCAGACGGCACCCACTTGGATCCAGAATGCTTGGTCTGGCTGACCGAAGTCTCTGATACCGACATCAGTGAATGGCAATTTGCTGGGTTTATCGGTATCATAGGTAATAACAGTCTGCGCCCAGGAATCAGATCTGTGTTTGCATTCATCTTCAAGAACGCTGTATTTCGCTCGCGGATTACTGCTCTTCGGCGTGAGTTCTGCTTCATTCCAAAGAGCAATTTTCACGCCACGTTGATAGGTGCGCCCTGTATAATCGAAGTAGGCTACTGATTTCTTGCAGTGGAATGTTATGTTCTGCTTGGCACGTGTCGACAAAAGCTGTAGGAATGCAATCTGAGTGCTGTCGCTCTTGTAGGTCATCGCTATACCATTTGGAATACGACTTAACCATTGTTCACGCTCTCCATTAGATGCTGCAGCAATACTGAGCTCGGGAGAGCGGTTTGGTTGAGGTAGAACACAGCTAGCTCTCTGCTTCATATCACAATATACTAAGATGGCATCTCTGGGATCTCCTTCGTTTGGATCAATCCAATATTCACCACTTTCATATGCAGGATAGGCACTTGAAATGTCACGGCATGTTTTCGCTGGATAGGACTTATCGCCGGTTGGTCGTTTGAATCTTTCGAAGGAAGCTTTCAATTGTTCGTAAGCTTTGAGGACGATAGCATTTCGTTCTTCGTCTGTAATGTCTTTACCGAAGAGGCGCATTGGCTCATCGGCTACGCCATCAGGACCCTTTTGATTATTAATTTGCGCATGGCCTAACAATGCTGCTAATGCAGCAGCGTCATAGCCGACCCCGTCACCGGCTGGTCCTGGTGGGCCTGGTGGACCAGCAGGACCCATCAAGCCTGCACGTCCATGTTCGCCAGCTGGACCACGTTGACCAGTTGGCCCAGGAGGCCCTTGCGGTCCGGCACTACCATCGCGACCGGATGGTCCACGCGGACCCATCTCGCCATCTTTGCCACCTGGTCCAGGCAATCCTGGGCTTCCTTTATCACCGGGAAGGCCTTGGGTGCCAGGCAGACCTTGTAAACCGATTAAGCCACGATGTCCTTTACTGCTCTTGACACCGATGTCACCTCGATCACCTTTAAGACCTTCCATACCGGGAGGGCCTGGTTTGCCACGTGCTCCTATTTGTCCCTCAGGTCCGCGTGGTCCAATCTCGCCACGTGCACCTCGTTCTCCTGCTGCGCCAGTTGGGCCTCGCGCGCCAATAACTCCAGGTGCACCTGGCGGTCCAGACGAACCGGGAGCTCCAGCTATACCTGGTGGTCCTTTATCGCCTGTACGGCCAGCTATGCCGGGCGCTCCGGATTTGCCAGGTGCCCCTTCCGGTCCATGGTCGCCGACTGGGCCGGGCAAACCTGGTGGTCCTTGCATGCCTTGAGTGCCTGGCGGTCCATCGTTTCCTGGTTTTCCTTGAAGTCCAGCCTCGCCTTGAACACCGCGCAATCCACGCATTCCACTCGGGCCTTGCGGACCCGGTAAGCCTGGAAGTCCACGCTCTCCAGCCGTGCCATGTGGACCGGTCAATCCTGGTGGGCCAGCTGGACCTTCAGCGCCGGTTTCGCCCTTCACGCCTTCTATTCCTTGTGCGCCTGGTTGACCTGCAACTCCTGGAGGTCCAGTGCGACCAACGTCTCCTGTTGCTCCTTTAGCGCCGGGCACTCCTTGCAATCCAGGAGCTCCGGATGATCCAGGTAAACCCTATATGGAAAAAGCAAAAATAAAGGATTTAAGTATGCACACGAGACACATTAAAAGACACATACCGCCGGTCCTTGATCTCCCGGTCGGCCGGGTGGACCCATTATTCCGGCATCACCTCGACTACCAGGCTCACCGCGCGCTCCTTTACTTCCGGGCAAACCATTTAAGCCCATTGGACCTGCCTCTCCTGGTCTTCCGGATGGACCTGAGTTGCCTTGCATTCCTTTGGCACCAGGAAGGCCCCGATCACCCTTAACGCCACCAGCACCTGGCATGCCAATAGGACCTGGAAATCCTTGAATGCCAGGTGGTCCTACAAGACCTCGTTCTCCAGGATTTCCTGGCGCGCCTGTTTCACCCGGTAATCCAGGCAGTCCTTGATCTCCACGTTCAGCTGGTTCTCCTGGCGGCCCAATAGGACCAACAGGGCCTTGCAAGCCACGTTCGCCTTGTTTGCCTGCCGGGCCTTCAGGTCCAATTGGACCAATCGATCCGCGTTCTCCTTTTTCACCAGCTGCGCCAGTTACGCCTCGAATTCCAGGCAAACCTACTAAACCTGGATGCCCCGCATGGCCTTTGTCACCTTTCACTCCGGCAATGCCTGGCGGTCCGTCACTACCTTGCGAGCCTAACGCTCCTTTTGGTCCCGGCAAACCTTGTGGTCCTAATAGACCGCGTTCACCAGGGAAACCACGTTCACCACGTTGTCCCTGCGCACCAACTGGTCCAATCGGTCCTTGTACACCTGGTTCGCCATCTTTTCCTGGCACGCCCGCTGCGCCCGGAGCGCCTGGCATGCCTTGAAAACCGCGTGCACCGCTCTGTCCTACAGGACCTCGTTCACCATCTAATCCGGGAGGTCCTGGCGGACCTTGTATACCTTGTTGCCCGTCTTTTCCAGCATCACCGCGTGGTCCAGCCTGTCCGGGTAATCCTGGTTCGCCTTCCTTTCCAGGTTCACCCTGTTAATTGTATAAACATATTAGTTGACAAAGTTATAGCAATTTTATTTTTTAATACAGTTAATCCTTTGTCTCCTGGCGGACCTATTGGTCCTGGCAGTCCTACGGGTCCTACTGGACCACTTTCACCCGGTTTGCCATCTGCACCAGGTATGCCACGTTCTCCGGGAACGCCTGGCTTACCGGCGACGCCTGGACGACCTGCTAAACCACGCTGCCCTTGCAAGCCAGTAGCGCCAGGCCGCCCAGCATCACCTTGATTGCCTCTAGGTCCAGCTGGTCCAATTGGACCGCGTTCTCCAGTAAGCCCCTTTAAGCCCATAGGTCCATCCGGTCCCGGTAAGCCCCGTGCACCAGGTTGACCGCGTTCGCCTTGCGGGCCGTTGTCACCAGCAGGCCCACGCATGCCACGCTTTCCGCGTTTGCCCTCTGGGCCAACTGCACCAGGAGGGCCTCTGCTACCTACTGCACCTAGTTCTCCTTTTGTACCCGATTCACCTTTAAAGCCGCGCTCGCCGGTCAAACCCTGAAAAATAAATATAATTAGAAAAAGACATATTTTGATATATATGTATTTTGCATTGCGTACTTGCTGGCCTTTGATGCCCGGCACGCCAGACGCTCCGGCTATTCCTGGAAGTCCACGAGGTCCCGGAAATCCTGGCGATCCAGTAATACCACTGGCACCCACGGAACCTTTCTCTCCGGGAACGCCATCTCTACCCGGTGGTCCTGGTGGACCACTTTCGCCCGGTTGCCCTGGCCTGCCTGTCTCACCTCTTGGTCCCTGAAGGCCTTGACTGCCTTTTGGGCCTGATGCACCCATATCACCTTTATATCCAGGTGTGCCTGGAAATCCTGGTGCACCTGGCTTTCCAATTGATCCCTATGGAATAATACATTTATAATAACTAATGTCACTGAATTGTTTACAGATGTGCAAACATACATGTGCTCCTGGTGGACCAGGCATGCCATCTACGCCTCGTAATCCTGGTGGGCCGGGCGATCCTTCGCGTCCTCTTTCGCCTCGTGGACCTGCTGGTCCAATTGGTCCAATTGGTCCCAATGCTCCTGGAGCACCAGAGACGCCTTTGTCACCAGTTGAACCTTGTTCGCCTTTAGGTCCATCAGCACCTTGGAATCCTCTATGTCCTTTCATGCCTGGCAATCCTGGCATACCCGGTAAACCACGAGGGCCTGCTGGACCAACAGCGCCCGGTTGCCCGGCCTCTCCATCTTCGCCTGCCTCGCCCTACTCACATTTAAAATATATTCAAATATCTTCTTAACAAATTCTAAACTCACGTCTTTTCCCGATGGGCCTGGTAATCCACGTGGTCCTACCGGACCAACAGAACCTTGTAAGCCTTGTTCACCTTGTTCGCCACGAATTCCTTGGAAACCTTGTGGTCCACTGACCCCAATTGGACCGGGAGGACCTCTCGGGCCACTTGCACCTACTTGCGCTTGAAGATATTGAAACGGCTCTAGAGGCGCACTTGGACCTTTATCACTTCCTGCTTCAGAGAGTGCAAGCTGTTGATAGTACAGCGATAAATCAGGTGCGGCACCGGGAGGGCCTGGTGGACCCGGAATACCAGGCACGCCTGGTTCGCCTGGCGCGCCGATTGTGCCTGGATATCCATTCTCGCCCGCTTCCCCAGGATCGCCTCGAGGACCGGGCATTGATTCAGTCGGTGGTCTCACCGGAGCAGCTTCATAAGTTACTGAAACAATATGTTTGAGAATGCTATTGTGTGTAATTTTATGTTTGCTTTCATACTGTGTGGACAATTTGGAATCCTAGTGCAGATTGCTTTACCGAATGTACAAGTACAGTTTACACAATCGCTTGGCGTGAACCGTTGTCCTTCATCATATAGTTTACCCTCGTAGGTACAACCAAAAGGTGTTGAGGGAGTCGGTGCAACAATATGCACGTTAATAGAACTTGTGGGCAAAGGTTGTTCATTATCCGGTTGCGCAAAAAGCGTAGTTGTCGTAGTGGATTCAAATATATCCACTGTTTCAGTGGATGCAGCCGTCGCCGGTGTAGTTCCTTAAAATTAATTTGCTATGTAAGTATTTAAATGCGCACTAATATTCCATGTAAGACTACGTTTTTCAGAGTACTCCTCGTAGTATTCTTCGTATTCGGAACCGTAATCCTCGTATTCGGAGGGTTGCTGCTGCTGTGGTTTTTCATCCGGATTTTTTGGATGCACTTTAGCGCGCCGTACGCGGCCCTCCACCGTGAGTGCGCCGCATCCTAGTGCTACTGCTACTAGCACTATCGAAAATTTGTGCATTGTGCGTGGTGCGCACAATTACACTTTACACACAAAACCTGGATGTACAATGGACCAATGCGGGATCCATTCTGGCACATTCATCGTCCAGTGCGCTATTTATGCGTGCATCAGCATATTTGAAAGTAATTAATTCACACATGTTTCTGTGTCGTCGTCACATCTGTTATTTTGATTGGAAATTATGGCGCAAATGATGGGATGGCAAAGCAATTATTCTGACACACATTTGTGCGATACAACGCTTCCAGGCGAACAGCAGGAGTTGCTGCACGTGGTGCTAAGGGGTAAAAAATCATTTTTGGCTAGCACGTGGGCTATGTATTGTATTACTAATTGTATTGCAACTTTATTGAATTTCTTTACATTTTCAATTAATCATATAATAAAGCTGTATGCTGCATGCGCGCTTGTTTCATTTTTTGTCCCAAATAATGCGCGTAGTTATGCGTTTGCTAATTCAATTAAGTGCCAATATCTTCAATTGCGACTGCACAACTAGTTACGCAAATAGGTCAGGAGACTATTAAACTAGCAGCCGGCGTGCAACAATTCGAGCAAACGTGTTAAAATCATCTTTTTCAAAAGTTGCTATTCGAGTGCGACTTATTTTGAATTAAATTTGAATTCCCGGGTATATAGATGTCGCTTGGAAACGTACAGTGTGTACGAAAATCCCTAGAGCGATGACGAGCTGGTGTAATGTAGCATGGCGGTGGATCCGTCATATGTAAAGTGAGTAATTGCCCCTGAAGTGCAAGTGCTTGGTTCATTGTGACGACATATTTTGCAACCCAAATAATCACAAACCAACTTTTTGCGCTTGTGTGCGACCTTGAAGCTAGAGCCGTTCTCGTCTAAGTGGCCGTGTTCCGGAGTATGCCTGAAAAAAGGGCATCGCATTGAGGTGACCGCTGGGTATCATCATCATCATATAGCTCATTGTCTCATCTGTGGTGGGGCCTTTCGCAGTTGGCGCGGTGTGGATGACAACAACTTCATCGCATCCGATTAAAAACTGTGTGTGCGGAATAATCTGCTTGCATTAAACACTGACTGCAGTGATATTCATGTCCACCTGGTGCAGGTAGTTAGAGCGCTATGTCGACGCCAGCCCGACGCCGCCTGATGCGCGACTTTAAACGGTAATTTTACCAGACTGATGTCATGGGCAGATTTTCTAAATTGTTTATCGCAGATTGCAGGAAGACCCGCCGACTGGAGTGAGCGGAGCCCCCACCGACAACAATATTATGATTTGGAATGCAGTCATTTTCGGGCCGCACGACACACCATTTGAGGACGGCACGTTTAAGTTGACGATCGAGTTTACTGAGGAATATCCAAATAAACCTCCAACGGTCCGCTTTGTCAGCCACATGTTTCATCCGAACGTGTACGCAGACGGTGGAATATGCTTGGATATTTTACAAAACCGATGGAGTCCGACATACGATGTGTCAGCGATTCTCACCTCAATTCAGGTACTTATTATCATCATTAACGCAGTGGTGAGTAAACTTCATAATCGTCATTTATTTGCAGTCTTTATTGAGCGATCCGAACCCGAATTCGCCGGCCAATTCCATGGCAGCGCAACTGTACAAGGAGAATCGACGCGAGTACGAAAAGCGTGTGAAGGCGTGCGTTGAGCAAAGCTTTATCGATTAGCATCGCATTAAAATGCACCAAGCACCGCATAAACGTCGACGGCGACGACGACGTCGTTGTCTCTGCCGCCTCCACCAACTTGCAGAATGCTTTTTCTGTTCACCTTCTCTTAATCCTCATTTCTTGTCTTCTTTACTCTGGTTGCTGTACGTGTGGAGCTCAGCGTGTACGCAGGTGTACACCTTGGACAATAACTTCTAAGCAAATGATCAAGGAAATGCAACAGCACCACATCCTTCAACCCCATTTGTTTAGTTCCACCTATAAGCGTATATACCATGTTTGAAAGCTATCTTGAGTTGGTGTTGTTTGGGAGATTCGATTGGTTTCGATACACTAATTATTAAATAATATATGTGTATATACTTATGTGAAAAACTCTTACGCAAATCAAGTAATAAGAATAGGAACAGTTAACACGATTATGTTAAAGGTATTACTTTTAATTTACTTACTACATTAAAAAGCAAATAAATTATTCGGAAATTCAAAAGGGTGTTTTTACAGTAGGCAACCAGTAGGACGGCTTGTAGCCTTGAAAAACTTATTTACGTTACCTGATATGGCTAAGTGATGATGAGCAAGTGTAAAGTTTGTGTAGCACTAGGTTTCAGCATTTATTAAGTGAGTAATTAATATCCTTCTGCTTTGATGTATTTCATCATAATAATGATTTATATTTAAAACTAAACAGACACGAAGGTCATGCTCCAGTGTGTTGGCTAGTATTTGCATAGCCGCGCTGGGTGCCTGCTTCAGGGAAGAACATTGCATTGAAGTGACCACAAGATTATATCACTATTATAAGCATTATATGTGCTATGGCTGGACCTTACATAGTCGCCGTGTAATAATTTACAATAACGCCATTGTATCAAAATAATCAGTGTGCGTGCGGCGTGATTTGCTTGTTTGCGCACTGACTGCGGCGGTGGGACGCTCAATCTATTAATAAATACATGAATACCACAAGTGGAGGTTTACGACATCGCATTGATATTACTTTGGTGGCCTTGTGAGACGGCCAAGAAGCTGCTCTCCACCTGGTGCAGGTTGTGAAAGTGCTATGTCAACGCCAGCCAGACGCCGCCTAATGCGCGATTTCAAACGGTATTGCTATGACGATGTCGCTTTAATAGTTTTACAGAATTTGTTTTTATTTATAGACTGCAAGAAGATCCACCAACAGGTGTGAGCGGCGCGCCAACTGATAACAATATTATGATCTGGAATGCAGTCATCTTCGGACCGCACGATACACCCTTTGAGGATGGCACATTTAAGCTGACGATAGAGTTTACGGAAGAGTACCCTAATAAGCCCCCAACTGTGCGCTTTGTAAGTCACATGTTCCATCCGAATGTTTATGCTGACGGTGGAATATGCCTGGATATCCTGCAGAATCGATGGAGTCCCACATACGATGTGTCTGCTATACTCACTTCCATCCAGGTTCGTCTCCTCATCGTGAAGCTGTTTAATATATTTGCAATCCAATATAATTTTTTTATTTACAGTCTTTGTTGAGTGATCCAAACCCGAATTCACCGGCAAACTTCATGGCAGCGCAGCTATTCAAAGAAAGTCGGAGGGAGTACGAGAAACGCGTGAAGGCGTGCGTAGAGCAGAGTTTTATAGATTAGAATCATTTATTATTGCACCTACAGCCATACAATAACAATATTGTTGCTGGTCTCGTCTTTAACTCGCAGTAAATTTCTTGTTTTCCATTTGAATCCCAATTCTTTACGTTACTGGAGGTGGAATTTATTGCGTAAAAGACTGCATCTTGTATTAATTATTAAATGAAATATCTGTATATATTTATGTAAAAATGATTAAGTCAAGTAAATATCAGAGTAACATAAATAGTCAAATATATTATCGCAAAATTTAAAGTTGCGATTGTTGTTATCGTTGTAGGCAACCAATCGGTCGTCTTGTATCCTTGTACAACGTGGTGTGTTTACAAGTAGGACACAGTAGAACAGGTTAATACTGTTCAATATGCCGAGCGATTTAAGTGTTCAAGAAAAATACGATTTACTCTCGAGGAATCTCCAAGAGGTACTCGGTGAAGATAAAATCAAATCGGTACTAAATGAGCGTGATATCAAGATTTACTGGGGCACTGCGACAACGGGCAGACCTCATGTCGCCTATTTTGTGCCCATGTCTAAGATTGCGGACTTCTTGAGAGCTGGTGCTGAGGTCACGGTACTCTTTGCAGATCTCCATGCCTACCTGGATAACATGAAGGCTCCATGGGAATTGCTAGAATTGCGTGTGCAGTATTATCAGCATTCAATAAAGGCAATGCTGCAATCAATTGGTGTCTCCATAGAGAAGTTAAAATTTGTAACAGGCAGCAGCTATCAACTAAGTAAAGAATACACATTGGATGTGTATAGAATGAGTTCTGTCATAACACAACATGATGCTAAAAAAGCTGGAGCAGAAGTTGTTAAACAAGTAGAACATCCACTGCTCAGTGGCTTGTTGTATCCAGGCAAGTGAAAAAATGATTCTCTGTAAACATTGCTATAATATATGTTTTTTAGGTCTACAAGCATTGGATGAAGAATACTTGAAAGTAGATGCACAATTTGGAGGAATTGATCAAAGAAAAATCTTTACTTTTGCTGAGAAGTATCTTCCACAGTTGGGCTACACAAAACGTGCACATTTAATGAATCCTATGGTACCAGGTTTGACTGGTAGTAAAATGTCTTCCTCTGAAGAAGAAAGCAAAATTGATCTGCTGGATAGTCCTGCTGACGTCAAGAAAAAGCTCAAGAAGGCTTTCTGTGAGCCAGGAAATATTGAGAATAATGGCATTCTCTCATTCGTTAGGCATGTTATTTTCCCACTCTTCAAATCTGATGAGATGTTTGTAGTTCCAAGGAAGCCTCAGAATGGTGGTGATGCAAAGTATCAGACGTTCGAGGACTTGGAAAAGGCTTTTGCCGCTCAAGATGTACATCCTGGCGACTTGAAAATTGCAGTTGAAGGATATATAAACCAATTGCTGCAGCCAATTCGTAAAACGTTTGAAGATCCAAAACTGAAAGAGTTGGCAAGCAAAGCATATCCAGCACCTTCAAAACAGAGTAACTGAATACAATCAATTATAAATAGAGCTTTTGATAACATTTATTATTACAGAAACAGCAGCACCAGCTGGCGAAGAGATCGTTCCATCACGATTGGACATTCGTATAGGAAAAATTGTTAATGTTGAGAGACATCCTGATGCGGATTCTCTTTACGTAGAGAAAATTGACTTGGGCGAAGAGCAACCTCGTACTGTGGTTAGTGGTCTTGTAAATTTTGTCCCAATTGAGCAAATGCAGGGTAGAATGGTTGTGGTCTTATGCAACTTAAAGCCAGCAAAAATGCGAGGGGTTGAATCACAAGGAATGGTGTTATGTGCATCTACTGATGATCCAAAACAAGTTGAACCACTTTTAGCGCCAGAAGGTGCTACGCCGGGCGAGCGTGTGTTTGTTGAAAATTTTGAGAGTAATGCATCACCAGATGAAGTTCTCAATCCGAAGAAGAAAGTCTGGGATAAATTGCAAGTGGATTTGAAGACAAACTCGGAATGCTTTGCACAATGGCAAGGGAATAATCTCTTAACAAAGACCGGCGCTAAAATTCGTAGCTCAACAATGGTCGGTGCCCCAATTAAATAAAACTTAATCGGAGTTAAAATGCTATTTCTTTAATGACTTCTAATGACAAACAACTTTTTAAAATAAAAGTTATCTCATAGATAATTTTTTCATTTATTTGCATTGTTATAAACTTATTTTCTTTAACTAAATAGTTTTGTACTATATTTTGATTGCACAATTAACGAATAAATAGATTTAATTTATATTGATCATAATATTTAACGAGTCTGTTAAGAACTAGCTGACCCAGCAGACTTCGTTTCGCCAAGAGGTTTTGTATTGATATTGCTGTCCCGACGAACTTCATTCGCTTCATGGTAATACGATTTAAATTTTCCAATCCGGTTGTCAATCTGGCCAAAAATGGATTCAATCAGAATCTAATAAGAATCCAATTAGATTTTTAAAAGAATTAAGTATTAGAGTCTAATAAGAATCTTGTTGAATTCCAACTGCATTTCCAATTGGATTCTTATTAGATTCCAACTGAATTCTTATTAGAATCAAACTGGGTTCTTATTAGATTCACACTGGATTTTTATTAGATTTTAATTGGATTCTTATTAGAGATGTTAATTGGATTCTTATCAGATTCACACTGGATTTTTATTAGATTCCAACTGGATTTCCATTTGATTTGATATTAGAATCCAATTGGAATTTTTATAAATTACCTCTTCAATTCTTACTAGATTCCAATTAGGTTCTTCGAATCTATGTAGAACTGTAGTTTATGAATTACATAGATGAATGTAATTTAATTTACCTTTTTACTATCAAAAGGATATTATTTTGTAAATTAATATTTACGCATAGGTAGTAATTACTAATTAGATAAAGATTTCTCTTTATTACATTCAAGGGCACTGCAATATTATAAAACACTGCTATAATGATTGGAATATTAATGAAAACAAACTTTTGTATATTTATTAATTATGAATAGCTTATTAATTACACTTAAATGCATTAGCATTAGGTATATAGAACCCATTAAGAATTGTTTCACATTGTCAGGTAACGCAAAACAAGTTTCAAAAACTTTCTTTTTACTTTAATTGTGATAATAATCTAAGATTCCTAACTATAAAAGGGCGATTTCATACTGAAGGTGATCCATTTGGATATTTTGTACTTGAAAATCACATTAAATATGTACAACTTTCTCATAGCCAGTGTGTCTGCAGTGATTTTGCTTAATTTCATTCAGGCATCCGATCTGCGTGAGTATAAAGAAATATTTGCAATACGAATCATTAATACTCGACAATTACTAATTGATAGCCGATTATATAACTGCGTGCAGCCGTTCTGATCCAAAATTTGACGAATGTCTTGTAAGGAATGCCAATGAAGCGCTGCCATTTATTTTAAAAGGTATAACAGTAATTAAATCAGATAATGTCACTTATCAGTGTTGCCTTCGTCACAGGTGATGCCAAATACAACATCCCGTCTTTGTTGCCTCTTAAGGTGCCACAAATTAACATCCAAGCTGAGAATAGTCTCTCGATGGAATTTACAGACTGTGAGCTTCATGGATTAGATACATCGTCCGTAAAGGATATGCATGTGAATTTTGAGAAAAATAAAGCCACATTAAAGGTGCATATTGAGAAATTAACTGTTCTAGCCAATTATGATATTAGCGGACGTGTGTTGATTCTCCCTGTACAGGGCAAAGGTCCAGCAAACATAACAATTGGTAAGTGACTAATGAAAACGCAATAAATATGAGCATTGAAATGCCAGCATGTAATTACTTTGTCAAGTACTTGAAGGCGCTAGATGTATGCTCTTTAATCACACTTATTAATACTTGAATATAAATATGATTATCTATTGTTTTTAGTTGATGGAACTTATACTTATGAATTTACATTCGACTTAAATCATCGACGTAACAACAAGCAATATCGATACATCAACATTACCGATTATGATTTAATGTACAAGGCGAAGCGAATCTACCTAAAATTTGATAATCTTTTCAACGGCGATAAGACGGTCGGACAGATGTTAAACAATTTCTTGGATGAAAACTGGATGGATGTAACCGACGAACTTTATCCATCACTTCGCACAGCTGTGGCTTCCATTGTTACTTCAATTTCCAAGGGTTTGTTCTCGAAAATTGCATGGGAGAATTTGTTCTTGGACTAAGTGCGAAACAATTTGTTGATTTATGTTCTAAGCAAGTAATCGTCTAAGTTGTTACAAACGTGTTGACAATTAAGCAAACACTTACTGCTGTTTGTAGAGTCAACTTGTTTAATTGCTTTAAAGTTATTTCAATTCATGTACCTGGATGGTGAGATGTTTATCGTAGAAAAAGGTCAAATTTAAGAAGTTTGCACCGACAATTGCATTAATAAATTATCTGGTTTGCTAATGAACAACGACACGAAATAGTGTCATAAAATATCAAATATATTGCATTCTGCAATTGGAGCTAATTAATTGACATTTCGAATTTTATACGATATTGGCAATTTCTACTTTATGTCGTGTCAGTTGTGGATAGAAAAAATTGTAAAAGCAGCTAGGGCAAAATATTATTTAGCGTCATTAAAATGCAATTTATGGGTTAATGTCGATGCTCATTAAAATAATTATCCTACATCGTTTGATTACCAAGTAATTCAAACAAAAACTTGACTAAACCTTTAGCAATTGTCAATTGAATACCTTTTTATGCATGAAATGCAAGAACAACCAACGGAAATGAGTAAATAAATGCTATGAAAGTGTTTGCTGATACTTATATTGCAAAATTCTTACTTTTAAATTACTTTTATGTTTACTTGATTGTCGTGTGTCATTGAAGTATTTTGTTCAATAATTTTGATGGGTTTTCAATTGCAATACAGTGGAACTTCGCATAACGAATCCAATTCGTTCCGAGCCTTACTCGTTAAGGAAACGTTCGTTAAGCGAAGCAATTTTTACCATATAAATCTATGTAAAATACAATTATGCGTTCCATAACAATAATGTCTGATTAAATTTGTGCGGACATTTTTAATCTCTTCGAGCTGGTTTGTTCCGGATTCTTCTTTGGCGATATTTTTAGAACAGTTATAAACATTTAGAAAAAAGCGGGTGGCATGTCGTTTAAACTTGAAATCTGGTTCCTACTGAACTTGAACGTCTTTGTATACAAGGAGGATCCAACATCACTACAATAAAATTAGTTTAAGCTAGGTTTGTATTAAATACGATAATAATAAGAAAAGTTCTATCGCAGACTTCGGATAATCCGCGCAGATATAGGAATCGCCAAATTCGTTCGTAATGCGAAACGACGTTCGTTAAGTGAGTCATTCTTTTATGATTTATGTTATTCGTTATGCGAGGGTACACTGTATTATTATTAACCCGTTTACATTCACTTTTGATTTTGTTGATATTAAGAAACGAGTATTAGCTAGTTAAACTCCGGTCCCAATCGATATTTGGTCAAATGAGTTAAAGAGCTACATAAAATAAAAGTTTTCTAATGCATAGTCTGTTCGCATAGTTCAGCAGGACTATTTGGTCAAGTTAGCAACTTTGATTAAATAACTTCAACCAAAACAAACGCATTGTAAGTGACTAATATAAGATAATTGATTCAATTTTATGCTTGCATACATTTTCCATAAAAAATCATAGTGATTTATGAATTTACTTGGTGTTTCTTTCACGGCTATTCTCATAGGAAAATAGAAAATGTTACCATGTTAAACACTTTGTTATTGAGTGCATGGAATGCATTTCAGTGAAATAGATTTACTGTTTATATCTAGCGCAGCAATCATCATAAAACAATAATAATAATTCAAATCCCTAGGCAACACGTGCGTGAATTTAGTTGGTAAGATTATGTTTTCAAGATACACAATATTTTAACAAATTTGCACAAAATTATGGGAATATTTATAGGAAGTTCTTATTGTAATAATGAGAACTAATTTTAAGTAATATCTCTAATTGCTTGGCATTGACAAAAAAATAACATTCCATAATTTCCATAATATTGTCCTATGTTTCAGTAATTTAATCAATTGTTAAATGCGTTCTTGAGATGTTGCCCAATTTTTCCAAACAATTTTTTGGTAATTGTTAAACGGATTTTGGCAGTCCAATGTACGGAATCACAATACGAATTATTGTTTTATACAAGATGTATGCTTATAATGCACCTGATGTAACGCTTTTTTATTATTTAAACGTATTTTAACAATTTGCATAAAGTTCACATGCGTACTGAGCGCATATTGCGTTTTTAAATTGCACAAATACTGAGAGTTTGATCATCGATTTTGCTTGTTGCTGTTTGTATGCTAAGTTAGCTGGAAATTATTTATTTGGTTGTTGCATCTCTTTATCTCTTTGTATATGAGAATACGTCAGATGACGTCAAGTTTTCCTTTGATTTCTAAGATTGTAGCGCATATATAAATAAGTACGAAAAGTAAACGGCGAGGACGCTCATTGTTTTCAAAGTTTTTCATCAACGAGCATCATAAACTAAACCAACCCTCCTCACACTTATTGTTTCTTTAATAAGTTGTGAATTTTTGCAGATCACGTTGAAATCATGAAGAGTTTATCATTACTTGCGATTGTTATTGTGATAGCAACAGTGTCAGAATCAACATATGTTCGTAAGTGTTAATTAATTAATGAATTAGTTTCCTAGCTATGAAATAAATGTTGACTTTTTGTGTGTTTTTAGCAAGTTATATTGTACCGTGCAAAAAATCAGATCCGAAATTTCAAGAGTGCGCGCTGGAACATGGCAGAAATGCAATTCCGAATCTTGTGAAAGGTGATAGGAAATTAAAAATGCGTCCTTTGGATCCTCTGGACATTCCTGAAATTAACATCAATACGAGTGGCCAGCTCAAGATTCATTTAGTTGATTCAAAGTTGCGCGGTTTGGCCAAGATGCAGCTGAAAAATATGAAGTGAGTAATTTTTGATTTCGTATTTGCATAATTATGCAGATTACATGCATAAATTTGATTTAGCATGTGCACCTGCCATAAATTAAAGCAATAAGTGAATGCATCCGATGACGTTAGTTAAAACAACAATCGTTAAGAAACCGGATGAGAAATCGCTTTTATTAAACGAGTTGCATCCATAATTGAATGCAACTTTAGCAAATTGCGGTCTATTATTGTTGATTATACTGAGAGTTTTAGGTATTACTATGACTTTTTGATTTTCAGCTTTGACTTAAAGAAGCAAACAATGCACTTGGAATTTTTCTCTCCGCAATTCGACATTGAAGGTACTTACAACATCAGTGGTCAAATTCTGATTTTGCCAATTCGAGGAAATGGCAAATTGCAAGCATCTTTATGTAGGAATTTTAATACTGTTCATATTGTTTTCCTCAACATGTAATTGGATGATTGTTGTAGATAATGCCGAAGTTGGTTACTCGTTTAACTATGATCTAGTGGAACGCGATGGAAAAACTTTTGTTGCTCCTCAACCACCGCAAGTAACTTTGGATGCGTCACGGTCTTCATACCACTTGGAGAATTTATTCAATGGCGACAAGAGATTAGGTAATCGTATGCAAATGCAGATCTAATTGTATTGCAGTTTGTGCAATCAACTTAATGAGTATGCGTTCCTATACCGCGTTTAATTTGCAAGAGTTCAATGCCATGTGAAGCAAATTATATGCAAATGTTAATAACAGCTTAGAACGTATGTGCCAGCAATTGCGTAATCATGCACGACCGTATGCAATTGCCTTTAATGCTGTGCGTTCCACAAAGCCAGTAAAGTTATTATTAGTTCCAATACTAATCAATTTTATTCGTACAGGTGATGAAATGAACAAGTTCTTGAACGAGAACGACGACGTCATGTTCAAAGAAATTGGCCCTAGTATTCGGGAAACAATTTCGGCAATTGCTCAGGACATTGTACAGAAGATTTTGACCTCGATTCCCTACGATGATCTACTCCTGGAATAGATTGATTAAATAATTTTATTATTGCAATTATCTACGAGTTTAAGTTGAATAAGTTTAATTGAAATGACATTTGTTGAATAGAAAGTATTTTAACTGGATATTAATTAACTGTCTAGTATTCTAAGATATTTTCTTGGTTTTATTGTTAAATATCTTAATTTAAAATCAAAATTCCAAACAGTAATTTAAAAGATTAAATAATGTATCTGGATAATTATCAAATTTTTAAAGTTAGGAGAGTTGCCTATGATGCGGTCCGCAAGTGAGTTAAAAATGCACTAATTTCATTAATTTCTTATGATATTAGCATTAATGAGCAACAAACATGACAATAAACAATTAAGCAACACGAATATATCAGAAATTATAAAATACTTGTCTACATCTTTGCTAATTCCAAAAAAGACAAATTGCACAATTAAATACAAAATTAACTTGAGACAACTTTAATTTAATATAAAACGCAAACATGTAGCAAATTTAACAAGTTATTATCTTGGCCCTGAATTATCACAAATACAAAACATAATACACAAAAGTTGTAACTTATTAAATAACATGAAGAGATATATATAAAAAATCTTAAATTTAATTGAATTTCATGTATGGTAATCAATCAAAAATTCAAAGAATAGATTATTAATTTATAGGCTTTTAACGATATGAATTCATTAAGATGCCAACATTATATTACAGCTATTAAAAGTAAAAAAATAAAAATATAATAGGATTGAATTTCAGGATAAGCCGCGCATAATAAACAAGTTGATTTATTCAAATTTGTCCATAATTATTTCATTCTTAATCTGGTAATGAACATTAGCTGTTTGAAGGTCAAATCTAGTTTAATTCGGCAGATATAAAAGCAACTTACAAGTTGGAAAACTTTAAGTATCGTCGCAAACGTGCAATAATGAAGACACTTATTATCTGTTGCTTGTTAATTGCCTGTGTGCTAGGAGCCAAGTTGCGTAAGAGCCAAGTTGTTGTTGTTAATATAAATATTCATAAAATACATCATTTTAGCTGATTACTTGGTCAAATGCAAGAAAGGCCCTGGACATGACAAATGCGTGGCTGATAATGGAAATGCAGCAATCAAAGCTCTTGGCAAAGACGGTAATTACTTGAACATAATAATTGAATCAAAATAATTTTAACATGTTATTTAGGTGATTCAAAATTCAAACTACAAAGTCTTAGTCCAGTCCACATTGAGTTGATTGATTTGCAAGCAACACCACAATTGAAAGTGACTTTGAAAAATGTTGACTTCTTCGGTTATGATACTAATTTTAAATATTCCGGCGGAGAGTAAGTGTGATCTCTAAATATTATGTAATATGATAATCTCATTAGTGTGTTTCTTCAAATGTTAGAATCAATGAAGACAAATTAGTTCTTCGCAGTCACATGGATCGTTTGGAACTCACAGCCAGTTATGATATGCATGGTCGAATTTTGATCCTTCCCATTAAGGGCGATGGCACCTGTAACATTACAATGGGTATAATTTACCGCTTAAGCATATAAAATTATATTTACCTAACTGCGTGTTGAATTGCAGTTGACTTTGATGTGGACATTACCTCCAACTTTATGACGGAAGAACGCAAGGGAAAGAAGTACTTGCGCCTTGAACCTGATTCTACTGATGTTAAAATGAGCAACATGAAGCGTGTTCATTGGCAGTTTGATAATTTGTTTGGTGGTGATGCACGCCTAGGCCCGGAAATGAACAAATTCTTGAACGATAACTGGCAGGACGTCTTTAATGAAGTCAAGGCAAGCATGGAACAAACAGCGGCTATTTCAATCTTTAACTATTTTACAAACGGCTATCTGCGCCAGATTCCACTGGATGACCTCTTCGATGAATCGAAATAGTTTTTTTTCCAATAATTACTACAAAATAGTTATTAATTCTACAGCTGTTCTGTGATTAGTTAAGAATCAGTAAATCATTCAAAATGTTTCCATTACCTTGTTTTTCTGTCTTAGTTCTTTAACTATCAAACTTACAATAGATCTGCAGCATCAAATATTAATTCATGTACTTTTCTTTACAGATGAACATTAAATGTGTTGTTTCAGACATGTTAGTACTTGGAATGATCTATCATTTTACTAAATAATTCATAATTGATATAAAATTATACCATTTATTTCCATCAACATGAACTGTCATCCAATAAGAGTTTTTCTTCTCAATTTGTGCATTCATTTTTTTACTACTTATAGCAAGTTCAGTATTCAGATATTTCACACTCATTATTATTAATTGATCGTTTGTGCATATTAAAATGAGTATTTTTTGGATAATTGCCATATGATTAACGTAAATTAAGATAGTTATGTTTCTATTAATTTTCACGCGTATATAAAGGTATGACACGAGCAGTACATTCTAGTGAAAACCCAGAAGTAACACGAATCATGGACAAGTTATTAATTTGGTTGTGTCTATGCATCTTTGCATTAGATATTGTTACAAGTGCTAAATTTCGTAAGGCCCTATGTTAAGTAAGAAACATCTCTTAATTTGATTTCATTGCAGCTGATTATTTGGTCAAATGTAAGAGGGGGTCTTCAGATTTTGACAAATGTATAAGCGATGATTATTCAGCTGCCATCAAGCTATTGTCTGCAAAGGGTAATATACTAATTAAAGCTACCTAATTAACATATGTGAATACTTATTTGTTTATAGGCGAACCATCATTCAAACTTCCCAACTTGGCACGTTTCAAAATACCGAGATTGGATCTTCAAGCCAGTAAAGAATTGCACATTACTTTACTAGATCTTGATTTTATAGGCATGCACAATCAGGATCTTAAAAGTCTGACCATGGACGATAATGAAATAAAATTGGAGTTGTATCTTAAAGAAATGGCATTCAGTGGTCATTATGAGATGGATGGAAAAATTTTGATCCTGCCCATTAAGGGTGAAGGCAGCATGAACCTGGTGTTTAGTGATTTCACCATCACATTTACTGGAAAGCTGCAAAAAAAAACTATAAAGGGTAAAGAGCACTATATGCTTTCAGATGATACTTCCCTTTCAACTGTCAAGTTGGAACCAAACAAAGTGTACTTTGAGTTCAATAATTTGTTTGGGGGAGATCCACAATTAGGTAAGATTGGCCATCCTATTGGAATAGATACCTATAATGTTATCCACGTTTAGGTCCTGAAATGAATAAGTTTTTAAATGAAAACTGGCGAGACGTTTACAATGAAGTCAGAGGTTCCTTAGAAGAAGCTTCAGCAATTGCCATTTTTAACATGTATATTAATGGATACCTAAGGAATATTCCCATAGATGAAATGTTCGCTGCTTAACACTTTTAAACAGTTTAATTAGTTTCAGTTTACGATTAATATAATACCAATACATTATTGTTTGGACATGGTACTGTACCTATTATGTTGATTACATAACAACTTATTACCTTAAGAATCAATAGAAAGTGACAGAAACAACTCGTCAATGATTTAATATTATACATAATAGGTGTTTAATTGGCTATATTAACATACGAACACGGAAAGTGATCGCTTTGAATTATAGCGTTATTAATACCACATTCAATGATTACTTTACCTTGATCAAGTGATTTTACTCCATATCAGATCATTAATTACCTTATTATTAAACAGTTTGAGGTAATAACTACAACATGGTAAAGTTATCTGGTGATCAGTGCCTGCAATACATTTCATAACAAAGTGTTATTAAAGAAAAGTTTAAAAAGTAAATATAACCTATATGTTCGGCCTGCAGTTGCATTTCACAGGTTGGCACCCCCTACTCAGCGCAGTGTGTGTGCACCTGTCATGGCTTAGTGGTGTGGTCGCGTCGGTTCCCGGAAAGTTGAAGAAATTAATGATAAAATCGCGAGTGATTGGTCGGAAACTATTGTAAAAAATGCGCTACGCGATTCGCAAGCTGAGTGTATAATTAGATTTTTGTATAACACTGGATGCTGTTAGAAAAATGAAGATTTATTTCTGCAATGTGTACGGATGGCTGGAAGACGCTTTGCATACAGCGCCGTGCAGCGGAGGCGTCACTCTATTACTCAAAGCCCTTAGAGCCACAGGTAGTCAATGTTACTATTGGAAGTATGTTGAAATAAATGCTTAATGTCTTTATGGTTGTTTACAGAGATCATGTTTTCATTACATAATGCCATAACATATAACAATATTTGTCATACAATATGCAAGAGCATAGAGAATACAAGTATCCAGTAGATAATGGATTGATTGATGCAATAAGTAGTAGAGCTATGATATGCCACCATCTCCCTGACCTATCCAGTATTTTGGGAGATTATTTAACCCAATGTTTACAAGAAAGGAGATCCTCTAATGGCCAATAGGTATAGATGCTTACTGTGCCGATAATCATTCACCCGAGTTCATAAAGCCAGTTCGGTGCTGTTCCAATCCCATGATGTTCCATAAAAGTAGACTTATGTGCTGGGTGTAATAGTGTCATATGACTTTGAGTGTATTCCATGAATGATGAGGACCAGTCATCGGTTAGCTGCAAGGTGAGTTTTTACTCTTATATAATGTTATAATATTACACAGATGCCAAAATTCATTCATATCAAGTGAAGCTTAACAGCGTATTTTCCATTTACTGGGCTGTTTATACTGAAAATTCAAGTTGATATTTTACATGTGAAGAAATTGAAATAATTGCACTGTTTGATATGCTTACAATTTGAACCAATTCTCAATCTTCTGGTGGTTAAACACACAAAGCAGAAAACATCTGTTTACTCTTCGGATCAGCTGTTTCGGGCGTTAGGGCTGGTTGTCTACAATGAAATATAAAATTTTCGTGTTCTACTGGACGCATATCTTTCAGTTCAGTCTTGGCAGTATATTTGAGTATTTTAATTTTTCTACATAATTTTAAAAGTACAAACGCATAATTTAATCGTACAATGGGCAATTTCGAAAATAAAATGAAATATAAAATTTTGCAACGCGAGAAAAAGATGTAAAATGCGTTTATGTTATGTTATAAAAACAAAATATGATGTTTATTTAGGACGAACCCTTTTGGGTAATTCGTAATCCTTTTCAAATACTTACACACAAAACACTTAAAATGTCAAACGCATGCGTACAACTTTATAAGTCGTAAAAACAAAATAATTATTTGCATTGCGCCATTCGAGCCACTCGCATGCCAATAAAGTATAATCAGACAGTGGGGTAAAAACCACGTGCGGATCGTGATTATGAAAGAACGTATTGTTCCTTATTGGGTGGCACGTCACGTGTGTCGAGGTTGCGCTTGAATTTTTCTGTATGGCGTAATACAATGTACAATATTGGCAAATTTATGGTCGACCGCCGACCAGCATGCGCGCTTGCACTACGAAACAAATAAAAGGATGAGTGGTGAATGAAAAGCGTGTGCAGACAGGCGGTGTCGGTGCGAATTGCGTGGGCGACGGCGGCTTAGAGCTAAGCGCCACGAAGCAGGAGGCGGGAGGCGCACAAAAGGCATTACAATAAGAAGCGCGACTTGCGCTGTTTAGAAATATGTGACATTGAGCAGAGGCAGCGAGTAGGAATGCTGGGGGTCCCGGGGATGAATAGTCGAAAAGAGTGGAATTGAATTAGGGCGCGCTGAATGTTGACGAATAAAGAAGTAAAGTATTGCTGAAATAAATAACATCGAGCACGAAGCGAAATAAAATGATAAAACTAATGAAAACGTTGAGTGCGCACAAAGACGCTGAGTACAAAAAAACTGAATTGGCGATCGCATTTGAGTGACATGCTACAAATGGTCAAATAAATCTGTGCGCACCGAGTAAAGATTTTTATTAAATCTGGCAAGGCAGCGGCGAAATCTCGCAAATTATTTATGATCAGATAAATTTATCAGATTTTGCATGTTTACGTATTAATAACCGAAACTAAATGCAGTCAAGCGTATATACGCTTAATCCGGGTATAAATATGCCCGAAAGGATAATTTCATTCCGCGTTCGCGCAGCCTTAGTTTACTGCGCGCTGCAAGAATACCACGGGATGCATTAGAAAGTTTCGGCTGGCTTTGGATGACAAACTAATTTATCTCGGCGTTTATAATAAACACCCAGGGAGTCCTTCCACTTGGCCCCGTTCGCCAAACGCACAAAAGGGAATGTAGCGCACAGTTTATCATTATTCTGACGAGTCTGACTCAGATTTAGAAAGACCTACATGAAATGCAAGCTATTCTCACGAAAAAGTAAACGTGAGGATGTTCTTTATTAATATCGGGCGTAAACGAAAAGTTATTTGTTTAAATTTGAATTAGAAATTAAATTAGTGCCCATTATCCCCGCATAACGTCATTATCCGGCACCCCGTGGCGCGTTAAGATATTCGCCATAAGTATGAGTTTATTGGACGGAGGCAGCTAGAGCAGAGCGGCGGCGGCAGCAGCAGCGGTTGTTATTATTTCGATAAGCCGCGCAGTTCGAGCAGATAAAATACGCGTCAGCGAATTTCAGCGGCGAAGAAAACACTGTTGAGTTGCTTAGTAACTTCATCAGCGCCGCCGTCACCGCCGCCACCGCTCGTTTCGGCTTAGCACACGCATACACTTGATTCACTCTTCGCGAACGAACAAAAACAGTTTGCTTCGTTGTCTGCGGCGATAACGGGCGGAAGAAGACAGAGGAAAGGCGGCGCGGCGCGGTGCGTTCCACTCCTCTTAATTGTTTTAATATCGGAATTAGATGAATATTGCCACGCCGCGAAATATGGAAAATGGAAAAGTTGGGCGCCAAAGCTGCTTTCATCCGCCAAGCGACAATAAAACGATTATTTATTTAATGACAATTAATATTTGCTTCAAACAAAATTAATCCCATGAATTTGATTCAAGATGCTCCAACTTCTTAAGACTCTTAATCAATGTATAATTCATTCAATTTATTCGCAGAACTGCGCGTAAATATTGCTGCTAATCAATGAATTCAGCAGGGAAGTTTTATTGACGTGGTGGGGAATTTATTAGAAATTAGGATTTATCACTTAATGAATGAGTTGCCATTCATTATAATGAAAACAAAGACGATTTAATTAGTATCATCCGGCTAACGATTGTTTATTACGGTATATTAAAGTTGATTACTTTTCAGTTTCACTGACACTTTGTGTGCGCTTATTCATTGCACGGGCATGTGTGAGATAGCACGAGCGGAGAAAGCACCCTTGAGGCGCACGAGGGTTGTTGCCCAAGGAGCACATTTGACTTTGCATTTGATCAGCGAATTGTACGCGGAACATCAAAGAGCGTTCGCGTTTCATTCGCCCGCCGCCCCCCCCGCGAGCCATCCGCAAATAAGATTATAAATGATTCGAATAAAACATGTTCGTGCTAAATTCAAGGGGCGCACAAGTTCTTTGCTGCGAGTTTATTCATATGTGAATAAACATTAAACCGAGCATTATTAATTTCCCTGGACGTTATCACTTATGAGCCCCATCGGTGCCGTCCCCGGCTTTGGCGCAACACGACACGAGGAGTCGAAAGTTGGCCGCGTTTCGAACTATGTTCACTGCTAGTTTTTGGGTTCACGTGTGCGCTTTTGGGATTAAGCGACTTGCTTCTTGTCGTGCCAGAGAGTACTCGAAATCATTAACTTCTCATCATAACTCAGCCGGGATTTTGTTTAGAAAAATGTCGTTTTCTCACTGTTGCCAACAACACGACGTTTATTCTGCGGCCAACTCTTTGACGTTCCAATTAACAAAGTTGGACATTGTTGCGAATACAAAATGCTCCTCCAAGTGGTAAATAACGTACGAGTGCAAAAATATTTAAATGCACATCCACTTCCGGCCGTGTCGAGCGAACGAAACGGAATTGCTCTCCGGATATCCACCTTTCGAAAGAATTAAACAGCGCGCATAAATATAAATGCAAATAGTGTGGAGGAGCTCAAGAAGTTCACATGCAAAAACTATACAACGTTTTCATTAATGCCGTCTCGTCGCGCAGTACTTGATGTAAAACATCCAGTGGCGCCTCCCAGCGTCGGTGGCGGCTACGGCTGTTGCGGTGATGGTGTGTTGGTGGCTGTGAGGTGAGCAAAAAGCGGGCGCACACGAGGTAAATGCATCTCGCACGATTGTATTATTCGCGCAATGAAAGGATGTCGAGTTTACGTTTTGAATTCAGCTCCGACCTGCTGCTGAATGCAACTTCCGTTCGTCTATACGCCGCCCCCCGAAAACATCGCCGAATTCAAATGGCATGTCTTTCATTCAAAGACTTCTCCTCGTTCCCATAGACATGTTACAATCTGGTCTTTTCGAATTTTACCACCCGTCGAATAAAATCAAACGGCATTGCTGCGTCGTAAAGTGATTTGCGTTACATCCTGTATACGCGCAATGAACAATTACATTTTGCGCTGCTCTTGATACTCGAACATTAATTAACAAACTTTGCCATCATGCGATGTACGGCCAGGCACACTTCCATAATGTATTATCATTTCGCTAATTAAACTAATCTTCCAAAGAGAATGACAAAACAAAAAGTACAACTCAAAAATCACATTAGTAGGTACGCTTTTCCTGCTTGGAAGAGTTTTCACTTTGATACATATTTTTAATAACGTGAAAAACAGGACAATTATCTAATAATAAATTATCGCAGCAACAACATTTTACGCAGTAATCAAACAAGCATTCTTCTAACTCGAGTCTCACGATGTCGCTTTTTATAAAAAATAACTCGATTCCAAAAATGCCACGAACAACAACTCTGATCATCGCGACTATTCGAATCGTCGTCCTGAAGTGTCTCAATGTCGGATAATTGTAAAGTAATGTAGTGATTATGACCACGACAAAGCATGATTGATTCAGCCGGTTGAACATCCTGGAGGACATCATAAAAATCCACATTAACATTTTGCTCCCTTCGATTTGCAATTGTACTTACATTATTACTATCGATCAGACTTCTTCGAACTCTTGACTCAGTTCTTATCACTACTGGACTGCTAGACGTAGTACTAATTTTCTTTTTACGTAGTGCTTGACGCACTTTCTCTGTTAAATATTCTTCGGAAGCCGCCTTACGATTGGTGGATTTCGATGGAGCTGGTTGCCTATGCATAAATTGTACAATTTCTTCACATTTTCCATTCGACCTGTTCCGATTATAGACGAAGCTTGGCGGTTCTTTCCAATTATGATCCAGTCTTTTATGATCCTCCAGAATATTTCTACTCGACACTAAACTTTTCATTGTATCCAGAATTTCATCCAATGAGCTCTCGTCTTGTGGATTATCTCGTTTCTTTTCACTGTAAAAATCCGAATAATTTATTGTATCAACAATTTCCTCACTTGGAAAAAATGTGAGCTCTTCATTGCTTGCTTCCGACTTATCCGGTTTACTGGGTCCCAATTTTCTATGCTTGATATTCCTCGAAGTCGGCGTCGATGGTAGGAGCCATTTAAATGCATTTTTCATCGATACAAAAATGGATTGAACTGTTACTGATGTTAGTGGACTTTGTCTTCCTTGTTCGCCTAGCATTTCTTGTCGATTTTCCGCCGATTCCAGAACTAGTGAATTTCCAGAAGGTCTTGAATCTGTTTCATTGATGACAACTTTAGGAATCACTTCATTTTCCGGCGATTTCATTATGTTTTCTTGCTCTTCATTTCGAGGCGATTGATTGTTAACTTCTTGGACAGGGGATGAGGATAATGATGGAAGGGTTGAATTAGGTGTGGATATGCTGGTCACTTGACTCAGTGAAGAAATACGACTACGTTTCGATGTAGATGAATCGGAATCCTGGCAATTTTCAGCTTTTTCATCGCCATCACCTTGTGTTGATTTTGATGTTTTGCTTAACCTACTTAAACTTAACTTTGGAATGTCTACATGTTTAAAGCGTGCTTCATTGCATGATCTCTCCCTGTTGCTTGCACCTGGAGAAATATAGATGGTGGCTAAATCGGACATGGATTCGCGAAAAGAAATGGTTGTCGGTTCACTAATAAGATCTAACAATCCAATTTCTTCCTGCAGACTTTGTTTTTTGTTTTCTTTAATTTGCTCTTCGATTTCTTCTATGCTCGATTCCAAATTAAACAATTTCACTTTTAATTGATCGTACAAGTCCTGTTCGTTTATGCCACTTGTACTTGGTTGCTCTTCATTTGACTTGTCTGCATTCGCCGATCGAATACATCGTTTTTTCGGTGGAATTGCAATTGTTCGTGGAGATGGTTCAGTATAGGTTTTATTGATTTCTCGGCTGATTGTTGCAGCTGAAGATTTTTTCCTGTGTTTTGCGTTTTTATTGTATGTTCTCGACGGTCGTCCGGACGACACAGTAATTGATAGTATTTGCGATTTGCCATCTTCGTAATAATTTTCAATTGTCTCGAAATTATCCTCCTGTCGTATTCGTTCTTCCTCTTCAATTTCGAGAAACTCGTTGACCTGAGTTTCAAAATCTTTCGGTTTTTCCTCATTATTCTCAAATTCTTCATTTGTCGTATAGCAGTTTGTATTTGCCGTGCGTGAAGTTGATAAATCCGAGGTATAATGTGTTCGTTCAGGACTTAGGCAATCCTCGGTACAATCTTCATACTCAACTGATTCAACGCCAATAGAGTCTTCGGATTGTTGATATTTCTTCGGACTCAAATCAACATCATTTTTAATTACGTCAATATCATCGTCATACGTTTGAATCCTACTCAATAGTTCATCATCGTCGATATCCAAAACATCGTTTTCGGGTGATGTTGTTGTTGGACTTGTTTCTTTGTTGAACCAAAAGAGCAATGGCCTACCTTCAACCTTTTGATCGTTTTCTGGGGAATTGTTTTCCTTTTCACTATTCGACGTGGATCCTTCGAATTGAAGTACTTGACTATCATCCTCCTTGTCAGTGTTGCTATCACCTGCGTTTTCAGCATTTTGATCTTTCGAGGTATCCTCAATCAGCGTGGATAATCTCCGTAGACCCGATTCAGGTGGTTGTTTAATGTATTGAAATCCAGCAAACTGATCATCAGCAATATTCAAGCTGTCCTTCAGTTGTTCCACAATCTCAGTGTCAATGATATAATTCAAAAATGTATAAGTTGTACTATTTCTCAAGCGTCGACTTCGAGGTGATTCCTCCTCAAGGTTTTCATCCTCGCTACTCGCATGCTCTACTGCTGCAGACCAATGATACTTTCTAGTCGTACTTTGTTTGTTGGTACTTTGTGGTTGTGCATTAGAAGCAATTTCATTTTCGATATCATCATCCAGTATTTCAGTAATTTTCACGCCTTTCTCAATACTTTCTTCGCTATCCAAGGGATCAGGACTCGCACAGAGAGATGATACCTGACAAAGGGATACGCTGGAATCGTTGAATTCATGGTCTAAATTTATCAAGTGTGAGCATTTGAACGATGTTGTATCCGAAGGTACATCAAAGTATTCAGCACTGCGAATGACACTTATTGATCTTAATGTATCTGTTTCGTCGCATTCATCGTCAGACTCCTCTTCCTCGTTCTTGTACTTGACAAGATCCAGTTGTACTTTACACGCTTGTAAGGGTTGCGGGCATGAGGCGGACCGTCGCTGGACACCCATCATCCGTTTGAGAAAGAAGCGGTGTACGTGGTCGTGGTCGATTTTGCGGCGTTTCGCCGGCGGCGGTTCCAAAGCCGTCGTCGCGTGTGTTTCGGGACGAGGTGCAAAACGATTGAGCGATTGTAAAATCTTGGAGTACTTGATCTGTTGTCCTTCTGGCGGTTCGTCCTGCCTGTATGGTGACCACCTTGACATTTTCTATTAATGTCACACGTTGATTGACGTTGGCGGTTGCTTGACAAATTGCCAAATTGCGAGATAACGTTTTCAAATGATAAAAGTTGAGCGGTAAGGTGCTGCCGCCAATGGCCTGCTAGAAAAAGCATGAAATTCTCCTGCAGCCGGCACGCAGGAGCGGCAGTAGTACTCAAACGGAGCACTCGCTCCTTCCATTCTCTTCGTGTCCTGCAGTTTACATGCTCGCCTCACTGTACGGCGTTTGGCAGTGTGCGCGCCTGCGCATTCGTAACTCCTGCGGCCTGCTGTGCTTCGCGAGTTTATGCGGCCCCCCATTCTGCGATCGTAAGCTTTCAGTTCCCAGCTGACTGTTGTGCGCGTTCGACACGTCGCGCGCGCTCTTCGGTTGTGGGCATCGACTTGGCTTTTCTTCTCCTCGAAGAAGTCGACGACGTATTCTCCTCGTATTTCCTGCCGCCGAATGCTTGGGCCAACTTTCTGCGCTCCTGACGTCTCACCCCCCCAGCACGCAGTCGGTTGACGCGCGGAATGTCAGTTGGTCAGGACACAACCTCAACGCGTAGTTTTGTTTGACGGCGCGCGCTACACATCCCTTCGGTTTTCCGCCCTCCGTCTGTTTTTTTTCCCTCCGTCTTCGGCAGACGCGCGCGCGCTTGCGTGTGTGTACATGTGTTACTTCCGGTCTCGTTGCGCCTTCGCTGGTACTCGCTGCTGCTGGTGATGATGTTGTTTTTCCGGCGCCTGTAATTATTCGAAAGGACGTCATACGGTGACTGCCTGGCCATTAATAACGCGGAAAGGAAGCGAGAAGCGTATTCGAAGAGCGTACGATTTATTGGGATCGCTGCAAATTCCTGGTGGTTCTCGGGGTGATGCGTAAATAATGCAAGCAGCATCCGTTCGGGACGCGCTAGCAATTCGTCAACCAGAGGAGCGTCCGACCGTAACAGCTGATCGCGCGGGGGCAGTGTGTCAGGACGACGACGACGAGGACAACGACGCGCGCTGTGGAAAGCGGCAACCGCGACCATCACAACAACAACAACAACGCCATCGCCATCACGGCCATCATCTTCAGCGAGCTGGTGCCTCCTGCACGCCATTATTGACGGTTGCGCTGCAAGTTGTTGCAAGTTGTGCTCTCGATAGTAGAAAGTGGGTTTGCCGTTTCGTAAATTTAGCAAGACTACTACTACAGCAGCAACAACAACAACCGCCGTCTGCGACTCGTTATTTCGGTGAGTGCCAGCCAGCTAGCCAGCCACCTTTTCACCTAGCGCCTTACGTATTCGTGTGGTTTACTTTCATTCGCGCGCTCGCTCGATCGCGCCGTCTTTTTCCACTCGCATTCCGCGCGCATTTTGACATATTTACACAAACTTGCTCATTGATTTCGTTCGTGCAAAGAGAAGCAAGCCGTTCCGTTCGCTCGATTGAACCTCGCCAATTGAATGCGTATGGGTTACACTCTATTAGTCGATGCCGTTTTGGTTCAAGGGTGGCATTCGTGATTTGCAATTTATTTTTCGAATTCACACATCATTCACTGTTCTTCCTGTTTTATTTCTATTTATTCAAGTCTGGAAATGGTTAGGTTGTGTTTTGTGTTTAATCATAATTGAATGGTGGTCTGTGATGCTCATTGGCATTGATTTACATTAAGCGAAGACATGAAACTGACACTAACAACCAGTTACTTAAGGCATCGCACTTCACTTTAGACATCGATTATAGCAAGTGAAAACTGGTTATTTATTTATTCCGTCATACATGCATTCAACTTTTGCTTTCGCATCTTGCATTAAATATCACTTCCTGCATCATCTTTTTTCCAATCGCTCTCTTTTACTCTTCTTTGAACTTATTTAGTAATACATAGTTGAAACGGCACACGGCAATATGAGAATTACTTGGTAAACTTGGGCATTTTAAGCGTGTAGAAGTACTGCATGAATATTTAGTCCACTTAATGTTGTTTGTTGTACATGGTGGAGTGTGAATAGTGCATAGCAGAACAGCAATAGCAAACAAACTTTGAACGCTGTGTGCGCGCGCGCGCACAGAGCGAGCTGGTTCGTAACGAACGAGTAACAACAAGTAGCATAAGCGAAAGTTAAGTCACAAGGCCACTCACTTTTCAAGCGATCCGCACAGAGTGCGCACACGTACTGTACTTGCTCACTTATTCTTACTTAAGCGAATGAACCTAGGGCATGCAGATATCGTACGCCGCATGCCGCGCGTACGATTTAAATGCACGATAAACGTAGCACGACGAATCGCCAAGCGAAGAGGAGATTGTGAAGAAACGAAGCGCGCGTGTGGTGTTTAGCAACTGTACTTTTGCGCAAACGTGTAACTTGCGTCCATTGCGCCTGCGCTTGTTTATTGTCACTTTGCATTACGTTGAGTAACGTTTGTATATAAATGTCAATCTCGTGCTGGAAATTTCTGTTTTTTTGTTTGTTTGCATCGCTGAAATCGTGTACAAAAAGCGGTTAATTAATTATTCGCATTTCGTTTCCGGTTCGGTGCGGTGCGGTGCGGTGCGGTTTTAATCGCGTTTTGGAATTCCATACGTTAAGTCACATTAGCACAATAACCAAGTGACTTCATCGAAAGTGAATTAGAGTACGAAGGAGGAAACGACAGCAACGACATTCTAAATTCAATCGCAAACAAAGCAAGCGCACAACATGAGCGCAATGCTAATTAGTTTCTCTTTCTGGAATATTGTTTAACGTTCTCTTTGTTTCGTCGTTGTTTGTCGAAATATGTTGTTGCCTAGTAACATGCAATTTTAGTCTGAGACGATTGAGTTAATTAAATAATAAATTTATTACTTCATCAACGTTTTTTGAGCAAGTCGAAACGTTGGGATTAGTGGAATTTCCTGTATTCCAATGTAATGCGAAGTAGCAGATTTTTCTAAATTAGTTTTCGTCTTTTGTTTTCGTCTCATTGGATTGCAGCACGCGTGCATCCGGTGCGAGAAATTTGGTTCTGGTGAGGTGCACTTTGTATAATGTTGTATTTCGAAATTGGATGACGTCGACAATAACAATTACAATATAGATGGTGCATTTAGATAGCGACGAGAAACACCACCAGACATTTGCCGCCTTCAAGGAACGAAGGCGGCAGTAGCAGCAGCAGCGGGTGTATTTGTGTGTTGTGTGGCGCTCGCTGCAGAAAAAGCCGGAGGGTGGCGGTGATGGCGGAGGTCACACGGAACGCTAGCGCTCTCTATTCGGCTGTTATTATTATTATTATGACTATTATTATTATTCCCAATTGTCCCATTCATGTTGTGTACGAACGAACGCGTTATTCATTTGCATACTCACCTTTATCTCTTCTTTTCGGAGGACGAACGCTCTCGGTTTTGCGAAATTTAAGTCTTGATCACATTTCCGCTGTTGCGTCCGCCGTAGGTGTATGCAAATTTTTACGGCTTGCGCTTGTTGTTTTTTATCTGCGACATTTACCTTTGTTATTTTTGTCTTAACGACCTCATGTAATGTGCCATCAACTTCTTCTTTGATTTCGTCTTCAGCGCGTCCGCGCACTTTGAGTAATCTGCTCGCAGACAAAAGATTTGGTATAAATTATCTCGCTGAATTCTTTTCGAGATGGATACCGTTTTATGGTGAACTTGAATTGTTATTGTTTTCAAGCGCGCCTGTTAACCTCGATGCTTAAAGCACCATGAGGAGAAATTTCGTGGAAATTTGTATTCTTTCAAATTTCAAAATTCAATTTTGTTTCATGCCAACCCCGTATGACGTGCTGTTCTGTTCTGTTCTGTTTGGGGTGGAAAATGATATTGTCACGTGCAGACATCTTGTGATAAGAAAATTGTATTTGCATCCATTTATTTTTTATCATTCGTTTTTATTCAATTTGCATAATTTCGGGGGGAGGTTTATTATTTAGTTGGACATTTGGTATACCTACGACTTTGGTGTTTGTAGTATTAATTTGCAGTTGTCCCGCATTTCATTTTGTAGCGTTTTGTTGTACGTGTAGTGTGTTGGCAATGTTGTTCCGTTTAATGCATGATTATCTAATTTATTTCGTTTCGATTAATCACCGTTGGCAAGTCGAAGCCACTTGACGCTAACGATCCACTGATGCATACCGACCAAGTTTACATTAACGTTTCTGTCTCTTTCTCCGCTCCACGCCACTCTCTTGCCAGTTGCGCGGTTCACTTTGCTTAAGTTTTAGTTTATAGTGTGCATTACTTTAGCCTAATAAGTTTAGCGTCCGCGCGGTATTGCATTTGCAATTTCGTAATGCCGCCGCATGGCTTTGCGCGTTGCTCAAACCCGATCAATCGATGAAATTGCTAATTGATCGGTAATTTGCATAAATTTAAGACGCCAATACGCAATCCGTGGAAAAATATGGAAATTAAGCAAATGTCGCAAGGAAAACAACGAACGTGTGTTTTCGTTGTGCAATTTTTCTGCTTCGCCTTCGAACAAAACGCACAACAATTGCCAATTATTCGTTTCATCATTTTCTATGCGGTGATTATGCGTTTTGTTTATTGTGCTTTGTGTATAATTGCGAATAAGTGCGTCATGCGCGTGGAAGCAATGAGGACACCAAAAAAAAAAAATGATTAGTGTTTCACTAAACCAGCAGAAAATGAACGACACGAAAAATGATAATTAAACGGCATTTGCAATATTTTTGCATTCGCGTGGAATTTTTGCGCGTACGTTTGCGAATGCATGTATGCTACGCAAATAAAAGTTGCGAGTGCGCTGCGCAGCGTAAAGGATCAATCAAGTAAAGTTTTGTACGCATACTTGACCTACATGGTCAAACGTTTTGTTTGTCACAAATGTTATTCTTGCGTTTTTTCGTGAAGAACTTCTCTTGACATTTTCAAGTATGAATTTCAAATACGAAGACGGTCATTAATCAATGATTATTTAATTGCGGCGCGTACAGTAGTGATATACACTATGAGTTGGTACTTTTTAATTAAAAAAAAAATAGAATCGCTCGTAAAAAATTCGGCACGTAATTAATCATTTTTAATTAAATGTTATTGCGCGTACGGACGACGGACGGTCTTCAATGCTATTTATTCCCCTTCGAAAGTCTCCGCTCGTAAATTTCCTTTTTGTGTTATTTATTGGCGTTTTTTTTTCATTCGCTGCGTGTGTGTTTGATCAAGGAATTGAAATTGATATTTGGCTAAGCGCATAGCATACTTCGTAATGTTGATTGCACAATCAATCAAATAAAAAGAATTTCATGATAATAGCCTTGATCCGATATGTAGTTCTAGGTATTTTTTTTTATTTACTTCCAAGTGGCATTAGTAGAAAATGTGCTGTTCATAACAACGAATCACTTTTATTTATGTGAACTATATAGAGGAAATGGGGTAATGGGAGTCAGTTCATATCTATTAAACTGTAAATTACCACCATCAGAAGATTTGACTTGTACCGAAAGTTAATTGCAATTAAATGTGATCTCAATTCATAGACAGATAACTGAAGGCTAGTTATAAAAAGTTTCCAGAAAGATATTAGTATAAAATAGGCTGTTATTTGAAATCTTGCCTTGATGACTCCCATTACCCTATTCGACTCTGATCGTTGGATAAGGAATTATTCTAATTATGATTTCGAACAGAGAGTTAGGTAAAATATGATTATATTTGAGTAAGTTTGAAACGATGAAATTACATTATGTAAAATATCTTGTTTTGTTTGCCGTTGATGTAATTTGCTCTTGGTGCGCAATTCATTTCGATTGAGATGCAGGCTTTTCGCGCTGATTGCGCGCCGCAGCATGCATCGCAATGAGGCAATAAACTTTGATTATTGCCGGCTTGATGCTGATGCACTTCGATTTTCATTTGATTACGCTATCAAATGAAGAGAACGAAGCCTCTCGTGCACTCGCTATGACTATAATCAATGAGCGCCCGTTGGCGGTTCAATCACGCGAATAACCGGAAATAAGTGGACGATTCTTTTGTTTAAAAAAAAACTCGTCAATAACAAAAAGTATTGTTTTATTGTTGGTTGAGGTAGCATAATTTGATAATTTGCCACTTTTTAAAAAAGTTCTAATGCATTTGTCACGATAATTGATTCGCTAGTCTTAATCAGGAAGGAAATAAGAGCATAGCAAATGAAGCAGGCAAGTAGCAATAATCGCAGCAGGTAGCAGCAGGTGCATTCCGCGTCCGCGAATCTGATAAATAATAGAGGAATCGATAAAACAGAAAAGAACGCATATAAAATCGAACGGCGATTGTTAATCCTGCTCTTCCTTTGCATTGTTCGCGATCCGTGTGCAGCGTGCTTGCGATGCATTGATGTGTAAATGAAGAGAATCGAATCTACTCAAGCGTAGAGCAATATTTTCCTTCGACCATTGAAATTGCCAACGATGATACGTCAATGCCTAACAAAAGCGTGCGCGCATTTTGCTTTTGTTTGTTTGTTTCGTGTCACATTATTGCTCGCATTGATATCGCTTAATTATTAGTTATATCAGCAATGCGCCCATGAATTTTATTAAATTTTCTACAGCGACGCGGGGAGCGCCAATATTAATAATATTTATGATTCACCAAAGATATTCTACAATTTGTTTGCAATTTCAATATCTAAACACGACGGAAGAATAATGAATTGGAGGGTGCAAAAGCATTTTATGCATGTGCAACAAGTGCAATTCAATTGGGCACAATAATGAAGGGTGTTCATACATTTTTCATCGATATTAAATATTTTCGCCGCAAATAATTGAATGATTGGACATTTTATTGATGTGCGCTTAAAAGTAATAATAATAATATTGATTATAAATATGATTACTAATATAATTTATAATCGGCTTGCATGCTGCTTGCTTACTTGCTTGCTTGCTTGCTTGTTGAACTATTCACATTAATTGATACATAAGTTAATTTAGTGTGCGCTGTTGATTAATGGAATACGGCATGGTATAATTACCATCGTGTTGTCGGTGCATCTTGTACGCATCAAATTGGCTTTATCGCAATCGCATATCAAATGCATTTCGCGTGAATAATGCGCGTGTAACGCGAGATTTCACCGTGACGTTAAGCGAACTCAGATCGGATTTAGACGTTGCTAACGAGTTATTCGTGCTCTCTTTGTTCTAACGAGGGGCGGTGGCATGCTCATGCTCGTTGAGGATGCTGCCTCCTTTACACCACGTGTAATTACACGTGTCTTTTCTATTTAATTAACATTTGTACTAATTAGTCATACATTTACGGTGCGTACAGAATAAGCTGAAATGTTTGTTACTTTATCGTGACGCTGTGATGCTTGTTTTTTTTTCCGGGGGTTGAAAATTGAATGTAATAGTAACCATGAGATTACATGTTTGCTTATCGCATCGAATGAGGTATGATGGGAAGATATTTATTGATTTTAATTAATTGGTGGTAATTGACCAGGAAGGCATTTCTCCTAGATTCATTAAAATCAATATTGTAATCGATTTAGTAGTTAAATACGGACTTAATGAAGTATAAAGCGATAAATGTGTTTCTTATCTTGCATTTGCACAAATTGCTGTAAACATTGATATTATAAATGGGTAATTAATTTTGAATTACGCAAGGATTGAAAAATTGATTTTTGCTCATTTTAAAAATTTCATTTGCGTGTTTTGTATGGATGTTGTTGTTTCTTCGCACATATTTTTTATTCAACGCTACGAAGACGATGAGGAGAGGCACGCTTTTCTCAGCTCGTAAAAATTTGCGCGCATCGTAAAGTTTATTATTGCGTCGCGGCTTTCGCTCGATTTCGCTCGTCGGGTGGACAAGCAGTTCATCAGTGCGAAATAACACTCTCTGCCATGTTGTTTGCGTTTGCTGCTTGCGACTGACATTGGCATACGATTTGCAAATATTATAGTCAGTCATGCTTCGTTCGCTGTGCTGCTGCTGCTGCTGCTGCTGCTGGAGGAAATAATTGAAAGCTGATGTGTTCGCTGCAGGCCGCGGCCGATTGAAACAAAAGAAAACGTGAGGCGAATGCGAAAAATTGGAGCGTTGCAAGCGCGTGCAAGACGGGTCGGCGCGAAACTTTTCCAATAATAATTCGTTAAAAGCGCGCGCGCACCAGCAGCGAGCAAGTAATACGTGTGCATGTTGTGGATGTATAAATAGCTAGACAAATATAAAACCAGCAAACTATGAGCTAAGAAAAAAAGTGCGCCGCGCACTAAGAAAAGAGAAGAGCGCGGAATACGAACGAAGAAAAAAATATCGAATGAGGAAAGTTTGTATGATCCTTGTTGCTCGGTTAATTTTTATGAAAATTTATTAATTAAAAAAAGTAAATTATTTGGCTTTTTTTTCGAAAGGTATTAGAGTCAACATGATGAACAATGAATATTTATTTTTGTTAA
This sequence comes from Aleochara curtula, assembly GCA_963978815.1. Lineage (NCBI taxonomy): Eukaryota > Metazoa > Arthropoda > Insecta > Coleoptera > Staphylinidae > Aleochara > Aleochara curtula. The sequence continues at coordinate 5,809,938 of OZ022221.1, read as the reverse complement.
AAATTTCGTAAATGGCGTAAATCATTTATTTATTTATAAGTTAATTGACATTTCGTTATTAAGCGCATGCATAATTGACATGCACCAATTATTGATGACAGGAATGTTTTATTTGCAATTTGCAAAATTAAAAAGTTGGCTCATTGTTTCGCTGGAAATTTGAGCCGAATCGAAATAAATCGTGATTACTTGCACGGTCGCTGTTTTTTTGAAAAGCAACTATTGCAAAATTGCAATAGCAGTAAAGTTTCCCCAAGATTGACATAAGCTATTAATGTCTTCATATTCGAAGCATACGTGCTGTTCACATAATAAACGAGAAAGCAATTTATATACATCATAAAAATATTATGATGCGATCTTTTATTGCGCGCCGCGAAAGACGCAAGAACGACGAAGAAATTGAATGCAATGCGTGACGAGACTGTTCGCTCGCCTTTTTTCGTTTCCGCTAAATTTGCAGCAAAACGAACAAATTGATCGGCGGTGACAGATGTAATTGTTTGAATTTTATAAACGATCTTTCGATACGATCGATCGAAGGGTGGCGCGGACGCAGCCGAAAGAGGGAATTGTTTTAAATGATACGTCAATTTTATGATCGTTCTTGTTTTCTCAACAATTCGCCCATTGTTATTTCACCGCCCACGGAAATGAATGAAACAATGAAAACAAAATCGGTTTTTGCTGCCCGACGTAGAGGTATTAAGGTATCATTTTGCAAATTGTTTGTTGTTTGATATTCTTGCGCATACCTACCTACTCCTTGCTCTCTGCTCCGCTCTGAAGTATGCGTATTTAAATGACGCTTTTCACCCTCTTTGTGTAAAGCACGCGACTCAAACGAAACACACTCGTATTTCAAACACGTGCCGCCGCCAACGCTACTGCCATTGCCGCTGCCATCCCCCAGCGAGCATAGTACATAGTCAAAAATGATATGTGTCGAAGGCGAAACCAACCCCCTCACGGCCATCTCGATGATATTGTGTCACGTGACGCCCGATGCGATGGGATGCGATGCGATGGCATGTGATATGATAATATCTAGCGTTGATAACATCATAAATTCGGATACAACTTAAACAAATGCACTTCGCATGCGATAAATTTCCCATTCGCACAATATCGAGTGCGATGAAATGAAATAAAATTGGGCACGTAACACGTGTTATTTGATGATATCTTATCGCGTTTGATGGCTGCACATCAACAACAAAAAATATGTACCTATTATACCGGAAATGCATCAAATGTTATGACATCATAAATTGCGTATTGATTTTTTCCTTCCGAAATTGAGTGATATTAAAAATCGTATTATATTATGCGTTTTATCTATATAATCCTAATCATATTTTAAAAATACTACAACTGGTAATTTGGATTAAATTTTTCACCTTCTATAAGATTTCTGTAAGGTGGAACTCTTCCTTTGGTTAACAATAACTATCATAGATGGCTGCCATTTATTCTGCGATTTTCGCGTTTCATTCGTTCGAAAAAGTGCAAGTTCTTTTTAGGTAAAGAGCAAAGATTGGACAGGAAATAATGGGTGAAACATTGATTGAAATTTTATTAACGAAAATATCTTGAAAACTCGAAAAAGAAAATTCACTCAATTTTAGCTGGTTTTTAGGATAAGACGATTGACAAGACTGTCGCGAAATAGTTTTGAACGAGCGATAAACGCGCAGAGGAAGATATTTCCGTTATTGTATCGACGTATTGTATCATCGCGCGTCGTGGTAGAGATGCATTGTCAACGCACCAACAACGAAAACGACTGACAAGAATAATAATAAAAGGAGAACGAACGAATGAACAACGAGCTTTGCTGCTGCTGCATGCCATGTTTATGCCAATCGCGTTCGGTTCCCTTCATCCTGTCATTGTCACAGACGAAGGTGTACAATGTGTAAACAGTTGAACGCATTTACAATTATTGTTCATGCGCTGCCTTCCATTCATATCGAAAAAGCTAAAAAAGGAAGATTGTACGTTTCGTTTCGTTTCATTTCCATAGCTTCACTTCGTTGTTTTATTCGCGCATCGATTTTGTATCTGCTTGATTAGTTTATTGTTACACGATGGAGGAAGTGCACTCTTGTTAACTAACTAGCAACATCATCGCGATCGCACACGGCCGCGCACGGCATGTGCGCTGAGACTGATTGTGATCTAACAGAATCACTCTATATGTGATTTCTGCTTTGAGTTGACATCTAGCACTCGGTCATGCGTTTTCCCTTATGCACAATGCACGTGTGCGTGTGTATGTGTGTGTTGCTGTGAATTGCTGTTCATTTCGTAAGGGCACACGACGCGAGATGTTGGCGCGAGCGCATTTGTCAAGCCTGTGTGCTCGCTATCTGTCTATCCATCGCCAAGTGCACAATGCATTCGCGTATGCAAATTCGATGCACAACAATGACGAGTGCACGCGTATGGAGCGCAGTGCGAAACGACTTTGTCTGTTTTTGATCGCGATTCATTATTTAATGTAAATAAAGTGCGTGGCTGAGTGCGCGCCCAGTGGTGTCACGTGCAGCCGCTCTAGTTACACTCGAGCGTCATTGTTTGCGCTTGTTTATTGCATTCGGGATATTTGAATAATGTTGTAAATAATCTAACAATATTCGAGGAATTGGAACGCCAGGTGATTTGCACTTTTAAAGCGAAATTATACTTTAGAATTTTTATGATAAAGTAAAGACGGGAACGAGTAGTAAAAGTTTGTTGTTATAGCTAATTTATCTAGAGAGTCTTAGAATTATCTAGAAGTTTTGTTTATAAGCTCAATGGTGTACTGCCCCACTCGCGATTCGAAAAGTCATAAATCATTCGCTACCAAGAGGTGCTTGCGGTTTATTATAGGGGTAAGAGTTAAATATTTTATTTTTCATACGAAATTTGAATCGTTGTAATCGGTTCTGAAAATTTAGGCGTTTGCGATTCGTTTGATTCGTGCAACGGGCCGGGAACGCTCATTTCTGAAAATAATAATTATAGATACTAAAGGAATGGAAAAAACATTATTATCGCTAAAGCTTTTGTTATGAAAATGGTCATAAAGTATGAAAGGAAAAGTATGTCATTATTGGCGATTAGCAAATTTATCTATACATTTGCTTATCAGTGATTACATTGCTAATTTCTATAAACATTGATTATAAATATTGAATGAATGCAACGAAGAGATAAGAAAAGTAGATTAAGTCAGGCGCTACATTCGCATGATGATTTAATGAATTTATTGTTTTAACACTTATTTCGGCATAGTACGTCGCTATAAACGAAATATTTATTATACGAGTCGTTATAGGATAGCGTGCGTAAACTCCACTGGATTTAGAATAAAATTGCATAAAGTTTGAAAGCACTTAATTCTTAAGACGATGTTCAACGCTGGTTTTTTTTTAGTTGTTGCGGTTTTTATTACGAATTGCATAACATTTACGTAATAATTCGCATTATCCAGCAGCAGCAATTCATTTCATTATTCATTTATTATTCATTAAATGCGCGTTTAAACGTCTCGCGAGAAGCCGGAGATACTTTTTGTATGTGCACTTTGCGTTCTGTTGTTTTTCTTTCATACGTACCGTACCATTCAACAACAGCGAGCGGTTGTTAATCATTATTCAAGTTGTTTCTTCATTTGCAATTGCATTTATGCGTATTGACACCATTATTATTTTATCGCTGGTAAATTTAATAATCAACTAGGTATTAAAATTTAGGAAATTTAAATGATTAAATTTGTTTGCATAAAGCTGCATCGGTTTTAATACTAATGAGAGTGAATTTTCACAAATTCATTTAATGTATTGAAAACATATGGCAATCATTTGTGAGATATTTATTTATTTATTTATTTATGCATTCGAAATATATTTATTTATATTTAAATTACGGTTGCAATGTGTCGTGAAAGTTTTATCTGTGTTATGCATAATTATTGCATACTTAACACAATAATGTACGCGTATCGGGAGAGACTTTCTTAACCTTTATTTTTCTACAAATTTCGTTTGAATTATTCATATTGGAATTCATTAACGACTCGACTAATTCACCTTGAATTGTAAGACGAAATGAAAAATGGAATTAATTTTTGTTTATTTTTAATTGCATGCTAAATTTGCGTATTTTTTTAGTTGCAAATGATTTTAATCAATTTTAATGAATGTGTACATTTATAGAAAATAATTCATTTTATAATTGATAATTAACAACTAAACTGATTTCATGCGCAATATTTAATTAATTTGAAATAACATTTTATTGGAATGATTTCGGCTTAAATAAATTTCATCGAATTTATTTGCAAATAAACTATTCGCAATTTTAGCAAAGTTGAAATTTCTGGTTTGCAATAAGCGAGAATGATAAAGAAAAGTGAAAATTCCCGTAATGGAAAGCAGGGAAATTCAATCGTATTTATTCTTAATCCAATTAGAAAATCGTCGTTGGCAGAGATACAATCGTTCGTGTTTTGCAAGATTCGGAAACAAATGAAGATTGAGTGTGTATGTTCAATGAAACGCATGCTGGTTGCGGTGAAATATAAGAGTCTGTTGTATTGGAAAAAACGAGTAGAAAAACACACAGAGTGAAAATACAATAAATAGCCAGCGCAACAAGAAATGTTCCCTACCATCACTTTGCCGCGAAATTGTAATAAAATGCAAATAATGCCAAAACGGAACCGCACCCAAGCGCCGAATGAAATTTATTTTCATTCATTGCAATTTCGTTTCGAATTAAGCTCAAAATTGCGATTGAACGCCGGGACACTTGTGAATAAAACATTTGTTTACGTGCAATGTGTCTTCATTTGTAAATATATCCGACGAAGAGTTTGCACTCAAATGCAAGCAAAACAACCGCTGAATAAAATACCAGGCGCGGTAAAAGCCAAAACAAAAAGAAACACGTATTCATTCGAATGAAGAAAAAAGAGAGCAAAAGCTTTAAAGATCCGTTTCACTGTCAATTGCCTGCCTGCCTGCCTGCCTGCCTGCCTGCCTGCCTGCCTGCCTGCCTGCGTGCCGCCTCTCAGCCATAGTTTAATAATGAAAAAGATGCTCGCCGTCTCCGAATTTCGCCCGTTTGCAGGCAGCAAATTTTCAATTGTCTTTCGCCTCGAGCCGTTTGGCTGGCGTTCAATGCCGCTAAATTGACGTTAATTAAAAATAATCGCCGATTGCTGATGGAGAATCGCGTTACAATCGAATAAAACAACTCAAACGAATGGGCAGAAAAATTCGCGCCATTGCAATTTCTTATCAGAAATGCAAATATTATTGATCGATTTCTCACGGGTTATGCCATATTCGTCACAATGTGCTAATAAACTGCTTAATGAACAAGCAAGCAAGTACGGGGAAAAGTTATTCGAAAAGCGAAATAATGTTTAAGAAGTTGGCGAACATGTGTTTTGAGAGATTGACTTAATGCGCAAAGTTTCTCTTGGAATTGCAAACTACACATTATAAATGTTGAGATCGTTTGTCAATATTATCTTAATGCCTCTATGCATCAAGAACGTGTTATTAATTGTATTATACGCATGCGTAGATTAAAGCAGCAGCATACAAATATTTTATGTTTGTTAGAAATAACATACCTACATCGACGGCTTGTTTCATACGAAACGAGTTGACTTAAGTTGATTTGTGTTGCGCTGACTTTCATTAGCACAGAGACCTTGACACTTTATGCACGTAGTGATATTTTCACTTTTACTATCTGTCTATTATCAATGCCGGCTAAGTATTGTAATTATTATTCAATTATTTCTTAAGCTTTTGTGCAATTTGCTCGGTTGCTATGCTGATTCATTTAGTCTTAATTCGTTCGTGGTTCTGCCAATTGAAACTGGATTTTGGTGGTTATTTTAAAATTCATCGGATGAGTAATAGGTATTTATAAATTAATTCATGGAATTACTTTCAATTAAATTTTTGTACGTTTAAATTGCTTTATGTAGAACATTAATTAATATTTGAATGATTTAATTATCAATAATAACTTCCTATCATAAACTACTTTGCGATTGCATCAGAATAGAAAAATTGAAAAATTGTTTAAATACAGAAAGATTATGCACCATTTAGAGACGTTAGCTGTTTAGTCTGGAGTTCTTAGTGGTTCATGACGATGATAAATGTATTTCAACGAATTTATCAAACGCTCGCGATGCTGTCCTTCCCATTCGCGAATTCAATGCGCACATTTTGAAAAGGAATGTACTCAGACATGCTGCGGAGAATTCGAATCCTGCCGAATAGAGCGGAAGCATTCAGGGCATTCAGCGTCCATATTCAAATGGATATTAACCACTTTAACCATCAAATACCCATGAGGCAGCCAGCACTCTCTCTCCGCGCTACGTCTTTTTTTCTTCTTTCGATTTTATCCTTTTGTTGTTGTTGGCTCGCACAATATATTCGGCTTCGACATTTACAAGTTTGCTAAATTGCATAATTGCACAGTTGGTTGGCTGCCATACATAAAATTACGTACGTTGATAGCATGTGCGAGCGTTGCAATCGCATTTCGCGCGAAACAAAGCAATGAAACGCACGCCGCCGCCTTGCAACACAACCTCTTCGCTCGCCCTTCGTCGGCGGGGGGGCGGCTAACACGCCGTGTATATATTGGCTGCAGGATACAAACACATGCGAAACGAGAGTACACTCCATAACGTTCTCTATAACATTGCTTATCGGCAATTTTCCGCGCTGTGCTCCGAAGGGGCGCGCACATTTATTGTTGTATCGACGTTTTTATGCCGACACATAATTTCCAATTCGCCGTTCGAATGCGCGCTACGCACATACAATATTTTCGTTTCTCTCTCTCGCTCGCGACAATGTTTAAGGCGCCTGCGAACGACGAGGAGGAGGCGAACAAGGAAGCAACGTGCATTAGGAGGCTTTATGTCTAAACGTTCCGGAGTTTTGCCGCCTCCTTTCAGGATATTTTCTACGTTTTTCCCCACGTGCGAAATGCTTGCTTATTGCATTCGATACCTATTGCAAGCAATGACATTATATTTTATTTAGTTTAACTAGAAACGTAATTAACTCGGAATTTATTTCGGTAATTTGGAGTTTCAAGTGAAGATAATGCATAAAAAAATTTATACTCAAGGAGGAAGCAAAACAAATTTGATATATTATCCTGCATTATCTTTATATTATGAGGATATTAATTCGACATAAGCATTTTGTGTAAGCTGAAATATTGCGCGACGAGATGCTGGAAAAAATTGTCCTTGGATGGCAAGGACATTGATTTTGTGTACATTTTACACGCGCGCGTCGACGGCGGCAATAGCAACGGGGGCTGATAGGTTATGAAAGAAGGATGCGTATGACGTAAGCGAGCGGCGCGTAAGGATTTCGTTGAGAACAAGCAGGCAAAGCGAGCAGGGAGCAGGAGGGGTGGCTCTTCCCAAAATTTGCTAAAATCCGTGAGAACGATGCCGCGTGACGCTGCGGGTGATTCTCGTCCTTATTATATTATCTTTACTTCATCACAGGACCCTCTGATTGTTATTATTATGGTTCTCATTATTGCTAAGCAAGGGGATGGAAAACTTGGATATTTTTCGTTGACAATATTTGCATCATTTATCACGGCTGTTTTATTGAATATTTAAATTATGTAATTTTTTACTTCTCCGCGTTGAAAGTTTTAAAAAGTTTTCAATCAATTAATCATTGACCCTTAATTTCACCCTTGAATTTTATGTAAATTACTGGAAAGTTTTGTTATGTTTGATGCTTGCAAAATTGGGAATTTTCGTATTTTGAAATAATGAGCTAAATAACTCAAAATACCGAATTATATAATATTTTATCAAGTGTGAAGGCTTTTGAATATTTTTACATTACATGTTAACATATTCAATATTGATGTATAACAGGCATGTAGCTGTAATACATATATTTTTAGACGTTAATAGCGTATTAGTTCAAGCAAAAATTGGAGGATCGTATACGTCGTTATTCAATAACAATTTTATTCGGATTTTATAACGAGTAACGAGTATTATCCGCTATGCAAGCGTACGTCAAAATATGTTTTATGTATGTTGCTGCTCGTATGCAAGGACATTCTGCATGCGATAATAAGTTTGCAGTAATTTAGCTAGCTACTTCATTATTCACGCTTGCTAAATTGCGTAACAATATTTGTTGATTTCGCGCTTGTCTGCCTTTCTGTTTAGTCGTTTCCTTGATGATTCCTTGCTCTTTGTGTGTAAGAGTTACGACTGGAAAATCCATTACTTTCTATTCAACAATTAATTAATAATCGCGCATATTTTGATTGAGTCGTAATTCTTTAATGGCAGTTAATTAGTGCATTAAATTAACTACATTTACTGCCGATGATAAGACGCACCGCACATTTATAAGTTGATTTGTAGATACATTAAGTATATTTTTTATTGTTACTTTAGAATAATAATTATGATTTATTGTTGACGAAGCAATATTAAGTTCACCTACACATTCGGTATTATTACTTGTCGCATTAATGTCTCGTTAATGACGTAGGTACCGTGATTTAAGAGACGGTTTAAAGAAAATATTTTAATTTTACCTTCGAACAAACAGTTTTGGTCCGAGCAACGCGGAAATTTTAGATAATTAATTTCTAATTGAAGATATAATATCTAAAAGACCATATTGGAATCATTCGAAAGATTATTAGTTGTAGTTTATCCGCATCCAAAGAATGCTAATGTAGGATGACTACGAGCTTAGAAAATAAATTTGAGAAGTAAAACTCAAGGAAGAAATTGTTCGACTTTGTCACTGAATTGTTGCTAAACTATCCATCCGATTTGAATCATATTTTCACATTCATAAAATTCAGTTATTCCTTTATCTGCTAGTAATTTTTCAAAAATGCCAGTATTTAATTTCACAATAATTTCCCTTTCGGGACCAGTCTGCAACATATTAAAAAGTAATTCTATATTATTTTATTCGCGTGTAAGGGCTGAATTGATGATAACTGCTATTTCTGAAATAACACGTGATTTTAATTCGAAATTGTTTGATATAATTTCTAACATGAAATATTATTAAGTTGTGAAAATTGAGTATAAATTTCAATTCATCTGGTTGCCTACAAACAAGTCCAGTTGTGCGTTTGATCATTCATTAGAATGTGCACTGCAAATGAACTAAACTGTATAACGAATAAATGAAGGCACATTGCGCGTTTAGCAATTGGAACACCAACCAGTTCGGCGAAGAATGCGCTCATTTTTTGTTGTTTGCGTTGTCGTTTGAAGCCATTCACTCATTCCGCGTCACGCGCAATGACTCTTTGCGCTTGCTTGATCACCAAAAAACAATGCGATGCCGATGGATGCCTAAAAAATACGCAGTCGAATGTAAATGGACAAAAACGAGAACCTTCATCATTGCGTACATAATGAAATATTGCTAATTTTGTGCGCACTTGAAAGAGGCTTAAAACGAACCGCTAACTAAGCATTCACTCCAATTCACAGATGTAATATTAATTGAACGCAATTATTAATTGTTTTGTTTTTACTCTGTTTCAGGTATGTACTCAACTCAACTGCTATTGGTTTGATACAAATTGCAACGAGAGTGGCAAACATTTTCCTACTGTTTGGTAACGTACACGTACTTTTTACATAGATTTTCTGCGCTAATGAAATCGCATGAGTGGAAATTTGATAGAATTGCAATTAAATACAAAACGTAGTAGGGTGGTTGGGATTCGTTACTAATTAAATTTTAATTAACATCGTCGCCGGCGTTGCTGGCGTTGCTCGTAGGCGGCGATGTCAATAATATGGCAGGTTTGATTGTCGTACGTACGTACGTACGTACGTACGTACCCACCCAACGACTATTCATTTGAATTCATTCGCGCGCCATCGATGTGCGTAATTAAATGTTAATGAAGAATCTTTGATTGCTATTTAACTTCTCCTTTACACGAGTCAAATTACCGGCGTTTCGCTCTTTTGGTGGCCGGGCTCGCCGCCTTCTTTCTTTCCGCGTATTCTATGCGCGAAGCCGAACGTGCACGGGGCCGGCAATGGCCTCTTGACTACAACAAAGCGTCATATTACGTGGCATGCTGTAATGAGGGCATTAATTTGTATTAATTAGAAATTGTTCGTTATTTAATACGCAGAAAAAGTAATAATGCAGGCGTATTATTCCATAATTAATTTATTAATTACATTTGATGAGATTTCTTTTCTCGTCGCAGCCCAATGAAAAGATATTGGGGATTTTTTCAATTCATGGCAATTGAAAAGATGTTGTCAAGTGAAAACAAGAGAGGGCACTTGAGTGTGATGCAGACTCATAGATTCGAATTAATTAAATTGAATTGGATGATGTGCCGTAGTGGCATTGCGGCCATAAGTGGGTGGCAGGAGGCAGAAGGCTGCCAGCCGTCCTGAATACAATTGCCGCCCCACTTGTGCAACAAGGATTGTTGTTGTTGTTGCTGCTTCTGTTGCAGATGCGCATTGTCATAAATATTCTAAGCTTTGCGCGATGCGGTTATTGTCCTTGTTTACCACCGCTTCGGTTACTGCCGCCTTCGCGTGGATCAGATAGAATTTGGGAATAGTGTGTGTATTCAACAGGCGCACCCGTCTGTGTTTGCACTCAATTTCCGATAGACGTGGACGTATTCAAGATGCGCCATGTTTTGTTCGAGACGACGCAGTTAATTTAGTTTCGATTTGTTGCTATCGATTTATAGCCATTGACGGAGAACAAAGGAGTTGAGTCGAGTCGAGTTGAGCTGCCTTTGAAAACAAACGCGATAAATTCTGGTATTTGATTTTACATGGCGCTCCTGATTGCAAAGGGATTTTATTTAGCGTCAAATGAACGTCAAATCGATGCTACTGCTTTGGACGGCGAACACTCTTGGCGATGCAGTGAATTGAAACAAATCGTTTTCGAATTCCCCAAAGTTGCTTGTCCCACCGCACCGAATGCATTCGGCGCCATGCACCAATACGATAGTTATCTTCATGGTCACATGACCAGCGCCAAAGTCGCAACTCTATCGAAATACGAGTTTAGTTAAATGCTTTCCAGTTGCAAGGATTGTGTAAGGATGCGCTTTTCGAAAGTTGTGCGGGACGCGCTATAAACTGATTTTCACTACATCGCGCTTTAGTTACCCCCTTTCCACATTGTGTATCCAATCATTAATGAATTGTATTCAGGACAAATATTTTACTTCATAGCAGGACTAATTAGGAAATGATAAGGATAATGAATAAGTCTGCGTCTCCAGTATGCGGCAGTAGGTATTTTTTTCATTTTACTTTTTTCCGCTTCGTCCCTTTGTGTTTGTGCGTTCTTATCGCATGTCGTCTTTCATCAAGCAGGGTGGACGATAAAGCATGATAAGTCATCCACCATCTTTTGTTCAACCATCCTAATGACGTTCAGATAAATTTAGATAACACCCCATAGGTTTTTCGCAGCTTGAATGGCACGAGCGTAGGTACCTAAATGAAAAAAGGGGTGGCACTTAATTATAATTTTAATTACATTTTATTATCATTTACGTCTCGTAGCGAATCGGCTCTTTGATTTCATTATAATTATGTTGATTAAATTAAAATGCTAGGTAAACTTGAATGCGACGCGGAGGCGGGGGCGGAGGCGGAAAGAAGTTTTGTATTTTTATTCGTCAACGAGTAATATACACAATTGTATACAATTTTCCCGCGTGTTGTTCTGTTTTGTTTCACTTGGCGTTTTATTTGTTTTTGCGTTTGTTCGCTCGTGTTTGTTGTCGTTAATGCATTCAGCAATTTGGCTGTGTATGCAACGAAATAAGCGTTTCAATCCGTAAACATGGCCAGCTTATTGTTTAGGTTAGGTTTTCACACGCACACACACGTGCAATGCCGGTTCTATTATGATTGCGAACGAAACAAATTCCTTTGTTCGTCCTTGGAGCATTTGCTGCTGTGAATCTTCTGCTTCTTCCTTGCCCTCTTCTTCTTGTTCTTGTTCTTCTACTCATTTCTATTTATTCCTGAGAAAATTCGCTTTCATTCCGCATGCTTTTCTTCGTTTTTCCTGGTTGCATAGAGCACACCTATCAGGCGGCGGCGGCAGCGGCAGCAGCGGGAGACGCTCATTTTGTTTGCTTATTTATTTTATTTTATTCTATAGAGGGGGAGGAGGGGGGTTCTCCTTTCGTGCTTCTTTGCGAATTGTGTCAATTTTTTTCATTCGCCATTTCATTTCTCACTCCACGTCCTTTCGGTTTCTGTTTCTGATTATTATTATTATTATTATTGTGCTTATATTCATGGCTCTTTAAGCGCACACATAGACTTGTTATATTTATTGCTAATTCTCAATTTAAACGTTTTCTTTCTATAAGCTTATTAGTGGCTCCTTCCCAATTAGGGCTTGTCTTTGTTTTTAATGATTGTTAATATGGCCTCTTTTGCGATGAGTAAATATTTTGTTACTCAGCGAGGGTCGCTGAGTATTCCTGCAGGAATTCACTTCGTCATATATATTTATATTATTCTTCATATATTTCTTTATTGCTGCATGCACGGGCAATGCTTCAAAGTCAGCTTCGAAATATTTCTTTCTTAACGTTTTGATTGTAATAAATCGTTACTTTCACCTTTCATCCTTCCGCATGTGCCGCATCCGCGATCTTCCCATGATGATGCCGCCATCATCGCGCCGCACCTGCCTGGGAAAATTCGCCAAACGAAGCAATTTTTTGCGCATTTCTTCATTTCCCGAAAAATTTTTACGCGAACGGCACAAAGTTTGCCTTTTCACTCGAACTTTTTTCCCATTCCCCCACTCCGTTTCGCGCCGCTTCTCTTTTTCGCACTCGTCATCCACGATGTGTGTTTTTTTTATCGGTGGAATAAGCTCGTTTTTCTCTCGATTTCTGTCCGAGCGAAGAAAAATCCTCACGATGAAAAAGCGGTAGCGGCAAACCTACTCCATCGTCGCACGTTAGCGGAATCCGGGCGAAAGTTTGAAAGTGCGCCCAAATTCGGAAATGCTCGTATAGTGGTTTTCCGGGTTGGCGGGTATAAATGTAATTCCACGTGGAAATTTGCTTGCGACCATACTAATCAAGTTAATATCCTAATTCGTATTAAGCAGCGGCAAACATCCGAAGGGCGGGCGGAAGTCTTGGAAATCTTCTTCCTCCTTCGGACGCGCTTCGTCCTCTCCTCGTCGCGGACTTACGAAGTGAGTTTCTTATCCGTTTTATCACCTCCTCCGGCGAATGGTTATAATCAGTGACAATGCGGCCCCCGCTTGATGGCCACTGTCATCACTTTTAACGCCGTACGCGCGCGCGGGGCGCACGCTCTTCGTCATTGTCATCCTCGACGAGGCTGAGTGGTGTCGCACGCTCGGATTTTCTAATTTACCTTTGAGCCATTATCCTTGCATGTTTGGTCGCATGCGATACACACATGTACTTCGACGGGGGTGTGTATGTGTCCAAAGTTCATTTGTTCCCCAACCGCCGCACACACCCTTCGCGGTTTTGTGCGCTGCACACGACGACAACGAGCCAGAAGAAGACGAAGAAGAAGAAGCGGCAGCAGCACCATGCGACTAATTTCGTAGTGATTCTTCATTTCATTGTGTCGCCTGCTATCTATCCATCTCCTCAAGAGCGCCATTCATTTACGGCGCTTTTGGCGCGTCCTTTTGCAAATTCGTCGTCGCGATCCATCTATCTGTCTGTCTTCTCGGTATCACTTAATGCCAGTCAAATTGACTTTTTGTCCGCCGCCCTCCGCCGACAATGGCGTGCGTCGAAGGTGGCGTCACGTTAACGTTAACGTTTGCCGCCTCCCGGAGGCGCGCAGCGATAGTATTAATCATTACCGCCGCCACCACATCTTTTGCAAGTTAAATTGAAAATTTATTTCGAGCTTAAAAGTCTCAACCTACCTATAGATTTAAGCGAATGCACAACACAAAAGTGCACTCTGCATTTATTATTTCTAGTTTTGCGAGGGGTGTTTTTTTCTTTTTTTTTGGTCGGCATTGCAATGGTTTCGTGTTGCATCAATTTGAGTTGTTATCAATTTTCAACCAGGTGCCACAATGTTATTTTTGGCCCTGGTGCAGCAGTCACTCATTCATCTCGCCTGCATTTGGCGGTTTTTGCCACCACTCATACCCTGCAACAGTGGCACAAACAACATGCTGGTGTTGATTGTTTGGGGGTGGCGGTGGCGGTGGCTATTTCGATTGTTCCATTATTTTGCCAGCCGCGCACTTTCCAGCCTTGTTTTTTTCATCAGTCACTAGCGCGCATGCAATTAATGTCACGTGTTTAGAGGGCCGTTTTGACAGCCGCCTTGCGTTCTAAACAAATGAACAACAAATACGCGCTAATTGCACGACCAAACTTTTGCGTTTTTTGCATCGATTGTTTGCAATGGGGTTTAATCAATGCGGCTTTCTAAAATTTTTGATGAAAAGTCACATCATTTTCCGAGCAACTCTTTGCCGTCACTGGCGATCAAAGCGCCAAATTTTCGATACACAAATGCAGAAACTAAACTAAAAAATTGGCAGTTGGTAGTGGAAAACGATTCGCTAAAACTCAATACGGACAAAGTGATTCGTCACTTGTAATCAACGCATGCGCAATGTTTTGACTACCCTCTTGCTGCACATTCACAAGGTGGCTATGTGCAGTGATGAATCATCCATGTCGCGTGTACTTTGATCACTTTGTTATCAAATACTTCTTTTGAGGATGCACGCTGCACGAATTGCAATGTTGAACACATTTCCCAAACGAAACGCAAATATTGGAACGCGTCGCGTCGGCGCGCCTGGCAAAAAGCATCAAACATGGCAGATATCTTCAGAGGGTGCGACGTTGACGGCCGCCATATGCAGTGTTACCTTTCATCGGGTCTCATTTGTGCCTGGGCTTGCGCTTGCTTTTCAATCGAAAACTCTGCATCCACAGAGTGTAGGTACGCTAGCCGGAAAAGTTTGACTGGATTTGCGGCAATTTTTCGAATGCACGATGCACGTTTCAAAACACCATGTAACAATACGAGATGGATGCACATACGTAAAATATGTAACGATATACTTTGAAATGTAGTCGAAGATGTTTGGAAAATTGTCGTCGCATGATGAAAACGTGGAGATGACGTGCATAATGCGTTTACGAGCTGACAGTTTGTCATAGGTTCGCAGAAATCGGCGGCGTGCTGGAACGACGCAGCAGGCGGAGGAGCGCGAGTGGGAGCAGGAATGGAATGGAATGGCTGGGATGAATGTGTCGTTTGTGAAAAGAGAGGAATAAATTTACTATAGCTCGTTCGTTCGTTTATCCATCGTATTTTATTTGCAAAATGCAACCAGCAACATCACTTTTTCTCGCGGCTCAACCGCACGGTTCGATAATGTTGATAGACGTTTTTAAATGTGTGCATTTCATATGCAAAAATGAACATGTTGCTTGATGTAGGGGGTATTATGCTAAATTCCGCACACTAATGCATTTATAGTGCTTTTCGCTATTTATTTTTTTTCGGTGGGGATGGTGCGGTGCGGTGGATGCTAGAATATTTTCGGTTTTCGGTGCGAGATGGTGTTGCATTCGTACGCATGTTGGCTTCCGGCGTGCGCTGATAACGACATAATGAAATTTCGCAATTTCCGCGTCCATTTCCTTGGCCGGTAATCTCTTCCTCTTTTTCTACACCCGCCGCCACTGCCGCCGCCGCTGGATGAAGCGCCTCCGCTTCCAACGCGTGTAATGCAAATATTAAGTAAACTTGCTTGTCTTCTTTTGAACGCGCGCACTCTCCTTCGAATTTTCCACTCGGTCGAAATTCATTCGCATTACCTAATTAATTATTATCATCATCATCATTTGCGAACGTGTTACATCAACCGAAATTGAAAATCCGGAGTAGTTGGAATTAATCAGTGACACGCTGGAAATGAGCATGTTCCATAAATAAAACGTGATTGCGTTCGCTCGCACGCGAACTGAGCACAGTCCAGTGGGGCATGCTGCGCACTTGATTATTATTATTATTTATGCGCACTATACAAATATGCATTTGCGAATTCTTCACTGCAACAAGATAATTGCAATTGTTTATAAATAATTCGATTAACGTTTAATTACAAACTATACGGGCGCCGTGCGCATTCGACTATCACGTTTTACATCTGATTGAGTATTCGATTTTTGATTAATAATTAAATTCGTGTTGCATTCGCATTACGAATTCATTTCAAGCCAGAAATATTGAGCGCATTTACGACGAATTGTTTGCACGCGTATTTCATTCATATATATGATCCGAACAATGTTTTAATAATGCATCATGTATCTAATTGAACGTTGCGATAAATAATAACAAGTCGTAAAAATTCAACCAGCATCATTTTTATTGTGCTGTATTTTTCGCGTTCAAATATTTTACTTTTGCAACTCTATCGAACATTCTTTCAAATATGAATTAGCTGGGTATGTAGGTACAATTAATATTCATTAAAATTGAAACAGAATATTTTTTAATTAAAATGTTTTTCCGTATGAAAAATGCACTTGTAGTTTTGTACATGCAAAAAACGAAGAAGCCATGCGAACGAATGAACAAAATCATTGAAACTAATATGATATTGATGAGGCTAAAATTGAGTGAAATATTCAGTTTAATAAGTGAAGCGTTATGCGATAATAAACGCAAACGCCACATTTGAACGACGAATCCACCAAGCCGACGCGTCGGTGGTTGGTGCATTGCGTTTAATTAAATTGCAAATATCTCTCGCTTCACGTTGCACATGCAGCTGGAATGCAATGCGTTGCGTTGTACACTCTCACTTGACGTAAATCTGCGTGCGAGTGCACGTGTTATGCACGTGAGCAAAATGAGTGCTCTTAGGTATTCCACACTACTCGAAGCGCTCCACATTCGCGCCGTACGCGTTGCACGTGTATCTGCATGATTCAATTACAGCTAGCGGTTCGAGGTGGTTATCCTCGTTGAGTGCATTCGCACACTCTTATCTATCACTTTTAATTACATCTCATTATTTTCGATTATTACGCGTGCTACGCATAGACATTTTTCAATGTGTTCTAAAGTGTTTTGACGTACGGGAAAGTAGATAATGAGAGATAGCGGGTAATGGGGATCATCCTTATGAAAATTAAGAAAATGCCTTCTTTTCCTTTTGAAGAACCCTGTTGTTGCCACGCGTTTGACAATAGTTGCTTTGTTTCCCCATTTTGGATGGGGAAAATGCTAATAATACTAATGAGTTGAGCTAGAATGATGATGCACAAAATAAATGTACGCAATACGTCTTTTTATGGACGAAAATAATTTGAATTTAATATTGAATTTATCAATTTTGAAAGCATTCTAAAGAAACCCTAATGCAATCTGGAGCGTTGTGTAACAAGGACCGGAAACAGCAATTAACGGCGAAACAATGCAATGTCAATTTGTACACCTTGATTGGTTTTCTTTGAAAATATGTTGGCTGCACGTGTCCTGAAAGGACGAATGGCTGACGTGGCGGACTGTGTTGAGGACGGACCTGAAAAGGGGTGAATTAGTAGAGGGTGCTGAATTCCGCGTGCATGTCCCGCGCAAACTCAACACTATCTTGGATTATAGAAATAATAGTGGCAATTGAATTTAGTTTCTTAATGATTATTACTTGTTCGTTCGCTCGCTGGCACGGAAGAGCAATAAAACTTATTTTCCGTAATTGATAGAAATGATACATACACCTGCGCGTCTCGAATGCGTTCGCAGAGCTCCGGCAAATAATTGCAACAATTCTTTTTACGAACTGTTTGAATACGACGTGGAAATCTATTGGCAATCGCAGGAAAATGATTTCGTCGTCCTTTTTATCGCAACAACAATCGCTTCAGAATGCGAGAAGAAAGGAAAAGCAAACAGGCAAAGCGCAAGAAAAACATCAACAATAACATTGGCAACATGGGCGAAGCGCGGAGCGCTAACAACGCAAACGGTCTTCGGGAAATTGAAAGAAAAACGAAAAGGACATTTGTGCAATGCTTCAATGTGTCAATGATATTTTCCATCTCGTGTGTGTGTGTGCGTTTCACACAGCGCACGCATATGGGTGAGTTAAGCTCATAGAAAGAGCAAAAGTCATTACGGAATGTTTGCTCGAAAAATACTTGTGTCTGCTCTTTGCAGCAGCCAGAGGACGATTGAATTGACTTTCGTTGCGGTTTTAGCTCGCTGCTCGTCGCTTAGTTTTATTCCGTGCGCAAACAATTCGCATTTGATTCGATTCACTTCCATTCGGACGAATTGATTGCAGCGTATCGGGCTAAATGCAACAAATTAAAACGCAAATAAATGTAGCATCGTCTCTGATTGGCATCAGCTTGGAAGATAATTAAAGTTAGATGTTGGATTTTGTGATTTATATGACGAGAGTTTTGCTGATTGAACGATGAATTTTCTAAGCTACATACCATATTTGTTCGGTTAATGAATCAATCACGTTAGCCAATTCGTATTCGCGAACGAGTTGAATGTTCTCAATAAATGCGGAATGCATTTCATCGCCGAGGAATAATGGTAAACAAACGTGATCCAAGTGATGGAGAGAGGCGCACGCAGTGTGCGGTGGTTCCATCATGAATATTCATTAATTGTTAAATGTACAATGCGTATTCTTAACGCACTCTGGAGAATGCGGTGCGGTGCTGCGGCGCGTTTGCGTGTCTGTAATGAACAGCCTGTTGATGGCAATTCGGGCGGTCGCAAGTATAAATAGAAATAAGGGATGAAAGCGAAACGCGAATGCAAATATTTGGAATTGATTAACTTTTGCGTTATTTATCCTTGCTGTATTGCCATGTATCCTTTTTTTCGTCCTTTGTTTAACATTTCTTCTTTTCGTTTGATCAAAATTTATTTCCATCTTTCCCGAATGTCATTGTTTTCCGGAATTTCCCGAAGTTTCCCGAATTGAAATTGTGAAATGTTGATATATGGCAAATTTGAATTTTTAATTTATTAATTAAGCTAAGCATGCCGCAAATACTTTGCAGATAACGTAGGGTATAAGTACATTTTTGTTATATTGCGTTGCATGAAAATTTATTTTAATTAACGCTGAAGTTTTCGCTGACAGTTTCATGAGTTTAAATTTTTTGTTGTTTGTTGTTTGAAAAATCACATCATAATTTATAACTTTTGTAGGTACTGTAGGTACATTTGTTATGCGAGTAAAACTTTGTTGAAAACGACGCGATGCGCACTAAATATAAACTTGGAAATGATTTCATCTGAAATTTAACAATATAAATGATAAGAAATTCAATTTCGTATGAGCGGCCATGAAATAACTCGATTCGGAAAATTATTTTGTGTAAAAGTGCAATTAATAATAAGTATTAATAACTTTCTGATGGATAAATCAAGTCGGAGAAATAGAAAAATCTATAATAGATAGAGCAATAATAAGTATGAGTGGTTGATATGATTAATGTTTAATTGAACGCGCAAACAGGTTGTTTTCAATCATATTATCCTTTCGTTCATTTCATCTCTTGATTCGTTTATATCTTATTTACTTGTATTTACTTCTTCTTCTTCTTCTTCATCCACTTGATTCATTTTTCACGTGTACGAAATTGATTTTATTGTCCTTACGCGGACGTCTGCTCACCTTTCTTCACGCCGGAATGAATTATGACAGGGTAATAAATGTGAATTTTATTGCGAGCGTGTTCGCCGCCGACACAATCAAGACGGTCAAGGATAATGCACGTGTCCTGGCTGTCCGTGGTGTTTGCATGGTACGCGCACCACCGCCACCACTGTTTCTTTCCACTGATAATGTTTCAAACTCTGGCGGCTGCGAATGTGAATGTCCTCATGTCCTTCCGGCGCACCCTTGCGGAAAACATGCGCGCGCTAGCCGGAAGGGGAAAAGAAGTACGAAATGTCAGGACGATGAATGGAATCGTCCGGCGCGCCACCGTCGCTGCGGTGCGAACAGGCCAGGCCGTCCAGCGCGATGAGTAAATCAAATCTATGGGATATCCTCACGAGGATCAGGCTCGCGAAGGAGAGCCAGACGCAATTTTCTTTATCACATTTCCCGTCGCGTCCTGCCTGTCGTCATGCATTCACATCTGGACGCATTTGACTCAAACCCATTCTTCGCATTCCCCCGTTTTTCCTCCGTTGCCGCCACTTACGAATGCGTTTCGGGGTTTTGTGTTTGATAAGATTCAGAACTTGGATTTGTGTAAATCTGTTATCCCAACATCCTCCCAAGGAAGCCAATCTCCCATTTCGCCTGTCACTCGTATTATTAATTATCAACATGATTCGTCCGATATTAGTAAAGTTTATCAATTGTGCGCTATTGTTCGATTATTAATTGATCGCCTAATGAACATTCGATGGTTGTAAATGTAATGCCATTAGTTTCGAGTGCGTTATAGTCCTAAATTTGACGCTTGCTTAATGTGCGCCTAGCGCATTAAAAATGCGCTGGATTTGTGGAAGGCGCCACCATCGCCGCCGTCGACGCTGTGATGGATTCGCACAAATTCCGTTCGCGCTTCAGCGCCTCGCTTGTTTTTCGCCATCGCCATTGGCATTGCCGGCCCCCATTGGCCGCTAATGCCTTATACTTATGCGTGTACGGCGTGCGCGCCGGCGGAAATAGGAAATTGATAATGGAATTGGCGAGAGAGAGGCAGGCTTCAACTCAAGCGCAAATTGAAAAATTAAGCGGCATTAACTTGAGAGACTGTTCATCAATTCTTTTGTTATACGCTTTTCTCGCTTCCGGACGCCGGCGCGCCGCTCTCTGCGTAACGTGCTTTATAAAATTAGGCAAGCAATTATACCGCTCTTTTTTCATTCTTTCGCGCGCAAATAGATACCGGAATTTATTAAATAGAAAAGGTTTTCCAGCCGTGCATCAGCCAGCGATTGATGAATACGTCGTGTTTGTGCGTTGTTCCGTATTCAAAATCATGCTTCCTGTTTTTTTTCCCCAGCTCGCCTTTTATGTAATCCGTTGCTTTTTCTGTGCATTTTTAAGAGATCGCGTTCGGTTTTTTTTGTGTGTGTGTGTGCTTGTTCGTTCTTTTGTGACCTTAAGGGCTGTTTGTACGTTGTAACATGTGTAGCAAATATTATTTGACTTCTTTTGTTCGTTTTTTCGTTGCAAGGGACGTTTAAGCAAATAGTTCAACAAATCGACGAGTTGGGTCCAACATTTATATTTACGTTGCCTATCCTTTTATCTGTTTATTTTTTTCTTCTGTTTATACTTGAAGATGATGGCTAACATGGGGGGGAAGGGAGGTTAATTTTTTTAATTAAGTATTTTATTAATGTTGTGATATTTTATTGTTTCAGGTGAGTGAACTTATTCAATAATTCAGCAAATGATTTTCAACGCACGCAAGATGTATGTAAGTAAATAAGTAAGTGGCAAACTCGAAAGGAAACAAAGTTCACCGCCATTGAAATATTCACATGACGTTGGTGAAGAATAGAGATATTTCGTTATTCAGTTGAGCTTATTTAAGTTACATATTTAACGGGGACGCTCACTCTACTTCTTCACGTTGCGACTATCATAGGCAGTAATAATTTGTTCTTGCAATTGGCGCAATTTTCATGAAGTGAAGCGTCATTTATCCATTAGTTATTTACGCGTATAATGCGATATGAAAACATCCGTGGTTGTGAGTTTAACTTATCAGACGTTTATTTTATTCAATTGTATTCCGTGTCATTTTCCTGTAACTTTTTTTCTTAGCTCACGTATTTCGCTCTATTTACGTTTACGTAGACCGTCGACGGGCGTGTTTATTTGCTTTGCGTTTCGTTCGATTTTCCACCATTTCTAGGAATGCTGCAAAGTCTTTCGTTTGCATTTTGCATCTTTATTCCGGACATATATTTGCATCTCTGGCGCTATATTTACGCGAAGCAAGGGAAGGAATGCAAGGCAACAAACAGTTCATGGCATTTACATTTGAATTTGTTGCGGCCTGTCACACAACTATCACAATCTACAATACAGCAACAACAACAACAAGCACAGCTCGCGCACATTTGCTCGTGTACAGCCATATATTCTTTTTTTGTTATTGTTGTACGCATTGCCACATTTTTATTCACGCGGAAAAACGTATTGTCGATTATATTCACTTGGTTAACCGTTGCATTGCAAAAAATATAAATATGAAAATAAAGCGGAAAACTAATAGTGGAACAAAAGCATACATACGCGGAATTGTTAATAATATTTATGGACCTCATAACTGGTTCAATATACAAACGCGTGTATTTTAATGTTTATAAACTGCCTTCAATAAATTGCACAAACATTCGGTTCTGCTCGCTTTAAATTACAGCTAATAAATATACGAATGTGGCAAATATCGATCAATGCCATTGATTAGAGAGATTTTATTATTAGCTGAGCGAGATTTCAAAATAACTGCCTATTTTAAATTAATGTCTTTCTGGAAATTATTTGCAACAAAGCTTTACTTATTTTGACTCCCATTGCACTTACCATAGTAAAAAACAAAAAAACTACCATCAATTACAAACGTAAGGCATTTATACAAGAGGGGTGGATTTAGAAGAAGGCAGAGAAGGCTTTTTCTTAATTTTTGGGAGTATAGTTTAGTTGATTAGGGGGTGATTTCCATTGCCAGGCTTTATCTTTTATGTTCAATGCATTATTATATCGAGATAAAAGAAAATATTTTTCGCTTTTTATTCATTCTTTAAGTTTAAATACTTGACTTAATTTTACGATTTCAACATTCGTAATGGTTCGTTGATGCGCATTCAAAAATTCCATACGCGCCATTAAATTTTTGCGCGAATATGAATCGAACGCTTTGCGTTTCCGGTTTCATTGATTGATTGATTGATTGGCCGATCGGCATGCGCTGTGCAGCTCAAGTAGCAAACCATAAAATAATAATATCGCATTTGCAATGCGCTCGAAAAGAACGCGCGCGCGCGCGCATATCAGCCGGAAGTAACGCGGCCGGCAGCTGAAAGCCATAAACCGGAGCGCCGCGTTTGTTTGCTCCTTCTTTGCGTTTTGCATTCGGTTTTATACGTTCGCCTGTGTTTTCTTTGCAATTAATATTTCAACGCATCGCGCGTTCACCTGCATTTTTACGGTTGCTGTTTTCAGCGTCGTTTGTGCTTGTTCACTCGCGAATGCTCTAAAACGTTTTCACTACGGCTGAGTGCTCGCTGACTGACTGACTGACTGTCGAACTATGGAAAAGATGGCAATAAGCATAAAAAGTAATGCTGGCAAAATATGTGGAACGCAATTATTCGTTACGGAAAACAATTTATGAAATTGTTTACAATATCTAGTTATTTGAAAATAATGTCGGTGTATTTTATAGCAGCCGGAGTATAATATTTGAGGTCGAGAAAAGTGTGGCACTTTGAAAAGCTTTCCAATACGTATAAATCGCGCAAACTCGTCGGTTCGCCAATAGTTTTCCTATTCTTTTCCGCCCCTAAACTCGGATGCCTTTTACTTTTACGGCGGCTCTCGGTTAAGGGTGGCGGCCTCGGCGGTGAATGCCATTGCCAATATACAGGTTTATAGGTGAACGAGGCGCAAAACGATCGCTGACCATGTCTGTTCCGGAAAAAGGGTGCACACGACCACTTGGTCCTGGTAATGACGATGGCTGCGCTGTGTGCGTGCGGCAGCAATATATAAAATAAAATAAAAGAAAATAACCAATGTTTATAACATACTCAATGGAAAAGTGTTACTCGGTCATAAAACGTATCACGTCCAATTCGATTGCCGTTCGCGCAACGCATGCGTGTAAACTAATAGAAAAGTGCCACCCCCTCGTAAAGTGATATATCAAATAAATTCTGGCGCGCGTGTGATAAAATAAGATAAAAGCGATTCGTGTTGCCGTAGCAACCCGCAAAACAATTACCGGTTATTCATAGGACACATCGTAGATTAGTGTGTGATGGAGCGCGCGTTTTCGCAGCGAAGCGAGATAGATAAAAGCATGCCGGGGCGCGCGCATTCTGTATTTATGATATTAGAGGTTAGGTTTAAAGGTTATTCTCCATCGGTGGTTGGGAAAGGGTGAGATGGGTGAGCAACAACTGAACTTGGTCCCTTTTCAGATAAAGGACTACAGCGTGTAATATTTTACGTTAGGTGCTTCTTTGATGATTGGATCCCCGTTTATTTTTCTTTATTTTCCCCACCGCGGTTCAATGAATATTTATTTGCGACTTTCTCCCTCTATGATGATAATAATTCATGCAAACATAATTAAATGGTTTATTCTTTGAGTTTTTGTTTATCCTGCGCGTTTTTGTTATCGATAGATAGCAAGCCCTAAAAGGATAATGGCATTATTCTTATTAATGGTCATCTTGGGACTCATTTGTTGTTAAACCTGATCAAATATAATAATGGAGGGGTTCTCGAAATAGAAATATTGTGATTTTTTGCTTGCACTTGCGTTTTCAACATACCCACGTATTGAGAGTTTATTATTTAAAAAAAAAACACACACTTTCAATGCCTGTAGTCCAACAATGTCAGTCTATTACATCCAGACTGGATGAATAAATGGCTGAAAGGGAGGGATGGAGTTTAGTGGCGAAAAAAAAGTGGTGCTTCGAACGCGACCCCACTTCGTCCTGCGCACACAATGCATAAACAAATTTTTCCCACATCATAATCATTTTTGCGCCGCGCCAACGCTCCAGCCACCAGCCAGGGGCGGCTGACCTATTGTCGACGTCATAGCGTGCTGTTGTACGTACACGTCGAGTACGTGTGCTTGACCATTTATTTATTCGTTCGCGTCCGTTCTTTGTTATTCACTTTATTCGTTTTGTTCACTCGCATCCAGCAATAATGGATACCGCAAATATGTCAGTTTCCCTTTTTTTACCGCTCACAAAAGACGGCTATTTGTTGATATTCAATCATTTGTCCATTTACTCTCCGTCTCACACACACCCCATTAGCTTTGTTATTCGCACTCAATGAATGAGACTAAATCTTCTTTAAAGTCAGATTCGAACGTGTTTTGTTTTTCGGTGATCAAAATAATTAAGATAATGTCAAGTCAAACAATAATTTCACATTGGTTTCTTTATCATGATAATTAATTTAAGTATTGAAATGCGCGCGCTCTAATCTAGATTTAATTGTTGAGTCGTTGTGTCGCTTTTGGCATTTTAACATTTTATTGCATCTACTTAAACATGCGCCCGACTCGTAAATAACGCTCGTTTGGCGTTTAATTGCGCTCCGCATTAATGCATTTCAAACGCACCACGAACTATTCGTATTCGTACTATCGATTAATAATTTTACATATTCGCTCCCGCTGCATTTGACTCGATGTCAACAACAACGAGGAAAAGAATTGTAATTATATGCGTGCGCCGTACGTGAATGCAGACACCCTTTTATGACTTTGATACGCTTATAAATTATGTTTTTGTTTGTGTTTTTTAATGCGTCGCAAAAAGCGCTGGATGTGCCCGTGATAAATGGAAATTTTTTAGATTTTTTTTGCGTGCCGCACACATTAACGCTTAAGTAAGCCGCCGGAGTGTGTAAGTAAGAATGGCTGCTGCTGCCAAATACTCCGGGGGAGCTGGGCGGGTATGGCCTGCGGGGTTGAGTGCACTGCTGGGGTGGAATATTCGCGCGCGGCTAATAATCACTCATCGTTGTTGATGCATGATGATGTCGATCTGCTGGCGGTGAGAGGCGGTGCGCATTACGCTCGGAATTTTGATGCTCACCCTCTTGTCGCGGCCCATATTGGAACGCAGCGCGCAACTCAATGGGGGAGCCACTTGCGTGGATGTGTTACCCCATGATGATCATTCCACTTTCCGTGGCGCGTATGCAGAGAAAGCAAGAGAGGCCGGCGGCAAGTGTGTGCGCGCATCGCTCTCCTGCATTAGCCAAGAACGGCGGGGGTGGCGGCGGATTGTGGGAACGCGGGCGCGCGCTGATGGCGACTGATGGGGGTAGCGTGTTAATACACTTTGCAAGTCATGAACATTAAGTGTTGGACCGTGTAGTATCCCATCATCCGAGGCTAGCTAGCTACTCGTCTCTTGCACTTTGCCAACCAACTCTCTGCTCTCTTCACGGCGGTGCCGTTGTCCTTCTTGATGCCTGCCCCTTCCTTCTTTTCACTCCAATGCATATCTTCGTCGTTGTCCTTCAATGTCTTTCCGCACTACTTATGCGGGTTGTGCTTGGCAGGTAGCTCAAGTTCTCAAAGCTTTTAATTCTTGATTTTTCTTGCTTAACGACGAACGCCCGCCTGTTTACTCTATGTTTACAGTCGTTGGGCAAAAACAAACATCAAAAAATATTTGTTAATGAAGGAGCATTCTTAGCCACTGAAATGCAACAAGCTGGAAATCGTTAACAAGTCATGACTTGCCAAGTGTACCTACTCCTGCAAATGGAATGAAACAATAGACCGAGAACTGTCTTTCTTTCCCGCAATCGGCGATTTTGTGAGGAAGAAAGGGATGCAAGGCTAACTCTAATTCTATTACGAACTTATCTCTGAGGTGGTGCTTATCCTTTCTCGCCGCCCTCGAGTTATGCGAGTGTGTTAACCTTGCACCGGCTGATTCAATTCATAACTTTTTAATTTTTTCCCTGTTGCTTCTTCCCTTCCCTGCGAATGCGGAACGCCGCCTTATGGGGTATTGTATCGGAAGGTGGTTGGTACGTGTCCTTTTTAAAATTTCGCAAGCACGTAGCGCCCAATTTCGTGACGCCCGCGACGTTTTCCAATCTCGCGTCCGGAGTGCACGCCGCACGAACGAAGTGCGAAGTGCTACGCAAATTTGTTTAAACTTGCAGTCTTTTCGTGTATCGCTCGCAACCACCATCGCACATTTATCGCCCCGCTGTCTGCTGCTCAAGTCGATCGCATTAAATATTCCAACATTTTATAGATATGTTCACATTCTCGTTTGTTATCCGCGTGCCCGTGCTTCAAGTGTAAAGTCCTGCGTTTGCTGTTCGCATTTTTCGTTTTGCGTGCGCGCGTGCGGCTGGTGGCGAACGAGAGGAAGAAATCCTCGTGCGCATATCGCATAAACCATAATAAAAAGCCCCGAAGAACTATAAGATAAAGATGATGGCCGACAGTGGCGTGCAAGACAAAAACGAGATGGGTGTGCGGGCCACCGGAAATGCTCCGCGCGTTCACTCACCCTTCTCTCGCCATAAAAAGACATGAAATACGAGCGGTGCGAGCTGTACGCAGGGTGTTGCCACAATATCGGCTCGAGAATGCATTATCCTGCCATTTTCCGGCATCCGTTATTGGCATTCTTGTCCGTCTTTCATTATCTACTTCCGCCGTTCTCCTCTCTTGTTTCTGCTCTGCGTTCGTGTTTTATATCCTTAAAGTCCGACAAGACGCGGGATCTCGATAAGTGTTGTATATATCTATATATGAGTATCGGAAAAATTGCGCGGGTGGCGGCGGTCGGCGGGGGCGAGTTAAACAATGGGCTGCCAGATGGCCTCCTGCGACGCTCACCATGAGAGAGTGGCGCACACATGCCACACACGCGCCCGCTTCCCTGATGGACGCCCAATACCCCAATACCAAAAAGATATAAATCTAATGTGCCACAATCAGTCGGATTTCGTTTTGATAGCGCGTGCGGCGGCTTGCGCTCGCCCCGATATTGCCTGCAATTCCTCGGGAATCCCGGGAATATGAATAATATGACATTCGCACTAGACGTCTGTTTCTTCTCGCATTCATTTGCCGCTTTAGGCTTTTTTCTCCCTTGATGTGTCAGCTTTGCGCATGTTGGCGAAATCGCAATTTACGACAATATTCCGAGAAGTTGAGGCATGCGCTATACGCAAATGGAAAGTGAAATAACTTTTCGCCCGCCCGTTGTCAATCGAAAAAGGAATAGTAAAACGTTTACGAAATAAATGTTGCACTTTGAAGTCGCGCCATAAATACATAAACGCGAGATGGTAACATCCGTTTGAATATTTTACGATGAATTCTCGACATTTATACGTCGATTTCCCATTTCCGTAAATGTGTCTGCCATGTAAATAAGTTATACTTATATTATTATTATTATTATTATGAGACTATCATGCAATAAGCTTTTAATTTTCATACTTTCTTTGGCAAATAGATTTAGTTCAGTTTACAGTTGCTAGAAAACAACATTTCGTACGCACTTTGTGCGCAGCGGTGCGCAAAAGTTGAAGATATGCAAGTAAATTAATTGATAAACTTTGGTCCGAAAACTTTTATGATACTTCAAAGTTGTGTACGCCTTCGGCAAATTGTAATTGATTGTTGTTTGCTAACAGCGAGTTACTCAACAGTTCGCGGAAAGTGTCGCGGACATTGTTGCGTGTGCACCGCGTGCCGCAATTTCCATCCGCTCCGCCCAGGCTCGCTGATAATTTCCAATTATTTTAAGATACATTTAGTTTTCCTTCTTCTCGGAGGATGTCTTCAATGTAATGCTTCGAGCAACAGCTGAGCCGAATTTATTTTGATTAATTAACTTTTGGTTTGTCTTTGACGAAAGTCTTTGTAATCCTATTTTTTTTGTTTCTTGCTGCTACTGTGGGCTCAGGATAATTATGAATGGCGTATCTAATGTAAAATGCAATTTCGGAATTGTGTTTCGTTGTGGTGGTGGACCATTAGTTACGATTTTCATTTGTTTTCCTTGCAAGTAACATCAGCAGCAGAGAATGCAGGCAAGTTGCGTTCAATTCGGGGGAGACTTGAAGGCGCCCTGACGTCAGCAGGACGATGCGGGGCGAAAGGGTGGATTTGAGAGAGTGGTGCGCATCTGGCCTGCGTTTGTTGTTGCCGATATGCACTTACGAAATACACTAGATGTTTCGGAATTTGACTGGCAAACGTTTAAAGCGTTCTTAAAGAAAATTTCGATGATTTTTCTCTTGTTTGGAGGTAAATGGATAAATACATTTGACATACTTTTTGAAGTAGTACGAGAGGAAATCTATTTAGGAGTGAAAAAGTATCTCGAGAGATATTCAGTATAGCTCACTGAATAGACGAAAGGACGCAGGACGAAGAGTTAAGGAAAGAGTGGTCTTGAGTGGGCTGCTCATGGTCGACACTGATTGACAGCGATGTCCAATAACGGCGGCCATTCGTTGTGCGATTCGTCCGGAAACCTCTCGAACGAACGAACGAACGAACGAACGAACCTCGAAAATCACTATTTCACAATCCATGTGCGTCCTTTTTCAACGATTTCATTTCGTTTCTCTTCCCTCTCGGTGTTTGCTTGAATTTCCGCAAATCTAGGCTAAGATTTGATGATGAGAATTCCAAATATCTCCTTTGCATTCGACTTCCGCGCGAAGATTTCTATTAATAACCGATTGAAATTCTTCCTTGGCGAGTTCTTGCACGTGGCATGCTCCCCTTTTTCGCGAGCGGCGCCGGTAACGCAAACAACCTGAAAAATAGTCGCACCGCATATAAATGACGGCAAGGTTGCGGTTAAACTTTCAAATTATGGCCGCCGCTGCCAGGGAAATCGCGCAACGCTCAAGGACGACGACGACGAGTCGGCTAAGTGTGCGAGGACGATGAACGAACCGAGTCAATATAAATTTTTATTGCTTTACTGAAAATTTTGGCAGGTTGCGCTCCATCATGCGCGTATTGGTGTGCTGGGCACGCTGTGCGGAAGTGATAATTCGATTTGTGCCAAAGGAAAAACGACTCCTTGATTCGCTGGCGGCGGCAACAGCAACGACGCAGCGCTGGAGACCAACATTGCCATTCCGATCCTCGCGATTTGCCGATTTTCTGATTTCGCAAATGCCTTATTTTTCTCTCGCTTTGCGTTCGCCGACGGTGCGTCCCCAACGTGTCCTGCATTTTATATGATGCTGAATTCGTGCTGTCGGCGGTGCGCTACGACAATCCATGGCAGCAGCAGTAGCGGAGCGGCGGTAGCGAGGGAAGCCACTTAGACTACTCGTCGCGCTACGTGCCCCTTGTTAGTTATGCCTCCATCCTGCTTTTTGTTTTACTCTTTCTACTAACGTGTTGCTATTGATTGGGATATTTCTGGATCACGTTCGTTGCGAACATCAAATGTCTTGTTATCCTGCTATCCTGTATCAACAAGTAACCCCTAGCAACCTACTCGTCGAAATTAGCTTAAGTAAATAAGCATGTTACTCAGCAACATCAACATTTTCCATTATCTCTCTGCATCATCAAAGCGTGGTATTTATTGTTTTTCGGTCGGTTTCGCATTTATTATCCGCATTTCGCGCAATAATTCAAAATTCCGCACACGACATGCCGGAAGAACAAGAACATGTCACAGAGATAATTGCGTTAAAGAACGAGAACAAGAGGGAATCCACAACAAGAGAAATGCGCCTTCGTGTGTGAATGTGTATGTTCCGGGGGCGGCCGCCAGCAAGTGGAGCGACGCGAAATCGTAGAGTTTGATTGAAGCGATTTGTCTTTGCCGCCGCCATAGTTAAAGCTATACCGAGTGTTTAAACTTTCCTCAATCCATTTGCGCGCATTTGGAATTATCATTATGAATGCAGGACATGCTGTAGATTAGAACAGTGTTAGATTATTAGAGAGGAGATGAACCTAAACAATCATAGCCTCTCGGTGCTTGCACAGTGAGAGTGCAATGGACGCATTGTCCTTTGTGGCATATTGGAGATGAACCGGAAGGAATTGGTCGGGGTGTAGAGTTAAAGGGGTCGACGATTGAACTCTTTACATTTCAATCATTTAAATCCATTAAATGAATGAATTATTTAATCATCTCTTACTTTGCAACACTTGTAGTCTTCAGTTTTATGGTTATTTTCGAACGCGCCTCGTACTTTTTAATTTCGCGAATTAATTAATCATTAATTACTTCCGGTGTTCACGTAGCATAGCGTAGCGTAGCTTAGTCCTTGTTGTTGAATTATTAAAATACAACGTGCTCCTTCGTATTCCATAAATTAAAACCGCACTGGATGGACTTTCTCGAAGCACTTTTGCACGCGCCGCCCCCTTGCGCCAATGTTTTAACGGCTGTGCATTGCGCTGAGGTCGCGAGGGGGGCTGGTATGACAATGATGGCGAAATGGTGGAAAAATTTGCATATTCAAACTTGTTACACGAGGTCCTCGCTTTCGGTGGCGGTATTCGCTCGACATTGTTCCAATCTAGTATACAATTCCACCTTTGCCGCCGTCCGCGCCCCCGTATTACCCTTTTCGCTTCTGCACGAGCAGAAGGAGCATTTATGCTGTTTTACTGCCTGTAGCCCGCCGCTTTCCTCTTTCTCCCGCTTTAGCGTCGGATGCGTAAGACGCTTAACATAAATTATCCTCGTTTTTTACTGTACAAGTTTTTGGACTTGAACCGTTTAAGCTTTCGTGTTGCAACAAGCAGCATCAGGTGATAGTGTCCGAGAGGCACTAAATTTTGATTTTAAATCCTACGTATTCCGATATAATGCTTGGTAATAATACTTCAATAAGCATTGGTAGCTTCTTCATGTTTCGTGTTGACTTGGTAACCGTCTCGCTTCGTGAGTCTATCATACGGTCGGCTGGACGAAACCGGCAAGGTACTTTTGCGTAAACCAAGCAACAGCAGCAGCAGCAGGAGCAGGAGGAGAACGGTAGGGTTTACTTTGGTTTCGAACATGCTCGGATGGTTCACGCACTGGTCTATTGTCTGGCTACACACAAGTGCAGACTCGACCAAAACGTAAACAGACAAAGTCAAGCAAGCGTCTCGCCCGCTGCCACCACTGCCGCCGCCGCCGCCGCCGCATTGGCGACGCTGGCAAAACGTTAGCGGCGCTCTGTTTTCTCTATAAATATGACGAAAGGATTCGCCTTCAGAGGCTGCTTTCTCGCCATACACGCGCTGATATTGCATGTTTTCCTTTAAACCGTCGCTCGCCGTCCTCTTTCTCAAAACCTATGTGGGCAGCAGCAACAAAGGGATTTGCAACGTTTAAATACGCTGTAGATTTGCGTAACTTTCTAATGGATTAATTTATTTTCTAGTTGAAAGCACAATATATCTATCTTCATTAGGTAAATTTGATAAAAAGCGCAATTTTCTGTGCGGAGTGGAAAATATAAAATCCTATTTAGTAGTATTACGCTTATCCCATGCATTAATTATAGCATATTAAAAATGGTGGACGCACCTACCACATACAGTCGTATGCGTTTGACTACATTTTGCAAATTTTTAATATGACGTAATAAGCAAGCACTTTGTTGAACGGATAGATAAAAAGGCAGTGCAGCGGCGACAACGGCGGTAATATTGCATGAAAGCCATGCACAAATATGAGCGCAAAGAAATGAATATAAAGGGGATCAGGAGCGTAAATCCTTTTTCCCACGGAGGCGGGCGAACAAGATCAACAGGACGATGGTGCGCGCGGACTTAATATGGCTGGCGGCAGGACGCTGTTTGTGCAGGGCGCAGGGCAGGGCGAATATGGCCGCAAGCAGTATATAACTAACTAGTCGACTTGCGGTGCGCGCACAAGGCGTCCATCCTCCAGGTCGGGCGTTTTGGGCTCGGCTTTAGCCACGCTTCTTGTCTGCTTTATTAGTGGAATTAACCCGCCGCCGCATCGATGTTTATTATCATTAGCTTCAATCAAGCGAAGGATTTCGCCCCCTTACGCGCTTACACTCTCCACTCCACTCCGTCGTCTTCTTCTTCTTCTTCTTCTTCTTCTTCTTCTTCTTCTTCTTCTTCTTGTGGTTATTCTTGGTGGCGTTTGAAAAATTCAATAATAATTCCGTGGTTGTCCTGGCGTAATTGGCTTTCAACTCTTGCGGAAAAATCGCATGCATTCCTTGTATTAATTGACCGACGCAAGGAGAATCGTACACGTCTCTTAGCATTCCCTCATGGAATTTTTGGAGCTTGTTGTCGCGTCTTGCGTGTGTCCCCGGGGTACGCTCGCGGGCCGATCTAATTCCGAATGACATAATTTGGATTCTCACTTGCGCAGTGTTGCCTTTGCAATCGCATGTCTCTTCCACCCTCAGAGCGGTGCCTGTGGGAGTACTTGGCGGGTGTGTGGTGTGCGCTCGGATATAATTAGCTTCAACATCCTTCTAACAGGATATGTCTTACAGCATTACAACTTCCATCGGGCGAGCGTCTTCTGTTTCCTCCAGTGTAATTATCAAAGCGGATGTTGTCTTTGCTCCAGCACAATATTCGAAACTGTACGCCTTATTACCAAATACTCATCAATACGAAAAGACATTCAATAGTGCTCAAGCTATGGCTAGTTTTCCTTAAAGATATTCCAGCTGTCATACGTACTGGTCATAATATTTGAGATACCGGAATTGAACACTCGGTATGAGGTGCTTTTCTGAAGTAGTTACACTCTAGAGCGGTAACTTAGAGATACTGTTACTGCACGTAAGGGTTGAATGCAATGCTTATACTTGTCCAGCATTGGTCACTGGGAGGGTTATTGAGTTGAAGACGAGTGTGTGTCTGGGCTCGGGCAAAGTAAGAACATTAGAAAAAGTGAGAAAAGTCAGGCGCACAACTTCCTAATATGCTCACTATATTAAGAACGAGGAAATTGTCACCGAGACGACGAAAATATTATATTGGATGCGATGCGATAACTGGTGGCTGGTTGCTGGTCAACTTGCGCATGGACATATGGGGAACGCAATTAGGACATTGGCCGTCGTCACGTTCCTTGCCGCCAACTTGCCACCCACC
Organism: Aleochara curtula; assembly: GCA_963978815.1. Classification (NCBI taxonomy): domain Eukaryota; kingdom Metazoa; phylum Arthropoda; class Insecta; order Coleoptera; family Staphylinidae; genus Aleochara; species Aleochara curtula. Next base: position 5,776,014 of record OZ022221.1, on the reverse strand, counting down.
AGCTCTTCGTCTTCGTATACCACTCGACCACCAACAGGCAGCAGTAGCACACGCGCGCGCTTCTTTTTATCCAATTACAAGCCAAGATATTGTTTCTTTTGCGTTGTCGCCATGCGCCAAGCAGCGCCACGGGACGCTCGTTTTTCATCCCGGTTCAGTTTTTTGTTTTTGCTCGGTCGCTCCCATCCTTATTATGTGCTTCTCTAAACTAACCGAATAAAAGCGAAATAACTCCAATGTAATAAAAAAAGCAGGCCATGTACGTGTCTGGCCTTTGTCCTTCTTTATTTATCTACATTCTCCATTTCTACTTTTCTCCACGGCGCGCCGCCTGTAATTAATAACTACAACATGTTGTTTGTTGGTGAAAAGTTTGAGAGGTGATGAAAAATGCGAAAGCGGTTGCATATATTCAGCATCAATCTGTGCACTTGCACTGGCACCGAGTTCAACTCAAATTTAAGTGTGGGATGGAAAAGTTTAACAACGCAAAGTTGCCGTATTATTTTCGAGTACACTGCAACTTGTGTGCTCTTAGCTCGGTGCAATTTGTATAAATTTTGAACGCTCCAAAGTATTTTAATTGCATTCCAGCACTCGGCACGTGTTTATTCCAGTGTTGTTTCGTACTTGTTCTAAGCTTTGAATCCCCCCCGTCAAGTTTGCGACTTGTGTTTCACTTTTTTTTTTGACGTAATACTTAATGCAAAAAGAGCAGCATCATTGCATTCGGTCTTGAACACAACTATAAATGATTAATTAGTTGGTACGCATAGTCTTCCAAGCAACCACTAATGAATTCTCCCTTTGTCTAGTCCATTATGAAAGTTGTTACTCTCTCGCAGTGCGCATGAAACTCTGAGCCAAGAATATTTATTCTGTGCGTAAATATCCTTTGTCATTCAATTCCTCCTCGTGCCGCCGTCGATACGAGACGTTGGTGGTGGTTGGTGTCTCTCCTTCGTGTCTTTATCAAATTCCAGCGTTCGTCGACTCTCTGCTTCTTTTGTCATCGCATTCATCAATGTGCGCTCGCTCGCTGGCAAATAAATCAAACCCTTTCACGATGCGCATTATTTGCAACACTTTGTTTCACTTTCGCAAGTGCTGTCCCGTTTTGCTCAACACGTCTTTCACTCTCGGAATAAGTGACAAGTTTATGCTCTACGAGCGCATTTGATGATGTCGCTGATGCTCCGACGTCTGCAATGCGATTGAGAATACAATTGAGTGCTGCGCCGAAAAGCTTTCGCTTTAAAGAAGAGTAAAAGCAAGCAAGTTGCTTTTAATTAAACCGAACGCTGAGCTGAGCGGTTCGTATCCGCTAAGCACGGCTTAGCGTCGCTGATTTGGAAGAAATCCTTTGCGTATCCTTCGCTTTCGGTCTCTCGCTCTCTTGTTTAAAGTTTCTCGACTTTAGTTATTTTCACATTTGCGTGCAAGATCATAATAGAGAATGCGATTTTCATCTCCGGTATCTCTCCAAGTCTTTGTGTCATTGTTAGCATCCTTTAAAACTGAGAGATTAACAATCTCAACGATGAAAGTGCAAAAATCTCAGAGGTTATGTCATATTTTAGTAGGTACGGAATCGTAGGGCAACTTACCGCGAAGGATGTATAATAAGCATATCATTGGCGTGGAATTTTTTTGTGCGTTCACTGACTTTTCCTCTTTTTTTTGCCCGTTTTGCGTTTTTTTCTCTTATGATTTCACTCCAGTTCAGTTTCAGCTTGAGCAGCTTAACCTGCGCGCCGCCGCTGCTGCCGTCGGTTACCGCTATACGAATTTTTTCCGCCGTTTTCCTCCACTTGTCGTTGTGTTTTTTTCTCTTCTCTTGGCCGTCCGGTCGCTTTGGTGTTGCTTCCTCCGCATCTCTGGCAGAGCGTCGCGTCCAAACTTATTTTATATACGACGTCGAGCCAGCGAATTACGTAAAGGTGCTGCTCCTCCTGCTGCTCCTGCTGCCTTTGATAGATAAAAGGTGCGCTCGCTGGCTGGCTGGCGCTTACTTGAACCAAAGCGGAAACGCGCCGAGACGAAAAAAAACAAGAGCCAACGAAAAATGGCGAACGCGGAAGCTGTAAAGCAAGTGAAGGAATTCTCAATGAAAAATAAGAATCTTCATGCATATATACATAACGCGAAAAAATACGCTGTTAAGCAAGTAGGGAAATGCTCAGCGCTCCTCGCAGGATGCGTGCAAGAGTGCAGCGATGAGCGCGCACTCATGAAATGAGCGCAAGCAAGGTGATGACGCGCCGGGAAACCCGGAAGTGATGAAAGATGGCTAGCCGGATGCTGCAGATGGCATAAATTACGATGTCAATGCATGCGCACATTTGCATTCCAAGTGCACCTGAAACGAAATTAACTTTAATAACTAATGCGTATTTTTCACATACTTACTGAACGCGGAACGCCCGTGCAAATAAGAAAATTCATGGAAATCATTTAATGAATTCTTCAAATATTTATTCATAATTTTCTCTCAACGCTATTTTCCTTGTTTACCAACATGCGGAATTTTCATATGCAGTTTGGTTGTAAGATTAAAGAAAATACTTATGCGCTAAATATAGTGCACATTTCAGATAGTTAACTGCACCCGGGAAGAGGAAGTGCACTATTTCGATCGTTAATTGTTTTTGCATATTTTATAATAGCGGTTGATTAAAATTGCATCCAACCGGAGCGCAGTGTTGCTCATACGTGGCATTCATAAACACTCATAATGAATCCCGCATCTCTGCAGTGCATTTAAATATTGTAGTCGTGCACTGCATGCGCAAGTGTTTAATCCTTTGAAGAATTCATCTACTTCTGCATCTATTTATTATTTCTACCGGGAATAATCGGTTAAATTATTAAATTCTCTCATTGCCTTTTTTTTGTGGCTTGTTTGTGAAGAGCGGCGAATGCGGTGTGCAACTAGAACAGCCAAATATTGCCTTATTGAATACAACATTGCTGCGGTGTGCTCGCGCGTTGATGTGTGGAAAATGAAGGAATGGGAGCATATGTTGTGCGAAAACCCGTCCGGGAAATTGAACGCTTGGCAGCTAGCTTTGAACCACGAGTGCACATCACACACAATGTATGACGTCGCTTCGTCGGCAGAGACGAAATAATGCTGCATAAATATTTAACGCTCTGCCGCGTTTCGCGCAATCCCTCGGTTCGTAGGTATTTTTTGCGCGCAGCATCCCGCCAATTTTCCCTCCTACTAGATCAACAAACGCCCTGCATTTGTTTCACATGCATTCCCACTTATCCCATGCAGAGTGCGCGAGTGCTTCCACTAAACAAGAGGGAAGACTGAATTTAATAATATGCCTATTGTACTTTAAAAACTATAAACAAATTCACAGTGATTACAAAAATGCTCTGAATATCTGGAGGAAAATTTTCTCTTAATAGATTTCATGGTCCGATTACTCGGTTCTCCTCGAACAAATATTACCTACTGTAATGCCAAAACAAAAAAATCCTTTTAATAACTTGATCTTTCTGAAACATTTTACCTTTCTGATAAAATATCTCGTTGAGTTGACATTTTTAATGAGAATTTAAATTAGTATTTGAATTTGATATTTTATTCCAATTTTGTACATATAACTAAATGAATATTTCAGTACTTTATTAAGATGCTGCGTACCTACAACCGCCTACTATTTTAATGTTACACGAGGCAACGTCATTACATATAAATATAAATATTTGCCCGAGAATATTATGTTTATGTGTTTGCAGCTCCTTCCTTCATTTGATTTTTTTGTTGTTGTGTTGGCGTGGCGCGCACATTGCATACTCATATAATAATATTACCTTGATATTGTGTACATTCTGAACTTGTGCACAACACGCGCGCGCGCCACGCTGCTGTACAAGAACAAATAACAATTTTAATGCCCGCGAACGTAAATTATAAGCAAATAGCCATTAAAAATGTTCTCCGGGCGCGCTGACTGCATGCAGCATTCTTTTTGCCAATGGGTTAATTGCAAAAAATTACAACAACGTAAATTATTGCTGGCGCACTCACTGCACGTGGTGGTAGGGTGTAAATATTTATGATATTTGTTCTCTCTGCTAGCAAATGGCTCCAAATTTCGCCACTCAAAATACGAAACAAAGCGCTTTTTAAACTTTAGCATAAAAGTTGAACGCTAAACTTTAAGCGTGCGTAACGTATAGACTTTGTAAGTGAATATTATGGGCGGCTTATATTGTGCCGCTTGCTTCGTACGGCAATTGCCACCGCCTCGAGGCCGCCGTATCTGCATAAATGAAATATGAACAATGTGGCAAAAAGTGGCGTAGGTGTTAATCTATTATATCGCAAGATGTATTTATGGCTTCCGTCTTCCGCGCTCGCGCCCGCGCCATTTTATCGCCTGCCATATGTGCATTGCATATCAGACGCAACCACCACCAACCATCACCGCCGCCAACTTTGCCGCCTCGCACGCGTCGTTAACAGGCTTCCTTTGCGCATGCATCATGTGTGTACACAACATGAAGAACAAGCGATGAAAACGGCGCTTTCATGCGGCGGCGACAAATAAAATGGCAAAAAATAATCAACAAAGAGTGAACAAGTGACGTTGAATGTGCGCTAAGTTATTGTTCACATCGTCGAAGAGGAATATCAAACAAACGGACGTTTTCGTGTGTGCGCGCGAATGAAAAATGTTTTTGCACATTCCTAATTTTCATGTGTGCGCGCACGCCACAGCGCATTGCACAAATTTTCCGCAAATTGAAAAGCGGCAAGAAGCGCACACAATATTTGTATTTCGCAAAAACATGAAATTTCCACATTTCCGCTGCACGCTCCATTTCGATAAGGTCCCCTGATAGAGAGCGCAGCGCAGCGCATACGAATGTTGCAGGTGTACAAAACGAATATGAAGCGCCAATTTTTCCGGGCTTCATTCCGGTGCGGAATATTTTCCCAAACGCTCCTCCGTCCAGCTCGATCGGTTTACGCGCTTCGCCGCCTCCCCGCTCATAAATTAATTCGCACCAAAGTTCAGCGATAGCCCACGCGCAGATTGCCGCCGCTTTTATGACAATTGGTAAATATCTGATGACGGGCAGATATCGTGCGTGATTTATTGCCTCGTCCATCGACGTTCGTTTTTAATTCGTTTGGACGAGGGGGTGTCTATTCTTATCGGGCGTACGAAAAAAAATAAATAAATCGATTCGCATATCCAATAAAACTTCCATTCAAAGTCTACGAAAATTAAAGATTTATTATTGTGTTGTTGGCAAACAAATGAGGCAATTGATGCGCAGACTTTTGCGTTTGTTGGCAATATTGAAATTAGCATGCATTAAACATCGACAAAGTCAATAATAGTTGAACGCTTTGCTGAATGTGTTGATTCGAACTCATAAATGAACAAGCTGTTTGATTGGAAGGCGGCAAAAGCTCGTTGGCTCATTCGGTCGCTGTCAGCATACCTGAGGCAGGCACAATTTGTTAATTCATTGCAAACTAACAAACCGTTCGGCAACGCAACGCAACGCAACGCAAAAGCTGTGCGCGCACCTCATTCACAGTTCTCTTGGCAACCCTCTCTTCTCGTTTTGCCCAAATCGAAATACGAATTCTGACCTCAAAACAAACAACATAATTAATTGGATTCCCAGCACAGCATCACGCTGCTCGCGCGATACAAGCAGCGCATCTTCAAAAGTAGCGTACGCGCGCGCCTGCTAATTAATTACCTAATTAATATCCGCATGCGCGCTCATTAGGCAAATTGGGCAAACTTGCAATTATTTAACGCAAAATGTTAATAATGTCCTTTCTTTGTGCTGCTGCTTTGTCGCTGCGTGTGCCGTTTGCTCGCGCTAATTGCATTTTATCATCAACTCCCGATGGGGCAGCGCCGCCGCCGTCGCCGTTGCCTAGTAGTCGGCGTGTTGTACTCCTTGCCGCCGACACTTGTAAAAGGGATGAATATGCAAATTTCGGCGGCGTACTTTAGCGTACCTGTCCGACGCCAGCCGTATTTGACAGCGCCAACAGTGGAAAAGGGCCAATTACAAATGGCTTTATCACTTTATCTTTCAGTTTTAATATTTCACTTAGTGCGGAATGAATTTTATGGTGGTGCGCCTTCTCTTCCTCCTCGGTGTGCCATAGAGCTAGCCAGCTATGCAAAGGGCCATTGCTATATTTTATTATTATTATTGCAATTAAATCTAAGTGCATCCGACGTACTTTTATTACGCACTTGCACGTCCAATTAATTACATTGCAATGCGAGATCCGGCAAATTCACATTCATTTACATAATATCACTGGGAATTACATTTATTTCATGTTCTAATTATTATTGCGATTTCAAATTCTAATTTAGAGCACTTTTGTTATCAAAATTCGTAGGTGAAATTAAGTGATTCAACTCTGGCAACTTTTAGGGTGGAAAAACGGTGGGATTTTGAAATGTTCGTGCCTTTGTGCAACAAAAATATGCATATCAATTTGTAGAAATCTACAATTCAACAATTCAGCCTAATTTCCCAAATGCTGGATTAAAATTCAAGTTCCTTAATCATAAATAACTTTCTTGTTCCTATTAAAAACTCGAAACACATTTCGTGCTCCCTCTTACTCTCGTACGCAGAATGGAATTAGCATTCAAAATATGAGTGTGTTACTTAATTAAGTCTTATTAAGTTTGGGTCACTTGTACGAACGCACTTTATCTCTCCGGCAAGCCGTGCTGCGTCCAGGAAACGCTAATTTCGAAACGCGTGCGCGCTCATAAAGCAGGCTTTTTACCATCGCTAATTGTTCACGCAGGGTTTTAGCGCCCTGCTTATCAGGGCACGTTTATCGCTCGAACCGCCGCCGCCGCCGCCACTCACGCACCCCGAATATTAAATAATTGTGCGATGCGTATAAAACATTTATACGCTGCATGATTGAGTGGAGGATTTTATGTTAATCTTAAGTATTTTAACAATTCGAGATTTAATGTCGCCTACTTCTTTCTATAATACCAACCCACCCTGTAATCATAAAATGTAGCTATTTCAGTACAAACATTACGATTCCATGCGATCAATAATTTTTGGCCTACTGTTTGAACTTCAGTGCATGCAATGCATGTAAACCATTTGCGTTTTTAGTGGGGATGCACAGCTGCATGCAACCCCCGAAATGATTGAAACGCGAAAGGGGTGCGCTGCCAACAAAACTCATAAAACGTGTTTTGTACGATAACTCAGCCTTGAACCAAACGTACGATTGCATAACGTAATAAAGCAAAGTGTGCGTACTTTTACGTGAAACGTGGAACAGTTTAAAGTTTAGTTAATTTTTATTCACGAAGGACAAAAATTACCCTTTGGAATGATTAGTGACTTGTACTAATTATGCAAACAAAGATTAAGAACGCGAGTGCATGTTGCATGCGACGCGAGGAAAAATGAGGAAAAATAAATTAGAAGGGCGCAAAATTAATGTAAACGTTCGATGATATCCGCGCACGTCATTTAAGTGAAAAATACCACCCTTGCGCGATTACGTCAAGTGTGAATATTTCTATTTGTACTTGCATTATTACCGCTTGTGCTAATATTGTTTTTTTCTTTCTTTCTTGCAGATTAAGCCACTTCAAAGAGCACACACGCCCTCCTCCTCCTCCTCTCAAAATCAAATCGAATGAACAAACTCGAATTTGAACATTGGCGAACAACAACAACAAAAACTACTCGTGACATACTCAATACTCGCGTATCGTATCGTAACACACAACACTCTATCATAATCTCTATTAGGAACATAGCGAATAGGGCATAAGCATAAACGTATTAGAATTAATTCCAAACGAACAAAACAAAACAAACAAAAAACACAGAAGACACTGAAGATTATTTATATTTGACAAATTCTCATAGCACTCACTCAATTTCTCCGCATTTCTCTCTCACTCCTCCAGTAGGCACATAAGTCAAGAAAAACGTGTATAAAAAATATTAGATTATTTGCAAAACGCGTACGTAAAATTGAATTGTACACAATGACCAATATGGTTGCATCTACACAATGGCTGTGCGTGGCAGGGTGGTGCTGTTTGCTCGCCGCAATCGTGCTGCAAGCCACCCCCGCATCTTCGTCGGGTGCCCGTCGACGGCCCATCTATTCGAACGAGTTCGCCGTGCATATTCCCGAAGGAGCAGAATTTGCGGACGAGATTGCGCAACGGCATGGATTCCTTAATACTGGCCAGGTGAGTTTTTATGCCTTTTTCGCCTCTTTTTAAACTTTATGATAAGCCGGATGAAAATTTAAGAGTGTATTGCTGTGTAACTCATTGGTGCAAAGTTAAATTCTTTTTTATTCGGGTGCAATCCATTTACATCATGTAAACGCGTACGCGGTTCGTGTATTCTTATTTTATTTGTAAATTGGGCCATTTGTTACGTTCGACTATCCTTTTCGGAATCGCTGCGCGCCCCGCGTAAGGGGAGAATCATTGGCTCGCTTGCGCCTCCTGATGCTTCTTCATTCGTTATTCCGCTTGATCTGCAATCCATATCCGAGTGCATCAACATCTACAAGGGCGAATTAATTTAACACGTTTGCGCTCTCGCCCGCCGGTCGACGCACATTTTTATTTCTTGTCAGCCCGCTGCGCGCCGATTTACCAATTTATTTCCGCATACAAATGCACACACGTATCGAACACCGCCCCCGCATCTAATCCACTCGACCCGACACGCCGCCGCCGTGATGTTGCTTGTTCCGTGTGTTGGTTTAACCGCCTTTTTCTCGTTTTGCGATCAACATTCGAGAATGCAGTGATCAAATGGTTCGCGTTGAATTTATACGCGCATCTTGCTCGTGTAATTGAATTGCATCTGATAACCCATTTTGCATTTATGCGTTTTGTATGCGTTTTACTATTGATAATGCAATTTCAGTGATGAATATATCAATGTCGGTTGCGTGCGTCTGCCGGAAAATGCTCGAGAATGAAAAACGCGAATGTCGGACGACGACGACGACTACTTAGATGTAGGCGGCGGCGGCGGCAGCGGGTGCTGGTCGCGGCATGAGCCACAAAACCAAAGCGCACTTTGCTCGCCTCTTCCTTTTAGTTGCTTTCTTATCCATTCTTCATACTCGGCCATTCTTTTTGCTTCCCTTCTCGCATTGCAAATCTTTTACGCGCGCAATGAAACAGACTGAGACGAACGCAAGCCAAAGATGAGAATAGTGGTTAAGGAGGCGATGGTTTTAAATTGCGTGCTCATAAAATGAAAAATCGCGCGCGCACAATTTTTGACAAATTGATAATCGTAAATTTAATTTCATCGTAAATTGCGCGAATGCGGAAATCGAGAAATAATGCGAACATTATTTCGCCGAGTTAAACTTTTCCGGCAATAATTGCTCGGCAGCATATTTAAATTCGTCTTAATGATTTAATACGTTTTTCTGTATGTACGAAAATTCTGGAAAAATTTTAATTCAATGCTAAATTAGCGGTTAATTAAATGCATTCAACCGGCGAAGAGGTAATTAACATAAGTGAAGGTGGTTGAGGAACTAAGTGTTCCGCATATAACATTTCGCGCGTTTGAAGCAGCAGCTCAATAGAAGTGAACAATGCGTCTACTTACGGAGCGTGCTACATGCAAAGAAACAACTCAACTCCTTTAAGCCTATTATGAGCTACTTAGTTGCGATTGTAGCATACAACCCTCCAGCATCATCATCCCTTAGGTGTTTATCGCGCAGCTGACGAAATGCACATTTTAGATATTTGCAGACTTGAAAGAAGGTGTAATTATAAAATACGGGAAACTTTACGCTTGGATTTTAAATATCATACCCCTGAAGTGAAGGAAGAAAACGTGAGAAAAGTCTGGGTTTTCAGCAAACAGCCGACGATTAAATAATTAAAATTAAAAAGCAATCAATCGTCCTTCATTTCCTTGATCGCTCCGAATTGCAATTGAGTTACTTGAGTTAATAGCTGAAAACGTGGCGCGCGAAGAAAAACGCTCGGACGGAAAAACCGTTTCCATTCATTCATTCATTCATTTCAATTAACGAATCATCATTATCGACAACTTTCTTCGATTCGCCATAATGAATGTATTCGGTTTTAATTAAAATTACTTTTTGAGTTTATGGGCACGAATTCTTCAATTTAAATTTGTTTATTGCGCGAACGATGGAAAATGGCATGGGTTAAAAGGGGAAAGAATTTTTTGAACGTCAATTAAACGAAGGTACTTAAAAACTAGTTTTAATTGAGGTTCGTAATGAAACGCTGAGCTGAGCTGAACGGAGCGGCGGCAACTTTGAGCTAGTTGGTTGAATGCAACTGCGCGCCGTTTGTCCAAACTTTCCACTTGTCCATAATTCCAATTTCAATTTACGTTGGCGTGTGCGTGAATTGCAGCGATGAAAGCTGAAAACTCCGAGTGGGCAAATCTGAAAATATGTATCACATTTTCAGCGCAATAAAGCAATGCAACACATTCGCGAAGCAAATACGCTGAATGTGTGTATAATTCGCAATTTTGTACGGGAGAACAAAATTGCACGGCCTTTTTTTTCTCTCTCGCAACATTGGAGTTTGGGGGCGGTCGTGGACAATTTGTAATAAAACACCTGCACTTGATAAGTGCATTGCGGAATAAAGCAGTCGGAAAAATTACGCTGGAAATAAGCAAAGGGTGTTGTAGGGTGAAACAGTTGGTCGCAATTAGTTTATATTTCATGCATACTGCACATACAGCCACCCCATGCCGCCTTTGGGCAATTTTTTTGGTGCGGTGTGACATTGTGCCATTTTTTGTTAGGAAATGACAAAGCTGATCCTAATAATTAAGAAAATGACTTCTTCACCCCCACTGAACCCAACTTGATTGCCTAAATAATTAAAAATTACCCTATATTCTCTCCTAGTTCTTTATTTGTATACGCATTTATTTATTTTATTGGGCCATCTTTTTGTGCATTTCACTTTGTTGGTAATTTCGTAAAAGGCAAGCCATCATCCTACGAGTGACTGACTGACAAAACGCAGCGCACTGCATGAATAATAACAGCATAATATTTTCGTCTTATAACCCGGTCTCTAAGCAAGCGCCAGTCGTGCAAAACAAGCGCGGAAAAAATGTGAAGGAAAAGATGAGAAATATCTTTCATATCAGTGGATTTATAACTGGCGTACATTTATATGACACGCGCGAGGAGAAGAAGAAGAAGAAGTAAGAGCAAATATTTTTCTATTTCTCGCTCGTGCTGCCTTATGCGCCGTCAAATTGGCCGAAATACATATAAGTAATATGAGATAATATTTTACAAGCATTCTTATCTTATCGCACAAATTACTATCGTGCTTGGCAATAATTTGACAGGGAAACAAACGCCTCATAAAACATAAATTCCACTGGCGTCATTTCCGCACGCGTATTAGTCAATTAATTCGTTTATTTGTGACGAATGCCTTTGAATTTCTCAACTATCTTTATCGCGTACTTAGCAGTTTACGCGCTGTTTATTTTTAGTGCAGTATAGTGTTTAAACTCGCCGAATAAATAAACCCGGAAATGCAATAGGAAAAACACGCTCAATGCGAATGAAAATCGAGGGAAAAAAGGGGTGTACGCAAAGCCCGTGAAATAAAATAGGAACTTGGCAAGTTTCACAGCTTTTCAGCTTTAAACGCGCAGCGCAGCGCAGCGCACAAGACGTGGTTGACGACCACGTGGAAATGGCGAGCGGCGGCGAAAGTAAGCGTAAACTTTTCGGGGACGGCAACGACGACGGAGCGAGCGCAAGTGTGAGAAAAAGGCGTTTTAATTATTTTCTGGAAATTGCACTTGATTCGCTTCCATTTCCGTCTTGTCGCTTCCGGCCGTTGGGTGGCTTCTCACTTTACTATGTACTTTGCCTCCTTTGCCGCCATCGGTTTTTGCGGTGCGCGTTAGCTTTTTGTGCGCAAGTAGTTTGAACTTTATTTGCGATAACAAAGTCAACTTTCGAAAGCTTTAAATTAGCCTTAAACGATTTTTTTCGCATTGCGATTAATTACATTCAATGATTTGCAATTTAATGAGCGATTTAGTTATGCAAAACCGATTCAATTATGTTGATTACTTTGGCAGATAATTAACAAAGTTTCCACTTGAAAATATCATTGCTAAAAAAAATGGGTTTTTTTTGCACTGAAATTGACTTGAAAATAAATATTAACGAATTCAATGGAATTGAAAGGTTTAAATCTGGAAAGTTTGTTCACTTGATTTACGCATTACGTATCTTTTAAACTTATAACTCTTTTCGACTCCCTTTAACGAAAGTGTAGACGATGAAGCAAACAAAAAGAAGAAAAAAGAACATGGATAGAATCGGACCTGTTTGCATGGCCTTCAGCCATAACCCGAACGAAATATTTCCGGTCTCTCGTACCTGGACGTAGTGGGTGGGTATTGGAAAGCTTCTAATCCGGAAAGTTTCCGCTTTTCCGCAAAGCACTCTACTCGAACCTATTGAGTGCACATTCACTTCTCTTAACTCGTTTTTCACTATTTCGCCATGCTCTCGCTTGATTTTCATGCCAAAGTAAATTTCGAATTGACACTTTTCCACCTTCGCCATCGCCATCGCCGCCACCGCAATTGTCACCTTGCCGTCATCGCTGCGGCCAGCCTCCCCCCCCCCCCCGCCGACGGTGTGCGCGAATAATATAAAAAGTTATATTGTGTTGTTGCACGTCGTTGCAGAGTGCCTTTTACATCATCCCCATACACGAAGGGCGCGCGCGTGTGCGCACATAAAATATAGAGAACAACGCGCGTCCATTCCAAGTTTTAAAGGCTTCTCTCCTTTTTTTTTGTGGTCGTCCTTGCACAGCCAACTTATACTTATTTCTCGTACTGTTTGCGCACGCGTGTATGCGGGGGGTTGTTCGTGTTCATAAAACACACATATAGGGTATATGTTTTATTGGTAGTTGTGTATGAATATCCTTATTCGCGTCACACGAACGCATGTAGTTTTTCTTGCTTGTTGTGCTCGCGGAATGGACTTTTCGTCACATTGCGCATCGTCCTGAACGAGTTTGCAAGCATTGTGTCGCGCTCTACGTGACGCTCAACACTCCAGCGCGAAAGCCCACGCGCTGAAAATGTGTGAGCGAACGACGAGTGCGTTTTTTCTATGTTCAACTTTTATTAAATTTTGTACGAAACTACATCATACGACTCGAGTTTACACATTGAACGCTCTCTCAGCGCGCGAGCATCGAACGAGTTGTTTTATCGATAAAATTTAAGCTGCTCGCACGAAATTGAACAGTTTTTTGTTTCTCTGTTTTTTTTTATTTGACAAGAGAACTTGCAACGATGAGTAAATGTAAATAATTCGTATTGTTAAGTTCGAACGTATTCGGGGGAGGATAGCAGCTTAAAGTTCATTAATTGAGGGTGCGCGGCAACGGCAACGGTGGAGGCGGGCGCGGGTGAGCTTCCACATCGATTACGCATGATTTGGATGGGCGGCTGGCTGCTGGCGGCGCGTCATTCATTCGCTCATTGATTCATTCATTCGACTAGCGTGCGATCTGTTAAGCGCTGATATGCAAACCGTGCGTGTGCGATGCGCACGGATATAGATTAGTCGAAGCCGGGCCGGACTAATGAAGCGCGTTAATGATATACGTGCAGTGTGTGCACAGATAGATATCCCAACGCGCGCGGATGGCGGCAGCAGCCACGATCATTGGGGATGATGGAGGAAGCGGAAAAGTAAAGAAGGCCAAGTGAGCCGGAAATGCCACGCGCACAAATTAATTATGAACGAATCGAGCGTATAACGATGCGGCATTAGGCTGATAAGAATGCTCGAATTTTCTTTCAAATTTTTCACCAATTAGATTCTTATATTTCGGAGGCAGTGGCGGCGGAAAACGTATGAATGGCTACTTGATGGATAATAGCACTAGAGGGTGATGGACGGCAGGGGGGTGGTGGGGAAAATGATCGGGCTGACCGAAGGCCATGCTATCTTTAATTACCGACCAATTTGCGTCAATTACCTTCCGTTACATGCGCTTAATTCGTATTTCTAGTTGTGCGAGGCGCCGTGATTAATTATATAGTAAAAAGTTGATGAAGAAACTGTTTTGATAAAAAACCGGGGAGAATGGCAGGACAAAAACTAATAGAAAAAACGTAACGTGTGGATAATTATAGTACACCGCTAGACTCGTTAATTTAGCGTATTTGAGCTTTAATTGAACTTTTAATTGATCATCTTTATTAGCGTTATTTAATTCATTTATTCATGATTTAGAAAATTGGAAAATATGATCACTCGTTTAATTTTCCAATCCAGTAGAGTAATCGAATATTGGATTGCAGCGTATGTAGATTGCTATTATGCGTGATAGTGAATCGCGCGCTGTTTGTGTTGCGGGTAGCGGTTTGCATTCATTTACTCGCCGCCTCCGCCTATCGTTTCACCGCTGATTCGAAAACAGTTGTATCTTTTGTAAATGCAATGTCAGTTGACCACTGAAACAAACCGAACAATAGCAGCAGATAATCTGTTCTTTTGTCAATAAATAGTAAATTATTACTTTGTCTGATAAGTTATTTATGTAAATTTAAAACATTAGAATTCGTGTAATATTTGGCATCATCTGTGTTGAATCCTGAAAGATATTTTACAGGACAGGCACTATAGGCATGTAGATGTAGTAATAAGTAAGGGTTTGCAACAGGTGATAGGGGAAGGGGGATAAAATATATCCAGACAAAAGACTTAAGTTTGTAGTAATAACTAAAAATAATTAAAACCCATATTGGGTACTTACCCCTTGAACTCCATGGCAGGCCAGTCCTTGGAAGATTGAATTTAGAAGAACATCGGAAACACTACTAATGATGGAGTAATTCGATTTACCATTATAACTTTTGCGGACCACGAAGGCGAATGGGGGTACCCCCTTATGATTAATACATGGCAAGTGACTTCCGCTTGGAGTAGGATTGAAAGTTATACCTAATGGTAAATTGAATTATTCAATCTTTAATAGTATTTCTGTTGTTCTTCTACCAATCATCCAAGGAATGGTTGATGACAAATGGGTATTTACCCAATATGGGTTTTGAGTTTCTTTTGCTGCTAGTGTAAAAATGCGTTATGAGATTTCTGTCAATTTAATACCAAGTTAATATTTATTTGCGATTGTATTTTTTCTGCTGAATGCTGGAACAAATCGACAATAACTAATACGTAATTTATACGTTTGATAGTAAATCGAAAGCATAAATAATTTGAAAGCGGTATCCGCATAGAAATCAAATAATCTCGTAAAACGAATCATCATAAACACGGACGCAGCAAACGGGAGCTTTATTCGCAATATGCTCAAACCGTCTAATCATTCATTTGTGCGTATTACTAATTAATTCTATTATGTGCTAACGTAGCGTACTCCTCGCGTTTCAATCGTGCCTTTGTCGTGCGCAATTTCACTCAAATTCGACAGCAACAACATGCACATGTGCGTCATTGCCGCCTCCACGAGCGAAACCCCGAAATATGCGTGATATAGCCATGAACAAAGACACCTCTTGTGGGCGACGTTGTATTATAACCGGCCGGAAACGCGGAATGGCTTGCCGCCTGCCTGCCTGCCTCCCTCATTTTGCGAAATCTCTGTGTTATTTGCACCACTGGCATTGCAGCCACCGCCGCCGCCACCATCGTCGGCCCGCTTAAATGATGCCACTATATTGTGTTGTGTTCGTAATCGGTCAGCATGCAAGTGCGCTATGCGTTCGTTCAAAACCGCCAAAGGAAAATCGTTCGCCTCCATTATAGTTGCCCGTTATTGTCCGCAATGAACGCGAACCATTTGCGAAATGCGCTTTAGTAAGATTGTTTGTTATTCGGTTAGTTGTCATGGTAATAATAGCTGTTTACAAAATTCTACGTATTGTATACTGACTAATCGCTAAATAATATTCACTTTATGCGTTTTTCTAATTCGCGTTACGAAGGCGGCTAAAAAGGGTTGTTTCGTCGGCACGAAGGCGACCTCCGCCAAACATAACAACAAAGTTGCCAACGGGGCGGCGCGCAGGAAAAATATGGAAAAGTCGTTTGCATAACTGCATAACTTACACAAATTGGTTTTAAATTGCTTCCTTCTTTTCGTATCGCCGCGGCGCATACGCGCAGCGAATCAAGTTTTATTGCAAAATTTATGGAAAAATCTATATTGCTGCCATTATTTCGATATTCCAACTGTACCCATAGCCGCCCCCCGCCCCCACCCATCCTCGATTATTCTTCGAATAGGTACCTATATCTCGGTTCATTTCTTTGCTTGCTATTTGCTTTCTGAGTTGAATACTTTCATTATTTCGTAATTTCACGCTTTAGACGACAATTGCACGCTCGAAATAATTATAATAATTGACTGCGTCGGCTTCCGTTACTCTCCTAATTATGCTTATTACTGAATATACTCCAATTTGTCAACATGTCACAGGTGATTCGATTTTAATTACGGGTATAGCGTAACAGCATGATACTCTATCACAATTTGCTATTATAAATTACGTGCATTAATTCATTTTGACATTGTTGTATTAATTAATTACATATGCTTGATTAATTTTTAAATTTTACGAAAAGTTGTTTAATGACATTATGTGTGCACTTCCAGTCAGCTCTTAAGAACAATGAACGGGAAGTATCTGATAAGTGCAATTATAAGCGAAATATCGCATGTCACCCGGCCACCCCTCGTGCATATTCATCAACGTATGTCGCACTTTGCATTAAATGACACTTAATATTGCACTCACTCGTTTTAAGCGTACGGTTCGCATATGCAATTATTTCCGACACGCGCACCTTGTACGAACTCATCGGGCGGCGGCAACGGCGGCAACGGCGGCAGCGGCGGCAAAGTCAAGTCAAGTCAAGTGGCAGACGAAATCTTGTTAGGCAGATTAAATGCATGATTTAATATTCATCAAGCATTGTTCGTGCGCTTCTCCTGCCATTCCTTTTTAGTCGCGCGGAAACTGTTGCGCCATATTTTTTGGGGGACGCTCGTATATTGCAAATTGCTAAATGGCCCTTGCTCGTATTCATTTCGACTCAAGTGTCTTGTACTTCCGCGTGAAGAAGCGCGCAAGCAAGAGACGAAAGTGCTCTTTGATTCATACTCGTCGTCGTGCTTCTCCTCTCCTCTTGAGAGTTTTAATCATAGCGTCTTCGCGAATTGTATAAATATACGACAGCGAAGAGGCGGAGGCAGCAGACGACGAAGGATGGCACTTGCGAGTTGATTTAAGATATGATGAGTGTTTAAATGACTGCCAAGTTTTCGCGTTCATTTGAATGAATACACTACGAGTTTCAGTGCTAACTTTGTCGAAATTCCAAGATTTGCACCGTATGAATTTTCAGCTCATTGCTAGCTACTTTAGTTTTGCATTTCAAATTGGTAATGTTGGCTGTCTGTTTGCGTAAAGGATTAAAGGATTTTATTACATTCCTTTTTCTTTCTTTCTTTCGATGCTCAACTTGTGCGAACAATAACTAAGCATTTTGCAGTATGCGTAATTTGGTTTACGTTGTGACGTTGTATATTTTCATCTAGCAATTTGCGTGCAATTCCCATTTCACGTTGCATAATAATAATAATCATACTCCAGGACAAACAGAACACATATTGAGCGGAATATCATGCGCAAGTGATGTGTGCGATGTAAAACTCCGAATTGCGCACGAGAGCGTAAGGATCATACACGTCCTTCGATATTCTGAGATCGTCAAATGCATGAGGATAATGATGCTCGCGGCTTTGCATTTCTCAGATTACGAGGACAACGTGCCATCCTCTTTGTCTTTCCTTATAATTCGGTGTGTTCGTGGAAAGGAAACGGGATGAAATGTCATTGTTCATTGTTCAGCAATAATACACTCGGGATTTGTTGTAATCACAATACGGTAAATTATGCGGAGGTACTGAAAAATTTAAAGGCACATTGTGTTTGTGGGATAATAATATAAATAAAATTTTAGTACATTAGGTACTAAAATGACTCGTTTTACTATCAGTAAATTATCATAATGATAAGTTTGGAGAGACGGCAATGGTAGTTTACGTAATTCCACATTGCGATAGTTCTTTGTCGTATGCGCTGGAACAAAGACGCATGAAGATTACATACGTGAAGCGACATTATTCCTAGTTGATTTGCACACTTGTTTTCAAATGGCGCTGTAACCATAACGACATACGATCTCGATATTCGTGTGTGGGTAATGCGCTCGCGAGCGCGAGTTCGTCGTGTTGGTGAAGAGTTGGCGCTCATCCTTGATTGCAAAAGTCGGCTGACGGTGCGAACGCACATATATGTATGTGTCTATTATGCATGATGATATTTCTTGGCGCTGCATTATCGCGCTGATACGGGAATTGCGGTGACATATGCACGTGCATTAATAATCCGTAAGGAGCGGCACAACCACCGTCTCCACCTCCAACTACATCGCTGCGTCCTTTTGTCTTTCTGGAAGATTAAATCGCTCGCGGTGATGTTTAATACATTTTCTTGCGTGTTCCTTTCATATTCGCGTATTACTTATTTACATTTGAATTTCCACGAAAAATTATTTGCTTTAAAAAAAGGATAACGTAGAAGAAGACTTGTAAATTTCATAGAATCAAAGTCAATTTGATTTTTCTTACAAAGTTTAATTTAAATTGTTGTTTATGTCATACCATAAGAAATGGCAGAAATGCACTATTTAGATCTTCCAGTTTTCAACAAACTATTTTGCTGCCTCCGTTTGTCTTAATTCGCTGGCAGTTATGTTTATTACTTTTTCTTAAGAAAAAAACGATGAGTTCCAAAGAAGAATATTATTTGCATTTAAATTTCAATGAAAAACTTTCTTAAATAAAAATTATTTGGAAAATTAAAACAGGAATTATATGTTTCATGGAATCTAGACAAAAGTATTTTCTTACTCAATTTAATTGAAATTGTTTTGTGTGATATGTGCACACGTAGACGAAGAATCTACAAGGAGTGGTAGAAATACCGCCTCCATATTTACATCTGCTTCAAGTCAACTACTTTGCTGTCTCCTTTTATCTCTTTAAAGATTACACATCGCTGGCGATTCTGTTTAATACATTTTCTTTGCGTCTCGCATTCCTATTATTCACAGTGGTAAATTTACGAAAATTGATGTATTTTCTAAGAAGAAAATATTATTTTTGCGTGTAAGACTTCTTATTGTATGACACAATATGTAAATTGCTTTCGCTTAGATCATCTTAGACGTCAACACGTTATTCGCATTTTCTTCTAGAACATCTCGCTTTCGTATAAAGCATATTCTTTTTTTTTGTGTTCGTCGGCACCTTTTTCCGTTTTCCCCCCATGTTTCTCATTTTTGCGGTAACAGTTTTCCGCGCGCATGAAGTGTCGTGTCGTGTACAAAAGGACGACACACATTGTTCCCTCGCGCTCGCCGGGATAGCAATCTAGCAAATATATTTTCCAATATATGCAAACGTACCAAGTACGAAATAGAACAACATTCCAACCAGCCGCCTCCAATCATCACCGGCCTCCATTTTCAATACTTTGTAATCAATTTTATCGTACTTCTAGCATCTCGCATCGTATAAAAATCGTAATTTGTAATTTGGATTGCAAAATGTGATTAATTAAAGTTGCAAATGAAGTTTGTCATTTGCTCTTTGTTTGAGCCGCATCTATGAAGTAAGGGGTAGTTTGCGAGTGAGTAAAACTCGCGCGCACAACTTTGACGCCATGCGGGAAAGCAGGAAGGTGGAAAAATCAACGAATGCAAAGTGCATTATGTCTTTGCGGATAAATTTTCCATAGTGCAGCCGCATGCAACTACCCTTCGTGTGCGCACACACATTGACAAATTGATAACACATGTACGCAAACATATCACACACATACACACACGCATGCTCATAGAGAGACTGCTCCTGGTGGAACAAAGAAAGGGGTTGAATATGTTTGCCAATGTGTCAGTTCGACTGGCGTACCATTCGTTTCTCTTCTTCTTTCTTCTTCATTCTTCGTTTGCATATCGCATTCACGCACAGGTTTTCTTGCTGCTGCGCTTCTTGTTATCAGTGTGTGTGTGTGCGGCGTGTGCAATGGGGAAATATATGAAATGATATATTGAAAAATTGCATCATATGCTTTTTATCCGGGATGCATTCATGCACCCTGCATGGAAATCATATTTGCGATATGCAAATATTTGCGAATTTAATTTAACACTTCAGGAACAATG
Organism: Aleochara curtula; assembly: GCA_963978815.1. Lineage (NCBI taxonomy): Eukaryota > Metazoa > Arthropoda > Insecta > Coleoptera > Staphylinidae > Aleochara > Aleochara curtula. Next base: position 5,755,649 of record OZ022221.1, on the reverse strand, counting down.
CGCCAAAGTTATCTCTAAATGTTTACTTCTTCTTTTCGTTCGTGCTCGCACAATTTCCACCTAAACATTTTCTAATTAATTTTACATATTCTCACTCAACTTTTTTGTCTGTTTGAGACAAATAGAGTTGGATTTTTTGTATAAAGTTCGGGCGAGAGAGTAAAAAACCATCCTAAATTTTACGAATGAACAATTTTGAAATAGGCGACAAAACGCACCCAACGAACGAATTGTTGAATTGTTTTATCGAGTGCACTCATACATGCAAGGGCTGTGTGGGTGTGTGTGTGTGTAGTGTGGTTTTGGTGCTTTCAACCCTTTTGTCGACTTTGGTCCTTGCTTCACGCGCTTGATGAATTCCGCACAAAACGGGCGCGCCATCAAGCGATAAATTCGAGTTGGACTCGCGCATTATTCTTTCACTGTATGCGCATATCACTCGCCGCCGCCACCGTTGTTGCCGTTGCCCCCTAACCACGCATCTGAAAATTTAATTTCATTATTTTAATTGTCTTCTCGTTGATGTGCCACTCAATTTACTAAGTGCGCATTGCACCCGAAAAAATGTAGGTATCAATTTTTGAGTTTAAAGAATACCCCATTCGAGGCGAGTTTCAAATATTTCGGATGTACGTTTTAAATTTAAATGAGAGAACTATGCACATTCGCATACGAATTCATTCGGTTTCCGCGCCACAAAGCCGTGCGACTAATGGAATTTGGCGTTTTATGAATTTGTCTTCTCTTCGCGCGCGAGCGGAGTGTGCGTTTTTCATAATGTCACTTCCGGCGCGGCGCGGCAGTGGCGGCGAAATTCATTTCGTGCTGCACACTGCAATCTCGACTTGCCTGATGGACTTTAGCCGTGCGCGCCTGTCGCTGAATGGAATTTGCGAAATTTGACACTCCTTTTTATTTCGTTTTGTTCCGAAATTAATTCTGATTTTCCATTAGAAATTTCGCTTTGTCTTACATTGTAATTGTAATGCACTCAAGTCTCCACCGCGCATATCATCATAAATATCATCGTTCCCCTTTTTATGCATTATTTACGAATCGCACAGCATATCCGACTTATTAAACGCGGTTATTAAAAGTCATTAAACGTCAAGTTTCACTATAATAAGCTCGCAAAGATAGAAGAAGAAGTAAATCATGAGAAAAGTCATTTCGCGTATATTGCTTTAATCTAACCAGCATTCACTCGTATCGTGATGTCAGGATAACGATGAAAGGATTAATTAATGAAGCAGTAATTCCATTGGGGTGGCACTATGACAAATTTTATTGCCTCAAATTGCCGCACGAATAATTTTAAAACATCTCCAACATCGAAATTCATCATTATCCAGTCGTCATTAAAGTGCACGCGGAAAATCCAGTCTAGTCGAACAATTTCGTACAATTTGCATTTACAAAGTTGGGAAGGAAGGATAGAAGGACACGCCACGCGTACGCCAGCAAATTCGCGCATTGTGCCAACCCATTTCGAAGTCCTTGATAAGGATAATTCGGCTGTTCAGGGCCTTTCGGCAAAATTGCATCACGTGCAACAATGAGCAGCGATTAAAATTACGCCGCGAGTGCGCTTCGTACGAATGTTTTCGCAAATGTTTGAACAACTGCCTGTTAATTCACCCGTAACCAACCGCAGAAATTGTTCAATTGAAATGCTAATACCTTTATTTTCTTTTTGTGCTTCAGGTGAGTTGTGTTCCCCAATTATTCTCATTCCATCTCTGATTTCTCGCAATCAAAGGTAAAAAGATTAATTCCTAAATCAATTCGCATTTTGCGGGCTGTAGGTAAGCGAATACTTGTGTTGATTAATTAGCAATTATTATTAATCCATTTCCATAACAAGCGATCCATAATCGTGCATTTGCATTAGAATATATTCTGAAATGTTTAATTCATAAACCATCTGATTACATCATTTACTAATAATTGATATCTATAAATTCATAATCAGCAGGCTAATTAATTTTGAATACATTCACCATACGAATTGATTTAGTTTAACAATGCACGAGATTCATTTATGATGTAATCTAGATGAGGGAAAGTCAAAGAAATCTTGAATAACTTTTTACGTATCTCGCAGTCTTAATAATAAAAGATGTCAAACGCAATACGACATACATAATAAAAACGAACGTATCACGTCCAACGCATAGAAAATCTATTAAAACTTTGTATATTTATTGACGACGCAGGCAATATTTCGATCAAGTTGCCAATTCGTCTATGGTTGGCTGTTTATTTTTTTTATTTACGATTTCTCGCGATATTTCGCGTCTCGATCGTCGTCTGGTGATTTTGTGATTTTCCTGCAGAACTTTTTGGCGCATGCATCGCGAGTACGCAATGTATCTCTTTGGTCCGTATGTATGCACGTCAGCGCTGATATTGTTTGACGCTTTGACGCATTGCCAAAGAAACTAAACTACTCGCACGTACATTTTTCCGGCGAATGAAAGGAATAGAATGCATCGAATAGCGTGTGTTGTTTTCCACGAAAGTTGCTATGGCGCTTGCTTGCTCTTCTTGCCTGATTCATAATAAAATCGTAAACGCGAATGGGCACCCACCGAGGGTGGGTGTAGGTTGGAGCGGGGCGGCGAGGAAAGTTTGGCGGCGGTTCTCACGTGCGCTGCCACCACCGCCGCCAGAGATTTATGTCGAACGCATCGTATGTTTGCGTTCAGCCATTCTTCTTCGTTTTCATTCATCTGTCTGTTTTTCGATTCAACATTACCGTACCGTACCTACGTACTATTTGCAAACTTTTAATTTCAAAATACATTTTAATCCCTTTGAGTAGTTAATAACTACCCATCTATCCCTTGTTACGTATAACGCTTATATTTCGCGTGCCTTTCATTCATTTCCACCCCCGCAAAACGCACGAATAGGTTAGTTTCAGGTAACTTTCACTCGCATTAATTTAACTAAGCTCGCTTTTAATTAAGCACTTGTATGCGAGCGAAATGAACATATTTCAACCCTTACGAGTGCGCCGGGTCGTATTCAAAACATTAAAATACTAGCCAAACAAACAATAAAGATGCACGAGCACAAATTGCGTATATCCATCTATGTACCTATCGTCGTCGGGTTGGTGTTTCTGCCAAATTCGCTCTCTTGCGTACATTGTTCACCCTGTTTTGGGTCTCGTTAACGTATTTAAGCGAAGATGAGGGCTAACATGCGATTGTAGTGCGAATTTGTGTGGGGGGGTTGTATCTAATCATATTCAATGGGATAATCGACGCCAAATATGATCCTTACAAGTGGCTGCGTTATTTACGTTATGCGTGTTTACGTAAACCACCCTCTTCATCATTTATTCACATAAACAACTTTTCTGTCAATTCTATCAACTATCATTTATTCGTCCGGTTATTTTTTGTTGGTCGTTGTCTGTACACAGATCCGTATTAAATGCCAAAGCATAAACTCTTGATGCAATAATGAAAGTGGTAAGCGAAAATTTGGACACAAAGGGATAACAATCCCAGCCACCCCTGAAAAAGATGTGTGAAACATGTTGCATGCTTGAAGCACAAAGCAGAGTGCGCCATCCTCATGCTTTTCGTATGAAATATGTTGCTGTCGCTGGTTCTGCTGCCGCCACCGCCGTTAGAAACACGATGATCTGAAATATGTTTGCAAAGCTTATGTATTAATTTCATCTAAACAACGCTCGCATATTCTGAGCTTCTTTGTTCGCTACTAATCTTTTGTTGTTCGCTGGCATTATTATTATTATTTGCGGGGCGGGCATGTAAATTAATTAAAATAATGGCACCGTGCACAAGGCGAAGCAAGCGCACGCACTGAAATTGAAATTCCAAGTGTATTATTTCTCTGTGATTTATCCTTCTTTATTATCCTCCTCATAGCAGCCGGGCGTGCGTGGTGTTATTTATTTTTCATGGATAATCCTTTGTCCTGGCTTGGCGTTGCGCAGGATTTTACTTTGACCTCATCGTTGTTGTGTGTTTCTGTTGATGCTAAACTATCCAACTAAATAAACATGCTAAATAAACAGCACACGGCGAGTTGACTGCTTGATGAATTAATATCAAGCAAAGGGGTTGAATGAAGGAGGAGGAGGGCGAAAGAAAAGGAAGAGATTGCAGGATATACAATGGTTGTATTTAATTATACATAAAGCCTTTTCGCGTCTTGCGGCCATGCCGCCGACGTTACGAATGAGACGACAGTTTGGTTCATAATGTTAAGCAGCCGCGGAATGCGGAATGCGGCTTAATCCCAACAGATTTCCATTACAATCGCGTACGAAAAGCGCAATTCAATTACGTGCTGTCCTTTGTATATATTTATTTGTTGCCATGTCTCCTCTAGAACATGAGTTCTAAACGTTTTAGCTTCGTATCTTTGACTCTTTCGCCGTTCTTAAAGTCGGACGCAAGCAAACAAGGGTGAAAGGGAGGCAACAGGGTCGCATGTTTATAACACTGGCAAGTCGTGCGGTTCATGGCTCTCTTTATATAAACGATTTCTCGAGAATCGCTTTGCTGCTGCTGCTGTTTCCTTTTGCTTGCCAGCGCAGCACTACTGGCAAGTCGAGTGTGCGAATGTGTGTTTTCAGTCGATTTGTATGTTGAGCACGCACTGCCCTTTTCCTTGCTCCGCTGATTATTTAGCAAACTTTATTTATATGTATTTATACTGCCGCCACCCACATCCACACCCACACCCCCTCGCCGCGCTTGGATATTTACTGGAATCGTGCTGTGCGTCTGACAACTTAACATAAATTGTTTTAATGCGCGCAATGAAGAAAAAGAGCACAGCGATTTTTAATGTCGCCGAAAGCGGTGTATTTTTTCTTTCTCACCGCCTGCCTGCTAGCAGCGTATTACGGTTTAATGTCTGGCAAGATTAGAAAACATTAGATGTGCTTCGATAAGATGAAATAATACATGGAATACTACGCGCAAGGTTGAAAGTTTCTTCTTGGGCGATGCCAAGAAGAAAAGTGTGTTTCTTTGTATGGCGGTGTTGAAAACGATGAAACAAACGAAGCCCCAATTGTGTCGTAAACAGTTGTAAAACACCCCGAAAGGAGAAACTAATCCATCCAGACAGACGCGCAAGCAATTCTCATGTGCGTTTCGCCGCCGCCCTCGCCGCCACCACCGCTCCGCTTGCGAAGTAGGCCGTAGTGATATGTGCTTTCGTCGGCGTGTTCGTCTGCCACCCTCGACGCGTTCGCGAGCGCGTGTGAAACTCGAACTGAACTAAACTTTTCGTTTGCAATTCGGAGATTTACGGCTTTCGCCAAAATTTCAACACCTTTTAGTTGTTGTTCGTGTTGTCGTCTGATGACTATTCAAAAAATTATTTTTAATTCCATCGACGCGAAACTGAAAAATGCGTTTAAGTTTGTTTTTCATTTCATTTTGCAATACGGTTTTAGCACCTCAATTCATTTTCTCCTCGCTCCTCCTTTATGAAGGATAACACCTGACGACTTAATCCGGACATAAACTTTTCCATCATCACGCTGTTGTTTCGTTCCTCGAACGAGAGAAAAATTGTGGTGGCGAGCGCGCACTGACAAAACGAACAGACGAAGCGTTTCCCTTTCTCTCTTTCTTTCGTTCTTTCTTTCGGCGGTGGTTGGCGCCCGCCGCTGAGAAAATGGGAAAATGGGAAAAATGATTGCCACATACATGCGGCGACTGCGGCTGATGGAACGAAATAAAGTAATCATTGTCGTCAACAAATCTCTGGGTAATTTGATGAAAAACTATACGGATTTACGCCGGGGTCGGTTTTAACGCATTTGAGACGCGCCTTGAGATTATCCGAAAACCACCTCTTATTACGGCTGATAAGTTGAAAATCCCCGTCGCTCAAAATCGCAGACGTCGTTGTCTTCTTATCTTAATGAAAATCGCAATTGCTTCAGTGAAATCATTACGACGACGACGACGACAACGACTCTTTGCCGATATGCATTTACATTGTGTACAAGTTGTGCGCTGTTTTGCTTCGTAGAAATTCTTGCATTTTGCTGGTGTATGCAGTGCAGTAATGCAGCAGCACCAGCAGCACCTCGTGCAACATATTGATATTTATGATTGTACGCGCAGTGCTCTTTCGTCTTGCGTGCTTCTTCTTTCTTTGCCAGCTAGTTGCAGTTGTTCGCATTTGCTGGTGAAGCACACGCAACAGACAATTCCTGCTGGATGTGCTCGTAATTTAATCGGGAACGAAAGCGTCCATAAAACTTCCCGCATGCTGCCACTGATTTTGTTTGCATTCAGCACACCGGCCGCCTCCTTTCTACTGCTGTTACTGCTTCTTCTTCTTCTGCTGCTCGCTGTAGCTCGTTTATTTTGTTTTGTTTCATTTGATTCTTTTCTCTTTGAACAGCAGCGCACGTTCGTCATTCCTCTTCCTTATTCTATTAACTGTTGAACGTGTTGTTGCTGCAGTTTTTCCGTATTCTTCTACAATAAATAAATTACATTAATAGAATAATAAAACAATAGCAAGAAATACCAGTAAATTAAATAAATTTTCCGCTATATTATTTACTCGTACAACTTTGTTATAAAAGTGAATATTCTAATGTAATAGACAGAGATGTTGGGGTATAAGCGTATCTGATGAAGTGGGAAAGAGTAGGAATGATTTGCGTTAAGTTTAGTTGTGTAAATGTTAAGGTAGCATTTGTTAGTTCATGCACTTAAGTCAAAGAGAGCGCGATTGATTTAGATCTACTTTATTGCACTAATGGTAACACTGGCGTCTAGACACTGCGCATTTTAATGCAATAGACAGAGATATTGTTCATACAATTGTTTAAATTGGAAAGAAAGCGCATGCTTCCGCGACCATTCGTTTGCAATCGTGAATCCGAAAAGGTGTTGTGGTTTAAGGCAGTAACACGTTTGCTCTGAGTTGAGATGCATTGTGTTACATTAAATTTTCTTATTAATTGCTTTTAATTGCAATTTCCGTTTCATTAATTATTAGTTATTTGTCAAAATTCAGTAGTATAATCGCGAGTGCTTTGAATATTTCGTAATAATCGTGAATTTAACAACTATACATCCTTATCGGAGACGATCCATAACGTGAGGCATTTACCATACACCACAGACACATTTACATCAAACACGCAGTGAGTACTCGAATTCTTTTGCATATCAAACTGTTCAAAGCAATGCGGTTAAATCAATACGCACTGAGTGGCGTATAAAGTTATGTGAAGCGGTCTAATTTCGCATTCAGGGCATGTTCGCAATGTATAAAAGTTTAGTAGGTGATTTTCATATAAACACGATAAGTTTTATTAGCTGAATTACGCATATTTTCGCATTTAGATTCGCTTCTGTGCGTTCATCGACTGCATAATGAAGTCGATTTGTTATGCTTGTCGTCTAGCTGTCACCAATTCGTCGTCTACTCGTCGCATACTGGCTGCAACTTGTCGAGTGGCGTTCACGTTTCGCACAACAATATAAACAATGCCCAGTATATGTATAATTCTGAGTTTACTCTTATTTCTTACACTAATGCCAACTTTGAACAAAGGTAACATTTACTTAGGTGCGGTAATTAACTGTATCATCTATGTATACGCATATTTAATATTATTTTACTTGGATTAAGGATGTACGTCGGAAATGCATCTCGTGTACTGGAGCAGCAGTATTCTTGAAGAGCGTGCTGAAAGTTTGTAATTTAATTCGCAGTGTCATTGCATCTCATGTGCAGTTGCACTAGCTAAATGCACAATACGCACTTTACTCGCATATATGCAACTTAGTCTACTTGAAATGTAGTTCACCTTTGATGTACACAATGTCAACGCAAAAAGAGCGCAAGCACCTTGCAAAACTTTGTTTGGTGTACATTCAAACATTTTATGCACTCGAGTGCCATGCGAGGCGAGGGTAGGAGTGGAGAGAGATATATACGGTAGGCAAAACAAAAAGTGCACAATAAGTAAAACTATGTTGTGCGCGCCGCGCGCATTTATTATAAACGAATACACCTATTCGCATTCATTGCAATATGCGCATACGCGCACTCCGCTCGGCGCGCTCGGAGTTGAAAAACAAAATGGAACGAAATGACTCCCAACAGTCTCGAATGTAATTACGAACTTGTCTTCGTATCCTCGCCGAATGTCCTCTGTGCGCGCGCTCGCCTGCTCATTTTTCTCGGTTTGCGTTACTCATCCATTCCATTGTATTCATGCAAATGCGCATCGGTGTGCGCGTTGGGCACAACACGTTGTGCTGTTTTTCCACCGTTATGTCATTAATTTCATTTCATTACGTTGCGTTTTGCTTCTGTTGCTTGTGTTTCTTGATCACACCCGTTACTTGTTTCAATTAAAATTATATTTTTTCATTAAGTGCATTTAGCTGTTGCCGTCGAATGTCATTTTATCAGCAATGAATACATGTATTCAGCATATTATAATTAATCAATTAATTAGGCACTTTGATTAGAATGAAAGGTTTGTTTGCATCGTGTTTGGATAGCTTTGAGTCGCGAGATGTGAAACACAAATGACAAGCGAACAAATATATTGCATTTGGTCATCGTTTGGATGAAATTTTGCCGCATCGGCGTCTGTACAATGTGAAATACGAGCAAATATAAAACGAACAACAACACTGCTTATGGGACGGCGGACGACGGCGGCGGCGATGGCGATGGCGATGGTGGCGGTGTACACACATGTTACGCGGGCAGGCCCATAATGGATGGTGTTTTATGGAAAGCGGCACATTAAAGCGCGGCACTAATGGCCGTTTTAATTATAAATGAATGAACGAATAAATTAATACCACCGAACATTGCGAAATTTCCACCTTGCGCATTTATATCTCTATTTATGTCCGCGTGTATGCTATTATTTCTATGACTATATTACACAAATAAAGTCACAGCAAGAAGTGTACTCAATGCGTACAGTCGTACACCATAAACTGTCGTATTGCGGTAAAAGGGAAAAGGATAATGGGAGTCATCACTGCGGGATTTCAAATAATAGCAAATTTTTAAGTAAAATTTTTCTGGAAATTACCTATAAGGAAACTTCACTTATTTATCTATGAATTAAGACCACTTTTAATTATTCATCGCCTGCTGCGTGAAGGTTTCATACAAGACAGGGTGGGCGCAGAAGGGATGCAGAATACAGTTTCTTAATTTTCAACAGTTTAGTTTAGTAGCTAAGAAGATGGTTGCCCTTGACTCCCATTACCCGCTTTGTTTTTTACTAACTGTAGAGATGGGAATAAAACATGAATGCACTGTAGATTCACCTGCAGCACACTTTGATCAATGTAACGAGCGTATGCGTTTTATTGCCGTGCAGTAGTTGAAATTGCGCGACGGCTGATGCGGAAACCGTTTGGTTAATTAGTTGATCACATTTAATTATTACAACAGCCATTAAGGCCTGCAGTTATTTATGTGATGGATTGCATTTTGTGTTTTTTTGTTGTTGTTGAAAATGTAATGAAAATGGCAAATGGAATTGTCCAATGTTTTGCCGGATGTGTATTTTGTATCAAAGAAAGCAGCGATGTTTGAACATGCGATGACGATGACAGTTTAAGCGCAATGGATACTGACAATCCGATGACATGTTGCGGCAACGCATGAGGGCGGCTGTGACAGCGTACGCTTTTAAAGAATACGAAACGAGAGCGCGCCTTCTTCTTTTCATGGCGGCGACTGAAGCGCAGACGGCTTTGTTTCAGCGGTATCAGTCATAGCGGAGGCAGCGATGACAATTGTATCGCATGTTGCGGGAGCGGCGCAAAGAAATGTATGAAATTGCAAAAATCAATTAGAGATCCTAATAATTCTCGCTGGAAATTTGTGTAAAATTCTGATGTGCCTCCATTTATTACGATAATATTGCTTGAGGAAAATTGTTGATGTAATCCGACGTGACGAGAGATTGAAATGAAATGAAAAACGCGTCGATCTCTCAATATCTTCGACGCTCGAGTGGATTTTTGTTTACAGCAATTTTCACCGAACGGCGTGAACGAATTGAATGGCAGCGTTGAACCATGCTTAGCGTTAGGTTGCAGCCATCGCCGCCGCCACCGTCATCCGCCATCGTCTACCGCTGCTTTTCAGCGAGGTGCGATAATCGCTGTTTGTGTTTGCGCGCATATAACGATGAAGACAAATCTCACTCGCGCGAGCACGCGAATCGCGACGGAAACACCGCGCTCGTCTCTTTCGCCTTCTTCCGAACGATTTTTCTCGGCAGCGAGGCAAAAGTAAAACGGGGGCGTCTCGCTGATTTATCTGCTCGCGCTTTATCTTTATTTTCTTTTTAACATGTCAATGTGTCACGCCGCCGAAGAATTTGTTGCGCAAGTTTATTGTCCGCGACAGCCAACTAGCAACCGTCCGTCCCGATCCGCGTCGGTCGTGTGTCGTGTCTCTCCTCGCACTTTTACTACAACCTACAACAATCTACGTCGAAAAGAAAGCAAGCAAGCGAAAACTTTTGTTTTCGTAAACTTTCCATCATCAAATTCTAGTTTTTCCAAGCGCGTCCTCTCCTCGCATCTGCACGTTGATTGCGGTTAGTGAGTATATACCGAGTGTGTTTATGCAGAACACAAACAATACGGGTGCAATGAACAAACAAACTATTTAGATAAAATTTTATGCGCATTTCGCGTAGCAATATTAAGCGATCATAAACGATTATATCTAACATGCAGCAAAGCAGCGAACGTATGTGAAAATTGCGCTCGCACGAAGCAAGCAGCCAGAGCCAGCATATTTATAAAGGAATAATAATTGAAGTGTAGGAGTAATAATATAATAATGCACTTTGCAGCCATTTGCCTGCTGCTTTCTCACTCTTTGTTGCAGCAACAGTAGTAACGTAATATATAATTGTTGCACTTGCGGCCATTCCACCGTACCTACCGTACATGGTGTGTGCGCACGTTCTCTCTAGCGCTGGCTGGCTGGCTGGCTGGCTTAACGGGACTTTGTAGAAACTCCACCGCCGTTGCGTTGCCGCCTCCAGACTAAAGGCACCTTTAGTCGAAGAGATAATTGCCTAACAAGGTCCGGCCGCTAAACTTGTAATAGGATAAGCCGGTGTAATAACATTTCCATGTATTGCCCATCTCTGTCAATGTTTACTCGCTATTATTGCTTAATACGCGGCGCGAGGTATTACTGTATAATAATATTTTATCGTTACGCCTGCGCCAAGTTTACGACTGTTTGCGTAATAAATAATTTTCATTTGTGACGATGAAATTTGTTGTTGAATGGTTATATTAATTTTCGTCTTGGTTTATTACAGGTTGGCAGTCTCAAGGGGTACTATCTCTTCGAACACAATCATGTCCATAAACGCTCCCTGGATCAGAATCATCATTATCATGCCAAATTGGACAAGGAACCAATGGTGAGTGTTTTCACATTTTCTTTGTAAGGCTGACATCAAGGGAAATGTCATCAATGATATGACATAATGTATTTAACGTAATTGATATATTTCGGAACGTATCAGTTGCATTTGTGTACTTAACGATCAAATGACATAAGAGCAATTTATCAATAGTATCGATCGCGAATTGCATCCTCGTTATTAATTGCATACGCATCACACGATTGGTGGTAGTAGCTAGCTATCAGTAGGGATACATGTAATTCGAGATGTGATTTGCAATTGTGGCAACTGCCGCCTTCTCCGACGCATTTCGGCGGCGGCGGCGGCGGCGGCGGTGGCTGTCTTCCTGCAATAATTGCGCACGACGAGCGACTGCTTAGAGGCTCATTAGAGGGCAGCAAGTGCGGCAGGATGTGTTTTCTTCGAGATGGCTCCAGCGTTGTTGTTCGTTTTGCTCTCTTGCAGCGCACAACTAATATGCATCCAACGCGCACGCCACAATTGCGGTCGGTGTAGTGCGGCCGACGCTAATGTTGCAACATTAATAATAAATTTATTATCGTATCGTACATCAATCGATCACGAGGCGACCGCACCAAATGCGTTATTAAATCGCGTGATTACATTGCCGCTGCCACTCGAAGATTAATTACGCGCATTTATCTCGTTCAAATATGAATATGACTTAACTATAAATCCAGACCGAACGTAATCATAATATATACAGTGAATTTCCATTGACAGTGCATTTCCTGAAAAACATGTCGGCATATTAGGGAAAGTAAGAATTTTGCTTTGTGGGGAAAATACTTTCATTAGTTTTCGGGATAATTTTTCCTCGACTTCGATTACAAAAAAAATAGCAATCGATATTAATAATATTTTTTGGAATTACACGCGCATCCATTAAGCAAACAATGAAATAATTCAATGGGCGTTTTAAAAACGACTGCACTCACAGCCATTAGCAAAATAATTAGATTTTCTTGGATATCGAATCTGCAAAAAATTGCAAAATTTTAAATGTAAATCTACGTAAATTGTAAAGAGAAAAAGGGAAAAAGCGTCATCATCATCACACATTTTGAGAGTTCACTAAAGAGAAAATTACCCTCGGGAGAAGACGCCTCGCCGCATAGGCATTTATGAAATGACTCCCACACCGTGTGTGACATTCGCCCGCCACTTTTCCTCGTTCGTCCTTGCATCCGCGCGAATCCTGAGTGTGCACTGGAGGGACATGCATATGCATTATATATTTCGGTAGCCCGCACCGTAAAGTTTGCCATTCAGACGCGTATTTACAGGACACGCGACACTTTCCTTTACAAAAACGCGGCCGGCATAACGTCCCGTTAACGTCATTTTACACGCGCACGAATATACGAATATTGTTGAGCAGTTCAACCCCCCCCATACGTCGGTATGTAAGGGTCGGCATGCAGCCCCCGAAAAAACGGTAAATGCGTTACGAACACATCCGGGCGCTTTAGATTTTCATAAAACTAAACGATTATTACGACACTCACGATCCGGGCTCCACGGAAAAACGCCGGGGATCAGACTTTTATTTAAGCAATTTAATTTTCCATTTTTTATTATAAATAACCTGCTCGCCCCTAATTTAGTGGAATATTTAAAGCAAGAATGAAGAGAATTTGTGCATAATTAAAATGCTTTTAATTAGTGCGGGGGTAAGAGCAACATGTTATGGAGAAGTGGCACGTATTTCACATTTCCGGCACAAGCAGATTATTATTGTTCCCCGTTCGCTTTTGTTGCATTATTGTCGGTCGCAGCCAATGATGGGGATGCTGCTGTTGTTTGGCGAGTACATCTGCTAATCTTGTGATGCGCCCACCACCACCACCATGATCATCATCATCATCATCATAATCATCAGCAGCACGCTTTTCATGTTGCACATTGTTGTTGATGATGCGGGGCATTAATTTATAATAAACGAACCACCGGCACCGACCGGAAATGGCTAATGAATCATTTTGATTTGCAAGCTTACGCCAAATTCCCCAAGATGTTGAGCCAACGTTCAGGTTTAAGGAAAGACAATATTGCATTCTGCATAAATTGAAATTTAATTGTCGTATAATGTTTGGCATATTTCGAGATAAAATACACTGGCGTTTCATTTGGCGAAGGGCAAAATGAAATTAGGGAATCAGTGTTGCTGTGACGCATAAAAAGTTAACCTATAAAACCAGTAACCCAATTACAAAATAATAAATTCGCGGCCAGCTCGCTTTTACGCTTCGCCGCTTTTCGCAATACGTAAGCGAGTTTTTATGCAACCATAAACAACAACACGCATTCATAACGTAACCTCATCTCCTCGTCAGCGACGTCGACGACGAGGAGCGGGGCAGCGCGGGCGCACAAACAACACAAACTACCCCCAGCACACTTTTATATTCTACTCGTCATTTACTCACACATGCATAAACATATTTATACCCCCGGCCCAAAGTACAAATGCGTGTTATCATCGCGTATACACATCCCGTTCGTCTGCCTGCGTTCAACACGCCCGACCACAAAAGGACCATCGAGACGTCAAGCGAAACGCTTAGAAACTGGTTGTCCTGCTGCTACTCCTGCGGCCGGCCGTCCTTGTTGGTTGAATTCCCCAAGCGTATTCCGCGTCTTTGTCGCGATAGTCAAGAGAGGAGCACATAATGCGCCCTCGGCGGACTCGCTCTAATCCCTGACCTAATACAAGCGTAAAAGGACGCGCAGCGCGCCGCGCTCTTTGCCGTAGCAAAGTCCCGTTCTCCTGCTCGAAAAGAGCGACGACGACGACCGCAAGGAAATAAACACTATAGTATATGATCCAAGTTTTATGAGGATTGAGACTCGCCACCGCCGCCCGACCACAAAAGGTCCTGTGCGCGAAGAATGCACTCGCTTCTTAGCCGCAAGCAGGCTTCATGTGCAAGGATGCACAAAGTGCAGCGGAAACGCAGTTTTAGACGTCTTCCGGTTTTGGGAGCGTGCATAATACTCCAATTCGTATAAGACGCTCATTCATGCATAAGCCACTTTCATTCGCTTTTAGTGCTATTAGATTACCTATCGTTTAAGAGTCGAGCAAAAAGAAATTATCGAATTTTAAAATTAGTGAAAAGACGAAAATTGCGAAACGAATAAAATGTTTTCAAGGCAATTGCGGAAAATAAATAAATTCTCATGAAACGCTAATGGAGGCGGCAGAATCGTGCACACACGTATTTCCTGGTCGTATGCGTTATGACATGACGGCAAACGGGAGGCGGCAATAGAAGTGCGGGCGACCGGGGCCGAGTAAAAGTTGTACATCATGGGAAAATCGGTAAAAATGTTTACGGGCAATGTTCGCACATTGCCGCCGCCGCCGACGATGGCGTAATGTAATACCCGACTCTTTATATAGTGCACGAGCGCGTTTTTGGAACGGGGGGCCGCCAGGGGGGGGCGGTGGTGGAGCGACAAGGGGGCAAAAGTTGGTAACAACGTCGACGACGAGTCACGAGCAACGCGAATTCGCGAATAAAAAACGTCATGCCTTCAGTTTGCAGTCGTTCTGGGATTAACGTTACGACACACTCATACGCGAATACATTTCCGAATGTATTTCAAGTCTCAGCCGCATGCACACGTCAAGTATACGTGAAAAGGGGATGAATAATAGCAACAATGTGAACAACAACAATAAGTAGAACAAGTCTAACAATACTTCGTATCCATTGCAACAGCACAAAGGGTGGGCAAAAATAAAAATGTTGCCCGATTTTATTGAATTAAACATATTCGGGAAAAAGCATATCAATTTATGACTTTACAATTTAATATTTTGAAATTCCATTACACTTTTTTGTTGTTTTTATAAGAAAAACAAATGAAAGAAACGCACGAATTTCAATTTGTAAAAGAAAATAAAAATTTAATGCCGCAAATAAATTCTATATGCGAGAGTATAAATACGAAAATTCATGCCGCCCCTAGGGGTAGTATACGCTGGCGAAGAAGAAGAAGAAGAACACGAAAAACGAAATCAATGTAGGTAATTCTCTCTTCTCCGCTTTAATCTTTTCTAATCTTGTGCCTTTTGCGTCTTCAATTTTCTAAATTCAAATTCAAACTTTCCCCATGTTCTCATTGTACTCGGTGCACCACCCTATTATTTATTATCCTTCTCGTGCTTAACAAATACGCGAATCTTCATATATTCCAAATGTACTTATAATAACTTGCTTTACCAACTTTAGAAACGGCAGCGAGAAAGAAGAAGAAGTTGAAGTAGAAAACAAACGCACGCAAAAATGATATAAGCGCTTAGAGTAAAAAGGCGGCTGAGGTTGGCGGTGGAAAAGTTTTTCCTCATTTGTTATTACATTAGATGGTTATTACATGAGCTCTTTTTTCGCAAATTCACTTAAAATTATCGCAAACGAAAGAACACACAGTGAAAGTAATTTCGTTCGCTTTTGCATGCTATTCTACTTTGTTTTTTCGGGATATTTTATTTAATTATGACTTGTATTGCGTGCAGTTGCTATTTTCTTTTTCTTTTTTTTGTAAGCCTATACAGGGTAATTACGTATTACTTCTTGCGTTGTTATTAATTTGGTTAAAGTTTAGTTGGCGACTTAATTAGAAATTAATTTTCACCTTGAGAAGTTTATTAATTTCGTGTTTAATGCCGGGCCCAAAAATTGGGGGTAGGAAACGTGTTACAGTTATATGTATAACAATATATTTTCTTTGTTCGGATAATGGCAGCAAAAAAGGGTAGCCGAACGAGGGCGGACGCGAAAAAGTTGAAACGAGCGCATAATGAACGAATGTTATTCACCTGTCCGGTGAGAATGTAATCAGTATTCGTAGTCCGAGTTTATACTTTAGCAGTGTATGCGTCGAGGACGCTTATTACCTTACCTACCCGCTGAAATAAAGATAAAATCGTGTTCGACAGAGGGGCGGCTATGAAAATTTAATTAGTAGTGTGTGTGTGCGGTGCATGTAGCACTAACTATTTTTATTTAACTTTTCCGACAAAACTCGGCATCTAGTTATTATGAACCACATAGGGGGTGAGTCAGCTAAATGTTACTCATAGTACACAGTCGTGGTGGTTTTCATATCAGTCATGAAAATGCAAATATTTCAGATATAAAACGTAGACGTGGTTTGAGATAAAGTAAAAGCTTGGTTTTTGGTGAGAATGAGATTAATGCAAAGTTTGAGTAGTACTTTGAATAGGGAAAATATCTTGATTTCTCACACTCTCCTTAATTTTTTTTCTTTCGGGTGCTGCTCCTTAAAAGTAGCTTCACACTCTAAAGTCACTTTGTAAACGAGTGAAGAGAATAAATGCAAAACGCAATTTGCGAATATTCGTCCCAATAAAACTTATCGCTCGCGGCGGCACTCTCCTCTTCTCGGCTCGGTCTGTCTGGTACAGCAGCCAGAAGCAGCGACTTTGGCGGCGGTTGCCTTGAAAAGTTTACGACGTTTGTGATTTAAAAGCCATTAAACATTCAAAACTCATACGTATCTTTATGGCACAGAGAGTGAAAGAAAGAAATCGCCATCGCGGGCGGCAGGCAGCGGTTTAAACAGTTTGCAAAAATGCGATTGGCGAAAAAGTCTCAAATGAGAGCAGCAAAGAGCCAAATAGGTCGGTCGGCAGCAACGGCGGCGGCGGCGGCGAGCCATGCAGCAACACTGCCAACATTGGAGCGGACGTTATCTCAAACCATGCATATACTTGGAATCGTTTTTCTCGTTTTCCACGATCACGAAAGCTTCATCTTCCACTTTTCGATTCTTTCGTGCGCTTCTTTTTTTCTGCGCTCGCGCGCGGTCAGCAACATCGGGCATGAATTTGTGAATTCATTGCCTCTGCGTGTTCGCCGCCTCCGTGGCATTTTGCAATCATCTGTACAAAAGCTAAATATCGAATGCGCCTCGGGCGAAATGCGAAAGTGGTCGAATGAAGTGGAACAGAACGCGCAGGATGTACGTTAGACCTAGCAAAAACGCGTATAATAATACCATGAATATCTGCATTTAGTTTTGCACGCAAAAAGATTTAAAACGATAAAATATGCGTGCGATTCCAGGGGTGATTTCGGAAAGAGAGAAAAAAATGAGGAGAGAGGAAAGGTGTAACCCCGAAAACGAATGCGAATGAAATTGGGTAGAAAGTGGTTGCCTGCTTTTCAGCAGTAAGGGTGGCGGTTAAGTCGATAGCATCGAATAATAAAATTATGCATTGTAAGCGTTTATCCTAGCGACTTTTCTTATTATTCTTTCGTTCGTTTATTCGTTGGTTCCGTCGTTTTCGGTATTATAAAAAAAAGCGATTTTAGCTGCTATCTGTGCTCACTTTTAGTGCACCTTGACTTTTTGAACGACGTGAATTATATAATGGTTTATAGCATAAAAGTTATGCACATTCGAGCGATTGTTCCCAAATTGAGTTGTCTCATGCACTGAGTCAATAATTACCTTGAAAATATAATACGGACGGGCGATCAATAGGCAAGAATTA
Source organism: Aleochara curtula (assembly GCA_963978815.1). Classification (NCBI taxonomy): domain Eukaryota; kingdom Metazoa; phylum Arthropoda; class Insecta; order Coleoptera; family Staphylinidae; genus Aleochara; species Aleochara curtula. Next base: position 5,737,656 of record OZ022221.1, on the reverse strand, counting down.
TAAAGCAATTTCTCGACAAAATGGATGAAGGATAAATGGACACGGAATAGACACAAAATAGGTTAACTACGAATGCGTTGAAAGCCATTAGCATTTTGCCAAATTACCCTCTCGTATTTTACGGACGTAAAAATCACAAAAAGCTTTTTTCTCTCTCGTGTGTTGTTTGTAGCATTGTTTTCGTAACTCTATTTCGCAATTAGCCGACAGCTTGATGCGCTGTATTTCAAAAACGGTGCAAATGGAAAATCCACTCAAAACATATCCGAAAATTAATTAAGTCCCTTATCAAATCACAAATCGCGAATGCGACACGAGTTTGCGCCGCACGCTGAGAAGATTTACGAGGAAAAGATGACGCTTATTTTAGTTGGTTTGCGTTAAGTACGCGTCGCGTAAAAGTGGCTCAAAACTCTTTAGTTTATTGCCGCCAAAGTGTGTTATGCAATGTGTTGTTGGCCCGGCTGCGTTTGGTGCGGTAACGAACACCACACTCCGGAAAAGTTCCGGGCAAAGTAAAGGCGGACGACTACTTTGCTAATGTGTTTATGCCCCGCCAAGATTTACAGATAATGCCGCCACAAATAGCTCAATTAGCGGCGGCTGAACAGCAAATATTCCAACGCAAAGAGTATGCCGCGCACCACCTACAATCCTTTAGTGATTCCTCGTGCATCCAAAGCAAACATGGAGAATATTTCGCTTCGCCCGTTTGATAAATATCCGCTTGGCACGCTAGTGATTTTATCATTTTCTACATTTCTTTAAGATTTCTTCAAACGATGTATGCATTGTTGTGTTCATTAAATGCGCATCAATACTACGCTGTATTGGAGTAAAAATTAATTCAATTAGAGCGTGCTGCGCTATGGATTGGCGAATTGAAGTAATTGGTCGTTTGATAGACATATAAATTATGAAATTTTCAATTATATGATAACAATATGTTAACTGAAATTATTAGCACAATTCGCTGCCAGCAGCCAACCACATCGCATCGTGCGTCAGCTGTGACGTGCAGTATTGTTGCAGATTAAATAAACAATGCACGAAATGACAAGATAGCCCTCACGCGTTAACTAAACCGAAGCCGGTTAATTAGCCACCAATGCCGAATACATACTAGAATGATTATTTTCCATTATCCATTATAATTATTGTTATAATAACACGGACACGAATTGCCAATGTGGGGAGTGTGTATGTTCTACTATTATTAACATTAGATTATAAACGCGCGTGTTGCCATTGTCCGTATTGTGGTTGTCTCTGTTTTACACGTGCATGGCTACAGGATTGCTGTATGCATTGTGGGTAATTCAGGAATGCGGTAGGAGAGATAGAGATAGAGGTGCTAGGGGGTGGTAAAGCAACGATAATTGAGGGTGGCAAGTCCATCAAATGATAAACAGCTTGAGGTTGATGGACATATCGTGTGATAGTCACGTTGATAACGTAATGAGCTGAACAATATGTAATGCTTATTATTTATGTGCTTCTAATGCATTTTAGAACCGAACCGTGCTTTACATTTTCCATGACTCATTGAGATAATAAAGATGCAATTTTATTGGAGATGTAATTTTATAGCTATAATTCGAACAAGTTATTATTTTTTCTCTATTTCGATAAACAATGAAAAATATTTGAATATGATTGACGAGAGTATTAATTAATCAACTTGTTTAATTTTAAAAACAGACTAAAATAATTGAAATTGGAAATTAATCTGCGATGGAAAATGAAACGTCAAATATTATATATTAATTTTGTGAACTAGCAGAATTTTTCGAAAGCGATACTTAATCTTTCTATGAATGCTTTCGAATTTCATCTTTTCACCAAAATATTAATAATCAATTGAAATAATTCAATTCAATTCAATACTTAATCCATGATTATGATACAATTGCTATGCGAATTTGAATATTAATTGAAGTTCAAAGTAGACATATTTATGATCGTTTGGCATAATTTCGCATTTTAATTAGCATTCGCATAAATAACGCACGCATCGAAATGAATATCCCGCGAACGTTTTGTATAATATTCGCATAAACGCGTAACACGCGTATATTTTGAACAATTATCTGACAGTGTCTTCCGTTTAAATACCGAACGCATGCATACATTCGTTAGCAATTGGCAACGAAGAATAACATAATGCATAACGTGCACACACTGTTTGTTTATTGTAGCTGCTTTCGCAAACAATGGCAGTGAGTGGCGTTGTTGATATTTAGCGCGCTGTAAATAATAAATTTGTAAATAAATCGCGATGCGCGATGGCAGTTTGGCACGTGAAGCGACAACGCACAATTCATTTTGCTCAAATTTGTTTACGCAATGGTCAATTGCACACGCTAATTGTATTTGTTTATTTGCATAATTGTTAATTGTCGCTTATATTTATGCATTGTATTGAAGCTCTACATTACGCCCTAATGTATTGTAAATACAACTTTCACATGGCATTGGCGTAATTATTTCGTTAGGGGCGTAGTCTAATCTAGACATCTGAATTTCGGCCGTTTTTCAATGATAAAAGCAAAACTATTGATATTTTGCTTTCCATTTTTTTGTCACTTGTTTGTTCATTATTCAAGAATACCTAGCAAAAATTTGATTTAGAAAAATATAAATTTCCCGAAGTTATGCGTCGTTGAAGTAGAGGGGGAGAACAAAACAACACGTCCATCTTGTCACGATTCCGGCCCTTCTGGTGATATGAAGATAATAACTCGGGTAGATTCTTGTTTAGTACAAACGTCAAAGATAAAGTTCATTCTTTCACTCATTTTGTAATTTTCAAGAATTTTTTAACCGTAGTAAAAATTGGAAATTTGAAGGTTTTGTTGGTTCCTATCATAGGAACAAGTAAAGAGAATATTCAGGCAAAATTTCAAGAGCAATGGACGTTTAGAACTTGAGATTTTATGAAAACGTTTTCCTCTAGTTTCGAGAAAAACGCGTTCAAAGTTTTCGTGTTGCTCGAGTTGCTACTACACTAAAATGACTATAACTTTTAAAATAATTTGAATTTCCAAAAAATTTCATCAAATAACTAAACCATCCAAAATTTCTTGACTAGAATAACCCTTTAAATCTTAAAATTGGATGATTGTGGATAATGCGAGATAATTCTTAAATTTAACGATAGAAAAAGTCGGCAAACACGTTGCTTCGCTTCTTGTTTACGAATTAATTAAGTTCGCACGGACGTAATTTGCGTACGGGAGGTTGAGCGGGGGCGCCAGGTTTGCTTTGCTGGACATTTAGAATTTACAACTGTATAAAAAAAAGAATGCGAAAGCAGGCGAGCAACGCAGCCGCCTCCGCCGTCTTCCATTTACCGGTTTTACCTATTTGTTCGGCGCGAAACGGTTTTGCGGTCTTTTTCCCCGCCACCTTCGCCCTCCTGTAGGTACATGTGCGCACAGCTACTTCCTTCCGGTTAGTCCGAGTTTTATTTTATTTTTTTTGCGTAATTCTTTTTCGTGAAGCGCGCGCACTTCGCATATTTACGCTCCTTTAACCGTGGATTCAATTAAAACTTACCTTGTATCACATTTACGCCTTCGTTGCGCTCGATTTTATTTACGCTCATTTGTTTATTTCACTCATTTATTTATTTATTTATTCGCCATTTAACGCCGAATTAAATAAAGTTTTTCGTATTTCGCCGTACGGCAAAGCCGTGCGCGACTTTGTGCAATTTATTAAGGAAAATGCAGTTGAGACCTGAAAAAGAAGAGGCAAACGCATTTATTCACAGATTGTGTTTGCATGTTAATTGCAAAATATTTACTCGCTTTGTAGGCAAGTGAAGGACGCGCGCATAGAAAAAACGAAATGAACGCAGTGGCGGACGCGGCGCAGCGAAGAAATGAGTTAGTTAAAAGGAGAAAAATGTTCAGTTGCAGAGTTGCGCGCAAATTGAATTGCTCAAAGAATTTTAATTGAGATTTCGTCGCGTCTTCCGCGCCGAATAAGCAAACTGTTAAACCAAACCAAACCAAAAGCAGTTGACGAAGAAAAAGGTGTAAAGAAAACATAAACTTGAAGTTATTTAGAAAACGTGCACAATTAAATGCCAAACGGACATTTCGCTTCTGCGTTGCAACTATTTCTTTTATTTTCGTTCCCAAACAAGACGAGCAGAGTTAATCACAAAATGAATAGAATTTCACGCATGAAAAAACACTTGTATTGATTCGCTTCATTGTTATAGCACTACGAATAGCTCTTGACGATGATAATAACAGTAATAATTAGGATAATAGCCAAGAATCACTGCGAATCATCGCACAAGCTCATCTTGTTGATGTGCATTCAAGCAAAGACTTTGTCATCGTCATACGTAGAATAATCATAATCATCATCTTTGTCAGAGTTTCATATTTATCAAAGTTTATTACGTATATACAGAGTGTTTTATTCCAAAACACAATTATTCTCGTGAAAGCTAAAATTTAGTTTAAATCCGAGAGTTTTTCTTGGGGAATTAAAATTGAGAAAAGAGATTTGTTAATTTTTCGTAAATAATTTCGAACACTCACTATATTTGCGAAATAGTGTGTACGCACATATTCACCGATAATAATATGAGCATCGCGCAAAAGCGAGTTCAAGCAGGAGAGAGTCAAGTGACGCGCATTAATCACAATCAAGGGAGCAATAACTAATAATCGTTTGTAATAATTATCAAGTGTATTGCGCACTGCCGGCGTTGAGTAGCACACACTCACTACCTCCTCAGTCTCTTCCTCCCTCCGCGCGTTGTAATTTACACATATGATGTGTAGAGTGAACTAAAATTGACATGAATAGCGTTTCGCAGTTAGCATACGAAACTCGCACATCATCATGTAACGAAAGCCGACTCGATTCACAAATTGTGATACAAAACACTGGCACTGTACGAAATTGTCATGTGGAATTATGATTAATTTGCCAAAGTGCATCTCATTTTCTCTATTCATACTTGCCTCGAGAAATGATACGAATGCAATCGTAAATTTAATTTTGAGTGCGATTATTTGAAGACATAAAGCAACTCTTTGCTTTATTGCGCTTTCACAGGAAGTGAATGAAAGGTGATATTCCTTTGCAATCAAGTCCTCTTGACTCGCTTCCTGACATCAAAGGATAACACAGCATGCATTTTTCTTTTTCACCGCCGCGGCCGCCCGTTTCCTTTCTGCGCGCGTGTCTTCTCCTCTTGCACTTCATTTACTCTCTCGCACTACATTAGTCTCGGTCCGGAATGAGTTTATATCATATTGCATATGCATTTATTCTTTTCGTCCTGCCTGACTCGTCCTTAGAGACGGGACGAAGAAATCGCGTCAGTGGATATTCAGTTACCGTCGCTGTGCGTCGCAGGATTCAATGGGAAATGAAATAAAGACAATGCAGAAACGCATGCTTGACTCGGCACACACATCTGAAGATGATGAAGGACAAAAAGCAGTCATGAAAGGCAAAACGCAAATGCAACGAAAGCAAAACGCGGAAATGGCAAAGAAGGTTAGAATAGTCGAGAGCGTAAAGGCTAAGAGGGTGTTCTTTTGACGTGGTCTAACGATCTTAATGAAATGCCTCATTATTTTTACTTTAAAGACAGTTTTCAAATATTCCACCACCCGCTGCGGGAAGATGCGCGAAATATTATTGGATACCGCAAGGAATTTATAAAAATCGTTGACGATCCGGCGAGGAAAATCTTATTAAAGCATAATAACATTAAGTAAAGCCGGCAATTTGCTTATGAAATGTTTTTCTACGTTTCCACCACACATTTACGTTTTTTTTTTGCGTCTAGAACAAATGAAACTCGCGCGCGTTATATGTGCTTAAGAAAGCATTTTTCATATTGTACGCTTAGACTTTTTCTTGGTTTTTTACGCACATTTCGTTTTCATACACACTCAGAGTTGTTTTTTTTTTGTTCCTTCTTCTCGTTTCTTACTCTCTATTGGCATTTGCACGCTCACTTTTTTTTACTGTTCTTTTACTTGAGGTGTTCCGCTCGCTCGTTTCATACTCATGCTTCATTCATACACGCGTAATGATCTTTTTTCTTGACTTTTATATACAGTTATACACTTCTTGAGCTTTGTACTTTGCGCCGTTGCTATTAGAGGGGAAGCGCGCGCGTTCGCGTCTTTCTTGTGTGCTTTGTGCTTTATGAACCATATGCGTGTTTTCGTCTTATGCCTGCTTTATTTTTGTTTATGCGCGTCAGAATAAAAATATTCCTCGCTTTTTTCTCCTCATGCTCGCTTTGCTTTTGAATGATCGCGAGGCGGGGGCCTACGTGTTTGTAAAATGTGGTGGCGGCGAATGACGAAGATGAAAGGGGATGATGATGCACATCATGATCATTCAGCTAGTGCCCTTTTAACAACTATTTAGTTGAGAAGTACGTACTAGTTTTACGACGGTGTTAATACATTGAATTAAGAACATAACGCTAAGTAAAATGGATAAAAACACGCGGGTATTGCCGGAAAGTAGGCGAAAAAAAAAGTTTTATGCATTTCTAACATGCCTTAAAAGCTACTTCCGGTGATGGTTTATAACTCCCTGGAGATGCTGCCCCCCGAATGACACATATTATACTTTAGCACGTTTCACTCGTGTAACATTTTCGGCGCACTCGAACCCTGCCGCCCACCAGCGTCTCAGTCTGGTTCTTTGCTCTCACTCGTCTAACTAAGGTGCTCCTTGAATTCATCCCCCGGATTCATCCTTGGAGATATCCAGCTCGTCTCTTCACACCGCCGCCGCCGCCGTCGCCGTTCCATCCGCAAATACGTGTTCCTCATCGCGAGATGCTTTTTTATGTTTTATGATATTTTATCCTTATATTTGCACTCAATGTGACGTCACACAAGTGCTAAGTACGCTCATAAATCTTATGAGCTGTAAGGCGAAAAAAAGTGCACGTTTATTCTGTGACGTTTTATTAACTCCTACATGAACTTGCGTGCGCAATTTCTTATTCGCGAAATAAAGTTGTTATCGTATAATTTGAAAAGTGGAATATTTTGCGCTAATTTTATGCATAAATCCGCAACTCGGGTGCATTTTGAAACGACAAAGACGCGCACGAAACGAAATGATGAATATATGCAGTGCAAATAAAATACTCTCATCGCGCGCTTCCCTTTATTCATTTTACTCATTCATCCCCCGAATGGACGGGCGCACAGACTGAGTGAAGCTTTAGTAATAAAGATAAAAATTATTTGAATTTGAAAAACGGGTGCACTACCACCACCACCACCACATCAGCAACCAACTAGTATTACTACTACCACTACTGTCAGTGCTCGCTCGGTCGGTGCTGCTATGCGAGTTGAAATGCAAATGGGACGAAAATGAAAATGAAAATCTGGCCAAATAAAAATGTGCAATAAGGCAAATTGCATTGCTCTTCATCCCCGTTCAATGCGCTTGTTCGCTGTGCGAAAAAAAAGCGCGCAGAATAAAATGAAGCGAGATGAATTAAAATAAGAATAGAGCGAAATAAAATAAAATCGCTCAAACGGAGAATTCTGCATTGAAATGAATTTCTAATGCGGGTGGGTATTTTAAAAATGTCTCTATTACTTCTACGATATTTCAATGCAATCAAAAAAGTACTATTTTTTACTTGAATTAGTTTGAGAAGCGATATTGCTAAATTGAAACAGTGGTAAAAAAAAACATGACACTTGGTATTAAAGTCACAAATCCCATTGAAAGTCAAGGCATTAAAACTAGGGATTCAAAGGGGTACGTACAGCTGCGGAGAGAAAAACAACAGCAACCATTTGCGATCTGAGCCCTGAATGGAAATACCATTCCTGAAAAATACGTGGAGGCGTTTAATAGCAGCATATCTCGGCGTACGAGCGAATTATTGCAGGAAAACAGCACGAATACGAAAAACAAGCACACCGTAAGCTAAATGGAATTCAAACGTTTAGGGCTTACGGCAAAAGCAGTAGTGGTGCATCCCCTGCTTTTTTTTTCAGCGGCGCGAGCGACACGACATCTCATTTAGAACGCGCTGGAAATAGGTTTATAATTGAAGTAATCTACCAGTGCCAATTCGACCTGTATGTGCACCAGCATTACTTTGTGACTTTTTTTTCCTGCTTTGTCCGATTTGGTTGCGATTTTTTTCTGGTTCGGGCTGTTTAACAATAGCCATGCTTAAATTTAAATTTATGCCGTCGAGGTGCAAAAAATCGAGCAACAAATTTTATTCGTGCAAAAAAATGTCAACGGGTTTAATTTGCTTTTTTTCCCTACTGTAATTATCGTTGATTTTATTAGGAGTTTTTTGTTGTTGTATTAATAAATATTTTTCTTTTGTTTCAGGTGAGTCACATTTTTGAATTTCTCTGCGCTCTAGTTGTGTGTTTCGTTGAGGGTTGGTAAGCATTTTATCCATGATTAATATATGTCGCGTTGAATGCAAGTTGAGTAAGAAACAATACGAGACGGTAAACGAGGCGATTCTCATCGAGCTGCATATTGCATTAGTTGGTCGTGTAGTATAATAAGTGGTCGAGTGCATAGCTGAGTGGCGCATAGTTGGCAAGAGCCGATTATTCCGCGTTTCGTCATCGTTATCGCTGTCGTCTGTAGGCGGCCGTGCCGTCGACTGGCATTGTTCGCACGGCGCAATTGTATTTGCTCGGTACACTGCTTGCCGCATACATTGTCTGCTCATACATGCGTTATATTCATATGCGGATTGGCATGCTGCATGCTAGATGCTTCAGCCGCCAACTCGACTCGCCGTCCTCCCTGTACTTACATGCAATGCGGTTCTCGCATTATGCACGCGTTTAGTTCACTGGATGATTGTGCATATTTCCACTTCTCCCATATAATAATATACAGAATATAGTATATTCTCTCGATTCTGTCCTGATGCCGATGCGTTTGGAAATGTCCTAGACGTAATGCGCACTGTCATTCGAATACGTCATAATAAACCATTCATTAATGCTATTTACTGCTTCAGTGGCACAAAATCGAATTTTTGCAAACTGATAATCTCATTAAGTACTTAATACAAAATTTTAATACAAAATTTCGTCAGCCATCAAATTACGTGAATAAATCAGGAAATTTCAAGAAACTAAAGCTCATTCTGCTGAACTCATATTAAAGTAGTAATGAATTATTGATTATTAATAGCTTAAAGAGTTTTTAAAATTATCTGCATTAAAAAACACTAACCTATTTAATATTTCAGCAAATTTTGGTATATTTAGCATATTTTGAATCGTAGTATAAATTGAGGAAAAATAGAGAAACAAAAACAAATTTACATGCATAAAATATCTGAGATTCTTCTTGGGGTTATTTGGCGCTATTCAACAAGGCTATTAGGCGGCCCGGGTTCACTCCATAATACTTCATACAAAATAGGATTATTCCATTTATTTTCCCGCACGCCGTTCATAGACATTCATATGCCGGTCGCATATGCGCTGGCTGCGCCTTAGCATGCACTGGTTTGTGCGGTGCGAATCGAGTTAAATTTTGCGCTGTATGAACCGACTGCCGCCGCCGCCGCCGCCGCCGCCACCGCCACCGCTGCCGCCAAAAACACATTCGTTCGCCCATCTATTCCACGCTCCATTACCTTCCGCCGCCTCGTCTTTGTCTCGCTCTCGCATCGGCATGCCTTCGCGGCGCTCGCTTTTGTCGTCGTATTCATGCGCGCACTTTATACTCATGTGTTCTTCGTATTCGCGAGCGGAACGACCGCATGAGAGACTTTATTGTCGCCCGTCTTATTGCCTCAATGATGCCCCTTCAGAAATGTCAGAGTTCGTCCTCGCCTTACATATTCATACATGTGTTTCGCACAATGATTATGCCACATGCACTCACACCACAAAAAAAAATGAAATTTAGTTTTCGAGCAAGCAGGAAAATAGATTAGCACTATTGTTACGGTAATTTCTTGCATAGTCATGTCGCGCAAACAATAGATTTCTGCACAAAATGTGCGCAAACTTGGCTGGCGGGCGTATTGCGTGAGTGTGTGAATCTCTCTCAAGTTGAATGCGTGATTGCGTGGGTTTACTTACTTTCGCTTGATTCATCGTACGCCACAGGAAATTGGCCGCAAGACTTCGATGTGCCGGTGCCGGTGGCGGTGGAGACGAAGGCGATCTTCACTCAATTCGCCGACATGTGAGCGGCAGACGTGCCGCCGCATTCATTACTTACTCGCTCGACATTTTTGCGTCCGGAATTTTTCGCACGCCAGGAAGGGAGCGCATCAATTTCCACTCTCTCGAGTGCGCGCATGAATAAAAAATCGCAAATTGTCTCGCGGTCCGCCATTCGATCCCAAAATGCGCAATTTGTTACCGCGCTCGCTCCCCTTCTTTTTTTTATATATATATATTCACAATCCGCAGATAGACACCAAGGCATATATATAAAATTGCGTTGGCGGCGCTTGAAAAGTATTTATTGAATTTATTCAACCGGATATTAAAAATTCCGTTACATTTTGATTTAAATTTCGGTACCTACAGCCGCACCGGAATTTAACTAAATTAAATAGCCGTTTAATTACTCGCCGACTGACAATGAAATCAAGAAGCAAATTGTTGTATTACATTTCATTTCATTTTTGTTTGTGGATTTGTATTCAATTCGCTGAACAAATTAAAAGCATCATCATGTTGGTGCGCTTGGTGGTTGTTACCTATGCGGTTGGCTTTTGCGGTATGAAATGAAAGATAATTTTACGTTTTGATTGGACTTTTGAAAAATACGCGCGCATACCGAATCCTGTAATGAACACGTCGATGCGTGTAAGCGAATGCCGATTGCAATTACGCGCGATCCCCTTATCCAGGCGCAGCCACCCCCTCATACAACAGCAGCAGCAGCGCGGTATTGTAATACAAATAGAGTTGAAGTAATTTCTTGTTTGCGCAACTCGAGTGCGTATTTGCGGTCAACGGATTGCAATGTGCGTCTCATTGATGATTATCGACTTGCATAGTACATGCCCACTTGTTCGTACTGGTAAATATTTGCATTCAAGCGTGTACTTTTCCAACAGAGAAACGTGTATGACTGTTTGTGGCAATTTTCCATCTGCGCTTTTTAATTGGGAATCATCGACGCGTACGCAATCCCTTCATTTACGAATGAGTTTTGCCTGTTTTGCATTATTTTGCCGTACATGCGCATGGCGGATTTGATCAAAGAATAATAGAAAATAGATGAAAGATTAAAAGAGGAGATAAAGTGATAGAAAAATGGCTATTGTGAGAGAAACATTTTTTAATTTTCCGAATAATAATTAGCATTTAGCTTGCGAGGAATATGAACAAGAGAATAAAAAAATTATTAAAAGAAAATTACTACCAGGAAAGGAAAAACAGGTAAAGGGAATAAGAATGACAAAGAATAAATGGACCATCTGGCTGGCTCTTTATGTCGTGTTCGCGGTATTAAAATGTGTGTAAAACACACTTGGCGGCGGCTGAAGCGGCGGCAGCCGTGTTGCAATCTACAGTGGGTGCATCGCATTTCACCGCTAGCCGCCAGCGAACTTTTCCAATGAATATTTCACGAGCTTTTAATATAAATTCCAAGTTTGAAAGCTTAGGTAATTACATATTGTATTGCCACCGCCACCGCCTCCACCACCGCCATTTGCGATCTTCCCATAACTCATTTGGCGAGCAGTAGAAAAAATGTTTAAGGAGTACATTTCTTGATCAAAACTCGCATTAATTTTACGTAGAGCACAAAAAGCGATCTCGTACGAATCGCAAATCGCGTGATTTACAAATGATTTATATTTCAATTAAGTGCCGCGACGTTTATTTAATGTACTCCGCGAGCGAATGCGTTTGAGCAAGCAACCCTTAGACGAACGAGAGCACGAGAGAAGTCATTTTAATGAAGAGTAAATTGAATTTTATCGCTCGACTTGCTTTTATTTAAGTTTTAACTTTAAACTCGCGGACACATTTGCCATCGTTCTCTATCGCGCACGCACTGTGCCTCTGTCGTCCTTTTCTGCTCCTTCTTCCTTTGGATATATTATATCACGTTGACATTTATAGCAGCATGTGTATGCCATTTGCGAGTTAATTGTCTCTCTTTGCCGTCTATAAACTAAGTGCTCTCTTCATTTCTATGTAAGAAGTCACCTTTTCTTTTTCAAATTAATAACATTAATTTCAAGTAATGAAATTCATAAAAGCTATTTTTAATGGCAATTTGTTAGCACAAAGTTTAATAGCAATATAGTTTGAAGCATAGATTCTCATCAACAAGCACTTGCTGAAGACCAAGGAGTATAGGACAAACGCCATCTAGCGCAAGTCCTTGATAAGTTTTAAATGGAGTACGGTTTTTCGTTCGTTTGTATTACATTCATCCCCCATCGGGCGAAATGATACGCGCGCGCTGATAATGGAGCTGTTTTATGCGTTGCCCTCAGTACGTGAGTCGTTTGTCTTCCGCGCCAATGTCTTTGCAAATTTAATTAAGAATTAATCTCGCCGCCAGCGAGCATCGAGCGCACTTGAGGCGCAAACTCGCCGCCGGCGAGAAATACGATACGCAAAACAGCGAGACTTGACATTGTCGCGAGACTTGTACAACAATATTCATAAAACTACTGATAAGAACGAAGGCAAGTTTAATATTTGCTTTTATAATAATTAAGTTTAAATTCCATTCAAGCGTGACATAAAGTTTCAACCCCTTAAGACTATTAACCGCAAATAATGCGAATGCGAATGAATGTAAAACGTGTGATTTTACAAGCTACAAAACACGTTTCTTCATAAGTGGCAATTGTGAGAAACGGAAAAATACAGAATAAATATTTGGCAAAGTTTCCGTTCCTTTTTTTGTGCTTCTTCGTGCTGGATGGAGCAGTCGCTGTGAGCCAACGTGGTGCGCGAGCGGTAAAATGTAAGAAAAATCAGGAAAAATCAAGGCATTTTCATGCAATCTGAAAACGTGAACGTTGAACACCCACCTGAAAAGCCGGAAAATTCGTGCGCAATGAGCGTGTACTGGCAGCGATTGCGTGGTGAACGGGAAGAAGAAGAGGAAGAAAACCAAAGCAAGGCGTCGCAAATGCTTTGCTTGTCCTGCATGCTGTGCTGTGCTGTGCTGTTTGTTTGTTTGCCTACCTTCTTTTACGTCTGCGTCTTCGTTTCGGGGGGGTGGCGGCGGCTGCTGGCTTACTCGCCAATGTTCTTCATACGGCGTTTGTTGGCGTTGCTGCTTTAACATTTACACGCCTGCGTTTCCTCCATGAGGAAAATAGCGTCGGAACGAGGATTTTCCTTAAACATACGCCGATTTATATTCTCGCGCCGCCACCACCGCCACCGATGATGGCAGTGCAAGGATTTGCGGGTTATTTTTATGCTTAAACATTTTCTTATTCGTGCTAAATTGCGTCGAGAGAAATACACTCAATGTAGTAATTTAAATTGTAGTTTAGGGAATTCAACATATAGATATCAGGGGCGGTGGAAATCTTCGGGAATTCAGCACATCCCATTGGGGGCCAGGGTCAAAGAGGAAGGAATGGGTGAAAACCGCACTAGTCCTGGTGCTGACCCAGCACATGTCAATTCGGCAAAGACGCGTCGTGCACCGTTTGCAAATTGTTCGCTGCGCACTCTCAATTTTTTCGTCCTTTCGCACACATCCTTCCTTGAGGACCCATTTAAATCGAGCGCAAATGCATTAAAATTCCTCAATAAATTACCTACGCGGCGCGCCGAGCGGAATTTACTTATTTTATTTCCGGACGCGGCGAATATGAGAAAAAAATGGCAAAACTGATGACCTAAGACATAATTAAATAAACGCTCCTCGTAAAATCTGCTTCGCCGTAAGAAGAGAGCGCCGCTCGTAAAAATCATAAACGCATATAAAAGTAAATCCGCAGCACGATTTAATTAAACTTTTGCGAAATAAATTGTCAACGCAAGCGAAGTGAAGAAGAATACGTGTGCGAAAAAAGCGCAAATCTAATTTCGCTCGCACGACTTGATTAAGACACTTGCACGCGTGTGTATTTAGCAGGGGGGGGGGGGGGGGGGGTTGGCGAGAGTTGAGAGATTTGGGGGCGGCTGTGTGGACAAGAGAGAATTTAATGTACGCGAATAGAATTTATGTGCAATCAAATGTTTCATGGACGTGTTTCGCTTGATTCGCGCTATCAAAGGTCGCACATTTTTCATGCAGGAATTGAACGACACCCCCCCCCCCCACCCGGCGGGGAGGTTAAAGAGCTAGATAGATAGATAGATAGATAGATATACAGAGTGAAGAGTTCAAAATGGCGTTTATGTGAATTTTTATTGCGTGCAATGAATTGCAATGCGATGATTTTCATCGTGAAAATGTTTTACTCGCTTTCGCACATTTAGTCAATCGTATTGCTCGCGCTCGATAGATATTCAATCGATTGATTTGCCTCAACGAATCGTACAAAATATATAAAACCACTCGATGATGATATTGCTGATGATGATGATGACTTCTTCTACATCGCGAAAGAGTAGTATAGCAAGTCATCATATTCGAGAGTTTTAGTTTTATTACGCTCGTCAGCGACGTGAATATTTGACTGACAAGTCGCAAACTTGCAGTTGGAATAATAAAATAGCAATTTTACTATTGTTCTTTCGTAAAGTGTCGATAAATGATCGAGTCTCGTCGAAGGCTGTGTGCTATTTCGTTTAGGATGCGAACGGCGGCGGCGGCGGCGGCGAATTTATCATTGAGCAGACGCATTTATATCGACGTCGAACGCGGTTAATGTGCAGCAAGATTTATAATTTGGATTGACGTTGACGTGTTAAATTAACTGCGAAATTAGCAGGCATAAATCACTGTCGATGCCGCAGCCCCTGCGTTCGCTTTTGCCTCATCTTCACTTCACTTTACGCTCGTCTTCTTCCTGCGGGCACAACTTGAAGATATACCTTACGCTTCAATACCATTCAACTATGATTTCGCCGCCTGTGCACTGGAATTGAATTCGATTTCCTGCTATTACTTCTTGCATTTTAAACATTCCTAAAGTGGCTTTACTGATATGAAAATTAATCCTTAATTTTGATGGATTTAACATAATTAGCGGATATAACCCTTTGTGTTTGGGATTACAGAATATCATTCCATAACATTAATTGCTATTTACACAAATCATGAAATCTTGAATCAAACAGATGATTTCGTACGCCTCTGGAGGACGTCCATCTATTCTCGCTCAGCTGCCGCCTCCCAGTGGGCAAATTGATACTCCGATTGAATTTGCATGTGGAAGTAATCAAACGCAATGAGTAATCAAACTGTCACAACGTCTTCGGAGAACGCCAGCCAGCACCATTGCGATTTGCCATTAATTCAGCGAAACGGGGAGGCGGCGACGGCGAAGGCGGCTGCGGCTCATTTTGTCCAAGTCATTCACTTCTGCGTGATTCACTCGCTTGTGCGGCTCGTCCAATTCCTATTTTCTTCGTTCGTTCGTTCGTTCATTCGTTAATTTACTTTACTCTTACTTTGTGACAGCAACATTATTTATTTAATTATCGCGCTCTTATCAATCATTTGGGAATTATTTTCAGAAATTAATTCCATGCTCTCTCTCTCTCTCTCTTGTTGCTTGCTTGAAATTCAAGTAAAAAGTCAATTGTAGAATTACGGGTGTGGTGTACATTTACATACGATTTCAATAATTTATCATATTCGTATACATGTTGGTTGACGTAATTTAATGAATTTCTGCCGTAAATGCAATTTGCTTTGATTTATATTTTCGCCAATGATGATCTATATTCAGATTTGCGCAAAAATATATTCAGCTTGTGTATTTCTATGTGGCGGTGGCGTCATGTTTACGCGATTTGATTAAAACTTTTATTATTTATCTATCAGATGGAAAATGCGTATGGGAACATGGGACGATCGTATGCGTGTGGTGGTAGTTAACCCCCACAAACACGTGGATGCATTGAGAGAAAAGTACATACATAAAGCAGTGGATGAAAATATATTACTCGGAATAAAATGAGTATACGAGCTCTCGTGCAAACTTTTTCATTTAAATTTAATTTAACTAGATTCAATTTAAATTCAAATGCATACCATAATCAAAAACGTAGCCACATATGCAGATGAGATATTTGTGCAATTAAGCATAAATAAAATGAACGCATTAATTTATTACAACCCTGGCGAGTGTGTATGGGGGTGTTTGCGCATGGTAAATAGAGAACGTTGAAAGACAGGGTAAATTAAGTTACGGAAACGAACGTTCAATCAAGAATATATAGTAAAATCAAATCAAATACTTGATTCGATTGTTATTATTATTATTATTACAAGCGCATCATCATTATGATCAACGTGAAATTATATTATCGAATCGATATTAATTTGTTTTATGTGTTTGCGCACACACGCATGCGAGTGAGATTGGCTTGGATTTAATTTCATTCGATTTCCCCTCGTTTCATGAAGAAAACGAGAAAACGAACGAGTATTTTACTTTATTTGATGCCGACGCTATTTCATAAAATCGCAAATGAATTTCGGAATAATATGAAAAATAAATTGCCTACTAGATGATTATAATGTTTAATGAAATTCCATGAATTTATATAAATTGATAACATTGGCAAACGAATTGTTGTATTTGGACGTAAACTTACGGCCAGCACATTCCCTCGGGACTCTGCCTGCTTGCATGGCGGGTATAGTCTGCTTAATTAAGCATCAAACGCAAGGAAACCCATCTTTCCTTGACCGGTCAACATTACGTAGGAGGGTTGGTAATAAATATATTCGTTACCTATATGCATAAATGTTTTGAGGCAATAAAACATCGCACAAACGCCGGACGCGCGCATAAATCACAATGATTTTATCCCATTTATTCAATTAGTAGTTTGCGCAAATAGGTGAGCGTGCGCATAAATTCGAAACAAAAGCGAAATGGGATATTTTAATTTCGCATTCGGTGTGCGCGCGCGTTCGGCAAAAGTTTAATTTATAAACGAAATCGAATTTATGATTGGGAAATCACATCGATGCGTTGCGTTCGGTTCGGTTGCCGTTTCTCGAATTGCATGAATTCTGTATGGGAATGAGAATGGAATTGTGCTGCTGGTGGTGGTGGTGGTGGTGTTGGTACGACAGGAAAAAAAAAGGGGTGCGTGTGCAGTCGTCGAACAAACGAACGACTGAACGAAGGAGGAGCGCAGGAATCTGGAAAATTGCTTGCATAATATACGCGCGCACTTGAAAAACACTTGAAATAGATTGGGATCTAGAGTAGTACAACGTGCGCGCGCGCAGCAGGCAGCAGGCAATGGCAGCTGAGGGTGAAGAGAAAAAGCGTTTAAAAAGCAACCGAAAATCTCATTTTTCTCGATTGCTCCTCTCTGCACATTACTTTATTATTATCATCGATAATAGAGCTTTGTTGTCGAGTAAAGGTAGAGCGGCGTGCAGCGTTTTGATTTTCTTCTCTTCACCGTTGTTTTTTTTCTTCTTCTTCTTGTCATTCGCGTGCGCACTGAACGAATAGCATTTGGAAAATACAGGATGGCGGTATAACAATAAAATATGAATATCTAATGGCGCTATTCGCATTCATTTATGCTGATGTTATTATTATATTTTCATTCGCTTTGAATGAAAACAAATTTGCGATATTTTAATACGAAATGGAATTGAAAGTGAAATTCACTTTGGGGCGGGCCCCGTTTTGCATTTTTGACGTAAAATAATTAATGCGCCGCTTGATTCAAATTTACAACAATAGGGGGCAGGGACATTATTAATCATAAATACATAGACGAATGGATGGGGGCGAGGGGGGAGGGTGGCGGTGGTGTATGCATGTATTTTCTTTCTTCAACGCCATCTCGGCGTTCGCTTTGCGTAAGATCAGGTTGTTTGCAAGTTGCAAGCGAAACTATTAAACTTTCTTCTTAGCGCTCGCCAAGTTTGTTCGCGTCTAGTTGGTCTTCGTCGACGTCGGCGGTGTGTGTTGTTCTTCGCGCGCGCACGCGAGAAGTTTGACGGGCGGCAAGCAGACGAGGCCACTCGCACTCTGGCCGCCTCTTCCTCTTCTTCTTCTGCTTATGCGGAATACCTAAGTAGACGTAGAAAATGCGAATTGCGGGGGCAGGCAGGCAGGCAGGCAGCGAATGCCGAATCTTGCGGTGAACATTGAATGATAGATAGACGCTAAACGCACAGCAGCCGCCTCCGCAACTTTACAATGTAAATTCAATCCAGACGCACAACAACAGCGTCGTGCCCGCCATCAACAAAAAATAAATCAACTCGACTTTTTTCACCTACTTTTTTTTTTCGTTCGCGACTTTTTATTTCAAGTGAAGAACACTTTACGCATTCATTCATTTATTCCAAGATTCTTTTTTATCATACTCCTTGCGGATAAAGTAAACTGAACTCGTGAAGCAAATTTGGTAATTCTATTTTCCACGCGCGAGGTGAAAATATACGGAAAAAAGTAATTTGACTTGTGCGGGCGGCTATTTTAGTGATTCATTTGATAAAATAATTAGCGCGCTCTTCTAGTTGTTGCTTCGCTGAATGCTAAACACAGTGCCACCGCCAACAGCTTTACAGCCGCCCTCGTCGTCGTCACCGCCGCCACCCAGGAGCAAAATTCACCCGCAAAACTTGTTTTCGCCAAGAAAGCCAACGCAATTGTAGCCATGCCTTCGTAATAATCACGTTTCCGGTCTTATTAAATAAAGTGCGCCAACGCTGAGCATTTTAATTTTATTTTGCCCCAGCGCAACGTGTCTTTCAGCGTCGGGATAACCAGGGATAAAAAGGATAAGCAAAAAATAACAGCATGTTAGTTCAATTTTTCCTAATAAGCACCGTAATTGCAAATGTACAAGCAACGTAAAACGAACAACATGAAACGAATAGACAATTCATAATTCGTAATTGTTTTTGTCATTCTTTGAGCGCAATTAATGTTTTCTTAGATTACTTTAGAACGCGAAGAAAAATCGCTCGTTATTGGTCGTGTAGCAGGTGCGCGTTTTCTCCACGTCTTGTGGGCTTCGTTCATAATGGCATTAAAGCGTAATTAAATTGCACCAGCAGTGCTAATAATGAGTACACCTCCTGCTGTTGTCGCAGCGCGAATGAAAATATTGGCGATATATGTAGTATGGTGAAATACATAAATCTATTAAATATTTTATATTATTATACCTACCTGCGATTTTACATGTATATTTTATTGGTGTATATTTGCGTTGTTTATGACGTTTTGTTCGGCGGCGGCGCCATTAGAGGCAGCTGAAGCAGCAGAGCACAGCACGCATTCAATTAAATATATGTTTCGGACAAGTTCGCATGATTTACGAGCCGAAATAATAATGATTAGCGCACTCCCGCATCGCTGTGTTTGCCGTCACCCAAGCCGCCCTCGCGCTGTGCTCATGTCGACGCGTTTGCCAAACAGCACGCAACGTGGCCTAACGAACGCGATGCCGATGCCGCCGCCGTCGCTGCATGATTACAATAATTGATGCTCATGTGTCCATGCCGCCACCGCACTGGGTGATGCGCAAATTACGCGAAACTCTTTGCGCATTAATTAGTGATATTTGTTGTTGTTGTTGTTGGTTGTTGTTGCCGCTGCCGCGATGTTTGGCTTTAAAGCGTGAATATTGGCAAACACGACGTGTTTATAATAGTGAATGTCTCCTGCCGTCGAATGCAATCACAAGGAATGAGGGTATGCTGAAAGCGCTGCCAAGTGAATGTATCTTGTCGCTGGCGAATATTTGGCGGTTGTAGCGTGGCGCTTGTGCGCAAGCTCTAAACAAATAAAGTAAACCAACTTAACCGAGTATATAACTAGCTAAACTAACTTTGCCGCCAACAAACACTAGCATTCGTTATGCGTGTGTTAGCAATTTCAGGAGGTTATGAATTAGCCTTCAGCCAACAGTGCAAAAGTAATATTTATTAATTGTGACTAAAACAGTTAAATTTAACATTAATTAATAACTCGTTTTTTTTAAACGCCTATATGTTTGAGAAACAAGAAGGAAATCAATGTTTGTAATTAGAAACTAAGTCCAGCACTTTTAGTTTTGGAAAGTCGCAAGGGATGTTTAAGGAAAGGAAAATTAGTGGGTGATAATATGAATCTAAATATAATTAAGCAAATTACAAGGTGATAGTATTTTTCACGCTTAGAGAAATTGTTCAAATCTTGTTAAATGTTTTAATATCCGAGAAGAGATATTTTAAAAATTCCACTTAAATTTTCTGCACTTTTTTTTAGTCATTATAGTCATTATGATAATACCTATAAAATGTGCTTTGAGAATAATAATTATGATAATGACAAGAAGAGTGCGAATAATAATATTGTGCAATCGTAAAATACCTCTTAATGATCATTTTCAGTCCGCTCATAGCTATAACAATAATTACATTGCGCGCTTTAAAAATATACATTCAGTTCGCGTACTTCTTTTTTTTTTACGTTTTGCACAACCAGCACAGCGAAGCCAGTCTCGGGAAGCTTACCTTCCCTCCGTTCACATAATAGGAATAGTATAAAACGTGTTTCGTTTTCATTTTGGGGTCGTTTCTTCAATTCGACTAAGTATCCGCCACTTAGTGAATATTATGCATTAAGCAAATTGCTTTTCTTTCATACGCGGGAGGGCATTCTTCGTAAAACGCGCCCGCGCGAGTGAATATTTCCTATTCACTCGTTTATAATAAATGTTTTACAGACGCTTGCAAACAAACACAAACGAGACGATATGGCAGATGTATATTTGAATGCATATTATATTCATATTTGTCGCTCGCTTTCCTTTTTTTTGCATTCGCCTGTGGTCGTGCATTTTTAATAAATGAACCAACGAAGCGCATATACTGAGTGGCTTTTTTAAAACAAGATGAATGATCTTTACAGTGAATTGAAGTACTTTTGAATGCCCAGAGTTGGCAATATGGTAATTATACTTTTTTTTTAAATATTCTGTGAAAATAGCAAAAAGTGTTAATGATTGCAAATGATGAAATGTGGAAATTCCATCTCTCCGGGGAATGCACGCAAAAAAATACTTGTTAAAAACCACACACACACTGGCTAATTTCATTCCCCTCGAATTTTTACATTCTTTTAAATTAATTCAGAAACAAACAAAAAAATAATGAAACTTTCTTTGGTATGCGTGGAATTTATTTAACAAATTAATTTACACAAATTTCCAAACTAAAAAAATTTATTCATTATTTTTGGTTGTGTTGTATTTTATTTATTTTCGTAGCGTTCACATTGTTTATTTTTGGTTTATTTGCAACCCCAGCACCTTTTATTCCTCGTTGCTATACTCTTCATCCCTTTGTCATCTCTGCGCTCTTCTCCTCTCTCAGCATCGCATTGTTTGCCCTCATTGTCCATGTACACGCTTTTTGTTTATACATATTCCGTGACGTAGCGAATTTTATGCACGGCAGACAATTTTATGTACTTTATTCATTTGCGTACTACTTCTTCTTCGCCAAGGCTTCATTTCTGCGCTCACGCTTTCCTACTTAGTTTATTTATTTGCCCATTCAATTCACGCATTTGTTTTCGCGTGCGCAAACAAGACGAAAGTTACGCATATCATTATTTCACCACTCTTCGCATTGTTGTCGACTTTTTATCGCAATCATTTCATTTTAGAGAATACCACTCGAAACAATAAAAATCCAAGTGTTATGCAAACGAGAGAAACATAAGTCATGCGCACACAACAATTGCAAAATGCATTTTTGCATAACATATTCAACATAATTTTGCATTCGCGCTGGCCGCCGAATGAAGAAATTGTCGAACAAAGAAACGGAATTAATGTCACTTTTTTATGCTTTGGCGTTTTTAGTCATTGCTAATTTTATTGCGTCCTATTGTCGCTTGCTTTCTTGCTTGCTTTTCTATTGCCTCCTTTTTTTTTTTGTACTATTACGATTGTTACTTTTATCGTTGTTGCGTAGTTTTGATTGCAATGAATTTTCTTTGCACGTCCGTTTCTTATCGCGCAAACACTTTTATTGCTTTTCGTTTTATTCAAAACATTTCCTCCACCTCCCCCATTCGACCGCAACAATGGACGGCACAGTAACACCGACGACGGTGTTAATAGTTTCTGCGCACTCGTTATTATACTCGTAATGATGATAATGATAACGAGTCCAACCGCGGTAGACCTAGTAGAAGAGCTAGAAAAACAAAACTTTTATGCATTTATACTTCGTTTGATTGAGTAAACCATAATTATGATATTATAATACTCTTTATATTTTTTCCGGGGCAATTAAGTATTGTAATCGTAATTGACATTTATTTGTTTCATACTTACTTTTATGCCTCTTGGCAAGTTGAATTTTTCCACTATAATTTTCATGCAGTTATTCAATCCTTTAATAATGCTTTAAAGCAGTGGTTTCCACACTTTTTTGCCTACCACCCTTTTTCAAATAAAACCTCCCTGGATTGCTGCAGCGTTCCCAATGGGGTAGCACTGCTTTGGGGAATTGCTTTATGAAAATTGTCATTGAATTTTTTTTAGAGCCAAAAATGTGTCAGAAAAACCGTTTATTAAACTTTTCAGTTTTGTGAAAATGGTGATAATTTAAAGTAATCATAATTGAAATTAAATTTATCGTTGGTAACCTTTTAATTTTGTCTCGTCATCTATCTATTATTATTTCGTAAAACGTAAAATATTTGATTATTCTTTTGAAGTCAACAGCGAGAATTCAGTCATTGCTGAATGCGAATGGCAAGTTGAAAAACATAAAAGCGAGGCGAGATTATATGAGGCTACAAGTTTTTTAGAGCGCAGTCAGAGTGAGTCCCAACGTTATCGTTTCCTGCTCGTTATTTTTCCGATTTTCATAGACGAAGAAGAAAACCACCCTCCGTGATAGTAAAGTGCGGTGTGCGGTCGCTCGCTTGCGTATCATAAACGAGTGAAAAACTCTTTTACCACACACTACACAATAACCAGCAGTAACAGCAGAAGCAGCAGTGCTGTTCCACACTCTCATCTTGCGTTTAGTTTTCTCGTTTCGTTCTTCCTCCACTGCGCTTTCTCAAGAGTGTGTATGTCTCCTCCAACACCAACCACATCGTCAACTTTCCAGCGCACATTGCTCGATATGAAAATGTAAATTGGACAAATCGTTTCGGCGTTTACATGCGGTGCAAATTCCGCTACGTTTTTAATCAACTTTTATAATAATACGAATACGATTTGATGTTCAAAGGTGCGGTGCGCGCACATTTCACTCGTTGCAGATGAAGGGGTTTGTGAAAATTGCAATTTGTGTGGGGGGATGCGCTTATTGCAATAGTGTCTATGATGTGATATCCTTCGTTTGCGTGATATGTACGTAGGTGGTATGGTGATTCCCGCAGGACGCGTTCGCATGCGAATTGTGTTGATTTTATTAGCGGGTCCTTTCAGAAATATGTAGATATTTTGAAAAATATGTTTATCGCTTTTAGTGTGATTGCATATTTTGCATTTTGCGTCAAAAACGTAAACTTTACAGTATCCTCCAGGCATCGCATCGCATCCCCTGCGTAAAAGAAACGCAAAGAAGGAATTCGTTACATTCGAGCATATGTTGCGCAGGACAGTTTATTATTCACTTTATTTCCTTTCATTTTTCTTTGTTTATACAACAAACGCGCCCCGTTTCCTCTTACATTTATTTATTTCTTTCTTCTCTCGTCTCACTACAAAGAGGCGTTGTTTGCGGTGTTTGCGGTTTTATGCTATTTTTTCTTTTTTCTTTCGCCTTTTGTTTTTTCCCCCGCTTGCTTTCACCGTTTTTCTCTATTTTATTATATCTTTATCCCTTTTCACTATTTTCCGTTTGCCCGTTCGTGTCGGTGCTCATCATTGCGTTTTCTTTCTCTGCTTTTGTTCTAGTGATACATCTTTTTTACGGTGTATTTTATTCTTGTCTCTTTGTTATGCTCTTAGTTTAGCACGCACTTTTACTTTACGTCTTTGTCGTTTTTCCCCGCGCAACATTGTTTATAAAACATGATATAATCCTTGGGACTGTGATTGCGATTGTCGCGCATGTCCAACTGGAGTGGAAAACAGGAACCGGACTTTTAACGCCGGAACGCAGAGGAAGTACAGCCGCAAGACGTATCGCTTCGGCCGGTCGGCAGTTAATTGAGATTTGTGTCCGTTTCCGGTGGTGGTGGCGCCGGCAGAGGACGTGCAGCTCTATAAATGTGCCGCGTGCAGGACGATCGAGAGGAGGACGCAGCATCCACTTATTGCGAAAGTTTTCCTATTGATGTCTTTTGTGTTCATTGTCCTTTCTGCTTCTTCCTCTTCAGTTTACATCTTGGTCTTCACTTAACTATTCGCGCATCCTCTTTTTCAATTTTTTTCTCTCTCTCTCTCGCTCTCTAGTGTAAACGACGTATATAATGTTTAAACTTTTTTCATTTGTTCCAATTTACGACTTTTAACAAATTCTTTTATTGCCTTCATTGTGCTATCACCGACGAGCAGAACACGCGTTTAATAAAGCGATGAAGTATAGAACGAGTCAAAGGTTCTTGTTGGAGACGGCGGCGGAGGTGGAGAAGGGGGGCGGCGAGATAGGATGGAAACGTATAAGACAATAATGGGCCATTGGCACTTTAGAATGGCTTTTCTCGGCCTGATCCAATCAAGCCGATACATGTGCGGTCGCCAACCGCGCTGGAGTAACCTTTGTGCGTTGCTGCCGCCAGCCGCCCGCAGACATGAAGGACCATCATTAATGTGTGTCGATACAGCAACACCGCCGCCGTCGCCGCCGCCGTCGAACTTTACTTATACACTCAATGCACTCATTCGCTCCGTCTTGCTTCGATCGTAACGCACGAACAATGTCGCATCTCGTTTTTGTGTGCAACGTGACACGACACGAACGTCGCCAGCAGCGATCTTTTTCACCTCGGGGACGCCGCTGGGGGCGGTTAATACACGCCGATATTGTCTTTTAATCTTCTCCGATGTACATGTTTTATGCCCGTAATGGCTTTATCAAACCAATTTCGATGTCGATGTGCGCCCAGCGTGCGCATGTATGTTTGCTTTTCCAACTTCTCACCCCTCACTTGCGCCGTGGCGGGCAATGTTCTTTCATCAAGTGATAAAAGATAAATTTCCTGTGTGTAGGCATTAACTTGCGAAATTGCCTAATAAAAATTGCGCACTTACGACTCATTTAGTTTCGGTTTTAATAAACTGTGAGTGCCCTACACTTAATGTCATTCTCTCCGCCCCCCTTTGGGCGAATTTCTCTATTCTTCGCACACTTCCTGAAAACGTACGCGCGTGCAGAATGAATGTTATCTTCGTTTATCAATTATAAAATTTTTCAGCGTTGAATTACTACCGCGCGCGCCGCCGCGCAATTACTGTTTGCTGAACCGACAAGTTTTGTACGCACTCAAAATGGAATGCAATATTCTCGCAACTTGGTATGCATAAATTGCTATAAAATATTCATGCCGGCCAGGAAATGACAATGGCACAAAATAATTACAATCAGTGCGTATTAATAATAATGTCACTGCATAATACAGCATAATGAACCATCATACAGGATGTTCTCAAACTGCACCAACGAAATTGTTAATGCGAATCTCAATTGCATTCACGTGCACGTCGTGATAATTTTGTGTGTTTTTTTTTTTATTATTTCGACGTGTACATGTTTAGTAGTGTGAATTTCGCTATAATATTTTTATACCCTGTATATAAAATTCGAGTGCAGCTTTAATTTTAATTTCGTCCATAAAGTTTTACTCGTCGTAAATACTCGACTAGGAATTTTCGCCAGACTAGACGGATATAATTAACAAGAGCATTCATATGAAATACACGCGAATAATTTACCTTGGTATCAATTTAAATTTAATTTTTAATACCGTCATGTAATCGGAAATTTATGATCGAATTTACGAGATATTTTTGTGATAACTTCTACTACCCTGGTGCGGGGGGGGGGGGGGGGGGGGGGTACAACATTTAATTACTATTAAACTATTGCGACATCATTTACATTACAATTGCGGGCAAACGAAATTGCGAATGCGCGTTTTCAAAGTGACATTAATTATTAACCAATACACATGCGCGCATGCTGCATAATTCACATCGCGATTGCCATTTCGCAATGCACTTATTGTGCATGTGTGTGTGTGTGTGTGATCATCATGATGATGCAAAATAAACGGCGATTTTAATTACCGATTTAATACGCGCGCGCCGCACTGATACTGACGCTTGTCACGTTCCTACCCCTCTCTTTGCGCGAATGAAAATTCGTATGCGCGCGCGTATGACGATGATTTATTTATACGGCAATCTGATCACTTGCCGGATGCGTACGACTGAGCGAGCGAATAGGTATATTGAGTGTGTTTGCTAATTGCATATGCATGGATGCTTTAAATGACGGATTAGTGCCCGCGACGTGTTTGCGCTTTTTAATTGCGAGCGGCGAGGGGTCCTACCGGAGAAAAAAAATTAAGGGCACAGGCACGCTGTGTATAAATTAATAAATTAATATTAATTTTATTATGCGATTTGCGACGTGACATGAATTTTTAATTTCTGAAGGATGAAAATCAAAGTACGGAATGAGTTGGGATAACTTGGGATAACTTGATTAAGTTTGTTTACTTTGCGTGGCGGTTTTTGATTTCCACGTGTGTATCTTTTACGCATACGTTGCCTGTGTGTTGCCTACTTTGCCTTTGGATGTTGTTATGTTGTTATCCTTCTTGCAACAAAGTTTGGCGGCGCGGTGGAGGCGATAATATGTTTTTGATTAAAAGTGTGCATTAAAACGTCGCCATAATTCACGTTCGCCGCGGCGCCCTCGTAAATAAAATTCGTTTTGGCGCTCACTCTTTCGCTTATTTTCTTTACTCTCGCATCCCTTGCGCGCCGCCGCTACTGCTGCACCAATGCGATTCAAGGCTGTTCGTTTTTGTTTTACGTTCTTGATTTGTATCTTCCTGTTTTTGTTTTTCAGAGACAAACATTCTCCATATTTAATTAGGCGAACTCGCGTTTAGATTAAAGTAAAATAATAAAATTCTTTGGGCGTGAAGCAAACGTGATGCAATTTGCAATATTAAATTCTGTAACAGTATCTTTATGCGACTGAATTGCCCTGTTTACCTTCGGGATCACTCTATTTATGGCGCGTGTTTGCTTGCATTCCCAGAGAGCAATGCGCAGAGATGGAGCCGACAGACGTTCGGTTCGATTAAAGTGATTTATTGACAAACGCGGAAAATATGGGAAATTAGCCGCGATCGATTGAGATTAATGTCGTCGTCCTCGTCCTTGGCGGTCCTTGTTGTTTGAGCCACAATTTGGGAACTACGTTTCCACTAATCGCATGAGTATTTTGAAACGTTAATGAGAATTGAGTAACAATTATAGAAAAAGCATTCAGACATTAATTTCAATTGAAGTAACGACATGATCGAGGGTTTGATGGATATTTATAGCAGAGGAAACGTCAGGAATGTGACAGAAGCTTATCAGTGCGCAGCAGGACGCGCAGCACGCGCAGGACAGGCTGACAACATAAGTCACTTTAGCGCGTTTTCGATTTGCAATCAACATCTGCAAAACATTTCTCGTACTGTGCGGCGTACGCGCGCAAATGCATTGATAACGAACGGCGGGATGCAGTGGCGCATGTGAAATGTGTCATATTAGGGAGGGCGGCTAACGCTGATAAACGTTCGCACTGCCTATCAATCTTTAACGCTAAACATCCCCAAACTGCAATGTGTCTCTGATATGTTACTATCACTGCAAATTGTTATAAATGGTTGCATAAATTCTGCACTTTTTTCCGTAAATAAATATTTAATAGCGAAACATATTTATTTTTTAACAGCCGCAAATATTATATGTGTTTTTCCTCGATTCTATTTTGGTAACAGATTGAATAAATGAATATTTTTTATGTTTATCTTCTGCAAGCAGCAGGATAACGCATTAATGCGATATTATGATACGTTATATTCCATTTTAACGAGCCACATTATTCATCCATTAGCAATCTGTCTGTCTACAGGCATTTAGCGGTATTGTTATGATGATTACGATTATTGCTGTAATCGCTAAGTATGAACTGGCTGGTTCAGAGTTCGATTTGAATGCGTGCTAAATTCGAATCGACAAAACGCGATGTTCGTCTTAGCAGTAATGCGAAACGGAAACAACAGCCAGCGATGCACAACAAGAAGCGCTTTCCTTCCTCCCTCATTTCGATCTTTTTCTTCATATTTCCAGACAGTTTGAGTGCGAGAAGGATAGCGAGCTGAAGGTAAACTCGGCGGCGGCAGCGGCAAATGATTTATAACGGACATTTTTAATCTCCTTAATTTCGTGCGGAATTTATTGCCAACTGAAATTCCAAATTTTCTACGAGTGCTATTTTTTTTTACAGATATCAAACGACCAATTACTATCCGTCTTAATTGCTAATTACGTACTAAGTATTTTTTGCTCTGCTTGTTTCAGGTGCAATGGGTGCAACAGCAGCATGAAAAGAAACGCAAGAAGCGCGACTATGTCAATCCGTCCGCCTCACCGTACGTGCAGTATTTCGGTGCGGTGGCACCCGGCGCCGGTGCGGCCCGTCCCGCAGCTGCCCCCGTCGTCGGCCGCCACACGCAGCCGCGTTACCGCGCCGTGCCGACTCGCGCCTTTCCGGATCCTCTCTTCAAGGAGCAGTGGTACCTGGTGAGTGAGAGACCTCTTTTTCAAATTATTTATTACACACCTACACAAATACATGCCGCCAACGCGTTGCGCAAACAACGTGCTGAATTATTCAAAGGGAATGTTGCTCATAATTTCTTAATTTCCCCCATTCCAACCCCCCAAAGACATTTATCAAACATTCGAAATGATGTTATGTTTATGAGGCGAATTCGAATGCTAATTAAAAATTCCAGAAAACAAACAAAAACAAACGTATTTCTCATTATCATCGCACAAAAAAAAAGATAAACTACTAGTGCGGTACAAAAGCGCAGGCACTAATTGCATATTACGTGAATTACATGTCTCAACGTTTTCACAATTAGAGAATGCGAAGCGCACCAAACGGCAACGTGCGCAAATGAACATGCGACACACACGCTAACGCGCTACTTCACGTTTCGACGTCTCTATACCTCTAATTGGCAAAAGGGCCTTAATATTACGACACGTAGGTACACGAAACACAAAACGCGCACGACAATGCCAAATGTTACCTTAACATATCGGGCGCATGTATGCTAGCTACCTTTACACATTCCACTTTGCAAACGCAATAAGTAAAAGGACGCAACGCGACGTGATGCTTAAACATAGTCGACATCCATTACGCGATGGTATTACATGTGTAAAACATTGTTCTTGAATTATCAAGAACACTGTGTGTAACTCGAACGTTTTCGTATTTATTCAAGCACTCGTTGCGCACGTTCTTGCGCAATGCAAAACGTTTCTTAATATTTGTGCAATTTGTATAAATACATAACATACAGCAAACTGTTTCACGAAGCAAAGCAAAGGGCGCGGAAAATACATGAGAGTGCACGCTTGTTGACTAAACAATTAAACGGCTGGCAATTAATAAGTTAATTAATGCACGTCGGAAAAATAAACTATGGCTAATTGCATTAGTTTGCGCGAATGAAGCGAGTGTGTGTGGGTGTGCGAAAACAACTCGGTTGGCAGTGTGTCGTCGTCTTGAAGCGAGAAGAGAGAAGCGCGCAAAGCAAGCATATTTACTAATTAGAAATGCGAAACACGTCTGCGTGCGCTGCTTGCGCGTCACATACTCTTTCGTCTTTTTCGAGATACACATTCGGCGGCGGGCGGCGCGAACAGGGCTGGGCTGGCGGGCGCGGGTGAGACGATACACGACGTGAATTTATAAGAAGAGAGCAATACCAAGCAGCTAGCTAGCTACTTTTATCATTGCGTACGGCTTGCTGCCGCTTATTTTATGCAAGTGCGCCCGACTTTGCATAACTTTGCATAAAAACGCTGGACGTTCGAAGAACGCTCGCGAATTCAGACTACTTCCAAGTGCAGAAGGCGGAATGCAATGTAAATGGTTTTTGCTTTAATTATGCGTGAAATGTCATTGCTTTGAGGAGGCAATTTAGTCAAATTGCAAGACGAGAGAAATGAATAAGTATAAATAGAAATTGAACAAGAGCAAAGTGAATATTTATTGCATCGCAAATTATTTGAAACAACTTTAAATTTGCTGTAACGTAGATGTGGCGGACAGTAAATATTTTTAGTAAATACAGACTACGAGTAAATACATGCATGATTGGAATTAGTGATGCATAGATTTTCAATTAGAATAATTGGCAATACATATTATAAAAAAAACAAACAATGTACAATATCAACATGTTCGGCCACGCGGCGAAATGTTTATGCAAGCACAAATTGAAATTTATGTACGAAATAGTGCACAAAAAATTAATCAAGCGCATCCATAAACCAATATATTATTTATTCGTATATTTGTAGTATTTTCGAATCGTTTTAATTCACGCTTAAGCGTGGCACAGTGCGTATTATTTTGATTGTAACAAATTTATAACTCGATGCACAATTATTCCGCGAAATGCAAATACTGTAATAATTGTTCAGGCCGCACAAAATATTACAATAAGCAAATCAATTAATAATTCTTTCCTGGTAATATTAATTAATATTTCGATTTGCCATGGAATTCTCGGTAACGAGAATTTACATTCAAATGTATTGTTTTCGGCTCGTTTGCGATATAATTTCAGAAAATGGAAATTATATCTAATATCATCAAACAAATATGTTATAGAACATCACTGTATTTGACTATTAATAGTGTTGTGCATTTTGAAAATTTCATTCTCTCGTATTACAAAGTTATTCGTAAATTAATTTGCGAGCGTGAAGGAATTTGCGCAATAAATATGAGCGCAATTTAAATGAATAAATACGCAGAGTTCGGCAATAAATAATATGACGAATTTGAAGGGTTGTTTATCGCTTTATTATGAATAGCTATTTAATAATCGTATCTACGATCGAAATAACATAATAATTCTACGTAATGCAATTATTTGCGCTGATTAATATCCTACGATTTTGATGTCTTTGATTGATGTTCGTGGAATTACAAAATTAACTCTCGGAATCAAGTTTAATTAAAATATGATTAATTTTTATTGCAATATATGTACTCAAATGAGTGTGCTTAATGGCGCTTCAAATTAGTACATGGCGCATTCCGTCTGGGGGCGTATGATAAGATGTTTAAAGAAGGCGAGAGAGAGACAGAGAGAAATACAGGTTTATTTAATTATATTTGCTGAACGATTCGGATTTGTAGGATATTGAAAATTTTTTGTAATTCTTTTCCCAATGGTGCTTTGTCATCGAACATGCTATGATAAATGGCACACTTGTGCTCTCATTCATTGCTGCCCCGCCGGCGGCCGTGCATTACTTGCGCTGGCGGCCCCCGAGTATTTTTTATTGGGGCGGCCGTGGGCTTTTACAACTTTTTCGAATTTTTTGCGCGCGCGCGCGTGTGCCCAAAGAGAGCATTTCCGGCGGACGGGCGGGCGTTTCGCGCACAAGTGAAACACAAGCGAGATAACATCGTGCCGCTTCCGGCGATGAAAAGTAGTCCGATTTGATGAAATTCGGACGCGGGGGGCGCACACGCCGCTCGATGCTCCCTCGAGAAATAAGCACGCACAACATAAATAAATTTTGGTTCGCTGCGAATGTCCAAGAAAGTTTTACGCACTTTTACATCGACGCAAAAAAAGAAGTAATTCTGGTGAGTTGTTGTAATCTGCGCGCTAAGCAATTTATGTAAATTCAAATTAAATTAAAATATTTACGAGTTAATGTATTCGGCATTTGCATAAATTCCACAATGAATAAACGCACCGCGAAAATTTTTATTATAAAAAAGTAGAGTGCGAGAGGGGGGCGGGGGGCGGACGGGGGTAAGAGCGAGAGTAAAAGCAAATGAACAACTTTGAAAAAAATGATACAAAATGTAAATATACGACGAGCGTGTCTCTTAGTCGCGAGGGACTTACACTCGGTGCATTTGCGCATGATACGAAAATATGTATTCGGGGACCTAAGGGCGGATGAGGCTGGTGCCCGGAGCTGGGGACGGGGACGAGGACGGAGTTTGCTACTTGCAAAAGCAAGGGAATCGGGCTGCACGCTGCGGGACTACTTTTTATGCGAACGCGCTCGGACGACAAATGAAGATTTATCAAATCAGTTTTCCGCTTTTCCGCGCTGCCGTTTTTTCCACGTTCGTGTTTTTCCTTCGGCGCTTCGGCGTGTTGCAACTCTCGTCGAAATTCTATAATTTCATGACGTATTCGCGTCATATCTTCATTAGCGGACCTTGCGCTTGTAAAGTTTGCCCTTTTTATTGCGCGCCGGCGAGAAAAAGTCGCGAAGAGGAAAAAAGTATGCTAATTATAAATGAGGAAAACTTTCTGCTTGTGCCGCCTCCGCCACGCCACCACCACCACCACCAACTCGCCGGCTCATCCGTCCGTCTGCTAACTATCATCGTGGCATTTTCAAGCAAGTGCACGCAAGTTTTCCAAAAGTTGCTTATCATTCGCTTGCAGAACGAGCGTGCAAATGTCAAGTGAAAGAATAAAAATACTATTCCTGTCTGTTTTTCTTTTTCTCCTCTCTTCATTTTCATCGTGCCGCATTAGCATTGTGATTATTTTCATTACAAAGGACTAGAGTTTTAGTTTTTCTCGCGCAAATTCTTTTGGAGACGGCAAACTTGACTTGTTATTAGGAAAAGGTCGAATGATCTCCATGTTGAGCCTGTAATTTCGTTTTCGGCTTACGACACGTAATTAAACGCGTTCGGCACATGTGGTATTTGGCTGGACACGCACAATTTGACGCGACCTACACGCACAGGGGGGCGGTTGCGGTAGTGCCATGAAATTGGCCGCCACACGTTCGTGTCCATCAGCGTATTCGACACTCGTGCATTGATCTTGAGCCGTACTTCAACATCGTCGTCCCTCGCGCCGCCCCTCATTCTTGTTACACTTTTGCGCACCCTTACGCGAAACGGGAATGTTCTACTGCTTCGTTTATAGCGCAAAGTTTGTGAGGCATGACATGAGAAAGGCATGATGTAATTTACTGCGCGTAGAGTAATAAAACTGGACATCATTCTTCCTTTACGTATTATTTTCGTCGAGTATTTGGCAAAAAAAAAACTAGAAAAAAAGCATCAAATCTATGCGCAAGAGCGTATGCTCCAATTTAAGCACATTTCACAAGTGTCTTTGGCGTAATTGTTGTCGAAGTTGTAATTAGCCTTCTTCGAATTGCACCGGAAGAAAAGCGAGCGCGTCGCTTATTAAGTTAGATTTCCCACGCGAGTCCTTACGTGCCAATCCGCGCGCGTGAAGACATTCCAAGGATTTTCGCACACGCGTTCGATGATCATTTCACCCGCCACACGCCACTATTATTGCGCGCAAATTCCTTCGCGCGAAAGCACGCTGAAAGTTGTTTCGTCATAATTGCTTTAGTTTACAACTTACCGGAATTACGTACGTTCCGGAATCGTCAAAGTCGTTCGCATTATTGGCTCTCATTGACAAATATCAAAAGTCTTATCATTGAGCGTACAACCGAATTTTAATCATCATCGCCAAGCGCGGCAGCTAATACGAGTGAATTCGTAATTGTTGTTGGCTGAACAACAATGAATACGCTTTGAGCGTGTTGGACGAATGGCGTGCTGCATTCCAATATCCGGCGCTTCATTATTTCCGGTTCATCTCGTCCCATTCGGTGATGATGCTCATCTCATCAGTAGCGTGCGCATTCGGCACTCACTTGCCAAGTACTTTTAATCTACTCCCGCCCGATGACCATTGCTCGTTGCCCCGTTGCTCGTTCGACGATAATAGACTGACAATGCGAAGAAGGTGCACCAAAGAAGGAATGGCGGCAGCAGCTACAGCCGCATCTATTTCGAGTGTGCTTCCTGCTTCTTGCACGATGATGGCAGCAATTGCTGCACCCGCGCGTAATTAAGGGCGGAAAACTTTGATGATGTGGTTCGCGCGCAATTGTTTCATGCGGTTTTGCTTCCGGTTCTCGCGTCGCGCCAGCGCAAAGTTTCCGTCGAATGCGTTTTCATTTACCTAATACGCTAATTAATGTAATTACGCGCGCTGAATCAATATAGTTTAATTAGCGGAAGCTAAAGGAGCTTTATTCGAAAAAAGTTTATCTTTATATCGCTTGCGAGAGCGAGAGCCTTTCGGCGCAATTTTGGATTTACGTAGAGAATTTAATTAACTTTTTACGCACTCTTGAACGAGTTTAATAGCTGCGTCTGCGTGACTTTTTAATAACGCAATAAGTTTCGAAAGTCAATAAAAAGTTGTGCAAAGTTAACGCAAATCTTGGTAGCTTGGCTTATTTAATTTAGCACAGCTACTATTTGAAAAGTGCATAGGTGGTTGCATAGGAAGAATGGAAAAAATCCATTTGGAATTTCGTTGCGATAGTCATTTTTAAGCTTGGCAATCATTAAATGCAATGGGAAAAGTTTCGGTTATAAAATGCAAATTGCCAGTGTAAGTCGGCGTAATCACAACCCGTTGGTAGGGTTGCTGCTGCTTCTTCTTCTTTCCGCATGCTGCGCGTACAATGACAGCGTGGAAATGTAAAGCAAAGCCAAGCGTAAGCCACGAAGCATACCGAATAGTACGAATACTCGGTGTAGTGGCAGTAGTGACACAATCGCACTTGTATCCAGTAGCGGGCGCAATTCGCGGTCACACTTGCAAAGCCAGCAGAATGCATGTAGGCCACCGCCGCCGCCGCCGCGCGCCGCCGTCTTCGCAATGAGATGCGCACACATTCCAAATGCGTGTGCCAGACGAAGCGGGATGAAAGTTTAAACGCTCGACCGAATCGGGTATATGTGTATGTGGTTTCAGGAGTTTCGCAAACGCGGGGGCGGCCGCCGTAGCGAGAACGGCGAATATTCCGATATATACTTAGAACGCAGTTAGCCGTAGTATGGCTCTCTTGCTACAATTCGTAGTTACATGAAT
This sequence comes from Aleochara curtula, assembly GCA_963978815.1. Taxonomy (NCBI): domain Eukaryota; kingdom Metazoa; phylum Arthropoda; class Insecta; order Coleoptera; family Staphylinidae; genus Aleochara; species Aleochara curtula. The sequence continues at coordinate 5,702,360 of OZ022221.1, read as the reverse complement.
AACTTGCATTGAATGGCTGATTTGTCCCAGTTTCAGAAACGGATTTGTTTGCTTGTTGTATTCATGCATCCTGCAATCACATCGCGCGTGCGCTTTTCCACAATCGATTACAATCGAAGTTTGTGTTTTACTTGCAATTATGATCACTGCATTTGCCGTCTCTTTATTATTATTTTTTTAGATAAAGTTTGAAATTATGATTTTGCCCTTTATGCTACCACGGCTTTAGATTTAAATTTAATGCGCGCGCAACGAATGAATTACACTCGTTACAGACAAACCGGATTAATTAAAAAACAAATGAAATTTCTTCGTGCACGTCGAACCGCCAAGCACACGATATTTAAATCGCAACAAAAAGGAACGTAATGGTAGATTAAAACTTTGCGCTCGGGCGTGTTTCATAAATAAACACTAATTGCTCTGCGGTAACCACGCCAACCGCTGAGCATTATCTCTTTAGCGTCGCGCTCGAATACGCCGGAATTGTCTAAATGGAAATTGCATATGAATCTATGACTCAATTTCGATTTATTTCCATGCACAATCCACTACGGCATACAACTATGGCTGCACGTTTAGCCATCCCTTGTATTTGCTTTACATCCGGAGTGGTTGGCAGGCATGAGCAACCACCCTTCCCCCCGCGCACCTTCATCATGCACTTTCGGGGCCGCTCACCGGAAGACGTATAGTTAACGGCAAAGCAATTCCAACAAAAGTGCATTCGACATTTATTTATGAAGTCTTTGAATGCATATGTGCAACGAGGGTGGATGGAATGAGATGAGTTAAATGCGGAACGTGGTGCGCGCACGCGCGTACACACCTAACTCTCGCGAACACAAACAAATGCGTAATGGAAATGCGAGGAATATGGCGAACCGCGGAAATATTATACGCGATACTGTAATCTGCGCACCGACGCAACAACAATGATTACACAAGTTTGTTCGTTATGTTTGGAGGGCGCAAAACTTTTCGCTCTTCTTCGTCTCCCAGTCGTTGTCGTTGGCGTTGGCGTTGCTCAATTCGAAAAGGGCGCATAACGTGCGGAATAAGTGCCGGCGCACTTGTTGGGGTTGAGGGTGGAAAAGGCAAAGCATAACATTGCACCCGTCAAGCCGTAATTGTCAGTCGTGCATCCGTCGCGAAAGAATAATATTTGTGCTGCTAATGGCTGATAAAAATTAATTTATTCCGCCCTTTCCGGAAACACTTTGTATACTCGCGAGAACACTTCATACATTTCAGTCCTGCTCCCGCTGCAAGGCGACGGCGGCGGCAGTGGCGGCGAGTGCGAAATGATAATAATAATAGCGAGCGCGCTCGGCGAGTTCCCTTTTCGCTTTACGGGACGCGTTTGAATGTTGTGAATGTAGGCAAATTGCCGACCGCGCTAAAGTTGGTGGTGGTTTTGGGAGCGCACGCCACCGCCACCGCCTCCTCATTTGCATTTTATAACTTTATTTTGTTGTAACTTACTCGTAATTGTGCGCTTTATTCATTCCGCGTTCGGCTTTTCGGAAGCCCGCTCGTTCGCTCGCTCGCTCGAGCCGAGGGTTTTGGCTTCCAAAAACAAAAACTTTAATCATCTTATTTAAGAAATAATTGTTTTATTCCTATAAATACTCGCAGTATCTAAATATTTTTCCTAATTACGTATTTTAATTTATTGCTAAAATAATAATCCTGTGTCCGCGCATTCAACGGAATTTAATGAAATCTAAATAATGGGGTGTGTTTTTCTGCAATTTTATTGTTTTATTTTGTATTTTTATTTTTTGTGCAAACGGCGAAATGATATGCGCTATCGAATATATAAATTATCCCTTTGTTTTTATTGCTCTCGTAGAAGATGTATCTACACGTGTACAATGCAATATAAATGCGTTGATAACATCCCTTGCATTTTTTTTTCGTGGCCAAAAAGAGCATTTGTTCGCTCTATCGTGTGCTGTTTTCTTTCAGGGCGCGTGGCGCGCTCGTAAATTAGGCATTTTTCGTATAATAAAGCGCAGTTAGCGGGCGATATTTTCGAAAGTTTATCGCCAAACTTTGCGTCTCTATTACCGCCCCCGAAACTAGTCGTTTCCTCATTCATAGCGCGGGCGGCACTGCTTGCGCTTGTTGCTAGTCCGCGCTCTTCGTCCGCACGATTTACTTACCCTCCATATTTACGTCGCGCTCGTTCCAGCACGCTTTTAAGAAAACATATTTTTCCAAAGACAGGGCATGTTTGCAACTTTTATACGCGACTGTAAATTACATTCAAAACGCATTCGTTATTTTTATTATTATTATTACTATCGCGCAAGTCAATTTTTCGAATGGCAATTTCATCGCTTTGAAATGACATTGATACGTGCTTCATATGCAGGCCGAGTAGTTGTTGGGTATTTGTTCAAATGCATTGTATTAGCGCACAAAGCCAAAAATGCGCGCATGCAAATTTCAATTTTATCCTGAAATACGCAAATGCTAAAATAATGCAACAGTTTTAATCCGTATTAAACACGAACGCGCGCGCGAATTGTTTGCATAAAATTGTAGTTTTTCCACCACTCGCCAGATGAGCATAAATGGAAATGCAAAAGTAAATATTGGGATGATGAAATATATTGCTGCAAAAATTGGTTGAATACATAAACTGTATTTTAGAATAGGTAGGTACATATAATATTTAGTTAGAAATTTTAGTATTAAAATTTCGTTTGTTGATTTTGAGGTGATTACGACATGGATTCGTCGGCAAACAGCTTTAGTTTAGTGCAATGGCAATGCTTTTATTATAAATCCATTTTTGCTCGTTTAACACCGGCCGAGCGAAAATCGAACAGGATAATCGTGAATCTCGTCCAGCATACATTGATGAATATCACTCGCATACACACATCTCATTGAAAATCCCAACATCCCCATTCGCCTGTAAGGATAACGCACACCTGATGCTCAATTGCCCGGACGGCAGTGATTCGAAATATGTACATGCGTATCGTATATCTCGCCGACGGACGTGGCGCGCTCAGTTTTGCAATTCAATCCAGGCCGCCGCCGCCGCCGGACAGCAATCCACACAATTGATAACAACGTCAATAGCTTTTCGATACTGTTGCCGTTTTTCCTCGTTATGTCGCGTCGACGCGTTTGCAATTTTGAAATTTCAGTGCACGCGCACTCCGAATGGCGGTGGTGGCTCGTGTCACGGTTAAGTATTAAGGATAGAAAGGATAAGTAGGAACAACACGCGCACACGTTCCGTCGTGTATCATCAGATTGTCGTCGACGATGCATGCAAATCCTTGACGCGCATTACGTATTCGCCATCTACTTTATCCACTTTTCGAAAGCGCTCTCTTATAACTAACTTTATTTACCTCCTTCCTGGCTATATATATTTATTATTGAGAAGCGAGAGGAAAAAAGTGGGGAAATTTCTTAAAATATTAGCAAAATTGTATGTCAATCACAAGAGATGAAAATTAATCAAATAATTAAAATTATACATTGCATAATATTAAAAGTCATAAATATCAATGTCAAAAATTACAAAACACTTTTGTTGCTGTGTCAGTTTCGTTGGCACTTGCCAAACCCTTGTCAAATAACGGCTGCGACGTTTCGTGGGGGGGGGGGGGGGGGCCGAAAGGGTTCAAGGAAAATATTTAAGCATTAGAAATAATTAACTAATTGCTTCGCACTCGGCGAAATTGAATATTGCTTTATGCGTATAAATACCGAATGGAATATTCGCATGCGCTTGAAATTCGAATACGAATGCGAATACGAACGGGAAATCGGAAAATTTAATTACACCGCCCTTCGCACAGCAAGCAGCCCCCACGCCGCCGCACGACGACCGTGTTCGAATGTTGTCACCGTGAACGACGACGATGTCAACGTTGACGCCACAATTTCTATCACGTGATGCATACATACATGCATACGTGTAGGTATTTAAATACATTTGCGCGCCGCGCGTGGCTTTATCGGTGGGTGCGTTAAGGGATAACGGAAGTTACACATCGTGTGTATTAACTAAAATGCAAAACCGATTCGCGGACTTGCGCGCGCTTAAAGGAAATGGAACGAATTTAATGATGAAATCGCTGAATTCCAACCCATCAAATGTAATTTCCATCGCGCCCATGTTCCGATTAAAAGCATTTGCGTTATCACCACTGCCGTCACCACCGCCGCCGTCTAGCGCTACACACACACACACACACATGCACATACATGATGTTCGCTTAGGAAAGTTGAGCTGTAGCGATGATTAAGTAAAACGCCATTTGTCACTCATTCCTCTTGCGCGCTTCCTGCGCTCCTTGCACGTCCTGCGCACCTGATATGATTGCGTCGATTTGCCAAATTAATGAAGTGACATATGACGACGTACAAAGAACGCAATAATTTTGTCAGTTTATAATTACACTACAAATAATAAATGATAAATTGCATTCCTATTCTAATTGTCTGCATAGATAATTTGTATTTAAATTACAAATGTAAATTGCGCGGTTACTAATTACCAAATTAATAATTTGTATTGAAATATTAATTATTAACGAGATCCTAAAAGTCAAAGGTGTGAGAAAATGTCCGATAAATTGTGGTGAATTATAATATTCGAATGTTGATTCAAATTCCTAGAGCTTCCGGTGAGTCTATTAAAATGTGTTTGCCATACAGAACCAGCTAATTGTAGCTAGTTCCTTGTTAATTCTAGTAGTCAATCCTTGCCATACCACCGTTGTCCTGGGCCCACCTCGATTCGACCGCGACAATTTTCACTTCACTTTGTCGTACGTGAACCGCTTTTCATCGCCAGTCACCAACTGCTTCAGAAATTGGTCGATTTTGTAGCAATAACTCATGTCGCATTCAAACATTCGTTTTTTTTTGTATCCTGAAACATCAAAATTACAGGAACGGTTTAGAGGAAACTAAAATTGCGAGCGACCGGCTGTTAAAGTATCAGGACCATAAACATTGTTCAAAGTTTCCAGTAGTTTTAAAAAGTAAAGGATATATTTTTTTTTTGCAAGTGCCCATCTTTGACGCGCGCTCAAATAAAACAATTAATTTCAAAACGGCCACGAAACCGTTTTTTTAGTCCAAATTCTCTTCTTCCAACGCCACTTAGTCGAATTCAATAGAATCTATGCAACTCAAGTTGCAGACATCTAAATCTGTCACTTGGGGAAATAATAGATTTCTATTTCTTATGTAGATTTAAGACACTTTCAAGCATATTAAAATATTTTTCAGAATCATTAGATAAATTTGTGTTTTTTTTTTAAATTTTTTAAGATATTTGTAAACGTTGTTTTACTACAAGGCTGAAGATCGTTGATAAAGTTCGTTTATGGTTCAAGCGCACATTTAAAAATGCTATCAAGTTTTTACGAACGCATGCTCCGAATTATAGAACGTACACTTTATTACCACAATTCTTATGCTTGGCAACATTTTTTTACGGCGCGCAAGTACATAAAATAACGCATGGCACATCACTTCCGGTATGTGATCACGCGCGATGTGTTCGCTTAGTTTATACGCGTTCAATGGGTGGTCAATCTGCAAAGTGTTTTTTAATAACCTTATCTATTTTACGCGTCTTGCTCCCCCGACGCCCGCAAAAAGGCAAATAATAAATTTGAAAAGAAATTAATAATAGCATGCAATTTATCTTCGTGTAATTAAGTTTGAATCTAATTAGCAATAAAAACATATGGCGCATTATCTTTCATCATCAACGTCGCGGCGCACGATATGATTGTGTACAGTACGCTGGCATCGCCGTCGCCGCCACCGGCAGCCGTTCCATTAAATTAAAGTAGAGTAGTTGTAATAGTGGCGCGAAGAAAGCTAGCTGCACACATAACGGTTTACGTTTTAATCGAAACGCTTTTAATTGCATAATTTATGCCTGGCTGGCAGGTCGCCATTACTCAATACATTTCTCCGCTCGTACATACTCGTACATGCACCCCCATAATGTTCATCATCCACCGCGTGCGCCCCGCTTGCGCATCGCATAATAACACATATTCGCGTGCGATGAGTAAAAAGAGCACAACAATGAGGACGCACACGCAAGTTGTAATTAAATTACGGCAACCAATAGAGGTGGTTGTACTTGCTAAGATAAATTAAAATTTTAATTACACGCGACGGCGGCGTTAGACGGAGGCGGAAGGAACATGTGCATGTTTACGCTCGGTGTTCCATCCACGCTAAGAGATCGACACGATCAACAAACAGGTAAACATCATCTGCGTGCTGCTTGCTCCCGGAGAAACGAAAAGAGCCACCCCACCCCGCCCCACTCACTGGTTGCAATAATGTTCGGCATGCAATGTTGATATTCACGAAAGCAACAAATGAATGATTGCTTATATTATGGCACTTAAATAAATATACGTACGTACGTGTGCTGCACGTAAAATGAAATTTAATCGTGCAACTAGCTAGAGCTCTCTAGCGCTAGCATAAATATTCAGGTAATACAACATTTAATAAGATTAAATATGCCACCAAGTTTATAGAGGTTGTGGAATCATATCATTAAATAAATAAAGATTGCATGCGGCGGCGTTTTAAGCCGTTCCATCGAACGCGCAATTATATAGGAAAATCGAATAATGGGGGCGGCAATAGCGACACGTTCATTCCTGCCAGAAGCCGATTATAAAAATTACAGCTTGCCAGTCCTCTCTTTTCTTTTCAACTCGCTGGGCTTTTTTCCGAAGTGGAATAGTGTGCAAGGTGCATAAGGCTATAATCGTATATGAATATCCACCCCCACTATACAGGGTGAAATCCACATATAGGTGGGTGCGTGATAAGAAAAATGAGAAAGGTGTAAAGACACCTTGTGAAATGATATAATTTAATACCTCTTATGCACACATAAACGCTTCGAGCGGAAGGGCGCAGGGGTGCATAATAAATCAATAGGAAAATATAGTAAAATATGGAAAATCGTGCACGCGCTCGTTCGTTCTATAGAGTGAGCAATTTTATGCGCGCGCATTTTATGCATGTGCGCCTTGCCATTAAGAACGCAGCTCTCGCACATTATGCAGCCGAGAGCATATTAGACAGGAATATTCCATGTTGCGCCACCCCATAATCGCCCACCCGCCGGTGCATTTAGGCTATAAACGTTTAATACGCGTGTCGATAAGAAATAAAACGCGTACGCCGCCCCACTTGCGGACAACGGACAAATAGTACGCGAACTAAGCTTGGGCTTCGTGTACATTGTTGAGCGTAGAAATTGTTGCTTGGGAATTATTAATTTGTGCCATCCGATGAATAGAGGAACATTTCTATGTCTTAAATTTGCTTGGGAAAGTTTTCGATCTAGTTCAATAGTTGTAATTAAAGTGCACACGCCTGTTTTGATAAAGCCATTTATAACTTGGCGGTTTAGTTTATTTGTAGCCCAAACAAGTGATTATTAATGACCTCCCCCATTGTTGGCGGCGAAACAGCCCCCTCTTCGGCATTGTCGTCGTATCGCTCGTCGCATTCACTATGTATGCAAATAGCACTAATAGAACAACACAATTACGTATATTACGTATTCTCATAACATATTCCCAGCGTCCCTTCATGCTCCTCTCTTTCCCCAACGGCCATTTGTACTGGGTGTGATTTTCAAATTTTACTATCTTAACAATTCTACTTACTACTACTATCTGAAATCTCAATTATCGTCATTTTATTGAAAAACGTGCATATTTAGTAATCTAAATTTGAGCTTGACATTTATATAGTTTGTTTAGAAATTTACTGAAAGATGGCGCAAGTAATTGTTTCTTTTTTATAACTTTAAACAAATTTCGAAGAATGACACCCCATATTTAGCAATATCATATTTCCAGTTACCGAATGAATAGAGATCCAAGTCGTAACACATACTGACGCAAGAGTTCGATTCCCTAAACCATGGGTTTTGTTCCCGTCTCCCCTCACATATTGTCCCGTCACACTATTCTCCTCCTCTAGATTCCCACCTACAATATACAATAAGTTATTGTTGTCGTAGTTTAACTTGCTGTTTATGCATCTAACAGCACCACCCGCATCCCGATGCGATTTGTAAGTGTGACTTTCCACATCCCTTATCCGCAATACGCGCATGTCGGTAATATAATAATTTCAACTCTAATCTCGTCGTACGTTATGCGAGTTGGACGAGCGTGCGCGCTGCGCTAAATTCTGGTGTTCCGCGGGGGGCGGCCTACGGTCCCAGCGTGAAAGATGACAAATTCAGGAATTACAAAGTTGAATTAACTCGTCCCAATTGCAAATGTGCTTTTGTTCGTTTGCTATACACACGTTCAATTATACATGTCCTGTAAGCCTCTAGGATGCGTCATCGCATGTGTGTGTGTGTGTGTGTGTGTGTGTGTGTGTGTGTGTGTGTGTGTGTGTGTGAGGGGGTGGCAAAATTGGCCGGCATTTAAAACTTTCCGGATTAAATTGGGCGTTTATCACAATAAATCAGCATATTATGTTCGGGCGTCGTGTGTTGGCCTTTGCCTTTGCGTTTCGGCGATGGTAGACAAAAGCGGAAGTGGATATCCATGGCCCCGCGGGGGTGGAGGCGGCAGGAACAGGAGCGCATATGATGTGACGGCTCGCGTCCGCGTGATTTTAAATTTATAGGCTTCGCATGCAGCGCTCCCGCACGTTCAACACGTTTATTTGTTTGTGCAGTGGACATGGTCCACGTTTGCCGCCACCGGCGGAAAACAGACATGGAAAACAGTCTCGATGTGTGTGTGTGTGTGTTGTTTGCACGAACGCTTTGCATAAATTCGCATTGTATTAACGAATGCGTGTTCGCGCGCGTTCTCGTAGTTAGTGTAACTCGACAAAATGCTGAATGATGGCGGCATTGGATATAATATTCGAGAGTTTGGGATCGGCGAGGGGGGAGGGGGCGGTGGATAGCAGCATTCTCATATCATATATTACATATATAACACATCAAACGTGATGGATACGTGATATTCATACGCATGCACGCTTGCAAACTTTAACATTTCCAAACTGTCAAAATGTTTTTCCGATGCGCACAATTTCCGGCTTCATTGTCGTTGTCGCGTTTATTGGAATTGCACATCTTGAATACAGCTCTCTGCGTGCAACAAACAATTTCATCGAACGATAGAAAATATGCATTCGAGAATGCGTTGACGACAAATAAAATAAACCCCGTTACGTTTTCGATTTATTTCCATTTCCGCGTTTACGATTTTCTTGACAGGCACGTTACTCCTCGAGCACTGCGCAGATGTCGTTAACGATATCGTCATTATATTGTAACACTTTTAAGTTTACTAGCTAACCAATCAAATTTTTATATTAGCAAATATGACACATAGGGAGTTACAAAGTAAGATTATTTACTGTGACACAAAATTCAGGGGGATGGAAAAAAAACATTGGAATATAAAAATTTGCTGGGTAATAACTTATCGAATAAATAATTAGAAGGGCAATTTGTTTGCGAGCAATAACTTTGAAGAAGTAATTAACGCATAAACATAAACGAAACAATTATCGTTGGCTGTTTAATTGCCCAGAGCACTAAGTGGCAATCTATAAATTTCGCTCGGTTGCCGGCAATGGTTTCCCACTTCACCCCCCTCCCTCCTTCCTCCCTCATCCTTCTATCTACTTCTTAACAACAGCAGCAACAACAACAACAACAGCACAACCGCAATTCACCCTCTCTAACCAACCCACCAACTTTTTTCTTCACGTGACTCTGTCGTTTGCCTCTTCGTGTTCTTTTATTTCAGTGCGTCCCTCGTTCAGGCATTCGCCGACTCGTTTTCATATGGTCGCGCGAAAAAGGACAATTGCTTTCTTTCGTTGAACGTTTTTTTCGCCTTCGTCCTCGCTTTGTCCGCTTTATACATTCCGCGCTCTCCTTATGCAGTCCTCGAGTTGGCGGTCGTTCTTTGAGAATAATTTCCACTGCTGCCGCCGCCGTCTTCGACCACCCCTCGCGCAGTGTATAGAAAAACCGCTAATTACTTGGCATAAAACGCCAACTTTTCTCCTTGGAAATGCTGGAATATCGGCGACGGAATTTCCACCTCGAGTGAGCATCGTCGTCGTCGTCGTCGCTCGCAGCCGATCTGAAGCATCTCTCGCTTCGTGCGTTTTATTGTTCATTGTCCTTGTCATCGTTGTCATTGCCATTGTCGTGGGGGCTAAAAATTGCTTTCGTCGTTAAAATCGCACTCATTGCGGGCACATCGTTCTTTTCGCAGTTATTTCTTTCCTTTCTTCCACTTCGCGCTTTGTGCTTCTTTCTGGTCCTGGTCTGTTCGCGAGCAGCAGGTTGCACACTCAATAGTAATCACCATAATAATAAGTACGAGGACATGTCGCCGACACTCATTTCCCCTTCGTGTTCCACATTTGCATTTTTGCGCGTTTTAAACGCTTTATTGACATTTCGATAATTGTACATTGGTCTAAAACAGTATATTCTTTGTTTGCTTGCAGAACGGCGGCGCCAAAGACGGATTGGACATGAATTTGGGTCCAGCGTGGGCGAAAGGTTACACGGGCAAGGGCGTCGTCGTCTCCATCCTTGACGACGGCATCCAAACGAACCATCCAGACTTGGCACAGAATTACGTAAGTGTTACGCGTTGTTGTCGTCGCCTCTATGGCCGTCGCCACCG